>CM037586.1:61623044-66623044 GCA_021018995.1 Chloranthus sessilifolius
CGGACTCAGCGGTCATGGGATCGGCAGGCGGCACGGAAGGAATGGAGAATCTAGGCGGCTGCAACTAGAATAAACAAATACATCAGATAACTCTATGATGACTAATAAACTATAAATATATCAACTAAAACATACCCAACTAGGAATAGGAACGAAACCTTGAGGGGGAGCCTCGGGAGTGGAATCCGGAACAACCTACACGAAAAACCAAGCAAACCAATGCAAAATATGTCAGAAACAAATAGGGCAAAACAACCTAAATAGAATCACATAAAAAATTAGAAATTATACCTAACTCTCTGGGCATAAAGAGGTAGTAGTTGCCTCCCTCATCCAGAGGACCTCAGCAACCTTGTGCTGAGACACCAACACGATGTTACTAAACTATTAAGAAAACACAACAATAACACTTAACAAACCGCCATAATGACACAAGTAAACTGAAAGAGTGAGGGAACTTACCCAATGCTCCAGCTCAGACTAAAGATGAGCCATCACTGGATCCTCCCGATAGGAGGAGGCCACTGAAGAAGGATCAAATGCTCGAGCAGAAGCCCCTGCGGCGGCAAGCTCTACCTTTTTTCAAATATCGCTAACATCCCAACATTAACAAGGAGCCTCAAACCATCAACAAATTAATCCATCTGATCCAAAATACTCACCAATCACTCAATCTCGAAGGACAGGCTAACGGCCATTACGCGATTGGCTTGCTGCTAACTACGATAGACCGTCAACAAAGCCGCCTGACGAGCAACCTCAGGCTCTCTCGCAGACTGTCCATAATAAAATAAAACAACCATATAAAAAAAAAACATCACCAAAATAAGTAAATATAATACACGAACAAATGAAACCAATAAACAACCTGACCAGGAGCTTTTGGGTCTCCACTAGCCGAGCCCCCAACTCATCCTCCGCTGCCCTGGCCCTAACAACCAAGTCAGTCAAAGAGTGCAACATCTCCTTATCAGGGCGATGGAGCAGAAGGATGAGGAGCATGCCCCATCTGCTCCATCGCCCTATGGAGAGCATCCAATGCCCCTCCCACACTCACCGTGAGATTGCCCTCCTCCAATGGGGCCAACCTCTCCCTTAATGCCGACGATGACTCCAGTCCACCGATCGCGAAAGAGCCGCTGCCATGAATAGGATGCATGAAGAGGCACCCACCACCCAACGCGCTGAACCACCTCCTATACTCTCGTACATCCACCTCATCACATACCCCCGTGGCCCTGGTCCCCCCAACTCTAAAATCGGCTATTCGTAGTGCTATCCGCTCCGTAAAATTTTGGCTTGGAGGGTTGGTCATCCTCTTCGCCACTCTGTGGCTAACCTCTGGAAGGACTCCCTGAGCGAGCCCCAACTGCCGTGCTGCTCAAGAGGTGGGGATCCTCCCCACCCTCTTAAAACAATGGATCAATATGTCCATGTCAAAGAACGGCCAGCTAGACTCAATCACTGCCTCACCCGCATCCTCCTCATCGTCGTAGGGCCTCCAGATCACCTATCAAAATGAATAAATAGACCCTTTAACAAAGCCTAAGAATCCCAAAACAAAACAAAGCCAAACTAAAACATGACGATATATAGCTGCCCCGCATGCATATCCTCGAAGAGGCCTCACACGATTTGAAGATTAATAGACCATCGCCCCTTCAACGCCTCTCTCCACACATGCATCTCTATGGAAACATGAACTCAACGCCAACAGGAACCCCCGGACGAAGAAAAGCAAAATGATCATATGCTTAAAATTGAAAAAAAAGGTAGCAATGACACATAAAAGGACCATTAAAAATCACTATGTGTGGGGTTCGCCAACGTTGTCGCACCCCACACATAGGTATGGACTCGATCCAAATCCCCGAGAACCATAAAAAACAACTCGGTGATGCATCCTTGAGTCGAAGTCAAAAATAGTACTGCACTCAAGAAGTGCATCCGAAATGCTCGGAGCACCCGATCTGTAGCCAACCCTGACTCGGTCATGGGCTCCCGACCTGCCACTACTACACACCGCGCCTCATAGGGCGCCCTCACCTTCGAATGACGCCTCAGAGGGATGAAGTCACTCACAAACTTATCGAAGAACCAAGTGACCCAAACCACACCTGACCCCGATCCACTCGACCTTTAAGGGACACCCAAAATCTCCTCACACACCTCCAAATACTGCCCCTCCATCCGCCTTGTGATCGGCTCTCCCTCAAAACAAAGATCGGTGATGCGGACCCAGTCCTCTGGGGTTGGCAGCAACATACCAACTAGGAAGAGAAGCGCCTAATGCCTCTCGCTCCACCTCTCTATGATTGCCGCGATTAGGCCTCGATCAACCTGAAAGCGCTCCAACCCTAGAATCATCCCAAAACCAAAAGACACCAGCCGCTCTCGCTGAAACTCCGGCAAGGCACGGTACCAAGCATGAGACTCACCCCATGCCGAGCCGATAGATAGCTGCAGAGGCTCCTAACGACCACAACAACCAAAAAGAATGATAATAACAATAAGACTAACACATACTTATGATGAAAGATAAATGAATTGAGGAGTTGAAAACAAATAAAACATGTCTCAAATGCTATAACAACTTACAACAAGCACACAAAACGTGATGAGAATAGTGAGCATAAACATGACCTATCTCTAGATGCGAGCATGATGCATGAGCGAGCACACAACAAATAATCAATGCAGGTTCGACATAAATTAGAAGGGTTTACAGATCCTAATAAGCCTATGTCATAACCTGAATGCCTAGGAAAATGAAGGAACTCTTGATTACGGGGACCTAACCGCCCTTTGGCAAAGAAATCCTCCAGCAGATAGTGCTTGCTATCCTGAGGCTCCGCGCCTGGCTGCTCCTCACCCTGCTCACCCTTAGCTCCCTCACCCTTAGTTCTCTCGCCCTCCTCCTCGGCTACCCTCGACTCAACCTCGGGTACCTCCTCCCTGACCACAATCTGGTCACCCTCAGGGACCTCCTCTACTATCATCTCCCCAATATCCTCCTCCATGACAACAGCGCCAGTCTGAGCCTCAGAAGTCTTGCCCACATTTGTCATCATCATTCTCTCCAACTCTGAAATAGTGACCTCACGCCTGACACTACCCTCACCCTCCATATCGAAATAAGGAACTCGGAAAACTAAAGTAAATGGAAGAAATGGTGCCTCAAACGAACGACCAGATCACGAGATATCGCTAAAACATGAAAACTCGAGCACAAGAAAACTAGGAAACTAGAGAATTGAAGACTAAAATGAATAACGCGATGAAAAATGAAAGGTTTCAACTATTTATAAAACTCGCCCGAATTGTGTGCCTAAATCTCGACGCTCAATCTAATAATGCGTAGTACACTATGCATTTAATTCAGATCAAACGCCCTATCCTGAGCGCACAATCTAATTGTTGCCCGCTCACTATAACTCGACCAGTTGGTTGTGCGTTTCCCACTAGGTGCGCAATCACATTAAGCACCCAAAAAGTAGCGTGTGAATGCCAAGGGTCAGGTGATCCTGCGCATCAAACTAAGCACTTAATTTATTTAAACACGACTGAACTGACACTTAATAACTTCCTACACCTTTGAATGCGCGTTCACACCCGAGCGGCCAATTCATTCAAGTGCCTGGACTGAAGCACGTAATTTAACAGAAAATGAAAATTTTCACATGCCCAGAATAGTAAACTCAAACCTAAAATAAAGACATTCTGATGCTCCCTACTAACCTAAATTACGCTCTTGATAAGACTAACCCAAAACACTCTTAATTTAAGAAAACTTATGCCCCGAAAACCTAAAAAAAATGTCCTTTACTTCACAATAAACAATTAAAACCCAAGAAAATGCCCTCTCCTTCACTTTCCTCAACTAAAAAAATGCCCCCAACACCTTCACGTGTCCTCAGTAAGATTAAATACTCACATTGCCTCTATAATACTCAAAACGAAATGAAAAAAACTATCCTTAGCAAGCCCCCAGATTTAAAATAAATAACCAAATTAAAACCAAAAGTATCACAACTACAACAAGGCGAACGAAATATAAATTAAATCAAATAAAAATGATTATTGAATAACCACAAATGAAATAAAAAAACATAATCAATCCATAGATTAATAAAAATCATTGCAACACACACCGAGCGCATACCCTATGAATATACAACTTAAAAATAAGAATGCTAAAATCAGCACGTTCAGGCAATGCCCAAATCTGAACTTATTCGAGAGACTAGAGATCTCGGAGAAGCCCAGAGGAGGAAAGCATCCTGAATGAATTCTAACCGTAATGGCCTCTTCCCCTCGCCCCGAGCCGGCAGAAAGGAAAGAGTGGGGTACAGAAAGTCACCCAGGACCTACAGGAGCCACTGTTAGAAGCTCCCCTTGGATACATTAAAAATGAGGAGCAACTAACACTAAATCCGCAGAGCCTACCGAGGAAAAATAGATATCGGTCACGAGAACTCTAACCCTGCCTTATCCTTGGGTTTCCTTCCTACCACCTTTTTCTCCTCTACCTCTTCTCCCGATGGGGTGACACTTTGAGTTGGATTGATAGTACCAACCCTAGTATCACCCCGTCCATTCTCATGATCCACTTAATAAACACAATTCCTCAAGTTCAATACCCGAGAAACGAAATAGAAAGCAATAAAAGACATTAATGAACAAAAAATGCCCAAAGTTACAAACACAAGATATGCCCCCCAACTTTCAATCTCTAGACTTGAAGTAAGAAAACACCAAGCCAAAAATCTTTGACTCATGCATTTATAAACCATACCCCTTATATTGACAAATGTCACATAGTTGAAACCCTTCCAATTTAAATAAATCTAAAACCAAATACATGCCCCTTTGAAAAGCACAAATCCCCCTAATTCAGATAAACCAATAGAAATGAAACACCCAACTACCATCTAGAACCCATGAAAACTCACACCGTTTTAACAAGTGTCATTCCAAAAGAAAAGAAAAAAAACCCTCAAACAAAACACCTTAAATGAAACAAAAAATAACCTTAAATAAAATAAAGAAAAATCTAACTTGTTTAAGAGCACCCAAAAATGCCCCAACAAACCAATGGAATCAAGCAAACCCTCCAAACAAGGTGAACTAATCTAAAAATTAAACCCTGAATAAATCCAAAAATATAAAACTAAGCTAAATCAAATCCTAAAACTACATCAAAACAAATCAGATAAGTCTGATTAATCAATTAAGGAAATTTAAACCAACTAGCTGAGCACAATAGACAATAGACAATAAAATAATAAAATAATAAAAAAATGCCCCTTTATTCATAATTCAAAAATTTACAAAATCGCTGGAGGCATACCTCCTGAATTACAACCCAAAATGAAAACCTAGAACCTAACATACAACCCAAAATGAAAACCTAGAACCTAACATTCAACCCAAAATGAAAACAAAAACTACAATGAGCCAAAGCGAGGAGCAAAACGTCCACTTGGAGGCTTCAGAGATGTTGCCACCAGACTTGGAGGACTCAAATGAACCACCGACAAAAGAAACAGAAAATGGGTTAGGGATACATCCCTCCATTTACAACACCTCCTCTCCCCGTCATCTTCACCTCCTCCGTTGTCGCCTCTGCAACGTTGCCTTCACTGCTCCCTAAAAGGGAACAGCGTGAAGACTAGCACCGTCACTCCCAATACCGCCCATTCCGAAGATAATATTGTCCCTGAGGTTCACCTCAGGGCAAAGATCACACGAAATAATTAATATAGGAAGAAACCCCATCCCAATCTGACAGTTAGATCACTCAATATCGCTAAACATGAATCTCAGAACACCAGAACACTCAGAAAAGTCAATACTCGAGACTAAACTAGAGAATGAGAAACAAATGAAGCCTCCCACGCTTATATAGAGTACGGCCCCAATCGCATACTTCACTATGCGCGCTTAATCCGATCACGCGCCACACATATCATGCTTAATCTAAAATACGTGCTAAGATTCAAGCGCGTAATGAAACTATCGCCCACGCAGATGACGCGACCTTCCGATCCCACACTTTTCAATAGCTGCACAATCTGATCAAATGACCGTTCACGTCGCCCAATATGAAAGGTCACCCGTACACTGACTGGGTGACGCTCCGATCCCGTGCGCATCCAAGGACGTGCAATCCAATTAAATGACTTTCTCGTGCTGCGTAATATGAAAGGTCACCCGCGCAGATACTTAAGCGCGCAATACAATCACACGCCCATATCCACACGCATAATCAGCTCCTCAGACGTTGAATCGCATGCCTGAAAACAAGCGCACAATCAGATCACGCGACTGGAAACAAGCACAAAATTTCTGATTTTTACACAAAGTTTGGTCTCGATTCGAGGAAAATTCCCTTTGTCCCATCGCGGGGCCTTATAGGCTATCCACATCAAAGAAGGAACAGCCACTCACTCTACTCCCATCACGTAACCCTACCAAAAATGTTGTCCACACCCCTGGTCCTATTACAGACAAGACATGCATACCTCGCATGACACCGTCACCCCTAACCACATTCAAAACCCTTTTATCCCATCGTGCAGCCACCCAAGCACATCCCACCATAAAAGAAAAAACACACGCATGATAGCACCCCAATATCCGATCCCATAGGAAAAAAAGTGTAGCCATGCCCCCATGGCCCATCGAAATATCCCAAAAACGTAAATACGTCAAAAAGCTAAAACAACGCAACCACAACATGAGCTCACCTAACCCAAGATCTGCTAAACAAAAAGATCAACGTCCCAATGCGAAAACATCCTACCGGTGTCCCACCACTAACTATGCTACACCTCCCATTGTGGACACCACTGCCCGAAAAGCACAAACAACACACTTACCGCGTTGAAAAAAGAAAAGGGAGAAGGCTCAATCAGGTCCCATCGCTAAAACAAAGAACCTTCCTCCCAAATTGCTCGATATAAATGGTCACCAGATACCACAATAGACGAAAGCAAAAAAAAGAGAAACTTGGGACTCCTCCCATGTCCCATCGCATCCCACTAATTCAAAGCTACAACACAAACATACTGTCGAAAACTTCCAAGTCCCATCGCGGTATCACCACACCTCCACTTGTCCCATTGTGACATCATCTTTCCCTAAATGCTACATCACACAGGCAACTGCCAACCGTCGCAAGAGACAAAGCAAAATAAAAAGAAAGAAAAGACAACTTCAAAGCCCCATCACAACAACACCCCGCTACAATTTCACAAGTCCCATCACACAACCAGCTAAGTATCACCCCCAGGTAAGTATTACTTATTTTTCAATTACTCTATATTTCTTATAAATATAGTAATCTATGATTAAGTCAAAATGTTTCCAAAACCCATCTCTCTTGACTCGTGAGTTACTGTAGTCCTCCCATAAGTTACAATCATCAGTATTCGTCGTGAAGGTTAGATGGAGTATCCGGTATGCCAAGTGTCGTCTTCACAACCACATAAACGGTCAGGTCCACAAATCCCATACCGATGGATCTGCTCAACGACGTCTCGATTGCCACATTTTTTATCATTTTACCACCAAATTGATCTCAAGTTAAAATCCCTAGATTTTCAAAATCTCGAGACCCTCTTACTTGCTTCAAAAAAAAAAAATTCTTTTACTACAAAAAAAAAACAAACAAAAAAAATCAGAAAGAAAACAATACTATCAAAAAAAAAAAAAAAAAAAAACAAAAAAAAAGCAACAAAGTAAATAGACCCAATTCACCCTTTTCTAAATACCAAAAAAAAAATCGATTAAGTGCCACATTACCCATATACAATAAAGCTGACTTTTAACTCCTGAGATCGTCTGACCTCCCAATCAAGAGCATATCCCACTACGCAGAATTGGATCGAGCGCATACGCCACTGCACTGAATCACTTGTTCAGATACCTTAGGATCAGAATTCCCCAACTTAAAGACCCCCTGAACTCACAATGAAGCGCATATCCCACTGAGCAAAATTGGATCGAGTGCATACACCATTGCGCAGAATAATTTGTTCAGATACATTAAGACTAGAATTCCCTACTTAAAAGATAGACTCCAGATAAATCAAGCGCACGCGCCACTGCACAGAATTCAACTGATCACACCTCACAAAAATTCACCTTAATTACCAGCCCAAATTGGCCCCTTTCCCCAAGGAAATTGAACAAAAAATATACTCAATCGAAGAACTTACAAACGCCTATTAGAAAAGGAACGTCTTACTCGCATTGGTGTGAGCAATGACATGCCCGGTCTGACATGATTTGTTAAAGCCTTCGATATTATATTGCACTCTTTCTTCTTGTATTACCTGTCCCTGGATCTTATGGACATTTGTATGATGCCCCCCGGTACCTCGATCACACCATATCTCTCTATTAGCTTACGCCATATCTCTTTGTTAGCTCGCGCCATGCGACAGGATGCGCCAAGCACCCATAGATTCGGAAAGTGCCTTTCAACAGCAATCACTGGGCCCCCGAATGCTCCATTTAAGCTTGCGCTGATAGATAAGAAAGCCAAGCATGTCATGACAACATCCCCAATTCACATTTGTGAATTTCTAAGTTAAATGAGAAGGCACCTCGAATGAGGGATGTCTACTTCTTTGACGCGTTCTTACTTCGCAAGAGTGCGCCAAAGAGGGGCATCTGTAGACACCCCCATTTTGCCTTCTCGGAGTATACAAACTTGTTCAGTCAACCTTTGACCCCTTTTGACCCTCGATGTGGAACTATGCAACGGTACATGGCTAAACACAGGCTAAAATAATAGCTCTGTGGCTCAGATCCCAGAGTAGGGAGACTATATATTGAAATAATAGTATATAGCTGGAATGCAGACTGAAACAATAGTCTTGCATTTCATTCTAGAGACCATACCTTGACAACCCCAGTTAAATCAGAAGGCACCTCGAATGAGGGATGTCTACTTCTTCGACGCGTTCTTACTTCGCAAGAGTGCGCCGCAGAGGGGCATCTGTAAACACCCCCATTTTGCCTTCTCATAGTATACAAACTTGTTCGATCAACCTTTGACCCCTTTAGACCCTCGATGTGGAACTATGCAACGCTACATGGCTAAAGACAGGCTAAAATAATAGCTCTGTGGCTCAGATCCCAGCGTAGGGAGACTATATATTGAAATAATAGTATATAGCTGGAATGCAGACTGAAACAATAGTCTTGCATTTCATTCTAGAGACCATACTTGGACAACCCCAGTTAAATGGGAAGGCACCTCGAATGAGGGATGTCTACTTCTTCGATGCGTTCTTACTTCGCAAGAGTGCGCTGAAGAGGGGCATCTGTAGACACCCCCATTTTGCCTTCTCGGAGTATACAAACTTTTTCGGTCAACCTTTGACCCCTTTTAACCCTCGATGTGGAACTATGCAATGGTACATGGCTAAACACAGGCTAAAATAATAGCTCTGTGGCTCAGATCTCAATGTAGGGAGACTATATATTGAAATAATAGTATATAGCTGGAATGCAGACTGAAATAATAGTCTTGCATTTCATTCTAGAGACCATACCTGGACAACCCCAGTTAAATTGGAAGGCACCTCGAATGAGGGATGTCTACTTCTTCGATGCGTTCGTACTTCGCAAGAGTGCGCCGAAGAGGGGCATCTGTAGACACCCCCATTTTGCCTTCTCGGAGTATACAAACTTGTTCGGTCAACCTTTGACCCCTTTTGACCCTCGATGTGGAACTATGCAACGGTACATGGCTAAACACAGGCTAAAATAATACCTCTGTGGCTCCGATCCCAGTGTAGGGAGACTATATATTGAAATAATAGTATATAGCTGGAATGCAGACTGAAACAATAGTCTTGCATTTCATTCTAGAGACCATACCTGGACAACCCCAGATTATGCGCTTAAATCCCGCGCATAATTAGATCGCACACAAAACCACAAGTGTGTGATCAGTCCACCTTTCAGACCAAGCTTCCTTTCCTAGACCGATTCGAGACTCGACTACGCGCTTGAAATAGGACGCGTGATCGGATTGAGCGCTTCACCCCCAACGCGTAAATGGTCTACGCACGACCTAGTCTTACTACCCATGACCCCTACGTTTCCTTGATTAAAAACTTCAGGTTAAACGCTTAATCAGATTGAGTGCATGATAACATGCGCACAATTATCCCTAATTTGTTAAGACTAGGAGACTCGCTGAACAAGTCTGTCGGTCTCTCACTGAGTCGGTGACCAACTCAAAGCGATTAAGCGCCGAAATTCAAGCGCGCAATTCAATTAAACGCTCATAAATAGGTGCGCAATTGAAGGAAAACCTATAAAAGCTATTTTTCTCGAAGAGAGAAAGAGAGGCTGCAAATTTTAAGAGAGGAGACGGTAAATTTTGAAACCAGAGAACTCCGAGCACGAACCCACAGAACCCAACCATGATTTCGAGATTCAAACGCCCGAGCTTCTGAGGATTCTCTCCGTAGTCCCGACCCCGCTTAGGTAAGGATTTAATATTTTAGTTTCTGACCGTAGCTTATAATCTCTAGATCTATTAATTTTTAATTTTATTTTTAGTCTTAGACTGTAGCACACTTTTTAGACCGAATCTTCTATTTCTGGTTCTAATTCCCTGCATTTAAAATCAGTCCTTGATTCGTCGGTTCGACATACCGACCCTTAAGACCGAATTCTACTCTAAAATCATGATTTACAATCCTATCATTAATTTCTGGTTTTATCCCTCAGAGTTCCGAACCAGTCCTTGATCATATGGTCCAAAAATAAAAAAATATTAATTTTAGTTTTCATAATTCTAGTTTATAATTTAATTTGCCCCTATTGTTCCGAAATCAACTCTAAAAAGCCTAAAAATATTACTTTACCATCTAAAATTAATTTTTTTTTCTCTTTAATCTCAGCCACCCGATTTGCCCAAGGGAGCTTATGGAGGGTACTCAAGAATGAGGCCAATCCTCCTTAGCATAGCAGGCCTAAACCCTTTTTTTATAGAGTTTTTAGAATTAATAAATTACTTTAATTAGTTTATATCTAGACATAATTGATTATTCGCATTAATTAGGCCTTGATATAATTATTAGAGTTTTAAATCAAAATTTCCTTTCCATTAGTTTAGTTAATTGATTATTTCAAATCCGAATTCTAGGAAATTTAGTTTATTCATGATTAGTTATATATTGCCATCATAAATCCGTCAATAATTAGGGTCGTAGATAAATCAATTCTTTTGTTTCTGTTGATATTATAATAGAAAATTAAATTTATTGCTTTAATTAGGCTTGTAGAAAAATTAGTCTTTTTATTTCAATTAGAATTATAGTAGAATTATTACAAGTTCTTTAATTAGAATTATAGTAAATTACTATAATTGCTTTAATTAGAATCCCAGTACAATTAGCATGCTTAATTTTTGTTAGAACATTTTTGGAACTGATACATATGCACTCCTAGTACCAATAGGAGACTGAAACCAATTGGACTTTTTGTAATACCAGAATCTCGATGCTCACTGGACTCTTGATAGCATCAAAACACTAAAATAACTCAACTTAATAAGCCCACACAGCCAGAGCATAATAATAATAGAATTGGAAAATCTAAACTGACCGGAATTATAATTACAAAGAGAAATAAGAGGAGAATTAAACTAACCAAACTAAAGAGAAGCATTCTTGGCGTTCATGATGAGACGATTCAAGATAAAGTAGCCCACACCACTTCAGGCATGATCAACGGCGTGTGTTGCGGACATCGTTAAATATCTGTAGCTGGCGATAGCAACCAAACTAGGAACCTTCCTAGAAAAATCCCGCCCTTTTTATTTATTTTTGTCATTCCAAACACCGCATCTCTAGAGTCCACCTGGACAAATTGGAGCCACTGATTCAATGGGAGCCGAGTGGAACCCAGTCCACACGCTTGAACGAATTGCATGCCGGAATGGGGACGCGCATTTACAAGTGACAGAAGGCTATTAAACGTCAATTCACTAGCGCTTAATCGAATTAAGTGCATGATTGGAAATGCAGGATCAGGGAAGTAAACGGTCACTGTAGAGATGACCTTTGGTATTTGCATGTTAATGGTGAAGTGCTTGATGTAATTGTGCGCCTAGTGGGCGACGCGCAACCAGGGAGTCAGGTTATTTTGAGCGGGCGACATTTATGTTATGCATCCAAGATCGGGCATTTGATCCTAATTATGCGCGAACTGGATAGCGTGTGATTCAATCGAGCTCATAGATTTAAAAGAGCATAGATTTCAATGCAAGCGCGTGCCACTCCCGAGGCGAGGCGAGTCCTTGGGGAGACACAGAGTCGTAATGACCTATTTGTTAAGATGATGGTTGCACAAAAGACTTAGGTCGAGGCATTGGAGGCAGTGAGCCAATCGACGCGGGCAGAGATGCAGGCATCTATTGATCGGTTATAGTATCATCTGGCGAGGGAGCGAGGGACGCGTGGATTAGCTAGTCGGCTTGAGGAATCAGAGTCGAGGGCTATGGGGTCTTCGTTCGGGCAGTCTCTCCATACATCACGTGTTCATGTCAAGAGAGATACTCTCGAGGATTCTGTTACTCGTGGGGTTCTCAGTGGGCATCCTCCTCATTCTCGGTCGAGGCGGACTGTCAGTCAGGTGGGCGAGGGAGGCTCTGTAGTGGAGTCACGCCGTCTAGAGGTTTTAGCGACTCTAGGTGCCGGGTTCATTTTTTTAGAGGACCAATCCATGGACCTTCGAGTTGAGATACTGGGGGCAGTGGTGCTCGACCGTCCCAGTGGCAGCATAGGGAGTAGGTGTGTGCATGTGTATGTTTTGTCCATTGTGAGTGCACATTGTATAATTAGGGAGGATGCCCCAGTGACGAATTGTAAAGAAAAATAGGAAAGATAATTTTGACATATATATATTGAGATTTGGGTTTAGGTGTACCTGATCAGCTGCTTTTCTTTTAGTTACCTCTTGCATCTACTTTTGCTCTTGTTCCTGGTGCCGTCAACCATCATTGGGACTTGGATGGTTTTCGAGCTTGCCCAGTGGTGATTGAAGGTCACTTTGTATCTGCACATGTAAAGGTAATGCTATTAGCAATTTTTATTCTCCCCCTTGCTAGTTGTCAAGGGGGCAAGTATCTCAGACCGGAGCCTGGTAACACAGGTAGATATATGCTCCTTTTTTTTTCTTTTTTTTCTTTTTTTTTTGAAAGTAATGCAACAGGGAAAGAAAATAACTAGCATAGCAACAATAAATAAATAAAAATAACTAAAATGCCCCAATGTAGGAGTGTGGTAGTATCGGCAGTATAGCGTCTTCGATAGCTTTCTTTGCATAGTAACTTTGACGTTCTTTATCTTTCGGTAGACGAGTCAGTGATTTTGATATGATTCTCCTTCTGATCCAATAAAAAAAAATGCCCCAGCGTGTAGATGCAATGGAACTTTTCGGGCTTTAGATGAGCACTACGGGGTCTATGTGAAGTCGTGGGTATCTGGTGGGTTAGTTTTGAAGAAAACATTTATCAATACTGTCATCAAACTGGGGGAAGTCTCTCTGATTGGGTCAGTTGCATACGGGGCCTATCTTAGGGTGGTGGTCATCCTATCCCGTGATTATTAGGAGTGTGGTAGGTACGGCGGGTGATTGTATCAGTCATCATTTATCAGTTTTCGATTTCATACCTTGGAGTATCCTGCAAGGCTTCTAACTTATTGTCCAAAAATATAAAAAAGAAGTTGAAAGAGGGTAAGGCTCAATGATGTGGGAAGTAGTTTGTACCTAACATTCTGTAAAAGAGATGAGTAATAATCCTCTCCTTGGGGAATGAGAGGGGTGCCATGATTGAGCTCTCCATCATGTTTCGGTACTATCAAACTCTCACATTCTATGGTTAACAGGAGTTTGTCCTCCTCCCACCACCTTACGACAATATCTAGTAGTATAGGATCATCAGGGGTGCCCTCGCAGCTTGTTTATACACTTCTGGTGAATTTACCAGAGATATCCTCATAGCCCGCTTATGCCTCCCTGAGCTCATTGATTTATTCATTCGTTATAATGCTCTCACTCAACTTTTGATTGGTAGATATACTTTGAAAGCATCCTGCTAGCGTAAGAATAATGAGTTTTGATTGAACCTAGCATCTTCATTTTTTTGCTCGAACATCTCCTCCAATGGCGGGGCAAGGAATGAGGACTAGGTGTTACTTATACTTTTGAAAGAGATTTGGTAGGTCACTAGTCCTTTGGTCAAATTGCCCGAATAAGAAGGTGGGCAGGAAATGGGAGGTCTCAAGGATATTTTGGGGATTGAAAGCGTAAAACTAATGAATGGGTTGTGACAACTATGGGGGTGATAACTATAGGTATTTAATCATGGGATGTGATGATCATAGAGCTAAGGGTAGTATTTTCTAAGGTACATGGCGTTCCAAGGGCTACGGAGTTCTTCCCCATCTCAGTTAGCCAGTTTGTATGCATTTCAAGGGTATGCGACTGTTATGACGTAAGGGACTTCCTAGTTTGGTTTTAGTTTTCCTTTCGGATGGGTATGCTTAGAGGGCATAATTTTCTTCAAGACTAATTCTCTGATATAGAAGGCTCGTTCAAGGACTTTCTTGTCTTAAGCCCTGGCCACTCTCCTCTGATATACCTGAGCATGATCATCGACCCTTAGACGTGTTTCATCGAGCTACTCTAGCTGTGTGAGTAGGGAAATCCTCCTCTCATCTAAGGATAGCTCACCATCGAGTTGATTCCATAAGGATGATACTTGTATCTCATATGGTAAGATTACCTCCATCCCGTAGGTAAGGAGGTAGGGAGTTTGGCCAGTGGCCATACGAATAGAAGTTCGATAGGCCCAGAGTGCTTCTGGTAGTCGTTCAGGCTAGTAGGCTCCATTATTTCTTGTTTCTACTATATGTTTCAGAATTTGAATCAACATTTTGTTGGTAGCTTTTGCTTATCCATTTCCTTGAGGGTAGAACGGTGAGGAGTGTCGTAGATCAATGCTGAATTTCTTGCATAACTTCTTTGTCTTCTCTGTAATAAACTATGGTCGGTTGTCGGTGACAAACACCCTAAGTACTCCAAACCTAGTGATGATATTGTGCATGATAAACCTTATGAGTGTAGAAATAGTGATCCTGATGTATGATTTGACTTCTGTCCATTTGGTGTAGTATTCGATTGTTGTAAGTATAAACGCGTGCTTGTGAGTGTTGCCAACTATGTATGTGAAAGGTCTGACAACATCGAAGGCCCACATCAAGAACGGCCATGGAAAGGTCATGGTATTCAATGCAACTGATGGAGAATTGATGAGTGTGGCATGTTCTTGGCACTGCTTGTAGAATTAGACGTAGAAGTGGCAGTCTCTTATCATTGTCAGCCAGAAGTAGCCTTGTCGTGCAATTTGATCGGCGAGTCTCTGTCTACCAGCATGGGCACCGTAGGCGATGGCGTGTGCTTCATAGCAGTACTCCTTTAGTAAAGGCTTCTTTGTATAGTATTTTGCCAAGTATGCAAAATCTGGCGCATCGATTCCTTATAGTCTTCTGTTCCATCTTTGTAGCATAGGGAGGAATGTGTTGATGTTTTAGAAAGTTCCAAATGTCAAAATACCATGGCTGCCTGTCGTCGGTTGGTGATCTTTCAAATCTGAACATAGCGACTTCGGCTCATAACTTGTCGTGCTTTTTCGGAGTAATTGCTTCCTTTGATGTCGTGCTCATGGGAAGGATTAGTAATTCTCTCTTGACAGTCCATGCCACCTCGTGGGCGAGTACTGTTAATTTTTCTATGACAAATGTTTTGGTACTTTGTCAAAGGGGTATCTAAATGACCGAGGCTAGTGTAGCTAGGGAGTCTGCAAGCTCATTTTCTAATCTAGGGATGTGCGTAAAAAAGATTCTTTCAAATTTGTTCACTAGATATTGAGCGTTTCTAAATATCCCATTAGTCTCCTTTCCTTAGTTTTTCGTTCCCCTATGACTTGTGAGATTAATAGCTTAGAATCACCGATCATTTTCAACTGTCTAACACCTAATTATAATGTGGCTCCTAGTCCAACAATGAAGGGTTCATATTCGACAATGTTATTGGTGATTGGAAAGTCTAACTGAAAAGCTTTAGGTATGACAACTCCTTTCGGGTTCAGGAGGACTATCCCAATGCCTTTTCCTTTATAATTTAGAGCACCATCAAAATAGAGGGTCCACAAAGTTTTATCGGGCTCCTCGTTGTGGATTGTATGTAGGTCTTCATCGGGGAAGTCTGCGTGTATGGGTTCATCATTCGGGGGTGAGAGATATGCGAGGTAATCGGCAATTGCTTGCCCTTTGACCGATTTCTGTGTGACGTAAGTAATATCAAACTCTTGTAATAGCATATGCCAGTGACCAATCTTCCCTGATGTTGCGGGCTTTTCGAATACGTACTTCAGTGGGTCCATTCGGGCTAATACTAGGATCTTATGTGCTCCGAAGTAATGTCATAATTTGATTGAAGCCCATACCAATATGAGGCAGGTCCTCTCCATGGGAGTGTCTTTCCGTTCATATTCGACCATCGTCCCACTAAGATAGTAGATAGCCTTCTCTCTCTTACCATATTTTTCATATTGTCTCAGAATTACTCCCATTGCTTTATCATTTGCTAAGAGGTAAAGGATTGGGGGTCTTTCAGGAATTGGGGGTGATAGTATTGGCCGGTTAAGGAGGTACTTTTTAATATTATCAAAGGCTTGCTGGCATTTTTCATCCCATTTGTACTCAATTCCTCTTTTATGTAGTTTATAGAAAGGATCGCATCGGTCTGAATGCTGAGAGATGAATCACCTGATGAATTGCAATCTTCCTATCAGGCCTCATAATTCTTTGATATCACGGGGAGGTGGCATGTCAAGGATGGCTCTAACTTTAGTAGGGTCGGCTTCAATCCCTCGCTTGCTGACTATAAAACAAAGTAACTTTTCGGAAGTGACTCCGAAGACACATTTCTTTGGGTTCATTTTCAGCTGATATTTCTTAGCTCTTTGTAGTACCAGTCGGAGTGCTTCAACATGTCCTGCCCATGTTTAGAACTTCACTAATATATCATCGACATAGACTTCTATACATTTATGCATCATATCATAAAAAATGGCCGTCATGGCGTGTTAATACATAGCTCCTACATACTTAAGCCCCAAAGGCATGACGACGTAACAGTAAGTTCCCCAGGGTGTGGTGAAAGAAGTCTTCTGTTGGTCAAACTCGGCGAATTTGATTTGATTATATCCTGAGAAACCATTCACAAAGGATAGCATCTAATGCCCAGTAGTGTTGTCGACGAGAGTGTCAATGTGTGGAAGTGGGAAGTCTTTTTTTAGGCATGCCTGGTTGAGGTTTCGAAACTCAAGGCAAACCCGTACTCTATCATCCTTCTTAGCGACGAGTGCTATGTTGGCGACCCATTTAGGATAGAGGACAACACGGATGAATTTAGCTTTATGTAACTTGTCAACTTCATCTTTGACTTGCAGAGCTGTTTGTGGGTGCATCCTACAGAGTTTCTACTTTACGAGTTTCGCGTTGGGTTCCAAGACGAGACAATGTTCTACCAAGCTGAGGTATAAACCAGGCATATCTTCATAGGACCATGCAAAAGAGTCAAGGTTTTCTTGCATAACTTGCACAATATGTTGGCGTTCTTTAGAGTTAAGCGTTACGCTAACTAGCAATTTCTTAGGTTTCTCTTCGGTGCCAAAGTTAATTTCTTCTATCAGTTCCACGGCAGCTTGAGTTTGCTTGTCGAAACGCTAGATAACCCGTTTGAAGTCCTGCGCCCCCTCGGCGACTGGTGTTCCTTCCTCCTCATCGGTAAGCTCATATACTATGAAATTACTCCACTGGAGATTCGATTTTTACGAGAAGTAACCCTTTATCAATGCAATTTATGACCGAGAGATCTTTGGTAAGGTGAAGGTCAAGGCTATTGATTCTTTTCTCAAAGTCATGAAGTATCTCGTCGGGTATGATCACCGGCTTGTTGTTTAGTCGGGATGCTTTACGTCCTAGTGTAGAAGATAGGATAGTAGTCTCAGGAGAAAAGTCTCCTTGTTGATTGGACGAAGGGTTCCCTTTCTTTCTTGAGGTTTTCTGATTTTTTTGGATTTTATATTTTCAAAGTTTTAGGATTTTCTATTTTTCTATTTTTCTATTTTATTAATTTTTGATAACAGAGTCGGTTGCCTCAAGAGGTATTGGGAGAGTTGCTTCCTCTAATTGAGGGAGCTAGACGGCCGTTAGAGCCGTTCGAGAGATTTTTCGAGAGATGTGGACTTATTCTGAATTTGGCATTTTTTTTTTGTGTCCTCATCTAATGAGATCTTCTGAATAAATGACGTGGATGACAGGGGTATCGTAGCTTGGATTCCCTCTATCACATTAATTGCCTCTTCCTCAAAGTATCTCTGGAGAACGTAATCGATTGAACTATCATCCTCGAAGATATGATATGGTTGCTCTTCCCGCGAAGGGGAGTCTCCTAAAGGATGCCCAGGTGGAGCGAGCTCTCTCTCCTGATCTTCATTATACGTTGAGATGAGCGCACATGCTCGACAACGAGGCTAGTAATGGTGAAGAACGCAGGGAGATTCCCAAGGGCATTCCCATCCATTAGAATCGATGATAATATCAAGTTCACTTTCTTGATCTGATAAGACTTGAAGTCCTAGGTTGGCTTGTTCGGCTAACTTGAGTGCGGAGAGGTCTATCCAGTAGTCCTCGTCATCACTCGGCGGAGGTCGCCACTCTTCCTCAAGTGACTTCCAAAATATTTAGAGTTGCGGTGCATCTGGGGATGAAGGAGAGTCTAATTCAAACTCCTCTTCAAACCCCAAGAGTGAAACATGGGTATTTCCTCTTGGGTCAGCCAACTGGTTGTCAGAATTCTTTTCTTCTTGTGTCGATGTTGTAACTCCACATGTGCCTTTTTTATGTGTATTTTGAGAACGAATTAATGAATAATAAGTTACATAATTTTAAATTATGAAAGAGATATCAGCACATTGAGGGCTAACAATAGCCTGCAAGATCAGGGCCAATTGTAGTAAGTTTTAAAAGTGAGTATATTAAAGATCGTCCACAGAGAATTTGTCTGAAATATGAGATAGACCTCCAGATCTGTGCTACCAGATCTGGCTCTATAATTATCTAGAAAGCAGATAAAAAGAGAGTGTTGGGTTTTTTTGTCACGTTTAACTAAAAGCAAATAAAGAAAAGAACTAAGTAACTGATCCAGATTCAAGTTGGGGAAGTGATTAAAATAAATCAAATGGAGAAATAATAACTTTCTGTGATTTCGCCTTTGAATTTTAATGGAGAATCTGCAACTAAACAGAGTTGATTCAATCTTCATCTGGCTACCACAGGATGTAAGAGAAATAAATCGAATTAAGGAAGGGGTTTAAACTTATGGTTATGATGTCATCCACTTAAATGGTCACAGATCATCCAATAGTTGTTGACCTATTCTCAATTGAACATGAACATCCTTGCAAGTCTTTGTCGAACTAGGTTACCAACGCTAATTTGCAGGGTAATGAATCAAGGAAATTGCATGCAAAGTAGTGAATCTAAAGGAGTCTAATGCACTAAGGTGATCAATAAGAACCCTTGACATGAATCCAATGGAGAAAACACAGTTCTGAACCTTTTAAATTCAATCTTACAATTACTGAGAGCACTTTAGAAAGCCCTCGGACTAGCAGTCTTGAATCCGATCTCTTTGGAGTTACAAAAGCACTCGAACTCTCAAAAGCAAAGCAGAGGAAGAAATTACAAAGTGCAGATAGACTATCTCGTAGGAAGGAGAAAGCAGAGATGAAAACTCAAAATCTGGATGCCCCAATTGGGCAAATGTCTTCTCAATTTATAGCTTTCCCTCTATCCTGCACAAGGCTGAATTGACCAATCAGAAGTGCTCAGATCTGTATTGCCCAATGGCTGTTGAGCACGGGGATCCAGATCTGTTACGCCAATGAAAATGCTACGATCTGGTTCACCAATCGCGTTAGAAGCATCAATTTACTATGGGAATTCAAAAGTTTGTTTGAGCTTCTAGAAGTTCCGCCAAGTGATTTCATCTTTGGGTTTTCACGTCGGAATATGCCTTTGGTTTGTGCTTGGAATCTTCGGAATGTCTCGGGCTTTTAATTACATTGGGGCGTGCGAGTTCTTGAAATGCCCTTCAAAGTGGCTGTAAATCCCCAGTATGCCATTTCGCAGAGTTTAAGGGTCTTTTCGCAAAGTAGGTTGGCTCCAGACGTTCTTTTCGCAAAGCATAAGTTCTTTTCGCAAAGCAGAAGTTCTTTTTGCAAAGCAGAAGTTCTTTTCGCAGAGGACTTCTCTTCTTTTCGCAGAGGTAAATCTTCTATTCGAGGAGTGTTTTCTTCTTTTCGCAAAGTTGAAGGTTCTTTGCGAATTGAAGAGATTCTTTGCGAATTGAGCTTTAGCTTCCATTCTTCTTTGCGAATGGATCCTTCTTCTTTTCAGGTCTTTTCTTGCTCTTTTAGGACCTTTTTAGCCATTGCTGAGGCTATTTCTTCACTCCCTCTTTGAGTTTGACATGCGTTGTCGGCTTTTTGATCATTTTAAGATGGTTTTCGGATTTGGACCTGTCTTTTTGGTTAGCTGCAATATGAACACTAAAGCACTTATTTAGTCTTCTCAAGGGTCTTTCAAGGCTCATGTTTAGGGTGAAAATGGTATTTTCACTACTTAACACACCCCAAACCTAAGCTTTGCTAGTCCACGAGCAAAGAAACGTAAAAGCAAAATAAAGAGCCACTTTGTAGGAAGCAGGTGCATTTAGCATATGCAACAAGCCTTTTAAACCCCTAGGTGATCCCTAGAGGAGGAGTGAAGTCTCGAGGGTTTTCGGTGAAGGTACCCACAAAGTTCTGGAAGAAGCAGTTAACATCAGTGCAATATTATGAAATGAGCAATCAAGGAGCAGGCTTTGTTACTCTTGAAGCAATGATGATACAGAAAATTTGATTATTGTTTGCCCAGGAAGTTAAACATTTGTAACCCTCATGAATGTTTCAATATTTCCAAGCTGTGAAAGACCATAGAAAATCATACAAATGTGCGTGAAGCTCATCCTATGGATAAAAATTAGGTTATAAGTCATACTTAAGGTGCTCAAGTTCCAACCCAAACACTCACGGGGTATACTCTCATCGGTGTTTTTGTTGAGGGGTTCATTTTCACTCAAGCTCAAGAAGTTACATCTCCCAAATGGATCATGTAAGCATGAGCATAGGCATGATTCTTAGGCAATGGCATCATTGACATCTCCTCACCATAGATTGGGTCACTTCTCATCTCCACATGACAGCTCACTCAACTTTGGATCACAAGGGCTTTTAATCTAGGTTTGTTTGTATGGCTTATGGAGTGAAGTTTCAAGGAAAGGCAATTTGAACAGAGGTTTGAATTTGAGAACTCGGGAAGTGGGAGATGGTTCATGACTCCACCTTTTTGAGTTTAGCTTCTTTCTTCTTCTTTTCGAGATTCTCACATTCACAGTGATCAGTTCTTTCTTTGATCTTGCATTATAAGGTCCCTTTTTTGCCTTTTTGCTTGCAACTTTTTCACATTGTTTGTCTCTTCTTTTCTCGGTCCACCATATTGCCTTTTTTGAGGTATTTTCTCTTCTTTTTCTTGATGTTGCCCGAAATGGTCCATCTTGGTTCTTTCTCCTTTACCTCCTGAATTCTCGGAGTGAGGAAGGCTGAATTGGTTCCATAGGTTCAGTGCAAGTACTTTTGGGTATTTTTGATGAAGAATTGTAGGATTTATAGCTCAAATGGGGTACAAACAGGCAGATTTTTCTTGGTTGGTTCTCATAGGTTCAAGTTTGTCCAAAGAAGGCCTTGATCTTTTCCTCGGTTTCATGAGTTACTTGTTTTAATTTGGAGTTTCCTAACTTCTAGTGGATCTAATGCCTTAGCCAATCCTTTGAAAAAAATTGCCTCGATCACTCTTCAACAGAGATGGAAAATATATGGGCTCAATTCTCACCGGTTATGGTTTTTCCTTGAGCTTTTAAGTATATCTTTACCTTTTCTCTTCCTTTTGACTTACTATGTGCTGATACCAGTATGTTTTTATGGTGTAATCATCATGGAAATGTAGAATATCGCAAGGTTTAGAATGTCTAAATTCTTGCAAAGAAAATTTTAAAATTTCCACATTGTCATGATTCTTAAGTAAAACAATTCATTTCCTGATTACTTAGGTGATTCTGTTGTCCTTAGGTTAACTATTCCTTGGCGGGACACATGCCACACCCCCAAACCTATGAGGCGGTGTCCTCCGGTTCAAAGGTGGTGGCATAGTCACGCTTATTAGGGGAAAGCAATGAGAAAAATAATAGCATGGAGAATTCTGAGAAAGCAAATTGTATGAACGAAAATTTTGAGAAAATAAAAAGAAAAGAGGGAAAGGAGTAAGGGTGAGGGGTTTATTTTTTTTGTTTACGAAGTAGGAGCACTATAACAGAAAAAATTGCAAAATAACGAAAATGCAGACAATTAACAGAGAAAATGGAATAAGAAAGAA
This sequence comes from Chloranthus sessilifolius, assembly GCA_021018995.1. Classification (NCBI taxonomy): domain Eukaryota; kingdom Viridiplantae; phylum Streptophyta; class Magnoliopsida; order Chloranthales; family Chloranthaceae; genus Chloranthus; species Chloranthus sessilifolius. The sequence continues at coordinate 61,645,679 of CM037586.1, forward strand.
AACAAATGAGAATTGGACCGAATGATACAAAAAACAAAGATTTATACATTGTATTTGAGACACGAGATGCGGACTTTTAATAACTAGGATCAAAGTGATTATAGATGGGTTCTATGGGCTCGAACTAGAGTCCTGTCGAATCCGAACTAGAATCGTGTTGGAATCGAATCGGATTTTGGTTTCTCAGAATGGAGTTCGGAGTTGATGTACTCTTGACTTGATCTTTCCGGGTGAGGCCAAGGTGTTTGGTCGGTGGTGGTTTTCTTTTGTTCTTGAGCTAACTGAGCTTGGAGGCCACCTTGTCTTTGCTGCCTTGACCAATTGGAATGTTAGTCCCACGGATCCCTCATCTTCTCTCTCTCAAATTGCATGAAATGCTCTAATTTCTTGATTTTGGCCTCATAAGGGGTTCGGATGTAGGCCTCCAAATCAGCTAGCTTTTACGCATCCCTACGGATGTAGGGATTTTCTATCATGGCTCGGGAGAGGGTGGCATATCTAGGGAGGGGATGGAGTGGTAGGGGACTAAAGGGGTCCAGGGGAGGTGGGGCGGTTAAGAGAGTCAGAGGGTCGGTTTGAATGGCTAAGTCGAAAAACAGGGGGTGGTGAAGGGGGTCTGCTTGGTTAGCCCGGGTGGTAGTGGAGGGAAGCACTAGGACTTGGTCTGCTTTGGGTTGCTGTGAGGCAAAATGGAGAGCAGGGGTAATGGGGGTAGGCGGTAATGGGGCAGCTAACGACTGGATGAGCTCCAATGGAGCAGACTGATTGTCTGCATTTGGTTGGAGCTGGGCTTGGATATTTAGGGGGTAGGTGAGGATCTGGGTGTAGGGGGCAGGTGTGGGGGAGATTAGCCTAGAGGGGATTGGGATTAGTGGGGGGGAGGGATGGGGGGTAAGGGGTGTGAAAGGGGAGGTGGGGAAATGGGTGAAAGGGGGAGGAGCAGGGATAGGTGTAGGATCTAGCTCCATGGTGTCAAATAGGGGTGAATAAGCCTCTGTGGGGAAAGGTTGGGGTTCAGAGGTCCTGGATACCTGTGTGTATGTCCAAGGGGTGTGGAGTGTGAGGAGCGTTGGAGCAGAGGGGTGGAAGGGATGGAGCAAGGATTGGGGTGGCTAATTCCTCTAGGACACAGTTATTGTTGGGGAGATGGGTGGTGTGGGGATAGTGGGGGGGGTGGGTGTGGTAGGGGTGTCCAAAATAGGAATGATGGAAGGTGTGGATGATGAACCAGCTGGGATGGGGGAGGGTGTGGAGGAATAGGGAACCAGGCCATCTGTGGGTCAGGGAGGTCTGGTGAAGCGGCTACCTCGGGTGATGTGGACTAAGTCTGACAAGTGGTGCCTAAAGAGCTGGTCACCACAAGGAGTTGGGCTTATGTGGTAGAGGCTGAGGCTCGGGCTGGTTGAGGCTCCACGAATTTCCACTGCAGATGCCCACCCACACTTTGGGGCTTGGTTCTCTGTCATGCTCGTGACAGAACTAGCTCTCGCTCAGTGCTATGGGTTCAGTAGGGCAGAATAGGGCAGAAGCGGGGGGGGCATGGGCTGGTTCTCCTACTTCCCTCATTCTTCTTAACATGGCGACTTGTGGTCCGTGCTTTCTTGCCAAAGTTGTGAGGAGTGAGTACCTCAAAGGGCTCTTCCTATTAATGTCAAACTTGGCTCCTAAGAGGGCTGAAATTAGTCTTCCAAAGGGAGGCCGGCAATTTTCTGTTCTTCTTTACCTTGGCACTCACATCAGCCATTGCTTCGGGATGAGCATGGGGCATTGAAAAATTGCCCTTAGAAAAGTGAAAGAGGGCTTCGAGGATAGGAGTTCGCCTCTCTTGGGTATGATTACATAAAAGCTCCCTCGGAGTATGGAATCCATTAGCGAGATATTGGCGAGATCTCTTCTCATTATTGATTGCCCAACCCACCATGCCTTGTGTTAAATGGGCAGCCATAGACGAAAGAGGTCGTCAGAGCCAAAGGTCCATCGGGTTGAATTGAAAAGGTATCCCCACAGCATGCCCTATGTCCTCAGCTGTCACTGTTAGGTCACAGTTATCTATGAAAATGACTAAGGTTGGCACGTCTGCAACATCTTCAGTGACCTTTGTGAGGTTTTGATACCACAGTTTTATCATCCTTGGATAAGTTTTTTACGGTAATGGGGTGAGGATATGATAGAAGCTTCCGAGGTATCTTAGGGATGGTAGGCAATCATGTTTGGAGGAGAAAAAGTTTCATCCACCAATAGCTCAGGTATGAGCTTGGGTATCAATGAAGGGGTTAGGCAAAACTAAGTGAATGGGTAATGGGGGCAGCTCAGACTCAGGGCTTGAGGCAGCAGGGGTAGGCTCCTCATGGCGTATTTTCTTTCCTTTTTCAACCCTATCTGCCTTGTCCATTGGAAGCTTTCTCTTTGCAGACGTTTTTGCCTTGCCTTTGGCTTTTGGGGTTGATTTGGTTGCCTTCTTGGTGATGATTTGGGGAACATGGCGACTAAGGATTTTCGATTTTTCCCATACTTAATTGACGGAGGAAAAATGCTCCAAACAGGCTAACACAGATTTAGATTTTCTAAAAAATTGAGCGAGAATGGATAGAAAAATACATGATCTAGGGTTTGTGCTTGAACTGAGTCGCTTTGTTTGTAAAGATCATGGTCGACTTTTGATCTCTGAAAAATGGAAACGCTCAAACAATTAGGAACAAAACGGCTGATATCCTTGTGGAGCTCGTGTGAGAAGAGAGTGAGCTAGGGTTTTAGTGGAGCGTCGCTCTGCAGAGAGTGTTTGCAAATACAACGCTAACTTCAAAACGACTAAATATACTTGAAGCTAAAATCGAAAAGCACCTTTAAGTTTTCGAAAAGTTCCAAAAGAGCCCTTCTTATTACTTCGAATGGCCAAAGTGCCTTTCGACAAGTAGATAGCTTCAGAAAGATTATTTCGCAAAGGACTTAGCTTGAACCGTCTATTCGAAAAGGAAATGTTATCATAATCAACTATTCGAAAAAAGAACATCTTTGTTTTCGAAAGCGATTCATCAGACTCGAGAATCTTTTGAATAGACTTTGGACTTTGCGAAAAGTAATTTTTGCTGCGATTTGAACTTTAAGTGTAATTAAACTATGCGAAAAGGAAAAGAGCGAAACGGAGAAATTCGGTAAAACTATGTTGTACAAACATAATATACAATTTTCTACCATCGATTTTTGGAGATTCGTGATGATGATGACAAAGGCTCACGAATGTTGTCAATGCATGGCTTGAGCCTCGACCATTTACCTTAATGACTTCCGTCATTGGGATCACGGATATCCACAACTCCCGAGGGGCAGCCTTGATGACCGTGTATGGCCCTTCCCATCTGGATCTCAATTTGCGGGAAAGAATTTAAGTTTAGAGTTGAATAACCATACCTTGGACCCGGTATGAACTCTTTTCTCATTAAACTCCTATCATGAAATGATTTGACTTTCTCCTTATACAACTGGAGCTTGTATAAGCATCCATCCGCATGACTCTTCCAATTCGGTGAGTTGAAGTTTCCGTGATTACCAGGAAGTTAGATCCATATTAAATGTTTTAATAGCCCGAAAGCTTTGTATTCTAACTCTCTTGGCAAATGACATGCTTTGCCATAGACCGATCTAAAGGAGACATTCCAATTGGAGTTTTGTAGGCGTTATGCCCACAAAGCATCATTAAGCTTAAAGGACCAATCCTTTCTGTCCTTCTTCATGCTTTTTCCAAAATGTGTTTGATCTCTCTATTTGAAATCTCCACTGTCCTTTGGTTTGTGGATGATAGGGAGTGGCTACTCTGTGAGTGAGAGTACTTTTTAATAGAGAGTCAAGCACATTAAAAGTGGCTCCCCCATCACCGATGATGGCTCTGGGAATCCAAATGGAAAAATGTGGTCTTTGAGGAATCTTAAAACCACTTTGTGATCATTGGATTTGGTAGCTATGGCCTCAATCCACTTGGAGACATAGTCCTGACTACCAAGATGAAATTATTTCCATTAGAAGGGGAAAGGGCCCATAAAATCTATGCCCCAAACATCAAACAACTCAACTACCGAGATTGGTTTGTAGGGGCATTGAGTTTCTTTGGAAATCTTGCTTGATTTTGGCGATTCTGGCAAGATTCTGATCTTTGTAAGGCATCTTTAAAGATTGTGGGCCAATAGAAACCACTGCAGAATTTTTGCATTGTTTTATTGCCATGAAATGGCCTCCACAGGCTGTTCATGACACATTGACAATATGCCGAGAATTCATGGTCCGGACACACTTTACGATCACTTGGTGCACAATTCTTGAATAGATAAGGATCTTCCCAAATGAAATTTTTAACTTGTGAGAAGAAAAGATCTTTATCCATTCGATTCCAATGTTGAGGAATCATCCAAGAGCCAAGAAGTTGACTATGTTTGCAAACCAAGGATCGTGGGTATTGATGGCAAAAGTTGCTCATCGTGAAATGATTCATTAATGGGTAAGCTATCATCCTCGATTGAGAATTCGGATAAGTGATCCACCACATTCTCCACTCCTTTCTTATCCTTAATCGTAGATCAAACTCCCGTAATAGGAGGATCCATCCGAGTGTCTGGGCTTGGTATCCTTCTTAGGCAGAAGGTACTTTAGGGCGAGTGGTCGATAAACACCACAATTTGTGAACCTAAAACATAAGACACGAATTTTTCCAATGCAAACACAATGGCCAGGCTCTTTCTCGGTTGTTGTGTAGTTGAGTGGGCATCTATCATGGATCTGCTGGCATAAGCTATGACATGGGAAGCTTATCCTTTCTACGCCCTAGGACAGCTCCTAGGGCATAGTCTGATGCATCACACATCAGCTCAAAGGGCCTTTGAATAGTCGGGGGGCGCAAGATGGGAGCTGAAATCGAGACATTTCTTAAGGACCTCAAAGGTGTCATGCATTCATTAGTAAACACAAAAGGAACATCTTGACACGATAAATGACATGAGTGGCTTGGAAATTTTTTGAAATCTTTGATGAACCTCCTATAAAATCTGCATGCCCTAAGAAACTTGATTTGCTTAATTACGGGAGGAGGCAAATGTGCAATTAGATCAATTTTGCTTGGTCCACCTCTATGCCTTTATGGGAGACCACATGTCCTAGGACAATGCCTTGGGTGACCATAAAATGACTCTTTCCCACTTAGAACCAAATTGGTTTCTTCACATCTTTGCAACACCAACTTGAGGTGGTGTAAGCATTGGGAAAAGTGTATCCATAAATTGAAAAGTCATCCATGAAGATCTCCATGAACTGATCAATCATGTCGAAAAGATGGCATACATGCATCTTTGAAAAGTAGCAGGGCATTGCAAAGACCAAAGGGCATCCTCCTATAGGCAAAAGTGCCAAAGGGGCGGTGAAGGTGGTCTTTTCTTGGTCACAATGGGTACGAGGATCTGGTTGTAACAGTACCCATCAAGGAAGCGAGTAAGCTTTGCTGCAAGTTTATCAAGGATTTGGTCAATGAAGGGAGGGGAAATGGTCTTTCCTTGTCATGGTATTTAATTTTCTACGTAGTCTATGCACCCTCCATCCAGCTTGTTTGTCTGGTGGACATAAGTTTACTGATTAAATTTGCTACAGATGATGCAGATTTCTTAGGCACCACCTGTGGGTGCTACCCAAGCGAGAATCCGAAATGGGGTAAATGACTGACATCTAGCGACTTGACAACTTCCTTCATTACCATGCTTGCATGTGAGGATTCAACCTTCTTTGCATTTCTCTAGAAGGCTTGGCATCCTCTTCGGTGGATCTTATGCATGCATACATCTGGGTTTATTCCTCCTAAATCGAATGGTCCATAATTGCTTTCTTGTCTTGTTTAGAACTACCAACAGCTCCTCTTCTTGCTCCTTTGTAAGGGAGGAAGAAATAATCACAGTAGTGTTTGATGATCTCCCAAAACACATATTTCAGATTTTTGTATTTGAGTTCCAATTGAATTAAATTTGAGAAAAGACTACAAAAGGTACCTTGGTAACTTGTGGAAGAGGGAGAGGAGGTCTCCAAGAGAGAGAACTTGATGTGTTGGTGAGTGCCTTACACAAAGGACTCCTTTGAATTTGATCTCCTTTTCCTTCTTTCTCGGTGGATTCCCAATCATTTTAAATTACGTGGTGGAGTCTTTACCTTGCGAAATGTTTGTAAAGACTCCTCCACCGACTCATCAATGATGTCAACATGGAAACATTCCTCGAGAGAATTGAGGTTGAGTGACATTATACACATTCAATTTAACTTTCATATTTCCAACGACACCTCCATGATGCGGACCTACATTGAATGCATGCATTATGTAGCAGAATGGTCTTCCGAATAGCGAGGGATGGCGGTGGTACTTTTGGTTGGTTCCATGTCCAACACCAAAAGTCAGGTAGAAAAACTTGTCTACTCCTACCAAAACATCTTCAATCAACCCCATAATCTTCATTTGTAACACCACTTGAGTGGGTTTCAATTCTCCCAAACCTAGCTTCTCATAGATGAATAGGGAAGCAGTTGACACTAGCACCAGATCTAGCAAGGCTTTCTCAATGGTGTGCTCCCCAATGATGGGATTGTGGGGATTCGAGGTCTTGCATCTTAGGTGGTGTTGCAATTGATAGCACTTGGTTGATTTTCTCCACAAAGGCCTTCTTGGATAAATGTATCCTAGATTGCCTTTTGTGAGTGCATACCTCTTTGAGAAATTTTGCATAGCGGGGACTGTTGATTGCATCAAGCAGGTAGATTAATTTTAACTTGCTTGAATGTCTCCATCATTTCCTCAATTTTGTGTTTCCTTTGTCAAAAGGAGAACCGACTTCATTGCATGGGGAAATGGGAGATGAGGAACAAATTTCCTTCTCATCTTTTTCAACAATTTTGTTATTTTTACATTTTTCATTTTTTGAATTTTCGATGTAAATCAATGACCATATTGTTATCCAATTCTTTGTTCTGCACTTGTTCTTCATCTTTTCCTCTTCACTACCTTGTGTTTTATTATTCTTCCACTTCTCAAAGTAGTCAGCTTTGATTTCCTCATGGCCATTTGAGGATTCTCCAACCATGAACGCCCCTTAGGATTGTTCACGTTGGCCGGGTAGTTTACCCTCTTCTCTCTTAGCCAATGAATTTGAGAGTTGGCTGACGTTTCTTCAATTTTTTAATGCTCGATCGTGAAGGTTCATACCGAGAGAGTTCAAGATTTTGAAGTGAGCTCAAGACCGCTCTTCAAAGGTCGTGGAGTGCATCGCCGCATGGCTTGTTGTTGGTTAGGTCAAAAATTTGATTTATTATAAAAATTCTTGATATGGCCGAGGTGTTTGAAAGGTAATTGATTTTTGGTCTTCGTTGTTGGTAATTTCCTGATTCCACGAGATTAGGATGAGATCTCCATGGGTAGTCATTCAGATTGCATCGTCCCATAAGAGCATGAGCTTGTTCCATCATGAGTTCTGAAATTGTGATGCGGAAGGACATTGATCAATGGAATGAGTGGGGACGGCATATCGGACATGCCTCCTCTACTCTTGACCCATTTGGAGCTTTAAATGAGTCCATCGACCTATCAAATTTTGTGGTCAAATTATCCACTTTCCTTTCCACTCATTGACTTCATAAACTTTCCCTCTTGTGAATTGGGGATTATTCATCCTAGCTGGATTCTCGGTGTCCCTTGACAGAGATTCTGTTGGGTTGAATTTTCTCCAATCACCTCAAAGAGGTCCCAAACCTCTTCAACTGCTTTTACGCAAGTAGGTACCTCCACAAGAGGCATCCACCATGTTCTTGCCCTTGATCGGTTCCTTGATAGAAGCTTTGAACCAGCTACCATTTAGGAATTTGATGGTGAGGGCATTGTCTTATGATTCTTTAAACCTTTCCCATGCTTCATGGAAAGTTTGATTGAGTTTTGGGAAAAAGAGATGATGCTTTGTCTGTGTTGGCTGGTTGTAGTCATTGCGAAATATTTTGAGAAAAATTGACATTGCAAAGCATTACATGATGAGATGCTGTTTGGTGGTAACATAGATAACGATGTTCTAGCTTTGTCCTTTAATGAAAAGGAAAGAGCCTAAGCTTGGTTGCCTCGGACCAAGTCCACTATGTTAAATGTTGTGCATAAAGCCGTAAATTCATCAATGTGTTTGTAAGGGTCTTCCTTACTCAATCCATGGAATGAAGGCAACATTTGGATGGTGGAGGACTTAATTTCATAATTTCCCTCCATGGGAAATTGAATGCAAAATGGGGAATTATAAGCACCGGGGGCAAAGTAGTCTCTTAACAATCTCGGTCTTCGCCCATTTCACAGATGTCATGATGTATGTCGGTTTCTTAGGAGTCTTTCAACTTCGAATTTAGGGAGAATCTCGGGATTGAGGGTTCTCCTGCCAACCATACAACTCAGAGAGGAATTTGTACAAAGAAACTGTTGAATTACGTGCTTTCCTTTCCTTCATACGGTGTAACTGTAAATAACTGTAATTAATAAATGGTGATAAATAAATGAAAATAAACATAGGTTTATCTATTTTAGAACAAATTCAAACGGCCAAAAACTTGTTGTAACTCCACATGTGCCTTTTTTATGTGTATTTTGAGAACGAATTAATGAATAATAAGTTACATAATTTTAAATTATGAAAGAGATATCAGCACATTAAGGGCTAACAATAGCCTGCAAGATCAGGGCCAATTGTAGTAAGTTTTAAAAGTGAGTATATTAAAGATCGTCCACAGAGAATTTGTCTGAAATATGAGATAGACCTCCAGATCTGTGCTACCAGATCTGGCTCTATAATTATCTAGAAAGCAGATAAAAAGAGAGTGTTGGGTTTTTTTGTCACGTTTAACTAAAAGCAAATAAAGAAAAGAACTAACTAACTGATCCAGATTCAAGTTGGGGAAGTGATTAAAATAAATCAAATGGAGAAATAATAACTTTCGTGATTTCGCCATTGAATTTTAATGGAGAATCGCAACTAAGCGAGTTGATTCAATCTTCATCGGCTACCGACAGATGTAAGAGAAATAAATCTGAATTAAGGAAGGGTTTAAACTTATGGTTATGATCATCACTTAAATGGTCACAGATCATCCAATAGTTGTTGACCTATTCTCAATTGAACATGAACATCCTCGCAAGTCTTTGTCGAACTAGGTTACCAACGCTAATTCGTACAGGGGTAATGAATCAAGGGAAATTGCATGCAAAGTAGTGAATCTAAAGGAGTCTAATGCACTAAGGTGATCAATAAGAACCCTTGACATGAATCCAATGGAGAAAACACATTCACAACCTTTTAAATTCAATCTTACAATTACAGAGCACGGCTTTAGAAAGCCCTCAGACTAGCGTCTTGAATCCGATCTCTTTGGAGTTACAAAAGCACTCTCGGCAACTCTCAAAAGCAAAAGCAGAGGAAGAAATTACAAGTGCAGATAGACTATCGTAGGAAGGAGGGAAACAGATGAAAACTCAAAATCTGGATGCCCCAATTGGGCAAATGTCTTCTCAATTTATAGCTTTCCTCTATCCTCGCACAAGGCTGAATTGACCAATCAAGTGCTCAAATCAGATTGCCCAATGGTCATGTTGAGCACGGGGATCTAGATCTGCGCCGCCAATGAAAATGCTCGATCCGGTTCACCAATCTAGAAGCATCAATTATGGGAATTCAAAAGTTTGTTTGAGCTTCTAGAAGTTCCCGCCAAGTGATTTCATCTTTGGGTTTTCAATGCGGAATATGCCTTTGGTTTGTGCTTGGAATCTTGGAATGTCTGGGCTTTTAATTACATTGGGCGCGTCAGAGTTCTTGAAATGCCCTTCAAAGTGGTCAGAAATCCCGATGCCATTTCGCAGAGTTTAAGGGTCTTTTCGCAAAGTAGGTTGGCTCCAGACGTTCTTTTCGCAAAGCATAAGTTCTTTTCGCAAAGCAGAAGTTCTTTTTGCAAAGCAGAAGTTCTTTTCGCAGAGGACTTCTCTTCTTTTCGCAGAGGTAAATCTTCTATTCGAGGAGTGTTTTCTTCTTTTCGCAAAGTTCAAGGTTCTTTGCGAATTGAAGAGATTCTTTGCGAATTGAGCTTTAGCTTCCATTCTTCTTTGCGAATGGATCCTTCTTCTTTTCAGGTCTTTTCTTGCTCTTTTAGGACCTTTTTAGCCATTGCTGAGGCTATTTCTTCACTCCCTCTTTGAGTTTGACATGCGTTGTCGGCTTTTTGATCATTTTAAGATGGTTTTCGGATTTGGACCTGTCTTTTTGGTTAGCTGCAATATGAACACTAAAGCACTTATTTAGTCTTCTCAAGGGTCTTTCAAGGCTCATGTTTAGGGGTGAAAAATGGTATTTTTCACTACTTAACAGTCGATAGCAGAGCCGGTGAGTTGTTACTTGTTTCCATCGTTACAGGGTCGGAGTCGTTCACTTCTGTCATCACAGAATATCGGATCCCACTAGCGAATTGCTCTAATATGTGAGTGCATGCCTCGCAATGGGGTTGATAAGGGTGTGAGATACAAGGTGGGTCCCATGGGCATTCCTATCCTTTAAGGCCAAGGCAGAGGCGGATGCTATACCAGTTCAACTCTGCTTGTGAGGCATCATCCTCTTCCCACATTGAGTATAAATGTTCTTTATCTCCTTACAAGGTAGCTGTGTGGAAGTCCTCGTCATTAGTACATTCCCAATCTTTTAATTATGGATCGGGGTTGATGTCATAAAGCTTGGCGAGGTCTGGACCGACCTCTCTCCTCATCAACTCTTGTCAACACGTCAGGGGAGAACTAGGATGGGTTAGGGGGCGTACTTCCACTACGATTGTCTCATCTGGGATTTGAGTCTTCTGAATGTGTCCCATATTTAATATGGGGTCATAGGCCGTAGGAATGCTTGCCGCATAATCAGTATCCATTTCCTGGAGAGGTGCATCGGCGTATATACGGACGATGGAGTCCTCGTATGGGAACTTGACGCATTGATGATATGTAGACACGACGACCTTTATTGATTCTAACTACTTTCTTCCTAAGATAAGATTATACGTGCTAACAGAATCAGAAACATGGAAGGTAATGTCCTTTGTCACAGGTCCGAGGTGAACCTTGAGTTTAATAGTCCCTCTAACAAAGCAACGTGAGCCATCATAAGCTATAAGTGATAGGGCTAAGGGCCCGACATCTTGTTCCATGTATTCGAGCATCTTTAATGTCATGAGCAGGCAAAAATTGAGTCCTGCTCCGGTATCTACTAGCGCATGAGGTATAGAGAATCCTCGAATGATGACTATGAGATATATAGGAGCGGCACTCTCACGGTGTGACTCCTTAGGCATGTCTATGTCAGTGAACGTGAGTGTTGAAGGTTGCGCCATGACCGAGGTGATTTGATGAAGCTCATGTAGGGTCATGTCCTCGTCCACCTGTGTGTCCTCAAGTGTCTTTATGAACAATCAGTGATGATCAGGCGATTTCTTGATGAGTTATAATATGGATATCTAAGCTGGGATCTTTTGAACAGGCAATTTCTTGCCGTAGAAGGTCGTATTCTTGCCCTGGCTCGAGTATAATTTCTTTGCTTGGCTGATGAGCCTTAGGTGCAGGTGGTTGGAGCGGTTGAGATGCAGGAATTGGCGGAGGAATGATGTGAGGTGGGGGCGACAAGTTAACCTCTCTTTCTCTAGCGTTCCCGTCTAGTTGTGGCGCATTCATAAAATCCCTATTTCGAGGGAAAGGGGGAGGTGGATAATTTGTTTCAGATTTGAGAATCAGGCAAGTTGGCTATTTACTGAACCTAGCGTGGCTCGACTCTAACGTATTTGCGAAGCGAGTGAAGTCAAAAGTCGGAGTGTGGGCCTGCACGAAGTCGTTCGAAGGTTGGAGATATTGTGTGTATTCCTCTTCTTCTAAGAAAGCAGAGACTAGTGCCTCATGCGGGTTAGAATGTTTTTCTCACTTGCCTTCTTTTATGTTCTATAAACACTCGGTCTTTGTTTCATTTTCTGAGTTTAGAACCTTTCGGGTCACACTTTCTACCCATGCGGTAGTTTGGGTGGCAGTTTGGAGAACGTGATCTCCATACTCGAGTTCAGAGTCAGACAAAGGAGGCGATGATGGTATAGGTTCAAGGTCTGGAGGGGTTGAAGGTTCTGGTGGGTGACGATGGAGGAATGGTTTTTTGGCCCTAAAAGACTGGACCTGTATTTGAGTGAACTTCAAATAAGGAGGCGGGTTTGGCGGGGTAATGCGAGTGATTAAGGTCAAAGGATGTGGGAGCGAAAGGACTCTCACAATGGTAGCAGGAATGTCGAAGGGTTGGATGCGAGTGATCAAAGTAGAAGGTTGGAAAGAGGGTTGACTGGAGAGATCCACAGTGGTAACATGAGTCGGTGCCCCCTGGTTGTGATTAGGCATGTGGTTGTTTATGATCCCCAAGTTTTGTTGGGGTTGGTTCTCATTAGGTTTAGGGTTCTTCAACACTTCCCAGTCAATTTGATTCCGATCATTCATGTCGCAGATTACATCTCGGAGGACCCAACAGTCCTCTAAGCTGTGTCCAGCATATCGATGGAATGCACAGTATTTGCTATAGTCTAGATTCGCAGGCCATGGTCGAGGTTTTTCCGGTGGGAATCGAAGGAGGTTCTGTGTGTTAAGAAATCAGAAGACATTGGAGATCGTATCGGGTAAAGGGGGATAATGTTCCCGCCTTGGTTGGTAGGGACCTCTAGCTGGATTAAAGTTTTGCAGTGGGGGGACGTTATTATAATTCGGCGCGTGAGTGGATCAATTCTATGTTGCATTTTGGTTCTGATAGGTATTAGGGTAATGGTTTTTGTTTTGGTATTGGCCTTGATTTTGATTCTGGCCTTGGTGTTGGTTTGCATATCTGGATTAATTAGCGCCCTAATTCTGGTTGGTATGCCGTTGTTGGTTTTGGTTATGTCCGAAGTTTCACGATTGGAAGCTACCGTTATTAGAATTTTGTCCTTGGTTAACAACGGTGTTAACCTATTCAGTTCCTAAGGGTTTCTTTTATTTTTTGACTTTGATTCGTTAGAGGAGCCTACCTTGGACGTAACGATGGATAAGGCAAGGTCTCCACCTATAATGTGCCGCACTAGTCAGGATACCCAGGAATGAAGTGCAATCAAATCAGGGCAATCACTGATGATAACTGCGCTCTTTAACGGTTCCCTAGTATTATCAATGATAATGTCTATCGAGTCCTTCTCTTTCATCAAAGTGCCAGTCCTCGCGACAAGTTTTCTCCATCAAGGGATGAAGTCAACGAACTCTTCATCAGGTCCTTGGTTGGTGCCCATCAGGTCGCTGAGGCTAACTGTCTCTTGGATCAAGTGTTTGTATTGGTCTAAGAACTGACCGACCAAATCGTCAAAGCTTTCGATCTTATAGAGCGGGAGCCCCGCAAACTAGTCTAGAGCTTCCCTTTGTAATGAACTTTGGAAGTAGTGAATGGGAAATCGGTGGTCTTTCTTATCGCTCTTGCTCTTCCAAATTTTTTTGTCCCATAATGGTTTTGTATGCAGCGGCCAATCCTCGAAGCAACTCTTCGGAGTCATCACCTCCTCTTTGTATTCTTTGGATGCTAAGTTTTACGATTTGCTGAGTGGTGAGGTTTTATCCAGAGCTATTATTTCTCCTACTATGATTATTACCGGTGCACGGGGTAGAGAAGGGATTCTCTTGTTCACCAGCCATATTAATCTTAGGTTGCCGTGGGCTAAAAGTATAAGGCGGTTCTTCCTCGTATGCGGGGTTGTCATGAAGTCTCAACAACGGAGGGTCTCCTAAACTTACTCTACGTATGCCAGACATCTTAAGTCTTTGAAGAAGACTCATATATCTAAAAGGGAATCTAAACAACACGACGGGAAAGGAAATAAGGAAATAAAATAAAAACTAACTATCTAAGAAAAGTTGCAAAAGGGTCCCATCGCGATCGCCAGTCTGTTGGTGCACGGTTTTTCTGGGTTCCTCTCCGCTCTTGTTGAATCAGTGGCTCCAGTTCTGTCTAGGTGGACTCTAGCGATGCGGTGTTTGGAATGACAAAAATAAATAAATAAGGGGGGATTTTGCTAGGAAGGTTCCTAGCTTGGTTGCGATTGCCAGCTGTAGATATTTAACGACGCTGCAACACGTCAGTGATCACGCTGTGAAGCTGGTGTAGGTTACTTCTATACTGAATCATCCGCCTGCGAACGTCAGCAGCAGTGCTTCTCTTTAGTTTGGTTAGTTTAATTCTCCTCTTATTTTCCTTTGTAATTATAATTCAAGTCAGTTTAGATTTCCTAATTCTATTATTATTATGCTCTGGTTGTGTGGGCTTATTAAGGTGAGTTATTTTAGTGTTCTGATGTAGTCAAGAGTCCAGTGAGCATCAAGGTTCTAGTATTGCTAAAAGTCCAATCAGTTTCAATCTCCTACTGATACTAGGAGTGCATATGTATCAGCTCCAATAATGTTATGATTAAATCAATCATGCCAATTGTACTGGGATTCTAACTAAAACAAGTATATAAATTGTACTGCAATCCTACTCAAAGCAATTGTAATAGTTCTATTGTAATTCTAATTGAAATAAAAAGACTGATTTTTCTACAAGCCTAATTAAAGCAATAGATTTAATTTTCTATTCAAATATCAACGAAAATAAAAAGACTTATTTTTCTACGATTCTAATTATCAGAAGAATTAATTGTGGAAAATATAACTAATCATACATAAACTGAACTTCCTAAAATTGTGATTTGAAACAATTAATTAACTAAACTAAGGGGGAAGAAAATTTGATTTAAACCTTCTAACAATTATATCAAGGCCTAATTAATACGAATAATCAATTAGATCTAGTTACTAACTAGTCAAGGTAACTAATTACTCCTAGAATTCTAAAAAAAAGGGGTTTGGGCCCGTTATGCTAAGGACGATTGGCCTCGTTCCCGAGTACCCTCCGTAAGCTCCCTTGGGCAAATCGGATGGCTGAGATTTAAAGAGAAAAAAATTGAAATTTGGGTTATGAAGTAATATTTTTAGATTTTCAAATAGTTTTCAAGATTATGGGTATGAATTAAATTAAGAGAATAGAATTAAACAACTAAACTAATGATTGGGAGTGGTAAAAATATTAACTTAAAATTAAGATCTAAAATTCTAGGACTGACTTCGGGTCCGAAATCAGAAAATCAGGCAGTATGATTAGGGACTGGTTCTGAACTCGAAGAGTTAGAACCAAAGATTAATGATAGGACTGTAAATTTTGATTTTCGAGTTGAATTTTATCTTAGGGGTCAATGTATCAGACCGTTAAATTAAGGACCGGCTCTAGAAACAGAAAACTAGAACCAGATATAGAGAATTCCAGTCCGAAAAGGGTGCTACGATTTAAGACTGAAAATAAAATTAATACTAAATTTAAGATGGCCGGGAACTAAAAATTAAAATTCCTACCTAGGGTTGCGGGTGCGGAGAAGGATCATCGAAAGCTTGGAGTTTTTTTCTAAATTTCGAAATCATGACTTGGTTGCCCTATAGGTTCATTCTCGGAGCCCTCTGGTTTCGAAACTTGCTATTTATCTCTCAAAATTTGCAGCCTCTCCTTCTCTCTTCGAGAAAAAAAGCTTTTATCGGTTTTCTTTCAATTACATGCCTGTTTTCAAGCATTTAATTGAATTGCGCGCCTGGATTCCGACGCTTAATCGATTTGAGTCGGTCACCGACTTAGTGAGCGAACGGCTGCCTTGCTCAGCAAGTTTCCTAGTCCTGACAACGTGCGCAATCCGATTAAGAGTGTTACCTGAACCGCTTAATCAAGGAGATTTAAGGGTCAAGGGTAATAAGACTAGGTCGGGCGTAGGTCAATTGTGCGTTGGTGTGCTCAATCCGATCTCGCCCTTGGATTCAAGCACCTAATCGAGTCTCGAGAATGTCTGGGAAAGGAAGTTTGGTATGAAAAGTGGACCGATCGCGCGCTTATGGTTCTGCGCGTGTTCGAATTGCATGCTTGTCTTCTAGCACAAAATTCAAGGTTGTCTGGGTTTGGTCTCTAGATTGAAATGCAAGACTATTGTTTCAGTTTGCATTCTGGCTATATACTGTTATTTCAGTATATAGTCTCCAACGCTAGGATCTGAGCCACAGAGCTAATGTTTTAGCCTATGTTCAGTCATGTACCATTGCATGGTCCCACTTCAAGGGTTAAAAGGGGTCAAAGGTTGACCAAACAAGTTTGTATACTCCGAGAAGGCAAAATGGGGGTGTCTACACCCGAGTGATTGAAGTTGAAGGATGCGGCTGAACGACTGGGGGCCTTGGAGACTCCACTGGATCGACAATGGTGGTAGATAGGGGAAGGCGAATGATTAAGGAAGAAGGATGGAAAGAGGGTCATCCGATAAGGTCTACTATAGTGATGTGGGACACTGGCCCTTGGTTGTGGTTTGGCATAGGGTTGTTAACAATCCTCGGGTTTTGTAGTGGTTGGTTGTGAAAATTCCGTAGAGCTTCTCGGTCGATCTAGTTTCTATCATTCATATCATAAATCACATCTCGGAGGACCCATCGGTCTTCCAAATTGTGTCCCACGTATCGATGAATTTCGTAGAACTTACTATGGTCAAAATTTGTCGGTCAGGGTCGTGGCCGTTTCGATGGGAATTTGAGAAGGTTTTGGTTGCTTAAGAGATGAAAGATATTTGGGATGGTGTCGGGTAGCAGAGGGTAGTGTTCTCTTCTTGGATAATAGGGCGCTCTAGTTTCTTGATTGAAATTTTATGGCGGAGGCACATTATTATAATTCTAGTTGTTGATTGATCTATTCTGCATCGTGTTTTGATTCTGGTGTTGGTGGGCATATGGTATTGATTCCTATTTTGATACTGACCATGATTTCTATTCTGGCTCGGATACTTTTGCTGATTTTGACCTTAATTTTGATTCGGGTATCTTTGCTATCTGTTAAGACCTGAAAAAGTACCACTTTTCACCCCTTAACTTAATCTCTGTTAGACCCTTAATCATTTAATAAATGTGTTTTAAGTCTATCCTGTAGGTAATAAGCAGCAGCTATTAATAAACTCCTAACCATGCCAAGAAGCTCAATGTTGCCCCAGAACTACCTCAGCAGAATTAAGGATGAAACCAGACAGAAAGTAGGCTGAAGCATAGGCACATCAAAGCAGAAATGAACCAGAGAAAATACCTTGGCGCAGTTGTCACGAGCCCCTGGAGGAAGCACAACAACTGGCCGCACAGTTCTCGCGCTGCTCCGGTGCGATTTGATATGCAAATCAGTCTTCGTGCGACTCTCGCGAAGCTCAGCCATAAGTGAGTGAAGCATTCGCGCAGTCTCACGCAGCTCAAAAGAGGAGTCGTTAAAGCTTCGCACGATTCATTCAGAAGTGAGAGCTCCAGGTATTCCCACGCATTTGTCGCGCGATGGCTGAATCTGAACCTTGATGAATCTCGCGTGACCCAGAAACTCTTAAACACTGCTTCTTCGCGAAGATCTGTCACGAGATTCACTAAGGGACGAATCGCGCGAGCAATCCCCACTCCATTCAAAGCTGAAAATTCAATCTCACGACAACCATTAGTACCCCGCGATGACCAAGATGTAAACCCCACGACGGCATGAACTTCAAGACAATTCAACCCTGCGATGCCAATTCTACCATGAGGCAAGATTTAGAAATCCTTTCTATCCAGCAAGGATCGGGTTCTAAACTTCTCCCCACTTCTGCAAGGGCAATCTGGGAATCTCCAGATTTAGAGCATGCACTCCAATGCTCCAATCTCCATGCACACACCCTGAGGCATCCAAGGGACAGGAATGGGCCACAATTACATTGAGAAATTAGGGTTTTCCTAACCCTAATTGAGAGGGAATCCGGCTGCTATATAAGCCTAAGCCTAGCTTAGGTTTAAGGAGCTCTCCGAGGGGACTTAACTTTTGTACTTCTTCTCTAAAAAAACCAACTATAGAATTACAGTAGGCTAAGGTTAGAGTTTAGGAGTTTTCTTTTTCCTTTTTTCTTTCTCTTCATAGTCCAACACTTGCTGGCTATGCCTTTTGTATGATTATCTGATATAGATTTTAATGGAGTTTTTGTAATAGGATCTGTTGCATGTATGGGATGTTGTTTTTATTGTGAGTTGTGATGTACAAGGGTGCTGCCTTGAGATCCTCCATTGCTAAGTTGTTTGTAAGCAATGGAGGATTGGTTCTAAGGTACTATTTAGATCTAAGTGACCTGTGTGTCCAGGTTAGGCACTTTGCAGGCCTTCCCCCACCATAGGACCCACTAAATCTGAATCCCCATGGGAACTTGTGCTTGTAGCCTTGTGAACATGGTGGCGGTAGCAATGTTCTTGTTCTATCTTAGACTTTTGTGAGGAGGATAGCCTTTGTGGATAGTCTGTGACCATTCAAGTGGACAGATTATAGCCCTAGGGTGTGGCCAATTCATGGAACTAAGACAAATTCTTCTTCTCTGCACTTGTGCTTGTAACCTTGTGAGAGATTGTGTAGTGACAGACTCCCCTACAGTTGAATAGATCCACCATCAGATTGCAGATCTGAGTTGGCTGTAGAGGTTATAGGCTTGTGACTGGATCACTGCAATCTTTCTAAAGCAATGAACAGCCATGCGTAAAAGCTAATACTCAAAATCTTGCTGGTCCTGTGTGTCCAGGCTCGTGCACTTTGTAGGCCTGGCCCCACACACAGAACTTTAGAGGATGAGGTTCCTATGGATTCTTGAGCTTGTAGCCTGGATGAAGTAGTGCCTACAATGGTAAACTTGTTCTGACTCATCTCTGGATTGTGGTTCCCCCCTATTGGATAGTCTGTGACCATTTGAGTGGACAGGTTATAGCCTTAAGGGATCGGATCATGGCACAGGAGTGAGTTTGATTCTTTCTCCTCTTTGGTGATAATGTAGCCATTGGACAGGATTTCTATAGCAACAGATCTGAGTCTAAGTTATAAGATCCCATCAGATCTGTACCTAATAACATACTTCTCACCCTTTGATATTTATTTTCTCACACTCCATCCGTTTTCTCAACCCTTTCTATAGTTTAGACATTAGGATACCTTAGAATTTAGATTATAGTGACCCTAAATCCCCTTCCATTTAGGATTGCCAGATCTGTAGTCAGATCTGGAGAGGCTACTAAGGATAGCTCCCTTGGAGCTTTAGATAAACTTCCCTGTGGGACAAACTCTTACTTATCAAAACTTGCTACAGCAGGCCCTGTAACTTGCAGGACTGTGCATATTTTAGGCTTGCTGCTCCGTAATCATCACTCTACCGTTCACTCATTTTTCATTCACCCCATTCTTATCACTGTCTTCGATAAAGTCAATAGAAAGCACCTAAAATACTTCAACACTATCCCTGGTTCTGATACTGATTTTGACCGAAATTCCTTGGTTGGTAGTTTCCGTTGCTGGAGTTCTGACCCTGATTGGTGACGTTATTGACTTGCTCCGAGCCGGAGGCTTTCTTATTCTTATGCTTTGAATCACTGGTTATAACAGTCTTCGAGGTTACTATCGAAAAGGTGTGATCTCCTCCCTTTATATGCCATTGGATGCGGCTGGCACGTGAGTGATGAGTAGCGAAGTCTGGACAATCACTTATGACAAGAGTGCTTCAGAAAGGTTCCCTGACATTGTTTTCAATGATATCGATCGCATCCTTCTCCTTCATCTGAGTTCCGGTGCGAGCAACCAACTTTATCCAGTGCGCTACGAAGTCCACGAAGTCTTCCTCGGATTCTTGCTTAGCTGTCATCAAATCACTGAGACTAACTATTTCTTGTATCAGATGTTTATACTGGTCTGAGAATTGTTCGGCTAGATCACCAAACGTATCAATTTTGTGGAGCGAAAGTCTAGCGAACCAGTCGAGAGCTTCCCCTTCTAGTGATCTCTGGAACTAGTGTATCAAGAGTCCTTGATTATCGCGAATGGGTCGACAGTCATTGCAAAAAGGGCGCTAGATGGTGGTTCGGGTTTCCCATACCGTTGTATTTGTTAAAAATAGGCGGCTTGAATCCTATGAGTAAGGTGAACTCTAGGTCTTGGCAAAACTTGTTGAATCCGAATAAGTAGCCAGGACATTCTCTCTTAGCCATGTATTCGTCAAGCATTTTGGGAAAATCCTCTACTCTTACAGTGGTGTCTTTTTGGGTAGCCCGAGGGTGAGTTTGGTCTTGGCGATTGCCGTTGAAGAGAGCACGAGTGGCCCGACCAAATGGCGATATGCAGGCTGAAATCGTCCTTGGTGTGGGTGATGACCCTTCTTACCTTAGTCGTTCTTGCACCTATCTATCTTGTCGCTCCTTGATGGTTTCGTAGGCGGATGTCAGGCCTCAGAGTAGTTCTTTGGCATCCTCGCCCACCTTTTGTAACTTCTAGATGTTGAGCTCAACAAGTTGTCGAGCGGTAAAGTTTTGTCTGATACTCCCATCTTTCCATTGTGATTATTGCTAGTGCTTGGATGAGTATAGGGGTTTTCCTGAGCAGACTTGCTAGACAGATCCTGGTTGTATATGGGGTCACCATGGTAATTCCATAATGGAGGATTGTTATGGTCAGTGATATTTATTCTTCGAATGCCCGCCATATCGACCCTTTGACCAATGCCCATGCACTTTCAGGAAATTCTCGGTAGTCGAGTGGGTGCGGGAAGAAATAGGAAAGAAAGGAAAAAAAAGAAGAATAAAAGAAAACTTAAACTAGAAAGAGGAAACTTTCGCTACAAGAGGTCCCATCGCGATCGCCAGTCTATTGGTGCATGCTTTTTTTGGGTTCCTTTTGGTCCCCTAAAACATTGGCCCAAATTGGTCTATGTGGATTCTGACATAAGGCAATTGATGGTGAATGGAAAGTATAGAGGTAAAAAGGGGAAAAGGTAAATTCTAGGAAGAAAATACCTTATTCGTTGTGATCGCTAGCTGCAGATGTTTATCGATGCTACAACACTTCGCTGATCATGCCTTTTTGGGGTGTGGGTTTAACTTTTTTACTGAAACATCGGCTTGCCGATCTCCGCAAAACTGGGTCTCCTAGATGTTCAATTTGTTTTCCTTCTTCTACTCTAAGTCTGATTGCTTTTGTTTCCCTAATCCTACCGAGAGTCCAATTATTTTAAATTTTTAATTGAACTAGTCTCGTATTTCTACTAGCAATCTAATTATTTTAAAGGTCCTACTCCTATTAGTATTAGATACTTTAATTCTATTAGAACTCTAATTAACTTAAATATTCAAATTCTACCAGAACTCTAATTAATTTAAATGTCTTGATTATAAATCTAATTTAAATATTCTAATTCTACTAGAAATCTAATTAATTTAGGTTTCCTACTTCTACTGGGAATCTAAAAAGGGGTTTGGGTCCGCTATGCTGAAGAGGATCGGCCCCGTTCCCAAGTACCCTCCGTAAGCTCCCTTGGGCAAATCGATTGGTTTAAAGTTGTTTTTGAAATAATTCTGATTGAAAAATACGAAGTCTGGATTAAAAAAGGTGTAGATTGGCAGATTAAAGTCCGTGAATTTATAAGATTTAGAATTTGGAATTAAGACTGAATCGAAGGCTATAACTACAGTCTATAGTTAGAACTAAGAAAAATTAAGGTAAAAATCGACCTAAGAACTAGAATTTCAAAATCTAAAATTTGGAAATTAAGAACACTTATAATCTAAGATTAGAAATTAAAAACCTATAAACGGAAATCAGAACTTAAGAACTAGAATTTGAAATTTGAAGACTAAAATTAAGAACTAGTTCTAAAACCTAAGAACTAGAACCAGAAACTAAGAATTAAAATTAAAAACTAGGATTAAAATCTAATATCTAAGACTCGAAATTAAGAGCTAGATAGCTAGAACTTAGGAACTAGAATATGAAACTAGAAAGGAATTAGAAAAACTAGAACTAAGGAAATTACCTGAAGCTAGGCGCTGGAGAGAGAATCTTCAAAATTTCTAAGCTTTCAAAAATTCTAAGGCTGGACACGTTGTGATGTGTTTTGTGTATGAGGTAAGGGTGTCTATTTATAGGTATTCTAGCAATTGTACACCCTGTGGGGTGCGCTTAATTGGTCAGTGGAATTCAATTACGCGCCCTATCATTGTCGCTTAATTGAATTAAGCGCCCTGCTACTGGCTTAATACATTTTGAGTCAGTCACGACTCAGCTAGTGAACGGCTGAGTGGCCTAGGCGGGTGTCTTAGTTCTAGTCTAATTGGAACTAATTGTGCACCCTGTTAGGTGTGTGCAATCTGATTATGCACTCTGGTTCAAGCGCATAATAGGGGAGTTTAGGCGGTCTAAGGAATTAGAGGACAAGTCAAAAAAAGGCAAATTGGGCGCCGGTGGTCGGACGTGTAATAAGATTGCGCACGCGGTATAGAGTGCGCAATCCACTCCGAAGGTGGTCTACGGGAAGGGTAAACCTGGTCCAAGGGGACCTATTGTGTGCCAGTGATGGGCGTGTAATCAAATTGTGCGCACATGGAACGATGTAAAATTCAAGATTTTTCTCCAGTCTAGGTCGGGTCCGAACCATAGGGCTATTTTTTTAGCCTGTGCCTCAACCATATACTATTGTTTCAATATACGATCCTCGTATTAGGGTTGTGGGGTCTGAGCCACAGAGCTATTGTTTCAGCCTGTGTTCAGCCATATACTATTATTTTAGTATATGGTTCCTATATTAGGGTCTTAAAGCTTTCAGAGAAGGTAAATCCTTCTGAAAATCATGGGTAGGGTCAAAGGTTGCCCAAAAAGATTCGTATACTCCAAGAGGGAAAAATTGGGGTGTCTACAAGTGCGAGATCTAAAACGATGTTACACCAAAGGTAGGCCAAGCAACAATGATAGAATGAAGTTTGAAATGGAGGTTTGTTTTGAGTAATAAAAAAAAAAGAGATGCCATTATAAGGGCTGTGGTGAGTTGGGTCATAAAATCACAACTTGCCTACTAAAGAGGGTCAGGATGCTGGTTGCTGGTGCTGGACAGAGCCAAAAAGTGCAGGGGACGATGAAAAGTGCGGTACAGTGAATAAATTTTATGAATATGCGCTTTGCAATATACAGTGTTAGCGCTTCGTATGGGAAGAGTGGGCACCTCTTAAATGGAGCGCTGCCGCGTCATTTTAGAAGTGTCGACGCCTCTTACATGTAGTGACTACTCGTCGTGTTGGCTGATGCTTCATCCAATGTGTTGGAGCCGTATTTTGAATCATGCAGATTGACCATGGTAATTCTTTCATACGCTGAATTTGTATTTTGTAAATGCATTCATTCTTGGATTGAAGGGTAAATTTAGTTTCTCATGCGCATCTTTCAGAATTATCTTTATTTAGACCAAATTACTAAAGCGACAACACGTCAGTCACTGAAGCGATGACTCTTCATTAACTAAAGCGCTATCGTTCACGGTGCTTTATGTTCGAAGTGTTACCTCTTCTATTTCTACGCCTATTATACCAAAGTTGTATTTTGAAACTACGGATTTACAATAGTAATTCTTTCATGTGTTGAATTTGTAATTTTTTGTCACGCATACTCTATTTGAAGGGTCGATTCACATAACTCATGGGCATCTATCACAATTATATATGATTTAGAAGTCAGAAAAAATTATTGAAACAATAAAACTTCCTACCAGAGGCGACGGTTCTTCTCGTTAGAAGCATGGGCGCTTTATTATGGAAGCGTCGACGCCTCATTGACGGTGCCCATACGCTTACTTAATGGATCTTGTGCGCATTTGGCAGTACAGTTTATCAAACAACAAGAATTCCTTTATCAAGAAAAATAATTTCTTTACATTTTCTTTCTTTACATGTCTTTCTTTACATTGTCACAGTGATATGTGATTCAGAATTCAGAACAAATTATTGAAGTGATAACACTTCATACAAGAGGCAACGACGCATTGTATTAGAAGCAATGACGCTTCTCATTAGAAGAGTAGGCGCTTCATTATGGAAGTGTCGATGCCTCGTTCACGGTGCACATACGCTTACTTAATGGATCCTGTGCGCATTTGGCAGTACAATTTATCAAACAACAAGAATTTATTTTTCAAGCAAAATGATTTCTTTACATTTTCTTTCTTTACATTGTCTTTCTCTACAAAAGATATGCTGAGTCGGTTGAGCAGGCAGAGGTGCAGGCGGTGGTGGAGGAGGTAGAGGCAGAGGTAGAGGTGGAGGTAGAGGTGGTGGCGGAAATGGAGGTAAGGTGTAGGCGGATGTGGGGAGTTTGTTATGCTGGTAGTGGTGAATGAGGAAGTTAAGTTGGAGATGATGGTGGTGGCTGTGACTGGGGTGGAGGCGAGAGAAGAAGCACCAGCTCTGGAGCTGAGAGAAGAAGCACCAGCTCTGGACGCAGGAGAAGACACCGACTCTAAAGTCGGGAGAAGAAGCACCGGCTCTAGAGCCGAGAGAAGAAGCATCGACTCTGGAGCCAGGAGAAGACACTGTCAGCATAACGGGAAGGTCATCATCATCCATAATGACGATAACTTCGCTGGGAGAGGGGGAACCACATGTTCGTTGTTGTCATCCTCCGAAATGACGACAACTTCCTCAAGGATGACAACCAGCTCTTTATGGTCGGGGATGTTGATAAATGAACCATCATAGGAACTAATAAAATACCGGTGCACGAGCCGGTGACTCCTTAAATCGTTACGACGCATTTTGGTATGGGCTGAGGAAGATGAAATACTAATCAAAGGAGATACAGCAGATGAAAAAAATTGAGTGCCATGAAGGCCTTTAAATAACAATTTAACATGCAACCTCATTAAATAGATTGTTATAGTCATTATGGTGCACTACCTCCACAGTCAGATTTTGTAAATATTTGTGCTTCCTATTTATTGCATTGGTCGTATGTCTTCCACCAAGTTCTCTCGAATTACAATAAGAAGCTCGTCATTGTTTATGCTTAATGTAAGAAGCATCGGTCCTTCAATAAGACGCGTCATTGCTTCTTATTCGAAGTGTCAACATTTCTTAATTGAAGCATCAACGCTACAATTAAGGGTGGCGACGCTTCTTGATGGTAAGCAAAGTTTCATTTATTATGGATTTTGATGAGTTTGGAATTATGGAGTGTGTTATCTTTTCATGCAGCCTTTTCAAACATTATTGCAGCAACGATTGTTCGTATTCCAATAAAAATACTGTTTAGCTTGGGCTTTTGGGGCAATGCTACGTGGGACATTTTCTTTGCTTTATCTTGTTCCTCCTTTCCGTGCCTAGGGATACAAGGTCGATTTGATTTCACTAGCGCTCTCTCTGGGGTTTTTGGCTCAGTAACAAGTTTGGTCACCCACCCGATATATCTCCGGTGTAAACACCTTCTCAGGTACTAGATGGGATGGTCCTTTTCGAGATCATCACCACAAGGACTGCCACTCTACTTTGGACTGAGGTGGGTGTATCGCTGCCTATTTTTCCCTCCCTTTTGAAAAGCTACACATAAGAAAACCAATTTGTTATATCTCTTTTAGTTAATTTTTATCGTTCTTTTGAGGGTAGTTTGCTGAAGTAAAAAATGAGACTTTTGCCACCATCCTTAACTTGGGCTACAAGAGTCCCGTGCCACCACTACAGGCCGGCGTCCAATGGTCTTATATGTTCACAAGTAGGAAGAAAATGATGATGATAGTCAAGCAACTAGGCTAAAATGTAAAGTACCGAATCATAGGGGTAAGTAAAAATCAAAGTGTTAGTCAAGTGACTAGGCTAAAATGACGTAAAGTAGATTACGAGAATGTAAGGTGCGAAAAGTAAGAAAGTGCTAGTCAAGTGACTAGGCGAAAGTTCAAGGAATTGTAGGGGTAAGTAAATAGAGAAACAACACGGTGCCAATCAAAGGACTAGGCCGATAGAGACAAAAAAAAGTTAAAAAGCAACAAAACACATGCAGTGGGGCCAACTTCAAGCAGAAGTTCTAAAAACTATCCTCAGTAGAGTCACCATCTGTGCAACTGTGAACGTTGCAGGTCCGTCATGATAATGTGCTCAATTTATGGAGTCGTGATCGACTTACTTATGTATGTATTTAATTAAGTCTTAACCTATTGTAAGTGCACAATGGAAATTGTAGTACTAGCATAGGATCGTTCCCATGAGGATATGTTTTTACCATGTATATATTAATTTTATGACAACTTATATTTATCTTTAAGATCCTAAACTACATGATAAATATGAATAAAAGAATGGTTTCTGAAACTAAATTTTTGCATAAAAGTAAATCCTAAATCCTCCTTCTTCAGATTGTGGTTATCAATCACAATCTTCAGCTATCGGATGTTTACAAATTTAAAATATCGTGACACTATATTTCAGTCTTCTAGAATTTGGGCACCATTCAAAAACTAGCATCCTTCAATATAGATCTATACTATTCTTTAATCTATAAGAAATATGGGCGTCAATCAAACTCCATAAAATCAAAGATAGAAAATAAAAACCATTACACTAATCTGTAAATCTCAACCTGAGTCATCAATTCAAATTAAAACTTGGAGATGTTTATAAAGCACTAAATTGCATAAAAATAAATCTAAACTAGAAAGCAATAAAAATTATATCTTTCACCCTTCAGCCGCAGGTGTCAATTACTCTTGAGAAATTATAGATATCTACTCTAATCTTCCAGCTCGCAATCCTAATCGTCAATTGTGAGCAAGGAACCTTGGATTTCTAAACTAAACTACTTTAATGATCGGAAGAAAACTCAACCACAGGCATCAATTGATGCTGAGAATTTCTTCAATGATTAATTCTTATTCCAAACCCTCTTATTTATAGATCATAAGGGGTAGTTTTACAAAACTCCTAATTCTAATGAAAGAAACTATTAAAATAAAAGTATCTTTATATAACTCTACTTCTAATCTTATCTTTCCTTGCTTTCAACAGTCGATGTTCTTCTAGATTTTCTCCTTTATTTCAGTAGTAGAGTCCTTTAAGAGTCTTCCTTTGTCAATCTTCTCAGATCTGTGATTGGCCAGACTTCTAAGTCAAGAATTCTTCTAATTATATGCATGGCAATGTAGATCCTCACGTGATCAGCAACTTCAGAAAGCTTCTTTTTATAAAACAGTAAATAACAATTTTCTAGCTTTTCAATATAGCTTCCAATGGAACGATTCTTTATTTTACTATCAATCGTCTTCTGTTGTATCGTACTTCAGCTTTGAACTACTTTCTCTGAAGAATCATAAATTATGATTTCTTACTTCTTCTTTTATAGCGTTCTGCAAAATTATTATTACTTTATGAGCGATTTTCTATCTTTCAGTAGGCAATGATTCATCTTTTTTGTTCAATCATCTTTCTTATTACTTTATGAGCTCATTTTGACAAATATTAACACTTTCATTCTCTTTTATTATTTTTCCTTAATATCTATACATTAGTAACTTGTTAGTAGCAAACTAAGGTCTATCATCACTAAGTTAAGGGTGATAAATTTGTATATTATGTGACTAATCACACCCCCAAACTTACACTTTGCTTGTCCCTAGGAAACAAGGAAATATAAAATATCTTATACTAAGAATTTAAATGTCATTTTCGTAGGGAGCACAATTGCATTTAGTAGATGTAGCAAGCCTTTAAACCCATAGGTGAGCCCTAGTGGAGGAGTTGTAGTCTCCTAAAGGCTTTCAGTGAAGTTACCTACAAACTTTAAATATTTTTGAAATTTTCAAAATATTTTTCAAAACTAAACAAAGGAAATTTAAAAATCTAAGCTAATATTATAAACTAATTATTTAATCATCACATGATTGTTATGATTTTCAAAGATAGGATTCCTCCAACCACTACTTTCCTACCTAACAGTTATCCGTGATCAGAACTCAGCAATTTCAATTCTATAAAGCATAGAGTGTGTGTGTACCAGTGAACAATTTATTCTTCATAAATTTTTCTAAACAATAGATTTAGAAAATATTTTCATTCAAAACTCTCACTATTAGCATACTCTAAAAAAGATATCGAAACTTTTGGGTTCTCACTGTATGATATATTTATGATAACTTCAAAGGATAATTGCGAAAATGGAATGAATCTCATGGAGACGATAATCTATTTTATTCATATGATTCCCTATGCAATCCATAGTATTTTTATTCACATCTCTACTAGGCTTATACTTTTGCAAATCGTAAATAAAAAAGGTCTTTCCTTTGGCTTGTAATGGGGTTTTGGGTTTCAGAAGGTGTCAAAGAAAGGTAGAAATGGATTCAAAAAATTTCTGAGAATTTAGTTCTTCCTTCTCCTATCTTTTCTTCTTCTTTCTTTATTTCAGTATCAGTAAGTATCCACAAATTTGGATGCTTCCTCCCATTTACTTTTTCATTTTCTGTATATCCAATTTCTTTTCTCAGACTAGTAAAATTGTGTTTCACAATTTTTCTTTTCTTTTATCCCTTTGATTTAGAATCGTCCTTTACGATTTTTCATCTCTTTTCTCATATATATATATTTTTCAGTTGTACACTTGTTTTAGCAGATCCCTTATCTATTTTTGCTTTTACTCCTTCCACTCCCTCTTCTTCCCTTCTATTTACTCTAAATTCTCATAAATGTAAGGGTTAAAGGTTAAAAGCTTTGGGCAATACATAT
This sequence comes from Chloranthus sessilifolius, assembly GCA_021018995.1. Lineage (NCBI taxonomy): Eukaryota > Viridiplantae > Streptophyta > Magnoliopsida > Chloranthales > Chloranthaceae > Chloranthus > Chloranthus sessilifolius. Next base: position 61,674,405 of record CM037586.1, read on the forward strand.
GGTTAAGCGTTTATCAGGTTTTTGGTACAAGGAATTTCAGTCTAGGCTTCTAATATGGGTTCAAAGGATAAATTATTTTTTGAGATTTTGGTTGTTTGGCTCTGATTTAATAAAAGATAACCTTTAATCAACTTTACAATTTACTAGCGTGGATGCCTTATTGCTTTGATATTTATAATAGATAGTTCTAGACAAAATATGAAGTTATCATAGTCATAGAATATTTTGATTCTAAATTCAGCAATATGAGATTTCATAAAAACATAGTAAAGAAGTTCAAAAAAATTTTGATTTGAATAGAAGCAGTCTTTCTCTCACAGAAAGGAAAAATTAGTCTCTAATGCTCACTGATTTATATAATTTTGAAACTATAGTCTAAATATTGCAGTTCAGATCAATCTATTATTTCAAACATTCATTCTGATATAGTATTTAAAGAGCTAAAATATGAATTGTAATTGCTCTATTTTCTAAATGTTAAACTTCTACTATGATGAATTGTAAGTTTTTTTTTGGAATCATATTTTTGTTTCTATCATATTCACAATGTGATGTTTAAATATTCAAAGTTCTAAGAATTCTAAAAAATAATACTAGAAACTAAAACAGACAGAAAATTTTTTCTACAAAAATTCTAATCTAAAAGAAAAATAAACTACTATTTATAAAATTAAACTAATATTTACACTAGATCTATACCCCTCCCCCCTAAAATTAAACTGGACAATGCCCTCATTAGCACAAAAATAGGGGAGATACAGTCAAAATTTTACCAAAAAGATCATACCTGTGAGGCTTGTAATGATCTGTAATTTATTACTCACTTGGTGATGAAGGATATGGTACAAGGATTGAAGCAGCAGGTGAAGCTGGTGAGGTTTGTAGTGAGGAGGAGCTGTTAGAATGGTCTTCCTTACCAGAGTTGGACACCACATCTGTTGAGTAATCATCTTGTTCAAGTGGTTCACTTTGTGTCGCAGGCTCAACTCATAAGTGTTGTCCTTCTCATCTATCATTCTGCAAAAGTTTCCTTGCAGACTCCATTGCTCCTTTTCAATCTTTTCTTTGTTTTTCAAATCCGCAGTCAACTTTTTAATCACAACAAATTTTAGTTGAATTTCCATTCTCAGCTTTTCTACTTCGGTTTGTTCTTTTGCTACTGCGGCCCACCATTTCTTTGTGAGAGACTCAATAGTCTTCTTTTGTTCAGCATTGGTTAAACTGAGGGAATTGTTATCTTCTTAGAGTTTCAGAATTTTCCCTTCAACTACGATCAGTAGATGATTTTTGTCATCCAATTGTCTATTGAGTTCTTGCTAGTAATCTCTGAGAGCTTTTTCCCTTGCAGTTTCTCTAGCATCTAGATCTTCAATGAATTCACTGAATTGCTCCATCAGAGATGTGATTTTATCTTCATACACCTTCTTTTCCCCTTCCCATGCTTGCTGCTTTTAACTTATCACTCTATTTTCCCTTTGCATCTGGGTAATTTGTACTTGAAAGGTTGAAGTGGCCACCTGGACTATTTTTTCGGTTTCTACTACCCAGTGTGCATAGCGATCTTTCGCAGCTTTTTGTCGCAAGCCTTCCACTATCTTTGTACATTGTTGAGTAGTCAGTGTAGTTTCAAAGACTATTTTTTAGTCTGTGAAACTCCTCCATCCATTTTCTTACCACACCTGGTAGTGGCATCAAATTTGGGGCATTTGTAAAGTTCCATTTTTCTAGTTCTCTCACCCTTCTTTCAAGTTCAGGGATTGTTGTGGTGGTGACTGGAGGAGATATCTCCTAATTTAATAATTCAACAAAACCCACCCTTGGAGCTTTAAAACTCGATCCTGCCTCTGTTGTGTGAACTATGAGTGTCTGCTCTATAGCGGTTGAAATTACAGATTGTGCAATGGACTCTATAGTGCAGGAATAGGGCTAGCAGTGGCTATTTCAGCAGCTTGCAGTGTTGGCTGAAAAATTTCTCCTGCAATAGCTATTATTGGGCTCACATGCTCTGCTTCTGTATCAATTGGCAGTGTGTCTGCCTCAACTGAATGGGGCATAGCAGGCCTGATTGGTGAGTCCAGAGCTGAGCCATAGAGACTAGCTTGATCCACAACTGGGAGTTCTAATTCGGCTACTCTCTCATGTATTGGAGAGCCAATCTCTGCTCTCTCCTGGTGTTGAGTAGAAGTACTCATTCCTTTTTTAGTAACTAATTCTTCTAGGACTACAATTGACTGCTCCATGGCAGACTCTTCTCGGCCCTTGGGTATAGAGGAGACACTCTGTGTGTGCTGAAATAGGAATTTTCTGTTTGTTTGCAGCACTTAGAGTTCTCCTATAAGTTCTGGCAGTGAGGCTATCCTCTCTTCTAGGAAGAGCATTTTCTTTGGGGTATTCATATCCCACATTCATTAATAAACTAGTAATTAGGCTTTCAAAAGGCAAACTCAATTTATTTGTTTCTTACTCCTCTCTATTCAGTTTCTTCCTTACGGTATTTATAACTTCTAAAAGATAGGAAGGGACATCAAACCAATTACGATTAGCCATCAAGTATAATGCCCTCACAAAAAGTGCTCGCCTATGTGTGCCATGACCAGTGGGGTGGATGGTTTTATGAATTAAAACTTGTAAGAAGTGAAGGGATAAATTTCGTGCTTCTAAATCCCTGCCAAGGAAAAATGATCTATCCCGAGGATGTTTTCCTAGTAGATCGGTTGCCATTTGAACAAACTCTGGGAGAACATTGTGTGGCATCCTTAACATATGAGCTTTCTATTGGTCAGAGGGTAGTTTAGATATTTGCATAGGTGTGTGCATTACCCTAGTGATCATCTCCTTTGTAATTCTGACTGGTAGCCCCTCAATAATGGTATAGTGATCTGGGTCCCGACCCTTGCTATTGTTGGTCAAGTTTTTATAAAACAACCTCACCACTCTAGGATAGACTGGTGTGACTCCCGATTCCAAGAAATATTACAGCCCGACATCCTTAAAATATTTGATGGCCTCTCCACTAATTTTAAATTTTTCCAAAAAAATCAACATCTACTGAGACTTCGGCTCCCACCAGATGATGTTTCATTGATTTGGGGAGTCGTTCCAAAGTCCTTTCAAAGGTCATTGCCTTTTAGCTTTTATCCATTTTTGTACTCTTTTTAGGGCAGGTATTGATTCAATTCCCACTCCTTTAGATTGAGTTTCTTCAATAGCCACCCATGAGGACCTAGCTTTCTTTTTAGGTTGGCTTGCTGCTTTTGATTTAGCTTTAATGGCACCAGACCGTACAATGCGGCTAATGAGTAGAGAGTCATCAAAACTGTTATCTCCGTCTCCTTCTTCCTCCCTCTATCAGTTGCCTATTTCTCCCGACATACTGAAATTTCTTTTCCTGCAAGATGTAGAGAATATTATTTAGTAAATCACAACTTGCATATAAACTTTCATAAACATTTTCAGAGATTCATCCGTTTAAAAATAGAGATGGTTACCTTGATCTTGACTAATCACCAAACCCTAGTTTTAAGATATTACTTAGGACTTGAATAGGGTTTCTGCAATCAAATAGGAGATACAAGGAAAATTTTAGCAACAAAAATGGTTGAGTCTTAGTCGATGAGCTTTTGAAAAATAGAGGGAAAATTATAGCAAAAATGGAGGGTTCGATAATGGGACCGATGTATCCTCTCTCGAATATGTAGGCTCTATCTTAGTGATGACCTGCTGAACCAGTCATAAAGTGTGTGTTAACGTAGAGTCTTCTGTCAACTCTAGCTTTTAATAATAGTAAGTACGAACCCTTGTATCAATCGAATCGTAATCGCTATGCTTTCACTGATAAACATGATGATAAATCGTAAATCTATACGATTGTTTGCTATAATATACAATAGGTATTATATTATGATCCATCATTTTTTAATGATTTGGGCCACAATGTAATGGCTAGGATTAAAAGAAAAAGAAATAATTTTCTATATTTTACAATGGGTGCTACGGATGGGTCGGTAGCTCGACTATCCATGAGATTTTTATATTTTATTTTAAGGAGCCGATGTCTCCCCCAAGAACACTTGTCCTCTAGGATTGTTAACTGGTTACATCGGCAATTAACCACTCTCTCTTCTTACTACTTGGGAAGCTAGTTGGCCTATCTGGCTTTTCAGCTTCGTAATGGATTGGGTATGAGAATGGATCACTTGAGAGAATTGAGCAAGCTGATGTAAATCTTTTGAGTGTTGATGCGATTGTTGCTATAAATCCTGGAGGAATTGAACAATGGTGGTGTCAGGTTCATTGCTCTGTGGTCCAAATTGGGGTTGTGCAGCAAGCATTTGAGTCATCTGGTGGAAAACTTGGGTATGGGGAAATAAGGGTTGTGCAATCGATGGTGCTAGTTGTGCTCCGTCTGTGGAACCATAGTTAAATCCATGATGGTTCCTTCACATTGGGTTATACGTGCTTCTATAATCACCCCTCTGAAAGGCCATTACGTGCCCATTTTCCACTACCTCCTGATATGATGGCACCGCTAGGTTTTCATTATAAGCATGAGTCTGGCAATTATAATAGTTTGCCATGGATCTATCCACAGTGCTTGGTTTGGCAGCCATTAATGTTGCAATTTGTTGTTCAAGAGGCAAAACCTTTGCACTCATATCATCCTCTTTCTTTACTTTATCTTTACTGATATCGTAAAGCCCACCCCTTGCGAGCTGGTGTAATGAGTGATATCAGATCTAAGCAGGGCTTGTTTTTGCTTTAAGTTATCGGCCAACTTCTCAAATAGGTTCCAAGATTGTTGGCCATTTTTAGCCATAAAGGCTCCTCTGCTCATGACATCAACTATAGATTGGTTAGTCTCAGTCAATCCTTTGTAGAAACTTTGTGCTCTCGACCAATTCGGCACATCATGATGGGGGTATTTCCTCAATAGGTCTTTCATGCGCTGCCAACTTTCATGAAATAATTCTCCAGGCTGCTACCTGAAATTTTGAATTGCTTGCCGAATCCGGTTAGTTCTACAAATTGGGAAGTACTCATTTAATAATTTAGATTACACTTCATCCTAAGTGGTTATACTCCCGGCAGGCAACAAAGTCAGCCATGCTTTCGCTTTGTCTTTAAGAGAGAAAGGGAACAACCTTAGTTTAACCGACTCCTCATTAGCTGCCGACAGTTGTAACATTGTGTAGAGTTCTATAAAATCCCCTATGTGTTTATAGGGATCCTCTCTATCAAGCCCATGAAAAGCAGGTAAAGCTTGAAGTGTATTAATCTTGATTTCATAATTATGTCTGGCTGCAACCTCTATAATAACTATACCGGAGGGTGTAGTCAAAGCAACCAGGCTTAAATGTGCATGAATTGAACGGTCGTCAACCATGGTTAAGAATTCTCTTATGGGAATTCGGTTTGCTGCTAAATTACGCAAGAGAGTCCTTTCAATTTCTGGATCACACTCGAAGAAATCTAGACTTCAAAATCGAGTGTGATGCATACAAAAAGAAAAAACTATATTTTTGTGTTTTTAGTTTTATTTAATTTTTATTCTAGAAGGTAGGGAGAGAAACAAATCTGAGCCTCTAGCTGCTCTGATCAGCGAAAGTTGAAACTCTGATTCGTTACTCCAAATAAACTTGCAAAAGATATAAGAAGTGATCAAATAAAAATAAAAATATAAAGAAATATAAAAAAGAGAAAGATAAATACTTGTTTTCTAAAACTAATATAAAGATAAAATCCGCAATCCCCGACAACGATGCCAAAAACTTTATCGACTTATGTATGTAATTAATTAAGTCTTAACATACTGTAAGGGCACAATAAAAATTATAGTACTAGCATAGGATCGTTCCCACGAGGATATGTTTTTACCATGCATATATTAATTTTCTGAAAACTTATATTTATCTTTTAAAATCCTAAACTACTTGAGAAATATGAATAACAGAATGGTTTCTTAAACTAAATTTTTGCATAAAGGTAAATCCTATACCCTCCTTCAGATTAGGATCGCCAATCACAATCTTCAACTATCGGATGTTTACGAATTTAAAATACCGTTACACTATATTTTAGTCTTTTAGAATTTGGGCATCAATCAAAAACTGGCATCCTTCAATATAGACCTATACTAATCTTTAATCTACCAAAAATTTGGGCGTCAATCAAGCTCCAGAAAATAAAAGATGGAAAATAAAAACCATTACACTAATCTGCAAATCTCAACCTGAGTCGTCAATTCAAATAAAACTTGGAAAAGTTTACAAAGCAGTAAATTACATAAAATTAAATCTAAACTAAAAAGCAATAAAAATTATATCTTTCACCCTTCAACCACAGGCTTCAATTGGTCCTGAGAAACTATAGATATCTACTCTAATCTTCCAGCTCTCAATCCCAGTGGTCAATTGTGATCGAGGAACCTTGGATATCTAAACTAAACTACTCTAATGATCAGAAGAAAACCCAACCTCAAGCGTCAATTGATGCTAAGAATTTCTGCGATGATTAATTCCTATACCAAGCCCTCTTATTTATAGATCATAAGGGGTCAGTTTACAAAACTCCTAATTCTAATAAAAGAACCTACTAAAACAAAAGTATCTTAATATAACTCTACTTCTAATCCTATCTTTCGTTGCTTTTAACAGTCGATGTTCTTCTAGATTTTCTCCTTTATTTCAGCAGCAAAGTCCTTTAAGAGTCTTCCTTCGTCAATCTTCTCAGATCTGTGATTGGCCAAACTTCTAAGTTAAGAATTCTTCTAATTGTATGCATGGCAGTGTAGATCCTCACGTGATCAGCAGCTTCAAAAAGCTTCTTTTTATAAAATCGTAAATCACGATTTCCTAGCTTTTCAATACAGCTTCCAATGGAACGATTCTTTATTTTATGATCGATGGTCTTTTGTTGTATCGTACTTCAGCTTTGAATGACTTTCTCTGAAGAATCATAAATTATGATTTCTTACTTCTTTTGCAGCGTTTCGCAAAATTGTGAAGTACAATTTTCTATCTTTCAGTAGGCAATGATTCATTTTTTTCGTTTAATCGTCTTTCTTATTACTTTATGAGTTCATTTTGACGAATATTAACACTTTGGTTTTCTTTTACTATTTTTCCATAATATCTATACATCAGTAACTTGTTAGTAGCAAACTTAGGTCTAGCATCACTAAGTTAAGGGTGATAAATTGGTATATTATGAAACTGATCAAGTTTCCACCTGGAGCTTTTGGTGTCCCGGGATACCCTAGATCAATATCATATGCACTGAAGTGTAAGATTTGACTCTGAATTGCTCGTCTATGCCAAAGCCTTGAGGTTGGGAGTTTGGTTACAAATCAGGAAGGTCTTAGGCACCCGATTAGCCCGCTCGTAAGCGGTCTCTACTATGGCCAAGTGTAAAAAATAAAGTGAAAAAAGAAAGGCACTTCCCCTTGCCCGAAGGCACTTAGATCCGATCGAGGTCTCCATAATCACCGAAATTTCGGTGGCATAATGGCTCAAATCCTAGGATAACAGAAAAATAAAAGAGAAGGTAGAGGAAAAGAGGGGAGAGCCGGAGCTTTCAGGCCCTTATAATACAGCCGTTGGATCTTCACGTGGATACTAACTCCGGTGAGCTTTCGAAAGCATAAAGAGGTAGAGGAGGATCTTCGCATGGATACTAACTCTGGAGGATCAAAACTCTTGGAAAGTCCCCAAGTCAAACCCGAAAAGTCAAAATCTGCCTTTTTTCGAAAATGCAGGTTTTGAAGGCATGCATGCATACTATGCATGCATAATTTAAATCCCAAATCAAAACTGAGAAGTTAAGGCCCCGTGCTGGAGCACAGTTTTGGTCATTCGTGCATACATGAATATTATGCACGCATAGGTTAAATTTACTTATGCCCATTGAATGCACAGACTCGAGCTATCCCAAAATGATATATTATAATAGTCAATCGAACTTTTCTATCAGAAGTTATGGCCATTAGAAGTTCGAGGGCCACACAACATCATGAATCTGTGAAATGAAATTCTTTGGGGCTTCGTGCTTCCATTGGCTGACTTTGGGACTATTTGGGGATCGGAGGTCTTTCTCTAAGGTTTTTTCTACGTCTTCCTAAGGGTATCTTGGTTCTAATGGGTTCTAAAGGGTTATGGGGGATGCTTTCAGAAGCTCGGATCATCATGAACTAGAGTGTTCAACGTCATACAATATTGAAAGGATCAGGCTAAAATTGGGTGTCTACAAATTCCCCTCTTTAGTATTTGGTTGCTTGTAAACAAAGACCAAAGAAGGAGACACCCAATTGTGGTCTCTGCCAAAAATGATCTTACAAACGATTCAACTATGCATAAGCATGGACCCATCAGGGGAAATTAATAACAAAGGTGATGGAAGTCCTGACCCATATTATGACTAGGTACCTTTTACAGGAACAACGACCATCCAACGGGTACCCAGACCCATTGGCTTACACTTTACAGGGATACCATACACAAATGCAGGTTTTAAGCCTGTACTTCTGCATGCATATTTGAACATAGTTGTTCAATATGTAATTTCATATCTAAAAGGGTTGGTCTTAACCAACGATTAACTTTTTTTAGATAACGGACTTATCCGGACCTCAAACTGCGTAGGGCGCATGCCCGAATAGCTTACACTAAGAGTCTACTCCTCCAAAATATCTCATGATAAATATGAAGTTTAAGACACTCAAGTTCATATGAAACCAAAAAATACTGAAGTGATCAAAGCAAAGATATGACAGTATGTGCCCAATCTCATAAGGCATTGATTGCCCCACTTTGATTGGCATGGGTGCCCCTACTCGAGGTAGGGTCTGAGATTATTTTTGAGCGTACTCATCGACCCCGATCATTTATTTAGCACAACTACCCGAGCGAAGCGAATATTGATGTCAAACCACTTTTTTGGATTTTTGTAACCAAAGTACATTTTCTATCATTCTTTTCTTTCTCTTTCTTTTTTTATTTTTCCTTTCTTCTTCATTTTTGTTTTTTTTTTACATTTTTGTAGGAATCCTTTGAGAAAGAGCAAGGATAAGCTACTACTTTGGAACGCGAGAACCTTCGTGTTGAATGGTCCTTGGTTCTATTGATACCTTTTGAAAATTCTATAAGGGCCTTCTCAATTGACGGATGAGTGACCGCAATGTTTGCAAAGACGCATTTCTCTAGAAAATTGGCAACTTAGAATTCGAGTTGGGCCATTGACCTATCCTGCACATACTTCAACATAGATCAAATACCAAAGGAAACAAGTATAAAACCCCCTGACAGATTATTTTTGGTTTATACATGTATTTTTTTGTTGTTATTTTATTTCTTTTTCAAAATGTAAAGGTTGAAAGCACAGCACCACACAGATTATTTTTTGAGATGTGGCGAAAGCAAGGTACATAAATGAAAAGGGAAACTCCTTTTTGGTATATACATTTTTCTTCTCTCCTTTTTTTGGTTTGATGCCTTAATCACGAGAAGAGGTAAAGGGTCCCATTTTGAGAATAGTCGAACCCATTTATGCGGTTGGGCTTGAGTGAGGTGCATAATTTTACCAAGGTTGGAATGTCTATCCCTTTGGACTGAATTAACCTTTTATCCTTACCTCAGGTCATGCATTTGATGGTGCGGTCTAAATCTCTACCCAATTTGAGCTAACATAAGTGGCCCAATTGAAGACCATATAACCAGAAAATGTAGCCAAAGGAGCAAACGACTCTTACTTTTCACTTTTCTTTCTTTTATTTTGAAACCTTTTTGTTCACAGTGCACGAGATGGTTTTCGCCATTCTCGTTATCGCCCTTTCGGGTTTTCACTAGGTCCATGGGTAATTTACTCTGTTTTACCCCAGGAGCCTTTTCAGGTTTTCATCTGGTCCGCACAAGCTCGCTTTTTTTACCTATGGCATCCTTGCAGGTTTTCACCATGTCATTTTTGCTTTGAGCTCATAAATTTTTTTTTCAAAGACCAAAAGATATGGACGTTGATTCCGTCATTGCCGACTGGACAAAGTTTCTTTTATTGTCTCTCAGCTCGACTTGTGTTGATACAATGGATACCATGATTGCTTGAAGACCTTAAAGAGGGCTTTCTTCTGGGGTGAATCGTGACCATGGGTTGAATGGGATAGGTTCCGAATTTTTGAAGGTATTAAAAAGGGTCCTCTTAATTGGGCTCCCGCTGTTGTGATACACTTCTTCCTTAGGAATTTTTGTTATGTGTGCCCCATGATTTTTCTATCTCTTTTTCTTTTATTTTTGTTTTTCCTTTCGAGACATCCCATTTTTGGAGATTTTGCTTTTCTGATTTGTTTTGGATTTTGATCATAACTCCTTTGTCGCTCGCTTTTCGAGGTTTCTCTTTTTTTTTTTTTGGTATATGCAGTTTCTCTTCTTAGGAGGGGTTACGAAGGAAAGGCAATTGGCTGAATAGGTTAGCAAAGGGTGTGAGCATTCAGGGATTTTTTGGTTAGTTGGCTTTAAAATGATGGCCTCTTTTAAGGGGTCCTTAAGAAGTCACGTATCTATTTTTATCAGTACTTACATTCCCACGAGAGACTAGGAGTAGAATCGTCGTACGTATCCATCATTGATTGGCTCAGGAAAATGCTCTCTATCCATTGTGGCGAAACAAAGCGCGTATCCTGGGAGTACCTCTCTGACGACATAGGGCCCTTCCCAATTGGGGTTAAATTTCCCTCATAGATCTAGATGAAGAGAGGGGAAGATTTTCTTGAGTACCGTGTAACCCACTTTCAATGCTCGCACGAGGACGCACTTGTTGTTGGACCGCGAGATCCTTCCCTGATAGACTTGGGTGTGATATAAAGCTTGAAGCCTTTTCTCGTAGATCAAGTTCAGCTGTTCGAATCAGGCTCTCTCCTTTTCGGCCTTTGGTAGGCTGAATTCGATGAGAATACGGAGTAAGTGTACTTCGACCTCAATTGGTAGCACTTCCTCTGTTTCATACACAAGGGAAAATGGTATTGCCCCTGTAGCGGTATGGATCGACGTTCGATAGGCCCATAGTGCGAAGGGTAGCATTTCACTCCAGTCTTGGTAGGTGACGACCATCACCTTGAGGATTCAGACTACTCTTTTGTTAGCGGCTTGGACGGCTCCTTAGTTTACGGTCGATATGGTGATGAGCGATGATGTTTGATTTTGTACTGCTCGCATAAAGCTCTGATGTGCCTGTTCACAAAGTTGGTGCTGTTATCTTTGATAATATCCTTGGGCATGCAAAATCAATAAACGTTGTTATTTTCGATTAATTTCTCGATGTGACTGGCTGTGATGCTTATGTAGGATGGTGCCTCTACCCATGTCATGAATTATTCGATGGTGTCGAGAATGAACTGATGGTTGTTGCATGATTTTGGATTGACCTTTCTGACTACGTCGAGGCCCCATGTGGCAAATGGCCATGGAGTGGTCATGCTATGGAGATCTATAGCTAGAGCATGTATCTGACTAGAGTGTTCTTGGCATTTGTAGCACTTCTGAATGTGCTTACAACAATCAATCTCCATGGTGGTCCAGAAATACCCCTGCTATAGGATTTTTTTAGCAAGCATATGCCTATTGAAAGCACATCATCTAGCTTTGCTGATCCTTAAATTTGGAGGCAGAAGGCTAACTCGTTTCTCTGTTCGATCATGATTGCTTCATCTCGACACCATAGGGAATTTTGACCATTGATGATAAGGTCGCTAGTGCGTCAGTGAATCGATTTCTCACTCGTGGGACATAGGAGAAGGTAACATCATCAAAGCATGCGATTAGGTCTTCAAGGTGATCATGGTACGAGATCTACTTCTCATCCTTTATTTTCCAATCGCCATTTGTCCGGCATATGACTGCGAGCCGTCAAATATCCTGAGGTGGGTCACATTTAGGTCGAGAGTTGCTTGTAGGTCGGCTATGTAGGCTTCGTATTTGGTCATGTTATTGGTATAGGGGAAATTGAGCTTGATGGAGACTGGAATGTGGGACCCTTTCTGTGAAATCAGAATAACACCGATTCCTTGACCTTTGATGTTCGATGCCCCATCAAAGTACTTACCCAGGACTCCTCTGCCTATCTTGTGTCATCCTTTGTCATGAACAAGATGTCCTCATCAGGGAACTCGGTTCTCATGGGTTCATAATCGGGTAAGGGATTCTCAACAATATGATTAGCAAGTGCTTGCCCCTTGATTGACTTTTGAGTGACATATGTGATGTCAAACTCTGATATGAGAACCTGCCAGCATGCAGTCCGCCTAGTGAGAGCCAACATTTCAAATAACTATTTTAAAGGATCCATTCGAGCTAGAAGTAGAACTGCTTGGGAGAGTAGGTAGTGACGATGCCTCTGTGTAGTCCAAACGAGAGCCAAGCATGCTTTCACCAGATGACAATAGCATGTCTCATAATCGATGATTTTTTACTCAGATAGTAAATTGCCTATTCTTTTCTCTTGGTTTCATTGTGTTGTCCTAGGACATCCCATCGACACTTCAGTCATAGAGAGGTACATCAAGAGTGATCTCCCAGAGAGTGGTGGTACCAAAATAGGAGGGTTGAGAAGATAGCTTTTGATCTTGTCCAATGCTGCTTGAAAATTGTCATTCCATTCAATGGGCGAATCTTTCCTCAGTAATTTAAAAATCAGAGTGCAGATCGAAGTTAGTTGTGCAATGAACATACTGATGTATTATATTCTGCCAAAGAATCCTCTGACCTCTCTCTCGGTAGACGGTGGAGCCATTTTGACGATAGATTTCACCATCATTGGGTCAACCTCGATGCCTCTTCTGCTAACGATGAAGCCCAACAATTTTCCTGATATATCATCGAATGCGCATTAGACACAATCTGTACTTTCACAATCTTTCAAACAATTTCTGGAGATTCACCAGATGATCACCTCTCCCTTGTGATTTTGCGATCATGTCGTCGACGTATACCTTAATTTCTCGGTGCATCATGTCATGGTACAGTGCTGTCATTGCCCTCTAATATGTTGCTCCAACATTCTTTAAACCGAAAGGCATGACCTAGTAACAGAAAGTTCCCCAAAGAGTGATGGAGGTTGTCTTCTCTTGGCCATCTTCTGCCATTTTGATATGGTTGTAACTGAAAAATTCATCCATGAACGAGAGCATCCCATGCCTGGCAGTATTATCAACTAAGATATTGATGTGTGGCAAACGAAAGTCATCCTTCAGGCTCACTTTGTTAAGGTTTTTAAAGTCGATGCACATGCAACCCTTTTCGTCATTCTTCGCTAGGAAGCTCCTTAGCTGGGACCTCCTCATCCAGATCTGTGACTCCTACCTTATTGGTGCGCGCTTTTTCTGGGTTCCTCTCAGCTCCCGTTGAATCGGTGGCTCCAATTCTGTCCAGGTGGACTCTAGCGATACGGTGTTTTGAATGATAAAAATAAATAAAAAAGGAGGATTTTTCTAGGAAGGTTCCTAGTTTGATTGTGATCGCCAGTAGTAGATATTTAATGACACTGCAACACGTCAGTGATCATGCTGTGAAGCGGGTGTGGGTTACTTCTATACTGAATCGTCCACCTGCGAATGTCAGCAACAGTGCTTCTCTTTAGTTTAGTTAGTTTAATTCTCCTCTTATTTCTCTTTGTAATTATAATTCCGGTCAGTTTAGATTTCCCAATTCTATTATTATTATGCTCTGGTTGTGTGGGCTTATTAAAGTGAGTTATTTTAGTGTTTTGATGCTGTCAAGCGTCCAATGAGCATCAAGGTTCTGGTATTACTAAAAGTCCAGTTGGTTTCAGACTCCTATTGGTACTAGGAGTACATATGTATCAGTTCTAATAATTTTCTAACTAAAATTAAGCATGCTAATTGTACTGAGATTCTAATTAAAGCAATTGTAGTAATTCTACTATAATTCTAATTAAAGCACTCGTAATAATTCTACTATAATTCTAATTGAAATAAAAAGACTAATTTTTCTACGGGTCTAATTAAAGCAATAAATTTAATTTTCTATTATAATATCAATAGAAACAAAAGGACTAATTTATCTACGACCCTAATTATTAACGGATTTATGATGGCAAATGTAACTAATCATGAATAAACAAAATTTCCTAGAATTTGGATTTGGAATAATCAATTAACTAAACTAATGGAAAGGAAATTCTGATTTAACACTCCAATAATTATATCCAGGCCTAATTAATGCGAATAATCAATTATGTCTAGATATAAACTAATTAAAGCAATTTATTATTTCTAAAAACTCTAAACAAAGGGGTTTGGACCCGCTATGCTAAGGAGGATTGGCCTCGTTCCCGAGTTCCCTCTATAAGCTCACTTGGGCAAATCGAGTGGCTGAGATTAAAGAGAAAAAATTGAATTTTTGATGGTAAAGTGATATTTTTAGGCTTTTCAGAGTTGATTTCAGAACAATAGAGGCAAATTGAATTATAAACTAGAATTATGAAAACTAAAATTAATATTTTTTGGATTTTTCGAGGTATTAAACTAAGAAATTGAAATTAAAAAAAACTTTTAGAACGAAATTCGGGTTCAAAATCAGAAAATCGGATCGTATGATTAAGAACTAGTGCTGAACTCTGAGGGTTAGAACCAAAAATTAATGATAGGACTGTAAATCATGATTTTAGAGTAGAATTCAGTCTTAAGGGTCGGTATATCACACCGACGAATCAATGACTGGTTCTAAAAGCAGGGAACTAGAACTAGAAATAGAAGATTCGATCAGAAAAGGGCGCTATGGTCTAAGACTGAAAATAAAATTAAAAGTTAATAGATCTAGAGATTATAAGCTACGGTCGGAAACTAAAATATTAAATCCTTACCTAAGGGGATGGGGACTATGGGGAGAATCCTCAAAAGTTCAGGCGTTTGAATCTCGAAATCATGGTTTTGTTTTGTGGGTTCGTGCTCAGAGTTCTCTGGTTTCAAAATTTACCGTCTCCTCTCTCGAAATTTACAACCTCTCTCAAAATTTATAGCCCCCCTCTTTCTCTCTTCGAGAAAAAAGCTTTTATAAGTTTTCCTTCAATTACATCCCTGTTTACGGGTATTTAATTGAATTGCGCGCTTGGATTCCAGCTCTTAATCGCTTTGAGTCGGTCACCGACTTAGTGAGCGATCGGCTGACTTGCTCAGCGAGTTTTCTAGTCCTCACAAATTAGGGCTAATTGCGCGCATGTTATCATGCGCTCAATCTAATTAAGTTTTTAACCTGAAGTGTTTAACCAAGGAAATGTACGAGTCAAGGGTAGTAAGACTAGGTCGGGCGTAGACCAATTGCGCTCTAGTGGTGAAGCGCACAATCCGATCACGCATCCTGTTTCAGGCACGTAATCGATTCTCGAATCAGCCTGGGAAAGGAAGTTTGGTCTGAAGGTGGACTGATCACGCGCTTGTGGTTTTGCGTGTGATCTAGTTGTACGTAGGATTTTATGCATGTAATTCGGGGTTGTCCAAGTATGGTCTCTAGAATAAAATACAAGACTATTATTTCAGTCTGCATTCCAGCTATATACTGTTATTTCAGTATATAGTCTCCCTACGCTGAGATCTGAGCCACAGAGCTATTGTTTCAGTCTGTGTTCAGCCATATACTATTGCATGGTCCCACACCACGGGTTAATAGGGTCAAAGGTTGACCGAACAAGTTTGTATACTCCGAAAAGGTAAAATGGGGGTGTCTATAGATGCCCCTCTTCGGCGCGCTCTTGCAAAGTATGAACGCGTCAAAGAAGTAGACACCCCTCATTCGAGGTGCTTTCTCGTTTCACTTAGGAATTCAAAAATGTGAATTGGTGATGCTAACATGATATGCTTGGCTTTCTTATCTATCAGTGCAAGCTTTAATGAAGCATTCAGGGGCCCAGTGGTAGCTATCGAAAAGCACTTTCTAGATCTTTGGGTGC
The DNA here is from genome assembly GCA_021018995.1 of Chloranthus sessilifolius. Classification (NCBI taxonomy): domain Eukaryota; kingdom Viridiplantae; phylum Streptophyta; class Magnoliopsida; order Chloranthales; family Chloranthaceae; genus Chloranthus; species Chloranthus sessilifolius. The sequence goes on from CM037586.1 coordinate 61,690,350, forward strand.
ATGGGGCATCTCGTCGCATGGTGCGAGCTAACAGAGGGACATGGTGTGATCGAGGTATCGGGGGGCGTCATACAAATGTCCATAAGGTCCAGGGACCGGTAATACAAAAAGCGAGTGCAATATAATATCGAAGGCTTTAAGAAGTCATGTTAGACCGGACGCGTCATTGCTCACACCAATGCGCATCAGGCGTTCCTTTTTCGATAGGCGTTTGTAAGTTCTTAGATTGAGTATATTTGTTATTCAGTTTCCCAGGGGAAAGGGGCTGATTTGGGCTGATAATTAAGGTAAATTTTGAGGTGTGATCAATTGAATTTTGTGCAGTGGCACGTGCGCTTGATGCATCTGGAGTCGGTCTTCCAAGTAGGGAATTCTAGTCTTAATGTATCTGAATAAGTGATTCTGCATAGTGGTGTATGCGCTCGATCCAATTCTGCGTAGTGGGATATGCGCTTGATTGTCAATTCAGAGGGTCTTTAAGATGGGGAATTATGGTCCTAAGGTATCTGAACAAGTGATTCTGCACAGTGGCATATGCGCTTGATCCAATTCTATGCAGTGGGATATGCGCTGATTGTGAGTTCAGGCGGTCTCAGGAGTTAAAAGTCAACTTTATGGTATATGGGTAATGAGGCACTTAATCAATTTTTTTTTGGTATTTAGAGAATGGCGAATTGGGTCTATTTACTTTGTTGCTTTTTTTCTTTTTTTCTTTTGTTTTTGTTATTGATAGTGTTATTTTCTTTCTAATTTTTTTGTGTTTTTTTAATTTATTTTTTTGGTAGTAAAAGATTTGTTTTTGAAGCAAGTAAGTGGGTCTCGAGATTTTGAAATTCTAGGGATTTTAACTTAAGATCAATTCGGTGGTAAAACAGTAAAAAATGTGGCTACTGAGACGTCACTGAGTAGATCCACCGGTACGGGATTTATGGACCCGACCGTTTATGTGGTTGTCAAGACAACACTTGGCATGACGGATACTCCATCTAACCTTCTCGATGAATACTAATGATTGTCTCTTATGGGAGGACTACAGTAACTCACGAGTCAAAAGAGAACATTTTGACTTAATCATAGATAACTATATTTATAAGAAATTTTGAGTAGTTGAAAAATGAGTAATACTTACCTGTGGGTGATACTTACCTGAGTTGTGCGATGGGACTTGTGATATTGTAGTGGGGTGTTGTTGCGATGGGGCTTTAAAGTTATCTTTTCTTTCTTTTTTTTGCTTTGTCTGCTACGGTGGTTGGCGATTGTCGGTGTGATGCAGCGTCTTGGGAAAGGTGATGTCGTGATAGGACATGTATGTCTTGTTTGTAATAGGACCAGGGGTATGGTCGACGTTTTTTGTAGGGTTACGTGATGGGAGTAGAGTGAGCGGCTGTTCCTTCTTCGATGTGGATAGCCTATAAGGCTCCGCGATGGGACAAAGGGAATTTTCCTCGAAACGGGATCGAACATTGTATAAAAATTAAGAATTACACACCTGTTTCCAGTTGCGTGATCCCATTGTGCGCCTATTTTTAGGCGTGTGATTTAGGGTCTAAGGGGCTGATTATGTGTGTGAATGTTTATGTGTGATTGTATTGCGCGCTTAAGTATCTGTGTGTGATTGAAGGGTCACCAGGTCACTGCGCAGGTGACCTTTCATATTGCGCGGCACGGGGAAGTCGTTTAATTGGATTGCACTGGATGTGCGCAGGATCAGAGCATCACCTAGTCAGTGTACGGGTGACCTTTCATATTGCACGACGTGAACGGGTCGTTTGATCAGATTGCGCAGCTATTGTAAAGCGCAGGATCAGAAGGTCGCGCCGTCTGCGTGAACGACAGTTTCATTGCGCGCTTGAATCTTAGCGCGTGCTTTAGATTAAGTATGATATGTGTGGCGCGTGATCGGATTAAGCACGTGTTGCTAAGTGCGCGATTGGGGCCATACTCTATATAAGCGAAGGAGTCTTCATTTGTTTCTCACTCTCTAGTTTAGTCTCAAGTATTGACTTTTCTGAGTGTTCTAGGGTTCTAAGATTCGTGTTTTAGCGATATCGAGCAATCTAACCCTCAGATTGGGATGGGGTTTCTTCCTACATTCGTTATTTCGCGTGATCTTTGCCCTGAGGTGATGCTTGGGGACAATGTTGTTTTGGGAATGGGCGGTATTGGGAATGAGGGTGCTAGTCCTCACACCATTCCCTTTTTAGAGAGCAGTGAAGGCAGCGTTGAAGCGGCGGCGGTGGAGGAGGCGAAGATGATGGGGAGAGGAGGTGCTGTAAATGGAGGGATGTATTTCCCAACCAATGCTCCTGTTTCTTTTGCCGGTGGCTCGTTTGAGTCCTCCAAGTCTGGTGGCAACATCTCTGAAGCCTCCGATTGGACGTTCTGCTCCTTGCTTTGGCTCATTGTAGTTTTTATTTTTATTTTGGGTTGTATGTTAGGTTCTAGGTTTTTATTTTGGGTTGTAATTCAGGAGGTGTGCCTCCGACGATATTGTAAAATTTTAAATTATGAATAAAGGAGCATTTTTTATTTTTTTATTTTTTTATTGTCTATTGTCTATTATGCTCATCTAGTTGGTTTAAATTTCCTTAATTGATTAATTGGACTTATCTTTGTTTTCACGTAGTTTAAGGATTTGATTTACCTTAGTTTTATATTTTTGGATTTATTCAAGGTTTATTTTTTAGATCAGTTCACCTTGTTTGGAGGGTTCGCTTGATTCTATTGGTTTGTTGGGGCATTTTGGGGTGCTCTTAAACAAGTTAGATTTTGCTTTGTTTTATTTAAGGTTTTTTTGTTTTGTTTCATTTAAGGTGTTTTGTTTGAGGGTTTTTTTTTCTTTTCTTTTGGAATGATAATTGTTAAAACAGTGTGAGTTTTCATGGGTTCTAGATGTTATTATTAAGAACTGGAAAATACCATTTTCCACCCCTTAACCTGCGCCTTGATAGACCTTTGAGAAAACTAAATAAGTGTTTTAAGTGTTTGTTTTACAGCTAACAATAAAGGCAAGCTTAACCCTGAAAGTAGCTTAAAAGTGCCAAAAAGATGATGACCCAACTTGATCTAGAGGAAGAAGGAGAAGGTACAGCCTCACTGGCTATCAAAATGCCTAAACTAAAGAAGGCAAAGGCCTGATTTCAACCTAGAAATAGGTTTGGAGCTATTCGAAAGGAAGAATGCACCACAGAATGCTATTCGAAAGGATTCCTGATCTATTCGAAAAGAACCTGAACATTGCGAAAAGAACTAAAGCTCTAGACTTTGCTTTCAAAGAGCACCTTAAATCTATTCGAAAGGAACCAAACTTGCTAATGATCCATTCGAAAAGAAGAAAACTCCTTGCGAACAATACCAGTTCTGTGTGAATAGAGCTCCAGAAGTCACATTTCCTTTCGAAAAGGCCCTCAATCTGTGTGAAATCGTATTCTAAAGATTCCCAGCATCTGCAAAGGCATTTTAGTAATCTCTGCACACGCCCCAATGTAGTTGAAAACCCAGGGGTATTCTGGAAGATTCTGAGCACGAACCAGAGGCATATTCCACTCCATGTGAACACCTAAAGATGAAATTACTGGGCGGGAACTTCTAGAAGCTCAAACAGATTTTTGAATTACCTAATAGAATTTATGTCTCTGTCTCATGATTGGCTGAACCAGATCAAGCAGTTCTGATTGGCCAGAACAGATCTAGATCCCTGTGCTCGACTCCTATTAGTTGATATGGATCTAACCAATTTTGATTGGTTGATGCACATCTGAGCTGGACTTGGGGAAAACTATAAATAGACGAACTATTTGCCTAATTTGGGTATCTAGAATTTGAGTTTCATTCCTGCTGCCCCATTTTCCAATTTAGATCAAGATAACTTGTCTAGAACCTCTGTAATAGCCTAGCTTTTGTCTGTAACTAAGAACTATGAGATATTTGTGTAATTCAAGTGAGAATTGTACTCAAGACTACAAATCCGAGAGCTGTTGTAAGCTGTGTTCAGTAATTGTAATGGTTGATTTGAAAAGGTTATTTTCGTCAGTACGTTCTCAATCAGATTCATGTTGAGGGTTCATTGTGATCTCACTCATTAGATTCCTTTAGATTTGCTATTTTTAAGCAATTTCCCTTAATTCACTAGCTCTGTGAGAATCTGTGTTTGTAACCTAGTTCTTACAGCATTTGTAGTGGTGCTTATGTTCTGAATCAAGACTTTGGATTGAAGAAGAAAACTATTGGATGATCTGTGTCCATGATAGTGGACAGATCATAGCCATAAGTTCAACTCAATCCTAATCTTTGAATTGGATTATTTTCTCTTACATCTGAGCTGGTAGCCAGATGAAGATTTGATACTTTCTCAACTGTGTTACACTATTTATCATTCTGCAATCAATTATTAAGCTTAAGTTGGCTGTTATTTCTCCATTCTTATTGATTTTGCATCCAATTCCCCCAACTCGGATCTGGATCACTTAGTTTAAATTTTACTTTTAGATAATTTAGTTAATGTGACAAATTCAACCTCCCATCTTACTTGCTTTGTAGATAGGATCAGAGGCCAGATCTGGTAGCTCAGATTTAGAGGTTTACCATACATTTTAAATCAATTCCCTGTGGACGATCTTTTACTCACTTACATTTAAAACTTGCTACAATTGGCCCTGATCTTGCAGGCTAATTGATTTCTCTCTGTGCTCTGTGCTGATATTTCTTTCTTTTTTCTAGTTTTCTAATCAAAGTATAATCCATCCTTTGAAAAATCTATTTTCAAAATATAAATAAATCATGCACACTTAGGAAGACAATAAGTTTTTGGTGTCGTTGCCGGGGAATAGATATAAAAATTGGTAGACCTAAGTTTTTTTTTTTTTTTTTTTTTAAATCAGTACTAACTGTTTCTATTGCTTGAATCTGTGCAGTTATCTCTATACAATTAAGCTTGGAATCTACTCAGTAAGGATTATTGCAGGTTTACTTTGCATAATTTTTTTTTCTCTGTATCTGTGTTGTATGTTTGGTAGGAGGACTCTCAATCCTGAGATTGTCCCTCTGAATTTAGAAGTTGAAAGGCTACTAAGAACCAGACAAACATCATAGAATTTTGCTGAGATTGTTAATATGGGTGAGCAACCTAGACTCTTGAGGGATTATTTTGCACCTGGTGCATATAATTCCCCATTTTGCATTCAATTTCCCATTGTTGAAGGAAATTATGAAATCAAATCATCAACTATCCAGATGCTTCCTTCCCTCCATGGTTTGAGTAAGGAGGATCCATACAAGCATGTGGATGAATTCTTGTCTCTTTGTACCACATTCAACATAGCTGGACTGGGTCCAGAGGTAACCAAGCTTAGGCTCTTTCCTTTTTCATTAAAGGACAAAGCTAGAGCATGGCTGCCCATGTTGCCACCAAATAGTATTACTTCTTGGAATGATTTGCAGTGTCAATTTTTAGCCAAATACTTCCCTATGTCTAAGACCAGCCAGTTGAGACAAAGCATTGTTACTTTCTCTCAACACTCAACTGAAACTTTCCATGAAGCATGGGAAAGGTTTAAGGAACTTTTAAGGCAATGCCCTCATCATCAAGTTCCCCAATGGCAACTCGTTCAAAGCTTCTATCAGGGAATTGATCAAAAGGGTAAGAATATGGTAGATGCCTCCTGTGGAGGCACCTATTTGCAAAGAACAGTTGAGGAGGTCTGAGACCTATTTGAAGTTATTGGTGAAAATTCAACCCAACAAGAATCTCTGTCAAGAGACATTAAGAATCCTGCTCGGTTGAATAAAGAGCAGACTACAAAGAGAAAGATTTATGAGGTGAATGAGTTGGAAAGGAAGGTGGACAATTTAACCACCAAGTTTGATAGATTGATGGACTCATTTCAAAGTCCAATGGTTGCTAGAGTAGAGGAGGCATGTCTGATATGCCAGTCCCCTACTCATTCCCATGATCAATGTCCAGTTGCACCACAGTTCCCAGATCTAGTGGTGGAGTAAGCTCACGCTATCCAATCGATTGGACAGTTGCAATCTAATGAATATGCATGGAGAGGGCACCCCAATTTAAGGTGGTGTCAGGGCAATTATCAATCACAATAGTAGTAGCAACCAAAGCACCAAGTACCTTTCAAAACTGTTCAGCCATACCAGCATAATTTCTATACCAAGCCTAATTTTCAGCAGCCCATTCCACAACAGATGGCACAACCTATGCATCAATCTGCCCCAGCTCAGCCTCCTTCCAGATCCCTTTCTTTTGAAGACCAAGTTCTAACTTCACTCCAGAATTTAGGGTCTTTAACTCAGACTGTAAACTTTCACAGTCAGAGTATTAAGAAGATTGAAGATACATTGGGTCAAATTTCAAATACATTGGCCAGAAGAGAGGAAGGCAGGTTACCCAGCCAACCCTTGAACAATCCCAAAGGACAGTTCATGGTTGGAGATTCCTCTTTTTTACATGAAGTAAAAGCTATCACTACTTTGAGAAGTGGAAGAGTTGTAAATAACAATGTGGATACAGAAAAAGAAGAAGAAAAAAATGAGAAAACTGTTAGGAAAATGCAGCAGGAGCAGCATGAGTTTAGCATTGGGGGTGCTGATGTACCTCAGAAAAATCAAAAAAATGAAAAACAGAAAAATCAAAAAAATTCTGGTGACGATGCTAAGGCTGTAAATGAAGGACTAGTTCCTCATTTACCATTTCCCCATGCCATGAAATCTGCATCCCCTTTTGATAAAGGGAATACAAAAATAGATGAAATGATGGAGACTTTCAAGCAAGTCAAGATAAATCTTCCTTTTCTTGATGCAATAAAGCAAGTCCCAGCCTATGCAAAGTTCTTAAAAGACATTTGCACACACAAAAGACAATCTAGGATCCAGTTATTCAAGAAAGTCTTTGCTGTGGAGAAAGTCAAATAGGTTTTGTCCATTGCCACACCTCTTAAACTCCAAGATCTTGGAATCCCCACAATCCCTTGCGTTATTGGGGAACATACCATTGAAAAAGCTTTATTAGATTTGGGTGCTAGCGTTAACCTGCTTCCATATTCTGTATATGAGAAACTAGGTTTTGGAGAGTTAAAACCCACTCATGTGGTGTTACAACTAGCAGACAGATCTAAAAGAAAGCAAGTTGGGGTGATTGAAGATGTGTTGGTAGGAGTAGATAAGTTTTTCTACCCTGCTCAGAAATATGAAGGTGAAGTTAAATGTTTACAATGCAATTACCCAACCTCAGTTCAGTTATGAGGAGTGCTTTCTTGTTGATTTGTTGGATGAACTGGTAGAGGAAACTCTACCTCAGTTCCTGTAGTGTAAGGATTTAATCACAGATTTTGAAGATGTTTGGAGAAATATTGTGAAAGAGACAGCTTGTGCCTCAAAGACTGAAGAGGTCAACGCTGTACAAGAAACTCCTGTCCAAACAGTAAGGTTTTCTTCATGGAAACCTGCTATTTTTCCCCTTCCACAACTAGCCAAGGTACCTTTGTTACCTTCTCTTCTCAGCCCACCTAATGTAGAGCTGAAATAGTTGCCAGAAAATTTAAAATATGTGTTTTTAAGAGACCATAAAACATTGCCTGTGATTATCTCTTCCTCCCTCACTGAGGAGCAGGAGGAAGACTTGTTGATTGTATTGAAGCAGCATAAGAGGGAAATTGGCTGGACTATTGCTGATTTGGGAGGAATCAGTCCAGCTGTTTGCATGCATAAACTTCACTTGGAAGAAGGTGCAAAGCCTTCTAAAGAAATGCAGAGGAGGCTGAATCCTCATATGCAAGAAGTGGTCATGAAGGAGGTTGTTAAGTTGTTGGATGCAGGGGTCATTTACCCCATCTCAGATTCAGCTTGGGTGGCACCTACATAGGTGGTACCTAAGAAATCTAGGATTACTATTGTAACCTCAGAATCTGGTGAGCTCATTTCAACCAGACAAACAACTGGTTGGAGGGTTTGTATTGATTACCGAAAACTCAATACAATGACTAGAAAAGACTATTTCCCTCATCCATTCATTGATCAGATTTTAGATAAGCTAGCAGGAAAAGCTTATTATTGTTTCCTTGATGGTTACTCTAGTTACAACCAGATTCCTGTGTATCCACAAGATCAGAAAAAGACCACATTCACTTGCCCCTTTGGCACTTTTGCTTATAGGAGGATGCATTTTGGTCTTTGTAATGCCCCTACTACCTTTCAAAGATGTATGTACTCCATTTTCTCTTATATGATTGACCAATTTATGGAGATTTTTATGGATGACTTTTCAATATATGGAGACAGTTTCACCCAATATTTACATCATCTCAGCCTAGTGCTACAGAGATGTGAAGAAACCAATTTAGTTTTGAGCTGAGAGAAGAGTCATTTCATGGTCACCCAAGGCATTGTCCTTAGCCATGTTGTCTCCCATAAGGGCATTGAGGTGGACAGAGCAAAAATAGATTTAACTGCACATTTGCCTCCTCCCAAAATTGTTAAGCAAATCAGAAGTTTCTTGGGGCATGTTGAATTTTACAGGAGGTTCATTAAGGACTTCAGTAAAATATCCAAGCCTCTTTGCAATTTATTGTGCCAAGATGTCCCTTTTGTTTTCAATGATGAAAGCCTTAGAGTATTTGAATTCTTAAAAAACTATTTGATTTCAGCTCCAATACTTCAGTCTCCAGACTACTCCCTGCCCTTTGAGCTAATGTGTGATGCATCAGACTATGCTTTGGGAGTTGTTCTTTGGTAGAGAAAGGATAAGCTACCTCATGTCATAGCTTATGCCAGTAGATCAATGACTGATGCATAGCTCAATTACACAACAATTGAGAAAGAGCTGCTGGCAATTGTTTTTTCCTTGGACAAATTCAGGTCATATGTTTTAGGTTCACAAATTGTGGTGTTCATTGACCACTCAGCCCTGAAATACCTTCTGTCTAAGAAGGATACCAAACCAAGATTAATCAGGCGGATCCTCCTATTGCAAGAGTTTGATTTGCATATTAAAGACAAAAAGGGTGTGGAAAATGTGGTGGCTGATCACCTGTCTAGAATTCTGACTGCTGAGATTGATAGGTTGCCTATCAATGACTCTTTTCCTTATGAGCAACTTTTTGCTATCAGTGTGCATACCCCTTGGTTTGCAAATATAGTCAACTTTTTGGCTACCGGAAGGACCCCCCAACACTGGAATAAAATGGAAAAGGAACTCTTCTTTTCAAAGGTTAAACATTTTATTTGGGAGGATCCTTACCTGTTTAAGATTTGTGCAGACCAAATCATTTGAAGATGTGTCCATGAAGAAGACTTCCACAGCATACTTTCCATGTGTCATGAGCAGGCCTGTGGAGGTCATTTTAGTGGAAACAAAACTGCTACAAAGGTTTTATAGTGTGGATTTTATTGGCCCACACTCTTCAAGGATGCACTGCAGCACTATAAGTCTTGTCAGAACTGCCAGAGATTGGGCAGCATTTCCAAGAAAAATTCAATGCCTTTACAGCCCATTTTGGTAGTTGAATTGTTTGACATTTGGGGGATAGATTTTATGGGACCTTTTCCTCCTTCAAATGGTTTTAATTTCATCTTAGTAGCTATGGATTATGTATCCAAATGGGTTGAAGCCACAACCACTAAAACCAATGACCACAGAGTTGTCCTTAAATTCTTAAAGGATAACATCTTTTCCAAGTTTGGTTCCCCCAGAGCCATTATCAGTGATGGGGGAAGCCATTTTTGTGACAAGCATTTTGAAGCTCTATTGAAAAAGTACTCTGTGACTCACAGAGTAGCTACTCCATATCATCCATAGACTAGTGGACAAGTGGAGATTTCCAACACAGAAATCAAACATATACTAGAAAAGACTGTGAGGAAGGACAGAAAGGATTGGTCCTTTAAACTGAATGATGCATTGTGGGCTTACAGGACAACCTATAAAACCCCAATTGGCATGTCCCCATTTAGATTGGTCTATGGTAAAGCATGGCATTTACCAGTGGGGTTAGAATATAAGGCCTTTTGGGCCATTAAAGCTTTAAACAGGGATCTCACTGCTGCTGGTAAGCACAGGAAACGACAGCTCTCTGAGTTGGAAGAACTGCGGATGGATGCATACACCAATGCAAAATCTTACAAAGAAAAAGTTAAGGCTTTCTATGACAAAAATCTGTTGAGAAAAGAGTTCACAGCTGGCGCTAAGGTATGGTTATTCAACTCAAAACTCAAATTTTTTCCTGGAAAGCTGAGATCCAGATGGGAAGGGCCATATACTGTCATTTAAGCATCTCCATCCGGAGCTGTTGAAATTATGGACCCGAGTGATGGAAGAACCTTGAAAGTAAATGGTCAGAGGCTCAAACCATGTATTGAAAATATCTTGGAGCCTGTGATGACCATCTATCATCAAGAGCCTCCACAAATCGATGTCACACAAATGTATCATATGTATTTTAACTATGTCTGTTCTATGATTTTTGCATAGTTTTGTGTAATTGTTTTTCTCTATTTTAGTCATGTTTTAGTTAAATTTTCTTTGAGGAATCATAAGTTTTGAAAGCTTTGTGGTTTTAATTGGTTGAGATAATAGATTCCAATGATTTTAATGTGGAGATTTTGTTAAAAATAAAAAAGAAAAAAATTCAGTTATGTACTTCAGAGCATTTGTTCAAAAGTAAATTCATACTTTTCAAAAAGTTTTACAGTCAATTCGAAAAGTTTTACAGTCAATGCGAAAAATTAATTCGCAAAGGAAAAATCAGTTCTAAAAGTATAAACTCCTTTTCGAAAAGGATCTGAACCTATAACCACAACTGCTCGAAAAGAATGGTAAACTTTACAAAGAGATGCAGATCTTTTCGAATAGATGTTTCTGAAGCCATTTGCTTTGCGAAAGGTACTGATGCCTTTCTCCTTTCGAAAAGGACTTTTTTGAACTTTTCGAGAGAATCAATAATGCTTTGCGAAATCGATTTAAACATATTTAAAACCATTCGAATAGAGGTTTTCATATTCAAAAGCATTTCCAGCTTGTCCTGTTTCACAGAAAACCTTTCTTTTTCCATCTCTGCGTTCTTTTGGAATCCAGATCCAATTTCCTTCTTTTTTTTCTGCTGATTAAGCTTGAAGAGAAGGATCTTTTGCCTCTGACTCCAGTGGATTTGATTAAGCGGTCAGAGATTTCGAGCAAACCCTAGGTTTTGGTATTTTTCTCTCCATATCCTCTGTTTGTGCTTTAAAAATTTGATTTCTGTTTAAGCATACATTGTCTGGGATTCAAGAGAGTTGTTTGTTAATTGTTGTTAGAAGGAGGAATTATTTAAATGAGTTTTTAGAAATTTTTAAAATGGGGAAAGCTAAAAATTCGTTGGCTAAGATGTTCCCTAGGTCTTCTGCTAAGAAAGCTAGCAAATCCTCCACCAAAGGAAAAGCCAAAACCCCAGCCAAGAGGAAATTGTCGATGGATAAGGCTGATAGGATTGAGAAGGGAAAGAAGGTTAGAATTGAGGAACCCATCCCAGAAGCTGACCCTATTCCTGAGATTGAGCTTCCTCCTCTTCCTAAGCATTTGGTGCTTCCAAACCCTTTCATTGAAGCTCAGAAGCTGATTCTAGAGCTTAATGTGGATGAGAATTTTTTCTTTAACAAACCAGAATGTAAGCTATCCTTGAACTACATTAGGGATGCTTCACTGAGTAATATCCTGACCCCTCTTCCAGAGAAAATTTACCCAAGAATGGTGCGATTATGGTACCAAAACATGGTGAAAGTGAGTGAGAAGGATGCTGATGACCCAACTCTAATAATTTTTATTGATGATTGTGATTTAACCATCACTTATGAAGATATTGGAAATGCCCTAGGGATACCATTTCAGTATGATCCTGCTGGCCCTTTGGCTGCACCTGAGACAGCTTCTTTTAGAGATATGGCTGCCCATCTAACCCAAGGCATAGTTGGAACTGGGCAGTCCATCATGAGGAGAGACTTAGCACCCCAATTTTTGTTGATGGATTCTATTTTGAGAGGGAGTTTGTATGTCACTGGGCACAGTCAGGAAAGAAGGACACCCATTTTGGAGGCCCTCTTTCACTTTTCTATAGGGCAATTCTTCAATGCCCCTATGCTGATATTTGAAGCAATGGCTGACATCAGTGCCAAGATGAAGAAGGAACAGAAAGTGACTGGAATACCATTTGGAAGGTTGATCACAACCCTACTAAGGGCTAAATTTGACATTGATGAGCAAGAGCCTTTTGAGATTGTAACACCTCAGGCTTTTGGGAAGAGGGCTTGGACTACAAGCCAAACTATGTTGAAAAGAATGAGGGAAGAGGCAGAGCCAGCCCAGGAGGCTGCTATACCTGAACCTGAGGTGACCAGCTCTTTAGCTGCACCCATTGCACCTGCAGCTGCCATTGAACCTACTACCAATGTTGAGGAGACCATCATCATGTCCACCTCACCTATCACAGCACCTATCCCATCACCTATCCCAGCAGTTCCATCACTCATCACCACCACAATTCCCATTGCAGATTCTCCCCCAACACCAACCATTCCAGCCATACTTACACCACCAATTTCACCTAACAATTTCCCAGATATACCCACAGATTTTGTTGAAAACTCACCTAGCACTCCTCACCTACAAAGCTTCTCAGGTTCACCAGCCCATTCAGCTCATACACCTGAGATCACCCATACCTCTGAACCTAAGATATTTACCACTGAGGCCTATTCATCCTTGATGGGATCCATCTTGGAGAATATTGGGCATGAATATGCCTCAGTACCTGAACCCCCCCAATTTACTCACTTGGTTACTTCCCCCTTGACATTCATCCCACCTATTACTCTTCAACCACCTACACCAATCATACCAGTCACCACTCTGCCTACCACACACACACCTGACCTAATTAGCCAAATCTTAACCCTCCTTGAATCTCTCCAAGCCCAGCTATAGACCAACACAAACAACCAGTCTGTGACAAATTCCATTCTCCAAACCTTGGCCTCCACATCCCAACCAACTACCTCAGCCATAGTACCCTCCACTTCTGACCATGCTACCCAAACTAAACCTAAGGTAGTACTTTTAGATTTACCTTCCCCCACCCCCACTACTGGGATACATATGGTCCCCTACCACTCCATTCTTGTTCCACGTTTTGCCACTCTTCAAAGGGCTATGGAAGAGAACCCTTACATCTCTAGCGATGTCCTTAAGGGGATTACAGATCTTCAAGCTTACATAAAGACTCCTTATGAGGATAAGATTAGGAAGTTGGAGCTGTTTATGCAATTTGAGAGAGATAAGATGCAGGACCTGCTGCACCAAACTTATCAGATGGTTAGGGGTGAGCAGCACATAGTTGCCATGTTACAAGAAGAGCTTGTCAATGAAAAGCTTAGGACAGTTAGAGAGAAAGAGAGGGCGATAGACTTGAGAAATATATTGGTCTCACCAGAAAGATCAAGTTTGAAGAGTACACCGAACTCTAAGCCACAATCCAAGAGAAAGTTGAATCAAGTTCAGACTCCAATACTGACTCAAGTTCTGACCCCATTGAACCAACTTATGATTCAGATTTTGACCCTAGTTATTAGACTACTTTGTACATTTTTTTTGTTGTTTGTTTAGTGTTTAATTCCTGTTTATTGTTAACTTCTGTTGATTTGTCCATTACCGTGCATTTTTTTTTCTCTATCATTGTGCTTCATTTTTTTTTACTTTGCTTATCCACTTCTGGACGAGTGAGGACACTACTCCTCATAGGTTTGGGGGTGTGGCAGAGATGCCAATGATTTAGTTAACATTAATGCAGCTTATGATCAGTAGAATTTTTGAAAATGAAGTGATTTCACACTTGTTTTTGAAAAATGAGGGAGTTAAAACTTTTTAAAATTGATTTCTAGTCTGATTCTAATACTTTCATGAAGTGACTGTCAGAAAATTTCCAAAAGAAAATTGATGTTTTAGTAAACTTAAAAAGAGAGAAAACAGTGATGATATACCTCAGGAATTTGATAGAAAACCACACCTAGTGAGATTTGGGCCTGAAATGTATTCTTTGGAGGTATGAATTGGCAAATTTTTCTGCTCTAGGGACTGTTTGAACTTGCTTGTTATAACTAGAAGTTACACATATCCAAGTTAAAATAGATTGACAGCAATCATGATATTGAAGACATGATGTAAGGCCTCATTTTGGACAGTTTGAACTTCAAAAAGCCCCACCTTTTAAAACTGCCCTTGATAAACACTATTTGAGCTTTACAAATCCAAGATTTCTTTGAAACCTCATCAACCTCATTTAGCCTAACCCTCACTCTAAGAATTCAGAAGGTAAAGGAAAGAAAGGTGAGTTGGGTAACAGTTTGGTAAAAGAAAAAGAAAAATAATTGAAGGCAATGATGTATCAGCAGAAGAAATGTGACATTTTAGTCAATTTTGTTAAAAAAAAAAAAAAAAAAAGGAAAAAAGAAAAGGAGAAGTCATTTCATTGGAAGTTTGAAAAAGAAAGAGAAGAAGATGGCCACTTTGGCTCTGAAAATTCAAAGAACAAGATGAAAATGTGCTGAAATGAAGAAGGTGTGTATACCACCTCCTTACCTTGACTGACTTCTAAAATTTTGAACTCCACTCCAGCCTTTTAGTCTTGATAAATTTCACCCATAAGCCACATTACAACCCAAGTTAAAGTCCTTATTGATCAAAGATAGATTGAGCTGTCACATGGAGATAAGGATTTGCGTAATCTATGGTGAAAAGAGCAGTAAATTCAGAACTGAAAAGCAATGCCCATGCTCCTGCTTACAGTCCTATTTGAGGGCTATAACTACTCTTGAGCTGTGTGAAATAGTAAAACCCTCCTACTTGTATGTTGATTGACAGCCCTGGTGAGTGTTGGGTTTGAAATCAACTTATTTGAGGTAACATCATAGCAGGATTCTCAAATAGAAGGCAAGCTTTTCATTAATTTTTCTATTAAAGCTTTTTGACACAAACTGAGTGAATGGTAAAAGAATTACAGCAGAATTTCAGCTTTGAACTGATGTTTTCTTGGGAATCCTCTTACAGTTTGACCGATGCAGGTGTGAATAATCTGTGATTTGATGAAAGTCTGTTTTAACAAAATTGCATTAATATTAACTGATTTATTAGAGAAGTTTGTGGGTACCTACACTGAAAACCCTCAGGAAACTTCACTCCTCCACTAGGGATCACCTAGGGGTTTAAAAGGCTTGTTGCATATGCTACATGCAACTGTGCTCCCTACAAAAGTGGCTTTTCACTTTGTTTTTAATTTTGTCTTTGCTCAGGGACTAGCAAAGCTTAGGTTTGGGGGTGTGTTAAGAACTGGAAAATACCATTTTCCACCCCTTAACCAGGGCCTTGATAGACCTTTGACAGAACTAAATAAGTATTGTAAGTGTTTGTTTTACAGCTAACAATAAAGGCAGGCTTCACCCTGAAAGTAGCTTAAAAGTGCCAAAAAGATGATGACCCATCTTGATATGGAGGAAGAAGGAGAAGGGACAGCCTCATTGGCTGTCAAAATGCCTAAACTAAAGAAGACAAAGGCCTGGTTTCAACCTGGAAATAGGTTTGGAGCTATTCGAAAGGAAGAATGCACCACAGAATGCTATTCGAAAGGATTCCCGATCTACTCGAAAGGATTCCTGATCTATTCGAAAAGAACCTGAATATTGCAAAAACAACTAAAGCTCTAGACTTAGTTTTCGAAGGGCACCTAAAATCTATTCGAAAGGAACCAAACTTGCTAATGATCCATTCGAAAAGAAGAAAACTCCTTGCGAACAGCACCAGTTCTGTACGAATAGAGCTCCAGAAGTCACATTTCCTTTCGAAAAGGCCCCAAACCTATATGCAGGTTGGGTCTGTATAGGCAGATAAAAACCTATTTCATGCAACACTCACACGGTTTTTGGTCTGTATAGGCAGATAAAAACCAAATGGTTTTGGCTTCAATTTAAAGTATATATAACACTGATTGGATATAAGAAACTGATTATTGATAATGTAGTTTAATATTTTAATTTAATATGGCTGTATTTAGCTTGAAGTCCAAAATTTTAAGATTTTCAGGCCTAGCCTAGTGAGGTCCTTAGAGTGTTTTGGTGGAAACTTACACATAACTTGACCGGATTCTTATCACTTTAGTGCTGCATCTGGGGGGATCGTTACATTCTCCCCTATTTTAGGAATTTTCGTCCTCAAAAATAAATCGGGACTATCTGGGTAGTAAATGAATGCTGCAATCATGAACAAAAATATAGTAAGGCCTACACAACATGTGGTGTTTACTAACAACATTTTACCATAAGATAAGATTGAAATTAACTAGATGAAACTGAAATCAAGATCTACCTGTCATAGATGGAACTGAAATTGTGGAAATAAGAACACTCAACAATGGTTTTATTCCTACATGTGGCACATGACTAGGATTATAAATCATGAAAAATTTTGAATTCAACAAACATGTAGGACCTCAAATATCAGAACCACCACAATCATTTATCATCAATCAAGACAAAATTTAAACGAATCCATAGAACCGCACTTTAAAAGTTACATATACCAAGAAGAACTACTATATCAGGAACTACTACACTCCTTACTTATCAATTATTGACATAATGTATCAAATTTCAATGATGTATCAAATTTTCAATCGGTCATAAATGAACAAGTTAGATAAAAATAAACGCAATTTAAACAACAAGCTTGTTTGGTTATAACTTACCAGGCTGGGGGCTTGGCTATTGTTGGCCTGCAGAGGAAGGACCAGCTTCTTGTTGTTGGAAGTCTTGCTGGAACTCCGGGACCAATAACGCTGCATTTCGAGTGTATTGGAAGACATAGTTGCGCGCTCGCCCAATGTAATGGTTTGCAGCAGTTTGGAATGTATGCTCCATCATGATATTAGTTGCTTCTTCAATATAATCGATACGTTGATGAAGCATGTAATGATTTTGATATAAATTATCGAATTGCAAGAGGATTTTCTCATGGTTTTCACGCATGAGTTGGAGAAGATCCGCATTTGTAAAAGTCCCTTGTGTCGAAGGAATCGAGTCGGTTTGGGTTTGTGGTTGAGGAGGAATGGAGGTATCTTCGGTTGGGACCGAAGGTATTTCTTGTTGGGCTTGTGGAGGACGACGGATTTGTTTAGCATGGTGGTTACTCATCACTTGGAAGGATCATTGGTACACATTTCACCAAATAGCAGGGCTAAAGATCCGCATATTATCAGTGCGGACCTCTTCACCTGTTGGGATATGATATGGAGCCAGATTGACACTATCCGAGTGTCCTTCTAGCATCCGAGAAATCAATCGAGGGTAGGGGCAGGATGGCATAGAACTTGAAACGTTACTTTGTAAGTGTTCATTGGCGTACTTGATGCCTTCCCAGACTACCCTAGGGGCATTTACCCATCGGCCTTCATGGACGGCATAGAGAGCATCTCGGCACTCTCTCTCATGCTGCATGAGATATAAATTACACCGAAATACATAGTCCAAGAACCACATTTTCTGTGGTAATTGGCTACGACGAATTGCAAGGCTACGATCAGAAGCGGTCTATCCATCAGTCATCTTGGTGATGATATGATGGAATTTCACATCCCACTGCCTGGGCATTTGTAGTCCTAAGGTCACGTCAAAATCAGGACTACAGTCCATAGCTTGAGCTATGTGCTGTATATTGAAGTAAAATTTTCTATCATCAATTTTGGTCTCTAATTGACCAACAGTTGGGGAGACTATCAAGTTTTGGTAGAACAACCGGCCTAAACGAGGATAAAATTGATTGTGAAATAGCTGATACAAGGCGCCTAACTGCGCCCATTCCATGTATCAAATAGACCATGCGGTCTGGTCATTTGGGGTTAATAGTCGATCATCAATGATCCACTTAGGTTCCATGGCTTTCGCAGCCCACCATGGGATGGGTTGTTCATGCTCAACGGGTGGATCGATTGGTTCGTGTGAAGGAGCAGGGCCTTTGCCCTTAGCTTGAGCTAAGGCCTTTGGAGGTTTAGAGGCTCCAACCTTTTTAGGAGGCATTTTACAATAAAAAAAAATAAGGAAAGAACAATGGAGTTAGAGTTTTGGTTGTTACCTCACAAAGGATCAAAAAAATCTACCTGAAATTTGGACGAAATCAGAAATTAGAGGGTTTCCTAGAGTAGATCAGTGACATGCAGCTACTATAAACTTGATTTAGAGGAGTGCATGCATGGATACCAGCTTGGAAGGTTGAATAAAACCGAAATGTGCACCCTCTCTCACAGAAAAAACAAATGAGAATACTTGGAAGTGGGTTTCGGACCCACCAAATCTTAGCAGAGTTGCCGCGGCCAGCACTAGTCCTTGCCGCGGCAAGGTGGTCCAGATAGTGTTTGGCTCGGAGTTCAAGGCCCCTGATATGTGGTGTCAGATTTTTTTTTGTACCTGGGTGTTCTTATCAGATACATGGTCCATCAAAAAATATTTGTTGGCCAATTTGATGTATTTTTCTATGTTAAAATTTTTTATTTTGATGGAATTTGATCCATTTTGTAATATTGCTTATAAAAATATTATATTAGCCCATCAATGGCCCTTGGATTGGTCACTTGGGACAGCTGTTAATAAGCTGAGATATATACTTACTTAGATGTCACTATTTCACCTTTTTGCAATATTATTATCATTGAATATTCAAATTATTTTGAATATTCACAATAGTTAATGTTATAAAATTTTATACTAGTATTATATTTTAATGCTAAATATCAGCATGTTATTTCAAGATATTTCGATCAAGGTCCATAAGACTTAATTAATATAATCAATTTGCCATAATTTCTTGTCTACTGGTGCAAGGTGCATTTATAAAATATTTAAAATAACATTATAATCTAAGCAATTAAAATTTATTAGATTAAGTGTAACTATAGTGCACGTGGATTTTTAAGCACGTACCTTATGTAAATAATCGAGGGTACTAAGGACGAATATTAGGTTCGCGCTCCCAGGTAGCTTCATGCGACCCATGATTCTTCCATTGGATCAGAATGAGTGGAATTCGCTTTGCTCTCAGAATTTGGTCTCTGCGGTCCAAAATCTGACCTGGTTCTTTGGTCACTGTTAAATCTTCTTGAATGTCTAATGGTTGATAATCTAACACATGCGTCAGATCACTGACGTACTTTCTCAGCATTGATACGTGAAATACGTCATGAATACCTGCTAGATGCGGAGGTAACGCGAGTCGATACTCTACTTCTCCTACTCTGCCTAATATTGGAAATGGTCTAACGTAACGAGGACTCAACTTGCCTCATTTCCCAAATCGCATCATGCCTTTTATTGGAGAGATTTTGATAAAGACGTCTTCGCCAATCTAAAAATCATTTTATTAGACTGATAATGAACTTTTAGTCAATTTATAAAAAACTTATCAATGTCAATTATTACCTGAAAATCAACACTGGTTCTTTTGAGATCAGCGTAACTCTTTTGTCGACTCTGAGCACTCTTCAATCATTCCCGAATAACGTGAACAATTGCATTGGTACTTTCTATCTGATCAGGGCCTAAAATCAACCGTTATCCAGCTTCTTCCCAGTTAATCGGAGATTTACATAGGCGTCCATACAGTGCTTCGAACGGTGCCATACCGATGCTTGACTGGAAACTGTTATTGTATGCGAATTCAATAAGGGGTAAGTGTTTATCCCATGATCCTTGAAAATCGAGCATACGGGCCCTTAACATATCTTCAATCACTTGGTCCACCCTTTCTGTCTGCCCATCAGTCTAAGGATGAAATTCTGTATTGAAGTCTAACTTGGAACCCATACCTTCTTGTAAACTTTACCAAAATCGCGAAGTATATAAAGGATCTCGATCTGACACGATGCTTATGGGTATCCCATGTAATCGTACAATCTCCCTCAAATAAACTTCAACTAATTTGGATGCTGTATATCGCATACTATAGGATAAGAAATGTGCTGATTTGGTGAGACGATCGACAATCACCCAAATGGCATTGTAACCCTTCTGAGTACGAGGCAAACCGAGAATAAAATCCATGGAAATATTTTCCCATTTCCACTCTGGAATAGGCAATGGCTGTAGCAGACCAGCAGGATGTTTGTGCTCAACTTTGACTTGTTGAAAGGTCAAACACTTTGCAACATATTCTGCTACATCGTGTTTTAGACCGTTCCACCAGAATGTCTGTTTAAGATCCTGGTACATCTTAGTACTACCAGGGTGAATAACCTATGCTGACTTGTGAGGTTCTTCAAGGATTTCTTGACGTAAGGCATGATCATCAGGTACACATACTCGTCCTCGAAATAATAATGACCCATCGTCCTTTATTGTGAATTATGGCTGTAGCCCACTTTGTACCCCCTGTCGGATGGAAATAACCTCTGCATCTAACATCTAAAGCTTTCTGATCCTATCAAATAGTGGGGCTTGGATCATTACTGTAGCAAGTAAATCTCCAGTTGACGTTGCTCGCAGAGTGGCACTCAATGATGCAATGTCATTGAGTAGTTTCCATCTTTGTAGTCATGTCACAAGATGAGATAACTGAGCGGAGGATTTGCGGCTAAGCGCATCAGCTACAACATTGGCTTTACCGGGATGGTACTGAATAGAACAATCATAGTCTTTCAAGAATTCCATCCACCTTCTCTGTCTTAAATTTAACTCTTTCTGAGTGAAGAGATATTTAAGACTCTTCTGATCGGTGAAGATCTCAAAGGTTTCACCGTACAGATAGTGTCTCCAAATTTTTAACTCGAAAATGACCGCTGCTAGTTCTAGGTCATGAGTGGGATAGTTCTTCTCATGGTCTTTCAACTGACGAGAACCATATGCAATTACATGTTCCCATTGGTTCAATACACACCCTAGCCCACTGTATGAGGCATCACTGAAGACAACAAAACCACCACTACTGGATGGTAATGCTAGAACAGGTGCGAAAGTGAGTCTCCTTTTTAATTCATGGAAACCCTGTTCACATGCCTCAGTCCACTCGAATTTAACATTCTTTCAAGTGAGCTGCGTGAGTGGTCCAGCAAGTCGTGAAAATCCTTCCACAAAACGTCGGTAATAACCTACAAAACCTAGAAAACTTTGAATCTCAGTTATTGCCTGTGGCTGCTTCCACTCTACTACAGCTTCAATCTTTGCAGGATCGACCATGATACCTGCTTCAGAAATAATATGACCCAGAAAACTGACTTGGTTCAACCAGAAGTCACATTTACTGAATTTAGTATATAACTGCGAATCTCTCAGTGTTTGTAATGCCAGACGTAGATGATCTTCATGCTCTATCTTTGTCTTGAAATAAATGAGTATATCATCGATGAATACTATGATACACTGATCAAGATAAGGTTTGAAGACTCTATTCATCAAGTCCATAAAAGCAGCAGATGAGTTGGTCAACCTAAAGGGCATGAGGAGAAATTGGTAATGACCGTAGCATGTTCAAAAAGTTGTCTTCGAAATATCTTTAGCTTTCACCTTCATTTGGTGATAACCCGATCGTAGGTCAATTTTTGAAAAGAACCGCGCTCCTTGTAACTGATCAAAGAGATCGTCAATTCGAGGAAGTGGATATCTATTCTTGATCGTCAGTTTATTGAGTTGACGATAATCAATGCAGAGACACATTGAACCGTCCTTCTTTTTCACAAACAACAGCGGTGCGCCCCATGGAGACACACTCGGTCTGATAAAGCCTTTGTCAAGAAGCTCTTGTAATTGCTCCTTAAGCTCTTTCAACTCTGTCGGTGCCATTCTGTATGGGGCTTTCGATACTGGATCGGTACCTAGAGCTAATTCAATAGCAAATTCTACTTCCCTATCAGGTGGTAGTCCTGGAAGCTCATCAGGAAACACATCCAAAAATTCACAAACGATTGGTACTTCGAAAAGTGACATTTTATTCACTTTTTGTTCATCACTTTGTATGAAAGCAATATACCCTTGAGCACCTTCATCAAGTAATTGTCGTGCTCGAATTGTGGATAATAGCGAAATATTAGTTGACGGTACGCCATAAAATTTAGCTGATCTCTTCTTTTGAGGGCGAAAAGAGACAATCTTCTTGCGACAGTCAACGTTCGCATGGTGAGTGAACAACCAATCCATGCCATGTATCACATCGTATCCTTGCATCGGTAACAAGATCAAATCAGCTACTGCTTCATATCCCCAGTAATCCTTGATTGAAACCATAATCGACCGATATACTTTATCAGTCATGAGGGATTGTCCAGTCGAAAGTGTAACGTCGAGAGGTTCTGGAGTACCTCCAAACTTCTTTAATTTTTCAGCAAACTGGGGTGTGACAAACGAATGTGTAGATCCGGGATCTATCAAGACTCGTGCGTCATAACACAAATAAGCATCTTTTAGATATAATTGTAAGATACCTAAAGCATACAAACTACTGTTAGCAATATTACCTATTTGTATCAAATATTTAAAATAAAAATATGACAATCTAGGAGTTTAGGATGTAATGTTCACAGTTAACTATGCACCTTCTCTATCTAAAATGATAATTAATTGTAAATTTTAATGTAAAAATTAATGGACAACCATACCTTGAATGATGCCATGGCTAGTCCTCGCATCTGTCGCAGTAACAGCATAAGCTCGGCCTTGTACCGTAGGTCGTGTGATCGTAATACTGGTCCTGCCTTTGTTACTATTTCGACTATTTTCGGACATTCTCTGATCCGATGTCCCATTTTGCCACATCGAAAACATGCACCAGAAGCTTTACGACACTCATCGGTCTTGTGTGTCTTCCCACATTTCCGGCAAATTTCTTTGGAGGCAATTGATGATGTCGTATAAGATCCCATGCGAGAACCTGTCGACCGTACTTGACAAAACCCAAATGTACTTCGAGCCGCTGGTGAAAAGGATTGATTAGGTACACGTGGAATCCTTGATGGTGCTGAGAATACCGATGGAGTATAAGGCCGTGCAAAGGCTCCTATAGTCAATTGAAATGCTGTCTGTCCTTGAAATCGTGGTCGCTTATTAATTTGACCCGCACTATAGGACTGTGGAGCTTTTCTGGCCTTCTATTTTTCTTCCCTTCTTTTGAACATGGTGTCCACATCGGTTTCCGCAATCAGGGCTAATCTCATCACGTTGGCATAAGTTGTTGCCTGAAACAACGAAATGCATTCTTTGATCAGGGGTTTCAAACCCCGTTCAAACTTTTAGGTTTTCATCAGCTCGGTGGCTATCAACAAAGGTGCAAAACGAGAGAGACGTGTGAATTCTGCCTCATATTCTCTCACCGTCATCTGACCTTGTACTAAGGTTGCAAACTGTACCTCAAGCTTATATCTCTCGAGTGCTGGGAAATATTTTTCATTAAATGCCTCGGTGAACTCTGCCCATGTCCATGGTACTCCGGGCATCCTTGTTCTTTCGACAAACTACCACCATGGCTCTGCCTCACTCTCCAGTTTGTACGCCGCCCAACTTACTTTTTCCTCCTTGGTGCATGTGACTCTTTGCAGTACTTTTTCAATCTGGGTTAACCACTTCTCAGCTTCCATCGGGTCATGCTGACCATGGAAACTGGGTGGTCGAAGTCGAACAAATTCTGTAAATCCCTCAGGACGTCGAACCGCAAGCATGGCCATAGTATTGACCATAGTCTCCAATAACCAAGGATTGTGTCCTGCACTCTGTTCAACACCAGGAACACTTCCCATTGGTGGAGTATTTACAACTGGCGGGGTTTGCTCTGACGGAGTATGCTCTACAACATTCTCCATTGTCGTTCGACTTTCAGCCAGATGGGCATTCTCACCACTCCCCGAAGCAATGTCATGCTCGTACCCAGCTACTGGAATCGTATTCGGCCCAGTACGATGGGGCAACGGTGGTCTACCTCTACCTCTTCCACGACGCGGAGGCATCTTAACCTAATCAGATAAAACTTGATCAAACATACAACTCAATCTAATTCCTACCTCTATTCTATTAGTAGATAATTTGCCATATTTGTCTATGTCAGAGTTCAGCCTCCAATGACTTAACGCCGAAGCTCTGATACCACCTGTGACAGCCCGATGTTTCCTGTCTTCAAAATCGGGAAAGGTCGCGCCATCGGATCGCCTGACATGATCCTTTCATCAAGGTATTACTTCTTTAATTCAAAGTGATGAAAATGCGGAAGCAATGTATTTTAACTCTGACAGATGGATAATATGGAAAAATAACTGATAGATAGTCTATAAAAACTATAAGCAAAATAACATATCAAATCTGATGTATAGCTTTTCACCGATGACGGCCACCCATCATCTAAACAGTGAAAAGAAAACCTATACATCCAAACATATGTCTGAAACCATTATATATCATTTATACATGCCATAAAATTTATCTCTCTCATTCCTCTTTGTCTCAAACCCATTTCCCCTCAGATCCCAAGCTACAAACTTATTTCAGGAAGAACTGTTCCGCTAAATCATCTTCCTCATCGTCGTCAGCTTCTTCTTCTCCCTCTTCCTCGTCAGGCACGTAGGTAGGATCTGCTACGTGCTCCTGGTCAGGCTCTGCAGCTAAGACATTTAAGTCGTGGTATGAGCTATCATCAAAGCTAAGTAGAGAATATTGCATTGTTATTCTATATTGACAGTTTATCACTTTTTCATAGAGAAGCATAAAATAACATATGAATAACATGCTGACATGCTGTATTTATGCATGATGTATCAAGTGTGAGAAATAAACTGAAACCGAAAATACATGCTGGCGAAAATAGGGAATCATCAAGGTCAAGCTCCCGAGTTAGTGGGATCACTTGGACTAGAATACTTCAAGCTCCCGAGTTAGCGGGATCACTTGTCAAGCTCCCGAGTTAGCGGGATCACTTGTCAAGCTCCCGAGTTAGCGGGATCACTTGACTTACATTGGAGCAATAGCGTATCAAGAATATTGAATTTAACAGAGTCTGAGTACTGAATTACGTAGAATGACCAAGAAATGCATTTGCATGTATGGTTTTATGATGCAATGTACTAAACTGTTATAGTTAGATAACAACATTAATTTGCTAAACTAATTTACTAGATGCTCCTGATGCTATATATATTATCTCTTTTCTCATCAGATTACTAGCATCAGATTACTGGCAATTCAAGTCTATTTATTTCATAGCTAAAACAGGTTCATCAGTTTAAATAACCATATCAGATTTTTACTTCTATGAAAAACTCAGTGACAATGCTTATACAATTATAAAATACCATCGTAGATTTCCTACCTGTGTACGTTGAGTTTTACTAGTATTGTTGTCGATGCACGCTGAGGCATCCGGGGACCTTATGCAACTCTTATTTCTCCAAAAATGGTTTAAGTGCTCCATGTGGCACCAATCTATTAAAAATAGATTAATTTTTAATAACACTCATATTTTACAGATGAGCCCATATTTTATAGATGGCTAATAGTGCGCCAAGACCCAAATAGGTAAACACATGGACCCCTCTTGGATCTAAGGTCCGAAATGCACGAACACAGCTCAAAAATCTGTGCTGGTGGAGGTTGCCTCGGCAACATTCATATGGCTGCCGCGGCAAGCACCTTGCCGCGGCAACCCTATAAGTGTTGCCGTGGCAAGCCCTTAAGCTGGCCTTGTTGCCGCGGCAACCCTGTAAGGTTGTCGCAGCAAGCCTGTGTATTCTGTTGGCTTGCCGAGGTGCAGATGGGGTTCCTTCTGTATTCTTTTGATTTGTTGTTCTCCCCCTTTTTATATATATATATATGAATATATATATATATATATATATATATATATTTATCTATATAGATATATATTCAAACATTATAGCATGTATAAATATAAATATAAATTCAACAGCAAATCATTCATGAAGATCTGGAGTGCAGCAATCTGTACTCACGTTCATGGTGAGACTAATTTATGAGCTGCAAATTCATATGATCAACTCTTTTGTACACGAGCAAACAAACAACTGACCTTTTGGTGATTTTGTAGTACCCGACCATCGATTTTGTGTTTGTCGAATTCAAAGATGGAGCAGGACTGGAAGAAGTCTTGGTGAAGCTTATATGCTCTGGCTAAATTAAGAGAACTGAGAGCATATGGCTGTTGTTGATTTTTACAGAATTTCCTCTGATTTAAGTACCTCTGGTTTTACTTAACAAAACTCAAAGAAAGCAAGGGAGATTTGCCTTATAACGGATAACATTAACCTTGCGTGCATGCTCCCGCGAGATGACTCATTGGAGTCGTGTTCTACTTTCTCCATGCAAGTAAGCAGCAAGTAGCTTACAAGCTACTTAAGATAAATGTTTTATGCAAAGCTAGTGTACTTTAGGTAAGGGTATTACACATAAAACAAAACAAGAAGAGCTTCTTGTATATATTTTAAAATAGTGTTTTAATGTATAAGTTAAAACAACGCAAGAATTCTATGGTTTATTTCACAAGTAAGACAAAATAGGGAAAGCCACAAAAATTTTATCTACTAGTCTCCCTCTCTCTTCTTGGTTATTTTAAGATGAATTAAAACTATATGCCCTTTGTTTATCTTAAGCTTGAAACTTGGGCTAGCATTCCATGCAACACTCACACGATTTTGGGTCTGTATAGGCAGATAAAAACCAAAAGGTTTTGGCTTCAATGTAAAGTATATATAACACTGATTGGATATAAGAAACTGATTACTGATAATGTAGTTTAATATTTTAATTTAATATGGCCATGTCTAGCTTGAAGTCCAAAATTTTAAGATTTTCAGGCCTAGCCTAGTGAGGTCCTTAGAGTGTTTTGGTGGAAACATACACATGACTTGACCGGATTCTTATCACTTCAGTGCTACATCTGGGGGGATCGTTACAAATACTGTCATCAAACTAGGGGGTGGTCTCTTTGATTAGGTCAATTGCATACGGGGTCTATTTTAGGGTAGTGGTCATCCTATCTTGTGATTATTAGGAAAAAGTATGGTAAGTATAGCAGGTGATTGCATCAATTGTCATTCATGAGTTTTCTGCTTCATTCCTTGGAATATCCTGTGAGGCTTCCAACTTTTCGCCTAAAATATAAAAAGAAGTAGAAAAAGGATATGGCTCAATGATGTGGGGAGCAGCTTGTACCTAATACTCTGCAAAAGGGATGAGTAACAGTCTTCTTTTTAGGGGAATGCAGGGTGCCATGATTGAGCTCTTTGTCATATTTTGGTACCATCAAAATCTCACATTCTATGGTTAGCAGGAGTTTGTCCTCCTCCCGCAACCTTATGAAGACATCTAGTAGTATAGAGATATTAGGGGTGCCCTCACAGCTTGCTTATACACTTCTGGTGAAATTACCAGAGATGTCCTCATGGCCTGCTTATGCATCCTTGAGCTCATTGACATGTTCATTTGTCGTAATGCTCTCGCTCAACTTTTGATATATATATAAATTTTGAAAGCACCCTGCCAGCGTAAGAATAATGAGTTTTGATTGAACCTAGTGTCTTTATTTTTCTTACTCTAACGTCTCCTCTGATATACCTGGGAAAGGGGAACAAGGATTAGGTATTACTTATACTTTTGAAAGAGATTAGGTAGGTCACTAGTCCTTTGGTAAGATTGCCCGAATAAGAAGGTGGGCGATAAATGGGAGGTCTTAAGAATATTCTGGGGATTGAAGGCGTACGACCAATGAATTGGTCGTGATGACTATAGGGGTGATAATTATAAGTATATAACCACGGGATGTGATGATCACAGGGCTAAGGGTAATATTTTCTAAGGTTCATGGAGTTCTAAGGGCTAGGGAGTTCTTTCCCATCTTGGTTTGTCAGTTTGTAGGCATTTTCGGGGTATGTGGCTGTTATGACGTAAGGGCCTTCCTAGTTCGATTTCAGTTTTCCTTTCAGATGGGCATGCTTAGAGGGCATGATTTTCTTCAAGACTAATTCTCCAATATTGAAGGTTCGTTCAAGGACTTTCTTGTCGTAAGCCCTAGCCACTCTCCTCTGATATACCTGAGCATGATCGGCTGCCCTTAGACATAATTCATTGAGCTACTCTAGCTACGTGAGTAGGGCAATCCTCCTCTCGTCTCAGGATAGCTTATCATCGAGTTGGATCCGTAAGGATGGTACTTATATCTCATATGGTAGGATGACCTCCATCTCATAGGTAAGGAGGTAGGGAGTTTGGCCATTGGCCGTACGAATAGAAGTCCGATAGGCCCAGAGTGCTTCTGGTAGTCGTTCAGGCTAGTCGGCTCCATTGGTTGTTTCTACTGTACGTTTTAAAATTAGAATTAGCATTTTGTTAGTGGCTTCTGCTTATCCATTTCCTTGAGGGTAGAACGATGAAGAGTGGCATAGATCGATGCAGAATTTCTTGCATAACTTATTTATCTTCTCTGTAATGAACTACGGTCTGTTGTTGGTGACAAATATCCTGGGTACTCCAAACTTGGTGATGATATTCTGAATGATAAACCTTACAAGCATGGAAGCAGTGATTCTGACTTATGATTTGGCTTCTGCCCATTTAGTATAGTATTCGATTGTTGTAAGTATAAACGCGTGCTTGTGAGTGTTTCCAACTGTGTCTGTGAAAGGTCCGATGACATAGAAGGCTCACATCGAGAACGGCCATGGTGAGGTCATGGTATTCAATGCAACTGATGGAGCTTTGATGAGTGTGGCGTGTTCTTGGCATTGCTTGCAGAATTAGACGTAGAGGTGGCAGTCTCTTCACGGATGATGTATTGTCCTTCAGCGGGTTTAATGCATCGTAGCAGTACTCCTTTAGTGAAGGCTTCTTTGTATAATATTTTACTAAGTGTGCAGAATCTGGGACCTCGGTTCCTTATAGTCTTCCGTTCGATCTTTGTAACATAGGGAGGAATCTGCTGATTTTTGAGAAAGTTCCAAATGTCAAAATACCATGGCTACCCGTTGTCGGTTGGTGATCTTTCAAATCTGAACACAGCAACTTCGACTCTTGACTTGTCGTACTTTTCCAGAGTAATTACTTCCTTTGATGTCGTGCTCATGGGAAGGATTGGTAATTCTCTCTTGACGGTCCATGCCACCTTGTGGGCAGGTACTGTTAATTTTTCTATGACGAAGGTTTTGGTAGCTTGTCCAAGGGGTATCTGAATGACCAAGGCTAGTGTAGCTAAGGAGTCTTTAAGCTCGTTTTCTAATCTAGGGATGTGCGTAAAAGAGATTCTTTCAAATTTGTTTCCTAGATATTGAGCGGTTTCTAAATATATCATTAGTCTCCTTTCCTTAGTTTCCCATTCTCCTATGACTTGCGAGATTACTAGCTTAGAATCTCTGATGGTTTTCAACTGTCTAACGCCTCATTGTAATGCGGCTCGTAGTCTAGCTATGAAGGCTTCGTATTCCACAATGTTATTAGTGACAAGGAAGTCTAATTGAAAACCTTTAGGTATGACTACTCCTTCAGGACTCAGGAGGACTATCCCGATGCCTTTTCCTTTGTGATTTAGTGTGCTGTCAAAATAAAGGGTCCATGAAGTCTTATCGGGCTCTTTGTTGTGGATTGTAAGTAGGTGTTCGTCGGGGAAGTCTGCGTGTCTGGGTCCATCACTCGGGAGTCGGAGATTTGTGAGATAATTGACAATTGCTTGCCCTTTGATCGACTTCTATGTAACATAGGTGATGTCAAACTCTTGTAATAGCATATGCTAGCGAGCGATCTTTTTGGATGTTGCGAGCTTTTCGAATACGTACTTCAGAGGGTCCATTCGGGCTAGTACTAATATCTTATGTGCTCCGAAGTAGTGTCGCAACTTGGTCGAAGCCCATACCAGTGTGAGGCAGGTATTTTCCATGGGAGTGTATTTCTGTTCATATTTGACCATCGTCCTACTAAGGTAGTAGATAGCGTTCTCTTTCTTGCTGTCTTCTTCATATTGTCCTAGAATTACTCCCATTGCTTTGTCGTTTGCTGAGAGATAAAGGATTAGGGGTCTTCTAGGAACTAGGGGCGATATTATTGGCGGGTTAAGTGGGTACCTTTTAATGTTATCAAAGGCTTGCTAGCACTGATTATCCCACTTGTACTCGACTCCTCCTTTAAGTAGTCTGTAGAAAGGATCGCATCTGTCTGAATGCTGGGAGATGAATCACCTGATGAATTGCAATCTTCCTATCAGACCTCGTAATTCTTTGAGATCACGGGGAGGTGGCATCTCAAGGATGGCTCTTACTTTTGCAAGGTCGACTTCAATCCCTCGCTTGCTAACTATAAAACCGAGTAACTTTCCGGAAGTGACTCCGAAGACACATTTATTTGGGTTCATTTTTAGCTGATATTTTATAGCTTTTTGTAGTACAAGTCAGAGTGCTTCAACATGTCCTGCTATTGGGGAATTTTAGTGTGCTGATTATTGTGTAATGATAAAAGCAAAATAAAATCAAAGTAAAACAGAGGATGGGTTCAGCACATCTAAAATATCCTAGACCTGGCAAGTTTTAATAAGTAAGAGTTTGTCCCACAGGGAGTAGTGATTTTAATTTGTATTTTCATTTTCTTCTATTTTTTATTTGGTTTTGTTGAGTTATACAAAAATTAGAATGATAGCAAACACAGCAAAACTGCTGGTCAAAAGAATTTAAAAATAGAAAATAAATACAAAGGAGAAGGGGATGCAAACTCAAGCTGATCTGCTCCTGCTGCAATCCATTTGCTCCTTGTTTGGCAGCTACTCCAGATCTGTAAAAATTCAACAACTACAGCAGTACCTTATTCAAGCATATTGACAAAAACACAAAAAAAAAACTTAAACTGTAGCCTCATTTATGCAAAAATGCGAAAGGCTACAACAGCATTTATCCGAACATCTAGAAGGCAGAAAATAAAAACTCAGAAAAATCATAAATTCTGCAGCAGTAAAATAGGTTTTCCGTACAGAAATTGCAGCAGATATTTAATCAAACAGGTGGAATGCACTCAAAAATTTTAAAAACTAATCAACAATAAAAACTAAAAAAAATTAGATCTACAAAAAATGAAAAACTCATATCTACTATCTAGATCAAAACACCTCGACAACGGCGCGAAAAACATGTTGGGGGATTTTAGTGTTGTGTAATGATAAAAGCAAAATAAAATCAAAGTAAAATAGAGGATGGGTTCAACACATCTAAAATATCCTAGACCTGCAAGATACAGGGTCCTTTGTAGCAAGTTTTAATAAGTAAGAGTTTGTCCCATAGGGAGTAGTGATCTAAACCTAAAAGGTGTATAGTAGACCTCCAGATTTGGCTACAGATCTGGCAATTCTAAGAAGAAAGAGAGCATTTCGGGTGCCACTAGATCTAATTTATAGAACTGAAATAAAACTAAACTAAGAGATGGAGGAAGATGGATGGTAAAATAAAATATAAAATGGGGAGAAATAGACAGCTAGGGCCTGGTTTTCATTGCAAAACAGATCAAGATCTGAGGATATGCAGCCATCCTTCATTTGGCTACAAGCACAAATGCAAGGTATAAGAATTTGATTTAGACCGGTGGTTTGGATTGATCTTAAGGCTATGATCTGTTCACTTAAATGGTCACAGATCATCCAATAGATTTCTTCCAAATCAAAGGTTTCAATCAGAACAATATAATCACTACAAATGTTGTGGATGCAAGGCCACATGCTCAGGCACCCACAAGCATATCAAACCCAGGGAAATCAGATGGTCATCAAGAGATCTACCAGTTAAGTGGGTGGGCTACTCCCATCTACACAAATCCGATCGAGAATTTAATGGGACTACAAGATCTTTAGATTTAATTAAGCTTTAAAATCAACAATTTATTGCTTTAATAAAAAATAACTTACAATAACATTGTTTCTAGATCTGTAGTCTGTGTATCGATCCACATTTCTTCATGCCAAAATTACAATTACAAATCAAATCTGAGATACTATCTAGATCTAATCCAACAGGCTGGATTAGAGAGAAGGGAAAAAAAGAAAGAAAAATAATACCTAAAACTAAACCTAAATGAGCTAAGGAGAACTCAGGCTATTCCTTTGTTCCTACTTTCCTTGTTGACGAAAAACAACAAAATAGATGGGTAGTTATACATATGCATCGATCCATGGGCCTTGAGTTGCAGCCAATCAGAAGAGAGGAGCTTGATCCAAGTGAACTGCATTTTAGCCAACCAGAGAGTAGCAATTTAATTCTGTTATGCACAGCTGAGGTGTCTTTATTTTGGCCAAAGAAAATCACATGTGGACTGCTATTCCATGTGCAGAATTTTATGCCCAGCTGATGTGTCTTTGCAGCTCTCAAAAATGCCCCTGCCGACCACTGATATTTACTAATGGAATTCGAGATAAATTCATGAGATGTGTGGGACGTTGGGATGTGTACCCTAGAAGCATTAGAATCCCTAAAATGTCCCTAAAGTGTGAAATAGATGGCTGGAACCCGTGCCTCCATAGGTTGGAGCTTCAGAACTTCAATCTCGAGAGATTCAGGCAACTATTCGACCAGTTGAATGGGCTTCAAGTATGCATTCGATAGGTTCTCGACAGGTTCATTCAACCATTCGATAGGATGCTCGATAGGTTCAAACAACCATTCGATAGTTTGCGACAAGTTTAGCGTTCTGCTTGGGAATGATGAACTCGATAGGTTGAATAGAAAAACAACAACTCTAAGTGACCTTTCAATAGGTTGAGCTGCTGAATTTCTGAAGCATTCGATAGGTTGGGAGGCTTGTATTCGATAGGATGCATGGCAGTTCCTTGGAGGATTCAATAGGTACAAAGCTGGCGGGAGGAGGACTGCTCGATAGGATCAGTCGGAAGCTTCATAGAAGAGTTCGACAGGTTCAACATTTTACAGCAAGGCTTCTCGATGGGTTGAGGGTTTCTACTATGTATCCTAGTCGACAGGTTCTCCAGCCAACTGCTCGATAGGATCCCTTCTTATTTCAGAACCTATCCCCAGGTTCTACTTCAGTCGTAGTCTTCACCATTCGACAGGATAAAACCACTGCTTGATAGGATATAAAATTGAAGATTCTTTTAAGCATTCGATAGGGTCCTAGCTGCTGAGGAGTTCCATTCGATAGGTGCAATAATTGCAGCACTTCAATAGGTTGGCTTTCCATGTGTACTGCTGTTTTTGCTTCACAGCTGAAATCCTTTCCTTTTTAATGGTTTGAATCTGACTTGCCCAACTCCTCAATGCTACAATTTGCTAAAGATGCTGTCTTGAAGATTCTTTCAGCTTAATTTCTCTTTTTGGCGCATTTTACATGAATGGCTGCATATTGTTACCTAACTGCAAAACATACTTAAAAATAATTATTAAACACTCTAGGTCCTAGCAAAAGCCAAGTTTAAAGGTGTAGAAAGTGGCAAAAATCAGTGATCAACACACTCCCAAACCTATCCTTTGCTAGTCCTTGAGCAAAGTGAATTTTAGAACAACTAATCTATGAAATTAAATGCCACTTTCGTAGGGAACACAGGTGCATTTAGCGCATGCATCAAACCTTTTAAACCCCTAGGTGATCCCTAGTGGAGGAGTGGAGTCTCCTAAGGGTTTTCAGTGAAGGTACCCCCAAACTTCTCCAATAAAATTAGTTAATACTAATGCAACATGCTAAAACAAAGTTTAAGTAAATAAAATAAATTTCACACCATGTGCATTCAATTCTAGAGGATTTTCAGCAGAAAAATCATCAGTTTAAAACCTGATGTTTTGTTGTTGTTCTTTCATTATCAATCAGTTCATGTCAAGGCATTATGCCTGAAAATTAATGCAGAGCTCACCTTTAATTTAAGAATTCTGTTTTGATAATGCCCCAAACAAATTAGATTTCAGACCTAAATCTTACTGGGGCTATCACTCACAATAAAAATAGAAGGGTGCATCCTTTCACACAGCTCAAGAGCAGTTACGGCCCTCAAATAGGACTTCAAACATGAGCATAGGCATTGCTCTAATTTATGAAACTTTCTAATTCTTTTCACCATAGATCAATGAAATCCTCATCTCCACATGACAGCTCAATCTAATTTCAGATTAGTAAGGACTTTTTATTGGGTTGTAATGTGGCTTATGGGTGAAATCTGTTAAAAATAAAGGGGTAAAAAGGATTCAAATTGAGAAATCAGTAAAGGTAAGGAGGTGGTCTATACAACACCTTCTTCATTTCAGCACAATTCCATCTACTTCTTAAATTTTCAGATTTGAAGTGATAAGTTTCTAATCCTCTTTTCAGTCTTTCAATGAAATGACTTCTCTTTCTCATTCCTTCTCTTTGATTTTCTGTTTTTCCTTTTCTTTTTGTATGTGTTTTTTTTTCTTTTTGTATTTTTCTCCATTCTTCTTTTTATGGGTTGTAATGCCACAATACCACCAAATGTGCTTCCTTCTCTTTCAACCAAATTTTAAACCTTGCTCCTCTAGCCTCACTTCTCCTTTTTCCTGATTTCTCAGATCGAGAGTGAACTAAAATAGGTCAAGGGGTTTTGGGCTCAAATTTTCTATTTATTTATTATTTTTTTTTTATCAAAGAAAAGTTGAAATTTAAAAGGCTCAAATGGTGTGTATCAAGGGTAGTTCAAAGGTGGGATAATTTTAGGCTTAAACGGTCCAAGGGATGGCCTTACTTCATGTCGTCAATGTCATAAATATTGTCAAGCTGTTTCAACTTAGATTTGCCTAACTTTTAGTGGGCAAAACTAGATCCAATCAGTCCTTAGAGCAGAAAAATTGCCAAGACACTCTTCAAAAAAAAAATTTCAGGCCCAAATCTCACTGGGTATGGCCTTCCATCAAATTTTATGGGGTGTATCCTTACAGTTTTCTCTCATTTCAGGTTCACTAAACATCAATTTTTTGAAAATTCTTGACATTTGTTTCATGAAAAATATTAAAATTACAGCTCATTTCTGTTTTAAAAAGTTTTTAATTTCCTCTTTTTCCAAAAATTAGGTGAGAAATCACTTTATTTTCAAAAACTTTTCAACATAGTAGCACTAGCATTAGCTTATTTTATTGGCACAGCTGCCATACCCCCAAAGCTGAATATATGAGCAGGAAAATGGAAAAAATGCTATATAAATGCAGGAAATTACTGATAAAACAGGAAAATCAGTAAAATAAAGCTAGAACTACTACACAATAAAATCTAAAAACTGCATATATGGACAGAAAAATAAAAGTACTGCTATGCAAATGAAAGGAAACTATTGCTAATAACAGAAAAACAAAAAAAAACAAAGTAAAGAACTGACTACAAAGCTACAAAAACAGAAAAAATACAGATACAAAAACAAGAAAACAAAGTTAAAAACTAAATAAAAACAAAGTTGTAGATAAAAAATAGGAAAATAAAGTTAGAAACTAACTATCATCACAGAAAAATGCAAAAAATTAGTAAGACTAGGACACATTAACCTAGGAAAGAAAAATCAGCAATCTAAAAACATAATTTAAACTAAAATTCCTAAAACAAAAAATCCTAAGAGAAAATCCAAACCACCTGTGCCATAAGAAACCCCTAAGAGCCTGCGTGTGTCTTCATCATCAATCAGCATTGTGCCTGAAAATTAATGCTGAGTTTACCTTTAAATTAAGATTTCTGTTTTGATAATGCCCCAAACAAATCAGATTTCAGACCCAAGTCTTACCAAGGTTGTTCACTCACAACAAAATAGAAGGGTGCATCATTTCACACAGCTCAAGATCAATTGCAGCCCTCAAATAGGACTGCAAGCATGAGCATAGGCATTGCTCTAATTTCTGAAATTTTCTAACTCTTTTTACCATAGATTAAACAAATCTTCATCTCCACATGACAGCTCAATCAATTTCAGATTAGTAAGGTCTTTTTATTGGGTTGTAATGTGGCTTATGGGTGAGGTTTATAAAGAATAAAAGAGTGTAACAAGGATTCAAATTGAGAAATCAATAAGGTAAGGAGATGATTCATGACTTCACCTTCTTCATTTCAGCACAATTCCAACTACTTCTTGAATTTTCATATTTGAAGTGACCAGTTTCTAATCCTCTTTTCAATTTTTCAATGAAATGACTTCTCTTTCTCATTCTTTTTGTTTTGCTTTTTTGTTTTTCTTTTTATGGATTGGGATGCCACAACTATACATCATACTAGCCTTCAAATATACTTTCTTCTTCTTTTAACCAAACATTGAACCTTACACCTCTAACCTCTCTTCTTCTCTTATTTCCTTATTTCTCAGATTGAGGGTGAATTAAAACAAGTCAAAAGTTTTTGGGTTTACATTTTCTGGTTTTCATCAAAGAAAAATTGGGATTTTTAGGGTTCAAAAGGTGTGTATGAAGGGCAGTTCAATGATGGGAAATTTTAGGCTCAAAACTGTCCAAGGGATGGCCTTACTTCATGTCTTCAATGTCATGAATGTTGTCAAGCTATTTCAACTTGGATTTGTCTAACTTCTACTGGGTAGAACTAGATCCAATCAGTCCATAGAGGAGAAAAAATTGCCAAAACACTCTTTAAAGAAAAATTTTCAGGCCCAAATCTCACTGGGTATGGCCTTCCATCAAATTTTATTTTTTGGGTGTATCCTCACAGTTTTCTCTCATTTCAGGTTCACTTAACACCAACTTCTAAAAATTCTTGACATTTGCTTCATGAGAAATGTTAAAACTACAACTCACTTTAGTTTTAAAAACTTTTTAATTTCCTCTTTTTTTCAAAAATTAAGTAGGAAATTACTTTATTTTCAAAAACTTTTTTCAACATAGCTGCACTAGCATTAACTCATTTGATTGGAAGCAGGGTAAAATGAGAAAGAAAATATATGAGCAGCAGGGTAAAATGAGAAAGAAAATATATGAGCAGAAAAATCTAAACTATGCAGCAAAAAATAAAAATGCAAAACTGAATACATGAATAGGAAAATGGAAAAAATGATATACAAATGCAGGAATTACTGCTAAAATAGAAAAAATAGCGAAACAAATCTAGAAAAACTGAATGTATGAACAAAAAAAATAAAAGAGCTGTGAAGAAAATGAAAGGAAACTAATGCTAATAACAGAAAAACAGAAAAATGCAGATACAAAAACAGAATTTCAGAATTGTAGACACAAAAAATAGGAAAAGAAAATTAGGAACTGAGTACTAAACTACCAAAATGCAAAAAATTAGTAAAGTTAAAACCTAAGAAAGAAAAATTAGCAATCGAAATACAGAAATGAAACTAAAATTCCTAAAACAGAAAAATCCTAAGACCAAAACCTAATCCACATGTGCCACAAGAAACCCCTTTTGTCTGCCTGTGTGTGTTTTAGTTGTGGATGTGTATGAATCAATAAAATTTTATAAAATAATGTCAGTATGGATGTACACAATTGAAAACAGGATTCATACAGAGTTGAGACCTATTAATGGTGAAAAATCTTGAAGGAAACTAAAATCAACGGCTCCATTAAATATTCTGAACAAATTATGATCCATTGTTCATTATCCTTCATGAATCCTCAAAATTAAAATCATGAACTCAGTAGGTCCAGATGGGGGAAAATGAATAAAGGCAAGGGAAAATAGCCCATTTGGAGAAATTTTTATGTTTTTATAATTTTTTACTTTTTATGTGGTTTTTGATCAGCTTGGGCTCCACAAAAGCCCTTATTTACTACTGCTGAAAAATAATAAGAAACAACTCAGAAATTTTCTATTTGTGTTTTCATTTTCTTTTATTTTTGTATTTGGTTTTGTAAAAAAACCAGCATGCCTAAAAGACAGCAGAAATTATAATCAAAACAAACATCAAACACAACAAAACGGCTGGTTCTCAAGAATTTAAAAAAATAAATGCAAAGGAGAAAGGGATGCAAACTCAAGCGGATCTGCTCCTGTGACAATCCATCTGCTCCTTGTTTGGAAGCTGCTCCAGATCTGCAAAAATCTAAAAAACTACAGCAGTACCTTATTCAAGTATATTGACAAAAAATAAAAAGAAAAACTTAGGCTACTACCCCAATTTGACAAAAATTGCAAAGGGTGACAGCAGCATTTATTCAAATAGCTAGAAGGTAAAAAAAAAACTCAGAGAAATCAAAAATTTTGCTGCAGTAAAACAAGTTTTCTATACAAAAACTGCAGCAGACATTTAATCAAGCACTTGGAATGCAAAGTGTAGGTTTAAAGTAAAAACAACAATAAAACTATAAAATACAAATCAGATCTACAAAATGAAAATCAGATCTACAAAAAGGAAAAACTCATATCTACTATCTAGATCAAAACTCCCCGGCAGCGGCGCCAAAAACTTATTGGGATTCTACCTTGTATTAAAAAAGGAGTTTAAAATTAGACAATTAAAGAGTCTATGGATAGCACACACCAAGGTAGGTTCACACACAGTCCTACAAGTATTCAGGGCCTGTTGTAGCAAGTTTTAAAAAGGTAAGTAAGGCAATGTCCACAGGGAAATGTGAGTTAAAATCAGGTAGATCTCCAGATCTATGGCAGATCTGGCACCCTTCCTAATATTAAAATAGTAAAAGGAAGAGGAGAGGTTTAAGGGGTTGCCACTTGTAAATTAAACTAAAAACAAGTAAGATTGCAGAGATGGATGGTAGGATCAGATCCAGAGTACAGATCTTGCAGAGAGGGGGAAATGCACATAGAAAATGGGGAGAAGCACCTTGGAGTTTGGTCTTGATGCAATTAGGTTGAGTTGCTAGGGTTACAGAGAGTTTAGAGTACACCAATCCCTCATCTGGCCATAGGCACAGTTGCAGGGTAGAAGAATCTACTCTACACCAAAGGCTTGAACTGATCTTAAGGGTATGATCTGTCCACTTTAATGGTCACAGATCATCCTATAGACTTCCTCGAAATCAAAGGATTAAGGTAGAAGAATCCAATTTAGACCAGAGGGTTGAATT
Organism: Chloranthus sessilifolius; assembly: GCA_021018995.1. Lineage (NCBI taxonomy): Eukaryota > Viridiplantae > Streptophyta > Magnoliopsida > Chloranthales > Chloranthaceae > Chloranthus > Chloranthus sessilifolius. The sequence goes on from CM037586.1 coordinate 61,729,349, forward strand.
GATCTTAAGGCTATGATCTGTCCACTTTAATGGTCACAGATCATCCTAGGGATTTCCTCCAAACCAAAGGGTTCAATTAGAGCATTAAAATCACTGCGAATGCTGTAATTACCAGGCCACAAACACAGGCAATTGCAAGAGCATCAGATCCAAGGAGATCAAATGACATCCAAGTGGTTTACCAGTTAAGTGGGTGAGCTATTCTCATCTACACAAAGCCGATCGAGAACTAAATGAAACCAAAGGAACTATAGATCTAATTACAACAATTAAACCAACGTTACATTGAATTAAACTGACCATATAATGAAATGTCCTCAGATTTGCAGTCTCTGCATCATCTAACCCTCAACAACACTCTCAGCTCTCCCTAATTACAACTTCAACCTCTCTCTTTGCTGCTCTCAAGAAATTACCCAATCATAGTTGAACTAAAGGAAAGAATAAAAGAATTTCACTACAACCTCTGGTTTCCAAAATCGATCCCCCCTTTTTCTGACGGCTTTCTTCCTTCTTATAGCTTTCTCCTTCAGCCTCAGATCTATTTTTCCCACCAATTGCTGCTTTTAGAATGATTCTCTTATTCCCTCTTTTATTCCCTTTCTAGAAGGTTCTTCTAGTTCGTTAGAGTTGTGGGAGAGCACGTGGGTCGGTTAGGGTTTCCCAAGGCACTTCTAGAATCCTTTCGTCGGTCACCAAGGTGCTTCGATTTGCATGTAGCAGGTCACCAACTCGCGGCGTGTGCACAACAACTTTTTTGGGAAGTGTTTAGATCGATTTTGATAGATTGATGAAGCTTTCGATAGGTTAAAATCCAATACTTTAGTCCTTTCGCTAGGATTTAGGATCCTATCAAAAGGTTCCGATAGGTTGAATCCTGTAATTAGAGCTTCAGCATCTACGGCCTTCATTTGATGTTTTCAATAGGTTGAGGGGTCCTTTCGATAGGTTGAGCTCCTGCACAATCGCTTTCGATAAGATTGTTCTCTACCTTATAGGTTTTGATAGGTTCTCTTCTGGCTCCTATCGACAGGTTCTCAGACTTTTCGATAGGTTCTGTTCAAGCTCAGGCAACCAGATGCTCCCTTGTTGTTTTCGACTGCGTGATAGGTTCTGGATCCTATCGAATTCTCCCCATCTTCACGATTTCTTCCTTTTTCAGCTTTCAGATCCTATCAATAGGTTGTAGTAACCTATAAATAGGTTGTTCTCAGCCTATTTTTCCTTTTTTGATGCTACTTAGCTGTTGCTGCATGCCCCAAGTGGTCATTGGTGTGGGGCCCTTTTGTGTGCCATAGCTAGGTCAGAGCTATGGTGAGAGATGGACCTTCTTGTAGAGCACTTTAGGGTGGATTTATGTACTATGACTGCTTATTACTACTATCTACAAAACATGCTCAACAACCACTTATTAGTCAAATCATAGGTCTATTAAAGCTCATGTTAAGGGGTGAAAAGTGGTACTTTTCACTGATTAACATACCCCCAAACCTAAGTGACGACATAATAGTAAGTTCCCCAGGGTGTGGTGAAAGAAGTCTTCTCTTTGTTGGACTCGACTAATTTGATTTGATTGTATCCTGAGAAATCGTCTATAAAGGAAAGCATCTCATGCCCAACAGTATTGTCGACTAGAGTGTCAATTTGTGGAAGTGGGAAGTCGTCTTTTGGGCATGCCTGGTTGAGGTTTGGAAAATCAATGCAAACTCGTACTCTACCATCCTTCTTAACGACATGTACTATGTTGGCGACCCATTTAGGTTAGAGGACGACACGGATAAATTTGGCTTTGTGTAACTTGTCGACTTCCACTTTGACCTGCAGAGCTATTTGTAGGTGCATCCTATAGAGTTTCTATTTTACGGGTTTCACGTCGGATTCTAAGATGAGGCGATGTTCTACCAAGCTGGGGTCTAAACTAGGCATATCTTCATAGGACCATGTGAAAGAGTCAAGGTGTTCTTGCGAGACTTGCACAATATGTTGGTGTTCTTTAGAGTTATGCGTTGCGCTAACTAGCAATTTCTTAGGTTTCTCTTTGGTGCCAAAGTTAATTTCTTTTGTCGATTGCACGGCAGCTTGAGTTTGCTCCTCGAAATGCTTGAAAACCTGTTGGAAGTCTTGCACCCCCTCGACGACAGGTGTTCCTTCCTCCTCATCAGTAAGCTCGTATACTACGAAATTACTACACTGGGGATTCGATTTTGCGGGAAGCCCTTCATCGGTGCAATTTATGACAGAGAGATCTTTGGTAAGGTTGTGGTCAAGGCTATTAATTCTTCTGTCAAAGTCATGAAATATCTTGTCAGGTATGCTCACCGGCTTGTTGTTTAGTCGGGATGCTTTACGTCTTAGTGCTGCAGATGGGATAATAGTCTCAGGAGAAAAGTCTCCTTGTTGATCGGACGATGAATTCAGGACGAAGGGTTGCCTTTCATTTTTAAGGTTTTCTAATTTTTTTGGGTTTTGTATTTTAAATTTTTTAGGGTTTTCTATGTTTTCTATTTTTTTGATTTTTGATAGTAGATATGGTATAGGGTCGGTCACCTCAAGAGGAGCTGGGAGAGCTGCTTGCTCTAATTGAGGGAGCGAGATGGCCACTGGAGTCGTTCGAGCAATTTTTCAAGAGATGTAGACTTGTTCTAAATTTGGCCTTTTTTTTTAGAGTAGTCATCTAATGAGATCTTCTGAATAAATGACATGGGTGACAGGGGTATCATAGTTTGGATTCCCTCTATCACATTGATTGCCTCTTCCTCAAAGAATCTCTGGAGATCATAATCGATTGAACTATCATCCTCGAAGATATGATATGGTTGCTCATTTTGTGAAGGGGTGCCTCCTAAAGGATCCCCAAGGGGAAGGAGCTCTTTCTCTTGATCTTGATAATATGTCGGGATGAGTACGCATGCTTGACAATGAGGCTGGTAAGACATGCAAGGAGATTTCCAAGGGCATTCCCATCCTTTAGAATCGATGATAATATCAAGTTCACTTTCTTGATCTGATAAAGCTTGAAGTCCTAGGTTGGCTTGTTCTGCTAATTCGAGTGCGGGGAGGTCTTTCCAGTAGTCCTCGTCATCACTTAGCGGAGGTCGCCACTCTTGAGCGATTTCCAAAATATTTAGAGTTGTAGTGCATTTGGGGATGAAGGAGAGTCTAATTCAAAATCCTCTTCAAACCCCAAGAGTGCGACGTGGGTATCTCCTCCTGGGTCAGCCAACTGGCTGTCAGAATTCTCTTCTTCTTGCGTTGATAGTGGAGTCGGTGAGTTGTTGCTTGTTTCCATCGTTACAGGGTAAGAGCCGTTCACTTTTGTCATCACAGAATATTGGATCCCACTAGCAAATTACTCTAATATGTGAGTGCATGCCTCGCAATGAGGTTGATATGGGTGAGAGATACAAGGTGAGTCCCACGGGCATTCCTATCCTCTGAGGCCAAGGCAGAGGCTAATGCTATACAAGTTAAACTCTGCTTGTGAGGCATCATTTTCTTCCCACGGTGGATATAGGTGCTCTTCATCCTCTTGCAAGGCAGCTATGTGACAGTCCTCATCATCAGTGAATTCCCAATCTTTTACTTGTGGGTCAGGCTCGGGAGGTTCTTCCTTCCTCTCGTCTATGGGCTCTTTGAGATCAAACAAAGGTTTGACTCCTTCAAGGGGTTTACCAATGTCATCTTTTAGGTTCGTCAAATCGCTGAATTCTTTACCCATTTGTTTAATTTTTGCTTCTTGAAATTTAGCGAAGGATACCTCTTTCTGCTTAGGCACATTGGGTTTCTCAGTGATCCCGTAGACGAAGTTTTCATATAGAGACTATTTTGGTGAGGTAGGGAACAAGTCGGCTCGTGAGCCGTCCGATTGATAGCCTACCCCTATATGCTTGCGTGTTTTTATTAGGGCGACAGGTCCTACACGACCTAGCTTATTCTGTCCGAGTTCGGTGTGAGGAATGTATCCAAGTTGGTACATAAGATCCCACCCCTATGTTGCAGTGGAGTTGATGTCATCAAGCTCGGCGAGGTCTGGACCAACCTCTCTCCTCATCAACTCTTGTCGACATGTCACGGGAGAACTAGGATGGGTAGGGAGGCAGACTTCCGCTACGATTGTCTCATCTAGGATTTGAGTCTTTTGAATGTGTCCCGTATTAATTATGGAATCATGGGACGTAGGAGTTGTTGCCGCATAATCAGTATCCATCTCCTGGAGAGGTGCATCGGCGTATATACGGATGATGGAATCCTCATATGGGAACTTGACGCAATGATGATACATAGACACAATGGCCTTCATTGATTCCAACCACTTTCTTTTGAAGATGAGATTGTACATGCTAGCAGAATCAGAAACATGGAAGGTGACGTCCTTTGTCATAGGTTCGAGGCAAACCTTGAGTTTAATAGTCCCTTTAACAAACGATGTGAGCCGTCATAAGCTATGAGTGACAGGGCCGATCTTGTTCCATGTATTCGAGGATCTATAACATCCTGAGCGGAAAAATATTGAGTCCTACTCCATTATCCATAAACGCATGAGGTATAGAGAATCCTCTAATGATAACTGTGAGATATATAGGAGCGGCACTCCCACAGAGTGACTCCTTAGGCATGTCTGCGTCGGTGAACGTGAGTGCTTGAGGTTGCGCCATGATCGAGGCAATTTGATGAAGCTCATCTATGGTCGTGTCCTTGACTACCTGTGTCTCCTCAAGTGTCCTTACGAACAATTGGTAATGATCAGGGGATTTCTTGATGAGCTCTAATATAGATATATGAGTTAGGATTTTTTGAAGGTGCCGTAGCAGGTCGTATTCTTGCCCTGGCTCGAGTGTATTCTCTTTGCCTGGCTGATGTGCTTTAGGTGTAGGTGGTTGAAGCAGTTGAGGTGTGGGAATTGGCGAAAGAATGATGTGAGGTGGGGGCGGCAAGTGAACCTCTCTTTCTCTTGCATTCTCATCTAGTTGTAGTGCATTTGTGAAATCCTTCTTTTGAGGGAAAGGAGGAGGTGGGTAATTGGTTCCAGATTTGAGAATTGGGCAAGTCGGCTATTGACTAAACATAGCATGGCTCAATGTTGATGTATTTACAAAGCGAGTAAAATTAGAGGTCAGAGGGCCTGCATGGTACCGTTCCAAGGTGGGAGGTACTGTGTGTAATCCTCTTCTTCTAAGAAAGCTGAAACTAGGTTCTCATGCGGGTAGGAAAGATTTTCTCGCTCGCCTTGCTTTATGTTTAGTGATCACTCATTTTTTATTTTGTTTTCTAGGTTTGGAGTCTTGCGAGTGACACTTTCTACCCATGAGGCAACTTGGGCTGCGATTTGAAGAACGTGATCTCTAAACTCGGGTTCAGAATCAAACGATGGAGGTGGTAAGAGTGTCAATTCTAGATTTAGAAGGGTCGAAGGTTCTGGTGGGGGATGATGGAGGAATGGTCTCCTGGCCCTAAAGCAGTGGACTCGTATCTGGGTGAAATTTGGATAAGGTGGCGGGTTTGGCAGAGCGATGCGAGTGATCAAGGTTGAGGGATGTGGGGGTGAAAAGACTCTCACAGGGGTAGCAGAAATGTCAGAGGGTTGGATGCGAGTGATTAAAGTAGAGGGTTGGAAAGAGGGTTGACTGGAGAGATCCACAGTGGTGACATGAGCCGGTGCTCCCTAGTTGTGATTAGACATAGGGTTGTTTATGATCCCCAAGTTTTGTTGGGGTTGGTTGCCGCTAGAGTTAGGATTCTTCAACGCTTTCCAATCAATTTGGTTCCGATCGCTCATGTCATAGATCACGTCTCGGAGGACCTAACAGTCCTCTAAGCTATGTCCAACATATTGATGAAATGCGTAGTATTTACTATAGTCTAGATTTGCAGGCCATGGGCGAGGTTTTTCTGGTGGGAATCAGAGGAGGTTTTGAGTGTTAAGAAATAGAAAGATATTGAGAATTGTATCAGGTAGAGGGGGATAATGTTCCCGCCTCGATCGGTAGGGCCCTCTAGTTGAATTAAAGTTTTATGGTGGGGGGACATTATTATAATTCGGCACGTGGGCCAGTCGGTTCTATGTTGATTTTTGGTTCTGATAGGTGTTGGGGTATTGATTTCTATTTTGGTGTTGGCCTTGACCTTGGTTTTGGCTTTGGTTCTGGTTTGCGTATCTGGATTGATTAGCGCCCTGATTCTGGTTGGTATACCGTTGTTGATTTTGATTTTATGCAAAGTTGCACGGTTGGAAGCTATCGTTACTAGAATTTTATCCTTGGTTGACAACGGTGTTGACCTGTTCAATTCCTAAGGCTTTCTTATTATTTTTCGACTTTGACTCGCTAGAGGAGCCAATTTTGGACATAACGATAGATAGGGCATGATCTCCGCCTTTAATATGTCGTGCTAGTCAGGATGCCTGAGAGTGAAGTGTAGTGAAGGCGGGGTAATCGCTTATGACAAGCACGCTCTTTAATGGTTCCCTAGTATTGTCGATGATAATGTCAACCGAGTCCTTCTCTGTCATTGAAGTGCTGATCCTCGCAGCAAGTTCTCTCCATCGAGCGAAGAAGTCAACAAACTCTTCATCAGGTCCTTACTTGGCGGCCATCAGGTCGCTAAGGCTGACTGTCTCTTGCATCAAGTGTTTGTATTGGTCTAAGAACCGGCTGACTAAATCGTCAAAGGTTTCGATCTTATTGAGTGGGAGCCCTGCGAACCAGTCTAGAGCTCCCCCTTCTAATGAACGTTGGAAGTAGTGGATGAGAAGTCCTTAGTTGTCACATATGGACCGACAGTCATTGCAACAGAGTATCAAGTGATGGTTCGAATTTCTTGTGCCATTATATTTCGTAAATTTTGGCGGTTTGAATCCTATAGGCAGGTTAAATTTGACATCCCTGTAAAATTTATCGAACTCGAATGAATGACCAGAGCACTCCCTCTTGGCCATGTACTCATCAAACATTTTAGGGAGATCTTTGATCTTAATGGTATTGTCCTTTGGCGTGAGCCACAAGCTAGCCTTATCCATTGCATCATCGTTAAAGAATATGTGAGCATGCCGCCTCAATGACGTGGCGCGAGCTGACACCGTACTCGGGGTAGGCGGTGGTCTTTCTTGTCGCTCTTACTCTTCCAAATTTTGTTGTCCCCTAATGGTTTTATATGCAGCGGCCAATCCTCGAGGCAACTCTTTGGAGTCATCACCTCCTCTTTTAATTATTTGGATGCTAATTTCTACGATTTGTTGAGTGGTGAGGTTTTGTCCAGAGCTATTATTTCTATCGTTATGACTATTACCGGTGTGCGGTGTAGAGAAGGGGTTTTCTTATTTACCAGCCATGTTAACTTCAGGTTGCCATAGGCTAAAAGTATAAGGTGGTTCTTCCTCGTATGCGGGGTTGTCATGAAGTCCCCACAACAGTCTCCTAAACTTACTCTACGTATACCAGACATCCCAAGTCTTTGATGAAGACTCATATATCTAAAAAGAAATCTGAATGACACGACAGGAAATGAAATAAGGAAATAAAATAAAACTATCTAAGAAAAGTTTGCAAAAGCATCCCATCGCGATCGCTAGTCTGTTGGTGCACGCTTTTTCTAGGTTTCTCTTGGATCCCGTTGAATCAGTGGCTCCAATTCTGTCCAAGTGGACTCTAGCAATGCGGTGTTTGGAATGATAAAAATAAATAAAAAAGGGAGATTTTTCTAGGAAGGTTCCTAGTTTGATTGCAATTGCCAGCTGCAGATATTTAACGACACTGCAACACTCAGTGATCACGCTGTGAAGCGGGTGTGGCTTACTTCTATACTGAATCGTCCGCCTGCGAACGTCAGCAGCAATGCTTCTCTTTAGTGTAGTTAGTTTAATTCTCCTCTTAATTTCTTTTGTAATTTTAATTTCGGTCAGTTTAGATTTCCCAATTCTATTATTATTATGCTCTGGTTGTATGGGCTTATTAAGGTGAGTTATTTTTGTGTTCTGATGCTGTCAAGAGTCCGATGAGCATCAAGGTTCTGGTAATAATAAAAGTCCAACCGACTTTAGTCTCCTATTGGTATTAGGAGTACATATGCATCAGTTCCAATAATGTTCTAACTAAAATTAATTATGCTCATTGTACTAGGATTCTAATTAAAGCAATTGTAGTAATTCTACTATAATTTTAATTAAAGCACTAGTAATAATTCTACTATAATTCTAATTGAAATAAAAATATTGATTTTTCGACGGGCCTAATTAAAGCAATAAATTTAATTTTCTATTATAATATCAACATAAACAAAAGGACTGATTTATTTACGACCATAATTATTGACGGATTTATTATGGCAAAATATAACTAATCATGAATAAACTGAATTTTCTAGAATTCGGATTTGAAATAATCAATTAACTAAACTAATGGAAAGTAAATTTTGATTTAACACTCTAATAATTATATCAAGGCCTAATTAATGAGAATAATCAATTATGTCTAGATATAAACTAATTAATGCAATTTATTAATTCTAAAAACTCTAAACAAGGGGGTTTGGGCCCGCTATGCTAAGAAAGATTGGCCTCGTTCCCGAGTACCCTCCATAAGCTCCCTTGGGTAAATCGGGTGGCTGAGATTAAAGAGAAAAAATTGAATTTTGGATGGTAAAGTGAAATTTTTAGGCTTTTCAAAGTTGATTTCGGAACAATAGAGGCAAATTGAATTATAAACTAGAATTATGAAAACTAAAATTAATATTTTTTGGATTTTTCGAGGTATTAAACTAAGAAATTGAAATTATAAAAAACTTTTAGGACTGAATTTAGGTCCGAAATCAGAAAATCAAACCGTATGCTTAAGGACTAGATCTGAACTCTGAGGGTTAGAACCAGAAATTAATGATAAGACTGTAAATCATGATTTTAGAATAGAATTCGGTCTTAAGGGTCAGTATATCGGACAGACGAATCAAGGACTGGTTCTAAAAGCAGGGAATTAGAACCAGAAATAAAAGATTCGGTCCGAAAAGGGTGCTACGAAGTAATATTGAAAATAAAATTAAAAATTAAAAGATCTAGAGATTATAAGCTACGATCAGAAACTAAAATATTAAATCCTTACCTAAGGGGGTCAGGACTGTGGAGAGAATCCTCAGAAGTTCGGGCGTTTAAATCTTGAAATCATGGTTGGGTTCTGTGGGTTCGTGCTCAGAGTTCTCTGGTTTCGAAATTTACCGTCTCCTCTCTCGAAATTTGCAGCCTCTCTCAAAATTTGTAGCCCCCCTCTTTCTCTCTTCAAGAAAAAAGCTTTTATATGTTTTCCTTCAATTACACACACAGGCATTTAATTGTATTGCACGCCTAGATTCCTGCGCTTAATCGCTTTAAGTCGGTCACCGACTCAGAGAGCGACCGGCTGACTTGATCAGCGAGTTTTCTAGTCCTAACAAATTAGGGCTAATTGCGCGCATTTTATCATGCGCTCAATCTGATTAAGCATTTAACCTGAAGCATTTAACCAAGGAAGCATAGGGGTCAAGGGTAATAAGACTAGGTCGGGCATAGGCCAATTGCACGCTGATGGTGAAGCGCACAATCTGATCACATGTCCTGTTTCAGGCGCGTAATCGAGTCTCGAATCAGTCTAAGAAAGGAAGTTTGGTCTGGAAGGTGGACTAATCACGCACTTGTGGTTTAGCGTGCGATCTAATTGCGCGCGGGGTTTTATGTGCGTAATTCAGGGTTGTCAGGGTATGGTCTCTAGAATAAAATACAAGACTATTGCTTCAGTCTGCATTCTGGCTATAGACTATTATTTCAATATATAGTCTCCCTACGCTAGGATCTAAACCATAGAGCTATTATTTTAGCCTGCATTCAGCCATGTACTATTATATGGTCCCACACCGTGGGTTAAAAGGGTCAAAGGTTGACCGAACAAGTTTGTATACTCCAAGAAAGCAAAATGGGGGTGTCGACATACCTCTTATTATATTTCTACAGGAAAGAGGTCGGTCTCACTTTGGACTCGCTCTTCATTTAGCGCATCGATTTTCTTGCTTTTTTACAATTTTTCAATATTTTTTATGATTTTTCTTTTCTTTAGAGATGGGCCCTTGACAAGGAGAGTCACTATACATGCATAGCTTCGCTTGCCAATGACTATCCTCTCTTTTTATAGGTTATTTTTTTAATTTTTTATAAAGATTTTAAAAATACTTTAAACTATTTTCTTTCACTTGGCCCTTGGCAGGATTAAAATATTTATACAATTACACCTGCTAAAGGCTCTTCAAAATATCAACTGACTCGACACATTTCTATCATGACGATGTGCCACTTGGATGATGAGTGAGACAAATTCCCCCAATGTCACTATACCTTTGCTACTTACCTATGGGAGATTTGGCATCGCAGAGGCGTGACCATTTATTTGGACAGGTTGGACATGGAGAACTGAGTGGTGTAAGTGAGCTTTGAATCCTTGCATAGGATTCCATATACGACCTGTTGGTATATTCAGAAAAAGGTGGTACGACATGGAGAGCTCGATCCATAAGTTCATGAAAGAAAGGTTAAGTGGCTCGACTTCAAAATAACCAATGATGATGGGAATGACATTAATGGTCCTAGGTTCATGATGGTGAAGGGGATGATTTGCATGACTTTGAGTGGATCGATGCGAATGATTTTAGGCTTCTGAGTGCAAATGATTTCATCTTTGGGGGAATGAGCAACCTTGGATTTATTGAACTGGTTGATTTTGGATTTAGTGAGAATAGTGGATTTTGGATTATGGGGAATGAATGACTTTAGACGTTGGGAAATGGATGAGTGAAGGAATGATCCCCGAGGATCATGGATAACAAAATTAAGATGTTTGGAAGTAAATTCCTCCTCCTGAACCATTGGTGGGGTGCCATCAATCTCCTGAAAGCACAATTGCCTCAACTGCAAAATAGAAGAAGGTACGGTGATGTTCAACTTCGAGGATCTAATGGTCAATTCAAATTGTGCATTGCGAGAGTACTTTCTGTTAAGTATTCTCTTACTCATGATTGAGGTCTACCATGTGTTAAGCCCAAATTTTGAGTTTAGATTGGTGTAAGAGACATAAGAATTTGACCATCGTTCGTCGTTCATCATTGTTACATCATACCATCCCAACCTTTGGGTCATTGTTTGCTCCTTTTCATTTAAGGGAAGATTCTTAATCCAAAAAGTATCTTTTTCCAATCTCTTCAATGCCTCGACATTAAGGGTGATAGAGAGATTCTATGCATGGGATGTAGATGGGGTGTTTTGGACATTGCAAGCATATGGATGACCTAAATGTGGAGTGAACTTAACAACCATGACTCCCATGGGTTCGATATAAAGCTTGACATTGATGTCACTGTTAGGCTACTTATGTTGGCATATATCTAATTAAGTCTTAACCTATTACAAGCGCACAATAGAAATTATAGTACTAGCATGGGATCATTCCCACGAGGATAGGTTATATATAATATATATTAATTTTATGAAAACTTATACTTATCTTTTAAGTTTCTAAACTACTGGAGAAATATAAATAAAGAATGGTTTCTTAAACTAAATTTTACATAAAATAAATCCTAAATCCTCCGACTTCAGATTATTGTCGTCAATCACAAGTTTCAGCTATCGGATGTTTACAATTTTAAAATATTGCTATACTAATCTGTAAACTTCAACCTGAGTCATCAATTCAAATTAAAATTTGAAGATGTTTAGAAACCAAGAATTGCAATAAAATAAATCTAAATTAAAAAGAAAAAGTAGAACCATCCAAAGGGTTGAACTTTCAGCTTCCTCAGCCTTGGTTGTCAGCAAGACCTTAGAGAACTGTGAATGATGTTACTTTATAAATCCTAAACTACTTTGATTGGGAGAAAATAAAAGCCTTAGTTGTCAACTCATGATGTGAAATTCTTCGATGATTATTCATATACCAAGCCCTCTTATTTATAGATCATAAGGGGTTCATTTTCAAATCTCCTAATTATAATAAAAGAAACTACTAAAAAAAACTATCCTAATATAACTCTACTTCTAATCTTATCTTTCCTTACTTTGATTCTGTTGATGTACTTTTGGATTTCTTCTTTTATTTCAATAGCAGAGTCTTTTAAAAGTCTTCTTCGTTAATCTCTTCAGATCCATGTTTGACCAGACTTCTAAGTCAAGAATTCTTCTAATTTTGTTCATGGCGATGTTCAAACTCACATGATCAGCAGCTTCAGAAAGTGTCTTTTTTGGAAAATCATAAATCACAATTTTCTGTTCTTTTCTATCTATACAACTTCCTATTGAATGATTCTCTATTTACGATTCATCGTTTCACTTGTATTGCATTCTACTCTTGAGCGGCTTTTCTCTGAAGAATCATAAATTATGATTTCTACTCTTCTAGTACATCATGCTGCAAAATCGTAAAACACGATTTTCTGTCTTTTTAGTAGGTGAAGATTCGTCCTTTGGTTCAATCGTCTTTTTATTTCTTTATGAGTTCATTTTGACGAATATTATCATTTTGGTTCTCTTTTGCTATTTTTCTCTAATATCTGCACATCAGTAACTTATTAGTAGCATACAAAGTCCTAGCGTCACTAAGTTAAGAGTGGTAAAATGGTATGTATGTGACTGATCACACCCCCAAACTTACGCTTTAGTAGTCCCTAGCAAACAAGGAAATATAAAATATTGTATACTAAAAAATTAAATGCTACTTTCATAGGGAGCATGATTGCATTTAGTAGATGCAACAAGCCTTTAAAACCCCTAGTGGAAGAGTTGTTGTCTCTTGAAGGTTTTCAGTGAAGTTACCTACAAACTTTAAAATATATATTTTTTTGGATTTTTCAAAATATATTATTTTCAAAACTTAAAGATGAAAACAAAAGGTTAAAAATCTAAACTAATTCGTATACACTGGTTAAATTAACTAAATTAACTAAATTGATCATCACATAGTTGTTATGATTTTCTAAAATTATCAATCATTTATCATTACTTTCAATTATAACAGTTATCCTTAATTAGAACTCCAACAATTTCAATTTATAGTAAGCAGGGAGTGCATGCATCAGTGAACAATTTATTCTTTTTAAATTTTTCTAAACTGTAGTTTTTAGAAAATATTTTCATTCAAAAGCTCACTATTGACATACTCTCAGAAAAATATCGAAACTTTTGGGTTCTCACAATATATTATTTTAGAAAAATTCAGTCAACGGATAATTATAAAATATTTCCATTTCATAGAAAAGGATAATCTACTCTATTCATATGATTCCCTTTACAATCCATAGTGTCTAATATTCATATCTCTACTAGGCTTATGCTTTTGCAAATCGTAAATTAAAAAGGTGTGCGACCGTGGATCCTCTCGAACCCGTCATGGCGATGCGCTCGCCTTTTAATGAAAATGTAGAGTCGCCACCCGGAGCTTTTGGTGACCCGGGAAACCTTCAAATCGATATTTTGAGCACCGAAGTGCTAAATATGACTCTGATTTACCGGTCTTTGCCAAAGGCTCTAGGGTAGGGGCTTCGGTTATCGATCGGGAATGGTTTAGGAACCCGATCAACCGGCACGTAGCGGTCTCTATCTATGGCCAAAATAAAAGTAAAAAGGGCGGAGTTTCCCCTTGGCCGAAGGCAATACGGTCCTATCAAGCTTTGAGCCAAACCGAAATTTCAGCGGCGTAACGGCTTGAATCCTTGGACGGAGGAGACACCAAGAAGGTAGAGGAAGAGAGGGATGAGCCGGAGCTCACGGGCCCTTGTTGCACCGTGGAAGATCTTCACTTTGGCGTGCTTTCGATGGCTTAAATGGTGTGAAAATAGGTTCTAATACTAGGATTCAATAAAGTAGGGGGTGTAGAGTGAAGCTAGAGGCTAGGTTTTAGCTAAAAAGAGTGATCTAATGGTGGAAATGGACTGAAATACGTTAAGTATGCATGCTGGAATTCTGGGAAAATATTGGCATTTTCTCTCACTAGGGTTCTCTCTTAAGCACTCTCTAATCCTTCAATAAAAATTCAACCGTTTGGGAAGAGGGGGACCTCTCTATTTATAGAGAAGGGATGGGTTAGGGGCTTACTTAAGAGCTAATTGGTTTAGCAATTAGGTAATCCCCCATCTAAGGCTTTTTAGGTTTTAAAGGTCCTAGGGTTTTGGGACACTGGTTTCAATGGCAGATGATGGGGTGAGACTGTGGGTGACTTAAGGGTTGCCAATAAGCTCAAAGGGGGTGCAACCAATCTCAAGACACCCACCTCAACCAAGGGGATGGTCAAAGGCTCAAACTAGATGGAGGAAATTCGAGCTACTAATGATAGTTACTGTAGCTAAGCTGGGCGTATATATTATATACGCCCAGTTTAGGAATAGTAATTTTCACCAAAATCAGGGGAGTTTTGAGAAGATGAAGCCCGTGGTGGGTCCCACCTATACTGGGCTACGCCTGACTAATCTGGGGCTAAATTGGCTGGGCGTATGTAATATCCACGCCTGAGCAAATTTTTTATGATTTTATGTGAAACTTCAATCGGCCATAACTTTTGAACCGTAGCTCCAAATTGGGTGATCTTTGGCTTGTTGGAAAGCTGGAGAAGTTCGCTTTCCAATGATATATTTCTAATTCATGGTAATGGTTTGTGTGAAATTTTGTGTCTCTCACCCCATCAACTGCCAGAAGGGTTTAAGTTAGGTCTGGGAAGGGATTCTAGGGTGTAGGGGTGACTTCTAAGGATTGGGGGAATGGCTCTACAGGTCTTAGGGTGATTCCTAAAGGTCTGGGTAGATCCCTAAGGGTTCAGGGGTGCCATCAGAAGCACAGGGGTACATCTCCCCCGAAGTACAGATTGATCGGGCCTTGGGCTAAATTTGGGTGTCTACAGATGCCCCTCTTTGGTATTCGATCACTAATGATGGGATGCCAAAGACAAGAGGCATCCGAAGAGGTCCAAGGCATGTTTGATGGGTCTGCCCGGTTCAACTCAATTCTCAAACATTCATGGTGATGGTGAGTGTACGTAAGTCCTCTCATTTCGGGATATCGTCCGTACCTCAAAGCTAACAGTCCCGAAGCGCGTTGCGACATTACTGGGTATAACTGCGATGATCACAAAAAGTGTAAGCCCGCTAGCCGGGATATCGTCCACTTCCTGAGGGAAATTATAGATTTGTGATGTTTGAGTATTAATCTGAACTAGACAGCTCCATTAAACGGGATGATCGATCTATGCTTCGGAATTGATGCGAAGCATACAAAGCAACGGCCTTCAAACTATGTCCAATCCTATGGAATATCGACAGCTCCATTGGATTGGGCATGGGTGCCCTTACCTAGGTAAGACTCAAAGTTTCTGGGTGAACCCATCAACCTCGAGGTTACTTTAGCATAATTGACCCGAGTGGAACGAATATTGATGTCGCAACACCTCTTGGGAATGCATGCCCATTTTTTGAGTAATTTTTTTGTGTCATTTTCTGAATTTTCTTTTGCTTCGAGGCCTCTAAGCAGAGCTCAAGGACCTCTGGAGTTGTGCAATTTTATTCTTGCACAACTCTTTAAGTGGATCAAATGCCAGTTGATACGCTTTTAAGAGTGCGTGCGGCATGCCGGGGATAGGGGCACCTTGGGGATGTGCACGCTCCAGTGGTGAGGTGCTCCTGATTCACACGGACCGGAGTGCCTTAACTTGAGACAATGCTGAAAAGATCAGGCTAGGACCAATCATCCCTCGAAAGAGATGGCCAATTCTAGCCTCCATCCCTAATGAAATCACATCTTACTAACTATGCACAGACAGACACCCATCAGGGGCGATAAGCAGCAAATAGGCGCGAACAGAAGTCTCGACCCTAAGGTACAATTTACGAGGACAAGGACCATCCTGCGGATACCCAGACGCAAGTGCATACATTCAACAGGGACACCGTGCCTATACAGGTTTTAAGCCTGTGTAAAAGGAAATAAAAAGGGAAAAGAGCCCTTTGGTCTGTATGTTTGCACATAGTTTGGTTGGTTGTAATTTCATTTTTGACAATAGACTTTTCGAATGGTCTGAAATCGGGGGCACTCTTGGTCAACATAGATCCGAAGGGGGGTGACTAGAGTGAATGTTGGATGGTGGGGTCAACCCACTCAAGATTTTTACTAAGCAGCAACAGGTTGTTATTTTTTCCCCCCTTCTTTTTTTTCTTTTTTTCTTTTTTTCTTTTTTTCTTTTTTTTTTTTGTTTTGATTGAGACTTCGGGCATGCTCAAGCTGCCTTTATTTCTGCACATATCCTTAGGCGAATCAACTTGCCATGTCGATACACCTTAGGGACGTGTGCATTCTGGTGATGGGTCCTTGGTTTGCCTACCGGATCGGGCCTTGACTCTTACTGGGGGACTCTGTAGGGAATAGTGACCAGAGATGGGCAAAATTATCACGGTCGGTTACAAATGTCCTACTGAAACGGGGTTCGAGAGCTTTCGGGTGAACCCGATCATTCCGAATTGATTTAACATGGCTCTCGGAGTGGGGCAAACAAGCGTTGCGACGCTCTTTTGAGAACCAGCGTTGTATATATTATATATATATTTATTATTTTATTTTTTTCTTTTCATTATTTTTTTTTTGCTCTCTTTTTTTGATTTTGTGGGCGCATTAGGTGGGCGCCTATGGATCTAGATCCATTTATTGTAGCATAGTCCCTTTGGACCAATCGAAGGAAACTCGAAGGGTCATTTGGGGACGCGTGCACCATGGCCGATGACACATGGGCCTCGAAGGGGGGTCCGGATCGAGGTCCATATCATACAAGGGGGGCCGTTGGGTCTTAAAATCGAAAAAGGGAGGTCGGGCAGTTTAAAAACTGCCATTTTTGGTCGGGCGTATATAATATATACGCCTGACCAAAATCTGGCGAAAAATGGTCGGGCGTATATATTATATACGCCCGTCTAAAATCTGGCAGTTACGAAACTGCCCGAGCCCGAGCACAAAAGGGGCCCCCCTTTTCAAATTCTCTCTTCCTCCCTCCTTTCTTCTTGAGTCCGGGACAACCCCTTAGGGTTTTTTCATTTGATTTGGCTTGAGTTCTATTACCGGCGGTCGCGGGTGTGGATCGAAAGGCGCTTATCCTCCGCCGCTATTCATTTTTCTCCCCCATTGAAGGTAACCATTACCTTCCCTTACTTTCCCTTTGCATTTTGATAATATTATTGTTTGATGCTTTTCTTTTTCTCTCTTTTTTTCTTTTATGGTGAAATGTTTTTTTTTTTTTCATTTTCATTTAAACATATGTGATGCCTATGTTCCTTTTCTCTTGGTTTTGTTTTTGTTGTTTTCCTTAGGCCTATTTTTTTCATCTATCATTTATTCATCTCATCCTATTTTCTCTTTCTTTTTTGTTTTCGATGGATTAGTGCATCTTATTTGATGGATTGGTGCCTCTCTTTTTTTTTTTTTTTAGCGCATACATATTTTAGTATTATTATTTATTATGTGTTTTTTTTTTTTTTTTTTTTTTTTTTTTTTTTTTTTTGTGGATTAGTGTGCACATACACACATTTTTTTTTGCTTGTTGATGGGTTAGTACATGTATACACACACATTTCTTTTGTTTTGGATGTCGCTTTTACACATTTTTTTGTTAATGGGTCAGTACACACACCTTTTATTTTTGTTTTTCTTTTTGGCATGGTACACGCATTTTTTTATTTTTTTTTAGGTTAGTACACATACACACATATTTTTTGGATTAGTACACTCGCGCATGGTTTTTTTTTTTTTTTTTGTACACACACACATCTCTTTTTTGGATTGGTACCTACACACATGGTTTGTTTTTTTTTGTTCTTAGTACACACACGCATCTCTTTTTTGGATTGGTATATACACTGGGTTTTTTTTTGTTTTTAGTACACACACGCACCTCTTTTTCTTTTGGATTGTTATATACACATGGGTTTTTTTTGTTTTTAGTACACACACACACCTCTTTTTTTTGGATTGGTATATACACATGGGTTTTTTTTTGTTTTTAGTACACACACACCTCTTTTTTTTGGATTGGTATATACACATGGGTTTTTTTTTTGTTATTCTTTTTTGAGATTAGTGCATATATATATTTTTCCTTTTTCTTCCCTTTTTTGTTGGCAACCTTCTCATATGCCGATGCGTCTCATATTTTCAGGATGTCTAGTGATGAAGGGCGTGATCGGCAAGAAGGGTCGGAGATGGCCTATGGCCCCCATGAGGAACAGTTCATTGTTTCTCTGCGCTCCTCCCAGCCTTGGTATGAGATGCAAGGCAATGACGCCCACACCGGCCTCCTCTACTGCCAGCACACCCATATGTCCAACTTCGAGATCGTTGGTCAGGTAAACAGATGGGCCCCCTCCTCCTTTCCACTTTTGTTTTCCTTTGATGCCCTCATTATATTTCCCTGCCCCTATCTGATTGATGCCTTCTGCCTGCAGCCCCTGCCTCACATTATGTTTCGAGGCGGTTGTTTGACCTCCAGCGTCTTGTGCTTTACCTTCCCCCAGTGGTGAAGGACCTACTCACTCCTGCCGGTTTCGGGGATTTCATTTCGTGCTCCGCTGTAAGGGCTGATACGGGCTACTTAAAGGCACTAATAGAGCGTTTTCGCCCCGAGACGATGACATTCCACATGGCCGTGGCAGAGATGGCCTTCACACCGGCGGACTGGTCTATGATCACTGGGGTCCGTATCGGAGGGGTGCCCGTGGTACCTACCCGCACACCGGGTAGGGAGGAGGTGATTCAACTGCTAGGGGCCTACCCGTCCTCAGGGAATGTTCGAGGCTTGGAGGTCAAGCTATCTTGGTTGGTTGATCAGTTTGGGCCTAATGAGTTGGTGGACCAGGGGCAGCCTGACATGGACATTTACATTGAGCTCAAGACTTATCTTGGCCCGCATCTCCTTACTGTTCCTCCTAGGCAAGACTCTCCTCTCTAACACCAGTGGAGGGCGAGTCTCCTTGTCCCTGCTCAGCCTGATGGTGAACTAGGAGATCGTGCATCGATTCGATTGGGGTGGCGCTGGCTATGTCGTACTCATGTCTAGCCTAAAGCGGGCCGCTCTAGGGGAGTCTAGCTCCATTGTGGGTTTCTGACCTGCCATCGAGGTATTTTATCTTTTGTTTTTAGTTTATCCAATTTTCCTTTATAGCATACCTGTCTTCAACTGTCTGCTTTCTCAGGTCTGGGGGTACCTTCACTTTCGACCGGGTCGCCCTCTGCTTCAGTCTAACATTGCTACGTTCCCCCTCATGAGTAACTCGCATGTGGGTCACCGTCGAGACGTAGGTATGAAGCATTTGGAGTTAGGACTGCGCTCTCAGTTCGACCTGTTGATCCCAGAGAAGGTAAAGCAATTCCCTGTTAGTAAATTTGACAGCTCAGCTCCTGTGTGCTAGGGGTTCTGACCAAATGTGTGCATCCCCTTCCGATTTTCTCTTCTTTTGTAGGTCATCCTCGACCCTTACCTAGGATCTCCCTTCTGGAATTTGGCCTCAGTGGGTCCCTCTCGTCTTTTGCTGGACCGTCGTATCATCTTTCTCTACGGGTCCTGGACTAGGGCCTACTATTTAGGGGAGAGAGCGGTTCATCAGTATCGTCCTCTCTTTGCCGTGCCCCAAGCTCCTCCCGCTGATGTGTTGGCCCCAGAGGGCTCCATTGATGAGCTCACTGCTCACTTTCTTCACCATGGGGTTCCTATCGCTGACCTTCTCTGCCGGGGTATCGGTCTTAATGCGACTCCGCCCTATCATTTCTTGCCTCCGTGCGGTAGTGCTTTTAACTTTTAGCGGCCGCGATCTCAGGTAATGCCCCTTTTCTCCTTTCATTTAGCAGCTTTCATGTGGTTACTTTGATTAACCTGTCCCCCTGAATGATAAAATGTTTCTCTCTACAGTTTGAGCAAGGCGGCGACTCAGATGAGGGGGAAGAGGAGGCCGTTCCCTATGATGCAATAGGTGGACCTCCGATCCTTCCGGCTGGTGCTGGTGCGTGGCTGTGTCTTGGACCCTCTAACCCTACAGTGCGGTGCTTACGGTAGCTCGCGTGAGTCCAGGGGACCTTCAAGCACCTAGATGATGCCTTTTTGTCACGCGTGTGTGCCGACGTGGCTGAAAAGGCACGAATTTCTGCTGAAGCTATCCAGGTCCCACCTCCCGAGCTGATTCCTGGGGTAGTCTCTATCTTGTTGCTCTATTCTCTTTCCCTTTGAATTATGCTGATGGCCTGTGTGACTAACACCTCCTTTTTCTTACTGGCTAGGATTATGAGTTGGCAGTGAGTCAGGCCGAATACTACCGTAACCTCGTTGGTCTGAGGGAGACCGAAGTGGTGAGTGAATGCTGGCCCAACCTAGTCATTTTCCTAGTTTACTTTCCGCCTGTTTCTCTATCTGATGGCCTTTGGCGTGCCTCTGCAACGTGCTCGTGAGAAGGAGTCGCGCTCCTTGCTTAGCCGTATCTCTCAGGCGTGGACTCGGGTGGGGGAGACCCGTACCTTTCAAAGTGCGAGTCGGCGCCGAAAGAAGTCGAAGGGGGATGCCCAGGACTAGTTTATTTTCTGCAAATTTGACATAATGAAACAGTTTAGACTTGGCTTTATTTGGGGATATGTAATAACAACAATTTTTGTTTGGATGGTTTATAATTTTTATGGTTCATATGAATATTTTATTTGGGTATTTCTTCGCTTTTGCCTTTACGGTTTCCTCTTCCTTGGCTTGAAATGAGTCGGCGCCCCTCCAAAGATGGGGTTGACCATGCAGATGGTTCATCGTATATAACCTACTGGCAGTACATCATCCGGGGGCTTCCCATGGGTATGTGATTATGTGCGCCTGTGAGCTGCCCTGAGATGAAGAAGTGGGCCGAGCAGAAACATGTTCCTCCTTGGGCACAAAAATGGGCCAATGTGTGGGGGGGAGGCTTGCTGGGCCCTGGCTTAAACTGGGCGTATATATTATATACGCCAAGCCAACATTCAGCAATCAATAGCCGAGCGTATATATTATATACGCCTGACCAATCCTCAGTAAAAATGGCCGGGCATATATATTATATACGTCGGGCAAAAATGGTTCAAAATTTGCCTTGGCTTATATAATATATACGCCTACTATAGATTGAGCTCAGCGGGCTCCTTATAACCCGAGCCTGGTCCCCCCTTGTCTCCTCTTCTACTTTGGTTTGGCTGTTTTACCCCTCCTTTTATTTTCTTTCTTTCCTCTCTTTTTCTAGTGGGCCCATCGTCATATATTGACCGATTTCACAAAGAACATCTTTGTACGCCGATGGACCTGCCTTCAAAAGGGGGGCCCAAGCGTTTATACGGGGGCCGGTATACTTCCCTGTTTGGACCCGGGGCCCAGCTTTTTGCAAAAATGGCATGATAGTTTGGCTGAGAGCGAGCTTGCTATTCTGAATGGCCTCGGGTTGTCCCGCCTTTCCTCTCTCCTCGCTGTTCCTCTGTTGCCCAACCTACTACAGGCGGCTTTGGCATCATGGGACCATAGGGCCCATGTCTTTAAATTTGGGTCTAGGGAGCTGACCCCAACTTTGGAAGAGCTAGCCTCCATCACTAGCTTGAAGATGCATCGAGGCCTTGCCAGAGTAGTGCCCAAACCGGGGTATGCAAAGGTGGTCCATGCGGTCCTTGGCTTAAAAAAGGGTGGATACGAGAAATGTTTCGCCGGAGGGCCCACCAAGTGTTCGGTGAAATTCCTGAGAGAACTTTTCGGTGACTCGAGCCTTCGAAAGTTGCCTATTCGAGATCCCTTCAATGTGAAGGCCTTTGCCCTTTATTTGCTGTTGGAAGTTCTCTTCTTCACTGGGGGTGAGAGCTTTTCCCTTGGGCTATGTGATGTTTTGACAGAATTGGAGGGAGGTCGCTCATTGGTACACCTGGTCTTGGCGGAGATGTATCGAGGCCTGGATGCTGCGGCCTCGGGCTAGGTTGGGATTCTCAATGGGAGCCCGCTCCTTTTTCAGATCTGGTTAGGAGATCATTTGGCTATATGGGGCCGGTGCAGAGATTCTACATGATTAGAGGGGATGTGGCTCGGGGTTTCGATGAGTTTGAGCCTTGCGGGGCGTCGAGGCCCAGGCTGTGGCTATCTGATGGAGAGCTGACCTGGCAACTTCCCTGGATGGAGGGCACCTTTTCGATTGTCACCTCTCGAGATTGTGAGGGCATCACACTTTTGGGGCTGACCGGTAGCACATACTACTTCCCATCTCGGGTGCTCCGTCAATTCGGGTATACTTGCCGTGTACGCATGAGGCCACCCTTGTGCTCTCGATATTCTCTCGAGGTTCTCTTAGTGATCTTGATCACATAGCTGAAACCCAATGGCGCATATGTATAACTTGGTTTAGGGGCGTCGTCTCTCGGGTTCTGAGGTTGGTTGGTATCGAGGAATTACCTACTCCTAGCCCCTTGGTAGATGTGGTGGAGACAAGGCCAGCCATGTAAGGAAGCGATGCCGGACCCGGATCGAGTCCCTTTCAGTAGAGAGGCTGGCTTTGATCGAGGCTTTGGAGAAAAGAAAGGTCGAGGCGATATTGCGGAGGTGAGAGCCGCTTCTGACCGAGCGAGTTCTTTTGGTGGTCTTTTGTTGAGTCCTGCGTAGTGAAGCTTCACGGAGACGGCAAAAGAGTCTTCATGGTAGGTGGATGTCTGATCAAAATGCCCGCGAGGACTCCCTGCTTGCAGAGATTAGCGCTTTGAAGCGTGCTCCGCCTTGACTGTCTGCACATATCATAGATCATATACACGGGGGGGGAAAGCCCCCTAACAGAGATCTCTTTTTGGGTTATCTTTTTCTGTTCTTTTGTTTTTTTTTTTTTTCATATGTACACGGCTATATACATTTTGGGTTTTGTTTTTTGTTGTAAAGGAAGCAGCAAAATAGAAAGTGTGTCATGTCGTTATCTTTTTGGGACGTGACACTCAGCAGGCAACACTTGTAAAGAAAGGGAATGAAATCTATACATGCGCTCTTGTTTTTCTTTTTGTAATTCTGCAATGTAAGACTTTTTATGGGGATTTTCTCTTTCACCTAGTGGGGTTTTTTTTTTTTTTTATTGAAAAGGGAAATCTATTTTCTTCTTTTTTTTGTTTTTGAAATTTTCTCCTTCACAGTGTGAGGCTTTTTATGGGAAAGGGAAATCTATTATCTTTTGTGGAATTTTCTCCTCCACAGTGTGAGACTTTTTATGGGAAAGGCAAATCTATTATCTTTTTTGGAATTTTCTCTTCCACAGTGTGAGGCTTTTTATGGGAAAGGGAAATCTATTATCTTTTTTGGAATTTTTTCCCCCACAGTGTGGGGCTTTTTATGGGAAAGGGAAATCTCTTATCTTTTTTGAAATTTTTTCCCCCACAGTGTGAGGTTTTTTATGGAAAAGGGGAATCTATTTTCTTTTTTAGAATTTTTTCCCCCACAGTGTGGGGCTTTTTATGGGAAAGGGAAATCTATTATCTTTTTTAGAATTTTTTCCCCCACAGTGTGAGGCTTTTTATGAGAAAGAGAAATCTATTATCTTTTTTGGAATTTTCTCCTCCACAGTGTGAGGCTTTTTATGGGAAAGGGAAATCTATTATCTTTTTTGGAATTTTTTCCCCCACAGTGTGAGGTTTTTTACGGAAAAGGGGAATCTATTTTCTTTTTTGGAATTTTTTCCCCCACAGTGTGGGGCTTTTTATGGGAAAGGGAAATCTATTATCTTTTTTGGAATTTTTTTCTCCACAGTGTGGGGCTTTTTATGGGAAAGGGAAATCTATTATCTTTTTTGGAATTTTTTCCCCCACAGTGTGAGGTTTTTTATGGGAAAGGGGAATCTATTTTCTTTTTTGGAATTTTTTTCCCCACAGTGTGGGGCTTTTTATGGGAAAGGGAAATCTATTATCTTTTTTGGAATTTTTTCCCCCACAGTGTGGGGCTTTTTATGGAAAAGGAAAATCTATTATCATTTGTAGAATTTTTTCCCCCACAGTGTGAGGTTTTTTATGGAAAAGGGGAATCTATTTTCTTTTTTGGAATTTTTTCCCCCACAGTGTGGGGCTTTTTATGGGAAAGGAAAATCTATTATCTTTTTTGGAATTTTTTCCCCCATAGTGTGGGGCTTTTTATGGGAAAGGGAAATCTATTATCTTTTTTGAAATTTTTTCCCCCACAGTGTGAGGTCGGCAGTTACGAAGCCAAACCCGTGGGTCCTATTTTGAGCATGGTTGAACCCTGTTGGTGAGGCACAGGTTTTTCCCTTTAAACATGGGAAGGTCAGCTGCCCTTGGATTGTTTCAGTCCTCTGTCTTTTCCTTTGGTCATGCGTCAGACGCTGCGGTAGAGACGACATACTTGATTGGGATTCGATCCAATTTCTAACATGAGTGGCCCATCAAAGGGGAGAAGAGGCTTAAGGGGTCCAAACTGAAATAGGCGGGCTAGGACAGATCTTCTCCTAATCTCTCTTTTCTTGACATTTTTTGCTCATAACGCCCAAGACGGGTTTTCGCCATGCCTGTCATCCCTATTTTTACCCGTAGCGCTCTTTCGGGTTTTCACCACGTCCATGGGTTCGCTCTCTTACCCTAGGTGCCCTTTCAGGTTTTCACCTGGTCCACGTGAGTTCGCTGTTTTTACCCGTGGTGCCCTTTCGGGTTTTCACCACGTCCGTCTTGCTTTGAACTCAAATTATTTTTTTTTTTCTTTTTTTCTTTTTTTTTTTTCTTTCTCTCCTTTTTTTTTTCAAGAACCAGAAAGCCACGACATGGGCGTCGATTCTGTCATAGCCGGCTGAATGAAGTTTTGTGCGGTTTGTTAACTCAGCTTGTTCGGATGCAGTAGATGTTATAATCGCTTGTGGACCTTAAAGAGGGCTTTCTTCTGGGTTGTAATGTGGTTGGGGTTCAAACAGGTTGGGTTTTTCTGGGGATTTGGATTTAAGTTTGGGGTGATTTCTAGATTCGGGGACTCCTTTTTCTTCCCAAAGGCTTTCTATGCCCCAGTCATCATTCATTTTTTTGGGGTGTTTTTTTTTTTTTTTGGGGTACCCCTCTTTTTCTTTGTTGTTTTTTTTAGGGGGGCGCCTTCTTCTTCTTCTTTTGGTTTGGATTTTTCCTCCCTTTTCTTCTTTCTTCTTTTTTTTGGAATTTTGGGTGGGGTATATGAAAGAAATGGTTGTTGGCCCGAGGTGTGTAGCAAAAAGGGGTGAAGGTTTTTAGGGAATATTCTTTTGGGCCACTTGTCTTTGAAATGATGGCCTCTTTTATGGAGCCCTTAAGTGGTCACGCATCTACTTTTATTAAACCTCACCTTGTCCCAAGACCTATGAGTAGAACTTATGGAGGTATCCAGCGTTGATGGGTTCAGGAAAGTGGTTTCCGTCCATGGTGGCGAGGCGAACGGCGTATCCTTGCAGAACCTCTCGGACGACGTAGGGCCTTCCCAATTTGGCCTAAACTTCCCTCTCGGATCGGTGTGGAGAGAGGGAAAAATTTTCTTCAGTACAGTGTCTCCTACTTTCAGATCTCGGCCGCGGACGCGCTTATTGTAAGCACGTGCAATTCTACTCTGATAGACCTGAGTGTGGCACAAGGCTAGGAGTCTTTTCTCGTCAATCAAGTCTAGCTATTCAAAACGGGCTCTTTCCCTCTTAGCTTCAGGTAGATGGGATTCTAAAAGGATACGGAGTGACGGTACCTCGACCTCAACGGGTAGCACGGCCTCGGTCCCATACATAAGGGAGAATGGTGTTGCTCCTGTTGCGGTGCGGATAGACGTTCTATAGGCCCAAAGTGCGAAGGGTAACTGCTCACTCCAATCTCTGTAAGTAGCTACCATCTTCTCCAGGATGCGGATCAGAGTTTTGTTGGCTGCCTCCACAGCTCCATTCGTCTGAGGCCTGTACGGGGATGAATGATGATGCTTGATCTTGAACCCCTCACACAAATCCCGGATGTGCCTATTAACGAAATTAGTGCTATTATCAGTGATGATATCTTTGGGTACGCCGAATCTGCAAATGATGATGTTCTTGATGAACTTCTCAACATGGCTAGCCTTAATGCTCATATAGGAGGCCGCCTCTACCCATTTTGTAAAGTATTCCACAACGACGAGGATGAATTGATGTCCATTGGAAGCCTTAGGATGGATCTTGTCGATGACGTTGAGACCCCAGGTGGCGAACGGCCAAGGAGTGGCCATGCTGTGCAAGTCAATGGCAGAGCGTGTATTAAGTTGGAGTGCTCTTGGCATTTGTAGCACTTCTGTACGTGCTTACAGCAATTAGTCTCCAAAGTGGTCCAAAAGTATCCTTGTCTTAGAATTTTCTTAGCAAGCATGTGACCGCTGACGTGGGCTCCGCAGACCCCTTCATGAATCTCCTTCATGATCTCAACCGCTTCTTTCTCGGTTAGGCATCGGAGCAGAATATTGTTGTGAGACCGTCTATACAGGAGATCGCCGTAGATGATGTAGTTTGTTGCCAATCGCTGGATGGTGCATTTTTCTACCTTTGATGTTCCTTCCGGGACAGTTCGGGTCTCGAGGAAGTTCTTAATGTCTGAGAACCAGGGTGGTTGATCCTCTTTCTCCGTAGGTCCTTCGATCAGGTGACAGAAAGCCGGTTCGCTCCTTTGCTCTATCATGATCGGCTTCATCACCACTCCATATGGAATCTCGACCATAGAGGCCAGGGTAGCCAGGGCGTCAGCAAACCGATTTCTTGCTCGTGACACATAAGAGAAGGTGACTTCCTCAAAGCAGGTTATCAGATCCTCCAGATGTTCATGGTATGGGATCAGTTTCTCATCCTTGGTCTTCCAATCCCCGTTGGTTTGGCATATAATTAACTGTGAATCTCCAAAGACCTAAGGTGAGTTATATTTAGATCAAGAGTCACCGTAAACCAGTATGCATGTGCCTCATACTCGGCCATATTGTTTGTGCATGGGAAGTTCAATTTGATTGAGATGGGTATATGGGATCCTTTCGGCGAGATAAGAATGGCGCCAACTCCTTGGCCCTCAACATGCGATGCCCCATCGAAGTGCATTACTCAGGGCTCCTCCGTTTCCTCTATATCCTCATCGGTCATGAACAAAATTCTTCATCGGGGAATTTGGTCCTTAGAGGCTCATAGTTTGGCAGAGGGTTCTCAGCAAGATGATCAACGAGTGCTTGCCCCTTAATCGACTTCTGGGTGACATAAGTAATGCTAAACTCAGATAGGAGTAGTTGCCAACGTGCGGTTCGACCAGTGAGAGCAGGTTTCTCGAATAGGTACTTCAACGGGTCCATCCATGCTAGAAGTAGAACGGCCTGAGATAACAGGTAGTGTCGATGTCTCTGAGTAGCCCAAACGAGCGCCAGGCATGCTTTCTCCAGATGAGAATAGCACGTCTCGTAATCAGTGAATTTCTTACTTAGGTAATAGATGGCCTGCTCTCTTCTTCTTGTCTCATCATGCTGTCCTAACATAGCCCATGGAAAACTTAGTCGTGGACAAGTACATTATCAGGGGTCTATCGGGTACGGGCGGTACCAATACCGGAGGTTTCAGGAGAAAACCTTTAATCTTGTCGAATGCAGCTTGGAAGTCATCATTCCATTCAACCAGTGAGTCCTTTTTCAGCAGCTTGAAGATTGGTGCGCATATCGGAGTTAACTGTGCGATGAATTGGCTGATGTACTGGATCCTGCCTAAAAAGCCTCTGATTTCCTTCTCTGTAGATGGTGGTGGCATTTCAGTGATGGCCTTGATCTTGGTCAGATCGACCTCGATCCCTCTCCTACTGACAATAAAACCCAATAGCTTTTCGGACATAGTGCCAAACGCGCATTTCTCAGGATTCAACCGCAATCTGTATTTTCTCAACCTCTCGAATAGCTTCTGAAGGTTTATCAAGTGGTCCTCCCTTTCTGGTGATTTGGCAATCATGTCGTCGACGTATACTTCGATCTCTCGGTGCATCATGTCATGGAACAAGGCCGTCATTGCTCTTTGATAGGTTGCCCCAGCATTCTTCAGCCCGAATGGCAGTACTTTGTAGCAGAAGGTTCCCAGGGGGTAATGAACGATGTCTTCTCGCGGTCAACCTCTGCCATCTTTATCTGATTGTATCCTGAGAATCCATCCATAAATGAGAGCATTCCATGCTTTGCAGTGTTATCGACCAAGATATCGATGTGTGGCAGTGGGAAATCGTCCTTAGGGCTCGCCTTGTTGAGGTTTCAGAAGTCGATACACATTCGAACCTTTCCATCCTTCTTTGGTACGGGGAAGATATTGGCTAGCCACTGCGGGTACTTGGATACCATGAGGAAACCTGCGTCATACTATTTAATGACCTCATCCTTCACCTTCAACATCCATTAGGGTCGGAGTCGTCTCAGCTTCTGTTTCACCGGCTTAACATTAGGCTAGAGTGGCAACTCATGCTCAACCAGATCGGTATCCAAACCAGGCATGTCCTCATACGACCATGCGAAGACGTCTTGGTATGACCGAAGGAAGTCTATCATACCTTCCCTCTCCGCAGGGGACAACGACGTTCTGATTTTGGTGATTCTGGGGGCCTCTGTGGTGCCCAAATTGACATCCTCTATCTCTTCGACGATCAGGGTAGGGCCATGCTCAAATTCGACAAATTGTTTGAGGAGCTCATTGGGGAGCTCGTCAGTTTGGCCTTCCTCATCCAGACTCGTGACTCCTACCTCTTCTTGTATTTCTACAGGGAAGGGGTTGGCTTCACATGGGACGGGTATCACGACATTGATTTTAACTTTATTGGGAATTTTAAAGGACAATATTTTTGGAATTGGTATTTTTTCTATTTTTATGATCTTTTGTATTTTTTTAGAGGTCAGCCCCTGGCGAGGTGGATCTCTATATATACAAGGTAGAGTGGTCCAGAGGCTAACCTCACTTTTTACAGGTTGTTTTTTTTGGAGAGTCGGTGCCATTTTCATGGCATTTGGCGGCTCTCAAGAGTTGGGGCAAGGATGCCCAGTTACTCACCTGCGAGACTTGGCCTTTACCTCTTTGATCGGGAGCGGCATCGGTAGGCTCTTGCATTTCTTCCCTCAACATATTTACAGAGGGATCCTCTGAGACCTTGTCTTCTACGGTTAGGAGGGGCCCAGAGTGGTTGGTGCTGGAGTGAGGGGTGGATCGGGGAACTTCTTCCTCAAACAAGGAAAGGGCGGCTAAGTCCATTTCGAAGTCTGGGGGGATGATGTAGGGATTGGTCGGGTGGATTGAAGTAGGCTTATGTGGGGTTACCCTCGTCTCCCCATTCAGATCAATTTTTACTACCCTGGCGCTCACAAAAGTTTCACGGATGTGGGGGCGAGCATGAGGTTCCTCTTCCAAGATGATTCCTCTGACCTTAGCGGCTGCTGCGGCTCTCATCTTTTCCTTGGCTTCTCTGACTTCCTCTTCTCTGGGCCTGTAGCCTAAGCCGAATTTAGTTTGTTGCCCCTTGGCCTTGACGGGGTCTCTTCTTCCTTGAAGGCGTGGGCCCAGTCCTTTCCCTTTTTGATGGCCCCATCTGTGGAGCATGAACACAGCTGCGTCCATTCCTCCTCCAGTTTTATCCGGGGTCTTTTAAGTTGGTTCAAGGGTAACATTTGAGATGTCATACTCAAATTGATGGAGATCGGCATCCTCAGCTGTGTGCTGTATATTCAGCACTTTTAGATTCTTAATGTGCAGAGCGCTCTTCCCCATGTCCTCTCTGCTCTCACCTATGATGGTGACAATTTTTCCTTCTGAGTTGAATCAGAGCTTTTGGTGCAGGGTAGATGGTATTGCTCCGAGCTTATGTATCCACGGCCGGCCCAACAGCAGATTAAAGGAAGACTTGAGGTCCATTACTTGGAAGGGGGTGGTGAAGGTTTGCGGTCCGAGGATCAGGTCAAGGTCTACTTCTCCTACGATTTCCCTTCTAGTGTTGTCGAATCCCCGTGCGTTTGATATGGATGGCCGGAAGGTGTCGGGGTTTGCCCCAATTTTGATTGCTGTCCTTAGAGGGCATATGTTCAGCGCCGACCCGTTGTCGATCAGGACCAACGGCACCATCAAGTTCCCTACTTCCACTATTATATTCAAGGGTTTAGAATGGTCATTCCCCTCGATCGATAGGTCTACATCGGTGAAAGAGATGGCATTTGGGGCCAACACTTGCCCTATTATTTCCCCTACTTCATCTGGAGTTACATGGGTGGAGACATGCACGTCCTTGAGCGCTCCCATTAGGGCTTGAAAGTGGGGTGGAGATGTGATTAACAAATCCCACACAGTAATATGTGCGGGTGTTCTCTTGAGCTGTGTCTCCAGTATATGCTCCCTGGCCATTTTTTCAAAGGGATTTCTTATGGCCTGTTCTTTCTTCTTTTCCTCTCCTCTGACACCGATGCTTGGTGGTAAATCCGGCCCGATCGGGTAACGAATTCAACAGCCTCTTCTTGGTTGCACCCGGCATTCATGTCCATCTGTTCATAGCTCAATGGTACCTAATGCGGGTCATAAGCAGGTTTTGGGATGAGAAATGGGGTGCGTGAGGATTCTGAGGAGTATTAGGCCGGATATATTGGTTTCTCAGTCGACGTGTTAACTCAATGGGGGTGGAATGGTAGTGCGACAGCGATTGGAGTTATGGGCATGGTGGGGGCTTGTACTGGTGTTACCTGGGCATGGTAGGACCAGTGGTGATTGGGTGATGAGGGGATTGGGTGAGGGGTTGCTTGTCCGGGTGGCGGTGGAGTTGGGTTAGGGCCAAAATAGCGAAGGGATGGCGGGAGTGTAACTGGGCTGGAGGGATGGGGAGACGTTTGAGGTGTGGTGGGCGCGGGGTGATAGGGATATGAAGGGTTTGTATATGGGGAGGTCTGATGGGAATGTGATGGGTTTGTGGATGAAGTGGGGTAAATTGAGGACGATGGAGTTGTGCATTGAGTGGGATGGTTTGGATATGGCGGGGTAGTGGGTGGAATGGGGGGGTATAAAGGGTTTGTGGCACGGTAGGATGATGAGGGGTTAGTAGATGAAATGGGATAGATTAGGGATGATGGAGTTGTGCATGGAGTGGGGTAATTCCGGGGCGATGGAGGGGTGTATGGGGTAAATTGGGTGGCGGGACTTGAAGGCGTGTATGGAATGGGGTAACTTAAGGATGGCAGAGTAATGTATTGGGTGGAGGGACTTGAGGGTGTGTATGGGGTAGGATAATATGGGGATGGCAGAATTGCGTAAGGAGCAAGATGATTTATGTGTGACGGAGGGGTGTATGGGGTAAATTGGGCGTGGGGTGGATACACGTATGATTGCGGTGGGGCTGTGCCCGTTTGGATTTGATAGGCGGGAGCGGGGGTGGAAAAATACTGCCCTAAATCTAAGGGCTCCTCTTGGCAAGCTGGTGTGGGAAAATAATCGGCAAGAGACAGTGGCTCGATCACCCCAACAAATAGTTCATCTTCATTCGGCCTGAGGAGTGAAAATTCCTCCTGATTGCTAAAATAATCTGAAGGGTCAAACTCTTCTTCTTCTTCCTCTATCCAATGTATGTTAGGCCTGGGGCCTCCTCGGTGCGGTGGTAGAGGGGCTTGATGGATATTCTGGTTCTGCCCTTGGGGAAGTGGCGGGGGTATGATCTTTCCCGCCTCTATCAGATCTTGGACCGCGTGCTTTAACGGGAAGCACCGGTCCGTAGGGTGACCCGGTCCCTGGTGGAAATTGCAATATAGATTTGAATCATAATTCCTTGGTATTGGGTGGGGTGGCGGGCGAGGTTGGAGTAAATTGACCAGGCCTTTCTGTAGTAACACCGACAGTAAGACACTCAAGGATTGCCCCAACGGGGTGAATACTCGTTCAAAACGTGCTTTCATCTGTTCCGGGGTAAACGGGGCTCTTGGTCCGTTGCTTGGCCTTGATACTTGCTCGAAACGGGTCGGGGGTGGTTGTGTAACCTGGAGTTGTATCGGGGGGGCGTTGGTATTGGCCTGGGGGTAAACAATGTTCTGTACCTCTGTCCCTGGTCTTCTTTCAATTCTTAGTTCGACGGCTTTTCGAACCCCGGTGGCCCCGTTGGCCACATTCCTTCCTAACCTGCCCTTTCTAATGACGTCTTCGCAACGATTGGCATTTCGGACTAAATCAGCAAAACTTGATTGCTGCTGATATACTAAAAAATCTGCGATGACTGGGAGGGCTCCCTTGGTTATCAATTCAATCTGCTCATCATTGGGAATCCGATGAGTTACCTGAGCGGCTAAGGCCCTCCACCTCCCTAAGTAAGCACTGAATGTTTCATCATGTCTTTGCTTTAATCGGGCCAAGTCTGACTTCCTTGGTTCTATGTCCATGTTATAGACATATTGTTCTTGAAATAAGCGTGTCAGATCTTTCCAATTTTTTATCATGGATGGTGCCAGGGATGTGAACCATCTCAGTGCTGGGCCCGTCAAACTCTTCTGGAACACTTTGATGAGGAGTCATTCATCTTCGCCATACTGGCACATATCCCCGCAGTAAGATTTCAAGTGGGCGATGGGATTGCCAGTGCCATTATACTTATCAAATGATGGCATCTTGAATGTCTGTGGCAGGGGGACGTCAGAGAACAGACATAAGTCTGAAAAGTTCGTTGAGTGTAGTTCCATTCCTCCCATCTTCATCAGTTGCTTTTGTATTCTGTCTATCTGTTCTTTCAGCTACTCTGGTTCCTTTGAGGCTGTGGCGGGGACTGCTTCCCCCTGATTTGGTTCGACCCTAAGTGTGATGATGGTGGGCCTGGGAGGGTTAAAACTGGAAGTTCCTCCACTATTGCGAATCTCATCCTCCTCGTACTGTTGGTCGTGGTGTTGGTGAGGGGCGAGCTCTGCTATTTGGACTTGGGGGGTGATGGGTTGGATGACTTGGTGCGGCCATATGGTTTGTAGGGGATGAGAAGGGATAAATGGGTGAGCGTTTTGTGGGTAAGTGAGGTGCTGAGTTGGGTGCATGTTTTGGGGGTGATGGGGATGTGATTGAGGTGGTAGGATGTTGTGGTTTTGAGGAATGGGATGGATTGGATTTCCCATTGGAGGTGGGATGGAGGCGTAAGGGGTATAGGTGAATGAAGGG
This sequence comes from Chloranthus sessilifolius, assembly GCA_021018995.1. Classification (NCBI taxonomy): domain Eukaryota; kingdom Viridiplantae; phylum Streptophyta; class Magnoliopsida; order Chloranthales; family Chloranthaceae; genus Chloranthus; species Chloranthus sessilifolius. Next base: position 61,762,514 of record CM037586.1, read on the forward strand.
TATTTGTGGGGGGGTATGGGGTTAGTGAATGGGCCTTGATGAGCAAGGGCGGATGGGCCTTGGGTTTGAGGGATTTGGGTTTGATGGTTTTGAAAGGCTCGAATCGACGGGCCCTGGGCCTGGGTGTGGGGATTAATATGACTTTGGGCCAATGGGCCTTGTTGAGTTTGGGCTACTGGGGCATGAGGGGGCTGGGTTTGGGTCCATAAGCCCTGGGTTTGAGTTTGATAGGTTTGGGTCCATGGGCCCTGGGGGGCTTGGCTTGGGCCTGGGTCTGGTGGGCTTGGCTTGGGCCCATGGGTTTTGAGGGTTTTGGGCCTGGGCCTGATGGGCTTGGGCCCATGGGTTTTGAGGGTCTTTGGGTCTGGGCCTGGGTTTGGGCTTGAGCCCATGGGTTTTGAGGGTTTTGGGCCTGGGCCCATGTCTCTAGAGGTGTTTGGGTTGGGGCCCATGGATTTGTGTGGGTTTGGGTCTGGAATTGAGGTGGGGGATTTTGGGAAGTATGGACGATGGGTGGTTAGGCATGGTTAGGAGGGAATGGGGTATGGAGGTTTTGGAAATTTGGATGCGGGGTTTGAGAGGTAGGGTTGCGAGAAGCAGCCCACAGGGCATACATCGTTCTCATGTCCTCCATCGAGGGCATGGACTCAGGTGTGAGATTGGGGGGTGATGGATCACTTAAGGATGGAGGTGGTTGGGAGAAATTGGGCATGACCCGGGTAAATGGGTGGGTATGTTGGGATGTGGATGGGCCCTGTGGTGGGAATGGTATCTGAGATGGGGTGGATGGGATGTAGGATATTGGGGGCATGGGTAATGAGAGGGATGGAACGTGGGAAATAGGCGGGGGATGGGACTCCCTAGGGGGTCTTTGGAAGTATGGGGATGCGGTAAGGGTGTTTGGATGGGAGATGGGTGTTGTTACTTCTTAGTGTGCTTGATTTATGTGTGTTTTGAAAACAGGTTTGCAACTGCTAAATTATACTGAATCTAGAATATTAAAAAGAGTAAAGAAATATCAGCACAGATAGAAGTGAATTAGCCTGCAAGATCAGGGCCAATTGTAGCAAGTTTTAAATGTAAGTGAGTGAAAGATTGTCCACAGAGAATTTGTCTAAAATGCAAGATAAACCTCCAGATCTGAGCTACCAGATCTGGCCTCTTATCCTATCTAGAAAGCACATAAGATGGGAGGCTGAATTGTCACATTAACTAAATGATAAAAGTAAAAGTTAAACTAAATGATCCAGATCAGAGTTGGGGGAACGTTTGAGGTAAACTTATAAAAAATGGAGAAGTAATATCTAACTTTGATTTGGTCCTTGAAATCTAATGAGAATGACTGCAGCTCAACTGAGAGATGATCCAATCTTCATCTGGCTACAAGCGCAGATGTAAGAGAAATAAATCTAATTTAAGGATTAGGTTTAAGCTTATGGCTATGGTCTGTCCACTTTAATGGCCACAAACCATCCAATAGTCTTTAGTCCAAAGCCCTAGTTTAGAACAAGAAGCATCACTACAAATGCCGTGAGAGATTAGGTTACCAACACTAATTCTCACAGGATTAATGAATCAAGGGAAATTGCATGAAAAACAGTAAATCTAAAGGAGTCTAATGCAATAAGGAGATCAGAGGGAACCTTTAACATGAGTCCAATTGAGAATATACGATTTACAGCAACCTTTTCAAATCCACCATTACAATTACAGAGCACAGCTTAAACAACTCTCAGATTTGTAGTCTTGAATACAACTCTCTTTTGAATTACAGAAATATCTCACAGCTCTCAATTGCAAGTAAAAGTGAAGCTATTACAGGGATTTCAGACACACTATCTGGTTTGGAAATGGGGGAATAAGAATGAACTCAAAATCTGGATACCCAAATTGGGCAAATGGTTCGTCTATTTATAGTTTTCCCTAAGTCCAGCTCAGATGTGTATCAACCAATCAGAGGTGCTCAGATCTGTATTGACCATGGTGGTCGAACACGAGGATCCAGATCTGTTCTGGCCAATCAGAATTCCTCGATCTGGTTCAGCCAATCAGGTGAAAAAGGCATCAATTCTGTTATGCATTTTGAAAGTCTGTTAGAGTTTCTAGAAGTTCCCGCCAAGTTATTTCATCTCTGGGTGCTCACGTGGGGTGGAATATGCCTTCGCTTCATACTTAGAATCCTCTGGAATGTCCCTAGGTTTTTAAATGCATTGGGACATGTGAAACAGATTACTGAATTGCCCTTGCAAAAGCTGGGAATCTCCAGAATACCTTTTCGCATAGCTTAGGGGACTTTTCGCAAGGTATTGTAACTCCTGAAGCTCTTTTCGCAATGTTCGGTTCGTCAATTGAGTTTTCTTCTTTTCGAAAAGGTCAATCATCTCTTCGAAGAGTTTAGATGCTCTTCGAACGCTAAGCTTGGAGTTTTTGTTCTTTTCGCAGAGTTTGTTCTTGTAACCAGTTAGTTCTTTGCAAAAGTTCTCTGTAGTGCATTTTTCCGTCAATTGCTCCATACTTCTTTTCGGGTTGAGACCAGGCCTTTGCCTCTTCAATTCAGACCTTTCAATGCCTAGTGAGGTTGTTTCTTCTCTTTCTTCCTTTGGATTGACATGGATTGTCATCTTTTCGCTTTTGGTTATGGTTAAGCCTATCTTTATTGTACGCAACAGACTTAAAACACTTATTTAGTTCTCTCAAAGGTCTATCAAGACTCAAGTTCAGGGGTGAAAAATGGTATTTTTCAGTTCTCAACACACCCCCAAACCTAAGCTTTGCTAGTCCCTGAGCAAAGATAAAATTAAAAACAAAGTAAAAAGCCATTTTTATAGGGAGCACAGTTGCATTTAGCATATGCAACAAGCCTTTTAAATCCCTAGGTGATCCCTAGTGGAGGAGTGAAGTCTCTTGAGGGTTTTCAGCGAAGGTACCCACAAACTTCTTCAATAACTCAGTTAAGATCACTGCAGTTTTGTTACAGCAAACTTTCCTCCCAAATGATTTTTCACACCTGCATCAGTCATGTTCTAAGAAGATTTTTTTCAAGAAAAACATCAGTTCAAAACTAAAATTCTGCTGTAATTCTTGTTACTACTTAGTCAATTTATGTCAAAGGTTATTTACAAGAAAAATTAACGAACAGCTTGCCTTCGATTTAGGAATCCAGCTTCGATGTTACCTCAATGAGTTGATTTCAAACCCAATTCTCACCAGGATTTTCACTCAATATGCAAGTAAGAGGGTTGTACTATTTCACATGACTCAAGAGCGATTCTGACCCTCAAATAGGACTGTAAGCATGAGCATAGGCATTGCTTTTAGTTCGGAATTCCCTGCTCTTTTCACCATAGATTACACAAATTCTTATCTCCATGTGATAGCTCAATCCATCATTGATCAGTAAGGACTTTACTGGGGTTGTAATGTGGCTTATGGGTGAAATTTCTCAAGAATAAAGGGGTGGAATGGTGTTCAAATTTGAGAAGTCAGTCAAGGTCAGGAGGTCATATACAAATTTTCATTTTCTTCTTTGAATTTTCAGAGCCAAAGTGGCCATCTTTTTCTCTTTCTTTTTCAAACTTCCAATGAAATGTCTTCTCTCTTTTTGTTTTGCTCAAATATATATATATATATTTTATTTTTTTTCGAATTAGCACTGACTGAATGCCACATTCCCTCTGCTGTTACATCATTGCCTTCAACTTGTACCCTTCTTTTGTTATTAAATTGTTACTCAATTCTCCTTTCTTCAGCTTCCTTCCCTTTATCTTCTTACTTCTCGGAGTAGGGTTAGGCTAAATGAAGTTGATGAGGTTTATTGGATGAGATTTCAAAGGAATCATAGATTTATATAGCTCAAATGGTGTGTATCAAGGGCAGTTTCAAAAGGTGGGGCTTTATAAGGTTCAAACTGTCCAAAAGGACGCCTTACATCATGTCTCTAATATCATGAGTGCTATCAAATTATTTCAATTTGGATATGTATAACTTCTAGTGCAAGAAAGCAGATTCAATCAGTCCCAAAAGCAGAAAAAATTGCCAATTCATACCTCCAAAGAATACATTTCAGGCCCAAACCTCACTGGGTGTGGTTTTTTATCAAATTCCTGAGGTGTATCCTCACTGTTTTCCTTCATTTTAGGTTTACTAAAACATCAATTTTTCTTTTGAAAATTTCCTGACATTCACCTCATGAAAGTATTAGAATTACACTAGAAATTAATTTCAACCTATTTTTAACTTCTTCATTTTTTTATTTTTTTTTCAAAACAACAGGTGTGAAAAAGAAATAAAAATTCCACTGATCAAAAGCTGTACTGATGTTAACTCCATTATTGATTATTCATATTTCTGTCACACCCCCAAACCAAAGGGGAGCAGGGTCCACACTGGTCCAAAGCAGAGAAACGATATAAGCAAGAAAGAAAAACAAAACATCATGATGACAAGAAGACAGACAGAAATGCACAGTAAATACACAAGAAAAAATAGAATGTTATATTACAAACTCATAACACAGATAAGTACAATGTGATCTAATAACTGGGGTCAAAATCTGTATCATAAGTTGGTTCAATTGGCTCAGAACTGGAGTCACTGTCAGAATCAGAACTAGAATCAGTATTGGAGTCCGAACTTGATTGAGCTTTCTCCTGGATAGTGTTTTGCAGCTCAGTGTATTCCTCTATTTTTATCTTTTTGGTGAGGCCAAGGTACTTGCCAAGTCTAGTGGTCTTCAGTTTTTCTTGGTCAAGCTGTGCTTGTAACATGGTCACCTTGTGCTGCTCACTCCTAACCATCTGAAAGGTTTGACCCAGCAAGTCCTTCATTTTCTCTCTCTCAAATTTCATAAATAACTCCAACTTATGAATCTGGTTTTCATAAGGGGTTCGAATGTAGGCTTGTAAATCAGCTAACCCTTTTAGAATATCTCTGCAGATATAAGGATTTTCTTCCATGGCTCTTCGGAGGGAGGCAAATCAGGGAAGGGGAATGGAATGGTAGGGGACCAAAGGTGTCCCAGTGGGGGCGAGAAGAAGTGTCGGAAGGAGGACTTGAGGTCGGTCGAGTGGCTTTCGAGAGAAAGTGGGGAGTGGTGAAGGGATGCAACGGAGGACTTGTGTTGATTTGGGTTGCATGGGCGAGTGGTGGGGTGGGGATCAACCAATACTACCTGGTTCGATTTGGGTAGCATGGAATCTTGAGGTAAAGGGGTAATGGTGGTTGTGTGGGATGTGGAGGCTAAGGTTTGGAGCAGGTCATTGGTCACAGACTGGTTGTCTGTGTTGATTTGGAGTTGGGCTTGGATGGATGGAGGTAGGCAAGTATTTGGGTAAGAGAGGCAGGTGGGGGAGAGGTGGGCATAGCAGGTGGACTGTACAAATCAAGTGGAGGTGGAGGTGCAATGGTAAAGGGAGAAGTAGGTAAGTGGGTGAAATGATGAGGGTCGTATAGGGTAGGTTCAAGTCCCATGGTTTCAAAAATAGATCCCATTAAGGAGAATAAGCCTCTGAGTGAAAGGCTGAGTTCTGTGTGTGGGATGCTTCTGTGTGTGAAATGAATGAGCAGTGAATTTGAGGGGCTTTGGAGCGAGAGCACAGGAGATGGGGCAACACAATCGCAGCCTAAAACATGGGCATTGATGGGAGAAATTGGTGGTGTGAGTATGGTTGGAGTGGTTGGTGTAGAGGGGAATCTATAATTGGAATAATGGAGGTATGGGGATAGGTGAAGTGGTGGGCTGGTAGAGGGAGGTTTGAAAGGCCAACTTCCTCAAAAATGGGTGCACTAAAGAGCTAGTCACCAAGTCTAGCAGCAAGTCAAGAAGTGGTGCAGCTAAAGAGCTGGTCACCACAGGAGCTGGCAAAACTGGTTCTAAGGGAACTGCAGGGGCAGGTTCAGAAATAGTTGTAGGTGCAGGTTCATTCACAGCTGCAGGTGCAGGTGTAGGTTCACCTTCCTCTCTCATCCTTCTTAGCATGTCTTGGCTTGTAGTCCATGCCTTTTTCCCAAAAGTGTGAGGAGCAATGACTTCAAATGGTTCCTCATTATCAATGTCAAACTTGGCTCTGAGGAGGGCTGTGATCAATCTACCAAATGGGAGGCCAGCTAATTTCTACTCCTTTTTCAACTTGGCGCTAATATCAGCCACGGCTTCAAAAATTAACATAGGGGCATTGAAAAACTGCCCCTTAGAAAAGTGAAAGAGGGCCTCCAAAATTGGTGTTCTCCTCTCTTGGCTGTGCCCGGTGACATAAAAACTTCCCCTCAAAATGGAGTCCATCAATAGAAATTGGGGGGCTAGGTCTCTCCTCATGATGGACTGTCCAGTGCCCACGATTCCTTGGGTTAAATGTGCAGCCATTTCCCTAAAGGAGGCTGTTTCTGGAGCAACCAATGGACTAGAAGGATCAAATTGGAATGGTATCCCGAAAGTGTTCCCTATGTTTTCAAATGTGACAGTAATATCGCAATCATCAATAAAGATAACCAGGGTAGGGACATCAGCATCTCTTTCAGTGACCTTGATTAGGTTTTGGTACCATAACTTCACCATTCGTGGGTAAATTTTCTCTGGCAAGGGGGTAAGGATATTACTTAGTGAGGCATCTCTTATGTATTTTAAAGATAACAGGCAATCCGGTTTGTTGACGAAAAAAGTTTCATCCACAATCAGCTCAGGAATTAGCTTCTGAGCTTCAATGAATGGATTTGGCAGTACCAAATGTATAGGCAGAGGAGGAAGCTCAGGCTCAGGACTAGCAGTAGCAGAGATGGGTTCCTCATGTCTCACTTTCTTCCCTTTCTCCACCCTATCCGCTTTATCCATAGATAGTTTTCTTTTGGCTGAAGTTTTGGTTTTTCCATTTGGGGTGGGTTTGCTAACTTTCTTAGCAGAGGATTTTGGGAACATGGCAGCCAACGATTTCTCCACTTTTCCCATTCTAAATTGATGTATGAAAATGCCCACAACAGATGCTGACACAAAGTCAAATTTTCCAAATGATAAACAGAGAGAATGTGTAGAGAAATACCGAGATCTAGGGTTTTTACTTGAGCGTGTTGTTTGCTTGCAGAAATCCCCTAGACTAGAAGCTAAAATCCTTCTCTGAAAACTCAAATGATCGAACAAAGGTGAAGAAAAGTGTAGCAAGATTCTCAAATCGCGCAAGGAAAGAAAGAAATAGGGTTTCTGTGGAACAGGTCGCTCTTCAGAAAGCTTTCGAATATGAAACCCCTACTTCGAAAGGGTTTAAATATACTCAGAGTTAATTTCGCAAAGTCCTTTATAAGTTTTCAAAAAGTTCCAAAATAGACCTTTTGCCAACCGCGAATGACATCAGTACCATTCGAAAAGTTAATAGCTTCAGAAACATCTTTTCGAAAAGAAATTAGCTTCAGAACCAACTATTCGAAAAGCAAATAGCTTAAGAAATATCTTTTCGAAAAGAAAATAGCTTCAGAACTATCTTTTCGAAAAGAAAATAGCTTCGGAACCAACTATTCGAAAAGCAAATCCTTGCTTTCGAACAGTTCGTTACAAATCCAGAGTCTTTCCGAAAAGTAATTTGAACTTTGCGAAAAGATAATTATTACTTTGCGACTTAACTTGGAGCATATTTAAACCATGCGAAAAGAGATAAATCATGAATAAAAATAGAAACTAAGAAACTAAGCAAAAACTATGAAATAAAAGCATAATGTACTGTTATCTACCATCAGATTTTTGGAGGTTCATGATGACAGATGGGCAGCACAAGCTCCTGGGTATTTTCAATGCATGGTTTGAGCCTCTAACCATTTACTTTCAAGATTCTTCCGTTACTTGGATCAAGGACGCCAAGAGCTCCCGAAGGAGCTGCCTGAATGACAGTGTATGGCCCTTCCCATTTGGATCTCAGCTTTCCTGGGAAAAACTTGAGTTTTGAGTTAAATAATCATACCTTAGAGCCAGCTATGAACTCTTTTCTCAATAAATTTTTATCATGGAAAGTTTTGACTTTCTCTTTGTACAATCTTGAATTTGTGTATGCATCCATTCTCAGCTCCACCAACTCAGAAAGTTACAGTTTCCTATGATTACCAGCAGTAGTTAGATCCATGTTCAATGTTTTAATGGCCCAAAAAGCTTTATATTCTAACTCTACTGGTAAATGGCATGCTTTGCCATAGGCCAACCTGAATGGGGACATACCAATTGGGGTTTTATAGGCTGTCCTGTATGCCCACAATGCATCATTCAGCTTAAAGGACCAATCCTTTCTGTCCTTCTTCACAGTCTTTTCCAAAATATATTTGATTTCTCTATTGGAAATCTCCACTTGTCCACTGGTTTGTGGATGATATGGAGTGGCTACTCTATGAGTCACAAAGTATTTTTTCAATAAAGTTTCAAAATGGTTATTACAAAAATGGCTTCCCCCATCACTGATAATGGCTCTGGGAAAACCAAACCTGGAAAAAATGTGATCCTTAAGAAATTTAAGAACCACTTTGTGATCGTTTGTTTTAGTGGCTGTGGCTTCAATCCATTTGGATACATAATCCACAGCTACTAAAATGAAATTATACCCATTGGATGGAGGAAAGGGACCCATGAAGTCTATCCCCCAAACATCAAACAACTCAACTACCAAAATAGGCTGTAAAGGCATTGAGTTTCTCTTGGAAATGCTGCCAAATTTCTAACAGTTTTGGCAAGACTTACAATGCTGCAGAGCATCTTTGAAAAGTGTAGGCCAATAAAATCCGCACTGCAAAACCTTTGCAGCAGTTTTGTTTCCACTAAAATGACCTCCACAAGCCTGTTCATGACACATAGAACGTATTCTATGAAATTCTTGGTCAGGGACACATTTTCTTATTATTTGGTCTGCACAACTCTTAAACAGAGAGAGATCTTCCCAGATGAAATGTTTAACCTTTGCGAAGAAAAGATCTTTATCCATTTTATTCCAATGTTGAGGAATTCTTCCAGTAGCCAAAAAGTTGACTATGTATACAAACCAATGAGTGTGTACACTAATGGCAAAAAGTTGCTCATCATGGAAAGATTCATTGATAGGCAACCTATCAATCTCAGCAGTTAAAATTCTTGACAGGTGATCAGCCACCACATTCTCCACCCCCTTTTTATCTTTGATCTGTAAATCAAATTCCTGTAATAGGAGAATCCACCTGATTAATCTTGGTTTGGTGTCCTTCTTAGACAGAAGGTATTTCAAAGCAGAGTGGTCAGTGAACACCACTATTTGTGAACCCAAGACATATGACCTGAATTTCTCTAAAAGAAATATAATTGCCAGCAGCTCCTTCTCAGTTGTTGTGTAATTGAGTTGTGCATCAGTCATTGATCTACTGGCATAAGCTATGACATGAGGCAGCTTTTCTTTTCTCTGTCCAAGGACAGCTCCCAAAGCATAATCTGATGCATCACACATCAGTTCAAAAGGTAGTGAATAATCTGGAGACCGCAATATTGGAGCTAAAATCAAACAGTTTTTTAAAAATTCAAAAGCCTTCATGCATTCATTATTGAAAACAAAAGGGACATCTTGACACAGCAAATGACAAAGAGGTTTGGTTATTTTACTGAAGTCCTAAAAAAAATCCAGCATGTCCCAGAAACTTCTGATTTGTTTAACAGTTTTGGGGGGTGGTAAATGTGCAATTAAATCAATTTTTGCTCTGTCCACCTCAATGCCCTTGTGAGAAACAACATGGCCAAGGACAATGCCTTGGGTGACCATGAAATGGCTCTTTCCCGACTCAAAACTTGATTGGTTTCTTCACATCTGTAATACCAATTTGAGATGATGTAAATCTGGGAAAAAGCTCTCTGAGATTGAAAAATCATCCATAAAATCTCCATAAATTGGTCAATCATATCGAGAAAATGGAATACATGCATCTTTGAAAGGTAGTGGAGCATTACAAAGACCAAAAGGCATTCTCCTATAGGCAAAAGTGCCAAAAGGGCAAGTGAATGTGGTCTTTTCTGGTACAGAATCTGGTTGTACCCAGAGTAACCATCAAGAAAATAGTAATAAGCTTTTCCTGCTAGCTTATCTAAAATCTGATCAATGAATGGGAGGGGGAAATGGTCTTTTCTGGTCATTGCATTTTATTTTCTATAATCAATACAGACTCTCCACCCAGTTGTTTGTCTGGTTGACATAAGCTCACCAGAATTTGAGGTTACAACAGTGATCCCAGATTTCTTAGGTACCACCTGTGTAGGTGCCACCCAAGCTGACTCTAAAATGGGGTAAATGACCCCTGCATCCAACAACTTAACAACCTCTTTCATGACCACTTCTTGCATATGAGGGTTCAGCCTCCTTTTCATTTCCCTAGAAGGCTTTGCATCTTCTTCCAAATGGATTTTGTGCATGTAAACAGCAATAGTCCAGCCAATTGCCCTTCTATGTTCTTTCAAAACAACCAACAGCTCTTCCTCTTTCTCCTTTGTGAGGGAGGAAGAAATAATTACAGGCAATGATTTATGATTTCCTAAAAATACATATTTCAAATTTTCTGGCAGCTGTTTTAGTTCTAAATCAGGTGGGCTGAGAAAAGAAGGTAATAAAGGTACCTTAGCTGTTTGTGGAAGGGGAAGAGTAGCAGGTTTCCAAGAAGAGAAACTTGTTGATTGATTATGCGTTTCTTGCACAACATTTATTTCCTCAGAACTTGAGATACAAACTGTTTCTTCTTCAGAATTTCCCCAAGCATCTTTAACATCTGTGGTGAAATCTTCACACCGCAGAAACTGTTGTAAAGTCCCTTCTACAAGTTCATCCAATAGATCAACATGAAAACATTCTTCAGAGCTGAATTGAGGCTGTGTGATTGCATTATAAACATTTAATTTTACCTTCATGTTTCCAAAAGAGACTTCCATAATACCAAACCTGCATTGAATGCAAGCATTTGTCAGCTGTGAATGGTCTTCCCAAAATGACAGGGATGGAAGTTTTGCTTTTGGTTGGTTCCATGTCCAAAACTAGAAAATCAGCAGGATAGAAAAATTTATCTACTCCTACCAATACATCTTCAATCATTCCAATTGGCTTCCTTTCAGATCTGTCTGCTAGTTGTAACACCACATGAGTGGGTTTTAATTCTCCCAAACCTAGTTTCTCATATACAGAATATGGAAGTAGGTTGACACTAACACCCAGATCTAATAAAGCCTTTTCAATGGTATGTTCCCCAATAATGCAAGGGATTGTGGGGATTCTAGGATCTTAAAGTTTAGGTTGTGTGACAATGGATAACACCTGATTAATTCTTTCCACAGCAAAGACCTTCTTGGACAACTGTATCCTAGACTGTCTTTTGTGAGTGCAAACATCTTTCAAAAATTTTGCATATGTTGGAATTTGTTTGATTGCCTCAAGCAAAGGTAGATTTATCTTGACTTGCTTAAAAGTCTCCATCATTTCATCTATTTTTGTGTTCCCTTTATCAAAAGGGGATACAGATTTCATTGCATGAGGAAATGGTAAATGAGGAACTAATCCTTCATCTACAGCTTTGGAAGCATTTTCAGAAACTTTTTGAATTTTTTGTTTTTCATTTTTTTGATTTTTCTGAGGTCCATCAAGACTCGCTATCATTATCTGCTCTTCGCATATCTTTATCATTTTCCTCATTTTTTCCTTCTTCAGTACCCACTTTGTTATTTATAATTCTTCCACTTCTCAAAGTGGTAACAGTTTTTACTTCTTCATGTGAATTAGAAGCTTCTCCAACCATGAACTGTCCTTTGGGATTGTTCAAAGGTTGGCTGGGTAACTTTCCTTCCTCTCTTTTTGCCAAAGTATTTGAAAGCTGCCCCAATGTTTCTTCAATCTTCTTTATGCTCTGGTTGTGAAAATTCACAGTCTGAGTTAAAGATCCTAAATTCTGGTGTGAATTCAGGGCTTGATCTTCAAAAGAAGGGGACCTGGAAGGGTTTGAGGCGTTGCACAGTGATTGTTGTGGAGTGAAATCGAAAATTTGGTTTGGCATAATTCTATTGAAATAAGTGCTTTTGAAAGGCATTTGGTTCTTTGGTTGTTGCTGCTGTTGTGATTGATAATTCCCTTGGTTCCACCTCAAATTGGGGTGCCCTCTCCATGGATATTCATTTGACTGCATCTGTCCAAATGATTGAACAGCATGAGCTTGTTCCACCATTAAATCTGGGAACTGTGGTGCAGCAGGACATTGGTCAATTGAATGAGTAGGGGACTGGCATATCAAACATGCCTCCTCTACTCTAGCAACATTTGGATTTTTAAGTGAGTCTATCAATCTATCAAACTTTGTGGTTAAATTGTCCATCTTTCTTTCCAACTCATTCACCTCATAAATCTTCCCTTTGGTGGGTTGCTGATTGCTCATCCTAGCAGGATTTTCAATATCTCTTGACAGAGATTCCTGTTGAGTTGAGTTTTCACCAATTATTTCAAATAAGTCCCAAACCTCCTCAACTGTTTTTTGCAAGTAAGTGCCTCCACAGGAGGCATCCACCATATTTTTGCCTTTTTGATCAATTCCTTGATAGAAGCTTTGAACCAGCTGCCATCTGGGAATTTGATGATGAGGACACTACCTTAAAAGTTCCTTAAATCGTTCCCATGCTTCATGGAAAGTTTCAGTTGAGTTTTGTGAGAAAGAAATGATACTTTGTCTCAATTGGCTTATTTTAGACATTGGAAAATATTTGGCTAAAAATTGACACTGTAAATCATTCCAAGAAGTGATCCTATTTGGTGCTAACATAGATAACCATGCTCTAGCTTTATCCTTTAATGAAAAAGGAAAGAGCCTAAGCTTGGTTGCTTCTGGACCAAGTCCAGCTATGTTGAATGTGGTGCAAAGAGCCAAGAATTCATCCACATGTTTGTATGGATCTTCCTTACTCAACCCATGGAAGGAAGGAAGCATTTGGATAGTCGATGATTTGATCTCATAATTTCCTTCAACAGTAGGAAATTGAATGCAAAAGGGAGAATTATAAGCACCAGGTGCAAAGTAATCCCTCAAAAGTCGAGCTTCTTCACCCATAGTAGCAGAATTCTGTGTTGTTTGTTTGGTTCGTAGTAGCCTTTCAACTTTTAAATTCAGTGGGACAATCCCAGGGCTGAGAGTCCTCCTACCAAACATACAACTCAGAACAAAAAATCTGATTATTCACAGCAAACCTTCAGAATTTCTTTTTAAGTAGTTTCCCTTCTTCAAAAATTGGACATGAATAACTGCACAGGTATAAACAATAGAATAGTTTAGTAATGATATAAAAAATAAAAGTAAAAACTTAGGTCTACCTATTTTAGAACAAATTCCCCGGCAGCGGCGCCAATTACTTGTTGTTACTTCTTAGTGTGCTTGATTTATGTGTGTTTTGAAAATAGGTTTGCAACTGCTAAATTATACTGAATCTAGAATATTAAAAAGAGTAAAGAAATATCAACACAGATAGAAGTGAATTAGCCTGCAAGATCAGGGCCAATTGTAGCAAGTTTTACATGTAAGTGAGTGAAAGATCGCCCACAGAGAATTTGTCTAAAATGCAAGATAAACCTTCAGATCTGAGCTACCAGATCTGGCCTCTTATCCTATCTAGAAAGCACATAAGATGGGAGGTTGAATTTGTCACATTAACTAAATGATAAAAGTAAAAGTTAAACTAAATGATCCAGATCCGAGTTGGGGGAACGTTTGAGGTAAACTTATAAAAAATGGAGAAGTAATATCTAACTTTGATTTGGTCCTTGAAATCTAATGAGAATGACTGCAGCTCAATTGAGAGATGATCCAATCTTCATCTGGCTACAAGCGCAGATGTAAGAGAAATAAATCTAATTTAAGGATTAGGTTTAAGATTATGGCTATGGTCTGTCCACTTTAATGGCCACAAACCATCCAATAGTCTTTAGTCCAAAGCCTTAGTTTAGAACAATAAGCATCACTACAAATGCCGTGAGAGATTAGGTTACCAACACTAATTCTCACAGGATTAATGAATCAAGGGAAATTGCATGAAAAACTGTAAATCTAAAGGAGTCTAATGCACTAAGGAGATCAGAGGGAACCCTTAACATGAGTCCAATTGAGAATATACGGTTTACAGCAACCTTTTCAAATCCACCATTACAATTACAGAGCAATGCCTTAAACAACTCTCGATTTGTAGTCTTGAATACAACTCTTTTGAATTACGTAAATATCTCACGCCTCTCAATTGCAAGTAAAAGTGAAGCTATTACAGGGATTTCAGACACACTATCTGGTTTGGAAATGGGGGAATAGGAATGAAACTCAAAATCTGGATACCCAAATTGGGCAAATGGTTCGTCTATTTATAGTTTTCCTAAGTCCACAGATGTGTATCAACCAATCGAGGTGCTCAGATCCGTATTGACCAATGGTGGTCGAGCACGAGGATCCGTGATCTGTTTCGCCAATTAGAATTCCTCGATCCGTTCACCAATCTCGTGAAAAAGACATCAATTTTATGCATTTTGAACGTCTGTTTAGAGTTTCTGAAGTACCCGCCAAGTTATTTCATCTCCGGGTGCTCACGGGGTGGAATATGCCTTCGCTTCATGCTTAGAATCCTCCGAAATGTCCCTAGGTTTTAAATGCATTGGGACGTGAAACAGACATCGAATTGCCCTTGCAAAGCTGGGAATCTCGAATACCTTTTCGCATAGCTTAGGGACTTTTCACAAGGTGTTGTAACTCAGTCAATGTGTTCTGTTTGAATTGAGTTTTCTTCTTTTCGAAAAGGTCAATCATCCCTTCGAAGAGTTCAGATGCTCTTCGAACGCTAAGCCTGGAGTTTTTGTTCTTTTCGCAGAGTTTCAGGTTCTTTGCGAATAGTTCAGGTTCTTTGCGAAAAGTACTCTGTAGTGCATTTTTCTGTTCGAATTGCTCCATACTTCTTTTCTGGGTTGAGACCAGGTCTTTGCCTCTTCAATTCAGACCTTTCAACAGCTAGTGAGGTTGTTTCTTCTCTTTCTTCCTTTGGATTGACATGGATTGTCATCTTTTTGGCACTTTTAAGCTGCTTTTATGGTTAAGCCTGTCTTTATTGTTAGCTGCAACACCAGCACTTAAAACACTTATTTAGTTCTCTCAAAGGTCTATCAAAACTCAAGTTCAGGGGTGAAAAATGGTATGAGGGGTTTCAGTAGGGGATGAAAAAGGGGTATGTTGGGAGAATGTAAGGGAAGGGGATGGGGTGGAGGTGAACACGGGCGCCCCAAATGGGCCCGTGATATCGAACCTGGTTTGGGTGAAGGAGTCAGAGATCGGGTCTTCTCCTATACGGGAATGGGAAGGGGATGACGGTGGGGATGTACCGGCTCTTGACATGATCCGCTGACGAGTGTTGTATTGATGTCGCAGATAAGGGCCGAACACCTTCCTGGTTCTTCTCCTGCGGGCCGGGTTTGAGGTCGCCGTAGTGACGGTCACACCAAGGTATATTTTTGATTGTTTTTCTTTGTGTTTTTTTTTTTTTTTTTTTTTTTGGGTTTTGGAAAATGATGCTGATTTGATTTTTTTGTTTTTGAAAAGTGAATTTTTTGTTGTTATTTTTTATTTTTGATTTTGATTGATTTTTTTTTTTTTTTTTTTTTTTTTTTTAAGGTGGATTTTTTTGAAGATGAGGATTTTCTTTCTCTTTTTTTTTTTCAAACTGCAATTAACTCCCCTCTACTTAGATGAATGATGACCTGGTGCCCAGGGTCAACTCCCATTTCGGGCGATATATGTACCTTTAGTAGGTCCCATGGCGGGATCCGACACACTTCGGAAGAAGCGAAAGGGAACCCTTTCGTTCTATTGAAGGCGAGGGAATGCACGCAAATGACCCGATCCCCCGGAGCAAATCAATAATAAGTCGCCTTCTTTTTACTGGGCAGGGGCATATTGGGTGTTAGAGAATGTGGGAGGCTACCGCGGACACTAATATCGCTAATCGGGGAATTGGGGTGGTGGGTTGGGCCTTAGGTCGGGTTACTGCAGCCCAGTATATACTGGGCGTATATATTATGCACGCCCGACCAAAAAAGTACAGATTTGGCTGGGCGTATATATTATATACACCTGGCTTAAATCTGGAGATTTTGGCTGAGCGTATATATTATATACGCCTGTGTAAATCTGGGGCTTTTTTGCTGGGCGTATATATTATATACGCCAGGCAAAAGGTTCTGTCAATTATATTTTGACAGTGGACAGCAAGCCCGAATGTGGGTCTTTGAACTGGTTTCTTGAGAGAAATGCTCCCGGGGACTGCTGTGTATGTTATCGGGTCCCTCCTTTCCGTTTCCTAGGGATACACGGCTGAATTTTGGGTTTTCTACGCTCTCACCAATGCGGGTTTTACGGCTTGATCGGAATTGGCAACCCAACTGATATACCTCTGGCGCAAGCGCCTTCTCAGGTACTGGAAGGGGTGGTTCTTTTCAGGATCATCACCACTAGGACCGCCATATCGAACCGGTCAATTGTATCGTGCTAAACCCGAAAACTACCCAAAAATACAAAAATAAATTCAATTATGTCCCCATACTGTTGGTTCACTTTTAATCACAAATTTTTATAGGGGAGTGAAATTAAGTCCAAAATCGAGTCGGGGATGACAAACCCGTGCCGCCTAAACAGGCCGGCGTTCAAAGGTGAAATATGATGACCGAAATAAAGTGCGCAAGTAGGCCCGCCAAACGACTAAGGCTTGTAAATGACCGAAATTTAAATGACGTGAAAATAAATGCAAGCGGGCCCGCCAAACGGCTAAGGCGGCTTAAATGACTAGAATCGAAAAAGTTGAAATTTAAGACGCAAGTAGGCCCACCAAAAGGCTAAGGCACTTAAAGGACTGAATCGTAGGGGTGAGTACGTTAGTAAAAACAATAAAAAATAACAAAAAATAGCAGCAAATTAGAACAAAAAACAACCATGGTTAGTAAAATAATAAAATAAAAGGAAAGGCCAACAAGAGGGTAAGCGCTAGGGTGAATTCCCCAGCAGAGTCGCCATCTGTGCGACCGTGGATCCTCTCAAACCCGTCGCGGCGATGCGCTCACCTTTTAATGAAAATGTAGAGTTGCCACCCAGAGCTTTTGGTGACCCAGGAAACCTTCAAATCGATATTTTGAGTACCGAAGTGCTAAATATGACTCTGATTTACCGGTCTTTGCCAAAGGCTCTAGGGTAGGGGCTTCGGTTATCAATCGGGAAGGGTTTAGGCACCCGATCAATCCGCACGTAGCGGTCTCTATCTATGGCCAAAATAAAAATAAAAAGGGCGGAGTTTCCCCTTGCCCGAAGGCAATACGGTCCTATCAAGCTTTGAGCCAAATCGAAATTTCGGCGGCGTAACGGCTTGAATCGTTGGACGGAGGAGACACCAAGAAGGTAGAGGAAGAGAGGGGTGAGCCGGAGCTCACGGGCCCTTGTTGCACCGTGGAAGATCTTCGCTTTGGCGTGCTTCCGATGGCTTAAATGGTGTGAAAATGGGTTCTAATACTAGGATTCAATAAAGTAGGGGGTGCAGAGTGAAGCTAGAGGCTAGGTTTTAGCTAAAAAGAGTGATCTAATGGTGGAAATGGACTGAAATAGGTGAAGTATGCATGCTGGAATTCTAGGAAAATATTGGCATTTTCTCTCACTAGGGTTCTCTCTTAAGCACTCTCTAATCCTTCAACAAAAATTCAACCCTTTGGGAAGAGGGGGGCCTCTCTATTTATAGAGAAGGGATGGGTTAGGGGCTTACTTAAGAGCTAATTGGTTTAGCAATTAGGTAATCCCCCATCTAAGGTTTTTTGGGTTTTCAAGGTCCTAGGGTTTTGGGACACTGGTTTCAATGGCGGATGATGGGGTGAGACCGTGGGTGACTTAAGGGTTGCCAATAAGCTCAAAGGGGGTGCAACCAATCTCAAGACACCCACCTCAACCAAGGGGATGGTCAAAGGGTCAAACTAGATGGAGGAAATTCGAGCTATCGATGGCGATTCTTATGTAGCTAAGTCGTATATATTATATCGCCCGATTTAGGAACGATAATTTTACCAAAATCGGGGAGTTACGAGAAGATGAAGCCCGTGGTGGGTCCCACCTATATATTATATACGCCCGGCCAAATTTCCCCCAAAATAGGCAGGCGTATATAATATATACGCCTGACTAATATGGGGCTAAATTGGCTGGGCGTATGTAATATCCACGCCTGAGCAAAATTTTTATGATTTTATGTGAAACTTCAATCGGCCATAACGTTTGAACCCTAGATCCAAATTGGGTGATCTTTGGCTTGTTGAAAGCTGGAGAAGTCCTCTTTCCAATGGTATATGACTTATTCATGGTAATGGTCTGTGTGAAATTTTGTGGCTCTCACCCCATTAACTGCCAGAAGGGTTTAAGTTAGGTCTGGGAAGGGATTCTAGGGTGTAGGGGTGACTTCTAAGGATTGGGGGAATGGCTCTACAGGTCTTAGGGTGATTCCTAAAGGTCTGGGTAAATCTCTAAGGGTTCAGGGGTGCCATCGGAAGCACAGGGGTACATCGCCCCCGAAGTACAGATTGATCGGGCCTTGGGCCGAATTTGGGTGTCTACAAAAGGTCTTTCCTTCAGCTTGTAATGGAGTTTTGGGTTTTAGAAGGTGTCAAAGAATGGTAGAAAAGGATTCAAAGTTGAAAATTTAGATCTTCTTTCTCCCATCTTTTCAGGCTTCTTCTTTTCTACTTCAGTAAGTATCCATGATTGGATACCTTCTTTCCTTTTTTATTTTTTGTAAAATCCCATTTCTTCAATTGATTTGTAAAATCGTATTTTACGATTTTTCTTTCTTTCTTTCTTTCTTTCTTTCTCTCTAAATCATCTATTTTTTTTAAATCACCCTTTTACGATTCTTCACTCCTTTCCCATATTCTTCACTTTAATTTCTTCCGCTGTACTTTCTTTTAGCATTTCGCTTATCGATTTTTGCTTTTTAGTCCTTCCACTCCCTCTTCCCTTCTTTTGCATTCTAAATTCTCAGAAAATTGTAAGGGTTAAAGGTTAAAAGCTTTGGGTAGTATTTATGGTTAAGGATAGAATTTTTTAGGATTTTGACTTTTTGACTCTGATCTAAATAAGAGATGGCCTTTAATCATCTTAACAATTTATTAGCATAGATGTCTTATTGTTTTGATATTTCTAATAGATAGTTCTAGACAAAAATCAGGTTATCATAGTCATAGAATATTTTGATTCTAAATTCAGTAATATGAGATTTCATAAAAGCATAGAAGTTCAAAGAAAGTTTGACTTGAATAGAAGCAGTCTCTCTCAAAGAAAGGAAAATTTGGCTCTAATGCTCACTGGTTTATAATTTTGAAACTATAGTTTAAAATATTATAGTTCAGATCAATCTATTGTTTCAAACATTTATTCTAATACAGTGTTCAACAAGCTAAGCATGAATTTTAACTGTTCTATATTCTAATTATTGAACTTCTACTATGATGGATCGTAAGTTTTCCAAGCTTCGCAATTTTTTCTATCATAATTCCTATGTAATGATCAACGTAAAAAAAAACTCGAAAAAATTTATATAAAAACAAACTAACTGATATACTAATTAACTAATTAACTACTACTATACACAAAAGTTATGTACCCCACAAACTTAGGTTGGACAATACCCTCATTGGCACAAAAATAGGGGACAATTAAAATTTATTTACCTAAAAATTACTAATATCACTAAATGTTTATCAGATGTGAAAAAAATTATGTAAAGAATGTTTCCCCAAACTTGAGGAAAACACAACCATTTTATTCTCAGAGACATTAATAACAAAAATTAAAGTTAGTAACAATTGCACAGTTAGTGAAAAAAAGTTGGTCCAAAGAAAATATTATATATTAACTGAATATTTATAATGAAGAGGAAAAAAGAAAATCTAAAGTACTAAAAAACTAATTACATAAAAAAAGAAATAATCCTAGGAAAAATCTAGACACTAATTTATTTACCTTAAAGATCATACCTGTGAGGCTTGTGATGTTCTGTATTATTTTTATTCACTTGGTGATGAAGGTATGGTACAAGAGTGGAAGTACTAGGGTCGTCTTCCGAGTCAGACATCACATCTGTAGAGTAATTATCTTGTTCTTCTTTTGAATGTGGTTCTCCATGTGTTGTAGGCTCAGCCTCATCAGGGTTTTCCTCATCATCTATCATTCTGCAAGAGCTTCCTTCTAGACTTTGTTGCTCTTTTTCACCCTTTTCTTTGTTTTTCATTTTCTAATTTTTTTGGTTTTTCTTGTTGGGGGGTCTCTTCCTTGGCTTCATTCTCTTTTTCTACGGTTGTAGGGATAGCTACTGGTGTAGGCATCTCTACTCTATTGTCAATAGTCTTGCCACTCCTAAAGGTTTGAATAGCTTGAACTATTGGGGTTAGTGGCTCTGAGCTCTCTTGGTTACACTCTCTTTCCTCCCACTGCAAGGCTAACTACTCGATTTTGGTTTCTAGATTTATAATGGACTGAGTACAAGAGTGTAAGTTTTGGGAGATCTGAGACAACTGGGCTAATTCCCTAGAGTGATGGTGCGCATGTTGTTGCAAGTCCTGAAGGATTTGGAGTATAGTAGCACCATCATTTCCATTCTGAGGATAGGCTATTGTGCAAAAGATTGGTATGGGCTATATGATTGTTGGGGATTCAGAGAATGTTGTGGGTATACATAAGATAATTCTTGCTAAGTCACCATTGGGAAGCCATAAGGCTTGTCCCACTCATAATTATAATAATTCTTAACACTACCCCAATGAGAGGCAAAAGCATGCTTTGTCTCCAGCATGGCTGGTTACCAAGGAGTAGTTGGGAATTCTATTGGAGGGTAAGTCATGTTGATTCTCGGCCAAGATGTTTCATCACAGCCTTGCATCTTAAATATTATATATATTATAATTATTTTAGAAAGCAAAGAGAGACAAATCTAAGCCTCTAATCTCTGTGGCCAGCAGAAGTGTTGAAACCTTTGATTTGCTGTTCCGAGTAAACTTGCAAAAACTTAAGAAGTGATAAAAAAAAATTAAAAATATAAAGAAATATAAAAAGAGAGATACATACTTGGTTTCTTAAATTAATATATTAAAAAAAATTCGATCCCCGATAGAGGCACCAAAAACTTGTTAGGCTGCTTTGGTTGGCATATATCTAATTAAGTTTTAACCTATTGCAAGCGCACAATGGAAATTATAGTACTAGCATAGGATCGGTCATACAAGGACAGGTTATATAAAATATATATTAATTTCTTGAAAACTTATACTTATCTTTTAAGTTCCTAAACTACTGGAGAAATATGAATAAAGAATGTTTTCTTAAACTAAATTTTGCATAAAATAAAACCTAAATCCTCCTACTTCAGATTATGGTTGTTAATCACTCTTAAGTGATCTGTAATATCCTTGATTTTCATGTACCGCGTAGGTCATGCATGGCATGAACAGTGCTCGTGTGATTGTAGTTCACAAGGGAACCACACTTACTATATACACTCTTAAGTGTATGTATTTTATATAAGAGTTAGGTGAAAATAAAACACCTTGTATGGGTGTGTGTGTATTTAACACACTAGTTTAAACAAGCTGAGAAAGGGGGGAGAAGTCTCCCATACGTTTATCTCTTTGCTTGAGTTTAGAGAGAGAGTGAAATATAGAGAAAGAGGAAAAAGAGTTTGGTTTGTAAAGAGAGTGAGAAATAGAGATTTTCTTTTGATCCAAAGGTAAGATCTACCTTATTGATGTTATGTTTATGAGATAGGGATGGAGTGGTGAAAAATCTAGAAGAAGATCTAGTGGATTGGAGCTTGTAGTTGATCTAGAGAAGGTTTGGAGTGAAGGGTTTTGAAACCCTCTTTCATTGTGAAAATCATGGATCAAATCAATAGGAGATCTGTTATTTAAGATATGAATCTAGTTATTTATGAATATTAAATGAAGTATTTATGATGGGTTTAGTTAGGTATTAAATGTGGTTTAAATAGGGAAAGATTGAAGTTCTCGAAAAGCTCAAGCTGTGGCTGTAGTGGTTCCACGAGCGTGCGGTTATAATAGCTCGCTCGCGTGAGGGGGGACCATTATAGCGAGAAAATGAATCCTGTGCTTACTCGCACGAGGACCTTTTGTAAAGGGAAGCTCACTCGTGCAAGGGCTCACGTGAGCTGTAGGTGACCTCGATTACAAGTGCTCGAGCGAGGTTGAGTGCTCACTCACGCGAGGACAAGTGGTCGCTCGCACGAGGTATAGCATAGAAGTTTGCTTTATTTTAATTAGCTCCTTGGAGTTATGAACTTCCTTGATCCTTGTAAACTCTTCTAAGGGTATTCTAGATCATGTAATATAGGTTGGGCGTATGGCTCTTGCGTTTGATCCCTTGTGAGATGTAAATGTGATTGGATGATGGCTTTGCTTTGAGGTAGGAAATATTTTGAACTTGTACACTTGATTACAAAAGCATGTATGTTGTGATGTTTTAAGTATGCAAATTTGTTAAAGCATAATTAATGGCTTGTGTTTTAAAATGCTAAGATAAGTATATGAAAGTAAGGTGTGCGTGTGTACACGGGAAATGAGAAAATCAATGAGTATAATAATTGTGACATCCAGGGATGTATTTGTGAATAGGGCATCTAAGTGATGCATTTGAATGTGAGACATCCAGGGATGTAAAGTTAATGTGAATGGACTTTAAATTATTAAAAATTAGCACAATTACACGGTGAATAACTATATGTAGTTGCACAATTGATTTAAGGTTTGGAGAATACCCCACCGACACTACAGTATACCCATGATTGACTCAGCAGGATATTCGTGATCGGTATGGCAGCCAATCCGTACACCAATAAGATATCCCAAGGATGTCTATGAGTTATGTGCTTATCGCCTATGAGAAAGGGACTTGGGCTATGCTACATGAAAAATAGTCTGATTAGATGATGATGGAGGGTATTCCATCGAGGCTCGATGCTATATTGCTCGGAGATTATTTAATTTAATTGATTTAAGCCATGAGACCAGCCCAGTTATAAAATGAGAACCAATTGAGCATGAGATGACATGTGTAGTATAGCAATTGCATTTCGTTTATTCTTTTAGTATCTCAAACTCTTTTCTAACCATTTTATATTGATGAAATCATGCTTCAATTATGTCATGAAATGTATGTGAGTAAAATAGATTTACATGTTAAGATACCTTCCCTATTGAGCTAGGATGTAGCTCATCCCTTCTTGACTATACGTCGCAGGTTTCGAGATAGGAGCTGCTTCTAGTGACGTCGATCTTGAGGACTCGGATTACGTTCCAGGGGAGGAGTCTGAGCCCTCTCCTAAGAAGTTATTTTAGAAGACCCTTTGTGTACTTTGATATTTGTTTTGAGAGAGATAATTATGGCATGGTATGCCCAGCCTGTTTCGTTGGGATAATGTAATTATGGAGATATTCTTTGTCGAACCATCTGAGGTGACCATTGATACATCACTGATCGTTCGGGTTGGTTCTTTTGCCCATGCAGTGGCATGGAATTAGAACTATCTTTTTGGTTATATGTTTTGGCTTTAAATTATAGAGTTGAAGATTTAGTTCAGTACTTATTCTTTTGTACATGCTTTGTTTATGCTCGTGTGGATATACCAACTATTTCACGTATGTAGTTGGGGCACGGCCTAAAGGGTCATGCCGATGGCACAGGTTTCGATGTGTCGAAATCCGGGGTGTCACACTATCGAATGTTTCCAATTTTAAAATACCATTACACTAATCTACAGACATCAACCTGACTCATCAATTCAAATTAAAATTCAAAGATATTTACAAAGCAGGAAATTGTAATAAAATAAATATAAACTAGAAAGTAAAAGTAGAACCATCCAAAGGCTTGACCTTTTAGCTTCCTAAGCCTTGATTGTCATGCAGGACCTTAGAGAACTATGGAGGGTGTTACTTTATAAATCCTAAACTACTTTGATTAGGAGAAAACAGAGACCTCCGTTGTCAATTGATGCTATGAAATTCTTGGATGATTATTCCTATACCAAGCCCTCTTATTTATAGCTCATAAGGGGTCGGTTTACAAAACTTCTAAATCTAATAAAAGAAACTACTAAAATAATACTATCCTAATATAACTCTACTTCTAATCTTATATTTCCTTGCTTTGATTCTATTGATGTACTTCTAGATTTCTTCCTTTATTTCAGCAGTAGAGTCCTTTAAAAGTCTTCTTCATCAATCTCCTCAAATCCGTGATTGGCTAGACTTCTAAGTCAGGAATTCTTCTTATTTGGTGCATGGCGGTGTTCATTCTCACTTGATCAGCATCTTTAGAAGGTGTCTTTTCTGAAAAATCGTAAATCATAATTTTCTATTCTTTTTTATCTATACAATTTCCTATTGAAGGATTCTCTATTTACAATTTCGTTTCTCTTGTATCGCATTCTACTCTTGAGCGGTTTTTCTCTGAAGAATCATAAATTATGATTTCTACTCTTCCAGTACATTATACTGTAAAATTTTAAAACACGATTTTCTGTCTTTTCAGTAGGCGAAGATTCGTCTTTTGGTTCAATCATCTTTTTACTGCTTTATAAGTTTATTTTGACGAATACTATCATTTTGGTTCTCTTTTGCTATTTTTCTCTAATATCCACACATCAGTAACTTATTAGTAGCAAACTAAGTCCTAGCATCAC
Source organism: Chloranthus sessilifolius (assembly GCA_021018995.1). NCBI lineage: Eukaryota > Viridiplantae > Streptophyta > Magnoliopsida > Chloranthales > Chloranthaceae > Chloranthus > Chloranthus sessilifolius. The sequence goes on from CM037586.1 coordinate 61,787,259, forward strand.
TATATTAAGGGTGGTAAAATGGTATATTATGTGATTGATCAGTCACCCTCTATTGGTCTCATTGGGCTTCTTGATGCCCCAGTGTATGGTTCCACACATAAGTTGAGACCGATAAAAAGACATGTTGACAGTTAATCTTAATTCTTCACTACCCCTTTATGTGTTTTAGAGTGGTTCAAAATTGTTCGGTCCTTTACATGTAAACATTTGGTAATTGGGAGCAGTGGTAATCTTCTGCCCCTTTGTCGCAAGAGTTGAGTCTCTAATTAGAAAATTTTCTTTGACCAACATTATGGGCATTTCTAGAGACATTATTGGTAGATTTTCCACGGCTGCCTCGACCTGCATCTCCTTTGACTCTAATGCCTCTTGGGTTTTGAGTAACCCATCTAACGAGGTTGTGAAGTGTTCATTGACCTGCTCCATTTTTTATGAGGGTAGAGGTGTACCTTTCTTTAGAGATACCCTTGCCTTGGTCCTTCATCTTCATCTTGATCCATTGCCTCCCTGGGTTTATTTGATGATTGCAAATTGTGAGAGATTTTGACAATTTTGTGAGGCTCTGGTTTAGATGAAGGTAAGGGACACCTGATTTGGCGTCTCCAAGCCCCCCTGCATCGCACATGTGACTTCTGAGATGCATCAGTAATTATCATATTTTTTGGCATAGATGAGAGGCATTTTTGTAGGTCCAGGGTTAGAACTTCATATTGCATCGATTTTGAGAATTGACGACTTAAGTATGTTAGCTCATAATCCTCATCTTCAAACGTATCGTCCTCATCTTCATGATCATCAAAGAACTGCTCACCATCAATGATATCTCCATCGATTGGCAATTGAATAGCTTGACCTTTGGAGGTTGAGGGAAAAGGTTCTTTTAGATTGAGCGGTTCCATGCAAGACTCGCTTTTGCTTACGGGTGACCTTGAGGAGGATGGCACTTGTTTTGTACTAATTCATGGAATCATTTCAAATCAGCCACTACCCACTTTTTTAGACAAAAGCATGTCATTTTCACCAATTAAAAATTGTGATGAATCAAAAGCCCCATCAGATTTAAGTTCACTACCCAAGTCCTCTTCTAGTCGATATCCACTACCCGAGGGAAGAACATGACTTATACTTGGAGAATGGTTTTGTGGTGCATGGATGAGATTAGGAGCTTGAGTTTGACTTTGGTTGAGCATTGAAAGGTATTAGAATTGAGTTTCTTGGCTTGATGGAAATTGGGTTTGGTATTGATTGCTTCAAAGATATTGGAATTGATTTTGGGAAGCTTGACATTGACGATATTGAATTTGGGGTTCAGTTTGGTTGAATGGGGATTGAGAAATGGGTTGTGAATTCGGTTGAATTAGGTGTTGGTAAATGGATTGTTGATTTGATTGGGATGGTTGTTGAGGGGATTGGATTGGGTGTTGGTAATGACAGTGTTGGAAGGTATTGGGATGATGGAATTGGGATTGTTAATATTGGTTAGAGAGGGGTGTAAATGGCTGGGTAGTGAATTGAGACCCAAAATCAAATTGATCCATCTCAAACTCAAAGCATCCAATGACGTACGTATCACAAATTGCAAAGATCTACTCCTTATGAAGGAGTTCAATGATGGACATAGTGATCGGGTCTCTTTTTTTTTTGGATTTTGATCTTTTTTTTTTGCTTTTGATTTTTTTTTTGCTTTTGGTTCTTTTGATTTTTCTTTTTGGATTTTGATTTATAGCAATTTTGGACTTCCCTCTTGAATGGTTTAATACGTTCAAGGCCTCTTACGATGGGACTCGAATGCCCCCTTGAGAATCAAAGAGAGATCTCTTGATCTTTAAGGGCACGGAAATTCCCGTGATACCACAAGCTCTCGAAATAGCTAATAAGAGGGTGACCTCTCTTGATCGACGAGAGATTTTAGAATGTAGGAAGTATTAGGAGTCTCGGAACCAACGTATGGGGAGTTTGAGGAACTGTGAATAAGGCCTCAAATCTTAGCTCCCAACAGCTAGGTTATGCATGCATACTATGTACGCATATGCAAAAATCTAGATTTTTAAGCTATGCATGCATACTATGTATACAATGGTTCTGAACCCTTTTTTGGTTGTGTACATACAATGCACGCATGGCTTGCATATGCATCCTTCTACCAAGCTGCTGTTAAGAATTGGTCTTTGACTAGGGCTTTCGGGGCAATGCCACCTGGGACTATTTCTTTGCTTTATCTAGTACCTCCTTTCCGTGCCTAGGGATACAAGGTCAATTCGATTTCACTAGCACTCTCCTCGGAGTTTTAGGCTCCATAACAAGTTTGGTCACTCACCCGATATACCTCCGGTGTAAACATCTTCTCACGTACTGAATGGGGTGGTCCTTTTCGATATCATCACCCCAAGTGTAACATCCTAAAATTCGAGCAATGAACAGTGTCCTCAGGACGTGTGCCCGACTGATCATAGATTTGACTAAGTGAAAGTCAAATAGTGGACGTAAAAAGAATTTGTTAGGTGTGATGTGAATGTGTCGTAATTTATGGGATTAGGAAATTGTTTTAAAGGTCACATACACCTATCTAGGGTGTATGTGCGTCACACCAAGCAGGAGAGAGAGTTAAGAGGGTATGCTAGGTTAAGAGAATTCATTTCTCTTTGGTTGGTTGGTGAAGAGAGTTAAGAAGAGAGAGAGAGAGAGAGAGAGAGTAAAAGAGTGAATGGTAAGGAAGTAGTGTGGGTTCCAAATTGAAAATGGATTCAAGCATTAAATACCAGATTCGACGCGTTGGGAACGGTTAGAGCCAAAACTAGGAACCCTAGTCATTAACCCAACCATTCAACCAATCAGGAGATTTATTTGAGGTGAGTTAGATTTAATTGCTATAAACATGTTGTGTTGCATTTAATCATTGTAAATGATGAATTAAAGAAGGGAAAATGAAGGAAAAATAATAAGGAAGAGATTTGGAAGAAATGCCTGTAAGGGGCTGAAAATTTGACCAAATATATTGATCGATTTTTGAAAACGATCGATCGACTTTGGCCTGGAGGATTTCTGGGCAAAGGTGCCCGAAATCAATTTATCGATTTGTGGAATTCGATTAATCGATTTGAAATTGATTAATCGTCTGAGCACCTCCAGTGACTGGAAAATGAGAGCTGGGGAAAACCGATTGATCGATTAAGAAATCGATCAATCAATTTTGGAAGTTCGATTAATCGATTTTGGAACTTCGATTGATCAATTTTGGAGATCGATCAATCGATTTGGATAGTTTCTGTGGACTTTGGAATTAGACTTTGAGGGCCTAGGAAGGTCTTGTACCTTCTTTAATGTATCCTTATTGATGCTTTGCTTGTGCTATGGTGTACCGTAGGTGGTGCGAGCAAAGGCAAGCATGGTGAGTCGCATAGACCTTGATGCTTGGTGATTCGAACACGTGAGGTAGGGAACACCTTGAACATGTACTTTAAATTTCAAAAGCATATATGTAGAGAGATGGAAATAAATAATTATGTATCAAAATGTGAGTTCTAAGAGTGTGTCTTTGTGTGTGTGTGAATACTAGATGAATATGAAATGTCCCCAGGGGATGTGAATGTGATAATGAGCATCTATGTGATGCATTGAGCTAGTAACATCCTAGGGATGTATGTGAAACCTGTCAGCAAAGTGAAAGAAAAGTGATAAGGCCTAATATACTAAAATTAGCACAGTCACACGGTGAATAAGTATATGTAGTGCACTTTGATATTTAAGGTTTGAACAGAATACCCCACCGACGTGACGGGATACCCATGACTAACTCAGCAGGATATCTGTGACCGGTACGGCGACCAATCCGTACACAGTTGGACATCCCAAGGATGTATGAGACTAGAAACCCCGTCACCTATGAGAATGGGACATGGGTAGTATTCAAGAATGAAACAAAATATGAAAACTGTCTGATTAGACGACGATGGAGGGTATTCCATCAGGCGCCCGATTCTTTAGTATATCGGGAATATTTAAGTTATGATTTAAGTGATTAGGCTAAATCATTATCAAATACCAGCAAGTTGAGAATAAAAGTACATGTGTAAAGAAACAGTTGCATTCAGTACATCTTTCCAGTTATTTAAATTGTTTTCTCAGTTATTCCATTTGATAAATCATGCTTTTAACTGTCATAGGAATATATGTGAGAGCTTGACTTATATGTTCATTATTGTTTCCCTATTGAGCTAGGATGTAGCTCACCCTTTAGACTATACATCACAGGTCCCGTGCTTACGACTGCTAAGGCTTCGAGAGACGTAGATCCGAGGGATTCAGATTACGTGCTAGGGGAAGAGTTAGAGCAACCTCCTAAGGACTTCTTCTAGAGGACCCGTGCGTACTTTGAGAGTGATTTTGAGAGCTTTTTGTACGGCTTGGTATGTCAAGCCTTATTTTTTAGGAAAATTTAATGAAGTGATATATTCTTTTGGCGAACCATCTGGGGTGATCCTGCTTGCCACCGATGGTTCAGGTCGGTTCTTCTGTTCATGCATTGGCATGAAGTAGAACTGTCTTTTGAGCTTTTGTTTTAGGATAGCATACCTTTATTGCATGCTTGTTTCAGTTCACTTGTTTTACTTGGATTTGTTATTGCTTGGTTATACCAATGTTCCGTACGGACTTTAGGGGCAGGATGTCGAGGGTCGTGCTGATGGCACGAGTTACGGGGTGCCAAAATCTGAGCGGTCACAGTTGGTATCAAAGCTATTTCTTTTAGAAATTCTGACAATCATTATTTTTGTCAGATCTTAGGGACTTCTGCTAATGAAACTTTGGTTTCATGTGCAGACCGTTATCTCTTCTAGGGGAGGAGGCCGATCCAGGGACGACCAAGATAGGAATTTATGTAGTGGTGATGACTTCATCTCGCCTATGAACAGAGTGCCCATGGGAGATAGAGGGGCAACCGGAAGTAGCGGCCAGGCAGAAAATCAGGATCGAGATCAGAGGAAACAAGAAAGAAACAAAGAAAGAAATGAGGAGAGGAAAGAGAATCAGGGGATGATGCATACCATGGAAACCATGGCGATTGCCATGGCATAACAAGCAACATCCTAGGCGGCTCACAATGCCAATGATCAACAATAGGCACCTACACCTCTAGTAGGTCCGACACAGCTAGTGCCCTCTGTATTTACTAAGATTTGGAGGATGCGACCTTCTAGCTTTTCAGCGTAAGTGGAGTCAATGGCTGCTGAGAATTGGCTGAGCAAGATGGAAAAGGTTTTTAGCATGCTTACGTGCACGGAAGATGAAAGCGTCCGTTGGGCAGCTTACATATTCGATGGGGAGGCAGGGCCTTGGTGGAAGTCCGTTTCTAGGACTAGGGCTCTAGAGACCCCAGGATTGCCCTGGACTTTGGATGAATTTGTAGAAGAGTTTAATAAGCAGTATTTTCCTGAAGTAGTGAGAAATCAGATGGAGATATAGTTTTTACAGCTTTTGCAAGGAAGAATGATGGCAAGAGAGTATGGAGTGGAGTTCATGAGACTTGCTCGATTCACTCCCGATTATGTGATTACCGATGTGATGAGAGTGAAGAGGTTTCAACACGGCTTAAGGCTGGATATTAGAGGGGGAGTGGTACCTTTTCAGTTGAAGACCTATGGAGAGGTCATGAGTAATGCTCTGGTTGTTGAGGAAGAAAATAATGATCGATACCACTGAAGGGAACAACATGGGAGAGGAAATGTAGATCAGAGTAGGACTGAGAACTACAAGCCGGTGAACAAAAGGCTATGATTCGTAGTGCCTATTCAGAGACAACCGTTCCAAGCAGGGTATGGGAGACCGGCACAGTAGACGAACTACTAGAGATTACTATTGCTTGCATCGGGGAGGCCAATAAGATATGAGAGCCCTGCTACCACCACTGGAGCAGCAGTTACACAGGGTTTCTCACGAGCTGCTTCTTCAACACCTAGAGAGACTTGTGCCAAGTGTGGCAAGTCTCACATGACAGCGGATTACAGGCAAGGAACACGGGGTTGTTATAAATATTGAAAGGTGGGCCACGTAATTCGAGATTGCCCTCAGGTGAACAAAGAGGAGACGGTTTCTGCGTTAACGCCATGACCAATACAAGCGAAGCCAGTCGTAGGGAGAGCCTACGCAGTCACTGCCCAAGAAGCAGGGAATATACATGGCGTTATCCAAGGTGAGATTCCTTTTAAATAAAGAGTTGTAATCTCTTAAAATTTTAGATAGAGAAGGTGCATTCATTTCGCAATTGTGTAGACTTGTTCTTATGCATTAAATTTTGATAAGTAAATATGCATTATATTTGTATATATGTATGTTATAGGTACGTTACAAGTATATGAGAAAGAATGCGATGTAGCATGTGAAGCACGAGTGTTGATAGACCCAGGGTCTACCCACTCCTTTGTTACTCCGAGGTTTGTAAAAAGAATGAAGATTGTTCCGAAGACATTGGACTTTATTCTATCAGTGTCTATTTCGATTGGAGAATTAGCTGACACAGAATTGGTTTGTAAGTCAGTAATTGTTGGCATCGATGATGGAGAAGTGCATGAATTGACAGCAAAATTAATATTGTTAGACATGCAAGGATTCGATGTGATCCTTGGCATGGACTGGTTGTCCCAACACTATGTGACTGTAGATTGCAAGAGCAAGGTCGTCATCTTCAGACCTAACACAAGACGATCGTTTCGATTTCGAGGAGAGAGATCGACGCATTGCCACTCATCTTTGCAATCAAGGCAAATGCTTAATCAGAAAAGGTTGCAGTGGTTATTTGGCATTCTTGAAAGTCGATAAAGAAGTGAAGAATGACATCTCAAAGATCGCGGTTGCTTGTGAATTTGAAGATATATTTCTAGAGGAGTTACCAGGATTACCTCCAGATAGAGAGGTGGAGTTCGCTATCGACTTAGCACCGAGAACGGAGCCTACTTCGAAAGCACCATATAGGATGGCTCCTGTTGAGTTGAAGGAGTTGAAAGAGCAGTTACAAGAGCTCATGGATAAGAGGTTTGTAAGATCGAGCGTGTCTCCATGGGGAGCACCGATCTTATTTGTAAAGAAGAAGGATGGGTCAATATGATTGTGCATTGACTATCGCCAGTTAAACAAACTCAGCATAAAGAATCAATATCCTTTGCCAATGATAGATGACTTATTTGATCAGCTGCAAGGAGCGAGATAGTTTTCCAAGATCGATCTAAGATCTGGATACCATCAGCTGAGAGTCAAGGCAGAGGACATTCAGAAGACTGCTTTTAGGACACGGCATGGACACTATGAGTGTTTAGTAATGCTACTTGGGTTGACGAATGCACCAGTGTCATTTATAGATTTGATGAATCGGGTGTTTAAACCACACCTGGACTCATGCGTCATGGTATTCGTTGACGATATCCTAATATACTCCAAATCAAAAGCAGAGCATGAAGAACAATTGAGAGTTGCTCTACAAACTTTAAGTGAACACCAGCTGTACACCAAGCTCCGTATGTGTTAGTTTTGGTTGGAGGAAGTTAGCTTTTTAGGACATGTCGTCTCAAAGTATGGTGTCACGGTAGATCCAGCTAAGATCGAAGCAGTGGTTAATTGGGAGCAGCCAAAGACCATGACTGACATCCGTAGTTTCCTTGGACTAACTGGCTACTATCGACATTTTGTAGAGGAGTTTTCAAAAATATCGGGACCTCTTACTAGACTTATACGGAAGGATGCAAGATTTGAGTGGAGTGAAGCATGCGAGAAGAGTTTTCAAGAACTCAAGAAGAGACTTACTTCAGCTCCAGTATTGGCCATTCCTTCAGGCAGTGGAGGGTTTGTGGTATATAGTGATGCTTCATATAATGGTTTGGGATGCGTACTCAACCAACACAAAAATGTGATAGCTTACGGATCAAGACAGTGGAAAGAGCATGAAAAGAACTACCCGACACATGACCTGGAACTAGTAGCAGTCATATTTGCGTTGAAGATCTGGCGACATTATTTATACGGTGAGACCTTTGAGATATTTATCGACTACAAGAGCCTCAGATACTTATTTACACAGAAAGAGTTGAATATGAGGCAACACAGATTGATGGAGTTCCTCAAGGACTATGACTGTTCCATACAGTACCATCAAGGCAAGGCTAACGTAGTAGCTGATGCCTTGAGCCGGAAGGATTCAGCTCAGTTGGCTATTTTGATTTTAGGTATGCACCGATAGAAATTATTTGAAGATCTTTCACGAGTTATAGATGAAAGACCCAAAATTGACCAATATCCGCCAAGATGCGATTGAAGGCATCAAACCTGAGTTCTCAGTGAAAGAAGATGGTTCTTTATTGTTCAAGGGCCGTCTTTGCATTCCAGACAATGCTTATCTGTGACAAACTATCCTTGATGAGGCTCACAAGTCAAATTATGCGATCCACCCTGGTAGCACTAAAATGTACCAAGATTTGAGAAAGAATTACTGGAGGAGGGGTTTGAAGCAAGACGTAGCTAAGTACGTGTCACGGTGTTTGACGTGTCAGCAGGTGAAGGTCGATCATAGACATCCTGCTGGATTATTACAGCCTCTGCCTATACCAGAGTGGAAATCGGAATCAATCTCTATGGACTTCATCGTTGGACTACCGCGTACAACGAAGAAATATAATGCCATTTGGGTAGTCGTAGACCGATTAACCAAGTCAGCACACTTCTTGCCTTACAACACGATGTACATGGCGGGAAGATTTACGGAGATATATATGAAAGAGATCGTATGCCTACACGAGATTCTAAGCACCATTGATTTTGATCATGACCTGTTATACACATCAAAGTTTTGGAAGAAATTTCAAGAAGAAATAGGAATACAATTGGACTTCAGTTCAGCTTTCCATCCACAAATGGATGGGCAAACAGAGAGGGTGAATCAAGTCATAAAGGATATGCTCAGAGTGTGTATGCTTGAATTACATGGGATCAACACTTACCATTGATTGAATTTGCATACAACATCAGAGAAAGACTTAGGTTGGCTAAGAGCAGATAGAAAAGCTATGCCGATATCAAGAGGACAAGTGTGGACTACAAGGTGGGTGAGCATGTGTTTGTGAAAGTGTCTCCTCTGAAGGGTGTCATGAGATTTGGGAAGATAGGCAAGCTAAGCTCTCACTATCTTGGACTATTTAAAGTTTTGGGTTGAGTAGGAGAAGTCACTTATCACATTGGTTTGCCCCTGTTGTCTGATCGAGTACAGAACGTCTTCCACATATCTATGCTCAGAAAGTACGTGAATGACCCTTCCCACATCTTGGGAGGTCAACCTTTGGAAATGCATAAAGATATGAGCATGATAGTGGAACCGGCGAAGATATTGGATCGAAATGAACAAGTGTTATGCACGAAAGTGATTCCATTAGTGCTTGTTAGATGGAAGAATCATCCGGCCGAAGAAGCTACGTGGGAATGAGAGGCCGACGCGAAAGAGCAATACCCGGATTTGTTTACCAAGGATTAAGAGCCAAATTGCATCTTTCACATGTATGTTATAATTTAAACTGTCTATGGAATTGAATGTTGAGAATTTGGCCAACTTGTTCAAGAAATGGATGAAATGTGTGTGAGTTGTAAACGTGCCCTGGTGCGATGCAAACACATAGGTTTCGGCCAACCACGTCATGAAATGGACGGTTAATATATGCCCCACAAAGCCAAAGGCAAACCGAAGAAGAAATAGAAAGCCATAAAGGAAAATAAATGGTAGAAAAAAATTTATGAAGAATCTGTCAAAAACCGATTATTGATTTTGTTCGATTGAACGACTGGCACGTGCCAATGAGGGAAAAACTTAAAAATTTATTAACATTAAATTTCAATTAATCGAGATCAGTTTGATTAATCGATTCTGGAAATCGATCAATCGATTTTGCGTGGCTTAGTTAAGTTACAAAAATTGATCAATCGATTTGCAAAATTGATCAATCGATTTTTGCCTATATAAGCCAATTTTGGGTTTTTTTCCCCCATTTCGAAATTTAGTTTTTGAGTTTTTTGTTTTGGGCGCCATTTGTTTTTTCTCCTTTGCTGCCATAATAGCTAGTGTTTAGGGTTTTTCGGATCGATTTCGGATCGAAATCTTCAGCCAACCGGATCTAGTGCCTCAGGTAAACCCTAGATCCAATTTTCTTTTCAATTTGGACCATCACATCCCTAGGTTTCAAATTTTCTTTATTTTTTTTCACCAAAACTGCCGCCTAGAATGCGATTGGCTACAAAGCAATCGATGTCCAAGCTCCCGATACAGCGTAAGAACGCCTCACCACCACCACCATCACCATCACCTCCATCATCACCAGTTTCTTCATCAAATTCTGGTTCTGATTCGACGGGCGCGTCTTCATGCGAATCGTAGCCTATACCCCAACCACCACCCAGAATTTTGCCCCAACCAAAGGAGTGGTGGGTGGCAAAGAATTTTGGGGACTAATATATTATCAACGAGGTCTTGTTTACCGATCCCGATGTCGAGAGTGAGACCAAATGGACTCGAAACTACCTCGTGAGTGTGGGCCTCGATAACCTTTTAAAGCTGCTACACGAGTATTACTACCCTAGGCTCGTTCAATTATTTTAGTAGAACCGAAAATAGGGCCGCGTCGATGACACCATCACCACCGAGATCGACTGTCGTACCTACATTTTTACCCGATGACATGTCCACCAATCCCTAGAATGTTAACTCAACCATGTACTAGAGACCAAACTTTTTCCTCCATTCGATCATGAAATTCTTATTGAGGAGATTAGGACCGAGATGACCAAAGGGATTGGGGGATCCGAAATGTCGATAAGGATGGTAGACCTACCCCATTAAATGTGGATGCTTGATTCAATAATCAAGTGTAATATTTACCCCATGCGCCACAATACTGAGCGGGTAGAGTTGGTCCAACAAGCCCTATACGCGGCTTACCGCGGCCGTTGGTTCGACGCTACCAAGATTATTTTTAAGGGTATGATCTACATCAAGGGGAAGATGATGAAATGGCCTTTAAGACCCAAGGAGTACATGCCCTATGCCCGACTTATCTCGAGTATGTTGGAGTGCTACTCTAGCGCCCCCGAATATGCCATCTCACCCATGAGCCAAAGGCCACGGACCACGTGAAGCATTACTCCATCGCTTCGTGGGGCCGCAACTACCGTATGTTGAAAAAGACCTTACCAGCTGAGGAGCCAACACCTGCTTAGGCCGGCCTTGTACCACCATCACCTCAGGATCCTCCAGTAAGGGGGAGCCACCTATTGTACCACCAGCTAAGGGAGTACCACTGCATGACCACCTCCTACCTTAGAGATAGCCATTGTGCCCTGCTCGCTTCACGGTCTGCTACTTACACCCCCACCACAATGATGTGTTGGCCTGAATGGAGGCTAACAACCACCAGATGAACCGCCACTTAGACTTCCTGTTGTACCATACTATGCGGTACATCTATCCCATAGACTTCCAGCAGCGTCTCGCAAAGGAGCAGACTAGGACTCCTGACGCTCCAACTGGGGATGCTTCTGGTGCGGTTACGTCAAGCTTGGAGCCACAGCAGCCAGGCGAGGGACCCTAGCAGCCAGACATAGCGGATCTGCCTGGAGGGGGATGTCGTGAGCCTGAGATTATGCCATTTCTTTTGTTGGGATAACTTTTTGGCATTTTGTGTAATTAACGTTTAAGTTGTCATTTTTTTTTAGGATTGTAAATTTTGGATTGTGATTACTTGGAATTTCATCTATCGAACTATCTAGCGTGGACGCCATCGCTTACACATGTATTTTCTTTTTGAATGGCATACAAAAAAAAAAATTCACTTTAGTTGATACTCAATCCCTCCAAATAGTTGCAATATATAATTTTGTCTTCCTGTAGGCTGTACTCGTTTATTCTTAAGTACAACTGTCTGTGTGTGTGAGTGTTTCGTAGGAGACCTTTGGTTACATTTTCGAGGAGGAAAATTCCTAAGGTGGGGAGAATATAACATCCTCAAAATTCGAGTAATGAACAGTGTCCTTGAGATGCGTGCCCGACTGGTCATAGGTTTGACTAAGTGAAAGTCAAACAGTAGACATAAAAAGAATTTGTTAGGTGTGATATGAATGTGTCATAAGTATGGAATTAGGAAGTTGTTTTAAAGGTCACATATACCTATCTCGAGTGTATGCGCTTCACACCAAGCAAGAGAGAGAGTTAAGAGGGTATGCTAGGTTAAGAGAATTCATTTCTCTTTGGTTGGTTGGTAAAGAGAGTTAAGAAGAGAGAGAGAGAGAGAGAGAGAGAGAGAGAGTAAAGAAGGAGTGAATGTTAATGAAGTAGTGTGGGCTCCAAATTGAAGATGAATTCAAGCATTAAATACTGGATTCGACGCATTGGGAATGGTTGGAGCCAAAGCTAGGAATCCTAGTCATTAACCCAACCATTCAACCAATCAGGAGATTTATTTGAGGTGAGTTAGATTAAATTGCTATAAACATGTTGTGTTGCATTTAATCATAGTAAATGATGAATTAAAGAAGGGGAAATGAAGGAAAAATAATAAGGAAGAGATTTGGAAGAAATGCCTGCAAGGGGCTGAAAATCTGACCAAATCGATTGATCGATTTTTGAAATCGATCGATCGATTTTGGCCTGGAGGATTTCTGGGCAAAGTTGCCCGAAATCGATTGATCGATTTGAAATTGATCAATCGAATTGTGGAATTCGATTAATCGATTAATCGTTTGAGCACCTCCAGTGACTAGAAAATGAGAGCTGGGGAAAACCGATTGATCGATTTGAGAAATCGATCAATCAATTTTGGAAGTTCGATTAATCGATTTGGGATCGATTAATCAATTTTGGGACTTCGATTGATCGATTTTGGAGATCGATCAATTGATTTGGATAGTTTCTGTGGACTTTTGAATTAGACTTTGAGGGCCTAGGAAGGTCTTGTACCTTCTTTAATGCATCCTTATTGATGCTTTACTTGTGCTATGGTGTACCGTAGGTGGTGCGAGCAAAGAAAAGCATGGTGAGTCGCATAGACCTTGATGCTTGGTGATTCAAACACATTAGGTAGGGAACACCTTGAACATGTACTTTAAATTTTAAATGTATATATTTAGAGAGATAGAAATGAATAATTATATATCAAAATGTGAATTCTAAGAGTGTGTATGTGTGAATACTAGATGAATATGTAATGTCCCCAGGGGACGTGAATGTGATAATGAGCATCTATGTGATGCATTGAGCTAGTAACATCCCAGGGATGTATGTGAAACCTGTCAGCAAAGTGAAAGAAAAGTGATAAGGCCTAATATACTAAGATTAGTATAGTCACACGGTAAATAACTATATGTAGTGCACTTTGATATTTAAGGTTTGAACAGAATACCCCACCGACGTGGCGGGATACCCATGACTGACTTGGCAAGATATCCTTGACTGGTTCGACGGCCAATCTGTACACAGTTGAACATCCCAGGGATATATGTATGAGACTAGAAACCCCGTCTCCTATGAGAAAGGGATCTGAGTAGTATTCAAGAATGAAAAAAAAAATAAAAACTATCTGATTACACGACGATGGAGGGTATTCCTTCGGGCGCCGGATTCTATAGTAAATCGGGGAATATTTAAGTTATGATTTAAGTGATTAGGCCAAATCATTGTCTAATACCAGCAAGTTGAGAATAAAAGCATATGTGTAAAGTAATAGTTGCATTCAGTACATCTTTCCAGTTATTTAAATTGTTTTCTCAGTTATTCCATTTGATAAATCATAATTTTAACTGTCATAGGAATATATGTGAGAGCTTGACTTATATGTTCATTGTTGTTTCCCTATTGAGCTAGGATGTAGCTCGCCCTTTAGACTATATGTCGCAGGTCCCGTGCTTGCAGCTACTGAAGCTTCGGGAGACATAGATTCAGGGGATTCGGACTACATGCCCAGGGAAGAGTTGGAGCCACCTCCTGAGGACTTCTTCTAGAGGACCCGTGCGTACTTTGAGAGTGATTTTGAGAGCTTTCTGGATGGCTTGATATGTCAAGCCTTATTTTTTGGGAAAATATAATTAAATGATATATTCTTTTGGCGAACCATCTGGGGTGATCCTGCTTGCCACCAATGGTTCGGGTTGGTTCTTCTGTTCATGCATTGGCATGGAAGTAGAGCTATCTTTTGAGCTTTTATTTTAGAATAGTGTACCTTTATTGCATGCTTGTTTCAGTTCACATGTATTTCTTGGATTAGTTGTTGCTTGGCTATACCAATGTTTCGTACGAACTTAGGAGGCACGATGTCGAGGGTCGTGCTGATGGCACGGGTTTCAAGGTGTCAAAATCTGGGCTGTCACACCAAGGACTGCTGCTCTACTTGGGACAAAGGTGGGTGTATGGCTGCCTATTTTTCTCTCCCTTTTGCAAAAGCTACCCACAAGAAAACCAATTTGTTATATCCCTTTTAGTTCATTTTTGTCGTTCTTTTGAAGGAAATTTATATAAAAAATAGGGCTTTGGCCACCGTCCTTAACTTGGGCTACGAGAGTCTCGGGCCGCCACTACGAGCCGGTGTCCAATGGTGTTATATGTTTAAAAGTAGTAAAAATGACGATGCTAGTCAAGCGACTAGGATAAAATGTAAAGTACCGATTTGTAAGGGTCAGTAAAAACAAAAGTGTCAGTCAAGCGACTTGACAAAAATGACGTAAAGTAGATTGCGAGAATGTAGGTTGCAGAAAGTAAGAAAGTGCCAGTCAATTGACTAGGCAAAAAGTGCAAGGAATCGTAGGGGTAAGTAAATAGAGAAAGAACATGGTGCCAATCAAAGGACTAGGTTGATAGAGACAAAAATAAGTAAAACAACAATAAAACACATGCAATGGAGCCAACTTCAAGCAAAAATTCTAAAAATTCATAGTGACGATGCGCTCAATTTATGAAGTTGCCACCCAGAGCTTTTGGTGTGCCGGGATACCCAAGATCAATATCATATGGACCAAAGTGCTAGATTTGACTTCGGATTGCCGGTCTACACCAAAGCCTCTAGGTAGGGACTTCGGTTACCAATCGGGAAAGTGTTAGACACCCGATTAGCCCACTTGTAAGCAGTCTCTACTATGGCCAAGTGTAAAAAATAAAGAGAAAAATGAATGGAACTTCCCCTTGCCAGGAGCGACTTAGATCCTATTGAGCTCTCCGCAATTACCGAGATTTCGGTGGCGAAACGGCTAAAATCCTAGGATAATGGAAAAATAAAATAGAAGGTAGAGGAAAAGAGGGGAGAGCCAAAGCTCTCGGACCCTTATAGCACTAACGCTAGATTTTCGCGTGGATACTAACTCCGATGCACTTCCGATAACATAAAGAGGTAGAGGAGGGTCCTATTTGCTAAGGTTTGAAAGCTAGGAAGTTGGGGATGGTATGAGGGATGAGCTAGGGATTCCTAACTTGCTAAAAGCTTAGAGGTATTGATGGTGGAAGGGTAAGGGTATGAGGGATATTCTAATGTTCTAAAGCTTAGAGAGTTTGATTCTTGAAAAGGGGTGGCTATTTCTCTAGACTTTTCCCTTTTGGATATTTTTTCATGCCTTTAAACAAGAGAGGGGGGGTCTCTATTTATAGAGTGAGGGGTGATTAGGAAGGCTCTTAAGCTCTAATGGGGTTAACAATTAAGTAATGTATCTATATAAGGCTTTTGGTAATTTTTAGGGCTTAGAGAAGAGGGAATTGGTGGATGATGGGGTGACCACTGGAATGACACAAGGGTAATTTCTAAGGTCTAAAGGGGCATAAGAGTCCTAATGAAATACACCCCAAACTCCTAGAAAGTCCCCAAGTCAAACCCCAAAAGTCAAAATCTATCTCTTTTTGAAAATGCAGGTTTTTAAGGCATGCGTGCATACTATGCTCGTATGCTTTAAATCCCAAATCAAAACTGAGAAGTTAAGGACCCGTACTAGAGCCCACTTCTGGAGAAGATGCAGTTATAGTCATGCATGCATACTATGCACGCATGAGTAAAAATTTCTCATCCTTGCATACTATTCATGCATAGGTAAATTTTACTCATTCCCATTGGATGCACCGGCTCATGCTACCCCAAAACGATATATTATAATAGTCAATCGATGTAGACACCCCCATTTTTCCTTTTCAGAGTATAAAAACTTGTTTGGTCAACCTTTGACCCCTTTAACTCTCTGTGTGGGACCATGCGACGGTACATGGCTGAACACAGGTTGAAAAAATAGCTCTGTGGCTCAATGCCCAGCGTAGGGAGACTATAAGCTGAAATAATAGTATATAGCTGAAATGCAAACTGAAATAATAGTCTTGCATTTCAATCTATAGACCAGACCTGGAAAACCTCGAATTGCACGCATAGAAGCCCAGCGTGCAATTCGATCACACGCAGAACCACAAGCGCGTGGTCATTCCACTTTTTAGATTAATCTTCCTTTCCCAGACCTTCTCGACACTCGATTACATGCTTGAATCCAAGCGCGAGATCGGATTGAGAGCTCCACCACTAGCGCGCAATTGGCCTACGCCCGACCTAGTCTTATTACCCTTGACCCCTAAGCTTCCTTGATTAAGCACTTCAGGTAACACGCTTAATCGGATTACGCACGTTTCAACCCACGCGCAATCAGCCCTAATTTTGTTAGGACTAGGAAACTCACTGAGCAAGTCAGCCAGTCGCTCATTGAGTCGGTGACCGGCTCAAAGCGATTAAGCGTCGAAATCCAGGCGCGCAATTCAATTAAACACCCAAAAATAGGCACGTAATTGAAGAACCTATAAAAACTTTTTTTCTTGAAGAGAGAAAAGAAAAGAGGCTACAAAATTTTAGGAGACAAACAATAAGTTTTGAAACCAGAGGGCTCCGAGAACGAACCTATAAGGTAACCTAGTCATGATTTCGAGATTAAGAAAAAAACTCCGAGCTTTCGATGATCCTTCTCCGCAGCCTAAACCCTAGGGAGGAATTTAATTTTTAGTTCCCGGCCGTAGCTTCTAGTTCTTAAATTTAGTATTAATTTTATATTCAGTCCTAGACCGTAGCACCCTTTTCAGACTAGAATTCTCTATATCTGGTTCTAGTTTTCTGCTTCTAGAGTCGGTCCTTTATTTAACAGTCCGATACACCGACCCCTAAGACTAAATTCTACTCTAAAATCACAACTTACAGTCCTATCATTAATCTCTGGTTCTAACTCACCGAGTTCAGACCCAGTGTTGTTGTTCCCAAGTGTGCTTCGCTTATTGGTTGGTGGTGAAAGTTATTTAAAAATCAAAAATAGAATAAAACAGGGGATGAATCAGCACAACTCGGAAATCCTAGACCTACAAGATACAGGGTCCTTTGTAGCAAGTTTTGATAAGTAAGAGTTTGTTCCATAGGGAAAGGTGATCTAAGGCTCCAAGGGAGCCTTCTCTAGTAGTCCCTCCAGATCTGTCTACAGATCTGGCAGTCCTAAAAGGAGGAGAGTTTAAGGTCACTTATTCTAAGTATTCTAATAACTAAATTACAAAAAGGATTGAGAGGATGGATGGAGTGTGGAAAATAATTATAAAAAGGTGAGAAAATATGTTATTGAGCCAAGGTCAGAGGAGTTTTGTAACTCAGATTTAGATTTGATGTTATAGAAATCCTGTCCAGAGGCTACATTATCACCTCTGAGGTGAAAGGATCCAACCCATCTCTACTGCCATGACTCCACCCTTAGGGCTATAACCTGTCCACTTAAATGGTCACAGACTATCCCATAGGGGAGCCACTATCCAGGGATGGGTCAGAACATAACAAATAAATCATTGCGGGCACTATTTCATCCAGGCTACCAGCTCAAGAATCCATAGGGAACCTCAACCTCTAAAGTTCCATATGTGGGGCTAAGGCTGGAAAACCATGATAGCCCAGACACATAGAACCAGCAAGCGATTGAGTACAACCTTCAATCCAGCTGTCCATTGCTTGAGAGAGGCTACAATGGTCCAGTCACCAGCCTACAATCTCTATAACCAGATCAGATCCGACATCTGATGGCAGATCTATACAAATATGGGGGAGTCTGCCTCTGTACAATCCCTCACCAGGCTTCTACAAGCTCAGGTGAAAAGAAGAAGGATCCATCTTGGATCGGTGGATCAGAATCACCCTAAGGCTATAATATGTCCACTTAAATGGTCACAGACTATCCCAGAGGTTATCCTCCTCACGGAGCCCAAAATAAAACAAGATTATCGCTGCTACCACCATGTTCACCAGGCTACCAGCTCAAGCTCCCATGGGGATTTCAGATCTAGTAGGTCCTGTGGTGGGGCTAAGGCTGAAAACTATGATAGCCCAGACACACAGGTCACTTGGATCTGAGTAGCCCTTAAAATCAGTCCTCCATTGCTTTGAAACACAGCCAAGGCAATGGGGGATCACAAGGCAGGAGCCTTGCACTGAGCATCTCACATAAAAACAACAATCCCACAAAGTACAAATCCTATCGCAAAACTTCCATTAATCTAACTCAAATACATATACTAAGTCATAGCCAGCAATTGCTGGACTATGGAGAAAAGAAAAGAAAAAGGAAATGAAAAACTACTTACTGCTAAAAAGAAAGAGAAAAGAAAAGCGATCTGAGATAGGTTCCCAGATACCTAAACCTAAGCTAGGCCTGCGTATATATAGCAGTGGGGTGGCGGCGCATTAGGGTTAGGAAACCCTAATTTTAATGATGCCACGTGGCCTTCTATTGATCCTTGGATGCCTCGAGGCGTGTGCATAGAGATTTGAGCATGAGAGTGCGTGCCCTAATCACTGGAAATTTCTAGAATGCCCTCTTCTGAAGAGATGGAAGTTTAGGTTCAGAGCCTCACTAGGTAGCTATAATTTCCTAGACTCGTCGCGTGGTAGCTCGTTGCTCTTTGCTAGGATGATTTGACACTGAAGCTTCAGCCGTCGCGAGGTTGCCTTGGTTTGCTCTTCAGGCAGTCGCGTGATAGAGAGTTGAGCGCTCGCTGTGTTGGAGTTCACGAGGTTGAATAGAAAACACAGTCTCAAGCGTCGCGAGGTTGCAATTCAAGCAGTCGCGCGATAGATTAGTCTTCGCTGGGCAGCGGCGCGAGAACTGCACGAGCTTTTCTCTTTACTTGGACTTCGCGAGTTACCTCGCGAGGTTCTTTTGAGTTCTGAACTGCGCGAGGTTCTTTGTTTCACTCAATCTTCACGAGCTTGGCTTTGCCTTCGCCAGGATGCTTTCTTTCTTGAATGGTGTGAGAACTACGCGAGGCATTCTTCTTCTGAGAATTGTACCCCGTGGTGACTGCGCGACAGCTGCGCGAGGAATCTTCTGAAGCTCTCTCTCCTCAGCTGTCTTAAGTGAACTTCACGAGATTGAGAGAGGTCTGCTTTGAACTGTGCGACACTGAGCAATGTGTTCTACTCTTGAGCTTCGTGAGAGCTGCGCGAAGTTGAGTTTCTGAAGCTCCTCAGTCATTCATCTGCGTGAGAGGTTGTTGTAAAGCTTTGGGAAGCTCAACTGATCTGTGCGAGGCTTCAAAGTTCATTCTTGCTGAGGGGCATCTGGTGCCAAAGCAGGCTCCATAACAGGATTCTTGACCTTATTTCACTGCTGATTATTTCCTGAACAAAACACTTAAGACGAGTTTATTAGGTGGCTAAGGGTCTAATCACAGGTTAAGTTAAAGGGTGAAAAGTGGTACTTTTCAGGTCTTAACACACCCCCAAACCTAATATTTGCTAGTCCCTTAGCAAAGCTACATTAAATCTACTCTAAAAATTAAATGCCACTTTCGTAGGGAGCACAGATACATTTAGCATATGTACCAAGCCTTTTAAACCCCTAGGTGATCCCTAGTGGAGGAGTGAAGTCTCCTTAGGGTTTTTAGTGAAGACACCCACTAACTTCTCCAATGAAATAGTTAACTAAAGTGCAATGTCTTCCAATGAGCAGTTAAGGAATCAGATTTAGTCTACTCATGAATCAGCATAAAAGAAATTTAATTCATTGCTTGCATAGGAACTTAGACAGCATAACTCTCATGTTTGCATAGCATTTCCAAATAATTTGTGATCACAGAAAACTGCACAAGTGAACGTCAGCACTGAGCTTATCCTTATGTCAGAAAATTAGGTTAAGGTCATACATAATGCATTCAAGTTCAGACCCAAAAGAAAGCTTTACAGGGCATACTCTCATCAAGGTTTGTTGAGGGGTTCAGTTTCTCACAGGCTCAAGAGCAGTTACATCCCCCAACTGGGTTTGTAAGCATGAGCATAAGCAGAGTTCTTAAGTGCTGGCATCATTGTCAATTTCTCACCATAGATTGGATAATTCCTTATCTTCACATGACAGCTCACTCAATCGTTGGATCACAAGGGCTTTTAACTGGGTTGAAATGTGGCTTATGGAGTATGGTTAAAAAGAAAGGAAGGTTTGAAAAGGGGTTCAAAAATTTAGAACTCAGTGGGTGCAGGAGGTGGTTCATGACTTCACCTTCTTGAATTCAGCTCCCTTCATCTTCTTTGAGATTTTCCGATTTGAAGTGATCAGTTTCTCTTCTTCATTTTGATTTTCCAATGAAGGTTCCTCTTGACTTCTCTCTTATTCCTCTTCATTATTATTATTTTTTTTTATTTCTTTTTGCTGGAGTTTTCTTCCTTTTTATTTTGTTTTTGCTTTTCAAAAATGCCATCATGTCCTCAGTTACCATTCTGCCAGAATAGATGCTTCTTCTCCATTCACCTAATACTAACCATAGCTAGTCTGTCTTCTACTCTTTCTCCTTTACCTTCTGAATTCTCAGAGTGAGGGTAGGTTGAATCAGGTTCATAGGTTCAGGTTCAAGTACTCAGGTGTATTTTGAAGAAATTTAGGATTTAGAGCTCAAAGGGGGTATGGACAAGGGCAGTTGCTTTAGGATTGATCTTTTTAGGCTCAAACTGTCCAAGAGAAGGCCTTGATCCTTTCCTAGGTCTCATGAGTACTGTCAGTTGTTTCAACTTGGAGTTACCTAACTTCTAGTGAGCACAGTGACTCAGCCAGTCCTTAGAACTAGAAGAAATGCCTTAGTTACTCCTCAAAAAAAAAAAAATTTGTAGGCCCAATTCTCACTGGTTATGGTCATCCTTTGAACTTTCAAGTATGTCCTCACCTTTTTCTCTCTCTAATGATTCACTAAGTGCAGATACAAGTGGGTTTCCTTGGTGAAACTATTATGGAAATGTGGAATATTAGAAGTCTATAATGTTCAATGTTTGCATAAATTTTAAACTTCTTAATTTCATGATTCTTAAGTGAACAGAGGTCCATTTCCATATTGCTTAGATGAGTCTGTTGCACTTATGTTAACTATTCCATTGTTAGGGTCTGCCTGCCATACCCCCAAACCTATGAGGAGTAGTGCCCTCACTGGATAAAGGTCAATGTGCAGCAGACTTCGTACAACATAAAAGAAAAGGAAAACAAAACACACAGACAAAGCAAGACAGTAAAGACAGGGGAAAAGTCTATGAAATATGAAAACTGTACAAAATACAAGAGAAGATATGTAAAAGAAATAGAGGAAATCCTAGGTACAATCTCATCAGAATTTGGATTAAAATTTATCCCAGCCCATCTTCCTTGCATGTTCTTGAAGGGGAGCCTCTTCTTCTTTCTTCTTACGTTCCCTCTCGGCCTTCCTCTGCTCTGGAGTTTTTGGAATGGTAGGAGCCCGGACCCTCATTTTTCTCTTCTTTGGCTCAGGAGGGATCTCCGAAGAATTGACAGTGGGTGGCTCAGGGGGTTTGGTGGGGGATTTCCCGATGGGGCTCGTACCTTTGGAGGCTTGCCCTAGCTGAGGCAGAGGTGGAATAGGAGATGATTGGGCTGGTGGAGGCGCAGGAGGGGCAACGGGAGATTTGGCTGGAACTGGCATTTGAGACAGGAGAGGACCTTTCCCTTTTTCTGCTGTAGGGGGAGCCACAGGAGATGGAACTGGTAATTTCTCTGTAGGCACGGCAGGGCTCTTCCCTTTCGCGAACTTGGTCGGTGTTGGTGCCTCCTCAGACTGGGTAGATGGTTCGTTGCCAATTTTCAAAGAGCGAGTTGGGGGAGTGGTCCTCTTAGCAGTAACTTTCCGTCGCTGAGGATAGGATTGGGCTGCAGGGGCATCTGAAGGGGCAGCCACAGTAGGTTGGGCACTGGGATCCGTAGGTGGTGCCTCATCAGAGTCAGAATCAGAAGGAAAGAGCTCAGTAGGGTCCAATCCTAGGGCAGCAGCAGCCTGTCTGCGTTCTTCTTTGGAGAGGAGGCGCCCATGGGGATCATCCTGAGTGAAAGCTCGGGTGACCTTTGGAGGTGGGGATGGTGGGGCCAGCCATTTGCCTTTTTGGGCTGCAGTGGCTCTCTTAGGAGTGGAATTTTTCTGGGAAGGGGTGCGTTTCCTTTTGATAGCAGGAGAGGGAATAGGGGGGGCACTGATGTAGGAGGAGGAGCTACAGTGGGTCGCAGCAGGAGCAACAGGTTTTGTAGGTACTGCAGAAGGAACGGTAGCAGGCATTGGAGGAGGAACAAGAGGAGCTACCGGAGCGGGGGCTGTGGGAGTTGGGGGAATAGATTGTGTAGGGGTTGGTGTATGGGTTGTGGAAGAAGATGGGCCTGAATGTGGGGAAGAAGATGGGGCCTCAGGGGGAGCGGTGGCGATGGGTGGCTTGGATAGGTTGGGACAGCAGGAAAGCAACTCTTTGTTCCAAGATGTCAATTTTCTTGTTAGCCCACAGGAGATTGGTATCCGCAAGCTCCTTACTGAGACGGGTGATCTCCTGAGCATTGTTCAATTTCTTCTCCAATAGCCGGTTATGCTTTTTCACCCTCTCAGCATTGGCCTTTTCCATCTCAGCAGTTATTTTGTAGTAAGTTGCTGCAACCTTGTTCGCAGTTGATGTTTCCAGAATTGCCTCCCATCCTTTTGAAATATCACGCAGCTGCTCGTTGTGAGTAAGCTTCAGATCACTAAGCTTCTGCAGCAAGGGGTATTCAATGGCTTGGCGGAGTTGGGCCATGCCATTGAGAGCATCCCTCTTAATATAGGGATTGTCCCTCATGGCATGGAGGAGGGTGAAGTAGGGAGGGGTGTAGTAGGAGTGTCTGGGCAATATTGGGAGAAATGAAGTGGAAGGAAGAGAGGGTGATGGAGCCTCGGGGGGAGAAGTGGGGGTTGTAGAAATGGTTTGGGTGGTCTGGGTGGAATGGTCAGTGAATTGAGGGGGGGTGGGGAAAAGAGGGGGAATGGAAGGTATGGGTGGAAAATGAAATGAAGGAAGGGCAGCTGATGTGGATGGTTCAGGGGAAGGGAAGAAGGGTATGGTGAAGGGTTGAAATGGAAGGGAGGGGGTGTAAATATGGGGGGTGGAGTGGGAAAGGTGGATGGGAAAGGAATGGGGTCTGTCTGCAGAAGTGTTGGTGAATAGAGGGGGAGGTAGTATTAGAGGAGGAAGGATAGGGAGTGAGGGAAAGGAGTGGACAGGTATGGTATCATGGAGGGGAAGGATGGAGGTGAGTCAATGGGGTAGGGTCAGGGGAACAGGGAGAGAGGTGGAAGGGGTTGTGTTGGGATTGGTGGGCTTGTCAATGTGTGAAGGGTGGATTGGAGGGTGGTTATGTCGGTTTGCATTTGGGCTTGGTCTCTGTGGTGTTGGATAGTTGGGTTTGGAGGTCATGGATAAGGAAAGGATATGAGTAAGGAACTGAGGTTGGTTGAGGGGGGTAGGAGGGTAGAAGGAATAGGTTGGAAAGGGAAGTGGGGGCATGATGGAAAGTAGTAGGGGGAAGGGGGTCGGGTGAATGATGTGGTGAAGGGAGAGGAGACTCTGTGGAGAGGGATGTCAGGTGGGCAAGGTATCAACAAACCTGGTCATGAAGGCTTGATACCCAGAGGTGGTGGCTAGGTTGAAGTCCGTGTCATGGAGAGGTGGGTCTAAGGGTTGGTCACTAAGGGGTGTGGTTGTGGGAAGGCGTGAGTAGTGTGAGAGGTTTTCTTTTGAGGTAGGATATCAAGGAGGGCCGCTGTGAGGATGGGGGCTATGGGAGAGACTGGGGATGTTGATTGGGGTAGGGTGGGTGAAGGTGGAGTGGTGTCTTGGGGTTCAACACTTTCTACCCAGGTTCGGATAATGGTTGGAGGGGGAATGGAGAAAGGAGAGGAAAGAGGAGAAGTGAAAGATGGAATGGGTGAAGAAGGGAGGGGAGACGCCAGAGTAGTGGATGGAGGAATTGCTGCAGAAATAGAGATGACAGAAGCTCGCGCCACCTTCTTTGGGGCAAGGGTTTTTCCCATCTTTTTGGGGGCAGTGGTGGCCGTTGCCACAGCAGCTTCCTCTCTCTGCTCAGAGACCTCCTGAGCTTCAGTCTTCTTCTTCTTCTTCTGGGGATCCATTAAGCTTCTGCTGATCCTCCATTGTCTTTTAGCAAATGTGGTGAGAGTGAGGTCAGCAGATAACTCCCCCACTAGTATCTTGTATCCTCCCCTCAAAAGTAGTCTAGTGATGAGTCTTCCATAGGGGAGAGTGTGGCTCTTCTTTTGCAGCCCCAGCTTCACCATTGTATCCTTCATGGCCTCGAAGATCAACCATGCAGCATTGAATCCATGGCCCACAGAGAAGGAATACAGAGCATTAGTAATTGGTGTCCTCCTTTCTTGCTGATGGCCGGAGCAATAGATGTTCTTCCTCAAAACTTGATCAATGAACAACAGTTTGGGCTCCAAATCTCTTCTTCTGATGGAGTCCCCTGTGGCCTTCAAGCCTCTGGTAATGGCATGGGCAATTGTGTAAATGGGGGCACTCACAGGGGCACCATAACCGCAATTGGGATCAAATCTGACAGGGATGCCCAAGACTTCAGCGATCAATTCTGGCCTAAGCAGCATCTCAAAGTTGCCAACTAATGCAAGGAGGCCTGGCTGCCCTTGTGTGTCGGGTCTGAGCCTATGGTGCTGGTAGAAGAGTTGCACTAACCTAGGGTAGGCTCGTGCAGAAATCATTTGTAGCAAGGGGAACAGACCAGCCTTGCGCAAGAACTCGATGGCAGGTGCTGACAATGGCTCAGATTCAAAGAAAGAGATATCAAAAATGGCTTCAGGCTCTAAGGGAATGGAAAGGAGGAGCTCAGAGAGGGTAGAATAATTCGATGTTGGTGCAGCCTGCTCCGGTACCACCCCCTTCCTTTTTTGCAGAGCCGTAGAGGACTTGGCTTTCTTAGGTGTAGGCTCCACAGTGGCCTTGTCCCTGGCTCTCTTCACAGGTGCGCTTTTAGGAGCCATCTCAACTTCCTTGGTGAGTGTGGAGTTACAAATTTAGAAGGAAATACCAGGAGCTGAGTCTAACCCTAAAAGTTAGGGTTTTATTTAATGAAACGCGCAAAGGATCTCAAGAGCTCTAAACAGGGGGCAGCTATTAATGGGAGCTTGAAGAATAAAAATCCTGAAGTTCGAAGTGAACAATGATCTGGGGACAGGGTGCTAAAGGAGAGAGGTGGAGAGGAGTGGGAGCTAGGGTTTCGCTGGTAAGAGAGGAAAGAGAAAGCAGTAAGGAAAACCAGCGCGGGGTGGGATTTAAATATTGCGAAGCTCGGCGCGCTTAGGAAGCGTCCGCCCACTGGTTGGGAATGAATGGGTCGCGAGATTAGATGTTTCTTGAAGCTCAAGCGATGACCCACCCGTTCCTTGAAACTTCATGACGACACAACAAAGTAGTTCCTTATGAACTGCGCGAGATGGGACCAAACTCATTATTCAGAACCCCGCGATGGCTTAATCGAGGTAGAGTTCACTCAACCACCAATCCTCTGTTTGACCCCTACCAAAGGGGTGGATTCTCTCGTAGACTCTCTTCCAGGGACACCCCTAATCATTATAAAGCATTCACAATTCTTATACTCTCAAGACAAGAAAGTCACACGTCACGCAAAGCATTCAAATCATCATTCAATCACTTAAAATTATCACACAGGGGAAGTTGGTATCAAAGTAGGCATTAAAGCCCTAAACTCAAATTCCAACAAGATTGCAAACTATTCCTACAAACTATAAAGTACATATTATACAACGATGCACAGTTCTTATCATCAATTCAATGAATTATCCCCTTCAGGTTCTTAGGATCCTTCACCAATCAAAAATTGGCCCTTGGGATTAACCACTGGTTGACTGGGCAACCTTCCCTCTTCTCTTTTGGCTAGGGTGTTCACTAGTTGTCCCATCTGCTCCTCCATCTTCTTGATGCTCTGACCATGAGAGTTCACAGTCTGAGCCAAGGAACCCAAGTTTTGCAATGAAGCCAAGACTTGGTCCTCGAAAGAAGTATTTCTAGGCTGAGAAGGGGGTAAAACCAATTGATTTTGCTGCTGATGGGGCTGCTGGTGGTGTTGAAAGGTAGACCTCGGGGCATGCCCTTGATTGAACTGCTGCTGTGGCCTTTGTGGTAAAGCCAACATCTGCTATCTTGCTTCCACCTCGATTTGGGTGGTCTCTCCATTGGTAACCAGATTTTGGTCTTTGGTATCCATATGGTCGCCTGTTGTAGCCCCAGTTGTTGTTGGCCATATAAGACCGACTGCGTAAGATGTTCCAACATTAATTCAGGAAATTGCCCTGCAGATGGACATTCCTCCACTATGTGTTGTGGGGACTGGCATATCAGACATACCTCCGCCACATGAGCTGCCCTTCTAGGTTGCATCACAGTCAATAATTTATCAAACTTCATTGAGAGGTTTGCCATCTGCAGCTATAGGTCATTGTTCCCAGACACATCATAAATTTTTCCTTTGGATCTAGCAGCAGGCCCCACCTTTGACTCAGATTCCTGATGAGTTCTTGCTCGGGATGGCTTTTGAAAAGCATTCTCACTAATCACCTCAAGCAATTCCCATGCCTCCTCAGCAGTCTTGTGCATGTAGGATCCACCACAAGAGGCATCGACCATATCTCTATTTTTCTCATCAATCCCATTGTAGAAGCTTTGTACAAGCTGCCACCAAGGGATCATGTGGTGGGGGCATTGTTTGAGCATATCTTTAAACCTATCCCAGGACTGGTTAAAATCCTCAGTTGGGGATTGAGAAAACACAAGAATCTCTTTCCTCAACTGGCAAGTTTTGGTCTCAGGAAAGAACTTGGTTAGGAATCTGGTCTGCAGGTCTTTCCATGAAGCAATGCTATTGTTGGGAAGAGTGGCTAACTAGGTACTGGCCATATCCTTCAGAGAGAAGGAAAGAGTTTGAGCTTAGTAGCCTCAGGTCTCAAACCAGTGATATTAAAAGTGGTGCACAAGGCCAAGAACTGATCAATATGCTTGTAAGGGTCTTCTTTGCTAAGCCCATTGAAAGTTGGCAGCATCTGGATGATTGAAGTTTTTATCTCATAATTCCCCTGAACATCAAGGAATTGAATGCTATAAGGGGAGTTGTAGTCATCCGGAGCATTCAACTCCTTGAGGGTTCTAGGGTGTTCTTCACCCATAGTTGCTGTCGCAGATTTACCTAGGGGCTCTCCTGTGGTGTGTCTGTCTCTTCTAAGTCTCCTTCCCCTTTCTAACTCAGGGTTTAGAAGCTCTAAAGTGGGGTTGAGGGATCTCCTCCCTAGCATACAAGCACACCCACAGCAAGGAAAGCTTCTTGCATGCACATTGCAAAAGAATATTTGTACACAAACAAATTTATCTAATTATTTTATAGCTATCCAAAGAATATATTTAAACTATTCTAGATACTGCTGGAAAAATTGTTAAAAAGAAAGATAGACAGAGCTTTAGAGTCAGAGAGTTTGCAAACAGAGGTAGCTACGCTCCAATTGCATTCCAGCTATCCTTCACTGCTGCTGTCCAGATCTGCAAGAAAGATTCACAATTATATCAGCAGTATCAACTATTCACATGTATAAAGAATATTAAGAATACAAAAACTAAGGGTCTACTATTAGATCATCTGTCCCCGGCAACGGCGCCAAAAACTTGTTGTTATTCCCAAGTGTGCTTCGCTTATTGGTTGGTGGTGAAAGTTATTTAAAAAACAAAAACATAATAAAACAGGGGATGAATCAGCACAACTGGGAAATCCTAGACCTGCAAGATACATGGTCCTTTGTAGCAAGTTTTGATAAGTAAGAGTTTGTCCCACAGGGAAAGGTGATCTAAGGCTCCAAGGGAGCCGTCTCTAGTAGTCCCTCCAGATTTGTCTACAGATCTGGCAGTCCTAAAAGGAGGGGAGTTTAAGGTCACTTATTCTAAGTATTCTAATAACTAAATTACAGAAAGGATTGAGATGATGGATGGAGTGTGGAAAATAATTATAAAAAGGTGGGAAAATATGTTATTGAGCCAAGGTCAGAGGAGTTTTGTAACTCAGATTTAGATATGATGTTATAGAAATCTTGTCCAGAGGCTACATTATCACCTATGAGGAGAAAGGATCCAACCCATCTCTACTGCCATGACTCCACCCTTAGGGCTATAACCTGTCCACTTAAATGGTCACAGACTATCCCATAGGGGAGCCACTATCCAGGGATGGGTCAGAACATAACAAATAAATCATTGCAGGCACTATTTCATCTAGGCTACCAGCTCAAGAATCCATAGGGAACCTCAACCTCTAAAGTTCCATATGTGGGGCTAAGGCTGGAAAACCATGATAGCCCAGACACATAGAACCAGCAAGCGATTGAGTACAACCTTCAATCCAGCTATCCATTGCTTGAGAGAGGCTACAATGGTCTAGTCACCAGCCTACAATCTCAATAACCAGATCAGATCCGACATCTGATGGCAGATCTATACAAATATGGGGGAGTCTACCTCTGGACAATCCCTCACCAAGCTTCTACAAGCTCAGGTGAAAAGAAGAAGGATCCATCTTGGATCGGTGGATCAGAATCACCCTAAGGCTATAATCTGTCCACTTAAATGGTCACAGACTATCCCAGAGGTTATCCTCCTCACGGAGCCCAAAATAAAACAAGATTATCGCTGCTACCACCATGTTCACCAGGCTACTAGCTCAAGCTCCCATGGGGATTTCAGATCTAGTAGGTCCTGTGGTGGGGCTAAGGCTGGAAAACCATGATAGCCCAGACACACAGGTCACTTGGATCTGAGTGGCCCTTAAAATCAGTCCTCCATTGCTTTGAAACACAGCCAAGGCAATGGGGGATCACAAGGGAGCAGCCTTGCACAGAGCATCTCACATAAAAACAACAATCCCAGAAAGTACAAATCCTATTGCAAAACTTCCATTAGTCTAACTCAAATACATATACTAAGTCATTGCCAGCAATTGCTGGACTATGGAGAGAAGAAAAGAAAAAGGAAAAGAAAAACTACTTACTGCTAAAAAGAAAGAGAAAAGAAAAGCGATCTGAGATAGGTTCCCAGATACCTAAACCTAAGCTAGGCCTGGGTATATATAGCAGTGGGGTGGTGGCGCATTAGGGTTAGGAAACCCTAATTTTAATGTTGCCACGTGGCCTTCTACTGATCCTTGGATGCCTCGAGGCGTGTGCACGGAGATTTGAGCATGGGAGTGCGTGCCCTAATCACTGGAAATTTCTAGAATGCCCTCTACTAAAGAGATGGAAGTTTAAGTTTAGAGCCTCGCTAGGTAGCTATAGTTTCCTAGACTCATCGCGTGGTAGCTCGTTGCTCTTCGCTAGGATGATTTGACACTGAAGCTTCAGCCGTCGCGAGGTTGCCTTGGTTTGCTCTTCAGGCAGTCGCGCGGTAGAGAGTTGAGCTCTCGCTGGGTTGGAGTTCGCGAGGTTGAATAGAAAACACAGTCTCAAGTGTCGCGAGGTTGCAATTCAAGCAGTCGCGTTGTAGATTAGACTTCACTGGGCAGCAGCGCGAGAACTGCGCGAGCTCTTCTCTTTACTTGGACTTCACGAGTTACCTAACGAGATTCTTTTGAGTTCTGAACTGTGTGAGGTTCTTTGTCTCACTCAATCTTCACGAGCTTGGCTTTGCCTTGGCCAGGATGCTTTCTTTCTTGAATGGCGCACGAACTGCGCGAGGCGTTCTTCTTCTGAGAATTGTACCTCGCGGTGACTGTGCGACAACTGCATGAGGAATCTTCTGAAGCTCTCTCTCCTCAGATGTCTTAAGCGAACTTCACGATATTGAGAGAGGTCTGCTTTGAACTGCACGACACTGAGCAATGTGTTCTACTCTTGAGCTTCGCGAGAGCTGTGCGAAGTTGAGTTTCTGAAGCTCCTCAGTCATTCATCTACGCGAGAGGTTGCTGTAAAGCTTTGGGAAGCTCAGCTGATCTGCGCGAGACTTCAAAGTTCATTCTTGCTGAGGGGCATCTGGTGCCAAAGCAGGCTCCATAACAGGATTCTTGGCCTTATTTCACTGCTGATTATTTCCTGAACAAAACACTTAAGACGAGTTTATTAGGTGGCTAAGGGTCTAATCAAAGGTTCAGTTAAGGGGTGAAAAGTGGTACTTTTCAGGTCTTAACACCCAGCCCTTAATCATATGGCCTGATTTTCTGATTTCGGACCTGAATTCAGTCCTAGAATTTTAGATCTTAATTGTAAGTTAATATTTTTACCGCTTCCAATCATTAGTTTAGTTGTTTAATTCTATTCTCTTAATTTAATTCATCCCCATAATCCTTAAAATAATTTGAAAATTCAAAAATATTACTTCATAACCCAAAATTCAATTTTTTTCTCTTTAAATCTCAGTCATCCGATTTGCCCAAGGGAGCATACGGAGGGTACTCGAGAACGAGGCCAATCCTCCTTTGCATAACGGGCCCAAACCCTTTTTTTTTAATTTTAGGAGTAACTAGTTGCCTTGATTAGTTAGTAACTAGATATAATTGATTATTCATATTAATTAGGCTTTGATATAATTGTTAGAAGGTTTAAATCCAAATTTCTTCTCCCTTAGTTTAGTTAATTAATTGTATCAAATCAGAATTTTAGGAAGTTCAGTTTATGCATGATTAGTTATATTTTCCACAATTAATTCTTGCGATAATTAGAATCGTAGAAAAATTAGTCTTTTTATTTCCATTGATATTTGAATAGAAAATTAAATCTATTGCTTTAATTAAAATCGTAGAAGAATTAGTCTTTTTATTTCAATTAGAATTGTGATAGAATTATTACAATTGCTTTGAGTAGAATTGCAGTACAATTCGTATACTTGTTTTAGTTAGAATCCCATTGCATTTGGCATGAGTGATTCAATCAGAATATTATTGGAATTGATACATATGGACTCCTAGTATCAGTAGGAGCCTGAAACCGATTGGACTTTTAGTAATACTAGAACCTTGATGCTCACTGGACTCTTGACAGCATCAGAACACTAAAATAACTCACCTTAATAGGCCCACATAACCAGAGCATAATAATAATAGAATTGAGAAATCTAAACTGATTGAAATTATAATTACAAAGGGAAATAAGAGGAAAATTAATCTAACTAAGCTGAAGAGAAGCACTGCTGCTGACGTTCGCAGGCGAACGATTTAGTATAGAAGTAACACACACTCGCTTCATAGCGTGATCACTGACGTGTTGTAGCGTTGTTAAATATCTGCAGCTGGCGATCACAATCAAACTAGAAACCTTCCTAGAAAATTCCCTTCTTTTTATTTATTTTTATTATTCCAAACACCGCATCGCTAGAGTCCACCTGGACAGAATTAGAGCCACTGATTCAACGGGAGCCGAAAGGAACTCAGAAAAAGCCCACACCAACAGACTGGCGATTGTGATGGGACCATTTTGCAAACTTTTCTTAGATAGTTAGTTTTATTTTACTTCCTTATTTCCTTTCCCGTTGTGTCGTTTAGATTCCTTTTTAGATATATGAGTCTTCGTCAAAGACTTGAGATGTCTAGCATACGTAGAGTAAGTTTAGGAGACCTTCCGTTGTGGGGACTTCATGACAACCCTGCATATGAGGAAGAACTGCCTTATACTTTTAGCCCATGACAACCTGAGGTTAATATAGTTGGTGGACAAGAGAATCCCTTCTCTAAACCGCACACTGGTAATAATCATAGTGGGGGAAATAATAGCTCTGGATAAAACCTCACCACTCAACAAATCGTAGAACTTATCATCCAAAGAATACAAAGAGGAGATGATGACTGCGAAGAGTTGCTTCGAGGATTGACGGCTGCATACGAAACCATTAGGGGACAACAAAATTTGAAAGAGCAAGAGCAACAAGAAAGACTATTGCCTAACCCGAGTACGGTGTCAGCTCGCGCCGCATCATTGAGGTGGCATGCTCACACATTCTTTAACGACGACGCATTGGATAGGGCTAGCTTGCGGCTCGCGCCAAAGGACAATATCATTAAGATTGAGGATCTCCCTCAAATGCTTGACGAGTACATGGCCAAGAGGGAGTGCCCTGGTCATTCATTCGGGTTCGGTAAATTTTGCAAGGATGTCAAATTTAACCTGCCTATAGGATTCAAACCGCCAATATTTATCAAATATAATGGCACGGGAAATCCGAACCATCACTTGGCACTCTTTTGTAATGACTGTCAGCCCATAAGCGATAACCAATGATTTCTCATTCACTACTTCCAATGTTCATTAGAAGGGGAAGCTCTAGACTGGCTCGTGGGACTCCCGCGTTATAAGATCGAAACCTTTGACGATTTGGTCAGTCAATTCTTAGACCAATATAAACACTTGATCCAAGAGACAGTCAGCCTCAGCGACCTGATGAAGAGTTGGTTGACTTCATCGCTCGATGGAGAAAACTTACCGCGAGGACCGGCAATTCAATGAAAGAGAAAGACTCGATCGACATTATCATCGACAATACTAGGGAACCGTTAAAGAGTGCACTTCTCATCAGTGATTACCCCGATTTCACTACACTTCATTCCCGAGCATCCCGACTAGCACAAAACATTAAAGGTGGAGACCTCACCTTATCCATCTCTACGTCCAAAGTAGGCTCCTCTAATGAATCAAAGTAAAAAAATAATAAGAAAGCCTTAGGAAATAAATAGGTTAACACCGTGGTTAACCAAGGACAAAATTCAAATAACTGTAGCTACCAACTGCGAAACTTCGGACAGAACCAAAACCAATAACGGTATACCAACCAGAATCAGGGCGCTAATCAATCTAGATATGCAAACCAGCACTAAGCCCAGAATTAAAATCAAGGCCAATACCAAAATAGAAACCAGTACCCTAATACCTATCAGAAGCAAAACAGAACACAGAAATGACCGGCCCATGCGTCGAATTATAATAATGCCCCCCACTGCAAAACTTTAATTAGGCTAGAGGCCCCTACCAACCAAGGCGAAAGCATTATCCCCCTTTACCCGATACAATCTCCAATGTCTTCTGGTTTCTTAAAACTCAGAACCTCCTTCGATTCCCACTAGAAAAACCTCAACCATGGCCTGCAAATCTAGACTATAGCAAATATTATGCATTCCATCGATATGTTGGACACAGCTAAGAGGACTGTTGGGTCCTCTGAGATGTAATCTATGACATGAACGATTGGAATCAAATCGACCATGCCTAGGAAACATTGAAGAACCTTAACCCTAATGAGAACCAACCCCAACAAAACTTGGGGATCATAAACAACCCCATGCCTAATCACAACCAGGGGGCACCGGCTCATCTCACCACCGTGGATCTCTCCAGTCAACCCTCTTTCCAACATTCTACTACGATCACTCACATCCAACACTCCTACGTTCCTGCTATCCCTGTGAGAGTCTTTTCGCTCCCACATCCTTCGACCTTAATCACTCACATTACCCCGCCAAAGCTACCTCCTTATCCGAAGCTCACTCAGATACGGGTCCACTCTTTTAGGGCCAGAAAACCATTCCTCCATCATCACCCACCAAAACCTTCAACCCCTCCAAACCTTGAACCTATACGATCACCACCTCCTTTGTCTAATTCTGAATTCGAGTATGGAGATCACATTCTCCAAACTGCCACCCAAACTGCTGCATGGGTAGAAAGTGTCACCCGAAAGGTTCCAAACTCAGAAAACAAAATGAAGACCGAGTGCTTACCGAACATAAAAGAAGGCACGTGAGAAAAATATCCCGACCCGCATGAGGCACTAGTCGTTGCTTTCTTAGAAGAAGAGGATTACACGCAGTATCTCCCACCTTGGAACGACGCCATGCAGGCCCACACTCCGACTTTTGACTTCACTCGCTTCGCAAATATGTCAACGCCAAGCAACGCTAGGTTCAGTCAACAGTTGACTTGGTTGATTCTCAAATTCAGAACCAATTATCCACCTCCCCCTTTCCCTCGAAATAGGGATTTTACAAATGCGCCACAACCAGATGGGAACACAAGAGAAAGAGAGGTTAACTTGCCGCCCGAAGATCACATCATTCCTCTGCCAATTCCTACATCTCAACCGCTCCAACCACCTGCACCTAAGGCTCATCGGCCAGGCAAAGAAATTATACTCGAGCAAGGGCAAGAATACAACCTTCTATGACACCTTCAAAAGATCTCAGCTCAGATATTTATATTAGAACTCATCAAGAAATCCCCTGATCATCACTGACTATTGATAAGGACACTTGAGGACACGTAGGTAGACAAGGGCACAACCCTAGATGAGTTTCATCAAATCACCTTGGTCATGGCGCAACCTCGAGTACTCACATTCACCGACGTGGACATGCCTAAGGAGTCACTCCGTGGGAGTGCTGCTCCTATATATCTCACAATCATCATTAAAGGATTCTCTGTACCTCATGCATTAGTGGATACCAGAGCAGGACTTAATATTTGCCCGCTCATAATGTTAAACATGATCAAATACACGGAACAAGGTGTCAGGCCCTCGGCCCTATTGCTCATAGCTTACGATGGCTCACGTCGCTTTGTTAGAGAGACTATTAAACTTCAGGTTCGCCTCGGACTTGTGACAATGGATGTTACCTTCAATGTTTCTGATTTTTCTAGCACATACAATCTCATCTTAGGAAGAAAGTGGTTAGAATCAATGAAGGCTATCGCGTCTACATATCATCAATTCGTCAAGTTCCTATACAAGGACTCCATCGTCCGTATATACGTCGATGCACCTTTTTAGGAAATAGATACTGATTATGCGGCAAGCATTCCTACGGCCCATGACTCTGTATTAAATACGAGACACATTCAAAAGACTCGAACCCC
Source organism: Chloranthus sessilifolius (assembly GCA_021018995.1). Lineage (NCBI taxonomy): Eukaryota > Viridiplantae > Streptophyta > Magnoliopsida > Chloranthales > Chloranthaceae > Chloranthus > Chloranthus sessilifolius. The sequence goes on from CM037586.1 coordinate 61,822,510, forward strand.
GGATGAGACAACCGTAGTAGAAGTCCGCCCCCCTACCCATCCTAGTTCCCCCTGATGTGTAGACAAGAGTTGATGAGGAGAGAGGTTGGTCCAGACCTCGCCAAGCTTTATGACATCAACCCCACCGCAACAAAGGGGTGGGATCTTATGTACCAACTTAGATACATTCCTCACACCGGAATCGAAAAGAATAAGCAAGGTCGTGTAGGACCTATCGTCCCAACGAAAATACGCAAGCACATAGGGCTAGACTACCAATCGGACGGCTCACAGGCTGACTTGTTTCCTACCTCACCAAAATGGTCTCTATATGATCACTTCGTCTATAGGATCACTGAGAAAGCCAATGTACCTAAGTAGAAAGAGGTATCCTTCACTAAATTCCAGGAAGTAGAAATCAAACAAATGGCTAAAGCCTTCATGATTTGACAAACCTGAATGACGACATTGATGAACCCCTTGAAGGAGTTAAACCCTTGTTTCATCTCAAAGAGCCTATAGGAAAGGGAAAGGAGGAGCCTCCTGAGCCCGATCCCCAATCAAAAGATTGGAAATCCACTGATGATGAGGACTTCCACATAGCTACCTTACAAGGAGATAAAGAACATGTATACTCAATGTGGAAAGAAGATGATTCCTCACAAGCAGAGTTTAACTCATATAGCATCAGCCTCTGCCTTGGCCTTAAAAGCTGAGAATGCCCGTGGGACTCACCTTGTATCTCTCACCCATATCAACCCCATTGTGAGGCATGCACTCACATATTAGAGCAATTCGCTAGTGGGATCTGATATTCTTCGATGACAGAACTGAACGGCTCTGACCCTGTAATGATGGAAACAAGCGACAACTCACCGGCTCCGCTATCGATGCAAGAAGAAGAGAATTCTGACAGCCAGTTGGCTGACCTAGGAGGAAATACCCACGTCGTACTCTTGAGGTTTGAAGAGGAGTTTGAATTAGACTCTCCTTCATCCCCAGATGCACTGCAACTCTAAATATTTTAGAAATCGCTTGAGGAAGAGTGGCGACCTCCGTCAAGTGATGACAAGGACTACTTGATTGACCTCCCGTCACTCGAATTAGCAGAACAAGCCAACCTAGGACTTCAAGCCTTATCAGATTAAAAAAGTGAACTTGATATTATCATCAATTCTAAAGGATGGGAATGCCCTTGGGAATCTCCCTGCATTCTTCACCATTACCAGCCTCGTTGCCGAGCATGCATGCTCATCCCAATGTATTATGAAGATCAGGAGAGAGAGAGCTCCCCCTGGGGATCCTTTAGGAGACTCCCCTTTATAGGAAGAGCAACCATATCATATCTTCGAGGATGATAGTTCAATCGATTATGATCTCTAGAGATTCTTTGAAGAAGAGGCAATCAATGTGATAGAGGGAATCCAAACTACGATACCCCTGTCACCCATGTCATTTATTTAGAAGATCTCATTAAATGAGGACTCTAGAAAAAAAAATGTCAAATTCAGAACAAGTCCACATCTCTCAAAAACTCTCTCGAACGGCTCCAGCGGCCGTCTCGCTCCCTCAATTAGAGGAAGCAACTCTCCCAATGCCTCTTGAGGCAACCGACTCTATACCATATTTATTATCAAAAATAAAAAAAATAGAAAAAATAGAAAATCTTAAAAATTTGAAAATATGAAATCTAAAAAAATAAAAAAACCTCAAAAAAGAAAGGGAACCTTTCATCCCGAATCCATCATCCGATCAGCAAGGAGACTTTTCTCCTAAGACTACTATCCTATCTTCTACACAAGGATGTAAGCATCCAGACTAAACAACAAGCCGGTGATCATACCCGACAAGGTACTTCGTGACTTTAAGAGAAGAATCAATAGCCTTGACCTTCACCTTACCAAAGATCTCTCAGCCATAAATTGCACCGATGATGGGTTACTTCTCCCAAAATTGAATCTCCAGTATAGTAATTTCGCAGTATACGAGCTTACCGATGAAGAGGAAGGAACACCACTCGCTGAGGGGGCGCAGGACTTCCAACGAGTTATCAAGTGTTTCGACGAGCAAACTCAAGCTGCCGTAGAACCGATAGAAGAAATTAACTTTGGCACCGAATAGAAACCTAAGAAATTGCTAGTTAGCGCAACGCTTAACTCTAAAGAATGCCAACATATTGTGCAAGTCCTGTAAGAACACCTTGACTCTTTCGCATGGTCCTATGAAGATATGCCTTGTTTAGACCCCAGCTTGGTAGAACATCGACTCGTCTTGGAACCTAACGTGAAACCTGTAAAGCAGAAACTCTGTAGGATGCACCCACAAATAGCCATTTAACTCAAAGAAGAAGTCGACAAGTTACATAAAGCCAAATTTATCTGTGTCGTCCTCTACCCTAAATGGGTCGCCAACATAGTACATGTCGTTAAAATGGATGGTAGAGTACGGGTTTGCATTGATTTTCCAAACCTCAACCAGGCATGCCCAAAAGACGATTTCCCACTTCCACACATTGACACTCTCGTCAACAAAACTGCTGGGCATGAGATGCTATCCTTTACGGATAGTTTCTCAAGATATAATCAAATCAAATTAGCTGAGTCCGACCAAGAGAAGACTTCTTTCACCACACCCGGGGAACTTACTATTATGTCGTCATCCCTTTTGTGCTCAAGAATACAGGACCTACGTATCAACGTGCCATGATGGCCATTTTTCATGACATGATGTATAAATGTGTAGAAGTCTACGTGGATGATATATTAGTGAAGTCCCAAACATGGGCAGGACATGTTGAGGCCCTCCGACTGGCACTATAAAGAGCTAAGAAATATCAGCTGAAAATGAACCCAAAGAAATGTGTCTTCGAAGTCACTTCGGAAAAGTTACTCAGTTTTATAGTTAACAAGCGAGGGATTGAAGTCGACCTTGCTAAAGTTAGAGCCATCTTTGAGATGCCACCTCCCTGTGATATCAAATAATTATGAGGCCTAATAGGAAGATTGTAATTCATCAGGAGATTCATCACCAAACATTCAGACTGATGCGATCCTTTCTACAAACTACTTAAAGGAGGAACTAAGTACAAATGGGATGACCAACGCCAGCAAGCCTTCGATAACATTAAAAAGTACCTCCTTCACCCGCCAATACTATCACCCCTAATCCTTAATCTCTCAGCAAATGACAATGTAATGGGAGTAATTCTGGGACAATCTGAAGAAGACAGTAAGAGAGAGAAGGCTATCTACTACCTTAGTAGGACGATGGTCGAATACGAACGGAAATACACTCCCATGGAGAGGACCTGCCTCACATTGGTATGAGATTCAACTAAATTACAAAATTACTTCAGAGCACATAAGATACTAGTACTAGCCCGAATGGACCCACTGAGTACGTATTCTAAAAGCCAGCAACATCAGGGAAGATTGCTCGCTGGCATATGCTATTACAAGAGTTTGATATTACTTGCGTCATGCAGAAATTAGTCAAAGGGCAAGCAATTGCCAATTACCTCGCGGATCTCCCACTTCCGAATGATGAACCAATACACGTAGACTTCCCCGATGAAGACCTACTTACAATCCATAACAAGGAGCCTGATAAGACTTCATGGGCCCTCTATTTTGACGGTGCTCTAAATTACAAAGGAAAAAGCATTGGGATTGTCCTCCTGAGCTTGGAAGGAGTTGTCATACCTAAATCTTTTCAGTTAGACTTTCCTATCACCAATAACGTTGTTAAATACGAAACCTTCATCGCTGGACTACGAGCCGCATTACAATTAGGCGTTAGACAGTTGAAAATGATCAGTGATTCTAAGCTAGTAATCTCACAAGTCATAGGGGAATGGAAAACTAAGGCAAGGAGACTAATGGCATATTTAGAAACCACTCAATATCTAGTGAACAAATTTGAAAGAATCTCATTTATGCACATCCCTAGATTAGAAAACGAACTTGCAGACTCCCTAGCTACACAAGCCTCGGTCATTCAGATACCCCTTGGACAAAATACCAAAACCTTCGTCATAGAAAAATTAATAGTACCCGCCCATGAGGTGGCATGGACTGTCAAGAGAGAATTACCAATCCTTCCCATGAGCACGACATCAAAGGAAGCAATTACTCTGAAAAAGTACGACAAGTCAGGAGCCAATGTTGCTATGTTTAGATTTGAAAGATCACCAACCGACGATGGGCAACCATGGTATTTCGACATTTGAAACTTCCTCAGACATCAGCACATTCCTCCCTACTCTACAAATATCGAACGGATGACTATAAGGAATCGATGCGCCAGATTCTACATACTTGGCTAAACACTATACAAATAAGCCTTCACTAAAGGAGTACTACTACGATGAATTACAACTGTCAAAGGACAATTTATCATCTGAGAAGCCCACTCCAGCGCCTGCGGTGCCCACGCTGGTAGACAGAGACTCGCCGATCAAATTACACGACAAGGCTACTTCTAGCCGACAATGATAAGAGAGTGCCACCTCTACGTCCAATTCTGCAAGCAGTGCCAAGAACATGCTGAACTCATCAAAGCTCTATCAGTTGCATTGAATACCATGACCTCGCCATGGTCGTTCTCGATGTGGGCCTTCGATGTCGTCGGACCTTTCACCGATACAGTTGGGAACACTCACAAGCATGCATTTATACTTACAGTAACCAAATACTATACCAAATGGGCAGAAGCCGAATCATACGTCAGGATCACTACTTCTATACTCATAAGGTTTATCATGCATAATATCATGACAAAGTTGGGAGTATCCAGGATGTTTGACACTGACAATGGACCGTAGTTCATTACAGAGAAGACAAAGAAGTTATGCAAGGAATTCGGCATCGATCTACATCACACCTCATCATTCTACCCTCAAGGAAATGGACAAGCAGAAGTCACAAAGAAAATGCTGATTCGAATTCTAAAACATACAGTAGAAATAAGCAATGGACCTGACTGGCCCGAACGACTATCAGAAGCACTCTGGGCCTATCAGACTTCTATTTGTACGGCCACTGTCCAAACTCCCTACCTCCTTACCTATGAGATGGAGGCCGTCTTACCATATAGATAAATGTACCATCCTTACGGATCCAACTGGATGATAAGCTATCCTTAGATGAGAGGAGGATTGCATTACTCATGCAGCTAGAGCAGCTCGATGAAACACATCTAAGGACAACTGATCATGCATAGGTATATTAGAGGAGAGTGGCAAGGGCTTATGACAAGAAAGTCCTTGAACGAACCTTCAATATCAGAGAATTAGTCTTGAAGAAAATCATGCCCTCTAAGCATGCCCATCCGAAAGGAAAACTAAAATAAAACTGGGAAGGCCCTTACGTCATAACAGCCACATACCCTGGAAATACATACAAACTGGCGAACCGAGATGGGGAAGAACTCCCTAGCCCTTGGAATGTCATGTACCTTAGAAAATACTATCCTTAGCCCTGTGATCATCACATCTCATGGTTAAATATCTATAGTTATCACCCCCATAGTTATCACGACCCATTCATTAGTCGTACGCTTTCAATCCCTAGAATTTCCTTGAGACCTCCCATTTACTACCCACCTTTTTATTCGGACAATTTAACCAAAGGACTAGTGACCTACCTAATCTCTTTCAAAAGTATAAGTAACACCTAATCCTCATTCCTTCCCCCGCCATTGGAGGAGACGTTAAGAGCAAAAAAAATGAAGATGCTAAGTTCAATCAAAACTCATTATTCTTGTGCTAGTAGGATACTTTCAAAATATATCTACCTATCAAAAGTTGAGTGAGATTATTACGACGAATGAAGAAGTCAATGAGCTTAAGGAGGCATAAGCAGGCCGTGAGGACATCTCTGGTAACTTTACCAGAAGTGTTTAAGCAAGCTGCGAGGGCACTCCTGATGTCCCTATACTACTAGATATCGTCGTAAGGTGGCGGGATGAGGACAAACCCCTACTAACCATAGAATGTGAGATTTTGATGGTACTGAAACATGACGAAGAGCTCAATCATGCACCCCCCCCCCCCCCCCCCCGTTCCCCGAGGAGAGGATTGTTACTCATCTCTTTCGTAGAACGTTAGGTACAAACTACTTCCCACATCATTGAGCCTTATCCTTTTTCTACTTTTTTATATTTTTGGATTGTAAGTTAGAAGCCTCGCAGGATACTCCAAGGAATAAAACCGAAAACTGATGAATGATGACTGATGCAATCACTCGTCGTACCTACCACACTCCTAATAACCACGGGATAGGATGACCACCACCCTAAGATAGACCCCGTATGCAACTGACCCAATAAGAGAGACTTCCACCAGTTTTATGATAGTATTTATAAACGTTTTCTTAAAAACTAACCCACCAGATACCCACGACTTCACATAGACCCGCAGTGCTCATCTAAAGCCCGAAAAAGCTCCATTGCATCTACACGTTGGGGAATTTTTTTTGTTAGATCGGAAGGAGAATCATATCAAAATCACTGACTCGTCCTCCGAAAGATAAAGAACGTCGAAGTTACTGTGCAAAGAAAGCTATCGAAGACGCTATACTGCTGATACTACCACGCTCCTATATTGGGGCATTTTATTTATTTTAAGTTTTAGTTATTTTTATTTATTTATTATTGCTACGCTAGTTATATGGTTTCCCTGTTGCATTACTTTCGAAAAAAAAAGGAAAAAAAAAAAAGAGAAAAAAAAAGAAGAAAAAAAAAAAGAAGAAAAAAGAGCATATAGCTACCTGTGGTATCAAGCTCCGGTCTGAGATACTTACCCCCTTGACAACTAGCAAGGGGGAAAATAAAAATTGCTAATAGCATTACCTTTACATGTGTAGATACAAAGCAACCTTCGACCACCACCGGGCCAGCTCGAAAAGCATCCAAGTCTCGATGATGATTGACGGCACCAGGAACAAAAGCAAAAGTAGACGCAAGAGGTAACTAAAAGAAAAGAGCTGATCAGGTACACCTAAACCCAAATCTCAATATATATATCAAAATTTTCTTTCCTATTTTTCTTTACAATCATCACTGGGGGCATCCCCCTTGAATATACAATGTGCACTCGCAATGGATAAAACATACACATACACACACCTACTCCCTACACTGCTGCTAGGATGGTCGAGCACCACTATCCCCAATATCGTCAGCTCGAAGGTCCGTAGATTGCTCCTCTGAAAAAATAATCCCGGCGCCTGGAGTCACTAAAACCTCTAGACGGCGTGACCCCATTACAGAGCCCCCCTTGCTCGTCTGACTGACAGTCTGCCTCGACCGAGAATGAGGAGGATGCCCACTGAGAACCCCACAAGTAACAAAATCCTCGTGAGTATCACTCCTAACATGATCATGTGACATGTGGCGAGACTGCCTGAACAAAGACCCTGTACCTCTTGACTCTGATCCCTCAAGCCGACTAGTTGATCTACGTGTCCCTCGCTCCCTCGCCAGATGATACTGCAACCAATCCATAGAAGCCTGCATCTCTGCCCACGTCGACTGGCAAGCTGCCTCTAATGCCTCAACCTGAGTCTTCTATACAACCATCATCTCAACAAATAGGTCATCACAACTCTGTGTTTCCCCAAAGACTCGCCTCGCCTCGGGAGTGGCATGCACCCGTGCTACTTCTAAATGCCCCACCTCAAGCTCACGAACCTGCGTAACCACCCCAAGTCAAAATAAAAATTGAGATATAAACATGAGAAACTTAAAAAAAAATAAAATATTTACCAGGACTGATCTCTCCCCCACAAGGTGCTCGACCGTCACAGCAGTCACAGCAGCTGCCGGCACGAAAGGGACGGCGAACATAGGCGGCTGCTACAAGAACAAACAAATACATCAGATAACTCTATGATAGCTAATAAACTATAAAGACACCAACTAAAACATACCCAACTAGGAATAGAAGCGGACCCCTGAGGGGGAGCCTCAGGAGTGGAATTCGGAATAGCCTGCACAAAAAACCAAGCAAACCAACACAAAATATGTTAGAGACAAATAGGATGAAACAACTTAAATAGAATTGCATCAAAAATTCAAAATTATACCTGACTCTCTAGGAGTAAAGAGGCAGCAGTCGCCTCCCTCATCCGAAGGTCCTTGGCAGCCTAACGCTGAAGCACCGACGCATGTTAGTAAACTATTAAGTCAACATAATAATAACACCTAACAAACTAGCACAATAACACACTAAAGAGTGACGGAACATACCCAATGCTCCAGCTCAGACCAAAGACGAGCCATCGCTGGATCCTCCCGACTGGAGGAGGCCACTGAAGAAGGATCAAATGCCTGAGCAGAAGCCTCAGTGGCGGAAAGCTCTGTCGTATGCAAACACCGCCAACATTCCAACATTAATAAGGATCCCCAAACCATCAATAGTTAATAAATCCAATAGAAAATACCCACCAATCACTTAATCTCGAAGTGTAGGCTAGTCGCCATCACACGATCAGCCTGCTGCTGACTGTGATAGACCCCCAACAGAGCTGCCTGACGAGCAACCTCAGACTCTCTCAGACAGTCCACTATAAAACAAGACCACCATACCAAAAACATCACCAAAATAAGCCAATATAACACACGAATGAATTAAACCAATAAATTAACTCACCAGGAGCTCTCGAGTCTCTGCTAGCCGAGCCCCTAACTCATCCTCCGCTGTGCTGGCCCGAGCAACCAAGTTGGACAAAGAGTCTAACATCTCCTCATCAGGATGAGGAGCATGCCCCATCTGCTCCATCGCCCTATGGAGAGCATCCAATGCCCCCGGCACACTCGCCATTAGATGGCCCTCCTCCAATGAGGGAGAGATTAGCCTCAATGTCGATGTCGACTCCGGCCCACCGATAGTGAAAGAACCACTGCCATGAAAAGGGCACGTGAAGAGGCGCCCACCACCCAACGCGCTAAACCACCTCCTATACTCTCATACATCTGCCTCGTCACGCTCCCCCGTGACCCTGGTCCCCCCAACTCTAAAATCGGCTATCTGGAGCGCCATCCGCTCCGTAAAATTTTGGCCTAGAGGGCCGATCATCCTCTTCGCCACTCTGTGGCTAACCTCTAGAGGACTCCTTGAGCGAGCCCCAACTGTCATACCATTTGAGAAGTGTGGATCCTCTCCACCCTCTCAAAACAATGGACCCATATGTCCACAACGAAGAAGGGTCGTCCAGACTCAATCACCGCCTCACCTGCATCCTCCTCATCATCGTAGGGCCTCCAGATCACCTATCCAAATGAACAAATTGACCCATTAACAAAGCCTACGAATCTCAAAACAAAACAAAGCCAAATAAAAATATGATGATATATACCTGCCTCACGTGCATATCCTTGAAGAGGCCCCGTGTGGTCTGAAGATCCGAAAACCAACGCTGACCCCTCAACGCCTCCCTCCACACGTGCATCCGAGGGAACGTGAACTTAACCCCCACTAGAACCCCCGGATGAAGAAAAACGAAATGATCATATGCCCAAAACTAAAAAAAAGAACGATGACATAAAAAAATAGTTAAGAACCACTACGAAGAAAAATTAATTAAACTAAAATTACCGTGAAACCAATTAACTAAAACTCACCTGGAGGAATGGAAGGAAACCTCCGATCGACGCGATGCCCTATCCTCGACGGTAGAGCTGCTCATAGAGATGCGCCAATGCGGCCGCACCCCACACAAAAGTAGGGACCCGATCTAAGTCCCCGAGAACCATCAAAAATAACCCGGTGACGCATCCCCAAGTCGATGAAGAGGAAAGTACTGCACCCAAGAAGTGCATCAGAAATGCTCGGTGTACCCTGTCTACAGCCACTCCTGGCTCAATCACGGGCTCCTGACCGGCCACCGTCGCACACTGCGCCTCATAAGGCGCCCTCACCTCCAAATGACGCCTCAGAGGGGTAAAATCGCTCGCAAACATATCGAAGAACCAAGTGACTTGAACTACCTCTGTCCCCGATCCACTCAACCTATAACGGACTCCCAAGAACTCCTGACACACCTCTAAATACTGTCCCTCCATCCGCCCCGTGATCGGCTCGCCCTCAAAATAAAGACTGGTGATGCGAACCCAATCCTCTGGGGTCGACAGCATCATACCAGCTAGAAAGAGAAGCGCCTGATGGCTCTCGCTCCACCTCTCTATAATCACCATGATCAGGCCTCAATCGACCTAAAAGGGCTCCAGCCCTAGAATCATCCCAAAACTAAAAAACACCAGCCGCTCCCACTGAAACTCCGACAAGGCACGGTATCAGGCATGAGACTCACCCCATTTCGAGCTGATAGCCAGCTGCAGAGGCTCTTATCGACAACAGTGACCAACACGAAAAAGAATGATAATAACAAAAAGACTAATACGTACTTATGATAAAAGATAAATGAATTTAGGAGTGGAAAATGAATAAAATATGTCTCGAACACTATGATGAACCACTTACAACATGCACAGAAAATGTGATGAAAATATTGAGCATAAACATGACCTATCTCAAGATGCGAGCATGATGCATGAGCGAGCACGCAACAAATAATTAATGCAGATGGGTTTACAGGCCCTAATAAGCCTATGTCATAACCTGAATGCCAGAATAATGAAGGAACTCTTGCTTACAGGGACCTACCCGGCCTCTGGCAAAGAAATCCTCTAGCGGGTAGTGCTTGCAATCCCGAGGCTTCACGCCTGCCTGCTCCTCACCCTACTCACCCTCAACTCCCTCACCCTCAGCTCTCTCGCCCTCCTCCTCGGCTACCCCTGGATCAACCTTGGGTACCTCCTCCCTGACCACCATCTGGTCACCCTCAGGGACCTCCTCTATGATCATCTCCCTGATATCCCCCTCCAGGGGGACAGCACCAGTCTGCACCTCGAAAGTCTCACCCGCAGCCCCCATCAACATCCTCTCCAACTTAGAAATAGTGACTCGCCTAACATCACCCTCATCCTCCATCCCGGAATAAAGAACTCAAAAAACTGTAAAGAAAGGAAGAAACGACACCTGAAATGAATGACCAGGTCACCAAATATCGTGAAAACACGAAAATTCGAGCACAAGGAAACAGGAAATTAGAGAATTGAAGACTAAAACGGATAACACGATAAAAAATGAAATGTTTGAACTATTTATAGAACTCGCCTGAATCGCGCGCTTAAATATATGCGCTCGATTGAATCACGCGCTATCCACTTCGCGCATAATTTGAATCAAACGCCCGATCTTGGGCACGTAATGTAAACGTCGCCCACTCAAAATAACTTGACCCCCTGGTTGCGCGTCGCCGACTAGGCGTGCAATTACATCAAGCGCTTCGACATTAGCATGCAAATACCAAAGGTCATCTATACAGTGACCGTCTACTTCCCTGATCCTGCATTTCCAATCATGCGCTTAATTCGATTAAGCACCAGTGAATTGACGCTTAATAACCTTCTGTCACCTGTAAATGCGCGTCCCCATTCTGGCGTGCAATTCTTTCAAGCTTGTGGACAGTAACGCGTAATTGCCCAGATACCGATAATTTTTACATGCCCAGAGGAGTAAACTCGAACCTGAAATTAAGACGTTCTGACACTCACTACTAATTTAAATCACGCCCTTGATAAAACCAACCCCAAAACACTCTTAAGTCAAGGAAATTTACACCCCGAAGACCGAAAAGAAAACGCCCTATAATTAAACAAAATTCAAAAAAATGCCCTTTCCTTCACTTTTCTCAACCAAAAAAAATATGCATCCACCCTTCACATGTCCACAATAAGATCAAATACTCACATCGCCTCCATATACTAAAAAAAATTATCCTTAACACGCCCCAGATTTAAAATAAACAAACCAAATTAAAAAAAAAGCATCACACCTATGATAAGACGAACACATTATGAATTAAATTAAACCAAGAAAAATCATGAATCACCGCAAATGGAATTAAAATATAATCACTCCATAGATTAATAGAAATCATTACAACACACACCGAGGGCATACCCTCTGAATATACAACTTAAAACAAGAATGCTAAAATCAGCCCATTCAGGCAATGCCCGAATCTGGACTTATTCGAGACACTAGAAATCTAGGAGAAGCTTGGAGGAGAAGCACACCCTAAACGAATTCTAACCGTAATGTCCTCTTCCCCTCACCCCGAGGCGGCAGAAAGGAGAGAGTGGCTTACAGAAAGCCACCCAGGACCTGCGGGACACAATGTTAAGAGCTCCCCTTGGACACATTAAAAATGCGAAGAAACTAACATTGAATCCGCAGAGCCTACAGTGGAAAAATAAGTATCAGTCACAAGAACTCTGACCCTACCTTATCCTTGGGTTTCCTCTCTACCACCTTTTTCTCGTCCACCTCTTCTACTGATGGGGTGACACTTCGAGTTGGATTGATAGCACCAACTTAGTATCACCCCGAATTCCCAATCCCGTCCATTCTCACAATCCACTTAATAAGTATAATTCCTTGGGTTCAATAACCGAGAAATGAAATAGAAAGGAATAAAAGACATTAATGAACAAAAAATGCCCAAAGTTACAAACACAAGATATGCCCCCAAACTTTAAATCTCTAGACTTGAAGACAACAACAAGCCAAAAACCTTAGACTCATGCATTTATAAACCATACCCCTTAAATTGACAAATGTCACACAGTTGAAACCCTTCCAATCTAATTAAATCTAAAACCAAACACATGCCCCTCTGAAATGCACAAATCCCCCAAATTCAGATAAACCAATAAAAATGAAACACCCAACCACCATCTAGAACCCATGAAAACTCACACCGTTTTAACAAGTATCATTTAAAAAAAAAAAACTCAAACCAAACACCTTAAATGAAAAAAAAAACCCTTAAATAAAATAAAACAAAAATCTAACTTGTTTAAGAGCACCCAAAAATGCCCCAACAAACCAATAGAATCAAGTGAACCCTCCAAACAAGGTGAACTGATCTAAAAAATAAACCCTAAATAAATTTTAAAATATATACTACTAATCTAGATCATATCCTAAAACTACGTCAAAACAAATTAGATAAGTCCAATTAATCCATTAAGGAAATTTAAACCAACTAGCTGAGCATAATAGACAATAGACAACAAAAAATAAAATAACAAAAAAATGCCCCTTTATTCATAATTCAAAATTTTACAATATCGCCGGTGGCATACCTCCTGAATTACAACCCAAAATGAAAACCTAGAACCTAACATACAACCCAAAATGAAAACCAAAACCACAATGAGCCAAAGCGAGGGCAGAACATCCAATCGGAGGCTTCAGAGATGTTGCCACCAGACTTGGAGAACTCAAACGAGCCACCAGTAGAAGAGATGGAAATTGGGTTAGGGAGTACATCCCTCCATTTACAGCACCTCCTCTCCCCGTCATCTTCACCTCCTCTCCTGCCGCCTCTGCAACGCTGCCTTCACTGCTCCCTAAAAATGAATGGTGTGAAGACTAGCACCCTCATTCCCAATACCGCCCATTCCCAAGACAATACTATCCCCGAGCATCACCTCAGGGCGAAGATCACGCGAAATAACAAATATAGAAAGAAACTCCATCCCAATCTGACGGTTAGATTGCTTAATATCGCTGAAACACGAATCTCGAAACACCAGAGCACTCAGAAAGGTCAAAACTCGAGACTAATCCAGAGAATGAGAAAAAAAATGAAGACTCCCTCGCTTATATAGAGCACGACCTTAATCACGTACCTAACCACACACACTTAATCACGTACCTAACCACACACACTTAATTTGATCATGCGCCAGCCACAATGCGTTCATTCTAAAACCCACGCTCCCAATTAGGTGCCCAATGAGACTGTCGCCCGCGCAAGTGGCGCGACCTTCCGATCCCGCGCTAGAGAAAGGCCGCACAATCCTATTAAATGACCCATTGCTGCCATGCAATTTGAATGGTCACCCATAGACTGACATGGTGACACTTCGGTCGCAAGCAATAATTAGAGCGCTCAATCGATTCCCACGCTAACATTCACATGCGTAAACAACCCCTTAAGCCCTGAATCGCACGCCAGAAATCAGGCGTGCAATCAAATCTCACGATTGGAAAAAGGCGCGCAATTCTCGATTTTGCACAAAATTTATCTCGCTTCAAGTGAAAATCCCCTTTGTCCCATCGCGTAGCCTCATAGGCTATCCACATCGAAGAAGGGACCGCAGCTCACTCTACTCCCATCATGTAACCCTACCTAAAACATCGACCACACTCCTGGTCCTTTTACAGACAAGACATACCTGCCTCGCATGACCCCATCACCCCTAAACTACCACATTCAAAACCCTCCGGTCCCATCGTGCCGCCACTCAAGCACACCCCACCATGATAGAAAAAAATGCACACATGCATGACACCACCCCGATATCCGATCCCATCGTAAAAATTGTAGCCATGCCTCCATAGCCCATCCAAAAATCCCAAAAATGCAAATACGTCAAAAGGCCAGCACGACACAACCACAACTGAGGTCACCTGACCCAAGATCTACTAAACAAAGAGATCAATGTCCCAGTGCGAAAATATCCTACCAGCGTCCCATCGCTAACTACGCCACACTTCCCGTCGCGGACATCACTACCCAGAATGCTCAAACAACATCGGCCGTGCTAAAAAAAAAAGAAGGAAAAGGAGACAATATGATCATGTCCCATCGCATCCCACTAATGTCGAGCTATAGCACGAACATATCATCGAAAACCACCCAAGGCCCATCGTGGTATCACCACAACATCACTTTCCCCATCACGCCGACTCTCACCAAGGCTTAATCAAAACGCAGCCAAAGGGGGAAGAAGAAAATCTCCCAAGGTCCCATCGCGACAGTGTACCCGGAATATTGCATCATGGTGATAGCCATAAAATCCTGTCGCGATACTGCAACATCACCAATCCCACCACAATGTCAAAGATCCCATCGCACAATTCAGGTAAGTATCACTCCAAGTAAGTACTAATAATTTTTCAATTACTCGATATTGCTTATAAACATAGTTATTTATGATTAAGTTAAAATGTTTTCAAAACTCATCTCTCTTGACTCGCGAATTACTATAGTCCTCCCATAAGCGACATTCATCAGTATTCGCCGAGAAGGTTAGATGGAGTATCCAGCATGCCAAGTGTCATTTTGACCACCACATAAACGGTCGGGTCCACAAACCCCGTACCGGTGGATCTGCTCAGCGACGTCTCGGTAGCCACGTTTTCTGCCATTTTACCACAAAATTGATCTCAAGCTAAAATCCCTAGAATTTCAAAATCTTGAGACCCTCTTACTTGCTTAAAAAAAAAAAATCTTTTACTACAAATCAAAACAATATCCAAAAAAAAAAATAAATAAATAAATCAAAAAGAAAATAATACTATCAAAAACAAAAAAAAACAAAAAAAAACAAAAAAAAAATAACAAAGTAAAGACCCAATTCACCCTTTCTCTAAATACCAAAAAAAATAAATACAAAAAAAAATCCATTAAGTGCCTCATTCCCCATATACCATAAAGCTAACTTTTAACCCCTGAGACCGCCTGAACTCACAATCAAGCGCATATCCCACTATGCAAAATTGGATCGAGCGCATACGCTACTGCGCAGAATCACTTGTTCAGATACCTTAGGGCCAGAATTCCCCAACTTAAAGACACCCTGAACTCACAATCAAGCGCATATCCCACTGCGCAGAATTAGATCGAACACATACGCCACTGCACAGAGTCATTTGTTCAGATACATTAAGATTAGAATTCCCTACTTAAAAGGTGACTCCAGAAGAATCAAGCGCACGCGCCACTGCACAGAATTCAACTGAGCACACCTCACAAGACCCCCACAAAATTCATCTTAATTACCAGCCCAAACTGGCCCCTTCCCCTGGGAAACTGAACAACAAATATACTCAATCTAAGAACTTACAAACACCTATTGGAAAAGGAACGCCTGATGCGCATTGGTGTGAGCAATGATGCGCCCGGTTTGACATGACTTGTTAAAGCCTTTGACATTATATTACATTCTCTTTTGTATTACCGGTCCCTGGACCTTATGGACTTTTGTATGACGCCCCCCGGTACCTCGATCGTGTCATACCCCTCTATTAGCTCACGCCATGCGACAGGATGCGCCATGCACCCACAGAGCCGGAAAGTGCCTTTCGATAGCTACCACTGGGCCCCCGAATGCTCCATTAAAGCTTGCGCTGATAGATAAGAAAACAAAGCATGTCATATCAGAATCCCGAATTCATATTTGTAATTTCTTAAGTGAAACGAGAAAGCACCTTGCATGAGGGGTGTCTACTTCTTCGACGCGATCTTACTTCACAAGAGCGTGCCGAAGACGGGCATCTGCAGAGACCCTCATATTACCTTCTTTGAGTATACAATCTTGTTTGGTCAACCTTTGACCCATTTTAACCCTCAGTTTGGGACCATGCAACGGTACATGGCTGAACAAATGTTGAAATAATAGCACTGTGGCTCAAATCTCAGCGTAGGGAGACTATATACTGAAATAATAGTATATAGCTGGAATCCAGACTGAAATAATAGTCTTGCATTTCAATTTAGAGACCATATCCGGACAACCACGAATTTTTCACTAGAAGCCCAGCATGCAATTCAATCACGCGCAGAACCACAAGCGCGCGATCAGTCCACTTTTCAGATTAAACTTCCTTTCCCAGACCTTCTCGAGACTCGATTACGCGCCTGAATCCAAGAGCGAGATCAGATTGAGCGCTCCACCACCAGCGTGCAATTGGCCTACGCCCGACCTAGTCTTATTACCCTTGACCCCTAAGTTTCCTTGATTCAGCGCTTTAGGTAACATGCTTAATCGGATTACGCACGTCTCAACCTGCACGCAATCAGCCCTAATTTTGTTAGGACTAAGAAACTCGCTAAGCAAGTCAGCCGGTCGCTCACTGAGTCCGTGACTTGCTCAAAGTGATTAAGCGTCAGAATCCAGGCACGCAATTCAATTAAATGCCCAAAAATAGGAGCGTAATTGAAGGAAAACCTATCAAAGCTTTTTTCTCGAAGAGAGAAAAGAAGAGAGGCTGCAAAATTTTAGGAGACAAATAGCAAGTTTCAAAACCAGAGGGCTCCGAGAACGAACTTATAGGGCAACCAGTCATGATTTCGAGATTAAGAAAAAAAACTCTGAGCTTTCGATGATCCTTCTCCGCAGCCTCAACCCTAGGTAGGAATTTAATTTTTAGTTCCCGGCTGTGGCTTGTAGTTATAAAATTTAGTATTAAATTTATTTTCAGTCTTAGACCATAGCACCCTTTTCAGACCAGAATTCTCAATATCTGGTTCTAGTTTTCTACTTATAAAGCCGGTCCTTAATTTAACGGTCCGATACACTGACCCCTAAGACCAAATTCTACTCTAAAATCATAATTTACAATCCTATCATTAATCTCTGATTCTAACTCTCCATGTTCAGAACCAGTCCTTAATCATACGGCTTGATTTTCTGATTTCGGACCTGAATTCAGTCCTAGAATTTTAGATCTTAATTTTAAGTTAATATTTTTATCGCTTCCAATCATTAGTTTAGTTGTTTAATTCTATTCTCTTAATTTAATTCATCCCCATAATCCTGAAAAAAATTTGAAATTTCAAAAATATTACTTCATAACCCAAAATTCAATTTTTTTCTCTTTAAATCTCAGCCATCCGATTTACCTAAGGGAGCTTATGGAGGGTACTCGAGAATGAGGCCAATCCTCTTTTGCATAATGGGCCCAAACCCTTTTTTTTAGAATTTTATGAGTAACTAGTTGCCTTGATTAGTTAGTAACTAGATATAATTGATTATTTGTATTAATTAGGCTTTGATATAATTGTTAGAAGGTTAAAATCAAAATTTCTTCTCCCTTAGTTTAGTTAATTAATTGTTTCAAATCATAATTTTAGGAAGTTCAGTTTATGCATAATTAGTTATATTTTCCATAATAAATTCTTGTGATAATTAGAATCGTAGAAAAATTAGCCTTTTTATTTTCGTTGATATTTGAATAGAAAATTAAATCTATTGCTTTAATTAGAATCGTAGAAAAATCAGTCTTTTTATTTCAATTAGAATTACGATAGAATTATTACAATTGCTTTGAGTAGAATTGCAGTACAATTCATATGCTTGTTTTAGTTAGAATCCCGGTGCAATTGGCATGATTGATTTAATCAGAATATTATTGGAACTAATACATATGCACTCCTAGTACCAGTAGGAGACTGAAACCAATTGGACTTTTAGTAATACTAGAACCTTGATGCTCACTAGACTCTTGACAGCATCAGAACTCTAAAATAACTCACCTTAATAAGCCCACATAATCAAAGCATAATAATAATAGAATTGGGAAATCTAAACTGACCGGAATTATAATTACAAAGGGAAATAAGAGGAAAATTAAACTAACTAAGCGGAAGAGAAACATTGTTGTTGACGTTCGCAGGCAGACGATTTAGTTTAAAAGTAACCCATACACGCTTCATAGCGTGATCACTGACGTGTTGCAACGTCGTTAAATATCTGCAGCTGGCAATCGTAATCAAACTAGGAAACTTCCTAAAATATCCCCCCTTTTTAATTTATTTTTATCATTCCAAACACCGCATCGCTAGAGTCCACATGGATAAAATTGGAGCCACTGATTCAACGGGAGCCGAGAGGAACCCAGAAAAAGCGCGCACCAACAATCGGATCTTTCTATCAAAAGTTATGACCATTGAAAGTTTGAGGGCCACACGACATCAAGAATCTGTGAAATGCAATTCTTTGAGGCCTCGTGCCTCCATTGGATGACTTTGGGACTATTCGGGAATGGAGGTCTGTCTCTAGGGTTTTTCTAAGTCTTCCTGAGGTATCTAGGGTGTTAATGGGTTCTAAAGGGTTATGGGAGATACTTTCGGAAGCTCGGATCATCTGGATCTAGAATGTTTAACTTCATACAATATTGAAAGAATCGGACAAAAATTTGGTGTCTACAACGTCATTTCTTGAGCGCTGTCCGAAGCGCTATGCTTCTTGATATTAGTGCTAGCGCGATGTATGGGAAGCACAATTGCCTCCTTCATAGAAGCATAAGCGCTTCGAAGGAGGTGGTATTTTTGAATATAATCATGCCCAAATGATGATACCAGGAACGTACCCCTTGCGCCTCGCCACTCTTTGCATTTCTAATTCTGTCAGTGGTAACTATGGTTAAACCAGAGTTAAATGAGGAAAAGGGGGGAATGTTGCATCTACGAAAGAGGTGCTATGTGTCGAGCTCCTATCAATATCACAGAGATATCTCTACACCTGGGCGCATATTCTCAACACTACCTCTCTCTCTCTCTCTCTCTCTCTCTATATATATATGGCCTAAAGGGGAAAAAGCGTCCGGCCGTAGAGATATCTCTGTGCCAATTGATATGGGTGCGACACGTAGTGCTTTTTTTGTGAAGTGATGAGTGGCATGGGGCCCACTTTACTAACTAGGGTTAAACTTTTAAAATATTTTAAAAGTTATATTCCCTTTCAACAATCATTCCTGTCTTTTTTAGAAATCTTTTAAAGTCTTTCTTTTCTCTCTCTTCTCTCTCTTCTCTCTCCTTTTCTAAGAAAGTGTCAGACTTACTTTTTCAGTTATATTTTACTAAAAAAATGTGAGCGCCCAGTAGGGAAGCGCTAGCACCTCCGCAGCGAAGCACTGACACCCCGATAGTGAGGTGCTGATACCCTTGCAGCAAAGCATTGGCACCCTGTCGCCGAGGTGTCAGTGCCTCTATATTGAGGTGTCGGCGCTTCACTAAAAAAAAAAAAAAAAAAAAAAAGAGGGTGTCGGGGCTTCGATAAAAAAAATAAAATTTAGCGAAGCTCTGACACCTCGATATAGAGGCGCCAACGCCCAAAAAAAGAGGCGCCGGTGCCCCTAAAATGAGGCACCGACACCCTTTTTTTATTTTTTTTGCTAACTTTTAAAATGTTTTAAAAGTGTAACCCTACTTAGTAAAGTGGTTCCCATGCCACCTATCACTTCACCAAAATGGCACTACGTGTCACGGCCATATCAGTTGACGTAGAGATATCTCTACGCTCGGGCACATTTTTCTCATTGCCATATTGATATATATATATATATATATATATATATATATATATATATATATATATATATATATGAACACCGGGATGCAATGTTGCTAATGTAGGCTATTGCCATTTGGGTGCCAAGAAATACCTAATCTGAAGATCAAGTGTCACAAAACCATGCACATAGTCCATCAAGTCAATCCCCAGAAAATAAATTTAAAAAAGTAACATATCCATCATACAAATATGGTCATAGTTAAAAAAATTCAATGCATCAGGTTAATAGGGGAATAGGTCAAACTTTGACCATATTTTTAAAGGGTAAAACGTTTATAAAATAACTTTTTTAGTGTAGCGTTCAAGCGCTACACCTCTAAGGCACTACACCTTTATATATATATATATATATGACAGAGGGAAAAATACACCCGAGCATAGGGATATCTCTACGCCAATTGATATTGGTGCGACACGTAGCGCCTTTTTTTGAAGTGATGGGTGGCATGGGGCCCACTTTACTAACTAGGGTTAAACTTTTAAATATTTTAGAAGTTATATTCCTTTTCAGCCACCATTCTTGAGCTTTTTAGAAGTCTTTTTAAAGTCTCTTTCTTTTCTCTCTTTTTCTGAGAAATTGTGAAACTTACTTTTTCTGGTATATTTTACTCAAAAAATGTGAGTACCCGATAGCGAAGTGCTAACACCTAGGCAATGAAGCGCCGACACCCCGATAGCGACGCGTTGGCACCCGGCGCTGAGGAGCTAGCATTGGGGTGTCGACGCCTCTATATTGAGGTGTCGGCATTTCGTTAAAATAAAAAAAAGGGACGTCAGCGCTTCATTTCAGGGGTTCCCGTGCCTCTATATCGAGGTATTAGCGCTTCGATTAAAAAAAAAAATTTAGCGAAGCACCGAGGCGCGTATAGAGGTGTCGACACTTCGATTAAAAAAATAAAATTAGGCTCCAACACCTTGATATAGAGGCACTGGCTCCCCTAAAACGAGGCGCCGACGCCCAAGAGCCGAGGTGCCAATGCTACGCCACCGGGGTGCCAGGGTCTTGCTATCAGGGTGTCGACGCCTCATTTTCAGGGTGTTAGTGCTTCGCTGCCAAGGTGCTAGCGCTTCGCTACCAAGCGGCCACATTTTGTGAGTAAATTATACCTGAAAAAGTAAGTTTGACGCTTTCTTGGCAAAATGGAGAGAAGAAAGAGAAAATAAAGAAACTTTAAAAAAGGCAAGAATGATGGCTGGAAGGGTATTTAACTTTAAAAACATTTTAAAAGTGTAACCCTAGTTACGAGTCATGCCCATATCAATTGGCTAGAGATATCTCTAAGCCCGAGCGCATATCCCCAGACCTCTCTCTCTCTCTCTCTCTCTATATATATATATATATATATATACACACGAGATCCTTGCAGTGGCAATGTAGGGTTCAACCTTGCAATAGTGGCATTTTATCAAGTGACACCTAATGTGAAGATTAAGTGCCAAGGCAACATACACAAGGTCGATCTAGTCCATCCAAAAAAAATAAAATTAAAAATATATCTTATCTACCTTCCAAAACCTGATTAAAGTGGGAAAATATTCAATGCACCTAGTTTAGGTAGGCTGATGAGAAACTTCGACCAGGGTTTCAAAGGAAAAAAATATTCTAAAATCATTCTTTCTAAGATCGCTTGCCATGTGATTGATGTTCCAAAATGGTTGTTGTTTAATTGGGCACGTGATCTACATTCGAGTGTAGGGTTTGTTCAAATGTTGCACGTCAAGTGCAGGAACCCCTTAACCCCCACCACACACATAGGGCTATCAATGGGCCGGGTCTCAGCCTGGGCCGGCCCGGATGGGCCAGGTTCTGGCCTAATTTTTTTAGAGATTTCATAAACGAGCTAGGCCGGGCTAAGCCCGAATATAAACGGGTTCGGGTTTTGATGTTTGAAATAAATGGGCCATAATTTTATGGTAAACTTAACGGGCCAGTAAGCCCGACCCGAACCAAGCTCGTCATAATTTCTATTTTAACCCCTTTTATTACCGTTCAACGGATTGATGAGGGGTTAAAAATATAATTTTTGTTGTTGCAATGCATTATAACCGGGTGCTAGGGTTTATTTCCCTTGAATCTCAAGCCCTCTTTCAAGTGTTCTTCAAGCTCTGGTTCAAGCTCGACGATTTGGTTCTCTCAGCTCTCATGGCCCATGACCACAGCTTCTCTCTCAGCCTACCCGCTTCTCTCGTCGGCACCATGACCGCTTCTCTCGTCGGCAGCCCGCAGCCCCCACTTCTCTCTCTCAGCTTCTCTCTCTCCCCAATCCCTCTCTACCAAGTCTGACAGCCCGCAACCCCTCTTGTCTCGCCGGCAGCCCGCAAACCCCCACTTCTCTCTCTCCCCAGTCCCTCTCTCCTCCCTAACTTATCTCTCTCTCTCTTCCTGCTTCTCTCTCTCCCAACTCCCAAGCTCCCATGCTCTCATTCTCAGCCGTCCCCTGCTCCCACCATAGCCCCCTCTCTCTCTACTCAGCTTCTCTCTCTCCCTCTCTCCCAAATTCCCATCCCATTCCCAGTCCCACCCTCTCTCTCCCTCTCACAGTCCCAATGCTTCCCCTGCTTGGCTGATCCCGCCGCTTCCCTCTCTCTCTCTCTCCCAGTTCCAACCTCTCTCTCTCTCTACCCAGCTTCTATATCTCTGCCAACTATCGCCTTGTCGTCAATCTGATTAGGTTTTCTATGTCAACGCTCTGATTAGGCCATGATGCGCACCACCACGACGCCACCACCACCAACACCATTAGTCCACAACCGTGGATGTGCTATTCCCCCAATAAGTTTTTTTTTAAGTTTAATTTTTATTTTATTATTTTATTAGTTTAAAATCAACGACTAATTTTTTATTTAAACTGTGGTATTAAACTGATTAGTTTAATATTCAAATCTGCCATGCCAATAGTGATTAAATTTTATTTTTAAAAAATCAATTATTAATTTAAAATCAGTGATTAATTTTTTATTTAAAATTCTACAATTGATTTGTTATGGTTTTAAATTGATTACTGGTTAGTTAATACTTTAATATCTGTTTATATTCAAATTTGCTAATAGTGATTAAATTTTATTTTTTTAAAAATCTATTATTAGTTTAAAACCAATGATTAATTTTTTATTTTAAATTCTGCAATTGCTGTGGTATTAAACTAATTAGTTTAGTATCTGATTATATTAAAATATGCTATATCTACAAAATTTATTCGGATTATATTTGATATATCAAATCCCTTTGATCTATTTGAGGATCATGACATCGAGGAGATAGAGGCACCAGACGATGATATTGATATCATTATCAGTCCTCCTCTTGAAGGAAATCCATCATCGACAGGTGGTGTGGGTCCCTCTACCTCCACAATGCCCATTGATTTGGTGATTCCTCCACCCTCTATCATAAACCCCAATGATCGCCCTGATCGTGAAAAAAGGAGAAGGACATCTACTACTTGGAATTATTTTAATGAAGTGATGGTTGGGGGAGTCCTCAAAGTGGAATGTAAGCCTTGTAAGGCACATTTAGGTGCTGATAGTGTGGCTAGTGGAACTAGCCATTTAAAAAGACACTTCAAAATTACTTGTCAAAAAATAAAAGGAGTAAACAATGATAATAAACAAGAACAGTTATGTGTGGATGAAAAATGAGGAGTAGGTAACTATATGTGACAGCCCGGATTTCCTCAACCAGAAACCCGTGCTGTCGGGTCACTGTTTCCGACGATCCTTGAAATGAACACATAAGATGTCAACTCATACAGTGGATTCAAGAAGATCTCTATTAATTAGCAGATATAGTCATCATATACATGATAAAAGATAATAATATTCTATTTAAGAAGACAAGAAGACAAAATGACGGTTCTGTCCATATGTGAACTATAAGCTTGACATAACCGAAATGAACCACCGGTGATAATAATCATCACCCAAACAGTGGTTCAAAATAACAATTTACATTTTCATAATTCCATCGTTTGAAAATACTTATAAAGGTCGGACGTACAAAACCTTACACCAAATCCACAAAAGCTCTCCCAAAGTCTCCTAAGGGAAACAATCCTCAGGCAAAAGATCAGATTCCTCCTCTTGAATATAATCTAGATCTTCTTCATGGCTTGACTCCTAGATAACTAAATCCACGTTTGTACCTGTGACGTATAGCCAAAAGGGGTGAGCTAATAGTCTAAGCTCAAGAGGGGAATATCACTAGCATACATATCATATTCAAAGCATAGATCTCATGACTGAATTTAAAGCACATTCTATAAAACTGAACTTTGAAATGATTGAATCATAATTAAACTGAATTCAAAGTGCACACACATGATTCGTTTCTTAGTTCCCATGTTTTTGCTTAATTTAGTTCCACATGCTTCTTATGCTTCAAAATGACTTAAAATTTTAAGTTAAATAATCTCCCAAGCATATATAGCATTGGGAGCCACATAATTACCAATGGGAATCCCTAACCACTTTCATTTAATGAACAATTTACACGATTGCCAAGCCCCTGAATTAAGTTAACAGGGTGACTCGTGCCACATTGCCAAGCCCCTGAGCTACATTAACAGGGTCATTTGTGCCCCGATATCAAGCCCCTGAGCTACGTTAACAGGGTCACTTGTGCAACAATGCCAAGCCCCTGAGCTACGTTAATAGGGTCACTTGTGCCACGTATTGACCGTTGGCTGGTCCACATGTACGGATATCCCGTCGTACCGGATACACGATCGGGATTCATTTCACAGAAACCTTAAATCACTATTTATATTTTAACTTATAGTTTATCACTGTGTAATTGATCAGTGTGATTAATTATAGCTAGTTTTAGAATTTCACGTACTTGCTTATCACATTCACGTACACGCTTATCATGCTTATCACATTCACACACTCTTGCTTGTCATACTCATCATGTTCATGCACATAGCTTATCATGTTCATATGCTTATCGCGTTCACACACATTACTTATTACTCTTTTCATATTCACACACTGATCATGTTCACACACACACGTGCTTATCACACACACACACACATGTTTATCACATTCACATTATCTATATAGTTCATATCGGTTGTCATGTTATTGAATTTCCCCTACCTCTTATGAAAACCACATCAAATCACGCAAAGACGGAGCGAAGGTCTTTTTGCGTAATTTCGAATCATAACCTACATTTCAAGGTACTCAAAGGTCATTAACTAAGGCTTAAAGGATCACACACCAAAGATTTGGAAGGCTCTTAATGAAAAATCCACATTTGCCCAAACTTACTCAATCACGTGCGAGCAAGTCATATGGCACCTCACAGTCGCGAGAGCTCGCTCGAGCGACTATGCTCTCTTATTTTTTTTATGTTCACAGCCTGAGACAATCGCACGCATGAGTTCCATGGTCACACAAGCGACTTCACATATCCATACTAAGTCGCATGAGCGACTATTCAAAGTGCATTTCACGCTTATTCTGAAGCTCCTCTAGCGCGAGCAAGTCCAAGTCGGTCGAGCGAGGCTCAAAGTCGCACGAGTGACTTTCGGCGTTTTGGGGTTTTTTCTCAAAATCTAATTTCCTACCCATTTCCCCTTTCACCTAACTCTTATGTAACATTAATACCACACATTTAGGAAATTAATTACCCTCAATTATGACCATTAATCTATAACAAATCTACCCAAAATCACAAGATCTCACCTCATTTATTTCACATAGATTTGTGGTCAAATGATCACATCCTTCGATGCACTCGGAAGGTTTAGTGGTCCACAGTCCCGCTAACTTCAACCGCGATCTCTTCAATGATTTCCTTGCGGCATTCCAAGTTCAAGAAAAAGGATTGAGTGGGAGATCTACAATCCAAGCTTGACGAATGCCCTTCTTCTCCACAAGCCCTCAATCTCTTCTTTTCAAATCAAAACAAACTCTCCCCTAGGTCTCCTCTTGGATCAAGAAGTAAGCTGGAGGAGTACCTCACACATTAAATCGCTCACAATCTCGATCTCATGGCTCCTACTTCTCCCATGCTCTATTCTTCCTTCTCTCCTCCTCAAGCCCACTCTCTCTCTTTAGAATTTGCAAAGGCAATAAACCTAAAAGGTTTTCCCTTCTCTTATTCTTGGGTGGCTTCCTTGTGGAGCATAAACACCATCATTGGGTGTTTCACACATAGTCCGGTTGACTTGCTAGCACATACACCTAACTTGGGTGTTCGATTTTTCTTACTCACATTAGGTAGCACTGCCAAATCTGAAACGGCCAGATGGACCACACCGGTATGTGTACCAAGTTGGTCTACACTGGTTCTCGTTTTGGGGTTGTTACATTCTCCCCACCTTATAAAATTTTTGTCCTCGAAAATTGATCACACACTCACCTGTTTACCTAGAACATAGACAACCAACCACACATCAATGCGCGGATGCACACACATACTCCTTCACAGTCACACATATGCACATGTCGACATCAAGTGCAACGGGGATCATACACCCATACACAGCCATGTTCCTGATTTAGACATATCCTGACACATTGGTTTCAATTTCAATTGTGATCATTACACACGTATTCGTGATTCTAAGTCAGATAGTGTCCCCGCATTAATTTTTCCCAAGGTCGTTCACATATAAATGAACTAGCCATGTCTAATTCAACACATACCTGCACTGGATATACAGTGTTAGCTCATAACCATTCACACACCAAAATCCTAACCATTCATGCACAAAATTGATAACTTTTCACAACAGAATTTACTTCTAAACAATCTAATAATTTGTATCCATTCACGCACATATATACATCTGCACACCCACATAGTTACACACATCCATCGTATTCATAAAATCCATTCATATGTTAACAACTATTTATAATTTCACCGTTTCTTAACACGGCGCCCATGCCACAATTTACAAACTGTCAAAATTACCATTGTCATTTCACGAAAACTTTCAACCATTGTTTAAATTTGACAATATTCTATATTTACAACTTTCCATGTTAAAACATAACAAAAGAAGAAGAAACTATCCAACAATCATAGTCGCTCAGCTAGTCCTCATCCTCATCACCACCCATGTGCGCATCCCCGTCATCACCCCCCGCTCCTCTAGCTCCATAACTTGACACCTCTGGCATATAAGCTCAGGCAGCAGCCATACGCTAGTGGTAGTCCGAAGGGTCAGCAAATCACATATGGTCGCCCATCATCACCTCGTCGTAATAGAGCTGACGTGTGTGCAGCTCGTTCTGCTGATGTATCTACTAGAGTGCGATGTCATGGAGGTCCATCCGGGGAAAAAGTTCAGCGATAAAATCAGCACCATAGTATGGAGGAATCGGTGGGGGCACTGGGTTCTGGCTCGACATTGGGTTGCTGAGGTGATGGTTGTTGTCGTTGTTGCAGGACTGGCTGGGCGAGTTCTTTGGTTTGGTGGCACTTGATGCGCTTTTCCAAACTCTTCAGGCTACCACTCAAATCCTCATATTTATACACATGGAGGTTGCCACTCATGCGGGGTTCCGTAGTTGAAATTGGGAATTTTTCTTCTTCCTCGTTGGCATGGGTCTCGATCATATAAGTGATCAATCGGGCATAAGGTAGGCATTTGTGGGGATTTTTTTGGGCACCCTCCCTAGCATTGTTCTTGGCATACACCATGCCATCAGCTACAACAGCCGGAGTAGAGAGCCACTTCTCTTGATATGCCGAATACAAGGCTTGAAAATGTGCGTCTCTTCTCTGCTGCTCGTGCCCCACTGGGAATAGATTCTTTCAAAATATTATGTCCAGTGGCCACATATGGGTTGGCAATTGAACCAGCTTAACAGACAGTCTGGACCTATCTTTCCCTTGGTCATATTGGCGACTATTTCATGAAAAGGTACTTTGGTTGGGTTTGGGGGTTGCAAAGGTCCACCCTCAATGCACGACAGTGGGCATCCCATCGCAATCGAAATGTCATCGAAATCAAATTGGATTTTGTAGCCATCAATCTCAACTTCATATTCAATTTGATTGTCGTTCATTCGCAACTTTTGATAAAATAGGCATACAAGCCTAGGACAATAATGGGTATGAGGCGACTCCAAGAGTGATTTCAAATCGGTAGCAGTTAGATATTAGAGGGTCCATTTGGTCGAATCGTGAACCTGAAATAAACTACAGTGAATTACCCACTCGGTCTCTAGTTTCCAAGAATCCCACCATTCCGTGGGTTGTTCCCTCACGATAGGTGGGGGCCTTGTTTTGGGTCGCTTTGAGGGGGAGGGTTTCGAAGCAGAAACCTTCCTTTGTTCTATCCTAGTGCTTTACGACAAAAACTCACAGAAAATTTGATTAAATATTAGATATTACCCCACTTGATGGAAGAAAAATCTTGAATAACCCTCAGCGTCAAACTTTGGCCAATCTGAAATGATTTCGAAGCGAATCCAAGGAGAAAATCAATGAAGAAAGGTAGGGTTGATGTTTTGGAAGGAAACGCTAGATTCAAAATCTCTTCGCGCCCAAAATTTTTAAGGAAGAATGGCCCGCAGGCCTCTTATAGGTCGATAGTCGCATGAGCGACTTTCAATGTCGTGCGAGCGACATTCTAGAAATCTGGAGCCCAAAATAGTCGCGCGAGCAACTGATATGTCCAGTTCTCCTCGCGTGACCTTCTGAAACAGTTGCGCGAGCGACTTAAATCTCAACCACGTGAGTTCAAAAGTTTCCTTAGAATTTTGCTGTTTCCTTCTACCATCATTTCACGGACCTTTTTCTACTTCATCTACACTCTTTATTTGAGTTTATGGTGTACATACACCAAATTCTTTAACCTACTACCGTGTAAACATCCTTGAGTAAATTTGCGATAACATATTTGAATTTAATGATTCACACATGGGCCTTTCATCTTCTTTAAAATTCACAACATCATCAAAATTATGAAATGAGCTATAGGTACACACCACTTGTGTCTGATTCACGTTCCCATGTAGCTTCCTCCGGTGCATGATTTTTCTATCTCACAAGTACCAATGGAATATGTTTGGTACCTAGTACGTGTTCTTTCCTATCAAGAATCTGCACGGGGTCTTCTCTAGCCGTCAGATCTTCAAAGATTTCAATCGATTGCCCATCAATGATGTGAGTCAGATCCCCTACGTACTTTCTCAACATGGATACATGGAATACATCGTGTACTCTCTCTAATTGCGGAGGGAGCGCAATCCAATATGCAGTTTCACCAAGTCGATCCAAAATGTCGAATGGTCCAATGTAGCGTTTGCTAAGTTTTCCATGCTTCCTGAAACGCATTACACCTTTCAAAGGTGAAATCTTTAGGAATACATGGTCTCCAATATGAAAATCCACACTTGTACGTTTAATATCTGCATAACTCTTCTGTCTACTCTGAGCAATCTTTAACCTCTCGCAGATCCAACGTACCGCTTCATTAGCAGTTACAAGAATTTTCGAACCCAAAATAAACATTTTTCCCATTTCTTCCCAATTTAGAGGGGATCTACATCTTCACCCATACAATGCCTCATAGAGAGACATACCAATGCCTGTCTGATAATTGTTATTATATGCCAATTCAATCAAAGATAAATGTTGATCCCATGACCCTCTAAAATCAAGCATGCATGCTTTGAGAATATCTTCAATGATATAATTTACCCTCTCGATTTGTCCATCTGTCTGTACATGGAATGCTGAGCTGAAGTCCAACCTTGAACCCATTCCCTCTTGGAATTTCTGCCAAAAGTGTGATGTGTATACAGATTACGATCTGATACTATACACGCTGGAGTAGCATGTAATCTAACGAGCTCTTTTAAATACATCTCGGCAAGTCCACTTGCGGTATATAGGCTATTGTAAGGCTAGAAATGGGCAACCTTAGTCAGTATGTCTACGACAACCCATATTGCATTGTGTCCCTTTCCTGTTCTTCGTAATCCCATAATAAAATCCATAGAAATTGACTCCCACTTCTTCTCTGGTATTGGTAAAGGTTGCAATAAACCTGGTGGATGTTGGTGATCCACTTTCACCTGCTGACACACTAAGTACCTTCAAACGTACTCAGCAACATCCTTTTTCAAACCTCTCCACCACAAACTTTCCTTAGATCCTGGTACATCTTAGTACCACTTAGATGAATCGAATACTTGGACTTGTGCGCCTCTTCTAGTATGTTATACCTCAGATCAACATCGGTTGGTATATAAAGATGTCCTCTGAATAATATTAATCCATCCTCTCTGATGGAGAAATCTGGTCTAATACTATCTGTTACTGTAGACACCCAAATTTGGCCCAAGGCTCAATCAACACATACTTCGAGAAAGGCATACCCTTGAGCTTCCGAAAGTATTTTTCAAACCCTTAGGAATCATCCCAAAACCTTTAAAACCCCTCCCAAACCCTTATCAGTCAACCCTAACCTTCCTAAACCCATTAGAATCCTCTCCTAATCAATGGATGGAAAGAGGGGGTTCCAAAGTTTACACAGACCTCTTCTGGATCTATGTTATATATCATTGGAAAGATGACTTCCCTAGCTTTAAAAAAAACTAAAAATTGCCACAATTAGAGTTATATATCAAAAGTTACGGTAATTTGAATATTATAGTTATATACCCAGATTTGCGTGCCCTCTTGGCACTACATCGCGTGCCTTCTTGCCACCGCATTGCATGCCCTCATGGAAACAAGATGTTGCGTGCCTCCTTGGCCCCACAATGTGTGCCTCATCATACCAGGATGTTGCATGCCTTCTTAGCTCCACGTCACTTACCGTACAAGCTAGATGTCACGTGCCCTATTGACACCACATTGCATGCTGTTATGGCACTGCCTCCTGTGCCTTATGGCACATGGACATTGCATGCCCTCTTGGCACCATGTCACGTGCCCTTATGCAGGGCACCACATTATGTGTCTTATGGCACCAGGATGTCGTGTGCCCTCTTGACATCACATCGCGTGCCCCTGCGTGAAGCACCGCATTCCAATCCCATCACGCGTCTAGTCACCACAGTAGATCGCAACTTAGCTCAAGTCACCGTCACACCATGCATAAGGGGAACATGCATGCCCTGTAAGGCGACGTGCCTTCGGGCACACATGCCACACAGCTAGCTCCAAGGTCTGCCTACCTTCTTGCTAGTCAAATGTCCAGCTGCAAGGTCGCCATGCCTTCATGCCGACGCCCAGATTAATGAGGCCGTCACATCCTCCCCAACTCAATAAGGTCAATGTCCGAGTTGACGCAATATCTTGAGAAATGTTGCCTAGTGTGTATATTATACACACCAGGCCATTTTTTTCCATAAATGACTTGACGTGTATATTATACAACCCAAACATAGATGGCCCCCCAAGCGGGCTCTGGACTTCTTTGGCACTGTAGCTATGCTTGGCGTGAATAATATACGTGCCCGGGTAAAACTTAGATGTTGCCCGAATTTCATCTTTGGGGTTTGACTTTTGACCATCCCAATGTTTAGGGTGGTTTCAGTAGGACTGTTGCACCCTCATTTACCCTATTTTCAACCCTCTAGTCATTTGAAACCCCACCCTATCATCTACCATTGAAGCTCGTTGCCCACATTTCCAAGCCCTTAAGATCCTAGGAAACCTTAGATGTTAGGATTATCTAATTGCTAATCTTAATTAGCTTTTAAATATCCCCTAATCCTCTCTTTTTCTATAAATAAAGAAGCCCCCCTCCCTTGCAAATGGCTTGAAAAAATTCTAAAGGAGAGAAAAGATTAGAGAGCCCACCCTTTTAGCATTCCATCCATAAAATTCTAGAAGTTAGATTCATCCTTTACCATCCATTTTCCATCATAAATCCTTTAGATTTAACTAGGTCTGCTCCCTAGCCTTCTTCTCCTACCTCTTAGCCTCCAAGCTTTAGATATTAGAACCCTTCCCGTGACCATCAAAGCTATCGAAGGCTCATCAAATGCAGCCACGCGAAGGTCCACACGGTGCTACAAAGGCCCGAGAGGTCTGGATCTCCCCTCTATTCCTCTATCTTCTTTTGCTTTTCCCCTATCCTAGAATTGAGCCGTTACGCTGACCAAATTTCGGCAAGCTGGAAGGGCTCAATAGGATCGATGTGCCTTCGGGCAAGGGAAAGTGTCTCTTAGGACTGGGTTGATTGGGTGCCTCACAACTTTCTGATCAATAACCGAATCCCCAACCCAAGAGCCTTTAGCGTAAATCGGAATCAGAGTCATATTTTTGTACTTCAGTGCTTAGAGAATTCATTTTAGTATCCCAAGATTCCAAAAGCTTTGGGTGGCGACTCTAGTTTTATTATGAGCGCATCGTCGTGACGGATTTGATAAAAATTCATGGTCGCACAGATGGCGACTCTGCTGGAAAAAAATTGTAGAGCTTCCCCTTGAAGTTTTGGTCTATTTTTGTTTGTTTATTTTTCTTGTCTACTAACCCCTTTTTACTTCATTTCTTTGATACTTACCCAATTATTCTGTCAATTTTTACTTATTCCTACTTTTCCGTCATTTAAGCACCTTAGTCGATTGGTGGGCCTACTTGAGCATTGTCTTTACTTTCATTTCTTTTCTGTCATTTACATGCCTTAGCCGATTGGCGGGCTTACTTGCGCATTTTACATGCCTTAGCCGTTTGGTGGGCCTACGTGAGCTTTTATTTTCTCGCACTCATATACCATCAGTGGATGCCGGCTCGTAGAGGCGGCACGGGATTATCACAACCTGTTTTTGAACCTAAGCAAACTTCCCTTTTAAAATTTGAAATTAAAATTGAACCTTAAAAGTGAATTAAGGCACTTAAATCAAACATCCCGATTCTTAGTACGACAGCAGTCCCTAGTGGTGATGATCCTGAAAAGAACCACCCCATCCAGTATCTGAGAAGGTGCTTGCACCGGAAGTATATAGGGTGGGTCACCGATCCAGTTAGGAAGCTTAAAACCCTTGGGGGAGTGTGTTAGTTGTCCCGAATCAACCTTGTATCTCTAGGTTCAGTGAGGAGGAACCCGTTACAACAAGGAAATCAATCCCTGAAAGCATTGCTTCTAGAAAACCAGAAAAAAGACCAATTGCAGGCATGTTATTTGCTTTCAAAATATAAATATAATTCTCATTTTTGCCTGGCGTGTGTAAAATACACGCCAAGCCATTTCCCAGGCGCTCGGCGTGTAAAATACACCGTAAGCAAAAATCTCGATTTTGGCGGCGCATATAATCTACCTGCCTACTATAACCTTCCCGAGTCCCCCGCTTAGTGGTTTAGCACCTCTGATAGGTCCCGCACTTTTCGACACCAAATACGCCCTTGCTGGTCAAAATAGGTCCCCCTCTTGTTGATTTATTCTGAGGGATCGGGTTGTCGCGTGGATTCCTATACCTTCACATAGATGAAGGGTTTTTCCCTTTGATTCTTCTGAAGTGTGTCAGGATCCTGCCATGAGAAATAATTGAGGCCCGAAACGGGAATTCCAAGGCCCCGAAACTCATTCTAGAAGGTTCATTTGCTTTATCCCAAAAATAAAAAAATTAAAAATTAAAAAACCAAAAAATACTTGTGGTGTCGGTGCAACGACATTGCCCTACCCTCCGTCAACCCGAAGGAGGAGAAGAAAATTTTATGAATCCCATCTGAGGCATCCATACCCAACCCGCCGCCAAGCCATGTCATGGGCGGTGGATCCAACCTATGCCGATCCCGATTCATCTCCACCACATTCCCCAACTCATTCCCACATGGAAGAAATCCCTATTTTTTATTCCCCCACCCCATCCCATTTCGATATCACCGGACCCTACGGTGCACTCGTATTCCCATCCACATCCGCCTCATTCCCTCAAAATTCACCCCATTGTCATCCCACATCCATCCAAAATCTAAACTCATTCCCCTCATTCACCCAACACACACCCATTTTTTCCCCATCTACACAAGCCATGCCCCATTTCCCTTCTACATCCACTCAAAATCTCCCCCATCTTACCTCCACATCCATCCCTACCATTCCCAATCCTCCCACATCAATCCAACAAGCCCAAATTTTCCCCATCCATCCAACAAACACCCCATACACCCAAACTTCCCTCCACATCCAATCCAAAATTTTCTACCACATCCAATCCCAACAACCGTCATTTTCCCACATACACCCAAGCAATGCCCAATTTATCCCAATCCCCTCCAATTACACCCAATTTCCCCTCATTCGCCCAAAATCCACCACATTTCCCTCCGTCCACCCGGGTCATGCCAAATTTTTTCCAATCCACCTAAACAATGCCCAACTTTCCCTCATCAATTATGCACAATTTTCCTACCTCTACCCAGGTCATGCCCATTTTCTTTCATGCATCCTCCTCATCAAATGAACCATCCGCCTTCGCTCCCATACCCGATTTCATGGCCATCATGCAAGAAATGATGAACACCTTCATGGCATGGAGGGCCTCCCGAAACCACCCTAATCCACCCACCCTCAACATACCCTCCAAAATCTCCATACTTCCTTCCCCCAAAATCCTAATCAACCCCCCATTATCCATACCATCCAAGGCTCCCATCAACCTTGGGACCATTTGAGCGGGCCTCAAGGCTCAATGACCTAGATCCAAGCTCACCAAGGCCCAATGGACCAAACACACCAAGGCCCAATGACCCAAGCCCACCAAGGCCCAATGGGCCAAACATACCAAGGCCCAATGCCCCAAGCCCATCAACACCCAATACCCCAAGCCCATCAAGGCCCAATCCCCTAAGCCCATCAATGCCCAATGCCCCAATCCCATCAAGGCCCATTACCCCAAGCCCATCAAGGCCCATTGCCCTATAACCAAGCCTATCTTGGCCCAACATCCCAAGTCTACCAAGGCCCAAACCTGGGAGCCTCATTTACAAACCCTTCATCATTCCCCCAATATCCCACATTTACCTATACCAAACATACCCCCATTCCCCCTCAGATAATACACCCCTCTCATCCAATGCCTTAATCCGGCCTGGGACTTATTTATCCACATTCTTCACACCTAACTCAATATGGGAATCCATCCCATACCATCAACCAATCCCAATTTACCCATCCACTCACTCCCCAACTAAATCCCTAAAATGTATAATGGCCTCTTTAGGAACCTGCCCAAAATCCACCATTCACTCATCTCGTCACCCCAAAATCCACTCATAAAAGTTTCTCCCAACCCTAATGGCCTCATCAAGCACATGCCCAACTGTTGTTAGTACCCAATGTAAT
Source organism: Chloranthus sessilifolius (assembly GCA_021018995.1). NCBI lineage: Eukaryota > Viridiplantae > Streptophyta > Magnoliopsida > Chloranthales > Chloranthaceae > Chloranthus > Chloranthus sessilifolius. The sequence goes on from CM037586.1 coordinate 61,857,969, forward strand.
TGTGTTATTGTGTGGTGGAAATCAATTAAAAATAAAGTAAAATAAAAGAATGGATTCAGCACAACTAAAGTAATCATAGACCTACAAGCTACAGGGCCTATTGTAGCAAGTTTTAATAAGAGTTTGTCCCACATAGAAATTAATCTAGAACCCAAAATGGGCTGTAATAGTAGGCCTCCAAATCTGGTTACAGATCTGACAATCCTAAAGAAAGGGAGTTGGGAGTCATGACTACACTACATTAATCCTAACAACAGAGAAATGAAATGTAGCCCTATCCTAAAGAACGGGGTCAAGAAGAAGGTGATGATGGTGTGCACCAAAGTAAAATATACAAAATGGTGAGAAGTAAGTAGGTTAAGTTCAGGCTTAGAGCAGTAATGTAACTCAGATGTAGTCTATCTCTGCAGTGTTCTTTGCTGAGACGCTATCAAAAGCCTCAACAAGGTAGAAATATCCAGTTTAACCCATGCCATTTGGAGTGACCTTAAGGCTATAGGCTGTCCACTTAAATTTTCACAACCTACCCTATAGAGTCTATCAAATCCCATTAGTTAAACCAGAAATTGTGAGACTAATCCAGAGGAGTGGACTGATCATTTCCCTGGCCAGCGCTATGTAATGCCAGTGCTACAAGCTCCCCAGATCTGTGCACAGATCTGACTAACATCCATAGGTATTCCAACCCATAAGATCCTAAGTGCTTTGCTAAGGCCAATGGCTCATTAGTGCCGACAAAAAGGATCATGCAACAGGTTGAATAGGGCTTTAGATTCAGCTGGTCATTGCTAGAAACGGCCTATAATGACTCAGCCTCAAGCTGTAATTGCTACAAAGAGATGAGATCTAACATCTTATGTCAACTAGGTAAAATAGAGAGGAGCCAATTCCTGTACAAACCTCCTCACAAGTCTCTAGAAGCTCATGTGTAGGGGAGAAGAATCCTTCTCAAATATGTGAATAGACACAACCTTAGGGCTATACTCTATTCACTTAAATGGTTACAGGGTATCCCATTGGTCTGTCCATACCATAGAGGCCTGAGAAAGAACATAAAAACTGCTGCAACCACCATGGTCCACAGGCCTCCGAGCTCCCTAGATATCATTACAGATCTACCATTGCTTTCTATGGGGCTATCAAACCAAGGGAAATCAGATGGTAACAATAGATCTACTAGAAACTAAATGGGCTAGTCCTAAATACATGGATCCTATAGACATCTAAAGAAATCATAATATCTTTAGATTCAATTAGGCATTAAAACAATAATTCATTGATGAACATAAAACTTACAATGAACTGTCTCCAGGCTGCAGCCCTTTACACAACTAATCCTCCACAATCCCAATGTATACAAAACCTATTATAAACAGAAATAAAACTAAACCTAGATGCTTACAGGAGGATTAGCCAGCAAGTGCTGGGCTAAGAGAGAAGAAAAAAGGGAAAAAAAAGCGATCAAACCCTAACCCTAGCCTGCTGGAGTTCACAGCCGACAGAGGATGAAAAGAAGGGTGGATGATAAAACTAAACTCTAAGTGTAGCTTATATACTCTGTCTATACTTCCTTGGCTCTAAAGGGATTTACCCTAATTTCTCCAGCAAACATGGCACTGCTATATCCCTTGACAGCCTTGAGATGTGTGCCTCAAAATCTACACCTCGAGATCTGTGCCCTAGCCTTGGGAAATTCCCAAAAGGTTATTGAGTTAAACCTGAGAAGTGGGGAGCCTGTGCTTCGCGGGGCTGGCATATGCATTTACTTATTCTCACAGTTGCAGGGCCTTCGCGGAGTAACTTTTGGTTGGTGGGAAGTGTTCACTCACACAGTTCCTTTGTATTTCAATTCTATCGCGGAGAGGATCTGGAGTACCTATACTTCTCGCGCAGTAGAGCTTCAGAAGCTCTCTCTCTCGCTAGGTACTCGCACAATTATGCTCTTGCACTCACGTAATAATTGGTAAGGCTTCAGAGTGTGCGATATCTGTGCGAAGAGAATTCTGGGCATCTCTCTCTTCCAGGGCCAAGCACAAACTCCACGAGGTAAATTTTAGTTCAGTACACACATGAACTCGCTATGTTCTTCGCGTGGCTGCTTTAAGGTTTGATCATCACGAAAGTTTTATGACCACAAATTCTGAGGGTTTTAATCCGCAAGATCTTCGCGATGTCTTTACAGCTCTCCTCTTAACTGTGCGTCCTATCTGCACGAGGGCATCTTCCACTGCATCTTTAACTTCGCGAGGGAGCTTCTCAACTCTACGAGATCTATCTTTCTATGATCCGATGCATTGCACTTGCTGCTTTTGAAGATTCTCCACTCTCAACCAACTTCACTCATCTACTAGGCTTTTGGTCAATGATGATCAGCACATGAGTCATCATGGTGAACACTATCAGGGTGTTCCATTAGGCTTTGGTTCAGCTGTCATCTTTGCATGTCTTCTTCCTCTTCTTTGGGCCAATAAGGATGGATTTTGTGTTAAGCAGCACACTTAACAGATGATTATTGCTAACTATAAAACACACTTAACAGATGATTAGTAGTCTGCTTCAAGGTCTATTAAAGGCTAGGTTAAGAGGTAAAAAGTGGTACTTTTCAGTGAATAACACACCCCCAAACCTATTCTTTGCTAGTCCCTGAGCAAAGGAAAATATAAAACAACTATTCTAAGAATTTAAATGCCACTTTCGTAGGGAGCACGGGTACATTTAGCATATGTACTAAGCCTTTTAAGCCCCTAGGTGATCCCTAGTGGAGGAGTGAAGTCTCCTGAGGGTTTTTAGTGAAGGTACCCAGAAACATCACCATTAAAATAGTTAAAAATAGTGCAGTCAATGATAAAACAAATTTCAATGAATAAAGTCTCAGTTCGCAACTATCCTTTAAAATCAGAGGAAATTATAGCAGCAATGCAGCCATTTAAAACTCAAAATCAACATGCATGTGCATCACCACCAATTAATTCACATTAGGAATACAATATGCATTAATCAGTACAAAGCTTGCCTTAAATTCAAAAATCAGGTTGGATACAACTCCAAAGAATTTAAAATTCAGATCCAATTCTCACCAGGGCTATCTCAACAATGAAAATCAAAAGGGTGTTTACATTCTCATCAGCTCAAGAGCAGTTACAGACCCCAAATGGGCCTACAAGCATGAGCATAGGCAAAGCTTCTGATTTCTGACATCCTCATGACTTTTCAACATAGATTAGACAACTCCTCATCTCCACATGATAACTCATATCACTTTGGAGCTATAAGGTCATTTTTTAATGGGTTGTAATGTGGCTTATGGGTGAGGGAATAAAAAATGAAGGGGTAAAAAGGGATTCAAAACTGAGAAATCAGCAAGGTAAGGAGTGATTAATGACTTCACTACCTTCATTTCAGCACAACTTCATCTTACTTGATATATTTCAGAATCAAAGTGGCCAGCTTCTCCTCTTCTTTTCAATTTTCAGATGATGTCCTTCTCTAGACTTCTCTTTCTTTTTCTCTCTTTTTATTTTATTTTATTATATTTATTTATTTATTTATAATTATTTTATTTATTTTTTAGGATAAACTGCCACACAAAAACCACTGATATACTGCTGCTCATATGTTGCCTTTCTTCTCCTTCTACCAAATATTGGACCACTCTCACTATCTTTAACTCCTTCTCCTTTACCTTCTGAAATCTCAGAGTGAGGGTACAGTTGAATCAAGTCAAGAGGTTAACATGCAAGTAGTCCAGTGTTTGTCAAAGAAAAGTAGAATTTTTAAGGCTCAACGAGTGTATGCAAAAGCGTAGTTTTAAAAGGTTAGATTTTCAGGCTCAAACTGTCCAAATGAATGCCTTAGATCATTTCATTAATGTCATGAGTGTTGTCAATTACTTTTGATTTGGAGGTGCCTAACTTCTAGTGAAAAGGTCTTGACACAATCAGTCCTCAGAGCAGAAATAATGTCAAAAAGACTCTTCAGAAGAAAATGATGGGCCCAAATCTCACTAGGTATGGTCCTCAAATACCCATGGGATGTATTTTCACCTTTTTCTCTCCTCTTAGGTTCACTAAGTACCAACTGAAAAATTTTCTGATGTTAGCTTCATGGTGATGCACAAAATTTAAAATTTTTAGTTTCAAAATGTCTGCAAAAATTTTTAAATTTCCACAAATTTACTCATTCTAACAAGTTAGGTGGGAATTGATTTTATTCATTCCAATTAAACCAACACTGTTGCACTAAAGTTAACTATTCTATTGGCAGACCTAGCTTGCCACAACCCCAAACCTATGAGGAGTAGTGTCCTCACTGATTCAAAGGTGGATGTGTAGCAGGCTCAAGACCTAGAGGTTTATAGAACAGAAAATTCAACAGGGAAAAACACATAACAAACAATATAAAAACAAACACACAAATATAAAGAAAGACAGATTGGAAACTTAAACAAAACAAAACAAAGAGCAACGATATTATAAAAGTTAAAGTATGTACAAAGTATGTGGGACTAAACTACAAAAAAAAATGATACACTATTTCCTAACTAAATACATGTGCACAATTTAATCATCAGAGTCCTTGCCTTTAGCAGGTGGTTCCTGGATTCCCTTCCCCTTTGCTTGTTTTAAAGTGGTAGCCTTAGACAGTGGTCTTTTGGAAGTAGCTTTCCTAGGCTTGGCTGAGCTTTTTCTTGTTGGAGTGGGGGAAGGTTTTTATGTTGGTTCCTTGATTTTGAGTCCAGGTTTCACTGAGCTGGGACCCATTGCATCTGGAGCTGTTTGTTGGAGAGGTACATCAGGGTTTAGTTCCTTAAAAAGAGCCTCTGCCAACTCTCGGTTAGTTTGTGCATTGGCCCTTTTCTCTAAAGCTGCAATAGTCACTCCATAATCATAAGCTCGCTCCTCAGTCAGTCGTAGCTTCTCTTTCAATTCCTTGATGACATCTTCTTAACTCTCTACTCTGTTCTTTGCTTCGTTTTATTGGACCATAATCTCCCTCCATCCTTTATTGATTTCCTTTTTCTCAACCTTATGAGCAAGCATTAGGAGTTTAATTTGATCAAGGAGGGGTTGCCTCACTGTAGCTTTCAAGTCAGCCATGCCCTGAACTACATCTCTTTTTATGTAGGCATTGGCTTTCATGGCTCTGATGAGGGTGGAGTAAGGGGGCATGGGGGTATCAAAGATAGGATAGATGGGCATATCAGCACTGGAAGAAGGGCTAGCCTGAAATGGAAGGGGAATGGATGAGGACAGAAGTGGGGTGGAGGGCTGAGGGTGAGGGACATGGAGGGTAGGCTCCGGTGTAGGTAGTTGAGGGTCAGGTTCAATTTGAGTGGAGGCATCTCTAAAGGTGGTGAGAGAAGTTTCAAGGATAGGTTCAATGGGAGTAAGAGCTGGTGGGGGGTTAGGGATTGATGTAGGGATAGTTGACTGTTGGGGCTGTTTGGTTAGAGTGGTTAAAGTTGCTTGAATGGATTATAAAATGTTTGGGATGGAGGTAGGGTTTAGTAAGGTGGAGTGAAGTGAATGAAGATTGGCCTCAATTGTAGCTTGAGTTTGGGTATTGGCCAACATTTAGGAGTGTAGGTAAAGTAAGAGCTATAGGATTTGGGGTAAGAGGTCTGGTATGGTATTGGGTGTGGGTTGGATAGGTGAAACTGGTTAAAAGGGAGATGTGAGTCTATGTGTGAAGGTGGTGGCCTGAGGTGGTGTCTGATGTGGAGGGATAAAGTGTGGAGTCTGGGAGGGGTGTGTACTCAAGGTTGATGTCTCTTAGGATAGTAGACATCATAGTGGAAAACTCCGCTCCTGAAAATGGCTCACTATCATGGGATAAGGGAATGGATTGGTCTACAGGCTCACTAGGGATAGGTACAAAAGGTGGAGAAGTCTCAATGGAATAATGTGGGGTTTCAAAGGTATAGGCTTCAGTTTCATACGGTGTAGGTATGGGGTCTGGAATGGTTGTGGTTTTAGGGATTGGAATTGATTGGGTTATATAGGTGGGTTGGGGTGTAGTAGGGGTTTTGGAAGTTTTTCTTTTCTTCTGTTATGGGGTCTCGACAGTTGGGCTAGGGTGGGCTAGAAAAATAGGTAAGGTGGCTATGGGAATGGGTAAGGTGGCTGTGGCTATGGAGGTTAGTGATATAGGGTTAGGTAAGGGTTGTGGGCTTGTGATGGGTTGCGATATCTGGGTGGAAGGTGTAGGAGGCATGGAGGTGGGGGTAATGGAAGAGGTGGTGAGTTTGGTGCTGGCTTGCACAAGTTAGGGAGAGGTTACAGCAGTAGTAGCTGCTGCTTCTTGAATGGTGGGGGTTACATCTCTCAGTAACTCCTCCCTCCTCTGCTTCCTCCTTTCCATCATGGTGCCACTGATTCCCCATTGCTTCTTCCCACTCTGTTTGGTGTTTAGTACCAAAGTCTCCTCCTCCCTTTCAAATGGGTACTTCCCCCACTTCAACAATACAGTAATCAATCTGCAGTAGGGAAGGGCATGAGGTTTCTTTAATATCTTCACCTTCTCGCAAAGATCTATAATCCCCTTAAAAACTAACTTGGCTGCATCCAAGTAGTGGTTTCTGTGAAAAGATAAGAGGGCATTAGCTATAGGGTATCTCCTCTCCTGCTCATGCCCAGAGCAATATATATTTTTGCGCAACATAACAGCCATTAGCTTGAGGTTGGGGTGCGGATCCCACTTTCTGATTGAGTCACTTGAGGTAGTGATCCCTCCAGTTAACTCCTTGGCTATCTTAGTAATGGTGGCAGTCAAAGGAGGACCCAAGCCCCACTCAGGGTTATACCTGGCCGGTATCCCTAGTATCCTTGCAATGTCTACCTAGCTGAATAGCATCTCAAAATCATCAATTAAAACCAGCAGTACTGGGTTCCCGTCATCACCAATTTTTAACTTCATATTCTGATAAAATAATCTTACCAATCTTAGGAAAACCAGCTGCATCGAGGGTCGCAATAGGGGCAGTAGAGATGCCTTTGTCAGATATTCTATGGAGGCAAAAGTCTCAAATAGCTCCTCAAAGAAGGCTTTATTTAAAATGGTTTCAGCCTCTAGCTGGATTGATTGTACAAAGTCAGAAGAGACCCTGAGACAATCAGTAGTTGCTTCCTCCTCACCTTAGGGATCATAGGGGCCACAGCTTTGCCCTTTTTTTGCTTCTTCTGTGATTTTACAGGGTTTAGAGGAGGTGGGTGCTCTCTGGCCCTCTTCTTAGTAGCATATTTCTTCTTTTCTTTTGGAATGAAGGGCTCAACAACAGGTGAGGGGGCCTTAGAGGTCTCTAATGTGGAGGCCTCTACAATCCTAGCCAATTTTCTAGTGGCCACTGGGCTGCCACTGACGGACGGGTTCAGCATCGCAGCGAGGGTATCTACAAATTTTAAACCCGTGGTCATAGGGGCTCAGATTATAAAAATTTGGGTTTACAATTATGAGAAAATACCACTCACTCTGAGTAAGCACAAAATCTTAAAATTCTCCCCTTCTTTTCTTCTTTTAACTAAATCAAACACAGGACTGAGAGAAAAATAGAGATCGTACCAGTTGAGAGCTAGGGTTCCCTTTGAAATTGTGCATGGTAGCTCAAATCCCCCCAAACCTTGCTCGTAGTTATCAGGAGTAGCTGGGGAACAATATGATGGGAGGAAAATGCTTGAGGTAGTGAGGAATACAAAGTAGAGAAGAAAGGAGGGGAAAGGGACGTCGGTTCTTGTGCTGAGAAAGTAGGGCAGACAAAGGAAATGAAGAAAATGAGGGGCTTCGTTGAGTTTATAGAGTAAATCCCGTAGTTTGCAGAGTTGGCAATAGGAGCTCGCGGAGTAAAATTCTCACGTAGTTGGACTTCAAGACCGCGAGGTGTTCTGTCGCGCAGAAGAACAAACTGCCTCTCATTGAACTTGCGGAGCTGAATCTTTTAACTTAGTGCGCGAGGCCATGTGTTGCCTCAAAAATTTATCTCACGTGGTGCTCGTGTAGAACAACACTAAGCCATGCTTTTCTTACAGCTTGAGTTCGCGGAGCAGAAAGGCAGCTCCGCAAGGCATTTTGATAACCATTGCTCAGGCTTTTAGTGCATGAGGAAGCCAAGTGATGGCTCATGCAGTAAATTTAAGACTTCTAGCTCTGTGGGATAGCATAGCTTCTCAACCTTTACTCAGTTAGCTCAGTGTAGTACAGTGGTTAGTGCATTCATGCTGTTGCGCACCCAACCACTGTGGATGAGCATAAACCCTCAGACATATAATTCATTTCAATCATGAAACACATATGCCCATTTAAGTCAACATTTCATCAACATTGTAGGATTCTAAAAATAGCTTTTCAGCTCAACCATTCATCAGCAACTATACACAGCAAATTCAGCGGACAAAGATGCACATGTATTCAGTAATGAAATGCAAACGCAGACAAAACAACACAATCAATTCAACATCACACTAAAAACTAAACTGACAAAAGTCTAAAAAACACAAACTAACACAAAAATTTCATACATATGATACACTTATGACCAATGTTCGGATCACTGAGCACTAGCTTCCTCTGCTGTAGAGGATGCATCACCAATCATATACTAACCTTTCAGATTTATCAGGGGCTGACTAGGTAATTTTCCTTCTTCCCTCCTATTCAGAGCATTACAAATCTAGCCTAGCTGGTCCTTAATCTTCTTAATGCTCTGTCCATGAGAATTGACAGTTTGCACCAAGCTCCCCAAATTCTACATTGAAGCCAACATCTGCTCTTCAAATGAAGAGGATCTGGGCTATTGTGGGGGTAGGGCCAACTGGTTAGACTGTGGGGCAGGTAACAGAAAATTTTTCCTTGGTGGGTAACCTTGATTAAACTGGTGTTGGGGTCTGTAAGGAGCTACCATTTGCTGTTGTTGGGGTTGAGGATAAGAATCTTGTGTCCACCTTAGATTTGGGTGGTTCCTCCGAGAATACCTAGCAGGCTATTGCCCAAAAGTTTGAGCAGCATTGGCTTGCTCCATAACAAAATCTGGAAATTGCGTGGTAGATGGACAATCATGAATAGAATGTGTGGGAGACTGGCATATCAGACATGCTTCCTCCACCTATGCAACCACTCGGAGTTGCATCACATTCATGAGTTTGTCAAATTTCATGTTCAGGTTGTCCACCTTCCTCTCCAGATCACCTTGCACCTTCACTTCAAATATTCCACCTCTAGGGGTTGCCTCTTTGACCATCTTAGCTGGAGTCTGGCTATCATTGCGTGATAGAGACTCCTGCTACATGGAATTTTCTCCTATTATATCAAACAACTCCCATGCTTCCTCAGCTGTATTGTGGAGGTAACTACCACCATAGAAAGCATCCACCATATCTCTGCTCTTGGCATTAATGCCTTGATAAAATACTTGGACAAGCTGCTACATTGGGATTTGGTGGTGGGGGCATTGTTTTAATATCTCCTGAAATCTTTCCCAAGCTTCATAGAATTCCTCAGTTGAGAACTGAGTGAATGACAAAATATTTGTCCTCATCTAGTTGGTTTTGTTCATGGAAAAGAATTTGGCCAGGAATTTAGTTTGAAGGTCACTCCATGATAGTATGTTGTTTGCTGGGAGCTTTGATAGCCATGTGCTAGCTTTGTCCTTTAATGAGAAAGGAAACAACCTTAGTTTGGTGGCCTCAGGTCCCAAGCAAGCAATATTGAAGGTAGTGCAAAGTGCTAAAAATTGGTCTATATGCTTGTAGGGATCTTCTTTACTAAGCCCATGAAACGAAGGTAGCATATTGATGGTGGAGGATTTAATCTCATAATTCCCTTCAACAGAGGGGAATTGAATGCAGAAGGGAGAGGCGTACTCTACAGGTGCATTGTACTCCTTTAATGTTCTCTGCCTCTCAGCCATGATAGCTAATTCGGTTTTAACAGTATGGCTTTGTGTGGTGTGTTTAGGTCTAAGGATCCTTTCTACCTCTGGATTTGGGGATTCTAAGTCAGGGTTTAAGGACCTTCTACCGAGCATACACTAACCAACAGTAATGAAAATGCTTACAAGCACACAAAAAGGATTTTAAATAAAAAGTAATAACTACACTGATTTACCCTAAACAAAATAACAGGGGATTCAACATAAATGGAGTTAGATTAAGGGGAAAGAAAGTGTAAACAGAACTAGCTACATTCCAACTGCAGCTCTATCTTTTCCCTTCTTCTACTGTCCATTTTTGTAAAATTTCATAAAGAATCAGTAGTACTTTTATTGTAGTTTAGGTACAGCTACAAAGAATTTAAACATATACATTATAGTACAACTCAGGTCTACTAAAAAGATCAATATTCCCCGATAACGGTGCCAAAAACATATTAGTACCCAGTGTGCTTGTGTTATTGTCTGGTGGAAACCAATTAAAAATAAGGTAAAATAAAAGAATGGATTCAGCACAACTAAAGTAATCTTAGACCTGCAAGATACAGGGCCTATTGTAGCATGTTTTGATAAGTAAGAGTTTGTCCCAGAGAGAAATTGATCTAGAACCCAAAATGGGCTATAATAGTAGGCCTCTAGATCTGACAATCCTAAAGAAAGGGAGTTGGGTGTCACGACTAAACTACATTAATCCTAACAACAGAGAAATGAAATGTAGCCCTATCCTAAAGAACGAGGTAAAGATGAAGGTGGTGATGGCGTGTACCAAAGTAAAATATACAAAATGGTGAGAAGTAAGCAGGTTAAGTTCAGATTTAGAGCAGTAATGTAACTCAGATTTAGTCTGTCTCTACAGTGCTCCTTGCTGAGATGCTATCAAAAGCCTCAATAAGGTAGAAATATCTAGTTTAACCCATGCCATTTGGGGTGCCCTTAAGGCTATAGGCTGTCCACTCAAATGGTCATAACCTATCCTATAGAGTCTGTCAAATCCCATTAGTTAAACCAGAAATTGCCAAACTAATCCAGAGGAGTGGACTGATTATTTCCCAAGCCACTAGACTAGATCAAGCCATGAATACTATTGCATCATTATGTAATGCCAGTGCTACAAGCTCCCCAGATCTGTACACAAATTTAGCTGACATCCATAGGTATTCCAACCCATAGGTTGAATTGGGCTTTAGATTCAGCTGGTCATTGCTACAAATGGCCTGCAATGACTCAGCCTCAAGCTGTAATTACTACAAAGAGATTAGATCTAACATCTAATATCGACTAGGTAAAATAGAGGGGAGCCAGTTCTTGTACAAACCTCACAAGGCTCTAGAAGCTCATGTGCAGGGGAGAAGAATCCTTCTCAAACATGTGAATGGACACAACCATAGGGCTATACTCTATCCACTCTAATGGTCATAGGGTACCCCATTGATCTGTCCATACCACAGAGGCCTAAGAAAGAACATGAAAATTGTTGCAACCATCATGGTCCACAGGCCTCCGAGCTCCCTAGTTCTCACTACAGATCCATCATTGCTTTTTATGGGGCAATCAAACTAAGGGAAATCAGATGATAAATAATAGATCTACTAGAAACTGAATGAGCTAGTCCTAAATACATGGATCCTATAGACATCTAAAGAAACCATAAGTTCTTTGGATTCAATTAGGCATTAAAACAATAATCCATTGATGAACACCAAACTTATAATGAGCTGTCTCTAGGCTGTAGCCTGTACACAATTGCTCATCTACAATCCCAATGTATACAAAACCTATTACAAACTAAAATAAAACTAAACCTAGCTGCTTACAGGGGATTAGCCAACAAGTGTTGGGTTAAGAGAGAAGAAAAAAGGATAAAAAAAGGTGATCTAACCCTAACCCTAGCCTGCTGGAGCTCGCAGCCGACAGAGGATGAAAAGAAGGGTTGATGATAAAACTAAACTTTAAGTGTAGCTTATATACTCTGTCCATACTACTTTGTCTTTGAAGGGATTAACCCTAATTTCTCCAGTAAACATGGCACTGTTGCATCCCTTGAATGCCTTGAGATGTGTGCATCGAAATCCATGCCTCGGGATGTGTGCCCTAGCCTTGGGAAATTTTCAAAAGATCCTTGAGTTAAACCTGAAAAGTGGGGAGCCCATGCTTCACGGGGCTAGCATATGCATTTACTTATTCACGCAGTTGCAGGGCCTTCGCGGAGTAGCTTTTGGTTGGTGGGAGTGCTCACTCGCGTAGTTAATCTTCAGTTAATCGCGTAGTTCCTTTGCGCTGTAATTCTGTCGCGAGGATGATTTGGAGTGCCTATACTTCTTACGCAGTAGAGCTTCAGAAGATCTCTCTCTCACTAGGTACTCGCACAGTTATGCTCCTGCACTCGCATAGTAATTGATAAGGCTTTAAAGTGCGCAAGATCTATGCGAGGAGAATTTTGGGCGTCTCTCTCTTCCAGGGCCAAGCACGAACTCCGTGAGGTGAATTTTAGTTTAGTACACATATGGACTCGCTATGTTCTTCGCATGGCTGCTTCAAGGCTTGATCATCGTGAGAGCTTCGCAACCACAAATTCTGAGGGTTTTAATCCGTGAGATCTTCACGAGATCTTTGTGATGTCTTTACAGCTCTCCTCTTAGTTGTGCGTCCTATCTGCGCGAGGGCATCTTCCACTGTATCTTTAGCTAGAAGGGAGCTTCTCAACTCTGTGAGATCTATCTTTCTATGCTCTGATGCATTGCACTTGTTACTTTTATAGTTTCTCCACTCTCAGCCAAATTCACTCATCTGCTAGGCTTTTGGTCAATGATGATTAGCACATGAGTCATCATGGTCAGCACCACTAGGGTGTTCCATTAGGTTTTGGTTCAGCTATCATCTTTACATGTCTCCTTCCTCTTCTTTGGGCTAATAAGGATGGATTTTGTGTCAAGCTGCACAGATTATTACTAACTATAAAACACACTTAATAGATGATTATTAGTCTGCTTCAAAGTCTATCAAAGGCTAGGTTAAGAGGTGAAAAGTGGTACTTTTCAGTGAATAACACCAATCCATTCAGAATTAGTAGGATAACCTTACCCTTCCTCCACCATAAATTGATAAAAAATACAAGGAAGATGAGGTCAGAAATAGTCGGGCCTATGTGGGGGCATTCACCAGCTTTAATCCCCCACCACCCACGCTTACCAATCCCCATGCCATCCAAAATTAAGGGAGGCAGCCTCCTAAGGGAACGGCTCGAACCCCACCATCCAAAGAATCCGAGCAATTGAAGGAACAGTTGGACAGGATCTAGAAATAATTAATGAAGATGGGTGGAACAGAGATCCATACCACGGACTTTTCTAACATGTGCCTGTTTTCTAAAGTCCCCTTACCCCCAAAATTCAAAGTGCCGATCTTCGACAAATATAATGGCACGGGTAACCCCATTGCACATCTCAAGTCCTACTGTGGGGACATGTGCCAGTATGGAAGGGATGAGTGTTTGTTCATCAAAGTCTTCCAAAAGTGCCTTACGGGCCTAACCTTAAGGTGGTTCACTTCACTGGAACCTTCCATGATCAAAACTTGGAAGGATCTGAGCCACTTATTCCAAGAGCATTATGTCTATAACATAGGCATTGAACCCAGAAAGTCGAACATGGCCCAACTAAAGGAAAATCCCGATGAAGCATTCAGTGATTATCTTGGGCGGTGGGGGGCATTGGCATCTCAGGTCAGGAACAGAATACCTGGTGATGAGCACATAGAGATGATCTCAAAAAACACTCTTCTAGTCATCTCGAATTTTTTAGTATACCAACAGCAGTCCACCTTCGCTGACTTGGTAAGGAATGCTAACCATTGTGAGGAAGCAATTAGAGAGGGACATTTGAGCAAGAATGTGTCCAATGGGGCAAGTGGGGTCCGAAAGTTCACCGAACAGAAGACTGAGAGAGGAGCAAGGGTAGAGGTACAAAATATAATGAACACACTGCCCAGCACCAACATGGTCCCCTCTTAGTTCACGATAGCACAATCAACTCCAGCACCAACAAATCATGCTCCAAGGCAGAACATTGTCCCCTGGGGGCAAATGACTCCTGAGTAGAGAAGGGCCCAATATCACTGAGTATTCACTCCCTTGGGACATTCCCTAAATGTCCTCTTATCGTTTATAATCGAGAGGGGTTTAGTTACTCAACTTCAATTATGACCTCCACCGAATCCAATCCCAAAGAATTATGATCCCAGCACACATTGTAATTTCCATCAAGAGTCGGGACATCCAACTGATCGATGCTTTCCTTTGAAACACATAACAGCGGATTTGACAGATGCAGGGAAACTCATACCACCAGCACCCCCCAAGCAAACCTGCACACCAATATCATGCAGGAACCTTTACCACTGCACCCGCAGGGAGGAATGGGTCCAAGGGCAACCATTAACATGTTGGAGGAAGGGATGAAAGAATTTGATCCCTCATAATCCATCACTGAAAAAGAGAGTTTCATGCCACCCAGGCAACATGGTCATAAGAATGAGATCATAGGGGTGATTGAGCCATTAAATTTAGCCGATAATTTCCCAAACCCTACACCGCAAGTAGCAACCATGGATTTGAGGATGTATGTCCCTACACCCGCGCCTATCAACCATGTGGAGCCTAATTTTTACTCACCCCAAATATATCAGCCATTCCCAACACCAATAGGAGATCACTATGTGCAACACAATCCATCGCCATCACCAATCCAATGCAGCTGGCCCAATTTCGCTCCACCCCCAATCAATCAACGTTCTCCATTATAATGGACCCAATTTTTCTATACCCCAATCAGTTTATCCATCTCCAGCACCAGTCAACCAGATTTGGCTCAGTTCTATCGCGCCATCAATACAAGCACCTTAGATACCCTCACCCACCCCATTTCAAATCCCAGGGCTGACCTATGATCCCCATCAAGTCTCGCTCAGTTACGAATAAGCGGACATCAATACAGGCAGTGACAGAGAAGGGGTAGTTGATTTCGTTACCTGATCAGGAAGAATCTCTAAAAACCCTAAAGTATCAGTGCCAGCCTGGCCAAAAGAGAAGAAGGAACAAGTCATAGGGAACCCGTTCAAAAAAATGAGCAGAGAGCACATACTAGAAACTCAGCTAGAGAGAATGCCAGCCCACATCACAGTCTGGGACCTGTTATTGGAGTGTTTACCTT
The DNA here is from genome assembly GCA_021018995.1 of Chloranthus sessilifolius. Classification (NCBI taxonomy): domain Eukaryota; kingdom Viridiplantae; phylum Streptophyta; class Magnoliopsida; order Chloranthales; family Chloranthaceae; genus Chloranthus; species Chloranthus sessilifolius. The sequence continues at coordinate 61,873,095 of CM037586.1, forward strand.
CCCTCAAATGGGAGTCTAAAATCATCATTAAAACTAGGCAGAACACACTCACACAGACCTACAAGTAATTAGGGTCTATTGTAGCAAGTCTTACAAAGATGGTGAGTAAGGAAATGTCCAAAGGGAGGTTGGTTTAAAAATATGATAAATCTCTAAATCTGTATTAGATCTAGCACCCTAACTAATGCTATGTTAGCTAAAAGACAGGGGAGAGGTTTAAAATGGATTGTCACTTAAGCTAAGCTAAAATTAAACATAAACTAACTTTGATCGAGTTTAGGATCTTAGATCTTGTAGGGGAAAGAGGTAAAAAGTAGAAAATGGAGACGAGTAGCTTGGAGATTGGTTTTCACTGAAATCAGATTCAATTAATTATGCTACAGAGGTTCAGAGCACACAATTCCCTCAACTAGCTGTAAGCACAGCTGCAGGGTATAAACTCCACTTCAAATCGTAGGATCCACTTGGTCTTAAGGCTATGATCTGTCTACTTTCATGGTCATAGACCATCCTATAGACTTTATCAAATCCATGGATTTGTAGCAGACGAATCCAATTGGAGCCTGAGCTTGGACTAATCATAAGGCTATGATCTGTCTACTTTAATGGTCACATACCATCCTAGGGATCACCCCCAAAGCTAAGGCCTCAATTAGAACAATTAAAACCACTACAAATGCTGCAATTCCCAGGTCATAGACTCGAGGAATCACAAGAGTATTAGATCCAGGGAGATCGGATGGTATCCAAGAGGCCTACCAGTTAAGTGGGTGAGCTGATCTACATACTCCTCTACACAAATTCGATCGATCACCAAACGGAACCAAAGGAACTTTAGATCTAATTAAAGCATTAAAAATAGCATTAACATTATAATCAAAGTCACTCTATAATGGAAATGCTCGTAGATCTATAGTTTGTTCATCTAGGAACCAACAATAGCACTCTTAACCTTACCCAATTACAGATCTAACCTCTCTCGTCGCTACTCCAAGGGAATTAGCCAACCATGGTTGGGCTAAAGGAGGGAAAATAGAATTTCTCTGCAAGCTCTAATCTCCAGAATTTGGCACAGATCTCGATCTCCCCCAATTGCAATTAGGGGTCTCTATATATAGCTTTCTTCTCTATTTTTCTGCCAAAAATCCCTTCTCGAAGGTCCTCAGAGTTTGTTAGAATTCTGTTAGAGCAAGTGGGTCGGTTAGGGTTTCCTAGGGCATCTTCTAGAACTGTCGTGCCAGTGACCAAGTGCCTTGGGTTGCGTGCAGTAGGTAACCAAATCACAATGTGTGCACAGCTAAATTTTTGATCAATTCTGCACACGATTTCAACAAGTTCAGGAAGCTTTGGACAGGTTCAAATAGAGCATTTTGGTTTGCTAGGTTCTCAGATCTCTTCGATAGGTTTTGATAGGATGAGCCTTCTCTTAGAGTTTCAACATTCTCAGCCCTTGGCCTGGAGTATTTGACAGGTTCGAGGGGCTCTTCGACAGGTTGGAGAACCATTTTGATAGGCTCCTCTCTGCATGCCATCATTTCGATAGGGTTGCTCTCACTCCTATCAAAAGGCTCAAGTTCCCTTCGATAGGTTCTGTTCCAACGCCTTCATCTAGATAGGTTTGAAGAAACCATTCGATAGGTTCCCTTGACGCCTCAGGCAGGTTTTCGATAGGATGATTTCTTCCTTCCTTTCAGCTGCTCGATAAGTTCTTGGATCCTATCAAACTCCTTAATCCACATGAATCCATCCTTCTTCTGCCTTCAGATCCTATCGAAAACCTCTTCAACTGCACGAATTCTTTCTTTCTTTGCTTTCAGCTCCTGTCGAAGTCTTCAGGTGACCAATCGATAGGATGTTTTTAGCCTGTTTTCACTTCCTTTTCCATGCCCTGCTGCAGCCACGCGCTCCAAGGGTCTAGTGATGTGCTACTCTCTGGTGTACTATTGCTGGGTTTGTCCTGTGCTAAGAGATAGCCCCTTTTTGAGCATTCTTGAGTGGTTTTTTGCATTATTGTCCTCTTTCATTACTGTCTACAAAATGCGCTTGACAAAAGCTTATTAGTGTGCTCACAGGTCTATCAATGGTCAGGTTAAAGGGTGAAAAGTGACATTTTTCACCACTTAACACACGCCCAAACCTAAGCTTTGCTAGTCCTTGAGCAAAGAAAAATAAAAAAAAGAATTAAAATGCCACTTTCGTAGGGAGCACGGATGCATTTAGCATATGCACCAAGCCTTTTAAACCCCTAGGTGATCCCTAGTGGAGGAGTGAAGTCTCCTGAGGGTTTGCAGTGAAGGAACCCACAAACTTCTCCAATAAGGTTAGTTAATAGTAGTGCATCCTGCTAAACAGAGTTTCAGTGAACTAGAATAAATTCTCATCATGTCTTTTCAGTTCTAGAGGGTTTTCAGCAGAAAAATCACCAATTTAAAACATGAAGTTTTGCAGTAATTCCTTCATCATCAATCTGTTCATGTCAAGGCATTGTGTCTGAAGATTGATGCATGGCTCACCTTTCACTTGAGAATTCTATTTTGATATTACCCCCATCAAATTGGATTTCAGGCCCAAGTCTCACTAGGGCTGTTAACTCACAACAAAAATGAAGGGTGTAGAATTTCACACAACTCAAGAGCAGTTACAGTCCTCAAATAGGGCTGTAAGCATGAGCATAGGCATTGTTCTAATTTCTAAAATTTTCTAGCTCTTTTCACCATAGATTACACAATTCTTTATCTCCACATGACAGATCAATTCATTTCATAGTAGTAAGGTCTTTTTATTGGGTTGCAATATGGCTTAGGGATGAGGTTTGCAAAAGAATGAAAGAGTAAAAGGGCTTCAAATTGAGAAATCAGTAAAGGTAAGGAGATGATTCATGACTTCACGTTCTTCATTTCAGCACAATTCCATCTACTTCTTGAATTTTCAGAGCCAAAGTGGCCAGCTTCTTCTCTTCCTTTCAATCTTTCAATGAAATGACTTCTCTTTCTCATTCTTTTGCTTTGGTTTTTTTTTTTTTTTTTGTATGGATCGGAATACCACAAATACCACCAACTGTATTTTTCTTCTCTTTCAACCACTTCTCAAATCAGCTCTACCTTCTTCCATTCCTTCACCTTTTCCTTCTGAAATCTCAGAGTGAGGGTCAATTTCTATCAGGTCACTGAGGTTTTGGGTTCAAATTTTCTAGTTTTCATCAGAGAAAATTGGGACTTTTAAGGCTCAAGTGGTGTGCATCAAGGGCAGTTCAAAGGTGGGACATATTCTTAAACTGACCAAGGGATGGCCTTACTTCATGTCCTCAATGTCATGAATGCTATCAAGTTGTTTCAATTTGGATTTTCCTAACTTCTAGTAATTAGAATTAGATCCCATCAGTCCTTAGAGTAGAAAAATTGCCAAGGCACTCTTCAAAGAAACTTTTTCAGGCCCAAATCTCACTGTGTATGACCTTCCATCAAAATTTTCAGGGGAGTATCTTAACAATCTTCTCTTATTTCAGGTTTACTACACATCAAAATGATTTTCCACAACTTGTTGATATTTGCCTCATGAAGTTTGTTGGACTACATCTTATTTCAGTTTTAAATAGTTCTTTTTAATTTCCTCTTTTTATTCAAGTGAGAATTTATTCTAATTAATTCCAAACACTCCTTTTTAGCCTAGCTGTACTAAAATTAACTAATTTATTGGCATACATGCCATACCCCCAAACCTAAACTAAACAGTACCCTCACTGTTTACAGCATAGGGGGTGTAGCAGTTTATCAACAGAGCAAAACCCAAAGCAAGTAGATAGCTAATAAAAAGAAAAAAGCAGTTTATTAACAGAGGCTAAACAAAGCAGAAAAAAGAGCATTTTATTACAATGGTCAAGCACAAGGATGCGAAAAGTAGGCCGGTGGATGAAATATCCTAGGCAAATAAAAAAGCCTCCCCCTGGCTCAGGGATATCCTCAGCCTGCATAAGGTGGAAGAGGAACTGTAAGCCAGGAGGGGAGGAAGAAAAGGAAACATAATAGGATCAGGGGGCAGGGGGAGGGGTGGCAGAGAAGCCGGTGGCTCTGTCTTCAACCTCTTCTTCTCCTTCTTATCTTTTTCCTTTTTCTCCTTAGCGAGGAGCCGTTGTACCTCCTCATATTCATCCCAGAGGAATTGCAACGGGTCTGATTCCTTGGGCGGTAGTGGCTCTAGCCAGAAGAGGTAGAGTTGAGTAGGAGTGAACGTGGGCTTGTCATCTGCCATGGTTATGAGGAGGACTGCAGAGGGTAGAAGGAGAGGAATGGGCCGAAGTCGAGCCATCTGCATCTATTTAAGGTGGATGTATGAGGGAATATGAAGCGATGCATTCAATATTGCCGCCATCGACGAAAAGGAATGAATGGTTAATTCGACCAATCAGCATGGGGAACAAAATCGTGTATTAACTGGCAGCCTATATTTAGCACGGGAAGTTACGGCGTAGGGCAGAAACCTAGGGGGTGCAGAGTTCAAGGCCCGTGCTGTGTGCAGTTGTACATGGTACTCGTGGGGTAAAATCTTCGCGCAGCGTAGGTGCACAACAAGCAAGGAAGGAGTGAGGGGGGGCGATTTCGATAGGATGAGTGTAGAATGTCGACAGGTTAAGGCTTCCTATCGAGGTCACATAAATATGGGGCTGACAGTTGAATGCTCTCGCTAGGCTTAGCCCGTCCTATCGAATAGAATAAATATGCATTCGATAGGCTGGGATGGCTGCTTGCAATAGGTCGGTGTCCTATTGAATGGAGGGTGGATAAAACATTCACTTCATTAGGATGCTGATGGGTGAAAACAACCTTTCGATAGGTGGGGTAGTACATTTGTCACTCTTGTCGATAGGTTCCAGGTAAGAGTCCAGAGCCTATTGCAAAGTTGTCCAAACCTATCGAGAGGTCTCAGCACTTATCAAAATCCTCACCAATCCTATCGACATCAGCGGCTGACCTAGTGAAAGGTCCAAATGACCTATCAAGAGGTTCAATGAGCTCAATAACATGGCCTGTGTGTGCAGAGCATTTAGCCTTAGCACCCAGCAACTCATCTGCTGCGCTACCAGTTAGCAAATTGGCCTCTGACCATGTGCCTTTGATTCCTAGACTACGGGCGATATTGAAACGAAGCTTGAACTTGACATGGTCATTTTATTGCAAAGAATATCATTGGAAAGAATCGAGGTATAAATCAAATATAATACATATGATATAAATCGAAGTTAGGAGTTAACCTGGAGGGTCCTGAAGATCAATGGTCTCTTTAGGCTCACAAATGATGTCAACGCAAAGTTTCAGCCTCTGACCATTGACCTTAAGGGTTCAACCATCTGTAGGATGCATGACTTTGATAGCTCCAGATGGGGAAACGTGTACTACTGTGAAAGGTCCATCCCATATGGACTGCAGCTTTCCTGGAAAGAATTTCATTCTGGAGTTGAACAACCATACCTTGTCATTGGGCTTGAACTCTTTGCAGAGCAAATGTCTATCATGGAAGGCTTTGGTCCTCTCCTTGTAACTCCGGGCATTTGCATAAGCTTCTAGTCACAGTTCATCTCGCTTGGATAACTGGAGTTTCCTGTGAATACCAGCTGAGTGTAAGTCATAGTTTACTGCTTTAATGGCCCAATACGCTTTATGTTACAATTCAACAGGCAAGTGACATGCCTTGCCATATACTAGTCTGAATGGGGACATGCCTATGGGGGTTTTATAGGCTGTTCTATACACCCATAAGGCATCAGCCAACTTGCTGGACCAATCTCTTTTGTCGGTTCTCACAGTCTTCTCGAGAATATGTTTGATTTCCTTGTTGAAAATCTCTACCTGCCCACTGGTTTGTGGGTGGTAGGGAGTGGCTAGTCTGTGGGTAATAGAGTATCTTTCCATCAATTTGTCAAAAGGTTTATTACAGAAGTGGCTTCCCTCATCACTAATAATAGCTTTAGGAAAGCCAAATCTTGAGAAGATATTGTCTTTCAGGAATTGAATGACGACTTTGTGATTATTTGTCCTTGTAGCTATGGCTTCTACCCATTTGGATACGTAATCCACAACGACAAGGATGAAATTAAATCCAGCAGAAGGGGGAAAAGGTCCCATGAAGTCAATTTCCCAAATATCAAACAGTTCAACAACAAGTATATGTTGCAAGGGCATAGAGTTTCTCCTTGTAATACTGCCCATTTGCTGGCATCGATGACAAGCTTTACAGTGCTGCTGGGCATCCTTCAATAGGGTAGGCCAGTAGAAACCATTTTGAAGAACCTTGGCCGTAGTCTTGTTACCACTGAAGTGGCCCCCGGAAGCCTGTTCATGACACATGGTTAGGATATTTTGAAACTCAGTTTCAAGTACACAACGTCTGATCAACTGGTCTGCACAATGCTTAAACAGGTAAGGATCCTCCCACATGTAATACCGAATCTGTGCAAAGAACAGATTTTTGTCATCCTTGGTCCAATGTGGAGGGATCCTACCCACAGTAAGGTAATTGACAATATTGGCAAACCAGGGCATACTTATCTAGACAGTTAGAAGTTGCTCATCTAGGAAGGAGTCATTGATGGGCAAGCTTTCTATGTCAGTTGTTGGGATCCTTGACCGATGGTCAGCCACCATGTTCTCAACTCCCCTCTTATCCTCAATCTCTAAATTGAATTCGTGCAAGAGAAGAATCCATCTGATTAGTAGTGCTTTAGCTTCCTTTTTGGACAAGAGGTATTTCAAAGCTGAGTGGTCAGTGAACACAATAATTTTTTATCCCAGCACATAAGACCTGAATTTTTCTAAGATAAAGACAATAGCTAATAGCTCTTTCTCAGTTGTAGTGTAATTCAATTGAGCATCAACCATTGATTTAATGGCATATGATACCACAGAAGGTGCCTTGTCTTTTCTTTGACCCAACACTGCCCCAATGGCAAAATCTGATGCATCACACATCAGCTTAAATGGCAGAGAAAAATTAGGGGATTGCAAGATGGGAGCTATGGTCAAACAAGTTTTCAACAGTTCAAAAGCAGCTCGGCATTCATCATTAAAGTTCAAAGGAACATCCTGGCACAATAGGTGACAAAGGGGTTTGGAGATTTAGTTGAAGTCCTTGATGAACCTCCTGTAGAACCCAGCATGACCCAGAAATGACCTAACTTGTTTGACACTTTTCGGAGGGGGCAAATGACCAATTAAATCCATCTTAGCTTGATCAACCTCGATTCCTTTGTGAGAGACAACATGTCCTAGAACAGTGCCTTGAGTTACCATGAAGTGACTTTTCTCCCAACTCAGAACTAGGTTGGTCTCCTCAAACCTTTGCAGTACGGAGCTAAGGTGGTGTAGGCATTGGCTAAAATCATCTCCATAAATGGAGAAATCATCCATAAAGATCTCCAAAAACTTATCAATCATGTCAGAGAAGATAGCATACATGCATCTTTGGAACATGGCAGGTGTATTATACAACCCAAATGGCATCCTTCTGTATGCAAAGGTTTCAAATGGGTAGGTGAATGTGATTTTTTCTTGGTCCTGAGGGTATACAGGGATCTGATTGTACCTTGAATGTCCATCAAGAAAATAGTAATAGGCCTTGCCTGCCAGCTTGTCCAAAATTTAGTCTATGAAGGGTAGTGAGAAGTGATCCTTGCTAGTTTTTTCATTGAGTTTTCGGTAATCTATGCATACCCTCCAACCAGTGGTCTGTCTGGTTGGGATCAACTCACCTGAATCTGCTTCAACAACTGTAATGCTAGATTTCTTCGGTACTACCTGGGTAGGTGCTACCCATTGTGAATCTGAGATGGGATAAATTATCCCAGCATCTAGGAGTTTGACTACCTCCTTCATCACAACCTCCTGCATGTGTGGGTTATGTTTTCTCTGCATCTCTCTGGAAGGTTTGGAACCTTCCTCGAGATGAATTTTATGCATGCACACAGCAGGATTGATTCCCCCAAGGTCTGCAATGGTCCATCATATTGCCCTCTTATGCCTTTTTAGTACACAAAGTAGTTCTCTTTCCTGCTCGAGAGTGAGGGAAGAAGAGCTTATCACAGGCAATTTGGTGTTGTCTCCTAAAAAGGCATATATCAAAGATTTTGGGAGTTGCTTTAACTCTACCTCTGGGGGACTGATGAGGGAGAGCAATAGGGATGCCTTAGAGGGGGGTGGTAGAGGTAACAAAGTGGGCATCCATGGGTGGTGCTATGCTAGTGTCGCTTCAGAAGAGACAAGTTTCACATGCTCAATCTCAATGGTGGGAACCTTCTCTTCCTCTGTTTCCTTCCATACTTCAGCTAGCTCATTAAACCATTCCTTATTGTGTAGCAGCATATTCACATTTTCTTGGACAACCTCATCTATTACGTCAAGAGAAATGCAGTCCTCATCGGGATGAGGTTGATTTCCTGCGTTGTACACATTCAATTTGACCTTCATATTTCTAAATGACACTTTCATGATTTCAGACCTGCATTGAATACAAGCATTAGCTGTGGCCAAAAAGGGTCTGCCTAAAATCACAGGTATGGAAGTGGCACTCCTACCTGGTTCCGTATCCAGCACCAAAAAGTCAGCAGGATAGAAGAATTTGTTAACTCCAACCAAAACATCCTCGATTATCCCCACAGGTTTCCTTTCAGATCTGTCAACTAGCTGGAGGACCACATGTGTGGGCTTTAATTTGCCTAAGCCCAGCTTCTCATATACTGAATATGGAAGCAAATTTATACTGGCTCCCAGATCTAATAAGGCTTTGTCAATGGTATGATCCCCAATGATGCAGGGGATAGTGGGGAGGCCAGGGTCTTGAAGTTTTGGGGGAGTTGCAATTGGCAGGACTTGCTTAACTTTTTTTGCTAAAAAGACCTTCTTAGATAGGTGTATCCTAGACTGTCTTTTATGGGTGCACAGGTCTTTTAAAAACTTGGCATAGGCTAGAACTTGTTTAATGGCATCAAGTAAAGGAAAATTAATCTTTACTTGCTTGAAAGTCTTCATCATTTCCTCAATTTTTCCTTGTCCTTTATCAAAAGGGGAAGGTGGTTGTAGTGCCTTAGGAAATGGCAAATGTGGGATTGCTCTCTCACTTGCAGCCTTAGCCAATGGGGCCTCTTTCTTTTTGATTTTTTTTCTTTTCTTGAGGATCCTCATTATCCTCTTTATTCACAGCTGATTGTTCCTTCAAGTCCATCACTGGTGGTCTTTGTTTTGTGCTAGTAGAAATCACTTCATATTCTTCCTCCAAGTTCCTCACAGGCTCACAGCACACTTGGTTGTCCACTAGCTTACCACTTTTCAAAGTTGTAATAGATTTGGCTTCCTCATAGGTGGAGGAAACTTCACCCACTACAAACTACCTTCGTGGATTGTCCTATGGTTGGCTAGGCAACCTTCCTCCCTCTCTCCTAGTTAGAGCATCAGACAGCTGACCAAGTTGGTCCTCTATCTTTTTGTTGCTTTGGTTGTGAGAGTGCACAATTTGGGATAAGGTGTTCAAGCTCTGCAGTGAAGATAGAACTTGTTCCTCAAAGGATGGTGCTCTCACAGCTGAAGGGGGTGTAGATTGCTGCATAGGAGGAGCTACAGGTTGGGCCATGGGTTGCTGATACTGAGGCCTTGGGACATAACTTTCTCGATAGGACTGAGTATTTCTGTAGGGCATGGGCTGCTGGGGCTGTTGCTGCTAGCTGGGGTATGCATCTTATCACCACCTCAGATTGGGGTGATTCCTCCATTGATACCCAACAGTAGGCTGCTGCCCATAAGACTGAGCTGCAGCCACATGCTCTGTTATAAAATCAAGAAATTGGTCAGTAGATGGGCATTCTTTAAGGGGATGAGCAGGGGACTGGCATATGGCACATGCCTCCTCCACCCTAGCAGCCACAGGTGACTGCATTGCTCCCATCAACCTATCAAATTTCAGGGCAAGGCTATCAACTTTCCTTTTCAACTCACTTGGCACACTCAGTTCATATATCTTCCCTCTTGAGGTATTCTCCTTCACAAATTTAGGAGGCTCTAGATCTTTTCCTAAGGTTTCCCTTTGCATAGAGTTCTCACTAATAATATTAAAGAGCTCCCATGCCTCCTCAGTAGTTTTATGGAGATAGGTGCCACCATAGGAAGCATCTACTATATCTCTGCTTTTAGCATCAATTCCCTGATAAAAACTTTGAACCAATTGCCATTCAAGGATTTGATGGTGGGGTCAATTCTGTAGGAGTTCTCTCCCAGGATTAATGAAAATCTTTAGTTGGATCTTGGGTAAAAGAGATGATACCCTTCCTCAACTAGCTGGTTTTTGACATAGGGAAGAACTTGGCCAGAAATTGATATTGGAGATCACTCCAGGACTGAATGTTGTTGGGTGGAAGCAAGGACAACCAGGTCCTGGCTCTGTCCTTTAATGAAAAGGGAAAGAGTCTCATCCTGGTGGCCTCCTCCCCCAAACTTGTGATATTAAATGTAGTGCATAGTCCCAAGAACTCATCAATGTTCTTGTAGGGGTCTTCTTTGGTCAGACCATGAAATGAGGGCAACATTTGAATTATGGACGATTTCATCTCATAATTTCCCTGAGCAGCTGGGAATTGAATGCAGAAGGGGGAATTATAGACCCCTGGTGCATTAAACTCCTTAAGGTTTCTCGGCTGCTGTTGCTCACCCATTTCTACAGAATCAAATGCAACAGATGTGGGTGTAGTTGGTCTAGATCTGAGAACTCTTTCAAACTCTGGATTTAGTAGAATAATCTGAGGTTGGAGGGTTCTCCTACTAAGCATACAACACTCAAAATCTGAATGCAGAATAGATCCTCAACACAACAAGTAGAATCAACCAAATTTTCTAACTACTTTAACAAAAATTATCAACAGATCTGAAAAATAACAGGGGAGTAGAGGGAAGCAAACTACAGAGCAGTCTCCAACACGATTCTCCTCTCACTGGTAGCCTTAGATCTGATAAAATGTACACAAAATATTGAAAAACAACAAAACTTACAAATGTAGTTAGTAAAATTAAGCAAACATCTATCAATTTCTACAGATCTATGATGAAAACATAGATCTATCAATTTCTAAACACACCTCCTCGGCAACGGCGCCAAAAACTTATTGGAGTGTTTGCCTTCCCTCAAATGGTGGTCTAAAATCATCAATAAAACTAGGCAGAACACACTCACACAGACCTGTAAGTAATAAGGGTCTGTTGTAGCAAGTTTTACAAAGATGGTGAGTAAGGGAATGTCCATAGGGAGGTTGGTTTAAAAATATGATAAATCTCCAGATCTGTATTAGATCTGGCACCCTAACTAATGCTAGTTAGCTAAAAGACAGGGGAGAGGTTTAAAATGGATTGTCACTTAAACTAAGCTAAAATTAAACATAGACTAACTTGGATCGAGTTTAGGATCATAGATCTTGCAGGGGAAAGAGGTAAAAAGTAGAAAATGGAGAAGAGTAGCTTTGAGATTGGCTTTCACTGAAATCAGATTCAATTAATTATGCTACAGAGGTTCAGAGCACACAATTCCCTTAACTGGCTGTAAGCACAACTGCAAGGTATAAACTCCACTTCAAATCGCAGGATCCACCTGGTCTTAAGGCTATGATCTGTCCACTTTAATGGTCACAGACCATCCTATAGACTTTATCAAATCCATGGATTTGCAGCAGACGAATCCAATTAGAGCCTGAGCATGGACTAATCTTAAGGCTATTATCTGTCCACTTTAATGGTTACAGACCATCCTAGGGATCTCCTCCAAAGCTAAGGCCTCAATTAGAATAATTAAAACCACTACAGATGCTGCAATTCCCAGATCACAGACTCGAGGAATCACAGGAGTATCAGATCCAGGGAGATCGGGTAGTATCCAAGAGGCCTACCAGTTAAGTGGGTGAGCTAATCTACATACTCCTCTACACAAATCCGATCGATCACCAAATGAAATCAAAGAAACTTTAGATCTAATTAAAGCATTAAAAATAGCATTAACATTGCAATCAAAGTCACTCTACAATGGAAATGCTCTCAGATCTATAGTTTGTGCAGCTAGAAACCTACAATAGCACTCTTAACCTTACCCAATTACAGATCTAACCTCTCTCCTCGCTACTCCAAGGGAATTAGCCAACCATGGTTGGGCTAAAGGAGGGAAAATAGAATTTCTCTGTAAGCTCTAATCTCCATAATTTGGCTCAGATCTCTATCTCCCCCAATTACAATTGGGGGTCTCTATATATAGCTTTCTCCTTTGTTTTTCTCACCAAAAATCCCTTCTAGAAGGTCCTCAGAGTTTGTTAGAGTTATGTTAGAGTACGTGGGTCGGTTAGGGTTTCCTAGGGCATCTTCTGAAACCGTCGTACCGGTCACCAAGTGCCTCGGGATGCACGTAGCAGGTTACCAAATCACAACGTGTGCACAGCTGAATTTCTGAGAAGTTCTGCACATGATTTGGATAGATTCAGGAAGCTTTTGACAGGTTTAGATAGAACATTTTGGTCCTTTCGCTAGGTTCTTAGATCTCTTTGATAGGTTTCGATAGGATGAGCATTCTCTTAGAGTTTCAGCATTCTCAGCTCTTGGCCTGGAGTATTCGACAGGTTGGAGGGGCTCTTCGACAGGTTGGAGAACCATTTCAACAGGCTCCGCTCTGCATGCCATCATTTCGATAGGGTTGCTCTCACTCCTATCGAAAGGCTCAAGTTCCCTTCGATAGGTTCTGTTCCAGTGCCTTCATCTCGATAGGTTTAAAAAAATGATTCGATAGGTTCCCTTGACACCTCAAGCAGGTTTTCGATAGGATGATTTCTTCCTTCCTTTTAGCTGCTCGATAGGTTCTTGGATCCTATCGAACTCCTCAATCCACATGAATCCATCCTTCTTCTGCCTTCAGATCCTATCAAAAGCCTCTTCAACTGCACGAATTCTTCCTTTCTTTGCTTTCAGCTCCTGTCGAAGTCTTTAAGTGACCAATCGATAGGATGTTTTCAGCCTGTTTTCACTTCCTTCGCCTTGCCCTGCTGCAGCCATGTGCTCCAAGGGTTCAGTGATGTGCTACCCTCTAGTGTGTTGTTATTGGGTTTGTCCTGTACTGAGAGAAAGCCCCTTTTTGGGCATTCTTGAGTGGTTTTCTGTATTAGTGTCCTCTTTCATTGTTGTCTACAAAATGTACTTAACAGAATCTTATTAGTGTGCTCACAGGTTTATCAATAGTCAGGTTAAGGGTGAAAAGTGGCATTTTTCCCCACTTAACACCTGTTAATGACATCTCCACTCCATTTCCAGGCTCTGTTGGGAGCACTAAAGGATGCACATGTGTCCATCCAAGTAACCCTGATGAGGTAGGATAAATTATTGGGCAGGTTTTAGCCCCCAATGCCATCTCATTTTTAGATGACAACCTGCCAAGTGAAGGAAGCAACCGTCAGGGTGGAATCAAAGGACTTAATAATCCCTTTGGTGCTGATAGACAATGGTTCGACATTGAATGTATGCCCTCTTAGAACTGCAACCAAAATAGGGGCTGATCCCTTCACATTCGGGCCAGCCATAACAAGTGTAAGAGGGTTTGATAATACTAGGAGGGAGGTGATAGGAGAAGTCGATCTTGAGCTCACCATTGGGCCAATGACCTTTTCAATCCCATTCCAAGTCATGGACATCAAGTCCTCCTTCAACCTGCTACTAGGATACCCATGGCTGCATGAAATCAGGGCGGTGCCCTCCACTCTACACCAACAGCTCAAATTCATATTAGAGTAGAAGGTCATAACAATCATGAGAGAAGGGCGAGAAGAAAAAGAGAAGATGGCCCATAACATCAAAAATTTCAAGGTGTTGGGTGTACCCCATACAGCTAAATACACAGATCTTCATAGCTTCTAGTATGATGCATCAACATTGGGGCCAGAACCTATCAGAGAGGTTAACCAAATATGGGAGGTGAAATGACAGCAGCAACAGCCATGCTCCAAAAGTGGGGCTATCTGAAAGGTTTGGGTTCCTATTTGTAAGGCAGGAGAGACCCGGTCAGAGCGAAAGGTAGCCAACATGTCAGATTTGGGTTAGATTACAAGCCCACTGAGGAGGAGGTTCAAGAAGCCAAGGAGAAGGCTCGAACCATAGCCGCTACCAAAGCCAGGGTGATAGACCTGAAAGACAGACCCTGCCCGAGACCTCACATCCACAATACATTCGTGAGTGCGGGGGTTATAAAAATTGATCAGAATGGGGCAACACAAGTAACCCCCCATAAACTGGTAGCCCCTGTCCACCCCACCAATCCCCAAATTATTTCCCCCAACCTAAAAATAGACCTAGCCGCTTTGTCCCTTTTTAAGGAAGAGTCTTTCGTACCTGCATAATCTCCCCCTCAGGTAAACCACCATAGGACCTTGCTGACGTTTGAGGACAGAATCCCAGGCGAACCTAGAATCAATATGATGGAGGCTGACTCCGAAGAATCATGTCAATCAACCCCTTCCATCCAAATAGGTAAAGGAGTAGCACCACAGGTAAGAAATTGGGTGACTATGCCCCAGACTCTAGAAGCGGCAAGTGGCCTGAAATTCAACACCCATTTTCGAAAAAAAATAACCTATAAAAATTGTGGTGAGCCCTTGGCAGGCAATACCATGTATATATAGAGTCCCGCCCTGCCAAGGGCCCACTTTTGGGCAAAAAGAAAAATCCAAAAAAATAAAAAAAATATAAAGTAATAAAAAAAAAAGTCTTTATTCTCGAGAAAATCAAAGAAAATAGTGCCTTACTAGAAAAACCCGCCCCACTTGAAATCGACTCCTTTCCTATAGAAATACAAGAAGAGGTAGGAGTCATGAGTCTGAAAGAGGAAGTTCCAACCGAGGAGCCCCAATGAGCTCCTTGACCGGTTTGCCAATTTTGAGCATGGCCCTACACCGATTGTTGAAGAAATGGAGGACATCAATCTAGGGACTTAGGAGATCCCCAGAATCACCAAGATCAGAATGTCGCTATCTTCTAAGGAAAGAAGTAGCATGATTAATTTTCTTCGATCATATCAAGACATCTTTGTATGGTCATATGAGGATATCCCTAGCTTGAACACCGATTTGGTCGAGCATGAGCTGACGCTATATCCAGATATTAAGTCAGTCAAGCAGAAGTTGAGACTCCTCATGCCAGAATGGAGCCTAAAAATGAAGGATGAGGTCATCAAATAGTACATTTCTCATAGTCTCCAAGTACCGTCAATGGTTAGCCAACATTATCTCGGTACAAAAGAAATATAGAAAGGTTCACATATGCATTGACTTTTGAAATTTGAACAAGGCGAGCCCAAATGATGACTTCCCATTGCCACACATCAACATCTTGGTCGATAACACTGCTAAGCATGGGATGCTATCGTTCATAGACAGATATTTCGAATACAATCAGATCAAGATGGCCAAAGCAAACCGAGAGAAGATAGTATTCATTTACTCCATGATAAACTTTCTTTTACCGAGTCATGCCATTTGGGTTGAAGAATGCTAGGGCGACATACCAAAGGGTGATAAAGGCATGCTGATCCGAGAGGGAGATTCAAGCCCAACTGGGAAGGACCTTATGCCATCCGAGAGGTGCTGCCTAGATACGCACTCCGCCTTGCCACCATGGACGAGATCATTTTCCTAAGCCAATCAATGGTTGATACGCCCGACAATTCTACTCCTAGTCTTAGCAACAAGGAAAGTATTGATAATCCTAATACGTAACTACTCAAGGACCCCATATAAGCGGCCATCATTCTAAAGCCAAATAGCCAAAAAGTATCCCTAAACTCTTATACCCTTTACTACCCCATCTTGAGCCAATGGCCTTTTCATTCATTAACCCCTCTCAGAAAAAGAGTGTATATACCAACAAAAAAAGAGGAGAGCATGAGTTATCACCAAAATCCAAAAACATCAGAAAAGTAAAATCCCAAAAAGAGGATGTCTGGAAGAAAATATATATAGAAAAGAAAAGAGATCATGGGGCATGTACAGTAGAAAGCCCCTAAGGAAGAAGTATATTACTACAACTGGAACCCAATCAAAGAAACCATTTTACCTGAGAATACATTCAAAATTCCTAACCTATCCCTTTCAAACTTGTGGCCAAGATAAATCCCTGAGGAAAGCCCTCTTTAAGGTCTAGGAGCAATCACAGTATTCGTTGAGTCTGTATGAGCCAAGCTAAGAGTCGACAAAATAATTCCATCCAGCTGGCTATGACAGAGTTGATGTCCATGTCGTGGCCTTTGAAAAACAAAAGAATGAAAATGAAAATATACAAGCTCAAAGTAAAATGGACGTAGTGAAAACTTGAAAGGGCTCTATGGGTAAAAATAGCGAGCTTGTGTGGACCAAGTGAAAACCTAAAAAGGCATGCATACTCATGAATGTAGTGAAAACTTCAAAGGGCCCTACGAGTAACAAAGAGGGAAACAATGGGCACGGAGAAAACCCGTCTTAGGCGTTGTGAGTAAAATATTGTAAAAGAGAAGAAAAGAAGAAACTCATTTGGTTACTCCCTTGGTTACAATCCTAATCTATTTGGTCTTCAACTGGGCTCTCCTATCTCCTCAAATTAGTATTTTGATTAGGCAGATCCTTCAGACTGCACCGTCAGAAGCATGACCCGAGGTAAGGATAAAAGGTTGATTCAACCTAAAGGGATGGACATTCTGACCTCGGTAAAAAAATGTTAAACCTCACTCGGATCTGACCACATAAAGGGATTTCTACTATGCTCAAAATGGGACCCGTTACTTCATCTCACTGTTAAGGCATCAAACAAAAAAAAGGAGAGAAGAAGAAAAACAAAAGAAAAAAATCAATCAATTAAATATCCAAAAAATACAAAAAAAAAAAATATATATATATATATATGTACATATGTCCATGTACATATGTAGAACATCGTACTTCCATCTCAAAATGAAGAAAAGGAATAAAAAATCTAAAAACAAAAACTAAAAATATATATAAATCGTGAAAATTGAAAATGTGTAGGTAATGGTTTGCTTCTCCTTCTGCTAATTAGGATGCATATTGCTGCCTATATAAATAAAAAAGGGACTGACGTTTACTTGAGAAATGTGCAAGAACATCAAAATGGTCCAAAGCCTCTAAGCCGGTGACCTCTTAACAACGGACAGAT
Organism: Chloranthus sessilifolius; assembly: GCA_021018995.1. Classification (NCBI taxonomy): domain Eukaryota; kingdom Viridiplantae; phylum Streptophyta; class Magnoliopsida; order Chloranthales; family Chloranthaceae; genus Chloranthus; species Chloranthus sessilifolius. The sequence goes on from CM037586.1 coordinate 61,890,290, forward strand.
CAAATGAAGCATCTCTCCACAGACATCAGTCTATTCAAGAAAAAAAATTGGAAAAAAGGAATCATTTGAAAAAATAGAGAAAAGAAATCTGTGTTTTCATGATACTTTTTGTCACGTACAGCTATGCACATGCGTGCTCCAATGCGATAAAATGTCAATATTTTATCGGCAATGTAGTGGTGCTAAATTAACGTCCTAAGTCTAAGGTTCGCCTGGGATCTTTGCATCCTACTTTAAAGTAGGAGCAATAGTGTTAATCTCAATCAAACGATCAATATTTTGATCAGGTTGATTCCACTGCTAAATCCTTGCGCCAAGCGCTCCATTTCTGGATTCACGTGAGCTTAAAAGTCTTAAGCTTCAGAATCCTCAGAAAAAGGTCAATTATTGGTTAAAACCAACTTGTCAAAATGAAAATTACCTATCGAACGACTATGTTCAAATATGCATTTTGAAGGGCTCATTTTAGGGTGCAGGCTTAATACTTGCATTTATATGGTATCCCTATAAAGTGTACGCCTTGTGTCTGGGTATCCGTTGGGTGGCCGTTTGCTCTCGTAAATTATACCCGAATGGGTTTTGAGTTAGGACTTTAATTCCCCTTTGTTTTTATCTACCCCTAATGAGTGCATATTTTTGCATAATTATTCAATAATAAGATCATCATTAACGGAGACAAAGATTGAGTGCCTCCTTCAGTAGGCACCCAATTTTGGTCAGAACTGTCCAATTTTATTTGAAGTTGGGTACTCTGGGTCATGTTAGTTCAGGACACACCATCAAAAGTGGCACGTACTCCCAAAAAGCATTACGACATCAATATTTACTCCACTTGGGTAGTTGTGCTAAATTAACTTCGAGATTGATGGGTTCACCCTAAGACTTCGAACCCTGCTACACACAGGGGTACCCATGGCTGATCAAATGGGGCAATCAATGCCTCATATGATTGGACACAAGCTGTGGACATTTTTCTTTAAGTGTGGGTCAACCACCCTCTCACTCACGGAGCTGTTTTATTCAGAATGAAACTCAAACATCGAACATCTTCAATCATCTCGAGAAGCAAAAATTTTTCCTAGTATATTGGGCTTTTGCAACTCGTACCATCTTGGTTATACCAAATAATGTCACTAAGCGCTTGGGGATCAATAGCGTTGAGGAACAAACTTTTTCCTCGACATACAGGGCTTCCGTTTACTCACCATGTTACCCACCTGATGTTTAAGGTTCATTCTGAATACAGTGAACCCATCAGTGTTGCCTTGGGCCTCTTCGAATGTCTCTTGTCTATGGCATTCGATCATTAGTGATCAGATATAAAAGAGGGGCACCTGCAGACACCAAAATTTTGCCCAAGGCTCGATCGACACATACTTTGAGAAAGGCATACCCTTGAGCCTTCGAAAGCATTTTCCAAACGCTTAGGAATCGTCCCAAAACCTTTATAACCCCTCCCGAACCCTTAGGAGTCAACCCTAACCTTCCTAAACCCATTAGAATCCTCCCTCGAACCTGTTTCAGACCATCCTGAGCAGTGGATGGAAAGAGGAATTCCAATATTTACACAGACCTCTACTGGAGCTAAGTCATATGTCATTAGAAAGAGGACTTCCTCAGCTTTTGAACGAGCTAATAATCGCCTCAATCGGAGTTATATATCAAATGTTACAGTGATTTGAATATTGGGCAGAAATGTCAATTTTTTACCTTGCGTGTGTAATACACACGCCAGGCCATTTTCTGGACAAATGTTGTCTGGCGTGTATATTATAAATGCCAGGCCATTCTTTTCTAGAAATAGTTTGGCATGTATATTATACACTCCAAACATAGATGGGTCCCCCCAATGGGCTCTGGACTTCTCTGGCACTGCAGCTATGCTCGGCATGGATAATATATACACCAGACTTAGGTATAGTAAAACTTAGATTTTGCCCGAATTTCACTTTTGGGGTTTGACTTGTTGACCATTCTAATATTTAGGGTGGGTTTCATTAGGACTGTTGCACCCTCATTTACCCTATTTACAACCCTCTAGTCATTTGAAACCCCATTGCCCACATTTCCAAGCCCTTACGATCCTAGGAAACCTTAGATGATAGGATTACCTAATTGCCAAACCTAAGTAGCTTTTAAGTACCCCCTAACCCTCTCTTTTTCTAGAAATAGAGAGGCACTGCCCCTTGCGAATGGCTTGAAATCTAAAAGAGAGAAAAGATTATAGTGCCCTCCCTTTTAGCATTTCACCCACAAAATTCCATAACTAAGATTCATTCTTTACCAACCATTTTTCATCATAAATCCTTTAGATTTAACTAGGTCTACCCCCTAGCCTTCTTCTCCTACCTCTTAGCCACCAAGCGTTAGAGATTAGAACCCTTCCCGCGACCATCAAAGCTATCGTAGGCTCATCAAACACAGTCACGCGAAGGTCCACACGGTGTTACAAGGGCCTGAGAGCTCTGGCTCTCCCCTCTATTCCTCTACCTTCTTTTGCTTTTCCTCTATGCTAGAATTGAGCCGTTACACTGCCCAAATTTCGACAAGCGCGAAGGTCTCAATAGGATTGGTGTGCCTTCGAACAACAGGAAGTGTTGGTCATTTTATTTCCTTTATATATATAATTATATATATATATATATTATATAAATCAGCCACACATAGACCCGACCATGGTAGAGACCGCTTACGAGCGGGTTGATCGAGTACGTAACACCATCCCGATCAATAACTGAAGCCCCTACCCAAGAGCCTGTGGCGTAAACTGGAATTAGAGTCATATTTTTGCACTTCGGTGCTTATAAAATTGATTTGGGTATCCCGGGAAACCACAAGCTCTGGGTGGCGACTCTAGTTTTATTACGAGCTCATAGTCGCAAAGAATTTGATAAAAATCAACAGTTGCACAGTTACCCCTGTCTGATCTTCGCTAGTTCTGCATCTTTCATCTGAAGTTCATAGATACCATCGTAGATCGTCGGTCTTATAATGATATTTTCCACTAGGGCTCCTAAATCTTGTACCTCGATCTTAGTGTCGTATAGGGAAACATCTTTCAAAAGTTTCCATCGGCGTATTCTCATAACAAGATTTGCCAACTAAGCCGAACTCTTACAACTCAATGCATCTGCCACTACGTTCGCCTTGCTTGGATGATATGAAATGGAGCAATCGTATTCCCTGAGAAACTCGATCTACCTTCACTGCCTCATATTCAAATTTTTCTAAGTGAACCGGTACTTAAGGCTCTTATGATCAATAAATATCTCAAAAATCTCCTCATATAAATAATGTCTCCATATTTTTATCGTAAAAATCACTGTGGCAAGTTCAAGATCATGTGTGGGATAAATCCTCTCATGATCCTTGAGCTGTCTTGATCCATAGGTAATAACTTTCTATTTTTGATTAAGCACACAGCCTAACCCGTTAATTGATGCATCGCTATATACCATAAACCCTCCAGTGCTCGTTGGGATACCAAGCACTGGTGTAGAAGTAAGCCTCCTCTTAAGTTATTTAAAACTTTTCTTGTACAACTGGGTCCATTCAAACTTTGCATTCTTCCTTGTGAGTTGTGTAAGCGGACCCAAAAGCTTAGAAAATCCTTCTACAAATCGTCTGTAGTAACCAGCCAAACCGAGAAAACTTCTTACTTCTGTGACCGTCTTCGACTGTTCCCATTGTTCTATGACCTCTATCTTAGCCGGGTCTACCGTGATACCTACTTAAGAGACAACATGTCCCATGAAGCTCACATGTTCTAACCAAAACTCATATTTGCTAAACTTTGTGTATAGTTGGTGTTCTCTTAATGTCTGGAGAGCAATCTGTAGATGTTGTTCGTGTTATTCTTTTGTCATGGAGTAGACAAGGATATCATCTACAAATACTACCGCACATTATCCAGATGTGGTTTAAACACTCTATTCATGAGGTCCCTAAAAGAAGCTGACAATTTAGTAAGGCCACAAGGCATCACTAAAAATTCATAATGCCCATATCTTGTTTTGAATGCGGTCTTCTGAATATCTTCAGCCTTGACTTTCAACTGATGATAGCCGGATCTCAAGTCAATCTTTGAAAAGAACCTAGCTCCCTGTAATTGATCAAAAAAATCATTGATCCTTGGAAATGGATAACGGTTCTTGATTGTAAATTTGTTCAACTGACGATAGTCGATGCATAATCTCATAGACCAGTCCTTCTTGACAAATAAGATTGGTGCTCCCCATGGAGACACACTTGGCCTTATGAAACCTTTGTCCAAGAGTTCCTATAGCTATTCTTTCAACTCTTTTAATTATGCTAGAGCCATTCTATACAGTGCTTTTGACATTGGCTCCATGCCTGAAGCTAAGTCAATTGCAAACTCCACTTCTCGATCTAGTGGTAACCCTAGTAGTTCTTGAGGGAACACATCTGAAAACTCGCAAATAACCAAAATTCTTGTGATGTCGTTATTCTCTTTCCGTTGCTCTTTCAAAAATGTGAGATAGGCACTGCAACCGTTTCGCATCATACGTTCAGCTCATATTGCGGAGATGAACAGTGCAACATTAGCTTTGTCACTGATAAATCGAATGGTTTCTCCTTTGAAGGATAGAAAGTAACAACTTTCTGTAGGCAATCAACGCATGCATGGTAAGAGGATAGTCAATTCATGCCAAGGATTACATTGAATCCTTGCATATCCAACAGAATGAGATATGCTACTGTCTCGCGATCTTCAACTAGTACAATGATCGATTGACAGAACATATCCACATTCATTGAACTTCCCGTAGGAACTGGCACGACAAAAATAAAATCCAATGACTCGAAAATGACCTTCAACCTTTCCACAAACTGAGGAGTTACAAATGAGTGAGTAGACCCTATGTCTATCAAGACTCGTGCCTCATAACTACAATAATCTTTTTCTCTATACAGTTGTAAGGTACCTACGTTATTACATATACTAAATGAACAGATATGTGTGATAGAATTTAACATTCAATGTAAGTAGGAATTAAAGATCATTTATATTTAGGCAATTATACCATGGGTTATCTCATTATTTGTTTGGGCATCCTGAGCATTGACCGCATATGAATGGCCTTGAACTGTAGGCCTTTTGGATCGTGTATATTTAGGTGTAGCAATTGATGATATTTCTTCTTTTCTTATCCCAGGACAATCTATGATTATGTACCCCATCTTGCCACACTTAAAACACGCTCTAGTACCATGCGAACACTCAAACGTCTTATTCAATTTTTCACGTCGAGTACATGTCTCTACTGGTGTAGACAATGTCGCTCGTGAAAATCCTTGAGTAACAGAAGGTCCTGACGTGAAGGTAGGACAGGACGAACGATAAAATCTCATAGGTGGAGGCAAAGGCAGCCTAGAATAATTACTCTGACTTGGTTATCTTGGTGTCGGTGCCGTAAACCTTGGTTTCTTATTTGGAGGCTCATAGCCACCCGACTTACCCTGGTTTTCCTTTCCTCTATTCTGTTGGTCACGTCTCTTATATATATCCTCCATGTCTTCTTCCACCACAGGAGCCTTGCTTATTACTTCTCCATAAGGTCATAACTCAAATACGGAAATCCTATCGCGTATATTTGGCCTTAAGTCATGTTGGAACTTCTTGGCCCTCATCAAATCTATCGCCACATGCTCGGAAGCAAATCTTGCAAGTCTCATAAACTCAATCCCATATTCTCTCACTGACATCCTCCCTAGTTCCAATTGGAGAAATTTCACCTCCATCTAATTCCTGACGACCTTAGGAAAATACTGTTTGTTGAACTCCTCAACAAATTCTTCGCATGTCTACAATATGCCTGGAGCCACTTGCTCCCTTGTCCTCGACATAGATTTCCACCATGGGCCTGCTTCTCCATCTAAATTGAACGTAGCGCATCTTACCCATTAATCTTTAGTGCATGGAAGCACACTGAATCTCTTTTCCGTCTCACTAAGCCAATTCTCAACCTCCATTGGATCAACTTGTGCTGAGAAACTCAGAGGACGCATCCTCCGAAATTCAATGAAAGCTGAAGGCATAGGTGGAGTTTGATAATGGTTGGCATTATTTACTACCATCAGCTCTGTCTGTTGTGCCATGGCATTAGCCATGGTCTCTATGGCCTAAGCCAATCTTTCTCTTTCATCTCTTGCTTGATTTTCCTCCTCTAGAGGACCTCTCTCACCCACTAGGATCCGATTCGGACCTGTGGTAATCCCTTCACCACTTCTGGTAAATCTAATACGACCACCTCTTGGTCGGCCCCTAGCTATCATCTCGATCTGTTAACATAAAATCAAAAGTTTCATTAACAGGAAATCCTTATACTCTAACAAAATCTGAAACTAGGAGTCTAAGTCTAGGTCTTATTAGAAAATTCTAAAGTCATATCTTTGATACCAACTGTTGATTAGTCACATAATTTACCATTTTATCACCCTTAACTTAGTGATGCTAGGACTTAGTTTGCTACTAACTAGTTACTGATGTACAGATATTAAGCATAAGCAGCAAATTAGAGCCTCAGTATTAATCTTTGTTAAAATGAACTCAAAAAATAATAAGGAAAAATGATTGAGCGAATAAGACGATTTGCCACTACTGAAAGTCAGAAAATCGTAATTTACGATTGTTTAAAAAATACAAAAAGAGAAAAATGATAAAACGTAATTCAAAGAATCATCAACTATGAGGAAGCCTACTCAAAATAGAAAATCGTGAATTACGGGTTTCTTGAAAAGAAGCTATTGCTATTTATGATTTCCTAAATATAGAAGCTTTCCTACTATTGTTGTTGTTATTGATCACATAAAAACTATCACCGCCATATCCAGAATTAGAAGACTCCTGTAATTAGAAGTCTGATGAACCATGAATCTGAGAAGATTGATAAAGATCTAAATCTGAAGGACTCTGCTGATGCTCAATAAAGAGCACTCTAGAAGCGCATCAACTAAAGAAAGCAAGGAAAGATAAAATTAGGAATTAGAGTTATATTAGGATACTTTTATTTTTAGTAGTCTCTTTTATTAGAACTAGATCTTTGTAACCGACTCCTTATGATCTATAAATAAGAGGGCTCGGCATAGGAATAAGAATCAAAGAATTTCAGCATCAATTGATGCCTGAAGTTAGATTTTCTTTCGATCATTGGTGTATACTAGTTAGAGTAGATTAGATATCAGAGGTTTCTCAAGAGCAATTGATGATTGCAATTGAGTGATGAAGATTAGTGTAGATATCTATAATTTCTCAGGAGTAATTGACGACTGCGGCTGAGGGGTGAAGGATATATTTTATTTTGCTTTCTAGTTTAGATTTTATTAGCTTTGTAAACATCTCCAAGTTTTAATTTTAATTGATGATTCAGGTTAGAATTTGCAGATTAGTGTAACAATTTTTACTTTTCCATCTTCAGTTTCCTAGAGTTTGATTGACGCCCAAATTTCTAGTTGATTGCTTATTAGATTAAATCTTTATTGATAGGATCTTAGACTTGATTGACGACCAATGCTAGGAGACTAAAAATATGGTGTAACGGTGCTATTTATTTTCATAAATATCCGAAAGCTGAAGATTAAGATTGATGACTTTAATCTGAAGGAGGATTAGGATTTATTTTTATGCACTTTAGTTTAATAACCCATTCTTTTATTCATATTTCTCTAGAAGATTAGGAAATCTTAAAGATAAATAAAAGTTTTTAAGATAGGGATTTAGATAAAAGATATGAACTAGGAATTAATAAGATAATAAACTTCCTCGTGGGAATGATCCTATGCTAGTACTATAATTTCCGTTGTGCACTTGCAATAGGTTATGACTTGAATTTAATATAATTATAATACATAAAAAGTCAAGAGTCATGTTTTTGGCGCCGCTGTCGGGGAAGCAGATTTATCTAATTCTTTCAAGTTTATATCTAATTTTTTTATCCTTTTAGAAACCGATATTTATCTTTCTCTTTTTGTATTTCTTTTATACATTTATTTTTCTTTGATCACTTCTTAAGCTTTTGTAGGTTTCTTTGGAGTAACAGATCAAAACTTCAATATATATATATATATATATATATATATATATATATAACCAGTATTTTTTTTGTAAACATAAAAGGCCATAATTACCCAGCATGGCCAAGCTATGAGTCGACTTATGACCACCAAGAGTACTCACCTACCCCTGAGCAACTCCTCGTTGCTCAATGGTGAAGTCCAGAGAATTTCTATAATCATCCGTGGGGAGACCATTACAACTTTCCACAGATGACTCAGCAAGACTACTCTTATGCACATCAACAATACCCCGTTAATTCTCAACCAATATATGCCGCAAATCATTTTTTTGAACGGTCACCTATTACGGACGAAGATGCCATTGTTGTTCAGATTCTTCGAGATCTGCAGCAACACACGCACCAACGCCGTAAAGAGTTATCTCTAGTTTCAAAAATTTCCCAAGACTTACATTCTTGTTCCCAGACTATTTCAAACTTAGGAACTAAAATTGAATAGATTGCTACACAATGGGAGGAAACATGGAATAATGATGGATTGTCACTATCGACGATCAACATAGGGGGAAAATGGAGGGATGAGATGGTAAACAACCCTACACTCCATTCCCAAGCCGTTCAAACTTTACAAAGTTGTAAGGTTGTGGATAACAAAGTAGATATGCCTAAACCAATAGACAACCCTGAACCTTAGAAAAAGGAAAACGATGTAACAAAAGATAACCCACTATCAGAAAACATAAAATAAATTAGAAAATAAAAAAGGGAATGATGGCACACCCACACCTGCAACTGAAGTTCCCTACGTACCAAAGTTACTTTTCCCTAACTCCTTTGGTACACCATCACCTTTTAGTGAAAATCCAAAAAAACTAGGGGAACTCACAGAAATCTTCAAGAATGTGAAGATTAATCTACCTCTATTAGAAGCAATCAAATAAGTCCCTGCCTATGCACGATTTTTGAAAGAGATGTGCACAAAAAAACAAAAACAGCAAACTAACGTCTAGCAAAAAGTTTTCTTAACCAAGCAAGTGAGTTTCGTCTTACAATCTAGGACCCCTCCCAAGCTTAAAGATCCTGGAGTTCCTACAATCCCCTGTATTATAGAAAACCATGCTATCAAAAAAGCACTCTTAGATCTAGGAGCAGGCATAAATTTACTACCATACTCTGTCTACGAAAAATTAGGACTAGGAGAAATGAGACCTACCTCGGTAACTCTTCAGTTACCTGATAGATCGAAAAGAAGGCCGGTAGGAGTAATTGAAGATGTTATGGTTGGAGTCAATAAATTTATTTTTCCTGTCGACTTCCTCGTGTTAGACATGGAACCAAGTTCGAAATCCCCAGCACAAATTTCCGTTATACTCGTTAGACCATTCTTGGATACAGTCAATGCTTGCATAAATTGCAAAATCGGGGTAATGGAACTTTCTTTTGGAGATAGGCAAATTCGGTTGAATGTCTTCTTAGCAGCCAACCAAATGGCCTCAATAGATGACGAGGAATGCTTTCGCATTGATGAAATAGAAGAACTGATAGAAGAAGCATTGCCGCTTGCCCTATCTAAAGAAATGCTACAAACCTCATCATGGAATACGGATTCAGAAGAATCAGACTTTCAAATAAAAAAGTAGCCTCTGTGTTGGACACATCTGCCTGTGAACTTCAGTCCAAAATATGGAAACCATGGATAGAACCCTTGCCTACTACTTCCAATGAACCCTAACAACTGTTCATTAAAAAAGCGTCATCCTTAGACCTAAAATTACTTCCCAACACCCTTAAGTATGCCTTCCTTTGACCTAATGAAACTCTACCAGTAATCATTTCATCTGCTCTCAGCAGGGAACAGTGGGACAAGTTATTGGTCATATTAAAGAAATTTAAACGTGCAATTGGGTGAACTGTGGCCAACCTCAAAAGTCTTGATCCGTTAATTTGCATCGAATTCATTTGGAGGATAATGTAAAAACCTAACGAGAAAGTCAGTGACGGTTGAATCCAAACATAAGGGAGGTAGTACAAAAGGAGATCGTAAAGTTGTTAGATGCAGGAATTTGACTTTGAAATAAAGGACAAGAAGGGAGTTGAAAATGTAGTGGCGGATCATCTATCCAGAATCGAGATGCCTGAAGCCACCAGTAAAGAACTTCACCATGATACCTTTCCAGACGAACAACTTTTCGCCATCAATTAACAATTCCATGGTATGCCAATATCGTAAACTAGTTGGCAACAGGTAAGAATCCCTCAAATTGGTCCAATCAAACTAAATATATTTTCTTTGCTAACGTCAAATATAATAATTGGGAGGACCCAGACCTATTTAAAATATTCTCAGACCAAATAATACGAAAATGTGTGTTCGACAATGACACCCACAATATCCTATAATTTTTTCACACTTATGATCGTGGGGGCCATTTCGGTGGGAAGAAAACGACTGCCAAGGTACTGCAATCAAACTTTTATTAGCCATTGTTATTTAAGGATGCTCATAATTTTTATCAGGCTTGTGATCGATGTCAGAAATTAGGAGCCATATCCAGAAGAAATATGATGCCTCTTCAACCAATTTTGGTAACGAAACCCTTTGATGTATGGGGCATAGACTTTATTGCCCATTTCAACCCTCATACGAATATATGTATATACCCATGTATCAGTGGACTACGTATCCAAATGAATCGAAGCATCAGCCCCTAGGACTAATGATCATAAGGGGGTAGTCTCTTTTATTAAGGAAAATATTTTTGTAAGGTTTGGAATCCCACGGGTTATTATAAGTGACGGGGGCAGTCATTTTTGTAACCGATATTTCGGAAGTTTACTTAAGAAAAATGGGGTTACATATAAAATCGCAACCGCCTAGCACCCTCAGACTAGTGGTCAGGTAGAAGTTTCTAACCACGAAATAAAGAAAATTTTATAATGAATCATTAGATTTGATAGAAATATTGGTCCCTAAGACTGCATGATGCTCTATGGGCATACAGAACAGCCTACAAAACCCCCATCAGTATGTCACTTTTTAGACTAGTATACGATAAGGCTGGCCATTTACCTATCGAATTAGAGCATAGAGCTTTCTGGGCAATTAAGACACTTAATTTCTAACTAACTGCATCTGGTGAGCAACGAAAACTCGACCTTAATGAGTTAGAGGAAATTCAAAATAATGCCTATCAAAATACCCAAATTTATAAGGCCAAAACTAAAGCATTTCACGATAAACACATTTTAGAAAAACGTTTTGTGCCAGGCCAACAAGTTTGGTTATATAATTCAAGGTTAAAGTTGTTCCCTGAAAAATTACAAAGTTGTTGGGACAGACCCTATAATATCATAGAAACATTCTCTCACAGAGCTGTCACTATTCAGGATCCCAAGGATAATCTTACATTTAAGGTTAATGGGCAAAAACGTAAACTGATGGTGACATTACAAGAAAAAGAGATAGTGGCCATTATGTCTCTTAAGGGCCCACAGTATGTCTGATATACTCTTGAACGATTGTCGTGCTACCGACTCATCTGTAGCTATTTGTTTAGATGTGCCATAGGATTTTTTAGTAAGAAGATACGAAAAATCATAGTGATTACAATTTCCCGTACCTATTATATAATCATAGCGATTATGATTAATTAATGCAAGCATGAGTTTAACTGAGTACCTAGCCATCGCATGAATACAACTTTCGATAACAAAGTGTCACCTCAATTCACGTTGTGCAGACACGTCTTTCACCATTAATAGATATACCAACCAGTCCTCAATGCCAACCATAACTTCCATTAATAGCGACTGTTCACATTCCGAATTCACTATAAATAAAGACCTACATCGCCAGTACTATCATTCTGTTCCATTTACATCTTCAACATTTTCACAATGGCGAACCCATCAAATTGGTCAGAATTCACTGAAGCATTCATTCGCCTCCTCCTCTGCCACGAGGAGGAACTCTCGAAGATCCTCGAGGAACAAGGACGAATAATTAATGAAATCATCAGCCTCTTCTCCTCCCAACCACCTCCTCCACCCCAACTTCATCTTCATATCCCCCACCACAACCTCCTAAATCATCTTAACCACCCTCTTCCCTTTTCTATTGGACACACCTACTTCTAGAGTGCGTTCCTAACTTTTTTTATGGGCACCAACATTTTGGCAACCGAGAGCCAATCTTGATCGATGATTTATTCTTGGACGTTGCTGCCAATGTCTTAGTTTAGTGTGTGTCTAGATTTTTCCTACGATTTCTTTCATGTAATTAGTTTTTTTTCCATATTGTTGTAATTAGTTCGTAAATAAAAAGTTTTTTATTCCTGTCTTTCTTTTATTTTTGCTACCAACATCTAACATTCTCTATTCAAATCGAAAGTATTTTTTGCCTAAGTTTTGGGGAAAGATTTTTAAAATTTTTTGTAGATTATATACCTGGTTACTAACATAGCAGTAAATAAAATAGGTAACATTTTCTGTATGTCCCCTATTTTACATAATGAGGACATTGTCTTATTTAAGTTTGGGGGGTTACCCCACCTTTGTATAGATTAGTTTAGTTTTCTTTTTAGTCAAAATTTTTTAAGAAAATTTTAATGTTTTTAATTTTTAGTTAATCATTATATGCAAATTATAAAAAAAAATGAAAATCTAAATTTCTCTAGAATACTGTATCAGAAGAATGCTTAAAACTATACGATTGATCTGAACTACAAAATATTTTAGATTATAGTTTCAAAATCATATAACCAATGAGCTATATAACCTATTTCCTCTTTATTCTGAGAGAAAGAGAAACTATTTTTATTCATGCTAAAATTTCCTTGAACTTCTTTACTATCTGAAATCTCATAATGTTAAACTTAGAATCAATATATTCTATGATTATTATAATTTATTTGTTTAGAACTGTCTATTAAATATATCAAAGCAATAAGACATCCATATTAATAAATCGTGAAAATGATCGAAGGCTATCTTTTGTTTAATTGGAGCCAAAAAGCCAAAAATCTCAGAATATTTTACCATTTGATCCCATATTAGAAGCCTAAAGACTAAATTTCTTTATACCAGAATTTTTTAAACCCTTAACCATATGTACTGCCCAAACCTTTCTATCATTAACTCTTACAATTTCTAAGAGTTTAGAATATAAAAGAAGTGAAGAAAAGAGAGTGAAAGGAGTATGAGTTAAGAGATAAGGGATCTGCTGAAAAGGGTACAACTCAAAAAGAAATACAAATATATGAAAATATGGGAAAAGTAAAGAAAAATAATGAAAAATCGTAAAAGACGATTTTATTAAAAGAGAAGTAAAAAGCTTCCAAACTGAAAAAAATAAGAAAAAATGGGATTTACAAAATGAAAAAGTAATGGGAAGAAATTGTCCAAAATAAGGATAGTTACTGAAGCTGAAAAATAGAAGAAAAAGAGAAGGAAGAGCAAAACTCTTGGAAATACTTTTGAATCCTCTTTACCTTTTTCTTTAAAACCTTCTGAAATCCCAAAGCCCCATTATAAGCCGAAGGAATGACCTTTGTGATTTATGATTTACAAAATATGAGTCTAATAGAGATATATGAAATAGTTACTATAAATAAATAAAAAAATTATATGAAAAGAATTGATTATCGTTTTCATTAGATTTATCTTTTTAGTTGATTGTCCTTTGAATTTATCATGAACATATTATATTATGAGAACCCAAAATTTTGATTATCTTTTAGAGTATTCCAATAAGTGAGAGTTTGGATGAAAATATTTTCTATAAACGGCTGTTTAGAAATATCTATGATGAATAAACTTTTCACTGATATACACACACTCTACGATATACAAGAATTGAAATTATTGAGTTCTGATCAAGGATAATTGTGATGATGGGAAGCTAAGAATAAAAGATTTGAAATATTTTACAATAATGAACATATAATGACTAACTGAATAATTAGTAGTATATAAAAATTAGTTTATATTTTGAATTTTCTGTTTTGAAAAATATTTTAAAAAATATTTAAAGTTTGTAGGTAGCTTCACTGAAAACCTTCAGGAGACTACAACTCCTCCACTAGGGATCATCTAGGGGTTTAAAGGCTTGTTGCATCTGCTAAATGTAATCGTGCTCCCTACGAAAGTGGCATTTAAATTTAAAAGTTTTAAATATTTTATGTTTTCTTATTTGCTAGGGACTAGCAAAACATATGTTTGGGGGTGTGATAAGTCACATAATTTATGATTTTATCACCCCTAACTTAGTGATGTTAGGACTTCGTTTGCTACTAATGAGTTACTGATGTGCAGATAATAAGGATAAGTAGCAAATTATTGCGTAAGTGTTAATCTTTGTCAAAATGAACTCAAAAGGCAATAAGAAAAAATGATTGAGCGAAAAAGACGATTTGCCACTACCGAATGTCAAAAAATCATAATTTATGATTCTTCAAAAGAGATAAAAAGAGAAAAGCGATAAAACGTAATTCAGAGAATCGTCAATTATGAGGAAGCTTACTGAAAATAGAAAATTATGAATTATGATTTTCTAGAAAAGAAGCTATCGTTATTTACGATTTCCTAAAAATAGAAGCTTTCCTACTATTATTGTTGTTGCTGATCACTTGAGAACTATCACCGCCATATCCAGAATTAGAAGACTCCTGTATTTAGAAGTCTAATGAACCACAAATCTGAGAAGATTGGTAAAGATCTAAATCCGAAGGACTTTGCTGTTGCTCAATAAAGAACACTCTGGAAGCGCATCAACTAAGGAAAGCAAGGAAAGATAAAATTAGGAATTAGAGTTATATTATGATACTTTTGTTTTTAATAGTTTCTTTTATTAGAACTAGATCTCTGTAACCGACCCCTTATGATCTATAAATAAAAGGGCTCGACATAAGAATAAGCATCAAAAAATTTCAGCATCAATTGATGCCTGAGGTTGGATTTTCTTCCGATCAGTAGTGTATACTAGTTAGAGTAGATTTGATTTTAAAGGTTTCTCAAGAGCAATTGACGACTACAATTGACTGCTAAAGATTAGTGTAGATATCTATAATTTCTCAGAAGCAATTGACGACTGCGGCTGAGGGGTGAAGGAGATATTTTACTTTGCTTTCTAATTTAGATTATATTTGCTTTGTAAACATCTCCAAGTTTTAATTTGAATTGACGACTCAGGTTAGAATTTCCAGATTAATGTAACGGTTTTTACTTTTTCATCGTCAGTTCTCTAGAGTTTTATTGAGGCTCAAATTCCTGGTTGATTGTTGATTAGATTAAATCTGTATTGATAGGATCTTAGACTTGATTGACAACCAATGCTAGGAGACTAGAAATATGGTGTAACGGCATTATTTATTTTTATAAATATCCGAAAGCTGACGATTAAGATTGACAACCTTATATGAAGGAGGATTATGATTTATTTTTATGCACTTTAGTTTAATAATCCATTCTTTTATTCATATTTCTCCAATAGATTAGGAAATCTTAAAGATAAATAAAAGTTTTTAAGATAGGGATTTAGATAAAAGATATGAACTAGGAATTAATAAGATAATAAAGTTCCTCGTGGGAACGATCCTATGCTAGTACTATAATTTTCATTGTGCACTTGCAATAGGTTAAGACTTGAATTTAATATAATTATAATACATAAAAAGATAAGAGACAAGTTTTTGGCGCTTCTACCGAGGAAGCAGATTTTTTAATTCTTTCAAGTTTTTATCTAATATTTTTATCCTTTTAGACAACCCCAAACCTCAGAAAAAGGAAAACAATGTAACGAAAGATAACCCACTGCGAGAAAACAGAGAAAAATTAGAAAATAAAAAAGGGAATGATGGTGCACCCACTCCTGTAACTGAAGTTCCCTACGTACCAAAGCTACATTTCCCTAACGCCTTTGGTACACCATAGTAAGAATCCAAAAAATCTAAAGGAACTCACATAAATCTTCAAGGAAGTGAAGATTAATCTACCTCTATTAGAAGCAATCAAACCAGTCCCTGCCTATGCACGATTTTTGAAAGAGATGTGCACACAAAAATGAAAATGGTGAACCAACATCTCGCAAAAAGTTTTCTTAATCGAGAAAGTGAGTTCCGTCTTTCAATCTATGACCCCTCCCAAGCTTAAAGATCTTGGAGTTCCTACGATCCCCTGTATTATAGGAAAGCACGCTATCAACAAAGCACTCCTGGATGTAGGAGCGAGCGTAAATTTACTACCATACTCTATTTATGAAAAACTTGGACTAGGAGAAATGAGACCTACCTCGATAACTCTTCAGTTAGTAGATAGATCGGAAAGAAGGCCGGTAGGAGTAATTAAAGATGTTTTGGTTGGAGTCGATAAATTTTTTTTTCTTGTTGACTTCCTTGTGTTAGACATGGAACCAAGTTTGAAATCTCCAACACAAATTCCTGTTATACTCAGTAGACCATTCTTGTCTACAGCTAATGCTTGCATAAATTATAAAATCGGGGTAATGGAAGTTTCTTTTGAAGATATGTGGATCCAGTTGAATGTCTTCTCAGCAGCCAACCAAATGACCTCAATAGACGACAAGGAATTCTTCCGCATTGATGAAATAGAAGAATTGATAGAAGAAGTATTGCCTCTTGCCCTATCTAAAGAAATGATACAAACCTCATCATGGTATATAGATTTAGAAGAATCAGACTTTCAAATAAAAGAAGTAACCTCTGTGTTGGACACATCTGCCTGTGAACTCCAGTCTAAAATATGGAAACCATTACAATCATCCATCGAAAAAGTTCCATCCTTAGACCTGAAATTACTTCCCAACACCCTTAAGTACGCCTTCCTTGGACCTTATGAAACTCTATCAGTAATCATTTCATCTACTCTCACTAGGGAATAGGAGGACAAGTTGTTGGTCATACTAAAGGAATTTAAATGTGCACTTGGGTGGACCATCGCTGACCTAAAAGGGCTTGATCCGTTAATTTGTATGCACCGAATTCATTTGGAGGATAATGCCAACACCTCACGAGAAAGTCAGCGACGGTTGAATCCAAACATGAGAGAGGTAGTACAAAAGGAGATCGTAAAGTTGTTAGATGCAGGAATTTGACTTCGAAATAAAGGAAAAGAAGGGAGTTGAAAATGTAGTGGCAGATCATCTATCCAGAATCGAGATGCCTTAAGCCACCAGTAAAGAACCTCTCCATGATACCTTTCCAGATGAACAGTTTTTTGCCATCCAAGTAACAATTCCTTGATATGCCAAAATCGTAAACTATTTGGCAACAGGTAAGATTCCCTCAAATTGGTCTAATCAAGATAAATATATTTTCTTTTCTAACGTTAAATATTATATTTGGGAGGACCCAGACCTATTTAAAATGTGCTTAGACCAATTAATACAAAAATGTGTGTCCGACAATGACACCCATAATATCCTATAATTTTGTCACACTTATGCTTGTGGGGGCCATTTCGGTGGGAAGAAAACGACTGCCAAGGTACTGCAATTAGGATTTTATTGGCCATCGTTATTTAAGGATGCTCAGAATTTTTGTCAGGCCTTCGATTGATGCCAGAAATCAGGAGCCATATCCCGAAGAAATATAATGCCCCTTCAATCGATTTTGGTCGCGAAATCCTTTTATGTATGGGGCATAGACTTTATGGGCCAATTTCCACCCTTGTACGTATATATGTATATATCTTTGTAGCAGTTGATTATGTATCCAAATGGATCGAAGCATCAGCCACTAGGACTAATGATCATTAGGTGGCAGTCTCTTTTATTAAAGAAAATATTTTTGTATGGTTTGGAACCCCACGGGCAATTGTAAGTGACGGGGGCAATCATTTTTGTAACCGTTATTTCATAAGTTTACTAAAGAAATATGGGGTTACACATAAAATTGCAACCCCCTATCACCCTCAGACCAGTGGTCAGGTAGAAGTTTCTAACCATGAAATAAAAAAAAATTTATAAAGAACCGTTAGACCTGATAGAAAGGACTGGTCCCTAAGACCGCATGATGTTCTATGGGCATACAGAACGGCCTACAAAACCCCCATCGGTATGTCTCCTTTTAGACTAGTATATGGTAAGGCTTGCCATTTACCTGTCGAATTAGAGCATAGAGCTTTTTGGCCAATTAAGACACTTAATTTCCAACTAACTACATTTGGTGGACAATGAAAACTTGACCTTAATGAGTTAGAGGAAATCCAAAATGATGCCCATCAATATACCCAAATTTATAAGGCCAAAACTAAAGAATTTCATGATAAACACATTTTAAGAAAAAGTTTTGAGCTAGACCAACAAGTCTGGTTATACAATTCAAGGTTAAAGTTGTTCCTCGAAAAATTACGAAGTCATTGGGACATACCCTATAATATCATAGAAACATTCCCTCGTGGGACTGTCACTATTCAGGATCCCAATGATAATTGTACATTTAAGGTTAATGGGCAAAGACTTAAACTGATGGTAACTTTACAAGAAAAGGGGACAGTGGACACTATGTCTCTTAAGGACCCATAGTATGTTTGATATACTCTTGAACGATTGTCGTGCTACCGACTCATCC
Source organism: Chloranthus sessilifolius (assembly GCA_021018995.1). NCBI lineage: Eukaryota > Viridiplantae > Streptophyta > Magnoliopsida > Chloranthales > Chloranthaceae > Chloranthus > Chloranthus sessilifolius. Next base: position 61,908,912 of record CM037586.1, read on the forward strand.
GTAGCAATATTTTTAGATGTACCATAGGAATTGTTAGTAAGAAGATATGAAAAATCGCAGTGATTATGATTTCTCATACCTATTATACAATCGTAGCAATTATGATTAATTAATGCAAGCGTGAGTTTAACCGAGTACCTAGCTATCACATAGACACAACTTTCGATAACAAAGCGTCGCCTCAATTCATGCTACACATACATGTCTTTCACCATTAATAGATATACCAAATGGTTACACTCCTCAATGCCAACCATAACTTCCATTAATAGCAACTATTCACATTTCGAATTCACTATAAATAAAGACCTACAACTCCAGTACCATCATTCCATTCCATTTACATCTTCAACATATTCCCAATGGTGAACCCATCAAACTGGTTTGAATTCATCGAAGCATTCACTAGCCTCCTTGTTGAGAACTGGAAAATACCATTTTTCACCCCTCAACCTGAGTCTTGATAGACCTTTGAGAGAACTAAATAAGTGTTCTAAGTGATTGTGTTTCAGCTAACAATAAAGACAGGCTTAACCATAAAAGCAGCTTAAAAGTGCCAAAAAGATGATAATCCATGTCGATCCAAAGGAAGAAAGAGAAGGGACAACCTCACTAGCTGTTAAAAGGTCTGAACTGAAGAGGCAAAGACCTGGTCTCAACCCAGAAAAGAAGTATGGAGCAATTCGAACAGAAAAATGCACTACAAAGTACTTTTCGCAAAGAACCTGAACTGTTCGCAAAGAACCTGAACTCTGCGAAAAGAACTAAAAACTCCAAGCTTAACTTTCGAAGAGCACCTGAACTCTTCGAAGAGATAATTGACCTTTTCGAAAAGAAGAAAACTCAATTCGAACAAAACCAAAACATTACGAAAAGAGCTTCAGGAGTTACAACACCTTGTGTAAAGTCCCCTAAGCTATGCGAAAAGGTATTCTAGAGATTCCCAGCTTTTGCAAGGGCAATTCAGTAATCTTTTTCACGCGTCCCAATACATTTAAAAACCTAGGGACATTTCAGAGGATTCTAAGCATGATGCGAAGGCACATTCCACCCCATGTGAGCACCCAGAGATGAAATAACTTGGCGGGAACTTCTAGAAACTCTAACAGACTTTCAAAATGCATAACATAATTGATGCTTTTGTCACCTGATTGGCTGAACCAGATCGAGCAATTCTGATTGGCCAGAATAGATCTGGATCCTTATGCTCGACTACCATTGGTCGATACAGATCTGAGCACTTCTGATTGGTTGATACACATCTGAGCTGGACTTAGGAAAAACTATAAATAGACGAACCATTTGCCCAATTTGGGCATCCAGATTTTGAGTTTCATTCCTATTCCCCCATTTTCAAATCAGATAGTTTGTCTGAAATCCCTGTAATAGCCTCACTTTTACTTGCAATTGAGAGCTGTGAGATACTTCTGTAATTCGAAAGAGAGTTGTATGCAAGACTACAAATCTGAGAGCTGTTTAAGCTGTGCTCTGTAATTATAATGGTGAATTTGAAAAGGTTGCTGTAAAGCATACATTCTCCATTGGACTCATGTTAAGGGTTCCCTCTAATCGCCTTATTGCATTAGACTCCTTTAGATTTACTGATTTTCATGCAATTTCCCTTGATTCATTAATCCTGTGAGAATTAGTGTTTGTAACCAAATCTCTCACGGCATTTGTAGTGATGTTTCTTGCTCTAAATTAAGGATTTGGATTAAAGACTATTGGATGATTTGTGGCCATTAAAGTGGATAGACCATAGCCATAAGCTTAAATCTAATCCTTGAGTTAGATTTATTTCTCTTACATCTGCGCTTGTAGCCAGATAAAGATTGGATCATCTCTCAGTTGAGCTGCAGTCATTCTCATTAGATTTCAAGGATCAAATCAAAGTTAGATATTACTTCTCCATTTTTATAAGTTTATCTCAAAATTCCCCCAACTCGGATCTAGATCATTTAGTTTAACTTTTACTTTTATCATTTAGTTAATGTGATAAATTCAACCTCCCATCTTATGTGCTTTCTAGATAAGATAAGAGGCCAGATCTGGTAGCTCAGATCTGGAGGTTTATCTTGCATTTTAGACAAATTCTCTGTGGAAGATCTTTTACTCTCTAACATTTAAAACTTGTTACAATTGGCCCTGATCTTGCAGGCTAATTCACTTCTCTCTGTGCTGATGTTTCTTTACTCTTTTTAATATTCTAGATTCATTATAACTTAGCAGTTGCAAACCCGTTTTCAAAACACAAATAAATCAAGCACACTTAGAAGCAACAACAAGTTTTTGGCGCCGTTGCCGGAGAATTTATTCTAAAATAGGTAGACCTAAGTTTTCACTTTTATTTTTATATCAGTACTAAACTGTTCTATTGTTTATACCTGTGCAGTTATTCATATCCAATTGTTGAAGAAGGGAAACTACTTAAAAAGGAATTCTGATGGTTTGCTGTGAATAATCAGATTTTTTGTTCTGAGTTGTATGTTTGGTAGAAGGACTCTCAGCCCTGAGATTGTCCCACTGAATTTAGAAGTTGAAAGGCTATTACGAACCAAACAAACAACACAGAATTCTGCTACTATGGGTAAAGAACCTTGACTTTTGAGGGATTACTTCGCACCTGGTGCTTATAATTCTCCCTTTTGCATTCAATTTCCTACTGTTGAAGGAAATTATGAGATCAAATCATCGACCATCCAAATGCTTCCTTCCTTCCATGGGTTGAGTAAGGAAGATTCATACAAACATGTGGATAAATTCTTGGCTCTTTGCACCACATTCAACATAGCTGGACTTGGTCCAGAAGCAACCAAGCTTAGGCTCTTTCCTTTTTCATTAAAGGACAAAGCTAGAGCATGGTTATCTATGTTAGCACCAAATAGTATCACTTCTTGGAATGATTTGCAGTGTCAATTTTTAGCCAAATACTTCCCAATGTCTAAAACAAGCCAATTGAGACAAAGTATCATTTCTTTCTCACAAAACTCAACTGAAACTTTCCATGAAGCATGAGAAAGATTTAAGGAACGTTTAAGGCAATGTCCTCATCATCAAATCCCCAGATGGCAGCTGGTTCAAAGCTTCTATCAAGGAATTGATCAAAAAGGCAAAAATATGGTGGATGCCTCCTGTGGAGGCACTTACCTGCAAAAAATAGTTGAGGAGGTTTGGGACTTATTTGAAGTAATTGGTGAAAACACAACTCAACAGGAATCTCTGTCAAGAGATATTGAATATCCTGCTAGGTTGAACAATCAGCAAACCACCAAAGGAAAGATTTATGAAGTGAATGAGTTGGAAAGAAAGATAGACAATTTAACCACAAAGTTTGATAGATTGATGGACTCACTTAAAAATCCAATGGTTGCAAGAGTAGAGGAGGCATGTCTGATATGTCAGTCCCCTACTCATTCAATTGACCAATGTCCTGCTGCACCACAGTTCCCAGATTTAGTGGTGGAACAAGCTCATGCTGTCATAATCATTTAGACAGATGCAATCAAATGAATATCCATGGAGAGGGCACCCCAATTTGAGGTGGAGCCAAGGGAATTATCAATCACAACAAAGAAGAACCAAAGAACCAAATGCCTTTCAAAAGCACATTATCGGCGAATTTTTATGCCAAGCCAAATTTTCAAAGACCCATTCCCCAACAAACTGCATGTTAATCGTTCAAACCCCTTCCGGTCCCCTTCTTTTGAAGATCAAGTCCTAAATTCACTCGAATTTAGGATCTTTAACTCAGATCCGTGAATTTTCAAACGGAGCATAAAGAAGATTGAAGAAACATTGGGACACTTTCAAATACTTTGGCCAAGAGAGGAAGGAAAGTTACCCAACCTTTGAACAATCCCAAAGGACAGTTCATGGTTGGAGAAGCTTCTATTTCACATGAAGAAGTAAAAACTGTCACAACTTTGAGAAGTGGAAGAATTATAAATAACAAAGTGGGTACTGAAGAAGAAAAAAATGAGGAAAATGACAATAATATGCAGCAAGAGCAGCATAATGATAGCAGTGGAGGTGCCAATATACCTCAGAAAAATCAAACAAATGAAAAACAAAAAATTCAAAAAAATCCTGAAAATGCTTCCAAAGTTGTAAATGAAGGACTAGTTCCTCATTTGCCATTTCCTCATGCAATGAAATCTGTATCCCCTTTTGATAAAGGGAACACAAAAATAGATGAAATGATGGAGACTTTCAAGCAAGTCAAGATAAATCTACCTTTGCTTGAGGCAATCAAACAAATTCCAGCATATGCAAAATTTTTGAAAGATATTTGCACTCACAAAAGACAGTCTAGGATACAGTTATCCAAGAAGGTCTTTGCTGTGGAAAGAGTTAATCAGGTGTTATCCATTACCACACCTCCTAAACTTCAAGATCCTGGAATCCCCACAATCCCTTGCATTATTGGGGAACATACCATTGAAAAGGCTTTATTAGATATGGGTGCTAGTGTCAACCTACTTCCATATTTTGTATATGAGAAACTAGGTTTGGGAGAATTAAAACCCACTCATGTGGTGTTACAACTAGCAGACAGATCTGAGAGGAAGCCAGTTGGGATGATTGAAGATGTATTGGTGGGAGTAGATAAATATTTCTACCCTGTTGATTTTCTAGTTTTGGACATGGAACCTACCAAAAGCAAAACTTCCATCCCTGTCATTTTGGGAAGACCATTCCTGGCTACAGCAAATGCTTGCATTCAATGCAGATCTGGTGTTATGGAAGTCTCTTTTGGAAACATGAAGGTAAAATTAAATGTTTATAACGCAGTCACACAACCTCAATTCAGCTCTGAGGAATGTTTTCATGTTGATCTATTGGATGAACTGGTAGAAGGGACTTTACAACAGTTTCTGTGGTGTGAAGATTTCACCACAGATGCTAAAGATTGTTGGGGAAATTTCGAGGAAGAAACAGTTTGTATCTCAAAGTATGAGGAAGTAAATGTTGTGTAAGGAACTCATAATCAATCAGCAAGTTTCTCTTCTTGGAAACCTGCTACTCTTCCCCTTCCACAAACAGCTAAGGTACCTTTGTTACCTTCTTTTCTCAGACCACCTGATTTAGAACTGAAGTAGTTGCTAGAAAATTTAAAATATGTGCTTTTAGGAGATCATAAATCATTGCCTGCAATTATTTCTTCCTCCCTCACAAAGGAGCAAGAGGAAGAGCTGTTGATTGTTTTGAAAGAACATAGAAGGGCAATTGGCTGGACTATTGCTGATTTGGGAGGAATCAGTCCAGCTGTTTGCATGCACAAAATCCATTTGGAAGAAGATGCAAAGCCTTCTAGGAAAATACAAAGGAGGCTGAACCCGCATATGCAAGAAGTGGTCATGAAAGAGGTTGTTAAATTGTTGGATGCAGGGGTCATTTACCCCATTTCAAATTCAGCTTGGGTGGCACCTACACAGGTGGTACCTAAGAAATCTGGGATCACTGTTATAACCTCAGATTCTGGTGAGCTTATGTCAACCAGACAAACAACTGGGTGGAGGGTCTGTATTGATTACAGAAAATTAAATTCAATGACCAGAAAAGACCATTTCCCTCTCCCATTCATTGATCAGATTTTAGATAAGCTAGCAGGAAAAGCTTATTACTGTTTTCTTGATGGTTACTCTGGTTACAACGATTCACTGTACCCACAAGATCAGGAAAAGACCACATTCACTTGCCCTTTTGGCACTTTTGCCTATAGGAGAATGCCATTTGGTCTTTGTAATGCCCCTGCTACCTTTCAAAGATGCATGTATTCCATTTTCTCTGATATGATTGACCAATTTATGGAGATTTTTATGGATGATTTTTCAATCTACGGAGACAGTTTTTCCCAGTGTTTACATCATCTCAAATTAGTGTTACAGAGATGTGAAGAAACCAACCTAGTTTTGAGCTGGGAAAAGAGCCATTTCATGGTCACCCAAGGCATTGTCCTTGGCCATGTTGTTTCCCACAAGGGCATTGAGGTGGATAGAGCAAAAATTGATTTAATTGCACAATTACCACCTCCCAAAACTGTTAAACAAATCAAAAGTTTTCTGGGACATCTTTGGATTTCTGGAAGGTTCATTAAGGGCTTCAGTAAAATAACCAAGCCTCTTTGTCATTTGTTATGCCAAGATGTCCCTTTTGTTTTCAATAATGAATGCATGAAGGCATTTGAATTCTTAAAAAACTGTTTGATTTCAGCTCCAATATTGCACTCTCCAGATTATTCACTACCTTTGGGCGATGTGATGCATCGATTATGCTTTGGGGCCCTTGGGCGAGAGAAAGGAAAAACTGCCTCATGTCATAGCTTATGCCAAGAGATCAATGATTGATGCACACTCAATTACACAACAACAAGCGAGAAGGAGCTGCGGCAATTGTTTTTGCTTTAGAGAAATTTAGGTCATATGTCTTGGGTTCACAAATAGTGGTGTTCATGACCACTCGCCTTTGAAATACCTTACATCTAAAAGGACACCAAACCAAGATTAATCGTGGATTCTCCTATTACGAATTTGATTCTGAGATCAAAGATAAAAAGGGGGTGGAGAATGTGGTGGCTGATCACCTGTCCAGAATTTTAACTGCTGAGATTGATAGGCTGCCTATCAATGACTCTTTCCCTGATGAGCAACTTTTTGCTATTAGTGTACACACTCCTTGGTTTGCAAACATAGTCAACTTTTTGGCTACTGGGAGAATTCCTCAACATTGGAATAAAATGGATAAAGATCTTTTCTTCTCAAAGGTCAAACATTTCATCTGGGAAGATCCTTATCTGTTTAAGAGTTGTGCAGACCAAATAATAAGAAGACGTGTCCCTGACCAAGAGTTTCATAGAATACTTTCCATGTGTCATGAACAGGCTTGTGGAGGTCATTTTAGTGGAAACAAAACTACTGCAAAGGTTCTGCAGTGTGGATTTTATTGGCCTACACTTTTCAAAGATGCTCTGCAGCACTATAAGTCTTGCTAGAACTGTCAGAAATTAGGCAGCATTTCCAAGAGAAACTCAATGCCTTTACAGCCTATTTTGGTAGTGGAGTTGTTTGATGTTTGGGGGAGAGACTTCATGGGTCCCTTTCCTCCTTCCAATGGGTATAATTTCATTTTAGTAGCTGTGGATTATGTATCCAAATGGATTGAAGCCACAGCCACTAAAACAAATGATCACAAAGTGGTTCTTAAATTTCTAAAGGAGCACATTTTTTTCAGGTTTAGTTTTCCTAGAGCCATTATCAGTGATGGGGGAAGCCATTTTTGTAATAAACATTTTGAAACTTTATTAAAAAAATACTCTGTGACTCATAGAGTAGCCACTCCATATCATCCACAAACCAGTGAACAAGTAGAGATTTCCAATAGAGAAATCAAACATATACTGGAAAAGACAGTGAAGAAGGACAGAAAGGATTGGTCCTTTAAGCTGAATGATGCATTGTGGGCATATAGGACAGCCTATAAAACCCCAATTGGCATGTCCCCATTCAGGTTGGTCTATGGCAAAGCTTGCCATTTACCAGTGGAGTTAGAATATAAAGCCTTTTGGGCCATTAAAACAATGAACATGGATCTAACTACTGCTGGTAATCACAGGAAACTGCAACTTGCTGAGTTGGAGGAACTGAGAATGGATGCATACACAAATTCAAGAGTTTACAAAGAGAAAGTCAAAGCTTTCCATGATAAAAATTTGTTGAGAAAAGAGTTCACAGCTGGCTCTAAGGTATGGTTATTTAGCTCAAAACTCAAGTTTTTTCCTGGAAAGCTGAGTTCCAGATGGGAAGGGCCATATACTGTCATTCAGGCAGCTCCTTCTGGAGCTGTTGACATCCTAGATCCAAGTAATGGAAGAATCTTGAAAGTAAATGGTCAGAGGCTCAAACCATGCATTGAAAATACCCAGGGGCCTGTGTTGTCGCTCCAAGTGTGCCATAATTGTGTGCATTATGAATCAAAAATTAAAGAATTAAAGAATGCTAGGTTATATGGATGTTAACTTATGAAAGGGATATCAGCACATTGGGGCTAACACTGGCCTGCAAGATCAGGGCCAATTGTAGCAAGTTTTAAAAGTAAGTATTTCAAGATCGTCCACAGAGAATTTTGTCTAAACTGAGAGATAAACCTCCAGATCTGTGCTACCAGATCTGGCTCTATAATTATCTAAAAAAAAGAATAGATAAAAGAGAGTGTTGGATTGTGTCACATTTAACTATAAGCAAATAAAGAAAAGAACTAACTACATGATCCAGATCCGAGTTGGGGAGATGTTTAAAATAAGACAAATGCAGAAATAATAGCTTCATGTACTTTAGCCTCTGAATTTTAATGGAGAATCGTAGTTCAACGAGCGATTCAATCTTCATCGGCTACCAAGACAGATGTAAGAGAAATAAATCGAATTAAGGAATAGGTTTAGACTTATGGCTATGATCATCCCACTTAAATGGTCACAGATCATCCAATAGTTGTGGCCTATTCTTTAGTTCGTAACATGAACATCATCAGTAAATCTTTGCTAGAATTAGGTTACCAACGCTAATTCTTGCAGGGGTGATGAATTAAGGGAAGTTGCATGCGGATGAGTGAATCTAAAGAAGTCTAATGCACTAAGGTGAACATTCGTAACCCTCGACATGACTCCAATGGAGAAGACACAAATTACAACCTTTTAAAATCCAAAATTACAATTACTGAGCCGGCTTCTTAGAGAGCCCTCGGACTTACGATCTTGAATCGAACTTGGAAGTACAAATCACTCACAATGGCTCTCAAAGGTAAACTACAAGAAGGGATTCTGGGGGTTCGGATAAGCTATCCGACCGGAATGAGGGAAACAGAGATGAAAGCTCTAAAATCTGGGTACCCAATTTGGGCGAATGGCCTATCTATTTATACTTTCTCCTCCATCCTCCGCATGGCTGGATTGGCCAATCAGGAATGCTTTAGGTCTGGATTGCGCAATGAGGGTTGAGCACGGATCCAGATCTGTTTTGGCCAATGGAAATGCTCGATCCGTTCGCCAATCAAAGTGCCGAAGCATCAATTCTTATGGGTTTGAAATTGCTTGAGCTTCCGGAAGTTCCGCCAGTAATTTAACTTTGGGCGCTCACATGGGTTGGAATATGCCGATCTTGATTGGAACCTTCCTAATGTTCCCGGTCTTTTGATTACATTAGGCGCAAAGTTTCCTGAAATACCCTTCAGACGAGCTGCAAATCCCCAGAATACCTTTTCGCAGAGTTCAGGGGCCTTTTCGCAAAGTTCAATGACTTCTGAAGCTCTGTTCGCAAAGTTCAATCTTCTTTTCGAGGAGTTCAGATGCTCTTCGAAAGCTACACCTGGAGTTTTAGTCCTTTTCGCAGAGTTTAGGGGCCTTTTCGCAAAGTTCAATGACTTCTGAAGCTTTGTTCGCAAAGTTCAATCTTCTTTTCGAGGAGTGTTTTCTTCTTTTCACAAAGTTCAAGGTTCTTTACGAAAAGTGCAAGTTCTTTGCGAAAAGAACTCTGTAGTGCATTTCTCTGTTTGAAATGTTCCCTGCTTCTCTTACAGGTCTTTGCCTCTTCTATTTAGACCTTTCCACAGCTGATGAGGTTGTTTCTTTACTTCCTTCCTTTGGACTGACATGGATTGCCATCTTTTTGGCACTTTTGAGCTGCTTTTATGGTTAAGCGTGTCTTTATTGTTAGCTGCAACATAGGCACTTAAAATACTTATTTAGTTCTCTCAAGGGTCTATCAAGGCCCAGATTAAGGGGTGAAAAATGGTATTTTCTAGTTCTCAACAGCCTGTGCTGCCCATCTATCATCAAGAACCTCCCCAAATCTGATGGTATACAACTGTACAATATGCTTTTAGTTCATAGTTTTTGCTTAGTTTCTTTTTCTCTGTTTTTATTCATGATTTGTCTCTTTTCGCATGGTTTAAATATGTGAAAAGTTAAGTCGCAAAGTAAAAATTATCTTTTCGCAAAGTTCAATTTACTTTTCGAAAAGACTTTGGATTTGTAACGAACTGCTCGAAAGCAAGGATTTGCTTTTCGAATAGTTGGTTCTGAAGCTATTTTCTTTTCGAAAAGATGTTTCTGAAGCTATTAACTTTTTGAATGGTACTGATGCCATTCGCAGTTGTAAAAAGGTCTATTTTGGAACTTTTCGAAAACTTAAAAAGGACTTTGCAAAATTAACTCTGAGCATATTTAAACCCTTTCGAAGTAAGGGTTTCATATTCGAAAGCTTTCTGAGAACGACCTGTTCCACAGAAACCCTATTTCTCTCTTTCCTTGCGTGATTTTGGAATCTAGCCACACTTTTCTTCACTTTTGTGCGATCATTTGAGTTTTCAGAGAAGGATTTTAGCTTCTGGTCTGGGGGATTTCAGCAAGCAAGCAACACGCTCAATCAAAAACCCTAGATCTCGGTATTCTTCTGTGCATTCCCTCTGTTTATCATTTGCAAAATTTGATTTTGTGTCAGCATCTGTTGTGGGCATTTTCATACATAAATTTAGAATGGGAAAAGCGGAGAAATCATTGGCTGCCATGTTCCCAAAATCCTCTGCTAAGAAAGTTAGCAAACCTACCCCTAAAGGAAAAACCAAAACTTCCGCCAAAAGAAAATTATCAATGGATAAAGCGGATAGGGTGGAGAAAGGGAAGAAAGTGAGACATGAGGAACCCATCCCCGCAGCTGCTAGTTCTGAGCCTGAGCTTCCTCCTCTGCCTATACATTTGGTACTGCCAAATCCATTCATTGAAGCTCAGAAGTTAATTCCTGAGCTGATTGTGGACGAAACTTTTTTCGTCAACAAACCAGATTGTCTGCTATCTCTAAGATACATGAGAGATGCCTCACTAAGCAATATCCTTACCCCTCTGTCAGAGAAAATTTACGCGCGTATGGTGAAATTATGGTACCAGAACCTGGTAAAAGTCACTGAAAGAGATGCTGATGTCCCCACCCTGGTTATCTTTATTGATGATTGCGATCTAACTGTCACATTTGAAGATATAGGGAATGCTTTGGGGATACCCTTCCAATTTGATCCTTCTGGTCCATTGGCTGCTCCAGAAGCAACCTCCTTTAGAGAATGGCTGCACATTTAACCCAAGGAATTGTTGGCACTGGACAGTCCATCATGAGGAGAGACCTAGCCCCCCAATTTTTATTGATGGATTCCATTTTGAGGGGAAGTTTTTATGTCACAGACGACCAAGAGAGGAGAACACCAATTCTAGAGGCTCTCTTTCATTTTTCTAAGGGGCAGTTTTTCAATGCCCCTATGTTAATTTTTGAAGCCATGGCTGATATTAGTGCCAAGTTGAAAAAGGAGCAGAAATTAGCTGGACTCCCATTTGGTAGATTGATCACAGCCCTCCTCAGAGCCAAGTTTGACATTGATGACCAGGAGCCATTTGAAGTCATAGCCCCTCACAATTTTGGGAAAAAGGCTTGGACTACAAGCCAAGCCATGCTGAAAAGACTGAGAGAAGAAGGTGAACCTGCACCTGCACCTGCAGCTGTTAATGAACCTGCCCCTGCAGCTCCCTTAGAACCAGTTTTGCCAGGTCCTGAGGTGACCAGCTCTTTAGCTGCACCAATTCTTGAAGCAGCTCTGCCAGACCCTGTGGTGACCAGCTCTTTAGCTGCACCCATTCTTGAAGAAACTATCCTCCCCATGGTGACCAGCTCTTTAGCTGCTCCAATTCTTGAGGAAATTGGCCTTTTACCCTCCTCACCTAGTCCAGCCCCTGCCACTTCACCTACCCCAGCTGTCCCATCTCCCATACCCACCATTATCCCAATTATAGATTCCCCCTCTACACCAACCACTCCAACCATACTCACACCACCAATTTCTCCCACCAATGCCCAAGTTTTGGCTGCAGACTTTATTGCCCAATCTCCCTGCACTCCTCTGCTCCAAAGCCCTTCAAATTCACCTGCTCATTCAGCCCACACACCTGAAGTATCCCATACACCTGAACCTGAGCCTTTCACTACAGAGGCTTATTCCTCATTAATGGGATCTACTTTTGAAACCGTGGGGCTTGAACCTATCCCTATACCTGACCCTCATCATTTCACTCACCTACCTACTTCTCCCTTTACAACCATTTCACCCATTGCACCTCCACCATCCACTTGATTGTACATCCACCCTATGCACACCTCTCCCCCACCTGCATCTATTAACCAAATACTTGCCTACCTCCAATCCATCCAAGCCCAACTACAACTCAACACAGAAAACCAGTCTGTGACCAATGACCTTCTCCAAACTTTAGCCTCCACATCCCACACAACCACCATTACCCCTGTACCTACTGTTGATGCCCATGCTACCCAAACTGAACCAGAGGTAGTATTGGTTGATCTGCCCACCCCCACCACTACTTCCCATGCTACCCAAACTGAACCTGAAGCACCTCTGGTTGCGTCCCCTTCACCACTCCTCACTTTCTCTGAGCAAGCCACTCAGACCGACCCTGAAGTCCTCCTTCTGGACACTTCTTCTCCCACTCCCATAGCTGGGATACCTTTGTTCCCCTACCATTCCATTCCCCTCCCCAGATTAGCCACCCTCCGAAGAGCCATGGAAGAAAATCCATATATCTGCAAAGATGTTCTAAAAGGATTAGCTGATTTACAAGCCTACATTAGAACCCCCTATGAAAACCAGATTCGGAAATTGGAGTTATCTACGAAATTTGAGAGAGAGAAAATGAAGGACTTGCTGGGGCAAACTCTCCAGATGGTTCGGAGTGAGCAGCATAAGGAGACCATGTTGCAAGCACAGCTTGACCAGGAAAAACTGAAGACCACTAGACTTGGCAAGTACATTGGCCTCACCAAAAAGATCAAATCAGAGGAATACACTGAGCTGCAAAATACAATCCAGGAGAAAGCTAAATCAAGTTCAGACTCCAATACTGATTCTAGTTCTGACTCTGACAGTGACTCCAGTTCTGAGCCCATTGAACCAACTTATGATACAGATTTTAACCCCAGTTATTAAAGCACTTTGTACTTATCTGTGTTATGAGCTTGTAATATATATTCTAGTTTTTCTTATGAAATTACTGTGCATTTCTGTCTGTCCTCTTGTCATCATGATTTTTTTTTCTTGCTTATGTCTCTTCTTTGCTTTGGACCAGTGTGGACCCTGCTCCCCTTTGGTTTGGGGGTGTGACAGAAATGTCAATAATCAATAATTGAGTTAACATCAGTACAGCTTATGATCAGTGGAATTTTTGAAAATGAAGTAATTTCACACTCACACCTGCTGTTTTGAAAAAAATGAAGAAGTTAAAAACTTTTTGAAATTAATTTCTAGTGTAATTCTAATACTTTCATGAAGTGAATGTTAGGAAATTTCCAAAAGAAAATTGATGTTTAAGTAAACCTAAAAAGAGGGAAAACAGTGATGATACACCTCAGGAATTTGATCAAAAACCACACCCAGTGAGGTTTGGGCCTGAAATGTATTCTTTGGAGGTATGAATTGGCAATTTTTTCTGCTTTTGGGACTGATTGAACCTGCTTACTTGCATTAGAAGTTACACATCCAAATTGAAATAATTTGACAGCACTCGTGATATTAAAGACATGATGTAAGGCCTCCTTTTCGACAGTTTGAACCTTACAAAGCCCCACCTTTTGAAACGGCCCTTGATACACTCCATTTGAGCTTTACAAATCTAAGATTTCTTTGAAACCTCATCTAATAACCTCATCAACTTCATTTAGCCTAACCCTCACTCTGAGAAGTTAGAAGATAAAGGGAAGGAAGCTGAAGAAAGGAGAATTGAGTAACAACAAGAGAAGAATAAAAAATTGAAGGAAATGATGTATCAGCAGAAGAAATGTGGCATTCCAGTCAATGCTAATTTGAAAAAAAAAAAAAAAAAAAAGAAAAAAAATATATATTTTGAGAAAAACAAAAAGAGAGAAGACATTTCATTGGAAGTTTGAAAAAGAAAGAGAAAAAGATGGCCACTTTGGCTCTGGAAATTCAAAGAAGAAGATGAAAATATGCTGAATTAAAGAAAGTTTGTGTATCACCTCCTTACCTTGACTGACTTCTCAATTTTGAACACCATTCCACTCCTCTAATCTTGAGAAATTTCACCCATAAGCCACATTACAACCCCAGTAAAGTCCTTACTGATCAATGATGGATTGAACTGTCCCATGGAGATAAGAATTTGTGTAATCTATGGTGAAAAGAGCAGTGAATTCCGAACTAAAAGCAATGCCTATGCTCATGCTTACAGTCCTATTTGAGGGCTGTAACTGCTCTTGAGCCGTGTGAAATAGTACAACCCTCTTACTTGAATGTTGAGTGAAAATCCTGGTGAGAGTTGGGTTTGAAATCAACTCATTGGGGTAACATCAAAGCTGGATTCTTAAATAGAGGGCAAGTTGTTCATTCATTTTTCTTGTAAATAACTTTTGACATAAATTGACTGAATGGTAACAAGAATTACAGCAGAATGTTAGTTTTGAACTGATGTTTTCCTTGAAAATCTTCTTACAACATGACTGATGCAGGTGTGAATAATCTGATTGGATGAAAGTTTGCTATAACAAAATTGCAGTGATCTTAACTGATTTATTGAAGAAGTTTGTGGGTACCTTCACTGAAAACCCTCAGGAGACTTCACTCCTCCACTAGGGATCACCTAGGGGTTTAAAAGGCTTGTTGCATATGCTAAATGCAACTGTGCTCCCTACAAAAGTGGCTGTTTACTTTGTTTTAAATTTTGTCTTTGCTCAGGGACTAGCAATGCTTAGGTTTGGGAGTGTGTTGAGAACTGGAAAATACCATTTTTCACCCCTCAACCTGAGTCCTGATAGACCTTTGAGAGAACTAAATAAGTTTTCTAAGTGCTTGTGTTTCAGCTAACAATAAAGACAGGCTTAACCATAAAAGCAGCTTAAAAGTGCCAAAAAGATGATAATCCATGTCGATCCAAAGGAAGAAAGAGAAGGGACAACCTCACTAGCTGTTAAAAGGTCTGAACTGAAGAGGCAAAGACCTGGTCTCAACCAGAAAAAGAAATGCAGCAATTGAGCGGAAAAATGCACTACAGTAGTACTTTTCAAAAGAACTGAACTGTAAAAGAACCTGAACTCTGTGAAAAGAACTAAAAACTCCAGGCTTAGCTTTCGAATAGCACCTGAACTCTTCGAAGAGATAATTAACCTTTTCGAAAAGAAGAAAACTCAATTCGAACAGAACCAGAACATTGCGAAAAGAGCTTCAGGAGTTACAACACCTTGCGAAAAGTCCCCTAAGCTATGCGAAAAGGTATTCTGGAGATTCCCAGCTTTTGCAAGGGCAATTCAATAATCTTTTTCATGCGTCCCAATGCATTTAAAAACCTAGGGACATTTCAGAGGATTCTAAGCATGATGCGAAGGCATATTCCACCCCATGTGAGCACCTAGAGATGAAATAACTTAGCGGGAACTTCTAGAAACTCTAACAGACTTTCAAAATGCATAACAGAATTGATGCTTCTGTCACCTAATTGGCTGAACCAGATCGAGCAATTCTGATTGGCCAGAACAGATCTGGATCCTTGTGCTCGACTACTATTGGTCGATACAGATCTGAGCACTTCTGATTGGTTGATACACATCTGAGCTGGACTTAGGGAAAACTATAAATAGACGAACCATATGCCCAATTTGGGCATCCAGATTTTGAGTTTCATTCCTAATCCCCATTTCCAAATCAGATAGTTTGTCTGAAATCCCTATAATAGCCTCGCTTTTTACTTGCAATTGAGAGCTGTGAGATACTTTTGTAATTCAAAGGAGAGTTATATTCAAGACTACAAATCTGAGAGCTATTTAAGTTGTGCTCTGTAATTGTAATGGTGAATTTGAAAAGGTTGCTGTAAACCGTGCATTCTCCATTGGACTCATGTTAAGGGTTCCCTCTGATCTCCTTATTGCAATAGACTCCTTTAGATTCACTGTTTTTCATACAATTTCCCTTGATTCATTAATCCTGTGAGAGTTAGTGTTTGTAACCTAGTCTCTCACGGCATTTGTAGTGATGTTTCTTGTTCTAGATTAAGGATTTGGATTCAAGACTATTGGATGGTTTGTGGCCATTAAAGTGGACAGACCATAGCCATAAGCTTAAACCTAATCCTTGAATTAGATTTATTTCTCTTACATCTGCGCTTGTAGCCAGACGAAGATTGGATCATCTCTCAGTTGAGCTGCAGTCATTCTCATTAGATTTCAAGGACCAAATCAAAGTTAGATATTACTTCTCCATTTTTTATAAGTTCACCTCAACCGTTCCCCCAACTCGGATCTGGATCATTTAGTTTAACTTTTACTTTTTATCATTTAGTTAATGTGACAAATTCAACCTCCCCATCTTATGTGCTTTCTAGATAGGGTAAGAGGCCAGATCTAGTAGCTCAGATCTGGAGGTTTATCTGGCATTTTAGACAAATTCTCTGTGGACAATCTTTCACTCACTTACATTTAAAACTTGCTACAATTGGCCCTGATCTTGCAGGCTAATTCACTTTTATTTGTGCTGATATTTCTTTACTCTTTTCAATATTTTAAATTCATTATAACTTAGCAGTTGAAAACCTGTTTTCAAAACACAAATAAATCAAGCACACAAAGAAGCAACAAGAAGTTTTTGGCGCCATTGCCGGGGAATTTGTTCTAAAATAGGTAGACCTAAGTTTTCACTTTTATTTTTTTTATCAGTACTAAACTATTCTATTGTTTATACCTGTGCAGTTATTCATGTCCAATTTTTGAAGAAGGGAAACTACTTAAAAAGGAATTCTGAAGGTTTGCTGTGAATAATCAGATTGTTTGTTCTGAGTTGTATGTTTGGTAGGAGGACTCTTAGCCCTGAGATTGTCCCACTGAATTTAGAAGTTGAAAGGCTACTACGAACCAAACAAATAACACAGAATTATGCTACTATGGGTGAAGAACCTCGACTTTTGAGGGATTACTTTGCACCTGGTGCTTACAATTCTCCCTTTTGCATTCAATTTCCTACTGTTGAAGGAAATTATGAGATCAAATCATCAACTATCCAAATGCTTCCTTCCTTCCATGGGTTGAGTAAGGAAGATCCATACAAACATGTGGATGAATTCTTGGCTCTTTGCACCACATTCAACATAGCTGGACTTGGTCCAGAAGCAACCAAGCTTAGGCTCTTTCCTTTTTCATTAAAGGATAAAGCTAGAGCATGGTTATCTATGTTAGCACCAAATAGTATCACTTCTTGGAATGATTTGCAGTGTCAATTTTTAGCCAAATATTTCCCAATGTCTAAAACAAGCCAATTGAGACAAAGTATCATTTCTTTCTCACAAAACTCAACTGAAACTTTCCATGAAGCATGGGAACGATTTAAGGAACTTTTAAGGCAATGTCCTCATCATCAAATTCCCAGATGGTAGCTGGTTCAAAGCTTCTATCAAGGAATTGATCAAAAAGGCAAAAATATGGTGAATGCCTCCTGTGGAGGCACTTACTTGCAAAAAACAGTTGAGGAGGTTTGGGACTTATTTGAAGTAATTGGTGAAAACTCAACTCAACAAGAATCTCTGTCAAGAGATATTGAAAATCCTGCTAGGTTGAACAATCAGCAACCCACCAAAGGGAATATTTATGAGGTGAATGAGTTGGAAAGAAAGATGGACAATTTAACCACAAAGTTTGATAGATTGATAGACTCACATAAAAATCCAAATGTTGCAAGAGTAGAGGAGGCATGTTTGATATGCCAGTCCCCTACTCATTCAATTGACCAATGTCCTGCTACACCACAGTTCCCAGATTTAATGGTGGAACAAGCTCATGCTGCTCAATCATTTGGACAGATGCAGTCAAATGAATATCCATGGAGAGGACACCCCAATTTGAGGTGGAACCAAGGGAATTATCAATCCCAACAGTAGCAACAACCAAAGAACCTAATGCCTTTCAAAACTGTACAGCCTTATCAGCAGAATTTTTATACCAAACCAAATTTTCAGCAGCCCATTCCACAACAACTGCAAGTTGCCCTTGATTCAAGCCCTTCGGGTCCCCTTCTTTTGAAGATCAAGTGCTAAATTCACTCCACAATTTAGGATCTTTAACTCAGGCGTGAATTTTCGGCCCGAGCATAAAGAAGATTGAAAAACATTGGGAATGACTTTCAAATACTTTAGCAAAAGAGAGGAAGGAAAGTTACCCAGCCAACCTTTGAACAATCCCAAAGGACAGTTCATGGTTGGAGAAGCTTCTAATTCACATGAAGAAGTAAAAACTGTTACCACTTTGAGAAGTGGAAGAATCATAAATAACAATGTGGGTACTGAAGAAGAAAAAAATAAGGAAAATGATAAAGAAGAGCAAAGATAATGACAAAGTAAGTTGATGGACCTCAGAAAAATAAAAAAAATGAAAAACAAAAAATCCAAAAAGTTTCTGAAAATGCTTCCAAATCTGTAGATGAAGGACTAGTTCCTCATTTACCATTTCCTCATGCAATGAAATCTGTATCCCCTTTTGATAAAGGGAACACAAAAATAGATGAAATGATGGAGACTTTCAAGCAAGTCAAGATAAATCTACCTTTGCTTGAGGCAATCAAACAAATTCCAGCATATGCAAAATTTTTGAAAGATGTTTGCACTCACAAAAGACAGTCTAGGATACAGTTGTCCAAGAAGGTCTTTGCTGTGGAAAGAATTGATCAGGTGTTATCCATTGTCACACCTCCTAAACTTCAAGATCCTGGAATCCCCACAATCCCTTGCATTATTGGGGAACATACCATTGAAAAGGCTTTATTAGATCTGGGTGCTAGTGTCAACCTACTTCCATATTCTGTATATGAGAAACTAGGTTTGGGAGAATTAAAACCCACTCATGTGGTGTTACAACTAGCAGACAGATCTGAAAGGAAGCCAGTTGGGATGATTGAGGATGTATTGGTGGGAGTAGATAAATTTTTCTATCCTGCTAATTTTCTAGTCTTGGACATGGAACCTACCAAAAGCAAAACTTCCATCCCTGTCATTTTGGTAAGACCATTCCTGGCTGATATTTCTTTACTCTTTTTAATATTCTAGATTCATTATAACTTAGCAGTTGCAAACCCGTTTTCAAAATACAAATAAATCAAGCACACTTAGAAGTAACAACACTCCTCCTACGCCACGAGGAGGAACTCTCGAAGATCCTCGAGGAATGAGGACCAATAATTAATGAAATCATCAGCCTCTTCTCCTCGCTTCCACCTCCTCCCACCGCCCACTTCATCTTCATATCCCCCACCGTAACCTCCTAAATCATCTTAACCGACCTTTTCTCTTTTTTATTGGATGCACCTACTTCTAAAGCACTGTGATAGCTTGGATTTCCTAACCGCGAGACCCGGACCGGCGGGTCGACGCTAAGGCCGAACCCTGAACGGAATACTTGGCATAATCACGCGCAAAATAAAAACAAAGCAGAAACTATAACTAACTGACATAGATATCATATAACAGAAGTGAAATCTCTAAATCTATATCTTCAAGAACTCAAAATAATAGTTCTAATTCAATACAAATGCATATGGATAAAAGAATCGAAATGAACCATCAGTAAGGGCCATCCCTTACCAAAATATGGTTCACAAAACAATGATACAAAGAAAATCTCCAAGTTAACTTATATCCTCTTACAAAATGTTGCTAAACCGTATTCCAAATCACCACCCAAGGGCGGACCTACCCGGGCCTTGTACAAATGAAGTAGTTCTCTGGATGAGGCTCTTGCTCCTCCTCTATCGGCACGTAATCGGAGTCCTCTTTGTCTTGGTCCTCCGTGCCTATATCTTCACCTGCGCCTATGATATATAGTCGAGGAATGAGCTTCATCCAAGCTCAGTAGGCAAAAGCTAATAGCATGCATTTCTTATCAAGCACATATATCTCATGACAATTGATGAAAATATGGTTTTTCTTATAAGTAACCTAAGTTCAAAAGCAATAGACTGAGCAAATGTAGTTATTGGTACACATATCACGATGATCAAATGGGACAAACATTGTTCGTATTTAAGGAAGCTGATCAGGTGCACATCTATTGAATCACATAACAAAGGGGAAACTTAAAGTATTTTACTTAAATCAGTACTTGAGTAGCTATAGCCTCGAGTCCCCGATGGAATACCCACCATCGTCGCTCATATGAACCATTCGTATAAGGTGCTCAAGGTCCCAACAATGATGGACACTTGTGCCGAATACATATTTTACCGTTGGCCAGTATGATTTCATAAGATCACACAAGATCACAAAGGGTGTACGAATATCCCACCGTACTGGTCACGGATATCCCGCCGCGACGGTTGCGGTAATACCACTGCGTCGGTCGGGTATTCACATATAAACCTTAAATCATTGTGCAAAACTTATAGTTTATCACCGTGTGATGTACTAAATATAATTAGATTTGAGAGTTAGAATGAAACACAATCCTTTACACATACATATCGAAATGAATCACAAAGGATTCCATATAATAGCATGTGGCTAAAACAAAGTTGAGAAATTCCCTCATCACAATGTATTTTCCAAAACACACATGCACACTAACACATTCACATTTTGATCTTAAAGCCATTTATACTAAGATGCTGACAAAAGTTATCATATCACCACATACATGTCATTGACATCGAATAAACATGATATAATGATTTCCCTACCTCAACCCGAAGTCACAAGCGAAGTCTCATAACAAGCCCTAGACTTAACCTTTCACGAGTATACGTTCAACCTAATCAAATAAATCTGCAGTTCGTACTTCAAAATGATGCAAAATAGAACAACATAGCATCTCCTCAAAATCCCTCAGGCAAAATAGATTAAAATCCTAAATCTAGCAATTTTGATCGATCGAATCCCTATTTCGATCGATCAAAATGCAAATTCGATCGATCAAAATTATCACGATCGGTCGAATCCAACAAAAGCTAAACATCAGACACACAGTTTGATCGAACGATTTTAAATTCGATTGATTGAATCACAAATTCGATTGATCAATTTTAAATTCGATCAGATCCCAATTCCGATTGATCGAAATAAATTTTGATCGATTGAATCCTGACAGTAAAATTTTCAAATCCCTGTTATATACATTTCGATCGATCAAGTGTGAGGCTCGATCGATTGAAATACATTTCATTCGATCGAACGAATTTCTTCAGAAATTGTGTTCTTCTATCTTAGGTCAATTTTGATCGATCAAAATTTACAGATTTATTTCATTCTAGGGTTTTCACATTCCTTCTCCATTATTTCTCAAATCTAACCTTGTTTCTTATAATTTTTCGATCATAATATGGGTGAAACACCATCTAACACAAATTCACAACTTAAACATAATTTCCATACCTTAATCTAGTCCGATTCCTCTATCTTCGTTTGTGGTTCAGCCTAGGGTTTCACAAAGCGAAAATGCAATTCTTCTTAAATCATGATCCCTTAGTTTCGCATTCAAGAAAGGATCATACACGAACTCTCACGCCGTCAAAGTCCTAGGTTCTCCTTCTCTCTTCTCATAAATGTCACTACGTGAAAATGAGAAAAAAACTACATTAGTGGGGAGGGATAAACGACGGCCGTAATCAGTCGGTAAAATCTTGACGGTCTAGATCCGTCGTTTAAATTAAAATAGCAGTGGTAAATAAATTGACTGCCTAAAGCAGTCGTTTATATATATATATATATATATATATATATATATATATATATATATATTGAAGTTGTTTGTCAGCAACCCAACCCGAAAAAAATGTAATTTTGTAGGGAATAAATCGAGGTCCTATACATGGTCGGGCTTAGATAGTGGAAGCTTGGTAAAAATTGGGCAGGGTTAGGGCATGGCCATGTGAGGCCAGCTTAACTAAGCTCGACCCTCGCTAGCCATATATATATATAAAGTTTAATTCCTAATATATAATAAATTTAATAAATACCATCGTACCTTATATATATATATATATATATATATATATATATATATCAATATTAAATTTATTAAAAACTTTGTTTTAAAAAATACGTATATACGTATAAAATAATTTTAAAAGAGAAAAATATCCCACAACCTTGGCAAGCTCAGTCTGCCTTATGTCGGGCTTGGGTTGAGTTTGCCCGCCCTATGGCTAGGATCGGGCTAACCCTTGGAGGCCCGGGCCAGGCTAGGGTCGGACCATAAAATCCGACCCTACCCTAGCCCATTAACAACCTTACTTTAAATTCACCCATGAAATTTGAGATACTTCACCCACTCTGAAACCCATTAATTACATGCTTTGAATCTGACGATCGAGATCATTTTTCGTCAAATTTTTTTTCACAATGAATTTTTACATCATGAGCATACGATTAGACGGTTCGTTTTTTTTATTTCACGCAACACACCTCCTAAAAAATTGAGCTTAAAATTAAGTTAGGGGGTAATGACCGGCAGTTAGTATTTTTTCGCCCTTTCTGGGATATGTGTCTTACGATCTCAAGCACGGATGGTTGGATAGCATGCTCATGATATCAAGACCCATCCTAAAAAAGATTGGGATGATAAACGATCTACATCATCTAATTAAAAGTAGTCAATGCATTTCAGCGTGGGTGCTCACAAAGATTTGATGCATGGATTGTACTCATTAAAAAATGGGTACCTTTAATAGAACCCAACATGATTGACTACTTTAAATCAGAGGATGGAGATCGTGTTTCACTCCAATTTTGCACATAAGAAATCTTGATGCCATGAACGTACTATCATACATCAGTTTTCGATTCCACATGTCACATATCCCAAAAAGTGACCCTAAAATCGCATGGCACACATCATGCGTGAAAGTGACTTTAGGGCCACGTTTTCAGGATCTGTGGCATTTGGAATCGAAAACTGATCGTCTGATGGTATGTTCATTGATTGGAGATCCCATGAGTGGAAGATTGGAGCGAAGACGATCTCCATCTTCTGATTTAAAGTGATCAACATTGCTTATGGGTGTAGGTGCCCAACAAGAGTTGTAGGTGTCATTAAAAGTACCTAATTTAACTTAAGAGTACCTTTAAGTCCAGCCACCAAATCATTGAGTTCACCTGCACTTAAAACATTGACTTGGTAGAATCAGATGATGGAGATCGTTAATCCTCCCAATCTTTCACATGATGGATCTTGAGATCATGGGCCTACCATTAGACGGCTAATTAGAGTTTAATTTTTCGCGGCACACATCTCAGAAAAATGACCTTAACATCATCTGCATGCTCAAAATTGATTTTAACGTCAGTTTTTTGGGTGCGTACCCATGAAATAAAAAACCAATCGTCTGATGGTACGATCATGTTCTCAAGAAATTTCGGTAATTTCGGTAATTTTCGTCGAATTTCGGTAAATTTTTGGGTCAATTTCGATAAATTCACCCCGAAGTCCACAATGTAATTTCAGAAGATGCAGACCCAAAAAGTTTAATTGCAACCACCTGCTAACTTGGGAGGTGTTTTAAAAGGCTAAAAACCCATCAAAAGGTCATAAACTTAGAGATTTGAGAAACACCAAACCCTAAACCCATCGAGCCCCACCTTGCCGCCGTCGTCCCGTCCATTGATTTCGGCGAACACACAGGTAGAAATAGAATCCCTAATCATCACCTTTATCTTGTTCTTCTTGATTGAGAAACCTAAACCCTAAACCCATCGAGCTCCACATTGATTCCGGCGACCCGTCCATTGATTCCGGCGAACGCACGGGTAAAATCCCTAATCATCAATAATATATTTTTCTTATTGATCTTGTTGTTCTTCTTCTTCTCATTTCTCAAGGATTTATTTTTTATTTTTTTAGGAATCCTCAACGAGGACGAAGCTGCGACGTTCGGCTGTCCGGCAAACATCCGAAGCTTCAAACCCACACAGCACAGGTGTGTTCATTTTTATTTTTATTTTTATTTACCTCTATTTTTTTTCAGTTTTTCAATGGATGAATGAACTATGGAGCTGTTTTTTTTATTATCAAATAGGGCTTTATTTCCTACCAACAGGAACACCATTTTGATGTTTAATTTAATCGGCTATGAAAAGATCACCACATCTAGAAAATATGGCCTCTTCAACCAATAGTTAAAAATTTGAAAGGTTTAGAATACTTTGGATCTTGGATGAGTGTTACTTGCAGTGGACAATGATCAGTAGCCAGTCACGGACAATGATGAACAGCAGACATCCCAAAATTTGTACTTAAATTTGTTGAGACCAAACAACTATCAAGTCTAGCCCATACTCGAGCTTGACCATGCTGATTATTGCACCAACTATAGTGATTGCTAGTATCACCCACGACAACTAAAGCTGAGTTCATAAAATCACTAAAGTCTGTTCATTTTTATTTTTATTTTTTTTACCTCTGTTTTTTTTCTGTTTTTCAATGGATGAATGGACTATGGAGCTATTTTTTTTATCAAATAGGGCTTTATTTCCTACCAATAGGAACACCATTTTGGTACCATTCATGTCCACAATGTATGTTGTGTTGCAGTTGCACTAACATACTATATTCACAGTTGCTCCCTCCAATCATCTATCAAATTTCCTTGGATAACAATAAAACCATGTAAATTTCTAAAAGTTTGAACGGGGGCTGGCTATATTGCTATCCCGCAACACAAATTACAGTACTAAATCTGCAAGGACACCATATGTCAAAACCGCAGGCAGGTTTTGTGCAATTGTCTAATTGAATCTATTGATATTATCTAAGATATATATGGACAGCAATCATTAGTATAAGAACTACATGTGGAGGCACAACTAAGTTCCTTGTTGGAGTTTGGTTGCAGCAAGGATATGCTAAAGGTCCCACTTTGATTGCATTTACTATTGAGGAATTGACAAAGAAATAAAAGAGGTTAATAATTTGTTGTTGATGTAGTACTAATTGGTCAGACTGGAAAGCAAGTAAACCTTAGTTGAAACTATAGAGAGAAACTTTACAGTTATGGTTTTGGAAATTAGCAGAATGAAGATAGAAAATTATAGAGTGCCAAGTTTTCATGAGAGCGAGGATGATTTGGTCACAAATTCACAATAGAAAACCATGTGGTGTCATAATGCAATCGGACTTTCTAATACAACTGGATGGTGTGTTTGAGGAGGACCTTAAATAAGATCAATGAGGGGTGGGAAAAGTGGCGATAGGTGGGTGGAGTTTTATGTGATCGATGAGTCTCTTACAATTGAAGGGGCATTATTTTAAGGTAGTGGTAAGACCTACATTATGATAGGAGGTAAAGTGTTGGGGTGGTAAGAAGATATGGTGCATGTGCCCAAGTTGCATATGCTAAGGTGGATATGAGAAATTATGAATTTTAAATAAGCATAAGAGTAGAGATGAGTTTTGTTGAGAGAGACAGAGAGGGCGGCAATGACAACTTAGTAATGTCAAGTACTTTTCAACTGGGAGGAAATTTGTATGACACTTTGTGTACCAACTACCAAGTCTTAGTTCAGAACAGTAATAGGGGAGCATTAATTATTCACAGGCCTAATTAAATAGTCTTAGCAAATTATATGGACCGGGTTTTTAAGGGGGTAATAAAGACTCATTGGTCACTTAAAGCATCACATGAGGTGTCTTAATTGACCCAGATGTCATGTGATACTTCAGCAATCATGTGGCAACTATTTTCTCCACAATTCGGTCCAAAAGAAATGTTCAAAAATCGAAAGTTGATTAGGATCAGGAGACCTTTCCTTTATAGGGAGTTTATTCAAAATAGGAACTTTCAACAGCTTCGTTAGTTTTAATTAATAAATACAGAGACACATGAACTCATTCATTATTATTGTTTTGCTGAAATTTTTTGATATAAAAGACTTATCTTATTTGTTAATATCTCATAGTTCTATTGGGATTTTGTTGCTTGTTTATCGTTATAGATCAAATCCTGCAGGACCAAGCTGTGGTTTGCAACAAACTGTAAAGACATAGCTAGTGGATTGTCTGGATTATGGAACGGGTTTCCTTTTCACCCCTCATGCATCACCACCTGCTATATGGCTTGGTGAAAATTGGGTTCAAGGTTTTTAAGTGTATAGTTTGAATCCCGTGATGTAGCAAGAAACTACGGAATAAAGCACTATACCTGCTATTACAAAATTAAACAAACAGGTTGATATGTATTGTAAGTGCTTATGGGAGCTCAAATTGCAGGCCTTCAACTGAATTTGGCTAGACCAATCTTTGGATCCAATGTCTGCAATGTTGGATTCAATCACGTCACTTCTTTAGATATGTAGCACTGAGTTTACCCCTTCTTTGTTTTGTTTGGCCCCTACTTAATGAGCATTATACTTCAATCATAATAATCATATTGAAGCAAGCGAATTCTTTGTTGATGATAGGAATGAGCTGGGCAGACCCATGTCTCTTAAGTGTACATTAGGAGAAGGTTAAAAATGATTGTTTATTTATCAATTTCATTCCACACTATTCAGCTACCTTTTTCTCATATTTTTACTTCGAATGTAGTGTTACCTAGTCTACCAAAGGGTATCAACTAGCGAGTCGATACGTGTTCTTGAGTCGAAGCATGTCATTGCATGTGCTTGGACGTAATGGAAAAAGTAGTTGGAACATATAAATGTCGAAATATATATTGACTCATGGAGATTAATTAATATGTATAGACAATAATGTAGTAACATCTACATTTATGCATTCATATTATCACAAATCAATCACATACTCATGGATTAAATTATGCAAAAATATGCATCTATTATTTTTAATATGTATGTTATTACATGTTTATAAAACCTACATTGCAGTTATAAAACCTACTCCACTCAAAACTCTGAGAATAACATGTTTACTGGTCACACATTTCAATCCTCAAAATTTAAGAATTCAAATTGAAAATTAAATATTTTATGGTATGTTAACAACAGTCCATCTATCTATCCCATTGACTACAAAGTATAAATCATAAGCCACCAAAACTCAATTGAAAATAGAAAATACCAAGACCAGTCTTTGTTATTTCAAAAAATTGGTATAAAATCCAAATGGGTATTATCTTTTTTGCAAATTTATGAACAATATAGTACTCCAAACCTCTCCTATAAAAAAAAAAAAGTTTGGAACTTTTAATTATTCTATTTTTATTTCTATATGAAGCTTGTAGAGGTCCCACTTTGGAAACCAAATCCCACCCAAAACAGAAAATTAAAAATATCTATTTTGTATCAAGGCCCACTCTAGCATTAGATATCATCTTGGTTAACTAACTAATTTGTTTGTCTTACAATTGATTTTTGTTTGTAGAAGATGCCTTCAACAATTTCAAACAAAGAGTGGATGACTATAGAAAATCGAATGACTACTGAATACATGCAAGGAGTTGGATCATTTATTTCATTCGCCAAACAAAATACAGAAGATGTCGATCGGTGCTTTTGTCCTTGCGTCAAATGTCGTAACCTTAGAAAACGTAGCCTAGAAGTCATTGCAGAGCATTTAATTTGTGATGGAATAGATAAGTCATAAACAACATGGATCTATCACGGGGAACTATTTTTGAAAACTCCGATCAACGTTGGGGCTCCTGGTACATCAACTAGTAATCGAAATGAAAATGTATCCACATGACTGATAGATATGTTGGATGACACATTTGGACATGTTCGTCCTGTTGACCTAGATGCATGCTTAAATGAAGCTCATAGTGGAGATGATTGTCAAGCTCCACATGATTTACATGGGAATGTGGAGTACGATAAGTTGTTGAAAGATGCATTAGAACCCCTATATCCTTCATGTCAAGATGAGCATATGAAATTATCAATTACAATTGAGTTGTTGAGCATGAAGTCTAGACATCAATGGTCTAACGATAACTTTACAGAGTTATTAAATCTGATAAAAAAAATTTTGCCTGAACAAAATACTTTGCCCGATAGCACTTACAATTCAAAGAAGTTAATCAAGTCTTTGCATTTGAAGCAGGAGATTATTCATGCATACCCCAATGATTGCATATTATATTGGAAAGATCATGCAAATAAAGACAAGTGTCCTACGTGTGATCATAGTAGATGGAAACCAATGGATCCTTCAAAGCCTAGGACGAAACAATCACCATGGAAGAAGTTAAGATACTTTCCGTTAACTTATAGGCTACAAAGAATGTATAGTGTCCCGCGGATTGCAGAGCAAATGACATGGCATGCAAGCTCAGTTGAAAATGAAAATTACATGCGCCATCCTGTCGATTCTTCATGTTGGAAATCAATAAATATTCGTTGGAGCGACTTTGCTTTAGAGTCACGTAATGTTTGCCTAGGACTTGCAACAGATGGATTTAATCCTTTTG
Organism: Chloranthus sessilifolius; assembly: GCA_021018995.1. Lineage (NCBI taxonomy): Eukaryota > Viridiplantae > Streptophyta > Magnoliopsida > Chloranthales > Chloranthaceae > Chloranthus > Chloranthus sessilifolius. The sequence continues at coordinate 61,937,361 of CM037586.1, forward strand.
GGAACAAAAATAATTCTTATAGTTGCTGGCTCGTTATGATTGTTCCTTACAATCTTCCTCCATCTTTGTGCATGCGAAAGGAATTTACAATGTTAACACTATTGATTCCTGCCCGAAAAGGTCCACGGCATGACATTGATATCTATTTGCAACTGTTGGTAGCAGAGTTGAATGAATTATGGTCCACTGGAGTCAATACATATGACTCCTACACAAAGTCTAACTTTAATATGAAAGCAATTTTATTGTGGGCTATACACGATTTTCCAGCATATGGTCATCTTTCAGGTTGTAAGACAGCGGGACAATATGCTTGTCCTGTTTGCAGTGAAGGGATTGATTCAGTATGGTTATCACATGGGAAGAAATTTGCTTACATGGATCACAGAAGATTTCTTACAGATCTAGGTCATCCTTTCAGGACACAAAAGTCACAATTTAATGGGAAGGAAGAATATGAGAAGCATCCACGTTGTTTGAGAGGTTCTGAAGTACTATCTAAAATGAATACTGTTCAGACAAACTTCGGAAAGGTTGCAAGAAAGAAGAGGATGAGGGCCACAAATGAGGAGAACAGTGCATGGTCAAAGAGATCAATCTTATTTGACTTACCATATTGGAGGGTAATAAATAATATATTTTATTATATTAATGTGACCTCTTATGTAGATTGCTTGAATACTAACATAAATATTTTATATGTGTAGGATCTACCTATTCGTCACAATTTGGATGTAATGCACGTGGAAAAGAATGTTGCAGAAAACTTAATTGCAACTATTATGGACACAAAGGGTAAAATTAAGGATGGTATTGAAGCCCGTCTTGATCTCAAACAAATGAAGATAAGAAAAAAATTATGGCATGTACAAAAGAATGACAAGTGGCATTATCCTATAGCTCCATTTTGCTTGTCTCGAGAGGAAAAAGAAATAATTTATAAAACCTTACATAACTTGAAGGTTCCTATTGGAGATAGTGCTAATTGGAAACATAACGTAAGTTTGGAAGATTTTCAATTCAAGGGTCTGAAGTCACATGACTACCATATTCTCATACAACAATTGTTGCCAGTGTTATTGATGCCTGCATTTAAAAAGGAAAAGCCATTGAGAGCTACTATTCGACAATTGTCGATATTTTTCAATGCCTTATGTTCTAAGGTCATAAACCGTGTTGAGCTATTGAATATGAGAGTACGCATAGCCGAAATACTATGTGTTTTTGAAAAATACTTCCCACCTTCATTTTTTGTTTCTACGACCCACCTTGTTGTGCACTTGGCAGAGGAGGCACTAGTATGTGGTCCTGTTCAATATCGATGGATGTATCCCTTTGAGAGGTAAAATTTTATTATAGAGTTCGTAAGTTCTTTTATTTAATATATCAACGTTAATATCTCAATAGATATATATATAAAAATGTATAGGATGATGAAGACATATAAACATTACGTAAAGAATCAGACTTACCCAGAGGGATCTATTACAGAGCAATATCTCATGGAAGAATGTATGAGGTATTGCATGGAGTACATGCCGAATAGTCATAAAGGAACCCATAAGCACGGAGAAGTGGCATTCATGGATCACGATGTCACACATGGGTACCCTATCGATAAAAAGGGTAAAGTCTACTGTCTTCAAACTATGCAATATCAGTAAGTGCATAGATGGGTCCTAGAGCATTCACCAGAAAATGTTCGGTGGGAGGAGTAAGTAATATTTTTTCATATCTTGCTAATTGTATATTTAGTTTTCATACTTAAATATTTAATCTAATTAAATTTTAACTTTTATAGGAAGTATCAATCTTACCTTCAACGCCACAAGACAAGCGAAAAGCAACGGAGGGACAACTACATTCCTTGGTTAAGAGAACAATTAAAAAATGAACAAACTACTTCTTTGAAGAGGCTTGTTGATGGTCCGAGCTTTAATGCCATATCATATAGGGCTTACATGATTAATGGATATCTTTTTTGTACAGCAGAGTCAGAAATGAGTACAAGCACACAAAATAGTGGGGTCTCAATGAAGGTTTTAACTAGTTTCAGATCGAGTGCGAAGGATAAGAGCCCTGTTGAAGAAGAAGTCACCTATTATGGTATTATCAAGCAAATACTTGAATTAGATTATGGTGGCTTTAAAGAAACAATCTTCTATTGTGATTGGGTGCGCATAGAAGATAGAGTAAATGGATGCGTAGTTGATCCAGAAACAAACTTAGTGTTTGTTAATTTTGGGAGGTTGATGAAGACTTCACATGAAGATGAGCCTTTTATCCTTGCTTCTCAAGCCACTCAAGTATTCTACTGCAAAGATCATACTAGGGATGATTGGTATGTCGTCTTAGATGCTCCAAAGAGATTGAATCAGGATGTGGATGCTTATGAAGATCCTTTAGTATTTGAAGCAAGAACAAAAACAGATGCTTTAGTATCAACGCTAGTCACTGATGTTGTAGATGAAGATGGAGAGTAATTTATAGAACCATCTCTTGGGGATCTTTTTTTTAATGTTATATTTATTTTTTGTGTCGTAGTATTTTCCTTTTTTTTTGTAATAGTACAAAGGACAAACACTACAAAATATACCGTTTCTAGTGGCAAAGTACACAAGCGACTATAATTTCTATTATGAAAATATCCTAACAGTCTATCTAGAGACAGATTCTCTGCTTGTTTGGTTTGATCGTTGTTCAAAGTGTTAAATTTCATAGCTACATTCATTTTCCATTTTACATATAGTTTATTGTTTTAAGATTTTCAAGGAAATGCTAAATTTTATGAGAAAGTGTATTAGCTGAAGATTTTCATCGATGAATTGAGAACTGGTTTAAAACCCTCTGTTTTCTTGAGGTTTAATGAAATGGTGAGGACCTTACGACCTCATGAGCGTAATGGTATAAATACAGACACACATACATAAGCGACTCTTCTTATTTTGGTGTTTGTGTCCTGAACCTTCTTTAACTAAAGTGAATTTTATGCCCTGATTATTCATATACGGAGTTGGTAACATTTAATTGTAATATTTAAATATTCATATAAAAATAGAAATATATAAATAGAGGAGTTGGTAACATCTAGCCAATATTTTTATTTCCATCTAATTAATTGAAATACTAATTTTTTTTTAATGTAATCTCTATTATACAGAAAAAGTAGAATCCTGATGGTACAGTTACTAGAACACAAATATATATAGCCTCCCACACCAAGTAAGATGGGACTTGCCCTTCTCCCTCTATGAGCAATCAGCTAGTAAGACTATTAATTTTAGTTCATTTTAAATGGAAGTTTTAGTACTGAAATATTTAATTATTATTTATTCTTTACTCGCAGGATGATATTAGGAGAATTATTTTGAATGATCCCCTTCTAGGGGAAAAGGATAAAGATAATGATCTTGTTGCTAAAGTAAATAATGCTCTCCTCTTCCCTTTTGTTCATTTTATTTTTCTTTTAGAAAAATTATAGTTCAAAAATTCTTCGTCTCAGGTTTGTGGCCGTGATGGAAGGGGTTGTGTTCGCGGTATGGGTAGGGGTGTATCTAAAACCACTATACAAGCATCTATGCCTTCTAGAGAGAACGCTCAACGGGAGAAGAGAGAACATGAAAGCATTGAATCAAAGTATGATATAATTATACAACAACTTGATGAGGAGCGTAAGACACGCAAGATTCTCGAGGAAAAACAAGATGCATTATCAGGTCAACTTCTTTCTCAAGGGACACATATTTCTCATATTTCGGATTCAGGTTCTTCTCAGGTACCAATTTGAAATCTTTGTCTCATTTTTTTTTGGTAAAATCATAAATTCTCAATATGAAGTAGTTACTTTCTTTTCCTAATTTTTTGTAGGCACAACCGGTTCTTCCTGATTCACCGATAAACCAATCATCCACGCGCTACTTAATAAAGAACTTCATGAGCAAAATTGTTGCACTGGGACATGTTAATAGAGAGACCACAATATCAACAGAATCATATAGCATTATAGTAGATGCCATTTATGATCTCGATGCAGAGCTGTATGCAACTGAAGGGACATTAGCAGATATTACACTTGGCGATATAATCTCCTGGCCAAAGGGGCTTCTAATTTTATATGATTAATTAGGTGTAATTTTTATTTGGACATATTTGGCTATGGTCATCTTGATAGATTTGGATGAATGGTATTTTTTTTTTTTAATTTAATGACTACTTATGTCAACATTGAAAGTTGTAATTAAGGGTTATGAATATAATGTTTCATCCAATTATTTAAAGATATGAATTTTCTTATGGTGAATTGGTAAATTTGTAGATTGGAATAATTATCAATTTTATTTTTTTCAGATAAAATTTGATAAAATGATGTTATATATACATCATTTCATAAAATTTAAATATTTTTAAAAAAAATATCAAAAAATGCGACTGCTCAAGACTATCATTTTTTCTTTACACTCGAAAACAGTGGCAGCTATAATATGTCGATTATAATGAAAAGATGTCAATTTACTTTTGAAAAACGACACTTAAAACCACAGTCACAAACTGTCGTTTCGAATCAACGGCTAAAGGCAGTCGTTGTCAAACGAAATAAATGACAGCTACAATACGTCATTAACAAATACTACGACATTTTTTACGACAAGCCACTCGACGGTTAATAACTATCGTTATTTTCAAAAACGACAGTCATCGGCTGTTGTTTTTTTCGCATTTTCACGTACTGTGTTCTCAACCACTAGTAACATGAGACATAAATTCTCCTAGGTTCTATTTATCACTCTTAGCCTTGGTCTTGGGTGTTAAGTACATACACCCTTCTTAGGAGCATACTACTCATCCAAGGGCTTACCACTTACTTAGCACATAACCTATAATCACTCCTCAGTACATTCATCGTTAGGTTGGGCACATGGCTAATCGTGCATGCACCCCAAGGCGTACTGTTTACAAATCAAAATTTTGAGGCGTTACAATCTCCCCACCTTAGAAATTTTTATCCTCGAAAATGAATCTAACTACGAAAGTTAGACACAAGGAAGATGACCTCGAAAGGTACCACACATGGCTAAACAAACCATTTACTAATTAAAAATTCTAGGCACACCACGATCATTCAACATCTAAAAAGCTGTACATTGAAATTTAAATGGATACTACGCACAGATACCACACATATCCACAACCTGTAAGAAAGCAATAGGTATAAAAGCAGTTGTCATCGCTAAATTATCTATCATATACACATCAAAATAAAGTAGTAACTGTGGCAACCATGCCACCATAGTTATGAAATTATACAGTTTTCCCTAAAAATTGTAATTTTTCAAAAAGAAAATCCCTCAAATGCTCACAACACCTTCGAGATATTTCAAACGTCAGCCCCTCCCTCCAGCCCGGTAGGATCATCTGCTCCACCCACATCGTCGTTGGCTTCATCCTCTTCATCGGCCCCATTTGCTTGTGGTTCAAACACACTTACGCGCATCATGGTCATCCGATGGAGGTAGTCCATCGAATACAAGTAGTGCATGGTGTCCTCCAATATGAGCTCATGGTAGTCGAGTCAATGATTCAGCTGGCGGTTGCTCTCCTCAATGAGGGCTGCTAATCCCTCCATGGTCATGCCGAAGCCTGTGGATGGTGTGGAGGCACGGGGATGTGAGCGTATTGAGTTGGAGGTATGATCTCAGGCTGATCTTGATAGGGTACATCATGGGCTTATTGTTTATATACTGGAGAATCTTTGGTAGGCTCGTCTGGTTGTGGAGCGCCCTGAAGTGGTTGTTCTTGAGCTTGGGGAAGAATAGGAGGTACTTGTGGTGCTAGTTGATGTGGTTTCAACTGATTGTAAGTCTTCCTCCAATGCTTAAAGGTAAACAACTCCACATTATTTGAGGATTTGAGCTCACGCGGTGAAATCATATGTGCAGCACTCCTCGAATACTCCTCAAGCATGCTAGAAAAGAGGCCCGCATAGGGAATGAACTCTTCCGGCTTATCGGCGCCCTCTAGCATTTTTCCCTTGGCATGTTTCATGCCCTTAAAGACCACTTCAGCGGCACTAAACCACCGCCCTTCGAACACAGAGAATAATGCTTGCATCAACACTTCCAATCTCTCGGTCTTATGGCGTATGGGGTACAAGTTGCACTTAAAGATCGTGTCGAGCATCCACATATAACTTGGCAAATCAGCTCATTTAATTACTCGACCAGATGCAACTCGACCCCTAGTAATTCGTGTGGCTATCACATCGGGAGGTATTTCGGTTGGGTTTGGGCGTAAGAGGTTGACACCGTCACCATATCTATCAAAACACTCCAAGGCTTTACAAGCCATCTTATGGGTGAAGATGTAGCTCTTCCCATCAATCTTGGTGCAAAGGGTCTTGGGGTTAGGCCCTTCATACATGTTTTGGTAGAATAGGTGTACGAGGCGAGGGTAGTAGTGTTCATGAATAGGTTTCAAAAGGTTATCTTGTCCGACCTTTCCCAAATAATCAAGATCCCAACCGTCTATACTCGGTACGTCGGGCGTCTCAAATAATGCCAGGTTGATCTTAAACTCGTACGCAAACCCTTTGGTAGCCCACCATTCGTTTGGTTGTTCACGTTGTGGTGTCTGTGAGGTAGATGGTGGTGCGGGTATCAGTTGTTATGGAGGGTTTGGTGGTGGTTGCGAAGAACCGGGTTTAGTTTTCGGTTTCTTCGATGTAGGGGTTTTTGACAATTGCCTCGTCTTAGGGGCCATAAGTTTCAAAATTAAAATCTAGGGTTCCTTTAGAATCCAAACAAAATAAGTGTATTTGAATTCAAGATTCTAAAAGGAAATTGGGGCTTTACCTTTTTGATGAATTTTTAATTTGATCTCGTGAAGGATCCGTGCGCAAATGATCGGCTCTTCAATCTCTAAGAAGAAGCACACGAAAACCCTAAGAGAAAGCCCTAAATTTTTTTGAAAATTTTGAACTGAAAAGGTTCATTTTAGTTAAATATTGCGTGATTCAATCGATCGAATTTGACTTAAGTACAACAGAACCATGATTTCGATCGAAATAATTTAATTTCGATCAATCGAAATTTACTTAAGCGAAACAAGGCCATGATTTCGATTGAATGAATTTGATTTTGATCGATCAAGCCCTAAAATTTGATTGAACAAAATAAATTTTGATCGGTCAAATTTCTCAGGTTACCCCGGCCTTTACCAAATTCGATCGAACAAAATTTAATTCGATCGATTGAAAATTAATTCGATCGAACGAATTTCTTATGTTTTAAATTACTGAAAAATCATTTTTTGTTTGGTGGTTTCGATCAATCAGTTTACACTTTGATCGATCATATTCATATTCAATCGGTCAAAAAATAATTTGATCGATCGAAATAGATAGAAACACTTAAAATTTGTGTTTTTGAATTTCCTTCCTGATTATCGGCCTTTAAACTTCTAATTCTTGAATTTCATTAACCAATAAAGTTATTTACATGTACTAAGAGTCACAAAAGACTTTTATCATTTCTTTTTCTCTTCTCGTTCACTAAAATAACAAAGGATACTGGTCGCAAATCTCGGCTTCGTGCTCCCAAGTAGCATCCTCTTTAGAATGGTTCTCCCATTAGACTAGCACTAAGGGAATCCGTTTTGTACGCAACACTTGTTTAGTTTGATCCAAAATCTACATTGGTTCTTCTATAATCGTCAAATCCTTGTAAACTTTGATTGGTGGCGCATCGAGTATGTGAGTCGGATCCCTCATGTATTTCCACAGCATGGAAACGTGGAACACGTCGTGCACTCTATCGAGTTGCGGCGGTAAAGTAACTCTATATAAACTTTACCAACTCTTCCCAATACCTCGAACGGTCGAATGTAGCAAGGACTTAACTTCTCACGCTTTCCAAAACACATCACACCCTTCATTGGTAAAATTTTCACAAATACGTGATCTCCCACTTGAAAATCTACGCTCGATCTCTTGATATCGGCATAGCTCTTCTGCTGACTCTGAGCCGTCTTGATTCTTTCTTGAATGATACGAATGATTTTAGCATTTTTCTTTATCACTTTCGGTCCCAATATAAATTTTTCATCGGATTCCTCCCAATTGAACGGAGATCTACACCTCCGTTCATACAGTGCTTCATACGGAGCCATCCCGATGCTCTGCTGAAAACTGTTGCTATACAAAAATTCAATCAATGGTAGATGCTGATCCCATGATCCCTGAAAATCAATCATGCATGCCCTAAGCATATCTTCAATAATCTGATCGACTCTCTTAGTCTGACCATCGGTCTACAGTTGGAATGCCAAACTAAAGTCCAATCTCATGCCCATGCCCTCTTGGTATCTTTGCCTAAATATAGAGATATATAAAGGGTCATGATCCAATACAATACTTGTCAGAATACCGCGCAATCGGACGATCTCTCGCATGTATAAATCTACCAATTTGCTTGCAGTATATGTGGTGTTGTAAGGCAAGAAATGTGCTGACTTTCTTAGTCAATCAACGACTACCCATATAGCATTGTGCTGCTTCACCGTCCTTGGTAATCCTACAATGAAGTTCATGGAGATTGACTCTCATTTCCATTTCAGTATTAGCAGAGGTTGCAATAGACCTACTGAGTCTCCATGATCCACCTTTACTTGCTGAGACACTAAGCATTTAGCAACATATTTGGCGATATCTTTCTTCAATCCTCTCCACCAATAGTTCTTCCTCAAATCCTGATACATCTTGGTACCCCCAGGATGTATAGCATATTTGGACTTATGATCTTCGTCCAATATCATCTGTCGCAGATCGGCATCACTCGGTATGCATAGACGTCCTCAGAATAGCAATGATCCATCTTCCTTAATAGAGAAGTCTATACTTGTGTCGTCTGTCACACTCTGCCCCGATCTTCTAGAGCTCTGCATCTTTCATCTATAGCTCATAAATTTGATAAAAAAATTATTGGTCTGATTGTGATATTAGAAAACAATGCGCCTGCAACTTTCACCTCTATGTTCTTATCATACAAGGAAAGGTCTTCCAACAATTTCCAGTGATGGAGTCCCGCAATAAGGTTAGCTAACTGAGCCGAGTTCTTCCAACTGAAAGCATCTGCCACGACGTTTGCTTTACTTGAGTGATACTGAATCGAGCAATCATAGTCCTTGAGAAATTCAATCCATCTCCATTGCCTCATATTCAAATCCTTCTGCGTAAATAAGTATTTGAGGCTTTTGTGGTTCGTGAAAATCTCAAAGGTCTCACCGTATTGGTAGTGTCTCCAGATCTTAAGTGCAAAGATCATAGTGGCTAACTCAAGATCATGCGTCAGATAGTTCTTCTCAAGTTCTTTCAATTGTCTCTACCCGTAAGCTATAACCTTCTTATTCTGATTGAGCACATAGCTTAGGCCACTGTACGATGCATCACTATAAACTATGACCCCCACTGCCTGATGGAATCGCTAATACTGGTGTGGAGGTAAGCCGTTTCTTCAGTTCCTGGAAGCTCTCTTCACATGCACTGGTCCACTCAAATTTAACATCCTTTCTTGTAAGTCGTGTGAGCGGTCCTGAAATCTTAGAGATCCGTTCCATGAATCTTCGATAATACCCAGCCAAACTGAGGAAACTGTGAATCTCAATCACAGTCTTTGGTTGTTCCCAATCTACCACTACCTCAATCTTTACTAGATCAACTGTCACGCCTACTTTTGAAACTACATGGCCTAGAGAGCTCACTTTCTCCAATTAAAACTCACACTTACTGAGTTTGGCGTACAACTGATGCTCATGTAGTGTCTGTAATGCCATGCATAAGTGTTGCTCGTGATCTCCCTTGGACTTTGAGTAGATAAGGATGTTGTCCACGAACACCACTACACTCGTGTTAAGATGTTTCTTAAACACCCTATTCATGAGATCCATAAACGAAGTTGGTGCATTTGTCAAGCTGAAAGGCATCACTAAAAACTCGTAATGCCCATATCTTGTCTTAAATGCAGTCTTTTGAATATCTTCGGCCTTCACTTTCAGTTGATGATACCCTGATCTCAAGTCGATCTTCGCAAAGAATTTTGCCCCTTGCAATTGATCAAATAGATCATCTATTCTGGGTAGTGGGTACTTGTTCTTGATTGTCAGCTTGTTTAATTGATGATAGTCGATGTAAAGTCTCATCGACCCATCCTTCTTAACAAACAGGACCGGTGCTCCCCAAGGAGACACACTACGTCTTATGAAGCCTTTATCCAACTGCTCTTGTAATTGCTCTGTCAATTCTTTCAATTCGGCAGGAGCCATTTCATAAGGAGCTTAAGATACCGGTTATGTGCCTGGAGCTAAGTCAATTGAAAAATCGATTTCCCGATCCGATGGTAACCCTGGTAAATTGTGGGGAAACACATCCTCAAACTCGAAAGCAATCGGAATATCAGTGATGACATTCTTCACTTCCTTGTGTTCTTGTAGAAACACTAAGTATCCTTCACATCCATTCTTCATCATCCGCTCAACTCATACTACGGAGATGATTGGTACAATCTTGCCCTTGTCACCAATAAATTGAAAAGATTTTTGCTTTGGTGGATAAAAAGTAACAACTTTTCGTAGGCAATCAATGCCTCCATGATAAGCTGATAGCCAATTCATGCTAAGAAGCACATCAAATCCTTGCATATTCAACAAAAAAAGGTTCGTTATTGTCTCCTGATCTTCTACTCGTACAACAATCGATCGACAACATGTGTCCGTAGTCACTGCACTTCCCATAGGAACTGACATGTCCAAAACGAACTCCAACTCCTCGGGAACAACTTTTAATGTCCTCGCAAATTTTGGAGTTATAAACGAGTGGGTAGACCCTGGGTCTATCAGATCTCATGCATTACAATGGTCACCATCATTTTCTTGATATAATTGTAATATACCTATATTAATACATATACAAGGTGTTCAGGCATGCATGTCAAAATTAAATAAACATGAAAAAAAATCTATGGATCATCCTATCGATGCACTTTCTTCATCTAGAAAGTAATTAAATAAGCTTGAACATAACTAGACAATTATACCTTGGATGACATCATTGCTCGCCCGAGCATCGTCAGCTGTCACTGCAAAAGCACAACCTTGTATAGTAGGTCTTGTAGGTCGCGTAGGACTCTGGGCTGTTGTAGTTGAAACGATACCCTCTTTTCTCATCTCTAGGCAGTCTTGGATCATATGGCCCATCTTTCCACATATGAAACAGCCCCCTCATATCATGTCTACAATCGGATTTTTTTGTGATTTGCCACAACGGGCACATTTAACTTACGGACTAGACGATGCTGCTCTCGAGGATCCTTGAGTAACTGATGCCCCAAACGTCTGAGTCTGAGCAGGGCCCTAGATACGAAAAGGACTCATGGGAGTAGATGTTGTGGGCCTATTGTAACTTGTGTAGGGTTGTCTTGACATTGGAGCTGGTGCTACAAACCTTGGTTTTTTATTCCCCGAGTCGTAGTCACTTGCTCTACCTTGACTTGCTTTATTTTTGTTCTGTAGGTCAGACCTCTTATACATATCATTTATGTCTCTCTCTGCCACGATGGCCTTTCCCATCACCTCGATATATGTTTCCAACTCAAACATTGGCACTCTATCCTTCACATTCGGTCTTAGGCCTTCTTTAAATCGATTGTCCTCCATGGCCACTAGCTCTGGGCAAACCTTGATAAGCGTGTAATTTCATTAACGTACTCCTGTATGGTCATGTTCCCCTACTCTAAGTTGGCAAAATCCTTCTTCAGCTGGTTCCTTATTTATTTTGGAAAATACTCTTTATTAAACACCTTGGCAAACTCCACCCACGTCCATGGGTCATGAAGGTCAACTTCTCTCTTCCTCAACATTGAATTCCACCATGAATCGGCGTCACCCTCAAGTTGGAAGGAAGCCTAACCAACTTTCTCATCTTCGAGGTGCTGGAGTCTTTCTACTAACTTCTCCATCTGATTTAGCCATTTTTCCGCTTCTAGCAGAACCGTTTAACTAAGGAAACTTGGAGGTCTCAATCTCCTAATATCCACAAATGATGATGGCAAAAGTGCCGGAGGAGGCGGTCGTGGTGGCTGTTGCTAGTGATTCATATTATTGGCTGCCAGTAAAGTCATCTACTCAGCTAGTATAGCAGTCTGCTGAGTCTGTTGAGCCATAGCAGCGACTACCGCCTCCATGGCTTAAGCCATCCTATCCGCTGCCTGATCTCTATGACCTCTCTCCTTAGGAGGTTGTCTCTTCTCTCTACTAGTGCCCATAGGGATATCATCTATGCTTCCCAAATTTCTATGGCGACCTCCTCTAAGTCGTCCTCTACCTCTCTGATTCATCCAAATCTGTTGCAATGAAACAAAAGTCTCATTAATAGACTGTCCCTAATATCCAACAAAATCTTAAATCTCTAAACAATCTAAGACTTGTTCGAAGTCTCTAAAGCCAAACCTTTGATACCAACTGTGACAGCCCGGATTTCCCAACCACGAGACTCGGGCCGTCGGGTCGACACTAAGGCCGAACCCCGAATGAAACACTTGGCATAATCACGCGCAAAGCAGAAACCATATCTAATTGACATTGCTATCATATAACAGAAATGAAATCTCTAAATCTTTATCTTCAAGAACTCAAAATAACGGTTATAATTAAATACGAATAGATATGGATAAAAAAACCGAAAAGAACCACCGATAATGGCCATCCCTTACCGAAACATGGTTCACAAAACAATGATACAAATAAAATCTCCAAGTTAACTTATATCCTCTTATAAAACATTGCTAAACCATATTCTAAATTACCACTAGTCACATGAGACATAAATTCTCCTAGGTTCTATTTATCACTCTTACCCTTGGTCTTGGGTGTTAAGTACATACACCCTTCTTAGGTGCATACTACTCATCCAAGGGCTTATACTAAACTCAACCACTCTACTTAGCACATAACCTATAATCACTCCTCAGTACATTCATCGTCAGGTCGGGCACATGGCTAGTCGTGCATGCACCCCAAGGTGTATTGTTCACGGATCAAAATTTTGAGATGTTACAAGCGCGTTCCTATCTTTTGTTATGGGCGTCAACATTATGGAAGTTGAGGGTCGATCTTTATCAAAGATTTATTCTTGGACGTTGCTGCCAGTGTCTTAGTTTAGTGTGTGTCTAGATTTTTCCTAGGATTTCTTTCATGTAATTAGTGTTCTTTCCATGTTTCTGTAATTAGTTCATAAATGAAAAGTTTTTTATTATTGTCTTTCTTTTATTTTTGCTACTAACATCTAACGTTCTCTATTCAAATCGGTAGTATTTTCTGCCTAAGTTTGGGGGAATGATTTTTGAAATTTTTTATAGATTATATACCCGGTTACTAACATAGCAGTAAATAAAATAGGTACCATTTCTGTATGTCCCCTATTTTGGACAATGAGGACATTGTCTTATTTAAGTTTGGGGGGATACACCACCTTTGTATATATAGTTTAATTTTCTTTTTTGTAGAAATTTTTTAAAAGGGAATTTCAATTTTTTTAATTTTTAGTTAATCATTATATGCATCTCTAGAACATTGTATCAGAACACTATACAGTGAGCTATAGAAATATAAAAATTTTAATTTCTGAGCAAACCATCATAGTTGTAGTTCAAAAATAAAAATAAAAATAGTTACAATTCAAAATAAAGCATCTCTAGAACACTATATCAGAAGAATGCTTGAAACTATACGATTTATCTGAACTGTAAAATATTTTAGATTATATTTTCAAAATCATATAACCAATGAGCTATAGAACCTATTTCCTCTTTATTCTGAGAGAAAGAGAGACTATTTTTATTCATGTTAAAATTTCCTTGAACTTCTCTACTATCTAAAATCTCATAATGTTGAACTTGGAATCAATATATTCTATGATTATGACAATTTATTTATTTAGAATTGTCTATTAAATATATCAAAGCAATAAGACATCCATATTAGTAAATCGTGAAAATGACCGAACGCCATCGTTTATTTAACCAGAGCCAAAAAGCCAAAAATCCTAAAACATTTTACCATTTGATCCCATATTAGAAGCCTAAAGACTAAATTTCTTTGTACCAGAATTTTATAAACCCTTAACCATATATGCTACCCAAAACTTTCTATCCTTAACTTGTACAATTTCTGAGAGTTTAGAATGTAAAAGAAGGGAAGAAAAGGGAGTGAAAGGAGTATTAGTTAACAGATAAGGGGTTTGCTGTTGGTTTACTCCAGATGTTGTTATGTTATTGCTGAGAAAACAGTGGTGAAAAAAAATAAATCAAGAAGTAAAGAGATGAAAATTAGTTAAAACAGCTACTCTCAAATACACAGCCTGCAAGATACAGGGTTGCTATAGAAAGTTTTGAGTTAGTAAGAGTTTGTCCTACAGAGAAATTGATCTAGAACCCAAAATTGGTTATATTAGTAGGCCTCCAGATCTAGCTACAGATTTGATAATCCTAGAGAAAGGGAGTTGGGTGTCACAATCACACTAAATTATCACTAAATGGAGAGAAATAAAGTGCAGTCCTATCCTAAAGAAAGGGGTATGAAGAAGGTGGTGATGGTGTGTTAAGATAAAAATAAAATGATGGGAAGTAGGCAATTAAGCTAAAACTATTTCAGTTATGTAACTCAGATTTAGGGTTGTCTCTGTAGGAATCCCTCAGATGGCTATAAGCACATCTGCAAGGAGGAGGTATCTAACTCAACTCTTATGATTTGACCTAGTCTCTTAAGGCTATAACCTGTCCACTTCAATGGTCGCAGGCTATCCAATGGAGAGGATCAAACGATATGAATCAAATCAGAAAACTAATCTGATCCAATGGAATAAACTGATCTTGAAGATATAACCTGTCCACTTAAATGGTCACAGATTATCCCATAGATGCCCTCCACCCAATGGCTTAAATCAGGTCATTAAAATCATTGCAGACACCATGTTTGTCAGGCTACAAGCACATATATCCATGCGGGCAAATAACTCTTGAGAAACCAGTGGAAACCACAGTTGTTCAAAGGCTATTTGGAGACTTTAAATGCAGCTGATCATTTCTACTAGAGGCTTGCAATGACTCAACTCATAAGTCTGCAATATCTACAGAGAAATCAGATCTAACATTTGATGTTGGTCAAGTAAAACAGAGGGGAGCTTCTTCCTGCAACAACCTCTCACAAGGCTACAAGCTCAAGTGCAGAGGAAAAGAAACCCTCTCAAATCTGTGGCTTGGAATTACCCGAGGGCTATAGTCTGTACACTTGAATGGTCACAGGCTATCCACACCACAGAGGACTGAGATGAAACATTAAAATTGCTGCTACCACCATGGTCCTAAGGCTACAAGCTCAAGCTTCCATGGGTATTTCAAATCAGCTCAAATCCTAGATGCATGGCATAAATTGAATAAAACTAAGTGCAAATAGAAAAATAACATATTAAATAAACATTAAAATAGACATTGATTGATTCAACCAATACATACAATGAGATGTCTTCAAGGTAGCAGCCTTGTGCATAACAGCTCATCAACAAATCCTAATGTTCACAAGACCCATTACAAAAACTGATAAAGCTAGGCCTAATTGATTACAGAGAACATAGTCAGCAAATGCTAGGCAAAGGAAGAAGAAAAAAAAGGAAAAAGAGGTGATCAAACTCTAACCCTAATCTACTCGAGCTCACAGCTAACTAAAGTTGAAGGAGAGATATTTTTCTAAGTTATATTTACATCTTATATACTCAGTCCTTAATGCCTTGGCCAAAAGACGATTAAACCCTAATTTTATGGTAGATGTGGCTTTGTTACAACCCTTGGATATCTTGGGATGTGTGCATCAGGATCAAGGCCTCGAGATGTGTGCCCTAGACCTAGGGAAATCCCTAAAATGTCCCTGAGTAAAGAATAAGAAGTGGAGAGCTCGAGCTTCATGCGGTTGGCTTTGGCTTATTATTTCATTCGTGTAGCTTGTAGAGTGCTCGCGAGGTAGCATTTGGTTTGGAAAGCTCCTTGTTCATGCAGTGGACTTTGAATTATCGCGCAACTGCTCTACACTGCAATGTTGTCGCGAGGTAGATTTTGCATGCTTTGGCTTTGCTCGCACAGAGGAGCTTTAGGTACTCTATGCTACGAGGTTCTCGTGTGGATGAATCACTGAATTTTGCACCTCACATGGATAAGCCCTGAGTTCCCGTGCAGTTTTTTGCCAGGACGGATTTGTCGCTTCGCATGGATGGCTTTGACACTATAGTGCGCGAGAGCTGCGCAAGAGCTTTTATGTGTGCCTCTCTCCTCCAGAGCTATGCAAAAGCTGTGCGAATGGCTGAAGCCTTCTATCTAAATGAGCTGTGCGAGAACCCTTCGCGTGACATTTCTTAGGCTTTTCTACCATGGACTCTGTGAGAGCTACGCGACATGAACTTAGAGTTGATTGCCCTGACATTGTGAGAACTTCGTGAGAAGGATTTATGAAGCTCCTCTTCAGTGAGCTTCGCGAGAGCTGCATGAGTTCTTTGTGAGTTCACTTGTGCTGCATGTATCAGCTGTGCGAGGTAACACCTCTGCTGCTCTGCAGCATTGCAGGTGCATTTTTGTGCCTTTCTCCACTCATATCCATTCTCCTTTCATCTGCTAGATTTCTTGGGTCATGAAAAATAGTCACCATGGTGTTCCATCAGTCTTTGGTTCAACAGTCATCCTTTCCTTGAATTCTCTTTTTTTTGTACCAAAAGCATAGACTTTGTATTAAGCTGCATAAATTATTACTAACTACAAAATAAGCTAAACAAAGAGTTATTAGTCAGCTTCAAGGTGTAGAAAGGCTAGGTTAAGAGGTGAAAAGTGGTACTTTTCAGTGAATAATGCACCCCCAAACCTAATCTCTGCTAGTCCTGGAGAAAAGTAAAATTTAAATAACTACTCTCGGAATGTAAATGCTACTTTTGTAGGGAGCACAGATGCATTTAGCTTATGCATCAAGCATTTTAAACCCCTAGGTGATCCCTAGTGGAGGAGTGAAGTCTCCTGAGGGTTTTCAGTGAAGGTACCCACAAACTTCTCAATAAAACAGTTAACAAAAGTGCAACATTCATCAAACTAGCTTTCAATAAACAGAGCATCAGTCCACCTTTGATTCTTTTCAAAATGTGAGGAATTTAAACAAATGAAATGTACAGACCATTTAGCATGAAAAACTCTTACATGTATGCACATCCTTTCCAATCAGCTTACACAATGAAAAATAGCAAATGAATGCCAGTACTGAGCTCACCATTAATTTAAAAATTAAGTTTAGACAATACCCAATACATTCAATGTTAGACCCAATTAACAGGGCAGTCTCTCACAAATAAATTTGAGGGTTTTCATTTTCACACAAGCTCAAGAGCAGTTACAGCCCCCAAATGGGTCTGCAAGCATGAGCATAGGCAAGGTTTCTAAATTCTAGCATCATTAATTATTTCTCACCATAGATTAGACAACTCCTTATCTCCACATAACAGCTCATTCAATTTAGGATCACAAGGTCTTATGATTGGATTGCAATGTGGCTTATGTATGTAGGTTACAAAGAATGGAAGGATGAAAAGGTTGCAAAATTAAGAAATCAGCAGGTGAAGAAGGAGATTCATGGCTTCACCTTCTTTAATTCAGCATATTCCATCTTCTTTATATTTTTCAGACTTGAAGTGGCCAGCTTCTCCTCTTATTTTAACTTTTTACAATGAATTTCGTCTTGACTCCCCTCTATTCCTTTTCATTATATATATATATATATATATATATATATATATTTTTTTTTTTTTTTCTTTTGGATATATTTTTTTCTTTTTCTTTTTTTTTTTAATTTTTTTTTTCTGAAATGCCACCCTCTTCCCAGCTGCGACACTGCTATCCTCCTTGTGTATTTCTTCTCCATTCACCAAATGTTGACCCCATCTTATCCATCTTCAACTCCTTCTCCTTTACATTCTGAATTTCTCAGAGTGTGGATAGGTTTGAATTAGGTCTACAAGTTAAGGTGCAAATACTGTAGTGTATTTTAATGAAAATTAGAAATTAAGGCTCAAAAGGAGTATGCACAAGGGCAGTTTACTGGCTTTGGTATCTTTAAGCTCAAACTGTCCAAGAGAAGGCCTTGATCCTCTCCTAAATGTCATGGGTACTGTCAGCTGTTTCAACTTGGAGATGCCTAACTTCTAGAGAGGAAATAGACTCCTTAAAGAAAAATGAATTGCCTAAGACACTCCTCAAAGAGAAAAAATAAAATAAAAATTTGTAGGCCTAAATGTCACTAGGTATGGTCTTCCATTGAACTCATAGGCATGTCCTTACCTTTTTCTCTCTTTAGTAGTTCACTAAGTGTTGACACAAATTAGTTTTCTTGGTGTTCACCTCATGGAAATGTTAAATTTTAAAAGCTTTTAATGCCTAAAGGTCTGCAAAATTTTTAAATCTCCTCATTTTAAAATTTTCTTAGGTGAACTTTGCTCTATTTCTATCTTACTCACATGGTTCTGCTGCACTTAGGTTAACTACATCATTGGCAGACCTTGCCACACCCCCAAACCTATGAGGAACAATGTCCTCACTGATTCAAAGATAAAGGACATGTGCAGTGGGGTATTGCGGTAAAAGTAAGACACAAATTAAAGCAAGTAACAGTAAGAAACAAAACTCACACAAACAACTAAAACAAACAAGTAAACAACAAAAATAAAGTAGACCAAATAAACTGCACACAAAAGCTACCAAAGAGAATTTTTATTTATAACATAGGAATTTATACAATGCAAGTGAAAATAACTACAAAAAGATTCTACAAAAGCATCCTAACTAACTACATGTACAAATCTAATCATTTGAATTTTCTGCTACATCAGCCTTGTCTTGGACTCCTTTCCCTTTCTCCTTCTTGAGAGCAGTAGCAGTGGACTTGCATCTATAGAAAGTTGTCCTTCTCTGCTTGTTGCTGCTCCTTTTCTTAGGAGTGGGCTCTGGCTTTGATGCAGGATCCTTGATGTTGATTCCAGGCTTTATTTTCTTGGGCTCCTGTGGTTTAGGAGCAGTTGCCATTGGAGGGGCTGCAACAATGAAGAGTGATGTAGCAGCAGCTGCTAAATCTCTGTCACCAATATCAGACAACGTCTGCTGCATTGCTGCCGCAGTTCTAACATAATCATTGGCCCTCTCCTCCACCAATCTTAGGGCTAACTGTAGATTCTTGATCCCATCCTTCATCCCATCAGCCCTATTCTTCTATTTATTATATTTAAGCAATGTCTACCTCCAACCATATTTTATCCTTTTTTTCTCCATCTTGTGAGTGAGTTACAAAAATTTAATTTGATCTAGGAGTGGTTGCTTAACAGTGGATATGAGGTCAGTCATGTCTCAAATTACATCCCTCTTGATATAGGTATTTTCCGTCATTGCTCTTAGGAGGGTTGAGTATGGAGGCATGGGGTTGGAAGAGGTAGGTAGGATTGAATTCTCAGTAGGGGAAAAAGGGCCAGCCAACATTGATGAGGGGATGGATGATGGCATGGGTAGGGTGGAGGTGGAGGGTAAAGGATGGGAGACTTCAGATTCAGGTAGGGTGAGGTTTATTATCTCTGGGTCTGTTTGGGAGGCTTTTGAGGAAGTGGGGAACAAGTCATCCACATCTGTGGCAGCATCAGTTGTTGCTATTACAGGTGGGGTTGCAGGTTGGGGTTATGGGTAAGTGATTTTCAGAGGTGGGGCAATAATGGGTGGTTGTATAGGGTTAGGTTCAGGTTCAGGTTCAGGGTCAGTTTGGGTTGAGGCAGTGGTAAATGTAATTTGAGGGGCTTCCTAACAAGGTACAATGGGTGTAACAATAACTGTTATTACTGCTAAGGTTAAGGGTTGGGGAGATGGGGGTGGTGTAGGTATATAGGTAGGTGGAGGGATAAATGGTTGTTGGAAAGGTTGGGTCAAGGTTGGAAAGGTTGATTGGATGGCTTGTAAACTGGTTTGAATGGAGGCTTGGTTTTGGAGGATAGAGTGCATGGCTTGAAGGTTGGCCTCTATGGATGTTTGGGATTGGGTATTGGCCATCACTTGAGTTTGAAGGGAGAGGAGGAGGTTGAGGGTTTGGGGTAGGGGATCAGGTATAATAGGTGTTGTGGGTTAGGTGGTTGGAATTGGTTGAAATGGTGAAGTGGATGCGTGATGGAAGTTAGTAGGTTGGGGTGAAGTATGAGCAGGGGTAAAGTGATGGGGCTGTGGTGAATCTGGGAGAGGGGTGAACTCATAGTTGATGTCCCCTATAATAGAGTCCATTATAGCTGAGTATCCCTCTGATGAGAAGGGGTCTTGGTAATTGGTAGGGGAATAAGGAATGGATTGGCCCAAGGGTTCAGCTTCAGTGTTTGCAAAGGCTTCAATGGGCTGAGGTGAGGATATAGGGGAGGTGTGTAGGATGTCAGGAATTTGAGGCTCAGGTTCAGCATGGTGAACTGAAGAGGCTTGGGCTGGTGAGGGTGGTTGTATGTCAGTGGTTGGGTCTGAAATGGTTGTGGTTGCAGGGATAGTGATAGGTTGGGAGATATAGGTGGGTTGGGGCTCAGTGGGGGCTTGGGATTATATCCTTTTTCTATATGTGACTTTAACAGGTGGGCTGAGATGGGCTATAGAGGGTGGTAATGGTAAAGTCACAGCAAGTATGGTGGGGATGGCTGATCTAGTTGTGGCTGATGTAATGGGTAAAGGTATAGGTATAGATGATAGAACTGTGGGGGGTTATGAGGTTGGGGTTATGGTAGGAACTGGCATAGGAATGGAGGTGATTATGGAGGTTATGGGTGATGAAGTAATGGATGGCTGCTGAGGTAATGAGGTTGTTGTTGCTGAGGTACTTGGTGTATGGATGGTTGGTACAATGGCAGGCAAGGGAATGGAGGTGGGTGTGGAAGTACTATTAACAGCTGATGATGGTGGAATGGGGAGTGATGGGAATGGGATGGTGAGGATAGCTGGGTTGAGAGATGCAGGAGCTGAAGTAGTGACTGTTGCAGAGGTGGCCACAGAAGTAGCAACATCTACCTCTTGAATTGTGGGGGCTGCTTGAGCTAGCAGCTCCTCTTTCTTCTTTTTCTTCTTCATAATCAAAGTTCCACTAATCCTCCACTGCTTCTTGCCACACTTGTTGGGGGCCAGGTTTAAGGTTTCCTCATTCATCTGAAAGTGGTAGCCATCTGAAAGTGGTAGCCCCCTAGCTACAGCAGGGCTATAAATAGCCTGCAGTAGCGTAAGACATGGGGTTTCTGCTCCCTCTTCACCTTTTCATGTATATCCTTCATCCCTTTAAAGATTAGCTTGGTAGCATCAAAGTAGTGGTTGCAGTGGAAGGAGTAGAGGGCATCAGCAATTGGGGACCTCCTCTCTTATTGGTGCCCAAAACAATATACAATCTCTCTCAGTACCCCATCCATAAATCTCACACTAGGGTGCAAGTCTCTCTCCCTAATGGACACCCCAGATGTAGTAACTCCTCCAGTGAGCTCCTTGGCAATTTCTGGGATTGTGGCTATCAATGGTGCACCCAAACCACGCTCATAATTGTAGGTGGCCGGTATCCCATGAATCTTAGCAATTGCTGCTTGGTTAAATAGCATTTCAAAGTTATCAATCAGAACCAATAATGCAGGGTTCCCATCATCCCCAGTCTTTACCCTTATGTTCCGGTAAAATAGTTGTACTAGTCTGGGGAAGACTAGCTATAGTGGGGGCCTGAGAAGTAGGAGTAGTGAGGCTTTGGTGAGGTACTCAATTGAAGTTGCAGTCTCTGGCTTCTCCTCAAGGAATGCCTTGTCAAAGGCTGTCTCAGCTTCAAGCTTGATTACAACCATATACTCAGAGGCAATCCTGAGTGACTCATATCAGATTCATCTTCTTAGGAGACCACAGGGAAACCTCAGGGGTCACTTTCTTTCCCTTCTTTTGTTTCTTCTTGGGTTTCTCGGGGCTTTTAGCAGGTGGGTGGGCTCTAGCTCTCTTTTTAGGGGCTGACTTCTTTACAGAAGGGGCCTCAGAGGCCACAACCTTGGCCTTCTTCACAGGGGCAACCCTCTTCTTAGGTTGTTCCACTTGGGGCTCAATAGCTTGTGTAGGTACCCCAGAGGTCTCCAAAGTGGAGGCCTTTGCAATCGTCATAGATTTCTGTGTGATCACAGGGCTCCCAATAGGGGAAGGGTTTAGCATGGCAGCCAAGGTGTCAATAAATTTTGAACTCGTGGCCATAGCTACACCAACTCTCAAAAATTTGGTCTTTAAACACATAGATGGGGAGTTCACACTCTAAGAAATATTTTTCCCAACAAATTCTCTCTACTTAATCACTACTATAGTAGATAAATCAAACCAAATGGAAGGTCAAGAACACTTACCACTAAAATGCTAGGGTTCCACTTCAAATGTAGCCCAATGTATCAAATCTCCTCAAACTGAGTGCAAAATAACCAAGGGCTGTTGTGGAACACAATAGTAAGAGTAAAGTGGCCGAATTGTAGTGGTATAGGTAGGAGAGAAGAAGGGATGGAGAAGGAAGCTCGGTGGTCATGCAATGGAAGCTAGGGCAAAGAGATGTGAATGAAGAAATGAGAATTTCACGGGGTATAAGTGTGTGACCCCATGCTTCATGCGATTGTCGCTAGGTACTCGCGGGGCAACATCTTCTCGCGAACGAAAAATGCAATCTCGAGACAAATGCTTGTTTAAGGGACCCAGGAGTCTCACGTGGTCAATTGTGGAGCTAAAGTAAGGTCAGAGAGCACGAAGAAATTTTGCAACCCGCACGCGGTTGAGCTTTTAAACTCGCGAGGAACAAGCATTCAGAGCATCAAGGGCCTCGCGAGGCATTTAATAGTGCAGGCTTTAGAAATTTTCTCATGAGGTACAAAATGCATGATTTCCAATTGTCGTGCAGCTCAATTTCACAAAGAAGAGATAGCCTCGCGAGGTTCATTTACATGCATTCTTTAGATCTTTAGCTGACGAGGCTCTCGCGAAGTAACAATTTCCATATTAGAGCCCCGCAAGAAAGCCCACAAATAGCTCGCGAGTGTGAAATTTAGTCCAATGAGCATCGTGACAAAGCAGAATTCATTCTCTCTCAATGCTTCCACACTAGCCTGTGCATGTACACTGGCATGCACTATGCCCTTATGTATTAACCCCACATTTCTTAATTATTCATCTAATTCACCATGATAATCACAATGCCCATTACCAACATATTCACAAAGTAAAAATTCAGAATGCAAATGATTTTCAATTATAGTAGATTCATGAACATTTACATGACAGCAGGCCCATGCACATTTCAATTTCAGTAGGCAACATGCTCATGAGATTCAGATGACACAACTTGCACATCAATAACAACAACAAGACAAAACAAAACAAAACATGCATATCAACACACAATACAAACAACACATGAAAGATTTTGAAATAAATAACACACATATTTAACAAATATGGTCCACAGTGTACAGAGTTGTGGATCACTAATCAGTGGGAGGTTCATGTAGGAGAATGGTCTAAGGAAGCTCCACAGAATTTTCTACACAAATTTTTAGCCTTTGACCATTCACTTTCATGATTTTCCCATAAATGGGATCCAAGATCTCCACAGCACTAGATGGGGAGGCATGGATGACAATATAAGGTCCATCCCATCTAGATTTTAACTTCCTTGTAAAGAATTTTAATTTTGTGTTAAAAAGACAAACCTTGGCACCAGCATTGAAATCCTTTCTCATTAGTTTCTTGCCAAAGAATGTCTTGGATCTCTCGTAAATTCTTGCATTTGTATAAGCTTCCAGTCTCAGCTCATCAACCTCTGACATTTGTAATTTCCGGTGAGAACCAGTAGTAGTTAGATCAAAATTTAGTATTTTAATAGCCCAGTAGGCTCTATGTTCTAACTCCACTAGTAGATGAAATGTCTTGCCATAGACCAGCCTAAAATGGGACATACCAATAGGGGTCTTATAGGTAGTCCTATAAGCCCACAAAGCATCATTCAATTTCTGTGCTTAATCCTTCCTATCTGCCCTCACATTCTTCTCCAAGATGTGCTTGATCTCCCTATTAGAAATTTTAACTTGCCTACTGGTCTGTGGGTTGTAGGGAGTTACAATCCTGTGTGTAACAGAGTACGTTTTTAGCAGATTCTCAAAAGGCCTATTACAGAAGTGACTCCCCCCGTCACTAATGATAGCTCTGGGGGTGCCAAATCTAGAGAAAATATTATCCTTTTAAAATTTAAGGACAATTGTGTGGTCATTTGTCCTTGTGGCAATGGCTTCAACCCACTTGGACACATAGTCCACTGCCACAAGTATAAAGTTGAAACCCATAGGAGGAAAGGGGCTCATAAAATCAATCCCCCAAATGTCAAACAGTTCTACCATAAGGATGGGTTGCAATGGCATTGAATCTTTCTTGGAAATGCCTCCCAACCTTTGACATCTTTCACAGGCTTTACAATGTATGTGTGCATCTCTGAACAAAGAGGGCCAATAAAACCCACATTGCAATACTTTTGCAGCTATCTTTTTGCCACTAAAGTAACTTCCATAGGCCTACTCATGGCACATAAAAAGAATGTTGTGGAACTCACTTTCAGGCACACATCTCCTCACAACCTAATCTGCACAGTGCTTGTAAAGGTAAGGGTCCTCCCACAGGAAATGTTTGACCTGAGAGAAAAATAGGTTTTTGTCCATCTTAGACCAGTGAGGGGGAATCCTACCAACAATATGAAAAATCACAATGTGTGCAAACCAGGGCACACTAGACTACATAGCAAATAGTTGCTCATTAGGGAGCAATTCATTGATAGCTGCTACTGCACATTCATCCATAACAATTCTAGAGAGGTGGTCAGCCACCACATTCTCCACTCCTTTCTTATCCTTGATCTCAAGATCAAACTCCTGCAACAGGAGGATCCATCTGATCAGCCTTGGTTTGGCATCCTTCTGAGCCAACAGGTATTTCAGAGCCGAGTGATCAGTAAAAAGAATAATTTTATACCCAAGCAAGTAAGGTCTAAACTTTTCCACAGCAAACACAACAGCTAGCAGCTCCTTCTCAGTTTTGGTATAATTAAGTTGAGCCTCTGCTAGTGTTTTGCTTGCATAATAAATCACTGCAGACAGCTTATCTTTCCTCTGTCTAAGGACAACACTTATGGCCAAGTTTGATGCATCACACATCATCTCAAAGGAGAGTAAGTAATCTGGGGTCTGAATTACAGGAGCAGTGGTAAGACACTTTTTTAAGACCTCAAAGGCCTCAAGGCACTCAGCAAAAAATTCAAATGGCACATCCTGACACAGCAGGTGGCACAGTGGCTTTACAATTCTGCTAAAGTCCTTAATGAACCTCCTGTAGAATCCAACATGTCCTAAAAAGGATTTGATTTGCTTGATAGTCCTGGGTGGGGGCAGGTGTAAGATCAGGTCCACTTTAGCTTTGTCAACCTCTATTCCTCTTTAGGAGACCACATGGCCTAACACAATTCCTTGTGTTACCATAAAGTGGTTCTTTTCCTAGCTTAAGACCAAATTGGTCTCTTCACATCTTTATAAAACCAGGTTAAGGTGACTCAAGCACTGGCTAAAGCTGTCCCCATAAAGTAAAAAATTATCCATGAATATTTCCAAAAACTTGTCAATCATATTAGAGAAAATGGCATACATGCACCTCTGAAATGTGACTGGGGCATTGCACAATCCAAAAGGCATCCTCCTGTAAGCAAAGGTGCGAAAGGGACATGTGAAAGTAGTTTTTTCTTGATCTTGAGGATACACAGGGATTTGGTTATACCCTGAGTATCCATCAAAAAAGCAGTAAAATGCCTTCCTAGCTAGTTTATCTAGAATTTGGTCAATGAAAGGGAGAGGAAAGTGGTCTTTCCTGATCTTGGAGTTGAGTTTTTTGTAATCAATGCAAACTCTCCAACCAGTGGTCTCCCTGGCTGGCATCAACTCCCAAGAATCAAAAGTAATAAATATTATGCCTGACTTTTTTGGGTACCACCTAAATAGATGACACCCACTCTGAATCTGAAATAGGGTAAATCACTCGTGCATCCAACAGTCTTACTATCTCTATCAAGACCACCTCCTGCATGTGCGGGTAAAGTTTCCTTTGCAACTTCCTAGAGGGTGTTGCACCCTCTTCTAAGTGAATTTTGTACATGCAAACTGAGGCATCAATGCCCCCTAGATCAGCAATTGTCCACCCCATTGCCTTTGTGTGCTTCTTAAGAACACTCAATAATCCCTCCTCCTGCTCAGTAGTGAGAGAGGAAGAGATAATCACTGGAAGCTTTTCGTTTTACCCCAGGAAGGCATCCTTTAATGTGTCTGGGAGTTGTTTCAGCTCCAGATCAGGGGGACTTTCAATGAAAGGCAACAAAGGTGCCTTGGTGGTTTGAGGAAGGGGCGACAATATAGGTTTCCAGCCGGAATGCTGCACTAGGCCCACAGAAGACTCTATTTTAGTGTTGTCTTCTGTCATGAGAAGTTGGGCCTCCTTCTCAACCATACTCCAAATATTTTTTAGGTTTTCAACAACATTATCCGAATCCAGTAGATTGGATAATTCTCCTTCCACAAGGCCATCTAGTACATCTATTGCACTGCAGTCCTCAATGTCCATTTGAGGCTACTTAGCAGCATTATACACATTTAATTGGGCCTTTATTTTCCCAAAAGTCACCTCCATCACCCCTAACCTGCATTGAATGCAAGCATTGGCTGTAGCCAAGAATGGTCAGGAATTGAGGTTTTACTTTTGCAAGGGTCCATGTCCAGAACTAAGAAATCAGCAGGATAGTAGAACTTGTTCACCCCCACCAAAACATCCTCCACCACACCCATAGGTCTTCTCTCAGACCTATAAGCCAGCTAGAGCATAGTTGATACGGATTTTAGCTCCCCCAAACCCAACTCCTCATACACAGAATATGAGAGCAGGTTCAAACTGGCCCCTAAGTCCAAGAGGGCTCTACCAATGGTGTGGTTTCCAATTATGCAGGGGATAGTAGATACCCCTGGGTCCTATAATTTCTCAGGTGCAGCTATGGACAGCACTTATTCAACATGTTCAACAGTAAAAACCTTTTTGGACAACTTCACCCTTACTTTTCTCTTTTGTGTGCAGAGGTCCTTCAAGAATTTGGCATAGGCAAGGACCTTTTTTATAGCATCAAGTAGGGGCAAATTAATCTTGACCTACTTGAAGGTCTCTATTATTTCCTCTATTTAAGCATTCCTCTTATCAAAAAGAGATGGGCCAACAAGTGCATGAGGAAATGGCAGCTGTGGGACTACTGGTGCCATAGCTGCATGCCTAACAACATCATGGTCAAATTTTTATTTTTGTCTCTTTTCTTCATTTATTGCTTACTGTTGGGGCTCAACATTAGCCCCTTTATTTTATCCTTGTTTCTCTATAGCAGGGGATGAATTTATTGGTTATTTAATACTCACATTTCTTTCATTTTCACTCTCCATGGCCTCTTCAGCTGCCCTGCCCACTAAGTTGTCAGCCATCCTGCCACTCCTTAGGGTAGTGATTGTGTTAGCCTCCTCATAGGTAGAGGAGCCTTCTCCAACCATGTAATGCCCTTTAGGGTTGGCCAAGGGTTAACTAGGCAACCTATCTTCCTCTCTCTTGTTCAAAGCATTGCAGATTTGACCCAGCTGGTGCTCTATTTTTTTAATGCTTTGCCCATGAGAGTTCACAATTGTGGTCAATTTCCTAGATTTTGCACTGATGCCAGCATTTGTTCTTCAAAGGAAGAGGATTTAGGCTATGGTGGGGGCAAGACCAAATGATTTGATTGTGGTGCAGGCAACTAAAAATTTTGCCTAGGTGCATATCCTTGGTTGAATTGAGGCTGAGGTCTGTATGGAGCTACCAACTGCAGCTACGGGGGTTGTTGGTATGTGTCTTGTCTCCACCTCAAATTGGGGTGGTTTCTCCATGTGTACCTAGCAGGTTGCTACCCATATGCTTGGACAACATTGGCATGTTCAATAGCTAACTCAGGGGTGGACTCTTTCACCAATTTAGCTGGGGTCTGGCTGTCATTGTGAGGCCGTGACTCCTCCTACATGGAATTCTCACCTATGATGTCAAACAACTCCCATGCCTCATCAGCTATCTTGTGGAGGTAACTACGCACACATGAGGCATCCACCATGTCCTTACTCTTGGGATTAATTCTATGGTAGAAGACTTGCACAAGTTGCCACTATGAAATTTGGTGGTGGGGACATTGTTTTAACATTTCTTGAAACCTCTCTCATGCCTCATAAAAATCTTCAGTTGAGGATTGAGTAAATGACAATATGTTTGTCCTCATCTGACTAGTTTTATTTATGGGAAAGAAATTTATCAGAAATTGGCTTTAGAGGTCACTCCATGTCTGAATGCTATTGGCTGGAAGCTTTGAGAGCTAGGTGTTGGCTTTGTCCTTCAGGGAAAAAGTGAAAATCCCAAGTTTGGTCGCTTCAGGTCCCAAGCCAGCTATGTAAAATGTGGTGCAAAGTGCTAAGAATTTATCAATGTACTTGTAAGGATCTTCCTTACCGGGCCCATGAAAAGATGGCAGCATGTTAACGGTGGAGGACTTGATTTCATAATTCCCCTCAGCTGATGGAAATTATATGCAAAAGAGAGATATGCAATCCTAGGTGCATTGTATTCCTTTAGAGTTCTTTGCCTCTCAACCATTACAGCTGGCTCAGTTTCACCAGTAGGGGCTGGTGTGGTGTTTCTTAGTCTAAGGACCCTTTAAACCCCAGGATTTGGAGGTTCTAATTCAGGGTTAACGGACCTTCTACCAAGCATACACACACAGAACAGCAGGTAAAGAAAATACTCACAACACACAAAAAATTTGCAAACAAAATTTACAACTAAACTGATCTACAACTAAACTATTGATAGGAAATTCAACATAATTGGACTAAATTTTAGGGTACAAGAAGTGCAAACAGAGCTAGCTAAACTCCAACTGCAACTCTAGCTTTTCCTTGCTACGATTGTTCAAATCTGCAAAAATTCCAACAAAAATCAGTAGTACTTTTTATTCTATTTAAGGCACAGCTACAAAGAATTTTCTAGACTAAAATATAATACAACTCAGGTCTACTAAAAAGATCAATGTCCCCGGCAACGGCGCCAAAAACTTGTTGGTTTACTCCAGATACTATTATGTTATTGGTGAGAAAACAGTGCTGAAGAAAAATAAATAAGAAGTGAAGAGATGGAAATTTGTTAAAATAGCAAGTCAGAAATACACATCCTGCAAGATACAGGGTTGTTGTAGCATATTTTGTGTAAGTAAGAGTTTGTCCCACAGAGAAATTGATCTAGAACCCAAAATGGGTTATATTAGTAGGCCTTCAGATCTGGCTATAGATCTGACAATCCTAGAGAATGGGAGTTGGGTATCACAACTACACTAAATCATTACTAAAAGAAGAGAAATAAAGTACAGTCCTATCCTAAAGAAATGGGTATGAAGACAATGGTGATGGTGTGTGTTAAGATAAAGATAAAATGATGAGAAATAGGCAATTAAGCTAAAGCTATTTCAGTTATGTAACTCAGATTTAGGGCTGTCACAGCAGCAATTCCTCAGATGGCTACAAGCACATCTTCAAGGAGGAGGTATCTAACTCAACTCTTATGATTTGACCTAGTCTCTTAAGGTTATAACCTACCCACTTCAATAGTCACAGGCTATCCAATGGAGAGGATCAAACCATATGAATCAAATCAGAAAACCAATCTGATCCAATGGAATAAACTGATCTTAAGGTTATAACCTGTCCACTTAAATGGTCACAAATTATCCAATAGATGTCCTCCACCCAATGGCTCAAATCAGATCATTAAAATTATTATAGATACCATGTTTTCCAGGCTACAAGCACAGACATCCATGACGGCAAATAGCTCTTGAGAAGCCAGTGGAAACCACAGTTGTTCAAAGGCTATTTGGAGATGTTAAATGCAACTGATCATTGCTACTAGATGCTTTCAATGACTCAGCTCATAAGTCTGTAATCTCTATAGAGAAATTAGATCTAACATCTAATGTTGGTCAAGTAAAACAAAGGGGAGCTTGTTCCTGCAACAACCTCTCACAAGGCTACAAGCTCAAGTGTAGAGGAAAAGAATCCCTCTCAGATCTGTTGCTTGGAATCACCCTAGGCTATAGTTTGTTAACTTGAATGGTCCTAGGCTATCCACAGAGGTTATCCACACCACAAAAGACTGAGATGGAACATGAAAATTCATACTACCATCATGGTATCAGGGCTACAAGCTCAAGCTTCCATGGGTATTTCAAATCAGCTCAAATCCTAAATTCATGGCATAGATTGAACAAAACTATGGGCAAATAGAAAAATAATAGATTGAATAAACATTAAAATAGAGATTCATTGATTAAATCAATACTTACAATGTAACGTCCCGGAAATTTTATATTTTAAATGATTCACCTCGGGATGCGGACCAACTGGTCAAGTGTTTGACCGGGTCAACATTGACTCGGTTGAACTCGTTGAACATGAGAAAGTGATGTAGTTAAGTAGAATAAGAGTGATAGATAGAATGTATGAGTACATACACTTGGATAGTTGTATGTGCTTTACACCAAAGTATAAAATTAGACTATAAATAAAAGAAAAGAAGAGGAGAGGAGTTATTTCCTTGTTTGAAGAGTGGTTGAGAGAAGTTAAGAGAGAGTGAGAGAGTAAATATGAGAAATCATGCGATTTCATTGAATGCAAATTATTGACTTTGGCTTGGAGAAACTAGCAGATTGAGCTCGAGATCGAGGAGAGGTTTTTAGTTGTGGGATTGAGAAACCCTAGTAAGATCAGGCTTGGGATCAAGAAGTCCAACCGATTGAAGGTGAGCAAAAGCTTTGTAATTGTTTTCTTATGTTAATGTAAATTAGAAAGCTAAGATATGAGAAATCAATGATGAATCTACATGAAGGAGTTAAGATGATTGCAAGGGATAATAAATTCGATCCATAGATGAAGACGGACAAATTCGTTCAATCGAAATGAGAATCCGATCGAACGAATTTGGCCTGAGAAGAAGATTTGAAATGAGAGAAAGGTTTCTAAGTAAATCGATCGAACGATTTGAATTTTCGTTCGTTCAATTTTGGAAACCGTTGGATCGAAATAAAAATCGATTGAACGGTTTGCTCAGAAGAAGAAAAAGGTAAAAAGGAAATTCGTTCGAATGGAATAAAAATCGTTCGAACAATATGAAATTCATTCGAACGATTTAGAAACCGTTCGAACGATTTTGTGAATTGTTCGAACCATTTGGAAATCGTTCGATCGATTTAGTTAAAGTTAGGCTTTGATGCCTAATTTAGTTGTAAATGCATTGTAAGAGAACTTAAGTTTTTTTTTAACCATTGTTTAGACATAGTAGTAATATTTATCATACATTGATCAGGCCTAGGTTAAGCCGAACCGTTGTGTTACTCATAGTAGGATCGGGTTTGAGGACTCAAGGGTTCGAGTTGCATGTAAGGTAGGGGAATATCTAACTAGTATACTATGTTACGAACCCATATGTAGTGATAGTATAAGATGCAAGTTTCGTTAAATACTTGTTGAATTATAGTTAATGCAAAGCATGAAGTAAATGACAATAGTGCATGTGTTTACACGAGTAAAAGAGAAATTCATTAAGTAAGAGAAAGATCATCCCAGGGATGTAAGAACACACAGACATCGCAGAGATGCAATAGACAGCGTGACATCCCAGGGATGTGAGGTGGATGAAAGATCCATGTTAAAGAGATAAATAGTAAACATAATGCACGGGCTGAGTGTTATTATCTATTAGCACAAATTCACGACGAATAACTATATTTATTGCACAATTCGATTTAAGGTTTAGAGAATACCCAACCGACGCGGCGGGATAACCGTGACTGACGCGGCAGGATATCCGTGACCGGTACGGCGGCTAATCCATACACCAGCAGACATCCCAGGGATGTATAGTAGTATTAAGCCCGTCGCCTAAGAGACAGGGACAAGGACAATTCCATGAAAAATAGTCTGATTAGATGACGATGGAGGGTATTCCATCGGGGCTCGATGCTATATTGCTCGGGGATTATTTAAGTTAAGATTTAAGTCATGATCTCAGCCTGGTTGAAATTAAGGAAACTAGTAATCATTAAAAGAAATGCATGATTAGAATGGTAAAAGTAGTCAAATTATCTTATCACATCTTAAAGTTATTTTTCAAGAAATGAAATAACTATGAAAGCATGTTTATCTTTATCAGGAAATAGATGTTTGTAAAATAGATATACTTGCTGTGATATTACCCTATTGAGCTAGGATGTAGCTCACCCTTTGACTTTATGTCACAGGTGACGGTTTAGAATTTGATGAGAATGTAGGAATTGCAACAGACGAGGGTGATCCCGATGATTCGGAGTACTTTTCGAGGGAGGAGACTGAGCCTCCTCCGTAGAGATTCTTCTAGAAGATCTTCGCTGCGTATTTTGATAGTCTTTTTGTAAAGAGAAAGAGAATTTTGGCTTAGCACGTCCAGCCTTATTTTTGGAAAGGTAAACGTATATGTAATATTCTTTTGCCGAACCATTGAGAGTGACCGTAGTTACGACACTAATGGTTCGGGTTGGTTCTTTTGTTCATGCGGAGTCATCAAATTAGAACTATCTTTTGGGCATGTGTTTTTGGATTAACGCACTGTAGAAATGGAGATCTATTTTGAATTATTTTCTTTTATTTAATTTTATGAATGGGATGTACCAAGTGTTCCGCAATTACATTATGGGGTACTGCCTCGAGGGCTGTGCTGATAGTACGGGTTTCGGGGTGTCGAAATTCGGGCTGTCACATACAATGAGATGTCCACAGGGTATTAGCCTTGTGCATAACAGCTCATCAATAAATCCCAATGTTCACAAGAACCATTATAAAACTTGATAAAACTAGGCCTAATTGATTATAGAGAACATAGCTAGAAAATGTTGGGCTAAGGAAGAAGAAAAAAAAGGAAAAAGAGGTGATCAAATCCTAACCCTAATCTGCTCGAGCTCAAAGCTGACTGAGGTTGAAGGAGCGATATTTTTCAAAGTTAAATTTATAGCTTATATATTCAGTCCTTAATGCCTTGGCCAAAAGATGATTAAACCCTAATTGCATGGCAGATGTGGCTTTGTTACAACCCTTAGATACCTTGGGATGTGTGTAATGAGATCAGGGCCTCGAGATGTGTGCCCTAGACCTGAGGAAATCCCCATAAGGTCCCTGAGTAAAGAATGAGAAGTGGAGAGCCCGAGCTTCGCGAGGCTGGTAATTCCTTCACGTAGCTTACAGAGTGCTCGTGAGGTAGCATTTGGCTTGGAAAGCTCCTTGCTCGCGTAGTGGACTTTGAATTGTTGCGTAGCTGCTCTGCACTGCATTGTTATCACGAGGTAGATTTGGCACACTTTGGCTTTGCTCGCGCAGTGGAGCTTTAGGTACTCTCTGTCGCAAGGTTCTCACTTAGATGAATCACTAAATTTTGCACCTCGCGTGGATAAGCCCTGAGTTCCCGCGCGATTGTTCACCAGGACAAATTTGTCACTTCGTGTGGCTAGCTTTGACATTGTAGTGTGCCAGATATTTTTTAGGCGTCTCTCTCCTCCATAGCTACACGAAAGTTACGTGAGTGGCTAGAGCCTTACATCTAAATGAGCTACGCGAGAACTCTTCATGCGGCATTTCTTAGGCTTTTCTACTATGGACTCCGCGACAACTGCGCGACATGAGCTTAGAGTGGATTGCCTTGACTTCGTGAGAACTTCGTGGGAAGGATTTTAGAAGCTCCTCTTCTGTGAGCTTCATGAGAGCAGCATGAGTTCTTCACGAGTTCACTCTTGCTGCATGTATCAACTACGTGAGGTAACACCTCTGCTACTCTGTTGCACTGTAGGTGCTGATGTTGTGCCTTTCTCCACTCATAGCCATTCTCCTTTAATCTGCTAGATTTCTTGGGTCCATCATGACATGCAAAATAGTCACCATGGTGTGTACCAGCATGATGTTCCATCAGTCTTTGGTTCAACAGTCATCCTTGGCTTGAATTCTCTCTTTTTGGCACCAAAAGCATAGACTTTGTATTAAGCTACACAAATTATTACTAACTACAAAACAAGATAAACAAAGTGTGATTAGTCAGCTTCAAGGTGTAGTAAAGGTTAGGTTAAGTGGTTAAAAGTGGTACTTTTCAGTGAATAACATCATGAAAAATAGAAGCTTTCCTACTATTATTGTTGTTGCTAATCACATGAGAACTATCATCGCCATATCCAGAATTAGAAGACTCCTGCAATTAGAAGTCTGATGAACCACACAAAGTGTGCCCATATCTGGTCTTAAATGCCGTCTTCGGAATATCATCGGCCTTGACCATTAACTGGTGATAAGCGGACCTCAAATCAACTTTTGAAAAGAATTTCACTCCTTGTAATTGATCAAACAAATCGTCGATTCGCGAGAATGGGTAGCGATTCTTGATTGTGAGTTTGTTCAGTTGACGGTAATCAATGCATAGCCTCATCGAGCCATCCTTCTTCATTACGAACAAGATCGGTGCCCCCCAAGGAGACACACTAGGTCTCACAAACCCCTTATCCAGAAGTTCTTGTAATTGCACTTTCAATTTGATTAACTCCGCTGGGGCCATTTGGTAAGGTGCCTTGGATATCGGCTCCGTGCCTGGAGCTAAATTAATAGAAAACTCCACTTCTCGATCAGGTGGTAGTCCTGGCAACTCATCTGTGAATACATCTTCAAAATCACAAGCAACTAAAATATTGGCTATCACGTGTTTCTTCTCCTGCTCTTTCAGGAATGCAAGGTATCCACTGCTACCCTTCCTTATCAGGCACATGGCTCATATCGCAGATATGATTGGTATAACGTTAGCCTTATCACCGATGAACCCAAATGACTTCCTATTCGGTGGCTGAAAGGTGATGATCTTCGGCAGACAGTCAACGTGGGCATGACATACGGACAACCAATTCATGCCAAGTATCACATCGAATCCTTGCATATCCAATAATATGAGGTCTGTCGTCGTCTCGTGATCTCTTACTAAACCAACGATTGATCGACAACACGTACCCGTTTGTACCGCATCCCCCACCGGAATTGAAACTTGCATGACAAAATCCAAAGGTTCTGGAGTGACACTCAATTCGGTTGAAAATTGTGGGGGTCACGAACGAGGGTGTAGATCCAGGGTCGATTAACACCCGTGATCCATGCAAACATATATCATTTTGTTGGTATAATCGTAGTGTGCCTACGTTGTGTGACTAATAGATCAGGCATGCATGATATGCTTTAACATTTCACACAACCAGAATCAGTAAATGTTTTGACATGGAGTGGGAATTAAATTTGCTGACTAATTACATCTACGCATCATTATTTTCTAATTTAGAATAAGTCCAATTTTCTTTGATAGGACACCATACCTTCGATCACATTGTTAGTACATTGCACGTCCTAAGCGGTAACTGCATACACTCAGCTCTGCACAACTGGCCATGCTTGTCGCGTAGGCCTATGATGTCCTACAGTGTTCGCTCGTCCTTCACCCCTCAATACTGGGCAGTCCCTGATCAAGTGCCCCATCTTTTCACATTTAAAATAGCCTCCTGTTCCTCGTCTACAATCGAACGTCTTGTGTGACTCGCCACACTTGGCACAAGTCTCAGGTGGTGTCGATGAAGCTGTTCTTAAGACTCCTTGAGTGACCAACACTCCAGTAAGGGTGGCCGAGTTCTCGTAGGGAATAGGCCGTACCGAGTTGGACATTGGCGGCCTAGGATAACTGATCTGTGGCAGCCTAGAGTAGTGAGTTGGAGTGAACTGCCTTTATTTGGGTGGCATGAAATGTGGCTTTTTATTCACCAGTTCGTAGCTTCCCACTCCACTTTGATTCATCTGCCATTTTCCTTGTTGTTCTCTTTTCTGATACGTGGCGTTTGAGGACTTTTCTATGACGAGTGCTTTTCCCATGAAGTCAGGGTACGTCTCCAATTCAAACGCCACAACCTTTTCATGTAGGCTCGGTCTCAGTCCCTCTTCAAATTTATGGGCCTTCATCCTCTCCATGGCCACGTATTCCAGAGCAAATCATGACAATCTGATAAATTCTGCACCATATTCTCTTACCGTCATTGACCCTTGCTCCAACTTCATAAACTGAGACACCATCTAGTTCCCCAGTTGCCTTGGGAAGTATTCCTTCTTGAAAGTGTTGCAGAATTCGTCCCAAGTTCAAATCCCTTCAGGGTTATCCAATTCTCTCCTCAACAACACCGACTTCCACCATGGGTGGCATCTCCCTCCAACTTACATGAAGCCCATCTTACCATTTCTGCCTCAGTACATGGCATTTGTTGTAGGAGCTTCTCGATTTGGTTCAACCATTTCTCTGCCTCCAAGGGATCGGTCTGCCTATAAAAACTAGGAGGCCTGAGTTTTCTAAATTCCACAAAACCTGAGTGATATGGGTTTGTAGCCAGAATTGGAGCAGTAGGTGGTGCTTATTGATGGTTATTGGCGGTCAACAACGCCGCTTGCTAAACCATAGTGTTTGCCATGGCTTCCATTGTGTGCATCATTCGTTCTCTCTCTTCCCTCATCCTTGCTTCTCTACCTTCTAATGTTTCAGGAATCCTCACTCCCGGAACTCTCTCCTCTGGGACCCTCACTTCTGGAGATCATATTTCTGGGACCCTTTTATCTGGGACTCTCATTTCCGGGATCTCGTTTTCGGAGTACTTGTCTCCGGGATCTCTCGATTCCTCAATGGAATCCGATTTGAAGTCGTGGGTATCTCGTCTAGACCTCTCATATTTCTTCTATGACCACCTCTTGGTTGGCCCCTTCCTCTAATAGACATTGATGCTTTGCAACATGAAACAAAGGTCTCATTAGCAGAAGGTCCCTAAATCCCAACAAAATCAAAGACTTGTCAGAGATCCTAAAGAAAAAGGCTCTGATACCAACTGTGACAGCCCACCCTGAAACCCGTGCCGTCAATACAACTCTTGAGGTCGTACCCTATACTTCACATAGAACACTTGGTACATCCACGCCAAAGTGGGAAAGTAAAGGACATCTAACTAATCAAATATCTCCACATAAAGCAATTGATATTACTTTATATTCAAGATAATTCTACCCATAAAAGACGGTTCAATCCTCATGCCAATTGCATGAACAAAAGAACCGAACCGAACCATCAGTGACATGTCAAAAGTCACCTAGGAATGGTTCACCAAAAAGAATAAGTATCATCAAATTAACATACTAAATATAATTTGGTCGGACATACCAAGCCTTACAATACTTTTCTCAAAACTACCAAGGTGTCACAGCATATGTCTTCTAAAAGAAATCCTCTGGAGGGGGCTCCGACTCCTCCAACGGCACGTAGTCTGAGTCCTCAAAATCTTGGTCCTCAGTGTCCTTGGCTATATCTGAACCTGTGATGTATAGTCGAAGGGTGAGCTACATCATAGCTCAGTAACGAAAACAAATAGCATGTATATTATCTGACATCACACATATATTTCATGACACATTTCTAAGCATGGGGATGAATTCTAATATATTTGTTATGACCAAAGAGACTATCTGATGCAT
This sequence comes from Chloranthus sessilifolius, assembly GCA_021018995.1. Lineage (NCBI taxonomy): Eukaryota > Viridiplantae > Streptophyta > Magnoliopsida > Chloranthales > Chloranthaceae > Chloranthus > Chloranthus sessilifolius. The sequence goes on from CM037586.1 coordinate 61,975,216, forward strand.
GGTTTCGAAACACATTCCTACTAGTAAAATGGAACGCACCCTTATATATGCACACACTTAAAGGAAATCACTTAAACAATTGCTCGAGCAATATAGCATCGAGCCCCCGATGGAAGTACCCACCATCGTTGTTCATATGAACCATTACACAATGCCTAAGTCCTTTTGCAAGGGGTGACTTGTGCCGAATGAAGTATTTCCACTATTGGAAATCAAGGAACGGATATCCTGCCGAACCGGTACACAATTTGTATGGATATTCCGCTGTACCAGTCACGGATATCCCACCGTGTCTGTCACAGATATCCCGCTGTGTCAGTTGGATATTCATAATTAAATCTTAAATCCAATGTGCAAGATTATATATAGTTTATCACCGTGAGTTTGTGCTAATTATAGTAAATCGAGGTTGTCATATGTCCACACATACTTCACTTCATCACTATTACTGCCACACACACACACATCTTTCACATGCCCACAATTGAGGATTTAAAACTCACGCACATGGCACACACACACACACACACAATTTCCTCTTAGTGATCACATTGTCTAATATGGCATGTTTAAACTACTTAATTGAATTCATGCTATTTGAAGATAAAAGTCAAAAAGCACATGCATTTCTATCACATCACTACACACATGCCAGTTGAAAGTAAATACGCATACTACGGAGTCTTCCCTACCTCAAATGGAGTCACACGGAGATTAAACCAATTAGCATCAAGAGCTCACTCACACAACTCCTCATGTTGTTCCTACAATCAAAAGTATTTCAAAAACACCCTATAAGAGTGCCTAAAGAACAAAGGACTTATACTACTTCAGAATTCAGAGGAAAAGAACAAGGTGAAGTACCCTGTTCCTCGCACGAGCGAGCCTCGAGGCTTGGGTGCGCGAGCAAAGATTCGTCCAAACCTCACACGACCGAACTAACATTCAGTTGTCTGAAGAGTGTCGTGTGAGGCCTCACTCGAGCAAGACCTTTTTGCCTTTTAGTCCTCGCATGAGCGAGACAGAGGATTCTCACAGCTCTTCTTAAATTCTCTTGAGGCTGTCCAAGTCATATCTCTGAGGCTCGCGCGGGCGAGCCTTTAAGCTCATGCGCGCGAGGATCAGAGATATTTCAGATATGAGTTTTTCCCAAACTCGATCCTCACCAAATCTTTACTATTTTAAACCCTATTTCCTAAAGAACATTAAATGCTATATTTTCAACATAAATTGCATTAAATCCTTACCTTTAATGCCTTGATTGCTCCATGGATTGGATCCATTTCCCTTAACAACCCATAGGCTAACAAGAAACCCAAAGCTACTCTATCCTTCTCTTTAAATCCATAAATCCACACGATATCGTCGTCATCGTGCAGCCTTAATCCTCTTACACCTTCGCTCAATCTCCGTTGCACTTCCTTGGATCAAATCCCACGAATCCAAATCCCTTCTTTCTTTCTCTAAGAAACCCTCTTTCTCTCTCTTAACAACTCAACAACATACTAAAGAGGCCCACGTGGGAAACCCTTCTTATCTCATAAGTTGAGTTACTCAACTTGCAACTCACATACACCACACATAGGTGTTAATGCCTCTAACACTCCCATGTGTTAAACACATATAGCTAAGTGTGAAAGTTGTGCATGGGCTCCCTTGTGGACCACATACACACACACACACAATCTACGAAATTCGGAGTTATTATAAAATCTGAAGGACTCTGCTGCTACTCAATAAAGAACACTCTAGAAGCGCATCAACTAAAGAAAGCAAGGAAAGATAAAATTAGGAATTAGAGTTATATTATGATACTTTTGTATTTAGTAGTTTCTTTTATTAGAACTAGATCATTGTATCCGACCCCTTATGATCTATAAATAAAAGGGCTCGACATAGGAATAAGCATCGAAGAATTTCAGCATCAATTGATGCATAAGGTTGGATTTTCTTCTGATCAATAGTGTATACTAGTTAGAGTAGATTAGATATCAGAGGTTTCTCAAGAGCAATTGACGACTGCAATTGAGTGCTGAAGATTAGTGTAGATATCTGTAATTTCTCAGAAGCAATTGACGACTGTGGCTGAGGGGTGAAGGACATAGTTTACTTTGCTTTCTAATTTAGATTTTATTTGCTTTGTAAACATCTCCAAGTTTTAATTTGAATTGACGACTCAGGTTAAAATTTACAAATTAGTGTAATAATTTTTACTTTTCCATCTTCAGTTTTCTAGAGTTTGATTGAGGCCCAAATTTATGGTTGATTGTTGATTAGATTAAATTTATATTGATAGGATCTTAGACTTGATTGACGACTAATGCTAGGAGACTAGAAATATGGTGTAACGGTATTATTTATTTTCATAAATATTCGAAAGCTGAAGATTAAGATTGATGACCTTAATCTGAAGGAGGATTAGGATTTATTTTTATGCACTTTAGTTTAATAACCCATTATTTTATTTATATTTCTCCAGTATATTAGAAAATCTTAAAGATAAATAAAAGTTTATAAGATAGGGATTTAGATAAAAGATATGAAATAGGAATTAATAAGATAATAAACTTCCTCGTGGGAACGATCCTATGCTAGTACTATAATTTCCATTATCCACTTGCAATAGGTTAAGACTTGAATTTAATATAATTATAATATATAAAAAGACAAGAGTCAACTGTGACAACCCTGATTTCCAAACCGGAGACTCGTGCCGTCAGGTCGCCGTTTCCGACGATCCCTAAACTAAACACATAAGATGTCAACTCATACAATGGATTCAAGCATATCTCTATTAATTAGCATATAGAGTCATCATATACATGGAAAAAGATAATATAATTCTATTTAAAAAGACAAGAAGGCAAAATGATAATTTTGTCCTTATGTAAACCAGAAGCTTGAGAGAATCGAAATGAACCACCGGTGATAATAACCATCACCCAAACAGTAGTTCAAAATGACAGTTAACATTTTCATGAATCCATCGCTCTAAAATACTTATAAAGGCTGGATGTACCGAACCTTACACCAAATCCACAAAAGCTCTCCCAAAGTCCCTAAAGGGAAACAATCCTCAGGAAAAAGATCAGATTCCTTCTCTTGAATATAATATGGATCTTCTTCACGACCTGACTCCTTGATACCTAAATCCACGTCTGTACCTATGACATATAGTCAAAAGGGGTGAGCTAACAGTCTAAGCTCAATAGGAGAATATCACTAGCATGCATATCATATTCAAAGCATAGATCTCATGACTGAATTTAAAGCACATTCTATAAAATTGAACTTTTAGGTGATTGAATCATACTTAAATTGAATTCAAAGTGCACACACATGATTCGTTTCTTACTTCCAACGTTCTAGCTTAATTTAGTTCCATATGCTTCTTATGCTTCAAAATAACTTTAAAATATAACTTAAATAATCTCCTAAGCATATATAGCATTGGGAGCCACATAATTACCGATGAGAATTCCTGAACTAGCGTCGTTCAATGAAAAATTTACAAAATTGCCAAGCCCCTGAGCTAAGTTTACAGGGTCACTTGTGCCACATTGCGCTCGTGAGCTACGTTAACAGGGTCACTTGTGCCATGATGCCAAGCCCCTGACCTACATTAATAGGGTCACTTGTACCACGTATTGACTGTTGGCTGATTCATATGTACGGATATCCCGCCATACCAGATACACGATGGGGATTCATTTCATGGAAACCTTAAATCATTGTGCATATTTTAACTTATAATTTATCACCATGTAATTGATCAGTGTGATTGATTATAGCTAGTTTTAGAGTTTAACGTACTTGCTTATCGCATTCATGTAAATGCTTATCATGCTTATAACATTCACACGCTTGCTTGTCATACTCATCACGTTCACGCACATTGCTTATCATTTTCATATGCTTATCGCATTCACACACATTACTTATTGCTCTTTTCATATTCACACACACTTATCATGTTCACACACGCACATGTGCTTATCACACCCACACATATGCTTATCACATTCACATTATCTATACAGTTCATATTGGAAGTCATGTTATTGAATTTCCCCTACCTCTTACGAAAATTACCTCAAATCACACAAAGACGGAGCGAAGATCTTTATGCACAATTTCGAAGCATAACCTACATTTCAAGGTACTCAAAGTGTAATAGCTGCCATATTTTCAAACAAAATTATTGGGTATGGACGCGGGACAGGTCAGGCGTGTGCCTAACACGGGACACAAAGGATTTATTTAATTTGGTGTTCAAAACTGATAAGAATGTGAAGCCCTTAGTGGCCCAGTAAAATTTTTAGTGAAACCCAGTCCTCCATACACTCAAATATAGTGTATTAAATATATACTTAATGTGTAGACCATCCCATATATCTATAGTGGTGTATGAGATAATACACTTGAGTTTTAGATTATTATATATAAATAACTAGTGTAATAAAGTTACACTAAATCTAGTGTATATGTTGAATAAACGTGCAGTAGAATTATACTTGAGCTAAGCCAGCCCATACACCCGTTAGTGTGTAGCAGATTTACACTAAATATCATTCATATATGGCAATTAGGTATAATAGAGTTACACTTGAAATACCACCCCAGCTATATACCTTTAAATGGTGTAATTGTATTACACTACAGCCAAACCATATAAGGCTTATACATATAAACCATGTATTAGCTTTATATTAAAGTTAAGTCTGTTTTGTCTTATATGCCTATATACTAAAAAGCAAATGCTGGCTTTACATGAGATGCCAACCCTTATTAGCTTATAAGCTGATTTTATCGCCAGTTGTTTTCCACGAGTGGATGAGCCACTAATGACTCACATGCACGCAAAGTGGGAGAAACCCACTACAAGAGCTCTTTTCTATCTCATTCCTTCTTCCTACAGTGAACTTGAAGGAGATCTAATGCAAACCGACCCTACAAAAATGGTAAAATAACATAGGAGATAAAACCATTCTTCTAGTTTAAACCCATGTTCCATTCCAACCTCTTCAAGCCTTGGATTCGAACCGTGAGTTACAAAGCGACCCTATGATTCGGTCGTGAGAGTTTCGGCCAGTGAACCATTGATCTCGGAGAGTCCTTGCGACCCTAGCTTCGACAAATAGTTCATATGCTCAACAAACTCGACACCGACACACGTTGGGCGTCATCGTAACCACGAGTCCACCAAAAGGTATGCCATAAACGAAACACGTAATAGGCTAGGTTCGTTTCATTAGTACGTGTGCAATAAGCGTTAAGTCTTTTGTGTCGAGTCCATACAAACAGATCGACATCATTGAGACATTAGATTTGTGTGGATGTTTTGGAGTTATCATCTCCAAATTATTGCACTCCGAATCTTTCATACAGGATTTAATAAATAAAATAGGCTCTAGGTGCCATATGTAATAGAAACTATAATAAATATATAGAGGATAAAATGCCAGCATACCAAAAGAATCAAAAAGCCGGAATGAAGCAAGAGGCCACCACGTCAAGCATTGCATCAAGCTTGCCGCACAACCTCACAACGTTGCTGCGGCATGGTGCTCAGCTAGAGGGCTTGCACTAAAACCCCCTGTGGCTTGCCTAGGCAAGCCTGTGATTTGGGATTGTATGTCTGTTCTGTTGTGTCTCTTGCCTATGTGTGTGTTGTATGTTGACTAGTAGGTCTAGTAACCATATAAGTTATACATGTAGGGTCTAAGGTGACCCAATAAACCATTATAAATGCTAAAACCATAAATGTAAATCATAGGTGCTTGGTGCACATGACGAGTTCGTAAAAGATGAATGTTTTCTTGGATGCATGCGTGCATGTGTAAGCAGTAACACGTAAGCTTGATTTATGGTAGGGAGTTTACCTTACTGAATTATGTTTTGTTTTCTTATTCACCTCTGATTAGCAAGTTAGTATATGTATGAATATGCCTATGTTAGTTTTGATGGATGAATCCATATTCTTATTAGAGTTTCCATTCAATGAATGGTTAGGCATAAAAAGGCTAGATTTAATTTGATGTATAGTAGTGCATGATGATGAGAAGATCAGTTTAGACGTATGCTTTTGTATAGTTATGCATGATTCTCGAGGTATAGTATAATGATAATAAGATACATATGAGTTTTGTATGACTATGCTCATGTCAGTATTGATGATGATGATAGAGTAAGTTGCAATGAATGCTTTTAGCTGAATGCTTATAAATAATGATGCAAGTTTTGATTCAATGTATGATTAGATTATGGATGAACATGCTAGCTTAGTTTCGATATATGACTATGCATGATGATGCTAATTTCAGTTTACGTATGAATATAGCCAGTTTTGATGTATGATTATATGAAATCTATTCATGATGTTGTTCTCGCATACTTGACACCATGCATTGTTCATGTATTGTTACCTTGATGTAATGTTCACATTTTTGCTCAGTTTTGAGGCAAGTGATCCCGCAAACTCAGGAGCTTGACTGTGTAATTTTTGACAAGTGATCCCGCTAACTCGAGAGCTTGATGTCTTGGTCCAAGTGATCTCGCTAACTCGGGAGCTTGACAAGTGATCTAGCTAACTTGGGAGCTTGATTTGTCTTGGTCCAAGTGATCCCGCTAACTCAGGTGCTTGACAAGTGATCCCGCTAACTTGGGAGCTTGATTCTTTTGTTTTATTGTATATGTATGCTTTACATTTGATAGCTTGTTTAAGTTAAGCTTATTTCAACATGATTCATTGTTTCAGCATGATCTCTTGTTCAACTTGATTCCTTGTATTTGTTCAGCATGAATGTTCAACATGTACGCATGATAAATTATTCGCATGATTAATAACTTGTTTATGTTATATGATGCTGGAATAGATACAAGATAACATATCATATGCTTAGATTTGTAATTTATGCATCGAGAAGTGAATTAGTATTCTAACATATAAGCTAGCACTATAAATTTCCCTGTTGAGCTTCGATGATAGCTCATCCTACGACTTTATGTCTTAGCCGCAGATATTGACCCTGAGTACAAGGGTGATCCCACGGATCAACCACAGGATGGGAGGGGGAGAAGAGGAAGACGAGGAGGACGAGGAGGAAGAATTCGCTGAGGAATTATTTCCCAAGTAGGTCAGAGAGAGAAAATATTGGAGAGAGAGAGATTTGTTTTTTTTAAAACTTGTATATGCCGCAGTAAATGTTTTGATGAAATATTGATACTTCATGTATAGGTCTTATTTCGATTGTTTAGATGACGAGTGATCGTCATCGGTGAGAAGCTATACATTACATCAGTTAGTTCTTGTTTATATCTCTTGTTAATTTACTATTTAATAGATGAGTAAATATCAATTTTTGTTATATTATTTTATGTCAGATTTATTAAATTGCTTCCACATATGCAATACTTGGTACACGATATGATACACTTATATGACAGGATCATGTTAGCTGATCCGACAATGCGACCTTTCCCGTATACGATAAGGGGAAATGTAAAGCCGTCACACAAAGGTCATTAACTAAGGCTTAATTGTGCATGCGAGTTCCAAAGATTCGAAAAGTTCTCGAAGAAAAATCCACATTTTCCCAAACTTGGTCAATTGCACATGCGAGTTCCAATGTCGAGTGACACGCGACCTTGCTCGAGCGACTGTGCTCTCTTATTTTTTTTATGTTCACAGCCTGAGACAGTCGCACAAGCGACTTCACATGTCCATACTCAATTGCGCGAGCGACTGTTCAAAGTGCATTTCATGCCTCTTCTGAAGCGCCTCTTGCGTGAGCAAGTCCAAGTCGCCCTAGTGAGGCTGAAAGTCGCGAGAGCGACTTTCGGGGTTTTATGGTTTTTCACAAAATCGGATTTCCTATCCATTTCTCCTTTCACCTAACTCTTATGTAACATTACTACCACACATTTAGGGAATTAATTGCCCTCAATTATGACCATTAATCTCTAACAAATCTACCCAAAATACAAGATCATACCTCATTTATTTCGCATGGATTTGTTGTTGAATGAACGCATCCTTCGATGCACTAAGAAGCTTTAGCGGTCGACTCTCCCGTGAACTTCAACGGCGATCTCTTTTACGATTTCCTTGCGGTATTCCATGTTCAAGAAAAATGATTGAGAGGGAGATCTACAATCCAAGCTTGAGGAATGTCCTTCTCCACAAGCCCTCAATCTCTTCTTCAAAAATCAAACAAACTCTCCCATAGGTCTCCTCTTGGATCAAGAAGTAAGATGGAGGAGTACCTCACACATTAAATTGTTCACAATCTCGATCTCACGGCTCCTACTTCTCCCAAGCTCTATTCTTCCTTCTCTCCTCTTTCTCAAGCCCACTCTCTTCTTTTAGAACTTGCAAAGGCAATAAACCAAAAAGGTTTTCCCTTCTCGTATACTTGGGTGGCTTCCTTGTGAAGCATAAACACCATCATTGGGTGTTTCACACATAGTCTGGTTCACTTGCTAACACATACACCTAACTTGGATGTTTGACTGTTCTTACTCACATTAGGTTGCACTGCCAAATCTATGATGGCCCAATGCACAACACCGGTACGTGTATCGAGTTGGTCTACACGGGTTCTCATTTTGGGGTTATTACACTATAAGTTTGACCCAAATAAATGTCGTGAGCTAGTTGCTCGGATGATAATTTTGCATGAATTACCATTTAAATTTGTTAGTCACGTAGAGTTTCTTAACTTATGTAAAGGTCTACAACCCAAACACAAAATGGTTTCTCATAACACACAGAAAAATGATTGTTTTGATGTTTATAAAAAAGATACAGTAAATTTTTATGACTTATTTCATAAAATACTAGGAAGGATTAGCTACACTTTGGATATTTGGACTTCTAATCAACAACTTAGGTATATGTGTCTAACTTCTTATTTTAGTGATGAGAGTTGGAACTTGCAAAGCAGTGCGATTAACTTTCCTTTGATCCCTTATCCTCACACAGGTGAAGCTCTTTTTGATCATATTTTATCATGTATCATTGAATGGAAATTAGAGCATAAAATTTCTTCTATAACATTTGATAATGCATCAAATAATCATGTTATGGCTACATCTTTAAGAGAACTTGCTTCCAATTGGTGGTAACTTATTTCACGTTCAATGTTCTGCCTATATTCTCAATTTAATTGTGCAAGATGGGTTGAAAGACATTAAAGATATCGTTGGAAATATTAGGGAGAGCATCAAGAATATTAGATCGTTACCATCCCGCCAACAAAATTTTAATATTTGGGTAAAGGCAAATGCTAGGCACATTGTCGGAGGATTATCTCTAGATGTCGCAACTCGATGGAGTTCCACAATTTTAATGGTAAAATCTGTATTTTCATTTAGAGATGAGTTCTCTTAGTTAAAAGACCGTGATTCAAACTATCAATTGACACGATTAGTTGAAAATTGGGTTAAAGTCGAGGCCCTTTTTCAGTATTTGAAATATTTTTTTGAAGCTATAAAAAATTTTCCGGTATAAAATATCCACCGTTCATTTATTTTTTCATCAAGTAATCGAAATTTATATACAACTTAAAAAAAAAAAATGGTAGATGAAAAGGTTGTGTGGGCTCATAATATGGCTAACATTATGCTAGATAAATTTGATAAATACTGAAAAAAATATTCTTCACTCCTCTCAATTGTTGTGGTATTAGATCCTCAATTTAAAATAAAATATTTGGCCTTTGTTTTTAGTATTTTATATGAAGTGGAAGGTAAAAATATTATAAGGATGTACTCGGTGATTTGACGATCATGTTCAATGAGTATAATAGTAAATTTTGTTTCAATGATGATGGTAATGATTGTGAATTACCTCCAAGTGTTCCAACTAAAGAGGGTGGTCCTCAAGTTTTTTTCATTGTGGCAATAATTTCAAAATAGTGGTAGGCATAAAGTCCCAGTCATTTAAGGAACAAAGTCCGAATTAGACTTGTATTTAGAGAGCCCACAAGAGACTCAAAACCGAAAAGTTTGATATTTTAGAATGGTGGAAAAATAACTCAACGACATACCCGGTTCTTTCGCTAATTGTGCGGGATATATTAGCAATTCTTCTCTCTACGATTGCTTCGGAATCTACTTTTAGCACTAGAGGAAGGGTGCTTAATCAAACTAGGAGTTCATTACATCCGAAGATGGTAGAAATGTTAATTTGTAGTCAAGATTTGATACGTCATGATTATAGTGGTATTGTGAATGTTGATGAGAATGAAGGAATATGATTTCCTTTTGAGATGAGTTTCATCATTTATATAATGTACATGTTATGATTCTTTTGTTTTCTCTATTTTACAGGTTATTGAAGAGGATTTTCATGGAAAAGGGCCAAAAGAGGATTGAGGAGAGGATGACTGTATGAGAAGATGGACACAAAATTCTTAAAAAATCTTAATAAAGGATTTGAGAGATACATTATTAGCATAGTTAAATTTTTTGTAATTTATAATGCATTTGTATTGTATGATGGTGTTGGTGGTGCGTTTACATTATTCTAGAACCTGGTTTTATTGTATAATTTTTTATAATTTATAACATGCTTTACACTATTTTACATTATTCTAAAATATTGTTTACAGGTTGGGTTTACACTTTAGACTTTACAGGTTGGGTCTTGTATGAAACTGGTTGAGTTTGGGTCTTTTAGTCTTTTATGAAACAGGTTCAGGCCTCTGATTGAGTCTTATATGAATATAAAACAGGTTCAGGTTGAGTCTTACTCTTATCTTATGCTTATATAGTTATATATGAAACAGGTTAGGGGCCTCTGGTTGGGTCTTTTAAAATGATTTCAATGATTTTGGGTCGAGCTCAAATAGTCATGAAACAAAAATGATTTTAGTAAATATTTTGTTAAAATTTTCGGCATGGGTCCGAATGCGAAAATTGTTGGGCAAAACTCATAAAATGCCTGTCCGACCCGAGTTTTGGCCCGAGTAGTATCGGGTCGGGTTTATTACTAGCCCGAATGGAAAAATGTAAAACAAAAATAATAAAAGGCCCATTAGGCCCGAGTTTTGGCCCAATAAATACAGGGCCGAGTTTACTCCGGTTGGGCTCAGGCTCAAATATTTTACAATCAGTAGAAACGGGCCGGGCCCAGATAGGATATTGGGCTAGGCTCGGGCCTCACTTCCACTCTTAAACTTAAACGAGCTTAAAAGAAACTCAGCCCAAACCCAGCCCGTACCAGCCCATTGACAGCCCTACACACACATCTATAGGGACACACTCACACACACACAAAATATATATATATATATATATATATATATATATATATATATATATATATATATATATACACTCACACACACACATAGGGAAAGGGGAAAATGCACCCAGGCATAGAGATATCTCTACACCAATTGATATGGGTGTCACACGTAGTACCTTTTTTATGAAGTATGGGTGGCATGGGACCCACTTTACTAATTAGGGTTAAACTTATAAAAAAATTTAAAAGTTATATTTCCTTTTAGCCGCATTTTTGACTTTTTTAGAAGCCCTTTTAAAGTCTCTTTCTTTTCTCTCTTTTCTCTCTTTTCTTCTAAGAAAGTGTCAGACTTATTTTTTCAGGTATATTTTACTCAAAAAATGTGAACGCCCGATAGCGAAGCGCTAACACCTTGACAGCGAAGCACTAGCACCCCGATAGCGAGGCGCTGGTACCCCGGTGAGCCAAGGAATGGCACCCTCGCACCGGGGTGTCAGTGCCTTTATATCGAGGTGCTGGCGCCTCGCCAAAAAAATTAAAAAAATGGGGCGCCAGCACCTCGTTTCAAGGGCGCCAACGCGTTGTTTCAGTGGCACCGGCACCTCTATATCGAGATGCTGACGCTTTGATATTTTAAAAAAAATAATAATAATAATTTTTATTAGTGGCGCCGGCGCCTCTATATAGAGGCGTTGGCACATCGATTAAATTTCTTTTTTTAATTTATTATTGTTATTTATTTTTTTATCGAAGAGCCATCATCTCGATATAGAGGTGCCGGCGCCTCTGAAACGAGGCGCCGGCGCCCCTTCTTTTTTTTAGCGAAGTGCCGACACCTCAGCATTGGGGTGCTAGCACCTTACTATCGGGGTACCGGCGCTTCGCTACCGAGGTGCTAATGCTTCATTCTCAAGGTGCTAGTGCTTTGCTATCGGACGCTAAAATTTTTTTAGTAAAATATACTTGAAAAAGTATCTCGGACAGTTTCTTGAAAAAGTGGAGAGAAGAAAGAGAAAGGAGACTTTAAAAAAATCAAGAATGACAGTTGGAAGGATATTTAACCATTAAAATATTTTAAAAGTGTAACCCTCGTTAGTAAAGTGGTTCCCATGCCATCCATCACTTCACAAAAATGGTGCTACATGTCGCGCCCATATCAATTGCCGTAGAGATATCTCTACTCTGAAGCGTATATCCCCGGCCCTATATATATATATATATATATATATATATATATATAAGGCAATTTGCTTGATATATGTATGCAAACTGGCCTTCAAACTTCCGAGCCAAAAAACAGTTTGGAATATTTGAACCAAAAGTAATTCTTGAATCTTCCAAGGCAATTCCAGACACAGGAAAGATGCATTCAAAAATATTAATATGCACGTTGGATATAGAATTAACGGTTTCAATAATCTTGACTAAGATCTGAATATGGACATAAGTATTAATAGTTGATGGAAATTCATAAAAAACAATATAATAATAATAATAATAGTTGGTGGAACATTAAACACCGTTCTAGGTATGTGCTAAAACTTTCTTTTATCTAAAAGTTTCTAAAAAAATATGGCGTGCTAAAACTTTCTTCAAATATTCCCTTTGGTTAATTTCTCTAATCTTTTTCTTGATTTAATTGATAAATGAGGACCCAACAACCTCAAGCTTACTTGTTAATAAGGAAAAAAAATTGAGTTTATAAAAAAGTAGGTAGAATTAAAAATGATACTGATAAATTATAAGTGGGTCTAAAAAATGGAGACACTACAAAAATAAGGTGTTTCAGTGACACCTATATTAAGATTTGGAAAGAGCAGTCATTTGATAGAGTGTTTTTTGGGAAAGCACTGACAAAAAACAAAGGTGTTTTTTGGTACCTTTGGATGCTAATATTATCAATTAACCCATATATTAAGATTTGGAAAGAGCAACCATTTGATGAGTGTGGATACTTGAGGGACATGGAGATTCTACAAAAATAAACAATTAAGCTCTACCCAATATTTTATTGCCCATCTCTTGGCTTATGATAACTATCATTCTTTAGTAACATGAAACTGTATAAATGTTATAAAAAAAAAATACATGAAACTGTATAAAAAAATGCAATGCCACATGGTCTTAATGAGTAGAGCAACAAGTAAAATTATTTTTTCTAGCATATGGGCATAAGCTAGTAATAAATAATCATAAAGTGCAACAATTCTGTCATTGCTTTCCCAAACATTGCCCCATATTTTTTAAGGATATCGACATGTACAACTGAAGATTCTATATTTGCAACCATCGGCTTCCACTATGAAAACCGTTAATTGCTTTGAATCATATGATGTATATCATTTTTCATCCCAAACTTCCACACAACAGATCTTGGAATCATGATCCACCTATCATACAGACAGATTTTGATTTCACGAAGAACACATCTCCAAAAGTGATGACTCAAGAACCTTCTCATGGTATGCCTTGATCACATTCACTTTTGGGGATGTGTTACCTATGAAATCAATATCTTACCATATATGGGGCATGATCGCAAGATCTATTGTATGAAAGATTGGGATGAAAAACGATCTCCATCGTCTGATTCAAGCAAGCCAACGATTTTAACGACGAAAGCTGCCGATTGCGAATGAAGAATCTTTGATTGTAAATACCCGCACCCATTTTTTATATGAAAAATATTTTAATGAGATGGATCTTGTAAGGAAGGATTACTTCAAATATACATATATGTAGATGGTTTACACTTATTAATTAGCCAACTAGTCAATTGACAAGTTTAAGTAGCGTTTGGATGCGAGGCGAAATAATTGAAGTTTACAACAGTAATATGATTTATGATGGAGCAGTTATTTATTCATTTGATTGATAAACAGCGGATAGGGACCCCAACCCAACAAAAACGAGAAGATTAGAGGGAGAAAAATAAAGAATCTCCTGGATTCTGAAACCAATGTTCTTGCAGATTTTCAGCGTATAATTCTGAATTATACGTTGGAATCCTAATGTATAATTGGCCGAACCTATAAACAGCCTTCTACTCCTTTCATTCCAAAAAACATCACACTCTTTTACTTATTTTCTTTGGGATTTTCGAGGTTGGCTCGGAGATTCATAATTAAAACTAAGTTGAACTCTAAACGTTGGGTTTAAAACTTCGACTTTTCTTCTATGAATCTTGTAAAGTATTCGTTCTAGTTGGGGGTTAGCTCTTCTACTTCGATTCTCGAGTTTTTCGAAGAGAGATAAATTAGCCCTAGAGTCTTTCTCTCTTCGGATTCCCCTCCAAATTCTCAACATTAGATCCAATTCGGACCACACTGTAGACACCCCATTTTCACCGTCTCGGAGTATACAAACTTGTTCGGTCAACCATTGACCTTGTCCATGATTTTTGGAAAGTGACCAACCCACTCAAAGAGTCCTAAAACCCTAAAACCCCCAAAATTCGGGAATTATGCACTATAACAGTACTGTATAGTTAAGCCTCAGACCCTGTTGACCAAAGGTCAAAGGTCGAGCTAGAACCCTGACAATATATTCCCCATTTGGAAGCCCAGATGTGAACTGTTTTTTACCAAACTTTGGTATTTTAGCAATACTGTAATGTGATAGAATTTATAGGTTTTAAAATTGCGTAAAAAGGTTTGCCATTTGAAAGTTAGAAATTTGACCAAATTGTAAAAAATCGGATTTTATTCTTCAACTGGAAAGTTGACTTTTTATTCTTTGAGATTTTTGAGCTGAGACTATTTTTATTGAATTCAAATGGGGGTATTTCATTATTTACATGTAATATTTTAAGTTAATGAAAAGGAAAGAGTTATGACATTTACTTAAATGATATTACATATAAATATGTATGTTAGTCTGTCCTAACCTGCCTACCTGCCTGTCTATCCTGAAATCTCTAAAATCTCAGTTCACTGACTGAATTATATGCATGATAGCATGCGCGTAATTAGATTGTGCGTGGCATGGGTTGAGCGCAAATGGCCCACCTAATTATGTGCATGACATCATCCGCATAATTCGATTGCGTGTGACATTGGTTGCACGCAATTGACCCACCGAATTATGCGCATGACAGCATGCGTGTAATTTGATTGTGCGCCTATTGACCAGCCCGCAATTGGCCCAGAGTTGGACCAAGATTCTGACACTCAGAACGGCCCAAAATTTTAAATTACGCACATGACTCCATGCGCGCAATTCGGTTATGAACATGACTTCATGCACGTAATTAGCCCAGTTGAACTAGAACTCTAATTCCCGATTGAGCCTGTCAACCGATCATTCTCTAGTAGGTGACCAACTTCCAGGGAATTTGTATGCACATTACCATGTGCGCAATTCAATTACGTACAGGTATACACGCACGCAATTACCCGATTGAGCACGTGGCCACATGCTTGCTATTATCCGTATACCTATAAAAAGACCCTTCCTTGTTAGGCTATTTTAAGTGCTTGCTACTGACTTTATTGGAAACAGTGATAAGAATGGGGTGAATGAAAATGAATGAAAGGTGGGATGAAATTACTGAATAGCAAGCCTAAAATATGCACAGTCCTGCAAGATACAGGGCCCGTTGTAGCAAGTTTTGATAAGTAAGAGTTTGTCCCACAGGGAAGTTGATCTAAAGCTGCAAGGGTGCTATCTTTAGTAGGCTCTCCAGATCTGACTACAGATCTGGCAATCCTAAATGGAAGGGGATTTAGGGTCACTATAATCTAAATTCTAAGGTATCCTAATGTCTAAACTATAGAAAGGTTTGAGAAAACGGATGGAGTGTGAGAAAATAAAATATAAAAGGGTGAGAAGTATGTTATTAGGTACAGATCTGATGGGGTCTTGTAACTCAGACTCAGATCTGTTGCTATAGAAATTCTGTCCAATGGCTACATTATCACCAAAGAGGAGAAATAATCCAACTCATCCTTGTGCCATGATCCAATCCCTTACGGCTATAACCTGTCCACTTTAATGGTCACATACTATCCAATAGGGGAACCACTATCCAGAGATGGGTCAGAACAAGTTTACCATTGTAGGCACTACTTCATCCAGGCTACAAGTAAAAGAATCCATAGGAACCTCATCCTCTAAAGTTCTGTGTGTGGGGCTAGGCCTATAAAATGCACGAGCCTGGACACACCGGACCAGTAAGAGTTTGAGTATTAGCTATTAAGCATGACTGTTCACTGCTTTAGAAAGACTGCAGTGATCCAGTCACAAGCCTACAATCTCTACAGCCAAATCAGATCTGCAATCTGATGGTGGATCTATACAACTATAGGGGAGTCTGTCACTGCACAATCTCTCACAAGGCTACAAGCACAAGTGCAGAGAAAAAGAATCTGTCTTAGTTTCGTGAATTGGCCTCACCCTAGGGCTCTAATCTGTCCACTTGAATGGTCACAGACTATCCACTGAGGCTATCCTTCTCACAAAGGTGTAAGATAGAACAAGAACATTACTGTCGCCACCATGTTCACAAGGCTACAAGCACAAGTTCCCATGGGGATTCAGATTTAGTGGATCCTGTGGTGGGGGAAGGCCTGCAAAGTGCCTAACCTAGACACACAGGTCACTTAGATCTAAATAGTACCTTAGAAGCAATCCTCCATTGCTTAAAAAATAACTTAGCAATGGAGGATCTCAAGGCAGTAGCCTTGTACAACACAACTCACAACAAAAATAACATCCCATACATGCAACAAATTCTATTACAAAAACTCCATTAAAATCTATACCAAATAATCATACAAAAGGCATAGCCAGCAAGTGTTGGACTATGGAGAGAAAGAAAAAGGAAGAAGAAAAACTCCTAAACCCTAACCTTAGTCTACTGTAATTGTACAGTTGGTTTCAAGAAGAAGCACAGAAGTTGAGAACAAAAAGTCCCTTAAACCTAAGTTAGGCTTAGGCTTATATGGCAGTCGGTTCTCTCTCAATTAGGGTTAGGAAAAACCCAAATTTCATTAATACAATTGCGGCCCATTCTTATCCCTTGGATGCCACGGGGCATGTGCACGGAGATTGGAGCATTAGAGTGCGTACCCTAATTGCTGGAGATTCCCAGATTACCCCTGCAGAAGTGTGGAGAAGTTAAGAACCCGATCATCACTGAGTAGAGAAGATTTGTAGATATTTTCGCGTGGTAGAATTGGCGTCGCGGGGTTGAATTGACTTGAAGCTCAAGCAGTCACGGGATTGACATTCTGGTCATCGCGGGATACTAATGGTTGTCGCGAGATTGCTCTTTCAGCTTTGAATGGCACGGGAATTGCTTACGTGATTCATCCCTTAGTGAATCTCGCGACGGATCCTCACGAAGAAGCAGTGTTCATGAGCCTATGGATCGTGCGAGCATTTGCTTGAAGGTTGGTATCACGCTGCCACTGCACGACAACTGTGTGCGGGAGTGCCTAGAGCTCTCTCACTTCAGTGAATTGCGTGACGATTGAAAACTCCTAGCTTGAGCTACGCGAGACTGCGCGAGCGCTTAAGACTGAACCTCGCAAGGACCTCGTGAAGTCTACTTTTTAATTCTTTCTGGCACTAAACCACGCGAGAACGGCGTGAAGACTACGAGACCAGTTTGTGTGTTGTCTTCAGAAGCCCGCGACAACTGCGCGAAGGCATTATCTCTGGTTCAATTGAACCCTGTGACATCTGCACGAGGCATTTTTCTTGGTTTACTTTTACTTAGATGTGCCTGTGCTGCAGCCAACTCTCTGTCCGGGTTCATCCTTCATTCTGCTGAGGTAGTTCTGGGGCAACAGTGAGCTTCTTGGCATCGTTAGGAGTTTATTTGCAGCTGCTGCTTATTACCTACAGAATAGACTCAAAATACATTTATTAAATAATTAAGAGTCTAACAGAGATTAAGTTAAGGGGTGAAAAGTGGTACTTTTCAGGTCTTAACTCATGCAATTACATACAGGTATACATGCACGCAATTATCCGATTCAGCACGTGGCCACATGCTTGCTATTATCCGTATACCTATAAAAAGACCCTTCCTTCACACCCAAACTCATCAATTTTTCTACCAATCTCCTCTCTCTCAAGCTTGCTATTTCTGAAAATTCAAGGCTCTCTCTGAGGATTTCAAAGAAAGGGTTGAGCTGCATACTGGGTGCAGACTCCTCTCTAGAAGCCTCAGGGTAGTCAAGCTGGTGGAACTGGCCCACCAGCCTTGACTCTCAAAGGAGTACTGAAGGAGCAAGCTCCCCTTCGCCTTAGAGTCATCCCTTAAGAAATCCCTGTCTGAAATTCTTCGCTTAGAGCCGATTAGGTCCCTAACCTTTCTCACTATTTGTAAAATTTCCCCTAGCCTAGTCGATTTACCCAAGGGAGCTTACGGAGGGTACCAAGGAACGATGCTGATCCTCCCAAACATAGTGGGCCACCACCCCCTTTTAGATAGATCTAGTAGGATTAGGAAATTAGACAAGATAGACTATAAGCAACTAGTAGCTGATGAAGTTGACCGACTGATATTTTGTAAAGGAGTCAACCTGCATCTCGCAGAGTGTGATCAGTGACGTGTTGCAGCGTCGATAAATATCTGCAGCTAACGATCGCATCAACCCAGGTATTCCCTATTTAAAATTCAGCTCCTTTTATTATTCTGTATTTAAAGATTGTTCTAGAATATCCCCCCATCACCAATAGAGTCCACTCGGGCCGAATTGGGCCACTTATTTCGAGAATCGAAAGGGACCTAGAAAAAGTGCATACCAACAAACTGGCGATTGCGATGACACTTCCTTTTCTAAGGTTTCCCCAATTTAATTAGTTTGGCTTTATTTTTCTACTTTATTTTCTTTACCCACACACACAATTACGGGCATATAGACATTCTAGAAACCCTTTTCTACTACCCCCATAACTCGAAAAAAACACACTGCATACTTGGCTTTTCCAAAAGAAAAAGTCATACACACACAAATTGAACATTAATGATATTGACCCACTCTCATTGGGCTGCGACAACAATCCCAAGTATAACATTAGGGCGTATCCATAGACAATCTAGCATCGTGCCCGGATAAATATGGTTAGTGAAAGACAACGATCCCCTTCTACTCCACTTAATAATTGTAATCACCCCGATTTTCTGAGGAGGTTAAATCATTAACTCTGGCGGAGAATATGATTACTGATATTCGGACTATCAAGTCTCTGTACCCCTCTAATTTCGGCACCCCAATTTTTGAGAACAAAAATTTTGTAAGGTGGGAAGGATGTAACAACCCTGATTTTTCTATCGTTGACTCATTGACCCTGAATGATTATGTGATTGCTTTGACATCTTGGTCAAACTTTTGACGCCTAAAACACGATCTTTGAGCCACCTATCTGACTTTGGTAAATGCATCCAATACCCGAATCTGAAACCAAGTCCTGGTTCGAGCACTAACTTGGAACTAGAACCCGTGTCCAGTGTTATGTTTGTTGCATACAACCCAAACCCGAGGTCGGACCAGGCTCGATTCCACCTGTTTGAAGCACCATAGTATATCATGGGTATTGTTAATTAACTTTAATTAATAGAATGGAATGAGAAGAGTAGTGTACACGTGATCAAGGGCATTCTTGGGCACCCTAGGCATGAACCCGACCCAAGCCCCAATATTTTCGAACACTTGGGCGTCAATTAGTTTTAGCATTGGGTGAGGCGTACACTTTGAATATTTCGATTAAATGGAATCCCCGAGATTATGCCAAATTAATGGTGAGAGTCGTTACCCAAGCACACCGGTCGGAGATTTGATTAGTTAGTGAGAGACCCAAGTATAGAAGCCCATTATGTATATTGGACCTAGCTTATTTCGGACTTTACAAAGGCTTGATTTTAGAACCTAAGAGCTAATACCTGGTTTTCGTGGAGCAGCTCAACACCAAAACCAAACCTGTGGTTATAAGAGAAGTAACTTAAGTTACACTTGTGTGACCCTTTGTGAAGAGCAAGACAGCCGAGAGGGGGGAAACAAGAGAAAACCCAGTGCTCCCTTCCCGTTTTCCCCATTTGATGAGTTCATAACCCTTGATCTCGTTCTCAAATCTCTCCCTCTACCCAAAGAATCCTTTTGCCCTATTTTGTACCGCGAGAATCTCTTGATTTCGGCGCCGATTAAGCTCGAAGAAGAAGAGTCGTAAGCTTCGCATGCATAAATTATGAAGGTAAGCATCGTAGCTTAATGGTATGGACTTCGAATTGAGATATTTATACTTGATTGTGTGTGTGTGCATTTGGATTCGTGCAATGATTCAAGAAATTCGGGTTTTGATTAGAGAGAGATAGAATCATCGAAGCGACGAGCGAGAGCTCCGGCGTCGATTTTCATCGATCCGATCATCGTGGATCTTCCATGCATCAATTAGAAGGTAAATTTCATGGATTAATTATATATTAGTGTTTTAGTTTTGAGTAAAGCACATTCGGAATGGGTTTGTCGAAGTTCAGGGAAGAAAACCTAAATCCCAAAGTTTTGGAATGATGAGAATTCCACTCGAGCGGCCTTGAATCCCGCTCGAGCGTGGTCGCACCTGAAGCTACCTGCTCGAGCGGGAATTTGGCTTATTTTGACTGTGGATAAACCTGCTCGAGCAAGGTTTGTGCTTGCCAATGAATCCTGCTCGAGCTGCCCTGAATCCCGCTCGAGCCATGAATATGAGTTTTGACTTTCGAAATTTTGAATCGAAATCTTGCTTTTAGAAATGAAATCAGTTGGACCTGTAAAATTCCTTGAATGTTAGTTAGTATTGAACTCCTTGAACTTTGAATATGAACTTTGCATGTTTCATCGGATTTGAACTTCGAATGTGATCATTGGAACTGATTTAGAAATTTGATTTTTGAATTATGAATTCGCTTTTGAAAAAACTTTGAAATATCAAATCCTTAAAATTTTACTACATCAACCTCGAATCTTGACCGTGAACTTTAAATCCGTATATGACATCATACATGAAATTGTTATGAACCATGAACTTAATACGAATGTGTTCGCACTAAATTCGATACGATCAGGAATCCGACATGTAATTCCAACCTGTATGTGAATTCGTAAATGAATTCGAATATGAACTATGTATAAGAACTCTGAATTGAGCATTGAATATGACACAGATTAAGAACCCTATGTGTGAATTGTGAATCCATTGAATCCTTAATTTGAACTGGTGAGGCGGATAATCCGTAATTTGAACCGGTACGGCGGTTAACCCGTAATTTGAACCGGTGCGATGGTTAATCCATAATTTAAACTTGTGCGGCAATTATTCAATAGGACTGGTACAACAATATATCTATAATTTGACCCTGAAACCTTGAACTATGAACCGGCACGGCGGGATATCTGTGATTCGAATCGGTACAACAGGATATCCATGAATCGATCATGTAATCTACGTAAGTGAACTGAACCATAAGTCAGATAGTCAAAAGTGGACCGCTATGGGCAAAATATTAGAACAATTGGGGACCGCTATGGGCAAAATGGACGAAAAAATTGTGAACCGCTATGGGCGGAATATTCATAAAACTGTGGACCGCTATGGGCGGAATATTCGTACAATGGTGAACTGCTCTAGGCGGATTAAAATATAAAGGAATCTAACATGATCTTTGAATCTGAATCATGGTTGACTTTTGAACCTTGTGAAATTCGACCTAAGACATGAAATTTTTAAGTTCGTTTTGACATGAGAAGAAATTCTTGTATATTTCGTTTGAAAATGAAAATGACACGACTGTTTTGAGATGAAAATGGCTTTGAAGTATGTCCTTGATTTAAAATGAAATGCTTTTGAAAACTTGTAATTAAATCTGCGTCGTAATGAGAAACTGTTTTGAAATCATGTCATTTGAATCTATGCATGAGATGATAAATGTAATTGTTCTTGAGTTCCTCTACTGTGCTTGGACTATAGCTCACCCCTCGACTATACATCTCAGGTGCAGGTCTTCAGTGAGATCTGGAGCTTGAGGTGACTCCTTTACCATAGACCGGTGGATTTGTTTTCGATTTAGTGGTGGATTTTGAGTTTTGCACTTGGTACATCAATCATCCTGCAGACTAGTAGAATTAGATTTTTGGAGCTACACCTCTTGTGTATACATATTATACACCACTGTTTAGACCCTGTTTTGTATAAAGATAGAAATTTCTATTTTGCTTGCCATATGTATCATGTGAATTATTGCTTCGATTTTTCACATTTTTGTGGATGTACCAAGTATATATTCTGTATTCGAAAAGGGACTTGCGACCCAACGGTCCGATTTTCCTAGGAACCCATGTAAAAGAAAAAACAATTATGTAGGAGAAAATTGGGTTGTCACAATAATAGCGGCAGCAGTAGCGGAGAAAGTGACGTCGGACATAACTTTTCTACTAGCCAAGTCATAGACCTCACTGTCAGTGCACTCAACAAAAGAGTGGAAGGAGCCGATGCCCTACGACAATCCCTGGCCAAGTTATACAAGGCCTTAATGGACCCAAAATTGATAGATGAACAACAAGTTACTCCGAGAGGTAAATGTGAGGAAAAGACGCCGACTCCTCTGACTCCCCTAACACATAACACACATAACTTTCACACTTAATTCGATAACAACTGCCAAAGACAACCCTCTCCCGAGACACCTAAAAGGATACCACCATAAACATGAACGACCTTGGTCGATTTTTAGACAATTACATGGCTAACAGAGAACGTCCGAAACCATCTTTCCGGTTCGACGACTTTGGCCAAGACATCAAGTTTACCATACTCGCCGATTTTAAGCCCCCAAAATTTAACAAATATGATTGTACCAGAAACTCAAAACACCACTTGGCCCTATTCTGTAATAACTATCAACCAATCTGCAAAAACCATGTGCTCCTCATTCAGTACTTCCAATGATCTCTAGAAGGAGAAGCCCCGACTGGTTTGTTGCTCTACCCCTAGCTGAAATAAAAACATTTGAACATCTGGTCGACAGCTTCCTAGACCAATACAAACACATAACCCACAAAGAGGTCAGTCTCAGCGACCTGATGAATACAAAAGAAAAAAAATGATGAAGACTCCACGACCTTCGCTAGTCATTGGAGGAGGCTTGCTACTCAACTGAGAATAAAAAAAAACAAAATGATGTGATAGATGTCGTGATCAACAATACCCGAGAATTCCTCCGGAGTGCTCTCATCCTGAGCGATTACCCTGACTTCGCTAGCATCTATCAACATGCTTTACGCACCCAACGTCGCATGAAAAATTGAGACCTTAATCTCGCTACCCTAAAATCCAACGAACCCTCTTTCAACAACCCTAAAACAAATACTCTAAACGAAACTCTGAGTCCCGAACAAATCAACCCGCACCAAGAATAGTACCAAGTGAACTTCCATTCATATAACCAAACTCAAGATCAATACACAAACCAATACCCAAACTATAACCAATATCTATACTCTAATCATAACCGACATCCATACCCCAACTCAGATCAAAACCAACTCCCCAACGCCATGCAAACCAGCATCACTTTCAATGACTCGTTGTTTGACCAAACCCAATCAAGTCCTCAACTTGTGTACAATGTCATACTAACTAACCCTATAATATCCCTGAAAATTGAGGGATGAACAGTGACCTCGGGATCCGTGCCTAATTGGTTATAGGTTGACCAAGTGATGGTCAAACAGTAGACTTGAGAAGAAAAGTATTTTGTGATGTAAATGTGACCTAAGCATGGAGTTAGAGGTTAGTTAAGGGTCACGTACACCTATCTCTGATGTATGTGCTCAACACCAAAGCAAGAGGATTATAAGGGTTTTAATACCTTAGAGAAGTTTTTTCTCTTATTTGGTTGGTGAGAGAAATTAAGAAGAGAGAGAGAGAGTAAAAGGGAGTTAATGGCAAGGAGAGTTATTACGGTTTGGATTTGAGGAAGGGTTTGAGCAATAAATGCCGGATTCAACGTGATTAGAATCATTGGAGCAGGAGCTGAAACCCTAGCCACTAAACCAACCAATTCATTCTTTAAGAGATTAATTTGAGATAAGCTTTGTTAGATTTAAATACATGAGTTTTGATGATTAAATTTAATCAATAGATGGAGTAAATGATGAACTAAAAAGATAGAAAATAGGAAGAAAAAAATTTGGAAGAACAGCCTGAAAAGGGGCTGAGTTCTGGCCAAATCGATTAATCGATTTGGAGAATTGATTAATCGATTTTGGTCCGAAAGTTGAAAAAGTAAAAAGGCCCGAGTTCGATTAATTGATCTTGAAATCGATTAATCAATTTTGAAATTCGATTAATCGATTTAGAAATTGACTAATCAACTAGGTATCTCCAATGGCTGGAGAGATTAAGGCTTGGGAAAATCGATTAATCGATTAATCGATTGTGGATTTTGATTAATCGATTTGGGAATCGATTAATCGATTGTGGATTTTCAATTAATCAATTTGGGATCGATTAATCGATTTTGAATTTCGATTAATCGATTTTGGAAATCGATTAATTGATATCGCGCGACTGGAGAAATTTTTTTAAATCGATTAATCGATTTCGGCCTATATATATGAAAAAGTGGGATTTTTTTCCCATTCTAATTGTTTTTTTCATTTTTCTTTCCTCCTCGAGCCACTTTGCGAGCTAGGGTTTTTTGGGGATTTTGAACCGATTTCGAATCGAAATCCTCACACATTTCGATCAAACTCCTTAGGTAAACCCTAGATTCCAATCTTTTCTTGAAATTTCAATCTTTATAGCCCTACATTTAAATTTTTGATTCAAAATGCCTCCGAGAACTCGCTTGACCACGAAGCAAGTGGCTTGGAAGCTCCCGGTACGGCGTAAGAATGCTGTACCGCCACCACCATCACCGTCACCTCTACAAACCCCATCCCCATCGTCATCGGATACCACATCCGGTTCGATGAGCACATCTTTGCACGAATCTTTACTGCCCCTACCACCACCACCCGTAAACTTGCCCCAACCAAATAAGTGGTGGGCGGCAAAGAGCTTTGAAAATGAATATATTATCGATGAGGCATTGTCTACCGACCCCGACATCGAGGGTGAGACTCAATGGGCTAAGAATTATCTTGTCAATGCGGGCCTCAGTAACCTATTGAAGCCGCTACAAGGGTATTACTACCCTAGGCCAGTTCGCCTCTTTTACCAGAAACTAGAAAAGGGTCGCATTGATGACACTGTGGTGACCGAAATTGATGGTCGCCATTACCTTTTAACCAGAGCCCACATACATCAGTCACTTGAATGCTACCTCGACCACGTACTAGAAACCAACCTTTTTCCCCGCTTTGAGCAAGAAATCCCAATTATGGAGATTCGAACCGAGATGACCAAGGGGCTCGGTGGCGGGTGGATTTACCCCACTACATGTGGATGCTTGATTTTATAATCAAGTGTAACCTCTACCCGATGCGCTATGATATAGAAAGGATGGAGTTGGTCCAACAGGCCTTATACGCGGCATTCCGCGGCCGTTGGTTCGACACCACCAAGATCGTCTTCGAGGGGATGACCTATATAAAGGGGAAGTTGATGAAGGGTCCTTTGAGGCCCAAGGATCAGATGCTATACGCTCGCCTCATTTCGAGCATGCTGGAGTGCTATTTCGACGCTCCAAGGTATGTCATCTCACCCCATGAGGAGAAGGCTATGGACCACGTGAAGCACTACTCCATCGCTTCATGGGGTCGTAGTTGCCGATTGATAAAGAGGACCCTGCCATTTGAGGGCCCAGCAGCAGCAACAGTAGCACCACCACCACCCCCACCACTACATCAGGACCCGCCAATAGGGGGAGCACACCCCGTTATTCCACCAGCTGAGGGGGCACCATCTCATGCTACCGCATCCCCTACGCCACCTTCGCAGTCAGCGACTGCCACACCTACATCATCATATCGCCGATGAGCGCCTCGCCCAGTGCCTAAGAGCGAGGATGTGTTGGCCTGGATGGAGGCCAACAACTAGTAGATAAACCGGTGCATGGACTTTTTGATGTACCACACCATGCGGTACATCTACCGTTTGGACTACCAGCAGTGCCTCGCGCAAGAGAAGACTTAGACTGCGGGCGTGACCACTTTCTATACGGGTGCCACAGATGCCGGCACATCTAGCTCGGCGCCACATCGACCCGGCGAGACGAGTCACCGAGCACCAGACCAGCCGGGAGAGGGGATGGCATGAGCTTGCGCAGATGATGTGCTTTTGTGGTAATTTTTTTTGAGTTTCTGTGGTGTTGTAATTAAATTGTCAATTGTAAATATTGAGAAACGAGATAATTGTAAATTATTGGGAAATGAATAGTGAAATAGAAATCATATTTTTGAAAATTCGCTTGCATTTATGTTACTTCTTGCATTGCGTGTGGCTATATTAGTTAATTTTTCATGATCGGGTACGTGACATCACCTATGTGTGGGGTACCCAATCGACACACCTTTTAGGTTCATTTTCGAGGATGAAAATTCCCAAGGTGGGGAAAATGTAATATCCTTGAAAATTGAGTGATGAACAGTGACCTCGGGATCCGTGCACAATTGGTCATAGGTTGACCAAGTGATGGTCAAACAGTAGACTTAAGAAGGAAAGTGTTTTGTGATGTAAAATATGACCTAAGCATGGAGTTAGAGGTTAGTTAAGGGTCATGTACACCTATCTTTGGTGTATGTGCTTAACACCAAAGCAAGAGGGTCATAAGGGTTTTAATACCTTAGAGAAGTTATTTCTCTTGTTTGGTTGGTGAGAGAAATTAAGAAGAGAGAGAGAGAGAGAGAGAGAGTAAAAGGGAGTTAATGGCAAGGAGAGTTATTGCGGTTCGGATTTGAGGAAAGGTTTGAACAATAAATGCCAGATTCAACGTGATTGGAATCATTGGAGCAGGAGCTGGAACCCTAGCCATTAAACCAAGCAATCCATTCTTTAAGAGATTAAATTGAGGTAAGCTTTGTTAGACTTAAATGCATGAGTTTTGATGATTAAATTCAGTCAATAGATGGAGTAAATGATGAATTAAAAAGATGGAAAAAGATAGAAAATAGGAAGAAAAAGTTTGGAAGAACAGCCCGAAAAGGGGCTGAGTTCTGGCCAAATCAATTAATCGATTTGGAGAATCGATTAATCAATTTTGGTCTGGAAGTTGAAAAAGCAAAAAGGCCCGAGTTCGATTAATCGATCTTAAAATCGATTAATCAATTTTGAAATTCGATTAATCGATTTAGAAATCGACTAATCGACTGGGTATCTCCAGTGGCTGGAGAGATTAAGGCTTGGGAAAGCCGATTAATTGATTTGAGAATCGATTAATTGATTATGGATTTTGATTAATAGATTTGGGAATCGATTAATCGATTGTGGATTTTCGATTAATCAATTTGGGATCGATTGATCGATTTTGGATTTTGATTAATCGATTTGAGAATCGATTTATCGATTTGGGGTTTCGATTAATCAATTTTGGTGATCGATTAATCGATTTTAGCAATTTGAGTTGACTTCTTAGTTGAACATTGAAGTTCATGGAGGGTCTTGGACCTTCTCTATTGCATCCTTATTGATGCTATGCATATGTTATGATGTACCATAGGTGGTACGAGCTAAGGCAAGTATGAGGAGCAGTGTGAGACCTTGATGCTTGGACAGTAAGACACCTGAGGTAGGGAACACCTTGAACATATACTTTCATTATAAGAGCATGTATGTAGTGATATAGAAATAAAATGAATCATATAATCTCCATGTGTGTGTGTGTGATACACTAATGAAATGAAAATGCTTAATCATATAATCCTCTCGGTATGTGTGTGTGTATGTGTGACACCAAGTAAGCATATGAAAATGAGACATCCCTAGGGGATGAAAAAGTGATAAAGGCATCAGTTTCATGCAAGTAAGTTAGATGTCCCAGGGATGTAAGTGAGATTGTAAAGTAAGGTTGAACAAAGACTGATAAAACCTAATTGATATAAAGTAGCATATTTGTACGGTGAATAACTATATGTAAAGCAGCTGATATTTTTGTTATTTAAGGTTTGAACAGAATTTCCCACTGACGTGGCGGGATACCCACGACTGACTCGGCAGAATATCCGTGACCGGTATGGCGGCCAATCCGTACACCAGTGCGGCGGTGTATTCGTACACAGTAGCATATCCCAGGGATGTTGAGATGAGATCAGACCTCGTCGCCTTTGAGAAAGGGACTTGGGTAGTATTCAAAGTGATATATTCATAACAACTATCTATTTAGACGACGATGGAGGGTATTCCATCAGGGCTCGATGCTATATTGCTCGGGGATTACTTAAATTTAAGATTTAAGTTTCTTTAGGCCTATTCAGTGTAGTTCATGAACAGTTGATAATAAATGTAACATATAAACCACCAATAAACTTCAATGTATATGTACTCTTTAAACTGTTTTCCATTAAGTTCATAAACATCATGCTATCATATCGTGGAATATATATGAGGATTTGACTTATATGATCATTGTGTTGTTTCCTATTGAGCTAGGATGTAGCTCACCCCTTTAGACTATACGTCGCAGGTCCTTTGCTTGTAGCCATAGAGGCTTCGGGAGACGTTGATCCGGGAGACTCGGACTTTGTTCCCGGAGACGAGTTAGAGCCTCCTCCCGAGGATTTCTTCTAGGAGACTTCGCTATGTACTTTGATAGGGAGAGTTTTGAGAGCATTTTGTGCGGCTTAGTATGTCAAGCCTTTATTTTGAGAAATATGTATTTAAATGATATAATTCTTTTGGTGAACCATATGAGGTGATCTGTTTATCACCAATGGCTCGGATCGGTTCTCTGTTCATGTATTGGCATGAAAGTAGAACTGTCTTTTGAGTTTATGCTTAGATTAGCATATTTATTTCTGCATCGTGCTGTTATTTATGTTATCTTGTTTAGTTGTTGCTCGCTATACCAATATTCCGTACGTATCCATGGGGCACGGTTTGGAGGATCGTGCTGATGGCACGGGTTTTGGGGTGCCAAAATCCGGGTTGTCACAAATCCTGTCCTTTATGACCCCTCACCTAACAATACTCAATCAAACTTCCAACTCCCATCAAACTCTACACCTTCAACTATTCCTACCTCATTCCACTTGGCTAGCCTAATATGTAGGATTGAACCTTCCTCAGAGCAGGTCCATACTATTCACTCACAGCCAACTAACTTTTCCCCTCACACCATCAAACCTAAAGCCACATTTCACACTAAAATTCAACCTACCACTGAGCTTATCCTGACTCAACTTATTGTCAAACTAATTCTGACTCAACCCATCACCAAATTCATCGAACCTATCCCTAAACTAACCCACCCTGTCGCCAAACTCAGCGCTGAAGTTGACACAACCATTCACAAATCGAGCCAACCAGACCTTAACACCAACAAACCTATCCCTGAACCAACCCCACTTAACTTCAAGACCAATAACTTACCCCCCAACAAATCAATCTCCACACTCCCCTGAGTACACCTAAACAAGCAATACAATCGATCCTTAAACAAACTCCCTCACATATCCCGGAAGCAATTCCCGAACCAACCTATCAACATATTGTAACACCACCCATGCCTAAACCAATCATCCCACAAACTCCAAAACTAAACACCGAACCTAAACCTATAACCAAGCCCATTCCTAAAACCACCAGCCCCCGCACATCTGAACCAATGTCGAAACTCGAACGCCTTGTCAAACAAACGATCGAACACATCACTCCACCAATCTCAAAACCAACCCTTGGATTAATCTCTACACCTACTCCAAAACATGAACACATTGTCCCACTAGCCTTAGAATCAACTCTTGAACCAATCATCACACCCACTTTGAAACCAACTTCCAAACCTGAACTTGTCACTAAATATATTGTTTCACTTACCCCAAAACACGCCTCCATCGAATGTATCGCCCCACCAACTTTGAAACCGACCCTTCAACTTGTAACCAAACTTATCACTTCACCAACCACGAAACTAAATCTCAAACCAAAAACCATCATCAAACTCAAACTCGTAATCAAACCCGAACTTACCTTCGAACCTGAATCTATCATTAAACTTAAACCTACCATCAAAATCGAACGTATCATTGTTAAACCTGAACCTATCATCAAACTCGAACCCATCATCAAACTAGAACCTATCATCAAGTCTACCTCTACCACAGCAACTCCACTCACTCTCGAATCAACCACCAAAACCTATCGACGAGCCAATCCATAGATCCATCACTTTCGAAGTCAAACCGAACTTAAATCTCATGACCCTGTTTAATATCCAAATTGACATATCACCAAATTCTCCAATCCCACCACAACATAAAATCAACATCATAACTAAGACCGTTTCTAACCCCCAGATCCAAATCTCCATAGACCTCATGATCAAGACCCTCATGGAGCCCCAATCGGCAATGACACTACTACATTAAACTCTTAACACTAATCCTCCTCTAAAAATTACAAGCAAAACTTTAAAATAATCTCACGATAATCCCAAAGTGCAAATTAAACAAAACAAGCGAAATTAAACAAATTAAATCTCACCACACCAAGGAAGGGTCCACCATGGTCCACACTTCCTTATCTTCTCCTTTTGTTCTACCATTGTCTCACCCTGTCACTCTCTTTACGAAATCAACATCACACTCCCCTTCAACTGACTCCTTTCATCAAATCAAAATAACATAACCTATAAATATTCTCAAATAATCCCCAACTAAAACCCAAAATAACAATACACAAAACCTTATGGGAAGGACCCTTTCCCATGCTCCAACTTTACAGGATGCCTCACTCCATTGAGAGGCTAAAGAAGGTCCATCCATACAAGGAGGCCCCAACTGTAAAAGATTTATCAAAAGAAGAAATCAAACGACTTCACACCTTATTCGATAAATCTTGCACCACCCAAAACCCAAACCTAAACATAATTTCTCTCCCATCCCTAATCAATCAGATCGAGGGTGATCGAGGACCCCGAAACAGATCATCGAACAATCACTCTGACCATTCAACATAACCCATTGATAAGAATTTTTGAGTCAGTCTCTACTTAAGGAACTGATGTTGTACCATAACAAAATAATAATAACAAAAAAAAATTTAAACACTTAAAAACCTAAAAAAAAAAAAAAAAAAAAGAAAAAAAAAAAAAACTTATAAATACATTAAAACCAAAAAAAATACATATATACTCTTTTACCCAGCAGAGCCTCCGACCCATGTTTCATGCCCAAGTTTTCCCAACTTATTTCTTTTACCCGACTGAGAACTCAAAGTTGGGGAACTAGTGCTAAGAAACAATGCCTATACAACCGACTCGCCTAGAAGGCAATTAAAACAAACCACACGGGAAGTACTCATATTATTTTGACAGCATGCCCAAAAAAATAGCTACAAGGGAAGGACATCCTAACCCTAAAAATGCTCTCTATAACTCAATGATACTCATGTATCATAGCATAAGCGAGCATATTTATATGTTTATCAACCCCGCAGTCATGACAAGACATTTGCCAACTGTAGGTCATCTGACTCATTAACCACCTTTCAATTCGGGCAAATTGATCAAAAAGACTAGTAGAACATAAATTTTTTTTTTGAGATATAGAAAACTCTGAATTCTCATACACCACTTTCCAGCCATTGGAGTTGAT
Source organism: Chloranthus sessilifolius (assembly GCA_021018995.1). Lineage (NCBI taxonomy): Eukaryota > Viridiplantae > Streptophyta > Magnoliopsida > Chloranthales > Chloranthaceae > Chloranthus > Chloranthus sessilifolius. The sequence continues at coordinate 62,007,205 of CM037586.1, forward strand.
GTTAGAGCACAAAAAATAAAAATGCAAGGTTCAATCAAATCTCATATTAGCAGGTTGTGCTTCAAAAAGAAAGAAAAAAAGAAAATAAAAAAGAAGCACAAATGAGCGAGAGCAAGCGGCAAATGAATGGTCAATGAATTCAGGGCAGCATGAGCAAAACTTTGAGGGCATCCCTGACATCGTCACCCTACTAGATGTCATCATACGATGGCAGAAAGAGGAAAAAACTCCTGCTAGTCATAAAATTTGATGATTTGATGGTGTTAGACTATGACGGAGAGCTCAATTATGGCACTGCACTACACACCAGAGAAGAAAGTAGTTGACTACTATTTTAGAAAGTTGTTGAATAAGAAGCTACCTCTAGATCAATAGACCTTACCTCCTCTTAACCCTTAATTTTTTTTTTCGGACAATGAGTCAAATGATTTTTAAAACCTCTTTGAGGATAAAATCAAAATTTTTTGAATAACCAGTGATGTAACCACTCATTATCTACCATTCACCTCAATCTTGTTAAAAATTACGATACATGACAATCATTCAGTGCTTACATAAGCAAGCCCAGCATGTGGCCAAAATAATTGCACTACTTCCCAACATGAGATCATTACAAGCACACTCCAGGATAACTGTGAGGTCGAGAAAATTTCTACCGTTACCTAGGGCATTTGTTTTGCCAACACCTTGGCAATGATAATCGGGTCATGTGACCAACACTTGAAACAGGGAAATTTTTTCTTTAAATTTTATTTTATTTCCAATTTTCTCTCCCAAGGTCCCACTTTGGGACCAAAAATATAGTAACAATAATAAAATATTTTCCTTAGTCCCACCGTGAGACCCAAACAATAAAAAAAAATACAACAAAAAAAAATAAAATAAATAAAATACACTTATCTTCCAAAGTCCCACCACGAAAAACAAAAGTACTCTACTCTAAAAGTCCCATCGTGAACAAAACAAAAAATATATTTCTTTTTCCCACCGTGTAAACAAAAATAATTACCTGAAATCCCATCATGGAACCAAAAAAATATATAAATAATAATAAAATATTTTCCATGGTCCCATCGCATGACCTAAAAAAAAAAAACTTTTATAGTCCCATCGCGCAAACTAAAAAAAAAATGGAAAACTTTCTCAATCTCTTTCACCCTCAAACCTCTACAAAATGAATAATCAAAATCCCCCTCAGAATATCTTTACTATCCCTTCTCATCATCCTATCTCACCCTCTCTATTACATCAATACAACTCATCTTATTGAGAATGAGATTGCATAATCATTCCTAATGAATAACGTAAGAATCTTTTCTCAAAAGAACAACCGAATATTCCCCGATGGACACTTTTTTTCGAGCTGCATTCCGATGCACTCATTGTTGATATCACTTAACACCTTTCGACACGTTTTATCTCAAGTTTATCTTATTAATCACTATGGTTGCACCACCTATACCTCGACTACGATATAGTCCCTCGTACGGTCGCGACATGCAGCTATAATAGTGATAAAAGCCCCTCGATCGCCACAACCGGTCAACCCTTCGTGCTTTAAGATAAGGAGGACAAGAGTTGATATCAACCTCCTCATCGAAGAATATTCGTTATTCTATCCTGAGTAAATATTAACCTCTCCACGTGAGTCTATGCACTCATTCAGGTAAGTATCATCCCTTAAATCAATATTTCCATATATAATTATTCTAATATTAAGTCAAACGCTTTCAAAACCCAACTCTCCTGATTCACAGAACTACTGTAGTCCTCCCATAAGTGACAATCATCAATGCTCGTGAGAAGGTTAGAAGGTATCTTGTTAGCATATCAAGCGTCATCTTAACAACCAAATAATGGTTGGGTCCCCAAATCTCGTACCGATGGATTTGCTCAGCGACATCTCGAAAGCTATATTTTCCTAAATTTTTACTGAATTGATCTTAAGTTAAAACCCAACCTTTCAAAACCCTTATCTATAGAAATTCTTATATCTCACCACCCCAATCCGTTATTTCCCCTGGGAAATCGAACACCGAGAATACTCAACTTTGAGAAATCACAAATGTTTACTGGAAAGGGACCCCCGACTCATCGTTGGTGTGAGAAATGACGTGTCTGGTCTGACATGACCTGCGAAAGCCTTCGCCATTATATTAAATCATTATTTATCTGGTCACATAACCTTGTATCTCAACATTCGTATGACACTATCGGTACTTTTTTTACATCACTTTCCCCCATTTGACTGTGACATGCAGCAGGTCGCAACATGCTACCGGATGCGATATGCACCTGCGATTGTGGATACTCCTCTTGATTGCTACCAAAGGCCATTGAATATCCCTCTATATAGCTTGCGCCGACAGATAAGAAAGATAAGCATTTCATGTCAGCTCTCGCTCCCTAGTTCACACTTGTGATCTCTCAAAGGAATGAGAAGGCACCTGGAAAGGGGTGTCTACTTCTTTGATGCATTCTTGCTCCACAAGAATGCGTTGAAGCGGGGAAATTATACACATTTTTGCCCTCTCGGACTATATAAACCTATTCGGTCAACCCTTGATCATGCCCATGACTTTTGGAAAGGGACCAACCCTCTCTGAGAGTCCTAAAACCCTAAAAATCCTAAAAACCCCACAATCCGAGAATTATGCACCATAACAATAGTGTATAGTTAAGCTCCAGGCCCTGTTGACAAAGGGTCAAAGGTCGAGCAAGAACCTTGACAATATATTCCTCATTTGGAAGCCCAGATGTGAAATTTTTTTATCGGACTTTGGTATTTTAGCATTACTTTAATATGATAGAATTTATGGGCTTTAAAGTTTTGTAAAGAGGTTTGACATTTGAAAGGTAGAAATTTGACCAAATTGCAAAAAAATGGATTTTGTTCTTGAACTAGAAAGGTAACTTTTTATTATTTGAAATTTTTGATCCGAGACTGTTTTTATTGAATTCAAATGGATAGTATTTCATTATTTACATGTAACATCTTAAGTAAATATTTACTTTAATGATATTACATGTAAAGGTGTATGCATGTCTGTCTTGACCTCCCTACCTGCCTGTCTATCCTGAAATCTCAGTTCACAGACTGAATAATACGCATGATAGCATGTGTATAATTAGATTGCTCATGGCACAAGTTGCGAACAATTGGCCCAGCTAATTATGCGCATGACATTATGCATGTAATTTGATTACACGTGGAACTGGTTGGGTGCAATTGGCCCATCGAATTATGCGCATGACAACATGCGCTTAATTTGATAACACGCCTCCTGACCTGTGTGCAATTGGCTTGGATTGGACAAAGATTCTGACACCTAGGACTGCCCGAAGTTTCGAATTATACACATGACTCCATGCACGCAATTCGATTACGCACATGACTTCCTGCGAGTAATTAGCCCAGTTGGACTAGAACTCTACTTCCCTACTGAGCCAGTCAGCTAGTCTTTCCCCAGTCGGTGACCGACTTTTAGGGAATTGTGCGTACATTACCATGCGCGCAATTCAATTTCTCACATGTATCCACACGCAAAATTGTCCAATTGACGACATCGCCACATGTGTGTAATTATCTGTATACCTAAAAAAACACCTCCTCCACTCCCAAACTCACCAATTTTTCTACAAATCTCCTCTCTCAAACTTGTTATTTCTGAAAATTCGAGGTTCTCTCTGTGGTTTTCAAAGAAACGGGTTGAGCTACATACTGGGTGCAAACTCTTCTTTAGAAGCCTCAAGGTACTCAAGCTTGTGGAATTGACCCACCAGCCTTGACTCTCGAAGGAGTACAGAAGGAGCAAGCTCCCCTTAGCCTTAGAGTCATCCCTTTGGAAACCCCTGTCCAAAATTCTTAGCCAAGAGCCGACTAGGCCCCTAATATTTCTCAGTATTTACAAAATTTCCCCTAGCCTAGCTAATTTTCCCAAGGGAGCTTACGGATGGTACCTAGGAATGGGGTAGATCCTCCCAAGCATAGTGGGCCACCAACCCCTTTTAGATAGATCCAAGTAGGATTAGGAAACCAGACTAGATAGACTATAAGCAACCAGTAGCTGTTGAAGTTGGTCAGCCGACGTTTAGTAAAGGAGTCAACCCACATCCCGTAGTGTGATTAGTAAAGTGTTGCAGCCTCAATAAATATCTGCAATTGGCCCACGTATTCCCTATTTAAAATTTATCTCCTTTTATTTTTTAGCATTTAAAGATTGTTCTATTATATCCCCCATCGCAAACAGAGTCCACTTGGACCAAATTGGGCCACTTATAATGGGACCCAAAAGGGCCCTAGGAAAAGGGCATACCGACACACCCCCTTCCATATTTCAAAACACATCATATCCTTTAAACCAATATGCCCAAGGGAGCCAACAGAGAGTACTCAAGAATGAATTCAATCCTCCCACGCATAACGTGCCACCACACCACTTTTTATAGTTTAGACCCCTTAGGTTAGAATTCTGATTTAACTAAGACTTTAGGCAACATTAGCTGCAAAATCTGGCAGGCCAGTATTTAGTATAGGAGTCCAATCCACAATCCCCTTATCCTCGCTATCAGTGACATTCTACAACATCGATAAATATCTGTAGGTGGCGATCACAATTATTTAATTTATGTTAATATGTCTGCTTGCTACGAACAATCTTTCTTGTAGAGTATTAACCATATTTGCTTTCCTTCACTACCCCTTGTAAACAGAGTCCCATGTGACTATAGTGGGGGTTCCCGAAAATGCGTACCAACGCATAAAATATAGATTCACACAAGAATACTACAAGAGTGCATTAAAGCAGTGGAAAAGAAATTCATAATAAAAGCTATATCAGTGCCCATATTAGTCATCTTATTCCAAACTCATGTCTATCATAAATAATGTCTAAACAACTTAAGAAAACTCTTAACTATTCATTGTTTCATCAAAATGTGAACGACATATTATTGAAAAGAAATAAATAACTAGGCTACAAAGCCCTCATTGCCATCTATCTTCGGTCCTTGAACATCGCATGCAGTCTCATCATCATACGCCCATACGTTATCATTAGCTGAATCTGTCACATCTGGCCACCAACATTAAAAGGTGTTAGTTACACTTGTATGGACCAGACATGCATTCCATTAAAATGTTAAAGACATGTATCATAGTATTATAGTAACCATGAAAACTTAAGGTAGCCACTAAAATTTGGCCCAAGGCCCAATCGAAGCTTACTTCAAGAAAGGCGCCCCCCCCCCCTGGAGCTTCTGATAGCATCTCCCATACCCTTAGGAACCTTCCCAAACCTTTAGGAACTTTTCCAAAACTATTAGGAATCAACCCTACACCCTTGAAACCCTTCCTAAACTAGTTTCAAACCCTCTCAGGTAGTGGTTGGAAAGAGGTGTGCCAGGGCTTAGGGGGACCTCTACTGGAAACGAATCATATACCATTGGAAAGTAGAGGTTCCCATACTTTCAACGAGCCAAGAATTACCTATTAATCTCTTAAAAGTACCACTTCCCACCGCTTAACTTTGCCTTTAATAGACTTCTGAGCAAGTCAATAATGGTTTCTAATTGTGTTTTTATAGATAATAGGAAATTAAGAGTTTAATGCTGTAATCCATCCTTTTAGAGCCAAGAAGAATGAATTCAAATCTAAATCTTGGAGCTGATTGAAGGACAGTGAGTGTACCATGGTGGTCCACACCATTGGGACCATTTAGATTGCCTAAAGGGGCTCTAGAAGTCCAATAGAGGAAAGGAGGATGGACCCAAGCAGAGAAGACTGCTACAATAGACTGTGCACAGCAGCAGGGCAATAGAAATGAACCCTTGTGTAGTTCTCGCGAGGTTAAAATGATTCAAAAAGGAAGCTCATGCAGCTCTCGCGAGGTTCAAACATTCCATGCATTATCTTCTCGCACAGTTCTCACGCAAATATAGATTCAGAAGACCAGCTCGTGCAGTTCTCATGAACTTCAAAGACTCTACAATTCATATATGCAAGCTGCAATTCAGCCAAGCGAGGTCCTCACAAGCCCTTCACTTGAACCTAGAGAACAGCTTAAAGCTGTAATTTATCTTGTTACATGGTTCACTTTAACCTGACGAGTGCACATTTGAACTTGGCGAGAACCTAGCGAGTGCCCAGCAAGATCTAAGCGAGAGATGAATTATGAGGGTCTATCCTCGTGAGTCACGATTCTAATAGCTATATTCAAACTTTCAAGGATATTTTTGAGATATCACACCTTTTAGGGCACACATACCAATGTGCTTAGCTGCCTCACACATCCCAATGCAACTACTTGGCCACAAATGAGCCACGACAGCAACTCCAAGCATCTTATTCCTGATTGGCTAAAGCAACAAATGGTTGTTTGGATTGTATAAATAGAGCTGTAATCTTTCTTGTAAAACATCTAGAATAGATGGATCATTTTAGTCTTTTTCTAGGGATAGGGTTAGGATTTAGTTTACCTTTTCTATTTTATTTTTCTTCTTACCTTATCACACCAGTAATGCTGGGCTAAGTTCTTTGTAGCAGTTATATGTTTTATTTCTGTTTTGTAATCGGTTTTGTATAAGCATTGAGAGTAGTTTTGGGGATTTGCACAGACTGCTACCTTGAGGGAAACCAATGTAAGTTTCTTTTATTCAATGAAATGCTGGTTTTAAAGCTCCATTAACTCTGTGTTTTGCCTGTGATTTTCACATTTATTTATATAGACTTAATACCCCCATGGTTGCTTGAGCTTATAGCCCTGCAACCATGGTAGCAGTAGTAGTTTTACTATTCTATCTTCAACCTCTGTGATTCGGATGACCTCTGGGATAGCCTGTGGCCATTCAAGTGGACGGGGTATAGACCTAGGGCTGGTCTAGATCACAGGAATGAGATGGATCCTTTTTCTCTGCAATTGAGCTTGTAGTCAAGTGAGAGATTGTTACAGAGCCAAACTCTCCCCTATTTTGTATCATCTTCATTAGTCCTTAGATCAAAGTTTTTGTCGAGATTGCAGAGTTTGTCCCATGGAGAGTGATGATCTGAAACCTCAAGGTTTCTATAGTAAACCCCAGATTTGGCTACAGACCTGACAACTCTAAACCTACACTAGAAAGCAAGGTAAAGAGAATGTGTTTAGGTGTCACAAAGCTAACCTAAAACTAAAAACAAGAATAAAATGACAGCTAAAGAAAGGGGTAGAAGAATAATGATGGAGTGAGAAAATAAAGGAAAAATAGGGAGAAATAGACATTTATGGATAAATCAGCACTGTAACTCAGTGTTAGAAATGAATCTGCAGCATTCCTTCACTTGGGTACAAGCACAAGTGCAAGGTAGAAGAATCCAACTAACCCCTGTGGTTAGATTTGCTCTTAAGGCTATAATCTATCCACTTAAATGGTCACAGATTATCCTAGGGAGGTGACCCAATCACAGGTGCTAAAGTTAGAACATGAAAACTATTATAGACACTATGCTTGCAAGGCTACAAGCTCAAGCAACCATAGGAGCAGTCCTGAAAACTCAAGTGAAAACTACAAGAAATCCTAGGGTGAATGATGACTTAGACTCAACTGATCATTGCTACAGAAAGGTCTGCAATGACCCAGCTCATAAGTCTGCAATCTCTATAAAAACTCATATCTAAACACTGAGGAAAATGATGCAAAATAGGGGAGAGTTTAGCTCTGCAACAATCTCTCACTTAGGTATGAGATCAAGTGTAGAGAAAAAGGCAGCCCTGTGATCTAGACCAGCCCTAGGGCTATACCCTATCCACTTGAATGACCACAGGCTAGCCCAGAGGTTATCTGAATGACCGAGGTTGAAGATAGAATAGTAAAACTACTACTGCCACCATGGTTGTAGGGGTACAAGCTCAAGCAGCCATGGGAGTATTAAGTCTATGTAAATAAATGTGAAAATCACAGGCAAAAAACAGAGTTAAAGGAGCTTTAAAACCAACATTTTATTGAATAAAAGGAACTTACAATGGTTGCCCTCAAGGCAGCAGTTTGTGCAAATCCTCAAAATTACTCTTAATGCTTATACAAAATCGCTTACAAAACTGAAATAAAACCTATAACTGCTACAAAGAACTTAGCCCAGCATTGCTGCTGTGCTAAGGCAAGAAGAAAAAGAAAATGTAAAAGGGAAACTAAATCTTAACCCTAACCCTAGAAAAAGCCTAAAGTGATCCAGCTATTCTGGATGCTTTACAAGAAAGATTACAGCTCTATTTATACAATCCAAACAACCATTTGTTGCTTTAGCGAATGAGAAATAAGATGCTTGGAGCTGCAGTCGTGGCTCATTTGTTGGTTATTTTTTGTATTGGGATCTGTGGGACAGCTAAGCACATTGGGATGTTGTTGGTTATTTTTAGGTTGCTGTTTGTTATTGGTGAGAAAAAGTGGAGAAAAATAAATCAGTGGTGGATAGATGCAAAATTAGGCAAAACAGCAAGTCTAAAATATAGATAGCCTGCAAGATACAGAGTTGTTATAGCAAGTTTTAAGTAAGAGTTTTTCTCATAGAGAAATTGATCTAGAACCCAAAAAGGGTTGTATTAGTAGGCCTCCAGATCTGGCTACAGATCTGGTAATCTTAGAGAAAGGGAGTTGGGTGTCACAACTACACTAAACTAAAACTAAAAATCGAGAAAGAAAGTGCAGTCCTATCCTAAAGAAAGGGTTTATAAAGAAGGTGATGATGGTGTGTGATAGAATAAAGATGAAAATTAATGGGAAGTAGACAACTAAGCTAAGGTTATTTCAGTCATGTAACTCAGATCTAGAGTTGTCACTGCAGCATTCCTTCAGATGACTACAAGCACATTTGGAAGGAGGAAGAATCTAACTCAGCTCCTATGATTTAACCTGGTCTCTTAAGGCTATAACCTGTCCACTTCAATGGTCACAGACTATCCAATAGTGGGGATCAAACCACATGAGTGAAGTCAAAAAACCAATTTGATCCAAGGGAATGGATTGATCTAAAGGCTATAACCTGCCCACTCAAATGGTCACAGATTATCCAATAGATGTCTTCCACCCAATGAATCAAATCAAAGCATACAAATCATTGCAGACACTATGTTTGCCAGGCTACAAGCTCAGGCATCCATTAGAGCAAACAACTCTTGAGAAACCAATGGAAACTACAGTTGTTTAGAGGGTATTTGGGGACCAAAATGCAGTTGCTCATTGCTACAAAAGGCCTACAATGACTCAGCTCACAAGGCTGCAATCTCTACAAAGGGGAGCGTGTTCCTGCAATAATCTCTCACAAGGCTAAAAGCTTAAGTGAAAAGGATAAGAATCCCTTTCTGACCTATAGCTTGGAATCACCCTAGGGCTATAGTTTGTCCACTCAAATGGTCACAGGCAATCCACAGAGGCTATCATAATCACAGAGGACTAAGATGGAACATGAAAATTGCTGCTACCACCATGGTTATAGGGCTACAAGCTTAAGCTTCCATGGGGTTTTCAAATCAGTAAAATCCTAAGTGTATGGCATAGATCAAACAATACTATGGATAAATAGGAAAACAATAGATTAAATAAGTTTAAAATAAACATTTCATTGATTAAACAAACACTTACAATGAGATGTCCTCAAGGCAACAACCTTGTGCAGAATAACCTCAACAAATCCCAATGTGTATAAAATCCATTACAAACTATGCCTAGTTGCTTACAGAGATCATAGCCAGCAAGTGCTGGACTAAGGAAGAAGAAAAATGGAAAAAGATGATGATCTAACCCTAACCCTAATCTGCTAGAGCTCATAGCTGACTAAGGTTGAAGGAAAGATAAGTACTGCTTGCGTGGATGAGAGTTAGCTTGGAAGTACACCGCTCATGCAGAAGGCTCTGGCTTGTCGTGCAGCTGCTTGGCTCTAGAATGCGCTCGCAAGGAATAATTTGTAGTGACTTGTCTTGGCTCGCGTAGTAGAGCTTCAGGAGATTCCCGTCGCGAGGGTCTCGCGTATATGAGTTTGGATTTGCCAGGCTCCTTGTGTAGTGAGTAGCATAGCTCGCGTAGTCGAGGTTTTGGCTTATAAGCACACGAGAGCTGCAATAGAGATTTTCTGGAGCTCTCTCTCCTCTTGAGCTACACAAGAGCTACGTGAGCTTGCTTGAGTCTTTTGTATAAAATTGCTCTCGTGAGATTGCGCGCGCGGCTAATCTGCAACTTTGATCCACACGAGAGCTAGATTTTTGAACTGCTAATGCGCGAGTTCTACGTGAGTCACTTTATGCTATAGGTATTAACTTCACGAGGTGGCTGCTACAGATTTAAACAGCGCAAGGCAACACTTCTGACTGTGCGAGGCAACACTTCTGCACATCTGCTGCAGTGCAAAAGTTGTTGTTGCACCTTTCTCCACTCTTATCCATTCTTCTCTCATCTGTTGGACTTCCTGCGTCCATCTTGGCATGGAAAATAGTCACCATGGTGTGTACCACCATGGTGTTCCATCTGTCCTTGGCTCAGTAGTCATCCTTGGCTTGAATTCTCTCTTTTTAGTTTCCAAAGCATGGGCTTTGAACTAAGCTATAACTGTTATTACTCACTACATAACATACTAAATAGAGGATTATTAGACAACTCTAAGGAGTAGTAAAGGTTGGGTTAAGAGGTGAAAAGTGATACTTTTCAGTGAATAACACACCCCCAAACCTAATCTTTGCTAGTCCTCGAGTAAAGCAAAATTTAAACAATTAGAGGAATGTAAATACCACTTTTGTAGGGAGCACAGATACATTTAGCTTATGCATGAAGCCTTTTAAACCCCTAGGTGATCCCTAGTGGAGGAGTGAAGTTTCCTGAGGGTTTTTAGTGAAGGTGCCCACAAACTTCTCAATAAAATAGTTAACAAAAGTGCATACATGATCAAATCAGTTTTCAATAAATAGAGTGTCAGTCAACCCTTGATTTTCTAAAATGTGAGGAGTTTTAAATACATGGAATGCACAGACAATTTATCATGAAAAGCTCTTACATGCATGCACATCATTTCCAATCAGCTTACACAAGAAAAACAGTAAGTGTATGGCAGTACTAAGCTCACCATTAATTCAATAATTAAGTTTAAACAATGCCCACTACATTGAATGTCAGACCCAATGCTTACCAGGGAAATCTCTCACAATTGAGTTTGAGGGTTTTCATTTGCACACAAGCCCAAGAGCAGTTAGAAATCCCAAATGGGTCTGCAAGCATGACCATAGGCAAGGCTTCTAAATTATGGCTTCATTAACTGTTTCTCACCATAGGTTAAGCAACTCCTCATCTCCACAAAACAACTCATTCTAATTAAGATCACAAGGTCTTATGATTGGGTTGTACTGTGGCTTATGGGTGAAGGTTACAAAGAATGGAAGGGTGAAAAAGTTGCAAAATTGAGAAATCAGCAGGTGAAGGAGGCGATTCATGACTTCACCTTCTTGAATTCAACATATTTCATCTTCTTGGATATTTTTCAGACTTGAAGTGGCCAGCTTCTCATCTTATTTTAACTTTTTCCAATGGAATTTCCTCTTCACTCCTCTCTCTTCCTCTCCATCATTTTTTTTTTTTTTTTGATTTTCTTTTGGATACATTTTCCTTCCTTTTTATTTTTATTTTTCTGAAATGCCACCCTCCTCCTAGCTGCTACATTGCTATCATCTTTTTGTGTTTATTCTCCAATCACTAAATGCTGACCTTAGCTTGTCCATCTTCAACTTCTTCTCCTTTATGTTCTGAATTTTTAGAGTGAGGGTAGGGTTGAATCAGGTCTACAGGTTTAGCTATCAGTATTCTGATGTATTTTGAAGAAAAGTAGAATTTTAAGGCTCAAAAGGTGTATGCACAAGGGCAGTTTTCTAGGTTTGGTATCTTCAGGCTCAAACTATCCAAGAGAAGGTCTTGATCCTTTCCTAAATATCATGAGTGATGTCAGTAGTTTTAACTTGGAGATGCCTAGTGAGAAAATGGTCAACTCAGTCAGTCCTGAGAGCAAAAAGAATTGCCAAAAACACTACTTAAAGAGAAAAAAATTTTGTAGGCCCAAATATCACTAGGTATGATCATCCATTGAACTCATGGGCATGTCCTCACCTATTTCTCTCTTTAATGGTTCACTAAGTGCTGACACAAATGAGTTTTCTTGGTGATCACCTCATGGAAATGTTAAATTTAAAAACTTTTAATACCAAGAAGTCTGTAAAATTTTAAATTTCCTCATTTTTATAGTTTCTTAGGTGAACTTAGGTCAGTTTCTATCTTACTCACTTAATTTTGCTGCACTTAGGTTAACAACATCATTGGCATACCTTGCCACACCCTCAAACCTATGAGGAACAATGTCCACAGTGTTTCAATGATAAAGAACATGGACAGCAGGGTATATTTATACACAATCAAAACACATTTACAAGGCAAGTAAAATTCATAAATAGTAGAAATAATCAAAACCAAACAAAACTCAAACAAATGCTACCAAAAAGAACTTTCATTCATAGAAAATAGTAATATGTACAATGCTAGTGAAAATAAATACAAAAAATTCTAGAAAGCAAAGAAATCCTAACTAACTACAACTACAAATCTGCATCATCTAAATCTACATCTACAGGTTCCTGTACGCCCTTCCCTTTTTCTTTCTTGAGGGCAGCAGCAGTAGACTGGGATCTCTTAGCAGTGGTCTTTCTGTGCTCAATGTTGGTGCTTCTCTTGGGAGTGGGGGCAGGCTTTTGAGATGGTTCTTGTATCTTGACTCCAGGGGTTGATTTTCTCTTGGGACCAGGGGCAGTTGTAGGGGGGAGGAGCTGCAGTGTAGATTTTGGCAGCTACTACTGCTCTGTCTTTGTCTGCCAACTCAGATAGGGTCTGCGGAAATGTTACAGCAGTCGTGGCACAATCATTAGCCCTATCTTCAACTAATCGAAGGGACACCTGCATGTTCTTCACAACCTCTTCAAGGCCATCAGCTCGATACTTCTCATCCTTGTATAGCTACAGGGTATGCAGAAAAGCCTTCTTAATCTACTTTTTCTTTACCTTGTGATCCAACTTGATCTGCTTTATCTAATTGAGAAGGGGCAGTTTCACAACAGTTCTGATGTCATCCATGCCCTTGATTACATCCCTCTTTATGTATGGGTTTTCATTCATTGCTTGGAGTAGGTTGTAAATGGAGGAATGGAGAATGATAAGGCTGGTAACATTGTATTATCAGTAGGGGGAGAAGGGGCAGCCAGAAAATGGGGTGGTGTGGATGAAGATGAAGGGATGGATAAAGGAGCTGCCAGCTCCACCTCCTGGGGTCAGGTTGGGTAAGTGTTAAGCACCGTTTTATACCATTTTATACCCCTTTAAATTTAGCTTTTGATAGGACTTAGAGTATTTAATACTTGTTTATAGCGTTGTTTTGCAGCAGTAGTTAATTGTGTCCTTAGTGCATTTTTCAGTTAAAAAGTGCCAATAAGGAGAGTTTTAGAGTCATCCAATAGAGCAGAATTGAAGCATGCAGCTGGGCACTATAGGAAGCTGCATCAGAGCCTCAGTTACAACAGCGACACCTTCAACTTTGTGCACAAAATTGCACAATAGATGCTGCCATAAAATGGTGCAATGCTGAGAAAGAGCACCTATCAAACAAGCCATGCAATTTCAGCTGCACATTCAATACCTCCCTTCTGCAACCATCTTCTTGAGCAGATAAAGCTGGCATGATGTACAATAGTTGGACCTTGTGGATTGGTGCTGAAACAGAAGCACACTTGACTTGTTTAGAAGCTGGGTCAACACAGCTAGTAAATGGAAGTGCACTTTGTTTTAGCATCAGAAGCTGCTTGACAAGTTGCACCAGCAGTCCATTGACCTCTCGAGTGGATACTCTTCAGCTCCAGCAATCCCTTCAACTCAGAAGCTCACATACCTGTCGACTTGATAGGAGAAGCCCCAAGCTCAACCTCTCGACTTGAAGTGCCTTGCAGCCTTGAACCCATCGAAATAGTTGCTGATGCCTTGAGCTATTTTTGAACCTGTCGAAGGCTTAAAGTGAGTGCAGCCTATACTCCATGCACCAATCCTCTCGAATGCAAACCCCCCAGCCTTTTAGCCAACCTGTCAAGGAGTAGTTTCTATTACAGCATACCTTTCGGCAGCAAGCTTTATATGCAACTTCCATTCCAATGCAGCCTTGCACTTCAAACCTCTCATATACAATGCACCAACCTCTCGAGCTCCAAAGCCCAGCCAGTTGAGCACTTAATTTGCAGCTCCATGCACCTTTAAACCTGTCAAAGACATTTGCTTTAGCAAAACCTTGCACTCTCCAACCTGTCGACCATTGGAGGAGGTGCCTTGTTATTTACTGAAAAGTACCACTTTTCACCTCTTAACCTAGCCTTTGATTGACCTTGAAGTAGACTAATAATCATTAGTTAAGTGTGTTTTATAGTTAGCAATAATCTATACAGCTTAATACAAAATCCCTATTTTTTGGTCCAAAGAAGAGAGAGAATACATGCAAAGATGACAGCTGAGCCAAAGCTTAATGGAACACCTTGGTAGTGCTCACCATGGTGACTCACTTGTTTGTCATCATTGACCACAGTCTAGTAGATGGATGAAGTTAACTGAAAATAGAGAAAACTCTAATAGCAGCAAGTGCAATGCATCAAAGTATCAAAAGACAGATCTCGCAGAGTTGAGGAGCTTCCTCGCAAAGCTAAGGATGCAGTGGAAGATGCCCTCTCACAGATGGGGCACACAGTCAAGAGGAGAGCTGCAAAGACATCGCAAAGATCTCATGGTTTAAAATCCTCAGAATTTGTGATCATGAAGTTCTCGCGGAGATCAAGCCTTAATGCAGCCTCACGCAGAACATAGCGAGTCCATATGTATACTGAACAAAATGTTACCTCGCAGAGTTTTGGCATAGCCAAAGAAGAGAGAGACGCCCAGAATTCTCCTTGCGTAGATCTCGCGTACTCTGAAGTCTTACTAGTTACTATGCGAGTGCAGGAACATACCTGCACGACTACTCAGCAAGAGAGAGCTTTTGAAGCTCTACTGTGCGAGAAATCTAGGCGCTCCATATCATCTCTACGATAGCATTGCAGTGCAAAGGAACTGCGCGATTAACTGAAGATTTATTGCGCGAGTGAGCACTTCCCACTAGCCAAGGGCTACTCCGCAAAGGCTCTGCAACTGCGCGAATGAATTAATGCATATGCCAGCCCCGTGAAGCATGGGCTACCCACCTCTTAGTTTTAACACAAGGACCTTTCGAAAATTTCCCAAGGCTAGGGCACACTTCTCGAGGTATAGATCTTGAGGCACATATCTCAAGGCATTCAAGGGTAGTAATAGTACCACATCTATTGAAAAAATTAGGGTTAATCTCTTCAGAGCCAAGGCCTTATGGACAGAGCATATAAGCTACACTTAAAGTATAGTTTTATCCATCAAACCTTCCTTCATCCTCTGTCGGCTGAGAGCTCTAGTAGGCTAGGGTTAGGGTTAGGGTTTAATCACCTCTTTTTCTAATTTTTCTTCTCTCTTAGCCCAACATTTGTTGGCTAATCCTCTTGTAAGTAGCTAGGCTTAGTTTTATTTCATTTTTGTAATAGGTTTTGTATACATTGGGATTTTTGATGAGCAGTTGTGTATAGGCTGCAGCCTGGAGGCAGTTCATTGTAAGTTTTGCTTTTATTAATGGATTGTTGTTTTAATGACTAATTAAATCAAAAGATCTTATGGTTTCCTTAGATGTCTATAGGATCCATGTATTTGGGACGAACCCATTCAGTTTTCAGTAGATATATTATTATCCATCTGATTTTCCTTGGTTTAATAGCCCCATAGAAAGCAATGCTGGATCTATTGTGAGATCTAGGGAGCTCGAAGGCCTATGGACCATGGTGGTTGCAATAGTTTACATGTTCTTTCTTAGACCTCTGTGGTATGGACAAACGAATGGGATACCCTGTGACCATTTGAGTGGATAGAGTATAGCCCTAAGGTGGTGTTCAACCACATGTTTGAGAAGTATTCTTCTCCCCTGCACATGAGCTTCTAGAGCCTTGTGAGGAGGTTTGTACAGGAACTGGCTCCCCTTTATTTTACCTAACTGATATCAGATGTTAGATCTGATTTCTCTGTAGTAATTACAGCTTGAGCCTGAGTCATTGCAGGCCTTTTATATTAATGACCAACTGAATCTAGAGCCTTATTCAACCTGTTATATGGTCCTTTTTGTGGGCACAGTGAGCCGTTGGCCTTGGCAAAGCACATAGGATTTTATGGGTTGGAATACCTATGGATGTCAGCTAGATCTGTGTGCAGATATGGGAAGCTTGTAGCACTGACATTACATAGTGCTGCAATAGTATTCATGGCCTGATCTGGTCTAATGGTTGGGAAAATGATCAGTCCAGTCCTCTGGATTAGATTAGCAATTTCTGCCTTGATCAATGGGATTTGATAGACTCTATAGGATAGGCTGTGACCATTTGAGTGGACAGCCTATAGCCTTAAGAGCATCCCAAATGGCATGGGTTAAGTTGGATACTTCTACCTTGTTGAGACTTTTGATAGTGTCTTATCAAGGAGCACTGCAGAGACATACTAAATCTGAGTTACATTACTGCTTTAACTCTAAACTTAACCTGCTTACTTCTCACCATTTTTTATATTTTATTTTGGCACACACCATCACCATCTTCTCTTTAACCCTTTCTTTAGGATACGACTATATTTTATTTCTCTTTTGTTAGGGTTAATTTAGTGTAGTCGTGACACCCAACTCCCTTTCTTTAGGATTGTCAGATCTGTAGCCAGATTTGGAGGCCTACTATTATAGTCCATTTTGGGTTATGGATAATTTTGATGTGGGACAAACTCTTACTTATCAAAACTTGCTACAATAGGCCCTGTATCTTGCAGGTCTAGGATTACTTTAGTTGCGCTGAATCTATTCTTTTATTTTACTTTGATTTTAATTTGTTTTCACCACACAATAATCAGCACCTAAAGGAAACACAGCATGCCCAGCCTCTCGAGTTGCACCAACTATTCTCCAAGCTGTCGATAGCTTCAGCTCCATTTGCAGCCATAATTCACCAAACCTATCGACCAACAATCCCATTGAACCACTCGACACCTTGCATGCAGAGCTTACATCAAACCTGTCGACAGCATTGCTCTCAGCTCCATACCTCTCGACTAGCAAAGTCTAACTCCCATTGCACATATCGAGATGTACTTTCATTTAGCAGGTTCAGCAATCAGAATCTTCTCAACTTCAATTGGTGCCCAAACCTGCCGAAGAGTTGCACTTAAAAGCCTTAATCCTCACGAAAGCAATAGCAGCAGCCTTCACAACCTCCCATGCAAACCTCATGAAACCTTCCTCAGCTCCATTGTAGCACCCAATTCTATTGACACCTTGCTTGTATCCCCACCTTCTATTCACACCTTGCTTGTATCCCCACTTCTTCAAATTGTAGTTTCCAGCCATTAATCCTTTTGAGAGGATAAGCTGCCAACTGGAGCAGTCGACATCTTTAATTTAGCAATCTTCAGCATCTTGTCGACCAGCAGCTGCAGTTCAAACATATTCTTCATCCTGTCGACACCTTCTTCATCACCTTCAGCCAACTGCTCGAACACTTGCATCATCCTATCGAGATCCCAGCCTATCTACCCTTCAACCTCATGACAGCTTCAGCATCTTCATACAGCAGCAAACCTCTCGAGTTGCACTTCTCAATCCTGTCGACATCTTAGTGCCCCCCTCATTAAACCTCTCGACCTGAAGCTACCATCTATCCTTCATCCTGTCGACCACCTATAACAACACTTCTTAATCCTCTCGGCACCTTACCTGGAGCCGCTCCATCATCCCGAGCTTCATCTTCCCCACTGCATTGATGGACCTGCAAACTTAAATGGCCATTAATCTCAATAGTAGCAAGGGCATTTTGCGGCAGCTAATAAGCTGATTAATGTGGGAATATTCTCAGTAATTTGGGCAAATCTTTTAGGTGTGCAGTTGAAGTTATTTGTGGGTCTCATCGACAAAATATTGTTGGACGGCAGGGGTATTTTGGGGCAGCCAGAGTAATTATTTTATGGGCATTCTCAGCATTTTAGGTGCAATCACTTGAGGTGTGTAGCTAGAAAGAATAATGGACAGCAGGGGCAACTTGGGTCCATTTTGTTGACAACAATTATAAAGAGGAGCAACAGGTATTTTTGATTGGCAAAGGCAAACTTGGAAATTCCAAAGCATGAAAGAGGTCTGCACATGGGCAAGATATCTACAGAAATTAGTGAATGGTGCAACTGAAATTATTCTTGGTTAAACAAGGGCAGTTTTGGGAACTCCAAAGCATCAAATTCTCTCCTCTGATTGGCTCCAATCCAAAGAACACAGATCACTGCAAATGTATAAATAGAACTCCTTGCTGCTGTAATTTCTCAACAAGGAATCCATAGAATAACTTTGGTTCTCCTTAGCACATTTAGGTTTAGTTTTAAGTTTTATTTTTCTCTTTTCTTTTCCCCTTTCACTCCCTATTCCAGCCTGTTGGATTAGATCTAGATAGCAGTTCAGATATGATTTTTAACTATAATTTGGCATGAAGGTCTTGTGGATTGATGCACAGACTACAGATCTGAGAACAATATCATTATAAGTAATTTTGATTCATTGAATTGTTGATTTTATTGCTTAGTTAAATCTATAGATCTTCTTGTTTCACTTGATTCTCAATCGGATTTGTGTAGATGGGATCAGCCCACCCACTTAACTGGTAGATCTCTTGAATACCATTTGATCTTCCTAGATCAGATACTCCTGTGTGTTGGTGCGCGCTTTTTCTAGGTTCCTCTCGGTTTCCATTGAATCAGTGGCTTCCAACTATGTCCTAGCGGACTCTAGCGATGCGGTGTTTGGAATAATTAAGGTAAAAATAAATAATAAAAGGGGTTTCCTAGAAAGTTTCTAATTTATTGCAATCGCCAACTGCAGATATTTATCGACGCTGTAATACGTTGATGATTATGCTTAGGAGCGGGTATGGGTTGCTTTTATACTGAATCGTCTGCCTACGAACGTCAGCAGCATTCTGTTTCTTTTCGTTAGATAGTTTGATTTCCTTTTATTTCCCTTTATAGTTATACTTCTGGTTAGTTTAGATCTCCTTTGGTTCTATTGGAAATTTAGTTATATAGGTTTGTTCCAATCCGGTTAGGAGTCCAGTTATTGTTGATTTCCCAATTCTATTGGAAATCTAATTAATGTTAGTTTCCCGATGCTACTAGAAGTCCAATTAATTTTACTTTCCTACTGGTACAAGGAGTGTATGTATAATAGTTCTGGTGAGTCTTTAATTCATTCAGGCATATCAGGTGTGCTAGAATTCTGACTGAATAAGGTATAACAATTCTATTGAAATTCTAATTGCAACAATTATAACAGTCCTGTTAGAATTCTGATTGAAATAAAAGACTAATTTTACTAAGATTCTAATTTAAGCAAAGGAATTAATGTTTCTGAAATTTAATTAAAACGAGTAAACTAATTTTTACCCAAATATGATTAGAATAAATGGATTAATTTTAGTAAAAAATCTCTAGTTAAAGCAATGAATTGACTATGCTAAAGAATCCAATTGAAGCATTGAATTTAATCCTATTTAATTGTAATTGATGCAAGGAATTGATCAATTACATTTAGATTTAAAGAGATCAATTAGTCACATTAAGATTTAAGACACTGAATTAATTAAGCATGCTGAAATAAACCTACAAATCATTCGTACTAAAAGTATAAAACTAAGCCAATTAATCAATTCTAAAATTCCTAAAAAAAAGGGGGGTTTGGGCCCGCTATGCTAAGGAAGATTGGCTTCATTCCCGAGTACCCTCCGTAACCTCCCTTGGGCAAATCAGGTGGTTGAAATTGAAAATAGACTGAATTTTTAGGCCGTAAAATCGTGTTTTGGATTTTTCTGAGTTGATTTCAGAATGATAATTATGAATTAAATTGTAAAACTAGAATTATAAGACTGAAGCTATATTTAGAATTTTTTTTAGAAATATAAAAATAAGTAACTAAAGTTAAAACTAAATTTTTAAGACCGAATTCGGGTCTGAAATCAAGAAATCAAGCCGTATGATTAAGGACTGGTTCTGAATCAAAGGATTAGAACCATAAATTAATGATAGGACTATAAATTGAGATTTTAGAACTAAATTAAAGTCTAAAATCAATATATCGAACCGATAGATTAGGGACTAGTTCTAGAAACAAAGAAGTAGAACCAGATATATAGAATTTTGGTCCGACCTGGGTGCTACGGTCTAAAACTAAAAATAAAAATATTAATAGAATTCCTAGATCTAGAGATTAGAAGCTATGATTGCGAATTAAAAGATTAAATCCTTACTTAGGGTCGGGGGTTGTAGAGAGAAATCTTGAAGATTAGAAGCTTGAATCTTGAAACCATGATTAAGATGCTCTATAAGTTGATTCTCGGAGTTCCCTGGTTTCGAAATCCCAAAAAAAATCAATTCTCTCTATAAAAATTATCAGCCTCCTCTCTCTCTTCGAGAAAAAAAGCTTTTATAGGTTTTCCTTCAATTATGCGCCTATTTCAGGCGTTTAATTGAATTACGTGTCAGTTTCCTGGTGCTTAATCGCTTTGAGTCGATCACCGACTCAGTGAGTGATCGGCTGACTTGCTTAGCGAGTTTCCCAGTCCTGACAAAATTAGGGCTAATTGTGCGCGTGATGGGAGGTGCGCAATCTGATTAAGCGTTTAGTCACAGGCGCGTAATCAAGGGAAATTAGGGGTTAAGGCTAATGAGACTAGGTCGGACATAGGCCAATTGCGCGCTTGTTTTGTGGTGCTCAATCCGATTGCGCGTCTGCTTTCAGGCGCGTGATCAAGCCTCGAATAGGTATGAGAAAGGAAGTTTGGTCTGAAAGGGGGATTGATTGCGCGCTTGTCGTGTGGCGTGTAATCGAATTATGCGCAGGGTTTCAAGCGCTTAATTCAGAGTTGTCCGGGTCTGGTCTCTAGAATGAAATACAGGACTATTGTTTCAGTCTGCATCCCAACTATATACTATCATTTCAGTATATAGCCTACCCATTTCGGGATCTGAGCCACAACCTGTGTTCGGCCATGTACTATTATTTCAGTGCATGGTTCCCATATCAGGGTAAAAAGAAGGTCAAAGGTTGACCAAACAAGAAATATATTCTGAGAAGGCAAAATGGGGTGTCTACACTGTGGATGCTTGTACCTGTGGCCTGGAATTCACAACATTTGTAGTGGTTATCATGTTCTGATGGAGGCCTTAGAATGGAGGGACTCTATTGGATGGTCTGTGACCATTAAAGTGGACAGATCATAGCCTTAAGAGCAATCCAATTCTCTGGCTGAGATCAGATTCTTCTACCTTAAACCTTTGATTTAGAGGAAATCTCGAGGATGGTCTGTGACAATTAAAGTGGACAGATCATAGCCTTAAGATCAATTCAAATCTTTGGTCTAGAGTGGATTCTTCTACCTTGCACTTGAGCTTTTGGCCAAGTGAAGGATTGTTGCAAATTCACATGCCTTGATCTTATTTGCAGTGAAAACTTAGCCCGAGCTGTCTATTTCCCATCATTTTCTATTTATTTCACCATCCATCTTCCTCCATCTTTTAGACCTAGTTTTAGATTTCTATTTTATACATTAATTAGATCTAGTGATCCCTTTGGTGCACCATTGCTCATACAAATTCCAGAATTCTAAAACCTCATTCCATGCCTTACCTTTCCTAAAAAGCCTCTAGGTTAGGTGTGTGCTATACATTTGCCTCCCTTCTGTACCTCTTAGCTAGTAAGCCTTAGTGGTTAGAACCCCTCTTTCCACCATTTAAGCCTTCAAAAGCTCATCAAAAGCAAGCCACACAAGGCTCTCATACGGTGCTATAAGGGCCCGAGGGCTCCGACTCTCTCCTTTCTTCTCCTATCTCTTCCATAGCTCTTCCTATCCTCCCATTTGTGCTGTTACACAGCCAAATTTTTGGTAGGAACGGAGAAGCACAAATAGGATTTGAGGTCCATTTAGGCAAGAGGAAGCCGTTTTCTTTTCTTTTACTTTATTTTTGTGTTGTCCATTAGTAGAGACTGTGTTAAGCGGGTTGATCGGGTGCCTTACACCTTCCCGATCGATAACCGAAGCCCCTACCTAAGAGCCTTTGGTGTCGACCAGATTCAGAGTCATATTTGTGGCACTTCGGTGCTTATAAAAATGATATAGGTATCCCAGGACACCAAAAGCTCCAGGTGGTAACTCTATATTTTCGCAAGCGAGCGTATCGCCGCGATGGGATCGTCACAAATCCCACTGTTGAACAGATGGCGACTCTGCTGGGGATAGCTTGTAAAGCTTGTCCTTGAAAGTTGGCCTTTTTATTTTTATTTTACTAACCATTTTGTTACTTTTTTATTATTTATTTTATTTTTATTTTTTTTTACTCACCCCTACTTTTTCATCATTTACATGCCTTAGCCGATCGGCGGGCTTACTTGTGCATTGTCTTTATTTTTTCCTTACATTTTCGCCATCTTTGGTGCCTTAGCCAATTAGCGGGCCTACTTGAGCATTGTCTTTCAATTTCTTTAATTTTTTGTCATTTAAAGTGCCTTAGCTGATTGGTGGGCCTACTTGTGCAAACATATTCCGATAGTGGACACCGGCCAGTAGTGGCGGCACGGGGTCATCACCCCCGTCTTCTTGACTAAAGAAAACTTCCATAAAAAAATATTTTGAAAAAGATAAGTTAAAATTGAATCAAGAATAGGGAGCTTAATTAACTTGTTTTTACGGGGTAGATTTTGAAAGGGTTGGGTTTAGGCACACATACAACCAACCGGGTCTTAGTATGGCGGTAGCCCCTAGTGGTGATGATCCAGAAAAGTCCCAGGCCACCTAGTATCTGAGAAGGCGCTTGCGCCAGAGGTATATCGGATGGAGGAGAGAACCGATCATAAAAAAAATAGCTCAGTTCCCGGAAGCCTAACTTCCACAAAACCTTAAAAAAAAGACCCACCTTCAAGCTGCTGTTCCCTGTTGTTTTAGAATTTGGAGCATCATTTTAGCCTGGCGCAAGTATTTGTTACGCCAGTGCAAAAATTAGGAATTTATAACTGGCGCAACTCATAGTTGCGCCAGCTTTAAATCCTCCACTTTTACCTTGGCACAACTAATAGTTGCGCTAGTGTAAAAAAGAGACCCTGCTACCTTGGCGCATGTATTAGTTGTGCCAAGTCTACTTGGATAGCAGCAGCCCAAAATCTGAGGCTTTCTCACCTCCCGAGTCTCCCGATTAGTGTGCTTAGTTACTCTGTTTAGGCCCCACCATCTCTGACACCCAATACGCCCCCGCCAATCAAAAGAAGGCAACTTCTTTTTGACTCATTCTGGGGGATCGGGTTGTTTGCCTCGATTTTTGTACCGTTAATAGATCAAAGGTCCTCCTTCGACTCTTCCAAAGTGCATCGGAATCGTCACCGCGGGTCTTGCATTAGGGTACGAGAGCCACCCGAGAAGGGAATTCTAAGGCCTCGAAACCTTTATTTTTAAAAAATTTCTCAAGAAAAAAAAGAGAGTAAAATTCAAATCAAAACCAAAAAAATATATAGTTTGTGGTGTCGGCACAACGGCATCATCTTACCCTCCACCGTCCCATAGGGGAAGGAGGAGAATTTTTGGGCCTTATCCAAGGCACCCTTACCCAACCTGTTCCCAAAGGATGTCGTGGGTAGTGGAACCGGTTTATGCCGATCCCGACTCATCCCCGCCACATTCTCCAACCCACTCCCATTCGGGAGAAGCCTTCACATCCATCCCCATCACCCTATCCCCTTTTACCATTACCGGCCCGTTTGGCGCCCCCATTTTCCCAACCACCACTTCCCAAAATATCCAAAATCACCCCCCCCCATTCCCCATCTCTTTCCCAAGCTACCTTTCCTCCCATGCCCATGCCATATCAAACACATTCCCCATCCACATCCATACAAAACCCAACCCCATTTTCCCCATCCACATCCATGCCCCATTTTTCATCTTCCCCATATAGGCTTGATCTACCCTCATTCAACTATGTCACCTCCACCCTATCCAACCCCCCACCAATCCCCCCATCTCCCCAGGTCATGCCCATTTTCATTGGGGCCATGCCCAATTTTTTCCAAACACCCACACTTCACCCTCCATCACCCTTAAACATCCCCAACCCATCCCCGTTTGCCAATGCCCATTCCTTCAATCCATCCTATATCTCATCCCTTACCATGGCCATGCCCAATTTTTCCTCCACATCCACCCCATCTATACCTAATCATCCCTTAAATCCACCACCCACATCCGATCCTCCTTCCATCACCATGATGGAGGAGATGTTTCAAGCCTACTGCTTATGGAAGGCTTCCCAAAACACCTCCCATCATCCACACCACACATCCATGGACCCATCGCATACCCTAGCCAATCTCCATGCTTCACTCTACCATGATCCCCATCAACCCCCCATAATTCACACCATCCAAACCCCCATCTCCCACATGACCCAAAGGCCCATTGGCCCAAAATCCCACCATTCAACAAGGCCCATTGGCCCAAAACCCCACCACCCATATCTCCAAGGCCCATTGGGCCCAAAACCCCACCACCCATGATCTCCAAGGCCTAATGGCCCAACACCCCATCACCCATGATCTTCAAGGCCCAATGGCCCAACACCCCCATCACCCATACTGAAGGGTCCATGGCCAAAACCCATCAAGGGCTCATGGCCCAAACCCATCAATGGCCCATGGCCCATACCCCTCAAAACCCAGTGGGCCAGGCCCACATACCCCAAGGACCCAATGCCCAAACCCTTGCCCAAGGGCCCATGGCCCAAACCCATCTAGGGCCCATGGCCGAAACCCATTTGGCCCAAGCCCTAACCCCATACCCACCAATGGCCCATGGCCCATACCCCTCAAAACCTAGTGGGCCAGGCCCACATACCCCAAGGGCCCACAGCCCATACCCATCTGGCCCAGGCCCATACCCACCAATGGCCCATGGCCCAAGCCCTCCAAATCCCAATGGGTCATACCCATGAAGGCCTAATAGGGCAAGATCCCCCAAATCCCATGCCCTTTACCCAAACCCAACTTAATCAAGGCCTTGTGGCCCAAGCCCCATACTCATACCCACCACAATACCCCCAAAACTTCACTCACCCCCAACCTTTACAACCTGGTCAAACCCATGTCGTACCTCAGACCCAATTTTCCCATGGCCCCATACCCCAAGACCACATCCAAACCTTCCCCCATATCCAATGGCCCCATCAGGCCCCACCTAAACCAAACTACTACTCATCCCATCACCCCACAACACCTCCCTTACATTCAAGGGGCTCACCCAACCCATATCCAATCCAATCCCATCCAGTCCATGCAACAACAGTTTGAGAATCCCGTCCTCACTGCACCTTACATAGATCAGCAGTATGAGGAGGACGAGATCAGAAACAGTGGTGCCTATTTCGGGGCAATGACCACTATTAATCCTCCACCGTTAGCTACCCCATCCCCAATAGCACAGAGCGAATCTCGACCGACTATTGAAAAAGTAGCCCCCATGTTCAAAGAATTGGAACAGTTAAGGGAGTAACTAGACAAGGTCCAGAAATAGTTGTTGAAGATGGGTGGTGCTGAAATCGATGCCACAAATTTCATGGGTTTGTGTCTGTTTACCGAGGTCCCCCAGCCCCCCAAATTTAAAATGTCAATATTCAACAAGTACAATGGCACGGGCAACCTGATTGCACACCTCAAGTCCTATTGTTGGGACATGTGCCAGTACGAGGGGGATGAGAGACTGCTAATAAAAGTCTTTCAAAAGAGTTTGACCGGACAGGCCCTGAGGTGGTTCAGGTCTCTTGAACCCTCCATGATGAAGATGTGGAAAGATCTGACCTACTTATTCCAAGAGCAATATGATTACAACATAGACATTAAGTCGAGTAAGTCAGATTTAGCCCGTCTGAGGTAGAACTCGAATGAAACCATCAGCAATTTTCTAAGGCGGTGTTGAGAACTGGAAAATACCATTTTCCACCCCTTAACCTGGGTCTTGATAGACCTTTGAGAGAACTAAATATGTGTTTGAAGTGTTTGTTTTACAGCTAACAATAAAGGTAGGCTTAACCCTGAAAGCAGCTTAAAAGTGCCCAAAAAATGATGATCCATTTTGATCTAGAGGAAGAAAGAGAAGGGACAGCCCCACTGGCTGTCCAAATGCTTAAACTAATGAGGACAAAGGCCTGGTTTCAACCCAGAAAGAGGTTTAGAGCTACTCGAGAAGAAGAATGCATTACAGAATGCTTTTCGATAGGATACCTGAACTATTCAAAAAGAACCTGAACTATTCGAAAAGAACCTGAACTCTGCGAAAAGAACTAAAAGCTCCAGGTTTGATTCTCGAAGAGCACCTGATCTATTCGAAAAGAACCAAACTTACTGAAGATCTATTCAAAAAGAAGGAACGCTGCTAATCGCACTTAATCATGCGAATAGAGCTTGGTTCTGATTTCTCGAAAAGGTCCCCAAACTATGCGAAATGGTATTCGGAAGATTCTTAGCATCCGCAAGGGCAATTCAGTAATCTCTGTGCACGCCCCAATGCATTTAAAAACCCAGGGGAATTCTGAAAGATTCGAAGCACGAACCAGAGGCATATTCCACTCCATGTGAACACTCAAAGATGAAATTACTTGGCGGGAACTTCTAGAAGCTCAAACAAATTTTTGAATTACATAACAGAATTGATGCTTTGTTGCCTGATTGGCTGAACAAGATCAAGCAATTCTGAATGGCCAGAATAGATCTGGATCCTTATGCTCGACTCTTATTGGCTGATATGGATCTAACCAATTCTGATTGGTTAGTGCACATCTAAAATGGACTTGGGGAAAACTATAAATAGACAAACTATTTGCCCAATTTGGCTATCTAGATTTTGAGTCTCATCTCTGTTGCCCCATTTCCAATTCAGATAGCTCTCTGAAACCTCTGTAATAGCCTAGCTTTTGTTTGTAACTAAGAGCTGTGAGATACTTATGTAATTCAAGTGAGAATTGTATTCAAGACTACAAATCCGAGAGTTGTTTAAGCTGTGCTCTGTAATTGTAAAGGTGGATTTGAAAAGGTTGTTTTCAACAGTACGTCTCAATCGGATTCATTTTTTGGGTTCCTTATGATCTCCTTATTCAATAGAACTCCTTTAGATTTACTGTTTTTAAAGCAATTTTCCTTAATTCATTATCCCTGTAAGAATTTGCGTTGGTAACCTAATCTCTTACAACATTTGTAGTTGTGTTCATGTTCTGAATCAAGAATTCGGATTAAAGACTATTGGATGATCTGTGTCTATGACAGTGGACAGATCATAGCCATAAGTTCAACACAATCCTAATCCTTGAGTTAGATTATTTTTCTCTTACATCTGAGTTGGTAGCCAGATGAAGATGTGGATACTTTCTCAACTGTGCTACACTAGTTCTCATCTGGTAATTAGTTATTAAGCTTAGGTCAACTATTATTTCTCCATTCTTATTAAGTTTACATTTAATTCCCCCAACTCGAATCTGGATCACTTAGTTTAAATTCTACTTTTAGATAATTTAGTTAATGTGACAAATTCACCTCTCATCGTATTCGCTTTGTGGATAGGACTAGAGGCTAGATCTGGTAGCTCAGATCTAGAGGTTCACCATTCATTTTAAATCAATTCCCTGTGGACGATCTCTTACTCACTTACATTTAAAACTTGCTACAATTGGCCCTGATCTTGGAGGTCAATTAATTTCTCTCTGTGCTGATATTTCTTATTCTTTTTAATTTCCCAGATTCAGTATAATTTATCATTTGCAAATCTGTTTTCAAAATACAAATAAATCATGGACACTTAGAATCAACAACAAGTTTTTGGCGCCGTTGCCGGGGATTTATTTCAAAATTGGTAGACCTAAGTTTTTATTTTATTTTATTTAGTTTATTTTATTTTTACATCAGTGCTAACTGTTCTGTTGTTTAAATCTGTGCAGTTACATTTGAGCTTGGAATCTACTCAGTATTGAAGGTTTGCTTTGCATAATTTTTTCTCTCTATTTCCTGTGTTGTATGTTTGGTAGGAGGACTCTCAATCCTGAGGTTGACCCTCTGAATTTAGAAGTTGAAAGGCTATTAAGAACTAGACAAACATCACTGAATTTTGCTGAGACTGCTACTATGGGTGAGAAACCTAGACTTTTGAGGGATTACTTTGCACCTGGTGCATATAATTCTCCATTTTGTATTCAATTTCCTACTGTTGAAGGAAATTATGAGATCAAGTCATCAACTATCCAAATGCTTCCTTCCTTCCATGGTTTGAGTAAGGAAGATCCATACAAGCATGTGGATGAATTCTTGTCTCTTTATACAACATTCAACATAGCTGGACTAGCTTTATCCTTTTTCATTGAAGGATAAAGCTAGAGCATGGTTGTCCATGTTGCCACCAAACAGTATTACTTCTTGGAATGATTTGCAATGTCAATTTTTAGCCAAATACTTCCCTATGTCTAAGACCAGCCAATTGAGACAAAATATTGTTTCCTTCTCACAACACTCAACTGAAACTTTTCATGAAGCATGGGAAAGGTTTAAATAACTTTTAAGGCAATGTCCTCATCATCAAATCCCCTGATGGCAGCTTGTTCAAAGCTTCTATCAGGGAATTGATCAAAAGGGTAAGAATATGGTAGATGCCTCCTGTGGAGGCACCTATTTGTAAAAAACTGTTGAGGAGGTCTGGGACCTATTTGAAGTTATTGGTGAAAATTCAACTCAACAAGAATCTTTATCAAGAGACATTGAGAATCCCGCTCGGTTGAACAATCAGCAGACCACCAAAGGAAAGATCTTTGAGGTGAATGAGTTGGAAAGAAAAATGGATAATCTAACCACAAAGTTTGATAGATTGATGGACTCACTTAAAAATTCAATGGTTGCAAGAGTGAAGGAGGCATGTCTGATATGTCAGTCCCCTACTCATTCCCATGATCAATGTCTTGCTGCACCACAGTTCTCAGATCTAGTGGTGGAGCAAGCTCATGCTGCCCAATTGTTTGGACAGATGCAATCTAATGAATATGCATGGAGAGGACACCCCAATTTAAGGTGAAGCCAGGGCAATTATCAATCACAACAGCAGCAGCAACCAAAGAACCAAATACCTTTCAAAACTGCTCTGCCTTACTAGCAGAATTTTTATACCAAGCCAAATTTTTAGCAGCCTATTCCACAACAGATGGCACAACCTGTGTAGCAATCTGCTCCAGTTCAAACCCCTTCCAGATCCCCTTCTTTTGAAGACCAAGTTCTAACTTCACTCCAGAATTTAGGGTCTTTAACTCAAAATTTCAAAGATTGAAGAAACATTGGGTCAACTTTCAAATACTTTGGCCAAAAGAGAGGAAGGCAAGTTACCCAGCCAACCCTTGAACAATCCTAAAGGACAATTCATGGTTGGAGAGGCTTCTGTTTCACATGAAGAAGTAAAAGCTATCACTACCTTGAGAAGTGGAAGAATTAATTATAAATAACAATGTAGGTACTGAAAAGGAAGAAGAAAAAATTGAGGAAAATGCTAGAGATATCACGGCGGGGCGACGATGATAGCATTAGAATGTGATGTACCTAAGAAAAATCAAAAAAATGAAAAAACAAAAAATCAAAAAAATTCTGGTGATGATTCTAAAGCTGTAAATGAAGGACTAGTTCCTCATTTACCATTTTCCCATGCCATGAAATCTGCATCTCCTTTTGATAAAGGAAATACAAAAATAAACGAAATGATGGAGACTTTCAAGCAAGTTAAGATAAATCTTCCTTTGCTTGATGCAATCAAGCAAGTCCCAGCATATGCAAAATTTTTGAAGGACATTTGCACACACAAAAGACAATCTAGGATCCAGTTATCCAAGAAGGTCTTTACCTTGGAAAGAGTTAATCAGGTTTTGTCCATTACCACACCTCCTAAACTTCAAGATCCTGGAATCCCCACAATCCCTTGCATTATTGGGGAACATACCATTGAAAAGGCTTTATTAGATTTGGGTGCTAGTGTCAACCTGCTTCCATATTCTGTATATGAGAAACTAGGTTTGGGAGAGTTAAAACCCACTCATGTGGTGTTACAACTAGCAGACAGATCTGAATGAAAGCCAGTTGGGATGATTGAGGATGTATTGGTAGGGGAGATAAATTTTTCTACCCTGCTGATTTTTTGGTATTGGACATGGAACCTACAAAAAGTAGAACTTCCATCCCTGTCATTTTGGGGAGACCATTCCTGGCTACAGCCAATGCTTGCATCCAATGCAGGTCTGGTATTATGGAAGTGTCTTTTGGGAATATGAAGGTAAAGTTAAATGTCTACAATGCAGTTACACAACCCCAATTCAGTACTGAGGAATGCTTTCTTGTTGATCTGTTGGATGAACTGGTAGAAGAAACTTTACCACAGTTTTTGTAGTGTAAAGATTTAACCACAGATTTTAAAGATGCTTGGAGAAATGCTGTGGAAGAAACAAGTTGTGCCTCAAAATCTGAGGAGGTTAATGCTGTGCAAGGAACTCTCATGATCAATCAGCAAGGTCTTCTTCATGGAAACCTACTGTTCTGCCCCTTCCACAAACAACCAAGGTACCTTTGTTTCCTTCTTTTCTCAGTCCACCTGATGTAGAGCTGAAACAGTTGCCAGAAAATTTGAAATATGTGTTTTTAGGAGACCATAAAACATTGCTGTGATTATTTCTTCCTTCCTCATTGAGGAGCAGGAGAAAGAGCTATTGAGTGTATTGAAACAGCATAAGAGGGCAATTGGCTGGACTATTGCTGATTTGGGAGAAATCAGTCTAGCTGTTTGCATGCATAAAATTCACTTGGAAGAAGATGCAAAGCTTTCTAGAGAAATGCAAAGGAGGCTGAACCCTCATATGCAAGAAGTGGTCATGAAGGAGGTTGTTAAGTTGTTGGATGCTCGGGTCATTTACCCCATCTCAGATTCAGCTTGGGTGGCACCTACACAGGTGGTACCTAAGAAATCTGGGATCACTGTTGTAATCTCAGATTCTGGTGAGCTTATTTCAACTAGACAAACAACTGGTTGGAGGGTCTGTATTGATTACAGAAAGCTAAACACAATGACCAGAAAGGACCATTTCCCTCTTCCATTCATTGATCAGATTTTAGATAAGTTAGCAGGAATAGCTTATTACTGTTTTCTTGATGATTACTCTGGTTACAACCAGATTCCTGTGTATCCACAAGATCAGGAAAAGACCACATTCACTTGCCCCTTTGGCACTTTTGCCTATAGGAGGATGCCTTTTGGTCTTTGTAATGCTCCTGCTACCTTTCAAAGATGTATGTATTCCATTTTCTCTTATATGATTGACCAATTTATGGAGATTTTTATGGATAACTTTTCAATATATGGAGACAGTTTTGCCCAGTGTTTACATCATCTCAGCTTGGTGTTACAGAGATGTGAGGAAACCAATTTAGTTTTGAGCTGGGAGAAGAGCCATTTCTTGGTCACCAAAGGAATTGTCCTTGGCCATGTTGTCTCCCACCAGGGCATTGAGGTGGACAGAGCAAAAATTGATTTAATTACACATTTGCCTCCTCCTAAAACTGTTAAGTAAATCAGAAGTTTTCTGGGGCATGCTGGATTTTACAGGAGGTTCATTATGGACTTCAGTAAAATATCCAAGCCTCTTTGTCATTTATTGTGTCAAGATGTCTCTTTTGTTTTCAATGATGAATGCCTTAAGGCATTTGCATTCTTAAAAAATTGTTTGATTTTAGCTCCAATATTACAGTCTCCAGATTCTTTACTGCCTTTTGAGCTGATGTGTGATGCATCAGATTATGCTTGGGAGCTGTTCTTAGGCAGAGAAAGGATAAGCTGCCTCATGTCATAGCTTATGCCAGTAGATCAATGATTGATGCACAACTCAATTACATAACAACTGAGAAAGAGCTGCTCACAGTTGTTTTTGCTTTGGAGAAATTCAGGTCATATGTTTTGGGTTCGCAAATTGTTGTGTTCACTGACCACTCAGCCCTGAAATACCTTCTGTCTAAGAAGGATATCAAACCAAGATTAATCAGGTGGATCCTCCTATTACAGGAGTTTGATTTACAGATTAAAGACAAAAGGGTGTGGAAAATGTGGTGGCAGATCACCTGTCTAGAATTCTAACTACTGAAATTGATAGGTTGCCTATCAATGAATCTTTCCCTGATGAGCAACTTTTTGCTATCAATGTACACACCCCTTGGTTTGCAAATATAGTCAACTTTTTGGCTACTGGAAGAACCCCTCAACACTGGAATAAAATGGATAAAGATCTTTTCTTCTCAAAGGTTAAACATTTTATTTGGGAGGATCCTTATCTGTTCAAGATTTGTGCAGACCAAATAATTAGAAAATGTGTCCCTGAAGAAGACTTTCATAGTATACTTTCCATGTGTCATGAACAGGCCTGTGGAGGTCATTTTAGTGGAAACAAAACTGCTGCAAAGGTTTTACAGTATGGATTTTATTGGCCTACACTTTTTGAAGATGCACTGCAGCACTGTAAGTCTTGTAAGAATTGCCAGAGATTGGGCAGCATTTCCAAGAGAAATTCAATGCCTTTACAGCCCATTTTGGTAGTTGAATTGTTTGATATTTGGGGGATAGATTTCATGGGACCCTTTCCTCCTTAAAATAGTTATAATTTCATCTTAGTAGCTGTGGATTATGTATCCAAATGGGTTGAAGCCATAGCCACTAAAACCAATGACCATAGAGTTGTCCTGAATTTTTTAAAGGATAATATTTTTTCTAGGTTTGGTTCCCCTAGAGCTATTATCAATGATGGAGGGAGCCATTTTTGTAATAAGCATTTTGAAGCTCTCTTGAAAAAGTACTCTGTGACTCATAGAGTAGCTACTCCATATCATCCACAGACCAGTGGACAAGTGGAGATTTCCAATAGAGAAATCAAACATATACTGGAAAAGACTGTGAAGAAGGATAGAAAGGATTGGTCCTTTAAGCTGAATGATGCATTGTGGGCATATAGGACAACCTATAAAACCCCAATTGGCATGTCCCCATTCAGATTGGTCTATGGCAAAGCATGCCATTTACTAGTGGAGTTAGAATATAAGGCCTTTTGGGCTATTAAAACTTTGAACATGGATCTTACTACTGCTGGTAATCACAAGAAACTGTAGCTTGTTGAGTTGGAGGAGCTGAGAATGGATGCATACACCAATGCAAGATCTTACAAAGAAAAAGTTAAGGCTTTCTATGACAAAAATCTGCTGAGAAAAGAGTTCATAGCTGGCTCTAAGGTATGGCTATTCAACTCAAAACTTAAGTTTTTTCCTAGAAAGTTGAGATCCAGATGGGAAGGGCCATATACTGTCATTCAAGCATCTCCTTCTGGGGCTGTTGAAATTATGGACCCAAGTGATGGGAGAACCTTGAAAGTAAATGGTCAGAGGCTCAAACCATGCGTTGAAAATATTCTGGAGCCTGTGATGACCATCTATCATCAAGCGCCTCCACAAATCTGATATCACACAATTGTATCATATGTATTGTAACTGTCTCTGTTCTATGATTTTTGAATAATTTTGTAATTGTTTTTTTTCTTTATTTTAGTCAGTTTTTAGTTAAATTTTCTTGGAGGAATCATAAATTCTGAAAGTTTTGTGGTTAAATGTGAGTTCTGTACTTCAGAACTTTTGTTCATAATTTTCAAAAAGTTCTACAATCAATTCGTAAAGAAAAGTTCATTTCGAAAAGCAACAATCTTCTTTTAAAAATGAATGATTATGCTTTTCAAATAGTTACTTCTGGAGTTGTTTACTTTTCGAATGGTTTTTTCTGAAGCCTTTTGCTTTTCGAAAAGTTGGCGCTTAAATCATTTGCTTTTCGAATGGTACTAATGCCATTCTCCTTTTTGAAAAGGACTGTTTGAACTTTTCGAAAACCTTCAAAGATGCTTTGTGAAAATCAATTTAAGCATATTTAAACCTTTCGAAGCAAGGGTTTCATATTCGAAAGCAGTCCCAGAGTGTCCTGTTTCACAGAAAACCCATTTTCTTTCTATCCTTGAGTACTTTTGGAGCTCAGATCAAATTTCCTTCATTTATGTTCCTCTGAGTAAGCTTGAAGAGAAGGACCCACTGCTTCTGATCCTGGTGAAGTTAATCAAGCGATCAAAGATTTCAAGCAAAACCCTAGATTTTAGTATTTTTCTTTGCATATCCTCTATTTGTGTTTTACAAAGTTGATTTTTGTGCCAGCATACATTGTGTGAGATCCAACAAAATTTTATAATGGGGAAAACTGAAAAATCGCTGGCTAAAATGTTCCCTAGATCTTCTGCTAAGAAAATTAGCAAACCCTCCACAAAAGGAAAAGCTAAAACCTCAACCAAAAGGAAACTGTCAATGGATAAAGCTGATAAGATTGAGAAAGGGAAGAAGGTTAGACATGAGGAACCCATCCCAGCAGCTGACCCTAGTCCTGAGCCTGAGCTTCCTCCTCTCCCTATGCATTTGGTACTGCCAAACACTTTCATCGAAGCTCAGAAGCTGATCCTAGAGCTTATTGTTGATGAAAATTTTTTCTTAAACAAACCTGAATGCAAGCTATCTTTGAATTACATCAGGGATGCTTCACTGAGCAATATCTTAACCCCTCTTCCAGAGAAAATCTATCCAAGAATGGTGAGATTATGGTACCAAAACATGGTGAAAGTGACTGAGAAGGATGCTTATGTCCAAACTCTTATAATTTTCATTGATGATTGTGATTTAATAGTCACTTATGAAGACATTGGAAATGCCTTAGGAATACCATTTCAGCATGATACGGCTGGTCCTTTGGTTACACCAGAGACAGCTTCTTTTAGAGAAATGGCTGCACATTTAACCCAAGGCATAGTTGGAACTGGACAATCCATCATGAGGACAGACTTAACACCGCAATTTTTACTAATGGATTCCATTTTGAGAGGTTGTTTTTATGTCACTGGGCACAGTCAGGCAAGAAGGACACCTATTTTGGAGGCCCTCTTTCATTTTTCTAAAGGGCAATTCTTCAATGCCCCTATGCTGATTTTCTGAAGCCATGGCTGACATTAGTGCCAAGCTGAAGAAGGAATAGAAAATAGTTGGACTACCATTTAGAAGGCTGATCACAGCCCTACTTAGGGCCAAATTTGACAATGATGAGCAAGAGCCATTTGAAATTGTATCCCCTCATGCTTTTAGGAAGTGGGCTTGGACTACAAGCCAAACCATGTTGAATAGAATGAGGGAGGAAGCTGAGCCTGCTCCAGAACCTGATATCCTGCACCTGAGGTGACCAGCTTTTTAGCTGCACCCATTGCTCCTGCAATTGTCAGTGAACCTGCTATACCGGAACCAGAGGTGACCAGCTCTTTAGCAGCACCTATTGCAACTGCAGCTGACATTGAACATACCACTATTGAGGAGGTTCCCAGCTCTTTAGCTGCACCCATTGATGAGGAGATCATCATCTTACCCACTTCACCTAGCACAACTCCTATTCCTTCACCCATTCCAGTAGTCCCATCACTCATCACCACCACAATCACAATTTCAGATTCTCCCTCTACACCAACAACTCTAGCCATACTTACACCACCGATTTCACCTAACAAAGTCCAAGATATTGCCATAGATTTTGTTGAACTCTCTCCTAGCACTCCCCTCCTCCATAGCTTCTCAGGTTCACCTGCCCATTCAACTCATACACCTGAAATCATCCATACTCCTGAACCTGAAATATTCACAACAGAGGCATATTCATCTTTGATGGGTTCTATCTTGGAGAATATTGGACTTGAATCTGTTCCCATACCTGACTCTCCTCATTTCACCCATTTGGCTACTTCCCCCTTTACAACCATTTCACCCATTGCCCCTCAACCATCTACATCAATTTTACTGGCCCCTACTTTGCATACCACATCCACACCTGACACAATTAGCCAAATCTTCATCTTTCTCCAATCCATCCAAGCCCACCTACAGATCAACACAGACAACCAGTCTGTGACAAATTCCATTCTCCAAATCTTGGCCTCCACATCCCAACCAACTACCTTCGCCACAATACCTTCTGTTTTTGACCAAGCCACCCAAACAGAACCAGAGGTAATAGTTCTAGATCCACCCATTCCTACTGTTTCTGACCAAGCCACCCAAACAGAACCTGAGGTAGCACTTTTGGATTCCTCTACTCCCACCCCCACTTCTGGGATACATATGGTCCCTTACCACTCCATTCCCATCCCACGTTTTGCCACTCTCAAAAGGGCTATGGAACAGAACCCTTACATCTGTCGCGATGCCCTCAAGGGGTTAGCAGATCTTCAAGCTTACATCAGGACCCCTTATGAAGACCAGATTAAGAAGCTAGAGCTGTTCATGGAATTTGAGAGAAATAAGATGCGAGACTTATTGAGTCAAACATTTCAGATGGTTAGGAGTGAGCAGCACAAAGTTACCATGTTACAAGAGAGTCTGGCACAGGAAAAACTGAGGACTGGTAGACTTGCAAAATATATTGGCCTCACCAAAAAGATCAAATCTGAGGAGTACACTGCACTTCAAGCCACAATCCAAGAGAAAGCTAAATCGAGTTCTGACTCCAACAATGATTCCAGTTCTGACCCCATTCAACCAACTTATGATACAGATTTTGACCCTAGTTATTAGAATACCTTGTACATGTTTGTTTTGTTGGTTCTGTATTGTGTAATTAATGTTTACTACTGACTTTTGTTAATTTACAATTACTGTGCATTTCTTTCCTTTCTTCTCTGTCAATATGCTTTTTTTTTTTTTTTTGTTCTTTTCTTTTTGCTTAATCACTTCTAGATCAGCAGAATTTTTTGAAATTAAAGTGATTTCACACCTGTTTGTTTTTGAAAAATGAGGAAGTTAAAACTTTTTAAAATTAATTTCTAGTGTAATTCTAATACTTTCATGAAGTGAATGCCAAAAAATTTCCAAAAGAGAAGTGATGTTTCAGTAAGCCTAAAAAGAGAGAAAACAGCAATGATATACCTCAGAAATTTGATGAAAAACCACATCCAGTGAGATTTGGACCTAAAATTAATTCTTTGGAGGTATGAATTGGCAATTTTTTCTGCTCTAGGGACTATTTGAACCTACTTGTTATCACTAGAAGTTACACATATCCAAAGTGAAATAACTTGACAGCAATCATGATATTAAAGACATGATGTAAGGCCTCCTTTTGGACAGTTTGAACTTCAAAAAAGCCCCACCTTTTGAAACTGCCCTTGATACACACCAGTTGAGCTTTATAAATCCAAGATTCCTTTGAAACCTCATCAACCTCATTTAGCCTAACCCTCACTCTGAGAATTTAGAAGGTAAAGGAAAGAAAGCTGAAGAAAGGAGAGTTGGATAACAGTTTGGTAAAAAGAAAAATAATTGAAGGCAATGATGTATCAGCAGAAGAAATGTGGCATTTCAGTAAATGTTGCTTTGAAAAAAAAAAAAAAAAAAAAAAAAAGGAGAAGTCATTTCATTGGAAGTTTGAAATAGAAAGAGAAAAAGATGCCCACTTTGGCTCTGAAAATTCAAAGAAGAAGATGAAATTGTGCTGAAATAAAGAAGGTGTCCATACCACCTCCTTACCGTGACTAACTTCTCAATTTTGAACTCCATTCCACCCCTTTATTCGTGGTAAATTTCACCCATAAGCCACATTACAACCGAAGTTAAAGTCCTTACTAATCAAAGATGGATTGAGCTGTCACATGGAGATAAGGATTTGTGTAATTTATGGTGAAAAGAGCAGTGAATTCAAAACTAAAAAGTAATGCCGATGCTCCTGCTTACAGTCCTATTTGAGGGCTGTAACTGCTCTTGAGCTGTATGAAATAGTACAACCCTCCTACTTGCATGTTGAGTGAAAACCTGGTGAGAATTGGGTTTGAAATCAACTTAGTTGGGGTAACATCATAGCATGATTCTCAAATAGAAGGCAAGCTTTTCATTAATTTTTCTTTTAAAAACTTTTTGACACAAATCGAGTGAATGGTAAAGGAATTACAACAGAATTTTAGTTTTGAACTGATAGTTTCTTGAGATTCCTCTTACAGCCTGACTGATGCAGGTGTGAATAATCTGATTGGATGAAAGTATGCTTTAACAGAACTGCATTGATATTAACTGATTTATTGGAGAAGTTTGTGGGTACCTTCACTGAAAACCCTCAGGAGACTTCACTCCTCCACTAGGGATCACCTAGGGGTTTAAAAGGCTTGTTGCATATGCTAAATGCAACTGTGCTCCCTACAATAATGGCTTTTCATTCTGTTTTTAAATTTTGTCTTTGCTCAGGGACTAGCAAAGCTTAGGTTTGGGGGTGTGTGGAGAACTGGAAAATACCATTTTCCACCCCTTAACCTGGGTCTTGATAGACCTTTGAGAGAACTAAATAAGTGTTTTAAGTGTTTGTTTTGCAGCTAACAATAAAGGCAGGCTTAACCCTGAAAGCAGGTTAAAAGTTGCAAAAAGATGATGATCCATTTTGATCTAGAGGAAGAAAGAGAAGGGACAGCCCCACTGGCTATCCAAATGTCTAAACTAAAGAGGACAAAGGCCTGGTTTCAACCCAAAAAGAGGTTTAGAGCTACTCGAAAAGAAGAATGTATTACAGAATTCTTTTCGATAGGATACCTGAACTATTCGAAAAGAACCTAAACTATTCGAAAAGAACCTGAACTCTGCGAAAAGAACTAAAAGGTCCAGGTTTGGTTCTCGAAGAGCACCTGATCTATTCGAAAAGAACCAAACTTGCTGAAGATCTATTCGAAAAGAAGGAAACGCTTTGCGAACTGCACCAGAACTGTGCGAATAGAGCTTCAGAAGTTACAGTACCTCTCGAAAAGGTCCCCAAACTATGCGAAATGGTATTCTGAAGATTCCCAGCATCCGCAAGGGCAATTCAGTTATCTCTGCATGCGCCCCAATGCATTTAAAAACCCAAGGGCATTTTAAAAGATTCGAAGCACGAACCAGAGGCATATTCCACTCCATGCGAACAGCTAAAGATGAAATTACTTGGAGGGAACTTCTAGAAGCTCAAACAGATTTTTAAATTACATAACAGAATTGATGCTTCTGTCGCCTAATTGGCTAAACCAGATCAAGCAATTCTTATTGGCCAGAACAGATCTGGATCCTTGTGCTCGACTCCTATTGGCTGATATGGATCTAACCAATTCTGATTGGTTAATGCACATCTGAAATGGACTTGGGGAAAACTATAAATAGACGAACTCTTTGCCCAATTTGGCTATCCAGATTTTGAGTCTCATCTCTGCTGCCCCATTTCCAATTCAGGTAGTTATCTGAAACCTCTGTAATAGCCTAGCTTTTGTTTGTAACTGAGAGCTGTGAGATACTTATGTAATTCAAGTGAGAATTGTATTCAAGACTATAAATCTGAGAGCTGTTTAAGTTGTGCTTTGTAATTGTAAAGGTGGATTTGAAAAGGTTGTTTTCAACAGTACGTCTCAATCAGATTCATGTTGAAGGTTCCTTGTGATCTCCTTATTCATTAGAACTCCTTTAGATTTACTGTTTTTAAAGCAATTTCCCTTAATTCATTATCCCTGTAAGAATTTGCGTTGGTAACCTAATCTCTTATAGCATTTGTAGTGGTGTTCACGTTCTGAATCAAGAATTCGGATTGAAGACTATTGGATGATCTGTGTCCATGACAGTGGACAGATCATAGCCATAAGTTCAACTCAATCCTAATCCTAGAGTTAGATTATTTTTCTCTTACATCTGAGCTGGTAGCCAGATGAAGATGTGGATGCTTTCTCGACTGTGCTACACTAGTTCTCATCTTGTAATCAGTTTTTAAGCTTAGGTCAACTATTATTTCTCCATTCTTATTAAGTTTACATTCAATTCCTCCAACTCGGATCTGGATTTCTTAGTTTAAATTCTACTTTTAGATAATTTAGTTAATGTGACAAATTAACCTCTCATCTTATTCGCTTTGTAGATAGGACTAGAGGCCAGATCTGGTAGCTCAGATCTGGAGGTTTACCATTCATTTTAAATCAATTCCCTACGAACGATCTCTTACTCACTTACATTTAAAACTTCCTACAATTGGCCCTGATCTTGCAGGTCAATTAATTTCTCTCTGTGCTGATATTTCTTATTCTTTTTAATTTCTCAGATTCAGTATAATTTATCATTTGCAAATCTATTTTCAAAATACAAATAAATCATGCACACTTAGAATCAACAATAGGCGGTGGAGGGCACTAGCAGCTCAGGTCAGAAATAGAATACCTGATGATGAGCAGATAGAGATGATCTCAAAGAATACTCTGCCAGTGATCTCAGACTTTTTGGTGTACCAATAGTAGTCCAACTTTGCTGATCTAGTGAGAAATGCTAACCGATATGAGGATGCCATCAGGGAGGGCCGTCTGAATAAGAACATGCTGAGCAGACCTAGTGGGATTAGGAGATTTTTAGAACAAAGAATTGAGAAGAAGACATGGGCCGATGCTCAAAACATTGCCAATACTAGGCCCAATAAAAATGTAATCCCCTTCCAATTTCAAGCAGTGCAACCATCTCCCATCAGGATAGGGCCAGTACAAAGAGCCGGGAATAGGCAAGGAATGCAAATGACCCCAGAAAGGAAAGCCCGTTATGATCGTATTTTTACACCCTTGGGGCAATTTTTAAGTGTACTTTTACCTTTATTAATTGAAAAGGGATTAGTAACTGCGCTCTAACCACGACCTCATCCCAATCCAATTCCGTAAAACTTTGACCTGAATACTCATTGTAATTTCCACTAGGGCCTGGGTCACCCGACTGATCGCTGCTTCCCATTGAAGCACGCGATCCAAGATTTAATCGATGTTGGGAAGATCATTCCCCCTGCACCTACCCAAGTAATCCAGCATGCAAATATTCACCAGGTGCCTTTGCCACCACACCCTATCGGAATAGTAGGTCCCAGACTAACCATAGGGATGGTAGAGGAAATTGAGGAAGAGTATGAATTCGATCCCTCTGATTATATCAGTAACAGAGAAAATTTTGTGGTCCCCTGGCAGCGAGACCAAGAAGAGAGAACCATTGGGGTGATTGAGCCCCGAAATTTGGCAGATTATTTTCCTAACCCTACACCAGCAGTTGAACCCCTAGATCTTAGGGCCTATTTCCCATCACCCACCCCAACAACTACGTACAAATAAATGTGTATCAACCATATTCCACTACCCCCTTGAATTACCCCATAAGCCATCTGGCCCCTAATTCTCCACCCGCACCCATCAATTACCAATGGCCTACACCCACCCCATTATCCCATTTCAACCACCCATAAATTCTACCATCCCCGTCAATTCCCTAGTGGCCCATCAAACCCCTAATCCTCCGCCCGCAACCATCAACTACCAATGGCCTACGCCCACCCCACTACCCCCGGTACAACCATCGTTCAGCTTCACCACTCCTACCTAGCCCAATTTTGTCACCCACCCATCCATCACCGAGGTAAGCCAGGTCTTACCTATCATCCCAGAGCCATCGGTACATGCACTTCATATACTGACAACCATACCTTTCTAGCTCTCAGGACCAACCTATGATCCACATCAGGTCCCACTGAGCTACGAGCAAATAGATGTCAATGCCGGTGGCAGCAGCAGGGAGGGGGCCGTGGACTTCTTCACTAGGTTGGGAAGAATCTCGAAACAGCCCGAGGCAACAACAACACCAGCACCAACATGGCCAGAGGGGAAGAAGGACAGTGCAGTCCACCCGTTTGAGAAGATGAGTCGGGAGCACATTCTCGAGACTCAATTAAGAAGGATGCCAGCCCATATCACTGTCTAAGATCTTTTGATGACATCCCCACTCCATTTCCAATCTCTAATGGGGGCGTTAAAGAATGCCCATGTGTCCCAATAGGTGAGCCCAGACGAGGTTGGGTAAATAATCAGACAGGTGATGGCACCCAATGCCATTTCATTTTTGAATGCAGATCTACCTTAAGAGGGAAATAGTCAAGCTAAATCCCTCAATATTACTGTCGAATCAGGGAACATGATAATTCCCTTTGTTCTAATTGATAACGTGTCGGCTCTGAATGTGTGCCCGTTGAGGACTGCCACCGAGATCGGCGTGGACCCTTGTATGCTAAAGGAAACAATAATACAAGAAGAGAAATAATGGGAGCGGTCGATCTAGAATTAGTAATTTGGCCCATGACCTTCTCTATACCCTTTCAAGTAATGGATATCAAATCTTCTTTTAATTTTCTGATAGGACGCCCATGGTTGCATAAGGTTGGGGAGATACCTTCTACCCTCCATCAAAAACCAAACTTTATATCCGGGCAGAAGGTGATCACCATCATTGGTGAAGGGCATGACGATAAAAACAAGGCAACCCATAGCATTGAAAATCCTAAGGTAGTGGATGTGCCACATACTGAGGAAGACACTGACCTCCACAGTTTCAAGTATGAGGTGTCAGCAGTAGGCCTGGAATCCCCGAGAAACATCACTCCCACAACCGGCAGTGAAATGGAAGCAGCGGTGGCTATGCTCCAAAAATGGGGCTATCAGAGAGGCAGAGGTCTTGGGCCTAGATTACAGGGCAGAAGAGAGCCAGTTATTGCCAAGGGCCAGAAAGTAAGATTTGGGCTAGGTTTCAAGCCCACAGAGGAAGAGGTCCGAGAGGCTAAAGAGAAAGCTAGGGTCATTGCAGCTGCAAGAGCTCGAGGAATCAACATAGAAGAGAAACCTCGCCCTAGGCCGCACATCAGGGAATCCTTTGTCAGTGCTGGGGTCATAAAGATCGATCGAAATGGGGTAACCCATTTGACCCCACACAAACCCATAGCCACAATACATCCCACCAATCCCCATATCTCCCTTCCCACTGCGTTGTCCCTCTTCGAGGAACGATGGCCAGTACTTGAACAAACACCCCCTGTGATAAATCACCATAAAATGGTATTGATGTTTGAGGATATCATTTCAGACGAAATGGGGGTCAACATGATGGAGGCTGACTCCAATGAGCCATATCAGTCAACACCCTCCATCCAAATAGGTAAAAGTGCGACCCCTCAGGTACGCAACTGGGCATCTTTGCCTCAAACCCTGGAAGTAGGGAGTGACCTAAAGTTAGGCACCTGGTTTCAAAAAAAAAAAACTTATAAAAAGTGAGATAAGCCCTTGGCAGGCAATACCTTGTATATACATAGATTCATGCTGCCAAGGGTCCGTCTCCGAAGAAATACAAAACCTCAAAAATATTGACAAAATACAAAATCCCAAAAATATAGAAAAAATACAAAACCTAAAAATATTTTCTTTTAAGATTTTAGATAAAATCACACAAAAAGATGCCTCAATCAAAATATCCGTCTCACGTGAAATCGACCACTTTCCTATAGAAATACAAGAAGAGGTAGGAATCACGAGTCTGGACAAGGATGCCCCTTTTGAGGAGCTCCCTAATGAGCTCCTTGACCAGTTTGCCAACTTTGAGCATGGCCCTACCCCTATTGTCGAGGAAACTGAGGAAGTTAATCTAGGGACTGAGGAGGTTCCCCGAATTACCAAAATCGAAACATCGCTATCTCCCGAAGAAAGGAAAAGCATGATCGACTTCCTTTGGTCATACTAAGACAGTTTTGCCTGGTCATACAAGGGCATGCCTGATCTAGAAACTGATTTGGTCGAGCATGAGCTGCCTCTCTACCCGGATATGAGGTCGATTAAGCAGAAGCTGAGACGTCTTCGACCCGAGTGATGTTGAAAGTCAAAGATGAGGTCATCAAGCAATATGATGCGGGGTTTCTCATGGTATCCAAGTACCCGCAGTGGCTAGCCAATATCGTGCCTGTACCGAAGAAAGATGGAAAGGTCTGCATGTGCATCAATTTCTGCAATTTGAACAAGGCAAGCCCGAAGGATGCTTTCCCATAGTCGCATATCGACATCTTGGTCGATAACACTGCTAAGCACAGGATGCTTTCATTTATGGATGGATTCTCAGGATACAATCAGATCAAGATGGCGGAGGTTGATTGCGAGAAAATGACATTTATCACTCCTTGGGGAACCTTCTGCTACAAAGTCATATCGTTTGGGCTAAAGAATGTT
The DNA here is from genome assembly GCA_021018995.1 of Chloranthus sessilifolius. Classification (NCBI taxonomy): domain Eukaryota; kingdom Viridiplantae; phylum Streptophyta; class Magnoliopsida; order Chloranthales; family Chloranthaceae; genus Chloranthus; species Chloranthus sessilifolius. The sequence continues at coordinate 62,051,617 of CM037586.1, forward strand.
GGTGTAACATACCAAAGAGCTATGACTGTACTATTTCATGACATGATGCACCGAGAAATTGAAGTATATGTCGATGATATGATAGCCAAGTCACCGGAGTGAAGCGATCACTTGGTAAACCTTCAGAAGCTGTTTAAGAGGCTGAGAAAGTATAGGTTACGTTCCACAGAAGTGCGCTTTTGGTGCTATGTTCGAAAAATTGTTAGGATTCATCGTCAGCAGGAGATGGATCGAGGTCGACCTAGTCAAGGTCAAAGCTATCACAGAAATGCCACCGCCATCTACTGAGAAAGAGGTCAGAGAGTTCTTAGGCAGAATACAATATATCAGTCAGTTCATTACGCAACTAACTACAATCTGCACTTCGATCTTCAAGCTACTAAGGAAGAACTCACCCGTTGAATGGAACGATGATTGTCAGGCAGCATTTGATAAAATCAAAAGCTACCCCCTTAACCCACTTGTGTTGTTACCACCCGAGCCAGGGAGACCACTCTTGATGTATCTCTCCGTGACGGAAGTCTCGATGGGGTGTGTCTTAGGGCAGCATGATGAGGCAGGAAGAAGAGAACAGGCCATTTACTATCTAAGCAAGAAATTTACTGATTATGAGACACGCTATTCTCATCTGGAGAAAGCATGCCTAGCTCTTGTATGGGCTACTCAGAGGCTCCACCATTACTTGTTATCCCAAGCCGTTCTACTCTTAGCCCGCATGGATCCGTTGAAATACCTATTTGAGAAGCCCGCTCTCACTGGGCGGATAGCATGCTGACAGCTCTTATTATCTGAGCTCAACATCACGTACGTCACTCAGAAGTCGATTAAGGGACAGGAACTCGCCAATCATCTTGCCGACAATCCTTTGCCAAATATGAGCCTTTGAGAACTGAGTTCCTAGATGAAGATATCTTGTTTATGACGAAAGACGATACAGAGGAAGCAGAAGAATCTTTGGTAATGCACTTTGACGGAGCGACAAACACCGAGGGTCAGGGAGTTGGTGCCATTCTAGTTTTGCCAAAAGGATCCCACATATCCATCTCTATCAAGCTCAACTTCCTTTGCACTAATAACATGGCTGAATATGAAGCTTGTGCCGCTAGCTTGCAGGCGGCTCTCGATCTAAATATAACCCACCTTCAAGTGTTTGGTGATTCACAGTTAATCATATGCCAGACGAATGGTGACTGGAAGACGAAAGACGAGAAACTAATCCCCTATCATGAACACCTCGAGGATCTGATAGCTTTCTTCCAAGACGTGACATTCTCATATGTCCCCCGGATAAGGAACCATTTTATCAATGCACTAGCAACTTTAACATCAATGATAGAAATCCCATATGATGCTGAGATGAAGCCGATCATGATCGAGCAGAGAAGTGAGCCGGCCTTCTGCCTCCAGATTGAGGAACCTACAAAGCCTGATGATGAGCCACCTTGGTTCTCAGATATCAAGAATTTCCTTGAGACACTAACTTTCCCTGATGGTACGTCCAAGATAGACCGATGAACCATTCAACATTTAGCGGCAGGCTACGTCATTTGTGGGGAATGCCTTTATAAGCGATCGTACAACAACATTTTACTCAGGTGCCTTACAAAGAGTGAAGTGACCAACATCATGAGAGAGATCCACTAACGAGTATGCGGAGCCCACGTCAGCGGTCACATTCTTGTAAAGAAAGTTCTGCTGCAGGAAAACTTTTGAACCACTATGGAATCAGACTGTTGCAAACATGTTTAGAAATGCTACAAGAGTCAGGAACACTCTAGTATGATATACGCTCCTGCCATCGATCTTCACTGCATGACCACTCCTTGGCCATTTGCTACCTGGGGCCAAGACATCGTCTGAATGATTCACCTAAAAGCATCAAATGGACATCGATTCATCCTCGTCGCCATTGAATACTTCACCAAGTTGGTAGAAGTGGTGTCATATGCCAACATCACAGGAAGTCACATCGAGAAGTTCCTCAAGAGTAATATTGTGTGCTGATTTGGAGTACCCAAAGATATCATTACAGACAATGAAACCAATTTTGCGAATAAGCACATCCGAGCCTTCTGCGAGAAATACAAAATCAAGCACCATCGCTCGTCACCTTATCGGCCTTAAACTAATGGAGCCGTGGAAGCTGCGAACAAGACGGTTGTCTGCAACCTTGAGAAGATGGTCATCACCTATCGAGATTGGAGCGAAATGCTGTCGTTTGCTTTGTGGGCCTACAGAACATCGATCCGTACCGCTACAGGGGCAACACCATTCTCCCTTGTGTATGGAACCGAGGTCGTCCTACCGGTTGAGGTTAAGTTACCCTCGCTTCGAATCCTCATGGAATCAAGCTTACCCAAAGCAGAGAGAGAGAGAGATCCCGCTTCAAACAATTGAACTTATTGGATGAGAAGAGACTCCTAGCCTTATGCCACACTCAGGTGTTCCAGGAGTGAATCGCACGTGCTTACAACAAATGTGTCCGCGGTCGAGATCTAAAGGTATAAGACACTATGCTGAAGAAGATCCTTCCATCCCTCCACGCCGATCCGAGAGGAAAGTTCAAGCCAAACTGGGAGGGGCCTTACGTCGTTCGAGAAGTGCTACTGGGATACGCCATCCGCCTCGCCACCATGGACGGAGATCATCTTCCTGAGCCCATCAACGCCGGATACGTCCGACGGTTCTACTCTTAGTCTATTGTGATAAGGTAAGTATTGGTGAAACAGATGCGTGACTGTTTAAGAATCACCCAAAAGAGTCCATCATTCCAAACACAGTAGCCAAAAAGTATCCCTAAAAAAGATGATATCCTTTTCTACCCCATTTTGAGCCTGGGCCTTTCTTTCAATAACCCCCTCTCCCAAAACAAAATGTATGTATGTACATACAAAAAAAAAAAAAAAGTGAAATTACCATCAAAATCCAAAAAATCAGAAAAGAAAAACCTCAAAAAAGAGATTGCCTGAAATAAAATGATAAGAATAAAGAATCACGGGGCATGTATAGTAAAACCCCCAAGGAAGGAAGTAGGTCGAGAAAACTAAAGCCATATCAAGGAAACCCTTTTAGCCCAGCATACCTTCAAAATCCTAACCTAACTAATGCCCAAGCTACACCCTAAAGGAAGCCCTCTTTTTAGGTTCATAAGCAGTCATAATATCTGTTAAGTCAACATGAGTCGAGTTGTGAGACGACACTAGAACCCCATCTAGCCAGCTATGACGGAATCGACGTCTATGTTGTGGTTTTTGAAAAAATGAAAGAATAAAAAAAGAAAAGAAAATAAAAATAAAAATACAAGCTCAAAGCAAGATGGATGTGGTGAAAACCCGAAAGGGCATTACGGGTAAAAATGGCGAGCTTCTGCGAGCCAGGTGAAAACTCGAAAGGGCGCTTGGGGTAAGAGAGCTAAACCCATGGACGTAGTGAAAACCCGAAAGGGCGCCACGGGTGTAAAAAAAAAAGGAGATAAATAAATAAATAAATAAGAGAAAAAATTGAAAAACAAAGGTTTGGACTGATTGAGAAGATTGATGCTTGAGGAGCCCTCTTGGTTACTCTCTTTGATACCGTTTTTTCGGCTGGGCCACTCATGCTAGTTCAAGACGGGTCCCGATCAGAATTGTCTTTGTGCAATTGCTTTGTCAAACGTATGACTCAAGGTAAGGAGAAAGGTTTGACTCAATCCAAAGGGATTAACGTTCCGGCCTTGGTAAAATCTGGAAACTCACTCAGGTTCGACTGCATAAAAGAGTTCGACTATGCTCAAAATGGGACCCGTTACTCCGTCTCACTATCAAAGCATAAAAAAAAAATGCCAAAAACAAAAAGAATCAAGAAAAATCAAAATACAAAAAAATGTGCATATACTTCTTCTCATTTCCATGTACATATTTCCAGCATCATATTTCAATCTAAAAAATGAAGAAAAATAACAAAAATTTCAAAAAATGAAAATCTAAAAAATATCTTGAAATTGAAAAAGTGTAGGTAAAAATTTACCTCTCCTATTATTTAGGATGCATTTTCTTTATATATGTATAAACAAAAAAAAGAGAGAGACTGACGTTTTCTTAAGAATGTGTAGGAACATCAAAACGGTTTGAAGCCTCGAAGCCGGCAACCTGTCGGCGATGGACAAATTAGATGAAGCACCTCACCACAGACGTCAAGTCTATTAAAAAGAAAAAGAGAAAGAAAAAAGAAAATCATTGTGAAAATAATAATAATAATAATAAATTAATAAATTAAATTATAAATCGATGAACTTTTTATGCACAGCTACACACTCACGTATTTTCAATGCAGTAAAATGTCAATATTTTACCGGCAACGCAGTTGTGCAAAATTAATGTCCTAGGTCTAAGGTTAGCCTTGGACTCTGGATCCTACTTCAAGGTCGGAGCAACGGTGTTGATCCCGATCAAACAGTCAATGTTTCGATCAAGTCGACTCCACTGCTAAATCTTTGCGATGAACGCTCTGTTTGGGATTCATATGAACTTAAGTGTCTTAAGCTTCAAATTCTCCATTGGAAAAGGTCAATCGTTGGTTTAGACCAACTTGTTGAGAATGAGATTACGTATCAATCAAACTATGTGCAACCATGCATCCAGTAGGGTTCATTTCCCCTTTATTTTCTCCAGGCTTAAAACCTGTATTGGCAGTGCTATCCTTGTAAAGTATACGCCTTGTGTCTGGGTATCCGTATGATGGTCGTTTATTATCATAAATTGTACCCGGGCAAGTTCGGGTCGGGGCTTCCATCGCCTTTGTTTCTTATCGCCGCTAATGGGTGCATGTATATGCATAATTAAATAATGTTTATGATCATTGTTGGCAGAAACTAAGATTGGATGTCCCTTTTGAGAGATACCCAATGTTTGGTTGGATCTGTTCAAGGTAGTTGAAACGAGACACTCTAGGTCATGTTGATTTGGGGCATGCTTTCGAAAATGGCACGAACTCTTAAAAAGCATTGTGACATCTATTCACTTTGCTCTGGCAGTCATGCTAAATAAACATCGGGATTGATGGGTTCGCCCAAAGACCTCAAACCCTACTTTCAGCAGGGGCACTCATAAATAGTCAGATGGGGCAATCAAATGCCTCGTAGGATTGGATATAAACTATGGAGCCTTGCGTATGTTTACTTCATGCCTATCTTTGAATGTGGGTCGATCACCCCTCTTACTTACGAAGCTGTTGCATTCAGAATGAATTTTAAACATCAAATACCTTCAAATCATCTTGAGAAGCGAATGTTTGGCCTGACATACAGGGCTTTCGCAACTCGTTCCACCTCGGTTATGCCCAGTACTGTCACTAAGCGCTTGAGGAATGTGGGTCGATCACCCCTCTTACTTACGAAGCTGTTGCATTCAGAATGAATCTTAAACATCAAATACCTTCAAATCATCTTGAGAAGCAAATGTTTGGCCTGACATATAGGGATTTCGCAACTCGTTCCACCTCGGTTATGCCCAGTACTGTCACTAAGCGCTTCAGGAGAGATTACCTTGAGAAACGAATGTTTAGCCTAACATCCATGGCTTTCATTTTCTCACCATGTTACTCATATGATGTTTGAAGTTCGTTCTGAATGTAGCAGACCTATCAATAATGCCTTGGGCCTCTTTGGATGTCTCTTTTCTTTGGCATCCGATCATTAGTGATCGGATATCAAAGAGGGGCATCTGTAGACACTCAAATTTGGCCTAAGGCTGGATCGGAACAGATTTTGAGAGAGGTGCACTTTCAAGCTTTTGATGGAATGCATGAAACCCTTAGGAACCTTTCCAAACCCTTAGAAACCTTCTCAAACCCTTAGGAATCAACCCTAACCTTCTCAAACCCATTTGAACTCTTTCCTGGATCAGTGTCAAACCCTCCCGAGTAGTGGTTAGAAAGATGAGTTCCAAAACTTATACAGACCTTGTTAAGAGTTGAGTTATATACCATTGGAAAGAGGACTTCTCCAGCTTTCTAACAAGCTACAAATCACCTCAATCGGAGTTATGTATCAAAAGTTATGATCATTTAAAAATCAGATAATTTTGGAAGAATTTTTTCCTGGCGCGACTAATAGTTACGCCAAGCCATTTTCCCCCAGAATTTGCCTAGAGCAACTAATAGTTGCACCAGACTTTTTTTCCCCTAGAAATGGCCTAGCGCAACTAATAGTTGCACCAGGTATAAATGGGTCCCCCCACCCCTCGCGGAGCCAACTTCCAGGCTACTGTATAGAACTGTTTTATTGTACATTTGGCTGGCGCAACTAATAGTTGTGCCAGGCATATGAATAGTGACTTTTGATTTTTGCCTCGAATTTTGAAGCTAAGGTTTGAGTTATTGACCACCTCAGTCCTTGGTGTGTGTTTTGATAACTTTGTTGTACCCTTTTAATACCTTTTTGCAACCCATAAGTGATCTAAACCATTAACCCATCATCCACCATTAAAGCCCATCTTCCCACTTCTACAAATCCCTTGAAACCCTAGGAAACCTTAAATGCTAGATTACCTAATTTCTAACCTTGATTTGCATCTAAACACTCTCCTAACCCATCCAGTTCCTATAAATAGAGACCCCCACCCCTTGGTTTAAAGGTTGAAAATTTTTGCCTAAGAGAGAAAGAGTTTAAAGTGAGAAGATCTTTCTCCCTTTGGTGCACCATTGCTCATACAAATTCCAGAATTCCAAAACCTCATTTCATGCCTTACCTTTCCTAAAAAGCCTCTAGGTTAGGTGTGCGCTATCCATTTGACTCCCTTCTCTACCTCTTAGCTAGTAAGCCTTAGTGGTTAAACCCCTCTTTCCACCATTCAAGCCTTCAAAAGCTCATCAAAAGCAAGCCACGCAAGGCTCTCCTACGGTGCTACAAGGGCCCGAGGGCTCCGTGTCATGAGGTAACTTTTTTTGACACCCGTGCGGTGCCTCGCTGTCACTACAGCGAGGCCAGATTAATGAGGCCGTCACATCCGGCTCTCCCCTTTCTTCTCCTATCTCTTCCTTACCTCTTCCTATCCTCCCATTTGTGCCGTTACGCCACCAAATTTTTGGTAGGAACGGAGGGGCACAAATAGGATTTGAGGCCCATTTGTGCAAGAGGAAGCTATTTTCTTTTCTTTTACTTTATTTTTGTGTTGGCCATTAGTAGAGACCGCGTTAACCAGGTTGATCGGGTGCCTAACACGTTCCCGATCGATAACCGAAGCCCCTACCCAAGAGCCTTTGCTGTGGACCGGATTCAGAGTCATATTTATGGCACTTCGGTGCTTATAAAAATGATATAGGTATCCGGGGACACCAAAAGCTCCGGGTGGCGACTCTATATTTTTGCAAGCGAGTGCATCGCCGCAACGAGATCGTCAAAAATCCCACTGTTGCACAACTACAAAATAAAATCTAAAAAACTGCATATATGGACAAAAAAATAAAAAGGACTGCTATGCAAATGAAAGGAAGCTATTGCTAATAATAGAACAACAGCAAAAACAAAGTGAGGATTTTCTAGTGTAATGGTAAAGGTAAAATAAAATCAAAGTAAAATAGGGATGAATTCAGTACAACTAAAATCTCCTAGACCTACAAGATATAGGGTCCTTTATAGCAAGTTTTGATAAGTAAGAGTTTGTCCCACAAGGAGTAGTGATCTAAACCTAAAAGGTGTATAGTAGACCTCCAGATCTGACTACAGATCTGGTAATTCTAAGAAGAAAGAGAGCTTTTCGGGTGTCACTAGATCTAATTCTACAAAACTGAAATAAAACTAAACTAAAAGATAGAGGAAGATGGATGGAAAAATAAGGATCAAATGTTGAGAAATAGGTAGCCAGGACCTGGTTCTTATTGTAACTCAATCGAATCAAAGGCATTGTATAGATCTGATTTGCTACAATCCTCTTTTCTTGCTCCTAGCTTCCCAGGTTATCCTGGCAAAGGTGAGGTATAAGGATCCAATCTCAATCAGAGAATTGAAGCAATCCTAAGGCTATGATCTATCCACTTTAATGGTCACAGAGCATCCTAGAGATTGTTCCACTCCAAGGGTCTTGATCCGAACAGGAAAACAATTGCAGATGCTCTAGATGCCAAGATACGAGACCCTCATAGGCTAACATCTACAGGAATATCCAACCCAGGGAAAATAAATATGAAAAAGTGAAATATAGAATAGAATCACCTTTAAAAACCACAGTCACTATAATCTTACAGCATATTGAGCTCGGATCTGCAATCTGTGCAACATCTATCTATTCCAAAATTCTTTAAAACTTTCAAAATAGACTTACAAAACAAATCTGGGTTGCTTATTTAGATCTAATCCAACATGCTGGATTAGGGAGAGAAGGGGGAAAATAAAATAGAAAAATAAAACTAAAATTAAAACCTAAATGAGTGAAGGAGAAACACAACTATTCTATGGATTCCTTGCTGAGAAATTACAGCAGAATATATGGGTATTTATACATATGCATCGATTCATTTTATACATATGCATCGATCCATGTGCCTTGAGTTACAGCCAATCAGAGAGTAGAGGACTCAATTTCGTTATGCGCAGCTGAGGTGTCTTCATTTCGGCTAAGGAAAATTGCATGTGGACTGCTGTCCCATGTGCAAAGTTTTGTTCCCAGCTGATGTGTTCTTGCAGCTCTCAAAAATGCCCCTACCGGCCATTGATATTTGCTGATGGAACCCAAGATAAATCCCTAAGATGTGTGGGACATTGGGATGTGTGCCCTAGAGGCATTGGAATCCCCAAAATGTCCCTAAAGTGTGAGATAGATGGCTGGAACTCGTGCCTTGATAGGTTAGAGCTTTAGAACTTCAATCTCGAGAGGTTCACGCAACTGTTTAACAGGTTAAATGGGCTTCAGGTATGCACTCGATAGGTTCTCGACAGGTTCTAATAGGAGCTCGACAGGTTCATTCAACCTATCAACAGGATGCTTGATAGATTCCATTTCAACATCAGAACCTCTCGACAGGTTGATTTAGGCATCAGAACCTCTCGACAGGTTCATTCAATAGCTAGACAGGTTCATTTATCCTCTTGACAGGTTCTCGGCAGGTTCATTTTCAGCATTTTTCAGCACTGCAGCTTGATTTCAGCACATACCAGCTCGTGGGGTTCAACCAACCACTTGAGAGGTTGGATCTTATCATTTTAAACCACTCGAGGGGTTGGTTTTCAACATGAACCACTCATGGGGTTCACTAAATTATGCAATTAAAGCACTTGAGTGGTTGTACCAACCCTCTAAACTACTCGAATTCTTCAAGTTTACAGCTGTGCTGCTCATGGGCTTCCATCATCAGCTTGAGTAGATGAACTTCAACACTTAAAGTACTCAAGTGCATTAATGTTGTAGCAGTAATATGCCACTTGAATTGCTCTGCAGCTGTTCGCATAAAATGCCTTGAGGTGCTGATTTGCTGCTCTCTTCCATCCAAGGTGTTGCCTTGCTACAAACACAAAATGTTGTATTACTGCATAGCACCTCATTAACCTTTGGGCTTCACCACTCTCTCTCATCCGGTCTTCAAGGCCCCCAAAGCATGCTAAAAAGCCCCAATGGTGTGAACCACCATGGTGCCTTTTCAATAAATCCATCAGCTCCACTGCTAAACACAAAATTCCTTCTTCTTGGCTTCAAAAGCATGGATTGAAGCATTAAGTTCTTATTTTGTTATTATCTATAAAAACACTTTAAAGACATTATTAACATGGTCAAAGGTCCATCAAAGGTCAGGTTAAGGGGTAGAAAGTGGTATATTTCAGTGCTCAACAACTACATCTATTCACTCTGCTCGGGAAGGCATGCTAAATAAACTTCGGGATCAATGGGTTCACCCAAAGACCTCGAACCCTACTACACGCAGGGGCACACAACCACTCAAATGGGGCAATCAATGCCTCGTGGGATTGGACGCAAACTATGTAACATTGTGTATTTTAACTTTCCACCTATCTTTAAGTGTGGGTTGATCATCGCCCTTACTTGCGAAGATGTTTTATTCAGAATGAATCTCGAACATCAATCACCTTCAAATCATCTCGAGAAATGGACATTTTTCCTGACTAATGGGCTTTCGTAACTGGAGAAGCGAATGTTTTTCTTAGCTATTGGACTTTCGCAACTCATTCCACCTCGGTTATGCCCAATAACGTCGCTAAGCGCTTGGGGATCGATTACCTTGAGAAACAGACATTTTTCTCGACATACAGGGCTTTCATTTTCTTACCATGTTACTTGTCTGATGTTTGAAGTTCGTTCTTAATGCAGTGAACCCATCAATAATGCCTTGGGCCTCTTTGAATGTCTCTTTTTCTTTGGCATTCGATCATTAGTGATCAGATACCAAAGAGGGGCATTTGTAGACACCCAAATTTGGCCCAAGGCCCGATCGAGACACATTTTCGAGAGAGGCGCATTTTCGTTCTTTTGATGGCATATATGAAACCCTTAGAAACCTCCCAAAACCTTAGGAGACATCCCATACCTTTAGGAAACATTCTAGATCCCTTAGAAACCTTCCCAAACCTTTAGAAACCAATCCCGACCTTTAAAACCCATTCCAAACCTAAACCTAACTTTTTCAGGCAATGGATGATGAGTGGTGAACTAGGACTAGATAGGATCTTCTAATACAATTGAATCTTATACTATTGAAAAGTAGAAGTCCTCAGCTTTACAACAAGCCCAGAATCACCCAAATCAGGGCTGTACATAAAAAGATATGACATTCTGAAGTTTAGGGGTAAAATGGGATTTTGAGGAGGATCCCCCCAGGATTTTGGTGCATCTATTAGATGCGCCAAGCCATTTCTCCCCAAAAATGGCTTGGCACAACTAATAGTTGCACCAGCTTGTAGGTGGGTCCCACCTCGGGCATCCAACTTCCCAGGACACAGTGTGGCACTGTTTTACTGTACATTTGCCTGACGCGTCTATTAGTTGTGGCAGGCTTATGAACAGTGACCCTAGGTTTTTGCCTTGAAATTTGATATTAGGGTTTGAATTATTGACCATTTTGATCTTTGTGGTGTGTTTTGCTAGTTCAGTTGCACCCATTCCCTATCTATTTACAATCCTTTAAGTGGTTTAAACCTTTAACCTATCATCCACCATTGGAGCATCTCTTCACACATTTCAAAGCCCTAAGAACCCTAGGAAACCTTAGATGACAAGATTACCTAATTCTTAACCTAGTTTAGCCTCTAAACATCCTCCTAACCTCTCTTCTTCCTATAAATAGAGAGGCATCCCTCCCTTTACAAAGGCTTGAAAATTTTCTCAAAATAGAGATTAAGAAACCTTTCTCTCTCTCTCTCTCTCTCTCCTCTAGTGCACTTTTCTATACAAATTCTAGAATTCATAAACCTTCTTCCATGCCTTACCATTCATCCAAAACCTCTAGGTTGGGTGTGTGCTACCCCCTAGACTTCCCTCTTTATCTCTGAGCTATCCATCCTAGGAGTTAGAACCCTATTTCAAACCATTCAAGCCATCAAAAGCTCACCGAAGCAAGCCTACGCAAGGCTCCACAGTGGTGCAATAAGGGCCTGAGAGCTCCAACTCTCCCGTCTATTCCACTACCTTCTCGATTCTTCCTCCATCCTCTCATTTGTGCCATTACATCGCTGAATATTTGGTAGGAACGGAGGGGCACAAATAGTATTTTAATACCCCTTGGGTAAGAGGACTTTTATTCTTCTTTTATTTTAGTTTTATTTTGGCCATACGTAGAGACCGCATTAAGCGGGTTGATCGGGTGCCTAACACCTTCCCAATCGATATCTGAAACCCCTACCCAAGAGCCTTTGGCATAGTCTAGATTCAGAGTCAATTTTTGGCACCTCGGTGCTATTTAAATTTGATTTGGGTTTCTCGGGACACCAAAAGCTCTGGGTGGAGACTCCTTAATTTTTACGAGTGCGCATCGTCGCGATGGGATCATCTCGATTCCCATGATTGCCCATAATGGACATCAAATTTTCATTCAATCTATTGTTAGGATGCCCATGATTGCATGATGTCAGAGCGATACCGTCGATGCTGCATCAAAAGCTCAAGTTTACATCTGGGCATAAGATTATCACTATCATTGGTGAGGGGCACAGTGAGAAGGAAAAATCCACCAACAGCATTGAGAAGCCAAAAGTGCTGGATGTGCTGCACACAACTGAGGATGTCGACCTCCACAATTTTGAATACAAAGTATCAATGATACTCTTGGTGCCCATTGAGGGCATCATTCCAAAAATTAGAGGCGGAATGGTAGCGGCAGTGGTCATGCTACAGAAATGAGGTTATAAAAAAGGAAGAGGAGTTGGGCCCAGACCGCAAGGCAGAAGAGAGCCAGTCACAGGCAAGGGTGGTCAAAAAGTCAGATTTTGGCTAGGTTACAAGCCCACTGAGGAAGAGGTTCGGGAGGCTAAGGAGAAAGCCCTAGCCATAGAAGTTGCAAGAGCTAGAGGGATACACTTAGAAGAGAAGCCTCGTCCTAGGCCTCACATAAGGGATTCATTCGCAAGTGTTGGGGTTGTGAAGATCGACCGAAACGAGGCAACCCGATTAACCCCACACAAACCCATAGCTCCCATTCACCCCACCAATCCCCAAATCATCCCGCCTGGCCTGGAAGTAGATTTAGCTACTCTGTCCCTGTTCGAGGACCAACCCTCCATACCTGCCCGATCTCCCCTTGTAATAAATCACCACAGGACTTTATTGACGTTTAAGGACTACATCCCAAACAAACCCATGATCAACATGATGGAGGCTGACTTTGAAGAACATATCAGCCAACCCCATTCATTCGAAAAGGTAAAGGAGTGACACCTAAGGTACGCAATTGGGCATATTTGCCCAATACTCTGGAAGCGGGGAGTGGCCTAAACTTTGGCACTCGTTTCTAAAAAAAATGACCTGTAAAAAGTGAGATAAGCCCTTGGTAGGCAATCCCGCGTGTATATAGGGGCCCGCTTTGCCAAGGGACCAATCCGAATAAAACAAAAATTCTAAAAACATAGAGAAAATACAAAATTCAAAAATATTATCTTTCAAAATTCTGAATAAATTCCCAAAAAAAGATGCCTTCATTGAAATGCCCGTCCCACGTGAAATTGACCCCTTTTCTATAGAAATACAAGAAGAGATAGGAATAACGAGTTTGGACGGGGATGTCCCTTTTGAGGAGCTCCCCAATGAGCTCCTTGACTGGTTTGCTTACTTTGAGCATGACCCTACTCCCATTGTCGAAGAAACAGAAGAAACGTCATTGTCTCCTGAAGAAAGAAAAAGCATGTTCAATTTCCTGCAGTGATACCAAGACATTTTTGCCTGATCATATGAGGACATACCTGGTTTGGACACTAATTTGGTCGAGCGTGAGTTGCCTCTCTACTCTGAAATGAAGTCGGTCAAGTAGAAGCTAAGATGTCTCCGACCCGAGTGGATGTTGAAAGTCAAGGATGCGGTAATTAACCAGTATGACACGGGGTTTCTCATGGTTCCAAGTACCCGTAGTGGCTAGCCAATATTGTCCCAATGCCGAAGAAGGACGGAAAGGGTCGCATGTGCATTGATTTTCGAAACTTGAACAAGGCGAGCCCAAAGGACGACTTCCCGTTACCACACATCAACATCTTGGTCGATGACACTGCTAAGCACGAGATGCTTTCATTTATGGATGGGTTCTCAGGATATAATCAGATAAAGATGGCAGAGGTCGATCGAGAAAAAATGGTATTCATCACCTCCTGGGGAACCTTTTGCTATCGAGTCATGCCGTTGAGATTAAAGAATGTTGGGGCAACGTACCAAAGGGCAATGACGATGCCATTCCACGACATGATGCACCGAGAGATTGAGGTATATGTCGATGATATGATAGCCAAGTCACCAGAGCGAAGCGATCATCTGATAAATCTCTTGAAGTTGTTTGAGAGGCTGAAAAAGTACAGGTTACGTCTGAATCCATAGAAATATGCATTCGACGCCATATCAGGAAAGCTATTGGGATTCATTGTCAGTGGGAGAGGTATTGAGGTCGACCTAGTCAAAGTAAAGGCCATCATAGAAATGTCACCGCCGTCTATAAAGAAAGAAGTTAGAGGCTTAGGTATGATACAGTATATTAGTTAGTTCATTGCCTATCTACATGCCGATCTTCAAGCTCTTTCGAAAGAACTCGCCCGTTGAATGGAACGACAATTGTTAGCCAACGTTAAATAAAATCAAAAGCTACCTCCTTAACCCACCTGTGTTGGTAGAACCCGAACAAGGGAGACAACTCTTGATTTATATGTCCACATGGAAGTCTCGATGGGATTTGTCTTAGGGCAGCATGACGAGACGGGAAGAAGAGAGCAGGCTATCTACTATCTAAGCAAGAAGTTTAATGAATATAAGACGCGCTATTCTCATCTAGAGAAAGCATGTTTGACTTTTGTATGGGCTACTCAAAGGCTCCGTTGTTACTTGTTATCCCAAGTTATTCTACTCCTAGCCTGAATGGACCCGTTGAAGTACTTATTTGAGAAACCGGCTCTTACTGGGCGAACTGCATGATGGTAGCTTTTATTATCTAAGTTTAACATCACGTGCATCTCTCAGAAGTTGATCATGGGGCAGGCACTCGCTGATCATCTTGTCGACAATCCTTTGCCAAATTATGAGCTTTTGAGAAATGAATTTTCTTATGAGGATATCCTGTTCATGATGGAAGGCGATATTGAGTAAGCAGAAGAATCATGCGTAATAAACTTTGATGGGGTAGCAAATGTCGAGGGTTAGGGAGTTGGCACCATTCTTATTTCGCCGAGAGGATCTCACGTATCGGATTATATCAAACTCAACTTCCCTTGCACTAATAACATGACCGAGTACGAAGATTGTGCAGCAAACCTACAGGCAGCTCTCGATCTGAACGTAACACACCTCCGAGTATTCGACAATGCATAGCTGATCATTTTCCAAACAAATGGATAATGGAAGACGAAAGATGAGAAATTGATCTCTTAGCATGAGAATCTCGAGGACTTGATTGCATATTTTAAGGATGTCACGTTCTCTTATGTCCCGTGAATAAGGAATCATTTTGTCGATGCATTAGAAACTTTGATGTCAATGGTAGAAATCCCGTATGGTGTTGTGATGAAGCCGATCATGATTGAGCAGAGGAATGAGCAAGCCTTCTGCCTCCAGATTAAGGAACCTACAAAGTGTCAGGAACACTCTAGTCTGATACAGACTCCTGCCATCGATCTACATTGCATGACCACTCCTTGGCCATTTGCTACCTGGGGCCTAAACATCATTGGTATGATTAATCTGAAAGCCTCAAACGGATATCGGTTCATCCTCGTCGCGATCGAGTACTTTACTAAGTGGGTAGAGGCAGCGTCATATGCCAACATCATGGCCGTTCACGTCGAGAAGTTTCTCAAGAACAATATTGTATGCCGATTTGGAGTACCCAAAGGTATCATCATGGACAATGGCACCAACTTTGCGAATAAGCGCATCTAAGCCTTCTGCGAACAATACAAGATCAAGCACTATCGCTCGTCACCTTATCGGCCTCAAACTAATGGAGCCGTAGAAGCTGCTAACAAGATGGTTGTTCGCATCCTCGAAAAAATGGTTGTCACCTATCAAGATTAGAGTGAAATGTTACCCTTCGCATTGTGGACCTACAGAACGTCGATCCATACTGCAACAGGGGCAACACCCTTCTCCCTTGTGTATGGAACCGAGGTTGTCTTACCTGTTGAGGTTGAAGTACCCTCGCTCCGAATCCTCCTTGAATCAAGCTTACTCAAAGCGAAAAGAGAGAGATCCCGCTTTGACCAATTGAACTTACTGGATGAGAAAAGACTCCTCGCCTTGTGTCATACCCAAGTGTACCAAGGGCGAATCGCATGCGCTTACAATAAATGTGCCCGCGATCGAGATCTGAAGGTGGGAGACACTGTGTTGAAGAAGATCTTCCCATCTCTCCACGCCGAACCAAGAGGAAAGTTCAAGCCTAATTGGGAGGGACCGTACGTCATTAAGGAAGCACTGCCAGGATACGCCATCCACCTCGCCACCATGGACGGAGAACAATTTCCTGAGCCCATCAATGCTGGATATGTCTGACGGTTCTACTCTTAGTCTATCTCGGCAAGGTAAGTATTGGTGAAACATATAACTGACTACTTAAGAATCACACAAAAGAGGCCATCATTCCAAACACAGTAGCCAAAAAGCATCCCTAAAAATGATGATATCCTTTGCTACCCATTCGAGCGTTGGCCTTTCTTTCAATAAACTCCTTCCTTGAAAAAGAAAACTGTGTACATATACCAAAAATAAAAAAGAAGGGAAAATAAGATTACTATCAAAATAAAAAAAATCAGAAAAGCATAACATAAAAAAGAGTTTACCTGAAATAAAATAAAAGAAAAAGAAAAGAAATATAGGAATCATGGGAGCTTGAAGAAGTGTATTATGGACAACTAAAAATGTATCAAAGAAACCCTTTTAGCCTAGCATACCTTCAATCCTAACCCGACCCATGGCCAAGCTACACCCCGAAGAAAGCCCTCTTTTTAGGTTCACAAGCAGTCATAGTATCTTTTAAATCAACACGAGCTGAGTTGTGAGACGACACCAAAACCCCATCTAGCCGACTATGACGGAATTGATGTCTATGTTGTGACTTTCAAAAAAATAAAGAAAAGAAGAAAATAAAATAAAAATATACAAGTGCAAAGCAAGATGGACGTGGTGAAAAAAGCGCTACGGGTAAAAATAGCAAGCTTGTGCAGACCAGTTGAAAATCTGAAAGGGCACTTGGGGTAAGAGAGCTAAACCCATGGACATGGTGAAAACTCGAAAGGGCGCCATAGGTAAAATAAGGGCAAAAATGGGCACGACAAACCCACCTTGGGCGTTGTGAGCAAAAGAGCTTTAAAAGAAAAAAATTAAAGAAGAAGGGTTTGAAATGATTGATAATATTCATGTTTGAGGAACCCTTTTTGTTACTCTCCTTGTTACCCAATTTCCAACTGGGCCACTCATGTTAGTTCAAATCGGGCCCCAACCAGTTGTCTTTGTGAAACTTCTTTGTCAAACGTATGACTCGAGGTAAGGAAAAAAGTTTGACTTAATTCAAAGGGATTGACGTTTCGGCCTTGGTAAAATTGCTGAAGCTCACTCAGATCCGACCACTTGAATTGGTTCGACCATGCTCAAAAAGGGACCCGTTACTTTGTCTCACTATTAAGGCATCAAACAAAAAATAAAAAAGAAGAAGAGAAAGAAAATCAATAAAAATCTAAATACAAAAAAATATATATATTTCTACTCTTTTCCATGTACATATTTACAACATCTTACTTTCGTCTCAAAAATTGAAGAAAAAGAACAAAAAATATTTGAAAAAAAAAATTATATATGTATATATATATAAATCTTGAAATTTAAAAAAAAAAAAAAAATATATATATATATATATATATAAATCTTGAAAATTAAAAAAAGAAAAAAAATATATATATATATAGGTAAAAGTTTGCTTCTCCTTCTATTGATTAGGATGCACTTTTTCATAAATGAATAAAAAGGGGACTTGCATTTTCTCAAGATGTGCAGGAACATCAAATGGTTTGTAGCCTTGAAGCAACCAACCTCTCGGCGATGGACATATCAGATGAAGCATCTCACAATCGTCGTCCAGTCTATTCAAAGAAAAAGAGAAAAAAGAAAATCATTTTGAAACAGAAAAAAATATATGCGTTTTCATTGAACTTTTTACGCATAGCTACGCACATGCGTATTTCAATACGGTAAAATGTCAATATTTTATCGGCAATACAGCTGTGCTAAATTAATGCCCTAAGTCTAAGGTTCTCCTTGGAACTTTGAATCCTACTTTAAAGTAGGAGCAACAGCGTCAATCCCAATCAAGCGGTCAATGTTTTGATCAGGTTGATTCCACTGCTAAATCTTTGAGCTAAGCATTCTGTCTTTGGATACATATGAACGTGAGTGTCTAAGCTTCAGATTTTTCATGAACTTTTCGAAGTTGTAGACTTTTGGTCACCGTAGTCAGGGCATGCACCCTATGGGGTTTGAGGTCCGGGTAACTCCGTTGAAAAAGGTCAATTGTTGGTTGAGACTAACCTATTGAAAATGAAACTACATATCAATCAACTATGTGTAAACATACATGCAGAAGGGTTCATTTCCCTTATTTTTTTGCAGGCTTAAAACCTGCATTAGCACGGTATCCCTGTAAAGTGTACGCCATGTGTCTAGGCATCTGTAGGATGGTCGTTTGTTCTCATAAATTATACCCATATAGGATCTGGGTCGAGAATTCAATCGCCTTTGTTGCTTATCATCCCTAATGGGTGCATGTTTATGCTTAGTTAATGATTTGTAAGATCATTAATGGCGGAGACCAAGATCAGGTGTCCCCTTCGATGGGCGCACCCAATTTTGGCCAGATTTGTTCAGTGGGGTTTGTAGTTGGATGCTCTAGGTCATGTTGATCTAGGGCACATTATAAAAAATGGCACGTACTCCCAAAAAGCATTGCGACATCTATTCGCTCCGCTCGAGTAGTCGTGCTAAATAAATTTCGGGATCAATGGGTTCACCCAAAGATCCCGAACCCCACTTCAAGTAGGGGCACCCATGACTAGTTAGATGGGGTGGTCAATGCCTCATATGATTGGACACATACTGTGGATCCTTGCATATTTTCTTTGCACCTATCTTTGAGTATGGGTCGATCACCCTCTTACTTGCGAAGCTGTTGTATTCAGAATGAATCTCGAACATCAAACATCTTCAATCATCTCGAGAAGCGAATATTTTTTCTAACATTAGACTTTTACTACTCGTTCCATCTCGATTATTCCTAGTAATGTCGCTAAAGCGCTTGGGGACCGATTACCTTGAGAAACAGACGTTTTTCTTGACATACAGGGCTTTCATTTTCTCACCATGTTAACCATCTGATGTTTGAAGTTCGTTCGGAATATAGTGGACCCATCAGTAATGCCATGGGCCTCTTCAGATGTCCCTTGTCATTGACATTCAATCATTCGTGATCGGATACCAAAGAGGGGCATCTGTAGACACCAAAATTTGGCTCAAGGCCCGTTCGAGACACATTTCGAGAGAGGCGCACTTTCGTGCTTTTGATGGCATGTATGGAACCCTGAGAAGCCTTCCTAAAACCTTAGGAGCCATCCTAAACCCTTAGGAATTACCCTAGATCCCTTACCAATCTCCCCAAAATCTTGTAAACCCATCTCGACCCTTATAAACCATTCCGAACCTAAACCTAGCTTTCCTGAGAAATAGATGAGGACTGGTGTACCAGGACTAGCTAGAACCTTCTACTATGATTGAATCTCATGCCATTGGAAAGTAGAGGTTCTCATCTTTCCAGCGAGCTAAGAATCTCCCCGATCCGAGCTATACATCAAAAGTTACGGCGATTCAAAGGTCAGGCACAAAAATGAGCATCAACTAAACCTCGCAAGGCTGGCTTTGAGCCCCACGAGAACTCGATAAGAATAGTTGCGTTAGTTATAAATGGGTCTCCCTGCTGGCTGTCAACTTCCTAAATCCCATATTTTCACTGTTTTATTATACATTTGCCTGGCACATCTATTACTTACGCCATGCTTATGAATAGTAACCTTATGTTTTTATCTCAAAAATTGAGATTGGGGTGTGTTTTGCTTGTTCTGTTGGCCATCTTGATCCTTGGGGTGTGCTTTGCTTGTTCTATTGCACCCATTCCCTATCTATTTGCAACCCTTTAAGTAGTTTAAAGCCTCAACCTACCATCCACTATTAGAGTTACTTTTCACATATTTCAAGGCTCTAATAACCCTAGGAGACCTTAGAAGGCTAGATTACATAATTCCGAACCTAGTTTAGCCCCTAAACACCCTCCTAACCTCCCCCTTTCCTGTAAATAGAGAGGTACCCCCCCGTTTTAGGGGGGGCTTGAAAAAATTCTCAAAATAGAGATTAGGAACTCACCCTCTCTCTCTCCTCTAGTGCCCCTTTTCCATACAAATTCCAAAACTTCTAAACCTCATTTTAGACCATGCCTTTCATCCAAATCCTTTAGGTTAGGTGTGTGCTACCCTCTAGCCTTCCCTCTCTACCTCTTAGCTTGCAAGCCCTAGGATCTAGAACCCTAATTCTCACCATATACGCCATCAAAGTTCACCGAAGCAAGCCTATGTAAGGCTCCCCAATGGTACAACAAGGGCCCGAGAGCTCCGGCTCTCCCTTCTATTCCTCTACCTTCTCGGTTCTTCTTCCATCTTCTCATTTGTGCCATTACACCACTGAATTTTTGGTAGGAATGGAGGGGCACAAATAGGATTTTAATGCCCCTTGGACAAGAGGAAGGCTCTTTTGTTTCTTTTATGTCATTTTTGTTTTGGCCATAAGTAGAGACCGCATTAAGCGGGTGGATTGGGTGCCTAACACCTTCCCAATCGATAACCGAAGCCCCTACCCAAGAGCCTTTGGCATAGTCCGGATTCAGAGTCAATTTTTGGCACTTCGGTGCTATTTAAATTTGATTTGGGTTTCCCAAGACACCAAAAGCTCTAGGTGGTGACTCTATATTTTTAACGAGTGCGCATCATCGTGATGGGATCGTTTCGATTCCCACGATTGTACAACCCTATTTGCAACACTCTAGGCTTTTGAAATCCCACCCTATCATCTACCATTGAACCTCATTTACACCTTTTCATAGCCTTGAAAAACCCAAAGTCTTAGATTTGGGATTACCTAATTGCTAATCTCATTAGCCTTTAAGCACCCCCCTAATCTATCCCAACTCTATAAATAGAGAGGCACCCCCCTTATTAAAAGCTTGAAAAATTTTCCGAAAGAGAGAAAAGATTAGGAGAGTTCCTTCCCCCATTTGGTGCACCAAACCCATACAAATTCCTGATTTGAAAATCAGCCCTTAGACCCCATCTTCCATCATAAACCCCTTAGCCTAGGTGAGAACTACCCCCTAGCCTTCCTTTTCTACCTCTTAGCCAACAAGCCTTAGAGTTCAAGACCCATATCTCAACCCAATAGTTATCAGAAGCTCTTCCAACGCAGCTACGAGAAGGTCTACGACTATGCTACAAGGGCCTGAGAGCTCCGGCTCTCCCCTCTATTCCTCTACCTTCCTTTCTTGTCCTCTATCCTTGAATTTGCGCCGTTACGCCGCTGAAATTTCGGTGATTGCGGGGGGCGTAAATAGGATTGGAGCACCTTTGGGCAAGAGGAAGTGTTGTTTTATTTTTATATATATATATTTCTATTGGGCATAAGTAGAGACCGCTTTCGAGCAGGTTGATCGGGTGCCTAACACCTTCCCGATCGATAACCGAAGCCCCTATCCAAGAGCCTTTGGCGTGAATCAATAAATCAGAGTCATCTTTTTGCACTTCGGTGCTTTCAATATTGATTTAGGTTTCCCAGGACACTAAAAGCTCTGGATGGCGACTCTATATTTTTCCTACAAGTTCTTCGTCACCACAGGTCGTTGATATCCACGGTTGCACACTTACGTATATGTAGCCCTCGGAGTGTAGAAAAGTGTTCGGTCAAATGCTGACCTTGCCCTGATTTATGAGAAAGACAACATTATCCAAGAATCTCGAAACCCTCTATTTATGGGAATTATATGTTAAAGCTCTAACGTATAATAGATTATATGATGGACTCCCACCGTATCATTGGTCTCGACCCAGCCCGGGAAGAGTTGTTGATTATATGCTGGAATCCTTGTGTATAATTGATTGTACAACCTTTAAAACTATATAATTTAGACTTGAATCTTGACATTGTTAGGCCTCATTTAACTACTTATGCTTGCTTTTAGTGTTAGATATGGTACAATCAGTTTTGAGGCCAAAAGAGCAAGAAAGTGGTTAAAAGCGCCAAAGAAAGGAAGACTCGAAGACATGACAGAAAACAAAGGAAAGAAAGAAGAGTATAAAGGTTTTAATAAAGTTTTTCAAGAACTATGGATTATACCATTGGAAAGTAGAGGTTTTCATATTTCCAATGAACCAAGAAACGCCCAAATCCGAGTTGTACATAAAAAGTTATGAGGAAACGAAGTACACATAAAAGTGCAAGAATTTGCAATCTCGACCAGTCGAGTTTCGATGAAATAACATAGAAATTTGGACCAGTCGAGATGTAAACAACTTCAGAAATGGAAAAATAACTTGTCCAAATTCAAAATTGACCAGTCGAAACCAAACAACAAATGGGTGTTTTCAGGAAATTAAAGTGGACTAGTCGAAACCAATTTCGACCAGCCAAAACCAAAGGAGCAGCATCAAAAAAATTAAAGTGGACTAATCGAAAAGTAGTTTTTACCAGTCAAAATCAAGTACTATGAAGATTCCTACAAAGCGAGAAAAGAAATCAAACTAGACTGGTCGAGTTCCATTTTCAACGGGTTGAAATGAAAGTTCTTTGTAAAAAATCAGCTGCGATAGGCTGGTTTCTTCTGGATTTCTAGAGTCTGAGGTTTCTACCTTCCTAGTTTAGTTACGATACATTTTTTGAGTTTGTTTCCAAATAAAAGACAGAGTACTAGAGCCTTATGATCTATAAATAAAGACCCTAGGTTTAGGAATTGATAGCTTGGAGCCGAGAGCTCTTCCTTACTTTCGTTTTCTTTAAGGTTTAGGTTTTCTAGTTCTAGGTTTAGTTTTAGTTTATAATTTAAGAGAGTTTGGGAGTTTGAGGGCTTTGTAAATGATTGCTCGATGATCTATTCAACGATGATGATGGTTAGATCTGCGATGCATGGCTAAATCTCGAAGCTTGTGATCTCTTGTAAAATCGAAGATAAGTAGTTAGTTCAAGTTCTATTTATGTTTTTATTTGAATTTATGTGATAATGATTGCATGATTGTGGTTTACTTTTGTTACCATAAATGCGTGTAGAGCTTTAATTCTGTTTTTGATCATTCTAATGGCCTTGTTGGGATTTGGATTAGATCTAATAGGATACCCACCTTCGAATTAGAACTAGTAGTCTAGTTTGATAGGTTTCATGCAATGGTGCTTACGGATTGGATCGCTAGAGATTAGACGGATCATATCGTCCCGACTAGTCCGTGACTATGAATAGGATCTTATTATTTTACCTAGCTTTAGCTTGTAGTGAAAACAACGTTGATTACCCAGAATTCGGATTAGAATAGGAATAGAATACGGGTTAAATACAAATCTGCGATTAAGAGGGATCCCATGGTGTTTTCTCACTGTTTTCTAAATCATAATTTACTTTCTTTCCTAGATAACTTAATTAGAATTTTCCTTTTTATAAACCTCTCTTTTGGTCAATGCTTTAGTTTAGAAAAATACCTAATCTATGTGGCTCGACGCCCTTGTATTCGCCCTAGTACCACGAACTTATGCACTTGCAAGGTTTTAGATTTAAACGATCAAGTTTTTGGCACCATTGTCGGGGCTACAGTTTTATTCAAATTATTGTCTTTTAGTTTGTTTGCATTAGTAATTTTTTATTATAGTTTACTTTATTTCTAGATTTGGGGACCGAGGTCCGAGTCTACTAAAGCTTCGAAGGGGATGCCGGTTAGAGGCCAACGTACACATCTTTGGTTTCAGATTTAGTTAGGTTTTTGTATTTGTATTTTTCGTTTCCTAGTTTATGTCTATTTGATATTGAGTTTCCCACAAATTTGATGCCCCCATCTTTTTATGGGTTATATTATAAAACTCCATACCAAAATTGGGATGAATACAGGGAGAATTGTCCTAATTGGTCGAAACAAAATTAGTGTTGTAAATTAAATCAGTTTTTCATGCCAAAATTTTCAAACCAACCTTAGTTTAACCCACAATACATCCTCGATGGCCCCAACTAGTTACCTCTCCAACTGATCGGCTAACTAAAGAGTTACCTATGGCGATTTTAGCTCCCGCAAATCAAGCTCCAAGTATACAGAGTAAGGAAGCCAGTTCACACTTGCTCCAAGGTCCAAAAGTGCCTTGTTTATGGTGTGGTCACCAATGACATAAGGAATGGTGGGCACTCCTTGATCACTTCGTTTTAAGCAGGTGGTATTGTTTAAAACAGAGCTTACTTGCTCGGTGAGAAAGACCTTTTTGAAAGGTGAGACCGTGATATCCTTTTAATCGTGTAAAGGTCTTTAAGGAATTTACCATATGCGAGAACTTGTATGATGGCATCTTAGAGCGGGTGATTGATTTTTACTTATTTAAAAGTATCCATCATCTCCTCCATCAGCACATTACTTATATCACAAGATGAAGACCCGCCCATGGCTTGGGGAAAGGGAACTTTAGGCATATAGGGTGCCTCAACAGTAGCCTTGGGTGTGTCTTTACTTGGAGCAAGAAGTTCCTTCGGAGGCACTTGCCGAATATGGGCCTCTGGTTCATGCTCCTCATCAACTGGATCTCTATTGCTCGGTTGCTTTTCCTCTTTCGACATTGGTGGAATCACAACTTATTATCCACCATCCTCCCACTCATTAAGGTAATTACAGCTTGCGTTTGTTCAAGGGAAGAAGTCTCCCCCATCATTACCATACCTTTAGGATTGTTCACCGGTTGGGATGCCAACCGACCCTCGTCTGTCTTACTCAACACAGTAGCTACTTGCCCAATATGGGTTTCTAGCTTGGCAATCGATTGCATGTGAGAGTGGAGTTGCTGCATTTGTTGCCGGGGCTGTTGCTGTCAGCACTGAACGGCTTGGAAAATAGTCTCCTCAAAAGTACAACTCCATTGAGGTCTGAACTGCTGCTGCCCATGGGGCTGCATAGGAGGTTGTGAGTAACCCGGTTGTTGTGTAAATGTCGGTCTAAAAGGCTGGGTTGTACCTGTAGACACCCTATTTTTGCCCCCTCGGAGTATACAAAATGTCCAGTCAACCATTAACCTTGCCAATGATTTTTGGAAAGGCCAACTCTCTCCAAAAATCTCAAAACCTAGTAGTTTGAGAAATCTACGCTGGGTTTCCAAAGTATAATTGAATAATGAACTAGACTTCCAGCATATAATTCAGACCTAACCCCGGCCTGGTGTTTTCATAGATTATGCGCTGGTCTTCCTATGCATAATCGATTATACATAGGGTCCCACACTATAATTGTGCAGATGACCCACTAGGACTCTCCCTCTTAATAGCCGAACTCCCCCGAAATATAAGTTCAGATACAAGCACATAATTCAATTATGTGTTTGAATCCTAGCACATAATCAACCCAATTTGGACTAGGTTTCTCTTCTTTACACTTCTCGATTTTCTCGATTATGCTCCATGATAATAGTGCATAATTGTTGGAAGTCCTATTCAGAGTCTACCTTACAGACCCCTCCGGTCACCCGATTACTTGACCGATGTGACCAGTTTGTCACTTGAATTATGGGTTGGAACCACAATGCATAATTTGTTATGCTTTGTACGTTCTGTGTATAAGTCGGATTATGCATTTGTGTGATAGCGCAAAATTCGAAATTATGCATTGGACCCATAACGTATAATTGGTCGAATACTATAAATAGGGCCCTTGCCCTATCCCTTCAACATCGAAATTAATCTTTGCTTATTCCTTTTGGAAAACACAAGGTTCTCTCTAAGGTTTCGAAAAAAAAGGAGTAGAGCAGCACTCTAAGTCTCTAGCTCTTCGAACTGCAGACTCCTCTCTAGAAACCTTAAGGGTAATCGAGCACAGTGGGGCTGGCCCACTTGTTTCAATTCTCGGAGTAGTATGAGAGGGAGAAAAGCTTAGCATTAGATCCAACCCCTAGGAAACCCCTGTCGAAATTCTCAGCTTAGCGCCAATTAGGTCCCTAACCATTCCCCATATTTATAAAACTGCCATTGCCTCAACTGATTTTCCCAGGGGAACCAATGGAGGTACACGGAAATGGGGTCAATCCTCTAGAGCTTAACGGGCCATTGTTGGCGGATTTCTGAGTGTGTGCTTACTTTATTGGTTGGTGGTGAAAGTTATTTGAAAATCAAAGAAAGAGTAAAACAGGAGATGGAATCAGCACAACTAAGAAATCCTAGACCTGCAAGATACAGGGTCCATTGTAGCAAGTTTTGATAAGTAAGAGTTTGTCCCACAGGGAAAGGTGATCTACAGCTCCAAAGGAGCCATCTCTAGTAGTCCCTCCAGATCTGACTACAGATCTAACAGTCCTAAAAGGAAGGGAGTTTAAGGTCACTTATTCTAAGTATTCTAATATCTAAACTACAGAAAGGGTTGAGAGGATGGATGGAGTGTGGAAAATAAATATAAAAGGGTGAGAAGTATGTTATTGAGCCCAAATCAGAGAAGTTTTGTAACTTAGATTCAGATCTGATGTTATAGAAATCCTGTCCAGTGGCTACATTATCACCACTGAGGAGAAAGGATCCAACCCATCACTCTGCCATGATTCCACCCTTAAGGCTATAACCTGTCCACTCAAATGGTCACAGGTTATTCCATAGGGGAACCACTATCCAGGGATGGGTCAAAACATAACCAGTAAATCATTGCAGGCACTATTTCATCTAGGCTACCAGCTCAAGAATCCATAGGGAACCTCAACCTCTAAAGCTCTATATGTGGGGCTGAGGCTGTATAGGTCCATGATAGCCCAGACACATAGAACCAACAAGAGATTGAGTACAACCTTCGATCTAGCTGTCCATTGCTTGAGTGAGGCTACAATGGTCCAGTCACCAGCCTACAATCTCTATAACCAGATCAGATCCAACATCTGATGGTGAATCTATACAAATATAGGGGAGTCTGCCTCTGTACAATCTCCCACTAAGCTTCTACAAGCTCAGGTGTAAAGAAGAAGGATCCATCTTGGATCGGTGGATTAGAATCACCCTAAGGCTATAATCTGTCCACTTAAATGGTCACAGACTATCCCAGAGGTTATCCTCCTCACGGAGCCCAAGACAAAACAAGAATATCGCTGCTACCACCATGGTCACAAGGCTACCAGCTCAAGCTCCCATGGGGATTTCAGATCTAGTGGGTCCTATGGTGGGGCTAAGGCTGTATAGGACCATGATAGCCCAGACACACAGGTCACTTGGATTTGAGTGGCCCTTAGAATCAGTCCTCCATTGCTTTGAAACACAGCCAAAGCAATGGCAGATCACAAGGCAGCAGCCTTGCACAGAGCATCTCACACACAAACATAAATCCTACAAAATACAGATCCTATTATAGAACTTCCATTAATCTAGTTCAAAATACATACAAAGACATAGCCAGCAAGTGCTGGACTATGGAGAGAAGGAAAAAGAAAAAGAAAGCTACTTACAACTATAAAAAGAAAAACTAAACGATCTCAGATCAGGTCTCCCAGAAATGAGATGGGTTCCTAGCTATTCCAGGATGTAGAAAGAAAAGAAAGTCTAAGCTCCCAAACCTAAGCTAAGTGTGGGTATTTATAGCAGTGGTGTGGCGGCGCATTAGGGTTAGGAAACCCTAATTTTAACGATGCCACATGGCTAAATAGTGATCCTTCGATGCCTTGGGGCACGTGCACGGAGATTTGAGCATGGGAGTGCATGCCCTAATCGCTGAAAATTCCTAAAAAGTCCTCAGCTGAAGAGATGGAACTTTGAGGTTCAGAGCTTTGCTAGGTAGCCATTGTTTCCCAAAGTTGTCGCGTGGTAGCTTTTGTTCTTCGCTAGGATGATTTGAAATGCGCGAGAACTTCGCGAGCACTTATCCTCACTGGACTTTGCGAGTTACCTGGCGAGGCTTTGATGAGTTCTGAACTGCGCGAGCTTCCATGTCTTAACTGATCTTCGCGAGGGTGGCTTTGCCTTCGTAAGGATGCTTTCTTCTTGAATGGCGTGAGAACTGCGCGAGGAGTTATCTTCTGATAATCACATCCCGCGGCAACTGTGCAATAGCTGTGCAAGGAGTCTTCTGAATCTCTCTTCTCAACCGTTCTGAGCGAACTGCGCGCGGTTGAGAGAAGTTTGCTTTGAACTGCGCGTGACTGCGTGAGGTGTTCTATTCTTGAGCATCGTGAGAGCTGCGCGAGTTTATGTTTCTGAGGCTCTTTAGTCAATCATCTGCGCGAGAAGTTGTTGTAGAGTCTTGGGAAGCTCAGCTAGACTGCGTGAGGCTCATTTTTAGGTCTGGATTCAGACTTCATCCTTCTGAGGGACTTCTGGTGCCAAAATAGGTTTTTTAGCAGGATTCCTGGCCTTATTTCACTGCTGGGTACTACCTACATAAAACACTTAACAAGGACTTATTAGGTGGCTATGGTTCTAATCAAAGGTTAAGTTAACGGGTGAAAACTGGTACTTTTTAGGTCTTAACAGCCATAACCCCTTTTCTTAGATAGACCCATTAGGATTAGGAAACCAATATAGTTAAACCTTATGCAACCTTAGCTGCTAAAGTTGGTAGATTGACATTTAGTATAGGAGCCCAACCTACAAAACATGCTTAACCCCGCAATCACTAACGTTCTATAGTGTCGATAAATCTGTAGATGGCAATCACGATCAGATACATTTAAATTTAGTTGCAACAAATAATTCGGGCAGGTGCATTTAAACGTATCGCATTTATTTATTGCTTTATTATTAATTACTGCCCACCTTTGCAAACAAAGTCCACAGTGATCGATTTGGGCCACTTTCAGAGACCCAAAAAGGACCTAGAAAAGCATGTACCAATAGATTGGCGATCACGGTGGGACTCCTTTTGCTAGGGTCACCCCAGTTTAATTAGTTTGGTCTTTAATTTCCTATTTTATTTTTACTTCTCACACATACCTTCACGCATTTAGGCATATCTAGCAACCATTCTCTGCTACCAACCTTCTGTTGTGTATGGGCCAGTGTGATCATCTCTTCTGGGATTCGATCCGGGGAACTTCCTACACTTCATACCTTCTAGCAAGCCTTAATAAAGCGTGGATTGTACTAACCCTCCGAACCCAAAGAAAAACACTTACATATGTGGTGAGGAACTTAAGAACCCAAAGTGGAAGTAATTACTATTCCCCTGGTTCCAAAACCCCTAAGAGTTTCTTAGAGCATATGAGCATTTTTCAAAAACAATAAATGTCAGGAATCCGTTAATTGTACCTTAATAATGACTCACTGTTATGGGGCTACCACGATAATCCCGAGTATGATGGTGGACCGTCCTGCGATTCAATCCAAAATCATCTGAAGATTAACATGGCAAGCGAAGAAATACTGGTCACTCCTTCAAGCACAAGAAATAACAACAGAAGAGATAGTGGCATTGGACAAAACTACATTGCCAAGAAAATTGTGGACCTCAATGCCCACATGTTGTCCAAAGGAGGAAAAGAAGCCATAGATCTACTTCAAGGCTTGGCTACCTTATACCAAATTGTCACCGATCAACAAAATACGGATGATCAAGAACGTCAGAATGAAAGACATCGATAGGAAGAGAGGTCACCAACGCGTCTGTGCACCGCTACACCCTTGGTGTCACCACATGAATGGGTTACCCAAACTTTCTTCAGTAATAACAACCAAGGTGGGATTCACCCCCAAACTACAAAAAAGGATACCAGTATAAATGTTGAGGACCTTACTCGGGTTCTAGATGATTACATGGCTAAGATAGAACACCCCGGATTCTCATTCGTGTTTGATAAATTTTGTCGGGATTTAGAGTATACTGTAACAGCTGGCTTCAAGCCTCCCAAGTTCAACAGATACAATGTTACCGAAAACTTGAATCACCATCTGGCATTATTTTGTAAGGATTGTTGACCCATACACAACAATCGAGGGCTCCTCATCCAATATTTCCAAAGATCATTGGAAGGGGAAGCCTTGATTGGTTTGCTAGTTTACCATTCAGTAAGATCGATATGTTTGATGTTCTAGCTAGCTAGTTTCTAGATCCATACAAACACTTTATTCAAGAGACAGTTAGTCTCAGTGACCTAATAACCATAAAACAAGAGGCCGAGGAAGACGTTACAGTCTTTGTTGGTCGTTGGAGAAGGCTCGCAGTCCGAACGGTGAGCCAAATGAAAGAAAAGGACGCGATCGATATTATTAGCGATAATGCTCGAGAGCCTCTATGCAGTGCCCTCATTCTATGGGACTGCCCAAACTTCGCTACTCTATATCTAGGTGCTTCACGTATACAAAGGCACATTAAGAATGGAGACTTATCCTTCTCAATGTTGGCATTTGAGGGAGCCTCCTCTAATGACTCTAAGACAAAGAACAAAAAGAAAACCATGGGCTCGAAATAGGGCAATGCAGTTGCTAACCAAGGGCAGAATTCCATAAGCGGAAATTTCCAATAGAGATATCAAAATCAAGGCGGCCAAGCCCAGTACACAAACTAAACTCACTACCCAAACCAAACCCGATACCTAAAACAATGTTAGTACCAAAACCAAAACTAATACCCCAACAGAAAAATTTATCCCAACCAATACCAGAATCAGAACCAAAATCAAAATATGGTCCATAACCAAGCAACCAATCCCGAAAACTATGACAATGTGCCACCTCCATAATACCTTAACAAGCCACCCAAGACCGGCTACCAACCAAAAAGAGAACACTACCCACCACTACTTAACACCTTATCAAACATCTTCCGCACCCTTAGCAACCAGAATCTAATTAGGTTCCCACCAGAGAGACCACACCCCTAGCCAACACACATTGATTACAAGTTCTATGCATTCCACTGATTTGCAAGACATAACTTGGAAGATTGTTGGGTATTACGGGATGTGATCTATGACACGAGTGACCGCAACCAGATCAACTGGGAAAATAACTGAACTGACAACCATAACAATAACCAGCCCCCATCAAACTTGGGATCATAAAAAAACCCTATGCACAACCATGCTAACCAAAACCAAGCCCCTGTCTCCCATATCACCACTGTTAACCCCCCTAGCCGACTCCCAGCTCACCCGTCTACACTAATCACCCAAATCGACCCTTCAAATCCTCCTGTCAATCCAACTGAAATTGAAAGTCTACTAACCATCCTACCACACCCATCCACCCTAATCACTCGAATCGAACCACTAATCCTGCAACCATTCCCAACCTTCTCCCAACGACGTATCCAATTGTTTAAAGCTAGGAGCCCCAACCTCCACAAACATCTACTAGGACCCTCAACTCCTCCAAATCACGAACCAACCCACTTACCACTTCCATGTGTCCGATTTTGAACCCGAGATAAAAGAACCCGCTGCTCAAGTTTTGCTTGACGTGGGTAGCTCATTTGAGTCCACTTCTGGTAAAGAGCCCCAGATAAAAACTGAGCGTGAACAAAATGTTGGAATGGATCAAGAGACCAAAGAGCCGAGTAAGGATGAGACCCTAATTTCTACCTTTCTGGAGGAGGACTACACGTAGTATCTCCCTCCGTGGAATGGCGTGACCCCAGTCTGCATTACCTCCTCCAATTTCACTCCTTTGGTTTCAAGTGCTTTTGGGAACTCGTCAGTCTAGGTCACAACATGGTTAAAGGATCAATAACCATCCTGTCTGATACTCAAATTGGGGATGAACTATCCACCCCCACCCTTTCCTCGTCACTCAAAGGATTCTTCATCCTTTTGAGGGAGAGAATGTATAAGCACTCAACAACCAGAGAGGATAGTGAGGGACAGGGAGGCAAATCTAGTTCCCCTGCCTCATGTGATTCCTCCACTGCCAAGTTCGGCAACACAACCACCTCCACCAGTCATCAATAAAGATCACAGACTCAAGAAGTAACCAGCTCTAGAGTTAGGGAAGGAGAACGATATTTTGTAACACCTTGAAAAAATCCCCGCTCAGATCTCGATTCTCAAGCTAATCAAGAAGTTGGCTGAACACTACCGATTACTAATGAAGGCACTTGCTGAAACTCAAGTAGCTGAAGACATTACTCTCGGTGGATTACACGAATTTACTTTGGTTATGGTTCAACCCCCAGCACTCACGTTTACAGACGTTGACATGCCAAAAGAAGCCCTACACGGAAGCTCGGCTCCCATATACTTAACGGTAATAATTAGAGGATTCTCTGTCCCCCAAGTACTGGTCGGTATAGGAGCATGTTTAAATATATGTCCATTGATGACACTTAAAACCCTTTGGTACACGGAGCACTATATACAACCATCATCACTGTCACTAATCGTTTACGATGGAACTCGACGTTTCATTAAAGGGACAATCAAACTTCAGGTTCTTCTAGGACCAACGACCATGGATACCACCTTCCATGTATTAGATTCATCAAGCACTTATAATCTGATCTTGGGAAGAAGATGGCTAGAATCAATGAATGCCATAGCATCCACCTACAATCAGTAAGTCAAGTTCCCTCATGAAGACACTATAATCAGGATATACATGGATTGATCAGCCTTCAAAATGACATACTTTATTCCCAAATATCGGCCTTGTTAGTTCTCATTTAACTACTAATGGTTGCCTTTAGTTGGTGTTGTGTTGTAATAGGTGTGAAGGCTGAAAGAATGTAAAAAGAGTTAAAGGAGCAAAGTAGAAGAAAACCAGAAGCCATGACAAGAAATCTAAGAAGAAACATTTAAGAAATTCCCAAGCTGGTCATTTCGACTGGTCGAGAATGCACTCTCGACTGATCGAGATCGCTCAACAGAGAACAACAGAAGAAAGAAAAGAGAAAGAAAAAGACTGGCTGATTAGACCAGTTAAAATATTGAATTCGATCGGTCGAGTCCTTTGAAGCTTCAGAAATGTTAAAGTGGACCGGTCGAGATTGACCAAAGAGTTATATAACTCTTTTATATATAATGTGGACCAGTCGAAATTAGTTCGACCAGTCGAGAATTAAGGAAATTAGCACCTGCGCGATCCAAAGGAGAATGAAGACCTCGATCGGTTGAGACAATGTTTTGTTGCGAAAAGAAAGGTGCTACAACTGTGTTTTCTCTGGCATCAAAGAGTCCATCTGGATTATTCGTCTTTAGTAGACTTTTAGGGATTTCTTACCTTACTTGCCATTTGTAATTTGTGTTAGGGCCTTATGAAACTATAAACAAGGACCATACGGTTAGGTTTTAGGATCCCTTTCGGTCGAGTTTTTCTAGAGAGCTTCAGCCGTAAGAGTTCATAGTTTTAGGTTAGTTCTAGTTCTAGAAAGTGTGAGATTGTATTATAATCATCGAGAGAGGGTCAAGTTCGCAATGATGAAGATCATTCGATCGATGCAAGGCTAAACTTTCCCATGTTGGGATCTCTTGAAAATTTCATATGAGTAAATAATAAAACTTTTTCCTTCTTTTATTTTGAATTTTGTTTTATTGGTACGATTAAATGTTTGATCCAGTTGTATTAGGAATGTGCATCGTAAAGGTTTATTTCTATCTTCTTTAATTCTAATGGCCTTGTAGGGATTAGGATTAGATTTGGTAGGATATTCATCAACGGATTAGGGATTGTAGTGTAGTTTCATCAATTACGTGCAACCATGTTTGGTGTTTAGGTCGCTAGTGATTAGATGAAATATATCGAATGACTGGTCCGTGACTATGAATAGGATCTAATTCTTATACCTAGCTATAGAGCTTGTAGCCTAGAGTAGGAGTACCTGGAATTCAAAATAAGGGTTTGTTATATGCGAGTCTGTGATCTTCGAGAGATCCCAGTCTGCCTTCTAACATCTTATGCAAAACTATGATTAGTTTCTTTTTTGTTAATTAATTTAAGAAACTTAAATTTACAGATTCTTTTAGAATAAGATAGTAGTTAAGAAAGATAAACGACAAGTCCCTGTGGTTCGACACCCATGTATTCTCTCGAGTACTTCGAACTTGTGCACTTGCAAGATTTTTATTTACAAGATGATCAAATTTTTAGCGCCATTTTTTGGGACTTCCACTTTATTTTTTTAATTTCTATCTTAGTTTATAAATTTGTATATTATAGTAACCCTAGTTTGTTTTTGTTTTTTGTTTTATAGGCTTTGGAGATCAAGAGCTCGAATCTACTAAGGCTTATCACGGGACGCCATGAGAGGCCACGGTACGTGTGTTTGATTTCCAGTAGTTAGGTTAGTATTTTATTTTTATTTTTATTTTCTAACTCACGTTCTTCTCAAAATGTCATAAGTTTTGACTGTTCTAGCCGCCCCGCCGTTCCTCCGATTCAGTTTAATATGGTAGGAGAGGAACAACTAGTAGCTAAAACATTAAGGGAGTATTATACACTGTCTAATCTTGCATCTCCCTCATGTATTCGTTTACACGTAGCCGCCGGTAATGGAACCTTTGCGATTAAGCCCAATTTAATTCAATTGCTTCCTAGCTTTCATGGGCTTGGTAATGAGGATCCCTATATGTATTTAACAAGCTTTTTAGAAATCTACATGACTTTTATGATAAACACTTTATTGGAACAGGACACTCGTTTGATGCTTTTTCCGTTCTCTCTTAAGGAGAGGGCAAAGCAGTGGCTGAACTCTTTGTCCAACAATTCGATTGCTAGTTGGGAAGTGTTACAAAGCATGTTTCTCACGGAGTACTTCCCAATCTGTAAGACGAGTCAGATCTGGAAGGCCATCGAATTGTTCCATCAAATTCTGGATGAGCCTTTTCATGAGAGCTGGGAGCGCCTTAACGAGCTTCTGCACAAGTGTCCTCATCACGAGGTCCCACTTTGGTAACTAGTGCATAGTTTCTATGAAGGCCTGACTAAAAAAACCTGACACATGATTTATGCTTCTTGTGGGGGTTTGTTCCTCACACTAACTGCAAAGGATGCTTGGGAACTCTTTGAGACCCTTAGTGAGAACTCGATGCAACACACTCCATTAAGTAGGATTGATCCCAAGGTTTTAAGAAATACACCTCCTAAATGTGGAGGATTGTATGGATTAAAACCGACGATGAATTTTCTATCGAAGTTGAGGCTTTGGAAAATAAAATTTCACTCCATGTTGTGTGTAAAATCACAATCATTATCTCAAGGAAGTGAGGCTTGTGGCATCTACCACAACCCAGCTCATGTGGTTTCTAAGCATCCTGTTGCTCCTTTACACCCCATGATGACCCAAGAACATAATGATGCTGTGAGTTCCTTCTAACGTTGGGACAATAATTATGGTTTTGGAAACATTTACAATCAGAGTTGAGGAACCATCCGAACCTGTCCTGGAAAAACAATATGGGGCAAGGGATCATTCAACCTCCTAGGCCAATATATGCTTCGTAATCCCCTCCACAATCTTGGAGACAACAATAGTATAGATCTCGCTGGAATAGCAATTTGGAGGAGGCCATGTTGTAGGCAGCCCAAAGCTGGCAACAATAGGGCTAACACCAAACACAACTACTCCACTCTCTCATGCAGTCCATTGCCAAGTTAGAAACCTAGATGGGGCAACTAGCTATTGGGTTAAACAAGGGAGGTGAGGGTCGGTTACCATCTTAGCTGGTTAACAACCCAAAAGGTCAATTAATGGCATGGGAGACTTCATCTTCCCTAGATCCAACAGTGCCTTGATAGGCATGTTCACCTTGTCGAGCTACCAACGCATCCGTAGCGCTTCTTGGGAGGCAACCCAAGTCTCTTATGCATTAATTTAGGTTTTAATTTTATTTTTATTAGATTTGAGAAGTTTTGTGTTTGTGCAGGTATTAGGTGTAATAATAAATAAAAAAATATATAAAAAAGAAAGAAGAAATGAAAATTTAGGTAAGTTTTATAAAATCTGTGCTGAGAACTAGGTTCTCTACCTAGATTTCAACCGGTCGAATTGCTTAGGAATGAAAGAAGGCAGAATTTTGACTGGTCGAGATTGTTTTGACTGATTGAAATTATAATTATAACAAAAACCCTTGTTTCTGTTGTGTTACGACTAATTAAAATGGAAACATTGCTTTAAACTGAAGCTAGCTGGAGAAATCAAATTTCTCATATATTTTTGACCTGTTGAAATTAGTTTCAACCGGTCGAGTTCCACAGGTCTAGGGCCATTTAAGGCCCCAGGACCGATCAAAGCCTCATTTCTACCGGTCCAAAACTATAGTTTCTCATCTTCTTCTTCTTTTTTCATGAGCTCTCGCAAATTTGTTGAATACTTTGGGCTTGCAGATTTTTATTGTAAAATGGATGATTAAAATACAGCAGCGAATAAAAGGTGAAATGGAAATGAATTAAAGCACAAAGAACAACTTACAAGATACAGGGTTGTTGTAGCAAGATTTAAAAGTAAGAGTTTGTCTCATAGGGAGTGATGATCTAAAAATCTAGTAGACCTCCAGATCTACTGTAGACTGGCAATTCTAGCATATTCTAA
This sequence comes from Chloranthus sessilifolius, assembly GCA_021018995.1. Classification (NCBI taxonomy): domain Eukaryota; kingdom Viridiplantae; phylum Streptophyta; class Magnoliopsida; order Chloranthales; family Chloranthaceae; genus Chloranthus; species Chloranthus sessilifolius. Next base: position 62,088,014 of record CM037586.1, read on the forward strand.
GAAAATAGGGAAAGAAAGAGAGTTTTTCGGGTGTCACAACTAAACTAAATCTAAACTACAAAATAGAAAGAAAAGAAAGATTTACAAGAGAATGAAGGTGAATGAAGAAATAAAATATAAAATGGGGAGAAGTAGTGTAGACACCTAAATTTGGCCCAAGGCCCGATCGAGACACATTTCGAGAGGCACATTTCCGAGCTTTTGATGACATGTATGGAACCCTTAGGAACCTTCTTAAAAAAATAGGAGCCATATCAAACCCTTAGGAATCATTCCAGATCCTTTAGGAACCTTTCTAAAACCTTAGAAACTCATCTCAACCCTTAGAAATCATTCCGAACTCAAAACTAACTTTCTCAAGCAATAGATGAAGAATGGTGCACCAAGAGTAATTAGTACCTTCTACTATCATATAATCTTATACCATTGAAAAGTAGATGTCCTCAGCTTTCCAACAAGCTAAGAATCACCCCAATCGGAGTTGTACATCAAAAGTTACAACATTCCGAAGGTCAAGGGCATTTCAAGGTTTTATGGAGGATCCCGCTAGGGTTTTGGCGCATCTATTAGATGCGTCAAGCCATTTCTCCCCATAAATGGCTTGGCATAACTAATAGTTGCTCGAGCCTATAGGTGGGTCCCACCTCTGGCAGCCTACTTCCCAAAACCCTTTGGAACACTGTTTTACTGTTCCTAAGCCTGACGCATCTATTAGTTGCACCAGGCTTATGAACAGTATCTATGGGTTTTTACCTCGAAATTTGAGATTGGGGTTTGACTTTTTGACCATATTGAACTTTGGAGTGTGTTTTTCTTGTTCTATTGCACCCATTCCCTATCTATTTACAACCCTTTAAGTGGTTTAAAGCCTCAACCGATCATCCACCATTGGAGTTGCTTTTCACATATTTGAAAGCTCCAAAAACCATAGGAAACTATAGATGGCTAGATTACCTAATTATTAACCTAGTTTAGCCTCTAAACACCCTCCTAACCTCTCCTTTTCCTATAAAGAGAGAGGTACCCCCCTTTAGAGAGGCTTGAAAATTTTCTCAAAATAGAGATTAAGAAACCTCTCTCTCTCTCTCATTCTCTCCTCTAGTGCACTTTTCCATACAAATTCCAGAATTCATAAACCTTCTTCCAAGCCTTACCTTTCATCCTAAACCTCTAGGTTAGGTGTGTGCTACCCCCTAGACTTCCCTCTCTACCTTTTAGCTATGCATCCTAGGAGTTAGAACCCTATTTCAAACCATTCAGGCCATCAAAAGCTCACCAAAGAAAGCCTACGCAAGGCTCCACAACGATGCAACAAGGGCTTGAGAGCGTCGTTTCTCCCCTCTATTCCTCTACCTTCTCGGTTCTTCCTCCATCCTCTCATTTGTGCCGTTACGCCACCAAATTTTTGATAGAAATGAAGGGGCACAAATAAGATTTTAATGCCCCTTGGGCAAGAGGAAGGCTTTTTTGTTTCTTTTATATCATTTTTGTTTTGGCCATAAATAGAGACCATATTAAGCGGGTAGATTGGGTACCTAACACCTTCCCAATCGATAACCGAAGCCTCTACCTAAGAGCATTTGGTGTAGTCTGGATTCAGAGTCAATTTTTGGCACTTCAGTGCTCTTTAAATTTAATTTGGGTTTCCCGAGACACCAAAAGCTTTGGGTGCCGCCTCTATATTTTTAACAAGTGCGCATCGTCGCGACGGGATCGTCTCGATTCCCATGGTTGCACAAATGGCGACTCTGCTAGGGACTAGCTAGTAGAGCTTCCCCTTGACTTTTGGCCATATTCTTTGAATTTACTAACCATTTTTTTGTTTTATTGCTATTTTTTTACTCACCCCTACGATTACATCGTTTACTCACCCCTATTTTTACGTCCTTTACGAGTCTTAGGCGATTGGCGGGCCTACTTGCGCACTGCATTCAATTTTCTTTACATTTATGACATTTTAAGTTCCTTAGCCAATTGGCGGGCCTACTTGCGCTTTGCATTTAAATTTCTTTTACTTTTACGTCACCTAAAGTGCCTTAGCCATTTGGTGGGCCTACGTGCTCACTTATGTTTCTACAATCATATCACAAACAGTGGACGCTGGCCTATAAAGGCGGCATGGGATCATCACCCCCGGTCTTTGAACTCTAAGCAAACTCCCTTTAAAAGTGAAAATTAAAATTGAACCAACAAAGGAGCATTAATCAATTTTTACGGGTTGAGTTGGTCTAGGCACACATACAAATTCCCGGGTCTTAGTACGGCGGCAGCCCCTAGTGGTGATGATCTGGAAAAGTCCCAGTCCACCTAGGACCTGAGAAAGCCCTTGGGCTTGAGGAATATCGGGTGGGTAACCTTCTCGTTACCAAGCTTAAAACTCAGGGAAAAGTGAGAGTTAGCGGACCCGCACAGGCCTTGTAATCATTAGGTTCGGTGAGGAAGAGATCCGATTCATTAAAGCAGTCAGTCCCCGAAAGCACAACTTCCAAAAAAACCAAGTTAGAAGACTCATTTCGGGATGAAACCTCTACTGTCAAACTATCTGGAACCCCATTTTTTCTTGGCACCACTAATACTTGCGCCAAGTCAAAAAGCCACATAAATACACTGGTGCATGTATTAGTTGCGCCAATATAAAACTAGGCATTTTTGGTCTGGCGCACCTAATAGTTGCACCAGCCTTCTATTTGACAGTGCAGCCCGAATCTGTGGCCTGTTTCACATCTCGGACTCCCCGATTAATGTTTTTAGTGCCTCTGTTTGGGCCCCACAATTTCTGACACCTAATACGCCCTCGCTAGTCAAGAGAAGGTGACTTCTTTTTGACTCATTCCGGGGGGATAGGGTTGTTTACGTTGGTTTTCATGCCTTCAATAGATCAAGGGGTTTTTGTTTGATTCTTCTGGAGTGCTTCGGAGCCTTTGCCGTGATACCTATTTAGGGTACGAAAGCCACTCGAAAAGGAAATTCAAAAGGCCCCTAAATTTTTAGTCTTTTCACTTATAAAAATTTAAAAAAATACAGTTTTGTTGGTGCTGGCACAATGGCATCATCGTACCCTCCACCATCCCATAGGGGAGGAGGAAGCTTTACGGGCCCCACTCGAGGCACCTGTACCCTATCCGACACCAAGCCATGTCGTGGGCTGTGGACCCGGCCTATGCCGATCCCGACTCATCCCCACCATATTCCCCAACCCATTCCCATGTGAAAGAAGTTTTCACATCCATCCCCCTCACTTAATCCCCATTCGTTGTCGCCGACCCCTTCGGTGCTCCTATCTTTGCATCTACCACCTCCCAAAATATCAAAAATCCAGCCCCCCATTGCCTATTATTTTCCCAAGCCATGACCTCATCCCTGGCCATTCCCAACCCATCTCACCTCCCATCCACACCCATTCAAAACTCGGCCCAAACCTCCCCCTTCACCAATATACCCTATTTTTCATCCGCCCAACGCATACCCAATCCACCCACATCTATCCATGCCACATCCAATCCCCCATACATCCCTCCATATACCCAGGTCATGCCTATTTTTATCGGGGCCATGACCAGGTTTCCTCTCTCATCTTCCACATCTATGCCCCATACATGCCTAATCCATCCCCATTCACCAATACCCCACCTCATTGCTCCAACCCACCCTATATCCCACCACGTACCCAGGGCATGCTCAATTTTATCGGGGCCATGACCAATTTTCCCTCATCATCCACCCCATCTATGCCCCTCCAACCCTTAAATACCCCATCTCCATACGATCCCCCTTAAATGGCAATGATGGAGGACATGGTCCAAGCTTACACTAGGTGGAAAGCTTCCCAACACATCCCCTCTCATCCACACCACACATCCATGGATCCATCCCATACCCTATCAAGCCTCCAAGCCTCATTCCCCCATGGCCCCCATCAACCCCCCATCATCCATACCATCCAAACCCCCATTACCCACATACCCCAAGGCCCAATGGCCCAAAACCCCATCATCCATACCCACCTACCAAGGGCCCATGGCCCAGACCCATCAAGGGCTCATGGCTCAGACCCATAAAGGGCCCATGGCCCAGATCTCCCAAGGGACCATGGCCTAGACCCACCAAGGGGCCATGACTCAAATCCACCAAGGGCACATGGCCCAGACCCACTGGGCCAGACCTATCATGACCAAGGCTTTATGGCCCAACCTTCCTAAGGACCCATGGGCCAGACCTTTATAGCCCAACCCTCCCAAGTCATCATGACCCAAACCCAAGCCCAGCAAGGCCCTAACCTTGGAGCCTCACACCCATACCCTTCACAATTCCTCCAAAATTTCACTCACCCACAACCCTCATATCCAACTCAAACCCATACCTTACATCAACCCCAATTTACCCATATCCCTACATCCCACAGTCAGTTCCAAGCCTTTCCCCATACCCAATGGCCTCATCAGACCCCACCCTAAAATTTGACTTCTAGTCATCCCATCACCCAACAAACCTTCCCTCGCATTCAATGGACTCACCCAACCCCCATTCAGACCATTCCCATCTAGTCCTTGCGACACCAACAAGAGAATCCCGCCCTCACTGCACCTTATGTAGACCAACAGTATGAAGAGGATGAGATTAGGAATAGTGGTACTTATGCCGGGGCATTGATCTGCCATAACCCTCCTATAATTGATCACCCACTGGTAGCCCAGAGTGAAGCCCAACCGATTGTGAAAAGAATGGTCCCCCATGTCCAAAGATTCAAAGCAGTTGAAAGAACAGTTAGACAAAATTCAGAAGCAATTATTGAAGATGGGTGGTGCTAAAATCCATGCCACGAACTTCTTGGATTTGTGTTTGTTCACTGAGGACCCCTTGCCTCCAAAATTTAAAATATCGACTTTTAACAAGTATAACTGCACCGGCAATCCCATAGTACACCTAGAGCCTTATTGTGGGGACATGTACCAGTATGGAGGGGATGAAGGACTATTCATAAAGGTCTTTCAAAAAAGTTTGACTGGTCCGGCCTTGAGGTGGTTCACGTCCTTAGAACCATTTATGATAAAGACTTGAAAGGACTTGAAGCATCTATTTCAAGAATAATGTCTATAATATAGACATTGAACCATGCAAGTCAGATTTGGCCCGATTGAAGCAGAACCAAAATGAAACCTTTAGCAATTATTTAGGGTGTTGGAGAGCATTGGCAGCTCAGGTTAGAAACAGGATACCTGATGACGAGCAAATAGAAATGATTTCTAAAAATACTTTGCCAATGATCTCGGACTTTTTAGTGTACCAACAACAGTCCAGGTTTGTTGATCTAATAAGGAACATAAATCGCTATGAAGATGCTATTAGGGAAGATCACTTGAGCAAGAGCATGCCTGGGGGAGCCAGTGGAGTTAGGAGGTTCTCAGAGTAGAGAAATAAGAAGAGAGCAGGGGCCGATGCCCAGAACATGGCCAATACCAGGCCCAATAATAATATAATCCCATTCTAATTTAAGGCAGCCCAACCAACACTAGTCAAAACTGAGCCGATGCAAAGAATAGGGAATCGACAGGGGATGCAGATGACTTTAGAGCCGAGGAGAGCCTGCTACGATCGAGTTTTTACGCCCTTAGGGCAATCTTTGAATGAACTTTTACCTTTACTAATAGAAAAGGGACTAGTTACCGCCCTCCAACCGTGACCTCCTCCTAATCTAATCTTGAAGAACTATGACCTCAACACTCACTGTAATTTTCATCAGGGTCCGGGTCACTCGTCTGATCACTGCTTCCCATTGAAGCACGTGATACAGGATTTATTTGATGCCGAGAAAATCATTCAACCTGCACCTTCTCAAGTGAACTAACATGCAAATATACATTAGGTCCCATTACCCCCACACCCTATCAAAGGAATAAGTTTCAGACCCACCATCGGGATGATAGAGGAATGTGAGGAAGAGTTTGAATTTGACCCTTCGGACTATATCAGTGATTGGGAAAGTTATGTGGCACCATTGAAAGAAATTGTGAAGAGAGGAGTATTGGGGTGATTGAATCCTTGAATTTATCTGATTATTTCCCCAATCCTTCACCACAGAAAGAACCCCTAGATCTTAGGACCTATTTCCCATCACCCACTCCTGTCAATTATGTGCAAATAATGCATATCAACCATATGCCACCACTCCCATCAGTTACCCAATATCCCATCAAGTCCCCCATCCCCCACCATCACCTGCTAATTATCAGTGGTCCACTCCTACCCCACTACCCTCGGTACAACCACCTGCAAACCTCATCACCCCAACTTGGCCCAATTTTGCCACCCTACCATCTATCACTGAGGTGAACGAGGTGTTACCCACCCATTCTGAGCCAACAGTACAAGTGCATCAATTATCGACAGCTACTCCGTTTCAGATTTTAGGACCAACTTATAGTCCTCATTAGGTCCCATTAAGTTACAACAGATAGATGTCAACAACGACAGTAGTAGAGAAGGGGCAATAGACTTTATCACAAGATTCGAGAAGATTTCGAAGTAGCCGGAAGCACCAGCATCAGCACAAACCCAACCAGAGGGAAGGAAGGATAGCTCCGTAAACCCTTTTTAAAAAATGAGTCAGGAACATATACTGGAGACTCAGTTGAGAAGAAAAAAGCCACCAACAACATTGAGAAGCCAAAAGTGTTGGATATGCCACACACAACTGAGGATGTAGACCTCCACAGTTTTGAGTACGAAGTATCCATGGTACTCTCAGAGCCCATCGAGGGCATCATTCCAAAAACTGGAGGTGAAATGATAGCGGCAGTGGCCATGCTCCAAAGTAGGGCTATCAAAGAGGAAAGGGGCTGGGACCCCGATTACAAGGGAGAAGAGAGTCTGTCACGGCCAAGGGGGGCTAAAAAGTTAGATTTGGGTTAGGTTACAAACCCATTGAGGAAGAGGCTCGGGAGGCTAAAGAGAAAGCTCGACCCATGGCAGTGGTAAGAGCTAGGGGGATACACGTAGAGGATAAGCCTCGTCCCAGGCCTCACATCATGGATTCATTCGTAAGTGCCGGAGTCATGAAAATTGATCGGAATGGGGTTACACAATTAAACCCACACAAGCCCGCAACACCTGTTCACCCCACCAATCCCTGCATTACCCTTCCCAACCTAGACGTAGACCTAGCCGCGTTGTCCCTCTTTGAGGAACGACGTTCCATACCTGAACAATCTCCCCCTGTGGTAAATCACCACAAAACTGTGTTGGCGTTAGAGGACATAATATAAGATGAACCCGGGATCAACATGATGGAAGTTGAATCCGAAGAGCCATATCAGTCGGCACCCTTCATCCAAACAGGTAAAGGAGTGGCCTCTCAGGTACGCAATTGGGCATCTGTGCCCCAAACTCTAGAAGCGGAGAGTGGCCTAAACTTTGGCACCTATTTTCCAAAAAAAAACAACTTATAAAAAGTGAGATAAGCCCTTGGCAGGTAATACCGTGTATATATAGGTGCCCGCATTGCCAAGGGATCGTTTTCGAAGAAAACAAAAAAACCAAACACATAGAGAAAATATAAAATCCTAAAATATTATCTTTCAAAATTCCAAGTGAAATCTCACAAAAAGATGCCTTAATCGAAATGCCCATCCCACTTTAAATTGAGCCCTTTCCTGTAGAAATACAAGAAGAGGTAGGAGTTACGAGTCTAGATGAAGATGTCCCTTTTAAGGAGCTCCCCAATGAGCTCCTTGACCAGTTTGCCAACTTTGAGCATGGCTCTACCCCCATTGTTGAAGAAATTGAAGACGTTAATCTAGAGACTGAGGAGATTCGTAGAATTACCAAGATCAAAATGTTGCTGTCTCTCGAAGAAAGAAAAGGCATGATCGATTTCCTTCGGTCATACCAAGACATTTTCACCTGGTCGTATGAGGACATGCCTAGTTTGGGCACCGATTTGGTCGAGCATGAGTTGCCACTCTACCCTGATATGAAGTTGGTCCAGCAGAAGTTAAGACGTCTCTGACTGGAGTGGATGCTAAAAGTCAAGGACGAGGTCATTAAACTGTATGATGCAAGGTTTCTCATGGTATCCAAGTACCCGCAGTGGCTAGCCAATATTGTGCCTATGCCGAAGAAGGTGGAAAGGTCTGCATGTGCATCGATTTTTTAAACTTGAACAAGGCGAGCCCGAAAGATGATTTCCCATTGCCGCACATCGTCATCCTGGTTGATAACAATGTGAAGCATGGGATGCTTTCATTAATGGACGGATTCTCGAGATATAATCAAATCAAGATGGCAAAGGCATACCGAGAAAAGATGATGTTCATCACCCCTTGGGGAACCTTTTGCTATCGAGTCATGCCATTTGGGCTAAAGAATGTTGGGACAACGTGTCAGAGAGCTATGACTGTGCTATTTCACGACATGATGCACCGAGAAATTGAAGTGTATGTTGATGATATGATAGCCGAGTCATTAGAGCGAAGCGATAATTTGATAAATCTCAGAAGTTGTTTGAGAGGTTTAGAAAGTACAGGTTATGTTTAAATCCATAAAAATGCGCATTTGGTACTGCCCAAAAAATTGTTAGGATTCATTGTCAGTAGGAGAGGTATCGAAGTCGACCCAATCAATGTAAAGGCCATCACAGAAATGTCGCTGTCATCTACGGAGAAAGAGGTCAGAGGGTTATTGGGCAGGTTACAGTATATAAGTTGATTCATTGCATAGCTAACTCTAATCTGCATGTTGATCTTGAAGCTACTTCGAAAGAACTCACCTATTTAATGGAACAACGATTGTCAGGCAGCATTCGATAAAATCAAAAGCTACCTCTTCAATCCACCTGTGTCGATACCACCCGAGCCGGGGAGACCACTCTTGATGTATATCTCCACGAGGAAAGTTTTTATGGGATGTGTCTTAGGGCAGCATGACAAGGCGGGAAGAAGGGAGCAGGCTATCTACTATCTTAGCAAGAAGTTTACTGACTACAAGACACGCTATTCTCATTTGGAGAAAGAATGCCTAGCTCTTGTATGGGCCACTCAGAGGCTCCGCCATTACTTGCTATCCCAAGCCGTTCTACTCCTAGCCCAAATGAAGCCATTAAAGTACTTACTTGAGAAGTTAGCTCTTACTGGATGAACTGCATGATGGCAGCTTTTATTATTTGAGTTTGATGTCACTTACGCCACTCAAAAGTTGATCAAGAGGCAGCAACTAGTTGATCATCTTGCTGACAATCCTTTGCTAAATTATGAGCCTTTGAGAACTAAATTTCCTGATGAGGACATCTTGTTCATGACGGAAGACGATACTGAGGAAGCAGAACAATCATGGGTAATGCACTTTGACGGGGCAACAAATGTCGAAGGTCAGGGAGTTGGCACCATTCTAATTTCACCGAGAGGATCCCACGTACCGGTCTCCATCAAACTCAACTTCCCTTGCACTAATAACATGGCCGAGTACGAAGCTTGTGCAGCAGGCCTACAGGTAGCTCTCGATCTAAAGGTAACCCACCTTAGAGTGTTTGGCGATTCCTAGTTGATCATATGCCAGACGAATGGAGATTGGAAGATGAAGGATGAGAAATCGATCCCCTACCATGAGCACCTCGAGGATATGTCCTGCAGATAAGGAATCGCTTCACCGACGCGTTAGCCACTTTGGCGTCAGTGGTAGAGATCCCATACGGTGTCGAGATGAAGCCGATCATGATTGAGTAGAGGAATGAGCTGGCCTTTTGCCTGCAGATTAAGGAACCCCTAAAGCCTGATGATGAGCCACCATGGTTCTCAGATATCATGAACTTCCTCGAGACTCGAGCTTTCCTCGAGGGGACATCCAGAGAGGATAGGCGAACTATTCAGTGTTTAGCGGCAGGCTATGTCATTTGTGGGGAATGCCTTTACAAAAGATCCTACAGTAACATCCTGCTCAGGTGCCTTATTGAAGGTGGGGCAATCAATATCATGAAGGAGATCCACGTAGGAGTATGCGGCGGCCACGTAAGCTGTCACATGCTCGCTAAGAAAATCTTATTGTAGGGATACTTTTGGATTAAAATCAGATTACTGCAAACATGCTCAGAAATGTTACAAGTGTCAGGAACACTCTAGTCTGATACATGCTCCTGCCATCGATCTACACTTTATGACAACTCATTGGCCATTCACTACCTTGGGCCTTGATGTCATTGGTATGATTAATCCAAACGGACATCGGTTCATCCTCGTCGCCATCGAGTACTTTACAAAGTGGGTAGAGGTAGCGTCCTATGCCAACATCATGGCCCAGCACATCAATAAGTTTCTCAAGGGCAATATTGTGTGCCGATTTAGAGTACCCAAGGATATTATCATAGACAATGGCACGAACTTTACGAATAAGCCCATCCGAGCCTTCTGCGAGCAATACAAGATCAAGCACCATCGCTCGTCACCTTATCAGCCTCAAACTAATAGAGTCGTAGAAGTTGTAAATAAAATGGTCGTCCGCATCCTTGAGAAGATGGTCATCACCTATCGAGATTGGAGTGAAATGCTATCCTTTGCATTGTGGGCCTACAGGATATCAATCCGTACCACTACAAGGGCAACACCATTCTCCCTTGTGTATGGAACCGAGGCCATCTTGCCAATGGAGGTTGAAGTACCCTCGCTCTGAATCCTCCTTGAATCAGGCTTACCCAAAGCAGAGAGAGAGAGAGAGATCCCGCTTTGATCAATTGAATCTGCTGGATGAGAAAAGGCTCCTAGCCTTGTGTCATACCCAAGTTTATCAGGGGAAAATCGCATGCGCTTATAATTAACGTGTCCACGGTCGAGATCTGAAGGTGGGAGACATTGTGCTGAAGAAGATTTTCCCATCCCTCCACGCCGATCCAAGAAGAAAGTTCAAGCCTAATTGGGAGGGACCATACGTCTTCAAGGAAGTACTGCCGAGATACACCACCCGACTCACCTCCATGGACGGAGATCACTTTCCTGAGTCCATCAATGCTGGATATGTCTGACGGTTCTACTCTTAGTCTATCACGGTAAGCTAAGTATTAGTGAAACAAATACATGACTGCTTAAGAATCACACAAAAGAGGCCATCATTCCAAGCACAGTAGCTAAAAGGAATCCCTAAAAATGATGATATCTTTTGCAACCTCATTTGAGCCTTTGTCTTTCTTTCAATAAACCCCTCCCTGAAAAGAAAAAGAGAAAAAGCATGTACATCTGGAAAAAAGAGAGGAAGTAAAATTACTATCAAAAATAAAAAAAGTTTAGAAAAGTAAAACATAAAAAAGATAACCTGAAATAAAATAAAGGAATAAAAAAATGTATATATAGAAAAGAAAGAGAATAGAGAAGTCATGGGGCTTCTACAGTAAAAATCTTCCAAGGAAGAAGTGTGTTGTGGAAAAATGAATCCGTATCAAGGAAACCCTTTTTAGCCCAGCATACCTTTAAATCCTAACCTGACCCATGGTCAAGCTACACCCTAAAGAAAGCCCTCCTTTTAGGTTCACATGCAGTCATAGTATTTATTAAGTCAACACGAGTCGAGTTGTGAGACAACACAAGAACCTCATCTAGCAGGCTATGACGGAATCGACGTCTATGTCATGGCTTTCGAAAAGAAGAAAATGAAAATAAAATAAAAATATACAAGCTCAAAGCAAGATAGACGTGGTGAAAACTCGAAGGGGTGCTACGAGTAAAATCAGCGAGCTTGTGCGGACCAGGTGGAAACCCGAAATGGCACTTGGGGTAAGAGAGCTAAATCCATGGCCGTGGTGAAAACCCGAAAGGGCGCCACAGGTAAAAAGAGGGTAAAAAATGGGCACGACAAACTTATCTTGGGCGTTGTGAGCAAAAGAGTTTTAATAGAAAACACTTAAAGAAGAAAGGTTTGAAATGATTAATAAAATTGATGTTTGAGGAAATCTTTTGGTTACTCTCCCTATTACCCATTTTCCGACTGGGCCACGCATGTTAGTTCGAATCAGGCCCTGACCAAAATTGTCTTTGTGAAACTGCTTTGTCAAACGTATGACTCAAGGTAAGTAGAAAGGTTTGAATCAATCCGAAGGGATAGATGTTCTGGCCTTGGTAAAAATTGCTGAGCTTTAATCAGATCTAGTCACAAAGGAGGTTCGACCATGCTCAGAAAAGGACCCGTAATCTCACCATGTGAATAAGGCATTCAACAAATAAAAAAAAAGAAGAAAAAGAAGAAAAGAAAATACAAATAGATAAGAAAAAGAAATGATACTTTCGGTAAGATAATAGATTTTCCTATTCCATTCACAAACTCACATCTTTGCTGACACCACATCTCAAAAAATAATTGGTGTGATGTCTAGCTTTCTTTCTTTATTTCTTTACAAAAGTAAAAAAATAACAAAAACATAAAGAAAATATGTATACCAAAAAAATATGTGTCTATCTGAATAGGGGTTTCCAAAACTGTGAATCTGATCTATGAAAAAAGATATATGTGCAGGAGGGAATCAACGGCCCAGCTTGTGCTTCAGGGCACTAATCTTCCCGGACATTCCGCTCAGTCAGCTAGCGTCCATGAATGCTCTTATACCTCTTTCGAGAAGCATCGGTAGCCCTAAGAGCAACATTCAAGGCTCCTTCCAGACGAAAGACCTCGCCCTCAACTGTGCCAGCTCTGGTCTCTGCTCTAACTTTCTCTTGTGATAAAAGCTCTTGTAGGACCTTCTTCTCATCGGTCAGCAGCTCAATGCTGACTCGAAGCACCGTCTCCTTCTTTGGTCAGGGCCCTCCCATATCAATACTCTCTACCTGATCCAGATGATCAGTAGCAGGCTACTCAGCTAATAGCCAAGCCTCGTACTCTGGTAAAGATTGAATTGAATCTCCCTGCTCCAAATTACACATTAGCGTCGACTGATGCATCTCCCAAGGTGCAGCAATCCAATCCATGTCCCCAGAAGACCTCCTAGAAAAGATTAAATCACATAGAGGGGGTTTCACCTCACAAGGCACTTGCTGAGAGCAACAAAACTGACGCAGCACCCAGAATGGGAAGTAGAAGGTGCTGCCAGTCAATCCTAAGAGGGTGATGCCCTCATGATCTCTTGAGCGAACTACTAGAAAGGTCCGAATTAACCAAGAGAGTCTCCATACTAACTCTGCATCAGTCACCCAAAGCTTTAACTTTGACAAATCTCCCTGTGGGATCATGTGACACCTGCTCAAAAAGTATCAGACCACGTCTCCTTGAACGAGATAAAAGTGAGGCACAGGTCCCAAGATAGCGAGGTTCTCACCTAACCAGACTTTAAGCAACAAAGGACATCCCCTAAGGTTCTCCACCTTGCCAAGAGCGAATGCGTGAAGGCACCAGTATAGTTCAACAAGGACCAAATGCGTCACTGATCGACCCTCTTCCAACTCGGTCATAATGTTGTAGAGAGCCAGAGAGAAGCTCCCTCCCCCAGTGAAGAAAAGGACTTCCAAGATGAGACTAAGAGCAAAGGCTTTCACGTTGAAGATGTTCCTAACCAGCAATTTTTGAATACTTTCATCACCGAAAAGTTCTTTGAGGAATTTGATCGAACACCTTGTGGGCCCCCCAATGAGACTTTTCTCTTAACCAGATTTCTTAGAGCCTAGGGTGAGGAGAACGGCCTTAGCATAGTCCAGTTTCGCCATGACTCTTGCGAGGCCTCTGTGGAGCTCCAAGCCCGACAGATTGGACAACTCTCCAAGAGTAGGAGATAGTTCTCACTTCCCAAAATGAAATACATGGGCATTAGCATCCCCAAACGAGGTTGCCGCATGAAGTAGCTCCCACCGTGGAGGAACCTCAAGAAAGAAGGAAAGACGAGATAGTCCAAGCCGCTTTAGATCGACGAGCTTGCTCTCATTCAGGCTCCCAAGCCAACTTTTTAAAAAATTAGGCCCCAAGCCCAAAGAAGGGAGTAAATTGGTTCTGGGTCCTCTACGTAAGGGAGGGTTGGAAAGCGGGTCCATGGACGTACAAAGATTTTTCAAGAATATAAAATTCAATGTATGACGTTGGACCCACCCTTGAAAAAGCAAGGAGAGAAAGAAACAACAGAAAACTCAAAGCCAAAGTGAAAAGAGATGAAAAATGACCTTTCTCGGGCATATAAAGGGCCACTGCCTGTTGTTTGATTCTAAGTGTGCTTGATTTATTTACGTTTTGAAAACAGGTTTGCAACTGCTAAGTTATCTAGAACATTAAAAAGAGTAAAGAAATATCAGCACAGAGAGAAGTGAATTAGCCTACAAGATCAGGGCCAATTGTAGCAAGTTTTAAATGTAAGTGAGTAAAAGATCGTCCACAGAGAATTTGTTTAAAATGCAAGATAAACCTCCAGATCTGAGCTACCAGATCTTGCCTCGTATCCTATCTAGAAAGCACATAAGATGGGAGGTTGAATTTGTCACATTAACTAAATGATAAAAGTAAAAGTTAAACTAAATGATCCAGATCTGAGTTGGGGGAGTTTTGATGTAAACTTATAAAAATGGAGAAATAATATCTAACTTTGATTTGGTCCTTGAAATGTAATGAGAATGACTGCAGCTCAACTGAGAGATGATCCAATCTTCATCTGGCTACAAGCACAGAGTAAGAGAAATAAATCTAACTCAAGGATTAGATTTAGGCTTATGGCTATGGCCTGTCCACTTTAATGGCCATAGACCATCCAATAGTCTTTTATTCCAAATCCTTAATTTAGAATAAGAAGCATCACTACAAATGCCGTGAGAGATTAGGTTACAAACACTAATTCTCACAGGATTAATGAATCAAGGGAAATTGCATGAAAAACAGTAAATCTAAAGGAGTCTAATGCAATAAGGAGATTAGAGGGAACCCTTAACATGAGTCCAATTGAGAATGTACGGTTTACAGCAACCTTTTCAAATTCACCATTATAATTACAGAGCACAGCTTAAACAGCTCTCAGATTTGTAGTCTTGAATACAACTCTCCTTTGAATTACAGGAGTATCTCACAGCTCTCAATTGCAAGTAAAAGTGAGGCTATTACAGGGATTTCAGACAAACTATCTGATTTGGAAATGGGGGAATAGGAATGAAACTCAAAATCTGGATGCCCAAATTGGGCAAATGCTTCGTCTATTTATAGTTTTCCCTAAGTCCAGCTCAGATGTGTATCAACCAATCAGAAGTGCTCAGATCTGTATCGACCAATGGTAGTCGAGCACAAGGATCCAGATCTGTTTTGGCCAATCAGAATTGCTCGATCTAGTTCAGTCAATCAGGCAACAAAAGCATCAATTCTGTTATTCATTTTGAAAGTTTGTTAGAGTTTCTAGAAGTTCCCGCCAAGTTATTTCATCTTTGGGTGCTCACATGGAGCAGAATATGCCTTCACTTCATGCTTAGAATCTTTTGGAATGTTCCTAGGTTTTTAAATGCATTGGGACGCATGAAAAAGATTACTGAATTGCCCTTGCAAAAGCTAGGAATCTCCAGAATACCTTTTCGCATAGTTTAGGGGACTTTTCGCAAGGTGTTGTAACTCCTGAAGCTCTTTTCGCAACGTTCTGGTTCTGTTCGAATGGAGTTCTCTTCTTTTCGAAAAGGTTAATCATCTCTTCGAAGAGTTCAGATGCTCTTCGAAAGCTAAGCCTGGAGTTTTTAGTTCTTTTCGCAGAGTTCAGGTTCTTTTCGAACAGTTCAGGTTCTTTGCGAAAAGTACTCTGTAGTGCATTTTTCTGTTCGAATTGCGCCATACTTCTTTTCTGGGTGGAGACCAGGTCTTTGCCTCTTCAGTTCAGACCTTTTAACAGCTAGTGAGGTTGTCCCTTCTCTTTCTTCCTTTGGATCGACATGGATTATCATCTTTTTGGCACTTTTAAGCTCCTTTTATGGTTAAGCCTGTCTTTATTGTTAGCTGAAACACAAGCACTTAGAACACTTATTTAGTTCTCTCAAAGGTCTATGAAGACTCAGGTTGAGGGGTGAAAAATTGTATTTTCCAGTTCTCAACACACCCCCAAACCTAAGCTTTGCTAGTCCTTGAGCAAAGACAAAATTAAAAACAAAGTAAACAGCCACTTTTGTAGGGAGCACAGTTGCATTTAGCATATGCAACAAGCCTTTTAAACCCCTAGGTGATCCCTAGTGGAGGAGTGAAGTCTCCTGAGGGTTTTCAGTGAAGGTACCCACAAACTTCTTCAATAAATCAGTTAAGATCACTGCGATTACATTCTGAAACTTTCATCCAATCAGATTATTCACACCTGCATCAGTCATGTTGTAAGAAGATTTTCAAGAAAAACATCAGTTCAAAACTAACATTCTGCTGTAATTCTTATTACCATTCAGTCAATTTATGTCAAAAGTTATTTACAAGAAAAATGAATGAACAGCTTGCCCTCTACTTAAGAATCCAGCTTTGATGTTACCCCAATGAGTTGATTTCAAACCCAACTCTCTCCAGGATTTTCACTCAACATGCAAGTAAGAGGGTTGTACTATTTCATACGGCTCAGAGCGCGATTCTGACCCTCAAATAGGACTGTACGCATGAGCATAGGCATTGCTTTTTAGTTCTGAATTCACTGCTCTTTTCACCATAGATTACAGAAATTCTTATCTCCATGTGACAGCTCAATCCATCATTGATCAGTAAGGACTTTACTGAGGTTGTAATGTGGCTTATGGGTGAAATTTCTCAAGAATAAAGGGGTGGAATGGTGTTCAAAATTGAGAAGTCAGTCAAGGTAAGGAGGTGATACATAAACCTTCTTTAATTCAGCATATTTTCATCTTCTTCTTTGAATTTCCAGAGCCAAAGTGGCCATCTTTTTCTCTTTCTTTTTCAAACTTCCAATGAAATGCCTTCTCTCTTTTTCTTTTTCTCTTTTTTTTTGTTTTTTTGTTTTTTTTTTTTTTTTCAAATTAGCATTGACTCGAATGCCACATTTCTTCTGCTGATACATCATTGCCTTCAATTTTTATTCTTCTTTTGTTGTCAAACTATTACTCAATTCTCCTTTCTTCAGCTTCCTTCCCTTTATCTTCGGACTTCTCAGAGTGAGGGTTAGGCTAAATGAAGTTGATGAGGTTATTAGATGAGGTTTTAAAGAAATCTTAGATTTGTAAAGCTCAAATGGTGTGTATCAAGGGCAGTTTCAAAAGGTGGGGCTTTGTAAGGTTCAAACTGTCCAAAAGGAGGCCTTACATCATGTCTTTAATATCACGAGTGCTGTCAAATTATTTCAATTTGGATATGTGTAACTTCTAGTGCAAGTAAGCAGGTTCAACCAGTCCCAAAAGCAGAAAAAATTGCCAATTCATACCTCCAAAGAATACATTTCAGGCCTAAACCTCCCTGGGTGTGGTTTTTTATCAAATTCTTGAGGTATATCATCACTGTTTTCCTTCTTTTTAGGTTTACTAAAACATCAATTTTCTTTTGGAAATTTCTTGGCATTCACTTCATGAAAGTATTAGAATTACACTAGAAATTAATTTCAAAAAGTTTTTAACTTTTTCATTTTTTTAAAACAGCAGGTGTGAAATTACTTCATTTTCAAAAATTCCACTGATCATAAGCTGTACTGATGTTAACTCAATTATTGATTATTGACATTTCTGTCACACCCCCAAACCAAAGGGGAGCATGGTCCACACTGGTCCAAAGCAAAGAAGACAAACAAGCAAGAAAAAAAAAGAAAAAATCATGATGACAAGAAGACAGACAGAAATGCACAGTAATTTCATAAGAAAAACCAGACTTTATATTACAAACTCATAACATAGATGAATACAAAGTGCTTTAATAACTGGGGTCAAAATCTGTATCATAAGTTGGTTCAATGGGATCAGAACTGGAGTCACTGTCAGAGTCAGAACTAGAATCAGTATTGGAGTCTGAACTCGATTTAGCTTTCTCCTGGATTGTGTTTTGCAGCTCAGTGTATTCCTCTGATTTGATCTTTTTGGTGAGGCCAATGTACTTTCCAAGTCTAGTGGTCTTCAGTTTTTCCTAGTCAAGGTGTGCTTGCAACATGGTCACCTTGTGCTGCTCACTCCGAACCTTCTGAAAAGTTTGACCCAGCAAGTCCTTCATTTTTTCTCTCTCAAATTTCATAAATAACTCCAATTTTCGAATCTGGTTTTCATAAGGGGTTCTAATGTAGGCTTGTAAATCAGCTAACCCCTTGAGAACATCTCTACAGATATATGGATTTTCTTCCATGGCTCTTCTGAGGGTGGCAAATCTGGGAAGGGGAATGGAATGGTAGGGGACCAAAGGTATCCCAGCTGTGGGAGTGGGAGAAGAAGTGTCCAGAAGGATGACTTTAGGGTCGGTCTGAGTGGATTGATCAGAGAAAGTGAGGAGTGGTGAAGGGGATTCAACCAGAGGTACTTCTGGTTCAGTTTGGGTAGCATGGGCAGTAGTGGGGTGGCGGATCAACCAATACTACCTCTGGTTCAGTTTGGGTAGCATGGGCATCAACAGTAGGTACAGTGGTAATGGTAGTTGTGTGGGATGTGGAGGCTAAGGTTTGGAGAAGGTCATTGGTCACAGATTGGTTTTCTGTGTTGATTTGTAGTTGGGCTTGGATGGATTGGAGGAAGGCAAGTATTTGGTTAATAGATTCAGGTGTGGGGGAGGTGTGCATAGGTGGACCTGGTACAACAAGTGGATGGTGGAGGTGCAATGGATGAAATGGTCAGAAGGAGAAGTAGGTAAGTGAGTGAAATGATGAGGGTCAGGTATAGGGACAGGTTCAAACCCCACGTTTTCAAAAATAGATCCCATTAATGAGGAATAAGCCTCTGTAGTGAAAGGCTCAGGTTCAGGTGTATGAGATACTTCAGGTGTGTGAGCTGAATGAGCAGGTGAATTTGAGGGGCTTTGGAGCAGAGGAGTGTAGGGAGATTGGGTAATAAAATCTGTAGCCAAAACTTGGGCATTGGTGGGAGAAATTGGTGGTGTGAGTATGGTTGGAGTGGTTGGTGTAGAGGGGGAATCTGCAATTGGGCTAATGGTGGGTATGGGAGATGGGACAGCTGGGATAGGTGAAGTGGCTGGAGCTGGACTAGGTGAGGAGGGTAAAAGGCCAACTTCCTCAAGAATTGGTGCAGCTGAAGAGCTGGTCACCATGGGAAGGGTAGTTTCTTCAAGAATGGGTGCAGCTAAAGAGTTGGTCACCACAAGGTCTGGCAGAGCTGCTTCAAAAATTGGTGCAGCTAAAGACCTGGTCACCTCAGGATCTGGCAAAACCGGTTCTAAGGAGAGGAGGCGGTTCATTATTTGCAATGCAGTCTGTGTTCACCTTCCTCTCTCAGTCTTTTCAGCATGGCTTGGCTTGTAGTCCAAGCCTTAATCCCAAAATTGTGAGGGGCTATGACTTCAAATGGTTCCTAGTCATCAATATCAAACTTAGCTCTGAGGAGGGCTGTGATCAATCTACCAAATGGAAGTCCAGCTAATTTCTGCTCCATTTTCAACTTGGCACTAATATCAGCCATGCCTTCAAAAATTAACATAGGGGCATTGAAAAACTGCCCCTTAGAAAAATGAAAGAGAGCCTCTAAAATTGGTGTTCTCCTCTCTTGGCTGTGCCCGGTGACATAAAAACTTCCCCTCAAAATGGAATCCATCAATAAAAATTGGGGTGCTAGGTCTCTCCTCATTATGGACTGTCCAGTGCCAACAATTCCTTGGGTTAAATGTGCAGCCATTTCTCTAAAGGAGGCTGCTTCTGGTGCAGCCAATGGACCAGAAGGATCAAATTGGAAGGGTATCCCCAAAGCATTCCCTATGTCTTCAAATGTGACAGTTAAATCGCTATCATCAATAAAGATAAGCAGGGTAGGGACATCAACATCTTTTTCAGTGACTTTTACCAGGTTTTGGTACCATAACTTCACCATTCGCGGGTAAATTTTCTCTGGCAGAGGGGTAAGGATATTGCTTAGTGAGGCATCTCTCATGTATCTTAAAGATAGCAGACAATCCGGTTTGTTGACGAAAAAAGTTTCGTCCACAATCAGCTCAGGAATTAGCTTCTAAGCTTCAATGAATGGATTTGGCAGTACCAAATGTATAGGCAGAGGAGGAAGCTCAGGCTCAGGACTAGCAGCTGCAGGGATGGGTTCCTCATGTCTCACTTTCTTCCCTTTCTCCACCCTATCCGCTTTATCCATTGATAGTTTTCTTTTGGCTGAAGTTTTGGTTTTTCCTTTTGGGGTAGGTTTGCTAACTTTCTTAGCAGAGGATTTTGGGAACATGGCAGCCAATGATTTCTCCGCTTTTCCCATTCTAAATTTATGTATGAAAATGCCCACAACAGATGCTGACACAAAATCAAAATTTTCAAATGATAAACAGAGAGAATGCGCAGAGAAATACCGAGATCTAGGGTTTTTGATTGAATGTGTTGCTTGCTTGCTGAAATCCCCTAGACTAGAAGCTAAAATCCTTCTCTGAAAGCTCAAGTGATCGAATAAAGGTGAAGAAAAGTGTGGCTAGATTCTCAAATCACGCAAGGAAAGAAAGAAATAGGGTTTCTGTGGAACAGGTCGTTCTCAGAAAGCTTTCAAATATGAAACCCTTACCTCGAAAGGGTTTAAATATGCTCAGAGTTAATTTCGCAAAGTCCTTTTTAAGCTTTCGAAAAGTTCCAAAATAGACCTTTTTACAACTGAGAATGGCATCAATACCATTCGGAAAGTTAATAGCTTCAGAAACATCTTTTCGAAAAGAAAATGGCTTCAGAAACATCATTTCGAAAAGAAAATAGCTTCAGAAACAACTATTCGAAAAGCAAATCCTTGCTTTCGAGTAGTTCGTTACAAATCCAGATTCTTTTCGAAAAGTAATTTGAACTTTACGAAAAGACAATTTTTACTTTGCGACATAACTTTTCACCTATTTAAACCATGCGAAAAGAGAAAAAGCAGAGACAAAGAAACTAAGCAAAAACTATGAAATAAAAACATATTGTACAGTTGTATACCATCAGATTTCGGGAGGTTCTTGATGATAGATGGGCAGTACAGGCTCCTGGGTATTTTCAATGCATGGTTTGAGCCTCTGACCATTTACTTTTAAGATTCTTCCATTTCTTGGATCTAGGATGCCAACAGCTCCAGAAGGAGCTACCTGAATGACAGTATATGGCCCTTCCCATTTGGATCTCAGCTTTCCAGGAAAAAACTTGAGTTTTGAGTTAAATAACCATACCTTAGAGCCAGCTGTGAACTCTTTTCTCAACAAATTTTTATCATGGAAAGCTTTGACTTTCTCTTTGTAAACTCTTGAATTTGTGTATGCATCCATTCTCAGCTCCTCCAACTCAGCAAGTTGCAGTTTCCTGTGATTACCAGCAGTAGTTAGATCCATGTTCAATGTTTTAATGGCCCAAAAGGTTTTATATTCTAACTCCACTGGTAAATGGCATGCTTTGCCATAGACCAACCTGAATGGGGACATGCCAATTGGGGTTTTATAGGCTGTCCTATATGCCCACAATGCATCATTTAGCTTAAAGGACCAATCCTTTCTGTCCTTCTTCACAGTCTTTTCCAGTATATGTTTGATTTCTCTATTGGAAATCTCCACTTATCCACTGGTTTGTGGATGATATGGAGTGGCTACTCTATGAGTCACAGAGTATTTTTTCAATAAAGTTTCAAAATGTTTATTACAAAAATGGCTTCCCCCATCACTGATAATAGCTCTGGGAAAACCAAACCTGGAAAAAATGTGATCCTTTAGAAATTTAAGAACCACTTTGTGGTCATTGGGTTTAGTGGCTATGGCTTCAATCCATTTGGATACATAATCCACAACTACTAAAATGAAATTATACCCATTGGAAGGAGGAAAGGGACCCATGAAGTCTATCCCCCAAACATCAAACAACTCAACTACCAAAATAGGCTGTAAGGGCATTGAGTTTCTCTTGGAAATGCTGCCCAATTTCGATTACAGCGGGACTTACATCTTTGAGCATCTTTGAAAAGTGGAGGCCAATAAAATCCACACTGCAAAACCTTTGCCGCAGTTTTGTTTCCACTAAAATGACCTCCACAGGCCTGTTCATGACACATAGAAAGTATTCTATGAAATTCTTGGTCAGGGACACATCTTCTTATTATTTGGTCTGCACAACTCTTAAACAGATAAGGATCTTCCCAGATGAAATGTTTAACCTTTGAGAAGAAAAGATCTTTATCCATTTTATTCCAATGTTGAGGAATTATTCCTGTAGCCAAAAAGTTGACTATGTTTGCAAACCAAGGAGTGTGTACACTAATAGCAAAAAGTTGCTCATCAGGGAAAGATTCATTGATAGGCAGCCTATCAATCTCAACAGTTAAAATTCTAGACAGGTGATCAGCCACCACATTCTCCATCCCCTTTTTATCTTTGATATGTAAATCAAATTCCTGTAATAGGAGAATCCACCTGATTAATCTTGGTTTGGTGTCCTTCTTAGATAGAAGGTATTTCAAGGCAGAGTGGTCAGTGAACACCACTATTTGTGAACCCAAGACATATGACCTGAATTTCTCTAAAGCAAAAACAATTGCTAGCAGCTCCTTCTCAGTTGTTGTGTAATTGAGCTGTGCATCAATCATTGATCTACTGGCATAAGCTATGACATGAGGCAGCTTTTCCTTTCTCTGTCCAAGGACAGCTCCCAAAGCATAATCTGATGCATCACACATCAGTTCAAAAGGTAGTGAATAATCTGAGGCGCAATATTGGAGCTGAAATCAAGCAGTTTTTAAGAATTCAAATGCCTTCATGCATTCATTATTGAAAACAAAAGGACATCTTGGCACAACAAATGACAAAGAGGCTTGGTTATTTCTTGATGTCCTTAATGAACCTTGTAAAATCCAAAGATGTCCTAAAAACTTCGATTTGTTTAATCGGTTTGGGAGGTGGTAAATATCCAATTAAATCAATTTTGCTCTGTCCACCTCAATGCCCTTGTGGAAACAACATGGCCAAGGACAATGCCTTGGTGACCATGAAATGGCTCTTTCGACTCAAAACTAAATTGGTTTCTTCACATCTCGTAACACCAATTTGAGATGATGTAAACACTGGAAAACTCGCTCTCAGTAGATTGAAAAATTATCCATAAAAATCTCCATAAATTGGTCTATCATATCAGAGAAAATGGAATACATGCATCTTTGAAAGGTAGCAGGGGCATTACAAAGACCAAAAGGCATTCTCCTATAGGCAAAAGTGCCAAAAGGGCAAGTGAATGAGGTCTTTTCCTGATCTTGTGGGTACATAGGAATCTAGTTGTAACCAGGGTAACCATCAAGAAAATAGTAATAAGCTTTTCCTGCTAGCTTATCTAAAATCTGATCAATGAATGGGAGAGGGAAATGGTCTTTTCTGGTCATTGAATTTAATTTTGTAATCAATAGACCCTCCACCCATTGTTTGTCCGGTTGACATAAGCTCACCGAATCTGAGGTTACATGTTGATCCCAGATTTCTTAGGTACCATTAGGTGCCACCCAAGATGAATCAGAATTGGGGTAAATGACCCCTGCATCCAACAACTTAACAACCTCTTTCATGACCACTTCTTGCATATGAGGGTTCAGCCCCCTTTGCATTTCCCTAGAAGGCTTTGCAACTTCTTCCAAATGGATTTTGTGCATGCAAGCAGGGTGATTCCTCCCAAATCAGCAATAGTCCATAATTTCCCTTCTATGTTCTTTCAAAACAATTATGACTCTTCCTCCTACTCCTTTGTGAGGGAGGAAGAAATAATTCTGAGCAATGATTTATGATCTCCTAAAACACATATTTCAAATTTTGTTCTAAATCGTGATTTGAGAAAAGAAGGTAACAAAGGTACCTTAGCTGTTTGTGGAAGGGGAAGAGTAGCAGATTTCCAAGAAGAGAAACTTGCTGATTGATTATGAGTTCCTTGCACAACATTTACTTCCTCAGACTTTGAGATACAAACTGTTTCTTCCTCAGAATTTCCCCAAGCATCTTTAGCATCTGTGGTGAAATCTTCACACTGCAAAAACTATTGTAAAGTCCCTTCTACCAGTTCATCCAATAGATCAACATGAAAACATTCCTCAGAGCTGAATTGAGGCTGTGTGACTACATTATAAACATTTAATTTTACCTTCATGTTTCCAAAAGAGACTTCCATAATAGCAGACCTGCATTGAATGCAAGCATTTGCTGTAGCCAGGAGTGGTCTTCCAAAAATGACAGGTATGGAAGTTTTGCTTTTGGTAGGTTCCATGTCCAAAACTAGAAAATCAGCAGGATAGAAAAATTTATCTACTCCCACCAATACATCTTCAATCATCCCAACTGGCTTCCTTTAAGATCTGTCTGCTAGTTGTAACACCACATGAGTGGGTTTTAATTCTCCCAAACCTAGTTTGTCATATACAGAATATGAAAGTAGGTTGACACTAGCACCCAGATCTAATAAAGCCTTTTCAATGGTATGTTCCCCAATAATGCAAGGGATTGTGGGGATTCCAGGATCTTGAAGTTTAGGAGGTGTGGCAATGGACAACACCTGATTAACTCTTTCCACAGCAAAGACCTTCTTGGATAACTGTATCCTAGACTATCTTTTGTGAGTGCAAACATCTTTCAAAAATTTTGCATATGCTGGAATTTGTTTGATTGCCTCAAGCAAAGGTAGATTTATCTTGACTTGCTTGAAAGTCTCCATCATTTCATCTATTTTTGTGTTCCCTTTATCAAAAGGGGATACAGATTTCATTGCATGAGGAAATGGCAAATGAGGAACTAGTTCTTCATCTACAGCTTCGGAAGCATTATTAGAATTTTTTTGAATTTTTTGTTTTTCATTTGTTTGATTTTTGCTATCATTATGCTGCTCTTGCTGCATATCTTTATCATTTTCCTCATTTTTTTCTTCTTCAGTACCCACTTTGTTATTTATAATTCTTCCACTTCTCAAAGTTGTGACAGTTTTTACTTCTTCATGTGAAATAGAAACTTCTCCAACCATGAACTGTCCTTTGGGATTGTTCAAAGGTTGGCTGGGTAACTTTCCTTCCTCTCTTTTTGCCAAAGTATTTAAAAGTTGTCCCAATGTTTCTTTAATCTTCTTTATGCTTTGGCTGTGAAAGATCACAGTTTGAGTTAAAGATCCTAAATTCTGGAGTGAATTTAGGACTTGATCTTCAAAAGAAGGGGACCTGGAAGGGATTTGAACTGGGGCTGATTGTTGGGCAGGTTGTTGTGGAGTGGGCTGCTGAAAATTTACTTGGCATAAAAATTCTACTGATAAGGTTGTGCAGTTTTGAAAGGCATTTGGTTCTTTGGTTGCTGCTGCTGTTGTGATTGATAATTCCCTTGGCTCCACCTCAAATTAGGGTACCCTCTCCATGGATATTCATTTGACTGCATCTGTCCAAATGATTGGGCAACATGAGCTTGTTCCACCACTAAATCTGGGAACTGTGGTACAGCAGGACATTGGTCAATTAAATGAGTAGGGGACTGGCATATCAGACATGCCTCCTCTACTCTTGCAACCATTGAATTTTTAAGTGAGTCCATCAATCTATCAAACTTTGTGGTTAAATTTTCCATCTTTCTTTCCAACTCATTCACCTCATAAATCTTTCCTTTGGTGGTTTGCTGACTGTTCAACCTAGCAGGATTTTCAATATCTCTTGACAGAGATTCCTGTTGAGTTGAGTTTTCACCAATTACCTTAAATAAGTCCCAAACCTCCTCAACTGTTTTTTGCAAGTAAGTGCCTCCACAGGAGGCATCCACCATATTTTTGCCTTTTTTATCAATTCCTTGATAGAAGCTTTGAACCAGCTGCCATCTGGGAATTTGATGATGAGGACATTGCCTTAAAAGTTCCTTAAATCTTTCCCATGCTTCATGGAAAGTTTCAGTTGAGTTTTGTGAGAAAGAAATGATACTTTGTCTCAATTGGCTTGTTTTAGACATTGGGAAGTATTTGCCTAAAAATTGAGACTGCAAATCATTCCAAGAAGTGATACTATTTGGTGCTAACATAGATAACCATGCTCTAGCTTTGTCCTTTAATGAAAAAGGAAAGAGCCTAAGCTTGGTTGCTTCTGGACCAAGTCCAGCTATGTTGAATGTGGTGCAAAGAGCAAAGAATTCATCCACATGTTTGTATGGATCTTCCTTACTCAACCCATGGAAGGAAGGAAGCATTTGGATGGCCGATGATTTGATCTCATAATTTCCTTCAACAGTAGGGAATTGAATGCAAAAGGGAGAATTATAAGCACCAGGTGCGAAGTAATCCCTCAAAAGTCGAGGTTCTTCACCCATAGTAGCAGAATTCTGTGTTGTTGGTTTGGTTTGTAATAGCCTTTCAACTTCTAAATTCAATGGGACAATCTCAGGGCTGAGAGTTCTCCTACCAAACATACAACTCAGAACAAAAAATCTGATTATTCACAGCAAACCTTCAGAATTCCTTTTTAAGTAGTTTCCCTCCTTCAAAAATTTGATATGAATAACTGCACAGGTGTAAACAATAGAATAGTTTAGCACTGATATATATATAAAAAAATTGAAAACTTAGGTCTACCTATTTTAGAACAAATTCCCCGGCAACGGTGCTAAAAACTTGTTGTTTGATTCTAAGTGTGCTTGATTTATTTGTGTTTTGAAAACAGGTTTGCAACTACTAAGTTATCTAGAACATTAAAAAGAGTAAAGAAATATCAGCACAGAGAGAAGTGAATTAGCCTGCAAGATCGGGGCCAATTGTAGCAAGTTTTAAATGTAAGTGAGTAAAAGATCGTCCACAGAGAATTTGTTTAAAATGCAAGATAAACCTCCAGATCTGAGCTACCAGATCTGGCCTCTTATCCTATCTAGAAAGCACATAAGATGGGAGGTTGAATTTGTCACATTAACTAAATGATAAAAGTAAAAGTTAAACTAAATGATCCAGATCTGAGTTGGGAGAGTTTTGATGTAAACTTATAAAAATGGAGAAATAATATCTAACTTTGATTTGGTCCTTGAAATGTAATGAGAATGACTGCAGCTCAACTGAGAGATGATCCAATCTTCATCTGGCTACAAGCGCAGATGTAAGAGAAATAAATCTAACTCAAGGATTAGATTTAGGCTTATGGCTATGGTCTGTCCACTTTAATGGCCACAGACCATCCAATAGTCTTTTAATCCAAATCCTTAATTTAGAACAAGAAGCATCACTACAAATGCCGTGAGAGATTAGGTTACAAACACTAATTCTCACAGGATTAATGAATCAAGGGAAATTGCATGAAAAACAGTAAAATCTAAAGGAGTCTAATGCAATAAGGAGATCAGAGGGAACCCTTAACATGAGTCCAATTGAGAATGTACGGTTTACAGCAACCTTTTCAAATTCACCATTATAATTACAGAGCACAGCTTAAACAGCTCTCAGATTTATAGTCTTGAATACAACTCTCCTTTGAATTAAAGGAGTATCTCACAGCTCTCAATTGCAAGTAAAAGTGAGGCTATTACAGGGATTTCAGACAAACTATCTGATTTGGAAATGGGGGAATAGGAATGAAACTCAAAATCTGGATGCCCAAATTGGGCAAATGGTTCGTCCAGTTATAGTTTTCCCTAAGTCCAGCTCAGATGTGTATCAACCAATCATAAGTGCTCAGATCTGTATCGACCAATGGTAGTCGAGCACAAGGATCCAGATCTGTTCTGGCCAATCATAATTGCTCGATCCGTTCACCAATCGCACAAAAGCATCAATTCTGTTATGCATTTTGAAAGTTTGTTAGAGTTTCTAGAAGTTCCCGCCAAGTTATTTCATCTCTGGGTGCTCACATGGGGCAGAATATGCCTTCGCTTCATGCTTAGAATCTTTTGAAATGTTCCTAGGTTTTTAAATGCATTGGGACGCGTGAAAAAGATTGCTGAATTTCCCTTGCAAAAGCTGGGAATCTCAAGAATACCTTTTCACATATTTTAGGGGACTTTTCGCAAGGTGTTGTAACTCCTGAAGCTCTTTTCGCAACGTTCTAGTTCTGTTCGAATGGAGTTCTCTTCTTTTCGAAAAGGTCAATCATCTCTTCAAAGAGTTCAGGTGCTCTTCGAAAGCTAAGCCTAGAGTTTTTAGTTCTTTTCGCAGAGTTCAGGTTCTTTTCGAACAGTTCAGGTTCTTTGCGAAAAGTACTCTGTAGTATATTTTTCTATTCGAATTGCTCCATACTTCTTTTCTGGGTTGAGACCAGGTCTTTACCTCTTCAGTTCAGACCTTTTAACAGCTAGTGAGGTTGTCCCTTCTCTTTCTTCCTCTGGATCGACATGGATTATCATCTTTTTGGCACTTTTAAGCTGCTTTTATGGTTAAGCCTGTCTTTATTGTTAGCTGAAACACAAGCACTTAGAACACTTATTTAGTTCTCTCAAAGGTCTATGAAGACTCAGGTTGAGGGGTGAAAAATGGTATTTTCTAGTTCTCAACACTGCCCCCAGGTTGAGCCTGTCGAATGTAATACATGCACCAGACCAATCTGGCCCTTTTCTATGCAAAAATGGAGTTTTTAAGGGGATTTTTTTATATGTCTTGGCTGGACCCCTTAGCCAGTTTACCTGTTCACCTATGTTTCATGCCTTGACTACATTCACAAACCTATAATTTGAAATGTACCTAACATTGAAATCATTTAATTTTGTGTAGGAAAAACCTACACCAAGCCCTACGGCCTCAAGGGCTATTTTCACAAGCAATCGTCAAAACTATCCTGCAAGCAATCAGATATGAAACAAGGGAAACATAACATGCGATCAAAGAAAGAGCACAAAACATTTCGAAGCTGAAAAACATTCAAGACAAATGAAAAAGTGTCATAATCATTTGTTACAAATTGTTCAAATCCCATAATTATCATCCTAAAGTGTTTAAATACAGAAACTAAGCCTAGTCGTTGCTGGCACCCTTCCATTTATTTTTGCTAGCGTGAGGAGCTTTGAAAGGTCCACATATCTCTTACTCGGGACCATGCCTGTGAAAGCCAGCTAAGTAGAGAGCGCAATTCCTTCTCATGTGCATGCTGTAAGTCATAGCCATGGTCACAAATTAGGATCAATTGAATGACAAAGATGGTAAAGCGGTGAGGAAAATAAGTCAGTAGAATAATCACCACCTCCACATCCTGGAGATCAGCGATGTTGTGATAGAACCCGGCATGGTCCATGGCCGATTCAAATTTCTACATTCAAAAGGGGAAAGGATGTTAGTTACCCGACCTGCAAACAAACACAGACATTTTTCAAAGGAGCAGAGGATTGATCATGAAAATTCTTACCCCCGGAACTACCTCAGGAGGAGGAACCCGAACCGCATCGACTGAAAGGCGGGCCTAACTATCTACATCAGCGCATAGATTTGAAAGAAAGCCATCGTCAAGGCACCTAAAGGTCCCATGAATCATGACAGGTAAACCACCCAAGCCACCCATACGAGAGGAGCCTGAAGGACCAGAGTCGTAAGGATCAGCATCTGAGGGGCCTAGCCCTGAAGCCTCAACAGTACCCACCGCCGCTCCACCTTCACAATCTGGATAACCGCCCAATCCAAACTGTAAATGTATATTGATTTATTCCGTCAGTAGAAATCACAGGTCAATCAAGACTGGGGAACCAATCTAAGAAGAGAGGGGAGAATTGTCGGAGAGTGTGGGCCACTGAAAGCCAGGAAATTAATGCTAGGGATGAAGCGCAGAAGAATAAACCGATTTGGCAAGGACTTGTACCACGTCCGATAGTCTCCAGGCATAAGAAGGGCACTGATGGGGATCCCATTTTGAAGGAAGGACCCAGTGAGCTCCTCAATACTACCTACAGGATCCATGACGTCTACGGAGGATCCAAGGGAATGGCATGATAGACTTGGTGCTGATGAACTACCCGCTCCCCCAAGTAGTAGGCCCTAGCCCATGCCCCATAGAAAAAGATGACGCGATGGTTGTTGAAGAGGCAAGATGGACCTACAACAGCCCGGTCTAAAAAAAGAGAGCCAATGTATGGGTCATAGATGATCTGCCCAAGTCAAGAAGTGGCCAATCAATCAAACATGCAACATAATAACAAAGGAGAATTTCTGAACTGAAATAAATAGAGGGGAAAAGCCCTTACCTACTCAGGGATCATCAGATCGATTTGGGACCTTAGGACCATCTCCAGATGCTCCATGCCCACATCTCAGTGTCAGTGTTTGTTCTAGTTACTTAAAGGAGGGTAAGTATATATATCGAATTGAAGAAGCAGGTGTTCGGGTTTAAAATGAAGATACCCCCATGCCTGAAGAGAGAAATGCACAAAAGATAAGTCAAAAGTAGACAACGACTATCCAAGGAGACTGATAAAAGTAAAATAGTTGAGAGATTACCTCTAGAGCAGGCCGGAAGCCAACAACGGACTTTGCATTTCCCATGGAGGTGCGAACTAGGCTAGACATCAACACAGCATAACCAGCCCTGCCCCAGTCGTATCTATGGACGTCGAGCCAACTGTCCATCAGGCTAACCAGGGCCAGGTTGACCCGTCCGCCGCTAGCATTAGCGAAGAGAGTTTTGCCTAGCATTATGAGGAGCATAATGCGGGCCAATATTATCGCGCACTCAGGCTCAATATAAATCTCCACATCTGGTTGCGCCAAGTCTACCAACTCATGCAGCTCATAAAGGTCATATAGCTAGGTCATCTTGACCTCGGCACCAGGCAGACTTGTGGAGGGGGGATAAGCCCCTATTAGTGTAATGATCTCATCTCGGCTGGGCACTGCAAGGTTGGCTATTGGAATGCCCCATATCCTGATGTCCGTAATCATATCCCAATCCACGGGCGTCGGGGTAATCTCAGCAAAGGCCATGTGAAAGGACATAGTCTCTGGACGGAATCTCTCAATCAGAGCCCCCAAGTAGGCTGCATCAACCCACATAGCAGGGCATGATAGGAACTCTCCGAACCCGGCTTGCTCAAGCAATAACTTTACGACCGGTGAGATATAGTAATAAAATTCCTAAAAATCTAACCAGCCCCCTCGGAATACAATGTGGGGCAAGTCCTGTGTCAAAAGAGAAAGATGCATCAGGTCATGGAAATAGAGCAAAACCGCACAGGAAAAAGAATTGAACTTATCCCTTTACCTTGCTCGCAATGTTGAAGTTTGAAATATGCACATACTGCTGATTGAGGACACCTACATGGGCAGCCTCTCCCTGCATTTCATACCATAAGCCAGCAGGGCCTTCCACTAAAATGAATCGTTCTCTCCTGGGACCAAAGGTCACTGCTGGCTCCTCTTCTTTTTCTTCCTTTGGTACGTATTCCTCATCACCGGACATTCTGGGACAGATACAAACCAACATGTTAGGGCTGATTAAGTGATAAAAGAACCATTGTGCTACATGTCAAGGGAAGGTAAATATGCTCATCCCTTTCTTTTGCTTTAAAAAAAAAACAAAATAAAAAAATATATATAATAATAATAAATAAAATATATATGCCTTTCTTTTGCTTTCAAAAATAAAACTAAAAACAAAAAAAGTCCCTTCTTTATGTTCATAAAATGAAAAACCAAAAAGTATTCCTTTCTTTATCTTTATAAGATCAAAAATACAAAAATCCCTTTCTTTCATGTACAAAAATAAGACACAAAAATCTCTACTTTCTTTAAGTTCAAAAATAAACCAAAATACAAAAAAAATCTTTCCCTTTCTATGTGCACAAATAAAAACACAAAAAAATAGATATATGTCCTAATCAAATTCATAAAACAAAAAAAATAGGGCATCATTCGAGCAATATCATCAAACTCATCACCAATAGGCATGCTTACAAGAAGAATAAACCATTTATCATCTAAAAATTCAAGATCATGATCACATTTGCAAGAAAAATCAAGAAAAATAAAATCAAATGGGTTTTAAATAGTTACCTTTGAAGAAAAATGGGCCTTTCATCTAGCGCAGAGTGGGCGATTAATCGACGCAAGCAAATGCCGGCAATGAAGCACGCTAGAGGCAATGTAAAGGAACCTTAGGGGGAGGTCTATTTTTCAGTTTTGGGAGAGGGAAGGAGAAAATTTTGAAATCAACCCATTTTGCACGAACTCGGGCCTCTTTAAAGTGTCCCCCAGCCATGCTTGGCGCATGTAATACATGCGCCAAGCTATTTTGGGCCCCCAGTTGGCCTGGCACAACTAATAGTTGTGCCAGGCTACTTTTTGGTCAGAATTTTGCTTGGTGTGGGTCACACACACATAGCCTAGCCCACTTTTTTATTTTGTATCCCAAGCAGGCGCACATGCTCCCAAGTGACATATCGATCTCCATTCGAGTTGCCCGAGAAGTCGTGCTAGAATAAATGGATCAAGATCGAATAGCATGCTCAAAGAATCCCGATCATACATATAAAAATCCAAAAAATCACATAAAATGGTAACTTAAAATCCAAAAAAAATCCACGTAAAATGATTACTTAAAAATCCAAAAAAATCACATAAAATAATAGAATAAAGTCACATAAAGTGATAGAATAAAATAGAATAAAGTGATAGATTAAAATCACATAAAATGATAACATCGAAAATCTAAAAAAATCACATAAAATGATAACTTTAAAATCCAAAAAAAAAACATGATAACTTTAAAATTCAAATAAAATGATAACTTCAAAAAATCTAAAAAATCACATAAAATGATAACATAAAAAGTCAAAAATTTCCCACATAAAATAATAAAAAATATGTGTTTTTAAAAGGCGGCACGTACTCCTAAAAAGTGTTACGACATCTATTCGCTCCACTTGGGAAGGCATGCTAAATTAGCTCCAGGATCAATGGGTTCACCCAAAGACCTCGAACCCTACTTCAAGTAGGGGCACCTGCGACCATTCAAATGGGGCAATCAATGCCTCATGGGATTGGGCACAAACTGTCGAACCTTGCATAGTTTTACTTTACGCCTATCTTTAAGTGTGGGTCGATCACCCCCCTTACTTGCGAAGCTATTGTATTCAGAATGAATCTTGAACATCAATCACCTTCAAATCATTTTGAGAAGCAGGCATTTTTTTCGACTAACAGGCTTTCTCAACTCAAGAAGCAGACATTTTTCCAAGCTATTGGGCTTTCGTAACTTAGTCCACCTTGGTTATGCCCAGTATTGTCGCTAAGCGCATGGTGACCGATTACCTTGAGAAACGGATGTTTTTCTGGACATACAGGACTTTCGTTTTCTCACCATGTTACCCGTCTGATGTTTGAAGTTTATTCTGAATGCAGCGGACCCATCAGTAATGCCTTGGGCCTCTTTGGATGTCTTTTTTCTTTGGCATTCGAACATTAGTGATTGGATACCAAAGAGGGGCATCTGTAGATACTCAAATTTGGCCCAAGGTTCGATAGAGACACATTTCAAGAGAGGGACATTTCTGAGCTTTTGATGGCATGTATGGAACCATTAGGAACCTTCTTAGGAGTTATCCCAGACCCTTAGGAATCACTCAGATCCTTTAGGAACCTTCCCAAAACTTTAGAAACCCATCCCGACCCTTAGAAACCATTCTGAATCCAAAACTAGCTTTCCCGAGCAATAGATGAAGAGTGGTGCATTGGGACTAGCTGAGACCTTCTACTATAATCAAATCACATACCATTGAAAATTAGAAGTCCTCAGCTTTCCAACAAGCTAAGAATCATCCCAATCGGAGCTATACATAAAAAGTTACGGCGTTCTGAAGGTCAAGGGAATTTTAGGGTTTTGAGGAGGATCCCCCTAGGGTTTTGGCACATTTATTAGATGCGCCAAGCCATTTCTCCCCAGAAATGGCTTGGCACAACTAATAGTTATGCCAGCCTATAGGTGGGACCCACCTCGGGCAGCCTACTTTCCAAAACCCTTTAGAACACTATTTTACTGTTTCTAAGCTTGACACATCTATTTGTTGCACCAGGCTTATGAACCGTGACTGTGGGTTTTTGCCTCAAAATTTGAGATTGGGGTTTGACTTGTTGACCATCTATATCTTTGGGGTGTGTTTTGCTTATTTTGTTGCACCCATTCCTTATCTATTTTCAACCCTTTAAGTGGTTCAAAGCCCCAACCTATCATCCACCATTGGAGTTTCTTTTCACATATTTTAAGGCTCCAAAAACCTTTGGAAGTTTAGCCTCTAAACACCCTCCTAACCTCTCCTTTTCTTATAAATAGAGAGGTAGCCCCCCCCCCCCGCCTTAGAGAGGCTTGAAAATTGTCTGAAAATAGAGATTAAGAACCCTCTCTCTCTCTCTCCTCTATTGCACTTTTCCATACAAATTCTAGAATTTATAAACCTTCTTCCAAGCCTTACCTTTCATCCAAAACCTCTAAGTTAGGTTTGCGCTACCCCCTAGACTTCCCTCTCTAGCTCTTAGCTATCCATCCTAGGAGTTAGAACCCTATTTCAAACCATTCAAGCCATCAAAAGCTCACCGAAGCAAGCCTACGCTAGGCTCCACAGCGGTGCAACAAGGGTTCGAAAGCTCCAGTTCTCCCCTTTATTCCTCTACCTTCTCAGTTCTTCCTCCATCCTCTCATTTGTGCCATTATGCTGTCGAAGTTTCGGTAGGAACGGAGGGGCACAAATAGGATTTTAATGCCCCTTGGGCAAGAGGAAGGCTTTTTTACTTCTTTTATGTCATATTTGTTTTGGCACTTCAGTGCTCTTTAAATTTGATTTGGATTTCTCGGGACACAAAAAGCTCTAGGTGGTGACTCTATATTTTTAACGAGTGCACATCGTCGCAACGGGATCGTCTCGATTCCCACGGTTGCACCAGTAGATAGGTATGGGCTGGTTTTCATTGCAAAATAGATTAAGATGAGGATCTATAGCAGATCTTCACTTGGCTACAAGCACTATTGCAAGGTAGATGAATTCAACCTAAATCGAAGGTTTGAACTGATCTTAAGGCTATGATCTATCCACTTGAATGGTCACAGAGCATCCTAGAGATTTCCTTCAATCTAAAGGCTCAAATTCAAATAGGAAAATCATTGCAACCACTATATTTGCAAGGCTAAAAGATCATGCATCCATAGGATCAAACAATCCACATAGATTTTGTGAGAACCAGTAGAAAGTATAGATTGAATGAGGATCTAAACTCAGGTGGTCATTGCTTCAAACAGCTTGCAATGACCAAGCTCAGGAGGCTGTAATCTCTGCCCAACTCTTGATGTCTTCATCGAAAACATATCTAGAAATTAGAGGAAGTGTCAGATCTGCTACAATCTTTCACTTGGCTACAAGCTCAAGTGTAAAGAAGAAGAATCCAATTTTACCCTCAATTATTGATTAGTCCTAAGGCTATGATCTGTCCACTTGAATGATCACAGATCATCCTCTAGATTTACTCTAGTCATGGGGATAAAGAATGGAACATGAAAATTACTACAGGCACTATGGTTGCAAGCTACAGGCCCAGGCAACCATAGGCGCATTGTTGTTGCTTCTTAGTGTGCTTGATTTATGTGTGTTTTGAAAACAGTTTTAAACTTGCCAAATTACAGTGGCTCTAGACTATATAAGAAATTAAAGAAATATCAGCACAGTTAGAAGTGAATTAGCCTGCAAGATCAGGGCCAATTGTGGCAAGTTTTAAGTGTAAGTGAGTAAAAGATCGTCCACAGGGAATTGATTTAAAATTTAAGATAAACCTCTAGATCTGAGCTACCAAATCTGGCCTCTGATCCTATCTACAAAGCACATAAGATGGGAGGTTGAATTTGTCACGTTAACTAAATGATAAAAGTAAAGATTTAAACTAAATGATCCAGATCCGAGTTAGGGAAACGTTTGTAGTAAACTTATATAAAAATTGGAGAAATAATATCTAACTTTGATTTGGTCCTTAAAATCTAATGAGAATAACTGTAGCTCAGCAGAGGTGATCCAATCTTCATCTGGCTACAAGCACATATGTAAGAGAGATAAATCTAATTCATGGATTAGGCTTACACTTATGGCTATGGTCTGTCCACTTTAATGGCCACAAACCATCCAATAGTCCTTAACCAAATCCTCAATTCAGAACAGGAAACATCACTACAAATGCCGTAAGAGATTAGGTTACCAACACTAATTCTCACAGGATTAATGAATCAAGGGAAATTGCATGCAAAACAATGAATCTAAAGGAGTCTAATGTACTGAGGAGATCAGAGAGAACCCTTGACATGAGTCCAATGGAGAATGCATAGTTTACAGCAACCTTTTAAAATCCACCATTACAATTACAGAGCACAGCTTAAACAGCTCTCAGATTTGCAGTCTTGAATACAACTCTCTTTTGAATTACAGAAATATCTCACAGCTCTCAATTGCTAGTCAAAGTGAAGCTATTACAGGGATTACAGACAAGCTGTCTGGCTGGGAAATGGGGGGTTTAGAAATGAAACTCAAAATCTGGATACCCAAATTGGGCAAATGGTTCGTCTATTTATAGTTTTCCCTAAGCCAGCTCAGATGTGTATCAACCAATCAGAATTGGATAGATCTGTATCAACCAATAGGAGTCAAGCACCAGGATCTAGATCTGTTCTGGCCAATCAGAAATGCTTGATCTGGTTCAGCCAATCAGGAAACAGAGGCATCAATTCTGTTATGTAATTCAAAAATCTGTTTGAGCTTCTAGAAGTTCCCGCCAAGTAATTTCATCTTTGGGTGTTCACATGGGGTGGAATATGCCTTTGGTTCGTGCTCAGAATCTTTCGAAATGTCCTTGGGTTTTAAAACGCATTGGGACGTGTGCAACAGATTACTAAATTACCCTTATTAAAGCTGCTAATCTCCAGAATACCTTTTCGCAAAGCTTAAGGGTCTTTTCGCAAAGTGCTGTGACTTCTGAAGCTCTTTTCGCACAGATTGGAGACCTTTTCAAAAGAATCAGAATTCTGGAGATCTATTCGCAAAGCTTGGGGACCTTTTCGCAAAGTTCAATCTTCTCTTCGAGGAGTTCAGATGCTCTTCGAAAGCTATGCCTGGAGTTTTAGTCCTTTTCGCAGAGTTCAAGGTTCTTTAAGAAAAGTGCAGGTTCTTTACGAAAAGAACTCTGTAGTGCATTTCTCTGTTCGAATTGTCCCCTGCTTCTCTTACAGGTCTTTGTCTCTTCCTTTTAGACTTTTCCATAGCTGATGAGGTTGTTTCTTCACTTCCTTCCACTGGACTGACATGGATTGTCATCTTTTTGGCACTTTTGAGCTGCTTTTATGGTTAAGCCTGTCTCTATTATTAGCTGCAACATAGGCACTTAAAACACTTATTTAGTTCTCTCAAAGGTCTATCAAGATTTAAGTTTAGGGGTGAAAAATGGTATTTTTCAGTTCTCAACACACCCCCAAACCTAAGCTTTGCTAGTCCCTGAGCAAAGACAAAATTTGAAAATAGAATGAAAAGCCATTTTTGTAGGGAGCACAGTTGCATTTAGCATATGCAACAAGCCTTTTAAACCCCTAGGTGATCCGTAGTGGAGGAGTGAAGTCTCCTGAGGGTTTTCAGTGAAGGTACCCACAAACTTCTCCAATAAATCAGTTAAGATCAATGCAGTTCTGTTAAAGCAAACTTTCATCCAATTAGATTATTCACACCTGCATCACTCAGGTTGTAAGAAGATTTTCAAGAAAACATCAGTTCAAAACTAAAATTCTGCTGTAATTCCTTTACCATTCACTCAGTTGGTGTCAAAAAGTTTTTACAAGAAAAATTAATGAAAAGCTTGCCTTCTATTTGAAAAATCAGTTTTGATGTTATCCCAAATAATTTGATTTCAAACTCAACTCTCACCAAGGTTTTCACTCACCATGCAAATATGAGGGTTGCACTATTTCACACAGCTCAAGAGCAATTACAGTCCTTAAATAGGAATGTAAGCAGGAGCATAGGCATTGCTTTTCAGTTATGAATTTACTACTTTTTTCACCATAGATTACACAAATCCTTATCTCCATGTGACAGCTCAATCCATCATTGATCAGTAAGGACTTTAACTTGGGTTGTAATGTGGCTTATGGGTGAAATTTATCAAGAATAAAAGGGTGGAATGGAGTTCAAAATTGAGAAGTCAGTCAAGGTAAGGAGGTGATAGACACACCTTCTTCAATTCAGCACAATTTCATCTTCTTCTTTGAATTTTCAGAGCCAAAGTGGCCATCTTTTTCTCTTTCTTTTTCAAACTTCCAATGGAATGCCCCCTCCTTTTTCTTTTTCTTTTTTTTTTCAAATCAACATTGACTGGAATGCCACATTTCTTCTGCTGATACATCATTGCCTTCAATTATTTTTCTTTTTCTTTTACCAAATTGTTACCCAACTCACCTTTCTTCAGCTTTCTTTCCTTTACCTTCTGAATTCTCAGAGTGAGGGTTAGGCTAAATGAGGTTGATGAGGTTTCAAAGAAATCTTGGATTTACAAAGCTCAATTGGTGTGTATCAAGGGCAGTTTCAAAAGGTTGGGCTTTTTGAAGTTCAAACTTGTCCAAAAGGAGGCCTTACATCATGTCTTTAATATCATGATTGCTGTCAAGATATTTTAACTTGGATATGTGTAACTTCTAGTGAAAACAAGCCGGTTCAAATAGTCCCTAGAGCAGAAAAAACTGCCAATTCATACCTCCAAAGAATACATTTCAGCAGGCCCAAATCTCACTGGGTGTGGTTTTTTATTAAATTCTTGAGGTATATCATCACTGTTTTCTCTCTTTTTAGGTTTACTAAAACATCAATTTTTATTTTGGAAATTTTCTGACATTCACTTCATGAAAGTATTAGAATTACACTAGAAATTAATTTTAAAAAGTTTTAACTTCCTCATTTTAAAAAAAAAACAGGTGTGAGATTACTTCATTTTCAAAAATTCAGCTGATCATAAACTACACCAAGCATTAACTTATTTTATTGGCATACCTGCCATACCCCCAAACCTAAGATGAACATTATCCTCAATGTTCTAGACACTGAGAAACGAGGGGCAGCAGGATAAAAGAAGAAAGGAAAACTAAGCAGAAAAAAAAAAAAAAAAAAAAAAAATTTGCAGCCATGTGCAGTAGAAAATAAAGAAAATAATACTGAATATTTGAGCAGGAAAAGGAAAAAAAAAATGTTATATAAATATAGGAAATTACTGATAAAACAGAAAAATAACAAAACTAAGCTAGAACGGCTACAAATCTAAAAACTGAATATATGATAAAAGAACTGCAAAGCAAATGGAAGGAAACTAATGCTAATAACAGAGAAACAGTAAAAGCAAAGTAAGGGACTGAATACAAAGTTAAAAAAGAAAAAGAAAAGTGTTGATACAAAAAGAAAACAGAATTTGTGAATGCAAAATAGGAAAACAAAGTTATAAACTAACTATACTCACAGAAACACGACGAAAATCAGTAAAACGAGGACACATTAACCTAAGAAAGAAAAAAAAATCAGTGATCTAAAAACAGGATTTGAAACTAAAATTCCTAACACAGAAAATCTAATGCCAAATGATACATCCTAAGCCCAAAGAAACAAAACCAAAAAGCCTGAGATACTTATGAATCTAAGTGAAAAACTGATTAGCAGGAATACAGTGAAAAGCAAGATTCATAAGACTAACCCCTTTGTTGATGATGTGTATGAATATAAAAAAAAATAATGAAGCATGGGAGCACATATTAAAAACAGGGTTCACACACAGCTGAGACCCATTTATGATGAAGAAATCTTGAAAGAAAATAAAATCAGTGGGTCCATTGAATATTCAAAACAGCCTATGATTCACTACTCATTATCCTACATGATTCCTAAAAAAGAAAAAATGATCTAGTCCGGATGGGAAAAGTGGATGCAAATGGAGAAAACAATTTATCCTAAGATATCTATATATATATATATTTGTTTTATAATTTTCTATTTTTTTTTACTTGTTTTGGATCAGCCCGGGCTCAACAAGAGCCCTTATTTACTACTGCTGAAAATAATGAGAAACAACTCAGAGATT
The DNA here is from genome assembly GCA_021018995.1 of Chloranthus sessilifolius. NCBI lineage: Eukaryota > Viridiplantae > Streptophyta > Magnoliopsida > Chloranthales > Chloranthaceae > Chloranthus > Chloranthus sessilifolius. The sequence continues at coordinate 62,128,068 of CM037586.1, forward strand.
TTCTATTTGTGTTTTCATTTTCTTTTATTTTGTATTTGGTTTTGTAAAAAAAAAAAAAAAAAAAATCAGCATGCCTAAAAGACAGCAGAAATTATAATCAAAACAAACATTAAACACAACAGAACTGTTGGTTCTCAAGCATTTAAAAAGAGAAAATGAATGCAAAGGAGAAGGGGATGCAAACTCAAGCAGATCTGCTCCAGCTTTAGTCCAGCCGTCCATGGCTGCTCCAGATCTGCAAATATCCAAAATCTGCAGCAGTACCTTATTCAAGTATTGACAAAAATAAAAAGAAAAACTCAGGCTACTGCCCGAATTTGACAAAAAGACAAAAGAGTGGCAGCAGCATTTATTCAAATAACTAGAAGGCAAAGAATAAAACTCGTAAAATAAAAAAATCATTGCAAAGAAACAGGTTTTCTATACAAAACTGCAGTAGACATTTAATCAAGCACTTGGAATGCAAAGTGCAGGTTTAAAGCAAAAATTAAAATGAAAATCAAATCTACAAAATTGAAAAACTTAGGTCTACCAATTTTAAAATCTATTCCCCGGCAACGGCGCCAAAAACTTGTTGTTGCTTCTTAGTGTGCTTGATTTATGTGTGTTTTGAAAATAGTTTTAAAGTTGCCAAATTACAGTGGCTCTAGACTATATAAGAAATTAAAGAAATATCAGCACAGTTAGAAGTGAATTAGCCTGCAAGATCAGGGCCAATTGTAGCAAGTTTTAAATGTAAGTGAGTAAAAGATCATCCACAGGGAATTGATTTAAAATTTAAGATAAACCTCCAGATCTGAGCTACCAGATCTGGCCTCTGATCCTATCTACAAAGCACATAAGATGGGAGGTTGAATTTGTCACGTTAACTAAATGATAAAAGTAAAGATTTAAACTAAATGATCCAGATCCGAGTTAGGGAAACGTTTGTAGTAAACTTATACAAAAATTGGAGAAATAATATCTAACTTTGATTTGGTCCTTGAAATCTAATGAGAATAACTGTAGCTCAGCAGAGGTGATCCAATCTCCATCTGGCTACAAGCACAGATGTAAGAGAGATAAATCTAATTCAAGGATTAGGCTTACACTTATGGCTATGGTCTGTCCACTTTAATGGCCACAAACCATCCAATAGTCTTTAACCAAATCCTTAATTCAGAATAGGAAATATCACTACAAATGCCGTAAGAGATTAGGTTATCAACACTAATTCTCACAGGATTAATGAATCAAGGGAAATTGCATGCAAAACAGTGAATCTAAAGGAGTCCAATGTACTGAGGAGATCAGAGAGAACCCTTAACATGAGTCCAATGGAGAATGCATAGTTTACAGCAACCTTTTAAAATCCACCATTACAATTACAGAGCACAACTTAAACAGCTCTCAGATTTGCAGTCTTGAATACAACTCTCTTTTGAATTACAGAAATATCTCACAGCTCTCAATTGCTAGTCAAAGTGAAGCTATTACAGGGATTACAGACAAGCTGTCTGGCTGGGAAATGGGGGGTTTAGAAATGAAACTCAAAATCTGGATACCCAAATTGGGCAAATGGTTCGTCTATTTATAGTTTTCCCTAAGCCAGCTCAGATGTGTATCAACCAATCAGAATTGGATAGATCTGTATCAACCAATAGGAGTCGAGCACCAGGATCCAGATCTTACGTGCCAATCAGAAATGCTTGATCTGATTCAGCCAATCAGGAAACAGAGGCATCAATTCTGTTATGTAATTCAAAAATCTGTTTGAGCTTCTAGAAGTTCCCGCCAAGTAATTTCATCTTTGGGTGCTCACATTGATTGGAATATGCCTTTGGTTCGTGCTCAGAATCTTCTGAAATGTCCTTGGGTTTTAAGACGCATTGGGACGCGTGCAACAGATTACTGAATTACCCTTGTTAAAGCTGCGAATCTCTAGAATACCTTTTCGCAAAGCTTAAGGGTCTTTTCGTAAAGTGCTGTGACTTCTGAAGCTCTTTTCGCACAGATTGGAGACCTTTTCCAAAAGAACTGCAACTTCTGGAAATCTATTCGCAAAGCTTGGGGACCTTTTCGCAAAGTTCAATCTTCTCTTCGAGGAGTTCAGATGCTCTTCGAAAGCTACGCCTGGAGTTTTAGTCCTTTTCGCAGAGTTCAAGGTTCTTTACGAAAAGTGCAGGTTCTTTGCGAAAAGAACTCTGCAGTGAATTTCTCTGTTCGAATTGTCCCCTGCTTCTCTTACAGGTCTTTGCCTCTTCCTTTTAGACTTTTCCATAGCTGATGAGGTTGTTTCTTCACTTCCTTCCTCTGGACTGACATGGATTGTCATCTTTTTGGCACTTTTGAGCTGCTTTTATGGTTAAGCCTGTCTTTATTGTTAGCTGCAACATAGGCACTTAAAACACTTATTTAGTTCTCTCAAAGGTCTATCAAGACTTAAGTTTAGGGGTGAAAAATGGTATTTTTCAGTTCTCAACACGCATCAGATCTCTAAAAATCTAAGGCAATTGATTAGAAAAATTATAGATCTAATGGAACTATAAAAACAACTCTTCATTGATTAAAATACAACTTACAATGAATTAGCCTCAAGCCCACAGTCTGTGCAAGAATCCGAGCTTCTTCACAATGATATTACAAATCCATTTACAATTCAAATCAGCCTTTGGCTGCTACCTAGATCTAATCCAACAAGCTGGATTAGGGAGAGAAGAGGGAAAAGAAAGGAGAAAAAGAAAACATAACTAATTTGAGCTAAGGAGAACTCAGGCCATTCCTTTGTTCCTAGCTTCCTTGCTGAAGAATTACAGCCAAAAAGGTTGCTATTTATAGCTTTGCATTGATCCATGTGCCTTGTGTTTCAGCCGATTGGAGAGGAGAAATTATTTCAGCTTATTCTAATCCATGTGATTAATAATCAGAGAAGAGAGAGTCCATTCGGTTATGCCCAGCTGAAATAGTTAGATTCCTGCCAAGATTTGCTCCGTTCAGTTATAAATTAGTTCATATGTGGACAGGTGTCCTATGAGCATGTTAGACTTCTCAAATATGCCCCTGTAGACTACTGATAATGGCTAAAAATAGTTAGAACCCGAGCCTCGAGAGGTTTAAAGAAGTTCTGAAGTAAACTTGAGAGGTTGCTGAAGTGAACTCGACAGGGTCATGGTTGAAAGAGTGTTTTGCTCGAGAGGATTGAAGGATTGTTGAACTACTCGAGCAGTTGCTTAAGTAAACATGACAGGTTGGGCTTCAACACTGAACCATTCGATAGGATGAGCTTTGTCTCTAGCAGAATTCGACAGGTTGCATGAACCACTTGACAAGATCATTTCTTCAACAATGCACCACTCGACAGGTTGGCATCTTCATGTATGAATTGCTCGAGGAGTTGAAATGCAACCTTGCCGAACTGCTCGAGCTCCACTCTGTTGCAAGTGCTGAAGATGTTGAGCGATATGGCTGTGTGCAACTGCTAAAGTTCTCATATGGGTCGCTTCTCCCATGTATTACTGCTATAGCTAGGCTGCTCAAGAGTGTAGCTATTTATAGTATACACACAGTTGGAGCTTTGTGCTACTTTCATGTGCTGCTCTAGTGTGCACACAACTGGAGGATATGCTGAACCACATGACAGTTGGAAATGCAACTGCTGAAGCGCTTGTGTTTTTAGTGTACACATAACTGAAGATGGTTTCTTTGATGGCTTGGAGCTGAAGGTGCTGAAGCTTGGGATGCTTTGTTCTGCTGCCTACTCCAACAATAGTTGTTATCTTTCAAATATGGGCTCCACTTGTCTCAGCTCTATTGGATGACTCCAAGTCTCCTCTTCTTGATATTTTTAGATGGATTCTTGCACTATGGCTGCAATTTATTACTAGCTGCAAAAAAAATTTAAAATCAGTTATTAAACACTCTAAGTCCAAGCAAAAGTCAGGTTTAAGGTGTAGAAAGTGGCAATATTCAATGCTTAACACACCCCCAAACCTACTCTTTGCTAGTCCTCGAGCAAAGGACAGTTAAACCATTATTCTACAAAACCTAAATGCCACTTTCGTAGGGAGCACGGGTGCATTTAACATATGTATCAAGCCTTTTAAACCCTAGGTGATCCTTAGCGTAGGAGTGCAGTCTCCTAAGGGTTTTCAGTGAAGGTACCCACAAACTTCTCAATAAAACAGTTAATGTCAGTGCAACATGTCAAAATAGAGTTCAAACAAATAAAATTCATTTGCCACCTTACTCATTCATTTTTTTTAGAGGAGTTTAAAATAGTAAAACAATAGTTTAATACTAAAATCAGGTTTAAATTCCTCCACAACCAATCAGCTCACATCAAGAGTGTTATGTGTGGAAATTAGTGCAAAGCTCACCATTAATTCAAGAATTCTGTTTGGATAATGCCCCCAACAAACCTAATTTTAGACCCAAGTCTCACCAGGGCTGGTTCTCAAAAATAAAAATGAAAGGTGTATCATTTAACTCCAGCTCAAGAGCAGTTACAACCCTCAAATAGGACTGCAAGCATGAGCATAGGCAGTGCTACTAATTCCTAAAATCTTCTAGCTCTTTTCACCATAGATTACGCAACTCCTCATCTCCACATGACAGCTCAATCAACTTCAGATCAGTAAGGTCTTTTTATTAGGTTGCAATGTAGCTTATGGTTGAGGTTTTCAAAAGAATAAAGGGGAATAAAGGATTCAAATTTCAGAAATCAACCAAGGTAAGGAGATGATTCATGACATCACCTACTTCATTTCAGCACAACTTCATCTTCTTTTTGACTTTTCAGAGCCAAAGTGGCCAGCTTCTTCTCTTCTTTTCAACTTCTCCAATGAAGTATTTTCTTGACTCCTCTCTCTTTTTTATTTGATTTTCTGTTTTTCTTCTTTTTGTATGCTTTTCTTTTTTATAGGCTGGAATGCCACAGCTACACAATTGACACACATTTGTCATCAAATATGTTTTCTTCTCCTTCCACCAAATGTTAAACCAGCTCCACCTCCTTTAATTTCTTCTCCTTTACCTTCTGAAATCTCAGAGTGAGGGTCAAGTTGAATCAGGTTACTGAGGTTTGGGTTCAAATTCTCTAGTTTTTTTTGTCAAAGAAAGCTTGGATTTTTAGGGCTCAAATGGTGTATATCAAGGGCAGTTCAGAGGGTAAGGATTTTTAGGTTCAAACTGTCCAAATGAAGGCCTTACATTATGTCTTTAATGTCATGAGTACTGTCAAGCTGTTTTAACTTAGAGTGCACAACTTCTAGTGAAAAAGAGTAGGTTCAATCAGTCCTTAGAACGAAAAAAAGTGCCCAAAACACTCTTCAAAGAAATTTTTTACAGACCCAAATCTCACTGGGTATGGTCTTCCATTAAATTCCTGGGGTATACTGTTACAATTTCTCTCTTTTCTGGTTCATTAAGTACCAATTGTGAAATTTTTTTTTTAATTTGCTTCATGAAAATGTTAGATTTACAATAGATTTTAGTTTTAAAAAGTTTTTAGTTTCCTCTTTTTGCAAAAATTAGGTGGGAATTCACTTTATTTGAAAAATTTTAATCCAACATTGCTGCACTAGCATTAACTATTCCATTGGCACACCCTGCCATATCCCCAAACCTAAGATGAACAATGTCGTCAATGTTTGCACAGTGAATAGCTAGGGGCAGCAAGGTTTAAACAAGAAGAATGAACTATATGCACAAAAGAAAGAAACTCAAAACTAAATTTATTGACAGAAAATAGAAAGAATGCTATACAAATGGAAGAAACAAAAGCACATTCCTACAAAAAAAAAAAAAAAAAATTAGACCTAAAAACAGAGAAACAAAGTCAAAAATAGTATCCAAACATAGAAAAATCAAGAAAAATAGTAAAAATAGATATTGTAAGAAAGAAAACACAAAAAATATAGTGAACAAACATAAAAAATAGCATGCTTAAATCTGAATCTGCAGTAAGGTACCCTACGGCCATGTCCTTCTGCACCTCTTATTGATTCGAAAATAACCTGGCTGTCTACTAGCTTCTTCAGGAGTTGAAGAAGATTCACCCCTCATGTGCAGTCCCTTAGGATTATTCATTGGTTGGTTGGGGAGTCTGCCCTCTTCTCTTTTTGTCAGAGCATTGGAGAGTTGACCAAGCTGGTCCTCAATCTTTTTTATACTCTGGCTGTGGGAATGCATAGTCTATGCTAAGGAGTTCAGGTTCTGTAATGAGGACAGAACCTGCTCCTTAAAAGATGAAGTTCTAGACTGTGGTGGGGGCATAGTCAATTAGTTCGATTGTGGAACTGACTGAGAGAAAGGATGTCTAGGTGCATATCCCTGATAATATTGTGGTTGAAGTCTATAGGGCAATGCAGGTTGTTGCTGCTACCCATAGGACTGAGTTGCATTGGCATGCTCTATGACCAATTCTAGGTATTGTCTAGCTGATGGACAGTCCACTAAGGAGTGTGATGGTGACTGGCATATCATACATGCCTCTTTAATTTGAGTAACGATTCTAGGTTGCATCACACTTATCAACTTGTCAAATTTTATGCTCAAACTATCCACCTTTCTTTCTAGTTCATTGGACACATTGACCTCATACATTCTTACCCTAGAGGTGGGTTCCTTTACCATTTTAGCTGGAATCTCAATGTCATTGCGAGACAGAGACTCTTGCTACATGGAGTTCTCACTGATTACATCAAAAAGCTCCATAGCCTCATCAGCAATCTTATGGAGATAAGTACCCCCACATGAAGCATCCACCATGTCCCTGCTCTTGGGATCAATTCCTTGGTAGAAGTTTTGAATAAGCTGCCACAAAGGAATTTGATGGTGTGGGCATTGCCTCAACAATTCCTTAAACCTTTCTCATGCCTCATGGAAATCCTTAATTGTGGATTGAGCAAAAGAAATGATGCTCTTCCTCAACTGGCTGATTTTGCTCATGGGAAAAAATTTAGCCAAAAACTGGCATTGGAGAGCACTCCATGATTGTATGCTAATTGTTGGGAGCATAGAGAGCCATGTTCTAGCTTTATCCTTTAAAGAAAAAGGAAAAAGCCTTAGTTTAGTGGCTTCCTCTCCCAAGCCAGCAATATTGAAGGTTGTGTATAAAGCACTCATCAACGTTCTTGTATGGGTCCTCTTTGCTTAACCCATGAAATGATGGTAGTATTTGGATGGTTGAGGATTTTATCTCATAATTTCCCTCAACTGCAAAGAATTGAATACAAAAGGGGGATGAGTATACCCCTGATGCATAGTATTCCTTCACTGTTCTTTATTGCTCACCCATCACAAATAGCTCACAATTAACAACAGGTGTGTGTGGGGGATGCCTAGGTCTAAGAAGCCTCTCAACTTCAATATCTAAAGGGACAAGCTCAGGGTTGAGGGATCTTCTATCAAGCATACACATAGCAGAACAAATTTGTGGCAAACAAAAACAAAAACAAAAGTAATTACAATAGAAAAATAAAAAACAAAACACCACAAGTACTACTGTTGGATTTAAAGAATTACAAAAAAATGAGAACGAAAACAAAGGAGAAGGAAATGCAAACTCAAGCAGATCTACTCTAGTGGCCATCAATTTACTCCTCTTATTGCTACTGCTTCAGATCTGCACAAACTCAAATGTTGCAGCAATAATTTATTCAAACAATTGAAATGCAATATACAAATCTACTTCTAAACTATAAAAAATTTCATATCTAAATAAGAAAAACACAAATCTGCTAACTTGTTGAATACTTTGTGCTTGCAGATTTTTGTTGTAAAATGGATGATTAAAATACAGCATAAGATAAAAGGTGAAATGGAAATGAATTAAAGCACAAAGCATAGCCTGCAAGATATAGGTTTGTTGTAGCAAGTTTTAAAAGTAAGAGTTTGTCCCACAGGGAGTGATGATCTAAAAATCTAGTAGACCTCCAGATCTGCTACTGATCTAGAAATTCTAGCCTCTTCTAAGAAAACAGGGAAAGAAAGAGAGATTTTGGGTGTCACAACTAAACTAAATCTAAACTACAAAATAGAAATAAAAGAAAGATTTAAAGGAGGATGAAGGTGAATGAAAAAATAAAATATAAAATGGGGAGAAGTAGACAGCTATGGGGCTGGTTTTCATTACAAAACTTATTAAGATAAGGATCTACAGTTGATCTTCACTTGGCTACAACCACAAGTGCAAGGTAGAAGAATTCAACCTAAATCAAAGGTTTGAACTGATCTTAAGGCTATGATCTTTCCACTTGAATGGTCACAGAGCATCGAAGAGATTTCCTTCAATCCAAAGGCTCAAATTGAAACAAGAAAACCATTGCAGCCACTATGTTTCCAAGGCTACAAGCTCATGCATCCATAGAATCAAACAATCCACACAGATCTAGTGAGAACCACTAGAAAGTATAGATTGAATGACGATCTAAACTCAGGTAGTCATTGCTTCAAACAACTTGTAATGACCTAACTCACAAGGCTGCAATCTCTGCACAACTCCAAATCTCTTCACTGAAAACAGATATGGAAATCAGAGCAAGAGTCGGGTCTACTATAATCTTTCACTTGGCTACAAGCTCAAGTGCAAAGAGTAAGAATCCAATTTCACCCTCAATAATGGATTAGTCCTAAGGCTATGATATGTCCACTTGAATGGTCACAGATCATCCTATAGATTTACTCCAGCCATGGGGATAAAGAATGGAACATGAAAATTACTGTAGGCACTGTTAAGCAGTGAAAAATATCATTTTTCACCTCCTAACCTGACCTTTGATGGACCTTTGAGATGACTAATAATGTATGTTGAGTGTATTTTATAGATAAGTAATAAATTGCAGCCTTAGTGCAACCATCCATCCAAGAATGCTAAAGAATAGACCTGTTGCCTCATCATGTGCTCAAACAACCCAAAGGCTAGCCAACAAAGTAATCCATAGAGCTTTAGAAGTGCATGAGAAGGTCTTAGGCCCAACTGGGGATATTTAGGACCAAGTGTTGTTGCAAGGAATGCAGATTGAACCCACCAAGAGGCTGCTGAGTGGTGAGGAAATGAAGAATAGCACACCAAAGATGTGTGCCAGCTCTGGAAGCACAAAGTAGAACTTGTCGAGAGGTTCCATTAAGCTGTCGAGAGGTTCTGGAGATAAAAGTCAAACTATCGAGAGGTTTCATTAAGCTGTCATGAGGTTCTAGAAGTATAGGCTTACCTGTCGAGAGGAACTGAGGTGGAAATGTGAAGATCTCGCGAGGTTCCAGTTACCTATCAAGAGGTTGGAGGTACAGCAGTGGATCTTGTCGAAGCCTTACCTAGAAGTGCAGGGGAAGTCGAGAGGTCCTAACTACATGTTGAGAGGTTCAACTAAACTTGTCGAGCAGTGCGCGTCAGCCTGTTGACGGCTTACCTGAAGCTACGCTTATTCTCGTGAGGATTAAAGCAACATGTCGAGCACTTAAATGGAACTGTATAACTACTCGATAGGATAAGTTATAACCTGTGGAGAGGATAAATACAGTTAGGATAGCTGATAAGATTTTATTGTCAATCCTATCGATGAGTTCACCAGAACCTGTCGAGAAGTCAAGAAACCTATCGAGAGCCTTTAGCAACCTATCAACATGAATACAAAGAGGACTCAGAACCTGCCGAGAGGTTCCTTGAACCTCTCGACACTCGAATAAGGAACTTCTCAGTTCCTTTCACAGTAGCTACCAAACTCCAGTGCTTTGGGTACACATTCCAAAGTACATCAGCGACTCTTGGGGGTATTTTTAGAATACAACTAGGCACGAATGGGAACCCTAATCACTTCACATGCACTTGTCCAGTTTGGACTAATCAGTGAAGAGCTTCTAGAAGAGAAATCAATCACATCAGGAGCTCAGAATAATAGAATTATTCTATTGAGCTCTGATTGGATGAAACGGATCTGAAGACAGAGGAAGAGTATAAAAGCCTGAGGAACCTACAGAGCTAGGCATCCAGAAATTGAGAGAACCAAAGCCAAATCCGAACTCCCTTTTCCCTTCAAAAAATTCCCTCTTCTTTCTTCCCCCATTCTCTTCTCAGCCAATCATGGTTGGCTAAAGTCCTTCAGTAGCTAGGGTGTGGTTGAGAGCTGTAAATCGAGAGTTTCAGGGGCAGTGTTGATGGATTGTATGTTGCACAAATTGAAGATCTGAGCTCAATAGGCTGTAAGTTATATAATTACAGTAATTATGGTTTTTAAAGGTGATTCTGATCTAAATTTTACTTTCTCATATTTGATTTTCCTGTATTAGATATTCCTGTGGATGATTGAGCTTGTAGCCTGGCACCCACAATATCTATAATAGCTTACCTGTTCCAATCAAGATCTTTGAATTGGGACAATCTCTGGGATTATTTGTGACCATTCGAGTGGACAGATCATAGCCTTAGGATTGCTTTAATTCTTTGGTTAAGATTAGATTCTCATACCTTATATCTGAGCGTGTAGCCAGATGAGGGATTGTAGCAAATCTGTCCTATAAATGGCCTTTGAATCAATTGATTTTCAGTAAAAACCAAAATCCCTAGTTGTTGTTCTCCATCTTTTGATTTTAATCTTTTTCTCCATTCCCTTGAATCTGAGTTCAATTAGATCTGGATCACTTTATATTTGATTGTTGTAGTTCTTAGGAAAGTAATAAAGTTTAGAAACCTCTCCTCCTTCTTGTTTTGATTTAGTCTAAATTAGGATAGAGTGCTAGATCTATCATAGATCTGGAGATTTACCTCATTTCAAAACACATTTCCCTGTGGACCTACCCTGACTTACCTATTAAAACTAGCTGCAACAGCCCTGGTTCTTGCAGGACTGCTTGCTTACCTTGACCCCATACCTCTATACTTTGTCCTCTTATTTTGATGTTTTAACCCCTTTAATAGTTGTAAGGTAAGCAAGACAACAGGCACTATGGTTGCAAGGCTACAAGCTCAGGCAACCATAGGTGCATTAGATCTCTAAAAATATAAAGAAATTGATTAGGAAAATTGTAGATCTAATGGAACTATAAAAATAGCTCTTCATTGATTAAAATACAACTTACAATGAATCAGCCTCAAGCCCACAATCTGGGCAAAAATTCGAGCTTCTTCACAATGATATTATAGATCCCTTTATAATTCGAATCAGCCTTTGACTGCTACCTAGATCTAATCCAACAGGCTGGATTAGGGAGAGGAGAGGGAAAAGAAAGGGGAAAAAGAAAACCTAACTAATTTGAGCTAAGGAGAACTTAGGCTATTCCTTTGTTCCTAGCTTCCTGGCTAAAGAATTATAGCCAAAAAGGCTGCTATTTATAGCTTTGCATTGATCTGTGTGCCTTGTGTTTCAGCCAATCAGAGATGAGAAACTATTTTAGCTTATTCTAATCCATGCGATTAATAATCAGAGAAGAGAGAGTCCATTCGGTTATCCCAACTAAAATAGTTAAATTCTCGCCAATAGTTGCTCCATTTAGTTATAAATAAGTTCATATGGGGACAGGTGTCCCTTGTGCATATTAGACTTCTCAAATATGCCCCTGCCGACCACAGATAATGGCTGAAAACAATTAAAACCCGAGCCTCGAGAGGTTTAAAGAAATTCTGAAGTAAACTCGAGAGATTGCTGAAATGAACTCAACGGGTTCATGGCTGAAGGAATGAACTGCTGGAGGGATTGCAGAACTGCTCAAGCAGTTGCTTAAGTAAACTCGACAAGTTGGGATTCAGCAATGAACCTATGCAACCGTGGATTTTTTACGATCTGTCGCTATGATGCGCTCGTGTAAAAAATATAGAGTCTCCACCTGGAGCTTTTGCTGTCCCGAGAAACCTAAATCAATATTAAATTCACCGAGATGCCAAATATGACTCTGATTTACCGATCTACGCCAAAGGCTCTTGGGTAAGGGCTTCGGTTATCGATCGGGAAGGTGTTAGGCACTCGACCAACTAGCTCGTAAGCGGTCTCTACTATCGTTGTTTGGATGTATATATAAATATATATATATATATATATATATATATATACATAGAAATAAAAGAAAATGAGTGGCACTTCCCCTTGCTCGAATGCACATCGATCCTATTGATCCATTCCCGCTTGTCAAAATTTGGGCAGCATAACGGCTCAATTCTAAGATAGAGGAAAAGCCAAAAGAAGGTAGAGGAATAGAGGGGAGAGCCAGAGCACTCGAGCCCTTGTAGCACCAATGTGGACCTTCACATGGCTGCATTTAACGAGCTTCCAATAGCTTTGATGGTTGAGAAATGGGTTCTAACCTATAAGGCTTGGTAGCTAAGAGGTAGAGGAAGAAGGCTAGGGGGTAGTTCTCGCCTAGGCTAAAGGATTTTTGATGGAAGATGGGGTCTAAGGATGGGTTTTGAATTCTGGAATTTATATGGGTTTGGTACACCAAAGGCGAGAAGGAAATCTCTAATCTTTCTCTCTTTGGAAAATTTTTCAAGCCATTTGCAAGGGGGGTGCCTCTCTATATATAGGAAAAGAGAGGGTTAGGGGGGTGCTTAGAGGTTAATTAGCGTTAGCAATTAGGTAATCCTAGCATCTACAGTTTATGAGGGTTTCAAAGGCTTAGAAAGGTGTGAATTAGGTTCAATAGTAGATGATAGGGTAAGGTTTTCAATGACTAGAGGGTTTCAAATAGGGTAAACATGGGTGCAACAGTCCTAATGAAACTCATCCTAAACTTTGAGATGGTCAACAAGTCAAACCCCAAAAGTGAAATTCGAGCAAAAATCCATCAATTACTGTAGCTAAGCCTAGCACATGTATTAAATGCATCAAGCATAGATATAGTGCCTGGAGGTTCAGAGCCCGCGGGGGGTCCCACCTATACTTGGAGCAAGTATTAGATGCGCCAAGCATGTAATACATGCGTCAGGCAACATCGAGTCAAACAACCCAATTTTTAAATCGCCCTAACGTTTGATATACAACTCCGATTGAGGTGATTCTTTACTTGTTATAAAGCTAGGGAAGTCCTCCTTCCAATGGTATATAATGCAAATCCGGAATAGGTATATGTAAAATTTGGAACTCATCTTTTCAACCATTGCTCAGAAGGTTTAGAACCTAGCCCGGGACGGGTTCTAAGGGGTCCGAGAAGGTTGGGGTCGATTCCTAAGGGTTTGGGATGATTCCTAAGAGTTTTGAAATGATTCCTAAGGGTTTTGGGAATGCATTCAAAAGCTTGAGGGTGTACCATTCTCGAAGTATGTGTCGATTAGGCCTTGGGCCAAATTTGGGTGTCTACAGATTCCCCTCTTTGGTATTCGATCACTAATGATCGAATGCCAAAGACAAGAGACATTTGAAGAGGCCCAAGACAATACTGACGGGTCCGCCATATTCAAAATGAACCTCAAATATCAGGTGAGTAACGTGGTGACTAAACAAAAGCCCTGTATGTCAAAAAAATTGTCCATTCCTTAAGGCTATTGATCCCCAAGCACATAGCGACATTACTGGCCATAACCGAGGTGGAGCGAGTTACGAAAACCTAATGTAATGGGAAAAACATCCGCTTCTTAGGATGAATGATGATGTTTGATGTTCAAGTCTCATTTTAAATAAAATAGCTCCGTGAGCAAGAAGGTGATTGACCCATACTTTAAGACAGGCGCGAGACAAAAATGCGAAGGTCTATAGTTTATCTCCAATTGTATGAGGCATTGATTATCCCATTTGGTTAGCCACGGGTTCCCCTACATGAGGTAGGGTTCAAGGTCTTTGGGCAAACCCATCGATCACGAAGTTAATTTAGCACAACTACTTGAGTGAAGCAAATATTGATGTCACAATACTTTTTGTGAGTGTGTGCCATCTTTGATAATGCGCCTTAGATCAATATGACCTAGAGTATCCAACTTCGAATAAAATTGAACAGTTCTAACCAAAATTAGGTGCCTACCGAAGGAGGCACTAAATCTTGGTCTCCATCAATGATTATCTTATTATCAAACAATTATGCTAAAACTTGCACTCATCGGGGGTAGATAAAAATAAAGGGACCATTTTGATGTTCCTGCACATTTCTCAAGAAAATGTCAGTTCCTTTTTTTTATTTATAGAGGTAACAATATGCATCCTAATTGATAGAAGAAACAAATTTTTACCTTTTTTTTAATTTTTCAAGATTTATATATATATATTTTTAGTTTTGTTTTTAGATTTTTTTTTTCTTTTTCTTTATTTTGAGATTGAAGTACACTACCATAAAAAAGGAGTATATATTTTTTTTGAAAATTTTCAGATTTTTCATTTTTTGTTATTTTTTCTTTCTTTTTTTCTTTTTTACTGTTTGATGCCTTAACAATGAGGCGAAGTAACGGGTCTCATTTTGAGCATAGTCGAACCCGTACATGGTCTGACCTGATCGAAGTTTAGAAATTTTACCAAGGTCGGAATATCTATCCCTTTGGATCGAATCAACCTTTTCTCCTTACCTCGGGTCATACATTTGACGGTGTGATCTAAAGATATACCTGATCAGAACCTAATCTGAGCTAACATGAGCGGCCCAGTTGAAGACCAGATAGCTCGATATTATACCCAAGGGAGTAACCGAATGACTTTCTCCTTTTCTTCTCTTTTACAATATTTTTACTCACAATGCCCAAGACGTGTTTTCGCCGTGCCTGTTGTTTCCCTCTTTTTTACTCGTAGCGCCCCTTAGGATTCTTACTACATCCATGGGAATGCATTTTTACCTCAGGCGCCTTTTCAGGTTTTCACCTAGTCCGCGCAAGCTCGCAGTTTTTACCCATGGCGCCCTTTCGGGTTTTCACCATGTCCATCTTGCTTTGAGCTTGTATATTCTTATTTTATTTTCTTTTTCTTTTTTCAAAGGCCACGACATGGAGGTCAATTATGTCATAGCCGGCTGGATGGAATTAATTTGTTTGTCTCACAGCTTGGCTCATGCTGACTCAACGGATACTGTGACTACTCGTGGACCTTAAAGAGGGCTTTATTTAGGGATGTATCTTGGCCATGGGTAAGGTTAGAATTTTTGAAGGTATTCTGGGTTTTAAAGGTTTTCTTGATAGGATTCCAATTGCCATAATACACTTCTTCCTTGGGAGATTTTGACTATACCTGTCCCACTATTTCTTTTCTATTTTTTTATTCTTTTTGCTTTTTTCAGACATCCTCTTTTTGGGATTTTACTTTTCTAATTTTTTTGGATTTTTGAGGATAGCTCTTTCCTCTTCTCTCTGGTATATGGCTCAAATTGGGTAGGCTAATGGCTCCAATTGGGTAGCAAAAAGGGTATGCGCATTTAGGGACGCTTATTGGCTACTTGGCTTTAAAATGATGGCCTCTTTTATGGGGTCCTTAAGCACTCACATATCCATCTTATCAATACTTACCTTACTGTGGGAGATTAAGGAGTAGAATCATCGGACATATCCAGTGTTGATTGGCTAGAGAAAGTGATCTTCGTTCACGGTGGCGAGGCGGAGCACGTATCCAGGGAGTACTTTTCGGATGACGTAAGGTCCCTCCCAGTTGGGCTTTAATTTTCCTCTCGGATCAGCGTGCCATCATCGCCCTTTGGTATGTTGCCCAAGCATTCTTCAACCCAAATGGCATGACCCAGTAACAGAAAGTTTATCATGGAGTAATGAATGTCGTCTTCTCTCAGTCTGCTTAGGCCATCTTGATCTGATTGTATCCAGGAAATCCATCCATGAACGACAACATCCCATGCCTAACAGTGTTATCGACTAAGATGTCGATGTGTGGCAATGGGAAGCCATCCTTTGGGCTCGCCTTGTTCAGATTTCTAATGTCAATGCATATGTGAACCTTTCTATCTTTCTTCGGTATTGGGACAATGCTGGCTAGCCACTGCGGGTACTTGGAGACTATGAGAAACCTCGCATCATATTGTTTGATAACTTCATCTTTTACTTTCAGCATCTACTAAGGTTGGAGACGTCTTAACTTCTGCTTGACCAACTTAATATCTGGATATAGCGGCAGCTCATGCTCAACCAAATCGGTGTCCAAAGCAAGCATATCTTCATATGACCATGCGATGACGTCTTGGTATGATCGAAGGAAATCAATCATGCTTTTTCTTTCCTTAGGAGATAGCGACATTCTGATCTTGGTGATTCTAGGAACCTCCTTTGTACCCAGGTGGGCATCCTCTGTTTCTTCAACGATTGGGGTAGGGCCATGCTCAAAGTTGGCAAACCGTTCAAGGATTTCATTGGAAAGCTCCTCAGTAGGGATATCCTCGTCCAGACTCGTGACTCCAACTTCTTGTATTCTTACAGGAAAGTGGTCGATTTCACATGGGACGGGTTTTTTAATTAAGGCATCATTTTCTTAATTTTATTAGGAATTTTTAAAATATAATTTTTTGGATTATTTTCTATTTCTTTTATTTTTTTAGATTTTTCTTTTTCTTCGGAGATGGGCCCTTGGCAAAGCGAGTCTTTATATTCACATGGTATTGCATACCAAAGGCTAACTTTGCTTTTTAAAGGTTGTTTCTTTTCGGGAAGTGGGTGCCGAATTTTAGTCCACATGTCGCTTTCAGAGTTATGGACGTTGATGCCTAATTCCTTACCTGCGGTGCTGCATCTTTACCTGCTATGACGGAGGAGGCTGATTGAGATGGCTTTTTGAACTCAACCTCCATCAGGCTTATCATGGGCTCGGCCAGGACCCGATCCTGAAATGCCAGCAAGGTCCTATGGTGGTTTACCATAGGGGGAGATTGTGCAGGTACGATAGACTCTTCCTCAAAAAGGGATAGAGTACCTAGGTTTACTTCCATATCGGGGGGAATGATTTGGGGATTAGTTGGGTGGATAGCGACAACTGGCTTGTGTGGGGTCAGCTGTTTTGCCCAATTCTGATTAATTTTTACAACCCCCACACTCACGAATGTATTGCAAATGTGAGGTCTCGGACGGGGTTCGTCTTTCAAGTCTATCCGCCTGGCTTTGGCAGCGGCTATGGTTTGAGCCTTCTCCTTGGCTTCCTAAACAGTGGGCTTGTAACCTAACCCAAATCTGACATGTTTTCCGCCTTTCTCTCTGACCGGGTCTCTCCTGCCTTGCAAAGGGGGACCCAAACCTTTTCCTTTTAGATAGCCCCACTTTTGGAGCATGGCCACTATTGCAGTCATTCCACCTTCGGCTTTTATGGTGACCCCAATGTTGACACATCATACTGGAAGCTATGAAGATCTGTGTCTTCAGCTGTATGGGGTACATTAAGCACCTTGAGATTTTTGATGTTGTGGGCCATTGTCTCTTCCTCCTCGCCCTTCTCCCATGATTGTTATGACCTTCTGCTCTGATATGAATTTGATCTGTTGGTGTAGAGTGGAGGGCACCACCCCAATTTTAGCAGGTTGAAGGAGGACTTTATGCCCATGACTTGGAATGGGATTGAGAAGGTCATTGGCTCAATGGTGAGCTCAAGATCGACTTCTCCTATCACCTCCCTCCTGGTATTATCAAACCCTCTTGCACTTGTTCTGGGTGGCTTGAATGTTGAGGGATCAACCCCTATGTTGGTTACAGTTCTAAGGGGTCATACATTCAATGTCGAACCATTATTTATTAGCACTAAAGAGATTATTAAGTCCTTTGATTCCACCATGATGTTGAGGGGTTTGGAATGGTTGCTTCCTTCACATGACAGATCCTCATCAGGAGCTACTTTGATGGACACATGTGCATCTTTTAGTGCTCCCATCAGAGCCTAAAAATGGAGCGGAGATGTCATTCATAGGTCCCAGACTGTGATGTGGGCTGGCATTCTCTTTAGATGAGTTTTTAGTATGTGTTCTCTGCTCATTTTTTCGAAAGGGTTCATTACGGCTGGTTCCTTCTTCTCTTCTGGCCAGGCTGATATCGATACTTTAGGGTTTTTAGAGATTCTTCTTGATCGGATAACAAAATCAACTGCCCTTTCTCTGTCACTTCCTGCATTGATGTCCGTCTGTTCATAACTGAGCGGGACCTGATGGGGATCATGTGTTGGATAGGGAATTTGAAATGGAACAGAAGGGGTGCCTGATATGATTGAACCAATGGTGCTGGTGTGGAGAAATGAGGCCAGATGTGGTTGATTGGTGCAGGAGGCAGCTGGACTAATGATGATGTGGCAAAATCAGACCAATTGTAGGGAGTCAGAGCTGATTTCAAAGGAGGGGTAAAATTGGGCACCATGTAATTGACAGGGGTTGATGCTAAATATGTTTGGTATTACAGAGGTGGTGGGGCCCAATTGGTTTGGACTTGATTAACTGGAGCTGGTGAGGGAAAATATGACCTCAGATCTAGTGTTGTTGCTTGAGGTGCTGGGCTTGGAAAATAATTGGCTAAGTTTAAAGGCTCGACTACCCCGACGATCTGACGATCTCGCTCTCCTGATTTCACTACCATGAGTCATCGTAGTTTCCCCCCTATGGCAATATATTATGAGGGGTCAACCTCTTTCATCTCTTCCTACAACATGTTAACTGTGGCCCTTGGACCCATTCCTCCCTGTGGGTGTGGGGGTAACGATTCCTATATGATATTAGTCTGTTGATTTGCTTGAGGAGGTGCCGGGGGAATGAGTTTCCCTCCCTCAATGAGGTCTTGTATCACATGCTTTAACAGATAGCATCGATCAGTTGGGTGCCCAGGTTCCTGGTTGTAATTGCAATGTGTCCTGGGATCGTAACCTCTAGGGGGCGGATTCAGCGGAGGTCATGGTTGGAGTATGGTGACCAAACCTTTTTCAACCAACAAAGGCACTAGGACATTCAGGGATTGCCCCAAGGGAGTGAATATTTAGTTATATCGGGCCCCTCTCTGCTCAGGGGTCATTTTCCCCCAAGGGACAATGTTGTGCCTTTGAGCTGGATTTGTTGGTGCTGGTGTTGGCCATGCTGTCGCGCATCGAAAGGGTACCATGCTAGTGTTGGGTGGTGTGTTCATTATAGCTTGTCCCTCTGCCTTTGATCTTCTCTCATTTCTCTGCTTAGAGAATCTCTTAATCCCACTAGCCCCACAGCGTACATTCTTGCTCAAACTCCCTTCTCTGATTGCGTCCTCACAACGATTGGATTCTTCACCAAATCAACAAAGATGGATTACTGTTTCTAGACCAGGAAGCCTGAGATAGCGGGCAAGGTATTTTTTGAAATCATCTCTATCTACTTGTCATCAGGTATTCTATTTCTTACCTGAGCTGCCAACGCTCTCCAACACCCAAGGTAATCACTGAAGGTCTCATTCGAGTTCTGCTTTAACCCGGCCAGATCTGACTTATGAGACTCAATGTCTATGTTGTAGACATACTCTTCTTGGAATAAATGTGTCAGTTCTTTCCAAGTTTTTATCATGGATGGTTCCAAACACGTGAACCATCTCAAGGTTGAGCTCGTCAAACTTTTCTAAAAGACTTTTATGAGCAGGCATTCATCCCCTCCATACTGGCACATGTCCCCACAATAGGACTTGAGATGTGCGATGGGATTGCCCGTACCATTGTATTTATCAAAGATTGGTACTTTGAATTTTAGGGGCAAGGGAACTTTAGAGAAAAGGCATAGATCTGAAAAGTTTGTGGAGTGGATCTCAGTTCTACCCATCTTCATTAATTACTTTTGGATCTTGTCCAATTGTTCTTTCAACTACTCAGACTCTTTAGACAGTGGGGTTATTTTTTCGACGGTCGACCTTGATTCGCTTTATGCTATCGGGAGGCTGGTGATTATGGGTGGAGGATTGATGCTGGCTAATGCCCCGACATAAGCCCCACTATTCCTGATCTCATCTTCCTCATATTATGGGTTTACATATGATGCAGTGAGGGTGAGATTTTCTTGTTGGTGCTGGCTAGGCTGAATAGATCTCGGGTGAGACCATTGGAGATGAGAGAAGTTCTATGGAGTGATAGGATGAGTGGAATTTGGATTTTTGGTGGGGTCCTGATGGGGCCACTGGCTTCGAGGGAAAGCTTGGAGATGGCTTTGGGGTGTTGGGATATGGGTGAATTGGGGTTGAGGAGGATAGGTGTGAGGCTTCTGCCTTGGGATGGGTGTGAGGCTTGTGTGTGATGGAGGTATTAAGGGAATGTGGAGGGAGGGGCATGACGGTCTCAGGTTTGGGCCTTGCCGAGCTTGGGTATAAGGTAGGGAATTTGGAGGGGTTTAGGCCACAAGGCCATGGGAAGTTTGGCCCAATGGGCCTTGGTGGGTCTGGCCCATTAGGCCTTGGTGAGTCTAGCCCACAGAGCCTTGATGGGTCTGGCCCACTGGGCTTTGATGGATCTGGCCCACTGGGCCTTGATTGGTCTGACCCACTGGGACTTTTTGGGCTGGCCCGTTAGGTCATAGTGCTCTGGCCCATTATGCATTTGTAGGTTTGGCCCACTGGGCCTTGATGGGTCTGGCACAATGGGCTTTGATGGGCCTTGCCCATTGGGCCTTGAAGGGTGTGGATGATGGGGGTTTGGGCCATTGGGCCTTGGTGGGTGTGGATGATGGGGTTTTGGGTCATTGGGCCTTGGTGGGTTTGAGGTAATGAAGCTTGGAGACTTGGGAATGTGTATGATGGGTTAGAAGATGTGTGGTGAGAATGAGGGGGGATGTTTTGGGAGGCTTTCCAACTAGTGTAAGCCTGGAGCATTTCATTCATCATGGCCATTGGAGAGGGATTGGATGGAGGTGGTTCATTTGAGGGCATTTGGGGTGTGGATGATGTAGATGTGTGGGAAAAACTAGGCATGGCCTAGGTAAAATTGAGCATGACCTAGGTAGATAGGGGAGTATGTGGTGGATTACCTAAACTGGGTGTGGTATGGGCAAAGGTGGGTGGATCGGGTATTGTTGGGAAGATGAAGGATAGGGTATGGTGGTAAAGATGGGAAATTACGTCGGGTTTTGAATGGATGTAAGTTGAAATTGTGATTGATTAGACATGGACAAGCGGGGGGGGGGGGCAGAATGGGCATGGTTTGGGAGAATGATGGGGATGGGGTGTCAAATTTTGGGTGTTTTGAGATGTGGTGGAAGGGAAGATGGGGCCACCTAATGGGCCGGTGACGGTAAAGGGAGGTTTGGTAAGGGGGATGGATGTGAAAATCTCTTCCACATGGGAATGAGTTGGGGAATGTGGCGGGGATGAGTCGGGATCGGCGTATGCTGGATCCACTACCCACGACATGGCTTGGTGACAGGTGGGGTATGAGTGCCTTGGATGGGGCACGTAAAGTTTCCTCCTCCTTCCCCTTCTGGATGATGGAGGGTAAGTTGATGCCGTTGTGCCGGCACCACAAAGCTTCTCTTCTTTTGGTTTATTTTATCTTTTTGAAATTTTGTAAATGAATTTTTATGATGAACAACTCTGGAGCCCTTGAATTCTCATTTCGGGTGGTGTTTGTACCCTATATAAATCTTGCGTCATGACCCCAATGCGCTTTGGAAGAATAAAAAGGGAACCCTTTGATCTATTGAAGGCACGTGAATTAATGCAAACAACTCGATCCCCCGGAATGGGTCAATACGAAGTTTCCCTCCATTGACTGGTGGGGGCGTATTGGGTGTCGAATAGTGTGAGACCTAATCAGAAGTGCTAAACCACTAAGCGGGGAACTTAGGGATGTGAAAAAGGCCTCAGATTTCGGGTTATTCTGCTCAGTTGGGGTCAACCAATACTTGGCACGTGTATTACATGCGCGATACCAACTCTGGTCTAATTTATGCTTGGCGCATGTATTACATGCACCAAAGCAAATCTGGGGTTCCAGACTTGGCGCGTGTATTAGTTGCACCAGGCAAATAGTGGGGTCAAATAACTTTAATAGCAGACCAGCAAGCCTGAATTCAGTCTTTTGTTTTCTTGGTTTTCTGGAAGCGATGTTTCCCAGGACTGATTTCCTTATTGTAACGGGTCCCTCCTCTCCAGTCCTAAGGATACAAGGTTGATTTGGGGAAACTAAATGCACTCCCAAAGGGTTTTAAGCTTTATAACCGGCTCGGTCACCCACCCGATATACCTCCAGTGCAAGCACCTTCTCAGATACTGGATGGGGTGCTTCTTTTCGGGATCATCACCACTAAGGGCTGCCGCCGTACTAAGAACCGGGACATTTTTATCTTTGCCTAAATTCTCAACCCTTTAAAATCTACCCCCGCAAAAAAGTGATTTAAGTCCCTTAATTTTTTTTTAAGGTTAAATTTTAAATTCAATTTTAAAAGAGAGTTTGCTTATCGTTCAAAAATGGGTTGTGCTGATCTCGTGCCGCCTCTACAGGCCGACGTCCACTTATGGAATATGATTGCGAGAAATATGAATGTGCAAGTAAGCCCGCCAAACGGCTAAGGCGTTTAAATGGCAAAAAATAAACTAAACAATCAAGTAACCTGTCAATTGGCTAAGGTGGTAAAGAGCTCAAGTAGGCCCGCTAATCGGCTAAGGCATGTAAATGACGGAAAAGTAGGGGTGAGTAAAAACAATGCTCAAGTAGGTCCGCCGATCGGCTAAGGCGTGTAAATTACAAAAAAGTAGGGGTAAGTATAAAACAAAAAAAAGAAGCAAAAAGGTTAGTAAAAAGAAGAAAAACACATACAAAAAGGAGCCAACTTTAAGTAGAACCTCTACTTCTCTCCAGCAGAGTCACCATCTGTGCAGCAGTGGATTTTTTACGATCCGTCGCGACGATGCGCTCGTGTGAAAAATATAGTCACCACCTGAAGCCTTTAGTGGCCCAAGAAGCCTAAATCAACATTAAATGCACCAAGGTGCCAAATATGACTCTGATTTACCGGTCTACGCCAAAGGCTCTTGGGTAGGGGCTTCGGTTATCGATCAGGAAGGTGTTAGGCACCCGACCAACGTGCTCGTAAGCGGCCTGTACTATGAATGTTTGGATGAATATAATATATATATATATATATATATAAAGAAAAGAAAATGAGTGGCACTTCCCCTTGCCCGATGGCACACAGATCCTATTGAGCCCTTCCCGCTTGTCGAAATTTAGGCAGCGTAACGGCTCAATTCTAGGATAGAGGTAAAGCCAAAGAAGGTAGAAGAATAGAGGGGAGAGCTGGAGCTCTCGAGCCCTTGTAGCACCGATGTGGACCTTCACGTGCCTACGTTTGACAAGCTTTCGATAGCTTTGATGGTTGAGAGATGGGTTCTAACCTCTAAGGCTTGGTAGCTAAGAGGTAGAGGAAGAAGACTAGGGGGTAGTTCTCACCTAGGCTAAAGGAATTTTGATGGAAGATGGGGTCAAAGGAAGGGTTTTGAATTCTAGAATTGATATGGGTTTTGTGCACCAAAGGGGAGAAGGAAACCTCTAATCTTTCTCTCTTTGGAAAATTTTTCAAGCCATTTGCAAGGGGGGTGCCTCTCTATTTATAGGAAAAGAGAGGGTTAGGGGGGTTCTTGTTAAGTAGTGAAAAATACCATTTTTCACCCCTAAACATGAGCTTTGAAAGACCCTTGAGAAGACTAAATAAGTGCTTTAGTGTGCATTTTACAGCTAACCAATTAGACAGGTCCAAGTCCGAAAAGCATCCTAAAATGATCAAAAAGCTGACAACTCATGTCAAGCTCAAAGAGGGAGTGAAGAAATAGCCTCAGCAATGGCTAAAAAGGTCCTAAAAGAGCAAGAAAAGACCTGAAGAAGAAGGATCCATTCGCAAAGAAGAAATCAAGTTAAAAGTTCAAATCGCAAAGTAAAAAGTACTTTTCGAAAAGGTCAAAGTTCTTGAATTGATTACGGATAATGAACTACTCGAAAAGAACCATGTTACTGCTGAATAGTTGAAATTTCCTTTTCGAATAGAAGATCCGGGAGAAGTCCTGCGAAAAGACTTTACGAAGCCAAATTGCTTCGAAAAGAACTTGAGCCAAAACACTTTGCGAAAAGGCACTTAAACTCTCTGAAAGGACATTCTGGGAATTACACTTGTTTAAAGGGCATTTCGGTAATCTCTGCCGCGCCCCAATGCATTTAACGACCCGAGGACATTTGGAAGATTCCAATCAAGATCCAAAAGCATATTCCAACCCATGAGCGCTCAAAGATGAAATCACTTGGCGTGAACTTCTAGAACTCAAACAGATTTTGAATTCCATAGCAATTGATGCTTCTAGCGCTGATTGGTGAACGGATCGAGCATTTTCATTGGCGGAACAGATCTGGATCCCGTGCTCAATGCCATTGGGCAATCAGATCTGAACACTTCGATTGGTCAATTCAATATGCGGGATCAAGGAAAGCTATAAATAGAAGACATTTGCCCAATTGTGGCATCCAGTTTTGAGTTCATTTCTATTTCCCCGCTTTCCGTCGGATAGCTTGTCATGCCCCTGTAATAGCTTCTTTTGTATTTGCTTTTGAGAGTTTCGAGAGCTATTTGTAACTCCAAGGAGATTGGATTCAAGGCGCAAGTCCGAGGGCTGTCTAGCCGCAGTGCTCTGTAATTGTAAGATTGAATTTAAAAGGTTCTTGTAAAGCCGTGTTTTCTCCATTGGATTCATGTCAAGGGTTCTTATTGATCACCTTAGTGCATTAGACTCCTTTAGATTCACTACTTTGCATGCAATTTCCTTGATTCATTACTCCTGTCTGAATTAGCGTTGGTAACCTAGTTACAGCGGACACTTGCGATGATGTTCATGTTCGAATTGAGGATAGGTCAACAACTATTGGATGATCGTGACCATTTAAGTGGAGATCATAACCATAAGTCTAAACCCTTCCTTAATTCAGATTTATTTCTCTTACATCTGTCTTGGTAGCGGATGAAGATTGAATCAACTCTGTTTAGTTGCAGATTCTCCATTAAAATTCAAAAAGCGAAATCACGTAAAGTTATTATTTCTCCATTTGATTTATTTTAATCACTTCCCCAACTTGGATCTGGATCGATTAGTTAGTTCTTTTCTTTATTTGCTTTTAGTTAAAGCGTGACAAAACCCAACACTCTCTTTTTATCGCTTTCTAGTTAATTATAGAGCCGGTCTGGTATACGGATCTGGAGGTCTATCTCATATTTCGAGACAAATTCTCGTGGGCGATCTTTAATATACTTACTTTTAAAACTTGCTACAATTGGCCCCGATCTTGCAGGCTATTGTTAGCCCTCAATGTCTTGATATCTCTTTCATAATTTAAAATTATGTAACTTAATATTCATTAATTAGTCATTCAAAACACACATAAATCGAGGCACATGTTAGGCAACAACAAGTTTTTGGCGTTCTTGAAATTTGTTCTAAAATAGATAGACCTATGTTTTATTCTCTTTATTTATTATTTATTAATTCATTTTTACTGTTGTTATCTCTGCAGTTACAAATACATTAAAGGAAGGAAAAGCACCTAATTCAAGCGGGTTTTGCGGTACCAAATTCTCTCTGCGTTGTATGTTTGGTAGGAGAACTCTCAACCTGAGATTCTCCCTTTTAATTGAAGTTGAAAGACTCTAAGAAATGGACATACACCACGAGTTACTCTGCTACAATGGGTGACGAACCTAGATTGTTAAGAGACTACTTTGCTCTGGTGCCTATAATTCCCTTTTCGCATTCAATTTCCCACGGTGGAGGGAAATTATGAGATCAAATCATCAACCATCCAAATGCTGCCTTCATTTCATGGATTAAGTAAGAAGATCCTTACAAGCACATTGATGAATTTACGGCTTTGTGCACAACATTTAACATAGTGGACTTGGTCCGAGAGGCAACCAAGTGAGGCTCTTTCCTTTTCATTAAAGGGCAAAGCTAGAGCATGGTTATCTATGTTAGCACCAAACGACATCACATCATGGAATGATTTGCAATGTCAATTTTTGTCAAAATATTTCCCAATGACTAAAACCAGCCAACTAAGACAAAGCATCATCTCTTTCTCCCAAAACTCAACGAAACTTTCCATGAGGCATGGGAAAGATTCAAAGAAGCTGATAAGACAATGCCCTCACCATCAAATTCCTAAATGGCGACTTGTTCAAAGCTTCTATCAAGGAATTGATCAAGGGCAAGAACATGGTGGATGCCTCGTGGAGGTACCTACTTACAAAAGACAGTTGAAGAGGTTTGGGACCTCTTTGAGGTGATTGGAGAAAATTCAACCCGAGGAATCCTCTGTCAAGAGACACGAGAATCCAGCTAGGGTGAATAATCCCCAATTCACAAGAGGAAAGTTTATGAAGTCAATGAGTGGAAAGGAAAGTGGATAATTTGACCACAAAATTTGATAGGTGATGGACTCATTTAAAGCTCCAAATGGGTCAAGAGTAGAGGAGGCATGTCTGATATGCCAGTCCCCTACTCATTCAATTGATCAATGTCCTTCGCATCACAATTTCCGAACTCATGATGGAACAAGCTCATGCCATCTTATGGGATGATGCAATCCAATGACTACCCATGGAGATCTCATCCTAATCTCGGTGGAATCGGAAATTACCAGCCCCAACAACGACCCAAAATCAAATACCTTTCAAACTCGCCACCATATCAGAAATTTTTTACAATAAACAAAATTTTCAAAGAACCTAACCCACAAGAACCCATGCATTCTACACCAGCCCCTGCCCTCCTAGGTCTCATTTGAAGAGCGGGTCTTAAGTTCACTTCAATTTAGGAACTCTATCTCGGGTGTGAACCTTCACAATCGAGCATTAAAAATTGAAGAAACTTTGGGCCACTCTAATTCATTAGCTAAGAGAGAGGAGGCGGACTACCACCACCTTTGAACAATCCTAAGGGAAGTTCATGGTTGGAGAATCCTCAATGGCCATGAGGAGATTAAAGTGTGACCACTTTGAGAAGTGGAAGAGTAATAAAAAAACACGATTAGGTAGTGAAGAGGAAAAAGAAGAAGAACAAGATGTGCAGGAAGCACGAGATGATGAAAACAATGAGGTTGTTGATTTACCTCGAAAACCCAAAAAATGAAAAGCGAAAAATAAAAATTGTTGAAAAAGATGAGGAGGAGAGATTTGTTCCCCACCTCCCATTCCCTCATGCAATGAAGTCAGTTTCTCCTTTTGACAAAGGAAACACAAAAATTGAGGAAATGATGGAGACATTCAAGCAAGTTAAAATTAATCTACCTCGCTTGATGCAATCAAGCAGTCCCCTGCATATGCTAAATTTACAAGGATGTGCACCCACAAAGGCAATCTAGGATACATTTATCTAAGAAGGCCTTTCTTTGTGGAGAAAATCAACCAAGTACTATCCATTGCAACACCCCTAAAATGCAAGATCTGGAATCCCCACAATCCCTGCATCATTGGGGAGCATACCATCGAGAAAGCTGCTAGATCTGAGCTAGTGTCAACTCGCTTCCTTATTACATATATGAGAAGCTAGGTTTGGGAGAATTAAACCCACTCAAGTGGTGTTGCAACTAGTAGATCCGAGAGAAAACCTGTGGGATTGATTGAAGATGTGCTAGTAGGAGTAGATAAATTCTTCTATCCTGCGATTTTTACGGTGTTGGACATGGAACCAACCAAAAGCACACTTCCATCTGTCATTTAGGAGACCATTCACAGCTCTGACAAATGCTTGTATTCAATGTCGATGCAGTATCATGGAAGTTTCTTTTGGTAATATGAAAGTCAAATTGAATGTTTATAATCTTTGTTAACCAACCTCAATTTCTCTGAAGAGTGCTTTCATGTTGACATCATGGATGAACTTGTGGAGGAGTCTTTGCAAAAATTTCTGCAGGTGAAGACTCCACCACGGAACTAAAAAATGATTGGGAATCCTTTGAGAAAGAAGGAAAAGGGAGATCAAATTCAAAGGAGTCACTTTGTGCAAGGCACTCACAAACAATCCTCAAGTTCTCCCTCTTGGAGACCTGCTCCTCTCCCTCTTCCACAAATTACCAAGGTACCTTTGCTTGCCCTCTTTTCTCAAACCCCACAATTGGAACTCAAACAGCTCCCCAAAATCTGAAATATGTGTTTTGGGAGATCATCAAACACTACTGTGCTTATTTCTTCCTCCCTTAGAAAGGAGCAAGAAGAGGAGCTGTTGGTAGTTCTAAAACGACAAGAAAGCAATTGGTGGACCATTCGATTTAGGAGGAATAAACCCAAGATGCATGCATGCATAAGATCCACAGAAGAGGATGCCAAGCCTTCTAGAGAAATGCAAAGAAGGTTGAATCCTCACATGCAAGAAGTGGTAATGAAGGAAGTTGTCAAGTGCTAGATCTTTGTCATTTACCCCATTTGATTCTCGCTTGGTAGCACCCACACGGTGGTGCCTAAGAAACTGCATCACTGGTAGCAATTTGAATCTGTGAACTTATGTCCACCCGGACAAACAAGCTGGATGGAGGGTCCATAGACTACGAAAATTAAATACCATGACAAGGAAAGACCATTTCCCCTCCCTTCATTGACCAAATCCTTGATAAGCTTGCAGTAAAGCTTACTCGCTTCCTTGATGGGTACTCTGGTTACAACCGGATCCTCCTGGTACCCAGGACCAAGAAAAGACCACCTTCACCGCCTTTGGCACTTTTGCCTATAGGAGGATGCCCTTTGGTCTTTGCAATGCCCTGCTACTTTTCAAAGATGCATGTATGCCATCTTTTCGACATGATTGATCAATTCATGGAGATCTTCATGGATGACTTTTCAATTTATGGAGACAGCTTTTCCCAATGCTTACACCACCTCAAGTTGGTGTTGCAAAGATGTGAAGAAACCAATTTGGTTCTAAGTGGGAAAAGAGTCATTTATAGTCACCAAGGCATTGTCCTAGGACATGTGGTCTCCCATAAAGGCATAGAGGTGGACCAAGCAAAAATTGATCTAATTGCACATTTGCCTCCTCCAGGCTGATTAAGCAAATCGAAGTTTCTTAGGGCATGCGAGGATTTTATAGGAGGTTCATCAAAGATTTCAAAGATAAAATTTCCAAGCCACTCTGTCATTTTGTGTCAAGATGTTCCTTTTGTGTTTACTAATGAATGCATGATGACCTTTGAGGTCCTTAAGAAATGTCGATTTCACTCCCATCTTGCAGTCCTGACTATTGGTGCCCTTTGAGTGATGTGTGATGCATCGAGACTATGCCCTAGGAGCTGTCCTAGGGCGGAGAAAGATAAGCTTCCCCATGTCATAGCTTATGCCGAGATCCATGATAGATGCCCAGCTCAACTACACAACAACCGAGAAAGAGCTGCTTGTGGCCATTGTGTTTGCATTGGAAAAATTCGGTCTTATGTTTTAGGTTCACAAATTGTGGTGTTTCTTGACCACTCGCCTAAAATACCTTCTAAGAAGGATACCAAGCCCAGATTAATCGGTGGATCCTCCTATTACGGGAGTTTGATCTACTGATTAAGGATAAGAAAGGAGTGGAAAATGTGGTGGTGATCACCTATCCGAATTCTCAATCGAGGATGATAGCTTACCCATTAATGAATCATTTCGATGAGCAACTTTTGCCATCAATACCACATCCTTGGTTTGCAAACATAGTCAACTTCTTGGCTCGGATGATTCCTCAACATTGGAATCGAATGGATAAAGATCTTTTCTTCTCACGAGTTAAACATTTCATTTGGGAAGATCCTTATCTATTCAAGAATTGTGCGAACCAAGTGATCGGAAGATGTGTCACGACCATGAATTCTCGGCATATTGTCAATGTGTCATGAAACAGCTGTGGAGGTCATTTGATTGGTAACAAAGCAGTGCAAAAATTCTGCGTGTGGTTTTATTATTGGCCCACAATCTTTAAAGATGCCTTACAAGATGTAAATCTGCGAAGCGCCAAAAATTGGGCAGGACATTTCCAAAAGAAACTCAATGCCTCTGACCTATTACGGTGGTTGGTTGAGTTTGATGTATGGGGAATAGATTTTATGGGCCCTTTCCTCCTTCTAATGGAAATAACTTCATTTTGGTAGCGATGGACTATGTCTCCAAGTGGATTGAAGCCATAGCTACTAAATCAAATGATCACAAAGTGGTTTTGAAATTTCTCAAGGACCACATTTTTCCAGTTTGGTTTTCCCAGGCCATCATCGTGATGGGGAAGCCATTTTGTAACAAACAGTTTGAAGCTCTATTGAAAAAGTACTACTGTCACTCATAGAGTAGCCACTCCTATCATCCACAAACCGGTGGACAAGTGGAGATTTCAATAGAGAAATCAAACACATTTTGGAAAAAAGCGATAGAAGAAGGACGAAAGGATTTGGTCCTTTAAGCTTAATGATGCTTTGTGGGCATACTGAGCGCCTACAAAACTCCAATTGGAATGTCCCCTTTAGGAGGTCTATGGCAAAGCATGTCATTTGCGGAGAGTTAGAATACAAAGCTTTACGGGCTATTAAAACATTTAATATGGATCTAACTTCTTTGGTAATCACGAAACTTCAACTCACTTTGAATTGGAAGAGTCATGGATGGATGGATGCTTATACAAGCTCCAGTTGTATAAGGAGAAAGTCAAATCATTTCATGATAGGAGTTTAATGAGAAAAGAGTTCATACCGGGGTCCAAGGTATGGTTATTCAACTCTAAACTTAAATTCTTTCCGGCAAATTGAGATCCAGATGGGAAGGGCCATACACATCATCAAGGCCTCCCCTCGAGTCAGTGGATATTTCAGATCCCAAGGATGGAAGAATCCTTAAGGTAAATGGTCGAGGCTCAAGCCATGCATTGACAACACTCGAGAACTGTCTTTGCCCATCGTCATCACGAATCTCCAACAATCGATGGTAGAAAATTGTATATTATGTTTGTACAACATAGTTTTTCTTGAATTTCTCTGTTTCTATTTCTTTTCTTGTTAGCATAGTTTAAATACACTTAAAAGTTCAAATCGCAAAGCAAAAACTACTTTTCGAAAAGCCCAAAGTTCTATTCAATAGATTACGGAGTCAATGAACTGCTCGAAAAGAAAGATGTTCTTTTGAATAGTTAATTATGTTAACGATTCCTTTTTTGAATAGAAGGTCCGATGCTAAGTCCCTTGCGAAATAAACTTTACGAAGCTATCTACTTGTCAAAAGGCACTTTTGCCATTTGAAATAGAAAAAAAAGGGCTCTTTTGGAATATTTGAAAACTTAAAGGTGCTTTGCGATTTTAGCTTCAAGTATATTTAGTCGTTTTGAAGTTAGCTTTGTATTTGCAAACACTCTCAGAGCGACGCTCCACTAAAACCATAGCTCACTCTCTTCTCACACGAGCTCCACAAAGATATCGGCCGTTTGTTCCTAATTGTTTGGCGTTTCCATTTTTCGAGAGATCACGCTGATCGGTCGGTTAGGCGATCTTTACAAAAAACCTTAGATCGTGGTATTTTTCTATCCATTCTCGCTCAATCTTTTAGAAAAATCTAAATCTGTGTTAGCAGGTGTGGGCTTTTGTTTTCCTCCATTTTAAATATGGGAAAATGAAATCCTTAGTTGCCACTTTTCTAAAGGGCAATTTTCAATGCCCCATGCTCATCACAGAAGCAATGGGTGATGTGAGTGCCAAGATAAAGAAGAAAGCAGAAAATTCTTGGCCTCCCTTTGGAAGACTAATTCTGACCCTCCTAAGAGCCAAGTTTGACATAGATAGGAAGAGCCCTTTGAAGTCCTCACCCCCATAACTTTGGCAAGAAAGCACGGACCACAAGTCGGGGCTATGTTGAGGAGAATGAGAGCGGCAGAGATCCGGCACATGCCCTCGCTTGCCCCCTGTTCTTTGAACCCATTCTGCCAGAGCACAGGCGAGCCGTTCTGCTAAGCTGACAGGAACCTAGCCTGCAAGTGTGGGTGGGCTGAACAACCACCTATGGACCCCCCCTTGTACATGAACTCCGTGAGTGAACTAGCACGAGTCCAAGAGATACCCTGCTGCAGTGGCTATGGAGCCTCCACCACCATCTGCACCTCGGCCACCTGCCATTTTACAAGAACCATTTCTGTGGTGACCCGGCTCTCTTGCACCCTGCTGCACCATTCTACCGGCCACTACACACAGTACCCTATTCCCCACACCTTCCACCCACACCCCTTCACATTGGAGCTCATCCAAGCCCTAACTGCACCCTTACCACCCACCCCTCATTCTCGCCTCCATGTTGCCTCACAAGCAACCCAAAGCAGACCAGTCCTAGTGCTTCCCCCCTCCACTACCACCTGTGCTACCCAAACCACACACAGATAGCCTTACCTCCCCTTCCTGGTGAGATAGCTACCCAAACCGACCCTCTCTTACCCTCCCTCCCCACTGCACCACTTTAGTCCCCTACTTGAGAAAAAGACAAAATAAACCCCTCACCCTTACTCCCTTTCCTCCCTCTTTTCCTTTTATTTTCATCAAATTTACAGTTCATGCAATTTGCTTTCTGCAATTCCTTGCTATTATTTTTTTTTGCTTTCCCTAATAATCGTGACTATGCCACCACCTTTGAACCGGTGAGGACATTGCTCCTCATAGGTTTGGGGTGTGTGACAGTCTGCCAAGGAATAGTTAACCTAAGGACAATAGAATCACCTAAGTAATCGAAATGAATTATTTTACTTAAGAATCATGACAATTAGGAAGTTTAAAATTTCTTTGCAAAATTTAGACATCATAAACCTTTCAATATTCTACATTTCCATGATGTTAGCACCATGAAAACCCTCGGTATCGACATTTAGCAAGTCATGGGAAAGAGAAAAAGGTAAAGACATACTTAAAAGCTCAAGGAAAAACCATAACCGGTGAGAATTGAGCCCATATATTTTCCATCTCTGTTGAAGAGTGGTGAGGCAATTTTTTCCGATTCAAAGGATTGGGTTTGAGGCATTAGATCCACTAGAAGTTAGGAAACTCCAAATTAAAACAAGTAACACTCATGAAGCGAGGAAAGATCAAGGCCTTCTTGGACGACTTGAACCTAACGAGAACCAACCAAGAAAATTCTGCTGTTTGTACCCCATTTGAGTATAAATCCTACAATTCTTCATCAAAAATACCCAAAAGTACTTTTTGAACCTATGGAACCAATTCACCTTCCCTCACTCAGAATTGGGAGGTAAAGGAGAAAGAAGCGAAGATGGACCATTTCGGGCAACATCAAGAAAATGAAGAAAATACCTCAAAAGCAGGCAATATGGTGGGAGAAAGGAAGAGACAAACAATGTGAAAAAGTTGCAAGCAAAAAGGCAAAAAGGGACCTTATGATGAAAAAATGCAAGATCAAAGAAAGAATCGATCTTTGTGAATGTGAGAATCTAAAAGAAAGAAGCTAAACTCAAAAGGTGGAGTCATGAACCATCTCCTGCACTTCACGAGTTCTCAAATTCAAACCCACATTCAAAGCGCCTTTCCTTGAAACTTCACTCCATAAGCCATACAAACAAACCTAGATTAAAAGCCCTTGTGATCCAAAGTTGAGTGAGCTGTCATGTGGAGATAAGAAGTGACCCAATCTATGGTGAGGAGATGTCAATGATGCCACTGCCTAAGAATCATGCCTATGCTCAAGCTTACAGATCCATTTGGGAGATGTAATCGCTCTTGAGCTTGAGTGAAAATGAACCCCTCAACAAAAAAACACGATGAGAGTATACCTGGTGAGTGTTTGGGTTGGAACTTGAGCATAATAAGTATGACTTACAACCTAATTTTTATTCGTATGATGAGCTCACTTCTGGCACATTTGTACAATTTTCTATGGCTGCTCACGGATTGGAAATATTGAAACATTCATGAGGTTCTTAAAATGTTTAAATTCTGTGCAAACAATAATCAAATTTTCTGTTTCATCATTGATTCAAGAGTAACTAATCTCCTTGATTGCTCATTTGATAATTTTGCCGATGTTAACTCGTTTCATGGAGAAGTTTGTGGGTACCTTCATCAAAACCCTCGGAGACTTCACTCCTCCTCTAGGGACCACCTAGGGGTTGAAAAGGCTTGTTGCATATGCTAAATGCACTGTGCTTCCTACAAAAGTGGCTCTTTACTTTGTTTTTATGTTTCTTTGCTCGTGGGACTAGCAAAGCTTAGGTTTAGGTGTGTTAAGTAGTGAAAATACCATTTTTCACCCCTAAACATGAGCTTTGAAAGACCCTTGAGAAGACTAAATAAGTGCTTTAGTGTGCATTTTCTGACTAACCAATTAGACAGTCCAAGTCCAAAAGCATCCTAAAATGATCAAAAAGCGACAACTCATGTCAAGCTCAAAGAGGAGTGAAGAAATAGCCTCAATAAATGGCTAAAAAGGTCCTAAAAGAGCAAGAAAAGACACGAAGAAGAAGGATCCATTACAAAGAAGAAATCAAGTTAAAAGTTCAAATCGCAAAGTAAAAAGTACTTTTCGAAAAGGTCAAAGTTCTGCTCGAATTGATTACGAGTCGTAATGAACTACTCGAAAAGAACCATGTTCTTCGAATAGTTGAAATTTCCTTTTCGAATAGAAGATCCGGGGAGAAGTCCTTTGCGAAAAGACTTTCGAAGCCAAATTGCTTTGCGAAAAGAACTTACGAGCCAAAACACTTTGCGAAAAGGCACTTAAACTCTCTGAAAGGACATTACGGGAATTACGACTTGTTTAAAGGGCATTTCAAGAATCTCTACACGCCCCAATGCATTTAATGACCCGGGGACATTTGGAAGATTCCAATCAAGATCCAAAAGCATATTCCAACCCATGTGAGCGCTCAAAGATGAAATCACTTGGCGTGAACTTCAGAACTCAAACAGATTTTTGAATTCCATAATGAATTGATGCTTCTAGCGCTGATTGGGAACGGATCGAGCATTTTCATTGGCGAAAGTCTGGATCCCGTGCTCAATCGCCATTGGGCAATCCAGATCTGAACACTTCGATTAGTCAATTCATTATCAAAAGCTATAAATAGAAGACATTTGCCCAATTGTGGCATCCAGATTTTGAGTTCATTTCTATTTCCGCTTTCCGGTCAGATAGCTTGTCATACCCCTGTAATAGCTTCTTTTGTATTTGCTTTTGAGAGTTTCGAGAGCTATTTGTAACTCAAGGAGATTGGATTCAAGGCCAAAGTCCGAGTCTAGCCGTGCTCTGTAATTGTAAGATTGAATTTAAAAGGTTCTTTGTAAAGTGTTTTCTCCATTGGATTCATGTCAAGGGTTCTTATTGATCACCTTAGTGCATTAGACTCCTTTAGATTCACTACTTTGCATGCAATTTCCTTGATTCATTACTCCCTGCATTTAATTAGCGTTGGTAACCTAGTTAAGCGGCACTTGCAAGGATGTTCATGTTCAATTGAGGATAGGTCAACAACTATTGGATGATGTGACCATTTAAGTGGATGATCATAACCATAAGTCTAAACCCTTCCTTAATTCAGATTTATTTCTCTTACATCTGTCGGTAGCCGATGAAGATTGAATCAACTCGCTTTGTTGCAGATTCTCCATTAAAATTCAAAGGCGAAATCACAGAAAGTTATTATTTCTCCATTTGATTTATTTTAATCACTTCCCCAACTTGGATCTGGATCAGTTAGTTAGTTCTTTTCTTTATTTGCTTTTAGTTAAACGTGACAAAACCCAACACTCTCTTTTTATCTGCTTTCTAGATAATTATAGAGCCAGATCTGGTAGCACAGATCTGGAGGTCTATCTCATATTTCAGACAAATTCTCTGTGGACGATCTTTAATATACTTACTTTTAAAACTTGCTACAATTGGCCCTGATCTTGCAGGCTATTGTTAGCCCTCAATGTGCTGATATCTCTTTCATAATTTAAAATTATGTAACTTAATATTCATTAATTCGTCATTCAAAACACACATAAATCAGGCACATGTTAGGCAACAACAGTTCTTAGAGGTTAATTAGCATTAGCAATTAGGTAATCCTAGCATCTAAGGTTTCCTAGGATTTCAAAGGCATAGAAAGGTGTCAATTAGGTTCAATGGTAGATGATCGGGTGAGGTTTCAATTGACTAGAGGGTTGCAAATAGGGTAAACATGGGTGCAACAGTCCTAATGAAACCCATCCTAAACTTTAAGATGGTCAAGAAGTCAAACCCCAAAAGTAAAATTTGAGCAAAAAACCTTCAGTTACTGTAGCTAAGCCTAGCACATGTATTAGATGCGCAAAACATAACTACAGTGCCTAGAGGTTCAGAGCCCGCAGGGGGTTCTACCTATACTTGGTGCAAGTATTAGATGAGCCAAGCCATTTTTTGACAAAAATGGCTTGGTGCATGTAATACATGTGTCAGGCAACATCAAGTCAAACAACCTGATTTTCAAATCACCATAACGTTTTATACACAACTCCGACTGAGGCGATTCTTAGCTTGTTGGAAAGCTGGGGAAGTCCTCTTTTCAATGGTACATAACAAAGTAGTAGCAGGGGTCTGTGTAAAATTTAGAACTCCTCTTTCCAACCACTGCTCAGGAAGCTTCAGAAACTAGTCTGGGATGGGTTCTAAGAGGTCCGAGAAGGTTAAGGTTGATTCCTAAGGGCTTTGGGATGATTCTTAAGGGTTTTGAGAATGCCTTTGGAAGCTCAGGGGTGTGCCCTTCTTGAAGTATCTATCGATCGGGCCTTCGGCCAAACTTGGGTGTCTACAGAACCATTTGATAGCATGAGTTTTATCTCTAGCAGAACTAGACAGATTGCATGAACCTCTCGACAGTCACATTTCTTCAACAATGCACCACTCGACAGGTTGGCTTCTTCATGTGTGAATTGCTCGAGGAGTTGAAATGTAGCCTTGCTGAATTGCTCGAGCTCCACTCTATTGTAGGTGCTGAAGATGTTGAGCTATTGGTTGTGTGCAACTACTAAAGTGCTCATGTGTGCAGCTGCTCCCATGTATTGCTGTTGTAGCGGGGCTGCTCAAGTGTGTAGCTATTTTTAGTATGCACACAGCTGGAGCGTTGTGTTGCTTTCATATGTTGCTCTAGTGTGCACACAGCTGAAGGATATGCTAAACCACATGACTGTTGGAAATGCAACTACTGAAGCTCTTGTGTTTTTAGTGTGCACATAACTGAAGATGGTTTCTTTGATAGTTTGGAGCTGAAGGTGTTGAACCTTGGGCTGCTTTGTTCTGTTGTTTACTCCAATAGCAGCTACTATCTTTCAAATATGGGCTCCACTTGTCTCAGCTCTATTGGATGACTCTAAGTCTCCTCTCCTTGGCATTTTTAGATGGATTCCTGTACTATGACTGCAATTTATTTCTAGCTGCAAAACATATTTAAAAACATTTATTAAACACTCTACATCCTAGCAAAAGCCATGTTTAAGGGGTAGAAAGTGATAATATTCAGTGCTTAACAAAATCTCTTTGTTTGATTTTTTCCTTCTTTCGCGTGCCTTCAAACCTGTTGCAACTAGGCATACTTTAGCTCAAGACAACTAGGCATACTTACCATCTCGTGAGGAAGTGATTGAAGGCCGTCTCTGGCTCGTTTGTGCCTAAAATGTCCTACCTTTGTTGAAATTTTTTCCCTTTATATGTTCTTTGATAAGCCATGTTAACCATACCTTCACACCATTTATGAGAATTTAAACTTTACCCTTCTAGCTCTGAGAAATTGGGAATGTGGGAGGAGAGTAAATGGGAAGAGAGTAAGTGGAGAGGCATGAGTGTGGTGTTTACTTGGATCATGTGGCAAGAAATTTTGTGAAAAAGGGAGAAAAAAAAGAAGAAAAGAAAAGTATGAGGAATGTTCAAGAAGAAAAAGAAAAGAAAAGAAAGTTGAGAAAAAGAAAAAGTAATATTTTGAGAAATTGGAAAAAGAAAGAGTGAAAAAATTAGAAAACCAGATTAGTTTATTTCCCCAATTTCTCAGAGAATTTGAGCCCAATTTTCCTTTCTTTCTTAACCCTTACTTGAGCCCCGTTACAACCCGTAAAAACACCTTCTTGATCCAATCTTGATTGGTAAATGCCTTATGGAGAGTGAGAGTGTAATGTCTATGGTACTCAGTATAACATGCTTGGGATACAAATATATTTCTTTATAAGATTCTTGTTATTCTACGATACATTGTGTTTCTTATATCATGTGTGACTCTTTCATTTATGTTTTAATTCCCTCTCACATGTGTGGACACTAAACCATGAATTGGAGCATTTCTATTTTGAGTGTATACCTAAGGTTAGAATTGAGTCGAGATGTGGGATCTGACGATTCCTTGTTTGTGCTGATCCTAGAATGGAATGATTTTAGCAGTGGTAGGCACACACACTTCACTCTAGGCATGAATCAAGGATTTATCTAAGGATCAGAGCATTGGGCTAATTTGAATAAGCAAAAGTAGAATTAATATAGCATCGATATTTGGGAATGAAAGCTTGCATGCTGAAACAACTACTGGTTTTTACTTTTTAAAAGTATATATATATATATTTGAAAATTCATTTTACCGATGGTTTCAAAAATTGTTTTGGAACTTTGTGGGTACCTTCACTGTAAACCCTCAGGAGACGAAACTCCTCCGCTAGGGATCACCTAGGGGTTTAAAGCCTTGTTGCATATGCTTAATGCAAGCTCCCGCTCCTGCGAATGTGGCTTTTACTTTCATAGATTAGTTTGTATATTATAGGTTAGCTTTAGATTTTGCTTCTAGGTTATGTTCTTGAAATTTGCCTTTGCTCGAGGACTACTAGCAAAGTTGACGTTTGCGGGTGTGACCAGCCTTCAAAATGGCATACTTTATGCCCAAATCTCAGTCTTGTTAGTTGTCATTTAACTACTAATGGTTGCCTTTAGTTGGTGTTATATTGCAATAGGTTTGAAGGCTGAAAGAATGCAAAAAGAGTTAAAGGAGAGAAGTAGAAGAAAACTTGAAGCAACGACAAGAAATCTAAGAAGAAATAGTTAAGAAATGTGCAAACTAGTCATTTCAATTGAAACTGGTCATTTCGATCAGTTGATAGTGCATTCGCGACTGGTCGATATCGCGCAGCAGAGAACAACAGAAGAAAGAAAAGAGAAAGAAAAGGAATGGCTAATTGGACTGGTCGAAATATCGGATTCGACCGGTCGAGTCCTGGGAAGCTTCAGAAATGTTAAAGTGAACCGGTCGAGTGCAATTCGACCGGTCGAGATTGACCAAAGAGTTATGTAAATCTTTTATATATAATGTGGACAGGTCAAAATCAGTTCGACTAGTCGAGAATTAAGGAACTTGGCACCTACGCGATCTGAAGCAGAATGAAGACCTCAACCGGTTGAGATTCATTCTCGACTAGTTGAAATAGTGTTTTGTTGCAAAATGAAAGGTGCTACAACTGTGTTTTCTTTGTCATCAAAGAGTCCATCAGGATTCTTCTTCTTCAGTAGATTTTTAAGGATTTCTTAGCTTACTTGCCATTTGTAAATTGGGCCAGGGGCTTATGAAACTATAAGTAAGGACCTTAGGGTTGGGTTTTAGGGATCCCTTTCGGCAAGGTTTTTCTAGAGAGCTTTAGTTGTAAGAGGTCATAGTTTTAGGTTAGTTCCAGTTCTGGAAAGTGTGAGATTGTATTGTAATCATCGATGGAAGGTCAAGTCATCAATGATGAAGATCATTCGATCTACGCAAGGCTAAACTTTCCCATGTTGGTAACACTTGTAAACTTCAGATGAGTAAATAATAAAACTTTATTCTTCTTTTATTTTGAATTTTGTTTTACTAGTATGATTGCATGTTTGAGGTTCCAGTTGTACTAATAATGCGCTTAGTAAAGGTTTATTTCTATCTTGTTTAATTCTAATGGCCTTTTAGGGATTAGGATTAGATATGGTAGGATATTCATTGACGGATTAGGGCTTCTAGCATAGTTTTGTCAATTACGTGTAATGATGTCTGATGTTTAGCTTGCTAGTGATTAGACGGATCATATCCAAGGACTAGTCAGTGATTATGAATAGGATCTAATTCTTATCCCAAGTTGTAGATCTTATAGCCTAGAGCGAGAGTACCTGGAAGTCTAAATAGGAGAGGCATAGGAGTTTGTTATATACGAGTCTATGATCTAAGAGAGATTTCAGTCTGCCTTCACATCTTATCGAACATCGTGATTGGTTTCTTTTTAGTTAATTAATTTAGGAAGGTTAAATTTATAGATTCTTTTAGATTAAGATAGTAGTTAGAATAGATAAATGACAAGTCCCTATGGTTCGACACCCTTGTATTCACCCGAGTACTTTGAACTTATTCACTTGCAAGGTTTTTATTTATATGACGATCACGGATGCTCCTTACGAAAGCAGTGAAATTGATCACACAACAAGTGTTGATATACAATTATTGTGCACAAAAATGGAATAAAACAATATAAAAACAACAACAATTATACACAGCCTGCAAGATACAATGCAGTTGTAGCAAGTTTCGATAAGTGTTTGTCCCACAAAGAGTGATGATCTAAAAACCTAAAGGTGTATAGTAAACTCTAGATCTGGCTACAGATCTGACAACTCTAAGCCTACACTAGAAAGCAAGGTAAAGAGAGGGTGTTTAGGTGTCACAATACTAAACTAAACTAAAAACATGAATAAAAGTACAACTAAAGAAAGGGGTAAAGAAGGATGATGATGATGTGATGGAATAAAGTGAAAATGTGGAGAAGTAGGAAGCTGTGGGATAAACTTCCCTACAACTCATATCAAGAACTAGATCTGCAGCATTCCTTCACTTGGCTACAAGCACAAGTGCAAGGTAGATGAATCCATAATCCTCCAGCACTTCAGCTTGAGGGGTTTATTGGACTGCTCGAGTTCCAAATGTGGAACTTTAAAGTGCTCGACAAGTTCAAGGCTCTAGCTGATGAACTGCTTGACAGCCATAAAAGCTTCAGGTGTATGCTCGACGGGTTCACTTGGGCTTCTGTCAACTCACTCGACAGGATGGCTTGCATCAGCATACAGCTCGAGTGGTTGGCTTTAACTGCTTGAGCTCCAAGTTTCCTTCAACATCCTGTTCGAGATGAAGGCTGTGGGACTTCAGCAACTGCTCAAGTGCTCCAGGAATCAACTCTAGAGGATCTTATGTAGCTTGATAGGTTCAAGTTTAAGTGTAGGGAACCACTCGACACCATAAATGGCTACATTGCAGCTCGAGTGCAACAATGCACAACACTAATGCTGTTTTGGGCTTCTGTATTGCAGTTGCTTGAGCTCTCTAAGTCTTCAAATCTGCAGCTGCTCTATTTCAATAATAAGGTGCTCGAGCAATTTGTTTCTTCAGGATTGCAGGTCGAGAGGCTGCTGCACTCCTTGAGTGGTTTAATTTTCAGAAAAGGCAGCTACTCGATAGGCTTAAGTATAGGTTGTTGCACATCAGCTCCTAGTTTCGCAATGTGGCTTGGATTTGTGTATAGCCTCCACTCTCCAGCTACTCATCTTCAATTCTACAACTCAACAGCCTGGTTTCTCAGCAATTGCAGCTGGTGTCCTTGAGTACATGGGGTTGAGGTTGCTGAACTGCTCGAGCCACCATTTGCTGCAACATTGATGTGGTCTGGGCTGCTTGTAAGGAGAATGTTGTCGTTGTCATGTGCCCAATTGATGTTCTCTTTAATCCGCTACAGCAGCACTGTACTAAACTTTGGGTTTCACCTCTCTCTTTCTCAGCAGTACTTCGAAGGCCCCGAGGCATACTAAACAGCCACAATGGTGTGAACCACCATGGTGCATTCATTGTAACTCCCTCAGCTCCACAACTTGACTCAAAATTCCATCATTTTGGCCTAAAAATGATGGATTGCAGCACTAAGCTATACTTTATTGTCATCTATATAAAAACACATAAAAACACATTATTAACCAGCTCAAAGGTCCATCAAAGGCCAGGTTAGGAGGTGAAAAGTGGTACTTTTCAGAGATTACACACCCCCAAACCTAATCTTTACTTGTCCTCGGGCAAAGGAAAAACTAAGAATAATTATTCAAAACAGTAAATGCCACTTTTGTAGGGAGTATGGATGCATTTAGTTTATGTATCAAGCCTTTTAAACCCCTAGGTGAACCCTAGTGGAGGAGTGAAGTCTCCTGAGGGTTTTCAGCAAAGATACCAGCAAACTTCACCATTAAAATTGTTAAGTATAGTGCAGCCAATGACCAAACAGATTTCAATAAATAGAGCATTATTCCACACCTTTTCTTTAAAAGTCAGAGGAGTTTATAGCACTAATGCAAACAATTTAAAACTCAAATCAGCATGTGTTTGCATCACCACAAATCAGTTCACATCAAGAATACACTGAGAAAAAATCTGCACTAAGTTCACTATTAATTCAAAAATTAGGTGTTGGTATTACCCCAATGAAATTAAATTTCAGACCCAATCCTCACCAGGGCTATCTCTCAACAATAAAAATTCAAGGGTGTTCACATTCTCATCAGCTCAAGATCGGTCACAATCCTCAAAAAGGCCTGCAAGCATGAGCATAGGCATTGCATCTAAGTTCTTGACATCCTCAAGTACTTCCATCATAGATTAAACATCTCCATATAACAGCTCATTTCACTTCGGATCAAAAAGGAATTTTTGATGGGTTGTAATGTGGCTTATGAGTGACATTTATAAAGAATAAAAGGGGGTAGAATTGATTCAAAATTGAGAACTCAGTAAGGGGAGGAGGTGATTCATGACTTCATCTACTTCATTTTAGCACAACTTCATCTTCCTTGATATTTTTCATATTGAAAGTGGCCAGCTTCTTCTCTTCTTTTCAACTTTTAGATGAAGTAATTCTCTTGACTTCTCTATTATATATATATATATATTAATGAAATGCCACACACATACCACTGATACACTACTATTTTTTGCTTTATTTTCTTCTACTTCCACCAAATGTTGAACCCGGCCCACCTATCTTCAACTGCTTCTCCTTTACCTTCTGAATCTCAGAGCGAGGGTCAGGTTGAATTAGGTCATGAGGATTAGGTGCAAGTACTCTAGTGTTTGTTGAAGAAAAATTAGATTTAAAGGTTCAAAGATGTAAGCAAAGGGCAGTTGAATGGGTAAAAAATTTTAAGCTCAAACTGTCCAAATGAAGGCCTTGGATCATCTCCTTAGTGTCATGAGTGCTGCCAATTAGTTTCAATTTGGAGGTGCCTAACTTCTAGTGAAAAGGGATTGAGTCAGTCATTCCTTAGAGCAGAATTTTTTTTCAAAAACTCTCTTCAAAAGAAATCTGATAGGCCCAAATCTCACTGGGTATGGTCTTCAAATTAATCCATGGGGTGTATTTTCACCTTTTTCTCTCGTCTCTAGTTCACTAAGCAATAATTGCAAAAAAAATTCTTGATGTTAGCTTCATGGAGGTACTAATTTTTCAAAGGTTTTCAGTCTTAAATGTCTGCAAAATTTTTTAATTT
This sequence comes from Chloranthus sessilifolius, assembly GCA_021018995.1. Classification (NCBI taxonomy): domain Eukaryota; kingdom Viridiplantae; phylum Streptophyta; class Magnoliopsida; order Chloranthales; family Chloranthaceae; genus Chloranthus; species Chloranthus sessilifolius. The sequence continues at coordinate 62,171,409 of CM037586.1, forward strand.
CCTCTCTATATCATGGTTAGGTACCAATTGACTTTATTTATCTCAAATCAACCAACACTGTTGCACTAAAATTAACTATTTTACTGGCCTACCACCCTGCCATACCCCCAAACCTAAGATAAATAGTGTCCTCACTATTTCAATAGACATGTATAGGAGTAGCAGGGTTTGTAAAAGAAAAACAATAAAAGTACAACAAAAAGTGAAAGAGAAAATAAACCAAAAGATTACAGAAATTAGAATAAAACAGATAAAAAGAGAATTTATACAAAATGACAACTAAGAAAGCAAAACAACTACACAAATTCCTAAAACAACAATTATATACAACAGAAATTACACTAAAATAAATAGCAGGTAAACTAAAAACAGCGGGTATATTAAAAACAACAACTATACAAACTCCTAAAACAAGAAAATCCTAAACACAACTTCCTAAAAATGATTTGAGTATGAATCTAAATTGATGGCAATGAATTATCAACATTAGTGGCACACATTTTAAAGCAAAATTCATACAAAATCAGATCACACAAACACAATATTTACAAACCAGTCCAGATGAGGGTGCATGAATGACATCAATTTTGGCCTACCTCATCTGGATCTTAGCTGAATTAGAAAGAACTGCAAGATAAAAATGAACGGCCATACCTTTGCATTAGCATCAAACCTGAGATCTTCCAACTCAGCAGTTTCAGTTGCATGAGAAATGCTGGGAGCAGCTCTAGCTCCACAGCAGGTGGACAGTTAATTAAAAGGTAGCAAAGATGCCTTAGATGGCAGAGGGAGGACAGCTATAATTTTTGCAAACACTACTAAGACACAAAATACCTAAAACTGAAAATAAATAAAAAGTGAGAAAATCCAACACAAATTACAATTGTAATTTATTTAAACACTACAACTACAAAGAATAAAAACTAAATTCACATTACTATACTTAGATCAAAACTCCCCGGCAGCGGCACCAAAAGCTTTTTGGTTTTAGATTGGTGTGTTGTTATTAATTATTAAAATGAGATGATAAAAATATGGTGGCAAAAATAAATTAAAATGGGGAGAGGGAATGAAATGGAATGGAACAACAAAAACAACAATCTAAACTCACAATCCTGCAAGATCCAGGGCTGTTGTAGCAAGTTTTGATAAGTTAGAGTTTGTCCCACGGAGAGTGATGATCTAAAACCCTAAAGGTGTATAGTAAACTCCAGATCTGGCAACTCTAAACCTAAGTTAGAAAGCAAGGTAAAAAGAGGGTGTTTAGGTGTCACAAAACTAAACTAACCTAAAAACAGGAATATACTACAGCTAAAGCAAGGGGGTAGAAGGATAATGATGGTGTGGTAAAATAAAGTAAAAATGATGAGAAGTAAGCAGCTATGGGTAAATCAGCGTTGCAACTCAGATCAAGAACTAGATCTCCAGCAGTCCTTCTGATGGCTACAAGCACATCTGCATGGTAGAATAATCTAGCCTAACCCAAAGGCATGAACTGATCTTAGGGCTGTATTTTATCCACTTAAATGGTCACAAAATATCCCAGAGATTTCATCCAATCAATGGATTAAATCACAACAAGAAAACTGTTGCAGACACTTTGTGTGCAAGGCTACGAGCTCATGCATCCATAGGATCAAACAGTTTGTAAAATTCAAATGGGAACCACAAGAAATCACAGGCTGAATGGAGACTTAGATTCACCTGATCATTGCTACAAAAAGGCTTGCAATGACCCAGCTCACATGTCTGCAATCTCTATAAAATCTTACGTCTATTCATTCAAAATGGGATTGCAAAATAGATGAGTTGGGTTTTGCAGCTATCTCTCACTTGCCTACAAGCTAAAGTGCAGAGAAAAAGAATCTATTTCAACCTTGTGAATCAGATCAGCCTTAGGGCTATACCCTGCCCACTAAAATGGTCACAGGCTATCCCAGAGGTTATCCAAATCACAGAGGTTAGAGATAGAACATGGATACCACTACTGCCACCAAGTTTACAGGGCTACAAACTCAAGCAACCATAGGAGCATTAAACCCATATAGATTCATGTGAAGAACACAAAAAAATAAAGATTAAATGGAGCATTAAACTGGGCATTTTTTTTCCTAAAAATGACTTACAATGATTTGTCCTCAAGGCAATAGTCTGTGTAAAACTCCTAAAACTGCTCTCTAAGTTATTACAAAACCAATTGTAAAACTGAAATTAAACTTAGATGCTACAAAGCTTAAACTCAGCATGGCTGGTGGGTTAAGGAAAGAAGAAAAAGAAAATGAAAAAAGAAACTAAAACCCTAACCCTAACCCTAACCCTAAACTTTGATCCAGCTATTCTGGATGGTTTTACAAAATGAAATATACCTATCTATAGACAGCCCATAGAGCAGTAGTGTGTAATAGCCAATCAGAAATAAGCAAGAATAACCACTTTTGGAATTGTTGTCGTGGCTTATTTTCTGCCAAGGGATGCCTTGGGAAGCGTGGGACAGCACAGCACATGGGATGTGTGCCCTAGAATATGTGGAATCCCTAAAATATTCTTTGAGTGTTGAAGACCGTTGCTGGAATGGCTAGAACCCGAGTTGAGCTTCAAATTTTTTATCTAAAGTAGATCTCCAGAGGATGGGGAGTTTCATGCATTTCAGGTCTTTGTAGATCGAGAGGATGCTTGAGAGGTTGAAAAGAACCTTTGAACTGCTCGAGTGCATAAAATATGCACATTAGAATGCTCGATAGGTTGAAGTTAACTTGCAAGGAACCACTTGAGTCCATTTAATCCTTTAGCACTTTAGCTCAAGGGGTTTAATTAGACTGCTTAAGTTTCATAATGCAGAACTTTAAAGTGCTTGACAGGTTCAAGGCTCCAGCTGATGAACTACTCGACAGCCATAAAAGCTTCAGGTATATGCTCGACAAGTTCACTTGGGCTTCTGTCAACTCACTCCACAAGATAGTTTGCATCCGCATATAGCTCGAGTGGTTAGCTTTAACTGCTCGAGCTCCATGTTTCCTTCAGCATCCAGTATGAGAGGATGGCTGTCGAACTTCAGCAATTGCTCGAGTGCTTCAGGAATCAGCTCGAGAGGATCTTATGCAGCTTGACAGGTTAAAGATTAAGTGTAGGGAACCACTCAACAGCATAAATGGCTGCACTGCAGCTTCTCGAGTGCAACAATGCACAACACTAATGCTATTTTGGGCTTCTATATTGTAGTTGCTTGAGCTCTCTAAGTCTTCAAATCTGCAGCTGCTCTATTTCAGCAATATGGTGCTCAAGCAGTTTGTTTCTTCAGGATTGCAGGTCAAAAGGTTATGGTACTCCTCGAGTGGTCTAATTTCCAGCAAAGTCAGCTGCTCTACAGGCTTATGTATAGTTTGCTACACAACAGCTCCTGCTTTAGCAATGCGGCTTGGATCTGTGTATAGCCTCCACTCTCCAGCTGCTCATCTTCAGTTCTACAACTCAGCAGCCTGGTTTCTCAGCAATTACAGCTGGTGTGCTCAAATATATGGTGTTGAGGTTGTTGAACTGCTCAAGCCACCATTTGCTACAACATTGATGTGTTCTGGGCTGCTTGTAGAATGTTGCAGCCATCATGTGCCCAACTGATGTTCTCTTTAATCTGCTGCAGCAACACTGTCCTAAACTTTGGGTTTCACATGTCTCTCTCTCAATAGTACTTCAAAGGCCCTGAGGCATGCTAAACAACACCAGTGGTGTGAACCACCACGGTGCATTCATTGTAACTCCCTTTGCTCCACAACTTGACTCAAAATTCCTTCTTTTTGGCACTCAAAGGATGGATTGCAGCACTAAGCTATACTTTATTGTCATCTACAAAAACACACTTAAAAACACATTATTAACTAAATCAAAGGTTCATCAAAGGCCAGGTTAGGAGGTGAAAATTGCTACTTTTCAGAGATTAACAACAAGTATCCCAATGGTGCACGATTCAATGTTATCCGTCAGTGAAATCAGGAAAACAGAAACTCCCCGAATCACATCAATAATAGAGAATGACCACCCTTTGTCTTTTCCAGTAAATCAGCGGAAGGTAACAAAGAGAACTACTGATTCTAACCTATCGCAACTGTATGATATAGTTTCAACCATCGCAAAAGGATGGGATTTGGTCTATCAACTGGGGTACATCCTACACAGGCTCGATAAGAATAGGCAAGTGTGGATAGGGCCCATATTAACAACTAGGGTTCACAAGCTTACCAAGGTGGGTTATCGTCTGGATGGCAAAGAAACTGACATCCAAGTTACCTCACCTAAGTGGTCATTATACAACCACTTTGTCTACGGGACAACTGAAAATGAGAATGTGATCAGAAAAATAGGATTTCTCATCGAACCACAGCCAACAGAGAGTCGAACAGATGGCGGAAGCTTTCACCAACCTAATGGACTTAAACCAAAAGGAAGGCATTGATAAAGAACTCGAAGGGGTCAGCCCGTTATTCTAAAATGAAGAATCTATCAACACAGAAACCTCTAATACCAATAGAATGAGCCCGAAGCCTCAAAGTGTGCCACTCATGAAATTCGAGCCGCCTATAGAAGATTGGGAATCTACGGATGAAGAAGATTTCCATATCCCTGATATAGAAATTGAAGAAGAATTAGAACTAGATAATCTCCAACCTCAGGAATCACCATAGACTTAAATCTTTTGGAGATCATTAGAAGAAGAATAACAAACCGCCTCCAAGCAATGACGAAGACTGCTGGCTAGATCTTCCCACTCTCCAACTAGTAGAACAATTAAGGGAAGATCTGCAAAGGGTATTCCAAGAAGAAGAAAGCAGTGATCACCAGCAATAAGAATCAATTTCTGGCGACAACTTCGACCTCTGATAACTGCTTGGGGAAGAAGAGTATTTTTATCATCCTGTAATTCATCTACATGACTGGGGAGGCCCATGCAAAGACCCTCCTTTTAAGGAGTGCATCTTCCTTTAAAAATATTCTAAACGACAAGAGGGAGAGTACCCCTACCACCCCACAAAATCTCTGCCAAATTGGGAGTGCCCGTGGGGAGACCCATGCACTTCACATAGAGATGATCCTCCCTATAGGGCATGCTTCTACCATCAGAAATATTGGGAGCTATAAGAAGAGGAAAATTTTTGACAAGACATACAACTAAATTCGCCCAAACCTGAAGAAGAAGAGGCAGAAGACTTTCATCTCCAAACTCTTTTTGAAAATCAAAGTGACCTTGAAGATGAAGTAATACATATGATAGAAGAGGTTGGTTCATCAAGAGGTCCACCACCTTCACTCTTCCAACATACCTTCTGACCAATGCATAAGCCCGACAGAATTTTCTCTTAAGGCTACGAGTAACTATCATGCTGACGGAATCAAGGAAGAAACTCGGGCTGAGTCTTGGGTCTACTTTTGACGCAACAATGCCACTTCCTGATCTCTTTCAGCATAACCAATACTACCACTCACTCATGAAAGCATAGAGCGTCTCGACAAAAGTACAACCTAGTAGTCATACAAGATAAGACACTATATGATTTTGAGAGGAGGATGAATAGCATTGAGCTACACCTTCATGGATGGTTTCTCGAGATACAATCAGATTTGATTACTAGAATCTGATCAAGAGAAGACCTCGTTCACCATGCCATGGGGAACTTACTACTACGTCATCATGCCATTAGGCCTAAAAAATGTAGGTGCGCCTATCAATGCACCATGATGGTTATCTTTCATGTCATGATGCATAAATGTGTTGAGGTCAACGTCGATGATATATTGGTGAAGTCACACACTTGGGCAGGTCATGCAGAAGCACTCTGGCATGAATTAGAGTAATCGCAAAATTACCAACTAATGATGAATCTAAAGAAGTGTGAATTCGAGGTGACCTCTGGTAAATCACTAGGCTTCATAGTTAGCAAGCAAGGAATTGAAGTCAACCTGGTAAAAGTCAAAGCAATACTCGAAATGTTGCCTCCCAAGAACATCAAAGAACTGCATGTCCTGATAGGAAGATTTCAGTTTATCAGGAGGTTTATCTCCCAACACTCAGACATATGTGATCCTTTCTACAGACTACTAAAAGGAGGAGCGGAGTACATATAGGATTACCAGTGTTAGCAAACCTTCGACAATATCAAGAAGTAACTTCTCAATCCTTGACTATTATCGCCACCAATCCCCAAAAAACCCATTACCCTATACCTATCTGCCAACGACAAAGTAGTGGGGGTAATCTTAGGCCAACATGATGAAAACGAGAAGAAGGAAAAGGCCATCTACTATCTCAGTAGAATGATGGTTGAATACGAACAGAAGTACACTGCAATGGAGAAGACTTGCCTAACACTAGTGTGGGCTTTAACAAAATTACGTCACTACTTTGGGGCACACAAGATAATGTTACTAGCCTGCATGGACCCCCTGAAGTATATATTTGAGAAGCCCGCAACATCCGAATAAATCGCTCAATGGCACATGCTACTTCAAGAGATTGACATCACCTATGTCACTCAGAAATAGATTAAGGGACAAGCAATCGCCGATCATCTCGCTAACCTTCCACTCCCGGGCAACGAACCAGTACGCACAGACTTTCCCGATGAAGACTTACTCTCGATCCAAGAAGAAGAACCCAGGAAGATCACGTGGATATTATACTTTAACAGGGCTCTTAAGCAAAAGGAAAGGGCATCGGGATAGTTCTATTAAGCCTAGAAGGGGTCACATTATATCGAAAGCATTTCAGTTATATTTCTCTGTCACTAACAATGTCGTTGAATATGAAGCATTCATTACCGGACTATGAGCCACATTGCAACTATGGATCAAGCAATTGAAAACTATAAGTGATTCCAAACTTGTGATGTCATAGGTAATTGAAGAATGGAAAATGAAGGAAAGAAGGATGATGACTTACTTAGAGGTTGCTCAATTCCTAGTGAAGAAGTTCAAGAGAATCTCTTTCACCCACATTCCGAGACTAGAGAATGAGTTAACAGATTCCTTAGTCACCTTAGCCTCGGTCATACAAATACCGGTCGAACAAAGCACTAAATCATTCATCACCGAGAAGTTTAGCATGCTTGAGCATGTGGTAGCCTGGAAAGTCAAGCCAGAACTACCAGTTCTCCCGAAGACTACTGAACACAAAGAAGAATCCACCACAGAAAGTCCAACAAAAAAGGGGGCTACTGTCGCTACCTTTAGGTTTCAGTAATCCCTCAAGGATGACTGACAACCATGATATTATGACATCAGGAATTTCTTGAGGTATTTGCATATCCCTTCGTCTCGAAAATCAAACGAAAAACCATAAGGAATCGATGTGTCAGATTTTGGATTCAGGTAGAAGTACTATACAAGAAAGCCTTCGCCAAAGGAGTGTTACTACCTTGCGTGACAGAAGCTAAAGGACAATACATCATCCGTGAAGCACATGCAAGTGCATGTGGCCCTCATGCCAGTAGTCAAAGAGTCTCAGAGAAAATCATACGACAAGGCTGTTATTGGCCTACAATGACGAGGGATTGCCACATTTATATCAAAAGCTGCAAGCAATGTCAGTTAGACGCCACACTCATCAAAGCACCATCGATCGCGCTAAATTCAATGGTCTCACCATGGCCATTCACAATGTAATATAATTAGGCCATTCGTGGATACAATCGAGAACACCCATAAACATGCCTTCATCCTCCCAGCTATCGAATATTATACCAAATGGGCAGAGGCCGAATCGTATGTCAACATCACTGCCTCAACTTTGGTGAAGTTCATCATTCGAAATATCGTCACAAGGATTGGAGTTCCTGATGTGGCTTTAGTTGCACTTAGCCTTAACCTATTGCAAGCACACAACGAAAATTATAGCACTAGTATAGGATCGTTCCCACAGGGAGGGTCAAACTATTTTTTTCTTCTTGTGAAAACTTTTATTTGTCTTTTAAAGATTGAGAAATATGAATAAAAGAATGATTGTTAAACTAATTGCAAGAAAAATAAATCTAAATCCTCATACTTCCAGATTATGGTCATTAATCCCAATCCTTCAGTTCTCGGATGCTTACAAAATTAAAATACTGCTACATTGTATCTCAGTGTTGAGTGTGTACTAGGTGTTTATTAATGTGATGAGAGATGGCAAAAATCAGAATATAAAGGTGGAGTAAAATGGCTATGAAAACAGCAACCTAAGTACACACAGCTTGCAAGATACTGGGCTATTGTAGCAAGTTTTAAGTAAGGGTTTGTCCCATAGAGATATTGATCTAGAATCCAAAATGGGCTATAATAGAAAGCCTCCAAATCTGGCAACAGATCTGACAACCCTAAAGAAAGGGAGTTGGGTGTCACAACTACACTAAATTAACACTAAAAAAGAGAAATAAAGTACAGTCTTATCCTAAAGAAATGGTTATGAAGAAGGTGGTGATGGTGTGTATTAAAATAAAGATAAAAGGATGGGAAGTAGGCAATTAAGCTAAAGTTAATTCAATTATGTAACTCAGATTTAGGGCTGTCTCTACAGTAAATCCTTCAGATGGCTACAAGCACATCTGCAAGGAAGAAGTATCCAACTTAACCCATGCCATTTAGACTGCTCTTAAGCCTATACCTTGTCCACTTAAATGGTCACATACTATCCAATAGAGTTTGTCAAATCCCATTGATTAAATCAGAAAACTAATCTGATCCAAAGGACTAGACTGATCTTAAGGCTATAATCTGTCCACTTAATTGGTCACAAACTATCCAATAGATTTCTTCCAACCAATGAATTAAATCAGGCCATGAATATCATTGTAGACACGATGTTTGCAAGGCTACAAGCACATGCATCCATAGGAGCAAACAAACTTTGAAAACTACGTGGAAACCACAAGGCATCTCAGGCTGAATGAAGATTTAGAATCAGCTAGTCATTGCTACAAAAGGCCTACAATGACTCAGCTCACAAGTCTATAATCACTACAGAAAAAATAGATCTAACATCTGATATTGGTCAAGTAAAATAGAGGGAAGCTTGTTCCTACAACAACCTCTCACAAGGCTACAAGCTCAAGTACAGAGGAGAAGAATCCTTCTCAGATCTGTGACCAAAACCTGCCCTAGGGCTATAGTCTTTCCACTTAAATGGGCACAGGCTATCCATAGAGGCTGCCTTACCCACAAATGATGAGATAGAATATATAAACTGCTGCTGGCACTATGGTCCCAGGGCTACAAGCTCAAGCTTCCATGGGCCTTTCAATCAGCTCAAATCCTAAATGCATGCTATAGCCTGAACAAAACTATGGGTAAATAGAAAAATAACAGATTGAATGAACATTTAAAGTATAGATTCTAATGATCAAAATTACCTACAATGCAATTTCTCAAAGCAGCAGCCTTGTGCACAACAGCTATTCACAAAATCTCAAAGATTACAAGACCCATTACCAAACTAATAAAACTAATCCTAATTACATACAGAGGTTATAGCCAACAAGTGCTGGTCTAAGAGAGAAGCAAAATGGGAAAAAGGAATGACCAAACCCTAACCCTAGCCTGCTCGAGCTCACCACAGACAAAGGTTGAAGGAGAGATGAAAATTCTAAGTTACAACTACAGCTTATATACTCAGTCCCTCATGTCTTAGCTTAGAGAAGAGTAAACCTTAATTTTTCTAGTAGATGTGGCACTGTTATAACCCTTGGATGCCTTTGGATGCATGCCTCAGGATCCAGGCCTCGGGATGCATGCCTTAGAATTAGGGAAATCCCCAAAAGGTCCCTGGAGTTAGGACTGAGAAGTGGAGAGCTCAAGCTTCGCGAGGCTAGCTTCTACATATTAAATCTTTTGCACAATTATTGCATGTCTCGCGAGGTAGGAATTTGGCTTGTAAGGCCCCTGATTCACGTGGTAGATCTTCAAATGGTTGCGCGGCTACTTTACACTGCAATACTATCGCGAGGATGAGTTATACTTCCTGGCTTGCTCGCGCAGTAGGGCTTCAGAAGTTCCTCTCACGAGGGTGTCGTGCAGTAGTTCTCCACTCTCGCTCAGCTATTTTTCAGATGATTACCACAACTCGCTAGGTAGAGGGAGTAGCTTTAAAGTGCACGAGAGCTACGCGAGGAAATTTCTGAGCGTCTCTCTCCTCCTTAACCATGTGAGGACTTCACACGATTCCTTTTGTTCTTTGTGCATATTGGCCTCACAAGGTTGTGCGCGTAGTTAATATAAGCCTTGATCCTCACGAGAACTTCGCGAGCAAGAATTCTGAAGGGTTAGTGTGCAACTACATTGTGAGCTCTCTTGTGCTGCACATTTTAGCTGCGTGAGATAACTTCTGCTACCTCTTTAGCCACGCGAGACAGCACCTTAATTGTGCGAGATAGCTCACTTGCTCTTCTGCTGCTATGCAGTTGTTGCTGTTTTAGCTCTCTCCACTCACACCTATGCTTCTCTCATCTGCTAGACTTTCTTGGCCCATTATGACATGCAAAATAGTCACCATGGTGTGTACCACCATGGTGTTCCATCAATCTCTGGCTCAGCTATCATTCTTGGCTTGAATTCTCTCTCTTCTTGGCACTAAAGGCATGGACTTTGTGTTAAGCTGCACAAGTTATTACTAATCTATAAATAAGCTAAATAAGAGTTATTAGTCAGCTTCAAGGTCCAACAGAGGCTAGATTAAGAGGTGAAAAGTGGTACTTTTTCGTAAATAATATACCCCCAAACCTAATCTTTGCTAGTCCGTGAGCAAAGCAAAATTTAAACAACTACTTCTAAGAATGTTAAAGCCACTTTCGTAGGGAGAACGGATGCATTTAGCTTATGCAACAATCCTTTTCAGCCCCTAGGTGATCCCTAGTGGAGGAGTGAAGTCTCCTAAGGGTTTTCAGTGAAGGTACCTGTTGAGAACTGGAAAATACCATTTTTCACCCCTTAATCTGGGCCTTGATAGACCCTTGAGAGAACTAAATAAGTATTTTAAGTGCCTATGTTGCAGCTAACAATAAAGACACGCTTAACCATAAAAGCAGCTCAAAAGTGCCAAAAAGATGGCAATCCATGTCAGTCCAAAGGAAGGAAGTAAAGAAACAACCTCATCAGCTGTGGAAAGGTCTAAATAGAAGAGGCAAAGACCTGTAAGAGAAGCAGGGAACATTTTCGAGAGAATGCACTACTGAGTTCTTTCAAGAAGAACTTGCACTTTCAGAAAGAACCTTGAACTTTCGAAAAGAAGAAAACACTCCTCGAAAGAAGATTGAACTTTCAGCGAGCTTGAAGTCATTGAACTTTGCGAAAAGGCCCCTAAACTCGAAAAGGACTAAAACTCCAGTGTAGCTTTCAAGAGCATCCAACTCCTCGAAAAGAAGATTGAACTTTGCGAACAGAGCTTCAGAAGTCATTGAACTTTGCGAAAAGGCCCCTGAACTCTGCAAAAAGGTATTCTGGGGATTTGCAGCTCGTCCGAAGGGTATTTCAGGAAACTTTGCATGCGCCCCAATGCAATCAAAAGACCGAGAACATTCGGAAGGTTCCAATCAAGATCCAAGGCATATTCCAACCCATGTGAGCGCCCAAAGTTAAATTACAGGAACTTCCGAAAGCTCAAGCGAATTTCAAACCCATACAGAATTGATGCTTCCACCTGATTGGCGAACAGATCGAACATTTCCATTGGCCAAACAGTCTGGATCCCGTGCTCAACCCTCATTGGGCAATCCGGATCTAAAGCATCCTCGATTGGTCAATCCACCATCAGGATAGAGGAAAACTATAAATAGAGAAGCCATTCGCCCAAATTGGGCATCCAGATTTTAGAGTTTTCATCTCTGTTTCCCTCATTCCGGTCAGATAGCTTATCTGAACCCCCTGTAATCCCTTCTTGTAGTTTACCTTTGAGAGCCATTGTGAGTGATTTGTACTTCCAAGTTTGGATTCAAGACTGTAAGTCTGAGGGCTCTCTAAGAAGCCGTGCTCTGTAATTGTAATTTTGGATTTTAAAAGGTTGCTGTAATTTGTGTCTTCTCCATTGGAGTCATGTCGAGGGTTCTGAATGTTCACCTTAGTGCATTAGACTTCTTTAGATTCACTCATCCGCATGCAACTTCCCTTAATTCATCACCCCTGTGCGAATTAGCGTTGGTAACCTAATTCTAGCAGCATTTACAGTGATGTTCATGTTCTGAACTAAAGAATAGGCCACAGCTAGCTGACAGATCTGTGGACAGATCACAACCATAAGTCTAAACCTATTCCTTAATTCGGATTTATTTCTCTTACATCTGTGCTGGTAGCCAGATGAAGATTGAATCTGCTCTGTTGAACTACTGATTCTCCATTAAAATTCAGAGGCTAAAGTACATGAAGCTATTATTTCTGCATTTGTCTTATTTTAAACATCTCCCCAACTCGGATCTGGATCATGTAGTTAGTTCTTTTCTTTATTTGCTTATAGTTAAATGTGACACAATCCAACACTCTCTTTTATCTATTCTTTTTTTTAGATAATTATAGAGCCAGATCTGGAGGTTTATCTCTCAGTTTAGACAAAATTCTCTGTGGACGATCTTGAAATACTTACTTTTAAAACTTGCTACAATTGGCCCTGATCTTGCAGGCCAGTTAGCCCCAATGTGCTGATATCCCTTTCATAAGTTAACATCCATATAACCTAGCATTCTTTAATTCTTTAATTTTTGATTCATAATGCACACAATTATGGCACACTTGGAGCGACAACAAGTTTTTGGCGCCGTTGCCGGGGAAGTTTGTTCTAAAATAGATAGACCTATGTTTATTTTCATTTATTTATCAGTCATTTATTAATTTTGTTGTTATTTTTATGCAAAAGTAAAAAAGGAAAGTTCTTAAATAGACAGTTTCTTTGTACTAAACTCTCTCTCGAGTTGTATGTTTGGCGAGAACCCTCAATCGAGATTCTCCGTTAAATTCGAAGTTGAAAGACTCCTAAGAAACCGACATACATCACGACATCTGTGAAATGGGTGAAGAACAGATTGTTAAGAGACTACTTTGCCCCCGGTGCTTATAATTCCCCATTTGCATTCAATTTCCCACAAGTGGAGGAAATTATGAAATTAAGTCCTCCACCATCCAAATGTTGCCTTCATTCCATGGATTGAGTAAGGAAGACCCTTACAAACACATTGATGAATTTGCTTTATGCACAACATTTAACATAATGGATCTGGTCCAGAGGCAACCAAGCTTAGGCTCTTTCCTTTTCATTAAAGGACAAAGCTAGAGCATGGTTATCTATGTTAGCACCAAACAAAGATCACATCATGGAATGATTTGCAATGTCAATTTTGTCAAAATATTTCCCAATGACTAAAACCAATAGCGAGACAAAGCATCATCTCTTTCTCCCAAAACTCAACAAACTTTCCATGAAGCATGGGAAAGGTTTAAAGAATCATGAAGGCAATGCCCTCACCATCAAATTCCTAAATGGCAATGGTTTAAAGCTTCTATCAAGGAACTCGGAAGGGCAAGAACATGGTGGATGCCTCTTGTGGAGGTACCTACTTGCGAGAAAAGCGATTGAAGAGGTTTGGGACCTCTTTGAGGTGATTGGAGAAAATTCAACCCAGAGGAATCTCGCCAAGGGACACCGAGAATCCACTAGGATGAATTATCCCCAATTCACAAGAGGGAAAGTTTATGAAGTCAATGAGCTGCAATGGAAAGTGGATAATTTGACCACAAAATTTGATAGACTGCTGGACTCATTTAAAGCTCCAAATGGGTCAAGAGTAGAGGAGGCATGACTGATATGCCAGTCCCCCACTCATTCGATTGATCAATGTCCTTCATCACAATTTTAATTCATGATGGAACAAGCTCATGCATTTCGATCTTATGGGATGATGCAATCGAATGACTACCCATGGAGATCTCATCCTAATCTCGTGGAATCAGAAATTACCAGCCCCAACGGAGCCCAAAAATCAATTACCTTTCAAACACCTTTCACCATATCGGAATTTTTATAATAAATCAAATTTTCAGCTAACCAACAACAAGCCATGCTGATGCACCAGCCCCTGCCTCCTAGATCCGACCTTTGAAGAGCGGGTCTTGAGTTCACTTCAAAATCTTGGAACTCATCTCCAATGTGAACCTTCACTGAGCATTAAAAATTGAAGAAACTCTCAACTCTCAAATTCATTGGCTAAGAGAGAAGAGGGTAACTACCCAACCAACTGAACAATCCTAAGGGACAATTCATGGTTGGAGAATCCTCAAATGGCCATGAGGAAATCAAAGCGTGACTACTTTGAGAAGTGGAAGAATAATAAACAACACAAAGGTAGTGAAGAGGAAAAGATGAAGAACAAGTGCAGAACAACAATTTGGATAGCAATAACATCGTAAAATTCAAAAAATGAAAAATGTAAAAATAACAAAATTGTTGAAAAAGATGAGGAGGAGAAATTTGTTCCTCACCTCCCATTTCCCCATGCAATGAAGTTTCTCCTTTGACAAAGGAAACACAAAATTGAGGAAATGATGGAGACATTCAAGCAAGTTAAAATTAATCTACCTCTGCTGATGCAATCAACAGGTCCTACTTATGCAAAATTTCTCAAAGAGGTGTGTGCACCCACAAAAGGCAATCTAGGATACATTTATCCAAGAAGGCCTTTGTTGTGGAGAAAATCAACCAAGTGCTATCAATTGCAACACCACCTAAGATGCAAGACCACTGGAATCCCCACAATCCCTGCATCATTGGGAGCACACCATTGAGAAAGCCTTGCTAGATCTGGGTGCTAGTGTCAACGCTTCCCTATTCTGTCTATGAGAAGCTAGGTTTGGGAGAATTGAAACCCACTCAAGTGGTGTTACACTAGTGACAGATCTCGAAAGGAAACCTATGGGGTTGATTGAAGATGTTTTGGTAGGAGTAGACAAGTTTTCTACCTCGACTTTTGGTGTTGGACATGGAACCAACCAAAGTACCACTTCCATCCCCTCATTCAGGAAGACCATTCTCAGCTACAGCTAATGCATGCATTCAATGCAGTGTCCTGCATCATGGAGGTGTCTTTTGGAAATATGAAAGTTAAATTGAATGTGTATAATCTTGTTACTCAACCTCAATTCTCTGAGGAATGTGTCCATGTTGACATCATTGATGAGTGGTGGAGTCGAGTCTTTACAAACATTTACGCAAGGTAAAGACTCCACCACGAATTTAAAATGATTGGGGATCCACCGAAAGAAGGAAAAGGAGATCAAATTCAGCAGAGTCGCTTTGTGCAAGGCACTCACCTGTGATCATCAAGTTCTCTCTCTTGGAGACACTGCTCCTCTCCTCCACAAGTTACCAAGGTACCTTTGCTGCCCTCTTTCTCTCCCCAAATTGGAACTCAAACGCTCCCAAAAATCTGAAATATGTGTTTTGGGAGATCATCAAACACTACTCGTGATTATTTCTTCCTCCCTTACAAAGGAGCAAGAAGAGGAGTCATGGTAGTTCTAAACAAGACAAGAAAGCAATTGGTCGGACCATTGCGATTTAGGAGGAATAAACCCAGGTATGCATGCATAAGATCCACGGAAGAGGATGCCAAGCCTTCTAGAGAAATGCAAAGAAGGTTGAATCCTCACATGCAAGAAGTGGTAATGAAGGAAGTTGTCAAGTCGCTAGATGTGGGGTCATTTACCCCATTTGATTTTGCTTGGGTAGCACCCACAGTGGTGCCTAAGAAATCTGGCATCATCATATGCTTGTTGAATCTGGTAAACTTATGTCCACCAGACAAACAATCGGATGGAGGGTCCGCAGACTACGAAAATTAAATACCATGACAAGGAAAGACCATTTCCCCTCCCTTCATTGACCAAATCCTTGATAAGCTTGCGCAAAGCTTACTACGCTTCCTTGATGGGTACTCTGGTTACAACCAGATCCCTGTGTACCCAGGACCAAGAAAAGACCACCTTCACGCCCTTTGGCACTTTTGCCTATAGGAGGATGCCCTTTGGTCTTTGCAATGCCCTGCTACTTTTCAAAGATGCATGTATGCCATCTTTTACGACATGATTGATCAATTCATGGAGATCTTCATGGATGACTTTTCAATTTATGGAGATGACTTTTCCCAATGCTTACACCACCTCAAGTTGGTGTTGCAAAGATGTGAAGAAACCAATTTGGTTCTAAGTGGGAAAAGAGTCATTTTATGGTCACCCAAGGCATTGTCCTAGGACATGTGGTCTCCCATAAAGGCATAGAGGTGGACCAAGAAAAATTGATCTAATTGCACATTTGCCTCCTCCAGAACTTTAAGCAAATCAAGTTTCTTAGGGCATGCAGATTTTATAGGAGGTTCATCAAAGAATTCAAGAAAATTTCCAAGCCACTACATCATTTCTTGTGTCAAGATGTTCCTTTTGTGTTTACTAATGAATGCATGATGCCTTTGAGGTCCTTAAGAAATGTCGATTTCAGCTCCCATCTTGCAGATCCCCCGACTATTCAAAGGCCCTTTGAGCTGATGTGTGATGCATCAGACTATGCCCTAGGAGCTGTCCTAGGGCGAGAAAGGATAAGCTTCCCCATGTCATAGCTTATGCCGCCAGATCCATGATAGATGCCCAGCTCAACTACATTACAACGGAGAAAGAGTTGTGGCCATTGTGTTTGCATTGGAAAAATTCAGCCTTATGTTTTAGGTTCACAAATTGTGGTGTTCTTGACCACTCGCCCTAAAGTACCTTCTGCCTAAGAAGGATACCAAGCCCAGTTAATCGGTGGATCCTCCTATTACGGAGTTTGATCTACTGATTAAGGATAAGAAAAGTGGAGAATGTGGTGGTGATCACTTATCCGAATTCTCAATCGAGGATGATAGCTTACCCATTAATGAATCATTTCCGATGAGCAACTTTTGCCATCAATACCCGATCCTTGGTTTGCAAACATAGTCAACTTCTTGGCTATTGGACGATTCCTCAACATTGGAATAGAATGGATAAAGATCTTTTCTTCTCACAAGTTAAACATTTCATTTGGGAAGATCCTTATCTATTCAAGAATTGTGCGCACCAAGTGATCGAAAGTGTGTCCCGGACCATGAATTCCTCGGCATATTGTCAATGTGTCATGAAACAGCTGTGGAGGCCATTTCGTTAACAATAAAACAGCTACAAAAATTTCTGCAGTGGTTTCTATTGGCCCACAATCTTTAAAGATGCCTTACAAAGATCAGTAAATCTTGCGAATCGCCAAAAGCGGGTAGTATTTCCAAAAGAAACTCAATGCCCCCGTAGCCAATCCCGGTAGTTGAGTTGTTTGATGTTTGGGGTATAGATTTTATGGGCCCCTTTCCCCCTTCTAATGGAAACAAGTTCATCTTGGTAGCTATGGATTATGTCTCCAAGTGGATTGGGGCCATAGCTACCAAATCCAATGATCACAAAGTGGTTTTAAGATTCCTCAAAGACCACATTTTTTCCAGTTGGATTCCCCAGCCATCATTAGTGATGGGGAAGCCACTTTACGTGTTTGACTCTCTATTAAAAAGTACTCATCACTCACGAGTAGCCACTCCCTATCATCCACAAACCAAAGTGGATGTGGAGATTTCAAATAGAGATCAAACACATTTTGGAAAAAACTGTGAAGAAGGACAGAAAGGACTGGTCCTTTAAGCTTAATGATGCTTTGTGGGCATATTGAACTGCCTACAATACTCCTATAGGGATGTCCCCTTCCAGACTGGTTTATGGCAAGGCATGCCATCTACCAAGAGAATTAGAATATAAGGCCTTGTGGGCAATCAAAACTTTTAATATGGATCTAACTGTCTTTGGAAACAAGAAGCTTCAACTCACTGAACTGGAAGAACTGAGGATGGATGCCTACACTAGCTCCAGATTGTACAAAGAAAAGGTTAAATCATTCCATGATAGGAGCCTCATGAGAAAAGAGTTCATACCGGGGTCCAAGGTATGGTTATTCAACTCTAAACTTAAATTCTTTCCTGGCAAATTGAGATCCAGATGGGAAGGGCCATACACTGTCATCAAGGCCTCCCCTCGTGAGTCATGGATATTTCAGATCCCAAGGATGGAAGAATACTCAAGGTAAATGGTCAGAGGCTCAAACCATGCATTGAAAACACCCAGGAGCCCTTGCTGCCCACCTATCATCATGAATCTCCAAAAATCTGATGGTAGAAAAGTGTATAATATGTTTGTACAATATTGTTTTTCTGATTTTTGTTGTTTCTGTCTATTTTTCTTGTACGCGTAGTGTAAATACACTTCAAAGTTCAAATCGCAAAGTAAAAAGGACTTTTCGAAAAGTTCAAAGTTCTATTCGAATTGATTCTGGAGCTGTAATGAACTACTCGAAAAGAACCATGTTCTGTTCGAATAGTTAAAATTTCCTTTTCGAATAGAAAATCTGGGGAGAAGTCCTTTGCGAAAAGATCTTTCTAGAGCCAAATCCATTTCAAATAGACATACTGAAGCTCAGTTCTTTGCGAACTACACTTTCTCGATTTTGCTGCCTTGTTTCAATTTTTCCGGTATAATGTGACCATGCCACCTTTGAACCAGTGAGGACACTGTTCCCCATAGGTTTGGGGGTATGGCAAACAGGTCCTGCCCATGGGATAATTAGCATAAGGGCATCACAATCACCAAAGTAATCAGGAAATGAATCAATTTACTTAAGAATCATGACAATGTGGAAATTTTAAATTTTTCTTTGCAATTTAGACATTCTAAACCCTACAATATTCCACATTTCCATGATGTTAACACCGGGAAAATACACTTGTATTAGCACATAGCAAGTCCACAGAAGAGAAAAAGGTAAAGATATACTTAAAAGCTCAAGGAAAAACCATAACCAAGGAGAATTGAGCCTATATGTTTTTACATCTCTTGAAGAGTGACTGAGGCAACCTTTTCCGATTCAAAGGAAGAGGCATTAGATCCACTAGAAATTAGGAAACTCCAAATCAAAACAAGCAACAAAGATTCATGAAACCGAGGAAAGATCAAGGCCTTCTTTGGACAGCTTGAGCTTAATGAACCAACCAAGAAAGATCGCCCTTGTTTGTACCCCAATTGAGCTATAAATCCTACAATGCTTCATCAAAACACCCATTTTCTTGCACCGAACCAATGGAACCAATTCACCTTCCTCACCATGAGAATTCAGGAGTTAAAGGAGAAAGAAGTAAAGATGGAACATTTCTGGGCAAATATCAAAATAAATGAAGAAGAAATACCTCAAAAATGGGCAGTATGGTGACTGAGAAAGTAAAAGAAAAACAATGTGAAAAAGAAGCAAGCAAAAAAAAAGGTTGAAAATTCAAGATCAAAGGAAGAAGAAGTGAGTACTTTGAACACGAGAATCTCAAAAGAAGCTAAACTCAAGAAGGTGGAGTCATGAACCACCTCCTTCAATTCCTGACTTCTCAAAAATCCAAACACCTGTTCAACCTTCCTATCCCTGAAACCTCACTCCACGAGCCATACAACAAACCCAGCCTAAAAGTCCTTGCGATCCAAAGTTGAGTGAACTGTCATGTGGAGATAAGCAGTTTCCCAATCTATGGTGAGGAGATGTCAAGGATGCCAGCACCTGAGAATCATGCTTATGCTCATGCTTACAAATCCATTTGGGAGATGTAACTGCTCTTGAGCTTGAGTGAAAATGAACCCTTCAACAAAAATCTTGATGAGAGTACACCCTGGTAAGTGTTTGGGTTGGAACTTGAGCACATTAAGTATGACTTATAACCTAATTTTTATTCAAATGATGAACTCTCACACATTTGCATGATTTCTATGGCTGCTCACAGATTGGAAAGAGTGAAACATTCATAAGGTTTATAAATGTTGAAATCCCCTTGCAAACAATAAACCTAAATTTCTGTTTAAACATTGATTCAAGAGTAACTAATTTTGATCTTTGATTGCTCATGGGATGATAGTGCACTAATGCCAACTGTCCTATGGAGAAGTTTGTGGGTACCTTCACTGAAAACCCTCAGGAGACTTCACTCCTCCTCTAGGGATCACCTAGGGGTTTAAAAGGCTTGTTGCATATGCTAAATGCAACTGTGCTCCCTACAAAAATGGCTCTTCATTCTATTTTTAAATTTTGTCTTTGCTCAGGGACTAGCAATGCTTAGGTTTGGGGGTGTGTTGAGAACTGGAAAATACCATTTTTCACCCCTTAATCTGGGCCTTGATAGACCCTTGAGAGAACTAAATAAGTATTTTAAGTGCCTATGTTGCAGCTAACAATAAAGACACGCTTAACCATAAAAGCAGCTCAAAAGTGCCAAAAAGATGGCAATCCATGTCAGTCCAAAGGAAGGAAGTAAAGAAACAACCTCATCATTTGTGGAAAGGTCTAAATAGAAGGGCAAAGACACATGAAGCGAGGAACATTTCAACAGAGAAATGCACTACGTGAGTTCTTTTCGCAATGCACTTTTCAGAAAGAACCTTGAACCTTTAAGTAAAAGAAGAAAACACTCTCAAGAAGATTGAACTTTGCTAACAGAGTTCGTAAGTCATTGAACTTTATAAAAGGCCCCTAAACTCATGTAAAAGGATTAAAACTTAGGTGTAGCCAAGAGCATCCAACTCCTCAAAAGAAGATTGAACTTTGCTAACGTAGCTCGTAAGTCATTGAACTTTAAAAGGCCCCTAACTCGCTAAAAGGTATTCTGGGATTTGCAACCGTCCAAGGGTATTTCAGAAACTTTGCACGTGCGCCTCAATGCAATCAAAAGACCAGAACATTCCGAAGGTTCCAATCAAGATCCAAGGCATATTCCAACCCATGTGAGCGCCTCAAAGTTAAATTATTCAAGGAACTTCCAAGCTCAAACCGAATTTCAAACCCATAATGTAATTGATGCTTCGCACCGACAATAACCAGATCGTGAGCATCCACACAAAACAGATCCGGATCCCCGTGCTCAACCCTCATTGGGCAATCCAGATCTAAAGCATTCTCGATTGGTCAATCCAACGGCATGCGCAGGATGGAGGAAAAGTATAAATAGAGAAGCCATTCGCCCAAATTGGGCATCCAGATTTTAGAGTTTTCATCTCTGCTTCTCATTCCTACGATAGCTTATCCGAACCCCTCAGTAATCCCTTCTTGTAGTTTACCTTGAGAGCCATTGTGAGTGATTTGTACTTCCAAGTTTGGATTCAAGATCAGTAAGTCCGAGGGCTCTCTAAGAAGCCGTGCTCAGAATTGTAATTTTGGATTTTAAAAGGTTGTCAGAATTTGTGTCTTCTCCATTGAGTCATGTCGAGGGTTCAATGTTCACCTTAGTGCATTAGACTTCTTTAGATTCACTCATCCGCATGCAACTTCCCTTAATTCATCACCCCAATTAGCGCGTTGGTAACCTAATTCTAGCAACATTTACAAGGATGTTCATGTTCGAACTAAAGAATAGGCCACAGTTTAGTCGATGATCCGCGGGATGCATCACAACCATAAGTCTAAACCTATTCCTTAATTCGGATTTATTTCGGTAGCAGGATGAAGATTGAATCGCCTGCTTGAACTACGATTCTCCATTAAAATTCAGAGGCTAAAGTACATGAAGCTATTATTTCTGCATTTGTCTTATTTTAAACATCTCCCCAACTCGGATCTGGATCATGTAGTTAGTTCTTTTCTTTATTTGCTTATAGTTAAATGTGACACAATCCAACACTCTCTTTTATCTATTCTTTTTTTTTAGATAATTATAGAGCTAGATCTGGTAGCACAGATCTGGAGGTTTATCTCTCAGTTTAGACAAAATTCTCTGTGGACGATCTTGAAATACTTACTTTTAAAACTTGCTACAATTGGCCCTGATCTTGCAGGCCAGTGTTAGCCCCAATGTGCTGATATCCCTTTCATAAGTTAACATCCATATAACCTAGCATTCTTTAATTCTTTAATTTTTGATTCATAATGCACACAATTATGGCACACTTGGAGCGACAACAGTACCCACAATCTTCTCAATGAAACAATTAACAAACAATGCAACATTATCAAGTTAGTTGTCAATATACAGAGCATCAGTTCACATTTGATTCAAAATATGAGGAATTTAAACATAGGATATGCACAGACATTTAATCATTACAAATTTTGCATATATGCAGATCATTTCCAATTAGCTGATAACAAGAGAAACAACACATGTATGTCAGTACTGAGCTTATCATTATTTCAAAAATTAGGTTTTAGGTAATGCCCCATACATTCAATGAACAAACACAATGCTCACCAGGGCAATCTCTCATAAAGAACTTTGAAGGTTTTTATTTTCTCACAAGCTCAAGAGCAGTTACAGCCCCCAAATGGGTCTGCAAGCATGAGCATAAGCAAAGCTCTTAAATTCTGGCATCATTGGCTATTTCTCACCATTGATTGGATAACTCCTCATCTCCACATGACAGCTCATTCAACATAGGATCATAAGGTCTTATGACTGGATTGTAATGTGGCTTATGGGTGTAGGTTATAAAGAATGGAAGGGTGAAAAGGATGCAAAATTGAGAATTCAGCAGATAGAGGAGGTGATTCATGACTTTACCTTTTTTAGTTCAGCACATTTCATCTTCTTTGACATTTTTTAGACTTGAAGTGGCCAGCTTCTCCTCCTATTTTTACTTTTTTCAATGAAATTTCCTCTTGACTCCTCTCTTCCTTCTCATTATTATTTTTCTATTTTTCTTTTGGATAAAATTTTATTTTCTTTTTGTTTATATTTTTCTGAAACGCCACCCTCTCCCCAGGTGCTACATTGCCATCCTCTTTTTGTGTTTCTTCTCTATTCACCCAATGTTGACCCTAGCTTATCTATCTTCAACTCCTTCTCCTTGACCTTCTGATTTCTCAGAGTGGGGGTAGGTTTGAGTCAGATTCACAAGTTTAGGTGTAAGTACTTAGGTGTATTTTGAAGAAAACTAGAAATTAAGGCTCAAAAAGAGTATGCACAAGGGAAGCTTACTGGGTTTGATATTTTATTGCTCAAACTATCCAATAGAAGGCCTTGATCTTTTCCTAAATGTCATGAGTGCCGTTAGCTGTTTGAACTTGGAGATGCCTAACTTCTAGTGAGAAAATTGACTCAGCCAGTCCTTAGGGCAAAAAGAATTACCTCAGAGTCACTCCTCAAAGAGAAAAAAAAATTTATAGGCCCAAATCTCACTAGGTATGTCTTCCATTAAACTCTTAGGCATGTCCTTACCTTTTTCTCTCTTTAATAGTTCACTAAGTACTGACACCGGTGAGTTTTCTTAGTGTTCACCTCATGGAAATGTTAAAATTTAAAAGTTTTTAATGCCTAAATGTCTACAAAATTTTTACATTTCCTCATTATCAAAGTTTCTTAGGTGATCACAGCTCTATATCTATCTTACTCACTTGATTCTCTACACTTGGGTTAACTACATCATTGGCAAACCTTGCCACACCCCAAACCTATGAGAAGCAGTGTCCTCACTGATTCAAAGATAAAGGGCATGTGCATCAGGTTATCATACACAAAATCAGACACAAAATAAAGCAAGTAACAGAATCAAACAAAGCACACAAACAATTAAAGCAGACAAACAAACAAAAATAGCAGAAAAATATTACACAAAACATACCAAAGAGAAATTTTATTTATAACACAGAGATTTATACAATGCTAGGGAAAGTACTACAAAAAGATTATACAAAAACATTATAACTAATGATATGTGCACAGTATTCTCTCAGTAGCATCAGTTGAACTAGATAAAGGGGTAGTGGCTTGTGCAAGCACTGTGCCAATTGGTTCAGCAACTCTCTTTTCAAGCATTTATGCCTTCTTTTCAGCAAGCAGCACTCTACTTTAATGGAGTTGCCTGGTGGCCTTTGTGACCTCTTTGGAGGCAGCTAACTTTTTTTTTCAAGTCCATTTGCTCTCAATTTCTCAGTTGCTGCAGTATTCTTTTGGGCTACATATTGAATCAAAATTCTACCCCACCCCTTTGACATTCCCAATAATTGAACTTTGTGATCTAGCTCCATTCGACTTATCTTCACTTCATAGGGCTGCTTGATAGAGGTTCTGATATTAGCCATGCCTGTAATGACATCCCTTTTAAGGTATGGGTTCTGTTGCATGGCATGTAGGAGGGTTGTGTAAGGAGGTATGGAAAAGGATGAGGCAGGTTGTAGGGATTGCTCAGCACTGGAGGAAGGGATGGATGATGGCATGGGTGGGGTGAAGATTAAGGGTAAAGGGTGATGGACTGCAAGGCTTAGGGTCTGTTTGGGTTGGAATTAGGTCCTCCACTTCTATGGTAGCATTAGAGGTAGCTATAGTAGGTGGGATATCAAGTTGGGATTGTGGGTAGGTGATTGGCGGAGGTAGGGGAATAATGGGTAGTTGGATAGGGTCAGGTTAGGGTTCTGGGTCAGGTTCAGTGTCAGTTTGAGTGGAGGCATTGGTAAAGGTAATAGGAGGAAGCAGGTGTGGTTACAGCTGAGGTGGAGTGCGGTAGGTTGTAGAGAAGAAAGAAGAAATAGGGAGCTCAATTTTTTTTTTTGTAATGGAAGTTCGGGCAAAGAGAGAATGGAGGAAATGGAAAAATCGCAGGGTTTATAAGGCTAATCCCGTGCCTAGTGCGGTAGTCGCTAGGTAATCGCGAGGTAGATTTCTCGTGCACTTAACATCCAACCTCACGAGAAGTGCTATCACGAAGAAGAACAAGGCCTCGCGAGGACAGATTTAGAGACTTTTTATGCCTCGCGAGGTCACTTTGCGGAGCTCAAGTTGGGCTAAAGCGCACGAAGCAGTTTTGCATCTCTCACGCAGCTTAGCTGTAAACTTTGTGAGGAACATATATTGAGAGTATCCAGGCCTCGTGAGGCAATTAGTAGTTTAGGCTTCAAAGTGTTAGCTCGTGAGGCTCTCGCGAGGAACAAAAATTCCCTCAGAACTCCACGAGAAAACCCATTTATAGCTCGCGAGTGTGTAATTCCTTAAACCCACTCTTTCTCTCTACTTGCACTCTAGTCTTTGCATGTACACTGGCATGCACCTATCCATTGTGCATCAGCATTGGATCCTTCAAATAGAATCCATTTCATCATGCTAATTGTATGCCCATTACCAACATCTGTTCTTCAAAAATTTAGCATGTAAAAAAAAAAGGTTCAATTATATCAAATTCATGACATTGGTAGTGACAGCTCCTTAACCATAAAGCAGCAACAACACATGCACCTCAACATCAGGTTCAAGCACCTTAAATTTAGATGACCAATATTCACATACCAACTTCAACACACAACTCAAAACAGAATAAAACAAACAAGCAAATCATCACAATAAAAATACTACATGACAGATTTGAAGCTAAACAAAATAAAACACACATCCAACACTTATGGTACACATTTTACAAAGTTGTGAATCATTGAGCAGTAGGAGATTCATGTAGGTGAATGGTCTGAGGAGGCTCCACTGAATTTTCTACATAAATTTTTAGCCTTTGCCCATTCACTTTCATGATTCTCCTAGACATGGGATCCAAGATCTCCACAACACCAAATGGGGAGGAATGGATGACAGTTTAAGGTCCATCCCATCTGGATTTTAACTTCCTTGGAAAGAGCTTTAATTTGGGGTTGAAAAGCCAAACCTTAGTTTTAGCATTGAAGTCCTTCCTCATTAGCTTCTTGTCAAAGAATGCCTTTGATCTCTCCTTATAAATTATGGCATTTACATAGGCTTCTAGTCTCAGCTCATCTAGCTCTGACATTTGCAATTTCCTGTGAGAACCTGTAGTAATTAGATCAAAATTTAGTATTTTGATAGCCCAATAGGCTCTATGCTCTAACTCTACTGGTAGGTGGTAGACCTTGCCATAAACCAGCCTAAATGGGGACATGCCAATAAGGGTTTCATAGGCTATCATATAAGCCCACAAAGCATCATTCAGATTTTGTGTCTAGTCCTTTCTATTTGTCCTCATAGTCTTCTCCAAGATATGCTTGATCTCCTTATTAGAAATTTCAACTTACCCACTGGTCTGTGGGTGGTAGGGAGTAGCAATTTTGTATGTAACAGAATACTTTTTAAGCAAGTTCTCAAAAGGTCTATTATAGAAATGACTCCTCCTTTCACTAATGATAGCTCCGAGGGTGTCAAATCTTGAGAAGATATTGTCCTTCAAAAATTTAAGGACAACTATGTGGTCATTGGTCCTTTTGGCAATGGCTTCCACCAATTTGGACACAGTTGTTATTCACTAAAAAGTACCATTTTTCACCTCTTAACCTAGCCTTTGTTGGACCTTGAAGCTAACTAATTACTCTTTCTTAGCCTATTTTGTAGATTAGTAATAACTTGTGCAGCTTAACACAAAGTCCATACCTTTAGTGCCATGAAGAGAGAGAATTCAAGCAAAAGATGATAGTGAACCAGGGAGTGATGGAACGCCATGGTGGTACACACCATGGTAACTATTTTGCATGTCATAATGGACCAAGAAAGTCCAACAGATGAAAGAAGTACAGATGAGAGTGGAGGAAGTTGCAACAGAAGCATGTGCGTAGCAGCAGAGGAACAAATGACCTATCTTGCACAGTTGAGGTGCTACCTCGCACTGTTTAATTCACTAGCAAAGCTCCCTCGCGTGGATGTGACATGCAGCACAATAGAGCTCGCAAAGAAGTCACACAACTCAGTGAAGGAATTATTACAAAGAAGCCTCTCGAGCAGCAGTCGCGCACTTTAGCTACAATCAATATGTAAAGAACTCGCGAAGTAGTCGCACACTAAGCCTTTAGAAATATAGCTCGTGAAGTTCTCATGAGGATCAAGCCTTAAAGCAGCAGCATGCACTATCTCACTAGACCAATTGGTGTGAATAGCAGCGACAACCTCACGATGCTCTAGAGGAGAGAAACATCTAGAAGTTCTCTCGTGCAACTCTCTCATGATTGGAAGCTCACTCCTTTGTCAAGCGAGATGCAAACTCATCTATGTGAGTACCTCACGACAAGAGATACTGAAGCTCTACTGTGCGAGCAAGTCAAGTACTGCAAACTCTTCTGTGTGAGTGCATTCAAAGCCAGTTCAGCTGCGCGATCTTCCAAAGTCCACCTGCGTGAGTAGCAAACCTTTCAAGCTAATTCCTATCTCGCGAGGACTCTGCAAACTACCCGAAGTAACTAAAGAGCACAAATCATCTCCACGATAGAAGTAATTTCCACAAGGCAGTCTCGCGAAGCTTGAGCCCCCCACTTCTCAGTCTTAACTCTAGGGACCTTTGAGGGATTTTCCTAAGTCTAGGGCACGCATCCCAAGGCTTGAATCTTGAGGAACACATCTGAAGACATCCAAGGGTTGTAACAGTGCCACATCTGCTAGAAAAATTAGGGTTTACTCTTCTCTGAGCCACAACATTAGGACTAAGTATATTAGTTGTGCTTGTAACTTAAAATTTATTAATCTCTCCTTCAACCTCTGTCGGCTGAGAGCTCAAGAAGATTAAGGTTAGGGTTAGAGTTTGATCATCTCTTTTTCCATTTTTTCTTCTCTCTTAGCCCAGTACTTGCGGGCTAAACCTTTGGTAAGCAATTAGGAATAGTTTCATTTAGTTTTGTAATGAGTCATCTAAACATTGGGATTTTGTGAAGAGCTATTGTGCACATGGTTGCTGCCCTGAGAAATTGCATTGTAGGTAATTTAGATCAATGGAATTTATGCTTTAAATGATCATTTAATCTGTTATTTTCCTATTTGCTTGTAGTTTTATTCAGGTTATAACATGCATTTAAGATTTGAGCTTATTGAAAGGGCCATGAAAGCTTGAGCTTGTAGCCCTAGGACCATGGTAGCAGCAGCAGTTTACATGTTCCATCTTAGTCATCTGTGAGTAAGGCAACCTCTGTGGATAGCCTGGGTAGATCTTAGTAACAGATTTGAGAAGGATTCTTGTCCTCTGCACTTGAGCTTGTAGCCTAGTGAGAGGTTGTTGTAGGAACAGGCTCCCCTCTGTTTTACTTGACCACTATCAGATGTTAGATCTGACTTCTCTGTAGTGATTGCAGACTTGAGGGCTGGTTCATTGTAGGCCTGTTGTAGCAATGACGAGCTAAATCTAAATCCTCATTCATCCTGAGAAACCTTATGGTTTCCACTAGGTTTTTAAGGTCTGTTTGCTCCTTTGAATGCTTTCCAGATCTGTAATAGATATGGGGTGCTTGTAGCCTGGCAAACATAGTATCTGTAATGGTATTCATGACCTGATTTAGTTCTTTGGTTGGAGGAAATCGATTAGATAATCTGTGACCATTTAAGTGGACATATTATATCCTTAAGATCAGTTCACTCCTTTGGATTAGGTTAGTTTCTGATTTAATCAATGGGATTTGACAAACTCTATTAGATAGTCTGTGACCATTTATGTGGACCGGTTATAGCCTTAAGAGCAATCTAAATGGCATGGGTTAAGTTAGATTCTTTTTCCTTACTGAGGCTTTTGATGGCACTTCAGCAAGGATTTGTTGCAGAGATAGCCCTAAATATGAGTTACATAACTGGATGAACCTTAGCTTAAACTGCTTACTTCCTATCCTTTTATCTTTATTTTAACACACACCATCCCCACCTTCTTTATAACCCTTTCTTAGGATAGGACTGCACTTTATTTCTTTTCTTTTACTAGGTAGTTTAGTGTAGTTGTGACACCCAACTCCCTTTCTTTACGATTGTCAGATCTGTTGCCAAATCTGGAGGTCTACTATTATAGCCCATTTTGGGTTCTAGATCAATTTCTCTGTGGGACAAACTCTTACTTATCAAAACTTGCTACAATAGCCTTGTATCTTATAGGTCTAGGACTATTTTAGTTGTGCTATTTCCATCTTATATTTTACTTTGATTTCAATTTGTTTTCACCACACAATAAATCAGCACACTAGATTAGCAATCAACAAGTTTTTGGCGTCGCGGTCGGGAATCATTGATCTTTTTAGTAGACCCAAGTTGTATTATATTTCATTTTGGAAAATTTTTTATAGCTGTGCCATAAGTAGAATAAAAGTACTACTAATTATTTTAGAATTTTACAGAATTGGACAACAGCACATAGGGAAAAGCTAGAGCTGTAGCTAGAGTTTAGGTAGCTCTGTTTGCATTTCTTTTACCCTAAAACTCAGTCCTTTAAAGTTGAATTCCCTATCATAGTCTAGTTGTAAATTTATTTAGTTATTAATTTAGTTTGAAAATTTTTTATGTGCTGTGAGCATTTTCTTTACTTCCTGAGTTTTTGTGTGTATGCTTGGAAGAAGGTCTCTTAACCCTAAGTTGGAACCTCCAAATCCTGAGGTTGAAAGAGTCCTTAGACTAAGTAACACCAAACAAGGCCCTACTATTGAAACTGAACCAGCTGTCATGGCTGAGAGGCAAAGAACCCTGAAGGAATACCATGCACCTGGGGATTACACATCTCCCATTTGCATAAAATTTCCTTCAATTGAAGGAAACTATGAAATCAAGTCCTCAACCATCAACATGTTGCCAACTTTTCATGGGCTCAGTAAGGAATTTCCTTACAAGCCCATTGATCAAATTTTGGCACTTTGCACCACTTTCAATATTGCTGGCCTGAGACCTAAAGCCACCAAATAGAGACTTTTCTTTTTTCCCTAAAGGACAAATCCAGTACTTGGCTCTCTGAGCTCCCAGCCAATAGCATTCAGACATGGAGTGACCTCCAAAGCCAATTTCTGGCTAAATTCATTTCCTTGAATAAAACCAGCCAAATGAGGACAAATATTTTGTCATTTACTCAGTCCTCAACTGAGGATTTTTATGAAGCATGGGAGAGATTTCAGGAGATGTTAAAACAATGCCCCCACCATCAAATTCCACAGTGGCAATTGGTGCAAGTCTTTTACAAAGGAATTAATCCCAAGAGTAGGGATATGGTGGATGCCTCATGTGGTGGTAGTTACCTCCATAAGATAGCTGATGAGGCTTGGGAGCTGTTTGACATCATAGGGGAAAATTTTATGTAGCAGGAGTCACTGTCTCGCAATGACAGCCAGACCCCAGCTAAATTGTTGAAAGAGTCCACCCCTAGAGGTTGAATATATGAAGTTAAGGTACAAAGTGATTTGGAAAGAAAGATGGGCAATCTAAGTTTCAAGTTTGACAAATTAATGAATATGATGCAGCCTCGGATGGTTGCATAAGTGGAGGAGGCATATCTGATATGCCAATCTCTCACACATTTACTCTAAGATTGTCCATCAGCCAACTAATTCCCTAATTTTATTATCGAGCATGCCAATACTCCCCAAGCATATGGGCAGCAACTTGCTGGGTACACATGGAGAAACTACCCAAATTTGAGGTTGAGACAGGATGCATACCCTCAGCCCCAGCAGCAGCAATTCGCAGCTTCATACAGACCTCAACACCAATTTAACCAAGGATACCCACCAAGACAGGATTTTCAGTTGCCTGCCCCCCAACCCAATCAGTTGGCCCTACCCCCACAACAACCCAGATCCTCATCCTTTAAAGAGCAAATGCTGACATCAATGCAGAATTTGGGGAACTTGGTCCAAACTATGAACTCTCATGGGCAAGACATTAAAAAAATAGAAGACCAGCTAGGTCAAATATGTAATACTTTGAATAGGAGAGAAGAGGGTAAATTACCTAGTCAACCCTTGTCTAATTTAAAAGGGTAGTATATGATTGGAGAAGCATCCTCTACCCATGAGGATGATAATGTAATCACTACCCTGAGGAGTGGTGGAGTGGTTGATAATTAGTGGGCAGGGAAACTGAGGAAATCATGGAGAGTGAAAAGGAAAGAGATGAGAGTGGTGAAGAACCAAAGAAGTCATCCCCTGATGTGGATCAGCAAGGGCAAAATAAAGGGGCTGATGTTGAGCCCCAATAGAAATCAATAAATGAAGAAAAAAGAAAAAAACTAAAATTTTATCATGATGTTGCTAGGCATGTAGCTATGGCACCAACAGTCTCACAGTTGCTATTTCCTCATGCATTAGCTGGCCCTTATCCTTTTGATAAGGGGAATATTCAGATAGAGGAAATGATGGAGACCTTCAAGTAGGTCAAGATCAATTTGCCCTTGCTATAAAATAGGTCCCTGCCTATGCTAAATTTCTTAAGGATCTCTGCACACAGAAGAGAAAAGTAAGGGTACAGTTGTCTAAAAAGGTTTTTACTGTTGAGCATGTTGAGTCAGTTCTATCCATTGCCACACCTAAGAAATTACAAGACCCAGGGGTACCTACTATCCCCTGTATAATTGGAAATCATACCATTAGTAAAGCCCTCTTAGACTTAGGGGCCAGTGTGAGCCTGCTCCCATATTTTGTGTATGAGGAACTAGATTTGGGGGAGCTGAAATCCACATCAGTTGTACTCTAACTAGCTGATAGGTATGAGAGGAGACCTATGGGTCTGGTGGAGGATGTTTTGGTGGGAGTGGACCAGGTCTACTATCCTACTGATTTCCTTGTTTTGGAGATGGACCCTTGCATAAGTAAAACCCCAATTCCTGTCATCCTTGGAAGGCCATTCTTGGCCACTGCAAATGCTTACATACAATGCAAGCCAGGGCTGATGGAGGTGACCTTTGGGAAAATGAAGGCCTAATTAAATTTGTACAATGCTGTAAGGCATCCTCAAATGGACGTTGAGGACTGTTGTGCAATTAATGTACTAGATGGCCTTGTGGAAGAGGAATTTCCCAATATGCTAGATTCGGATGATATTGTTGAAAACCTGAAAAGTATTTAGAGTTTGGTTGAGGAGGCCCAAGTTCTTATGACAGAAAACAACACCAAAATAGAGTCTTCTGTGGGCCTAGTGCACCACTCCAATTGGAAACCTACATTGTTGCCCTTTCCTCAAACCACCAAAGCACCTTTGTTGCCTTCTATTGACAGTCCCCCTGAGCTAGAGCTGAAACAACTCCTAGCCACATTAAAATATGCCTTCTTGGGACAAAATAATAAGCTTCCAGTGATTATCTCATCCTCTCCACTAGTGAGCAGGAGGAGGCATTAATGAATGTTCTCAAGAAGCATAAAAAGGCAATGGGGAGGAGATAGCTGATCTTGGAGGCATTGATGCTTCAGTCTGCACGCACAAAATTCATCTGGATAAGGGTGAAAAACCCTCAAGGGAGATGCAGAGGAAACTTAATCCTCACATGCATGAGGTTGTCCTCAAAGAGATAGTGAAACTGTTAGATGCAGGGGTAATTTACCCCATTTCAGATTCAGAATGGGTGTCACCTATCCAGTTGGTACCTACAAAGTCAAGCATAACAAATATCACTACTGATTCTGGGGAGTTGATGCCAGCCAAGGAGACCACTAGCTGGAGAGTTTGTATTGATTATAGAAAACTCAACTCCAAAATCAGAAAAGACCACTTCCCCCTCCCTTTCATTGACCAAATTCTAGATAAGCTGGCTGGGAAGGCATTTTACTGCTTTCTTGATGGATACTCAGGGTATAACCAAATCCCTGTGTATCCTCAAGATCAAGAAAAAACTACTTTCACATGTCCCTTTGGCACCTTTGCTTATAAGAGGATGCCTTTTGGACTATGCAATGCCCCAGCCACATTTCAGAGGTGCATGTATGTAATTTTTTTTATATAATTGAAAAATTCTTGAAAATCTTCATGGATGATTTCTCAGTTTATGGCGACAACTTTAGTTAGTGCTTGAGTCACCTTGACTTGATTTTACAAAGATGTGAGGAGACCAATTTGGTCCTAAGCTGGAAAAAGAGTCACTTTATCTTGACACAGGAAATTGTATTAGGCCATGTGGTTTCTCACAAAGGAATAGAGGTTGACAAGGCTAAAGTGGATCTGATTTCACACCTGCCCCCACCCAGGACTGTCAAGCAAATCAGATCATTCTTAGGACATGCTGAATTCTACAGTAGGTTCATTAAGGACTTCAACAAAATTTTAAAGCAATTGTGCCACCTGCTTTGTCAAGATGTGCCATTTGACTTCTCTGCTAAGTGCCTTGAGGCCTTTGAGGTCTTGAAAAAGTGCCTTACCACTGCTCCTATAATCCAAGCCTCAGATTACTCACTCCCATTTGACCTGATGTGTGATGCATCAGAATTGGCCATAGGTGCTGTCTTAGGACAGAGGAAAGATAAGTTGCCTGCAGTGATCTATTATGCCAGCAAATCACTAGCTGAAGCTCAACTCAACTACACCACTACTGAGAAGGAGCTGCTAGTTATTGTGTTTACTATGGACAAGTTTAGACCCTACTTGTTGGGGTCTAAAATTGTTGTTTTCACTGATTACTCAGTCCTGAAATACCTATTGGCTAAGAAGGATGCCAAGCCAAGGTTGAACAGACGGATCCTCCTGTTACAGGAGTTTGATCTTGAGATCAAGGATAAAAAGGGAGTTGAGAATGTGGTGGCTGAGCACCTCTCTAGGATTGTTTTGGAAGAATGTGCAGCAACACCTGTCAATGAGTTGTTTCCTGATGAGCAACTATTTTCCTTGCAGTCTAGTGTGCCCTGGTTTGCACACATTGTCAATTTTCTTGTTGTTGGTAGGTTTCCCACTCACTGGTCCAAGATGGACGACGACCTATTTTTCTCTCGGGTCAAACATTTTCTATAGGAGGATCCTTACCTATATAAGAACTATGCAGACCAGGTTTTTAGGAGATGTGTATCTGAAAGTGAGTTCCACAACATTCTTTCAATGTGCCATGAACAAGCCTGTGGAGGTCACTTCAGTGGTAAAAAGGTTGCAGCAAAAGTGCTGCAATGTGGTTTTTATAAGCCTTCTTTGTTCAGAGATGTATTTATACATTGCAAAGGCTGTGAGAGATGTCAAAGGTTGGGGGGCATTTCTATTAAAAATTCTATGCCATTGCAGCCCATCCTTGTGGTAGAACTTTTTGACATTTGGGGCATTGATTTTATGGGTCCCTTTCCTCCATCTATGGGTTTAAACATCATACTTGTGGCAGTGGACTATGTGACCAAATGGGTGGAAGCCATTGCCACAAGGACCAATGACCACATAGTTGTCCTCAAAATTTTGAAGGATAGCATCTTCTCCAAATTTTGCACCCTCAGAGCTATCATTAGTGATCGGGGGAGTGTTTAAATTCACTCAATTCAAGGCAGATCACACACACAGACCTGCAAGTATTCAGGACCTGTTGTAGCAAGTTATAAAAGAGTAAGTAATGGAATGTCCACAGGGAGGTGAGTTTCAAATACGATAAATCTCCAGATCTGTAAGAGATCTGACACCCTAACTAATGCTAAGTCAGCTAAAAGGAAGGGGAGAGGTTAAAAGGGTTTGTCACTTAAACTAAACTACACATGAAATGCAAATTAACTGAGATCGAGTCCAGAGATTGAGTCCAGAGATCTAGATCTTGCAAGTGGAGGGATTTAAAAATAGAAACTGGAGAAGAGTAGCTTGGAGTTGGTCTCACTGCAATTAGATTCAGCTGGTCATGTTACAGGGGTTCAAAGCACACAAATCCCTTAGCTGGCTACAAGCATAGCTGCAGGGTAGAAGGCTCCACACTAAACCAAAGGATTTAACTGATTTTAAGGCTATGGTCTGTCCACTTCAATGGTCACAAACCATCCTATAGACTTCATCCGATCCAAAGGTTTATGGTAGAAGAATCCAATTGAAACCAAAGATTGGACTACTTTAAGGCTATGATCTATCCACTTTAATGGTCACAGATCATCCTAGGGAATTCCTCCAAACCAAAGGTTTCAACCAGAGCATTAAAACCACTACAGATTTTGTAATTTCCAAATCACAGACACAACAAATTGCAGGGATATCAGATCTAGGGAGATCAGATGGTATCCAAGAGGTTTACCAGTTAAGTGGGTGAGCTGAACAACAGAATCCTCTACAGAGATCCATCGAGCACAAAATGAAACCAAAGGAACTATAGATCAAATTAAAACAATAAAAACAACATTTACATTACAATAAAACTCGCTCTACAATGAAATACTCTCAGATCTGTAGTCTGTGCAGTAATTAACCCACAATAACACTCTCAACCTTACCCTATTATAGATCTAACCTCTCTCCTCGCTGCTCCTAGGGAATTAGCCAACCATAGTTGAGCTAAAAGAAAGAAAATAGAATTTCGCTGCAAGCTCTGATCTCGAGAATTTGATCCAAATTTTGATCTCCCTCAATTGCAATTGGGGATCTCAATATATAGCTTTTTCCCTTATTTTTTCCGCCAATATTCCCTTCTAGAAGGTCCTCAGAGTTTGTTAGAGTTCTGTCAGAGCACGTGGGTTGGTTAGCGTTTCCTAGGGCATCTTTTGGATCATCGTGCCGGTCACTAATGTGCGTCAGTTTGCGTGCAGTAGGTCACCAAGTTGCAGCGTGTGAACAGCCTATTTCCTGAGAAGTTTTTCACACAATTTTGATAGGTTGAGGAAGCTTTCGACAGGTTCAAATGGAGCTTTTTGGTCCTTTCGCTAGGTTCTCAAATCTCTTCGATAGGTTTCGATAGGATGAGCCTTCTCTTAAAGCTTCAGCATTCTCAACCCTTTGCCTAGAGCATTCGACAGGTTAGAGAAGCTTTTCGACGGGTTGGAGGACCATTTCGATAGGTTCAGCTCTGCATGCCATCATTCTGATAGGATTGCTTTCACACCTATCGAAAGGCTCAAGCACCCTTTTGGTAGGTTCTGTTCCAATAAAGTTAGTTAATAGTAGTGCATCCTACTAAAACAGAGTTTAAGTAAATAAAATAAATTCACACCATGTCCATTCAATTCATTAGGGGAATTTCTATAGAAAAAGCATAAGTTCAAAACTTGAAAGTCTGCTGTAATCCTTCACCATCACTCAGCTCATGTCAAGGCATTTCTCCTAAAAATTAATGCATGACTCACCTTTCACTTACGAATTCTGTTTTGATACTACCCCCATCAAATTGGATTTTAAACCCAAATCTCACCAGGGCTGTTCACTCACAACAAAAAAATGAAGGGTGTAAAATTTCACACAGCTCAAGAGCAGTTACAGCCCTGAAATAGGACTGCAAGCATGAGCATAGGCATTTCTCTAATTCCTGAAATTTTCTAACTCTTTACACCATAGATTAAGCAGATCCTTATATCCACATGACAGCTCAATCTATTTCAGATCAGTAAGGTCTTTTTATTAGGTTGTAATGTGGCTTAGGGATGAGGTTTGTAAAAAAATGAAAAGGGTAAAAGGGATTCAAATTTAAGAAGTCAGTAAAGGTTGCGATCTGCAGCTCAACCTTCTTCATTTCAGCACCTCTTCACTTTCTTTTTGGAATTTTCAGACTTGAAGTGATCAGCTTCATCAGCTTCTTATCTTCTTGTAGATTTTCAAATGAAGTGATTTCTCTTTCTCATCCTTTTGCTCTATTTTTTTTTTCTTTTGTATAGTTTATTTTATTTTATTTTTATGGACTGGAATGCCACAATACCACCAAATGTTCTTTCTTCTTTCCCAACCAACGATTGAACCTACTCTACCTTCTGAAATCTTAGAGTGAGGGTCAGGCTGTATCAGATCACTGAGGTTTTGGGTTCAAATTTTCTGATTTTTTATCAAAGAAAATTAGGGCTTTTAAGGCTCAAAGTTGGTGTATCAAGGGCAGTTCAAAAGGGTAGGATCTTTAAGCTCAAACTGTCCAAGGGATGGCCTTACTTCATGTCCTCCATGTCATGAATGCTGTGACGCTGCTTCAACTTGGATTTGCCTAACTTCTAGTGAGCAGAAGAATTTGCCAAGACACTCTTCAAAGATAAATTCTCAAGCCCAAATCTCACTGGATATGGCCTTCCATCAAATTTTCTGGGGTGTATCTTCACAACCTTCTCTCATTTCAGGTTTACTACACATCAAGATTTTTTTTTTTCAAAAATTGTTGACATGTACTTCATGAAAAATGTTAACCTACAACTTTTTTCAGTTTCAAACAGTTTTCTTTTTTTAATTTCCTCTTTTCCAAAAAAATCAAGTGAGAATTTACTCTAATTCCAAACACTCCTTTTTAGCCTAGCTGCACTATCATTAACTCATTTCATTGGCATACCTGCCATACCCCCAAACCTAAATTAAATAGTGTCCTCACTGTTGGGAGCATGGTAGTAAGGAAACAGGTAAGACATAATATTAGAAAATAAAGAGAAACATAAATTGAAAGTATACACATATAACATTAAAAAGACATTTAATTGAAAATAACACACTATAAATATGAGATTTATCTCTACAAAATAACAAAATCCGTTGTCACTTAAAATTCGTCGTCCCCCTGGGGCAGGGATATCCTCATCCTGCTTATGGTGGAAGAGGAACTGCAAGCCAGGATGGGAGGAAGAAAAGGAAAAAGAAAAAAATAATAATTATGGATCAGGGGGTAAGGGGTGGGGTAGTGGGGGAGGATGGAGGTGGGAATACCGGAGGCTCGGTCTTCTGTCTCTTCTTCTCCCTCTTGTTCTTTTTCCTTTCCTCCTTGGCCAGGATTCTCTGTACCTCTTGGTATTCATCTTAGAGAAATTTGAGAGGATCAGGCTCGACCGGTGGTGGCCAAACTGGGTAGAACTTGGTTGGCAGGTCTTGAGGTTTGTCGTCGGCCATGAGTGTGGGATGGAAGGATTGCACAGGTCAAGGGGCAATGGATGTGGAAGGGTTGGATGAGGCTGATATTTAAGGTGCATGGGCATTGGAATATGAATCGGTACAATAAACTTTTCGCATTCTTCCAGGCTGAAAGTGAAAGTGGGAATAAATGGAGCGGTGGTTGTTGTGTGAGAAATAGAGTGCGGACTGCATGATGGGCCATTTTTAGGAGTGGTAGTTAAGTCAAGGAGTATGTGCAATGAATGCTGAGACACCGATTTATTGATAAGGATGAACACGTGCTCTGATAGTAAGAAGGGCAAATGAGGAAGAGGGAGCTAGGGTTTTCAGTAGGTGTCGAATGGAGGAGACTGTCCTAACGAAAGGTTATAGAGAATGAAAGACGATTTCGATAGGATGAGATGAGTGATTCTGATAGGTCAAGGCATCCTGTCGAAATCATAGCGAATAAAACTTTCAAATGGAATGATTCGATAGGATTTCGATAGGTGGAATCATCCTTTCGATAGGTATATAGTGGGTGATCCATCATTTTGATAAGTTCCAGATAGGTATCCAGAACCTATCGAAACCTTCTTTCTATCCCTCTTGATCCTATTGAAGAGTTGATTTTAGCTATCGACTAGTATCAGTGCCTATCAAAAACCTCAAATAAGCTATCAAAATCATCGACTGACCTCATGAAAGGTGCAAGTAACCTATCGAAAGGTCCCAATAGCCCAATAAATTTGTATTTCAGTGCAGTGCTCAGTCTCAGCACCCAGCAAACTCCTACTGCTATGCTATAATTTATTTATTGACCTTATAAACATACTCCCATGATCCTTGAACTGCAAGCACTATCAAGATAATACACAATGAAATCAGATATTAAACTGGAGGGCCCTGAAGATCCATGGTCTCCTCAAGCTCAAGAATGTTTTCAACACAAATTTTTAGCCTTTGACCATTGACTTTCATGGTCCTACCATCTCTAGGGTTCATGATATCTACAGCCCCAGATGGAGAAACATGTACAACTGTGAAAGGCCCATCCCATCTAGACTACTACTTTCTTGGAAAGAATTTCAATCTAGAGTTGAACATCCATACCTTGTCATTTGTCTTGAATTCTTTCCGTAGCAAGTGTCTGTCATGGAAGGCTTTGGTTTTCTCCTTGTAAATCAGGGCATTTGCATAAGCTTCCAATCGTAACTCATCCAGCTCAGATAACTAGAGTTTTCTGTGTATACCAGCAGAGTTTAAGTCGAAATTTATTGCTCTAATAGCCCAGTATGCTTTGTGTTCCAACTCAACAAGTAAGTGACATGCCTTGCCATAAACTAGTCTGAATGGGGACATACCTATGGGGGTTTTATAGGCAGTCCTATAAGCCC
This sequence comes from Chloranthus sessilifolius, assembly GCA_021018995.1. Taxonomy (NCBI): domain Eukaryota; kingdom Viridiplantae; phylum Streptophyta; class Magnoliopsida; order Chloranthales; family Chloranthaceae; genus Chloranthus; species Chloranthus sessilifolius. Next base: position 62,210,518 of record CM037586.1, read on the forward strand.
ATAAAGCATCTGTCAATTTTATTGACCAGTCCCTCCTGTCAGTTCTCACAGTCTTCTCTGGAATATGTTTGATTTTCCTGTTGGAAATTTCTACTTGCCCACTGGTTTGTGGGTGGTAGGGACTTGCTACTCTGTGGGTCACAGAGTATTTTTCTATCAGTTTATCAAAAGGTTTATTACAGAAGTGGCTTCCCCCATTACTAATAATAGCTTTGGGAATGCCAAACCTTAAGAAGATGTTGTCTTTAAAATTTAATGACAACCTTGTGGTCATTTGTTCTTGTAGCTATGGCCTCTACCCATTTGGACACGTAGTCCACAGCTACAAGAATGAAATTATATTCATAGGAGGGTGGGAAAGGTCCCATAAAATCGATTCCCCAAATGTCAAACAATTTGACAACAAGTATAGGTTGCAAAGGCATAGAGTTTCTCTTTGTAATACTTCCCATTTGCTAACATCGAGGACAAACTTTGCAATGTTGTTGGGCATCTTTGAACAGCGTAGGCCAATAGAAACCACTTTGAAGCACCTTCACCGCAGTCTTGTTACCACTAAAGTGGCCCCCATAGGCCTATTCATGGCATATGGTTAGAATGTTTTTGAACTCGGTCAAAGGTACACAACGTCTTATCACCTGATCTGCGCAATGCTTAAAGAGGTAAGGATCCTCCTACATGTAATATCGAATCTGTGAGAAGAACAAACTTCTATCATCCTTATTCCAATGTGGAGGGATCCTTCCCACAGCAAGGTAGTTTACTATATTGGTAAACCAGGGCATACTTATCTGTACAGTAAAAAGTTGCTCACCTGGGAAAGAATCATTGATGGGAAAGCTCTCTATTCCAGCCTCTAGGATTCTTGATTGATGGTCAACAACCACATTCTCAACTCCCTTCCTGTCTTTAATCTCCAAGTTGAATTCCTGCAAAAGAAGAATCCATCTGATTAGTCTTGCTTTTGCTTCCTTCTTAGACAAGAGGTACTTGAAGGCTGCGTGGTCAGTAAACACAGTGATTTTTTATCCCAACACATAAGAGCTGAATTTTTCTAAAGCAAATACAATGGATAACAACTCCTTCTTAGTCGTGCTATAATTCAATTGAGGATCAACCATTGATTTACTAGCATACATTACCACACATGGTGCCCTGTCTCTTCTTTGGCCCAAAACTGCCCCAATGGCGAAGTCTGATGCATCACACATCTGCTCAAATGGTAGAGAAAAATTAAGGGCTTGCAAGATAGGAGTTGTGGTCAAACAAGTCTTTAACAGTTCAAAAGCAGCAAGGCATTCGTCATTGAACTCAAAGGAAACCTCCTGGCACAACAGGTGGCAAAGAGGCTTGGAAATTTTGCTGAAGTCCTTGATGAACCTCCTATAGAACCCAACATGGCCCAAGAATGACCTGACTTGTTTGATAGTTTTGGGAGGGGGCAAATGTGAAATTATGTCAATCTTAGCCTGATCAACCTCTATTCCTTTACGGGAGACAACATGTCCTAGGACAGTGCCTTGAGTCACCATGAAGTGACTCTTTTCCCAACTCAGAACTAGGTTGGTCTCCTCACACCTTTGCAGCATGGAGCTGAGATGGTGTAGGAATTGGCTAAAATCATCTCCATAAATGGAGAAATCATCCATGAATATCTCTAAAAACTTATCAATCATGCCAGAGAAGATGGCATACATACATCTTTGGAAAGTGGCAGGTGCATTACACAACCCAAATGGCATCCTTCCGTATGCGAAGGTTTCAAATGGGCAAGTCAATGCAGTTTTTTCTTGGTCTTAGGGGTAGACAGGGATCTGATTGTACCCTGAATATCCATCAAGAAAATAGTAATAGGCCTTGCCTGCCAACTTGTCCAAGATCTGATCTATGAAGGGCAATGGGAAGTGATCCTTGCTGGTTTTCTCATTGAGCTTTCGATAATCTATGCATACCCTCCAACCCGATTAGTGCATGCGGTTGGAATCACTCACTGAGTGGCTACCATTACTGTGATCCTGGATTTCTTGGGTACTACCTGGGTAGGTGCCACCCATTGAGAATCCGAGATAGGGTAAATTATCCCAGCATGGAGGAGTTTGACTACCTCCTTCATCACCACTTCCTGCATGTGTGGGTTGAGTTTCCTTTGCATCTCTCTAGAAGGTTTAGAGCCTCCCTCAAGATGCATTTTATGCATGCACACAGCAGGATTGATCCCCCCCTATGTCTGCAATGGTCCATCCTATTGTCTTCTTATGCCTTTTTAGCACATAAAGTAGTTCTTTTTCCTACTCAAGGGTGAGGGAAAAAGAAATTATCACTGGCAATTTGTTATTGTCTCCTAAAAAGGCATATTTCAAAGATTTTGGGAGCTGTTTTAACTCCACATCTGGGGGACTGATGAGGGAGGGCAATAGGGGTGCCTTGGAGGGTGGTGAAAGAGGTAACAAAGAAGGCCTCCATGGGTGATGTTGTGCTGGCTCTGCTTCAGAGGATATAATTTTTACATGTTCAATCTCAGAGGTGAAGGCCTTCTCTTCCTCTGTTTCCTTCTATACTTTGTCAAAAACATTAGACCACTCATTACCATGCAGCAGCATATCCAAATTTTCTTGCACAACCTCATCTATCACATTGATGGAAAAACAGTCCTCATCGAGATGGGGTTGATTGGCTGAGTTGTACACATTCAATTTGACCTTCAAGTTACCAACGGATACTTCCATGACTCCTGACCTGCATTGTATACAAGCATTAGTTGTGGGCAAAAAGGTCCTTCCTAATATTACAGGTATGGAATTAACACACTTGCTCGGTTCCATGTCCAGCACCAAAAAAATCAGCAGGATAAAAGAATTTGTCAACCCCAACCAAAACATCCTCAATGATCCCCACAGGCTTCCTTTAAGATCTATCAGCTAGTTGTAAGACCACAGGTGTGGGCTTCAATTCTCCTAATCCCAGCTTCTCATATACTGAATATGGAAGCAAGTTCACAGTAGCTCCCAGATCTAACAAAGCCTTTTCAATGGTATGATCCTCAATGATGCAGGAGATAGTGGGGACTCCAGGGTCTTGGAGTTTGATTGGGGTGGCTATAGTCAATATCTGCTTTATCTTTTATGCTGAAAAGACCTTCTTGGATAAATGTATCCTAGACTGTCTTTTATGGGTGCACAAGTCTTTCAAGAACTTGGCATAGGCTGGAATTTGCTTGATTGCATCAAGGTAAGTTGATCTTCACTTGCTTAAAAGTTTCCATCATTTCCTCTATTTTACCTTGCCCTTTGTCGAAAGGGGAAGGTGCTTGCAATGCTTTGGGAAATGGAAAATGTGGGTCTACTCCCTCATTTGCAGCCTTAGCCAACTGGTCATCTTTCTTTTTTAAATTTTTTATTTTCTAGAGAATCCACATTCTCCTTCTTATTCAAACTGGGTTGTTCCTGGTTGTCCACAATTGGTGGCTCCTGTTGTGTCGTTTCGAAAACCACTTCTTTTTCTTTTCCCAAATCTTTGATAGGCTCACAGCCCACTTGATTATCTACCAGTCGTCCACTTCTCAATGTAGTAACAGATTTAGCTTCCTCATGGATGGAGGAAACTTCACCCACTACAAACTATCTCCTTGGGTTATGCAATGGTTTGCTAGGCAGCCTCCCTTCCTCTCTCTTAGTCAACGCATTAGACAGCTGACCAAGATGGACTTCTATCTTTTTTATGCTTTGGCTGTGAGAGTGCACAGTTTGAGATAAGGGACCCAAATTCTGTAATGAGGCCAGAACTTGTTCCTCGAAAGAATGTGATCTCACAGCTTGAGGGGGTGCAAGTTGCTGCACAAGCTGGGCCATGGGCTCGGTCATGGGCTGCTGGTAATGAGGCTTGGGAACATAACTTTAGTGGTAGAGTTGAGCATTTTTGTAGGGCATGGGCTGCTGTTGCTATTGCTGCTAGTTTAGGTAGGCATCTTGTCTCCACCTCAAGTTGGGGTGGTTCCTCCATTGATACCTAACAGCAGGTTGTTGCCCATAGGGCTGAGTAGCAACCACATGCTCTATAACAAAATCTGGAAACTGGACAGCTGCTGGGCATTCTTCAATGGGGTGGGTAGAAGACTGGCATATAACACATGCCTCCAGCCTAGCAGCCATGGGTGACTGCATTGCTCCCATGAGCTTATCAAATTTCAGTTCCAGGCTGTCCGCTTTCCTCTCCAAATCACTTTGCACATTTACCTCAAACATCTTCCTTCTGGTGGTATTTTTTTTCACCAATCTAGGAGGATCTAAGTCCCTAGACAAGGTCTCCCTCTGCATGGAGTTCTCACTAATGATATCAAACAACTCTCAAGTCTCCTCAGCAGTTTTATGGAGGTAGGTGCCACCACAAGAAGCATCTACCATGTCTTTGCTTTTTGAATCAATCCCTTGATAAAAACTTTGAACCAATTGTCATTCAGGGATTTGATAGTGGGGGCATTTCTTTAGGAGTTCCTTGAATTTCTCTCAAGCTTGGTGAAAATCCTAAGTTGGATCTTGGGTAAATGAGATGATGCCCTTCCTCAACTGGCTTGTTTTAGACATGTGGATGAATTTGGCTAAAAACTGACATGGAAGATCACTCCAGGACTGAATATTGTTGGGTGGAAGCATTGACAACTAGGTCCTGGCTCTATCCTTCAATGAACAAGGAAAGAGTCTCATCCTGGTTGCCTCCTCCCCCAAACCTGTGATGTTGAAAGTGGTGCAGAGTCCTAAGAATTCATCAATGTGCTTATAAGGATCCTCTTTGGTCAGGCCATGAAATGAGGGTAGCATCTGTATTATGGAAGACTTTATTTCATAATTTCCTTGAGCAGCTAGGAATTGAATGCAAATGGGGGAATTGTAAACCCCTGGTGTATTAAATTCCTTGAGAGTTCTAGGCTGCTGCTGCTCACCCATTTCGGAAAATTCAGGTGCAACAGATGTGAGTAGAGTTTGTCTAGATCTGAGAAGTCTTTCAACCTTTGGATTTAATGGGACAATCTAAGGTTGGAGATTTCTTCTCCCAAACATACACCACTCAAGATCTAATGCAGAGCAAATATTCAAACACAACAAGCAGGAACAAGAACAAATGACTACTGAATCTAAAAATTAACAGATCTGACAGGTAAAGGAGAGTAGAGGGAAGCAAACTCAAGAACAACCTCCAGCACAATGCCCCTCTTTCGCAGCACCTTCAGATATGATGAAATACAAATAAAATACTAAAAAATAACAAAACTTATAAACAGAGTTAGTGAAAAATGAAGTAAACTACTGTAGATCTATGGTCTAAACTAAACCAGACTTAGATCTACCAATTTTAAAAACACCACCATGACAGCGATGTTAAGTGGTGAAAAATGCCACTTTTCACCGTTTAACTTGACCATTGATGAACCTGTGAGCACACTAATAAGCCTCTGTTGGGTGCATTTTGTAGATAGCAGTGAAAGCTAGTAATAATGCAGAAAACCACTTAAGAATGCCCACAAGGATGTCATCTCTCAGCACCATGCAGACCCAGCAACAGAACAAGGGGAAGGAAGTGAAGATAGGTCCAAAACATCCTATCGAGAGGATGTCTGAAGACTTCGATAGGAGCTGAGGGTTAAAAGGAAGGAATTCTTGCAGTTGAGAAGGATTCGATAGGATCAGAAGGTAGAGAAAGGAAGAACTCGTACAGAAGTGAAGAATTCGACAGGATCCAAGAACCTATCGAGCAGTTGAAAGAAAAGGAGAATTCAACCTATCGAAGGCTGGCTTGAGGGAAAAATAAGACCTATCGGAAGATTCCCTGAACCTATCAAATGGCCCACTGAACCTATCGAAATAGAAGTGTTGGGACAATACCTATCACAGAATGATTTGAACCTTTTGATAGGAACAAGGGTCATCCGATCGAACCAATGGAATGTGAATCCCCAACCTATCGAATCACTCTTCCAACCTATTGAAGGCCTCAGATTAAGTGCAGTTAAGTTGAAGCATCTAAGCCCAACCTATCGGAACCTATCGAAGAGACCAAGGAACCTATCGAAAGGGGCTACAAACTCCTTTTCAACCTATCGGAAGCTTCTCCAACCTGTCAAAATTGCATATAGGACTTCTCAGAAATTCAGCTGTGCACATGTTGTGACTTGGTGACTTGCTGTACGCAAACCGAGGCACTTTGGTTATCGGCGTGACATTATAGAAGATGCCCTAGAAAGCCTAATCGACCCATGTGCTCTAACAGAACCCTAACAAACTCTGAGGACCTTCTAGAAGGGAAGATTGGCAGGAAAAACAAGGGGGAAAGCTATATATAGAGATCCCCAATTGCTTTTGGGGAGGATCGAATTTTTGAACAATTTCCTGGAGATCTGAGCTTGCAGCGAGATTCTATTTTCCTTCCTTTAGCCCAACCATGGTTGGCTAATTCCCTAAGAGCAGCAAGGAGTGAGTTAGATCTATGATTGGGTAAGGTTAAGAGTGTTGCTGGGGTTAATTGTTGCACAGACTACAGATCTGAGAGCATTCCATTGTAAGAGTGACCTTGTTTGCAATATAAATATTATTTTCAATGTTTTAATTAGATCTAAAGCTCTTTTGATTCCTTTTGGTGCCCGATCAGATTTGTGTAGAGGTGTTACTTGATCAGCTCACCCACTTAACTGGTAGACCTCTTGGATATCATCTAAATTCCCTGGATCTGATATCCCTGTAATTTCCTGTGTCTGTGACCTAGAAATTGCAGCATCTGTAGCGGTTTTAATTGTTCTAATTGAGGCTCTGGCTTTGTAGGAGATCTCTAGGATGGTCTGTAACCATTAAAGTGGACAGATTATAGCCTTAAGGTAAATCTAAGCTCAGGCCTCAATTGGATTCATCTGCTACAATCCATGGATTTGATAAAGTCTATAGGATGGTGTGTGACCATTAAAGTGGACAGATCATAGCCTTAAGGCCCGGTGGATCCTGTGATTTGGAGTGGAATTTATACCCTGTAGTTGTGCTTGTGGCCAGCTGAGGGACTTGTGTGCTTTTGAACCCCTGTAATATGCTTAACTCAACCTTATTACAGTGAAGACAATCTCCAAGCTGCTCTTCTCCATTTTTTAAGTTTTTAAAACCCTCCATCTATAAGACCTGAGGCTTCAGATTCGATCTAAGACAATCTGCATTTTAATTATAGTTTAGACTAAGTAAAAATCCAATCTAAACTCTCCCCTGCCTTTTAGCTAGATCAACATTAGTTAGGGTGCCAGATCTCTTACAGATCTAGAGATTTACCCAATTCCAAACCACCTCTCTGTGGACTTCCCCTTACTTACTTTTAAAACTTGCTACAAAGGACCCTGTATCTTGCAGGCCTAGGATTTCCCAGCTATGCTGAACCCATCTCTATTTTCTCTTGATGTTTACACCATAAATGAGCACACTGGAATTCCCCACCAATTTTTTGGCACCGCTGCCGGGGAGGTGTTTGTGAATTTGGTAGATCTAGTTTTGTTTTATAAATCTATAACTGTGTGTTTGATTTTACTAACTGCATTTGTAAGTTTTACTGTTTTTCAGTATTTTTTTTGTGCATTCCATCAGATCTGAGCACAGAGTGAGAGGAGAGCTGTGCTGAAGGCTGCCCTATAGTTTGCATCCTCCCTTTTTCCCCTATTTATTTTTCAGATCTGCTGATTTTTTTTTTTAATTAATTAGTCAGCTATGCTGCTTCTTTCTGTTGTGTGAGGATTTATTCTGCATTCAGTTTGTGAGTGTTGTATGTTTGGTAGGAGAACTTTTCAACCTTCGATTATTCCACTAAATCCAGAGGTTGAAAGACTTCTCAGATCCAGACCAACTACATCCACAACTGTTGAAATTGAATATGTTGAAATGGGTGAGCAGCAGCAGCCTCGAACTCTCAAGGAATTTAATGCACCAGGGATCTACAATTCCCCCTTTTGCATTCAGTTCCCTACTGCTCAAGGAAACTATGAAATCAAATCTTCCATCATTCAGATGTTGCCCTCATTTCACGGCCTGACCAAGGAGGACCCTTATAAGCATATAGATGAATTCTTAGGACTGTGCACTACCTTCAACATCACAGGTTTGGGGGAGGAGGCAACTAGGATGAGGCTTTTTCCTTTTTCATTAAAGGATAGAGCTAGGACCTGGTTGTCCATGCTTCCACCCAACAACATACAGTCTTGGGGTGACTTCCAATGTCAATTTCTGGCCAAGTTCTTTCCCATGTCAAAAACCAGTCAGTTGAGGAAGGGTATCATCACTTTTGCCCAAGATCCAACTGAAGACTTTCACCAATCGTGGGAGAGATTCAAGCAGCTCCTTAAGAAATGCCCCCACAATTAAATCCTTGAATGGAAATTGGTCCAAAGCTTTTATCAGGGAATTGATTCGAAGAGCAAGGACATGGTAGATGCCTCTTGTGGTGGCACCTACCTCCATAAAACTACTGAGGAGGCATGGGAGTTGTTTGACATTATTAGTAAAAACTCTATGCGAAGGGAAACCTTAGCAAGAGATCTAGAGGCTCCTAAATTGATGAAAGAGAACACCTCAAGAGGAAAGATATATAAAGTGAGTGTACCAAGTGATTTGGAAAGGAAAGTGGACAGCCTGGCAGTGAAATTTAACAAGTTAATGGGAGAAATGCAGTCACCAATGGCTGCTAGAGTAGAGGAGGCATGTGCCATATGCCAGTCCCCTGCTCACTCTCTTGATGAATGCCCATCAGCTGCCCAATTTCCTGATTTTGTAATAGAGCATGTGGCTGCAACTCAGTCTTATGGGCAGCAGCCTGCTGCTCGGCATCAATGGAGAAACCATCCCAATCTAAGGTGGAGACAAGATGCATACTCTAGTCAGCAGCAACAGCAGCCCATGCCTTACAGAACTGCTCAGTCCTATCGAGAAGTTTATGCCCCAAGACCTCAATATCAGCAACCCATGGCCCAACCTGTAGCTCCTCTTGTGCAGCAAGTTGCACCTCCTCCACCTGTGAGAACACCATCTTTTAAGGAACAAGTTCTATCTTCACTGCAGAACTTGAACACTTTAACCCAAACTGTGCACTCTCACAACCAGAGCATTAAAAAGATAGAGGACCAACATAGTCAGTTGTCTGATGCTCTGACTAGGAGAGAGGGAGGAAGGTTACCTAACCAATCACAGGATAATCCACGAAGACAATTTGTAGTGGGTGAAGTTTCCTCCACCTATGGGAAGCCAAATCTGTGACAACTTTGAGGAGTGGTAGGCTAGTGGACAATCAAGTGGGCTGTGAGCCTGTGAGAAGTTTGAAGGAAGAGAAAGGAATGAGTTTTCCAAGAACAAAACAAAGGCCACCAGTGGTGGACCTGATAGAACAACCCACTGTCAATAAAGAGGATGATATGGATCCTCAAAGAAAAGAAAAAATTAAAAAGAATGAAGCCCCTTTGGCTAAGGCTGCAAATGAGGAAGCAATCCCTCAGTTGCCATTTCCTAAGGCATTGCAAGGACCCTCCCCTTTTGACAAAGGGCGGGGAAAAATTGAGGAAATGATGGAGACTTTCAAGCAAGTTAAAATTGATTTGCCTTTACTTGATGCCATCAAACAGGTCCCAGCCTATGCCAAATTTCTGAAGGAGTTATGCACCCATAAAAGACACTCTAGGACATACTTATCCAAGAAAGCCTTTTCAGCAGAGAAGGTAAAACACATTCTATCCATTGCAACTCCCACCGAACATCATGACCCTGGAATGCCCACTATCCCCTGCATCATTGGGGATCATAAAATTGAGAAGGCCCTATTGGACCTGGGAGCCAGTGTGAACTTGCTGCCCTATGCAGTCTATGAAAAATTGGGCTTGGGAGACTTGAAGCCCACACCTGTGGTCCTGCAACTGGCTGACAGGTCCGAAAGGAAACCTGTGGGAGTCATTGAGGATGTCCTGGTGGGAGTTGACAAGTTTTTTTACCCTGCTGACTTTGTGGTATTAGATATGGAGCCAAGTAAAGGTATTTCCTCCATCCCTGTGATTCTGGGTAGGCCCTTCTTGGCCACTGCCAATGCCTGTATTCAATGCAAATCTGAAATCATGGAGGTCTCCTTTGGCAACATGAAAGTAAAGCTGCATGTGTATAGCACTAGCTCTCAACCCCCTTTTGATGAGACCTATTTTTCCATTGCAAGGCTGGAGGAGGCTCTGCATGATAATCCTCAATAGCTACTACAGAGCAATGATTGGCCTATAGAGACAAGATTGCCACCAGGGGTTAAACAAGTGCTGAGGAACAGATCCAAGAAGGATGACAAGTTTGAGGAACATGGAGAGGCCATTAACCTTCTAGATCCTCCAGATTAGCACCTGCAGTTTAGTATGTATCATATGTACCATATTTTGCTTCTGTTTTAGATGTTTTACTTTGCATTTCTAATAAAATTCTGTTGCAATAAACATACCATGTTATCTATTGGGTCGCCATTTCAAATTTTCTAGCTGCTCTAAAATAATGGGAGCTTGTCCATAAAAGAATCCAATCGTAGGGCCGCACAACAACAAAGCATGATAAGTGCTGAAGCTAAGGGTGCCCAGAAAGGCAATTTTATCTGGGTTTTGGAGCCTTCGATATGGCAAATCTACCTTTCATTAGGTTACATGGTGATTTCGATAGGATATCCAATGGTTTCAGTAGGCACTGGATGTTTCGATAGGTTAAACCAACTTCTCGATAGGTTAAATAAGGGCAAACAAAGATTTTGATAGGTTCTGGGTACATATCGGGCACCTATCGAAAAAATGTTTTTTTTGCCGTTTAAACCTATCGATAGGATGGTCTCACTTGTCGAAACCCTTTGGAATCATCCCTTTTGAAAGCTTTGATTTGAAAGCTTTCGATAGGACGTATCAACCTATCGAAACCATTTCATTCATCCTGTCGGAATCGCATTTTCACCTTTATATACTTGTCGATAGGTCATTTGTGCTTCATTCCTTACCCTATGAAAAACCGTAGCTCTCTTCCTCATTTTTTTTGCCTCCCTCTTTCTCTACTAAATACTCACGAAATCTTTCGCTGTTTCGTGTGCCATCGTATCAATACATTTAGCTTGTGTAGAGGAGCATTTTGCCCCTGATTTTGGAGAAATTAGAGCAGTGCATCGCTAGCTTTGTGAAACCCTAGGTACTTGGAGGTGAGTTGCCTTCCTACCATCAATCTGTTGTTTTTCTAAGTTTTCCCATTCCATGTTGGTGAGATATTACTCTCTGAGATTAAAATGGATGAGCCTGAGGAAATGCTAGCCAGCATACGCTGAAAATCAACCGCATCCACCCCTAAATCCTCCAAGAAAGCGCTACCTGCTACCAAACCGCCTGTAAAGAGGAAGCTCGCTGAGGAGACACCCAAAAGGGTCCTAAAGCTAAGAAAGCCAAAGCTATTGAAATTCAAGAACCTGTGGTAGAAACACCCTTAGAGAGAGCTACCCCTGACAGTTCCATTGTTGTAGAGCCTCCGGCTATACTAACCACCCTCAATGAATTTATAGACAAGTTGAGCCTTGTCCCTGAGACTGAATTTGATCTGGCATATTTTGCCAACATTGGAGAGTGCCAGGAAATATTGAGCTATTTGAAGAAAGAAGGCTTATTGCCCCTACTGTCGCCATTGAAAGAATCAGTGTATCCCAGGTTGGTGAAGTTATGGTACCAAAACCTGAAGAAGGTGGCATAGGGGACTGATGATGTACTAGAGATCTCTATTGATGATTGGCAACTAACTATCGATCACAGAGATTTAGGAATGGATTTGGGGGCCCCATACCAATTTGACTCCAACCGCACTGAGGGAGTACCTGTTGGAGCTACATTTAAGGACATGGCCAAGCAGCTAACCCATGGGATTGTGGGTTCTGGAGAATCCTTGATGAGAAGAGAACTCCATCCTAGTCTCAGATTCATGGATACTATCTTAAGGAAAAATGTCTATGTTGCAGGACATTTACAGGAGAGAAGGTCCCCATTAGTGGATGCTTTATTCTATTATTCTAAGGGGTAGTTCGTGAATGCACCTAAGCTGATCTTAGAAACTATGGTGGACATAAATGACAAGGTGTTAAAAAGATAGGCTTTTGCTAAGGGAGGAGGCCTACCCTTCAGCAAACTCATCACCTGTCTGCTCAAAGCTGGAAGGTATAGGATTAAGGAGGCTGAGCCAGTAGAGAAAATGGCTCCCAAGGTTTTTGGAAAGAGGGCATGGTCTACAAGTTTAACCCTGATTCAAAAGACCAAGCCGGTTGAGGCAGATGAGGAGGTGCCCACTACCTCAGCAGCAGATCATGCTGCTGACATTCCCCCATCCACCATTCCTCCTACAGCACCCACTTTTCCATCCCCCTTACCTACACCATCACCTACACCTCCACCCACCTTGCTTTTTACATCTGTCTCCGTCCCCCTTCCACCCACCACTCAGGAATTCTGACTTGGGGTCCTGGAACTCCCCACCTTCTCCGAGCCTATCCCACAATGTCCTCCCCACCCTCCCTCCAGCCCCTTCCTGATTCCCCCCCTCCACCACTACCTATCCATACACAGGGTTTGGACCAGTTCACTTCTACTAGTTTCACTGCCCTCATTTCTTCAATTGTGGAGGATGTTGCTCATGAGTACATCCCACTGCTTGACTCCCCTCCCCCCGCTCCTCCTCATTTTACCCATGCCCCATCCTCTCCTTTCCATCCCATTCAAACACCCATCCCCTCTACTTCCACCCTGCCTGACACTTTCACCCAAATCCTCTCCCTCCTACAGTTCATTCAGGCCTAATTAGCCACTAACACTAACAACCAGGCCCTCATGAGCTCATGCCTCCAATCAATTCAATCCACCCTTACTCCCCCCACTTCAGTTTCCCTACCCTTTCCCATTTCTCCTCTCCCCCTTGATCCCTCATTTTTCCATTTCTCTCCCCCCTTTTCACCCATAGCCTCCCCCATCCCTACTGATATCCTATTTGTAGAGTTAGCAGCTCCATCTCTACCCCAACCTCCCTTCCCAGCAGTTGTCCTACCTTCATCCCAGCCTGCACCTGTTTCTGGAGTTGCTGAGATACCCACCACCCATTCCCCCTTTTCCTCTCCACCTTCTTTCCACGATGCTTCCACCCAAACTGATCCATGTGAGGATTTCATTTTCTACCCCCCCTCCTGTCCATCCACTTCTTTCCCTTCCTTGCCCATCATCCTTCTCCAACACATGTACATTCCTCCGTACCTCACTCTGCTGTATGCAATGAGGGATAACCCTTACATCTACAGGGATGTCCTGAGGGGTAGGCTGCCCTCCGGGCTTCCCTGGAAGCCCCTTACGAAGATCGGATTTCCAACATCGAATTGGAGCACCGCATCATGCTCTGAGATATCTCTGAGGGGTGGCATGAGATTTTTACTCGTTATAAGTCAGCCAAACAGTTGGCTACTGCTGAGAGTCTCATTGCCAAGTATGAGAAGAAGAATTCTGAGCTCCTTAAGAAAAAGTTAGCCAATGCTCAAGAGATCATCAAGGCCACCAAGGAGCTCTCAGATGCTAACCTCCTCTATGTTGCCAAGAAGATTGATATTTTGGAGCAGAAGGTTGGTTCATTGTTGTCTCAACCCTTTTAGCCTACCCCTCTTGCTACAACACCTCCTGCTGCGCCTCCCTCCCTTCCCCCATGTCCTCCCTCTACAACTATTCCTTCAGCGACCCCAGCTGTGGATGTTCCACCTCCTCCTCCTGCCCAGGTACCTCCACCTGTCCAACCTATCCCTCTCAAACTAAAAAGGACTCCCTCCAACAGAACTGCCACCGCCAAGAGATCTGCTTCTTCTGCTGCCTCTATCAAAAAGGGAAAACAACTTGCTGCCCCATCCAAAGTTGCAAAGCACACCAGGTCCTCCGCTCAATCTAACCCCCATGGCACCCTACTCTCTAGGGGTGAAAGAAGGAAGGCTGTTGCGGCTCTAGGATTGGACCCCATTGCCCTTTTCCCTTTCCATTCGGATTCTGATTCTGCGCCTGCTGTTGATCCTAAAGGTAAAAAGCCTGCTGTCCAGTCTGAGGAGGCACCCGCAAAACAACCACAACAATCCAAATCCAAGGGCAAGGCCCCTGTATCGAAGGGGTAGCTGGCACCAAGCTATATATGAATGTGGCCATGTGTTGTTTCAGTTTCTTTTTCATTTGTCTCCTGTATATATTTGACATTTTTATTGTGTTATTCTATAGATATCTTCATACCCTGTCTCTCTCTTGATTGCATTTTCTCAAAACAGTGAGGACACTATTTGGTTAAGGTTTGGGGGTGTGGCATGTATGCTAATAAACTAGTTAATTTTAGAGTAGCAAAGTTAAAAAGGAATGATCGAAAAGAGAATGAATTCACCTCATATTTGTTGTTGAGGAAACTTTAAAAATCATTTGCAACTGAAGTAAGCTGAAGTTTTAACATTTTTCATGAAGAAAATGTCAAGAATTTTTGAAGAAAGTTTTTAATGTGTAATAAACTAGCAACGAGAAGAGACTGTGAAGATACCCCCCAGAAAAATTGGATGGAAGGCCATACCCAGTGAGAATTGGGCTTGAAAGATTTCTTTGAAGAGTGTCATGGAAATTCTTTCTGCTTTAAGGACTGACTAGACCTAATCTTGATCACTAGAAGTTAGGCAAATCCGAGTTGAAACAACTTGACAGCACTCAGGACATTAAAGATGTGAAGTAAGGCCATCCTTTGGACAGTTTGAGCCTAAAATTTCTCACCTTTGAACTGCCCTTGATACACACCTTTTTGAGCCATAAAAAAAAAAATAAAAAACAATCCCAGTTTTCTTTGATAGAAACCAGAAAATTTGAACCCAAAACCCCTTTGGCCCATTTCAGTCTACCCCTAATCTGAGAAATCAAGAAATGGAAGGAGAAATGAGGTTAGAGGAGCAAGGTGGCAAATTTGGTCAAAAGAAAGGAAAACACAGTTTGTGATGTTGTGGCATTCCAACCCACACATAAAAAGAAAAAAAAAAGAAAGAAGAAGCAAAGGAAAAGAATGAGGAAGAGAAGTCACTCCATTAAAAATCTACAAGAAGACAAGAAGCTGATCACTTCAAGTCTGAAAATTAAAAAAAAATAGTGAAGAGGTTCTGAATTGAAAAAGGTGAAGTCATGAATCACCTCCTTGCCTCTACTGATTTCTCAATTTTGAACTCTGTTATCCCTTTTTGTTCCTTCACAAACCTCATCCCTAAGCCACATTACAACCCAATAAAAATACCTTACTGATCTGAAAGTGGATTGAGCTGTCATGTGGAGATGAGAATCTGCTTAATCTATGGTGAAAAGAGCTGGAAAAGTCATAAATTCAAGCAATGCCTATGCTCCTACTTGCAGTCCTATTTGAGGGCTGTAACTGCTCTTGAACTGAGTGATATGATTTACCCCTCTTCTCTATACTAATGAGTGAACAGCCCTGGTGAGACTTGGGTCTGAAATCTAGTTGATGGGGGAAGTATCTAAGCAGGATCCTCAAATTGATGGTGAGTTATGCATAAAATTTCAGGAGAAATGCCTTCACAAAAACTGAGTGATGATGGAGAGATTTCAGCAAACTTTCATATTTTCGAATGGATGTTTTTCTGTTGAATTTCCTTTAATGAATGGGCATGATGTGAATTTATTTGATTTGCTTAAACTCTGCTTCAACAGGTTGCACTATTATTAACTAAGTGTATTGGAGAAGTTTGTGGGTACCTTCACTGAATACCCTCAGGAGACTTCACTCCTCCACTAGGGATCACCTAGGGGTTTAAAAGGCTTGATGGATAGGCTAAAGGCATCCGTGCTCCCTACGAAAGTGGCATTTTTAATTCATTTTAATTGTCCTTTGCTCAGGGACTAGCAAAGCTTAGGTTTGGGGGTGTGTTAAGTGGTGAAAAATGCCACTTTTCACCCTTTATCCTGGCCATTGATGGACCTGTGAGCACACTAATAAGCCTCTGTTGTAGAAAGTAGTGAAAGCTGGTAATAATGTAGAAAACCACTTAAGAATGCCCTCAAAGAAGCCATCTCTCAGCATCATGTAGACCCAGCAACAGAGCAAGGGGAAGGAAGTGAAGATAGGTCCAAAACATCTTATCGAGAGGATGTCTGAAGACTTCGATAGGAGCTGAGGGTTAAAAGGAAGGAATTCGTATAGTTCAGAAGGATTCGATAGGATCAGAAGGCAGAGAAAGGAAGAACTCATAAAGAAGTAAAGAATTTGACATGATCTAAGAACCTATCGAGCAGTTGAAAGAAAAAGAGAATTCAACCTATCGAAAGCTGGCTTGAGGGAAAAAGGAGACCTATCGGAAGATTCCCTGAACCTATTGAATGGCCCACTGAACCTATCAAAATAAAAGTGTTGGGACAATATCTATCGCAAAATGATTTGAACCTTTCGATAGGAACAAGGGTTATCCGATCGAAGCAATGGAATGTGAATCCCCAACCAATCGAATCACTCTTCCAACCTGTCGAAGGCCCCAGATTAAGTGCAGTGAAGCTGAAGCATCTAAGCCCAACCTATCGGAACCTATCAAAGAGACCAGGGAACCTATCGAAAGGGACTACAAACTCCTTTTCAACCTATCTGAAGCTTCTCCAACCTGTCGAAATCGCGTGCAGGACTTCTCTCAGAAATTCAGTTGTGCACATGCTGTGACTTGGTGACTTGCTGCAAGCAAATCAAGGCACTTTGGTGACCGGCATGATGTTCTAGAAGATGCCCTAAAAAACCCTAACTGACTCACGTGCTCTAACAGAACCCTAACAAACTCTGAGGACCTTCTAGAAGTGAAGATTGGTGGGAAAAACAAGGGAGAAAGCTATATATAGAGATCCCCAATTGCCATTGGGGAGGATTGAATTTCTGAACAATTTCCTGGAGATCAGAGCTTGCAGCGAGATTCTATTTTCCTTCCTTTAGCCTAACCATGGTTGGCTAATTCCCTAGGAGCAGCAAGGAGTGAGTTAGATCTGTGATTGGGTAAGGTTAAGAGTGTTGCTGGGGTTAATTGTTGCACAGACTACAGATCTGAGAGCATTCAATTGTAAGAGTGACCTTGTTTGTAATGTAAATATTATTTTCAATGTTTTAATTAGATCTAAAGCTCTTTTATTTCCTTTTGGTGTTCGATCAGATTTGTGTAGAGGAGTTGCTTGATCAGCTCACTGACTTAACTTGTAGACCGCTTGGATATCATCTAAATTCCCTGGATCTGATATCCCTATCATTTCCTGTGTCTATGACCTGGAAATTGCAGCATCTGTAGTGATTTTAATTGTTCTAATTGAGGCTCTGGCTTTGATGGAGATCTCTAGGATGGTCTGTGACCATTAAAGTGGACAGATCATAGCCTTAAGATAAATCTAAGCTCAGGCCTCAATTGGATTCATCTGCTGCAATCCATGGATTCAATAAAGTCTATAGTATGGTCTGTGACCATTAAAGTGGATAGATCATAGCCTTAAGGCCAGGTGAATCCTGTGATTTGGAGTGGAATTTATACCCTGCAGCTGTGCTTGTGGCCAGCTGAGGGACTTGTGTGCTTTTGAACCCCTGTAATATGCTTAGCTCAACTTGATTACAGTGAAAACAATCTCCAAGCTGTTCTTCTCCATTTTCTATATTTTTAAAACCCTCCATCTGCAAGACCTGAGGCTCCAAATTCAATCTAAGACAATCTGCATTTTAATTGTAGTTTAGACTAAGTAAAAATCCAATCTAAACTCTCCCCTGTCTTTTAGCTAGATGAACATTAGTTAGGGTGCCAGATCTCTTACAGATCTGGAGATTTACCCAATTCCAAACCACCTCTCTGTGGACTTCCCCTTACTTACTTTTAAAACTTGCTACAAAGGACCCTGTATCTTGCAGGCCTAGGATTTCCCAGCTGTGCTGAACCAATCTTTGTTTTCTCTTTATGTTTACACCATAAATGAGCACACTGGAATTCCCCAATAAGCGGCGCCAAAAACTTGTTGGGAAACTACCTTGCTTTCAAAAAGGGGTTTAAATTCACTCAATTCAAGGTAGCTCACACATAGACCTGCAAGTATTCAGAGTCTGTTGTAGCAAGTTTTAAAAGAGTAAGTAAGGGAATGTCCACAGGGAGGTGAGTTTCAAATACGGTAAATCTCTAGATCTGTAAGAGATCTGGCATCCTAACTAATGTTAAGTCAGCTAAAAGAAAGGGGAGAGGTTAGGTTCTCACTTGAACGAAACTACAGATGAAATGCAAATTAACTGAGATCGAGTCCAGAGATCTAGATCTTGCAAGTAGAGGGATTTAAAAACAAAAAATAGAGAAGTGCAGCTTGGAGATTGGTCTCACTGCAATCAGGTTGAGATGGTCATGTTACAGGGGTTCAAAGCACACAAATCCCTCAGCTGGCTACAAGCACAGCTCCAGGGTCGAAGGCTCCACTCTAAACCAAAGGATTTAACTAACTTTAAGGCTATGGTCTATCCACTTCAATGGACACAAACCTTCCTATAGACTTCATCCGATCCGAAGGTTTGTGGTAGAAGAATCCAATTGAAACCAGAGATTGGAATGCTCTTAAGGCTAGGATCTGTCCACTTTAATGGTCACAGATCATCCTAAGGAATTCCTCCAAACCAAAGGTTTTAACCAGAGCATTAAAACCAGTACAAATGCTGCAATTTCTAGGTCACAGACACAAGAAATTACAGGGAGATCAGATAGTATCCAAGAGGTCTACCAGTTAAGTGGGTCAGCTGATGAACAGACTCCTCTACACAAATTCGATCGAGCACCAAATGAAACCAAAGGAACTATAGATCCAATTAAAACGATAAAAACAATATTTACATTATAATAAAACTCGCTCTACAATAAAATGCTCTCAGATCTATAGTTTGTGCAACAATTAACCCACAATAACACTCTCAACCTTACCCAATTACAAATCTAACCTCTCTCCTCACTGCTCCTAGGGAATTAGCCAACCATAGTTGAGCTAAAGGAGGGAAAATGGAATTTCGCTGTAAGCTCTGTTCTCTAAAATTTGATCCAAATCTCAATCTCCCTCAATTGCAATTGGGGATCTCAATAAATAGCTTTCTCCCTTATTTTTCCCACCAATATTCCCTTCTAAAAGGTCCTCAGAGTTTGTTAGAGTTCTATTAGAGCACGTGGGGTTGTTAGGGTTTCCGAGGGCATCTGTTAGATCATCGTGCCGGTCACCAATGTGCCTCAGTTTGCATGTAGCAGGTCACCAAGTTGCAGCGTGTGAAAAACCTATTTTCTGAGAAGTTCTTCACACGATTTCTACAGGTTGAGGAAGCTTTCGACAGGTTCAAATGGAGCTTTTTGGTCCTTTCGCTAGGTTCTCAGATCTCTTCGATAGGTTCTGATAAGATGAGCCTTCTCTTAAAGCTTCAGCTTTCTCAGCCTTTTTCCTGGAGCATTCGACAGATTGGAGAAGCTTTTCAACAGGTTGGGGGACCATTTCGATAGGTTCAGCTCTGCATGCCATCATTTTGATAGGAATGCTCTCACTCCTATCGAAACGCTCAAGCACCCTTTCGGTAGGTTCTGTTCCAGCATCTCCATCTCGATAGGTCCAGGCCACCATCCGACATGTTCATGAAACCATTCGATAGGTTCCCCTTTTACCTCAGGCAGGCTTTCAATAGGATGGTTTCTTCCTTTCTTTCAGCCGCTCGATAGGTTCTTGGATTCTATCGAACTCCTCAATCCACATGAATCCATCCTTTCTCTACCTTCAGATCCTATCGACACCTTTCCAACTGCATGAATTCCTCCCTTTTTAGCTCTCATCTCCTATCGAAGTCTTCAGATAACCTCTCGATAGGATGTTTTCAGCCTATTTTCACTTCCTTCGCCTTGCCCTACTGTTGCCATGCATCCCAAGGGCCCAATGGTGTGTAGCCATCTATGTGCCATTGTTGGGTCTACACTGTGCTGAGAGATGGACTTCTTTGTGTAGTATTTTTGAATGGTTTTCTGCACTATTCCTATCTTTTATTGCTATCTACAAACAACACTCAGCAAGTGTTTATTAGTGTGCTCACAGGTCCATCAAAGGTCAGGTTAAGGGGTGAAAATTGGCATTTTTCACTACTTAACAAAGAGCCATTTCTGTAACAGGCCTTTTGAGAATCTCCTAAAAAAATTTTCTGTTACACACAAAATTGTTAACTCCCTACCACCCACAAACCAGTGGGCAAGTTAAAATTTCCAATTGGGTGATCAAGCATATCTTAGAGAAGACTGGGGGGACTGATAGAAAGGATTGGGCACAAAAGCTTAATAATGCTTTGTGGGCTTATAGGACAACCTATAAGACCCCTATTGTCATGTTCCCATTTAGGCTGGTTTATGGCAAGGCCTGCCACCTACCACTGGAGTTAGAGCACAAAGCCAATTGGGCTATCAAATTCGTGAATTTTGATCTAACTACTGCTGATTCTCATAGGAAATTATAGCTGGCAAGGCTTGATGAGCTGAGGCTGGAAGCCTATTCAAATGCCAGAATATATAAGGAGAAATCAAAGGCATTCTTTGACAAGAAGCTAATGTGAAGGAACTTCAATGATTGCACTAAGGTTTGGCTTTTCAACTCCAAACTAAGATTTTTTCTAAGGAAGTTAAAATCCAGATGGGATGGATCTTACACTGTCATACATGCCTCCCCATCTGGTGCTATGGAGATCTTGGATCCTATGTCTGGGAAGATCATGAAAGTGAATTGGCAAAGGCTAAAAATTTGTGTAGAAAATTCAGTGGAGCCTTCTCAGACCATTCACCTACATGAACCTCCCACTGCTCAGTGATATACAGCTTTATAAAATGTGTACCATGAGTGTTGAAGGTGTGTTTTATTTTTTATTGCTTAGAAAATTTTCACTTACTGCTTTTAGAGTGATGCTTTACTTGTGTATTCGATTTTGTTTTGTTTTGTTTTATTTTGAGTATATGTGCATATTTGTCATTTGAATTTGATGTCCATGTCCATTGCTGATGGTTGAGATGCTCTCATGATAAATGTCATGAATTTATTCTGAAAGATTATCTTTAAAATTCTGAATGTTTGATGTTTAAATATTGATGAAGGGTAACCAAATTATCATGATGAAAAGGAGTACATGTTAAGGAGTTAGTGCTGATGCACACTAAATTAGTGCATGACATTGTACATGTATACGCCAGGGCACAAGGTGAGAGAAAAGGGTAAGTGTTGCTTTCTCGAGAGGCTAAATGGCCTAAATTTCGAGCTCGTAAGCCACTTGTAGGCTTTCTCACAAAGTTCTGAGAGAAGTTTTGTTCCTCACGAGAGCCTCGCGAACTAACAATCTAAATGCCACACCATTAATTGCCGCGCGAAGTCCCTGATACTCCAAATGGATATTCCTCGCGAAGATCACAAGCTAAGCTACGCGAGAGATGAGAACTTGCTTCGCACACTTCGGCCCAAATTCAACTCTGCGATGTACCTCGTGAGGCACATAAAGCTTCTATATCTGTTCACATGAGGCTTTATTCTTCTTTGTGATAGGACTTCTCGCAAGGATGGATGTTAAGTGCTCGAGAAGTATACTTTGCGAGAACCTAGAGACAGCTGTGCGAACCACAGGTTCAGCCTTATAAACCGTACGATTTTCACCATTTCTTCCATTCTACTTATGTGCCTTAGCCTTAGCTGCAAAAAAACTTAACTCCATTCTCCATCTTTCTTCCCTACAACCTAATCAAATCCACCTCAGCAAAGTTCCTCCTACCATTTTACTCCCCATCACCTCTTGGTCACTTTGAGCCAGGTTTGGGGGATTCGAACCATTGTGCCACGTGTGAGGTGAAACCATAGTTGTCATTTGGTAAGATTTCCCACTGTCTCTCAGTTGATTTAATTGGAAATTTATTTGGTGTAAGTAGAGAGCATTTTTGGTTCTATTTTAGTACACCTGCTGGGAGTTTAAATCCCTAAATTGAAGAAATTGAATAGCTATGGCCACTGGTTCAAAATTCACAGATACCTTGTCTACTTTGGTAACTCCACCACCTACTGGGAGCCCTGTGGCCACTCAAAAATTTGCAAGGATTGCAGAGGCCTCCAATGTGGAGACCCCTGTGATAACTAAACCCACTGAGGAGCCCTAAATTGAGGAAACTGTGAAGAAGGGCAAGGGTGTGGCCTCTGAGGCCCAAGGTGCTGAGAAGAAATCCACCCCAAAGAAGAGGGCTAGAGAGCACCCACATGCCAAAAGCCCTAAAAAATCAATGAAGAAGCAGAAAAAGGGAAAGACTGTGGCCCAAGAGGTCCTTGAGGATGAAGAGGAAGAAGATAATGAATACCTCAGGGTCCCCCCTGAATTTGTTACAACAATTAAGCTGGAGTCGGAAATAATCTTTGATAAAGTTTGTTTTGAGGAGCTGCCATGGACGTCAGCCTCCATTGAGTACCTAACCAAAGCAACCCTATTACCCTTGTTGAGTCCCCCAATGCAGCTAGTCTTCCCTAGACTAGTGCAACTATTTTATCAGAATATTAGGGTGAAGACTAGGGATGATGGGAATCAAGTATTGTTGGTATTGATTGACTAATTTGAAATGCTCTTCAATCAAGCTGTAATAGCAGAAATACTTGGGATACTTGACAAGTACAACCCTGTGTGTGGCTTGGGTCCCCCATTGACAGCCACCATCTCAGAGATAGTCAAGGAGCTAATAGGAGGGTCATTTCATTAGGGGTATCAATCAAGAAGAGAGATATACACCCCAACCTCTAATTTATGGATGGGGTGCTGAGAAAAATTGTGTATTGCTCTGGACATGAATAGGAGAGGAGGTATCCTTTTGCTGATGCACTCTACTCTTTCCACAATAATCACTACTTGGATGATGCCAAGTTGATCTTCGAGGGGATGCAAGATATTCATGAAAAGGAGAAGACCAAGAAGAAACCCCACTCACTTCCCTACTGCAAGCTCATTACAGCCTTGCTGAAGATGGGGGGGTACCAATTTCAAATGATGAGAAGAACATCACCTTGGACCCCAGAAAATATGGAAAGAAACAATGGGGGATTAATGGCACCCTAATTGAGAATAAGCAGAAGAAGGCTGATTTGTTAGCTCCAGTAGCCCCTCCAATTTCAGAAGCAGCTGTTGCTACTGCTGATTCTGTTTCATCCTCTATGGCTACAGGCTCTGCTACCCTCTCCCGAGTAGCCCATTCAAGTGGGCCAGCTAGCACCACTTCCACATTTGAAGCCATTACCTCACCAGTCACCCCTTCAATTTCAATGTCAGCCACTACTACCTCAAACCAAACCTTACAACCCACCATAGTTCCACCCTCCTTACCTCAACCAATTTAAACCTCAGTCACAACCTCATTACCCATACTTGTACCCTTGCCTACTTTCCCAGCTCACCCTAGCCCACCTGTGAAGGCCACATATAAAAAGAAAAGAAAATGAACCAAAATCCACACAGAGCCCCAACACAGCTATATATCCCAAACCATCCCAATTCCTGAAACCAGAGTCATACCAGACCCAACAATTGGCCTACCACCAACCTCAATAGCCCAAGCCTTTGAGCCTGAGCCTTACACCTTTGAAATCACACAAAGCTCTCTACTACACCTCTCCAGCCCATTGAAACCTCCACACCTTTTCCACCTGAGTTCCTTGAGCCCTTAGACCAATCCATTCCATCCCCACATACCCATGACCAAATCCCCCTTTCTGAAGAGGGATACTCAGCCATGATGTCCTCTATCATAGGGGACATCAACTATGAGTTTACCCCTCTCCTAGATTCCCCTCACCCTTCTTATTACAACCCTCCTCCACATTCACTACAACCCACCACCTTCACTGATGCACCTACTTCCCATTTTAACCAATTCCACCCACCGCCCCTGATTTCCTACCCCAAATGTTTAACCTATTATTCTCCCTTCAGGCCCAAGTGTTGCCCGATACCCAAACCCAATCATCAATTACGACCAATCTGCAATCCATGAACTCCACCCTACAAAACCAATCCTCAATCTAAACCAACTTACAAGCCATCCAAGCCACCTTTTCACTTTTAACCCATCCTTCCCATTTGCCTACCCCAGCCCAATCTATCCCTTCATTAACCATAGCAAAAACACTTGCTGTTGATGCCCCCTTTGAACCTATTTCCATTACCCCCCGATTACCCTTTAAAATGCCTCCACCCAAACTGACCCTGAGGTGATAGAACTCACAATACCCTCTACTCCCACCCCACCCATGCCACTACCCATACCTCCATCATTGCTGGCTGGCCGTTCCTTCATTGCTGCCCAACCCATATTACCAGCCTCTTTCTACCCTCGAGCTCTATACTACACCCACCTTCGAGTCATGAAGAAAAATGCTTACATCAAGAGGGATGCGGTAAGAGGAATGGCTGTCCTCAGAGCAGCAATGAGGCAGCCCCTCCTTGATAAACTCAAATCAGTACTGCTAGCCGACAAGTTAGAGAAGAAGAGAATCAAGTAGGGTTGGAGGGAGATAATGGTCCAATACAACCAAGAAAAGAATCAGGCTGAGGGGATGGAGGATGTCATCAAGAAATTGTAGACAAACTTGAGATTAGCTAAGGACAAGGCCTATGACTATGGTGTGACTTTTGCGGCATTGCAAAAGACCTTAACTGAAAATAGTGATCGGGAGTTAGTAGAAGCTATTTCCAAACAATTAAACCCTAATGTACCTCACATGAAAACAGCCCCTAAACCCAAGGAGACTAGCAAAGTCAAGCCTGGAATCAACATCTAGGAACCTACTTCAAAGCTAAAGCCGACTCTCGAAACGAAAATCACCTCCAAACCTAGAACCACTACTTCCAAAAGGTCACTGTTTGTTGTTGCTACTTTGAAGAAAGCAAAGGGTAAAGGAATCTAAGAACCACCTGATGTAGTATAGGATTCAGATGATTAAATTAGCACATGTAATTAGTTAGGATGTACTTTTTGTAGATCACCTTCCCTTACATTGTACAAATTTTTATTTTACCAATGAAATTCCTTTTTAGTTTAGTTTTGGTTGGTTTACTTTCTGTCTTTATAGTAGTTTGTTTGTTTTATTTGCTTGTGTGTGCCTTATTTAATGCATTTACTTGCTTTACTTGGTGTCTAATTTTGTGTATGATCCTTGCTACACATGCCCTTTCATCTTTGAACCTGTGAAGACACCGCTCCTCATAGGTTTGGAGGTGTGGCAAGGATTGTCAATGATGTAGTTAACTTAAGTGTAGCAGAATCAAGTGAGCGAGATATATATAGAGCTATGATCACCCAAGAAACTCTGAAAAGGAGGAAATTTAAAAATTTTGCAGACATCTAGGCAATAGAAACTTTTAAAGTTTAACATTTCTATGAGGTGAACACCAAGAAAACTCACCTGTGTCAGTACTTAGTGAACCATTAAAGGGAGAAAAAGGTAAGGATATGCCTAAGAGTTCAATGAAGACCATACCTAGTGAGATTTAGGCCTACAAATTTTTTTTCTCTCTTTGAGGAGTGACTTAGGCAATTCTTTCTGCTCGAAGGACTAGCTGAGTCAATGTTCTCACTAGAAGTTAGGCATCTCTAAGTTAAGACAACTGACAGTATCCATGATATTTAGGAAAGGATCAAGGCCTTCTCTTGGACAGTTTGAGCTTTAAAATAATAAACCCAGTAAGTTGCCCTTATGCATACACCTTTTAAGCCTTGATCTCCAATTTTCTTCAAAATACACCTAAGTACTTGTACCTAAACCTATGGATCTAATTCAAACCTACCCCCACTCTAAAAATTAAGAAGGTAAAGGAGGAGTTGAAGATGGACAAGTTAGGGGCAACATTGGGTGAATGGAGAAGAAGCACAAAAGAAGGAGGATAGCAGTGTAGCAGCTGGGAAGAGGGTGGCATTCCAGAAAAATAAAAACCAAACAGAAAGAAAAATCTCCAAAAGAAAAATAGAAAAAGAATAATGAAATGGAAGAGAGAGGAGTTAAGAGGAAATTTCATTGGAAAAAAGTAAAAATAAGAGGAGAAGTTGGCCACTTCAAGTCTGAAAAATGTTAAAGAAGATGAAATGTGTTGAACTAAAGAAGGTGAAGCCATGAATCACCTCCTTCACCTGTTGATTTCTCAAATTTACATCTTTTTCATCCTTCCATTATTTATAACTTACACTCATAAGCCACATTACAGCTCAGTCATAAGACCTTGTGACCCTAAGTTGAATGAGCTGTTATGTGGAGATGAGGAGTTATCCATTCTATGGTGAGGAATGACCAATGATGCCAGAAATTAGGTGCTTTGCCTATTTTAATGCTTGCATACCCATTTGGGGTTTGTAACTGCGCTTGAGCTTGTGTGAAAATGAGAACCCTCAAATTTCTTGGTGAGAGATTGCCCTGGTGAGCATTGGGTCTGTTATTAAATGTAATGGGCATTGCCTAAAACTTAATTTTTTAATTGATGATGAGCTCAGTATTGACATACATGTGTTGTTTCTCTTATTGTAAGCTAATTGGAATGATGTGCATACATGTAAAAGTTTAAATGATTAAATGTCTGTGCATATCCTATATTTAAATTCCTTATATTTTGAATCAAAGGTGAACTAATGCTCTGTGTATTAATAGCTTACTTGATAATTTTGCACCTTTGTTAACTACTTCATTGAGAAGTTTGTGGGTACCTTCATTGAAAACCCTCAGGAGACTTCACTCCTCCACTCGGGATCACCTAGGGGTTTAAAAGGTTTGATGCATAAGCTAAATGTATCCATGCTCCCTACGAAAGTGACATTTATATTCTTAGAATAGCTATTTAAATTTTGCTTTGCTCAGGGACTAGCAAAGATTAGGTTTGGGGGTGTGTTATTCACTGAAAAGTACCACTTTTTAGTGAATAACCTAGCCTTTGCTAGTCCTTGAAGCTGACTAATAACTCTTGCTTATCCTGTTTTGTAGATTACTAATAACTTGTGCAGCTTAACACAAAGTCCATGCCTTTGGTGCCAAGAAGAGAGAGAATTCAAGCAAAAGATGACTGCTAAACTAGAGAGTGATGGAACACCATGGTGGTACACACAATGGAGACTATTTTACATATCATAATGGACCAAGAAAGTCTAGTAGATGAAAGAAGTACAGATGAGAGTAGAGGAAGCTGCAACAGAAGTATGTGCATAGCAGCAAGTGTTGCTACCCCAGCTGTGCTTTCTTTATTTATTTGTGGTAAAAGAAATTTAAAATCAAAATAAAATAGGGGATGAAATCAGCACAACTGAGAAGTCCTAGACCTGCAAGATACAGGGTCCATTGTGGCAAGTTTTGATAAATAAGAGTTTGTCCCACATGGAAAGATGATCTACAGCTCCAAGGGAGCAATCTCTAGTAGTCCCCCCAGATCTGACTATAGATCTGGCAGTCCTTAAGGGAAGGGAGTTTAAGGTCACTTAGTTTACAGATCCTAAGGTAGCCTAATGTCTAAACTACAGAAAGGGTTGACAGGATGGATGGAGTGTGGAAAATAAATATAAAAGGGTGAGAAGTATGTTATTGAGCCTAGATCGGAGGAGTTTTGAAACTCAGATTCAGATCTGATGTTATAGAAATCCTGTCCAATGGCTACGTTATCTCCACTGAGGAGAAAGAATCCAACCCATCTCTGTGTCATGATTCAATCCCTTAAGGTTATAACCTGTCCACTCAAATGGTCACAGACTATCCCATAGGGGAACCACAATCCAGAGATGGGTCAAAACAAGTTAATCATTGTAGGCACTATTTCATCCTGGCTACCAGCTCAAGAATCCATAGGGAACCTCAACCTCTAAAGCTCTATGTGTGGGGCTAAGGCTCTATAGGACCATGATAGCTGAGACACATAGAACCAACAAGAGATTGAGTACAACCTTTAATCTAGTTTTCCATTGCTTGAGTGAGGCTACAATGGTCCAGTCACAAGCCTACAATCTCTATAACTAGATCAGATCTAACATCTGATAGCAGATCAATACAAATATAGGGAAGTCTGCCTCTGTACAATCTCCCACCAGGCTAATACAAGCTCAAGTGCAGAGAAGAAGGATGCATCTTAGATCGGTGGATTAGAATCACCCTAAGGCTATAACCTGTCCACTTGAATGGTCACAGACTATCCCAGAGGCTATCCTCCTCACGGAGCCTAAGACAAAACAAGAATATCGCTGCCACCACCATGGTCATAAGGCTACCATCTCAAGCTCCCATGGGGATTTCAGATCTAGTGGGTCCTGTGGTGGGGCTAAGGCTGTATAGGACCATGATAGCCCAAACACACAGGTCACTTGGATCTGAGTGGCCCTTAGAATCAGTCCTCCATTGCTTTGAATCACAGCCAAAGCAATGGCGGATCACAAGGCAGCAGCCTTGTACAGAGTAGATCACATTCAAACACAAATCTCATGTTGTAAAAATCCTATTACAAAACTTCCATTAAACTAGTTAAAAATGCATACAAAGACATAGCCAGCAAGTGCTAGACTATGGAGAAAAGGAAAAAGAAAAAGAAAACTACTTACAGCTATAAAAGAAAAGAAAAATGATCTCAGATCAAATCTCCAAGAGATGAGATGTGTTTCAAGATATCTAAACCTAAGCTAAGTATGGGGTTTATATGGCAGTGGTGTGGCGGCGCATTAGGGTTAGGAAACCCAAATTTTAACGATGCCACATGGCCTAATAGTGATCCTTGGATGCCTTGGGATATGTGCATAGAGATTTAAGCATGGGAGTGCGTGCCCTAATCGCTGGAAATTCCCAGAAAGTCCACTGCTGAAGCGATGGAAGTTGAAGTTCAGAGCTTCACTAGGTAGCTATTGTTTCCCAGCCTTATCGCGTGGTAGCTCTTGCTATTCGCGAGGATGGTTTGACATTGAAGCTTCAACCGTCGCAAGGTTGCCTTGGTTTTCTCTTCAGGCAGTCGCACGGTAGAGAATTACGCTCTCGCTGGATTGGGCTTCGTGAGGTTGAGTAGACATCAAAGCCTCAGATGTCGCTGGGTTGGAGTTCAAGCAGTCGTGAGGTAGCTGCGCATTTGCTGGGTTGATCTTCACGAGGATGGATTTGAATAGTGCGAGAACTGTGCGAGCACTTCTCTTCAATGGACTTCGTGAGGCTTTAATGAGTTTTGAACTGCACGAGGTTCCATGTCTTAATTGATCTTTACGAGGATGGCTTTATCTTCGCGAGGATGCTTTCTTCTTGAATAGCGCGAGAACTACGCGAGTTCTCTTTTGATATTTACATCCCGCGGCTACTGCGCGAAGAGTCTTCTGAAGCTCTCTCTCCTCAGCCGGTCTGAGAGAACTGTGCGAGGTTGAGAGAGGTCTGGTTTGAACTGCACGAGACTGTGCGATGTGTTCTACTCTTGAGCTTCGTGAGAGCTGCACAAGTTTGTGCTTCTGAAGCTCTTTAGTCACTCAACTGCGCAAGAAGTTGTTGTAAAGTCATGGGAAGCTCAGTTGGACTGCGCGAGGCATATTTCTCCTGAATCCTCTAAAGCTTGGGTCAGCTACGCGAGGCTCATTTCAGGTCTAGATTCAGAGTTCATCCTTCTGAGGGACTTCTAGTGCCAAAACAGGCTCCTTAGCAGGATTCCTGGCCTTATTTCACTGCTGATTATTACCTACATAAAACACTTAACAAGAACTTATTAGATGGCTAAGGGTCTAATCAAAAAATTGAGTTAAGGGGTGAAAAGTGGTACTTTTCAGGTCTTAACACACCCCCAAACCTAATCTTTTCTAGTCTCTTAGCAAAGCTACATTAAATCTACTACAAAAATTAAATGCCACTTTCGTAGGGAGCACAGATACATTTAGCATAAGTACCAAGCCTTTTAAACCCCTAGGTTATCCCTATTGGAGGAGTGAAGTCTCCTGAGGGTTTTCAGTGAAGACACCCACAAACTTCTTAATAAAATAGTTAACAAAAGTGTAATACCATCAAGTGAGCAGTCAAAGAGCAGACTTAGTTTACTCTTGAATCAGTAAAAATAAAAGAAATTTAATCCATTGGTTACACAGAAATTTAAACAGCATAAGCTTCTCATGAATGCACAACATTTCCAATCAGTTTACAGCCACAGAAAACTGCACAAGTGTGTGCCAGCACTGAGCTCATCATCAGATCAAAAATTAGGTTATAGGTCATACCTAATGCATTCAAGATCAGACCTAAAACTTTCCAAGGCATACTCTCATAAGGCTCTTATTGAGGGGTTCATTTGCTCTCAGGCTCAAGAGCAGTTACATCCCCCAAATGGGTCTGTAAGCATGAGCGTAGGCATAGCTTTGAAGTTCTAGCATCATTGATAGATCCTCACCATAGATTGGGTAACTCTTTATCTCCACATGACAGCTCACTCAACTTTGGATCACAAGGGCTTTTAACTAGGCTGTAATGTGGCTTATGGAGTGGGGTTAAAAAGAATGGAAGGTTGAAAAGGGGTTCAAAATTGAGAAATCAGTAGGTGAAAGAGGTGATTTATGACTTCACCTTCTTGATTTTAGCTCCTTTCTTCTTCTTTGAGATTTTCAGATTTGAAGTGATCAGTTTCTCTTCTTGATTTCGATTTTCCAAAAGAAAGTTCCTCTTGACTCCTCTCATACTCCTCTTCATTATTACTTTTATTTCTTTTTGATGTATTTTTCTTTTTTTTAGTTTTGTTTTTGCTTTTCTGAAATGCCACCATGTTCTCAGTTACCATACTGCCAAAATTTTGAGATACTTCTTCTCCATTTACCTAATGTTGACCATAGCTAGTCCATCTTCAACTCTTTCTCCTTTACCTTCTGAATTCTCAGAGCGAGGGTAGACTGAATCAGGTTCATAGGTTCAGGTACAAGTACTCAGGTGTATTTTGAAGAAATTCAGGATTTAAAGCTCAAAGGGGGTATGGACAAGGGCAGTTGCTTTAGGGTTGGTCTTTTTAGGCTCAAACTGTCCAAGAGAAGGCCTTGATCCTTTCCTAAGTCTCATGAGTGCTGTCAGTTATTTCAACTTGGAGTTGCCTAACTTCTAGTTAGCACAGTGACTAGAAGAAATTGCCTTAGTTACTCCTCAAAGAATAGAAAAAAAATTTGTAGGCCCAATTCTCACTGGTTATGGTCTTCCTTTGAACTTTTAAGTATGTCCTCACCTTTTTCTCTCTCTAATGATTCACTAAGTGCTGATACAAGTGAGTTTCTTTGATGATATCATCATGGAAACGTGAAATATTAAAAGTTTATAATGTCTAAAGTTTACAGAAATTTTAAATTTCTTATTTTTCATGATTCTTAAGTGAACATAGATCCATTTCCATATTACTCACATGGCTCTGCTGCACTTAGGTTAACTATTCAATTGGCAAGGTCTGCTTGCCACACCCCCAAACCTATGAGGAGCAGTGTCCTCACTGGTTCAAAGTGAATGTGCAATAGATTTATTGAGGGTAAAAAGAAAAGAAAATAACATCGAACAAAACACACAACAAACAAAGCAAAATAGTAATGACAAAAGAAGAAAATCTATTAAAAATGAGAAATGTACAAACTAAAAGAAAACATAAGCAAAAGAGTGCAAAAACAGAAAAAATCCTAGGTACAATCTAATCAGAATCTGGATCAAAACTTGTCCCAACCCATCTTCTTGGCATGCTCTTGAAGGTAAGCCTCTTACTCTTTTTTCTTTCATTCCCTCTCTTCCTTTCTTTGGGCCACAATTTTGGGCATAGTTGGTGCCTTGACCCTCATTTTTCTGGTCTTTGGTTAAGGAGGGATCACTGAAGATTTATCTGTGGTTGGCTCAGGGGATTTGATAGGACTTTTTCCTTTGGGACACTTCCCTTTTGGGCCCTTCCCTGGCTGAGACTGAGGGGGAATGAGAGGGGATTGAGCTTGATCTGGCTCAGGAGGGACAACAGGGTATTTATCTTTTTCTTTCACCTGAGGCAGGAGAGGACTTTTCCCTTTGTCAAGCTTAGGGGGAGCCACAGAAGACTTTTCTTATTCCTTTGCTGCAGGAATGGCAGGGCTCTTGCCCTTCTCTGGCTGGCTCATTGGTGGTGCCTCCTCAGGCTGGGCAGATGTTTCTTTTCCAATTTTTAGAGAGGCAGCAGTGTGAGAAGTTCTTTTAGCTATAACTTTCCTTCTCTGAGGATAGGTTTGTTCAGCAGGGCTTGATGAAGGAGCAGTAACAGGAGTCTTGGCACTTGGATCCATAGGTGGTGTAGAATCGGAGTCTGAGTCAGAAGGAAAACGCTCAGTGGGATTCAAACCAAGGGCAGCAGCAGCCTGTCTGCATTCCTCTTTGCAAAGTAGGCGACCATGGGGATCATCCTGAGCAGAAGCTCTGGTGACCTTTGGAGGTGGTGATGGAGGGGCTGACCTTTTTCCTTTTTGGGCTGCAGTGGCTCTTTTAGAGGTGGAAGGTTTCTTGGAAGGAGTCCTTTTTCTTTTGGGGGCAGGAGATTGAACAGGGGGAGGCACTGAGACAGGAGCAGGAACTTGAGTAGGAGCAGGAGGAGGTACCAGAGTGGGGGTTGTAGGAGGTTGTGTAGAGATGGGTGGGTTTGTCAATGTTTGAAGGGTGGATTTTATGTTGGTGATGTCAGTCTGCATTTGGTCTTGGGTTTGTGTTGTGGTGGATAGCTGGGTCTGGATGTCATGTATTAAGGAAAGGATATGGGTAAGGGTGTCAGAGGTTGGTTGGGGTGGAATATGAGAAGAGGAGGGAACAGGTTGGAAAGGGGAAGTGGGGGCATGATGGAAAGTTGTAGGGGGAGAAGATGAAAGGTCTGGTGAGTGATGTGGTGAAGGGAGGGGGGAACCGGGGAGAGGGATGTCATGGGTTGGCATGGTATCAAGCAAGGTAGTCATGAAGGCCTGATACCCTGAAGTGGTGGCAAGATTAAAGTCAAGGTCTGGGAGTGGAGGTGAAGTAGGGATGGTTGGTATGGTGTCTGGGTCAATGTGTATGGTTTCAATGGTTGTTGAAGGAGTAGGGTGTGTCTGTGTTTGTGAGGGAATGGTAGAGGTTGTGGTCTTCTTTTTCAGGTAGGATATTAGGGGAGGGCTGACAGGGTTTAGGTCAGATGATGTTGGAGATACTGGGGCTATGTATTGAGGTAAGGTGGGTGAAGGGGGGGTGTTGTCATGGGGTTCAACACTTTCCACCCAGGAACGAATCACAGGGGGAGGTGGAATGGAAAAGGGAGATAAGAGAGGGAAAGGGAGAGATGGAATAGGCAAAGAAACTGATGGAGGGGCAAGTGTGGTGGATGGAGGTATTGTTGCAAAAGCAGAGGTGACAGAAGCTTGCACCACCTTCTTTGGAGCAGGGGCTTTAGCCCTCTTTTTGGGGGCAGGGGTGGCCTTTGCCACAGCAGTTCCCTCTCCTTGAACAGAAACAACTTGAGCTTCAGCCTTCTTCTTCTTCTGGGGATCCATCAGACTCCTACTGATCCCCCATTGTCTTTTGGCAAAAGTGGTGGGAGTGAGGTCATCAGATAACTCCCCCATCGGTATACCTCCCTCGTAAGTAATTTGGTGATGAGTCTTCCATAGGGGAGAGTGTAGATCTTCTTTTTCAGCCCGAGCTTCACCATTATATCCTTCATAGCCTGAAAAATCAACCATGTAGCATAAATCCATGGCCCAGAAAGAAGGAATAGAGAGCATCAGCAATTGGTGTCCTCCTCTCTTGCTGATGGCCGGAGCAATAAATATTCTTCCTCAGCACTTGATCAATGAACAGTAATTTGGGATCCAATTCTCTTCTTCTGATGGAGTCCCTTGTGGCCTTCAAACCTCTAGTAATGGCCTGTGCAATGGTATCAATGGGGGCACTCACAGGGGAACCATAACCACAGTTGGGATAAAAAATGGCAGGGATGCCCATGACTTCAGCAATCAACTTTGGGCTGAGTAGCATCTCAAAATTGTCAACTAACACAAGGAGGCCTGGCTGCCCATGTGTGTCTGGTCTGACCCTAAGGTGCTGGTAAAAGAGTTGCACTAACCTAGGGTAGGCTAGTGCAGGAATCATTTTCATCAAGGGGATCAAACCAGCCTTGCGCAAGAACTCAATGGCAGGTGCTGACAACGGCTCAGTTTCAAAGAAAGATATATCAAAAATGGCTTCAGGCTCTAAGGGAATGGAAATGAGGAGCTCGGAGGGTGTAGAGTAATCAGGTGTTTGTTCAGCCACCTCAGGAACCACCTCCTTCCCTTTTTGTTGTGCCGTAGAGGACTTGGCTTTCTTAGGGGCAGGCTCCACGGGAGCCTGATCCCGGGCTCTCTTCACAGGTGCACTTTTAGGAGCCATTAAGATTCTCCTTGGTGAGTGTGCAGTTGAAATTTTGAAAGAAAAAATTAAGAGCTGAGTCTTACCCTAAAAGTTAGGGTTCTATTCAATTTGATGCATGGTAGACCGCAGGAGCTCCTAGCAGGGGGAAACTGTTGACGGAAGCTTTAAGAACAAAAATCTAGAATTTCAAAGTGAACGATGAACTGTAGACAGGATGCTGGAGGAGAGATATTGAGAGGAGTGGGAGCTAGGGTTTCGCTGGCAGGAGAGGAAGGAGAAAATAGTAAAGAAAAGTAGTGCGGGATTGGATTTTAAATATCACGAGGCTTGGCGCACTTTAAAAATATCTGCTCGCTGGATAGGCATGAATGGGTCGCGAGATTGGATGTTCATTTAAACTGCGCGAGGAAGCCCACACAACTATATATGAAACTCGCGACAACAAAGCAAAGTAATTCTTTATGAACTGCACGAGAGGAAACCAAACCAAATTTTCAGAACCTCGCGACGACTTAAACAAAGTTAGAATTCACACACCCACTAGTCAGCCTTTTGGCCTTTGTTTTGTGGGTGGATTCTCTCACAGGCTCTCTTCCAGGAACACCCATAAGCATTATAAAACATTCAAAAATTCCCATACTCTCAAAGCATTAAATTCACACATCATGAAAAGCATTCAAACAATACCATCATCATTCAATCACTTGAAATTATCACACAAAGGGAACAGGAATAAAAGTAGGCATAAAGCACTAAACTCAGACTCCAACAAGATCACAAAAAATTCCTATAAACTGTAAAATACATAACATACAAAGTGCACAGTTCTTAGCATCAATTAATGAAAGATCCCCTTCAAGGTTTGAGGATCCTTCACCAATCAAAAATTAGCCCTTGGGATTAACCACTGGTTGACTGGGTAGCCTTCCCTCTTCTCTTTTGGCTAAGGTATTTGCTAGTTGGCCAATCTACTCTTCCATCTTCTTGATGCTCTGACCATGAGAATTCACAGTCTGAGCCAAGGAACCCAGGTTTTGTAGTGAGGTCAAGACCTGATCCTCAAAAGAAGTATTTCTAGGTTGAGATGGGGGTAAGACCAATTGATTTTGTTGCTGATGGGGCTGTTGATGGTGCTGGAAGTTAGACCTAGGGGCATACCCTTGATTGAACTGCTGCTGTGGCCTTTGAGGTAAAGCCAACATCTACTGGGGCTGCATATAATTGTCTTGCCTCCACCTCAGATTTGGGTGGTCTCTCCATTGGTAAACAGCATTTTGGTGCTGGTATCCATATGGCTGTCTATTGTAGCCACCAGATTGTTGCTGGCCAAAAGATTGCGTAGTAGCAGCAAGTTCCAAAACCAATTTAGGATATTGCCCTGCAGATGGACATTCCTCCACTGTGTGCTGTGGGGACTGGCATATCAGACATGCCTCCACCACTTGAGCAGCCCCTCTGGGTTGCATCACAGTCAATAATTTATCAAACTTCCCTGAGAGGTTTGCCATCTGTAGCTGCAGGTCATTATTCCCAGACACCTCATAAACTTTTCCTCTTGATGTAGCAGCAGGCCCCACTTTTCACACAGACTCCTGACTAGTTCTTTCCAAGGATAGATTTTGAAAAGCATTTTCACTAATCACCTCAAACAATTCCCATGCCTCACTAGCAGTTTTGTACATGTAAGTGCCACCACAAGAGGCATCAACCATATCTGTACTTTTTTCATCAATTCCGTTCTAGAAGCTTTGAACAAGCTGCCAGTCTGGGATCTTGTGGTGGAGGCATTGTTTGAGCATTCCTTAAACCTATCCCAGGCTTGATTAAAATCCTCAGTTGGGGCTTAGGAAAAAGCAAGAATTGCCTTCCTCAACTGGCTAGTTTTGGTCTCAGGGAAGAACTTAGTCAGAAACTTGGTCTGCAGGTCTTTCCATGAAGCAATGCTATTGTTGGGAAGAGTGGTCAACCAGGTACTGGCCCTATCCTTCAGAGAGAAGGGAAAGAGTCTGAGCCTAGTAGCCTCAGGTCCCAAACCAATGATATTAAAAGTGGTGCACAAGGCCAAGAACTGGTCGATATGCTTGTAAGGGTCCTCCTTGATAAGCCCATGGAAAGAGGGCAGCATCTGGATGATTGAAGTTTTTATTTCATAATCCCCCTGAACATCAGGGAATTGAATGCTAAAAGGGGAGTTATAGTCATCCGGAGCATTCAACTCCTTGAGAGTTCTGGGTTGTTCTTCACCCATATTAGCTGTCACAGATTCACTTGGGGGCTCTCCTATGGTGTGCCTGTCTCTTCTAAGTCTCCTTCCCCTTTCAAACTCAGGGTTAAGAGGCTCTAAAGTAGGGCATAGAGATCTCCTCCCTAGAATACAAGCACACCAATAGCAAGGAGAGCTTCTTGCAGGCACATTGCAAATGAATAACTTTACAATTAACAAATTTATCTAACTAATTTACAGCTATTCAAAGAATACATTTACAACTATCCTAGATACTGCTAGAGAATTTTCAAGATAGACAGAGTTTTAAAAGTTAGAGAGTTTGCAAATAGAGGTAGCTAAGCTCCAATTGTCCTTCACTGCAGCTGTCTAGATCTGCAAAAAAAAATAATTCACAAATACATCAGCAGTATCAATTATTCTTAACTACCAAAGAATAATAAAACTACAAAAACTTAGGGTCTACTAATATATCAACTTTTCCCGGCAACGGCGCCAAAAACTTGTTGCTACCCCAGCTGTGCTTTCTTTATTTGTTTGTGGTAAAAGAAATTTAAAATCAAAATAAAACAAGGGATGAAATCCACACAACTGAGAAGTCCTAGACCTGCAAGATACAGGATCCATTGTGGCAAGTTTTGATAAGTAAGAGTTTGTCCCACAGGGAAAGATGATCTACAGCTCCAAGGGAGCCATCTCTAGTAGTCCCTCCAGATCTGACTACAAATCTAGCAGTCCTTAAGGGAAGGGAGTTTAAGGTCACTTAGTTTACAGATCCTAAGGTAGCCTAATGTCTAAACTACAGAAAGGGTTGAGAGGACGGATGGAGTGTGGAAAATAATTATAAAAGGGTGAAAAGTATGTTATTGAGCCTAGATCAAAGGAGTTTTGTAACTCAGATTCATATTTGATGTTATAGAAATCCTGTCCAATGGCTATGTTATCACCACTGAGGAGAAAGAATCCAACCCATCTCTGTGCCATGATTCAATCCCTTAAGGTTATAACCTGTCCACTCAAATGGTCATAGACTATCCCATGGGGGAACCACAATTCAGAGATGGGTCAAAATAAGTTAATCATTGTAGGCACTATTTCATCCAAGCTACCAGCTCAAGAATCCATAGGGAACCTCAACCTCTAAAGCTCTATGTGTGGGGCTAAGGCTGTATAGGACCATGATAGCCTAGACACATAGAACCAGTAAGAGATTGGGTACAACCTTCGATCTAGCTGTCCATTGCTTGAGTGAGGCTACAATGGTTCAGTCACAAGCCTACAATCTCTATAACCAGATCAGATCTAACATCTGATAGCAGATCTATACAAATATAGGGGAGTCTGCCTCTGTACAATCTCCCACCAGGCTAATATAAGCTCAGGTGCAGAGAAGAAGGATCCATCTTGGATCAGTGGATTAGAATCACCCTAAGGCTACAATCTGTCCACTTGAATGGTCACAGACTATCCCAGAGGCTATCCTCCTCATGGAGCCTGAGACAAAACAAGAATATCGCTGCCACCACCATGGTCACAAGACTACCAGCTCAAGCTCCCCTAGGGATTTCAGATCTAGTGGGTCCTGTGGTGGGGCTAAGGCTGTATAGGACCATGATAGCCCAGACACACAGGTCACTTGGATCTGAGTGGCCCTTAGAATCAGCCCTCTATTGCTTTGAATCACAGCCAAAGAAATGGCGGATCACAAGGCAGCAGCCTTGCACAGAGCAGATCATATTCAAACACAAATCCCATAATGTAAAAATCCTATTACAAAACTTCCATTAAACTAGTTCAAAATGCATACAAAGACATTGCCAGTAAGTGCTGGACTATGGAGAGAAGGAAAAAGAAAAACAAAACTACTTACAGCTATAAAATAAAAGAAAAACGATCTCAGACCAAGTCTCTAAGAGATGAGACGTGTTCCAAGATATGTAAACCTAAGCTATGTATGGGTTTATATAGCAGTGGTGTGGCGGTGCATTAGGGTTAGGAAACCCAAATTTTAATGATGCCACATGGCCTAATAGTGATCCTTGGATGCCTCGGGGTGCATGCACAGAGATTTAAGCATGGGAGTGCGTGCCCTAATCGCTGGAAATTCCTAGAAAGTCCTCTACTGAAGCGATGGAAGTTAAAGTTCAGAGCTTCTCTAGGTAGCTATTATTTCCCAGACTTGTCGCGTGGTAGCTCTTGCTCTTCGCAAGGATGGTTTGACATTGAAGCTTCAACTGTTGCGAGGTTGCCTTGGTTTGCTCTTCAGGCAGTCGCGCGATAGAGAATTGCGCTCTCGCTGGATTGGGCTTCACGAGGTTGAGTAGACATCAAAGCCTCAGATGTCGCGAGGTTGGAGTTCAAGCAGTCATGAGGTAGCTGCACATTCGCTGGGTTGATCTTCGCGAGGATGGATTTGAATAGCGCGAGAATTGCGTGAGCATTTCTCTTCAATGGACTTCGTGAGTTTCCTCGTGAGGCTTTAATGAGTTCTAAACTGCGCAAGGTTCCATGTCTTAATTGATCTTCGCGAGGATGCTTTCTTCTTGAATAGCGTGAGAACTGCGCGAGGAGTTCTCTTCTGATATCTGCATCCATGCTCATGCGGCCGATTCTTGCCAAGAGTCTTCAAGCTCTCTCCCTCGATCGTTACACGGAACTACGCGAGGTTGAGAGAGGTCTACTTTGAACTGCACGAGATTACGCGATGTGTTCTACTCTTGAGCTTCGCGAGAGCTGCACGAGTTTGTGCTTCTGAAGCTCTTCAGTCACTCAACTGCATGAGAAGTTGTTGTAAAGTCTTGGGAAGCTCAATTGGACTGCGCAAGGCATATTTTGACTGAATGCTCTAAAGCTTGGGTCAGTTGCGCGAGGCTCATTTCAAGTCTGGATTCAGAGTCCATCCTTCTGAGGGACTTCTAGTGCCAAAACAGGCTCCTCAGCAGGATTCCTGGCCTTATTTCACTGCTGATTATTACCTACATAAAACACTAAACAAGAACTTATTTGATGGCTAAGGGTCTAATCAAAGGTAAAGTTAAGGGGTGAAAAGTGGTACTTTTCAGGTCTTAACAGCAAGATAACTTTTATTGTAACTTTAGCCATGCGAGGTAGCACCTCAACTGTGCGAGATAGCTCATTTGCCCTTCTGCTGCTATGCAACTGCTAGCTCTCTCCACTCAAACCTATGCTTCTCTCATATGCTAGACTTTCTTGGTCCATTATGACATACAAAATAGTCACCATGGTGTTCCATCAATCTCTGGCTCAACTTTCATCCTTGGCTTGAATGCTCTCTCTTCTTAGCACCAAAGGCATGGACTTTGTGTTAAGCTGCATAAGTTATTACTAATCTACAAAACAAGCTAAACAAGAGTTATTAGTAAACTTCAAGGTCCAGCAAAAGCTAGGTTAAGAGGTGTAAAGTAATACTTTTCAGTGAATAACACTTAGTCCTCTAGATTTTGGGCATCAATTAAAAATGAGATTTCCTCAACACAGATTTATACTAATCAACAATCTTCCAGAAATTTGGGCATCAATCAAACTCAAGAAAACTGAAGATGAAAAATAAAAATTGTTACACTAATCTGCAAATTCAAGACTTTAGTCATCAATTAAAATCAAGAATTCTTAGATGTTTACAGAGTAATAAATCTAAATTAGAAAGCAAATAAAAGATCTTTCATCCATCAATCACAGGCGTCAATTGCTTCTCAGAAATTACATATGCTCTACTTTAATCTTCTAGCTCCCGATCATAGTTGTCAATTGCTCTCGAGAAACCTTGGATATCTAAACTACTCTAAATTAAGGTGATTGGAAGAAAACCCAACCTCAGTCGTCAATTGATGCTGAGAGTTCCTTCCATATGTTTTTTTCCTAACCCAAGCCCTCTTATTTATAGATCATAAGGGCTCGGTTTACATTATTCTAATTCCAATAAAAGAAAGATTCCTAATAACAAAAGATTCCTAATAACAAAAGATTCCTAATAAAACTAAGCTTCTAGTCTTATCTTCCTCGCTTTCGATGGGAGATGTGATGTGTGCAGGGATTGTTCCTATGTTACAGCAGTAGAGATCTTTAGGATTCTTTCGCCAATCTTCTCAGATCCGTGGATTGCCAGACTTTTAATTTAAGTAATCTAATTATGTAATTGGCAGTGCATATCTTCGCATGAACAACAACAGCGAGCTTTGATTCATACAATCGTAAATTATGATTGCTTCTCTTTTTGTATAGTTCTCAGCTCTTTCAAATGGTTGTAACTTGCATCGGTGCCTCCAGTCATAAGCTCCTTTCGTGGGTTCGTACTTTACGGATCCTTTTGTTTCTTCTTCGATTTCATTCATTCGTGATTTACGAAAGGTCATAAACTCTCTTCCTTCGGATTTCGGACTGGTTCTCAATACGATTGGTCGTATTTGCATACGATTGTTATTCTTACTGCATTTTGAGTTTATTTTTGTGAAGATTATTACTTTTGCTCTATTCTGCTATATGTTCTAAATATCTACACATCATCATCTCATTAGTAGCAAACTGGGGTCTAGCATCACTAAGTTAAGGGTGATAGAATGGTAAATTATGTGACTGATCACACCCCAAAACTTAAGCTCTCTTAGTCCTTAGCAAACAATGAAAAGTTAACTAACCTAAAACTATAAATTTAAATGCCACATTCGTAGGGAGCATGATTTTATTTAGCAGATGCAACAAGCCTTTAAGCCCCTAGGTAATCCCTAGTGGAGGAGTTATTGTAACGCCTTGCAATTTTCCCGAATCTGAGTACACCGGGTATGTAATAGTACTAAAAACCCAAAACAATGAATGCCCAATAATCTAGATAAACCAGGTTATTAATAAGATATGGGTACCTTTGGAATAGGACCCAATTTTTAATTTGTGTAACAAATATACCACCACCTTGTGAGCACTCCTGGTGTGCTTCAGTTTTAGATTTTGTCTTAAGGACCAGTACAATAAAAGTGGTGTATCAACAGTACACGAAATCAAGACTCATTTGTTAATCAGCCCAAGGTTTTAGACCCGTTGGTTGAGGCCCTATATGGCCCAAGAAGCAAGACCCGTTAGTTGAGGCCTTATGTTAGACCAGTACACCAAGCCGTGTGTGCCGATTTCATACTGGGTTAGGCACCCCAAACTTATAGAACCAACTCCCACGCATAAGCTGCATGGTAATCAAACGCTAGAGTTAGAGTGGAGAGTTGAGCCATCTTTCCTCTTATCTTCCATATTGAAGAACTTGAACCATCCGGATTTCGCGCGACCTCATTCAAAGAAACCCCTGCCCAAATCCTTCGATGAAGAAAAAGTGCCACTGTATCGACACCGCCGTGGTGTTCGATTGTCAGAATCCTGGGATTAAGAGATCGTGTGGTAAAGCACGTAGCCGACAAAAACTTCATCAACGAAGACTGGAAACTTCACATGCGAAGAATCCGTGAAGGTAAATGCCTTAGCTCCGCCTCGTAAAACTAAATTTCATAATATTAGGATTGTTCCAGCTGATTTTGGAATCACATGCAAAGAATTTCTGTCATTCGAACGCGAGAAAGGCTTAATGGCCAAATTCTTTAAATTTTGATGCCTCGAAGCATTGCATGCATGATTAAACTAAGATAGAGGTTTAGTTGTAGCATGATAGTATAAAGATTAGGTTAATTGAATAGGTAGGGTAAGTATTATGCAATATGTTTGGGATTTATGAAGAAGAAGAAGCAAAAAGGACTTGCGAGCTTATCTGGCTCGCCGTGACAACCTAGAGTCTCACCGTGGCGAGAAGTGACCTGAAGCACTCCCCATGGAGAGTGCTACTCTAAAAATTAGGCCATTTTGGCTTTGGAAAATCTTGCCACGACGAGACACTTCGAGTCACATGGCACCTGTGCACCTCACCGCGGCAACCCTATAGCTTGCCGCAGCGAGGTACCCTATTTTGTGAGCTTAGATTTTTCAGTTCTTTCGTGCCAAATGAGACATGTTTGATGACAAATATGACTCATTAACACTTAGGGCATATGCTATATGTTATCTAGGATAAATTCTAGGAATCATTGAGAAGGAATTCGCTTCGATTCATTCCATTTTATTCATGAGTTTTTGACATTATGGTAGGGACCTTCCCAATTACTTGTTTTCTTGAATTCGTACCACTAATGCAAATATTAAATACATGATATTTTCTAGAATTGCTAAACGCAAAATCCTGAAATGTTTTCAAGGTCATAATTTGATTTCCATACATGATTTGCATGGCTTTTATACCCAGCATCTTGCTATATTATTGTATTGGATCCAATAAGTTTCCAACTTCTAGATTTGAATTATATCATTGTTACCTGTCTTGTGAACATGTTCAATTCAGTATCTCTATTATGTCTCGATTCAAGTGGCCCTGTTAACGTAGCTCAGGGGCTTGACCTTTCTCGGTTCAAGTGACCCTATTAACGTAGCTTAGGGGCTTGACGTTTCTCAGTTCAAGTGAGCCTATTAACGTAGCTCAGGGGCTTGACCTATCTCGGTTCAAGTGACCCTATTAATGTAGCTCTGGGGCTTGACTTTCTAGTTCAAGTGACCCTGTTAGCGTAGCTCAGGGGCTTGGCTTCTTGGTTCAAGTGACCCTATTAATGTAGCTCAAGGGCTTGACGTTTTGACACCGTTTTGATTTCTTGTTATACATTGACATGATTTGCTCTCTTGAATTGTTCCCAAGGTCTTATTACGTTTTGCTTGATCTAATACGCATTACTTTAAGCATGATTATTTACATTAATGATATGATCTGTTTTGACAATATCGTTAAAGTCGTTGTTTCTTTAAAATTGCTTTATTTATGCATCAAGATCATGAATAAGAATGCTAAAAAGGTAATTTAGCACTGTTTTTCCCTATTGAGCTTGGACTATAGCTCATTCCTTGACTATACGTCGCAACTGCAGGGGTTGATCTAGAGAGGGATCCAAAGCAAGAGGAGGATCCAGACTATAATCCCGAGGACGAGGAAGAATTGCTAGAAGAGTTCTTTCCTTAGCTGTTTTGGTTGAGAACATGGATATTTTGAGTTTGGATAAATGGTACAGTAATATGTTAAATCGAATACATTTATGTAGTTTTGTTCCACTGTTTAGGTGAAGGTCGGCCTTCACCGGTGGATGTATAGTTTTGATATATGTCGAATGATGGTGATCTTTTTTTGTTTATTTTGCCATTTCGCTTATTGTTATAGCTTTGTTTCTGCTTTGAGCACTTTTGTGCCCTTACCAATGACAGATGACCCGATCCTTCCTATTACTTAATTTGGCTAAAGGTCAAGCTGTCAGGAAGTGAGTTAAGCATTTTGATACCAAATTATCATTGTAATTCAGTTCGCGTGTATAATCTAATGACACGGGTTTTGTGGTCAGGAAATCTGGGCTGTCATATGTGATATCAAAGCCTAGGCTGTAGTTCCCATAGGGATCTAGAGTTGTGGTATGAGCTCAAAGCAATGACATGTATGTTCATCATTTCGTAGGCTGGATTATTAAGAGTAACCTGATTGAACTGTTGGTTGGTCATGACAGGTCGATATGCCTCCATGACGGGGAAGACTAAGGACCGTAAATACTAAAGATACCATAAATGGTGAGGGATTAGCCTCGGGATCAAACGCGATCCCTATAAACAACAATAACAATGCATCTAGAGTAGGGAACAACATTGTAAATGTTCCCAGAAGCGACAATAACTAGCAGCTCCTGGAGATCGTGGTGAACACCATGGTGAAACTACCTGAGAGAAGATAGCCATCCGGTTTTTAGGAGTTTAGGAGGATGAGACCCCCGAGTATCTATGGTCAGATTGATCTGATGGAGGCAGAATAAAGGCTAAACCAAATTAAGAAGGTGTTTCAGAGAATCTGATGCACTGAGGAAGAGAAGATGAGTTAGGCCTCCTTCCAACTCGAGGGTGAAGGGAACCTTTGTTGGAAATCTGTTGAAAGGACCCGAGCGCCAGGGACACCTTAGACATGGGCCGAATTCATAGAAGCTTTTAATGAGAAATACTTCCTAGCACCGAAAAGATGTTAATTAGAAATTCAGTTTGTAAATCTGGTACAAGGGCAAATGAGGGTACGAGAATACGAGGCTGACTTCACTCGAGTATCGCGATTTGCAGCAGTGCTAGTGGCCACCGAGCTGATGAAGACACAGAAGTTTGAATATGGTCTGAAGTCGGTCATCAAAGAGAGGATATCTCTGTTTGAGGCGACGACAT
The DNA here is from genome assembly GCA_021018995.1 of Chloranthus sessilifolius. NCBI lineage: Eukaryota > Viridiplantae > Streptophyta > Magnoliopsida > Chloranthales > Chloranthaceae > Chloranthus > Chloranthus sessilifolius. Next base: position 62,255,466 of record CM037586.1, read on the forward strand.
ACGAGCGAGTGGTAAGTTGGCCCTTATTGCTGAGAGGGATGTTAATATGTGGAAGAGATGAGACGATCAAAATAGAAATAGAAGGAGTTAGCCTCAAGCAGTTACTTTAGAGCAGGCCAATAAGAGGCCCAGATACTTGATGCCACCACCATCTTAGCCCACTCCCACGGCATCGACGAGGTCATTTGATCCAGAAGCCTTGCCGCCCTTACCTCCAAGACCCCAAGGCTTTATAATGCATCAAACTCGGCAACCATGGGTGTATCAAGATCACAATCAACAGCTTCTCGTACTGCCTCCTCCACACTAGTAAATGCGTGTTTGAAGTGTGGAATATCACATAAGATTGAGGAGTGTCTTTAGACTACGGGAGCATGTTTTAAATGTGGGAAGATGGGGCATCATATTAGATAATGCCCCGAAATGAAGGAGGGTGCAACCACAGCAACACGAACCTAGTGATCCACACGTCCTACAATGCAAGGCCGAGCATATGCAGTTTCAGCATAAGATGCCCAAGCCAACAATGAGGTGATTCAAGGTATAAATTCCTTTAGAATAGTCAATTTAATTTCTTCATATTTTAGATGAAGGTGCATTGAATAAATTAATTTTTAATATTCCACTACTTGATAATGCTAGAACATTTGAGTACTCCTCACCCAATTACTTACCCATATACATGAAACTCAACTACCATACACATGTATTTGAAGAGTGATACCACGATGGATATCTGCTCTCACAAAGCTCGAGTGTTTATAGACCCGGGGTCTACCCACTCATTTGTAACCCCTCAATTTGCGGCCACATAACTGAACATCAAGCTTGAAGCCTTTGAATTCGTTCTGACAGTTTCGGTTCCAACCGAGATTTCTATGACAATAGATACAGTGTGTCGATCAGTGGTTGCCCTCATTGAAGAACATGAGACCAAGGTTGATCTGATCTTACTGGATATGCAAGGATTCGATGTAATCCTCGGCATGGATTAGTTATTCACACGCCACACAAATGTCGATTGTCTTCAGAAAATTATCACTTTTTGCCCCAAGAAAGGGAAATCATTCAAGTTCTATGGTACTCAACTGAACGTCGCACCCTTGATATCTGCCATGCGAGCCAAAAGACTACTAAACAAGGGATGTCATGGGTACCTGGCTTTCTTACATGATGGGAAGGAGGAAAAAGTCAATCTCAGCGATATTCCTATTATATGTGACTTCCCTAATGTATTCCCTGAAGAACTACCGGGTTTGCCACAAGACAGAGAGGTTGAATTTATAGTAGACTTAGCTCCCGGCACAGAACCGATATCGAACGCGTCGTAACGTATGGCACTAGCTGAATTAAAGGAGCTCAGAGAACAGTTGTAAGAGCTTCTAGATAAGGGGTTTATTAGGCCGAGTGTGTCTCCATGGGGAGCATTCGTACTATTTGTCAGGAAGAAGGATGGTTCTATGTGTCTTTGTATCGATCATTGGCAATTAAACAAGCTGACGTTAAAGAACCGCTACCCGCCCCCAAGAATCCATGATAGTTTTTATCAATTACAAGGAGTGAAATTCTTCTCCAAGAATGACTTGAGGTTGGGTTACCATCAAATGAAGGTTAAAGCTGAAGACATTCCAAAAACAGCCTTCCGCACGAGATACGACCACTATGAGTTCCTAATGATGCCATTCGGGCTGAAAAGTGCACCAACATCCTTCATGGACCTCATGAACCGAGTGCTCAAACCTTATTGGGATAAATGGGCATTTGTTTTCATAGATAATATTCTCATTTACTCAAGGATGAGAGAAGAACATAAGCAGCACTTACGGCTAGCACTTCAAATGCTTCGAGACTCCCAATTGTATGCAAAGCTCAGTAAATGCAAATTTTGGCTAGAGCAAGTAAGCTTCCTTTGACATGTCATTTCAGAAGTCCGGATAAAAGTGGACCCAGCTAAGATAGAAATTGTAGTCAAATGGGAGCAGCCAAGAACCATAACCGACATTCGTAGCTTTCAGTGGTTTGCCGGATACTACATAAGGTTTGTTGAAGGCTTTGAAAAGCTTGTTGAACCACTCACACGTCTTACTTGAAGGTGTTGAGCACTGAAATATATCACTTTTCACCTCTTAACCCGACCTTTAATGGACCTTTGAGCTAGTTAATAATGATTTTTAAGTGTATTTTTGTAGATAATAGATAAATATAGCTTAATGCTGCAATCCTTCATTTTCAAGCCAAGCAGATGGAATTTTGAGTTTAGTTGTGGAGCTGATGGATTCACAGTGAATGCACCATGGTGGTTCATACCATGACAGCAATTTAGCATGCTTCAGGGCCTTTGAAGTCCTGCTAAGAGAGAGAGAGAGAGAGAGAGAGAGAGAGAGATGGAGCTCAGAGTTAATGAAGTGCTACTACAATGGATTAAAGAGAACAACTGTTGAACACAGTGCTGCTGCAGCAAACTATACAAACTACACACTCAGTATTGCAGTAGCTCAAGCGGCTCACTACAGAAGCTTCAATCTCAAACAGCCAAAACAGCTACAGAACTGCACTTGCTTGCATCTTGAGCACAGTGGAATTATAGCAAGGAATAACTTAAGAAAACCAACAATTATAAATGCTGCTGCACCAACCAATAGAGCCACTATATATATCTCAAGCACAAAATAGCAACCTCTCATAATACCTTCAAGCATGTCAATACTACTACAGCAAGAGCCTCTCGAGCTACAACTGCTACAGTTAAGCACCCAAGCTGTAGACCAGAAGATTTAAAGTAGGAGTTGCTACACTGAGACCTGCAGCTGCATTGATGAGGAAATCGAGTTGTTGTTGTTGTTGCACCGTACACTCAAGCACATCATATGCAGCAGCCTATATTAATCCTTTCAAGCAGTTGCTACTGCTGTGATTTATCCACTCGAGCAGATGCAATAATGGGGAGCTAAAGCCTTCATGTTGTCGAACAGTTCACAACTGAAGGCATCAAACCACTTGAGCTACAGTTGGAGCCTTCAACTTGAACATGTCATGCATTTGTAGTGCAGCTTTGATGCTCTCAAATAGTTATTTGAAGCTGTCGAGTAGTTGGTTGGAGATCCATGAGGGAACTTGAGCAGTTTATTTATGAAGTCTAGTAGTACCCTGCAACCTCAATTTAACCTGTTGCGCACCAACTTGAAGTAGCATTAGAGAACATAAGCAGTTCACTCAAGCTCTCAAGCTGGAGACTTGGAGCTTTGAAACACTCGAGCAGATCAATAGGCACTCGAGTAGTTCAATGTTATGAAGCCTTAATGGCTGTCAAGCACTTCAGCTCCCATTCCAACCACTCGAGTGCCTATTGATCTGCTCGAGTGGTTGGAATGGGAGCTGAAGTGCTTGACAGCCATTAAGGCTTAATAACATTGAACTGCTATGGTATTTCAACTTGTTGAGAGCTTCTCGAGATCTTCTCGAGGTGCATTTTCTAAAGCTAAGAGTTGCTTGAGCACTTAAAGGCTAATTTTCATCTTGTCGAGAGCTTCTCGAGAACTACTCAAGGACAAAATTCTGAAGCTGCCTAAAGCCTTCAGCTTATCAAGAACTACTCGAAACAAAAAATCTAAAGCTCATCTTGTCAAGGCACGGCTTCCAGCAGTGTTCAAGCATTCAAGGGTATTTTTGAGATTCTACAACTTCTAGGGCGCACATCCCAAGGTGGTGAACTATCCCACAGTTCTTGAGGCAATTACTTGGCCATAAATGGGCCACGATAATAGCTCTAAACATGTTTATTCTTTCTCATTTCTGATTGGCTAAAACACATAGCTGTTTTATGGATTGCATACATACGGTGGAGCTGTTTTATAAAAGTATCCAAAATAGTTGGATCAAATATATTTTTAGGGCTAGGTTTAAGATTTAGTTTTCTTTTTCATTTTATTTTTCTTCTTTCCTTAGCACAGTAGCAATGTTGGGCTAAAGCTTTGGATAACAGCTAGGTTTATTTCAGCTTTGTAATCGGTTTTGTATAAACATAGTGAGTTATTTTGGGATTTTGCACAGACTGTTGCCTTGAGGGCAAATCATTGTAAGTCATCTTTAGGTAATGAAATGCCAAGTTTAATGCCCCATTTAATCTTTATTTCTCTATGTTCTTCACATGAATCTATATGTATGCACCTATGGTTGCTTGAGCATGTATCCTTGCAACCATGGTGGTTGCAGTAGTATTCTTGTTATATCTCCAACCTCTGTGATTAGGAAAACCTTTGGGATAGCCTGTGACCATTTTAGTGGGCAGGGTATAGCCCTAAGGCTGGTCTGAATTACAGGGTTTAGCTAAATTCTTTTTCTCTTCACTTGTGCTTGTAGCCAAGTGAGAGACAACTGCAAACCCAACTTCTCCTCTCTTTTGCAATCTCATTTTCAGTGAATAGACCTGACATTTTGTAGAGATTGCAGACTTGAGAGCTGGGTCATTGTAAACCTTTTTGTAACAGTGACCAGCTGAATCTATGTCCCCATTCAGCCTGTGATTTCTTGTGGTTCCCATTTGATTTTAACAAACTATTTGATCCTATGGATGCATGAGCTTGTAGCCTTGCACACATAGTGTCTGCAATGATTTCTTATTTTGATTTAATCCGTTGACTGGATGAAATCTCTAGGAAATTTTTTGACCATTCAAGTGGACAAAATACGGCCCTAAGATCAGTTCATGCTTTTGGGTTAGGTTAGATTCTTCTACCTTGCAAATGTGCATGTAGCCATCTGAAGGACTGCTGCTGATCTAGTTCTTGATCTGAGTTGTAGAGATGAATAACCCATAGTTGTCTACTTCTCATTATTTTTACTTTATTTTCCCACTCCATCATCCTTCTTTACCTCCTTCTTTTGATGTAGTTTATTCCTGTTTTTAGTTTTATTTTAGTTGTGAAACCTAAACACCCTCTCTTTACCTTGCTTTCTAGTGTAGGTTTAGAGTTGCCAGATCTATAGCCAGATCTAGAGTTTACTATACGCCTTTATATTTTTAGATCATCACTCTGCATGGGACAAACTCTTATCAAAACTTGCTACAACAGCCCTGTATCTTGTAGGCTGTATATAGATTATTGTTTTGTGCTATTTTACTCCATTTCACTCCCCTTTCTGATTTTATTTTGCTACCATATTTTACCACATTTTTAATAAAATAAAAGCACAAGCAATTTTAGCAACAAGTTTTTGGCGCCGCTGTCGGGAAGTTTTGATCTAAGTATAGTAATCTTAGTTTAGTTTTTATTTTTTGTAGTTGTAGTGTTTTAATAAATTACAGTTGTAATTTGTGTTTGATTTTTGCCGTTTTTCATTATTTTCTGTTTTAGGTTTTTTTTGTCTTTGAAGTGTTTGTATAAATTATAGCTGTAATCCTTTCTTTCATTTTGCTATTTTTCTGTTTTAAGTTTATTGCCTGTTTAGTGCTTGAATAAATTCCTGCTGAAGTTTTTGATTTTTGCAGGCTTGGAGGAGTAGCAAATTGAGGAGTTTAGCTATAGCTGGAGTATTCCTGCATCAGTTTGCATCTCTATCTCCCCTTTTTTTATTTCATTTTTGTCGTCTTAAATTCTAGCAGTTGTGTTTGTTTGTATTTTTCTTTATTTATTTGCTGTAAGCTACCCTTGTTTTACTGTGTGTGTGTGTTGTATGCTGGGAAGAAGGTCTCTCAATCCCGAGCTAGAACCTTTGAATCCTAAGATTGAGAGAGTCCTGAGCCTTAGGCCAGCAACACACACCCCTACTGGAAATTTAGTAACAGCTGAGATGGGTGAACAACCTAGACCCATTAGGGAATATAATGCACCAGGGGCATACTCATCCCCCTCTTGCATTCAACTCCCTACTTTTGTATGTAATTATAAGATCAAGGCTCAAACCATCTAGATGTTACCAAGCTTTCGTGGGTTGAGCAAGGAAGACCCTTACCAGCACATAGATAAGTTTCATTCTCTATGTACTACCTTTAATATTGTTGGTTTTGGAGAGGAAGCCACCAAACTGAGGCTTTTTCCTTTTTATTAAAGGATAAGGCTAGAACTTGGCTCACCATGCTCCCAACCGACAATATACTGTCTTGGAATGACCTGCAATGCCAATTCTTGGCTAAATTTTTTCTAATTGGTAAAACCAGCCAGTTGACGAGGAGCATTATCTCTTTTACTCAATCCCCAACTGAAAATTTTTATGAAGCTTAGGATAGATTTAAAGAGTTGTTGAGGCAGTGCCCACACCACCAGATCCCCAGGTGGCAGCTTGTTCAAAGCTTCTACTAGGGGCTTGATGCTAAAAGTAGATCTATGATTGATGCATCAAGTGGTGGCACATACCTCAGCAAAATTGATGTAGAGGCTTGGGATTTGTTCAATGTGATCAGTGAGAACTCCATGTGGTAGGAGTCTTTGTCAAGCAATGACATTGAACCAACTGCTAGAGGTTTAAAAGAACCCACTTCTACTAGGAAATTGTATGAATTAACTGTATGCAATAACCTAGAGAGGAAGGTGGACAACTTGTCTAAAAAATTTGATAAAGTGTTGAGTGTGTTGCAGCCCCACATGGCTGCACAGGTTGGAGAGGCATGCTTTATATGCCACTCACCCACACACTCCCATCTTGATTGTCCATCTGTTGGTCCATTTCCAGAGATAGCAAATGAGCAAGCCAATGCTGTCTAATCATTTGGGCAACAACCTGTTGGATATTCTTGGAGGAACCACCCGAATTTGAGGTGGAGACAAGATAATTTGCCTCAAACCCAGCAGTAGCAGGCTTTGCCCTACAAATCTAACCAGCAATTCCCTCATGGTTATGCACCAAAACAACATTTCCCACATCAGTCCCCCCGGCCAGGTCAATTAGCTTTGCCCCCACCACAACCTAGAGCCCCCTCATTTTAGGAGCAAATTTTGTCTTCATTGCAAAACCTTAACTCCTTATCATAGACTATGTATTCCCACAATCAGAGCATAAAAAAGATAGAGAACCAGCTCAAATGCTCTGACAAGAAGGGATGAGGGCAGGCTCCTAAGCCAAATTGTGAATAATCCCAAAGGGCATTACATGATTGGTGAAGTATCTTCAATTAATGAGGATGCTAGGGCCAATCCTGCCCTAGGACTAGTAAGGTGGTGGAGCACCAAGAGGTTTTCAATTGAAAAAGGTGTGCAAGAGAGTGAGAGGTTTGAGTTCCTGTTGTAGTGTAGCAGGAGCTGAATAATGGGTTGCTCTTGAGCCCCATTTAAAAATAAATAAATAAATAAATAAAATAAAATAAAAAAATTTAAAATAAAAAAGTTTAAAAGAAAAAAATAAATAAATTACCATGTTGAGCCCCATTTCCTCATGCTTTTAAGGAGCCTTTTCCTTCTTACCAATGAGAAGGCTATGATGGAGGAAATGAGATTTGTAAACAGTTGTAGCCATTGGTGCAGCAGACCTTGCCCAAACTGCTAGACTTTGAATGAGGTATTTCCTAAAGTTTTTGAAGTGTGGACTGAGGAAGCCCCCTTCCTCAACCATCTAAGGCACCTTTGTTGCATTTTTAATTGACTGTCCACCTAATGTGGAGCTGGAGCTGCTCCCTGCATATCTCAAGCAACTGCAACTGCTGAGTTGGAAGATCTTAGGTTTGATGCTAATGCAAAGGTATGGCCTTTCATTTTTATATTTCAATTCTTTCCAATATACCCCATGAGTCCTTAGTGAACTAGAGAGGAGAGAAAAAGGTGAAAATACACCCCATGAGTCAAACTCAAGACCGTACCCAGTGAGATTTGGACCTATCAATTTCTTTTGAAGAGTGTTTGTGGTAATTTTTCTGCACTAAGGACTGATTGATTCAATCCCTTTTCACTAGAAGTTAGGCAGCCCCAAATTGAAACTTATTGGCAGCACTCTTGACACTAATGAGATGATTTAAGGCATTCATTTGGATAGCTTGAGCTTAAAGTACCAACCATTAAAATTGCCCTTTTGCATACACTCTTTGAGCGTTTAAATCCATTTTTCTTCAACAAACACTAGAGTAGTTGAACCCAAACCACATGACCTGATTCAACCTTACCCTCACTCTAAAAATTCAGAATGTAAAGGAGAAGATGTTGAAGATAGTTGAGAGGAGTTCAACATTTGGTGGAAGGAGGAGAAAAGAAAGCTCTAAAATAATAGTGTATCAGCGTCATATGGGTGGCAATTCATCATAAAAAAATATATTAAAAAAAAATAGAGAAAAAGAAAGAGAAGTCAAGTGAAGTATTTCATCTAAAAATTGAAAGGAAGAGAAGAAGTTGGCCACTTCGGATCTGAAAAATATTAAGGAAGATGAAGCAGTGCTGAAATGAAAGTAGGTGAAGTCATGAATCACCTCCTCCCCTTACTGATTTCTTAATTTTAAATCCATTCTACTCATTTTATTCTTTATAAACCTTACCCATAAGCCACATTACTACCCATTGAAAAGACCTTGTTGATCCAAAGTGACATGAGTTATCATGTGGAGATGAGGAGATATCTAATCTATGGTGGAAGGACTTGAGAATGTCAAGAACTTAGATACAATGCCTATGCTCATGTTTGCAGGCCTATTTAAGGTCTGTGACTGATCTTGAGTTGATGAGAATGTGAACACTTTGGATTTTCATTGTGAGAGATAGCCTTGGTGAGGATTGGGTCTGAAATTTAACGTCATTAGGGTTGTATCTACACCTAATTTTTGAATTGATAGCAAGCTTAGTACTGATTTTCACACATTGTATTCTCTATGTAAACTGATTGGTGGTGATGCAAATATATGTTGATTTTGAGTTTTAAATGGTTTGTATTATTGTTGTAATTTCCTCTGAATTTTAAAGAATAAGTGTGGAATGATGCTTTATTTATTAAAATCGGTTTTGTCATTGGCTGCACTCTACTTATATGTTTTAATGGTGAAGTTAGTGGGTATCTTCACTGAAAACCCTCTGGAGACATCACTCCGCCACTAGAGATCACTTAGGAGTTTTAAAAGGCTTGATACATATGTTAAATGCATCCGCGCTCCCTACGAAAGTGACATTTACTGTTTTGAATAATTATTTTTAATTTTTCCTTTGCTCAAGGACTAGCAAAGATTAGGTTTGGGGGTGTGTTGAGCACTAAAATATACCACTTTTTACCTCTTAACCAGACATTTAATGGACCTTTGAGCTAGTTAATAATAATTTTTAAGTGTGTTTTTATAAATAACAGGTAAATATAGCTTAATGCTGCAATCCTCCATTTTCAAGCCAAGCAGAAGGAATTTTGAGTTAAGTTGAGGAGTTGATGGATTCACAGTGAATGCACCATGATGGTTCACACCGTGGCAGAAATTTAGCATGCTTCAAGGCCTTTGAAATCCTGTTGAGAGAGAGAGAGAGAGTTGAGCTCAGAGTGAATGAAGTGTTGCTGCAATGGATTAAAGAGAACAACTGTTGAACACAGTGGTGCTGCAGCAAACTGTACAAACTGCACACTCAGTATTGCAGCAGCTTCAAGTGGCACACTACAGAAGCATCAATCTCCAACAACCACAATAGCTACAAAACTACACTTGCTTGCACCTTGAGCATAGTGGAATTACAGCAAGGAATAGCTTAAGCAAACCAGCAGCTGTAAATGCTGCTGCACCAACCAATAGAGTTGCTATATATATCTCTAGCACAAAACAGCAGCAGCATTGCAACCTCTCATAATACCTCCAAGCACTTCAATACAACTACAACAAGAGCCTCTCAAGGTACAACTGCTGCAGTTAAGCACTTGAGCTGTAGACTTGAAGATTTGAAGCAAGAGTTGCTGCACTGAGACCTGCTGCTGCATTGATGAGGAAACCGAGCTGCTGTTGCTAGTGCACCATACACTCGATCACACCATACGGAGCTGCTATGCAGCAACCTATAATTAATCCTTTCAAGCAGATGCTACTGCTTTGTATAGCAGCTGAGTTTACATCATGCTATAATTGGTTTTGCAATAACTTAGAGAGCTATTTTTGGGGTTTGCACAGACTGCTGCCTTTGGGGCAATCATTGTAAGTTTCTTTTAATCAATGAAATGTCAATTTTAAAGCTCCATTTTAATCTATAATTTGTTGTATTTTTAACATGAACAGTATGGGTTTGATGCACCTATGGTTGCTTGAGCTTGTAGCCCTGCAACCATGGTGGCAGTAGTAGTATTCTTGTTTTATGTCTAACCTCTGTGATTAGAATAACCTCTGGGATAGCCTGTGACCATATAAATGGGCAGGGTATAGCCCTAAGACTAGTTTGAATCATAGGGTTAAGCTGGATTCTTTTTCTCTACACTTGTGCTTGTAGCCAATTGAGAGACAGCTGCAAACCCAACTCCTCTGTTTTGCAATCTCATTTTCGGTGAATAGACTTGAGATCTTCTAGAGATTGCAGACTTGTGAGCTGGGTCATTGCATGCCTTTTTGTAGCAATGACCGGCTGAGTCTAAGCACCCATTCAACCTGAGATTTCTTATAGTTTTCTACTTGATATTTAAGGACTGTTTACTCCTATGAATGCATGAGCTTGTAGCCTTTCACATATAGTGTCTGCAATAGTTTTCTTATTCTGATTTAATACATTGATTGGATGACATCTTTGGGATATTTTTTACCATTCAAGTGGATAAAATGCAACCCTAAGATCAGTTCATGCCTTTAGGTTAGGTTAGATTCTTCTACCTTGCAAATGTGCTTCTAGCCATTTGATGGACTACTGTTGATTCATCTCTTGAACTGAGTTGTAGTGCTGATTTACCCATAACTGCTTACTTCTCATCATTTTTACTTTATTTTTTCACACCATCATTATCCTTCTATACCTTTATTTACCTGTACTTTTATTCCTATTTTTTTTAGGTTAAATTAGTATTGTGACACCTAAACACCCCCTCTTTACCTTGCTTTCTAGTTTAGGTTTAGAGTTGCCAGATCTATAGCCAGATTTAGAGTTTACTATATGCCCTTAGGTTTTAGATCATCATTCTCTGTGGGGCAAACTCTTACTTATCAAAACTTGCTAAAACAACCCTTTATCTTGCAGGTTATGTTTAGATAGTTGTTTTGTGCTATTTCACTCCATTTCACTCCCCTTTCTGATTTATTTTGCTACCATATTTCTACCACATATTTTTAATAAAATAAAAGCACAAGCAATTTTAGCAACAAGTTTTTGTATATACCTGCTATTTTTAGTTTAACTTCAATTTATTTTAGTGTAATTTCTGATGTACATAGCTGTTGTTTTAGGACTTTATGTAGATGCTTTGTTTTCTTAGATGTCATTTTGTATATATTATCTTTTTCTCCCTCTTAGCATAATTTTCTACAATCTTTTAGTTCAGTTTTCTCTTGGTTTTCTATTGTAGTTTAGTTAGTTTTTCTGTTATAAACCCTGCTGCCCCTATACATGTATGTTGGAAAGTGAGGGCACTGTTTATCTTAGGTTTAGGGGTATGGCAGGGTGGTAGGCCACTAACATTGTTAATTTTAGTGCAGCAATGTTAGGTAAATTGAGATCAATAAAATCAATTCCCACGTAGTCATGTTAGAGAGAGAAAATTTTTAAAAATTTGCAAACTTTTAAAACTAAAAATCTTTGAAAAATGAGCACCTCCATGAAGTCAACATCAAGAAAAATTTTCAATTGGTACTTTAGTGAACTAGAGAGGAGAGAAAAAGGAAAAAATACACCCCATGAGTAAAATCGAAGACCATTCCTAGTGAGATTTGGGCCTATCAAATTTCTTTTGAAGAGTATCTTTTGCAATTTTTCCTACTCTAAGGAATGACTGACTCAACGCCTTGTCACTAGAAGTTAGGCACCTTAAGTTGAAACTGATAGGCAGCACTAATGACACTAAGGAGATGATCTAAGGCCTTCATTTGGACAGTTTTAGCTTAAAATTTCCTACCCATTCAACGGCCCTTTGCATACACTCTTTGAGCCTTAAAAATCCATTTTTCATTGACTAACACTAGAGTACTTGTACCTAAACCTCATGACCTAATTCAACTTGACCCTCACTCTGAGATTTCAGAAGGTAAAGGAGAAGATGTTGAAGATAGTTGAGAGGAGTTCAACATTTGGTGGAAGGAGAAGAAAATAAAGCTATAAAACAACAGTGTATCAGTGGTATATGTGTGACAATTCGTCAAAAAAAAAAAAAATACATATATATATATAAGAGAAAAAGAAAGAGAAGTTAACTAAAGTACTTCACCTAAAGATTGAAAGGAAGAGAAAAAGTTGGCCACTTTAGATCTGAAAAATATTAAGGAAGATTAAGCAGAGTTGAAATGAAGGTTGTGAAGTCATGAATCACCTCCTCACCTTACTGATTTTAAAATTTTGAATCCATTCTACCCCTCCTATTCTTTGTAAACCTTAATCATAGGCCACATTACAACCCATTGAAAAGACCTTATTGATCCAAAGTGAAGTGAGCTGTCATGTGGAGATGAGATGTCTAATCTATGGTGAAAGTACTTGAGAGTGTCAAGAACTTAGATGCAATGCCTATGCTCATGTTTGCAGGCCTATTTGAGATCTGTGATTGATCTTGAGCAAATGAGAATGTGAACACCTTAGATTTTCATTGTGAAAGACAACCCTGGTGAGAATTGGGTCTGAAATTTAACTTCATTGGGGTTGTATCTACACCTAATTTTTGAATTGTTTGCAAGCTTAGTACTAATTTTCAAACATTGTATTCTTGATGTAAACTGATTGGTGGTGATGCAAATACATGTTGATTTTGAGTTTTAAATGGTTTGCATTATTGCAGTAATTTTCTCTGAATTTTAAAGAATAGGTGTGGAATAATGCTATATGTATTCAAATCTGTTTTGTCATTAGCTGCACTCTACTTATTGTTTTAATGGTGAAGTTTGTGGGTATCTTCACTAAAAACCCTCAGGAGACTTCACACCCCCACTAGGGATCTGCTAAGGGTTTAAAGGGCTTGATGCATATGCTAAATGCATCTGTGCTCCCTACGATAGTGGCATTTACAGTTTTGAATAATTGTTTTTAATTTTTCCTTTACTCAAGGACTAGTAAAGATTAGGTTTAGGGGTTTGTTAAGCACTGAAATATGCCACTTTTCACCTCTTAAACTGACTTTTAATGGACCTTTGAAGTAGTTAATAATCATTTTTAAGTGTGTTTTTGTCGATAATAGGTAAATATAGCTTAATTCTGCAATCCTTCATTTTCAAGCCAAGAAGAAGGAATTTTGAGTTAAGTTGTGGAGCTGATGGATTCATAGTGAATGCACCATGGTGGTTCATACCATGGTAGCAATTTAGCATGCTTCGGGACCTTTGAAGTCCTACTGAGAGAGAGAGAGAGAGAGATGGAGCTCAGAGTTAATGAAGTGTTGTTGCAATGGATTAAAGAGAAAAGCTATTGAACACAGTGTTGCTACAACAAACTATACAAACTGCACACTCAGTATTGCAGTAGCTCAAGTGGCACACTACATAAGCTTTAATCTCCAACAGCCACAACAGCTACAGAACTGCACTTGCTTGCACCTTGAGCACAGTGGAATTACAACAAGGAACAACTTAAGCAAACCAGCAGCTGCCAATGCTATTGCACCAACCAATAGAGCTGCTATATATATCTTAAGCACAAAACAGCAGCAGCACTGCAACCTCTCATAATACCTTCAAGCACTTCAATACTACTACAGCAAGAGCCTCTTGAGCAACAGCTACTGCAGTTAAGCACTTGAGCTTTAGACCTGAAGATTTGAAGCAAGAGTTGCTGCACTGAGACCTGCTGCTGCATTGATGAGGAAACCGAGCTGTTGTTGTTGTTGCACCATACACTCGAGCACATCATATTGAGCTGCTATGCAGCAGCCTATAATTAATCCTTTCAAGCAGCTGCTACTGCTGTGATTTATCCACTCGAGCTGATGCAATAATGGGGAGCTGAAGCCTTCTTACTGTCGAGCAGTTCACAGCTAATGACATCAATCCACTTGAGCTGCAGTTGGAGCTTTCAACTTCAACCGGTCGAGCAGCTGTAGTGCAGCTTTGATGCACTCGAGCAGTTCTTTGAAGTTGTTGAGTAGCTGGCTGAAGATCCATGAGGGAACTCGAGCAATTCATTTATGCAGTCAAGTAGTTCCTTGCAGCCTCTATTCAACCTGTCGTGCACCTACCTGAAGCAGAATTAGAGAACTCAAGCTCTTGAGCTGGGGACCTGGAGCTTTGAACCACTCGAGCAGATCAATAGGCACTCAAGCAGTTCAATGTTATGAAGCCTTAATGGTTCTCGAGCAGTTCAGCTCCCATTCCAACCACTTGAGCAATTTAAAGTGCACATTTAGATCCACTTGAGCAGCTTAACTAAGCTATATTTAAGCTTGTCGAGAGCTTCTCGAGGTGCATTTTCTAAAGCTAAGAGCTGCTCAAGCACTTAAAGGCTAATTTTCATCTTGTTGAGAGCTTCTCGAGAACTACTCAAGGACAAAATTTTGATGCTGCCTGAAGCCTTCAGCTTATCGAGAACTACTCGAGATAGAAAATCTAAAGCTCATCTTGTCGAGGCACGGGTTCCAGCAATATTGTTCAAGCATTCAAGGTATTTTTGGTATTTTAAAGGTTCTAGGGTGCACATCCCAAGGTGTGGAGCTGTCCCACACTTCCCGAGGCAATTACTTGGCCACAAATGGGTCACGATAGTTGTTTTGTAAAAGTAGCCAGAATAGCTGGATCAAAGTATATTTTTAGGGCTAGGTTTAGGGTTTAGTTTTCTTTTTCGTTTTCTTTTTGTTCTTTCCTTAGCACAAACAACAAAGTTGGGCTAAAACTTTCAATAGCAGCTAGGTTTATTTCAGCTTTGTAATCAGTTTTGTATAAACATAGCTGTTTTGGGATTTTGCATAGACTGCTGCCTTGAGGGCAAATCATTGTTAATCATTCTTAGGCAATGAAATGTCAAGTTTAATGCTCTACTTAATCTTTATTTTTCTATGTCCTTAACATGAATCTATATGGGTTTTATACACCTATGGTTGCTTGAGCTAGTAGGCCTGCAACCATGGTGGCAGTAGTAGTATTCTTGTTCTATCTCTAACCTCTGTGCTTAGGATAACCTCTGGGATAGCCTGTGACCATTTTAGTGGGCAGAGTATAGCCCTAAGGCTGGTCTGAATCATAGTGTTGAGCTGAATTCTTTTTCTCTGCACTTGTGCTTATAGCCAAGTGATAGACAGTTGTAAACCCAACTTCTCCTCTGTTTTGCAATCTCATTTTCAGTGAATAGATTTGAGGTTTTGCAGAGATTGCAGACTTGAGAGCTGGGTCATTGCAAGCCTTTTTGTAGCAATGACCAGCTGAATCTAAGTCCCCATTCAGCCTGTCATTTCCCCTGGTTCCCATTTGATTTTCATAGATTGTTTGATCCTATGGATGCATGAGCTTGTAGCCTTGCACACATAGTGTCCGTAATGGTTTTCTTGTTCTGATTTAATTTAATCCATTAATTGGATGAAATCTCTAGGAGATTTTGTGACCATTCATGTAGATAAAATACTACCCTAAGATCAGTTCATGCCTTTGAGTTAGGTTAGATTCGTCTACCTTACAGATGTGATTGTAGCCATCTGAAAGACTGCTACAGATCTAGTTCTTGATCTAAGTTATAGAGATGAATAGCCCATAGTTGTCTATTTCTTATTATTTTCACTTTATTTTCCCACTCCATCATCATCCTTCTTTTCCCCCTTCTTAAGTTGTAGTTTATTCTTGTTTTTAATTGTATTTTAGTTGTGGCATCTAAACACCCTCTCTTTACCTTGGTTTCTAGTGTAGGTTTAGAGTTGTCAGATCTGTAGCCAAATATGGAGTTTACTATATGCCTTTAGATTTTTAGATCATCACTCTCCGTGGAACAAACTCACTCTTATCAAA
Organism: Chloranthus sessilifolius; assembly: GCA_021018995.1. Taxonomy (NCBI): domain Eukaryota; kingdom Viridiplantae; phylum Streptophyta; class Magnoliopsida; order Chloranthales; family Chloranthaceae; genus Chloranthus; species Chloranthus sessilifolius. Next base: position 62,271,451 of record CM037586.1, read on the forward strand.
ACTTGCTACAACAATCCTATATCTTGCAGACTGTGTATAGATTATTGTTTTATGCTATTTCACTCCATTTCACTCCCCTTTCTGATTTTATTTTGCTGCAATATTTTTACCACACATTTTTAATAAAATAAAGGCACAAGCAATTTTAGCAATAGAAAGACTGCTAAATTTGAGTGGACCGAGTCGTGTGAACCGATTTTCCAAGAGCTCAAAAGGAGATTAACCTCCGCACCAGTACTCACCATACCATCAGGCAGTGGAGGATTCACAGTGTTTAGCGACGCATCCCATAGTGGGTTAGGGTCTGTATTAAATCAACATGAGAAGGTTATTGCATATGGTTCAAAGTAGCTAAAAGATCATGAGAAGAATTACCCCACATATGACCTTGAACTAACAGCAGTCATTTTTGCCTTAATAATCTGGAGATATTACCTGTACGGTGAAACATTTGAGATATTCACCGACCACAAGAGCCTCAAATACTTATTTACCCAAAAAGAACTAAATCTGAGGCAGAGGAGATGGATGGAGTTCTTTAAAGATTACGATTGCTCTATCCAATACCATCCAGGGAAGGCAAATGTGGTAGCGGTCGCACTAAGCCAAAAATCATCTGTTCAGTTATCACATCTCATTACCAGGATACACATATAGTAGTTACTTGAAGACATGGCCTTGTGTGAGACAGTTTGATGTTAGAGACTTTGGAGCCTTGATGACTAACATCACTATGAGGTCCACAATTTTTTATAAGATTTGCGAGATGCAAATGACCAATACAGAACTAATGGCTATCTGATAAGGTATACTCAATCGAAACCAACAAGACTTTTCTATAAAGGACGATGTGTCCTTGTTGTTCAGAGCTCATTTATGCGTCAAGCTTTTGAATAAGAATGCTAAAAAGGTAATTTAACACTATTTTTCCCTATTGAGCTTGGAATGTAGCTCATTCCTTGACTATATGTCATAGCTGTAGGGGTTGATCATGAGAGGGATCCTTAGCAAGAGGAGGAACCGGACTATAATCCCGAGGACGATGAAGAATTGCCAGAAGAGTTTTTTCCTTAGCTATTTTGGTTGAGAACTTGGATATTTTGAGTTTGGATAAACGATAGAGTAACATGTTTGTGCAACCGTGGGCTCTCGCGAGTCCGTCGCAATGATGCGCACTCTTCGCTATAAATTTAGAGTCACCACCCAGAGCTTTGGTGTCTCGGGAAACCCCAAATCAATATTTAATGCACCAAAGTGCCAAATATGACTCTAATTTACTTATTCATGCCAAAGGCTCTTGGGTAGGGGCTTGGGTTATCGATCGGAAAGGTGTTAGGCACTTGATCAACCCGCTCAAATGTGGTCTCTACTTATGGCCAAAAGAAAAAATAAAACAGCACTTCCTCTTGCCCGAAGGCATTCCGATCCTATTTACACCCCCCGCAATCACCGAGATTTCAGCGACATAACGGCGCAAATTCAAGGATAAAGGAAAAGCAAAGAAGGTAGGGGAATAGAGGGGAGAGTAGGAGCTCTCGGGCCCTTGTAGAATGTCGTGGACCTTCACGTGAGTGCACTTCAATGAACTTCTGATGGCTTAAGGGGTTGGAAGATGGGTTCTAACCTCTAAGGCTTGATAGCAAATAACAAGGGGAAGAAGGATAGGAATCACTCTCACCTAAGCCTAAGGATTTTTTATGGAAGATAGGACCTAAAGGATGATTTTGAATTCTTGAATTTATATGGCTTTTGTGCACCAAAGGGGTGGAGGGGTCTCTTAATCTCTTTCTCTCTCTAGAAATTTTTTTTTTCAAGCTATTTGCAAAAGGGGGTGCCTCTCTATTTATAAGAAAATGGGAGGTTAGGAGGGTACTTAAGTGCTAATAGGGTTAGCAATAAGGTAATCTTCCAATCTATGGTTTCCTAGGATTTTGAGAGCTTGGAAATGTGGGCAATTTGCTTTAATGGTAGATGATAGGGTAGGGGTTCAAATGACTAAAGGGTTGCAAATATGGTAAATGAGGGTGCAACAGTCCTAATGAAACCCACCCTAAACATTGGGATGGGAAACAAGTCAAACCCCAAAAGTCAATTTCGGGCAAAATCCAAAATTTAATATAGCCAAGCCTGGCGCGTGTATTACACACGCTAGGCATATGTACAGTGCCTAAGAAGTCCAGAGCCCGCTGGGGGGCCCATCTATGCTTAGCGTGTGTATTATACACGTGAAGCTACTTCTAGGAATAAATGGCCTGGCATGTACAATATACACGCTAGGCAACATTCTTTCAGAAATGGCTTAGCATTTGTATTATACCCGCTAAGCATGCCCACCTCCTTGAGAGGTTCTCGAGAGGTTCAACCAAATGTAATTTTTTTAGCCCAGAACTTTGGTTTATCCTAACTTTTGATGTATGACTCAGGTCGTGATAATTCTTGGCTTGTTAGAAAGCTGGGATCCTCTACTTTTTAATGATATGAGATTCGGTTTTAGTAGAGGTCCCAAAAGTTTTGGCACACCTCTCTCTAATCATTTATCAGGAAGGCCAACTAAGGGTTCGGAGAGGTTGGGGGGATCCCTAAGGGTTTAGGCAAGTTTATAAGGGAAGGTTTCTAAGGATATGGGAGATGATATCGAAAGCTCGGGGGTGCGCTTTTCTTGAAGTATGTTTCGATCGGGCCTTGGGCCAAGTTTCGGTGTCTTCAAATGCCCCTCTTTGGTATCCGATCACTAATGATCGATTGCCAAAGACAAGAGAGAGACATCTGAAGAGGCCCAAGGCAATGTTGACGGGTCCGCTATTTATAAAACGAACCTCAAACATCAGGTGGTAATATAGTAAGTAAACGAAAGCCCTGTATGTCGGGAAAAATATTCGTTCCTCAAGGCTATCGATCCCTAAGCGCTTAGCGACATTATTGGGCTTAACCAAGATGGAGTGAGTTGTGAAAGCCCAATATGCTGGAAAAAATGTTTGCTTCTCGAGATGATTGAAGATGTTTGATGCTTAAGTTTTATTCTGAATAAAACAGCTCCGTGAGCGAGAGGGTGATCGACCCATACTTAAAGACAGGTGCGAGACAAAAACGCAAAGATCCGTAGTTCGTGTCCAATCATATGAGGCATTGTTTCCCCCTTTTGACCAGGCATGGGTGCCCCTGCGTGAAGCAGGGTTCGAGGTCTTTGGGCAAACCCATTGATCCCAAAGTTAATTTAGCATGACTACTTGAGCGGAGCGAATTGATGTCGCAACACTTTTTGGGAGTACGTGTTGCTTTTTTTTTTAAAGTCACATATACATATATATTTATTTATTTATTTTTGTTATTTTATGTATATATATATTTTTTATTTTATGTATAGAGATTTTTTTTGTTATTTTATGTATGTTCGCTCGGGATTTTTGAGCATTATTGATCCCGAACCACTTATTTTAGCACTGCCTCCCAAGCAGATCAAATGAAAGTTGACGCCCTTCTCAGGGGCGTGTGCACCTTCTTGGGCGAAAGGGGTATTAAGCTTAGCGTGTATAATATACACGCTAAGCCAAATATGGCCAAATCAAACGTAGCGCGTATATTATACATGCTAGGCAAAATCTGGCTAAAACAGGCCTAACATGTATATTATGCATGCTAAGCCTGACCTGGGGGGTTTTTAAAACAGTCGAGTCGAAGCAAAAAAAAAGCATTTTTCAAAAATTTCTTTCCCCCCCTCTCTAAACTGAACCGGGACTTCTTCCTAGGGTTTCCTTGAATTGATGTGAACCTCGTCATTGTGTCGGCATACAATTTCACCGATCAAATGCACATTTCACGCTGAGTGGAGGGATTATTTCTTCTTCTAATGTAATCATCTTTTACCCAATTTCTTTTGGTTTTTCTTGAATGTGGTTAGGATTCTTGCATTTTTAGATGATAAATGAATGATTTCCCCTGTAAGTGTGATTGTCTATGATCCGTTTGATTTATTTTATGTGCATTGGCCTTGATTTTGAGTGAAAGCAAGATTAAATTGTGCCTTATTCTTCTTTTTCTCCCTTTTTTATTGGATTTTTTTTTTAGACTATGACCAGGGCCCTCTCTCCTTTTTGGATCTAAACGATTTTCTACATGATGATGAGTTTTTAAAACTGATTTGTGTATTTATATATACATATTATTTTGGATTTTTACTGGAAAAGAAAGGCTTTAGACATGCCCGATCTCCCTCCCACCCGTGGGGCTAGGGTTTTGCTATAAAATTGTGGAAAAAATGGTGGTGTGTTTTGGTTTTCTTTTTCTTTCTCTTTCCCCCCTTTTTTCTGTGAAAACATCCCTACTCATAATCCTTATATTCCTTGGGGATCTCGACCAAAACCTTGTAAAATTACAGAAAATGAGTGTGTTTTTTTTTGTTTTCTATACATATATATCTTTTGAAATGGGGGGCGCTCTGGGCTCGCCCTTTTTCTAATTTTTGAATTTTTTCTTAACAAAATGGTGATGATTATGATTGATGGCCAATGAACAGAGCATACTTACCTTCTTTTGGCATGTAGCAAATGGTTTCTCTTTATCGACATTCTCCTGATATTTGTTACTTGTGTCCTTCTCAGAATGTCGAGTGAAGAGGATCAGGGCCATGAGAGTGAATCTGAGGTGATCTATAGTAGCCGGGGTGAGCAACTAATTCAAGTGCAGTATTCCTCTCGGCGTTGGTATGAGATGCAAGGGGAGGCAGCCCATAGTGGGCTACTCCATCAACAATACACCCACATTTCGAATTTTAGGATCGTTGGTAGGGTAAGAAATAACTTTTTGTGGCCTCCCTTTGCATAAAGCCTTATTATATTATATATATATTTTTTTCTTTTCTTTCTTTTTTTTAACTCCTTCATTTTGCTGCAGTCTTTGCCCTTGATCCAGTTTCACGGAGGTTAGTTCGACCTCCAAAGTTTCTACCGCTTCCTTCCTTAGGTTGTGAAGTTCCTCCTAGCTGAAACCGGCCTTGGGGACTTTCTTTCACGCCCTGCCATGAGGGGTGACTCAACCATGTGAATGCCCTGATAGAACGCTTTCGGCCCGAGACCATGAATTTTCATATGTCCGTGGTTGAGATGACCATCATCCCTGTTGACTGGTCGATGATTACAGGGATCAAGATAGGGGGCATATCAGTGGTCGACCTTCGTGTACCAGGTCGGGATGGGGTAGTTCAATTGATCGGGGACTACCCCTCTTCTCGAGATATGAGCGGCTCTGACGTTAAGCTATCTTGGCTGGCCAAGCTGTACGGTGAAAATGAACTAGTAGATCCGGCCCATCTGGAGATGGATGTCCCCATCAAGCCTGAGCGTGCCTTGATGCTGGCTCGCATCTTACTCCTTTTTCTCTTGCGCAAGACTCTTTTTGCCAATGCTAGCGGTGGCCGGGTCTCATTGTCCTTGCTTAGTCTTATGGGAAATTGGGACAATGTGCGCCATTATGATTAGGGCGACACTGGGTACACTGTACTGATGTCTGGCTTGGCTTGAGCCTCGGTCGGGGATTTGGGTTTCGTCGTTGGTTTCTGGCCTACGATAGAGGTAACCCACCCTTCTACTTCTCTTGGTTTATTATTCATTGTTCATCTTGCATCTAACGTATCTTTTATGTTTGTTCCTCATTTCAGGTTTGGAGATATTTGATTTTTTAGTCGGGCCACCCCCTCCTCTTCTCAGATGTGTACACGTATCCCCTTATGAGTAGTTGGCACAAGACTCGCCGAAGGAACTTGAGAATGAAACACTTGGAGTTGGGCCTAAGGTCCTAATTTGGTTTGCTGATCTCGGAATAGGTATGGACACCTCCCTCTTCTTTTTTTCAGAGTTTTTTTATGATGCTTGTTTGACTGATAGGATTCTCTTTATCTAGGCAGATCATCTTTGACCCCTACGTTGGTTCTCCCTTCTAGGATCGAGCTATCGTGGGTCAATCCCGACTTTTTGTGCACCGCCATATCATCTTCTTCTATGGTGCCTGGGCCAGAGCGTACTTCCTGGGGGAGGGAGTGGTACATCAGTACCAAGATCATTTTGCCGTGTTGTGGGGTCCTCCTGAGGATGTCATGTCTCCCGAGGGTACTATTGAGGAGCTTTCAGTCGGACTCCTCCATCACGGGGTCCAAGTTGATGATCTTCTTATGCCTGGGGGAAACCAGATGTGGTATGAGTCCCTGCCCTACTGGTCCCTTCTTCTACGTTTTGTACCTGGTGCCAACTTTTTGGCCTTCGACAGTCCGTGATCTAAGGTAATTCTCCTCTTTCTTTACGCAAGTTTCTAATGAATTTGGTTTAATTTTGCTTTGACTAGTTGAACCTTTGCTTCTTTCCGCAGCTTGACGGGGGAGATGATTTTGTCAAGGATGATGTAGCAGCAGGTCCTGCCGAGGCTCCTGGTGCTGGTCCTTCAAACTTCCGGTAAGGGTGCTTCTGGGTGTTCGATTGTAGAGACCTTAGGAACCTTCAGTCATTTTGATGATGCCCTCCTTACAAGTTTGTTCACGGAAGTGACTAAGCGGGCCTGCTTATCTGCTGAAACGGACCGTGTCCCTCCTCCAGAGCTGGTCCCAGGGGTGAGCTCTCTTTCCCGTATGCTCGCTTTTGTATTGTGGTTCTTGTAGTTGACCCCTCTTTTTCCTTCTTATAAAACTACTAGTCGACTGTTAATCAGGCAGAGTAATATCACCACATTGCTAACCTTCAGGACGTGGAGGTGGTAAGTGTCCTACTGACTTGCTCTAACTTTCGCTTTGCTACTATCATTTGAACTTATATTGACCTCCTAGTTTAGTGTTTTACAGTGTGCTCGCGAAAAGGAGTTGAGCTCGTTGCTTGGCAGGCTATCTCAAGCATGGTCTCGGGTGGGGGAAACTCGGACGTATCATAGTACCTCGCGTCAGTGCAAAAATTCCAAAGGCGCTGATAAGGATTAGGCCCTTTCTGTTTTGATGAATAGTTTAGATTCTTAGGATATTTCATTTTATTTTGGAAAATGTAATGGATGATATGATGATATGTATTGGATAGTTTAGAATGAATGGTAGTGCTTTTCCTTTCTATTGCATGTTCTATCTTTTTCCTCTTGCTGTGGTATACTTGATCTCTTATAAGGTGGACTCAGGTTTTTGGAAAAATGGCCTTTGGGCCAAGCTTTTGGTTAATGTCAGCCCAACCCTGCATGTCTGTGCAGATGGTTCCTGAAAGGAAAACCGCATAAAAAGTTTAATGACAATTTTAGTATCCCAACCCATGATCTGGGGTGCTTTTGAAAAATAGTAGAAAGTGCATGTAAGCTAGCTAGGGGACCAGTGAAAACAATCTCCTCAACTATCTATTCTGGTGGCATTCTTGCCCTGGTGTGTGTAATATACATGCTAGGCAACTCTGGGGAAAAAATGGCCTAGCGTGTGTATTACACAAACTAAGCCCGCTTTTGGGAATAAATGGCTTAGCGTGTGTAATATACACGCTAGGCAAAATCTGGGAAATTTTGCTCTAGCGTGTTTATTACACACACTAGGTGCTTTCAAGGGAGTGTGGGGCCTTTTAAGCCGGAGAATGCACTCATTTATCTTTCTTTTGAGTTAGACTTTGTATTTTTTATTACCAATTTTCTTTTTCCTTTCCCAAGGGTGGGTCCATCGTCCTACATTGAATTGCATCTTTAGAACATCTATGTATGACTATGGACCCGCTTTCCAACCCTGCTCCACAGGGGGGCTTCAGGACCTCTATACTTCTCTCTTTGGGTATGGCACCCAGTTTTCTAATGAAATGGCTTAAAAACTTGAGCGAGAGCGAGCTTGCGGGTTTGGATCAGATAGGATTGGCCCGTCTCTCGTCTTTCCTTGAAGTCCCTCGACTTTGGGATCTTATTTATGCAGCGGCCTCATTTTGGGAAGTGGATACCCATGTCTTTTGCTTTGGGAAGTGTGAATTAACTCCCACTCTTGAGGAGCTTTCCAGCTATTAGTTTTGAAGTTGCATAGAAGACTTGCCAAAGTGGTGCGAAACCAGCTTATGCTAAAGCCGTCCCCACGACTTTGTGCTTGAAGAAAGCCGATTATGAGAAAAGCCTTGTCAATGGGCCCACAAGATGTTTAGTGAAATTCTTGAGAGAACTTTTTGGGGATGAAAGCTTGTGAAAATTGCCGGTTAGAAATATCCATAGCATAAAGGCTTTTGCTCTTTGTCTTCTCTCAGAGGTTCTTTTCTATACTGGGGGAGAGAACTTCTCGCTTGCACTTTGCAATGTTCTGGTGGAACTTGAGCAAGGCAGCTCTGTGACACATATGGTGCCGGTGGAGCTCTACTGCTTCTTGATGCCTTTGCTTTGGGCAAGGTGGAGTGCCTCCGGGGTTGTCCTGTCCTACTCTAGGTTTGGCTTGGAGAGCATCTTCTTGTTTTGGGGCCCATGCCTCCCTTCTATATTGTTCGGGGTGAGGTGACTCGCTGATTTTTAGGTCGATGCGACAGGTTTCCATAGGGGAATATACAAGAGCTGAAGCTTTGGCTTCCTGAGGCTGAATTGGTGTGGAGGCTTCCTGGGTTAGACAAGGTTTTTCCCATAGTTCGATCTAGGGATTACGAGGGCATTACTCTTCTTGGTTTGATCAGCAGGTACCCTATGCAACAAAACCACCCTTATGTGACTTGATTTTCTCTCGGGGGTCCTCTGGGTACCTAGATAGGGTAGCCGATATCTGGGAAATGCATCAGTCAACGCATATGTGTGATCTGGACTAGGGGAATCTGATTTTGACCTCTCCAGAGTATGAGGCTTCGCTGCTATATGAGAGGCCCTTCGCTTGTCATTTGGACCAAGCAGAGTGTAGTGATGGAGGGAGACCTTGGCCGAAGAAGGAGTCGATGCTTCGAACCCAATTTGAGCTGTTGATGGACTAGATGTGAGTCTTGCATGAGTGTTTAGACAAAAAATAGGTTAGAGCAGAGGTGGCAGAAGCAAGAGTCGATGTCGCTGAGTGTGAGGTCCTTCATCTGGAAGGAGCCCTGAGTGATGCTCTTGGTGCTACTGAGGCTTCCTGAAAGCAGTATAAGAGCCTACATGGCCGCTGAAAGACAGATCGAGATGATCGGGAGGACGCCTTACGCGCTGAGATTGATGCTCTGAGGCACGAGCTACATCGTTGACCTAGGCCTGCACATACCTTTTTTGTTCATAAATCTTATTATCACATAAAGGGGCATAAGAACCCCTGTTATATATTTTTTGGTTATATATATTTTCTTTATGTTTTTATTATTTTTGCTTTTTGTAAAAAGAAGGATACGCAGGGCATCACATAGGTTCTTGATTTTGAGATGTGGTGTGATCACACTGTAGATATGAAAATGGAAAAGGGAAATCTATTATCTTGGATAAATTCTATCTTTTCTCCATTTTTTGTGAAGGGGGGTAACTGGGTACTATGCCGATCATTCCTTTGGAGATGTGGTGCACATAGTACCGGCTTGAAAATTGGGAAAGGAAAACCTATTATCTTTTGCAAATGTGGTCTTTCCGGTCATCGAACCAATCATCCCGGAGTGGGGTGTGCGCAGTGTTGGCCTAAAAATGGGAAAGGAAAATCTATTATCTTTTGCAAATGTGGTCTTTCTAGTCATCAAACCAGTCATCCTGGAGTGGGGTGTGCATAGTGCTGGCCCAAAAAATGGGAAAGGGAAATCTATTATCTCCTCCCCCTTTATTTTTTGATGCCTTAAGCATGAGGGGTAGTAACGGGTCCCAATTTGAGCATAGTCGAACCAGTTCATGGGGTCAGACCTGAGTGAGATTCAGAATTTTTAACAAGGTCGGAGCATCCATTCCTTTGGATCGAATTAACCCTTTATCCTTGCCTTGGGTCATGCGTTTGACAGTGCGATCGTGACGATATGCTTGACCAAGACCCGACTTGAGCAGACATGAGCGGCCCAGGAGGATCAAATGGATTAGGTTATAACCAAGGAAGTAACCGATGACTTTCTCTTTCCCTTACAACCTTCTGGCTCACAGTGCCCAAGGCTGGTTTTCATCATGCCTGTCATTTCCCTCTTTTTTACCCGTAGCGCCCTTTCAGGTTTTCACTACATCTATTTTACTATGAGCTTGTATATTTTTATTTTCTTTTTTTTCTCTTTTTTTTTCTTTCAAGGACCATGACATGGGCGTCGATTCTGTCATAGCTGATTGGATGGAATTCTTTGTTGCCCCCCATCTTGTCTCGTACTTACTCAACGGATATTGTGACTGCTTGTGGACCTTAGAGAGGGCTTCCTTTAGGGATGTATCATGGTCCTGGGTTAGAAGGGATAGGTTAAGAATTTTGAAGGTATTCTTGGGTTATGAAGGTTTCCTCGATAGGGTTCCAGGTGCCGTAATACACTTCTTCCTTGGGAAATTTTGACTGTACATGCCACACTTTTTCTTTTCTATATTTTTTATTCTTTTTCTGTTCAAATAGTCTCTTTTTGGGATTTGATGGTAACTCTTTTTTTTTTTTTTTTTAGTATATACACTTTTTTCGTCTCCCTCTTTTTTTCTGGGGGGTGTTTATCAAAGAAAGGCCAATGGCTTAACGGGTGTAGCGAAGGATATGATTATTCAGGGATACTTTTTAGCTTCTTCGCTTTCAAATGATGGCCTCTTTTTGAAAGTATCCTTAAGCAGTCACTTATCAATTTTATCAATACTTACCTTGTTGTGGGAGACTTAGGAATAGAATCGTCGAACATATCCAGCATTGATTGGCTCAGGAAAGTGATCTCTATCCATGGTGGCGAGGCGCATCGCATATCCTGAGAGTACTTCTCGGATGACGAAGGGTCCTTCCCACTTGGGCTTGAATTTTCCTCTCCTATCAGCATGGAGAGAAGGGAAGATTTTCTTAAGCATGGTGTTCCCCACCTTCAAATCTCGGGTGCGAACATGCTTGTTGTAAGCACGTGCAATCCTTCTCTAGTAGGCCTGGGTGTGACACAAGGACGCAAGCCTTTTCTCATCTAGTAGGTTCAGCTAGTCAAAGTGGGACCTCTTTTTTTGGCTTTCGGTAGACTAGATTCCATGAGAATGTGGAGTTATGGTACTTTAACCACAAATGGTAGTACGGCCTCAGTTCTATATACAAGGGAGAAAGGTGTTGCCCTTGTAGCGATACGGATCAACGTTCAGTAAGCCCATAGTGCGAATGGCAACATTTCGCTCCAATCTTGATGTGTGACGACCACCTTCTCAAGAATGTGGATGACTGTTTGTTAGCTGCTTCTACGAAACCATTGGTTTGCGGACTATATGGCGATGAGCGATGATGCTTGATTTTATATTGCTCGTAGAAGGCCCTGATGCCCCCTATTCATGAAGTTGGTGCCATTGTCCATGATGATGTCCTTGGGTACACTGAATCGATAAACAATATTATTCTTAATAAATTTCTTGATATGACAGGCCGTGATGTTCGTATATGTTGCTGCCTCTACCCATTTGGTAAAGTATTTAATGGTGAAGAGGATAAATTGATGCCCGTTTGATGCTTTCGGATTGATCTTTTCGACGACGTTGAGGGCCCATGTAGCAAATGGCCAAGGAGTGGTCATGTTGTGTAGATGAATGGTAGGAGCACGTATCAGACTGGAGTACTCTTGGCATTTGTAGCACTTCTGCACATGCTTGCAATAGTCAGTTTCCATGGTGGTCCAAAAATATCCTTGCCGTAGGATCTTTACAAGCAAGTGGCTGTTGACGTGGGCACCGCATACTCCTTCATGGATTTCCTTTATGATGTTGGCTACCTAGATTTCAGTTATGCATATGGGTAGGATGTTGTTATGTGATCGCTTGTAGAGGCACTCACCGTAGATAATGTAATTTGATGCTAGACGTTGGATGGTCCATCTATTTGCCTTGATCGTGCCCCCAGGGAAAGCACATGTTTCGAGGAAAATCTTGATGTCTGAGAACCACGGAGGTTCATCATCTAACTTTGTGGGCTCCTCAATCTGGAGGTAGAAGGGTAGCTCATTTTTTTCCTCGATCGTGATTGGCTTCATCTCGACACCATATGGAATTTTGACCATTGATGCCAGTGTCGCCAGTGCATCGACGAAGCAATTTCTCGTTCGTGGGACATATGAGAAGGTAACATAATTGAAGCATGCTATCAGATCTTCGAGGTGCTCGTGGTATGGGATCAAGTTTTCATCCTTTATCTTTCAATCTCCATTGGTCTAGCATATTATCAGTTGTGAATCGCCAAACACCCTGAGATGAGTTACGTTCAGATCAAGTGCTACCCATAAGCCTGTTGTGTAGGCTTCATATTCTGCCATGTTGTTTGTGCATGGGAAGTTGAGCTTGATGGAAACTGGTACGTGAGACCCCTTTGGTGAAATCAGAATAGCGCCTATTCCTTGACCTTCAACATTTGATGCTCCATCAAAGTACATTACCTAGGACTTCTCAGTCTCCACTGTTTCATGCTCTGTCATGAACAAGATGTCAAGATGTCCTCATCTGGGCATTCAGTCCTCAAAGGCTCGTAATTAGGTAAGGGGTTCTCGGCAAGATGATTAGTGAGTGCTTGCCCCTTGATCAACTTCTAAGTGACATACATGATGTCGAATTCTGACAAAAGGAGTTGTTAGCATGCAGTTCATCGAGTGAGAGCCGGCTTCTCGAATAAGTACTTCAATGGATCTATCTATGTAGAAGGTGAATGACCTGAGACAACAAGTAGTGATAGAGTCTCTGTGTATCCCATACGAGAGCTAGGCATCCTTTCTCCAGATGAGAATAGCATGTCTCGTAGTCAATAAACTTCTTGTTGAGATAGTAGATGGCCTGCTCTCTTCCTGTTTTAGCATGTTGCCCTAGGTCATATCCCATCAAAACTTTCGTTGTAGAGAGATACATTAAGAGTGGTCTCCTTGGTGCTAGCGGTACCAAAACTGGAGGATTGAGAAAGTAACTCTTGATTTTATTAAATGCTGCTTGACAGTCGTCATTCCATTCAACATGCAAATCTTTTCTTAGTAGCTTGAAGATCGGCATGAAGATAGGAGTGAGCTATGCAATGAATCGACTGATGTACTATATTCTGCCTAAGAAGCCTCTGACTTCCTTCTCGGTAGATGGCGGTGGCATTTTGACAATGGCTTTTACCTTGATTGGGTCAACTTCGATGCCTTTTCTACTGACAAGGAAGCCTAGTAGTTTTCCTGACATGGCACCGAATGCACACTTCTGAGGGTTCAGACAGAGCCTATAGTTCCTCAATCTTTCGAATAGCTTCTGGAGATTTTCCAGATGGTCACCTCTTTTCGGTGATTTGGCGATCATGTCTTCAACGTACACCTCAATTTCTCGGTGCATCATGTCATGGAAGAGTTCTATCATCACTCGTTGCTATGTCGCTCCCGCATTCTATAACCTAAATGGAGTGATTCGATAACAGAAGATTCCCTATGGGGTGATAAATGCTATCCTCTCTCAGTTTGCCTCTACCATCTTGATCTGATTGTATCCGAAGAATCTATCCATAAATGAGAGCATTCCATGCCTTGCAGTGTTAACAACTAATATGTCGATGTGCGGTAATGGGAAGTCGTCTTTTGGGCTCGACTTATTTAAATTTCTGAAGTCAATGCACATGCGGACCTTTCCATCTTTCTTTGGTATAGGGACAATGTTAGCTAACCACTGCAGGTATTTGGAGACCATGAGAAACCTTGCATCGTACTGCTTAATGACCTCATCTTTTACTTTCAGCATCCACTCGGGTCAGAGGTGTCTCAACTTCTACTTCACCAGTTTAACATCTAGATATAGCGGTAGCTCATGCTCGACCAAATCGTTATCCAAACCAGGCATATCCTTATATGACCATGCGAAGACATCTTGGTATGACTGAAGGAAATCAATCATGCTGTTTCTTTCCTCGAGAGATAGCGACGTTCTGATCTTGGTGATTTTAAGAACTTCATCGGTCCCTAGATTGACGTCCTCAGTTTCTTCAACGGTCGAGGTAGGGCCAAGCTCAAAATCAGTGTACCGCTTAAGGAACTCATTGGTAAGCTCCTTAGAAGGGAATTCCTCAACCAAACTCGTGACTCCTACCTCATCTTGTATTTCTACAGGAAAGGGGTCTATGTCATGTGGGACGGGTTTCTTAATTAAAGCATCTTTTTTCTTGATTTTATTGGGAGTTTTGAAAGATATTTTTTTTGGATTTTGTATCTTTTCTATTTTTTTAGCATTTTTCTTTTCTCCAAAAATTGGCCCCTGGCAATGCGGGTCTTTGTACATACATGGTATTGCCTGGTAAGGCTAATCTCATGTTTTACAGGTTGTTTTTTTTTTAGAAGCTAGTGTCGTACTTATTCCCCCGCGATGCTTCCAGAGTTAGGGTATTGATGCCCAATTCCTTATTTGTGATGTCACCCCTTTACCTGTTTAGATAGAGGAGGCTGATTGAGATGGCTTTTGGGATTCAACCTCCATCATGCTTATCCTGGGCTCATACAAGGGCCCGTCCTCAAAATAGGGACAGGGAGGCCATGTCAACTTCAAAATTGGGAGTGATGATTTGGGGATTGGTAGGGTGGATCAGGGCTGCCGATTGTGTGGGGTTAACTTTGTTGCCCCATTCTGATCAATCTTTTTAACTCCTCTTCTCACAAAGGTATCCTGAATGTGTTGTCTATGGTGAGGTTCATCCTCCAACTCTATTCCCCAGGTTTTTACAGAGATAATGGTTTAGACCTTTTCCTTGGCCTACTGGACTTCTTCCTCTGTAGGCTTGTATCCTAGACCAAATCTGACCCGATATCCACCTCTGGCTCTGACTAGGTCCTTCCATCCTTGCAACTGTAGTCCCAAACCCTTACCATTTTGAGAGCCCCATTTTTGGAGCATGGCCACGACGGCGACCATTCTGCCACCGGTCTTCATAGTAATCCTCTCGAGAGGCTTCGGGATCACTGCTGATACATCATACTCAAAGCTATGGAGGTCTATGTCTTCGATCGTGTGTGACACATCCAATACTGTGGGTTTCTCAATACTATGGGTAGGTTTCTCTCTTTCATCCTGCCCTTCACCCGCAATGGTGTCAATTTTTTACACTGACACAAATCAAAGTTTTTGGTGCAACGTTGAAGGTATTGCCCTGACCTCTTGTAGTCATGGGCTCCCTAAAAGCAGATTAAATGTAGATTTGATGTTCATTACTTGGAATGGTAAGGAAAAGATCATTGGCCCAATTATGAGTTTAAGATCGACTTCCCCAATTATTTCTCTTCTCATATTGTCAAATCCTCTGGCGCTTGTCCTTGCTGGCCTTAACATGGAAGGGTCCACCCCTATTTTGGTAGCAGTTCTCAGGGGGCATAAGTTTAAGGTAGATCTATTATTAATCAATACCAAGGGGATCACCAAATTTTTAGTTTCTATAGTGATGTTGAGGGCTTTGGAATGACTGTTTCCTTCTTCTTGCAGGTCAGCATCTGAAAAAAAATTAGCATTGGGAGCCAACACCTGCCCAATTATATGCCCCACTTTGTTCGGGCTTACTTGGATAGATACGTGTGCATTTTTTAATGCTCCCATTAAAGCTTGAAAATGAAGAGGGGATGTCATCAACAGATCCCATACTATGATATGGGTCGGCATTCTCTTCAGCTGAGTTTCCAATATGTGTTCTCGGCATATTTTCTCGAATGGGTTCACTAGGGTAGCTTCCTTCTTCTCTTGTGTAATGGCCGGTGCTGGTATTTCTGATTGTCTGAAGACGTTTCTTGAACGGATGACAAAATCCACTGACTCCTCTTTGCTATTGCCTGCATTGACATCTGTCTATTCGTAACTAAGGGGAACTTGATGGGGATTGTAGGTTAGCCCCGGTATTTGAAATGGAGTGGGCGTTGGCCCCAAAGGTGCTTGAGTTAGTAGATTGGGATGGGTGGATAACACTTAGTTGACATAAATGGAGAGAGTGGCGAAAGTGGGCCATGTGGGGTTAGTGGGGATAGTGAACGATTTTATTTGGGGTGACGCGATGGGGGTAGGCCATTGATAGTTAACTAGTGTCGGAGAGGGGCATAGGGAAAAATTAGCCGTCTAGTAACTGGTGGAGGCTGCAGTTTTATATGGTTGATGTTGGTTGCTTTGGACATAACTGACGAGAGCTAGTGATGGAAAATATACCCTTAGATCTAAGGGTTCTATTGGTGGTGCAGGATTAGAGAAGTAATCAGCTAAATTAAGGGGCTCAATCACTCCGATGCTTCTATCCTCTCATTCTTTCTACCTTGGTGATACAAACTCTTCCTGATTGCAGATGTAATCTGATGGGTCAAACTCCTCGTCATCCTCCTCTATCATATTGACGGTTGGCCTTGGGCTTGCTCCACCAGACGGATGTGGCAGTAATGGTACTTGGTGTATGTTGGCATGCTGGTTGGCCTGGGAAAGTGTTGGAGGGATGATCTTGCCGGCCTCTATTAAGTCTTGTATTGTATGCTTTAAAGGGAAGCAGTGATCGGTTGGGTGGCTTGGACCTTGCTGGAAATTACAGTGGGTATTTGGGTCGTAATTCCTTAGAATAGGATTTGGCGGAAGTCGTAGTTGGATTACAGTAACCAAACCCTTCTCAATTAGCAATGGCAACAAGATGTTCAAAGATTGCCATAAAGGTGTGAAGACTCGATCAAAACGAGCCCTCCTCTGTTATGGGTCATTTGGGCCCCTTGCCCATTTCTGGTTCTTTACATCCGCTCGCTTCTGACTGGAGCTAGTTGTGCTGCTTTAAATTGGAATGGGGTTATGCTGCTATTAGGTCACGTATTCATGACCGTCTGTACATCTGTCCCAGTTCTTCTATCATTCCTCTGTTCAGTGAGCCTTTGAACCCCACTTGCTCCACCGGACACATTATTGCTCAAACGCCCTTCTCTAATCACGTCCTCGCAATGGTTGGTATTTCTTACCAAATCAATAATGCTGGACTGCTACTGGTATACTAGGAAATTCGAGATGACTAGCAGGGTGTTTTTTGAGATCATCTCGATTTGCTCATCATCGGGTATCTTGTTTCTTACTTGAGATGCCAGTGCCCTCCAACGCCCAAGTTAATCACTGAATGCTTCACCAGGCTTCTGCTTTAGCCAGGCTAGGTCCAATTTCTAGGTTCAATGTCAATATAGTAGATACATTATTCTTGGAACAGGTGGGTCAGATCCTTCCAAGTTTTGATCATGGAAGGTTCCAACAAAGTGAACCACCATAAGGCTGGGCCCGTAAGGCTCTTTTGGAATACCTTTATGAGCAAATGCTCATCCCCTCCATAATGGCACATGTCCCTACAATAGGACTTGAGGCGTGCAATGGGATTGCCCGTGCCATTATACTTGTCAAAAACCAGCACTTTGAATTTCGGGGGTAAAGGAACTTCGGGGAACAGGCATAAATCAAAAAAGTATGTGGCATGGATCTCGGCTCCACCCATCTTCATCAATTACTTCTAGATCTTGTCCAATTATTCCTTTAGCTGCTCTGATTCTTTAGATGGTGGGGCTACTCTTTCAACTATCAGCCTTCATTCACTTTTCACTGCTGGGGGATTGGTGATTACGGGTGGTGGGGGGTTGAGGTTGGTGAATGCCCCTTGATATGCCCCACTATTCTAAATCTCATCTTCCTCATACTGGGGGTCTATGTATGGTGGAGGAAGGGTGAGATTATCTAGTTGATTCTGTGTTGGTAGGACGGGTACTGGGTGAGACCACTAAATATGGGGGAACCCTTAGGGATGAGTTTGAGAAGCAGGGGGATGGGTGAATTGGGGTTGATGCATGGTATGAGATAGGTTCTCGTATTAGGCTTAGTATGAGGGTTGTGGATGAGCAAGGCTCATGCTATGTTGGGAGACTGGCTGATATGGGCGCATTATTTCGGATGGAATCGGGGCCTGTTGGGTTTTGTGTGGGATACTAGGGGAATGAGGGAGGATGGGAGAATTGGGCTCTTAGGTATGGGCCTTGATGGGCTTGGGGGACAGGGTCCGAGTAGGCTTGGATTTGGGTTAGTGGGCTCTGATGGGTTTAGGCCATTAGGCCTTGGTGGGCTTGGGCCGTTGGGCATTAGTGGGCTTGGGCCGTTGGGCCTTAGTGGGCTTGGGCTATTGGTTTTTGGTGGGCTTTAGCCGTTGGGCCTTGGGGGCAGGGGCCATTGGACTTTGGTTGGTTTGGGCCATTGGGCCTTGGTGGGCTGGAGCCATTGGGCCTTGGTGGGCTTGGGTCATTTGGGCCTTAGTGGGCTTGGGTTATTGGGCCTTGGTGAGTTTGGACCATTGGGCTTTGGTGAGTGCTCCAATGGCCCTATGGTTGAGGGGAGTCCTTAATGGTATGGATGATAGGGGTTTGGGCCATTGGGCCTTGGTGGGTTTGGGGTAAATAGCCATGGAGGCTCGGTAGTGTATATGATGGGTTGGGAGATGTGTGGTGTGGATGAGGGAGGATGTTTTGAGAGGCCTTCCAGTTTGTATAGGCTTTGACCATCTCGTCCATCATGGCCATCAGGTTGGGAGAGGGGGTGGATGGACATGGTGCATCTAATGGAATGTCGGGTGTGGATGAGGTGAATGTGTGGGAAAAATTGGGCATGGGCCTGATAAAATTGGGCATGACTTGGGTAGATGGGGGGATAGGTGGTAGGTTTGAAAAAATGGGTGCGGTATGAGTAGGTGCAGGAAAATTGGGTATATGTTGGGAGTATCGAAAATGAGGTATGGTGGATGAGGAAAAGGTGGAAAATTGGGTCGGATTTTGGGTGGATGTGGATGGAAGATGAGGTGGATTTGGAGGGGATATGGAGGGGGAAATGGGCATGGTTTGAGCAAATGTGGGGGGATGGAGTATCGAAATTTTGGGTGATCTGAGAGGTGGTGGGTGGGAAAATGGGTGCACCGAAGGGCTCGGTGACAAAAAATGGGAATTGGGTGAGGCGATGAATCAGGATCGGCATATGCCGGATCAACTGCCCACGACATGGCTTGGCAGCGGGTTGGCTACCAATGCCTTGGATGGGGTCCGTAAAATTTTCTTCTTCCCCCTCTTCGGGATGACAGAGGGTAGGGCGATGTCGTTGTTCCGGCAACATGAGATCTCAATTTTTTTGGGTATTTTTTTTATTTTATTTTTATTTTTTATTTTTGTTGGTTTTGATTTTTGGAAAAGGCAAATGAACCTTTATGATGAAGGGAATTTCGGGGACTTTGAATTCCCATTTTGGGCGACGTTCACACCTAAATATCTCCCACTGCGGGACCCTGATGTGCTTCAAAAGAAATAGAGGAGAAAACCTTTGTTCTATGTGAAGGCACGAGAATCCACGCAAATAACCCGATCCCTCGGAACAAGCCAATAAGAGGGTGACCACTTTTGACTAGCGAGGGCATATTGGGTGTCGGAGGATGTGGGATCTATTAGGGGTATTGAAACACTAAGAGGGGGACTTGGGGGAAGTGAGAAAGGCCTCAGATTCAGGCTGCCCAGCCCAGAGTAGGCTTGGCGTGTGTACTATATACGCCAGACCAAATTCTGGAGATTTTGGCTTGGTGTGTGTATTGCACACGCTAGGCTAAATCTGAAGAAGGCTGGCTTAGTGTGTGTATTACACACAGTAGAGCAAATCCGAGAAAGTTGGCTTAGCATGTGTATTACACCCGCGAGGCAAAACATGGTATATACTTATATTTTGACAACAAACACAAAGCCCGAGATTGGTTTCTCTTCTTTGGGTTTTTTGGAAGCGATGCTTCCGGGGACTAACTTTCTTTGTTATTTCGGGTCCCTTCTTTCCTAACCTAGGGATACAAGGATGATTCGGGGCTACTAAACGCACTCCCCCAGGGTTTTAAGCTTATAATAAGATCGGTTACCCACCCGATACACCTTCGGCACAAGCACCTTCTCAGATATTGGATGGGGTGGTACTTTTTCGGATCATCACCACTAGGGGTTGCCACCATACTAAGAATCGGGTGTTTGCATCACTGCCTAAATTCCCAACCCTTTAAAAGCTACCCCTGTAAAAATTATTTAAGTCCCTTAATTCAATTTTAAGGTTCAATTTTAGATTCAAGTTTAAAAGGGGTTTGCTTATTGTCCAAAAACAGGTTGGGATGATCCCGTGCCGCCTCTTCGGGCCGGCGTCCACTGGTGGAATATGAGTGTGTGAAAATAAAAGCTCACATAGGCCCGCCAAACAGCTAAGGTGCGTAAATGAGCAAATAAGTCTGCCAATCGGCTAAGGCATGTAAATGACAGAAAATTAAAGGAAAGTAAATACAGTGCTCAAGTAGGTCCGCCAATCGGCTAAGGCACATAATTGACGAGAAAGTAAGGGTAAGTAAAAACAAACGTAATCTTAGGGGTGAGAAAAATGGACGGAGTCGTAGGGGTGAGTATGAAAAGAGACAAAAGAGGTTAGTAAACACAAAATAAATACAAACAAAAAGGATGCCAAGTTTCAAGGGGAAGCTCTACTAGCTCCTCCTCAATAGAGTCGTCATCTATGCAGCCATGGGCTCTAATGAGTCGGTCGCAACAATGCGCACTCTTCGCTATAAATTTAGAGTCGCCATCCAGAGCGTTTGATGTCTTGAGAAATCTCAAATCAATATTTAATGCACCAAAGTACCAAATATGACTCTGATTTATCGATTCACGCTAAAGGCTCTTCGGTAGGGGCTTCGGTTATCGATCGGGAAGGTGTTAGGCACCTGATCAACTCGCTCTTACACGGTCTCTACTTATGGCCAAAAGAAAAAATAAAACAACACTTCCTCTTGCCCGAAGGCATTCCGATCCTATTTATGCCCCCCGCAATCATCCAGAATTCGCCGGCGTAACGGCGCAAATTCAAGGATAGAGGAAAAGCAAAGAAGGTAGAGGAATAGAGGGGAGAGCTTGAGCTCTCAGGCCCTTGTAGCACCGCCGTGGGCCTTCGCGTGAGTTCTCTTCAATGGACTTTCAATGGCTTAAGGGGTTGGAAGATGGGTTCTAACCTCTAAGGCTTGACAGCTAAGGGTAAGGGGAAGAAGACTAAGGGATCACTCTCACCTAAGCCTAAGGATTTTTTATGGAAGATAGGACCTAAAGGATTATTTTATATTCTAGGATTTATATGGATTTTGTGTACCAAAGGGGAGGAGGGGATCTCTTACTCTCTTTCTCTCTCTTGGAAATTTTTTTCAAGCCATTTGTAAAGGGGGGCGCCTCTCTATTTATAGGTTAATGGGAGCTTAGGAGGATACTTAAGTGCTAATAGGGTTAGCAATTAGGTAATCTTCCAATCTATGGTTTCCTGGGATTTTGAGAGCTTGGAAATGTGGGCAATGGGCTTCAATGGTAGATGATAAGGTAGGGGTTCAAATGACTAAAGGGTTGCCAATAGGGTAAATGAGGGTGCAACAGTCCTAATGAAACTCACCCTAAACATTGGGATGGTCAACAAGTCAAATCTCAAAAGATAATTTCGAACAAAATCTAAAATTTACTGTAGCTAAGCCTGGCGTGTGTATTACACACGCCAAGCGTATGTACAGTGCCTGAGAAGTCAGAGCCTTTTGGGGGCCCCATCTATGCTTAGCGTGTGTATTATACATGCTAAGCCACTTCTAAGAATAAATGGCCTGGCGTGTATAATATACACACTAGGTAACATTCTTCCATAAATGGCTTAGCGTGTGTATTATACACGCTACGCATGCCCACCTCCTGGAGAGGTTCTCGAGAGGTTTAGGCAGATGCAATACTTTGAGCCTGAAACTTCGGATTGCCCTAACTTTTGATGTATGACTCGGATCAGGATAATTCTTAGCTTGTTGGAAAGCTAAGATCCTCCAATTTTTAATGGTATAAGATTCAATTTTAGTAGAGGTCCCTGCAAGTTTTGGTGCACCTCTCTCTAATCATTTCCCGGGAAGGTCAAATAAGGTCGGAGAGGTTGGGGGTGATCCCTAAGGGTTTAGGTATGTTTCTAAGGGTTTGGGAAGGTTCCTAAGGATATGGGAGATGCTATCGGAAGCTCGAGAGTGCACTTTTTTTGAAGTATGTTTTGATCGAGCCTTGGGCTAATTTTGGGTGCCTACAATGTTTAATTGAATACAATTGTATAGTTTTGTTCCACTGTTTAGGTGATGGTCGGCCTTCACCGGTGGATGTATAGTTTTGATATATGTCGAATGATGGTGATCATTTTGGGTTTATGTTGCTATTTTGCTTATTGTTATAGCCTTGTTTCCGCTTTGTGCACTTTGCTTCCGCGCTTTTGTATCCTTACCAATGATAGATGGCCCGATCCTTTCTATTACTTAATTTGGCGAAAGATTAAACTGTCAGGAAGTGATTTAAGCACTTCGATACAAAATTATCACTATAATTTACATTGCGTGAATGATCTGATGGCACAGGTTTCGTGGTAAGGAAATCCAAGCAATCACAGTTATAGTTCCTAAAGGTTTTCAGTGAAGTTACGTACAAACGTCAAATATTTTTTGTTTTTTCAAAAAGATTTTCAAAATTAAAGGAAACAAAAAGATTTATATACTAGTTCTGTACACTACTTAGTTAATCATCACATGGTTGTTGTAATTTTCAACAGTATGATTTCATCAGCCCTTGCTCTTCATCCTAGCAGTTATCCTTGATCAAAACTCAACAATTTAAATTCATATTAGGCCTGGAGTGTGTGCGTATCAGTGAACAGTTTATTCATCATAGGCTTCTCTAAACTACAGATTTAGAAAACATTTTCATCCAAACTCTCACTGTTGCAATACTAAAAAAAAAATATCAAAATTTTTGGGTTCTCACAATATGATGTATATAATGAATAATTCAAAGGATAATTGACAAAAGAATGAATCTTATGAAGAAAGATAATCAATTTTATTCATATGCTTTCTTGTTTATCCATAGTATCTATTATACATATCTCTGCTAGGCTCATGTTTTTGTAAATCATGAATCAAAAAGGTCTTTATTCGACTTACAATGAGGATTTTGGTTAAGAGGGTTCCAAAGAAAGGTATAAAGGATTCAAAAGTTCTAAGAATTCAGCTCATCTCTCTCCTAACTTCTTTTCTTTCTTTTTCTTCTTTAGTAAGTATCCAAAAAGCTGGATAACTTCTTCCCATATACCTTTTTTTTTCAGTAAATCCCTTTTTCTTTCGGGTTAAAAGCTTTTTGCTTCTCTATCCTCTTGAATATTTTTCCCAATTTTGGAAGCTTTCTGCTTCTCTTTTCGTAGAATCGTATTTACGATTTTTCTTCTTTTTCTCCCATATTATTTTTTTCAGAAAGTCTATTTCTTTCTCAGACGTACCCATTTTTGGCATATCCCCTATCTGTTATTGCATACTCATTCCACTCCCTATTTCTCCCTTTTATTTTAAATTCTTAGAAAAATAAGGGTAAAAGATTAAAAGTTTTAGATGGTACATGTGTGACAACCCGACATTTCCCTTAAGCGTGTATAGGAAAGGTCGCGTCGTTGGATCACCTAACATGATCCTATCATACAAAGGTGTCTTAAATTGTACAAAGTATTGCAAACGCAGAAGCTATGTAATTACTCTGACATGCATTTATATGGCAAAGCAAACTGATATTTACTCATCTAAGCAAGAAACTATAAAACTCTATATACAGGGATAACATATACTATGTATAGCTTCCCATTGATGATGGCCACCCGTCACCTAAACAATGGAAAGAAACCTATACATAGAGTGCAGAATATCTCTCAAAAAGATCATATGTAGTTTATACAAAAACATCTCACCCTCTCTCTTCCAAACCTATTTCGGAACGAATTCATCTGCAAATTCTTCCTCGTCTTCTTCCTCCTATTCCTCGTTTGGTACGTACGTAAGGTTAGCTGCTTGTTCTGGGTCGAGATCTGCAACTAATACATTGAAGTCGTAGGATGAGCTATCATTAAAGCATAGCAGAGAATTTTACATTGCTAACATATATTTTAGTTTTACCACATTCACTACTAGAGGTATAAAATAAAATGAAGAGTACGACTTTATTATCATGCGAATAATATAACATGCTGAAATGTTGAATTAACTCATGGTGTAACAGCTATGCGAAATCAAGTTAAAACAAGATACATGTGCAGGCAGAAACAAAAGGATCAAGCTCCCGAGTTAGGGGGATCACTTGCCAAGCTCCCGAGTTAGCGGGATCACTTGTCAAGCTCCTAAGTTAACGGGGTCACTTGGACTAAGAAAATCAAGCTCCCGAGTTAGCGGAATCACCTGACTCAGAACCAAGCAACAAAATGGAGAGGATGTAAAGGATTATCAGGATCTGAATAATGCACTATGAACCATGCATGAAACAAAGAATGCGCATGCTAAATTGAAACTTTGATTAGTATATAACGAACTAACCTTTCTAACACTAGCATAGTCATATATGGGTTAATACTGCCTTGTACCAAAAATATCATAGAAAACGGATATTCATTATATTCAATTGATATGCAAAACTGATGTGCCTTTAGAGAAAACCGATTTACAAAACTGATATCAAGTTCTATGATTTCATGTGGTCAAAACTATTATATCATTATCAAATAAACTGATACATTATTTATCTCAACTCATCTTATGCCAAATCTGATCAGGTTTAAAATTACACTTAGTTCAGCCCTCTAGATATTTATCTAATCATCCATGATAAATAATTAGCAAGGTATATGAGAATAAGAAAACCAAAGATATATTAACCAAATAAATTCCCTACCTGCACACTCTTACGTGACTCTGCTTGGAGGTGCACTCATGTAGCAACAATCATCTTCACCGTGATGAATGTGTCATGTGCACCAAGTGGCACCTAGGAGGACATTCATGAGTTTAATGGTTTTAGGAGTGTACTGGGCTATATAAACTAGATATGGAGTACCAGACACATAGTGCAAACCCAAAAATGCAGTGCCTACACATACTATCATAAACACACACACACATACCCCTGACATAAGCTTGCCTCGGCAAACCACAAGGGTTGTCGCGGCAAGCAGCCTAGCTGAGGACCTTGCTGCGGAAACCTTGTGAGGTTGCCACGGCAAGCCTTGCTTGCCATGGTGTTATTTTTTTATGTGCTTTGGCTTATATGTATATATCTCCTGTTGATATATATATACACACACACACACACATATATATATATATATATATTTATATATATACTCCCATCTACAGATATCTCCTAATATTCTCTATAGATATCTCTTATCTATCTTTATTTCAGTATTAAGGCATGGAAGATCTGGAGTGCACTGGTGATGGATTTTGGCATGATCTATCCTATGAGCAACTCCAATAACACATACTATCTTCCTCTGTGTTGCCGATTTGATCTATTGAAATCGTCACTACGGACCGATAAGTTTGATTAAAATAAATTCTTTGTGTGGTGATGTACCTTTGGGTGAATGTGGTTATTATGTTTCCTAACGAAGGTCGGTGTCGAACTCGCGATGTTTGTGTATGAGTGAAACTCTCCAAGACCACTAATCATCTGTCGAAAGTGTTTTTTGACTCCAAAGTTTGCAATATGTGATTCGGCAGTAAGTTTGAACTCATCTACAACTTTCTGCTATGATGGTCTAATGACAGTATACAGATTTCTGCTATGATGGTATTTTCTAGTATTTTTGTTTTCAAGATTGGGCTGCTAGGATTGCCTTCAAAGCTGGAAGCGGGAAGATGAAGGCTCCTTGCTGAGAGTTTTATAGTGGTTATACCCACTTTATGTGCATGAGAATGTATGGTGACTCACTGAGTCGTGTAATCACAATACAATGCAAGCAGCTTATAATCTTATAAAGGTAGGCTTCCATGTAAGTCCAGCATTTGAGGATGGAGTGTATTTCATATAAGACAAGTTTTTCTTTGTATATCTTCCTCCTATACTTTTAGAGGTTATAACCCATTTGGGTAGGGTTTCCATGTAATGCCCACATGGGCTTTTACTTGTATAAGCAAATAAGCCAAATAGGCTATATTTCAATCAAAGTCCATTATACAGTTGGTAGGTGTAAGCTCTTAGTGATTATACTACGGTACCAAGCTAACATGTGGTATTAGGTGTATACCTAAATAGCCCAGAATAGGCTTACACTATCTACTAGCTGCTACACTTGGTGTTTATGTACTTTATTTTATTTTTTTCCTAGTACACTACAACCAAGTCTAGGATAAGCTAAATTTTTACATGGATCCTCATTTAGTGCATTGAGGACCAAGGGTTCCTAACCCACTCGATTGGACCACTATGGGCCCCATATGCTTATCAGGTTTGAACACTCAACTACCGAGATCTTTCATGGCCCGTGATAGGTACATGCCTGACCTGACCCATGTCTAGACCAAGTAGGGGAACAAGTTGGCAACTGTTACATTCTCCCCTACTTAAGGGATTTTCGTCCTTGAAAATAAACCTAGACAATCGATGATGTGAGTCAGGTTATGGTGGATAGATATACAGGTATATATAAAAAAAATCGAGAGTGCATCAAGATTAGATGGTAATGGATGGTAATGGTGCATCAATAGTACACATTATTCTGCCAACCCATACTACATGTTGTACATGACAACAACGAATATAGACAAAGTACACAATATATAAAGTACACTAGAAGAACCCGAACTAATGACAAATATAAACAAAATGCATATAACTTACACTATATAAACTAACATACACTATATACGTGATGACGTATGAAAAGAGAGACGTAAAAGTGATAGAAATGTGAGGTATATACTCACCGGGTTGTGCACTAGGCTGCTGCTGACCAGCTGATGAAGGTCTAGCATCCTGCTGTTGAAACTCTTACTGAAATTCTGGTACTAGCAAAGCTGCATTTCGAGTGTATGTCAAGACATAGTTTCGTGCCTGTCCAATATAAGGACTTGCAGCTGCCTGAAAGGTACGCTCCATCATGATATTTGTGGCCTCCTCGATATAATCAACTCGTTGATGGAGCATGTAGTGATTGCTATATAAGTTATCAAACTGTTGAAGAGTCTACTCATGGTTTTGACGTATGAGTTGTACAAGATCAGCATTGGTATAAGTTGTGTCGGAGGGAGGAATTGGAGGAATGGGTTCGGCTTGCGAAGGTATAGGGATTTCTTGGGTTGGTGCGGATGGTGTAGTTTGGGATGGTGGTGGAGGAGCACGTATCTATTCTGCTTTACGGTTTTGCACCGCTTGGTGTGATCTTTATTACACGTTTTTCCATATAGCAGGGGTAAAGACTCGCATATTATCAGTGCAGATCTCTTCTCCCTGAGGGATTTCGAAAGGGACTTGATTCACACTATCGTGGTGACCTTCTAGGAGGCGGGTGATCAATCGGGGGTATGGGCATGCTAGCATGGGACTAGAGACGTTACTTTGCAAATGAATATTGGCATATTATATGCCTTCCCATACCACTTTTGGGGCATTCACTGATATATTTTCATGAACAGCAAACAAAGCTTGTAAGAGAGCATCATAGTGCTCTCTTTCATGCTACATTGGTTATAGATTGCATCTGAAAATACAATCAAGAAACCACATCTTCTGTGGTAACTGACTGCATCGGACTGAAAGACCTTTAGCAGAAGAGGTTTGCCCATCAGTTATTTTAGTGGTGATGTGATGGAATTTAACATCCTTTAATCATGGCATTCGTAGCCTGAGACTTACATCGAAAGTTGAACTACAATCCATAGCCTGAGCTATGTCCTGTAAGTTAAAATAGAATTTATGATTATCAATTTCTGTTTCAAGTTGGCCAACAACTGGTGAAACTTTTAAATTTTGATAAAAAAGACGGACAAGGCGTGGGTAGAAATGGGTATGAAAGGGCTGATATAAGGCGTCTAAGCGCGCCTGTTCCATGTATCAAATTGACCATGCAGTCAGGTCGTTCGGTGTAAGCAATGAATCATCAATAATCCATTTGGGTTCCATGGCTTTCACGTCCCACCATGGAATGGGTTGTTCACGATCTATGGGTGGATCGGTTTGCTCATGGGAGGTTGAAGGGGCTTTGCCCTTTGCTTTTGTTGTAGCTTTTGGGGGTTTAGATGCTAAAGTCTTTCTAGGAGGCATAGTAAGTATAAGCAAAAGAAAAAGAAAAGAGTAAACAAAATAAAAAATGAGAGGTGTTTTACCTCTCCAAGACACCCAAAATGGAAGAAATGGCTAGAAGAGAAGATGATGGAGTCGACCACAGGTAAATCTCCAACTTGCAACAGTGTTTGGGCACCAAATTGGATGGATTTTATGTTTGTATCGCACGAGGGAGGGAAAAGAACAAAGACCCCACTAAAAAAAGTAGGGAATGACACAAAGGGGGGGTTTTCAGACCCACTTAAGGTGACAATGGTTGCCGCGACAACCCATTTCATTTGCGTTTTCCTTGCCGTGGCAAGGTAGTGAGATCTTAACTGATCCAAATTTTGGGGCCAACACAGTTTTGTGTCAACTTGTGACACATTTATGTGTCACTCTTACTGGGGTATCTGTTAAAAATCTTGGATGTACTTTTGGAGGTTTATTTCTCCTTCAAATAATTTTATTTTGACACAACCAAGAATTATAGGTATATAAATAAAGGTATATACAGCCTTAATCAAGGTCTAAGGTGCTTGATTGAAGTGAACTAGTTGGTACTTAGATGGCATATGTACGGATGTATGCTAGAAAAATATTTACTAATAAATTGAATGGATACAGCTATTGTAAGCCATTTTATGTTTATGAACTTTAAATAATTACCTTGTGTAGTTAGAGGTCATTTGTAGTTTACTATATTTTATGTGTCACCTTATGTATCATAAAACATTAAGATCATGATCTACAGGAAAAATATATATTTATTTCAATACAAAGTTAGAACTAAGAGCTTTAACTACTTGAGTAGTGAAGGTTTAAATCTAAATTAGACATGGTTAAACTGTTTTCAATTAACCAATGTCATTTCTATTATTAATATATTATATAGCATGTCGAAATATGTCATTTGTATCCAAGTCAGTGGAAAAGTATATATAGAGCAATGCAAACAAACATATTCATATCATATGCACTGCAAGCAACAAACATATTTATTACCTTATGTCATAAGCGGTTAGTCTCATAAATACCTTACCTTATGTAAATAAATGAGGGTACTGAGCGTGAATATCAGCTTCACGTTCCCAGGTAGCCTCATGAGACCCGTGATTCTTCCATTGGATCAATACGAGTGGAATTCATTTCGTTCGCAAAATTTGATCTCTGCGGTCTAAAATCTAACTCGGCTCTTCCGTTACCGTTAAATCCTCCTGAACATCCAGCGGTTGATAATCCAACACAAGTGTCGAATCGATGACGTACTTCTTCAGCATAGACATGTGGAATATGTTGTGTATGTCGGATAAATGCGGAGGTAATGCAATCTGATAAGCGACCTCACCTACTCTGCCCAAAATTGGGAATGGTCCAACATAATGAGGACTCAACTTGTCTCACTTCCCAAATCACATCACGCCCTTCGTTGGTGATATTTTGATAAAGACGTGATCGCCGATCTGTAGGGTATAGGTCAGAATGACAAGATACTAAAGTGAATTCATAACTTAAAAACACTTATCAGTGTAGTTTATTACCTGAAAATCAACGCTAGTTCTTTTGAGATCGGCGTAACTCTTCTGCCGACTCTGAGCACTCTTCTATCTTTCCCGAATAACGTAAACAACTGCATTGGTGCTTTCTATCAAGTCAGGGCCAAAAATCAAACGCACTCCAACTTCTTCCCAGTTAATCAGAGATTTACATCAGTGTCCATAGAGTGCCTCGAATGGTGCCATGCCGATGCTCGACTGGAAGCTGTTATTGTATGCGAATTTGATCAAGGGTAAGTGCTTATCCCATGATCCTTGAAAATCTATCATACAGGCCCTTAACATATCTTCTATCACTCGATTCACCCTTTCCATCTACCCATCAGTTTGAGGATGAAACGCAGTACTGAAGTCCAACTTGGAACCCATACCTTCTTGGAAACTCTACAAAAATCGTGAGGTATATAATGGATTGCGATCTGACACGATGCTTACAGGTATCCCTATAGTTGAACTATTTCCTTCAGATACACTTCAGCCAATTTTGATGTTGTATATCGTGTGCTATAGGGTAAGAAATGTGTTGATTTGGTAAGACGATCAACAATCATCCAAATCGCATTGTACTTCTGAGTACGAGGTAAACCAAGAATGAAATCCATGGAAGTGTTATCCCATTTTCAATCTGGGATGGGTAGTGGCTGTAACAGACCAGTAAGGTGCTTGTGCTCAACCTTTACTTGCTGACAGGTTAAACCCTTTGCAACATATTCCGCTATGTCACGTTTTAAGCCATTCCACCGAAATGTCTTCTTGAGATCCTGATACATTTTCATGCTACCAGGATGGATGACATATGCTGACTTGTGAACCTCCTTAAGAATTTCCTGGCATAGGGCACTATCATCAGGTATGCATACTTGACCTCGAAATAATAAGGACCCATCGTCCTTAATTGAGAAGTCTGGATGTAGCCCACATTGTACTCCCTGTCTGATGGAAATAAGCTTTGCATCCTGCATCTGAAGCTCTCTGATTCTATCGAAGAGTGGAGCTTGGATCATTACTGTAGCAAGTAAACCTCAAATTGGCGTCACTCTAAGAGTGGCACTAGATGACACTATATCATTATGTAATTTCCATTTTAGTAGCCGTGCCACAAGATGGGATAACTGAGCGGATGACTTTCGACTGAGCGCATCAACTACTACATTGGCTTTGTCGGGATGGTACTGAATAGAATGACCATAGTCTTTCAAAAATCCATCCACCTTCTCTGCCTCAAATTCAACTCTTTCTGGGTAAAGAGATATTTGAGACTCTTATGGTCGATAAAAATCTTGAAGGTTTCACCATACAGATAGTGCCTCTAGATTTTCAACGCAAAGATGACCGCTGCTAGTTCCAGGTCGTGAGTAGGATAGTTCTTCTCGTGATCTTTCAATTGAAGGGAACCATATGCAATGACAGATTCCCATTGATTCAATACACAACCTAACCCACTATATGAGGCGTCGCTAAAGACAACAAAACCACCACTACCTGATGGTAATGTTAGGACAAGTGCGGAGGTGAGTCTCCTTTTTAACTCTTGGAAACCCTGCTTGCACGCCTCAGTCTACTTGAATTTGCCATTCTTTTGAGTGAGCTGCGTGAGTGGTCCTGCAAGTAATGAAAACCCCTCAACAAAACATCGGCAATAGCCTGCGAGACCTAGAAAGCTTCGGATCTCGATTACTGTTTGTGGTTGTTTCCATTGCACTACAGCCTTGATCTTTGCATGATCAATGGTAATAGCATATTCGGAGATGATATGACCTAGAAAACTAACTTGATTCAACCAAAAGTCACATTTACTAAATTTTGCATACAACTGCGAATCTCTCAATGTCTGCAAAGCAAGGCGTAGATGATCTTCATGCTCTACTTTCATCTTTGAGTAGATGAGTATATCGTCGATGAATACTACAATACACTGATCGAGATAAGGCTTGAAGACTTGATTCATCAAGTCCATAAATGTGGCAAGTGTATTGGTCAACCTGAAGGGCATGACGAGAAACTCATAGTGACCATAGTGTGTTCAAAAAGTTGTCTCTAAAATATCTTCAGCTTTCACCTTCATCTGGTGATACCCCTATCGTAAATAAAACTTTGAAAAGAACCGCGCTCGTTGTAGCTGATCAAAGAGATCGTCGATTCTGGGGAGCAGATAACGACTCTTTATTGTTTGCTTATTAAGTTGACGATAATCAATGCAGAGACGCATTGAACCATCTTTCTTCTTTACGAACAATACCGGTGCGTCCCATGGAGACACACTCGGTCTGATAAAGTTTTTATCAAGAAGCTCTTGCAACTGCTCCTTGAGTTCTTTCAATTTTGCCGGTGCCATTTGATACGGCGCCTTTGATACTGGCTTGGTACCCGGGGGTAACTCAATAGCGAACTCCACTTCCCTATCAGGCGGTAATCCTGACAACTCATCCGGGAAAACATTGAGGAATTCACAAGCAATCGGCACATTTGAAAGTAAAATTTTCTTCTCTTCCTGATCTTTACTTTGAATAAAAGAGATATACCCTTGAGCACCATCATATAGTAATAGTTGTGCTCGGATCGCTGATATAAAAGAAAGATTAGTTGACTGCACTCCATAAAATTAAGCTGATGTCTTCTTTTGGGGGCGGAAAGAGACAAGCTTCTTTCTACAGTCAACGTTCGCATGGTGCTTGAAAAACCAATCCATGCCAAGGATTACGCCTTATCCTTGCATCGGAAGTAAGATCAAGTCGGTTACTGCTTTGTAGGTGCAGTAGTCTTTGATCAAAATGATAATCGAGCGATATAGCATATCAGTCATGAGCGACTGCCCAGTTAAAAGTGTTATATCTAAAATAAAATCAAGAGGTTCTAGAATGCCTCCTAATTTTCTCAACTTTTCAGCAAACTGAGGTGCAACAAACGAATGTGCAGATTCAGGATCTATCAAAACTCGTGCGTCATAACACAAATAGGCATCTTTTGGATATAATTGCAAGATTCCTAATGTATATAGACTAGTGTTAGTTAAATTACTTTTATGTAATTGAATATCAAAGTAAAGTAACAAAATATTAATGTAGCAATTATCATAGTTTACTAGATGCATTTCTTTATCTAAAAGATAATTTAAGAAACTGTGAACTTAGTAAATAATGCGCATGCATACCTTGAATGATATCATTGTTGTTTCATGCATCCCTTGCAGTTACAGCATAAGCTCGGCCTTGTACCGTAGGTCATGCAGATCGTAGAACTGGTCCAGCGTTTGCTACCATTCCTACTATTTTTTGGCAGTCTTTTATCCGGTGACCCATATTTCCACAACGGAAACATGCTCCAAATGCTTCATGACATTCTTCTATCTTATGGCCCTTCCCACACTTTCGACATATCTCAACGGAGGCTACTAATGAAGCCGTATAGGATCCCGTGCGGGACACTGCTGGTCGTACTCGTGAAACACTTGATGTACCTCTAAATGGATTCTGCACTGGCTAGTTTTGAACATGTGGAATCCTCAGTGGTAATGATGAGAACGTAGCTGGATTATAAGGTCGTGTATAGGCTCCCGTAGTAGGTTGAAATGATATCGGTCCTTGATATCGCGGTTGCTTACTGATTTGATTGAAACTAAAGGACTGTGATGGAGCTTTTCTGGCTTTCTATTTTTCTTCTCTCCTTTTGAACATTATATCTACATCCGTTTCTACTATTAGGGCCAATTTCATCACATTGGCATAAGTCGTTGCTTGAAACAATGAAATTCGTTCTTTGATCTAGGGTTTTAAACCCCGCTCAAACTTTTGTGTCTTCATAAGCTCGGTGGCTACAAGTAAGGGTGCAAATTAAGAGAGGTGAGTGAATTCTGCCTCGTATTCCTGAACAGTCATCTGGCCCTGAACTAAGGTCGCAAACTGTACCTCCATCTTATATCTCTCAGGTGCCGAGAAATATTTCTCATTGAATGCCTCAGTGAACTCTGCCCAAGTCCATGGCACTCTAGGCATTCTCGTCCTTTCTACACACTGCCACCATGATTCTATTTCACTTTCTAATTTATATGCCGCCCAGCTCACTTTCTCAGCCTCGGAGCAGGTAACTCCTTGCAGTATCTTTTCGATCTGTGTCAACCACTTCTCAGCCTCCATTGGGTCATGCTGACCATGGAAACTCGACGGTCGAAGTCAGGCAAACTCTGTAAAACCCTTAGAACGTCTAATAGCGAGCATGGCCAAGGTGTTGACCAAGGTCTCCATCAAGTGTGGATTTTGTCCCGCATTTTGCTCAACTGCAGGAGCATTTCCCATTTGAGGAGCATCTACATCTAGCGGAGTATGCACTGGCGGAGTATGCTCAGTGACATTTTCTATAATCATTTGGCTCTCTGCCATGTGTACATTCTCACTGCTTTCGGAGGTGGTGTCATGCTCATAACCTGCTACTGGAATCGCATTCGGCCCAATGCGATGGGCCAACGGTGGTCTACCCCGACCTCTTCCACGTCATGGAGGCATCTTAACCTATTTATGATCAGGTAACAACTTGATCAGATAACATGAACTCAATCTAAATCCTAACACTGAACAATTATCAAACACTTCGCCATATTTGTACGCCAGAGTTAAGCCTCCAAATGACTTAACACTGGGGCTCTGATACCACCTGTGACAACCCGACATTTCCCTTAAGTGTGTATAGAAAAGGTTGCGTCGTCGGATCACCTAACATGATCCTATCATACAAAGGTGTCTTAACTTGTACAAAGTATTGCAAATGTTGAAGCTTTGTAATTACTCTGACATGCATTTATATGGCAAAGCAAATAGATATTTACTCATCTAAGTAAGAAACTATAAAACTCTATATACAAGGATAACGTATACTATGTATAGCTTTCCACCGGTGACGGCCACCCGTCACCTAAATAATGGAAAGAAACCTATACATAGAGTGTATAATATCTCTCAAAAAGATCATACGTGGTTTATACAAAAACATCTCTCTCTCTCTCTTCCAAACCTATTTCGGAAAGAATTTGTCTGCAAACTCTTCCTCATCTTCTTCTTTGTCTTCTTCCTCCTCTTCCTCGTCTAGTACATCTGTAGGGTCAGCTGCTTGTTTTGGGTCGAGATCTGCAGCGAAGACATTGAAGTCGTAGGATGAGCTATCATCAAAGCTCAGCATAGAATTTTACATTGCTAACATATAATTCAATTTTACCACATTCTCGACTAGAGGCATAAAATAAAATGAAGAGTACGACTTTATTATCATGCAAATAATATAATATGTTGTCATGCTGAATTAACTCCTGGTGTAACAGGTATGAGAAATCGAGCTAAAATAGGATACACGTGCTGGCAGAAATAGAAGGATCAAGCTCCCAAGTTAGCGGGATCACTTGAACCGAGACCAAGCAAGCTCCAGAGTTAGCGGGATCACTTGTCAAGCTCTCGAGTTAGGGGAATCACTTGGACTAAGAAAATCAAGCTCCCGAGTTAGCGAGATCACCTGACTCAGAACTAAGCAACCACATGGAGAGAATGTCAAGGATTATCAGGATCTGAATAATGCATTATGAACCATGCATGAAATCAAAGAATGTGCATGCTTAATTCAAACTTCGATTAGCATATAGCAAAGTAAACTTTCTAACACTAGCGTAGTCATATATGGGTTAATACTACCTTGTACCAAAAATATCATACAAAATAGATATTCACTATATTCAATTGATATGCAAAACTGATGTGCCTTTAGAGAAAACCGATTTACAAAACTGATATCAAGTTCTATGATTTCATGTGGTCAAAACTATTATGTCATTATCAAATAAACTGATACTTAATTTATCTCAACTCATCTTATGCCAAATCTGATCAGGTTTAAAATTACACTTAGTTCAGCCCTTCTATATATTTATCTAATCATCCATGAGGAATAATTAGCAAGGTATATGAGAATAAGAAAACCAAAGATATATTAACCAAACAAATTCCCTACCTGCACACACTCTTACGTGACTCTGCTTGGATGTGCACTCATGTAGCCACAAGCATCTTCACCGTGATGAACGTGTCATGTGCACCAAGTGGCACCTAGGAGGACATTCAGGAGTTTAATTGTTTTAGGACTGTACTGGGCTACGTAAACTAGATATGGAGTACCAGACACATAATGCAGACCCATAAATGCAGTGCCTACACATACTATCATAAACACACACACACATACCCCTGACATAAGCTTGCCTCGGAATGCCACAAGGGTTGCCGCGGCAAGCAGCCCAGCTGAGGACCTTGCCGCAGCAACCTTGTGAGGTTGCCAAGGCAAACCTTGCTTGCCGTGGTGTTCTTTTTTTATGTGCTTTGGCTTATATGTATATATCTCCTGTAGATATATATATATATATATATACTCCTATCTACAGATATCTCCTATTATTCTCTATAGATATCTCTTATCTATCTTCATTTCAGTATTAAGGCATGGAAGATCCAGAATGCACTGGTGAAGGATTTTGGCATGATCTATCCTATGAGCAACTCCAATACCACATATTATCTTCCTCTGTGCTGCCAATTTGATCTATTGAAATCATCACCATAGACCGATAAGTTTGATTAAAACAAATTCCTTGTGTGGTTACGTACCTTTTGGTGAATGTGGTTATGACGGCTCCGAACGAAGATCAGTGTCGAACTCGTGATGTTTGCATACGAGTGAAACTCTCCAAGACCACTATTCATCTGCCGAATGGGGTTTTTGACTTCAAGGTTTGTAATAGGTGACTCGGCAGTAAGTTTGACTCATCTAAAAATTTCTGTTATGATGGTCTTAGACAGTATACAGATTTATGCTATGATGGTATATTCTAGTATTTTTGTTTTCATGATCAGGTTGCTAGGATTGCCTTCAAAGCTGGAAGCGGGAAGATGAAGGCTCCTTGGTGAGAGTTTTATAGTGGTTATACTCACTTTGCGTTCATGAGAATGTATGGTGACTCACTGAGTCGTGTAATCACAATTCAATGCAAGCATCTTATAATCTTATAAAGTTAGGCTTCCATGTATGTCCATCATTTGAGGATAGAGTGTATTTCATATAAGACAATTTTTTCTTTGTATATCCACCTCCTATACTTTTAGAGGTTATAACCCATTTGGGTAGGGTTTCCATGTAATGCCCCCATGGGCTTTTACTTGTATAAGCAAATAAGCCAAATAGGCTACATTTGAATCCAAGTCTATTATACAGTTGGTAGGTGTAAGCTCTTAGTGATTATAGTATGGTACCAAGCTAACATGTGCTATTGGGTGTATACCTAAATAAGCCCGAATAGGCTTACACTATCTACTAGCCACTACACTTGGTGTTTATGTACTTTATTTTATTTTTTTCCTAGTACACTAAAACCAAGTCTAGGATAAGCTAACTTTTTACGTGGATCCTCATTTAGTGCATTGAGGACCAAGGGTTCCTAACCCACTCGACTGGACCACTATCAGCCCCATATTCTTATCAGGTTTGAACACTCAACTGCTGAGATCTTTTATGGCCTGTTATTGGCACATGCCTGACCTAACCCATGTCTAGAACAAGTAGGGGAACAAGTTGGCAACTGTTACAACATGAGGTTAAGGGTTTATAAATTATTAGTACAAAGAAATTTTGTTTAGGCTTATAATATGGGTTCAAGGGATAAATATATCTCTAGAATTATTTTTTTTGGCTTTTTGGCTCAAACGAATCAAAAGATGCCTTTTAATCATTTTCACGATTTACTAACAAGAATGTCATATTATTTTGATGCATAGAATAGATAGTTCTAGAAAAACATGTCATCATAATCATATAATATTTTATTCAAATTACAACAATATGAGATTTCATACAATCAAGAAGTTCAAGAAAATTTTGCGTTCAAATAGTAGCAGTCTCTCTTAAAAAGAAGGAATTAAGTCCGAAAAGTTCACTGGTTAGATGATTTCGAAACTATAATCTAAATATTGCAATTTAAATCAAGTATATTTTCAAACATTCAATTCTGATACAGTGTACAAGAGGGCAAAACATGAATCATAACTACTCTATTTTTTAAGGTTGAACTCCTACTATGATGGGTAGTAAGGTTTATGGAATCGTAACTTTTCTACTATAACTTAAATGTGATGGTTAAAAACTAAAAATCAAAATATATTCAAAGAAATAAAATAGAATTAAAACTATTCTAAAATATATATATATATATATATATATATATATATTTTCCTATGTATATTGCTTTAAGCAAACATAATTACTATACAAGGTGTGTACCCCCCCAAACTTATATAGGACAATGCCCTTATTGTTATACAAAACAAGGGATACTCAAAAAATTTTACCACTAGTGTTGCGAGTGTATTGGGCATATAATCTGCAAAGAAAATCATAGATCTGCCCCAAACTTAAGAGAAATCACGTCTGACATAAACACACAGAAAGTGCACCATAAAAAAATAATTAGAAATAAAAAAAATAACCTAAAGAAATTTTCATATACTGAATGAAATATTTACAGAGTACATGGAAAGGAAAAGTAATTACATAAAAGATTAAACGAAGGAAAATTCTAGACACAGACTAACTACGACACCGACACTGACGTCCAAGGTAGAAGATTGCTTTGATAAAGATCGGCCCTCGGCTTCGTACCACCTTCAATTAGAGTCTCGTTCTTCCCCACCAAAAGGAATTTCCACACCATAGTAGAGTCGCACCCCAATAACACTCCTCACTACCTTCTAAATATCTCCCCCAGACAGAGCGCACCACATACTTCCCTTAGAAGAAATGCAATGCACTTGGCGGACAGAATTTAAGAGTGGGAAGTGAATACATCTCTAGTCTCCAATAGCCTATACTACTCCCCTACGAAGATTATGTGAAGAGAATGTAACGCAGTTAGGAGGACAGTATGAGCAATGGAGAGGGGTGGTGAGGGACGGCTCAACTCACCATCATCATATAGGAAGTCGCACTCGGGGTGGGTTGTGATGGTAGAATTGTTAAGAAGTGGGGGAAGATGGGCCATAGGAAAGCAATTTCAGATTTAGGTTAGGTTTATGGTGATGGGTAGTTTGGGTGGACGATTCAACATCTGGTATGGGTCACTAGCCCTTCAATTTTTCAACTTTCTTTATTGCGGCCAGGAGCTCGGCCCTTTATATCTTAAGAATTTGATAAAGCCTTTTACCGAAATCACCTTGGTCAAGCTCTTTCGCCATAAGGGCTAGGGTTTTGAAAGAGGAAGATGAAAGAGATGGGGTTTGCTTGGTAAAGGCATTGTTTTATAGGGAAATGCTAGGGCGTTGAACCGTCGCTTCGAATTAAATTTCAAATACTAAGCATTAAAGCTCAGGTAGGTGGGGTAGGCTGGAGTTGGTGGTCATAAGTGTGATGCTCGTTTGCTTCCTTAATGATTTATGTGGGTTCAAATTCTAAGGTAACCGATAGGATTGGTCATTGGAATCGCCTATTCCCTAGAATTGTACATTACTATTCTACATCATAGTACTCCATTCGAATGGACTCTAAGACGATTGAATCATAATCTCTACGATTCAACAATGGGGACTTATGAGTGAACGCGAATCCATGTGTTCACACGTGATTCTATTACACAAGAGAAGTCTTTACGATCGAGTATGTTTCTGCACACTACAGATTGTAAGGTATTCTCTAACAAAGTTTTCCTACTAACGACAAAAGAAATATTTGTACATATGATACAGAATTTTGCTACGTATAAGTCAGAAGCACGATGGGTCCATGAGGAACTTACTTTGGACCACGGGGAGTTGATGTGCCTCCCCTAAAGATATGTTCTCTAAGGTTGCCAACTGGCCATGATGATGAATAACTACTCTCTATCCTACCAATTAAAATAGTTAGCTGCTCAACTTGAGTTTTTTGCTTCAAAATAGATTGTTAGAGAGAGAGTAGTGGTTGCAATTGGTTCAGGTCATGCTACTAGCAATTTTTGCATGTCTGCAACATGACGTTCTTTATGGCAACAGTATGGTCTTGGATTCTTGTGGGGTAAAAAGGTACAATAGGGTACTGAGGGTCCTCCGGAGATGGGCCAAAGTGAGGACCGCAAGCCTCTCCACTTTGGGATGTTGGATGTGATTTTATACCCAGCAGGGACTGAAGTTTATTGTCCAAAACTTTAACTTTGGGAGGCAATTCGTCATTAACTTTAATTCGTCTAGTCCTCCTCCCTTAGGAGGTATATTCCTTAAAGTCTTAGAATCAGTCATATTCGATGCATGGTGTTGCACCGCTTCCTCGCTAAGGGTCTCAAAGAATTCTCAAGCATCCTCTGTAGTCAATGTTAGGTACCTTGTAATAAACTTGGTTTGCAAATCTTCCCAACTAGTAATTGAATTGTTGGGCAAAGAGTCCAGTCACTGCTTTGCCCTATCTTTAAGGGAAAATGGAAAGAGCTTTAGACGAGTGTGTTCTTTCGACAAATTTTTAATTTTAACGATTGGGCAGATTTCTAGAAAACTCATTAAGTGCATGTGCGGGTCCTCTTCACCAAACCCATAAATGATACGAAGTAGTTGAAGTACAATAGGTTTGATTTCGAAGGTTCCATCACCGGTCATTGTGGGTAAGCAAATACACAAGGGAGGTGTAGGAGGGTCTATTTTTCGTTTTGATTTTATCTGATTTTTATTTTAGAAAGCAGGGAGAGGAAAAAAATTTGAACCTCTAACTTCTATTGTCAGAAGAAGTGTCGAAACTTTTAATTAGTTGCTCCAAATAAACCTGTAAAAGATTAAGAAGTGACTAAAGAAAGTAAAAATATAAAGAAAATAAAAAGGGAAAGACAAATATTAGTTTTCAAAAAGAAAAAAAAGAAGAAAATTTTCACTTCCCTGACAGTGGTGCCAAAAACTTGATACAACTTTAATTGTACTTAGCCTTAACCTATTGTAAGCGCACAACGAAAATCGTAACACTAGTATAAGATCGTTCGCACAGGGAGGGTGAAACATTTTATTTTTCTTCTTATGAAAACTTTTATTTGTCTTTTAAAGGTTGAGAAATATGACTAAAAGAATGGTTGTTAAACTAATTGCGAGAAAAGAAAATCTAAATCCTCCTACTTCCAACTTATGGTCATCAATTACAATCCTTCGATTCTCGGATGCTTACAAAATTAAAATACCGTTACATTGTATCACAGTCCCCTAGAATTTGGGCGTCAATCAAACTCAAGAAAATTGAAGATGAAAAATAAAAACCATTACACTAATCTACAAATTCATGCCTTTAGTCGTCAATTAAAATAAAGAATTCTTAGATGTTTACAAAGCAGTAAATGAAAGCAATAAATCTAAACTAGAAAGCAAATAAAAGATCTTTCATCCCTCAGTCAAAAGCGTCAATTGCTTTTGAGAAATTATGAATGCTCTACTCAAATCTTCCTACTCCCGATCATAGTCGTCAATTACTTTCAAGAAGTCTTGGATATCTAAACTACTCTAAACTAAGGTGATTAGAAGAATACCCAATAGTATTCTTTCACCAATCTTCTCAGATCCGTGGGTTGTCAGACTTCTAACTTAAGTGATCTTCTAATTCTGTACATGGTGGTGCATATCTTTGCGTGATCAATAGCACCGAGCTTTGATTCATACAATTGTAAATTATGATTGCTTCTCTTTCTGTACAGTACTCTGCTCTTTCGAACGGTCGTAGCTAGCTTTGGTTCCTCCAGTCATAAGCTCCTTTCATGGGTTCGTACCTTACAAATTCTTCTATTTCTTCTTCGATTTCGTTCATTTGTGATTTACAAAAGATCGTAAACTCTCTTCCTTTGGATTTCGGATTGGTTCTCAATATGATTGGTCATATCTGCATACGATCGTGATTCTTACTGCATTTTAAGTTCATTTTGGCGAAGATTATCACTTTAACTCTATTTTTCTATTGATTCTAAATACCTTCACATCATCATCTCGTTAGTAACAAACTAGGGTATAGCATCACTAAGTTAACGGTGATAAAATGTTAAATTATGTGACTGATCATTTATCAGAATAATCGTTACAGATAACGATCCTTAATTCATTATTGAGAAGACAGAGACTGTGCAAGAAATATGAGATTGACTTGTAGCACTCGTCACCCTTCTACCCTCAAGTGAATGGACAAGCCAAAGCTACTAATAAGACTCCGATCTAGATATTAAAATGAACAGTTGAAAGGAGCAATGGTGCCGACTTGCCTGATCGATTACCATAGGCACTTTGGGCCTATAGGAATTCCATTCGGATAGCCACTGGCCAAACTCCTTACCTACTCACAAATGGAATGGAAACAGTCCTACCTTATGAAATACAAGTGCCTTCCCTGCGCA
Organism: Chloranthus sessilifolius; assembly: GCA_021018995.1. NCBI lineage: Eukaryota > Viridiplantae > Streptophyta > Magnoliopsida > Chloranthales > Chloranthaceae > Chloranthus > Chloranthus sessilifolius. The sequence goes on from CM037586.1 coordinate 62,313,615, forward strand.
TCCAGCTTGATGATGAGTTATTCATAGATCAGAGGAGAGAGTCGTTCTACTAACCCAGTTGGAGCAACTCGATGAGACACATCTAAGGGCAGTTGACCATGCATAAGTATATCAAAGGAAAGTGACCAGGGCTACGATAAGAAGGTCTTCGAGTTAACTTTCAAAATTAGAGACTTAGTCTTGAAGAAAATCATGCCATCCTAGCAACCGCACCCTATGGGGAAATTTAAATCGAATTGGGAAGGACAATATGTGATAGCAACTGCATTCCCAGGAAATGCATACAAACTAGTAAACCAAGATGGGGAGGAACTTCCTAACCTGTGGAATTCTATGTACCTAAAGAAATACTACCCTTAATGCAGCAATGTTCATATCCTGTTACTAGATACATGTACTTATATCTAACGTGTAACACCTGGCCCTCGATTTCTATGTTGATCAAACTATTGATTGAGACCTGATTGTTCCAAGTGACTGCCTGAGGCCAGGTGCATCAAAATTTGTGATGCACCCACCTTAGATTAATGGAAAATTTACTATTTCTAGTGGCACCCATAAGGCACCCCATTTCATTGAATGGGTGTGTTAGAAATTCAGTAAAACCACACATTACATCTTATGCCTTATAGCTGATCAATCAAAGAATATACCATTTTATCACGCTTCACTTAGCAATGCTAGACTCCAGTTAGCTACTAACAAGTTGATGATCTGCAAATATTAAGAATAAAAAGTAAAAGAGAACCAAAGTGTTAATTTTCGTCAAAATAAACTCATAAAGCAGTAAGAAAGACGTTCGAGCATAAAAGATGATTCGAGGCATGTTTAAAATTAGAAAATTGTACTTTGTGATGGAACATAGTAAAAGAGAAATGAGAAATCGTGAATTACGATTCTTCATAATACACTTGAAGCAGAGTGCGACTCAAAAGAGAATCGCGATCATTCGTAGTGCAAAATCATTCTAAGAGCTATGAGCTGAATAAAGAAAATCGTGATTATGATTTTACGAAAATAGCACTCTTGTTATTGCTGAATGTGAAGATCTACACCGCCATGCATATACTTAGAAGATATATCAAAATCGAAGTTTAGCAGATCACGGATCCGAGAAGATTGATGAGGAGAGATTCCTAAAGGACTCTACTACTGAAACAAAGGAACAATTCTTGAGGGCACCAACTATTCAAAACAAGGAAGAACTAGGATTAGAAGTATATTTATATTAGGAAACTTTTGTTCTTAGTAGTTCCTTTTATTAGGATTAGAATAATGTAAATCAACTGCTTATGATCTATAAATAAGAGAGCTCGGCATAGGAGAAGAGTTGTCGAAGTGACTCTTCGCATCAATTGATGACTGAGGTTGGGTTTTCTTTCGATCAACTTTAGTTTAGATTTAATTAGATATCCAAGTTTTCTCGGGAGCAATTGACGACTGCAATTGAGAGCGGGAGCTAGAAGATTAGAGTAGAATATCTGTAGTTTCTCAGGAGCAATTGACACTTGTGACTGAGGGATGAAAGATCTTTTTATTGCTTTCTAATTTAGATTTATTTTTAGTTTTTATTGCTTTCTATGCACTTTTACTGATTTGAAATATCTAAAAGTTTTTTATTTGAATTGATGACTCTAATTGGAAATTTACAGATTAGTGTAACTATTTTTATTCTTCCATCTTCAATTTTCTTGAGTTTGATTGACGCCCAAATTTTAGGAAGATTGTTGATTAGACTAAATCTGTGTTAAGGAATTTTAGTATTTGATTGATGCCCAAATTCTAGAGGACTGAAATATAGTGTAACAGTACTTTAATTTTGTAAATATCTAAGCACTGAAGGATTGTGATTGACGACCATAATCTAGAAGGAGGAGGATTTAGATTTATTTTCTGCAATTAGTTTAAACAAACCATTCTTTTATTCATACTTCTCCTATAAATTAGGATCTTAAAAGATAAATATAAGTTTTTAGGATAAATAAAATATAGAAAAAATTACTTCCTCGTGGGAACGATCCTATACTAGTGCTGCAATTTCTATTGTGCGCTTGTAATAGGTTAAGAAAGTATGAATTTAGAGCACATCAAATCTTTGGCGCCGCTGTCGGGGAAGCAGATTTTCTTCTCTATATTTTCGAGTTATTTTAAAAAACATAATTTGACTTTCTCTTTTTATTTTTCTTTATATTTTTAATTTTCTTGATCCCTTCTTAATCTTTTATAGGTTTACTCGGAGTGGCGAATCACACGTTTCAACACTTCCCCTGACAAGAGAAGCTAGAGGCTTAGATTTGTCTTCTCTCCTTGCTTTCAAAAAAAAAAACACATATAATAAATAGACAACCATGCAAGGCCATGACAAACCAGTTTGGCCAAGTTACCAATCAACTTATGTCCTGATGGAATACCCGTCCACCTCCTTTTATCCAACAGGAACAGAGCAAGCCTTTGTCTCTCATTGGGGTATTCTTGAGAATTCCTATAATCCTTAATGGGGAAACTACTATTACTCCTAAGGGTACCTCAGTAGAATTATCATATGCATACCCACAATATCCTCATAATTTTCAACTAATTTATGCCTCAAACCAATCTTTTGACCAACAGTCCAAGGAAGATAATGGTGCTACTATTGTTCAGATCCTCCAAAATCTACACGAACAGACGCATCAACATTCTAAGGAGCTATCTTGATTTGCCCAAATTTCCTCGCACTTATATTCCTGTACTCAATCAATTATGAACCTAGAAATCCAAATTGGCCAACTAGCCACATAATGGGTGGAGGAGGAAAATAACCAAGTGTGTCCACTAATAGTGAACAACTTGGGAGGGAAATTTAGTGAGGGAAATACACCAATTTCCACACCTTACATTCAAGCAGTTCAGACCTTAAGAAGTGGCAAAACTATTGACAATAGGGTGTAGGTACCTACACAAGTAGCCGTCCCTGAGACCCGTAAAAAAGAAAGGGAAGCCATAGAAGAAGTCCCACTACCAGAAAAACAAAAAAAATTAGAAAAAGAATATAAAAACATAATAATAATAAAGATAGTGCACCCAAATATTTAATCGAAGTACCTTATGTACCAAAGTTACCATTTCCTAATGCCTTCAGTGCACCGTCACCTTTTGGTAAAAACCCCAAAAAGTTGGAAGAAATCATTAAATTCTTCAACGAAGTGAAGATTAACTTGCCCCATATATAGGCAATCAAGCAAATCCCAACCTATGCACGATTCCTGAAAGAGAAGTTCATGCAAAAATAAAAACGGCAAAACAATGTCTCACAAAAGTTTCCTGACTGAGCAAGTAAGCTCAGTCTTGTAAGTTAGAACTCTACCCAAGCTTAAGGATCTTAGAGTACCCACAATTCCATGTATCATAGGTGATCACGCAATAAACAAGGTACTTATGGATCTGAAAGTTAGCATAAATTTGCTACCATACTCTTTCTATGAAAAATTGGGACTCAGAGAAATGAGGCCTGTTTCGGTAACTATTCAGTTAGCCGATAGATCAGAAAAAAGGCCAGTAGGAATTATCGAAGATGTGCTGGTTGGGGTCGATAAATTTATTTTTCATGTTGATTTTTTGGTACTGGACATGGAATCAAGTTCAAAATCTCCAACACTAATTCTAGTCATTCTCGGTAGACCATTCTTGGCCACGACTAATGCTTGCATAAATTGTAAAACTGGGGTGATGAAAGTTTCTTTTGGAGACATAGGAATACAGTTAAATGTCTTCTTGGCAGCCAGCTAGATGGCTTCAATTGACGACAAGGAATGCTTCAGCATAGACGAAATTGAAGAATTGGTAGAAGAAGCATGGCCTTTAGTCTTTTCCAAGGATGCGGTTCAAACTGCACTATGGTATACGGACTTAGGGGAATTTGAGCAACAATCTAAGGATGTGACTTATCTGCTGAACACTTCTTCCCATGATTCCCAATCCAGAACTTGGAGGCCATGGATAAAACCTTTACCCCTTACTTCCAACAAACTGTTACAACTATCTATCGAAAAAGGACCATCTTTAGATTTGAAACTACTTCCCGACACCCTTAAATACGCTTTCCTTGGACCTAACGAAACTTTCTCAGTAATCATTTCATCTGCTCTTAACATAGAACAAGAGAGTAAGTTGTTAGCCATACTTGTGAAGCATAAGCATGCAATAGGATGGCCTATCACTGACCTAAAAGGGCTTGATCCCTCGATATGTATACACCGAATTCACTTAGAGGACAATGCCAAGACTTGACGAGAAAGTCAGCGACGACTGAATCCAAACATGAGAGAAGTTGTTCAAAAAGAAATCGTGTAACTACTAGACGCAAACATTATTTACCCGATTTTCCATTGCCCTTTATTGATCAAATTTTGGGAAAACTTGTAGGTCGGGAATATTTTTGCTTTCTAGATAGCTATTCGAGGTATGATCAAGTTTCGATATACTTGAAAGACCAAGAGAAGACGACCTTCACATGTCCTTTTAGAACGCTTGCTTATCGACGCATGCCCTTTGGGTTATGCAATGCTCCAGCGACATTTCAAAGATGCAAGATTATGACAACTCGACTTTTCCCCTTCTCATAAATGGAAAAGGTTTGCTCCATCGGATCACCTAACATGATCCTGTCATACAAGGGCATCGTGTACAAAGTATTATATATACGGAAGCAAATTGAATTAACTCTGATACATAGAAATATGGCAACAACTAATATTCATTCATTTATCTAAAACAGCAAACTGAACAGGAATATAAACAGAAACCTATACATGAAGTAGTAAACTATCTTAAATCACGCTGCTGTTTATACATATTTAATGTTTAAAAACAAATCTCTCTCTCTCTCTCAAACTTCTCAAGGAAAGAAGTCCTCAGTAGAACCTTCCCCCTCGTCCTCCTCCTCAGATTGGCAGGGAGGATCAGCTTCGTGCTCAAGGTCACGAGTAATACCTACAGCTAAGACATGAAGTCATAGGATGAGCTATCATCAAAGCTCCACAGGGAAATTTAAAGTTGTAAGTTACATGTTAGATTTCCAATTCACTTCTAAACACATAAATTACAAAACTAAACACATTATATCTCACCTTGTATCTATTCTAGCAATATTTAACATTAATTCTAGCAGCATATTATAACAAGCAATAAATCATACAAATATTGTATCAAGCTGACAGATTCATGCAGAACAAATATGAGGAATCATACTGACATGAAATCGTGCAAGACAATTATAAAAATCATACTAAAATAAGACATATTTTTAAAATAAGAAAATCAAGCTCCCGAGTTAGCGGAATCACTTGTCAAGCTCCCGAGTTAGCGGGATCACTTGGACGAGATATCAAGCTCCCGAGTTAGCAGGATCACTTGAATGAGATATCAAGCTCCCAAGTTAGCAGGATTACTTAGACGAGATATCAAGCTCCCGAGTTAGCGGGATCACTTGTGTCAAGATGAAACAAAGACGTATACATGACATCAAGGATAAAAGGACATGAATAATGCATGGTAACATATATGCGAGCACATCGTGAATGGATATCATATAGCAAAATTGATTTGAATAACTGAACTCACATGATCATATATAACTGTAATTATCATAATCATTGATATTCATGTATCCAAGCTGAACTAGCATCATAATTATGTAAAGCATATATCAAGTCTATAGCTCTCGAAGCTGATCTAACACTATCAGTCATAGTCATACTTTGAAAACTAGCATGTGCATACATTAATCATACGTCATATTTGAATGTACATCATTATTCATCAACATTCATTATAACTGGTCTAGAAACATCATTACATAACTCATATATAGAACTGAACTATTTTGTCATTGCATAATCATATATCGAACTGAATTTCGTAGCATGACCATATGTAATACTGATCTTATTACCATCATGCGGAACTAGCATATTTATTCATTAAAACCATCATGAGTCGAGTCATACAAAAATAGTCATTTCAACTTACTCTATCATCATTATCAATACTGACATGAGCATAGTTAAATAAAAATTTCAAATATCATATCATCAGTATACTATACATCGAGCATCATGAATAATTAGACAAAAGCGTACGTCTAAAATGATCTTCTCTTCATAATGCACTACTATACATCCAACTGAATTGAGCTTTTTCATGCCTAATCATTCATTGAACTGAACTTTAATAAGCATATGGGATCATTCATCAAAACTAACTAAATGGGCGTTTCATCTAGCTGACATAGCTTAGTGAGGTAAAAGTATTTCTGTTAACTAACTTTATCAAAACTGGTTCATCACTGAGCTGTACTTAGCACAATCTTTTGACATGCTCTCGTACATCAGATCTAGATATTGGATTTGCACTAGTTATCAAATTTCTTTATCTTTACATAAACTACACTAGCATATATGGAACCATTCATCATACTAGTTAATACGAGTTATGAGATATATCTACATCTTTCATATTATCTTGCTAATCAGAAGAATATAAGACATGATGGAGGCTAAGATAGATCAGGTCTGCAAATCATCATGCACTCATGGAACTTATAGACAATAACTACTATACTAAATTAACTGACAATCTTTGTTTTATACTAGGCCGATAGATATATCAATCATTGTCATTCAATCCGACATGCACCTATGTTGGTATCTAGTGTACTAATATTATCCATATACATCATTGTCAATTTGGCATCACTATGCAATCATGAACCTCTCTTCATGGACATCCTTTATCTATTAATTATTCTTAGATGCATATAATCCTTGATAATGTATCAAACAAAAATACTGATAAATATATAGAAGCATCATGAGCATGATTAATTTACACTGACTATACAACACAATTATCATGCTACTCAGAAGTGCAATGAAATACTAAAATATAAGTCAGCAAGGTAATCTCCCTACCTTATACCAGGCTTACGTGTAACTGGTTACCCGTGCACACATGTCTTCAAGTAAACTCGTCATGTGCACCAAATACCTAAGATTTATGGTCGTAGTTTTAGTAATTTTAATAGTTTATTGGGTCAACATAGACCCCAAATATGGACCATTTATGGTCTTAAATCTCATGGTCAAACTCAGTAAGTCATCCCAGCATAAACCCCTGACAAAGGTGTCAACAAGTGCGTCAGATGCAGGGTTGCCGCGGCAAGCTTTGCAGCTGAGCATATTGCCATGACTTATCACTAGGTTTTTACCTTTTAAATGTTAGATTCAAAACATGGCTACTTCATGAATGTTGTAGGGCTCGTTGTCCCCTTTCCAACGCATCAAGAATCGTGCCACTCAGAGTTCAGGGTCAAACGTTATGACCAAAATACCAAACAGTGATCTGAGCATAAGGTTGCCGCGGCAAACCTGAGCACCTTGCCACGACAAGCCTGTAAAATTGTCGCGGCAAGCCTATTAGGCTAGGCTTGCCGAGGTGTTTTCTACTTTACTTTGGCTTCATTTACTCAGACAATTGGCTGGGTATTTTGTATACATATGGATAACATATTTCATATACATATTGCACAGAAATTGGGATTTTCTTATTCAGTTTTGTGTGAAATTTTTGGTGTAGTTTTTATGAGCCATATGGGTTACGAATCCATTTGAAACTGTGATTCATGTTGCAGATTCAATCTTAATGAATCAAAACCATAGATGTATAATTTATCTAAATTAAATACTGACCTACCCTATGCTATTTGTTTACGGCATACCTTAATGTGGACAAGAGATTACGACGTCGACTTGGTAGCGAGTTCTCCGAGCTCGAAGAATGAGGACAAAACTTACGTGACTGTATCGTCGATTTACTTTGTGATCTCACGTTTCATTTCTCTACAATTTATTGAGATTTAGTTAACTGGTTGTGAATACATGTATCAGCAGAGTTGGGTTGCAGAGGAATGGAAGCAAGAAGATGGTTGTCTAGCTTTGAAATGGTGTAGCTGCTCTTTCGTGCATGGAGTCGAGAATGACTCATGCATTCGTGTAGCTTTTTTGGTGAGCTTTATGGTGAGCTTTATATTACAAGCTTACAAGGGATAGGATCCCATGTAGTGCATGCACTTGGTTATGTAGTGTATACCCATATGAGCCAAAAGGTTTATATTTTATACAAAGCTTCTATACTAGTTAGGGTGTAAGACTGGATATTATATGTAAGTGTAATCCTATTACACTAAATAGTTTAAGAACCTAAGATTCAGTGTAACTCCAATATACTAAGTGTATATATATACTAATATCAAACTCGAGTGTATTAGCTAATACAGACCACTATAGTTATATGGGATGATCTAAATTTTAAGTGTATACTCAATACACTATATTTTAGTGCATTGAGGGCCGAGTTTTACTAACAAACTTTACTGGGCCACTAAGGATCCACTATTTAACAATCATCATTCAAATTCTAAATCAATTCTTTGTGTCACGTTTTTGGCACAAGCCTGATCCTACTCGAGTCCGTACTCGATATTGTCAGGATCAGAATGTGGCAGCTGTTACACTCTCCCCTACTTAAGGGATTTTTGTCCTCGAAAATAAAAGAAGGCGGGGGAATGAGATCAGGTCATGATGTATGCACTATTGTTATACTATTAGAGTTCATGTAATTTATGAGTAATTGAAGGCATACGATAGTACAAGACAAAAGTCAATAGGAAATCAGTCTACTGTTACTTGTGTTACCTTATAACTCACATACCTAGGTACTATAGAGTAAGCAAAACAAAACGAATGAGGGGAATGTATTGCACTAACTCGCTAGGTAGTGTTCAAGCCCAATTTGTGGATATAGTGTTACTGTTTTTAAATTAAACAATGGTATTTCTATACATTAGTAGTGTATTAGCGAAGCATATATGGTAGAGGATAATTTATTTTCCCTCAACTTCTGTACTTTGATATATATATAATGACATATGTATACCAAAAATTTGTTATATCATATGGAATAGCTGATTCTACAAAAATAAACGGCTTACCTCAGGTAAATAAATGGGGATATTGAATGTAAATACCAAAGTCGCGTTCCCAGGTAGCCTCATGTGCACCGTGATTCTTCCATATGAGTGGAATACATTTTATTCTCAAGATTTGGTCTCTGCGATCCAAAATTTGAGCTGCTCCTGAAGATCCAGTGGCTGATAATCCAATACATGGGTTGGATCTTGGATATACTCTCTCATTATAGACGCGTGGAATACGTTGTGTATGCTGGCTAAGTGTGAAGGTAAAGCAACTCGATATGCCACCTCACTAACTTTGCCCAAGACTTGAAATGGTCCAACATACCGAGGACTTAACTTGTCTTGTTTGAGATTGGCATAACTCTTTTGCCGACTCTGGGCACTGTTCAGTTGCTCACGAATGATGTGTACAACCGCATTGGTACTTTCTATCAAGTTAGGGCCCAAAATAAGACTTTCACCAGCTTCGCCCTAGTGAATCGAGAATTTTCATCGGCATCCATACAGTGCTTCAAATGGGGCCATGCCGATGCTCGATTGGAAGCTATTATTATATGCAAATTCGATCAGGGGTAAGTGCTTATCCCATGATCCTTGGTAATCCAGCATATAGGCCCTTTACCCTTTCTGTCGGACCGTCGGTCTGAGCAGGAAATGCAGAACTGAATTCCAACTTGGAACCCATTTCTTCTTGGAAACTCTGCCAGACGCAGGAGGTATATAACAGATCGTGATCTAACACGATACTCACTGGTATCCAATGTAGCCTGACTATCTCTCTTAGATAGACGTCGACCAATTTCGACGCTTTAAGCCACGCCACCAAAACGTCTTCTTTAAGCCCTGATATATCTTCATGCTACCAGGATGAATGATATAGGCTGACTTATGACAAGAAACTCGTAGTGACCATATCATGTCTAAAGGGCTGTTTGTCTTTGAAATATCTTTAGCTTTCACCTTCATCTGGCGATAACTCGATTGTAAGTCAATCTTCGAGAACTATCGTGCTCCTTATAAATGATCATAGAGATCATCGATTTTGGGGAGCAGATAACGATTCTCAAGTGGCAGTTTATTTAATTGACGATAATCAATGCAAAGACACATTGACCCATCTTTCTTCTTTACGAACAATACCGATGCGCCCCAAGAGACACACTCGGTCTGATACACCCTTTGTCAATCCTTGTATATTGAGTATATATCGAGTAAGATCAATCGGCTACTACATCATAGTCGTCATGACCTTGGATTACGATGATGATTGATCGACATACCATGTTAGTAGTGACAGACTGTTTAGTCGGGACTGACACATCACAATAAGGTCGAGAGGTTTTGGGGTGGCTCCCAACTTTCCTAACTTTTCAACAAATTTGGTGTAATAAAGGAATGTGTCGATCCAGGAGCTACCAAAACATGTGCCTCATACAACAAGTAGGCATCCTCTGGATACAATTGTAAGGTATCTAATGTATGTATATACTCGTGTTAGCTAAATTATGTCTACTTAATAAAATATAAACTTATCAGTTCTAAAATTGATGGAAAGAAAATAATATACTAGATGCACGCATATATAAAGTATTTACCTAGATGCACCTTTCTCATAAACAATTTAAATAATTTATAACTAAATAGTTCACATGCCTTAGATAATAAAGTTACTGGTTTGGGCATCTTGGGCCATATTTGATGTCGTTCCCACCATCTCTGGGCAATCCTTATTCCGATGTCCTATCATACCACAACGTAAGCACGCCCTAGACACTCTATGGCATTCGTCCATGTTATGTGTCTTTTCACATTTTCCACAAAATGCTAACAGAAGGGATGAAGAGGTGCGTGAAGTTTGTGGAACTCCGAACGCTCCTATTCTAGTAGGGTTCGAGTGACGGAAGGACTCCGAAGGTGTAGATATAGTCAGTTTTGGATAAACAACTTGACCAGGTTGCTGAGATTCGGGTGTCATCTTTTTCGCTTTCGCCGTAGGACAATCATTTATCAGATGCCCTAGTCTGCCACATCTGAAACACTCACCTGGGGCCCACCTATATTTCCCCATCTTGTATTGTATTCAACACCATGAGCATGACTCAATGAGTGTATGCAAAGAAGTGCGTGCAGTGGGCGGTATTATTACTGTAAGTAACTCCGTCTGTTGGGCCATCGTTCTGACCATTGTCTATGGTAGTTGCCTAGTTTGTTCATGATCATTCTTCCTAGCATGCGTGGTCCTAGCTCTTTTGCTATTTGCCATATTGATCTCTCGATATGAAAGAAATGTTCCAATTAACAATGATCATGATCATCATGAGCCCATGACTTGCCAAAAGTTACATCCTAACTTGGATCCTACCGACATACTTCGATCACTATTGACCGAGTACTTAAATCAAATGTGGTTGTAAAGATCCACAATCTATGCTCTAACCAGAAGACCTAAAGCCTAGGCTCTAACATTAAACAAATTTCAAAAGTCGTGCCATATATCCATGCCAGAGTTAAGTCACCAAAGACTTAACCTGGGCTCTGATACCACCTGTGACAGCCCGAATTTTTTCCTTCTCGTAAATGGGAAAGGTCGTGCCGTTGGATCACCTAACATGATTCTGTCATACAAGGGCATCGTGCATAAAGTATTACATATGCAGAAGCAAATTGAATTAACTCTGATATGTAAAAATATGGTAATAACTGATATTCATTTATTTATCTAAAGCAGCAAATTGAAAACGAATATAAATAGAAACCTATACATGAAGTAGTAAACTATCTCAAATCACACTACTGTTTATACATATTTAATATTTAAAAACAAATCTCTCTCTCTCAAACCTCTCAAGGAAAGAAGTCCTCAATAGAACCTTCCTCCTCGTCCTCCTCCTCAGACTCGTAGGTAGGATCAGCTTCATGGTCAGGGTCACGAGCAATATCTATAGCTAAGACATGAAGTCGTAGGATGAGCTATCATCAAAGCTCCGCAGGGAAATTTAAAGTTCTAAGTTATATGTTAGATTTCCAATTCACTTCTAAACACATAAATTACAAAACTAAACACATTATATCTCACCTTGTATCTATTCTAGCAACATTTAACATTAATTCTAGCAGCATATAGTAACAAGCAATAAATCATACAAATATTGTATCAAGCTGATAGATTCATGCAGAACAAATATGAGGAATCATACTGACATGGAATTGTGCTAGACAATTACAAAAATCATACTGAAATAAGACATATTTTAAAAATAAGAAAATCAAGCTCCCGAGTTAGCGGGATCACTTGGACGAGATATCAAGCTACCGAGTTAGCGGGATCACTTGAACGAGATACCAAGCTCCCGAGTTAGCGGGATCACTTGGACGAGTTATCAAGCTCCCGAGTTAGTGGGATCATTTGTGTCAAGATGAAACATAGACGTGTACATGACATCAAGGATAGCAGGACATGAATAATGCATGATAACATATATGCGAGCATATCGTGAATAGATATCATACAGCAAAACTGATTTGAATAATTGAACTCACATGATCATATATAACTATAATTATCATAATCATTGATATTCATGTATCCAAGCTGAACTAGCATCATAATTATGTAAAGCATACATCATGCGTGTAGCTCTCGAAGCTGATCTAACACCATCAGTCATAGTCATACTTTGAAAACTAGCATGTGCATACATTAATCATACGTCATATTTGAACGTACGTCATTATTCATCAACATTCATTAAAACTAATCTAGTAACATCATTACATAACCCATATATAGAACTGAACTATTTCGTCATTGCATAATCGTATATCGAATTGAATTTCATAGCATGACCATATGTAATACTGATCTTATTCCCATCATGCGAAACTAGCATATTTATTCATTAAAACCATCATGAGTCGAGTCATGCAAAAATAGTCATTTCAACTTACTCTATCATCATTATCAATACTGACATGAGTATAGTTAAATAAAAATCCTAAGTATCATATCTGTTGCTACCCCAGCTGTGCTTCCTTTATTTGTTTGTGGTAAAAAAAATTTAAAATCAAAATAAAATCGGGGATGAAATCAACACAATTGAGAAGTCCTAGACCTGCAAGATACAGGGTTCATTGTGGCAAGTTTTGATAAGAGTTTGTCACACAGGGAAAGATGATCTACAGCTCCAAGGGAGCCATCTCTAATAGTCCCTCCATATCTGACTACAGATCTGGCAATCCTTAAGGGAAGGGAGTTTAAGGTCACTTAGTTTACAGATCCTAAGGTAGCCTAATGTCTAAACTACAGAAATGGTTGAGTGGATGGATGGAGTGAGGAAAATAAATATAAAAGGGTGAGAAGTATGTTATTGAGCCTAGATCAGAAGAGTTTTGTAACTCAGATTCAGATCTGATGTTATAGACATCCTATCCAATGGCTACGTTATCACCACTGAGGAGAAAGGATCCAACCCATCTCTTTGCCATGATTCCATCCCTTAAGGTTATAACCTGTCCACTCAAATGGTCACAGACTATCCCATAGGGGAACCATAATCCAGGGATGGGCAAAACAAGTTAATCATTGTAGGCACTATTTCATCCAGGCTACCAGCTCAAGAATCCATAGGGAACCTCAACCTCTAAAGCTCTATGTGTGGGGCTAAGGCTGTATAGGACCATGATAGTCCAGACACATAGAACCAGCAAGAGATTTAGTACAACCTTCGATCTAGCTGTCCATTGCTTGAGTGAGGCTACAATGGTCTAGTCACAAGCCTACAATCTCTATAACCAGATCAGATCTAACATTTGATAGCGGATCTATACAAATATAGGGGAGTCTGCCTCAGTATAATCTCCCACCAGGCTAATACAAGCTCAGGTGCAGAGAAGAAGGATCCATCTTGGATCGGTGGATTAGAATCACCCTAAGGCTATAACCTGTCCACTTGAATGGTCACAGACTATCCCAGAGGCTATCCTCCTCACGGAGCCCAAGACAAAACAAGAATATCGCTGCCACCACCATGGTCACAAGGCTACCAGCTCAAGCTCCCATGGGGATTTCAGATCTAGTGGGTCCTGTGGTGGGGCTAAGGTTGTATATGACCATGATAGCCCAGACACACAAGTCACTTGGATCTGAGTGGCCCTTAGAATCAGTCCTCCATTGCTTTGAATCACAGCCAAAGCAATGGCGGATCACAAGGCAGCAGCCTTACACAGAGCAGATCACATTCAAACACAAATCTCACAAAGTACAAATCCTATTACAAAACTTCCATTAAACTAGTTCAAAATGCATATAAAGGCATAGCCAGCAAGTGTTGGACTATGGAGAGAAGGAAAAAGAAAAAGAAAACTACTTACAGCTATAAAAGAAAAGAAAAACGATCTCAGATCAAATCTCCAAGAGATGAGACGTGTTCCCAGATTTGTTCCAAGATATTCTAGGATGTCTAATCCTAAGCTAAGTACGAGTTTATATAGCAGTGGTGTGGCAGCGCATTAGGGTTGGGAAACCCTAATTTTAACAATGCCACATGGCCTAACAGTGATCCTTGGATGCCTCGGGGTGCATGTATGGAGATTTAAGCGTGGGAGTACGTGCCCTAATCGCTGGAAATTCCCAAAAGGTCCTCTGCTGAAGAGATGGAAGTTGAAGTTCAAAGCTTCGCTAGGTAGCTATTATTTCCCAGACTTGTCACGTGGTAGCTCTTGCTCTTCGCGATGATGGTTTGACATTGAAGCTTCAACCGTCGCGAGATTGCCTTGGTTTGCTCTTCAGGCAGTCACGCGATAGAGAATTGCGCTCTCGCTGGATTGGGCTTCACGAGGTTGAGTAGACATCAAAGCCTCAGATGTCGCAGGAGTTCAAGCAGTCGCGAGGTAGCTGCGCATTCACTGGGTTGATCTTCATGAGGATGGATTTGAATAGCGCGAGAACTGCGCGAGCAGTTCTCTTCAATGGACTTCGCGAGTTTCCTCGCGAGGCTTTAATGAGTTCTGAATTGCACAAGGTTCCATGTCTTAAATTATCTTTGTGAGAATGGCTCTGTCTTCGTGAGGATGCTTTCATCTTGAATAGCGAGAGAACTGTGCGAGGAGTTCTCTTCTTATATTTGCATCCCACGGCTACTGCGTGAAGCGTCTTCTAAAGCTCTCTCTCCTCAGCCGTTCTGAGTGAACTGCGTGAGGTTGAGAGAGGTCTGCTTTGAATTTCGTGAGACTGCGTGATGTGTTCTACTCTTGAGCTTCGCGAGAGCTGCGCGAGTTTGTGGTTCTGAAGCTCTTAGTCACTCAACTACGCGAGAAGTTATTGTGAAGTCTTGGGAAGCTCAGTTGGACTGCGCGAGGCATATTTCTCCTGAATCCTCTAAAGCTTGGGTTAGTTGCGCGAGGCTCATTTCAGGTCTGGATTCAGAGTTCATCCTTCTGAGGGACTTCTAGTGCCAAAACAGGCTCCTTAGCAGGATTCCTGGCCTTATTTCACTGCTGATTATTACCTACATAAAACACTTAACAAGAACTTATTAGATGGCTAAGGGTCTAATCAAAGGTTAAGTTAAGGGGTGGTACTTTTCAGGTCTTAACAATATCATCAGTATACTATACATCGAGCATCATGAATAATTATACAAAATGGGGATCAACATGATGGAGGCTGACTCCAATGAACCATATCAGTCAACACCGTCCATCCAATCAGGTAAAGGAGCAGCCTCTCAGGTACGCAATTGGACATCTTTGTCCCAAACTCTGGAAGTAGGGAGTGGCCTAAAGTTTGGCACCTGTTTCCTAAAAAAAAAATAACCTATAAAAAGTGAGATAAGTCCATGGCAAGCAATATCTTGTATATACACAGACTCATGCTGCTAAGGATCCTTCTCCAAAGAATGCGAAACCTCAAAAACATTGAAAAAATACAAAACCTCAAAAACATTGAAAAAATCCAAAGTCGAAAAATATTATCATTTCAAATTCCAGAAAAAGTCCCATAAAAAGATGCCTTAATCAAAATATCCATCCCACGTGAAATCGACCCCTTCCTTGTAAAAATACAAGAAGATGTAGGGATCACGAGTCTAGAAGGGGATGTCCCTTTTGAGGAGCTCCCCAATGAGCTCCTTGACCAATTTGCCAACTTTGACCATGGCCGCCCTACCCCCATTGTCGAAGAAACTGAGGACGTCAATTTAGGGACTGAGGACTTTCCCTGAATAACCAAGATTGGAACGTCGCTATCTCCCGAGGAAAGAAAAAGCATGATCAATTTTTTTTGGTCATACCAAGACATTTTTGCCTGGTCATACGAGGACATTCCTGGTCTGGACACTAATTTGGTCGAGCATGAGTTGCCTCTCTACCCCGATATGAAGCCAATTAAGCAAAAGCTAAGACATCTCCGACCCGAGTGGATGTTGAATGTCAAAGATGAGGTCATCAAGCAGTATGATGCGGGGTTTCTCATGGCATCCAAATACCCACAGTGGCTAGCCAATATTGTGCCTGTGCTGAAAAAGGACGGAAAGGTTCGCATGTGTATCGATTTTCAAAATTTAAACAAGGCGAGCCCGAAGGATGATTTTCCACTGCCACACATCGACATCTTGGTAGATAACACTGGTAAGCATGGGATGCTTTCTTTTATGGACGGATTCTCAGGATACAATTAGATCAAGATGGTAGAGGTTGATCACGAAAAAACAACGTTCATTACTCCTTGGAGAACCTTCTACTACAAAGTCATGCCATTTGGGATAAAGAATGCCGGTGCAACATACCAAAGAGCTATGACCGCACTGTTTCACGACATGATGCATCGAGAGATTGAAGTGTATGTTGATGATATGATAGCTAAGTCACCAGAGCGAGGCGACCACTTGGTAAACCTCTAGAAACTGTTTGAGAGACTAAGAAAGTACATGTTACGTCTGAATCCACAGAAGTGCACTTTTTGCTCTATGTCCGAAAAACTATTGGGATTCATCTTCAGTAGCAGAGGGATCGAGGTCGACCCAATGAAGGTTAAAGCCATCACTAAAATGCCACCACCGTCTACTGAGAAGGAAGTTAGAGGGTTCTTAGGCAGAATACAGTATATCAATCGGTTCATTATGCAACTAACTCCAATCTGCACACCGATCTTCAAGCTACTGAGAAAAGATTCTCCCATTGAATGGAACGATGATTGCCAAGCCACGTTCGATAAAATCAAAGGCTACCTCCTTAATCCACCTATTTTGGTACCACCTGAGCCGGGGAGACCACTCTTGATGTATCTCTCCATGACGAAAGTTTCGATGGGATGTGTCTTAGGGTAGCATGACGAGACAGGAAGAAGAGAGCAGTCCATTTACTATCTGAGCAAGAAGTTTACTGATTATGAAACACGCTATTCTCATTTGGAGAAAGCATGCCTAGCTCTTGTATGGGCTACTTAGAGGCTAGCTCTTGTATGGGCTACTCAGAGGCTCCGCCATTACTTACTATCTCAAGTCGTTCTACTTTTGGCTTGAATGGATCCATTGAAGTACCTGTTTGAGAAGCTAGCTCTCACTAGGTGAACTGCAGGATGACAACTTTTATTGTCTGAGTTCGACATCACGTACATCACTCAAAAGTCAATTAAGGGGCAAGCACTCACTGATCATCTTGCCGATAATCCTTTGCCCGATTATGAACCATTAAGAATTGAGTTCCCTGATGAGGACATCCTGGTCATGACGGAAGACGATACTAAGGAAGTAGAGGAATCATGGGTAATGCACTTTGACGGGGTAACAAATTTTGAAGGTCAGGGAGATTGCACCATTCTGATTTCGCCGAAAGGATCCCATATACCCGTCTCTATCAAGCTCAACTTCCCTTGCACTAACAACATGGCTGAGTATGAAGCTTGTATCGCTAGTCTGCAGGCGGCCCTCGATCTGAATGTAACTCACCTTTGAGTGTTTGGCGATTAGCAGTTAATCATATGCCAGACAAATGGTGACTGGAAGATGAAAGACGAGAAACTGATCCCCTATCATGAACACCTCGAGGATTTGATAGCTTGCTTCCAAGACGTGACATTCTCATATGTCCCTCGAATAAGGAATCGCTTTGTCGATGCACTAGCCACGTTGGCTTCAATGATAGAAATCTCGCACGGCACTGAGATGAAGCCGATCATGATCGAGCAAAGGAATGAGCCGGCCTTCTACCTTTAGATTGAGAAACCTACAAAGTCTCATAATGAGCCACCTTGGTTCTCAGATATTAAGAATTTCCTCGAGACACAAACTTTTCCTGAGGGTATGTCCAAGACGGACCGACGAACCATTCAACGTCTAGCAGCAGGCTATGTCATTTGTGGGGAATGCCTTTACAAGCGATCCTACAATAATATTTTGCTATGGTGTCTTACAGGAAGTGAAGCGACCAACATCATGAAGGAGATTCACGAAGGAGTATGCGGTGCCCATGTCAGTGGTCACATGCTCACCAATAAACTTTGATGGCAGGGATACTTTTGGACCACTATGGAATCAGATTGTTGGAAACATGTTCAAAAATGCTACAAGTGTCAGGAACACTCCAGTCTGATACATGCTCCTGCCATCGATCTTCACTACATGACCATCCCTTGGCCATTTACTACTTGGGGCCTTGACATCGTGGGAATGATTAATCCAAAAGCATCAAACAGACATCGGTTCATCCTCGTCGCCATTGAATACTTCACCAAGTGGGTAGAAGCAGTGTCATATGCCAACATCACGGCCAGTCACATCGAGAAGTTTCTCAAGAGTAATATTGTGTGCCGATTTGGAGTACCCAAGGATATCATCATAAATAACGGTACAAATTTTGCAAATAAGCGCATCCGAGCCTTCTGTGAGCAATACAAGATCAAGCACCATTGTGCATCACCTTATTGACCTTAAACTAATGGAGCCGTAGAAGCTGCGAATAAGACAGTCATCTGCATCCCTGAGAAAATGACCATCACTTACCGAGATTGGAGCGAAATATTATCGTTTACTTTGTGGGCCTACAAAACGTCAATCTGTACCGCTATAGGGGTAACACCATTCTCCCTTGTGTATGGAACTGAGGCCGTCCTACCAGTAGAGGTTGATGTACCCTCACTTCAAATCCTCATAGAATCAGGCTTACCCAAAGCAGAGAGAGAGATCCCGCTTTGAACAATTGAACCTACTGGACGAGAAGAGACTCCTAGCCTTGTCTCACACTCAAGTTTACCAGGGGCAAATCGTACGAGCTTACAATAAATGTGTCCGCAGTCGAGATCTAAAGATAGGAGATACTGTGTTGAAGAAGATCTTCCCATCCCTCCACACCGATCCGAGAGGGAAAGTCAAGCCGAACTGAGAAGGACCTTATGTCATCAGAGAAGTGCTGTCGGGATACGCCATCCGCCTCACCACCATGGACGCAGATCATCTTCCTGAGCCCATCAATGCTGGATGCATCCGACGGTTCTACGCTTAGTCTATGGCGATGAGGTAAGTATTGGTGAAACAGATACGTGACTGCTTAAGAACCACCCAAAAGAAGCCATCATTCCAAACACAGTAGCCAAAATGCATCCCTAAAATTGATGATATCCTTTTCTATCCCATTTGAGCTTGGGCCTTTCTTTCAAAAACCCCCTTCCCCAAAAAAAATGTGTGTGCACATATACAAAAAAAGGGAAGTAAAGTTACTATCAAAATCCAAAAAAATCAAAAAAGCAAAACCTCAAAAAGAGATTGCCTGAAATGGAGCAAAAAGAACAAAAAAAATGTGTAGAAGAATCACGGGGCATGTACAATAAAAACCCCCAAGGAAGAAAGTATGTTGAGAAAATTGAAGTCGTATCAAGGAAACCCTTTTAGCCAAGCATACCTTCAAATCCTAACCTAACCCGTGGCCAAGCTACATCTCGAAGAAAGCCCTCTTTTAGGTTTACAAGCAGTCATAATATTTGTTAAGTCAACACAAGCCAAGTTATGAGATGACACAAGAACCCCATCCAGCCGGCTATGATGGAATCGACGTCTATGTCGTGGCTGTTGAAAAAAGAAATGAAAAAAATAAAAAAATAATAAAAATAATAAAAATACAAGCTCAAAGCAAGATGGACGTGGTGAAAACCTGAAAGGGCGCTACAGGTCAAAACAGCGAGTTTGTGCGGACCAGGTGAATACTCGAAAGGGCGCCACGGGTAAAAAGAGGGTTAAAAACGAACCCACTTTGGGCATTGTGAGTAAAAAAGGATTAAAAAGAAAAAATTTGAAATAATTGATAAGATTGATGTTTGAGGAGCCCACTTGGTTACTCTCCTTAATACCTCTTTTTCCGACTGGGCCACTCATGTTAGTTCAAATAGGGCCCCGACCAAAATTGTCTTTGTGAAATTGCTTTATCAAACGTATGACTCAAGGTAAGGAGAAAGGTTTGACTCAATGCAAAGGGATTAACGTTCCGACCTTAGTAAAACTGTTGAAACTCACTCAGGCCCGACCATATGAAAGGGTTCAACTACGCTC
This sequence comes from Chloranthus sessilifolius, assembly GCA_021018995.1. NCBI lineage: Eukaryota > Viridiplantae > Streptophyta > Magnoliopsida > Chloranthales > Chloranthaceae > Chloranthus > Chloranthus sessilifolius. The sequence goes on from CM037586.1 coordinate 62,334,165, forward strand.
AAAATGGGACCCAGGACTTCACCTCACAAATAAGGCATCATCAAAAAACAAAGGAAGAAGAAAAGCAAAAAAAAAAGAATAGAACAAAAAAAATATCAGGGAAAATCCAAATACAAAAAAAAATGTGTGTATATATTTCTACTCTTTCCCATGTACATAGATTACAGCATCTTACTTCCATCTCAAAAATGAAGAAAAAGAACAAAAAATCTCTGAAAAATAAAATTTCAAAAAATTCTACTCTTTCTCATGTATATAGTTACAACATCGTACTTCCATGTCAAAAATAAAGAAAAAAAATAAAAATAAAAAAAATATTTAAAAATAAGAATCTAAAAAATATATATAAACCTTGAAAATGAAAAAAATATATATAGGTAAAAGTTAATTTCTCCTTCTGGTAATTAGGATGCATTTGTTACTTATATAAATAAAAAAGGGACTGACGTTTTCTCAATAATATGCAGGAACATCACACGGTCCAAAGCCTCGAAGAGGGCAACTTCTCAGCGATGGAAAATTAGATGAAGCATCTCACCACTGATGTCACGTCTATTCAAAAAAAGAGAAAATCATTTTGAAAAAGAAAGAATAAATCTGTATTTCTCCACAGAGCTACACACATGAGTGTTCCGATGCGATAAAATGTCGATATTTTATCACAACACCACTGTGCTATAGTAATGTCCTAAGTCTAAGGTTCGCCTTGGATCTTTGGATCCTACTTCAAAGTAAGAGCAACGACGTCAATCCCGATCAGACAGTCAATATTTTGATCAGGTTGACTCCACTGCTAAATCTTTGAGCTAAGCACCCTGTTTTGAATTCATATAAACTTAAGTGTCTTAAGCTTCAGATCCTCCATTGGAAAAGGTCAATTGTTGGTTGAGACCAACCTGTTGAGAATGAGATTACGTATCAATAAAACCATGTGCAACCATGCATCCAGAAGGGTTCCTTTCCCCTTTATTCTCTACAGGCTTAAAACCTATATTGGCAGCGGTATCCCTATAAAGTGTACGCCATGCGTCAGGGTATCCGTATGATGGTCATTTATTCCTGTAAATTGTTATCGGGCAAGTCCGGGTCAGGGCTTCCATTGCCTTTATTGCTTTTCGCCCCTAATGGGTGTATGTTTATGCATAGTTAAAGGATGTTTAAAATCATTGTTGATAGAAATCAGGATTGGATGTCCCTTTTGAGAGATGTCCAATGTTTGGTTGGATCTATTCAAAGTAGTTAAAGCTGGATGCTCTAGGTCATGTTGATCTTGGGCACGTTTTTGATAATGGTATGTACTCCCAAAAAGTGTTGCGATGACTAGTTGCTCCGCTCAGGTAGTCATGCTAAATAAACTTCGGGATCGATTGGTTCACCCAAAGACCTCAAACCCTGCTTTCAGCAGGGGCACCTACGAATAGTCAAATGGGGCAATCAAATGCCTTATAGGATTGGACGCAAACTATGCAGCCTTGCATATATTTACTTCGCGCCTATCTTTAAGTGTGGGTCGATCACCCCTCTTACTTGAGAAGCTGTTGTATTCAGAATGAATCTTAAACATCAAATACTTTCAAATCATCTCGAGAAGCGAATATTTTTCCCGACTAACGAGCTTTCACAACTCGAGAAGCAAACATTTTTCCCAGCTATTGGGTTTTTGCAACTCATTTCACCTCGGTTATGCCCAGTAATGTTGCTAAATGCTTGGGGACCAATCACCTTGAGAAACGAATGTTTAGCTTGGCATTTAAGGCTTTTATTTTCTCACCATGTTACTCATTTGATGTTTAAAGTTTGTTCTGAATGTAGCAGACCCGTCAGTAGTTCCTTGGGCCTCTTCGGATGTCTCTTTTCTTTGGCATTCGATCATTAGTGATCGGATACCAAAGAGGGGCATCTGTAGACACCCAAATTCGACCTAAGGGCTGATCGAAACACATTTCGAGAGAGGTGCACTTTTGAGCTTTTGATAGCATGTATGAAACCTTTAGAAACCTTCTCAAACCCTTAGGAACCTTCCCGAACCCTTAAGAATCAATCCTAACCTTCCCAAACCTATTAGAATCCTTTTCTGGATTGGTTTCAAACCCTCCCGAGTAGTGGTTGGAAGGAGGAGTGCCAAAATTTACATAGACCTTTTTAGGAGCTATGTTATATAACATTGGAAAGAGGATTTCTTCAGCTTTCTAACAAGCCAAAAATCACCTCAATCGAAGTTAGATATCAAAAGTTATAACCATTTGCAAATCGGGTCATTTTGGAGGAATTTTTGCCTAACGCAACTAATAGTTGTGCCAAGCCATTTACCCCCAGAATTTGCCTGGCATAACTAATAGTTGTGCCAGGCCTTTTTCCCCTAGAAATAGTCTGGCGTAACTAATAGTTACACCAGGTATAAATTGGTCCCCCCATCCCTCGCGGAGCCAACTTCCAGGCTACTGTACAGAACTATTTTATTGTACATTTGAGTGGCGCAAGTAATAGTTGCGCCAGACACATGAACACCTCAATACTTGGTTTTTGCCTCGAATTTCAAAGCTAAGGTTTGACTTGTTGACCACCTCAATCTTTGGGGTATATTTTGATAACTTTGTTACACTCTTTTAACACCTATTTGCAACCCATAAGTGATCTAAACCATTAACCCATCATCCACCATTAAAGCCCATCTTCACACTTCTCTAAACCCTTGAAACCCTAGAAAACCTTAGATGCTAGATTACCTAATTTCTAACCTTGATTAGCATCTTAACACCCTCCTAACCCACCAATTTCCTATAAATAGAGACCCCACCCCTTGGTTTAGAGGTTGAGAATTTTGGCCTAAGAGAGAAAGAGCTTAAAGTGAGAAGATCTTTCTCCCTTTGGTGCACACTTCCCATACAAATTCTAGAATTCCAAAACTTCATTTCATGCCTTACCTTTCCTAAAAAGCCTCTAGGTTAGGTGTGCGCTATACATTTGCCTCCCTTCTCTACCTCTTAGCTAGTAAGCCTTAGTGGTTAGAACCCCTCTTTCCATGATTCAAGCCTTCAAAAGCACATTAAAAGCAAGGCACGCAAGGCTCTCCTATTGTGCTACAAGGGCTCGAGGGCTCCAGCTCTCCCCTTTCTTCTCCTATCTCTTTTTGGTTCTTCTCATCCTCCCATTTGTGTTGTTACGCCGCCGAATTTTTGGTAGGAACAGAGGGGCACAAATAGGATTCTAAGCCCTTTTGGGCAAGAGGAAGCCATTTTCTTTTCTTTTACTTTATTTTTATTTTGGCCATTAGTAGAGACCGTGTTATGTGAGTTGATCGAGTGCCTAACACCTTCTCGATCGATAACCGAAGCCCCTAGCCAAGAGCCTTTGGTGTGGACCAGATTCAGAGTCATATTTTTAGCACTTCAGTGCTCATAAAAATGATATAGGTATCCCGGGACACCAAAAGCTCCAGGTGGCGACTCTATATTTTTTGCAAGAGAGCCCATCACCATGACGGGATCGTAAAAAATCCCACGATTGCACAAGCTAGTATGTACAATCTTATCTTAGGAAGAAAATGGCTAGAGTCAATGGAGGTTGTCGCATCCACATACCAATAATGCATCAAATTCTCATACGAGGACTTCATCGTCTGTATATATGCTGACGCACCCCTCCAAGAGATGGATACTGATTACGCGGCAAGTATTCCGATAGCCCATGATTCTGTATTAAACATGGGCTACATTCAAAAGACTTGAATCCCTGATGAGACAACCGTCGTGAAAGTCTGTCCCCCTACTCCTCTTAGTTCTCCCCCAATGCGTCAACAAAAATTAATGAGGAAAGAGGTCAGCCCAGACCTTGCCAAACATTATGATATCAACCCCACCACGACAAAAGGGTTGGACCTCATGTACCAACTCGGATACGTCCCCCACACCGGACTCGGTAAAAATAAGCAAGACCGTGTGGGACCTGTTGTCTCAATGAAAATATGCAAACACATAGGGTTAGGTTATCAATCGGACGACCCACAAGCTGACTTATTCCCTCCCTCACCCAAATGGTCTCTATATGACCACTTTGTCTATGGGACCACTGATAAAGCAGATGTACTAAGGCAGAAGGAAGTGTCCTTCACCAAATCTCAGGAAGTGGAAATTGAGTGAATAGCTAAAGCATTCAATGATTTAACCAATCTGAACGACGATATTGATAAATCACTCGAGGGAGTCAACCCTTGTTTGACACTAAGCAGTTCACAGAGGAAAGAGAGAAAGAACCTCCAGAACTCGAACCACGAGTAGAAGATTGGAAATCCACTGACGACGAAGATTTTCACATAGCAGCCTTGCAAGATAATGAAGAGTACTTACACTCAACAAGGGAAGAAGATGACATCACACAAGAGGATTTTAACTAGTATAGCATCCGCCTCAGCCTTGGCCTTGAGGGATGGGAATACCCCTAGGACTCCCCTTGTATCATTCATCCATATCAACCCTATTGTAGGGCATGCGCTAGCATATTAGAACGCTTCACTAGTTGGACCCAACATTCTACAATGGAAGAATCGAATCACTCTAACTTCGTGACAACCAAAACGAGTAATGACCTACCAGGTCGGCCACCGGCATAAGAAGCAGAAAATCCCAATAGTCATCTGGTTGACCTAAGGGGAAACACTCACATTGTCCTCATAGAGTTTGAAGAGGAACTTGAACTAGACACATCTTCACCCCCAAATGCACCACAACTCCAAATATTCTAGAAATCTCTCAAGGAAGAGTGGCAACCTCCCCCAAGTGATGACGAGGATTACTGGATAGACCTCCCTGCACTTGTGTTAGCAGAGACTTCAAGCACTATTAGATCAAGAAGATGAATTCGATACCATCTTCGACTCTAACTTAGAAGGATGGGAATGTCCTTGGGGATCTCCCTGTATTTCTCACCATTATCAGCATTGCTGCCGAGCATGCGCGCTCATCCTAATATACTATAAAGTTCAAGGAAAAGAGCTCGCAACCCCTGAGGATCCCATAGGAGATTACCCTTGGCCCGAAGAACAATTATATTACAACTCAGAGGAGGATAGTTCGATCAACTACGATGTTCAGAGTTTCTCCGAGGAAGGAGCAATTAATGTGGTAGAAGAAATTTGAACGTTGGTGCCACTTTAGCCGGCATCACCTATTCAGAAAATCTCATTAGATGAGGATTTCAAAAAAAAAATGCCAAAATCACAACAAGTCCATGTTTCTCGAAGAATCGCCCGAACGGCTCTAGCAGCCGTCTCGCTCCCTTAGTTAGAGGAAGCAACTCTCCCGACGCCTCTTGAGGCGTCCGACCCTGTACCATATTTATTATCAAAAATAAAAAAAATACAAAACCATAAAAATTTAGAAACACAAAATCTAAAAAAATTAGAAAACCTTAGAAAAGAAAGGAGACCCTTCGTTCCGAATCGAGTTTGCGGCCAACAAGGAGACTTTTCTCCTAGGACTTCTATCCCATCTCCTGCACAAGGACGCAAAGCATCCAGGCTAAATAACAAGCCAGTGATCATACCGGATGAGATACTTTGTGACTTTGAGAGAAGAATCAGTAGTCTTGACCTTCACCTTACCAAAGATCTCTCAGTCATAGATTGTGCTGATGAAGGGCTACCTCTCGCAAAATCGAATCCCCAATGTAGCAATTTTACAGTATATGAGATTACTGAGGATGAAGAAGGTACACCAATCACCAAGGAGGCACCGAACTTCCAATGGGTTATTAAGCTTTTCGATGAGCAAACCCAAGCTACCGCGGAATCCACAGAAGACCTTAACTTTGGCACTGAAGAGAAATCCAAGAAGCTACTGATTAGCGCAACGTTCAACTCTAAGGAACGCCAACAAATTACACAAGTTCTACAAGAGCACCTCAATTCCTTTATATGGTCCTATGAGGATATGCCCTGGTTTAGATGCAAGTTTAGTAGAACATCGCCTCGTCTTAGAACCTGATACAAAGCCTGTTAAGCAAAAACTTCGTAGGATGCACCCATAAATAGCCCTTCAAGTTAAAGAGGAAGTTGACAAGTTACACAAAGCCAAATTCATCTGAGTCATCCTCTACCCCAAGTGAGTCGCTAATATAGTACTTGTCGCAAAGAAAGACGGCAGAGTACGGGTTTGCATTGACTTCCAAAACCTCAATCAGGCATGCCCAAAAGATGACTTCCCACTTTCACACATCAACACTCTAGTCGACAACACCGCTAGACATGAGATGTTATCCTTTATGGATGATTTATCTGGATATAAACAAATTAAATTATCAGAGTTTGGCCAGGAGAAAACTTCTTTCACCACACCATGGGGAGCTTACTGTTACGTCGTCATGCCTTTTGGGCTCAAGAATGCAGGAGCCATATATCAATGTGCCATGATGGCTATTTTTCACGACATGATGCATAAGTGTGTAGAAGTCTATGTCGATGACATATTGGTGAAGTCTCAAACATGAGTAGGACATGTTGAAGCACTCTGACTAGTACCAAGAAGAGCTAAGAAATATCAGCTAAAAATAAACCCAAAGAAATGTGTCTTCGGAGTCACCTCTGAAAAATTACTCGGTTTCATAGTCAACAAGCGAGGGATCGAAGTCGACCCTGCTAAAGTCAGAGCCATCCTCGAGATGCCACCTCCCAATAATAAGAAAGAATTACGAGGCCTGATAGGAAGATTGTAATTCATCAGGAGATTTATCTCCCAACATTCAGATAGATGTGATCCTTTCTATAGACTACTTAAAGGAGGAACTGAGTACAAGTGGGATGACCAGTGCCTGCAAACCTTCGATACTATCAAGAAATACCTCCTTAACCCGCCAATACTATCGCCACAGTCCCCCAAAGACCTCTAATCCTATACCTCTTAGCGAATGACAAAGCAATGGGAGTGATTCTTGAGCAATATGAAGAAGGTGGCAAGAGAGAGAAGGCTATCTACTACCTCAGTAGAACGATGGTCGAGTACAAATGAAAATACACTTCAATGGAGAAAACTTGCCTCACATTGGTGTGGGCCTCTACCAAATTATGACACTACTTTGGAGCACATAAAATTCTAGTACTAGCCTGAATGGACCTTCTGAAATACGTATTCGAAAAGCCCGCAACATCAGAAAAGATCGCTCGCTGACATATGCTCCTGCAAGAAGTCGATATCACTTACATCACGTAGAAATTGATCAAAGGACAAGCAATCGCCGATTACCTCACAGATATCCCACTCCCGAGCAATAAGCCCATACATGCGGATTTCTCCGATGACGACCTGCTCACAATTCATAACAAAGGGCCTAATAAGACCTCATGAACCCTTTACTTCACCGATGCTCTAAATCATAAAGGAAAAGGCATCGGGGTAGTCCTCCTAAGCCCCGAAGTAGTAGTTATACCTAAGGCTTTTTAATTAGATTTTTCTGTCACTAACAACATCGCAGAATACGAAGCTTTTATAGCAGGACTACAAGGAACATTACAATCAGGCGTTAAATAGTTAAAAACCATTGGTGATTCCAAGCTAGTAATTTTGCAAGTTATAGGAGAATGGAAAACTAAGGAAAATAGACTAATGACATACCTAAAAACTGCTCAATATTTGGTAAAGAAATTTGAAAGAATCTCTTTTACGCATATCCCTAGACTAGAAAACGAGCTCGTAGATTCCTTAGCCACGTTAGCTTCGATCATCCAAATATCCATCGGCCAAAGTACTAAGACCTTTTTCATCAAAAAACTGATAGTACTCGCCCACGAGGTAGCATGGACCGTTAAGAGAGAATTACCAATCCTCCCCACAAGTACAGGGTCCAATGAAGCAATCACTCCGAAAAAGCACGTCAAGATAGAAACTAAAGTCACTATGTTTAGATTTGAAAAATCACCAACCAACGATGGACAACCATGGTATTTCAACATCTAGAACTTCTTAAAGCATCAACATGTCCTTCCATATGCCATAAAGATTTAAAGAAAGACTATAAGGAACCGATACGCCCGATTCTGCATACTCGGTAAAACGTTATACAAAGAAGCCTTCACCAAAGGGGTACTACTAAGATGTGCCATGATTGTCGAAGGATAATACATCATCATTCGAGAAGCACACACCAGTGCCTGCGACGCCTACTGCGGTAGACAGAGGCTCGTCGATCAAGTTACACGACAAGGCTACTTCTAGCCAACAATGATCAGAGATTGGCACCTCTACGTTCAATCCTGCAAACAATGCCAAGAACATACCTCACTCATCAAATCTCCATCAGTTGCATTGAATACTATGACCTCACCGTGGCCATTTTAGACACAGTTGGGAATTCTCACAAGCACGTGTTTATACTTACAGTGATCGAATACTACACCAAATGGGCAAAAGCTGAATCCTATGTCAAAATCACTACCTCAATACTAGTAAGGCTTATCGTTTAGAATATCATAACCAAGTTTGGAGTATTCAAGATGTTTGTCACCGACAATGAACCACAGTTTATCGAAAAAAAGATGAAGAAGTTATGCAAGAAATTCGGCATCGATCTACGCCACTCATCACTGTTCTACCCTCAAGGAAATATACAAGTAGAAGCTACGAACAAAACACTGATTCAAATTCTAAAATGCATAATAGAATCAAGCAATGGAGCTGACTGGCCCGAACGACTACCAGAAGCACTCTGAGCCTATAGGACCTCTATTCGTACGGCCATTGGCCAAACTCCCTACCTCCTTACCTACGGGATGGAGGCAGTCTTACTATATGAGATACAAGTACCATCCTTACGGATTTAACTCGATAATGAGCTATCCTTAGATGAGAGGAGAATTGTCCTACTCACACAGCTAGAGTAGCTTGATGAAACACGTCTAAAGGTAGCTGAACACGCTCAGGTATATCAGAGGAGAGTGGACAGGGCTTACGATAAGAAAGCCCTCGAACGAACCTTTAATATTAGAGAATTAGTCTTGAAGAAAATTATGCCTTCTAAGCACGCCCATTTTAAGGGAAAACTGAAACTGAATTGAGAAGGCCCTTATGTTATAACAACCACATACCCTGGAAATGCATACAAATTGGCGAACCAAAGTGGGGAAGAGCTCCCCAACCCTTGGAATACCATGTACCTTAGAAAATACTATCCTTAGCCATATGATCATCACATCCCGTGGTTAAATACTTATACTTATCACCCCCGTAGTCATCATGACCCATTCCTTGGTCGTACGCCATCAATTCTCAGAATATCTTTAAGACCTCTGATTTATCGCCCACCTTTTCTCACTTGGGCAATTTCATTAAAGGACTAGTGACCTACCTAACCTATTGCAAAAGCATAAGTAACACCCGATCCTCATTTCCCTTCTCCCGCCATTGGAGGAGATGTTAGAGTAAAAAACAATGAAAATGTGAGGTTCAATCAAAACTCATTATTCTTACGCTAGCAGGATGCTTTCAAAGAATACATACATCAAAAAATTGAGTGAGAGCATTACGACGAATGAACATGTCAATGAGCTCAGGGAAGCATAAGCAAACCGGTGAGGACATCTCTGGTAACTTTACTAGAAGTATATAAGCAAGCTGTGAGGGCATCCCTGATGTCCCCGTACTACTAGATGTCATCGTAAGGTGGCGGGAGGAGGACAAACTCTTGCTAACCATAAAATGTGAGATTTTGATGGCACCGAAACATGATGAAGAAGCTCGATCATGGCATCCCATATCCCTCTGAGAAAAAGATTGTTACTCACCCCTTTTGGAAAGAGTTAGATATAAACTACTCCCCGCATCACTGAGCCTTACCTCCCTCTTCTATTTTTATTTCGGATGATAAATCAGAAGCCTTACAAGATGCTCCTAGAAATGAAAGTGAAAATCGATGAATGACAATTGGCACAATCACCCACTTTACTTACCATACTTCTCCCTGATAACCATGGGATAGGATGATCACCACCCCAAGATAGACCCCTGTATATAACTGACCTAATCAAAAAGACCTCCCCCCGGTTCGATGACAGTACTGATGAACTTTTCTTCAAAACTAACTCACCAAATACCCATGACTGCTTATAGACCCAAAGTGCTCATCTCGCAGCCCGAAAAACCTCCATTACATCCACACACAGGGGCATTTTTTTTGGATCAGAAGGAGAACCACATTAGAAGCGTTGGCTTGTCCACAAAGAACACAAGGAATAATAAAGTTACCATCCGAAAAGTGCTATCGAAGATATTATACTACCAATCCTACCATGCTCCTACACTAGGGCATTTTTATTTTTATTTTTTTTTTATTTTAGTTATTTGCTTTCCCTGTTGTATTATTTTCATTTAAAAAAAAATAAAAAGAAAAAAAGAAGAAAGAAAAAAGAAAAAAAAAATAATATCCACCGTTATTACCAGACCCTGGTCTGAGTTACTCACCCCCCTTGACAACTAGCAAGGGGGAGAACAAAAACTACTGATAGCACTACCTTCACATATGCAGAAATGAAGCAACATCCAAGTCCCAATGACGGGCCAGCTCAGGAAACATCCAAGTCCCAATGACGGTCGATGGCGCCAAAGAAACTAAAAAGCAAAAGTAGACGCAAGAGGTAACTAAAAGAACAGGAGTCAATCAGGTACGTCTAAATAAAAAATATCTCTCTATATATATGTCAAAAATTTTCTTTTCTTTTTACAATTATCACCAGGGGCATCCCCCCTATATATACAACGCACACACACAATAAAAAAAAGCACACACACACCGCTATCCCGTATCATCCAGGAGGTCGTGGTCGTCCGAAAACACAATCCCAGCACTCGGAGTCCTCGGAACCTCTAGCCAACGAGGCCCCACCACAGAACCCCCCCACTCGTCTGACTAACTGATCGCCTCAAGGGAGAATGAGGAGGATACCCCGCAAGAATCTCACGAACAACAGAATCCTCACGAGCATCACCCCTGACACGATCACGAGAGGTGCGACGAGACTGCCCAGCCAAAGAACCTGTAGCCCATGACTCTAATCCACCAAGCTGACTAGCCAACCTATGTATCCCCCACTCACTCCTCACAAGACGATATTGTAGCTGATCTAGGGTCACCTGCATCTCTGCCCGCATCGTCTGACGTGCCACTTCCAATGCCTCAGCCAAAGTATTCTGTATAGCCATCATCTCAACAAACAAGTCATCTTGACTCTATGTCTGCCCAAGGATTAGTCTCGCCTCAGGAGTGGTCAGCGCTTTCATCGCCTCTAGACATGCCTTCTCAAGCTGACAAACCTGCATAACTGCACTAAGTCAAAGAAAACTAATATATACATGAACAAAAAAATGAAACTTTGAAAAGGAAAGAATTATACCAGATCCAGCCTCTCCTCCAGAAGTCGCCCATCCGTCTCAGCAGTCACTGGATCGATAGGAGACACGAAAGGGACAACAAATATAGGCGACTGCAATAAGAACAAACAAATACATCTGATAAACACTACGATGACAAATGAACCACGGACACAATAACTAAAGCATACCTGAGTAGGGATAGGAACAGACCCCTGAGGGTGAGCCACAGGGGCGGAGTCTGGAACTGCCTGCAAAAGAAAACACAAACAGGCTCACACAAAATATATTAGAACAAAATAAAATGAAATAACCTAAACTGAATTACACCACACCAAAAAAAACTATTCCTGACTCTCTGGGCGTAGAGAGGCAGTAGTCGCCTCCCTCGTCTGATGATCCTCGGCGACCTGACGCTGAAATACCATATGATATTAGTAAACTATTAAGAAAGCAAAATAATAACACCCAATGAACTGTGATAATTACACAAACAAGTCAAAAGATTGAATGAAAACTTACCCAATGATCTAGCTCAGCCTGAAGCTGAGCCATCGCTGGATCCTCCTGACTAGAGGAAGCAACTGAAAATGGATCAAATGCCGAAACGGGACCTCCGGCAACTAGCTCGACTCTCTATGAACAACAATAAACACATCAGTCGGCAAGCATACAATGCTAACAATTAACAAAACCAAGGTCACATATATAGACACTTACCAATCGGTCAATCTGAGATTACAAACTAGCCTCCACCTCTCAGCAAGCCTGTTGCTGACCAGATAACAATCCGATCATCGTCATGTGACTAGCGACCTCGGCCTCCCTCTCAAATTGTCCAAAATAAAATAAAACACCACAACCATGTCAGAACAATTGAAAGACTAAGTCAACATAATACATAAATAATTAAACCAATAAATCAACTCACCAAGAGCTGTCGAGTCTTCGCTAGCCGAGCCCCCAACTCATCCTTCGCTACCCTAGCTTGAGCAACAAAGAGGGCTAAGGAGTGCAACATCTCCTCATCCTTACGAGGAGCACACCCCATCCGTTCCATCACCCTGTGGAGGGCATCTAATGCCCCCCTACACACTCACGGTGAGATGGCCCTGCTCCAGTGCAGCCAACCTCTCCCTCAACGCTGACACCGACTCCGGCCCACCATTCGCAAAAGATTCACTCCCGTGGAAGGGACGTGTGAAGAGCCGCCCGCCACCCAATGAGCTAAACCATCTCACATACTCCCAGACACCTGTCTCATCATGCACCCCTGTGATCCTGGTCCCCCCAGCTCTAAAGTCTGCTATCTGAAGCACCATCTGCTTTGCAAAGTTTCGGCTAGGAGGATCGGTCATCCTCTTTGCCACTCTGTGGAAAATCTCTGGAGGGTCTCCCTGAGCGAGCCCCAGCTGTCGCACCACTCAAGATGTGTGAATCCTCTCCACCCTCTCAAAACAATGGACCAATATGCCCATATCAAAGAAGGGCCGGCCAGACTGAATCATTGGCACACAGACATCCTCCTCATCCTCTTAGGGCCTCCAAATCACCTACAACCAAACAAATGAGCTGACCCCTCAATGAAGCATCAGATCCTAAAAGACCAAAATAAAATGAAACAAAATATACACACGATGATCTATACCTGCCCTGCATGCATGTCCTCAAAAAGATCGCACACGGTCTGAAGATCTGAAGACCAACGACGAACCCTCAACGCCTCCCTCCATACATGCATCCACGAAAATCTGAACCTCACCTCCAACGAAACCCCCAGACAAAGAAAAGCGAAGTGATCATATGCCCAAAACTAGAAAACCAAATGAAAGAAACACTAAGTAGATGTTACTATCAAGATACCAAGAAAAAACTAAATGACACTATGGCATTAATTGACTAAACCTCACCTGGAGGAAGGGAAGGAAGCCTCCAATCGTCGTGATGCCCTATCTGAGACGGTAAAGCTGCTCATAGAGATGCGCCAATGCGGCCGCACCCCATGCATAGGTAGGGACCCGATCCAAGTCCTGGAGAATCATAAAAAACAACTCGATGATGCATCCCCAAGTCGAAGAAGAAAAAAGCACTGCACCAAGGAAGTACATCAAGAAGGCTTGGAGCACCCTATCTGCAGCCAACCTCGGGTCCACCACAGGCTCTCGACCCGCCACCACCATGCACCGTGCCTCGTAAGATGCGCTCGCCTCCAAGTGACACCTCGAAGGGACGAAGCCACTGACAAATGTATCAAAGAACCAGGTGACTCGAACTACACCCGGCCCTGATCCACTCGACCTATACGACGCACCTAAAATCTCCTCACATACTGCCAAATACTCTCCTAGCATCCGCCCCGTTATCGGCTCACCTTGGAAATAAAGACAGGTAATGGGAACCCAATCCTCTGGAGTCGGCAACATCATACTGATCGGAAAGAGAAGTGCCTGATACTTCTCCCTTCACCTCTCAAAAATTGTCGCGATTAGGCCATGATCGACCTAAAAGGGCTCTAGCTCTAGGATCGGTCCGAAACCAAAAGACACCAACCACACCCACTGAAACTCTGGTAAGGCACGGTACCAAGTATGAGACTCGGTCCATGCCAAGCTGATAGCCAGCTGTGGAGGCTCCTATTAAGCGAAACGTAATAATGACAGTAAGACTAACACATACCTACGATGAATGACAACCAGGTCTAGAGCTAAAAGCAAATGAAATATACCCAAACATCCATTAACAACTCATAACAAACACACAAAATATGATAAGAACAACTGGACAAAAACATGGCCAATCTCTAGATGCGACATGATGCATGAGTGAGCACACAACCGATAATCAATGTAGGTTCGACATAAATTAGAAGGGTTTCTAGATCCTAATTAGTCTATGTCATAACCTAGATGCCTAAGAAAATGAAGGAACTCTTATTCATGGGTACCTACTCGGTCTCGCGTGAAGAATCCTCCAGCGAGAAGTGTCTGGAATCTCGACGCTCCTCACCCTAGTGCTCCTCAGCCACATCCTCAGCTCTCTCACCCTCAGGTATCTCACCCTCAACCCTCTCACCCTCCTCCTCAGCTACACCTTGCTCAATCTCAAGCACCTCCTCCCTTACCTCCACCTGGTCAACATCTGGTACCTCCTCTCTAGCCACCTCCCTGATACCCACCTCTCCGATGAGAACATCAGTCAGAGCCTGAGAGGTCTCACCCATCACCCCCATCATCATCCTCTCCAACTCAGAGATAGTAAAAGTAGGTCTACCATCAACCCCAGACTCCATCCTAGAAGAAAGAGCTCAAAAACTAAAGAGAATGGAAGAAACGATGTATGAAACGAACGATCGGATAGTAAGATATCACGAAAACACGAAAACCAGAGTGCAAGGAAACAGGGAAACCAAGAATCAAAGACCAAAATGGATAGTGCGGGAAAAAGGAACATTTTTTAACTATTTATAAGGCATGGTTGAATCACGCGCTCAAATCAATCACGCACCACACCACTCGCGCTTAATTCGCATCAAGCACCCAGCCCTGAGCGCGTAAACAGATTGTCGCCCGCTCACATGAACCCAACCACCTTGTTACGCGCATTCTATCGAGCGCATAATCACCTCAAGCGCCAACACCGTGGCGTGTGAATGCCAAAGGTCACCCACACAGTAACCAGCCACCGCCCTAATCCTTTGCTCCAAACTATGCGCTTAACTCTATTAAACGACTGGATGTCGACGCTTAATGACTTTCCGACGCTCTGAAACATGCGCTCCTATTCGAGCATGCAATTTGTTTATACTCCCAGAGCAAAGCGCACAATTCCCCAGAAATAAAAAAACATGTACCCAGAATAGCACATTCACATGCCCTAAATTGAGAAATATCTGACAGTCACTATCAAACCTAAATTACGCCCCTGTTAAGACCAATCCAAAAACATTCCTAACTTAAAGAACAAACAAAACCAAGCCGGACTAAAAAAATGGCCAACATCACTCACACGCTCCAACTAAGACCAAACTAAACAAACAAATAATGCCCCCATCATTTATAGACTCCAACAAAGCCCAAACTAAATCAAAACGAAAAAATTGCTCCGAACATGCCTCGATCCAAAATAAATAAACTAAATCAAACCAAACTTAAACAAGTCTCACCCTCAAAACCAGTCAAATAATCTACAAAGTCAACCAAACCAAAAGTTACTAAATATAAATAATTATAAGAGGAATATAAAAAAATATAATCACTTCATAAATAAACAAATAATTACAAAATACATCGAGGGCATACCCTCTGAATATACAACTTAAAACAAGAAATTTAAAATTGGCACGTTCAGGTAATCCCTGAATCTGAATTTATTTGGGAAACTTGAAATCTCAGAAATCATAAAAAGGATGAGTACCTAACACTGAATCCATAGAGCCTACCGAGGATAAATAGGCATCGGTCACCAGAACAATGACCTTGCCTTATCCTTGGGTTTCCTTTCTACCACCTTTTTCTCTTCCACCTCTTCCCTTAGCATGGTAGCAATTCAACTGCAACCTCGCATTCCCAATCCCATCCATTCTCAATAATCCACTCAATAAACCCAACTCTTCAGGTTCAATACCCGGGAAACAAAATAGAGAGGAAGAAAAGACATTAATGGACAAAAATGCCCTAAATCACAAGATAAAAAATATATGCCTCAAAACTTCTAATCCTAAGGTTGAAATAAGATTCAAAACAAAAACAACAAAGCCTTTGGTTCACACTTATAAATTATCCCTTTCTAAACCACAAAATGACAAGTGTCACGCCTTTGAACCCTTCCAATTTAATTAAATCTAAACCAAACACATACCCCCTTTGAAAGACAACAATCCATGACCAACCTAGATGAACCAATGATCACACAGCACTTACCCCTTCAAGGAAACACAGATCCTAAGCAAAGTAAGCAATCCAATAAGATTTAAACACTTAACACCCATCTAGAACTTTTAAAAACTCACACCTTTTAACAAGTGTCACCTCAAGTCAAACAAAAGACTAAAACAAAATACCTTAAACGTTAAATTTAAAAAAAAACACTCTAAAATGAGACACTGACTTGTGAGCGACCAAGAAAAATGCCCCAACCATACCCATCGGAACCAAGTAAACCCTCTAAACAAACCCCATAAAACAAACTAAACTCCAAGCTAAAGTAAATCCTAAAATAAATCACATAAAATAAATAAACAAGCACGATAAAATAAAAAAAATGCCTCTTTATTTATAACTAAAAAATTTTATAAGTATCACCGAAGGCATACCTCCTGAATTTACAACCCAAAATGAAAACCTAAAACTTTAACCTACAACCAAAAATGAAGACTGGGTTCAAAACTGAGACGAAGCGAGGAGCAAATTTCGCTCGGAGTGTCCAATCGGAGGCTTCAGGGAGGTCTGGTTGGGAAACACATCCCTCCACTTGTTACTCCTTTCTCTTCCGCCATCTTCACCGCCTCCTCAGCGTGCCTTCACTGCTCCCTAAAAGGGATCGATGTGAAGACTAACACTCTCATTCCCAATACCGTCTATTCTTAGAAAATGACATCTCCGAGCATCGCCTCAAGGCGAAAATCACCCAAAGTAACGAACATAGGAAGAAACGGCGTCCGAATTGGACAATTAGATTGCCCAATATCACTAAAATATGAATTTCAGAACACAAAATATCCAGAAAAGGTTAAAACTCAAGACTAAACCAGAGAATGAAAAACAAATGAAGGCTCCCTCGCTTATATAGAGTACGGACTGAATCACGCTCCAGAGCACATGTGTTTAACTCAATCACGCACTAGGCACACTACGCACAATCCAAAACACGCCCTATGACCCAACCGCTCAATGAAACCATCGCTTGCGCCAACGGCGCGACGCTCCAGTCACAGCAGGCTATGGATCGCGCAATCGCATCAAATGACCCACTGCAGCCACACAACATGAAAGGACACCCACAGAGTGATCTGGTGATGCTCTAGTCACACGTAGGCTATGGATTGTGCAATCACATCAAATGACACACTACAGCCACGCAACATGAAAGGTCGCTTGTACACTGACTTGGTGACGCCTCGGTCATGCGCTACAATTATGGCACATAATATGATCACACACAAACTCACACACGCGTAAATAGCCCCTCAAGCCTGAGATCACACGCCTAAAAATAGGGGCACAATCGTATTGAGTGACCTAAAACAGGCGCACAATACCTGACTTTGGCCGAAATCTACACCCTCACACCTTTTTATCACATCGCAGTCAAAATTCACCCGTCCCATTGCGTAATGTGCGACCATGGATCCTCTCGAACCCATCGCGGCGATGCGCTCACTTTTAATAAAATGTAGCCACCACCCGGAGCTTTTGGTGACCTGGGAAACCTTCAAATTGATATTTTGAGCACCGGAGTGCTAAATATGACTATGATTTACCGGTCTTTGCCAAAGGCTCTAGGGTAGGGGCTTCGGTTATCAATCGGGAAGGGTTTAGGCACCTGATCAACCTGCACGTAGCGGTCTCTATCTATGGCCAAAAATAAAAATAAAAGGATGGAGTTTCCCCTTGCCCAAAGGCAATATGGTCCTATCAAGCTTTGAGCCAAACCAAAATTTCGGCAGCGTAACGGCTTGAATCCTTGGACGGAGGAGACACCAAGAAGGTAGAGGAAGAGAGGGGTGAGCCGGAGCTCACGGGCCCTTGTTGCACCGTGGAAGTCCTTCGCTTTGGCGTGCTTCTGATGACTTAAATGGCGTGAAAATGGGTTCTAATGCTAGGATTCAATAAAATAGGAAGTATAGGGTGAGGCCAAACGCTAGACTTTAGCTAAAGGGAGTGATCTAATGGGTGACATGGATTGAAAAAGATGAACTAAGCTTGCTGGAATTCTGGAAAAAAAGTGGCATTTTCTCTCACTAGGGTTCTCTCTCTTAAGCTCTCTAATCTTTCAACCAAATTTTCAACCCTTTGGGAAGAGGGGGACCTCTCTATCTATAGAGAAGGGATGCGTTAGGGGCTTACATAAGAGCTAATGTGTTTAGCAATTAGGTAATCCCCCATCTAAGGTTTTCTAGCTTTTCAAGGTCCTAGGATTTTGGGAAATTGATTTTAATGGCGGATGATGGGGTGAGACCATGGGTGACTTAAGGGTTGCCAATAAGCTCAAAGGGGGTGCAACCAACCTCAATACACGCACCCCAACAAAGGGGATGGTCAAAAGGGTAAACTAGATGAAGGAAATTCGAGCAACTGATGACCGTTACCATAGCTAAGCTGGGTGTATGTATTATATACGCCCAGTTTAGGAACAGTGAATTTAACCAAAAACAGGGGAGCCTTGGGAAGATGAAGCATGTGGTGGGTCCCACCTATGCTGGGCGTATATATTATATACGCACGACCAAATTTCCCCCAAATAAGGCAGGCGTATATAATATACACGCCTGACTAATCTGGGGCCAAATTGGCTGGGCGTATGTAATATACACGCCTATGTAAAAGTTTTATAATTTTATGTGAAACTTCAATCGGCCATAACTTTTGAACCATAGCTCCAAATTGGGTGATCTTTGGCTTGTTGGAAAGCTGGAGAAGTCTTCCTTGCAATGGTATATGGCTCATCCTCAGTAGTGGATTGTATAAAGTTTTGCATCTCTCCTCCCATCAATTGCTCAGAAGGGTTCAAGTTGAGTCTGGGAAGGGATCCTAGGGTTTAGGGGTGATCTCTAAGGGTTGGGGGAATGGTTCTAATGGGTTCAGAGTGATTCCTAAAGGTCTGGGTGGATTCCTAAGGATTCAGGGGTGCCATCAGTAGCATAGGGGTACATCTCTCTCGAAGTACAGATTGACCGGGCCTTGGGCCGAATTTGGGTGTCTACACGTACCCTTACATGAGATGAAAGCATTGACAGCACCCCTTGTCCCATCGTGACAGGACACACATATCACTGACACGAATAACACCCTCTATCGCAACACAATAAAAGCAACCAGCACACTACTCTGCTCCTAACGATCAAAGTCAGTTTCTACTTACCCCTATCTGATCACATAACCCCGTCAAACATGCCCCATCGCGATAACATGCACAAACACAATATCACCTCAATATCCAATCCCATCATAAGAAATTAGCCATGCCCTCATGTCCCATCGTGAAAAGCCAAAAGCAAATCCCCAGAGAATGCGAGCACACTGCCAAAAGAAAACTATGCTCAACCGACATCCCATCGCAAGCATGACTACATGAAAAAGAGGGAAAGCTCGATCGTGTCCCATCGCTAAAGTAAAGAGATCTCTCTCCTAAATTGATCCCCACATCCCACCAGGACTCACTCAACATGCAGCCAAAGAAAGGGAGAATCCCCAAGTCCCATCACGACATCACTTCTCCAAGACATTACATCACAACTGCCAAGCTCTGCCACAGCGAACCTAAAGAAAGGAAATCTCTAAAGTCCCCTCGCAACACTACGACACCACTGAACGTACAAGCTATACATAATTCAGGTAAGTTTCACCCCCAAGTAAGTACTACCCAATTTTCAATTACTCGATATTGCTTATAAATATAATTAGCTATGATTAAGTCTAAAATGTTTTCAAAACCTATCTCTCTCGACTCGTGAATCACTGTAGTCCTCCCATGAGAGACAATCATCAGTATTCGTCGAGAAGTTTAGATGGAGCATCCAGCATGCCAAGTGTCGTCTTGAAAACCACATCAACGGTTGGGTCCACAAATCCCGTAACGGTGGCTCTGCTCAGCGACGCCTCGGAAGCCATGTTTTCTACCGTTTTACCACCGAATTGATCTTAAGTTAAATTTCCTAAAATTTTAAAACCCCTTACTTACTCCCGAACAAAAATCTTTTACTTCCAAAAAAAAAGAAGAAATAAAAGAAAACTCTTACCACTTACTTCCAAAACCAAAAATCTTACTCCCCAAACCAAAAAAAATGTTTTACTCCCAAAATAATGAAACGAAAAAAAATAATAATAATAAACAAAGAGACTTTACTTACCAAATTTCAAAACCCCTGGGAAACTGAACAATGAGTATATTTAATCTAAAAACTTACAAATGCCTATTGGAAAAGGAACCCCTGACGTGCATTGGTGTAAGCAATGACACGCCTGGTCTGACATGACTTGTGAAAGCCTTTGATATTATATTATATTATATTATTATTGGTCCCTGGACCTTATGGACATTTATATGACGCCCCTCCGTACCTCAACTATGTCATACTCCTCTGTTTGACTGTCCCTTGCAACAAGTCGCGAAATGCGGCAGGATGCCCCTTGCACCCACATATTAGGATATGGTGATTCTCCATTTTGTTTGACTGTCACTCACAGCAGGTCACACCACATGATGGGATGCCCCTTGGACCTGCAGAATGGGATACGCTGACTTCCCCCGTCGATTGTCTATGACAGCGGGTCGTGATACATGATGGGACCGCCCCTAGGCATCCATGACATAGAACACACCTTTCTACAGCTACTACTGGGCCCCCGAATGCTCCATTTTAGCTTGCGCTAATAGATAAGAAAGCCAAGCATATCATGTCAGCATCCTCAGTTCACATTTGTGATTTCTCAAGAGAAACGAGAGGACACCTCGAATCAGGGGTGTCTACTTCTTACTTCGCAAGAGCATGCCGAAGAGGGGCATTTGTAGACACCCCCATTTTGCCTTCTCGAAATATACAAATCTATTCGGTCAACCTTTGACCTTATAATCCTAATGGGGGACCATATGCTGAAATAATAGTATATGGTTGGAGACAGGCTGAAACAATAGCTCTTCCTAAATTGGGAACCATGCACTGAAACAATAGTACATGGCTGAACACAGGCTGAAACAATAGCGCTGTGGCTCAGATATCGACGTAGGGAGGCTATATACTGAAACAATAGTATATAGTTAGAATGTAGACTTAAATAATAGTCTTGTATTTCAGCCCCTTTTGCCCTCATATTGAGACCATATGCTGAAACAATAGTATACGGCTAGACACAAGCTGAAATAATAGCTCAATGGCTCAGGCCCCATGACCCAAACGTAGGAACCATGCACTGAAACAATAGTACATGGCTGAACACAGGTTGAAATAATAGCTTTGTGGCTCAGGTCTCGACGTAGGGAGACTATATACTGAAATAATAGTATATAGTCGAAATGCAAGCTAAAATAATAGCCTAACATTTCAGACCCGACCCGAACCCGGACAACCTCGAATTATGCATCTAAAACCACGCGCGTAATTTGATTGCACGCCAAATCACCCGCGCAAATTTAATCCCCCTTCCAGACCAGACTTCCTTTCCCAGACCACTCTGAGAGTCAACCACGCGCTTCATATGAAACACACGATTGGATTTATCACCCCACAACCTGCGCACAATTGGCCTACACCCGACCAAGTCTTACAGTCCTTGACCCCCAAGTTTCCTTGATTAAATGCTTTGAAAGAGGTTCTTGATTAGATTGCCACCCTAAAATGGGCACATAATTATTACTAACATGATTAGAACTAGGAAACTCGCTGAGCAAGTCAGCCGATCGCTCACTGAGTCGGTGATCGACTCAGAGCGATTAAGCACCGGGAGACTGATGCGCAATTCTGTTAAACGCCAGAAACATGGCGTTTAATTAGAAAAAAAAACTATAAAAGACTTTTTTTTAATTCGACCCACACATAAGACGAATGGGGGAGGCTGGCAATTTTCGAGAGAGAACTAAATTTTTTAGGATTTCAAAACCAGAGAATTATGAGAACAAACATATAGAGCAACCTAGCCATGAATTCGAAATTCAAGCTTCGAATCTTCGAGGTTTCTCTCCACAGGCTGGGTCCTAGCTAAAACTCTTAGTTTTAGACTTAGGATTTCCCTTGGTTGTAATTATTAATATTAGTTCACAGTTTTAGACCGTAGCACTCTTTTTACACCGTAATCTTCAATATTTGCTTCTTGTTCCCCATTTCTAGAACCAATCCTTAATCTGACGGTCTAATTTACCGACCCTAGGCTTTAATTCTATTCTAAAATCTTAATTTTCAGTCCTATCATTAATCTCTGGTTCTAGTTCTTAGGTTCTAGAACCAGTCCTTAATCATACGGCTTGATTTTTCTGATTTCGAATCTGAAGTCAGTCCTAGAATTTTACATTCTAATTTTAATTCCTTAGTTTAAAACTTTTAAAAATCCTAAATATTAATTTAGTTTTCTATAATTCTAGTTTCTCAATTTAATTCATAATTATTACCCCAAAATAGACTCTGAAAATCTAAAAATGCCATAATATTATAATCCGAAGTCCAATTGATCTTTAATCTCAGCCACATGATTTGCCCAAGGGAGCTTACGGAGGGCACTCAGGAACGAGCCTGATCCTCCTTGGCATAGCAGGCCCAAAACTCATTTTTTTAGAATTATTTAGTTACTTTAATTTGGATTAGAAAATCAGTTCCATAATTTCTTCTCAGAATTTTATTACATGCTTTATTTTTATTAAATCCTTAGAATTCATTGCTTTGATTATAATTCTATAAAAAATCAGTTCCCTTATTTTAGTTGGATTTTAGCATAGATAATTCATTGCTTTAATTAGAATCTTTGGATAGTTAATTTCTCGCTCTAATCGTAATTCTAGTAAAATTTGTCTCTTTATTTTAATTAGAGTTTTAATAGAATTAGTTTCCTATTCCAATTAGAATTCTGGTAGGACTATTATAATTGCTCTAGTTAGAATTTTAGTCAATTATTATATTCGTTTTAATTAGAATTTTAATACAATTAGTATACTTGATTTAATTAGATTTGCAATACAAGTAGCATACTTGCTTTACTTAGAATTCCAGTATAATTAGCATGTTTGATTTAATTAGAATTTCCTTAAGAATTAATATACTTGCATTCCTAGTACAATTAGGAGACCGATATCAATTGGACTTTTAGTAGTATTAGGGCACTAAATTAATTGGAACTCTAATAAGATTAGGAAATTGAAATTAATTATATTCCTGATAGAATTAGAATACTAGATTAAATCAACTATAGTAAACCCACACGATTAACCTCACAACAGAATTGGGAAGTCTAAACTGATTAGAACTATAACAATAACAGGAAATAAAAGGAAATTAAACTATCTAAATTATAAGAAGAGACATAGCTATTGACGTTCACAGGCGGACGATTCAGTAAAGAAGTAACCCACACCCGCTCTAAAGCGTGATCATTGACGTGTTGCAGCATCGTTAAATATCTCTAGTTGGCGAACGAAATAAAATGGGAACCTTCCTAGAAAAACTCCCTTTTATTTTACCTCCAACATTCCAAACGCCGCATCGCTAGAGTTCACTTGGACAGAATTGGAGCCACAGATTCAATAGGGACCGAGAAGAACCCAAAAAAAGCGCGCACCAATAGAAACATGTTCCTATTTACATGCATTCAATTTCCAAGGGAATTATAGTTTAATTCAAAATTAAAACTTTTCCCAGGGAAAATAACGAAGTTGTTGGGATGGACCGTACAATATTATGGAAGCATATCCTCACGGGGCTTTAACCTTCCAAGATCCCAAACATGGCCGTACATTCAAGGTTAATGGGCAAAGATTAAAATTGATAATTACATAAGAAGAAAAAGGGATTGTGAACATAATGTCGCTAAAAGGCCCAGAGTATGACTAATATACTTGTAGACCCCCAAATTTGGCCCAAGGCCTGATCGAAACATATTTCAAGAAAGGCGCACCCCCCAAGATTCTGATAGCACTTCCCGAACCCTTAGAACATAATCCAAACCCTTAAAAACTAATCCAAACCCTTAGAAACCAATCCTCAACCCTTAAGAATCCAACCTAACCTATAAAACCCCTCTCAAATTCATTTCAAATCCTCCCGGACAGTGGTTGAGAGGTGTGTCAAGGCTCGCTAGGACCTTTACTAGAACTAAATCATACACCATTGGAAAGTAGAGGTCCCTAGCCAACAAGCTATGAATCATCCTGATCCGAGCCATATACTAAAAGTTATGGCGATTGGAGTTTGGGGCAGAACTGGAGGCATTTTGCCATTCCGAAGGAATTTTGCCTAGCGTGTATAATGTACACGCTAGGCCATTTTCTGGAAGTGTAACGTCCTAAATATTTTAAAACCTTGATTTGCATGCCTCGGTACGTGTCCCCGACGGTTTGGACGTTGGGGATGGTATCGATAGTGGATATAATGTCTAAATCAAATCCAATGGATGGGATTTGACATATGTAGGCTAGGTTGAGGGTTAGTACACTCTAGTACACCCAACGTTAGTGCAGCTGTTGTACGCCTAAGCCTAGGACTCAAGTATAAGAGGAATTAAATGCCTCATTTAGGTTTTTGCATTCAACACCTTAGTAATTGCTTATCATAGGGAGTTAAGAGGAGAGAGGGAGAGATTCGAGATTTAAACACGGATTGCATGCGAGAACAATCCGTTCTCAAAACTTGTGGTTACGTAATTAGAGCGACGAACGAGCCACTGTTCTTCTGGTGAACCCGAGTCAGATCTAGAGGCTAGGATTAGAGATTCGGAGGAAATCAAGGTATGAAAATTTGGTCGAGATCTTGAAATTATGTCGTTAACTGTTTTTACATAAATTTAGATCACGGCAGCATAAGAAATCGAGTTTAACTTGATGTAGAGGGAGAAAACCCTTAAACGGGTGAAATATGTTCATTTTGACCTGTGCGAACATGGATCCTCTCGAACCCGTCGCGGCGATGCCCCCGCAAAGGGTGAAAATGTAGACTCGCCACCCGGAGCTTTTGGTGACCTGGGAAACCTTCAAATCGATAATTTGAGCACCGAAGTGCTAAATATGACTCTGATTTACCGGTCTTTGCCAAAGACTCTAGGGTAGGGGCTTCGGTTATCGATCAAGAAGGGTTTAGGCACCCGATCAACCCGCACGTAGCGGTCTCTATCTATGGCCAAAATAAAAAATAAATGGGCGGAGTTTCCCCTTGCTCGAAGGCAATACGGTCCTATCAAGCTTTGAGCCAAACCGAAATTTCGGCGGCGTAACGGCTTGAATCCTTGGATGGGGGAAAAACTAAGAAGGTAGAGGAAGAGAGGGGTGAGCCGGAGCTCACAGGCCCTTGTCGCACCGTGGAAGACCTTCGCTTTGGCGTGCTTCCGATGATTTAAACGATATGGAAATGGATTCTAATGCTAGGATTCGATAAAATAGGAAGTGTAGGATGAGGCTCAAGGCTAGACTTTAGCTAAAGGGAGTGATCTAATGGTGGAAATGGGTGAACTAAGCATGCTAGAATTTTGGCAAAATGTGTGCATTTTCTCTCACTAGGGTTCTCTCTTAAGCTCAAAATTCTTAATCTTGATTTTTTCAACCAAATTTTCAACCCTTAGGGAAGAGGGGGGCCTCTCTATTGATAGAGAAGAGGTGGGTTAGGGGCTTACTTAAGAGTTAATTGGTTTAGCAATTAGGTAATCCCCTATCTAAGGTTTTCTAGGTTTTCAAGGTCCTAGGGTTTTGGGAAACTAATTTTAATGGCGGATGATGGGGTGAGACCATGGGTGACTTAAGGGTTGCCAATAAGCTCAAAGGGGGTGCAACCAACCTCAAGACACCCACCTCAACCAAGGGGAGGGTCAAAGGGTCAAACTAGATGAAGGAAATTCGAGCAACTGATGACAGTTACTGTAGCTAAGATGGGCGTATATATTACATACGCCCAGTTTATGTACAGTGATTTCTATAAAAAACAGAGGAGATTTGGGAAGATGAAGCCCGTGGTGGGTCCCACCCATACTGGGCATATATATTATATACGCCTAGCCAAATTTGGCCCAAAAATGTCAGGCATATATAATATATATGCCTAACCAAACTGGGGCCAAATTGGCTGGGCGTAAGTAATATACACGCCAGAGCAAAAGGTTGTCATTTTATGTGGAACCTCAATCGGCCATAACTTTTGAACCGTAGCTCCAAATTGGATGATCTTTGGCTTGTTGGAAAGTTAGAGAAGTCCTCTTTCCAATGGTATATGGCTCATCCATGGTAGGGGTCTGTGTAAAATGTTATAGTTCTCCTCCCATCAACTACTCAGATGGGTTCAACTTGGGTCTGGGAAGGGAATCTAGGATTTAGGGGTGATCTCTAAGGGTTGGGGAATGGTTCTAAAGGGTTCAGGGGTGCCATCAAAAGCACAGGGGTACATCTCTCTCGGAGTACAGAATGATCGGGCCTTGGGTCAAATTTGGGTGTCTACAGATGCCCCTCTTTGGTATTCGATCACTAATGATCGGATGCCAAAGACAAGAGACATCTGAAGAGGTCCAAGGCACGTTTGATGGGTCCACCTGGTTCAACTTATTTCTCAAATATCCATGGTGATGGTGAGTGTACGTAAGCCCTCTCATTTTGGGATATCGTCCTTACCTCAAAGCTAACAGTTCCCAAGCGCATTGCGACATTACTGGGCATAACTGTGATGATCACAGAAAGTGTAAGCCCGCTAGCCGAGATATCGTCCACTTCCTGAGGGAAATTATAGATTTGTGATGTTGACTATTAATCCGAACTAGACAGCTCCATGAAACAGGATGATCGATCTATGCTTCAGAATTGATGCGAAGCACGCAAAGCGAAGGCCTAAACAATGTGTCCAATCCTATGGGGTATTGACAGCTCCATTGGATTGGCCACGGGTGCCCTTACCTAGGTAAGGCTCAAAGTTTCTGGGTGAACCCATCAACCTCGAGGTTGCTTTAGCATGAGTTACCCGAGTGGAGCAAATATTGATGTCGCAACACTTCTTAGGAATGCATGCCCATTTTCAGAGTAATTTTTTGTGTTTTTTTTTTTTTTTTTTGAATTTTCTTTTATTTCGAGGCCTCTAAGCGAAGCTTAAAGACCTCTGGCAATTTTATTCTTGCACAACTCTTTAAGCGGATCAAATGTCAGTTGATAAGCTTTAAGAATGTGTGCGCGCTGCCGGGGATGGGTACACCTTGGGGATGTGCTCGTTCTGGTGGCGAGATGCTCCTGATTCACATGAACCGGAGTGTCTTAACTTAAGACAAAGCTAAAAAGGATCGGGCTAGAACCAAACATCCATCGAAAGAGATGGTCAATTCTAGCCTCCATCCCTAATGAAATCACATCTTACTAACTATGCACAGACAGACACCCATCAGGGGCGATAAGCAACAAATAGGCGTGAACGAAAGCCTCAACCCTGAGGTATAATTTACGAGGACAAACGACCATCCTACGGATACCCAGACGTAAGTGCATACATTCAACCGGAACGCCGTGCTTATATAAGTTTTAAGCCTATGTAAAAGGAAATAAAAGGGAATGAGCCCTTCGGTCTGTATGTTTGCACATAGTTTGGTTGGTGGTAATTTCATTTTTGACGGGTCAGTTTCAACTGATAATAGACTTTTCGAATGGTCTGAAGTCAGGTGCACCCTTGGTCAATCATGGATTAGAGGGTGGATGACCAAAGCGAATGCTTGGAAGGTGGGGTCCACCTACTCAGGATTTTCACTTCATAACCAAAGGTTGTTATTTCTTCTCTCTTCTTTTCCTTTTTTTTTTTTTTTTCTTTTTCTTTCTTCTTCTTCTTTTTTTTTCATGTCAGTTTGAGACTCTGAGCATTCTCAAACAGCTTTTATTTCTGCCCGTATCCTTAGGCGAATCAACTTGCCATGTTGATATACCTTAAGGACATGTGCATTCCGGTGATGGGTCCTTGGTTTGCCTGCCGGATCAGGCCTCAACTTTTGTTGTGGAAGATCTGGGGCTAGGTGTATGTTCCTAGGAGTGACCGGTGATGGATAAGTTTATTTGCTTGTCGGATTAGGTGTGGGGTGTCCCTGTGTAAAACGGGGTTCGAGAACTTTCGGGTGGACCCGATCATTCTGAATTGATTTAACACGGTTCTCGGAGTGGCGCCAATGTTCATTGTGACGCTCTTTTGAGAACTAGTGTCATTTTCAGCAATTCTCTTTCTTCTCTTTTTTTTTTCTTTTTCCTTTTTTGTTTTGGATCTTATGATTTTATGGAGCACTTAGCGGGTGCTTACAGATCTAGATCCGTTTACTGTGGCACGGTCCCTTTGGGCCAGTCGAAGAGAGCTCGAAGGGCCATTTGGAGATGCGTGCACCATCGCTTAACAGTACGCGGGCTTCGAAGGAGGACCGGGCCATGATTCATAGCATGCAAGGGGGTCTGTCGGGCCTCAAAGTCGAAAAATGGCCGGGCAGTTTTAAAAACTGCCATTTCTGGTCGGGCGTATATAATATATACGCCTGACCAAAATGTAGCGAAAAACGGTCGGGCGTATATACTACATACGCCTGACCAAAATTGATAGTTTTTTAAACTGTCTGAGCCCGAGCACAAAAGGAGCCCCCCCTTTTCAAATTCTATCTTCCTTCCTCTTTCCTCTTTGAGTTCAGGATAGCCCCCTACGGTTTTTGCATTTGATTCTGCTTGAGTTCCACCGCCGGGGGTCGCACGTGTCGATCAAGAGTGCCCATTCTCCGCCGATATTTATTTTTCTCTTCCATTGAAGGTAATCATTACCCCTCCATTTTTCCTTTGAATTTTGATAATATTGTTTCTTGATGCTCTTTTTTCTTTGTGGTGAAATACTTTTTGATTTTCTTTTAAGCATATGTGATGCCTATATTCCTTTTCTCTTTTTTTTTTTATTTATTTATTTTTCCCTTTTTCTTTTTTTCTTTTTGAAATGCTTGATTCCTTAGGCCTATTTTCTATCCATCATTCATTCATTTCATTTTATTTCTTCTTTTTTTGTTTTTGATGAATTAGTGCATTTTATTGGTGCATTTTTTTTTATGGGTGCATATATATATTTTTTGGTTTAGTGCATCTCTTTATTTTTTTCTTGGTTTTATGCATTCACTCCCCCCCCCCTTTTTGGATGGATTAGCGCACACATTTTTTGTTGATGGATTAGTACACACATTTTTTTTTGGTCTTATTCCCTCCTTTCTTGTTGTTTTCTCCCCTCTCTTTTTTTTATTTTTGATGGATTAGTACATACCCACATACACACATGTTTTTTTTTGGAGAGATTTTTTTTTTATTAGTGCATATTTTTCTCTTTTCTTTTTGTGTTGGCACCCTTTTCATATGCCGATGCGTCTCATATTTTCAAGATGTCCGGCGACGAAGGGCATGATCAGCAAGAAGGGCTGGAGATGGCCTATGGTCCCCATGGGGAACAGTTCATCGTGTCTCAGCGCTCCTCCCAGCCTTGGTATGAAATGCAAGGCGAGGCTGCCCGTACCGGCCTCCTCTACTGCCAGCACACCCACATGTCCAACTTTGGGATCGCCGGTCAGGTAAACAGATGAGTCCCCCCCCCCCTTTTTTGCTTTTGTTTTCCTTTGATGCCTTCATTATACCACCTTGCCCCTATCTGACTGATGCCTTCTGTTTGCAGCCCCTACCACACATTATGTTCCGGGGTGGCTGGTTTGACCTCCAGCGTCTCGTGCTTTACCTTCCCCCAGCGGTGAAGGACCTACTCACCGATGCCGGTTTCGAGGATTTCATTTCGTGCCCCGTCGTAAGGGCCGATACAGCCTATTTGAAGGACCTGATAGAGCATTTTCGCCCCGAGACCATGACATTTCACATGGCCATGGCAGAGATGGCCTTCACACATGCGGACTGGTCTATGATTACTGGGGTCTGTATTAGAGGGGTGCCCGTGGTGCCTACCCGTACACCAGATAAGGAGGAGGTGATTCGACTTATAGGGGCCTACCCGACCTCTGGGAATATTCGACGTTCTGAGGTGAAGCTATCCTGGCTGGTTGATCAGTTTGAGCTTCATGAGTTAGTGGACTAGGGCCAGCCCGACATGGCCATTTACCTTGATCCCGCACGAGCAGATATGCTGGCCCGCATTTCTCTATTGTTCCTCCTGGGCAAGACTCCTCTCAAACACCAGCGGAGGGCGAGTCTCGTTGTCCTTACTCAGCCTGATGGTGAACTGGGACAATGTCCATTGGTTTGATTGGGGCAGCGCTGGCTATGCGGTGCTCATGTCCAGCCTAAAGCGAGCCGTTCTTGGGGAGTCTAGCTCCATTGTGGGTTTCTGGCCTGCAATTGAGGTATTTTATCCTTTGGTTTTAGTTTGTCCAGTTTTTCTTTTATGGCATACCTGTTTTTATCTGCTTGTTTTCTCAGGTTTGGGGGTATCTCCATTTCCAACCGGGTCGCCCTCTGCTTCAGTCTAAAGTTGCTACGTTCCCCCTCATGAGTAACTGGCATGTGAGCCGCCGTCGGGACGTGGGTATGAAGCATTTGGAGCTAGGGCTGCGCTCTCAGTTCGACCTGCTGATCCCAAAGCAGGTATGGCAATTCCCCCCTTTTTTTATAAATTTGACAGCTCTTTTGTGCTATGGGTTTTGACCAACTGTATGTATCCCTCCTCTATGTTCTCTTCTTTTTTGCAGATCATCCTCGACCCCTACATAGAATCTCCTTAAAACACAGGCGGTGGGTCCTTCTCGCTTCTTCTTTGGGATGTCGCATCATCTTCCTCTACGGGACCTGGACTAGGGCCTACTATTTAGGAGAGAGAGTGGTTCATCAGTATCGTCCTCTCTTTGGCGTGCCCCAAGCTCCTCCAGCTGACGTGTTGGCTCCGGAAGGCTCCATTGACGAGCTTGCTGCTCACTTTCTTCACCATGGGGTTCTTATTGATGGCCTTCTTTTGCCTGGGGGGTATAAGATGTGGTTCGATTCTCTGCCTTATCATTTCCTGCTGCCCCGCTTCGTGCCTGGTGCTAACTTTTTAGCATTTGACGGACCGCGATCTCAAGTGGTGCCCTTTCATCTTTTTATCTAGCAGCCTCCTTGTGATTACTTTGATTGACCTACCATCTTAAATGGCAAAATGTTTCTCTCTGCAGTTTGAGCAGGGCTCCCTATGATGCTACAGGTGCTGGACCTTCTGACCCTTCCAGTTCTGGTGCTTCTAGTGCGGCCTCAGGTGCTGGACCATCTGACCCTTCTGGTGCTGGTGCTTCTGGCAGTTCGCCTACCGTGGTCCAGGGGACCTTCAAGCGCTTGGATGATGCTTTTTTGTCGCACGTGTGTGTCGACACGGCCGAGAAGGCACGTATCTCTGCTGAAGCTATCCAGGTCCCACCTCCTGAGCTGATCCCTGGGGTAATCTCTACCTTGTGGATTTACTCTCTTTCCCTTTGAATTATGCTGACGGCCTGTGTGACTGACACCTCTTTTTCTTACTGGCCAGGATTATGAGTCGGCAGTGAGTCAAGCCGAATATTATCGTAACATTGTTGGGCTTAGGAAGACCGACGTGGTGAGTGAATACTGACCCAACCTAATCATTTTCTTATTTACTTTCTGCCTGTTTCTCTACCTGATGGCCTTTGGTGTGCTCCTGCAGCGTGCTCGTGAGAAGGAGTCTCTGCTTCGGCCAGTATTTCTCGGTGGACTCGGGTGGGGAGACTCATTTTCTAAAGCGTGAGCAAGAAAGAAGTCGAAGGGGGCTGCCCAGGACTAGTTCATTCTCTAAAAATTTGACACAAAGAAACAATTTAGACTTTTGGTTTATTTGGGGGATATGTAATAAATTATTATTACTTTTTTGTTAAAACAACACTTTTTTTTTTGGATGGTTTTATAATTTTCATGTTTTATGTGAATGTTCCATTTGATTATCTCTTTGCTTTGCTGGTTTCCTTTTCCTTGGCCTGGAACGAGCCGACACCCCTCCAATGATGGGGTTGATCTTGTAGGTGATTCTTCGTATATAACCTACGGATAGTGCATCATCCGAGGGCTTCCCATGGGTGTGTGAGCATGCGTGCCTGTGGGCTGCTCTAAGATGAAGAAGTAGGCTTAAGCAAAAACGTTCCTCCTTGGAAAAAAAATGAACCAAAGTGGGGGAAGCCTTAACTTTCCTACACTCTTAGCTGGGCGTATATAATACATGCGCTTGGCAAATGTTCAACAACAAAAGGCCGGGCGTGTATATTATATATGCCTGGCCAATACACAGTAAAAATGGCCCTGGCGTATATAATATATATGCCTGCTACAATCTGGGCTTAGCGGGTTCTTTATAACCTGAACCTGGCCCCCTGTTTCTTCTTCCTTCATCTTGTCTTGGCCTTCTTTGCCCTTCTTTTTCTTTTCCCTCCCCTCTACATTTTCTAGGGGGTCCATCGCCATACATTGATTGATTTTCGCAAGAACGTCTTTGTCGTCCATGGACCGCCTTGAAAAGGGCCCAAGTTCTCATCTGAAGTGGGGCTAGTATACTTCCCTGTTTGGGCCCGGGGCCCAGTTTTTTTCAAAAATGGCATGATAGCTTGGCTGAGAGTGAGCTCGCTGTTCTGAATTGCCTCAGGTTGTCCCGCCTTTCCTCCCTCCTTGCTCTTCCATTGTTGCCCAACCTGCTGCAGGCGCCTTTGGCGTCGTGGGACCATAGGGCCCATGTCTTTAGATTTGGGTCCAAGGAGCTGACCCTAACCTTAGAAGATCTAGCCTCTATTACTATCTTGAAGATGCATCGAGGCCTTGCCAAAGTAGTGCCCAAACCGGGGTATGCAAGGGCGGTCCACGCGGTTCTTGGTTTAAAAAAGGGCGGGTATGAGAAATGTTTCGTCGGAGGGCCCACTAGGTGTTCGGTGAAATTCTTGAGAGAACTTTTCGGTGACTCGAGTCTTCGAAAGTTGCCTATTTGAGATCCCTTCAATGTAAAGGCCTTTGCCCTTTATTTGCTGTCGGAAGTTCTCTTCTTTACCGGGGGTGAGACCTTTTCCCTTGGGCTATGCGATGTCTTGACTGAATTAGAGGGAGATCATTCATTGGTACACCTGGTCCTGGCTGAGATGTATCGGGGCTTGGATGCCTCAGCCTCGGGCCGGGTTAGGATTCTCAGCGGGAGCCCGCTCCTTGTTCAGATCTAGCTAGGAGAGCATTTGGCTATCATGGGGCCTGTGCCGAGATTGTTCTTGATAAGAGGGGATGTGGCTCGGGGCTTTCTGATCCGGTGCTCGAGATTGCCTCATTGGAGCGCCGAGGAGCTGAGCACGTGGCTATCAGATGCAGCGTTGATCTGGCAACTTCCCTGGTCGGATGGCACCTTTTCGATTGTCTGCTCTCGGGATTGTGAGGGTATCACGCGTCTGGGGTTGACTGGTAGCACATTCTATTTCCCATCTCGGGTGCTTCGTCAATTCGGATACGACCAACATGTGCCGTGTACCGTAATGCCACCTTTGTCCTCTCTGATATTCTCTCAGGGTTCTCTTGGTGATCTTGACCGCATAGCCGCCCTCTGGGAGACCGCTAATCGACTCACATGTGCAGCTTAGTTTAGGGGGCCGTCGTCTCTCCTGATTACGAGGTTTGGCTGGCATCTGAGGAATTACCTGCCACTAGCCCAGTTACGATAGACGTGATAGAGATGGGGCCTTGGCCATATAAGGAAATGATTCTCCGGAATAGGATCGAGTCTCTTTTTGTAGTGAGGCTGGCTTTGACTGAGGCTTTGGAGAAAGAAAGGGTCAGAGCTGAGATTGCAGAAGTGAGAGCTGCTACAGCCGAGAGTGAGATTCTTCGGTTGACTGGGCTTTTGACTGAGTTTCATGGCCTTCACAAGAGTCTTCATGGTAGGTGGATGTCTGATCGAAATGCTTGTGAGGACTCTCTTCTTACAGAGATCAGTGCTTTGAAGCGTGGTCCCTGCCCATGATCTGTTCCTGCACATACCATAGATCATATACACGAAGGGGGGGGGAATGCCCCATAACAGAGATCTCCTTTTTTTTTGGATTGTTTCCTTTTTGTTTGTTTTATACTTGTACAGAAGGCGGAAAGTAGAAAATGTGTCATGCTGTCATCTTTTTGGGACGTGACACTTCATACGTGATGCTTGTAAGGAAAGAAATGAAATCTGCTATATATACATATATACATTTTTTTTTTGGTATTCGAATTTCCTTCCATACGTCTTGCAACGTAAGATTATATATATTTTTTTTTTCAAAAATTTTCCTCTACACAGGGTGAGGCTTTTTATGGGAAAGGAAAATCTATTAAGTTTTTTGAAATTTTCTCCCTCACAGTGTGAGGTTTTTTATGGGAAATGAAAATCTATAATCTTTTTTGAAATTTTCTCCCTCACAGTGTGAGGTTTTTTATGGGAAAAGAAAATCTATTATCTTTTTTGAAGTTTTCTCCCTCACAGTGTGAGGTTTTTTATGGGAAAGGAAAATCTATTATCTTTTTTGAAATTTTTTCCCTCACAGTGTGAGGTTTTTTATGGGAAAGGAAAATCTATCATCTTTTTTAAAAAAATTCCCTCACAGTGTGAGGTTCTTTAGGGGAAAGGAAAATCAATTAATTTTTTCCCTCACAGTGTGAGGTTTTTTATGGGAAAGGAAAATCTATTATCTTTTTTGAATTTTTTTCCCTCACAGTGTGATGTTTTTTATGGGAAAGGAAAATCTATTATCTTTTTTGAAATTTTCTCCCTCACAGTGTGAGGTTTTTTATGGGAAAGGAAAATCTATTATCTTTTTTTTTTTTGAAATTTTCTCCTTTTTGTGACGTCGATAATTACAAGGCCAAACTAGTGGGTCCTTTTTTGAGCATGTCGAACCCTGTTCATGAGGTACAGGCTTTTCCTTTAAACATGGGAAGGTCAGCTTCCCTAGGATTGGTCTAGTCTTCTGTTTTCCCTTTGGTCATGCGTCAGACGCCACGGTAGAGACGACATACTTGATCGGGATCCGATCCAATTTTAACATGAGTGGCCCATCAAAGGGGAGAAAGGGGCTCAAGGGGTTCAAACTGAAATGGGCGGGCCAGAACAGGTCTTCTCCTAATCTCTCTCTTCTTGACATTTTTGCTCATAGCGCCCAAGACGGGTTTTCGCCATGCTTGTCATCCCTATTTTTACCCGCAGCACCCTTTTGGGTTTTCACTACGTCCATGGGTTCGCTCTCTTACCCCAAATGCCTTTTCAAGTTTTCGCCTAGTCCGCGTGAGTTTGCTACTTTTACCCGCGGTGCCCTTGCGGGTTTTCACCACGTCCATCTTGCTTTGAACTCAAATTAATTTCTTTTTTCTTTTTCTTTTTTTTTTTAGAACCAGAAGGCCACGACATGGACGTCGATTCCATCAGAGCCGGCTGAATGAAGTTTTGTGTGGTTTGTTAACTCAGCTTGTTCTTATGCAGTAGATGTTATGACCGCTTGTGGACCTTAAAGAGGGCTTTCTTCCGGGTTGTAATGAGGTCGGGGTTCAAACGGGTTGGGTTTTTTTGGGGATTTGGATCTATGTTTTGAGTGAATTCTAGATTCGGTGACTCCTCTTTCTTTCCACAAGCTTTTTATGGTACATGCCCCAGTCACTTCTTCTTCTTTTTTTTTAGTCTTGGTCCCCCCCCTTTTTTTGGGGTTTTGCTTTCTTCTTCTCTTTTTTATTTTTTGGTTTGGATTTTTCTTCTCTTCTCTTTTCTCTTTTTCTGGAATTTTGGGAGGGGTATATGAAAGAAATGGTTATTGGCCCGACGTGTGTAGCAAAAAGGGTGAAGGTTTTGAGGGAATATTTCTTTTGGGCTACTTGTCTTTGAAATGATGGCCTCTTCTATAGGGTCCTTAAGCGATCACGCATCTACTTTTATCAAAACTTACCTTGTCTCAAGACCTATGAGTAGAACTTATAGAGGTATCCAGCATTGATGGGCTCAGGAAAGTGGTCTCCATCCATGGTGGCAAGGCGAACGGCGTATCCTGGCAAAACCTCTCGGACGACGTAGGGTCCTTCCCAATTTGGCGTAAACTTCCCTCTTGGATCGGTGTGGAGAGACAGGAACATTTTCTTCAGCACAGTGTCTCCTACCTTCAGATCTTGAATGCGGACACACTTATTGTAAGCACGTGCAATTCTCCTCTGATAGATATGGGTGTGGCACAAGGCTAGGAGTCTTTTCTAGTCAATTAAATCCAACTGCTCAAAATGGGCTCTTTCCCTCTCAGCTTTAGGTAGATGGGATTCCAAAAGGATACGGAATGGCGGTACTTCGACCTCAACGGGTAGCACAGCCTCAATTCCGTACACAAGGGAGAATGGTGTTGCCTCTGTAGCGGTATGGATAGACGTTCTATAGGCCCAAAGTGCGAAAGGTAACTACTCACTCCAATCTCTGTAAGTGACTACCATCTTCTCTAGGATGCGGATCCGAGTTTTGTTGGCTGCTTCCACAGCTCCGTTCGTCTGTGACCTACATGGGGATGATCGATGATGCTTGATCTGGAATTGCTCACACAAGGCCCGGATGCGCCTATTGGCAAAATTAGTGCCAT
This sequence comes from Chloranthus sessilifolius, assembly GCA_021018995.1. NCBI lineage: Eukaryota > Viridiplantae > Streptophyta > Magnoliopsida > Chloranthales > Chloranthaceae > Chloranthus > Chloranthus sessilifolius. The sequence goes on from CM037586.1 coordinate 62,370,979, forward strand.
TATCAGTGATGATATCTTTGGGTGCGTCAAATCTGCAAATGATGTTGTTCTTGATGAACTTCTCAACATGACTAGCCTTAATGCTCGTGTAGGAGGCTGCCTCTACCCACTTCGTAAAATACTCTACTGTGACGAGGATGAACTGATGTCCGTTGGAACCCTTAGGATTGATTTTGCCGATGACGTCGAGACCCCAGGTGGCGAACGGCCAAGGAGTGGCCATGCTGTGTAAATCAATGGCCGGAGCATGTATTAGACTGGAGTGCTCTTGGAATTTGTAGCACTTCTACACGTGTTTGCAGCAATCAGTCTCCAATGTGGTCTAAAAGTATCCTTGCCTAAGAATTTTCTTAGCAAGCATGTGTCCACTGACGTGTGCCCCGCAGACTCCTTCATGGATGTCCTTCATGATCTCACCCGCTTCTTTCTGGGTTAGGCATCGGAGTAGAATATTGTCATGAGACCATCTGTATAGGAGATCGCCGCAGATGACGTAGTTCATTGCCAATCGTTGGATGGTGCGTCTATCTACCTTCGATGTTCCTTCTGGGATAGTTTGGGTCTCGAGAAAATTCTTGATGTCTGAGAACCAGGGTGGTTCATCATCTACCTCTGTAGGTCCCTCGATTAGGTGACAGAAAGCTGGTTCGTTCCTCTCCTCTATCATGATCGGCTTCATCACAACTCCGTATGAAATCTCAACCATAGAGGCTAGGGTAGCCAGGGCATCAGCAAATCAATTCCTTGCTCGTGGTACATAGGAGAAGGTGACCTCTTCAAACAGACTATCAGATCCTCCAGATGCTCATGGTATGGGATCAGTTTCTCATCCTTGGTCTTCCAATCTCCGTTGGTCTGGCATATAATTAACTACGAATCTCCAAAGACCTTGAGGTGAGTTATATTCAGATCAAGAGCCGCCTGTAAACCAGTTGTACAGGTCTCATACTCGGCCATATTGTTGGTGCATGGGAAATTCAATTTGATTGAGATGGGTACATGTGATCCTCTTGGCGAGATAAGAATGGCACCAACTCCTTGGCCTTCAACATGCGATGCTCTATCAAAGTGCATTACCCAGGACTCCTCTGTTTCCACAGTATCCTCCTCAAACATGAACAGAATGTCCTCATTGGGGAATTCGGTCTTTAGAGGCTCATAGTCCGGCAGAGGGTTCTCAGCAAGATGATCAGCGAGTGCCTGCCCCTTAATCGATTTCTGGGTGACATAGGTAATGTCAAATTCAGATAAGAGTAGTTGCCATCGTGCAATTCGACCAGTGTGAGCAAGTTTCTCGAATAGGTACTTCAACGAATCCATCTGTGCTAGAAGTAGAACAGCTTAGGACAACAGGTAGTGCCGAAGTCTTTGAGTAGCCCATATGAGTGCCAAGCATGCTTTCTCTATAGACGGTGATAGGCATTTCTGTAATGGCCTTGATCTTGGTTGGGTCGACCTCGATAAAACCCAATAGCTTTCCTAACATAGCGTCGAACACGCACTTTTGGGGGTTCAATCGCAACCTATACTTTCTCAACCTCTCGAATAGCTTCTGAAGATTTATCAAGTGGTCCTCCCTTTCTGGTGATTTGGCAATCATGTCGTGGACATACACTTCAATCTCTCGATACATCATGTCGTGGAACAAGGCCATCATTGCTCTTTGATAGGTTGCCCCAGCATTCTTGAGCCCGAATGGCATTACTTTGTAGCAGAAGGTGCCCCAGGGGGTGATGAACGCCGTCTTTTCTCGGTCGACCTCCGCCATCTTAATCTGATTGTAGCCTGAGAATCCATCCATGAATGAGAGCATCCCGTGCTTTGCAGTGTTATCGACCAAGATATCGATGTGTGGTAGCAGAAAGTCATCCTTAGGGCTTGCCTTGTTGAGATTTCGGAAGTCAATGCACATTCAAACCTTTCCATCCTTCTTCGATACGGGGACAATATTGGCCAGCCACTGGGGGTACTTGGATACCAAGAGGAAACCTGCGTCATACTACTTGATGACCTCATCTTTGACTTTCAACATCCATTTTGGTCGGAGGCGTCTCAGCTTCTGTTTAACTGGCTTAACATCAGGGTAGAGTGGCAACTCATGCTCAACCAGATCGGTATCCAAATCAGGCATGTCTTCAGAAGACGTCTTGGTATGACCGAAGGAAGTTTTTCATACCTTTCCTCTCCGCAGGGGACAGCAATGTTCCGATTTTGGTGATTCTAGGGGCCTCTCTGGTGCCCTAATTAACTTCCTCCGTCTCTTCGACGATCGGGGTAGGGCCATGCTCAAAATTGGCAAATTGTTTGAGGAGCTCATTGGAGAGCTCATCGGTTTGACCTTCCTCATCTAGACTCGTGACTCCTACCTCTTCTTGTATGTCTACAGAAAAGGGGTTGGCTTCACGTGGGACGGGTATCACGACATCAATTTTAATTTTATTAGGAATTTTAAAGGACAATATTTTTGGAATTGGTATTTTTTCTATTTTTATGGTTTTTTGCATTTTTTCGGAGGTCATTACAGGTGGATCTCTATATATACAGGGTAGAGTGGTCCAGAGGCTAACCTCACTTTTTACAGGTTGTTTTTTTTTGGAGAGTCGGTACCGTTTTCATGGTATTTAGCGGCTCCCGAGAGTTGGGGCAAGGATGCCCAGTTACTCACCTGCGAGGCTTGGCCTTTACCTCTTTGGTTGGAAGCAGCATCGGTAGGCTCTTGTAGTTCCTCCCTCAACATATTTACAGAGGAATCCTCTGGGACCCTGTCCTCTATGGTTAGGATGGGTCCAGAGTGGCTGGTGCTGGAGTGATGGGTGGACCGGGGAACTTCTTCCTCAAATAAGGAAAGGGCGGCTAAGTCCATCTCGAAGTCTGGCGGAATGATGTAGGGATTGGTGGGGTGGATTGAAGCAGGTTTATGTGGGGTTACCCTCGTCTCCCCCCATTCAAATCAATTTTCACTACCCCGGCGCTCACAAAGGTTTCACGGATGTGGGGTCAGGCAGGAGTTTCTTCTTCCAGGTTGATTCCTCTGGCCCTGGCGACTGCTGCGGCCCTTATCTTTTTTTTGGCCTCTCTGACTTCTTCTTCGTCGGGTTTGTAGCCTAGGCCAAATCTGGTTTGCTGCCTCTTAGCCCTAACGGGGTCTCTTCTTCCTTGAAGGCGCGGGCCCAAGCCTTTCCCCTTTTGGTGGCCCCATTTGTGGAGCATGAGCACTGCCGTGTCCATTCCTACCCCAGTTTTGGTAGGGGTTTTCTCAGGTGACTCAAGGGTGACGACTGAAAAGTCATACTCAAATCGATGAAAATCTGTGTCATCTGTTGTGTGCGGCATGTTCGGCACTTTCAAATTTTCAATGTGTAGAGCGCTTTGCTCCCTATCTTCTCTACTCTCACCCAAGATGGTGATGATCTTACCCTCTGAAATAAATCAGAGCTTTTGGTGTAGAGTCGATGGTATTGCTCCGAGCTTATGTATCCATGGCCGGCCTAATAGTAGATTGAACGTAGACTTAATGTTCATCACCTGAAAGGGGGTGGGGAAGGTTTGCGGCCCGAGGATCAGGTCGAGGTCTACTTCTCCTATGATTTCTCTTCTGGTGTTGTCGAATCCCCTGGCGCTTGATATGGATGGCCGGAAGGTGTCGGGGTTCGCACCAATTTTGATTGCCGTCCTTAGAGGGCATATGTTCAGTGCCGACCCGTTGTCTATTAAGACCAATGGCACCACCAAGTTTCCTACTTTCATTGTTATATTCAAGGGCTTAGAGTGGTCATTCCCCTCGATCAGTAGGTCCGCATCAGTGAATGAGATGGCATTTGGGGCCAACACTTGCCCTATTATTTCTCCTACTTCATCTAGAGTTACGTGGGTGGAGACATGTGCGTCCTTGAGTGCTCCCATTAAGTCTTGAAAGTGGAGCGGGGACGTGATTAACAAATCCCACACAGTAATATGTACTGGCATTCTCTTGAGCTGTGTCTTCAGTATGTGTTCTCTGGCTATTTTTTCAAAGGGATTCCCTGCAGCCTATTCTTTTTTCTTCTCTTCTCCTCTGACGGCCCATGATGCTTCGAGCTGTGCAGAAATCTGGCCTGACCTGGTAATAAATTCAATAGCCTCCTCTTGGTTGCAACCAGCATTCATGTCCGTCTGTTCATAGCTTAATGGCACCTGATGCGGGTCATAGGCAGGTTTCGGGATGAGGAAAGGAGTGTATGGTAATTCTGGAGAGGATTGGGTTGGACAAGCAAGTTTCTGGGGTCCCACTAGGTTGACTCCAATAGGGGGCAAAATAGTTGTGGCGGGAATTGGCGAGGTTGGATTTGTGGGTGCAGAGGGGGCTTGTACAGGTATTACCTGGGCTTTGTAAGACCAGTGGTGACTGGGAGAGGGTGATAAGGGGATTGGGTGAGGGGTTGCTTCCTTGGGTGGTGGTGGAGTTGGATTGGGGCCAAAATAACGAAGGGATGGCGGGAGTGTGACAGGGATGGAGGGATGGGGAGACATCAGAGGTGCGGGTGGAGCGGGGTGATAGGGATATGAAGGGTTTGTATATGGGGTGGCATGGTGGGATGATGATGGGTTTGTGGATGAAGTAGGGTAAATTAGGGGTGATGGAGTTGTGCATGGAGCGGTCTGATTGGGATATGGCAGGGTAGTGGGTGGAATAGGGGGATATGAAGGGTTTGTATAGGGGGTGGCATGGTGGGGTGATGATGGGTTTGTGGATGAAATGGGGTAGATTGGGAGTGATGGAGTTGGGCATGGAGCGGGGTGATTTGGGGATGACGGAGTAGTGTATTGCGTGGAGATATTTGGGGGTGTGTGTGGGGTAGGATAATATGGGGATGGCGGAGTTATGTATGGTATGGGGTGATTCGGGTATCACGGGGAGGTATATGGGGTAAGTTGAGCGTGAGGTGGATATGTGTATGATTGCGGCGGGGCTGCGCCCGTTTGGATTTGATAGGTGGGAGCGGGAGTAGAAAAATATTACCCTAAATCTAAGGGCTCCTCTTGGTATGCCGGCATGGAGAAATAATAAGCTAAATACAACGGCTCAATAACCCCAACGAATGGTCCTCCTTCATTCATTCTGGGGAATGAAAACTCCTCCTGATTATTGATATAATCTGAGGGGTCAAACTCTTCTTCTTCCTCCTCTATCCAATGGATGTTAGGCTTGGGACCTCATGCGTGCGGTGGTAGAGGAGCTTGATGGATGTTCTGGTTCTGCCCTTGAGGAAGCAGCTGGGGAATAATCTTTCCTACCTCTATTAAATCTTGGATCGCGTGCTTCAGGGGGAAGCACCGATCCGTAGGGTGACCCGGTCCCTGGTGGAAATTACAATGCAGATTCGGGTCATAGTTTCTTGGGATGGGATGGGGTGGTGGGCGAGGCTGGAGCAGATTAACCAGACCTTTCTATAGTAATACTGGCAGTAAGACACTTAAAGATTGCCCCAATGGCGTGAACACTCGTTCAAATTGTGCTTTCATCTACTCCTGGGTAAACGGGGCTCTTGGTCAGTTGTTTGGCCTTGGTGCTTTCTCGAAATGGGTTGGGGTGATTGTGTGATCTGGAGCTATATCGGGGGGGCATTGGTATTGACCTGGGGGTAAATAATGTTATGTACCTCTGTCCCTAGTCTTCTTTCAATTCTTGGTGCGGCAGCTTTTCGAACCCCAGTGGCCCCGCTGGCCACGTTTCTCCCTAACTTGCCTTCTCTAATGGCATCTTTGCAACGATTGGCATTTCTGACCAAACCAGCAAAACTAGACTGCTGCTGATATACTAAAAAATCTGTGATGACCGAGAGGGCTCCTTTGGTTATCAACTCAATCTGTTCATCATCGAGAATCCGGTGAGTTACCTGAGCGGCCAATGCCCTCCACCTTCCCAAGTAAGCATTGAAAGCTTCATCATGTCTTTGCTTTAAACGGGCCAAATCTGACTTCCTTGGTTCTATGTCCGTGTTATAGACATACTGCTCTTGAAATAAGCGTATCAGATCTTTCCAATTTTTTATCATAGACGGTTCCAGGGATGTGAACCATCTCAGTGCTGGGCCCGTTAAACTCTTCTAAAACACTTTGATGAGGAATTGTTCATCTTCGCCATACTGGCACATATCCCCACAGTAAGATTTTAAGTGGGCGATGGGGTTGCCAGTGCCTTTATACTTATCAAATGATGGCATCTTGAGTTTTTGTGGTAGGGGGACATCACAGAAAAGACATAAGTCTGAAAATTTAATTGAATGCAGTTCCACTCCTCCCATCTTCATCAGCTGCTTATGTATTCTGTCTATTTGTTCTTTCAACTATTCTAGTTCTTTTGAGGCTGTAGCGGGAACTGCTTCCCCCTAATTTTGTTCGACCCTAGGTGTGATGATGGTGGGCCCGGGAGGGTTGAAGCTGGCAACTCCTCCACTATTACGGATCTCATCCTCCTTGTACTGTTGGTCATGGTATTGGTGAGGGGCGAGGTCTGCTATTTGGACTTGGGGGGTGAGGGGTTGGATGACCTGGTGGGGACATAAGTTTTGTAGGGGATGGGAAGGGATGAATGGATGGGTGATTTGTGGATGAATGATGTGCTGAGTTGGGTGCTCATTCTGTGGGTGATGGGAGTGTGGTTGATGTGGTGGGATGTTGTGGGTTTGAGGAATGGGATGGATTGGATTTTCTGTTGGAGGCGGGATGGGGGCGTAAGGGGTATAGGTGAATGAAGAGTCGGTGGGGGTATGGGGTTAGTGAATGGGCCTTGATGAGCGTGGGTGGATGGGCCCTGGGGGGGATTTGGGCTTGATGGTTTTGGAAGGCTTGGGTTGATGGGCCTTGGGCCTGGGTGTGGGGGTTAGTATGACTTTGGACCAATGGGCCTTGTTGGGTTTGGGCTAATGGGCCATGAGGGGGTTGGGTTTGGGTCCATGGGCCCTGGGATTGGGCTTGATAGGTTTGGGTCCAAGGGCCCTGGGGGACTTGGAACTGGGCCTGGGTCTGATGGGCTTAGGCTTGGGCCCATGGGTTTTGAGGGTTTTGGGCCTAGGTCTGATGAGCTTGGGCCCATGGGTTTTGAGGGTTTGGGCTTGGGCCTAGGTTTGATGGGCTTGGACTTGGGCCCATCTGTTTTGAGGGTTTTGGGCCTGGGACTGGGTCTGATGGGCTTGGGCTTGGGCCCATGGTTCTAAAGGTGTTTGGGCTTGGGCCCATGGATTTGTATGGGTTTGGGCATGGACCTGGGTCTGGTGGGCTTGGGCTTGGCCCATGGGTTTTGAAGTGTTTGGGCTTGGGTCCATGGATTTGTATGGGTTTGGGCCTGGAATTGAGGTGGGGGATTTTGGGAGGTATGGACGATGAGTGGTTGGGCATGGCTAGGAGGGAATGGGGTAAGGAGGTTTTGGAGATTTGGATGCGGGGTTTGAGATGTAGGGTTCCGAGAAGCAGCCCATAGGGCGTACATCATTCTGATGTCTTCCATTGAGGGCATGGATTCAGGGGTGAGATTGGGGGGCGATGGCTCACTTAAGGATGGAGGGTGTTGGGATAAATTGGGCATGACCCGGGTATGGGGGGTATGGATGTATGGCTATTGAAGATGGTGGGTTATTGGTCATATCCTGAGAAAAGTTGGGCATAACATGGGTAAATGGGAGGGTACGTTGGGAGGTGGATGGGCCATGTGGTGGAAATGGTATGTGAGATGTGGTGGATGGGATGTGGGATGTAGGGGGCATGGATGATGAGATGGATGGAACGTGGGAAGTAGGCGGGGGATGGGGCTCCCTATGGGGTCTTTGGGAGTATGGGGGTGTGGTAAGGGTGCATGGATGGGAAATGGGGATGTATGGGTCGGTTGGGAAATGAGGGGTTTCAGTAGGGGATGAAAAGGGGGTATGTTGGGAGAACGTAAGGGAGGGGGGTGGGGTGGATGTGAACACGGGTGCCCCAAAGGAACCCGTGATATCGAACCGGGTTTGGGCGAAGGTGTCGGAGATCGGGTCTTCTCCGATATGAGAATGGGATGGGGATGACGGCGGGGATGTATTGGCTCTTGACATGATTTGCTGACGAGTGTTGTATCGATGTCTCTGATAAGGGTCGAATACTTTCCTGGTTCTCCTCCTACGGGCCAGGTTTGAGGTTGCCATACTGACGGCCACACCAAAATATATGTTTTTTTATTTTTTCTTTGTGTTTTTTTTTTTTGGTTTTTGAAGATGATTTTTTGTTGTTGTTTTTTTTTTTTTTAAGGTGGATTTTTTTTTAAGATGAGGATTTTTTTTCTTTTCCTTTTTTTCAAATGGAAATTAACTCCCCTCTACCTAGATGAATGATGACCTGGTGCCCAGGGTCAACTCCCATTTCGGGCGATATATGTACCTTTAGTAGGTCCCACGGCGGGATCTGACACACTTCGGAAGAGGCGAAAGGGAGCCCTTTCGTTCTATTGAAGGTGAGGGAATCCACGCAAACGGCCCGATCCCCTGAAGCAAATCAATGAGAAGTAGCCTTCTTTTGATTGGGCGGGGGCATGTTGGGTGTTATAGAATGCGGGAACCTACTGTGGGCACTAATACCGCTAATCGGGGAATTGGGGGGGGTGGATTGGGCCTCAGATCGGGTTGCTGTGACCCAATATACACTGGGCATATATATTATGCACGCCCGACCAAGAAAATGCAGATTTTGGCTGGGCGTATATATTATATACGCCTGAGTAAAACTGGGATTTTTTTGTTGGGCGTATATATTATATACGCCTGGCAGAGACAGTTCTATCAGTGAAGTTTGACAGTGAACAACAAGCCCAAATGTGGGTCTTTGAACTGGTTTCCTAGGAGGGATGCTCCCGGGGACTTCTGTGTACGTTATCGGGTCCCTCCTTTCTGCTTCCTAGGGATACACGGCTGAATTTTGGGTTGTCTAACACTCTCACCAAAGTGGGTTTTACGGCTTGATCGGAATTGGCAACCCAACCGATATACCTTCGGCGCAAGCGCCTTCAAATCGATATTTTGAGCACCGAAGTGCTAAATATGACTTTGATTTACCGGTCTTTGCCAAAGACTCTAGGGTAGGGGCTTCGGTTATCGATCGGGAAGGGTTTAGGCACCCGATCAACCCACACGTAGCGGTCTCTATCTATGGTAAAAATAAAAAATAAATGGGCGGAGTTTCCCTTTGCCCAAAGGCAATACGGTCCTATCAAGCTTTAGCCAAACCGAAATTTTGGCGGTCTAACGACTTGAATCCTTGGACGGGGGAAACACCAAGAAGGTAGAGGAAGAGAGGGGTGAGCTGGAGCTCACTGGCCCTTGTTGCACCATGGAAGACCTTCGCTTTGGCACGCTTCCGATGATTTAAACGGTATGGAAATGGATTCTAATGCTAGGATTCGATAAAATAGGAAGTTTAGGATGAGGCTCAAGGCTACACTTTAGCTAAAGAGAGTGATCTAATGGTGGAAATGGGTTGAAATGGGTGAACTAAGCATGCTGGAATTTTGGCAAAATGTGTGCATTTCCTCTCACTAGGGTTCTCTCTTAAGCACAAAATTCTTAATCTTGATTTTTTCAACCAAATTTTCAACCCTTTGGGAAGAGGGGGGCCCCTCTATTTATAGAGAAGAGGTGGGTTAGGGGCTTACTTAAGAGCTAATTGGTTTAGCAATTAGGTAATCCCCTATCTAAGGTTTTCTAGGTTTTCAAGGTCCTAGGGTTTTGGGAAATTGATTTTAATGGCGGATGATGGAGTGAGACCATGGGTGACTTAAGGGTTGCCAATAAGCTCAAAGGGGGTGCAACCAACCTCAAGACACTCACCTCAACCAAGGGGAGGGTCAAAGGGTCAAACCAGATGAAGGAAATTCGAGCAACTGATGACAGTTACTGTAGCTAAGCTGGGCGTATATCTTACATATGCCCAGTTTATGTATAGTGATTTTTATGAAAAACAGAGGAGATTTAGGAAGATGAAGCCTGTGGTGGGTCCCACCTATACTGGGCTTATATATTATATACCCCCGACCAAATTTGGCCCAAAAATGTTAGGCGTATATAATATATATGCCTAACCAAACTGGGGCCAAATTGGCTAGGCGTATGTAATATACACGCCAGAGTAAAAGGTTGTCATTTTACGTGGAACCTCAATCGGCCATAACTTTTGAACCGTAGCTCCAAATTGGGTGATCTTTGGCTTGTTGGAAAGTTGGAGAAGTCCTCTTTCCAATCATATATGGCTGATCTATGGAAAGGGTCTGTGTAAAATGTTATAGTTCTCCTCCCATCAACTACTCAGAAGGGTTCAAGTTGGGTCTGGGAAGGGAATCTCGGGTTTAGGGGTGATCTCTAAGGGTTGGGGAATGGATCTAAAGGGTTCAGGGGTGCCATCGGAAGCACAGGGGTACATCTCTCTCGGAGTATAGATTGATCGGGCCTTGGGCTGAATTTGGGTGTCTACACGACCGATCAAAATTGAGTTCGATCGATCGAAATGGACTTAAAATGTGAAAACTTCGAAGTTTGAGGAAATTCGTTTGATCGAAGTCAAATTCAATCGAACGAAATGGGTTCGATCGATCGAATCTCACACTCAATCGATCTAAACGTATATAAATAAGAACATGGGAAACACCTCTGTGAGAACTCAATCGATCGAAATATATTTGATCAATCGAATTAGAGTTTTTGACCGATCGAAGTTAGATTCGTTCGATCGAACTGTGTGATAGCTAAATTGCTTTTGAAAGATTTGACCGATCAAAATATTTTTGATTGATCGAATTATAAGTTTTCGATTGACCGAAAGGGGATTCGTTCGATCGAGGTATGTTTGATTTTTTGGATTCTGTGAGAGCTCGACCGATCGAAATTATTTCGATCAATCGAAACGTGATTTCGATCGATCGAAATTGGGATTCAATCGATCAAAATTCCAAGATTTAGAATTTTGGTAAGTTTTGACTACGAGAGTTTGAGGGGAGTTATGCTAACACTTTTTGCACTGTTCTAATGAGTGAATATTGAATTTTATATTTTAGGTGACTTAGTATTATATGATGAGGGGGGCTAACCCAAACAACGGTGTGAACTAGTGCGGGTTAAGATCTCGAGGTAAGAAACACTTGACACTTGACACCATGTGCATTGTTACATTAACATGTGTGTGTTATGACGTGATGTTTCTTTGAATTTATTATATGTGTGGTTATGAATTCAATTTGGAAGGACATGTGCATCCGTACATTTTTGATTCATGTACGAGTTGTGGAATCTTTCAAGATTCAATCTAATGTGTTGTGGAAGTATCTTCACACTTCTTTCAAACCTTTGATCTAAGTTATAATTATCACTTTACACAGCGATGAGCTATATGTATGCACTTTGATTTAAGGTTTTATGTGAATACTCGACCGGTACAGTGGCTAATCCGTACACCTTTGTGCTATGTGTTTTGTGACTCCTACCATATGACGGTAAATATGTTCGACCAAGCGTCCAACTTTATGGGACCTTGGATATACGTGAAAATGGTTCATATGAGCGATGATGGTGGGTATTCCATTGGGGGCTTGAGGCTATAGCTCCTCATTCTATTACATTAAGCATACCACTTTAAGTTTTGCTTTTCTTGTGTTGGAAGAAGATGTGGACCTATCTCTTTTGAATTTCGAACAAGCTTTGTTGCTATGTTTCATGCCATGACCATACACTGTGCATACATCCCGATTATTCTATTTCATTATGCCATAAGATCTATGTTGTCATTGCAATAAGCATGTTATGAGCTTTTCCTTACTGAGCTTGGATGAAGCTCATTCCTCGACTATATGTCACAGGTTCAGGTGAAGACATTGATACCTGGATTTCCGAGAGGGAGGATTCTGAGCAAGCTTCGGGGGAGGACTTGGAGGAGATTCACCCTGAGAGCTGCTTTCTTTGTACTAGGCCAGAGTAGGTTCGACCCTAGGATTCAAGATGTGTTGGTTTAACTTTGGTTGTAAAGGATGTAAATTTTGTAAATGATTGTATTTATTTTGGTGAACCATGTTTCGGTAAGGTACAGCCCTTACCGGTGGTTCTTGTCAGTTCTTTTACAATAAGGAATCATATGGAATTAGAACCGTCATTTTAAGCTTTTGAAGAATAGTACTAGTTCTCTTTTTGCTATGATGATTCATTGGACATGGTTTCGCTTTTTTTTCTGCTGTGCAACTGTACGATACATGCTTCGTTCGGGGGCTCGGCCTCAGCACCAGCCCACTAACGGCGTGGGCTTCGGGGTGTCTAAATTCGGGCTATCACAGTTAGTATCAAAGCATGGTCTTAGAATCGTCTGAAAAGTCTTAAACTATTTCGAGATTGAGATTTTGTTGGATACTAGGGACTGTCTGCTAATGAGACTTTTGTTTCATTGTAACAGATTCCAATGGATCTGCGAGGAAGTGGTAGACCTAGGGGAAGTCACCAAAGAGGTGAAAGGCATATGGAGGATATTCCTTCGGGTTTCGGAGGAGAGCAGAGACCGCCTCCTGAGGCAGAGAGAGGTCATCGAGATGAGTGTTTTGATAGTATGGCCAGGGCTATGGAGGCTATAACCGCTGCTATGGCTCAGCAGACCCATCAGACTACACTTCTGACTGAGTAGACGGTGTTGTTAGCCGCAAACAACATTAGCCATCAGTAGCAACCGCCACCACCACCACCTCCTGCTTTGTTGCCATACTCATTTGTGGATTTCAAGAGATTGAGACCTCCTGTGTTCCACGGGCAGACTGATCCACTTGAAGCAGAGAAGTGGTTGAAATAGATGGAGAAATTATTGGAGATACTGCAAAGCCCTGAGCATGAGAAAGTTGGTTGGGCTTCTTTCCAACTAGAAGGCGACGCTGACGCTTGGTGGAAATCAGTGTTGAGGAAAAGGGAAGTTGAGGGTCCGTTCAACCCATGGACGTGGGCAGACTTTGTAATGACATTTAACAAGGAGTACTTTCCTAAGCAAGTTTGAAATCAGTTGAAGAAGTTCTTTATGAATCTTGTACATGGGAGCATGACCGTACGGGAGTACAAGTTTGTGAGGTTATCAAGATTTGCACCAGAATTGGTAGCTACTGAAGAAATGACGGTCAGCAAATTCCAAGAAGGCCTGAGACCGAATATACAGGAGAGTGTCCATATTTGAATTGGAAGCATATGTTGATGTGATGGGAAAGGCCATCATTGCAGAAAGGGACATCAACAAAAGACGTGAGTGGAAGAACAAGCCACGTCCAGGGGGGGTGAGTGATTATGACTCATGGAATAAAAAGCCGAGGTTGTCAGCACCTGCTCCAATTTTAAAACCAGCCTATGCAAATTATCTGAGGTCAAATACTTTCACTTCTACGAGACCGTTCCACAGAGAGGGCCCTACTTAGACTCAGACGTCTGGGGCATTTGTCACACAAGGACCTTCTAGAGCGGCATCTACGAGTCCACAACTAAAATGTGTCCATTGCGGTAAACTGCATAAAACTTCGGACTGTAGATGGGGCACGGGCGGATGTTTTAAATGTGGGAAAGTAGGCCATATGACATGAGACTGCCCCGAGAAGAGAAAGGAGGGCACCGTCTCAACTGCTACCGCATCGAGACCTACACAATCCATGAGACCTATTGTTCAAGGTCGTGCCTTTACCGTGACAACAGAAGATGCCCAGACAAGCAACAATGTAATCCAAGGTATAACCTTCTTGTTATATTTGAACTTCTTTATTTGCCTTCTAGATGAAGAAAGTGCATTGATAGGAAAACTTCTAGGTGCATTTTTGTGTGGTCATGACATGCATATCTAAACATAGTGTATGTATTAAATGATATATACGTACACTACAGCTTTACTGAGAAAATGATGGTGATCGTTGTGTTGCACGAGTTCTGATAGACCCAGGGTCTACCCACTCGTATATAAGTCCATAATTCGTGAGGAAATTAAAGATTGTTCCCGAGGAGTTGGATTTTATTTTAGATGTTTTCGTTCCTACGAAAGTATAGTGACTACAGACATGTGTTGCCGATCAGTCATCATGCAAGTGGAGGATCAAGAGATTATCATGGATCTTATCTTATTAAACATGCAAGGACTTGATGTACTACTTGGCATGAATTGGCTATGTGCATATCATGCCAGCGTAGATTGTCTGTGAAAAGTAGTCACTTTTTGACCACCCAGATAGAAATCTTTCCAGTTCATTGGCGAGAAAGGGAAGGTAGCGCCGATCATCTCCGCAGTATGAGCTGAGCGGATGATGAAGAATGGATGCGAGGGATATCTAGCATTCCTGCAAGAGAAAAAGGAAGCAAAGAATGTTATTTTCGATATCCCAATTGCCTGTGAGTTTGAGGACGTATTTCCCGATGAGTTACCAGGCTTGCCACCTGATCAGGAGATCAAATTTGATATTGACTTAACTCCAGGCACTGAACCAGTTTCCAAAGCTCCAGACCGAATGGCTCCAGCTGAACTAAAGGAGTTGAAGGAGCAATTACAGGAACTGTTAGATAAGGGCTTTATAAGGCCAAGTGTGTCCCCTTGGGGAGCACCGATCATGTTCGTTAAGAAGACAGATGGGTCGATGAGACTTTGCATTGAGTACCGTCAATTGAACAAGCTCATGATCAAGAACAAGTACCCTTTGCCCAGGATCGACGATCTATTTGACCAATTACAAGGGGCAAAGTTCTTTACAAAGATCGACTTGAGATCCGGGTATCATCAACTAAAGGTGAAGGCCGAAGATGTGCAGAAGACAACATTTAGGACTAGATATGAGCATTACGAATTCTTAGTGATGCCTTTCGGCTTGACGAATGCACCAGCCTCATTTATGGACCTCATGAATCGGGTCTTCAAACAACACCTTGATACATGAGTAGTGGTGTTTGTGGACGATATTCTTATTTATTCAAAGACCAAAGAAGAACATGAACATCATTTGCGCATTGCCTTACAGACCCTACGTGAACACCAGCTGTATGCCAAACTCAGCAAATGTGAATTCTGGCTAGAACAAGTGAGTTTTCTCGATCACGTAGTATCAGAAGCAGGGATGACTATTGATCTGACAAAGATTGAGGCAATGTTAGATTGGTAACAACCCAAGGCCGTGACGAAGATTCATAGTTTCCTCGGTCTAGCTGGGTATTACCGACGCTTTGTGGAAGGTTTCTCCAAGATTTCAGGACCACTCACCTGACTTACAAGGAAGTACGTAAAATTTGAGTGGACCAAGAAATGTGAAGAGAGCTTCCAAGAACTCAAGAAACGGCTTACCTCTACTCTAGTTTTGGCTATTCCGTCAGGCAGTGAGGATTTGCTGTTTACAATGATGCGTCATATGGTGGTTTGGGCTGTGTACTGAATCACAGCAGTAAGGTCATAGCCTATGGGTCAAGACAGTTGAAAGAGCATGAGAAGAACTATCCGACGCACAATCTAGAGTTAGCTGCAATGATATTTGCTCTCAAAATTTAGAGGCATTAACTGTATGGTGAGACCTTTGAGATCTTCATGGACCACAAAAGCCTCAAGTATTTGTTTACGCAGAAAGAATTGAATATGAGGCAACAACGGTGGATTGAGTTTCTTAAGGACTACGACTGCACTATACAATATCACCCAGGTAAAGCCAACGTCGTGGCTGACGCATTGAGTAGGAAGAATACAGCTCAGTTGGCTAGTCTCATTGTGGGGCTTCGATGATGGAAATTATTGGAAGACATTTCATTGTATGATAAGAAAATTGACGTCAAGGATACTGGGGTACTGTTGGCAAATCTCACGATCAGACCAACTATTTTTTATCGCATTTATGAACTCCAGATGAAAGACCCAGAGTTGGTGAGGATATGATAAAAGGTGACTGCAGATGAAAGGGGGGATTTTTCTATCAAAGAAGATGGATCATTACTATTCTGTGGCCGCTTATGCATACCTGTGGATGGCGAGTTGAGGCAGACCATATTGGATGAAGCTCATATGTCCAAGTATGCCATTCATCCGGGCGGTTCTAAGATGTACCAGGATTTGCAAAAGTGTTATTGGTGGAGAGGATTGAAGAAAGATATCGCAGAATATATGTCAAAGTGTCTGGTGTGTCAGCAAGTAAAGGTTGATCATAGACACCCTGCAGGTCTATTACAACCTCTACCAATATCGGAGTGGAAGTGGGAGTCCATTTCTATGAACTTCATTATGGGATTACCAAGGACGATGAGACGCCACAATGCAATATGGGTGGTAGTGGATCGATTGACGAAGTCGGCTCACTTCCTACCCTACAATACGACATACACTACAAGCAAGTTGGCGGAGTTATATATGAAAGAAATTGTATGACTCCATGGTATTCCTATGAGCATTGTGTCCGATCGTGATCCATTGTACACATCAGTATTCTGGCAAAGATTCGAAGAAGGTATGGGCACGAGATTGGACTTTAGTTCTGCATTTCATCCACAAACCGATTGTCAGACAGAGAGAGTCAATTAGATTATTGAAGATATGTTGCGAGCATGCATGATTGATTTTCAGGGATCATGGGATTAGCACCTTCCGCTGATAGAATTCGCGTATAACAATAGCTTTCAGTAGAGCATTGGGATGGCTCCATATGAAGCTCTATATAGATGAAGATGCAGATCTCCGATCAATTGGGAGGAAACGGGTGATAGAATTGTGTTGGGACAGGAAGTCATCAGGAAAAATGCTGAGACCGTTTATATTATATGAGAAAGAATTAGGACGGCGCAGAGTCGCCAGAAGAGCTACGCGGATATTAAGCGCTCAAGCCTGGACTTTCAAGTGGGAGATCATGTGTTTTTAAAGATATCCCCAATGAAGGGTGTGATGCGCTTTGGGAAGCACGGAAAGTTGAGTCCTCACTTTATTGGACCATTCGAGGTATTGGGGAGAGTGGGTGAAGTTGCATATAGGGTCGTATTACCCTCACAACTTGATAGAGTGCACGATGTATTTCACGTTTCAACATTGTGGAAATACGTGTGAGACCCAACTCATATCCTCGATGCACCACCTGTGGAGGTCCATAGGGATCTGACAATCACTGAAGAACCAATGCAAATTTTAGACCGAACCGAGCAAGTATTGTGCACAAAACGGATTCCTTTGGTGTTAGTCCAATGGAAAAATCACTCTAGAGAGGAAGCAACGTGGGAACGCAAAGTCGAGATTCGCGCCCAACATCCTTTATTGTTTGAGTAATCATGAGAAGGAGAAAAATTTTGTAATGGTCCTTTGTGATCAAATTATATGTAAATACTTTGAATGATCAATGATAGGGATGAATTGGATGTTGAAGCATGAGAACGAGAAAGAAAATTCAAAAACACAAAAACTCTGTTGTTCTGCTAATTCGATCGATCGAAGTTCATTTTCGTTCGATCGAATATGATTTTGATCGATCGACGTGTAAATCGACCGATCGAAATACCTTGGCAGAAAGTTAATTTTTTTCCTTGTATTTTAAAGTTTATTGAATTCGTTCGATCGAATTTCTTCTCGACCGGATGAAAAAAGATTTCGTTCGATCAGAAATTTCTGTAGGCCTGACAAGCTCGATCGATCGAAAAATATTCGTTCGATCAAATTTTGACGTTTCGACCGATCGAATTAAAATTCGTTCGGTTGAAATGTGGGGCCCAGTTCTTGAACGCTAATTTCGATCGATCGAAATCAAAGCGAATTCTATATAAATCGGATTTTGACCGATTAAAATAAATTTGATCGATCGAATTTCGCGTATATATATATATACATATATAAACCGCATTTTGAAGTTCATTTTTTTTCAAAATTTTAGGGTTTCCGTTAGGGTTTTCGAGGGTTTTTACATTGGAGGATCAACCAAACGATCAATTACGCTAGATCCTTCGAGGAATCGAATCCAAATCGCCTCAAAGCCGTAAACCTTTAAACTTCGATTCTTGATTTCTTGCCTTGGGTTGAAAAAATTTCTTATTTGATTAAAACCCTAGTTTTGGCTTTCATAGACTATGGCACCTAAGAAGAAGGCTGCCACTTTTAAAACCCCTACATCGAAGCGACCCAAGATCACTCTGGGTCCTTCGCAACCACCAAAACCTCTGCCACAGCCACCTATTCCACCACCGCAACCATTTGTTGAGCAGCCTGTTGCTCTGCAAACTCTCCAGCGCGACCAACCAAGCGAATGGTGGGCCAACAAGGGTTTTGCCCATGAGTACACCATCGATCCAGCCTTCTTCGAAACGGCCAATGTTCCCGGCATTGACGCTTGGGCACTTGACTATTTAAGCAAGGCGGGATTGGATAATCTTCTAAAACCCATTCATCAGTACTATTACTCGGGCCTTGTGTGCTTATTTTACCAAAAGATGTTTGATGGCCCTGACCCTAATACCATTTGCACCAAAGTCGATGGGAAGACTTATGTTTTTACCCATGTAATGGCTTGTAGAGCGTTGGAATGTTTTGACGGGTATGGCGAGGGGATTAACTTGTTACCCCCAAATCCCCCAAATTTGACCCATACTTTTGTCGCCGAGCGGATGACTGGGGGACGAGTTGTACCGGGTCGAGCCATTAGGCGAGCCCATTTACCGAGCTATATGTGGATGCTTGACACAATCTTCAAGTGCAATCTCTACCCGATTCGCCACAAGACTGAGAGATTAGGGGTGTTGATGGAAGCCCTATTCACGGCTTTTTAGGGTAAATGGTTTGATGCCGCCGTTGTGGTTTTTGAGTGAATCAAGCATGGGAGGAAGAAGCTATAGGTAGGGGCAGGAAAGACCGAGGAGTATATACCGTATGCCAGTTTGGTTTCAGCTATGTTTGATGAGTACGCCGTGACCTTTGTGCACAAGATCTCCTCCAGGGAGCCTAAGTCCTCCGACAATGTGGTGTTCTACACCATTAAGCATTGGAGGAAGACTTATAACAGGCTGAAACCACATCTAAAGCCAGCCCCTCAAACGCCTCTTGTCCCTCCCCAACCACAAGATGCACCTGCTCAAGATGCACCACTACCTGACCAACCTTCTCTTGAGGCTCCTGTCCCCGATCAGCCTAAGGTTATATCCCTCCAGTTCACCAACCTACCAACATACCGATGCTGCCAGTCAATCAAGCAGCTCTGATAAGCAATGAGACGTTGGCTGCTCTCATCCAAGAGAGCAATTGCCAACTCAATCAGTGCCTTGATTACTATGAGCTGCTCGTGGAGGATGTGCTGCACGCCATGTACCCTATTGACTATGCCCAGAGGATGGTGGCCATGCGTGCGCGAGTATTCAGCACTTCTACGACAAACGTTTCTACTAAGGATCCATGGCCTGATGAGGCGGCCAGTGGGGATCACGTCGACGAGGAGCCGGAGGATGTGGTGGATCCTACTAGTCCAACGAATCCTGCTGGAGCGGCTGGAGCGTCTGGAGGAGCTACTATTGAGGGATCATGAGCTTGAGAGTGTTTCGTTTTGAAAATTTCAATTTTTGGGCAATGTGTATAATTTTTTTTTAACTATTGTGGCATGGTTGCCGCTTTTGTTTTTACTTGTTAGAACTATGGTGGCATGGCTGCCATGATGATCTTTTTACATAATCATGCTAACCCTTCATTGATGATGTGCCTGAATTTAATCGATTAGAATTTATTGTGTGGAGACTGTGCGTGTGTGTCTGTGTGATGCGATCTTATAGCGACATGGACTGTTTAGCCATGTGTGGTGTCGTATGAGGTGACCCTTCCTGTGTCATGCCGCGCACTAGGATAATTTTTGAGGACAAAAATTCCTAAGGTGGGGAGGATGTAACATCCCAAATATTTTAAAACCTTGATTTGCATGCCTCGGTATGTGTGCCCGACGGTCTGCACGTCGGTGATGGTATCGATAGTCGATATAATGTCTATAGATCAAATCCAATTGATGGGATTTGACATATGTAGGCTAGGTTGAGGGTTAGTGGACTCTCATACACCCAACGTTAGTGCAGCTATTTTACGCCTAAGCCTAGGACTCAAGTATAAGAGGAATTAAATGCCTCATTTAGGTTTTTGCATTCAACACCTTAGTAATTGCTGATCATAGGGAGTTAAGAAGAGAGAGGGAGAGATTCAAGATTTAAACACGAATTACATGCGAGAACAATCCATTCTCGAAGCTTGTGGTTACGTAATTAGAGCGACGAACGAGCCGTTGTTCTTCTGGTGAACCCGAGTTAAATCTAGAGGCTAGGATTAGAGATTCGGAGTAAATCGAGGTATAAAAATTTGGTCGAGATCTTAAAATTATGTCGTTAACTGTTTTTACATAAATTTATATCATGGGACCGTAAGAAATTGAGTTTAACTTGATGTAGAGGGGGAAAACCCTTAAACGGGTGAAATCTGTTCATTTCGACCGATTGAAATTGAGTTCAATCGATCGAAATGGACATAAAATGTGAAAACTTCAAAGTTTGAGGAAATTCGTTTGATCGAAGTCAAATTTGATCGAACAAAATGGGTTCGATCGATCAAATCTCACACTCTATTGATCGAAACGTATATAAACAGGAACGTGGAAAACCCCTCTGTGAGAACTTGATCGATCGAAATATATTCGATCGATTGAATTAGAGTTTTTGACCGATCGAAGTAAGATTCATTCAATCAAACTGTGTGATAGCTAAATTGCTTTTGGAAGATTTGACCGATCGAAATATTTTTGATCGATCAAATTATAAATTTTCGATCGACCGAAAGGGGATTCGTTTGATCGAACTATGTTTGATTTTTTAGCTTCTATGAGAGCTCGATCGATTGAATTTAGTTTGATTGATCGAAACGTGATTTCGATCAATCGAAATTGGGATTCGATCGATCGAAATTCCCAGATTCAAAATTTTGGTAAGTTTTGACTATGAGATTTTGAGGGGAGTTAGCCTAACATGTTTTGCACTGTTCTAATGAGTGAACATTGGATTTTATATTTTAGGTGACTTAGTATTGTATGATGAGGGGAGGCTAACCCAAACGGCGGTGTGAGCTAGTGCGGGTTAAGATCTCGAGGTAAGGAACACTTGACACCATGTGCATTGTTATGTTAACATGTGTGTGTTATGACATAATGTTTCTTTGAATTGATTATGTGTGGTTATGAATTCAATTTGGAAGGACATGTGCATCCGTACGTTTTCGATTCATGTATGAGTTGTGGAATCTTTCAAGATTCAATCTAATGTGTTGTGCAAGTATCTTCACACTTCTTTTCGACTTTTGATCTAAGTTATAATTATCACTTTACACGGCGATGAGCTATATGTATGCACTTCGATTTAAAGTTTTATGTGAATACCTGACCTGTACGGTTGCTAATCCATACACTTTTGTGCTATGTGTTTTGTGACTCCTACCACATGACGATAAATATGTTCGGCCAAGCGTCCAACTTTATGGGACCATGGATATATGTGAAAATAGTTCATATGAGTGACGATGGTAGGTATTCTATCGGGGGCTTGAGGCTATAGCTCCTCATTCTATTACTTTAAGCATACCACTTTAAGTTTTTCTTTTCTTGTGTTGGAAGAAGATGTGGACCTATCTCTTTGGAATTTCGAACAAGCTTTGTTGCTATGTTTCATGCCATGACCATATACTATGCATACATCCCGATTATTCTGTTCCATTATGCCATAAAATCTATGTTGCCGTTACAATAAGCATGCTATGAGTTTTTCCTTACTGAGCTTGGATGAAGCTCATTCCTCAACTATATGTCACAGGTTCAGGTGAAGACGTTGATACCAGGATTTTCGGGAGGGAGGATTCTGAGCTAGCTTCTGGGGAGGACTTGGAGGAGATTCACCCTAAGAGCTGCTTTCTTTGTACTAGGCCAGAGTAGGTCCGGCCCTAGGATTCAGGATGTGTTGGTTTAACTTTGGTTGTAAAGGATGTAAATTTTGCAAATGATTATATTTCTTTTGGTGAACCATGTTTCGGTAAGGTACGGCCCTTACCGGTGGTTCTTGTCGGTTCTTTTTCCATAAGGAATCATATGGAATTAGAATCGTCATTTTAAGCTTTTGAAGAATAGTACTAGTTCTCTTTTTGCTATGATCATTCATTGGACATGGTTCCGCTTTCTTTTTCGCTATGTGTTGCTACCCCAGCTGTGCTTTCTTTATTTGTTTGTGGTCAAAGAAATTTAAAATCAAAATAACACAGGGGATGAAATCAGCACAACTGGGGAGTCCTAGACCTGCAAGATACAGGGTTCATTATGGCATGTTTTGATAAGTAAGAGTTTGTCCCACAGGGAAAGATGACCTACAGCTCCAAGGGAGCCATCTCTAGTCGTCCCTCCAGATCTGACTACAGATCTGGCAGTCCTTAAGGGAAGGGAGTTTAAGGTCACTTAGTTTACAGATCCTAAGGTAGCCTAATGTCTGAACTACAGAAAGGGTTGAGAGGATGGATGGAGTGTGGAAAATAAATATAAAAGGGTGTGAAGTATGTTTTTTAGCATAAATCAGAGGAGTTTTGTAACTCAGATTCAAATCTGATGTTATAGAAATCCTTTCCAATGGCTACGTTATCACCACTGAGGAGAAAGGATCCAACCCATCTCTCTGCCATGATTCAATCCCTTAAGGTTATAACCTGTCCACTCAAATGGTCACAGACTATCCCATAGGGGAACCACAATCCAGGGATGGGTCAAAACAAGTTAATCATTGTAGGCACTATTTCATCCAGGCTACCAGCTCAAGAATCCATAAGGAACCTCAACCTCTAAAGCTCTATGTGTGGGGCTAAGGCTGTATAGGACCATGATAGCCCAGACACATAGAACCAGCAAGAGATTGAGTACAACCTTCGATCTAGCTGTCCATTGCTTGAGTGAGGCTACAGTGGTCCAGTCACAGGCCTACAATCTCTATAACCAGATCAGATCTAACATCTAATAGTGGATCTATACAAATATAGGGGAGTCTGCCTCTGTACAATCTCCCACCAGGCTAATACAAGCTCAGGTGTAAAGAAGAAGGATCCATCTTGGATCGGTGGATTAGAATCACCCTAAGGCTATAACCTGTCCACTTGAATGGTCATAGACTATCCCAGAGGCTATCCTCCTCACGGAGCCCAAGACAAAACAAGAATATCGCTGCCACCACCATGGTCACAAGGCTACCAGCTCAAGCTCCCATGGGGATTTCAGATCTAGTGGGTCCTGTGGTGGGGCTAAGGCTGTATATGACCATGATAGCCCAAATACACAGGTCACTTGGATCTGAGTGGCCCTTAAAATCAGTCCTCCCTTGCTTTGAATCACAGTCAAAGTAATGGCGGATCATGAGGCAGCAGCCTTGCACAGAGCATATCACATTCAAACACAAATCCCATAATGTATAAATCCTATTACAAAACTTCCATTAAACTAGTTCAAAATGCATATAAAGACATAGCCAGCAAGTGTTGGACTATGAAGAGAAGGAAAAAGAAAAAGAAAACTACTTACAGCTACAAAAGAAAAGAAAAATGATCTCAGATCAAATCTCCAAGAGATGAGACGTGTTCCAAGATTTCTAAGATTTTCCAGGATCTCTAAACCTAAGCTAAGTATGGGTTTATATAGCAGTGGTGTGGCAGCGCATTAGGGTTAGGAAACCCTAATTTTAACGATGCCACGTGGCCTAATAGTGATCCTTGGATGCCTCGGGGCACGTGCATGGAGATTTAAGCATTAGAGTGTGTGCCCTAATCGCTGAAAATTCTTAGAAGGTCCTCTGCTGAAGAGATGGAAGTTGAATTTCAGAGCTTCGCTAGGTAGCTATTATTTCCCAGACTTGTCGCGTGGTAGCTCTTGCTCTTCACGAGGATGGTTTGACATTGAAGCTTCAACCGTCGCGAGGTTGCCTTGGTTTACTCTTCAGACAGTCGCGTGGTAGAGAATTGTGCTCTCGCTGGATTGGGCTTCGCGAGGTTGAGTAGACATCAAAGCCTCAGATGTCGCGGGGTTGGAGTTCACGCAGTTGCGAGGTAGCTGCACATTCGCTGGGTTGATCTTTGTGAGGATGGATTTGAGTAGCGCGAGAACTTTGCGAGCACTTCTCTTCAATGGACTTCGCGAGTTTCCTCGCGAGGTTCTAATGAGTTCTGAACTGCGCAAGGTTCATGTCTTAATTGATCTTCTCAAGGATGGCTCTGTCTTCGCGAGGATGCTTTCTTCTTTAGTAGCGTGAGAACTGCGCGAGGAGTTCTCTTTTGATATTTGCATCCCGTGGCTACTGCGTGACAGCTGCGCGAAGCGTCTTCTAAAGCTCTCTCTCCTCAGCCATTTTGAGCGAACTGTGCGAGGCTGAGAGAGGTCTGCTTTGAACTGCGTGAGACTACACGATGTGTTCTACTCTTGAGCTTCACGAGAGCTGCGCGAGTTTGTGCTTCTGAAGCTCTTCAGTCACTCAACTACGCGAGAAGTTGTTTGTAAAGTCTTGGGAAGCTCAGCTGGACTGCGTGAGGTATATTTCTCCTGAATCCTCTAAAGCCTGGGTCAGCTCGCGAGGCTCATTTCAGGTCTGGATTCAGAGTTCATCCTTCTGAGGGACTTCTGGTTCCAAAATAGGCTCCTTAGCAGGATTCCTGGCCTTATTTCAATGCTGATTATTACCTACATAAAACACTTAACAAGAACTTATTAGATGGCTAAGGGTCTAATCAAAGGTTCAGTTAGGGGGTGAAAAGTGGTACTTTTCAGGTCTTAACACTATGCAACTGTACGATACGTGCTTCATTGGGCTCGACCTCGGGACCATTGTATCAGGCTTGGTCTGAACCTGGGTCATGTCACAGGAAGAATTTGGTCTAGCGTGTATAATATACACGCTAAGCCAAATGGGCCTCACAGCAGGCTCTGTACTTCTCACAGGCACTATACATATGCCTAGCATGTATAATATAGATGCTAAGCTTAGCTATAGTAACTGTAAGATTTTGCCCGAATTTCACTTTCGAGGTTTGACTTGTTGACCATCACCATATTGAGGGTGGGTTTTTTTAGGACTGTTACACTCCCATTTAACCTATTTGCATCCCCTTAGTCATTTGAAACCCCACCCTATCATCTACCATTGAACCTAACTTCACCCTATCCTTGACCTTGAAAAACCCAAAATCCTTAGATTTAGGATTACCTAATTGCTAATCACATTAGCTATTAAGTACCCTCCTAAGCCTCTCCTTTCCTATAAATAGAAAGCCACCCCTCCCTTTACAAAGGCTTGAAAATTTTTCCAAATAGAGAAAGCTTAGAGATTTCCTTCTCCCCTTTCGTGCACAAAACCCATACAAATTCCAGAATTCAAATCCATCCCTTAGGCCCCATCTACCATATCTTCCATCAAAAATCCATTAGCCTAGGTGAGCACTGCCCCCTAGCCTTCTTCCCCTACCTCTTAGCTACCAAACCTTAGAGGTTAGAACCCATCTTTCCACCTCTCTAGCTATCGAAAGCTCCTCAAGTGCACCTACGCAAAGGTCCACTGCCATGCTACAAGGGCCCGAGAGCTTCAGCTCTCCCCTCTACTCCTCTACTTTGCTTTCCTTTATCCGAGGATTCAAGCCATTATGCCATCAAATTTTTGATGTTTTGGGAGAGCTTGATAGCATCATAGTGCCTTCGGGCAAGAGGAAGTGTTGTTTTATTTATTTTTATTTTGGCCATAAGTAGAGACTGCTTCCAAGCCGATTGCTCGAGTGCCTAACACCTTCCCGATCGATAACTGAAGCCCCTACCTAAGAGCCTTTCACGTTAGACTGGTGAATCAGAGTCATACTTTTGCATTTCGGTGCTTTTAATATTGATTTAGGTATCTCAGGACACCAAAAGCTCCGGGTGGCGACTCTAAATTTGTAGTAAAGAGCGCATCATCGCGACGAACTCACGAGAGCCCACGGTTGCAAAGATAGCGACTCTGCTGGGGAATAGCTAGTAGAGTTTTCCCTTTATGTTTGGCCTTTTTATTTTTTTTATTTCATTTTCACTAACATTTGTTTGTTATTTTTTCTTCTTTCATACTCACCCCTACGATTCCGTCAAATTTTCTCATCCCTACGATTCTGTCTATTTTTACTTACCCCTACTTTTCCGTTATTTATGTGCCTTAGCTGATTGGCGGGCCTACTTGAACATTGTTTTTACTTTCATTTAATTTGTCATTTACATGTCTTAGACAATTGGTGGGCTTACATATGCATTTATATGCCTTAGCCGTTTGACGGGCCTACTTGAGCCTTTAAATTTTTGCAATCATATCCTATGAGTGGACGCCGGCCCGTAGAGGTGGCACGGGATCTTCACAATCCATTTTGAACCTATGAAAACTCTCCTTTAAAATTTGAATATTAAAATTGAACCTTAAAAGTGAACTAAGGGACTTAATTCAGTTTGCATTGGGTAGATTTTAAAAGGGTGGGAATTTAGGCAGTGATACAAACGTCCCGATTCTTAGTAGGCGACAACCCCTAGTGATGATCCAGAAAAGTACCACCCCATCCAGTATCTGAGAAGGCGCTTGCACCGAAGGTATATAGGGTGAGTATCCGATTGAGTTACAAAGCTTAAAACCCTTGGGGGAGAGCGTAAGTCATCCCGAATCAACCTTGTATCCCTAGGTTCGGAGAGGAGGGGCCTGCTACAACAAAGAAAATCAGTCCCTGGAAGCACCGCTTCCCAAAAAACTAAAAATCCGACCAAATTTGGGCCTGCTATTTGCTACCAAAATATAATACATGAACTATTTTTACCTAGTGTGTATAATATACACACTAAGCCAAAAATCCTCAAATTTTGCCTAGCGTGTATAATATACACGCTAAGCCAAAAATCCTCAGATTTTGCCTAGCGTGTATAATATGCACCTAAGCCAAAATGTTCAGATTTATGGCCTAGCATATATAATACATATGCTAGGTATATTTCTTGCTAGGCAGCCCGAATTTGAGGCCCTTTTAACTTCCCCCGAGTTTCCCGCTTAACGGTTTAGTGCCTCCGATAGATCTCACACGTTTCGACACCCAATACGCTCTTGCTGGTCAAAAGAGGCCACCCTCTTATTGACTTCTTTCGAGGGATTAGGTTGTCGCATGGATTCCCGTGCCTTCACGTAGATCAAGGATTTCCCTTTGATTCTTTCGAAGCACGTCAGGGTCAGGCCGTGGGAAATATTTGGGGCGTGAACACTGCTCGAAACGGGAATTCCAAGGCCTCAAAACTCATTGTAAAAAGGTTCATTTTCTTTATCCAGAAAAATAAAAAATTGAGAAAAAAAATTATTATCCAAAAAAGAAAGATAGCTTATAGTGTCGGCACAACGACATCGTCATCCCGTAGGGGGAGGAGAAGACGGGTTTTTGGTCCTCACCCGAGGAACCCGTACCCAACCCCCCAACAAACCATGTCGTGGGCGGTCGATCCGGCTTATGCATATCCCGATTCATCACCGCCACGCTCCCCGACACATTCCCATTAGGAGGAAATTTTCACCTCCATTCCACTCACCCAACCCCCATTTACTGTCACTGGACCCTTCGGTGCACCCATATTTCCGACTACATCTTCTACATTTCCTCAAAGTCCAGCCCATTCTTCCCCCATAACCGCTCTTAACCGCCCCTCCACATCTAACATACACAATTTCCCTACATTTTCCCAAAATCCAACACCTCATTTCCCACTCTCTTTTCAAACCATTTACCCATATCTTCATCCAAATTTCACCCAAGCCATACCCTATTTTCCAACACCCACACATACCATTTTTTCAAATCCACTACATATTCCCCCCTCTACCCAGGTCATGCCTAATTTTTCCCATACACCCACCCAATCCATGCCCCATATCCCCCCTCCATCGGATGCACACTTTACATCCACCCCCTTACCCAATCCCATGGCCATGATAGATGAGATGGTCCGGGCCTATACAATCTGGAAGGCCACTAAAAGCAGTATCCCTCATCCACACCACACATCCCCCAACCCATCCTATACACTCCTAAGTGTCCAGGCTTTTTTTCTCCAAGACTCCAATCAAACCCCCATTATTCATACCACCCAAGACCCCCATCAACCATGGGGTCATTGGGGTGGGCCTCAAGGCCCCATACCTCAAGGTCTAATGGCCCGAGCCCATCAAGGCCCAATGTCCCAAGCCCATCAAGGCCTAATGGCCCAAACCCATCAAAGGCCAATGGCTAGGCCATCAAGTCCCAATGGCTAGGCCATCAAGCCCCAATGGCCCAAGCCCATCAAGGCCTAATGGCCAAAACCCACCAAGACCCAATACCCCAAGCCTACCAATGCCCATAACCCATACCCAAATCCATCAATGCCAAAACCCGGAAGCCTCACTCTCCCATCCTCCCTCATTCCCCCAATTTCCCACATACCCCTAACAGGTCCCCAATCCATCCCAAATAATGCACCCATATCAGCTAGTGTCTCAACCCAGCATGGGCCCTACTTATCCACAAGTCTCACACCCAACCCAATATGGAAATCCGTCCCATACCATCAACCACCCTCAGTTCACCCATCCCCATACCTCTCAAGCCCATCCCCAAGGATTCCCCCATATACAGTGGGCCCACCAAGCACCCAATTGGCCTGCTCAGAACTAACAGGACAACCTCCTCCCTCCACCATATATAGACCCATAGTATGAGGAGGATGAGATCAGGAATAGCGGAGTCCATGCAGGGGTATTCACTGGCTTCAATCCCCAACCACCCGTATTCACTAACCCACCAGCAGCCCAATGCGAATGGAGGCCGCCTATTGAGGGACCGGTCCCGCTGTCTAAAGAGTCTGAGCTGTTGAAAGAGCAAATGGACGTGATCCAAAAATAACTGATGAAGATGGGTGGAGCTGAAATACATGCCACAGATTTCTCAAATCTATGCCTATTCACAGAGGTCCCCTTGGCCCTAAAACTCAAAGTGTTAGTCTTTGAAAAATACAACGGCATGGGCAACCCCATTGCACACCTCAAGTCCTACTGTGGGGACATATGCCAATACGGAGGGGATGAGCATCTGCTCATAAAAGTTTTTCAGAAGAGTCTTACTGGCCTGACTTTGAGGTGGTTCACTTCGTTGGAACCTTCAATGATCAAAATATAGAAAGATATGACCCATCTATTTCAAGAATAATATGTCTACAACATAGACATTGAACCCCGCAAGTTGGATCTAGCCCGGCTAAGGTAGAAGCATGCCGAAGCATTCAGCGACTGAGGGCATTGGTAGCTCAGGTTAGGAACAATACCCAATGATGAGCAAATTAAGATGATCTCCAAAATACTCTGTCGATCATCTCAAACTTTCTAGTATACCAACTGTAGTCCAGTTTTACTGATTTAGTAAGAAATGCCCACCGATGTAAAGATGCCATAAGAGAAGGGTGGTTAAATAAAAATATAAACAATGGGTTTGGAGGTTCACTGAACAGAGGAATGGTAGAAGAATCGGGACGAATGTACAGACAGTCATAAATACACAACTCAATACCAGCATAACTCCATTTCAATTCAAGCCAAGACTGTCAGCCCCAACCAGAAGCGAGCCAATATAGAGGACCAGAATGAACAAGGGGCACAGAGGACCTCAGATTAGAGAAGGGAACGTTTGATCGAGTCTTCACACCATTAGGGCAATCCTTGAATATCTTATTACCTTTACTAATCGGAAAAGGTTTAATCACTGCACTCTAACCACAATCTCTGGCAAACCCGATCCCAAGGAATTATGACCCCAATACCCATTGCAATTTCCATCAAGGATTGAGCCACCCAACTGATCGCTACTTTCCTTTGAAGCACGCAATACAAGATTTAATAGAGGCCGGCCAGCTCATTCCTCTAGCACTTCCCTAGGCCAACCAGCATGCCAACATACATCAGGTACCGTTATCCCCACATTCACCAGTGGAGTGGGCCCAAGGCCGATTGTCAGCATGATAGAGGAGGATGACGGGGAGTTTGACCTGTCAAAATATATCTGCACCCGGGAAGATTTTGTAGCACCGAGGAAGAGAGATCAAGAGGATAAAGGCATCGAAGTAATTGAGCCCCCGAATTTGACTGATTACTTTCCTAATCCTACACCACCAACAACACCCTTAGATTTGAGGGTGTATTTTCCATCACCAGATCCCGTCAACTATGTCCAAACCAATTCGTATCAACCATATGCAGCAACAGCCCCACCAATTACCTGATGGCTAAATATTCCCCATATCCCCCTCCGGCACGAGTTAATTATCAATGGCCTACCCCTCTCACACCACCCCCAATACAGCCATCCATAATCCCCACAAACCCCACGTGGCCCCTTTTCGCCACTCCCCCGATCTATCCAACAGAGGTTAACCAAGTGTTGTCCACCCATTCCAATCCACCAGTCCAAGCACCTTTGAGGCCTATATCCACTCCATTCCAAATCTCGGGACTAAGCTATGATCCCTATTGGGTCACGCTCAGTTACGATCAGACAGATATCAATATGGGCAGCAGTAAAGAGGGGTCTGTGGATTTCATCACACAATAAAAAAGACTCTCAAGCCAATCAAAAGTACCAGCACCGGCCTGACCAAAAGAAAAGAAAGAACCTATAGCTGTAAACCCCTTTGATAAAATGAGTCGAAAGCACATACTTGAAGCACAATTGAAAAGAATGGTCGCATCC
The DNA here is from genome assembly GCA_021018995.1 of Chloranthus sessilifolius. Taxonomy (NCBI): domain Eukaryota; kingdom Viridiplantae; phylum Streptophyta; class Magnoliopsida; order Chloranthales; family Chloranthaceae; genus Chloranthus; species Chloranthus sessilifolius. The sequence continues at coordinate 62,401,756 of CM037586.1, forward strand.
ATCACGGTCTCGGACTGGCTAATGACCTCGCTTCATTTCCAAGCTTTGATGGGAGCATTAAAGGATGCACATGTATCTATCCAAGTAACCCCAGACGAAGTGGGACAGATCATTAGGCAGGTGTTGGCTCCTAATGCCATTTCCTTTTTAGATGCTGACTTACCAGATGAGGGAAACAATTACTCCAAACCCCTCAACATCAATGTAGAAATTTGGCACTTGGTGCTTCCATTAGTGTTAATAGACAATGGATTTACTTTAAATGTGTGCCCTCTCAGAACCGCTACTAAGATAGGGATGGATCCCTTTGCTTTTAGGCCAGCAATAATAAGTGCCAGAGGATTTGATAACACGAGAAGAGATATAATAAGAGAAGTTGACCTTGAGCTCGTCATCGAGCCAATGACCTTTTCCTTATCCTTCGAAGTTATGGACATCAAATTTACATTCAACCTGGTATTGGGGTGACCCTAGTTACATGAGGTCGGGGCAATACGTTCCACCCTGCACTAAAAACTGAGATTTGTATAAGAATAGAAGATTGTCACCATTCTGGGTGAAGGGCAAGAAGAAAGAGACAAAGCTACCCACAACATCGAAAACCCCAAAGTATTGGATGTGCCACATACGATCGAAGACATAGACCTCCATAGCTTTGAGTATGATGTATCAACGGTAATCTCTGAGCCCCTTGAAAGGATCATGTTAAAAACCGGTGGTGGAATGATCGCACTCGTAGCTATGCTCCAGAAATGGAGCTATTAGAGAGGTAAAGGATTGAGACCTCAATTACAAGGAAGGACCCAGTTAGAGCCAGAGGTGGACAGCGTGCTAGATTCGGCCTAGGCTATAGGCCTACCGAAGAAGAGGTCCAAGAGGCCAAGGAAATGGCTCAAACCATTGTTGTTGCAAAAGCCCGAGGAATAGATCTAGAAGATGAACTGGCCCCACATACGGAGTACATTTGTGAGCGCCGGGGTCATAAAAATTGATCATAATGGGGCAACACAGCTAACCCCGCACAAGCTAGCAGCCTCGATCCACCCAACCAATCCCCAAATCATCCCTCCCAATTTTGAAGTTTCCCCTGTCAATACAATCCCTCCTGTGGTAAACCACCACAGAACCATGCTGGCATTTGAGGACAGGTCCCGGACGAGCCCGGGATAAACATGATGGAGGTTGACTACCAAAAGCCATATCAATCACCCTACTCCATCCGAGTAGGTAAAGGGGCGGCACCGCAGGTAAGGAATTGGGCATCAATGGCCCTAACTCTGAAAGCGTCGAGTGGCCGTAAATACGACACCGACTTCCCAAAAAAAAAAACTAATAAAAAGTGAGGTGAGCCTCTGGCAGGCAAGACCATGTGTATTCAGAGACTGGCCTTGCCAGGGGCCCATCTCCAAAGAAAACAAAAATCATAAAAAAATTGAAAAATTGTAAAATCTAAAAATATTATCTTTCAAAATTTTGGAGAAAATCAAAGAAAATGATGCCTTGATTGAAATATCCGTCTCACGTGAAATTGACCCCTTTCCTATAGAAACACAAGAAGAGGTAGGATTCACAGGCCTGGACGAGGAGCTCCTTCAACGGTATGCCAATTTTGAGCATGGCCCTACACCAATTTTTGAAGAAACAGAGGACATCAACCTAGGGACCGAGGAGATTCCTAGAATCACCAAGATCGGAACATCGCTATATCCTAAGGAAAGAAACAACATGATTTATTTCCTTCGGTGATACCAAGACCTCTTCTCATGGTCATATGAGGATATGCCTGGTTTGGACACTGATTTGGTCAAGCATGAGCTGTTGCTATATCTTGATGTTAGGCCGGTCAAGCAGAAGTTGAGACGTCTCCGACTAGAGTAAATGCTGAAAGTAAAGGATGAAGTCATCAAGCAGTACGATGCGGGGATCCACATGGTCTCTAAGTACCCACAGTGGCTAGCCAATATCATCCCGGCACCAAAGAAAGATGGAAAGGTTCACATGTGGATCGACTTTAAAAACCTGAACAAGGCAAGCCCGAAGGATAACTTCCCACTGCCACACATTGACATTTTCGTCGATAACACTGTAGGACATGGGATGCTCTCATTCATGGATGGATTCTCTAGGTACAATCAAATCAAGATAGCCGAAGCAGACCGAAAGAAGACAGTGTTCATTTCTCCATGGGAAACTTTCTATTACCGAGTCATGCCATTTGGGTTGAAGAATGCTAGGGCAACATACCAGAGAGCAATGACTGCACTCTTCCATAATATGGTGCACCGCGAAATTGAGGTGTACATTGACGACATGATCGCCAAGTCACCAGAGAGAAGTTACCATATGATAAACCTCCAAAAGTTATTTGAGAGACTGAGAAAATATAGGCTCCGTCTAAACCCTCAAAAGTGTGTATTTGGTGCCATGTTAGGAAAACTCCTAGGTTTCATTGTCAACAGAAGAGGCATCGAGGTTGACCCGATCAAAGTAAAAGCCATCATCAAAATGCCACCGCCATCTATCGAGAAAGGAGTCAGAGGCTTCTTGGGCAGAATATAGTACATCAGTCAATTCATTACACAACTAACTCCTATCTGAACGCCGATCTTCAAGTTACTAAGAACAGATTCGCCCGTTTAATGGAACGAGGACTATCAAGCAACTTTTGATAAAATCAAGAGTTACCTTCTCAATCCTTTGGTTTTGGTACCACCTGAGCTTGGGAGACCACTCTTAATGTATCTCTCCACAACGAAAGTCTCGATGGGATGTGTCCTAGGGTAGCGCACTGAGACAGGAAGAAGAGAGCAGGCCATCTACTATCTCAGCAAGAAATTTACTGATTACGAGACTCACTATTCTCATCTAGAGAAAGCATGCCTAGCTCTCGTTTGGGCTACACAGAGGCTTCGCCACTACTTGCTATCCCAAGTCGTTCTCCTGCTAGCATGAATGGATCCATTAAAGTAATTATTTGAAAAACTGGCCCTCACTTGATGAACCGCATGTTGGCAGGTTCTGTTATCTGAATTCGACATCACATATGTCACTCAGAAGTTGATTAAGGGACAATTACTTGCTATTCATCTCACCGAGAATCCTTTACCTGATTACGAACCTTTGAAAATTGAATTTCCTAATGAGGACATCTTGTTCATGACAGAAAATGATACAGAAGTGACAAAGGAATCCTGGGTAATGCACTTCGATGGGGCAGTAAATGCGAAAGGCCACAGAGTTGGCACTATTCTTATTTCGCAAAAAGGATCTCACATACCAGTTTCCATCAAACTCAATTTCCCCTGCACTAACAATATGGTCGAATATAAGGCCTGCACAGCCAGCCTACAGGCAGCCTTGGACTTGAAGGTGGGTGATACAGTGCTCAAGAAGATCTTCCCATCTCTCCATGCCAATTCAAGAGGGAAATTCAAGCCTAACTAGGAAGGACCCTTCGTCATCCGAGAAGTGCTCCCCGGATATGTGATTCGCCTCACCACCATAGATGGAGATCATTTTCCTGAGCCCATCAACACTTGATACGTATGTCGATTCTACTCCTAGTCTCTGCGGCAATGTAAGTATTGATAAGATGGATACGTGACTGCTTAAGGACCCCATAAAAGAGGCTATAATTTCAAAACCATGTAGCCAAAGAAGCATCCCTGAACACTCATACCCTTTGTTACACCCTTTGAACCATTGGCCTTTCTTTCATAAACCCCTCCCCTGAAAAGAAGGCAGAAAAAGTGTATATAACAAATCGAAAAGAGAGAAAAAGAGTTACCATTAAATCTAAAAAAAATAGAAAAGCATAATCTCAAAAAGGGGATGTCTGAAAAAAAGCAAAAAAAATAAAAAAATAGAAAAGAAAAAGTGGGGCATGTACAGTCAAAATTTCCCAAGGAAGAAGTATATTATGGTAACCGGAACCCAATCAAGGAAACCTTTTACCCCCAAAATACCTTCAAAATTCCTAACCTATCCCATGGCCAAGATACATCTAGAGAAAAATCCCTCTTTAAGGTCTATGAGAAGTCACAGTATCCATTGAATCAGAACGAGCCAAGCTGAGAGACAACGAAAGAACTCCATCCAGCCGGCTATGAACGTCCATGTTGTGGTTTTTTAAAAAAGAGAGATGAGAAGAAAAGAAAAAGAAAAATTACAAGCTCAAAGCAAAAGAGGACGCGGTGAAAACCTGAAAGGGCGCCATAGGTAAAAATAGCGAGCTTGTGTGGACCAGGTGAAAACCTGAAAGGGCGCCTGGGCTAAAAATGCAAGCCCATGGATGTAGTGAAAAGCTGAAAGGGTGCTTCGAATAAAAAGAGGTCAACGGCGGACATGGCGAAAACCCGTCTTGGGCACTGTGAGTAAAAATGTTCAAAGGAAAGAGAAGAAATCGGTTAGTCTGTGGGTTATGATTCCAGGCTTCATTTGGGCCGCTCATGTTAGTTCAAATCGGACCTTGATCACAAATATCTTTGGACCGCACCATAAAATGTAGGACCCGAGGTAAGGATAAAAGGATCGACTTAATCAAAGGGGATGGATGTTCCAACGTTGGTAAAGGTTGCTAAGCCTCACTTTGGTCTGAATGCATGAACAGGTTCGGCTATGCTCTGAATGGGACCCATGACTTCGTCTCGTTGTTGAGGCATCAAACAAAGAAAAGGAGAGGACCATACTTTGTAAAAGATAATAAATTTTTCTTTCCCATTTTTAGGCCGACACTGTACACACCCCACTCCGAGATGATCAGCCTGATAATCGGTGTCTTCCTTCATGGAGAAAGGAGAGGACCACATTTGTAAAAGATAATAAATTTCCCTTTCCCTTTTTCAAGTCAGCACTATACACACCCCACTCAGAGATGATCAGTCTGATGACCGGTGTCTCCCATCACAGAGAAATGAGAAGACCACATTTGTAAAAGATAATAAATTTCCCTTTCCCATTTTTTGGCTAGCACCGTACGCACCCCACTCTGAGATGATCGGTCTAATGACCCGTGTCTCCATTCACGGAGAAAGGAGAGGACTACATCTATAAAAGAAAATAAATTTCTCCTTCCCATTTTCTGGCCGGCACTATACACACCCCACCCTGAGATGATCGGTCTATTGATCGGTGTCTCCATTCACGGAGAAAGGAGAGGACCACACTTTGTAAAATATAATAAATTTCCCTTTCCCATTTTCATCCCCATACTGTGTGCACCACATCCCAAAAGGTTAATCGGCATAATACCCAGTTTCTCCCATTTACAAAAGCAAAGAAAGATAGAATTTGTGTAAGATAATAAATATCCATTTTTTCCATTTACACATCTGTACTACACTTACACCACATCTCAAAAAATAATCGAGGTGATGCCTTGCGTATCACTTTATAAAATTGAAAAAAAGAAAAAACATGAAGAAAATATATGTACCAAAAAAAAATCTAATAGGGGTTCTTATGCCCTTCCCTGTGGTGATTTGATCTATGCAAAAGGTATCTGCAGGTCTAGGTCGACGACGCAACTTGCGCTTCAAAGCATGAATCTCAGCTCACAACGCATCCTCATGAACATCTCGATCTGTCATCTAGCGGCCATGGAGGCTCTTATATCACTTTCTGGAAGCATCAGTAGCACCAAGAGCATCACTTAGGGCTCCTTCCAGATGAAGGACCTCACACTCTATAAAACTAGCTCTTGCTTCTGCGACATTTGCTCTGACCTTGTGTTTCTCTAAACAGTCATGTAGGTCCCGTTTCCCATCTATCAGCAGCTCAATCCGGGCCAGAAGTGCCGACTCCTTCCTCGGTCAAGGCCCCTCTGCATCACTACTCTCCGCCTGATCCACACAATGGATAGAAGGCCTCTTAGATAGTAGCTAGGCCTCATACCCTTGAGAAGTCAAAAGAGAATCCCCTTGCTCCAAGGTGCTCATATGAGTCAACTGACGCATCTCCCAAAGAGCGGCTATCCTATCCAACTCCTCGGAGGACCCCCGAGAAAAGATCAGTTTGCATAGGGGTGGTCTCTCTGAGCAAGGCACCTGCTAAGCATAACCAAACTGGCATAGTACCTGAAAAGGAAAATAATGGGTGCTACCAGCTAATCCAAGAAGGGTGATGCCCTCATGATCTCTAGATCGAACTACTGGGAAGGTCCTGTCAAACCATGGAAGCCTCCACACTAGCTCAGTCTCAGTCAGCCAAAGTTTCAGCTCGCACATATTCCCTCATGGCAACTTGTGGCATCATCCCAAAAAGCAGTTAGCCGCCTCTCTATGAACCACATAAAAGTGGGGCACAGGCCCCGAAATGGCAAGATGCTCCCATGCCAAACCTGGAGCATTACTGGGCATCCCTAAAGGCACTCAACCTTGCCCAAAGTAAAAGCATTGAGACAGCAGTAAATCTCTGCCAGTACCATATGCATCACAGAGTGACACTTCTCAAGTTTCGTCAGCATGTCACAAAGTGCAAGAGAGAAGCTCTCCCCCCTAGTGTAGAAAAGACCTCTGCGAGAAGGTAGAGAGTGAAAGATTTTACATTATGAATGTTTCTAACTAGCAATTTGTGTAAATTTTCGTCACCAAAAAGCTCTCTCAGGAATTTCATCAAACACCTGGTGGGCCCATCGGCAAAGCTTTTCTCATAGTCAGCTTTCCTCAAACCCAATTCATGCGGACGACTTTAGCATAACTTGGTTTTAGCACTATCCTGGCAAGACCTCTATGCAGCTTCAAACCCGATAGGTTGGAGAGTTCTTTAAGAGTGAGAGTTAGCTCACGGTTCCCAAAGCAGAAGACATGGGTATCCATGTCCCAATGCGAAGCCACTGAATAAAGGAAATCCCAAAGCAAAGGAATATCCAGGAAGCATGGGAGACGGACTAGCCCGAATTGATCCAAACCCACCAGCTCACTTATGTTCAAGCTATCGAGCCATTTCTTCAAAAAATTAGGCCCTGCGCCCAAAGAGGGAAGTGTAAAAGTCCCAGACCCCCGAAACGAGGTAGGGTTTGAAAGAGGGTCCATGGTCATACAAAGATGCTTCAATAAGAAATCACAATTTGATGTAGGACGATGGACCCACCCTTGGGAAAGAGGAAAGAAAAAATGGCAGCAAAATTCCAAAACCTAACTAGAAATAATGAAAAAGGGGTCATTCTCGGGTCTTGAAGTCACTACCTAGAAAATACTTAGCTTTCTAGTCCAAATCTCCCAGATTTTGCCTAGCATGTATAATATACACACTAGGCCATTTCTGAAGAAAATTTTCCTAACGTGTATATTACACATGCTAGGCCAGAAAGCCTTAATAAAGAGAGAGAGAGGGGGAATTCGGGAGTTTATTTTTGTTACCGGTCCTTTAACCAGCCCACATACACTTTCCTTTTCTCATACAAAGCACCCCAGGTTACATGCTGGGATACCAAAATTCGCCATCTAACCTATCTGCGTGGTTTTCTTTCAGGTACCACCCACATAAACATACAAGGTTTGGCCATTTTCAAACCAAATACACAACCCAAGGGCCATTTTCCCAATTCGGGGCCCATCCTGCAGATAATCAAGCTTGTCACATCCATAAGAAAGAGATAGAACAAATAGAAGGGGAAAGCAATAACATTCATTCCAAATTATCCAAAATGTGTTCAATTATCCATTACATTTAAATCCCTATAAATAAAAGAAGAATGTTCAAAAGTCTCAAGTGTTTATAAAAGTAGGAAAGAAAAAGCGAGTTGCTCCTAATCGGTGTCGTTGGTCCTTTTTCGCTGACGCAAGGTACTCTGACAGGTTTGCACATCCCCCACCTGAGACCATGCTTGGGACAATCTACCGAGCAATGAGCACGACTCCTTTTCACGAGCACGCTGCAAAGCATCACACCAAAAGGTCAATTGAGGTTGATTGAAAATAGGACAGAAAAGCAACAAGTAGAATCAACCAGTGCCATACTCACCACTTCCACATCTCAAAGGCCAGTAATATTATGATAGTATTCCACTTGGTTGACAACCAACTCATAATCCTACAAGGGGAAGACGAAAAGAGTGGTCAGCTACTAGGAAGTGAAACAAAGACAGGCATATCCTCAAAATAATAGAAAACTCACCCCCAGAACCAACTCAGGAGGAGGGACCCTAACTACCTCAGCCAATATACGAGCCTGCTCTGCCACGTCGGCACATCTAAAAGTTCCCTGGGTCCCCACAGTCAAGGCCCCTAAGGTCCTAGCACTAGAAGGGTCTGAAGGACCAGCACCTGACGCCTCTGCAGGACCGCCTCAACCACGTCCTCATCAGAATCATCCTCTCCCTCAAACTAAAGAAAGAGGTAGAAATCCAGTCAATATGGATAAATCAAGATAAAAAGGAATCCTTATGGGAGAAAGAAAAGAGGAAGAATACTTGAGATTGTGGGCCTTGTTAAGTAGTGAAAAATACCATTTTTTACCCCTAAACATGAGCTTTGAAAGACCCTTGAGAAGACTAAATAAGTGCTTTAGTGTGCATTTTACAGCTAACCAATTAGACAGGTCCAAGTCCGAAAAGCATCCTAAAATGATCAAAAAGCTGACAACTCATGTCAAGCTGAAAGATGGATTGAAGAAACAACCTCAGTAATGGCTAAAAAGGGTCTAAAAGAGCAGACAAAGACCTGAAAAAAAGAGAGAGAGCCATTCGCAAAGAAGAATGGGAGCCTAGAGTCCAATTCACAAAGAACTTTTACTATTCGCAAAGAACCTTGAACTTTGCTAAAAGAAGAAAACACTCCTAATAGAAGATTTACCTGCGAAAAGAAGAGAAGTCCTTTGCGAAAAGAACTTCGAGGCCAAAGTCCTTGCGAAAAGAACTTCAAGCCAAAGTCCTTTGCGAAAAGAACTTCGAGGCCAAGATGCTTTGCGAAAAGAACTTCAAGCCAAAATGCTTTGAAAAGAACTTCGAGCCAAACTACTTTTGCTAAAAGACCCTTAAACTCTGCGAAATGGCATCGGGATTTACACCACTTTGAAGGGCATTTCAGAACTCGACGCTACCAATGTAATTAAAAGCCCACAGACATTCCGGAAGATTCCAAGCATAAACCAAAGGCATATTCCGCGTGAAAAACCCAAAGATGAAATCACTTGGCGGGAACTTCTAGAAGCTCAAACAAACTTTTGAATTCCATACAATGTAATTGATGCTTCTAACGCGATTGGTGAACCGGATCGAGCATTTTCATTGGCCAGTACAGATCTGGATCCCCGTGCTCAACAGCCATTGGGCAATACAGATCTGAGCACTTCTGATTGGTCAATTCAGCCTTGTGCAGGATAGAGGGAAAGCTATAAATTGAGAAGACATTTGCCCAATTGAGGCATCCAGATTTTGAGTTTTCATCTCTGTTTCCCTCCTTCCGGTCAGATAGTCTATCTGTACCTTGTAATTTCTTCCTCTGTTTTGCTTTTGAGAGTGCTTTTATAACTCCAAAGAGATCGGATTCAAGACTGCTAGTCTGAGGGCTTTCTAAAGCCGTGCTCTGTAATTGTAAGATTGAATTTAAAAGGTTGCTGTAAACTGTGTTTTCTCCATTGGATTCATGTCAAGGGTTCTTATTGATCACCTTAGTGCATTAGACTCCTTTAGATTCACTACTTTGCATGCAATTTCCCTTGATTCATTACCCACATTTAATTAGCGTTGGTAACCTAGTTCTAAAGACTTGCGATGATGTTCATGTTCAATTGAGAATAGGTCAACAACTATTGGATGATCCGTGACCATTTAAGTGGACAGATCATAACCATAAGTTTAAACCCTTCCTTAATTGATTTATTTCTCTTACATCTCTTTGGTAGCCGGATGAAGATTGAATCAACTCATTTAGTTGCAGATTCTCCATTAAAATTCAAAGGCGAAATCACAGAAAGTTATTATTTCTCCATTTGATTTATTTTAATCACTTCCCCAACTTGAATCTGGATCAGTTAGTTAGTTCTTTTCTTTATTTGCTTTTAGTTAAACGTGACAAAAAAACCCAACACTCTCTTTTTATCTGCTTTCTAGATAATTATAGAGCCAGATCTGGTAGCACAGATCTGGAGGTCTATCTCATATTTCAGACAAATTCTCTGTGGACGATCTTTAATATACTCACTTTTAAAACTTACTACAATTGGCCCTGATCTTGCAGGCTATTGTTAGCCCTCAATGTGCTGATATCTCTTTCATAATTTAAAATTATGTAACTTATTATTCATTAATTCGTTCTCAAAATACACATAAAAAAGGCACATGTGGAGTTACAACAGGCCTCCAAATGCTAAAACGTTGAAACTTGGCACAAAGTGTGGGAAGAGGGACTGGTACGAGAGAGACCCATACCACATCTGATACCCTCCATGCTCAAAGAGACCATCAACTGGGAGCCCATGGCGAAGGAGTCCATCTGCAAGCTCCTCAATCGTACCCTCCAGTGACATAGCATCCCCGGGAGGACCCTGATGCACCACCCTCTCCCCCAAGTAATATGCTCTGACCCAGGAGCCGTAAAAAAAGATGATGTGATGATCAATAAACAGTCGGGACTGACCCATGGTAGCACGATCCCAGAAGGGGGAGCCGACATAGGGATCAAAAGTCACCTGCTCGAAAAAGAAGGGCCATATTAGTCAAAGCAACACCATCTAAAAACCCAAGGAAAAGAAAGAGAGAGAGGGGGAAAGTTGATACCTACTCCAAGATCATCAGGTCAAACTGGGACCTTAGACCCAGTTCCAGATGCATCATCCCCAGGTCCTTGCGACGACTGTTATGCCAGTTGCTCATGAGGGGATATGTGAACTCGTTTGAGAAGAAGGGGGAGCTGCCCAGCAGGAAATGTAAGAATCCCTAAATCTTAAAGGATGAACAAACAGGAAAATATATCAAAAGAAAGAGAAAAAAAAATAGGCCATGGGTGATGGAAAAATGAAAAAAAGTCACCTCAATCACAGGCCAGAAGCCGAGAACAGAGGCCACATCCCCAACTGGCCATCAACACAGCATATCCTGCTCCCCCACAGTCGAAACGATGCACATTATCCAAGTTTCCCATCAGACTAAGGAGGGATAGCGAGATTCGACCATCACTAGTATTGGTGAGAATGGTCTTACCCAGCAGGAAGAGGAGCGAGATGCGAGTGAGCATCAGTGCACTCTCGGGCTCAATGATGATATCCCTATCTAGCTGGTCCGGATCCACCAACTCGTAAATATCAAACTGACCGATCAACTACTATAGCTTGACCTTGGAGCCGGTCATATCCCAGGAGGTGGGGTAATCCCCAATCAACTCAATCACCTCTACACGGTTCGGTATGCGAGGAGGAACCACAGGTATCCCTCCTATCCTGATCTCGGTAATCATAAACTAGTCCACTAGGTGATGGTCAGCTCAGCCATGGACATATAAAAGGTCATCGTCTCAGGCCGGAACCGCTCCACCCGGGCCTTCACGTGTGCCATATCCCCCCCCATGGCCGGGCATGACAAGAATTCCCCAAAGTCGGCCTGGGCCAGAAGGAACCTCAGAACCTGGGGAAGACGAACGTAGAGGTGCTGGAGGTCAAACCAACCTTCGCGGAACATGAGCGAGGGCAAGGCCTGCATTAAAAGAACAAGGAATATTAGATTCAAAAGAAAAGAGGCCTGAACAAAAAAGAATAGTCAAAGGATGCATCTTTTACCTTGCTGGATATGCCAAAGTTTGAGATATGGGTGTACTGCTGATGCAGTAACCCACGACGTGCGACTTCACCTAGCATTTCCCACCAGTCATGAGAAGAGTGTTGCACCTAAATAATGCGCTCCCCTCTGGCACCATAAGTCACATCGGGACCACCCTCATGACCAAGGTCCTCTTCACTCAACATCCTAAAAGAGGAACATGCCGCATATATATAAAAATCATCATCATCAACTAAAATCAGAATCAAATCATCACAAGTGTTGTTAAAAATATCAGATCAAAGGAAGGTGAGTATGCCTCTCTCACACTAGATTTTATTTTTCTAAAAGGTAAATCCAAAAAAAAAAAAAATCATCAAGTCATACACCCTTCCAAAAAAATAAAAAACGAAAAAAAGAGAAGAAGAAAATCTTTACAAAAATCCTCCCAAAATTTCGATTAAAAAACCCCATAATGCATACACACTGAAATTATGATTGGGGAGGCATTCAAAAATTCAAAATCAAATCACTTTTTTTCCATCATGTAGTTTAAAATTAAGATCACACTAGTGTAAAAAGGAAAACCAAAATTTTTGAGCAAAAACCCACCCATTTTCCAAAAAGATTTAAAAGACACCCTCTTTTCAAACCAAAATTCCTGCGAATGAATGAAAATATCATGAAATAGATCACACATGTAGAGAAAATCATTTAGATGGATCATACATGCACAGATCATCATCTCTATCCCAAAAAGAAAACCCTAACCACATTGGAAATAAATCAAGATAAATCAAAGAAAATAGGGTTTAAAATGATTAACTTGAATGAGAAATGAACCCTAGAATGGCGGGAGAAAGCGTGATTAATCAGCAATGATGAACAACGGTGTGATGTCGAGGTTCAAATCGAATCAGTGGGGCACAAAGGGAGCCTTCCGATTCAGTTTAGGAGTGAGGGGAGAAAGAAATTTTTGAAAAACACCCTTTCTGCTTGAGCCCGACCGATTTAAAGAACATTTTTGCTTAGCATGTATAATATACACGCTAGGCATAAATTTGTTAGATTTGGCCTAACGTGCATAATATACACGCTAGGAATAAATTTGCCAAATTTGGCCTAGCGTGTATAATATACACGCTACGCATAAATTCGCCAGATTTTGCCTAGCGTGTATAATATACACGCTAGGCTTAAAATCCTCCCTTGCACATATGTGTGTTCCTTTTTAGGTACATATGTATGTGCAACCCTAAAAACATAATAAAAAATAAATAAGTAATAAAAAATAAAAAATAAATAGAAAAAAGAGCGACAGTGGCACACGTCTCAATAAGCGTGCCGACTTCAATTCGATCTGCTTGGGGATTATGCTAAAATAACATGTTTAAGGATAATGAGCATGCTCAAAATCCTGAACAAACATGAAAAACAAAAACAAATAGATATATGCACAAAATAACAAAAATATGTAGCTCATTGAAAAGTGGCACACACTCTCAAAAAGCGTTGTGACATCAATTCACTCCGCTTGGGTAGTTACGATTCACGAAAATAGTAGACTCTTGTTGTTGCTAAACGTGAAGATTGACACTGCCATGCATATACTTAGAAGATATCTCAAAATAGAAGTCTGCTAGATCACGGATCCGAGAAGATTGATGAAGAGATATTCCTAAAGGACTTTGCTGCTGAAACAAAGGAGCAATTCTTGAGCCCACCAACTATTCAAGATTGTCACAGGCAAGGATCAGGGCACTCTCAGGGAAAACCTATAGATTAATGTCGAGCTAACCCTTGGGAAGCAGCTCCACCATGTCGAAGAGCTCCACCAGCCATGACAACTTAACCTCAGGTCACGTCATGCAATCAGGAAGGGGATAGGCCTCGATCAATCGAATCACCTACTCACGCTGCAGGAAGCAAGTGAAGGTCACCAGTTCTGCTCCCACCTGGATCCCTATAATGATGGCCCTGTCGACTAGCATGATGTTCAGCTCGACCACAAACATATGGATGGTCATTATCTCTGGACAAAACCTCTCCAAAAGAGCAATCACGTAGGAGGAATCCCCTCTCATGGCAGGGCAAGAGAGGAAGTCCCCGAAGCCGGCCTGCATAAGGAGAATGCTCACCGCATAGGGGAGGCAAGCGTAGAGTCACTGCAGGTCAAACCACCCACCTCGGAATGTGAGTAACGGCAAAGGCTGCATCATCAGAACAGGACCATCAGAACTACGAAGGAAAATTTGCAAATGAAAAGCACAAACCATGGAATATGCATACCTCACTGGGGATCCCTAAGTTTGAGATATGGGTGTCCTGTTGGTGGAGAAGGTCGTGGTGGGTCTCATCCCCTTACATCACTAGCCAATACTGCTTCTTATGCTCAGTGGGACGCCTCTCAAAGGAGCGATTCACCCGAACAAGGTGCTCACCCTACGACCAAAGACCTCGGAGGGACCAGCCTCAAAGCCTTGATTCTCCATCACCTTGTCTTCCATGCGACATCTTGGAAAAGAAGCACCAAACAACGATTGTTAGGTGACGACAACAAGATATAAAAAAAGATCAGGTTAGTTTTGCTAAGCCTGAGACAAAAAGGGGTGAGCATTCCCCATTTTTTTCAAATTCAAAACAAAAAGTGGGTACGCCCTGTCATTCAAATTCAAAAAACAAACAAAAAAAATGTGTTTTTTACTTTACAAAAGAAGGGTTGTAAACACCCCGCCTTTCGATTTCAAAAACATATATTTATATATATATATATATATATATATACGTATAAACAAAAAAAAGAGAAAATTCGTACGAAGGGCACCCATTGCCCGTCATCTTGAGAGAAATCCACGTGTGTATGTACGCATATCAAATTCAAAAAAGAAAGGGGGTTTCGAATAATAGTTTTAAAACCCCCACATTTTTGTCATAAGAAAAGCCACTAATTTTTCAAAATTTTGAACAAAATCACTCATTTTTTCCACCAAAATTCACACAAAGAATGCATATAAATCATAAAAGGGATCGTAAATAAGTTCATTAACAAAAAAATATCATTTTTATCATCTAATGTAAAAACCTCAGCTACATTATTGGGCAAATCAAGAATTTCAAAAGAAAATGCATTAAAAAAATTACCTTTTGTATGAAACCCTAACCCGGCAAAGAAACACGTGATTGATTGGCGGCGGCAATACCGGCATTACCTCGGATAGTGGATCGGATGGACGGAAGAAGGAGGAGGTATCTCGGTTTATTTTTGGGAAAAATATAAGAAATTAGGATATTTTCGAACCTCTGTCCCGCGTCCACGATTTTAAGTGACCAATTGGCTATGCGTGCATACTATGCACGCATAGAGGTTTTTTCGCAAAAATTTGGCTATGCGTGCATAGTATGCATGCATAGCATAGCATACATATCAAGAAAAAAAAATGAAATACAAAAAAAGAAGAAATAAAAGAAATAAATATATAAACAAAGAAAAATAATAAAATAATATTTAAAAATAACAAAAAATAGATATATAAAAACAAAACAAAAAGAGTCTGGTTGCACACATCCCAAAGGGTGGTTCAACATCAAAATTCGCTCCACCCGAGTAGTTGTGCCAAATTAATGGTTGGGGTCAATGAGTATGCTCAAAGACCTCCAACCCTACCTCACATTTGGGCAGCCGTGCCAATCAAAGTGGGACAATCATTGCCTCATGAGATGGGCACAACCACTGGATCTTCACGTCTCCACTATGCCTTAATCTTTAAGAATGGGTCAATCACCCTCGTGCTCATGGAGTTGCCAGTTCAATACGAAACTCGAGCATCATGCATCATAAACCATACCATCATACGGTCATGCCCAGTAATGTCGCTAAGCATTTGGGGGCCGATAATCTCGAGGGGCAGATGATTACCAAATATTTAGGCCTCCATCACTCTCCATTTTCACCAAGTGATGTTTGAGGTTTGTGTTGGATACAATAGATCCGAGACCATTTGCCTTGGGCCTCTTCGGACATTTCCTTTGGCATACGTTCACTAGTGATCGGATGCCAAAGAGGGGGCATCTGTAGACACCCAAATTTCGCCCAAGGCATGATCAACCCATTCTTCGGGAAAGACAAACTCCTGAGCTTTCAAAAGTGCTTCCCGAACCCTTAGGACCCATTTCAGACCCTTAGAACTCATACCCCATTAAAGCCCATACTAGACCCATAGAACCCATATTGGACCTATAAGACCCATACCAGACCAAGCCTGGGCCCAGAGGTCCACATTTTTCAATTGTTGGATAAAATAACTCATGCGTGCATAGTATGAACGCAACGAAACTGTCTCTTCCCCAGAAGTTAACTCTAGTACGGCGCCTTAACTTCTCAGTTTTAAAATTGGGATTTAAAGCATATGCACGCATGCCTTAAAAACTTGCACATCCGAGATGACAGATTTTGGGTTTTGGTGTTTGAGTTGTGGACTTTCTTGAACTTTTGGGAGTGTTTCATTAGGACCCTTATTCCCCCAATAGCCTTAGAAACCACCCTTATGCCATTCAAGTGGCTTCCTTATCATCCACCATTGAAACCCATTCCCACCTTCTCCATTCTCCCGAAAACCCCGAATCCTTAGATTTCACATTACCTAATTTCAAAATCCTCATTAGTGGTGTAAGAGCCCACTAATCACTCCCCACTGTATAAATAGAGACCCACACCCCTCACTTTTCTACACTTGAAAAATTCCTAAAGAAGAAACTCCAGCAAAATACACCCCCACCTTGACCATTCCTAATTTCCTAAGTTCAACCCTTAGCTCCTATTCCTCTCATACCATCATACTTCCAACTCCATCATTCCCAAGCCTTGAAACCATAGACAAGCTCCCTCTCATACAATCATTTCCAACATCCCTACTTCCAAGCCTTAGCAAGTTAGGAGTCCCTTTACCCCATTTGCTTTCGAAAGTTCATTGGAGTTAGCTTCAACGCGAAGATCTGGCGGCGGTTCTAAAAGGGCCTGAGAGCACCGGCTCTCCCCTCTCTTCCTGTACGTTCTATTTCATCTTTTTCTTTTCCCTTGTCCTATGATTTGAGCAGTTATGTCACCAAAATTTTGGTGATTGCAAATAGCTCAATAGGATCTGAGTGCCTTTGGGCAAGGGGAAGTGTTGCAAACTTCCCTTTATTTTTCTATTTGGCCATAGTCGAGACCACTTACGAGTGGGCTGATTAGGTGCCTAACACCTTCCTAGTCGGTAACCGAAGTTCTTAGAGGCTTTGGTGTTGACCGATGATCGAAGTCAAATCTAGCATTTCAATGCATATGATGTTGATTTAGGTATCCCACGACACCAAAAGCTCCAGGTAGAGACTCCTTATTTTTTGTCCCATCGTCACGACGAGCCCATGAGATCCATGGTTGCACAAATGGAAACCCTTAAGGATTTTGATTGCATGATCCGGTATCACGAGGGGAAAATGAATATGGTTGTCAATGCTGTTGTTTACTTTGTGATGTCAAAATTTTATTTAAAAAAATGGATGATTAAATAGAAAATAGAGGGTGAATGTATCAAATCACAAAGCACAGTCCTGCAAGGATCCAAGGCCTGCTGTAGTAAGTTCTTGGCGAAGTAAGGGCTGTCCACAGGGAAAAGTGATCTAAATGTTGGTAAACCCCCAGATCTATTACAGATTTGGCTCTTCCTATCTATCCTAAAAGCCAAGAAAAACAGGAAGAGTTTTGGTTGTCACTTTTAACTAAAAACAAAAAAAAATCAGATCTAATTATAAAAAAAAAAATAAATGAACCAGAGATGAGCAAGAGAGAAATTCGAATGAGAGATAAAAAGTTTTGGTAAAAAAAAAAAAATCAAATGTGGAGAATTAAAAGCCTGAGATTAGTCTCACTGATAAATTGATTGGTTAAACAATAGTGCAGAGGATGGATCTGCAGCTATCCTTCATTCGGGTACAAGCTCAAATGCAAGGTAGAATAATCCAACTTAAACCAAAGGTTTGAATTGATCTTAAGGCTATGATCTGTGCACTTCAATGGTCATAGATCATCCTAGGGATTTTATTCAATCCAAAGGTCCAAATTGAAATAAGAAACCCACTACAGATGATGTGGACGCAAGGCTACTAGCTCAGGCATCTGTAGGGGCATGCAATCTATAGAAATTTGATGAAAATCAATAGATCTATAGATTAAATAAACTTTACAACCAACAATTCATTGATTTAATATAGCTTACAACAAATTGCTCTCAGATCTATAGTCTCTACATTATGCAATCCTCACACAAAGCTATCTCACCACTCAATTTATAGATCTGACGTCACCCTAGATGTTAGAAGAATTTAGCCAATCATGGTTGGGCTAAAGAGAGAATAGAAAAGAGAGAAGAAGACTAGAATTTTGGAGGAAAACTAATTCAATTTTTTTTGCTCAAATTGGGGATGCCCTCTTTGCTGTGTTTCTCCCCTATTTATGCATTTCTCTCCACCGTCTTAGATTTGTTTTTGCCAATCAGATCAAAAGGAGATCAAATCTGTTATCAGGCTTGCTGAGGTGGCTGCATTCCCTCCAAGAATCTCCCTCGAATTTGTTAGATTTGGTTAAGCACATGTGAGGCAGTTAGGCAATTCTTCTCCGTGCCATTTGCATTCCAAAAGTATCCTCAAAGCAGTTTGACAGCCTCTTGACATGTGCATCAAAGTATTGGATGACCTACGCTATCAGTTGGTTGGCAGGAAGTCCAGAGTTCGCATGTTGATAGGTTCAGAGAACCTTTCAATAGGTTCCAGCTTCAAATTTAAACCATTCAATAGGTTGGTTGTAGCTCTCGATAGGTTCTGCACTTGATCTTGATAGGTTCAGTTGAATTGCTCGACATCTCTACTTGCTTCAGCCATCCTCTCGACAAGTTCGGATCATCTGCTCGAGATGCAACACAGCTCTAGGTATGTATTCAACAGGTTTGTCTGTTCTGTTCGACAGGATCAGCTTGATTCCATGTAATGTAATTGAGAGATTGGCTGCCCTTTTCCTTCTGCTTGATAGGTTCTCTGAACCTATCGACAAGTTGTACTTCAACCTTAGATCCTCCCGTGGAGTTCATTTCCAGCATCAATTCCTCTCCACAGGTTGCTTTTCCTTGCTCCACAGCTTGTACATCACTTGAGAGGTTGGAATTCAGCTAGCTAGCACTTAGTACCATTCAAATGCAGTTACTGCTTTGTTGCCATGTGTATCCAGCTGTAGCATGGTTTTTGATTCCTCTCTGCTACAGTTCTCCAACAGATATGAAGCTTTGACTGCCACCCCTTTCTTCTTGGCACTTTTGGATGGATTTCTGCACTATGGTTGTAATTTATTGCTAACTACAAATAACACTGAAAACACATTATTAATCAGCTCAAAGGTCCATCAAAGGTCAGGTTGGGAGGTAAAAAATGGTATTGTTCACTGATTAACACACCCCCAAACCTAAGCTCTTCTAGTCCCTGAGTAAAGGAGAAATTAAAAACAATTATCAAAAGAAATAAATGCCACTTTTGTAGGGAGCACAGATGCATTTAGCATATGCATCAAGCCTTTTAAACCCCTAGGTGATCCCTAGTGGAGGAGTGAAGTCTTCTGAGGGTTTCCAATGAAGGTACCCACAAATTTCCTTATGAACATAGTTAAATCAAGTGCAAAAGTGACAAGTTAGATTTCAACAAACTCAGCCTCATTCCATACCTTGCTTTCTTTCTAATTCAGAAGTTTTAAAACTGCAATTGTAAAACAATTTAATACCTAAATCCTTATGTAGCCCATCACAACCAATCTAAAATCATCAAGAGAATAATATGTGTAAGACAATATATAGTTCACCATTAATTTGAGAATCAGGTTCAAACAGTGTCTCAAAAAGTTCAATCTCAGACCCAATTCTCTTAAAGGCTTAGTCTCACAAATGAATTTGAAGGGGTTCAATTTCACTCCAGCTCAAGAGCAGTTACAACCCTCAAATAGGACTGCAAGCATGAGCATAGGCAGTGCTACTTAGGTCTGAAGTCCTTTGGCTCTTTTCACCATAGATCGAACAGCTCCTCATCTCTACATGACAGCTCAATCCACTTCAGATCAGTAAGGTCTTTGTATTGGGTTGTAATGTGGCTTATGGTTTGAGATTTAAAAGAATAAAGGGAATAAAAGGGATTCCAAATTGAGAAATCAATAAGGTAAGGAGGTGACTCATGACTTCACAACCATCATTTTAGCACAACTTCATCTTCTTTTTTAATTTTTAGAGCCAAAGTGATCAGCTTATTCTCTTCTTTTCAAATTTACCAATGAAGTACTTTCTTGACTTCCCTTTCTCTTTTTTATATATTTTTCTCCATTTTTTTATTTTTTATTTTCGATATTTTTTATATGGGCTGGAATGCCACAGCTACACAACTGACACGCAACTACCATCAAATGTGCTCTCTTCTTCCTCCATCAACTGTTAAACCAGCTCCACCTTCTTCAACTTTTTCTCCTTTACCTTCTGATATTTCAGAGTGAGGGTTAGGCTGAATCAGGTCACTGAGGTTTGGATTCAAATTCTCTGATTTTTGTTAAAAAAAGCTTGGATTTTTAAGGCTCATATGGTGTATATGAAGGGCAGTTCAAAGGGTAAGGATTTTTAGGCTCAAACTGTCTAAATGAAGGCCTTACATCATGTCTTTAATGTCATGAGTACTGTCAAGCTATTTCAACTTGGAGATGCAAAACTTCTAGTGAAAAAGAGGTTGATTTAATCAGGCCTTAGAGCAGAAAAAATTGCCAAAAAACTCTTCAACTAATTTTTTACAGGCCCAAATCTCACTATGTATGGTGTTCCTTTGCCCTCATAGGGCATGTTCTTACCTTTTTCTCTCCTTGCTAGTTCAATATATATTGATTATGACAACCATTTCTTAATGACCTCCTTCATGGAAGAGTTGAATTTTAAAAGATCCTAGCATTAAACAGTCTACTATCCTTTTTCAATTCTCCTTGTCCAAGTTTGCTTAGGTGAAAATTTTCTTTATTTGTTTTGATCCTACTAATCACTACTGCACTTAGCTTAACTATTTCAAATGTCTACCCTGCCATACCCCCAAACCTATGAGATACAGTGTCCTCACTAGTTCAAAAGATACCTATGGAGAGGCAACATGGTAAGAAACAAAGCAACTTACAAGTAATAATGGAAGAAATAAAGTCCATGTATAGAGGCACAAAAACAGCTAAGTTTATTAACTAGAAAAAGGAATGTATATGATATTATACATGCAAAAGATTGAAATTAGACATTATACTACAAACATACCTAAAACTTAACATCTAATTATAAAATGACTGAACCAACTCCTAGAGCTAATATTCATCTGAATCTGAGCTTGATAAAGTCATTGGGTCCCATCCATATTTTTCAGCAATTTTGGCATAGTCCTTCTTCAAATTCTCAGTTTTGGCAGCACCAGCCTTTATCCTCTTTGCAGCTGGCTTCTGAGGCTTGGAGTTGCCCTGGTGCATGGTGGGCTCATTGATGGGCACCCCAGCTAATGAGGGTGTCTTCTTTCCAAAGATGGTTGATTGAAGGGTGTTTGCCAGTTTAGCCAACATCTCAGCCTTCTGCTTCTCCTCTTTATATAAATTGAGGGTATGCATGCATAATTATTCCCACTGCAGCTTCTTCACTCTATGATCCAGCTTCAGCTGGTCAATTGCAGCTACCAATGGCTGCTTTGCCAAAGTTTGAAGCTCAACCATACCTCTTATGACATCTCTATGGATATAAGGGTTGGCAGCCATAGCACTCTTCAGGGTGGAAAATGGGGGCACAGAGTTTGAGGATTCTAGGACAATGGGTGAGGATGAAGGGATAGCTGAAGGGTGTGGAATTATTGGTGGCAACTCCTCCTTTAAAGGTTTAGTCTGAGTGGAGGCAGAGGCTAGGGTGGGTGGGATAATGGATTCCTCCAGCTCAAAATCTGCTTGGGTGGAGGAGGAGGTAGAAGTAGGGGGCAACTCAGCAGACTCAAAGTCTGTCTGAGTAGCAGCAGTAGTAGTGGCTACTAAAGGTGAGGTCTGAGGAAGAAAATGTGATGGTGATACAGGAATGAGTGGGGTAAGGGTATGAGGTTGAGTGGTTGAGGTAGATGGGAGTAAAGTGGTCTGGATGGACTAGAGGCAGGTATCCATGTCAGACTAGTTTGCAGTGTTAGTATGAAGCTGGGAAATGACAGAATGTAGGAGGGAAAGAATTTGAGCAAATGAGTCTAGTAAGGATTGTGTTTGGATAACAAGTTGAATGGATGGAATTGGTTGAAAAGGTGATGGGGAAACATGTTGAAAGGGAGTAGGTTATGGAGAGTCGGGGAGTGGGGTGTATTCATGCCCAATATCCTCCACAATGGAGTCAATCAGGGATGAATACCCCTCAGAAGTGAAATGTTCTACATCCTGGGTATGGATAGAGGAAATGAGGGTAACAGGGTCAGTATAAAAGGGTATATCAGTGGGTGGTGAAGGTGGGTCATGGATTTGAATTTCTAAGATTGGGATGGAAGGGCTAGATATACTGGTTGCTGGCTTAGGTTGTTTGGATTTCCTCTGGTATGTGGTCTTAATGGTAGGTGTGGGCATGGCTAATGGGACAATGGTAGGAGGAGTTGACACAAGTGATGTTGTGGGGATTGTAGAAGGTGCGATTGTGGAAGTGAGAGGCACACATGCAGGTATGGAAGGTAGGGAAATTGATGAGGTGATGATGGCTGGTACCATATTGACAGCAGATGTAGCTATAGAGGCTGCAAGTGCTGACATGGCCAAAGGAGCAGTAAGTGTTGTGGTGACCACCGTCACTTCTGGCAAGGGGCTCTCAACTGGCTTCTTCCTCTTTCCAATCAAGGTCATACTGGTTGACCATGCTCTCTTTCCAAAAGCTTTAGGAGTCATGGCCTCAGTTGGCTCTCCTTCTTTCAAAGCATGCTTCCCTTACTTCAACAGAGCAGTGATAATTTTACTATATGGAAGACCTGGCACAAGTTGTGCCTTTTTTGATTTTTTAATGAACATCCACAATTCCTTCACAAATCAGCTAAGGGGTATTGAAAAATTAACCCTTGGAGTAAAAATAAAGGGCATCCACTATTGGGTGTCTTCTTTCTTGTTGATGCCTAATTACAAAGACAGTCTTCCTCAAAATGGTATCAATGAAAAGTAACCTGGGGTTCTAAATCTTTTCTCATCAAGGACTCCCCAGATCCAACAATTCCTTGAGTCAACTATTTAGCCATGACCTGAAATGACACACTATTAGGAGCTTCTAAACTGCTATATGGGACAAATTGAAATGGAACCCCCAACACCAAACAAATGTCCTTGTAATCTACAACAATCTCCCAATCATCAATCATAACCACAAGTGCAGGTTCAGTTGGCCCTATTGTCTTCTTCAGCCTTAAATTCT
This sequence comes from Chloranthus sessilifolius, assembly GCA_021018995.1. Lineage (NCBI taxonomy): Eukaryota > Viridiplantae > Streptophyta > Magnoliopsida > Chloranthales > Chloranthaceae > Chloranthus > Chloranthus sessilifolius. The sequence goes on from CM037586.1 coordinate 62,424,940, forward strand.
GATACCACAGTTTCACTAATCTGGGGTATACCTTCTTATTCAATGGGGTCAACAGAGGTTTCAAAGAGGCCTTTTCTAAATAGGTTAGAGTGTCCTTACACTCCTCTAATTTGGTGAAATAAGTTAAATAAAAGACTCTCTCAGCTATCAGACCCAAAGGATCCACAAATTCATTAGGAGTTGTCAGAGTCATAGGTAAAACAGGTAACTCCTCAGCAATGTCCTCACTGATTTTGGCTTTCTTAGATTTTTGAGTGTTCTTGGGTTTGTCAAGTTTGTCCACACTCAACTTCCTCTTAGCAGGTGGATCCACTTGAGATGGTGAAGCAGCTATCCTACTAGATTTCCTAGTGGATTTGGCAGGAGATTGAATCAAGTTGGACAAAAGTCCCTCAAATTGCTCAGGATTGGCCATTAAAAATACAGAACCTAACAAATTTCACATAGAGCTTATTCACTTACCACAATTTTATTCCATTTAAATCACTCTTACACACGACAGAGTATCCAGAAAGGCAAACCACAGAAATGATAGATTCAAGAGGTAGAGTTCATGAAGAACTTACCCAAAACCTAGGGTTTCTCGACAATTGACGTGTAGAGCACCAAACCAGCATAGACCAGGTGCAAAATGTCAACTTTTCAATGTTTGTGCAACTGGTAAAACTTCAGAACAATTAGAAATGGAACCACTGAGTTGGAGAAGAAAGGAGCAAGGGAGAACTCGTGCAGGAAAAAAAAACAGATTTGTAGCTCAAGGAACAAATGCTCAAATAAACTTGTCGAAAGATTTTAAAAGGCAAAAACACGACTTCGACAGGTTGAAGAGAAAATTTTGATAAGTTGATTCCACCTATCAATTAGTTGAAACCACATGAATATTCAAACTTCCCAAACTGAAGGTTTCGAGAGGTTCCTCAAACCTCTCGACAGGTTTAAAATTATTTTAGAAAACAGAATTCGAGAGGTTTCTCCAACCTCTCGACAGGTATTCAGAACCTGTCGAATTCACACAAAACGTCTCCAGAACCTGTCAAAAACTCTGCTCAACCTATCGATAGGTCTCAATACACCATCAATGCTTACTGCTCATCTGTATACTGTCCATATTTAATCAGGAATCAAAAATCCACCTCAGCACCACTACATTTCTCAATCATCCAAACAACACAGGATCCCCAAAACTCAAACATTATCCACAGTGGAAAATAAAAATTACAAATTTATTCAAATTAAAAATTCAACTAAATCACACTAAATGACAACTATTTTACAAAATGTACAATGTAGAAACTCACAGAAAGTTAGGAGGTTCTTGAGGGTTAACGGACTCAGTAGGCTCCACTGTATTTTCAACACAAATTTTCATCCTTTGACCATTCACTTTCTTGATCCTTCCATCCTTGGGGTCCATGATCTCAACAGCTCCAGATGGGGATACATGCAATACAGTGCAAGGCCCATCCCATCTAGATTTTAACTTTCTTGGGAAAAACTTGAGTTTTGAATTAAAAAGCCATACCTTATTACCTTCAACAAACTCCTTCCTAAGCAGGCGTTTGTCATAAAAAGCTTTGTCTTTCTCCTTATAAATTCTGGCATTGGTATAGGCATCTAATCTCAATTCCGCCAATTCAGATAGTTGTAATTTCTTGTGAAGACCAGCAGTAGTTAGATCAAAATTTAATGCGTTAATGGCCCAATAGGCCCTATGTTCTAACTCCACTGGCATATGGTATGATTTGCCATACACCAATCTAAAAGGAGACATCCCTATTGGGGTCTTATAGGCAGTATTATAAGCCCAAAGAGCATCCTGCAACTTCAGAGACCAGTCCTTCCTGTTAGTCCTTACAGTTTTCTGTAGGATGTGCTTAATCTCTCTATTAGAAATTTTTAACTTGCTCACTGGTCTGTGGGTGGTAGGGAGTTGCTATCCTGTGTGTAATAAAGTACTTTTTAAGCAAGCTTTTAAAATGTCTATTGCAGAAATGACTCCCCCCATCACTAATGATAGCTCTGGGGGTGCCAAATCTGGAAAAAATGTTATCCTTCAAAATTTTGAGGACAACTGTGTAGTCATTGGTTCTTATGGCAATGGCTTCAACCCATTTGGACACATAGTCCATAGCCACAAGAATAAAATTAAATCCAAAGGAAGGAGGAAAAGGACCCATGAAGTCTATTCCCCAAATATCAAACAATTCTACCACAAGTATGGGGCACAATGACATTGAGTCTCTCTTGGATATACTCCCCATCTTTTGACATCTCTCATAGGTTCTGCAATGCTCCACTGCATCCTTGAACAAGGATGGCTAGTAAAATCCAGATTGGAGCACTTTTGCAGCAATTTTCTTTCCACTAAAATGACCTCCACAGGCTTGCTCATGACACATTATAAGAATATTGTAGAACTCATTTTCAGGAATACATCTCCTCACCACTTGATCTGCACAACTCTTGTAAAGGTAAGGATCCTCCCACAAAAAATATTTAATTTGAGAGAAAAATAGGTCTTTGTTCATCTTTGACCAATGTGGGGGAATCCTTCCAAGTGCAAGATAATTCACAATGTTAGCAAACCAGGGTACAATCACATTGATGGCAAAAAGTTGCTCATTAGGAAAGGAATCATTCACAAGCAAATCAACAAAATCAGCAGTCAATATCTTAGATAAGTGGTCTGCTACCACATTCTCCACACCCTTTTTATCTTTAATCTTAAGATCAAACTCCTGCAGTAGGAGGATCCATCTGATTAATCTTAGTTTTGCTCTTTCTTGGATAAAAGGTACTTCAAGGCTGAGTGGTATGTGAATACAATAATCTTAGATCCTAGCATATAAGATCTAAATTTCCCCAAAGCAAAGACAACTGCCAACAATACTTTCTCAGTGGTGGTATAGTTCAGCCGAGCATCAGTCAATGTCTTGCTTGCATAGGGCACTACACTAGGTAGTTTGTCCTTTCTCTGCCCCAAAATTGCACAATTGCAAAATCTAATGCATCACACATCAGCTCAAATGGCAGAGAATAATCAGGAGCTTGTATGACAAGTGCAGAAGTGAAACAATTTTTTAACACCTCAAAAGTAGTGAGACATTCATTAGTGAACACAAATGGTACCTCTTGACACAATAGCTGGCATAGAGGTTTGGAAATTTTACTAAAATCCTTGATGAATCTCTTATAAAAATCAGCATGTCCTAAGAAGGATCTGACTTGTTTCACAGTCTTTTGAGGGGGCAAATGTGAAATCAGATCTATCTTTGCTTTATCCACCTCAATCCCCTTCTGAGAAACCACATGACCAAGAATAATTCCTTGGGTGACCATGATATTGCTCTTTTCCCAGCTCAATACTAGTTTTCTTTCCTCACATCTCTGAAGTACAAGGGAGAGATGGTGCAAACACTGATCAAAATCATCACCATACATAGAAAAATCATCCATAAAAATTTTTAAAAACATATCCAACATGTCAGAAAATATGGCATATATTCACCTCTAAAAAGTAGCAGGAGCATTACATAGTCCAAATGACATCCTTTTGTATGCAAATGTGCCAAATGGACAAGTAAAGGTAGTCTTCTCTTGATCTTGTGAATACATAGGGATTTGGTTATAACCAGAGTATCCATCAAGAAAATAAGGAAATGCCTTGCCTGCTAACTTATCCAGAATCTGGTCAATAAAAGGCAGTGGCAAGTGGTCCTTCCTAGTCTTGGAGTTCAATTTTTTGTAATCCATGCAGACCCTCCCACTAGTGACCTCTCTAGTTGGCATTAATTCACCAGATTCATTGGGTACAACAATGATTCCAGACTTCTTAAGGACCACTTGAGTATGTGCCACCCATTCAGAATTTGAAATTGGGTAAATTAGCCCATCATCTAATAATTTGACCACCTCCTTCATCACTACTTGCATGTGAGGATTTAACTTCCTCTGCATATCTCTAGAGGGTTTGGAACTCTCTTTCAAGTGAATCTTATGCATACACATAGCTGAACTGATTCCTTCTAAATCAGCAATAGACCATCCTATTGCTTTCCTATGCATCTTGAGCACATCAATCAATTTCTCCTCTTGTTCCATGGTGACTGAAGAAGAGATGATCACAAGCAACTTCTGATTCTGCCCCAAAAATACAAATTTCAAAGATTTTGGGAGCTGTTTTATTTCAAATTAGTTGGACTAATGAGTAAAGACTGCAAAGGTGCCTTATAAAGTGAAGGAAGAGACAGCACAGCAGGTTTCCAATGAGTGCTTTGCTGGCTCCAATACAGAATTCAAGGTTTTCACCTCTTCAGTCACATGTGTGGGGGCCTCCCCTACAACAGTTTTAGTTCAAACTTCTTCAAAAATATCAACAACATCATCCCAATTTAACTTCTTGGGCATGTTCTCCTCAACAAGCTCATCGAGCAAATCAATCATGAAACAGTCCTCACTCTCCACGTGAGGTTGATTTGCTGCATTGTAAACATTAAGCTTGACTTTCATATTCTCAAAAGATACCTCCGTTACCCCTGATCTGTACTGGATAAAGGCATTAGCAATGGCCAAGAATGGCCTGCCCAAAATTACAGGGATAGAGGTAGTGCATTTACTAAGCTCCATGTCCAAAACTAGAAAATCTATTGGATAAAAAAATTTGTCAACCCCAACTAGTACATCTTCAATAATGCCCATAGGTCTCCTCTCAGATCTATCAGCCAGTTGTAAAACAACATGTGTGGGTTTTAACTCCCCCAAACCTAACTTCTTATATACAGAATATGGAAGTAAGTTAGCAAAGGCTCCTAGATCTAATAGTATTTTTCTCAATGGTATGATCCCCAATAATGCAGGGAATTGTGGGAACTCTAGAATCTTAGAATTTAGCTGGGGTTGCAATGGACAAAACCTGGTTTACTTTTTCAGTAGAAAAAACTTTCTTAGATAAATGAATCTTAGATTGTCTTTTATGGGTATACAAATCTTTCAAAAATTTTGCATAGGTTGAAACTTCCTTTATGGCATCAAGTTAAGGTAAGTTAATCCTTACTTGTTTAAAAGTGTCCATCAATTCCTGCACTTTAGCATTCCCCTTATCAAAAGGAGAAGGTGCTTGAAGGGCATGAGGAAATGACGGATGAGATACTGGTCTCTCATCTGCAGCCTTTGAATTTTTTTTAATTTTTTCCTTATTTTTATTTTCATCTTCATTTTTCTATTGGGACTCAATTGCAACCCCTTTATTTTTTAGATGTTGCTCTTACTGCATACTGTCACTGATTAGGTTCTTTTGTGCTACAATCCTTGTGATCTCACCATCAACATGGTTATCCACTAGCTTGCCCCTTCTCAAAGTAATGGCCTTAGCTTTTTCATGAGTTTAAGAAGACTCACCCACCATGTATTAACCTTTAGGATTGTTCATTGGCTGACATGAAAGTTTGCCCTCTTCTCTCCTAGTCAAAGTATTAGATTGTTGACCAAGATGGTCCTTTATCTTTTTAATGCTTTGGCTATGAGAATTTTCAATTTGGGACAAAGAACTCAGGTTTTGTAATGAGGATAAAATATTTTCCTCAAATGAAGGTGTTCTAGCAAGTGGTGGGGCTGGTGCTGGTGGATTTTGGTGACTTGGCTGAGCCATTGGTTGTGCCACAGGTTGTTGGAACTGATGCCTTGGGAAGTAATTTTGCTGATATGATTGGGAAGGTCTATAAGGCAGAGCCTGTTGCAGCTGGACTAAAAATTGTCTTGCCTTCAGCTCAAATTGGAGTGGCTCCTCCAAGCATACCCAGCAAGTTGCTGCTGCCCAAAATACTGAGCAATATTTGCATGCTCCATGACAAGCTCTGGGTACTAACCAGTAGAAGGACAATCTTGAATAGAGTGTGTGGGGGTTGGCATATCAGACATGCCTCCTCAATTTGTGCAACCATTTTAGGTTGCATCACACTCATAAACTTATCAAATTTCAGGCTTAAACTATCCACTTTTCTTTCTAGGTCATTGGACACATTGACCTCATACATTCTTCCTCTCGAGGTGGCTTCCCTTACCATTCTAGCTGGAGTCCCAATATCATTGCGAGATAGAGACTCCTGTTGTATGGAATTATCACTGATTATATCAAAAAGCTCTCAAGCCTCATCAGCAGTTTTGTGGAGATAAATACCCCCACATGAGGCACCCACCATATCCCTGCTCTTGGGATCAATTCCTTGGTAGAAGCTTTAGATAAGCTGCCACTCAGAAATTTGGTGGTCAGGACATTTCTTCAACAATTCCTTAAACCTCTCCCATGCCTGATGAAAATCCTCAGTTGAGGATTGAGCAAATGAAATGATGCTCTTCCTCAATTGACTGGTTCTAGACATAAGATAAAATTTGGCAAAAATTTAGCATTAGAGATCATTCCAGGACTGGATGCTATTGGCTTGGAGCATGGATAGCCATGTTCTGGCTCTATCCTTTAGTGAAAAAGGAAAGAGCCTCAGTTTGGTGGCTTCTTCTCCTAAGTCAGCAATATTGAATATAGTGCAAAGAGCAAGGAATTCGTCAATATGTTTAGAAGGATCCTCCTTACTCAGTCCATGAAATGAGGGCAACATTTGAATGATTGAGGATTTGATTTCGCAATTACCTTGAACAGTAGGGAATTGAATGCAGAAAGGGGTGGTATATGCCCCTAGTGCATTAAATTCCTTCAAGGTCCTTTCCTACTGTTCCATCGCAAATGGCTCACAATTAACAACATGTGTGTGGGGGGTGCTTAGGTCTAAGAAGCCTTTCAACTTCAAGTCTAAAGGGTCAAGCTCTAAGTTGAGGGATCTTCTACCAAGCATAAACACACACACTACAAGAACAATAATAACAATTTACAGCAGACAAACACTAGAGACAAAATACTACTGAAATAAAGAAATGATAAAATGACAACATTGAAACTATGAAAAAGGAAAAGGAAATGCAAACTCAAGCAAAATGTGCTCTAGCTGCAAGCTATGAACTGCTCTCCTAACTATAGCTTTAGATCTGAAATCAAATTCAATAGACTACAAAACTACAGTAGCATTAATTCAAACACAATGATTACAAAAATTCTAACTAAAATGTTGCTTTACCAAACTTAGATTTACAAATCTGCGGCAGCGGCCCCAAAAACTTATTATTTATTTTGTGATGTCAGAATTTTATTAAAAAAAATAGATGATTAAATAGAAAATAGAGGGTGAATGTATCAAATCACAAAGCACAATCTTGCAAGGATACAGGGCCTGTTGCAGCAAGTTCTAAAGGGAAGTAAGGATTGTCTATAGGGAAAAGTGATCTAAATGTTAGTAAATCTCCAGATCTATTATAGATCTGGCTCTTCCTATCTATCCTAAAAGCAAAGAAAAATAGGAAAAGAGTTTTAGTTGTCACTTTTAACTAAAAATAGCAAAAAATCGTTTCTAATTGTAAACAAATTTATAAAATGAACCAGAGATGAGCAAGAGAGAAATTCGAATGAGAGATAAAAAATTTTGGTAAAAAAAAAATCAAATTTGGAGAATTAATAGCCTGGGATTAGTCTCACTGATAAATTGATTGGTTAAACAACAGTGCAGAGGATCAATTTACAGCTATCCTTCAGTAGGCTGCAAGCTCCAATGCAAGGTAGAATAATCCAACTTAAACTAATGGTTTGAATTGATCTTAAGTCTATGATCTACCCACTTCAATGGTCACAGATCTTCCTAGGGATTTAATTCAATCCAAAGGTCCAAATTGAAATAAGAAAATCACTACAGATGCTGTGGACACTATTATTCATTGAAAAGTATCACTTTTCACCTCTTAAGCTAGCCTTTACTACACCTTAGAGCTGTCTAATAACTCTTTGTTTAGCTTGACTTGTAGTTAGTAATAATTTTGCAGGTTAGCACAAAGTCTATGCTTTTGATGCTAAAAGGAGAGAATTAAAGCCATGGAGGATTGTTGGGCCAAAGACTGATGGAACACCATGGTGGTACACACCATGGTGACTATTTTGCATGCCAAGGTGGACCCAAGAAGTCCAGTAGATGAGAGAAGAATGGAAGTGAATGGAGAAAGGTGCAGCAAAAGCATCTGCATGGCAGCAGAGGAGCAGAAGTGTTTTCTCATGTAGTCAGAGGTGATGCCTCTCATTGTTTAAATCTACAACAAAGCTTCCTCATGCAACTGATACCTGCAGCACAAAGGAACTCGCCATTACTCATTGGCGTAGCTCAATGAAGGATTAATCTCAGAGAGTTGCTTCGTGCAGTAGTCGCGTGCCTTAATTACACTAATCATTCTAAGACCTCGCGCGGCACTCGTGCACTCAAGCCTTCGGAAATCCAGCTTGCGAAGCTCTTGCAGGGATCAAATCTCACATAGTCGTGCACGTAGTCTCGCGAGACCAATTTGCATTAAAGAACTCAAGTAAGCTTGAAAAGTTCTCGCGTAGCTCAAGAGGAGAGAGAGCTCCAGAAATTCTCTCACACAACTCTCGTGAACGTCAAAGCTAAAACTTTACCTGGAGAGCTGTGCTATGCACTACACATAGAGCTGAGAGATCAATGTTGTACTTCACGAGACCCTTGTGACTGGAAGTACCTGAAACTCTACTGTGAGGGTAAGGCCAAGGCGTGCAAATACTACCTCGTGACAGCAGTGCAGGGCAGAGCAGCTGCATGACAATTCAAATCCTGCTGCACGAGCAAGGAGCTTTTCAAGCAAAATTTTACCTCATGAGCACTCTGCAACTGCGCGAATGAATTAAAAAATTCAAAGCCAGCCCCGTGAAGCTCGGGCTCTCCAGTTCTCATTCTTTACTCAGGGACCTTTTGAGGATTTCCCCAAGTCTAGGGCACACATCCCGAGGCCTTGATCCTAATGCACACATCCCAAGGCATCCAAGGGTTGTAACCAAGCCACGTCTATCAGAAAATTAGGGTTTAATCTTCACTTGGCCAAGGCATCAATGACTGAGTATATAAACTGTCATTTTAACTTAGAAAAATATCTCTCCTTCAACCTCAGTCAGCTGTGAGCTCGAGTAGATTAGGGTTAGATTTTGATCATCTCTTTTTCCATTTTTCTTCTTCCTTAGCCCAACACTTGCTGGCTATGACCTTTGTAAGCAATTAGGCTTAATTTTATTCAATTTTTATAATGGGTCTAGTGGACATTGGGATTTGTTGAGAGCTGTTATGCACAAGGCTGCTGCCTTGAGGACATCTCATTGTAAGTATTCGTTTAATCAATAAATGTCTATTTTAATGCTTATTCAATTTGTTATTTTCCTATTTGTCTATAGTTTTATTCAATCTAAGCCATACATTTAGGACTTGAGCTGATTTGAAACCCCCATGGAAGCTTGAGCTTGTAGCCCTGTAACCATGGTAGTAGCAGTAATTTTCATGTTCCATCTCAGTCCCCTGTGGTGTGGATAACCTCTGTGGATAGCCTGTGACCATTTAATTGGACAGACTATAACCCTAGGGTGATTCTAAGCCACAGATCTAAGAGGAATTCTTTTCCTCTGTACTTGAGCTTGTACCCTTGTGAGAGGTTGTTGCAGAAACAAGCCCCCCTTTGTTTTACTTGACCAACATCAGATGTTAGATCTGATTTCTTTGTAGAGATTGCAGACTTCTGAGCTGAGTCATTGCAAGCCTATTGTAGCAATGACCAGCTGCATTTAAAGTCTCCAAATAGCCTTTGAACAACTGTGGTTTCCACTATTTTTTAAGAGTTATTTGCCCCAATGGATGTCTATGCTTGTAGCCTGGCATACATGGTGTTTGTAATTGTTTTAACGTTCTGATTTGAGCCATTGGGGGGAGGATAACCATTGGATAATTTGTGACCATTTAAGTGGACAGGTTATAGCCTTAAGATCAGACCATTGAAGTGGATAGGTTATAGCCTTAAGATACTAAGTCAAACCATAAGAGCTGAGTTAGATACCTCCTCCTTGCAGATGTGGTTGTAGCCATCTGAGGGATTGTTGCAGAGACAGCCCTAAATCTAAATTATATAACTTATATAGCCTTAGCTTAATTGCCTACTTTCCATCATTTTTATCTTTATTTTAACATACACCATCACCACCTTCTTCATAGCCCTTTCTTTAGGATAGGACTATACTTTATTTCTCTTCTTTTAGTGATAATTTAGTGTAGTTGTGACACCCAACTTCCTTTCTCTAGGATTATCAGATTTGTAGCCAGATCTTGAGGCCTACTAATATAACTCATTTTGGGTTCTAGATCAATTTCTCTATGGGATAAACTCTTACTTACTCAAAACTTGCTACAATAGCCCTATATCTTGCAGGCTGTGTATTTCAGACTTGCTGTTTTAACCAATCTTCATTTCATCATATTTTGATTTACTTTTCTTTACCACTATTTTCTCACCAATATCTAGACATAGCAGAACTCTGAGACAAAAAACCAATAAATTTTTGGCATTGCTATTGGGGATATTGATCTTTTTAGTAGACCTGAGTTGTATTATAATTTAGTCTCGAAAATTCTTTATAGCTGTAACTTAAATAGAATAAAAAGTACTACTGATTTTTGTAGAATTTTTACAAAATTGGATAGCAGCAACAGGGAAAAGCTAGAGCTGCAGCTGAAGTTTAGCTAGCTCTGTTTGCACTTCTTTTACCCTAAAACTCAGTCCATTTGTGTTGAATTCCCTGTCATTAGTTTAGTTGTAAATTTTGTTTGCAATTTTTTTTTTTTAGTGCTATGAGTATTTTCTTTACCTGTTGATTCTGTGTGTGTATGCTTGGTAGAAGGTCCCTTAACCCTGAGTTGGAACCTCCAAATCTTGAGGTTGAAAGGGTCCTTAGACTGAGAAACAACACACCAGCCCCTACTGTTGAAACTAAGCCAGCTGTAATGGCTGAGAGGCAAAGGACACTGAAGGAATATAATGCACCTGCGGATTACACATCTCTCTTTTGCATACAATTTCCTTCAGCTGAAGGAAACTATGAAATTAAGTCCTCCACCATTAACATGCTGCCATCTTTTCATGGGCTCAGTAAGGAAGGTCCTTACAAGCACATTGATCAAATTTTGGCACTTTACACCATATTTAACATTGCTGGCTTGGGACCTAAAGCCACCAAACTTAGGCTTTTTCTTTTTTCCCTAAAAGATAAAGGCAACACCTAACTCTCTAAGCTTCCAGCCAATAGCATCCAGACATGGAGTGACCTTTAAAGCCAATTTCTGGCAAAATTCTTTCTCATGAATAAAACTAGTTAGATGAGGACAAACATATTGTCATTTACTCAATCATCAACTGAAGATTTTTATGAAGCATGGGAGAGGGTTCAAGAAATGTTAAAATAATATCCCCACCACCAAATTCTTCAGTGGCAACCTGTACAAGTCTTTTATCAAGGAATTAATCCCAAAAGTAGGGACATGGTGGATGCCTCATGTGGGGGTAGTTACCTCCACAAGAGATCTGATGAGGCATGAGAGTTGATTGACATTATAGGTGAGAATTCCATGAAACAGGAACCACTATCTCACAATGACAGAAAGAATCCACCCCTAGAGGTGGAATGTATGAGGTCAAGGTGTAGAGTGAATTAGAAAAGAAGGTAGAAAATTTGAGTTTAAAGTTTGATAAATTGGTGAATGTGTTGAAACCTAAGATGGGTGCGCAGGTGGAAGAGGCATGTCTGATATGCCAATCTCCCACACATTCACTTCAAGAATGTCCATCAGTCAACCAATTTCCTAAATTAGTTATGAAACATACTAATGTTGCCCAAGAATATGGGCAGCAACTTGCTGTGTACACATGGAGAAACCATCCAAATATGAGGTGGAGACGAGACACATACAAACAACCCCAACAATAGCAGTTGGCAACTCCATAAAGACCTCAGCCTCATTTCAACTAGAGATATGCACCAAGGCAGAATTTTCAGTTGCCTTCCCCACAGCCAAATCAGTTGGTTGTGCCCCCACCATTGCCCAAATCCTCTACCTTTGGAGAGCAAATGCTGGCATCAATGCAGAATCTGAGAAATTTAGTACAAACTGTGAACTCTCATGGGCAAAGCATTAAAAGAATAGAAGACTAGTTGGGTCAAATCTGCACTGCTTTGAATAAGAGGGAGGAGGACAGATTGCCTAGTCAACCCTTGGCCAACCCTAAAGGGAAGTACATGATTGGAGAAGGCACTTCTACCCATGAGGAGGCTAATGTAATCACTACCCTGAGGAGTGGAAGGGTGGTTGACACTTTAGAGGGCAGTGCAACTGAGGAGGCCATGGAGAGTGAAAAAGAAGAAAATGTGAGTCTTGAAGAACCAGTAAATTTATTCCCTGCTGTGGAGCAGTAAGGATAAAATAAAGGGGCTGATGTTGAGCCCCAACAATAAATAATAAATGAAGAAAAGAGAAAAAAATAAAAATTTGACCATAATGTTGCTAGGCATGCAGCTGTGGCACCAGCAGTCCCACAACTGCCATTTCCTTATGCACTTGCTGGCCCATCTCCTTTTTATAAAGGAAATGCTCAGATGGATGAAATGATGGAGACCTTCAAGCAGGTCAAGATCAATTTGCCCCTACTTGATGCTATAAAATAAGTCCCTGCCTATGCCAAATTCGTGAAGGACCTGCACACAAAAAGGAAAAGAAAGGGTGCAGCTGTCCAAAAAGGTTTTTGCTATTGAACATGTTAAATTAGTGTTTTCCATAGCTGCACCTGAGAAATTGCAGGACCCAGGGGTACCAACTATCCCCTGCATATTTGAAAACCACACCATTGGTAGAGCCCACTTGGACTTAGGGGCCAGTGTGAACTTGCTCCCATATTCTGTGTATGAGGAGCTGGGTTTGGGGGAGCTAAAATCTACATCAGTTGTGCTTCAGCTGCCTGATAGGTCTGAGAGAAGAATTACAGGTGTGGTAGAGAATGTTCTGGTGGGGGTGGACAAGTTCTACTATCCTACTGATTTCCTAGTTTTGGACATGGACCCTTGTAAAAGTAAAACCCCAATTTCTGTCATCCTTGGTAGGCCATTCTTGGCCATTGCCAATGCTTGCATTCAATGCAGGTCAGGGGTGATGGAGGTGACCTTTGGCAACATGAAGGCCCAATTAAATGTGTACAATGCTGCTAGGCATCCTCAGATGGACATTGAGGACTCATGTGCAATAGATATACTAAATGGCCTTGTGGAAGAAGAATTATCCAATCTGTTGGATTGGAATATAGTTAGGCTAGTTTAGAGTGCTTGCTACTGACTTTATTGAAGACAGTGATAAGAATGGGGTGAATGAAAATGAATGAGAGGTGGATTGAAAATGACAGAGTAGTAAGCCTAAAATATGCACAATCCAGCAAGATACAGGGCCTGTTGTAGGAAGTTTTGATAAGTAAGAGTTTGTCCCACAGGGAAATTGATGTTAAGCTCCAAGGGAGCCATCTTTAGTAGGCCCTCCAGATCCGGCAATCTTAAATGGAAGGGGATTTAGGGTCACTAAAATCTAAATTCTAAGGTATCCTAATGTCTAAACTATAGAAAGGTTTAAGAAAGAAGATGGAGTGAGAAAATAAATATAAAAGGGTGAGAAGTATGCTATTAGGTTCAGATCTGATGGGTTTCATGACTCAGATTCAGATCTGCCACATGTATAGTATCTGGCCCAAGGCTACATTATCACCACTGAGGAGAAAGAATCCAACTCATCTCTGTGCCATGATCCAATCCCTTTATGGTTGTAACCTGTCCACTTAAATGGTCCCAGATTATCCAATTGGGGAACCACAGTCCAGAGATGGGTCAAAATAAGTTTATCATTGTAAGCACTACTTCATCCAGGCTACAAGCACAAGAATCTATAGGGAACCTCATCCTCTAAAGTGCTATGTGTGGGGCTAGGCCTGTATGGGAGCATGTTAGCACAGACACATAGAACCGGCAAGAGTTTGAGTGCAGCCTTAGATCCAGCTGTCCACTGCTTTAGAGGGACTGCAGGGATCCAGTCGCAAGCTTACAATCTCTATAACAAAACTAGATTTGCCATCTGATGGCGGGTCTATACACATATAGGGGAGTTTGTCTCAGCACAATCTCTCACAGGGCTACACACACAAGTGCAGAGAAGAATAATCCGTCTTGAGTCTGTGGGTTGGCTTCACCCTAAGGCTATAACCTGTCCACTTAAATGGTCACAGACTATCCCAGAGGCTATCCTCCTCACAAAGCTCAAGATAGAACAAGAAACATTACTGCCACCACCATGTTCACAAGGCTACAAAAGCTCATTGCTTCCATGGAGACTTCAGATCTAGTGGGTCCTGTGCTGGGACTAGGCCTGTATGGGAGCATGTTAGCCCAGACACACAGGTCACTTGGAACTGAATAAACCATAAAATCAGTCCTCCATTGCTTGCAATACGCCCTAGAAATGACGGATCTCAAGATAACAGCCTTGTACAGTACAACTCACAAAAATCTCATAAAAGTAAAACACCCTATCATGAAACTCCAATAGTCTATTCCAAATAGTCATACAAAGGCATAGCCAGCAAATGCTGGACTATGGAGAGAAGAAAAAGTAAAAAGAAAACTACCTAAAACTTCCTAGAGATATGCAGCTACTGCAAGAAGAAGATAGACTAAATTCAATTCTATGCAGAGAGTCCTCTAAACCTAAACCAGGCTTAGGTTTATATAGCAGTTAGTTTGGCGACGCATTAGGGTTAGGAAACCCTAATTTTAATGATGCCACATGGCCTAATATTGTCCCTTGGATGCCTCGGGGTGTGTCCATAGAACTTGGAGCATTAGAATGCGTGCCCTAATTGCTAAAAGTTCCTAGAATGTCCTTTGTAGAGGTGAGGGAGAGTTTGAGTTCAGAGCCTCGCCAGGTGGCACTGGTTTCCAAGACTGTCGTGTGGTAGCACAGACTTCGCGAGGTTGGATTAGCTTGATATTCTAGCCGTCGCGGGGTTGTCTTAGTTACAACTGAAGCAGTCGCGTGATAGAGCATTGAATCCTCGCTGGATTGCTCTGGTCTTCGCGGGATTGCACTTTCCTTCTGAATGGTGAGGGAATCACGTGAGCAATTTGTTTCTTAATGGATCTTCATGAGGATCCTTGCGAGGACGTGATGTGCATTGGTCTCTGAATTGCGCGAGAGGTTTTTATGAAGTTTTACATCCCGCGGCCACTCCACAACAGCTGCGTGCCGAAATACGTGGAGCTCTCTCTCCGCAGTTGATCTGAGTGAATTGTGTGAGGTTTGAGAGCTGCTTTCTTGAGCTGCGCGAGACAGCGGGAGCAATTATATTTGAGCTTTGTGAGAGCTGCGCGAAGTATCATTCTGAAGCCCGTCTGTCACTCAACTGCGCGAGAACAGTGCAGGCAATTGGAAATGAAGTTTTCAGAGACTCGCGAGGACTGCACGAGGCTTAATTTCTGAATCCTTTAAAGCTTGTGAAAGCTGGGCGAGGTTCAATTCTTGTCTGGGTTTAGCTTTCATCCTTCTGAGGGACTTCTAGGGCAAAAGTGGGCTCCTTAACAGGGTTCAGGCCTTATTGCAGCTGCTATTTATTACCTACAAAAATGACTTAACACACATTTATTAGATGGCTAAGGGTCTAACAGAGGCTAAGTTAAGGGGTGAAAAGTGATACTTTTCATGTCTTAGCACACCCCCAAACCTAATCTTTGCTAGTCCCTTAGTAAAGCTACACTAAAAATCTACAGAAATTAAATGCCACTTTCGTAGGGAGCACGGATACATTTAGCATATGTACCAAGCCTTTTAAACCCCTAGGTGATCCCTAGTGGTGGAGTGAACTCTCCTGAGGGTTTTCAGTGAAGATACCCACAAACTTCTCAATAAAACAGTTAGCAGAAGTGCCAGATTAAAGTCAGCTGTCAAGAAATAGAGCATCAGTTCACCCCTAAATCTGTAAAAATATAAGAAATTTAAATGCGTTGTCTGCACAGATGTTTAAGCATCAAAAACTTCCCTTGATAGCACAGCATTTCCAATCAGTTCACAATAGGGAAACTACACATGTGTGTTAGCACTGAGCTCATCATTAAATTAAAAATTAGGTTGTAGGTCATGCCCAATACTTTCAAGATCAGACCCAAAACTCTCTAGGGCATGCTCTCACAGAAAAGTTTTGAGGGATTCATTGTCTCTCAAGCTCAAGAGCAGTTACATCCCCCAAATGGGTCTGTAAGCATGAGCATAGGCATAGCATTCAAGTTCTGGCGTCATTGGCAGATTTTTACCGTAGATTGGACAACTCATTATCTCCACATGACAGCTTATTCAACTTTGGATCACAAGGGCTTTAACTGGGCTGTAATGTGGCTTATGGTATTGGGTTATAAAAAAATTTGGAAGATTGAAAAGGGGTTCAAAATTGAGAAATCGGTAGGTGCAGGAGGTGATTCATGACTTCACCTTCTTTAATTCAGCTCCTTTCATCTTCTTTGAAATCTTCAGATTTGAAGTGATCAGTTTCTCTTCTTGTTTGATTTTTTTTTTTTTCGATGAATGTTTCCTCTTGACTCCTCTCTTACTCCTCTTCATTATTGTTTTCTTTTCTTTCTGATGCAGTTATCTTCTTTTTATTTTTGTTTTTGCTTTGATCAATTGCCACCTTTTTCCTCAGTTGTTACACTGCTAGAACTTCAGATAATTCTTCTCCACTCATCCAATGTTGACCCTAGCTAATCCATTCTTAACTCTTTCTCCTTTACCTTCTGACTTCTCAGAGTGAGGGTAAGGTTAAATTAGATCCATAGGTTCAGGTGCAAGTACTCATGTGTGTTTTTGAAGAAAATCGGTCTTTGAAGCTCAAAGAGTGTATGTACAAGGGAAGTTGCTTTAGGGTTTGGTCTGTTTAGGCTCAAACTGTCCAAGAGAAGGCCTTGATCCTTTCCTAAGTGTCATGAGTGATGCCAGTTGTTTCAACTTGGAGTTACCTAACTTTTAGTGAACATATTGACTCAGCCAATCCTTAAAGCTAGAAGAAATTTGCCTCAATCACTCCTCAAATAATAAAAAAAATAATTTGTAGGCCCAATTCTCACTGGTGATGGTCTTCCTTTAAACTTTTAAGCATGTCCTTACCCTTTTTTTTTTTCTTCAATGGTTCACTAAGTGCTTATACTAGTGAGTTTTCTTGGTGTTCTCATCATGGAAATGTGAAAATTTAGAAATTTATAATGTCTAAAGATCTGCAAAAAATTTTAAATTCCTTAATTTTCATAATTCTTAAGTGAACACAGCTCCATTTCTATGTGACTCACATGATTCTGATGCACTTTAAGTTAACTATGTTACTGGCAGACCTACCTGCCACACCCCCAAACTTAAGAGGAGCAGTGTCCTCACTGGTTCAGAGGGGAGAATAAACGGTAGAGTCCAAGGAACATGCAGAAACACATATAGAAGAAGAGAGAGAAATACAAATGCAAAACTGAAAAGTATGGAACTAAAAGAAAATTTTCATTAAAAAATAAAAAAAGAAAATATGAAAAAAAAGAGAAAAAAAAAGAACAGAGAAAATGGGGGGGGGGGGTTAAGGGGAAGCCGGGGGAGGGTTGGAGGAAGATAGAGGGGGAGATGCAGGTGGTGCCATATTGTTCTTTTTCTTCTTCTCCCGCTTCTCCCTTCTTTTCTGTTTCTTCTCCTTTAACTTCTCTTTTTTTCTTTTTCTTTTCCTCCTTGGCCAGGATCCGCATGACCTCGTCATACTCATCCCAGAGAAATTGTAGGGGGTCCGGCTCCTTAGGCGGTGGGGGATTGTCCCAGACGGGGTAAAATTTGATTGGGAAGCCAAAGGGGTTGTCATCCGCCATTTGTGTGAGGAGGTGTGGACTTCTAGGGTTAGAAGAGGAGGGATGAGATGAAAAGGGACTGAGGGCCAGTTTTAAAAGAGAAGGACGAGGGAACATGAATCGGCAGAATTGAAATGGCGCCCATTTTCACACTTGGCAATAAATGAGGGCTGTGTGGGGAAAGAAGAAAATACACAACGGACTCTTTGGAAAAGAGAAGTAGCATTAAATGCATGTCCAAAGAGAGGCATGGTATTTAAAGAGCGAAGTGTAGCGGGCGGGGATCCTCGCGAGGAGCAATAAGTGGTGAGGAAAGGACATTGAATTTCCTGATGCAGGTATTGCACAAATTAGATTCAGCCACCAACGACATCTATCCGCTACATGGAGTACTTTTTCAAAGAAAAAGATCCTCCCAAAAATTGGTCTCCTAAAATGGAAAAAAGAATAAAAGCAAAAATACCAAACAGACAGAAATAAACAGACAGAACAGAGCAATAGATAAAATTAGAAATTCTATTAAAGTGGAAGAAAAATTGTTACAAGTGGCATTTCAAAAAGAGAAACCTAAGATACAATCTAGAAGCTAGGATCTAATCTAAATCAGAATTGGTAAGGAAATCCCAGCCCATCTCTTTAGCCTGTGCCTTAAGGGCTGCTCTGTCTTATTTCTTCTTTTCCTCCCTCTCCTTTTTCTTTTCCGCTGGTGTTTTCGCTGCAGATGGAGCTTTAGGAGCCCTCACTCTCATTTTTGGTGCTTTGGGAGCCTTTGGTTCCTTGGGTTCTTAAGGGGCTTTACCTTTACACTTAGCAGGGGGGGTGGCAGGAGATTTTCCTTTGCCTTTGCCTTTAGCTTCAACTTCTGCAGGGGAGACCACTGGGGCTTTCTCTTTTCCTTTAGCTTTGGGTTCCTTAGTGGGGATCACTGGTTCTTTTCCTTTTTCAGTGGACTCAAGTTTGGCAGGGGACTGTGCCTCTTTAGATTGGGCAGCAGGCTCTTTGCCAATTTTTAAGGGGACAACTGTGGGAGCAGACCTCTTGGCTGTGACTTTCCTCCGCTGCGGATAAGTTTGTTCTTGGAGAGGTGCAGTAGAGGCCTTGGGAGGTGGAGGCTGCTTAGTAGTTTTTGGCTGCGCCGTTGGAGGTGAAGCAGGACCTTTTCCTTTGTCTTGTTGGGGCTCAGGTGGTGCCTCCTCAGACTGGGCAGGTGGAGCTGGAGTGGTAGTTGGCGTAGGCTGAGGCACTTGAATAGAGAGTGGGGTTGGGTGGTAAGGTTCATTTCTGGCAGCGGCCAATGCCTTTTCCGATGCGGCTATCTAGACTTTAAATTTTAGGGCGTCAGTCTCATGGATCTCCTTTTGAATTTTTTAGATTTCCTGGGCATTGTTAAGTCATTTTTCAAGCATTCTTGCCCTGGCAGTCGCTGCAGCCGCATTGGATTTTTCATACTCCCAATTATTCTGATAATAAGTAGCTGAAGCTTTCGTCTTTCGATATTCCTCCACCATATTTTTCCACCCCAAGGAGATTCCCAGTAGTTGCTCGTTGTGGGCCTCCGTCATCTCATCAATCTTCTCCAACAGGGGGGTCTCAATTGATTGGCGTAGCTTGGCCATACCCCTCAGGACATCCTTCCTCAGGTAAGCATTATCCCGCATGTGATGTAGGATGGTGAGGTAAGGAGGGCTGTAGAAATGATGTTTGAGTGCAATTGGCAGATAGGAGGTGGAAGGAGCGAAGTGTGCTTGTTCCTGGGTGGGGGAATGGGGAATGAGAGTAGGGAAGTCAAGTGGTGGGGGAATGGGGGAATGGGGAATGAGAGTAGGGAAGTCAAGTGGTGGGGGAATGGGGTCATGTTCTGGGTCTATTTGGGTAGATTTGGCAGAGAAGGTGGGAGGGGGTAGGATAAGAGGGGGAATGGAGGGTAGGGGGGAAAAGTGAAGGGTGTAGGCTCAACCGAGTTGGGGTGATGGGGATGGAAAATTGGAATGGTGAAAAGGGGTAAAGGAAAAGGGTGGGGAAGAGGTGATGGTGATGGTGGGAGGTAATGATTATGGAGGAAGTCTGTTTGGGTGGTATTGTGGGTTAAGTGGATGGGGTAGGGATGGGTGGAGTGGTTAAGGTGTGGAGGGTGGATTGATGGAGGTGAGTTCACTGATTCTCCTGTTGTGGTTATTGGTGGATAACTGGGCTTGGATGTCTTGGATCAGGGGTAGGATGAGGGTTAGTGTGTCAAAGTTAGGAGGTGGGGTTTGGGAAGAAGAGGGTACTGGTTGGAAAGGGGAGGAAGGAGCATGATGGAAAGTGGAGGGAGGGGAAGAGTGTGGTTCTGGGGAAAGGTGCTGTGAGGTAGTTGGGGAGTCTGGCAGAGGGGTGTAGTAGCTAGGCATGGTGTCAAGTAATGTAGAGATGAAGGCTTGGAAGCCTATGGATGTGTTTAGGGTTAGGTCAATGTCGGGGAGAGGAGATATAGTAGATATGGCTGGGGTGGTGGTTTCTTCAAGGTGGGGTGGGTCAATGGGGATGGAAGGTATTGAGGGTGGGGTCAGGGAGATGGTTGGAATGGTCTGAGTAGGTTTTCGTTTCTTATAGGAGATGAGTGGGGGGCTGGCAGGCTTGGTTTGAATGGAAGGTGGAATGGAGGGGGAATTGTGGCAATGTACTATGGTAAGGTAGGGGAAGGGGAGTCCTCCCATGGACTAAGCACAGGTGAAGGGGGAGTGGGCATGGAGAATGGAATCAGAGGGGGGGAAGAGATGGATGCAAGAGGAGTAGAGGATGCAGGAAGAAGAGGTGGAGGGGGTGGGGGTGCTGCTGCAAGGATGGAAGTGATGAGCTCTGGAGGCACTTCTGTTGTAGCTGGGGTAGACTCTAATGCAACTGGTTCTGCTTGCTTGGGTAGGGCCTGAGCTTCAGCTTTCTTCTTTTTCTGACCGCTCATCAAGCTTCTGCTGATTCCCCATTGCCTCTTGGCAAAGGTAGTAGGGGAAAGGGTGGTGGTTTGCTCAGTTCTCCCTATCTTGTAGCCCCCCTTGATCAGCAGTAAGGTGATGATTTTGGCATAGGTTAAGGTGTGAGGCTTCTTGTTTGACCCTAATTTCGCCACTGTGTCTTTCATAGCTTTAAAAATCAGTCAGGCTGCATGGAAGCCATGGCCCATGTGGTTGGAGTAGACAACATCCTTAATGGGAGTTCTTCTCTCCTGCTGATGTCCTGAGCAATATATGTTCTTCAACAGGACTTGGTCAATGAACAGCAGCTCAGGCTCAAGTTCCCTCCTTCTGATTGAGTCCCTGGTGGCTTTTAATCCACTTGTTAGGGCCCTTGCAATTGTGTCAATTGATGCACGCAGAGGGGGGCCATATCCACAGCTAGGATTGAATGCTGCTGGGATGCCTAATACTTCAGCAATCATCTTAGGGCTTACTAACAAATCAAAATTGTCAATCATCACCAGCAAGAACTCCTGTCCATCATTACCCTTCTTGACCTTGATATGCTGGTAAAACAGCTGCACTAGCCTTGGGTAGGCTAGTGCTAGAATTTCTCTCATCAATGGCATCAGGCCCGCTTTACTCAGAAATTGTATTACAGGGGCAGAGAGAGGTTCTTTTTCAAAGAATGGGACATCAAATGATGTTTCAGGCTCCAATGGAATGGACTCCATGAGCTCAGAAGGAGTAAAGAACTTTGTGGTTGGTACCGCCGCCTCCTCAACCACTTCCTTTCCTTTTTGTGGGGACTTTGAAGTTTTGGCCTTTTTAGGGGTGATCTCTGCAGGGTCCTTGTCCTTCCCTTTTCTCTTTTGTGCATATTTTGGGGCCATATCTAACTCTGTCTTGGGTGTGAGCAAATGGAGACTGAGATCTAGGGTTTGGTTTGATTTGACGCACAGGGCACCTCAAGATCTCAGAGCAGACGGTAATGGAAGAGGATGATGATAGGAACAACTCTATAGAGTTGTGAAGTGAATGATGAGCTGTAGGAGTGATGCTGGATGGGAGAGGGGAGAGCGGCAGAAGCTAGGGTTTCGTAAAGGGAAGAAGGAAGCAGATAATGAAAAAGGGACAAAGCGCGGGGTTGAAATACTTATCGCGAAGCTCGGCGCGCTTTGGAACATCTGGTCGCGGGGTTGTAAATAAACCTAGCGAGGGTGTTGATTACATCTGGATTGCACGACAATCTCTAAAGTCGACCTTGGAGCACGTGACAGAGTGAGATCAATTCATGTGAATTGCGTGAGCGGTTCCTAAGCCTCTATTTGGATTGCACGAGAAGCTCTGAGGTTCATCTTGAATTTTGCGACAGACTTAGAATCTTGTGACAGCGAATAGAATGTTTCTGTTGAATTACGTGAGATTCTCCCAATTTATCTTGTGAACCTCGCGACAGCCTGATAATCTCGTGACAGTTAATGTATGGCTCTATATGAATTGCGCGGGAGGCTCTCAGCGACACATGAATCTCGCGACAGTGAATAGTATGTGACCAGGTGATCTGCGCGACATCCATCTAGGCTTCCCTTTGAACCTCGCGATAGGTTTCCAGGCTCCTTCTTTAACCTCGCAAGAGCTTTTTGAATCTCGCGATAGTCTCCCAAGTTTCCATTTTAGACCCAGCGATAGTAAGGTATAAAACAGAGAGCATGTTTTGCATGTTGCTATTTTTTCTTTGTGGTTGAATCCTGGGCATGACTCTCTCCTATGACTGGCTTAGACACATGTAAACTCAATCATACACTGAAGGACAACGAAAATGACCTCCCACATTAGGCATTCAACTGAAGCTATCAATTCAAAAGCAGTAGTAATCAAGCAAAGCATCAAAAGTTCACCTCAAATAGGGCAAAATTCAGATAAGGCCACTAGCAAATCCTAGAAAAGAGAAACTAAAGAAATCAAGATAAATCAACAAAAAACTAAGTACATATGCTACAGTAATGACACACCTATGGAATCAGTTTGAAGAAGGATCCCCTTGACAGTGAATGGTGTCGAAAAGGTAGGCAGGTTTTTCCAAACAAGGCTTAAGCCTCTGACCATTCACCTTTAAGAGTCTCCCAGACTTAGGGTCCTTGATTTCCACAGCACCAGATGGGGAAACTTGCATGACAATATAAGGACCTTCCCATCTGGATTTCAATTTGCCTAGAAAAAATTTAAGTTTGGAGTTAAACAACCAAACCTTATCACCAACATTGAAACTCTTTCTCAACAGCCCTTTGTCAAAGAAAGCTTTAGACCTTTCCTTGTAGATCCTGGCATTGGCATAAGCATCCATCCTTAGTTCTTCCAATTCCTACAGCTGCAGCAACCTGTGATGATCAACAGAAGTTAGATCTAGATTTAAATGTTTGATGGCCCAATAGGCCTTGTGTTCTAACTCCTCTGGGAGATGACAGGCCTGGCCATAGATCAGTCTGAAAGGGGACATACCGATGGGGGTCTTATAGGCAGTCCTATAAGCCCACAGTGCGTCATTAAGCTTGTCAGCCCAATCCTTCCTATTAGTCCTCATAGTCTTCTCAAGGATATGCTTGATCTCCCTATTTAAAATTTCAACTTGCCCACTGGTTTGTGGGTGGTAGGGAGTAGCAATCCTATGGGTGACAGAATATTTCTTGAGCAGGCTCTCGAAATTTCTGTTACAGAAATGGCTCCCCTCATCACTAATAATGGCTCTAGGGGTACTAAATCTGGAGAAGATATTTTGCTTTATGAACTTGAGGGCCACCTGATTATCATTAGTTCTTGTGGCAATGGCTGCTACCCATTTGGAAACATAGTCCATCGCCACTAAGATAAAATGAAAATCATTTGAAGGAGGAAAGGGGCCCATAAAATCAATACCCCACACATCAAACAGTTCTACAACAAGGATGGGCTGTAAAGGCATTGAATTTCATTTAGACAGCCCTCCTAGTTTCTGACATCTTTCACAGGCCTTGCAGTTTCTAATTCTCTGCTTAGAATAGAATTTAGTCTATCTTCTTCTTGCAGTAGCTACATATCTCTAGGAAGTTTTAGGTAGTTTTCTTTTTACTTTTTCTTCTCTCCATAGTCCAGCATTTGCTGGCTATGCCTTTGTATGACTATTTGGAGTAGATTAATGGAGTTTCATGATAGGGTGTTTTACTTTTATGGGATTTTTGTGAGTTGTTCTGTATAAGGCTGTTATCTTGAGATTCTCCATTACTAGGACGTATTGCAAGCAATGGAGGACTGATTTTATGGTTTATTCAGATCCAAGTGACCTGTGTGTCTGGGCTAACATGCTCCCATACTGGCCTAGCCCCACCACAGGACCCACTAGATCTGAAGTCCCCATGGGAGTAATGAGCTTTTGTAGCCTTGTGAACATGGTGGTGGCAGCAATGTTTCGTGTTCTATCTTGAGCTTTGTGAGGAGGATAGCCTCTGGGATAGTCTGTGACCATTTAAGTGGACAGGTTATAGCCTTAGGGTGAAGCCAACCCACAGACTCAAGATGGATTATTCTTCTCTGCACTTGTGCGTGTAGCCCTGTGAGAGATTGTGCTGAGACAAACTCTCCTGTATGTGTATAGACCCGCCATCAGATGGCAGATCTGGTTTGGTTATAAAGATTGTAGGCTTGCGACTGGATCACTGCAGTCTCTCTAAAGCAATGGACAGCTGGATCTAAGGCTGCACTCAAACTCTTGCTGGTTCTATGTGTCTGTGCTAACATGCTCCCATACAGGCCTAGCCCCACACATAACACTTTAGAGGTTGAGGTTCCCTATGGATTCTTGTGCTTGTAGCCTGGATGAAGTAGTGCTTACAATGATAAACTTGCTCTGACCCATCTCTGGACTGTGGTTCCCCAATTGGATAATCTGTGACCATTTAAGTGGACAGGTTTAGCCATAAAGGGATTGGATCATGGCACAGAGATGAGTTGGATTCTTTCTCCTCAGTGGTGATAATGTAGCCATTGGATAGGACTTCTGTAGTAGCAGATCTGAATCCGAGTCATGAAACCCATCAGATCTTACCCTAATAGTATACTTCTCACCGTTTTATATTTATTTTCTCACTCCATCTTCTTTCTTAAACCTTTCTATAGTTTAGACATTAGGATACCATAGAATTTTGATTTTAGTGACCCTAAATCCCCTTCCATTTAGGATTGCTTGATCTGTAGTCAGATCTGGGGGGCCTACTAAAGATGGCTCCCTTGGAGCTTAAGATCAATTTCCTTGTGGGACAAACTCTTACTTATCAAAACTTGCTACAACAAGCCCTGTATCTTGCAGGATTGTGCATATTTTAGGCTTGCTGCTCTGTCATTTTTAATTTAATGATGAGCTCAGTGCTAACACACATGTGTAGTTTCCCTGTTGTGAACTGATTGGAAATGTTGTGCTATCATGGGAAGTTTTTTATGCTTAAACATTTGTGCAAACAACGCATTTAAATTTCTTATATTTTTACTGATTCAGGGGTGAACTGATGCTTTGTTTCTTGACAGCCGACTTGAATCTGACACTTCTGCTAACTGTTTTATTGAGAAGTTTGTGGGTATCTTTACTAAAAACCCTTAGGAGACTTCACTCCTCCACTAGGGATCACCTAGGGGTTTAAAAGGCTTGGTACATATGCTAAATGTATCTGTGCTCCCTACGAAAGTGGCATTTAATTTCTGTAGATTTTTAGTGTAGCTTTGCTAAGGGACTAGCAAAGATTAGGTTTGGGGGTGTGTTAAGACATGAAAAGTACCACTTTTCACCCCTTAACTTAGCCTCTGTTAGACCCTTAGCCATATAATAAATGTGTGTTAAGTCATTTCTATAGGTAATAAACAGCAGCTACAATAAGGCATGAACCCTGTTAAGGAGCCCACTTTTACCCCAGAAGTCCCTCAGAAGGATGAAAGCTGAACCCAGACAAGAATTGAACCTCGCGCAACTTTCACAAGCTTTAAAGGATTCAGCTTTCACAAGCTGAACCCATTTTCATGGCACATGGCCAGAATACTGGGGATATCACTTTCGGGAACACATTTTCGAATAATTTGGTCTGCACAATACTTGTACAAGCAAGGTTCCTCCCAGAAAAAGAATTTGACCTGTGAGAAAAACAGGTCTTTACCCATTTTTGTCCAATGGGAAGGGATCTTACCGATAACTAGATAATTGACAATATGTGCATACCAAGGAGCTAAAGATTAGATGGCAAACAATTGCTCATCCGAGAATACATCATTTGTAGTGAGGTCATCAACACCTTTCTCCAACATTATTCTGGATAAGTGGTCAGCCACCACATTTTCTACACCTTTCTTGTCTTTCATTTCGATGTCAAACTCCTGCAACAGGAGTATCCATCAAATCAATCAGGGCTTTGCATCCTCTTGGACAGTAGGTACTTTAATGCTGAGTGGTCAGTGAAGATGACAGTTTTAGACCCAAGTAGGTAAGGTCTAAAATTGTCTACAGCAAAAACCACTGCCAGAAGCTCTTTCTCAATGGTTGTGTAGTTCAGCTGAGCTTTAGCAAGTGATTTGTTGAGATATGCAATGACCACAGGTAGCTTATCCTTTCTCTGGCCCAAGATAGCACCTATTTCCAAGTCAGATGCATCACACATCAACTCAAAGGGCAGGGTATAGTCAGGTGTTTGGAGTACAGGGGCAGAAGTGACGCAAATTTTTAAAGTTTCAAAGGCCTTCAGACATTCAGCAGAGAAGTCAAAGGGCACATCCTGGCAGAGCAAGTGGCACAATGGCTTATCAATTTTGCTGAGGTCTTTGATAAACCTCCTGTAGAATCCAGCATGACCAAGGAAGGATCTAATTTGCTTGACTGTTCTTGGGGGGGGCAGATTTTTAATGAGGTCAACTTTGGCGTTGTCTACCTCAATTCCATGTTTAGAGACTACATGGCCCAACACAATTCCTTGTGTGACCATGAAGTGGCTCTTCTACCAACTTAAGACCAAATTGGTTTCTTCACATCTTTGTAGGACTTGATGGAGGTGTTGTAGACATTGGTCAAAGCTATCCCCATAGACCGAAAAGTCATCCATGAAAATTTCCAAGACTTTGTCAATCATATCAGAAAAAATTGCATACATACACCTCTGAAAGGTGGCTGGGGCATTACACAGTCCAAAAGGCATCCTTCTGTAAGCAAAGGTGCTAAACGGACAAGTAAATGTAGTTTTCTCTTGATCAAGGGGGTGCATAGGGATCTGATTGTACCCTGAGTACCCATCAAGAAAATAGTAAAAAGCCTTCCCAGCCAACTTGTCCAAAATTTGATCAATAAATGGGAGAGGGAAGTGGTCCTTTCTGGTCTTGGAGTTGAGTTTTCGATAATTGATGCAAACTCTCCAGCCAGTGGTCTCCCTAGCTGGTCTCAACTCTCCAGAGTCAGTTTTGATCACTGTTATGCCAAATTTCTTGGGTACCACCTGGATTGGTGCCACCCATTCAGAATCAGAGATGGGGTAAATTACCCCAGCATTCAGCAACTTAATGATTTCTTTCAGAACCACCTCTTGCATGTGAGGATTAAGTTTCCTCTGCATTTCCCTGGAGGGTGTTGAGCCCTCCTCTAGATGAATCCTATACATACAGATTGATGCATCAATTCCTCCTAGATCAGTAATGGTCCAACCTATTTCTTTCTTGTGCTTCCTCAAAACAGTTAGCAACTCCTCTTGCTCACTGGTAAGAGAAGAGGAGATAATCACAGGAAGTTTCTCTTCTTTATCGAGGAAAGCATATTTTAATGTCTCTGGCAGCTTCTTGAGCTCTAGATCAGGGGCTTGTTGTATGGATGGCAGGATTGGTGTATTGTTGGATGGAGGAAGGGGCAGCAATGTAGGTTTCCAATTGGAATGTTGTACTAAGCCCACAGAAGACTTCACTAGGGGTGTGTCTCCTGGCATTAAAGCTAGGCTTCCTTCCTCCACCAAGTTCTAAACTTCAGTTAAATCAGTGGCAATGTTGCTCCACTCCAGCAGAGTGTGCAGTTCTTCTTCAACAATTTCTTCTAGTACATCCATTGCAAAGCATTCCTCATTGTCTAGCTGAGGGTACTTTGCACTGTTGTACACATTAAGCTCAACTTTCATATGTCTGAAAGTGACCTCCATGATTCCAGACCTGCATTGAATGCATGCATTGGCAGTGGCCAAGAATGGTCTGCCTAGAATAACAGGTATCGGAGATGTACTCTTGTTGCAGCCCATGTCCAAGACAAAGAAGTCTGCGGGATAGAAGAACTTATCTACCCCCACTAGGACATCCTCTACCACTCCCCTGGGTTTCCTCTCGGACCTATCAGCCATCAATAGAACAATGGGAGTGGGCTTCAGCTCCCCCAAACCTAACTGCTGATATACACTGTGTGGCAACAGGTTCACACTGGCTCCAAGGTCCAAAAGGGCCCTACCAATCATGTTGTCACCAATAATATAGGGAATAGTGGATATCCCTAGGTCTTGCAACTTCTCAGGTATTGTCATGGTTAATACAGAATTCACTGTATCAGTCGCAAAGACCTTCTTGGACAAATGGCCTCTGGCTTTCCTTTTTTAAGTACAAAGGTCTTTCAGAAACTTTGCATAGGCTGGGACCTGTCGGATTGCATCAAGCAGGGGTAAATTTAATATGACCTGCTTAAAGGTCTCCATCATTTCCTCGATCTGTGCTTGACCCTTATCAAAAGGGGCAGGGCCACTCAAAGCTTGAGGAAATGGCAACTGAGGTACTGCTGGTTCCTCAGCTGCAAGCCCATGGCTGAACTTTTGTTTTTTTGTTTTTTCTATTTTTATCTCCTGTTGAGGCTCAACTACAACCTCTTTATTTTTCCCTTGTTGAAGGGCAGCAGGCAGTTCTTGACTCTGTGCCTTAACAAAATCCTTATCACTTTCACATGACATTTCCTTAGGATAAACCTCTCCTTTTTCCTTTCCCACCTAGTTGTCTACCATCCTACCAGACCTTAGGGCAGTTATGGCATTGGCCCCCTCAAAATTGGAGGAGCCTTCTCCGATGGAATACTAGCCCTTAGGGTTGGCAATTGGTTGGCTTGGCAACCTGCCCACCTCTCTTTTAGCCAAAGCATTGGCTATTTAGCCAAGCTGCTCTTTTATTTTCTTAATGCATTGACCGTGAGAAGTCATAGTGTAATTTAAGGGTCCAAGGCTTTGCAATTGGGCCAAAACCTGATCCTCAAAAGAAGCACATCGGGGCTGAGGTGGGGGAACTATCAATTGATTTTGTTACTGGGGCTGCTGTTGTTGGAAATTCGACCTTTGAGCATAACCCATGTTAAATTGCTGTTGTGGCCTTTGAGGTAAGGCCAACATCTGCTGTGGCTGCATATAATTGTCTTGCCTCCACCTCATATTTGCATGGTCTCTCCATTGGTAACCAACATTTTGGTGCTGGTATCCATAGGGTTGTTTATTGTAGCCACCAGATTGTTGTTGTCCAAAAGATTGGGCAGCAGCAGCCTGTTCCATTACAAACTCAGGGTATTGCCCTGCAGATGGACATTCTTCTACTATACTGTGGAGATTGGCATATCAGATATGCCTCCATCACTTGTGCAGCCATTCTGGCTGCGCCATGGTCAAAAGTTTATCAAATCTTTCAATAAGATTGGCCATCTACATTCTTAGATCATTATTTCCCCTAACTTCATACATTTTTCCTTTAGAAGTCTCAGCCACCCCCAGCATAGGAGATTGTTCTTGAATAGTTCTAGAAGAGGAATTCTTCTGGAAAGCATTTTCACTTATGACCTCGAACAAGTCCCATGCCTCATCAGCTGTTTTATGCATGTACGTTCCACCACAAGAGGTATCTACCATGTCTCTGCTCTTCTCATCAATTCCATTGTAGAAGCTCTGGACAAGCTGTCAGTCAGGGATCTTGTGGTGGGGCCATTGTTTGAGCATCTCTTTAAATCTATCCCAGCACTGGCTAAAATCTTCAGTTGGGGATTGGGCAAAAGAAAGTATGTCTTTCCTCAACTGGCTGGTCTTGGTCTTTGGGAAAAATTTAGACAGAAATCTTGTCTAGAGGTCTTTCCAGGAGGTAATGCTGTTGTTTGGGAGAGTAGATAACCAGGTCATGGCCCTGTCCCTTAGGGAGAAAGGAAAGAGCCTTAACCTAGTGGCTTCTGGTCCCAAACCAGCAATGGAGAATGTCGTGCACAGGGCCAAGAACTGGTCAATGTGCTTGTAAGGGTCTTCCGTAATTTCCTTGAACATCAGGGAATTGGATGCTAAATGGAGAGCTGTAATCATCCGGAGCATTCAATTCATTCAATGTTCTAGGTTGTTCTTCACCCATAACTGCTATCTCAATTTCAATAAGGGGGTCAACAGTGGTGTGTCTATGCCTTTTCGGTCTTCTACCCCTTTCTATCTCAGGGTTAGCAGGCTCCAATGTAGGACTGAGGGAAATCCTTCCTAACATGTACACATACCAACAGCAGGGAAGACTATTTGCAGGCACATTGCACTTAATAAAAATTGCAACTATCCTAATCAACTACTATGCTATGGAATCTTCAAATGAGAAATAGACTAAGTTTTGAGGGTTAGAGAAGTGCAAACAAAGGTTGCTAGACTCCCAGTGCAATTCTACTCTCCTTCTCTGCTACGATCCAAATCTGCAAGAAAATTTTCAAATGTAAATTAGCAGTATAAATTATTCACAAGTACAACTACCAAAGAATAAAGAATCAAAAATCTAGAGTCTACTAAAAGATCAATCTCCCCGGCAACGGCGCCAAAAACTTGTTAGGCTAGTTTAGAGTGCTTGCTACTGACTTTATTGAAGACAGTGATAAGAATGGTGTGAATGAAAATGAATGAGAGGTGGATTGAAAATGACAGAGCAGCAAGCCTAAAATATACACAATCCTGCAAGATACAGGGCCAGTTGTAGCAAGTTTTGATAAGTAAGAGTTTGTCCCATAGGGAAATTGGTCTTAAGCTCCAAGGGAGCCATCTTTAGTAGGCCCTCCAGATCTGACAATCCTAAATGGAAGGGGATTTAGGGTCACTAAAATCTAAATTCTAAGGTATCCTAATGTCTAAACTATAGAAAGGTTTAAGAAAGAAGATGGAGTGAGAAAATAAATATAAAAGGGTGAGAAGTATGCTATTAGGTTCAGATCTGATGGGTTTCATGACTCAGATTCAGATCTGCTGCTACAGAAGTCCTGTCCAGTGGTTACATTATCACCACTGAGGAGATAGAATCCAACTCATCTCTGTGCCATGATCCAATCCCTTTATGGCTGTAACTTGTCCACTTAAATGGTCACAGATTATCCAATTAGGGAACCACAGTCCAGAGATGGGTCAGAATAAGTTTATCATTGTAAGAACTACTTCATCCAGGCTACAAGCACAAGAATCCATAGGGAACCTCATCCTCTAAAGTGCTATGTGTGGGGCTAGGCCTGTATGGGAGCATGTTAGCACAGACACATAGAACCAGCAAGAGTTTGAGTGCAGCCTTAGATCCAGCTGTCCACTGCTTTAGAGAGACTACAGTGATCTAGTCGCAAGCCTACAATCTCTATAACCAAACCAGATCTGCCATCTGATGGTGGGTCTACACACATACAAGGGAGTTTGTCTCAGCACAATCTCTCACAGGGCTACATGCACATGTGCAGAGAAGAATAATCCGTCTTGAGTTTGTGGGGCTTCACCCTAAGGCTATAACATATCCACTTAAATGGTCACAGACTATCCCAGAGGCCATCCTCCTCACAAAGCTCAAGATAGAACAAGAAATATTGCTACCACCACCATGCTCACAAGGCTACAAAAGCTCATTGCTCTCGTGGGGACTTAAGATCTAGTGTGTCCTGTGGTAGGGCTAGGCCTGTATGGGAGCATGTTAGCCCAGACACACAGGTCACTTGGATCTAAATAAACCATGAAATCAGTCCTCCATTGCTTGCAATACATCCTAGCAATGGAGGATCTCAAGATAACAGCCTTGTACAAAACAACTCACAAAAATCCCATAAAAGTAAAACACCCTATCATGAAACTCAATTAATCTATTCCAAATAGTCATACAAAAGCATAGCCAGTAAATGCTGGACTATGGAGAGAAGAAAAAGTAAAAATAAAACTACCTAAAACTTCCTAGAGATATGCAGCTACTGCAAGAAGAAGATAGACTAAATTCTATTCTAAGTAGAGAGTCCTCTAAACCTAAACCAGGCTTAGGTTTATATAGCAGTTAGTTTGGCAGGGCATTAGGATTAGGAAACCCTAATTTTAACGATGCCACATGGCCTAATATTTTCCCTTGGATGTCTCGGGGTGTGTGCATGAAACTTGGAGCATTGGAATGCGTGCCCTAATTGTTGGAAGTTCCTAGAATGTCCTCTGTAGAGGTGAGAGAGAGTTAGAGTTCAGAGCCTCGCCAGGTGACACTGGTTTCCAAGACTATCGTGTGGTAGCATGGTCTTCGCGAGGTTGGATTAGCTTGAAATTCTAGCCGTCGCGGGGTCGTCTTAGTTGCAACTGAAGCAGTCGCGCGATAGAGCATTGAATCCTCGCTGGATTGCTCTGGCCTTCGTGGGATTGCACTTTCCTTCTGAATGGTGCGGGAATCACACGAGCAATTTGTTTCTCAATGGATCTTCACGAGGATCCTCGCGAGGATGCGATGTGAATTGGTCTCTGAATTACACGAGAGGTTTTTCTGAAGTTTTGCATCCCACGGCCACTATGCGACAGCTGCGCACCAAAATACCTGGAGCTCTCTCTCCTCAGTTGATCTGAGTGAACTGCACGAGGTTTGAGAGCTGCTTTCTTGAGCTGCACAAGATTGCACGAGCATTTACATTTGGGCTTTTCGAGAGCTGTGCAAAGTATGATTCTGAAGCCCCTCTGTCACTCAACTGCGTGAGAACAGTGCGGGCAATTGGAAATTAAGTTTTGGGAGACTCGCGAGGACTGCGCGAGGCTTAATTTCTGAATCCTTTAAAGCTTGTGAAAGCTACGCGAGGTTCAATTCTTGTCTGGGTTCAGCTTTCATCCTTCTGAGGGACTTCTGGGGCAAAAGTGGGCTCCTTTACAAGGTTCAGGCCTTATTGCAGCTATTGTTTATTACCTATAGAAATGACTTAACACACATTTATTAGATGGCTAAGGGTCTAACAGAGGCTAAGTTAAGGGGTGGAAAGTGGTACTTTTCATGTCTTAGCAAATATTATTGCTAAAAACCTGGAAAATATTTAAAGTATGGTTGAGGAGGCTCAAGCTCTTCTGATAGAAGACAACACCAAAATAGAGTCTTCTATGGGCCTAGTGCAACATTCCAACTGGAAACCTATATTACTGCCCCTTCCTCAAACCATCAAGGCACCTTTGTTGCCTTCCATTGAAAGTCCCCCTGATCTGGAGCTGAAATAGCTCCCAGACACATTAAAGTTTACCTTCTTGGGGTAAAATAAAAAGCTTCTAGTGATTATCTCTTCCTCTCTCACTAGTGAGCAGGGGTGAATTATTGAGTGTTCTCAAGAGGCATAAAAAGGTTATGGGGTGGACAATTACTGATCTAGGGGGTATTGTTGCCCTAGTTTGCATGCACAAAATTCACTTAAAAGAGGGTGCAGAGAAAGCTTAATCCTCACATGCAAGAGGTGGTCTTGAAAGAGATAGTAAAGTTGTTGGATGCAGGGGTGATTTACCCCATTTCAAATTCAGAGTGGGTGTCTCCTATTCAGGTGGTACTCAAAAAGTCATACATAACAGTTATTACTTTTGATTCTAACGAGTTAAAGCCAGCTAGGGAGACCACTGGTTGGAGAATTTGCATAGATTACAGAAAACTCAACTCCAAGAACAGGAAAGATCACTTTCCTCTCCCTTTCATTGACCAAATTCTAGATAAATTGGCTGGGAAGATATTTTATTGCTTTCTTGATGGATATTCAAGGTATAACCAAATCCCTATGTATCCTCAAGATTAAGAGAAACCACCTTCACATGTCCCTATGGCACTTTTGCTTATAGGAGAATGCATTTTGGTCTATGCAATGCCCCAGCCACATTTTAGAGGGACATCTATGCAATCTTCTCTGATATGATTGACAAGTTCTTGGAAATTTTCATGGATGATTTCTCTGTCTATGGGGACAGTTTTAGTCAGTGCTTGAGTCACCTTGACCTGATTTTGCAAAGATGTGAAGAGACTAATTTGGTCTTAAGCTGGGAAAAGAGCCACTTCATGGTAACACAGAAAATTGTGTTAGGCCATGTGGTCTCCTACAGAGGTATAGAGGTTGATAAAGCTAAAGTGGGCCTGATCTCACACCTACCCCCACCATGGACTGTCAATCAAATTAGATTCTTTTTAGGACATGCTGGATTCTACAGGAGATTCATTAAGGACTTCAGCAGAATTGCAAAGCCACTGTGCCACCTGTTGTGTCAAGATGTACAATTTGAATTTTCTGCTGAGTGCCTTGAGGCCTTTGAGGTCTTAAAAAAGGGCCATACCACTACTCCTGTAATCCAGGCCCCATATTACTCACTCCCCTTTAAACTGATATGTGATGCATCAGAATTAGCAATAGGTGTAGTCCTAGGACAGAGGAAAGATAAGCTGCCAGCAGTGATTTATTATGCCAGTAAAACACTAGCAGAGGCTTAGCTCAACTATACCACAACTAAGAAGGAGCTGCTAGCTGTTTTCTTTGCTGTGGACAAGTTTAAACCCTACTTGCTTGGGTCTAAAATTATTATTTTTACTGATCACTCGACCCTGAAATACCTGTTGGCTAAGAAGGATGCCAAACCAAGGCTGATCAGATGGATCCTCCTATTACAGGAGTTTGATCTTGAGATCAAGGATAAGAAGGGAGTGGAGAATGTGGTGGCTGACCACCTCTTTAGAATTGTGTTAGATGAATGTGCAGCTGCACCTGTTACTGAATTGTTCCCAGATGAGCAACTATTTGTTGTTCAGTCTAGTGCGCCCTGGTTTGTACACATTGTGAATTTTCTTACTGTTGGTAGCATCCCCCTTCATTGGTCCAAGATGGATAAAGACTTATTTTTCTCTCAGGTCAAATATTTTCTGTGGGAGGACCCATACCTTTACAAGCATTATGCAGATCAGATTGTTAGGAGATATGTGCCTGAAAGTGAGTTCCACAACATTCTTTCTATGTGCCATGTGCAGGCCTGTGGAGGTCACTTTAGTGGCAAAAAGATAGCATCAAAAGTATTGCAATGTGGGTTCTACTAGCCCTCTTTGTTCAAAGATGCACACATATATTGCAAAGCTTGTGCAAGATGTCAAAGGTTGAGAGGCATTTCCAAGAAAGATTCTATGCCATTGCAACCCATCCTTGTCGTAGAACTGTTTGACATCTGAGGGATTGATTTTATGGGCCCACTTCCTCCTTCTATGGGTTTCAATTTTATCCTTATGGCAGTGGACTATGTGTCCAAGTGGGTTGAAGCCATTGCCACAAGGACAAATTACCACACAGTTATCCAGAAATTTCTAAAGGACAATATTTTCTCTAGATTTGGCACCCCCAGAGCTATCATTAGTGATGGGGGAGAGTCATTTCTATAACAGGCCTTTTCAGAATCTACTCAAAAGGTATTCTGTTACACACAGGATTGCAACTCCCTACCACCCACAGACCAGTGGGCAAGTTCAAATTTCTAATAGGGAGATTAAGCATATCTTGGAGAAGACTGTGAAAAAAGATAGGAAGAATTGGGTACAGAAGTTGAATGATGCATTATGGGCTGATAGGACTGCCTATAAGACCCCTATTGGCATGTCCCCTTTTAGACTGGTTTTTGGCAAGGCATGTCACCTGCTAGTAGAGTTGGAACATAGAGCCTACTGGGCTATTAAAACACAAAATTTTGATCTAACTATTGCTGGTTCATACAGGAAATTGCAGCTATCAAAGCTTGATGAGCTAAGACTGGAGGCCTATACAAATGCAAGAATTTATAAGGAGAGATCCAAGGCATTTTTTGATAAGAAACTAATGAGGAAGGACTTCAATGTTGGTGCAAAGGTTTGGCTGTTTAACTCCAAATTAAAATTCTTTCCAGGAAAGTTAAAATCCAGATGGGATGGACCTTATACTGTCATCCATGCCTCCCCATCTGGTGCTGTGGAAATCTTGGATCCCATTTCTGGGAAGATCATGAAAGTGAATGGTCAAAGGCTAAAAATTTGTGGAGCCTCCTCAAACCATCCACCTACATGAACCTCCCACTGATTAGTGATCCACAGCTTTGTAAAATGTGTACCATACTTGTTGAAATTTTGGTGTTGTTTTGTTTAAAAATCTTCCATGTGTTGTTGATTTGCATGCTTTGTTTTATTTTATTTTGAGTTGTGTTGTTGTTGTTGATGTGAATGTTTGTCATCTGAATTTCATGAGCTTGCTTCCTGCTGAAATTAAAATGTGCATGAACTTGCTGCATGTTAAAATCATTTGAATGCCAGAATATTCACTTTGTGCATAGGGTGGTATTGGGCATGAGCTGATCAGAGGAGAAATAGAAGAGATGTGAAGAAAGTTGGTGCTGATGCACAATGGTAAGGTGCATGTCAGCTTTGATGCACAGGCCACTGTGCACGCACTAAAAGGAGTGAACTTGGCTTCTCACGAGGCTTAATGGCCTTAATTTCACATTCGTAAGCTATTTGTAGGCTTACTCGCGAGGCTCTGAAAGGAAATTGTTACTTCGTAAGAGCCTCGCGAACTAAACACCTGAAGAAACTTGAAATTGAGCCTCGCGAGGCTTTATCTTCTCCGTGACACTAAGCTGTGCGAAAATGGAATATCCTGCATTTTGTACCTCACAAGCAAAATTTCTGAAGCACTTACCTTGCGAAGCACTTGATTCCCTTCTTTTATGTTTTTCGCGAGTTAAAAATGTAAGTTGCGCGAGGGATGTAAAAGTGTTTCGCGCGCTCTGACCCTAGTCAGCTCCTTGACTGACCTCGTGAGACTCCTGAGTCTCTTAAAATATGTTCCTCGCGAGGCAAATGTCTTCTCCTCGACTTCATTTCTCGCGATATATCACCTGAGCGCACTAGAGGAGTTTGCTTCATGAGTACCCGACGAGAACCACACGAGGCATAGGGTCACACTTATACCCTGCAAATTTTTCACTTTTTCATTTCATTTCTCTTTTCCCTAGCTCCCATTGCACACCATCGAGCTCTCTCCTCCCTTCTTTCTTCTCTATTGCCTAAACCACTACAACACAACTACTCTTATCCTACCATTGTGTTCCACAATAGCTCCTGGTCATTTTGCACCTTCAGTGAAATTTGATCCGTTGCGCAACATATGAAGTGGAACCCTAGCTCTCTTGTGGTAAGTGTGCTCACTCCCTCATTTGGATTGATTAGGCTATGTTGTTAGTATTGAGTAGGGAGCATTTCTATTCTAAATCTTTCTTTGGAGCATTAATTACACAATTTGTGTGTTTCAAGACCAATTTTCTGTAGCTATGGCCACAGGTTCAAAGTTTATTGATACTTTGGTTGCCATATTGAACCCTTCCCCCACTGGCAGCCCTGTGACCACATGAAAAGCTGTGAGGATTGTGCCTCCACTGTGGAGACCTCTAAGATACCTACAACAACTATGGAGTCCCCAAGTGAAACAAACTAAAAAGAGGGTTGCCTCTGTGAAGAAGGCCAAGGTTGTGGCCTCTAATGCCTCTGTTGTCAAGAAGAAGGCAGCCCCTAAGAAAAGAGCAGAGACCACCCACCTGCTAAGAGCCCTAAGAAACCAAAGAAAAAATAAAAGAAGGGCAAGGAAGTGGTCCTTGAGGTTGCCCCTAAGGAAGTGGAAGAGGATGAGTTCCTCAAAACCCCCTTTGACTTTGTCGCTACCATCAAACTAGAAGTTAAAACTGCCTTTGCTAAGGCATTCTTTGAGGAAGAGTCTGAGACAGCTGCATCAATAGAGTTCCTCACCAAAGCCTCGTTACTACCCCTACTCAGGCCCCCACTACAACTAGTCTTCCGAAGACTAGTGTAGTTATTTCACCAAACCATCAGGGTAAAGACTGGGGATGATGGCAACGCTGCATTGCTTGTTTTGATAGATGATTTTGAGATATTGTTTAACCAAGCAGCAATTGCTGAAATTCTTGGGATACCAGCAACATACAGCCCAGAGTCTGGCTTGGGTACTCCTTTGATAGCCACCATCCTTGAAATTGCTAAAGAAATTACAGGAGGGATCATAGCCTCAGGGGTATCAATAAGGAAGAGAGACCTGCCTCCCAGACTGAGATTTATGGGTGGTGTTTTAAGAAAGAATGTCTATTGCTCAGGGCACCAACAAGAGAGGAGGTCCCCAATTGCTGATGCCCTCTACTCCTTCTCCCTAAACCACTAATTTTATGCTACCAAGCTCATTTTTGAAGGGATGAAGGATATCCATGAGAAGGTTAAGAGAGAGTAGAAGCCCCATGCCTTGTCCTATTGCAGGCTCATTATAGCTCTGCTACAGCAAGGGGGCTACCATTTTTAGATGAATGAGGAGACCCTCAACCTGGGCCCCAGCAAATGTGGCAAGAAGTAGTGGGGGATTAGTGAAACTTTAATTGAGAAGGAGGAGGAGGAGCTACTAGCTCAAGCAGCCCCCACAATTCAAGAGGGAACTGCCACCTCTGCTGCACTCACCACATCTGCCCCTATAGCTGCCAGCTCAACTATCCCTAACAACTCATTCCCATCACAACCCATTCCACCATCAACAGCTGCACAAACACCTTCCACACTCACTTGTATTTCCATGCCAGCTATTGTGCAAGCCAGCACTACCTTACCCACCACCACACCAACCTTACAACCCTCCACAGTTACATCACCTACCCCTGAGCCAATCATCTCCATTACCTCAGCCACCACTACCTCAGCTACATCATCAATCCCTGGGCCAATTCTACCCATTTTCCCTGCACACCCCAGCCCACCTGTCAAGGTCACATACACCAAAAAGAAAACCTCACAGGCCACCAAAGTCCCCACTTAACCTCCCCAGCCCATTACCTTACCACCCCCTACCCCATTACCACAGTCGATTCAACTTCAAGAGCCATCAACCACCACTTCCACTACCATGCCAGACCCTATGCCTATTGATCTACCATCATCCTAACCTCCATCTCCATTCCACTATGATGAGAGTGAGCCTTAGCTCACTGACATTTCACACAATTCCCCTGCAACCACAACCCATCCCACTAAACCCCCTACCATACTTGAATCCATTGGCCAATCTATTCCATTTTCCCCTTCCCATGACCAAGACCCCTTCTCATCAAAGGGATACTCAGCCATGATGGACTCTATTATAGGGGACATGAATCATGAGTTCACCCCTCTCCCGGATTCACCACAACCATGTCACTTTACCCCTATCCCTACTTCACCACAACCAACTAACTTCCATCATGTACCCACTTCACCATTTCAACCAATTCCAACCACCCAACTCATAGCACCTATCATACCTAATCCCTTATCCAAGATCCTCAACCTCTTCCTTTCCCTTTAAACCCAAATGTTGGCCAATACCTAAATCCAAACATCCATAGAGGCCAACCTTCAAGCCATGCCCTCCACCCTCTAAAACCAGGCCACCATTCAATCCAGTTTATAAGCCATCCAGTCAACATTGTCAATCCTAACCCCTCCCTTACAACAACCATTTATCCCTCCACCTACCCATATACCTACACCACCCCCATCTCCCCAACCCTTAACCATAGCAGCAACAACAGTTGCTGCTTCACACATTGAACCTATTCAGGAAGCCCCTCCAATTACATTCACCACTGCCTCAACCTAAACTGGCTCTGAACCTGAACCTCAACCTGCCCCTATACAACCACCCATTAGTTCCCCATCTCTGGCACTTACCTAACCTGTAACCCCACCTGCAGTTGCAACAACTGATGTTACCACAGATGTGGATAACCTAATCCCCACTTGCTCCATTACCTCCCAAACAGACCCTGAAGTAATAGACCTTACCCAATCTAAACCTGAAGTCCCCCAGCCAATACCCTCTACCTCCACACCACCCCATTTGCTAGCTGGCCCTTCCTCTCCTGCTGATAACACCATCCTACCTACCTCTTCCAACCCCATGCTTCCATTCTCCACCCTCCTTAGAGCCATGAAGGAAAATTCCTACATTAAGAGGGATGCCATAAGAGGCATGGCTGACCTCAGAACTACTGTCAAGTAGCCTCTCCTCGATCAAATCAAGTTTTTGAAGCTAACTCACAAGATGGAGAGAAAGAGGATCAAGCATGGTTGGAGGGAGATATTGCTAAAATACAATGAAGATAAAAATAGAGTTGATGGGATGGAGGAAGTGATCAAGAACTTACAGGTGACACTTAGAAAGGTGGAGGAAAGAGTTAATGATTATGCTAGGACTGCTGCAGCATTGTAGCAAACCTTATCTGAGATTGGTGACAGAGACTTAGCAGAAGCAGTTGCCAAACTCTTCATTGCTACAGCTCCCCCTGCCAACTACCCTTAAACCCAAAGAGCCAAGAAAAATAAAGCCTGGAATCAACATCACGAAGCCTGCACCAAAGCCTGAACCCACTCCCAAGAAGAGCAGCAGCACCAAGCAACGAAAGATTGCTTCCATGAGATCCAAGTCCACTGCTATTGCTCTCAAGAAGGAAAGAGGGAAATTTGTCCAAGAACAAGCAGATGAAAATTTAGATAATTAAAACTATGTACATGTAATTAGTTAGGCTATTTTTGTATAATTTTTTTGTAGTTATTTTCACTTATATTATACAAATTCCTGTTTTATAAATAAAAGTTCTCTTTGGTAGCTTTTGTGTGAATTTTGTTTGGTTTACTTCATTTCTGCTATTTACTTGTTTGTTTTACTTGTGTGTGTGAGTTTGTTTGTTACTTTTACACACCCTGTTTTGTGTCTTATTTTTATCAAAATATCCTACTGCACATTTTCTTTATCTTTAAATCAGTGAGGACACTGCTCCTCATAGGTTTGGGGGTGTGGAAAGGTATGCCAATGATGTAGTTAACCTAAGTGCAATAGAATCAAGTAAGAGAGAAATAGAGCTAAGTTCACCTAAGAAACTTCAAAAATGAGGAAATTTAAAATTTTATAGATCTTTAGGCATTAAAAGCTTTTAAAATTTAACATTTCCATGAGGTGAACACCAAGAAAACTCATTTGTATCAGCACTTAGTGAACCATTGAAGAGAGAAAAAGGTAAGGACATGCCTATGAGTTTAATGGAAGACCATACCTAGTGAGATTTGGGCCTACAAATTTTTTTTTTCTCTTTAAGCAGTGTCTTAGGCAATTCTTTTTGCTCTAAGGACTGGCTGAGTCTTTTCATCACTAGAAGTTAGGCATCTCCAAGTTAAAATAACTGACAGTACCCACGACATTTAGGAAAGGATCAACGCCTTCTCTTGGACAATTTGAGCTTAAAGATACCAAACCCAGTAAACTGCCCTTGTGCATACACCTTTTGAGCCTTAATTTCTAGTTTTTCTACAAATTGCACCTAAGTATTTGTACCTAAACCTGTGAACCTAATTCAAACCTACCCCCACTCTGAGAATTCAGAAGGTAAAGGAGGAGTTGAAGATGGACAAGCTAGGGTCAACATTTGATAAATGAAAAAGAAACACAAGAAGAGGACAACAATGTAGCAGCTGGGAAGAGGGTGACATTTCAGAAAAATAAAAATAAAAAGAAAATAAATATATCCAAAAGAAAATAAATAAATATATATATAATAAAAAGGAATAGCGAGGAGTCAAGAGGAAATTTCATTGGAAAAAGTAAAATTAAGAGGAGAAGCTGCCCACTTCAAGTCTAAAAAATATCAAAGAAGATGAAGTATGCTGAATTAAAGAAGGTGAAGTCATGAATCACCTCCTTCACCTGCTGATTTCTCAATTTTGCATCCTTTTCACCCTTTCATTATTTGTAACCTACACCCATAAGACACATTACAACCTAGTCATAAGACCTTGTGATCCTAATTAGAGTGAGCTATTATGTGGAGATAGAGAGTTGTCCAATCTATTGTGAGAAATAGTCAATGATGCCAAAATTTATGAGCCTTGCCTATGCTCATGCTTGCAGTCCCATTTGGGGGTTGTAATTGCTCTTGAGCTTGTGTGAAAATGAAAAACCTCAAAGTTATTTGTGAGAAACTGACCTGGTAAGCATTGGGTCTGATATTGAATGTATTGGACATTGTCTAACGCTAATTTTTGAATTGATGGTGAGCTCAGTATTGACATATACTTGCTATTTTTCTTGTTGTGAGCTGAATGGAAATGATGTGCATACATGTAAGAGTTTTTCATGTTAAATAATATGTGCACTTCATATGTTTAAATTCCTCACTTTTTGAAAAGAATCAAGGATGGACTGATGCTCTATTTATTAAAAACTAATTTGATAATGTCTGCACTTTAGTTAACTATTTTATTAAGAAGTTTGTGGGTACTTTCACTGAAGACCCTCAGGAGACTTCATCCCTCCACTAGGGATCACCTAGGGGTTTAAAAGGTTTGATGCATAAGCTAAATGCATTCGTGCTCCCTACGAAAGTGACATTTACATTCCTAGAGAAGTTGTTTAAATTTTGCTTTCCTCGAGGACTAGTAAAGATTAGGTTTGGGGGTGTGTTATTCACTGAAAAGTATCACTTTTCACCTCTTAACCTAGCCTTTACTACACATTAGAGCTATCTAATAACTCTTTATTAAGCTTGTTTTGTAGTTAGCAATAATTGTGCAGCTTAGTACAAAGTTCATGCTTTTAATGCCAAAAAGAGAGAATTCAAGCCAAGGACGACTGCTAGGACAAAGACTAATGGAACACCATGGTGGTACACACCATGGTGACTCTTTTGCATGCCAAGGTGGACCTAAGAAGTCCTACAAATGAGAGAAGAATGGAAGCGAATGGAGAAAGGTGCAACAGTAACATCTGCATGGCAGTAGAGGAGCAAAAGTGTTATCTCGCACAGTCAGAGGTGATGCCTCGCATTGTTTAAATCTGTAATAAAGCTTCCTCCTACAGCTGATTCCTACAGCACAAAGGAACTCGCGAAGAACTCGCACAGCTCAGTGAAGGATTAATCTCAGAGAGCTGCTTCACGCAGTAGTCGCATGCCTCAATTATGCTAATCATTCCAAGACCTTGCGCAACACTCATGCACTCAATCCTTCAGAAATCCAGCTCGTGAAGCTCTCACGGGGATCAAATCTCACATAGCCGTGTGGGCAGTTTTGCGAGACCAATTTTCATTAAAGAAATCAAGTAAGCTCGTTAAATTCTCGCATAGCTCAAGAGGAGAGAGAGCTCTATAAATTCTCTCGCGCAGCTCTCGCGCAGGTAAAAGCTAAATCTTTAACTGGCGAGCTATGCTATGCCCTACACATGGAGCCGAGAGAGATCAAAGTTGAACTTTGCGAGACCCTCGCGACAGGAAGTACCTGAAGTTCTACTGTGCGAGTAAAGCCAAAGCATGCAAATTTTACCTCATGACAACATTGCAAGGCAAAACAGCTGTGCGATAATTCAAATCTTGCTACGCGAGCAAGGAGCTTTTCAGGCAAAATTTTACCTCGCAAGCACTCTACAACTGTGTGAATGAATTAAAGAATAAAAGCTAGCCCAGCAAAGCTCGGGCTCTCCACTTCTCATTCTTTACTTAAGGACCTTTTAGGGATTTTCCTAGGTCTAGGGCACACATCTCGAGGCCTTGATCCTAATGCACACATCCCAAGGCATCCAAGGGTTGTAACCAAGCCACGCCTACTCGAAAATTAGGATTTAATCTTCTCTTGGCCAAGGCATCAGTGACTGAGTATATACGCTATCATTTTAACTTAGAAAAATATCTCTCCTTCAACCTTAGTCAGTTGTGAGCTTGAGCAGATTAAGGTTAGGGTTTGATCATCTCTTCTTTCATTTTTCTTCTTCCATAGCCCAACACTTGCTGGTTATGACCACTATAAGCAATTAGGCTTAGTTTTATTCAATTTTTATAATGGATCTTGTGAACATTGGGTTTGTTGAGAGCTGTTATGCATAAGGTTGTTGCCTTGAGGTCATCTCATTGTAAGTATTGGTTTAATTAATGAATGTCTATTTTAATGCTTATTCAATTTGTTATTTTCCTATTTGTCCATAGTTTTATTTCATCTATGCCTTAAAATTTAGGACTTGAGCTGATTTGAAACCCCCATGGAAGCTTGAGCTTGTAGCCCTGTAACCATGGCGGCAACAGTAATTTTTATAACCTCTATGGATAGCATGTGACCCTTTAAGTGGATAGACTCTAGCCCTAGGGTGATTCCAAGCCACAGATCTGAGAGAGATTCTTTTCCTCTGGACTTGAGCTTGTAACCTTGTGAGAGGTTGTTGTAGGAACAAGCTCCCTTCTATTTTACTTGACCAACATCAGATGTTAGATTTGATTTCTCTGTAGAGATTGCAGACTTGTGAGCTGAGTCATTGCAAGCCTATTGTAGCAATGACCAATTGTATTTAAAGTCTCCAAATAGCCTTTTAACAACTATGGTTTCCACTAGTTTTTCAAGAGCTATTTGTCCCTATGAATGTTTGTGCTTGTAGCTGGCATACATGGTGTCTGCAATGGTTTTAACATTCTGATTTGAGCCATTGTGTGGAGGACATCTATTGGATAATCTTTGACGATTTGAGTGGACAGGTTATAGCC
This sequence comes from Chloranthus sessilifolius, assembly GCA_021018995.1. Lineage (NCBI taxonomy): Eukaryota > Viridiplantae > Streptophyta > Magnoliopsida > Chloranthales > Chloranthaceae > Chloranthus > Chloranthus sessilifolius. The sequence continues at coordinate 62,469,594 of CM037586.1, forward strand.
TTAAGATCAGTCCATTCCTTTAGATCAGATTGGTTTTCTGATTTAATTCATGTGGTTTGATCCTCTCCATTGAATAGCTTGTGACCATTGAAGTGGACAGGTTACAGCCTTAAGAGACCAGGTCACACCATAAGAGTTGAGTTAGATACCTCCTCCTTGCAGATGTGCTTGTAGCCATATGAGGGATTGCTACAGAGACAACCTTGAATCTAAGTTACATAACTAAAATAGCCTTAGCTTAATTGCCTACTTCCCATCATTTTTATCTTTATTTTAATACACACCATCACCACCATCTTCATAACCCTTTCTTTCGGATAGAACTGTACTTTTTTTATCTTCTTTTAGTGTTAATTTAGTATAGTTGTTACACCCAACTCCCTTTGTCTAGGATTGTCAGATCTATAGCCAGATCTGGAGGCCTACTAATATAACCCATTTTGGGTTCTAGATCAATTTCTCTGTGGGACAAATTGTTACTTACTCAAAACTTGCTATAACAGCCCTGTATCTTGTAGGCTGTGTATTTCAGACTTATTGTTTTAACCAATCTTCATTTCATCACCTTTTGATTTATTTTTCTTTGCCACTGCTTTTTCACTAATAACTGAACATAGCAGCACTCTGAGACAAAAAACCAACAGATGGAAGGTTACAAGCTCAGGCATCCACAAGGGCTTACAATCTATGAAAATTTGATGGAAATCAACAGATCTACAAATTAAATGAACTTTACAGCCAACAAGTCATTGATTTAATACAGCTTACAAAAAATTACTCTCAGATCTGTAGTCTCTGCATTATCCAATCCTCACCACTCAATTTACAGATTTGACCTCACCCTAGCTGTTACAATAATTTAGCCAACCATGGTTGGGCTAAAGAGAGAAGAAGACTAGAATTTTGGAGGGAAACTAATTCAAATTTTTTTGCTCAAACTCTGGATGCCCTCTTTGCTATGTTTCCCCCTATTTATACATTCTCCCCACCATCTTAGATTTGTTTTAGCCAATCAAATCAAAAGGGGATCAAATTTGTTATCAGGCTTGCTGAGGTGGCTGCATTCCCTCCAAGAAACTCCCATAAATTTGTTAGAATTGGTTAACCACACGTGAGGCAATTTGGCAATTCTTCCCCATGCCATTTGCATTCCAAAATTTTCCTTAAAGCAATTTGATAGTCCCTTGAAACAAGCATCAAAGTATTGGATGACCTGCGCTGTCAGTTGGCTGGTAGGAAGTCCAGAGTTCACATGTCGATAGGTTCTAGCTTTAATTTTAAACCATTTGATAGGTTGATTGTAGCTCTCGATAAGTTCTGCACTTGATCTCTATAGGTTCAGTTGAATTGCTCGACATCTCTACTTGCTTCAGCCATCCTCTCGATAGGTTGGATCATTTGCTCGAGATCCAGCACAACTCCATGTATGTATTCAAGAGGTTAGTCTATTCTATTCAATAGGATCAGCTTGATTGCATGCAATATAACCGAGAGATTGACTGCCCTTTTCCTTCTGCTCGATAGGTTCTCTAAACCTGTCAACAAGTTGTACTTCAGCCTTAAATCCTCTCGTGGAGTTCATTTTCAGTATCCAATCCTCTCGACAGGTTGCTTTTCCTTGCTCCACAGCTTGTACATCACTTGAGAAGTTGGAATTCAGCTAGCTAGCACTTAGCACCATTCAAGGGGTTCATCCTTCATCAAATGCAGTTTTTGCTTTGTTGCCATGTGTATCCAGCTGTAGCATGGTTTGTGATTCCTCTCTACTACAGTTCTCCAACAGATATGAAGCTTTGACTGCCACCCCTTTCTTCTTGGCACTTTTGGATGGATTTCTGCACTATGGTTGTAATTTATTGCTAACTACAAACAACACTCAAAACACATTATTAATCAGCTCAAAGGTCCATCAAAGGTCAGGTTAGGAGGTGGAAAATTATATTTTTCACTAATTAACAGATGCCCTGAGTAGGAAAGTTGACCATGTTTCCACACTTGCTCATCTGTCTTGTAGTTCGAAACCCCTGAATGGAACTAGCCTGAAGCTTATAATAGCTAGCTTGAAGTTGAAGCCTCTAACCAGAAATAAGGTGATCGAAGTGCAACGCTTAGATCCTCAGTTAGAGCCCTACCGACAAAAGGCGAATGATGACATACTTTCAAAATTTTCTATTTCTTCTGACGGAGCCCTGTGTTTCCAAAGGAGATTGTGTGTTTCGAATGATGCTGAATTGAAGAAGGAGATTTTTATAGAAGTACATCATTCCAAGTATGTCATTCACCCAGGAGGTACGAAGATGTATCTTGACCTGAGATTAAATTATTGGTGGTCCAGAATGAAGGACATTGCTAAATTCATTTGTCAATGCTTGTTGTGTCAGGGAGTAATGCAGAACATTAGAAACTTGCATGATTTTTACGGCCATTAGATATTCCTTAGTGGAAAGGGGAGCACATCACTATGGACTTTGTGTCAGGACTCCCTACAACTAGTAATGGGTACGCTAAGATTTGGGTAATCGTGGATCGCCTAACGAAATCAATGCATTTCTTCTCTACGAAGTAGACTGCCTTGCTTGGGCAATTATCCAGTTTGTATGTCTCCGAAATCATACGACTCCATGGCATTCCTTTATCCATAGTTTCGGACCGAGATTCCCTTTTTTACCTCACAATTTTGGTGATCGTTTTAGAAAGCCCTGGGAACCAAGATTAAGATGAGTACTACTTACCATCCCTAGACCGATGGACAGTCCGAACATACGATCTAGATACTAGAAAATATGTTGAGAGCTTGTGTTCTCGACTTTCAGGGAAGTTGGGACCAATACTTGCCTTTGTGCGAGTTTGCCAACAATAACAACTTCAAAGCAGCATTAAATTGGCACCATATGTAGCACTATATGGGAGATCTTTTCGATCTCCACTTTTCTAGAGTGAAGTTGGTGAGATATAGATACTTGGCTCCGAATTGATTTAGGTTACTGTCAAGAAGATTAAGCTGATTCGATCCCGGTTGATTGCCGCACAGGATCGACATAAGAGTTTTGTCGATAAGAAGAGGCGGATCCTAGAATTTGAAGTTAGAGAAAAAGCTTTCATTAAAGTATCCCCGACAAAAGGTGAGATTCAGTTTCATAAACGAAGCAAGCTGAAGCCCCATTGTATTAGACCTTACCCAATATTCGAAAGAATTGGAACCGTACTGTACCCGTTGCAACTCCCTAAAGAGATGACATGAGTACATAATGTCTTCCATGTCTCTACATTACGACGATATATTCCGGATTCGAGTCACTTGTTTCCGGAAGAAGTTGTTGAGCTACGAGAAGACTTGACCTACATGGAGAGACCCATGCAAATTCTAGATCAAAAGGAATAGTCATTGCATTTCAAAATGATTCCCCTAGTGAAGGTACTTTGGAGGAACCAGGACGTTGAAAGCACTACCTAGGAGTTGGAATCTAAAATGTGGACGAACAATCCTCATTTATTTGAAGGTACCAGAGCTACTTTAGAATTTTAATTATAAATTCTAACTGCTTGAACGTGACTTTGATTGTTTGAATAGGATTGCCTGAGTATTTTTTTGCTTGCTTGAATATATGTCTTGACCCTTGAACATGATCACCAGAATATGTCTTTGATCCCTTGATATAATTGCTCCAATGTGATCCTTATTGCTTGATTTTGACTCCACATTTGATTGAGTTTGAATCTGAATTCCATTATATTGATTTGACCACTTAGCCTCTTGATGTTATTTGGCACCATTTGACTCCTTCATGGTGATTAGACTTTTGATATGACTCATGCTACTTGATTTGTTTTGATAGATTGATATAGTCATGATCTTCTTTAGCATTACTTTTTTTTTATAGATTGATTTTCTTGACATGATATAATTATGATTTTGATATTGATCCTACTTAGATTCATATAGTTTATGCTTGATAGGTGTGATTATATTATTTGATACCACCATAAACGGTAATATAGATAGATTGATTGATATTGATTGCTTTGAGTCAATTTGACATAATAAATAAAAAGTCATCGATCAACCACGTGATCCGAAAGGAGATTTATAGGCTTGACGTCGTTATCACTGGAATCGAGACCTTAATGAAAATCGCAAGTATTTCTGAAACATTCTTAATAGTTCCGCTTCCGATGATTGAATCCTCTTTAAGGAGGGGAGGATGTAACACTTGTCCCTCGATTTCTTTGTAGGCCAAACTGTTGATTGAGACCTGACGAGACTTAACTATGCCAGCTAATTGCTTGAGGCCAAGTCCATCAAAATTTGCGAGGCACCCACCTTAGATTAATAGAAAATTTACTATTTCTAGTTTCACCCATAGGGCACGCCATTTAATTGAATGGGTTTTTGAGAAATTTAGTAAAAACACACACCACATCTTATGCCTTTAACTAGCCCAAATTGTTCCTTAGTGAACCCTGACCCAAGGTTTGACCCTATTTGGGCCTGAACCTTGGTAGTGATGAAGTGATCATCACCAAAGGACCGGATTTTAAAAATTATCATGAGATCCCTTGATGTGTTGAGTCAAACTTAGACCCATAAAATAGAAACAATTAGATGCACTAACACATGAGGCTAAATATTTGTGCTTTGCATTGAAGGGTGACAATTCTTATAATTTAGACTTAAGCCCAAGGGAAATTACAACTAAAATTCCTAATTTTTGTAAATAGAAATTTGAGTATTTCAAATCTCTAGCAAATCCTAGCCTTTGGTTCATTTGACCAAGATTTGACCCATCCTACACCATTCATTTTCATTGGGGAAATCTAGGGTGTAAGATGAACCCATTTGCATGCACCACAAGATTTTGAAGACTCTGGAAATTCATAATTTTTGAGGGCCATAAGAACCACAAAAGACAAATAAAGACATGAGTGTGTGGTGTGGAGTGGAGTCGAAGTGGGCCCACTCTCTTGGGCACATGGAGAAAAGGAGGAGAGAGGGTGTTGGGAAGAGGAGGAATACCTTGGGAAGAAATGGTGTGACACATTGCACTTTGTTGCAGCTTGTGTCCCCCATGTCCCTTGCAAATTTCGAATTCCATAGGGGACTCCTCATTCTCCACACTTCCATCTTCTTCTTCGTCTCTTCAAACTCCATTAGAGCCCTAGCAAAACTTGAATTTGCGTTTCCATCTTAGCCATTAAAACTTCAATCCACCACTAAAAGTTAACTCCATTTCTTCTCTAGCCTCACATATATTAGTTTGGCCACATTTCTAGCCCTTTTCGCAACCAAACCAAGAGCAAACCAGCAAGCCAAGGAGAGAGTTGGCAAGGTAAACTCTTGGTTAACGGTTGTTTTAGAATTTTACCTTGCAGTTTAGGATTTTCTCCATGGAATCTCATAGATCTTGGTGATTTTCCTGTTTGGATTTCTGGAATGACTATAGTTAATATAGGACTAGAATATTGGAGGCCATGCATATGATCTACATGACCATGCAAGGCCATCCAATGGTCTAGAATGGTCATGTGGGCTAGGGCCTCTCTAGTGTAGAAATTTGTAGAATTTCCTTTGGATTTTCTAGTTTATAATTTCTTTTTTATCAAAGTTTTATTTGAAATCTGGGATTATATGTTAGAAAATAGATATTAGAGGCCATGAATGCGATCTACATTATCATTCAAGGCCGTCTAATAGTCTAGATTTGTCCATAAGGTCAAACCAATCAATTTTTTAATTTTTGCGTGGATTTCTTGAGTTTTTGAAGAACAAAATAGGACTTTAAACTAAATCTTTTGAATATTCTGGAAGGTTAGGTTATACCAGAGATATTGGAGGCCATGCATGTGATCTACATGATCATGCAAGGCCATCCAATGGTCTAGATTGGTCCATAAAGGTCAAACCAATCAAATTCGAATTTTGCTTGGATTATTTTTTTGAGTTTTGGCAAAACAAATGATATTTTATCTAAATATTTTGAATATTCTGGAATGATATATTGGACCAATGTTATTGTATTCCATGCATGTGATCTACATGATCATGCAAGGCCATCCAATGGTCTAGATTAACTAAATGGGTCAAAGTCTAGAAAGCTTGAATTTTCTTGGATTTTCTTGGGATTTTTGTGAAATAAAAAGGAATTTTGTTTTGAAAACTTTGGAAATTTTGAATTACATGTTATACCAGTGACCGATATGCCATGGATGTGATCTGCATGGTCCAGATGTGGTCGAACATGATCACTATGCACTCATGTGTAGAAAACTTGAGTTTTTAGCTTGGTATGACCATGCTAGGTAAGATAGGTTAAATAATCCTTCTGGATGGAAAACACAGTTGTAGGTTATAAATTTTTATTTTTGATCTTTGAAAATCACTATATTAATCATGGGTTTCTAGGTCAATTAATGGTTCTAGATGCATTTTGATTTAATGCATAGTACAATGTAGAATAAATCTTATTTCTTGCATAGAAATTATAGGATTTATGACTTAAATTTATATGCATGATTTTGATGAAATATATATATGTGGACTCTCAGAACTTTAGTCATCATGCCTTGGTTAATCATGATTAATTGTGTGGTTCTAGATTGCTAAGTATTCTAGATAACCTACATGTGTGCTAGTCTTAAAATTCTGTTGTTTGCCATAAAAAATTAGATTAAATGATTGGCATATTTGATGACTGGGATTTGATGAATTTTATATAAATTCATCTCAGACAAATATTGGTCAAAATCCTGGTCTTGATGGTAGACCAATCGGATGGTCATGATTGGCTATCTTGCATTTGTTTGATTTACTTGAAATTTAAGGTTAAATGCTTAGTTCTCTTGAGTGATTTTGATATTCAAAATAGTTCATTCATAAAGTTTGAATGAATTATTCAACTTTAGAATGTTATGTTAGAAGTTTGAAATTTGATCATGGATTTTGAATGGTGATAGATGCATGGTTAGGAATAATTTTGATATTTCGATTCTATGATGTTTACTGTAGATCGGGGCCATTAGAAGGTCTTTTGACCCATGTTTGACCAATTTGATGGACTAATGGTCGAATGAGATTCCCAAATTTAGAAACCCATGACCAACACCGATCAGGAATGATCAACGGTGATTAATGGCTTACCGATGAAAACCCAAAGCTTAGTTTCTTAGGCTATAAAATGTATAGCGAATAGAGTTTAAAAACACAATTGAATGAGTTTTAGAAATTATGATTTCTGTAAAAATGGATTTCCAAAAAATAAAATGATTTGAAAAATGTAAACGTGCTTGGAAATATAGGCTCAATCAGATGGCTCTTCAAGCCCAATCTGAAACCTTTAGATAAATTGATACCCGGTAAATAGGGCAGCACCAACAAGCAATTAATGCTGCCTAAATAGATAGAATGAACCTGAATGAGGCCCCGATGAATCTGGGATTAACTTAGGAACATCTTGAACCAAACCCAAGAATTGTGTCATGATGGACCGCTAGGTGCACCCCATCAAAGGCCCAAGTCTGTAGGCCTTGTTGCCCACAACAGTTTGTTCTCAGAACAGTGAAAAATTTAAATGGAAATAAAACCTGAAATTTTTTTGAAAAAATATGACAAATAATTTAACGGATTCCCGAAATCCAATTAAAATTTCAATCCCGAACTCTATGTGGTTTGAAAGTTACGACACCCAGAGCATAAGACAACGAAGATGCCCTATTGCACTTGAAATCAGAGCCTTGAAAAACTATGATTTCCGTGCCCAAAACCATTTCAAAAAAATCTAAGAAATATAAGGAATTAGCCTGTCCTTAAGGCTTGGGTAAATTTTCACATGATGATTCGATCTGAATTATCTGCAACAAAATTGGTAAATTTGTAATGCATAACTGCGGAACATAGCACCCAGCCAGTAAGCAGACCTGACCCTTGATCGGATGACCCTGATTACAACTTGATCCCTTGACATTTGACTTTTGAAATGTAAAATAAAAATTTATTTAACTCACGGAGGTTTCCATAAAGCTGCTGATCATCCAATCTCGATATCAACACTAAGAGTTACTGACCATACACTAGCATAGTAAATCTGGCACAGAAACCTAATGAAACAGGACAGACCTCAGTGATCTATCGACTATGATCAGACCTGATCAATTTTTTGAGTTCCATCACTTATAAAAGATGCAATTATCAGTTCTCTTTCACTCAGTTTTTGAAGCACTCGAAAATTCGATCGGAGACGAAAGTGGCGGGCGATTTACTGCAGGTAGTCCGCCACACTTGTCAAAAATCTGCTATCCAATGAACATAGTCAACACTTGGACCTTGACCCATGACCCGTGATGACCTAAGAATTACCAGATCACATGGTCACTATGAATCCTAATCGTTGATAAGACTCATGTGAATTCAGTTTACCTAGTCAAAAGATTCAGTCTAATCTTTGACGACCCAACAATGCCCAAATACCAATTTCTTAGTAAATAGGATTGGTAAAATAAATAGAATTTTTGTTTAAACCGACACATGGCTCGATGAATCCTAAATATTTTTCTAAGGTATGAGCTCAGCCCAAAATATTTTGATAAAGGCCCATAATGGATGACCTCAATTGGCCCGGACCTTAAAAAGGCCCGTATACTTAGTTCTAGATCTAGTAAAGGCTCGAATCATATAGGAAATAACTCATTAGACCCATAACCCATTCGACCCATTGGACACATAAACCATTGGACCCATGACCCATTGACCCAAAGCCCATATCTGAAAATCATAAGAGGCGTAAGAGGTTTTGGAACCATAGATGAGTGGTCAATCGGTTGACTTAACTCAAGAAACTCCTAGGATTCTTAGAAACTAGCACCTTGAGGCCTTAAAAATTGTTAGAGACGACCGAGTTTTATCTTTATCGACAATGATAAACATAAGTCGTTATTGGACTTTAAATGGAGGTAACACTTTATATAAGTGTAAACCGACGAGATCCTCCCTTCGGCCACTCGTGACTGCAAGCACTACGAAATCAAGGGCTCGTTGTGTTCACATATTTATTATGTTTACTATAAGAAAGAGGTAAATGAAATACCAAATAAGTACATTATAGATTCAATAGTGTCTACGATAAAAATATGGAAGGTGAGAGAAACTAGACCTAAGTCAATTGAGTTATGGATACAGTCGGTTTGACAGACAGATTACACATTAGAAGGGATGACGAAATTATTGGAAGGCATAGAGACTATTAGAAGGGAAGAGGAGATTGAAAGATGTAGTAGCATAGGCTCTAAAGGTAGCTTGTCACAGCCAAACTAAAGAATATTGTTGAATAAATATGCCAATATTACTATGCGAGATCCGCTTTTCTACGCCACCAAAGTTAGGCGAAACAACGACGATAGAATTAAATCTGGAATGGAGGTTAGCATTGAGCAATTAAAAAAATAAAGATAAAAGTGTAAAGGCTGTGGTGAGTTGAGTCATAAATCACAACATGCCAATTAATAGAGTCTGAATGATGGTTGTTGACCTCTCTCAGAGCCAAACTTAACAATGGAGGCCAAGTGTAGTATCGTAGAGTCTAACAGACTCAATTGTATGAATAAAATTGATTTTATTCTGAAAGTGTTAGTGCCTCGTGAAAGATGTATGTCATGATTGTTAATCAGTGAAAATTACCATTTTTCACCTCCTAACATGACCTTTAATGGACCTTTCAGTTGACTAATAATGTGTCTTAAGTATGTTTTATAGTTAAGCAATAAATTGCAGTCATAGTACAGACATTCAACTAAAAATGCCAAGGAAGAGACCTGCTGCTCAACAAGTGCTCACGTAGCCCAGAAGGTAAGCCAATCAAGCAGTCCACAGAGCCTCAAAATTCCATGAGAATGGCATGGGTCCAACTGGGTGTACTTGGGACTAAGAGAAGCTACAGTAGATAAAGATTGAACCCCTCAAAAGGCTACTGTGTGCTGGACAGATGAAAGACAGCACCCTAAAAATGTGTGCCAACTGTGGAAGTAAAGAACAGGACAGTTCGAGAGATTAATTTAACCTGTCGAGAGGTCTGGTGAGAGAATATGAACCTGTCAAGAGGTTCCCACATCCTCTCGAAGAGTTAAAGCTGAAGAAAATAACCTATCGAGAGGTCCTGAGGTGAAAAAGTAAAGAGGTCGAGAGTTTGACATAACCTATCGAATGACTTAAGCTGCAGTAGAGCAACCTGTCGATTAGTGTGTTACTACCTGTTGAGAGGTCACCTCGAGATGTAGGGGATCTCGCGAGGTTCCAGAACATGTCGAGAGGTTCCCTTGAACCTAGCGAGCAGTCAAAGCCAACCTATCGAGGACTTACCTGAAGCTGCAGTCATTTGCGCGAGGTTGAATAAACTTATCGAGAAGTGCATCCAACCTATCAAAAAGCAGAACTGAACCTACCGAAAATGTACTTGAAGCAGTATAAAAAATTGACAGGTTGAATTATAACATGTCGAGAGGACGAATGGAGCTTGAACAGTAGCTAGAAATGGATGTCAATCCTGTCCAACAGTCAATGGATCCTATCGAGAAGTCATCAAACCTGTCGAAAGCCTGATCTAACCTATCGAATGGAGCACAAATAATACTCAGAACCTGTTGAGAGGTTCCCTGAACCTCTCGAAGCTCAATTGGGGAACTTCCCACTTTAGTTGCTCACTTCAGTGCTCTGTGCATGCATTCCAAGGCATGTTAACAAACCTTGGGGGTATTTTTAGAATCCAAAAGGGCACAAATGGGAACCCTCTAACCACCTCACATGTACTTGTCCAGTTGGACCAATTGGTGGAGAGCTTCTAGAAGGAAAATCAACCACATTAGCAGTTTAGAATAACAGAATTATTCCCTTGAGCTCTGATTGGCTAAAAAAAATCTGAGGACAGAGGGAAAGACTATAAATGGAAGAGAAATTATACAGAAGAACCATCCAAAAATTGAGAGAACTCAGAGCAAATTCGAATTCCCTCTCCCCTCCAAAATTCCATCCCTCTTCCTTTTTCCCCATTCTCTCTTTAGACTAACCATGGTTGGTTAAACACTTTCAGTAGCTAGGGTAAAGTTGAGAGCTGTAAATTGAGAGGTTCAAGGTTCTATATGGGGATTGGATGTTGCACAGATTGCAGATCTAAGCACATTGTACTGTAAGTTTATATTGAATCAGTATATTGTGGATTATAGAGTTAATTTTGATCTATAGATCTCTTGATTACATTTTATTTTCCTAGATTAAATCTCCCTATGGATGCTTAAGCTTGTAGCCTTGCATCCACAGCATTTGCAATAATTTCATTGTTCTAATTAAAGCCTTAGGATTGGAAGAAGTCTATAGGATGATTGTGGCCATTCAAGTGGATAGATCATACCCTTAAGATCAATCTAATTATCTGGTCTAGATTGGATTCTTATACCTTGCATCTGACCTTGTAACCAGATGAAGGATTGTTGCAAATCAAGCTCTTGCATTGCCTCTGAACCAATCAGTTTTCAGTAAAGACCAAAACCTCTAGTTACTATTCTCCCTCTTTTGATTTTAATCCTTTTCTCCATTTTCTTAAATCTGTGTTTTAATCAGTTCTAAATCATTAGAAATATCTTTAATTTTTTTTAGTTTTAGTAAATGACAACCATACAAAAACCTCTCCTCTTTCCTTTCTTGCTTTGTTTTAAACTATGATAGGCTAGAGTGTCAGATTTGTCATAGATCTTGAGATTTACTGCATTTTAGAGCACATTTTCCTATGGACCTACCCTTACTTACCCCTTAAAGCCTACTACAACAGCCCTGATTCATGCAGGACTCGTTTCCTTACCTTGATCCCATTTTACACCAAGTTTTTGGTGCCACTGTCGGGGATCTGTGTTTTTAGAATTGGTAGATATAAGTTTTTCTTATTTTAGATTTAGATTTATAATTGCCTGCTTTGTGTTTGACTAATTGCTGCTATAGTTTTTTATAGTTTAATTTTGTGTCACAGAGCTGGATCTGTAGTTCTGAGAGGAGCATTGTGCTAATTGGAGGACCAAGCTGTGCTTGAGTTTGCATTTCCTAACGCTTTTTATAATTTTAAATCTCTAAATTTTTAGATCTGTAGCAATAGTTATGTGTTTTTATAATTGCTTTGCCGAAATCTGTGCTGTGATTTTGTGTTTATGTTGTCTGTATGCTTGGTAGAAGATCTCTCAATCCTGAAATTATTCCTTTAAATCTTGAAGTTCAGACACTTCTCAGACCTAAGCAGTCCCTACACACACCTGTGGTTAATTGTGAAGTTTCTACAATGGGTGAGCAACCAAGGACATTAAAAGAATTCAATGCACCAGGGGTGTACAACTCTCCCTTCTGCATTCAATTCTCTGTTGTCCAAGGGAACTATGAGATTAAATCTTCCATCATACAGATGCTGCCTCATATCATGGTCTGGGTAAGGAAAACCCATACAAGTACATTGATGAATTCCTAGAACTGCGCACTACTTTCAACATTGTAGATTTGGGGGAGGAACCTGGTTGAGCCTAAGCTTTGTCATTAAAATAATTTTCTTTCAATCCCGCAGTTTAGTTTTAAACAAAAACCATTTTTTATTCTTTGAAGGCAAATAGAGACCTTTTAGATTTACACCTTCCCTGCAAGATCAATACCTAATACACGTACTACAATACCGTTGTGCGCTTGCAATAGCTTAAGACAAGGTATTGTAAAAAGTACTACCACTCTACCTATTCAAATCCCTATCCATTCACGCCTTTCCATCTTCTAACCGTTACACCTCCCTCCATTAAATCCACCCGTTCTATTGTGATATGAACTTAATGTCTTTGATACACATAAATTATGTGTATGTGCTTAATAACATATACACCGCATGTCATGACTTTTCAAAATGTTTAACTAACAAATACATGTTTTGGTTTTGGAACTCTTATATTTATTTCCGTCATTAATTGACAAAAGTTATGTGATAGCCTACTGGTTAAAAGCTTGAGTTTAAGACAAGAAGTCAGAGGATAAAATCTTCTTATGTGGGTTTTAAACCATTATTTTGGACCTTGAAGTTTATTTTTAAAAGTATATATGTTAAGAAAACCAATGTTGAAAACTCAATTTACCGTTGGTTTCAAACATGATTTTGGAAGTTTGTGGGTGTGCAACCGTGGATTTTATCTATCCGTCACGACGATGCGTTCGCAGGAAAACTACAGTTGCCACCCAAAACTTTTGGTGTCTCGAGATACCCAAATCGATATTATAAGCACCGACGTGCAAAAACTATGACTCTGATCCAGTCTACACCAAAGGCTCTTGGGTATGGGCATTGGTTATCAATCGAGAAGGTGTTAGGCACCCGATTGACATGCTCGTAAGCGATCTCTACTATGGGCAAATAAAAAGGAAAATAAAAAATAAAATGAGCAGCACTTCCTCTTGCCCGAAGGCACTCTGATACTACTTGAGCCCCCTGCAATCACTAGAATTTCGGTGGTGTAACGACTCAAATTTTAGGATAGAGGAAAGGCAAAGAAGGTAGACGAATAGAGGGGAGAGTCAGAGCTCTCGGGCCATTCTAGCACTACTGTGGACTTTCGTATTGATGTCGATTCCAATGAGCTTCCGATAACAAAAGGGTTAAGATAGGTGTGAATTGGTTTTTAATGGTAGATGATAGGGTAGGGATTTAAATGGCAAAAGGGTAAAAAATAGGGCTAGTAAGGGTGTAACAGTCCTAAAGAAACCCACTCCAGACTCGGGGGCTGTCAAAATGTCAAACCCCAAATTCAAAAATCTCACATTTTCTAAAAAAACACTATTCCTTAACCTTACGTATAAAAAGTATATGTTAAGCTTATGAATAGTGTTTCCTCAAAAATGGGGAAGTTCAGAGCCCGCAGTTGAAGGTTGAATTAGAAGTATGCCTTGTGTATATTTTATATACGCAAGGAAAATTTTTTGGGAAATTTTGCCTTGCGTATGTAAAATATACGCAATGCCCAAATTTGGGTTAAGTGGATTCAGTCATGGGTTCTATGAGTTTTGGGATGATTCCTAAGGGTCAGGGTTGGTTCCTAAGGATTTGGGATGATTCCTATGGGTTTGGGATGGTTCCTATGGGTTTGGGAAGTACATCTTTCTAGAAGTTTAGGTTAATCGGGCCTTGGACCAAATTTGAGTGTCTACAGATGCCCCTCTTTGGTATTCGATCACTAATGATCGGATGCCAAAGAAAGAGACTTTCGAAGAGGCCCAAGGCATCGCTATCAGATCCGTTGTATTCAAAACGAATTTCTAACATGGAAAACCAAAAAAAACGAAGAGTAGCAAAAGCCCATATCATTGGAAGAACTTCTGTTCCTCAAGACTATCAGTCCCCAAGCGCTTAGAGACATTACTGGGCATAACCGAGATGGAGTAATTGATGATGTATAATGTTCGAGTTTTACTTTGAATAAAACAGCCCCATGAGCGGGAGGGTGAATAAAGCAATGATGCAAAGGTCCAACAGTTGTATCAATCTTATGAGGCATTGATTGCCTCACTTTGACCGATACGGGTGCCCCTACGTGAGGTAGGATTCGAGATCTATAGGTGAACCCATTGATCCCGAAGTTAATTTTGCACAACTACCTGAGCGGAGCGAATATTGACGTCGCAACGTGTTTTAGGAATGTGTGCAGCCTAAAAGGCCCTATATTTTTGTTATTTTACATTTTATATATATATTTTTTTTGGGTGAATTTTTGTTCAAGGTTTTTTGAGCATGCTCATTGACCCAAAACATTTTTATTTTAGCACAATTGCTGGAGCGGATCGAATGGAGGTTGAAACGCTTTGGGAGTGTGTGCCAATTTTAACCAACCTGGATGTCCTGTGCGCGAAATATGTCCACAAGGCCAAACCCGGGTAAAGCAAAGACAAGGGGGGATAAGCCTTGCGTATATTTTATATACGTAAGGCCAAATCTGGGAGAAATAAGCCTTGCGTATATTTTATATATGCAAGGCCAAATCTAAAAAAATAAGCCTTGCATATATAAAATATATGCAAGGAAAAATCTAGGAAAAATAAGTCTTACGTATATAAAGTATACGCAAGGCCAAATTTTCCTTTAAAACAGTCGAGTATGGGCAGAGACCTGAAAATAGGTTATTTTTCAAAACCTTTCCCTCTCCTTCTCTCCAAACCGAAATGGGAGTCCTGCTTTGTATTCCATTGATCGGATTCAAGCCTCGATATCATGCCTGTGTTGACATCGCTGATCAATCACATATTCTCCTACCGGATTTAGGGTTTATCTTTTGAACCAAGGTGATCGCTTTAAACCTTTTTTATTTGAATTTTCTGATTTCTACACCAATGTGGCTAGGATTTCAAGCTTTTTACATGATAAGAACTGATTTTCATTGTAAATGCGATTATTTGTGATCCATTTGATTGATATTATGTGTATTTGCATGGATTTGGGTAAAAAATTTGAGCAATCTATATCTATTCTCTTTTTTGTTGGATTTTCTAGGTGGAATTAGGGTTTTTGACAAAACGACACTCCTTTGTGAATGTAAACTGCTTTCGACCTTTTCCTTGATTTATGTGCGCGCCTTGAGGGAATTTTGGTCAAAATTTTTGAGACAATTTTCGAAAAATGGTCGCTTTTTAATGCTCGAAATGCAAGTGTTTTTTTCAAAACTTGTCACTTGGCACACCCCCCCCCCCCTTTTTTCTTTTTGTGGATTCTCCTAATTTTTTATCTATCCCTGTGCTAGGGTTTGTCCCTCAAAATGATATTTCTTGTGAACGTAAACTTTAGGGATGATTTTCCTGATTTGTATTCCACTTTCATAAGGATTTGTCGTAAAATATATGAGGACATTTTGCTCAAAATTTGTAAATTTCATGTCGTTTCCTATGACCAAAATGTGAGGCCTTTTCTAAAAGTTATAATTTGACACCCCTCCTGAGTTTGATGATGCACATCCAGACATTTTTGCGAGATGAGGAGCAGCGGATGCCCTTTAACCAAAACTTTTAGCTTCTTTTTGTTTGCACACATGTGCATGTGTGTAGATTTCCTAATTTTTTTGGTGAAGGTTATTTTTTTTTGAAACGGAACTGAACCACTTTTATTTTTATTTTTGTTGTTGTTGTTTTCTTGTTGTTTGTTTTTTTTGCTTTTTTTTTTTTTTTTTGCAATTAAAATGACATACTTACTTTTGGATTTCCTTGGAAATTTTGATGGGAGTGAGACATACTTACCTTTCCTTCGTCTCATGTTTCTAGTGAAGCACCTGATTTTCTTTTGTTATCACCTTCTAACACTTGCTATTTATGTACCAACATAATCAACAAAGTGATGATGACTCAGGCCGAGAGGATAGACCAGATGAGGAGACTAGTAAACGGGGTGAGCGCCTTATTTGGGTGCAACGCTCCACTCGCTGTTGGTTTGAGATGCAGGGCGAGGTGGCTCGCAGTGGGTTGCTTCACCAACAATATATCCATATTTCTAACCTTGAGAACATGAGTGAAGTAAAAAAAATATTTCTTGGTTGTCTCTGTTTGGTTGGGGCCCTTTTGCCCCAAATTTTGACATTTTTCTTTCATTTGATGAAGTCTTTGCCTCCGATCACGTTCCGTGGGGGCTGGTTCGACCACTAGCTCCTTTACACCTATCTTCCTCATGTTGTGAGGCTCTTCTTGGCGCAGGCCAGCTTTGGTGACTTCCTGTCTTGCCCTTCCATGAGGGGGGATTGGCCCTATGTTAAAGCCTTGGTGGAAAGATTTCATCCCGAGACGATGACTTTCCACATTACCATGACCGAGATGACTATTACCCCTATCAATTGGTCCAGGATCATAGGGATCGCGATAGGAGGGGACCCAGTGATCCTTCGTCCCATTCTTGACTTTGAGGAGGTGATCCGATTGATTGGAGCCTATCCCCTTCCACCCATATCACTGGCTCTGAGGTCAAGTTGCCATGGTTCGTGGATCAGTTCATGTTTGAGGAGCTGGTTGACCCAGACCAGCATGATATGGACATCATTATCGAGCCTGTACATGCCCTGATGTTGGCTCCTATCACGCTCCTCTTCGTTCTGGGCAAGGCGATCCTTGCCAATGCAAGTGGGGGCCACGTCCCGCTCTCCCTCCTCGGGCTAATGGAGAACTAGGGAAATGTATACTGCTTGGATTAGGGTGGCGTTGGGTATTTTGTGCTAATGGACGGCCTAGCCAGAGCTTCAATTAGGGACCTTGCCTCTATCTATGGCTTTTACCCTATGATTGAGGTAATCTATTTATTTTACTCTCTTATTCCTCCTAATTTATCATTTCTGGTTTTTCTGATTTTGATTTGATATATATAATTGCCTGTCTATCCATCCTTTTAGGTTTGGGGGTATTTACATTTCCAACCTGGCCTCACCCTTCTCTATTCTGATGAGTACATGTACCCCCTCATGAGTTGTTGGCACAAAGATCATCACCGGGAAGTGGGGATAAAGTATTTGGAGCTGGGTTTGAGGTCTCAGTTTGACCTGATGATCTCGGAATAGGTTTTGACACCCTCTCCTTCTGTTGATTTAATTCTTTGAGGTTTGACTGCATTGCCTGACTAACAGGATCCTTCTTTTTAGGATAGACGGTGTTTGATCCCTATGTCGGCTCCAAATTCCTAGCCCTGCTGCCATTGGCCGGTCATGACTGTTTGTTAATCGTTGTGTCGTCTTTTTATATGGCTCTTAGACTCGAGCCTATTACTTGGGGGAGAGGGTAGTACATCAGTACAACGACTTCTTTGGCATGCTCGGGGATCCTCCTGAGGATGTTATGGCGCCGGAGGGTATAGTCAAGGAGCTTACAGTGAGGCTTCTTCATTGGGGGTCCCAGCTGATGGCCTTTTCCAGCATGGGAGGTATCAGAAGTGGTATGAGACTCTTCCCTACCGATCACTTCTCCCGCGTTTTATCCCTGGTGCTAACTTCCTGGCATTTAGGGGTCCACGAGCCCAGGTACTTTCCCTCCTCTTTTATTTGTTTGTTGGCTTCTCTTTCAACTTATTAAGTACATGCTTTGTTGATCGGATTCTTTCTACTTTTCAGTTTGGCGAGGCTGAGGATTCCGATGTAGATGCAGATGTGGGTCCTTCAGTGGTGCCTGGTGCGGTACCCTCGGGGCCCTCTGGTGCAGGGCCTTCGGGGACTTCTGGTGCATGGTCCTCGGGGATTTTCAAGCGATTTGATGATGGATTTCTCTCGGATTTGTGTGCATATGTGACCGAGCGTGCCCATCTTTTTGATGAGGCGATTAGACCACCTCCTCCCGAGCTGGTTCCTGGAATGAGTTTGTTACTCTTTGATATGTATTTGCCTTTCTTTTGTCCTACTAACTTTTTTCCCTCTTCTTCTTTCCTAGGTTTATGAGTCAATTGTTCAGCAGGCGGTGTTGGGTGTTTACCTTGTGCTCGAAAAGGGGTTTAAAATCAAACCATTATAGAATCTCTAGATCGCACATACACCAAGGCAAACAGACTCATAGACCTGCAAGTTTTCAGGGCTATTGCAGCAAGTTTTAAAAGGGTAAGTAAGGGTATTTCTACAAGGAAATGTGGTCTAACTTTCATCAAATCTCTAGATCCAGAGTGGATCTGGCACTCTATCCGAATCTAAGAAAGAGGAGTGGTTTTGGGGTTTTATCACTTTAACTACAGACTACAGCATTAAATGCTACTGATCCAGATCTAATTCGACTCAGAGGTAAGGGGAGATGTAGAAAGGATGAAAAAATCAAAGGATGAGAACAACAGCTAGGGGCCCTTCACCGAAAATTAAAGGAATCAATGGCAATGCTATGTTCTGATTTGCTACAATCCTCTTTTCTAGCTCTCAGCTTCCCAGGTTACCTTGGGAGAGGTGAGGTATAAGAATCTAATCTCAATCGGAGAATTGAAGCAATCTTAAGGCTATTATCTGTCCACTTTAATGGTCACAGGCCATCCTAGAGATTGTTCCGCTTCAAAGATCTTGAGTAGAACAGGAAAACCATTGCAGATGATATAGATGCCAGGATATGAGACCCTCATAGGCTAACATCTACAGGAATATCCAACCCAGGGAAAACAAATACGAAAAAGTGAAATATAGATCAGAATCATCTTTAAAATCCATAATTACACTGTAAAATTACAGCACAATTATGCTCAAGTCTGCAATCTGTGCATCTTATAGTTCCTTATAATGCCTTCGAATCTCTCAATTTACAGCTTAAGACCTCACCCTAACTACTGAGAAGAGTTTAGCCACTCATGATTGACTAAAGGGAGAAGGGAGAAATGAGGAAGAAGAAGGAAAACTTTTGGTAAAATGGATCTCGCCCTAAGCTCTGGTTTTCTCAATTTCTGGATTATTTCTTTTGCATTTTCTCCAAGCTTTTATACTATCCTCCTCTATCCTCAGATCCATTTCAGCCAATTAGAATGCAAGGGAATAATTTTGTTATGCTGACGTGGTTGATTTCTCTTCTAGAAGCTCTTCTCCCATTGGCTCTCATCTGACAAGTACATGTGATACCATTAGGGTTTCCGGGCGTGGCCCATTATGTGCCTAAAATACCCCCAGGGGTCGCTGACATGCTTTGAAACAAGTGCACAGGTTTCTGGCGTGGACAACTGCTGAAGATAGAACTGAGAAGTTCCCCAAATTGAGTGTTGAGAGGTTCTGGGATCCTCTCGACAGGTTCAATTTGGCATTGCATGCAAATCGACAGGTTTGTAGACCTATCGAGAGGATTGATGGCGCTTGATAGGATTGGTGATCATCTCATTCATCTCCTTGCTAGGTTCCGGTCAACTCGTCGATTGGTTGTCACAAATCCTGTCGACAGCTTCTTTTCATCCTCTTGAGGAATGCGCCCAGCAGTTATCAACAGGATTGAGTGCACTGCATGACAGGTTCAGTTGAACCTCTCAATTAGTAAATCAATTCTCTAAATATCTTCTCATTTAGGCACCAGATCCTCTCAGCATCTTAAGAGAACCCCTCGACAGCTTGATTTCTATGCTTTCTTGACCGGCACACACTTCTAATAGGCTGTCTTTCATCTGTCTTGCCCTTAGTCACCTCTGGGTGGATTCAATCTTCATCCCTTGGCATTGTACTTGGTCTCAGGTGCACCCAGTTGGGTTCATGGCCTTCAATGAGTTTCTCAGGCTTTGTGGATTGTTGGAGTTTAAGAACAGGTTGAGGCTACAGATTGCTTATATGCCCTTTTGTTGGATGTCCATACTAAGACTGTAATTTATTACTTATCTACAAAACATACTTAAAACACATTATTAGACACCTCCAGGGTCTTTCAAAGGTCAGTTTAGGAGGTGAAAAATAGTATTTTTCACTGCTTAACACACCCCCAAACCTAAGCTTTGGTAGTCCCTGAGCAAAGGAGAAAGTGAAAACAATTATTGAAAATGAAAAATGCCACTTTTGTAGGGAACACGGATGCATTTAGCATATGCATCAAGCCTTTTAAACCCCTAGGTGATCCTCAGTGGAGGAGTGAAGTCTCATGAGGGTTTACAGTGAAGTTACCCACAAACTTCTCCAGTAAGGTCAGTGAATATTAGTGTAGAATATTGAAGCAAGCAACAAGCAATCATAAAGTTCAATCCACACCTTTGTCCAATCAATTTTTAGAGGATTCTCAGCAAAAATATGGCAGTTTAAACCAAAGTACTGTTGTGGCTCCTTCATAGTCACTCAGCTCATGTCCAGGTAATTTGTGTGAAAAATAGTGCAAAGCTTACCATTAAATTGAGAATCATGTGTTAATTATGCTCCCAACAAACTTGACTTCAAACCCAAATCTCACTGGGTAATCACTCTTAATCAAAAATAGAAAGGTATATCAATACACACAGCCCAAGAGCAGTTACAGCCCTCAAATAGGACTGCAAGCATGAGCATCGACATTGCTCTAATTTCTGAAATTCCCTAACTCTTTTTACCATAGATAAAACAATTCTTCATCTCCATATGACAGCTCAATTAATTTCATATCAGTAAGGTCTTTTTATTAGGTTGTAATGTGGCTTATGGGTGAAATTTATAAAAGGGGCAAAAAGGATTCAAATTGAGAAATTAGTAAAGGTAAGGAGGTAGTTCATGACTTCACCTTCTTCATCTCAGCACAATTTTATCTATTTCTTGAATTTTTGGATTTGAAGTCATCAGTTTCTAAACCTCTTTTCAATCTTTCAATGAAATGCCTTCTCTTTCTCATTCATTTTGTTTTGCTTTTCTATTTTTTTTTTTTTTATATGGGTTGGAATGCCATAACTATACATCCTACTAGCCTTTAAATGTACTTTCTTCTTCTTTCAACCAAACATCGAATCTTGCACCTCTAACCTCACTTCTCCTTCTATTTCCTGACATCTCAGATTGAGGGTGAACTGAAACAGGTCGAGAGGTTTTTGGGTTTAAATTTTTTGATTTTTATCGAAGAAAACTAGGAATTTTAAAGCTTAATGGGTGTGTGTCAAGGGCAGTTCAAAGGTGGGGCATTTTAGGCTCAAACAGTCCAAGGGATGGCCTTACTTCATGTCCTCAATGTTATGAGTGCTGTCAAGCTATATCAACTTGGAATTGCCTAACTTCTAGTGATCAAAGCTAGGTCTAATTAGTCCTTGGAGCATAAAGAAATGTTGCCAAGACACTCTTCAAAGAATTTTTTTTTTTTTTTTTTTTTCGGGCCCAAACCTCACTAGATGTGGTCTTCCATAAGATTTCTGGGGTGTAACCTCACAATTTTCTCTCTTTTTCAAGTTCACAAAGCACTAATTTTCAAAAATTTCTTGACATTTACTTCCTACACATGTTGGAACTTCAACACTTTTAGTTTAAAACGTTTTCCATTTCCTCTTCTAAAGAAAAATTAGGTGGGGATTCCTTTCATTTGTTCACAGATTGTTGGTTCAATTCTGGCTGCACTAACATTAACTATCCTATTGGCAAGGCATACTTTGCCACACCCCCAAACCTATGAGGAGCAGTGTCCTCACTGTTCAGAGAGAAAGGTGTAGTGCAGCATGATAACAACAGAAGGAAAATCGAGAAAATGAAGCATTTAAAAAAAAATAACAAATAACAGCAAAATAGAACCAAGAGCAGTGTTATTATAAAAGCTAAAGTATGTACAAAGTATGTGGAAGTAGACTATATAAAAAAAATAACACCCTAATTCCTAACTAAATACAAGTGCACAAGTTAATCATCAGAGTCCTTGGCTTCAGCCGGTGGTTCCTGGATTCCTTTCCCTTTTGCTTGTTTTAAAGTGGCAGCCTTAGACAGTGGTCTTTTGGAAGTAGTTTTCCTATGCTTCGCTGAGCTTTTTCCTGTTAGAGTGGGGGAAGGTTTTTATGTAGGTTCCTTGATTTTGAGTCCAGGTTTTACGGGGCTACGACTAGTGGCATCCGGAGCTAATTGTTGGAGAGGTACATCAGGGTTGAGTTCTTTAAAAAGAGCCTCTGTCATCTCTCGGTCAGTTTGTGCATTTTTTGTTTTCGCTAAGGCTACAATAGTCACTCCATAATCATAAGCTCATTCCTCAGTCAACCGCAGTTTCTCTTTCAGTTCCTTGATGACATCTTCCTGACTCTCTACTCTGTTCATTTCTTCATTGTATTGGACCGTAATCTCCCTCCATCCTTGCTTGATTTCTTTTTTCTCAATCTTATAAGCAAGCTTCAGTAGTTTAATTTGATCAAGGAGGGGTTGTCGTACTGTAGCTTTCAAGTCAACCATGCCTTGAACTACATCTCTCTTTATGTAAGGGGGCATGGGGGTAGTAAAGATAGGATAGATAGGCATATCAGCACTGGAAGAAGGGCCAGCTTAGGATGGAAGGGGACTGGATGAGGGCAAAAGTGGGGTGGAGGGCAAAGGGTGAGGGACATGGATGGTAGGCTCCGGTGGAGGTAGTTGAGGGTCAGGTTTAGTTTGAGTGGAGGCATCGCTAAAGGTGCTTAGGGAAGTTTCAGGGATAGGTTCAATGGGAGTAATAGCTAGAGGGGGGCTAGGGATTGGTGTAGGGACAGTTGACTGTTGGGGCTATTAGGTGAGAGTGGTTAAAGTTGCCTAGATGGATTGTAAAATGTTTGGGATGGAGGTAGGGTTTGGTTGGGTGGAGTGAAGTGAATGAAGATTGGCCTCAATGGAAGATTGGGTAGTGGTATTGTCTATGAAATGGGATTGTATTGATTGGAGGAGGTCTAGGATTTGAGGTAAGGGGTCAAGCTTAATAGAAGGTGGGTGTTGGAAACGAGGGGGTAGTGGAAATGACGAAGTGTGGGCATGTTGGTCAGAGGTTGAAGGAGGTTGAGAATGAGAAAAATGGGGGAATGTGGGCTGTGGAGAGTCAGGTAGGGGATTATAGTCATGCCCAATATCCTCCACTATGGATGTCATCAGGGACAAAAATCCTTCAGTGGTCGTTATGTCTTGGGTCAGGGCAGGTGAGATGGAAAAAATTGGCTCACTCGCAAGGGGAGTGAAGAGTAGAGAAGGCATGGAAGGGCTGAAAGGGATATAGTGGTGATGTAAATGAGCTAGCTGGAATGGTGAATGAGGGCAAAGTAGGGATGGGGTCTATGAGGGAAGGAGATAAAAATTGGGTGGATGTGGAAAGGGAGATTGGGCTGTTTTGGGGAGTGTTAAGTGGTGAAAAATGCCACTTTGCACTCTTTAACCTGACCTTTCATGGACCTATGAGCACGCTAATAAGCCTATGTTGAGTGTATTTTGTAGATAGCAGGGAAAGCTGGCAATAATGCAGCAAACCACTTAAGAATGACCACAAAAGAAGTCATCTCTCAACACCATTCAGACCCAGCAACAAAATAAGGAGAAAGAAGTGAAGATAGGTCCAAAACATCCTATCAGGAGGATGTTGGAAGACATCGATAAGAGCTGAGGATTAAAAGGAAAGAATTCGTGTAGTTGGAGAAGGGTACGATAGGATTCGAAGGCAGAAGAAGGATGAATTCGCATGGATTGAGGAATTCGATAGGATTTTAGAACCTATCGAGCAAAGAAAGGAAAGAAGAAACTATCTTGTCAAAAACTTACCTGAAGTGTCAAAGGAACCTATCAAATGGATCTGAGAACCTAGCGAAAGGACTAAAATGCTCGATTCCAACCGGTCGAAGGCTGTTTGAACCTGTTGAAGGCTCCCCGAACCTATCGAAATGAATATGTTGAAATTGAACCTATCGAAGGATGCTTAAGCCTTTCGACAGGAATGAGAGCCAACCTATCGGGATGACGACACACAGAGCTGAACCTGTCAAAAAGGACCACTGGATCTATCGAACTACTCAGCCAACCTATCGAATACTCCAGATATTGGGCTGAGGACCCTGAAGCTTCAAAGAGAGAACTCATCCTATCGGTACCTATAGAAAAGACCAGGGAACCTATCGAAAGGAACTATAAGCTTACTTTTGACCTGTCGGAAGCTTCTCTAACCTGTCAAAATCGTGTGCTGAACTTCTTAGAAACTATGCTATGCACACGTTGAGACTTGGTGACTTGTCACACGTAAACCGAGGCACTCTGGTGATCGGTGCGACATTCTAGAAGATGCCCTAGAAAGCCTTAACTGACCCACGTGCTTTAACAGAACTCTAACAAACTCTAACAACCTTCTAGAAGGGATTTTTGCAGGAAAAATAGAGGAGAAATCTATATATTGAGACCCCCAATTGCCATTGGGGAGGATCGAAATTCTGAGTAATTTTTCTGAGATCAGAGCTTGCAACGAGATTCCATTTCCCTCCTTTAGCCCAACCATGGTTGGCTAAATCCCTAGGAGCAGCAAGGAGTGAGTTAGATCTATAATTGGGTAAGGCTAAGAGTGTTGTTGGGGTTAATTGCTGTACAGACTACAGATCTGAGAGCATTCCATTGTAAGAGTGACCTTGTTTGCAATATAAATATTGTTTTCAATGTTTTAATTATATCTAAAGCTCTTTTGATTCCTTTTGGTGATCGATCGGATTTGTGTAGAGGAGTTGCTTGATCAACTCACCCACTTAACTGTTAGACCTCTTGGATATCATCTGAATTCCCTGGGTCTGATATCCCTGTAATTTCCTGTGTCTGTGACCTGGAAATTACAGCATTTGTAGTGGTTTTAATTGTTCTAATTGAGGCTCTGGCTTTGTAGGAGATCTCTAGGATGGTCTGTGACCATTAAAGTGGGCAGATCATAACCTTAAGGTAAATCTGAGCTCAGGCCTTAATTGGATTCATCTATTGTAATCCATGGATTCGATAAAGCCTATAAGATGGTCAGCAACCATTAAAGTGGACAGATCATAGCCTTAAGGGCAAGTGGATCCTATGATTTGAAGTGGAATTTATACCCTACAGCTGTGCTTGCGGACAGTGCCTGTGGCCAGCCGAGGGACTTGTGTGCTTTTGAATCCCTGTAATATGCTTACCTCAACCTGATTGCAGTGAAGACAATCTCCAAGTTGTTCTTCTCCATTTTCTGAGTTTTTAAACCTGCCATCTACAAGATCTGAGGCTCCAAATTCGATCTAAAATAATCTGTATTTTATTTGTAGTTTAGTTTAAGTGACAACTCATTTCAAAACACTCCCTTGTCTTTTAACTAAAGTAGAGATAGCTAGGGTGCCAGATCTCTTATTGATCTGGAGATTTATCATATTTCTAACCAGCCTCCCTATGGACATTCCCTTGCTTTTAAAACTTGCTATAAAGGACCATGTATCTTGCAGGTCTAGGATATTTTAGATGTGCTGAATCCATCTCTGTTTTCTCCTGATTTTTACATCATAAATCAGCACACTGGAATTCCACAAGTTTTTGGCGCCGCTGCCAGGGAGGTGTTTATGAATTTGATAGATCTAGTTTTTTTTTATAGATCTGTAACTGTGTGTTTGATTTTACTAACTGCATTTGTGAGTTTTGCTATTTTTCCAGTATTTTTTGTGTCCATTTCACCAGATCTGAGTACAGAGTGAGAGGAGAGCTGTGCTGGAGGCTGCTCTATAGTTTGCATCCTTCTCCCCTATTTATTTTCAGTTTTTCTGATTTTTAGATTAGTTAATAAATTGTGTTGTTGCTATTTGTTGTGTGAGGATTTACTCTGCAATCAGTTGTGAGTGTTGTATGTTTGGTAGGATAACTCTGCAACCTCAAATTATTCCACTAAATCCAGAGGTTGAAAGACTTCTCAAAACTAGACCAACTACATCCATAGCTGTTGAATTTGAATCAGTTGAAATGGGTGGGCAGTAGTAGCCTCGAACTCTCAAGGAATTCAATGCACCAGGGGTCTATAATTTCCCCTTCTGCATTCAGTTCCCTGCTGCTCAAGGAAACTATGAGATCAAATCGTCTATCATTCAAATGTTGCCCTCATTTCATGGCCTGACCAAGGAGGACCCTGCTTAGGACTGTGCACTAACTTCAATATCACAGGTTTGAGGGAGGAGGCCACCAGGATGAGACTCTTTCCTTTTTCATTAAAGGGCATAGCCAGGACCTGGTTATCTCTGCTTCCACCTAATAGTATACAGTCCTGGAGTGATCTCCAATGTCAATTTTTAGCTAAATTCTTTCCTATGTCAAAGACAGTCAGTTGAGGAAGGGTATCATCTCTTTTACCCAAGATCCAACTGAAGACTTTCATCAATCCTAGGAGAGATTTAAAGAACTCCTCAAGAAATGCCCCCACCATTAAATCCATGAATGGAAATTGGTTCAAAGCTTTTACCAGAGAACTGATGCTAAAAGCAGAGATATGATAGATGCCTCTTGTGGTGGCACCTATCTCCATAAAATTGCTGAGGAGGCATGGGAGCTCTTTGACATCATCAATGAAAACTCTGCAAAGGGAAACCTTAGCAAAAGATCTAGACCCTTCTAAATTGATGAAAGAGAATACCTCAAGAGGAAAGATATATGAAGTGAGTGTGCCAAGTGAGTTGGAAAGGAAAATGGACAACTTAACTCAAAATTTTGATAGGCTGATGGGAGCAATGCAGCCACCTGTGGCTGCTAGAGTGGAGGAGGCATGTGCTATATGCCAGTCCCCTGCTCACTCCCTAGATGAATGCCCATCAGCTACCCAATTTCTTGATTTTGTAACAGAGCATGTGGCTGCAACTCAAGCCTATGGACAACAACTTGCTACTGGGTATCAATGGAGAAACTACCCCAATCTGAGGTGGAGACAAGATGGATACCCCAGCTAGCAGCAAAGAAGCAGGTTTCATGCCCCATGCCTCAAGACCTCAATATCAGCAAACCATGGCCCAACCTGTAGCTCCTCCTGTGCAGTAAGCTACACCTACTCCAGCTATGAGAACACCATCTTTTGAGGAACAAGTTCTATCTTCATTGTAGAACTTGAACACCTTAATCCAAACTGTGCACTCTCACAACCAGAGCATCAAAAAGATAGAGGACCAACTTGGTCAGCTATCTGATGCTTTGACTAGGAGAGAAAGAGGAAGGTTACCTAGCCAACCACAGGACAATCCACGAAGATAGTTTGTAGTAGGTGAAGTTTCCTCCACCTATGAAGAAGCCAAATCTGTGACAACTTTGTGGAGTGGTAGGCTAGTGGACAATCAAGTGGGTTGTGAGCCTGTGAGAAGATTAAATGAAGAAAATGGAATGAGTTTTCAAGAACACAACAAAGGCTACCAGTGGTGGACCCAGTGTCAATAAAGAGGATGATATGGATCCTAAAGAAAAAGAAAAAATAAAAAAGAAAGAAGCCCCATTGGCTAAGGCAGCAAGTGAGGGAGCACCCCCACACTTGCCATTTCCCAAGGCATTGCAAGGACCTTCCCCTTTTGACAAAGGGCAAGGCAAAATTGAGGAAATGATGGAGACTTTCAAACAAGTCCCAGCCTACGCCAATTTTTTGAAGGAGTTATGCACCCATAAAAGACAGTCTAGGACATACTTGTCCAAGAAAGTGTTTTCAGTAGAGAAGGTAAAATACATTCTGTCTATTGCAACCCCCACCAAACTTCAAGACCCTGGAGTGCCTACTATCCCTTGCATCATTGGGGATCATAAAATTGAGAAGGCCCTATTGGACCTAGGAGCCAGTGTGAACTTGCTGCCCTATCCAGTCTATGAAAAATTGGGCCTGGGAGACTTGAAGCCCACACCTGTGGTTCTGCAACTGGCTGACAGGTCTGAAAGGAAGCCTGTGGGAGTCATTGAGGATGTCCTGGTGGGAGTTGACAATTTTTGTTACCCTGTTGACTTTGTGGTATTAGATATGGAGCCAAGTAAAGGTATTTTCTCCATCCCTGTGATTCTGGGCAGGGCCTTCTTGGCCACTACCAATGCCTGCATTAAGTGCAGATCCGGAATCATGCAGGTCTCCTTTGGCAACATGAAAGTAAAGCTGCATGTGTACAACACCAGCTCTCAACCCCCTTTTGATTAAACTTGTTTTGCCATTGCAGGGCTAGAGGAGGCTCTGCATGATAATCCTCAACAGCTGCTGCAGAACAATGATTGGCCTATAGAGACAAAATTGCAACTAGGGGTTGAACAATTGCTGAGGAATGGATCCAAGAAGGATGAAAAGTTTAAGGAACATGGGAGGCCATTAACCTTCCAGATCCTCCAGATTAGCACCTGTAGTTGAGTATGTACCATATGTACCATAGTTTGCTTCTGTTTTAGATCTCTAGTAGAATTACATTGCATCTCTAGTAGAAATCTTTTGCAATAAATATGCCATGCTCTAGTAGATCGCCTTTTCAAATTTGCCAGCTGCTCTAAGATAAGGGGAGCTCATCCACATAAGAATCCAATCATAGGGCCGCACAGCAACAGAGCCTGATAAGTGCTGAAGCTAAGGGGGCCCAGAAAGACAGCTTTATCTGGGTTTTGGAGCCTTCAATAGGCCTAATCTACATTTTGCTAGGTTTCATGGTGATTTGGATAGGATATCTAATGGTTTCGATAGGAACTGGATGTTTCGACAGGTAAAACCAATTGTTTCGATAGGAACTGGATGTTTCGATAGGAGCCTTCAATAGGCCTAATCTACATTTTGATAGGTTCTGAGTACATATCGGGCACCTATCGAAAAGATGTTGTCCTTGCCGTTTAAACCTATCGATAGGATGGTCTCACCTATCAAAATCCTTAAAAATCATCCCTTTTGAAAGCTTTGATGTCTAAGCTTTCGATAGGCTGGAGCAACCTATCAAAACCATTCCATTCATCCTATCGAAATCGCATTTTCACCTATATATACCTGTCGATAGGTCATTTATGCTTCATTCCTTACCCTCTGAAAAACCCTAGCTCTCTTCCTCATTTTTTGCCTCCCCCTTTCTCTACTAAATCCTCACGGAATCTTCTGCTGTTTAGTGTGCCATCTTGTCAATACATTCAGCTTGCGTAGAGGAGCATTTTGCCCCTGACTTTAGAGAAATTGGAGTGGTGCATCGCTAGCTTTGTGAAACCCTAGGTACCTGGAGGTGATTTGCCTTCCTACCATCACTCTGTTGTCTTTCTAAGTTTTCCCATTCCAAGTGGGTGAGAAATTACTCCCTAAGATTACAACGGAGGAGCCTGAGGAAACACTAGCCAACATATGCCAAAAATCAATTGCATCCACCCCTAAATCCTCCAAGAAAGCGTTACCTACTACCAAACCACCTGTAAAGAGGAAGCTCGCTGAGGAGACACCCAAAAAGAGTCTTAAAGCTAAGAAAGCCAAAGCTGTTGAAATTTAGGAACCTGTGATAGAAACACCTTTAGAGAGAGCTACCCCTGACAAGCCCATTGATGTAGAGCTTTTGGCTATACTAACCACCCCCAATGAATTTGTTGACAAATTAAACCTTGTCCCTGAGACCGAATTTGATCTGGCATATTTTGCCAACATTGGAGAGTGCCGGGAAACACCGAGCTATTTGAAGAAAGAAGGCTTGTTGCCCCTACTGTTGCCATTGAAGGAATCAGTGTATCCCAGGCTAGTGAAGTTATGGTACCAAAATCTGAAGAAGGTGGCACAGGGGACTGATGATGTATTAGAAATTTCGATTGATGATTGGCAACTGACTATCGATCACAGAGATATAGGAATGGCTTTGGGGGTCCCATACCAATTTAACTCCAACCGCGCTGAGGGAGCACCTGTTGGAGCTACATTTAAGGATATGGCCAAGCAGCTAACCAATGGGATTGTGGGTTCTGGAGAATCACTGATGCAAAGAGACCTCCATCCTAGTCTCAGATTCATGGATACCATCTTAAGGAAAAATGTCTATGTTACAGGACATTTGCAGGAGAGAAGGTCCCCATTAGTGGATGCATTATTTTATTGTTCCAAGGGGTAGTTCGTGAATGCACCTAAGCTGATCTTTGAAACTATGGTGGACGTAAATGACAAGGTGCTCAAAAGACAGGCTTTTGCCAAGGGAGGAGGCCTACCCTTCAGCAGACTCATCACCTGCCTGCTCAAAGCTGGAAAGTATAGGATCAAGGAGGCTGAGCCAGTGGAGAAAATGGCTTAGAAGGTTTTTAGAAAGAGGGCATGGTCTACAGGTTTAACCCTGATTCAAAAGACCAAGCCGGTTGAGGCAGAGAAGGAGGTGCCCACTACCTCGGCTGAGATCATCTTTCTTGGCATTCCCCCATCCACCATTCCTCCTACATCACCCACTTTTTCATCCACCTTACCTACACCATCACCTACACTTGGGATCCTGGAACTCCCCACCTTCTCCGAGCCTATCCCCACCATGTCTTCCTCACCCTCCCTCCAAACCCTTCCTAATTTTCCACCTCCACCACTTCGTATACATACACAGGGTTTAGACCAGTTCATTTCTACTGGTTTCTCTGCCCTCATTTCTCCAATTGCGGAGGATGTTGCTCATGAGTACACCCCACTTCCTGACTCCTCCCACACCACTCCTCCTCATTTTACCCATGCTCCATCCTCTCCTTTCCATCTCATTCAATCACCCATACCCTCTACTTCCACCCTGCCTGATACTTTCACCCAATCCTCTCCCTCATTCAGTTCCATTCAGGCCCAAGTAGCCACTAACACTGACCACCAGGCCCTCATGAGCTCATGTCTCCAATCAATTCAATCCACCCTCACTCCCCCCACTTCAGTCTCCCAACCTTTTACCACTTTTCCTCCCTCCCCTGATCCCTCACTTTTCCTTTTCTCTCCTCCCTTTTCACCTATGGCCTCCCCCATCCCTACTAATATCCTTTTTGTAGAGTTAACTGCTCCATCTTTACCCCCACCTTCCTCCCCAGCACCTATTATATCTTTACCCCCACCTGCCCCTATTTTTGCAGTTGCTGAGATACCCACCACCCATTTCCCCTTTTCCTCCCCACCTATTTTTCAGGATGCCTCCGCCCAAACTGATCCATGGGAGGATCTGGTTCTTTCCACCCCCTCATCTTCATCCTCTCCACCCTTGTCCTTGCCTCTTGTCCTTCGCCAATCCATGTAAATACCCCCCTACCTCACCCTCTTGTACGCAATGAGGGACAACCCTTTCATCCACAGGGTTGTCTTGAGAGGTATGGCTGCACTTCGGGCTTCCCTTGAGGCCCCTTATGAGGAGAGGATTGCCAACATCGAATTAGAACATCGAATCTAGCTCCGCGATATCTCTCAAGGATGGTCTAAAATCCTAGTTCGATATGAGTCAGCAAAACAACTGGCAGCGGCTGAGAGTCTCATTGCCAAATATGAGAAGAAGAATTCTAAGCTCCTCAAGAAAAAGTTAGCCAATGCTCAGGAGATCATCAAGGCCACCAAGGAGCTCTCAGATGCTAACATCCTCTATGCTGCCAAGAAGATTAATATTTTGGAGAAAAATGTCGCGTCATTGTTGTCTCAACCCTTTGAGCCTACCCCTCTTGCTACAGCACCTCCTGCTGCGCCTTCATCCCCTCCCCCATGGCCCCCCTCTACAACTACCCCTTCAGCAACCCCACCTGTGGATGTTCCCCCTCCTGCCACTGCCCCTCCTCCAGCACCTCCTGCCTTGCAACACCCTCCCACCCCACCTGTGGAGGTTCCCCCTCCCCCTCCTACCAAAGTACCTCCACCGGACAAACCTACCCCTCCCAAACAGAAGCGGACTTCCTCCAAAAAAACCACCACCGCCAAGAGATCAGCTTCTTCTGCTGCCGCTATCAAAAAAGGAGAACAACCTGCTGCCCCATCCAAAGCAGCTAAGCCCACCAGGTCGTCCCCTCATTCTGACCCCCATGGCACCCTACTCACTAGGGATGAAAGAAGAAAGGCTGCTGCGGCTCTAGGACTGGACCCCATGGCCCTTTTCCCTTCCGATTTGGATTTTGATCCTGCGCCTATGGTTGATCCTAAAGGCAAAAAGTCTGCTGCCCAGTCTGACGAGGCACGTGCTAAACAACCTAAGCAATCCAAACCCAAGAGCAAAGCCCCTGCATCTAAGCGGTAGCTGGCACCAAGCTGTATATAAATGTGACCATTTTAGTTTTTTTTTCACTTGTCTCTTGTATATATTTGATATTTTTGTTGTGTTATTCTATAAATATCTTTTTGCCCTGTCTCTCCCTTGATTGCATTTTCTCAAAACAGTGGGGACACTGTTTAGTTTAGGTTTAGGGGTATGGCAGGTGTGCCAATGAAATAAGTTAATGCTTTGTGCAGCTATGTTGAAAAAGTTTTTGATAATAAAATGATTTCCCACCTGATTTTTTTTAGAAAAGAGGAAATTAAAAACTTAAAAAAAAAAAACTGAAATGAGTTGTAGTTTTAACATTTTTCATGAAGCAAATGTCAAGAATTTTCAAAAAAAAATTGATAATTAGTGAACCTGAAATGAGAGAAAACTGTGAGGATACCCCCCAGAAATTTTGATGGAAGACCATACCCAGTGAGATTTGGGCCTGAAAATTTTTAATTTCTTTGAAGAGTGTCTGGGCAATTTCTTCTGCTCTAAGGACTGATGGGATCTAATTCTAATCACTATAAGTTAGGCAATTCCAAGTTGAACAGCTTGACAGCATTCATGACATTGAAGACATGAAGTAAGGCCATCCCTTGGACAGTTTGAGCCTAAAATGCCCCATCTTTGAACTGCCCTTGATACACATCATTTGAGCCTTGAAATCACAATTTTTCCTTGATAGAAACTTGAAATTCAAACCCAAAACTCTTTAACCTGATGCAGCCTGACCTCACCCTGATATTTTAGAAGGTAAAGGTAAAGGAATGGAAGAAGGTAGAGCTGGTTTGAGAAGTGGGTGCAAAAGGAGAAAAACATAGTTGGTGGCATTGTGGCATTCCAGCATATATACAAAAAAAAAAAAAAAAAAAAATTAGAGAAAATACAAAAACAAAAAAACAAAAAAGCAAAATAAAAGGTTGAGAAAGAGAAGTCACTTCATTGAAAGACTGAAAAGAGGATTAGAAACTGATCACTTCAAATCTAAAAATTCATGAAGTAGATGGAATTATGCTGAAATGAGGGAGGTATTGTCTAGACACCTTCTTACCTTTACCGATTTATCAATTTTGAATCCTATTTTACCCTGTTAGTTCTTTTACAAATTTCACCCCTAAGCCACATTACAACCCAATAAAAAGACCTACTGATCTGAAATGGATTGAGTTGTCATGTGGAGATGAGAATTTACTTAATCTATGGTGAAAAGAGTTAGAAAATTTCTGGAATTAAAGCAATGCCTATGCTCCTGCTTGCAGTCCTATTTGAGGGCTGCAACTGCACTTGAGCTGTGTGAAATGATGCACCCTTCAATTTTTGTTATGAGTGAACAGCCCCCGTATGATTTGGGTCTAAAATCAGAGATTTGAAGTGGTATAGGAACAAAATTCTTGAATTAAAGGTGAGCTCTGCATCAAAGTTTTAAGCCCAATGCCTTGACATGAACTGATTGAGAATGAAGGGATTACAGCAGAATTTCAGGTTTTGAATTGGTGATTTTTCTGCTGAAAATCCTCTGGAATTGAATGGACATGGCGTGAAATTTATTTTATTTCACTTAAACTATATTTTAACATATTGCATGAGTATTAACTAAGTTGTATTGGAGAAGTTTGTGGGTACCTTCACTGAAATCCCTCAGGAGACTTCGCTCCTCCACTAGGGATCACCTAGGGGTTTAAAAAGCTTGGTGCATATGATAAATGCATCCATGCTCCCTACAAAAGTGGCATTTTATTTTTCTCTGAATTCTCCTTTGCTCAGAGACTAGCAAAGCTTAGGTTTGGGGGTGTGTTAAGTGGTGAAAAATGCTACTTTGCACCCTTTAACCTAACCTTTCATAGACCTATGAGCACGCTAATAAGCCTCTGTTGAGTGCATGTTGTAGATAGCAGGAAAAGCTGGCAATAATGCAGCAAACCACTTAAGAATGCCCACAAAAGAAGTCATCTCTCAGCACCATGCAAACCCAGCAACAGAACAAGGAGAAAGAAGTGAAGATAGGTCCAAAACATCCTATCGAGAAGATGTCGGAAGACTTCGATAGGAGCTGAGGATTAAAAGGAAAAAATTCGTGCAGTTGGAGAAGGGTTCGATAGGATCCAAAGGCAGAAGAAGGATGAATGCGCCTGGATTGAGGAATTCGATAAGATTTCAGAACCTATCGAGCAAAGAAAGGAAAGAAGAAACTATCATGTAGAAAACTTGCCTGAAGTGTCAAAGGAACCTATCGAACGGATCTGAGAACCTAGCGAAAGGAGTAAAATGCTCGATTCCAACCTGTCGAAGGCTCCCTGAACCTATTGAAATGAAGATGTTGAAATTGAACCTATCGAAGGATGCTTAACTCTTTCAACAGGAATGAGAGCCAACCTATCGGGGTGACGACACACAGAGTTGAACCTGTCGAAAAGGACCACTAGACCTATCAAACTACTCAGCCAACCTATCGAATACTCTAGATATTGGGCTGAGGAACCCTGAAGCTTCAAAGAGAGAACTCATCCTATCGGTACCTATCGAAGAGACTAGGGAACCTATTGAAAAGAACTACAAGCTTACTTTTAACCTGTCGAAAGCTTCTCCAACCTGTCGAAATCGTGTGTTGAACTTCTCAGAAACTATGCTATGCACACATTGAGACTTGGTGACCTATCGCATGCAAACCGAGGCACTCTCGTGACCAGCGCGACGTTCTAAAAGATGCCCTAGAAAGCCCTAGCCGA
Source organism: Chloranthus sessilifolius (assembly GCA_021018995.1). Lineage (NCBI taxonomy): Eukaryota > Viridiplantae > Streptophyta > Magnoliopsida > Chloranthales > Chloranthaceae > Chloranthus > Chloranthus sessilifolius. Next base: position 62,504,872 of record CM037586.1, read on the forward strand.
TCCACGTGCTTTAACAGAACTCTAACAAACTTTGACAACCTTCTAGAAGGGATTTTTGGCGAGAAAAACAGAGGAGAAAGCTATATATTGAGATCCCCAATTGCCATTGGGGAGGATCAAAATTCTGAGCAATTTTTCAGAGATCAGAGCTTGCAGTGAGATTCCATTTCCCTCCTTTAGCCCAACCATGGTTGGCTAAATCCCTACGAGCAACAAGGAGTGAGTTAGATCTATAATTGGGTAAGGTTAAGAGTGTCGCTGGGGTTAATTGTTGCACAGACTACAGATCTAAGAGCATTCTATTATAAGAGTGACCTTATTTGTAATGTAAATGCTATTTTCAATGTTTTAATTAGATCTAAAGCTCTTTTGATTCCTTTTGGTGCTCGATCAGATTTGTGTAGAGGAGTTGCTTGATCAGCTCACCCACTTAACTGGTAGACCTCTTGGATATCATCTGAATTCCTTGGATCTTATATCCCTGTAATTTCCTGCGTCTGTGACCTGGAAATTGCAGCATCTGTAGTGGTTTTAATTGTTTTAATTGAGGCTCTGGTTTTGTAGGAGATCTCTAGGATGGTCTATGACCATTAAAGTGGACAGATCATAACTTTAAGGTAAATCTGAGCTCAGGCCTTAATTGGATTCATCTGCTGCAATCCATGGATTCGATAAAGCCTATAGGATGGTCTGTGACCATTAAAGTGGACAGATCATAGCCTTAAGGCCATGTGGATCATGTGATGTGAAGTGGAATTTATACCCTGCAGCTATGCTTGCGGACAGTGCATGTGGCCAGCTGAGGGACTTGTGTGCTTTTGAACCCCTGCAATATGCTTACCTCAACCTGATTGCAGTGAAGACAATCTCCAAGCTGTTCTTCTCCATTTTATGAATTTTTAAACCTTCCATCTGCAAGATTTGAGGCTCTAGATTCGATCTAAAACAATCTACATTTTATTTGTAGTTTAGTTTTAAGTGACAACACATTTCAAAACTCTCTCCTGTCTTTTAACTAAAGTAGAGATAGCTAGGGTGCCAGATCTCTTACAGATCTAGAGATTTATCATATTTCTAACCAGCCTCCCTATGGACATTCCCTTATTTACTTTTAAAACTTGCTACAAAGGACCCTGTATCTTGCAGGTCTAGGATATTTTAGATGTGCTGAATCCATCTCTGTTTTAGATGTGATAAATCAACACACTGGAATTCCACAACAGGGAGTGGGAACTGGCAAGGAAGGAAAAGAAGGGGATATGATTGGTGGGAGAGATGGAGGGGTGGTGGAGCTTGTAGCAATGGAACTAGCTATAGAGAAATGCAGATCAATGGTCGGGGTGAATGAGGGTGCAGAGGATACGAGTGGAGGTTCCTAGCCAGGGGGTGCTTTACTCGGGGTAACAGAGGTGTCAGGAGTTTCTTCCTCAATCTCTTTAGTTGACCTGTGGGTGACTTTACCAATGAGGGTTCCACTGGCAGACCAAGCCCTTTTTTGCAAACACTGTGGGCTTCACCTTCTCTATTTCCTCATTTTCTTTAAACACGAATCCCTTACTCCTAAGCAAAGCCGTGATGAGCTTGCTGTAGGGAAGCCCTAGTAGGGCTCGAGCATTCTTACATTTATCATGCACATCTATCATTGCTTCAAACACCAATCAGGCAGCATTAACAAATTGCTCTTTAGCGAAGAAGTACAGGGCATCCATTATTGGCGTTCGTCTCTCTTGCTAACGACCACTAACATAGACATTTTTTCGCAAAATTGAATCGAAGAACCTCAAGCTAGGGGATAAATCTCTTCTCCTAATTGAGTCCCCAGACCCTACAATGCCTTGAGTCAGCAGCCTAGCCATAGATTTGAAAGAGACCTTCTTAGATGCAGTCAGGCCATAAACTGGGTCATAAACAGAAGGGACTCCTAATGCTATCCCTATATCTCTGTAATCCACCACCACTTTCTTCTGATCAATCAGGATTACCAGGCAAGGCTCAAGAGAATCTAGCTTGATTTTTTTCTCGAGATTCTATTACCACAACTTGACCAACCTTGGGTAAGATTTTTCATTCAATGGGCTCATCATGGGTGTCAGGCCTGCCTTCACCAGATAATTCAAAATATCCTGACACTATTCCCTAGCTTAGAAAAATAGGGGGTGTCGAAAATGGTTTCCGGGATTAGATTTAATTCGTCCATGAATTCATTGGGTGTGGACAAGTTGACATTGACCTCCAGCTCAGGGATTTCAGGCTTAGTGGCCGATACTGTCTCAAGGGCTTCCTCAACCACTTCTTCACTAATTTGGACCTTTTTAGCCTTTTTGGTCTTCTTGTGTCTTGTAGTCTGCCCAGCTTCATCCATGGCAAGTTTCTTTTTTGCAGGGGGGTTTCCTTAGGCTTTGCAAGTTGCCTAACGGATGTCCTAGTGGCTTTGGTGGCGGATTTAGAAGGCATTTTAAAAAGATTTGCTAAGACGTCCTCTTTCTCATCCATTGATTACTCAAACACTTCAAATTCATAACTAATCACCACACAAGCTTCTGAGGATGCTCAAATTATTCCCCCGGATTCACAATATAAACTCCCAAACTTGAAAACCACATAGCGAAGCAAAAGGAATGCTTACCAACAGAAATCTAGGGTTTGTGATATCTTGATGGGCGCGGGACCAAAACAACTTGAACCAGGTACAAAATGTAGCTTTTGATGGATTGAAACAATGTGGAAATTTCCTAGGAGGTTGCAGTAGCAGCCAGTGAGGTGGAGAGGGAGGAAGTAAAAATGGGAAATATAGTTGGAGTAACGCTCAACGCAAATAGAAGGTGTCTAATGATAGAAAATGAAGCTGTTGTTAGGTTCTAACAAGAAAAAGTCGATGTTCAATAGGCTTGGGGGAAGTGTCGACAGGTAGTTCCTACTTGTCGACGAGTGAAAGGTGGCCATTCCTCGTGAGCGGTTCGATATTAATCTTGTTGATAGGTTCTAAAATTTCATAGGAACCCTTTGATAGGATTAGAGATCCTCTCGACAGCCATTTCAGCTCAGTGCGACATATTCTCAATAGGTTCCAAGTTCCAGAGACATAAACACTTCGAGAGGTTTGAATATCCTCTCGACGTGTATCCTGAACCTATCGAGAACTTCACCGATCAACGTCAGAACCTTTCGACAGTCACTTTTACACCTCCAATACCTGTCGATAATGAATTCAAACCTCTCGATAGGTTAAAAAGCAATTCAATTCGATTTAAATCATTCCTCAGTACCACTCTGCACATCATTCTGTCGACACCCAAGTCAACTCACACAGACGCTGCCCAAAGTTAACCAATGAATGATTCCAATTTAGTGCTTGCATGTATTACACCTTATTTAGAATGCTAAACTGTAATGAACAAAAAGCAAAAACAACAATAAAATTAACAAAACAAAATAGCTAGTATACATAGTGTACATCGTTGAAATTCAGACCTGCTATGGGGGTTCATGGAAATGGGTGATCTTCCCAGGCATCACTGCATTTTCAAACATATCACCACCATCATCAAGCAATTTATCATAGGATAACAACTTTGGCAAATTATCAACTATAAGCTCACCTAATGCATTAATGAAAAAACTATCCTCACTATTCAGGTGAGTTTGATTAGCTACATTATAAACATTCAATTTGACCTTCATATTGCCAAAAGTTACTTCCATGTCCCTTGATCTACATTATATGCATGCATTTGCAGTGGCCAAAAATGGTCTGTCTAGGATCACAAGGATAGAAGTAGCACATTTGCTCGGCTCCATATCTAGCACAAGAAAATCAGCAGGAAAGAAAAATTTGTTAACCCCAACCAAGACATCTTCTATGATCCCCACAGGTTTCCTCTCATATCTGTTAGCTAGTTGTAAGACTACATGTGTGGGCTTCAATTCTCCTAAGCCTAGCTTCTCATATACTGAATATGAAAGAAAATTTACACTAGCTCCCAGATCTAACAAGGCTTTTTCAATGGTATGATCCCCAATGATACAGAGGATAGTTGGGACTCCAGGGTCTTGGAGCTTTGTTGGGGTTGCAATATTAAGTATCTGCTTCACTTTATCTACTGAAAAGACTTTCTTGGAGAGATGTATCCTCGATTGTCTTTTGTGGGTGCAAAGGCCTTTTAAAAACTTGGCATAGGCCGGAACTTGCTTGATTGCATCAAGTAAAGGCAAATTGATCTTTATTTGTTTAAAAATTTCCATCATTTCCTCTACTTTGGCATGCCCTTTATAAAAAGGGGAAGGTGCCTACATTTCCCTAGGAAATGGAAAATCTGGGATTGCTCCCCCATTCCCAGCCTTAACCAATTCATCATCTTTCTTTTTGTTTTATGTTTTTATTGAGGATCATCATCTTCCTCTTTATTCAACATGAGTTGCTCTTGCTATACATTCTCTGTAGTTACTTCTTTTCCTTTTCAAAATTTTTCACAGGCCCAAAGCCTACTTGATTGTCCACCAGCCTTCCACTTCTCAATGTGGTGACATATTTTTCTTCCTAATGTGGAGAGGAGACCTCACCTACTGCATATTGTCTCCTTGGGTTGTCTATGGGTTGACTTGGTAGCCTCCCTTCCTCTCTCTTGGTCAAAGCATTAGACAGCTGGCCAAGATGGTCTTCTATCTTTTTAATGCTTTGGCTACGAGAGTACAGTTTGAGATTAGGGCCCTAAATATTGCAACGAGGCCAAAACTTGTTCCTCAAAAGAAAGTGATCTAGCAGTTGGACGGGGTGCAGTTTGTTGTACAGACTTTGCTATAGGCTGAGCCATGGGCTGTTGGTAATGGGGCCTTGTAAAGTAATTCTGTTTATAGGGTTGAGTATTTTTATAAGGCATGGACTGCTATGGCTGCTGTTGCTGGTTTGAAAGAGTATCTTGTCTTCACCTCATATTGGGGTGGTTTCTCCATTAGTAACCAGCAGTAGGCTATTGCCCAAAAAACTGAGCAGCAGCCACATGTTCCATCATAAGATCAAGAAATTGGACAGATGAAGGGCATTCATCAAGGGGGTGAGTAGGGGACTGGCATATAGCACATGCCTCCTCTACTGTAGCAGCCATGGGTGACTGCATTGCTCCCATGAGCTTATCAAATTTTTGGGTTAAACTGTCCACTTTCCTCTCCAAACCATTGTGTTGCGCATTTACCTTGTGCTGGAAAAGGGGTTTAAAATCAAACCATTATAGAATCTCTGGATTGCACACACACCAAGGCAAATAGACTCACAAACCTGCAAGTATTCAGGGCTATTGAAGCAAGTTTCGAAAGGGTAAGTAAGGGTATGTCCACAGGGAAATGTGGTCTAACTTTCAACAAATCTCTAGATGTAGAGTGGATCTGGCACTCTATCCTAATCTACGAAAGAGGAGAGGTTTTGGGGTTTTATCACTTTAACTACAAACTACTGAATTAAATGCTACTGATAGATATCTAATTCAACTCAGAGGTAAGGGGAGATATAAAAGGGATGAAAAAATCAAAGGATGAGAATAGCAGCTAGGGGTATTAATCACTCAATGAAAATCAAAGGAATCAATGGCAATGCTAAGTTTTGATTTGCTATAATCCCCTTTTCTAGCTCCCAGCTTCCTAGGTTACCCTGGCAGAGGTGAGGTATAATAATCTAATCTCAATCAGAGAATTGAAGCAATCCTAAGGCTATGATCTGTCCACTTTAATGGTTACAGACCATCTTAGAGATTGTTCCACTTCAAACATCTTGAGTAGAACTGGAAAACCATTGCAGATGCTGTAGATGCCAGGATATGAGACCCTCATAAGCTAACATCTACAGGAATATTCAACCCAGGGAAAATAAATATGAAAAAGTGAAATATAGATAAGAATCACCTTTAAAATCTATAATTATACTGCAAAATTATAACACAATTGTGCTCAGATCTGCAATCTGTGCATCTTACATTTCCCTACGATGCCTTTGAATCTCTCAATTTATAGCTTAGGACTTCACCCTAACTACTGAGAAGAGTTTAGCCACTCATGATTGGCTAAAGAGAGAAGGGAGAAAGGAGGAAGAAGAAGCAAGAATTTTGGAAAAATAGATCTCGCCCTAAGCTCTGGTTTTCTTTATTTCTGGATTATTTCTTCTGCATTTTCTCCAAGTTTTATACACTCCTCCTCTATCCTCAGATCCATTTCAGCCAATCAAAATGCAATGGAATAATTCTATTATGCTGAAGTGGCCGATTTCTCTTCTAGAAGCTCTTCTCCTGTTGGCTCTCATCTAACAAGTACATGTGATATCGTTAGGGTTTTTGCGCATGGCCTATTGTGTGCCTAAAATAACCCCAGGGGTCACTGACATGCTTTGTAACACATGCACAGGTTTCTTGCACGGACAACTGCTGAAAACAGAACTGAGAAGTTCCCCAAATCGAGTGTCGAGAGGTTCTGGGATCCTCTCGACAGGTTCTATTTTGCTTCGCATGCAAATTGACAGGTTTGTAGACCTATCGAGAGGATTGACGAGGCTTGTCGATAGGATTGGGGATCATCTCATTCATCTCCTCGACAGGATCTTGGTCGATTCGTCGATTGGTTGTCGCATATCCTGTCGATAGCTTCTTTTCATCCTCTCGAGGAAGGCGTCCAATAGTTATCGACAGGATAAGTACACTGCACGACGGGTTCAGTTGAACCTCTTGACATGTAAATCAATCCTCTCGATATCATCTCATTTAGGCACCAGATCCTCTCAGTAGCTTAAGAGAACCCCTCGACAACCTGATTTCTATGCTTTCTTGACTGGCACGCACTTCTAATGTGTTGTCTTTCATTTGTCTCGCCCTTAGCCACCTCTGGGTGGATTCAATCTTCATCCCTTGGCATTGTACTTAGTCTCAGGTGCACCCCGTTGGGTTCATGGCCTTCAATGAGTTTCTTAGGCCTTGTGGATTATTAAAGTTTGAGCATAGGTTGAGGCTGCAGATTGCTTATCTGCCCTTTTTGTTGGCTATCTGTGCTAAGGCTGCAATTTATTGCCTATCTACAAAACATACCTAAAACACATTATTAGACACCTCAAGGGTCTTCCAAAGGTTAGGTTAGGAGGTGAAAAATGGTATTTTTCACTACTTAACACACCCCCAAACCTAAGCTTTGCTAGTCCCTGAGCAAAGGGGAACATGAAAACAATTATTAAAAATGAAAAATGCCACTTTTGTAGGGAACACATGCATTTAGCATATGCATCAAGCCTTTTAAACCCCTAGGTGACCCCTAGTGGAGTTACCCACTGAGGGTTTATAGTGAAGTTACCCACAAACTTCTCCAATAAGGACAGTCAATATTAGTGTAGAATATTGAAGCAAGCAGCAAGCAATCATAAAGTTCAATCCACACCTTTGTCCAATCAATTTTTAAAGGATTCTTATAAAAATGTAGAAGTTTAAGCCAAGGTACTGTTGAGTCTCCTTCATAGGCACTCAACTCAAGTCCAAGTAACTTGTGTGAAAAATAGTGCAAAGTTTACCATTAAATTGACAATCATGTGTTAATTATGCCCCCAACAAACTTGACTTCGAACCCAAATCACATTGGGTAGACACTCTTAACCAAAAATAGAAGGGTGTATCAATTAACACAGCCCAAGAGCAGTTACAGTCCTCAAATAGAACTGCAAGCATGAGCATAGGCATTGCTCTAATTTCTGAAATTCCCTAACTCTTTTTATCATAGATTAAGCAATTCCTCATCTCCATATGATAGCTCAATTAATTTTAGATCTATAAGGTCTTTTTATTGGGTTGTAATGTGGCTTATGGGTGAAATTTGTAAAAGAATAAAGGGGCAAAAGGAATTCAAATTGAGAAATCAATAAAGGTACGGAGGTGGCTCATGACTACACCTTCTTCATTTCAGTACAATTCTATCTATTTCTTGAATTTTTGGATTTGAAGTGATCAGTTTCTAATGCTATTTTCAGTCTTTCAATGAAATGACTTCCCTTTCTCATTCCTTTTGTTTTGCTTTTCTATTTTTTTTTTTTTTTAATGTTAGAATGCCACAACTATACATCACACTAGCCTTCAAATGTACTTTCTTCTTTTTTCAACCAAACATCGAACATTGCACCTATAACCTCACTTCTCCTTCTATTTCCTGGCTTCTCAGATTAAGGGTGAACTGAAACAGGTTGAGAGGTTTTTGGGTTCAAATTTTTTGGTTTTTGTCGAAGAAAACTAGAAATTTTAAAGCTCAAAAGGTGTGTCAAGGACAGTTCAAAGGTGGGGCATTTTATGCTCAAACTGTCCAAGGGATGGCCTTACTTCATGTCCTCAATGTCATGAGTATTGTCAAGCTATTTCAACTTGGAATTGCCTAACTTCTAGTGTTCAGAGCTAGGTCTAATCAGTCCTTGGAGCAGAAAGAATTGCCATGGCACTCTTCAAGAAAAAAATTTAAGGCCCAAATCTCACTGAGCGTGGTCTTCCATAAGATTTCTGGGGTATAACCTCAAAATTTTCTCGCTTTTTCAAGTTCACAAGGCACTAATTTTTGAAAATTTCTTGACATTTACTTCCTGCACATGTTGGAACTCCAATACTTTTAGTTTAAGAAGTTTTCCATTTCCTCTTATAAAGAAAAATTAGGTGGGGATTCCTTTCATTTCTTCACAGATTGTTTGTTCAATTCTGGCTGCACTAACATTAACTATCCTATTGGCAAGGTATACTTTGCCACAACCCCAAACCTATGAGGAGCAGTGTCCTCACTGTTCAGAGAGAAGGGTGTAGTGCAGCATGGTAACAACAGAAGTACATGAAGCAGGCAATTAATGAAACGCAGTACATCAATCAAAGAATTATGAAGTAAAAGAAAATAGAAAATCTATTATATAAAGTAGTGAAAGAAAAAATGTGTACAATGACATTATGACAGAAAAAAAAGGAAAAACCTAAGAGCGAAAAAAAATTCCAGACAAAAGGTATCAAAATGACCCGTAGCCTCCTTCGGGATATCCACAACCTGCTGCTCCTGGAAGAGGAACTGCAAGCCAAAGGGGGGGAAATGTTTTAAGGGGGAGGAGGCTGGGTAGGGGGTGGAGAGAGTGAGGTGGAAGGGGGAGAGGATGTCGGTGGTCCTCGCTTTTGTTTTTTCTTCTTTCTCTTATTCTTTTTCTTCTCCTCCTTTGCCTAAATCTGTTGCACTTCGTCATATTCATCCCCTAAAAATTGTAATGGATCAGGCTCGACTGGTGGTGGCGGTGGTGGCCACACGGGGTAGAATTTGGTTGGAAGATATTTGGGTTTATCGTCGGCCATGATTGGGGTTATGGAAGGATTGAAGAGGCAGGAGGGAATGGATGTGAAAGAGGTGGACGAGTCTGATATTTAAAATGCATGGGCAGTGGAATATGAATCGGTAAAATAAATCGTTCGCATTCTTCCAAGCTTAATTGCTGAAAAAGAAGGTGGGAATAAATGGTAAGGTGGTTGCTGTATGGGACACTGTGCAAATAAATATGGGGAATGGAAACACGGACTGCATGTTGGGCTATTTTTAGCAATGGTGGTTAGGTCAAGGAAGTATGCACAATTAATGCTCAGACACCGGCTTGGGAACAAGGATGAAAACGAGCTTCGACAAGAATGGGGATACGGTTTCAACAGGTTGGTGCAACCTGTCAAGCAATTAAAAACTATTGAACCTCTTGAGAGGTTCACTCCATCGTGTCGACGGGGTTTGGCTTTAAACAAAATCATGTCAAGAGGTTCTCAGAGTTCAGATACGTTCCCGACCAATCGACAGGTTCTCTTTTCAACAAACATCATCTCTCTTCAACAAACTTGTTCGGCGTTTACCTTGTGCTTCAAAAGGGGTTTAAAATCAAACCATTATAGAATCTTTGGATTGCACACATACCAAGGAAAACAGACTCACAGACCTGCAAGTATTCAAGGCTATTGCAGCAAGTTTTGAAAGAGTAAGTAAGGGTATGTCCACAGGAAAATGTGGTCTAACTTTCAGCAAATCTCCAGATCCAGAGTGGATATGGCACTCTATCCTAATCTAAGAAAGAGGAGAGGTTTTGGGGTTTTATCACTTTAACTACAGACTACAGAATTAAATGCTACTGATCTAGATCTAATTCGACATAGAGGTAAGGGGAGATATAGAAGGGATGAAAAAATCAAAGGATGTGAACAGTAGCTAGGGATATTGGTCTCTCACTGAAAATCAAAGGAATTAATGGCAATGCTAAGATTTGATTTGCTACAATCCTCTTTTTTGGCTCCCAGCTTCCCAGGTTACCCTGACAGAGGTGAGGTATAAGAATCTAATCTCAATCAGAGAATTAAAGCAATCTTAAGGCTATGATCTATCCACTTTAATGGTCACAGACCATCCAAGAGATTGTTCCACTTCAAAGATCTTGAGTAGAACAGGAAAACCATTGCAGATGCTCTAGATGCCAGGATATGAGACCCTCATAGGCTAACATCTACAGGATTAGACAACCCAAGGAAAACAAATATGAAAAAGTGAAATATAGATCAGTATCACCTTTAAAATCCACAATTATACTACAAAATTACAACACAATTGTGCTCAGATATGCAATCTGTGCATCTTACAGTTCCTTACAATGCCTTTGCATCTCTCAATTTATAGCTAAAGACCTCACCCTAACTACAGAGAAAAGTTTAGCCACTCATGATTGGCTAAAGAGAGAAGGGAGAAAGGTGGAAGAAGAAGGAAGAATTTTGGGAAAATGAATCTCGCCCTAAGCTGCGGTTTTCTCTATTTCTGGATTATTTCTTTTACATTTTCTCCAAGCTTTTATACTCTCCTCCTCTATCCTCAGATCCATTTCAGCCAATCAGAATGCAATGGAATAATTCTGTTATGCTGACGTGGCAAATTTCTCTTCTAGAAGTTCTTCTCCCATTGGCTCTCATTTGACAAGTACATGTGATACTGTTAGTGTTTTCGCACGTGGCCCATTGTGTGCCTAAAATACCCCAGGGGTCGCTGACATGCTTTGGAACACGAGCACAGGTTTTTGGCATGGACAACTGCTGAAGACAGAACTGAGAAGTTCCCCAAATCAAGTGTCGAGAGGTTCTGGGATCCTCTCGACTAGCTCTGTTTGGCTTTGCATGCAAATTGACAGGTTTCTAGACCTATCGAGAGGATTGACAACACTTGTCGATAGGATTGGCGATCATCTCAATCATCTCCTCGACGGTTCTTGGTCGACTCGTTGATTGGTTGTCGCAGATCTTGTCGACAGCTTGTTTTCATCCTCTCGACGAATGCATCCAATAGTTATCGACAGGATAAGTGCACTGCACGACGGGTTTAGTTGAACCTCTCGACATGTAAATCAATGCTCTCAATATCATCTCATTTAGGCACCAGATCCTCTCGGCAGCTTAAGAGAACCCCTCGACAACTTGATTTTTATGATTTCTTGACTGGCACGCACTTCTAATGTGTTGTCTTTCATCTGTCTCGCCCTTAGCCACCTCTTGGTAGATTCAATCTTCATCCCTTGGCATTGTACTTGGTCTTAGGTGCACCCAGTTGGTTCATGGCCTTCAATGAGTTTTTTAGGCTTTGTGGATTATTAGAGTTTGAGCATAGGTTGAGGCTGCAGATTGCTTATCTACCCTTTTTGTTGGCTGTCTATACTAAGGTTGCAATTTATTGCTTATCTACAAAACATATATAAAACACATTATTAGACACCTCAAGAGTCTTCCAAAGGATAGGTTAGGAGGTGAAAAATGATATTTTTCACTGCTTAACACACCCCCAAACCTAAGCTTTGCTAGTCCCTGAGCAAAGGAGAAAGTGAAAAAAATTATTGAAAATGAAAAATGCCACATTTGTAGGGAACAGATGGTTTTAGCATATGCATCAGGCCGTTTAAACCCCTAGGTGATCCCTAGTGGAGTTACCCACTGAGGGTTTACATGAAAGTTAGCCACAAACTTCTCCAATAAGGACAGTTAATATTATTGTAGAATATTGAAGCATGCAGCAAGCAATCATAAAGTTCAATCCACACCTTTGTCCAATCAGTTTTTAGAGGATTCTCAGCAAAAATGTAACAGTTTAAACCAAGGTACTGTTGAGTATCCCTCATAGGCACTCAACTCATGTCCAAGTAACTTGTGTGAAAAATAGTGCAAAGGTTACCATTAAATTGAGAATCATGTGTTAATTATGCCCCCAACAAACTTGACTTCAAACCCAAATCTCACTAGGTAGACACTCTTAATCAAAAATATAAGGGTGTATCAATTTACACAGCCCAAGAGCAGTTACAACCCTCAAATAGGACTGCAAGCATGAGCATAGGCATTGCTTTAATTTCTGAAATTTTCTAACTCTTTTTTCCATAGATTAAACAATTCCTCATCCCCATATGATAGCTTAATTAATTTTAGATCAGTAAGGTCTTTTTATTGGGTTGTAATGTTGCTTATGGGTGAAATTTGTAAAAGAATAAAGGGGCAAAAAGGATTCAAATAGAGAAATCAGTAAAGGTACGGAGGTCCGTCTTTCAATGAAATGACTTCTCTTTCTCATTCCTTTTGTTTTGCTTTTCTATTTTTATTTTTTTTTAATGTTAGAATGCCACAACTATACATCACACTAGCCTTCAAATGTACTTTCTTCTTTTTTCAACCAAACATCAAACCTTGCACCTCTAACCTCACTTCTCCTTCTATTTCCTGGCTTCTCAGATTGAGGGTGAACTAAAACAGGTCGAGTGGCTTTTGGGCTTTAATTTTTTGGTTTTTATCAAAGAAAATTGGAAAATTTAAAGCTCAAAAGGTGTGTGTCAAGGACAGTTCAAAGGTGGGGCATTTTAAGCTCAAATTGTTCAAGGAATAGCCTTACTTCATGTCCTCAATGTCATGAGTGCCGTCAAGCTATTTCAACTTGGAATTGCCTAACTTCTAGTGATCAGAGCCAGGTCTAATCAGTCCTTGGAGCAGAAGGAATTGCCAAGACACTCTTCAAGAAAAAAATTTCAATCCCAAATCTCACTGGGTGTGGTCTTCCATCAGATTTGTGGGGTATAACCTCACAATTTTCTCCCTTTTTCAAGTTCACAAGGCACTAATTTTCGTAATTTTCTTGACATTTACTTCCTACACATGTTGGAACTCCAATACTTTTAGTTTAAGAAGTTTTCCATTTCCTCTTATAAAGAAAAATTATGTAGGGATTCCTTTCATTTGTTCACTGATTGTTTGGTCAATTCTAGGTACACTAACATTAACTATTCTATTGGCAAGGTATACTTTGCCACACCCCAAAACCTATGAGGAGCAGTGTCCTCACTGTTCAGAGAGAAGGATGTAGTGCAGCATGGTAACAACAGAAGTACATTAAGCAGGTAATCAAAGAAATGCAGTACATCAAACAAAGAATTACGAAGTAAAAGAAAATAGAAAATCTATTAGATAAAGCAGTAAAAGAAAAAATGTGTACAATGACATTATGACAGAAAATAAAGGAAAAACCTAAGAGAAAAAAAAATCTATATACAAGGTATCAAAATGACCCGTAGCCTCCTCTGGGATATCCTCAACCTGCTACTCCTAGAAGAGGAACTGCAAGCCAGAGGGGGGGAAATATTTTAAGGGGGAGGAGGCTGGGTAAGGGGTAGAGAGTGTGAGGTGGAAGGGGGAGAGGATGCCGGTGGTCCTCACTTTTGTTTTTTCTTCTTTCTCTTATTCTTTTTCTTCTCCTCCTTTGCCAAAATCTGTTGCACTTTGTCATATTTGTCCCATAAAAATTGTAATGGATCAGGTCTCGATTGGTGGTGCCGGTGGTGGCTAGACGGGGTAGAATTTGGTTGGAGGATATTTGGATTTGTCGTCGGCCATGATCGGGGTTATGGAAGGATTGAAGAGGCAGGAGGGAATGGATATGAAAGAGGTGGACGAGTCTGATATTTAAAATGCATGGGAGGTGGATACGTCGGCCAACACTTGAAGAACTCTCTATTTTATCAGGTATGAGGATGCACTGCGGCCTTGCTAAGGTAGTTCCAAAATCGGGCTATGCCAAGAGCGTTCACATGATTTTGGGCTTGAAGAAAAGGGAGTATGAGAAGAGCTTTGTCGGCGGGCCCACCAGGTCTTCAGTGAAATTCCTAAGAGAAATTTTTGGTGATGAAAGTTTAAGAAAATTGCTGACCAGAAATATTCATAACATGAATGCTTTCACCCTTTGCCTTCTCTCGGTGGTCCTATTTTACACTGGTGGATAGAGTTTCTCTCTTGCACTCTGCGATGTACTAGCGGAGCTTGAGAAGGGTCGCTTTATGGTGCATTTTGTGCTAGTCAAGCTTTACAGCGGTCTTGATACCTTTGCCTCAGGCAAGGTCAAGTGCTTCCGGGGAGGCCCCGCTCTTCTTTAGGTCTAGCTTGCGGAGCATCTTGCCATTTTGGGATCTATGCCCTGCTTTTATGTGGTGCGAGGAGAAGCTGCTTGTTGTTTTATGGGTTGATGTTCCAGGTCGCATCAGAAGAATACAAGCGAGATGCGCCATTGGTTGACTAAGGCGGGGCTTATATGGAGGCTTCCATGGCTTGATGGGAACTTCCCCATAGCACGATCCCTAGATCATAGGGGTATCACCCTTCTTGGACTGACTGGCAGTACCCATTATTTCCCTTCTCAAAGTTTGTGCCAGTTTGGCTATACTCAACATGTGCCTTAAACCACAAGGCCTCCCCTGGGTGGCTTGATTTTCTCCTCGGGGTCCTCTGAAGACTTGGAGAAGATAGCGGCGCTTTGGGAGATTTGTCAGTCGACACATATGTGCGACCTAGAGCAGGGGGTTGTCCCTTTGACTTCTCAAGAGTATGAGGCTTGGTTATCTTCCATGACACCTTTTTTAAGGAAGCTTGTTTCAGCTAAGAGTAATAATTCTGACGGGCCACTGGCCAAAGAAAGTAGCGATGTTTTTGACTCGGATAGAGCTTCTTGTAGATGAATAGCGAGTACTGCATGAGTGCTTAGTAAAAGAGGAAACGAGAGCTGATATTGCTAAAATGAAAGCCCATGCTGCAGAATATGAAGTCCTTCATTTGGAGGAAACTTTGAGTGATGTCCTTGGTCATACTGATGATTTCGAAAAGTGGTACAAGGGTCTCCATGGTCGATGGATGACTAAACAGAATGTCCATGAAGATGCCTTACGTGAGCAGTTTCACAACCTGGAGAGCGAGCTAGGCCGGTGACCAATTCCTGCATATTACCTATTTTGCACAAATTAGATACCATAGTGAGGTAGATAAAAACCCCCTTGATAGATATATATTTTTTGGGTTTTTGTGTATGTATTTTTTTTTTTGTTTTTGTTTCTTTTTTAATTTTATAAAGGGACAAAGAAGGTGCCACACCATTTATCTTTTCGATATGGGGCGCAAGCAAAGTTCAAAAATGGAAATGGAAAAGGAAAATCTATTATCTTATATTTCGTTGTTTTCTTTATGAAAAGGGAAATCTATTATATTATTTTTGTTATTTTATTTATCTAAAAAGGAAAAGGGAAATCTATTATTTTATATGCCTTTAATCGTGAGGAGAGGTAACTGGTTCAAGTTTGAGAATAGTCGAACCCATTCATGTGGTAGGGGCTGAGGACCAGAATTTTCCCACGGTTGAAAAGTCCATCCCTATTGGATTGAGTTAGCCTGTTATCTTTACCTCTGGCCATGCGTTTGACGGTGTGGTCATGAACATATTCCTGGTCAGGACTCAATGTGAGCTAACATGAATGGGCTAGTAGGCGACCAGGTAATTCAGAATTGCAACCAAGGGAGTAACCGATGACTTTCTCTTTTTCTTTTTTAACCTTTTTTTACTCTGTGCAACCGTAGGTTTTTATCAAATCCGTCGTGACGATGCGCTCATAATAAAACTAGAGTCGCCACCCGGAGCCTTTGGTGTCCCGAGATACCCAAATCGATATGATGAGCACCGAAGTGTAAAAAATATGACTCTAATTCTGGTCTACACCAAAGGCTCTTGGTTAGGAGTTTCGGTTATTGTTCGGGAAGGTGTTAGGCACCTGATCAACCCGCTCGTGAGCGGTCTCTACTATGGCTGTTTATGTGTGAATATAAAATATATACATAATTATGTATATAAAAAGAAAGGAAAATGGACAGTACTTCCTCTTGCCCGAAGGCAAGCCAATCCTATTGAGCCCTTCTTGTTTGTTGAAATATTGGAAGCGTAACGGCTCAATTCTAGGATAGAGGAAAAGCAAAGAAGGTAGAGGAAAAGAGGGGAGAGCCAAAGCTCTCAGGCCCTTGTAGCATAGCTATGGACCTTCGCGTGGGTGCACGTGATGAGCTTCTAATAGCGTAAGAGGTTGAAATACGAGTTCTAATCTCTCAGGCTTGGTAGCTAAGAGGTAGAAGAAGAAGGCTAGGGGGTAGTTCTAGCAAAATCTCAAAGATTTATGATGGATAATGGAGTGTAAAAGATGAACTAGGGTGCTGGAATTTTATGGGTTTTATGCTAGAAAATGGGCGAGGGAACTCACTAATAATTTTCTCTCTTTTGGAATTTTTTTCAAGCCTTTAACCAGAGGGGGGTAGCTCTCTATTTATAGAAAAGGGGAGGCTTAGGGGAGGCTTAAAAACTAATGAGGTTAGCAATTAGGTAATCCTAGATCTAAGGTTTTTGGGTTTTTTAAGGTTTTAGAAAGGTGGGAATTAGGTTTAATGGTAGATGGTAGGATGGGGCTCTAAGTGGGAAAAGGGTTAAAAAGAGAGCTAGTGGGGGTGCAACAGTCCTAGAGAAACCAACCTCAATGGGTGGGGTGGTCAACAAGTCAAACTCCAAATTTGAAATCTGACCAAAATCTTAAAAAACACTATTTAGGAGGGTATATGATTCAGCTCCAGTAGAGGTCCCTATAAATTTTGGCACTCTTCTTTCCAACCACTATTTAGAAGGGTTTGAATCGGGCCCGAGAAGGGTTCTAATGGGTCTGGGAAGGCTAGGGTTAATTCCTAAGGGTTCGAGATGATTCATAAGGGCTTTGAGATGATTTCTAAGGGTTTGGGAAATGCTTTCAGAAACTCGGGGTGCACCCTTCTCGAAGTATGTGTCGATCAGGCCTTAGGCTAATTTTGGGTGCCTATAGATGCCCCTCTTTGGTATCTGATCACCAATGACCGAATGCCAAAGAAAAAGACATTCAAAGTGGCCCAAGGCACGCTAACGGGCCCACTGTATTCGAAGTCAACCATAAACATCAAATGGTAACATGGTGAGTATACGGAAGCCCTGTATGTCGAAAAAAATGTCTGTTCCTCAAGGCTATCGGTCCCCTAGCGCTTAGCGACAATACTGGGCATGATCGAGGTGGTGCAAGTTATGAAACCCCAATATGCTGGAAAAAATGTCCGCTTCTCGATATGATTGATGGTGTTTGATGTTCAAGTTTTATTCTGAATAAAACAACCCCGTGCGTGGGAGGGTGATCGACTCATACCTAAAAAACTGACACGAAGCAAGGACGCGAAGATCCATAGTTTGTGTCTAGTCGCATGAGGCATTGATTGCCCCATTCAATTGGCCACGTGTGAACCTACGCGAGGTAAGGTTTGAGGTTTCTGAGCGAACTCATTGATCCCAAAGATAATTCAGCACAACTACTCGAGTAGAGCAAATATTGATGTCGCAATACTTTTTTTGAGAGTGTGTGCCACTTGTTTAGAATGGGCCCTGGATCAACATGACCTAGAGCACCTAACTTCAAATAATACTGAATAGATCTAGCCAAAATTAGGTATTTACAAAAGGAGACACCTAATCATGGTCTCTGTCAATAATGATCTTCATTTAACAATGCAAAAACATGCACCCATTAGGGGTGATAAGCAACAAAGGCGATGGAAGTCCCAACCAAGATCCCGTCCGGATATAATTTACAGGAACAAACAACCATCCTACAGAAACCCAGACACATGGCACCTATCTAAGTAAAGCGTGCCAATGTAGGTTTTAAGCCTGTGAAAAAATAAGGAAAATTAACCCTTCTGCATGCATGTTTGTACATAGTTGATCAATATGTAGTTTCATTTTCAACAAGTTGGTCTCAACCAACAATTTGACCTTTTTTTTAAGGAATCTGAAGCTTAAGATACTAAAGTTCACATGAATCCAAAGATGCAGTGCTTAGCTCGAAGATTTGGCAGTGGAATCAACCTGATCGAAATATTGATCGCTTGATCAGGATTGACACCATGACTCCTACTTTAAAGTAGGATCCAAAGATCCAAGGTTGAACGTTAGACTTAGGGCATTAATTTAGAACAGCCGCGTTGCTGATAAAATATTGACATTTTACCGCATTGAAACAAGCATGTGCGTGATAAAAAGTTTCATGAAAACTCAACTATCTTTTTTTCTTTTTCAATTGATTGCTTTTTCTATTTTTCTTTTTTTTTTTAATAGACTAGGCGTTGATGGTGAGATGCTTCCTCTTATTTGTCCATCGATGAGAGGTTGCCTGCTTCGAGGCTTTTGACCATTTGATGTTCCTATACATTCTATAGAAAATGTCAGTCAATTTTTTATTTATATAGGTAACAATATGCATCCTACTTAATAGAAGGAGAAGCAAACCTTTACGTACACATTTTCAATTTTCAAGATTAATATATTTTTTTTGGATTTTTGTTTTCAGAGATTTTTTATTCTTTTTCTTCATTTTTGAGATGGAAGTATGATGCTGTAAATATGTATATGGAAGGAGTATATATATTTTTTTGGATTTTTCTGGATTTCTTATTTTTTTTCTTTCTTTTCTTCTTTCTTATTTGATGCCTTAACTATGAGGCAAGTAATGGGTCCCATTTTGAGCATAGTCGAACCCATTCATGGGACGGACCTGAGTGAGGTTCAGAATTTTACCAAGGTCGAAATGTCTATCCCTTCGGGTTGAATTAACCTTTTCTCCTCACCTCAGGTCATATGTTTGATGGTGCTGTCTGAAGATATACCCCATCAGGACCTGATTTGAGCTAACATGAGCAGCCAGTTGGCGACCATATAATCTAAAGATGTAACCAAGGGAGTAACCCATTCTTCTTCTTTTTTTCTTTCATTTCTTTTAACCTTTTTACTCATAGTACCCAAGATGGGTTTTTTCCATGCCCGTTATTGCCTTCTTTTTGACCCGTAGCACCCTTTTCGGATTTCTGCTATGTCCGTGAGTATGCATTTTTACCCCAGATGTCTTTTTAGGTTTTTATCTGGTCCGCACAAGCTTGCTATTTTTACCCATGGCGCCCTTGCGGGATTTCACCACGTCCTTTTTGCTTTGAGCTTATATTTTTTTTCTTTTCTTCTTCATTTTCTCCAAGGCCACGACATGGACGTCAAATCTATCATAGGCGGCTGGGTGGAGTTCTTTTGTTGTCTCACAGCTTGGCTCGTGTTGACTCAATGGATATTGTGACTGGTTGTAGACCTTAAAGAGGACTTTCTTCAGGGATGTATCTTGGCCGTGGGATAGATTAAGAATTTTGAAGGTCTTCTCGGGTTTTAAAAGGTTTCCTCAATTGGGCTCCAGTTGTCGTAATACACTTCTTCCTTGGGGAGTTTGACTGTACATGCCCCACTTTTTCTTTTATATTTTTTTTATTCTCTTTACTTTTTTCAAACAACCACTTTTTGGGATTTTGCTTTTCTGATTTTTTTTTTATTTGATGGAAACTCTTTTTCTCCTTTTTTTGTTTGGTATATTCACTTTTTCTGTCTTCTTTTCTGGGGAGGGGTTTAACAAAAAGAAAGGGCAATGGCTCAATGGATGTAGTAAGGGTATAAGTGTTCAGGGATGCTTTTTTGGCTACTTGGCTTTGAAATGATGGCATCTTTTATGGGGTTCTTAAGCAATCACGTATCCATCTTATCAATACTTACCTTACCATGGAGACTAGGAGTAGTGAATCGGTGTACGTATCCAACATTGATGGGCTCAGGAAAGTGACCTCTGTGCATGGTCGCGACGTGAATCACGTATCTCGAGAGTACCTCTCAGATGACGTAAGGTCCTTCCCAGTTGGGCTTGAATTTCCCTCTTGGATTAGCGTGGAGAGAAGGGAAGATTTTTTTAAGTACTGTGTCACCCACCTTTAAATCTCGGATGCGAATACACTTGTTGTAAGCACATGCGATTTGCCCCTTGGTATGTTTCCCCAACATTCTTCAACTCGAATGGCATGACTCGATAACAGAAAGTTTCCCATGGAGTAATGAACGTTGTCTTCTCTCGGTCTGCTTTGGGCATTTTGATTTGATTGTACCCAGAGAATCCGTTCATAAATGAAAGCATCCCATGCCTGGCAGTGTTATCAACTAAGATATCGATGTGTGGCAATGGGAAGTCATCCTTTGGGCTTGCCTTATTTAGATTTCTGAAATCAATGCACATGTGAACCTTTCCATCTTTCTTTGGTACAGGGATGATATTAGCTAGCCACTGCGGGTACTTTGAGACCATGAGAAATCTCGCGTCATACTATTTGATGACCTCATCTTTCACTTTCAGCATCCACTCTGGCTTGAGGCATCTCAACTTCTGCTTGACCGGCTTGATATCTGGATATAAGGGTAGCTCATGCTCGACCAAATCGGTGTCCAGACCAGGCATGTCCTTGTATGACCATGCAAAAGACGTCTTGGTATGACTAAAGGAAATCAATCATGCTTTTTCTTTCCTCAGGATACAGCGATATTTCGATCTTAGTGATTCTAGGAATCTCCTCAGTGCCTAGATTGACATCCTCTGTCTCTTCAACGATCGGGGTAGGGCCATGCTCAAAATTTGCATATCATTCAAGGAGCTCATTGGGAAGCTCCTCGATTAACTCCTCGCCATCCAGATCCGTGACTCCTACCGCTCCTTGTATTTCTACAGGAAAGGGGTCGATTTCACATGGGACGGGCTTTTCAATTAAGGCATCATTTTTCTTGATTTTATCGAGAATTTTAAAAGACAATTTTTTTGGATTTTTTTTATATTTCTTTTATTATTTTTTTAGAATTTTCTTTTTCTTCGGAGATGGGCTATTCCCAAAGCGGGTCTTTATATACACATGATATTGCTCGCCAAGGCCTAATCTCACTTTTTATAGGTTTTTTTTTTTTGGAGAAGCTGGTGCCAAATTTTAGGCCACTTAATGCAGAGTTAGGGGCATTGAAGCCAATTCCTCACCTACCATGTCTGGCGGAGGATGCTATTTGAAATGGCTTTTGAGGGTCAACCTCCATCGTGTTTATCATTGACCAATCCTGAATTTGATCCTCAAAGGTTAACACTGGCTTCGAATAATTCAGAATGGGTGGCCATATAGGCATGGATATCTCCTCCTCAAAATGTGATAATGAGGCAAGGTTTATTTCAATTTCCGAAGGGATGATTTGAGAATTAGTTTGGTGGATGATCACCTGCTTATATGGGGTCAACTGTGTTGCCCCCATTTTGGTCAATTTTGATCACCCCTACGCTCACGAATGGGGTTCGGATTAATCAGTCACAGAATATATCATTTTATCACCCTTAACTTAGCAATGCTAGGACTTAATTTTCTACTAACATGTTACTGACGTGCAGATATTAAAGAAAATTAGTAAAAGAGAGTCAAAGTGTTAATATTCATCAAAATAACCTCAAAAAGCAATAAAAAGATGATTGAGCGTAAGAAGACGATTTGCCACCTATTAAAAGATGAGAAATAGTAATTTACTATTGAGCGCTAATATTGAAGCCAAAGAAAAGAAAGAAAAAATAAGAAATCGTAATTTACGATTCTTCAAAAGACGATTCTTTAGAAAGCGACAAAAGAGTAAAATGCAATATAGAAGAAAATGATCGTTCGTCTACTGAGGAAGCTATGAAAGATAGAAAATCGTGATTTACGATTTTCTAAGAAAAAGGATAATCGTGGATTATGATTATGATTATAGAAGCTTTCCTATTATTTCTATTGTTGTTGATCAAGTGAAGACTATCACAACCAAGAACATAACTCTTTAATTAGAAGTTTGGCTAATCATGAATCTGAGAAGATTGATGAAGATAGACTCCTAAGATCTCTGCTATTGCTATCAAGGAGAGAAATTCGAAACACATCAATCGTTGAAAGCAAGGAAGAATAAAATTAGAACTAGAGTTATATTAAGAATCTTTTATTTTAGTTATTTCTTTTATTTGAATTAGAACTCTGTAAATTGACTCCTTATAATCTATAAATAAGAGGACGCGATATAGGAATAATTATCGAAATTCTTAAGAGGACTCGGTATAGGAATAATTATCGAAGAATTTTTTAGCATCAATTGACAACTAAAGTCTGTGTTTTCTCTCGATCAAAGTATCTTTGGATTTACAAAGTAATATCATCCACAGTTCTCTGAGGTCTTGCATGACAACCAAGGCTGAGGAAGCTGCAAGATCAACCTTTTGGATGGTTCTACTGTTGCTTTCTAGTTTAGATTTTATTTTATTTTTAGTTTAGATTTTATATGCTTTGTAAAAATCTTTGAATTTTGATTTGAATTGATGACTCAAGTTAAAGTTTGCAGATTAGTGTAATGGTTTTACTTTTCCATCTTCAATTTTCTTAAATTTGATTGACGCCAAGATTTTAGGAGATTATTGATTAGATTAAATCTGTGTTGAAGAATTTTACTATTTGATTGACGACCAAATTATGAAAGGCTGCAATACAGTGTAATGGTATTTTAAATTTATAAACATCCGATAGCTGAAGGTTGAGATTGACGACCTCAATCTGAAGGAGGATTAGGATTTATTTTTATGCAAATTAGATTAAAAAATATTCTTTTTTTCATATTTTTCCTGTAGTTTAGTTCTTAAAAGATAAAGATAGTGTTTAAAAAAGGAATATTAAAATCTATCAGAAGATAGTCACTTCTTCTTGGGATCGATCCTATCACTAGTGCTATAATTTCCATTGTGCACTTGCAATAGGTTAAGGCTTGATTTTAATTTAAATATATACATATTATAAGCCAGTCAAGTTTTTGGCGCCGTTGCCGGGGAAACGATTTATCTTTTATTTTGGTTTATATTCCCATTTTTGAAAATAAATATTTATCTTTCGCTTTTTATATTTCTTTATATTTTTAACTTTCTTTGATCACTTCTTAAGCTTTTGCAGGTTTATTCGGAGTGATAACTCAGAGTTTCAACACTCCAGCTGGCCACAGAAGCTAGAGGCTAAGATTTGTCTTTCTCCCTGCCTTCTAATAAAAATAATAATATAATATATAGTTCATTCAAAGATGCAAGGCCGTGATATAACATCTTGGCCAAATCTCAACATGACCTACGCCCCAATAGAATTTCCAACTACTCCTTGGAATCCTACCATGTTGGAGACTGAGCAGGCTTCTGTCTCTCAATGGGTTAGTGTTGCGAATACTTACAATCCTCAGTGGGATAATCCTTATGGCTTCCCAAAAGTAAATCAACAAGAATTATTTTATACATACCCACAACATTCTCTAAATTCTCAATAGTTAAATAGCCCTTACCAATCTTTAGCCCACCAGTCAGGCCCTCAGAATGAAAACGATGGTGCATCTATATTACAAATCCTTCTGGGCTTGCAACAACATGCACACCATCACACTAGGGAACTAAGTCAGTTGTCTCAGATCTCCCAAAATTTACACTCTTGCATTCAGTCCCTTGTAAAGTTAGAAACCCAAATTGGGCAAGTAGCCTTGCAATGGGAGGAAAGAGAGTGTAACCAGGTGAGCTCACAGACACTAACTACCACAGTTTAAGCTGTTTAGACTTTAAGGAGTGGCAGGACTATTGACACTAGGGTAGAGATGCCTACCCCAGTAGCTATCCCTACAACCACAGGTACAGAGAATGAAGCCAAAGAAGAGACTTTCCCATAAGAAAACCCGAAAACATTAGAAAAATAGGAAAAAGTAGAAAACAAAGAGGTTAGTACACCTAAATCTTTGACCAAGGCACCCTATGTGCCAAAGTTAGCATTTTCAAATGCTTTTGGTGCACCAACGCCTTTTGATAAAAAAAAAAAAAAAAATTAGACGAAATCACTGAGATCTTCAAAGATGTGGAGATCAATTGGCCCTTTTTAGAGACAATAAAGCAAGTTCTAGCCTATGCAAAATTCCTAAAAGAGATGTGTACGCAGAAATGAAGAAGGTGAAACAATGTTTCACACAAAGTCTTCTTGACGGAGCAATTAAATTCAGTCTTACAAGATAGGACTCCGCCTAAGCTTAAGGATCCTGGGGTGCCTACAATTTCATATATCATATGTAACCATGCAATAAATAAAGCGCTTATAGATCTAAGAGCTAGCGTAAACCTGTTACCATACTCAGTTTACAAAAAATTAGGACTAGGAGATACGAGGCCTGCGTCAGTAACTCTTCAGTTAGTCGATAGATTAGAAACAAGACCTGTAGGAATTATTGAGGATGTCATGGTTGGGGTCGACAAATTTGTTTTCCCTGTTGATTTCCTGGTGCTGGATATGGAACCATGTTTCAAGTCTCCAACACAAATTCCCGTTATACTCGGTAGACCATTTTTAGCCACGGCTAATGCGTGTATAAATAGTAAAACTAGGGTAATGGAAGTTTCTTTTAGAGATATGCGAATCAAATTAAATGTATTTACCGCAGCCAACCAAATGGCTTCAATAGACGACGAGGAATGCTTCAGCATAGACGAAATTGAGGAACTAGTAGAAGAAGCATTACATTTAGTCTTATCCTTGCATAATGGTACACGAACGAGGAGGAGTCTGATCACCAATTAAAGGAGGCAATTTATCAGATGGATACTTCTATTTGTGAACACCAATCTAAGACTTGGAAACTATGGATAGAACCTCTACCTGATATTTCCAATGAACCATTACAACCATCTATCCAAAAATCACCATCCTTAGATCTAAAACTACTTTCCGATACCCTTTAGTATGCTTTTCTTGGGCCTAATGAAACTCTTCCAGGAATCATTTCTTCTGCTCTTAATAAGGAACAGGAGGGTAGGTTACTGGCCACACTCATCAAATATAAGAGTGCAATAGGATGGACTATCGCTGACCTTAAAGAACTTGACCCCTCGATATGTATGCATTGCACACATTTAGAGGATAATGCCAAAACTTCATGAGAAAGCCAATGACGGTTAAATCCAAATATGAGGGAAGTTGTGTAAAAAGAAATCGTAAAACTAGTAAACGCAAGTATTATTTACCCGATTTTCGACAGTGAGTAGGTAAGTCTCATTCAAGTCGTCCCAAAGAAATCTGGGATTACTGTAAAAGAAAATACGGCCCGTGAGTTTGTGCCATTACGCGAAACCATAGGGTGGCGTGTATACAGTGACTATCGGAAGCTAAATTTAATGACTCGCAAAGATCATCTTCCACTACCTTTCGTTGATCAAATTTTGGAAAAAGTTGTAGGCCAGGAATATTTTTGCTTTCTAGACGGATATTCAGGGTACAATGAGGTCCTGATTTACCCAGAAGATCAAGAAAAGACTACTTTCACCTATCCTTTTGGGACATTTGCCTATCGTCGCATACCCTTTGGATTATGTAATGCTCCTGCAATGTTCCAAAGATGCATGATGGCAGTCTTTTTTGCTATGATAGAAAAGTTTCTTGAAGTATTCATGAACGACTTTTCGATGTTTGGCCTAACTTATGATTCTTGTCTTGATCATCTTGCCCTCGTCTTAGAAAGATGTGAAGAAACTAACTTTGTGCTAAGCTGGGAGAAGAGTCATTTCATGGTTTAAGAAGGCATAGTCTTAGGACATATTGTCTCTAAAAGGGGGATAGAAGTTGACAAAGCTAAGATCGATGTAATAGCGAATCTACCACCACAGATTTCAATTTGGAAAATTCGATCTTTTTTGGTCATACCGCTTCTACCGCCGATTTATTAAAGATTTTTCTAAAATCTTGAGACCGTTATGTCACCTACTAGCAAATAATGTACCCTTTAACTTCGACGATGCATGTCTTGACGCATTAAACAAATTTAAGGAACTTCCCTCATCCGCCCCAATTATTCAACCTCCCGACTATTCACTTTCTTTCAAGGTAATGTGCGATACTTCTGATTACGCAATAGGTGTCGATTAGGACAACGAAGAGACAAGGTTCCTCATGTAATTTATTATGCAAGTCAAACCTTGATTGAAGCTCAAGTTAACTATACCACCACTGGGAAAGAGCTTCTCAGTGTCATCTTCGCGCTAGATAATTTTTGACCCTACCTATTGGGATCTAAGATCGTGATCTCCTCTGATCATTCTGTACTAAAATACTTACTCTCTAAAAAGGATGCGAAACCAAGACTAATCAGGTGGATCCTTCTTTTGCCGAAATTCAACTTCGAGATCAAGTACAAGAAGGGAGTTGAGTCCATAATAGAAATGCCTGATATCACCAGTAAAAAATCTTTGCATGATACCTTTCCATATGAGCAACTTTTTACTATTTAAGCTACAGTTCCATGGTACGCCAATATAGTGAATTATCTGGCAACAGGTACGATTCCCCCGATCTGGTCTAATCATGACCGATATATTTTCTTTGCTAACGTAAAATATTATATTTGGGAGGATCTCGACCTATTTAAAATATGACCAGACCAAATAATTAAAAATGTGTACCCAATAGTGACACCCACGATATTTTAAAATTTTGTCATACTTACTCTTGTAGGGGCCACTTCGGTGGTGAGAAGATGGCTGCCAAGGTCCTACAATCGGGATTTTATTGGCCATCATTATTTAAGGATGCCCAGAATTTTTGTCAGGCCTGCGACCATTGTCAAAAGTCAGGAGCCATATCCAGAAGAAACAAGATGCCCCTTCAATTGATTGTGGTCGCAGAACCTTTTGATATCTAGGGCATTGACTTTATGGGCCCCTTTCCACCTTTGTATGAATTCCTATATATACTTGTGGCCATTAACTACGTATCAAAATGGGTAGAAGCAACGGCTACACACACAAATGACCATAAGGTGGTTGTTTCTTTCATCAGGGAAAATATATTTGTACGGTTTGGAAACCCACGGCTACCCACACAAATGACCATAGAGAGCTTGCTCAAGACATATGGTGTTACGCATAAAATCGCAACCCCCTATCACCAGCAAATAAGAGACAGGTTGAGGTTTCCAACCGTGAAATAAAGAAGATACTAGAAAGAACAGTTTGACATGATAGGAAAGACTGGTCCATAAGGTTGAATGATGCTCTGTGGGCGTATAGAATAGCTTATAAAACTCCCATTGGCATGTCTCCTTTCATATTGGTGTATGGTAAAGCTTGCCACTTTCCTATGGAATTAGAACATAAAGCTCTATGGGCCATCAAAGCATTAAATTTTGAGCTGGATGCATTTGGCGAGCAACGAAAACTCGAGGAAATTCGAAACGATGCGTACCAAAATGCTCAAATCTATAAGGCCAAAACCAAGGCATTTCATGATAAACACATTTTAAGAAAAAGGTTTGAGTCGGGCCAACAAGTTTGCTTATACAAGTCAAAGTTTAAATTATTCCCAGGAAAACTACGAAGTCGTTGGAACGGACCATATACTATGGTAGAAGCATTCCCTCATGAGGCTATGACCATTCAAGATTCCAAAGACAATCGTATTTTTAAAGTTAATGGACTAAGACTTAAACTGATGATATCTCTAGAAGACTAAGGGACGGTGACCACTATGGCACTAAAAGATCCATAGTATACCTGACCAACTCATGGGCATCATCAAGCTACCGACTCATCCGTAGCAAAATTTATGTATAATAGTATAGTATGCCAACATATTTTGTCGTGCATTAAATCGTATGTGATTACGATTTCTTGCGGTCCATGTATTCTCTCAAAGATAATCATAGTGATTACTATTTCTGAGAGAATGTTTTATCTAGGAAAAGCAATGGCTATCAGAAAGGAACAACTATCGATAGCAAAAGTGTCGCCTCCATTCATTTTACATAGACATGTTCCTTAGCATTTATTAAGAATACCAACTGATTCGCTTGATTCAACGCAAACCATAACGTCTATTTATGGCAACTCTTCGAATTCTTGGTTTGGATCGGCTATAAAAATCAAGTACCGTCTAGTCAATCAAATCCCATCCTTTTCATCTCCTTCTCCAACACTAACCCTTTCACCATGGCAAAACAACCAAACTGGTTGGAGATTACTGAGGCATTTCCATGCCTCATCCAACGCCATGAAGACGAAGTCTCAGCACTGTTGGATGAAAGGGGGCGATTAATCAGTGAAATCATAAGAATATGATAGGATTATGTAAGGAATCTTAAGAATATGATAGGATTATCTTTTCTATCAGATTCATTTTTGACAATTATCTTTGACTGAATTCTTCTGAAAAATATACAGAGAGAACCCAAAAGTTTTGAAATCTTTTTTAGAGTATGTTAGTAGTGAGTTTTTAAATGAAAATATTTTCTAAATTTGCAGTTTAGAAAAATTTATGAAGAATGAACTGTTCACTAGTACATATACACTCTGTGCTTATTGGGAATTGAAATTGTTGGAGTTCTAATCAAGGATAACTGTTGTAATGGAAAATAAGGATAAAGGATTGGTAATTTTAGAAAATCATAATAGAATATGTATTGACCAATTACATAGATTAGTTAAAAAAATTTATTTACCTTTAATTTTAAAAATTATTAAAAAAAAAAAATTATATTTGAAGTTTGTAGGTAACTTCACTGAAAACCTTCAGGAGACTACAACTCCTCCACTAGGAATCACATAGGGGTTTAAAGGCTTGTTGCATTCGTTAAATGCAATCGTGCTCCCTATGAAAGTGGCATTTAATTTCTTAATTTATATTTTCTTTTTTGGTAGGGACTAGCAAAATTTAAGTTTGGGGGTGTGATCAGTCATAAAATGTACCATTTTATCACCCTTAACTTAGTAATGCTACGACATAGTTTGCTACTAATAAGTTGCTGATGTGCAGATATTAAAGAAAAATAGTAAAAGAGAGCTAAAGTGTTAATATTCATCAAAATGACCTCAAAAAGCAGTAAAAAGATGATTGAGCGTAAGAAAATGATTTGCCACCTATTAAAAGATGAGAATTCATATTTTACGATTGAGTGCTAATACTGAAGCCAAAGAAAAGAAAGAAAAAATTAGAAATCATAATTTATGATTCTTCAAAAGACGATTCTTCAAAAAGCGACAAAAGCGTGAAAGGTGATACAGAAGAAAGCGATCGTTCATCTACTGAGGAAGCTATGAAAGATAGAAAATAGTGATTTATAATTTTCTAAGAAAAAAGAATAAAAAGGATAATTGTTGATTATGATTATGATTATAGAAGCCTTCCTGTTATTTCTGTTGTTGCTGATCAAGTGAAGGCTAAGAACAGAATTAGAAGACTTTTTAATTAGAAGTTTGGCTAATCACGGATCTGAGAAGATTGATGACGATAGACTCGTAAGATCTCAGCTACTATTATCAAGGAGAGAAATCTGGAATACATCAATCGTTAAAAGTAAGGAAGAATAAAATTAGAATTAGAGTTATATTAGGAATCTTTTATTTTAGTTATTTCATTTATTAGAATTAGAACTCTATAAATAGACTCCTTATGATCTATAAATAAGAGGACTTGGTATAGAAATAATTATCGAAGAATTTCACAGCATCAATTGACAACTGACGTTTGTGTTTTCTCCTGATCAAAGTAGCTTAGGATTTACAAAGTAACATCGTCCACAGTTCTCTAAGGCCTTGCCTAACAACCAAGGCTGAGGAAGTTGAAAGATCAACCCTTTGGATGGTTCTACTTTTGCTTTCTATTTTAGATTTTATATTATTTTTAGTTTAGATTTTATATGCTTTGTAAACATCTTCGAATTTTGATTTGAATTGACGACCCGGGTTAAAGTTTGCAGATTAGTGTAGTGGTTTTTCTTTTCCATCTTCAATTTTCTTGAATTTGATTAACGCCCAGATTTTAGGAGATTGTTGATTATATTAAGTTTGTGTTGAAGAATTTTAGTATTTGATTGATGATCAAATTCTGGAAGGCTGCAATACGGTGTAATGGTATTTTAAATTTATAAATATTTGATAGCTAAAGGTTGAGATTGACGACCTCAATCTAACGGAGGGTTAGGATTTATTTTAATGCAAATCAGATTAAAAAATATTTTGTAGCATCTTAAAAATTTTGACTTTAAAGAGTATGCCTCGGGATGCGTACTTGACTTTGAATAGTGTACCTCGAGATACATGCCGGTCTGGTCATTTATTTGATCAAGTGAAAGTCAACTTGATGACTTAGGTTAGATTATGTTAGAGGTGAAAGTGCATATGTGTGTGTGGTGTTAGATCTTTTGATAAGGTCATATACACCTGTTGTGGGTGTATGTATTTTACACCAAAGATGGGATTGGGTTAAATAGGTTAAGAACTTATTTCTCTTTGATTTTGATTGGTGGTTAGAGAAAGTGAAAGAAGAAGAGAGGGAGTGAAGAAAGGAAAGGAGAGTAAATGCTTATAAAGTGATGCGTGGATCGTGCGTGGAAGCTGTGCCAAGGCATTAAACTCCGTGGAAATCTCGTGTGATTTGGGGATTTAAAAGCTAGGAGCCCTTACACTTGATCCCAGCCATTGAATCACTCATATGTTGGATTTGAGGTAAGGTTTTGTTAATTTATGATGTGTATGATGTTTAAGCTTTAATTTAATATATAAATGTTGGATTAAAAGTGGGAAGAGAAGAAAAATTGAGAAAAGGGTGAAAACAAGAGAAATTGCCCAAAGAGGGCTGGGTTTCTATCAAAATCGATTGATCAATTTTGAAAGCCGATTAATCAATTTTGACAGAAAGAAAATCTGAGCACTGAAGCCCGAAACCGATTAATCGAATTAAATTTCGATTGATTGATTTTTTGTTTTGATTAATCGATTTTTAATCGATTGATTGAATGGGTACTTCCATTGGCTGAGTAAGCTTGTTTTCTTGGAAAATCGATTAATAAATTTTTGGGTCGATTAATCGATTTTGAAATTTTGATTGGTCAATTTTGGGGTCGATTAATCGATTTTGAAATTTTGATTGATCGAGTTTGGGGGTCGATTAATCGATTTTGAATGTGCTTGCCGACACTGCTTTGATATTTCTACCGTAATCTTTTACTCCGAACTCTGATTGACACAATTCTTATAGAGTTGGAAAGAGGATAACGAACTCTACAACTTTTGTGATTTAATTATTTTGTGAATCTAAAGATTTAAAGGTCAAAATTTAGGGAGAATGTTGTATTAAACTCTATATTAGCATATATTTACCCATTTCTGCCTCATTTTTTAGAAAAACTTAAATAAGTCTAGATTTTTAGTGAGGAGAGTTAAGCCTTGATGCATCATGGTGTGTTTGTGATATAGATTAAGGGCAGGAACCGTCGATAAGGACAGTGATATCGCTTTGAACGGCTCCGTGCGTGAGGTAGGGAATACTCGGAACATGTATCCTTGATTACGAAATCATGTATGTAGTGATATAGAAATGAGTTGTTATGCCTTAAAAATATAAATCTTAAGTGTGTGTGGGTGTGAACACTAAGTACTGAAATGGGTACAAATGATTATGTGACGTCCCCAGGGGATGTGAATGTAATATGAGCATCTGTGTGATGCATTGAGCTAGTTACATCTCAGGGATGTATGAAAAATGTAAAGTAAAGTAAATGAGAATTGATCAGGCCTAATATACTATAATTAGTACAATCACATGATAAATAACTATATATAGTACACTTTTGATACTTTTGATTTTTAAGATTTGACAGAATACCCCACCGACGTGGCGGGATACCCACGACTGACTAGACAGAATATCCATGACCGGTATGGAGGCCAATCCGTACACCAGTTGGACATCCTAGGGATGTATGTATGAAACTTGAAACCCCATCGCCTATGAGAAAGGGACCTGAGTAGTATTAAATGAATGAAAAAGGATATGAAAATTGTCTGATTAGACGACGATGGAGGGTATTCTATTGGGCACCCGATTCTATAGTAAGTCAGAGAATATTTAAGTTACGATTTAAGTGTTTAGGCCAATCATTATCTTATATGAGCAAGTTGTGAACAAATGAGCATATGTAAAGTACCAGTAACATTCAGTGCATCTTTTCAATCATTTAAACTATTTTTTCAGCTAATTTATTGATAAATCACGCTTCTAAATATCATAGAATATGTGTGAGTAAGATAGCTTTACATGTTCAAATATTTTTTCCTATTGAGCTAGGATGTAGCTCATCCCTCGACTATACGTCACAGGTACAGCTGTAGATTAGGATCCAGCTACGGAGAAAGGCTTGAGATCTTCCGTTTGGGGAATTTTACCTTAGGTGAGGTTTGGACATGGGTATATTTTGGGTATGTATAGCGAATGTTTTGAGGTCTTTTAGATTATGGACTTGGTATGTCCGGGGATTTATTACTGTATTAAGACTTATTCTGTAGGTATGTTGTTGTAGACCATTGTTTTGGATGATGGTCGGCCATCACCAGTGGTTTTCTTGTGGACTTCTTTTATTCAGTCTTTATGTATAGAAGAACCTTTATTGTTGCTATATTTTTTTCTTTGACTCTATCGTTGTTGGCATACCAAGTAATTTCTGTATTCAGATCGTGATATGTGCAACCCAACGGTCTGATTTTCCCTGAGTTCAGGATGGAAGGAAGAAAAAAAATATTATGCAAGTTTTGTGAAATCGGGGAAAATCGGGCTGTCACAGTTGGTATCAGAGCTTAGGCGTTAGGTCTTCTAGGGACGTTGTGGAAGCAGTAGAGCTTAAGTATTAGGTCTTGTTGGGACCCGAGGTTTTGGCGATAGATTCTATTAGGGTATAGGAGATCCAATTAGGACTCTATCCCAGTTGGTGGAAGCGTTACACTTTAGGTTCTTGAAGTCTCAAGTCGTGGCAGTAGGTTCCGTTTAGAGCTTGGGTTGTGGATCTTCACGATCTCTTACAGTGGAGATAATTGATGATCATGATAGAAGTGCGGTGATAGGATACATGATATGTTTTAGATGTTTTGTAACATAGAGCCATAATGATCATGATCGTTATTGATTAAAACCTTTATTTCATTTTGACAAATCGCAATGAAACCATACAAAAGATCAAGATATGGGCGCACCAGAGAAAATGAGCAAATAGGCAGTTGCTTGAGACAATAATCGACACAATGGCTCAACAGACTGCATTACTCACGACACTATTGAGAGAGACGACTCACACCTCTCCATTGACACAGGTTGAGTCATGCTCAAGGTGTGGAAAATGACACAAGACATCGGACTGTAGGCAAGGCATGAGAGGGTGTTTCAAGTGTGGGCAAATGGGACACTTGATAAAACATTGCCCAGCATTGAGGAAGGGGACGACGACCTCGAAAATGACTTAGGATACTTCACCGTTCACAGTACAGGATCGTGCACTTTCCACCCCTACATTTGTCCACGTACCCTCTCACTCTTCGGATCCTACACCGATAGATACATGCGCGCGATGTGGCAAACATCATAAAATAGAGAAGTGTAGGCCAACCTTGCATGCATGCTTCCGATGCGGTCAGGTGGGACATCTGGTGAAGAAATGTCCCAATAAACATCGAGGGCAGATAATGTTGGCGTCCACTTCAGGAACAATTCTTCCTACGGCTCAGGGTGGTACCAGTGATCCATCGACACGAATTACCCAATAGGAAAATGAAGTTCCCCAAGGTATAGATTCATTATCGATTGTCAAGATTTAATTCTAATTTTTTGATGATGAATGTCCTTAGAAATTGTGTTTGTTTTTGGCAATTGAGGAAAGTTATCACACCATCAAATATGCATTTGATTAAATCACCTGCATGACATAAACGAATTTCACTTTCAAAAGATTAATTAAGTAGGTGACTAATGTAAGGATGGGACTTGAATATATCTTGACAGTTAGGGTGACATTACGTAAGGATAGATTGTTCGTAATCTAAAATTGAGTTAACATTATGAGTAATGATGATTGAACAAAGACTTGTACATTTACACTTAACGGATCTAATCGTAATGTTTTTCTTTCTGACTAATAAATCATGAGTGAATTGTGTTCGGAGGCACTCCTTCCAACTTTGAGTGCAGTTGTGAAACACTATAGTTTTAAGTGGACATCCTTAGGGAGTTACATCCTTAGAGAGCTAGGACATTAAAGAACTCTTTAAGGATTTGGTACATTAAGGAAATACTGATGGTAGTTGACATAGATTTTGATGGCTCACATTAGGTACTTGACCCTTAGTTTGAAAGAAGCTAATTAAGGAATGATAGAATTTTTAGTGACTTCTCAATTCATTGTTAGATTAGTTATCACTACTATAACCTTAGACTTCGTCTTACCGTTAATACCGTTATGATCGCACAGTTATAAACACTTTACATCCATACTAACAACATTGGATCAATAAGGAGGACAAGAACAATTAGTGACTCTATTGATTATGTTGAGGACTGTGCACATGAAGAGATGATTCATCTAAGCTGACATGTCCATAAGACCTTAATCTTACGCATCGAAGGGGTGTTCTTTTGAATTATCATCTAGAATTATCTCCTTGTTTGAATGATTGGATACGTTGTGACTGAGTGTCTTTTGTTTTATAATATGAGTGGTATTTGAGTGTGATAAGAATAATTGAAGGCATAAATTTGAGATTTTAAGATCATTATTGCCGGTTAGTAATAAGCTCATGTTGTAATGACTTCATACCTTTGTGGACATACGTTATGGCTAACGATGGTATTTATTATGGTATGTTTATGGTGATGGTAATTTAAATCATGGAGGAAGTCGCACATTTAGACTAATGGTTAAGACTATTCCTCGTTGATGATTAAAACGATTTTATTCGATCAAAATGGAGTATCCGATCGATAATTATGAATATTTGTGGTCAAAATAAGTTAATGGCTTCAAATTTATCTATGGTAATGGTTAGTTGGAGCAAGGTAGAGCTCTATTAATCGATAGATTAGACTTTTCTCTGGATGGAAGTGGGAATCAATCTTTATGAATTTTATCGTCGAGTTACCGCGTACAACAAAGAGACACTATATCATTTGGGTAGTCGTTGATCGACTAACCAAGTCAGCCCACTTCTTGCCCTACAACACAATGTACATGGCAGGAAGACTCGCGAATTTATATATGAAGGAGATTTTACGTTTGCACAGGACTCCTAGTAGCATTGTTTTGGATCGTGACCCAATGTATACTTCAAATTTTTAGCAAAAGTTTCATGAGAGTATGGGCACTCGATTGGATTTCAGTTCGGCGTTCCATCCATAGACTGATGGACAAACGAACGAGTAAATCAAACAATAGAGGATATGCTCAGAGCCTGTATGCCTGAATTTCAAGGATCATGGGATCAACACCTACCCCTGATCGAGTTTGCATACAATAATAGCTTTCAAACGAGCATTGGCATGACACCTTATGAAGCTCTCTATGGAAGGCGGTGTAGATCGCCTATCAATTGGGAATAAATCGGCGAAAAGTTTATACAAGGTCCGAAAATACTTGAAGATAATGCCACTATCATTCGTATCATACGAGAGAGACTTAAATTGGCTCAGAACAGACAGAAGAGTTATGTCGATATCAAAAGGATGAGCGTAGATTTTGTCGTTGGTGATCATGTATTCATTAAGATATCGCCCATGAAAGGCATTATGAGATTTGGGAAGAGAGGAAAGCTAAGTCTTTGTTACGTTGGACCTTTGAAGTTTTGGGTCGAGACGGTGAGGTCGCCTATCGAATTGGATTAGCTCCGTTGCTTGATCAGGTACATAACGTATTTCATATATCCATGCTCTGAATATAGGTAAAGGTTCCTACACATGTATTAGACGATCAGCCGATCGAGATGTATGAAGACATGACTATGATAGAAGAAGCGGCACAAATTTTAGATAGAAAAGAGAAAATTTTATGCACAAAGGTTATCCCTTTAGTACTTGTCAAGTGGTGAAATCATCCTGACGATGAAGGGACTTGGGAGCGCGAGGTGTAAATCAAGGTGCTATACCCTCATTTGTTTGAGGAACATTAAATGGCAAGTGTGTAGACCCAAACTAAGATCAATCAAACATAATGGTGCAAATTGATGGACAAATTATGGATGAGCTACCGTCGGAATTGTGGGGTGTGGGTTAGTTATATACAAATTTGGTGTGTGAGTAATGTACAAAGGATGATGTATAAATTGCATTTTAGGTACAATTAAAGGCTATTTTAGCAAGGGATTTTGGAGGCAAAGAAATGTCACTTTGCTCTGTTTTTCAAAAAATTGTTCAATCGATTTCGCGGCCTATATATATGGCATGCAATTTTTGCCCTCCGCAATCAATTTTTCAAATCTATTTTTCTTCTTTCTCTTGGAGGGTACTGAATATAATTTGCGGTTTCTGGGTTAATGATTTTCTTCTCAAGGTCCATATCTCTTTCTTTGTGGATATATTCTTGCCAACTATTTATAAAGATACTTCGTTAAGTAGTAGAAGTGAGGTTTTGTAATTACCTATGCACGAGTTAACTGATCTATCACTCTGATTCTTGAGTAAGCACAGGTCTGGTTAGTGCGAGATGGGCATCCTTAGGGTAAAGCTTAGAATATAGATTTTTACCAGTGTGTGGTCAATCGTTAGATGATGTGTTGTAGCAAATCTCCATTCAACTTTGCGGCTTTGACCGTGTGTAATTCTAATTCGTCGTAATGTATGTAATTTTGCTTCGTTGCAGTATTCGCTGTATGTGATTTGAGTTTCACAAATGATTACTATATAGACTACCTAAGTGTCACGTTGTTCACTTTCGAGGGAGAAAATTTCTGACGGAGGGGTAGTGGAGTACCTTCTCTTTTATAGAGATTTTGAAGGGTGGATTGTCGGTGTGAATACGTGTGGGTATGCTGATTTTGGGCGTAGCTAATTTGACTATGGCAGTGAGTGTATGATTGTGTCAAGTGACCTGGATCGATGTGTGGACTGCGAGGAGGATACGCGCATGTGACTTGAGGTTTTGTAGTTGCAAATATTTGTATAAATTAGTGATAATTGATTGTGATGACCTGGTCAAGAGGACATTGAATCTTGGTGAGGATACCCAGATGGGTGGTGCTGAGAAATAGCCGTGAACCTTAGACTGAATTAGTTTTGAGGTAATTGAAAAAAATCGAAGTGATTTTATTCGTGGCGATGTATATGCGTGTTCATGTGGGAATTAGAGACTTGCGCCGATGTGATGGGTAAGGCGTTGGTTGTAGAGAAAACCATAGTGTATCCCTTATAGTATGTGTTTAATCTCAGAACATGTTAATATGGTGCTTTGGATTTATGATCGATGCTATTATCTCATCTGTTGATACATGTATGTGGGGACCTTTATTACAATTAATGGTACATGTTGATAATTAATGGTTGGGCGATTTTCTTTTCCGTTATGGCGATGGCTAAATTTTAATTATGATCCATATAATTAGTTGTGGGTTGACAATTTTATGGATAGTATATGTTGTAGTTGATTTTCTATAAATATAGTTTAGCAGATGATTATCTTATTGGATAATTAGTGGTACACCAATCTTGTGATATGTGGATTTTCATACCGGATGATGGATAATTTGGTTGAGAAAAAAATACAATCTTTCATTGTGAACTCAATGTTGATAGTTGATTGCATGATTATAAGAAATTCATTTCTTCGTTCAAGATGCGTGCGTTGTTTCATCATTATGGGTAAGTTTTTATCAACAGGAATCATTGTTAGTGAGCTAGCATTCGGAAGTGTAGTCGGCAATTTTCGAGGACGAAAATTCCTATCGAGGGAAGAATGTAACAACCCTGAATTTATTTTAAGTATAAATCGATTCATATATGGACGTGAGTGTTCAACTTGATGTGCATGATAAGACCTGGTTACTTAGGAAAATTTTTGAGGATAAAATTTTTATAAGGTGGAAAGAATGTAACATCCTGAAAATTTTGACTTTAAAGAGTATACCTCGGGATGCGTGCTTGACTTTGAATAGTATATCTCGAGATGCATGCCCGTCTGATTATTTATTTGATCAAGTGAAAGTCAACTTGATGACTTAGGTTAGATTAGATTTGAGGTGAAAGTGAAGTGTGTGTGTAGTGTTAGATCTTTTGATAAGGTCATATACACCTGTTGTGGGAGTATGTGTTTTACACCAAAAATGAGATTGGGTTAAATAGGTTAAAAGCTAAGAGAACTTATTTCTCTTTCATTTTGGTTGGTGGATAGAGAAAGAGGAATAAGAAGAGAGGGAGCGAAGAAAGGAAAGGAGAGTAAATGCTTATGAAGTGAAGTGTGGATCGTGCCAAGGCATTAAACTCTGTGGAAATCGTGTGTGATTTGGGGATTTGAAAGCTAGGAGCCCTAACCCTTGATCCAAGCCATTGAATCACTCATATGTTAGATTTGAGGTAAAGTTTTATTAATTTATGATGTGTGTGACATTTAAGATTTAATTTAATGTATAAATGTTGGATTAAAAGACGGAAGAGCAAAAAAATTGCGAAAGGGTGAAAAGAAGAGAAACTGCCCGTAGAGGGCTGGGTTTCTGTCAAAATCAATTGATCGATTTTCAAAATCAATTAATTGATTTTGACAGAAAGCAAATATGAGCACTGAAGCCCAAAACTGATTAATCGAATTAAATTTCGATTGATTGATTTTTGGTTTCGATTAATGGATTGATCTAATGGGTACTTCTAGTGGCTGAAAAAGCTTATTTTCTTGGAAAATCGATTAACCAATTTTTGGGTCAATTAATTGATTTTGGAATTTCGATTGATCGATTTTGGGGTCGATTAATCAATTTTAAAATTTTGATTGATCGATTTTGGGGGTCGATTAATCGATTTTGACTGTGCTTGCCGATACTATTTTGGTATTTCTAGCGTAACATTTTACTCTGAACTCCGATTGATGCAATTAGTATGGCATTGAAAAGAGGACAATGAAGTCTACAACTTTTGTGATTTAACCATTTCATGAATCCAAATATTTAAAGGTTAAAATTTAGGGGAATGTTGCATCAAACTCTATATTAGCATGAACTTACCCATTTCTGCCTCATTTTTAAGAAACACTTACATAAGTCTAGATTTTTAGTAAGTAGAGTTAAGCCTTGATGCATCATGGTGTGTTTGTGATATAGATTAAGGGCAGGAAGCCGTCGATAAGGACAATGGTATCGCTTTGAACGGCTCCGTGTGTGAGGTAGGGAATACTCTGAACATGTACCCTTGATTACGAAATCATGTATGTAGTGATATAGAAATGAGTAGTTATGCTCTGAAAATGTGAATCTTAAGTGTGTGTGGATGTGAACAGTAAGTAATGAAATAGGAAATAAATGAGTATGTGACATCCCCAGGGGATGTGAATGTAATATGAGCATCTGTGTGATGCATTAGGCTAGTTACATCCCAGGGATGTATGGAAAATGTAAAGTAAAGTAGATGAGAATTGATCAGGCCTACTATACTATAATTAGCATAATCACATGATGAATAACTATATGTAGTACACTTTTGATACTTTTGATATTTAAGGTTTGACAGAATACCCCACCGACGTGGTGTGATACCCACGACTGACTCGGCAGAATGTCCGTGACCGGTAAGGCGGCCAATCCGTACACCAGTTGGACATCCCAGGGATGTATGTATGAGACTTGAAACCCCGTCGCCTATGAGAAAGGGACCTAGATAGTATTAAATGAATAAAAAAGGATATGAAAACTATCTGATTAGACAACGATGGAGGGTATTCCATCGGGCGCCCGATTCTATAGTAAGTCGGGGAATATTTAAGTTACGATTTAAGTGTTTAGGCCAATCATTATCTTTTATGAGCAAGTTGAGAACAAATGAGCATATGTAAAGTACCAGTAACATTCAGTACATCTTTTCAGTCATTTAAACTATTTTTCCAACTAATTCATTGATAAATCATGCTTCTAAATGTCATAGAATATGTGTGAGTAAGATAGTTTTACATGTTCATATATGTTTCCCTATTGACCTAGGATGTAGCTCATCCCTCGACTATACGTCACAGGTACCGGTGTAGATCAGGATCCAGCTACAGAGAAAGACTTGGGATCTTCCGTTTGGAGAATTTTACCTTAGGTGAGGTTTGGACATGGGTGTATTTTGGATATGTATAATGAATGTTTTGAGGTCTTTTAGATTGTGGACTTGGTATGTCCGGGGATTTATTACTGTATTAAGACTTATTCTGTAGGTATGTTGTTGTAGGCCACTGTTTTGGGTGATGGTCGGCCATCATCGGTGGTTTTCTTATGGACTTCTTTTATTCAGTCTTTATGTATAGAAGAACCTTTATTATTGCTATATTTTTTTCTTTGACTCTGTCATTGTTGGCATACCAAGTAAATTCTGTATTCGGATCGTGATATGTGCGACCCAACAGTCTGATTTTCCCTGAGTTCAGGATGTAAGGAAGAAAAAAAAATATTATGCAGGTTTTACAGAATCAGGGAAAATCGGGCTGCCACATATTCTTTTATTCATATTTCTCCAATAGTTTAGTTCTTACAAGATAAAGATAGTTTTTTAAAAAAATATATAAAAATCTATAAGAAGATAATCAGTTCTTCGTGGGATCGATCCTATCACTAGTGCTATAATTTCCATTATGCGCTTGCAATAGGTTAAGACTTGATTTTAATTTAAATATATACATAATATAAGTCGGTCACGGATGTGAGGTCTCGGGCGGGGTTCATCCTCCAGATCTATCCCCCTGGCTTTGGCTCTAGCAATAGTTCAGGCATTTTCCTTGGCCTCTTGGATTTCTTCTTCGGTAGGTTTGTAGCCTAAGCTGAATCTAACATGTTGGCCGCCTTTCTCTCTAATCGGGTCTCTCCTACCTTGAAAACAGGGACCCATACCTTTTCCTTTCTGATAGCCCCACTTTTGGAGCATGGTCACTACTGTAGTCATTCCACCTGCAGTTTTTGTGGTGACCTCTCTGATAGGTTCTGGCACCAATGTTGACACATCATAGTGGAAGCTATAGAGATCTGTGTCTTCAGCTATATGGGATACATTCAGCAGCTTGAGATTTTTGATGTTGTGGGCCATCTTCTCTCTTTCCTCTTGTCCTTCACCTTTGATGGTAATAACTTTCTCTTTAAAGATGAATTTAAGTTATTGATGTAAGGTAGAGGGAACAATATTTAAAAGGTCATTGGCCCAATGGTGAGCTCAAGATCAACTTATCCTATCACCTCCCTCCTGGTATTATCAAACCCTCTTGCACTTGTTCTCTGGCCTGAATGTGGAGGGATCAACCCTTATTTTTGTTGCAGTTCTGAGGGAGCATACATTCAATGTCAAACCATTGTCTATCAGCACCAAAGAGATTATTTAGTCCTTTGATTCCACCATGATGTTGAGGGGTTTGGAATAGTTGCTTCCTTCACTTGGAAGGTTGGCATCTGAAAATGAGATGACATTATGAGCCAACATCTGCTCGATCATTTGCACTACTTCATTTGGCAAGACCTTATTGGATACGTATGCATCTTTCAATGCCCCTGTTAGAGCTTGGAAGTGGGCCGGGGATGTCATCAATAGATCCCAAATTGTGATGTAAGTTGGTATTCTCTTCAACTGTGTTTCCAATATGTACTCTCTGCTCATTTTTTCAGAGGGGGTGTACTACAGTAGGTTCTTTATTTTCTTTCAGCCAGGTTGGTACCGATACCTCAGGTTATTTAGAAATCCTTTACGATCGAGTAACAAAATCAATTGCCCCCTCTATGCTGCCGCCCGCATTGATGTCTGTTTGACTGTAATCGAGCAAGACCTGATGGGGATCATATGTTAGTCCGAAGATTGAAAATGGGACAGATGGGGGTGCCTGATATGAATAAATCGGTAGGGCTGGTGTGGAAAAATTGGACCAAATGTGGTTGACTGGTGCAGGAGGCAACTAAATTGATGATGATGTGGTAAAATCGGGCCAGCTGTATTGGGCATGTGCGGGAGATGGATTTACTGATAGAATTGCAATAGTACCGGGCCAGCTGTATTAGGATGGTGCGGGAGATGGATGTACTGATGGCAATGCAACAGTACCGGGCCAGCTGTATTGTATGGGAGCCGGAGGTGGGGCAAAATTGGGCACCGTGTAATTGACCGAGGTTGGTGCCAGATATGCTTGGTAATGCGGGGATGGAGTAAAACTGGGCTACACATGGGAAACGGGAGTGGGTGTACAGAAATACATCCTTAAATCCAAAGGTGCTGCTTGCAGTGTAGGGATCAAGAAATAATCGGTTAAGTTTAATGGCTCGATTACCCCTATTATCTCATTCTCACGACTCTGTTGCCTGCGTACTGTAAAAATTCCCTCCCTTAGTAATAGATTCGGAGGGATCTAATTCTTTCATCCCTTCCTCCAACATGTTAATAGTGGCCCTTGCGCCCATTCCTCCCTGCGGGTGCGATGGCAACGGTGCCTACATGATATTAGTGTGTTGATTAGCTTAAGGGGGAGCTGGGGGTATGAGTTTCCCTGCCTTTATCAAATCCTCTATCACATGTTTCAAAGGAAAGCACCGATCAGTTGGATGCTCTGGCTCTTTATGGAAATTACAATGTGTGTTAGGATCATAATTCTTTGGGGTTGGATTCGGTGGGGGTCTTGGCTGAAGCTGAGTAACCAAACCCTTCTCGATCAGCCATGGCAAAGGACATTTAGGGATTGTCCCAAGGGAGTGAATACTCGGTCATATCAAGCCCTTCTCTGCTCAGAGGTCATTTGCTCCCAGGGGGCATTGTTCTGCCTTGGAGTCTAATTTCTTGGTGCTGGTACTGCTTGTGCTATCACGAAACAAAAGGGGACCATGTTGGTGTTGGGCTGTGTGTTTATTATATTTTATACCGCTGCCCCTACTCCTTTCTCAGTCCCCTATTCGGTGAACTTTAGGATCCCACTGGCCCCACTGGACACATTCTTGGTCAAATGTCCCTCTCTAATTGCGTCCTCACAACGGTTGGCATTTCTTACCAAATTAGTGAAGCTGGACTGCTGTTGGTATGCCAAAAAGTTTGAGATGATTGGCAGAGTATTTTTCAAGATCATCTCGATTTGCTCATCGTTGGGTATTCGATTTCTCACTTAGGTTGCCAAGGCTCTCCATCTCTCCAGATAGTTGTTGAACGTCTCATCAAGCTTCTACTTTAGTCGGGCTAGATCTGACTTGCGGGGTTCAATGTCTATGTTGTAGACA
Organism: Chloranthus sessilifolius; assembly: GCA_021018995.1. Taxonomy (NCBI): domain Eukaryota; kingdom Viridiplantae; phylum Streptophyta; class Magnoliopsida; order Chloranthales; family Chloranthaceae; genus Chloranthus; species Chloranthus sessilifolius. The sequence continues at coordinate 62,548,394 of CM037586.1, forward strand.
TATTGCTCATAGAACAGGTGGGTCAGATCCTTCCAAGTATTAATCATGGAAGGTTCCAAGGAAGTGAACCATCTTAAAGTCGGGCCTATGAGACTCTTCTGGGAAACTTTTATGAGCAAACGCTCATCCCCTCCATACTGGCACATGTCCCCGCAGTAGGACTTGAGATGTGCAATGGGGTTGCCTGTGGCATTATATTTGTCAAAGATTGACACCTTGAACTTTGGGGGTAAAGGGACTTCTGCAAATAAGCACAAGTCAGAAAAGTCTGTGGTATGGATTTCAGCTCCACCCATCTTCATCATCTATTTTTGGATCTTATCCATTTGTTCTTTTAATAATTCTGACTCCCTGGATGGTGGGAGTGGCTCCTCAATAGGCTGCCTCCATTCACTTTGGGCTATTGGTGGGTTGGAGAATACTGGTGGTGAGAGATTGAAACTAGTTAATGCCCCTGCATAGGCCCCACTATTCCTGATCTCATCCTCCTCATACTATGGGTCCACATACGGTGGAGGGAGAGTGAGGTTCCTATTCGTTCTGAGTGGGCTGGATGGGTGCCTGGTGGGGCCACTATACATGGGGAAGCTTTGATGGGCGACTTGTGGGGTGATGGGATGAGTGAGTTGTGGAATTTGGGTCGGTGCCTGATGAGTTCACTTCATTTGGAGGACACCTTGGGGATGGGCTTGAGAGGTAGGAGGAGGGGTGAATTGGGGATGGTTGATGGTATGGGATGGATTCCCATATTGGGTTAAGTGTGAGAGATGTGGATAAATATGGCCCATGTAGGGTTGAGAGATTAGATGAGATGGCTGTATTATTTGAGGGGGAATGGGGGCCTATTGGGTATAGGTGAATGTGGGATATTGGGAGACTGGTGGAGGGTTTGCAAATGGGGTTCTTGGGTTTGGGCCTTGATGGGCTTGGGTATAGGGCAATGGGCCTTAATGGGCTTGGGCTTGGCGTATTGGGACTTGGGCCTAGGCTATTAGGCCGTGATGGGCTGGGGGTATTGGGACTTGGTGGGCTTGGGTCGAGGCCATTAGGCCTTGTTGGGCTTGGGCCTGGAGTATTGGGCCTTGATGGGCTTGGGGTATTGGGCTTTGATAGGCGTGGATATAGTGGATTAGGCCTTGAGGCCCACTTGGATGGCCCCATGGTTGATGGGAGCCTTGGATGGTATGGACAATGGGACGTTGATTAGGTTTTTAGAGAAATGAGGTATGGAGATTTTGGAGTGTATGGAATGGATTGGGAAGGATTTGGGAAGCCTTCCACGCGGTGTAAGCCCTCATCATGTCCTCCTTCATGGACATGGGCTTGGATACGGGATTGGAAGTGGATGGCTCACCTGATGAGTGGGATGCATGGGAAAAAAAGGGCATGACCTGGGAAGATGTAGATGGAAGGTTGGGCATTACCTGGGAAGAAGGGTGATGGAAATTGGGCATGACCTGGGTGAAATTGGGCATGACCTGGGTAGATGGGAGGAAATGTGGTGGTTTTGGATTGGGTGTGGATGAGGGAAAATTGGACAGAGGGGATTGGGAAAAATTGGGCATGACTTGGGTAAAGGTGGACATTGGATTGGATGTGGATGAGGGAAAATTGGGCATGACTTAGGTAAAGGTGGGCATTGAATTGGATGTGGATGGGAGAAACTGTGGTATACTTTGAGGGGATTGGGGAGAATTGGGCATTGCTTGTGGGGTAAAGGTTGAAAATTGGGTTAGATTTTGGGTGGATGTGGATGGAAAATGGGGTGGATTTTGAGTGTAAGTGGAGGGAAAATGGGATGAATTTTGGGTAAAGGAGGGGGGAAAATTGGGGAGATTTGGAGTGGATGTGGAGGGGGAAATGGGCATGGTTTGTATAAAAGGGGGAGAACTAGATATGGCTTGATTAGATTGGTGAAATTGGAACATAGCTTGGGTGGATGTGTGGGAAAAATGGGGTGGATTTTGAGTGGATGTGGAGGATGTGGATGGAAATATGGGTGCACCGAAGGGTCTGATGATGGTAAATGGGGGTTAGGTGAATGGAAGGGAGATAGGGATATCTTTTGAATGGGGATGTGTTGGGAAACATGGCGGGGATGAATCGGGATCGACATAAGCCAGATCAACCGTCCACGACATGGCTTGGTGGAAGGTTGGGTATGGATGCCTCGAGTGGGGCCCGAAAAGTTTCATCCTCCCCTACGGGATGATGGAGGGTAAGGCGATGTCATTGTGTAGACACCACAAGCTCTTTTTTGTGATTTTTTCTTATTTTTTTGTTGATTGATTTTTTTTTTTAATTTTTGGATAAAAGATTTTGAACATTCATTTGGTGATTTCCGAGTCTTTGGAATTCCCATTTCGAGTGGCATTCACACCCCAAATATTTCCCACAGCGGACTCCCGACGCACTTTGGAAAAAACAAAGGAAGAACCTTTGTTCTATGTGAAGGCACAGAAGTCCATGTGACAACTCGATCCCTCAATAAAAGCCAATTAGAGGGCGACCTCTTTTGATCGGCGAGAGCATATTGGGTGCCAAAAAGTGTGGGTTTTATCGGAGGCACTAAACCACTAAGCGGGGGACTTGGGGGAAGTGAAGAAAGGCCTCATATTCAGGCTGCTCAGCTAGAATGGGTTTAGCGTATGTATTATATACACTAGGCAAAAAATTTGGAGATTTTGGCTTAGCATGTATATTATACACGCTATGCTAAATCTAAGGATTTTTTGCTTAGCATGTATATTATACACGCTAGAGCAATTCTGGGGATTTTTGGCTTAATGTATATAATATACACGCTAGGCAAAAACAAAATATATAAATATACTTGGACAGCAACAATAGGCTCGAAATTGGCCTTTTTTTTTGTTTTCTGGAACTTGTGCTTCCGGGGACTGATTTTCTTTATTATTTTGGATCCCTCACCACCGCACCTAGGGATACAAGGTCATTTCGGGATATTCTAATGCTCTCCCCAAGGGTTTTAAGCTTTGTAACCGGATCGGTCACCCACCTGATATACCTCCAGCGCAAGTGCTTTCTCAGATACTGGATGGGGTGGTACTTTTTCGGATCATCACCACTAGGGGCTGCCACCGTACTAAGAATCGGGACATTTGTATGGTTGCCTATTTTGGAAAAGCTACCTAACGTAAAAAATGAATTAAGTCCCTTAGTTCATTTTTAAGGTTCAATTTTAACATCAATTTTTAAAAAGGCAATTTGCTTAACGGTCAAAAAAGGGTTGTGACGATCCCGTGCTGCCTCTATGGGCTAGTGTTCACTAATAGAATATGATAGCGAGAATGTAAAAGCTTAAGTAGGCCCGCAAAATGGCTAAAGCAGTAAAATGAGCAAGTAAGCCCGCCATCGACCAAGGCGTGTAAATGACCAAAAAAAATGCTCAAGTAAGCCAGCCAATCAGCTAAGGCGGTAAATGACTAACTTGTAGGGATGATTATAAAAATGATCGAAAAGTAGGGGTATGCATAAAACAAATGGAATCGTAGGGGTAAGTATGCAAAAAGAAAAAAAAATTAGTAAAAAGGAAAGAAAACAACACAAGCAAAGGGGCCAACTTCAAGTAGAAGCTCTAAAAGTCTCTGTTATTCACTGAAAAGTACCACTTTTCACCTCTTAACCTAGCCTTTGATAGACCTTGAAGCAGACTAATTATCATTTGTTAAGTGTGTTTTGTAGTTAGCAATAATCTGTACAGCTTAATACAAAATCCATCCTTATTGGCCCAAAGAAGAGGAAGAAGACATGCAAAGATGACAGCTGAGCCAAAGCCTAATGGAACACCCTGGTAGTGCTCACAATGGTGGCTCATTTGCTGGTCATCATTGGCCAAAAGCCTAGCAGATGGATGAAGTTGGCAGAGAATGGAGAAATTGCAACAGCAGCAAGTGCAATGCATCAGAGCATAGAAAGATAGATCTCGCAGAGTTGAGAAGCTCCCTCGCGAAGCTAAGGATGCAGTGGAAGATTCCCTCATGCAGATAGGGCGCGCAGTCAAGAGGAGAGCTATAAAGACATTGTGAAGATCTCGCGGATTAAAATCCTCAGAATTTGTGGTCGCAAAGCTCTCACGGAGATCAAGCCTTAAAGCTGCCGCGCGAAGAACATAGCGAGTCCATGTGTGTACTGAATAAAATTTTACCTTGTGGATTTCGTGTGTGGCCCTGGAAGAGAGAGACACCCAAAATTCTCCTCACGCAGGTTTCACGCACTCTGAAGCCTTACCAATTACTACGTGAGCGCAGGAGCATACCTGCGTGAGTACCCAACGAGAGAGAGCTTCTGAAGCTCTACTACGCGAGAAGTCTAGGCACTCCAGATCATCTCCGTGACAACCTAGCAACGTAAAGGAACTGCTCGATTAACTGAAGATTCACTGCACGAGTGAACACTTCCCACCAACCAAAAGCTACTCTGTGAAGGCTCTACAACTGTGCAAATGAATGAATGCATATGCCAGCCCCGCGAAGCATGAGCTCCCCACTTTTCAATTTTAACTCAAGGACCTTTTAGAAATTTCCCAAGGTTAGGGCACACATCTCGAGGCACAAATTTTGAGGTGCGCATCTCAAGGCATTCAAAGGTTGTAACAGTGCCACGTCTGCTAAAAAAATTAGGGTTAATCTCTTCAGAGCCAAGGCTGTATGGACAGAGTATATAAGCTACATTTAGAGTTTAGTTATATCATCGACCCTTCTTTTCATCCTCTGTCGGCTGAGAGCTCCAATAGGCTAGGGTTAGGGTTTGATCACCTCTTTTTCTCATTTTCTTCTCTCTTAGCCCAGTACTTGCTGGCTAATCCCCTTGTAAGCAGTTAGGTTTAGTTTGTTTCAGTTTGTAATAGGCTTTGTATATGATGGGATTTGGGATGAGCAGTTGTATATAGGCTCTAGCCTAGAGATAGTTCATTGTAAGTTTTGTGTTTATCAATGGATTGTTGTTTTAATGCCTAATTGAATCTAAAGATCTTATGGTTTCTTTAGATATCTATGGGATCCATGTATTTGGGACTAGCCCATTCAGTTTCTAGTAGATCTATTGTTTACCATTTGATTTTTCTTGGTTTCATAGCCCCATGGAAAGCAATGCTGGATCTATAGTGAGATCTGGGGAGCTCGAAGGCCTTTGGACCATGGTGGTTGCAATTGTTTATATGATCTTTCTCAGATCTCTGTGGTATGGATAGACTAATGGGATATCCTGTGACCATTTGAGTGGACAAAGTATAGCCCTAAGGTGGTGTCCAGCCACATGTTTGAGAAAGATTCTTCTCCCATGCACATAAGCTTTTAGAGCCTTGTGAGGAGGTTTGTACAGGAACTGGCTCCCCTCTATTTTACCTAGCCGATATCAAATGTTAGATCTGATCTCTCAGTAGTAATTATAGCTTGAGGCTGAGTCATTGCAGGCTATTTGTAGCAATGGTTAGCTGAATCTAAAGCCCTATTCAACCTGTTACATGGTCCTTTTTGTGGGCACTAGTGAGCCGTTGGCCTTGGCAAAGCATTTAGGATTTTATGGGTTGGAATACCTATGGATGTCAGCCAGATCTGTGTGCAGATCTAGGGAGCTTGTAGCACTGACATTATATAATGCGACCATAGTATTCATGGCCTGGTCTGGTCCAGTGGTTGGGGAAATGATTAGTCCACTCCTCTGGATTAGATTAACAACTTCTGGCTTGATCAATGGGATTTGACATACTCTATAGGATAGGCTGTGACCATTTGAGTGGACAGCCTATAGCCTTAAGAGCTCCAAAAATGGCATGGGTTAAGTTGGATATTTCTACGTTGTTGAGGCTATTGATAGCATCTCAGCAAAGAGCACTGCAGAGACAGACTAAATCTGAGTTACATTATTACTTTAACTCTGAACTTAACCTGCTTAGTTCTCACCAATTTTTTATATTTTATTTTGGTACACACCATCACCATCTTCTTCTTAACCCTTTCTTTAGGATAAGGCTACATTTTATTTTTCTATTATTAGAATTAATTTAGTGTAGTCGTGACACCCAACTCCCTTTCTTTAGGATTGTCAGATCTATAGCCAGATTTGGAGGCCTACTATTATAGCCCATTTTAGGTTCTAGATCAATTTCTCTGTGGGACAAACTCTTACTTATCACAACTTGCTACAATAGGCCATGTATCTTGCAGGTCTAGGATTACTTTGGTTATGCTGACTCCATTTTTTTATTTTACTTTGTCTTTAAATTTGTTTCCACCACAATAAATAAAGCAACCAAGATCTGACATAATAAGTTTTTGGCGCCATTACCGGGGATCTTGATCTTTTTAGTAGACCTGAGTTGTACTATAATTTAGATTTCCAAATTCTTTGTAGCTGTACCTAAACTAGTATAAAAGTACTACTAATTCTTTGTGGAATTTTGCAGAAATGGACAGCAGAAGAAGGGGAAAGCTAGAGTTGCAGTTGGAGTGAAGCTAGCTCTATTTGCACTTACTTTCCCCTAAATTTCAGTCCATTTATATTTACTTCCCTATTGTTTGTTTAGTGTAAATCTATGTAGTTATTAATTTTTGTTTAAAATATTCTTTGTGTATGCTTGTGAGCATTTTCTGTACTTACTGTGGGTGTGAGTATATGCATGGTAGAAGGTCTTTAAATCTTGAGCTAAAACTTCTAAATCTAGAGGTTGAAAGGATCCTTAGAGCTAGACGCATCCCACAGGGCCCTACTATTGAAACTGAACCAGCTATCATGGCTGAGTGGCATAGAATATTAAAGGAGTACAATACACCTGGGGATTACACCACTCCCTTCTGTATTCAATTCCCCTCTGTTGAAGGGAATTATGAGAAAATCTTTCGCCATCAATATGCTGCCTTCTTTTCATGAGCTTAGTAAAGAAGATCCCTACAAGTACATAGACCAATTTTTAACACTTTGCACTACTTTCAATGCTAGCTTGGGACCCAAGGCCACCAAACCGAGGCTTTTTCCTTTCTCACTAAAGGATAAAGCCAGCACATGGCTATCAAAACTCTCAGCCAACAGCATACAGTCCTGAAGTGACCTTCAAACCAAATTCCTGGCTAAATTCTTTCTCATGAACAAAACCAGTCAGATGAGGACAAATATTTTGTCATTCACTCAGTCCTCAACTGAGGATTTTTATGAAGCTTCAGAAAGATTCAGGAGATGTTGAAACTATGCCCCCACCACCAATTCCCAATGTGGCAGCTCATCCAAGTATTTTATCAAGGAATTAATTCCAAGAGTATAGATATGGTGGATGCTTCCTGTGGTGGTAGTTACCTCCACAAGACAGTTGAGGAAGCTTGGGAGTTGTTTGACATAATAGGGGAAAATTCTATGTAGCAGGAGTCTCTGTCACGCAATGATAGCCAGACTCTAGCCAAGATGGTAAAAGAGGCCACCCCCTAGAGGTGGAATATTTGAAGTGAAGGTGCAAGAAGATCTGGAGAGGAAGGTGGACAACCTGAGCTTGAAATTTGATAAACTCATGAATCTGATGCAGCCTCGGGTGGTTGCACAGGTGGAGGAAGCATGTCTGATTTGCCAATCTCTCACACATTCTATTCATGATTGTCCATCTATCACCCAGTTTCTAGATTTTATTATGGAGCAAGCCAATGCTGCTCAAACTTTTGGGCAACAACATACTTGGTATTCTTGGAGGAACCACCAAAATCTGAGGTGGAGACAAGATTCATATCCTGTTGTCGCTCCAAGTGTGCCATAATTGTGTGCATTATGAATCAAAAATTAAAGAATTAAAGAATGCTAGGTTATATGGATGTTAACTTATGAAAGGGATATCAGCACATTGGGGCTAACACTGGCCTGCAAGATCAGGGCCAATTGTAGCAAGTTTTAAATGTAAGTGAGTAAAAGATCGTCCACAGGGAATTGATTTGAAATTTAAGATAAACCTCCAGATCTGTGCTACCAGATCTGGCTCTATAATTATCTAAAAAAAGAATAGATAAAAGAGAGTGTTGGATTGTGTCACATTTAACTATAAGCAAATAAAGAAAAGAACTAACTACATGATCCAGATCCGAGTTGGGGAGATGTTTAAAATAAGACAAATGCAGAAATAATAGCTTCATGTACTTTAGCCTCTGAATTTTAATGGAGAATCTGTAGTTCAACAGAGCAGATTCAATCTTCATCTGGCTACCAGCACAGATGTAAGAGAAATAAATCCAATTAAGGAATAGGTTTAGACTTATGGCTATGATCTGTCACTTAAATGGTCACAGATCATCCAATAGTTGTGGCCTATTCTTTAGTTCGTAACATGAACATCATCAGAATGCCGCTAGAATTAGGTTACCAACGCTAATTACGCACAGGTGATGAATTAAGGAAGTTGCATGCGGATGAGTGAATCTAAAGAAGTCTAATGCACTAAGGTGAACATTCGTAACCCTCGACATGACTCCAATGGAGAAGACACAAATTACAAAGAACCTTTTAAAATCCAAAATTACAATTACTGAGCACGGCTTCTTAGAGAGCCCTCGGACTTACAGGTCTTGAATCCGAACTTGGAAGTACAAATCACTCACAATGGCTCTCAAAGGTAAACTACAAGAAGGATTACAGGGGTTCGGATAAGCTATCCGTAATGAGGGAAACAGAGATGAAAACTCTAAAATCTGGATACCCAATTTGGGCGTAATGGCTTCTCTATTTATACTTTTCCTCCATCTCGCATGATTTGGATTGACCAATCAGAATGCTTTAGATCCGGATTGCCCAATGAGGGTTGAGCACGGGATCCAGATCTGTTTTGGCCAATGGAAATGCTCGATCCGGTTCGCCAATCAAAGGTGCGAAGCATCAATTGCTATGGGTTTGAAATTCGTTGAGCTTCGAAGTTCCCGCCAGTAATTTAACTTTGGCGCTCACATGGGTTGGAATATGCCTTGGATCTTGATTGGAACCTTCTAATGTTCTGGTCTTTTGATTGCATTGGGGCGTGCAAAGTTTCTGAAATACCTTGGACGAGCTACAAATCCCGTAATACCTTTTCGCAGAGTTCAGGGGCCTTTTCAAGAAAGTTCAATGACTTCAAGCCTGCTCGCAAAGTTCAATCTTCTTTTCGAGGAGTTCGATGCTCTTCAAAGCTACACTGAGTTTTAGTCCTTTTCGCAGAAGTTTAGGGCCTTTTCGCAAAGTTCAATGACTTCTGAAGCTCTGTTCGCAAAGTTCAATCTTCTTTTCGAGGAGTGTTTTCTTCTTTTCGCAAAGTTCAAGGTTCTTTACGAAAAGTGCAAGTTCTTTGCGAAAAGAACTCTGTAGTGCATTTCTCTGTTCGAAATGTTCCCTGCTTCTCTTACAGGTCTTTGCCTCTTCTATTTAGACCTTTCCACAGCTGATGAGGTTGTTTCTTCACTTCCTTCCTTTGGACTGACATGGATTGTCATCTTTTTGGCACTTTTGAGCTGCTTTTATGGTTAAGCATGTCTTTATTGTTAGCTGCAACATAGGCACTTAAAATACTTATTTAGTTCTCTCAAGGGTCTATCAAGGCCCAGATTAAGGGGTGAAAAATGGTATTTTCCAGTTCTCAACATATCCTCAACCCCAGCAGCAACAAATGATAGCTCCTTACAGATTCCAGCACCAGTTTAATCAAGGATACCCACCAAGGCAAAATTTTCTGTTACCTGCCCCACCATCCAACCAGTTGGCCTACCCCCATAACAGCCCAGATCCTCTTCATTTGAAGAGCAGATGTTGGCTTCAATGTAAAACTTCGGAAACTTGGTGCAGACTGTCAATTCTCATGGACAGAGCATCAAGAAGATTGAGGACTAGTTGGGACAGATTTGTAATGCTCTGAATAGGAGAGAAGAAGGAAAATTGCCTAATCAGCCCTTGACAAATCTGAAAGGTCAGTATATGATTGTTGATGCATCCTCTACTCAGGAGGAAGCTAGTGCCCAGTGAGCAAAAGGTTGGTAATAAGTGTATAATATGTATGAAAATGCTATTTTGTTTTATGTTCTTTAGCAACATGTCAGTTGTGCATTTAGAGTATTGTTGAATTGCTTATGTTACTTTGTCTGTGTTTGCATTTTTTTGATTGAATACATGTGCATATTTGTCATCTGATTTTGCTGTGTTTGTTAACAAATGGTTGAGGTACCCTTATCATAATTTGCATGAAGTTGAGCTGAATTTTTTTTTTTAGGAGTCTCCAATGTTGATGATTTGATATGTAAAAATGGGCACATATTTTTCATGGTTCAAATGAAGTATCTGTCTGAGGATTGGTGCTCATGCACAGTAGTTCGATGCACCACAGCATGGATGCACTAACAAAGTAAAGGTTGTGAAGAAATGCTGTCGCACAGATCTAAAGGGCTTAAATCTGTTGTGCGAACCATCCCTTAGCTTGCTCGCGTGCTAAAAGACCTGATATATGGCTGAAAAAGTGCCTTACAGAGTTACTTTCTGCTCCGCGAGCCCACTCTAAGCGTAAAAATATGCCATGAGTGGTGTTCCGCGCGACTGTTGCGCGAGGTAATAATTCTGAGAGGTAATAGCTCTCGCGTACCAAATCCACTGATTCAGCTCCATGAATTTTAATGTGAGGTAGGTTGTTCTTCTGCGCGACCAAATGTCTCGCGGTTTTAAATCCCAACTGTGTGAGAATTTTACTCCGCGAGTTCCTATTACCAACTTCGCAAACCGCAGGTTTTGCTCTATAAACTCAGTGAACACCCTCATTTTCTTCATTTCCTCTGCTGCCCTAGTTTTCCAGCACAAAAACCGACATCCCTTTCCTCTCCTTTCTTCTCTACTTTGTAATCCACACCACCTCAGGCATTTTCCTCTCATCATATTGTTCCCCAGCTACTCCTAATAACTTCAAGCAAGGTTTGGGGGGATTTGAGCCACTGTGCACAATTTGAGGTGGAACCCTAGCTCTCAACTGGTACGATCTTTATTTCTTTCCCTATCCTATGTTTGATTTATTTAAAATAAGAGAAGAAGGGGAAATTTTGAAGCTTCTATGCTACTCAATGTGATTAGCATTTTCTTAGAGTTGTGAGCCCAAATTTTGATAATCTGAGCACCTATGGCCACGGGTTTAAAATTTTTAGATACCCTCACTGTGATGCTAAACCCGTTTGCCAATGGCAGCCTTGTGGCCACTAGAAAATCTACAAGGATTGTAGAGGCCTCCACATTGGAGACCTCTAAGGTACCTATTAAGCTGTGAAAATTACCAATTTTCACCTCCTAACCTGATTTTTGGAAGACCATGAGGTGTCTAATAATGTGTTTTAAGTCTGTTTTATAGATAAGCAATAAATTGCAGCCTTAGCACAGACAACCAATAAAAAGGGTAGATAAGCAATCTGCACCCTCAATCGGTGGTCAAACTCTAACAATCCACAAAGCCTGAGAAACTCATTAAAGGCCATGAACGCAACTTGGTGCACCTGAGACCAAGTACAATGCCAAGGGATGAAGATTGAATCCACCCAAAGGTGACTAAGGGTGAGACAGATGAAAGACAACACATTAGAAGTGTGTGCCAGTCAAGAAAGCACAGAAATCAAGCTATCGAGGGGTTCTCTTAAGCTGTTGAGAGGATCTGGTGCCTAAATGAGAAGATATCGAGAGGATTGATTTACATGTCGAGAGGTTCAACTGAACCCGTCATGCAGTGCACTCAATCCTGTCGACAACTGTTGGGCGCATTCCTCGAGAGGATGAAAAGAAGTTGTAGACAGGATCTACGACAACCAATCGACGAGTCGACCAGAACCTGTCGAGGAGATGAATAAGATGATCACCAATCCTATCGACAAGCGCTGTCAATCCTCTCGATAGGTCTACAAACCTGTCGATTTGCATGCAAAGTAAAACAGAACCTGTCGAGAGGATCCCAAAACCTCTCGACACTCGATTTTGGGAACTTCTCAGTTCTGTCTTCAGTAGTTGTCCATGCCAGAAACCTGTGCATGTGTTCCAAAGCACATCAGCGACCTCTGGGCATATTTTAGGCACACAATGGGCCACGCACAGAAACCCTAACGGTATCACATATACCTGTCAGATGAGAGCTAATGGGAGAAGAGCTTCTAAAAGAGAAATTGGCTACATCAGCATAACAAAATTATTCCCTTGCATTCTGATTGATTGAAACGGATCTGAGGACAGAGGAGGAGAGGTTAAAAGTGGAGAAAATGCAAAAGAAATGATCCAGAATTGAGAAAACCAGAGCTTAGGGTGAGATCCATTTTCCCATAATTCTTCCTTCTTCCTCCTTTCTCCCTTCTCTCTTTAGCCAATCATGAGTGGCTAAACTCTTCTCAATAGTTAGGGTGAGGTCTTAAGCTATAAATTGAAAGATTCAATGGCATTATAAGGAACTGTAAGATGCACAGATTGCAGATCTGAGCACAATTTTATTGTAATTTTATAGTATAATTGTGGATTTTAAAGGTGATTATGATCTATATTTCACTTTTTCGTATTTGTTTTCCCTGGGTTGGATATTCCTATAGATGTGAGCCTATGAGGGTCTCATATCCTGACATCTACAGCATTTGCAATAATTTTCCTATTCTACTCAAGATCTTTGAAGCAGAACAATCTCTAGGATGGTCTGTGACCATTAAAGTGGACAGATCATAGCCTTAGGATTGCTTCAATTCTCTGATTGAGATTAGATTCTTATACCTCACCTCTACCAGGATAACCTGGGAAGCTGGGAGCCAGAACAGAGTATTGTAGCAAATCAGATCTTAGCATTGCCATTGATTCCTTTGATTTTTAGTGAGAGACCAATACCCCTAGCTGTTGTTCTCATCCTTTGATTTTTCATCCATTCTACATCTCCCCTTACCTTTGTGTTGAATTAGATCTGGATCAGTAGCATTTAATTCTGTAGTCTGTAGTTAAAGTGACAAAACCCCAAAACCTCTCCTCTTTCTTAGATTAGGATAGAGTACCAGATCCACTCTGGATCTTGACATTTGCTGAATGTTAGACCACATTTCCCTGTGGACATACCCTTACTTACCCTTTCAAAACTTGTTGCAATAGCCCTGAATACTTGCAGGTGTGTGAGTTTGTTTGCCTTGGTGTGTATGCAATCCAGAGATTCTATAATGGTTTGATTGTCTTTTCGAGCACAAGGTAAACGGCCAACAAGTTTTTGGCGCCGCTACCAGGGATCTGTGTTTCTAACTTGGTAGATCTAAGTTTTTCTCATTTTTTGGTTAACATTTTCTAATTGTTTGACAAGTGTTTGATTAATTGCTGCTTTAGTTTTTGTTGTAGTTTAACTCTATTTCAGATCTTGATCTGTGGAGCTAAGAGGAGCTCTGTATCACTTGAAAAGGCATTCAGTGCTTAAGTTTGCATCTCTTAACTCTATTTCTATTTCTAGATCTGTAACTTAGTATATCAGTAGTTGTGTAATTGTCTGTCTTGTGATTGAACTGTTGTTCCTTGCACTGTGATTTGGTGTGTTCTAGATCCTTGAGGTGTGTATCCTTGGGAGGAGATCTCTTAATCCTGAGATTGCTCCTTTGGTACCTGAGGTTGAAAGACTTCTCAAACCTAAGCACCCCTTACACACTTTTATTCTTGATTCTGATAATTCTGCAATGGGTGAGCAACAAAGGACCTTGAAGGAATTTAATGCACCAGGGGTTTACAGTTCTCCCTTCTGCATTCAATTTCCTGCTGTTCAAAGGAACTATGAGATCAAGTCCTCCATTATCCAAATGCTACCCTTATTCCATAGCCTGAGCAAAGAAGACCCATACAAGCACATTGATAAAATTCTAGGACTATGTACCACATTCAATATTACAGGTTTGGGGGAGGAAGCAACCAGGATGAGACTCTTTCCTTTTTTACTAAAGGATAGAGCCAGAACTTGGTTGTCAATGCTCCCAACCAACAGTATTCAATCCTGGAGTGACCTTCAATGTCAGTTTTTGGCCATGTTTTTTCTCATGTCCAAGACAAGTCAGTTGAGGAAGGGCATTATTTCATTTGCTCAAGCCTCAACTGAGGACTTTCACCAAGCATGGGAGAGATTCAAGGAGCTCCTGAAGCAATGTCATCATCATCAAATCCCTGAATGGCTACTTGTTCAAAGTTTCTATCAGGGAATTAATTCTAAAAGCAGAGATATGGTAGATGCCTCTTGTGGTGGTACCTACCTCCATAAAACTGCTGAGGAGGCTTGGGAACTGTTTGATATCATCAGTGAGAACTCTATGCAAAGAGAGACATTGGTCAAGGATTGTGAAACTCCTAGAATGGTGAGAGATAATACCACGAGAGAAAAGTGGACAGTTTAACCCAAAAATTTGATAAGCTCATGAGAGCAATGCAATCACCCATGGCTGCTACAGTAGAGGAGGCGTGTTTTAGATGCCAGTCCCCCACTCACTCCCTTGAGGAATGCCCTTCATCTGTCCAATTTCTTGATCTTGTGATGGAACCTATGGCTGCTACTCAGTCTTTTGGGTAACAGCCTACTGCTGGTTATCAATGGAGAAACCACTCCAATCTGAGGTGGAGATAAGATACTCTTCCAAACCAGCCACAACAGTCCATGCCTTATAAAAATGCTCAGCCCTACCAATAGAATTACTTTCTAAGGCCCCATTACCAACAACCCATGGCTCAGCCTATGACTTAGCCTGTACAATAAACTGCACCCCCTCCAACTGCTAGATCACTTTCTTTTTAGGAACAAATTTTGGCCTCGTTGCAGAATTTAAGGCCCTTGTCTCAGACTGTACACTCTCATAGCCAAAGCATTAAAAAGATAGAAGACCATCATGGCGAGCTGTCTAATGCTTTGACCAAAAGAGAGGAAGGGAGGCTACCTCGCCAACCCATGGACAACCCAAGGAGACAATATGCAGTAGGTGAGGTCTCCTTTTCTCATGAGGAAACCAGATCTGTCACCACATTAAGAAGTGGAAGGCTAGTGGACAATCATGTAGGCTGTGGGCCTATGAAAAATTCAGAAAAAGAAAAAAAAGTAATTACAGAGAATGTACAGCAAGAGCAACTCATGTTGAATAAAGAGGATGATGATGATACTCAACAAAAATATAAAAATAAAAAGAAAGATGATGAGTTGGCTAAGGCTGCAAATGGGGGAGCAATCCCATATTTGCCATTTCCTAGGCAATGCAAGAACCTTCCCCTTTTGATAAAGGGCATGCCAAAGTAGAGAAAATGATGGAAACCTTTAAACAAATAAATATCAATTTGCCTTTACTTGATGCAATCAAGCAAGTTCCAGCCTATGCCAAATTTTTAAAAGACCTTTGCACCCACAAAAGACAATCGAGGATACATCTCTCCAAGAAAGTCTTTTCAGCAGATAAAGTAAAGCAGATACTGAATATTGCAACCCCAACAAAGCTCCAAGGCCCTGGAGTCCCCACTATCCCCTGCATCATTGGGGATCATACCATTGAAAAAGCCTTGTTAGATCTAGGAGCTAGTGTAAATTTGCTTCCATATTCAGTATATGAGAAGCCAGGCTTAGGAGAATTGAAGCCCACGCATGTAGTCTTACAACTAGCTAACAGATCTGAGAGGAAACCTATGGGGATCATAGAAGATGTCTTGGTTGTGGTTGACAAATTTTTCTATCCTGCTGATTTTCTGGTGCTTGATATGGAGCCGAGCAAATGTACTACTTCTAGCCTTGTGATCCTAGGCAGACCATTTTTGGCCACTACAAATGCATGCATACAATGTAGATCAGGGGACATGGAAGTAACTTTTGGCAATATGAAGGTCAAATTAAATATTTATAATGTAGCTAATCAAACTCACCTTAATAGTGAGGACTATTTTTCCATTAATGCATTAGGTGAGCTTGTAGTTGATAATTTGCCCAAGTTGCTGCCCTATGATAATTCGCCTAATGATGGTGGTGATATGTTTGAAAATGCAGTGATGCCTGGGAAGATCACCCATTTCCATGAGCCCCCATAGCAAGTCTGAATTTCAACGATGTACACTATGTATACTAGTTGTTTTGTTTTGTTATTTTTGTTGCTATTTTGGCTTTTTGTTCATTACTATTTAGCATTCTAAATAAGGTGTAATACATGCAAGCACTAAATTGGTGTCATTCATTGATTAACTTTGGGCAGCGTCTGTGTAAGTTGACTTGGGAGTTGACAAAATGATGTGCAGTGTGGTACTGAGGAATGATCTAAATCGAATTGAACTGCTTTTTACCATGTCGAGAGGTTTGAATTCATTATCGACAGGTATTAGAGGTGTAAAATTGATTGTTGAAAGGTTCTGACGCTGATCAATGAAGTTCTCGATAGGTTCAGGATACACGTCGAAAGGATATTCAAACCGCTTGAAGTGTTTGTCTCTAGAACTTGGAACCTATTAAGAATATGTCACACTAAGCTGAAATGGCTGTCAAGAGGATCTCTAATCCTCTCGAAGGGTTCCTGTGTAATTTTAGAACCTATTGACAAGATTAAAATCGAACCGCCCATGAGGAATGGCTACTTTTCACCCATCGACAAGTAGGAACTACCTGTCGACACCTTCCCCAATCCTATCGAAAATCAATTCTTTCTTGTTAAAACCTAACGATAGCTTCATTTTCCATCATTCGACACCTTCTCTTTGTACTGTGAGTTACTATGGCGATTTTTCCCGCTTTTGCTTTCTCCCTCTCCACCTCACTGACTATTATTGCAACCTCCTAGCAATTTCCCACATCGTTTCAATCCATCAAAAGCTACATTTTTCACTTGGTTCAAGCTGTTTTGGTCCCGTGCCCATCAAGATATCGCAAACCCTAGATTTCTGTTGGTAAGCTTTCCTTTTGCTTCACTCTGTTGTTTCAAGTTTGGGAGTTTATATTGTGAATCCGGGGGAATAATTTGAGCATCCTCAAAAGCTGGTGTGGTAATTAGTTGTGAATTTGAAGTGTTTGAGTAATCAATGGATGAGCAAGAGGATGTCTTAGCAAATCTTTTCAAAATGCCTTCTAAATCCGCTACCAAAGCCACTAGGACACCTGTTAGGCAACCTGCAAAGCCTAAGGAAACCCCCCCCTGCAAAAAGGAAACTTTCCCTAGATGAAGCTGGGCAGACTACAAGACACACAAAGACTAAAAAGGCCAAAAAGGTCCAAATTAGTGAAGTAGTGGTTGCGGAAGCCCCTGAGCCTGAAATCCCTGAGCTAGAGGTCAATGTCAACTTGTCCACACCCAATGAATTCATGGATGAATTAAATTCGATCCTGAAAACCATTTTCGACACCCCCTATTTTTCTAAGCTAGGGGAGTGTCAGGATACATTGAATTATCTGGTGAAGGCAGGCCTGACACCCATGATGAGCCCATTGGCAGTACCCATTATTTCCCTTCTAGGCTTTTACGTCAGTTCGGCTATACTTAGCAGGTGCCTTGTGTGACAAGACCTCCCCTATGTGGTTTGATTTTCTCTCAGGGGTCTTTTGGGGATTTGGAAAAGATAGCCACTCTTTGGGAAATACATCAGTCGACACATATGTGTGGTTTGGAGCCAGAGAATTTTCTTTTGACTTCTCTAAAGTATGAGGCTTGGTTACTATCTGAGAGGCCATCTGTGCATCGACTGGGCTAGTTAGAGAGTAGTGATTCAGAGGGACCCTGGCTAGAGAAGGAACGGCGTTTCATACCCGAATTGAGCTGCTTGTAGATGAGAAGCGAGTTCTACAGGAGCACTTGGAGAAAGAATAGGTGAGAGCCGACATTGCTGATTATGAGGTCCTTCGTTTAGAAGGAGCTTTAAGTTATATTCTTGGTGCTACTGATCCTTCTTAGAAGCAATACAAGGGCCTCCTTGGTCGGTGGATGAGTGACTGAAATGCTCACGAGGATGCTTTACTTGAGCAGATACGTGCTTTGAAGTGTGAGCTGGGCTGATGACCCGGTCTTGCACATATCTTTTTGCATAAATCAAACACCATAGGCAAGGGATAGAAAACCCCTGACAGATATTTTTTATATATTTGATATTTTTCTTTTCCCTTTTTTTATTTTGTAAAGGTAAAAATGTAGGGCGCCACACCAATTATCTTTTTGAGATGTGGAGCAAGCAAAGAACACACACACACACATATATATAAAGGAAGACTTTTTGGGGTATATGCATTTTTCTTTTCTAGTTTTTTTGTTTTATGCCTTAACAATGAGATGCAGCAATGGGTCCCATTTTGAGTATAGTTGAACCCGTTCATGTGGTCAGACCAGAGTGAGATTTAGATTTTTTTACTACGGTTAGAACGTCCATCCCTTTGGGTCGACCGATTTGAGCTAACATGAGCGGCCCGATTGAAGACCAAATAGCTTGAAAATGTAATCAAATGAGTCACTGATGATTTTTCTTTCTCTTTCTTCTCTCTTTTTAGCTTTTTGACTCACAACGCCCAAGTTGGGTTTTCGCCGTTCCCGTTAGTAGTGTCCTTTCGAGTTTTCACAACGTCCATGTGTTTTTGCATTTTTACCCAAGCGCCTTTTCAGGTTTTCACCTGGACTACACAAGCTCGCTCTTTTACCCGTATTGTCATTTTAGGTTTCCACCATGTCCATTTTTCTTTGAGCTTGTATATTTTCTTTTTATTTTTAAATTCAAAGATCACGATACGGACGTTGATTTCATCATAGCCGGTTGGATGGAGTTCTTCTGTTGTCTTTCAGCTTGGCTTGTGTTGTCTTGATGGATACTATGACTGCTTGTAGACGTTAACGAGGGTTTTCTTCAGAGATGTATCATGGCCATGGGTTAGAAGGGATAGGTTAGGAATTTTGAAGGTATTCTCAAGGTTAAAGGTTTTTCTTGATTGGGTTCCAGCTTTCGTAATTCACTTCTTCCTTGGGGGATTTTTACTGTACATGCCCCATGATTTTTCTATCACTTTTCTATTTTTTATTCTTTTTATTTTTTTTCAGACATCCTCATTTTGGGATTTTACTTTTTCGATTTTTTTATATTTTGATGGTAACTCTGCCTTCTTTTTGTTGGGTATGTACACTTTTTCTTTCTTCTTTTTATGGGGGGGGTTTATGAAAGAAGGCTAATGGCTCAACGGGTGTAGTAAAGGGTATGTGCATTCAGGGATGCTTTTTGGCTACTTGGCTTTGAAATGATGGCCTCTTTTATGGGGTCCTTATACAGTCACATATTCATCTAATCAATACTTACCTTGTCGCGAGAGACTAGGAGTAGAATCGTCATACGTATCCAGCATTGATCGACTCAGGAAAATGATCCCCGTCCATTATGGCAGTGCATATCTAAGTACCTCTCGGATGACATAAGGTCCTTCCCAGTTGGGCTTGAATTTCCCTCTCGAATCAACATGGAGAGAAGGAAATATTTTTGTGAGTACCGTATCACCCACTTTTAAATCACAAACGCGAACATGCTTATTGTAAGCACATGCAATCCTCCTCTGATAGGCCTGAGTGTGACACAATGCTAGGAGTAATTCTCATCGATCAGGTTCAGCTGCTCAAAGTGGGATCTCTCTCTTTCGGCTTCCGATAGATCGGACTCAATGAGGATACAAAGTGAAGGTACTTCAACCTCAACTGGTCATACGACCTCAGTTCCATTCACAAGGGAGAACGGTGTTGCCCTTGTAGTGATACGGATCGAAGTTCGATAGGCCTATAGTGCGAAAGGTAGCATTTCACTCCAGTCTCATTATGTAATGACCATTTTCTCAAGGATTCCGACTACTATTTTGTTGGCAGCTTTAACAGCCCCATTAGTTTGAGGCTAATATGGTGACAAGTGATGATGCTTGATTTTGTATTGCTTGCATAAGACCTTGATGTGCTTGTTCAAAAAATTGTTGTCGTTATCCGTGATGATGTCCTTGGGCATGCCGAATCGATAAAGAATATTATTCTTAATGAACTTCTCAACATGACTAGTCGTGATGCTCTTGTAAGATGTTGCCTCTACCCATTTGGTGAAGTACTAGATAATAACCAGGATGAACTGATGCCCGTTTGAAGCTTTCGGATTGACCTTTCCGACAAAGTCAAGGCCCCATGTGGCGAATGGCCATGGAGTGTTCATGCTGTGCAGATCTATAGCTTAAGCATGTATCAAATTGGAGTTGTTCTTGGCATTTGTAGCATGGCTGAGCGTGATTGTAACAGTCAATTTCTATGGTGGTCCAAATATACCCTTGTCGTAGGATCTTTTTAGCGAGCATATGACTGTTGACGTGTGCCCCGCAGACTCCTTCATGAATCTCTTTTACAATGTTGGCTACCTCGCACTCAGTTAGACACCTGAGTAGGATGTTATTATATGACTGCCTGTAGAGGCACTTATCGCAGATGACATAATTTGGCGCTAAACATTGGATGGTCAGCCTGTCCGTCTTGGATGTGCCCTCCGAAAATGCTTGAGTCTCGAGGAAATTCTTGATATCTGAGAACCATGGAGGCTCATCATCCAACTTTGTTGATCCCACGATCTGAAGGCAAAAGGCAGGCTCATTTCTTTGTTTAATCATGATCGGCTTCATATCGACGCCAATAGGGGATTTTGACCATTGATGCCAACGTTGCTAGTGCATCAACAAAGTGATTTCTTGCTCGTGGGACATAGGAGAAGGTAACATCATGGAAGCACGCGATTAAATCTTCAAGGTGCTCAAGGTACGGGATCAACTTCTCATCCTCTATTCTCTAGTCTCCGTTGGTTTTGCATATGATCAACTGTGATTCTCCAAATACCCTAAGATGAGTTACGTTCCGGTCGAGAGCTATTTGTAAGTCAGCTATGCAGGCTTCATATACGGCCATGTTGTTGGTATAGGGAAAATTGAGCTTGATGGAGACTGGTACGTGGGACCCTTTTGGTGAGATTAGAACATTGTCGACTCCTTGACCTTCGACATTTGATGTTGTGCGACCATGGATTCTCTCGAACCCATCGTGGTGATGCACTCGCGATAGAATAAAATGTAGAGTCGCCACCCGGAGCTTTTGGTGACCCGGGAAACCTTTAAATCAATTTTTTGAGCACCGAAGTGTTAAATATGACTCTGATTTACTGGTTTTTACCAAAAGCTCTAGGGTAGGGGCTTCGGTTATCGATCGGGAACGGTTTAGGCACCCGATAACCCGCACGTGACGGTCTCTATCTATGGCCAAAATGAAAGTAAATGGGTGGAGTTTCCCCTTTCCCGAAGGCAATACGGTCCTATCAAGCTTTGAGCCAAATAAAAATTTCGGTGGTGTAACGGCTTGAATCCTTGGATGGAGGAGTCAGTACTTCGTTCAGTTACGTATTGCTGAATACGTAAATATCCCGAGGCAAAGAAGATTCGCCGATAGGAACCCCTTAGCGTGTACGATATGGCTTTAAATAGTAATGGTAGAATAGGTTTCTAATGCTAGGATTCGGTAGATAGGAAGTGTAGGATGAAGCTAGGGACTAAGCTTGACTAAAAGAGAGGTGGTCTAATGGTTGAAATGGATTGAAAGGGGTGAACTAAGCATGCTAGAATTCTGGTTGAAGAATAAAAAAATGGAACTTTCTCTCACTAGGTCTGTCTCTCTTGAACTCAAGCTTTCAACCCTAATTTTTCAACCCTTTGGGAAGAGGGGGGCCTCTCTATTTATAGAGAAGAGGTGGGTTAGAGGTTCCTTAAGAGCTAATTGGTTTAGCAATTAGGTAATCCTCCATCTAAGGTTTTTTAGGTTTTTAGGGTCCTAGGGGTTTGGGGAACTGATTTTAATGGCAGATGATGGGGTGAGACCATAGGTGACTTAAGGGTTGCATATAAGCTCAAAGGGGGTGTAACCAAACTTAGGACACCCACCTCAACCAAGGGGATGGTCAAAAGGTCAAATCTGATGAAGGAATTTCGAGCATTTGATGACAATTACTGTAGCTAAGAGTGATTTCTATGAAAACCAAAGGAGATTTGAGAAGGTGGGTGTCCGAGGTTGGCCCTACCTATGCTGGGCATATGTATTATGTACGCCTGGCCAAATTTGGCCTAAAAATGCCAGGCGTATATAATGACCAAACTGGGGCCAAATTTGATGGGCGTATGTAATACATGCGCCTGAGCAAAAGTCATGATTTTATGTAAAACTTCAATCGGCCATATCTTTCAAACCACAACTCCAAATTGGGTGATCTTTAGCTTGCTGGAAAGCTGGAGAAGTCCCCCTTCCAAAAATATGTGGCTCATCTTTGGTCATGATTCATGGAACATTTTGTAGCTCTCCTCCCATCAAATGCTCAAAAGGGTTTAAGTTGGGTCTGGGAAGGGATCCTAGGGTTTAGGGGTGATCTCTAAGGGTTGGGGGAATGGTTCTAAAGGATTCAGGGTGATTCCTAAAGGTTCGAGGGCACTATTAGAAGCACAAGGGTACATCTATCTTGGAGTACAGACTGATCGGGCCTTGGGTCGAATTTGGGTGTCTACAGATGCCCCTCTTTGGTATTCGATCACTAATGATCGGATGCCAAAGATAAGAGACATCCGAACAGGTCCAAGGCACGTTTGATGGGTTCACCTGGTTCAACTCAATTCTCAAACATCCATGGTGATGGTGCGTGTATGTAAGCCCTCTCATTTCGGGATATCGTCCGTACCTCAATGCTAACAGTCCCCAAGCACATTGCACATTACTGGGCATAACTGCGATGATCCTAAAAAGTGTAAGCCTGCTAGCCAGGATATCGTCCACTTCCTGAGGGAAATTATAGATTTGTGATGTTGAGTATTAATCTGAACCAGATAGCTCCCTGAAACGGGGTGATCGATCTATGCTTCGGAATCGATGTGAAGTACACAAAGCGAAGGCCTACAAATTGTGTCCAATCCTATGGGGTATCGACATCTCCATTAGATTGGCCATGGGTGCCCTTACCTAGGTAAGGCTTGAAATCTCTGGGCGAACCCATCAACACTTCATCAAAATCTCTGGGCTCTCTCAGAATCTCTCGAGCGAATATTGATGTCGCAACACTTCATTGGAATGCGTGGCCATTTTCAGAGTGAATTTTTGTGTGTTATTTTTGAATTTTCTTTTATTTTGAGGCCTTTTAGCAAAGCTCAAGGATCTCTGGCAATTTTATTCTTGCACAACTCTTTAAGTGGATCAAATGCTAGCTGATATGCTTTAAGAGTGCGTGCGCTCTGTCTGGGATAGGTACACCTTGGGGATGTGCACATTCCAGTGGTGAGGTGCTCCTGATTCACACGAACCGGAGTGGCTTAACTAGAGACAAAGCTAAAAAAGATCAGGCTAGTACCCAAACATCCATCGAAAGAGATGATCAATCCTAGCCTCCATCCCCCATGAAATCACATCTTACTAACTATGCACAGACAGACACCCATCAAGGGCGATAAGCAGCAAATAGGCGCGAACGAAAGCCTCGACCCTAAGGTACAATTTATGAGGACAAACGACCATCCTGTCGATACCCAGATGCAAGTGTGTACATTCAACAGGGACACCGTGCCTATATAGGTTTCAAGCCTGTGTAAAAGGATATAAAAGGGAATGAGCCCTTCTTTCTGTATGTTTGCAATAGTTTGGTTTATTGTAACTTCATTTTTGACGGTCAATTTCAACTGACAATAGACTTTTCGAATGGTCTAAAGTCGGTTGCACTCTTGGTCAATCATAGATCAGAAGGTGGATGATCAGAGCCAAAGCTTGGAAGGTGGGGTCAACCTACTCAGGATTTTAACTACATAACAAAAGGTTGTTGTCCCGAACCTTCTCCTTTTTTTCTTTTTTTCTTTTTTCTTCTTCTCCTTTCTTCTTTTTTTCTCTTTTTTCTTTTGCACATGTCAGTTCGAGACTTTGAGCATGCTCAAAATATTTTTATTTTTGGATGTATCCTTAGACAGACCAACTGGCCCTGTTGATACACCTCAAGGACGTGCACATTCCGGTGACAGGTCCTTGGTTTGCCTGCCGGATTAGGTCCTGACTCTTGGGGATGCGTGGTCTTGGTCTTTAAACAAATTAGGCCCCGCTATCCTGTTTAGGGAAGTGGGTTCGAAAGCGGGTTCCTAATGGCCGGGGGTAAACATGACCAGTATTTTGCCTGTCGGATCAGGCATGAGGTGTCCCTATGCAAAACAGGGTTTGGGAATTTTCGGGTGAACCCGATCATTCTGAATTGATTTAACACGGCTCTCGGAGTGGGGCAAACAGGCTTTGCGACGCTCTTTGAGAACTGGTGTTGTGTTTCAGTTATTTCATGTGAACCTCTCTTATTTTTCTCTTTCTTTTTTAAAAGAAATTTTTTTTTTTTTTTGATTTTATGATTTTATGGGAGCACTCGACGGGTGCTTACAGATCTAGATCCGTTTATTGTAGCATGGTCCCATTGGGCCAATCGAAGGGAGTTCGAAGGGCCATTTGGGGATGCGTGCACCATCGCCCGATGGTACGTGGGCTTCTAAGAGGGACCGGGCCTTAATCTAAAGCATACAGAGGGCCCGTCGGGTCTTAAAGCCAAAAATTGGTTGGGCGTATATAATACATACGCTTGGTAAATTTGCAGCGAAAATGGTCAAGCGTATATATTATGTACCCCTGACCAAAATCTGGCAGTTTTAAAGCTGCCCGAGCCCGAGCACAAAAGGGGCCCTCTCTTTCAAATTCTATCTTCTTCCCTCCTTCCTTCTCCAGTCCGGGACAGCCCCTAGGGCTTTTGCATTTGATTTTGCTTGAGTTCTATCACCGGGAGTCGTGCGTGCCGATTAAAAGCGTTCACTCTTCGCCAATTTTTGGATCTATTTCTCCTCCTATTGAAGGTAATCATCAACCCCTCCTTCATCTTTCCTTTAGATTTTGATAATATATATTTTTTTTAAATGCTTGATGTTCTTCTTTCTCGTGGTGAAAGATTAATGCTTTTTTTCAAGTGTATATGATTCCTTATGCCTATGCTCCTCTTTTTTTCATTCATTTTTATCATCATTTTCTTTTTATATATCATCATCCTTCATCATTCATCATCATTTTTCTTTTTTTTTTTTTTTTATTTTTTTTTTTTTTATCTTTCATGACGGATTAGTGCATTTTTCTTCTCTTTTTTTGCTTTTTTTGTTATTTTTCTCTTTCTCTTTGTTTTTGTTTGAAATGCTTGATGCTCTTTCTTTTTGTGGTGAAAGATTAATGCCCCCTTCTTTTTTTTCTTAGTATATGTGATTCCTTATGCCTATGCTCCTCTTTGTTCATTCATTTTCATCATCATTTTTTTTTATATATCATCCTTCATCATTCATCATCATTCATTTTTTTTTTATATTTGTTTTTTTTTTCTTTCATGATGGATTAGTGCATATTTTTTCTTTTTTTTGTGTTATTTTTCTCTTTCTCTTCTTTTTTTTTTTAATAGCCCTTTCTTATACCGATGCGTTCCATATTTTCAGATGTCTGGCGACGAAGGGCAGGATCCACAAGAGGGGCCAGAGATGGCCTACGGTCCTCATGGGGAGCAGTTTACCATTTCACAGTGCTCCTCTCAACCCTGGTATGAAATGCAAGGTGAAGCCGCCCGTACCGGCCTCCTTCATTGTCAGCACACCCATATCTCCAATTTTGGGATCGCTGGCCAGGTAAACAGATGAGCCCCCCCTTTTTTTATGCCTTTATTATACCACTTTGCTCCTATTTAACAGATCCCTTTTGTTTGCAGCCTTTACCACACATCATGTTCCGGGGTGGCTGGTTCGATCTTCAGCACCTCATACTCTATCTTCCCCAGGTGGAAGGACCTGCTTACTCAAGCCAGTTTTGGGGATTTCATTTCGTGCCCCGTTGTGAGGGCTGACACGGCCTATGTGAAGCCCCTGATAGAATGATTTCGCCCTGAGACCATGACGTTTCATATGGCCATGGCTGAGATGACCCTTACACCGCAGACTGGTCCATGATTACTGGGGTTCACATTAGAGGGGCGTCAGTGACACCTACCCGCATGCCTGATAGGGAGGAGGTGACTCGGCTGATAGGGGCCTACCCAACCTCCGAGAACGTTCGCGGTTCTACAGTCAAGTTATCCTGGTTGGTTAGTCTGTTTGAGCCTCATGAGTTAGTGGAACTGGGCCAGCCCGATGCGGTCATTTATCTTGAGCCAGAGCGTGCGCTGATGCTAGCCCGTATTTCTTTGTTATTCCTTTTGGGTAAGACTCTTCTTTCAAATACCAGCGGAGGGCGGGTCTCATTGTCCCTTCTTAGTCTTATGGTGAACTGGGACATTGTACATTGGTTTGATTGGGGCGGTGCTGGTTATGTGGTGCTCATGTCTAGCCTGGTGCGAGCCGTACTTAGGGAGTCCAGCTTCGTTGTGGACTTTTGGCCCACACTTGAGGTATTTTATCCTTTGGTCTCAGCTTGTTCATCTTTTCCCTTTTATGGCAAATCTGTTTTTATCCGCTTGCTTTCTCAGGTTTGGGGGTATTTGCATTTCCAACCTGGTCGTCCTCTGCTTCTATCCAAAGTTCCTATGTTCCCCCTTATGAGCAATTGTTAAGACCTGAAAAGTACCACTTTTCACCCCTTAACTTAATCTCTGTTAGACCCTTAGTCATTTAATATGTGTGTGTTAAGCCCATCTTGTAGGTAATAAGCAGCAGCTGCAGATAAGGCCCTAACCATGCCAAGAAGCCTACTATTGCCCCAGAAGTTCCTCAGAAGAAAGGAGATTGGACCCAGACAGAGAATTGGCTATAGCATAGGCACAACAAAGCAGCAACAAGCTAAGAAAAGAGCCTCGCGCAGATGTCGCAAGGTTCAAATTGAATCAGAAAGAATGCTTCACGCAGCTATCACGGGTTTCTAAACATAGCACGCCAACTGCTTGCATTGTTCTCGCGCAGATGAATGACAGAAGAGACCTGAAAGTAGACTTCACACATTTCTCGTGAGGCTCAGTCATAAGCTCTCGCACAGTCTCACGCAACTCAAGAAATGAGCCTTTAATCTTTGCACGATTCACTGAGGAGAGAGAGCTCCAGGCATTCCTACATGCAGCTGTCGCGCAATGACCACGGGATACAGACCTTCAGGGAACTGCTCGCGCGATCCAGAAGCCCATGCACATTGCTTCTTCGCGAGGATCCCCGCGGGATTCACCAAGGAACGAACTGCGTGCGCAATTCTCGCGCCATTCAAATAAAAAGAGCAATCCCGCGACGACCAGAGCATCCCCACAATGACCAAAGTATCTATCCCGTGACTGCAAGAGCTTCAAGTCAATCCAATCCCACGACGCCAATTCTATCATGCGACAAGACCTGGAAATCCTTTCTACCTAGCGAGGCTCGGGATCTTGACTTCTCCCCACTTCTGCAGGGGCAATCTGGGAACTTCCAGCAACTAGGGCAAGCACTCTAATGCTCCAATCTCCATGCACACGCCCCGAGGCATCCAAGGAACATAAATGGGCCATGATAGCATTGATAAATTAGGGTTTTCCTAACTCTAATGCTCCCACAGCCGACTGTTATATAAGCCTAAGCCTAGTTTAGGTTTACAGACGCTATCTTCTTGAATCAGCTGTAGAGTTCTAGTAGGTTAAGGTTAGGGTTTAGGCAGTTTCTTTTTCCTTTTTCTTCTCTCCATAGTCTAGCACTTGCTGGCTATGCCTTTGTATGTCTATTTGGAATAGTTTTAATGGAGTTTTATAATAGGATTTTATGCATGTATGGGATTGGTGTTTTGTGAGTTGTTTTGTATAAGGCTGCTACCTTGAGATTCTCCATTGCTAAGTTGTATTGTAAGTAATGGAGGATTATTTTTAAAGTTTTATTTAGATCCAAGTGACCTATGTGTCTAGGTTAGGCACATTGCAGGCCTATGCCCCACCACAAGATCCACTAAATCTGAATCCCCATGGGAGCTTGAGCTGGTAGCCTTGTGAACATGGTGGTGGCAGCAATCTTCTTGTTCTGTCTTAGACCTCTGTGAGGAGGATAGCCTCTGTGGATAGTTTGTGACCATTCAAGTGGACAGGTTATAGCCCTAGGGTGAGGCCAATCCACAGATCTAAGACAGATTCTTCTTCTCTGCACTTGTGCTTGTAAACTTGTGAGAGATTGTGCAGAGACAGACTCCCCTGTATTTGTATAGACTCACCATCAGATGGCAGATCTGATCTGGCTGTAGAGATTGTAGGCTTGCGACTGGATCACTGCTGTCTTTCTAAAGCAGTGAACAACTAGGCTTAAAAACTAGTACTCAAACTCTTGCTGGTTATGTGTGTTCAAGCTAGTGCACATTGCAGGCCTAGCCCGACACAGAACTTTAGAGGTTGAGGTTCCTATGGATTCTTGAGCTGGTAGCCTGGAAGAAGTAGTGCCTACAATGATAAACTTGTTCTGACCCATCTCTGGACTATGGTTCCCCTATTAGATAGTCTGTGACCATTCAAGTGGACAGGTTATAGCCATAAGGGACTGGATCATGGCAAGTGGTGAGTTGGATCCTTTCTCCTCTTTGGTGATAATGTAGCCATTGGACAGGATTTCTATAGCAGCAGATCTGAGTCTAAGTTCTAGAACCCATCAGATCTGTACCTAATAGCTTACTTCTCGCCCTTTTATATTTATTTTTCCACACTCCATCATTCTTCTCAACCATTTCTGTAGTTTAGGCATTAGGTTACCTTAGGATTTAGACAATAGTGACCTTAAATCCCCTTCCATTTAGGATTGCCAGATCTGGAGGGCCTACTAAAGATAACTCCCTTGGAGCTTTAGATCAACTTTCACTGTGGAACAAACTCTTACTTATTAAAACTTGCTACAACAGGCCCTGTATCTTGTAGGACTATGCATTTTTAGGCTTGCTGCTCTGTAGTTTTCAATCCACCTCTGATTTTCACTAACCCCATTCTTATCACCATTTCAAATAAAGTTAGCAGCAAGCACTTAAAATAGCCTAACAACAATTGGCACGTGAACCACCGTCGGGACGTAGGCATGAAGCATCTGGAGTTAGGGCTGCGCTCCCAGTTTGATCTGTTGATCCCTGAGCAGGTATAACAATTTCTCTTTTTACAAATTTGATAGCTCTTTTGTGCTGTGGGTTCGGACAAAATGTATATATCCCTCCTCCTTTTTATTTCTGAGCAGGTCATCCTTGACCCCTACGTCAGATCTCCCTTCTGGAACCTGGCTGCAGTGTGTCCTTCTCATTTTTTGTTAGATCGACACATCATTTTCTTCTATGGGTCTTGCGCTAGGGCTTATTACCTAGGAGAGAGGGTGGTTCATCAGTATCGTCCTCTTTTCGCTATGCCCCAAGGTCCTCCAGTTGATGTATTGGCTCCTGAAGGTTCTACCGAAGTGCTTACTGCTCGCTTTCTCCATCATGGTGTCCCCATTGATGACCTTTTTTCGGGGGGATATCAGATGTGGTATGAGTCTCTGCCCTATCATTCTCTGTTGTCCCGATTCGTGCCTGGTGCCAACTTTTTGGCTTTTGATGGCCCGCGGTCTCAGGTAATGTTCTTTTAGCAGCCTTCCATGTGATTACCTTGATTGCCCTGCTATTTGAACAAAAACTATTTCTCTCTGTAGTTTGGGCAGGGTGATGATTCAGATGAGGGGGATGACGTGGCTACTCCTGATGAGGCTACTGGTGTTGGACCTTCTGACCCTTCCGGTGCTGGTGCTTCCGGGAGTTCGCCAACTGAGGTTCAAGGGACTTTTAAGCGCTTGGACGATACCTTTCTGTCGCGTATGTGTGTCGATGTGGCTGAGAAGGCACGCATATCTGCTGAAGCTATTCGAATCCCACCCCGTGAGCTGATCCCTAGGGTAACCTCTCCCTTGTTACATTGCTCTTCTATTTTCTTGGATTATGTCGATGACCTGTGTGACTGACACCTCTCTTTTTCTCTTTTTTTGTTTTGTTGTGCAGAATTATGAGTCGGCCGTGAACCAAGCCGAATACTTCCACAACATTGTTGGGCTTAGGGAGGCTGAGGTGGTGAGTGAATACTGACAGCACCTAATCATTTTCTTATTCGCTTTCTGCTTGTTTCCCTACCTGACGGCCTCTGGTGTGCTTATGCAGCGTGCTCGCGAAAAGGAGTCGCGCTCTCGGCTCGGCCGCACCTCTCAGGCGTGGACTCGGGTGGGGGAGACCCGTACTTTTCAAAGTGCGACTCGACGCCGGAAGAAGTCAAAGGGGGCTGCCCAGGACTAGTTTATTTTCTGAAAATTTGAAACAGTGAAACAGTTTAGACTTTGATTTATTGGGGGATATGTAATAATTTTTTTTAAACAACTATTTTTTTTGGATGGTTTTATGATTTTCATGGTTTATATGAATGCTCCGTTTGGTTATCTCTATGCTTTTATGGTGTCCTTTTCCTTGGCATGAAGTGGGCCAGAGCCCCTCCGATGATGTGGTTGAGCCTGCATGTGATTCTCCGCATATGACCCACGGATACCGCGTCCCATGGGTGCGTGAGCGTGCCCTCCTGTGGGCTGCCCCAAGATAAAAAAAAGTAGCCTAAGCGAAACCCGTCCCTCCCTTGGGGAAGTAAAAAAAGAACAGACCAAAGTGAGGGAAGTGACACTTCCCTGAATTTAACTGGGCGTATATATTATATATGCCTGGCAAAATATTTTAAAATTTTGCCTAGGCGTATATAATATATACGTCGGGCAGAAAAATGTTCAATTTTGCCTTGGCGTATATAATATATACGCCTGGCAGAATATTTTGAATTTTGCCTTGGCATATATAATATATACGCCTCGTATAACTGGGCTCAACGGGTGGCCCTCTTTGCCTCTCTTTTCACCCGAGCTTGGCCTTTTTGCCCCTCTTTTTCTTTCTTTTCTCTCTCTTCCTTTTTTCTCAAGCGGGTCCGTCGCCGTACATTGGCTGATTTTTATAAAGAACATCTTTGTACGTCCATGGACCCGCTTCCTAAAAAAGGCCAAAGTTCTCATACGGGGGCTGGGGCTAGTACACTTTCCTGTTTGGACTCGGGGCCTAATTATTTACAAAAATGGTGTGAGCGCTTTACCGAGGGTGAGCTCGCTGTTCTAGATCACCTCGAGTTATCCCGCCTTTCCTCCCTCCTTGATATTCCTCTGTTGCCCAACCTCCTGCAGGCGGCTTTGGCATCGTGGGATCATAGGGCCCATGTCTTCAGATTCGGGTCCAAGGAGCTCACCCCAACCTTGGAGGAGCTAGCTTCTATTACTGGTTTGAGTATGCATCGGGGACTTGCCAAAGTGGTGCCCAAACTGGGGTATGCAAAGGCGGTCCATGCGGTTCTCATTTTGAAAAAGGGTGGGCATGAGAAGGGCTTCACAGGGGGGCCCACCAGGTGCTCAGTGAAATTCCTGAGAGAACTTTTCGGCAACTTGAGTCTCTGAAAGTTGCCTATCCGAGATCCTTTCAATGTAAAGGCCTTTGCCCTTTATTTGTTGTCGGAAGTTCTCTTCTTTACTGGGGGCGAGACATTATCCCTCGGGTTATGCAATGTCTCGACCGAATTGGAGGAAGGTCGTTCACTAGTGCACCTGGTCCTAGCTGAGATGTATCGGGGCCTAGATGCCTCGACCTCGGGCTGGGTTGGGATCCTTAGCGGGAGTCCACTCGTTATTCAGATTTGGCTAGGAGAGCATTTGGCTATCATGGGGCCTGTGCCGAGTTTTTGCTTGGTAAGAGGGGATGTGGTTCGGGGCTTTCTGTCCCAATGCTCGAGACGGCCCCATGGGAGTATTGAGGAACTGAGCTTGTGCCTATCTAATGCAGAGTTGATCTGGAAACTTCTCTGGATGGACCGCACTTTTCCGACTATCCGCTCTCGAGATTGTGAGGGTATCACACTTTTGGGGTTGACTGGCAGTACCTACTATTTCCCATCTCGGGTGCTTCGCCAATTCGGATATACCCAACACATGCGGTGCACTGTGAGGCCGCCCTTGTGCTCTCTGATATTCTCTCGGGGTTCTCTTAGTGACCTAGACTGCATAGCAGCCCTCTGGGAGACCCGCCAATTGGCGCACATGTGCAACTTAGTACAGGGGGGTGCCCTCTCTTCTGATTACAAGGTTTGGCTGGCATCCGAGATCTTACCTGCCCCTAGCCCGATTTCGATAGATGTGATAGAGATGGGGCCCTGGCCATACAAGGAAACGATACTCCGGACTAGGATTGAGTCTCTTTCTGTAGAGAGGTTGGCTTTGACTGAGGCTTTGGAGAAGGAAAGGGCTAGAGTTGAGATTGCAGAGGTGAGAGCTACTACGACCGAGAGTGAGGTTCTTCGGTTGACTGGGCTTTTGACAGAGTCTCGCAGTGCAGCTGATGCTTCACGGAGGTGGCAGAAGAGTCTTCATGGTAGGTTGTTGTCTGATCGAAATGTTCGTGAGGACTCTCTTCTTGCAGAGATCGGTGATTTGAAGCGTGGTCCCTGCCCTTGACCTGTTCCTGTACATACCATAGATCATATACACAGAGGGGGAGCTGATGCCCCTTAACAGAGATCTCTTTCCTTTTTTCGAGTTGTTTCTTCTTCTTTATTTGTTTGTTTTTGTTTTATACTTGTATAGAAGGCAGAAAGTAGAAAGTGTGTCATATTGTTATTTTTTTAGGACGTGACACTTCATACGTAACGCTGTAAGAAAAGAAATGAAATCTGCTATATATACATATATATTTTTTTTGGTGTTTGAATTTTCTTCCATACGTCTCGCAACGTAAGGCTTTTTATGGAAAAGGAAAATCTATTATCTTTTTAAAATCTTCTCCTATACAGTGTGAGGCTCTTTATGAAAAAGGAAAATCTATTATCTTTTTTGAGATTCTTCTCCTACACAGTTTGAGGCTTTTTATGGAAAAGGAAAATCTATTATCTTTTTTAAAATTTTTTTCTCCTACACAGTGTGAGGCTTTTTATGGAAAAGGAAAATCTATTATCTTTTTTTGAAATTTTTTTCTCCTACACAGTGCGAGGCTTTTTATGGAAAAGGAAAATCTATTATCTTTTTTTTTTAATTTTTTTATCCTACACAGTGTGAGGCTTTTTATGGAAAAGGAAAATCTATTATCTTTTTTTGAAATTTTTTTCTCTTATACAGTGCGAGGCTTTTT
This sequence comes from Chloranthus sessilifolius, assembly GCA_021018995.1. Taxonomy (NCBI): domain Eukaryota; kingdom Viridiplantae; phylum Streptophyta; class Magnoliopsida; order Chloranthales; family Chloranthaceae; genus Chloranthus; species Chloranthus sessilifolius. The sequence continues at coordinate 62,581,570 of CM037586.1, forward strand.
ATGGAAAAGGAAAATCTATTATCTTTTTAAAAAAAATTTCTCCTACACAGTGTGAGACTTTTTATGGAAAAGAAAAATCTATTATTTTTTTTTGAAATTTTTTTCTCCTACACAGTGCGAGGCTTTTTATGGAAAAGGAAAATCTATTATCTTTTTTGAAATTTTTTCTCCTACACAGTGTGAGGCTTTTTATGGAAAAGGAAAATCTATTATCTTTTTTGAAATTTTCTCCTTTTCTCCTTCTCCTTTTTGTGATGTTGGTATTTACGAAGCCAACTGGTGGGTCCTTTTTTTGAGCATGGTCGAACCCTGTTTATGAGGCTCCAGTTTTTCTTTTTAAACATGGATAGGTTAGCTTCCTAGAGATTGATTGGTCCTCTGCCTTTACCTTTGGTCATGTGTCAGACGACGCAGTAGAGACGACATACCTGATCGGGATCCGATCCAATTTTAACACGAGCGGCCCAGCAAAGGGGAGAAGAGGCTCAAGGGGTCCAGACTAAAATAGGCGGGCCAGAACAGATCCTCTCCTAATCTCTCTTTTCTTAATATTTTTGCTCACAATGCCCAAGACGGGTTTTCGCTATGCCTGTCATCCCTGTTTTTACCCGTAGCGCCCTTTCGGGTTATCACCACGTCCATGGGTTCGCTCTCATACCCAGTGCCTTTTCGTGTTTTACAGTCGCGTGAGTTATTTGTTTTTACCATGGTGCCCTTGCGGGTTTTCACCACGTCCATCTTGCTTTGAACTCAAATTAATTTTTCTTATCTTTCTTCTTTTCTTTCTTTGCTTTTTTTTTTTTTAGAAGAACCCAGAGAGCCACGACATGGACATTGATTCCGTCATAACCGGCTGGATGAAGCTCTGGTGTCGTCTCACGACTCGGCGCATGTTGACTTGACAGATACTATGACCGCTTGCGATCCTACAAAGAGGGCTTCCTTTAGGGTATAGCTTGGCCATGGGTTAGGTTAGGATTTGAAGGTATGCTGGGCTAAAAGGGTTTCCTTGATACGGCTTTAGTTTTCTCAACATACTTTCTTCCTTGGGGGTTTCTACTGTACATGCCCCGTGATTTTTCTACACACACATTTTTTTTTTCTTTTTTTTGTTTTGTTATTCTTTTTCCTCCATTTAAGGTAATCTCTTTTCGAGGTTTTGCTTTTTCAATTTTTTTGGATTTGATAGTAACTTTATACACATGCGTCTTTTCGCTCTCTTTTTTTTGGTATATGTACGCGTATATATTTTTTTTTGAGGGAATGGGCTTATTGAAAGAAAGGCCCAGGGTCAAATGGGGTAGCAAAGGATATCATCATTTTTAGGGATGTTTTTTGGCTATTGTGATTGGAATGATGACCTCTTTTGGGTGGTTCTTAAGCAGTCACGCATCTGTTTCATCAATACTTACCTTATCGCGATAGACTATGAGTAGAACCGTCAGACATATCCAATGTTGATGGGCTCAAGAAGATGATCTCCATCCATGGTGGCGAGGTGGATGGCGTATCCCGACAGCACTTCTCAAATGACGTATGGTCCTTCCCAGTTCAGCTTAAACTTTCCTCTTGGATCGGCATGGAGGGATGGGAAGGTCTTCTTCAGCATAGTGTCTCCTACCTTTAGATCTCGACCGTGGACACGTTTTTTATAAGCACGTGCGATTCTCCCCTAGTAAACTTGAGTGTGACACAAGGCTAGGAGTCTCTTCTCGTCCAATAAGTTTAATTGTTCAAAGTGGGATCTCTCTCTCTCTCTGCTTCGGGTAAGCCTGATTCCACGAGGATTAGGAGCGAGGGTACTTCAACCTCTATCGGGAGGACGGCCTCAGTTCCATACACAAGGGAGAATGGTGTTGCCCCTATAGCGGTACTGATCGATGTTCGGTAGGCCCACAAAGCAAATGGCAGCATTTCGCTCTAATCTTTATAAGTGACGACCATTTTCTCAAGGATGTGGACGACTGTCTTGTTCGCGGCTTCCGCGGCTCCATTAGTTTGAGGCCGATAAGGGGATGAGCGATGGTGCTTGATCTTGTATTGCTCGCAGAAGTCTCGGATGCGCTTATTCGCAAAGTTTGTGCTGTTGTCCGTGATGATATCTTTGGGTACTCCAAATCGACACACAATATTGTTCTTGAGAAACTTCTCAACGTGGCTGGCCGTGATGTTGGAATATGACGCCGCTTCTACCCACTTGGTGAAGTATTCAATGGCGACAAGGATGAACCGATGTCCGTTTGATGCTTTTGGATTAATCATTCTGACAACGTCAAGGCCCCAGGTAGCAAATGGCCAAGGAGTGGTCATGCAGTGAAGATCAATGGCAGGAGCGTGTATCAGACTGGAGTGTTCTTGACACTTGTAGCATTTCTAGACATGTTTACAACAATCTGATTCTATGGTTGTCTAAAAGTATCCATCATAGGATTTTCTTAGCGAGCATGTGACCGCTGACGTGGGCTCCGCATACTCCCTCATGGATTTCTTTCATAATAATGACCGCTTCAGTTTCAGTGAGTCACCTAAGTAAGATGTTATTGTATGATCGCTTGTAGAGGCATTCCCCGCAAATGACGTAGCCTGCTGCTAAACGTTGAATGGTTCATCGGTCTGTCTTGGATGTACCCTCTGGGAAAGTTAGGGTCTCGAGAAAATTCTTGATATCTGAGAACCAAGGTGGCTCATCTCAGGCTTTGTAGGTTCCTCAATCTGGAGACAGAAGGCCGACTCATTCCTCTACTTGATCATGATCGGCTTCATCTCAACACCATAGGGGATTTCAATCATTGATGCCAAAGTTGCTAATGCGTCGGCAAAGCGATTCCTTATCCGGGGGACGTATGAGAAAGTTACATCTTGGAAGCAAGCTATCAGATCCTCGAGTTGTTCATGATAGGGGATCAGTTTCTCGTCTTTCATCTTCCAGTCACCATTTGTCTGACATATGATTAACTGTGATTCACCAAATACTCGAAGGTGAGTTACATTCAGATCGAGAGCTGCCTGCAGACTAGCGGCGCAAGCTTCATACTCAGCCATATTGTTAGTGCAAGGGAAGTTGAGCTTGATAGAGACCGGTACATGGGATCTTTTTGGTGAAATTAGGATGGCGCCAACTCCTTGGCCCTCGACATGCGATGCCCCATCAAAGTGCATTACCCAGGACTCCTCTGTTTCCTCCGTATCCTCTTCTGTCATGAACAGGATGTCCTCATCAGGGAATTCAGTCCTTAGAGGCTCTTAGTTTGATAGAGGGTTCTCAGTAAGATGATCAGCGAGCGCCTGCCCCTTGATTGATTTCTGAGTGACATATGTGATGTCGAATTCAGATAATAAAAGTTGCCATCGTGCAGTTCGGCCAGTGAGAGCAGGTTTCTCGACACAGGTACTTCAACGAATCCATCCGTGCTAGAAGTAGAACGGCTTGGGATAATAGGTAGTGTCGAAGTAGCCCAAACGAGTGCTAATCATGCCTTCTCCAGATGAGAATAGCGCATCTCATAATCAGTGAACTTCTTGCTCAGGTAGTAGATGGCCTGCTCTCTTCTTCCTGTCTAATCATGTTGCCCTAACATAGCCCATGGAAAACTCTATTGTGGATAGGTACATTATCAGGGGTCTATCGAGTACAGGTGGTACCAATACTGGAGGATTTAGGAGGTGACCCTTGATCTTGTCAAATGCAGCTTGGCAGTCATCATTCCATGCAAATGGTGAATCCTTTCTTAGTAGTTTGAAGATCAGTGTGCATATTGGAGTTAACTGTGCAATGAATCGGCTGATGTACTGGATTCTACCTAGAAAGCCTCTGACCTCATTCTTTGTAGACGGTGGTGGCATTTCAGTGATGGCCTTGATCTTGGTCGGATGGACCTCAATCCCCCTCCTGCTGACAATAAAGCCTAACAGTTTTCCCGGCATAGCGCCGAATGCACACTTTTGGGGATTCAACCACAACCTGTACTTTCTCAACCTCTCGAACAACTTCTGAAGGTTTACCAAGTGGTCATCCCTTTCCGGCGATTTGGCGATCATGTCATCGACATACACTTTGATCTCTTGGTGCATCATGTCGTGAAATAGGGCCGTCATTGCTCTCTGGTAGGTTGCCCCATCATTCTTGAGCCCGAATGGCATCACCTTGTAACAGAAGGTACCCCAGGGAGTGATGAACGTAGTCTTTTCTCGGTCGGCCTCTGCCATCTTAATCTGATTATAGCCCGAGAACCCGTCCATGAATGAGAGCATTCCATGCTTAGCAGTGTTATCAACCAAGATATCAATGTGTGGTAACGGAAAGTCGTCCTTAGGGCTTGCCTTGTTGAGATTTCAAAAATCAATGCACATTCGAACCTTCCCATCCTTCTTTGGTACGGGGACGATATTGGCCAGCCATTGCGGGTACTTGGATACCATGAGGAAACCCGCGTCATATTGCTTAATGACCTCGTCCTTCACCTTCAACATCCATTCAGGTCGGAGGCATCTCAGCTTCTGTTTAACCAGCTTAATATCAGGGTAGAGTGGCAGCTCATGCTCAACCAGATCAGTATCCAAACCAAGCAGGTCTTCATATGACCATGTGAAGATGTCTTGGTACGACCGAAGGAAGTCTATCATACCCTTTCTCTTCGCAGGGGACAGCGATGTTCCAATTTTGGTGATTCTAGGGGCGTATTTGGTGCCCAAATTGGCGTCCTCTGTCTCTTCGACGATCGGGGTCGGGTCATGCTCAAAATCGAAAAATTATTTAAGGAGCTCATTGGGGAGCTCATCGATTTGACCTTCCTCGTCCAGACTCATGACTCCTACCTCTTCTTATATTTCTACAAGAAATGGGTCGGCTTCACGTGGGATGGGTATTACGACATCATTTCTAATTTTATTAGAAATTTTAAAGGACAATATTTTTAGAATTTGTATTTTTTCTATTTTTGTGGTTTTTTGTAATTTTTTGGAGTTTAACCCCTGGCGAGGTGGATCTCTATATATACAAGGTAGAGTGTCTGATAAGCTAACCTCACTTTTTACAGGTTATTTTTTTTTATAGAGCTGGTGCCGTATTCACGGCATTTGGCGGCTCTTATTTTTTCCTTGGCCTCTCTGACTTCTTCAACGGGCCTGTAGCCCAGGCCAAATTTGGTTTGCTGCCCCTTGGCCCTGGCGGGGTCTCTTCTTCCATGAAGGCGCGGGCCCAGCCCTTTCCCTTTTTTGTGGCCCCATTTGTGGAGCATGAACACAGCTGCCTCCATCCCTACCCCAGCTTTGGCAGGGGTTTTCTTAGGTGACCCAAGGATAACAGCTGAGAATTCATACCCAAATCAATGGAGATCGGTGTCATATGTTGTATGCGGCATGTTAAGCACTTACGAATTCTCAATATGCAGAGCGCTCCTCTCCCTATCTTCTCTGCTCTCACCTACGATGGTGACGATTCTTCCGTCTAAGATGAATCAGAGTTTTTAGTGTAGAGTTGATGGTATTGCCCCAATCTCATGTAGCCACAGCCGGCCCAATAGTAGATAAAACGTAGACTTGATGTCCATCACCTGAAAGGGGACGGTGATGGTTTACGGCCCGATGATCAGGTCGAGGTCTACTTCTATAATTTCTCTCCTGGTGTTGTCGAATCCCCTAACGCTTGTTATGGATGGCCGAAAGGTGTTGGGGTTCGCACCAATTTTGATTGCTGTCCTTAGAGGGCATACGTTCAGTGCTGACCCATTATCTATTAAGACTAATGGCACCACCAGGTTCCCTGTTTCCACTATTATATTTAGGGGCTTAGAGTGGTTGTTCCCCTCGAGCGGTAGATCCACATCAATGAACGAGGTGGCATTTGGGGCCAATACTTGCCTAATTATTTCTCTCACCTAATCTGGGGTTACGTGGGTGGAAACATGTGCGTCTTTGAGTGCTCCCATTAAGGCTTGAAAGTGGAGCGAGGACGTGATTAACAAATCCCACACAGTAATATGTGCGGGTGTTCTCTTGAGCTGCGTCTCCAACACGTGCTCCCTGGCCATTTTTTCAAAGGGGTTTCCTACAGCCTGTTCTTTCTTCTTCTCTTCTCCTCTGACGGCCCTCGATTCTTCCTGCTATGTAGTGAACCGGCCAGACTGGGTAATAAATTCAACAGTCTCCTCTCGATTGCAACCAGCATTCATGTCTGTATGTTCATAGCTTAACGGCACTTAATGCGGGTCATAGGCAGGAAGGGAGTGCATGGTGATTCTGGGGAGGATTGGGCTGGGCATGTCGGATTCATGGGTCCAACCAGGTTGACTCCAATAGGGGGCAGAATGATAGTGGCGGGAAATGGCGAGGTTGAATTTACGGGTGCGGAGGGGGCTTGTATAGGCATTACCTGGGCGTGGTAAGACCAGTGGTGATTGGGAGCGGGTGATAAGGGGAGTGGGTGAGGGGTTGTTTGTTTGGGTGAGGGTGGAGTTGGATTGGGGGAAAAATAGCGAGGAGATGGTGGGAGTATGACTGGGATGGAGGGTTCGGAGGGCGATGGGATCGGATGTTGGGGGTGTGATTAAGAGCTGGCGGGATGGGGTGTGTGACGGGGTAACTGGGGATGAGTGGTATGTTGCATGGGATGGGGTGACTGGGAGATGTCGAAGGTGCAAGTGGAGCGGGGTGATAGGGATATGACAGGGTAGCGGATGGAGCAGGGGGTACGGATATGGAGGGTATGTATATGGGGTGATATGTTGGGACGATGATGGGTTCGTGGATGAAACAGGGTAAATTGGGGATGATGGAGTTGTGTATTGGGCAAGATGATTTGGGGATGGCGGGATAGTATACTGGGTGGTGGGATTCAGGGGTGTGTACGAGATAGAATATTTTTGGGATGGCGGAGTGGTGTATTGGGTGGAGAGATTTGGGGGTGTGTATGGGGTAGGGTAGTATGGGTATGGGGGAGTTATGTATGGTGTGGGGGGATTTGGGTGTGACGGAGGGGTATATGGGGTGGCAGATGGTGGGATAGTGTATGGGATGGGGTTATTGGGAGGTGGCGTGTACTGTGGGGTAAATTGGGAGTGGAGCAGATATGTGTATGATTGCGGCGGGGCTATGCCCATTTGGATTTGATAGGCGGGAGCGAGAGTGGAAAAATACTGTCCTAAATCAAAGGGCTCCTCTTGGTATGCTGGGGTGGGGAAGTAATCGGCTAAATACAACGGCTCGATCATCCCAACAAATGGTTCATCCTTATTCAACATATGAAATAAGAACTCCTCTTGATTACTGATGTAATCCGAGGGGACAAACTCTTCTTCTTCCTCTTCTACCTAGTGGATGTTAGGCCTGGGGCCTCCTAGGTGCAGTGGTAGGGGGGCTTGATGGATGTTCTGGTTCTGCCCTTGAGGAAGCGGTGGGGGAATAATTTTTCTCGCCTCTATTAAATCTTGAACCGCGTGCTTTAGCGGGAAGCACCGGTCTGTAGGGTGACCCGGTCCCTGGTGGAAGTTACAATGCAAGTTTGCGTCATAGTTTCTCTGGATTGGATTGGGTGGTGGGCGAGGTTGGATTAAATTGACCAGACCCTTTTGTAGCAACACGGGCAATAAGACACTTAAAGATTGCCCCAATGGTGTGAACACTAGTTTGAATCATGCTCTCATTTGTTCCTGGGTAAATGGGGCTCTCGGTCCGTTGTTTGGCCTTTGCGTTTGCTCGAACCGGGCTGGGGGTGGTTGTGCAGCCTGGAGCTGTATCAGGGGGGACACTGGTACTGGCCTGGGGGTAAACGATGTTTTGTACCTTTGTCCCTGGTCTTCTTTCAATTCTTGGTTCGGCAATTTTTTGAACCCCGGTGGCCCCGTTGGCCACGCTCTTTCCCAACCTGCCTTCTCTAATGGCGTCTTCACAACAGTTGGCATTTCGGACCAAATCAGCAAAACTAAACTGTTGCTGATACACCAAAAAATCCGTGATGACTTGGAGATCTCCCTTGGTTATCAATTCAATCTGTTCATCATCAGGGATCCGGTGGGTCACCTGGGCGGCCATAGCCCTCCAGCTTCCTAAGTAGGCACTGAAAGTTTCATCATGCCTTTGCTTCAAACGGGCCAGATCCGACTTCCTTAGCTCTATGCCCATGTCATAGACATACTGTTCTTGGAATAAGTGTGTCAGATCTTTCCAAGTTTTTGTCATGGATGGTTCTAGGGACGTGAACCATCTTTGTGTTGGGCCTGTTAGACTCTTTTGGAACACTTTGATGAGGAGTCGTTCATCTCCGCCGTACTGGAACATATCCCCACAATAAGATTTTAAGTGAGAGATGGGGTTGCCAGTGCCATTATATTTATCGAATGATGGCATCTTAAATTTTTGTAGCAGGTGGACATTCGAGAACAGACATAAGTCTTAAAAGTCTGTCGAATATAGTTCTACCCCTCCCATCTTCGTCAGCTGCTTCTATATTCTGTTTATCTGTTCTTTCAGCTACTCTGATTCTTTTTAGGCTGTAGCTGTGACTGCTTCCTCCTAATTTTGTTCAGCCCTAGGTGTGACGATGGTGGGCCTGAGGGGGCTGAAGCTGGCAACTCCTACACTATTGCGGATCTCGTCCTCCTCTTACTGTTGGTTATTATACTGGTGAGGGGCGAGGTCTGCTATTTGGACTTGGGGGGTGATGGGTTGGATGACCTGGTGGGGCCACATGCTTTGTAGGGGATGGGAAGGAGTGAATGGATGAGTGGTTTGTGGATGAATGATGTGCTGAGCTAGGTGCACATTCTGGGGGTGATGGGGGTGTGGTTGTGTGGCGGGATGCTGTAGGCGTGGTTTTGATGAGTGGAGTGGATCGGATTTTCCATTATAGGCGGGATGGGGGCATAAGGGGTATAGGTGAATGAAGGGTACTGGAGAAGGGGTAAGGGGTTCGTGAACGGGCCTTGATGAGTGTGGGTGGATGGGCCTTGGGTTTGATGGATTTGGGCTTGATGATTTTGGAAAGCTTGGGTTGATGGGCCTTGGGCCTGGATGAATTTGGGCTAATGGGCCCTATTGGGTTTGGGCTAATGGGCCATGTGGGTATTGGGTGTGGGGTGATGGACCTTGGACCTGGGTTTGATAGGTTTGGGTCCAAGGGCCCTGGGGGGCTTGGAACTGGGCCTGGGTCTAATGGGCCTGGGCCTAGGCCTGAGTCTAGGCCTGAGTCAGGTGGGTTTGGGCTTAGGCCCATGGGCTTTGAGGGTTTTGGGCCTGGGTCTGATGGGTTTGGGCCTGGGCCCATGGGCCTTGAGGGTTTTGGGCCTGAGTCTGATGGGTTTGGGCTTGGGCCCATGGGCCTTGAGGATTTTGGGCCTAGGTCTAATGGATTTGGTAGGCTTACGCCTGAGCTTGAGCTTGGGTTTGGGAGTGGACTTGGGCCCATAGTTCTAAACATATTTGGGCTTGGGCCCATGGATTTGTGTGGGTTTGGCCCTGAGATGAGTGGGCTTAGGCCTGGGCCTGGAATTGAGGTTGGGGATCTTGGATGGTATGAATGATGGGTGGTTGGGCATGGTCATGAGGGAATGGGGTATAGAGGTTTTGGAGACCTAGATGTGGGGTTTGGAATATAAGGCTCCGAGAGGTAGCCCACAGGGCATACATCATTCTCATGTCCTCCATTGAGGGCATGGATTCAAGTGTGAGATTGGAGGGTGATGACCCATTCAAGGACGAAGGGGGTTGGGTGAAATTGGGCATGACCCGGGTATGGGGGGTATGGATGATTGTGCTTGGAGGGTATGGATGTATGGCTATGGAAGATGGTGGGTTACTGGTCATACCCTGGGAAAAGTTGGGCATGACCAGGGTAAATGGGGGGGTATGTTGGTATGTGGATGGGCCATGAGATATGGATGGCATGTGGGATAAGGTGGATGAGATATAGGATGTAGGGGGCATGGATGATGAGGTGGATGGGACGTGGGAGGTAGGTGGGGGATGGGGCTCCCGATGGGGTCTTTGGGAGTAGGGGGGTGCGGTAAGGGTGTATGGATGGGAGATGGGGATGTATGGGTCGGTTGGGAAAGGAGGGGTTTCAGTCGGGGATGAGATGGGGGTATGTTGGGAAAATGTAAGGGCGAGGGATGGGGTGGATGCGAACACGGGTGCCCCAAATGGACCCGTGACATCGAGTCGGGTTTGGGTGAAGGTGTCGGAGATCGGGTCTTCTCCTATATGGGAATGAGATGGGGATGATGGTGGGGATGTATTGGCGCTCGACATGATCCGTTGACGAGTGTTGTATCGATGTCTTGAGTAAGGGCCAAATACCTTCCTCATTCTCTTTCTACGGGTTGGGTTTGAGGTCACCATAGTGACGGTCACACCGAAAGTACACGTATATATGGGTTTTTTATTTTTCTATATATATATTTTTTTAGATTTTTCAAATGAAAATTAACTCTCCTATTTAAATGAATGATGATCTGGTGCCCTAGAAAAATTCCCGTCTCGAGTGATATATGCACCTTTAGTAGGTCCCACGGCGGGGTCCAACACACTTCGGAAGAAGCGAAAGGGAACCCTTTCATTCTATTGAAGGTGAGGGAATCCACGCAAACGACCCGATCCCCTGGAGCAAATCAATGAGAAGTCGCCTTCTTTTGATTGGGCGGGGGCATATTGGGCGTTACAGAATGCGGGAGGCTACTATGGGCACTAATACCGCTAATCAGGAAACATGGGTGGTGGATTGGGCCTCAGATCGGGCTGCTTGAACCCAGTTTATACTGGGCATATGTATTATACACGCCTGACGAAAACTAGCAGATTTGGCTAGGCGTATATATTATATACACCTGCCTTAAATCTGGGGATTTTGGTTGGGCGTATATATTATATACGCCTTTGTATTTCTGGGGATTTGTTGCCAGGCGTATTTAATATATACGCCTAGCAAAAACTATTCTTCCAGCTTTGTTTGACAGTGAACAGCAAGCCCACAATGAGTCTTTGGAACTGGTTTCCTAGGAGGGATGCTCTCGGGGACTACTGTGTATGTTATCAGGTCACTCCTTTCCGCTTCCTAGGGATACACGGCTGGATTCAGGCTGTCTATGCTCTCACCATTGTGGGTTTTACGGCTTGATCAGAATTGGCAACCCAACAGATATACCTCCGGCGCAAGCGCCTTCTCAGTTACTGGAAGGGGTGGTTCTTTTCAGGATTATCACCACTAGGGCTGCCGCCTTACTGGGAACTGGGTAAGTTATATCTGTGCCTAAACCCCCCAAAAAACTACCCAAAATATGCAAAAATAAATTTGATTATGTCTCCACACTGTTGGTTCACTTTTAATTGCAGATTTTTAAAGGGGAGTGAATTTAAGTCCAAGTTCGGGTCGGGGATGACAAGCCCGTGCCGCCTCAACGGGCCGGCGTTCAGCGGTGAGATATGATGACTGAAATAAAGAGCGCATGTAGGCCCGCCAAACGGCTAAGGCTCATAAATGACTGAAATTTAAATGACGTGAAAAGTATATGCGAACAGGCCCGCCAAACGGCTAAGGCGGCTTAAATGATAAAACCGTAAGAACTTAAATTTAAAGGCGCAAGTAGGCCCGCCAATCGGCTAAGGCACTTAAAGGACCGAATCGTAGGGGTAAGTATGTTAGGCAAAACAACGAAAATGAAGAAAAAGCAGTAGAAAATCAGAAAAAATTGCAATGGTTAGTAGAGATTAAAAATAAGGGACAACAAGAGGGGCAGCGCTAGGGGGTTTCCCCAGTAGAGTCGCCATCTGTGCGACCATGGATTCTCTCGAACCCGTCGCGGCGATGCACTCGCGATGGAATAAAATGTAGAGTCACCACTCGGAGCTTTTGGTGACCCAGGAAACCTTTAAATCAATATTTTGAGCACCGAAGTGCTAAATATGACTCTGATTTATCAATTTTTACCAACGGCTCTAGGGTAGGGGCTTCGGTTATCGACAGGGAAGGGTTTAGACACCCGATCAACCCGCATGTGGCGGTCTCTATCTATGGCCAAAATGAAAATAAATGGGCGGAGTTTCTCCTTGCCCGAAGGCAGTACGGTCCTATCAAGCTTTGAGCCAAACCGAAATTTCGGCGGCGTAACAGCTTGAATCCTAGGACGGAGGAGACACCGAGAAGGTAGAGGAAGAGAGGGGTGAGCCGAAGCTCACCGGCCCTTGTTGCACCGTTGAAGACCTTCGCTTCAGCATACTTTCGATGGCTTTAAATGGCTTAAACGGTAGGGGAATGGATTCTAATGCTAGGATTTGGTAGATGGGAAGTGTAGGATGAAGCTAGGGACTAAGCTTGACTAAAAGAGGGGTAGTCTAATGGTTGAAATGGATTGAAAGGGGTGAACTAAGTATGCTGGAATTCTGGTTGAAGAATAAAAAAATGAAACTTTCTCTCACTAGGTCTCATTCTCTTGGACTCAAGTTTTCAACCCTAATTTTTCAACCCTTTGGGAAGAGGGGGGGCCTATCTATTTATAGAGAAGAGGTGGGTTAGAGGGTTACTTAAGAGCTAATTGGTTTAACAATTAGGTAATCCTCCATCTAAGGTTTTCTAGGTTTTTAGGGTCCTAGGGGTTTGGAGAACTGATTTCAATGGCAAATGATGGGGTGAGACCATAGGTGACTTAAGGGTTGCATATAAGCTCAAAGGGGGTGCAACTAAACTTAGGACAACCACCTCAACCAAGGGGACGGTCAAAAGGTCAAACCTGATCAAAGAATTTCGAGCATTTGATGATAGTTACTATAGCTAAGCTGGGCGTATATATTACATACGCCCAGTTTATATACAGTGATTTCTATGAAAACTAAAGGAGATTTGAGAAGGTGGGTGTCCGAGGTGGGCCCTACATGTTGCGATGTATGTATATACGCCAAATTTAAATGCCGGTATATAATATATACGCTGACCAAATCAAGACCAAATTTCTTTGGTATGTAATAATACATCGCTGCAAAAGTCATGATTTTATGTAAAAATTCAATCGGCCATATGTTTTGAACCACAACTCCAAATTGGGTGATCTTTAGCTTGCTGGAAAGCTGGAGAAGTCTTCCTTCCAAAAGTATATGTCTCATCCTTGGCCGTGATCTGTGTAACATTTTGTAGCTCTCCTTCCATCAAATGATCAGAAGGGTTTAAATTGGGTCTGAGAAGGGATCCTAAGGTTTAGGGGTGATCTCTAAGGGTTGGGAGAATGGTTCTAAAGGATTCAGAGTGATTCCTAAAGGTTCAAGGGTGCCATCGGAAGCACAAGGGTACATCTATTTCAGAGTACAAACTGATCGGGCCTTGGGTCGAATTTGGGTGTCTACAGATGCCCTGTCAAAGTACATTACCCAGGACTCTTCTGCCTCTTCTGTGTCATCTTCTGTCATGAACAAGATGTCCTCATCAGGGAATCCAGTTCTCAAAGGTTCGTAATCAAGTAAAGTATTTTTAGTAAGATGATCAGTGAGTGCTTGCCCTTTGATTGACTTTTACGTGACATATGTGATGTCAAATTTAGATAACAGAAACTGTCGGTGCACAGTTCGGCTAGTGAGAGCCATCTTTTGAAATAAGTACTTCAAGAGATCCATTCGAGCCAAGATGAGAACTGCCTGAGAAAACAAGTAGTGACGAAGCCTCTATGTAGCCCATACGAGAGCTAGGCATACTTTCTCCTGATGAGAATAGCGTGTCTCGTAATCAGTGAATTTCTTTTTCAGGTAGTAAATGGCTTGCTCTTTTCTTTCGGTTTTGTCAGGCTGCCCTAAGACACATCCCATTAATAATTTTGTCATGTTGACGTACATTAAGAGTGATCTCTTGGGTACTGGTGGTACCAAAATGAGAGGGTTGATAAGATAACCCTTGATTTTATTGAATGATGCCTGACAATCGTCGTTCCACTTGACGGGTAAATCTTTCCTTAATAGCTTGAAGATCGGCATGCAGAAAGGAATTAACTGTGCAATGAACCAACTAATGTATTGCATTCTGCTCAGGAATCCGCTGACTTCTTTCTTGGTAGATGGTAGTGACATTTCGACGATAGCCTTTACTTTTATCGGATCGACATCGATGCCCCTTCTACTGACAATGAAGCCCAATAGCTTTCCTAACATGGTACCGAATGTATATTTTTGAAGGTTCAAACATAACCTGTATTTTCTCAATCTTTGGAATAGCTTTTGGAGGTTTATCTGATGGTCACCTCTCTCGGGTGACTTGGCGATCATGTCATCGACGTACACCTCAAGTTCTTAGTGCATCATGTCATGGAACAATGTTGTCATTGCCCTTTGATACATTGTCCTGACATTCTTTAACCCAAATGGTATGACTCGATAGAAAAATGTCCCCCATGGGGTGATGGATGTTGTCTTCTCTCAATCAACCTCGGCCATTGTTATTCACTGAAAAGTACCACTTTTTACCTCTTAACCTAGCCTTTGATAGACCTTGAAGCTCACTAATAATTATGTGTTAAGTGTGTTTTATAGTTAGCAATAATATGCACAGCTTAATACAAAATCCCTACTTTTTGGTCCAAAGAAGAGAGAGAATAGATGCAAAGATGACAGCTGAGCCAGAGCTTAATAGAACACCTTGGTAGTGCTCACCATGGTGACTCACTTGCTGGTCATCATTGACCAAAGTCTAGTAGATGGATGTGGTTAGTTGAGAATGGAGAAAACTACAACAACAGCAAGTGTAATGCATCAGAGTATCAAAAGACAGATCTCATAGAGTTGAGTAGCTTCCTCGCGAAGCTAAGGATGCAGTGGAAGATGCCCTCATACAGACGGGGTGGCGCAGTCAAGAGGAGAGCTATACATATGGGGCACAGTCAAGAGGAGAGCTATAAAGACAGATCTCGCGGTGTAAGATCCTCAGAATTTACCATCACAAAGTTCTCATAGAAATCAAGCCTTAAAGCAGCCACGCGTATAACATAGTGAGTCCATATGTATACTGAATAAAATGTTACCTCGCAGAGTTCTTGCATAGCCAAAGAAGAGAGAGACGCTTAGAATTCTCCTCGCATAGATCTCGCGCACTCTGAAGCCTTACCAGTTACTATGCGAGCATAGGAACATACCTGTGTGAGTACTCAGTGAGAGAGAGAGCTTCTGAAGCTCTACTGTGCGAGAAATCCAGGTGCTCTAGATCATTTCGGTGACAGCATTACAACGCAAAGGAACTGTGTGATTAACTAAAGATTTACTGCGCGAGTGAGCACTTCCCACTAGCCAAAGGCTACTCCACGAAGGCTCTGTAGCTGCACGAATGAATTAATGCATATGCCAGCCTCGTGAAGCACGGCCTCCCCACTTCTCAGTTTTAACACAGGAACCTTTTAGAAATTTCCCAAGGCTAGGGCACACTTCCCGAGGTGCGGATCTTGAGGCGCACATCTCAAGGCACTCAAGGGTCATAACAGTGCCACTTATATTAGAAAAATTAGGGTTAATCTCTTCAAAGCCAAAGCCATATGGACAAAGTATATAAGCTACACTTAGCGTTTATTTTTAATCATCAATCTTTCCTTCTCTGTCGGTTGAGAGTTCCAATAGGCTAGGATTAGGGTTCGGGTTTGATCATCTCTTTTTCTCATTTTTCTTCTTTCTTAGCTCAGCATTTGTTGGCTAATCCTCTTGTAAGTAGTTAGGCTTAGGTTTATTTCAGTTTTGTAATAGGTTTTGTATACGTTGGGATTTTTTAGGAGCAGTTGTGTACAGGCTGCAACCTGGAGGCAGTTCATTGTAAGGTTTTCTTTTATTAATGGATTGCTATTTTAATGACTAATTAAATCTAAAGATCTTATGGTTCCCTTAGATGTCTACAGGATCCATGTATTTGGGACGAGCCCATTCAGTGTTTAGTAGATCTATTATTTACCATTTGATTTCCCTTAGTTTGATAGTCCCATGGAAAGCAATGTTGGATCTGTAGTGAGATCTGGGGAGCTCGGAGGCTTGTGGACCATGGTGGTTGTAGCAGTTCATATATTTTTTCTCAGACCTCTATGATAAAGACAGACTAATGGGATACCCTGTGACCATTTTTGAGTGGATAGAGTATAGCCCTAAGGTGGTGTCTAGCCACATGTTTGAGAAGGATTCTTCTCCCCTGCACATGAGCTTCTAGAGCCTTGTGAGGAGGTTTTGTACAGGAATTGGCTCCCCTTTGTTTTACCTAACCGATATCAGATGTTAGATCTGATTTCTCTATAGTAGTTGCAGCTTGAGGCTGAGTCAATACAGGCCTTTTATAGTGGTGACCAGCTGAATCTAGAGCCTTATTCAACCTGTTACATAATCCTTTTTATGGGCACAGTGAGCCGTTGGCCTTGGCAAAGCACTTAGGATTTTATGGTTGGAATACCTATGGATGTCAGCCAGATCTGTGTGCAAATCTGGAGAGCCTGTAGCACTGGCATTACATAGTGCTGCAATAGTATTCTTGGCCTGATCTAGTCCAGTGGTTGGGGAAATGATCAATCCACTCCTCTGGATTAGATTATCAATTTGTGGCTTGATTAATGAAATTTGACAGACTCTATAGGATAGGTTGTGACCATTTGAGTAGACAGCCTATAGCCTCAAGAGCACCCCAAATGGCATGGGTTAAGTTGAATACTTCTACCTTGTTCAGGCTTTTGATAGCATCTCAGCAAGGAGCACTGCAGAGACAAACTAAATTTGAGTTACATTACTGCTTTAACTCTAAACTTAACCTGCTTACTTCTCACCATTTTTTATATTTTATTTTGACACACACCATCACCATCTTCTTCTTAACCCATTCTTTAGGATACGGCTATATTTTATTTCTCTTTTGTTAGGGTTAATTTAATGTAGTGGTGACACCCAACTCCCTTTCTTTAGGATTGTCAAATCTATAGCCAGATCTGAGGGCCTACTATTATAGCCCATTTTGGGTTCTAGATCAATTTCTCTATGGGACAAACTCTTACTTATCAACACTTGCTACAATAGGCCTTGTATCTTGCAGGTCTAGGACTACTTTAGTTGTGCTGAATCCATTCTTTTATTTTACTTTATTTTTAATTTATTTTCACCACACAATAATCAGCACCTGAAGTGGAAATCAACAACTTTTTGTCGCCGCTGCCAGGGATATTAATCTTTTTAGTAGACCTGAGTTGTACTATAACATAGATTTCCAAATTCTTTGTAGTTGTGCCTAAACTAAAATAAAAGTACTACTGATTCTTTGCATAATTTTACAGAAATGAATAGCAGAAGAAGGGGAAAGCTAGAGCTGCAATTGGAGTGAAGCTAGCTCTGTTTGCAATTCCTTTCCCCTAAATCTCAATCCATTTATGTTCAATTCTCTATTATTTGTTTAGTGTAAATCTGTGTAGTTGTTAATTTTTATTTGAAATATTCTTTGTGTGTGCTTGTGAGCATTTTCTGTACTTACTGTGGGTGTGAGTATATGCATGGTAGAAGGTCCTTAAACCCTGAGCTAGAACCTCCAAATCTAGAGGTTGAAAGGATCCTTTGACCTAGACAAACCACACAGGTTCCTATTGTTGAGACTGAACCAGCTATCATGGCTGAGAGGCAGAGAACATTAAAGGAGTATAATGCACCTGGGGAGTATACTTCTCCCTTCTATATTCAATTCTCCTCTGTTGAAGGGAATTATGAGATTAAATCCTCCACCATTAATATGCTGCTTTCATTTCATGGGCTTAGTAAAGAAGATCCGTACAAGCATATAGACCAATTTTTAGCACTTTGTAATACCTTCAATATTGTTGGCTTGGGACCTGAGGCCACTAAACTGAGGCTTTTCCCTTTCTCACTAAAGGACAAAGCCAGCACATGGCTATCAAAGCTCCCAGCCAACATCATACAGTCATGGAGTGACCTTCAAACAAAATTCCTAGCAAATTCTTTCCCATGAACAAAACCAGCCAGATGAGGATAAATATTTTGTCATTCACTCAGTCTTCAAGTGAGGATTTTTATAAAGCTTGGGAAAGAGTCCAGGAGATGTTAAAATAATGCCCCCACCACAAAATTCCAATGTGGCAGCTTGTCCAAGTATTTATCAAGGAATTAATTCCAAGAGCAAGGATATGGTGGTGCTTCCTGTGGTGGTAGCTACCTCCACAAGATAGCTGAGGAAGCTTGGGATATGTTTGGCATAATAAGGGAGAATTTCATGCAGCAGGAGTCTCTGTCACGCAATGACAGCCAGACCCTAGCTAAGATAGTGAAAGAGGCCACCCCTAGAGGTAGAATATATGAAGTGAAGGTGCAAGGTGATCTGGAGAGGAAGGTGGACAACCTAAGCTTGAAATTTGACAAACTAATGAATGTGATACTGCCTCGGATGGTTGTACAGGTGGAGGAGGTATGTCTGTTATGCCAATCTCCTACACATTCTATTCATGATTGTCCATCTGCCAACCAGTTTCCAGATTTTATTATGGAGCATGCCAATGCTGCTCAAACTTTTGGGCAGCAATCTCTTAGGTATTCTTGGAGGAGCCACCCAAATTTGAGGTGGAGACAAGATTCATATCCTCAACTCCAGCAGCAGTAAATGGTAGCTCCTTGCAGATCCCAGCACCAGTTTAATCAAGTTTATCCACCAAGGCAAAAATTTTTGTTACCTGCCCACAATCCAACCAGTTGGCCCTGCCCCCACAATAGCCAAGATCCTCTTCATTTGAAGAGCAGATGCTAGCTTCAATGTAAAATTTGGGGAGCCTGGTACAGACTGTTAACTCCCATGGGTAAAGAATTGAGAAAATTGAAGATTAGATTGGTCAAATCTGTAATACTTTGAACAAAAGAGGGAAGGGTAAATTGCTTGGTCAGCCCTTGACCAACCCCAAAGGGCAGTATATGATTGAAGAAGCACCCTCTACCAATAAGGATGCCAATGCTATAACTACACTTAGGAGTGGGAGAGTGGCTGATAATCTCGTGGGAAAGGTAAGAGAGGAGGTCACGGAAAATGAAGATGAAAATGAAGGATTGTTAGTGTTGAAGAGCCAAGGATTGTACCCCCTGCAGTAGATATGCAAGGGCAAAATAATGGGGCTGATGCTAAGCCCTAACATAAAGAAATAAATGAAGATAAAAGGAAAAGACAGAAATATGACCATGATGTCAATAGGTATGCAGCAGTGTCACCAACAATGCCACAGCTTCCATTTCCTTAAGCTCTAGCTAGTCCATCCCCTCTTGATAAAGAGAATGCTCAGATGGAGGAAATGTTGGAGACTTTCAAGCAGGTTAGAATCAATTTGACTTTGCTTGATGTCATAAAACAAGTCCCTGCCTATGCTAAGTTTTTAAAGGTCCTCTGCACCCAAAAGAAGAAAGCAAGGGTGCAGTTGTCTAAAAGAGTTTTTGCTGTTGAGCATGTTGAGTTAGTCCTATCCATTGCCACACTAGAAAAATTACAAGACCTATGGGTACCTACTATCTCCTACATAATCGAAAACCACACTATTGGAAAAGCCCTCTTGGACTTAGGGGCCAGTGTGAACTTACTCCCCTAGTCAGTGTATGAGGAGTTAGTTTTGGGGGAGCTTAAACCTACCTCAATTGTTCTCCAACTGGTTGATAGGTTTGAGAGGAGGCCTATAGGTGTGGTAGAGGATGTCTTGAGGGGGTGGAGAAATTCTATTATTCAGCTGATTTTCTTATTTTAGACATGGACCCTTACAAAAGTAAAACCCCAATTCCTGTTATCCTTGGCAGGCAATTCCTGGCTACTACAAATGCTTGTATATAATGCAGGTCAGGGGTAATGGAGGTTGCCTTTGGGAATATGAAGGCCCATTTAAATATGTACCATGCTGCTACAGTGCCCCAGCGTGACATTGAGGATTGTTGTGTAGTAGATGTACTAGATGGCATGGTAGAAGGAGAATTATCCAATTTGTAGGATTCAAATAATCTGACTGAAAGCCTGGAATGTGTTTTGAGTCTGGTTATAAAGGAGGCCCAAATTCCCATGACAGGAGACAGCATAAATACTTAGTCTTCTGTGGGCCTAGTGCAGCATTCAATTGGAAACACACATTGCTGCCCCTTCCTCAAACCATTAAGGCACCTTTGTTGCTTCTAATTGAAAGTCCCCCTGAGCTGGAGCTGAAACAACTCCTAGCCACATTAAAATATACCTTCTTATGAAGCACAGGAAAGCAATTGGGTAGATAATAGCTGACCTTGAAGGCATTGGTGCCTCAGTTTGCATGCACAGGATTTACCTGAATGAGGGTACAAAACCCTCAAGGGAGATGCAGAGGAAATTAAATCCTCACATGCAGGAGGTGGTCCTCAAGGAAATAGTAAATTTGTTGGA
This sequence comes from Chloranthus sessilifolius, assembly GCA_021018995.1. Taxonomy (NCBI): domain Eukaryota; kingdom Viridiplantae; phylum Streptophyta; class Magnoliopsida; order Chloranthales; family Chloranthaceae; genus Chloranthus; species Chloranthus sessilifolius. Next base: position 62,601,923 of record CM037586.1, read on the forward strand.
TGCAGGGGCGTTACTTCTATGGTAGGAGTTGTTTCAGCTCCAGCTCATTTTGAATTATGAATGAGTGTCACCTATCCAGGTGGTACCTAAAAAGTCAAGCATCACAGTTGTTACTTCTGATTCTGGGGAGTTGATGCCAGCCAGAGAGACCACTGGCTAGAGAGTGTGCATTAATTATAGGAAGCTCAACTCCAAAACCAGAAAGGACCACTTTCCTCTCCCTTTTATTGACCAAATTCTAGACAAGTTGACTGGGAAGGCATACTACTATTTTCTTGACGGATACTCAGGGTATAACCAAATCCCTCTGGATCCTCAAGATCAGGAGAAAACTACTTTCACATGTCCCTTTGGCACTTTTGCTTACAGAAGGATGCCTTTCGGGCTGTGCAATGCCCCAGCCACTTTTCAAAGGTGCATGTACGCAATTTTTTCTAATATGATTGATAAATTCTTGAAAATCTTCATGGATGATTTCTCAGTGTATGGGGACAGCTTTAGCCACTATCTGAGTCACCTTGAAAAAGTTTTACAAAGATGTGAGGAGACCAACTTGGTCCTAAGCTGGGAAAAGAGTCACTTTATGGTGACGCAAGGTATTGTACTAGGCCATGTGGTCTCACACAAAGGAATTGAGGTTGACAAGGCTAAAGTAGACGTGATCTCACATCTGCCCCCACCCAAAACTGTTAAGCAAATCAGATCATTTTTAGGATATGCTGGATTTTACAGGAAGTTCATCAAGGACTTCAACAAGATTGCCAAACCATTGTGCCACCTGCTCTGCTAGGATGTGCCATTTGTATTTTTTGCTGAATGCCTTGAGGCCTTTGTGGCTTTAAAAAAGTGCCTTACAACTGCCCCTGTAATCCAAGCCCTAGATTACTCACTCCCCTTCAAGCTGATGTGTGATGCATTAGACTTGGCCATAGGTGTTGTCTTAGGACAGAGGAAAGATAAGTTGCCTACAGTGATCTATTATGCTGACAGAACACTAGCTGAAGGTCAGCTAAACTACACCACAACTGAGAAGGAGCTACTTGCAGTAGTGTTTGTTGTGGAAAAGATTAGACCCTACTTTTTGGGGTCTAAGATTGTAGTTTTTACAGATCACTCAGCCCTGAAATACCTACTAGCTAAGAAGGATGCAAAGCCTAGGTTGATCAGATGGATCCTCCTCTTGCAGGAGTTTGATCTTGAGATCAAAGACAAGAAGGGAGTTGAGAATGTGGTGGCTGACCACCTCTCTAGGATTATTTTGGAAGAATGTGCAGCAACACCTGTTAATGAGTTGTTCCCTGATGAGCAGCTTTTTGCTTTGCAATCTAGTGTGCCTTGGTTTCCATACATTGTTAATTTTCTTGCTACTGGTAGGATCCCTCCACACTGGTCTAAGATGGACAAAGACATGTTCTTCTCTCAGGTTAGATATTTTCTGTGGGAGGATCCATACCTTTACAAGTATTGTGCAGACAAGGTCATTAGGAGATGTGTGCCTGAAAGTGACTTCCACAGTATTCTTTCAATGTATCATGAGCAAGCCTGTGGAGGTCACTTCAGTGGCAGAAAGACTGCAGCAAAAGTGCTCCAATGTGGTTTGTATTGGTCTTCTTTGTTCAGAGATGCATACTTATATTTCAAGGCCTGTGAGAGATGTCAAAGGATGGGAGGCATTTCTAAGAGAGACTCTATGCCATTACAGCCCATCCTAGTTGTAGAACTTTTTAACGTATGGGGCATTGATTTTATGAACCCCTTTCCTTCATCTATGGGATTTAACTTCATACTTGTGACAGTGGAGTGTCTCCAAATGGGTGGAAGCCCTTGCCACAAGGACCAATGACCACACAGTTGTCCTTAAATTCTTAAAAGATAATATCTTCTCACGATTTGCCATTCCCAGAGCTATCATCAGTGATGGGGGGAGCCACTTCTATAATAGGCCTTTTGAGAACCTGCTCAAAAAGTATTATGTTACACATAGAATTGCAACTCCCTACCACCCATAGACCAGTGGGCAAGTTGAAATTTCTAATAGAGAGATTAAGCATATTCTGGAGAGGACTGTGAGGACTGATAGGAAGGATTGGACACAAAAGTTGAATGATGCTTTGTGGGCTTATAGGACTGCCTATAAGACCCCTATTGGCATGTCCCCATTTAGGCTGATGTATGGAAAGGCCTGCCACCTACCAGTGGAGTTAGAGCACAGAGCCTTGGGCTATCAAAGTAATGAATTTAGACCTAACTTCTGCTGATCCTCACAGGAAGTTGCAAATGGCAGAACTTGATGAACTGAGGTTGGGAGCCTATGCAAATACCAGAATGTACAAGGAGAGATCAAAAGCATTCTTTGATAAGAAACTATTAAGGAAGGACTTCAATGCTGGTACTAAGGTTTAGCTTTTCAACTCCAGACTTAAATTTTTTCCAAGGAAGTTGAAATCCAGATGGGATGCACCTTGCACTATCATCAAAGCTTCCCCATTTGGTGCTGCAGAAATCCTTGATCCAATGTCGGGGCAGATCATGAAAGTAAATGGTCAGAGGCTTAAGATTTGTGTAGAACAACTAGTGGAGCTTTTCAGACTATTCACCTACATGAATCTCCCACTGCTTAGTGATCCATAGCTTTGTATTATGTGTGCCATATCTATTCAAAAATTTTTGTGTGTATTTGTTTGATTAGGAACTTGTCATATAATGTTTCTATTCTACAGATTTGCTTGCATATTTTCATCTGTTTGTTTGCTCTATTTTGAGTACTTTGTCATTTCTATCATTAGCATGGGAGATGTCTGCTTATTACTACTATGTGATTGAAGTACTGGCACTGCAAATGTTTAAAGTTTGCTTTCATGGAGAACTTTTATCATTTTGAATTTTTGATATGCATGTGCTAGTATACGGGTTGATACTGATGACCACTGAATGGGTGCCTGACTCTGTACATGCACAGGCCAGGGCACAAATTGAGAAAAGGGGTTAAGTATTGCTTTTTCTCGGGATTAAATGGCCTAATTTTCACAATCGTGAGCCATTTCAAGCTTTCTCGCAGAGTCATGAGGGAACAAAAAGCTAAATTCAAAAGATTCTAGTGCGCGAGACCTTGAAACTCCAAATGGTTGTTCTCCACGGAGATCACCAATTAAGTCACGTGAGAAATGCGAAACTGCTTCGCGCGCTTAGTTCGAACGTCAACCCCACGAAGTAACTTCGCGAGGCACACAATGCTTCTGATTCCGTACTCGCGGTGTTATGTTCTTCTGCACAATTGTCCTTCTCGCGGAATTAAATGCCAACTGCGCGAGAATTTTACTCCGTGAGCACCTATGTACAGCTGCGCGAAGCGCAAGATTGACCTTTTTTTAACCCTAATAAATTTCTTCAATGTTTTATCTCTTTTCCTTAACACCCAATGCCAAAAATAGACCAACATTTACTACGCACTCCCATTTCCCATAATATATTGTGCGATTTACCATTTCCCATAATAATCACAATTCATTGCTAACTAATCTTCTTTAATTTATTTTTGGCAATTGAGTTTGGAAGGAGGCGATATTTAATCTGTTGATTCATATTCGACCATCTGAGTACTTTAAATATAGGGGTAGTTCACCTTATTCACACTCAGTCTCCTCTAACCTTAGCAGTCCTTCTCTTCTCACAGTAATGGTAGATGATAAACCCACTGATCTGTCGAACAAATTCTACCCAATGTGGTTGGACCCACCCCCACCTAAAGAGTCGGACCCACTACAATTCCTCTGGGATGAGTATGAGGAAGTGCAGAGGATCCTGGCCAAGGAGGAGAAGAAAAAGAATAAGAAAAAGAAGAAGCAGAAGATTGAACCACCTGCATCTCCCCTCCCATCCTCTTCAATCCCCCCACCACTTGCTCAACATCTGTCTCCCTGATCCCCGTTCTTTCCCCTTCTCCTGGCTCGTAGTTCCTCTTCCACATGCATCAAGCTGAGGATATCCCTGATCCAGGAGGAAGAACCATTTTGCTTTTGACAAGATATTTTATCAATGTGTGTCTAGATTATTCTTAGGTTTATAATTTTTTTTTGTGAATCTCTCTGTAATCTTTTGGTTTTCTACTTATAATGAAATATCTTTTCCTGCTATTTTGTTTTCGTCACTATGTTTATTTATGTGTGCTTGTTTATGTATTGTTTGTTTGTGTTGTGTGTTTTCCTTTCCTGCAGTGTCATTTTCTTATAAAATCACTGTCTTGAGCCTGCTGCACATCCACATCTAACTTTGAATTAGTGAGGACACTGCTCCTCATAGGTTTAGGGGTGTGCTAGGATCTACTAATGAAGCAGTTAACCTAAGTGCAGCAAAATCAAGTGAGTAAGATAGAAATGGAACCATGTTCACTTAAGAATCATAAAAAATTGAGAAATTTAAAAATTTTGCTAAACTTTAAGCATTACAAGGTTTTAAATTTTAGCATTTCCATGATGTGAACACCAAGAAAACTCACTTGTATCAGTACTTAGTGAATCATTAAAGAGAGAAAAAGGTAAGGACATGCCCAACAGTTCAATGGAAGACCATAGCTAATGAGATTTGGGCCTACAAAATTTTTTTCCCTTTCCTTGAGGAATGACTGAGGCAATTTTTCTAGCTCTAAGGATTGGCTGAGTCAATACCCTCACTAGAAGTTAGGCACCTCCAAGTTGAAACAACTAACAACACTCATGATACCTAGGAAAGGATCAAGGCCTTCTCTCAGACAGTTTGAGCTCAAACAGACAAACCCTAATCAATTGCCCTTGTGCACACACCCTTTGAGCCTTAATTTCTAATGTTCTTCAAAATACACCTGAGTACTTGTACCTGAACCTATGGACCTGATTCAAACCTACCCTCACTCTGAGAAATCAGAAGGTAAAGGAGAAGGAGTTGAAGATGGACAAGATAAGGTCAACATTGGGTGAATGGAGAAGAGATACTTAAAGCTTAGCAGTGTAGCAGTTGAGGAGAGAGGTGGCAAGTAAGAAAAATAAAAACAAAAAAAAATGCATCCAAAAGAAAGAAAAACAATAATGAAGAGGAATAAGAGAGGAGTCAAGAGGAAAAGTTCATTGAAAAATCAAAAATGAAGAGAAACTGGCCACTTCAAGTATGAAGAATTTTAAAGAAAATGAAAGGTGCTGAATTAAAGGTGAAGTCATGAATCACCTCCTTCACCTACTGATTTCTCAATTTTGAATCTTTTTTCAACCTTTCATTCTTTATAGCCTATCCCATAAGCCGCATTACAACCCAGTCAAAAGACCCTGTTATCCAAAGTTGAATGAGCTGTCATGCAGAGACAAAGAATTGTCAAATCTATGATAAGGATTAGGCAATGATGCCAGAACTTAGATGTTTTGCCTATGCTCATGCTTATAGACACATTTGGGGTCTGCAACTGCTCTTGAGCTTGAAAGAAAATGGAAACCCTCAAAGTTCCTTATGAGAGTATGTCCTGGTGAGCATTGGCTCTGATGTTGAATGTATTAGGCATGACCTATAACCTAAGTTTTGAATTAATAATGAGCTCAGTACTGACCTACCTGTGATGTTTTCCCCTGTTGTGAGCTAATTTGAAATGATGTGCATGTATGTAGAAGCTATGATGATTAAATGTCTCTGCATATGATATGTTTAACTTCCTCATATTTTTTTTGTTGAATCAAAGGTGAACTGATGCTTTATTTCTAAACAGCTAACTTGATAATTTTGCAGTTCTGTTAACTATTTTATTGAGAATCTTATGGGTATCTTCACTGAAAACCCTCAGGAGACTTCACTCCTCCACTAGGGATCACCTAGAGGTTTAAAGGGCTTGGTACATATGCTAAATGTATCCGTGCTCCCGACGAAAGTGGCATTTAAATTCTTAGAGTAGTTGTTTTAAATTTTCCTTTGCTCAAGGACTAGCAAAGATTGGGTTTGGAGGTGTGTTATTCATTGAAAAGTACCACTTTTCATCTCTTAACCTAGCCTTTGATGGACCTTGAAGCTCACTAATAATTATGTGTTAAGTGTGTTTTGTAGTTAGCAATAATCTATGCAGCTTAATACAAAATCCCTACTTTTTGGTCTAAAGAAGAGAGAGAATACATGCAAAGATGACAGCTGAGCCAAAGCTTAATGGAACACCTTGGTAGTGCTCACCATGGTGACTCACTTCCTGGTCATCATTGACCAAAGTCTAGCAGATGGATGTGGTTAGCTGAGAATGAAGAAAACTGCAATCGTAACAAGTGCAATGCATCAGAGTATTAAAAGACAGATCTCGCAGAGTTGAGGAGCTTCCTCACGAAGCTAAGGATGTAGTGGAAGATGCCCTCTCGCAAATGGGGTGCGCAGTAAAGAGGAGAGCTGTAAAGACATCGTGAAGATCTCACGGTGTAAGATCCTAAGAATTTGCCATTACGAAGTTCTCACGGAGATCAAGTTAAAGTAGCCGCGTGCAGAACATAGCGAGTCCATATGTATACTAAACAAAATGTTACCTCATGGAGTTCTTGCATAGCCAAAGAAGAGAGAGACTCCCAAAATTCTCCTCATGCAGATCTCATGCACTCTGAAGCCTTACCAGTTACTATGCAAGCGCAGAAACATACCGATGCAAGTACTCAGCAAGAGAGAGAGCTTCTGAAGCTCTATTGCTTGAGAAATCTAGGCGCTCCAGATCATCTTTGCGATAGCATTGCAGTGCAAAGGAACTATGCGATTAATTGAAGATTTACTACACGAGTGAGCACTTCCCACAAGACCAAAGGCTACTCCGCGAAGGTTCTGCAGCTGCGTGAATGAATTAATGCATATGCTAGCCCCGCGAATCACGGCCTCCCCACTTCTCAATTTTAACACAGGGACCTTTTGGGAATTTCCCAAGGCTAGGGCACACTTTCAAAGGCACGGATCTCAAGGTGCACATCTCAAGGCACTCAAGGGTCGTAATAGTGCCACGTCTGCTAGAAAAATTAGGGTTAATCTCTTTAGAGCCAAGGCCGTATGGACAAAGCATATAAGCTACACTTAGAGTTTAGTTTTAATCATCAATCCTTCCTTCATCCTCTATCGGCTGAGAGTTCCAGCAAGCTAGGGTTAGGGTTCGGGTTTGATCATCTCTTTTTCTTATTTTTCTTCTTTCTTAGCCCAGTATTTACTGTCTAATCTTCTTGTAAGTAGTTAGGCTTAGTTTTATTTTAGTTTTGTAATAGGTTTTATATACATTGGGATTTTTAATGGGCAGTTGTGTATAGGTTGCAGCCTGGAGGCAGTTCATTGTAAGGTTTACTTTTATTAATGGATTGTTGTTTTAATGACTAATTGAATCTAAAGATCTTATGGTTCCCTTAGATGTCTATAGGATCCATATATTTGGGATGAGCCCATTTAGCTTTCAGTAGATCTATTGTTTACTATCTGATTTCCCTTGGTTTGATAGCCCCATGGAAAGCAATGTTAGATCTGTAGTGAGATCTAGGGAGCTCAGAGGCCTGTGAACCATGGTGGTTGCAATAATTTACATGTTCTTTCTCAAACCTCTGTGGCATGGACAAACCAATGGGATACCCTATGACCATTTGAGTGGATAGAGTACAGCCCTAAGGTGGTGTCCAGCCACATGTTCAAGAAGGATTCTTCTCCCCTGCACATGAGCTTCTAGAGCCTTGTGAGGAGGTTTTGTACAGGAATTGGCTCCCCTTTGTTTTACCTAACTGATATCAGATATTAGATCTGATTTCTCTGTAGTAGTTGCAGCTTGAGGCTGAGTCATTGCAGGCCTTTTGTAGCAATGACTAGCTGAATCTAAAGCCATATTCAACCTGTTACATGGTCCTTTTTGTAGGCACAGTGAGTCGTTGGCCTTGGCAAAGCACTTAGGATTTTATGGGTTGGAATACCTAAGGATGTCAGCCAGATTTGTGCGCAGATCTAGGGAGCTTGTAGCACTGGCATTACATAGTGTTGTAATAGTATTCTGGGCCTGATCTAGTTCAGTAGTTGGAGAAATGATCAGTCTACTCCTCTGGATTAGATTAGCAATTTTTGGCTTAATCAATGGGATTTGACAGACTCTATAGGATGGGTTGTGACCAGTTGAGTGGATAGCCTATAGCCTTAAGAGCACCCCAAATGGCATTGGTTAAGTTGGATACTTCTACCTTGTTGAGACTTTTGATAGCGTCTCAGCAAGGAGCACTGCAGAGACAGACTAAATCTGAGTTACATTACTTCTTTAACTCTAAACTTAATTTGCTTACTTCTCACCATTTTTTATATTTTATTTTAGCACACACCATCACCATCTTCTTCTTAACCCTTTCTTTAAGATAGGGCTACATTTTATTTCTCTTTTATTAGGGTTAATTTAATGTAGCCATGACACCCAACTCCCTTTCTTTAGGATTGTCAAATCTGTAACCAGATCTGAAGGCCTACTATTATAGCCCATTTTGGGTTCTAGATCAATTTCTCTGTAGGATAAACTCTTATCAAAACTTGCTACATTAGACCCTGTATCTTGTAGGTCTACAATTACTTTAGTTGTGCTGAATCCATTCTTTTATTTTACTTTGTTTTCACCACACAATAATTAGCACTTGAAGTGGAAATCAACAACAATCTTGATCTGATTATAACCAGAAAAGTCGTCCATGAATGAGAGCATTCCGTGCCTAGCAGTATTATCGACCAAGATGTCAATGTGTGGCGAAGGGAAGCAATCTTTTGGGCTAGCCTTATTAAGGTTTCTGAAATCGTTGCACATGCGAACCTTCCCATTTTTTCAATACGAGCACAATGTTGGCTAACAACTGTGGGTATTTGGAGACCATGAGGAAACCAGCGTTGTACTGGTTGATGACCTCATCCTTTACTTTCAACATCCACTCTAGCTGGATACACATCAACTTTTGCTCGATAGACTTTACGTCGGGATATAGTGGTAACTCATGCTTGACCAAATCGGTGTCCAATCCAGGCATATCCTCGTATGGCCATGCGAAGACATCTTGGTATGACCGTAGAAAATCAATCATGCTCTTTCGTTCCTTGAGAGATAGCGATGTTTCGATCTTAGTAATTCTAGGAACCTCCTCGATATCTAGATTAACATCTTCAGTCTCTTCAACGATAGGGGTAGGGCCATGCTCAAAATCAGCATATTACTCAAGGAGCTCATTGGGAAGCTCTTCGATTAAGTCCTCTCCACCCAGATCCGTGATTCCTACCTCTTCTTGTATTTCTATAGGAAAGGGGGCAGTTTTACGTCAGATGTGTTCATTCAAGGCATCATTTTTCTTAATTTTATCAAAAAATTTAAAAGACAATATTTTTACAGTTTTTGTATTTTTTTATTTTTTTATGGTTTTCCTTTTCACGGGAGATGGACTCTCAGCAAGGCAGATTTTATATGCACCTGGTATTGTCTGCCAAGGCAAACATCTTACCCGACAGAATCACACCTTGAGCCCACTCGACATAGCCTTACTACTGTCCCCTCACAAAAGCGTAGGGCATCCCGACAAAGCAACAAGCCGATCATCTTACCCGATGAGATGCGTTGTGATTTCGAGAGGAGGATGAACCACCTCGATCTACACCTCACAAAAGATATCGCAATCATTAATTGTGCTGATGAAGAGCTACCTCTCACAAAACTAACCTCCCAGCATAGTGATTTTACAGTTTATGAGCTTACGGATGATGAAGAAGCAAGATAAGCCACTGAGGAGACACAGGACTTCCAACGGGCCATCAAATGCTTCGACGAGCAGACCCAAGCCGCTGCAGAACCCATAGAAGAAATCAACTTTGGCACCGAGGAGAAGCCCAAGAAGCTATTGATCAATACAACGCTTAGCCCCAAGGAGCGATAACAGATTATCCAAGTCCTCCAAGATCACGTTAGCTCCTTTGCATGGTACTACGAAGACATGCCTGGTCTGGACCCAAGCTTGGTAGAATATTATTTAGTCTTGGAGCCCGATGTGAAACTCGTCAAGCAAAAACTCAGAAGAATGCACCCGCAGACAGTGCCATAAGTCAAAGAGGAAGTTGATAAGCCACACAAGGTGAAATTCATCTGAGTTATCCCCTACCCAAGTGGGTTGCAAATATAGTACCTGTCACTAAGAAGGACAGTAGCGTACGGGTATGCATTGACTTTCGAAATCTTAACCAGGCATGCCAAAAAGATGACTTCCCATTACCACACATCGACACTCTGGTCGATAAACCTGTCAGACACAAGATGCTGTCCTTCATGGACGGCTTCTCTGGATATAACCATATCAGATTAGCAAAATCGGACCAAGAGAAGACTTCCTTCACCATGCCATGGAATTCTACTACTATGTCGTCATGCCTTTTGGCCTCAAGAATGCAGGAGTCACCTATCAACGTGCCATGATGGCTATATTCCATGGCATGATGCATAAGTGTGTAGAAGTCTATGTCGACAACATGCTAGTGAAGTTTCAAACCCGAGTAGGACATGCCAAAGTCCTTCGACTCGTGCTACAACGATCCAAAAAGTATCAATTGAAGATGAATCCAATGAAATGTGTATTCGTAGTGACCTCCAGAAAACTATTGGGATTCATAGTTGGCAAGTGAGGAATCGAAGTCGATCTAGTGAAAGTTAAAGCCATTCTCGAGATGCCGCCTCTCAGCAACATCAAAGAATTATGAGGCCTGGTAGGAAGGCTGTAATTCATTAGGAGATTCATCTCCTAGCACTCAGACAGATGCGACCCTTTCTACATACTACTCTAAGGAGGAGCCAAATATATATGGGATGATTGGTGTCAGCAAGCCTTTAACAACATCAAGTACCTCCTCAATCCCCTGATATTATCACCATCAATCCGTGGAAGACCCTTGATCCTTTACGTCTTGGATAACAAGAAAGCAATGGGAGTGATCTTGGGACAATACAATTAAGACAGAAAGAAAGAGAAGGCCATCTACTACCTCAGCAGGATGATGGATGAGTACGAGCAGAAATGCACTGCGATGAAGAAGACTTGCCTAACACTAGTATGGGCTTCAACGAAACTACGATATTACTTCAGAGCACAGAAGATAATGGTACTAGCACGCATGGACCCTTTGAAGTATGTCTTCGAGAAGCCCGCTATATCCGAGAAGATTTCTCGATAGCATATGCTACTACAAGAGTTCGACATCACCTACGTCACACAAAAGTCAATCAAAGGACAAGCGATCACCGACTACCTCATAAATCTTTCACTCCCGGGTAACAAGCCAGTTTTCATAGACTTCCTCGACGAAGACTTACTCTCGATTCACGAAGAAGAGCCTGACAAGACCTCATGGACCCTATACTATGACGACATTCTTAATCATAAAGGGAAAGGCATCAGGATAGTCTTACTAAGCCCAGAGGGGGTTTTCATACCGAAAGCCTTCAACTCGACTTCCCAGTCACCAACAATGTCATGGAATATGAAGCCTTCATTGTCGAACTACGAGCAACACTACAGCTGGGCGTCAAACAGTTGAAGGCGATCGACGACTCCAAACTTGTATATCATAGACGAAAGAAAGAAGACTGATGGCATACTTAGAAACATCTCAGTTCCTAGTAAAGAAGTTTAAGAGAATTTCCTTCACACATATCTCGAGACTAGAAAATGAGCTGGCAGACTCCCTCACCACGCTAGCCTCAGTCATACATATACCGATCGAACAAAGTTCCAAGTCCTTCTTCATCAAGAAATTGACCACGTCAGCACATGAAGTAGTCGAAACTACAAGTCCTCTCGAAGACCATGAAGCAAGAAGAAGCATCCACCTCGAAAAGTCCAAGGGGAAAAATAGCTACCGTCGCCACTTTTTGATTCAAGAAGTCACCCACCGACGATGAACAACCATGGTACTTCGACATATGAAACTTTCTAAAACACCGACATGTCCCTCCTTATGCTACAAATATTGAGTGGAAGACCATAAGGAATTGGTGCCCCAAATTCTGCATCCTAGGCGAGACATTATACGTGGAAGCCTCTACTAAAGGAGTACTGTTAGATGTGTCACGATGGCCGAAGGACAATATATCATCCGGAAAGCACACTCCAGCGCCTGCGGCGCCCACGCTGCTAGATAGAGACTCACAGACTAGATTATACGACAAGGCTTTCTCTAGCCAACAATGACAAGAGATTGCCACCTATACATCCAATGGTGCAAGCAGTTTCAAGAGCACGCCATGCTCATTAGAGTCCCATCAGTTGCACTGAACCCCATAACCTCACCATGGCCATTCTCCATCTGGGCTTTTGACATCATTGGACCCTTCACAGACACAGTTGGAAACACTCACAAGCACGAGTTCATCCTCACTACAACCGAATTCTACACCAAATGAGCGGAAGCTGAGTCCTATGTCAGAATTACTACTTCAACACTCGTGAAGTTTATTATTCAGAACATCATCACAAGGTTTGGAGTTCCTAGAATGTTCGTCATCGACAATGGATCATAATTCATTGCAAAAAAGATGAAGAAACTGTGCAAGAAGTACGACATTGATCTATACCACTCGTCAACATTCTACCCTCAAGGAAATGGACAAGCAGAGGCTACCAACAAAATGTTGATCTGAATTTTTAAATGAACAGTGGAGACAAGTAATGGAGCTGACTGGGCTGATCGACTACTCGAAGCACTATGGGCTTATAGAACTTCTATTCGCACGGGCACTGGCCAAACTCCTTATCTCCTCACATACGGGATGGAGGCAATCTTACCGTACGAAATACAAGTATCGTCCCTACATATCTAGCTTGACGATCAGCTATCCATAGATGAGAGGAGAGTTGCTCTACTCGCTAAGCTAGAACAACTTTATGAGATGCACCTAAGGGCACCCGATCATGCGCAAGTATATCAAAGGAGAGTGGCTAGGGCCTACGATAAGAAAGTTCTCGAGTGAACCTTCGAAATTAGAGAGTTAGTCTTGAAGAACATCTTGCCCTCCAAGCATGCCCATCCAAAAGGGAAGTTGAAGCCAAACTGGGAAGTGTCGTATGTTGTAGCGACCACGTACCCTGGAAATGCATATAAATTGGTAAACTGAGATGGGGAGGAACTTCCTAACCCATGGAATGCCATATACTTGAGAAAATATTATCCTTAGCCCCATGACTGTCGTATACCATAGTCTAGATAGCTATAGTTACCGCCCTTACAGTCATCACAAGTCATTCACTAGTCATACTAATTATTTCTAAGAATATCTCCTGTAAGCTTCCAACCCATCACCCACCCACTTATTCGAGCAATCTGATCAGAAGGATTAGTTGAATACCCAACTTCTTTTAAAAGCATGAGCAACACCCGATTCTCACCCCACTTTCTCGCCATTGGAGGAAACGTTAGAGCATAAAAAAATGAAGATGTTATGTTTAATCAAAACTCACTATTCCTGCATCAGCAGGTTGCTTTCAAGTTACATACATGATTTAGGAGAGAAACATAACCGAGTGAGAGCAATGCGATGGGTGAACAACTCAATGAGCCTAGGGAAGCATAAGTAACATGTGGGGACATTCCTGGTAACTCTATCGGGAAGGTATAAGCAAACTGCGAGGGCATCCTTAGTGCCTTTACACTACTAGATATCGTCCTAAGGAGGCAGGAGGAGGACAAACTCCTGCTGACGAAAGAATATGAGACTTTGATTGTGTCGAAGCATGATGGAGGGCTCAACCATGGCACCACATACCACCTGAGGAAAAGATTGTTGCTTATCTCTTTTAATGTTGTCAAGTAGAAAATTGTCTCTACGTCATTGAGCCTTATCCCTCTTTCACCCTTAGTCTTACTTTCGCACCATGAGTTAGAAACTTTCCGAGAATATCTCTAGAAATAAAACCGAAAACTTTTGGATTATGACTTATGCAATCACCTATTACTTACCACGCGCCTCGCTTCTACCAAGACTACATGATATGACGACCACTGTCAAGTTTAAAACCCAGCACACAAATGATATAACTCAAACGCCCTCTTCCCAGTACAGCAAGGCACCACGAGAAGATTCTCGTTGAAACTAACTCGTCAAACCTGTCTATCACTCTACGTAGGCCCAGATACTCATGAATCCAAGAAAGCTCCATTGCACCTCAACACTAGGGCATTTTTATTTCAAGGAAGGAATTACTTCAGCCCCCCCTGCATGTTCATAGTTGGATGCAAAACAACGAGGTCACTACTCAAGGAAGACTCTTGTAGATACTGGATTGACTATCCTATCACACTCCTACACAGGGACATTTTTTTTTAGTTAGTCTTTAGATTTTCTTTCAGCACTTTGCTTTCCCTTTTGCATCATTTTCCCTTTACTTGTAATGAAAAGAATAAAATAAAATAAAAATAAATAAATACAATCATACTTCTCTTGTTACCAAACTCCAGTTGGAGATAACCCCCCCCCCTTGACAATTAGCAAAGGGGAAAATGAAATTACTAATAAACATTATTTCTCTGTGTAGATACAAGCAACCTTCAACCATTACTGGGCCAACTCAAGGAGCATCGAAGTCCCAATAATAGGCGATGGCACCTGAGCAAGTAGCTAAAGCGTGGATGGTAAAAGAAAAGAGTGCAAAATCAGGTACCCCTATACCAAACTCCATCTCTATACATCTTAATCAACCTGTGGACCACGAGCCTGGTCCACTGAAGCCTCAGTTGAATCCTGGGGAGCAGGTCGATGTCTCTTAGAAGAAGAAAGTCTGTTGACAGATCCCCCCTCACTCGCCTGGCTCAAAGCCCGCTTAGACTATGAACGTAGGGGGTCAAATGTGAACAAGGGCCCAAGGGCCGAGTCTACCCGAGCATAGGCCCTCATACGCTCACGAGTCACGTGATGAATCTCCACTAGTGAACCACTAATCCTCGATCTAGACCTTGGATTGTGATTGAGCAACCCTCGCACTCTCCCTCCTACTCTCGCCAACTCGTGTCGCAAAAGATCTATCGTCGACTGCATCTCAGCACGAGCTATAGCTTGAGCAGCCTCCAACTCGGTCCCCTGAGTCCATGATGAACTCCTGAAGATGACACTGTGTAAGATCAAAGGGAACCTCGAACACTTCCTGGCAAGCCACAATGCACTGCATCTCTCAACACGACTCCTCCAACTCACTCATCTGCGCACGATCACGTGGCTAAACTAAGAAAATAGGTGTATATGACAAAATAAAAGGTCAAGAGTAATGAAGGTACACCAGCTCAACACATCCCTGAAGAAGGTGCTTGACTATCGCGACAGTCACCGAATCAACACACGACGGAAGAGGAACCCCGGACGTGGATGCTACAATGCAAATAAGAAACACATCAGATAACAGCATGACTACAAAACTGAAAACATGACTACATTGACCATATATACATGCATAGGAGTAGGATCCTGACGGGTAGCCTCAAGGGTAGAGTCGTGGACCACCTGTGCAAAATAAAACAAGTAAAATGCTAAAATCCGTCAGATAAAACCAACCAGTAAGTAAACATCGAACACATAAACAAAATACATACACATATTATACCTGACTCTCTGGGCGCAGTGAAGCAGTTGTGGCCTCCCTCGTCTAGAGATCCTCGGAAAGTGTGCGCTAGAAATTCCAACATGGCGTCAGGTCACTAAATGATTGAATATAATAAAACAAAGCAACTCAAGCACCAAGACTCACCCAACGGTGCAACTCGGCACGAAGATGGGCTATCACTAGGTCATCCCGACTAGAGGACGTTACTGAAGACAAGTCAAAGGCTGGAGCAAATACCCCAGTGAGCAAATACCCCAGAAAGCTCTGCCCTTTGCAAATACGATACAAAACAAACACCTCAGAAACAATAGAACCGACGACACTAACGGTTAACTAAAGCTAAACACAAAACACTCACTAGTCTATCAATCTCTGAGCGCAAGCTGGCCTCCACCTCACGACCAGCCCGCTGCTGACCCTGTAGTAGCCCAATGAACTACCCCGATGAGCCATCTCACCCTCCCTCGTTGCCTAACATGTACACTAATATGATTAGCCAACTGAAATAAGAATAGGCAAATACAACTAAAACAGACAAACTAAGCTCACCAAAATACGACGGGTCTCCTCCAGCTGACCCCTCAGTTGATCCTCTGCGGTCTTGACATCTGTAATTGATGTCACCAAGGACCTCAACATCTTCTCATCAGGACGGGGGGCGCTCCCCATCCACTCCTGCGCAAGATGCAGGGCCTCCAATGCCCCGCGATCTCTAGGGCTTAGTTGAACCTGCTCTAGCTCAGCCACCCTCTCCCTCAACAATCCGGTAGAATTAGGCCTGCCAACACTGAAGGAGCTCTTCCCCTAGAAGGGGAACTGGGTAAAGAGCTGGCCACGGAGCTCCTCGAACCATCTAGTGAAGGTCTAAGCATCTACCTCATCACGAGCTCCAGTAACTTCAATCCCCCCAGACCTAATATCCCAATACTAATCTGGCATCTTCTTCTCAAAGAAGAGGCCAGGGGGACCGGTCTTTTTCTTCGACACCCACGCACGAAGCTTCGGGGGAACTCCTTGGGGGAGTCTCACTATCAAGCCACTCGAGATAAGTGAATCTGCTCCATCATCTCAAAATAGAGGATCCCTATCTCCCGCCTAAAAAGTGGCTGACAAGACTGTATCATAGCCCGATCGGAGCTCTCCCCATCCTCGTAGGGTCTCCAAATAACCTATCCCAAAATAAGCTGATAAGAATGGTAGTAAGAGCCGAAGTATAAAAAAAACAACACTAGGAAAATAAAACGAAGGACACACCTGATGGAGGTGCATATCCTCGAATAGCCACCTCGCGATCTGGAGAGCCGTAATCCTTTGGCGACCTCCCATCAGCATCCACCACATATACATACCCGAAAACGTGGGCGCCATCCCTGGAGGGACCCTGGGGTGAAGGAATAAGAAATGGTCATACGCCTAGAACTGTATAAAGACGAAGCAGAACTGTGTTAGCTTGAAAGAAGACGCATAGTCCTAAGAACTTATAGAAGAAAATTTGAAACCTCACCTGTAAGAAGGGAATGAAGTCGCTGATGGTAGCGACTCCCATCGCCCAATGGGACAACTATCCGTATAGGTGGGTTAGCGTCACCACACCCCATGCATATGAAGACACTCGCTCCAAGTCCACGAGCAATGGTAGGAATAACCTAGTGATACACCCCCGAGTGGAAGGCAAAAATTAAACACCTCCAAAAAAATGCATCAAGAGAGCCCTGATGACACGATCAACCTCTACCCTTGCCTCCAATATGGGAGCATGAGCTGCTATCACCCTGTGATGCTCCTCATATGCTACCACAGACTCAGGGTGACACCTCGTAGGAGTGAACCCCGCTCCAAACGTATCAAGAAACTAGGTGGTCCGAATAAGTTCAAGCCAGACTTGCTAGAAGCATACTCGGTCCTGAAACATTTGACGCTCACCGCTTGATAGTCAGACAACATCTGCCTAATCACAGGCTCACCGTCAAACCTCACTCTCGTAACACAGACCCAGTCCTTAGGAGTCAACAACATCATCCCTGTCGGGAAAAGCAATGCCTACTACTCCTCCCTCCACCTCTCCACTATAGCCCCAACCAAACCGACGTTAGGGTGGAAAGGCTTGAGCCCTAGGATGGGCCCGAAACCAAAGGATGCGAGCCGCTCCTATTGGAATGCAGGGAGAGCCCGATACCAAGTATGGGACTCGACCCATGAGGAACTGATGGACAAAGAAAGGGGCTCCTAAATGCACAACAAAGAATAGAAGAAATGTAAGAAACATAAAAGATCATGACTAACTAGGTGATAATAGTATAAGTGGCAAATAATCATGAGAAGAAAATCTATGTTGACTATTGAACATAGCATGCAAAATAGGAGAAAAACAAAGCGATAAATAAACGTGACCTAAAGCTATATACAAGCATGACGCATGAATGCCCACGCATGCTAAAACTAAATGCAAGTTCTGCATAAAAGTAAAGAGGTTTCCATGTCCTAGATGAACTACGTCATAGCCTAAATCCCTCAGAAAATAAAAGGGACTCTTGATTTTGAACACTTACTCGATTCGACTCAAATGCGTCAGCTAATGCAATTCGTATCGGACGTTCAGCACGAGGCGGCTCAGCACCCTCAGCAACGGGAGGATCCACACCCTCATCACCAGGAGGAACCTCATCCCCCTAGGCTACCGAGTCACCTCAATAAGACGCTCCTTAGCGACTGTGGGAACCTCCTCTGTACCACCGACGGGAACCTCCAGAGCACCTATGCCATCCACGCAAAATATGAAAAATGCACCAACTCTATTGTGCGGAATCTGAACCGATGCCTGAGAGTTTGAGCCATGTAACGGCTGGCCTCTCAATCCTGCGAATACATAGACGCGCGCAATCAGTTTACACGTTGACCCTGACATGCAGAGTAAGTCTGTTGATGCTTCAATCCCACACAATTCAACCTGCATGTAATTTGATTCCACACATGGTCACATGCGCATAATTCCCCAAGTATAACAAAAAAATAAGCACAAACCAGCTGCGGCCATAAATGGAGTTGTAGGCTTGTAGCCACACATAAAACAATGCCTACAACATAGAACCCATGCATACGCTCAGACTACCCTAGGAACGCATCGAACTCAAGTACCCCACTCTCTGAAGACTGAAAGAAGGCCCTTTTACGCATGCTTCAAACTTAACCATTGATCACGCCAAAGTTAACTAGACTAAACTAAACCACACCAGAGTAATTCCAATCAAAGCAGAATTTAAGAAACTCAAAATAAAGTCATAAAATGATAAATAAACACATTTCATTTTTTATAAATATGACCAAATTATTACAAATTTACACCAGGGGTGTACCCCCTGAATATACAAATCTGAAACAAAAGAGGAATTCGAACATAGGACAAACACTCAAGGCCACCCGAGCCCACGAGCATTCGGGGAAAGTCGCCTGAGTAGTTGTCCACAAGAGGGGGAGAGATGACAGAGACACCCGGAGAGGAAGCATACCCTGAACGAGCTCTAACATAAATCTCATATTTGCCTCCTTTTCTCCTCGAGAGGATGCTTATGATGCAATCTTCCAAGTCACACAATCAAGTGGCAACATCTCAGAACTCTGAGTCGGCGGAAAAGAAAGAGTGACTCACAGAAGGCCACTTAGGATCTGAGGCATACACCTATGAATAGTCGATTTGGAAAGCCCCAAAAGGAGGGCTCACAAAAGGTCAACCCACAGAGCCTACCAAGGAGCAATTGGGACCGATCACAAGAATTCTGGCCCAACTCTTTTCCTTGGCTTTCTTCCAGCCACCTTTAACTCTTCCATCTCTCCCCCTAACATAGTAGCACTTCTAGTGCTACCCCACATTCCCAATGTCGCTCATTCTCAAAATAAATAGATTACCATTACAAACCCCTTAGGATTTAATACTTGAGATACAAAATAAAATGGAAGTAAAGACAAAGAAAATAAAAATAGCAAACTCTCAAATGCTAGAATTAGAAAACAAAACAAAATAACAAAATGACAAAACAAAGCCCAACCTCTAAACACCTATTTATAACCTAGGTCCCCTTCACCACAAAATGACAAATGCCTCACTCACAAGCCCCCTTCATCTATCTCAATTAAAACAAGACACCTAGCCCCTTAAAAGAAATACCAATCCATGTCAAGACAAGATAAACCAATAAACATGCAATACTTATCTCTAGAACAAACACTAATCCATGAAAAAATAGATAAGCCAATTGCATTAAAACACCCAACACACTAATCTAGAAACCCAAATTCACACATCTCTAACAAGTGTCATTCCAAGCCAAACATAAGACCAAAACAAAATTCCTTAAACACACACATGGAAACCCCTCCTTCACCATGAAAAAAGCAAAGCTCTCCAAACCCAATAGCAAAATTAAATCCAAAAGATTAATCCCCCAAAATGAAACCCGTCACTTATACCAGAGCCTCAAAAAAGTAGACACAATAAAATAGACAAAACAAAATAAAATAAAATAAAAAAGGGGAAAATCACCCCCCTACAGCTCCATGGCAACCGTACTCGCCGCCCTCTCACCACGGTAAATAAACCAACAAAATAAAATATATAAAAAA
The DNA here is from genome assembly GCA_021018995.1 of Chloranthus sessilifolius. Lineage (NCBI taxonomy): Eukaryota > Viridiplantae > Streptophyta > Magnoliopsida > Chloranthales > Chloranthaceae > Chloranthus > Chloranthus sessilifolius. The sequence continues at coordinate 62,622,136 of CM037586.1, forward strand.
AGCATCCCTCATAGTCCCATCGCCACAACGCCACCCAAAGATTTCAAAACACTCCCATGATCGGGACCTCGAAAAATAGAAAATAAATAATAAAAGTCCCATCGCACAACCCCTACCTGTCCCACCACGATCGGAATCACTCTCCGTTGTCCCATCCCATGATGCCACACACCGACCAGAGAAAAGGCTGTTGACATCCCACACATGTCCATGATAGTCCCATCGCAACACTACCCCACTGTGTGACCTCGCACACCACGTGACCAAAAGAAGACTCAACCAATGCCTTGTCGCAATAAAACAAGCCAACCCACCACCAAACCCAGAAATCAACCAACCAGAAGGGGAGGTCAACCAATGTCCCCTCACAAAGAAGCAGGTAGTAAAGCTGAACTCCCCAAATATCCCATCGCAACAATCAGCGTGTCCCGTATTATAACAACTATCAGACCCTACTATGGGAGAAATAGAAGAGGAGAGGAAACTCTCCGAAATCCTAATAAATATCAAGTCCCGTCACGAACCTCTCTTCACGCACCCTGACAACACATCACATGACCACCATGAAATAACAGCACCCATCAATTACCAAGTCTCATCGTGAGCATCAGGCGATCCGAACATCCCATCGCGAGACAAATCAGGTGAGTATCACTTTCTCCTTTACTTAATATTCTCATAAAATATAGTTAGCTAATATTAAGTTAAATGTTTTCAAAACTCATCTCTCCCAATTCGTAAATCATTGTAGTCATATGAGACAATCATCAGTATCCGCGAGAAGGTTAGACAGGGCACCGGCATACCACGCATCGTCCTGACAACCAAACAAAGGTCGGGTCCACAAATCCCATTCCAATGGATTTGCTCGGCGACGTCTCGGAAGTCACATTTTTCAAAGTTTTACCACCGAATTGATCTTAAGTTAAAAACCCAAATTTACAAAACTCCTATCTATTAAAACCTTCACCTCTCATCACCAAATCCATTCTTCCCCTTGGGAAACCAAACACTAAGTATACTCAACTCTGATAAATCACAAATGTCCACTAGAAAAGGACCCTGACGCGCCATTGGTGTGAGCAACGATGCGCCCGATCTGACATGGCTTGCGAAAGCCCTTGCCATCATACTACTTTATATTATCCAGTCACTTGACCTTGTCTCTGGACATTCGTATGACGCCCCTCGATACCTTGATTATGTTAATTTCCCTCTGCTTGACTGCCCCTTACAGCAGGTCACAATATGCGGTGGGATGCCACTTGCACCCACAGATGAGGATAAACCTCTTGACAGCTACCACTGGGCCTCGAATGCTCCCTTTTAGCTTGCACAGATAGATAAGAAAGCCAAGCACTTTATATCAGCTCCCCAGTTTACAGTTGTGATTTTCCAAAGAAATGAGAAGGCACCTCAGAGGAGTGGTTTCTACTTCTTTGACGCATTCTTATTCTACAAGAACACGCCAAAGAGAGGCATCTGTAGACACCCCAATTTTGCCCTCTCAGAGTATACAAACCTATTCGGTCAACCTTTAACCCTGCCCACAACCTTCGGATAAGGACCGACCTTCTCTGAAGACTTTAAAACCCTAAATACAGGAACCATATACTGAAATAATAGCATATGGCTGAGACCTAGGCTGAAACAATGGCTCTGCGGATCATACCAAACCTGACCCGAGAAGACCCTAAATTTCATGCATATACAGACGCGCAAAGCTCAATTGCACGCGTGCAATTGGTCCCACTTGAGCCATGCCCACTCTTCCTGAGGACCGCCTTAGGACCTAAATTACGTGCAAGTACCTATGCGCTTAATTCGATTACACGCAGGCCCGACTGCACAGAATCAGTCCTACTTAGACTGGAAACTGCTTTTTGCAGACTGCCCAAAGACCCTGATCCCATGCACACAAAGGTACACGAAATTGATTCCACATGGTCCCATTCACGTAAAATCAATCCAGATGCAGATTGGGACTCTAATTCCCAAAGCCACCTGAACTCCCCAATCTCACGCAGAAACCCCCTGTGTAAAATCGGATTCCACGCATAACCTCTCACATGGAATTAGTTCCAAAGCACATTAGAACTAAGATACCCCGCCCGGCCGGTCACTCCCCAGTTAGTAGCCGACTCAAAGTGAATTAAGCACCAATACACATGCATGGAATTCAATTGAGGACCACCCGTCATGGGCAGAATTGGCCTATCCTGCACATGACCACACATATGGAATTAGTCCAATACCTATAAAAAGACCCCCCCCCCCTTTCATGCCCAAACAGAACAATTTCAATAGCAATCTCTCCCCCTTCGAGCTCAGGCCTCACCCAAGCTCGAGTCCTTTCTGTCTGAGGCACTAGAAGGAGGAAGAAAGGCTTATCTTCAAGTAATCTCTTTCTAGTTCTTAATTTCTAGTTTTGGTTCTTAGGTTTTAATTTCTAGTTCTTAATCTCTAATTCTTAGGTCGTAATTCTTTGTTCTTAGTTCTTAATTTTCTAAGTTCTAGATCTTAGTTCTTACTTTCAAGTTCTAATTCTAGTTCCGGATTTCATACTTCTAGTTCATAGCCCTAAGTTCTAGTTTTAATTCTTAACCTTTAAATTCTTAATTTTGATCCTTAAATTCTCAATTTTTAATTAAAATGCAATTTTTAATCTCTAATATTTACAAAATAGCCCTTAGCCAACCGATTTGCCCAACGGAGCTTACGGAGGGCACCCGGGAACGGGGTCGATCCTCCTTAGCATAACGGGCCACAACCCCTTTATTTTCCCAGTCAGAATAGAATTAGGAGACTAAGTTAATTAGAGTCAGAGTAGTATTAGGAGACTAACTCAATTACAATCAGAGTAACTTTAGGAGACCAAAATAATTAGAATTAGAATCAAAGTAGGAAACCCAATCAATTAGAGCTAGAGTAGTACTAGGAAACCTGCAATCAGTCAAACCCAGAGCAGGATAAGGTGATAAAGCTAACTAGACTTAGAGCAGGATTAGAAAGTTAGGCAAGACAGACGACAACAGTTGGAGTTAGCCTCTGTAGCTGGCAATCGCATCAACCCAAGTACTTCTCCTTTTGAATTCACCTCTTTATTTTCAACATTTAATATTTCTGAGCTCATTACTCCATCGTCCCTAGCTAGCATCCATAGGATCAAATTGGGCCACTTATTCTTGGGATCAAAAGGAACCCAGAAAAAGCACATACCAATAGGGGGTGGCTCTCTATTTATAGAGTTTGAGTGGATTAGAGAGATACTTAAGGACTAAGTGGGCTAGCAATTAGGTAATCCCTAATCTAAGGTTTCCTAGAGTTTTGGAAGTTTGGATAGGTGGAAATTTGGGTTCAATGATAGATGATAGGGTGGGGTTCTAAATGGCAAAAGGGTGAAATTAAAAGCTACGAGGGGTGTAACAGTCCTAAAGAAACCAACCGCAAACTTTGGGGGGTGGTAAAATATTCAAACCCTAGAAGTGAAATTCGACCATTTTTAATAAAAACTAAAATTTTAAGCTATGCGTATATAGTATGTACGTATAGCTTAGTAGCTGTGCTTTTCACAGAATGAGAAGTTCATAGCCCGAGCATGGGGGGTCTAAAGCTGCAGCCAAAAAATTGGCTATGCATATATACTATGTACACATAGGCTATTTTTTAGCAGAAATTGGCTATGCGTACATAGTATGTACACACAGTAAAATTCTGCCAGAAAATGGTCATGCGTACATACTATGTATGCATAGCCCAAGTTTGGTTTCTCAAAAATGAAGGAATGGATTGTGGGCCCAAGTTGGGCCCAGTATGGGTTGACAAGGATTTTATGGGTCTAGTTGGGTTTTCTAAGAGTCCTAGAAGGGGGTTCGGATTAATCTCTAAGGTTTTGGGAAATGCTTTCGGAAGCTCAGGTGCAAACCTTTCTTTGAAGTATATGTCGATCGTGCCTTGGGCCAAATTTGGGTGTCTACACAAAGTGAAGGAAAGATTCTATCAAAACCAAGTGTAGGTGCTGGTAGTTCTATAGATAAAATGAGCTTTAAATTCTTCCTTATTCATCTCCTCTAACTCTGGCTAGGTGGCTGCTAACTGACCTTTGGAGTTTTTGGGTCATGAAATGACCGTAAGTGATTAAGCTAAATAAAGTCTTAGTTAGAGTTGTGATAGGTTTTTAGTACAAGTAGTATAAAAATATTTCGTAGGTGCAAGTGCGAGTGGGGGTTTCCAGGAGTTTTGATAGTATAACTTAACAAGATCAAACTAGCATTTAACATAAATTCTAAGTGTAATTATCATAAGCACATTCTATTCAACATGACGGCAAACATCCATTAAAGAATAGCAATTTATAACTCAAGTAGGAAATAATAAGATTACATTTAAAGCATGGAATACAGTTTGCTGCTACAACATCATTCAACAAAGACTTACAAATATAACATTAAGAAGTGCAAGTTTTACAAGTTACCTTAAGATCATCAAAGATGATTAAGTATAAATTTGGTTATTGGGGTTATGTGTTGGTTATTCTTATTGCAATTTATTCCTTAATTATTAGTATCTTTTAAATAATTCAGTGTCGATACCAGAACACCAACCATGGTCTGAGATTCAAGATTCAAGATGCCAATGTTTACGTGAATAAAGGCCGGCACTCTCCACCGTTTAGCCAATCAAGGCAATGATCAATGACCATGTTGGTCTAACTAGACTCGATCCTCAGCTGATATTTCAAGATCCTTTCAAGTACAGGGTGCTCATATGAGCCTGTTCATGAGAACAGTGATCAACTATGTGAGGCTTTCAAGTTCAAGATAGTATCTCTTATCACTTTCAAGATTTCAGGATTTGCTATCAAGTAATTAATGTTCAAGGTTCAGTATATTCAGGATTTTCATATTCAAGTTCAAGTATACTTCTTTCTAGAAGTTCAAGTTCAAGTTCCCATTCCAAGTTTAAGATTCAAGTATTCAAGTATTCAACTACCCATTTCGGGTTCAAAATTCAAGTATTCAAGTACCCAAGATTCAAGTATTCAAGTACCCATTTCGGGTTCAAGATTCAAGTATTCAAGTTCGAGTTCAAATTCTAGTACATCTTCATGTTAAATTTCAAGTTCTAGTTTCCAATATCAGTTTAAGATCAATTTCGAGTTCTAGTTCAAGCAAGAATTCCTGTTCACGTACAAGTTCTAGTTCCAGTATGAAGTCGAGTACAAGTTCAAATTCAAGCACAAGCATGAGTTCAAGCACAAGTACAAGTTCTAGTTCAAGCATGGGTTCAAGGACAAGTACAAGTTCTAGTTCAAGCACGGGTTCAAGCACAAGTACAAGTTCTAATTCAAGCACAGGTTCAAGCACAAGTACAAGATCTAGTTCAAGGACGGGTTCAAGCACAAGTACAAGTTCTAGTTCATGTTTAAGTTCCAGTTCAAATACAAGTTTGAGCATAAGTTTGATTACTAGTTCAAATACAAGTTCGAGTTCCAGTTCAAGTATTGGTTCAAATACAAGTTCGAAGGCAAGTTATAGTTCAATTACAAGTTCGAGTTCAAGTTCAAATACCAGTTCAAATATAAGTTTGAGTTTAAGTTCATATACTAGTTCAAATACAAGTTTGAGTTCCGGTTAAAATACTAGTTTAAATACAAGTTCGAGTTCTGGTTCAAGTACTACCTCAAATACAAGTTCGAACGCAAGTTTTAGTTCAAATTCTGGTTCAAAATACAAATTCAAGATCATATACCTATCTAAGGATCTCTCTGTCATGTATTGTATTCTCTACACATTCAAGATTCGATCTTCATGTGCAAGCATGTCACTATCTATTAATCATCTGCTTTTCAAGCATTTCCATTTCCCATATCCAATATCCTATTTCCTATCCAAGCATGCCCAAGCAGAAGTCAAATCTAAGTTTCAAATCATATGACTTGATCCTAAGGAAGGATTTCATCAGCTTAAACTTATGCCAAGTGTTACCTCAGTTAAAGTCCAAAGGGGGGCTTATGTTTGTCATCGTCGATAAAATAAAACTCGGCTGTCTCTATTGAGGCTTCAGGCATCAGAGTGCCTATTTCTAAGAATCCTATATTTTCAAGTTAATTAAACTGACTGGCCGTTCATTAGTTATCATATGGTTTCGGTATGGGCCTTAAGTCTAATAAGTTTTAAGTCCAATGGGTTATGGATCCAGTGAGTTATGGGTTCAAAAGGGTTATGAGTTATGGGTCCAAAGGGTCCAATAAGGTATGAGTCCAATGGCCCATTTCCAATGTGATTCAGGCCTTTACTAGATCTAAAACTAAGTATACGGGACTTTTCAAGGCCCGAGAGTTGAGTAGTAAAAAATACCATCTTTCACCTCCTAACCCGACCTTTGTTAGGCCCTTGAATTGACTAATAAGGTGTGTTAAGGATGTTTTGTAGATAAGCAATAAAATCCCGCCTTAGTGCAGATATCTACCTAAAAAGGCCAAAGAAGCAATCTGTTCCTCATCACAGTTTCCCAACAGCCCAAAAGCCTATCAATCAAGCAATCAGAGTTATATAAATTTATGAGAAGGTCATGGGATCAACAAGTCATGCTTGAGACCAAGCACAGTTGTAGAGAAGATAGATTGAACCCACCAAGAGGTTGCTAAGTGCTAATAGATGGAAGATAGTGCACCAGAAATAGGTGTCAGCTAAGGAAAGTCAAGGAAGAAGCTGTCGAGAAGTTCTAGAGCTCAAATGCCAAGCTACCAAGAGGATCCAAAAAGCTATCAAAAGGTTCCAGTTGCTTGTCGATAGGTTGTGCCTGAAGAGAAAGAATCTTGTCAATACCTTAAATAAAGGTGCAGTGGAAGTCGCGAGGTTCAAATGAACCTATCAAGCAGAATGAGAGAAGCTTTCGACAGGATCCTCCAGTACCTGCCGAGATGATTCCCAACATGTCAATCACTTCACCAAGTCAACAAGATGGTTATGACCTGCCGACAGGATAAAGGAAGAACTAAATAGAGGTTATCAAGAGCTACTTCAAACCTGTCGAGAGAGGCTAATCCTAGCGATGAGTACACTTCAACCCAGCAAGAGGTTATCCCAAACCTATCGAAAGACTGAGCATACAGACCAAGAACCCGCCGAAAAGATCTCTAAACCTCTCGACATTCATTCTGGAAACTTCTAATGACCTTTCTTCAGCAATCACAACTTCTAGATTCCGCGCACACGTGCCAAGGCACGACAGCGACCCCTGGGGGGTATTTTTGGTATTCAATTGAGCACAAGCGGAAACTCTAACTACCTCACATGTACTTGTTAGTTGCGGACCAATAGGAGGAAAGCTTCTAGAAGTGGGATCAACCACATCAACATAACTGCATTATTCTTCTGAATTTTGATTGGCTGAAATAGATTTGAGGAAAAGGTATAAATAGAGGAGCAACGACATGGAAAGGCATCCAGAAATTGAGAGAGCAGAGCGAGAGATTGAATTCATTTTTCCCTCTCTTTTCCTCCTTCTTTCTCTCCATTAGCCAATGATGGTTGGCTAAAAACCTCTTCAGTAGCTAGGGTGAGGGTATGATCTATAATTGAGAGTTTTAGAGGCTTTGTGAGGGATTGGATATTGCACAGATTGTAGATCTCAGCACATCGTTATAAGTAGTAGCATTGCAATAGAATTGTGGGTTTTAGAGTTAATTCTGAGCTAGATTTCATTTACGCTTATTTGATTTCCTTAGTTTGGATACTCCTGTGAGCCAGCCAGAAATGGAGAGCTTGTAGCCTGGTATTCACAACATCTACAATGATTAACTTGTTCTAATCAAGACCATTGGCTCAAGACAATCTCTAGGAGGATCTGTGACCATTAAAGTTGACAGATCATAGCATTAGGATTGCTTTGATATGTTGGGACAATCTCTGGGATGGTCTGTGACCATTAAAGTGGACAGATCATAGCCTTAAGATTGCTTCAATTCTTAGGTTGAGATTGGATTCTTATACCACACATCTGCTGGGGTAAAACCTGGGGAGCTTATAGCCAGATGAAGGATTGTTGCAGATCTGATCTAAGCATTGCCTCTGATTTAATCAATTTTTAGTGAAATATCAAATCCCTAGCTGCTGATCTTCATCCTTTTTTATTTTTAATTCATTTTCCTTCACTTTTGTGTTTTCTTAAACTCTGGATCAACTATATTTAATTTCTGTAGTTCGTAGTCACAAAACCCAAAAACCTCTCCTCTTTCTTGTTTTAGAATAGCTTAAAGTAGGATAGAGTGTCAGATCTATTGTAGATCTGGAGATCCATCATAGTTTATTCACATTTTCCCTATGGACATACCCTTACTTACATATAAAACTTGTTGTAATATCCCTGTATCTTGCAAGTTTAGGAGATTGTAGTTGTGCTGAATCCATCCTTTGTTTTAATTTGATTCTATTTTGTTACACACTAAATCAGCACACCCTATTTCCTTAAAAAGTTTTTGGCACCGCTGTCGGGGATCATGTGATCTAAACTTGGTAGATCTAAGTTTTCTTTCTAATTTCCTTGTAGATTTGTAATTGTGATTACCTATTAAGTGTTTGACTAATTGCTCCAGTAGTATTTTGTAGTTTGATTTTCTTTTTAGATCTGAATCTGTGGTACTTCAAGCATTGTGCTAGAGGTTGTGCTGAAGTTTGCATCTCTTTACAACTCTATTATTTTTCATATATGTGCATTTGTAGATTTATTTGCTGTTTGTACTTGTTCCTGGTTGTTGTATTAGTTGTGAACTGTATTTTAGGCATTATGTGAGTGGTATATGTTTGGAAGAACTCTCAACCCCCAGATTTTGCCATTAAATCGAGAGGTTGAAAGGATTCTCAGACCCAAACAAACCCCACCTACGTCTGCTGAAACTGAATCTGTAACAATGGGTGAGCAACCGAAGTTATTGTTGAAGGATAATTATGCACCTGGTGCATATAATTCTCCTTTCTGCATCCAGTTTCCTGTGGTGGCAACTAATTATGAGATTAAGTCCTCAACCATGCAGATGTTGCCTTCTTTCCATGGCTTGAGCAAAGAGGATCCATACAAGCACGTGGATGAATTCCTTGCTTGTGCACCACCTTTAACATTATAGGTTTAGGACCAGAAGCTACCAAGCTTAGGCTATTTCCTTTTTCATTAATGGACAAGGCCAAGGCCTGGTTATCTCTGCTTCCCCCTAACAGTATCAACTCTTAGGATGACATGCAAAGTCAATTCCTAGCTAAATTCTTCCCCATGTTCAGAACCAGTCAGTTGAGGAAGAATATCCTCTCATTTTCTCAACTCTCAGCTGAAGGGTTCCATGAGGCATGGGAGAGAGTAAAGGAGTTGTTGAGGCAGTGCCCCCACCACCAGAATCTTGAATGGCAACTTATCCAAAGTTTCTATCAAGGAATTGACTTAAAAAATAGAAATATGATGGATGCTTCTTGTGGAGGCACATACCTTCATAAAATAGCTTAGGAAGCATGGGAATTGTTTGATGTTATTAGTGAAAATTTATTACAGCAAGAGTCTCTTGCTAGGGATGTGGACACACCAGGAGTAACGTTAAGGGAGAACACAATAAGAGGGAAAGTTTATGAAATTGGTGGGTATAGTGATTTGAAGAGAAAGATAACCAGCTTAACTTAAAAGTTGGAGAATATAATGGAGGAGAGGCAGTCTCCATTGGTTGCTAGTGTGGGAGAGGCATGTCACATTTTCCAATCTCATACTCATCCCATCCAAGATTGCCCCTCTGCTGGGAATTTCCCAGAATTGGTAATGGAACATGTGGTTGTTGCCCAGTCTTATGGTCAGCAGCCAACTACTGGTTATTCTTGGAGGAACCACCCTAACATGAGGTGGAAGCAAGATAATGTTCAAACCCAAAATCAGCAGCAGCAGTTCCAACATTAGTTCTATCAGCAACCATAGCAGCCAATGTCTTTTAAACCTGCTCCCCAAACTTATCAATAGAATTTTGTTCCAAGGATCCAATACCAGCAACCTATGGTTCAGCCTGTGTAGCCAAATGTCCCAATTTCAGCCTCTAGAACACCCTCTTTTGAATAGCAAGTTATGACATCATTACAGAACTTAGGCTCTTTATCCCAAACCGTCCACTCTCATAGCCAGAGCATAAAAAAGATAGAAGACCATCTTGATCAACTATCTAATGCATTGACAAAGAGAGAGAAGGCAGGCTGCCTAGTCAACCCGTGGACAATCCAAAAAGACAATATGTGGTAGGTGAAGTCTCTTCTTCCCATGAGGAAGCTAAATCATTCACCACATTAAGAAGTGGAAGGCTAGTGGACAATCAGGTAGGCTGTGGGCCTTTGAAAATTTCACAGACAGAAGATGAAGTAGTTCCAATGAATGTACAGTAGGAGCAGTCTAGTTTGAATAAGGGGGATGTTAATGCTCCCCAATAGAAAAAAGAAAAAAAAAAGAAGAAAAAATTGAAAATAAAAATAAAGAAAAAATTGATGAGTTGGCTAAGGCTGCAAATGGGAGGCCAGTTCCCCATTTGCCATTTCCAAATGCTTTAAAAGCAGCTTCTCCTTTTGATAAGGGGAATGCCAAAGTAGAGGAAATGATAAAAACCTTTAAGCAAGTAAAGATCAACCAGCCTTTACTTGATGCAATCAAGCAAGTGCCAACCTATGCTAAGTTTTTAAAAGATCTTTGCACCCACAAAAGACAATCAAGGATTCACCTATCTAAGAAAGTTTTTTCAGCAGAAGAAGTGAACCAAGTCTTGACTATAGAAACCCCAACCAAGCTCCAAGACCCTGGAGTTCCCACTATCCCCTGCATCATTGGAGATCATACCATTGAAAAAGCCTTATTAGATCTAGGAGGTAGTGTGAATTTACTTCCATATTCAGTACATGAGAAGTTGGGCTTAAGTGAGTGGAAGCCTACACATGTGGTCTTACAACTAGCTGACAGATCTGAAAGGAAGCCTGTGGCCATCATAGAAGATGTCTTGGTTGGGGTTGACAAATTCTTTTATCCTACTGATTTTCTGGTGTTAGATATGGAGCCGAGCAAGTGTGCTACTTCCATCTCTGTGATTTTGGGTTGGCCTTTCTTGGCCACTGCCAATGCATGTATTCAATGTAGATCAAGAGTCATGGAAGTAACCCTTGGTAATATGAAAGTCAAATTGAATGTGTATAATGTAGCTCATCAGCCTGATTTAGATAATGAGGATTATTTTTCCATTGAGTTGCTGAATGAGTTAGTGGAAGAAACTCTACCCCAACTTCTGCTCAATAATGATCTGTTTGATATTTTTGATGAAGTTTGGAAGGAAACTGTGGAAGAGAAAGCCTTCACCTCTGGGTTTGAGCAAGTGCAAACTATAAATTCTGAAGTGGAGCCAGCAAAGCATCACCCAGGAAAACCAGCTTTGTTATCTCTTCCACCACCTTCTAAGGCACCCCTACTGCCTTCACTAATTAGTCCCCCAGATGTGGAGCTGAAGCAGCTCTCAAAATCTTTAAAGTATGCTTTCCTAGCAGATAATAAGAAATTGCCAGTCATAATTTCTTCCTCCCTCACTCTTGAGTAAGAGGAAGAACTGCTTTGTGTGCTGAGGAAGCATAAGAGAGCAATAGGGTGGACTATTACAGATCTTGGAGGTATAAATCATGTTGTGTACATGCACAAGATTCCTCTTGAAGAGGGTTCTAAACCTTATGGAGAGATGCAAAGGAAATTGAACCCACACATGCAGGAGGTTGTCATGAAAGAAGTTGTCAAGCTGTTAGATGCTAGGGTCATTTACCCCATCTCAGATTCTCAATGGGTGGCACCTACCCAGGTGGTGCCTAAGAAATTTGGGATAACTGTAGTTCAAGCAAACTCAGGAGAGTTGATCCCAACCAGACAGACCACTGGTTGGAGGGTGTGTATAGATTACAGGAAGCTCAATGAGAAAACTAGCAAAGACCATTTCCCATTGCCATTCATTAATCAAATCTTGGATAAGCTGGCAGCCAAGGCATTTTATAGTTTTCTTTATGGTTATTCTCTGACATGATTGATCAGTTCTTGGAGATTTTTATGGATGATTTTTCCATTTATGGGGATGATTTCAGTCAATGCTTATAGCACCTTCGCCTGGTGTTGCAAAGATGTGAAGAAACCAACCTAGTCTTAAGTTGGGAAAAGAGTCACTTCATGGTGACTCAAGGCACTGTCTTAGGGCATGTTGTCTCCCACAAAGGGATAGAGGTTGATCAAGCTAAAATTAACTTAATTGTACATCTACCCCCACCCAAAACTGTCAAGCAAGTCAGGTCATTTCTGGGTCATGTTGGTTTCTATCGAAGGTTCATCAAAGATTTCAGCAAAATTTTCAAACCTCTTTGCCACCTATTGTGCCAGGAGGTTCCATTTGAATTCAATGATGAATGCCTAGCTGCCTTTAAATTGCTAAAGGCATGTTTGATTACTACTCCCATTTTACAAGCTCCTCACTTCTCCTTGCCATTCGAGCTGATGTGTGACGCATCAGACTTTGTTATTGGTGCAGTCTTGGGACAAAGAAAAGATAAGGCACCAAGTGTAGTCGCTTATGCAAGCAAATCAATGGCTGATGCCCAGCTGAATTATACCACAACTGAAAAGGAGTTGTTGGCTATTGTATTTGCTTTGGAGAAATTTTGATCATATGTGTTGGGATCTAAGATCATTGTGTTTACTGACCACTCGGCCCTAAAATATCTCTTGTCTAAAAAAGATGCCAAAACCAGACTGATAAGATGGGTTTTGCTTTTGCAAGAATTTAATTTAGAGATCAAGGACAAGAAGGGGGTTGAGAATGTGGTAGCACACCACCTATCCAAGATCCTAGCTGATGAATAAGAGAGCTTGCCCATCAATGATTCCTTCCCAGATGAACAACTCTTTGCTGTAGAGATGAGTGTGCCCTGATTTGCCAACATAGTAAACTATCTAGCTACAAGTAAAATCCCCCCACATTGGAACAAGGATGATAAGAATCTATTTTTCTCACAGATTCGATATTACATGTGGGAGGATCCTTACCTTTTTAAGTATTATGCAGACCAAGTGGTAAGAAGATGTGTTCCTGAAACTGAATTTAAAAACATTCTAACTATGTGCCATGAACAGGCTTACGGAGGCCATTTCAGTGGCAACAAAACTACTGCAAAGGAGCTTCAAAGTGGCTTCTATTGGCCCACTCTTTTCAAGGATGCCTTTCAACACTGTAAAGCATGTTCTAGATGCCAACAAATGGAGAGTATTTCCACATGAAATTCCATGCCCTTGCAGCCCATTCTTGTGGTTGAGCTTTTTGATGTTTGGGGGATAGACTTTATGGGCCCACTCCCTCCTTCCCATGGTTATAATTACATTCTTGTGGTTGTGGACTATGTGTCCAAATGGGTCGAAGCCATAGCCACAAGAACTAATGATCACAAGGTTGTCCTCAACTTTTTGAAGGACAAAATTTTCTCTAGGTTTGGTACCCTCCGAGCCATCATCAGTGATGGGGGAGCCATTTCTACAACAAACAGTTTGAGAACCTCCTTAGAAAGAACTCTGTGACACACAGAGTTGCCACCCCATACCACCCACAAACCAGTGGGCAGGTGGAGATTTCTAACAGAGATATCAAACATATATTGGAGAAAATAGTGAGAGTGGATCGGAAGGATTAGTTTCTGAAGCTACCTGATGCTTTATGGGCTTACAGAACTGCTTACAAGACCCCCATCAGGATGTCTCCTTTTCGGTTGGTATTTGGCAAGGCATGCCATTTACTAGTAGAGCTTGAGCACAGGGCATATTGGGCCATTAAAGCTTTGAATGCAGACTTAACTTCTGCTGGCATTTAGAGGAAACTCTAACTATTTGAGTTGGATGAGCTGAGGTTGGACACGTATTCCAATGCAAGAATTTACAAGGAGAAAACTAAGGTCTTCTTTGACAAGCAATTGTTAAGAAAAGAGTTCATTGTTGGCAGCAAGGTATGGCTTTTCAATTCTAAGCTGAAATTTTTCTCAGGAAAATTGAAATCCAGATGGGAGAGACCCTACATAGTTGACCATGTATTCCCCTCTGGAGTAGTTGATATTAAGGATCCCAATGATGGCAGGATCATGAAAGTAAATGGTCAGAGGCTCAAGCCTGTTGTTGAAAATGTGGAGCTGATAGTGACCATTTCCCTTCAAGATCCTCCATTACTTAACTGATTTTCAACAATGTATCATATGTATCATAGTTGTTGTTTTGGTGTGCTACTACTATTTCACATAGTCATTAGGGTTAGTATGAGTATGTACATATCAGGTGTCCGTCATAAACCGCCTTGGGGCTGGGAACCTCCTGAGTTAACTAAGGGATGTGTAGCATGGTCGTGGGACAGGATATAGGCCTATTTGCATTGATTTATAACCTATTGAGAAGGTTTGGCCTACTTGTCGACAGGTTCCGAAATCTCTAAAGGAATGTATGGATGAGTTTTACTGGTGCATCATTGTCTATCGATACGATCGCTGAACCTGTCGATAGGATCTGAGGGTCCTCCTTTGTAATTCTTGATAGGTTCAGAGTACTGATAGAAGGGCTCCATGTACCCCTTGAGAGGACTCAGCCACGTTTCCCTCCTTCACATCCGAGCATTAATTCCTCTTATCTCCTCACATTAAACCTCGTGGCTAATAATAGTCAAGCATGCACTCCACAGTGTCATTCCCCATAATAATTCACACGACATGCCGTGCTTACCGCCATCGTCATGCCATTTATTGCCACCGTCATTTTAACAGTTAAGCTTTGAAAAAATGCGACCATTTATTCTGACAATCCCTATTCCACCTGCCTCGCCTTTTAAATAGCAGGTTCATCCCCCTCCATTGTACTCAGTCTTTGTCAACTTTGTCAGTTCATCCCCACTTCCAACCATGGCAGATGACAAACCCATCGATAAGCCAAACGAATTCCACCCAATCCGATTGGATCCGCCACCACCTAAGTAGCCAGACCCACTATAATTCTTGTGGGATGAATTTGAGGAGGTGCAACGGATTCTGGCCCAGGAAGAGAAGAAAAAGGATAAGAGGAAGAAGAAAAAATAGAAGATAGAACCCCCCACCTCGCCTCCCCATCCACTACCCGCTCAACTTCCTTCCTCCTAGGGCTTCTCATCCCCTCCCCTGGCTTGCAGTTCCTCTTCCACCAGCAGCAGGTTGAGGATATCCCTGAGCCAGGGGTACAACCTTTTCTATGGGATATTTTGTTTGAGGCTATGGATGTTGCCGCCTGAGTCATGTCTATATTAGAATGTATCTAGGTTTTCTTTTCTACTTTTTGTTTTATGTACTCATTCGGATCTTGTGCATACTCTCTGTATATATTGTAATACAATTTCTTTTTGGTGTTAATTAGTTTCTTGATATTTATGTCTTATATTTCTGTTCTTTCTGTGTGTACCTTTGTTTTTTTTTCTCCTGTTCTGCACACCCACTGTTATCTTTAACACAATGAGGGCACTGCTACTCAGGTTTAGGGGTGTGGCAAGTTATGCCTTACCAATAGATAATTAATAGTAGTGCAGCAAGGTTCAATAAAAAACTAAAAAAATAAAGTAAATCCCCACCTGAATGTTTTTTAGAAAAATTGAAAAAGAAAAAAAAAAAAACTTTTTAACATTGGAAAAATGCTGTAACTCTAACACTATAATGAAGCAAATGCCAGGAACTTCTATTCAAAAATTAACACTTAGTGACCTTGAGAGAAGAGAAGATCTGTGAGGATACCCCCCAGAAAATTTGATGAAAGACCACACCCAGTGAGATTTGGGCCTGAGAACTTATCTTTTTAAAGAGTGTCTTAGCAATTTTTCTGCTCTAAGGACTGACTAGATCTAGCTTTGATCACTAGAAGTTACGCAAATCCAAGTTGAAACAGCTTGACAACATTCTTGACATTGAGGACATGAAGTAAGGCTATTCCTTGGACAGTTTGAGCTGAAAATATCCTTACCCTTTGAACTACCCTTGATAAACACCATTTGAGCCTTGAAATCCAAGCTTTTCTTTGATACGAACCAAAAAAAAAAAATTGAACCCACAACCTCAATGACCAGATGCAGCCTAACCCTCGCTTTGAGATTTCAGAAGGAAAGGTGAAGGAACTGAAGAGGTTAGAGGAGTAGGTTTTGACAATTTGGTATAAGAAGAAGAAAACACATGTGAAGGCAAGAGTGATGTGTAATTGTGGCATGCCAGCCCATAAATATATATATATATATGGAGAAAAATACAGAAGAAAGGCATACAAAAAGAAAAGAAAAACAAAAAAGCAAAACAAAAGAGTGAAGTCATTTCATCAGATATTTTGAAAAAAAAAAAGAGAAGAAGCTGGCCACTTTGGCTCTGAAAATTCAAAAAGAAGATGAAGTTATGTTGAAATAAAGGTTGAGAAGTTGCAAATCACCTCCTTACCTTACTGATTTCTCACATTTGAATCCTTTTATTCCCTTTTATTCTTTATAAATTTCACCCATAAGCCACATTACAATCCAATAAAAAGTCCTTACTGATTTGAAATTGATTGAGCTGTCATGTGGAGATGAGAATTTATCTGATCTATGGTGAAAAGAGTTAGAAAAATTTAGAAATTAGAGCAATGCCTATGCTCATGCTTGCAGTCCTATTTGAGGGTTGTAACTACTCTGGAGCTGAGTGAACTAATGCACCCTTTTAGTTTCCTTCTAAGTGACAAGCCCTGGTGAGCTTTGGGTTTGAAATTAAGTTTGTTGGGACTTGGATCATAACAGACATTCTCAATTTGATAGCTAGCTATGTATTAAATTTCGGATAAAATGCCTTGACATGAGCTGATTGATTGTGAAGGAAATGCAGCAGAATTTCAGTTTTTAAAAGACTGTGTTTTTGATAAAAACCTTCTTAACTTAAAGGAACAAGGTGTGGAATGAATTTCATTTTGACTTGATGTTTGTTCTCAACATGTTGCATTAACATTAACTGAACCATTGCGGAAGTTTGTGGGTAACTACACTGAAAACCCTCAGGAGACTTCACTCCTCCACTAGGGATCACCTAGGGGTTCAAAAGGGTTGATGCATATGCTAAATGCACCCGTGTTCCCTACGAAAGTGGCATATAATTTTGTAGGATAATTGTTTTTACTCTCTCCTTTGCTCAGGAACTAGAAAAGATTAGGTTTGGGGGTATGTTGAGTAGTGAAAAATACCATTTTTCACCTCCTAACACGACCTTTGTTAGGCCCTTGAATTTACTAATAAGGTGTGTTAAGGATGTTTTGTAGATAAGCAATAAAATCCAGCCTTAGTACAGATATCCACCTAAAAAGGCCAAAGAAGCAATATGTTCCTCATCACGGTTTCACAACAGCCTAAAAGCCTGTCAGTCAAGCAATCAGAGTTATATAAATTCATGAAAAAGTCATGGGCTGAACAAGTCATGCTTGAGACCAAGCACAGTTGCAGAGAAGATAGATTGAACCCACCAAGAGGTTGCTGAGTGCTAATAGATGAAAGATAGTGCACTAGAAATAGGTGTCAGCTGAGGAAAGTCAAGGAAGAAGTTGTCGAGAAGTTCTGGAGCTCAAATGCCAAACTGTCGAGAGGATCCAGTAAGCTATCGCAAGGTTCCAGTTGCTTATCGATAGGTTGTGCCCGTAGAGAAAGAATCTTGTCAATACCTTACCTAAAGGCGCAGTGGAAGTCACGACATTCAAATGAACATATCAAGCATAACAAGAGAAGCTTTCGGCAGGATCCTCCAATACCTGCCGAGATGATTCCCAGTATGTTGACCACTTCACCAAGTCGACAGGATGGTTGTGACCTGTCGATGGGATGAATGAAGGACTAAGCAGAGGGTATTGAGAGCTACTCTAAACCTGTTGAGAGAGGCTAATCCTAACAACGAGTACACTTCAACCCAACAAGAGGTTATCTCAAACCTATCGAAAGACTGGGCATACAGACCAAGAACCCATCGAAAAGCTCTCTAAACCTCTCGACATTCATTCTGGGAACTTCCAGTGACCTTTCTTCAGCAGTCACAACTTCCAGATTTCGCGCACACACGCCAAGGCATGACAGCGACCCCTGGGAGGTATTTTTGGTATTCAACTGAGCACGAGCGAGAACTCTAACTACCTCACATGTACTTGTCAGTTATAGACCAATAGGAGGAAAGCTTCTAGAAGAGGAATCAGTCACATCAGCATAACTGCATTATTCTTCTGAATTCTGATTGGTTGAAACAGATCTATGAAAAAGGTATAAATAGAGGAGCAATGACATGAAAAGGCATCCAGAAATTGAGAGAGCAGAGCGAGAGATCGAATTGATTTTTCCCTCTAATATTTCTCTCTTTTCCTCCTTCTTCCTCACCATTAGCCAATGATGGTTGGCTAAAAACCTCTTCAGTAGCTAGGGGGAGGGTATCATATGTAATTTAGAGTTTCAAAGGCTTTGTGAGGAATTGGATGCTGCACAGATTGTAGATCTGAGCACATCATTGTAAGTAGTAGTATTGCAATGGAATTGTGGGGTTTAGAGTTAATTCTGTGCTAGATTTCATTTACGCGTATTTGATTTCCTTAATTTGGATACTCCTGTGAGCCAGCCAGAAATGGGGAGTTTGTAGCCTGGCATTCACAACATCTACAATGATTAACTTGTTCTAATCAAGACCACTGGCTCAAGACAATCTCTAGGATGATCTGTGACCATTAAAGTGGACAGATCATAGCCTTAGGATTGCTTTGATATGTTGGGAAAATCTCTGGGATGGTCTGTGACCATTAAAGTAGACGATCATAGCCTTAGGATTGCTTCAATTCTTAGGTTGAGATTGGATTCTTATACCATGCACCTGCTGTGGTAAAACCTGGGGAGCTTCTAGCCAGATGAAGGATTGTTACAGATCTGATCTAAGCATTGCCTCTGATTTAATCAATTTTCAATGAAATATCAAATCCCTAGCTACTGATCTTCATCCTTTTTTATTTTTAATCCATTTTCCTTCACTTCTGTGTTTTCTTAAAGTCTGGATCAACTACATTTAATTTCAGTAGTTCGTAGTGACAAAACCCAAAAACCTCTCCTCTTTCCTGTTTTAGAATAGCTTAAAGTAGGATAGAGTGTTAGATCTATTGTAGATCTGGAGATCCATCATAGTTTATTCATATTTTCCCTGTGGACATACCCTTACTTACCTATAAAACTTGCTGCAATAACCTAGTATCTTGCAGGTTTAGGAGATTGTAGTTGTGCTGAATCCATCCTTTGTTTTAATTTAATTCTATTTTGTTACATACTAAATCAGCACACCCTATTTCCCCAAAAACCGGGCCAAATGGGTTCATCCATTATGGATCTTTAACAAAAGTTTTGGGCTGGGCTCGTGTCTCGGAAAACCATTTGAGCCTTGTCGAGCCATTGGTCGAGTCTTTTAATAAACTCTTATTCACTTTGTCAATCCTATCTACTAAGAGTTTAGGATTGAGCCGTACTGGGTCTTAAAAGTATCTGACCGGGTCTTTTGACTTGGTTGACCAATTCCACATGGGTCTCATCATAGGTTAGATTCATGGTGATCATGTGGTCAGGCTTTTTTCGGGTCAAGGTCCAAGTGTTAGGTCCTTTATTCCGGAAAATTTAAGATTTTTCCCCAAAGGTGGTGGACACTCTGCCATAAATTGCTCGCCATTTTTTACTCTGATCGAATTTTCGAGTGCTTCCAAAGTTGAGTGAAAGGACATTGATTATTGCAACCTTCCCAGGTAGTGGCATTCAAAAATATGATCAGTATTGATCATGGTCGATAGATCACTGAGATCTATTCAGTTTTATCAAGTTTTTAGGCCAGATTTATTGGGCCTCAGTGTCGGATCTGTAACTATTATTGCAAGTCAGGGTCTATGTTTGATTAATCCCAAAAATTTTCAATTGAATTTTTAGGCACGTAAATCATAGCTTATTACAACTCTATTTTCAAGTGCAATAGGGCAGCTTCGTTGCCTTGGTCTCTGGGTGCCATAACTTTCAAATCATACGGGGGTCGGGTCTAAAAATTTAACCGAGCATCGGGAACGTTTTAAAGTATTTTCCAGAATTTTTCAGGATTTTTCCAGAATTTATCTCCAATTAATCTGTTCACTGTTCTGGGATAGATTATTGTGGGCTGCAAGGTCCAAAGACTTGGGCCTTCGATGGAGTCCTCCTAGTGGTCCATCCAATGTCATACTTTTCGAGTCTCGGTCTAGGACATTCCTAAGTTAAATCTCAGGTTTATCGAGACCAAATTCAGCTTCATTTAATATATTTAAGCGGCACTATTTGCTTGCCAGTAATTTCCTAGTCACCGGTATTAATTTACTATAAGATATCAGATTAGGCCTTAAGAGCCATCCGATTGGGTTAACATCTCGAGCATGTGTAAATTTTCAAAACTCATTTTCTTTTAAAAAACATTTTTACGAAATCACCTTTCAAAATATCCTTATTTGATCTAATTTTCAAGTTCTATTCTCATCTTTCATCTATATAGCCTATCCATGCATCTATTCCTATCCACGCGTCTAACACCATTCAATTTCTACGATCAATTATCGGAGGTCAATCGTATCAACCTAAGATCAGCAAGGTCATTCATGCTTGCAAAAGAATTAAACTCTTAGTCAAGGTTCCCTGGGTAAGACAAGCATGAGTCTATACATATCAAGCAAATCAAGCTATCTATCGAGTCTCTCAATTGGGACCATCCGATTGGGCACATACCATCTTTTGATCAGGCTAAAATTCTCTGAGATAACTTACGAAGTCAGTGTATTCCAGCCCTCAAAATAGGTCACAAATTTGTTTCAAGAATTATAAGGAATCATGCCCACAATTTCATGCAATTTTGCATACAAGTTATTTATAAATCAAGTCAATCAACAGCACTCATTCTATCATGATCAAATCAGATTAAAAATGATAAATTTCTAGGATTTTGCATGAGTCATTCATCAAGAAAAACATGATATTTCAGGTCTACATATCCATGAAAATTTCCATGCAAAGCAATCAACTATACTACACTATATCAAGAAATAGAGCTACTATGTATCTATATCCCCAAGTTGACCTAGAAATCTGTGAATATTAGGATGAATTTCAGAGATCACAAACTAACAATTATGACCTACAGTGCCTATATTTATTATCCCTAAGAATGATTTGATTGAAAATTCATGACATGGTATGATAAAAAAAAAGTCCAAAAATACCTATTTTCCTACAGATTGGTGTTTAGTCGTCAAGGTTGAGCTCATCATGACCATTGGATGGCCTTGGTATAGACACCACATTTTCTCCCTCTCGGAGTATACAAGTTTGCTCAGTCAACCTTTGACCTTGCCCATGACTTTCAGAAGGGAACTGATCCTCTCTAAAAGTCTTAGAACCCTTTAAAACCCCATCTAGGACTCATACACCATAACAAATAGTGTATGGGGGAGTTTTGGGTTGAAATCTCAACCCACTTACTCAAACCCGACCCGGCCCGAGAGAATCTCGAATTACGTGCATAGACCCATGCACATAATTCGATTACATTCATGACTCCATGAGTGCAATTGGTCCAAATGGGACTAGGTTTTCTTTCCGGTGCACTACCCTTAGACCCGAATTATGCACATGTTCCCATGCGCACAATTCAATTACGCACACCATTGGGTGTGTGTAATTCATCCCAAGTTGGACCAGGCCTTTGATTCCCAAGACCGCCTAAAATTCCCGATTGCACACATAACTCCATGCACGCAATTTGATTATGTGCATAATTAGTTCCATAGCATAGTGGAACTAGGACATCGGCTAAGCCAGTCAGCCGGTCATTCCCCAGTTGGTAACCGACTTCCGGGCGATTAAGCACATGAGTCCATGCGCGCAATTGAATTGCGCACCTGAATCCATGCGCATAATTGGTTAGTTGCGCACATAACCCCATGCACGTAATTATCTGTATACTTATAAAAAAACCCCTCCTCCATGCCCAAACTCACCAATTCTCTTCTACGAATCTCTTCTCTCAAGCTTGTTTGTTCTGAAAATTCAAGGTTCTCCCTGAGATTTTCAAAGAAAAGGGTTGAGCTACACACCGGGTGCAGACTCTTCTCTATAAGCATTAGAGTAGTCAAGCTAGTGGTACTGGCCAGCTAGCCTTGACTCTCGAAGGAGTACTGAAGGAGCAAGCCTCCCCTTAGCCTTAGATCCATCCCCTAGGAAACCCCTGCTCAAATTCTCCCCCTAGAGCCAATTAGGTCCTTAACTCTTCTCCAAAATAGCCTTAGCCTCGCCGATTTTCCCCAAGGAGCTTATGGAGGGTACCCGGGAACGGAACCGATCGTCCCAAGCATAGCGGGCCACCACACCCCTTTAGATAGGCCCAGTAGAAATAGGAAACACAACTAGTTACACCTAAAGCAACTTGTTGCTACTGAAGTTGGCCGACTGACATTCAAT
The DNA here is from genome assembly GCA_021018995.1 of Chloranthus sessilifolius. Classification (NCBI taxonomy): domain Eukaryota; kingdom Viridiplantae; phylum Streptophyta; class Magnoliopsida; order Chloranthales; family Chloranthaceae; genus Chloranthus; species Chloranthus sessilifolius. The sequence continues at coordinate 62,644,703 of CM037586.1, forward strand.
AAAGGAGTCAACCCACATCCAGCAGAGCGTGATCAGTGACATATTACAGCGTCGATAAACCTCTGCAGCTGGCGATCGCGTCAACCCAGGTATTCTCTGCTTAAATCTCCTTTTTGCACTCACTTATAAACAACCGAGTGTTGTTATGCGCTTTTTCTGGGTTCCTTTCGGTCCCTGGAATAAGTGACCCAATTTGGTCTACATGGACTCTAACTGAGGGCGATAGAATAATAAATTATGAAATATTAAATGTTGAAAAAAAAAGGCAAATATTAAATGAAGAATAGTTGGGTGATGCAATCGGCATATGAAGATGTTTATTAACGCTGTAACACGTCACTGATCACGCGCAGGGAGATGCGGGTTGAGTCCTTTACTGAATGTCGGCTAGCCAATTTCAACAACTACGGGTTGCCTATGATCTAAGTAGTTTGGTTTCCTAATCCTACTAGGCCTATCTAAAAGGGGGTGGTGGCCCGTTATGATTGTGAGGATCGATCCCGTTCTCGGGTACCCTCTGTAAGCTCCCTCGAGCAAATCAGGGTGGCTAAGGCTAAAAAATTAGAGAAGGCTAAAGACTTAATTGTCTCTTGACTAAGAACTAGGCAGGGGTTTCCTAAGGATCTAAGGCTAAGCACTTCCTCCTTTAATACTCCTTCGAGAGTCAAGGCTAGCTGGCCAGTATCGCTCGCTTGACTACCTGAGGCTTCTAGAGAAGAGTCTGCAGAACATAGCTCAACCCCTTTCTTTGGAAGCCCCAAAGAGAACCTTGAATTTTCTCAAAGGAAGAAGCTTGAGAAAGAGAGAAGAATCGCTCGAAATTGTGTGTTGAAGGTTGTGCGGTAGGGGTCTTTTTATAAGTGTACGGATAATTATGTGCATAGGGGGACGGCGCAATTGATCAATGGCGCATATGACATCAGGTGCATAATTGAATTCCGTGCAAAGGTACCCGTGCTTAATTACCCAAAAGTTGGTCACTGATTAAAGAATGACCGATTGACTGGCTCAGTCGGGAGTTCCAATGAGACTAGAACTAATTCGGTGCAGGTTATATGGCATGCAATCCAATTGCACTCATGAACTCAAGCGCACAATTGAGGACTTCGGGTGGTCATAGGAAGTAGATTCCCATTCTGGGTCTAGACCAATTCCGTGTGTAGGGACACGTGTAATTCAATTCTCTGCATCGAGGTGGGCGTAGAATCTAGAACTTCAGGCGGTGCACGGAAGTCTTTGTCGAGTGTAAGTTGGACTAATTGTGCGCAAAGGGTCACGCGCGTAATTGAATTGTGCACAAGCTTATCCGTGCATAATTCGGGATTGATTACATGTAGGTACACCACACAATTGAATTATGTGCATACTGTCTTGCATGTAATTCAAGGTTAAGTACAGACAGGCATTTCAGGTTAAGGATAGACATGTAGGTAAGCAGGCTAGGACAAATAAGCATATATATTTACATGTAATATCATTTAAGTTCCTTTCCATTTACTTAAGATATTACATGTAAATAATGAAATAGCCCTCATTTGAATTCAATAAAAATAGTCTCGGATCAAAATTTTCAAAGATTAAAAAGTCAACTTTCCAGTTCAAGAACAAAATATGATTTTTTGCAATTTGGTCAAATTTCTAACTTTCAAATGACAAGCCTTTTTGCAAAACATTAAATCTCATAAATTCTATCATATCAAAGTATTGCTAAAATACCAAAGTCCGATAAAAAAAATTCTCATCTAGGCTTTCAAATGGGGGACATATTGCCAGGGTTCTGACTATACCTTTTGCCTTCAGTCAACAGGGCCTGGGGCTTAACTCTACACTATTATTATGGTGCATAATTCACGGATTGTGTGGTTTTTAGGGTTTTAGGACTCTTAGAGAGGGTTGGACCCTTTTCCAAGAGTCATGGGCAAGGTCGAAGGTTGATCGAACGACCGAGAGGGCGAAAATGGGTGTCTACAGTGAGTCCCGCTCCTGAAACCTCCGAAAGCTCTTTAGAAGCGCATGAACATCTTTCAAAAACTTGAAATGTCTAGATTTCGTAAGTTGAACCTAGTAACGACCCACTATTATGTGGCTTACCTGATAATCCCACATACGATAGTGGACCATCTTACGACTTCGTACAAAATCACCCCAAAATTAACATGGTGGGTAAGAAGAGCGAATATCCTTCACTCCTCCGAGCACTAGTAATAATAACGACAGGAGAGAAAGCAGCATTGGGCAAAACTTCATAGCCTAGCAACTCGAGGAACTTAGCGCCCAAAGAACTACTTTGAGGAGGAAAGGAAGTCAAAGAACTACTTTGAGGCCTAGCCACCATATATCAAACCATTAAAGATCAACAAGACGAGGAGGAATGGGAACGACAAAGAGAGGAGTGATCGCCACCTACCCCAAGTACGACATCACCTCATATATAGCCACCAAGGCAGACCGCTCACACCCTCTTCAGCAATAATCACCAGGATAGAACTCATCCTCGGACGATCAAGAAAGACGCCGATATAAAAATAGAGGACCTCACTCAGGTCTTAGATGATTACATGGCTAAGAGAAGGCGTCCTGGATTCTCATTCGAATTTGATAAATTTTTTCAGGACCTGGAATTCAACCTACCGACAGGCTTTAAGCCTCCAAAGTTCAGCAAATACAATGGCATGGGAAATTAGAATCAGCACCTGGCGTTATTTTGCAATGACTGTCTACCCATACGCAACAACCAAGGACTTCTCATCCACTACTTCCAAAGATCACTAGTAGGAGAAGCCCTTGACTGGTTCGCTGACCTACTACTTCATAAAAGCAACACATTCGATGACTTAGCTAGCCAGTTTCTCAACCAGTACAAGCACCTTATACAGGAAGCAGCCAGTCTTAGTGACTTGATGACGACGAAGTAGGAACCTGATGAGGAATTCGCCCACTTCGTGAGCCAATGGAGAAGACTCGCCACCCAGATTGGAAGCCAGCTAAAGGAGAAGGATGCGATCGATATCATCATCGACAACGTCAAAGAGCCTCTTCGAAGCGCTCTTATTATAAGTGATTGCCTAGACTTCACCACCCTCCATTTGTGCGCTTCCCGTAGACAATGGCACATCAATAGCAAAGACCTCTCCCTCTCGATAATAGCATCGAAAGGCACCTCTCCCAATGACTCCAAGATAAAGAACAACAAGAAAGCCTCAGGCTCCAAGTAGGTGAACGCAGTTGCCAACCAAGGGAAAAACTATGGAAATAAGAACTCCAAGCCAAGATACCCTAGCCAAAACCAGTACCAGAATCTAAATTAACAACCGTACCCCAACCAAAGCCAGGGCCAATACCAGAATCGCACTTAATATCTAAACTAGAATACCTATCAGAATAAAAACCAGAATACAGCCCAGAGCCGGACAACTAGCCCTCTGAATTACTACAATGTACCACCACCACAAAACTACAATTAGCAAGCCAAACTTGGCTACCAAGAAAAGTGTGAGCATTATCCTCTGCTACCTGATACCATCCCTAACATCTTCTGTCTCCTCAGCAACTAGAACCTAGTCAAATTCCCACCAAAGAGATCATGCCCCTGGCCCACACATCTAGACTATGGCAAGTTCTACGCTTTCCATTGATTCACTAGACATAACCTGAAAGATTGCTGGGTCTTACGAGACGCGAACCTATGATATGAATGACCGGAGCCAAATCGATTGGGAGTCCCTCTTAAACACCAACCAAAATAACACTCAGCCTCAAAAGAATCTGGGAATTATCAACAACGCCATGCCCAACCATAATCAGGAGCCAATCTCCCACATCACGACAGTAGACCTGCCCAGCCGACTTATCATTCACCCTTTGACTTTGATTACTTGCATTAATCCCTCAAACAGTTTAGCCGACCTAGTAGAACCTCAGAGACATCCAACCATTTGACCCCATCCTTCAACTTTGATCACTCAAATTGAACCACCAAACGCTCCATTGTACCCAAATTCTTTACCTAGATACGAGTCCAAGCATTTAGGTATCCCTTCCTCCAATTTCACCCTGTTTGTCACAAATGTTTCAGGAAGTTCAATAGGACAAGTCACGACGTCACTCAAGGATCAGTAGTTCACCCCTCCGGTCCTCAAATCAGGAACTATCTGCCGCTGCCATTCCCTCGTGAAAGAGAAAATACAAGTGCACCACTACCAAAGAGAATAATAAGAGATAGGGAGATGAATTCGGTCCCTCCACCACATGTAATTCCCCCACCGCATATATCGACAATGCAACAGCCCTAATCAATCATCAATAGAGCACGCAGGCCTGGTAAGGAGATACCCTTGGAATCAAGCTAGTAATACGACCTTCTACGATAAGTTGAAAAAATCCTGGCCCAAATTTCAATCCTCTAGTTGATCAAGAAATCTCTCGAGCACTACAAGCTACTGATGAAGGCACTAGCAGAAACTCATGTAGACAAGGACACCACTCTAGACAAACTAAATGAGATCACTTCAGTCATGGCACAACCCCCAATGCTTACCTTCACGAATGCTGACATGTCGAAGGAATCACTATGCGGAAGCTCAGCCCCTATATACTTAACGGTGATAATCAGAGCATTTTCAGTTTCTCACGTCTTAGTCAATACAAGAGTAGGACTTAACACTTGTCCATTGATGATGCCCATGAACCTCGAGTACACAGAACAGGATATACAACCTTCATCGTTATCCCTCATAGCGTATGATGGCACGCGACGCTTCGTCAAAGGAACTATCAAGCTTCATGTTCGACTTGGGCCAGTGACCATCAATACCACCTTCCACCTATCCGACTCTTCCAGTAATTACTATCTAATCCTTGGCAGAAGATGGCTGGAATTGATGAAAGCAGTAGCATCAATGTACCATTAGTGAGTCAAGTTCCCCCACAAAGATACGATTATTAGAGTGTAAGTCGACACTCCCTTCGAGAACATGGACACTGACTATGCTGCTAGCATTCCAACGACTCACAATTCAGTACTGTCCATCGGCCACATCAGGAAGACGGAGACTCCCGATGACATATTGATAGCAGAAGTCAACCATCTGTGGTCTCCCCTAGCATGACAATAAAGGTTGACAAAGAGAGCAACTGGTCCTGGCCTCACACGGATGTACGATATAAACCCAACTATGATAAAAGGGTGGGACCTCATGTATCAACTGGTGTACATCCCACACACAGGGCTCGGAAAGAACAAATAAGGGTGGATAGGCTCGTGGTCCCAAAGAAGGTTCGCCAACTTATTGGTGTAGGCTACTAGCCTAATGGCAAGGAAGCTGATGCCTTTGCAACTTCACCGAAATGGTCACTATATGATAATTTCGTCTATGAAACTACACAGAAGGCCAACGTGCTGAAGAGAGAAGAATCTATCACCAAGCCCCAAACAACAAAAATCGAGTAGATGGTCAAAGCATTCGCTGATTTAATAGATCTAAGCCAGAATGAGGATATACATAAACTAGTCGAGGCAGTCGGATCATTGTTCAAAATAGAAGAACCTCCTATCATAGATAAGGAAAGACATCAGGAGCCTGAGCTACTCATAGAGGACTGGGAGTTAACCGATGAAGGAGACTTCCACATTGTAGCAATAGAAGTTGAGGATGAGTTAACACTTGATACCCCTCAATCGCTAGGATCCCCACCACTCCAAATCTTTTGGAGATCATTGGAAGGAGAATGGCACCCACCGTCGAGTGATGACAAGGATTATTGGGTAGATCTCCCCACTCTCGAGTTAGAAGAATAACTAGGCGAAGAGCTCCAAAGATTATTCGAAGACGAAAATGAATCCCAACACGAAGATTCTGACTTCGACAATGACATAGATGCCGAACAATTATTCATAGGATGGGAGTGTCTGTGGGGATATCCCTGCACCACTTAGCCATATTAGCCACGCTTCAGAGCATGTGCTATCATACTGAAGGATTTCGAGCCAGGAGACGAGATCGACATTCATACCGCCCCGATTGAAAGATCGACCCCCCAATCCCTGCAGACAAACTAAGAAAGGCAATCACTTCACAGCGAAAGTTGTCGGCTGGATGTTCCTGACCCTGCATTATAGAGGACGTTTGAAGAGACTAACAGCAATATCGACCCTGAACTAGCTATCCCTCACCCTAGAGTCAAGATCGATGAGGAATGTGTCTGGCCGTATATTTGTGAATCCTACAAAATTTATTTGTCGTGCAAGATTTTATAATGAGACCCTGGCCACGAAAAGAACATTCCTACTTACCACCTCCCAAGGAGCTCAGGTTCATCCCTTTGAACGTCTAATGCCTACGGGGAGGCCTATGCCCCTTATACCCAGAACAACCTCTTTGCGAAGCATGCGCTTCCATCCTAGAGAATTGGAGACTACGAAAGGAAGAACCTTTGACACCATCAGGAAACATCCAGACAAGACCACCCACATTGAAGAAGATAAGTCAAAAGGTTATCTGGGTGACACGGAGGACGAGACGATTCACGAAGTAGAAGAAGCTGAAACATCAACCAAACCGCTGTCTTCATCACTCATCCAGAAAATCCCGTCGGATGAAAGCAACAAAAAAAAATGCGAATATCAGAGCGAATCCACATCATTCGAAGGCTAGCACAAACGATTTCAGCAATCATCACGCTTCCTCAACTAAGAAAAGAACCCCCGTCGATTTCTCTCTAGGAATCCTATCTTGTATCCTACTTATTATCAAAAATAAATAAAATAGAAAACCCCAAAACACCTAAAAATTTAAAAATTGAAAACTTAAAAATATTAGAAAATTTTAAAAAAGAGAGGGATCCCTTCATCCTAGACTCATTTATCGACCAATGAAGAGACCTCTCTCTTAAGGCTAAAAGTGATGGTTATGTTGATGAAATCAAGCAAGAAATATCTGACATACTTGCGCCAAATCATGCCGCTACTTTCAACACCACAAAGCCACTCCTTGAACTCGCTCAACGCAATCGTACTTCTTCCCCCTCGCAAGAGCGTAGGGCATCTCAACACAAAAATAAGCCAGTAATAGTACCCGACGAGATACTCTATGACTTCGAGAGAATGATGAATAGCCTCAATCAATACCTCACTAAGGACATCGCGGTTATCAACTGCACCGATGAAGGGCTACCTCTCGTAAAACTAACCCCCCAGTGTAGCAATCTTGCAGTCTATGAACTTTTTGACGATGAAGGAGAAGGACCGATTGTTGAAGAGACACGGGATTTCCAATGGGACATCAAACGCTTAGAGGAGAAAACCCAAGCTGTTGCAGAACCTACAAAAGAAATCAACTTTGATATTGAAGAGAAGCCCAAGAAGCTACTAATTAATGCAATGCTTAGCCCCAAGGAACAATAATGGATTATCCAAGTCCTTCAAGATCACCTCAACTCTTTCGCATGGTCCTATGAAGACATACCTAGTTTAGACCCTAGCTAAGTAGAATATCGTCTAGTCTTGGAACCCGATGTTAAACTTGTCAAGCAGAGGCTAAGAAAGATGCACCCACAAACCACACTATAAGTCAAAGAAGAGGTCGACAAGTTACATGAAGCAAAATTTATCCGCATCATCCTCTACCCTAAGTGGGTTGCAAATATCATACCAACTGCTAAGAAAGACGGCAGAGTACGGGTATGTATCAATTTTCAAAACCTTAACCAAGCATGCCCAAAAGATGACTTTCCTCTACCTCACATCCACACTCTGGTCGATAATACTGTCGGACATGAGATGTTATCCTTCATGGATGGCTTCTCCGGATACAACCAGATCAAGTTAGCAGAATTTGACTAAGAGAAGACTTCATTCTCTATGCCATGGGGAACTTACTACTACGGCGTCATGCCATTGGCCTAAAAAATGCAAGTGCTATGTAACAACTCACCATGATGGTTATATTTCACGACATGATGCACAAGTGTGTAGAAGTCTACATTGATGATATACTAATAAAGTCATAAACCAGTGTAGGACATGCTGAAGCACTCAGATTGGCGCTAGAACGATTCGAGAAGTATCGACTAAATATGAATCTGAAGAAATGTAAGTTCAGAGTAACTTCTGGAAAATTACTAGGATTCATAATAAGCAAGCGAGGAATCAAAGTTGATCCGATGAAATTCAAAGTCATTCTCGAAATGCCACCTCCCAGTAACGTCAAAGAACTATGAGGCCTAATAGGAAGACTGCAATTCATCAGAAAGTTTATCTCCCAGCACTTAGACTGATGCAATCCTTTCTACAGACTAATTAAAGGAGGAGCTGAGTATATATGGGATTACCATTGTTAGCAAGCCTTCGACAACATCAAGAAGCACCTTCTCAATCCTCTGATACTATCGCCACCAATCCCTAAAAAAACCTTGATCCTCTACGTCTTAGCTAATGATAAAGTAATGGGGGTCATTTTGGGGCAGCACGACAAAGAGGGGAAGAAGGAGAAGGCCATCTACTACCTCAGGAGGATGATGGTCAAGTATGAGCAAATATATACGACAATGAAGAAGACTTGCTTAACACTAGTATGGGCCACAACAAAATAATGGTACTTGCACGCATGGACCCTCTGAAGTACATATTCGAAAATCCAGCCACATCCGGAAAGATTGCTCAATGGCATATGCTACTACAGGAGTTTGATATCACCTATGTCATACAAAAGTTGATCAAAGGGCATGCAATCGCCGATTACCTCGCTAAACTTTCGCTCCCAGGCAACGATGTAGTATATACTAACTTCCCTGATGAAGACCTGCTCTCAGTTCAAGAGGAAGAACCCAGTAAAACTTCATGGACCGTATATTTTGACGGGGCTCTTAACCCTAAAGGAAAAGGCATTGGGATAGTTTTATTAAGCCTAAAAGGAATCATCATACCTAAGGCCTTTCAACTCGAATTCTCACTCACTAACGACATTGCAGAATACAAAGCCCTTCTTGCCAAACTACAAGTAGCATTATAGCTGAGCATCAGGCAGTTGAAGACCATCGGCGACTCCAAACTTGTGATTTCATAATTGATCTGAAAGTGCAAGACTGATGGCATACTTAGAGACTGCTCAGTTCCTATTAAAGAAGTTCGACAGGATTTCCTTCACTCATATCTCTAGATTAGAGAACGAGTTGGCAGACTCTCTCGCTACACTAGCCTTAGTTATCCAACTACCAATCGGATAATGCACCAAGTCATTCATCATCGAAAAACTCAGCGTGCCTGCACATGAGGTGGCATGGAAAGTTAAACCAAAACTGCCAACCCTCCAGAAGACCATGAAGCAAGAGGAAGCATCTACCATAGAAAATCTCACAACACAAAGAAAGAGACTAATATTGCAACCTTCAAATTCCAACAATCTCCAACCAACAATTAATAGCCAGGGTACTACGATATCTAGAAGTTTCTAAAATATCGGCATATTCCACCTTATGCAATGGTCATCGAACATAAGACACTAAGGAAACGATGTGCCAGATACTGCATCCTAGGAGAGGTACTTTACAAAGAAGCCTTCACTAAAGAGTCTTGCTACGATGCATTACAAAGGCCGAAGGAAAATACATCATCCATGAAGTGCATGCCAGCACCTGTAGTGCTCATGCTGAAACCCAAAGACTCTCTGAGAAGATCATACAACAAGGCTACTACTGGCCTACGATAACAGGAGATTATCACGTCTACGTTCAATGCTACAAACAATGTCAGGAATACGCCACACTTATCAAAGCCCCATCAGTCGCGCTAATTCCCATAACCTCACCATGGCGATTTATAGTGTGGGACTTTGACATAATTGAACCCTTTATAGACACAGTCGGGAATACTCATAAGCACACCTTCATTCTCATTACAACCGAGTACTACACAAAATGGGTAGAAGCAGAAGCATATGTCAGAATCACTGCTTCAACACTCGTAAAGTTTATTATTTGAAACATTATCACAAGGTTTGGAGTTCCTAGAATGTTTTTCACCGATAATGGACCGCAATTCATCTCTGAGAAGATGAAGAGGTTGTGCAAGAGATACGACATCTACCTATAGCACTTGTTACCCTTTTACCCCCAAGGGAATGATCAAGCAAAGGCCATGAACAAAATGCTGATTTGAATCCTAAAATGAACAGTGGAGACAAGCAATGGAGCCGACTGGCCTAATAGATTACCTGAGGCTCTTTGGGCCTATAAAACTTCTATTCGCACGACTACGGGCCAAACTCCTTACCTCATGTATGGGATGGAAGTAGTTTTACCTTATCAAATTCAAGTACTATCTCTATGTGTCTAGCTTGATGATCAACTATCCACAGACGAAAGGAGAGTTACTCGACTCACCTAGCTAGAAGAACTCAATGAGATGCTGCTAAGACCTAAAAAGTACCACTTTTCACCCCTTAACTTAATCTCTGTTAAACCCTTAGTAATTTAATAAATGGATGTCAAGCCCATTTTATAGGTAATAAGCAGCAGCTGCAGATAAGGCCCTAACCATGCCAAGAAGTGTACTTTTGCCCTAGAAGTTCCTCAGAAGAGAGGAAGTTGGATCCAGACAGAGAATTGGCTACAGCATAGGTAAAGCATAGCAGCAACAAATCAAGAAGTGAGCCTTGCGTAGATGTCGCAAGGTTTAATTATTTCAGAGAAAAATGCTTCGCGCAGTTGTCGTGGGTTTCTAAAGGTAGCACACCAATTGCTCACGCTCTTCTCGCGTAGATTAATGATAGAAGGGCCCAGAAAGTAGACTTCGCACAGTTCTCGTGAGGCTCAGTTATAAGCGCTTGCACAGCACTCACGTAGTCTCACGCAGCTCAAGAGAGGAGCATTTAATCTTCGCACGATTCACTGAGGAGAGAGAGCTTCAGGCATTCCTGCGCGCAGCTGTCACGTAGTAGCCACGGGATGTAGATCTTCAGGGGACTGCCTGTGCAATCTAAACGGACGATGCAATTACTTCATCGTGAGGATCCCTGCGAGAGTCACCAAGAAATCAACTGTGCGCGCAATTCTCGCACTACCAAAATGGAAAGCGCAATCCCACGACGACCAGAGCAATCCCGCGATGACCAAAGTATCTGTCCCACGACTGTAAGAGATTCAAGTCAATTCAATCCCGCGATGACAACTCTATCACGTGACAAGACCTGAAAACTCTTGCTACCTAGTGAGGCTCAGGATCTTAACTTCCCCCCACTTCTGTAGGAGCAGTCTGGGAAATTTCAGCAACTAGGGCGCGCACTCCAATGTTCCAATCTCAGTGCACACGCCCCGAGGCATCCAAGAAACAAAAATGGGCCATGATTGCATCAATAAAATTAGGGTTTTCCTAACCCTAATGCTCCCACAGCCGACTGCTATATAAGCCTAAGGCTAATTTAGATTAGAGAGTTCGATCTTCTTGGATCAGCTGTAGAGTTCCAGTAGGCTAAGGTTAGGGTTTAGGCAGCTTCTTTTTCCTTTTTCTTCTCTCCATAGTCCAGCACTTGCTGGCTATGCCTTTGTATGTTTATTTGGAACAGTTTTAATGGTATTTTATAATAGAATGTTATACATATATGGGATTGAAGTTTGAGCGTTGTTCTGTACAAGGCTGCTGCCTTGAGATCCTCCATTGCTAAGTTGTATTGTAAGCAATGGAGGATTTTTTTTAAGGATTTATTTAGATCCAAGTGACCTGTGTGTCTAGGCTAGGCACCTATGCAGGCCTATGCCCCACCACAGGATCCACTAAATCTGAATCCCCATGGGTGCCTGAGCTGGTAGCCTTGTGAACATGGTGGTGGCAGTAATCTACTTGTTTTGTCTCAGACCTCTGTGAGGAGGATAGCCTCTATGGATAGTCTGTGTCCAGTTAAGTGGACAGGTTATAGCCCTAGGATGAGGCCAATACACAGATCTAAGACAGATTCTTCTTCTCTGCACTTGTGCTTGTAGCCCTGGGAGAGATTGTGCAGAGACAGGCTCCCCTGTATTTGTATAGACCCACCATCAGATGGCAGATCTGATCTGGCTGTAGAGATTGTAGGCTTGTGACTGGATCACTGTTGTCTCTCTAAAGCAGTGAACAGCTAGATCTAAAGCTAGTACTCAAACTCTTGTTGGTCCTGTGTGTCAAGGCTAGTGCACATTGCAGGCCTAGCCCCACACACAGAACTTTAGAGGTTGAGGCTCTTATGGATTCTTGAGCTGGTAGCCTGGATGAAGTAGTGCCTACAATGATAATCATGTTCTAACCCATCTATGGACTATGGTTCCCCTATTGGATAGTCTGTGACCATTTGAGTGGACAGGTTATAGCCATAAGGGATTGGATCATGGCACAGGGGTGAGTTTGATTCTTTCTCCTCTTTGGTGATAATGTAGCCATTGGACAGGACCTCTATAGCATCAAATCTGAGTCTGAGTTATAAAACCCATCAAATCTGTACCTAATAGCTTACTTCTCACCCTTTTTATATTTATTTTCTCACACTCCATTCTTCTCAACCATTTCTGTAGTTTAGGCATTAGGTTACCTTAGGATTTAAACAATAGTGACCTTAAATCCCCTTCCATTTAGGATTGCCAGATATGTAGTCAAATCTGGAGGGCCTACTAAAGATGGCTCTCTTAGAGCTTTAGACCAATTTTCCCTGTGGGACAAACTCTTACTTATTAAAACTTGCTACAACAGGCCCTGTATCTTGCAGGTCTGTGTATTTTTAGACTTGCTGCTCTGTAGTTTTCAATCCACTTTTGATTTATTCTCACTAACCCATTCTTATCATTGTTTTCAATAAAGTTAGCAGCAAGCATCTAAAATACCTTAACAAGTTTTTAGCGCCGTTGCCGGGGAATCTTGATCTATTAGTAGACCTTAGATTTTTATATTTTTTATTCTTTAGTAGTTGTGCTTGTGAATAATTGATACTGCTGATTTACATTTGGAATTTTTCTTTGCAGATCTGGACAGTAGTAGAGAGGAAAGATGAACTGCACTTGGAGTCTAGCTACCTCTGTTTGCATTTCTCTAACCCTCAAAAACTCAGTCTATTTATCCTTTTAAAATTCCATAGCAGTTGATTAGGATAGTTATAATTTTAGTTAGATAATTCTTTGAGTTAATTGCAATGTGTCTGCAAGTAGTCTTCCCTGCTGTTGGTGTGTGTGCATGTTAGGAAGGAGATCCCTCAGTCCCACATTAGAGCCTCCTAACCCTGAGATAGAAAAGGCCAGAAGACCAAGAAGGCCCAGACACACCACAGTTGAACCCCTAACTGAAACCGAGACAACAGTCATGGGTGAAGAGCAACCCAGAACATTGAAGGAATTGAATGCTCCTGATGATTATAATTCCCCATTCAGCATTCAATTCCCAGATGTTCAGGGAAACTATGAGATTAAAACCTCAATCATCCAAATGCTTCCCTCTTTCCATGGGCTCAGCAAGGAAGACCCCTACAAGTACATTGACCAATTCTTGGCCCTGCGCACAACATTCTCCATTACTAGTTTGGGACCAGAAGCCACTAGATTAAGGCTCTTTCCTTTCTCCCTAAAGGACAGGGCCAGCACCTGGTTAGCTACTCTCCCAAACAACAGCATCACTTCTTGGAAAGACCTCTAGACCAAATTTTTGACCAAATTCTTCCCAGAAACAAAAACTAGCTAGTTGAGGAAAGCAATACTTGCTTTTGCCCAATCCCTAACTGAGGATTTTAATCAAGCATGGGACAGATTCAAGGAGATGCTCAAACAATGTCCCCACCACAAGATCCCTGACTGGTAGCTTGTCCAGAGCTTCTATAATGGGATTGATGAGAAAAGCATAGACATGGTAGGTGCATCTTGTGGTGGAACTTACATGCACAAAATAGCTGATGAGGCATGGGATTTGTTCAAGGTCATCAGTGAAAATGATTTCCAAAAGATATCCTTGTCAAGAACTATTCAAGAACCTTCTCCTAAAATGGGACTAGCTGAAACTTCCAGAGGAAAGATGTATGAAGTAACTGTGGTGCAACCCAGATTGGCTGCATAGGTGATGGAGGCTTGTCTGATATGCCAATCTCCACAACACACAGTGGAAGAGTGCCCATTTGCAGGGCAATATCCTGAGTATGTGATGGAACATGCTGCTGTTGCCCAATCATTTGGCCAACAACCATCTGCTAGCTACAACAAGCAACCATTTGGATACCAACACTAAAATGTTGGTTACCAGTGGAGAGACCACCTAAATTTGAGGTGGAGACAAGATAATTACATGCAGCCACAATAGATGTTGGCCTTACCTCAAAGGCCACAGTAGTAATTTAACCAGGGATATGCCCCAAGGTCAAATTTCTAGCATCAGCAGCTGCCCCAGCAGTAAAATTAGTTGGTAGTTCCCCCACCTCAGCCCCGAAATGCTTCTTTCGAGGATCAGGTTTTGACCTCATTACAAAGCCTTGGAACCTTGACTCAGACTATGAACTCTCACAGTCAAAGCATAAAGAAAATGGAAGAGCAACTAGGCCAAATATCCAATGCCTTGGCAAAAAGAGAAGAGGGCAGGTTGCCAAGCCAGCCAGTGGCCAACCTTAAGGGCCAATATTTGATTGGAGAAGGTTCCTCAAGTTTTGAGGGAGCAAATGCCATCATAACCTTAAGGTCTGGCAGGCTGGTGGACAACCAGGTTGGAAAGGAACAAGGAGAGGTCATTTCCAAAGAATTTTCAAATGAAAGTGAAAAAGAATTTGTTAGAGCACAGAGCCAAGAGTTGCCTTCTACCCTGTAACAAGAGAAAAATAAAGAGGCTGTAGTTGAGCCTCAACAGGAAATAAAAGATGAAAAGAGAAAAAAACAAAAGTTTAGTCATAGGCTTGCAGCTGAGGAATCAGCAGTACCTCAATTGCCCTTTCCTCAAGCTTTGAGTGGCCCTGCCCCTTTTAATAAGGGGAATGCATAGATTGAGCAAATGATGGAGACCTTTAAGCAAGTAAAAATCAATTTGCCTCTACTTGATGCAATTAGACAGGTCCCAGCCTATGCCAAATTTTTGAAAGACCTTTATACCCAGAAAAGAAAAGCTAGAGGCCATTTGTCCAGAAAGGTCTTTGCAACTGATACAGTTAATTTTGTATTAAACATAACAATGCCAGAGAAGTTGCAAGACCCAGGGATGCCCACTATTCCCTGCATAATTGGAGACCACACACTTGGAAGGGCCCTTCTAGACCTTGGAGCCAGTGTAAACCTGCTGTTATACAATGTGTATCAGCAGCTAGGTTTGGGGGAGCTAAAACCCACCCCCATTGTGCTGTTAATGGCTGACAGGTCTGAAAGGAGACCTATGTGAGTGGTTGAGGATGTCTTAGTAGGGCTGGACAAGTTCTTTTACCCTACAGACTTCCTTGTTTTGGACATGGGCTGCAACAAGAGTACAACCCCTATATCTATTATTTTAGGCAGGCCATTCTTGGCCACTGTCAATGAATGCATTCAATGCAGGTCAGGGATTATGGAGGTAACTTTCGGATACATGAAGATTAAACTGAATGTGTACAACAGTGCAAAGTACCCTCAGCTGGACAATGAGGAAAGCTTTGTAGTGGATGTACTAGAGGAAGTTGTTGAAGAAGAATTGCCCACTCTGCTGGATTGGGGCAACATTGTCAAAAGTTTAATTGAAGTTTGGGACATGGTAGAGGAAGGAAGCCCAGCTGTTATGACAGAAGACATGACCACATTAAAGTCTTCTGTGGGCTTAGTGCAGCATTCCATTTGGAATCCTACATTGTTGTCTCTTCGTCAAACCAATAAAGCACCAATCTTGCTATCCACCCAACAAGCCCTTGATCTGGATCTCAAGAAGCTTCCAGAAATATTGAAATATGCCTTCCTTGAGAAAGGTGAAAAACTTCCTATAATTATCTCCTCCTCTCTTACCAATGAGCAAGAGGAAGAATTACTAACAGTCTTGAGGAAGCACAAAAAGACAATTGGCTGGACCATTGCGGATCTAGGAGGGATAGATGCATCAATCTGTATGCACAAGATCCATTTAGAGGAGGGCTCAGCACCCTCCAGGGAAATGTAGAGGAAATTGAATCCTCACATGCAGAAAGTGGTCCTCAAAGAGATTATTAAATTACTAGATGTTAGGGTAATTTACCCCATTTCTGATTTTGAATGGGTGGCACCTATCCAACTGGTGCCCAAGAAATCTGACATAACAGTCATTACAACTGAGTCTGGAGAGTTGAGACAAGCCAGGGAGACCACTGGCTAGAGGGTTTGCATAGATTATCAGAAGCTCAACTCTAAAACCAGAAAGGACCACTTCCCTCTCCCCTTCATAGATCAAATTCTGGATAAGTTGACTGGAAAAGCCTTCTATTGCTTTCTTGATGGGTACTCAGGGTACAATAAGATCCCTGTGCACCCTCATGACCAAGAGAAAACTACATTTACTTGCCCTTTTGGCACCTTTGCTTACCGAAGGATGCCTTTTGGGCTATGTAATGCACTAGCCACCTTTCAGAGGTGTATGTATGCCATATTCTCTGATATGATTGACAAGTTCTTGAAAATTTTTATGAATGATTTCTCTGTATATGGGGACAGTTTTGGCCAATGTCTGCAAAACCTCCACCTGGTCTTGCAAAGATGTGAGGAGACCAATCTGGTCTTAAGTTGGGAAAAGACCCACTTTATGGTAACACAAGGTATTGTGTTGGGCCATGTAATCTCTAGAGAAGGGATTGAGGTAGATAAGGCCAAAGTTGACCTCATTACAAATTTGCCCCCTCTAAGAACAGTCAAACAAATCAGATCTTTCCTTGGACATGCAGGATTCTATAGGAGGTTCATTAAAGACTTCAGCAAAATTGCTAAACCATTGTGCCACCTGCTCTGCCAGGATGTGCCCTTTGATTTTTCTGTTGAATGTCTTGAGGCTTTTGAAGCATTAAAGATATGCCTCACCTCTGCCCCTGTACTCTAAACACCTGACTATGCACTGCCCTTTGAGCTGATGTGTGATGCATTCGACTTGGCAATAGGTGTTGTTTTGGGCCAAAGGAAAGATAAGCTGTCAGTGGTCATTGCCTATGTCAGCAAATCACTTGCTGAAGCTCAGCTGAATTACACCACAACTGAGAAAGAGGTTCTGACATTGGTTTTTACTGTTGACAAATTTAGACCTTGCCTACTTGATTCTAAAACTGTAATCTTCACAGATCACTCAGCATTGAAATACCTATTGTCAAAGAAAGATGCTAAGCCCAATCTGATTAGATGGATACTCCTATTGCAGGAGTTTGACATTGAAATCAAGGACAAAAAAGGTGTGGAAAATGTGGTGGCTGACCACTTGTCTAGAATTGTATTGGAGAAATGTGTTGATGACCCTGCAAATGATGTTTTCCCGGATGAGCAATTGTTTGCCATCCACTCCTTAGTTCCTTGGTATGCACACATTATAAATTATTTAGTTATAGGTAAGATTCCTACCCATTGGACCAAAATGGACAAAGACCTGTTCTTCTCACAGGTCAAATTCTTTTTCTGGGAGGAACCTTGCTTATACAAATACTGTGCAGACCAAATCATCTGAAAATGTATTCCAGAAAGCGATGTCCCTAGTATTCTAGCCATGTGCCATGAAAATGCCTATGGGGGCCACTTTAGTGGAAGAAAAACAGCTGAGAAAATCATGCAGTGTGGTTTCTATTGGCCTTCTTTATTCAAAGATGCCAATACACACTGTAGGACATGTGAGAAATATCAGAAATTAGGAGGGCTATCCAAAAGAAACTCAATGCCTTTGCAGCCCATCCTTGTTGTGGAACTGTTTGATGTCTGGGGTATTGACTTTATGGGCCCCTTTCCTCCTTCAAATGATTATCATTTCATCTTAGTGGCAGTGGATTATGTTTCAAAATGGGTAGAAGCTATTACCACAAGAACCAATGATAATCAAGTTATCCTCAAGTTTATAAAGTAGAATATCTTCTCAAGATTTGTCACCCCTAGAGCCATTATCAGTGTTGAGGGTAGCCATTTCTGCAACAGAAATTTTGAGAGCTTGCTCAAGAAATATTTTGTCACCCATAGGATTGCTACTCCCTATCACCCGCAAACCAGTGGGCAAGTTAAAATATCTAATAGGGAGATCAAGCAATGAAAGACTTGGTGGAGAAGCTAGGGAAGAAAAAGAAGCCAGACACACTCCCCTATGCTAGAGTCATCACCAAACTGCTTTTGAGGGGGGGTACAAGATATCAAAAGGAGAGGAGACTACCACCATTGCCCCTACAACTTTTGCCAAGAGGTAATGGGGAATCAGTAGGAGCCTGATGGAGACCCAGAAGAAGAAGAAAGCTGAGGCTCAGGCCCCTCCCAAGCAAACAGATGAGGAAGCTGTTACAAGGCCCACCCATACTACCAAAGAAGTGGTTCAAGATCCTATACCTACCACTGCTGTAGCAGCCCCCACATCCCCCCACCTTTTACTCCAGGATCCTCTATCCCTACTACATCCCATTTCCCTTCCCCTACCCCATCTCTCTCTCACCCTCCTCTGTCTTCATTGTCCATGCCAACACCCCTTTTTCCTATGATTGGTACCTGGGAGGACACCACCCCCCATGTCAGCCCCACACCCTCCCCTACCCTACCTCAATACATAGCCCCAATACCCCTATCATCTTCACATAACCCTGATAGCCCTCCACTGATCTCATACAAGAAAAAGAAAACTACTGACACAACCCCCACCATGTCCCTACCCCCACCCACAATCCCCTTTATCACCACTGACACCCCTCACATTGACCTAGACACCACTCCAGCCATGCCTCCTACATCCCCACTCATAGACATAGGCCTCAACCTTAATACAACCACCAAATTCCAAGCCTTTATGGCTAGTTTCCTTGACACCTTGCCCACCCACTACACCCCCCTCCCGGATTCCCCAAATACATCACCACATCACTCACTAGAACCCCAATCTCCTCCTCCTTCCACTTTCCATCATGCACCTTCCTCCCCTTTTCAACCAGTTTCATCTTCTACACAATCTCAACCTCCCAACCCAGACACACTTACACTTATCCGATCCCTCATCCAAGACATCCAATCACAACTATCCACCACAACACACACACAGGACCAGATGCAAACAGAAATCACATCCATCAAATCCACACTTCAGACTTTGACAAACCAACCCATCCCTCAACAATTCAATCAAACCCCACTGGTCCTTTCCCCTTCCAGCCCCGACTCCACAACCCAACCATTCTCGTTCATACCTTTCACCATTCCCTTTTTCCCTTCCCCAACACCACCTACTTCTAGTGAGCCTACCTCATTTTCTTTCCCCCCCATGCCTTCAATCCCACCTCTTATACTAACCCCTCCAACATTCACTGACACATCCACCCAAACAGACCCAGAACCTTTTACCCTCCTCCAACAACTAGACTTACCCACTGATAACACCACTTTCCCCACCCAAGACTAATCACATTTTGCTCCTTCCACTTCTTCTCTTCCTATCGCACCCAAACACTCCTTTTACATCCTTCCCTACCTCACCATCCTCCATGCCATAAGAGACAATCCCTACCTTAGGAGGGATGTCCTGAGGGGCATGGCCCAACTTAGGCAATCCATAAAGACCCCTTACTGCAGCAGATTTCTGAACTTGAGGAAGCCCATAGAAAGCAGTTATTAGGTATTTTCTTTGGCTGGACTAACATCTTGGAGGCCTATGAGAAGGCAAAAACTATGGTTGCTTATCATCAGATGAATCTGGAGCTGGAGAAAGCCAATACTAATGTGGAGAGGATGAAAGCAAGAATGTTCGAAAAAAGACTCAACAATGCCCAGAAAATCTACGAAACTGACCTCCTCAAATCCAAAATCCAGATAGCCTCTTTGAAAACTGCATTGGCTGCTGCCAGAACTGCAGCTCAGTAGCCCACCCCACTCTTTATACTCATGCCAGAACCTGAGCCTCAAACCTACCCAAACCCCTGCTGCACCTCCTACTGAGCAGCCTCAACCTACCTAAACCCCTGCTGCACCTCCTACTGAGCAAACTTATCCTAAACAGAGGAAAGTCACTGCTAAGAGGACTGCTTCTACAGCAGCCTCTATTAAAATTGGCAAACAGCCAGCTGCCCAGTCTGAGGAGGCACAACCACATGGCCAGCCAGATAAAGGGAAGTCCCCTGTAGCCCCCCCAAAGCCAGCTAAAGCGAAGTCTCCTGTAACCCCCCTGAGCAAGACAAAGGAAAATCCCCTATGATCCCTCCTGAACCCAAGACCAGAAAAATGAGGGTGAGGGCACCAAAAGCTCCAACCATGAAGAAACCACCAGCCCAACCAAAGAAACCAAGGCAGCCAAAGAAAAAGAGTCCAACTGAGAGCAAAGCAAAGAAGAAAAAGACCAAAGCTCCCTCAGACAGAACCAAGTCCAAGCCAAGTTCTGAGAGCAAAGATGAACTTAGGAAACATGCACAACAGATGGGCTGGGACTAGTTCACAGATTCAAATTCATATTCCAATTCCTCCTCCTCTTAAACTAGATTGTAGCTAGGCTATTCTTTCTTTTTCACTTCTTTTCTTGACATTGTAATTACAGTTGTACATTTCTTTCTAAGATAATAGAATTTCTTTTTATATATTGCTTTGTGTATATTGTCTGTGTGTGTGTACTTTTTTTTTTGTCCCTAACTATTACCCTGCACTTTCTGACCTTTGAACCAGTGAGGACACCGATTCTCATGGTTTGGGGCATGACAGGGTAGGTCTGCCAATAGAATAGTTACTTAACTTGCTTCGATGAGGAAATTTGTGGAAAATTAAAATATTTTTTGCAGACATTTCGAAACTGAAAATTTTAAAATCATGGCACCACCATGAAGCTAACATCAGAAATTTTAAATTAGTACCTAGTAAATCTAAGAGGAGAGAAAAAGGTGAAAATACACTCCATGAGTTAAAAAGAGGACCATACCTAGTGAGATTTAGGCCCATCAATGTCTCTTGAAGAGTGCTTTGGTATTTTTTCTGCTCTAAGGTTTGATTGGCTTAGCAATTTTTACTAGAAGTTAGGCACCTCCAAATCAAAACTGTGTGACAGCACTCATGACACTAAGGAAATGATTCAAGGCCCTCATTTGGATAGTTTGAGTCTGAAAACCCAACCTTTTAAAACTACCCTTTTGCATACACTCTTTGAGCATCAAAAAGTCCTATTTTTCTTTAACAAACACTGAAGTACTTGCACCTTAACCTCATGACCTGATTCAACCTTACCCTCACTCTGAGAAATCAGAAGGTAAAGGAGGAGTTGAAGGAAGTGAGAGTGGTCCAACATTTGGTAGAAGGAGAAGAAAAGTAACCTATGAAAAATAGTGTGTTGGTGGTATTTGTGTGGCAGTTCATCATAAAAATCATAAAAATAAAAAGAGAAAAAAGGAAGAGAAGTTTGGAAAAGAACATCATCTGAAAATTAAAAAGAAGAGGAGAAACTGGCCACTTTGATTCTGAAATATATCAAGTAAGATGAAGTTGTGCTGAAATGAAGGTAGTGAAGTCATGAGTCACTCCATACCTTACTGATTTCTCAATTTTGATTTCCTTTTTATCCCTTCATTCTTTATATCCCTCACCCATAAGCCACATTACAACCCATTCAACAAGACCTTGAAGATCCAAAGTGAAATGAGCTATCAGGTGGAGACGAGGGAGTACCTAACCTATGGTGAAAAGCCATGAGGATGTCAAAAATTAGAAGCTTTACCTATGCTCATGCTTGCAGGCCCATTTTCTCAGAATCGCGCTCTTGAGCTGCTTTAAATGTGAACACCCCTAGATATTCATTGTTGAGAGATAACCCTGGTGAGAATTGGGTCAGACTTGTAACTTCATTGGGGTTGTATCCAACTTGATTTTTAAATTTAAGGCAAGTTTGGTACTGATATGTGCACATTGAATTTCTAATGTAAAATGATTGGTGGAAATGCAAACACATACTAAAAAAATTTTGAGTTTTAAATGGCCTGCATTACTGCTACAATTTCCTCTGAATTCCAAAGGAAAGTGGAATGATGCTTATTCATTGAAATTTGTTTTGCCATTGACTGCACCACTTTTAACTATTTTTATTGTGAAGTTTGTGGGTATCTTCACTGAAAACCCTCAGGAGACTTCACTGCTCCACTAGGGATCACCTAGGGGTTTAAAAGGTTTGGTACATATGCTAAATGTACCCGTGATCCCTACGAAAGTGGCATTTAATTAGTTAAAGCTTTGCTAAGGGACTAGCAAAGATAAGGTTTGGGAGTGTGTTAAGACCTGAAAAGTCCCACTTTTCACCCCTTAACTTAATCCCTGTTAGACCCTTAGTCATTTAATAAATGTATGTTAAGCCCATTTTATAGGTAATAAGCAGCAGCTGCAGATAAGGCCCTAACCATCCCAAGAAGCCTACTTTTACCTCAGAAGTTCCTCAGAAGAGAGGAAGTTGGATCCAGACAGAGAATTGGCTGTAGCATAGGCAAAGCACAGCAGCAACAAATCAAGAAGTGAGCCTCACGCAGATGTCGCAGGGTTTAATTGTTTCAGAGAAAAATGCTTCGCGCAGTTGTCGTGGGTTTCTGAAGGCAGCACACCAACTGCTCGCACTGTTCTTGCGCAGATTAATGACAGA
The DNA here is from genome assembly GCA_021018995.1 of Chloranthus sessilifolius. Lineage (NCBI taxonomy): Eukaryota > Viridiplantae > Streptophyta > Magnoliopsida > Chloranthales > Chloranthaceae > Chloranthus > Chloranthus sessilifolius. The sequence goes on from CM037586.1 coordinate 62,667,432, forward strand.
AGGGCTTAGAAAGTAGACTTCGCGTAGTTCTCGCGAGGCTCAGTTATAAGCAATCGTGTAGTCTCGCGTAGCTCAAGAGAGGAGCATTTAATCTTCATGCGATTCACTAAGGAGAGAGAGCTCCAAGCATTCCTACGCGCAGCTGTCGTGCAGTAGCTACGAGATGTAGATCTTCAGGGGACTGCTCGCCCAATCCAAATGGATGATGCAATTGCTTCGTCACGAGGATCCCCGCGAGATTCACCAAGAAATCAACTACGCGCGCGATTCCCGCGCCACTCAAATGGAAAGCGCAATCTCGCGATGACCAGAGCAATCCCGCGACGACCAGAGCAATCCCGCGATGACCAAAGTATCTGTCCCGCAACTGTAAGTGCTTCAAGTCAATTCAATCCCATGACAACAACTCTATCACGCGACAAGACCTGGAAACTCTTGCTACCTAGCGAGGCTCGAGATCTTAACTTCCCCCCACTTCTACAGGGGCAGTCTGGGAACTTCCAGCAACTAGGGCACGCACTCCAATGCTCCAATCTTCGTATACACGCCTCGAGGCATCCAAGGAATAGAAATGGGCCATGATTGTATCGATAAAATTATAGTTTTCCTAACCCTAATGCTCCCACAGCCGACTACTATATAAGCCTAAGCCTAATTTAGATTAGAGAGTTCGATCTTTTTGAATCAGCTGTAGAGTTCTAGTAGGCTAAGGTTAGGGTTTAGGCAGCTTCTTTTTCCTTTTTCTTCTCTCCATAGTCCAGCACTTGCTGGCTCTGCCTTTGTATGTTTATTTAGAGTAGTTTTAATGGTGTTTTATAATAGGATGTTATACATATATGGGATTAAAGTTTGAGGGTTGTTTTGTACAAGGTTGCTGCCTTGAGATCCTCCATTGCTAAGCTGTATTGTAAGCGATGGAGGATTATTTTTAATGATTTATTTAGATCTAAGTGACATGTGTGTCCAGGCTAGGCACCTATGCAGGCCTATGCCCCACCACAGGATCCACTAAATCTGAATCCCCATGGGAGCCTGAGCTGGTAGCCTTGTGAACATGGTGGTGGCAAAGAATTCACTTGTTCTGTATCTCGACTGTGAGGAGGATAGCCTTTGTGGATAGTCTGTGGTCATTTAAGTGGACAGGTTATAGCCCTAGGGTGAGGCCAATCCACAGATCTAAGACAGATTCTTCTTCTCTGCACTTGTGCTTGTAGCCCTATGAGAGATTGTGCAGAGACAGACTCTCTTGTATTTGTATAGGCCCACCATCAGATGACAGATCTAATCTGGCTGTAGAGATTGTAGGCTTGTGACTGGATCATTGCTGTCTCCCTAAAGCAGTGAGCAGCTAGATCTAAAGCTAGTACTCAAACTCTTGCTGGTCCTATGTGTCGAGACTAGTGCACATTGCAAGCCTAGCCCCACACACAGAACTTTAGAGGTTGAGGATCCTACGGATTCTTGAGCTGGTAGCCTGGATGAAGTAGTGCCTACAATGATAATCATGTTCTGACCCATCTATGAACTGTGGTTCCCCTATTGGATAGTCTGTGACCATTTGAGTGGACAGGTTATAGCCATAAGGGATTGGATCATGGCACAGGGGTGAGTTGGATTCTTTCTCCTCTTTGGTGATAATGTAGCCATTGGACAGGACCTCTATAACAACAGATCTGAGTCTGAGTCATAAAACCTATCAGATCTGTACCTAATAGCTTACTTCTCACCCTTTTTATATTTATTTTCTCACACTCCATCATTCTTCTCAACCATTTCTGTAGTTTAGGCATTAGGTTACCTTAGGATTTGAACAATAGTGACCTTAAATCCCCTTCCATTTAGGATTGCCAGATCCGTAGTCAGATCTGGAGGGCCTACTAAAGATGGCTCCCTTGGAGCTTTAGACCAATTTTCCCTGTGGGACAAACACTTATTAAAACTTGCTACAACAGGCCCTGTATCTTGCAGGTCTGTGTATTTTTAGACTTGCTACTCTGTAGTTTTCAATCCACCTTTGATTTATTCTCACTAACCCATTCTTATCATTGTTTTCAATAAAGTTAGCAGCAAGCATCTAAAATACCTTAACAGACGTGAGTTGTACGAGGACGAAGATGAAGATGAAGAATATGAAATTTCACCACATGAGCCACAGTTCACCAATAACACCAAGACATGTCGGTTTGAGGATTTGAGGCTTAGTTACGTCGGTTTGAAGGCTAATGTACAACACCGCCAAGACCAGGAAGTAGCGAGGAGTGATCAACAAGAACAAGAGTAAGCACAGCCTGAGCAGCCAACTCAACACCCAGTACCCCCTCCACAACAAGATTCGACTCAGCCGCCACCCGGCCAGCATGGTGAGGTGCCCATTTGGATCGATTTTTCACGAAGGATGGATTTGCATGAGAAAATGCTCAGGCAAATGTCGCAACAGCAAAACTTCCATGAAGCTATGCTTATGGATATGATGCACTATATGTTTCTGAGCTCCTCCTCTGAATGCATCAATAGGGCACGAGCATACACATCCGGTGTTTCTAGTTATCGAGGAGATAGGACTACTAGAGATGGTGCAGACTTGGAGGGCGATGGCGCGGACTAGCTGGGATTTTATTATTTGGATGTTGTGATTTTGGTGAAGCTATTTTGTGAATTTTTTAGAAAACTTGGGACATTTGGGCGTTAAAACAAATGTTGATATATTTTTGTTGATAACAAATTGTAAATATTAGGTGTTATGGAAGTTTCGTGTATTATGTGAATGATGGCTTAGTTGAATGGCTTGAATGTGTAAACAACCATGCATTGATAATTGTTTGCATGGCTACTTAGTTGTGGATGGTTTTGTGTGGATTATAGTTGTGTTTTGGATATCAGTAAATTAGTTGTGGATAATTAAGTAATTCGTTGTGGATATGCAGGAAATGCTTCTATGTTATAGGATAAATGGTTTTGTTTTGTAAACTAGTAGTGGATGCCTGTCATAAATGTGTTTTATGTAATGCAGGGTTTTGTGGATTCATGGTTATGAGTGGATGTCTTTGTGGTTAAGGCAGGTTTAAAATGGTGTGTCATTGTTGAGAATAATCTGTTATGATGAATAACAGGGATTCTGAGAGGTACTGGATGTACCTTGTGGTTTATGGTTGTGGTTATGTATCTCTAGCTAGACTCGATGCGTTCCTTTTCTTTTATTTAAATGTATGGTTGGATGATTGACTGAATCCCATGCTAGTGTAGATGTGTTTCTTTTTAGTATAAATGCATGATTGGATTATGGACTTAATCAAATTTCATGTAAGATTTGAGACGTCATGAAAGATTTTAATGAGTAAACCTCTGCCTCCCAACCCAACGTAAACATACTAAATTTTTTAGGACAAAAATTTCTTAAGGAGGGGAGAATGTAACGTCCCCAAATTTCTGAACCGAGTATGTCTACTAGGTGTACGTGTCTCATATGGCACACGACACCTTCGAAGTTAAGGATAAATTGTCGGTTCATTTAAAACTTTGATTGAGTAAAGCCTAATACGACATGTGGATGTGTGGGCTTCACACCGAAGCAAAACATTTTTTTATAATGGCCAACATTTTTTGTTTAAGTGTGCAAGTTTAATACAGGACCAAACCTCCTCTTGTATAAAAGGAAACTAATACCTATTTTGGATGTGTAAGCATTACACCAAGCCAAAGTTCTTAGATAAGAACTAAAACACACATTGTTGTGCTTGCTTCACATGGAAGCAAGGCCCTAGGTTAAATTGGCAAAGCTTCTCACGTAAGCCAATTTCCCTTGCATTGCATGGAATTTCAGAGAAAGAGAGAGAAAGAGAGATTGAGGAAGAGAAGTCGTTCCCTTCTTCATTTGCATTGTTGATCTCCCTCTCAGTCTTCTCTTTTCTTTGATTATTGACGCAAGAAAGCATTGATCTCGACATGGTCGCAATCCATAATCGTAAGAGAATTTCGTCTCTTCCAAACCCTCTTTTGGTTGTTTTGAAAACCAATGCCTGTGATATCTCTTGTGTGTGTTTAGAAGAGTGGTTCTTCATATCCATCTTAGTTAACGATTGCAAGAAAGTGAGTTTCAAACCCTTGGACGTGTGCGACGCAAGCACTGTTAATTCTTTCAACCTTCGCCCATCGTGCGCGTTGATATGCGAATCTTAAAGGTAAGATCTCAATAAATTATTCATGGTTTCGGATTACGGTTTGATTGTCTTAGATTCATGCAAAGAATAAAGGAATTATATGTGAAAAAGTTGTGAAAGACAGAGGCTAAGATCGGGCAAAAACGTGAAGAATTTCACAAAATCCCTAGCGTGATTTGAAATTCCTACGCACGAATTGCCTTCAGATATAAAGGAAAAATTACCAGAGCAAATCGCGCGCGCAAAATGCGCACCAAATTTCAGGCAAAATTCGCACTGATATTTTTTGCTCGCGCGATTCTGGGTGTACCAAGTGAAATCGCTCACACAATTTCCCTATTTAGCTTATTTTGAAGTTTTCTTTGGAAAACTTCTATAACTTGGACCTGTATGCTTCCTTAAGTCATTGATGAGTGACTTTTGAATGCTTTTAAATATAGGTCATGGTTGGATTCACTCGTAAAGATCTTTGCATTGTTTTGCTTGACTCATAATCAAGGTAAGGGAAACTCAATGCCAATTGCATTCTGATTTGATGTTCATGGGTATTATGATATGATCAAATAAAATATGATAAAATTGACCATATATGAATTGTATTTGAACTCTTTCCTTTGGTGATCCGAATCTGTCTTTGAATAAGAATTATAAATCTAAATTTTTCATCTGTTTTCTGAACTCTGAAAAAAGTTATGAATTAAACAAACTGCACAATGTTGAGTTATGTATAAAAATATGCACGTTGATTTGTGGTTCATTAGAACGAATCCTCCTGCTCTGTACTGTGATTTATCCGTATGCTTTGAATCGCTTTGACGATAATCTGATCCGCACAAGTATCCCTTATAACGCAGGGGCTTTTTGCACTTCTGAAAAGTGTTCATTGAATGACAATGGTTAGGTGAGTGTTCCCATCAGAAAATCTTTGGCTCTCAATGCTATATTTGCTTGGGAGATTAGTTAAGTTATGATTTTAAGTTTAAACATTCATATATGAACCCACATGTGAAATATGAACCGAATAGGAACTCAAAAACATATAAGCATTCTGTTATGTTTGATTTCAATTTGAACCTTGTCCTTACAATTTTGTCTTGAGACGAAAATGCATATGAACTTGTCACTAAAATTCCGTTTGAACTCTGTCACTAAATCACTGCTTTGATAATATTTGAATCCTCTAATTTGAAACCATGCTTGATATGATAAATTGCAATTGATGGTGAGCTTTTCTTCTATTGAGCTTAGATTGTTAGCTCACCCTGACTATACATCACAGGTGTAGATACCGATCAGGAACTAGGGCTTGAGAACGATCCAGATTATGAGCCGGAAGAAGATCTGCAACCTGACGAGTTCTACCATAGGCCTGGGCTTTGGACTTGATATAGACTTGTTTTTTTATATTTGGGCTTGATATGTCCACTGATTTTTGTAAGATGTTAGAATCAACTTTTTATACATACATATTGAATATCAGTGTTTAGGTGATGGTCGGCCATCACTGGTGATCTATTTTGTTCTTTTGTTCACAGGTGTGTATAGAAATATATCTCTTTGATTATTGTCATATTTGACTATTGATATCTGCTTTACTTTCCGCATTTATGTGGATGTGTCGAGCCTATGGCGAACCGGCTTTCTCGAGATTTTGGGGTCGAGGCATCACAAAAAACCCTATCTATTTATCAAAACACTAGGAAATTGAAGGAAAATGCAAATTTTTCCAAGATTTGACCCTTTTGGTCAATCTAGACCATTGGATGGCCTTGCATGGACACATAGATCCCATGAATGGCATCCTATATCTCAGGTCTTCATTTCATTCCATAATTTTTCATAAAACTCAAAATAAAAGTCAATTTCAACCATGAAAACTACAAGAAAACCCACAAGAATCCTATACTCGAGTGGTCTAGGCATATATGGCCCTCATGGACCATTTGATGGCCTTATATGATCTTATAGATAACAACCACAGCCTCCCATATGCTGGTCTCATGTATGGATCATCCTAGAATTCCAGCCATCAAGATGAAAAGAAACTATAGAAACTATGGCAAATTTTCCATATAACAACACTAAAAAAAACTAGACAAGCACTAAACCAAGACTTTACCTTAACAAGGATCCCCTTGCTTGCTGGTTTGCCTCAAGTTGAAATGTGAAAAGGGCTGGAATAAGGCCCAATTTTATATATATATGAAACTAGGAGGTGCGGGGATTAGAGTGGTGGTGGTGGATGTGAGTTTTAATGGTTGGATCTATGGGGCAAATTCAAGGTTTCAAGGGACTCTATTGGAGGTCTAATGGAAAATGGAGAGAAGAGGAAGATGAAAATGGTTGGAAATGGAGAGCCCCAAGGGAATTTCGGACTTTGCAAGTGGGAGTGGGAGAAAAGGGCCGAAAATTCATGCCAGTTTCCCAAGTTTGCTTCCCTAAGCCTCCCTTCTCTTCCCAAGGTATTCCCTCTCTCTCTCCTCTCTCCTCCACTCAGCATGTCAACTCTTATCTTTTTGTGGTCTTCAAGACCCTTAACTTTTGTGATTTTTCAAAGTCTAAGAAATATTGTAGGGCATGCAAGTAAGTGCATCTAACACCCTAGATTTCCCTAATGAAAATAAATGGTGTAAGATGGGTCAAATCGTAGTCAAGTGAACCAAGGGCTAGGATTTGCTAGAGATTTGCAACATCCTAATTTCTAATTACTAAAATTAAGTAATTTAATTTTAATTTCCCTTGGGGTTATTTAAAAATTACAGAAGAACCATTGTTCAATTCAAAGCATAAACACTCAACCCAAATGTTAGTGCAGCTAGTTTCTTTCATTTTTAAGTGTCAAGGTTTGACTCAACCCATCAAGCAATCCTATGATCACTTTTAAAATCTGATCTGTTGACAATGATCCCATCACCACCAAGGCTCAAGCCCAATTCAGGTCAAACCTCGGGTCAGGGTCCATCAACAAGCAGTCCGAGCTGGTTAAAAGGGACAAGATGTAGTGTGTGTTTTTACTAAATTTCTAACACACTCATTCAAATAAATGGAGTGCCCTATGGGTGCCACTAGGAATAGTTAATTTTCCATTAATCTAAGGTGGGTGCCTCACAAACTTTGGTGGACCTGACCTCAGAAAATCACCTGGCACAGTCAGGTCTCATCAGGTCTCAGTCAATAGTTTAACCAACACAGAATTGAGGGACAGGTGTTACAAAAGATAGGTTAAAACATTATTAACGATAGATAAAGTTTTTAGAAAATCGATATCGCTTCGAACGAAAAGCAACATCGCTTCATTTGAAAAGCGGCATCGCTTCATTCAAGAAGCGACATCACTTCATAATAGAAGCCATATCGCTTCATTAGAGAAGTGACACCACTTCGACAAAGATGCATCGTCGCTTCATTAAAGAAGCACTACACCATATTACCTTGTTCAGAAAAGCTCTTATGTAGGGCTTTCCTGTATTGCTATTCCTCTCTCATTTCAACAACCATAGGAAGTGATGAGCGCCTTCTATCACCTTTGATGCGCTTCCCGAGTTAATCTCATATATCCAAATTTGAGGGAAAAAATATTACTGAGGTTTTTGGGCAAAAATGTAAAACATAATTAAACCCAAAAGTAAAGCACAATGTTACCTGTAGGGCAATCATGCAGTCGTAAATATTATACTTTTCCCTCTCTGCTATTTCTCGTTGCCTCTTTACCTTATCGGCGCACTACAACATGTGCTTGTAGACAACTTCAACCCATGGATATTCGCTAAAATTGGCGAGACGATCAATGAGATCGACATAGGGGTTGTCGATGGTGTATTTTATGTTTGGGAAGAGGAAGCTGGTGACAACGAACAACGAAAAGAGCTTGAGGAAGTCATCATCATCCTCAATTCTGTTATCAATGGCATAGAGGATATGCTTCCTCATTATAGGGTTAATGTCCTTAAAATAATTCCCTCTGATCATCAGGTCTTCGGGAAGGCATTGGGAGGGAGTGTAACGGCTCAGAGAAATGTAAAAATGTCCTTTCCCCTGGCTTAGAGATATCCTCAACCTGCTTCAGGTGGAAGAGGAACTGCAAGCCAGGAGTGGAGGAAGAAAGGGAAAAAGAGCCGGATCAGGGGGTAGGGGGCAAGGTGGTGGCGGAGGATGGGGGTGGAGAAGCCGGTGGGTCGATCTTCTGCCTCTTCTTCTCCCTCTTTTCTGTTTTCTTGTCCTTCTTGGCGAGGATCCGCTGTACCTCCTCGTATTCATCCCAGAGGAATTGCAGCGGTTTCCTTGGGCGGTGGTGGCTCCAGCCACAAGAGGGAGAGTTGGGCTGGAGTCAAGGTGGGCTTGTCATCCGCCATAGCTATGAGGAGGAGTGCAGAGGGTAGAAGGAGGTGAATGGGAAGAAGTCGAGCCATCTGCATGCATGCTAGAATATGAAGCGGCGTATTCAATATCGTCGCCTTCCAAGATAAGGAATGAATGGGTAATACCACTATTCATTATGGGGAACGAACTCGTGCATTAACTGGCAGCGTATATTTAGCGCTGGGAGTTACGGCGTAATGCAGAAACCCAAGAGGGTTAAGAGTGTAAATCCCGTGCTTCGCGCAGTTGGACATATGGTACACGTGGGGTAAAATTCTTGCGCAGCACAAGTGCACAACAAGCATGGAAAGAGTGAATATGCTTTCGATAGGATGAGTTTTTAAAATGCCGATAGGTTAAGGCTTTGTATCGAAATGTCACAAGTATGTAGCTGGCAGTGGAATGGTCCGATAGGTTCAACTCTTCCTATCGAAATGAATGAATATTGATTTCGATAAGCTGGGATGAATGCTTTCGATAGGTCAGTGTCCTGTCGAAAGCATGGCAGATAAAGCATTCCATTCGCTAGGATGTCGATGGGTGAAAACAGTCTTTTGATAGGTTAGAGAGTACATTCGTCATCCTGTCGATAGGTTCCAGATAGGAGTCCGAAACCTATCATAAAGTTGGTCTCACCTATCGATAAGTCTTAGCACCTCTCAAAATCGTCACCCATCCTATCGACGTCAACAATTGACCTAGCGAAAAGTCCAAATGACCTATCGAGAGGTCCTATAAGCGCAAGAACATAGCCTGTGTGTGCGATGCTTTAGCCTTAGCACCCAGCAACTCTTTTGTTGTGCTACCATTCAGTTCATTTTTTCGTCTGACCCTGTTCCGATGGTCCCTAGACGACAGGCGATATTGAAGGGAAGCCTGATCCTCGAATGGCCATTTTATTGCAGAAAAATAATTAGAAAGAATCAAAATAGAAACCAAATATAGTACATATGATACAAATCGAAGACAGGTATTAACCTGGAGGATCCTGAAGATCAATGATATCCTCAGGCTCATAAATGTTGTTGACGCAAAGTTTTAACCTCTGACCATTGACCTTCATGACTCTGTCATCTGTAGGTTCCATGACTTCGATAGCTCCAGATGGAGAAATGTGTACCACTGTGAAAGGCCCATCCCATCTGGACTGTAACTTTCCTGAAAAGAACTTAATTCTGGAGTTGAGCATCCATACCTTGTCATTTGGCTTGAATTCTTTCCGTAGCAAGTGTCTGTCATGGAAGGCTTTGGTCTTCTCCTTGTAAATCCGGGCATTTGCATAGGCTTCTAGTCGCAATTCATCAAGCTTGGATAACTAGAGTTTCTTGTGTATACCAGCGGAGTTTAGGTTAGAATTGATTGCTCCAATGGCCTAGTATGCTTTGTGTTACAATTCAACAGGCAAGTGACATGCCTTGCCACAAACTAGTCTGAATTGGGACATGCCTATGGGGGTTTTATAGGTTGTCCTATAAGCCCATAAGGCACCCGTTAATTTTATGGACCAATCCCTCCTGTTAGTTCTTACAGTCTTCTCTAGAATATGTTTGATTTCCCTGTTGGAAATCTCTACTTACCCACTGGTTTGTGGGTGGTAGGGGGTGGCTACTCTGTGGGTCACAGAGTATCTTTCCATCAGTTTATCAAAAGGTTTATTATAGAAGTGGCTTCCCCCATCGCTAATAATAGCTTTAGGGATGCCAAATCTTAAGAAGATGTTGTCTTTCAGGAATTGGATGACAACCTTATGGTCATTTGTCCTCGTAGCTATGGCCTCTACCCATTTGGACACATAGTCCATAGCTACAAGGATGAAATTGTATCCATAAGAAGGGGGAAAAGGTCCCATAAAATAGATTCCCCAAATATCAAACAGTTCGACAAGAAGTATAGGTTGCAAGGGCATAGAGTTTCTCTTTGTAACGTTGCCCATTTGATGGCATCGAGGACAAGCTTTACAGTGTTGCCAGGCATCTTTGAATAGAGTAGGCCAATAGAAACCACTTTGAAGCACCTTCGCCACAGTCTTGTTACCACTGAAGTGGCCCCCACAAGCCTATTCATGGCACATGGTTAGGATGTTTTTAAACTCAGTTTCAAGTACACAACTTCTGATCACCTGATCTGCGCAATGTTTAAAGAGGGAAGGATCCTCCCACATGTAATATCGAATATGTGAGAAGAACAGATTTTTATTATCCTTGTTCCAATGTGGAGGGATCCTGCCCACAGCAAGGTAATTTACAATATTGGCAAACCAGGGCATACTTATCTATACAGTAAAAAGCTGCTCATCTAGGAAAGAGTCATTGATGGGCAATCTCTCTGTTTCAGCCACTGGGATCCTTGACAGATGGTCAGTAACCACGTTCTCAACTCCTTTCTTGTCTTTAATCTCCAAATTGAATTCCTGCAAGAGAAGAATCCATCTGATTAGTCTTGCTTTGGCTTCCTCTTTGGACAGGAGGTATTTCGAAGCTGAGTGGTCAGTGAACACAATAATTTTTTATCCCAGTACATAAAACCTGAATTTTTCTAAAGCAAATACAATGGTTAATAGCTCTTTCTCAGTCGTAGTATAATTCAACTGAGCATCAACCATTGATTTACTAGCATATGCTACCCCAGAAGGTGCCTTGTCTCTTCTTTGACCCAAAATTGCCCCAATGGCAAAATCTAATGCATCACACATCAGCTCAAATGGCAAGGAGAAATCAGGGGCTTGCAAGATAGGAGCTGTAGTCAAACAAGTCTTTAACAGTTCAAAAGCAACTCGACATTCATCATTGAACTCAAAAGGGACATCCTGGCACAACAGGTGATAAAGGGGTCTGGAAATTTTGCTGAAGTCCTTGATGAACTACCAATAAAACCCAACATGGCCCAAGAATGACCTGACGTGTTTGAAAGTTTTGGGAGGGGGAAAATGAGCAATTAAGTCGATCTTAGCCTAATCAACCTCTATTCCTCTGTGGGAGACAACATGTCCTAGGACACTACCTTGAGTCACCATGAAGTGACTCTTTTCCTAACTCAGGACTAGGTTGGTCTCCTCACACCTTTGCAACACAGAGCTGAGATGGTGCAGGCATTGGCTAAAATTATCCCCATAAATGGAGAAATCATCCATAAAGATCTCCAAAAACTTGTCAATCATGCCAGAGAAGATAGCATACATGCATCTTTGGAAAGTGGCAGGTGCATTACACAACCCAAATGGCATCCTTCTGTAAGCAAAGGTTCCAAATGGGCATGTGAATATGATTTTTTCTTGGTCCTGGGGGTAGACAGGGATCTGACTGTACCCTAAATATCCATAGAGAAAATAGTAATAGGCCTTACCTGCCAACTTGTCCAAGATCTGATCTATGAAGGGTAATGGAAAGTGATCCTTGCTGGTTCTTTCATTGAACTTTCAAAAATCTATGCATACCCTCCAACTAGTGGTCTGTCAGGTTGGAATCTGCTCACCTGAATCTGCTTCAACAACTGTGATGCCAAATTTCTTGGGTACCTGGGTAGGTGCCACCCATTGCGAATCCGAGATAGGGTAAATTATCCTAGCATCGAGGAGTTTGATGACTTCCTTCATCACAACTTCCTGCATATGTGGGTTGAGTTTTCTCTGCATCTCTCTGGAAGGTTTTGAGCCTTCCTCAAGATGAATTTTATGCATGCACACAGCAGGGTTGATTCCCCCTAGGTCTACAATGGTCCATCCTATTGCCCTCTTATGCCTTTTTAGTACACCCAGTAGTTCTTTTTCCTGCTCAAGGGTGAGGGAAGGAGAGATTATTACAGGCAGTTTGTTGTTGTCTCCTAAAAAGGCATATTTCAAAGACTTTGGGAGCTGCTTTAACTCCACATCTAGGGGACTGATGAGGGAGGGCAATAGGGGTGTCTTAGAGGGGGGTGGGAGAGGTAACAAAGCAGGCCTCCATGGATGGTGCTTTACTAATTCTGCTTCAAAAGATACTAGTTTCACATGCTCAATCTCAGAGGTGGGAGCCTTTTCTACCTCTGCTTCCTTCCATTCTTTAGCAAAATCATTAAACCATTCCTTACCATGCAGCAGCATATTCAAATTTTTTTACACAACCTCATCTATCATATCAAGAAAAAAATAGTCCTCATCTAGATGAGGTTGATTGGCTGCGTTGTACACATTCAATTTGACCTTCATATTACCAAAGGATACTTCCATGACTCCAGACCTGCATTGAATACAAGCATTAGTTGTGGCCAAAAAGGGCCTTCCTAATATTGTAGGTATGGAAGTGGCACTCCTACCTGGCTCCATATCCAGCACCAAAAAGTCAGCAGGATAAGAAAACTTGTCAACCCCCACCAAACATCTTTGATTATCGCCACAGACTTCCTTTCAGATCTGTCAGTCAGCTATAAGACCACATGTGTGGGCTTCAACTCTCCTAAGCCCAGCTTCTCATATAGTGAATATGGAAGCAAATTTACACTGGCTCCCAGATTTAATAAGGCTTTGTCAATGGTGTGATCCCCAATGATGCAGGGGATAGTGGGGAGTCCAGGGTCTTGGAGTTTGGGGGGAGTTGCAATAGACAGGACTTGCTTTACTTTTTCTGCTGCGAAGACCTTCTTGGATAAGTGTATCCTAGATTGTCTTTTATGGGTGCACAGGTCTTTCAAAAACTTGGCATAGGCTGGGACTTGTTTAATTGCATCAAGTAAAGGCAAATTGATCTTTACTTGCTTGAAAGTCTCCATCATTTCCTCGATTTTACCTTGCCCCTTATCGAAAGGGGAAGGTGCTTGCAGTGCCTTAGGAAATGACAAATGTTGGATTGCTCCCTCATTTACAGCCTTAGCCAATGGGGCATTTTTCTTTTTAATTTTTTCCATTTCTTGAGGATCCTCTTTATCCTCTTTATTCTCAGTTGGTTGCTCCTTCAGGTCCACCACTAGTGGCCCTTATTATGTTCTTGCATAAATCACTTCTTTTTCTTCCTCCAAGCACCTCACAGGCTCACAGCCCACTTGGTTGTCCACTAGCCTACCACTTCTCAATGTTGTAATAGATTTGGCTTCCTCAAAGGTGGAGGAAACTTCACCCACTACAAACTGTCTTTGTGGGTTATCCTGTGGTTGGCTGGGCAGCCATCCTCCCTCTCTCCTAGTTAAGGCATCAGACAGCTGACCAAGTTGGTCCTCTATCTTTTTTATGCTCTGGCTGTGAGAGTGCATAGTTTGAGTTAAGGAATTCAAATTTTGTAGTGAAGCCAGAACTTGTTCCTCAAAAGAAGATGCTCTCACAGCTGGAGGGGGTGCAAGTTGCTGCACAGGTGGAGCCACAGGTTGGGTCATGGGCTACTGGTACTGGGGCCTTGAGACATAACCTTGGTGATAGGGCTGAGCATTTCTATAGGGCATGGGCTGCTGGCTTGGGTATGCATCTTATCTCCACCTCAGATTTTGGTGGTTCCTCCATTGATACCCAGCAGCAGGCTGCTGCCCATAAGACTGAGTTGCAGCCACATGCTCACATTTAAATCGAAGGCCACAGAGATGGGCATTCTTCCAGGGAATGAGCAGGGGACTGGCATATAGCACATGCCTCCTCCACTCTAGCAGCCATAGGTGACTGCATTGTTCCCACAAGCCTATCAAATTTCAATGCCAGGTTGTCCACTTTCCTTTCCAAATCACTTTGCATATTCACTTCATACAACTTCCCTCTTGAAGTATTTTCCTTCACCAACCTAGGAGGCTCTAGATCCCTAGCCAAGGTTTTCCTTTGCATAGAGTTCTCACTAATGATATCAAACAACTCCCAGGCCTCCTCAGCAGTTTTATGGAGGTAGGTGCCACCACAAGAAGCATCTATCATGTTTCTGCTTTTGGAATCAATCCCTTCATAAAAACTTTGGACAAGTTGCCATTCAGGGATTTGATAGTGGGGGCACTTCTTTAGGAGTTCCTTGAATCTCTCCCAAGCTTGGTGAAAATATTCAGTTGGATCTTGGGCAAATGAGATGATACCCTTTTTCAACTGGCTGGTTTTGGACATAGGGAAGAACTTGGCCAAGATTTGACATTGGAGGTCACTCCAGGACTGAATGCTGTTGGGTGGAAGCATTGACAACCAGGTCTTGGCTCTGTCCTTTAATGAAAAAGGAAAGAGTCTCATCCTCGTGGCCTCCTCCCCCAAACCTGTGATGTTGAATGTAGTGCATAGTCCCAGGAACTCATCAATGTGCTTGTAGGGATCCTGCTTAGTCAGGCCATGAAATGAGGGTAGCATCTGGATTATGGAAGATTTGATTTCATAGTTTCCTTGAGCAGCTAGGAATTGAATGCAGAAGGGGGAATTGTAAACCCCTGGTGCATTAAATTCTTTGAGGGTTCTTGGCTGCTGTTGCTCTCCCATTTCTACATAGTCACTTGCAACAAATGTGGGTGGAGTTTGTCTAGATCTGAGAAGTCTTTCAACCTCTGGGTTTAGTGGAACAAGCTGAGGTTGGAGAGTTCTCCTACCAAACATACAACACTCAAAGTCTAAATGCAGCGCAAAACCTCAACACAACAAGTAGAAACAATACAAATGACTAACTATTATAAAAATTAACAGATCTGAAAAATAACAGGGGAGTAGAGAGATGCAAACTACAGAGCAGCCTCCAACACAATGCTCCTCTCACATAGCAACTTCAGATTTGTTGAAATGCACACAAAAGATTGAAAAAATAACAAAACTTGCAAACACAGTTAGTAAAATCAAACAAACCACTAAAGATCTATGGTCTAAACTAGATCAAAACTTAAATCTTCCTATTTCAAAAATAAACCTCCCCGACAACGGCACCAAAAACTTGTTGGAGTGTCTGCCCTACCTTAAAAAAGGGTATAAAATTCACTCATAAATCTAGGCAGATCACACTTATATAGACCTGCAAGTAATCAGGGCCTGTTATAGCAAGTTTTAAAAAGATGGTGAGTAGGGGAATGTCCACAGAGAAGTTGTTTCGAAATGTGGTAGATCTCCAGATCTGTAAGAGATCTGGCACCCTAACTAATGCTAAATTAGCTAAAAGACAGGGGAGAGGTTTAAAAAGGGTTGTCACTTAAGCTATGATCAAATAAAATGAAAACTAGCTAGGATCGAGTTTAGAATTCCAGATCTTATAGGGGAAAGGAATTAAAAACAGAAAATGGAGAAGAGTAGCTCGAAAATTAGTCTCACTGAAATCAGGCTAGGTTAATCATGCCACAGGGGTTCAGAGCACACAAATCCCTTAACTGGCTACAAGCACAGCCATAGGGTAGAAGACTCCACTCCAAATCAAAGGATCTAACCGGTCTTAAGGTTATGATCTATCCACTTTAATGGTCACAGACTATCCTATAGACTTTATCCGATCTAAAGATTTACAGCAGAAGAATCCAATTAACACCTGAGAGTGGACTAGTCTTAAGGCTATGATCTGTCCACTTTAATGGTCACAGATCATCCTAGGGATTTCCTCCAAAGAAAAGGTATCGATCAGAGCAATAAAACCGCTATAGATGCTATAATTTCTAGGCCACAGACTCAGGGAATCACAGGGATAGCAGATCCAGGGAGATCGAATGGTATCCAAGAGGTCTACCAGTTAAGTGGGTGAGCTGATCTACAGACTCCTCTACACAAATCCGATCGAGCACCAAATGAAATCAAAGGAACTTTAGATCTAATTACAACATTAAAAATAAGATTTACATGGCAATCAAATCACTCTACAATGAAAATGCTCTTAGATTTATAGTCTGTGCAGCATTGAAGCCACAATAGCACTCTCAACCTTACCCAATTATAGATCTAACCTCTCTCCTCGCTACTCCAAGGGAATTAGCCGACCATTGTTGGGCTAAAAGAGAGAAAATGGAATTTCTCTGCAATCTCCAGTCTTCAAAATTTTATTCAGATCATAATCTCCCCTCGCTTCAATTGGGGAGTCCCTATATATAGCTTTCTCTCTTATTTTTCCTGCCAAAACACCCTTCTCGAAGGTCCTCAGAGTTTGTTAGGGTTCTATTAGAGCACATGGGTCAATTAGGGTTTCATAGGGCATCTTCTAGAATCGTTGTGCTGGTCACCAAGTGCCTCGAGTTGCATGCAACAGGACACCAAGTCATAGCATGTGCATAGTTGATTTTCTGAGAAGTTCTGCACATGATTTTGACAGGTTGGGGAAGCTTCCGACAAGTTCAAGTAGAGCTTTTTAGTCCTTTCGCTAGGTTCTCCAATCTCTTCGATAGGTTCCGATAGGATGAGCCTTGAGGCTTTAGCATGCACTACGCTTTATCTGGAGCATTCGACAGGATGGAGGAGCATTTCAATAGGTTGAATGACCGTTTTGATAGGTCCAAATGGTCCTCCGATAGGTTCAGGAAACCTTCTAATAGGTTACCTTTTCTCCTCAGGAAACTTTCGACAGGATGAACTCTATCTTTCTTTCAGCTATTCGATAGTTCCTTGGATCCTATTGAATTTCACAATCCTCACGAATCCTTCTCTTCTCTGCCTTCAGATCTTATCGAAGAGTCACTAATTGCACGAATTCCTAAAGTTTAACTCTCAGCTCCTATCGAAGTCTTCAGATGACCTCTCGATAGGATGTTTTTAGCCTGTTTTCACTTCCTGTGCCTTGTTCTGCTGTGGCCACGTGCTCCAAGGGTCCAATGGTGTGCAGCCCTCTAGCGTGCTATTGTTGGGTCTGTACTGTGCTGAGAGATGACTTCTTTGTGGTATTCTTGAGTGGTTTTCTACATTGTTTTCATCTTTTATTGCTATCTACAAAATAAACTCAACAGAGGTTTATTAGTGTGCTCACAGGTTTATCAAAGTTCAGGTTAAAGGGTGAAAAGTGGCGTTTTTCACCACTTAACACTGGTGCCAGTCAATCGAAGACTAGTGACTAAGCTCAGATCAAGCATCCAGAATCTAATGGGTCCCTTCCCAAAATTACAAATGTTTTTAGCGACCCAGAAGTTGTTGAGGTAGTCTAGGAGGTCGCTAACACTTTTCACTTTCCTCAATGCCAACAAAATTGCTTGAAGAAAGGGGACTGAACCGTTGAGTGCAGGTAGTCTAGCATTAACGACTTCCTACAGTCCTCTTCTTATTTTCGTTGCCCGGTCGTAGATCAACCTGCACTCAGCAATGGTGCACTTAGTTTTTGGGATTTCAACAATCATCTTGACAATCTATGAATCCTCGAAGGAATAAGTTAAAAGAGATATTAAACATGGAGCAATGTCGCTTCATTTATGTAGCTCTAGCACAGTCGCTTCGTTAAAGAAATGATAATGCCTTGTGAGAAGCGATAACTCCTCGTGGAGAAACGCTAGAGCTACGTCAATGAATCGATAGCGCCTCGGGGAGAAGCACTAGCACTCCCTATTTGAAGTAGTAAAAGAAGATAAAAGAGGAGGGAGGGCATCATCTTAATTCAGAAAAGAGGAAAAGGAACTCGTCGCTTCGCTGTGTCTCCTTACTGTGCTCTGAGAAGTGTAAAATATGACAAAGATGAATTGTAAATTGTGAATTTCTAATTCACAAATTTTCCAACTTAAGTACTCCTTTCAAATGTTAATAGTGGTCATTTCATACCCCGATGTCAGGCACCGTAACCCCTACTACTTCGCATCCACTTTACGCTTCGGAATCTGACAACAGTAAGATGTCGCCTTGCATTGTCCTCTCACGAAAAGGTGCTACGTGTCATGCCTTTTGCATAATTTTTTTCTCATAATTTTTCTCCCCCCCTTTCGTTCGCCATCTGCTTATTTTACAAACTAAAATAAAAAACTTACAAAAAACTAAAATAATTTACAAACAAATAAAAAAAATACATGTAATAATTAATTTACTATTGACTAATGAATAAAAAATTAAATATACTAAAAAAATATTGCAATTCACTATTTCATTATATATTTATTTCTTCATCATAAAATCTGACAATTTCTTCAAACTTTCTTAAGTCGGAGTCTTTTCCTTTGATTTCACATTAGTTAGAAACTGCAACTAGGCAATCCTTTAAACAATGGGACTTAACTGTTGTATCCTACAATCGGCTACGGTATATCCCTAATATTCTTTCTGTCATAACCCCAAAACTTAGGAAACCGTGTTGATCAACTCAGTATGTGTGTCGGTGCGGCACAGTGTACCATACCAGATTTGACCTTGGTGTGAGTGAGAAAAGCTGAACACCTAACTTAGGTGTATGTACTAACAAGTGAAACGTGTTATGTGTGAAACACCCAAGAATGGTGTTTATGCTTCAGAAGGAAGCCACCCAAGTATAAGAGAAGGGAGACTCTCTTAGGTTGTTGCCTTTGCGAATTCTAAAGATAGAGAGAGAGTGGGTTTGAGAAAGAGGAGAGCAGGAAGAGAGGGCTTGTGGAAATTGGATACTCGAGATCACAATCATATGAAATCTGGAATAGGAATCACTCTCACTATTCTCGTAAATCCAAGGAGCGACCTAGAGAGAGAGGGTTGTGCATGTGGTGAAGAGGAGCATTTCACTTTGATGGATTGTTGATCTCCCTCTCAATCTTCCATTTAAGGCTTCGAATACTGCAAGAAAAGCGAGAAGAGGATCGCTGTAGTGATCGTGGAAGCGTGGACTCCAAAACCCTTTCGATGCCATCAAGGGATGCATTCAATTGATCTCAAGTCTGTGCCAAATTTAGGAGGTAAGATCTAGTAAGATTGAGTACTTGTGTGTGAATTAATGGCCATGAATAGGGGTAATAAATGCCTTAAATGTGTACATTTATGATGCATGAGGGTTAGGAAGGAGGGAAACAGAAAGAAAATTCAATTTGATGAAGAAACCCCAAAATCTCGAAAGTCGCTCACGCGACATGGACTTGCTTGCGCGAGAGAAGCTTCAGAATAGGCATGAAATTATGTTTGAACAGTCGTCTTAGTTTAACTCAAGGGCCTTTTAGGAATTTCCCAAGGCTAGGGCACACATCTCGAGGCATAGATTTCGAGGCGCACATCTCAAGGCATTCAAGGGATGTAATAATGTCACGTCTGCTAGAAAATTAAGGTTAATCCCTTCAGAGCCAAGGTCGTATGGACAGAGTATATAAACTACACTTAGAGTTTAGTTTTATCATCGACCCTTCTTTTCATCCTCTGTCGGCTGAGAGCTCCAACAGGCTAGGGTTAGGGTTTGATCACCACTTTTTCCCCGTTTTCTTCTCTCTTAGCCCAGCACTTGCTGGCTAATAGCAGCTAGGTTTTTTTTATTTTAGTTTGTAATAGGTTTTGTATACATTGGGATTTTGGTTGAGCAGTTGTGTATCGGCTGTAGCCTGGAGACAGTTCATTGTAAGTTTTATGTTTATCAATGGATTGTTGTTTTAAGGCCTAATTGAATCTAAAGATCTTATGGTTTCTTTAGATGTCTATAGGATCCATGTATTTGGGAATAGCCCATTCAGTTTCTAGTAGATCTATTATTTAACATGTGATTTCTCTTAGTTTGAGAGCCCCATGGAAAGCAATGTTGGATCTGTAGTGAGATCTGGGGAGCTCGGAGGGTTGTGGACCATCGTGGTTGCAGCAGTTTTCATGTTCTTTCTCAGATCTTTGTGGTATGGACAGACCAATGGGATACCTTGTGACCATTCAAGTGGACAGAGTATAGCCCTAAGGTGTTGTCCATTCACATATCTAAGAAGGATTCTTCTCCCCTGCACATGAGCTTCTAGAGCCTTGTGAGGAGGTTTGTACAAGAACTGGCTCCCCTCTGTTTACTTAGCCGACATCAGATGTTAGATCTGATCTCTCTATAGTAATTATAGCTTGAGGCTGAGTCATTACAAGCCATTTGTAGCAATGCCCAGCTGAATCTAAAGTCCTATTCAACTTGTTGCATGATCCTTTTTATGAGCACCAGTGAGCCGTTGGCCTTGGCAAAGCACTTAGGATCTTATGGGTTGGAATACCTACGGATGTCAGTCAGATCTGTGCACAGATCTGGGGAGCTTGTAGCACTGGCATTACATAGTGCTGTAATAGTATTCATGGCTTGATCTGGTCCAGTGACTGGGGAAATGATCAGTCCACTCCTTTGGACTAGATTGGCAATTTCTAGTTTAACTAATGGGATTTGACAGACTCTATAGGATAGGCTGTGACCATTTGAGTGGATAGCCTATAGCCTTAAGAGCACCCCAAATTGCATGGGTTAAACTAGATATTTCTACCTTATTGAGGCTTTTAATAGCGTCTCAGCAAGGAGCACTACAGAGACAGACTAAATCTGAGTTTCATTACTGCTTTAACTCTAAAATTAAGCTGCTTACTTCTCACCAATTTTTATATTTTATTTTGGAATACACCATCACCATCTTCTTCTTAACCCTTTCTTTAAGATAAGGCTACATTTTATTTCTCTGTTGTTAGGATTAATTTAGTGTAGTCGTGACACCCAGCTCCCTTTCTTTAGGATTGCCAGATCTGTAGCCAGATTTGGAGGCCTACTATTATAGCCCATTTTGGGTTCTAGATCAATTTCTCTGTGGGACAAACTCTTACTTATCAAAACTTGCTACAATAGACCCTATATCTTGCAGGTCTAGGATTACCTTGGTTGTGCAGAATCCATCCTTTTATTTTACTTTGTTTTTAATTGATTTTCACCACACAATAAGCAAAGCACACTAGGGGTAAGACAACAAGGTTCCATCAAGTTGTCATTAGGTTCTAGAAGTATAGGCCTACCTGTCGAGAGGCACTGAGTGGTTTCAGTAACCTATCAAGAGGTTGGAGGTACAGCAATGGATCCTATCGAGAGGATACCTGGAGGTGCGGAAGAAGTCGAGAGGTCCCAACTACATGTCGAGAGGTCCAACTGAACCTGTCAAGTAGTGCAATGCAACCTATTGACAACTTACTTGAAGCTATGCTCATTCTCCCGAGGATTAAAGCAACCTGTCAAGCACTCAATTGGAGCCTCATAAGAAGTCGAGAGGATTCTCTATAACCCGTTGAGAGAATGAATGAAGAACTAGACAGAAGGTGAAATTTGGCTCCAATCCTATCGACTAGCGCAACCCAACCTCTCGAGAAGTCTCCAAACCTGTTGAAAGCTAGTTCAACCTGTCGATGTGAAGACAAAGATGGCTCAAAACCTATCGAGAGGTTCCCTGAACTTCTCGACACTCGAATTGGGAACTTCCTAGTTCCTTTCACAGCAGTTGCCAACTTCAAAATTCTGTGCACACATTTCAAAGCACGTCAGCAACCCCTGAGGGTATTTTGGTACACAACTAGGCACGAATGGGAACTCTAACTACCTCACATGTATTTACCAGTTGTGGACCAATGGGAGAAGAGCTTTTAGAAGAGAAATCAGCCACATCAGCATAACTAAATTATTCTCTTGAGCTCTGATTGGCTGAAACGGATCTGAGGACAAAGAGGAAGAGTATAAAAACTTGAAGAATTTATAGAGCTGGCATCCAGAAATTGAGAGAACTAGAGCCAATTCGAAATTCCATTTTCCCCCCAAAAATTCCCTCTCTTCCTTCTTCCCCCATTTTCTCCTTAGCCAATCATGGTTGGTTAAACCCCTTCAGTAGCTAGGGTGAGGTTGAGAGCTGCAAATTGAGAGTTTTAGAGGCTTTGTAAGGGATTGTATATTGCACAAATTGCAGATCTGAACATAATAGGATTGTAAGTTGTTTTATTACAGTATAATTATGACTTTTAAAGGTAATTCTGATCTAAATTTTACTTTTTCATATTTGATTTCCCTGGATTAGATACTCCTGTGGATGCTTGAGCATGTAGCCTGGCACCCACAACATCTGTAATAGTTTATCTATTCCAATCAAGATCCATGAATTAGGACAATCTCTGTGATGATCTGTTGCCATTCAAATGGATAGATCATAGCCTTAAGATTGCTGCAAATCTGTCCTAAGCATTGCCTTTGATTTAATTGATTTTCAGTAAAGACCAAAAGCCCTAGTTGCTGCTCTCCACTTTTTTATTTCAATCTTTTCCATTCCCTTGAATCTGAGTTTAATCAATTCTAGATCAATTTGCTTTTGATTTTTATAGTTCTTAGTAAAGTGACAAATCTTATCAATATCTCCTTTTTCTTGTTTTGATTTAGTCTAAATTAGGATAGAGTGTCAAATCTGTCATAGATCTCGAGATTTATCTCATTTCAAAACCCATTTCCCTGTGGACCTACCCTGACTTACCTATTAAAACTTGCTGTAACAGCCATGATTCTTGCAGGACTGCTTACTTACCTTGAGCACATACCTCTGTACTTTGTCCTCTTATTTTGATGTTTTAACCCTTTAATAGTTGTAAGGTAAGCAAACCAATACCAGCCGTGGCCCCTCAGCAAGAACAACCCAATCAAGCGGCCCCTGCAGTAGACCAGGCCGGCCACGGACACACGATCAAACCTTACTGTCGCAGAATTCACCCTACAAATGGAGTTGCATCAATTGGAGATGTCGCGGCTGCTACAAACCCAACACCAACAAAACATGGAACAATTCAAACTCCTCCACTGAAACAACTACGCTATGCAAAAGAGATTAGACTTTCAGGACGAGGTTCTCGGTCATTACATGCTAAATACATACCAAACCACACACGTCCCGCTCACTGCCCAAGCCCGAGAATTCGTCTCCGACTATACCAAGAACCCAACTTGTTCAAGAGTTGTTCCTTCCGAGGCAGAGGCGCCACGAAGTCGCAGACCCCCAGCTAAACAGGCCGCTAAGCCTTCTGGTAATTCCTTCGCACGAATCCTTACCAAGTTCATTTCAAGTGGAAATTAGAAAGTCACATCAATATGACATACTTTAGGCACATTTTGTATACCTTTGCAATGCTTTCATCATCTCACACGTTAGGCACATTTGGTATACCCATGCAATGCGTTAAATACTCAACCACTAGAGTTAATCTTTACTTTAAGCCACATTTTGTATACCTTTGTAATGACTTAAACACCCATGGGCAGCCCCACAATGGTAGATACTAACTGCATACAGCAAAATTCACCTAAACATTCGGTACACCATCAATTCTCGTAACATTTTATGTGTACTAGACAAATATGCCATGTTTGCTACCTTGTCTCTATTACTGTCTTCAATTTTCGAGGCCAAAAATTCATTTAAGGGGGGGAGGATGTAACACCCCGCACTTTTGCCACACCTTAGTACAAGTGGCAAGTCCAAGTACTGAGACCGGATCGATGTACACCGACAAGTAACCAATTAATTGTGTGGGATCACTAACCTTAGAACCGAGGTGTACCTTTTGACCCACTGGAAGACCCAGCTCATTGTCCTAGACTCGGTAGTGAAGTCTTGAGATGAGCCTGATTTGTTAGACTAGTAGTCCAGACCCATGACCTTTAATCCTTGAAGCATGGTCCTTTAACAACGATTCACCAAGCACGGAGTGGATAGGCTAAACACCAGCCACCATCTTTTAAGACACACATGAAATCCAAAAGCCAACGTGCAGCACATGACTTGGTGCTACAACCGCACACAAAATCCAAGCCTGACTTACAAATTGCCTCCTCAAGCAATCGCCATGCATTCAGCTGATTGAGTTTTTTAAGCTCCTTGCGTTAAGAACTCGTGCTGAGTGAGAGAACCTCTGGAAGAACCCCATTCGTGAGCCCTACCCTCCAAAGCCCCAAAATCATCCTCCTCTTTGGTAAATCTGCATCGCGTGAGCACAACCGTCCACATTCTTAACTCCTTCGAGCAAGGAATTGTGTGTAAGAAAGTTTAAAGAGTGAGAGCATCGTCACTTGAGACTGGGGGCTTTTCATATGAGAGATTTCGCAAAGGTAAATACCAAATTCTTTGTCTCGTAAAGCTCTGTTTTCACAACTTCATATCGTTGGGTCGATTTGGGATTTTACACAATGAAACCCCTAGATCGGACGCATGCAAGGCTTATCAGCCGAGCTCTTAACCTGTACTCCCCAAAATGCATGCATGCACGGTTAAAACTATAGTAGGAAGCCTTGAAATTCAAGTCTAGAGCTCAAAGAAATGAAATTCGAATGTTTCAAACAACGAACTTCGGAATTGAACGTGTAAAAGGCTTAGAGGCCAAGTATTCTAAGTTGCCGATGTTTCGGAGCCTCGCATGTGCAAACTTTAACTTAGGATTTATGGCTAGAATTTAGCATGTAAATAAGAGAATAGGTTAAGTTTGTATGAGGTATGAGGATTAATCAAGAAAGGCAACAAATACAGAATTAGAGGAAAGAAACTACGGCCTGGCGAGTTTATCAGGCTCGCTGTGGCGACATGGTTTTTGCCACAGCAAGAAATGACCTGAAGCCCTCGCCGTGGCGAGTTCTACTTGCCTTTCAAGGCAAAATAGTTCAGACAAATCTCACCGCAGCGAGCTTTGTGCTCCATGTGGCACCTGAAGACCTCGCCCCGGCAACCCTGCATCTCGCCGCGGCGAGATCTCTGGGCATGTGTACTTGAATGTGTGAGGTGTTTTTGAGCTTCATGAGCCGCCACCTATGATCATCATGACTTATAACACGTGTTTTCACATGTGACATATAATTTTAGAATAAAGACGAGGAACAAATCAAAAGGAAAATAGCTTGATTTGTGTGACCCTACGCGTGGATTTTTCGACTATAAGGTAGGGAAGAACTCGTACCCGATTGCTTGTTTTTCTTGAATTCATGGCACTGATGCAAATAGTAATTACTTGATATCTTCTAGAATTCATATACAAAAAGCTTTAGCATGTTTTGAAGATTATACTTGGAATTCGTACATGATTTACATGTTTTTGCATACGACATCTTGATATATTATTGTGTTGATTTCATGAGTGCATGTTCTGTTGAATCGAGTGCATCTTTGCCATCTGCCTTGTATGCATGTGAAATTTTGTACCCTTGTTGAGTCTCCAATCAAGTGACCCTGTTAACATAGATTAGGGGCTTGATGGTCTCAGTTCTAGTGGCCATGTTAACGTAGTTCACGGGCTTGACGTCTCGCCTCAAGCAACCTTGTTAACGTAGCTCAAGGGCTTGAATTCTGGGTTCAAGTGACCCTGTTAACGTAGCTCAGGGGCTTGACCTGTCTCGTTTCAAGTAACCCTATTAACATAGCTCAGGGGCTTGACTTGTCTCGTTTCAAGTGACCATGTTAACATAGCTCAGGGTCTTGACCTTGTATTTGTTTGTGAATTTTATACATGCTCTCTCGACTTGCTTGATTCATATGATTCTAAGTTCTAGTTTCATTTCCTTGATCCGATATGCATTACTCTGAAGTATGATTAAATACACTCATGAATGAATATGCTTTGACATCTTATTTAAAGTTTTTCTTTTATTTTAAATTGATTTATCTATGCATTGAGGATTATGAATGAGATTAGTTGAAAATAAGCAATTTAGTTATGTTATTCCCCATCGAGCTTTAATGGTAGCTCACTACTCGACTATACGTCACAGCTGCAGGAGCTGACGTTCAGAGGGATCCAGAGCAAGTTGCTTATCCAAAGTATAACCTAGCAGAGGAGGAGGAGAATTCGGAGGAATATATTTCGTAGTGCCTCGAGATACCCGCTATGTGCTGGAGTTATTTTGTCTTTTTGGGTATTGGTATAATACTTGTACCTCCTGGACAAAATTTTGTGTAAATATTTCCACTGTTTAGGTGAAGGACGGCCTTCGCCGATGGACTTTTGCGTTTATTATGCGATCGATAATGGTATATGCTAGTTAGTTTTTCTACTTACTGCTTTATGTTATAGATCAGCTTCCGCTCGATGCTATAATTGTTTGATGTCATAGTACACTTACCAACTGATGATGGCCCAAATCTTTCAAAACACGTTTTTCGGGTATAGAACGAGCTGTCAGGAAATGAGATACATACTTTGATACCATAAGGTAACTGTAATTCAGATCACGACATGATCTGATGGCACTTACCTAAAAACCCGGGCTGTCACAAAACCTTTTAAATGTGTGCAAGTAATGACTGCCTATTTATTTATTTTTAAAAAGAAGGCTGATAATGAACTCAGTATTATATTTCATGAAATAAAGAGATAATTAAACTTGCAATTTACGAAATTAAAAAAATAAAGGACAAAAAATCTAATATTAAGCTTCCATCTAAACTCTCTTGAATCTTCCAAAGCAACTGTGGTAGAATAGTTTTGGCTGCAAACAAACTGCATAAAGCAGAAAAACAAACTCCTTCAGTTTCACAAAGAAAATAAAGAAGAAACTAGGTTGATTGATAACGCAAAAATTTTAAATTTATGCATAGGGTAAACCTGAATATCAGTGGACATGCCAAACCTGAATTTAAGTTGCCAAAGAATATATATATATATATATATATATATATATATATATGTTCAGCAATTTTTGACTAATTTCGTCCATGCCAAACCTATCCTCTTGAAATGGGATACCAAGAGAATTGAGAACCTGGACAATGGCACATAACAAGACACCAAACCTACAATTTTTAAATACTTTGTATCCGTAAAAATATATTCATTCTAGGCAAACAAGAACACAAAAAATTACGTACAACATGTACAACAAAAGAAAACAGCTACAAGGAGGCCTAATAGCATCTTTAGAAGCCTTACTGCATATGAAAAGCATAGGAAAAATACACCCTCCATCAACCAGTATGACTTGTTACGCATTCCAAGAACAAAATGTGTATTTGCGTCAGTTGCACTACAAAATATAAGACTATTAGCGGCAGTTTTTTGCTGTAAAAAACTGCCACTATTAACAAAAACACTATTAAGACTATTAGTGGCAAGGTTATTAGCGACAGTTTTTTGTTAACAGTGGCATTTTTTGGATGCCGCTAATAGTCTTATTTTTTGTAGTGTTGGTTCATCTGACCAATCAAATGCATCTCTTCTTTTTGCCACAATACCAATTTATGGAAATCAATCAATAATATAATAAGTTCCAAACCATCCACCAATAGAGTGAAAAAGAAAATTTAATGGTTTTCATTTCATTATAAATTAGGGAGCGCTAATGCCACATGTTTTACTGTCAGTTTGTATTGTCGACAAAAAAAGCATAAATCGCCCATAGGATGCTGTTGCTTCTTTAACATGTTTAATAGGGCAGTCTCGGCCTGAATCCCTACATTAAGAAATGGTTTAGGTTGGTCTTAGGTGTTAAAACATTCTCATTTGCTTGATTTCCACACCCAATAATTTAAGCACAAAATAGGCCCATTCAGGGCTTGATTTCTATGCCCAAAAAATAACAGATAATAAAGTCATTGATACTCCAAAACAAGTAACGCCAACCTTTTTAGAGTTGTGGTAGCTAGCTTTCTAATCACCACCATTGATAAGACAATCATCAAATATATAAAGAGCTTGCCTCAGTAGGTTATACAGAGCTACTCGGCCAGCGTCAAGCAGAGCAGTTTAATTTTTCAGATGCCCCAAGCCTGCCAATGGATGCAATTTTGTAAGCTTCAAACAAGTAGACTAAAGGAAATTATTCGGTTACTAATTCTCTACTCACCATAAGCACACAAGCAACCTGGCACCCCAAGAGTAACAGCTCCTAGGAGATGGCAAAGGACCACCTCTCATAAGCTTTAAGTTCATATCTGCTGCCTGTGAGTATCGAAAGAGAAGTTAGATTTCATATTTAAAACAAGTAGTTATTCAAAGATATTCCAGCTGCAAATATAACTACAACAAAACTAGTTGATTTCTCTTCAATTTTCACCTTGGTGTGTCTCTACATATAGGCAGTGATAAAGAAACATAATGCACAAGTTAGAATCACAAACTTACATCATCGATTAGCTGTCAAACAGATAATCTCACCGAAGCTTAGGTGGCCAAGGCAATGGCAACAGCTTGCTCTCTCAATTTTTTATGCTTCTCAATTTCCTTTCTCCTTGCTTCACAATGTCGCAATAGACCAACAAGCTTGTTTAATTGTTCTTTAAGCTCCTTGATTTCTACTTCCTTTTCCCATAACTGACACCTGTTGACAAGACAAAAAGCCAATACCCCACAAAGTGTAGAGCAATCAGAAAGGCTCAGAAGATTGATACATTTGAGAAATCAGGCATTTGATATTGTAAACCAATATAAAAGTTCGGTACACGAATTCAGATATTGGCTGATTTAAAAAAAAAAATTCAGCAAACTCAACTAATTGAAAAATCGACCATTCAACCAACTTCCCAAAGAGAGATTCTCCATCCATAAAGAGAGATTCGATAAGTATCACGAAAATTGAAGCAAGTGGATTGAACATCGAGTGGTAGGCTGGGCCTTTCCGTGCGACAACCCATGACACCAACCAGAACATCAATGCTGAAGCCGTCACTCCCGTGGATAACAAGTATAAAAATTTTAAATAAATATATATTATGATTTTCCTTTTATAAATAACATAATCATAATATTGGTAGTAAATTAATCGCTACTTATGTGTGTATCTAATTAAGTCTTAGCTTATTGCAAGCGCACAAAGGAAATTATAGAGCTAGTATAGGATCGTTCCCACGAAGAAGTTATTATCTTATCTATATTTCTATTTCAAAGTTTATATTTATCTTTGAAGGTTCTAAACTGTTGGAGAAATATGAATAAAGAATAGGTTCTTAATCTAAAGTGTATACAATAAATCCTAATCCTCCTTTAGATTGAGGTCGTCAATCCCAATCTTCAGTCATCGGATATTTATAAAAATAAACAGTATCGTTACACCGTATTGCAGCCTTCCAAAATTTGGTCGTCAATCAAATACTAGAATTCTTCAACACAGATTTAATCTAATCAACAATCTCCTAAAATTTGGGCGTCAATCAAATTCAAGAAAATTGAAGATACAAAAGTAAAAATGTAAAGTAAATATATCTTTCGATTGTTAATTGCTTCTGAGAAACTAGGAAATCTACACTAATCTTCAGCACCCAATAGTATTCATCAATTGCTCTTGAGAAACCTCTGCTATCTAATCTACAAAGCAATAAAAAACTACTCTAATGATCGAAAGAAAACCCAACCTTAGTCGTCAATTGATGATGAGAATTTCTTCGATGGTTTATTCCTATATCCTCTAATTTATAGATCATAAGGAGTCGATTTACAGAGTTCTAATTCTAATAAAAGAAACTACTAAAATAAAAATATCATAATATAACTCTAATTCCTAATTTTATTCTTCTTTGCTTTCAAACTATAGATGTGCTTCGGCTTTATTTCCTTGATAACAGCAGCAAAGATCTTCAGAGTTTATCTTCATCAATCTTCTTAGATCCGTAATTCACCAAACTTCTAATTCTGTGCATGTTGGTGGTAGTTCTCACATGATCAGCAGTAGCAGTTCAGTAGTAGGTGTGCAACCGTGGGATTTGTGACGATCCCGTCGCGGTGATGCGCTCGCTTGCAAAAATATAGTCGCCACCCGGAGCTTTCGGTGTCCCGGGAAACCTAGTTCATTTTTATGAACACTGAAGCGCTAAAAATACGACTCTGAATCCGGTTCACACCAAAGGCTCTTGGGTAGGGGCTTCGTTTATCGATCGGGAAGGTGTTAGGCACCCGATCAACCCATTTAACGTGGTCTCTACTAATGGCCAAAATAAAAATAAAGTAAAAGAAAAGAAAATGGCTTCCTCTTACCCAAAAGGACTTAGAATCCTATTTATGCCCCTCCGTTTCTACCGAAAACTCGACGGCGTAACGATACAAATGAGAGGATGAGAAGAGCCAAAAAGAGATAGGAGAAGAAAGGGAAGAGTCAGAGCCCTCCGGCCCATGTAGCACCATAGGAGAGCCTTGCGTGACTTACTTTTGATGAGCTTTTGAAGGCTTGAATGATGAAAAGAGGAGTTCTAACCACTAAGGCTTACTAGCTAAGAGGTAGAAAAGGGAGGCAAATGGATAACACACACCTAACTTAAAGGCTTTTTAGGAAAGGTAAGGCATGGAATGAGGTTTTGAAATTCTGAAATTTATATGAGCAATGGTGCACCAAAGGGAGAAAGATCTTCTCACTTTAAGCTCTTTCTCTCTTAGGCAAAATTTCTCTACCTTTAAACCAAGGGGTGGGAGGCTCTATTTATAGGAAATGGGTGGGTTAGGAGGGTGTTTAGATGTTAATCAAGATTAGGAGTTAGGTAATCTAACATCTAAGGTTTCCTAGGGCTTTTAAAGCCTTGAAATATATGAGAAGGTCCTCCAATGGTGGATGATAGGGTGAGGCTTTAAGCAACTTGATGAGTTGCAAATAAGGTATAAAAGGATACAATAGAACTATCAAAACACACCCCAAAGGTCAAGGTGGTCAACAAGTCAAACCCTAATCATAAATTTCGAGGCAAAAAGCCAGGGTTACTGTTCAAATGTCTGGCACAACTATTAGTTGCACTGGGCAAATATATAGTAAAACAATTCAGTACAGTGCCTTGAAAGTTGCCTCGTGAGGGTGAGGTCCACTTTAATACTGGCGTAACTATTAGTTGCTCCAGGCTTAAATTCTGAGAAAATGGCATGGTGCAACTAATAGTTGTGCCAGGCAAAAGTATAACTAGCACAACTATTAGTTGCGCCAAGTCATGGGGAGAAATGGCCTGGCGCAACTATTAGTTATGCCAAATCCTAAGGGGCCTACTTGAAATTACTCCTTTACCCTCCGGGTTCAGACCGTCATATCTTTCGATGTATAACTCCGATTGGGGCGATTCGTGGACCGTTGGAAAGCTGACGACTTCTATTTTTCAATGGTATAAGATTCGATCATAGTAGAAGGTCATAACTAGTTTTGGTGCACCACTCTTTTTTCAAGGCTCGGAAGGTTAGGTTTAGGTTCAAAACTGGTTCTAAGGGTTAAGATTCATTTCTAAAGGTTCGGGGCAGGTTCCTAGGGTGATTCCTAAGTGTTCCATACATGCCATCAAAAGCTTGAGAACGTGCCTCTCAAAATATCTTTTGATCAGGCCTTGGGCCAAATTTGGGTGTCTACAGATGCCCCTCTTTGCTATCCGATCACTAATGATCAAATGCCAAAGAAAAGAGATATCTAAAGAGGCCCAAAGCATTATTGACGGGTCTGTTGCATTCAGAACAAACTTCAAACATCAGGTGAGTAACATGGTGAGAAATCGAAAGCCCTGTATGTCAAAAAATATGTCTGTTTCTGAAGGTCATCGGTCCCCAAGCGCTTAGCAACATTACTGGGCATAACAGAGGGAATGAGTTGTGAAAGCACAATAGCTGGGAAAAATGTTCACTTCTCGAGTTGCGAAAGCCCGTTAGTTGAGAAAAATGTCCGCTTCTTGAGATGATTTGAAGGTGATTGATGTTCGAGATTCATTCTGAATATAACAGCTTCGCAAGTAAGAGGGGTGATCGACCCACACTCAAAGATAGGTGCAAAGAAAAAATGTAAGGCTCCGTAGTTTGCGTCCAATCTTACGAGGCCTTTGATTGCCCCATCTGACTGTTCGCGGGTGCCCCTGCTGAACGTAGGGTTCAAGGTCTTTGGGCGAACCCATCGATCCCGAAGTTTATTTAGGATGACTGCCGGAGCGAAGTGAATAAATGTCGCAACGCTTTTTGGGAGTTCGTACCATTTTCTAAAGCATGCCCCAGATCAACATGACCTAGAGCCTCCAGCTTCAACTACCTTGAATAGATCCAACCAAACATTGGGTGTTTCCTAAAAGGGACATCCAATATTGGTTTCTACCAATAATGATCATAAACGTCATTTAACTATGTATAAACATGCACCCATTAGGAACAATAAGCAACAAATGTGATGGAAGCCCCGACCCAGACCTGCCCGAGTATAATTTACAGGAACAAATGATCATCATACGAATACCCAGACGCTTGGTGTACACTTTATAGGGATACCGCTGCCCATACAAGTTTTAAGCCTGCAGAAAATAAAAGGAAAATGAACCCTTCTAAATGCATGGTTGCACATAGTTTGATTGATACGTAATCTCATTCTTAATAGGTTGGTCTCAACTAACGACTAACCTTTTTCAATGGAGAATCTGAAGCTTAAGACACTTAAGTTCATATGAATCTAAAACAGAGCACTTAGCTCGAAGATTTAGCAATGGAGTTAACCTGATCAAAACATTGACCGTTTGATCGGGATTGACGTCGTCGCTCCTACTTTGAAGTAGGATCCAAAGATCTAAGGCGAACCCTAGACTCGGGACCTTAATATGGCATAGTTGCATTGCTGATAAAACATTGACACTTTACCACATTGAAAACATGCAAGTGCGCTGCTCTGCGGGGGAATACAAATCTCTTTTTATTTTCGTAGTTTTTCTATTATTATTTTTTTGGATTTTAAAGCTGTTATTTTATGTGATTTTTTTTTGGGATTTTTCTAACTATCATTTTATGTGATTTTTTTGAATTTTGAAGCTGTTATTTTATGTGATTTTTTAGATTTTGAAGCTGTTATTTTATGTGATTTTTTTTGGATTTTTCAAACTATCATTTTATGTGAATTTTTCCTATTATTTCATGCAAATTATTCTGGCTTTTCTATGGGGACTTTTTTATCATTTTTTGGATTTTTTTTGTGTAGGACCGGGATGCCTATTGATCTTGGTCAGCTTTTATTCTAGCACGACTTCCAGAGCAAGTCGAAGGAGGATCGAAATGCCGTTTGAGAGTACGTGCATCTACCGGGAGTGATAAAACAAAAATAGAAAGGAGGGGGGGACTGACTTTCCTATTTGGCCCGTACCCGGCCCGAGACCCGACCTAAGTGCCTGGCGCAACTAATAGTTGTGCCAAGCCAGCAATGGGCACAATTTTGCCTGGAGCAACTAGCACAATTTTGCCTGGAGCAACTAATAGTTGCACCAGGCTTGGCTGGGAACCAATTTAAACAGCCCGGGCGGGCTGTGGGGTTTCATTTCGAAATTTTCACCCCCCCTATCTCTTAAAACCAAAAACCGACCCCTTGTAGGGTTCCTTTACATTGCATCTATGCGTGCTTCATCGCCGTTATTCACTCGCGTTAATCGATCGCCGTCTTGCTCTAGATCAAAGACCCCTTTCTTCCAAAAGGTAGCCATTAAAACTCTTCTTTTGATTGATTTTTCTTACTTTTTCTTGCAAATGTTATCATGATCTTGCACTTTTTGGATGAGTGGTGGTTTATTTTTGGTTGTGGATGCATTTATTGATGGTGTGTGGATGATTTCCTAAGATCAATGCCCTATTCTTTGTTATTTTACAGTTTTATTGGTGCCTATATGTTTTGTTTGTTTGTTTTTTTTTTTTTTTTTTTTTGTGTTTGTTTTTGTTAAGGAATGGATGCATTTTTTATTGCTTTTCTTTATTTTATGGGCCAAAAGAAAGGACTCTATTTTTTTTTTGGCTTTTGATCTCTGGAGCATAAAGAAAGGACTCTTTGTTTGTTTGTTTTTGTAAACATAAAAGAGGGATTTTTTTGGGGTTTTGATTGATGATTTTTTTTGAAGCATAAGGACCCCCTCTTTCTTTATTTTTGTTTTTGTAAACAAAGTGAAAGGATTTTTTTTGGTTTTGATTTTTTGAAGTATAAGGATTTTTTTTTGTTTTATTTTTGTAAACAAAGTAAAAGGATTTTTTGGTTTTGATTTTTTGAAGATGATGATTTTTTTTTTTAAAAAGAAAATTTTTGTTGCATGTGTATCTTTATTTCCATAAATAAACGGGGAAATGGTGAGCATTCTTACCTCCCCTTGACGCATAGTATATCATGGTTCTTTGTCATTAACCTAACCAGATGTGATTGCCTTTTGTTGCCCCAGCATGTCGGGCGATGATGAGCATATTCCTGAGGAGGGCCATGAGGAGGGGCCTAAGAGAATATACGGTTCGCGAGGGGAGGAGTTCCTCTGAGTGGAGCGGAGAGCGGGCCATTGGCTCGAAATGCAGGGCAAGGCTACCCGAGTCGGCCTCCTACTTCAACAACACACCCATATTTCAAATTTTGGAATAGCGGGCAAGGTAAAAGAGAGGTTCAGTTCATTTCCTTTTTGCGGCTTTGCTTTACTTCCGTGATCTGATGCGCATTTCTTTGGATGCAGGACCTACCCAATAGTGTATTCCGTGGGGGGTGGCTCGATTTTCAAGACTTCTACCTCTACATCCCTCCTATAGTGAAGCTCCTGTTGGCGCAGGTGGGCTTTGGAGAGTTTCTGTCCTGCCCCGCTATGAGGGCCGATGCTGCCTACCTGAAGGCCTTAATTGAACGGTTTTGCCCTAAGACGATGACCTTCCGTATGTCGTACGCTGAGATGACCTTGACGCCTATTTATTGGGCAACAATTACGGGCATCAAGATGGGAGGGATACTGATAGCTGACCTCGCGGTGCCGAGGAGGGAGGACATCATCCGACTGATTAGGGCCTATCCCCCTCGCGGGCAAACTCATGGTACCGAGGTCAAGATGACCTGGCTGACCGCCCTTTATACGCCAGACGAGTTAGTGGATCTGGGTCAGCCAGGCAGGGTGTTCTATATCACACCTGAGAGAGCGATCGTCCTGGCTCGCATCACTCCCCTACTTCTGTTGGGCAAAACCCTTTTTACCAATGCGAGCGGGGGCCGAGTCAACCTAGCATTGCTGAGCGTGATGGACAACTGGGGTGACGTCCATAGGTATGACTAGGGCGGAGCCGGGTATGCATGGCTGATGTATAATGTGGCTCAGATCACAATCAGGGATTCTAAGTCCGCTGTCAACTTTTGGGCGGCCTTGGAGGTAATCCCTAGCTCTTCCTGTTCTTATTATTTTTACTCTGATGGTCTCTCATGCTGCTGACCTGCTGCTATTTTTTTATTATATAATGCTCTTCTCAGGTATGGGGGTACCATCATTTCCACCTCGGGCGCCCGCTTCTCCATTCAGATGCGCTCACCTATCCTCTCCTTAGCAACTGGAATCAGGCCCGGCACTGTAACGTAGGCCTGAAGCACTTAGAGATGGGCCTGAGGTCTCAACTCGACCTGATGGTTCCTGAGCAGGTAAAGCCCCTTTTCTACCTTGTTTGTTTGGGCTCAGAAATACTCTTCTATTGACGTGTTACCTGTTTGGCCACCTTCCAACTTGGACAGATCCTCCACGACCCCATACCTTGCATCCCCCTTCTGGGATCGGGCAGTCGTAGGCCCCTCTCGCCTGTTTAACAACCGCTGCATCATTTTCTTTTATGGAGCGTGGGCCAAGTTTTACTATCTAAGAGAGCGGGTGGTGCACCAGTACCAGGGCTACTATGCCATACCTGTGGACCCTCCGGCAGACGTTTAGAATCCTACTGGTAGCATCGAGGAGCTCACGATGGCCTTTCTCAACAATGGGCTCCCTATCCATGCTCTCCATGTGCCCAGGGACTATCATGTTTGGTACGAGTGCCTGCCTTATTGGTTCATCTTGTCGCGCTTTGTACCTAGCGCCAATTTCCTTGCATTTGGTGGCCTCCTCAGTCAAGTAATTCTCCTCAGCTTGGACTAGTTCCGCTTAAGTTCTAATTCATCCTTTGTTTTTTCTAAGCGGGTCCTTATTTTGTTCACAGTTTGCTCAGAGAGATGACTTAGATGGCGAAGGCACGACAGGCGTAGCTGACATGTCAGGGGGAGATCCTTCTGGTGTCGACCCCTCTGGCGTGGGTCCCTTGGGCGAGGGTTCTTCTGGTGTTGGACTATCGGACACCTCCCATGCCGGTGCCCCTAGTGGTGACCCGCCCGTGGTTTACGAGACCTTTCGACGCCTGGATGATAGCTTCCTTTCGGTCCTCTGTGCTGATGCGGGTAGGCAAGCGCGGCTCTCTGCTAAAGCGGCCCGTGTCCCTCCTCCTGAGGTGATCCCAGGGGTAAGTCCTCTGACGACCCATCTCTTTCTTATTTCGGTCTCCTTTTACACATGTTTCATGATTACCCTGATAGTTGATATCGTATCTTTCTGAATGTAGGACTTTAACTTGGCCATGGAGTATGCGGCGTAGCATCGCCACATTGCGGAGCTCAGAGAGGTGGAGACGGTGAGTACCTTGCTGTACTGCTTCTCCCACTTGTTTTATTTATCATTTGTCCCTCAATTGGTCTTGATTTCTAATTTCAACTGTGCCTTGCAGCGTGCACGTGCCAAGGAGTCGAGCTCCTTGCTTAGTAGGATTTCGCAGGCGTGGTCCCAGGTGGGGGATATGCGAACTTTGCAGAGCTCCTCTCATCATCAGAAGAAGTCCAAAGGTGCGGGCAAGGA
The DNA here is from genome assembly GCA_021018995.1 of Chloranthus sessilifolius. NCBI lineage: Eukaryota > Viridiplantae > Streptophyta > Magnoliopsida > Chloranthales > Chloranthaceae > Chloranthus > Chloranthus sessilifolius. The sequence continues at coordinate 62,704,271 of CM037586.1, forward strand.
ATAGGCTTTAGTTTATGTTTTAAAACTCAGTACTCTTGGGATTGGATTTTTATTTTTTAGACAATTTGGGATGGATGATGTGACACTTTGGATATATTTTTTTTGAAAATATTTTCAGTGCCTTTGTCTTGATTGTATGCCATGGCTTCCTTGTATCGTATTTATTTTTCTACAGGATGTGTTTGCCAAATGCTCTCAGAAAGCGACTTTTGGGTCGCATGCTTTGATGTAGGATCAATCCAGCACATAAACAAAGTAATTTCCAAACCGTTAGTGATCGGCTGTGTATACATATAAAAAAAAGCAAAAGGGATGAAAGTCCCCCCAATTAGGCCCTGAGATGGCTGAGGAGGGGGGATCTTTGGTCTAGCGCAACTATTAGTTGGCCAGCGTAAATCCCAGGGAATTTGTACTGGCGCAACTATTAGTTGCGCCAGGCAAATATGGGGACAAAATGCACTGGCGCAACTAATAGTTGCGCCAGGCTTAACCTGGGAAGCTGTGGATCCTTACATACCCGAGTCAGCCAAAAAATCCTCCCTTTTCTATTTGACTTGGCCCCTTTGATCGATTCTTTTTGCTCTTGCTTTTCCAAGGCGGGTCAATCACCATACATCGATTTTTATCTTCTCAAAAGATCTTTGTACGTCTATGGACCCGCTTCCCAATCCTCCCTTTCGTGGAGGACCCAGAGCCAATTTACCCCCTTCCTTGGGCTTGGGGCCCAAATTTCTAACAACTTGGGTTGGGAGCTTGAATGAGAGTGAGCTCTCCGACTTGGAGCACCTTAGGCTATCTTGCCTTCCTTCCTTCCTTGAGGATCCTCCACGGTGGGACCTTCTTTATACTGCTGCTTCATTTTAGGATGCAAATTTCCATCTGTTTCATTTTGGGAAGTGGGAGCTAACTCCAACCCTTGAGGAGCTATCCAATCTATCCGACCTGAAGCTTCATAGGGGCCTCGCAAGAGTGACGCCGTGGCCGGGCTACTCCAAATCCGCTCATCTAACCCTCGACTTGAAGAAACTTGAGTATGAGAAAAGTCTCATTGGGGGGCCCACAAGGTGTTGGCTAAAATTCCTCAAAGAACTTTTTGGTGATGAAAGTCTCCGAAAATTGCTAGTTAGGAATATTTTCAATGCAAAAGCCTTAGCTATCGCTCCCATTTCATAAATCCTTTTCTTTATCGGGGGGGAGAGCTTCTCCCTATCTATTTGTGATATTTTGACCGAGTTGGAGGTGGGCAGATCCATGATGCATTTGGTGCTCACCGAGCTGTATCGATGCCTTGATTCATTTGTTTTGGGCAAGGTGGAGGGCCTTTGGGGGTGCCCCTTACTGCTTCAAGTTTGGTTGTGTGAGCACCTCGCTATCTTGGGGCCTGTGCCCCGCTTTTATATTTCCCGAAGTGAGGCGGCTCAGTGCTTTTAGGGCAGGTGCCACTTGCTTCTGTAGGGCAATTTGTCAGTTCTGAAGCTTTGGTTTACCAATGCTGAGCTGATATGGAGGCTTCCTTGGTTGGATCAGACCTTCCCAGTAGTTCGCTCTAGAGACCATGAGGGCATCACCCTCCTAGGATTGACTGGCAGCACCTTCTACTTCCCATTTCGGGTGTTGCGTCAATTTGGCTACTCTCAGCAGGTGCCTTGCGAGGTCAAACCCCCTTTATGCGATTTGATCTTTTCTAGGGGTCCTCCGAAGACAGATTGGATTGCTGGTCTTTGGAAGATGCGTCAGTCGACGCTGATGTGCAACATGGAGCAAGGAGATTTAGTTCAGTCTTCTCCCGAGTATGAGGCCTGGCTACTGACTGAGCAGCCTTGTTTTGGTGGTCCAGATTCAACAGAGATCAATGACACTAGAGGCCCCTAGCCAAAGAGAGAGACGGTGCTCCGAGCCCGCATCAAGCTACTAGTGGATGAGAAGAGGGTCCTGCATGAACTTTTAGCACAGGAAAAAGTTATAGCAGAGATAGCGGAGAGTGAGGTCCTTCGTTTAAAGGGATCATTGAGTGTTGCCCTTGGAGCTATTGATTCTTCTCAGAAGAGGTACAAAAGCTTGCATGATTGCTGGTTGACCAAGCGGAATGTCTAGGAAGATGGCTTTTGTGCCGAGATTAGCACATTGAAGCCCGAGCTGGGCCGCTTGTTCCTTCCTGCACACATAACTTTTTTCACAGATCAAATACATAGAAAAGGAGCGTAAAAACCCCTTTATAGATACACACATTTTTTTGTATACATATTTTCTTTATGTTTTTATTTTTTAATTTTTTTGTTTTTTGTAAAAAAGAGAAAAGAAAGAAAGATAGTCATCACACCGGCTATTTTTTGGGATGTGGTGCAAGCGGTGCATTTTGTAAAAGAAAGGTAGTTTATAATATATATCTACATAGACTTTTCTATCTTTTTGTTTTGTGTATTTTTTTGGGTGTGGTACCTTAATCACTGGGTGAAACCTTGTGAAACCCTGAGTCCTCTTTTGAGCATGGTCGAACCCCTCTTTGAATGGTTGACTCTTAGAGAGTTTCAACAGTTTTACCACGGCCGGAACGTCAATCCCTTTGGATTGAGTCAAACCCTTCTCCTTACCTTGAGTCATATGTTTGACAACGCTGTTTTACAAAAACAATTCTGGCCAGAACATGATTTGAACTACCATGAGTGGCCCAGAAAAGGGGGTTAGGGAGAGTAACCAAGAGGGCTCTTCAAAAATTAATTTTTTCAATCAGTGCAAACCTTTCTTTTCTTTTTCTTTTTAATTTATCTCCTTTTTTTATCCTTGGCGCCCTTTCGGGTTTTCACCACGTCCATGGGTTTAGCTCTCTTATCCCAAGCGCCCTTTCGGGTTTTCACCTGGTCCGCACAAACTCGTTGTTTTTACCCATAGTGCCCTTTTGAGTTTTCACCACGTCCATCTTGCTTTGAGCTTGTATTTTTATTTTATTTTTATTTTTATTTTTTATTTTTTTCACTCCTTTTATTTTTTTAAAAGCCATGACATAGACATTGATTCTGTCATAGCTGGTCGAATGGGGTTCAGGTGTCGTCTCACCACTCGACTTGTGTTGACTTAACAGATATTATGACTACTTGTAAACCTAAAAGAGGGCTTTCTTCAGGGTGAAGCTTGGCCATGGGTTAGGTTAGGATTTGAAGGTATGCTGGGTTTAAAAGAGGATTTCTTTGATATGGCTTCAGTTTCCTCAACATGCTTTCTTCCTTAGGGGTTTTTACTATACATGCCTTGTGATTCTTCTATTTTTTGTTCTTTTTGCTCCATTTCAGGCAATCTCTTTTTTAGGTTTTTCTTTTTTGATTTTTTAGATTTTGATAGTAACTTTACTTCCCTTTTTCTGTATATGTACACACACATTTTTTTTGGGGAAGGGGTTATTGAAAGAAAGGCCCAGGCTCAAATGGGGTAGCAAAGGATATCATCATTTTTAGGGATGCTTTTTGGCTATTGTGTTTCAAATGATGGCCTCTTTTGGATGGTTCTTAAGCAGTCACATATCTGTTTAACCAATACTTACCTTATTGTGATAGACTACGAGTAGAACCGTCGGACATATCCAACATTGATGGGCTCAGGAAGATGATCTCCGTCCATAGTGGTGAGGCGGATGGCGTATCCCGACAGTACTTCTCAGACGACGTAAGGTCCTTCCCTATTTGGCTTGAACTTCCCTCTTGGATCGGCATGGAGGGATGGGAAGATTTTCTTCAGCACAGTGTCTCCTACCTTTAGATCTCGACCGCGGACACATTTATTATAAGCGCGTGTGATTAGGCCCTGGTAAACTTGAGTATGACACAAGGCTAGGAGTCTCTTCTCGTCTAGTAAATTCAATTGTTCGAAGTGGGATCTCTCTCTCTACTTCGAGTAAGCCTGATTCCATAAGGATTTGGAGTGAGGGTACTTCAACCTCCACCGGTAGGACAGCCTCGATTCCATACCCAAGGGAAAATGGTGTTGCCCCTATAGCAGTACGGATTGACATTCTGTAGGCCTATAAAGCGAACGATAGCATTGTACTCCAATCTCGGTAAGTGATGACCATCTTCTCAAGGATGCAGACGACCGTCTTGTTCGCAACTTCCACAGCTCCATTAAGTTGAGGTCGATAAGGTGACGAGAGATGGTGCTTGATCTTGTATTACTCACAGAAGGCTCAGATGCACTTATTTGCAAAGTTTGTGCCATTATTTGTGATGATATCCTTGGGTACTCTAAATCGGCACACAATATTATTCTTGAGGAATTTCTCAACGTGGCTGACCGTGATGCTAGCATATGACGCCGCTTCTACCCATTTGGTGAAGTATTCAATAGCGACAAGGATGAATCGATGTCCATTTGATGCTTTCGGATTAATCATTTCGACGACGTCAAGGCCCCAAGTAGAAAATGGCCAAGGAGTGGTCATGCAGCGAAGATCAATGGCAGGAGCGTGCATCAGACTGGAGTGTTCCTAACACTTGAAGCATTTTTGAACACGTTTACAACAATCTAATTCCATAGTGGTCCAAAAGTATCCCTACCATTGAATTTTCTTAGCAAGCATGTGACCGCTGACATGGGCTCTGCATACTCCCTCGTGAATCTCCTTCATGATGTTGGTCGCTTCACTTCTTATGAGGCACCTTAGCAAAACATTATTATAGGATCGCTTGTAAAGGCACTCCCCACAAATGATGTAGCATGTCGCTAGACGTTGAATGGTTCGTCGGTCCTTCTTAGACGTACCCTTAGGGAAAGTTAGTATCTCGAGGAAATTCTTGATATCTGAGAACTGTTGGTTGTGTTTACCTTCCCTCAAATGAGGGTCTAAAATCATCAATAACTAGGCAGAACACACACACAAAGACCTGCAAGTACTCAGGGTTTGTTGTAGTATGTTTTACAAAAAATGGTGAATAAGGGAATGTCCACAGGGAGGTTAGTTTAAAAATATGATAAATCTTCAAATCTGTATTAGATCTGGCACCCTAACTATTACTAATTTAGCTAAAATACAGGGGAGAGGTTTGAAATGGACTGTCACTTAAGCTAAGCTAAAATTAAACATAAACTAACTTGGATCGAGTTTAGGACCTTAGATCTTGCAGGGGAAAGAGGTAAAAAGAATAGAAAATGGAGAAGAGTAGCTTGGAGGTTGGTTTTCATTGAAATCAGATTCGATTAGTCATGCTATAGAGGTTCAGAGCACACAATTCCCTCAAATGGCTATAAGCACAGCTGCAGGGCATAAATTCCACTCCAAATCACAGGATCCACCTGGTCTTAAGGCTATGATCTGTCCACTTTAATGGTCACAGTCCATCCTATAGACTTTATCGAATCCATGGATTGCAGCAGACGAATCCAATTGGAGCCTAAGCTTAGATTCATCTTAAGATTATGATCTGTCCACTTTAATGGTCACAGACCATCCTAGGGATCTCCTTCAAAGCTAGAGCATCAATTAGAACAATTAAAATCACTACAAATGTTGCAATTCCCAGGTCACATACTCAAGGAATCACAAGAACATCATATCCAGGGAGATCAGGTGGTATCCAAGAGGTCTACCAGTTAAGTGGGTGAGTTGATATACAGACTCCTCTACACAAATCTGATCGATCACCAAATGGAACCAAAGGAACTTTAAATCTAATTAAATCATTAAAAACAACATTAACATTGTAAACAAGGTCACTCTACAATAGAAATACTCTCAGATCTGTAGTCTGTGCAGCTAGGAACCTATAATAGCACTCTTAACCTTACCCAATTAGATATCTAACTTTGCTCCTCGCTACTCTAAGGGACTTAGCCAACCATGGTTGGGCTAAAGGAGGGAAATGGGATTTCTCTGTAAGCTCTAATCTCCAGAATTTGGCTTAGATCTCAATCTCCCCCTAATGGCAATTGGGGGTCTCTATATATAGCTTTTCCCTCTATTTTTTCCCTCCAAAAATCCCTTTTAGAAGGTCGTCAGAGTTTGTTAGAGTTCTGTTAGAGCACGTGGGTCATTTAAGGTTTCCTACGGTGTCTTCTGGAACCGTCGTGTCGGTCACCTTGTGCCTCGGGTTGCATGCAGCAAGTCACCAAATCACAACGTGTGCACAGCTGAATTTCTGAGAAGTTCTGCGCACGATTTCGATAGGTTCAAATAGAGCAGTTTTGTCCTTTCGCTAGGTTCTCATAATTGTTTGATAGGTTTTGATAGGATGAGCCTTCGCTTAGAGTTCTAGCCTTCTCAGTCCTTGGTTTGGAGTATTCGACAGGTTGGAAGGGCTCTTCGATAGGTTGGAGCACCATTTCGACAGGTTCTGCTCTGCATTCCACCATTTCGAACGGTTTGCTTTCAGTCTTATCGAAAGGCTCAATCACCCTTCGATAGGTTATGTTCCAGCAATTTCATCTCGATAGGTTCAAGAAACCATTCGATAGGTTCCTTTGACACTTCAAGCAGGTTTTCGATAAGATGATTTCTTCCTTCCTTTCAGCTGCTCGATAGGTTCTTGAATCCTATCGAACTCCTCAATCCACACGAATTCATCCTTCTTTTACCTTCAGATCCTATCAAAACCTCTTCAACTGCACGAATTCTACCTTTCTTTGCTTTCAGCTCCTATCGCAGTCTTTAGGTGACTAATCGATAGGATGTTTTCAGCCTGTTTTCACTTCCTTCGCCTTGCCCTGCTGTAGCCACGCACTCCAAGGGTTCATTGATGTGCTGCCCTCTGGTGTGCTGTTGCTTGTTTTATCCTGTGCTAAGAAATAGCTCCTTTTTGGGTATTCTTGAGTGGTTTTCTGCATTAGTGTCCTCTTTCATTGCTGTCTACAAAATGCTCTTGATAGAAGCTTATTAGTGGGCTCACAGGTCTATCAATGGTCAGGTTAGAGGGTGAAAAGTGACATTTTTCACCACTTAACACACCCCTAAACCTAAGCTTTGCTAGTCCCTGAGCAAAGGAGAATTAAAAGAAAATAAAAATGCCACTTTCGTAGGGAGCACGGATGCATTTAACATATGCACCAAGCCTTTTAAACCCTAGGTGATCCCTAGTGGAGGAGTGAAGTCTCCTGAGGGTTTTCAGTGAAGGTACCCACAAACTTCCCCAATAAAGTTAGTTAATAATAGTACATCCTACTAAACAAAATTTCAGTAAACTAGAATAAATTCTCATCATGTCTTTTCAGTTCTAGAGGGTTTCCAGCAAAAAAGTCGCCAACTTAAAACATGAAATTTTGCAGTAATTCCTTCATCATCAATTAGTTCATGTCAAGGCATTATGTCTGAAGATTGATGCGTGGCTCACCTTCATTTGAGAATTCTATTTTGATACTACCCCCATCAAATTGGATTTCAGGCCCAAGTCTCACCAGGGTTGTTAACTCACAATAATAATGAAGGGTGTCAAATTTCACACAGCTCAAGAGCAGTTACAGTCCTCAAATAGGGCTGTAAGCATGAGCATAGGCATTGCTCTAATTTCTGAAATTTTCTAAATCTTTTCACCATATATTAGACAGATCCTTATCTCCACATGACAGCTCAATCCATTCCAGATCTGTAAGGTCTTTTGATTGGGTTGTAGTGTGGCTTAGGGATGAGGTTTGTAAAAGAATGACAGGGTAAAAGGGATTCAAATTCAGAAATTAGTAAAGGTAGGGAGGTGGTTTAGACAACACCTTGATTTCAGCACAATTCCATCTATTTCTTGAATTTTCAGAGCCAAAGTGGCTAGCTTCTTCTCTTCCTTTCAATCTTTTAATGAAATGACTCCTCTCTCTCATTCTATTACTCTGTTTTTTTTTTTTTCACCCAGATTTAACACCTTCCTCCTCTAACCTGGCTTCTCCTTGGTCTTTCTGATTTCTCAGATTGGGGGTCGATTGAAATAGGTCAAAAGGTTTTGGGTTTAAAATCTCTAGTTTTCATCAAAGAAAATTGGGACTTTTAAGGCTCAAGTGGTGTGCATCAAGGGCAGTTCAAAGGTGGGGCATTTTAAGCTCAAATTGACCAAGGGATGGCCTACTTCATGTCCTCAATGTCATGAGTGCTGTCAAGCTGTTTCAACTTGGAATTGCCTAACTTCTAGTGATTAGAATTAAATCCCATTAGTTCTTAGAGCAGAAAAATTGCCAAAACACTCTTCAAAGAAACTTTTTCAGGTCCAAATCTCACTGGGTATGACCTTCCATCAAATTTTCAGGGGTGTATCTTCACAATCATCTCTTATTTCAGGTTTACTGCACATCAAAATAATTTTTCACAACTTGTCATTTGCCTCATGATGTCTGTTGGATTACGGCTTATTTCAGTTTCAAACAGTTCTTTTTAATTTCCTCTTTTTCTTTCAGTGAGAATTTACTCTAATTAATTCTAAACACTTCATTTTAGCCTTGTTGTACTAAAAGTAACTAATTTATTGGCATACATACATGCCATACCTCCAAACCTAAACCAAATAGTGTCCTCACTGTTAACAGCAACGGAGGTGTCGCAGCTTATTAACAGAGCAAAAACCCAAAGCAAGTAGATAACTAAAGAAAGAAAAAGCAGTTTACTAACAGGATTGAAACAAAGCATAAAATAGAGCATTTTAGTACAATGGTCAAGCATAAGTACTTCCCCCGGCTCAGGGGTATCCTCAGCCTATATCAGGTGGAAGAGGAACTATAAGCCAAGAGGGGAGGAAGAAAAGGAAAAAGAAGGGGGTCAGGGGAGAGGGGGACGGGTGGTGGAGGAGGGTGGTGACGAGGAAGTCGGTGGCTCAGTCTTCAGCCTCTTCTTCTCCTTCCTATCTTTGTCCTTTTCCTCCTTAACGAGGATTCACTGTACCTCTTCATATTCATCCCAGAGGAATTGCAATGGGTCTGATTCCTTGGGCAGTAATGGCTCCAGCCAGAAGAGGTAGAGTTGCGCAGGAGTGAACGTGGGCTTGTGGTCTGCCATAGTTATGAGGAGGAGTGCAAAGGGTAGAAGGGGAGGGAAGGGCCGAAATCGAGCCATCTACATCTATTTAAGGTGGAAGTGGGAGGCAATATGAAGCGGTGAATTTAATATCGCCGCCATCGATGACAGGAATGAATGGTTAATTTGATCAATCAGCATGGGGAACGAAGTGTGCATTAACTGGCAGCCTATATTTAGCGCGGGGAGTTACAGCGTGGGGTAGAAAACCAGGGGGTGTAGAGTTTAAGGCTCGTGCTGTGCGCAGTTGTACATGGGACACGTGGGTAAAATTTCTCGCGCAACGCAAGTGTACAATAAGCATGGAAGGAGTGTGGGGGGGGAGTCGATTTCGCTAGGATGAGTGTAGAGTGTCGACAGGTTAAGGCTTCCTATCGAAGTCGAACAAGTATGGGGCTGGTAGTTGAAAGCTCTCGATAGGTTTAACCTGTCCTATCGAACAGAATAAACATGCATTCGATAGGCTAGGTTGGCTGCTTGCGGTAGGTAGGTGTCCTGTCGAACGGAGGATGGATAAAACATTCACTTTGTGAGGATGCTGATGGGTGAGAACAACCTTTCGATAGGTGGGGCATTACATTTGTCACTCTTGTCGATAGGTTCCAGGCAAGAGTCCAGAACCTATCGCAAAGTTGTTCTCACCTATCGAGAGGTCACAACACCTATCAAAATCCTCACCAATCCTATCGACATCAGCGGCTGACCTAGTGAAAAGTCCAAATGACCTATCGAGAGGTTCAAAGAGCTAAATAATGTGGCCTGTGTGTGCAGAGCATTGAGCCTTCATACCCAGCAACTCCTCTGTGGCACTACCAGTTAGCAATTTAGCTTCTGACCTTATTCCATTGAACCCTAGACTGCGGGTGATATTGAAGCGAAGCTTGAACTTGACATGGCCATTATATTGCAAAGAATATCGGTGGAAATAATCGAGGTATAAATCAAGTATAATACATATGATACAAATTGAAATTAGTTATTAACCTGGAAGATCCTGAAGATCAATGGTCTGTTCAGGCTCACAAATGTGGTCAATGCAAAGTTTCAGCCTCTAACCATTGACCTTAAGGGTTCTTCCATATGTAGGATGCATGACTTCGACGAAAAAGATGGGGAAACGTGTACCACTGTGAAAGGTTCATCCCATCTGGTTTGCAACTTACCTGGAAAGTTTCATTCTGGAATTGCACAGCCATACCTTGTCATTGGGCTTGAACTCTTTGCAGAGCAAATGTCTGTCATGGAAGACTTTGGTCCTTTCTTTTTAACTCTGGACATTTGCAAAAGCTTCTAGTCGCAGTTCATCTAGCTCGAATAACTAGAGTTTCCTGTGAATACCAGCAGAGTGTAAGCCAAAGTTTACTGCATTAATGGCCCAATACGCTTTGTGTTGCACTTCAACAAGCAAGTGACATGCTTTTCCATATACTAGTCTGAATGGGGACATGCCTATGGGGGTTTTATAGGCTGTTCTATAAGCCCATAAGGCATCAGTCAACTTGCTAGACCAATCTCTTCTGTCAGTTCTCACAGTCTTCTCAAGAATATGTTTGATTTCCCTGTAGGAAATCTCTACCTGTCCACTGGTTTTTGGGTGGTAGGGAGTGGCTACTCTGTGGGTAACAGAGTATCTTTCCATCAGTTCGTCAAAAGTTTTATTACAGAAGTGGCTTCCCCCATCATTAATAATAGCTTTAGGAAAGCCAAATCTTGAGAAGATGTTGTCTTTAAGGAATTGAATGACAACTTTGTGATCATTTGTCCTTGTAGCTATAGTTTCTACCCATTTGGATACGTAATCCACAGCGACAAGGATGAAACTGTAATCAGCAGAAGGGGGGAAAGGTCCCATGAAGTCGATTCCCCAAATATCAAACAGTTCAACAACAAGTATAGGTTGCAAAGGCATAGAGTTTCTCCTTGTAATGCTGCCCATTTGTTGGCATCGATGGCAAGCTTTACAATGCTGCAGGGCATCCTTGAATAGGGTAGGCCAGTAGAAACCACTTCGAAAGACCTTGGCAGCAATCTTGTTATCACTGAAGTGGCCCCGCAAGCTTGTTCATGACACATGGTTAGGATGTTCTGAAACTCAGTTTTAGGTACACAACGTCCGATCGCCTGGTCTGCACAATGCTTAAAAAGGTAAGGGTCCTCCCATATGTAATGTCGAATATGTGCAAAGAACAGATTCTTGTCATCCTTGCTCCAATGTGGAGGGATCCTACCCACAGCAAGGTAATTGACAATATTGGCAAACCAGGGCATACTTATCTGGACAGTCAAAAGTTGCTCGTCTAAGAAGGAGTCATTGATGGGCAAGCTTTCCATGTCAGTTGTTGGGATCCTTGACAGATGGTCAGCCACCATGTTCTCAACTCCCTTCTTGTCCTTAATCTCTAAATTGAATTCCTGCAAGAGAAGAATCCATCTGATTAGTCATGCTTTAGCTTCCTTTTTGGACAAGAGGTATTTCAAAGCTGAGTGGTTAGTGAACACAATAATTTTTTATCCTAGCACATAAGATCTGAATTTTTCTAAGGCAAAGACAATAGGTAATAGCTCTTTCTCAGTTGTAGTGTAATTCAATTGGGCATCAACCATTGATTTACTGGCATATCCTACCACAGAAGGTGCCATGTCTTTTCTTTGACACAACACTGCCCCGATGGCAAAATCTGATGCATCACACATCAGTTCAAATGGTAGAGAAAAATCAGGGGATTGCAAGATGGAAGTTATGGTCAACATGTTTTTAACAGTTCAAAAGCAGCTCGGCATTCATCATTAAAGTCAAAAGGCACATCCTGACACAACAGGTGACAGAGGGGTTTGGAGATTTTGCTGAAGTCCTTGATGAACCTCCTGTAGAACCCAGCATGACCCAGAAATGACCTAACTTGTTTGACAGTTTTTGGAGGGGGCAAATGAGCAATTAGATCGATCTTAGCTTGATCAACCTTGATTCCTTTATGAGAGACAACATGTCCTAGAACAGTGCCTTGAGTCACCATTAAATGACTTTACTCCCAACTCAGAACTAGGTTGGTTTCCTCACACCTTTGCAGTACGGAGCTGAGGTGGTGTAGGCATTGGCCAAAATCATCTCCATAAATGGAGAAATCATCCATAAAGATCTCCAAAAACTTATCAATCATGTCAGAAAAGATAGCATACATGCATCTTTGGAACATGGCAGGTGCATTGCACAACCCAAATGGCATCCTTTCGTATGCAAAGGTTCCAAATGGACAAGTGAATGTGGTTTTTTCTTGGTCCTGGGGGTATACAGGGATCTGATTGTACCCTAAATATCCATCAAGAAAACACTAGTAGGCCTTGCCTGCTAGCTTGTCCAAGATTTGGTCTATGAAGGGCAGTGGGAAGTGATCCTTGCTGGTTTTTTCATTGAGTTTTCGGTAATCTATGCATACCCTCCAACTAGTGCTCTGTCTGATTGGGATCAGCTCACCTTACTCTACTTCAACAACTGTAATGCCAGATTTCTTGGATACTGCTTGGTTAGGTGCTACCCATTGTGAATCCGAGATGGGATAAATGATCCCAGCATCTAGGAGTTTGACTACCTCCTTCATCACAACCTCCTGCATGTGGGGGTTGAGTTATCTCTGCATCTCTCTGGAAGGTTTGAATCCTTCCTCGAGATGAATTTTATGCATGCACACAGCAGGATTGATTCCCCCAAGGTCTGCAATGGTCCATCCTATTGCCTTCTTATGCCTTTTTAGTACACAAATTAGTTCTATTTCCTACTCGAGAGTGAGGGAAGAAGAGATTATTATAGGCAATTTGGTGTTGTCTCCTAAAAAGGCATATTTCAAGGATTTTGAGAGTTATTTTAACTCCACTTCTGGGGGACTGATGAGGGAGGGAAATAGGGGTGCCTGAGAGGGGGTGGTAGGGGTAACAAAGTCGGCCTCCAGGGATGGTGCTGTTGTTAAGTAGTGAAAAATGCCACTTTGCACCCTTTAACCTGACCTTTTATGGACCTACAAGCACACTAATAAGCCTCTATTGAGTGCATTTTGTAGATATCAGGGAAATCTGGTAATAATGCAGCAAACCACTTAAGAATGCCCACAAAGAAGTCAGCTCTCAGCACCATGTAGACCCAGCAATAGAACAAGGAGAACGAAGTGAAGATAGGTCCAAAACATCCTATCGAGAGGATGCCGGAAGACTTCGATAGGAGCTGAGGATTAAAAGGAAAGAATTTGTCCAGTTGGAGAAGGGTTCGATAGGATCCGAAGGCAGAAGAAGGATTAAGTCGCAGGGATTGAGGAGTTCGATAGGATTTCAAAACCTATCGAGCAAAGAAAGGAAAGATGAAACCATCCTGTTGAAAACTTACCTGAAGTGTCAAACGAACCTATCAAATGGATCTGAGAGCCTAGCGAAAGGACTAAAATGCTCAATTCCAAGCTGTCGAAGGCCCCCTGAACCTATCGAAATGAAGATGTTGAAATTGAACCTATCGAAGGAACTACAAGCTTACTTTGAACCTGTCGGAAGCTTCTCCAACCTGCTGAAATCGTGTGCCGAACTTCTCAAAAACTATGCTATGCACACGCTGAGCCTTGGTGACCTATTGCACACAAATCGAGGCACTTTGGTGACTGGCGCAATGTTCTAGAAGATGCCATAGAAATCCCTAGCCGACCCATGTGCTTTAACAGAACTCTAACAAACCCTGACAACCTTCTAGAAGGGATTTTTGGCGAGAAAAATAGAGGAGAAAGCTATATATTGAGTCCCCCAATTACCATTAGGGGAGATCGAAATTCTGAGCAATTTTTCAGACTCCTCTACACAAATCTGATCGATCACCAAATGGAACCAAAGGAACTTTAAATCTAATTAAATCATTAAAAACAACATTAACATTGTAAACAAGGTCACTCTACAATAGAAATACTCTCAGATCTGTAGTCTGTGCAGCTAGGAACCTATAATAGCACTCTTAACCTTACCCAATTAGATATCTAACTTTGCTCCTCGCTACTCTAAGGGACTTAGCCAACCATGGTTGGGCTAAAGGAGGGAAATGGGATTTCTCTGTAAGCTCTAATCTCCAGAATTTGGCTTAGATCTCAATCTCCCTCTAATGGCAATTGGGGGTCTCTATATATAGCTTTTCCCTCTGTTTTTCCCGCCAAAAATTCAGAGTTTGTTAGAGTTCTGTTAGAGCACGTGGGTCATTTAAGGTTTCCTACGGCGTCTTCTGGAACCGTCGTGTCGGTCACCTTGTGCCTCGGGTTGCATGCAGCAAGCCACCAAATCACAACGTGTGCACAGCTGAATTTCTGAGAAGTTCTGCGCACAATTTCGATAGGTTCAAATAGAGCAGTTTTGTCCTTTCGCTAGGTTCTCATAACTGTTCGATAGGTTTTGATAGGATGAGCCTTCGCTTAGAGTTCTAGCCTTCTCAGTCCTTGGTTTGGAGTATTCAACAGGTTGGAAGGGCTCCTCGATAGGTTGGAGCACCATTTCGACAGGTTCTACTCTGCATTCCACCATTTCGATCGGTTTGCTTTCAGTCTTATCGAAAGGCTCAATCACCCTTTGATAGGTTATGTTCCAGCAATTTCATCTCGATAGGTTCAAGAAACCATTCGATAGGTTCCTTTGACACTTCAGGCAGGTTTTCGATAAGATGATTTCTTCCTTCCTTTCAGCTGCTCGATAGGTTCTTGAATCCTATCGAACTCCTCAATCCACACGAATTCATCCTTCTTTTACCTTCAGATCCTATCAAAACCTCTTCAACTGCACGAATTCTCCCTTTGCTTTCATCTCCTATCGCAGTCTTTAGGTGACCAATCGATAGGATGTTTTCAGCCTGTTTTCACTTCCTTTGCCTTGCCCTGCTGTAGCCACGCACTCCAAGGGTTCATTGATGTGCTGCCCTCTGGTGTGTTGTTGCTGGTTTTATCCTGTGCTAAGAAATAGCTCCTTTTTGGGTATTCTTGAGTGGTTTTCTGCATTAGTGTCCTCTTTCATTGCTGTCTACAAAATGCTCTTAACAGAAGCTTATTAGTGGGCTCACAGGTCTATCAATGGTCAGGTTAGAGGGTGAAAAGTGACACTTTTCACCACTTAACACACCCCCAAACCTAAGCTTTGCTAGTCCCTGAGCAAAGGAGAATTAAAAGAAAATAAAAATGCCACTTTCTTAGGGAGCACGGATGCATTTAACATATGCACCAAGCCTTTTAAACCCTAGGTGATCCCTAGTGGAGGAGTGAAGTCTCCTGAGGGTTTTCAGTGAAGGTACCCACAAACTTCCCCAATAAAGTTAGTTAATAATAGTACATCCTACTAAACAAAATTTCAGTAAACTAGAATAAATTCTCATCATGTCTTTTCAGTTCTAGAGGGTTTCCAGCAAAAAAGTCGCCAACTTAAAACATGAAATTTTGCAGTAATTCCTTCATCATCAATCAGTTCATGTCAAGGCATTATGTCTGAAGATTGATGCATGGCTCACCTTCATTTGAGAATTCTATTTTGATACTACCCCCATCAAATTGGATTTCAGGCCCAAGTCTCACCAGGGTTGTTAACTCACAATAATAATGAAGGGTGTCGAATTTCACACAGCTCAAGAGCAGTTACAGTCCTCAAATAGGGCTGTAAGCATGAGCATAGGCATTGCTCTAATTTCTGAAATTTTCTAAATCTTTTCACCATATATTAGACAGATCCTTATCTCCACATGACAGCTCAATCCATTCCAGATCAGTAAGGTCTTTTTATTGGGTTGTAGTGTGGCTAGGGAGGTGGTTTAGACAACACCTTCTTGATTTCAGCACAATTCCATCTATTTCTTGAATTTTCAGAGCCAAAGTGGCTAGCTTCTTCTCTTCCTTTCAATCTTTTAATGAAAGGACTCCTCTCTCTCATTCTTTTACTCTGTTTTTTTTTTTTCACCCAGATTTAACACCTTCCTCCTCTAACCTTGCTTCTCCTTGGTCTTTCTGATTTCTCAGATTGGGGGTGGATTGAAATAGGTCAAAAGGTTTTGGGTTTAAAATCTCTAGTTTTCATCAAAGAAAATTGGAACTTTTAAGGCTCAAGTGGTGTGCATCAAGGGCAGTTCAAAGGTGGGGCATTTTAAGCTCAAACTGACCAAGGGATGGCCTACTTCATGTCCTCAATGTCATGAGTGCTGTCAAGCTGTTTCAACTTGGAATTGCCTAACTTCTAGTGATTAGAATTAAATCCCATCAGTTCTTAGAGAAGAAAAATTGCCAAAACACTCTTCAAAGAAACTTTTTCAGGTCCAAATCTCACTGGGTATGACCTTCCATCAAATTTTCAAGGGTGTATCTTCACAATCATCTCTTATTTCAGGTTTACTGCACATCAAAATAATTTTTCACAACTTGTCATTTGCCTCATGATGTCTGTTGGATTACGGCTTATTTCAGTTTCAAACAGTTCTTTTTAATTTCCTCTTTTTATTCCAGTGAGAATTTACTCTAATTAATTCTAAACACTTCATTTTAGCCTTGTTGTACTAAAAGTAACTAATTTATTGGCATACATACATGCCATACCTCCAAACCTAAACCAAACAGTGTCCTCCTCACTATTATGACAACGGTGTATGACATTAATGAGCAAAAACCCAAAGCAAGTAGATAACTAAAGAAAGAAAAAGCAGTTTACTAACAGGATTGAAACAAAGCATAAAATAGAGCATTTTAGTACAATGGTCAAGCACAAGTACTTCCCCCGGCTCAGGGATATCCTTAGCCTATATCAGGTGGAAGAGGAACTATAAGCCAAGAGGGGAGGAAGAAAAGGAAAAAGAAGGGGGTCAGGGGAGAGGGGGACGGGTGGTGGAGGAGGGTGGTGACGAGGAAGTCGGTGGCTCAGTCTTCAGCCTCTTCTTCTCTTTCCTATCTTTGTCCTTTTCCTCCTTAACGAGGATTCACTGTACCTCTTCATATTCATCCCAGAGGAATTGCAATGGGTCTGATTCCTTGGGCAGTAATGGCTCCAGCCAGAAGAGGTAGAGTTGCGCAGGAGTGAACGTGGGCTTGTGGTCTGCCATAGTTATGAGGAGGAGTGCAAAGGGTAGAAGTGGAGGGAAGGGCCGAAATCGAGCCATCTACATCTATTTAAGGTGGAAGTGGGAGGCAATATGAAGCGGTGAATTCAATATCGCCGCCATCGATGACAGGAATGAATGGTTAATCGAGGTATAAATCAAGTATAATACATATGATACAAATTGAAATCAGTTATTAACCTGGAAGATCCTGAAGATCAATGGTCTCTTCAGGCTCACAAATGTGGTCAATGCAAAATTTCAACCTCTAACCATTGACCTTAAGGGTTCTGCCATATGTAGGATGCATGACTTCGACGGCTCCAGATGGGGAAACGTGTACCACTGTGAAAGGTCCATCCCATCTGGTTTGCAACTTACTTGGAAAGTTTCATTCTGGAATTGCACAGCCATACCTTGTCATTGGGCTTGAACTCTTTGTGGAGCAAATGTCTGTCATGGAAGACTTTGGTCCTTTCTTTTCAACTCTGGACATTTGCAAAAGCTTCTAGTCGCAGTTCATCTAGCTCGAATAACTAGAGTTTCCTGTGAATACCAGCAGAGTGTAAGCCAAAGTTTACTGCATTAATGGCCCAATACGCTTTGTGTTGCAATTCAACAGGCAAGTGACATGCTTTTCCATATACTAGTCTGAATGGGGACATGCCTATGGGGGTTTTATAGGCTGTTCTATAAGCCCATAAGGCATCAGCCAACTTGCTAGACCAATCTCTTCTGTCAGTTCTCACAGTCTTCTCAAGAATATGTTTGATTTCCCTGTTGGAAATCTCTACCTGTCCACTGGTTTTTGGGTGGTAGGGAGTGGCTACTCTGTGGGTAACAGAGTATCTTTCCATTAGTTCGTCAAAAGTTTTATTACAGAAGTGGCTTCCCCCATCATTAATAATAGCTTTTGGAAAGCCAAATCTTGAGAAGATGTTGTCTTTAAGGAATTGAATGACAACTTTGTGATCATTTGTCCTTGTAGCTATAGCTTCTACCCATTTGGATACGTAATCCACAGCGACAAGGATGAAACTGTAATCAGCAGAAGGGGGGAAAGGTCCCATGAAGTCGATTCCCCAAATATCAAACAGTTCAACAACAAGTATAGGCTGCAAAGGCATAGAGTTTCTCCTTGTAATGCTGCCCATTTGTTGGCATCGATGGCAAGCTTTATAATGCTGCTGGGCATCCTTGAATAGGGTAGGCCAGTAGAAACCATTTCGAAGGACTTTGGCAGCAGTCTTGTTACCACTGAAGTGGCCCCGCAGGCTTGTTCATGACACATGGTTAGGATGTTCTGAAACTCAGTTTTAGGTACACAACGTCCGATCACTTGGTCTGCACAATGCTTAAAAAGGTAAGGGTCCTCCCATATGTAATGTCGAATATGTGCAAAGAACAGATTCTTGTCATCCTTGCTCCAATGTGGAGGGATCCTACCCACAACAAGGTAATTGACAATATTGGCAAACCAGGGCATACTTATCTGGACAGTCAAAAGTTGCTCATCTAAGGAGTCATTGATGGGCAAGCTTTCCATGTCAGTTGTTGGGATCCTTGACAGATGGTCAGCCACCACGTTCTCAACTCCCTTCTTGTCCTTAATCTCTAAATTGAATTCCTGCAAGAGAAGAATCCATCTGATTAGTCATGCTTTAGCTTCCTTTTTGGACAAGAGGTATTTCAAAGCTGAGTGGTCAGTGAACACAATAATTTTTTATCCTAGCACATAAGATCTGAATTTTTCTAAGGCAAAGACAATAGGTAATAGCTCTTTCTCAGTTGTAGTGTAATTCAATTGGGCATCAACCATTGATTTACTGGCATATCCTACCACAGAAGGTGCCTTGTCTTTTCTTTGACACAACACTGCCCCGATGGCAAAATCTGATGCATCACACATTAGTTCAAATGGTAGAGAAAAATCAGGGGATTGCAAGATGGAAGTTATGGTCAACATATTTTTAACAGTTCAAAAGCAGCTCGGCATTCATCATTAAAGTCAAAAGGCACATCCTGACACAACATGTGACAGAGGGGTTTGGAGATTTTGCTGAAGTCCTTGATGAACCTCCTGTAGAACCCAGCATGACCCAGAAATGACCTAACTTGTTTGACAGTTTTTGGAGGGGGCAAATGAGCAATTAGATCGATCTTAGCTTGATCAACCTTCATTCCTTTATGAGAGACAACATGTCCTAGAACAGTGCCTTGAGTCACCATTAAATGACTTTACTCCCAACTCAGAACTAGGTTGGTTTCCTCACACCTTTGCAGTACGGAGCTGAGGTGGTGTAGGCATTGGCCAAAATCATCTCCATAAATGGAGAAATCATCCATAAAGATCTCCAAAAACTTATCAGTCATGTCAGAAAAGATAGCATACATGCATATTTGGAACATGGCAGGTGCATTGCACAACCCAAATGGCATCCTTTCGTATGCAAAGGTTCCAAATGGACAAGTGAATGTGGTTTTTTCTTGGTCCTGGGGGTATACAGGGATCTGATTGTACCCTAAATATCCATCAAGAAAACACTAGTAGGCCTTGCCTTCTAGCTTGTCCAAGATTTGGTCTATGAAGGGCAGTGGGAAGTGATCCTTGCTGGTTTTTTCATTGATTTTTTGGTAATCTATGCATACCCTCCAACTAGTGCTCTGTCTGATTGGGATCAGCTCACCTTACTCTACTTCAACAACTGTAATGCCAGATTTCTTGGATACTGCTTGGTTAGGTGCTACCCATTGTGAATCCGAGATGGGATAAATGATCCCAGCATCTAGGAGTTTGACTACCTCCTTCATCACAACCTCCTGCATGTGGGGGTTGAGTTATCTCTGCATCTCTCTGGAAGGTTTGAATCCTTCCTTGAGATGAATTTTATTCATGCACACAGCAGGATTGATTCCCCCAAGGTCTGCAATGGTCCATCCTATTGCCTTCTTATGCCTTTTTAGTACACAAATTAGTTCTATTTCCTACTCGAGGGTGAGGGAAGAAGAGATTATTACAGGCAATTTGGTGTTGTCTCCTAAAAAGGCATATTTCAAGGATTTTGAGAGTTATTTTACTCCACTTCTGGGGGACTGATGAGGGAGGGCAATAGGGGTGCCTGAGAGGGGGGTGGTAGGGGTAACAAAGTCGGCCTCCAGGGATGGTGCTGTTGTTAAGTAGTGAAAAATGCCACTTTGCACCCTTTAACCTGACCTTTTATGGACCTACAAGCACACTAATAAGCCTCTGTTGAGTTCATTTTGTAGATATCAGGGAAATCTGGTAATAATGCAGCAAACCACTTAAGAATGCCCACAAAGAAGTCAGCTCTCAACACCATGCAGACCCAGCAATAGAACAAGGAGAACGAAGTGAAGATAGGTCAAAAACATCCTATCGAGAGGATGCCGAAAGACTTCAATAGGAGCTGAGGATTAAAAGGAAAGAATTTGTCCAGTTGGAGAAGGGTTCAATAGGATTCGAAGGCAGAAGAAGGATTAAGTCGCAGGGATTGAGGAGTTCGATAGGATTTCATAACCAATCGAGCAAAGAAAGGAAAGATGAAACCATCCTGTTGAAAACTTACCTGAAGTGTCAAACGAACCTATCAAATGGATCTGAGAGCCTAGCGAAAGGACTAAAATGCTCAATTCCAAGCTGTCGAAGGCCCCCTGAACCTATCGAAATGAAGATGTTGAAATTGAACCTATCGAAGGAACTACAAGCTTACTTTGAACCTGTCGGAAGCTTCTCCAATCTGTTGAAATCGTGTGCTGAACTTCTCAAAAACTATGCTATGCACACGCTGATACTTGGTGACCTGTTGCACACAAATAAAGGCACTTTGGTGACTGGCGCAACGTTCTAGAAGATGCCATAGAAAGCCCTAGCCGACCCATGTGCTTTAACAGAACTCTAACAAACTCTGACAACCTTCTAGAAGGGATTTTTGGTGGGCAAAATAGAGGAGAAAGCTATATATTGAGTCCCCCAATTACCGTTAGGGGAGATCGAAATTTTGAGCAATTTTTTAGAGATCAGAGCTTACAGCGAGATTCCATTTTCCCTCCTTTAGCCCAACTATGGTTGGCTAAATCCCTAGGAGCAACAAGGAGTGAGTTAGATCTGTAATTGGGTAAGATTGAGAGTGTTGCTGGGGTTAATTGCTGCATAGACTACAGATCTGAGAGCATTCTATTATAATAGTGACCTTGTTTGCAATGTAAATATTGTTTTCAATGTTTTAATTAGATCTAAAGTTCTTTTGATGCCTTTTGGTGCTCGATCGGATTTGTGTAGAGGAGTTGCTTGATCAGCTCACCCACTTAACTGGTAGACCTCTTGGATGTCATCTGAATTCCCTGGATCTGATATCCCTGTAATTTCCTACATCTGTGACCTAGAAATTGCCGCATTTGTAGTGATTTTAATTATTCTAATTAAGGCTCTGGCTTTGTAGGAGATCTCTAGGATGGTCTGTGACCATTAAAGTGGATAGATCATAACCTTAAGGTGAATCTGAGCTCAGGCCTTAATTGGATTTATCTGCTGCAATCCATGGATTCGATAAAGCCTATAGGATGGTCTGTGACCATTAAAGTGGATAGATCATAGCCTTAAGGCCAGGTGGATCCTGTGATTTAAAGTAAAATTTATACCCTACAGCTGTGCTTGCGGACAGTGCCTGTGGCCAGCTGAGGGACTTGTGTGCTTTTGAACCCCTGTAACATTCTTAGCTCAACCTGATTGCAGTGAAGACAATCTCCAAGCTGCTCTCCTCCATTTTCTGAGTTTTTAAACCTTTCATCTGTAACATCTAAGGCTCCAGATTCGATCCAAAATAATTTGCATTTTATTTGTAGGTTAGTTTTAGTGACAACTCATTTCAAAACTCTCCCCTGTCTTTTAACTGAAGTAGAGATAGCTAGGGTGTCAGATCTCTCACAGATCTGGAGATTTATCCTATTTCTAACCAGACTCCCTGTGGACATTCCCTTACTCACCATTCTTTTAAAACTTGCTACAAAGGACCCTGTATCTTGCAGGTCTAGGATATCTCAGATGTGCTGAATCCATCTCTATTTTCTCATGATTTTTACATCATAAATCAGCACACTAGAAATTCCACAACAAGTTTTTAGCGCCGTTGCCTGGGAGGCAGTTTAGAAATTGATAGACCTAAGTTTTGATCATAGATTTATAGTTTTTATTTGATTTTACTAACTGCATTTGTGAGTTTTACTATTTTTTCTGTAATTTTTGTGTCCAGTTCACCAGATCTGAGTACAGAGTGAGAGGAGAGCTGTGCTGAAGGTTTTTCTATAGTTTGCATCCCTTCTCCCCTCTTTATTTTTAGATCTGTTGATTATTTCTTTTTAGATTAGTTAATCAATTGTGTGTTCCTATTTGTTGTGTGAGGATTTACTCTGCATTCAGTTGTGGGTGTTGTATGTTTGGTAGGAGAACTCTTCAACCTAAGATTATTCCACTAAATCTAGAGCTTGAAAGACTTCTCAGAACCAAACCAACTACATCCACAGCTATTGAATTTGAATCTATCAAAATGGGTGAGCAGCAGTAGCCTCGAACTCTCAAGGAATTAAATGCACCAGGGGTCTACAATTCTCCCTTCTGCATTCAATTCCCTGCTGCTCAAGGAAATTATGAGATCAAATTGTCCATCATTCAAATGTTGCCCTCATTTCATGGCCTGACCAAGGAGGATCCCTTTAAGCATATAGATGAATTCTTAGGACTGTGCACCACCTTCAACATCACAGGTTTGGGGGAGGAGGCAATTAGGATGAGGCTCTTTCCTTTTTCATTAAAGGACAGAGCCAGGATCTGGTTATCTCTGCTTCATCCTAACAGTATATAGTCCTGGAGTGATCTCCAATGCCAGTTTTTGGCCAAATTCTTTCCTATGTCAAAGACTAGTCAGTTGAGGAAGGGTATCATCTCTTTTACCCAAGATCCAACTAAAGACTTTCATCAATCCTGGGAGAGATTTAAAGAACTCCTCAAAAAATGCCCCCACCATCAAATCCCTGAATGGTAACTGTTTCAAAGCTTTTACCAGGGAATTGACTCAAAGAGCAGGGACATGATAGATGCCTCTTGTGGAGGCACTTATCTTCATAAAACTGCTGAGGAGGCATGGGAGCTCTTTGACATCATCAGTGAGAACTCTATGCAAAGGGAAACCTTGGCAAGAGATCTAGAACCTCCTAAATTGATGAAAGAGAACACCTCGAGAATAAAGATATATGAAGTGAGTGTGCCAAGTGAGTTGGAAAGGAAAGTGGACAGTTTAACTCTGAAGTTTGATAGGCTGATGGGAGCTATGCAGTCACCTGTGGCTGCTAGAATAGAGGAGGCATGTGCTATATGCTAGTCCCCTGCTCACTCCTTAGATGAATGCCCATCAGCTGCCCAATTTCCTGAGTTCATAACAGAGCATGTGGCTACAACTCAAGCCTATGGGCAGCAGCTTGCTGCTGGGTATCAATGGAGAAACCACCCCAATTTGAGGTGGAGACAAGATGGATACCCCAGTTAACAGCAGCAGCAACCCCAGCAGCCCATGCCCTATAGAAATGCTCAGCCCTATCGAGATGGTTATGCCCCAAGACCTCAATATCAGCAAACCATGGCCCAACCTGTAGCTCCTCCTGTGCAGCAAGCTACACCTACTCCAGCTGTGAGAACACCATCTTTTGAGGAACAAGTTCTATCTTCATTACAGAACTTGAACACTTTAACCCAAACTGTGCACTCTCACAACCAGAGCATCAAAAAGATAGAAAACCAGCTTGGTCAACTGTCTGATGCTCTGACTAGGAGAGAAGGAGGAAGGTTACCTAGCCAACCACAAGATAATCCACGAAGACAATTTGTCGTGGGTGAAGTTTCCTCCACCTATGAGGAAGCCAAATCTGTGACAACTTTGAGGAGTGGTAGGCTAGTGGACAATCAAGTGGGCTATGAGCCTGTGAGAAGTTTGAAGGAAGAGAATGGAAGAAGTTTTCCTAAAACACAACAGAGGCCACCAGTGGTGGACCTCCAGGAACAACCCAGTGTCAATAAAGAGGATGATATGGATCCTCAAGGAAAAGAAAAAATAAAAAAGACAGAAGCCCCATTGGCTAAGGCTGCAAGTGAGGGAGCACCCCCACACTTGCCATTTCCCAAGGCATTGCAAGGACCCTCCCCTTTTGACAAAGGGCAGGGCAAAATTGACGAAATGATGGAGACTTTTAAACAAGTAAAGATCAATCTGCCTTTACTAGATGCCATCAAACAAGTCCCAGCCTACGCCAAATTTTAGAAGGAGTTATGCACCCATAAAAGACAGTCTAGGACATACTTGTCCAAGAAAGTCTTTTCAGCAGAGAAGGTAAAACACATTCTGTCCATTGCAACCCCCACCAAACTTCAAGACCCTTGAGTGCCTACTATTCCATGAATCATTGGGGATCATAAAATTGAAAAGGCCCTATTGGACTTAGGAGCCAGTGTGAACTTGCTGCCCTATGCAGTCTATGAAAAATTGGGCCTGGGAGACTTAAAGCCTACACTTGTGGTTTTACAACTGGCTGACAGGTCCGAAAGGAAGCCTGTGGGAGTCATTGAAGATGTCCTGGTGGGAGTTGACAATTTTTTTTACCCTGCTGACTTTGTGATATTAGATATGGAGCCAAGTAAAGGTAGTTCCTCCATCCCTGTGATTCAGGGCAGGTCCTTCTTGGCCACTGCCAATGCCTGCATTCAATGCAAATTTGGAATCATGGAGGTCTCTTTTGGCAACATAAAAGTAAAACTGCATGTGTACAGCACCAGCTCTCAACCCCCTTTTGATGAAACCTATTTTTCTGTTGCAGGGCTAGAGGAGGCTCTGCATGAGAATCCTCAACAGCTGCTGCAGAACAATGAGTGGCCTATAGAGACTAAATTGCAACCAGGGGTTGAACAATTGCTGAGGAATGGATCCAAGAAGGATGAAAAGTTCAAGGAACATGGGGAGGCCGTTAACCTTCCAGATCCCCCAGATTAGCACCTGCAGTTGAGTATGTATCATATGTACCATATTTTGCTTCTATTTTAGGTTTGTTTTTATTTTGCATCTCTAGTAGAATTCTTTTGAAATAAATATGCCATGTTCTCTAGTGGATCATCTTTTCAAATTTGCCAGCTATCCTAAGATAAGGGGAGCCCATCCACATAAGAATCCAATCATAGGGCCGCACAGCAATAGAGCCTGATAAGTGCTTAAGCTAAGGGTGCCCAGAAAGGCAGCTTTATCTGAGTTTTGAAGCCTTCGATAGGCCTAATCTACATTTCATTAGGTTTCATGGTGATTTCAACAGGATATCTAATGGTTTCGATAAGAACTGGATGTTTCGACAAGTAAAACCAATTGCTCGATAGGTTAAATAAGGGCAAACAAAGATTTCGATAGGTGCTAAGTACATAACGGACACCTATCGAAAAGATGTTGTCTCTGCCATTTAAACCTATCGATAGGATGGTCTCACCTATCGAAATCCTTAAAAATCATCCCTTTTGAAAGCTTTGATGTCTAAGCTTTCGATAGGACGCCTCAACCTATCAAAATCATTCCATTCATCCTATCGAAATCGCACTTTCACCTATAAATACCCATCGATAGGTCATTTGTGCTTCACTCTTTTACTCTAAAAAACCCTAGCTCTCTTCCTCATTTTTTACCTCCCTCTTTCTCTACTAAATCCTCATGAATTCATCTACTATTTAGTGTGCCATCTTGTCAACTCATTCAACTTGCGTAGAGGAGCATTTTGCCCCTGATTTTAGAGAAATTGGAGCGGTGCATCGCTAGCTTTGTGAAACCCTAGGTACCTGGAGGTGAGTTTCCTTCCTACCATCACTCTATTGTCTTTTTAAGTTGTCCCATTCCAAGTTGGTGAGGAATTACTCCCTAAGATTATAATGGATGAGCCTGAGGAAACGCTAGCCAGCATACGCCGAAAATCAACTGCATCCACCCCTAAATCCTCCAAGAAAGCGCTACCTGCTACCAAACCACCTGTAAAGAGGAAGCTCACTGAGGGGACACCCAAAAAGAGTCCTAACACTAAGAAAGCCAAAGCTGTTGAAATCCACGAACCTGTGATAGAAACACCCTTAGAGAGAGCTACCCTTACAGGCCCATTGCTGTAGAGCTACCAGCTATACTAACCACCCCCAATGAATTTGTTGACAAGTTAAACCATCCCTGAGATCGGATTTGATTTGGCATATTTTACCAACATGGGAGAGTGCCAGGAAACACTGAGCTATTTGAAAAAACAAGGCTTGTTGCCCCTCTACTGTCGCCATTGAAGGAATCGGTGTATCCCAGGCTGGTGAAGTTATGGTACCAAAATCTAAAGAAGAAGGTGGCACAGGGGACGGATGATGTATTAGAAATTTCGATTGATGATTGGCAACTGACTATCGATCACAGAGACATAGGAATGGCTTTGGGGGTCCCACACCAATTTGACTCCAACCGTGCTGAGGGAGCACCTATTGGAGCTACATTTAAGGATATGGCCAAGCAGCTAACCAATGGGATTGTGGGTTCTGGAGAATCCCTGATGAGAAGAGACCTCCATCCTAGCCTCAAATTCATGGATACCATCTTAAGGGAAAATGTCTATGTTACAGGACATTTGCAAGAGAGAAGGTCCCCATTAGTGGATGCCTTATTTTATTGTTCCAAAGGGCAGTTCATGAATGCACCTAAGCTGATCTTTGAAACTATGGTGGACATAAATGACAAGGTGCTAAAAAGATAGGCTTTTGCTAAGGGAGGAGGCCTACCCTTCAGCAGACTCATCACCCATCTGCTCAAAGCTGGAAAGTATAAGGTCAAGGAGGATAAGCCAGTAGAGAAAATGGCTCACAAGGTTTTTGGAAAGAGAGAATGGTCTACAAGTTTAAACCTGATGCAAAAGACCAAACCGGTTGCAGCAGAGAAGGAGGTGCCCACTACCTCAGCAATAGATCATGCTGCTGACATTCCCCCATCCACCATTCCTCCTACACCACCCACTTTTTCATCCACCTTACCTAAACCATCACCTACACCTGGGATCTTGGAACTCCCCACCTTCACCGAGCCTATCCCCACCATGTCTTCCTCACCCTCCCTCCAACCCCTTCCTGATTTTCCCCCTCCACCATTTCCTCCACATACACAGGGTTTGGACCAGTTCACTTCTACTGGTTTCTTTGCCCTCATTTCTTCAATTGTGGAGGATGTTGCTCATGAGTACACCCCACTACCTGACTCTCCCCACACCACTCCTCCCCACTTTACCCATGCCCCATCCTCTCCTTTCCATCCCATTCATTCACCCATCCCCTCTATTTTCACCCTGCCTAATACTTTCACCCAAATCCTCTCCCTCCTTCAATCCATTCAGGCCCAAGTGGCCACTAACACTGACCACCAGGCCCTCATGAACTCATGTCTCCAATCAATTCAATCCACCCTCACTCCCCCCACTTCAATCTCCCCTCCTTTTCCCACTTCTCCAACCTCCCCTGATCCCTCCCTTTTAAATTTCTCTCCTCCCTTTTCACCTATGCCCTCCCCCATCCCTACTGATATTCTTTTTGTGGAGTTAGCCGCTCCATCTTTACCCCCACCTTCCCTCCAGCACCTGTTATGCCTTTATCCCCACCTGCCCCTGTTTCGACAGTTGCTGAGATACCCACCACCCATTTCCATTTATCTTCCCCCCTATTTTCCAGGATGCCTCCACCCAAACTGATCCATGGGAGGATCTGGTTCTTTCCACCCCCTCCTCTTCATCCACTCCACCCTCATCGTTGCCTCTTGTCCTTCGCCAATCCATGTACATTCCTCCCTACCTCACCCTCCTATATGCAATGAGGGACAACCCTTACATCCACAGGGATGTCTTAAGAGGTATGGTTGTACTTCGGGCTTCCCTTGAGGCCCCTTATGAGGAGAGGATTGCCAACATCAAATTAGAACATTGAATCCAGCTCCGCGATATCTCTCAAGGATGGTCTAAGATCCTGGTTTGATATGAGTCAGCGAAACAACTAGCAGTGGCTGAGAGTCTCATTGCCAAATATGAGAAAAAGAATGTTGAGCTCCTCAAGAAAAAGTTAGCCAATGCTCAGGAGATCATCAAGGCCACCAAGGAGCTCTCAGATGCTAACCTCCTCTATGCTGCCAAGAAGATTGATATTTTAGAGAAAAAGGTTACTTTCTGTTGTCTAAACCCTTTGAGCCTACCCCTCTTGCTACAGCACCTCCTGCTGCACCTTCCCCCCCTCCCCCATGCCCCCCTCCTACAACTATTCCTTCCGCGACCCCACCTGTGGATGTTGCCCCTACTGCCACTGCCCCTCCTCCCTCACCTCCTGCCTCGCAACCCCCTCTCACCCCACCTGTAGAGGCTCCCCCTCCCCCTCCTACCGAGGTACCTCCACCTGACAAACCTATCCCTCCCAAACAAAAGAGGACTTACTCCAAAAGCACCACCATCGCCAAGAGATCTGCTACTTCTGCTGCCGCTATTAAGAAAGGGAAACAACCTACTTCCCCATTCGAGGAAGTTGTGCCCCCAGGTCCTCCCCTCAGTCTGACCCCCATGGCACCCTACTCACTAGGGATGAAAGACGAAAGGCTGCTGCGGCTCTAGGACTGGACCCCATGGCTCTTTTCCCTCCCGATTCAGATTCTGATCTTGCACCTGCGGTTGATCCTAAAGGCAAAAAGTCTGCTGCCCAGTCTGAGGAGGCACGCGTTAAACAACCTAAGCATTCCAAATCCAAGGGCAAAGCCCTGCATCTAGGCGGTAGCTGGCACCAAGCTGTATATGAATGTGGCCATGTGTTGTTTCAATTTTTTTTCTTTTGTTTCTGTTTCAGTTGTCTCTTGTATATATTTGACATTTATGTTGTGATATTCTATAGATATCTTCTTACCCTGTCTCCCTCTTGATTGCTTTGTCTCAAAACAGTGGGGACACTATTTAGTTTACGTTTGGGGGTGTGGCATGTATGCCAATAAACTAGTTAATTTTAGTGCAGCCAAGTTAAAAAGGAATAATCGAAAAGAGAATGAATTCACCTCATAATTGTTGATTAAGAAAATTCTAGAGAAAAACCATTTGCAACTAAAGTAAGCTGAAGTTTTAACATTCTTCATGAAGAAAATTTCAAGAATTTTTGCAAGAAGTTTTTGATGTGTGATAAACCAGCAACGAGAAGAGACTGTGAAGATACTCTCCAGAAATTGGATGGAAGGCCATACCCAGTGAGAATTGGGCCTGAAAAATTTTCTTTGAAGAGTGTCTTGGGAATTTTTTTTCTACTCTAAGGATTGATGGGATCTATTTTTAATCATTAGAAGTTAGGCAAATCAAAAATTGAAACAAGCTCGACAGCATTCATGACATTGAGGACATGAAGTAAGGCCATCCCTTGGACAGTTTGAGCCTAAAATTCCCCACCATTGAACTGCCCTTGATACACACCTTTTGAGCCCTAAAAATCTCAATTTTTCTTTGATGAAAACCAAAAAAAATAAAAAATGTAAACCCAAAACCTTTTGATCTATTTCAGTTCACCCTCAATCTGAGAAATCAGGAAATAAGTGGACAAGTGAGGTTAGAGGTGTAAGGTTTGATGTTTGGCTAAAAGAAGAAGAAAGTATATTTGAAGGCTGCTGTGATGTATCGTCGTGGCATCCCAATCCAAAAAAAAATAAATGAGCAAGAGAAGTCATTTCATTGAAAGATTGAAATGAGGATTAGAAGCTGGCCACTTCAAATCTGAAAGTTCAACAAGTATATGGAATTGTGCTGACATGAAGAAGGTTGAGTTGCAAATCACCTCTTTACTTTTACTGATTTCTCAATTTTGAATCCCATTCCACCCTTTCATTCTTTATAAACCTCACTCATAAGCCACATTACAACCCAATAAAAAGTCCTTACTGATCTGAAATAGATTGAACTGTCATGTGGAGATGAGGATTTGTTTGATCTATGGTGCAAAGAATTAGAAAATATCATAAATTAGAGCAATGCCTATGCTCCTGCTTGCAGTTCTATTTGAGGGCTGTAACTGCTCTTGAGCTGAGTGATATGATTTACCCCTCTTCTCTGTACTAATGAGTGAACAGCCCTGGTGAGATTTGGGTCTGAAATCTAGTTGATGGGGGACGTATCTAAGCAGGATCCTCAAATTGATGGTGAGTTATGCATGAAATTTCAGAAGAAATGCCTGGACACAAACTAAGTGATGATGGAGAGATTTCAGCAGACTTTCATATTTCCAAATGGATGTTTTTTTTGTTGAAATTCCCTTAATGAATGGGTATGACTTGAATTTATGTGATTTGCTTGAATTTCGCTTTAACAGGTTGCACTACTATTAACTAAGTTGTATTGGAGAAGTTTGTGGGTACCTTCACTGAAAACCCTCAGGAGACTTCACTCCTCCACTAGGGATTGCCTAGGGGTTTAAAAGGCTTGATGCATATGCTAAATGCATCCGTGCTCCCTACGAAAGTGGCATTTTAATTTTCTCTGAATTCTCCTTTGCTCAAGGACTATCAAAGCTTAGGTTTGGGGGTGTGTTAAGTGGTGAAAAATGCCACTTTGCACCCTTTAACCTGACATTTCATGGACCTGCAAGCACACTAATACGCCTCTGTTGAGTGCATTTTATAGATAGCAAGGAAATCTGGTAATAATGCAGCAAACCACTTAAGAATGCCCACAAAGAAGTCAGCTCTCAGCACCATGCAGACCCAACAACAGAACAAGGAGAAAGAAGTGAAGATAGGTCAAAAACATCCTATCGAGAGGATGTCGAAAGACTTCGATAGGAGCTGAGGATTAAAAGGAAAGAATTCGTGCAGTTGGAGAAGGGTTCGATAAGATCCGAAGGCAGAAGAAGGATTAAGTCGCAGGGATTGAGGAGTTTGATAGGATTTTAGAACCTATCGAGCAAAGAAAGGAAAGATGAAACCATCCAGTCGAAAACTTACCTGAAGTGTCAAAGGAACCTATCGAACGGATCTGAGAGCCTAGCGAAAGGACTAAAATGCTCGATTCCAACCTGTCGAAGTCCCCCTGAACCTTCGAAATGAAGATGTTGAAACTAAACCTATCGAAAGGAACTACAAGCTTACTTTGAACCTGTCAGAAGCTTCTCCAACCTGTCGAAATCGTGCGCTGAACTTCTCAAAAACTATGCTATGCACACGCTGAGACTTGGTGACCTGTTGCACGCAAATCGAGGCACTTTGGTGACTAGCGCAACGTTCTAGAAGATGCCATAGAAAGCCCTAGCCGACCCATGTGCTTTAACAGAACTCTAACAAACTCTGACAACCTTCTAGAAGGGATTTTTGGCGGGAAAAATAGAGGAGAAAGCTATATATTGAGTCCCCCAATTACCATTAGGGGAGATCGAAATTCTGAGCAATTTTTCAGAGATCAGAGCTTACAGCGAGATTCCATTTTCCCTCCTTTAGCCCAACTATGGTTGGCTAAATCCCTAGGAGCAACAAGGAGTGAGTTAGATCTGTAATTGGGTAAGGTTGAGAGTGTTCTTTGAGGTTAATTGTGCACAGGACTACGGAGCATTCCATTGTAATAGTGACCTTGTTTGCAATGTAAATATTGTTTTCAATGTTTTAATTAGATCTAAAGTTCTTTTGATGCCTTTTGGTGCTCGATCGGATTTGTGTAGAGGAGTTGCTTGATCAGCTCACCCACTTAACTGGTAGACCTCTTGGATGTCATCTGAATTCCCTGGATCTGATATCCCTGTAATTTCCTACATCTGTGACCTAGAAATTGCAGCATCTGTAGTGATTTTAATTATTCTAATTGAAGCTCTGGCTTTGTAGGAGATCTCTAGGATGGTCTGTGACCATTAAAGTGGATAGATCATAACCTTAAGGTGAATCTAAGATCAGGCCTTAAATGGATATATCTGCTGCAATCCATGGATTCAATAAAGCCTATAGGATGGTCTGTGACCATTAAAGTGGACAGATCATAGCCTTAAGGCCAGGTGGATCCTGTGATTTGAAGTGGAATTTATACCCTACAGTTGTGCTTGCGGACAGTGCCTGTGGCCAGCTGAGGGACTTGTGTGCTTTTAAACCCCTGTAACATTCTTAGCTCAACCTGATTGCAGTGAAGACAATCTCCAAGCTGCTCTCCTCCATTTTTTGAGTTTTTAAACCTTCCATCTGCAACATCTGAGGCTCCAGATTTGATCCAAAACAATTTGCATTTTATTTGTAGGTTAGTTTAAGTGACAACTCATTTCAAAACTCTCCCCTGTCTTTTAACTGAAGTAGAGATAGCTAGGGTGTCAGATCTCTCACAGATCTGGAGATTTATCCTATTTCTAACCAAACTCCTTGTGGACATTCCCTTACCATTCTTTTAAAACTTGCTACAAAGGACCCTGTATCTTGCAGGTCTAGGATATCTCAGATGTGTTGAATCCATCTCTATTTTCTCTTGATATTTACATCATAAATCAGCACACAAGAAATTCCACAACAGCTGTGCTGGCGAAACTTTAGAGGATATGAGTTTCACATGCTCAATCTCAGAGGTGGGACCCTGTGTTAAGACCTGGAAGGTACCACTTTTCACCCCTTAACTTAACCTTTGATTAGACCCATAGCCACCTAATAAGTCCTTGTTAAGTGTTTTATGTAGGTAGTACCGAGCAGTGAAATAAGGCCAGGAATCCTGCTAAAAAACCTATTTTGGCACCAGAAGTCCCTCGAAGGATGAAGTCTGAATCCAGAACTAAAAATGAGCCTCCTACAGTCCAGATGAGCTTCCCAAGACTCTACAATAACTTCTCGCGCAGATGATTGACTGAGGAGCTTCAGAAACATAAACTCGTGCAGCTGTCGCACAGTCGTCGTGGGATGCAATTACCAGAAGAGAACTCCTCGCGCAGTTCTCACGCCATTCAAGAAGAAAGCATCCTTGCGAAGGCAAAGCCACCCTCGCGAAGATCAGTTAAGACATGGAACCTCACACAGTTCAGAACCCATCAAAGCCTCACGAGGTAACTCACGAAGCCCAGTGAGGATAAGTGCTCGCGAAGTTCTCGCGCTATTCAAATCTATCCTCGTGAAGATCAACCTCGCGACTGCTTAAGCTCCAACCCTGCGACATCTGAGGCTCTAATGTCCACTCAACCTCGCGACTGTCTGAAGAGCAAACCAAGCCAACCTCGCGAAGGCGAAAGCTTCAATTTCAAATCATCCTAGCGAAGAACAAAAGCTTTCACGCGACAAGTCTGGGAAATAATGGCTACCTAGCGAAGCTCTGAACCTCAAACTTCCATCTCTTCAGCTGAGGACTTTCTGGGAATTTCCAGCAATTAGGGCACGCACTCCCATGCTCAAATCTCTGTTCACGCACCCCAAGGCATTGAAGGATCACTATTCGACCATGTGGCATTGTTAAAATTAGGGTTTCCTAACCCTAATGCGCCGCCACACCACTGCTATAAATGCCCACACTTAGCTTAGGTTTGGGGGCTTAGAGATTCTTTTCTTAATACATCCTGGAATAGCTAGGAACCCATCTCATTTCTCGGACACCTGATCTGAGATCATTTAG
Organism: Chloranthus sessilifolius; assembly: GCA_021018995.1. Lineage (NCBI taxonomy): Eukaryota > Viridiplantae > Streptophyta > Magnoliopsida > Chloranthales > Chloranthaceae > Chloranthus > Chloranthus sessilifolius. Next base: position 62,737,993 of record CM037586.1, read on the forward strand.
TTTTTCTTTTTGTAGTTGTAAGTAGTTTTCTTTTTCTTTTTCCTTCTCTCCATAGTCCAGCACTTTCTGGCTATGTCTTTGTATGTATTTTGAACTAAATTAATGGAAGTTCTGTAATAGGATCTGTACTTTGTGGGATTTGTGTTTATGTGTGAGATGCTCTGTGCAAGGCTGCTACCTTGTGATCCGCCATTGCTTTGGCTATGTTTCAAGGCAATGGAGGACTGATTCTATGGGCCACTCAGATCCAAGTGACCTGTGTGTCTGGGCTATCATGGTCCTATACAGCCTTAGCCCTACCACAAGACCCACTAGATCTGAAATCCCCATGGGAGCTTGAGCTGGTAGCCTTGTGACCATGGTGGTAGCAGCGATATTCTTGTTTTGTCTTGGGCTCCGTGAGGAGGATAACCTTTAGGATAGTCTGTGACCATTTAAGTGGACAGATTATAGCCTTAGGGTGATTCTAATCCACCGATCCAAGATGGATCCTTCTTCTTTACACCTGAGCTTGTAGAAGCCTGGTGGGAGATTGTCTGAGGCGAGACTCCCTACATTTGTATAGATCGCCATCGGATGTTGGATCGATCGTTATAGAGATTGTAGGTGGATTTGGACCATTGTAGCCTCACTCAAGCAATGGACAGCTAGATCGAAGGTTGTACTCAGTCTCTTGCTGGTTCTATGTGTCTGGGTTATCATGGTCCTATACAGCCTTAGCCCCACATATAGAGCTTTAAAGGGTGAGGTTCCCTATGGATTCTTGAGCTGGTAGCCTGGATGAAATAGTGCCTATAATGATTTACTTGTTATGTTTTGACCCATCCCTGGATAGTGGTTCCCCTATGGGATAATCTGTGACCATTTGAGTGGACAGGTTATAGCCTTAAGGGTGGAATCATGGCAGAGTGATGGGTTGGATCCTTTCTCCTCAGTGATGATAATGTAGCCACTGGACAGGTTTTCTATAACATCATATCTAAATCTGAGTTACAAAACTCCTCTGATCTAGGCTCAATAACATACTTCTCACCCTTTTATGTTTATTTTCCACACTCCATCCATCCTCTCAACCCTTTCTGTAGTTTAGACATTAGAATACTTAGAATAAGTGGCCTTAAACTCCCCTCCTTTTAGGACTGCCAGATCTGTAGTCAGATCTGGAGGGACTACTAGATATGGCTCCTTTGGAGCTGTAGATCACCTTTCCCTGTGGGACAAACTCTTACTTATCAAAACTTGCTACAATGGACCCTGTATCTTGCAGGTCTAGGATTTCTTAGTTGTGCTGATTCCATCCCCTGTTTTACTCTTTCTTTGATTTTTAAATGACTTTCATCACCAACCAATAAAGTAAGCACACACTCAGAAGTCCGCCAACAAGTTTTTGGCACCGTTGTCGGGGAGAGATGATCTATTAGTAGACCCTTGGTTTTTGTATTCTTAGTATTCTTTGCACATGTGAATAATTGATACTGCTGACATAATTTTGAACCCTTCTTGCAGATCTAGACAGCAGAAGTGAAGGACAGTGGACTGCATTTGGAGCTTAGCTACCTCTGTTTGCAAACTCTCTGACTTTTAAAGCTCTGTCTATCTCTCTTAAAAAAATTTCTAACAGTATCTAGGATAGTTTTAAATGTATTCTTTGAATAGCTATAAACTAGTTAGATAAATTTGTTAGTTGTACAATTATTCCTTTGCAATGTGCCTGCAAGAAGCTTTCCTTGTTGTTGGTGTGCTTGTATGCTAGGGAGGAGATCCCTCAGCCTTGCTTTAGAGCCTCTTAACCCTGAGTTAGAAAGGGGAAGGAGACTTAGGAGAGAGAGGCACACCACAGGAGAGCCCCCAAGTGAATCTATGATAGTAATTATGGGTGAAGAACAACCCAGAACCCTCAAGGAGTTGAATGCTCAGGATAACTATAACTCCCCTTTTAGCATTCAATTCTCTGATGTTCAGGGGAACTATGAGATAAAAACTTCAATCATCCAGATGCTGCCAGCTTTCCATGGGCTTAGCAAAGAGGACCCTTACAAGCATAATGACCAGTTCTTGGCCTTGTGCACCACTTTTAATATCACTGGTTTGGTACCTGAGGCTACTAGGCTCAGACTCTTTTCCTTCTCTCTGAAGGATAGGGCCAGTACCTGGCTGACCACTCTTCCCAACAATAGCATTGCTTCATGGAAAGACCTGCAGACCAAGTTCCTAACCAAGTTCTTCCTTGAGACTAAAACTAGCCAGTTGAGGAAAGAGATTCTTGCGTTTGCTCAATCCCCAACTGAGGATTTTAACCAGTCTTGGGATAGGTTTAAAGAGATGCTCAAACAATGCCCCCACCATAAGATCCCAGAGTGGCAGCTTGTACAAAGCTTATACAATGGGATTGATGAGAAAAATAGAGATATGGTCGATGCCTCTTGTGGTGGATCCTACATGCACAAAACTACTGAGGAGGCATGGGAATTGTTTGAGGTGATTAGTGAGAACGCTTTTCAAAAGCCATCCCTGGCAAGAACTAGTCAGGAATCTGAGTCAAAGGTGGGGCCTGCTGCTGGATCAAGAGGAAAAGTTTATGAGGTGTCTAGGAACAATGACCTGCAGCTGCAGATGGCAAACCTCTCTATGAAGTTTGACAAATTATTGACTGTGATGCAACCAAGAAGGGCTGCTCATGTGGCAGAGGCATGTCTGATATGCCAGTCCCCACAGCACATAGTGGAGGAATGTCCATCTGCAGGGCAATTTCCTAAATTGGTTTTGGAACATGCTGCTACTGCTCAATCTTATGGCCAACAACAATCTGGGGGCTACAATAGGCAGCCATATGGATACCAGCACCAAAGTGCTGGTTACCAATGGAGAGACCACTCAAATCTGAGGTGGAGGCAAGACAACTACATGCAGCCCCAACAGATGTTGGCCTTATCACAAAGGCCACAACAGCAGTTCAATGAAGGGAATGCCCCTAGGTCTACCTTTCAGCACCATCAGCAGCCCCATCAGCAGCAAAATCAGTTGGTCTTACCCCCTTCTCAACCTAGAAATACTTCTTTCAAGGACCAAGTCTTGACCTCACTGCAAAACCAGGGTTCCTTGGCTCAGACTGTGAACTCTCATGGTCAGAGCATCAAGAAGATGGAAGAGCAGATTGGCCAACTATCGAATACCTTAGCCAAAAGAGAAGAGGGAAGGTTGCCCAGTCAACCAGTGGTGAATCCCAAGGGCCAATTTTTTATTGGTGAAGGATCCTCAAACCCTGAAGGGGATCTTTCATTGAATTAATGATAAGAACTGTGCACCTTTGTATAATATGTACTTTACAGTTTAGAGGAATTTGTAGCAATCTTGTTGAAATCTGAGTTTAGTGCTTTATGCCTACTTTTATTCCTGTTCCCCTTGTTTGCTAATTTCAAGTGATTAAATGATAATGGTAGTATTTGAATACTTTTCATGATGTGTGAATTTAATGCTTTGAGAGTATGGGAATTTTTGAATGCTTTATAATGCTTATGGGTGTCCCTGGATGAGAGACTGTGAGAGAATCCACCCACAAAGTCAGGGTCAAAAGGCTGACTAGTGGGTGAGTGAATTCTAACTCTGTTAAGCCATCGCGGGGTTCTGAATAATGGGTTTGGTCCCCTCTCGCGCAGTTCATAAAGAACTACTTTGTTTTGCTATCGCGAGCTTCAAATATAACTCGGTGGGCTGCCTCACACAGTTTAAATGAACATCTAATCTCGCGACCCATTCATGTCCAACCAGCGGGCGGATATTTTCAAAGTGCGCCGAGCCTCGCGATATTTAAATCCCATCCCGCACTACTTTTCTTTACTGCTTTCTCTTTCCTCTCCTTCTAGCGAAACCTTAGCTCCCACTCCTCTCAATCTCTCTCCTCCAGCTTCCTGTCTATAGTTCATTGCACACTTTGAAATTCTGGATTTTTGTTCTTAAAGCTTCCATCAACAGTTGCCCCCTGCTAGGAGCTCTTGCGATCTATCGTGCGTCAAATTGAACAAAACCCTAACTTTTAGGGTTAGACTCAGCTCTTAATCTTTCCTTTCCAAATTTCAATTGTACACTCACCAAGGAGAATCTTGATGGCTCCTAAAAGTGCACCTGTGAAGAGAGCCAGGGACCAGGCCACTGTGGAGCCTGTCCCTAAGAAAGCCAAGTCCTCTACGGCACAACAAAAAGGGAAGGAGGTGATTCCTGAGGTGACTGCAAAAGCACCTAATTATTCTACTCCCTCTGAGCTCCTCATTTCCATTCCCTTAGAACCTAAAGCCATTTTTGATATATCATTCTTTGAATCTGAGCCGTTGTCAGCTCCTACCATTGAGTTCTTGTGCAAGGCTGGTTTGTTCCCCTTGATGCAAATGATTCCTGCACTAGCCTATCCTAGGTTAGTGCAACTCTTTTACCAGCACCTTACTGTCAGACCTGACACACATGGGCAGCCAGGCCTCCTTGTGTTAGTTGACAATTTTGAGATGCTGCTTAACCCAGCGTTGATTGCTGAAGTCATGGGCATCCCTGCCATTTTTGATCCCAACTGCGGTTATGGTGCCCCTGTGAGTGCCCCTCTCGATACCATTGCCCAGGCCATTACCAGAGGCTTGAAGGCCATAGGGGACTCCATCAGAAGAAGAGATTTGGATCCCAAGCTGTTGTTCATCGATCAAGTGCTAAGGAAGAATATCTACTGCTCCGGCCATCAACAAGAAAGGAGGACACCAATTGTTGATGCTCTCTATTCCTTCTCTCTGGGCAACGGATTTAATGCTGCATGGCTGATTTTTGAGGCCATGAAAGATATGATGGTGAAGCTTGGGCTGTAAAAGAAGGTCCACACTCTCCCCTACGGAAGACTCATCATCAAATTACTTCTGAAGGGAGGATACAAGATACCAGTGGGGGAGTTATCTGCTGACCTCACTCCCACCACTTTTGCCAAAAGACAATGGGGGATTAGCAGAAGTCTAATGGATCCTCAGAAGAAGAAGAAGAAGGTTGAAGCTCAGAATGTCTCTGAGCAGGGAGAGGGAGCTGTTGTGGCAAAGGCCACCGCTGCCCCCAAAAAGAAGGCTAAAGCCCCTGCCCCAAAGAAGGTGGCACGAGCTCACCCGCTCTGCAGCAATCCCTCCATCCACCACACTTGCCTCTCCACTAATTTCTTCACCTATTCCATCTCTCCCTTTCCCTCTCTCATCTCCCTTTTCCATTCCACCCCCCACTATGATTCGTTCCTGGGTGGAAAGTGTTGAACCCCATGACAACACTCCCCCTTCACCCACCTTACCTCCAGGCATCCTCTGACCTCAACCTGACGGCCCTCCCTTGATAACCTACCTTAAAAAGAAAACCTCTCACACTACCCCTGCCTTATCTTTACCCACTTCCACCTCCACTGTCATTTCCATAGACACACCCCATATTGACCAACCCCTAGTCCAACCCCTCCCAACTACATCTTCCCTCCATGATCTTGACTTTAACTAGCCACCACTTCAGCATATCAGGCCTTCATGACTACCTTGCTTGATACCTTGCCCACCCATGACATCCCTCTCCCAGATTCACCACTCCCTTCACCACATCACTCCCCAGCCCTTTCACCTTCTCCCCCTACCACTTTCCATCATGCCCCCACTTCCCCTTTCCAACCTGTTCCCTCCTATCCTCATACTCCACCCCAACCAACCTTAGATACCCTTACCCATTTCCTTTCCCTCATACAGGACATCCAAACCCAACTCTCCAACACCACACAGACCCAAGCCCAAATGCAAATGGACATCACCAACATACAATCCACCCTTCAAACATTGACAACCCCAATCATCCCAACACAACCTCCTACCACTCCATTGACCCAACCCCCTTCCACCTCTGACTCCACAGTTCCAACAAACCTCACCCACATTGACTCACCTACACCCTTCACCCCCCAGACACCATACCCTACCACTCCTTCCCCTCTCTACCTACCCTACCCCCTCTAATACTACCTCCACCTCAATTTACCAGCACTTCTACCCAAACTGACCCTATTCCCTTCCCTTCCACCTTTCTCATTCAACCCCACTTATTTGCAACCCCATCCCTTCCATTTCAACCCTTCACCATTCCATTCGTCCCTTACCCAGACCCATCCACATCCGCTGTCCTTCCTTCATTTCACTTTCCACCCATACCTTCCATTCCACCTCTTCTCCCACCCCCTCCTCAATTCACTGACCATTCAAGATAGACTACCCCAGCCACTTCCACCCCTTCTCTTGACTTCCTCCTTACACCACCCACTCTTCCCCCTCAGGATCAATCCCCTTCTACTTCTTCCACTCCATTTCTCCCCATCTTACCCAGACACTCCTATTACACCCCCCCTACTTCACCCTCCTCCATGCCATGTGGGATAATGCCTATATCAAGAGGGATGTTCTCAATGGCATGGCCCAACTCCGCCAAGCCATCGAATACCCCTTGCTGCAGAAACTTAGTGAGTTGAAGCTTGCTCACCGCGAGTAGCTGAGAGATATTTCCAAAGGGTGGGAGGAAATTTTGGAGACCCTAAATGCGAACAAGGTTGCAGCAACGTATTACAGAATGACTACTAAGATTGAAAAAGCCAATGCAGAAAGGGCGAAAAAACACAACCGATTATTAGAAAAAAAATTGAACAATGCTCAAGAGATCAACCGACTCAGTAAGGAGCTTGCAGATACCAATCTCGTATGGGCTAACATGAAAATTGAGATCTTAGAACAGAGAGTTGCCTTCCTACTTTCCCAACTGTAGACACCTAAATTCGGCCCAAGGCCCGATCAACCTGTACTTCAGGAGAGATGTACCCCTGTGCTTCCGATCGCACCCCCTGAACCCTTAGGAACCTACCTAGACCAGTAGGAATCACCCTAAGACCTTTAGAGCCATTCCCCCAATCCTTAGAAGTCACCCCTACACCCTAGAATCCCTTCCCAGACCTAACTTAAACCCTTCTGGCAGTTGATGGGAGGAGAGCTACATAATTTCACACAAACCATTACCAAGGATGAGCCATATATCATTAGAAAGAGGACTTCTCTAGCTTTCCAACAAGCCAAAGATCACCCAATTTGGAGCTACGGTTCAAACGTTATGGCCGATTGAAGTTTCACATAAAATCATAAAAAATTTACTCAGGCGTGGATATTACATACGCCCAACCAATTTAGCCCCAGATTAGTCAGGCGTATATATTATATACGCCTGCCTATTTTGGGGGAAATTTGGCCGGGCATATATAATATATACACCCAGTATAGGTGGGACCCACCACGGGCTTCATCTTCTCAAAACTCCCCTGATTTGGTGAAAATTACTGTTCCTAAACTGGGCGTATATAATATATACACCCAGCTTAGCTACAGTAACTGTCATCAATAGCTCGAATTTCCTCCATCTAGTTTGACCCTTTGACCATCCCCTTGGTTGAGGTGGGTGTCTTGAGATTGGTTGCACCCCCTTTGAGCTTATTGGCAACCCTTAAGTCACCCATGGTCTCACCCCATCATCCGCCATTGAAACCAGTTTCCGAAAACCCTAGGACCTTGAAAACCCAAAAAACCTTAGATGGGGGATTACCTAATTGCTAAACCAATTAACTCTTAAGTAAGCCCCTAACCCATCCCTTCTCTATAAATAGAGAGTCCCCCCTCTTCCCAAAGGGTTGAAGTTTTGGTTGAATTTTTGTTGAAGGATTAGAGAGTGCTTAAGAGTGAACCCTAGTGAGAGAAAATGCCAATATTTTCTCAGAATTCCAGCATGCATACCTCACCTATTTCAGTCCATTTCCACCATTAGATCACTCCTTTTAGCTAAAACCTAGCCTCTAGCTTCACTCTACACCCCCTACTTTATTGAATCCTAGCATTAGAACCCATTTTCACACCATTTAAGCCATCGGAAGCACGCCAAAGCGAAGATCTTCCACGGTGCAACAAGGGCCCGTGAGCTCCGGCTCACCCCTCTCTTCCTCTACCTTCTTGGTGTCTCCTCCATCCAAGGTTCTGCCACTTGAAATTTCGGTTTGGCTCAAAGCTTGATAGGACCATATTGCGCAAGGGGAAACTCCGCCCTTTTATTTTTATTTTGGCCATAGATAGAGACCGCTATATGCGGATTGATCAGGTGCCTAAACCCTTCCCGATTGATAATCGAAACCCCTACCCTAGAGCCTTGGGTAAAGACCGGTAAATCAGAGTCATATTTAGCACTTCGGTGCTCAAAATATCGATTTGAAGGTTTCCCGGGTCACCAAAAGCTCCGGGTGGCGACTCTACATTTTCATTAAAAGGCGAGCACATCGTCATGACGGGTTCGAGAGGATCCTGTCATAGATGGCACCGGGATATCACCCTAGCGCTTCCCTCTTGTTGGCCTTTCATTTAATTTTATTATTTTACTAACCATGGCTGTTTTTGTTCTAATTTGCTGCTATTTTTTCGCTATTTTTGTTGTTTTACTAACGTACTCACCCCTACGATTCCTTTAAGTGCCTTAGCTTACGTTTGGCCTACTTGCGCCTTTAAATTTCAGCTTTAGATTCTTGTCATTTAAGCCGCCTTAGCCGTTTGGTGGGCCTGCTCGCATTTATTTTCACGTCATTTAAATTTCGGTCATTTACAAGCCTTAGCCGTTTGGCGGGCCTACTTGCGCACTTTATTTCAGTCATCATATTTCACCTTTGAACGATGGCCCGTTGAGGCGGCACGGGCTTGTCATCCCCGACCCGATTTTGGACTTAATTTCACTCCCCTATAAAAATTTGTAATTAAAAGTGAACCAATAGTATGGGGACATAATTGAATTTATTTTTGCATTTTTGGGTAGTTTTCGGGGGTTTGACGCAATACAATTTACTCGGTTCTCGATGGCGGCAGCCTAGTGGTGATGATCCGAAAAGAACCACCCTTCCAAGATTACTAAGAAGGCGCTTACATGGGAGGTATATCAGTTGGGTTGCCAATTCCGATCAAGCTGTAAAACCCGCATTGGTGAGAGCGTAGAAAACCCAGAATTCAGCCGTGTATCCCTAGGAAATGGAAAGGAGGGACCCGATAACATATACAGCAATCCCCGGGAGCATTTCTCCCAAGAAACCAATTCAAAGACCCACATTCTTGTCCCTTTGTCAAAATATAAGCAGCGAACCTTTTGCGGCGTATATAATATATACTGACAAAAAGCCCCAGATTACTACATATATATAATATATACGACCAAAATCCCAGATTTAAGCGGTATATAATATATCGCCAAATCTGTACTTTTTGGTTGGGCATGCATAATATATCGCGGTATATCTTGAGCGACAACGACCTAAGGCCCAACCCACCACCCCAATTCCCCGATTAGTGGTATTAGTGTCTGCAGTAGCCTCCCACATTCTCTAACACCCAATATGCCCCCGCCTAGTCAAAAGAAGGCGACTTCTTATTGATTTGCTCCGGGGGATCGGGTCATTTGTGTGGATTCCCTCGCCTTCAATAGAACGAAAGGGTTCCCTTTCGCTTCTTCCGAAGTGTGTCGGATCCCGCCGTGGGACCTACTAAAGGTACATATATCGCCCGAAACGGGAGTTGACCCTGGGCACCAGGTCATCATTCATCTAAGTAGAGGGGAGTTAATTGCAATTTGAAAAAAAAGAGAGAAAGAAAATCCTCATCTTCAAAAAAATCCACCTTCAAAAAAAAAAATCATTCAAAATCAAAAATCAAAAATAACAAAAAAAAAATTCACTTTTCAAAAACAAAAAAATCAAATCAGCATCATTTTCCAAAACCCCAAAAAAAAAAAAACGCAAACAATAAAAAATATACCTTGGTGTGACCGTCACTACGGCAACCTCAAACCCGGCCCGTAGGAGAAGAACCAGGAAGGTATTCGGCCCTTATCCGCGACATCAATACAACACTCGTTAGCGGATCATGTCAAGAGCCGATACATCCCCACCGTCATCCCCTTCCCATTCCCGTATAGGAGAAGACCCAATCTTCGACACCTTCACCCAAACCAGGTTCGATATCACGGGCCCATTTGGGGCGCCCGTGTTCACCTCCACCTCATCCCCTTCCCTTACATTCTCCCAACATACCCCTTTTTCATCCCCTACTGAAACCCCTCATTTCCCAACCGATCCTTACATCCCCATCTCCCATCCAAACACCATTACCGCATCCCCATACTTCCAAAGACCCCCTCAGGGAGTCCCATCCCCCGCCTACTTCCCACGTTCCATCCCTCTCATCACCCATGCCCCCAACATCCTACATCCCATCCACCCCATCTCACATACCATTCCCACCACATGACCCATCCACATCCCAACATACCCCCCCATTTACCCGGGTCATGCCCAATTCCTCCCAAACACCTCCATCCTTAAGTGAGCCATCACCCCCCAATCTCACACCTAAATCCATGCCCTCGATGGAGGACATGAGAACGATGTATGCCCTGTGGGCTGCTTCTCGCAACCCTACCTCTCAAACCCCGCATCCAAATTTCCAAAACCTCCATACCCCATTCCCTCCTAACCATGCCCAACCACCCATCGTCCATACCTCCCAAAATCCCCCACCGCAATTCCAGACCCAAACCCACGCAAATCCATGGGCCCGAGCCCAAACACCTCTAGAGACATGGGCCCAGGCCCAAAACCCTCAAAACCCATGGGCCCAAGCCCAAGCTTATCAAGCCCAGACCCCAGCCCAAACACCTCCAAACCCATGGGCTCAAGCCCAAACCCACCAAACCCAGGCCCGGACCCAAGACCCTCAAAACCCATGGGCCCAAGCCCATCAGACCATGCCCAGCCCAAACCCTCAAAACCCATGGGCCCAAGGACTCCAGACCCAAGTCCAAGCCCCCCAGGGCCCATGGACCCAAACCTACCAAACTCAAACCCAGGGCCCATGGACCCAAACCTAGCCCCCTCATGCCCCAGTAACCCAAACTCAACAAGGCCCATTGGCCCAAAGTCATATTAATCCCCACACCCAGGCCCAGGGCCCATCAGTCCAAGCCTTCCAAAACCATCAAACCCAAATCCCTCAAACCCAAGGCCCATCTGCCCGCGCTCATCAAGGCCCATTCACTAACCCCATACCCCCCCACCAATACCCTTCATTCACCTATACCCCTTACGCCCCCATCCCACCTCCGATGGGAAATCCAATCCATCCCATTCCTCAAAACCACAACATCCCACCACCTCAATCACACCCCCATCACCCCGAGAACGTGCACCCAACTCAGCACATCACTTACCCACAAAACGCTCACCCATTTATCCCTTCTCATCCCCTACAAATGATATGGCCCCACCAAGTCAACCAACCCATCACCGCTCTAGTCCAAATAGCAGAGCTCGCCCCTCACAAATAGCATGACCAACAGTACGAAGAGGATGAGATTCGCAATGTGGAGGCTGCAGTTTTAACCCTCCCGGGCCCACCATCATCACACCTAGGGTCGAACCAAATCAGGGGGAAGCGGTCCCCACCACAGCCTTAAAGGAACGAGAGAAAGAAGATAGATAGCGAGAATACAAGCGGTGATGAAGATGGGAGGAATGGAACTACACTCACGGACTTTTAGGACTTATATCCGTTCTCGGCGTCCCCCGCCACGTAAATTCAAGATGCCATCATTTGATAAGTATAATGGCACTGGCAACCCCATCGCCCACTTGAAATCTTACTGCGGGGATATGTGCCAGTATGGCAGAGATGAATAACTCCTCATCAAAGTGTTTCAAAAGAGTTTAACAGGCCCAGCACTGAGATGGTTCACATCCCTGGAACCGTCCATGATAAAAAATTGGAAAGATCTGACATGCTTATTTCAAGAACAATATGTCTATAACATGGACATAGAACTAAGGAAGTCGAACTTGGCCCGATTAAAGCAAAGACATGATGAAACATTCAGTGCTTACTTAGGGAGGTGGAGGGCCTTAGCCGCTCAGGTAACTCATCGGATTCCCGATGATGAGCAGATTGAATTGATAACCAAGGGAGCCCTCTCAGTCATCGCAGATTTTTTAGTATATCAGCAGCAATCAAGTTTTGCTGATCTAGTCTGAAATGCCAATCGTTGCGAAGACGCCATTAGAGAGGGCACGTTAGGAAGGAATGTGGCCAACGGGGCCACCGGGGTTCGAAAAGCCATCGAACCAAGAATTGAAAGAAGACCAGGGACAAAGGTACAGAACATTGTTTACCCCCAGGCCAATACCAACGCCCCCCTGATACAACTCCAGGTTACACAACCACCCCCAACCCGTTTTGAGCTAGTATCAAGGCCAACCAACGGACCAAGAGCCCCGTTTACCTCGGAATAGATGAAAGCACGTTTTGAACGAGTATTCATCCCGTTGGGGTAATCCTTGAGTGTCTTACTGTCGGTGATACTACAGAAAGGCCTGGTCAATTTACTCCAACCTCGCTCACCACCCCACCCAATACCAAGGAATTATGATCCGAATCTGCATTGCAATTTCCACCAGGGACCTGGTCACCCTACGGACCGGTGCTTCCCGTTAAAGCACCCGATCCAAGATCTGATAGAGGCGGGAAAGATCATACCCCCACCACTTCCCCAAGGGCAGAACCAGAATATCCATCAAGCCCCTCTACCACCGCACTGTGGAGGCCCGGGCCCTAACATACATTGGATAGAGGAAGAAGAAGAAGAGTTTGTTGTGCCAGTTATATTAGCAATCAGGAAGAATTTTCACTCCCTAGAAACGAATGAACTATTTGTTGGGGTGATCGAGCCTTTGTATCTTGGATTATTTTCCACACCCGACTTGCCAAGAGGCCCTTAGATTTAGTATTTTTCCACCCGCTCGCCTATCAAATCCAAGCAGGCCTGACCATCAATCATCGCATATCCACCCCATCACCTCGTCACACATAAATCATCATTCCTTGTGATTCCGCCATCCCCATATTATCCTACCCCATACACACCCTCAAGTCCCTCCACCCAATACATTACTCCATCCTCAAGTTACCCCATTCCATACACACCTTCAAGTCCACCACCCAATTTACCCCATACACCCTCCATCGCCCCAATTACCCCACTCCATGCACAACTCCATCATCCCCAATCTATCCCATTTCATCTACTAACCCCTCATCATCCCACCCTGGCACAAACCCCTTATACCCCCCCATTCCACCCACTACCCCGCCATATCCAAACCATCCCGCTCAATGCACAACTCCATCGTCCTCAATTTACCCCCTTCATCCACAAACCCATCACCATCCCATTAGACCTCCCCATATACAAACCCTTCATATCCCTATCACCCCACGCCCACCACACCCCAAACGTCTCCCCATCCCTCCAGCCCAGTCACACTCCCGCCATCCCTTCTCTATTTTGGCCCTAACCCAACTCCACCGCCACCCGGACAAGCAACCCCTCACCCAATCCCCTCATCACCCAATCCCCTCATCACCCAATCACCACTGGTCCTACCATGCCCAGGTAACACTAGTACAAGCCCCCTCCGTGCCCATAACTCCAATTCTGTCAAGTCCCCTCACTACCATTCCACCCCCCATTGGAGTTAACACAGTGGACAGAAACGATATCCGCCCAATCCTCCGGAATCCTCACGCACTCCATTTCTCATCCCAAAACACCTTATGACCGCATCGTACCATTGAGCTATGAAGATGGACATGAATGCGGTGCAACCAAGAAGAGGCATTGAATTCGTTACCCGATCGGGCGATTTCTTGATGAAGCATCGAGGCGATCGGAGGAGAAGAAAGAAGAAAGAACAAGCCACGAAATCCCTTTGAAAAAATGGCGGAGCATATCACAGAACCTGACTCAAGAGAACACCCGCACATATTACTGTGTGGGATTTGTTAATCACATCTCCACTCCACTTTCAAGCCCTAATGGGAGCACTCAAGGGTGCGCATGTCTCCACCCATGTAACTCCAGATGAAGTAGGGGAAATAATAGGGCAAGTGTTGGCCCCAAACGCCATCTCTTTCACCGATGCAGACCTACCGATCGAGGGGAATGACCATTCTAAACCCCTGAATATAATAGTAGAATTAGGGAACTTGGTGGTACCATTGGTCCTAATCGACAACGAGTCGGCGCTGAACGTATGCCCTCTAAGGATGGCAATCAAAATTAGGGCGAACCCCGACACCTTCCTGCCGTCCATATCAAGCGCACGGGGATTCGACAACACTAGAAGGGAAATCATAGGAGAAGTAGACCTTGACCTGATCCTCGGACCGCAAACCTTCACCACCCCCTTCCAAGTAATGGACATCAAGTCTACCTTCAATCTGCTGTTGGGCCGGCCGTGGATACATAAGCTCGGAGCAATACCATCTACCCTGCACCAAAAGCTCCGATTCATCTCAGAAGGAAAAATTGTCACCATCATAGGTGAGAGCAGAGAGGACATGGGGAAGAGCGCTCTGCACATTGAGAATCCGAAAGTGCTGAACATACCGCACACAGCTGAGGACGCCGATCTCCATCGATTTGAGTATGACTTCTCAAATGTTACCCTCGAACCAACTGAAAAGACCCCGGATAAAACTGGAGGAGGAATGGATGCAGCTGTGTTCATGCTCCACAGATGGGGCCATCAAAAAGGGAAAGGACTGGGCCCACGCCTTCAAGGAAGAAGAGACCCCGTCAAGGCCAAGGGGCAACAAACTAAATTCGGCTTAGGCTACAGGCCCAGAGAAGAGGAAGTCAGAGAAGCCAAGGAAAAGATGAGAGCCGCAGCAGCCGCCAAGGCCAGAGGAATCATCTTGGAAGAGGAACCTCACGCTCGCCCCCACATCCGTGAAACCTTTGTGAGCGCCGGGGTAGTAAAAATTGATCTGAATGGGGAGACGAGGGTAACCCCACATAAGCCTACTTCAATCCACCCCACCAATCCCTACATCATCCCCCCAGACTTCAAAATGGACTTAGCCGCCATTTCCTTGTTTGAGGAAGAAGTTCCCCGATCCGCCCCTCACTCACTCGACTAACCACTCTGGGCCCCTCCTAACCGTAGAGGACAAGGTCCCGGAGGATCCCTCTGTAAATATGTTGAGGGAAGAAATGCAAGAGCCTACCGATGCCGCTCCCGATCAAAGAGGTAAAGGCCAAGCCTCGCAGGTGAGTAACTGGGCATCCTTGCCCCAACTCTTGAGAGCCGCCAAATGCCATGAAAATGGCACCGACTCTCCAAAAAAAAACAACCTGTAAAAAGTGAGGTTAGCCTCTGGACCACTCTACCTTGTATATATAGAGATCCACCTCGCCAGGGGCTGACCTCCGAAAAAATACAAAAGATCATAAAAATAGAAAAAATACCAATTCCAAAAATATTGTCCTTTAAAATTCCCAATAAAATTAAAATCAATGTCGTGATACCCGTCCCATGTGAAGCCAACCCCTTCCCTGTAGAAATACAAGAAGAGGTAGGAGTCACGAGTCTGGATGAGGAAGGCCAAACCGACGAGCTCCCCAATGAGCTCCTCAAACAGTTTGCTGATTTTGAGCATGGCCCTACCCCGATCGTCGAAGAGACGGAGGATGTCAATTTGGGCACCACAGAGGCCCCCAGAATCACCAAAATCGGAACGTCGCTGTCCCCTATGGAGAGGAAAGGTATGATAGACTTCCTTCGGTCATACCATGACGTCTTTGCATGGTCGTATGAGGACATGCCTGGTTTGGATACCGATCTGGTTGAGCATGAGTTGCCACTCTACCCCGATGTTAAGCCGATGAAACAGAAGTTGAGATGACTCCGACCCGAATGGATGTTGAAGGTGAAGGATGAGGTCATTAAACAGTATGACGCAGGTTTCCTCATGGTATCCAAGTACCCACAGTGGCTAGCCAATATCGTCCCCGTACCAAAGAAGGATGGAAAGGTTCGAATGTGTATCGACTTCCGAAACCTCAACAAGGCGAGCCCTAAGGACCATTTCCCACTGCCACACATCGATATCTTGGTCGATAACACTGCAAAGCATGGAATGCTCTCATTTATGGATGGATTCTTAGGATACAATCAGATAAAGATGGCAGAGGTTGATCGCGAGAAGACAGCGTTCATTACCCCCTGGGGAACCTTCTGCTACAAAGTAATGCCATTCGGGCTGAAGAATGCTGGGGCAACCTATCAAAGAGCAATGACGGCCCTGTTCCATGACATGATGCACCGAGAGATCGAAGTATACGTCGACGACATGATTGCCAAATCGCCAGAAAGGGAGGACCACTTGATAAACCTTCAGAAGCTATTCGAGAGGTTGAGAAAATATAGATTGTGATTGAATCCCCAGAAATGCGTGTTCGATGCTATGTCCGGAAAGTTGTTGGGATTTATTGTCAGTAGGAGAGGGATCGAGGTCGATCCGACCAAGATCAAGGCCATCACTGAAATGCCACCACCATCTACAGAGAAGAAAGTCAAAGGCTTTTTAGGCAGGATCTAGTACATCAGCCGATTCATCGCATAGTTAACTCTGATATGCGCACCAATCTTCAAGCTGCTGAGAAAGGACTCACCGGTTGAATGGAATGATGACTGCCAAGCTGCATTCGACAAGATTAAAGGTTATCTCTTGAAACCTCCGGTATTGGTACCGCCCGTACCTGATAAACCCCTGATAATGTACTTATCCACGACTGAGTTTTCCATGGGCTGTGTGTTAGGACAACATGATGAGACGGGAAGAAGAGAGCAGGCCATCTATTACCTAAGCAAGAAATTCACTGATTACGAGATGTTCTATTCTCATCTGGAGAAAGCATGTCTGGCACTCGTTTGGGCTACTCAGAGACTTCGACACTACCTGTTATCCCAAGTCGTTCTACTTCTAGCACGGATGGATCCGTTGAAGTACCTATTCATGAAACTTGCTCTTACTGGCCCAACCGCACGTTGGCAACTACTCCTATCCGAGTTTGACATTACTTATGTCACCCAGAAGTCGATTAAGGGGCAAGCACTCACCGATCATCTTGCTAAGAACCCTCTGCCGAACTATGAGCCTCTAAGGACCGAATTCCCCGATGAAGACATTTTGTTCATGACCGACGAGGATACAGAGGAAACGGAGGAGCCCTGGGTAATGCACTTCAATGGGGCATCGCATGTTGAGGGCCAAGGAGTTGGGGCCATTCTTATCTCGCCAAAAGGATCCCATATACCCATCTCAATCAAATTGAACTTCCCCTGCACCAACAATATGGCCGAGTATGAGGCCTGTACAGCTGGTTTACAGGCGGCTCTTGATCTAAATATAACTCACCTTAGGGTCTTTGGAGATTCACAGTTAATTATATGCCAAACCAACGGGGATTGGAAGACCAAGGATGAGAAACTGATCCCATACCATGAACATCTGAAGGATATGATAACCTACTTTGAGGAAGTCACCTTCTCTTATGTGCCACGAGCAAGAAATCAATTTGCTGACGCCCTGACTACCCTGGCCTCTTTGGTCGAGATTCCATATGGAGTGGTGATGAAGCCGATCATGATAGAGCAGAGGAACGAACCGGCTTTCTGTCACCTGATCGAAGGACCTACGGAGATAGAGGATGAACCACCCTGGTTCTCAGACATCAAGAATTTCCTCGAGACTCGAACTGTCCCAGAAGGAACATCAAAGGTAGACAAACGCACCATCCAGTGATTGGCAACAAACTACGTCATCTGTGGCGATCTCCTGTATAGACGGTCTCACGACAATGTTCTGCTCCGATGCCTAACCCAGAAAGAAGCGATTGAGATCATGAAGGAGATTCATGAAGGGGTCTGTAGAGCTCACTAAGAAAATTCTAAGGCAAGGATACTTTTGGACTACTTTGGAGACTGATTGCTGCAAGCACGTACAGAAGTGCTACAAATGCCAAGAGCACTCCAGCCTAATACACGCTCCGGCCATTGACTTACACAGCGTGGCCACTCCTTGGCCGTTCACCACCTGGGGTCTCGACGTCATCGGCAAGATCAATCCTAAGGCTTCCAATGGACATCAATTCATCCTCGTCGTTGTGGAATACTTCACAAAATGGGTAGAGGCGGCCTCCTATACGAGCATTAAGGCTAACCATGTTGAGAAGTTCATCAAGAACAACATCATTTGTAGATTCGGCGTACCCAAAGATATCATCACTGATAATGGCACTAATTTCGCTAATAGGCGCATTCGGGCCTTGTGTGAGCGGTTCAAGATCAAGCATCATCGTTCATCCCCGTACAGGCCTCAGACGAATGGAGCAGTGGAGGCAGCCAACAAAACTCTGATCCGCATCCTGGAGAAGATGGTAGTTACTTACAGAGATTGGAGTGAGCAGTTACCCTTCGCACTTTGGGCCTATAGAACATCTATCCATACCGCAACAGGGGCAACACCATTCTCCCTTGTGTATGGGACCGAGGTCGTGCTACCCGTTGAGGTCGAGGTACCGTCACTCCGTATCCTTTTAGAATCCCATCTACCTGAAGCTGAGAGGGAAAGAGCCCGTTTTGAACAACTAGACTTGATTGACTAGAAAAGATTCCTAGCCTTATGCCACACTCAGGTCTATCAGAGGAGAATTGCACGTGCTTACAATAAGCGCGTCGGCGGCCGAGATCTGAAGGTAGGAGACACTGTACTGAAGAAAATTTTTCCGTCTCTCCACATCAATCCGAGAGGGAAGTTTAGGCCAAATTGGGAAGGACCCTATGTCATCCGAGAGGTTCTGCCAGGATACGTCGTTCGCCTCGCCACCATGGACGGAAACCACTTTCCTGAGCCCATCAACGCTGGATACCTCCGTAAGTTCTACTCATAGGTCTTAGGACAAGGTGAGTTTTGATAAAAGTAGATGCGTGACCGCTTAAGGGCTTCATAAAAGAGGCCATCATTTCAAAGTTAAGTGGCCCAAAAGAATGTTCCCTAAAACCCTTCACCCCTTTTTGCTACACACCTCGGGCCAACAACCATTTCTTTCATATACCCCACCCAAAATTCCAAAAAAAAGAAGAAAGAAGAAAAAAGAGGAAAAATCCAAACCAAAAGAAGAAGAAGAAGGCGCCCCCCCAAAACAAAAACAAAGAAAAAGAGGGGTACCCCCAAAAAAAAAAAAACCCCAAAAAAATGAATGATGACTGGGGCATAAAAAGCCTTTGGGAAGAAAAAGGAGTCCCCAAATCTAGAAATCACCCCAAACTTAGATCCAAATCCCCAGAAAAACCCAACCTGTTTGACCCCCAACCACATTACAACCCGAAAGAAAGCCCTCTTTAAGGTCCACAAGCGGTTATAACATCTACTGCATCAGAACAAGCCGAGTTAACAAACCACACAGAACTTCATTCAGTCGGCTATGACAGAATCATCGCCCATGTCGTGGCTTTCTGGTTCTTAAAAAAAAAAAAATAATTGAGTTCAAAGCAAGACGGACGTGGTGAAAACCCGAAAGGGCGCCACGGGTAAAAACAGCGAACTCACGCGGACCAGGTGAAAACCTGAAAGGGCACCTGGGGTAAGAGAGCGAACCCATGGATGTGGTGAAAACTCGAAAGGGCACTACTGGTAAAAACAGGGATGACAGGCATGGCGAAAACTCGTCTTGGGCGCTATGAGCAAAAAATGTTAAGAAAAGAGAGATTAGGAGAAGATCTGTGCTAGCTCGCCTATTTCAGTTTGGACCCCTTAAGCCTCTTCTCCCCTTTGATGGACCACTCATGTTGGAAATTGGATCGGATCCCAATCAAGTATGTATGTCTCTCACTGGCGTCGACATGACCAAAGGGAAAGACAGAGGACTGAACCAATCCCAGGGCAGCTGACCTTCCCATGTTTAAAGGAAAAAACTTGTGCCTCACCAACAGGGTTCAACCATGCTCAAAAAGGGATCCACTGGTTTGGCCTTGTGGTTACCGGCATCACAAAAGAAAAGAAAATTCCAAAAAAAAGATAATAGATTTCCCTTTCCCATAAAAAACCTCACACTGTGGAGGAGAAAATTCTAAAAAAGAAAATAGATTTCCCTTTTCCATAAAAAGCCTCACACTGTGGAGGAGAAAATTCCAAAAAAAGATAATAGATTTCCCTTTCCCATAAAAAGCCCCACACTGTGGAGGAGAAGATTCCAAAAAAGATAATAGATTTCCCTTTCCCATAAAAAGCCCCACACTGTGGAGGAGAAAATTCCAAAAAAAATAATAGATTTCCCTTTCCCATAAAAAGCCTCACATTGTGGAGGAGAAAATTCTAAAAAAGATAATAGATTTCCCTTTCCCATAAAAAGCCTCACACTGTGGAGGAGAAAATTCCAAAAAACAAAAAAAAGAATAAAATAGATTTCCCTTTTCCATAAAAGAAAATAGAAAAAACCCCCACTAGGTGAAAGAGAAAATCCCCATAAAAAGTCTTACATTGCAGAATTACAAAAAGAAAAACAAGAGCGCATGTATAGATTTCGTTCCCTTTCTTTACAAGTGTTGCCTGCTGAGTGTCACGTCCCAAAAAGATAACGACATGACACACTTTCTATTTTGCTGCTTCCTTTACAACAAAAAACAAAACCCAAAATGTATATAGTTGTGTACATATGAAAAAAAAGAAAAGAACAGAAAAAGATAACCCAAAAAGAGATCTCTGTTAGGGGGCTTTCCCCCCCCCCCCGTGTATATGATCTATGATATGTGCAGGAACAGGTCAAGGGCGGGGAGCACGCTTCAAAGAGCTAATCTCTGCAAGCAGGGAGTCCTCGCAGGCATTTCGATCAGACATCCACCTACCATGAAGACTCTTCTGTCGTCTCTGTGAAGCTTCAGCTGCACTGCGGGACTCATCAAGACCGATCAATCAAGAACCTCGCTCTCGATGCAGCTCACCGCAATATCAGCTCTGACCCTTTCTTTCTCCAAAGCCTCGATCAAAGCCAGTCTCTCTACGGAAAGGGACTCGATCCGGGTCTGAAGCATCGCTTCCTTACATGGCCAGGGCCCTGTCTCTACCACATCTACCGAAGCTAGGCTAGGAGTAGGTAATTCCTCATATACCAGCCAACCCTCGTAACCCGGAGAGACGACGCCCCCCTGAACCAAGCTACACATATGCACCGATTGGCGGGTTTCCCAGAGGGCAGCTATGCGATCAAGATCACTATGAGAACCTCGAGAGAATACCAGAGAACACAAGGGTGGCCTTGCGGTACACGGCACATGCTGAGTATACCCGAATTGACGGAGCACCCGAGATGGGAAGTAGTATGTGCTACCAGTCAGCCCCAAAAGTGTGATGCCCTCACAATCCCGAGAGCGGACAATCGGAAAGGTGTCGTCCATCCAGGGAAGTTGCCAGGTCAGCTCTGCATCAGATAGCCACAGGCTCAGTTCCTCGACATTCTCGCAAGGCAGTCTCGAACTTCGAATCAGAAAACCCCAAGCCACATCCCCTCTAATCAAGCAGAATCTTGGCACAGGCCCCATGATAGCCAAATGCTCTCCTAACCAGATCTAAACAAGGAGCGGGCTCCCGCTGAGATCCCAACCCGGCCCGAGGCCGCAGCATCCAAGCCTCGATACATCTCCGCCAGGACCAAGTGTACCAACAAGCGACCTCCCTCCAATTCGGTCAAAACATCACATAGTCCAAGGGAAAAGGTCTCACCCCCAGTGAAGAAGAGAACTTCCGACAGCAAATAAAGGGCAAAGGCCTTCACATTGAAGGGATCTCGAATAGGCAACTTTCGAAGGCTCGAGTCACCGAAAAGTTCTCTCAGGAATTTCACCGAACACTTGGTGGGCCCTCTGGCGAAACATTTCTCGTATCCACCCTTTTTCAAGCCAAGGACCTCGTGGACCGCCTTAACATACCCCGGTTTGGGCACTACTTTGGCAAGGCCTCAATGCATCTTCAAGCCAGTGATGGAGGCTAGCTCTTCCAAAGTTGGGGTCAGCTCCCTAAACCCAAATTTAAAGACATGGGCCCTATGGTCCCATGATGCCAAAGCCGCCTATAGTAGGTTGGGCAACAGAGGAACAGCGAGGAGAGAGGAAAGGTGGGACAACCCGAGGCCATTCAGAATAGCAAGCTCGCTCTCAGCCAAACTATCATGCCACTTTCGCAAAAAGCTGGGCCCCGGGTCCAAACAGGGAAGTATACCGGCCCCCGTATAAAAGCTTCGGCCCCCTTTTGAAGGCAGGTCCATCGGCATACAAAGATCTTCTTTGTGAAATCGGTCAATATATGACGATGGGCCCGCTAGAAAAAGAGGGGAAAGAAAGAAAATAAGAGGGGCAAAACAGCCAAACCAAAGTAGAAGAGGAGACAAGGGGGGACTAGGCTGGGGTTATAAGGAGCCCGCTGAGCTCAATCTATAGCAGGCGTATATATTATATACGCCAAGGCAAATTTTGAACAATTTTTACCCGGCGTATATAATATATACGCCCGGCCATTTTTACTGAGGATTGGTCAGGCGTATATAATATATACGCCCGGCTATTAATTGTTGAATGTTGGCCTGGCGTATATAATATATACGCCCAGTTTAAGCCAGGGCCCAGCAAGCCCCCTCTCACATTGGCCCATTTTTGTGCCCAAGGAGGAACATGTTTCTACTTGGCCCACTTCATCTCAGGGCAGCTCACAGGCGCACATAATCACATACCCATGGGAAGCCCCCGGATGACGCGCTACCAGTAGGTTATATACGGGGAACCACCTGCATGGTCAACCCCATCATTGGAGGGGCGCTGACTCATTTCAAGCCAAGGAAGAGGAAATCGTAAAGGCAAAAGCGAAGAAATACCCAAATAAAACATTCATATAAACCATAAAAATTATAAACCATCCAAATAAAAAACTAAACAAAAATTATTGTTATTACATATCCCCAAATAAAGCCAAGTCTAAACTGTTTCATTATGTCAAATTTGCAGAAAATAAACTAGTCCTGGGCAGCCCCCTTCGACTTCTTCCGACGCCGGCTCGCACTTTGAAAGGTACGGGTCTCCCCCACCCGAGTCCATGCCTGAGAGATACGGCTAAGCAAGGAGCGCGACTCCTTCTCACGAGCACGCTGCAGAGGCACGCCAAAGGCCATCAGATAGAGAAACAGGCGGAAAGTAAACTAGGAAAATGACTAGGTTGGGCCAGCATTCACTCACCACTTCGGTCTCCCTAAGCCCAACAAGGTTATTGTAGTATTCGGCCTGACTCACTGCCGACTCATAATCCTGGCCGATAAGGAAAAGGAGGTGTTAGTCACACAGGCCATCAGCATAATTCGGGAGAAAGGAACAAGAACAGAGCAACAAGATAGAAATTACCCCAGGAATCAGCTCGGGAGGTGGGACCTGGATAGCTTCAGCAGAAATTCGTGCCTTTTCAGCCACGTCGGCACACACGCGTGACAAAAAGGCATCATCCAGGCGCTTGAAGGTCCCCTGGACCTCGACGGGCGAGCTACCAGAAGCACCAGCCCCGGAAGGATCGGAGGGTCCAGCACCTGTTGCATCATAGGGAACGGCCTCCTCTTCCCCCTCATCTGAGTCGCCGCCCTGCTCAAACTGTAGAGAGAAACATTTTATCATTAAGGGCGACAGGTCAATCAAAGTAACCACATGAAAGCTGCTGAATGAAAGGAGAAAAGGGGCATTACCTGAGATCGCGGCCCGCCAAAAGCTAAAAAGTTAGCACCAGGCACGAAGCGGGGCAGCAAGAAATGATAGGGCAGGGAGTCGTACCACGACTGATACCCCCCGGGCAGGAGAAGGTCATCAATAGGAACCCCATGATGAAGAAAGTGAGCAGTGAGCTCATCAATGGAGCCCTCTGGGGCCAACACATCGGCGGGAGGAGCATGGGGCACGGCAAAGAGAGGGCGATACTGATGAACCGCTCTCTCCCCTAAATAGTAGGCCCTAGTCCAGGACTCGTAGAGAAAGATGATACGACGGTCCAGCAAAAGACGAGAGGGACCCACTGAGGTCAAATTCCAGAAGGGAGATCCTATGTAAGGGTCGAGGATGACCTGCAAAAGAAGAGAAAATCGGAAAGGGATGCACACATTTGGTCAGAACCCCTAGCACACAGGAGCTGAGCTGTCAAATTTATAAATAGGGAATTGCTTTACCTACTCTGGGATCAACAGGTTGAACTGAGAGCGCAGTCCTAACTCCAAATACTTCATACCTACGTCCCGACGGCGACCCACGTGCGAGTTACTCATGAGGGGGAACGTAGCAATGTCAGACTGAAGCAGAGGGCGACCCGGTTGAAAGTGAAGGTACCCCCAGACCTGAGAAGGTAGGCAGCTGAAGACAGGTATGTTATAAAAGAAAATTGAATAAACTAAAACCAAAAGATAAAATACCTCAATGGCAGGCCAGAAAACCCACAATGGAGTTAGACTCCCCAAGAACGGCCCGCTTTAAGCTAGACATGAGTACGGCATAGCCAGCGCCACCCCAATCGAATCGATGCACGGTCTCCCAGTTCACCATCAGGCTGAGTAGGGACAAGGAGACTCTCCCTCCACTAGTGTTGGAGAGGAGAGTCTTGCCCAGGAGGAACAGTATGGAGATGCGGGCCAGCATAAGTGCGAGCGCAGGCTCGATGTAAATGTCCATGTCAGGCTGCCCCTGGTCCACCAACTCATTAGGCCCAAACTGATCAATCAACCAGGATAGCTTGACCTCCGAGCCCCGAACATTCCCTAAGGATGGGTAGGCCCCTAGCAGTTGAATCACCTACCCGGTGTGCGGGTAGGTACCACGGGCACCCCTCCGATACGGACCCCGACGATCATAGACCAATCCGCCGGTGTGAAGGCCATCTCTGCCACTGCCATGTGGAATGTCATCGTCTAGGGGCGAAAACGCTCTATCAGTGCCTTTAAATAGGCTGTATCAGCCCTTACAGCGGGGCACGAAATGAAGTCCCCAAAACCGGCAGCAGTGAGTAGGTCCTTCACCACTGGGGGAAGGTAAAGCACAAGACGCTGGAGGTCAAACCAACCGCCTCGGAACATAATGTGCGGTAGGGGATGCAAGCAGAAGGCATCAATCAGATAGGGGCAGGGAAATATAATGAGGGCATCAAAGGAAAACATAAGCAGAAAGGAGGAGGGGGCCCATCTGTTTACCTGACCAACGATCCCGAAGTTGGACATATGGGTGTGCTGGCAGTAGAGGAGGCCGGTGTGGGCGGCCTCGCCTTGCATCTCATACCAAGGCTGGGAGGAGCGCTGAGACACAATGAACTGTTACCCCACGGGGGCCATAGGCCATCTACGGCCCTTCTTGCCTATCATGCCCTTCGTCACCAGACATCCTGAAAATATGAGACGCATCGGCATATGAGAAGGTTGCCAACAAAAAGGGACGAAAGAAAAAATATATATATATACACTAATCCCAAAAAAATTAACAAAAAAAAACAACCATGTGTATATACTGATCCGAACTAAAAAAAGGTGTGTGTGTGTACTAAAAACCAAAAGAAAAAAACCATGTGTATATACTGATCCAAACAAAAAAAAATAGGTGTGTGTGTGTACTAAAAACCAAAAGAAAAAAAACATGTGTATACACTGATCCAAACAAAAAAAAATAGGTGTGTGTGTACTAAAAACCAAAAGAAAAAAACCATGTGTATACACTGATCCAAACAAAAAAAAATAGGTGTGTGTACTAAAAACCAAAAGAAAAAAACCATGTGTATACACTGATCCAAACAAAAAAAAATAGGTGTGTGTGTGTATTAAAAACCAAAAGAAAAAAACCATGTGTATACACTGATCCAAACAAAAACAATAGGTGTGTGTGTGTACTAAAAACCAAAAGAAAAAACCATGTGTATATACTGAACCAAATAAAAAAAAATAATAGGTGTGAGTGTGTACTAAAAACCAAAAGAAAAAACCATGTGTATATACTGATCCAAACAAAAAAAATATATATAGGTGTGTGTGTGTACTAAAAACCAAAAAAAAAACCCCATGTGTATATATCAATCCAAAAAAGAGATGCGTGTGTGTACTAAAAAAAAAAAAAAAAAAACAAACCATGTGTGTGTAGGCACCAATCCATCAAATAAGATGCACTAATCCATCGAAAACAAAAAAGAAAGAGAAAATAGGATGAGATGAATAAATGATAGATGAAAAAAATAGGCCTAAGGAAAATAACAAAAACAAAACCAAGAGAAAAGGAACATAGGCATCACATATGTTTAATGAAAATGGAAAAAAAAAAAGCATTTCACCATAAAAGAAATAAAGAGAGAAAATGAAAAGCATCAAACAATAATATTATCAAAATGCAAAGGAAAAGTAAGGGAAGGTAATGGTTACCTTCAATGAGGGAGAAAAAACGAATAGCGGCGGAGGATAAGCGCCTTTCGATCCACACCAGCGACCACCGGAAATAGAACTCAAGCCAAATCAAATGAAAAAACCTTAAGGGGTTGTCCCGGACTCAAGAAGAAAGGAGGGAGGAAGAGAGAATTTGAAAAGGGGGGCCCCTTTTGTGCCCGGGCTCGGGCAGTTTCGTAATTGCCAGATTTTAGATGGGCTTATATAATATATACGCCTGACCATTTTTCGCCAGATTTTGGTCAGGCGTATATATTATATACGCCCGACCAAAAATGGCAGTTTTTAAACTGCCTGACCTCCCTTTTTCGATTTTAAGGCCCAACGGCCCCTCTTGTATGCTATGGACCTCGATCCAGACCCCCCCTTTGAGGCCCACATGTTGTCGGCCATGGTGCACGCATCCCCAAATGACCCTTCGATTTTCTTTCGATTGGCCCAAAGGGACCATGCTACAATAAACGGATCTAGATCCGTAGGCGCCCACCTAATGCGCCCATAAAATCAAAAAAAAAGAGAGCAAAACAAAATAATGAAAAGAAAAAAAAATATAATAAAAACAGCGCTGGTTCTCAAAAGAGCGTCGCAACGCTTGTTAACCCCACTCCGAGAGCCGTGTTAAATCAATTCAGAATGATCGGGTGTTAAGTAGTGAAAAATACCATTTTTCACCCCTAAACATGAGCCTTGAAAGACCCTTGAGAAGACTAAATAAGTGCTTTAGTGTGCATTTTACAGCTAACCAATCAGACAGGTCCAAATCCGAAAAGCATCCCAAAAAGATCAAAAAGCTGACAACTCATGTCAAGTTTAAAGAAGGAGTGAAGAAACAGCCTCAGCAATGGCTAAAGAGAGTCTAAAAGAGCAGACAAAGACCTGAAGCAAGAGAGAGTTCAATTCGCAAAGAACTTCTACTATTCGCAAAGAAGAATGGGAGCCTAGAGTTCAATTCGCAAAGAACTTCTACTATTCGCAAAGAAGAATGGGAGCCTAGAGTTCAATTCGCAAAGAACTTCTACTATTCGCAAAGAACCTTGAACTTTGCGAAAAGAAGAAAACACTCCTCGAAAAGAAGATTGAACTTTGCGAACAGAGCTTCAGAAGTCATTGAACTTTGCGAAAAGGCCCCTGAACTCTGCGAAATGGCATTCGGGATTTGCGTACCGTCCAAGGGTATTTCAAGAAACTTTGCACGCCCCAATGCAATCAAAAGACCAGGAACATTCCGGAAGGTTCCAATCAAGATCCGAAGGCATATTCCAACCCATGTGAGCGCCCAAAGTTAAATTACCTGGCGGGAACTTCCAGAAGCTCAAACAGAATTTCAAACCCATAACAGAATTGATGCTTCTGGCACCTGATTGGCCGAACCAGATCAGAGCATTTCCATTGGCCAAAACAGATCTGGATCCCCGTGCTCAACCCTCATTGGGCAATCCAGATCTAAAGCATTCCTGATTGGTCAATCCAGCCATGCGCAGGATGGAGGATAAAGTATAGATAGAGAAGCCATTCCCCCAAATTGGGTATCCAAATTTTAGAGTTTTCATCTCTGTTTCCCTCATTCCGGTCAGATAGCTTATCTGAACCCCCTGTAATCCCTTCTTGTAGTTTACCTTTGAGAGCCATTGTGAGTGATTTGTACTTCCAAGTTCGGATTCAAGACTGTAAGTCTGAGGGCTCTCTGAGAAGCTCAGACTGTAAGTCTGAGGGCTCTCTAAGAAGCCGTGCTCTGTAATTGTAACGGTGGATTTTAAAAGGTTGCTGTAATTTGTGTCTTCTCCATTGGAGTCATGTCGAGGGTTCTGAATGTTCACCTTAGTGCATTAGACTACTTTAGATTCACTCATCCGCATGCAACTTCCCTTAATTCATCATCCTATGCGAATTAGCGTTGGTAACCTAATTCAAGCGGCATTCTGATGATGTTCATGTTCTGAACTAAAGAATAGGCCACAGCTAGCTGACAGATCTGTGACCATTTAAGTGGACAGATCACAGCCATAAGTCTAAACCTATTCCTTAATTCGGATTTATTTCTCTTACATCTGTGCTGGTAGCCAGATGAAGATTGAATCTGCTCTGTTGAACTATAGATTCTCCATTAAAATTCAGAGGCTAAAGTACATGAAGCTATTATTTCTACATTTGTCTTATTTTAAACACCTCCCCAACTCGGATCTGGATCATGTAGTTAGTTCTTTTCTTTATTTGCTTATAGTTAAATGTGACACAATCCAACACTCTCTTTTATCTATTCTTTATTTTAGATAATTATAGAGCCAGATCTGGTAGCACAGATCTAGAGGTTTATCTCTCTGTTTAGACAAACTTCTCTATGGACGATCTTGAAATACTTACTTTTAAAACTTGCTACAATTGGCCCTGATCTTGCAGGCCAGTGTTAGCCCCAATGTGCTGATATCCCTTTCATAAGTTAACATCCATATAACCTAGCATTCTTTAATTCTTTAATTTTTGATTCATAATGCACACAATTATGGCACACTTGGAGCGACAACATCGGGTTCACCCGAAAGCTCTCGAACCCCGTTTCAGGCAGGGACATTTTGTACCTGACCCTGCAGGCAGGTAATTTTTCCCATCTCCGATCACTGAGTCCCCCAGCACGAATCAAGGCCTGATCCGGCAGGCAAACCAAGAACCCATCATAGGAATGCACACGTCCCTAAGGTATATCAACATGGAAAGTTGATTCGCCTAAGGATACGTGCAAAAATAAAGGCAGTTTGAGCATGCCCAGGGTCTCCATCTGACATGAAAGAAAAAAGAAAGAGAAAACAAAACAAAAAAAAAAAAAAAAGAAAAAAAAAGAAGAAAGAAGAAGGGGAGAAGAAATAACAACCTGTTGCTGCTTAGTAAAAATCCTGAGTGGGTGGACCCCAGCTTCCAACATTCACTCTGGTCACCCCCCGTCAGATCTATGTTGACCAAGAGTGCCCCCGATTTCGGAGCATTCGAAAAGTCTATTGTCAGTTGAAACTGACCCGTCAAAAATGAAATTACAACCAACCAAACTATGTGCAAACATACAGACCTAAGGGCTCTTTTCCCTTTTTATTTCCTTTTACACAGGCTTAAAACCTGTATAGGCACGGTGTCCCTGTTGAATGTACGCACTTGCGTCTGGGTATCCGCAGGATGGTGGTTTGTCCTCGTAAATTGTACCTTAGGGTCGAGGCTTCTGTTCGCACCTATTTGCTGCTTATCGCCCCTGATGGGTGTCTGTCTGTGCATAGTTAGTAAGATGTGATTTCATTAAGGATGGAGGCTAGAATTGGCCATCTCTTTCGAGGGATGATTGGTCCTAGCCGGATCTTTTCAGCTTTGTCTCAAGTTAAGGCAGTCCGGTTCATGTGAATCAGGGGCACCTCACCACTGGAACGAGCACATCCCCCAGGTGCACCTATCCCTGGCAGAGCACACGCATTCTTAAAGCGTATCAATTGACATTTGATCCACTTAAAGAGTTGTGCAAAAATAAAGTTGTCAGAGGTCATCGAGCTCTGCTTAGAGGCCTCGAAACAAAAGAAAATTCAGAAAATGACACAAAAAATTACTCAGAAAATGGGCATGCATTCCCAAGAGGTGTTGCGACATCAATATTCGCTCCACTCGGGTCAATTATGCTAAAGCAACCTCAAGGTTGATGGGTTCACCCAGAAACTTTGAGCCTTACCTAGGTAAGGGCACCCGTGCCCAATCCAATGGAGCTGTCGATATTCCATAGGATTGGACACAGTTTGAAGGCCTTCGCTTTGTATGCTTCGCATCAATTCTGAAGCATAGATCGATCATCCCGTTTCATGGAGCTGTCTGGTTCAGATTAACACTCAACATTACAAATCTATAATTTCCCTCAGGAAGTGGATGATATCCCGGCTAGCGGGCTTACACTTTTTGTGACCATCGCAGTTATGCCCAGTAATGTCGCAATGCGCTTGGGGACTGTTAGCCTTGAGGTACGGACGATATCCCGAAATGAGAGGGCTTACGTACACTCACCATCACCATGAATGTTTGAGAATTGAGTTGAACCAGGCGGACCCATCAAACATGCCTGGGATCTCTTCGGATGTCTCTTGTCTTTGGCATCCGATCAGTAGTGATCGAATACCAAAGAGGGGCATCTGTAGGCACCCAAATCTGTACTTCGGGAGAGATGTACCCCTGTGCTTCCGATGGCACCCCCTGAACCCTTAGGAACCTACCTAGACTAGTAGGAATCACCCTAAGACCTTTAGAGCCATTCCCCCAATCCTTAGAAGTCACCCCTACACCCTAGAATCCCTTCCCAGACCTAACTTAAACCCTTCTGGCGATTGATGGGAGGAGAGCTATAGAATTTCACACAAACTATTACCAAGGATGAGCCATATATCATTGGAAAGAGGATTTCTCTAGCTTTCCAACAAGCCAACGATCACCCAATTTGGAGCTACAGTTAAAAAGTTGTGGCTGATTGAAGTTTAACATAAAATCATAAAAATTTTACTTAGGCGTGGATATTACATACGCCCAGCCAATTTAGCCCCAGATTAGTCAGGCGTATATATTATATACGCCTGCCTATTTTGGGGGAAATTTGGCTGGGCGTATATAATATATACGCCTAGTATAGGTGGGACCCACCACGGGCTTCATCTTCTCAAAACTCCCCTGATTTTGGTGAAAATTATCGTTTCCTAAATCATGATATATATATATACGCCCAAATTAGCTACAAAGAATCGCCATCGTGAGCTCGAATTTCTTCCATCTAGTTTGACCCTTTGACCATCCCCTTGGTTGAGGTGGGTGTCTTGAGATTGGTTGCACCCCCTTTGAGCTTATTGGCAACCCTTAAGTCACCCATGGTCTCACCCCATCATCCGCCATTGAAACCAGTTTCCCAAAACCCTAGGACCTTGAAAACCCAAAAAACCTTAGATGGGGGATTACCTAATTGCTAAACCAATTAGCTCTTAAGTAAGCCCCTAACCCATCCCTTCTCTATTAATAGAGAGGCCCCCCTCTTCCCAAAGGGTTGATGTTTTGGTTGAATTTTTGTTGAAGGATTAGAGAGTGCTTAAGAGAGAACCCTAGTGAGAGAAAATGCCAATATTTTCTCATAATTCCAGCATGCATACCTCACCTATTTTAGTCCATTTCCACCATTAGATCACTCCTTTTAGCTAAAACCTAGCCTCTAGCTTCACTCTACACCCCCTACTTTATTGAATCCTAGCATTATAACCCATTTTCACACCATTTAAGCCATCGGAAGCACGCCAAAGCGAAGATCTTCCACTGCCCCCACTTCTGCTGTTGTTCCTTCATCAAGCCCTGTTGAACAATCCTATCCTCAGCGAAGGAAGGTTGCTGCCAAGAGGACTACTCTCCCAAGTGGCTCTTTGAAAATTGGAAAAGACAAATCTACCCAGTCTGAAGAGGCACCACCACTAAGTCAGCCAGTGAAAGGGAAAAGTCCTCTCCTACCTCAGGTGAAAGCAAAAGCTAAATCCCCTGTTGTCCCTTCTGAGCCAGCACCAACCCAATCCCCTCTTATTCCCCCTCTGGCCCAGCAAGGGCAAGCCTCCAAAGGTAAGGGCCCCAAAGGAAAATCTCCCACCAAACCCCCTGAGCCAACCACTGATAAATCTTCAGAGATCCCTCCTGAACCAAAGAAGCGAAAAATGAGGGTCAGGGCTCCAACCATACCCAAAACGGCCGACCAAAGAAAGGCAGAGAGAGAACGAAGGAAGAAGGAGGAGGAGGTTTACCTTCAAGAACATGCCAAGAAAATGGGTTGGGACAAGTTTTGAGCCAGATTCTGACTAGATTGTCCATAGGATTTTATCTATTTTTGCACTCTTTTGCTTCTGTTTTCTTGTAGTTTGTACACTTCTTATTTTTAATAGACTTTATTCTCTTATCATTACTATTTTGCTTTGTATGTTGTGTGTTTGTTTCTTGTTCTGGTCTTTTATGCTGTAATAACTCTGTTGCACAGACACCTTTGAACCAGTGAGAACACTGCTTCTCATAGGTTTGAGGGTGTGCCAGGCAGACCCTGCCAATGGAATAGCTAATATAAGTGCAGCTGACTCATCTGGGCAATATGGAAATGGACCTCTGTTCACTTAGGAATCATGAAAATAAGAAGTTTAAAATTTTTGCAAACTTTTGACATTATAAACTTCTAATACTCCATATTTCCATGATGATATCACCAAGGAAACTCACTTGTATCAGCACTCAGTGAATCAGTAGAGAGAGAAAAAGGTGAGGACATACTTAAAAGTTCAAAGGAAGACCATAACTAGTGAGAATTGGGCCTATATAAAAAAAAAAATTTGAGGAGTAACCAAGGCAATCCCTTCTAGTTCTAAGGACTGGCTGAGTCACTGTACTCACCAGCAGTTAGGTAGTTCCAAGTTGAAACAACTGACAGAACTCATGAGACTGAGGAAAGGATCAAGGCCTTCTCTTGGACAGTTTGAGCCTAATAAGACCAACCCTTAAGTAACTGCCCTTGTCCATACCCCCTTTGAGCTTTAAATCCTAAATTTCTTCAAAATACACCTGAGTACTTGAACCTGAACCTATGAACCTGCTTCAGCCTACCCTCACTCTGAGAATTCAGAAGGTAAAGGAGAAAAAGTTGAAGATGGACTAGCTATGGTCAACAGTAGGTGAATGGAAAAGAAATACCTCAAATCTGGCAGTATGATAATTGGGAGCATGGTGGCATTTCTGAAAAGTAAAAATAAAAAAATCAGAAAATCAGAAAATTCCACAAGATGGAAACAAAAATAACAAGAGAAGTAAGGGAGGAGTCAAGAGGAACTTTCATTGGAAAATCAAAATCAAGAAGAGAAACTGATCACTTCAAATATGAAAATCTCAAAGAAGATGAAAGGAGCTGAATTCAAGAAGGTGAAGTCATGAATCACCTCTGTCACCTACTGATTTCTCAATTTTGAACCCCTTCTCAACCCTCCATTCTTTCAACCCCACTCCATAAGCCACATTACAGCCCAGTTAAAAGCCCTTGTGATCCAAAAGTTGAGTGAGCTGTCATGTGAAGATAAAGAGTTATCCAATCTATGGTGAGGAACTGCCAATGATGTCGATGATTAAGAACTGCCTATGCTCATGCTTACAGACCCATTTGGGGGATGTAACTACTCTTGAGCCTGTGAGAGAATGAACCCCTCAACAAAACCCTTATGAGAGTATGCCCTGCAAAGTTTTTGGGTCTGAACTTGAATGCATTATGTATGACCTTAACCTAATTTTTGACCTAAGGATAAGCTCAGTGCTGGCACACACTAGTGCAGTTTTCTGTGATTGTAAACTAATTGGAAATGTTGTGCAATCATGAAGAGTTTATCTTTTAAGCATCAGGCAACCAATGAATTAAATTTCTTTTATGCTTAATGATGCAAGGGTAAACTAAGTCTACCCCTTGATTGCTCATTGGATGATATTGCACTTTTATTAACTATTTCATTGAAGAAGTTTGTGGGTGTCTTCACTAAAAGCCCTCAGGAGACTTCACTCCTCCACTAGGGATCACCTAGGGGTTTAAAAGGCTTGGTACATATGCTAAATGTATCCGTGCTCCCTACGAAAGTGGCATTTAATTTTTATATTAGGTTTAATGTAGCTTTGCTAAGGGACTAGCAAAGATTAGGTTTGGGGGTGTGTTAAGACCTGAAAAGTACCACTTTTCACCCCTTAACTTAACCTTTGATTAGACCCATAGCCACCTAATAAGTCCTTGTTAAGTGTTTTATGTAGGTAGTACCCAACAGTGAAATAAGGCCAGGAATCCTGCTAAAAAGCTTGTTTTGGCACCAAAAGTCCCTCAGAAGGATGAAGTCTGAATCCAGACCTGAAAATGAGCCTCGCGCAGTCCAGCTGAGCTTCCCAAGACTCTACAACAACTTCTCGCGCAGATGATTGACTGAGGAGCTTCAGAAACATAAACTCGCGCAACTGTCACGAAGTCGCCGCGGGATGCAATTATCAGAAGAGAACTCCTTGCGCAGTTCTCACGCCATTCAAGAAGAAAGCATCCTTGCAAAGGCAAAGCCACCCTCGCGAAGATCAGTTAAGACATGGAACCTCGCCAGTTCAGAACTCATCAAAGCCTCGCGAGGTAACTCGCGAAGCCCAGTGAGGATAAGTGCTCGTGAAGTTCTCACACTATTTAAATCTATCCTCACGAAGATCAACCTCGCGACTGCTTAAGCTCCAACCTAGCGACATCTGAGGCTCTGATGTCCACTCAACCTCGTGACTGCCTGAAGAGCAAACCAAGCCAACCTCGCGAAGGCGAAAGCTTCAATTTCAAATCATCCTAGCATAGAACAAAAGCTACCATGCCACAAGTCTGGGAAACAATGGCTACCAAATGAAGCTCTGAACATAAAACTTCCATCTCTTCAGCTGAGGACTTTCTAGGAATTTCCAGCGATTAGGGCACGCACTCCCACGCTTAAATCTTTGTGCACGCACCCCAAGGCATCGAAGGATCACTATTCAGCCACGTGGCATCATTAAAATTAGGGTTTCCTAACCCTAATGCGCCACCACCCCACTGCTATAAATACCCACACTTAGCTTAGGTTTGGGGGCTTAGAGATTCTTTTCTTTCTACATCCTGGAATAGCTAGGAACCCATCTCATTTCTGGGAGACCTGATCTGAGATCGTTTAGTTTTTCTTTTTGTAGTTGTAAGTAGTTTTTCTTTTTCTTTTTCCTTCTCTCCATAGTCCAGCACTTGCTGGCTATGTCTTTGTATGTATTTTGAACTAAATTAATGGAAGTTCTGTAATAGGATCAGTACTTTGTGGGATTTGTGTTTGTGTGTGAGATGCTCTGTGCAAGGCTGCTGCCTTGTGATCCGCCATTGCTTTGGCTGTGTTTCAAGGCAATGGAGGACTGATTCTAAGGGCCACTCAGATCCAAGTGACCTGTGTGCCTGGGCTATCATGGTCCTATACAGCCTCAGCCCCACCACAGGACCCACTGGATCTGAAATCCCCATGGGAGCTTAAGCTGGTAGCCTTGTGACCATGGTGGTAGCAGTGATATTCTTGTTTTGTCTTGGGCTCCGTGAGGAGGATAACCTCTGGGATAGTCTGTGACCATTTAAGTGGACAGATTATAGCCTTAGGGTGATTCTAATCCACCGATCTAAGATGGATCCTTCTTCTTTACACCTGAGCTTGTAGAAGCCTGGTGGGAGATTGTACAGAGGCAGACTCTCCTACATTTGTATAGATCTGCCATCAGATATTGGATCTAATCTAGTTATAGAGATTGTAGGCTGGTGACTGGACCATTGTAGCCTCACTCAAGCAATGGACAGCTAGATCAAAGGTTGTACTCAGTCTCTTGCTAGTTCTATGTGTCTGGGCTATCATGGTCCTATACAGCCTTAGCCCCACATATAGATCTTTAGAGGGTGAGGTTCCCTATGGATTCTTGAGTTGGTAGCCTGGATGAAATAGTGCCTGCAATGATTTACTTGTTATGTTTTGACCCATCCCTGGATAGTGGTTCCCCTATGGGATAATTTGTGACCATTTGAGTGGACAGGTTATAACCTTAAGGGTGGAATCATGGTAGAGTGATGGGTTGGATCCTTTCTCCTCAGTGGTGATAATATAGCCACTGGACAGGATTTCTATAACATCAGATCTGAATCTGAGTTACAAAACTCCTCTGATCTGGGCTCAATAACATACTTCTCGCCCTTTTATATTTATTTTCCATACTCCATCCATCCTCTCAACCCTTTCTGTAGTTTAGACATTAGAATACTTAGAATAAGTGACCTTAAACTCCCTCCTTAGGACTCCATGATCCGTAGTCGATCCGGAGGGACTATTTAGAGATGGCTCCTTTGAGTCAGAGATCACCTGTGGGACAAACTCTTACTTATCAAAACTTACTACAATGGACCCTGTATCTTGCAGGTCTAGGATTTCTTAGTTGTGTTGATTCCATCCCCTGTTTTACTCTTTCTTTGATTTTTAAATGACTTTCATCACCAACCAATAAAGTAAGCACACACTCAGAAGTACGCCAACACCCTGCTCTACCTCTGCTTCCTTCCACACTTTGGCTAGTTCATTACACCATTCCTTATCATGTAGCAACATCTTCACATTTTCCTGGACAACCTCATCTATCACATCAGGAGAAAAGCAGTCCTCATTAGGATGAGGTTGATTTGCTGCGTTGTACACATTCAATTTGACCTTCATATTTCCAAATGACACTTCCATGATTCCAGACCTACATTGAATACAAGCATTTGTTGTGGCCAAGAAGGGTCAGCCTAGAATCACAGGTATGGAAGTAGCACATTTGCTTGGTTCCATGTCCAATACCAAAAAGTCAGCAAGATAGAAGAATTTATCAACTCCAACCAAAACATCTTCGATTATCCCCAAAGGTTTCCTTTCAGATCTGTCAGCCAGCTAGAGGACCACATGTGTGGGCTTTAATTTGCCTAAGCCCAGCTTCTCATATACTGAATATGGAAGTAAATTTACGCTGGCTACCAGATCTAATAAGGCTTTGTCAATGGTATGATCCCCAATGATGCAGGGGATGGTGGGGAGGCCAGGGTATTGAAGTTTGGGGGGAGTTGTAATCGACAGGACTTGCTTAACTTTTTCTACTGAAAAGACCTTGGATAGGTGTATCCTAGACTTTCTTTTATGGGTGCACAGGTCTTTTAAAAACTTGGCATAAGCTGGGACTTGTTTAATGGCATCAAGTAAAGGCAAATTGATCTTTACTTGCTTGAAAGTCGTCATCATTTCCTCAATTTTTCCTTGCCCTTTATCAAAAGGGGAAGGTGCTTGTAGTGCCTTAGGAAATGGCAAATGTGAGATTGCTCCCTCACTTGCTGCCTTAGCCAATGGGGTCTCTTTCTTTTTGATTTTTTTCTGTTCTTGAGGATCCTCATTATCCTCTTTATTCACAGCTGATTGTTCCTTCAATTCTACCATTGGTGGCCTCTGTTGTGTGCTGGTAGAAATCACTTCATTTTCTTTCTCCAAGTTCCTCACACGCTCACAGCCCAATTGGTTGTCCACTAACTTATCACTTCTCAAAGTTGTAACATATTTGACTTCCTCATAGGTGGAGGAAACTTCACCCACTACAAACTGCCTTCGTGGGTTGTCCTGTTGTTGGCTGGGCAGCCTTCCTCCCTCTCTCCTAGTCAAAGCATCAGACAGCTAATCAAGTTTGTCCTCTATCTTTTTGATGCTCTGGTTGTGAGAGTGCACAGTTTGGGTTAAGGTGTTCAAGCTCTGCAGTGAAGATAGAACTTGTTCCTCAAAGGATGGTGTTCTCACAGTTGGAGGAGGTGCAACTTGCTGCACAGGAGGAGCTACAGGTTGGGCCATGGGTTGCTGATATTGAGGCCTTGGGACATAATTTTCTCTATAGTGCTGAGCACTTCTGTAGGGTATGGGCTGCTGGGGCTACTGCTGCTACTAGCTGGGTATGCATCTTGTCTCCACCTCAAATTAGGGTGGTTTCTCCATTGATACCTAGCAGCAGGTTGCTGCCCATAAGACTTAGCTGCAGCCACATGCTTTATTATAAAATTAAAAAATTGGTCAGTAGATGGGCATTCTTACAGGGGATGAGCAGGGGACTGGCATATGGCACATGCCTCCTCCATTCTAGCAGTCACAGGTGACTGAATTGCTCCCATCAGCCTGTCAAATTTCAGGGTTAAGCTATCCACTTTCCTTTCCAACTCACTTGGCACACTCACTTCATATATCTTTTCCCTTGAGGTGTTCTCCTTCAGCAATCTAGGAGGCTCTAGATCTCTTGCTAAAGTTTTCCTTTGCATAGATTTCTCACTAATAATATCAAAGAGCTCTCATGCCTCCTCAGCCGTTTTATGGAGATAGGTGCCACCACAGGAAGCATCTATCATATCTCTGCTTTTAGCATCAATTCCCTGATAAAAACGTTGAACTAATTGCCATTCAGGGATTTGATGGTGGGGGCATTTCTTGAGGAGTTCCTTAAATCTCTCCCAGGATTGATGAAAATCTTCAGTTGGATCTTGGATAAAAGAGATGATACCCTTCCTCAACTGGTTGGTCTTTGACATAGGAAAGAATTTGGTCAGAAATTAATATTGGAGATCACTCTAAGACTGAATGTTGTTGGGTGGAAGCAAGGACAACCAGGTCCTGGCTCTGTCCTTTAATGAAAAAGGAAAGAGTCTCATCCTGGTGGCCTCTTCCCCCAAACCTGTGATATTAAATGTAGTGCACAGTCCCAAGAACTCATCAGTGTGCTTATAGGGGTCTTCTTTAGTCAGGCCATAAAGTGAGGGCAGCATTTCAATGATGGATGATTTTATCTCATAGTTTCCCTGAGCAGCTGGGAATTGAATACAGAAGGGAGAATTATGGATCCCTGGTGCATTAAACTCCTTAAGGGTTCTTGGCTGCTATTGCTCACCCATTTCTACAGAATCAAATGCAACAGATGTGGGTGTGGTTGGTCTGGATCTGAGAAGTCTTTCAACCTCTGGATTTAGTGGAATAATATGAGGTTGCAGAGTTCTCCTACCAAACATACAACACTTAGATTCTGAATGCAGAACCGATCCTCAACACAACAAGCAGAATCAACCAAATTTTCTAACTACTCTAACAAAAATTATCAACAGATCTGAAAAATAACAGGGGATAGAGGGATGCAAACTACAGAGCAGTCTCCAACACGATTTTCCTCTCGCTGGTAACCTTAGATCTGATGAAATGCACACAAAATACTGAAAAACAACACAACTTACAAATGCAGTTAGTAAAAATCAAACAAAAACTATAGATCTATGATCAAAACTTAGATCTATCAATTTCTAAACATGCCTCCCCGGCAGCGGCGCCAAAAACTTGTTGGTTGTGTTTGCCTTCCCTCAAATGAGGGTCTAAAATCATCAATAACTAGGCAGAACACACACATAGAGACCTGCAAGTACTCAGGGTCTGTTGTAGCAAGTTTTATAAAAAATGGGGAATAAGGGAATATCCACAGGGAGGTTAGTTTAAAAATATGATAAATCTCCAAATCTGTATTAGATCTGGCACCCTAACTATTACTAATTTAGCTAAAAGACAGGGGAGAGGTTTGAAATGGACTGTCACTTAAGCTAAACTAAAATTAAACATAAACTAACTTGGATCAAGTTTAAGATCTTAGATCTTGTAGGGGAAAGAGGTAAAAAGAATAGAAAATGGAGAAGAGTAGCTTGGAGGTTGGTTTTCACTGAAATCAGATTTGATTTGTCATGCTACAGAGGTTCAGAGCACACAATTCCCTCAACTGGCTATAAGCACAGTTGCAGGTGTTAAGACCTGAAAAGTATCACTTTTCACCCTTTAACTTAATCTCTGTTAGACCCTTAGTCATATAATAAATGACTGTTAAGACAATTTTGTAGGTAATAAGCAGAAGCTGCAAATAAGCCCCTAAATGCCATGAAGCCTACTGTTGCCCCAGAAGTTTCTCAGAAGAAAGGAGGTTGAACCCAGACAGAGAATTGGCTGCAGCATAGGCATAACAAAGCAGAAATAAGTCAAGAAGAATGCCTCGAGCAGATGTCGCAGGGATCAATTGAACCAGAAAGAATGCTTCGCGCAGTTGTCGCGGGCTTCTGAAGGGAGCACATCAACTGGTCGCACAGTCTTTACGCCTTTTGCATGCAGATGGATGTCAGCAGGGAGTAAAAAGGCATACTTCATGCAGTGCTCATGAGTCTCAGTCATAAGCACTCGCGCAGTCTCACGCAGCTCAAGAAATGAGTCTTCAATCTTCGCGCGATTCACTGAAGAGAGAGAGCTCCAAGCACACCTGCGCGTAGTTGCTGCAGGATACAAACTTTCAAAGAACTGCTTGCGCAATCCAGAAGCCCATGCACATTATTTCTTTGTGAGGATCATCACGGGATTCATCAAGGAATGAGCCACGCACACAATTCCTGTGCCATTCAAATGGAAAGAGCAATCCCGCGACGACCAGAGCATCCCCGCCATGACCAAAGTACCAATCCCGCGAAGGCAAGAGCTTTAAGTCAAATCAACCCCGCGATGCTAATTCTATCACGCGATAAAACTTGCAAAGCCTTTTTACCTAGCGAGGCTCGGGTTCTTAACTTCTCCCCCACTTTTGCAGGGATAATCTGGGAACTTCCAACAACTAGGGCACGCACTCCAATGCTCCAATCTTCGTGCACATGCCATGAGGCATCCAAGGAACAGAAATGGGCCACATTAGCATTGATAAACTAGGGTTTTCCTAACCCTAATTCTCACAGAGCTGACTGCTATATAAGTCTAAGCCTAGTTTAGGTTTAGGGGACTTGTCTTCGGTACTCCTTCTTCCTGAATCAACTATAGAATTATAGTAGGCTAAGGTTAGGGTTTAGATAGTTTCTTTTTCCTTTTTTCTTCTCTCCATAGTCCAGCACTTGATGGCTATGCCTTT
Source organism: Chloranthus sessilifolius (assembly GCA_021018995.1). NCBI lineage: Eukaryota > Viridiplantae > Streptophyta > Magnoliopsida > Chloranthales > Chloranthaceae > Chloranthus > Chloranthus sessilifolius. The sequence goes on from CM037586.1 coordinate 62,778,973, forward strand.
GTATGTCTGTATGGAATAGTTCTAATGGATTTTATAATAGGATTTTATGCATGTATGGGACTGGAGTTCTAAGAGTTGTTCTATACAAGGCTGTTTCCTTGAGATCCTCCATTGCTATATTTCATTGTAAGCAATGGAGGATTGTTTTTAAGGTTTATTTAGATCCAAGTGACCTGTGTGTCCAGGTTAAGCACATTGCAGGCCTAGCCCCACCACAGGATCCACTAAATCTGAATCCCCATGGGAGCTTGTGCTGGTAGCCTTGTGACCATGGTGGCGGCAACAATGTTCTTGTTCTATCTTAGACCTCTGTGAGGAGGATAGCCTCTGTGGATAGTCTGTGACCATTCAAGTGGATAGGTTATAGCCCTAGGGTGAGGCCAATCCATAGATCTAAGACAGATCCTTCTTCTCTGCACTTGTGCTTGTAGCCTTATGAGAGATTGTGCAAAGACAGACTCCCCTGTATTTGTATAGACCCACCATCAGATGGCAGATCTGATCTGGCTGTAGAGATTGTAGGGTTGTGACTGGATCACTGTTATCTTTCTAAAGCAGTGAACAGCTAAGCTCCAAAGCTAGTACTCAAACTCTTGCTGGTTCTGTGTATCCAGGCTAGTGCACATTGCAGGCCTAGCCCCACACACAGAACTTTAGAGGTTGACGTTCCTATGGATTCTTGAGCTGGTAGCCTGGATGAAGTAGTGCCTACAATGATAAACTTGTTCTGACCCATCTCTGGACTGTGGTTCCCCTATTGGATAGTCTGTGACTATTTAAGTGGACAGGTTATAGCCATAAGGGATTGGATCATGGCACAGGGGCGAGTTGGATCCTTTCTCCTCTTCGGTGATAATGTAGCCATAGGACAGGATTTCTATAGCAGCAGATCTGAATTTGAGTTATGAGACCCATCAGATCTGTACCTAATAGCTTACTTCTCACCCTTTTATATTTATTTTCTCACACTCCATCATTCTTCTCAACCCTTTCTGTAGTTTAGGCATTAGGTTACCTTAGGATTTAGATAATAGTGACCTTAAATTCCCTTCCATTTATAATTGTCAGATCTGTAGCCAGATCTTGAGGGCCTACTAAAGATAGCTCCCTTGGAGCTTTAGATCAACTTTCCCTATGGGACAAACTCTTATTAAAACTTGCTACAACAGGCTCTGTATCTTGCAGGACTGTGTATTTTTCGGCTTGCTGCTCTGTAGTTTTCAATCCATCTTTGTTTCATTTTCACTAATCCCATTCTTATCACTATCTCCAATAAAGTCAGTTGCAAGCACTTAAAATACCCCAACAAGTTTTTGGCACCGCTGTCGGGGACTCTTGATCTATTAGTAGACCCTAGATTTTTATATTCTTTATTCTTTGGTAGCTGTGCTTGTGAATAATTGATACTGCTGATTTACATTTGGAATTCTTCTTACAGATCTGGACAGCAGCAGAGAAAGAAAGTAGAACTGCACTGGCAGTCTAGCTACCTCTGTTTGCACTTCTCTAACCCTCAAAAACTCAGTCTATTTCTCCTTTGAAAATTTCATAGCAGTTGATTAGGATAGTTGTAATTTTGTTAAGTGCAATGTGTCTGCCAGTAGTCTTCCCTACTGTTGGTGTGTGTGCATGTTAGGAAGGAGATCTCTCAGTCCCACATTAGAGCCTCCTAATCCTGAGATAGAAAGGGTAGAAGACCAAGAAGGCCCAGACACACCATAGTTGAGCCCCTTACTAAAACTGAGACAGCAGTCATGGGTGAAGAGCAACCCAGAACATTGAAGGAATTGAATGCCCCTGATGATTATAATTCTCCATTCAGCATTCAATTCCTAGATGTTCAGGGAAACTACGAGATTAAAACCTCCATCATCCAAATGTTTCCCTCTTTCCATGGGCTTAGCAAGGAAGACCCTTACAAGCACATTGACCAATTCTTGGCCCTGTGCACAACATTCTCCATTGCTAGCTTGGGACCAGAAGCCACTAGGCTAAGGCTCTTTCCTTTCTCCCTAAAGGACAGGGCTAGCACCTGGTTAGCTACTCTCCCAAACAACAGCATCACTTCTTGGAAAGACCTAAAGACAAGATTTCTGACCAAATTCTTCCCAGAGACCAAAACCAATTAGTTGAGGAAAGCAATACTTACTTCTGCCTAATCCCCAACTGAGGATTTTAATCAATCTTGGGACAAATTTAAGGAGATGCTCAAACAATGTCCCCACCACAAGATCCCTGACTAGCAGCTTGTCCAGAGCTTCTATAATGGGATTGATGAGAAAAGCAGAGACATGGTAGATGCCTCTTGTGGTGGAACGTACATGCATAAAATAGCGGATGAGGCATGGGACTTGTTCGAGGTCATTAGTGAAAATGCTTTCCAAAAGATGTCCTCATTTACAACTGTTCAAGAGCCTTCTCCTAACCTGGGGCTTGCCAAAACTTCCAAAGAAAAGATGTATGAAGTTAGGAGAAATGATGACCTGAGAATGCAGATGGCCAATCTCTCTGATAAGTTTGATAAACTTTTAACTGTGGTGCAACCCAGATTGGCTGCACAAGTGATGGAGGCATGTTTGATATACCAATCTCCACAACACACAGTGGAAGAGTGCCCATCTGCAGGGCAATACCCTGAGTATGTGATGGAACAGGTTGCTGTTGCCTAATCATTTGGCCAGCAACAATCTGGTGGCTATAATAAACAACCATATGGATACCAGCACCAAAATGCTAGTTACCAGTGGAGAGACCACCCAAATTTGAGGTGGAGACAAGACAATTATATACAACCACAATAGATGTTGGCCTTACCTCAAAGGCCACGGCAGCAATTTAATCAGGGATATGCCCCAAGGTCAAATTTCCAACATCAGCAGCAGTCCCAGCAGCAAAATCAGTTGGTAGTTCCTCCACCTCAACCCCGAAATGCTTCTTTTGAGGATCAGGTTCCAATTGTAAAGCCTTAAACCCTTGACTCAGACTGTGACTTCTCACAGTCAAAGCATAAAGAAAATAGAAGAGCAGCTAGGCCAAATAGCCAATGCCTTGGCCAAAAGAGAACGAGGCGTGTTGCCGCCACCAAGGCCAACCCTAAGGGCCAATATTCGATTGGAGAAGGCTCCTCAAGTTTTGAGGGTGCTAATGCCATCACAACCGGGAGGTCTGGCAGGCTGGTAGACAACCAGGTGAGAAAGGAACAAGGAGAGGTCATTCCCAAAGAACTGTCAAGTGAAAGTGAAAGAGACTTTGTTAGAGCACAGAGCCAAGAGTTGCATGCTATCCTACAACAAGGGAAAAATAAAGAGGCTGTAGTTGACCCTCAGCAAGAGATAAAAGATAAAAAAATAAAAAAATAAAAGTTCAACATAGTTTGCAAATGAGGAACCAAAGAAGCATTCTCGCCTTCCATTTCCTCAGGCTTTGAGTGGCCCTACCCCTTTTGATAAGAGGAATGCACAGATAGAGGAAACGATGGAGACCTTTAAGCAGGTAAAAATCAATTTGCCCCTGCTTGATGCAATCCGACAGGTCCTAGCCTATGCAAAATTTCTGAAAGACCTTTGTACTCAGAAAAGGAAAGGTAGAGGCCATTTGTCTAAAAAGGTCTTTGCAACTGATACAGTTAATTCTGTATTAAACATGACAATGTCAGAGAAGTTGCAAGACCCAAGGATACCCACTATTCCCTGTATAATTGGAGACCACACAATTGGAAGGCCCTTCTAGACCTTGGAGCCAGTGTTAACTTGCTGCCATATAGTGTGTATCAGCAGCTAGGTTTGGGGGAGCTAAAACCCACCCCCATTGTGCTGTTGATGGCTGATAGGTCTGAAAGGAGACCCATGGGAGTGGTCGAGGATGTCTTGGTAGGGGTGGACAAGTTCTTCTACCCTACAGACTTCCTTGTTTTGGACATAGGCTGCAACAAAAGTGCATCCCCTATACCTGTCATTTTGGGCAGGCCATTCTTGGCCACTGCCAATGCATGCATTCAATGCAGGCCTGGGATGATGGAGGTAACTTTCGGACATATGAAGGTTGAGCTTAATGTGTACAACAGTGTAAAGTACCCTCAGCTGGACAATGAGGAATGTTTTGTAGTGGATGTACTAGAAGAAGTTGTTGAAGAAGAACTGCCCACTCTGCTAGAGTGGGGCAACATTGTCACGAGTTTAACTGAAGTTTGGGATATGATAGAGGAAGGAAGCCTAGCTGTAATGCCAGAAGACATGTCTATATTGAAGTCTTCTGTGGGCTTAGTGCAGCATTCCATTTGGAAACATACATTGCTGCCCCTTCCTCAAACCAACAAACCACCAATCCTGCCATCCATCCAACAAGCCCCTGACCTGGAACTCAAGAAGCTTCCAGAAATATTGAAATATGCTTTCCTTGAGAAAGATGAGAAACTTCCTATAATTATCTCCTCTTCTCTTACCAATGAGCAAGAGGAAGAATTACTAACAGTTTTGAGGAAACACAAGAAGGCAATTGGCTGGACCATTGCTGATCTAGGAGAGATAGATGTATTAATCTGTATGCATAGGATCCATTTGGAGGAGGGCTCAACACCCTCCAGGGAAATGCAGAGGAAATTGAATCCTCACATGCACGAAGTGGTCCTAAAAGAAATCATTAAATTGCTGGATGCTCGGGTAATTTATCCCATTTCTGATTCTGAATGGGTGGCACCTATCCAAGTGGTGCCCAAGAAATCTAGCATAACAGTTATCACAACTGAATCTGGAGAGCTGAGACCAGCCAGGGAGACCACTGGCTGGAGAGTTTGCATCGATTATCGAAAGCTCAACTCTAAGACCAGAAAAGACCACTTCCCTCTCCCCTTTATTGATCAAATTTTGGATAAGTTGGCTGGGAAAGCTTTTTACTGTTTTCTTGATAGGTACTCAGGGTACAACCAGATCCCTGTGCACCCTCTTGATCAAGAGAAAACTATATTTACTTATCCTTTTGGCACCTTTGCTTACAGAAGGATGCCTTTTGGATTGTGTAATGCCCCAGCCACCATTTAGAGGTGTATGTATGTCATATTTTTTGATATGATTGACAAATTCTTAGAAATTTTTATGGATAATTTTTCTGTGTATGGGGACATTTTTGGCCAATGTCTACAATACTTCCACCTGGTCTTGCAAAGATGTGAGGAGACTAATTTGGTCTTAAGTTGGGAAAAGAGCCACTTCATGGTAACATAAGGTATTGTGTTGGGCCATGTAGTCTCTAAAGATGGAATTGAGGTGGACAAGGCCAAAGTTGACCTCATTACAAATTTGCCCCCTCCAAGAATAGTCAAACAAATTAGATCTTTCCTTGGACATGCTAGATTCTATAGGAGGTTCATTAAAGACTTCAGCAAAATTGCTAAACCATTGTGCCACCTGCTCTGTCAGGATGTGCCCTTTGACTTTTCTACTGAATGTCTTGACGCTTTTAAAACTTTGAAAATTTGCCTCACCTTTGCCCCTGTACTCCAAACACCTGACTATACACTACCCTTTGAGTTGATGTGTGATGCATGCGACTTGACAATAGGTGCTATTTTGGATCAGAGAAAAGATAAGGTACCTGTGGTCATTGCCTATCTCAGTAAATCACTTGCTGAAGCTCAGCTGAATTATACCACAACTAAGAAAGAGCTTCTGGTAGTGGTTTTTATTGTGGACAAATTTAGACCTTACCTACTTGGGTCTAAAACTGTAATCATCACTGACCACTCAGCATTGAAGTACCTATTGTCTAAGAAAGATGCGAAGCCCAGGTTTATTAGATGGATACTCCTGTTTGCAGGAGTTTGACATTGAAATCAAGGACAAAAAGGGTGTAAAAAATGTGGTGGCTGACCACTTGTCCAGAATTGTGTTGGAGAAATGTATTGATGATCCTACAAATGATGTCTTCCCGGATGAGCAATTGTTTGCCATCCAATCCTTAGTTCCTTGGTATGCACACATAGTCAATTATCTAGTTATAGGCAAGATTCCTGTCCATTGGACCAAAATGGACAAAGACCTGTTTTTCTCATAGGTCAAGTTCTTTTTCTGGGAAGAACCTTGCTTATACAAGTATTGTGCAGACTAAATCATCCGAAAATGTGTTCCAGAAAGTGATGTCCCCAGTATTCTAGCCATGTGCCATGAAAATGCCTATGGGGGCCACTTTAGTGGAAGAAAAACAGCTGACAAAATCGTGCAGTGTGGGTTCTATTAGCCTTCTTTATTCAAAGATGCCAATACACACTGTAGGACATGTGAGAGATATCAGAAATTAGGAGGGTTGTCCAAAAGAAACTCAATGCCTTTGCAGCCCATCCTTGTTGTGGAACTGCTTGATGTCTGGGGTATTGACTTTATGGGCCCCTTTCCTCCTTCAAATGATTATCATTTCATCTTAGTGGCAGTGGATTATGTTTTAAAATGGGTAGAAGCCATTGCCACAAGAACTAATGATAATCAGGTTGTCCTTAAGTTTATAAAGCAGAATATTTTCTCAAGATTTGGCACCCCTAGAGCCATTATCAGTGATGGGGGTAGCCATTTGTGCAACAGAAATTTCGAGAGCTTGCTCAAGAAATATTCTGTCAACCATAGGATTTCTACTCCCTACCACCCACAAACCAGTGGGCAAGTTGAAATTTCTAATAGGGAGATCAAGCACATCCTTGAGAAGACTGTGAGGACTGACAGGAAGGACTGGGCTAAAAAGCTTAATGATGCACTATGGGCTTATAGGACTGCCTATGAGACTCCCATTGGTATGTCCCCTTTCAGACTGGTTTATGGCAAGGCTTGTCATCTCCCAGTGGAGTTAGAACGCAGGGCCTATTGGGCCATAAAACATTTAAATCTAGACCTAACTTCTGCTGGTCATCACAGGTTGCTGCAGCTATTAGAATTCGATGAGTTAAGGATGGATGCGTATGCCAATGCCCGGATCTACAAGGAAAGGTCCAAAGCTTTCTTTGACAAGGGGCTGTTGAGAAAGAGCTTCATAGCTGGTGACGAGGTTTGGTTGTTTAACTTAAATTTTTTCCTGACAAATTGAAATCCAGATGGGAAGGTCCCTACATTGTCATGCATGTTTCCCCATCTGGTGCTGTAGAAATCAAGGATCCCAAGTCTGGGAAAACCTTGAAGGTGAATGGTCAGAGGCTTAAGCCTTGTTTTGAAAAACTTGCTGAACCCATGGACACCATTCACTTTCAAGGGGATCCTTCATTAAACTGATCCACAGGTGTTTCAATATTGTATCATATGTACATTGGTTTTGTTAGATTTATCTTGCTTTCTTTTGTTCAAATTCCCTAGAAAATTTTAGTGGCCCCACTTGAATCTGAACCTATCTGGTTTGAATTTTTTATGCTTGGTGTAATGATTACTGCTCTTGGATTGATTGTTTTTTATTAAATGCATAATGTGGGAGGGTGATTTTTGTTGTCTTTACTTGAATGATTGATTTTAATGTGTCTAGAGGTACCCATGGTGAGAGTCAGGCCTAGGATCCAGCCACATCACAAATGGAAAGGGCAGAACTGAGAGCACATGCTCTATGTTTACTACTTTGCTTTCGCTGGGTTCAAAAGGAGGCCAGAGAGACTCTCGCACAGTTCACATAGAACCATTCAATAGCTGTCGCGAGATTCAAGTACACCTGAGAACCTCTCGTGTGATACAAATAAGCATTTCACTAGCTGTCGCGAGGTTCAATAGGAAGCCTAGGAGACTCGCGTAATTCAAAAAAGAATACTTCATTAGCTGCCGCGAGATTCAAAGGCTATCGCGAGATTCAAAGTGAACCTCAGAGCTTTTCACATAATCCAAATGGAGACCTGGGAGTCTCTCGCACAATTCACATGAAATTCTTCACATACTATCACGTGCTCTAAGGTCAACCTAGGAGATTATCGCGCAATCCAAGTTGAATAGCACCTTCGCTAGGTTCATTTCCAATCCCCCGACCAGATTTTCCAAAGCGCGCCAAGCTTCGTGATAAGTATTTTAACCCCGCGCTTATCTCCATTCCCAGTACTCTCTCTTCCTTCTTCATCTAGCGAAACCCTAGCTGCTGGCGCTCTTTTTCCTCTCTCCTTCAACATTGATCCTATAGCCTATCATTCACACCAAGAATCTACTGATTAGTTCCTAGCATCATCCCCATCTATTGTCCTCTGCTCAGAGATCTCACAGTGCCCTGTGCGACAGATCGAATCAAACCCTAGGATTTTAGGGTAGGCACTCAGATCTCAATCTCCCTTTCTCATCTTTCAAGGTAGAAGTTGTAATGGCCCCCAAGAGCGCACCAAAGAAAAGGGGCAAGGATAAGGCCCCTGTTGAGACCACTCCTAAGAAGGCCAAGACTTCAAAGACACCTAAAAAAGGGAAGGAGGTGGTTGAGGAGGTGGAGGAGCCAACCCCTGAGTTTTCTACTCCTTTAGAGCTCATGGCTTCAATCCCCTTGAAGCCTGAAACTGCTTTTCACCTGCCATTCTTTGAGAAGGAGCCTCTCTCTACCCCTGCCGTTCAATTCATGAGCAAGGCTGGCCTGACACCCTTGCTGAGAGGAATTCCAGCACTAGCCTACCCTAGGCTAGTGCAACTGTTTTATCAGCACATCAGGGTAAAAAAAGACAAGGATGGACAAGTATGCTTGTTGGTGCTGATTGATGATTTTAAGATGTTAGTGAACCCCAAAGTGATTATAGAGGTATTAGGCATCCCAGCCGCATTCGACCCTAGCTGTGGATAATGGCCACCCCCTGAGTGCCTCAATTGATACAATTGCAAGGGCTTTCACTAGAGGATTAAAGGCCTCAGGGAATTTAATTAGAAGAAGAGAGTTGAAGCCTGAACTCCTGTTCATCGACCAAGTCCTGAGAAAGAAAATTTACTGCTCAGGACATCAGCAGGAGAGCAGAGCTCCCATTGCGGATGCTGTCTATTATTTCTCTCTGAGCCATGGCTTCCATGCTACCTGGCTCATCTTTGAGGCAATGAAAGACCTGGTGGAGAAGTTAGGGCTAAACAAGTAGCCTCACACACTCCCCTATGCCAGAGTTATTACCAAGCTACTTTTGAAAGGGAGGTATAAGATAGTAAAAACTGAGAAGACTACCACCCTTGCCCCTACTACTTTTGCCAAGAGGCAATGGGGAATCAACAGGAGCCTAATGGAGGCCCAGAAGAAGAAGAAAGCTGAGGCTCAGGCCCTCCCAAGCAAGCTGCTGAGGAAGCTGTCCCAAGGTCTACCCCTGCTACCAAAGAGGTGCTTCCAGAGCCTATCATGACCACCACTGCTGCAACAGCCACCTCAGCCACCCCACCTTTTATTTCAGGATCCCTTATCCTGACCACATCTCCTACTCCATCTCTCTCTCACCCTCCTCTGTCCTCATTACCTATGCCCACTCCCCCTTCACCTGTGATTGGTACCTGGGAGGATACCACCCCCCATGTCAGCCCCTCACCATCCCCTACCCTACCTCAATACATAGCCCCAATACCCCCATCCTCTTCACATAAATCTGACAGCCCTCCACTCATTTCCTATAAAAAAAAAGGAAAACCACTGAGACAACCCCCACCATCTCCCAGACACCACTCACAATCCCTTTTATCCCCACTGACACACCTCACATTGAAAAAGACACCACCCCTGTCATGCCTACCACATCCCCATTCCCAGACATTGACTTAAACCTTAACACAACCACAGGATTCCAAGCCTTTATGGCTAGTTTCCTTGACACTATGCCCACCCACTTCACCCCCCTCTCGGACTCCCCAATTACATCACAACATCACTCACCAGAACCCCAATCTCTCCCTCCTTCCACTTTCCATCATGCACCTTCCTCACCTTTTCAACCTGTGCCATCCTCTACACAAACTCAACACCCCAGCCCAGACACACTGACACTTATCATCTTCCTCATCCAAGACATCCAATCCCAATTATCCACCAGTACACACACTCAGGACTAGATGCAGACTGAACTCACATCCAACAAATCCACCCTACAGACATTAACCAACCCACCCATCCCTCAACAATCCACTCCAACCCCCCTTGTCCTTTTCACTGACCAACATACCCAAACAGACTCCAGCCCTGACTCACAATCTCCCCCCCACCACTAACAATCCCTTTAATCCCCACAACCCCACCATTCTCTTTCATTCCTTTCACCATTCCTATTTTTCCACCCCCATCACCCCCTACTCCTACGGAGCCTACCCCATTTTCCTTTCCTCCCATGCTTTCCATCCCACCTCTTATACTACCCCCTCCCACATTCACTAACAAGCAGACCCAAACAGACCCAGAACCTGTCCCCCTCCCCTAACAACTAGACTTACCCACTCTTCACCTCACTTCCCCCACCCAGGACCAATCACAATTTCCTCTTTCCACTTCCTCTCTGCCCATCACCCCCAAGCATTTTTCTTACATCCCTCCCTACCTCACCATCCTCCATACCATGAGGGACAATTCCTACCTTAGGAGGGATGTCCTGAGGGGCATGGCCCAACTTCGACAATCCACTGAGACCCCCCTGCTGCAGCTGATTAATGAAATGAAGGAAGCCCACAGAAAGCAATTACTGGGAATCTCCTTGGGGTGGACTAATATCTTGGAGGCCTATAAGAAGGCCAAATCTACAACTGCTTATAATCAGTTGAATTTGGAGATGGAGAAAGCAAATACTGCTGCAAAGAAGATGAAAGCTAGACTTTTTGAAAAGAGGCTCAACAATGCCCAGGAGATCTTCAGACTCCAAAACGAAATCCATGAGACTGACCTTCTCAAAGTCAAAATCCAGATAGCCTCATTGGAAACTGTATTGGCTGCTGTAGAAAGGCAGCTCAGCAGCCCACCCCACTCTCTGTCCGCATGCCAGACCCTGAGCCTAAAGCTACTCCAGAGCCAGCTACCCAGTCTGAGGAGGCACAACCAATTGCTCAGCCAGATAAAGGGAAGGCCCCTACTGCCCCTCCTTCAACACCTCCTACAGAGCAGCCGCCACCTACCAAGACCCCTGTTGCACCTATTATAGAGCAAACTTATCCTAAACAGAGGAAAGTCACTGCAAAGAGGACTGCTTACACAGCAGCCTCTATAAAAATTGGCAAAGAGCCAGCTGCCCAGTCTGAGAAGGCAAAACCCCCTGGCCAGCCTGAACCCAAAGCCAAAGGAAAGTCTCCAGTGGCTCCCACTGAGGAAGACAAAGGAAAATCTCCTATGGTCCCTCCTGAACCCAAAACCAGAAAGATGAGGGTGAGGACACCAAAAGCTCCTACTGCCAAGAAACCACCAGCCCAGCCAAAAAAACCAAGGCAGCCTAGGAAAAAGACTCCAGCTGAGAGTAAAGCTAAGAAGAAAAAGAGTCTAACTACGAAGCAAGCACGAAAAAAAGAGGACAAAGCTGCTCTTAGGAAACATGCTCAAAAGATGGGCTAGGACTGGTTCACAGATTCATATTCAGATTCCTCATCCTCTTAGAACCTAGATTGTAGATTAGGCTTTTCGTGCCTTTACACTTCTTTTCTAGTTATTGTAATTACAATTATATATGTTTTTCCAAGTCAATAGAATTTTTCTTTTTTTTTTGTATATTGATTTATGTGCCATCTCTGTTCAGTGTGCTTATTTCATTTTTTTTAATTTAGTCTTCATTTTGTTCACTTTTGTCAGTAACATGGGAGATGAATTTAGGGAGGCTTTTCTCATTTGAAATAGGAATCTATGTGAAAGGTAGATGTAGATGGCAACTGAGTGGATGGATAACATTGTGCAAGTACAAACCTCAGCACAAATGGTGCACAGAGGTCGAGTGTTGATCTTGATCAAGAGATTAAAATAGACACATTTTCATAATCGTGGGCCATGTTAGAGCTTGCTCGCGGGGTCCTGACCACACGCCAAGCAGAATTCCACATCTTCCAGTGTGCAGCTGCGCGATACACGGGCTTACCTTAAATACCAAGGCTAAATTTAGAACATCATTTATTGTGAGCTCTCTTTTCCTATAATAAGTTGTGCGATTCACCATTCCCCGAACACTCACAATTTATTACCACACTTCGAAAGGGATAAAACTTTAAATATGCCGATTCATTTTCCACCGTCCAAGTATTTTAAATACGAAGTGAATTCGTCTTCATCTCATCCTTTCTCTTCTAACCCTAGCAGTCCGGCCCTCCTCCTAACCATGGCAAATGACAAACCCAACAAGTTCCCAAATAAATTCTATCCTATGTGGTTGGATCCCCCACCGCCTAAGGAGTCTGACCCATTAAAATTTCTCTGGGATGAGTATGAAGAGGTCCAGCGGATCCTGGCCAAAGAGGAGAAGAAAAAGGAGAAGAAAGAGAAGAAGAAAAAAATAGAACCACCTGCATCTCCCCCACCATCTTCCTCAAACCCTCCACCACCGACTCCCCCTTGATCCCTGTTCCCCCCCCCCCTCCATTTTGCTTTTAGTTTTTTTTTTTTCTCTTTTTGCCACTCTTTTTGTAATATTTTTCAATGTTAATGAATTTTTCTTTTTGTTCTATATTGTTCACTTTCCCATTTTGCTTAGTTCTCTTTCGCTGCTCCTATGTGTTTTTGTTTGTCTTCTTGTGTGTTTATTTGTTCTGTATGGAATCTACTGCACTCTCTCACCTTTGAACCAGTGAGGACATTGCTCCTCATGGTTTGGGGGTGTGGCAGGGTAGGTCTGCCAATAGAATAGTTAACTTTAGTGCAGTAATGCTGGTGTAACTGAGATGAATAAAGTCAATTTCACCTAACTTGATACAATGAGAAAATTTATAAAAAAATTCAATTAAAATATTTTTGCAGACTTTTCGAAACTGAAAAAGTTAAAATCTTGACACCACCATGAAGCTAACATCAGAAAATTTTCAGTTAGTACTCAGTGAACCTAAGAGGAGAGAAACAGGTGAAACTACACCCCATGGGTTAATTTGAGGACCATACCTAGTGAGATTTGGGCCCATCATTTCCTTGTGAAGAGTGCTTTTGGTATTATTTCTGCTCTGAGGACTGATTGAATCAAGACTTTTTCACTAAAAGTTGGGCATCTCCAAATCAAAACTAATTAACAGCACTCATGATACTAAGGAAATGATCCAAGGCCTTCATTTGGACAGTTTGAGCCTAAAAATCCAACCTTTTAAAAGCTACCCTTTTACATACACTAGTTGATTAGTTTTGATTTTACAAATACTAGAATACTTGCACCTTAACCTCATGACCTGATTCAACCTCACCCTCACTCTGAGAATTCAGAAGGTAAAGGAGAAGGAGCTAAAGATAATGAGAATGGTCCAACATTCTGGGGAAGGTGAAGAAAAGCAACTTATGAACAGTAGTATATTAATGGTATTTGTGTGGCAGTTCATCATAAAAAGAAAATCATAAAAGATTGAACAAAAATAAAAAGAGAAAAAGAAAGAGAAGTCTAGAGAAGAACATAATCTGAAAATTGAAAAGAAGAGGAGAAGTTGGCCACTTTGATTCTGGAATATAAAAGAAAGATGAAGTTTTACTTAAATGAAGGTTGTGAAGTCATGAATCACTCCTTACCTTACTGATTTCTTAATTTTGATTCCCTTTTTACCCCTTGATTCTTTACATCCCTCACCTATAAGCCACACTACAACCAATTCAAAAAGACCTTGTAGATCAAAGTGAAATGAGCTGTCATGTGGAGATGAGGAGCGTCTAATCTATGGTGAAAAGTCATGAGGATGTCAGAAATTAGAAGCTTTGCCTATGTTCATGCTTACAGGCCTATTTGGGGTCTGTAACTGCTCTTGAGCTGTTTTGAATGTGAACACCCTCAGATGGTCAATGTTGAGAGATAGCCCTGGTGAGAATTGGGTCTAAATTTTGACTTCATTGGGGTTATATCCAACCTGAATCTAGAATTTAAGGTAAGTTGGGTACTGATTTGTACACACTGAATTTCTAATGTAAAATGAATGGTGGTGATATAAACACATGTTAACTTTTGAGTTTTAAATGGCCTGCAACACTGCTGCAATTTTCTCTAAGTGTTAAAGAATGGGTGTGGAATGAAGCTTTGTACATTGAAATCTGTGTTATCATTAACTGCACTATACTTAACTGATCTAATGGTGAAGTTTGTGGGTGTCTTCATTGAAAACCCTCAGGAGACTTCACTCCTCCACTAGAGATCACCTAGGGGTTTAAAAGGCTTGGTACATATGCTAAATGTACCCATGATCCCTACGAAAGTGGCATTTTATTAGTTAAAGCTTTGCTAAGAGACTAGCAAAGATTAGGTTTGGGGGTGTGTTAAGACCTAAAAAGTACCACTTTTCACCCCTTAACTTAATCTCTGTTAGACCCTTAGTCATTTAATAAATGACTGTTAAGACAATTTTATAGGTAATAAGCAGAAGCTGCAAATAAGCCGCAAACCATGCCATGAAGCCTACTATTGCCCCAAAAGTTCCTAAGAAGAAAGGATGTTGAACCCAGACAGAGAATTGGCTGTAGCATAGGCACAGCAAAGCAGAAACAAGTCAAAAAGAATGCCTCACGCAGATGTCACAGGGCTCAATTGAACCAGAAAGAATGCTTCGCACAGTTGTCGCGGGCTTCTGAACGTAGCACACCAACTGGTCGGGCAGTCTTCGCACCATTCGCGCGCAAATGGATGTCAGCAGGGAGTAAAAAAGCATACTTCACATAGTTCTCATGAGTCTCAATCATAAGCGCTTGCGCAGCTCAAGAAATGAGTCATCAATCTTCACGCGATTCACTGAAGAGAGAGAGCTCCAGGCACTCCTGCGCACAGCTGTCACGCAGTTGCCACGGGACACAAACTTTCAAAGAGCTGCTTGCGCGATCCAGAAGCCCATGCACATTGTTTCTTTGTGAGGATCACTGTGGGATTCATCAAGGAACGAGCAACACGCGCAATTCTCGTGCCATTCAAATGGAAAGAGCAATCCAATGATGACCAAAGCATCCCCGCGATGACCAAAGTACCAATCCCGCGACGGTAAGAGCTTCAAGTTAAATCAACCTCGCGACGCCAATTCTATCATGCGATAAAACCTACAAAGCCTTTCCATCTAGAGAGGCTCGGGTTCTTAACTTCTCTCCCACTTCTGTAGGGGCAATCTGGGAACTTCCAGCAACTAGGGCACGCACTCCAATGCTCTAATCTTCATGCATATGCCTCGAGGCATCCAAAGAATAGAAATGGGCCATGTTAGCATTGATAAACTAGGGCTTTCCTAACCCTAATTCTCACGAAGTTGACTGCTATATAAGTCTAAGCCTAGTTTACGTTTAGGGGACTTGTCTTCTGTACTCCTTCCTGAATCAACTGTAGAATTATAGTAGGCTAAGGTTAGGGTTTAGGTAGTTTCTTTTTCCCTTTTTCTTCTCTCCATAGTCCAGCACTTGTTGGCTATGCCTTTGTATGTCTGTATGGAATAGTTCTAATAGATTTTATAATAGGATTTTATGCATGTATTGAACTGGTGTTTTGAGAGTTGTTATGTACAAGGCTATTACCTTGAGATCCTCCATTGCTATATTTCATTGTAAGCAATGGAGGATTGTTTTTAAGGTTTATTTAGATCCAAGTGACCTGTGTGTCCAGGTTAGGCACATTGCAGGCCTAGCCCCACCACAGGATCCACTAAATTTGAAACCCCATGGGAGCTTGTGCTGGTAGCCTTGTGACCATGGTGGCGGTAGCAATGTTCTTGTTCTGTCTTTGACCTCTGTGAGGAGGATAGCCTCTGTGGATAGTCTGTGACCATTCAAGTGGACAGGTTATAGCCCTAGGGTGAGGCCAATCCACAGATCTAAGATAGATCCTTCTTCTCTGCACTTGTGCTTGTAGCCTTGTGAGAGATTGTGCAGAGACAGACTCCCCTGTATTTGTATAGACCCACCATCAGATGGCAGATCTGATCTGGCTATAGAGATTGTAGGCTTGTGACT
The DNA here is from genome assembly GCA_021018995.1 of Chloranthus sessilifolius. Lineage (NCBI taxonomy): Eukaryota > Viridiplantae > Streptophyta > Magnoliopsida > Chloranthales > Chloranthaceae > Chloranthus > Chloranthus sessilifolius. The sequence goes on from CM037586.1 coordinate 62,794,987, forward strand.
GGATCACTGCTATCTTTCTAAAGCAGTGAACAGCTAAGCTCCAAAGCTAGTACTCAAACTCTTGCTGGTTTTGTGTGTCCAGGCTAGTGCACATTGCAGGCCTAGCCCCACACACAGAACTTTAGAGGTTGAGGTTCCTATGGATTCTTGAGCTGGTTGCCTGGATGAAGTAGTGCCTATAATGATAAACTTGTTTTGACCCATCTCTGGACTGTGGTTCCCCTATTGGATAGTCTGTGACTATTTAAGTGGACAGGTTATAGCCATAAGGGATTGGATCATGGCACAGGGGTGAGTTGGATCCTTTCTCCTCTTTGGTGATAATGTAGCCATTGGACAGGATTTCTATAGCAGCAGATCTGAGTCTGAGTTATGAGACCCATCAGATCTATACCTAGTAGCTTACTTCACACCCTTTTATATTTATTTTCTCACACTCCATCATTCTTCTCAACCTTTCTATAGTTTAGGCATTAGGTTACCTTAGGATTTAGATAATAGTAACCTTAAATCCCCTACCATTTAGGATTGCCAGATCTGTAGCCAGATCTAGAGGGCCTACTAAAATAGCTCCCTTGGAGGTTTAGATTAACTTTCCCTGTGGGACAAACTCTTACTTATTAAAAATTGCTACAGCAGGCCCTGTATCTTGCAGGACCATGTATTTTTAGGCTTGCTGCTCTATAGTTTTCAATCCATCTTTGATTCATTTTAATCCCATTCTTATCACTGTCTCTAATAAAGTCAGTAGCAAGCACTTAAAATACCCCAATAGCAGGGTATAAATTCCACTCCAAATCACAGGATCCACCTGGTCTTAAGGCTATGATCTGTCCACTTTAATGGTCACAGACCATCCTATAGACTTTATCGAATCCATGGATTACAGCAGACGAATCCAATTGGAGCCTGAGCTTAGATTCATCTTAAGGTTATGATCAGTCCACTTTAATGGTCACAGACCATCCTAGGGATCTCCTTCAAAGCTAGAGCATCAATTAGAACAATTAAAATCACTACAGATGCTGCAATTCCTAGGTCACAGACGCAAGGAATCACAGGAACATCAGATCCAGGGAGATTAGGTGGTATCCAAGAGGTCTACCAGTTAAGTGGGTGAGCTAATATACAGACTCCTCTACACAAATCCGATCGATCACCAAATGGAACCAAAGGAACTTTAAATCTAATTAAATCATTAAAAACAGCATTAACATACAAACAAGGTCACTCTATAATGGAAATATTCTTAGATATGTAGTCTGTGTAGCTAGGAACCTACAATAGAACTCTTACCCTTACCCAATTACAGATCTAACTTCGCTCCTCGCTACTCCAATGGACTTAGCCAACCATGGTTGGGCTAAAGGAGGGAAATGGGATTTCTCTACAAGCTCTAATCTCCATAATTTGGCTCAGATCTCGATCTCCCCCCAATGGCAATTGGGAGTCTCTATATATAGCTTTTTCCTCTATTTTTCCCGCCAAAAATCCCTTCTAGAAGGTCGTCAGAGTTTGTTAGAGTTCTGTTAGAGCACGTGGGTCGGTTAGGGTTTCCTACAGCGTCTTCTGGAACCGTCATGTCGGTCACCAAGTGCCTCGGGTTGCATGCAGCAGGTCACCAAATCACGTGTGCACAGCTAAATTTCTGAGAAGTTCTGCACACGAATTCGATAGGTTCAGGAAGCTTTTGACATGTTTAAATAGAGCATTTTGGTCCTTTTGCTAGGTTCTCATAACTGTTCGATAGGTTCCAATAGGATGAGCCTTCGCTTAGAGTTCCAGCCTTCTCAGTCCTTGGTTTGGAGTATTCGACAGGTTGGAAGGGCTCTTTGATAGGTTGGAGCACCATTTCGACAGGTTCCGCTCTGCATTCCACCATTTCAATCGGTTTGCTTTCAGTCTTATCGAAAGGCTCAATCACCCTTCGATAGGTTCTGTTCCAGCATTTTCATCTCGATATGTTCAGGAAACCATTCGATAGGTTCCTTTGACACTTCAGGCAGTTTTTCGATAGGATGATTTTTTCCTTCCTTTCAACTACTCGATAGGTTCTTGGATCCTATCAGACTCCTCAATCCACACGAATTCATCCTTCTTTTGCCTTCAGATCCTATCGAAACCTCTTCAACTGCATGAATTCTCCCTTTCTTTGCTTTCAGCTCCCATCGAAGTCTTTAGGTGGCCAATCAATAGGATGTTTTCAGCCTGTTTTCACTTCCTTCACCTTGCCCTGTTGTAGCCACGCACTCCAAGGGTTCATTGATGTGTTGCCCTCTGGTGTGTTATTGCTGATTTTGTCCTGTGTTGAGAGATAACTCCTTTTTGGATATTCTTGAGTGGTTTTCTGCATTAGTGTCCTCTTTCATTGCTATCTACAAAATGCTCTTGACAGAAGCTTATTAGTGGGCTCACAGGTCTATCAATGGTCAGGTTAGAGGGTGAAAAGTGGCATTTTTCACCACTTAACAAGAACCAAGGTGGCTCATCATCAGGCTTTGTAGGTTCCTCAATCTAGAGGTAAAAGGCCGGCTCATTCCTTTGCTTGATCATGATTGGCTTAATCTCAGCACCATACGAGATTTCTATCATTGATGCCAAAGTGGCTAGTGCATCAGCAAAGCGATTCCTTATCCGGGGGACATATGAGAATGTCACATCTTAGAAGCAAGCTATCAAATCCTCGAGGTGTTCATGATAGGGGATTAGTTTCTCATCTTTCGTCTTCCAATCTCCATTTGTTTGGCATATGATCAACTACGAATCGCCAAATACTCGGAGGTGAGTTATATTCAGATCAAGAGCCGCCTGCAGACCAGCGGCACAAGCTTCGTACTCAGTCATGTTGTTAGTGTAAGAGAAGTTAAGCTTAATAGAGACAGGTATGTGGGATCCTTTCGGCGAAATCAAGATGGCGCCAAGTCCCTGACCCTCGGCATTTGCTGCCCCATCAAAGTGCATTACCCAAGATTCTTCTGCTTCCTTGGTATCGTCTTTCATCATGAACAAGATGTCCTCATCAGGGAATTCAGTTCTCAAAGGCTCATAGTCTGGCAAAGGATTGTCGGCAAGATGATCAGCAAGTGTCTGCCCCTTAATCGACTTCTGAGTGACGTACGTGATGTCAAACTCAAACAATAAAAGCTGCCAGTGTGCAGTCCACCCAGTGAGGGTTGGCTTCTCGAAAAGGTACTTCAATGGGTCCATTCGGGCCAAAAGTAAAACAACTTGAGATAGCAAGTAATGGCAGAGCCTCTGAGTAGCCCATACAAGAGCTAGGCAAGCTTTCTCTAGATGAGAATAGTGCATTTCATAATCAATAAACTTCTTGCTTAAATAGTAAATGGCCTGCTCTCTTCTTCCTGTCTCGTCATGTTGCCCTAAGACACATCCCATCGAAACTTCTGTCATGGAGAGGTACATTAAGAGTGGTCTCCCCGGCTCGGGTGGTACCAAAATAGGTAGATTGAGGAGGTAGCTTTTGATTTTATTGAATGCTACTTGGCAGTCCTCATTCCATTCAACGGGCGAGTTCTTCCTTACTAGCTTGAAGATCGGCATGCAAATTGGAGTTAGTTGTGCAATGAACCGACTGATATACTATATTCTACCCAAGAACCCTCTAACTTCTTTCTCAGTAGATGGTGGCGGCATTTCAGTGATAGCTTTTACTTTGATTGGGTCGACCTCGATCCCTCTCTTACTGATGATGAATCCTAACAATTTTTTGGACATAGCACCAAAAGCACACTTCTGTGGATTCAGACGTAACCTGTACTTTCTCAGCCTCTCAAACAACTTCTAAAGGTTTACTAAGTGATCGCTTTGCTCTGGTGACTTGACTATCATATCATCGACATATACTTCAATTTCTCGGTGCATCATGTCGTGAAATAGTGCAGTCATAGCTCTTTGGTATGTTGCACCGACATTCTTTAGCCCAAACGGTATGACTCGATAGCAAAAGGTTCCCCAGGGGGTAATGAACGTTGTCTTCTCGCGATCAACCTCTGCCATCTTTATCTGATTGTATCCTGAAAATCCATCCATGAAAGAAAGCATCCTATGCTTAGCAGTGTTATTGACCAAGATGTCGATATGTGGTAGTGGGACCTTTCCACTACCACATATCGACACATGCAGACCTTTCCATCTTTCTTTAGTACAGGCATGATGTTGGCTACCCACTACGGGTACTTGGATACCATGAGAAACCCTACATCATACTGCTTGATGACCTCGTCCTTAACCTTTAACATCCACTCGAGTCGAAGATGTCTCAGCTTCTGCTTAACTGGCTTCATATCAGGGCACAGAGGCAACTCATGCTTGACCAAATTGGTGTCCAGACCAGGCATGCCCTCGTATGACCAAGCAAAAATGTTTTGGTATGACCGAAGGAAGTTGATCATGCTTTTTCTTTCTTCGCGAGACAGCGACATTTTGATTTTGGTAATTCAGGGAATCTCCTCAGTCCTTAGATTAACGTCCTTAGTTTGCTCGACAACGAGAGTAGGGCCATGCTCAAAGTCGGTGAACCGGTCAAGGAGCTCATTGGGGAGCTCCTCCCAATGACTATATGCTAAGGTATTTTAGATGCTTGCTGCTACTTTATTGGAAATAGTGATAAGAATGTGTTAATGAAAATGAATCAAAGGTGGATTGAAAACTACAAAGGAACAAGTCTAAAAATACATAGACCTGCAAGATACAGGGCCTGTTGTAGAAAGTTTTAATAAGTAAGAGTTTGTCTCACAGGGAAAATTGATCTAAAGCTCCAAGGGAGCTTTCTTTAGTAGACCCTCCAGATCTGACTACAAATCTGGCAATCCTAAATGGAAGGGGATTTAAGGTCACTATTGTCTAAATCCTAAGGTAACCTAATGCCTAAACTACAGAAATGATTGAGAAGAATGATGGAGTGTGAGAAAATAAATATAAAAAGGGTGAGAAGTAAGCTATTAGGTACAAATCTGATGGGTTTTATAACTCAGACTCAGATCTGTTGTTGTAGAAATCCTGCCCAATGGCTACATTATCACCAAAGTGGAGAAAGGATCCAACTCACCCTTGTGCCATGATCCAATCCCTTATGGCTATAACCTATCCACTCAAATGGTCACAGACTATCCAATAGGGGAACCACAGTCCATAGATGGGCCAGAACAAGTTTATCATTCTAGGCACTACTTCTTCCAAACTATCAGCTCAAGAATCCATAGGAACCTCAACCTCTAAAGTTCTGTGTGTGGGGCATAGGCCTGCAATGTACACTAGCCTGGACACACAGGACCAACAAGAGTTTGAGTACTAGCTTTAGATCAAGCTATTCACTGCTTTAGAGAGACAGCAGTGATCCAATCACAAACCTACAATCTCTAGAGCTAGATCAAATCTTCCATCTGATGGTGGGTCTATATAAATACAGGGAAGTCTGTCTCTGCACAATCTCTCACAGGGCTACAAGCACAAATGCAGAGAAGAAGAATCTGTCTTAGATCTGTGGATTGGCCTCACCCTAAGGCTATAACCTGTCCACTTAAATGGTCACAAACTGTCCACAGAGGCTATCCTCCTCACAGAGGTCTAAGACAGAACAATTAGATTACTGCCACCACCATGTTCACAAGGCTACCAGCTCAGGCTCCCACGGGGATTTCAGATCTAGTGGATACTGTGGTGGGGCATAGGCCTGCATATGTGCCTAGCCTGGACACACAGGTCACTTGGATCTAAATAAATCCTTAAAAACAATCCTCCATTGCTTACAATATAACTTAACAATGGAGGATCTCAAGGCAGTAGCCTTGTACAGAACAACCATCAAACTTCAATCCCATACATGCATAAGATCCTATTATAAAACTCTATTAAAACTATTCCAAATAGACATAAAAGGCATAGCCAGCAAGTGCTGGACTATGAAGAGATGAAAAAGGAAAAAGAAACTGCCTAAACTCTAACCTTAGCCTACTGGAACTCTACAGTTGATTCAAGGAGTCAAAAGTCCCCTAAACCTAAACTAGGCTTAGGCTTATATAGCAGTCAGCTGTCGGAGCATTAGGGTTGGGAAAACCCTAATTTTATCGATCCAATCATGGCCCATTTCTATTCCTTAGATGCCTCGGGGTGTGTGCACGGAGATTAGAGCATTAGAGTGCGTGCCCTAGTTACTGGAAGTTCCCAGATTGCCCCTGCATAAGTGGGGGGAAGTTAAGATCCCGAGCCTCGCTAGGTAGCAAGAGTTTCTAGGTCTTGTCGCGTGATAGAGTTGTCATTGAGGGATGGAATTGACTTGAAGCTCTTACAGTCACGGGATTGATACTTTGGTCATCGTGGGAATGCTCTGGTCGTCGTGAGATTGTGCTTTCCATTTGAGTGGTGCGGGAATCATGAGCGCAGTTGATTTCTTGGTGAATCTTGTGGGGATCCTCGCAACGAAGCAATATGCAAAGGCCTCTGTATTGGGTGAGCAGTTCCTGTTGCTACCCTAAGTTGTGCTTTCTTTATTTGTTTGTGGTAAAAGAAATTTAAAATCAAAATAAAACAGGGGATGAAATCAGCACAACTGAGAAGTCCTAGACCTGCAAGATACAGGGTCCATTGTGGCAAGTTTTGATAAGTAAGAGTTTGTCCCACAGGGAAAGATGATCTACAGCTCCAAGGGAGCCATCTCTAGTAGTCCCTCCAGATCTGACTACAGATCTGGCAGTCCTTAAGGGAAGGGAGTTTAAGGTCACTTAGTTTACAGATCCTAAGGTAGCCTAATGTCTAAACTACAGAAAGGGTTGAGAGGATGGATGGAGTGTGGAAAATAAATATAAAAGGGTGAGAAGTATGTTATTGAGCCTAGATCAGAGGAGTTTTGTAACTTAGATTCAGATCTGATGTTATAGAAATTCTGTCCAATGGCTACGTTATCACCACTGAGGAGAAAGGATCCAACCCATCTCTCTGCCATGATTCAATCCCTTAAGGTTATAACCTGTCCACTCAAATGGTCACAGACTATCCCATAGGGGAACCACAATCCAGGGATGGGTTAAAACAAGTTAATCATTGTAGGCACCATTTCATCTAGGCTACCAGCTCAAGAATCCATAGGGAACCTCAACCTCTAAAGCTCTATGTGTGGGGCTAAGGCTGTTTAGGACCATGATAGCCCAGACACATAGAACCAGCAAGAGATTGAGTACAACCTTTAATCTAGCTATCCATTGCTTGAGTGAGGCTACAATGGTCCAGTCACAAGCCTACAATCTCTATAACCAGATCAAATCTAACATCTGATAGCGGATCTATACAAATATAGGGAAGTTTGCCACTGTACAATTTCCCACCAGGCTAATACAAGCTCAGGTGCAGAGAAGAAGGATCCATCTTGGATCGGTGGATTAGAATCCCCCTAAGGCTATAACCTGTCCACTTGAATGGTCACAGACTATCCCAGAGGCTATCCTCCTCACGGAGCCCAAGACAAAATAAGAATATCGCTGCCACCACCATGGTCACAAGGCTACCAGCTCAAGCTCCCATGGGGATTTCAGATCTAGTGGGTCCTGTGGTGGGGTTAAGGTTGTATATGACCATGATAGCCCAGACACACAGGTCACTTGGATCTGAGTGACCCTTAGAATCAGTCCTCCATTACTTTGAATCACAGCCAAAGCAATGGTCACTTGCCGCAGCGATCACATTCAAACACAAATCCCATAATGTAAAAATCCTATTACAAAACTTCCATTAAACTAGTTCAAAATGCATACAACGACATAGCCAGCAAGTGCTGGACTATGGAGAGAAGGAAAAAGAATAAGAAAACTACTTACAGCTATAAAAGAAAAGAAAAATGATCTCAGATCAAATCTCCAAGAGATGAGACGTGTTCCCAGATTTATTCCCAAGATTTCTTCCAAGATCCTCAAACCTAAGCTAAGTATGGGTTTATATAGCAGCGGTGTGGCGGCGCATTAGGGTTAGAAAACCCTAATTTTAACGATGCCACGTGGCCTAATAGTGATCCTTGGATGCCTCGAGGAGCATGCACAGAGATTTAAGTGTGGGAGTGCATGCCCTAATCGTTGGAAATTCCCAGAAGGTCCTCTACTGAAGTGATGGAAGTTGAAGTTCAGAGCTTCGCTAGGTAGCTATTATTTCCCAGACTTGTCGCGTGGTAGCTCTTGCTCTTCACGAGGATGGTTTGACATTAAAGCTTCAACCGTCGCGAGGTTGCCTTGGTTTGCTTTTCAGGCAATCGTGCGGTAGAGAATTACGCTCTCGCTGGATTGGGCTTCGCGAGGTTGAGTAGACATTAAAGCCTCAGATGTCGCGAGGTTGGAGTTCAAGCAGTCGCGAGGCAGCTGCGCATTCGCTGGGTTGATCTTCGCAAGGATGGATTTGAATAGCGTGAGAACTACGCGAGCACTTCTCTTCAATGGACTTTGAGAGTTTCCTTGTGAGGCTTTAATGAGTTCTGAACTATGCGAGGTTCCATGTCTTAATTAATCTTTGCGATGATGGCTCTGTCTTCGCGAGGATGCTTTCTTCTTGAATAGCGCAAGAACTACGCAAGGAGTTCTCTTCTAATATTTGCATCCCACGGCTACTGCGCGACAGCTGTGCGAAGAGTCTTCTGAATCTCTCTCTCCTCAGCCATTCTGAGAGAACTGTGCGAGGTTGACAGAGATCTACTTTAAACTACACGAGACTGTGTGATGTGTTCTACTCTTGAGCTTCGCGAGAGCTGCGCGAGTTTGTGCTTCTGAAGTTCTTCAGTCACTCAACTGCGCGAGAAGTTATTGTAAAGTCTTGGGAAGCTTAGTTGGACTGCGCGAGGCATATTTCTCCTGAATCCTCTAAAGCTTGGGTCAGCTGCGCGAAGCTCATTTCAGGTCTGGATTCAGAGTCCATTCTTCTGAGGGACTTCTGGTGCCAAAACAGGCTCCTTAGCAGGATTCCTGGCCTTATTTCACTGTTGATTATTACCTACATAAAACACTTAACAAGAACTTATTAGATGGCTAAGGGTCTAATCAAAGGTTAAGTTAAGGGGTGAAAAGTGGTACTTTTCAGGTCTTAACACACCCCCAAACCTAATCTTTGCTAGTCCCTTAGCAAAGCTACATTAAATCTACTACAAAAATTAAATGCCACTTTCGTAGGGAGCATGGATACATTTAGCATATGTACCAAGCCTTTTAAACCCCTAGGTGATCCCCTAGTGGAGGAGTGAAGTCTCCTAAGGGTTTTCAGTGAAGACACCCACAAACTTCTCAATGACACAATTAACAAAAGTGCAATATCATCAAGTGAGCAGTCAAGGAGCAGACTTAGTTTACTCTTGAATCAGTAAAAATAAAAGAAATTTAATCCATTGGTTGCATAGTAATTTAAACAGCATAAACTTCTCATGAATGCACAGCATTTCCAATCGCCACAACCACGTAAATCGCACAAGTGAGTGCCAGCACTGAGCTCATCATCAGATCAAAAATTAGGTTATAGGTCATACATAATGCATTCAAGATCAGACCCAAAAACTTTCCAGGGCATACTCTCATAAGGGTCTTGTTGAGGGGTTCATTTTCTCTCAGGCTCAAGAGCAGTTACATCCCCCAAATGGGTCTGTAAGCATGAGCATAGGCAAAGTTCTTGAGTGCTGACATCATTGACAGATCCTCACCATAGATTGGGTAGCTCTTTATCTCCACATGACATCTCACTCAACTTTGGATCACAAGAGCTTTTAACTGGGCTGTAATGTGGCTTATGGAGTGGGGTTAAAAAGAATGGAAGGTTGAAAAGGGGTTCAAAATTGAGAAATCAGTAGGTGAAGGAGGTGATTCATGACTTCACCTTCTTAAATTTAGCTCCCTTCATCTTCTTTGAGATTTTCAGATTTGAAGTGATCAGTTTCTCTTCTTGATTTTGATGTTCCAATGAAAGTTCCTCTTGACTCCTCTCATACTCCTCTACATTATTACTTTTGTTTCTTTTTGATGGAATTTTCTTCTTTTTGTTTTTGTTTTTGCTTTTCTGAAATACCGCCATGTTCTCAGTTACCATACTGCCAGAATTCTGAGATACTTCTTCTCCATTCACCTAATGTTGACTATAGCTAGTCCATCTTCAACTCTTTCTCCTTTACCTTCTGAATTCTCAGAGTGAGGGTAGACTGAATCAGGTTCATAGGTTCAGGTACAAGTACTCAGGTGTATTTTGAAGAAATTTAGGATTTAAAGCTCAAAGGGGGTATGGACAAGGGCAGTTGCTTTAGGGTTGGTCTTTTTAGGCTCAAACTGTCCAAGAGAAGGCCTTGATCCTTTCCTAAGTCTCATGAGTGCTGTCAGTTGTTTCAACTTGGAGTTGCCTAACTTCTAGTGAGCGCAGTGACTCAGCCAGTCCTTAGAACTAGAAGAAATTGCCTTAGTCACTCCTCAAAGGATGGAAAAAAATTTTATAGGCCCAATTCTCACTAGTTATGGTCTTCCTTTGAACTTTTAAGTATGTCATCACCTTTTTCTCTCTCTAATGATTCACTAAGTACTGATACAAGTGAGTTTCCTTGGTGATCTCGTCATGGAAATGTGAAATATTAAAAGTTTATAATGTCTAAAGTTTGCAAAAATTTTAAATTTCTTATTTGTCATGATTCTTAAGTGAACATAGATCTATTTCCATATTACTCAATGACTCTGTTGCACTTAGGTTAACTATTCCATTGGCAGGGTCTGCCTGCCACACCCCTAAACCTATGAGGAGCAGTGTCCTCACTGATTCAAAGGTGTGTGCAGCAGGTCCATTATTTGTAAAAAGAAAGGGAAATAACAAGGAGCAGAACACACAACAGACAAAGCAAAATAGTAATGACAAAAGAAGAAAATCTATTAAAAATGAGAAATGTACAAACTAAAAGAAAACAGAAGCAAAAGAGTGTAGAAACAGAAAAAATCCTAGGTACAATCTAATTAAAGTCTGGATCAAAACTTGTCCCAAACCATCTTCTTGGCAGGCTCTTGAAGGTGAGCCTCTTCCTCTTTTTTCTTTCGTTCCCTCTCTTCCTTTCTTTGGGCCGCAGTTTTGGGCATTGATGGTGCCTTGACCCTCATTTTTCTGGTCTTTGGTTGAGGAGGGATCACTGAAGATTTATCTGTGGTTGGCTCAGGGGATTTGATAGGACTTTTTCCTTTGGGACTCTTCCCTTTTGGGCCCTTCCCTGGCTGAGGCTGAGGGGGAATGAGAGGGGATTGGGCTTGTACTGGCTTAGGAGGGACAACAGGGGATTTATCTTTTTCTTTCACCTGAGGTAGGAGAGGACTTTTCCCTTTGTCCAGCTTAGGGGGAGCCACAGAAGACTTTTCTTATTCCTTTGCTGCAGGAATGGCAGGGCTCTTCCCCTTCGCTGGCAAGCTCATTGGTGGTGCCTCCTCAGACTGGACAAATGTTTCTTTTCCAATTTTTAGAGAGGCAGTAGTGTGAGAAGTTCTTTTAGCTATAACTTTCCTTCTCTGAGGATAGGTTTGTTCAGCAGGGCTTGATGAAGTAGCAGCAACAGGAGTCTTGGCACTTGGACCCATAGGTGGTGCAGAATTAGAGTCTGAGTCAGAAGGAAAAAGCTCAGTGGGATCCAAACCAACGGCAGCAGCAGCCTGTCTGCGTTCCTCTTTGGAAAGTAGGCGACCATGGGGATCATCCTGAGTAGAAGCTCTGGTGACCTTTGGAGGTGGGGATGGAGGGGCTGGCCTTTTTCCTTTTTAGGTTGCAGTGGCTCTTTTGGAGGTGGAAGGTTTCTTGGAAGGAGTCCTTTTTCTTTTAGGGGCAGGAGATTGAACAGGGGGAGGCACTAAGATAGGAGCAGGAGCTGGAGTAGGGACTTTAGCAGGAGCAGGAACTTGAGTAGGAGCAGGAGGGGGTACCGGAGTTAGGGTTGTAGGAGGTGGGGGAACAGGTTGTGTAGGTGTAGGGGTAGGGGGAGTGGAAGATGGCCCTGGTTGTGTGGAAGAAGATGGGGCCTCAGGGGGTGCTGTGGCGAGAGGGGTGGCCTGAATTGGTTGGGCTAGAAGGAAGGCAACCCTCTATTCCAAAATCTCAATTTTCTTGGTAGCATACAGGAGATTGGTATCTGAAAGCTCCTTACTGAGTTTGTTGATCTCCTGAGCATTGTTCAGTTTCCTTTCTAACAACCTAGATCTCTCTTTCGCCATTTCGGCATTGGCTTTTTCCATCTTCGTAGTCATTCTATAGTAAGTTGTCGCAGCCTTGTGCTCATTGATGGTCTCCAAAATTGACTCCCACCCCTTGGAAATATCTCTCAGCTTCTCGCTGTGGGCAAGCTTCAAGTCACTCAGCTTCTGCCGCCAAGGGGATTCAATGGATTGGTGAAGTTGTGCCATGCCCCTCAGAACATCCCTCTTGATATAGGCATTGTCCCTCATGGCATGGAGGAGGGTGAAGTAGGGAGGGGTGTAATAGGAGTGTCTGGGTAAGATTGGTAGAAATAGAGTGGAAGAAGTAGAAGGTGATTGATCCTGGGGGGGTAAAGTGGGGGCTGTAGTGATGAAGTCTAGAGGAGGGGTAGAAGTTGTTGGGGCAGTCTATGTTGAGTGGTCAATGAATTGAGGAGGGGGTAGGATAAGGGGTGGAATGGAAGGCATGGGTGGAAAATTAAATGAAGGATGGTCAGTGGAGGTGGATGGTACTAGATAAGGGGAAAATGGAATGGTGAAGGGTCGAAATGGAAGTGGTGGGGTTACAAATATGTGGGGTAGAATGGGAAAGGTGGATGGGAAAGGAATGGGGTCTGTTTGGGTGGAAGTGTTGGTAAATTATGGTGGAGGTAATATGAGTGGGGAAAGGATAGGTAGAGTGGGGAAGGAGTGGTGGGGTATGGTGTCTTGGAGGGTGGAGGGTGTAGTTAAGTCAATTGGGGTGAGGTCTAGTTGCACTGTGGAGTCAGAGGTGGAGGGGGGCTGGATCAGTGGGGTGGTAGGAGGTTGTGTAGAGATGGGTGGGTTTGTCAATGTTTGAAGGGTGGATTTTATGTTGGTGATGTCAGTCTGCATTTGGTCTTGGATTTTTGTTGTGGTGGATAGCTGGGTCTGGATGTCATGTATTAAGGAAAGGATATGGGTAAGGGTGTCTGAGGTTGGTTGGGGTGTAGTATGAGAAGAGGAGGGAACAGGTTGGAAAGGAGAAGTAGGGGCATGATGGAAAGTTGTAGGGAGAGAAGATGAAAGGTCTGGTGAGTGATGTGGTGTAGGGAGTGGGGAATCTGGGAGAGAGATATCATGGGTTGGCATGGTATCAAGCAAGGTAGTCATGAAGGCCTAATACCCTGAAGTGTTGGCTAGGTTAAAGTCAAGGTCTGGGAGTGGAGGTGAGGTAGGGATGGTTGGGATGGTGGCTGGGTCAATATGTGGGGTATCTGTGGGAATGATAGGGGTGGTTGGTTTAGGTAAGGATCTGGCTGGGGTTGTGTGAGAGGTCTTCTTTTTAACGTAGGATATCAGGGGAGGGTCACTGTGGTTTAGGTCGATGATGTTGAGATCTTTGGGGTAATGTATTGTGGTAAGGTGGGTGAAGGGAGAGTGTTGTCATGGGGTCCAACACTTTCCACCCAGGAACAAATCACAGGGGGAGGTGGAATGGAAAAGGGAGATAAGAGAGGGAAAGGGGGAGATGGAAGGGGCAAAGAAATTGATGGAGGGGCAAGTGTGGTGGATGGAGGTATTGCTGCAGAAGCAAAGGTGACAGAAGCTTGCACCACCTTCTTTGGAGCAGGGGCTTTAGCCCTCTTTTTGGGGGCAGGGGTGGCCTTTGCCATGTTAGCTTCTCTCCTTGCTCGTAAACAACCCGAGCTTCACCTTCTTCTTCTTCACTGGGATCCATCGACTCACGATCCCCCATTGTCTTTTGGCAAAAGTGGTGGGAGTGAGGTCAGCAGATAACTCCCCCATTGGTATCTTGTACCCTCCCCTCAAAAGTAATTTGGTGATGAGTCTTCCATAGGGGAGAGTGTGGATCTTCTTTTGCAGTCTGAGCTTCACCATCATATCCTTCATGGCCTCAAAAATCAACCATGCAGCATTAAATCCATGGCCTAGAGAGAAGGAATAGAGAGCATTAGCAATTGGTGTCCTCTCTTGTTGATGGCCGGAGCAATAAATATTCTTCCTCAACACTTGATCAATGAACAGCAATTTGGGATCCAAATCTCTTCTTCTGATGGAGTCCCCTGTGGCCTTCAAACCTCTGGTAAGGGCCTGTGCAATGGTATCAATGGGGGCACTCACAGGGGAACCATAACCACAGTTGGGATAAAAAATGGTAGGGATGCCCATGACTTCAGCAATCAATGTTGGGCTAAGTAGCATCTCAAAATTGTCAACTAACACAAGGAGGCCTGGCTGCCCATGTGTGTCTGGTCTGACCCTAAGGTGCTGGTAAAAGAGTTATACTAACCTAAGGTAGGCTAGTGCAGGAATCATTTTCATCAAGGGGATCAAACCAGCCTTGCGCAAGAACTCAATGGTAGGTGCTGACAATAGCTAAGTTTCAAAGAAAGATATATCAAAAATGGCTTCAGGCTCTAAGGGAATGGAAATGAGGAGCTCAGAGGGTGTAGAGTAATCATGTGTTTGGTCAGCCACCTCAGGAACCACCTCCTTCCCTTTTTGTTGTGTCGTAGAGGACTTGGCTTTCTTAGGGGCAAACTCCATGGGAGCCTGATCCCGGGCTCTCTTCACAGGTGCACTTTTAGGAGCCATTAAGATTCTCCTTGGTGAGTGTGCAGTTGAAATTTTGAAAGAAAAAATTAAGAGCTGAGTCTTACCCTAAAAGTTAGGGTTCTCTTCAATTTGATGCACGGTAGACCGAAGGAGCTCCTAGCAGGGGGCAACTGTTGATGGAAGCTTTAAGAATAAAAATCCAGAATTTCAAAGTGAAGGATGAACTGTAGACAGGATGCTGGAGGAGAGAGACTGAGAGGAGTGGGAGCTAGGGTTTCGCTGGCCGGAGAGGAAAGAGAAAGCAGTAAAGAAAAGCAGCGCGGGATTGGATTTTAAATATCACAAGGCTTGGCGTGCTTTAAAAATATCCGCTCGCTGGATAGGCATGAATGGGTCGCGAGATTGGATGTTCATTTAAACTACGCGAGGAAGCCCACACAACTATATCTAAAAGTCGCGACAGCAAAACAAAGTAATTCTTTATGAACTGCGCGAGAGGAAACCAAACCCAATTTTCAGAACCTCGCAATGGCTTAACAGAGTCAAAATTCACACACCCACTAGTCAGCCTTTTGACCTTTGTTTTGTGGGTGGATTCTCTCACAAGCTCTCTTCCAAGGACACCCATAAGCATTATAAAACATTCAAAAATTCCCATACTCTCAAAGCATTAAATTCATACATCATAAAAAGCATTCAAACAATACCATCATCATTCAATCACTTGAAATTATCAAACAAAGGGAACAGGAATAAAAGTAGGCATAAAGCACTAAACTCAGACTCCAACAAGATCACTAAAAATTCCTATAAACAGTAAAATACATAACATACAAAGTGCACAGTTCTTAGCATCAATTCAATGAAAGATCCCCTTCAAGGTTTGAGGATCCTTCACCAAACAAAAATTGGCCCTTGGGATTAACCACTGGTTGACTGGGCAACCTTCCCTCTTCTCTTTTGGCTAAGGTATTCGCTAGTTGGCCAATCTGCTCTTTCATCTTCTTGATGCTCTGACCATGAGAATTCACAGTCTGAGCCAAGGAACCCAGGTTTTGCAGTGAGGTCAAGACCTGGTCCTCGAAAGAAGTATTTCTAGGTTAAGATGGGGGTAAGACCAATTGATTTTATTGCTAATGGGGCTGCTGATGGTGCTGGAAGTTAGACCTAGGGGCATTCCCTTGATTGAACTACTGTTGTGGCCTTTGAGGTACAGCCAGCATCTGCTGGGGCTGCATATAATTGTCTTGCCTCCACCTCAGATTAGGGTGGTCTCTCCATTGGTAACCAGCATTTTGGTGCTAGTAACCATATGGCTGTCTGTTGTAGCTACCAGATTGTTGCTGGCCAAAAGATTACGCAGCAGCAGCATGCTCCAATACTAATCCAGGAAATTGCCCTGCAGATGGACATTCCTCCACTGTGTGCTGTGGGGACTGACATATCAGACATGCCTCCACCACTTGAGCAGCCCTTCTGGGTTACATCACAGTCAGTAATTTGTCAAACTTCATAGAGAGGTTTGCCATCTGCAACTGCAGGTCATTGTTCCCAGACACGTCACAAACTTTTCCTCTTGTCAATACAGCAGGCCCCACTTTTGACTCATACTCCTGACTAGTTCTTTCCAAGGATAGCTTTTGAAAAGCATTTTCACTAATCACCTCAAAAAATTCCCATGCCTCATCAGCAATTTTGTGCATGTAAGTGCCACCACAAGAGGCATCAACCATATCTCTACTTTTCTCATCAATCCCATTATAGAAGCTTTGAACAAGCTGCCAATCTGGGATCTTGTGGTGGGGGCATTGTTTGAACATTTCCTTAAACCTATCCCAGGCTTGATTAAAATCCTCAGTTGGGGCTTGGGCAAAAGCAAGAATTGCCTTCCTCAACTGGCTAATTTTTGTCTCAAGGAAGAACTTGGTCAGAAACTTGGTCTGCAGGTCTTTCTATGAAGCAATGCTATTGTTGGGAAGACTGGTCAACTAGGTACTGGCCCTATCCTTCAAAGATAATGGAAAGAGTCTGAGCCTAGTAGCCTCAGGTCCCAAACCAGTGATATTAAAAGTGATGCACAAGGCCAAGAACTGGTCAATATGCTTGTAAGGGTCCTCCTTGCTAAGCCCATGGAAAGAGGGCAGCATCTGGATGATTGAAGTCTTTATTTCATAATTCCCCTGAACATCAGGGAATTGAATGCTAAAAGGGAAGTTATAGTCATCCGGAGCATTCAACTCCTTGAGGGTTCTGGGTTGTTCTTCATCCATATTTGTTGTCACAGATTCACTTGGGGGCTCTCCTGTGGTGTGCCTGTCTCTTCTAAGTCTCCTTCCCCTTTCTAACTCAGGGTTAAGAGGCTCTAAAGTAGGGCTGAGAGATCTCCTCCCTAGCATACAAGCACACCAACAGCAAGGAGAGCTTCTTGCAGGCACATTGCAAATGAATAACTTTACAATTAACAAATTTATCTAACTAATTTATAACTATTCAAAGAATATATTTACTACTATCCTAGATACTGCTAGAGCATTTTCAAGAAAGATAGACAGAGTTTTAAAAGTTAGAGAGTTTGCAAACAGAGGTAGCTAAGCTCCAATTGCAGTCCAACTAACCTTCACTGCTGCTGTCTAGATCTGCAAAAAAAATTTACAAATACATCAGCAGTATCAATTATTCATAACTACCAAAGAATAATAAAACTACAAAAACTTAGGGTCTACTAATAGATCAACTCTCCCCGGCAACGGCGCCAAAAACTTATTGCTGCAGAAGCAGAGGTTTCTTTATTTGTTTGTGGTAAAAGAAATTTAAAATCAAAATAAAACAGGGGATGAAATCAGCACAACTGAGAAGTCCTAGAGCTGCAAGATACAGGGTCCATTGTGGCAAGTTTTGATAAGTAAGAGTTTGTCCCACAGGGAAAGATGATCTACAGCTCCAAGGGAGCCATCTCTAGTAGTCCCTCCAGATCTGACTACAGATCTGACAGTCCTTAAGGGAAGGGAGTTTAAGGTTACTTAGTTTACAGATCCTAAGGTAGCCTAATGTCTAAACTACAGAAAGGGTTGAGAGGATGGATGGAGTGTGGAAAATAAATATAAAAGGGTGAGAAGTATGTTATTGAGCCTAGATCAGAGGAGTTTTGTAACTCAGATTCAGATCTGATGTTATAGAAATTCTGTCCAATGGCTACGTTATCACCACTGAGGAGAAAGGATCCAACCCATCTCTCTGCCATGATTCAATCCCTTAAGGTTATAACCTGTCCACTCAAATGGTCACAGACTATCCCATAGGGGAACCACAATCCAGGGATGGGTCAAAACAAGTTAATCATTGTAGGCACCATTTCATCTAGGCTACCAGCTCAAGAATCCATAGGGAACCTCAACCTCTAAAGCTCTATGTGTGGGGCTAAGGCTGTATAGGACCATGACAGCCCAGACACATAGAACCAGCAAGAGATTGAGTACAACCTTCGATCTAGCTGTCCATTGCTTGAGTGAGGCTACAATGGTCCAGTCACAAGCCTACAATCTCTATAACCAGATCAGATCTAACATCTGATAGCGAATCTATACAAATATAGGGGAGTCTGCCACTGTACAATCTCCTACCAGGCTAATACAAGCTCAGGTGCAGAGAAGAAGGATCCATCTTGGATCGGTGGATTAGAATCACCCTAAGGCTATAACCTGTCCACTTGAATGGTCACAGACTATCCCAGAGGCTATCCTCCTCACGGAGCCCAAGACCAAACAAGAATATCGCTGCCACCACCATAGTCACAAGGCTACCAACTCAAGCTCCCATGGGGATTTCAGATCTAGTGGGTCCTGTGGTGGGGCTAAGGCTGTATATGACCATGATAACCCAGACACATAGGTCACTTGGATCTGAGTGGCCCTTAGAATCAATCCTCCATTACTGTGAATCACAGCCAAAGAAATGGCGGATCACAAGGCAGCAACCTTGCACAGAGCAAATCACATTCAAACACAAATCCCATAATGTAAAAATCCTATTACAAAACTTCCATTAAACTAGTTCAAAATGCATACAAAGACATAGCCAGCAAGTGCTGGACTATGGAGAGAAGGAAAAAGAAAAAGAAAACTACTTACAGCTATAAAAGAAAAGAACAACGATCTCAGATCAAATCTCCAAGAGATGAGACGTGTTCCCAGATTTGTTCCTAGGATTTCTTTCAAGATCCTCAAACCTAAGCTAAGTATGGGTTTATATAGCAGTGGTGTGGTGGCGAATTAGGATTAGGAAACCCTAATTTTAACAATGCCACGTGGCCTAATAGTGATCCTTGGATGCCTTGGGGCACGTGCACAAAGATTTAAGCATGGAAGTGCGTCCCCTAATCGCTAGAAATTCCTATAAGGTCCTCATCTTAAGCGATGGAAGTTGAAGTTCAAAGCTTCGCTAGGTAGCTATTGTTTCCCAGACTTGTCACATGGTAGCTCTTGCTCTTCGCGAGGATGGTTTGACATTGAAGCTTCAACCGTCACGAAGTTGCCTTGGTTTGTTTTTCAGGCTGTCGTGCGGTAGAGAATTGTGCTCTCGCTGGATTGGGCTTCACGAGGTTGAGTAGACATCAAAGCCTCAGATATTGTGAGGTTGGAGTTCAAGCAGTCGTGAGGCAGCTGTGCATTTGCTGGGTTGATCTTTGTGAGGATGGATTTGAATAGTGCGAGAACTGCACGAGCACTTCTCTTCAATGGACTTCGCGAGTTTCCTCCCGAGGCTTTAATGAGTTCTGAACTGCGCAAGGTTCCATGTCTTAATTGATCTTCGTGAGGATGGCTCTATCTTCACGAGGATGCTTTCTTCTTGAATAGCATGAGAACTACGCGAGGAGTTCTCTTCTAATATTTAAGAGTCTTCTGCTCTTCTCCTCATCTGCTCTCGAG
The DNA here is from genome assembly GCA_021018995.1 of Chloranthus sessilifolius. Classification (NCBI taxonomy): domain Eukaryota; kingdom Viridiplantae; phylum Streptophyta; class Magnoliopsida; order Chloranthales; family Chloranthaceae; genus Chloranthus; species Chloranthus sessilifolius. Next base: position 62,814,638 of record CM037586.1, read on the forward strand.
TTAACCGTGTGAGGTTAAGAGAGATCTACTTTGAGCTGCGCGAGACTGCACGATGTGTTCTACTCTTGAGCTTCACGAGAGCTACGTGAGTTTATGCTTCTAAAGCTCTTCAGTCACTCAACTGCGCGAGAAGTTGTTGTAAAGTCTTGGGAAGCTCAGTTGGATTGCGCGAGGCATATTTCTCCTGAATCCTCTAAGCTTGGGTCAGCTATGCGAGGCTCATTTCAGGTCTGAATTCAGAGTCCATTCTTTTGAGGGACTTCTGGTGCCAAAACAGGCTCCTTAGCAGGATTCCTGGCCTTATTTCACTGCTGATTATTACCTACATAAAATACTTAACAAGAACTTATTAGATGGCTAAGGGTCTAATCAAAGGTTAAGTTAAGGGGTAAAAAGTGGTACTTTTCAGGTCTTAACAGTTCCCTGAAGATCTGCATCCCATGGCCACTGCGCTACATCTGCGCGCAGGAATGCCTAGACCTCTCTCTCCTCAGTGAATCGCGCGAAGATTAAATGCTCCTCTCTTGAGCTGCACGAGACTGCACGAGTTTTGCACGAGCACTTATAACTAAGCCTCTCGAGAACTACGTGAAGTCTGCTTTCTGGGCCCTTCTGTCATTCATCTACGCGAGAATAGTGCGAGCAATTGGTGTGCTGCCTTTAGAAACCCGCGACAACTACGCGAAGTCTTTTTCTCTGAAATAATTGAACCCTGCGGCATCTGTGCAAGGCTCACTTCTTAACTTATTGCTGCTTTGTTGTGCCTATGCTGCAGCCAGTTCTCTGTCTGGGTCTAACTTCCTTTCTCCTAAGACACTCCTGGGGTAAAAGTAAGCTTCTTGGCATGGTTAAGGCCTTATCTGCAGCTGCTGCTTACTACCTACAAAATGGGCTTAACATACATTTATTAAATGACTAAGGGTCTAACAGAGATTAAGTTAAGGGGTGAAAAGTGGTACTTTTCAGGTCTTAACACACCCCCAAACCTAATCTTTGCTAGTCTCTTAGCAAAGCCTTAACTAATTAAATGCCACTTTCGTAGGGATCACGGGTACATTTAGCATATGTACCAAGCCTTTTAAACCCCTAGGTGATCCCTAGTGGAGGTGTGAAGTCTCCTAAGGGTTTTCAATGAAGATACCCACAAACTTCACAATAAAAATAGTTAAAAGTGGTGCAGTCAATGGCAAAACAAATTTCAATGAATAAAGCATCAATCCACTTTCCTTTGGAATTCAGAGGAAATTGTAGCAGTAATGTAGGCAATTTAAAACTCAAAAAAAAAAAAAAAAAATTTTGCATGTGTTTACATTTCCACCAATTATTTTACATTAGAAATTCAATGTGCACATATCAGTACCAAGCTTGCCTTAAATTCAAAAATTAGGTTGGATACAACCCCAATGAAGTTACAATTCATACCCAATTCTCACTAGGGTTATCTCTCAACAATGAATATCTAGGGGTGTTCACATTTAAAGCAGCTCAAGAGCAGTTACAGACCCCAAATGGGCCTGCAAGCATGAGCATAGGTAAAGCTTCTAATTTCTAACATCCTCATGGCTTTTCACCATAGATTAGGTACTCCCTCATCTCCACCTGACAGCTCATTTCACTTTGGATCTTCAAGGTCTTGTTGAATGGTTTGTAATGTGGCTTATGGGTGAGGGATATAAAGAAGGAAGGTGTAAAAAGGAAATCAAAATTGAGAAATCAGCAAGGTAAGGAGTGACTCATTACTTCACTACCTTCATTTCAGCACAACTTCATCTTAGTTGATATATTTCAGAATTAAAGTGGCCAGTTTCTCCTCTTCTTTTCAATTTTCAAATGATGTTCTTCTCCAAACTTCTATTCCTTTATCTTTTTTTATTGTTTTTCTTCTTTTTTTTTATTATTTTTTTTTTTTTGATAAACTGCCACACAAATACCACCAACACACTGTTATTCATAGGTTACTTTTCTTCTCCTTCTATCAAATGTTGAACCACTCTCACTTCCTTCAACTCCTCCTTTACCTTCTGATTTCTCAGAGTGAGGGTAAGGTTGAATCACGTCATGAGGTTAAGGTGCAGGTACTCCAGTGTTTGTTAAAGAAAAGTAGGACTTTTTTAGGCTCAAAGAGTGTATGCAAAATGGTAGTTTTAAAAGGTTGGGTTTTCAGGCTCAAACTATCCAAATGAGGGCCTTGAATCATTTCCTTAGTGTCATGAGTGCTATCAACCAATTTTGATTTGGAGGTGCCTAACTTCTAGTAAAAAGTGTTGAGTCAATCAAACCTTAGAGCAGAAAAAATACCAAAACACTCTTCAACAGACATTGATGGGCCTAAATCTCACTAGGTATGGTCCTCTTTTTAACTCATGGAGTGTATTTTCACCATTTTCTCTCCTCTTAGGTTTACTAGGTACTAATTTAAAATTTCTGATGTTAGCTTCATGGTGGTGCCAAGATTTTAAATTTTTCAGTTTCGAAATGTCTGCAAAAAATATTTTAATTTTCCATAAATTTCCTCATTGCAGCAAGTTAGGTGAAAATCAACTTTATTCATCCCAATTATACCACCACTACTGTACTAAAGTTAACTATTCTATTGGCAGACCTACCCTGCCACACCCCCAAACCATGAGGAGCAATGTCCTCACCGGTTCAAAGGTCAGAAAGTGCAGGGTAATAGTCAGGAACAAAAAAAAGGTAAATACACATAGACAATATACACAAAGTAATACAATCAAAAGAATCTATTATCTTAGAAAAACATGTACAATTGTAATTACAATAATAAGAAAAGAAGTGCAAAGGCAAGAAAAGCCTAATCTACAATCTAGGTTTTAAGAGGAGGAATATGAATCTGAATCTGAATCTGTGAACTAGTCCCAGCCCATCTTTTGTGCATGTTTCCTAAGTGCAGCTTTGTCCTTTTTCTTCCTTGCTTGCTTCTCAGTTGGACTATTTTTCTTCTTTGCTTTGCTCTCAGCTGGACTCTTTTTCTTTGGCTGCCTTGGTTTCTTTGGTTGTGGTGGTTTCTTCATGGTTAGAGCTTTTGGTGCCCTCACCCTCATTTTTCTGGTTTTGGATTCAAGAGAGATCATAGGGGATTTTCCTTTATCTTGCTCAGGGGGGCTACAGGGAACTTCCCTTTATCTGGCTGGCCATGTGGTGGTGCCTCCTCAGACTGGGCAGCTGGCTCTTTGCCAATTTTAATAGAGGCTGCTGTGAGAGCAGTCCTCTTAGCAGTGACTTTCCTCTGTCTAGGATAAGTTTGCTCAGTAGGAGGTACAACAGGAGGGGCAGCAGGGGATTGAGTAGGTTTAGGCTCAGGTTCTAGCATGAGTACAGAGAGTGGGGTGGGCTGCTAAGTTGCAGTTCTGGTAGCAGCCAATGCAGCTTCCAAAGAGGGTATCTGAATTTTGGCTTTAAGGAGGTCAGTTTCATGGATTTCCTTTTGGAGTCGGAAGATTTTCTGGGCATTGTTGAGCCTTTTTTCAAACATCCTGGCCTTCATCCTCTCCACATTAGTATTTGCCTTCTCCAGCTCCAAATTCATCTGATGATAAGCAGCCATAGTTTTTTCCTTCTTATAGGCCTCCAAGATGTTAGTCCACCCAAGGAAAATACCCAGTAATTGCTTTCTGTGGGCTTCCTCAAGTTTAGCAATCTGCTGCTGCAGGGGGGTCTCAATGGATTGCCTAAGTTGGGCCATGCCCCTCAGGACATCCCTCGTAAGGTAGGGATTATCCCTCATGGCATGAAAGATGGTGAGATAGGGAGGGATGTAAAAGGAGTGTTTGGGTGCGATAGGAAGAGAAGAAGTGGAAGGAGCCGAATGTGATTGGTCCTGGGTGGGGGAAGTAGTTTTATCAGTGGGTAAGTCTGGTTGTTGGGGGAGGGTAAAAGGTTCTGGGTCTGTTTGGGTGGATTTGTCAGTGAATGTTGGAGGGGGTGGTATAAGAGGTGGGATTGAAGGCATAGGGGGAAATGAGAATGGGGTAGGCTCACTAGGAGTAGGGGGTGATTGGGAAGGGAAAAAGGAAATGGTGAAAGATTTGAAAGAGAATGGTTGGGTTGTGGGGTCAGGGCTGGGAGGGGAAAGGACCAGGGAGGTTTGAGTGGATTGTTGAGGGATGGGTGGGTTTGTCAATGTCTGAAGTATGGATTTGATGGATGTGATTTTAGTTTGCATCTGATCCTGTGTGTGTGTTGTGGATGATAGTTAGGATTGGATGTCTTGGATGAGGGAGAGGATGAGTGTCAGTGTGTCTAGGTTGGGAGGTTGAGATTGTGTAGAAGATAGCACAGGTTGAAAAGGGGAGGAAGGGGCATGATGGAAAGTGGAAAGAGGGAGAGATTGGGGTTCTAGTGAGTGATGTGGTGATGTATTTTGGGAATCCGAGAGGGGGGTGTAGTGGGTGGGCATGGTGTCAAGGAAACTAGCCATAAAGGCTTGGAATCCTTTGGTTGTGTTAAGGTTGAGGTCTATGTCTGTGAGTGGGGATGTAGTAGGCATGGCTGGAGTGGTGTCTTGGTCAATGTGAGGTGTGTAAGTGGGGATAAAAGGGATTGTGGGTGGTGTGAGAGAGATGGTGGGTGTTTTGTCAGTAGTTTTCCTTTTCTTGTATGAGATCAGTCTGGGTTTTGTGAAGATGATGGGGGTATTGGGGCTGTGTATTGAGGTAGGGTAGGGGATGGTGAGGGGCTGACATGGGGGGTGGTGTCCTCCCAGGTACCAATCACAGGAAGAATGGGTGTAGGCATGGATAATGAAGATAGAGGAGGGTGAGAGAGAGATGGAGTAGGGGTAGGGGATGTTGTCAGGATAGGGGATCCTGGAGTAAAAGGTGGGGGATGTAGGGGATGTTGCAGCAGTGGTAGTGACAGGCTCTGGAACCACCTCTTTGGTAGCAGGGGTAGGCCTTGTAATAGCTTCCTCATCATCTTGCTTGGGAGGGGCCTGAGTCTCAGCTTTCCTCTTCCTCTGTGTTTCCATCAGGCTCCTGCTGATTCCCCATTGCCTCTTGGTAAAAGTTGTAGGGGCAAGGGTGGTAATCTCCTCTCCTTTTGCTATCTTGTACCCCCCTTTAAAAGCAGTTTGGTGGTGACTCTGGCATAGGGGAGTGTGTGTGGCTTCTTATTCTGCCCTAATTTCTCCACCATATCCTTCATTGCTTCAAAAATTAACCAGGCGGCATGGAATCCATGGCCCAGAGAGAAAGAGTAAACAACATCAGCAATAGGAGCTCTCCTCTCCTGCTGATGGCTTGAGCAGTAGATGTTCTTTCTTAGGACCTAATCAATGAAAAGGAGTCCAGGCTCCAACTCTCTTCTTCTAATAGAATCCCCTGAGGCCTTTAATCCTCTAGTAAGCGCCCTTTCAATGGTGTCAATGGAGGCACTCACGGGAGGGCCATATCCACAGCTAGTGTCAAATGCAGCTGGGATGCCCAATACCTCTGCAATCAGCTTGGGGCTAACTAACATTTCGAAATCATCAATCAACATAAGAAAACCTGCTTGTCCATCTTTGTCCTTGGTGACCCTGATGTGCTGATAAAAGAGTTGCACTAGCCTAGGGTAGGCTAGTGCTGGAATTTCTCTCATCAAGGGTGTCAGGCCAGCGTTGCTCATAAATTAAATGGCAGGGGCAGAGAGAGGCTCATTCTCAAAGAAGGGCAGGTCGAAAGCTATTTTAAGCTCTAAGGGGATTGAAGCCATGAGCTCAGAGGGTGTAGAAAACTCAGCGGTTGGCTCCTCTACCTCCTCAACCACTTCCTTCCCTTTTTTCGGTGCCTTTGAAGTCTTGACCTTTTTAGGAGTGGTCTCAACAGGGGCCTTATCCCTAGCCCTTTTCTTTGGTGCACTCTTAGGGGCCATTAGAAACTCTACTTTTAAAGATGAAAAAAGGGGAACTGAGATCTGAGTGCTTACCCTAAAATCGTAGGGTTTGGTTCGATCTGACGCACAGTGCACCACGAGATCTCTGAGCAGAGGGCAACTGATGGGGATGATGTTAGGAACATATCTGTATATTCCTGGTGTGAATAATGGGTTGTAGAATGGATGCTGGAGGAGAGAGGGAGAAGAGTGCCGGAAGCTAGGGTTTCGTTGGATGGAGAAGAGAGAGTACTGGAAAGGGAGACAAGCGCGGGGTTAAAATATTTATCGCTAAGTTTGGCGCGCTTTGAAACATATCCTATCGCAGGATGGAAAATGAAACCTAGCAACGGTGTAATCGCCACTTGGATTGCGCGAGAGGCTCCTAGGGTTCACTTTGGATCGCGTGACAGCTAGTGAAGAATTCTATTTGAATTGCGGGAGAGTCTCCCAGGCGTCCTTTTGGATTGTGTGAGAGGCTCTCAGGCGTCCTTTTGGATTACGCGAGAGGCTCTCAGGCCTCCTTTTGGATCTTGCGATAGCTATTGAAGTGCTCCATTTGGATTGCGCGAGAGGCTCCTAAGTTTACCTTGGAGCTCACGACAGCTAGTGAAGAATTCTATTTGAATTGTGTGAGAGTCTCCCAGGCGTCATTTTGGACCCCGCGACAGCAAATCATTAAACAGAGAGCATGCGCTCTTCATTCTGTCATTTGCATTTGTGCTGTGGCTGGATCCTAAGTGAAACTCACCACCAGGGGCACCCCCAGACACTTTAAACTCAAACATTTAAGCATTTGCAGTAAAAATCATTATCCAAACATCGTACATTCAATCAAAAACCACCAATTCAAGAGAAGTAATCATCAAACCAAGCATAAAAAGAAATCAGGCTAGACAGATTCAGACTTAAGTGGGGCCTCTAAAATTTCGTTAAAAAAAAAATTTTACAAAGGAAGGCAATACAAAACTAAGAAAACCAAAGTACATATAATACACATTGACACACCTGTGAATCAGTTTAATGAAGGGTCCCCTTGAAAGTGAATGGTGTCCATAGGTTCAGTAGGTTTTTCTAAACAAGGCTTAAGCCTCTGACCATTCACCTTCAAGGTTTTCCCAGACTTGGGATCCATGATTTCCTCAGCACCATATGGGGAAACATTTATGACAATATAGGGACCTTCCCATCTGGATTTCAGTTTTCTAGGAAAAAATTTAAGTTTGGAGTTAAACAACCAAACCTTATCACCAGCCATGAAGTTTTTTCTTAACAAACCCTTGTCAAAGAAAGCCTTGGACCTTTCCTTGTATATTCGGGCATTGGCATAAGCATCCATCCTCAGCTCTTCCAGTTCTGACAGCTGCAGAGACCTGTGATGACCAGCAGAAGTTAGGTCTAGATTTAAATTTTTTATGGCCCAATAGGCCCTGTGTTCTAACTCTACTGGGAGATGGCAAGTCTTGCCATAAACTAATCTGAATGGGGACATCCCAATGGGAGTCTTATAGGCAGTCTTATTAGCCCATAATGCATCATTTAGCTTTTCAGCCCAGTCCTTCCTATCAGTCCTCACAGTCTTCTCAAGGATGTGCTTGATCTCCCTATTAGAAATTTTAACTTGCCCACTGATTTGCGGGTGGTAGGAAGTAGCAATCCTATGGGTGACAGAATATTTCTTGAGCAAGCTCTCAAAATTCCTATTGCAGAAATGGCTACCCCCATCACTGATAATGGCTCTAGGGGTGTCAAATCTTGAGAAGATATTCTGTTTACAAACTTGAGGACAACTTGATTATCATTGGTTCTTGTGGCAATAGCTTCTGCCCATTTTGAAACATAATCCACTGCCACTAAGATAAAATAATAACCATTTGAAGGAGGAAAGGGGTCCATAAAGTTAATACCCCAGACATCAAACAGCTCCACAACAAGGATGGACTGCAAAGGCATTGAGTTTCTTTTGGACAGCCCTCCTAATTTCTGACAGCTCTCACATGTCCTGCAGTGTGTATTGGCATCTCTGAATAAAGAAGGCCAATAAAACCCACACTGTAAGATCTTGTCAGCTATTTTTCTTTCACTAAAGTGGCCCCCACAGGTATTTTCATGGCACATGGCCAGAATACTGGGGACATCACTTTCGGAAACACATTTTCAAATGATTTGGTCTGCACAGTATTTGTATAGGCAAGGTTCCTCCCAAAAAAAGAATTAGACCTGTGAGAAGAAGAGGTCTTTGTCCATTTTGGTCTAATGGGCAGGATTCTTGCCGATAACTAAATAATTTACAATGCGTGCATACCAAGGAACCAAGGATTGAATGGCAAACAATTGCTCATCACAGAAAACATCATTTGCAGGGTCATCAACACATTTTTCCAACACAATTCTGGACCAGTGGTCAGCTACCACATTTTCCACACCCTCTTTATCCATGATTTCAATGTCAAACTCCTGCACCAGGAGTATCCATCTAATCAGCCTGGGCTTAGCATCTTTCTTGGACAATAGGTACTTCAATGTTGAGTGGTCTATGAAGATTACAGTTTTAGACCCAAGTAGGTAAGGTCTAAATTTGTCAACAGCAAAAACCACTGCCAGAAGCTCTTTCTCAGTTGTGGTGTAATTCAGCTGAGATTCAGTAAGTGATTTGCTGAGATGCTGAGATAGGCAATGACCACTGGCAACTTATCTTTCCTTTGGCCTTAAACAGCACCTATTGCTAAGTTGAATGCATCACACATCAACTCAAAGGGGAGTGCATAGTCAGGTGTTTGGAGTACAGGGGTAGAGGTGAGGCATATCTTCAAAGTTTTAAAAGCCTCAAGACATTCAGTAGAAAAATCAAAGGGCACATCCTGGCAGAGCAGGTGGCACAATGGTTCAGCAATTTTGCTGAAGTCTTTAATGAACCTCCTGTAAAATCCTGCATGTCCAAGGAAAGATCTGATTTGTTTGACTATTCTTGGAGGGGGCAAATTTGTAATGAGGTCAACTTTAGCCTTATCTACCTCAATCCCTTCTCTAGAGACTACATGGCCCCACACAATACCTTGTGTTACCATGAAGTGGCTCTTTTCTCAACTTAAGACCAGATTGGTCTCCTCACATCTTTCCAAGACCAGGTGGAGGTGTTACAGACATTGGCCAAAACTGTCCCCATATATAGAGAAATCGTCCATAAAAATTTCCAAGAACTTGTCAATCATATCAGAGAATATGGCATACATACACCTCTGAAAGGTGGCTGGGGCATTACACAGCCCAAAAGGCATCCTTCGGTAAACAAAGGTGCCAAAAGGGCAAGTAAATATAGTTTTTTCTTGGTCATGAGGGTGCACAGGGATCTGATTGTACCCTGAGTACCCATCAAGAAAGCAATAGAAAGCTTTTCCAACCAACTTATCCAGAATTTGATCTATGAAGGGGAGAGGGAAGTGGTCTTTTCTGGTCTTAGAGTTAAGCTTCCGATAATCGATGCAAACCCTCCAGCCAGTGGTCTCCCTGGCTAGTCTCAGCTCTCCAGACTCAGTTCTAACAACTGTTATGCTAGATTTCTTGGGTACCACTTGGATAGGTGCCACCCATTCAGAATCAGAAATGGGATAAATTACCCTATCATCTAGCAATTTAATGATCTCTTTGAGGACCACTTCCTGCATGTGAGGATTCAATTTCCTCTGCATTTCTCTGGAGGGTACTGAGCCCTCCTCTAAATGGATCCTGTGCATACAGATTGATGCATCTATCCCTCCTAGATTCGCAATGGTCTAGCCAATTGCCTTTTTGTGCTTCCTCAAGACTGTTAGTAATTCTTCCTCTTGCTCATTGGTAAGAAAGGAAGAGATAATTACAGGAAGTTTTTCACCTCTCTCAAGGAAGGCATATTTCAATATTTCTGGAAGGTTCTTGAGATCCAGATCAGGGGCTTGTTGGGTGGATGGCAAGATTGGTGCTTTGTTGGTTTGAGGAAGAGGCAGTAATGTAGGTTTCCAAATGGAATGCTGCACTAAGCCCACAGAAGACTTTAATGTGGTCATGTCTTCTATCATAACAGCTGGGCTTCCTTCCTCTACCATGTCCCAAACTTCAATTAAACTTGTGATAATGTTGCCCCAATCCAGCAGAGTAGACAATTCTTCTTCAACAACTTCCTTTAGTACATCCACTGCAAAGTTTTTCTCATTGCCCAGCTGAGGGTACTTTACACTGTTATACACATTAAGTTCAACCTTCATATGTCCGAAAGTTACCTCCATGATCCCTGACCTGCATTGAATGCATGCATTGGCTATGGCCAAGAATGGCCTGCCCAAAATAACAGGTATAGGGGTTGTACTCTTGTTGCAGCCCATGTCAGGAAGTCTGCAGGGTAGAAGAACTTGTCCACCCCTACTAAGACATCCTCAACCACTCCCATAGGTCACCTTTTAAACCTATCAGTCATTAATAGCACAATGGGGGTGGGTTTTAGCTCCCCCAAACCTAGCTGCTGATACACACTGTATGGCAGCACGTTTACACTGGCTCTAAGGTCTAGAAGGGCCCTTCCAATTGTGTGGTCTCCAATTATGTAAGGGATAGTGGGTATCCCTGGGTCTTGCAACTTCTCTGGCATTGTTATGTTTAATATAGAATTAACTGTATCAGTTGCAAAAACCTTTTTTGACAAATGGCCTCTAGCTTTTCTTTTCTGGGTACAAAGGTCTTTCAGAAATTTGGCATAAGCTGGGACCTGTCTAATTGCATCAAGTAGGGGCAAATTGATTTTTACCTGTTTAAAGGTCTCCATCATTTCCTCTATCTGTGCATTCCCCTTATCAAAAGGGGCAGGGCCACTCAAAGCTTGAGAAAATGGCAACTGAGGTACTGCTGGTTCCTCAGCTGCAAGCCTATGACTAAACTTTTGTTTTTTTTCTTTTTTCATCTTTTATTTTCTGCTGAGGCTCAACTACAGCCTCTTTATTTTTCTCTTGTTGCAGGGTAGCAGGCAACTCTTGACTCTGTGGTCTAACAAATTCTTTTTCACTTTCATTCAAAAAAATTTTTGAATGACCTCTCCTTGTTCCTTCCCAACCTGGTTGTCCACCAGCCTGCCAGACCTTAGGGTTGTGATGGTATTAGCTCCCTCAAAACTTGAGGAACCTTCTCAAATCAAATATTGGCCCTTAGGGTTGGCCACTGGCTAGCTTGGCAACCTGCCCTCTTCTCTTTTGGCCAAGGCATTAGATATTTGGCCTAGCTGCTCTTCCATTTTCTTTATGCTTTGACTGTGAGAAGTCACAGTCTGAGTCAAGATTCCAAGGCTTTACAATTAGGTCAAAACCTGATCCTCGAAAGAAGCATTTTGGGGCTGAGGTGGGGGAACTACCAACTGATTTTGTTGCTGGGGCAGCTGCTGATGCTAGAAATTTGACCTTGGGGCATATCCCTAGTTAAATTGCTATTGTGGCCTTTGAGGTATGGCCAATATCTGTTGTGGCCGCATGTAATTGTCTTGTCTCCACATCAAATTTGGCTGGTCTCTCCACTGGTAACCAGCATTTTAGTACTAGTATCCAAATGGCTATTTGTTGTAGCCAACAGATTATTGCTGGCCAAATGATTGGGCAGCAGCAGCTTGTTCCATCACATACTCAGGATATTGCCCTGTAGATGGGCATTCTTCCATAGTGTGTTGTGGAGATTAGCATATCAAACATGCCTCCATCACCTGTGCTGCCAATCTGGGTTGCACCACAGTTAATATTTTATCAAACTTATCAGAAAGATTGGCCATCTGTATTTTTAGATCATTATTCCTAGATACTTCATACATCTTTCCTTTGGAAGTTTCAGCTAGTCCCATTTTAGAAGAAGGCTCTTGAACAATTCTTGACAGGGACATCTTTTGGAAAGCATTTTCACTAATGACCTCGAACAAGTCCCATGCCTCATCAGCTATTTTGTGCATGTAAGTTCCACCACAAGGGGCATCTACCATGTCTCTGCTTTTCTCATCAATCCCATTATAGAAGCTCTGGACAAGCTGCCAGTCAGGGATCTTGTGGTGGGGACATTATTTGAGTATCTCCTTAAATCTGTCCCATGCTTGATTAAAATCCTCAGTTAGGGATTGGGCAAAAGTAAGTCTTGCTTTCCTCAACTGGCTAGTTTTTATCTCTGGGAAAAATTTTGTCAAAAATCTTGCCTTGAGGTCTTTCCAAGAAGTGATGTTGTTGTTTGGGAGAGTAGCTAAACCAGGGGTTGGCCCTGTCCTTTAGGGAGAAAGGAAAGAGCCTTAATCTAGTGGCTTCTGGTCCCAAACCAGTAATGGAGAGTGTTGTGCACAGGGCCAAGAATTGGTCAATGTGCTTGTAGGGGTCTTCCTTGCTGAGCCCATGGAAAGAGGGAAGCATTTGGATGATTGAGGTTTTAATCTCATAGTTTCCCTGAACATCTGGGAATTGAATGCTGAATGGAAAATTATAATCATCAGGAGCATTCAATTCCTTCAATGTTCTGGGTTGCTCTTCACCCATGACTGTTGTCTCAATTTCAGTAAGGAGCTCAACTGTGGTGTGTCTGGGCCTTCTTGGTCGTCTGCCCATTTCTATTTCAGGGTTAGGAGGCTCTAATGTGGGACTGAGGGATCTCCTTCCTAACATGCACACACACCAACAGCAGAGAAGACTACTTACAGACATATTGCAATTAACAAAATTACAACTATCCTAATCAACTGCTATGAAATTTTCAAAGGAGAAATAGACTGAGTTTTTGAGGGTTAGAGAAGTGCAAACAGAGGTAGCTAGACTCCTAGTACAGTTCAACTTTCCTACTCTGCTACTGTCCAAATCTGCAAGAAAAATTCAAAATGTAAATCAGTAGTATCAATTATTCACAAGCACAGCTACCAAAGAACAAAAAAATACAAAAATCTAGGGTACTAATAGATCAAGATTCCCCGACAGCGGCGCCAAAAACTTATTAAGGTATTTTAGATGCTTGCTGCTACTTTATTGGAAACAGTGATAATAATGTGTTAATGAAAATGAATCAAAGGTGGATTGAAAACTACAGAGCAGCAAGTCTAAAAATACACAGACCTACAAGATACAGGGCCTGTTGTAGCAAGTTTTAATGAGTAAGAGTTTGTCCCACAGGAAAAATTGATCTAAATCTCCAAGGGAGCTTTCTTTAGTAGGCCCTCCAGATTTGACTACAGATTTGGCAATCCTAAATGGAAGGGGATTTAAGGTCACTATTGTCTAAATCCTAAGGTAACCTAATGCCTAAACTGCAAAAATGGTTGAGAAGAATGATGGAGTGTGAGAAAATAAATATAAAAAGGCTGAGAAGTAAGCTATTAGCTATAGATCTGATGGGTTTTATAACTCAGACTCAGATCTGCTGCTGTAGAAATCCTGTCCAATGGCTACATTATCACCAAAGAGGAGAAAGGATCCAACTCACCCTTGTGCCATGATCCAATCCCTTATGGCTATAACCTGTCCACTCAAATGGTCACAGACTATCCAATAGGGGAACCACAGTCCATAGATGGGTCTAAACAAGTTTATCATTGTAGGCACTACTTCTTCCAAGCTACCAGCTCAAGAATCTATTGGAACCTCAACCTCTAAAATTTTGTGTGTGGGGCATAGGCCTGCAATGTGCACTAGCCTGGACACACAGGACCAGTAAGAGTTTGAGTACTAGCTTTAGATCTAGCCGTTCACTGCTTTAGAGAGACAGCAGTGATCCAGTCACAAACCTACAATCTCTACAACCAGATCAGATCTGCCATCTGATGGTGGGTCTATACAAATACAGGGGAGTCTGTCTCTGCACAATGTCTCACACGGCTTCAAGCACAAGTGCAGAGAATAAGAATTTACCTTAGATCTATGGATTGGCCTCTCCCTAGGGCTATAACCTATCCACTTTAATGGTCAAAGACTATCCACAGAGGCTATCCTCCTCACAGAGGTCTAAGACAGAATAATTAGATTACTGCCAACACCATGTTCCCAAGGCTACCAGCTTAGGCTCCCTTGGGGATTCGGATTTAGTGGATCCTATGGTGGGGCGTAGGCCTGCATATGTGCCTAGCCTAGACACACAGGTCACTTGGATCTAAATAAATCCTTAAAAATAATCCTCCATTGCTTACAATACAACTTATCAATGGAGGATCTCAAGGCAGCAGCCTTGTACAGAACAACCCTCAAACTTCAATCCCATACATGCATAAGATCCTATTATAAAATTCCATTAAAACTATTCCAAATAGACATACAAAGGCATAGCCAGCAAGTACTAGACTATGGAGAGAAGAAAAAGGAAAAAGAAGTTGCCTAAACCCTAACCTTAGCCTACTGAAACTCTACAGCTAATTCAAGAAGGAGTCAGAAGTCCCCTAAACCTAAACTAGGCTTAGGTTTATATAGCAGTCAGCTGTCGGACCATTAGTGTTAGGAAAACCCTAATTTTATCGATGCAACTGTGGCCTATTTCTGTTCCTTAGATGCCTCGAGGCATGTGCACAAAGATTGGAGCATTGGAGTGTGTTCCCTAGTTGCTAGAAGTTCTCAGATTACCCCTGCAGAAGTGGGGGGAAGTTAAGATCTCGAGCCTCGCTAGGTAGCAAGAGTTTTCAGGTCTTGTCGTGTGATAGAGTTGTCATCACGGGATTGAATTGACTTGAAGCTCTTACAGTCACGGGATTGATACTTTGGTCATCGCAGGAATGCTCTGGTCGTCGTGGGATTGCGCTTTCTATTTGAGTGGCGCGGGAATCGCACGCACAGTTGATTTCTTGGTGAATCTCACGGGGATCCTCACGATGAAGCAATATGCATAGGCCTCTGGATTGCGCGAGTAGTTCCCTGAAGATCTGCATCCTGCAGCCACTGCGCGACAGCTGCGCGCAGAAATGCCTGGAGCTCTCTCTCCTCAGTGAATCACGCAAAGATTAAATGCTCCTATCTTGAGCTACGTGAGACTGCACGAGTGTTGCGTGAGCGCTTATAACTGAGCCTCGCGAGAACTGCATGAAGTCTGCTTTCTGGGCCCTTCTATCATTCATCTGTGTGAGAACAGTGTAAGTAGTTGATGTGCTGCCTTCAGAAACCTGCGACTACTGCGCAAAGCCTTTTTCTTTGAAATAATTGAACCCTGTGGCATCTGCACGAGGCTCACTTCTTAACTTGTTGCTGCTTTGTTGTGCCTATGTTGTAGCCAGTTCTCTATCTGGGTCTAACTTCCTTTCTCCTGAGGCACTTCTGGGGCAAAAGTAAGCTTCTTGGCATGGTTAGGGCCTCATCTGCAGCTGCTGCTTATTACCTACAAAATGGGCTTAACACACATTTATTAAATGACTAAGGGTCTAACAGAGATTAAGTTAAGGGGTAAAAAGTGGTACTTTTTAGGTCTTAACACTATCCTTGTCCAGACTCGTAACTCCTACCTCTTCTTGTATCTCTACAGGAAGGGGATCGATTTTATGTGGGATGGGTATTTCGATTAAGGCATCTTTTCGTGGGACTTTATCTAGAATCTTGAAAGACAACATTTTTGGGTTTTATATTTTTTTAGTTGTTTTAGGATTTTATATTTTTTCAATATTTTTTAGATTTTTATTTTCTTCAGGGATGGACCCTTGGCAGTACGAGTTTGTGTATATACAAGGTATTGCCTGCCAAGGAATTATCTCACTTTTTATAGGTTATTTTTTCTTGGGAAATAAGTGCCAAATCTTAGGCCACTCCCCTCTTCTAGGGTTTGAGGCAAAGATACCCAATAACGTACCTGAGGGGCCGCTCCTTTACCTGTTGGGATGGAGGGTGCTGACTAATATGGCTGTTTGGAGTTAGCCTCCATCATGTTAATACCCATTTCATCTGAAATCATATCCTCAAATATTAACAAAGTTTTATGGTGATTTACCACAGGGGGAGTTTGTTCAGGTACTGGCCGTCACTCTTCGAAAAGGGATAGGGCAGCCAGATCTATTTCGAGGTTGGGAAGGGAGATGTTGGGATTGGTGGGATGGACAGGGGTTGTGGGTTTATGTGGGGTCAAATGGGTTACCCCATTTCAATCGATTTTTATGACCCCAATGCTGACAAAGGATTCCTTGATGTATGGCCTAGGGTGAGGTTTTTCTTCTATGTTGATTCCTCGAGCTCTTGCAGCTGCAGCGACCCTAGCTTTCTCTTTGGCCTCTCGGACCTCTTCCTCGGTGGGCTTGTAACCTAACTCGAATCGGACCTTCTGTCCCTTGGCAACAACCGACACCCTTCTGCCCTGTAATCTAGGCCCAAGCCCCCTACCTTTCTGATAGCCCCACTTTTGGAGCATAGCCGCCACTGCTACTATTCTGCCTCTATTTTTAGGAATGATGCCCCCAATAGGCTCCAGGAGTATTACTGATACCTCATATTCAAAACTATGGAGATCGGCATCCTCAGCGGTATGCGGTACATCCAGTACATTAGGCTTCTCCACGCTGTTGGTGGCCTTTTCTTTCTCGTCGTACCCCTCACCGATGATCATGATAATCTTGTGTCCCGATGCAAACTTGAATTTCTGGTGCAGTGTGGAAGGTATGGCTCCGACCTCGTGCAGCCATGGGCACCCCAACAACAGATTAAATGAGGATTTGATATCCATTACTTGAAACAAGATGGAAAAGTTCATTGGCCCTATCAACAGCTTAAGATCAACTTCTCCCATTATTTCTCTCCTGGTATTATCAAACCCTCTAGCATTGGTTCTTGTGAGCCTTAACATGCATGGATCGACCTCGATCTTGGTGGCGGTTCTTAATGGGCATATATTCAATCCGGACCCATTGTCAATTAGAACCAAGGGGATTATCATGTTGCCAAACTTGATCATTATGTTCAAAGACTTCGAGTGGAAACCTCCTTCCTCCAGCAAGTCAGAATCAAAAAATGAGATGGCATTCAGAGCCATCACTTGGCTAATTATCTGCCTGACTTCGTCTGGGCTAACTTGGAGCGATACATGCACATTTTTCAATGCCCCCATTAATGCTTGGAAATGAAGTGGGGACGTCATTAACAGATCCTACACAGTGATATGGGCGGGCATTCTCCTTAGCTGAGTCTCTAGTATATGTTCCCTACTCATTTTTTCGAAGCGGTTCACAGCACTTTCTTCCCCTCTGGTTGGGCTTGTGCTGCTACTGGTGCTTCTGGCTACTTTGATATCCTCCTAGACCACATGACAAAGTCTATGGCCCCCTCTCTGTTGTTGCTGTCGGCGTTAGCATTAGTTTGTTTGTAGCTCAGCGGGGCCTGATGAGGATCATAGGTTGGTCATGAGAGCTGGAAATGTATGGATACCAGTATTAGAGGTACTTGTACTGCGGGCTTAGGCAGTGTGGGTAACACTTGATTTATTTTGGTGGTAGCAAGTTGGGTGGAAAAATTGGGCCAAATGAGGGTGATGAAGCTTGAGGGTGGTGGCACGGGGGGAAAAGGGGTGAAAGTAGGCCATTGGTAGTTGATGGGCGATAGAGGATCGAGGGTTTGATGGGCCATCAGGTAGTTGACGGGGGTGGTGGAGTTTGCAAGTGGTTAAACTGGAGTAATGGGGTGGACGTAGACCATGGATAACTGACTGGTGCGGGTGTAGGATTGGGGGCATGTTGGTCATTAGGTAGTTGATGGGGGTGGTGGTGTATGATTGATATGCATTTATGTATACATAATTGACGAGTGTGAGTGATGGAAAGTATGCCCTGAGATCCAATGGCTCAACTTGTGATGCGGGGCTAGGAAAATAATCAGATAAATTCAGGGGTTCAATCACCCCAACATTCCCTTCATCATTCCTTGGCAGTGATGCCGAATAACTCTCCCGATCATTGATGTAATTGGACGGATCAAATTCAAATTCCTCCTCACTTTCTATCATCCCGATGGTGGGTCTGGGACATGCTCCTCTGGTAGGATGTGGGGGTAATGGCACTTGATGGATGTTTGCATGCTAGTTTACTTGAGAAGGTGCTGGTGGAATTATTTTCTCGACGTCAATCAAATCTTGGATTGTG
The DNA here is from genome assembly GCA_021018995.1 of Chloranthus sessilifolius. Taxonomy (NCBI): domain Eukaryota; kingdom Viridiplantae; phylum Streptophyta; class Magnoliopsida; order Chloranthales; family Chloranthaceae; genus Chloranthus; species Chloranthus sessilifolius. The sequence continues at coordinate 62,832,576 of CM037586.1, forward strand.
TGCTTCAAGGGGAAGCAGTGATCAGTCGGGTGACCCGGACCCTGATGAAAATTACAGTGGGTATTTGGGTCATAGTTCCTTGGGATCGGATGAGGAGGAGGTTGCGGTTGACGAATAGTGACTAATCTTTTTTCCACTAACAAGGGCAAAAGTACACTCAAAGATTTCCCCAGAGGTAAAAAACTCGATCGTAGCAGGCTCTCATCTGTTCCGGAGTCATTTGCATTCCTTGCCCATTCCCTACTCTCTACATCTGCTCAGTTCTAACTGATGCTAGCGAGGCTGCCTGAAATTGAAACGGGGTTGTATTATTATTGGGCCTGATATTAGTAATGTTTTGAACATCGGCCCCTGTCCTCTTCTTAGTTCTTTACCCTGAAAATCTCCTAACCCCACTGGATCCACTTGGTACGTTCTTATTTAGACTCCCTGATGGCGTCCTCACATCGGTTAGCATTTCTCACCAGATCAGCGAAGCTGGACTACTGCTGGTACACCAAAAAGTCTGAGATCACTGGTAGAATATTCTTTGAAATCATCTCTATCTGCTCATCATCAGGTATCCTATTTCTGACTTTAGCTGCCAGTGCTCTCCAGCACCTTAGACAATCATTGAAGGTTTCATTCGAGTTCTGCCTCACACCGACTAAATTTGACGTACGCGACTTTATGTCCATGTTGAAACATATTGCTCTTGGAATAAGTGGGTCAAATCGTTCCACGTCTTCATCATGGAGGGTTTCAAGTATGTGAACCACCGCAGGGCCAGACCTGTCAGATTATTTTGGAAGACTTTTATTAGCAGTCTTTCGTCCCCTCTGTATTAGCACATGTCCCCACAGTAGGACTTCAGGTGTGCAATAGGATTGTTGGTGCCGTTATATTTGTCAAAGGCCAGCATTTTGAATTTTAGGGGTAGGGGGACCTCGGCGAACAAGCATAAATCTGTGAAGTTCGTGGCGTGGATTTCAGCACCACCCATTTTCATCAACTGCTTTTGTATTTTGTCCAATTATTCTTTCAGCTGCTCTGATTCTTTCGATACAGGGGCCGCTTTCTCGGCCGTCGGTTGGACTTCACTCTGGGCCACCAAGGGGGTGGGCAATTATGGGAGGAGGGTTAAGGTTGGTCAATACCACAGCATAGGCCCCACTATTCCAAATCTCGTCCTCCTCATACTGCTGGTCAGCATAGTGTGTAACGAGGGCGGGATTCTCTTGTTGGTGTTGCATGGGTTGGATGGGAATGGCATGAGTAGGGATTGGGTGAGCCCATTGGGGGTGAGGGAAAGCTTGTTGGATGATGGGATGAGTGGAAGTTTGGTTTTGGGGTGGGGCCCAATGGGGCCATTGGTCATGGGGGATGGTTTGGAGAAGGTCTCGAGGTATGGGGCCATGAGAAGCATGGGTTTCAATAGGGTGTGAAGGTTGGGTGAAATGTTGGGGGTATTGTGGAAGGTATGAGTGTGGGGTTTGGGCTTGGGCCATGAAGCCTTGGTCATGATAAGGTTGGGCCATGGGCCATTGATGGGTTTGGGCCACGTACCCTTGATAGGTTTAGGCCGTGGGCCCCTGGTGGGTCTAGCCCAATGGGCCTTGATGGGTATGGGCCATAGGCCCTTGGTGGGTCTGGCCCAATGGGACCTAATGGATCTGGGCCATGGGCCCATGGGTAAGGGTTTGGGCAATGGACCCTTGGAGCATGTGGGCCTAGCCCACTGGGTATTGGTGGGTATGGGCCATGGGCCCTTAGAGGGTTTGGGCTTGGGCCACATAGGTTTGGGCCATGGGCCCTAGGTGGGTTTGGGCCATGGGCACTTGGGGTATGTGGGCCTGGCCCATTGGGTTTTGAGGGGAATGGGCCATGGGACATTGGTGGGTTTGGGTCATGGACCCTTGATGGGTTTGGGCCATGGCTCTTGGGTATGGGAGATGGGTGTTGGGCCATTGGGCCTTGGGGATTATGAGTGGTGGGGTTTTGGGCCAATGGGCCTTGGAGATCATGGGTGGTGGGGGTTTGGATGGTGTGAATTATGGGGGGTTGATGGGGATCATGGGAAGTGAAGCATGGAGATTAGCTAGGGTATGGGATGGGTCCATGGATGTGGGGTATGGAGGAGGGGAGGCATTTTGGGAAGCCTTCCACGTGGAATAGGTTTGGAACATCTCCTCCATCATAGTCATGGAGGGAGGGTCGGATGGAGATGGGGGATTTAAGGGGTGATGGGGTATAGATGGGATGTAGGTAGAAGGAAAATTGGGCATGGCCCCGGTAAAATCGGGCATGACCCGGGTGAGTGATGGGATATGAGGGGGTGTATTGGGTACGTTTTGGGATGATGAAGGGTAAGGTGTAAGTGTTTGGGAAAAACTGGGTATGGCCTCGGTAAAAATGGGCATGACCCTAGTAGATGGGGGGATATGTGGAGGGTTGGATAAGGCGAAAGTGGTATAGGTGAATGAGGGCGGATTGGGCCTATAGGGGGAAGATGGGAAATGGGGCATGGATGTGGATTGGGAAAATGGGTTTGGGTTTTGTATGGATGTGGATGAGAAATGTGTTGGATTTGGCATGAGCATGGTTTAGGCAAAAGATGGGGAATGGGGGGTAGACTTTGGATGTTTTGGGAGGTGGTGGTTGGGAAAATGGGGGTGCCAAATGAGCCGATAACGGTAAAGGGTGGTTGGGTGAGGGGGGTGGTGGAAAAGACTTCCCCCGAATGTGAATGGGTTGGAGAATGTGGCCGGGATGTGTCAGGATCGGCATGAGTCGGGTCCACTACCCACGACATTCTATGGGAACGGGTTGGGTAAGGGTGCCTTGGATAAGGCCCAAAAATCCTCCTCCTTCCCCTACGGGATGGTGGAGGGTAAGATGATGTCATTGTGTCGACACCACAAACTATATATTTTTTTGTTGTGATTTGATTTTTATTTTTTAGTGGTTTATTTTTGTTTAATTTTTTTGAGAAAATTTTGAACCACAAAGGTTTCGAGGCCTTAGAATTCCCTTCTCGGGTGGCTCTCGTATCCTGATTCAAGACCCGCGGCGACGATCCCGACGCACTTTGAAAGAATCAAAGGAAACCTTTGATCTATTAAAGGCACGGAAATTGAGGCGAACAACCCGATCCCTCGGGATGAGCTAAAGAGAAGTCACCTTTTGACCAGCGGGGGCGTATTGGGTGTCGGAGATGGCGGGGCCCAAACAAAGGCACTAAGCACACTGATCGGGGGACTCGAGAGGTGAAAAGGCCACAGATTTCTGTCTACTGATGGTCAGAACAAGCTTGGCACAACTAATACATGCGCCAAGGTAGCAGGGCTCCTTTTTTACACTGGCACAACTAATAGTTGCGCCAAGGTAAAAACTGAGGATTTAAAGCTGGCGTAACTATTAGTTGCGCCAGTTATAAATATGGGATTTTTGCACTGGCGCAAGTATTAACTATTAGTTGCGCCAGTTATAAATATGGGATTTTTGCACTGGCGCAACTAATAGTTGCGCCAGGCAAAAATGATGCTCCAGACCTAATGACAGCAGGCAACAGCAGCCTGAAATGGGTCTATTTTTTTAGGGTTTTGTGGAAGCTAGGCTTTCGAGAACTAAGCTTTTTTTTAGTGATCGGTTCTCTCCTTACCGCACCTAAAGGTTTGAGTCCGATATAACTCGCTAGAGCGCTCCCCAAGGGTTTTAATCTTTGGAATGAGAACCCACCCAATATACCTCCGGCGCAAGCGCCTTCTCAGATACTAGGTGGGCAGAGACTTTTCTGAATCATCGCCACTAGGGTCTGCCGCCATACTAAGACCTGGGCGGTTGTATGTGTGCCTAAACCTAACTCTTTTAAAATCTACCCCGTAAAAGCAAATTAATTAAGCTCCCTATTCTTGATTGAATTGTAACTCTTTTTTCAAAACATTTTCTTTTAATGAAAGTTTCCTTTAGTCCAAAAGATGGAGGTGATGACCCCGTTCCGCCTCTACGGGCCGACGTCCATTGTCGAAATATGTTTGCACAAGTAGGCCCACCAATCGGCTAAGGCACTTTAAATGACAGAAAATTAAAGGGAATTAAAACACAATGCACAAGTAGGCCTGCCAATCGGCCAAGGCACTAAAGTGATGGAAAAGTAAAGAAATTAAAGGACAATGCGCATGTAGGCCCGCCAATTGGCTAAGACTCGTAAATGATGGAAAAGTAAGGGTGAGAAAAATAAAAAAATAGCAAAAAATTAGTAAAAATGATAAGTAAAATAAAAAATAAAGGGTCAAATTTCAAGGAGAAGCTCTACAAGCTATCCCCAGCAGAGTTGTCATCTGTGCAACCGTGGGATTTATGACGATCCTGTTGCGGTGATGCACTCGCTTGCAAAAATATAGAGTCGCCACTCGGATCTTTCGGTGTCCCGAGAAACCTAGTTCATTTTTATGAGCACCAAAGTACTAAAAATATGACTCTGAATCCAGTTCACACCAAAGGCTCTTGGATAGGAGCTTCGGTTATCGATCGGGAAGGTGTTAGGCACCCGATCAACCTGCTTAACGCGGTCTCTACTAATGGCCAAAATAAAAATAAAGTAAAAGAATAGAAAATGGCTTCCTCTTGCCCAAAAGGGCTTAGAATCCTATTTGTGTCCCTCCGTTTCTACCAAAAATTCGGAGGCGTAACGGCACAAATGGGAGGATGAGAAGAGCCAAAAAGAGATAGGAGAAGAAAGGGGAGAGCCGGAGCCCTCGGGCCCTTGTAGCACCATAGGAGAGCCTTGCGTGACTTGCTTTTGATGAGCTTTCGAAGGCTTGAATGGTGGAAAGAGGGGTTCTAACCACTAAGGCTTACTAGCTAAGAGGTAGAGAAGGGAGGCAAATGGATAGCACACACCTAACCTAGAGGCTTTTTAGGAAAGGTAAGGCATGGAATGAGGTTTTGGAATTCTGAAATTTGTATGAGCAATGGTGCACCAAAGAGAGACAGATCTTCTCACTTTAAGCTCTTTCTCTCTTAGGCAAAATTTCTCTCTTAGGTAATCTAACATCTAAGGTTTCCTAGGATTTTTGGAGCCTAGAAATGTGTGAGAAGGTCTTCCAATGGTGGATGATAGGGTGAGGCTTTAAACCACTTGATGGGTTGCAAATAGGGTATAAAAGGGTGTAATAGAACTATCAAAATACACCCCAAAGGTCAAGGTGGTCAACAAGTCAAATCCCAATCACAAATTTTGGGGCAAAAAACTAGGGTTACTGTTCATATGCCTGGCACAACTATTAATTACGTCAGGCAAATATACAGTAAAACAATTCAGTACAGTACCTTGGAAGTTGCCTCGCGAGGGTGGGGTCCACTTTAATACTGACGCAACTATTAGTTGCGCCAGGCTTAAATTCTAGGAAAATGGCCTGGCGCAACTATTAGTTGCGCCAAATCATTTCTGCGGAGAAATGGCCTAGCGCAACTATTAGTTGCGCCAAATTCCAAGGGGGCCCACTTGAAATTACTCCTTTGCTCTCCCGGTTTGGACCGCCATATCTTTCGATGTATAACTCCGATTGGAGTGATTCTTTGACCGTTGAAAAGCTAACGACTTCTACTTTTCAATGGTATAAGATTCGATCATAGTAGAAGGCCGTAGCTACTTTTGGTGTACCACTCTTTTTCTAAGGCTCGGAAGGTTAGGTTTAGGTTTAGAACGGGTTCTAAGGGTTAGGATTGATTTCTAAAGGTTCGGGGCAAGTTCCTAGGATGATTCCTAAGGGTTTCATACATGCCATCAAAAGCTCGAGAACGCACCTCTCAAAATGTGTTTTGATCAGGCCTTGGGCCAAATTTGGGTGTCTACAGTAAGGAAGATTTTCTTTTGTACAATCATAAATTACGATTGTCCATTTTCTTCGCTTTTTCAGAAAATCGTAAATCACGATTTCTAGCTTCTCCTATTATGACGATTCTTTAATTTCGATTGCTCACTTGTTCTTCTTGTGTTGCTTCCACTTCTAGAGAATCATAAATTACAATTTTTTTATTTCTTTACTTCATCAACGCACAATCGTCTTTTATGATTTTCTAGCTTTCAACATATAGTGAATCGTCTTCTTACGCTAAATCATCTTTTTACTACTTTTTGAGTTCGTTTTGATGAATATTAATACTTTAGCTTTCTTTTACTATTTTTTTTTAATATCTGTACATCAGTATCTTATTAGTAGCAAATTAAGTCCTAGCATTACTAAGTAAAAGGTTATAAAATGGCATATTATGTGGCTGATCACACCCTCAAATTTAAGCTTTGCTAGTCCCTAGCAAACAAGGAAAAATAAACTATCCTAAACTAAGAATTTAAATGCCACTTTCATAAGGAGCACGATTGCATTTAGCAAATGTAACAAGCCTTTAAACCCCTAGGTAATCCCTAGTGGAAGAGTTATCGTCTCTTGATGGTTTTCAGTGAAGTTACCTACAAACTTCAAAATATATTTTTGAATTTTTCAGGAATTTTCAAAACTTAAAAGAAATAAGAAGTTAAAAATCTATGCTAATTTTATACACTAACTAAACTAATTAATCAATCATCATAAGGTTATTATGATTTTCAAAAATTTCAAATCTATTATCCTTAACTTTCCATCATCGCAGTCATCCATGATCAGAACTCCAACACTTTCAATTCATAGCAAGCACAGAGCGTATATCAATGAAAAGTTTATTCATCATAAATATTTCTAAACTGTAGTATTTAGAAAATATTTTCATCCAAACTTTCACTATTGGTATACTCTCAAAAAGAATATTGAAATTTTGGATTCTCACAATATGTATATATAATAAATTTTTCAAGAATGCTTGACTAAAAAGGTAAATCTCATGGAATGGATAATGAATTATGTTCACATGATTTCTTTATTCATTCATAATATCTATTTTATATATCTCTACTGGATTCATACTTGTGCAAATCGTAAATCAAAAAGGTCTTTCCTTTGGCCTATAATGGGGCTTTGGGTTTCAGAAGGTTTTCAAAGAAAAGGTTAAAAGGTTTCAAAAGTTCTCTGAGTATTTAGCTCTTCTTTTTCCTATTCTTCTTCTTCTTTCTATTTCTATTTCAGTAAGTATCATGGTATTGGTAACTTCTTCCTATATTTCTTTTGTTATGTAAATCCCATTTCTTCTCTTCTTTTTTTCGGCTTGGAAGCTTTTATGTTTCTCTTTTCAAAATCGTCTCTTTTTTTTTTTCTTTTCCCATATATATTTTTTTGTATTTTTTTTTTCAATTGTACCCTTTTTCGACAGATCCCTTATCTGTTGATTCATACTCCTTTCACTCCCCCTTCTTCCCTTCTTTTTCAATCTAAACTCTCAAAAAATTGTATGGGTTAAAGGTTGAAAGCTTTGCGCAAGACATATGGTTAAGGGTGTATAAAATCTTGGTACAAAGAAATTCGGTTTAGGCTTCTAATATGAGTTCAAAGGGTAAATATTTTCTGGGATTTTAGCTTTTCGGTTTTGACAAAAGATGGCCTTAAATCATCTTTACGATTTTACTAGCATGGATGTCTTATTACTTTGATACATTTAATAGATAGTTGCTCTAAACAAAAAATCATCACATTAACAAAATATTTTGATTTTAAGTTAAACAATATGAGATTTTACTTGCAAATAGTAGAAGTTGAAGAAAAAACTAGCTTGAATAGAAACAGTCTCTCTCTAAGAATAAAAGAGAAAATATTAGCTCAAAAGCTCACTGGTATATAATTTTGAAACTATAATCTAAAATATTATAGTTTTGATCAATTGTATAGTTTCAAACATTCATTCTGATACAGTGTTCTGAAGATGCTAAACATGAATTGCAACTGTTCTATTTTGATTGTTGAACTAATACTATGATGGATTGTTAAGTTTTATAGATTCCTAATTTTTTTCTCATCATAAATTCACATATAATGATTAACTTATATATTGAGCTACAAATATGTTGTTGTGTGTCCTTTGAGTTTCACAAATGATTACTATGTTGGATATTCAACCATTATATCATGAATTTTCTGGGACGAAAATTCCTATAAGGAGGGGTGAATGTAATAACCCTAATTTTAGAAATGTTGAGTTGTACTCGTTCCTATTCGAATACGGTACGTAAATTTTAGAGGATAAAAATTCTTTAAGGTGGGAAGAATGTAACATCCCAAAAAAATTTCGAAATCATAAGTCCTATTTAAATGCGTGTCCGTTGAGAAACGCATCACCGTTTTGGATTTTTTAGATAAAATTATTTTTGGGTCCATTTGGACTACATCTAGAGTTTTTGGACCAAAGCTTATACACTGTGGTGGTGTATTGGCTCAATACCGAATCCGATTGATGAGTGGTTTGGGTGTGTAGACCCCGCACCGAACCAAAGGATAATCTTATAATAGATAATACCTCTGTTAGGTATATCCGTTTCATGAGGAATCTAATTCCTTGGATAAGACTAACACCCAAAAGGGGTGTATGTGTTACGTAGGGGAACCAGCCCCTTTAAGTTATAAAAGGCAAAGCTTCTTTGGGAAGCTTCACCGGTTTGCAATTTTAGGGCTTTCTTGGGTTTCTAAAGAGAGAGAGAGAGAGATAGAGCTTTGAGAAAAGAAAGAGAAAGAAGGGAAGAGAACCTAGATGTTTTCTTTCAACCTTTTTGTTTAAGCCAACCATTTGATCGGGCCATACATGATAGATAGGGTGGTGAGTGTTGTGTGTGCAAGCTTGGAGTTCTATGAGAAATCTGTGGGTTGAGGATCGAAGTAAATCCCTAATTTTTTACTTTGAAACCCTCGCTTGGGCATGAGCACGTGGATCGAGGAATCTATCATTTAAAGGTGTGAATAATTTATGTTAAGTGGTGATTTATAGTTATGTTAATCTTTAGTTAGGATGTGGGAGAAAGAATTGAAGAAAATGATGTGAATTTGATAAAAAAATGAGTTTGGGAAGTTGAAACCCATGTTTAGGAGAAATCTAATAAAATCGATCAATCGAAATAAGTATCTGATTGATCAATTTTGTCAGAGTAAAAATGTGAAGGTTTCTGGAGAAACCGATCGATCAAAATAAAATCTGATCGATCGATTTAAAGAAAAATGAGTTTGAGAAGTTGAAAACCCTTGTTTAGGAGAAATTTGACAAAATTGATCAATCGAAATAAGTATCCAATCGATCAATTTTGTTAGAGCAAAAATGTGAAAGTTTATGGAGAAATCGAGCAATCGAAATGAAATTCGATCGATCGATTTGGAAATCGATCGGTTGATTTTGACTGAGCTTGCAGACACTGCTTTGGTATTTTGGCAGTAACTTTCAGCTTTGAACTCTGATTGATGCAATTCTTACGGTGTTAAAAAAAGGACAACAAGATCTACAACTTTTATGAATTAATAATTTTGTGAATCCAAAGATATAAAGGTTAAAATTTAAGGGGAAAGTTGCATCAAAATCTAAGTTAGCATGAACTTGTCCATTTTCACCTCGTTTTGAGAAAATACTTAAATATGTCTAAGTTATTAGTGATTAGAGTTAATCCTTGATGCATCATTGTGTGCTTGTGATGTATATTGAGGGCAGGAAGCCATCGATAGGACTTTGATTTGCTTCACGCAACTTCAAGATTGAGGTAGGGGAACTTCAACATAAATTTATATTTTTGACTTTGATTCATAGTTCTCTGATATGATTGCATGAAAAATGTTAAGTTTCATCGTATATGAAATAGCTTTTGAATTCTTTGAAACTAAAACTGAGAATTTTGATTTGCTTTGACTATATTACAAAGATGTGAATTCGTGACGCTTTCAAATGTCGATTAATTCGACACTTGGACTTTAACATGGAACTTGCATTGCGAATCTTTTGGATTCTTTTGGCTGCATCCCTTGGAGCTGGTACGGCGGCATAATCCGTACATGCATTCATACATGCGTTGCATATGCATCCCTTGGAGCACCATTCATCCCTTGGACATGATGCATCCCTTGGACAATCATTTAAACTTGGGCACCCTTTGATAGATTGTGGCGCCCTTGGAAATATTGAGACACCCTTGGATACATTGTGACACCCTTGGAAACATTGAGACACCCTTGGAAATGTTGAGACACCCTTGGATACATTGTGACACCCTTAGACACCCTTGTATTATTTTGGTTGCACACTCGACATTGTTTGCAAATTCGCTTGAACTTGCACACCCTTGGGCACTACTGATTGTTTAATATGTTTCTTTATACATATGGTTTTGATGAAAACTCTGTTTTGAAAGTAAAAGCTTTGAAAGTCTGTTTTGAAATGAAAATATAAATGCTTTGAGACTCAGTTTTGAAAGATGGTTTTAACTCCTGTCATTGAATCTATGCTTTCTGATGATAAAAATGTAAATTGTTATTGAATGTCCTCTACTGAGCTTAGAAGTTAGCTCACCCTGACTATATGTGTAACAGCTGCCATATTTGTATAAATTAGCAATATTATGTTTTTGAGATATTTTGTACTTCATGTATAGGTTTTCTTTTCATTATTTAGATGACGGATGGTTGTCATTGGTAGAAAGCTATACATAGTCTTGGTTAGCTTTGTGATATAGATCTTTGCTAGTTTACTATTTTTAAAAGATGAGTAAATATCAGTTTCTGCCATATTGTTTTATGTCAGAGTTATTAAATTACTTCTGTAAATGCACTACTTTGTACACAATACGATGCACTTGTATGACAGGATCATGTTAGGTGATCCGACGACGCGACCTTTCCTATATACGATAAGGGAAAAAGTCGGGTCGTCACAATACGTCACAGGCACAGGTATAGGCATTGATCAAGACCTTGGCTTTAAGAAAGATTTAGACTACGTACCAGAAGAGAAGATCGTCCGCTTGAGGATTTTCGCCTTAGTTATGGATCGTAGATTATGGATTTGGTAAGTTGGGCTTGGTACATTCGTGATATTATTCATATATTGTACACCACTGTTAGGTGATGGTTGGCCATTACCGGTGGTTTAGTTTATTTCTTTTGAGATTACATGTTCTTTATATAGAAATAGAGATTTGATTTAGTTCTATCATATGTATATATGCTTTGATTTATGCGCTTATTAGTGGATGTACCAAGTTTTATGTATCAGATTGTGACCTACGGTATAACGGTCTGGTTTTCCCGTGTTAAAGAAAAAAAAATGTGTCGAAAAAATCAGGCTGTCACAATTGGTATCAGAGCTTAGAAGTTAGGTCTTATTGCGACTCAAACGCGATGGCATTAGATTCTGTCGAAACTTAGGAGGGATTCACAATCCCTATTCTGAAATCTTCTAGAGATTCAGAGCCATGTCTTTGAATGAGTTTAGGTTTTGTCAGAGCCTAAGCTTTAAGTCTTATGAGAGACTGAGAGCCCTAGCTGTGGGTGCAGGAATATGATCGTAGGTCCAAAGATGTGATATTAGATTCTGTCAGAGAATAAGTTGTGATATTTTAGGAGTTCTATTCGAATATGTTAATCGGTTGTTAATTGAAATTTTGTTTCATTGTAGCAAATCATTATGTCTGGTAGAGGTAGACGACCCAGAGGTGGTCAAGGTGGCAGAGGTTTCCTGTTAGGTGAGAATGCTACCCCATTAGGGAGAGAGAGTAGAAGAGAAGAGAGAATGGCTCAATCTGTAGAAGTCATGGCCAACGCTATGGCTCAAGAGACAGCGTTGATGGCTGCAAACAACACCAATCATCAGCAGCCACCTCCACCACAGCCATCAACATTTATAAAGTTTAGAAGATTAAGACCTCCTAGTTTTTATGGCCAGACTGATCCGCTTGAAGCAGAGAAATGGCTAAATTAGATAGAGAAGCTTCTGCAAAGACTACAGTGTATCGATGAGGAGAAAGTAAGATGGGCTTCGTTTCAACTAGAAAGCGACGCTGAACCTTGGTGGAAGTCGGTGTTGAAGATGAGAGAACAAGAAAACCCAGATGGGTTATGGTAGTGGGAAGAGTTTGTTGAAGTATTCAACAAAGAGTATTTTCCTAAACAAGTGAGAAATCAGATGACGGCAGAATTTATGACATTAGAGCAAGGAGGGATGTCCGTGCGCGAGTATGAAATGGAGTTTACAAAGTTATCAAGGCTTGCTCCGGAGTATGTGGCCACGAAATTAATGAAGGCCAACAAATTCAAACGCGGCTTAAGGCCGAATATAAGGGATCGAATTTCAGTGTTGGAGTTGGAAATTCATGGAGCCGTTATGGGTAAGGCGCTGGTCACCAAGAAAGCCATAGAAGAAATGTACAAGAGACAAGAGCAGCAAAATAAAAATATAGCGAGTCAAGGAAGTTCAAGTACTTATGAGCAGGCAGACAAGAGGTTACAATTATTGATGCCAACACCACCTCAACCTACTCAAACTGACTACTCATGACCAACTGTGTCTGCACCTATGGTGCCCCTTCGCCTTACAAATCCCACGACCTCTAGAACATCGAGAGTACCACAAATTCTCCATACTTCCTCGTCCATGCCGATTGAGTCATGCTCAAGATGCGAGGGACAACATGCAACAGAGAGATGTAGGTGGACTACAGGAGCTTGTTTCAATTGTGGCCAGATGGGGCATCAGATACGGAAAGAAATTCGGCCTTTATTCAGAGGCCCTAGGTTGACTTTGGTAGTTAATGGCTTAAATTTTTCTTTTGTGGATAATCCTGTTTTGGTGTATGGATAAACTTTGTAGTGGTGGGTATGTTTTCTGGGTTTATCATGTGTTGATAACATAAATGTTTGATCATTAATCATGCAAACTTTGTCATGATGACCGACTTCAATCTTGTGGATGTGTTTATACATATTGTGGGTGTGTATTATTCTCTTTGTGGATACGTTGAGCTACAAGTACTTTGATGTGTGTCCTTTGAGTTTCACAAATGATTACTACGCTAGATATTCAATCGTTACATTGTAAATTTTCGGGGGCGAAAATTTCTTTAAGGAGGGGTGAATGTAATAACCCTAATTTTGGGAATGTTGAGTTGTACTCGTTCCTGTTTGAATAAGGTACATAAATTTTTTAGGATGAAAATTCTTTAAGGTGGGAAGAATGTAACATCCCGAAATTTTTTCGAAATCATAAGTCCTATTTATATGCATGTCCGTTGAGAAACACGTCACCATTTTGGATTTTTCAGATAAAATCATTTTTAGGTTCATTTGGATTACGTTCAAGAGTTTTTGGACCAAAGCTTATACACTGTGGTGGTATATTGGCTCAATACCGAATCCGATTGATGAGTGGTTTGGGTGTGCAGGCCTCGCACCGAACCAAAGGATAATCTTATAATAGATAATACCTTAGTTAGGTATATCCGTTTCATGAGGAATCTAGTTCCTTGGATATGACAAACACCCAAAAGGGGTGTATGTGTTTCATAGGGGAACTAGCCCCTTTAAGTTATAAAAGGCAAAGCTTCTTTGGGAAGGTTCACCGATTTGCAATTTTAGGGTTTTCTTGGGTTTCTAAAGAGAGAGAGAGAGAGAGAGAGAGAGAGAGAGATAGAGCTTTGAGAAAAGAGAGAAGAGAAAGAAGGGAAGAGAACCTAGATGTTTTCTTTCAACCTTTTTGTGTAAGCCAACCATTTGATCGAGCCATACATGATAGATAGGGTGGTGAATGTTATGTGTGCAAGCTTGGAGTTCTATGTAAAATCCATGGGTTAAGGATCAAAGTAAATCTCCAATTTCTGACTTTGAAACCCTCACTTGGACATGAGCCCGTGGATCGAGGAATTGATCATTTAAACATGAGAAAAATTTATGTTAAGTGGTGATTTATAATTATGTTAATCTTTAGTTAGGATGTGGGAGAAAGAGTTGAAGAAAATGATGTGAATTTGAAAAAAAAATGAGTTTGGGAAGTTGAAACCCATGTTTAGGAGAAATCTGATAAAACTGATCGATTGAAATAAGTATCCGATCGATCAATTTTGTCAGAGTAAAAATGTGAAGGTTTCTGGAGAAACCGATCGATCGATTTGAAGAAAAATGAGTTTAGAAGTTGAAAACCCGTGTTTAGGAGAAATCTGACAAAATTGATCGATCAAAATAAGTATCTAATCGATCAATTTTGTCAAAGCAAAAATGTGAAAGTTTCTGGAGAAACCAATCGATCAAAATGAAATTCGATCTATCTATTTGAAGTTCAATCGATCGATTTGGAAATCGATCGATCGATTTTGACTGAGCTTGCCGATACTATCTCGGTATTTTGGCTGTAACTTTTAGCTCCGAACTCCGATTGATGCGATTCGTATAGCGTTAGGAAGAGGACAACAAGATCTACAACTTTTGTGAATCTAAAGATTTAAAGGTCAAAATTGAGGGGAAAAGTTACATTAAATTCTAAGTTAGCACGAACTTGTCCGTTTTCGCTTAATTTTAAGAAAATACTTAAATATGTCTAAGTTATTAGTGATTAGAGTTAATCCTTGATGCATCATTGTGTGCTTGTGATGTATATTGAGGGTGGGAAACCATCGATAGGACTTTGTTTGGCTTCGCACAACTTCAAGATTGAGGTAGGGGAACTTCAACACAAATTTACATGTTGCTTTGATTCGTAGTTCTCTGATATGATTGCATGAAAAATGTTAAGTTTGATCGTATGTGAAATAGATTTTGAATTCTTTAAAACTAGAACTGGGAATTTTGATTTGCTTTGACTACATTACAAAGATGTGAATTCGTGACGCTTTGAAATGTCGATTAATTCGACACTTGGACTTTGACATGGAACTTGCATTGTGAATCCTTTGGATTCTTTTGACTACATCCCTTGGAGTTAGTACGGCGACATAATCCATACATGCATTCATACATATGTTGCGTATGCATCCCTTGGAACATCATTCATCCCTTGAACATCATGCATCTCTTGGACATTCATTGAAACTTGGGCACCCATGGATACATTGTGGCACCCTTGGAAATATTGAGACACCCTTGGATACATTGTGTCACCCTTGGAAACATTGAGACATCCTTGGAAATGTTGAAACACCCTTGGACACGTTGTGACACCCTTGGACAGCCTTGAATTTTTTTGGTTGCAAACTCGACATTGTTTACAAATTCGCTTGAATTTGGACACCCTTGGGCACTTCTGATTGTTTAATATGTTTCTTTATACATATGGTTCTGATGAAAACTTTATTTTGAAAGTACAAGCTTTGAAAGTCCATTTTGAAATGAAAATGATAAATTCTTTGAAACTCAGTTTTAAAAGATGGTTTTAACTCCTGTCATTGAATCTATGCTTTCTGATGATAAAAATGTAAATTGTTATTGAATGTCTTCTATTGAGCTTAGATGTTAGCTCACCCCGACTATACGTCACAGGCACAAGTATAGGTATTGATCGAGACCATGGCTTTAAGGAAGATTTAGACTACATACTAGCAGAGAAAATCGTCCGCTTGAGAATTTTCGCCTTAGTTCTGGGATCGTAGATTATGGGTTTGGTAAGTTGGGCTTGGTACATTCGTGATATTATCCATATATTGTACACCACTGTTAGGTGATGGTTGGCCATCACCGGTGGTTTAGTTAATTTCTTTTGAGATTACGTGTTCTCTATATAGAAATAGAAATTTAATTTAGTTATGCCATATGTATATATCCTTTGATTTCTGCGTCTATTAGTGGATGTACTAAGTTACCTGTATCAGATTGTGACCTACGATCTGACGGTCTAGTTTTTCCCATGTTAAAGAAAAAAAAATGTGTCGAAAAAATTGGGCTGTCACAGCTGATGCCACTGTTGCTGTAAATCCCTAAGGATTTGAACAACTATGTCATCAAATCTGCTTCTCGAAAGACTAAACTGTTGCTGCTCATATGGTTGATATAGTCTCATGGGTGGCAAGTAGGTCTATTGGAAATTCTGGGCAAGAGGATAGTTTGGCTCAATAACAGATGGTCCTTGTTGTTGGCCACTAGTGGAGCCATAATTAAAATATGGATGGTTACTCCACTGCAAGTTATACGTGTTACCGTATTCACTTCGCTGGAATGCATGCACCCATTCCCAGTCTATCATCTTCGGATATAGTGGGGCAACAAGCAATTAAATACTCAAAATATTTTATAGATTTAGAATGTGTGGTGCATAAACCAAAAAGAATATAATAATTAAATTTTATTTATTTTTCAATAAAAATCTTCATTATAGGAATTTTGCCAAAAATAGCAACTTGTAATAAACATGCCAAAATAAAAATACGTAATAAAGAAGTATTCTATAAAAAATTTGGCCCAAATCAAGTTCAGAATCACCTCTTAAACACAAAAGGAAATATTACCAAAAAAGAAAGAAATAACTAAAAAAGGGGATTTAAAAGGATAATCAGTGGATTTTGGGCTTAATAAAAATTCTATCAATGGTAGTCGCAACATGCGCATCGCAGAGAGCTTTCCGAATTGGGGTCATTTGCGCAATTCCAATACCCGTAACCAAAGTTATGGCCAAAATACCAGCACGCGCCCAAAACTATCCCAATTAGAAATAGATCACGATTTTTTGCCAAATTATATATATATATATATATATATATATTTTATTATTTTTATTTTAGAAGGCAGGGAGAGTAACAAATCTGAGCCTCTAGTTTCTTTGGCCGACAGAAGTGTTGAATTCTAATTCGCTACTCTTAATAAACCTGCAAAAGCTTAAGAAACGATCAAAGAAAAATAAAAAAATATAAATATAAATAAAAAGATAAAGATAATTATTTATTTTTAAAACGGGAATATAAATAAAAAATATAAATCACTTCCCCGAAAACAGTGCCAACAACTTGATTGCTACTTATGCGTGTATCTAATTAAGTCTTAACCTATTGCAATCGCACAATAGAAATTGTAGAGCTAGTATAGGATCGTTCTCACGAAGAAGTTATTATCTTATCTATATTTATATTTCAAAGTTTATATTTATCTTTTAAGGTTCTAAATTACTGAATAAATATGAATGAAGAATGAGTTCTTAATCTAAAGTACATAAAATAAATCCTTATCCTCCTTCAGATTGAGGTCGTCAATCCCAATCTTCAGTCATCGAATATTTATAAAAATAAATAGTACCGTTACACCGTATTGCAGCCTTCCAGAATTTGATCGTCAATCAAATACTAGAGTTTTTCAACACAGATTTAATCTAATCAATAATCTCTTAAAATATGGGCGTCAATCAAATTCAAGAAAATTAAAGATGAAAAAGTAAAAACCATTACGCTAATCTGCAAACTTTAACCTGAGTCGTCAATTCAAATCAAAATTCAAAGATGTTTACAAAGTATATAAATAAAATAAATAAAGTCTAAACTAGAAAGTAAAGTAAATATATCTTTCACCCCTCAGCTGCAGTCATCAATTGCTTCTGAGAAACTAGGATATCTATACTAATCTTCAGCACCCAATAGCAATCTTCAATTGCTCTTGAGAAACCTTTGATATATAATCTACAAAGCATTAAAAATCTACTCTAATAATCAAAAGAAAACCTAACCTCTGTCGTCAATTGATGCTGAGAATTTCTTCGATGGTTTATTCCTATACCGAGCCCTCTTATTTATAGATCATAAGGAGTCGGTTTACAGAGTTCTAATTCTAATAAAAGAAACTACTAAAATAAAAGTATCCTAATATAACTCTAATTTCTAATTTCATTCTACCTTGCTTTCAAACTGTAGATGTGCTTCGGCTTTATTTCCTTGATAACAGCTGTGACAGCCTGATTTTCCATAAAGCACAAAATCCTGTGAAATATTTTTTCTTCTTCCTTACATCCTAACTCAGGGAAAATCGGACCTTCAGATCATACTTCACAATCCAAATACAGTAATTACTTGGTATACCTATAAAAAGTAGAGTCAAAGCAAAGATATGTATAAAAATAAAAGATTTCTTCGATACATAACCATTAAATAAAAAGGGCCCAAAGTAAAACCACCGATGATGGCCGACCATCACTTAACTAGTAGCTTCCAAAATATACACAATAATTCTTACAATATATTTAATCCCCGGACATAGCAAGTACAAATCCAAAAGACTCCATATATCCACCATACAAACCAAAACATGACTAGCCCAATCCTCACCTAAGGTAAAGTTCCCCAAACTCTACTCCTGATCCACACTTGTACCTGTGACGTATAGTCAAGGGATGAGCTACATCTAAGCTCAGTAGAGAAATATCAATAACATGCATATTATCACATCACGCAAATATCTTATGACAAAATCGAACATGCTTTTCACATAAAGATTCACAATTTGAAGGATAATTGACTTGAGGTAAAACTAATATCAAATACGAATTTTTAAAGTCTAACACATGATTTTCAAAACTTATTCTCATAACAACAGAAGAACTTAAATTGATCACTTAAATAGTCACTCAAGCATTTATAGCATCGAGCCGCATGTCTTATTCCGATGGGAATACCCACCATCGTCGTTTAATGAACCATTAGTATGATGCCCAAGTCCCTTCGAATTAGGTGACTTGGGTTGAACGAAATATTTTCACTGATTGAAAATCAAAGAACAGATATCTCGTCGTACCGGAGCACAATTTGTACAGATATCCAACTGTGTCAGTCACTGATATCCTGCCACGTCGGTCAAGAATATACCGCCGCATCGTCCACAAATATACCGCCGCGTCAGTTGGGTATCACACATAACCTTAAATTAAAGTACAAAATTAACTTATAGTTTATCACCATGAAATATGGTATTTTATAAATAGATTTAAAGTTTTAAAAGCTTTCTCGTACATTTATTCACATCCTTCTGACGTTTACCATGCATATATCTGATTTACACGCACATACAATTTTGAGTGTACATACACACACATGCTTCATATTTAAAATCATGAAAGATACTCATGCAAAATACTGATAAGTTTCACAAAAATCCTATTTTCTTATCACATTCAAAATCCATGATAATAATAATCAAATATACATGTTACGGAGTTTTTCCTACCTCGCACGAAGTCACACGTAAGTTTCCTTATCCCAAGCTAGTTCTCCTAGCCCATAGCTCAAGCTTATACCTAACATATACAAATTCATAAACCATACGTCAAAAATGGCGTAAAACAGGAAGATATAAAGTCTCCCCAAAATCTCCTTCACAAAACAAAACAAATGACTGAGACTGTAAAAATTGATCGATCGATTTCCAAGATCGATCGATTGAATCATTTTCGATCGGTCGGTTTCCTTCAGAAACCAACCCTTTAGCACACAAATACTGATCAATTGGGTCGAATCGATCGGTCAATTTCCTAAAATCGATCGATCAAAATAAATTTTGATCGATCGATTTCCCCATAACCCATTTTACGCACTCACTATTTTTCATACAACAATCGATCAGTGAACATATTGATCGTTTGGTTTTCACAACTCGATCGATCGAAACTATTTCAATCGATCGGATTCCTCAGAAACCCTTGTTCTTTCACATAGGACAAAATCGATCGATCGATCACTTATTTCGATCAATCGATTTTTTTAAATTCTTTCCATTCTCGAGTTTTAACTTCTCAAACTTATTTTCTTTCAAATATTAACTCATTTATTCGAATTCTTCACCCATAAATATAAATCAAACTAACTCAACTATAAATCATAATTTAACACAATTTTCATACCTCAAATTGATCGATTCCTCGATCCACGCATTCACACAACAAGCTAGGGTTTCTTAGTTGTAGTATTGGGTTCCTCAAGATCCTAAGTCTGCAATCTCATGCACAACCTTAAATCCTTGCACATACAAACCCACGTATTCAAAGATGTCTCCCTTCTCAATAACTCTCTCTAAATGTGACAAAGCCCGATTTTTCCCAATTCTATAAAAACCTGCATAATATATTTTTTTCTTCCTTACATCATAAACTCGGGGAAAACTAGACCGTCGGATCACACATATCACAATCCAAATATAGAATTTACTTGGTATGCCTACAAAAGTAGAGTCAAGGCAAGGATACATATGGCAACAAAAAGATTTCTTATATATAAAGACTAAATAAAAAGGACCCAAAGAAAAACCACCGGTGATGGTCGACCATCACCTAAACAGTGACCTATAAACATACTTATAAAATAAATCTTAATACAGTAATAAATCTCCATACATACTAAGACCATAATCCAAAAGACCTCAAAACCTCAATTATACAAATCCAAAACATACCCATGTCCAAACCTCACCTAAGGTAGAATTCCCCAAATGGGAGATCCTAAGCCTTTCTCCACAACTGGATCCTGATCTATACCTGTACATGTGATGTATAATCGAGGGATGAGTTACATCATAGCTCAATAGGAAAAATAACTGAACATGTAAATCTATCTTACTCACACATGTTTCATGACATAAGTAAAGCATGATCTCATAAGCAGAAAACAGTTTGAAAATATTTGCATTGTGAAAATAAACATGAACTGAATGCACATATATCACATCTTATCTTTTAATTAGATTGCTCTCATATCACACCAAGACTTGTGTCACAAACTTAAATCAATAACTTAAATAATCCCCGAGCAATATAGCATCGAGCCCCGATGGAATACCCGTCATCGTCGTTCAATTGAACTATTTTTCAACTAAATACAAGCTCAAGTCCCTTTCACCGAGGCGACTTAGAATACCCATTACCCTCTTGGTAATTGCATCACCTATTTGTACGAATATCCAACCGTATCAGTCACGGATATCCTACCGCGTTTGTCACCAGTATCCCGCCATATCGGTAGGGTATTATCCTAACCTCAAATTAACTGTGCAAAATACATATAGTTATTTACTGTGAAGTTGTATTAAATATAATAATTTAAAGTTTTGTTCAAATCTTGTCTACATCATTTTGCATCACCTAGATGCTTACATCAAAAGAAATACATCCCTCGGATGTCACATATTCATATGCCTATTGGTTTCTTCCTTAGTGTACACACACCTTAAATTTATATGCTTTGACTAAATTTCAGAAACTCACTTCACAACACATTTGATTTCACACACACATATCACTACACACATACTATTGTAATCAAGAGTACATGTCCATAACTTTTCCTACCTCACGCTCGGAGCCGTTCAAAGCGGCACCAAAGTCCTTATCGACGGCTTCCCACCCTCAATCTATATTACAAACACACCATGATGCATCAAGGATTAACTCTACTCACTAAAAATCTAGACTTATTTAAGTATTTCTCAAAAACGAGGCAGAAATGGGCAAGTTCATGCTAATATAGAGTTTGATATAATTTTTCTCTTAAATTTTGGCCTTTAAAACTCTAGATTCATGAGTATGTCAAATCACAAAAGTTGTATAGCTCATTGTCCTCTTTTCAACGCCATGAGAATCGCATCAATCGGAGCTCAGGATAAAAGGTTATGGCTAAAATACTGAAGCAGTGTCGGCAAGCACAGTGAAAATTAACTGAACGATTTTAAACTGATCGAACAGTTACTTATTTCAATCGAACGGTTTTTAAAACAGAACGAACGGTTTTCAAATCAATCAGAAACCTTCATATTTCACTCTTGATAAAATCTATCAAACGGTTACTTATTTCGATCGAACGGTTTCGTCAGATTTCACCCAAACTCGGGTTCTAACCTCTTCCAACTCACTTTTCTTCAAATCTAACTCATATTCGTCTAATTTTTCCACCCACAAGCTAACCAAAGACTAATCTACATACAAATCATAACTTTACATAAATCTTCTTACCTTTGAGTGATTAATTCCGTGATCCACCAACCCACACTCAAGCTAGGGTTTCAAAGTTGAAACTTTGGGGATTCTCTTTCTCCTTTCATCAAAGGGCTTGAAACCTGTCCTCTCGCAATCATATCGTGGTACACATGTGACAAATCCTTCCTTTCTCTTCTTCCTCTCTCTTTCTTTTCTCAAAGCTCTTTAGAAAAGAAACCACACCCGTCCTCTCTCTTTTCTCAAAGCTCTTTTCTCAATGGCTTACAAAGGAAGCCTTTTTCCTTTTAAGTTAAATGGGTTGGTTCCCATATGAAACACAAACACCCGTTTGGGTGTTAAGTCATACCCACCAACTTCTATGGTGTGAAACATATACACACACTTAGTGTGCTATCTTTTCCACTTAAGATTTCTTTGGCTCCGGTGTGAAGCGTACATACACACACTTTTCACATCAACTAAAGCCCCAAAGTCGGTCCAGTCGTTGGCCCAAATAGTCAGCCCAAAATAGTTGGCCCAAATCGTCGGCCCAACAAGATCAATAAGTTTTTATCATTAATAACTTCTATTTTCCAATTCTTGCCTCCAGGTTGCATGCTTTCACAATGCACGTGATGTCGTCGATAGGATGTTACACTAAAAAATCCAAATCATAAGAGAAATAAATTCTCATACCTTTTTTTGTTTCATTTATAACAAACCTTGGTTTAGGGGTTAAGCCAATACACCGTAGCTAGGTGTATACAAATCTATCTAATGATCCACATACAATCTAAATCATTCTTTTCCACTTAAGACCTAATCCAAAATAACTTAATTAATTTCATAATGTCGAGTACGTGATTAGTCGAGCACGCACACAGAGGCATATAGTTCAAAGGTCAAAAAATTTTGGATGTTACATTCTTCCCTCCTTAAAAATTTTCATCCTCGAAAATATTACAGACAGATCCGGTCTACGATAATCCTTATCCTAACAAAAGTTCACGACAGAGTAGACATTCCCCAAAAATCTAGAACACTCATAAACAAGTCTCTATATCAAGATAATCCGCAGCTATCTCTCGGCACTCCCCATCTGGGTATCCTCATCAAGATTCAACGTCTTCTAAAATAGGGTTACCACAATATCTCCTCACCTTAAGAAATTTTTGTCCTCGAAAATGTACAATGTGACATTTGGTTATCCTACATAGTAATCATTTGTTAAACTCAAATTACACACAGCGAACACCACAATGACTTGGGATTATACACACGGCAAGGTCCTTGAGTTAGATGGAGATTCCCTACAACATATTAACTGAAGATCGATCACACATTGGAAAAATCTATCTGCGGAGCTTTACACTAAGGATGTTCATCTCTCACTAATCGGATTGGTGCTCACTCAAGAGTTGAAGGGATAGATAAGTCAACTTGCGCATAGGTAACTACGAAGCACCACTTTCACAACTTAACGAAGTATCGTGCTAATTAGTTGGTAAGGACATATCTACAAAGAAAGATATATTGACCTTGAGATTAGAATCATAACCATAAACAAGATCAACCTTACTATCAAGCACTTACAAAGTTACTACTACTCAATATATATATATATATATATATATTTACAGCAATGTTAACCATTAGCGACAATGTATCATTTCCATAACTAAATTTGAAATACTAACAGCAACCCCAAGATTTCGGATACGTAGAATTTTACATAGCCCACTAGCTATGGTAATGGCTAGTAGATAAACCTAAAACCGTGATTGTACCCATTTCAACAACGCATCCACAAGCTGAATATACACTCATGTTAAATTAGGAATTTCGATAACCATTCACTAGCGCATTTAATACAATTGTACAATCAATATAATTGCCAAGATTTTGACCATGAACTATTAATCACCAAGATTTTAACCATGAACTAATAATCGTAATCATTAGTCTACAGGTGCAACTTCAACCACAATTCAAAATTATTGATCGGATACACTATTTTCATAGAGTAAGATTGTTTTAACTATCAACTATAAGCATACGAACATTCACCATCACCTACGTCCGTAAAGATATATTGTCAATACTATAATTAGGTTATTTGAAACATACTACAATGATCTTGAAATTCTATTTTTTATGCCTTAAATCATTCCAACACAATCAATAGGTCGGATATACGTGTTAGGTCAAGATTAATCATCTCTTCATGCCCACAATCCTCAATACAATGCATATAATAACGAAAGTTGCAGTAGTGACAACCAATTCAATAGGGAATTGAGGAGTCACGAAGAAATCCATTGCTCCTCAAATCAAAACTTTAGTCCTTAAATTGAATCATCCATTTCCTATGTCAACTACCGGCATTATTGTGTTAAATTTCCCCAACTCTCTAAGGACTTCCACATTAAACTGTAGTGACTAACAACTACACTCAAGGTTGGAAGGAGTGCTTCCGAACACTAATCACTCATGATTCATTCACCTTAATACATAACATCACAATTCGGACTGTTAAGTGTCAACTTATTTACGAGTTTTGGTTCAAACATCATTGCTCATAAGTGTCAACTAAATTTAAAATTTACTAAACAACTTGTTCTTAAGCAATTACACCCTAACTGTCAAGATTAATTCAAGTCCGTCATTGTAATTGTAACATCTCAAAATTTGGCCCTTTGAATAGTACGTCTCGATGTGCGTGCCTGACGGGTTGCATGTCGAATAGGATAAAATAATAAAATCTTAGTATTACTACAAAATATAAGACTATTAGTAGCAATTTTTTATTAAAAAATTATTGATATTAGTCCTATCGCTACCAAAACTACCGCTATTAGTCTTGCCGCTACCATAAATTGCCTTAACAGCAAGTGCCACTAAAACACCTTATTTTTGTAGTGTGTGTGAGTTCATTTTACTTGTGGTGAATAAGAAAGAAGAGATTTAAAGTATAATAAGTGACCAATTGATGTGATGGCATACATCGAGGTACGGCGTATCAGCTTAGCACCGAACCTAAGTCCTTGGATAAGAAGTAGAACATACAAGTGAAATGTGTATGTGCTTCAAACTAGAGCCAAACACCTTATGTGATTAAGAAATAACACCCAAGGGGCGTGTATGTGTTTTGTATGGGAACCGGCCCATTTGAGTTAAAAGAATGCAAGAGTTCTTTTAGAAGCCATAATCGGTTGCAATTTTGAGGGTGTAGGTTTGAGAGAGAAGGAAGAGAGAAAGAAGGAGAAGAGGAACTCGTTGGGATCGTGTGCTCCAAAGCTTTGGGATCTTGTAAAGATTTGTGAGTGTGTGTAAGGTGGATGATTTGTCATCGATTTAGACGACTGATGAGTTGTAGAATGTGATTTGAAACCAAATGGGGTTTTGAGAACCTATTGTTCTTGACAAGAGATTTGGGTGTTTTGAGCCGCTAATCGTAGCGAGAATTGTGTGAAGTATGTGTGGAAGGATCGTCTATAATTACGTTGGCTTGGTTGTGATCATGGAGCTCGTAAGAGATCGATGTGGGTTTTGAAAATCCTTTTATGCAATGAAGAAGGCGATCCAATCATGGAGTGAATCGTTAAATTAAAGGTAAGAATTTCAATTTAAGTTATGATTTGTATATAGATTAGTCTGTAGCTAGCTTGTGGGTTGAAAAAATTAGAAGAATATGAGTTAGATTTGAAGATAAGTGAGTTGGGGAAGTTAGAACCCGAGTTTGGGTGAAATCTAACGAAACCGTTCGATCGAAATTAGTAATCGATCGAATGATTTTGTCAGGACTAAAATCTGAAGGTTTCTGGTCGATTTGAAAATTGTTCGATCGATTTTAAAAACCGTTTAATCGAAATAAGTAACCGTTCGATCGGTTTGAAACCATTCGGTCGATTTTGACTGAGCTTGCCGACACTGCATCGTTATTTCAGTCATAACATTTTATTTCGAACTTCAATTGACTCGATTCTTATGGAATTGGAAAGAGGATAACGAACTTTACAACTTTTGTGTTTTGACCAATTCATGAATCCAAAGTTTTTAAGGTCAAAATTTAGGGGGGAAGGTTGCATCAAATTCTATATTAGCATGAACTTATCCTTTTCTGCCTTGTTTGAGAAAACACTTAAATAAGTATAAGTTGTTAGTGATTCGAGTTGATCCTTGATGCATCATGGTGTGTTTGTGATGTAGATTGAGGGTGAAAAGTCATCGATAAGGACTGTGGTGTCTCTTTGAACGGCTCCGAGCGTGAGGTAGGGAATAGTCTGAATATATACACTTGATTACGAAAGCATGTATGTAGTGATGTGATACGTATGTGTGTGTGTTGAGAGCATATTTATGTACTTGTATTTCGAAATTGAATTTGAGTATGTGAATTTAAGGTGTGTGTGTGTGTACACTAAGTAAGAAACTAGTAAGAATATAAGTATGTGACATCCCAGGGATGTATATGTGAAGTGAGCATCTAGGTGATGCATATGAGTATGTGACATCTCAGGGATATATAGTCAATGTGAACATTCAAGTGATGTGAAGTCATGTGAATGAGATTTGAACAAACTTTGAACATTATATTTAGCATAATTACACGGTGAATAACTATATATATTTTGCACAATTGATTTGAGGTTCGGAGAATATCCCACCGATGTGGCGGTATACCCGCGACTAACTCGGCAGGATATTCATGACCGGTACAATGGCCAATCCGTACACTAGTGTGACATCACAGGGATGTATGTGAGTTTTGTGCCCAGTCGCCTCTGTGAAAGAGACTTCAGTTGTATTACATGAAAAATAGTCTGATTGAACGACGATGGAGGATATTCCATCGGGGCTCAATGCTATATTGCTCGGGCATTATTTAAGTTATTGAGTTAAGTTTGTGGCACAAGTCTTTATATGACATGAGAACAAGTTAAGTAAAAGATAAGATGTGTAGTGTGAAAAGATAAGATGTGATATGTGCAGTCAGTTCATGCTTTTGATAATTTAAATGCTTTTAAACTATTTTCAACTTATGAGATCATGCTTCGCTTATGTCATAAAATATGTGTGAGTAAGATAGCTTTACATGTTCAATTATTTTCCTATTGAGCTATGATGTAGCTCATCCTTCGACTATACGTCACAGGTACAGGTATAGATCGAGATCCGGCAGCGGAGAAAGGCTTAGGATCTCCGTTTGGAGAATTCTATCTTAGGTGAGGATTTAAGCTGGTTATGTGTTGAGTTGTATAATGGATGTTTTGAGGTCTTTTGGATTTTAAACTTGGCATGTCCAGGAATTTAATTGATTTTTGTATGTATGTATGTTTGTAAGCTACTGTTTAGGTGATGGTCGGCCATCACAAGTGGTTTTCTTGTGGGCCCTTTTTATTCAGTCTTTACGTACAGAAGAACCTTTATTGTTGCTATATTTTACTTTGACTCTACCTTTGTTAGCTTACCAAGAAAATTTTGTATTCGAACTGTGATATGTGCTACTTGACGGTCCAATTTTCCTTGAGTTTATGATGTAAGTGTTGAGAACTGGAAAATACCATTTTCCACCCCTTAACCTGGGCCTTGATAGACCCTTAAGAGAACTAAATCAGTGTTTTAAGTGTTTGTTTTACAACTAACAGTAAAGGCAGGCTTAACCATGAAAGTAGCTTAAAAGTGCCAAAAAGATGATGACCCATCTTGATCTGGAGGAAGAAAGAGAAAGGGCAACCTCACTGGCTATCAAAATGCCTAAAATAAAGAGGACAAAGGCTTGATTTCAACCTGGAAAGAGGTTTGGAGCTATTCGAAAAGAAGAATGCACTACAAAATGCTATTCGAAAAGGTCCCCAATCTTTGCGAAAAGGTCTCCAATCTTTGTGAAAAGGTCCCCAATCTTTGCGAATAGATATCCAAAAGTTACAGTTCTTTTCGAAAAGGTCCCCAATCTTTGCGAATAGATCTCCAGAAGTTACAGTTCTTTTCGAAAAGGTCTCCAATCTGTGCGAATAGAGTTTCAGAAGTTACAATACCTTTCGAAAAGGTCTCCAAACTTTGTGAAATGGTATCCTGAAGATTCCTAGCATCTGCAAGGGCAATTTGGTAATCTCTGCACGCGCCCCAATGCATTTAAAAACCCAGGGGCATTCTGGAAGATTCGAAGCACGAACCAAAGGCATATTTCACCCCATGTGAACACCCAAAGATGAAATTACTTGGCGAGAACTTCTAGAAGTTCCAACAGATTTTTGAATTTCCTAACAGAATTGATGCCTCTGTTTCCTGATTGGCTGAACCAGATCAAGCAGTTATGGTTAACCAAAACAGATCTGGATCCTGGTGCTCGACTCCTATTGGCTGATATGGATCTAACCAATTCTGATTGGTTGATGCACATCTGAGATGGACTTGGGGAAAACTATAAATAGATGAACTATTTGCCCAATTTGGGTATCCAGATTTCGAGTTTCATTTCTATTACCTCATTTCTAATTCAGATAGCTTGTCTGAAACTCCTGTAATAGCCTAGATTTTATTTGTAATTGAGAGCTGTGAGATACTTCTGTAATTCAAAAGAGAATTGTATTCAAGCCTACAAATCCAAGAGCTGTTTAAGCTGTGCTCTGTAATTGTAATGGTGAATTTGAAAAGGTTGTTGTGAACCATACGTTCTCAATTGGATTCGTGTTGAGGGTTCCCTGTGATCTCCTTATTGCACTAGACTCCTTTAGATTTACTATTTTTTAAGCAATTTCCCTTAATTCATTATCCCTGTGAGATTTTGTGTTTGTAACCTAATCTCTCACAGCATTTGTAGTGGTGTTTCTCGTTCTGAATTAAGGGTTCAGATTAAAGACTATTGGATGGTCTGTGGCCATTGAAGTGGACAGACCATAACCATAAGTTTAACTCTAACCCATGAGTTAGATTACTTTCTCTTGCATCTGTGCTTGTAGCCAGATGAAGATTGGATCACATCTCATTTGATCTAAATTTATTCTCATTTTGCATCAAGGACCAAATCAAAGTTAGATATTATTTCTCCATTCTTATTAATTTATATCAAAATCTCCCCAACTCAGATCTGGATCACTTAGTTTTAATTTTACTTTTATCATTTAGTTAATGTGACAAATTCAACCTCCCATCTTATGTGCTTTGTAGATAGGATCAGAGGTCAGATCTGGTAGCTCAGGTTTGAAAGTTTATCTTACATTTTAAATCAATTCCCTGTGGACGATCTTTTACTCACTTACATTTAAAACTTGCTATAATTGGCCCTGATCTTGCAGGCTAATTTTGTTCTCTCTGTGCTGATATTTTCTTATTCTTTTTAGTTTTCCAAATTTAGTACAATTCATCATTTGCAAGTATGTTTTCAAAACACAAATAAATCATGCACACTTAGAACAACAACAGTAAGAAAGAAAAAAAAATATTGTATAGGTTTTTGTGCCTTGGAAAAAATTAGGCTGTCATAGTTGGATATACTAATTTTGGGCGTAGCTGATTTGACTATGACAGTGAGTGTGTGTTTATGTCAAGTGACATGGGTCGATGTGTGGACTATGAGGGGGATAAGTGCATGTGAATTGAGGTTTTGTAATTGCGAATACTTTCATACATTATTAATAATTGAGTTGTTACTCAGATTACCTTGTCGTGCATTTTTTAGGACGAAAATTCCTTTAAAGGTGGGGAGATTGTGATAACCTTGAAATAGAAGATGTTGAATCTTGAAGAGGATACCCAGATGGGTAGTGCCGAGAGATAGCTGCGGACCCGGGATTGAGTTTGAGATAATTGAAGAAAATCGAATTGGATATTTCAAATGTTAGATGATTATCATTTTTAAATAATGGTAATTTTAGAATAATAACAACTTTTGAAAAAGGGTAACTTTTGGGGGTATATGATTTTGAACTAACACGTAACTAGGTGGATGGTTAAAATTTTAAATATGGATGGTCTTAGATAATTCGAAATGATGGAATGTGAAGAACTTTGGGTCATTATAGAATAGAAATTGTACTCACTTAAGTAGATTTGTATTGCGTGGGCTCTCAACAACGTAAAAATATATGGATTTTATGCAGGTATGTGTTGGTACTTCTTAGTGTGCTTGATTTATGTGAGTTTTGAAAACAGTTTTAAAGTTGCCAAATTATAGTGGCTCTAGACTATATAAGAAATTAAAGAAATATCAGCACAGTTAGAAGCGAATTAGCCTGCAAGATCAGGGCTAATTGTAGCAAGTTTTAAATGTAAGTAAGTAAAAGATCGTCCACAGGGAATTGATTTAAAATTTAAGATAAACCTCCAGATCTGAGCTACCAGATCTGGCCTCTGATCCTATCTACAAAGCACATAAGATGGGAGGTTGAATTTGTCACGTTAACTAAATGATAAAAGTAAAAGTTAAACTAAATGATCCAGATCTGAGTTGGGGAAACGTTTGAGGTAAACTTATACAAAGAATGGAGAAGTAATATCTAACTTTGATTTGGCCCTTGAAATCTAATGAGAATAACTGCAGCTCAACAGAGGTGATCCAATCTTCATCTGGCTACAAGCACAGATGTAAGAGAGATAAATCTAATTCAAGGATTAGGCTTACACTTATGGCTATAGTCTGTCCACTTTAATGGCCCCAAACCATCCAATAGTCTTTAATCCAAATCCTCGATTCGATAGAAACATCACTACAAATGTCAGAAGAGACTAGGTTACCAATACTAATTCTTACAGGATTAATGAATCAAGGAAATTGCATGCAAAACAATGAATCTAAAGGAGTCTAATGTCGAGGAGATCAGAGAACCCTTGACATGAGTCCAATGGAGAATGCATAGTTTACAGAACCTTTAAAATCCACGTTACATTTATAGCACGGCTTGAATACAACTCTCTTTTGAATTACAGAAATATCTCACAGCTCTCAATTGCTAGTCAAAGTGAAGCTATTACAGGGATTTCAGACAAACTGTCTGGCTGGGAAATGGGGGGTTAGAAATGAAACTCAAAATCTGGATACCCAAATTGGGCAAATAGTTCATCTATTTATAATTTTCCCTAAGCCAGCTCAAATGTGTATCAACCAATCAGAATTGGATAGATCTGTATCAACCAATAGGAGTCGAGCACCAGGATCCAGATCTGTTCTGGCCAATCAGAACTGCTTGATCTGGTTCAGCCAATCAGGAAACAGAGGCATCAATTTTGTTATGCATTTTGAAAGTTTGTTAGAGTTTCTAGAAGTTCCCGCCAAGTAATTTCATCTTTGGGTGTTCACATGGGGTGGAATATGCCTTTGGTTCGTGCTCAGAATCTTTCGGAATGTCCCTGGGCTTTTCAATGCATTGGGGCACGTGCAGCAGATTACTGAATTGCCCTTGTTAAAGCTGCGAATCTCCAGAATACCTTTTCGCAGAGTTCAGGGGCCTTTTCACAAAGTTCAAAGTTCAATCTTCTTTTCGAGGAGTTCAGATGCTCTTCGAAAGCTACACCTGGAGTTTTAGTCCTTTTCGCAGAGTTTAGGGGCCTTTTCACAAAGTTCAATGACTTCTGAAGCTCTGTTCGCAAAGTTCAATCTTCTTTTCGAGGAGTTCAGATGCTATTCGAAAGCTACACCTGGAGTTTTAGTCCTTTTCGCAGAGTTTAGGGGCCTTTTCGCAAAGTTCAATGACTTCTGAAGCTCTGTTCGCAAAGTTTAATCTTCTTTTTGAGGAGTGTTTTCTTCTTTTCGCAATCAAGGTTCTTTACGAAAAGTGCAAGTTCTTTGCGAAAAGAACTCTGTAGTGCATTTCTCTGTTCGAATTGTTCCCTGCTTCTCTTACAGGTCTTTGCCTCTTCTATTTAGACCTTTCCACAGCTGATGAGGTTGTTTCTTCACTTCCTTCCTTTGAACTGACATGAATTGTCATCTTTTTGGCACTTTTGAGCTGCTTTTATGGTTAAGCGTGTCTTTATTGTTAGCTGTAAAACAAACACTTAAAACACTTATTTAGTTCTCTCAAGGGTCTATCAAGGCCCAGATTAAGGGGTGAAAAATGGTATTTTCCAGTTCTCAACAGTATGTATGTAGATGTGTAGGCTATAGATGTATGTATGTGTGGATGTGAATATTACTCATAGAGACGTATATGTGTGTTCATGTAGGATGTGAGTATTGGAACTATTGCTTTGAGTGGTTTTCAAATCGAGATATGGGCATCTTCCAATTGGTGTATGATTAGGTTTTATCAACATGTTACTACTGACGGCAATTTTCGAGGACGAAATTTTTTTAAGGTGGGAAGAATGTAACATCCTAAAAAATTTGGCCCTTTGAACAGTACGTCTTGATGTACATGCCCAACGGGTCGCACTCCGAATAGGATAAAATAATAAAATATTAGTGTGTGAGTTCAGTTAACTTGTCGTGCATAAGAAATAAGAGATTTAAAGTATGATAAGTGATCAGTTGATGTGATGGCATACACCAAGGTACGGCGTATCGACTTAACACCAAACCTAAGTCTTTGGATAAGAAGTAGAACATACGAGTGAAATGTGTATGTACTTCACACCGGAGCCAAACACCTTATATGATTAAGAAATAACACCCAAGGGGCGTGTATGCGTTTTGTATGGGAACCGGCCCCTTTGAGTTAAAAGAATGAAAGACTTCTTTTAAAAGTCATAACCAATTGCAATTTTGAGGGTGTAGGTTTGAGAGAGAAGGAAGAGAGAAAGAAGGAGAAGAGGAACTCATTGTGAGTGCGTGTAAGGTGGAAGATTTGCCGTCGATTTCGACGATTGATGAGTTGTAGAATGTGATTTGAAATCAAATGGGGTTTTGAGAACCTATTATTCTTGGCAAGAGATTCGGGTGTTTTGAGCCACTAATCGTAGTGATAATTGTGTGATGTGTGTGTGGAAAGATCATCTACGACTACGTTGGCTTGGTTGTGGTCATGGAGCTCGTAAGAGATCAATGTGGGTTTTGGAAACCCTTTTGTGCAACAAAAAAGATGATCCGATCGGGGAGTAAATCATTGGATTAAAGGTAAGAATTTTGATTTGAGTTGTGATTTGTATGTATATTAATCTTTAGTTAGATTGTGGGGGGGGGGAAATTAGAAGAATATGAGTTAGATTTGAAGAAAAATGAGTTGGGGAAGTTAGAACCCGAGTTTGGGTGAAATCTGATGAAACCGTTCGATCGAAATTAGTAACCGATCGAACAATTTTTTTAGGAGTGAAATTTAAAGGTTTTTGGTCAGTTTGAAATCTGTTCTATCAGTTTTAAAACCATTCGATCGAAATAAGTAACCGTTCGATCGGTTTGAACCCGTCCAATCGAGTTTGACTGAGTTTGTTAATACTATGTCGGTATTTCGGTCATAACTTTTTACTCCAAACTCTGATTGGTGCGATTCTTACGGCGTTGGAAAGATAACAACGAACTCTACAACTTTTGTTTTTTGATAAACTTATGAATCTAAATTGGTTAAGGTAAAAATTTAGGGAGAAAGGTTGCATCAAATTCTTTATTAGCATGAACTTGCCCTTTTTAGCCTTGTTTTGAGAAAACACTTAAATAAGTCTAAGTTGTTAGTGATTAGAGTTGATCATTGATGCATCATGGTATATTTGTGATGTATATTAAGGGCAAAAAGTCGTCGATAAGGACTATGGTGTCGCTTTGAACGGCTCCGAGCGTGAGGTAGGGAATGCTCTGAACATATACACTTGACTACGAAAGCATGTATGTAGTGATGTGATACGTATGTGGGAGTGTTGAGAGCATAGTTATGTACTTGTGTTTCGAAATTGAGTTTGAGTATGTGAATTTAAGATGTGTGTGTGTGTATACACTAAGTAAGAAACCAATAAGCATATGAGTATGTGACATCCCAGAGATGTATATATGAAGTGAGCATCTAGGTGAGGCATATGAGTATGTGAAATCACAGGAATATATAGTCAATGTAAACATCCAAGTGATGTGAAGCCATATGAATGAGACTTGAACAAACTTTGAGCATTATATTTAGCACAATTATACGATGAATAACTATATGTATTTTCCACAATTGATTTGAGGTTCAGAGAATACCCCACCGACGCGGTGGTATACCCGTAACTGACTCGACAGGATATCCGTGATCGGTACGGCGGCCAATCTGTACACTAGTATGACATCCCAAAAATGTATGTCAGTTTTGTGCCCAGTCCCCTCTGTGAAAGTGAGTTGGGTTGTATTACATAAAAAATAGTCTAATTGGACGACGATGGAGGGTATTCCATCGGGGCTCGATGTTATATTGCTCGGGGATTATTTAAGTTATTGATTTAAGTTTATGACACAAGTCTTTGTATGATACGTGAACAAGTTAAGTAAAAGGTAAGATGTGTAGTGTGAAAAGATAAGATGTGATATGTGCATTCAGTTTATGCTTTTGACAATTTTAATGCTTTTAAACTGTTTTCAACTTATGAGATCATGCTTCGCTTATGTCATAAAATATGTGTGAGTAAGATAGCTTTATATGTTCAATTACTTTCCTATTGAGCTATGATGTAGTTCATCCCTCGACTATACGTCACAGGTACAGGTGTAGATCGGGATTCGGCTGCGGAGAAAGGCTTAGGATCTCCTATTTGGGGAATTCTACCTTAGGTGAGGATTTGGGCTGGTTATGTGTTGAGTTGTATAATGGATGTGTTGAGGTCTTTTGGATTTTGGACTTGGCATGTCCAGGAATTTAATTGATTTTTGTGTATGTATGTTTGTAAGCCACTGTTTAGGTGGTCGGCCATCACCGGTGGTTTTCTTATGAGCCCTTTTTATTCAGTCTTTACGTATAGAAGAACCTTTATTGTTGCTATATTTTTACTTTGACTCTACCTTTGTTGGCTTACCAAGTAAATTTTTGTATTCGAATTATGATATGTGCAACCCGATGGTTCGATTTTCCCTGAGTTTATGATGTAAGGAAGAAAAATAATATTATACAGGATTTTGTGCCTTGGGAAAAATCATGCTGTCACAATTGGATATATTAATTTTGGGCGTAGCTGATTTGACTATGACAGTGAGTGTGTGATTGTGTCCCGTGACCTAGGTCGATGTGTGGACTACGAGGGGGATAAGTGTGTGAGAATTGAGGTTTTGTAGTTGCGAATACTTTCATACATTATTGATAATTGAGTTGTTACTCAGATTACCTTGTCGTGTGTTTTTGAGGACGAAAATTCTTTTAAAGGTGAGGAGATTGTGATAACCCTGGAATAGAAGACATTGAATCTTGAAGAGGATACTCAGATGGGTAGTGCCGAGAGATAGCTGCGGACCTTAGATTGAGTATGAGATAATTGAAGAAAACTGAATTGGATATTTCAAATGTTAGATGATTATCATTTTTGAATAATGGTAATTTTAGAATAATACAACTTTTGGAAAAGGGTAACTTTTGGGGGTATATGGTTTTGAACTAACACATAAATAGGTGGATGGTTAAAATTTTAAATATGGATAGTCTTAGATAATTCGAAATGATGGAATGTGAAGAACTTTGGGTCATTATAGAATGCAAATTGTACTCACTTAAGTAGATTTGTATTGCGTGGGTTCTTAACAACGTAAAAATGTATGGATTTTATACAGGTATGTATGTAGATGTGTAGGCTATGAATGTATGTATGTGTGAATGTGAATATTACTCATGGAGACATATATGTGTGTTCATGTAGGATGTGAGTATTGGAACTATTGCTTTGAGTGGTTTTTAGATCGAGATATGGACATCTTCCAACTGGTGTATGATAAGATTTTATCAATATGTTACTACTTACGGCAATTTTTTAGGACAAAAATTTTTTAAGGTGGGAAGAATGTAACATCCCAAGAAATTTGGCCATTTGAATAATATGTCTTGATGTGCGTGTCCGATGGGTCACACGTCGAATAGGATAAAATAATAAAATATTAGTGTGTGAGTTCAGTTAACTTGTCGTACATAAGAAATAGGAGCTTTAAAGTACGATAAGTGGCTAGTTGATGTGATGGCATACACTAAGGTACAGTGTATTGATTTAACACCAAACCTAAGTCCTTGGATAAGAAGTAGAACAT
The DNA here is from genome assembly GCA_021018995.1 of Chloranthus sessilifolius. Lineage (NCBI taxonomy): Eukaryota > Viridiplantae > Streptophyta > Magnoliopsida > Chloranthales > Chloranthaceae > Chloranthus > Chloranthus sessilifolius. Next base: position 62,868,493 of record CM037586.1, read on the forward strand.
ACAAGTGAAATGTGTATGCGCTTCACACCGGATCCAAACACCTTATATGATTTAGAAATAACATCCAAGGGGCGTGTATGCATTTTGTATGTGAACCAGCCCCTTTGAGTTAAAAGAATGCAAGAGTTCTTTTAAAAGCCATAACCGATTGCAATTTTGAGGGTGTAGGTTTGAGAGAGAAGGAAGAGAGAAAGAAGGAGAAGAGGAACTCGTTGTGAGCATGTGTAAGGTGAAAGATTTGTCGTCGACTTTGACGATTGATGAGTTGTAGAATGTGATTTGAAATCAAATGGGGTTTTGAGAATCCTTTGTTCTTGGAAAGAGATTCGGGTATTTTGAGCCGCTAATCATAGTGATAATTTTGTGAAGTATGTGTGGAAGGATCGTCTACGAATACATTGGCTTGGTTGTGATCATGGAGCTCGTAAGAGATCGATGTGGGTTTTAGAAACCCTTTTGTACAACAAAGAAGACGATCCGATCAGGGAGCAAATCATTGGATTTAAGGTAAGAATTTTGATTTAAATTGTGATTTGTATGTAGATTAGTATTTAGTTAGCTTGTGGGTGGAAAAAAATTGAAGAATATGAGTTAGATTTAAAGAAAAATGAGTTGGGGAAGTTAGAACCCGAGTTTGGGTGAAATCTGATGAAACCGTTCGATAGAAATTAGTAACCGATCGAACGATTTTGTCAAGAGTGAAATATGAAGGTTTTTGGTTAGTTTGAAAACTGTTCGATCGGTTTTAAAACCATTCGATCGAAATAAGTAACCGTTCGATCGGTTTGAAACCGTTCGATCGATTTTGATTGAGTTTGCTAATACTATATCGATATTTCGGTCGTAACTTTTTACTCCAAACTCTGATTAGTGTGATTCTTATGGCGTTTGAAAGAGAACAATGAACTCTACAAATTTTGTGTTTTGACCAACTCATGAATCCAAATTTTTTAAGGTAAAAATTTGGAGGGGAAAGTTGCGTCAAATTCTATATTAGCATGAACTTGCCCTTTTCGGCCTTGTTTTGAGAAAACATTTAAATAAGTCTAAGTTGTTAGTGATTAGAGTTGATCCTTGATACATCATGGTGTATTTGTGATGTAGATTGAGGGCAAAAAGCCGTCGATAAGGACTGTGGTGTCGTTTTGAACGGCTCCGAGCGTGAGATAGGGACTACTCTTAACATGTACGCTTGATTACGAAAGTATGTATGTAGTGATGTGATACGTGTGTGTGTGTATGTTGAGAGCATAGTTATGTACTTGTATTTCGAAATTGAGTTTGAGTATGTGAATTTAAGATGTGTGTGTGTGTGTGTGTGTACACTAAGTAAGAAACTAATAAGCATATGAGTATGTGACATCCCAGGGATGTATATATGAAGTGAGCATCTAGGTAATGCATATGAGTATGTGACATCCCAGGGATGTATAGTCAATGTAAACATCCAGGTGATGTGAAGCCATATGAATGAGACTTGAATAAACTTTGAACATTATATTTAGCACAATTACACAGTGAATAGCTATATATATTTTGCACAATCAATTTTAGGTTCGGAGAATACCCCATCGACGCAGCGGAATACCCGCGACTGACTCGACAAGATATCCATGACCGATACGGCGGCCAATCTGTACACTAGTATGACATCCCAAGAATGTATGTGAGTTTTGTGCCCAGTCGCCTATGTGAAAGTGACTTGGGTTGTATTACATGAAAAATAGTCTGATTGGACGATGATGGAGGGTATTCCATCGGAGCTCAATGCTATATTGCTCGGGAATTATTTAAGTCTTAAGACTATCCTTTTTGAATTATGGGTACATGTTGAAAATAAGATAACTTGTGTAGTGTAACAGATGCATTCAATCCATTCTTCCAGTAATTCAAATTATTTTCTAACTTCTTTCTATTGATGAAATCATGCTTTGCTTATGTCATAAAATATGTGTAAGATAGATTTACATGTTTAGTTATTTTTCCCTATTGAGCTAAGATATAGCTCACCCTTTTTGACTATACATCACAGGTTCTGAGATAGCGACTGCATCTGGGGACGTCGATCCAGAGGATACGGATTACGTTCCTGTGGAGGAGTCGGAGCCCCCTCCTGAGGAATTCTTCTTAAAGACCCTCTGCGTACTTTGATAGTTATTTTTGAGAGAGTGATCGTACTGCTCGGTATGTCCAGCCTTATTTTTGGGATAATATAATTATATTAGATATTCTTTTGACGAACCATCTGGGGTGACCGTTGTGCCGTCACCGATGATTCGGGTTGGTTCTTTTGCCCATACAGTGGCATGGAATTAGAACTATCTTTGGGCTATATGTTTTTTGCATTATATTATAGAACTGGAGATTTAGTTTGGTGTTAGTTTCCTTAATACATGCTTTACTTTTGAGTTGGATGGATATACCAAGTGTTCCGCGTATGTATATGGGGCACGGCCTCAAGGGTCGTGCCAATGGCACGGGTTTCGGGGTGTCAAAATCCGGGTTGTCACAGTAATTGTCACCTACTTTTCTAATTATTTAAACTTGAAAATTGTTTATGTCATGCAGGTGATTTAATCCGATGCACACATGATGGGGTTATGATATTCCTGAAGTGTCAAAAGCAAACATGAATTCTAAAGGCATTTACCATCTAAAAATTAGAGGAAAATCTTGACAATCGATCATGAATCTATACCTTGGAGATTTAGTCCCGGAGTAGATGTTGATGTCATTTGCCCATGATGCATATCTGGGCAATTCTTCACTAGGTGTCCTACCAGACCACATCTGAAGCATGCACCTGAGGCTCGCCTATATTTCTCCATTTTATGAGATTTCCCACACCGCGCGCATCTATCAATCGGTGTAGATGCGGAGATACATGAGGTCTACTGCACCACCAAAACTCTAGCCGGTGTCGGATACGAAGAGTGAAAAGGTACGTGAACAACCCCTCCAGCTGTCCGGGCATCTCGTGTAGAGATGGCAAAGGCACGATCCCAAACGGTGGACCGAGAGGTATCCTGAGTTGTTGCCGATGTCGTCGCCTCCTCCCTTAAAGTGGGGCAATGTTTTATCAAGTGTCCCATTCGCCCATACTTGAAACACACACCTATAGACCATCTATAGTCCTTTGCTAGATGTCACCCGTTACACCTAGCACTATATCAAAAACGTTTAAAAAAGACATAAAATAAGTCCTTTTTTTCATCTTTAAATAAGACAATTTTTAACTGTCTTAAATTTAGCAATAGGAAGGCCACATACTAATCAATGGCACAAAATTTAAGGACGATTAATAAGACGGTACAAATCGTCTTATTTTCACGATGGTTACCCTTCTAAAATAAACGCTCAAAATTAAACCATCTAAAATAAACTCGAAAGGAAACTGTCTCTTCCTTATCTCCTTCTCTAATCCCGTCTCTCCCTCTCCCTCTCATCTCTCTAAAATCTCTAAATAAATAAAAAACCCTAACCCCAAAGTAAATAGTCTCTTCCTCTCTCCCTCCCTCTCATCTCTCTAAAAAGAAACCCCTATGCCAGCTTCAACGACTCTCCATTGTCACCGCCTCTGCTTTGATCACCATTATTGCCGCTATTGAGTACTGATTTTTACCATTTTATACTGCTTAAACCTGGCTTTTTCTAAGCCTCAAAGTATCTAATAATTGCATTTTAGTTTGTTTTGCAGTTTAGGAATAAATATGCAGCTATCCATGTTTAGGTGCTAAGAGGAGGAGATTAAAAGCAACCAAGTGGTTCAACCTACATCAGAAGCTGTATACAAGTGTGTGGTTCAGTATATTCGAGCAAGCAGCTGCCAAGAGCCTCAAAGATGAATATTTTAGGCTATGAAGCAGATCTAGACAAAATAAAAGTTTCAGCTGTGGGCAAACTTGGGCAGGACAGTGTAGCAGCTTACATTCAAGATGAGTTCAAATATCCCAGGTGTGCAAGCCTTGAAGACATCATGATGACAGCTATGCACACACTTGGGCAAACTCAGCATCAGCTGCAGCTCTGCACACATTAATGCAGCCATGTGAACCCCCTTCCATAGCAGCATACTAAAACAGCTTGGGGTCATCACATTAGCAGCACCAATACTTCCAAATGGCAGCAGCAATTTACTGAAGCTCTTAAGAGTTGCAGCAAGGAAGACTGTGCAGACTTAAAGCTCACTCCCCAGCCAACCTATCGATCTTTAGAGCTCTCAGTCTCAGCACCTATCAAAGAGTCCACCTCCCCAAATCAAATGCATTTCATCTTGTCACTTTCAGCAAGAGGAGTACCTATCGAGCAATCCATGCATTGCACCATCAGACCTCTTGAGTTGCACCCATGCAAGTCTGCATTTAATTCCATCGAATGCAAGAAGCAACTGTTCTAGCACCTCTCGAGAACCACAATGCATTTAGCATCCTATCGAATGGAGCAGCACACTTGACTTGTTTAGAAGCTAGGTTCAGCACCTATTAAATGGAAGTGCACTTGGCTTCAGCATCAGCAGCTGCCTGTCGAGTTGCACCAGTAGTCCATTAAGCTCTCGAGTGGATACTCTTTAGCTCCAGCACCCATCGATGAGTGCAGCTCCAAGTAGTCCAATCTGTCGAGAAGATAGTTCAGCAAGTCCTTTGAACTTGTCGACAGCAACTACAACCATCCTCACGACTTGAAGAGATATCCAACATGTCGACTTGCGTTGCTTATATCCTCTCGAAATGCACTGTAGCAACCTCACCAATCCTCTCGACTTCTCAGCTTCAACAAACATCAATCCTGTCGAATTCTTCAAAGTTGCACTCCCACATCCTGTCGACACCTTCCTCAGCAACCATCCTATCGACCATTGTGCTTCAAAACCTGTCGAGTATTGCTACACATAAAGTAGCAACCTGTCAAGATTTCAAGTATGTTTAAACCATCCTCTTGACAACACACCTGAAGCTTGCATATCCACCACAATCCTCTCGACCAGCACTTGCAACCCCCAATCCTGTCGAGATATTATCTTTTGCAGCAACCACAAACCTCTCGACTAGAACTCCTTCACAACCTGTCGACACCCACCTTCAGCCAACCTCACGACAGATTCCTTGTACTAAACTCCCAACCTCTCGACATCTCTCATTTAAAACCAACAACCTGTCGAGATTAGTTGCCCATCCTCACGAACACTTACCTAAAGCTGTTGGGTTTTCAAGAACCTCTCGTCCACCAGCTCCCAACCTCTCATATTTGCTTGACATCTTGCTAAAGCAACTACCTAGCCTCCCACATCCTATCGAGAAGGACTTCAACACCTTCAGGAAACCTGTCGAGATCTTCTCCCCTGCAACTTCTATCCTCACGACTTGAAACCCATATTCTCCTCAATCCTCTCGACACCTTACCTGGAGCTGCTGTCTCCACTCCATCATCTCGAGCTTCATCTTCTCCACTACACTGTTGGAGCTGCAAGTTTAAATGGCCATTAATCTCAAAAGCAGTAGGATTATTTTTGTTTACAGGATTAAGAGGTTAATGTGGGTAGTCTGTTAGGTTAATTTTAAGTGCTTGCTACTGACTTTATTGGAGACAGTGATAAGAATGAGGTGAATGAAAATGAATGAAAGATGGAGTGAAAACTACGGAGCAGCAAGCCTAAAAATACATAGTCCTGCAAGATACAGGACCTGTTATAGCAAGTTTTGATAAGTAAGAGTTTGTCCCACAGGGAAAGTTGATCTAAAGCTCCAAGGGAGCTATCTTTAGTAGGCTCTTCAGATCTGACTACAGATCTGGCAATCCGAAATGGAAGGGGATTTAAGGTCACTATAATTGCACCCATGCAAGTCTGCATTTAATTCCATCGAATGCAAGAAGCAACTGTTCTAGCACCTCTCGAGAACCACAATGCATTTAGCATCCTATCGAATGGAGCAGCACACTTGACTTGTTTAGAAGCTGGGTTCAGCACCTATTAAATGGAAGTGCACTTGGCTTCAGCATCAGCAGCTGCCTGTCGAGTTGCACCAGCAGTCCATTAAGCTCTCGAGTGGATACTCTTTAGCTCCAGCACCCATCGATGAGTGCAGCTCCAAGTAGTCTAATCTGTCGAGAAGATAGTTCAGCAAGTCCTTTGAACTTTTCGACAGCAACTACAACCATCCTCACGACTTGAAGAGATACCCAACATGTTGACTTGCGTTGCTTATATCCTCTCGAAATGCACTGTAGCAACCTCACCAATCCTCTCGACTTCTCAGCTTCAACAAACAGCAATCCTGTCGAATTCTTCAAAGTTGCACTCCCACATCCTGTCGACACCTTCCTCAGCAACCATCCTGTCGACCATTGTGCTTCAAAATCTATCGAGTATTGCTACACATAAAGTAGCAACCTGTCAAGATTTCAAGTATGTTTAAACCATCCTCTTGACAACACACCTGAAGCTTGCATATCCACCACAATCCTCTCGACCAGCACTTGCAGCCCCCAATCTTGTCGAGATATTATCTTTTGCAGCAACCACAAACCTCTCGACTAGAACTCCTTCACAACCTGTTGACACCCACCTTCAGCCAACCTCACGACAGATTCCTTGTACTAAACTCCCAACCTCTCGACATCCCTCATTTAAAACCAACAACCTGTCGAGATTAGTTGCCCATCCTCACGAACACTTACCTGAAGCTGTTGGGTTTTCAAGAACCTCTCGACCAGCAGCTCCCAACCTCTCATATTTGCTTGACATCTTGCTAAAGCAACTACCTAGCCTCCCACATCCTATCGAGAAGGACTTCAACACCTTCAGGAAACCTGTCGAGATCTTCTCCCCTGCAACTTCTATCCTCACGACTTGGAACCCATATTCTCCTCAATCCTCTCGACACCTTACCTGGAGCTGCTGTCTCCACTCCATCATCTCGAGCTTCATCTTCTCCACTACACTGTTGGAGCTGCAAGTTTAAATGGCCATTAATCTCAAAAGCAGTAGGATTATTTTTATTTACAGGATTAAGAGGTTAATGTGGGTAGTCTGTTAGGTTAATTTTAAGTGCTTGCTACTGACTTTATTGGAGACAGTGATAAGAATGAGGTGAATGAAAGATGGAGTGAAAACTACGGAGCAGCAAGCCTAAAAATACACAGTCCTGCAAGATACAGGGCCTGTTATAGCAAGTTTTGATAAGTAAGAGTTTGTCCCACAGGGAAAGTTGATCTAAAGCTCCAAGGGAGCTATCTTTAGTAGGCTCTTCAGATCTGACTACAGATCTGGCAATCCTAAATGGAAGGGGATTTAAGGTCACTATAATCTAAATCCTAAGGTAACTTAATGTCTAAACTACAGAAAGGGTTAAGAAAGAGGGTGGAGTGTGAGAAAATAAATATAAAAGGGTAAGAAGTATGTTATTTGGTACAGATCTGATGGGTCTTATAACTCAGACTCAGATCTGCTGCTATAGAAATCCTATCCAATGGCTACATTATCACCAAAGAGGCCATGATCCAATCCCTTATGGCTATAACATGTCCACTTAAATGGTCACATACTATCCAATAGGGGAACCACAATCCAAAGATGGGTCAGAACAAGATTATCATTGTAGGCACTACTTCATCCAGGCTACAAGCTCAAGAATCCATAGGAACCTCAACCTCTAAAGTTCTGTGTGTGGGGCTAGGCCTACAAAGTGCACGAACCTGGACACACAGGACCAGCAAGAGTTTGAGTACTAGCTTTTAAGCTTTGTTGTTCACTGCTTTAGAAAGACAGCAGTGATCTAGTTACAATCCTACAATCTCTATAGCCAAATCAGATCTGCAATCTGATGGTGGGTCTATACAAATATAGGGGAGTCTGTCTCTGCACAATCTCTCACAAGGCTACAAGCACAAGTGCAAAGAAGAAGAATCTGTCTTAGATTTGTGGATTGGCCTCACCCTAGGGCTATAATCTATCCACTTGAATGGTCACAGACTATCCACAGAGACTATCCTCCTCACAGAGGTCTAAGACAGAACAAGAACATTGTTGCCGCCACCATGTTCACAAGGCTACCAGCTCAAGCTCTCATGGGGATTCAGATTTAGTGGATCCTGTGGTGGGGGAAGTCCTGCAATGTGCCTAACCTGGATAGACAGGCCACTTGGATCTAAATAAAACCTTAAAAGTAATCCTCCATTGCTTACAATACAACTTAGAGATGGAGGATCTCAAGGCAGCAGCCTTGTATAGAACAACTAACAACAAAAACACCATCCCATACATGCAATAGATCCTATTAAAAACCATACCATATAATCATACAAAAAGCATAGCCAGCAAGTGCTGGACTATGGACAGAAGGAAAAAAGGAAAAAAAAAAACTCCTAAACCCTAACCTTAGCCTACTGTAATTCTACAGTCGGTTTCAAGAAGAAGCACAGAAGTCAAGAACAAAAGTCTCCTAAACCTAAGCTAGGCTTAGGCTTATATAGAAGTCACTTCTTTGCGAATTAGGGTTAGGAAAACCCTAATTTCATCAATGCAATTGTGGCCCATACTTGTCCCTTGGATGCCTCGAGGCATGTGCACGGAGATTGGAGCATTGAAGTGTGTGCCCTAATTGTTGAAAGTTTCCAGATTGCCCCTGTAGAAGTGGTGTAGACACCCAAATTCGGCCCAAGGCCCGATCAGTCTGTACTCCGGGAGAAATGCACCCCTGTGCTTTCGATGGCACCCCTGAACCCTTAGAAATCTATCCAGACCTTTAGGAATCACCTAAAACCCATTCGAACCATTCCCCCAACCCTTAGAGATCACCCCTAAACCCTAGGATCCCTTTCCAAACTCAATTTAAACCCTTCTGGGCATTTGATGGGAGGAGAGCTACAAATTTTTATACAGACCACTTTTGAGGATGAGCCACATACCATTGGAAAGAGGACTTCTGCAGCTTTCCAACGAGCCAAAGATCACCCAATTTGGAGTTGTGATTCAAAAGTTATGGTCGTTTGACGTTTCACATAAAATGACAACTTTTGCTTAGGCGTATGTATTATATACGCCCAGCCAATTTGGCCCCAGATTGGTCAGGCATATATATTATATACGCCTGGAATTTTTGGGCCAAATTTGGCCGAGCGTATATAATACATTCTCCCAGCATAGGTGACCACCAACACGGGCACCCATCTTCTCAGATTCCCCCTGGTTTTCTTGATTTTTACTGTGCATAAGTTGGGCGTATGTAATATATACGCCCAGCTTAGCTATAGTATCTGTCATTAAATGCTTGAATTTCCTCCATCTGGTTTGACCCTTTGACCATCCCCTTGCTTAAGGTGGGTGTCTTTAGGTTGGTTGCACCCCCTTTGAGCTTATTGGCAACCCTTAAGTCACCCATGGTCTCATCCCATCATCCGCCATTGAAACCAATTTCCCAAACCTCTAGGACCCTAAAAACCTAGAAAACCTTAGATGGAGGATTACCTAATTACTAAACCAATTAGCTCTTAAGTAACCCTCCAACCCACCTCTTCTCTATAAATAGAGAGCCCCCCCCTCTTCCCCAAAGGGTTAAAAAAATTAAGGTTGAAAAGATTAGGGTGAAAGCTTGAGTTAGGAGAGAGAGAGCCCTAGTGAGAGAAAGTTTTTTCTTATTCCTTCAACCAGAATTCCAGCATGCATAGATCATCCTTTTCAACCCTTTTCAACCATTAGATCACCCCTTTTAGTTAAAGCTTAGTCCCTAGCTTCATCCTACACTTCCTATCTACCAAATCCTAGCATTAGAACCTATTCTTCTACCATTTAAGCCATTCAAAACCATAGGAAGCACGCCGAAGCGAAGGTCTTCCATGGTGCAACAAGGGCCCGTGAGCTCCGGCTCACCCCTCTCTTCGTCTACCTTCTTGGTGATTCCTCCGTCCAAGGATTCAAGCCGTTACATCGCCGAAATTTTGGTTTGGCTCAAAGCTTGATAGGACCATATTGCCTTCGGGCAAGGGAAAGCTCCGCCCATTTATTTTTATTTTTGGCCATAGATAGAGACCGCTATATGCGGGTTGATCGGGTGCCTAAACCCTTCCCGATCGATAACCGAAGCCCCTACCCTAGAGCCTTTGGCAAAGACCGATAAATCAGAGTCATATTTAGCATTTCGGTGCTCAAAATATTGATTTAAAGGTTTCCCGGGTCACCAAAAGCTCTGGGTGGCAACTCTACATTTTATTCCGTCGCGAGTGCATCGCCGGAATGGGTTCAAGAGGATCCATGCTCGCACAGATGGCGACTCTGCTGGGGATGTCACCCTAGCGCTTCCCCTCTTGTTGGCCTTTCTTTATTTTTTTTACTAACCATGGCTATTTTTTGTTTTAATTTTCTGCTATTTTTCTTTATTTTTTATTGTTTTTACTAACATACTCACCCCTATGATTCAGTCCTTTAAGTGCCTTAGCCGATTGGCGGGCCTACTTGCGCCTTTAAATTTCAGCTTTTTATGATTTTGTCATTTAAGCCGCCTTGGCCGTTTGGCGGGCCTGCTCGCATCTACTTTTCACGTCATTTAAATTTCAGTCATTTACGTGCCTTAGCCGTTTGGCGGGCCTACGTGCACTCTTTATTTCAGTCATCATATCTCACCATTGAACGCCGGCCCGTGGAGGCGGCACAGGCTTGTCATCCCCGACCCGATTTTGGACTTAAATTCACTCCCCTTTAAAAATCTGTAATTAAAAGTAAACCAACAGTGTGGGGACATAATCAAATCTATTTATGCGTATTTTGGGTAGTTTTTTGGAGGGTTTAGGCGCAGATATAATTTATCCGGTTCCCAATAATGCGGCAACCCTAGTGGTGATGATCCTGAAAAGAACCACCCCTTCCCATACCTAAGAAGGCGCTTGCGCCGGAGGTATATCGGTTGGGTTGCCAATTCCAATTGCCGTAAAACCCGCAATGGTGAGAGCATAGACAGCCCAAATTTAGTCGTGTATCCCTAGGAAGCGGAAAGGAGGGACCCAATAACATATACAGTAGTCCCCGGGAGCATCTCTCCCAGAAAACCAGTCCAAAAGACCCATCTCGGGCTTGCTATTTATTATCAAAAGAAGCTGACAGAACTGTCTCTGCGAGGCGTATATAATATATACGCCCAGCAAAAAATCCTCAAAAATATTCAGGCGTATATAATATATATGCCCAGCCAAATCTGCTAAGGTTTGATCAGGCGTATATCATACATACGCCCAGTATATACTGGGTTTAGGCAGCCCGATCTGAGGCCCAATCCACCTCCCAAGTTCCCCGATTAGCGGTATTAGTGCCCACAGTAGCCTCCCGCATTCTGTAACACCCAATATGCCCCCGCCCAGTCAAAAGAAGGCTACTTCTCATTGATTTGCATCGGGGGATCGGATCGTTTACGTAGATTCCCTCACCTTCAATAGAACGAAAGGGTTCCCTTTCGCTTCTTCCGAAGTGTGTCGGATCCCGCCGTGGGACCTACTAAAGGCGCATATATCACCCAAGACGGGAACTTTTCTAGGGAACCAGATCATCATTCATTTAAGTAGGGGAGATAATTTTCATTTGAAAAATCCAAAAAAAATAAATATATAGACAAATCAAAATCCGTATATACACACACTTTCGGTGCGACCGTCACTAAGACGACCTCAAACCCAACCCATAGAGGAAAAACTAGGAAAGTGTTAGGCCCTTACCCAAGGCATCGGTACAACACTCGTCAACAGATCATGTCGAGCACCGATACATCCCCACCATCATCCCTATCCCATTCCCATATAGGAGAAGACCCGTTCTCCAACGCCTTCACCCAAACCCGGTTCGATCTCACGGGTCCATTTGGGGCACCCGTGTTCGCATCCACCCCATCCCCCGCCCTTACATTTTTCCAACATACCCCCGTCTCATCCTCTACTGAAACACCTCATTTCCCAGCTGACCCATACATCCCCATCTCCCATCCATACACCCTTACCGCACCCCCTTACTCCCAAAGACCCCATCGAGAACCTCATCCCCCGCCTACCACCCACACCCCGTCCACCTCATCATCCATGCCTCCTATATCCCATATCCCGCTCACCTCATCTCACATACCCTCCACATCACATGGTCCATCCACATCCCAACAGACCCCCCTACTTACCCAGGTCATGCCCAATTTTTCGCAGGGTGTGACCAACAACCCACCATCTTCCTTAGCCATACACCCACACCCTCCAAGCGCAACCATTCATACCCCCCATACCTAGGGCATGCCCAATTTCATCCAACCCCCTCCGTCCTTGAATGGGCCATCACCCTTAAATCTCACACCTGAATCCATGCCCTCAATGGAGGACATGAGAAGGATGTATGCCCTGTGGGCTATCTCTCGAAGTCCAACATTCTAAACCCCACATCTAGGTATCCAAAACCTCCATACCCCATTCCCCCATGACCATACCCAACCACCCATCGTTCATGCCATCCAAGATCCCCCACCTCAATTTCAGGCCCAAGCCCAACAGACCCAAGCCCCCTCATCTAAGGATCAAACCCACACAAATCCTTGGGCCCAAGCCCAAACCCATCAGACCCAGGCCCAAGCCCAAAATCCTCAATGCCCATGGGCCCAAGCCCAAACCCATCAGACCCAGGTCCAAAATCCTCAAGGCCCATGGGCCCAAGCCCAAACCTATCATACCCAAAACCCTCAAGACCCATGGGCCCAAGGCCAAACCCATCAGACTCAGGCCCAAGCCCAAAATCCTCAAGGCCCATGGGCCCAAACCCATCAGACCCAAACCCAAGCCCAAAACCCTCAAGGCCCATGGCCCCAGGCCCAAACCCATCAGACCCAGGCCCAGTTCCAAGCCCCCCAGGGCCCTTGGACCCATACCTATCAAACCCAAGCCCAAGGCCCATCACCCCCCACCCAATACCCACATGGCCCATTAGCCCAAACCCAACAGGGCCCATTAGCCCAAAATCATACCAACCCCCACACCCAGGCCCAAGGCCCATCAACCCAAGCTTTCCAAAACCATCAAGCCCAAACCCAAGGCCCATCCACCCACACTCATCAAGGCCAATTCACAAACCCCGTACCCCTTCTCCAATACCCTTCATTCACCTACACCCCTTATGCCCCCATCCCGCCTCCAACGAAAAATCCGATCCACCCTATGCCTCAAAACCACGCGTACAGCATCCCGCCACATCAACCACACCCCCATCACCCCCAGAATATACACGCAGCTCAGCACATCATTCATCCGCAAACCACTCATCCATGCACTCCCACCCATCCCCTACAAGCCATGTAGCCCCACCAGGTCTTCCAACCCATCACCCCCCAAGTCCAAATAGCAGACCTCGCCCCTCACCAGTACAAGGACCAACAGTACGAGGAGGACGAGATCCGCAATAGTGGAAGAGCTGCCAGCTTCGGCCCCCCTAGGCCAGTCATCGTCACACCTAGGGCCAAGCCAAACCAGGGGGAGGCAGTCCCAACTATAAAAGAATTAGAGCAGCTGAAAGAGCAAATAGATAGAATACAAAAGCAGCTGACGAAGATGGGAGGGCTAGAACTGCATTCGGCAGACTTTTCAGACTTGTGTCTGCTCTCGGATGTCCCCCTACCACCAAAATTTAATATGTCGTTATTCGATAAATATAATGGCACTGGCAATCCCATCGCCCACTTAAAATCTTACTGTGGGGATATGTGTCAGTACGGCAGAGATGAACGACTCCTCATCAAAGTGTTCCAAAAGAGTCTAACGGGCCCAGCGCTGAGATGGTTCACGTCCCTAGAACCATCCATGATAAAAACTTGGAAAGATCTTACACACTTATTCCAAGAACAGTATGTCTATAACATGGACATAGAGCCAAGGAAGTCGGATCTGGCCCGTTTGAAGCAAAGACATGATGAAACTTTCAGTGCCTACTTAGGAAGGTGGAGGGCATTGGCCGCCCAGGTGACCCACCGGATTCCGGATGATGAGCAAATTGAATTGATAACCAAGGGAGCGCTCCTAGTCATCGTGGAGTTCTTGGTATATCAGCAACAGTCTAGTTTTACTGATTTGGTCTGAAATGACAACCGTTGCGAAGACGCCGTTAAAGAGGGAAGATTGGGAAAGAGTATAATGGCTAACGCTGGGTTCTGGTCGCCAACCAAGGATTGAAAGAAGGCTGAGGTAGAAGTGCGAACATCATTTATCCCCGTGCCAATACCACCCCGACATGACTCAGTCTTTACCCACCCCCGACCCATTTCGAACAAGCGCCAAGGCCGAACAATGGACCGAGGACCTCGTTCACCCAGGAACAGATGAAAGCACGATTCGAATGAGTCTTCACGCCGTTAGGGCAATCATTAAGTGTCTTATTGCCAGTATTGCTACAAAAGGGTCTGGTCAATTTACTCCAGCATCGCCCACCACCTAATTCGATACCAAGAAACTGTGACCCGAACCTGTATTGTAACTTTCACCAAGGACCAGGTCACCCTACGGATTGGTGCTTCCCACTAAATCACGCAATCCAAGATTTAATAGAGGCAGAAAAAATTGTTCCCCCGCCGCTTCCTCAAGGGCAGAACCAAAATATCCATCAAGCCCCTCTTCCACCACACCCAGGAGGCCCCAGGCCTAACATCTATTGTGTGGAAGAGGAAGAGGAAGAGCTTGACCCCTCGGATTACATCAGTAATCAAGAAGAGTTTTCCTTTACCAGGCTGAACGAGGGTGAACCAATTGTGGGAGTGATCGAGCCACTATATTTAGCCGATTACTTTCCCACCCTGACATACTAAGAGGAGCCCTTAGATTTAGGGCAGTATTTTTCCACTTCCGCTCCTGCCTACCAAATCCAAATGGGCACAACCCCGCCGCAATCATACGCATATCTGCCCCACTCCCAATTTACCCCATAGTACACACCACCTCCCAATAACCCCATCCCACACACCATCCCACCATCAGCCACCCCATATACCTCTCCTTCATGCCCAAATCACCCCATGCCATACATAAATCCACCACCCCCATACTACCCCACCTCATACACACCCCCAAATCCCCCCGCCCAGCATACTACCCCGCCATCCCTAAATCACCTCGCCCAATACACAACTCCACCATCCCTAAATCACCCCGCCCCATGCAGAACTCCATCATCCTCGATTTACCCCGTTTCATCCACGAACTCATCATTGCCCCACCATGCCACCCCGATTACAAACCCTTCGTACCAATACCCCCTGCTCCATTTGCTACCCCGTCATACCCCTATCACCCCACTCCACCTGCACCTCCGACATTTCCCAGTCACCCTATCCTAGTCACACCCCCACCATCCCTACGCTATTTCGCCCCTAATCCAGCTCCACCTTCACCCAAACAAACAACCCCTCACCCACTCCCCTTATCACCCGGCCCCAATCACCACTGGTCTTACCACGCCCCGGTAACACCTGCACCCTCAAATCTAACTTCGCCAATTCCTGCCAATACCATTACACTCCCTATTGGAGTCAACCTAGTTAGGTCCAAGAATTTGACATACCCAGCCCAATCCGCCCCAGAATCACCAAGCACTCCCTTCCTCATCCCGAAACCTGCCTATGACCCGCATCAAGTGCCGTTAAGTTACGAGCAGACTGACATGAATGTTGGTCACGACCGGGAAGAGACTGTCGAATTTATCACCCGGGCAGGCAGGATTTATACACAGCCAGAAACATCAAGGGTCGATAGAGGAGAAGAGAAGAAGAAAGAGCAAGCCGCAGGGAACCCCTTTAAAAAAATGGCCAAAGAACATGTGTTGGAGACACAGCTCAAGAGGACACCCGCACATATTACTGTCTAGGATTTGTTGATCACGTCCCCGCTCCACTTTCAAGCCTTAATGGGAGCACTCAAAGACGCGCCTGTTTTTGCCCACATAACCCCAAACGAGGTGGGAGAAATAATTGGGCAAGTATTAGCCCCAAATGTCATCTCCTTCACTGATGCAGATCTGCCGCTCGAAGGGAACAACCACTCTAAGCCTCTGAATATAACAGTGGAAGTAGGGAACCTGGTGGTGCCGTTGGTCTTAATAGACAGCGGGTCGGCATTGAATGTATGCCCTCTAAGGACAACAATCAAAATCGGTGCGAACCCCAACACCTTCCGGCCATCCATAACAAGCGCCAGGGGATTCGACAACACTCAGAGAGAAATCATAGGAGAGGTAGACCTTGACCTGATCATCGGGCCACAAACCTTCACTGTCCCCTTCCAGGTAATGGACATCAAATCTACATTTAATTTACTATTGGGTCGGCCGTGGTTGCACGAGATCGAGGCAATACCATCAACTCTACACCAAAAGCTCCGATTCATCTCAGGCGGGAGGATCGTCACCATCGTCGGTGAGAGCAGAGAAGACAGGGAGCAGAGCGCTCTATATATTAAAAATTCAAAAGTGCTTAACATGCCGCACACAGCAGATGACACTGATCTCCATCGATTTGAGTATGACTTCTCAGTCGTTACCCTCGAGCCGATTGAAAAAACCCCTGCTAAAACTGGAGGAGGAACGGAGGCAGTAGTGTTCATGCTCCACAAATGGGGCCACCAAAAGGGAAAAGGTTTGGGCCCACGCCTTCAAGGAAGAAGAGACCCCGTCAGTGCTGAGGGGCAGCAAACCAGATTTGGCCTAGGTTATAGGCCCAATGAAGAAGAAGTCGGAGAGGCCAAAGAGAAGATAAGGGCCACAGCAATCGCCAGGGCCAGGGGAATCGACCTGGAAGAAGAGCCTCCCGCCTGGCCCCACATCCGCCAAACCTTTGTAAGCGTCGGGGTGGTAAAAATGGATCTGAATGGGGAGACAAGGGTAACCCCACACAAGCTTACTTCCGCCCACCCCACTAACCCGTACATCATCCCTCCGGACCTCGAGGTGGACTTGGCAGCCCTCTCCTTATTTGAGGAGGAAATCCCCGGGCCCACCCATCAGTCCAACATTAGCCACTTTGGGCCCACCCTAACCTTCAAAGACAGGGTCCCAGAGGATCCGTCCATAAACATGTTGAGGGAGGAATTGCAAGAGCCTACTGATGTTGTTTCCAACCAAAAGGGTAAAGGCCAAGCCTCGCAGGTAAGTTACTGGGCATCTTTGCCCCAACTCCTGGGAGCCGCCAAATGTTGTGAATACGGCACCGGCTCTCCAAAAAAAAATAACCTATAAGAAGTGGGGTTAGCCTCTGGGACACTCTACCCTGTATATATAGAGATCCACCTCACCAGGGGCTAACTTCCAAAAAATTGCAAAAAACCATAAAAATAGAAAAAATACCAATTCTAAAAATATTATCCTTTAAGATTCCCAATAAAATTGAAAATGATGTCGTGACACCCGTCCCACATGAAGCCGACCCCTTCCCTATAGAAATATGAGAAGAGGTAGGAGTCACGAGTCACGACAAGGAAGGTCAAGTCGATGAGCTCCTCAAACAATTTGCCGATTTTGAGCATGGCCCTACCCTGATCATCAAAGAGACAGAGGACGTTAATTTGGGCACCGAAGAGGTCCCTAGAATCACCAAAATTGAAACATCGCTATCCCCCGTGGAGAGAAAAGGTATGATAGACTTCCTCCGGTCATACCAAGATGTCTTCGCATGGTCATATGAAGACATGCATGGTCTGGATACCGATCTGGTTGAACATGAGTTGCCACTCTACCCTGATTGCAAGCCAATTAAACAGAAGCTGAGACGTCTCTGACCTGAATGGATGTTGAAAGTCAAGGACGAGGTCATTAAGCAGTATGATGCGGGTTTCTTCATGGTATCCAAGTACCCGCAGTGGCTGGCCAATATCGTCCCCGTGCCAAAGAAGGATGGAAAGGTTCGAATGTGCATTGATTTTCGAAATCTCAACAAGGCAAGCCCTAAAGATGACTTCCCATTACCCCACATAGATATCTTGGTCGATAACACTGCTAAGCACGGGATGCTTTCTTTCATGGACAGGTTCTCGGGCTATAATCAGATTATGATGGTAGAGGCCGACCGAGAGAAGACTGCGTTCATCACTCCCTGGGGAACCTTCTGCTATAAGGTGATGCCATTCGGGCTCAAGAACGCTAGGGAAACCTACTAGAGAGCAATGACAGCCCTATTCCATGACATGATGCACCGAGAGATCGAAGTGTATGTCGATGATATGATTGCTAAATCGCCGGAGAGGGACGACCACTTGGTAAACCTTCAGAAGCTGTTCGAGAGGTTAAGAAAGTACAGGTTGCGGTTGAATCCCCAGAAGTGCGCATTTGGCGCTATGTCAGGAAAGTTATTATGTTTTATCGTCAATAGGAGAGGCATCGAGGTCGATCCGACCAAGATCAAGGCCATCACTGAAATGCCACCACTGTCTACAGAGAAAGAGGTCAGAGGGTTTTTAGGCAAAATCCAATACATCAGTCAGTTCATTGCACAGTTAACTCCGATATGGGCACCAATCTTCAAACTACTGAGAAAGGACTCACCAGTTGAGTGGAATGATGACTGCCAAGTTGCATTTGACAAGATCAAGGGCTACCTCCTAAATCATCTAGTATTGGTACCACCTGTACCTGGTAGACCCCTGATAGTGTACCTATCCACGACAGAGTTTTCCATAGGTTGTGTGCTAGGACAGCATGATAAGACAGGAAGAAGAGAGCAGGCCATCTACTACCTGAGCAAGAAGTTCACTGATTATGAGACGCGCTACTCTCATCTGGAGAAAGCATGCCTAGCGCTCGTGTGGGCTACTTAGAGACTTCGCCACTACTTGCTATCCCAAGCCGTCCTACTTCTAGCGCGGATGGATCCCCTGAAGTACCTGTTCAAGAAACCTGCTCTCACTGGCCGAACTGCGCGATGGCAACTATTATTATCTGAATTCAACATCACATACGTCACTCAAAAATCGATCAAGGGGCAGGCACTTGCCGATCATCTTGCTAAGAACCCTCTACCTAACTATGAGCCTTTGAGGACTGAATTCCTCGATGAAGACATCTTGTTCATGACAGAAGATGATACAGAAGAAGTAGAGGAACCATGGGTAATGCACTTTGACAGGGCATCACATGTCGAAGGACAAGGAGTTGGTGCCATCCTGATTTCACCAGGAGGATCCCATGTACCAATCTCTAGCAGCAAGTTACGTCATCTACGGGGAATGCCTTTACAAGCGATCATACAATAACATCTTACTTAGGTGCCTCACTGAAAGTGAAGCGGTCTGTATTATGAAAGAAATCCATGAGGGGGTATGCGGAGCCCACGTTAGTGTCAGATGCTCGCTAAGAAAATCCTACGGCAGGGATACTTTTGGACCACCATGGAATCGGATTGTTGCAAACATGTTCAAAAATGATACAAGTGTCAGGAACACTCCAGTCTGATACACGCTCCTGCCATTGATCTTCACTGCATGACCACTCCTTGGCCATTCGCTACCTGGGGCCTTGACATTGTCGGAATGATTAATCCAAAAGCGTCAAACGGACATCGATTCATCCTCGCTGCCATTGAATACTTCACCAAGTGGGTAGAAGTGGCATCATATGCCAACATCACAGCCAGTCACATCGAGAAGTTTCTCAAGAACAATATTGTGTGTCGATTTGGAGTACCCAAAGATATCATAACAGATAACGGCATAAACTTTGCGAATAAGCGCATCCAAGACTTCTGCGAGCAATACAAGATCAAGCACCACCGCTCGTCCCCTTATCGGCCCCAAACTAATGGAGTCATGGAAGCTGCGAACAAGACGGTCGTCCGCATCCTTGAGAAAATGGTCGTCACATACAGAGATTGGAGTGAGCAGCTACCCTTCATGTTTTGGGCCTACAGAACGTCGATCCGTATCGCTACAGGGGCAACACCATTCTCCCTTGTGTGTGGAACTGAGGCCGTCCTCTCGGTAGAGGTTGAAGTACCCTCACTCTGAATCCTCACGGAATCAGGCCTACCCGAAGCAGAGAAAGAGAGATCACGCTTTGATTAGTTAAACTTATTGGACGAGAAGAGACTCCTAGCCTTGTGCCACACTCAAGTTTACTAGGGGAGAATCACACGCGCTTACAATAAATGTGTCCGCAGTCGAGACCTAAAGGTAGGAGACACCGTGTTGAAGAAGATCTTCCCATCCCTCCATGCCGACCCAAGAGGAAAGTTCAAGCCAAACTGGGAAGGACCATACGTCATTCGAGAAGTGCTGTCGGGATACACCATCCGCCTCGCCACCATGGACAGAGATCATCTTCCTGAGCCCATCAACGCTGGATACATCCGACGGTTCTACTCGTAGTTTATCATGATAAGGTAAGTATTGATGAAACAGATATGTGACTGCTTAAGAATCATCCAAAAGAGGCCATCGTTCCAAGCACAGTAGCCCAAAAGCATCCCTAAAAATGATGATATCCTTTGCTACCCCATTTGAGCCTAAGCCTTTCTTTCAATAAACCCTTTTCCCAATAAAAAAATATATACGTGTACATACACCAAAAAAGAGGGAGAGAGGAAAAATACATGAGTATAGAGTTACTATCAAATTCCAAAAAAATTGAAAAAGCAAAACCTTAAAAAAAAAAAGATTGTTTCAAGTGGAGGAAAAAGAATAACAAAAAAATGTGTGTATAGAAGAATCACAGGGCATGTACAGTAGAAACCCCGAAGGAAGAAAGTATGTTGAGAAAACCTAAGCCGTATCAAGGAAACACCTTTTTAGCCCAGCATACCTTCAAATCCTAACCTAACCCATGGCCAAGCTACACCCCGAAAGAATCCCTCTTTGTAGGTTCGCAAGCAGTCATAATATCTGTTAAGTCAACATGAGCCGAGTCGTGAGACGACACCAGAACCCCATCCAGCCGGTTATGACGGAAGCTTTATCCATGCCGTGGCTTTCTGGTTCTAAAAAAAAAGAATGAAAATTGATTTGAGTTCAAAGCAAGATGGACGTGGTAAAAACCCGCAAGGGCACCGCAGGTAAAAACAGTGAACTCACGCGGACCAGGTGAAAACCTGAAAAGGCTCTTGGGGTAAGAGAGCGGACCCATAGACGTAGTGAAAACCCGAAAGGGCGCTACGGGTAAAAACAGGGATGACAGGCATGGCGAAAACTCCTCTTGGGCGCTGTGAGCAAAAATGTCAAAAAAAAAGAGAGATTATGAGAGGATCTGTTCTGGCTCGCCTATTTTAGTCTGGACCCCTTGAGCCCCTTCCCCCTTATTTTGTCAGGCCGCTCATGTTAAAATTAGATCGGATCCTAATCAAGTATGTCGTCTCTACCGCGTCGTCTGACACATGACCAAAGGTAAGGCCAGAAGACCAATCAATCTCGGGGAAGCTGACCTATCCGCACTTAAAAAGAAGCGCCGGAAACTCCTAAATGGGGTTCGACCATGCTCAAAAGGAGGACCCGCCGGTTGGCCTTGAAAATATCGACATCATAAAAAGGAGAAAATTTCAAAAAAGATAATAGATTTTCCTTTCCCATAAAAAGCCTCACACTGTAAGGGAGAAAATTTCAAAAAAGATAATGGATTTTCCTTTCCCATAAAAAGCCTCACACTATGAGGGAGAAAATTTCACAAAAGATAATAGATTTTCCTTTCCCATAAGAAGTCTCACCCTGTGTAGGAGAAAATTTTGAAAAAAGATAATAGATTTTCCTTTTCCATAAGAAAAACCTTACGTTGCGAGACGTATGGAAGAAAATTCGAACACCAAAAAAAATATGTATATGTGTATATAGCAGATTTCATTTCTTTTCTTATAAGCATCACGTACGAAGTGTCACGTCCCAAAAAGATAACAACATGACACACTTTCTACTTTCTACCTTTTGTACAAGTATAAAACAAACGAAAAAGAAATAACCCAAAAAGGAAGGAGATCTCTGTTAAGGGGCATCAGCCCCCCCTCTGTGTATATGATCTATGGTATGTGCAGGAACAGGTCAGGGGCAGGAACCACGCTTCAAGGCACTGATCTCTGCGAGAAGAGAGTCCTCACGGGCATTTCGATCGGTCAACCACCTACCATGAAGACTCTTCTGCCGCCTCCGCGAAGCGTCAGCTGCACTGCGAGACTCAGTCAAAAGCCCAGTCAACCGAAGAACCTCACTCTCGGCCGTAGCATCTCTTACCTTCGCCATCTCGGCTCTGGCCCTCTCCTTCCCCAAATCCCCAGTCAAAGCCAGCTTCTCTACAGAAAGAGACTCAATTCTAGTCTGAAGCATCGTTTCCTTGTAAGGCCCGATCCCTCTTAAAAGCCCACACACCATCAAGTGATGGTACATGCATCCCCAAACAGCCCTTCAAGCTCTCTTCAATTGGCCCAAATGGATCGTGTTATAATAAACGGATCTAGAGCTGTAAGTGCCCGCTAAGTGCTCCATAAAAATATATAATCAAAAAAGAGGAAAAGAAAATGCTGAAAAATGACACTAGTTCCCCAGGGAGCGTCGCAACGACGATTTGCCCCACTCCAGGAGCCGTGTTAAATCAATTCAGAATGATCGGGTTCACCCGAAAGTTCTCAAACCCCGTTTTACATAGGGACACCCCGTACCTGACCCGGCAGGTAAATGAACTCATCCATCACCGATCGCTGTTGGTATATTTTAAGTGCTTGCTACTGACTTTATTGAAGACAGTGATAAGAATGGGGTAAATAAAAAATGAGTGAAAGGTAGAGTGATGATTACGAAGCAGCTAGCCTAAAATATGCACAGTCCTGCAAGATACAGGGCCTGTTGTAGCAAGTTTTGATAAGTAAGAGTTTGTCCCACAGGGAAGTTGATCTAAAGCTCCAAGGGAGCTATCCTTAGTAGACTCTCTAGATCTGACTACAGATCTGGCAATCCTAAATGGAAGGGGATTTAGGATCACTATAATCTAAATTCTAAGGTATCCTAATGTCTAAACTATAGAAAGGGTTGAAAAAATGGATGGAGTGTGAGAAAATAAATATCAAAGGGTGAGAAGTATGTTATTAGGTATAGATCTGATGGGGTCTTGTAACTCAGACACAGATCTGTTGCTATAGAAATCCTGTCCAATAGCTACATTATCACCAAAGAGGAGAAAGAATCAAACTCACTCCTGTGCCATGATCCAATCCCTTAAGGCTATAACCTGTCCACTCAAATGGTCATAGACTATCCAATAGGGGAACCACAATCTAGAGATGAGTCAGAACAAGTTTACCATTGTAGGCACTACTTCATCCAGGCTATAAGCTCAAGAATCCATAAGAACCTCATCCTCTAGAGTTCTGTGTGTGGGGCTAGGCCTACAAAGTGCACAAGCCTAGACACACAGAACCAACAAGAGTTTGAGTATTAGCTTTTAAGCATGGCTGATCACTGCTTTAGAAAGACTGCAGTGATCCAGTCACAAGCCTACAATCTCTACGACCAACTCAGATTTGCAATCTGATGGTGGATCTATTCATTATAGGGGAGTCTGTCACTGCACAATCTCTCATAAGGCTACAAGCACAAGTGCAGAGAAGAAGAATCTGTCTTAGTTCCATGACTTGGCCTCACCCTAGGGCTATAATCTATCCACTTGAATGGTCACAGACTATCCACAGAGGCTATCCTCCTCACAAATGGCTAAGGCAGAACAAGAACATTGCTGCCGCCACCATGTTCACAAGGCTACAAGCACAAGTTCCCATGGGGATTCAGATTTAGTGGGTCCTGTGGTGGGGGAAGGCCTGCAAAGTGCCTAACCTGGACACACAGGTCACTTAGATCTAAATAGTACCTTAGAAGCAATCCTCCATTGCTTATAAAATAACTTAACAATGGAGGATCTTAAGGCAGCAGCCTTGTACAGCACAACTCACAACAAAAACAACATCCCATACATGTAACAGATCCTATTACAAAAACTCCATTAAAATCTATACCAGATAATCATACAAAAGGCATAGCCAGCAAATGCTGGACTATGGAGAGAAAGAAAAAGGAAAAAGAAGAAAACTCCAAAACAAGGACCTTAGCCTACTGTAATTCTATAGTTGGTTTTTTTTTGGAGAAGAAGCACAGAAGTTAAGTCCCAAAAAGGGGCCATCCTCAAACCTAAGCTAGGCTTATATAGCAGTCGGCTTCCCCTCTAATTAGGGTTAGGAAAACCCTAATTTCTCAATGTAATTGTGGCCCATTCTTGTCCCTTGGATGCCTTGGGGCATGTGCACAGAGATTGAAGCATTGGAGTGCATGCCCTAATTACTTGAGATTCCCAGATTACCCTTACAGAAGTGGGGAGAAGTTTAGAATTCGATCCTCGCTGGGTAGAAATGATTTTAGATCTTTTCGCATGGTAGAATTGGCGTCGCAGGGTTGAATTGACTTGAAATTCATGCAGTCACGAGATTGGCATTTTAGTCATCGCATAATACAAATGGCTATCACGAGATTGCTCTTTCAGCTTTGAATGGCGTGGGGATTGCTGACGCGGTTCGTCCCTTGGTGAATCTCGTGAGAGATCCTCACGAAGAAGCAGTGTTCATGAGTTTTTAGGTCACGCGAGCATTTCTTGAAAGGTCAGTATCTCGCAGCCACTGTGCGACAGCTGCGTGTAGGAATACCTAAAGCTCTCTCTCCTGAGTGAGTCACGCAAAGCTTAACGGTTCTTCTTTTGAGTTACGCGAGACTGTGCGAATGCTTTAGATTGAGCCTCGCGAGGACCTCATGAATCCTGCTTTTCAATTCTTTCTGGCACCAAACCGCGCGAGAAAGGAGTGCAAACTGTGCGACCAGTTGTTGTGCTTCCTCCAGAAGACCGCGACAACTGCGCGAAGGCATTATCTCTGGCTCAAGTGAACCTTGCGACATTTGCGCGAGGCATTCTTCTTGATTTATTTTTGCTTGGATGTGCCTGTGCTTCAGCCAACTCTCTGTCTAGGTTCATCCTTCGTTC
The DNA here is from genome assembly GCA_021018995.1 of Chloranthus sessilifolius. NCBI lineage: Eukaryota > Viridiplantae > Streptophyta > Magnoliopsida > Chloranthales > Chloranthaceae > Chloranthus > Chloranthus sessilifolius. Next base: position 62,893,466 of record CM037586.1, read on the forward strand.
TGTTGAGGTAGTTCTGGGGCAACAGTGAGCTTCTTGGCATGGTTAAGGGTTTATTGGCAGCTGCTGCTTATTACCTACAGGACATATTTAAAACACTTTTATTAAATGATTAAGGGTCTAATAGAGGTTAAGTTAAGGGGTGGAAAGTGGTACTTTTCAGGTCTTAACACACCCCCAAACCTAATCTTTGCTAGTCCCTTAGCAAAGCTATAAACGCCACTTTCGTAGGGATCACGGACACATTTAGCATATGTACCAAGCCTTTTAAACCCCTAGGTGATCCCTAGTGGAGGAGTGAAGTCTCCTGAGGGTTTTCAGTGAAGACACCCACAAACATCATCATTAAAATCAGTTAAGTATAGTGCAGATAATGACAACACAGATTCAATTGTTTAAATTTTCATTCCACACCCATTTAACATTAGAATTTCAATGTATAAAAATTAGTACTCTGCTTGCCTTTGATTTAAAATTCAGGTTAGATACAATCTCAATGGGGTTTAAATTCAGACCCAATTCTCACTTGGGCTATCTCTCAACATTAATATCATGAGGGTGTTCACATTCTCAACAGCTCAAGTGCAGTTGCAGACCCCAAATGGGCTTGCAAGCATGAGCATAGGCTAAGCTTCTAATTTCTGACATCTTCAAGGATTTTCACCATAGATTGGGTAACTCTTTATCTCCACATAATAGCTCATTTGACTTTGGATTCACAATGTCTTTTAGAATGGGTTGTAATGTGGCTTATGGCTGAGGGGTGTACAGAATAAAGGGGTAAAAAGGGAGTCCAAATTAAGAAATCAGCAAGGTAAGGAGTGGTTCATGACTTCACAACCTTCATTCCAGTAAAAACTTCATCTTCCTCTTCTATTTCAGAGATAAAGTGGCCAGCTTCTCCTCTTCTTTTCAATTTTTAGATGATGATGTTCTCTAGACTTTTCTTTCTTTTTCTCATTTTATTTTCTTTATTCATTCTTTTGCTGAAATGCCACACAACTGCCATTGATACACAACTGTTCACAAGTTACTTTTCTTCACCTTCCACAGAATATTGGACCATTCTCAGTATCTTTACCTCCTTCTCCTTTACCTTCTGAATTCTCAGAGTGAGGGTAAGGTTGACTCAGGTGATGAGGTTAAGGTGCAAGTTTTCTGGTGTTTGTGAAAGAAAAAATATGATTTTAAGGCTCAACTAGTGTATGCAAAAGGGCAGATTTTAAAAGGTTTGATTTTTAGGCTCAAACTATCCAAATGTGGGCCTTAGATCATTCCTTAGTCTCATGAGTGCTGTCAATTAGTTTTGATTAGGAGTTGCACAACTTCTAGTGAAAAAGTCTTGATTCACTCAGTCCTTAGAGCAGAAATAATGACAAAAACACTCTTTAAAAGAAAATGATGGGCCCAAATCTCACTAGGTATGGTCTTCAATTTTAACTCATGGGGTGTATTTTCGTCTGTTTCTCTCCTCTTAGGCTCGCTGAGTACTTAGCTCAAAAAAAATTTTAATATTGGCCTCATGGTGGTATCAAGATCACTTTTATCTGTTTCCAAAAGTCTGCAAAAATATTTAAATCTTTACATGTTTCCTCATTGTATCAAGTTAAGTGGAGATTGACTTTATTCATCCCATTTTTAGTACCATTACTGCACTAAAATTAATTATTCTATTGACAGACTGCCACACCCCTAAACCATTCGTAGCAGTGTCCTCACTGATTCAGAGGTGATAAAAAGCAGTAGAATCTAAGCAGACAGACAGAAATAAACACAGAAGAAGAGAGAAATAGAAAATGCAAACGGAACAGTATGGAACTAAAAGAAACTTTCATTAAAATAAAAAGAAAAATATGACAAAAATAGGGAAAAGGAAAAGACAAAATGGGGGGGGGGGGGGGTTAATGTGTAGCCGGGGGAGGGTTTGAGGAAGATGGAGGGGGAGATGCAGGTAGTGCCATTTTTTTCTTCTTCTTTTCTCTCTTCTCTCTTTTTCTCTTTTTCTTTTCCTCCTTGGCGAGGATCCGCTAGACCTCGTCAAATTCATCCCAGAGAAATTGCAAGGGGTCCGGCTCCTTTGGCGATGGGGGATCTTCCCAGATGGGGTAGAATTTGATTGGGAACCCGAAGGGGTTGTCATCCGCTATTTGTGTGAGGAGGTATGGACTTCTAGGGTTAGAATAGGAGGGATGAGATGAAAAGGGACTGCTGGCTGGTTTAAAAGAGGGGGACGAGGGAACATGAATCGGCGGAATTGAAATTGTGCCCCTTTTCAAACTTGGCAATAAATGAGCATTGTGTGGGGAAAGAAGAAACACACAACTGGCACTTTGGAAAAGAGAATGAGCATTAACTGATTGTCCAAAGATAGGCATGGTATTTAAAAGGGTTAGTGTATCGCGCGGGGATCCTCGCGAAGAACAAGCAGTGATGAGTAAAGTACATTTCTCGTGTAGCTGAGCTGGGGATCTCCGCGAGGTAGCCTAACATGGCTCATCAATTTGAAGAAGAAGCCATTGAAATTCCTGAGGTAGGCATTTGCACAGATTTATATAGCCACCATCTACATCCATCCTCCGCACGAATTACTATTTCAAAGAAACATAGCCTCCCTAAACTGTTCTCCCATGAATGGAAAAAATAATAATAATAATAATAATAAAATTAAAACTAGCAAACAAACAGAAAGAAGCACACAGAACAGAGCAATAGACAAAAACTAGAAATTCTATTAAATTGGAAGAAAATATTTACAAATATAGTTACAAGAAGAAAAACCTAATCTACAATCTAAAAACTAGGATCTAATCTGATTTCAAATCTGTAAGGAAATCCCAGCCCATCCTTTTAGCCTGTGCCTTAAGGGCAACTCTGTCCTGTTTCTTCTTTTCCTCCCTCTCCTTTTCTTTTAATTTGGTGTTTTACATGCTTGGAGCTTTAGGTGCCCTCACCCTTACTTTTGGTGGCTTGGGAGCTTTTGGTTCCTTGGGTTCTTGAGGGGTTTTTCCTTTGCGCTTAGCAAGGGGGTGGCAGGAGATTTTCCTTTCCCTTTGACTTTGGCTTCTGCTTCTACAGTAGGGACCACTGGGGATTTCCCTTTTCTAGTGGACTCAGGTTGGGCAGGGGACTATGCCTCTTTAGACTGGGCAGCAGGCTCTTTGCCAATTTTTAAAGGAATAGCTTTGGGAGCATACCTCTTAGCAGTGACTTTCCTCCGCTGAGGATAAGTTTGCTTCTGTGGTGGTTTAGCAAAGGCCGTGGTAGGGGTAGGTTGCTCTGTAGTTGGAGGCTACTCCGTAGGAGGTGAAGCAGGAGCTTTTCCTTTGTCTTACTGGGGCTTAGGTTTTGCCTCCTCAGACTGGGCAGGTGGAGCTGGAGTAGTAGTTGGCTCAGGCTCAGGCATGTGAATAGAGATGGGGGTCGGCTGCAAAGGGGCATTTCTGATAGCAGCCAATGCGGTTTCCAATGAGGCTATCTAGATTTGATATTTGAGGATGTCAGTCTCATGGATCTCCTTTTAGATTTTTTGGATCTCCTGTGCATTGTTAAGCCATTTTTCAAGCATTCTTGCTCGGGCATTCGCTGCAGCAGCATTAGATTTCTCATACTCCCAATTTATCTGATGATAAGTAGCTATAGCCTTGGCCTTTTGGTAGGCGTCCAAAATGTTAGTCCACCTCAATGAGATGCCCAGAAGTTGCTGTCGGTGTTCCTCCATCATTTTATCAATCTGCTCCAGTAAGGGGGTCTCAATGGATTGGCAAAGCTTGGCCATGCCCCTCAGGACATCCTTCCTAAGATAAGCATTGTCTCTCATATGATGGAAGATGGTGAGGTAGGGAGGGCTGTAAAAATGATGTTTTAGGGCGATGGGAAGATAGGAGGTGGAAGGAGCAGAGTGTGCTTGGTCCTGGGGGGAGTAGGTGGGGTAACAGTGGGTAGGTCTATTTGAGGGGGTAGGGGGATAAGTTCTGGGTCAGTTTGTGTCTTTTTGTCAGTGAACGTTGGAGGTGGTAGGATAAGAGGTGGAATGGAGGGTATAGGGGGAAATGAGAATGAGGTAGGCTAAGTAGGTGTAGGGGGTGGGGGGGGAATGGGAATGGTGAAAGGAATGAAAGGAAATGGGGGTGTAAGAGGGAATGTGGGTGGTGGAGGAGGTTGTGAGTCAGGAGGGAAGTCAGTTTGGGTGTCTTTGTCAGTGAACAGGGCCAGGGGGTGAAGAGGGTGGTGGAGGGATGGGTGGATTGGTTAAGGTGTGTAGGGTGGATTGGATGGAGGTGAGTTCAGTTTGCATCTGATCCTATTTTTGGGTATTGGTGGATAGCTGGGCTTGAATGTCTTGGATAGGGGAAAGGATAAGGGGTAGTGTGTCAGGGATTGAAGGTTAGGTTTGTGAAGAAGAGGGTACTGATTGGAAAGGTGAGGAAGGTGCATGATGGAAAGTGGACGGAGGGAAAGAGTGGGGTTCTAGGGAGTGGTGCCGTGAGGTAATTGGGGAGTCTGGGAGGGGGGTGTAGTGGGTAGGCATTATGTCGAGAAAACTAGCTATAAAGGCTTGGAATCCTATGGTGGTGTTTAGGGTTAAGTCAATGTCTGTGAGGGGAGATGTAATAGGTATGGCTGGGGTGGTGTCTTGGTCAAGGTGTGGTGTGTCAATGGGGATAGAAGGGATTGAGGGTGGTGTCTGGGAGATGGTTGGGATGGTCTCAATGGTCTTTCATTTTTTATAGGAGATGAGTGAGGGGCTAGTAGGCTTAGGTGGAGATAAGGGGGGAATTGTGACTGTGAGGTAAGGTAGGGGATGGTGAGTCCTCCCATGGACCAAGCACAGGTGAAGGGGGAGTGGGCATGGAGAATGGAAATAGAGGGGGTGAGAGATGGATGTAAGAGGGGTTGTGGATGCAGGGGTAACAGGTGTTGCTGCAGCTATGGAAGTGGTAAGCTTTGGGGGCACCTCCTTTGTAGCAGGGGTAGACCCTGATCCGACTGCCTCTTCTGCTTGCTTGGGCAGGGTCTGAGCCTCAGCTTTCTTCTTTTTCTGGCCCCCCATCAAGCTCCTGATGATTCCCCATTGCCTTTTGGTAAAGGTAGTAGGGGAAAGGGTGGTGGTCTGCTCAGTCCTTCCTATCTTGTAGCCCCCCTTGATCAGCAGCAAGGTAATGATTCTTGCATAGGGTAGAGTGTGAGGCTTCTTGTTTGACCCTAACTTCTCCACTACGTCTTTCATTGCCTCAAAAATTAGCCAGGTTGTATGGAAGCCATGGCCCATGTGGTAGGAGTAGACAGCATCCGCAATAGGGGTTCTCCTCTCTTGCTGATGTCCTGAGCAATATATGTTCTTCCGCAGGACTTGGTCAATGAACAGCAGTTCAGGTTCTAGTTCTCTCCTTCTGATTGAGTCCCCGGTGGCTTTCAATCCTCTAGTTAGGGCCCATGCAATTGTATCAATTCATGCACCCAGAGGGGGGCCATATCCACATCTAGGGTCGAATGCTGCTGGGATGCCCAACACTTCAGCAATCATCTTGGGGCCCTCTAACATATCAAAGTCGTTAATCAGCACCAGCAAGCACCCTTGTCCATCATTGTCCATCTTGACCTTGATGTGCTGATAAAGCAGCTGCACTAGCCTGGGGTAGGCTAGTGCTGGAATTCCTCTCATCAATGGCATCAGGCCCGCTTTGCTTATAAACTGTACTGCAGGGGCAGAGAGAGGTTCTTTCTCAAAAAATGGTACTTCAAAGGCTATTTTAGGCTCCAATGGAATTGACTCCATGAGCTCAGAAGCGGTAGAGAACTTAGTGGCTGGTACCGTCGCCTCCTCAACCACTTCCTTTCCTTTTTTGGGAGACTTTGAAGTCTTGGCCTTTTTAGGGGTGGTCTCTGCAGGGTCCTTGTCTTCCCTTTTCTCTTCTGTGCAGTTTTTGAAGCCATGTCTAACTCTGTCCTATAGCATGAGAAACGGAGGCTGAAATCTAGGGTTTAGTTTGATTTGACGCACAGGGCACCTCAAGATCTCTAAGCAGAGGGCAATGGATGGGGGTGGTATTAGGAACAAGTCTATAGATTTATGCAGTGAATGATGAGCTGTAGGAGTGATGCTGGAGGGGAGAGGGGAGAGCTCCAGAAGCTATGGTTTTGTAGAGGGAAGAAGGATGAAAATAATAAAAAAGGATAAAGCACGGGGTTGAAATACTTATCGCGAAGCTCGGCGCGCTTTGGAACATCTGGTCGCGGGTTTGGAAATGAACCTAGCGACAATCTCTCTAGTTGTCCTTGGAGAACGCGACAGAGTGAGATTAATTCATGTGAACTGCGCGAGCGGCTCCTAGGTCTCTTTTGGATTGCGCGAAAAGCTCTGAGGTTCATTTTGAATCTCGCGACAGACTAAGAATCTCACGATAGTAAATGAAGTATTTCTGTTGAATTGCAGGAGAGTCTCCCAGTTTACCTTGTGAACCTCGCGACAACCTTTGAATCTCACAACAGCAAATATATATATCTCTATGGGGATGGCGCGAGAGGTTCACTGGTGTAAATGAATTGCGCGACAGCTGATGGATGGCCCTATGTGAATCACGTGAGACGTTCTCAAGTACGCATGAATCTCACGATAGCTATTGAATGTTTTCATGTGAACTGCACGAAATTCTCCCAGACTTCCTTTTTAACGTCGCGAGAGCTTTTGAATCTCACGATAGTCACCCAGGTTCCCCTTTTTGGACCCAGCAACAGAAAGGTATAAAACAGAGAGCATGCTTGTTGTGGGTGGATCTTGGGTAAGACTCTCTCCTATGGCTACCTCTAGACACATGTAATCTCAATCATTCAATCAAAAATGACCTCCCATATTTGGCGTGCAACAAAAGCAATCAATTGAAAAACAGTAAGAATGAAACCATGCATTAAAAATTTTAAATAGATTGGTCCAGATTCAGATAAGACCACGAACAAATCCTAAAGAATAGAAATAAAAGAAAGCAAGATAAATCAACCAAAAACAACATACATATGATATAGTAATGACACACCTGTGGATCAATTTGAAGAAGGATCTTCTCGAAGGTGAATGGTGTCCATGGGTTCAACAGGTTTTTCAAAACAAGGCTTAAGCCTCTGACCATTCACTTTCAAGGTTCCCCCAGACTTGGGATCCTTGATTTCCACAGCACCAGATGGGGAAACAAGCATGACAATGTAAGGACCTTCCCATCTGGATTTCAATTTGCCCCGAAAAAATTTAAGTTTGGAGTTAAACAACCAAACCTTATCACCAACAATGAAACTCTTTCTCAACAGCCCTTTGTCAAAGAAAGCTTTGGACCTTTTCTTGTAGATCCTGGCATTGGCATACGCATCCCTCCTTAGTTTTTCCAATTCCGACAGCTGCAGCAACCTGTGATGACCAGTAGAAGTTAGATCTAGATTTAAATGTTTGATGGCCCAATAGGCCCTGTGTTCTAACTCCACTGGGAGATGACAGGTCTTGCCATAGACCAGTCTAAATGGGGACATACCAATGGGAGTCTTATAGGCAATCTTATAAGCCCACAGTGCATCATTAAGCTTGTCAGTCAAATCCTTCCTATCAGTCCTCACAGTCTTCTCAAGGATATGCTTGATCTCCCTATTTAAAATTTCACCTTGCCCACTGGTTTATGGGTGGTAGGGAGTAGAAATCCTAAGGGTGAAAGAATATTTCTTGAGCAAGCTCTCAAAATTTCTGTTACAGAAATGGCTCCCCCCATTACTGATAATGGCTCTAGGTGTACCAAATCTGGAGAAGATATTCTGCTTTATGAACTTGAGGACAACCTAATTATCATTAGTTCTTGTGGCAATGGCTTCTACCCATTTGGAAACATAGTCGACTGCCACTAAGATGAAATGAAAACCATTTGAAGGAGGAAAGGGGCCCATAAAGTCAATACCCCACACATCAAACAATTCTACAACAAGGATGGGCTGTAAAGGCATTGAATTTCATTTAGACAGCACTCCTAGTTTCTGACATCTTTCATAGGCCTTGCAATGTATATGGGCATCTCTGAAAAGAGAAGGCCAATAGAACCCATACTGCAACACTTTGTCAGCTATTTTTCTCCCACTAAAGTGACCCCCACAGGCATTTTCATGGCACATGACCAGAATACTGGGGATATCACTTTCGGGAACATATTTTCGAATGATTTGGTCTGCACAATACTTATACAAGCAACGTTCCTCCTAGAAAAAGAATTTGACTTGTGAGAAAAATAGGTCTTTATCCATTTTTATCCAATGGGCAGGAATCTTACCTATAACTAGAAAATTGATAATATGTGCATACCAGGGAACTAAAGACTGGATGGCAAACAGTTGCTCATCCGGGAATACATCATTTGTAGCAATGTCATCAACACCTTTTTCCAACATAATTCTGGACAAGTGGTCAGCCACCACATTTTCTACACCTTTCTTGTCCTTGATTTCGATGTCAAACTCCTGCAACAGGAGTATCCATCTAATCAATATGGGGTTTGCATCCTTCTTGGACAGTAGGTACTTTAATACTTAGTGGTCAGTGAAGATGACAGTTTTAGACCCAAGTAGGTAAGGTCTAAACTTGTCCACAGCAAAAACCACTGCCAGAAGCTCTTTCTCAGTGGTTGTGTAGTTCAGTTGAGCTTCAGCAAGTGATTTGCTAAGATATGCAATGACCACAAGCAGCTTATCCTTTCTCTGGCCCAGGACAGCACCTATTTCCAAGTCAGATGCATCACACATCAACTCAAAGGCGGTATAGTCGGTATAGTCAGTGTCCGAGTGACATTTTAATTTTTCAAAAGCCTTCAGACATTCAGCAGAGAAGTCAAAGGGCACATCCTGGTAGAGCAGGTGGCACAATGGTTTAGCAATTTTACTGAAGTCTTTGATAAACCTCCTGTAGAATCCATCATGTCCAAGGAAGGATCTGATTTGCTTAATTGTTCTCGGAGGGGGCAAATTTTTAATGAGGTCAACTTTGGCCTTGTCTACCTCAATTTCATCTTTAGAGACTACATGGCCCAACACAATTCCCTGTGTTACCATGAAGTGGCTCTTCTCACAACTTAAGACCAAATTGGTCTCTTCACATCTTTGTAAGACCTGATGGAGGTGTTGTAGACATTGGTCAAAGCTATCCCCATAAACTGAAAAATCATCCATGAAAATTTTCAAGAATTTGTCAATCATATCAGAAAAAATTGCATACATACACCTCTGAAAGGTGGATGGGGCATTACACAGTCCAAAAGGCATCCTTCTGTAAGTAAAGGTGCCAAAAGGACAAGTAAAAGTAGTTTTCTCTTGATCCAAAGGGTGCGTAGGGATTTGGTTGTACCCTGAGTACCCATCAAGAAAATAGTAAAAAGCTTTCCCAACCAACTTATCCAAAATTTGATCAATAAAGGGGAGAGGGAAGTGGTCTTTTCTGGTCTTGGAGTTGAGTTTTCGATAATCGATGCAAACCCTCCAGCCAGTGGTCTCCCTGGCTGGTCTCAACTCTCCAGAGTCGGTTGTGATCACTGTTATGCCAGATTTCTCTGGTACCACCTGGATTGGTGCCACCCATTCAGAATCAGAGATGGGGTAGATTACCCCAGCATCCAGCAACTTAATGATTTCTTTCAGAACCACTTCTTGCATGTGAGGATTTAATTTCCTCTGTATTTCCCTGGAGGGTGTTGAGCCCTCCTCTAGATGAATCCTATGCATACAGATTGATGCATCAATCCCTCCTAGATCAGCAATGGTCCAGCCAATTGCTTTCTTGTGCTTCCTCAGAACTGTTAGCAATTCCTCCTCTTGCTCACTGGTTAGAGAAGAGGAGATAATTACAGAAAGTTTCTCTTCTTTCTCGAGGAAAGCATATATCAATGTCTCTGGCAGCTTCTTGAACTCTAGATCAGGGGCTTGTTGGATGGATGGCAGGATTGGTGTATTGTTGGTTGGAGGAAGGGGCAGCAATGTAGGTTTCCAATTGGAAAGGTGCACTAAGCCCACAGAAGACCTCACCAGGGATATGTCTTCTGGCATTAAAGCTAGGCTTCCTTCCTCCACCATGTTCCAAACTCCAGTTAAATCAGTGACAATGTTGCTCCACTCCAACAGAGTGGGCAGTTCTTCTTCAACAATTTCTTCTAGTACATCCACTGCAAAGCATTCCTCATTGTCCAGCTGAGGGTACTTTACACTATTGTACACATTAAGCTCAACTTTCATATGTTCGAAAGTGACCTCCATGATCCCCGGACCTGCATTGAATGCATGCATTGGCAGTGGCCAAGAATGGTCTGTCCAGAATAATAGGTATTGGGGATGTACTCTTGCTGCACCCCATGTCCAAAACAAGGAAGTCTGCAGGATAGAAGAACTTGTCTACCCCCACTAGGACATCCTCAACCACTCCCATGGGTTTCCTCTCAGATCTATCAGCCATCAAAATAATAATGGGGGTGGGCTTGAGCTCCCCCAAACCTAGCTACTGATACACACTGTATGGCAGCAGGTTAACACTGGCTCCAAGGTCCAAAAGGGTCCTCCCAATCGTGTGGTCTCCAATAATACAAGGAATAGTGGGTATCTCTGAGTCTTGTAACTTCTCAGGCATTGTCATAGTTAATATAGAATTAACAGTATCAGTCGCAAAGACCTTTTTGGACAAATGGCCTCTAGCCTTCCTTTTCTGAGTACAAAGGTCCTTCAGAAACTTTGCATAGGCTGGGACCTGTCGGATTGCATCAAGCAGGGGTAAATTTATTTTGACCTGCTTAAAGGTCTCCATCATTTCCTCGATCTCTGCCTGACCCTTATCAAAAGGGGCAGGGCCACTCAAAGCTTGAGGAAATGGCAGGTAAGATTCTTCTTGATTCTTGTCATGACGTAACTATGTTTTTGTTTTTTTCTTTTATCTATTTTTATCTCCTACTGAGTCTCAACTACAACCTTTTTATTTTTCCCTTGTTGAAGGGTAGCAGGCAATTCTTGACTCTGTGCTCTAACAAAGTCTTTATCACTTTCACTTGACATTTCCTTAGGAAAGACCTCTCCTTGTTCCTTTCCCACCTGGTTCTCTACCAGCCTACCAGACCTTAGGGCAGTGATGGCATTGGCCCCATTAAAATTTGAGGAGCTTTCTCCAATGGAATATTGGCCCTTAGGGTTGGCTACTGACTGGCTTGGCAACCTGCCCTCCTCTCTTTTAGCCAGAGCATTGGCTATTTGGCCAAGCTGCTCTTCTATTTTCTTAATGCTTTGACTATGAGAAGTCACAGTCTGATTCAAGGGTCCAAGGCTTTACAATTGGGCCAAAACCTGGTCCTCGAAAGAAGCACTTCGGGGCTGGGGTGGTGGAACTACCAATTGATTTTATTGCTGGGGCTGCTGCTGTTGGAAATTCGACCTTGGGGCATAACCCTAGTTAAACTGCTGATGTGGCCTTTGAGATAAGGCCAACATCTATTGTGGCTGCATATAACTGTCTGGCCTCCACCTCAAATTTGGGTGGTCTCTCCATTGGTAACCAGTATTTTGGTGTTGGTATCCATATGGTTGTTTATTATAGCGACCAGATTGTTGTTGTCCAAAAGATTGGGCAGCAGCAGCTTGTTCCATTACAAACTCAGGGTATTGCCCCACAGATGGGCACTCTTCTACTGTGTGTTGCGGAGATTGGCATATCAGACATGCCTCCATCACTTGTGCAGCCATTCTGGGTTGCACCACAGTCAGAAGTTTATCAAATCTTTCAGTCAGATTGGCCATCTGCATTCTCAGGTCATCATTTCTCCTAGCTTCATACATTTTTCCTTTAGAAGTCTCAGCAAGCCCCAGCTTAGGAGAAGGCTCTTGAACAGTTCTAGATGAGGACATCTTCTGGAAAGCATTTTCACTTATGACCTCGAACAAGTCCCATGCCTCATCAGCTGTTTTATGCATGTATGTTCCACCACAAGAGGCATCTACCATGTCTCTGCTCTTCTCATCAATCCCATTGTAGAAGCTCTAAACAAGCTGCCAGTCAGGGATCTTGTGGTGAGGACATTGTTTGAGCATCTCCTTAAATCTATCCCACCATTGGTTAAAATCTTCAGTTGGGGACTGGGCAAAAGAAAGTATGCCCTTCCTCAATTGGCTGGTCTTAGTCTTTGGGAAAAATTTAGACAGAAATCTTGTCTGGAGGTCTTTCCAGGAAGTGATGCTGTTGTTTGGGAGAGTAGATAACCAGGTCATGGCCCTGTCCTTTAAGGAGAAAGGAAAGAGCCTTAACCTAGTGGCTTCTGGTCCCAAACCAGCAATGGAGAATGTCGTGCACAGGGCCAAGAACTGGTCAATGTGCTTGTAAGGGTCTTCCTTGCTAAGCCCATGGAAAGAGGGAAGCATTTGGATGATGGAAGTTTTGATTTCGTAGTTTCCTTGAACATCTGGGAATTGAATGCTGAAAGGAGAATTATAATCATCTGGAGCATTCAATTCCTTCAATGTTCTAGGTTGTTCTTCACCCATAACTGCTATCTCAATTTCAATAGGGGGCTCAACTATGGTGTGTCTATGCCTTCTCGGTCTTCTACCCCTTTCTATCTCAGGGTTAGCAGGCTCTAATGTAGGACTGAGGGATCTCCTTCCTAACATGCACACACACCAACAGCAAGGAAGACTATTCGCAGGCACATTGCACCTAATAAAAATTGCAACTATCCTAATCAACTGCTATGGAATCTTCAAAGTATAAATAGACTGAGTTTTGAGGGTTAGGGAACTGCAAACAGAGGTAGCTAGACTCCCAGTGCAATTCTACTCTCCTTCTCTGCTACGGTCCAGATCTGCAAGAAAAAATTCTAAATGTAATTCAGTAGTATCAATTATTTACAAGTACAGCTACCAAAGAATAAAGAATCAAAAATCTAGAGTCTACTAAAAGATCAATTTCCCCGGCAGCGGCGCCAAAAACTTGTTGGTATATTTTAACTGCTTGCTACTGACTTTATTGAAGACAGTGATAAGAATGGGGTAAATAAAAAATGAGTGAAAGGTAGAGTGAGGATTACGGAGCAGCTAGCCTAAAATATGCACAGTCCTGCAAGATACAGGGCCTGTTGTAGCAAGTTTTGATAAGTAAGAGTTTGTCCCACAGGGAAGTTGATCTAAAGCTCCAAGGGAGCTATCCTTAGTAGGCTCTCCAGATCTGACTACAGATCTGGCAATCCTAAATGGAAGGGGATTTAGGGTCACTATAATCTAAATTCTAAGGTATCCTAATGTCTAAACTATAGAAAGGGTTGAGAAAACGGATGGAGTGTGAGAAAATAAATATCAAAGGATGAGAAGTAGGTTATTAGGTACAGATCTGATGGGGTCTTATAACTCAGGCACAGATCTGTTGCTATAGAAATCCTGTCCAATGGCTACATTATCACCAAAGAGGAGAGAGAATCAAACTCACTATGTGCCATGATCCAATCCCTTAAGGCTATAACCTGTCCACTCAAATGGTCACAGACTATCCAATAGGGGAACCATAATCCAGAGATGAGTCAGAACAAGTTTACCATTGTAGGCACTACTTCATCCAGGCTACAAGCTCAAGAATCCATAGGAACCTCATCCTCTAAAGTTCTGTGTTTGGGGCTAGGCGTACAAAGTGCACAAGCCTAGACACACAAGACCAGCAAGAGTTTGAGTATTAGCTTTTAAGCATGGCTGATCACTGCTTTAGAAAGACTGCAGTGATCCAGTCACAAGCCTATAATCTCTACGGCCAACTCAGATCTGCAATCTGATGGTGGATCTATTCATTATAGGGGAGTCTGTCACTGCACAATCTCTCACAAGGCTACAAGCACAAGTGCAGAGAAGAAGAATCTGTCTTAGTTCCATGACTTGGCCTCACCCTAGGGCTATAATCTGTCCACTTGAATGGTCACAGACTATCCACAGAGGCTATCCTCCTCACAAATGGCTAAGGTAGAATAAGAACATTGTTGCCGCCACCATGTTCATAAGGCTACAAGCACAAGTTCCCATGGGGATTCAGATTTAGTGGGTCCTGTGGTGGGGGAAGGCCTGCAAAGTGCCTAACCTGGACACACAGGTCACTTAGATCTAAATAGTACCTTAGAAGCAATCCTCCATTGCTTACAAAACAACTTAGTAATGGAGGATCTCAAGGCAGCAGTCTTATACAGCACAACTCACAACAAAAACAACATCCCATACATGCAACTGATCCTATTACAAAAACTCTATTAAAATCTATACCAGATAATCATACAAAAGGCATAGCCAACAAATGCTAGACTATGGAGAGAAAGAAAAAGGAAAAAGAAGAAAACTCCTAAACCCTAACCTTAGCCTACTGTAATTCTACAGTTGGTTTTTTTTTGGAGAAGAAGCACAAAAGTTAAGTCCTAAAAAGGGGCCATCCTCAAACCTAAGCTAGGCTTAGGCTTATATAGCAGTAGGCTTCCCCTCCAATTAGGGTTAGGAAAACCCTAATTTCTCAATGTAATTGTGGCCCATTCTTGTCCCTTGGATGCCTCGGGGCGTGTGCACGGAGATTGAAGCATTGGAGTGCGTGCCCTAATTGCTGGAGATTCCTAGATTGCCCTTACAGAAGTGGGTAGAAGTTTAGAATTCGATCCTCGTTGGTAGAAATGATTTTAGATCTTTCCGCATGGTAGAATTAGCGTCGCGGGGTTGAATTGACTTGAAATTCATGCAATCGCGGGATTTGCATTTTAGTCATCACGGAAAACATATGGCTATCGCGAGATTGCTCTTTCAGCTTTGAATGGTGTGGGGATTGCTCGCGCAGTTCGTCCCTTGGTGAATCTCGCGAGAGATCCTCACGAAGAAGCAGTGTTCATGAGTTTATGGGTCGCGCGAGCATTTCTCTGAAGGTCAGTATCTCACGGCTACTGCGCGACAGCTACGCGTAAGAATACCTGAAGCTCTCTCTCCTGAGTGAGTCGCGCGAAGCTTAACGGTTCTTCTTTTAAGGTGCATGAGACTGCACAAATATTTTAGACTGAGCCTCACGAGGACCTCGCGAAGCCTGCTTCTCAATTTTTTCTGCCACCAAACCGTGCGAGAACGACACGCAAACTGCGTGACCAATTGTTGTGCTTCCTCCAGAAGACCGTGACAACTGCGCGAAGGCATTATCTCTGGCTCAATTAAACTTTGTGACATTTGTGTGAGGCATTCTTCTTGATTTATTTCTGCTTGGATGTGCCTGTGCTTCAGCCAACTCTCTGTCTGGGTTCATCCTTCGTTCTGCTGAGGTAGTTCTGGGGCAACAGTGAGCTTCTTGGCAAGGTTAGGGGTTTATTGGCAGCTACTACTTATTACCTACAGAACATGCTTAAAACACTTTTATTAAATGATTAAGGGTCTAACAGAGATTAAGTTAAGGGGTGGAAAGTGGTACTTTTCATGTCTTAACAGTCGCTCCTGGGAACGTACACCTAGCCCCAGATCTTCCCCAGCAGAAGTCGAGACCTGATCCGACAGGCAAACCAAGGACCTATCACCAGGATGTGCACGTCCTTAAGGTATATCAACATGGCAAGTTGATTCACCTAAGGATAGGTGCAGAAATAAAAGCAGTTTGAGCATGCTCAGAGTCTCTAACTGACATGAAAGAAGAAAAAAGAAAAAGGAAAAAAGAGAGGAAATAACAACCTTTTGTTATGAAGTAAAAATCCTGAGTAGGTTGACCCCACCTTCCAAGCGTTAGCTCTGATCATCCACCTTCAAATCTTTGCTGACCAAGAGTATACCCAACTTCAAACCATTCAAAAAGTCTATTATCAGTCGAAAATGACCCGTCAAAAATGAAATTACAACCAACCAAACTATGTACAAACATATAGACCGAAGGGCTCATTCCCTTTTATTTCCTTTTACACAGGCTTAAAACCTGTATAGGCACGGTGTCCCTGGTGAATGTACGCACTTGCGTCTGGGTATCCGCAGGATGGTCGTTTGTCTTCATAAATTGTACCTTAGGGTCGAGGCTTCCATTTGCGTCTATTTGCTGCTTATCGCCCCTGATGGGTGTCTGTCTATGCATAGTTAGTAAGATATAATTTCATTAGGGATGGAGGCTGAATTGACCATCTCTTTCGATGAATGTTTGGTTCTAGCCCGATCCTTTTTAGCTTTGTCTCGAGTTAAGGCACTCCGGTTCATGTGAATCAAGAGCACCTCGCCACCGGAACGAGCACATCCCCAAGGTGCACCTATCCCCGGCAGACCGCACGCATTCTTAAAGCGTATCAATTGACATTTGATCCACTTAAAGAGTTGTGCAAGAATAAAGTTGCCAGAGGTCCTTGAGCTTTGCTTAGAGGCCTCGAAACAAAAGAAAATTCAGAAATGGAAACACAAAAAATTTTACTCTGAAAATGGGCATGCATTCCCAAGAAGTGTTGCGACATCAACATTCGCTCCACTCAGGTAAGTCATGCTAAAACAACCTCGAGGTTGATGGGTTCACCCAAAGACTCAGAGCCTTACCTAGGTAAGGGCACCTGTGGCCAATCCAATGGAGTTGTCAGTACCCCATAGGATTGAATACGTTGTTTAGGCCTTCGCTTTGTGTACTTCTCATCGATCCCAAAGTGTAGATCGATCACCCCGTTTCATGGAGCTGTCTGGTTTAGATTAATACTCAACATCACCAATCTATAATTTCCCTCAGAAAGTAGATGATATCCCGGCTAGTGGGCTTACACTTTTTGTGATCATCGCAGTTATGCCCAATAATGTCGCAATGTGCTTGGGGACTGTTAGCTTGAGGTACAGACAATATCCCGAAATGAGAGGGCTTACGTACACTCACCATCACCATGAATGTTTGAGAATTGAGTTGAACCAGGTGGACCCATCAAACGTGCCTTGGACCTCTTCGGATGTCTCGTCTTTGGCACCCGATCATTAGTGATCGAATACCAAAGAGGGGCATCTGTAGACACCCAAATTCGGCCCAAGGCCTGATCAGTCTATACTCTGGGAGAAATGCACCCCTATGCTTCCGATGGCACCCCTGAACCCTTAGAAATATATCCAGACCTTTAGGAATCACCTAAAACCCATTATAACCATTCCCCCCTTAGAGATCACCCCTAAACCCTAGGATCCCTTCCCAAACTCAATTTAAACCCTTCTGGGCATTTGATGGGAGGAGAGCTCCAAATTTTTATACATACCACTTCTAAGGATGAGCCACATACCATTAGAAAGAGGACTTCTACAACTTTCCAACGAGCCAAAGATCACCCAATTTGGAGTTGCGATTCAAAAGTTATGACCGTTTGAAGTTTCACATAAAATGATAACTTTTGCTCAGGCGTATGTAATACATACGCCCAGCCAATTTGGCCCCAGATTGGTCAAGCGTATATATTATATACGCCTAGCATTTGTGGGCCAAATTTGGCCAGGCGTATATAATACATACGCCCAGCATAGGTGACCACCAACACGGGCACCCATCTTCTCAGATTCCCCCAGGTTTTCTTGATTTTTACTGTGCATAAGCTGGGCGTATGTAATATATACACCCAGCTTAGCTATAGTATCTGTTATTAAATGCTTGAATTTCCTCCATCTGGTTTGACCCTTTGACCATCCCCTTGGTTAAGGTGGGTGTCTTGAGGTTGGTTGCACCCCCTTTGAGCTTATTGGCAACCCTTAAGTCACCCATGGTCTCACCCCATCATCCACCATTGAAACTAATTTCCCAAACCTCTATGACCCTAAAAACCTAGAAAACCTTAGATGGAGGATTACCTAATTGCTAAACCAATTAGCTCTTAAGTAACCCTCCAACCCACATCTTCTCTATAAATAGAGAGCCCCCCCCCCCGCTCTTCCCCAAAGGGTTGAATAAATCGAGGTTGAAAAGATTAGGGTGAAAGCTTGAGTTAAGAGAGAGAGAGCCCTAGTGAGAAAGTTTTTTCTTTTTCCTTTAACCAGAATTCCAGCATGCATAGATCATCCTTTTCAACCATTAGATCACCCCTTTTAGTTAAATCTTAGTCCCTAGCTTCATCCTACACTTTCTATCTGCCGAATCCTAGCATTATAGCCTATTCTTCTACCGTTTAAGCCATTCAAAACCATTGGAAGCACGCCGAAGAGAAGGTCTTCCATGGTGCAACAAGGGCCCGTGAGCTCCGGCTCACCCCTCTCTTCCTCTACCTTCTTGGTGATTCCTTCGTCCAAGGATTCAAGCCGTTACGCCGCCAAAATTTTGGTTTGGCTCAAAGCTTGATAGGACCGTATTACCTTCGGGCAAGAGGAAGCTTCGCCCATTTATTTTCATTTTTGGCCATAGATAGAGACAGTTATATGCGGGTTGATCGGGTGCCTAAACCCTTCCCGATCGTTAACCGAAGCCCCTACCCTAGAGCCTTTGGCAAAGACCGGTAAATCAGAGTCATATTTAGCATTTCGGTGCTCAAAATATCAATTTAAAGGTTTCCCGGGTCACCAAAAGCTCCAGGTGGCGACTCTACATTTTATTCCATCGCGAGTGCATCGCCGCGACGGGTTCGAGAGGATCCATGCTCGCACAAGTGGGGAGAAGTTTAGAACCCGATCCTCACTTAGTAGAAAAGATTTATAGATCTTGCCGCGTGGTAGAATTGGCGTCGCGGGGTTGCTTTGACTTGAAGCTCTTGCAGTCGCGGGTTGGTACTTTGCATTTGAATGGCACGAGAATGGCGCGCGCTATTCATTCCTTGATGAATCCTGTGGCGATCCTCGCGAAGAAAATAATGTACATAGGCTTCTAGATCGCGCAAGAAGTTCCTTGAAAGTATGTGTCTCGCGGCCACTACGCGACAGTCGCGCGCTGGAATGCCTGGAGCTCTCTCTATTCAGTGAATCACGCAAAGGTTGAAAACTCATCTCTTGAGCTGCGCGAGACTGCACGAGCACTTAAGACTGAGCCTCGCGAGAACCTCACGAAGTATCCTTTTTACTCCCTGCTAACATCCATCTGCGCGCGAACGGTGCGAAGACTGCGCGACCGGTTGGGGTGCTCCCTTCAGAAGCCCGTGACAACTGCACGACATATTCTTTCTAGTTTAATTGAGCCCTGCGACATCTGTGTGAGGCATTCTCCTTGATTTGTTTCTGCTTTGCTATGCCTCTGCTACAGCCAATTCTCTATCTGGGTTCAACCTTTACACTTCTGAGGGGCTTCTGGGTCAGCAGTAGGGTTCTTGGCATGGTTAGGGGTTTATTTGCAACTGCTGCTTCTTACCTACAGAACAGACTTAAAAAACATTTATTAAATGATTATGGGTCTAACAGAGACTAAGTTAAGGGGTAAAAAGTGGTACTTTTCAGGTCTTAACACACCCCCAAACCTAATCTTTGATAGTCTCTTAGCAAAGCTATAATTAAATGCCACTTTCGTCGGGATCACAGGTACATTTAGCATATGTACCAAGCCTTTTAAACCCCTAGGTGATCCCTAGTGGAGGAGTGGAGTCTCCTGAGGATTTTCAGTGAAGACACCCACAAACTTCACCATTAGAATCGGTTAAGTATAGTGCAGATAATGACAACACAGATTTTGATGTTTAAAGCTTCATTCCACACCCAATTTTTTTTATTTTTTTTTATAACACTTAGAGGAAATTGCAACAATGTTGCAGGCCATTTAAAACATAAAATTTAACATGTGTTTGCCTTACCACCATTCATTTATCATTAGAATTTCAATGTATAAAAATCAGTACCCAGCTTGCCTTTAATTCAAAATTCAGGTTGGATACAACCCTAATGAGATTAAAATTCAGACCCAATTCTCACTAGGGCTATCTCTCAACATTAACAACCTGAGGGTGTTCACATTCAAAACAGCTCAAGAGTAGTTACAGACCCCAAATGGGCCTGCAAGCATGAGCATAGGCAAAGCTTCTAATTTCTGACATCTTCAAGAATTTTCAGCATAGATTGGACAACTCCTCATCTCCACATGACAGCTCATTTAACTTTGGATCCACAAGGTATTTTTGAATGGGTTGTAATATGGCCTATGGCTGAGGGATGTAAAGAATAAAGGGGTAAAAAGGGAATCCAAATTAAGAAATCAGCAAGGTAAGGAGTGATTCATGACCTCACAACCTTCATTTCAGCAAAAACTTCATCTTTCCTTTTATGTTTCAGACTCAAAGTGGCTAGCTTCTCCTCTTCTTTTCAATTTTTAGATGATGTTGTTCTCTAGACTTCTCTTTCTTTTTCTCTTTTTGTTTTTATTCATTCTTTTTTTATGATTTTTTATTTTTTTTTATGATGAAGTGCCACACAACTGCCATTGATACACGGTTGTTCACAAGTTACTTTTCTTCACCTTCTACAGAATGTTGGACCATTCTCAGTATATTTAACTCCTTCTCCTTTACCTTCTGAATTCTCAGAGTGAGGGTAAGGTTGACTCAGGTCATGAGGTTAAGGTGCAAGTGTTCTGGTGTTTGTGAAAGAAAAGTATGATTTTAAGGCTCAACTAGTGTATGCAAAAGTGCAGATTTTAAAAGATTGGATTTTCAGGCTCAAACTGTCCAAATGAGGGCCTTGGATCATTTCCTTAGTATCATGAGTGTTGTCAATTAGTTTTGATTTGGAAGTGCACAACTTCTAGTGAAAAAGTCTTGATTCAATCAGTCCTTAGAGCAGAAATAATGCCAAAAACACTCTTCAAAAGAAAATGCTGGGCCCAAATCTCACTAGGTATGGTCATCAAATTTAACCCATGGGGTGTATTTTCATCTGTTTCTCTCCTCTTAGGTTCACTGAGTACTAACTGAAAAAAAATTCTAATATTAGCTTCATGGTGGTGTCAAGATTTTTAACTTTTTCTGTTTCGAAAAGTCTACAAAAATATTTAAATTTTTACAAGTTTCCTCATTGTATCAAGTTTAGTGGAAATTAACTTTATTCATCCCATTTTTTACCACCATTACTACACTAAAATTAACTATTCTATTGGCAGACCTATCCTGCCATACCCCCAAACCATGAGGAGTAGTGTCCTCACTGGTGCAAAGGTGAGAAAATGCAATGGAGTCCAGTTAAATAAACACAGAGGAAGATAGAGAAACAGAAAATATAATGCTAACTGAATAGTATAGAACTAAAAGAAACTTTCAGTGAAATAAAAAGAAAATATTACAAAAAGAGGTAAAAAGAAAAGAAAAAATGGGGGGGCCAGATGGATCAAGGGAGAGTCGGTGGGGAAGGGTGTGGGGAAGATGGTGGGGGAGATTCAAGTGGTTCCATTTTTTTCTTCTTCTTCTCTCTTTTCTCCTTTTTCTTCTTTTTCTTCTCTTCCTTGGCGAGGATCCTCTGAACTTTTTCATACTCATCCCAAAGAAATTGTAACTGGTCCGGCTCCTTAGGCGGTGGGGGATCTTCCCAGATGGGGTAGAATTTGATGGAGAACTCGAAGGATTTGTCATCCGCCATGGTTGTGAGGAGGTATGGACTGCCAGGGTAAGATGAAGGATGAGATGAAGAGGAACTAAGGGCCGATTTAAAGTTTTGTCCCGTTCGAAGCTTGACAATAAATGATCGTTGTGTGGGGAATGAAGAAATGCACAATCGATTATGGGAAAAGGGAGCGCATAATAAATGAAGGTTTAAAGAGAGGCTTGTGATTTAAGGGGATCCTGTGTATCGCGCAGCTGCACAGTGGAAAGTGTGGAATTGTTGTGCTTTGCGCGCGGTCAGGACTCATGAGGAAGCTCGAACATGAAAACATTTGAATCTTGTACTTTCATCCAGTCAGTTGCCATCTATATCTACCTTGCACATGGATTATTATTTGAAAGGATTAAAGCCACCCGACATACATCTCCCATGAAAAAATTGAATGAAATGAAGATAATAATAGAAAAGCACACAGAACAGATCAATAGACTACAAAAAAGAAAAATTATATTAACTGGAAAAATATGTACAATTTTAATTACAATCTAAGTATAATTTAAGCTACTCTAAAAGGGAGCATCTGAATCCGAATCGGTCAAGAAATCCCAGCCCATCTTTTTAGCATGTTCCCTAAGGGCAGCTTTGTCTTGTTTCTTCTTTTCTTCCCGTGCCTTCTTTGCTTCGGCTGGTATTTTCTTGGCAGTAGGTGTTGTCGCTCCAAGTGTGCCATAATTATGTGCATTATTAATCAAGAATTAAAGAATTAATGAATGCTATGTTATATGGATGTTAACTCATGAAAGGGATATCAGCACATTGGGGCTAACACTGGCCTGCAAGATCAGGGCCAATTGTAGTAAGTTTTAAAAGTGAGTATATTAAAGATCGTCCACAGAGAATTAGTCTGAAATATGAGATAGACCTCCAGATCTGTGCTACCAGATCTGGCTCTATAATTATCTAGAAAGCAGATAAAAAGAGAGTGTTGGGTTTTTGTCACGTTTAACTAAAAGCAAATAAAGAAAAGAATTATCTAACTGATCCAGATTCAAGTTGGGGAAGTGATTAAAATAAATCAAATGGAGAAATAATAACTTTCTGTGATTTCGCCTTTGAATTTTAATGGAGAATCTGCAACTAAATAGAGTTGATTCAATCTTCATCTGGCTACCAAAGACGGATGTAAGAGAAATAAATCTGAATTAAGGAAGGGGTTTAGACTTATGGTTATGATCTGTCCACTTAAATGGTCACGAGATCATCCAATAGTTGTTGACCTATCCTCAATTGAACATGAACATCACCGCAAGTCCAACGCTAATTAGCAGGGTAATGAATCAAGGAAATTGCATGCAAAGTAGTGAATCTAAAGGAGTCTAATGCACTAAGGTGATCAATAAGAACCCTTGACATGAATCCAATGGAGAAAACATTACAACCTTTTAAATTCAATCTTACAATTACAGCACGGCTTTAGAAAGCCCTTACAATTCTGAGCACGGCTTTAGAAAGCCCTCGGACTAGCTAGCGCCTTGAATCCGATCTCTTTGGCGTTACAAAAGCACTCTCAATTCTCAAAAGCAAAGAGAGGAAGAAATTACAAGGCAGAGATAGACTATCCTGAGGAAGGAGGAAATAGAAATGAAAACTCAAAATCTGGATGCCTCAATTGGGCAAATGTCTTCTCAATTTATAGCTTTCCTCTATCCTCGCACAAGGTGAATTGACCAATCGAAGTGCTCAGATCAGATTGCCCAATGGTCATGTTGAGCACGGGATCCAGATCTGTTACGGCCAATGAAAATGCTCGATCCGTTCACCAATCAGCGTTAGAAGCATCAATTCTATGGGAATTCAAAAGTTTGTTTGAGCTTCTAGAAGTTCCCGCCAAGTGATTTCATCTTTGGGTTTTCACGTGGAATATGCCTTTGGTTTGTGCTTGGAATCTTCCTAATGTCTCTCGGGCTTTTAATTACATTGGGGCACGCGTAGTTTATGAAATGCCCTTCAAAGTGGTCAGAATCCTCAGATGCCATTTCGCAGAGGTTAAGGGTCTTTTCGCAAAGTAGGTTGGCTCCAAGTTCTTTTCGCAGCGTAAGTTCTTTTGCAAAGCGAAGTTCTTTTTGCGAAGTTCTTTTCGCAGCACTTCTCTTCTTTTCGCAGAGGTAAATCTTCTATTCGAGGAGTGTTTTCTTCTTTTCGCAAAGTTCAAAGTTCTTTGCGAATAGTAGATGTTCTTTGCGAATTGAACTTTTAGCTTCCATTCTTCTTTGCGAATGGATCCTTCTTCTTCTTTAGGTCTTTTCTTGCTCTTTTAGGACCTTTTTAGCCATTGCTGAGGCTATTTCTTCACTCCCTCTTTGAGCTTGACATGCGTTGTCAGCTTTTTGATCATTTTAGGATGGTTTTCGGATTTGGACCTGTCTTTTTGGTTAGCTGCAATATGAACACTAAAGCACTTATTTAGTCCTCTCAAGGGCCTTTCAAGGCTCATGTTTAGGGGTGAAAAATGGTATTTTTCACTACTTATCAGTAGGAGCCTTTGGTACCTTCACCCTTACTTTTGGTTGCTTGGGTATTTTTGGTTCCTTAGGTTCTTGAGGGGCTTTTCCTTTTTTCTTTGCAGGGGGGGTTGCAGAGGATTTGCCTTTACTTTTCTCAGTGGGGACCACAGGGGATTTACCTTTGTCTTCTTCGGTGGGGGCCACTGGGGACTTTCCTTTTGCTTTGGGCTCAGGCTGGCCAGGGGATTTTGCCTCTTCAGACTGGGCAGCTGGCTCTTTGCCCATTTTGATAGAGGTAGCTTTGGGAGTAGACCTCTTAGCAGTGACTTTCCTCTGCTTAGGATAAGTTTGCTCTTGTGGAGGTGCAGCAGAGGCCTTGGTCGGTGGAGGCTGCTCTGTAGGAGGTGATGGAGGAGGGGCTCCTGAGGCCTTCCCTTTTTCTTGCTGGGTCTTAGGTTGTGCCTCCTCAGACTGGGCAGCTGGAGCTGGAGAAGCTTGAGGCTCAGGGTCTGGCATGCGAACAGAGAGTGGGGTGGGCTGCAGAGGAGCAAGGGGTGATGGGGGGGGGGAATGGGAATGGTGAAAGGGGTGAAGGGGAATGGGGGGTTGGGTGTGGAAAGGGGATTATGGGTGTTGGATGGGGTTGTGAGTTAGGGATGGTGTCAGTTTGGGTATGTTTGTCAGTGTAAAGGACCAAGGGTGTTGTAGTAGATTGTTGAGGGATGGGTGGGTTGGTTAATGTATGTAGGGTGGATTGGATGGATGTGAGTTCAGTCTGCATCTAGTCCTGTGTGTGGGTAGTGGTGGATAATTGGGATTGGATGTCTTGGATAAGGGATAGCATAAGTGTTAGTGTGTCGGGGCTGGGGGGTTGAGTCTGTGTAGAAGAGGGCACTGGTTAGAAAGGTGAGGAAGGTGCATGGTGAAAAGTGGAAGGAGGGGAAGAGTGGGGTTCTGGTGAGTGATGGTGTGATGTAGTTGGGGAGTCCGGGAGGGGGGTGTAGTGGGTAGGCATTGTGTCAAGGAAGGTAGCGAGAAAGGCTTGGAAGCCTATGATTATGTTAAGGGTTAAGTCAATGTCTGTGAGTGGGGATGTAGTAGGTATGGCTTGGGTGGTGGTTTCTGCAAGGTGAGGTGTGTCAGTATGGATGAAAGGGATTGGGGGAGGTGTCTGGGAGATGGTGGGTATTGTCCCAGTGGTCTTTCATTTTTTGTAGGAAATGAGTGGAGGGCTGTCAGGTTTATGTGTAGCTGATGGGGGTATTGGGGTTGTGTACTGAGGTAGGATAGGGGATGGGGAGTCCTCCTAGGTACCAATCACGGGTGAAGGGGGAGTGGGCATAGATGATGAGGACAGAGGAGGGTGAGATAGAGATGGAAGAGGGGTAGTGGATGCAGGAGGAGAAGGTGGAGGGGAAATGGGGAGTTTGTGATGGTGGTAATGTGCTGGTGAGCACCTCCTTGGTAGCAGGGGTAAACCTTGTTCCAGCTGCCTCTTCTGCTTGTTTGGGAAGGGCCTGAGCCTCAGCTTTCTTCCTCTTCTGAGCCTCCATCAGACTCCTGCTTATTCTCCATTGCCTCTTGGCAAAAGTAGTAGGGGCAAGGGTAGTAGTCTGCTCATTTTTTGTTATCTTGTACCCTCCCTTGATTAGCAGCAAGGTAATGACCCGAGCATAGGGGAGTGTGTGAGGCCTCTTGTTCGTCCCTATCTTCTCCACTAGGTCTTTCATTGCCTCGAAGATGAGCCAGGCCGCATAGAAGCCATGTCCAAGAGAGAAGGAAGAGACAGCATTCACAATGGGAGTTCTCCTCTCCTGCTGATGTCCTAAGTAGTAAACGTTCTTTCGCAGGACTTGGTCAATGAAGAGGAGTTCAGGTTCTAATTCTCTCCTTCTGATCGAATCCCCTGTGGCCTTTAATCCTCTGGTCAAAGCCCTTGTAATGGTATCAATGGAGGCGCTTAGGGGGAGGCCATATCCACAGCTAGGGTCGAATGCGGCTGGGATGCCCAAAACTTCAGCAATAACCTTGGGGCTCACTAGCATTTCAAAATCGTCAATCAACACCAGCAAGCATACTTGTCCATCCTTGTCCTTCTTAACCCTGATGTGCTGATAAAACAATTGCACTAGCCTAGGATAGGCTAGTGCTGGAATTCCTCTCATCAATGGCATCAGGCCCGCTTTGCTCATAAACTGCACGGCAGGGGCAGAGAGAGGTTCCTTCTCAAAAAATGATAGATCAAAAGCTGTCTCAGGCTCCAATGGGATTGAGACCATGAGCTCAAAAGGAGCAGAAAACTTAGGGGTTGGCTCCTCCACCTCCTCAACCACTTTCTTTCCTTTTTTAGGTGCCTTTGAAGTCTTGGCCTTCTTAGGGGTAGTCTCAACAAGGGCCTTATCCTTCCCCTTTCTCTTCTGTGCACTCTTTGGAGCCATTTCAAACTCTAACTTCGAATATGAGGAATGGAGATGGAGATCTGAGTGCTTACCCTAAAATCCTAGGGTTAGGTTTGATCTGACGCACAGGGCACCGCAAGATCTCTGATCAGAGGGCAATAGATGTTGTTACTTCTTAGTGTGCTTGATTTATGTGAGTTTTGAAAACAGTTTTAAAGTTTCCAAATTACAGTGGCTCTAGACTATATAAGAAATTAAAGAAATATCAGCACAGTTAAAAGAGAATTAGCCTGCAAGATCAGGGCCAATTGTAGCAAGTTTTAAAAGTAAGTGAGTGAAAGATCGTCCACAGGGAATTGATTTAAAATTTAAGATAAACCTCCAGATCTGAGCTACCAGATCTGGCCTCTGATCCTATCTACAAAGCACATAAGATGGGAGGTTGAATTTGTCACGTTAACTAAATGATAAAAGTAAAGATTTAAACTAAATGATCTAGATCTGAGTTGGGGAAACATTTGAGGTAAACTTATACAAAGAATGGAGAAGTAATATCTAACTTTGATTTAAAATCTAATGAGAATAACTGCAGCTCAACAGAGGTGATCCAATCTTCATCTGGCTACAAGCACAGATGTAAGAGTGATAAATCTAATTTAAGGATTAGGTTTAAGCTTATGGCTATGGTCTGTCCACTTTAATGGCCACAAACCATCCAACAGTCTTTAATCCAAAGCCTTAGTTTAGAACAAGAAGCATCACTACAAATGCCGTGAGAGATTAGGTTACCAACACTAATTCTCACAGGATTAATGAATCAAGGGAAATTGCATGCAAAATAATGAATCTAAAGGAGTCTAATGTACTGAGGAGATCAGAGAGAACCCTTGACATGAGTCCAATGGAGAATGCATAGTTTACAGCAACCTTTTAAAATCCACTGTTACAATTACAGAGCACGGCTTAACAACCCTCGGATTTGCAGTCTTGAATACAACTCTCTTTTAAATTACAAAAATATCTCACAGCTCTCAATTGCTAGTCAAAGTGAAGATATTACAGGGATTACAGACAAGCTGTCTGGCTGGGAAATGGGGGGTTAGAAATGAAACTCAAAATCTGGATACCCAAATTGGGCAAATGGTTCGTCTATTTATAGTTTTCCCTAAGCCAGCTCATATGTGTATCAACCAATCAGAATTGGATAGATCTGTATCAACCAATAGGAGTCGAGCACCAGGATCCAGATCTGTTCTGGCCAATCAGAAATGCTTGATCCGTTCACCAATCAGAAACAGAGGCATCAATTCTGTTATGTAATTCAAAAATCTGTTTGAGCTTCTAGAAGTTTCCGCCAAGTAATTTCATCTTTGGGTGTTCACATGGGGTGGAATATGCCTTTGGTTCGTGCTCAGAATCTTTCGGAATGTCCTTGGGTTTTAAAACACATTGGGACGCGTGCAACAGATTACTAAATTTCCCTTGTTAAAGCAGCGAATCTCCAGAATACCTTTTCGCAGAGCTTAAGGGTCTTTTCGCATAGTGCTGTGACTTCTGAAGCTCTTTTCGCACAGATTGGAGACCTTTTCAAAAGAATCAGAACGGAGATCTATTCAAAGCTTGGGGACCTTTCGCAAAGTTCAATCTTCTCTTCGAGGAGTTCGGATGCTCTTCAAAGCTATGCCGAGTTTTAGTCCTTTTCGCAGAAGTTCAAGGTTCTTCTAAAAGTGCGTGTTCTTTGAAAAGAACTCAGAGTGCATTCTCTGTTCAATTGTTCCTGCTTAGCCTCGTCTTTGCCCCTTCCTTTTAGACTTTTTCACAGCTGATGAGGTTGTTTCTTTACTTCCTTCCTTTTGACATGGATTGTCATCTTTTGGCACTTTTGAGTCGCTTTTATGGTTAAGCTTTTCTTTATTGTTAGGCAACATAGGCACTTAAAACACTTATTTAGTTCTCTCAAAGGTCTATCAAGGCCAGTTAAGGGGTGAAAATAGTATTTTCAGTTCTCAACACACCCCAAACCTAAGCTTTGCTATTCCGAGCAAAGACAAAATTTAAAAATAGAATGAAAAGCCATTTTTGTAGGGAGCACAGTTGCATTTAGCATATGCAACAAGCCTTTTAAACCCTAGGTGATCCCTAGTGGAGGAGTGAAGTCTCCTGAGGGTTTTCAGTGAAGGTACCCACAAACTTCTCCAATAAATCAGTTAAGATCAATGCAGTTCTGTTAAAGCAAACTTTCATCCAATCAGATTATTCACACCTGCATCGGTCCAGTAAGAAGATTTTCAAGAAAACATCAGTTCAAAACTAAATTCTGCTGTAATTCCTTTACCATTCACTCAGTTGGTGTCAAAAAGTTTTTACAAGAAAAATTAACGAAAAGCTTGCCTTCTATTTGAAAATTCAGTTTTGATGTTATCCCACATAATTTGATTTCAAACTCAACTCTCACCAAGGTTTTCACTCACCATGCAAATATGAGGGTTGCACTATTTCACACAGCTCAAGAGCAATTACAGTCCTCAAATAGGAATATAAGCAGGAGCATAGGCATTGCTTTTCACCTGAATTTACTACTTTTTTCACCATAGATTACACAAATCCTTATCTCCATGTGACAGCTCAATCCATCATTGATCAGTAAGGACTTTAACTTGGGTTGTAATGTGGCTTATGGGTGAAATTTATCAAGAATAAAAGGGTGGAATGGAGTTCAAAATTGAGAAGTCAGTCAAGGTAAGGAGGTGATAGACACACCTTCTTCAATTCAAAGACAATTTCATCTTCTTCTTTGAATTTTGAGCCAAAGTGGCCATCTTTTCTCTTTCTTTTCAAACTTCCAATGAAATGCCTTATCCTTTTCTTTTTTTTCTTTTTTTTTTTCAAATCAACATTGGTGAAATGCCACATTTCTTCTGATACATCATTGCCTTCAATTATTTTTCTTTTTCTTTTATCAAACTGTTACTGAACTCACCTTTCGTCGGCTTTCTTCGCTTTACCTTCTGAATTCTCAGAGTGAGGGTTAGGCTAAATGAGGTTGATGAGGTTTCAAAGAAATCTTGGATTTATAAAGCTCAATTGGTGTGTATCAAGGGCAGTTTCAAAAGGTTGGGCTTTTTTGAAGTTCAAACTGTCCAAAAGGAGGCCTTACATCATGTCTTTAATATCATGATTGCTGTCAAGATATTTTAACTTGGATATGTGTAACTTCTAGTGAAAACAAGCCGGTTCAAACAGTCCCTAGAGCAGAAAAACCTCCAAAGAATACATTTCAAAGAGCCCAAATCTCACTGGGTGTGGTTTTCTATCAAATTCTTGAGGTATATCATCACTGTTTTCTCTCTTTTTAGGTTTACTAAAACATCAATTTTTATTTTGGAAATTTTCTGACATTCACTTCATGAAAGTATTAGAATTACACTAGAAATTAATTTTAAATAGTTTTAACTTCCTCATTTTTCAAAAAAACAGGTGTGAGATTACTTCATTTTCAAAAATTCTACTGATCATAAGCTGCACCAAGCATTAACTTATTTTATTGGCATACCTGCCATACCCCCAAACCTAAGATGAACATTGTCCTCAATGTTCTAGACAATGAGAAACTAGGGGCAGCACGGTAAAAGAAGAAAGAAAAACTAAGAACAGAAAAAATCTAAACTATTTGCAACAGAAAATAAAAATGTAAAACTGAAGATATGAGCAAGGAAATGGAAAACATGATATACAAATGCAAGAAAAATCAACAAACGTTACGCTAGAACTACTAAATAAAATCTAAAAAATAGATGGATTACTATGCAAATGGAAGGAAACTAATGCTAATAACAGAGAAACAGTAAAAAGAAAGTAAGGGACTGAATATAAAGTTAAAAAAAATAGAAAAGTATTGATACAAAAACAGAATTTGTGAATGCAAAATAGGGAAACAAAGTTAGAAATTAACTGTACTCACAGAAAAATGACGAAAATTAGTAAAACGAGGACACATTAACCTAAGAAAGAAAAAAAAATCAGCGATCTAAAAACAGAATTTGAAACTAAAATTCCTAAAACAGAAAAATCTAATGCCAAATGATATATCCTAAGGCCAAAGAAACAAACCCAAAAGCCTGAGATACTTATGAATCTAAGTGATTATAAAAATGATTAGCAGGAATACAGTGAAAAGCAAGATTCATAAGACTGACCCCTTTGTTGATGATGTGTATGAATAAAAAAAGAATAATGAAGCATGGGAGCACATATTAAAAACAGGGTTCACACACAGCTGAGACCCATTTCTGATGAAGAAATCTCGAAGGAAAATAAAATCAGTGGGTCCATTGAATTTTCAAAACAGCCTATGATTCACTACTCATTATCCTACATGATTCCTAAAAAAGAAAAAATGATCTCAGCAGGTCCAGATGGGAAAAGTGGATGCAAATGGAGAAAAACAGTCCATCCGGAAGATATCTATATATATATATATATATATATATATTTTTTTATAATTTTCTATTTTTTTTTTTTTACTTGTTTTGGATCAGCCCGGGCTCAACAAGAGCCCTTATTTACTACTGCTGAAAATAATGAGAAACAACTCAGAGATTTTCTATTTGTGTTTTCATTTTCTTTTATTTTGTATTTGGTTTTGTAAAGAAAAAAAAAATCAGCATGCCTAAAAGACAGCAGAAATTATAATCAAAACAAACATTAAACACAACAGAACTGCTGGTTCTCAAGAATTTAAAAAGAGAAAATGAATGCAAAGGAGAAGGGGATGCAAACTCAAGAAGATCTGCTCCAGCTTTAGTCCAGATGCTCCTTGTTGGACAGCTGCTCGAGATCTGCAAAAATCCAAAATCTGCAGCAGTACCTTATTCAAGTATTGACAAAAATAAAAAGAAAAACTCAGGCTACCGCCCAAATTTGACAAAAAGATAAAAGAGTGGCAGCAGCATTTATTCAAATAACTAGAAGGCAAAGAATAAAAACTCAGAAAAATAAAAAAAATTCTGCTGCAGTAAAACAGGTTTTCTATACAAAACTGCAGTAGACATTTAATCAAGCACTTGGAATGCAAAGTGCAGGTTTAAAGCAAAAATTAAAATCAAATCTATAAAATAGAAAAACTTAGGTCTACCAATTTTAAAATCTATTCCCCGGCAACGGCGCCAAAAACTTGTTGTTACTTCTTAGTGTGCTTGATTTATGTGAGTTTTGAAAACAGTTTTAAAGTTGCCAAATCACAGTGGCTCTAGACTATATAAGAAATTAAAGAAATATCAGCACAGTTAGAAGAGAATTAGCCTGCAAGATCAGGGCCAATTGTAGCAAGTTTTAAAAGTAAGTGAGTGAAAGATCGTCCACAAGGAATTGATTTAAAATTTAAGATAAACCTCCAGATCTGAGCTACCAGATCTGGCCTCTAATCCTATCTACAAAGCACATAAGATGGGAGGTTGAATTTGTCACGTTAACTAAATGATAAAAGTAAAGATTTAAACTAAATGATCCAGATCTGAGTTGGGGAAACGTTTGAGGTAAACTTATACAAAGAATGGAGAAGTAATATCTAACTTTGATTTAAAATCTAATGAGAATAACTGCAGCTCAACAGAGGTGATCCAATCTTCATCTGGCTATAAGCACAGATGTAAGAGTGATAAATCTAATTTAAGGATTAGGTTTAAGCTTATGGCTATGGTCTGTCCACTTTAATGGCCACAAACCATCCAACAGTCTTTAATCCAAAGCCTTAGTTTAGAACAAGAAACATCACTACAAATGCCGTGAGAGATTAGGTTACCAACACTAATTCTCACAAGATTAATGAATCAAGGGAAATTGCATGCAAAACAATGAATCTAAAGGAGTCTAATGTACTGAGGAGATCAGAGTGAACCCTTGACATGAGTCCAATGGAGAATGCATAGTTTACAGCAACCTTTTAAAATCCACCGTTATAATTACAGAGCACGGCTTAACAGCCCTCGGATTTGCAGTCTTGAATACAACTCTCTTTTGAATTACAGAAATATCTCACAGCTCTCAATTGCTAGTCAAAGTGAAGCTATTACAGGGATTACAGACAAGCTGTCTGGCTGGGAAATGGGGGGTTAGAAATGAAACTCAAAATCTGGATACCCAAATTGGGCAAATGGTTCGTCTATTTATAGTTTTCCCTAAGCCAGCTCATATGTGTATCAACCAATCAGAATTGGATAGATCTGTATCAACCAATAGGAGTCAAGCACCAGGATCCAGATCTGTTCTGGCCAATCAGAAATGCTTGATCTGGTTCAGCCAATCAGGAAACAGAGGCATCAATTCTGTTATGTAATTCAAAAATCTGTTTGAGCTTCTAGAAGCTCCCGCCAAGTAATTTCATCTTTGGGTGTTCACATGGGATGGAATATGCCTTTGGTTCGTGCTCAGAATCTTCTGGAATGTCCTTGGGTTTTAAAATGCATTGGGACGCGTGCAACAGATTACTAAATTGCCCTTGTTAAAGTGGCGAATCTCCAGAATACCTTTTCGCAGAGCTTAAGGGTCTTTTCGCAAAGTGCTGTGACTTCTGAAGCTCTTTTCGCACAGATTGGAGACCTTTTCGAAAAGAATCAGAATCTCCGGAGATCTATTCGCAAAGCCTGGGGACCTTTTCGCAAAGTTCAATCTTCTCTTCGAGGAGTTCAGATGCTCTTCGAAAGCTATGCCTGGAGTTTTAGTCCTTTTCTCAGAGTTCAAGGTTCTTTACGAAAAGTGCAGGTTCTTTGCGAAAAGAACTCTGTAGTGCATTTCTCTGTTCGAATTGTTCCCTGCTTTGCCTACAAGTCTTTGCCTCTTCCTTTTAGACTTTTCCACAGCTGATGAGGTTGTTTCTTCACTTCCTTCCTTTGGACTGACATGGATTGTCATCTTTTTGGCACTTTCGAGCTGCTTTTATGGTTAAGCCTGTCTTTATTGTTAGCTGCAACATAGGCACTTAAAACACTTATTTAGTTCTCTCAAAGGTCTATCAAGGCCCAGATTAAGGGGTGAAAAATAGTATTTTCCAGTTCTCAACAATAGATGGTGGTGATGCTAGGAACAACTCTGTAGATTCGTGGAGTGAATGATGAGCTGTAGGATTGATGCTGGAGGAGAGAGAGGGAAGAGTGCCAGAAGCTAGGGTTTCACAGAGAGAAGAAGAAAATACTGGAAAGGGAGACAAGCGCGGGGTTAAAATACTTATCATGAAGCTCAGCGCGCTTTGGAACATCTGGTCGCGGGATTAGAAATGAACCTAGAGAAGGTGTTTATTCAATTTGGATTGTGCGACAATCTCCCTGGTTAACCTTGGAGCGCGCGACAGTGTGAGATGAATTCATGTGAATTGCGCGAGCAGCTCCCAGGTCTCTATTTGGATTGCACAAAAAACTCTAAGGTTCACTTTGAATCTTGTGACACCCTTAGAATCTCGCGATAACTAATGAATAGCTCTATGTGGATTGTGCGAGAGGTTCTCAAGTGCGCTTGAATCTCGCGACAGCTATTGAATGTTTCCATGTGAACTGCGCGAGAGTCTCCCAGACTTCCTTTTTAACCTCGCAACAGCTTTAGAATCTTGCGACAGCTGATGAAGTATGTTGTCTGTAGTGCGCGAGAGTCTCTCAGGCTTCTTTTTGGACCCAGTGACAGCAAAGTATAAAATAGAGAGCATGTGCTCTCTGTTCTGCCCTTTTGCATATGTGCCGTGGTTGAATCCTGGGCATGACTCTCACCATGGGCACCTCTAGACACATGAAAACTCAATCATTCAAGCAAGGACAATAAAAATCAACCTCCCACATTATGCATTCAACAAAAACTGTCAATTAAAGAGCAGTAAGAATCAAACCAAGCATCAAAAGTTTAAACTAGATAGGTCCAAAATCATATGGGACCACTAACAATTCCTAGAGAATTTTAACAAAAGAAAGCAAGATAAATCTACCAAAACTAAAGTACATATGATACAGTAATGGCACACCTATGGATCAGTTTAAAGAAGGATCCCCTTGAAAGTGAATGGTGTCCATGGGTTCGACAGGTTTTCAAAACAAGGCTTAAGCCTCTGACCATTCACCTTCAAGGTTCTCCCTTACTTGGGATCCTTGATTTCCACAGCACCAGATGGGGAAACATGCATGACAATGTAGGGACCTTCCCATATGGATTTTAATTTGCCAGAAAAAAATTTAAGTTTGGAGTTAAACAACCAAACCTTATCACCAGCTATGAAACTCTTTCTTAACAGTCCCTTGTCAAAGAAAGCTTTGGACCTTTCCTTGTAGATCCTGGCATTAGCATACGCATCCAACCTTAGCTCTTCTAATTCTGACAGCTGCAGTAACCTGTGATAACCAGCAGAAGTTAGATCTAGATTTAAATGTTTGATGGCCCAATAGGCCCTGTGTTCTAACTCCACTGGGAGATGACAGGCCTTG
Organism: Chloranthus sessilifolius; assembly: GCA_021018995.1. Lineage (NCBI taxonomy): Eukaryota > Viridiplantae > Streptophyta > Magnoliopsida > Chloranthales > Chloranthaceae > Chloranthus > Chloranthus sessilifolius. Next base: position 62,928,293 of record CM037586.1, read on the forward strand.
CCATAAACCAGTCTAAATGGGGACATACCAATGGGAGTCTTATAGGTAGTCCTATAAGCCCACAGTGCATCATTAAGCTTGTCAGCCCAATCTTTCCTATCAGTCCTCACAGTCTTTTCTAGGATGTGCTTGATCTCCCTATTTGAAATTTCAACTTGCCCACTGGTTTGAGGGTGGTAGGGAGTAGCAATCCTATGGGTGAAAGAATATTTCTTGAGCAAGCTCTCGAAATTTCTGTTACAGAAATGGCTACCCCCATCACTGATAATGGCTCTAGGGGTGCCAAATCTCGAGAAGATATTCTGCTTTATAAACTTGAGGACAACCGGATTATCATTAGTTCTTGTGGCAATGGCTTCTATCCATTTGAAAACGTAGTCCACTGCCACTAAGATGAAATGAAAACCATTTGAAGGAGGAAAGGGGCCCATAAAGTCAATACCCCACACATCAAATAGTTCTACAACAAGGATGGGCTGTCAAGGCATTGAGTTTCGTTTGGACAGCCCTCCTAATTTCTAACATCTTTCACAGGTCTTGCAGTGTGTATTGGCATCTCTGAAAAGAGAAGGCCAATAAAACCCGCACTGCAACACTTTGTCAGCTATTTTTCTCCCACTAAAATGACCCCCACAGGCATTTTCATGACACATGGCCAGAATACTAGGGACATCACTTTCGGGAACACATTTCCGAATGATTTGGTCTGCACAATACTTGTACAAGCAAGGTTCCTCCTAGAAAAAGAATTTGACCTGTGAGAAAAATAGGTCTTTATCCATTTTTGTCTAATGGGCAGGAATCTTGCCTATAACTAGATAATTGATAATATGTGCATACCAAGGAACTAAGGATTGGATGGCAAACAGTTGCTCATCCGGGAAGACATCATTTGTAGCATGGTCATCAACACCTTTCTCCAACATAATTTTGGACCAGTGGACAGCTACCACATTTTCTACACTCTTTTTGTCCTTGATTTCGATGTCAAACTCCTGCAACAGGAGTATCCATGTAATCAATCTACACTTTTCATCCTTCTTGGATAGTAGGTACGCTGATGGATGGCCCTATGTGAATCACGCGAGACGTTCTCAGGTACGCATGAATCTCACGACAGCTATTGAATGTTTTCATGTGAACTGCGCGAAATTCTCCCAGACTTCCATTTTAACCTCGCGAGAGCTTTTAAATCTCACGATAGTCACCTAGGTTCCCCTTTTTGAACCCAGTGACAGAAAGGTATAAAACAGAGAGCATGTTTGCTGTGGGTGGATCCTGGGTAAGACTCTCTCCTATGGCTACCTCTAGACACATGTAATCTCAATCATTCAATCAAAAATGACCTCCCATATTAGGCGTGCAACAAAAGCAATCAATTGACAACAGTAAGAATGAAACCATGCATTAAAATTTTTAAATAGATTGGTCCAGATTCAGATAAGACCACGAACAAATCCTAAAGAATAGAAATAAAAGAAAGCAAGATAAATCATCCAAAAACAACATACATATGATACAGTAAAGACACACCTGTGGATCAATTTGAAGAAGGATCTTCTTGAAGGTGAATGGTGTCCATGGGTTCAACAGGTTTTTCAAAACAAGGCTTAAGCCTCTGACCATTCACTTTCAAGGTTCTCCCAGACTTGGGATCCTTGATTTTCACAGCACCAGATGGGAAAACATGCATAACAATGTAAGGACCTTCCCATCTGGATTTCAATTTGCCAGGAAAAAATTTAAGTTTGGAGTTAAACAACCAAACCTTATCACCAACAATGAAACTCTTTCTCAACAGCCCTTTGTCAAAGAAAGCTTTGGACCTTTTCTTGTAGATCCTGGCATTGGCATACGCATCCCTCCTTAGTTCTTCCAATTTCGACAGCTGTAGCAACCTGTGATGACCAGTAGAAGTTAGATTTAGATTTAAATGTTTGATGGCCCAATAGGCCCTGTGTTCCAACTCTACTGGGAGATGACAGGCCTTGCCATAGACCAGTCTAAATGGGGGCATACCAATGGGAGTCTTATAGGAAATCCTATAAGCCCACAGTGCATCATTAAGCTTGTCAGTCCAATCCTTCCTATCAGTCCTCACAGTCTTCTCAAGGATATGCTTGATCTCCCTATTTAAAATTTCAACTTGCCCACTGAGTTGTGGGTGGTAGGGAGTAGAAATCCTATGGATGAAAGAATATTTCTTGAGCAAGCTTTCAAAATTTCTGTTACAGAAATGGCTCCCCCCATCACTGATAATGACTCTAGGTGTACCAAATCTGGAGAAGATATTCTACTTTATGAACTTGAGGACAACCTAATTATCATTAGTTCTTGTGGCAATGGCTTCTACCCATTTGGAAATATAGTCGACTGCCACTAAGATGAAATGAAAACCATTTGAAGGAGGAAAGGGGCCCATAAAGTCAATACCCCACACATCAAACAATTCTACAACAAGGATGGGCTATAAAGGCATTGAATTTCATTTAGACAGCACTCCTAGTTTCTGACATCTTTCACAGGCCTTGCAGTGTATATGGGCATCTCTGAAAAGAGAAGGTCAATAGAACCCATACTGTAACACTTTGTCAGCTATTTTTCTCCCACTAAAGTGACCCCCACAGGCATTTTCATGGCACATGGCCAGAATACTGGGGATATCACTTTCGAGAACACATTTTCGAATGATTTGGTCTACACAATACTTGTACAAGCAAGGTTCCTCCTAGAAAAAGAATTTGACTTGTGAGAAAAATAAGTCTTTATCCATTTTTGTCCAATGGGCAGGAATCTTACCTATAACTAGAAAATTGATAATATGTGCATACCAGGGAACTAAAGACTGGATGGCAAACAGTTGCTCATTTGGGAAGACATCATTTGTACTAATGTCATCAATACCTTTTTCCAACATAATTCTGGACAAGTGGTCAGCCACCACATTTTCTACACCTTTCTTATCCTTGATTTCGATGTCAAACTCCTGCAACAGGAGTATCCATCTAATCAATATGGGGTTTGCATCCTTCTTGGACAGTAGGTACTTTAATACTGAGTGGTCAGTGAAGATGACAATTTTATACCCAAGTAGGTAAGGTCTAAACTTGTCCAAAGCAAAAACCACTGCCAGAAGCTCTTTCTCAGTGGTTGTGTAGTTCAGTTGAGCTTCAGCAAGTGATTTGCTAAGATATGCAATGACCACAGGCAGCTTATCCTTTCTCTGGCCCAGGATAGCACCTATTGCCAAGTCAGATGCATCACACATCAACTCAAAGGGCAGGGTATAGTCAGGTGTTTAGAGTACAGGGGCAAAGGTGAGGAAGATTTTTAAAGTTTCAAAAGCCTTAAGACATTCAGCAGAAAAGTCAAAGGGTACATCCTGGCAAAGCAGGTGGCACAATGGTTTAGTAATTTTGCTGAACTTTTTGATAAACCTCCTGTAGAATCCAGCATGTCCAAGGAAAGATCTGATTTGCTTGACTGTTCTTGGAGGGGGCAAATTTGCAATGAGGTCAACTTTGGCCTTGTCTACCTCAATTCCATCTTTAAAGACTACATGGCCCAACACAATTCCTTGTGTTACTATGAAGTAGCTCTTTTACCAACTTAAGACCAAATTGGTCTCCTCACATCTTTGTAAGACCTTGTGGAGGTGTTGCAGACATTGGTCAAAGCTATCCTCATAAATCGAAAAATCATCCATAAAAATTTCTAAGAATTTATCAATCATATCAGAAAAGATGGCATACATACACCTCTAAAAGGTGGCTGGGGCATTACACAGTCCAAAAGGCATCCTTCTGTACGCAAAGGTGCTAAAAGGACAAGTAAAAGTAGTTTTCTCTTGATCAAGAGGGTGCACAGGGATCTAGTTGTACCCTGAGTACCCATCAAGAAAACAGTAAAAAGCTTTCCCAGTCAACTTATCCAAAATTTGATCAATAAAGGGGAGAGGGAAGTGGTCTTTTCTAGTCTTAGAGTTGAGTTTTCGATAATCAATGCAAACTCTCCAGCCAGTGGTCTCCCTGGCTGGTCTCAGCTCTCCAGACTCGATTGTGATCCCTGTTATGCCAGATTTCTTGGGCACCACTTGGATTGGTGCCACCCATTCAGAATCAGAAATGGGGTAAATTACCCCAGCATCCAACAATTTAATGATTTCTTTCAGGACCACTTCCTGCATGTGAGGATTCAATTTCCTCTGCATTTCCCTGGAGAGTGTTGAGCCCTCCTCTAGATGAATCTTATGCATATAGATTGATGCATCAATCCCTCCTAGATCAGTAATGGTCCAGCCAATTGCTTTCTTGTACTTCCTCAAAACTGTTAACAATTCCTCCTCTTGCTCATTGGTAAGAGAAGAAGAGATAATTACAGAAAGTTTTTTATCTTTCTCAAGGAAAGCATATTTCAATGTCTCTGGAAGCTTCTTGAGCTCCAGATCAGGGGCTTGTTGGATGGATGGCAGGATTGGTGCATTGTTTGTTGGAGGAAGGGGTAGCAATGTAGGTTTCTAATTGGAATGCTGCACTAAGCCCACAGAAGACCTCAATGGGAACATGTCTTTTGGCTTTAAAGTTAGGCTTCCTTCCTCTACCATGTTCCAAACTTCAATTAAATTAGTGACAATGTTGTCCCACTCCAGCAGAGTGGGCAGTTCTTCTTCAATAATTTCTTCTAGTACATCCACTGCAAAACATCCCTCATTTTCCAGCTAAGGGTACTTTGCATTGTTGTACACATTAAGCTCAACTTTCATATGTCCGAAAGTGACCTCCATGATCCCAAACCTGCATTGAATGCATGCATTGGATGTGGCCAAGAATGGTCTGCCTAGAATAACAGGTATCGGGGATGTACTCTTGTTACAGCCCATGTCCAAAACAAGGAAGTCTGCAGGGTAGAAGAACTTGTCTACCCCCACTAAGATATCCTCAACCACTCCCATGGGTTTCCTCTCAGACCTATCAGCCATCAATAGAACAATGGGGGCGGGCTTCAGCTCCCCCAAACCTAGCTGCTGATACACACTGTATGGTAGCAGGTTAACACTAGCTCCAAGGTCTAGAAGGGCCCTTCCAATCGTGTGGTCTCCAATTATACAGGGAATAGTGGGTATCCCTGAGTCTTGCAACTTCTCAGGCATTGTCATGGTTAATACAGAATTAGCTGTATCAGTTGCAAAGACCTTTTTGGACAAATGGCCTCTAGCCTTCCTTTTCTAAGTACAAAGGTCTTTCAAAAATTTTGCATAAGTTGGGACCTGTTGGATTGCATCAAGCAGGGGTAAATTTATCTTGACCTGCTTAAAGGACTCCATCATTTCTTCGATCTGTGCCTGCCCCTTATCAAAAGGGGCAGGGCCACTCAAAGCTTGAGGGAATGGCAGCTGAGGTACTACTAGTTCCTCAGTTGCAAGCCTATGACTGAACTTTTGTTTTTTTCTTTTTTCTGCTTTTATCTCCTGCTGAGGCTCAACTACAGCCTCTTCATTTTTCCCTTGTTGAAGGGTAGCAGGCAATTCTTGACTCTGTGCTCTAACAAAGTCTCTTTCGCTTTCACTCGACAGTTCCTTGGGAATGACCTCTCCTTGTTCCTTTCCCACCTGGTTGTCTACCAACCTGCCAGACCTTAAGGCTGTGATGCCATTAGCCCCCTCAAAATTTAAGGAGCCTTCTCCAATCGAATACTGGCCCTTAGGGTTGGCTACTGGCTAGCTTGGCAACCTGCCCTCTTCTCTTTTAGTCAAAGAATTGGCTATTTGGCCTAATTGCTCTTCTATCTTCTTTATGCTTTGACTGTGAGAAGTCAGTTTGATTCAAGGGTCTAAGGCTTTACAATTGGGCTAAAACATGGTCCTCAAAAAAAGCACTTCGGGGCTGGGGTAGAGGAACTACCAACTGATTTTATTGCTGGGGCTGCTATTGCTGTTGGAAATTCGACCTTGGGGCATAACCCTGGTTAAACTGCTGGTGTGGCCTTTGAGGAAGGCCAACATCTGTTGTGGCTGCATATAATTGTCTTGCCTCCACCTCAAATTTGGGTGGTCTCTCCATTGGTAACCAGTATTTTGGTGCTGGTATCCATATGATTGTTTATTGTAGCCACCAGATTATTGCTGTCCAAATGATTGGGCAGCAACAACCTGTTCCATTACGTACTCAGGGTATTGCCCCACAGATGGGCACTCTTCCACTGTGTGTTGTGGAGATTGGCATATCAGACATGCCTCCATCACTTGTGCAGCCATTCTAGGCTGCACCACAGTCAAAAGTTTATCAAATTTATCTGAAAGATTGGCCTTCTGCATTCTCAGGTCATCGTTTCCCCTAACTTTATACATCTTTCCTTTAGAAGTTTCAGCCGGCCCCAGCTTAGGAGAAGGCTCTGGAACAGTTCTAGATGAGGACATCTTCTGGAATGTATTTTCCCTAATGACCTCGAACAAGTCCCATGCCTCATCAGCTGTTTTATGCATGTATGTTCCACCACAAGAGGCATCTACCATGTCTCTGCTCTTCTCATCAATCCCATTATAGAAGCTCTAGACAAGCTGCCAGTCAGGGATCTTGTGGTGGGGATATTATTTGAGCATCTCCTTAAATCTATCCCAGGCTTGGTTAAAATCTTCTGTTAGGGATTGGGCAAAAGCAAGTATGCCTTTCCTCAACTGGCTGGTTTTGGTCTCTGGAAAAAATTTAGACAGAAATCTTGTCTGGAGGTCTTTCCAGGAAGTGATGCTGTTGTTTGGGAGAGTAAATAACCAGGTCATGGCCCTATCCTTTAAGGAGAAAGGAAAGAGCCTTAACCTAGTGGCTTTTAGTCACAAACCAGCAATGAAGAATGTCATGCACAGGGCCAAGAACTGGTCAATGTGCTTGTAAGGGTCTTCCTTGCTAAGCCCATGGAAAGAGGGAAGCATTTGGATGATGGAAGTTTTGATCTTGTAGTTTCCCTGAACATCTGGGAATTGAATGCTGAATGGAGAATTGTAATCATCCGGAGCATTCAATTCCTTTAATGTTCTAGGTTACTCTTCACCCATAACTACTGTCTCAATTTCAATAGGGGGCTCGACTGTGGTGTGTCTGTGCCTTCTCGGTCTTCTACCCCTTTCTATCTCAAGGTTAGCAGGCTCTAATGTAGGACTGAGGGATCTCCTTCCTAACATGCACACACACCAACAGCAGGGAAGACTGTTCGCAGGCACATTGCAGTTAACAAAATTTGCAACTATCCTAATCAACTGCTATGGAATCTTCAAAGGAGAAATAAACTGAGGTTTTGAAGGTTAGAAAAGTACAAACAGAGGTAGCTAGACTCCCAGTGCAATTCTACTCTCCTTCTCTGCTACGGTCCAGATCTGTAAGAAAACTTTCAAATGTAAATCAGCAGTATCAATTATTCACAAGTATAGCTACCAAAGAATAAAGAATATAAAAATCTAGAGTTTACTATTAGATCAAGAGTCCCCGGCAACAGCGCTAAAAACTTGTTAGGTTAATTTTAAGTGCTTGCTACTGACTTTATTGGAGACAGTGATAAAAATGAGGTGAATGAAAATGAATGAAAGATGGAGTGAAAACTACAGAGCAGCAAGCCTAAAAATACACAGTCCTGTAAGATACAGGGTTTGTTGTAGCAAGTTTTGATAAGTAAGAGTTTGTCCCACAGGGAAAGTTGATCTAAAGCTCCAAGGGAGCTATCTTTAGTAGGCTCTCCAGATCTGACTATAGATCTGGCAATCCTAAATAGAAGGGGATTTAAGGTCACTATAATCTAAATTATAAGGTAACTTAATGTCTAAACTACAGAAAGGGTTAAGAAAGAGGGTGAAGTGTGAGAAAATAAATATAAAAGGGTGAGAAGTATGTTATTAGGTACAGGTCTGATGGGTCTTATAACTCAGACTCAGATCTGCTGCTATAGAAATCCTATCCAATGGCTACATTATCACCAAAGTGGAGAAAGGATCCAACTCACCCCTGTGCCATGATCCAATCCCTTATGGCTATAACCTGTCCACTTAAATGGTCACAGACTATCCAATAGGGGAACCACAATCCAGAGATGGGTCAGAACAAGATTATCATTGTAGGCACTACTTCATCCAGGCTACAAGATCAAGAATCCATAGGAACCTCAACCTCTAAAGTTCTGTGTGTGGGGCTAGGCCTACAAAGTGCACGAGCCTGGACACACAAGACCAGCAAGAGTTTGTGTACTAGCTTTTAAGCTTGGTTGTTCACTGCTTTAGAAAGACAGCAGTGATCCAGTCACAAGCCTACAACATCTACAACTAAATCAGATCTGTAATCTGATGGTGGGTCTATACAAATATAGGGGAGTCTGTCTCTGCACAATCTCTCACAAGGCTACAAGCACAAGTGCAGAGAAGAAGAATCTGTCTTAGATCTATGGATTGGCCTCACCCTAGGGCTATAATCTGTCCACTTGAATGGTCACAGACTATCCACAGAGACTATCCTCCTCACAGAGGTCTAAGACAGAACAAGAACATTGCTGCCACCACCATGTTCACAAGGCTACCAGCTCAAGCTCTCATGGGGATTCAGATTTAGTGGATCCTGTGGTGGGGGAAGGCCTGTAATGTGCCTAACCTGGACACACAGGCTACTTGGATCTAAATAAAACCTTCAAAGTAATCCTCCATTGCTTATAATACAACTTAGCAATGGAGGATCTCAAGGCAGCAGCCTTATACAGAACAACTCACAACAAAAACACCATCCCATACATGCAATAGATCCTATTACAAAAATCCATTAAAAACCATACCATATAATCATACAAAAGGCATAGCCAGCAAGTGTTGGACTATGGGGAAAAGAAACACTCATAAACCCTTACCTTAGCCTACTGTAATTCTACAGTCGGTTTCAAGAAGAAGCACAAAAGTCAAGAACAATAGTCCCCTAAACCTAAGCTAGGCTTAGGCTTATATAGAAGTCAGTTCTTTGCGAATTAGGGTAAGGAAAACCCTAATTTCATCAATGTAATTGCGGCCCATTCTTGTCCCTTGGATGCCTTGGGGCGTGTGTACGGAGATTAGAGCATTGGAGTGTGTGCCCTAATTGCTAGAAATTCCCAGATTGCCCCTACAGAAGTGGGGAGAAGTTTAGAACCCAATCCTTACTGAGTAGAAAAGATTTACAGATCTTGCCGCGTGATAGAATTAGCGTCGCAGGGTTGCTTTGACTTGAAGCTCTTACAGTCGCGGGGTTGGTACTTTGCATTTGAATGGCGCGAGAATGGCGCGCGCAGTTCATTCCTTGATGAATTCCATGGCGATCCTCGCAAAGAGAACAATGTACATAGGCTTTTAGATCGCGCGAGAAGTTCCTTGAAAGTATGTGTCCCGCGGCCACTGCGCGACAGCCACGTGCTGGAATGCCTGGAGCTCTCTCTATTCAGTGAATCGCGCGAAGGTTGAAAACTCATCTCTTGAGCTGTGTGAGATTGCACAAGTGCTTCGCGAGTGCTTAAGACTGAGCCTCGTGAGAACCTCACGAAGTATACTTTTTACTCCTCACGACATCCATCTCAAGCTGGCGGCTAAGACTACGACAAGCTATGACGATTTATTCTTCTCTTTAATTGAGCCCTGTGACATTTGATCGAGGCATTCTCCTTGATTTGTTTCTACTTTGTTGTGCCTCTGTTGTAGCCAATTCTCTATCTGGGTTCAACCTTTACACTTCTGAGGGGCTACTAGGTCAGTAGTAGGCTTCTTGGCATGGTTAGGGGTTTATTTGCAGCTGCTGCTTATTACCTACAGAATAGACTTAAAACACATTTATTAAATGATTAAGGGTCTAACAGAGATTAAGTTAAGGCGTGAAAAGTGGTACTTTTCAGGTCTTAACATAGTAACAACAGTTTCGGTTCATTTGTTGACAGCAATTATAAAGGGGTGCAGCTAGGGTATTTTTGGCTGATAAGGGCATTTTTGGGAACTCCAAGCATACAAGGAATTTTGCACATGGGCAAGAACTGATTTGCAATTTTTGGCGGGAAGCTTCAGCTGAGCATAATTGAATGGATCTATTTATGCTCTCTGATTAGTTGAAATGCTAAAGCAAGGATTAACACAAACTAAATTGAAGAATCTCTCCTCTGATTGACTGCAATCGAAAGCACGTAGATCACTTCATGTGTATAAATAAAGCTCCTTGCTGCTGTAATTTCTCATCAAGGAATCCATAGAATAACTTTGGTTCTCCTTAGCTCATTTAGGTTTAGTTTGGTTTTTATTTTTTCTTTTTCTCTTCCCCATTCTCTCTCTAATCTAGCATGTTGGATTAGATCTAGATAAGCAGTCCAAATCTGGTTTGTAATTATAAAATTGAGAGTTTCAAAGGCTTTGTGAATAGATTGAATGTTCCACAGATTGCAGACCTGAGCTCAATAGGCTGTAAGTTGTATAATTATAGTAATTATGGTTTTTAAAAGTGATTCTGATCAAAATTTTACTTTTTCATATTTGATTTCCCTTGATTAGATATTTCTGTGGATACTTTAGCTTGTAGCCTGAACCCACAGCATCGGTAATAGTTTACTGGTTCTAATCAAGATCCTTGAATTGGGACAATCCCTGGGATGATCTGTGACCATTCGAGTGGACAGATCACAGTCTTAGGATTGTTTCAATTCTTTGGTTGAGATTTGATTCTTATACCTTGCATCTGAGCTTGTAGTCAGATGAGAGATTGTAGCAAATCAGTTCTATACTTTGCCTTTGAACCAATTGATTTTCAGTAAGAACCAGTCCCTAGTTGCCTATTTCCCATCATTTTCTACTTTATTTTATTATCCATCTTCCACAATCTTTTAGACATAGTTTTTTATTTTAGTTTTGTAAATTTGATCTAGTGCCACCCAAAAAACTCTCTTTCTTTCTTAGTTTAGGCTAGAATTGCCAGATCTGGAGGTCTACTATGCACCTCTTAGGTTTAGATCACTACTCCCTGTCAGACAAATTCTTACTTATTAAAACTTGCTACAAATGGACCCTGTATCTTGCAGGTCTAGGATAATTTTAGTGTGCTGACTCCATCCTCTTTTTACTTTGATTTTATTTTCCTTTACATAAATCAACACCTAAAAAATCTGCAACAAGTTTTTGGCGCCGCTGCTGGGGAGTTTTGATCTAGTTAGTAGATCTGAGTTTTTTATTTTTGTAGATCTGATTTTTTTTTTTTTTAAGTTTTTATTGCATTCAAACTATTTAAATATATGTTTCCTGCAGTTTTTGTATAGAAAATCTGTTTTAATGCTGCAGTAATTCTAAATTTTCTGAGTTTCTTTTTTTTTCCTTCTAGTTATTTGAATAAATATTGTTGTAGCCTTTTGCATTTTTTTTGCAGAAATGAGGCAATAGCCTGAGTTTTTCTTTTTGTTTTACTTATTATATTCACTTTGCTTGAATAAGGTACTGCTGCAGTTTTTGAATTTTTGTAGATTTGGAGCAGTAGCCCCCAAGAGGAGCTTATGGGTTGTAGCTGGAGTAGATATGCCTGTGTTTACATCCCCTTCTCCTTTGCTTTCATTTTCCATTTTTTTAGTTTTAAAACCAGCAGTTTTGCTATGTTTAATGCTTGTCTTGGTTTTAATTCCTACTGTCATTTAGGCATACTGATTTTTTTTTTTCAAATAATAAAAACACAAAAAATTCAAAGACAATGAAAACACAAATGAAAATTTCTTTTTCCTCATTTGTATTCTTCAGCAGTAGTAAATAAGGGCTGTTGTTTAGGCCAGGATGACCAAAAACACATCAAAAGTAAAAAATACAAAAGCATAAATTTTTTTTTTCCAGATGGGTTGTTTTTCCTTTGCCTTTATTCATTTTCCCCCATCTGGAACTGCTGAGATCATGGTCCTTCAATTTTGAGAAATCATGATAGTCAATAAGCAGAGGATCATATTTTGTTTTGAAGATTTAATGGAATCTCTTATTTAATTCACTTTCAAGATTCTTCACTCTTAAATAGGTCTCAGCTGTGTCTGAACCCTGTTTTTAATGTGCGCCTCCATGCTTCATTCCTTTGAAATTCTTTTTGCTTTATACACATCATCAACACAGGGCTCAGTCTTATGAATCTTGCTTTTCACTGTGTGTTATTTCTGCTGATCATTTTGCAAATTCACATAGATTCATAAGTGGCAAACTGGTTTATCCTTTTGGAACACAAACTCATGCACAGGGGGCATTACTTTATTAGGTCTGATTCTTAGGATTTTCTATTTTAGGACTTTTAGTTTAAATACTGTTTTTAGATTGCTGATTTTTCTTTCTTAGGTTAATGTGTCCTAGTTTTACTGATTTTTTTTCATTTTTGTATGTTTTTTTTCAGTTCTTTACTTTTGTTTTGCTATTTTCTATTTTTTACAGTAATTTTCCTGCATTTGTATATCATTTTTCTTCCATTTTTCTGATCATATATTCAGTTTTTAGCTTTTATTTTTTGCTGCATATACCTATTATTTTTCTGCTTATTTGTCTTTCTCATTTTTACCCTGCTGCCCTTGGTTACTCAGTGTGTAAACATTGAGGACAATGTTCATCTTAGGTTTAGGGGTATGACAGGTGTGCCAATAAAATGAGTTAATGCTAGTGCAGCTATATTGAAATTTTTTTAAAATAAAGTGATTTCCCACCTGATTTTTTGAAAAAGAGGAAATTAAAAACTTTTTAAAACTAAAATGTGTTGTAGTTCTAAAATTTTTCATGAAGCAAATGTCTGAAATTTTCAAAAATTGATGCTTAGTGAACTTGAAAAGAGAGAAAATTGTGAGGATACACCCCAGAAATTTGATGAAAGGCCATACCCAGTGAGATTTGGGCTTGAAAACTTTCCTTCGAAGAGTGTTTTGGCAATTTTTCTGCTCTAAGGACTGTTTGGATCTAGTTTTGCTCAATAGAAATTAGGCAAATCTAAGTTAAAATAGCTTGACAGCATTCATGACATTGAAGACATGAAGTAAGGCCATCCTTTGGACAGTTTGAGCCTAAAAATTTCCACCTTTGATGTGACAGCCCAACTTTTCCCCTTCTCATAAATGGGAAAGGTCGCGCCGTCGGATCACCAAATATGATCTTGTCATATAAGTGCATCGTGTACAAAGTGTTACATATGCGGAAGCGAATTGAATTAACTCTGATACATAGAAATATGGCAACAACTGATATTCATTCATCTATCTAAAACGGCAAACTGAATAGGAATATAAATAGAAACCTATACCTGAAGTAGTAAGCTATCTTAAACCACACTGCTGTTTATACATGTTTAATGTTTAAAAACAAATCTCTCTCTCTCTCTAAATCCTCCCAAGGAAAGAAGTCCTCAGCAGAACCTTCCTCCTCACCCTCCTTGTCCTCCTTCTCAGACTGGTAGGTAGAATCAGCTTCGTGCTCAGGGTCACGAGCAATATCTGCAGCTAAGACATGAAGTCATAGGATGAGCTATCATCAAAGCTCAGCAAGGACAATTATAATGCTAATTTATATGTTATATTATCCATTCATGTCTAGATGCAAAATAAAATGAAGCACATATTATCTTATATTAGGTCTATTCTAGCATCAATATATCCTGACAGTATATAACAGAACAAGCACTAACTTATGCAATTATTGTATCATGCTAACAATGCTGAAATATTCATGCTGACCAAATACGAGAACTGACAAGGAATCATACGAGATAATATCAAGGAATCATATTGAAACAAGACATGTACAAGGATAAAAAAATCAACCTCCCGAGTAGCGGGATCACCTGTCAAGCTCCCGAGTTAACGGGATCACTTGGACCGAGAAAAAGCTCTCGAGTTAGTGGGATTACTTGGACCGAGATATAAGCCCCTGAGCAAGGTTAACAGGGTCACTTGACTCAAGAAGTCAAGCCCTTGAGCTATGTTAGCAAGGTCACTTGACACGAGACTGGTCAAGCCCCTGGGCTAAGTTAGCAGGGTCACTTGATTTAACCCAAATAAGCGATTATCAAGATGAGACCATGAACGAGATCAAGTATGCGACATCATGTAATAACTGAAAATCATATCAAAGCTTGCCCAGCAAAACTGAACTTCACAGGTTTATTTATCATGAATATTAGCATACTGACATAGCATGTTCATATTAATTTCAATCTGGGCTAATAGTTTTAACAAAGCTGACTTATCAAAGGTGGAATAGAAAAGTTGAGCTCTTCAAGGCTGAACTCAAAACAAAAATAGCATGGTGTAAACATTCCCTCAAGTCATGCTAAATCCTACTTAAACACCAAGCTATCATTCTCATTTCCATCTAACTGAATTAACATTACTGATCTTGCATGCTTATACATCATGAAAACTATCATGTTCATACTACTTCAAAATTGAGCTTCTTATTCTGAACTAAGAGTTTAACAAAACTAAATTTAACAAAGCTGAATTCTTTAAGGCTGAATTTATCAAAACAACATGAGCATGGTCCTACTAATCATCTCTAAACACCACACTTGTTATCCTTATTTCTTAACCTTAAGTCTAACATATCTATTCATACAAAAGTAAATATTACATCGCAGCTAGTAAACTCAAAACTAACTTAAGTAGTGTCATGCACAACATTCATCAAAACCTACTATCTATCATCCTCATAAACATCATTGCCATATTCATGATTAAGATGGTACTAACATATGTGTTAAGACCTGAAAAATGCCACTTTTCATCCCTTAACTTAGCCTTTGATTAAACCCTTAGCCATCTAATAAATGCTTGTTAAGTGTTTTCTGTAGGTAATAAATAGCAGGGCAATAAGGCCATGAATCCTACTAAGGAGCCTGTTTTAGCACCAGAAGTCCCTCAGAAGAATGAACCATGAATCCAGACCATAGAAGAGCCTCGCACAGCTGACAAAGCTCCAGAGGATTCAGAAAAATACACTTCGTGCAGTCCTCGCGAAGTCCTAAGACTTCACAAATAAGTTCTCGTGCGGTAGAGTGACAGAAGAGCTTCAGAAGCCTTGAGTCGCGCAGCTCTCGCGAAGTTTAGAAGTTAAAGGTCGCGTAGCTCCCGCGTAGTTCAAGAAGACCCCCTCACCCTCGCGCGGTTCGCTCAGAACAGCTGAGGAGAGAGAGCTTTAGAATCCTGCCTCGCGCAGCTTTCGTGCAGTAGCCGCGGGATGCAAATATCAAGAGAACCTGTCGTGCAGTTCAAAAAAGCCTCAACGCCTTGCGAGGATCCTCGCGAAGATCCATTAAGAAGTGAACTTCTCATGCAGTTCTCGCGCTGTTCAAAAAGAAAGCAGTCTCGCGAAAGCCAGAATTAGCCTCGCGAAGTGAAGTGGAAAGCTCACGCAAGTTCCCACGCTGTTCACAATTATCAATCCAACTACGCGAAGCCCAACCCAGCGAGAGCTTAACTGTCTACCTCGCGATTGCTCAAAGCATCAAGAAGCTGCAACCACGCGACATCTGAAGCTTTAATGTTAAACTCAACCACTCGAAGACTAGAGCTACCACGCGACAAGTCTGGGAATCGACTGCAACCTGACGAAGCTCTGAACTCCAACTTCCATCATTCTGCAGAGGACTTTCTAGGAATTTCTAAGGATTAGGGCACGCACTCCCATGCTCAAATCTCCGTGCAAGCACCCCGAGGCATCCAAGGATCATTATTCGGCCACATGGCATCGTTAAAATTAGGGTTGCCTAACCCTAATGCACCGCCACACCACTGCTATATAAACCTAAGCCTGGTTTAGGTTTGAAAGAGGAAAGAAAAAGAAAGGAGACTTTGAGTTAGAATTTAGAAGAGGAACTCCTATCTCAGATTTTGTAATTTTCTTTTCCGTTCTTGTTCCTCCTGTAACTGTAAGTAGTTTTCTTTTTCTTCTTTTTCTTCTCTCCATGGCTCAGCACTTGCTGGCCATGCCTTTGTATGTCTATTGAGATTAGATTAATGGAGTTTTTGTAATAGGATTTGTACTCTTATGGGATTTGTGTATTTGTGAGCTGTTCTGTGCAAGGCTGATGCCTTGTGATCCACCATTGCTTTGGCTGTGTTTCAAAGCAATGGAGGACTGATTCTAAGGATCCACTCAGATCCAAGTGACCTGTGTGTCTGGGCTATCACGGTCCTATACAGCCTTAGCCCCACCACAGGACCCACTAGATCTAAAATTCTCATGGGAGCCTGAGCTGGTAGCCTTGTGACCATGGTGGTAGCAGCAATTAACTTGTTTTGTCTTGGGCTCCGTGAGGAGGATAGCCTCTGGGATAGTCTGTGACCATTTAAGTAGACAGGCTATAGCCTTAGGGTGAATCCAATCCACCGATCCAAGATGGATCCTTCTTTCCCGAGCCTGAGCTGTTAAGCCTGGTAGGAGATTGTGCAGAGGCAGATTCCCCATATATTTGTATAGACCCGCCATCAGATGTTAGATCTGATCTGGTTATGGAGATTGTAGGCTTGTGACTGGACCATTGCAGCCCCACTCAAGCAATGGACAGCTAGATCTAAGGTGGTACTCAATCTCTTGCTGGTTCTATGTGTCTGGGCTATCATGGTCCTATACAGCCTTAGCCCCACACATAGGGCTTTAGAGGTTGAGGTTCCCTATGGATTCCCTGAGCTTGTAGCCTGGATGAAGTAGTGCCTACAATGATTAATTTGTTTTGACCCATCTCTGGACTGTGGTTCCCCTATGGGATAGTCTGTGACCATTTAAGTGGACAGGTTATAACCTTAAGGGATTGGATCATGGCACAGGGATGAGTTGAATTCTTCCTCCTCTTTGGTGATAATGTAGCCATTGGACAGGATTTCCATAACATCAGATCTGAATCTGAGTTACAAAACTCCTCTGATCTAGACTCAATAACCTACTTCTCACCCTTTTATATTTATTTTCCACAATCCATCCATCTTCTCAACCCTTTCTGTAGTTAACTGATTAGGCTATCTTAGAATACTTAGAATAAGTGACCTTAAACTCCCCTCCTTTTAGGACTGCCAGATCTGTAGTCAGATCTGGAGGGACTACTAGAGATGGCTCCTTTGGAGCTGTAGATCACCTTTCCCTGTGGGACAAACTCTTACTTATCAAAACTTGCTACAAATGGACCCTGTATCTTGCAGGTCTAGGATTTCTCAGTTGGGCTGATTCCATCCCCTATTTTACTCTTTCTTTGATTTTAAATTGTTTTTACCACCAACAAATAAAACAAGCACACTGAGATGTCACAACAATATGCCTCTTAAATATTTTCCTATATGCACTGATCTTCTTTATCACATGGCTAAAACTGAACTGATATGCGTATCGATTTCCTATTTATCCACATGATTCTAATAATAATTTGCTTATCTAAACAAGAATCAAAAAACTCAATATAAATGAGGAAGGTAATTTTCCTACCGTAAGATCAAGCCTGTGCGTTACATATGAGACTTGCTTGCAGTCATGTGCTTGCACGCATCGAAATGAAGTCATCGGCATGAACGCGTTATGTGCATCATATACCTAGGATATATGGTCATAGTTTTAGTATTTTTAATGATTTATTGGGTCAACATAGACCCCAAATATGGACCATTTATGGTCCCAAGTCTTATGGTCAAACTCAGCAAGTCATCCCAGCACAAACCCCTAACAGAGGTGTCACCAAGTGCGTCAGATGCAGGGTTGCCGCGGTAAGCAACATAGGTTGCCGCAGTAAGCTTTGCAGCTGAGCATATTACCGCGCCTTGTCACCAATTTTTGACCCCTTAAATGTTAGATTCAAAAATTTGTTCCTTCATAAATGTTGTAAGGCTCGTTGTCCCCTTTCTAATGCATCAAGAATGGTGCCAATCTAAGTTCAGGATCAAACGTTATGATAAAAATACCAAATAGTGGTCAGTGCACAATGTTGCCGCGGCAAGCTTGAATACCTTTCCATATCTTGTGACTAATGTTTTACCCTTTAAAAGTTATCTTTAGAGCTTAGTTACTTCATGACAGTTGTAGGGCTCGTTGTCCCCTTTCTAACGCATCAAGAATCATACCATTTGGAGTTCGGGATCAAATGTTATGAATAAAATACCATACAGTGGTTAGTGCACAATGTTGCCGCGGCAAGCCTGCGCACCTTGCCGCAGCAAGCCTGTAAGGTTGCCGCGGCAAGCCTATCAGTCTGGGCTTTCCAGGGTGTTTTCTTCTCCATTTTGGATTCTTTTGACTCAAGCATTTGACTGGGTCTTTTGGCCTTATAATCTATACTAATGTGCACAAAAAATTGAGTTTTCTTATTCCTTTTAATGCAGAAATTTCGGTGTATTTCTCGTAGAAACTTTGAAACCCATTGCAAACTGTGATTCATTGTGTTGCCAATTCAGTCTCAGGGAATCGACACCACAGATGTTTCATCTCTCTAAATGAACTCCTGGAATGAACCTAGTCTAGGAAATATGTTCATTTCAGGCATACTTTTCGAAAGGATCGTGGTGATAATGAGATGACGTCGAATGTGTGTCGGTGTCGAAGCTCGTAAGAACTCGGTCTGCAAGAACTTCCCGATAGCGATTGCCTTCGAAATTTGTTTACTCGAATCGCAGATCACCTTGTGATTCAAGGTTCTGAATTCAAGATCAAGAAATTTACGAGAGAAGGATTTGAGAACTAGTGCTTAGAAGAAGGCTTCCTTCTCTGGTTTTAATGGTTGTGCAGATTTGAATGGGGTTTGGATTTCTTCAAGTCTTCAAGCAGGAAGAAGAATGAAATGGCTGGCTGGCGAGGTCTTGTAGTGGTGGTGTCCACTTTGCATGCATGGAGTCAAATTGTGACTCATGCATGCGTGGAGGAAAAAGGTAACCAAAACAGCTTATACGCTGTTATGAGTTTGCATTTAATGTAACGCATGTATTTGCTTTAAGGTATATATGCCTACAAGCCAAAAGAGGATTGCATATAAAGTTACTACATGAATTGAGTGTATCAGCCACAAAATTTTAGTTTTAATATAACGCCAAAACATTTATCTTAGATCTATTCAATGATAAACATATTTAAATGTGTATCTTTTTATACACATAATTAATGACTGTATATGCTTGCCTCAAGTGCTGAGGCAACCACACATGCTTGCCTCAGGTGCCAAGGCAACTGATTTCACTTGCCTCAGTTATCGAGGCAAGGCCATCAGGCCTATTGCGTCTTGGGTCAAAGGGTCGACACCCCTCAATGTCTATCAGTCCTATCCATTATTTTAAATTGTGTTACGAAATTATTATTTTTATCCTTAGGAGGGCTCCGAATATTTTAATTTCTACCTAATCTATGATCAACCATTGTTTCACGTAAAAATAAATACTAGGCCACGAAGGCTCCACTATTTACAGTCATCATTAAAATTCCAAATCAATTCTTTGTGTCACATTTTTGGCACAAGTTTGACCCTACTCGAGTTCATAGCTGGTATTGTCAAGAGAAAAATGTGGCAGCTGTTACATTTGAACTACCCTTGATACACACCATTTTGAACCTTAAAAATCCAAGCTTTTCTTTGATAAAAAACCAGAAATTTTGAACCCAAAACTCCTTGACCTGTTTCAGTTCAGCCTCATCCTAAGAATTCAGGAAATGGAAGGAGAAGTGAGGTTATAGGAGCAAGGTTTGACATTTGGTTGAAAGAGAAGAAAGTACATTTAAAGGCAAGTGTGATGTATAGCTGTGGCATTCCAGCCCATAATAAAAAATTGGAGAAAAATACAAAAAGCATACAAAAAAGAAAAGAAAAATAGAAAAGCAAAATAAAAGAATGAGAAAGAGAAGTCATTTCATTGAAAAATTGAAAAGAAGATTAGGAACTGATCACTTCAAATCTGAAAGTTCAAGAAGTAGATGGAATAATGTTGAAATGAAGGTTGTGAAGTTGCAAACCACCTCCTTACCTTACTGATTTCTTAATTTTGAATCCCATTCTACCCTTTTATTCTTTATAAACCTCACTCATAAGCCATATTACAACCCAATAAGAAAACCCTACTGATCTGAAATTAATTGAGTTGTCATGTGGAGATGAGGATTTGTGTAATTTATGGTGAAAAAAGTTAGAAAGATTTCAGAAATTAGAGCATTGCCTATGCTAATGCTTGCAGTCCTATTTGAGGGTTGTAACTGCTCTTGAGTTGTGTGAAATAATGCACCCTTCTATTTTTTTGTTGTGAGTTACAACCCTGGTAAGACTTGGGTCTGAAATAAAGTTTGTTGGGGGCATTATCAAAACAAAATTCTCAATTTAATGGTGAGCTTTATATTAATTTTCATGCATAATGCCTTGATATGAGCTGATTGATAGTGAAGGAATTACAACAGAATTTCAGTTTTAAACTAATGTTTTTCTGCCGCGAATCCTCTAAAATTGAATGAACAATGTGTGGAATGAATTATATTTTACTTGAACTCTATTTTAGCATGTTGCATTAGTATTAACTGATTTTATTGGAGAAGTTTGTGGGTACCTTCACTGAAAACCCTCAAGAGCCTCCACTCCTCCACTAGGGATCACCTAGGGGTTTAAAAGGCTTGGTGCATGTGTCAAATGCACATGTGTTCCCTACGAAAGTGGCATTTAGTTTTGTTGGATAATTGTTTTAAATTTTACTTTGCTCGAGGACTAGCAAAGGTTAGGTTTGAGGGTGTGTTGAGCACTAATTTTTACCATTTTATACCCCTTAAACCTGGCTTTTGCTAAGCCTCAAAGTATCTAATAATTGCATTTTAGATTATTTTGCAGTTTAGGAATAAATATGCAGCTATCCATGTTTAGGTGCTAAGACGAGGAGATTAAAAGCAACCAAGTGCTTCAACCTACATTAGTAGCTGTATACAAGTTTGTGGTTCAGTATATTCGAGCAAGCAGCTGCCAAGAGCCTCAAAGATGAATATTTTAGGCTATGAAGCAGATCTAGACAAAATAAAAGTTTCAGCTGTGGGCAAACGTGGGCAGAACAGTGTAGCAGCTTACATTCAAGATGAGTGCAAATATCCCAGGTGTGCAAGGCTTGAAGACATCATGATGACTGCTATGCACACACTTGGGCAAACTCAGCATCAGTTGCTGCTCTGCACACATTAATGCAGCCATGTGAACCCTTCCTTAGCAACATACTAAAACAGCTTGGGGTCATCACATCAGCAGCACCAATACTTCCAAATGGCAGTAGCAATTTACTCAATCTCTTAAGAGCTGCAGCAAGGAAGACTGTGCAAACTTAAAGCTCACTCCCCAGCCAACCTATTGATCTTTAGAGCTCTCAGTCTCAACACCTATCAAAGAGTCCACCTCCCCAAATCAAATGCATTTCATCTTGTCAATTTTAGCAAGAGGAGTACCTATCGAGCAATCCATGCATTGCACCATCAAACCTCTCGAGTTGCACCCATGCAAGTCTGCATTTAATTCCATCGAATGCAAGAAGTAGCTATTCCAGCACCTCTCAAGAACCACAATGCATTCATCATCCTATCGAATCGAGCAGCACACTTGACTTGTTTAGAAGTTGGGTTCAGCACCTATTACATGGAAGTGCACTTGGTTCCAGCATCAGCAGCTGCCTGTCGAGTTGCACTAGCAGTCCATTAAGCTCTTGAGTGGATACTCTTTAGCTCCAGCACCCATCGATGAGTGCAGCTCCAAGCAGTCCAATCTGCCGGGAAGATAGTGCAGCAAGTCCTTTGAGCCTGTCGACAACAACTACAGCCATCCTCACGACTTGAAGAGATACCCAACATGTCGACTTGTGCTGCTTACATCCTCTCGAAATGCACTCCAGCAACCTCACCAATCCTCTCGACTTCTCAGCTTCGGCAAACTGCAATCCTGTCGAATTCATCAAAGCTACACTCCCACATCCTGTCGACATGTTCCTCAGCAGCCATCCTGTCGACCATTGTGCTTTAGAACCTATCGAGTATTGCTACACATAAAGCAGCAACCTGTCGAGATTTCAAGTATGTTTAAACCATCCTCTCGACAACACACCTGAAGCTTGCATATCCACCACAATCCTCTCAACCAGCACTTGCAGCCCCCAATCCTGTCGAGATCTTATCTTTTGCAGCAACCACAAACCTCTCGACTAGAACTTCTTCAATACCTATCGACACCCACCTTTAGCCAACCTCACGACAGCTTCCTTGTACCAAACTCCCAACCTCTCGACATCTCTCATTTAAAACCAGCAACCTGTCGAGATTAGCTGCCCATCCTCATGAACACTTACCTGAAGTTGTTGGGTTTTCAAGAACCTCTCGACCAGTAGCTCCCAACCTCCCATATTTGCTCGACATCTTGCTAAAGTAGCTACCTAGCCTCCCACATCCTGCCAAGGACTTCAACACCTTCAGGAAACCTGTCGAGATCTTCTCCCCTACAGCTTCTATCCTCACGACTTCAGCCCATATTCTCCTCAATCCTCTCGACACCTTACCTGGAGCTGCTATCTCCACTCCATCATCTCGAGCTTCATCTTCTCCACTACACAGTTGGAGCTGTAGGTTTAAATGGCCATTAATCTCAATAGTAGTAGGATTATTTTGGTTTACAGGATTAAGAGGTTAATGTGGGTAGTCACAGCAGTTTGAGTTCATTTATTGACAGCAATTATAAAGGGGTGCAACTGGGGTATTTTTGGTTGATAAGAGCATTTTTTGGAACTCCAAGCATACAAGGAATTCTGCACATGGGCAAGAACGGATTTGCAATTCTTAGCGGGAAGCTTCAGCTGAGCATAACTGAATGGATCTAATTCTGCTCTCTGATTGGTTGAAATGTTAAAATAGGGAATAGCACAAACTAAATTGAAGAATTTCTCCTCTGATTGGCTGCAATCCAAAGCACGTGGATCACTTCATGTGTATAAATAAAGCTCCTTGCTGCGGTAATTTCTCAGCAAGGAATCCATAGAATAACTTTGGTTCTCCTTAGCTCATTTAGGTTTAGTTTAATTTTTATTTTTCCTTTTTCTCTTCCCCATTCTCTCTCTAATCCAGCCTGTTGGATTAGATCTAGATAAGCAGTCTAGATCTGATTTATAATTGTAAAATTGAGAGTTTCAAAGGCTTTGTGAATAGATTGGATGTTGCACAGATTGCAGATCTGAGCTCAATAGGCTGTAAGTTGCATAATTACAGTAATTGTGGTTTTTAAAGGTGATTCTGATCTAAATTTCACTTTTTCGTATTTGATTTTCCTAGATTAGATATTCCTGTGGATGCTTGAGCTTGTAGCCTGGCAGCCATAGCATCTGCAATAGTTTATCTGGTCTAATCAAGATCCTTGAATTGGGACAATCTCTGGGATGATCTATAACCATTCGAGTGGACAGATCACAGCCTTAGGATTATTTCAATTCTTTGGTTGAGATTGGATTCTTATACCTTGCATCTGAGCTTGTAGCCAGATGAGGGATTGTAGCAAATCAGTTCTATACTTTGCCTTTAAACCAATTGATTTTCAGTAAGAACTAGTCCCTAGTTGCCTATTTTCCATCATTTTCTACTTTATTTTATCATCCATTTTCCTTAATCTTTTAGACGTAGTTTTATATTTCAGTTTCGTAAATTAGATCTAGTGACACCCAAAAAACTTTCTTTCTTTCTTAGTTTGGGCTAGAATTGCCAGATCTGGAGGTCTACTATACACCTCTTAGGTTTAGATTGCTACTCCCTGTGGGACAAACTCTTACTTATTAAAACTTGCTACAAATGGACCCTGTATCTTCCACGTCTAAGATAATTTTAGTGTGCTGACTCCATCCTCTTTTTACTTTGATTTTATTTTCCTTTACATAAATCGGCACCTGAAAAATCTGCAACAACCGCCCATTGAAAGGTAATCTTCTTTTTGTTATTTGATCTTTTTTTTTAATAGATCTGAACTCATCTTGATGGATCTGTGTTGATATGTGTTTCTTGTTGTTAGATTTGTTGAAAGGGAAGGTGGCTTTGTTAACGGGAGGTGGTTAGGGAATGGGGTTCGAGATCTCGACTCAGTTCATAAAACATGTCGCCTCCATAGCTTTCATGGGCCGACACAAAGAAGTCCTCGATTTTGCTATTGATTCTCTCCAATCCATGGACATTCCTGTAATTTTTTTATTTTTTTTCCTTACTATTTTTTGCATTTCTATTTAATATAGATTTTTTTTTATTTGTCTCGAAAACTTGATGGATTACTGCTAATTATGGAGATTGCGTAGTAGCTGTTTGTGAAAATGTTTGTTTCAAAGCTGATAGTGTTGATGTCCCTCCTGGAGAGACTGCATTCTGCTACCTTGACTTATATGAAGATTGATGTTCTTTGTGCTGCTCACTCACCTCCTTTTTTTTGTTCTCTTGTTTGATCTATTGGAGATTTTTTTGGTGTTGTCTTGCCGGTTTTGTATTTTCATATAAATATATTTAGTTGTTTAACTTTAGTAAATTATTAATTTTTTCATATAGATTTGTGAAAAGGCATTGGTATATTGTATTGGTCTGTAGCAGAGGGGTTTAAGAATTAGATCGCATGGATATATTCAGCAAAGGAGTTTCAGAATTATCTCTCTCAATGCCTCTTTAATTTTTTATAATTTAATACAAGTTGGTTTTGAAAATAGGAAAAGATAGTTTAGAATAAGATCGAATGGATATATTTATTTATTTTAACTTTTGGTTGTTTATATGTAATAAAAATGCTTGTTGATACAATTAGTTAGAAGTACATAAAGACGGCTATTAATTTTAGTTAGAAGTACAAAAAATCCTTATTTAGTAATAAAAAAAGGAAAATTTGATTCTTAGTAAGTATGAGAAGCCAATTTTCGTCTGTTCTAGGATCTTGAGTTGGAATGATATAATTGAGAGTATTCAACTTTGTTTTTTATGGTCAAAATGGTTTGGTTAATTTTAGAAATGATGGAGAAGAAGTTGCAGTGGCCCTTGCACAGTTTTGGTCATCTCTAATTTTAAGCACGTAGTTAGTAAATAAACACTCATTGTGCATTGCAAGTTGTGTGATTTGGGTTCCGATAAAAATTGAATTGGTATTAATGGTCAATACTTGGATTTTCCTTTTGGAGTTTCAGGAAACCACTACAAGGTTCGATGATCCTGGTGTCTTTTGCCCTTTAATCTTTCTCATGGTTGAAATCGGCTAGCTTGGGAGATGTGGAGCACACTTTTAAAAAATTGGCCTTTGAAGATTATCTTTTATTTGCAAGCAAAGGATTGCATACAAAAGAATGATGAAGATATTGATGGAAAAAAATAATCAAAATGGTAGCATCTTAGAATTGATCAAAAAATAAAAATGGTAGCATCTTTTTAGGCTGGTTACCAATTTACATATATTCATTTACAATTTCAACATTAGTGAGATAAAAATAGGACTGAATCATATGAAACATACCCTTGGTAGCAAGTTACAATTTAACATCACATCCAAAAACTTGAATTTTTATGTTTGAAAAGAGCAATTTAACATACATGGTATTTTCAAAGCCAAACAGACAACAATCCATAAACTTGTTTTGTTCTCAAGTGCATAGTACGCTTCTCCTCTTCAATCTCCATTGATTAGCAGCCAGTCATGTCACGCCATCTGTTGATCATCATCAAGGTATCATATATGGTGCTCTCTTGGTCCCTCGTAGTGGTATAAAAATTTATTTACTTTTGTCTTTCTAACTCAAGTGGGATACTTCCAAGATTCTTGATAGCTTTTACAAATTGTGAAATCTTCCTATGATTCGATTAACTAGAAGCCCTTTGATCACTCACTCAATCCTGGACAGGTTGTTGGAAAGGAAAGATCCCTTTTAAAATCACAGTCTACACTTGGTTCGTGGCATGGACTAAAAGAGGTAATGGTTTATTCCTAAGTTTTGTTATGTGTAAATGCAATGAGGATTCCATTGATCATTTAAATGCTCCTTTGCCTTATGGTGATGGGAGTCTGGTTGTTTTGTCATCAGTTATTTAAGATTTTGGCTGCTTGCCCTAGCTCCTGGAAAGAGCTGCTCGTTGAATCATTATCTTGGTCCACTGTTCTCCTTTGAAATGTATCATCAGGCTGCTACCAATGGGCGGTGTTTAGGTCTTTATTGAATGAGCATAATTGTCGCATTTTCTAAGGCAAAAGCAAGCTTGTGCTATTATCGACACTGTGAAGGATTGCATACTCTGTGGGTGGGATTGTCTAAAGACTGCAGCAACTAGTCAGCTCAAGAGATCGATGAAGTCTAGGATAAGCTCATCTTGGATGGGTAGTTGCTTCGCTTAGAGATGTCTTCCTTTACCGGGTGCATACTTTCCTATTTGTTTTATCTTCTTCTACTAAGCACCTTGCTTAGCCTTTGATGCAGATGTAGTTTTGTTTGCTTTAACAAAGCGCATATTTACTAATAAGAAAAATAGAAAACAACTGTTCTTTCTCATTCTAGTGGAAGCATGGGTTGTTTCACAAAAAAACCAAACTTGTGAAAGTGAACTAGTGTTGTCTACGTGAGCAAGTGAACAGATTACTTGTCAAGTCTCCATTCCTTAGAACCAGTGACCAGGTGCTTGTTTACTCACTGAAGCTCTTAGATATGATAAATTTTGATTTCTTTGTTAGTAACGATTGGTTGTAAATGCTCGTCAGCTGGGGTGCCTGTACACGAAGATAAAATGTGAGTGGCAGGATTTGTTAGGATTTTTTTAATGCAAATTTTAGGGGCCATTGCTTGGCATGTACACGAAATGGGACATGAATCTGTCCATTTGATCACCTTTGGCTGAGAGGCAAACCAATTGGCAATCTTGCCCGAGGTGTTGGTGGTTCTTCATTTTCCTTTGTATTTCCTCAACCAATTCTACTGGTTAAGTGGTTATAAGTTCTTACTGTTTCTTGGCAAGTTCAGGGTTGATAGTTTTTTCTTTCATTTTTTTTTTCTATGGATTACCTATTTCAATCTATAATCCCATTTCGTGTTCCAAACTTTCACATATTTGGAAATATGTTTTATTTCAGACTTTCAGGCTCTGAAAGGCATCATCATGGTTGGCAGTGTTCCCGTCCCTACTGAAACGGCATCTTTTTCATGGCGTCCATTATATGTACTAAGAATGTGATCTGAGAGAATTTTAATCTTATTCCTATGCGTGAAGTTGTATTCAGGATAGGAGACATAGGTAGGTTGTGCGCCTTCTCTTGAGCAAACCACCCCTCCCCCTCTTTTTCTTCTTTATTTCTATTTCTACAGGTAGAGAGAGGTTTGAACTATGCGAATGTTTTTATAGAGGCAAAGCAGATAAAATCTCCAAATTGCTGGTAGTTTTGAGATTTTCAGGTCAGTGCTGCTCTTTTAAATTGCCTTTCTAATTTATTTATTATGTTTGGGGTTTTAACTTTTAAGAGCAGAGAGCTCTATGAATGTGGCATGTGTGCATCATCCTCGCATGACGTGGATGCATGGACATGTGATCATGGGATGCATGCATGCCTTCATTTAATTCCAATATAAGATTTTATAGAACACATTCCCTCGGGGAAACTCAATTAGGAAGGTATTAAGAAATGCAACTATACCTACTTGTGGATAGTACCTGTTTCAATCTATAATCCCATTTCGTGTTCCAAACTTTCACACATTTGGAAGTATGTTTTATTTCAGACTTTCAGGTATTAGTGCTATATAGAATGAGGTTTAGTTTTTATTTCTTTAACTGCCTTGTCCTAAAAAAACCTAAACTGCTCAGTTAGTATTACTTGTAGGGACAGGAAGAGGATCTTTAGTTATTGATCTGTTAAATGACTTCTGGGTTTCTAACACAGACATGTAAGCTGCTATTTTTTTCTCTAAGATATTGGAAGATCTGTGGGGGAAGTGTAATAAAATTTGTCGTATATATGGCATGAGTAGCAACAACAGAGAGCATAGGCTGAGCTATAGAATTTTATTAGGTAGTGCTTTATCACAGTGAAAATGGGTAAGTATGAAGTGCACATGTCTCAAATGTTCTGCAATTTTTCAAATTGGTAATAATTGTTAGCCATTGAATCCATAAGTTCTAATTCATACTATACATAAAGGTATTTCTAGTATAAATAACTATACAACATATTTTTTTAATTTTGGTGTTCACTCCAAATAATTTCAAGTAGCTTTAAGCTGTGCTAGAATGTCTCATTTTTTCAAGGCGATATTTTTCCCACTAGTGAAGGATTACTGACAAACTGAGTATGATTTCAGATTACGAAACTGAGTATGATCCCTGTTTCTTGTTTACTGGAAGTTGTCTTGGACAAGATTAGATACTCGAGACACTAAACTCAGTATTGGGGTGGTTCTCCTTGGGGTTGCAGTTTGCACCGTTACTAATGTGAGTGTCAATGCCAAAGGTTTCATTGCAGCCTTCATAGCAGTTTGGGGCAATTCTCTGCAACTCTGATCTTATATACAATCTTTTTGGAGCACTAGATTTATGTTGGATGTAAATTGAACATCGGCTCATCTTGGATTGGATGGTGATGGATTGGCTTGTATTGAACTTTAGATAAAGTCTTTTGTAACATATCTGAACCCACATTTGATTTTTCATTTTGCCTGAGCCTTTACATTATAAGTCATAGTTGGCTTTTGGCTGAATTTCTTTTGAATAGCCATATCTCTGTTTGAAGTTGTAGCATTTCGTTTTATGTGGCCTTTTACTTCATCTGTAAGAAACTGCAAGAAATTGAGAAGGCTTCTATCTCATTTGTGGTTTTCCGTTGGTCAAGTAAGGTAAATTTTCGTTGGATAAGGAGGGTAAATTTGTGGTTTTACTATGAAGCATTTTTAAATGTCCATTTATAATTTTTTAATGGTTGAGCAGAGTATTATAGGGTGCTGGCCCATTCTAGAATTATAAATTTTTTTTTATTATAATCTTTAAAAAACGACTGCCTATGGTCGTCTTATTTATTTTATTTTTTTTCAAATTCATAAATTATGACGGTTCAAGACCGTCATTCAAGGAGGACGGTTCATAAAAATATGACAGTTTATGGCCATCTTTAATAGAGGATGGATGGTAAAGGACAGTTTCGAACCGTCCTATTATTTTTTTTTTTTTAATTATTAAAGGGTCGGTGACCATCCTTTATTGGTTATTATGAGACAGCTTCGAACCATCTTATATTAAGACTGTGGAAAACAGTCATTTTCTACCGTCTTATTTATGGAATATAAGACGGTTTTGGACCGTCTTATATATTTAAGACGCCAATAAAAAGAACGGACGTGAGAACAATTTTGGACCGTCTTTTTTAGAAAATAAGACGGCTTTGGACAGTCCTTTTTCGACTATTTTGACATAGTGTAGGGCATGACTCAACCAATGTCAATGAAAAGGTGTGAGTCGTGTCTCTTCATATTGCTATAAGTAATGTAGTCTGCTAAACCGTTGTGTTGATCATTGTTTTCAGCAACTGCCTATTTTGCTCACTTTCTTCGGTGCGTACAGTCTTTGCTCTTTTGCGTGGTGCCATTGCGATCTGTCAAAATGAAACAAAGGGTTTCAATCAACAGTGATCATGATCATCATGGCTCTATGTTCCGACAAAAATCTAAAACGTATTTCGTCTACTAGCCGTACTTCTATCACAATCATCAAATATCTCCACTATAAGTGATCGTTAAGATCCACAACCCAAGTTCTAAACAGAACCTACTGCCACAACTTTGAGTTTTCTACGGACCTAAAGCCTAAGGTTTCACCAACTGTGACAGAGTCCTAGTTGGATCTCCTATGTCCTAATAGAATCTACTGTCATAGTCTTGGGTTCCAACAAGACCTAATGCTTCAGTGTGCGTGCCCATCGATGGTGGGTATTAAAGGCAGCGGAAGTGTGGTGGGCCCATAACCCTCAGGTCCCAGGATCGAAACCTGGCTTCGATACCAACTATGACAGCCTGATTTCCCCTAAAGCACAAAATCTTATGAAATAGTTTTTTTTCTTCCTTACGTCCTAAACTCAGGGAAAATCGGACTGTCACTATCCGAATAAAGAAATTACTTAGTATACCTACAAAAAGTAGAGTCAAAGCAAAGATATGTATGGTAACAAAAGAATTCTTCGATACATAACCATTAAATAAAAAGGGCCCAAAGAAAACCACCGGTGATGGCCGACCATTACCTAAATAGTGGCTTCCAAAATATACACAACAATTCTTACAATGTATTTAATTCCCAGACATACCAAGTCTAAATCCAAAAGACTCCAAATATCCACCATATAAATCAAAACATGACTAGCCCAATCCTCACCTAAGGTAGAATTCTCCAAACAGGAGATCTTAAGCTTTTCCCCAAAGTCCACTCCTGATCCCTACTTGTACCTATGACATATAGTCGAGGGATGAGCTACATCTAAGCTCAGTAGAGAAACATCAATAACATGCATATTGTCACATCACGCAAATATCTTATGACAAAATCAAACATGTTTTTTCACATAAAGATTCATAATTTGAAGGATAATTGACTTAAGGTAAAACTAATATCTAATACGAATTTTCAAAGTCTAACACATGATTTCCAAAACTTATTTTCAAAACTTATTCTCATAACAAAAGAAGAACTTAAATTGATCACTTAAATAGTCGCTCGAGCATATATAGCATCGAGCCGCATATCTTATTTCGATGGGAATACCCACCATCGTCATTCAATGAACCATTTGTATGATACCCAAGTCCCTTCGAATTAGGTGACTTGTGTCGAACGAGGTATTTCCACTGATTGGAAATCAAAGAATGGATATCCCGCCGTATCTTAGCACAATTTATACGGATATCCCGTTGTTCAGTCACGGATATCCCACCGCTTCAGTCAAGGATATACCACCGCGTCGGTTGGGTATCACACATAATCTTAGATCAAAGTGCAAAATTAACTTATAGTTTATCACCATGAAATGTGGTATTTTATAAATAGATTTGAAGTTTTAAAGCTTCCTCGCACATTTATTCACATCCTTCTGATGTTTATCGTTCACATATCTGATTTACACGCGCATACAATTCTGAGTGTACATACACACACATCCTTCATATTTAAAATCACGAAAGATATTCATGCAAAATATTGATAAATTTCACAAAAATTCTACATATTTAAAATTCATGATAGTAATAATCAAATATACATGTTACGGAGTTTTCCCTACCTCGCACGAAGTCACACGTAAGTTTCTTTATCCCAAGCTAGCTCTCCTAGCTCATAGCTCAAGCTTATACCTAATATATACAAATTCATAAACTATATGTCAAAAATGACGTAAAATAGGAAGATATAAAGTCTCCCCAAAATCTTCTTCAGAAAATAAAACAAATGACTGAAACTACCAAAATCGATCAGTCGATTCTCAAATCGATCGATCTATTTCCTTCAAAAACCAACCCTCTGGCACACAAATTTTGATCGATCGGTCGATTTCCCTAGAACCCATTTTACACACTCACTGTTTTTCATAAAATGATCGATCAGTGTGCATATCGATCATTCAGTTTTCACAAATCGATCGATCGAAACTATTTCGATCAATCGGATTCCTCATGAAGCCTTATTCTTTCACACAGGACAAAATTGATCGATCGATCACTTATTTCGATCGATCGGTTTTGTCAAATTCTTTTCATTCTCGGGTTTTAACTTCTCAAACCCATTTTCTTTCAAATCTTAACTCATTTCTTCTAATTATTCACTCATAAACATAAATCAAACTAACTCAACTATAAATCATAATTTAATATAATTTCCATACCTCAAATTGATCGATTCCTCGATCCACGTGTTCACACAACAAGCTAAGGTTTCTTAGTTGTAGTGTTGGGTTCCTCACGATCCCAAGTCCACAATCTCACGCACAGCCTTAAATCCTTGCACATACAAACTCACTCATTCAAAGCACTCTCCCTTCTCAATAACTCTCTCTAAAAAACCCAAATCATAAGAGAAATAAATTCTCATACCTTTTTTTTCATTTATAACAAATCTAGGCTTAGGTGTTAAGCCAATACACCGTAGATAGGTGTATACAAATTTATCTAATGATCCACACACAATCTAAATCATTCTTTTTCACTTAAGACCTAATCCAAAATGACTTAATTAATTTCACAATGTCGGGTACGTGACCAGTCGGGCATGCACACCGAAGCATATAATTCAAAGGTTGAAATTTTTGGGATGTTAGAACAGCAGCAGAGATCTTCGTAGTTTATCTTCATCAATCTTCTCATATCCGTAATTTAGCAAAGTTCTAATTCTGTGCATGTCGGTAGTAGTTCTCACATGATCAGCAGTAATAGTTCAGTAGTAGGGAAGCTTTTCTTTTGCACAATCATAAATTACGATTGTGTATTTTCTTCTCTTTTTCAAAAAATCGTAAATCATGATTTTCTTGCTTCTCCTATTATGACGATTCTTCAATTACGATTTTTCTTATGATTGCTCACTTTTTCTTCTTATGTTACTTCCGCTTCTAGAGAATCGTAAATTACGATTTTTTTATTTCTTTACTTCATCAACGCTCAATCATCTTTTACGATTTTCTAGCTTTCAACGTATAGTAAATCGTCTTCTCATGCTAAATCATCTTTTTATTGCTTTTTGAGTTCAATTTGATGAATATTAACACTTTGGCTCTATTTTACTATTTTTCTTTAATATCTGTACATCAGCATCTTATTAGTAGTAAACTAAGTCCTAACATTACTAAGTAAAGGGTCATAAAATGGTATATTATGTGACTGATCATAAATGCCAAGGGCTCCCAAACCTTTCTGCAAAATCAAATAAGCCATCAAAGGAATTTTGTATATCTTACCACATATGTGACATCATTAAAATATCCCTGATAGACCCAGCTGATTTCATGAGGAGCTTAAGAAGAAAACCTAGTAAACTTCTTTTTGAAACATCATGAATTTGATTAGCTGTTACATACAAGACCAATGTTAGGAGCAAAACAAGCAGATACACCAATGGATGACAACCTCAAATTACTTGTTAACCAAGAAGGGTCACTAGAAGATCAATATAAAAATTGGAGACTGGTTGGGAAACTGATTTACCTAACACTTATAAAGGTAGACATCCCGTAGATTGTCACTATCGTCTGTCAATTTATGCAGGCTCCCTGTGCCCCTCACATGGAAGCAATAGTACGCACTTTGAGATATCTCAAAGGTGCACCTAGTCAGAGAGTATTATTGACGCAATTTCCATCTCTGTATCGAAGGTAGGGCTGTCAACAACTCGGGTTGACCTGATACCCGACACGACCCGATATTTTACCGGGACGGGCACATAAGCATGACCCCATCGGTGCATGCAAAAATTAGGTAGGGTCGACCGAATTTGAATTCAGAGCTCTATGGCACATTCCACGTCTAAACAAAGGTCAATTAAAGTTGGAAGGATTAATAACAATTTCTAAAACCATTACATAATTTTTCCAATTGTTACTAAGTCACAAATGATGATGATTGAGAAAAAAATTAAGACAAGGTATAGATCATGACTGTCTTACGGCATATAATATATACCATAAATGCATATCATACTTAATTCTCCATGGAGCACCCTCACCCTATTTAGTATCAAGCCAAAGATGGCTGGTTGCAAGAATCCAACCATATTCATGAATGTAGTGGCCCGAAGCTTTGCAGGGTTGAACCTAGCATAATACATAAACACTCATTATGAGAGAAATTATTGTATTCACCTCAAGTGAAAGGAAAATAAAGTTCAAAACACTCAAATTCGTAAAATTTGATCTAAATTCGCTGTTATCTATCCCCAACAGAAGTTCGATTTCTTGTATGCGTATATAACTGTACTAAATTGTTTTATAATTATCAATCAAATCAGAGAACTTTGGGTGTAGTACCATAGAAGCTTAAATGTTGTATTATATACGAATTTTGAACTTCAAAGAATGAAATGTATAACAAAGGAGTTGATTTAAAGTGCATGATGAAAATAACATACCAGCAACGGATATCTGTGTTTTATAAATGGCACTAATACAAATCCATTTGGCAGCATCAACGCCGAAAGCAACAGGAAGTGATTGTTCGAGATAGTATGTGTTAATCTCTAAATTATGCCACTTTCCACCTCCTAACCTAGCCTTTGATAGACCTTTGAGTTGGGTAATAGCGGATTTTTAAGTATGTTTTTGTTGTTAGAAATAAATTGCATCTTAGTGTAACAATCCATATAATAAGTGCCAAGAAGAAAGAAATTGGAGTCAAGCCTTGAAGGTAATGGGAATTACAGTGAATGCACCATAGTGGTCCCCACCATGTGGGCCATTTAGCATGCCTTGGAGCCCTAGAAGTCCTGTAGAGAGAGAGAAGTGGGGCCCAAGCTTAGTGGAGTGTTGTTGCAGCAGACTATACAAACTGCAGAGAATCAGAAATCCAATGTCGAGCAGCTCTATGCCTTCAAATAGTAACCTCTCGAGTAGCTTGAGTAAACTAGCAGCTTCAACACTTCAAGCTCGAGTGCTTCTCGAGCAGTTATGCACCTTCACAAGTAGCCTCTCAAGCAGCTCAAGCAAATTGCACACTCAGAACTGCAAGCTCGAGTAGCTGCCGAGCAGTTGACGAAAGCGCAAGGCATCCACTCAAGCAGCTCGAGTGAAACACCAGCTACAGAACTTCAATCACATGTAGCTCGAGCAGTTTAACACCTTTAGCACTTCACTCTCGAGCAGATCTTGAGCACTTTATAGCAGCTGCAATGAACCTGTCGAGCAACTGAAAATAGCTTCACACTATAACCTGTCGAGCAGTTCTGTGCTGAAGCACTGCAAACTGTCGAAGCTCGGGACCCAACTTCTATATTAGAACTTCAGGGATATTTTCATAATTCCACAGCACCTGGGGCACATGTCCCAATGTGATGAGTTGTTCCTCACAACCCAAGGTGACACTAAGCTGAGAATGAGCCATGACAGCAGCTCCCAAAGTTTTGATTTTTCCCTCTTTCTGATTGGCCAATGTAAAAAGGAACTTTATGGATTGTATATATAGCTGTAATTTGTTTTGTAAAAACCAGTCAAGATTAGCTTGAGCTAATTTTAGGGTTTTCATTTTTAGGGTTAGGGTTTCCTTTTCTTTTTATTTTTGGGTTAGGGTTTCCTTCCTTAGCTCGGCAAGCATGTTGGGTTAATTCTCTACAACAGCTAGAACTATTTCAGATCTATAATTAGTTTTGTAATAACACTGTGAGTAGTCTTGGAATTTTGTAGAGACTGTTGCCTTGAGGGCAAGTCATTGTAAATTATCTTCATGCAATGCAAAGCTATTTTTAATGCTTCTTTTAATCTATATTCATCTCATATTTTTCATTTAGATTTTTATGGGTTGTTTGCACCTATGAATGCGTAGCCTTGCAAATATAGTGGTTACAATAGCTTTCCTGTTCTAGTTTAATTCCTTGACTAGATCACATCTATGAGATATTCTGTGATAATTTAAGTGGACAGAATACAATCTTAGAATTAGTCTAGATCATAGGGCTTAGCTGAATTATTTTTCCCTGCACTTGTGCTTGTAGCTAAGTGAGGGACTGCTGCAGATCCAGCTCCCCTCTATTTTATAACACTATTTTTCAGTGGATAGATCTGGGGTCTTGCAAAGATTGCAGACTTGAGATCTAGGTCATTGCAAGCCTCTTTGTAGCAATGACCAGCTGATTTTAAAGCCCCATCCAATATGTGATTTCTTGTGGTCTTCACTAGATTTTAATGGATTGTTTGATCTAATGGATGCATGAGCTTGTAGCCTTGCAAACATAATGTCTGCAATGGTTTTCTTGTTTCAACTTTAACCCCTTGAATGGATGAAATCCCTTGGATATTCTGTGACCATTTCAGTGGACAAAATATAGCCCTAAGATCAATTCATATCTCCGGGTTAGGCTGAATTCTTCTACCTTGCACTTATGCTTATAGCCAAGTGAAGGACAGATGCAGATCCAGCCCTTGAACTGTGTTGCAGTGAAGATTATCCCATAGCTGTCTACTTCTCCATATTTTCTATTTTATTTTACCATCCCATTTTCACTCTCTTCCACTCCCTTTCTTTAGATTTAGTTTTTATTTCTATTTTTAGTTTAGTTTGTGACACCCCAAAAAATACCCTCTCTTTACCTTGCTTTCTAGTTTAGGTTTAGAATTGTCAGATCTGTAGCAGGTCTAGAAATTTACTCTTCCACTATTGTGTTTAGATCATCACTCCCCGTGGGACAAACTCTTACTTATCAAAAATTGCTACAACAGCCCTGGATTTTATAGGACTGTGTATTTGTTTTGTTGTTGTGTTCAATCCATTTTCTGGCCCCTCTTTATCTGTTTTGTGCCTTCCTTATTCTCCATTATATTTTAACCATTTTTATAATAAAAAGAACATAGCACAACAAAATAAAACCAGCAGTATAAGTGTACAATGATTTCATTGGTTGCATCTAATAAATGTCTGGTACTAACTACTCATATAGGTAGATACTCAAAATGAAAATATAAATAAGAGAGAATAAAAAAAATACCCGGAGGCCCATAGCCCTATCTCCTTTTATACTTTTGAAGTCATTTATGATGGCAATCCCCAACTGAATTGCCCAAGAAAAAAATAAAATAATAATATCATATAAAGTTGCTCGATCCATGTGAGGTCAAAAATATGCTTGAGATATAACTATTGACAGCATACCCCAATTATGTTGTTCAAGAGTGTGAGGACAACTACATCCGGGGTAAGAGTCCCAAATAAAGCCTGACTAGCCCACCTGAACAAACTAGTAGAACAAAATAATTATGAATGTCAGTAGAGATTATGGTTCAAAATACCATAAAATATTGGATGTAACGGCTGTTATAGAGCGGTACTGGCCAGGTCCGAGGCATTATATACCTGCTAGAACACATCAGGTGTATACCGCCCAATAGATTCAAACTACTGGATTTACCGACTGCTATATACCAGATTTTCTAGTATTTATAGAGATTTTGAGCATATATATCGCATTTTAGGTGTAGAAACTATATTTTAAGTACAAAAAATTTTAGGTGAATCCAAAGGTTGTTACAATATATTATAGATCCGAATTAAGTACCAAAGATTTGAGGTAATTGTTTAATATATTCATTAAACAAAAACAACATACTTCGAAAGCAAGCTTATATAGCCTTAGAAGTATATGTGTTTGACCAGATTTGGGCTTTTCTCACCAGAAATAATACGACTTGTCTCTATCTTGGGAAGCAAGCTTTCGTAACACTGATTTAGGGCTTGTAAGAAAGAAGATGAAGAGTTAAAGATACCTTATCCATGAGAGGCACTCTTCCGTAAGGAGTTAATCTCTCAAAATATTGGAAGCAAAGATAACCCAACCTATCGCTCAAATGCCACAAGCTCTCTTACTTAAACCAACAATCCTTGTAAAAACCCCCATCCCATTTCCACAGCTTGTGGCTCTCACTCTCCTCACTACCCGATACGCTGGACGAGGCCCTAGATCAACCACCCATATTGAAAGCAAATGTGATCAAATCAAAATGTAGTGCACTTGTTACTCATAATCTAAAGGATAAAATGACTCTAAAAGTGTCATTAAACACTAGTAACAGAATTGGTAGTGAAAAAACAGAGAAAAGTTAGTTTATCCAATAAGCGTGAAATCAATTAATCACCTAAAGACATTGATCAGCAATACCACATGATCAGACGGCTTCAAGAGGAAAAAAAGGAGAAATGCCCACAAAATGAACGCAAAGCGAAATAAAAAAGTGAAGTATTACTAAAGATGATTAAATAAATTTTTTAACTACTCTGCCTGAAAAGCTGCCCAATATATTTCCATCAACTTTCTACCTTATAAATTTCCTAGTATCTAAATCTACTATCCGTAAACCTTAATCAAACGATCATAAGAGAGAGTAAAACTGCCAAAATTAAACATTTACCACAAATTAGCAGAAGATCGAGTGCATGTGTAGATTTGAATCGCTGAGAGATAAGGAACATAGTATTGGACGACAGTCTCTTCGTTATTTAACGCAATCGAAGAACTGGCCCCAAAAGCACTCCATTCATCGTAAATGCCCCATAAATCTCCCAATGTGAAGTACTCAATCGTTTCTCCCTCCCAAGGATGCCAAAGCCAATTTAGATTTCTCATACAAGACAAAATAGAAACATAGAAAAAATAAGAACAAAGGAACAAAGAACTCATAAATTTAAATAGATTTATAGATCATTTAAAAATAAATAAAAAAGACATAAAATTAAATCCAACAAAAACATACCTTAGGGACCAATCCTGACGAAACGACGGGAGTTGTACAGTCAAGAAAGCATTCAAGATTGAATTTTCTTGCCCTCTCTTAGACAAGATTTCAATCTCTAACCAGAAAATCCATTGACAGTTTGAAAAAAAAAAACCCTAGAAACCCACTTATGATATTTGGGTTTAGTAACTGCAAACAATAAGGAAGACGATTCGTTCCCGCCGTCAATTTTTTAGAAAATTTGGGCGCCCAATGTTTTTAGAAGTTTAGGTCACAAGTTCAAACCCACTTAACTACAAAACTAGGATTTTAGTCGGTCGTTGCATTTCTTCATTTTTCACGTCGTATAGGAAAGTGATTGGAAGGTCATGTGTTCGAACTCGCTCACCAACAAAGTAATGCATTTAAGTGGGTCGTTGCATTGCTTTAACCATTGATATGAGCCGTTGTATACCTGACTTTCTCCTACAGCAGCCTATGTTTGTGGTTTTTTAAAAGCAAGCAATGTTGCTTTTTCTTTGTTTTCACGTAGTGGGCTGCCATTAATATTGCGATTTGTTGTTCGAGGGCCAAAACTTTCACACTCATGTCATCCTCCTTTTTTACTTTAGCTTTGCTGATATCATAAAGTCCACCCCTCGCGAGCGGGGTGTGGCGAATGACATCTAGATCAGATCTAAGCAGAGCATGCTTCTATTTTGAGTTATTGGCCAATTTCTCCAATAAATTTCAGAACTGCTGGCCATTTTGAGCCATAAAGGCTCCTCCACTTACGGCATCAACTGTAGACTGGTTGGTTTCAATCAACCCTTGGTAGAAGCTTTGCGCTATCGATCAATTTGGTACCTCGTGATGAGGACACTTTCGTAACAAATCCTTCATCTGTTCCTAGCTCTCATGAAATAATTCTCCTGGCTTTTGCCT
This sequence comes from Chloranthus sessilifolius, assembly GCA_021018995.1. Lineage (NCBI taxonomy): Eukaryota > Viridiplantae > Streptophyta > Magnoliopsida > Chloranthales > Chloranthaceae > Chloranthus > Chloranthus sessilifolius. The sequence continues at coordinate 62,967,589 of CM037586.1, forward strand.
GAAGTCCTAAATCACTTGGCGAATTTGGTTAGTTTTACCAATTAGGAAGTACTTGCCCAGGAACTGAAACTGCAGTTCCTCCCATGTGGTAATACTTCTGGCAAGTAATAAAATTAACCATTCCTTCGCTCTGTCCTTGAGAGAGAATGGGAACAAATGTAGTTTTACGGCCTCTTTATTGACTGGTGATAATTGCAATACTGTGCAAAGCTCTATGAAGTCCCTCAGATGTTGGTAGGGATCTTCTCAATCAAGCTCATGAAAGGTCGGTATATATTAAAGTGTATTGAGCTTGATTTCATAATTTTGACCCGCAGGCACCTCTGGTATAACTATGCAAGAGGGCTCGGTCAAAACTATTAGGCTAAAATGTGCTTGGATTAACAAATCATCAGCCATAACTAAAGATTCTCTTGTGGAAGTTCGATGTGATGCTAAATTACACAAGAGGGTCCTTTCAATTTCTGGATCACGCTCGAAGAAGTCTAGGCTTCTAGATGGGTGTGATGCATATTAAATATATATATATATATATTTTAAACTTTATTTAATTTTTATTCTAGACGGCAAGGAGAGAGAACAAGTATAAGCCTCGAACTTCTCTGATCAGGGAAAGTTGAAACTCTGATTCGTCACTTCGAATAAACCTGCAAAAGATTAAAGAAGTGATTAAAGAAATTAAAAATATAAAGAAATATGAAAAGAGAAAGATAAATACTTATTTTCTTAAATTAATATATCAAAACATTGTACCTGGTAGCAGCGCCAACAACTTGATTGACTCCTTCTATGTGTATCTAATTAAGTCTTAACATATTGCAAGCGCACAATGAAAATTGTAGAGCTCGTGTAAGATCGTTCCCATGAAGACAGGTTTATATATATATTAACTTAATTTTTTGAAAACTTATACTTATATTTTAAGTTCCTAATCTACTGGAGAAATATGAATAAAAAAAATTACTTCTTAAATTAAATTGTATAAAATAAATCCTAATCCTCCTTCTTCAGATTATGGTCGTCAATCACAATTTTTTGCTATCGGATATTTATAAAATTAAACAATACCGTTACACTATATCTCAAGTTTCCTAGAATTGGGCACCAATCAATATTAAAATTCTATCAATATAGATTTAATCTAATCAACAATCTCCTAAACTTGAGCGTCAATCAAATTCTATAAATCTGAAGATGGAAAAGTAAAAATCGTTACACTAATCTACAAACTTCAACCTGAGTCATCAATTCAAATTAAAATTCGAAGATGTTTTACAAAGCAGGAAATTATAATAAAATAAATCTAAACTAGAAAGCGATAACATTTATATCTTTCACCCCTAAGCTGCAGTCGTCAATTGCTTCTGAGAAACTACAGATATCTACTCTAATCTTTAGCTCCCAATTACAGTCGTTAATTGCTTTTGAGAAACCTTGAATATCTAATCTACAAAGCAATAAAAATCAGCTCTAAATTTGATCGGAAGAAAATCCAACCTCAATCATCAATTGATGTTGAGAGTTCCTTCGATGGTTTTTCTTATGTGCGGAGCCTCTTATTTATAGATCATAAGGGTCAATTTATAAAACTCATAATTCTAATAAAAGAAATTACTAAAATAAAACTATCCTAATATAGCTCTACTTCTAACTTTATCTTTCCTTACTTTATTTCTGTTGATGTACTTCTAGATTTCTTTTATTTCAGCAGTAGAGTCCTTTAAGAGTCTTCTTCATCAATCTCTCAGATCTGCGATCAGACGGACTACTTTAAGAGATCTAATATTATGCATCGCGGTGTTCTTTCTCACGTGATCAGCAACTTCGAAAGGTGTCTTTTCTAAAAAATCATAAATCACGATTTTCTTCTATTATTGAAACTTATTCTGGAAAATCGTAAATCACGATTTCCTAACACGGCTTCCTATTGAACGATTCTTTACTTACGATTCTTATTATATCGTACTTTACTCTTGAGCGGCTTTCTCTTACAAAATCGTAAATTACAATTTTCTAGTCTTCTCAGTAATTCATCCCACAAAATCATAAAACACAATTTTTCATCTTTTCAGTAGGCGATGACTCGTCTTTTGGTTCAATCATCTTTTTATTGCTTTGTGAGTTTATTTTGACGAATATTAACACTTTAGTTCTCTTTTGTTATTTTTCTTTAATATCTGCACATCAGTAACTTATTAATAGCAAACTAAGTTCTAGAATCACTTAGTTAAGAGTGATAAGTTGGTATATTATGTGACTGATCACTAGCCAATCATTGTCTTGTCCATTTGAAATAAATAATATAAAAAGGAAATTAGCTAGGCTACGAAGCTTTCATCGTCATTCATCTCAGGTTCCTAAACACCATGTATAATCTCATCACTATAAACTCATACGTTATCCTCAGCTGCACCTATTTCATCTAGCCACCGACATCAACAAGAGGTGTAAGTTTACACTTGTATGGACCAGACATGCAATCCATTAAAACATAAGATATCAATAATTATAGTATAAACATTTCTATAATTCATGAATGTGTACTTGTGATATGCATAATTTCAATAAGCTAAAAGGAGCTGAACATAACATGAATATCAATGTTGCATGAGTTTATCTTTTCTTTTAAGTTCATCTTTTACCCGTCCCTCTCAAGACGTTGACTTTTAGATTCCGTCCCTCTCAAGATATTGGGTCTAATAAGCTCTTATTCGTTGTTTCGTTAGACTCCGTTTGGCTCAAAACGTTGGGTCTAATCATTCTTATCATTTATTACACATTAGACTTCATTCCTCTTAAGACGTTGGGTCAAATCATGCCTATCATTTAAAGCTCGTTAGACTCCGTCCTGCTCAAGACGTTGGGTCTAATCATGCTTGTTATTTGTTTAGTTAGACTCTATCCTGCTTAAGACGTTTGGCCTAATGCTTTCTTATTCATTCTTTAGTTAGACTCTGTCCCACTCAAGAAGTTGGGTCTAATGCCTATTATTTAATGTTCATTGGACTCTGTCCCTCTCAAGACGTTTGGTCTAATCAAACATTATCATGGCTCAACATTTCATCTTGATCAAATATCTTAATCGTACATGGCGTGGATAATCATAAAACATTTAAAGTGCATAGGAGTATAATCATTGAGTTGAACATTAACATGGAATCAAACTTTTATAAGAAGAACTGAAAAAAGAACTTGTTTGCCCATAATCGATCGATCGATATTCTAGCTCGATTGATCGATTCCAATCCAGGAGTTTTCAAACCATTTATTTATCAGGCTCGATTGATCGATTTCCCAGAATTAATCGATCGATTCCAACCCGAGAGCCTACAGTAAATTTTCGTTCAGAAATCGACGATCAATCTACCAAACTCGATAGATCGATTAATACCTGTGAGCATGCTATGCCTTATCATCCAAAATCGATCGATCGATTTCGACCAGTGTGCGTTCCGTGAATTTTCTCAAATAACATGGTGGGATTTTAACCCGATCTCTTTTTAATCAAAACATCAACATTAAAATGCATCAATCATCACATGTATCACATTTAGTCATACTATTCATTGTTTATGAAATAAAAAGCCCTATTTACAATAAAAATCATATTTAATTCAATATTTAAGTTTTAAGATAAAACATGATTTCTCCACACCTAGATCGATCGTATCTCCGCAATTCAATCGAGATCCTCACTACGGCGATGGCTCTTGAAGGAGGCGAAGGTCGCTTGAGAATAAATGCAAGCGTCTCGCCGATCTTCCAAAAGAAAAAGTTGTAGAAAAATGGGATCTCTTCTCATGGTCTCTAGGATTTTCTTACATCTCTATTCTTAAAAACTCTAAATGAGATTATGATTTAGGATTTTCTCCGTAACACACATTTTTATAACTTATTGGGAATCATCTGGTATAGGCTAGCACACCAAATAATGATGTATAGACTCTTTCTTCAAGGTCTAAAATAAATATTTAAAATCAACATACTAAGGTTCGATCCTCTGACCTCTTGTCACATAACTTGTGTCAAATAATGACATAAATAAATATAAGAGTTCGAAAACCAAAACATATATTTTTAATTAAAACGTTTTGAAAAGTCAAGGCATGCGGTGCATACGCTATTAGGCACCTATAAGTAAACTAGGTGTATCAAAGGCATGGAATTTGAATCACTATACCAAATCTTCACGCTTATTTCCCTCTCTTGTTTTTACAAGGTGGTGCTGCTCCACAATTGTCACATCTATATGCATGCACTCCTCCTCGGCTGTCGAAGTTATCTCGGCCGTATGGCTGTATTAAAAAAAAACTATTTTTCTAAATTTGCTCTAAATGAATAGGTGGAGGGAAAAAGGAAGTTGCTTTTAGCAACTGAATTGCACTAAGATCCAAGTTCAAATTTGAAAATCTTTATTATTGTTATTATTATTAAAGAGTGATTCCTCTCTTATTGGTCACTACCACACAAAATACATGGTTACATCTTACACCATAAATACACTCACACACATTCACACACATATATAATGTGTATTTATTTATTTATTCTTAAAAGGCCTAATTAGGGCTTTGGGCCCAGATTTTGGAGTCAGGTTCGGTTCATATCTAGAGTTTACCCACCCGATAAGCATCATCTAGATATGACTTATGATTGGGTTTGGATTCGTGGTTCGGGTATGGGTGTGCATGGGTATTGCACCAAACATCACTCCTAGAATTGGGTCCATTTAGAAGGGTTAGGGTGTGCATGGGTATTAAGATTCTTGCTAATATAAGAGAGATTGGGATCTTGAGGCTTGTGTGGCACTTGGATTGAGAGAAGTGTGTATCGTTTTGGGTCATGAACATAGGGTTGTGTTTGTGCAAAAATAACATCTATGATCACGTGGGTTGAAATTACTACTTTACCATCAATTTTATTTTTACGCTATAAAAGATTGCATACGTTTACTAGCGACCATGGAAGCTTATTGGGCACCAACGCTAAAAAACATTGATTACTTTAGATTTGACAATAAAGATCGAGTTCGATCTAATCTTTCACACAAGGGATCTTACGATCGTACCATCGGACGACCAATTTTCAATTCCATATAGCACATTATCTCAAATATAGCTCTAAAGTCATGTTTGAGCAAGATGTGGGCATGAGATTTTAGGGCCACTTTTTTGGGATCTCTCATAAAACTAACCTTTTGATGGTATGATTGTGATGGTATGATTATGGCTTAAAGATCCCTTTTGTAGAGTGTGGACTATTGGAGCGAAACAAGATTCTATTGTCGTTAATAAAGGTTCCCTAAACGATTAGGGAAGCATATTTTCAATCTGCTGAAAACCAAATCATTATGAAAAAATGGAGTATACAATCAAGATGAAAAGCAAAAAAAATCAAAATCATAAAATTCATTAACTGAAACCTTCAACTACTCTTAAGCTTTGCTTTAACTTGGAGCACAACATTTAGATTTAGCAATCAAGAAAAAAAACTGTAGATAACCCATTCAACCTCGTAGCAAATACTTAATTTTGACAAAAATCAAAGGAATAGAAGATTAAATAGAACTCATTGAAAGGAGATAAACCTAGACACTAACCAGATTTTAACCTTTAAAAAGAACACCAAAATGTAAAATAAAATAAAATAAAATACTCCTTTACAATTTGAAAGGAAGCAGTCCCTACAAAGAAGAAAACTTATTCTTTGAAGATGGTGGAATCAGATCTCATTAGTCGATGATAATAGATGAAAAGTGATCCGTGTGGTGTTTCTTAGGTGAGAGAAAGGTGATTGATATAGGGAAAATGGCATCGATTAGGTGGAGGAATTGGATGTGTGGTATTAGAACAATGGATATATATACACCCTTTAATTGTTTTTTTCCCGATGGAAATGGTCGTTCTCGGGCAAGTCCCCGTGGAGCCCACATGATTCCAACACATGAATAATCCATGCATTCAAGCGCACATCCCCAAATCTCTAAATATAGATAGCATTGTATTTAAAATTTTTAAAGGCATATTTACATAAAACAGAGCTGGGAAGAAAAAGTTTCTCACTATTACACCGCACCTTATTTCAGTGTCTTTGAAAATCGTGAAAGTTGACTTATACAGATTAATGAAATGTCTCCTATACTCTACTTTCATGGATTTTAAGGACCCCAAAAACTGGTGCATCCTTATTCTGAGAAACTTCATGTTTAGGGTTTAATAGTGAGCAATTTTATAATGATGAGTCTTTTTTTTGAAAAGTGCCTATTTTTAAATCCAAGCATTTCAAATCTAGATTTTAAAATATTTGGAATTGAAAATCTCTTGCTTGAATTTATCCGTAGGACATTAGTCAAGTTTTTTAAAAGAAAAAAGTTAGATTCTAACATCCCAAATTTTAGTAGATATGAATTACAATTAGTATTGTAGATGGGTAGGGATAGCCTGATACCCAACCCACCCTCTGCAGAATTTTTTACAGGCAGGCATATAAAGTGGACGAGTTTGAGGCAGTCGATAAATTTTGGAAGATTGGGAAGAAAATTGCTCTCCATCATCATATTTGAGGCAGTCGAGGGATTTTTCCTTGTTTAAGTGAGTTGGGTGTAATATAAAGTGGTGTGATGGTAACACCAACAAAAAAGATTATAGAAGAAGTTCCTCTCTTAATACAGTTTCCCCATTAGATGTACGATTTTTCATGAAAGGGTTTTTCTTTCTTTCGGTGATATATTTATATTTGCAATCATAGTTTTTGCATCTGAAAGTAATTGACTAATCAGAATGACCATAGAAATTATTTTTTGGCCCAACCTTTCACATACTAGATCGTGGAGTCATGACCCAACCATCCGGCGGTGAGATATTAATTGAATGTGTCACACATCTCCAAAAGTGATGAGAGAACCCCTTCTCAAGGTATCCCATGGTCATGATTAATTTTGAGAATGTGTGCCACATGGATTCAATATCCAATGATATGATCGATGTATAATGATCCAAAGATCTATCCTATTGAAAAGTTGGACGAAAATGATTTGTTCCGTTTGATTTAAAGCAATTAACAATTTGCTACATGATTGCAAATAAATTTTTCCTTCTTTTTTATATGGTTTGTTTTTGTTTTTTTTCTCTTCTCTTCGGTGAGAGATGATGCACTGTAGCACTAGTCACTTCATGCGAATAAAAACGGATTTAAAATAACAACTCTGAGACGTCATTTGAAAATCTGACTCTTTTCTTTAAATGCTAGATACTTGCAAATGATTGGATTTTGCAAATCTAAATTGAGCACTCTCAATATAACTATCCAAACGGTCGATTTGAGAGTGATGAATTCAAATTTAAATCTAACCTAAGAAATGATAGTTCCCAAATGCAGTGTGGCTTAAGAACAAGGATTTGGATTTGGAAATTTCAAATTCAGTCACTTCAAATATATTTGGATTTGCAAATCTCTCATTTGAATATTTAAAAGTGAACTTAGATTTGATCTAAAAAATAGATCTAGGTTTACATGATTATAGTAACATGAATCACTATAAAATATTCTTATTGGGTAACTAATATTTTTTAAGATAGTACTAAATAAGCTGCAGGAGGGCCAACTAACTTGGTACTTGGATCACTTCAGCATATATGCGTGGAATCATCATGTGGACTATTTGACAGATGCACCATGATCCAAAAGATATTTAGGTTAAAAGAGTCTGATGCAAAGGAATCTCCATTGTTTTATTGAAAACAGACAAATGTCATCTATGTCATCTATAATTAATGGCTATAGTGTTTATAACGGGAGCTACAGTGCGTATTGAGAGTTATACCATTACGCAAAGGTTAAAAAGAAAGACACAATATTTTTGACACCGGTGCAATGAAAAATCATCTAAATCAACTTGATTTGAAGGTCATAATGTAAAGAACTTTCATGCCCAAGATTGACATGACGCACACTCTTTATCACCTGATCCAACTTAGTCCAAGTCCCTCATCTACTTCAACGGTTGACCGCGTTGAATCAGATGATAGGGATTGTGTTTCAAGCCAATCTTTGGCATGAAAGATCTCTACATCATGACCTTCAAGTCAGACGGTTTAGATGATGTTCCACATTGCACGGGTGCTGAAAACATCAGGTCTTTCTTTTTAACGTACGTGCAATGGTACAAATCTCGTATGCAAGTCGTAGCTCTCATGTCCAAATCGAAATTGAAATCCATATCTAAATCCAAATCCACAAATGTAAATCCACATTTCCAAACACAGCCAGGGAAGGGATAAATCGTAACGGGAACCAATGGCAAGTGAGCATTTGGTTTCACATGGCACCTAAAAGGGCAAGTGAGCATTTGGTGTCACATGGCACCTAAAAGGTTCAAGTATGCTACGAAGGATTCAATGTAGAGACCTAGGGGTTGAAAATTACGTCTAAAAAACATCCCGCCACTCAAATTACATGCTTTAAATCACATGATTTTCAGTTCAATTTTGGGTAGGGATGCAAGTTCGGTGTACCGAACCGAACTGAACCCGATTTTTTCGATGTTCAGTTCATTACACTACAAACCGAAACCGAATCGAAATTTGAATTGGTTCAGTCTACTGATTCACAATAATGCCCAAACCGAAACCGAAACATATATTTTTGGTATTCGGTTCGGTTCAGTTTGATTCGGTTCAATCGGTTTCCCGGTTTTCAAGGAACATTGACCGGAATGATGGAGAGATCGGACCCCTCCAAATACCAAAACCCTAGCTGAACGTCGCCCATGTAGAGAGAGAAATAGAAAAAGAGATGCGCCTTGTACCCAGTGACCTCCAATCTGGTGTTGAAATGGTTGACGTCGGCGGCGACGCCAGGGGTTCCGACAATATAGTAGAGGGATAGTTTGACCAATGCCACCGGCAGTGCCGATGACGACAACCTTGCGCTTGGGGCTCGAATCTAATGAATATGATCGACCAACGAGATGCGATGAAGAAAATTTGGGATTTGAGAGGTAGATGATTTGGGAATGTTGATTTTTCTGATGAGGCTTGGTTGACTGGTTGAGAGATTTGGGATTAGGGAGGGAGGGAGGGAGGGGATTTGGGAGGGAGTTTGGGTCGGGTCGGATCCTTTTAAGCAAATAAAGGTACTCTTTTTATGTTCTTTTTAAGAGCAACTACTTTTTTCTTTTTTTTTATACGTATGCAATACTAGATTACTAGTACATATAATATATTATGTATATAATAATATAATATATATTATATTATATTAATATTATATATATATATATAGCTTTGAGTTGGGACAACAGTATGGATTTGGAAGGTTTTTTTTTTTTTTTTGAATGAGCTGTATTGCAGTGATGGACGTTTGGCATGTTGCAGGTTTGCTTGGGAGTTGGGACAGCTGGAAAGAGAGAGAGAGAGAGAGAGGAGATAAAAAAAAAAAAGGAAAAAAAGTTTTAAAGGCATCGATATTTGGGGAGATTAGGGCCAATTTTTTGTAGGCCGGATTGCACTCAAACCCGTACAAGACAACTCTCAAGGTCGTATCCCATATATATCACTTAGAACACTTGGTACATCCTCACATAAAGCGGAAACAAAGCACGTCTAACTAGAAACATAGAGTCGTCATAAGACAATAACCTTCACTTCTATATATAACATAATTACATCTACAAGAGACGGTTCAATTCTCATGCCAATCGCATGAACAAAAGAATCGAACCGAACCATCAGTGACACGACAGAAGTCACCTAGGGATGGTTTGCAAAAAGAATAAAGTATCCCAAGTAATTAACTTTTTACAAAACATAGGTGGCCGGACATACCAAGCCTTACAAGTGATCTGACAAAATTATCGAAGTGCCACAGCACACGTCTAGTAAAAGAAATCCTCTGAAGGGGGCTCTGACTCCTCCAAAGGCACGTAATCCGAGTTCTCCTAGTCTGGGTTCTCGGTATCCTTAGCTAACTCTGAACCTGTGACGTATATAGTCGAAGGGTAAGCAACATCATAGCTCAATAAGGAAAACAATAGCATAGATATCAACTTACGTCTCACATATATTTCATGACATATTTTAAGCATATTAATTAAATCAGAAACATTTATTAGACTAAATAGACTACCTGATGCACAGTTTAACAACACCTTTCTCATTATTAGATGAAACACTCTGATACGCACGCACTTAAAAGAATCACTTAAATAATTGCTCGAGCAATATAGCATCGAGCCCCCGATGGAAGTACCCACCATCGTCGTTCACATGAACCATTTGCACAATGCCCAAATCCCTTTGCATGAGGTGACTTGTGTCGAATAAAGTATTTCTACTGTTGAAAATCAAAGAACGGATATCCTACCGAACCGGTGCAAGATTTGTACGAATTGGACGCCGTATCGGTCACGGATATCCCGACGTGTCGGTCATGAATATCCCACCGTGTCGGTTGGGTATTCACAATTAAACTTCAAATCAAATGTGCAAGTTACATATAGTTTATCACCATGAGTTTGTGCTAATTATAATATACCAAGGTTGTCACATGTCCACACATATTTCATTTCATCACTATTGATGTCACACACACATATCTTTCACATGTCCCTCAATGAGGATTTAGAACTCATACACATATTACACGCACACACACACTATTTCCTCTTAGTACCCACATTGACTAATTTAGCATGTTTAAAACTACTTAATGACTTTATGTTATTTGAAAACAAAAGTTGAAAAAGCACACACACATTTCTATTACATCACTACGTACATGCTAGTTGAAAGAGAATACACATGTTAAGAAGTTTTTCCTACCTCAAATGAAGTCACACGGAGATTTAACCAAAAATATCAAGCATGCACTCACTTAATCTCGACGTGTTGATCCTACAATCAAACGTATCCAAACACCATATAAGAATGTCTAGAAGAACACAAGACATGCACTACTGAAGAATTCAGAAGAAAAGAATAAGGTGAAGTACCATATTTCTCGCGTGAGCGAGCCCTTAAGGCTAGGGCGCGCGAGCCCAAATTGGCACAAATCTCGCCGACCGAATTGGCATTTAGTTATGTGGAGTGTGTCGTGCGAGGCCTCGCTAGAGCGAGCTCTATTACCTTTAAATCCTTGCGCAAGCGAGACACAGGATTCTCATAGCTTTTCTTAAATTCTCACGAGGCTCCCTAAGTCTTCTCTCTGAGGCTCGACGAGCAAGCTCTTAAGCTCGTGCGTGCGAGAATCAGAGATATCCAGATCTGAGTTTTTTTTCCAAACTCAATCCTCACCAAATCTTAATCATTTTAAATATTCTTTTCTAAGGAACATTAAATACTACTATTACAATATAAATAGTATTAAATCCATACCTTTAATGCATTGAATCCTTCATGGATCGGATCTTTCTCTCTTTAAAAATCAAGAAGGGTTTCAAAAACCCAAATTTTCTCCATCCCTTCACACCGAGCTCCCGGATTCACACAAGATCGTCACAATCGTGTAGCTCAAGTCTCCATACACCTTTGCACATCCTTCTTCACAATATCCTTGAACTTAATTACTAGGATTTATAAATCCTCCCTTTCTCTCCTAAGAAAACCCCCTTTCTTTCTCTCTCTCTTTCTTTCTCAACAACACAAATGAGCTAAAGTGAAACCCACGTGTGAGACCCCCTTATCTCAACAACTTGAGTTTGTCTACTTGTTACTCACACGTACCACACATAGGTGTTATTTAACCTTTACACCTAATGTGTTAGACACATACACATACTAAGTTGTGTACATGTGTATGGGTTCCCTTGTAAACCACATACACACATGTACATTTCAGACCTACACGGCACGCGAGAATTGTTTGACTCACATGGTTTATGAAAAATTAGGGTTATTACATTCACCCCACCTTATTAAATTTTGGTCCTCGAAAATTGTCGTAAGTTATGGTGACGCTATGTTCCTATACCGAGAATGCACAAACATGTACAACTAATTCATCCTGCATCAAGAAACATGCACAAAAATCTCAACCATACCCATCCTGCACAATGTAGGCATCGATATTTAAACACTCCACAACCACTATTTATGAAAACATAGTGCAAACAACTAAAAGCATACTCATTGAATAAAACAAACGTCTATTGCATATACCCATTCATTCACAAAAACCATATCATTCACAATTTACATCTAAGTAAATCATGCTCAAACCATAGAGTTAATTACATTTAAAATAAAGGATGTGACAGCCATGTCACAATAGTTCAAGCTTTAGACTTCAAAATTACATAAATTTTCATTTTTACTTTCAAAATATACAAAAATAAAAACTCCTCGAAAATAAAACCTCCTCAATAGCCAGCTCTAATCCTGATCACCCTCACCGTACTCGAAACCAGACGGCTCATCTCCATCGTCGTCATCATCACCATCATCCTCGTCCTCGTCAGCATCCTCCTCGTCGGTCTCCGCGTTAGCAGCAGCACCGAAACTAGAAGAGCCGAACATAGCATCCCGCATGGCTACAAGACGCTCTCAGTAAGTCTGAGGGTAGGCGTGACGCATGAGGTCAATGTTGATAGCCTCTTGGAATCTTTGATGTAGCCGCACCTCAGTCTAACGTAGGCTAATGTCACGGGTCTGTTGAAGCACCTCGCGTATCCTAGCCTCCATGGTGTCAGGGGTCGGTTGGGATGTAGACGGTGGTGTAGGCTGAGCACCGGCGAGAGGGACTGATCCTGACTGTGATGTACAGGGTTGGGTGGCTCTTTTCTTTGTAATACTATCCTATAGGCTTCGGAGACTGCGATTCAAGTCGCCAAGTCGATACTGTTCGACGTTGTCAGTATGGGAGGGCTCATGGGCTGGGATTTCAAAGTTGTCACTCCCATCCCGAAGCTTAAATAGCTTGGAAATCAAATGGGCGTAGGGTAGCTTATTCACGGGTTGGGAACGGTGCCCTGTTTGCTCCTATCCATGGCATGTAAAATGCCTTTTCTTACAAGGATAGGGGTGTTAAACCACCTATCGTGAAACGCGGCATGGATGGTGTTTAAAAATGGGACCCTCCTCTCTTGTTCGTGGCCCAACGGAAATAGATTTTTTCAGAAAATGATGTCAAGTGGCTACATCTGTGAAGGCAATTGGGCCCTAGTGATGGACTGGCTCGTAGCCGTGACTCCACCAGTCATCCCGGCTGCAATCTCAAGGAAAGTCGATTCTTTAGGGAACGGAGGTTTGGAAATCCCATCCTCAATGTATGTGAGAGGGCAACCCATGGGGTGACCAATATCCTTGGCTTCAAAAATCAACATCTTGCCGTCTATTTCGCATTTGAGCTTGGTTTGAGTATTGTTGGTTGTGAGGGTTTGGTAGAAAAGGTAATACCAAGCATGGGTAATAGTGCCCACAAAATGGTGCCAATTATGGTTTCAATTTATTGACGATTAAATAGTCAGAGGTCCATTGTGTGGTCGAATGGATCCTCAAAAAAACTTTTGTGTATGTTCCATTCCGGGGTTAAAATCTTATCCGCCCACCACAGGGCGGGTTGAGTCAAAGGAGCGGGTGGAAGCGTTGCCCGTTTGCGAGAAGATGGCGGCTTGACCGCCAATTTCTTTCTTTGTCTAGGGTTGGGGTCGGATGAGCTCATTCTAGGATTCAAATCCGCAAAATAAATGAAAACAAAGGTAATTTGTGGGAAAGATTACCTTTTTCGTGTGAAAATCCATCAAAATTGGTCAAGAGCACTCCTCAATCGAGCGGAATTGAAGGTTTTCCTCAAGAACTCCAAAACCCTAGCTCTCCTCCCCTCTTTCGTTTGAGCGAAATGAGTAGAACAAGGGTTTATATAGTCTGTTCCTCACACGAACGAGGCAACGTGGCTCGCACGAGCGAGCAGTAAGTCTCCAAAATGCACGAAAAAAACTTGTCTTTTTCCCTTTTGTTGTTTCTGAAGAGCTCGCTCGAGCGAGCTTTAAGTTCTCGCGCAGGCGAGGTACAGATATAGCTTATGAAGCAACTTTTCTTCATTTGTTGATTTCTTTTGTTTCCAACTTGAACTTTCATCTCTCACACATTACAACGTGTCATATGGCCACTTTCTAATGTATTTATGCAATCAATCGACCATATATGATAAATTTCAATCTATAGATTAACACACGCATATATATACAAAAAAAATTTTGAGATTTCTTTCCACATGACAAAATATTTCATTAAGTTCCTACTTTTATTGAAAATTTTGAAGACGTGAACTACCTTACGCAAATAAATCTGGATAGGCTTGGCATACATCGGATTCATGCTCCCATGTCATTTCTTCTTACGAATGGTTCCGCCACTTGATAAGTACCAAGGGAATTTTTCTTCATGTGTAGTACTTGTTCCCTCCGATCAAGAATTTGCACCGGATCTTCTCAAACGGTCAAATCCTCTTGAATTTCTATCGGTTGATAATCCAACACGTGTGTTGGATCCTTGATGTATCGTCGTAACATCGAGACATGAAATACGTCATGCATGTCAGAGAGATGTGGTGGTAGTGCAAGTATGTAGGCAACCTCTCCAACACGTCCTAATATCTCGAATGGTCCAATGTACCGTGGATTCAACTTGCCACGCTTGTCAAAGCGCATTACCCTTTTTGTTGGTGAAATCTTCACAAAAACCTTGTCCCCTTTCTGCAAGGTTAGTCCGTATGAATATTAGTGATTGGTATTTATGTAGAGACATGCAAATCACAGGAATTTTAATTGATTTTACCTGAAAGTCGACGCTCAATCTCTTTAGGTCCGCATAACTCTTTTGCCTGCTTTGAGCGGCCCTTATCCGTTCTCTAATCAAGCGTACTTTCTTGGCGTTACTTTCTAAAATTTTAGGCCCTAACACAAACCTCTCTCCTGTCTCTTCCCAATTAATTAGGGATCGTCATCTCCGCCCATGCAGAGCCTCATACTGCGTCATGCCAATACTTATCTGAAAATTGTTATTATAGGCAAACTCGATCAATGGCAGGTGCTAATCCCATGCGCCCTGAAAATCGAGCATACAGGCCCGTAGCATATCTTCAATAATTTGGTTTACTCTCTCCATTTGGCCATTTGTTTGCGGATGGAAAGTTGAACTAAAATCAAGTCTAGTGCACATTCCTTCTTGAAATTTCTTTCAGAATTGTAAAGTGTATAACGGATCTCTATCCGAAACGATACTTACGGGAATGCCGTGCAATCTGACAATCTCCCTCATATATAGATCTGTCAGTCTACTTGCTGTGTAGGTTGTGTTATATGGCAAGAAATGAGCTGACTTTGTGAGTCTATTAATGACTACCCATATTGCATTATGCTTCTTTGCCGTTCGTGGCAATCCCAAAATAAAATCCATTGAAATTGATTCCCACTTCCATTCCGGTATAGGCAATGGCTGCAACAACCCTACTGGATGTCTGTGGTCTCCCTTCACTTGTTGACACACTAAGCACCTTGAAACGTACTCTGCGATGTCTTTTTTCAAACCTCTCCACCAGAAGCCTTTCTTTAAGTCCTGATACATTTTTGTGCTTCCGGGGTGGATAGCATAACGTGATTTATGTGCCTCATCCAAAATGATTTGTCTCAGACCGGCATCTGCTAGTATACACGACCTCTCCTTATACAATAGAGATCCATCACTCCTTACTAAGAAGCCTTGCTGGGTACCATCCGTCACTCCTTGTTTGATTTTCATCAATTCTGTGTTTTTCATCTGTAGCTCATAGACCTGATCAAGGATGGTTGGTCCAATAGTGACGTTTGCCAAGAAGGCTCCTGAAACCTTTGCTTCAATCCGTGCATCACATAAAGAGATGTCCTCAAGCAACTTCCATCTGTGAAGTCCCATAATCAGATTTGACAATTGTGCTGAATTCTTGAGACTCAAGGCATCGGCAACCACATTTGCCTTACCTGGGTGATACTGTATGGAGCAGTCATAGTCCTTAAGGAATTCAATCCACCACCTTTGTATCATGTTCAAATCTTTCTGTGTGAATAAATATTTGAGGCTCTTGTGGTCCGTAAAGATCTCAAAGGCTTCACCATACAGATAATGCCTCCATATTTTTAACGCAAAAATCACTGCAGCTAGCTCAAAGTCATGTGTCGGGTTGTTCTTCAAGAACGTAATGTATCCAATGCCACCTTTCCTCATCAAACGCTGGGCTCGTATTGCCGAGATGATTGACACATACCTTGCAAACATTCTGAAGAACTTAAACGATTCACCCCCTTCCAAACGAAAAACCACTACCTTGGTTTTACAATCAATACTTGCATTGTACAAAGACAACCAATCCATGCCTAGGATCATGTTGAATCCTTGCATGTCTAAAAGGATCAAATCCCCCATTAACTCATGATCGATATACTCTCTAATCGCAACCACTACTGATCGACCCACCATATCGGTTTTAACTGACTTTCTCGTTGGGATTGACACGTCCAAAATAACATCTAACGGTTTGATAAAAAGCTTTGCCTTCACCACGAATTGGGGTGTCATAAAGGAATGGGTAGTCCCAGGGTCTATCAGGACTCGCGCCTCATAATAAAGATAGTCTTCCTTCTTATACAATTGTAACGCGCCTACATATAGATACACATGATAAATTTCCATTAAAAAAAAATTAATAAGATTCTTAAGAATTTCGATAACACATACTAACTACTTCTACTTGTCAATGCGAGCACCCCCCCCTTTTTTTTTGAATAACTAATAAAATATAGATGTAACAATTATCTAGGACTATAATTAAACTAATTATTCCATGTTTGATGTCGTTGTTCGGGATGGCATTCCTGGCTGTGACTGCATATACTCGGCCTTGAACGACATGTCGCCCTTGTCGGATAGGCCTTTGTTGTCCCGTAGGGTTCGCCTTTCCTTCATTCCTCAGCATTGGACAATCTTTGATCAGATGTCCCATCTTTCCACACTTAAAACAACCCCCTGTTCCTCGTCTACAATCTGCTGTCATATGCAGCTTGCCACACTTGGCACAAGTCTCCGGTGGTGTTGATGACGCTACTCTTGAGACCCCCTGAGTGGCTGACACTCTGGTAGTGATAGTAGGGTTCTCATAGCGAAAAGGTCGCACCGAATTAGACACTAGTGGCCTAGGGTAACTGATCTGTGGAGATCTGGAATATTGTGTCTGGGTAAACGGCCTCTAATAGGGTGCTACAAAATGCAACTTTTTATTCACTGGTTCGTAGTTTCCCACTGCACTCTAACTCATCTGCCCCCTTCCCTGCTGTTCTCTCTTCTGATACATTGCATTTAAGGACTTTTCAATTACTATGACCTTCCCCATGACTTCAATGTATGTCTCCAGCTCAAATGTCGCGACCCTATCACGTAGGATTAGTCTCGGTCCTTCTTTAAATGTATTGGCCTTTATCCTTGCTGTGACCACATGCTCCGGAGCAAATCGTGACAATCAGATAAATTCAGTACCATACTCTCTGACCGTCATTGCTCCTTATTCTAATTTCATAAACTGAGACACCATCTGGTTCCTCAGTTGCTTTGGGAAGTATTCTTTGTTGAACGTTTTACAAAACTCTTCCCAAGTCCACACCCCTTCTGGGTTCTCCTGTTCTTTCCTTAGCAATACCGACTTCCACCAAGGGTCGGCATCCCCTTCCAATTGACACGAAGCCCATCTTACCATTTCTGCCTCAGTACACGACATCTGTTGTAAGAGCTTCTCTGTCTGATTCAGCCATTTCTCTGCCTCCAAGGGGTCGGTCTGACCATAAAAGCTAGGAGGCCTTAATTTTTTAAACTCTACAAATCCTGAGTGATATGGGTTTGTAGTTGGGATAGGAGGGGTAGGTGGTGCTTGTTGATGGTTATTGGCGGTTAACAATGTCGCTTGCTGAGCCATAGTGTTTGCCATGGCTTCCATTGTTTGCATCATCTGTTCTCTCTCTTCTCTCATCCTTGCTTCTCGATCTTCCGGTGTTTCCGGAATTCTCACTCCCGAAACCCCTTGCTCTGGAATCCTTAGTTCCGAAATTCTCACTTCGGGAGTACTTGCCCTCGGGATATCTCGATTCCCCAATGGAATCCGATTTGAAGCTGTGGGTATTTCATCTAGACTTCTTAGATTTCTCTTATGGCTGCCTCTTGGTTGGCCCTTCCTCTAGTAGACGTCGACACTCTGCAATATGAAATCAAAGTTTCATTAGCAGAAGGTCCCTATACTCTTACAAAATCAAAGTCTTATAAAAAATCCTAAAGAAAATGCTTTGATACCAATTGTAACAGCCTGGATTTCGACACCCCGAAACCTATGCCGTCAGTACAACCCTCAAGGTCGTACCCCATATATATCACTTAGAACACTTGGTACATCCTCACATAAAGCGGAAACAAAGCACGTCTAACTAGAAAGATAGAGTCATCATATGGCAATAACCTTCACTTCTATATATAAAATAATTACATCTACAAGAGACGATTTAATTCTCATGTCAATCACATCAACAAAAGAACCGAACTGAACCATCAGTGACATGATAGAAATCACCTAGGGATGATTCGCAAAGAGAATAAAGTATCTCAAGTAATTAACTTTTTACAAAACATAGGTGGCCGGACTACTAAGCCTTACAAGTGATCTCACAAAATTATCAAAGTGCCACAGTGTACGTCTACTAAAAGAAATCATCTGGAGGGGGCTCTGACTCTTTCAAAGGCACGTAATCCGAATCCTCTAAGTCCAGGTTTTCGGTATCCTCAGCTAACTCTAAATATGTGACGTATAGTCAAAGGGTGAGCTACATCATAGCTCAATAGAGAAAACAATAGCATGAATATCAACTTACATATCACATATCTTTCATGGCATATTTCAAGTATATTAATTAAATTAGAATCACTTATTAGACTAAACAGACTACCTGATGCACAGTTTAACAACACCCTTCTCATTATTGGACGAAACACACCCTTATACGCTCGCACTTAAAAGAATCACTTAAATAATTGCTCAAGCAATATAGCATCGAACCCCCAATGGAAGTACCCACCATCGTCGTTCACATGAACCATTTGCACAATGCCCAAGTCCCTTTGCATGAAGTGACTTATGCCGAACGAAGTATTTCCACTATTGGAAATCAAAGAATGGATATCCCGCCAAACTGGTACACGATTTGTACGGATTGGCCGCCGTATCGGTCACGGATATCACGCCATATCGGTCACGGATATCCCGCCGTGTCGGTTGAGTATTCACAATTAAACTTCAAATCAAATGTGCAAGTTACATATAGTTTATCACCGTGAGTCTGTACTAATTATAGTATACCAAGGTTGTCACATGTCCACACATACTTCATTTCATCAGTACTGGTGTCACACACACATCTTTCACATGTCCCTCAATGAGGATTTAGAACTCACACACATATTACACACACACACAATTTCCTCTTAGTACTCACATTGACTAATTTATTATGTTCAAAACTACTTAATGACTTCATACTATTTGAAAACAAAAGTCGAAAAGCACACACATTTCTATTATATCACTACGTACATGCTAGTTGAAAGAGAATACACATGCTAAGAAGTTTTCCTTACCTCAAATGAAGTCACACAGAGATTTAACCAAAAGTATCAAGCACGCACTCACTTAATCTCCACGTGTCGATCCTACAATCAAACGTATCCAAACACCTTATAAGAATGCCTAAAAGAATACAAGACATGCACTACTAAAGAATTTAGGAGAAAAGAACAAGGTGAAGTACCATGTTCCTCGCGTGAGCGAGCCCTTAAGGCTCTGGCTCGCGAGCCCAAACTGGCACAAATCTTGCATGATCGAATTGACATTTAGTTATCTGGAGAGTGTCGCGCGAGGCCTCGCTCGAGCGAGCTCTATTATTACCTTTAAGTCCTCGCGCGAGCGAGACACAGGATTCTCACAGCTTTACTTAAGTTCTCGCGAGGCTCCCTAAGTCCACTCTCTGAGGCTCGCGCGAGCGAGCTCTTAAACTCGTGCGTGCAAGGATCAGAGATATCTAGATCTGAGTTTTTTTTCTAAACTCGATCCTCACCAAATCTTAACTATTTTAAATACCCTTTTCTAAGGAATATTAAATGCCACTATTACAACATAAATAGTATTAAATCTATACCTTTAATGCATTGAATTCTTCATGGATTGGATCTTTCTCTCTTGAAAAATCAAGAAGAGTTTCAAAAACTCAAATTTGCTCCACCCCTTCACACCGAGCTCCTGGATTCACACGAGATCGTCACAATCGCGTAGCTCGAATTTCCATACACCTTTGCACATCCTTCTTCACAATATCCTTGAACTTAATCACTAGAATTTATAAATCCTCCATTTCTCTCCAAAGAAAACCCCCTTTCTCTCTCTCTCTCTCTCTCTCTCTCTCTCTTTCTTTCTCAACAACACAAGTGAGCTAAAGTGAAACCCACGTGTGAGACCCCCTTATTTCAACAACTTGAGTTTGTCTACTTGTTACTCACACATACCACACATAGGTGTTATTTAACCTCTACACCTAATGTGTTAGACGCATACACATACTAAGTTGTGTACACGTGCATGGGTTCCCTTGTGAACCACATACACACATGTACGTTCCAGACCTACACGGTACACGAGAATTGCTTGACTCACATGGTTTACGAAAAATTGTGGTTATTACATTTGCCCTATTCAACCTACCCAATCGATTTTCGGTTTCCAGCCACCCAAACCGAAAATCGATTTGATTTCACTTCGGTTTGGTCTGGTTCGATTTAAGTCGATTTTTGGGGTGGTTCGGGAGGGCAGGTTTTCGGTTCAGTTTAGGGTTTGTATCCCTAATTTTGGGCCCTCCCTAACAAATGTTTTCTTTTGGTGATGCTATATTTCGGTGCCTATATTTGCAGCCAATGATTCAGTCTGTACAGTCTACGGTTCTGCTATTAAAGTTGTTGGCTGCTTGTAATAGTCCCACATCGGATGGGGAAAAGTTCTGACCCTGGGCTATATATGATTGCAGACGCTACATGTCATGATACGTTTTTGGTGGGGACAGAAGCCCATGCCAAAAACAAAATCGGGGCGGGGACCTAAGCCCAGAACCGGATAATATGGTGGCATGTGGGTCTGGGTCGTCATAGAATGGTATCAGTGCCGAGGACGGCTCTTCTATAAGGTGGGGGGATTATAATAGTCCCACATCGGATAGGAAAACGTCCTGATATATGTGATTGCGAACACTACATGTCATGACGCGTTTTGGGTGGGGACTTAAGCCCATATAAAAAATAAAATCGGGGTGGGGACCTAAGCCCAAAATTGAACAATATGGTGGCATATGGGTCTGGGTCATCACACTACTTTTGCCATTAAAATTATTTCAGTTGCTTCTGGACTTGGCTAGCCGGTTCTCGGACGATTTTCTACAGCCTCTTCTCTGCGAGCGTCATTGCTGTATTGAATCTCAAGATATATATATATTTTGGGAAATTTACCTGATCGACCCTGTCAGATGTACCTTTTACTGCAGAGACCCTATAGTTTCACCTTTACCCAAATCGACCCGCCGCGTGCCGAGCCATCTTCCACCTTTAGGAAATACCGGATCTACCCCCAATGTAATAAATAGCCGCCTTCACCAAACCCTTCACTGTATACCTTTTTACTTTTTTACTTTTTCATTCGAAGTCGGTGGAGAGGCGGTTGCAAGTCGCTAGCATTCCGTTCTTCAATCTTCAAGCTACCAAACCTGTAAGTAGGTAATAAATTTTCATTTATTGTTGTTGAGTTTTTTCTTCTTCTTTCGTCGGTGTCTATTTTGTAAAATTTTTTAATGTTCCTATAAATACAATCCATATCGATTGTATATATAATCGATATCTATTGTATTTATAGTCGAAAATGATTGTATATATAGTCGATATCGAATATAAACACAATCAATTTATAATCGATGTCGATCGACTATATATACAATCGATATCGACTATAAATACAATCGATATCGATTATATATACAATCGATATCAAGTATATTACAGTTCATTTTTTTAGTATAGGACTCTGTTCATAAAATTTTAACAAGCTGTCAAGATAGGACCCATCATATTAAATCTTCGAAGCCTTCACCCATAATGAATATGATAATTTTTATTTTATCTATATCAGCCGACGTCCAATTTATTGCCAACTAACCTTCTGTTCAACCATTATGGCAAGAAAGCTCGAAAGGATAAGTAAAATAGCTTCGTATTCTACCATCACCAGCAAATGATTTTCCCTATTATACCCACCAGCCCCCATATTTCCCAATGTCAGATGACGACGATAAAACCCCTAAAACCTACTATAACCCAATCAAGTTCGATTGTTAATGCGGAGTTTGGGAAGAATTGGGGTTTTCAGGGTTTTGAATTCGCAATTTTTGGAAAACCCTAATTCCAGATAAGTTTTCCCCCTTCAATTTGTGGAGAAAAATAGGTTGTTTTGGTGCGATTGTGTATTAGAAATGAAGTTTTTGGGGAAGAATTAGGATTTTCGTGGATTTGAACAGTCGATGACGATTGTTTAAACAGTCGATGATGATTGTTTACACAGTCGATGACAATTGTTTAAACAATCGATGACGATTGTATAAACAATCGATGACGAATGTATAAACAATCGATGACGATTGTCTAGGGAATCGGTGATTTTTTATGTAGCCTGATTATAAACAATCTCTTTCAATTTTATTACAGTTCATATATAGAAGCCAACAAAATGGTTGTACAAAGTGTTGTTGGCAAATGTTCTCTTACTGGCATTTTGAAGATCTACGATGACGCTAGCCCTCAGCGGAAGGAGTTACTAAGTGCATCAGTTTTTGGGGGAATATTCTAAATGCCAAAGGGTGTTAGTTTTGCTGGAGATGTTGTGGATGCCATGTTAAGTTTTTGGGTTGAGAAGAACCACTTCCGAATTGGGAGGAGAGATGTCTATCTTCGGAAGATGGACATTGCCTTAATACTGAGCCTTGTGGTGGTTGAACCCCAAGAGTATTCCCCTTCCATTAAAGCACCTGAAGAGGAAACCATTTGATACAAATATTTTCGAGGTCAACCGGCCGGGAAAATTCTTCGGTCTCATATTGAAAGTGGATTGAGGCTAGCACAAAGTGATGACGACTTTGTCAAGTTGGCTCTTCTTTTTGTTCTATATACATTCCTTTTTCTCGGGTCCCATCTTCAATTGTCGGAAGCCCACGTTGAACTCGTCGATAACGTGAAAAACTTTAAAAAATCCCCGTGGGGTCTCTACGTCTTCAAAGACTTGCTGGAGTATATAGAGAAGGGCGTGGCAAATAGAAAGACTGCTGACAACGATAAAGCCCTTAAGCCGTATAATATTTATGGCTGTATGTGTGTACTTCAGTGGTGGGCCTATAAGATGCTACCTGACGTCTCACCTCAAAGAACGTCAATGATAAACCCTTTCCCTCGATTATTGAAGTGGGCGGAGAAGCCCTAAACGAGGACTAAAGGCTACACTCTTGTAAAGATGGTGGACAGTAAGCTTTTATGTCGTTTTAAATAATTCAAATTTGTGAAGGTAAATTCGTAAGGACTTTAAAGAGTAAAGTGGAGGATTCCGATTACCAAATCAAACGATATCGACTGCCTACGTAGTCGGAATCGACTGAATACGTAATCGGTATCGACTTTCTATTCAATCGGTATCGACTTCCTATTCAATCGGTATAGACATTCTACACAATCGGTATTGACTGTAGATGGAATCGGTTTTCAGTCATTAAGCAGTTGTTATATTACAGTGATTGAACAATTTTCTCTATAATTTTTCTATGTTAGTTTACAACCTCTCCTTTTTCGTAACAGATTTACGCTCCCCTGGAACCCATTACCTTCGAGTTGGAGATACCCCTCATAAGGGATTATCAGCGGGGTCTAAAGGCTGTTGGGGGAAAAATTGGAGGGAAGAGGAAAGAGGTTGAGGAGGTCAAGAAAGCTGTGGAAGTTGACGTGCGGCCCAAGTAGAAAAAAAATTATATTCCGGTCAAAGAAGTTGAAGAGGAAGAATTTGAGGACGAAACAACGTCTGAAGAAGGCTCTTCATCAGATGAGGTCCAAGTCCAATTAGACCGGACTAGAAGGGTCGTCGCAAAGACAAGCGGCAGTACACCACCCTCCTCTAATCAAGAGTTGTTGAGGAGGATTAATGGTTTAGAGTTGGATAACTTGAAACTCAACCAAAAAGCCAGCCATTTGAAAGAGTTAGTTAACCAACTGGTGGAAGGAAATAAGCGGTTGGTGGAGGAGAATAGGCTCCTCCGGATACAATGCACCTCCTTTGAAGACCGGCTTACTTAAAGGGATGTTCAATTGCAAACGGCGGATCACTTCAACAAGATGATCCGAAAAGAGCAAGGAAAAATTATAAAACTCCTTCAAACGACCTTGGAGGTGACACCCAAGGTATGATTGACAGTTTAACTAGATTTTTATTGATTCGCTAACGATTGTTTTTATAAACAATCGATAACGATTGTAAATACAATCGATACCGATCGTCCATGCAATCGCTATCGATTGCATATACAATCGTAATCGATTGTAACTTCAATCGTTAGTCGATCGGTAACGAATGTAAATACGATCGGTATCGAATGTAAATACGATCGGTACCGAATGTAAATACGATCGGTTTAGATCAGTTTCAGAATCAATTTATTATTTTTATAGGTCATTTTATTCTCCTCAATTTTTCTTATCTTATTTATCAATTTTATGACTTTCGATATTCAGGATGGTATTATTTCGAAGTTGTTATCGGAAGTGTCTCTCACTGCCGATATGGGACCAGAACCTGTTGGTCCAGCCGACCTGGGATCAACAGATGTGGCACCAGCTCCTCCCGCATAAAAGGAGTTGGCAGCAGTTGTGGCAGCAACTAATAACCAATCAGCAGATGTGGCACCAGCTCCTCCCACGCAAGAGGAGTTGGCAGCAGCTGATAACCAATCCCACGATTATGATGATAAGGGTGGTCGGGCTGGTGATGAGAAATCCGGGCAACCATTCGATACTCGCCCGAGGCCTAGGATGAAAGCAAAATATGTTGTCGTGAAGCCAAGGACAAGAAAAAAGCAGCAACCAATAAAAAAACCGCCAACCGAGACGATGCCCACGATGCCCCTTCCTACGGTTGAGCTAACAGATGAGCAGAGGTCCATGAAGGCCATCTGGACAGCTTCCGAAAAGGATGCCGAGTAAGTTACATATATTCATAATTTATCCATTTTTTCCGATGATAGTTAGTTGTTAGTTAGAAGTTAATTTCGTTTTAAATTAAAACTTGGCCTTCAAAACATATGCAGCATCTACGTAAGCTCCGTGGGTGATTATACACTTCGGATGCATACGTTCAAATGTTTGGAAGGCAGGGCATACCTAGACAATCATGTCAGTAACCAAATCTCTCATATTCAATTTCTTAAATCTTTCTTTTTAAAGATGTTATTTTCTAACAGTAACGACTGATTAAAAATAGAACGATTGCCCAGATAGTGGATCGCAATTGTCTACACAATCGATAATGACTATCTAGACAATCGTTAATGATCGTCTTAATAGTCGATAACGACTATCTAGACAATCGTTAACGATCGTCTTAACAGTCGATACCGACTATCTAAGCAATCGTTAACGATCGTTATAACAGTCGATAACGACTATCTAGGCAATCGGTAGCGATTGGATTAATAGTCGATACCGACTTTGTATAGAATCGATAACGATTCTTTGAATAGTCGGTTACTGAAATTTGTTATCTTTCAGATAATTGGAGCCTACCTAAGGCTTTTGGAAGTCATGGATGACGCTGCTCATCTTGAAGTTGCAGATAAATTCTTCCTGATGAACCCCACTGGTTTGGCATATATCGCCATGGATTATAATGATTTTAGATTCTTTATTGAAACTGAAAAACTCAACCGCCAACCAATGGCCACACAAATTGAATGGTGAGCTGCCCTTAAGAAAGAAACCGCTCTAAAAATTCTTCTTCAATAGGTTGAGGGATTTGTGGGCTCACCAATGTAACACGGTACATTACGGTCTCTGTAAACTTTATTTATAATTTTCACCATTGTGTCCTCTAATATACATATTATTCATTTCAGATATTTATCCCAGTCCATAGTCATGATCCTTTACATTGGGCGCTTGCGATCGCTAAGATTTTAGAACGATCGGTAATGATCGTTGATCCAATTTTGGATAGGCTCTCTAAGGACAAGTATCCCATCCAAATTAACGTCCTGGTAAGAATTATCCACACTTTCAAATCAATTCATTTCTAATTTACGCTTATTTAATCGCCCTCAGAATACGATTGTATAAGCAGTCGACTGGGTATACAATCGTTAACGATTTATTATACAATCGGTAACGATTTATTATACAATCAATAACGATTTATTATACAATTGGTTATACGAACGTTAATGACGGCTTATACAATCGATGTTGACTGTTTTGGCAATCGATAAAATAATATTTGTAAGTGTTTTCATTGTGTGCTTAACTTAGCTACTTATCTTATCAAACATTATCTGACATTGCACTTTTTAAAACAGACTAAATATCTTCTCGCACTTTTACATGTACACGGAGACTCCATTGCATTGAACGCTGAGACCTATCCGTGGTCAAGTTCTGATTGCAGGGTCAAATCCGTACCCCGACAGAGCAATGGGTGGGACTGTGAGATATTTGTTTTGAAGTACATAGAGTACTTCATGTTGGGGAAGAAATTTGACTTCAGCCAAGGCAATATGAGTCAAATCAGGGCAGAAATTGGCGAAGCCCTTGCTAAATTTACTGTCGATGGAGAAGCCGAGAAAGCCACCGATGAACCTACAACTGATGCAACACCCTAGTTTTTTCAAAAGTTAAAATTGTATGCAGTTGTATCTTAGAACATTCAAGGATATTTGTAAATGACAAATTTAATTTTTATAAAATTCTTTTTTTTAAAATTTTTAATCTCAAGTATGTAAAAATTTTATATAGGCTAACAATAGGCTGGTTAACAATAGACTAATTTTGAGCGTGTCGCAAACCCTATAAAAGAGTGCTCAAGCAATCGATATCGATTGTGAATACAATTGATATCGATTGCTTATGAAATCGATATCGATTGAATATGCAATCGTGTTCGACTGCGAATCCAATCGATAACGATTGCTTATGATATCGAACACGATTGTAATCGCAGTCGATAACGATTGTATTCATCGTCGATATCGATTTCATAAGCAATCGTTATCAATTTCATAAGCAATCGTTATCGATATCAGAAGCAATCGTTATCAATTATAAAGGTACTCGATATCGACTGTATTCGCAGTCGATATCGACCGTATTTACAGTCGATATCAACTGTTTGTGTTGATAAAACGTTTTGAAAATGCATAAAAAGAAAATGTACTTCTTTACATTTTTGATAAATTTACAGCTAGTGGACTGAGGCATGTAATTGAATATATAGTCGACTTCTTGTATTGTATTAACCCATCGGCCCAATTGTCGTGCAACTCCTACGATTGTGACAAAGCTCTCGAACAACCGGCTTGCTTTTGATAATTATAGGGTGGTCTCACTTTCATATTTTCAAGCAGTTGTTCAGCTTGGAATGCCCATTGGCTTTTATCGAGGGTGGGAAGCCATTGCTCGTCGTATGTTTGTCTAAAGCATGCAGTGAAAAACCACTTCTCATAGAAGTTATGGTAATCGTAACTTCTCCGATTGATGGCTTCCATGATATAAGAGCAAGGCAAGCAATGAATGTGCCAACGGCGACAAGTACAAGTCTTGTATTCCAAGTCGACGTGATGAATGAAATTTCTGGAGTTGACCTGGAATTGATCATGCTCGTATGGTTGAGCTCTCTTCCTACCGGCCCATTGCAGTACCTTCTTCATGTACTCGTCTGCTTTTGGGCAGAGTAGGGTGATCCATTTCTCAGATATCTGTCGGCGCTTTTGAAAATAGTCGGCGACTTTCTCTCTAGTAGTTCTGATTAGGTCGACAATTGGTCTCTCTCGAGCTATCTTTAGTACGCTGTTTAAGCTTTCGACATTATTCGTAGTCAGGGAATCATATTTTCTTCCTTTCATATGTGCGCGTGCCCAATGCTTTGGGTCTATTTTTAAAATATACTCTACGGCCCGAAGATCAATAGGATCTTCCTTCATTTTGTTAATAAAATAATCAAAATTTTCTACTGAATATGCACGCGCAGCGCACCACCATAAACCATTTACATTGCTTTTAGGATACTTGTGTTGTAAATTTTGTGTCATATGTCGCATGCAATAGTTGTGGTGAGCGTTAGGGAAGATATGTTTGACCGCCTTAATTAAACTCTTCGACCTATCCGTGATAAAAATGAAATCTTCAGTAAACTCACCGATCACAAACGCACCTACCCGTTCAAGAAACAACATCCACGTATCCTCTTCTTCTAATTTGACGACGACAAATGCTAACAGTAATATATGACCATTACCGTCTTGTCCCAAGGCAATAAGTAGGATCCTTTCAAAACGTCCCCGTAGGTGTGTGCATCTACAAGCAGTGTGTGACGAAGTATATTGCGGTAACTTCCGATGTAAGGGCCGAAACTCTAAAAAAATCTTTGAAATTTACCGTCAAGCGTTAGTTGAAAGGATGTTCGTACATTAGAATCTACTCTCTCCATCTCCTTCATGTAGACTGGTAGATCCACAAATTATCCTTCTCAACTGCCTCTAATATCATTAAGGGCAAGTTCTTTCTCCTTCCAAGCCTTAGTATATGAGATTTGCACATTATAAGTTTTTATAATATAAAATATTATCGACGCCGGGGTGTAATCGAATCCTTCCATAAGTTTCTCCCATATATAGTTGGCTACGAATGAGATTGTTGCATTATGGTGATCATGCAGTCTAATCTTAGCGGCCCCGCATGTGTGAGTACTATTGAACGTCTTGATTTGGAAAGTGTCAAGCCCAGTTAATTTAGACGTATGTATTCGCCATGAACAACCGGGTTTGTAGGATGCGGCTGTCACTCGGTAATTAGCGATTTTCAAAGGCCGAATTTGAAAGTTTTTCTCCACCGCGTGCTCTTTGAAATGTTTATTTATCTCTGAAGATCTCTCCAACTTCAAACGTCCAATTCCGATATTCGATTTCCACCTCTTGATCGGAAAACTCGTCCGATGTCTTTGACACTTCGTAAGCTCTAACTACTAATGGATTATCAATGCCTCTCGTAAAATATTTCAGATCCTCTTTTATAAACCCATCCGGTTCATCATCATAATCTTCGACGTTCTCTTCATTAGCAGCGTTTTGAGGTGGTTCACTAGATCCTTCTTCACCGAAGGGGTTTTGATGTGATTGACTAGGCCCTTCACGGAACGGGTCATGACATGGCTGACTAAGCCCTTCACCGAACGGGTTCTGACATGGTTGACTAGTCCCTTCACTGAAGGGGTGATTATATGTATGAAAATAGAGTTGAGCTCCTTCGTTAATCCCTATCGATGACATAGTAGAACATAATTCGTGAGTCATCAAAGTTGTGAATTCACCGGGAAAGATATGATGAAAATCGTCTTCATCCCCCACTCTTAGAGACGTGTAGTCTAACTCTTGACTACAATGTGCCCCATGCATATTTTGTAGTGGGTCATCATATGATTCAACTGGGGCATGATTTAGATCAATAGTTGTCTTCATGGTGGATATGTTTGCCGCAAAATCGCCGTCATCACCTAACTGAACAGTATCATATGTAAGTCCTTCCTCCTCAAACTTATATGGCTGGAAGGAATGGTTACTCATAAAATCACTCCCACCTAGATGTACTAGAGGTACTTGTTCAGCTTCGAATCGGAAGGAGGATGATTCTTTAATGATGAATACCTTTATAATGTCCGACTCGGATTTATAAAACGAAAATAGGGTGGCCAAATCATCTGTTTCATTTGGGTGGCCAAAACGTCGGCAAACACAGGGGTATTCATTATCTTCATAGAGAACTTTATGGAAATTGTTTCATTTGCTCTCGCAAAATTGATAGCAGAAATTCGCCTTTTGAACTGTTCATAAGATATATCTGTCGAAATTGTAATAACCCTCCGGCGGCCACCTTGATACAAACCATCATCATTTACAATATGACCATCAAAGTGACAGAGAAGAGGAATTTCCACACAAGACATCGCCTGTTTAAGAAGGAGAAGGGAGAATGAAGGAGTCATAAGAAGGATGAACAAAATGAATGACAAATTGATAGTAAAATCACTGATACACAATCGATATCGATTGCTTATCCAATCGGTATCGACTTCATAAACAATCGATATCGATTTTATACGTAATCGATATTGAGTGGATAAACAATTGGTAGCGATTTGATACTCAATCAGTATCGATTGTTTATGAAGTCGATAACGATTGTATAAGCAATCGATATCGATTGCTGTAATAGTCGATATCGATTTTATTTACAATCGATATCAATTGTGTTAACAGTCGATGAAGATTTTATGCAATCGATATCGACTTTTTGCATTTATTTAACCAGTAAAATCAAATTTCCAAAATAACTTTCGAATATACACTGGATCTGAACATACCTCGCGTCGGAATGAGAAACTGCAGGATCTTCAACTCTCAAACCTCTGTTTTCTTCTTTCAGGTAGCAGATCTGATGCAGAAGACGTCGTCACCTTCACCATCTCTAACTTCTTAGTAATTCTAGCGCAGATTAAAATAATGAAAAATGGGATGTATTCGTGGGTTAAAGAAAGTCAGAGAAGGGGATAATATGAACTTTTTATTCTCCTTAGGGTCGACTCGGCTTCGAGCTGGTCGATTTGTGTAAAGGTGAAACTATAGGGTCTCTGCAGTAAAAGGTACATTTGACAGAGTTGGTCACATTCTTATCATGTGTGTATTATGAGAAGAGTTCTCTAGTCATTTTTGTTTTTTCCATGTTTTCCAATGGAATCAATATCTGACCGTGTGAGATGCCGGCCATTATTTTAATATCTATTATAATGAATACGGAAGTGAAGGAATTTAAGAATGGAAACCCCTGGCTGCGATTATAGAATCTTTGGCTGAAAAAACTGGTACCCTTTTATTTTTTAATTTATCAAGTTTTCCGCCCCCGCGACCCAAAAGCTTTAAATTGATCGCTTTGTAAGGGCGAAGAGCCTCTCTCCCTCTCTCTCATGGCTCCTCGCAGAAAAGGAAAGGCCCTAATCGTCTCCCTCTCATCTTCGTCGTCTGCGTCATGTCGTTCTTCTGAAACCGAATCAGTTGCAGATTCAGAATCACATGAGGAATCTAGCACAGCTTCCAGGTACTCATCTCTCTCAAACCCTCTATTGGTGTTCTCTTCAATTCGATTTCAGCCTTTTTGTGCTCAAAATTTTCGTTCGATCTCCTTGGGAAATTGACATCACTAGTGACGATGACTACGAATCGAGCGATGGAGAGCTTGAGCGCGAGTCCATGGACGCCGACGCCGACGATTCGGATGAGGGGACATCTGATGTGGATTCGTGTTGCGATCGAGTCGCTGAGTTGCTACGAGGTACTCGTAGATATCGTTTGATTTTTTTGTCTTTTATAAATATTTGATGCTTGTTTTTAATATCAAAATGCTAAATCTGGGAGTGACTGAGGTCTCTATTGTCTTCTGATCCTTCATTTTTCTCAGAATTAAATGAGACAGGGAACATTTGTGAATTAGATGATGACCATGAGTCACTTGATTGATCCTGTTGTAGTCTTCCACATATTGAATCTTTCGATTCATGATTGATGCTTGTTTTAATTACCAATAGGCTAAATCAGAGATTGATAAGGGTCTCTATTATGTCCTGACCCTTCGTTTTTCTCAGAAATATTAAATTGACGAACATTCTGAATTAGATGATGATCATGTGCTATTTGATTGATCTTGTCTAGTCTGTTATATATTTGATCCTTGAACTTGTGATCAATATTGGTTTTAATTTTGTAGTTGTAGAATACTTTTTATGTTTCGGTACAGTCTAGATTTTCTGTTAAAATCTCTTAGGCCTTGTTCAGGTGTTTCCTAGCTTTAATCCCGACAACTCAGATTCCTGCCGATTCTTAGCAAACTCTGATTCCTGTCTTTACTCAGATGTGTTCTTAAGTTGCTCTGATTCCTGATTTTTCTCATAAAAAATAATTTCCCAATCGTTCTTGAGTTCTTCTCTGAAAAGCTTAGAATCGTTTGAATCGGTGGTTGTGCTACCGTCGTACGAATGTTATCAGACTGCTTATCGTACTCGGATTTAGCTAAAATTTTACGGACGACTAATCCATGCAAAATAGTACTTATTTGACGGATTGTTTTTTGAATATAAGTTCTTACAATACCAAAAGCTATATATATATATATATATATATATATATATATATATATATATAGGTAATAAATATTACATACTCAGGAAAGTGCCTTGGCCGATATCATTCATGCAAATTTACGAGGTTCATTAGCCTCGAACATTCAAAATTGGCTTAAGTGAAAAGCCAAATTGTAGAAATACAAAGTAAAATAGAATGTAGTAAAGTGACATATAACCCTTCTGTAGTTGACTACAAGGTAGCGCTGTCGTCATCCTCATCCTCGCAAGAGTATGAGGCAGTCATTGTATGTCTGGGAGAACCAGTTTGGTCCTAACTATCCTCGCGAACATGCTGCAAGGGAGGCTCCCAATCGGGGTCCAACTCATCCTTCGTCTCAATGATATGGTCGAAAGTATCGGCCTTGGAGTTTGAACTGAGGAGCACTGGGTTATTTGCGACTCCCGGTGGTCGAATGATCTGAGTCACGGGCCGTACTGGTGGTGCATGATAGGCTAGTCGGGCTAGTGGGTTTTGGAAAGGGCCTCAGATTTCTGGTACCCGGACTTGAGGACGAATCCCCGAAGGCACAAGTGCAATTGGATGGTGTTGGGGGAGTAGGTGCGGCTGTGGCCCCCGATATGGTCAATCCTTTGCCTAGCTGGAGGGGTGGGCTGCGAGGCTGACTACCCTGTGCGTGATTGCGCTGAGCTCGGAGTTCCCGACATGGCTGCCAATAATTGAGGACATTGCTACTATGTCAAAAAATTAAAATTATAATAATCGACTTTAAAAATTATATCGATCGTCAAACATCTCATTAAAGCTTCGAATGATAGTTTCATTACATCCTTTGAAACACATATACAAACAAAAGAGCTACAGTAAAGAGAATAGCAAGTCATGAAAGCAAATCACACACACACACATTATACATACACACTCTCAGCCTGATTTCTACATACTATCCTAGGATTGACCGATTCTGGGGGAAAATTGAGGGGGGGGGGTTCGTCATGTGACATGACTGGGAGCTGGGAGTTGGGGAGAACGTGGTGGATCGTATATCTCAATAGAGTCTCCTCGAATGTGGTGGCGTTGGTTGATGAGACGATTATCTGAGGGGGTGTTTACAAACCTTTCAAATGCATTGATCGCTTCCTCATTTATTCTGAACGACCTGTGATAGGCTCCCAAGAATCTTGTGATTTCTCGCGAGCAACCTTCCCATCTTCGATAAACACTAGATCTCCTACCAATGAAAGAGACGTAGTATATACCCATTACATCTGAGGATATATACTAAAATTTCAATAAACATATTATTATTATTATTCTAAGCGAAAGTAATATATTAATATTATATTAAGTTAACAACATAACATGCATAGAGCCTATTAGGGTCAACGTGATTGTGCCGCCACATTGTGTTGGCTATATTTTCGTGAAATGCGGCCATCCATTCACGATTGGTTGGGGTTTGAGTGTAGTGAACGTCCAGGTCTGGTTCCTCAATGGAATCATCTCGGGGTTCCAGTACGCGTTCCTTAGGCCATTCCCCAAAGAATGGATCGTCTTCATCATACATCCTTATGTAATTATGAAGTATACAACATGTAGTTACCATCTTCACTTGTGTTTTAATGGGGAACCTTGTTGGGTTTATTAGTATTGAGAACCGTTGTTTAAGTACCTTGAAAGTGCGTTCGACCATGTTGCGCAAGGAGCCATTTCGCTTTTTGAAAAGCTCTTTGGGGGAGACTAGGGCATTTGAGCTATTAAACTCTTGAAAATGGTATTTTACTCCATGGTACAGAGCTAAAAACCCTCTCATATTGGAATAACCCCCATCGACAAGGTAGTATTTCCCTTGTGGCACATGAAGCCTATTAAGGGGCCTTGACAGCACACTAGCAAGAACTTTTGAGTCAGGACTAGAGCCCTTCCATCCTGAGAGTACATATTGGAATAGTATCGAAGGTCACACACAAAACACAACATTTTGTGATGTTGCTTGCTTGCGATCTCTTCGGAACCGTAATGTCTACATGTGTACCATCGATGGCTCCTACAACATCCTTGAACCAATGATACACCCAAGCTTGTTCAAGAGCTCAGGGGGCGTGACACTCGTAGCTTGCTTCACAAACTCGGGGTAGAGATCTAAAATAACGACAAGTACACTATTAAATGAGAGGCTAATGGTTGACCCTGAACGCTGAAATCTATTTTGCACAGCCCGATTCTTTTGATTTTGAGCTATAGTGTAAATGAAAATTGCCATGACCTCCTCGACCATCATCCTCTGTGTATCTTGTAGGAGACCCTTCGACCTCAGGCCATTGCATAAACTCTTAAATGTAGGTGTGCATGTGCGAAACAGTTTGTATGCAATGGCCTGAGGTCGAAGGGTCCTACAAGATACACAGAGGATCGAGTTGTGCTGTCATCGCTTTTCAGGATGAAGCATCAAATAGTAGACCGTCGCATTGATGATGAAACCCATTGTCATCATGATGATCAGTTTGTCATTGGACACGATGGGAGGTGCCATTCAACCAATTTATTTAAAGGCAATGCAGAGTAAGGAACAATTAGAAATTTATTTTAAAGAGTAATAGAAAGACAAGCCTATTGAGGTGGCCATGGCTTCCCAAGCAACATAAATAGGTATGCTTGGCGATGGCTCAGGTCCATCGCTACCAATTAGGAACTGGTTTGTTCTACCCTAACACATAGTTCTATAAACATACACATGTCGATAAAGTTGTTTGTCTTCATTTCCTCCAATATCTTTATAAATATATTGTACTTGGTGGTAGGGGCGTGGCGTTGAGTTACAAGAGTGTCAAGAGATGTTTGAAACCCATCCAAGCGATCAAGTAGATCATCTGAAAGATTAGAGCTCTTCCTTTTTCGTCCTAGAACCAGAGGTGGAGGACTGTGTTGGGCGGGTTCTTGAGGACGAGCTTGGACTACTCTCCGTCGTGAAGGGAGATTGCGCATGACTGGATCTTTCTTGGTTGGGGGGGGGTCAGATTGTTCGAATACCGGATGATACGAGTCACCGCTATCGTCACCGCCTAGTGGAACGGTGTGCTGCTCGTCTTCATGGGAATCCATTGAGTGGAACTCCTCATGCCCAGTGTTCATGGTATTTCCGAATAAAAGGCATAGACTAGTATAGTCTTGCGCCTCATGGCCTTGAGAGGTCATTGCCCACCCAAAACCCTGGTGTCAATTAAGGAACAATGAACATAATTCTTAAGTTCAGTTAAAACTCAAATTGCATAAAATCAACGTGATTTGTAAGGTCTTTTAAGGACTAACCGGTCGATTGCAAAAACTGTTCCAAATTTCGGGCTTTGCAAGGACCCTCTTCCCATGGTCGTCCCATCCGAAACCACTAGTTTCCAGGATGCATTTCATTTGACTGTAGTGATTTTCACAGTCCTCAAATGGTTGTAACACTTCTCTTTTGTGAGTTCTTCCAGTTTATCCTGGAAGCAAGGGTAGGTCTTTAACTTCATAGCCAATTCTGGCCAAACATTGTTTTGCTAGGAACCCACTAGCCAATTTTCGGCATAGATGGAATTGTTTGACCATCTCCTTGATGAAGGCCTCCTCCATCTTCTCATCCCATGAATAATTTTTCGTCTTATCGGAAGCAGCGACCTTTTGTTTTCCTTTACGACCGGTCATACTACTAACTTATATACAAAACACTTAATTAGAGGTATGGAACAGTAGGCACCACATGTTTTAACCAATTAATAAAATATTTCGGTGATCCTTAAGGATACACAATGATGTTTGGGCTGGTTCTTTATGAAGATCATAACAGTTGGTCACTGAGGTGAAAAATACTAACACCATTGTCGGAGAGCAACATTATCGGAGATACCCATTAGCTTACCTCTTTGACATTGATGATGGCTAACTTTTGTACTAGTTTTGGTAAAAACATGGACTAATTCGAATGATTTAATATCGGTCCATGCTTTTTGTGAAGTATGTAAATTTATAGTGACCGTCATGAGGGCCTTTTAGTGTTGATAGACGAATCCTACTTCACCACACTTGTGTTTTAATGGACTGCCTTCCACCACACTCCAACTCCACGTCAACCACAGTTTTGTTCCCACACACTCCAACTCCACCACAGCCCATTTAAATTACATATAAGCCCCAACAACTAATTAAATTACATATTTGTATAAGTCAACAGGTCCTCCTAATGGGGTTCAACTTACCGGCTTGTAAGAGTTTGAGAGTTGGAGACTTTTTAAATTGCATGCACCCATAAAAGAAAACTAAAGTCAAATACCATAGATGAAAGATAAATGCAAAGAGTATATACAAGCACAACAAGTAATTTCAGTCCATCAGTTAACTAGTAGGTGTCACAAAACATCATACAAGTAATCCCAACGATCTACAAGCATACTAATCTCAAACTCCCCTACAAACACAACAACCTCAACCTCAATTTTTTTATTTCCAGGATGTCCATGACAGAGCATCATACAAGGAATGGGCATCACAACATGCCTAATATTTACAACAAATTGGCAAATTATTATAAATGAGCAAATGAAAGAATAACTAGTTATAAAATCAAGCTATTTTGACAACAAATTTTCAGTCATTTTTTACAAATCAGCCTCTGTTTGCAGTAAGCCAAAGTGGACAAATATAAGCCCCAACAAAGTAAAGTCAACAAATATTACAACAAATTCAAAATTAATTACAACAAACTCAAAATTTTATACCAGCCCAAATCTGTCTTTACAAATGGGTTATACCAGCACAAATAGTCTATAGCAGCAGCAAAGGTATTTTTTTTTCCAGCAAATAGGCAAACCAAATAATGAGTTGCTTTGTGCATCGAATGAAAAATTTTGACAACTAATATATACCATCTTTTTTTACAAAAAACTTTATTTTTACAGCAAAGGAGGTAAAAAAAAAAATTACAGCCGAGTAAAAAATATTTAGAGCAAATGACAAAATTTAGCTCCAACACAATTCAGCCTATGTTTGTAAATCAAGTCAAGCCCAAACACATGCCATTAAATAAGCATATATTCAACTGTCACAAGTTCATACACACATGCCATTAAAAAACCAAATATAGCAGGCCTCAAATTCGAACACTATAACTTGCCTTTTCAACCAAACCTTCATACATAAATAAGGACAGGTAGAAGACCATAGAAGGTAAGCTACATATCTACCAAATTTGAACTGTGTGGCATACTACCACCAAACTATCAAAAACTTTTGCATACCTGTCAAAGAGAAGATGAGAATCCGAAACCTTGGCTGCTCTTGGTATGCCTCTGAAGGGCATTTTATAGAGGACGACAGGGGAGATGAGCTGTGGAGATCGAATAAAATCTCCCCATCTCAATACCACTTTAATGCCTCTCTGCAGCTTGTAGGGATAGGTCCTCGACAGATGCACCTATCCTCTCCGTTTTTATGTAATTATCTGGTCATTTTTAACTTCAAACTCCTTCAATCCCTTGGACCAATGCAAGCATTAGCTAAGAATTGTGAGACATCCGAAAATCCAATGGATCAAGGGGCTAGCTGCACTGTGCAGCATGTGTAGATGGGAGCTACCATGACTAGTGGCATGGCATCTCCTTTTGCTGTAGCTCCTAGGTTTGTCAGCTCCAGCTACAATGGAAGAAAAGGGGGCCTGTGCAATTTAAAACTCATTCTTGTGCATTGAAGAAGACCAAGTAGTTTTAATATGCTTTCACTGTTGCTCCAAGTGTTGTCAACTCCAGCTACGATAGATGAAAGGGGGCCTGTGCAGTTAAGAAGCCATATTATGGTGTGTTGAAGAAGACGCAGTAGCCTCTGTTCTAAAATGTTGGGGCTGGAAAAGCAATTAAAGCTCTGTTTCTATAGTTCGTACTTGTAGCCGTTGGAACTGGAAAAGCATGAGCTTCGATCCAGTGTGCATATGTGGGAGGACTACAGTTTTCATCACCAAGAATCCTGGCTTTCCTGAGTGTTTGCGTCGGAAATGGACCTGTCGCTTTCTTCAGGAAACCAACCCAAAACCGGTGGATCCAACAATAACTCTCGAACAGCTGAAAGGGTAGGAAAGTGTAGGAAAGCAGTTACTTTCCGAGTGCAAACTCAGAATCCGCCCGATTCTGAACTTGCGAACGAGGCCTAGGGTTAGGGTTTATTATGAGCAGAAACCTTAATTTGAAGGAAGTAGACTATAGAAGGTTGCAGTCTATTTTAATTTTACCTTTTTAAAGTAATAGGTCAACAGTAACTTTAAAGTGGTTCTTGGATTAAGAACAGTCAACAAAGTGATCATTGGCCAATTTTTTTGAATTCATGTTATATTAATTGGATCCTAGTCTTTAATGCTACAGGGAATTAAATAAATTCGCATTAGACTAACCATTAGGCAAGGAAACATTGGTGTATTGGCTTGAGAAGCAATTACAAGTTCACAATTTATTTATAAAATGTTTCTTCGCAAGAGACCATTTCCTTGACCAATTACAAGTTTCTCAATGAACAATTACTATATCTGAACTTAAGCCTGACTCCATTTGGTTTTAAGAATTCTGAGGTATAAGTTATAACATATGTAATGTTGGCTGAGAGACCATTTCCTCGACTTTATTATATTGGTGTCTTAAGGTTCTTGCTTATGGCCATTTTGTGTGAATAAGGTTGAAACTACATTCCAACAGCTTGAGGTTGTAAAGACTTTACTAAGAATGCTTGCAAGGATAGTTGCCACCTCTTGACAATTTAATCCTCTCTAATGCCCCCTCTCTTGAACTGTGTAAACTGTAAAATTGACAACTAATAATGACAATTTTCCCAATGAGTAAAGTGGACAATGTTCTTTGACTATAGAAATTTAGGCAAATTTAGTGAACATCATAGCCTCGAGGAGGGTTCAGTTGAAATAGAATCATTTAGTGCCACATTGCCATAGATTTTCTATTTAGACTCACTTTGCAATTAGATGGTGGATTTGACAAGGACATCATGTCTCAAATACGATTAAATCCTGGTTGGATTAAATGGAGGCACACACACAAATGGAGTCTTTTGCGACCCAAGAATTCCACTTAGAATAAAGGGACGTTTTTATAAGACGACGGTTAAACCTGTCATATTGAGTGGTATAGAATGTTGGGGTACGAGAAAGCGACAAGAAGGTAGAATACATGTGGCCGAGATGCATATGTTGAAATGAATTTGTGGAATAACAAGAAAGGATAAAATTTTGAATGAGTACATATGAGGAAATTTGAGAGTGACACATACAAAGGAAAATATTATAGATTGTAGCTTGAGGTGGCTTGAACATGTTCATTGGAGGTTAGAAGCATATCCAGTATGAAAGGTTGAGACTATAGTTACACAAAAACCTTTTTTACCCTATCGTACTAGTCACCATTCGTACCAGTACTGGGGACTGGAACAAAACCGTTTCTGAACATTTTGGAAACTTTTCAGAAACCTTTTTAGAAATGTGTTTCAATATATATTTGAAACTGATTTCATTTTAAACAAAATCTGTTTTCTATCTTAAGAGAAACTTGTTTCAAATAGAAACTCATTTCTATTAAAAGAAAAATATGTTCCTATTAAATTGATACTTCTATCTCGTAAATATGAATGTAGTTCTGTCCTTCTATACAAACAATTTTTTAGAGCCATTATATTAGGTCAAGATCTGACTTTTATGGATTTGTAGGGACATTGAAAAAATAATTTATTAAATAATAGAATCGGGGAATGAGCTTCATGTGCATATGATTGAAAATTATATGTAGATTTTAGATATGTTTCTAGTAATATATTTTAGCAAGTAATTTGGGTAATATTATGTTATATATACTAATAGAAAAATTTAATCATGTGCTCTCTTCACCTAATCATAGATCTGTTCAATGAATCATGCGTCTAAACTCGAAAATTTAAATATATAAGTAATAGTATAGAAATATAATTCTCATATATAGTTACACAAAAGAAGTACCAATATCGTATCAATATCATGTATATGTCACATTTATTTCGCATCTATGTCGTACTACTAGCATTTCTAGGACGAATCCATCTCGTATCTATGTCGTACTGATGTTTTATTTATTTCGTACCTAAAATGCCTCTATTTTCATACCTATAACGACTATTACGTTTCAATGTTATATCAGTATCGTATAAAAAACGTATGAATAAAAACGTACCCGAAACTTTTTTCACCTAAACATACCAGTACCGGTAGCCATACCAGTACCAACACCTGGCAACTATGGTTGAGATGCTACAAGCACAAGGAAATAGGAGAAGAGGGAGACTAGCGAAGACTTGGAGGGCACCATGAGAAGGAACATGAAGGATTGTGAAGTTATAGGGAGCTTAGTGCTGATCAGAAATGCGTAGCGAAATAGGACTGGCAAAGCCGGCCCCAATAGATGGGATAAGGCTGTGATGATGATGATGATTTGCCAAACCTTGATCACCCACTTTTGGAAAAATTAAGCTGGTCTGTACAAACAGTAAGTGCCTAGAACACTTCTTTGAAAATTTTCTCGTGTATTCACATACGATTTGTCTTGAACAAACAGAATCATTTGACTGTTTAAAGAATGGGAAACCACCCATATCAGGTTCTGCTCTATTGGTCTTTAATAAAGAAGAAGCAGGGGTGAATGCAAGTGTTTGATCATGTTCTTCCCCAGTACTCCATTAGAGGCATGAGAAACACCCCATATAAATTAAGTAGGGGAAACAATAATGGCTGGGAAAACATAGATGTCTCAGAATAGGTGCCAGGGGAAGGAGAACTGTATGGAAAGGATAGCTCAGAAGAGCACTTGAAGGAAAGCTAGACATTTGTTTAGTATATTACTGGAGTACTTATTATGTTTTTACAATACTTCTTTCTAGAAGCAGTTAGAAAGCAAGGAAAGCAATTGCAAGATTTCCTTTCTTTCTTAAGTATGCTTTGCTTTTCTTGCATTATTTAGGGTTCTGTATTGAGGAATGAGGACTACTTAATAATTTCACATATGTATATTAGACCGGTCACCAGGTTAGTATATGCCAGCTTCTGATTTAAAATTTGATTTTGAAGTTACCAATCAAAGGTAGTCAGCTCTGGTCAGATATGGTCAATGTGAGATCTTCCAGAGCACTAGAAGACTATTAGAATATTTATTTAATTCAAACTTCATTCAGAT
The DNA here is from genome assembly GCA_021018995.1 of Chloranthus sessilifolius. Taxonomy (NCBI): domain Eukaryota; kingdom Viridiplantae; phylum Streptophyta; class Magnoliopsida; order Chloranthales; family Chloranthaceae; genus Chloranthus; species Chloranthus sessilifolius. The sequence continues at coordinate 63,009,328 of CM037586.1, forward strand.
TAGTGAGTCTTTCAATCAGAAGTTTAAATTAGAATAAGAATTCTTTATCTTTATATTCCACAGGGAACAAGTAGTTTGTTTTAATTAGGACTTTTAATTGTTATATATCGTTGGAATGCTTTATATTTAGATCACTTAGGGGTCAAGTAGTTGTCTTGAATGAGAAGTAGGATCCTTATAATGCTTCAAATAGTTCAATGGGGTGAGCCTTGATTTGTTATATGTTTATTTTATTTTATTTATTTATTTATTTATTTTTTTCATTCGTTTTTGGATTTTTCTTGTTTGAAAGAGTTTGAGTATAATTGCTACGCCCATATAATTTTACTTTTTTGTCTTATTCTGTGTGAACTTGCATTTGCTCCAACTTTAATCATTATAACATGGTTCTAAGAGCGAAAAATTGTTTACTCATGATACATGATTTTTGCTCCACAATCATGCAATGTTTACGGCACTTTTCATGGTTTCACCTTTGCTGTGGTTTAACCTGTGGATCAATCATTTTTTGAGATGTCTCTTGATAACTTCTGTTGTTTCTGTAGGAGGGCGTGATCTACAGAAGCTGAAGCTGGCGGAATGCAGAGCATATTTGCGGAAACATGAGTTGAGATTGAGCGGGACCAAACCAATCTGTATACAGAGAATTCAGGAGCACTGGAGGTCAGTCATTTCATTTTACATATATCATATGCTTACTAGACTATGGATTTACATTATCATTTATCCAGGACTGTTCGCCTGTTAGAGTTTGTAATCCTTTTCGTCTTAAAGATAGAATGTCTCCATTATACTAATTACATTTATTTATTTTCAAGCTTCTTTTCCTTATGGTGATGGATATATTGGAAATAACTACGTTTGGTCATTTAACCAAAGAATATAACTGAAGATGTACCATATTTTTGTTTAGGAATTTTCCTATCTACATTATATAATAATCATCATGAACTAGAAGCTTGCAGATTTATATGAAGTATTTAAGCAACAAACATAGTGTTTTTCTGCAACAGTCAGAACAACCAACTAATCCAAACTTCAGGTGCTCTCGATAATGCAGTATGGAGGGAATGCATCTGCGAAATGCCAAAATATACTAACTCTATCCAAACAGAAACATGTAATGTGACAGCCCGGATTTCGGCACCCCGAAACTCGTGCCATCAGCACGATCCTCCAGACCGTGCCCCAAAACTATGCACGGAACAATGGTATAACAAACAACAATTAAGAAATAAACAATTAACTGCATAAAACGGAAAGGTTAATGTGCTTAACTGACATAAACAAAAGACAGTTCTACTTTCATGCCACTGCATGAACAGAGAACCGATCCGAACCATCGGTGATAAACGGATCACCCCAGATGGTTCGCCAAAAGAATTAAGTCAACTTAATTACATTGTTCATAAAAAATAAAAGGCTTGACATACCAAGCCGTATAATCTACTTACAAAACTCTCTCAAAGTACTCAGCGGAGTCTCTTAGAAGAAGTCCTTGGGAGGAGGCTCCAACTCGTCCCCAGGCACGTAATCTGAATCACCCGGATCTACGTCTCCCGAAGCCTCAGCTGCTGCTAACAAAGGACCTGCGACGTATAGTCTAAAGGGGTGAGCTACATCCTAGCTCAATAGGGAACAACACAATGAACATATAAATCAAAACTCACATATATTCCATGATATTCAAACATGATGTGTCTATGCATTTGCTAGAAAAATAGTTTAAAAGCTGATTATTTGCATTCAAGTTTACTGATAATTTGCATGTCTTACTTTACTGTTGATTTATCATGAATGACACTGAACAGGCCTAAAGCAAAACTTAAATCTTCAACTTAAGTAATCCCCGAGCAATATAGCATCGAGCCCCGATGGAATACCCACCATCGTCGCCTAAATAGACAGTTATAAAAATGTATTCCCTGAGAATACTACCCAAGCCCCTTTCTCACTAGGCGGCGGGGTTAAATCTCACTCAACATTCCTGGGATGTGCTTACTGTGTACGGATAGACCTCCGCACTGGTGTACGGATTGGCCGCCATATCGGTTACGGATATCCTGTCGCGTCAGTCGTGGGTATCCCGCTACGTCGGTGGGGTATTATAAACAAACCTCAAATAACAAAAATAACATGTGATTTACATATAGTTGTTCACCGTGTAAAGTGCTATCTTATATCAGTTAGGCCTCAATAGTAATTATTCAATCATATATATACATCCCTGGGATGTATAACGTACTCACATCACACTGATGCCTTTATTACTTTCTCATCCCCTGGGGATGTCTCATTCTCATTAGATTACTTGATCTTAGTTACTCGCATCACACAGATGCTTTTATCACGTTCTTGGTGTCACACACACACCCATTTTCACAAGGCTTTTCATGGTTAAAACATTTCAATTCTGATAAATATATTACTACATACATGCTCTTGCAATTAAAGTACATGTTCAAGGTGTTTCCTACCTCAATTCTCTGAAAGTCCAAGCATTAAGGTCCCACGCGGCTCCTCATGCTTGCTTTCACACATACCACCTATGGTACATCATAACACATGCAATACATCACTAAAGATGTAATAAAGAAGTACCTAGACCCTCTATGAATCTCAAAGTAAAACTAGAAAGTTAAGTAAAGCTGCCAAAGTCGATTAATCGATTCCCAAAATCGATTAATCGAAACCCAAATCGATTAATCGAAACCCAAATCCATTAATCGATTCCCAAAATCGATTAATCGAGATTCAAATTCGATTAATTGATCCCAAATCGATTAATCGAAGTCTAACATTTTAAGGTCGATTCTCAAATCGAGTGGTCGAAAGTCTGAAATTGATTAGTCGATCCCAAATCGATTAATCGAAATCCAAAGTCGATTAATCGATTTCTCAACTCGATTAGTCGATTTCCCCAGGTCATGTTTCTCCAGCCACTGGGGGTACCCAGTCGATTAGTCGATTTCCAAATCGATTAATCGAGCATCCAAATCAATTAATCGAAATCCAATTCGATTAATCGAAATCGGGCTTACCTGACTTTTCAACTTCCAGACCAAAATCGATTAATCGAATCCCAATTTTGATTAATCGATTTGGCCCGATTCAGCCCCCTTTCTGGCTGTTCTTCCAAATCTTTTCCCCTTCTTTTCTAAACCTTTAATCTACTCTTTTAACCCTACTTGACTGAATTTAATCATGTACAATCTATGCATTAACTTCAATAAAAAACTCACCTCAATAATCCCTTTAAGAATTTGATTTGTTAGTTTTGATGGCTAGGGTTCCAGCCTTTGCTTCAACGATCCCAAATCGCTTTGAATCCGACAATAAATGCTCAATTAGCCCTTTGATTTGCATTCACTCCTTCCTCAATAACTCCTATTGCTTTCTCCCTCTCTCTCTCTTCTTAATTCCTTTACCAACCAAAAGAAAAGGATTCTAGGGTTATTAAGGCCCTTATATCCTCTCTCCTGCTTGTGTGTTAAACACATACACCAGAGATAGGTGTATGTAGCTCAAAACTAACACCATTTACTACACTTAGGTCACATATGCACCACGTTGGTTCATCACTCCATGAATTCAAAGTTTAACCATCACTTGGTCAAATCTACGATCAATTGGGCACGAATCCCGAGGTCAAAGTTAAACGCTTAATTTTTCGGGATATTACATTCTCCCCACCTTGAGAATTTTTGTCCTCGAAAATAACCCAAGGGCGCTCTGGTGTGGTACCCCACACACACAGAGGTGTCACGTACCCACTTACGAAATTAAATTACGCATCATACAGTACAAGAAATAAAACTAATGCAAGGACATCCAAAACTGATTTGTATTCCATTAAAAATTTCAAAATTTACAATATCTTTAATTGTTGTCGATAATTATAATTTAATTTCAACAGTACAAAATGTCTAAAAAGTGACTACAAAATAAACTTTCGTCAGGCGCTCACGCCGTCCCCTCTTCTGGTCTCGATGTAGGCTGCTCAGTCGAAGGCGGCTCTGTGGGTGGTGTCGTCTCCGTAGCTCGGTGAATCGTCTCGGCAGTCGCTTTCAGGGGCGCCGAGCAGATGCATCGGCAAATGTGCTCGCATGGAAAATCTGCAGTGAGTGGAAAGTCAGTCCACTTCAGCCCACGCCTCCTCCTGCGCGAGGCGCTGCTGGTAGTCCAACGGGTAGATGTACCGCATAGTGTGGTACATCAGGAAGTCTATCCGTCGGTTCATCCGCTCATTGTTGGCTTCCATCCTGGCCAACACGTCCTCGATAGTAGGTGCCGGGCGAGCCGCTCGCCGGCGGTATGAAGACGTCGGTGTGGCTGCCGCAGAGTGCTTTGGCAGCGTAGGTGAGGCAGTGGTATGGGAGGGTGCCCCCTCTGCTAGTGGCTCAATGGGGTGTGCTCCCCCCACGGTCCTGATGTGGTGGTGGGGGTGGTGTTGGTGCTACTGGTGTTGGTGCTGCTGCTGTTGGAGCCGCAGCCAGTAGGGTCCGCTTAAGTAGATTGTAGCTACGGCTCCATGAAGAGTTTGAGAACGTCTTCACTCGGTCCGTAGCCCTCTCCTCATGAGGCGATATAGCGTATTCTGGAGCGTTTGAATAACACTCAAGCATGCTCGAGATGAGCCGAGCATAGGGCATTTTTTCTTTAGGCCTTAGATTGCCCTTCATCAACTTGCCCTTCATCAACTTGCCCTTGATGTATCTCATTCCCTCGAGGATGACCATAGTAGCATTAAACCAACGGTCACAGAAGGCCGCGTAGAGTGCCTGTTGCACTTTTTCCGCCCGCTTGGTGTCGTGACATAGCGGGTAAAAGTTGCACTTGATTATGGAATCAAGCATCCACATGTAATGGGGAAGGTCGACCCTCCTAATGGAGGCCCCCGACCCCTTTTTCCCATTTGTCATCCGGGTCGTTATCTCTTCAAATCTCGCCTCTTCCTCGAAGGGTGGGAAGAGGGTGGTCTTGGGTACGAAGTCCAAATGGCACTCTAGGACTTCGTGTATGTGGTGACGAGTGAAGGTGTAGTCACGACCCTCTATCTTGGTCGTGACTATATCGTCGGTAGGTCCGTCCGTCAGTCCTTGGTAAAATAATCGGACCAATCTCGGGTAGTAGGACCCATAGATTGGTTTCAAAATGTTGCCGAGACCGGCCTTGACAAGGTAATTACTAGCCCATTGGGTCTCGCCCGATACATCGGGGTTTGTAAACAGGGTTTCATCTATAATGTACTCGATTTCAAAAGTTTTAGCCGCCCACCACTCGTTGGGTTGGAGTACATTCATGGGTGGTGGTGGCATTGGAGAAGACTCGCGCGAAGACGCGCTCGTCGAACCGGATGTGGTATCCGATGCCGACGGTGACGGAGTTCTCATCGGTGATGGGGTAGGTAGTGGCGGTGCAGCGTTCTTACGCTGGACCGGGAGTTTGGACGTTGCCTTCTTCGAAGACAAACGCGTTTTAGGCAGCATTTTAGGTGAAAATTCACAAAAACTAGGGTTTATGTGGTTTGAAATGGAAACGAAGCGAAAACTAGGGTTTTACCTTAGGTATTCGACCCAATGTCACGCGATTTCGATCCGAAATCGATTCGAAATGCCCAAAAACCCTAGGTTGCTCGTCGGTTGGAGAAGGAGAAGGCGCGCAAAAGCAAAAACTCCAAATGATTTCGAATGGGGAGAAATCCCCCTCGATTTATATATATATAGGCTCCGGTTCGATTATTCGATTTCCAAAATCGATTAATCGAGTTTCAAAACTAGGTTCAGCCGCGCGAAATAGATTAATCAATTTCCAAAATCGATTAATCGAAATCATTTCGATTAATCGAAATCGTGGTTATTTAAATTTTTAAGTTTTCGAGCTCACTGGTGTGAGCCAGTCGATTAATTGAAATTTACTTCGATTAATCGAAATTCTAAAATCGATTAATCGAATTTTACTTCGATTAGTCAAAATCGTGAGGTTCCTTCAAAATTTTCCCCATTTCCTCAAGTGACTCGATTAATCGATCTTCCAGATCGATTAGTCGAAATCCCAAATTGATTAATCGAATTCTTCTTCGATTAATCGAAATCGTATAAAATTCTTCAAATTTTTTCCTAAAATTCTTAAGTTACTTGATTAATCGAATCTCCAGATCGACTAATCGAAATCCAAAATCGATTAATCGAACCTCAAATCGATTAATCGAAATTTCACTTCTTTCATTTTCTGAATCCTCATTAAATTTCCACTCACTGGCGCATGCCAGTCGACTAATCGACCAAAATCGATTAAAATCGATTAATCGGTTTTGATCAGACTCCTCAGATTTTTAAAGTTTGCTGTTTCTTTTGGTTCCTTAGTAAAACATGACCAGTTGGTCATTGGTTCTACAAAATACATCATCACGGCCATGTCATGGCTATGTTGAATTCTAAGTACGCATTCGACTTTGTATTAGGAACATTGTGCGGATAAAAATTTGTTTCTCTTGAATGAATTGATCAAAAGATCGATATTGGATTACAACATATAATTTAAATCCACAAACATGCTTGCGGTGATACAAATTTTGACTCTCAAGCTGTCGCGAACAAACCCGGATACTGTTCTTTCACGTCGGCCCCTCGTTCCCATGTAGCTTCTTCGGCCGAATGATACTTCCATAAAACAAGTACTAATGGAATCACTTTTGTCCGCAACACTTGTTCCTTTCGATCCAGAATCGCCACCAGCTCTTCGATCATGGTCATATCCTCATGCATCTCAAATGATTGACCACTCAACACGTGATCAGGGTCATTAAAGTACTTCCTGAGCATAGATACGTGCAACACATTGTGTACCTGATCAAATAACGGTGGCAATCCAATGCGGTAAGCAACTTCCCCTACTCGACCTAAAACTTCAAACGGTCCAAGATAGCGGGGACTTAGCTTCCCTCTCTTTCCAAACCTCATCACCCCCTTCATAGGTGACACTTTCACGAACACGTGTTCACCCACCTTGAAGTCTATACTCGTTCGCTTGATATCAGCGTAGCTCTTCTGTCTGCTCTGAGCCGCTTTGAGTTTTGCTCTTATCATACGAACATAGGTGGCATTGTCTTCAAGTATCTCGGGTCCCAAAACAAATTTCTCCCCGGTTTCTTCCCAATTGATGGGCGATCTACATCGCCGTCCATAAAGAGCTTCATACGGTGTCATCCCAATGCTCGTTTGAAAACTGTTGTTATATGCAAACTCAATCAAAGGTAGGCGCTGATCCCATGATCCTTGCAGTTCTAACATACACGCCCTAAGCATGCCCTCGATGATTTGATTGACTCGCTCTGTCTGTCTATCAGTTTGTGGATGAAATGCTATATTGAAATCCAATCGCGATCCCATTCCTTCTTGAAATTTCTTCCAAAACTTCGATGTGTACAATGGTTCACAATCGGAAACGATATTGCTTGGGATCCCGTGTAGGCGCACTATCTCTTTCATATACACTGGACCACTCTGATTGTGGACTACGAATTCTCGGCTTTTTGTTCACTGGCTCGTAGTTCCCCGTTCTGCTCTGGTCCGCACTTGCTCTTCCTTACTGTTCCCTCTGATGGTATCGGTTATTATTTTCTTCTTCAACCACATATCACAAGATTGGTGTGCCGCCGATTATCCAAATAAGATAATCATCTGCTAAACTAGATTTCTAGAACGATCAACCACAACATAAACTATCCATGAGATTGTCAGCCCACAACAAGTTATATGAGTCATAATTGAAATTTAACCATCGCCATAAAGGAAGAAAGAACTATTCAACCATTAATTTTCAACACGTATCATTAATTTCAATAAAGGTGCCCACATACATGTATCAATAGATGAGCAATTTGCCTCGATTTTAAATCCAAGCACCATATTTAACGTGTTTTGAGATTTAACACACACGAGAAGGTACACACTATGATTGTCTCTACTATTAACACCTTACCCATCGCATCGGCGTAAGTCTCTAATTTTCACATGAACACATTCATCCGAGAAAAGTCTGATTAACCAAATTGATGCTATCTTTATCAGAACAAATCAACTCATGACTCGAAATAGGTCTCATCTGTCTAGGAACAAGAGTTCACAGTCACCCACTTTCTGATACGCAACGGCGGTAAGAGAAATTACCAAAGTGAGATAAAGCCATCACCAAGATGAGATAAAGCCATTATCAACATGAGGTAAAGCCATCAGCAAAATGAGATAAAGCCATCACCAAAATGAGGTAAAGCCATCAGCAAAATGAGATAAAGCCATCACCAACATGAGATAAAGCCATCATCAAAATGAGAACCTCTAAAACCTACTGCAACGATTTTAAAATCTTCAAACCTTATGCCCTTAACCAGTTTTATGATACGCGGATAACGTTCCGATCATACAGGAAGGGCAAAGGTGTGACACATCTTGTCTTTTCATTCAAGGAGACGATTACAAATGATCTCCCTCAAGGTCTTACCATTTAGGTGCACCAGGATAAGGTCGTGCATAAATACTTAGGCATGACTAATTGACTCTTCATGTGCACAACTCTCAACACACTCCCTATACTAACTGAATCTCCATAGAGTCGTTGAAAATCTATAGTCATTCATCATGGCTTAGGTGAAAACAGCGCAATCTACCGTAGTGACATCCAATTCTGCTCTCCAATGATATCCGAAATTTAAATTTTCCTATCCTCTGTCAATTACCTACATGATTGTCCTAAATTCTTCCAATTCTCGAGAAAACTTCCAGAGTAAAGTACAGCGGCTAACAACCGAACTCAAGTTTGAAAGGAATGTATTTAAATACATCATAATAATGACTCATTAGTCAGGACGAAGAATACTAGGATTAAGTCTGTTAATTCAATTTCATTACTCATAATGTCAACTCAACTTCAAATCATGAACAATCTATCCGTAAGTAATTTTACCCTAACTGTGAAGATTTATTCCAGTCTCGCCTTATATTTGTCACCTACTTAGTTAATCCTTTGAAATTGAAATTCGTTTATGTCATGGAGGTGATTTAATCGAATGTACATACGATGGTGTCATGATATTCCTTAAGTGTCAAAAGCAACCACAATTTCTAAGGATATTCATCATCTAAAAATTTGAGAAAATCCTCGACAATCGATAGTAAGTCTATACCTTGGGAAACTTCATGTGCCATCTGGGCAACATGCATCGATTTTTCACTTGTAGGACCTTGAGTCATAGGGAGGATCGGCTCGGAAGTAGACGTCGATGCTACCCGCCTTTGATGTCTCACTGGACAATCCTTGATCTGGTGCCCTTTTTCACCGCATTTTAGACATGTGCGCAAAACTAATCGACACTCTTCCATTTTGTGGCGCTTCCCCCTATTCGCGCGTATACCCATCGATGTAGATGTCGTCGCCCCCTTCCTCAATGCTGAACAATGTTTAATCAGGTGTCCCATTCGCCCACACTTGAAACACCCTCTCATGCCTCGCATACAGTCTGATGTCTTGTGTTGTTTTCCACACCTTGAGCATGACTCAACCTGTGTCAATGGAGAGATGTGAGTCGTCTCTCTCAACCTTGTCGTGAGTAATGCAGTCTACTGAGCCCTTTTGTTGATCATCGTCTCAAGCAACTGGCTATTCTGTTCATTTTCTCCGATACGTCTAGTTCTCACTCTTTTGCGTGGTGCCATTGCGATCTGTCAAATGAAACAAGGTTTCAATCAACAACAATCATGATCATTATGGCTCTATGTTTCGACAAAACATCTAAAACACATCCTATATCCTATCACTAAACTTCTATCACGATCACCAATCATCTCCATTATAAGAGATCGTGAAGATCCATAACCCAAGTCCTAAACGGATCCTGTTGCCACAATTTAAGACTTTAAGAACTCAAAGCCTAAGGTTTTCACCAATTGTGATAGAGTCCTAATTGAATCTCCCATACCCTAACAGAATCTACTGTCATAGTTTTGGATCCCAAGAAGTTCTAGGCCAAGACCTATGCTTAAGCTCTACCGCCATAGCGTCCCTAAAAGACTTAACGCCTATGCTTTGATACCAACTGTGACAACCCGGATTTCGGCACCCCGAAACCCGTGCCATCAGCACGATCCTCCAGACCGTGCCCCAAAACTATGCACGGAACAATGGTATAACAAGCAACAATTAACTGCATAAAGCAGAAAGGTTAATGTGCCCAACTGGTATAAACAAAAGACAGTTCTACTTTCATGCCACTGCATGAACAGAGAACCGATCCGAACCATCGGTGATAAACGGATCACCCCAGATGGTTTGCCAAAAGAATTAAGTCAACTTAATTACATTGTTCATAAAAAATAAAAGGCTTGACATACCAAGCCGTATAATCTACTCACAAAACTCTCTCAAAGTACTCAGCGGAGTCTCCTAGAAGAAGTCCTCGGGAGGAGGCTCCAACTCGTCCCCAGGCACGTAATCCGAATCACCCAGATCTAAGTCTCCCGAAGCCTCAGCTGCCGCTAACAAAGGACCTGCGACGTATAGTCTAAAGGGGTGAGCTACATCCTAGCTCAATAGGGAATAACACAATGAACATAGAAATCAAAACTCACATATATTCCATGATATTCAAGCATGATGTGTCTATGCATTTGCTAAAAAAACAGTTTAAAAGCTGATGATTTGCATTCAAGTTTACTGATAATTTGCATGTCTTACTTTACTGTTGATTTATCATGAATGACACTGAACAGGCCTAAAGCAAAACTTAAATCTTCAACTTAAGTAATCCCCGAGCAATATAGCGTCGAGCCCCGATGGAATACCCACCATCGTCGCCTAAATAGATAGTTGTAAAAATGTATTCCCTGGGAATACTACCCAAGCCCCTTTCTCACTAGGCGAAAGGGTTAAATCTCACTCAACATCCCTGGGATGTGCTTACTGTGTACGGATAAACCTCCGCACTAGTGTACGGATTGACCACCATATCGGTCACGGATATCCTGCCGTGTCAGTCGTGAGTATCCCGCCACGTCGGTGGGGTATTCTAAACAAACCTCAAATAACAAAAATAACATGTGCTTTACATATAGTTGTTCACCGTGTAAAGTGCTATCTTATATCAGTTAGACCTCAATAGTAATTATTCAATCATATATATACATCCCTGGGATGTATAACGTACTCGCATCACACTGATGCCTTTATTACTTTCTCATCCCCTGGGGATGTCTTATTCTCATTAGATTACTTGATCTTAGTTACTCGCATCACACAGATGCTTTTATCACATTCTTGGTGTCACACACACACCCATTTTCACAAGGCTTTTCATGGTTAAAACATTTTCAATTATGATAAATATATCACTACATACATGCTCTTGCAATTAAAGTACATGTTCAAGGTGTTCCCTACCTCAATTCTCTGAAGGTCCAAGCATTAAGGTCCCACGCGGCTCCTCATGCTTGCTTTCACACGTACCACCTATGGTACATCATAACACATGCAATACATCACTAAAGATGTAATAAAGAAGGTTCTAGACCCTCCATGAATCTCAAAGTAAAACTAGAAAGTTAAGTAAAGCTGTTAAAGTCGATTAATCGATTCCCAAAATCGATTAATCGAGATTCAAATTCGATTAATCGATCCCAAATCGATTAATCGAAGTCTCTAACATTTTAAGGTCGATTCTCAAATCGAGTGGTCGAAAGTCTGAAATCGATTAATCGATCCCAAATCGATTAATCGAAATCTAAAGTCGATTAATCGATTTCTCAACTCGATTAATCGATTTCCCCAGGTCATGTTTCTCCAGCCACTGGGGGTACCCAGTCGATTAGTCGATTTCCAAATCGATTAATCAAACATCCAATTCGATTAATCGAAATCGGGTTTACCTGACTTTTCAACTTCCAGACCAAAATCGATTAATCGAATCCCAATTTCGATTAATCGATTTAGCCCGATTCAGCCCCCTTTCTGGCTGTTCTTCCATATCTTTTCCCCTTCTTTTCTAAACCTTTAATCTACTCTTTTAACCCTACTTGACTGAATTTAATCATCTACAATCTATGCATTAACTTCAATCAAAAACTCATCTCAATAATCCCTTTAAGGATTTGATTTGTTGGTTTTGATGGCTAGGGTTCTAGCCTTTGCTTCAATGATCCCAAATCGCTTTGAATCCGACAATAAATGCTCTAATTAGCCCTTTGATTTGCATTCACTCCTTCCTCAATAACTCCTCTTGCTTTCTCCCTCTCTCTCTCTTCTTAATTCCTTCACCAACCAAAAGAAAATGATTCTAGGGTTATTAAGGCCTTTATATCCTTTCTCCTGCTTGTGTGTTAAACACATATACCAGAGATAGGTGTATGCAGCTCAAAACTAACACCATTTACTACACTCAGGTCACGTATGCACCACGTCGGTTCATCACTCCATGAATTCAAAGTTTGACCATCACTTAGTCATATCTACGATCAATCGGGCACGGATCCCGAGGTTAAAGTTAAACGCTTAATTTTTCGGGATATTACATGTAAAGATCTAAGATGTTGACATGTTGTCCTCGTCTCATAAGGAATTCAAGCCTTCCAAAGCTTATGTACTCATACTGTCACAATAGATTCGTATAAGGCAAAGTGATGGAAAGAATATATTAGTACTATCTTGATATGGGTCATTGAAGGTTATCTATATTTTCTTTCTATGTACTGCTGTTGGACCGAGTAAACATATATTAATACTGATTTGTTATGGGTTGCTAAAGGTTTAACTCAATACATATGTTTTCCTTTTGTATACGTTGGACTATTATTGTAAGAATTAACATTCTGGATTCAAAAACCATCTACAAATTTATAAGCACTTTTGTTTTTGATAGGTAATTTATAAGCACTGTTTATACTATTTCCATTAATTCATTTCGATTTGTAGGGTGCCACTCGTTCTTCTTGATTTCTGTCCTAAGATGATGACAGGGTAGGCTAACTTTTCATAGATTTCTTTTTGACAAATCTAACTCATAAGATGGAGAGTGAAGGATTGTGGCTGACTTTGTTTTGTCATCTGGTGTGGATTACAGAGTAGTAAAAATTCTTGGATTTTAGATTTTCTTTGCAATAGTTTCATTACAGAAACATCCATAGAAACTATTTATTATTGGTTAGTATGTAATATAAAAGACCTATTATCTCAAGGCAAATGTTTATAGCAAAAACTTACTAAACCAGAATCCTACCGCAATTAAAAACCTAATATAAATCAACCAAGAAAGAAATGAATCCTCACGACCCCTAAATCACACCAGAAATTAAATTGTAAAATAGATGCCCTAAACAAAAAAAAATTGTAAAATTATGAATAAAACATCTATGTTTTAAGAAATAGGTATCCTTGGTTACTTGAATCCCATAAATCAGATTCCGATACAAAATTGTGTCCTTTGACAGGTATCCATTGGAAGGTGCGGCTGGAGAATCAAGATGTGGGTCCCTAAGTTTGTAAGTAATCACTGGAGCTAAACAAACCTTAGAAGCCGTCTAGGCCATGATGCAGTACTCATCTTGCTCCTCCAAGAGATGAGAGCCTACAAAAAAAACACAAAAACCAGTGGTGGAGTAGCGATTAGTGACATCCCCTGCCTAATCATCATCAGCATCGGCATATAACTAATGCTATGCTGGCAATAAAAATAGTAGAGTATGCGGTGTAACATGCCATGTAGGTAGGTGTGCGATGTGTTGAAATAACATAGATGAACTGATCAAGGAGAGGAAACAATTTAGCCGACAATGTGCACAAGGAGAGTTAGCCACATCAAGCTCATGGAGGTAGTGCAGAAAACCAAGGTTCTTCAACTTATTTGCTAACGAGTGTCCTCTAGTTGATGAGCTGAATTTATCGTAGGTTCAACACAGACACTAAAACCTGTTGAGGTTGTTCTGTAAATATATTAATTAAGAGGAGGCTATCTTCAATCATATCAAAACCTGATAAATATTTAATGAAACCATTGATTCCTTGTAGATGGCACAGATAACCTTCTCTGCAATCAACTTTCTCCATTATCTTTTTTGGAGCCATATTGAGAATCCACGTTCATGTAATTCAATAAAATAGCAGAAAGCAGGAATAGGCATACATTTCAGTGAAAATGTAGCGATTTGAATATCAAGTATAACATAGCAATTGGAGTGTGTTGTGCAAGTAAACTACCTATACCAACTAGTTCTAAACAGGGATTAAAATTTATTTGTAGATGTTGATTTGTACAAATAAAAAATATGTTTAACCTCGCAATCACCAGCTTTGGATCCTAGTAGGGGTATGTTTTAATATTTACTCAAAGTGTAAATGATTAATGACCAATAATTGACTTCGATAAATTATATATACTGAATTTGAAAACTACCAAGTTGACGTGCAGATTTGAAGAAGCAACTCAGATTTTAAATTGCTGGAATGCGGGGCTGTCCATTGAATAAAAAAGGAAGCTGCCATGAGCACACCACTTTCCTATTTCCGCACACTAATTAATGAATTTATTAATTGCACACCAACTGTTGCTACTACACACTAATGAAAAAATTAACGGGGGAAGAAAAATCTTCGGTGCTTCCACCCAAAATTTTAAAATAACCCGCTCATCTCCTACCTTGAGTGGAGATGAAAATTGATACAGAAAAAAATGCTTGGGTTGGTGCGCCACACCCAACCCAGTAGGATATAACAGACTGATCATCGGTTGCCAAACCTCTCAGACCCGGTCATCGATGCCATGAAACTAGCAATTACTTAAATCTGGTTTCTGTTGTTTAAAAAGAAAAGATGCCTGGTGATGGGGGCATCAGATCAAGGGCACCGTTTCATGTGATCTGGAGGCGCAAGAAGAAACCCAAAGCGCTTCATACGACGTGGATCGGCAACCCCATAGAAGATCAATCTATGCACAAGGAAAAGGACAAGATAGGAGGCCAAAAAGACACTTAGTTTATGCGCAAGGAAAAGGACAAGAAAGGAGGCCAAAAAGACAATCTATGTGCAAGGAAAAGTACAATAAAGGAGGTAAAAAGATAGAGAAAAGATGGAGTTCTGCCTAATGTCAATCGATCGAGATAAACTCGAGAGCCATCCTAAAGATGACCGTTGTCGTCGATTGATCAAATTCGTGCAAGGATTTTGTTGGAGTTAGAATTTTGGACGAAAGTTTGACTTTTTTTTGAGTGTTAGTTAAATTAGAACTTTCTATTTTCGTTGTTATACTTAGTTAGGGTTTCGTTAGCCTATATAAAGGCATGTAAAGACTTTATTTGTAAGTTGATGATTAATGAAATTGATAATTGCTTTGTGTAAACCTTGAGAACTTTGGAAGAGTTTTCACCCGAAAGAGCGAATCTTTCAAAACTTGAGGAGCGAATCTTTGTTTTATTGAGCGCTTGGTGTGGAGCTGACGTATATCCTTGTTGTGAAGCCTTGAAACCTTATCTTTCTATCTTGTCTTCTTAATTATTGTCAGGTAACTATTTTCCTTATTTCTTTTAATAAAATTGAAAACCCAAAATCCCTAGTTAATTAGTTGCTAGAATTTTGTTCACACCTTATGAATTGATATATTTTGACCTTCCCCTTTGATTGTATCAATCCTTCGGGCCTTTAATTTCTTCAAATCCTAGAGGAGTCAAGAGACGATACCGTAATTGTCGCTTGATGCCCTAAATTAGATCGAAACTCGAGTTCCCTCATTGGAGCCGCTTTTCTAGATCGGAAAATTTTAATACATGTGATGCTAGAAATAGTTCAACCTAATTGTCTTAATTTAATTTGTTAAATTATTTTATGTGGTTGGATAGTTTTGAATATTTCCGCTATTCAATCTAATTTGAAATTAATCCCAGATTCGCATAATTATGGTTTTAGTGTTTGTCTTGCGTCAAATTGGCATCAGAGAATAGTCTAGTTTAGGGTGCTGCATTAGGACTTTATTTTAATTTTATTTTGCATTTTAGATTGACCATAAGGTATCATATAACTTGTTAAGTTTTGTTGATCATCAATGGCTTCTGATGATCTGGCCATATCTATGCGACTCCTTATGGAGCAATTCGCACAAATGGAAACCTGTGTGGAACATCACCTAGGCGATTTCATGATGACTTGAATGAGGTATCTAATAGAACACCACCTAGGCGATTTAGGGAAAGACAGGTTAACATGGATGATCGTAAGATAGAGATTAGTACGACCCCACCTTGGAGAGAGTTTCATCGTCATGGGCTGTTGATTGATCCGGATGAGAAGTTTCTCAAAACCGTTCATATTGAGGCTCCAACTTATGATGGGGGGATGGATCTTAAAGTCATCCTTGATTTGTTGTCGGATATGGAGCACTTTTTTGATTGGTATGATATGACGAAAGAAAGGAAAGTGAGATTGGTCAAGATGAAATAAGTGGGCCAAGCGCGACTTTTCTAGAAAAATTTAGAGCGCCGTCAAGAAGCCCTTAACCGTGAACCCATCAATACGTGGGTGGACATGAAAGACAAGCTCTATGAGAAATATGTCCCTGTATCGTACACACGATGTCTCCTAGATCAATGGCAAAACCTTCGCCAAAGTAACATGTCTGTTACTGATTATATTGCTAAATTCGAAGAGTTCATTATGCGAGCTAATGTGTCTGAGCCGAGTCAAGTTACACTTTCTAGGTTTAGGACAGATCTTTATCCAGAACTACAGAAGGAGTTGATTCCCCACAACATTGATACATTGGAGGATTGTTATGCCATGGTGCAAGAGTTGGAGAAGGACATTGGAACTCCGTCCTTTGGATGATCTAGTTCTTCCAATTTTGAGTTTCAGACTACCCATACTGAGAAGATAAACAATCCCCAGATTGACAAGGGAAAAGGAAAAATGGTTGAGAGTTCTAAGAGTGCTCTACAACAATGTTATAAATGCCAAGGTTTTGGTCACTTTGCAGCTCAATGCCCTAGTAAATTTCACACCTTGATTATTCAGGTTGATCCCGAGAAAGAGGACAATAAGTTAGAAGTAGAAGTATATGAACCTAATGGGATACCATGTGATGAGGAAGGTGAAACTCCCGTGAAAACAGTAGGTTGCGATAGAAAGGTTTCTATTCCCGAGGAAAGTGTTGATAGCGTGTCCATACCATATGAATTGTTAAAGTCGGTAGGAGCATGCCATCATTCTAATTTGCATGAGATTAATAATCAGATTTTTTTGAATAATGAAAATTCACAGATTTTGTACTAACACATTAGATATGTTTAATGTGTATAATAATGACAATTTTGTGTTGATTTATGATAGTCCCGAGCATGTAGCATCTTTAAATGAGGCAATGATGACGATCTAGATTTTCCTTTAGACATAGACAATCATCCGATAGTTGTGGTGAAGAATCTTACACCTATTCTATGTCCTGCAACCGAATCGAGCTCATTCCAATTCGTACCCTATACTTTACAAACTTCACTACCAAGGTGAGCCAACATCACGAGTATCTCACAGAGTGGAAAGGCAAGTTGAGGGTTGAGCAGCTGAAGTATGCGATGAGTGGGTTCTACAACTCATCGGAGGTGAGTTTCTCCCACTCGGGGAGAATTGACGAGGACATCAGATTAAGGGTACCGTTTCAGGTGAACAGAGGCACAAGAAGAAACCTAAAGCACTTTGTACGACTTGGATCGACAACCCCATAGAAGATCAATCTATGCGCAAGGAAAAGGACAAGAAATGAGGCAAAAAAGACACTCAATCTATTCCCAAGGAAAAGGACAAGAAAGGAGGTAAAAAAGACACTCAGAGAAAAGATGGAGTTCTACCTAATGTCGATCTATTGAAGCCCAATCTCAATTGACTCGAGAGCCATCCTAAAGATGACCATCGTCGTCGATCGATCGATCAAATTCGTGCGAGGATTTTGTTGGAGTCAGAATTTTGGACGAAAGTTTGATTATTTTTTTTGTGTTTTAGTTAAATTAGAACTTTCTATTTTCGTTGTTATGCTTAGTTAGGGTTTCGTTAGCCAATATAAAGGCATGCAAAGACTTGGTGTAAGTTGATTAATGAAATTGAGAATTGCTTTGTGCAAACCTTAGAGAACTTGTGAAGAGTTTTCACTCGAAAGAGTGAATCTTTCAAAACTTGAGGCCGACGTACATCCTTGGTGTGCAGCCTCAAAATCCTTTGATGTGAAACCTTGCAACCCTATCTTTCTATTTTGTCCTCTTAGTTATTGTCAGGTAATTGTTTTCCTTATTTTCTTTGATGAAATCGAAAACCCAAAACCCAAACTTCCTAGTTAATTAGTTGCTGGAATTTTGTTCACACCTTATGAATTGATGTATTTTGATCTTCCCCTTTGGTTGAATTAACCTTTCGGGCTTTTAATTTCTTCAAATCCTAGAGGAGTTAAGAGGCGATACCATAATTGTCGCTTGGTGCCTTAACCTAGATCGAAACTCGAGTTCCCTCATCGGAGCCGTTTTTCTAGATTGGGAAATTTCAATGCATGTGAGTGCTAGAATTGATTCAAACTAATTGTCTTAATTGAGTATGTTCAACTATTTTATGTAGTTGAGTAGTTTTGAATATTTCCGCTGTTCAATTTAATTTGATATTAATCCCAGATTTGCATGAATAGGATTTAGTGTTTGTCCCATGGTTCAAAATTTCGGCCGACAATTCAAATTATCGGCTGAAATGTATCGGTTTCAGTCCCCACCGAAACGAAAACTTCAACCGAAATTTATGTCAAAATACGTATGGAGGGGAAATTTTCGTCCGAAATTTTGGTTTGGTCAGGCCAAAACCGAAAACAAAACCGATATTTTTATCCTTGGTTTGTCCTGCATCAAATCTTCAGTAAACTTTCAAACAAAACTAATCTCTTGTTAATTGGATACCATTTGACCCATCAAAAGTGGTCCCATAATAGAAAAACGGGATGAGTGGTGAAATAAATTGTGACCGTTAGATTAGAAGTTTTAATGGTTAGTTGGGAGTTTTATTTTAGTAGGATTAGACTTAATTAGGGTTTCAAAAATCTATATAAAGCATTGTAATCTCTTATGAGAAATAGTTTCATGATGAATGAAAATTACGTTTGCTTTTGTGCATCTTGTAAAAAAAGGAATTTTTCGTAGAAAACTTGCGATCAGTTTTCGCCTATGAGGAGTGATTCTTCAAAGCTATCATTGATGCGAAGCCAATAAGTCTCTTTGAAGCAATATCGAAGATCTTCTACGTCTTTTCTTCTTTCATTTTTGTTTTATTTGAAGATCGGGAATCCTTTTGTGTGGGCTTTTACACTATTTTAGGGTTAGCACTATTTTTGTCCTGCATCACCTGGCTTTCATGGTTTCTGCCGTAAAAGGTGGCGATTGCTTAGATCAAGTGCTGCATTTTAACCTAAGGAATACACGAATAGAAACCTTAAAAAGAAATCACAATCAGCAAACTTTCTGGAAATCAAACCAATCAATGAAATCACATAGCTAGGAAAAAGAACAAGCGGCTACAGAGAAAATGGTGATACAAAGAATCAAAAGTTTACACATGTCTCTGATGTTATTCTTTACACCGTTAAAACTCATATCAAGCCAAGCTTGGCAATAGGCAAAATGAGAAACAGAGCAGATCCTAATAATATATATGAAGAGGGAGATTGAATTGCTGAAGTAAAATGGAGTTGCAGACTTCGAATAAATAGATGATAAACAACCCAAAAAACCATGGAAGTAATTTGGTTGAAATGCTGGCATGGGAAGATTTTTAAAGCATTTGGGAGGACGACATAATAGGTATTGAATTTATGTTCTTTTAGGTGTGCGAGAAGAAAATAGAGATGATGAAGTACCTCTCTTTCGTGTGTTTGTGTGTGTGTATGTATGTTTAAACATAGATTAATAAGATTTAAGAGTACTATTCTTGGCAAGAAGATTTAATAAAGTACAAAATGTGAACTGTGATATCATTGCAAATCAACTTCCCAGTTATACTCATGCTCCTACAAATAGCTCCTGATATCATCTACTATCTCTAAGTGATAAATACAAACCAAATATGATAATAGGATGTAAGATGATAATGCGTACCTTAAAACCAAGCAGCTAAACAAACGAATAGATGACAATGCGGGCATGATGGACAATATGTGCTCTAAATCTCCCAACTTATCTTCCACTGGGTGCAAATCAACCAGAACTGCCAACATAAGTTCAGAACAATAGCTCAATTGGATACAGCGTATGTTTCTACCTTGAAGTTTGTATGTTCGGTAGCATTTTTTCAATGAAAAGATGGGCTTCCTAGAACTTGAAATTCCCAGCATTATTAAATCAGTAGCTATAAATATCTCAAATGGAGAAGCTACCCACTTGCTATAACCATCACCAAAAAATAAACATCTGTCTATATTTGCAAATATACATGTCAACCTTTAAATTTTTCCAACTGAGAAGTTGCTATAACCAGAGCCAAAACTAAAAAGCAGACTATATTTACAAATATATATATATATATATATATATATATATATATATATATATATATATATATATATATATATATATATATATTAAATCTTCAACAAAGATAAAAAGAACATTAACAAATACAACACTGATAACCAACAGTGATAATTGTTTAATATGATTCTGGGCACTTGCTAGTGTCAAAACTACAGATTCCACACTACACAATCAAGTTCTTCAACACTAAGGCATCAAATGGAGTGCTTTGTAGAGTATGATGCAGCTGGATACAACGAACCACACAAGTATAGAAATGAACACAGCTATAAAATGATGGCATGAAGGACAAAGAACAATTTATTCATTGTATGTGTATGTATGTGACAACTATTCATCAGCACAGAGGAATGGAGGACACCATGCATAAATTGCAGAGCCTGATGCATCTAGATACAATTAAAGCTACCCAAGTATACAAATTTATAAAATGATGACACGAAGGACAAAGAACAATTTATTCACTATGTGTGTGTGTGACACAGAGAGATAGAGAGAGAGAACACATGTAAATGCTGACACAAAGGACAAAGAACAATTTAATCACTATGTGGGAGTGTGTATGTATGTGTGGGGGTTTGTGACAACTATTCATCAGCACAAAGGAATGGATGACAGTATGTGCATGATAGACAATATGTTGTCTAAGCCTCCTAATTTTGCTTCGACAAGCTGGAAATTGTCAAGCCTGCAATTGAAAAAATTGCTCAACTGAATGGCCCTTTCATGATTTTGCCTTGAAGCAGTGTTCTGAATGTCGCCCGGGGCAGTTCGGGCCCCCGGGCGCCTCGATTTAGGCTGGGGCGGACCGGATTTGGGGCGCCCGCCCAAGTTGCCCGGGTGGCTGTCCGGTACCCGCCCAGGCGGCCGCCCCGCCTCAATCCCCAAATTTTTTTAAAGTCGCTTGAGCGACTTTGGTTCCTGCTTGAGCGACCCACGACAACCCAATTGCATTTACACTTCGTATTTAGGATTTGTGAACCCCAAACTCCTTTCCTCTCCTCAGGCGGCTGCGACCCTCCGGTGATGGCTCCCCGATGACAATGCTCTGACAACAGGTTTATGTATTTATTTTTTCTTCTTCCTCAGTTTTTCTTCTTCTTCCTCAATTTTTTTTTTCTTCTTCCTCAGTTTTTTTTCTTCTTAAAATTTTCATTAATATAAAATTGAATGTATATATTAAAATATATACATTTATGATGAAATAATATATATATATATATATATATATATATATATATATATATATATAGTGGCCGCCCGGATCTTGGGGCGCCGCCCAACGAGTTCCGCCCGAACATCTCCCCGACTACCCGAACCCGCCCCGGCCATTTTAAGAACACGGGTTTCTAGGGCTTCTAAACCTACTAGAAAAGGCCAACACAAATAGTAATAAGGAAGACAGGGGAAGGTGGGTTGGGCACAAATTGGGCATATTCTTTGTAAAATCAATGTTCAACCTCACAAGGAGAAGGCCTTTAATTCGAAAGGCATAGACCGGAATGTAGAAGCTGAAAATTCCAGTTAAGAGTTGAGTTTTTCATGTTGTGCTCTACTTGGGTGAAAATTCAGTCGGTGGATATTCTAATAAAAAGGGGCAAAAAACATTTTGAACAAATGCTTTACGTGCAATAACAAACTGGATTCAGCGAATCATCTAGTCATTTGGTGCTTTATGGTAGGAGTATTATGGAATAGGTTGCGAACTTGCGATCAGAGTTTGTTATCTCATAGTGCTTCCTCACGAACTATAAGAGAAGTAGTTGAGGGTTAGGAAGGAGTGGTTTAGGTTGGTGGTATTAGGATTAGAACACAGGTATTATGGTGAGAGAGAGAGAGAGAGAGAGAGAGAGAGAGAGAGAGAGAGAGAGAATGAGAAGGCTTAGTGAGTCAAAGTACCCTCACTAGCTTTATTATTAAGAGTAAGTGAAAGATATTACATCCACACCAATATATACTCCACACACACTACAAACATACATAGGCACCCATATATTCCAGCACTCTCCTCAAGCTGGAGCATCAATGCCATGCATGCCCAACTTGGCAGTGATGTCCTGAAGAAGCGAAGGGCCAACTGCCTTCATGAAGATATCGGCCTTCTGTCGGGAAGAGGATACTTCCACAAGCGTCATTGAGTGATCCCAAAATGAATGTCAAGGTCAATATGCTTTGTAAGTTTATCTAACACATAATCAGAAGCAATTTTTTCTTTTGCTTCTTTGTCTCAATGTATAGGCATAGGCCCACTAATTGGAAAGCCAAATTCGAGAAGAAGAAAACGAAGCCACAAAAGTTCACATGCTCCATGAGTAATCACATGATACTCGTTCAACACTAGATTTCGAGACAATCGGTTGCTTTTTACACTTCCTCAAAATAAAATTGCTTCCCAAAAAAGCATAATACCCAACTGTGGAGCGACACTCGATAACCGAATCATTCGAATCAGCATTAGTAAATGCTGATATATGAAGATGACCATGATAGTGATAAACAATTTCCCAACCAGGACTGACCTTAATGAATCTGAGAATGCAATGAACAATGACTAAATGAAGAGCACGAGGAGCGTGTATAAACTGGCTAACAAGGCTAACCACACAAGTATTACCTGACCGTTGAAGGGTAAGATAAATCAGCTTACCCAGTGGGCGCTGATACTCATGGGGTCAACTAATAACTCCCCTTCACTCTCATGGAGGGAGGGAGGGAGCTCAGCATCCATAGGGGAGGAAGCAGGCTTATCCAAGCATAGCCATATCACTCAGCAAATCAAGAACATGTTCCTTTGAGAAAGAAATATCTCTTTCTTTGATCTGGCTACTTTTAAGCCAAATTTATATTTTGGGCTCCCTAAATCTTTCACTCGAAAAATCTTACCAATTTCCCTATTTATGTGGCATGTGAAAAGGAATCATCTCCAGTAATCATTATCATCAACATACACTAACAGGATCGTGTGGCTGGCATGATAGAAAACAATATGATCTGAGTGGCATCTGTAAAATCCCATATCGTTGATCACTCCACTGACATGCGAAAACCAAACACGAGGTGATTGGTTCAGACCATATATAGACATCCTAAGCTACAAACTTTTCATGTCTCCCTTGAAGTAGGAAGCCAAGTGGAGGTCCATGCAAATCTCCTCATAGATTACCATTCAAAAAGCATGTTGCACATTCGATTGATATAGGGGCCAATTTTGATTGACAGCAAAGGAGATGAGAACACGCACAGAGGTCAACTTGATCACAAGTGCAAACATGGCATCGTAATCAAAATCAATAGAATGGTGCAAGGGTAGAATGCTCAGCTGGATCTACCTGCATAAGGGCTGAAGGTGAAACCCGATAGAGGATGTCCGATGCTCATGTCTGCGAACATACGCGGAAACTGTTTTTGCTGCTGTAAAGGAATATGAACAAACTATCATAGTTGAGGTTGGATTGTAGCAGTAGTAGGTGATGAGGAGGAAGCATCAACATTGGGTGGAGGGATGAGTGGAGCAGGATGGCAAGTGCAAACCTAGGACAAGATTCAGACTGGTGGTAAAAAAATAGGGTACATGTTCAAAAAAACATCACATCCATCTAAGTAAAATACCAGCATGCTATGGGATCATAACAACAATATCTCTTAAAAACACTTCAGTAACCAACAAAAATGCATTTCATCGAGGGGTCATCAATTTTATGCCTATTAGGACGAACATCCTGGATAAAGCAAGAGCGCCAAAAAACTCTAGGTTCAATAGAAAATATGGGATCACTAGGACGTAAGACAGAAAAAGGGAGTGACCGCCAATGATTCTTGAAGAAGTACAAGTAGTAAATAATAGGAGGAAATTAAGTCATTGACCAATAGGTCTTAGCACATGCATACCCCTCAATAAAGACCGAATGACTCTAATAAGATGTCGATGTTTGCGTTCAACACAACTCCATTTTGTTGGAGTAAATGGACATGAAAATGATGCAGAGTCCCTTGATTTTTAAGATACTGTGTAAATGACTGAGAAGTTTACTACCCCACCCCAAATGATCAGAGAGGAAAGTTTTAATAGATGTACAATACAGAGTCTGAATCCTAGTATGGAACTCTTTAAATTTGGCAGATGGACCCCACCCCAAACATCTGATTCAATCAATTCAAAGAGTGAGTTGCACCTGTGCATGCGGGAAGGATAAACATTTCAAACTATTTCGAATCGACACAAATCTCACATTGAAATTTAGACAATATGAATATGGTTTTAAAATAAGGAATCAAAGAGCACAAAGTCTTAAAGCCAACATTTGCATGCCATGAAGAAATATGATCCAGCCTGGCATTGAGTGAAAAGAGAAATTAAATGAAGGTTCAATTGGAGAATTTGCAACAACAGTAGAAGCATAACACTTATGTTCAACGTCGAAATAGTATAGTCCTCTTTCAATACCCATACCAACAGTTCTTTTCGTAGCCAGATTTCGAACAAGACAATAAGAAGGATAAAAGTAATGGGACAATTTTTGCAACACTACTCACAGACGACAAGTTAGTAGACAAATGAGGAACATGAAGTGCATGAGACAGAGAAGAAGATGATCTCAAAATGATCTCAACTCCTATAACAGGAGTAGAGGAACCATTATCCAATCGAACCTAAGACGAGGATGATAGAGAAGAATAGCACTGAGAGTCTCCAGTCATGTGGTTAGTAGCCCCAGGGTCGATCATCTATTGTGAAGACGATGTAGAAGTGGCTGCCAACATAGACATAGGATGTTGTGTGGTATGGAGGTCACATGAGAATCACGAGGCCTAGTATTGGACTTATGGCTAGATCCCGCAGATGAATTCATGAAAACCACAAAGAAGTCCTCTAACCAAGATACAATGCAAACCCTCAAAGTAAAAAAAGCCTAATTCCAATATATGTATCTCACAAAATACTACAGATACAGTTCACCCTGTGCACTCACTGATGACTACTTCACCTGCATTTGTGACCACTGGCCAACTTCAAATAAATAACCACAGAAGTACAAGATGTCAAAGAGTAGAAATCTTAATTTTCCAAGGATTCATTTGCCTTTATCCTCCGATGCAATGAGTATGATGGGATAACACAAAAAAGAATGATCATTATTTGACCATGATTTTTTACTGCAATCAATCTTGCACTAACAAACATGTCAACACACTGTAATCAGATCCTAGCAGCTGATAGAAGAAGATAAACAATAAACATGATACATTATTCAAACATCTAGAAATATTTAAATATAAAAAACTGCAGGTCATCAATCCATAGATACCTCCAAAATGAAGTGCAAGTGCATAGATCTCAGACGATACTACATACAGGCCAAGAAAAACAGAAGAGCTGATAGCCAGAGTCACACGAGATTCAACCTAAATCCCTCGAATCTTAATCAGTTTCAGAAAACATAGGCTCAAACATTTTCTTCAGAGAATTCGATCCAAAACTGTATCTTCCTCACAAGTTTCTCAAAACACATGGCAGAATCCTCAAAAGAAGAAGGTTTGGGTGATAGGTCTGCAACATAAAGAATGCCTCGAAAGCCACATACAGAGACTTCATATTGAGGACCACCAAGAAGTAAACTTTCACCATTATGTGCATATCGAGTCCAAAAATGGTCAGAAAGTTTCCCGCTGATGTCATGAGTAAGGGTGATATGGAGATAGGGCGTGGGCCTGTAGCACAATGGAAGGTTGACAATATTGCAACCTCAAGGACGCAGGTTTGAGCCGAACTTACCTATCAGAAAAACAGAGGGGTGTATGGAGAGAAGGAAATGGGTATCGGGCTGCACTGATAGCAAGCATAGTCATCAAATTCTCTGATTTTTTTGAAAAATATGGGAATAATCGCGAACTTGAGGTTTTCCACGAATAAAACCTGAATTGTTCACGATTTTTTCAAAAAATCATGTGTTTTTAAAAAATCGCAAATAATCACAAATAATATCCGAATAATTCGCGATTTTTGTAATTAATTGTACTTACACTTTTTAATTTTATTTTTTTCTCTCTGATTTTCCTCGAATATGTCTTCGTACTTGACAATTTTTGCCGGATTTTTGCTGAACCCCTACTTGGTGACTATGATACCAAGAAGTTGTTTAGGGTTAAAGGAAGGAGTGGTTTAGGTTGGTGTATTAGGGTTAAAAGAGAGGTACTAGGGTTGATTAGTTGTTTTAAGGTTAGAGTTAGAGGAAGAAGAGAGAGAGAGAGAGAGAGAGAGAGAGAGAGAGGGGGGGGTCTAGTGAGTCAAGATACCATTACTAGCATTAATATTAAGAGTCAGTGAAAGATATTTCATATACAAACATATATATTCTGCACATACATATACATACGCATCCATATATTCCAACAGTAAGGACCAGTTAGCAGGCTGGCATATAGAATCGTTGGACGACTCCCGAAGAAAGCTGCTATGGCAAATCTCTCCTATAAGCATTTGATTGAGAATTTGAAGGGAGAGAAATTCAAGAATTTCTAAGGCCCTGTTTGATAACATGGGAATGCAATTACATAGGTGGAAATGAAATTTACTTTCCAATTGTTGTTGTTTGATAGCTATGTGTTGACTCAGAATTTTTGGAATCGGGAACTCCTTCCACTCAAAAATCAGATAGAATAAATTAATAGAAGAAATTAGGAAATGAGACTCTACTAATAGTCTTTCCTTTTAATAAATCTACTCTAAATAGGACTTAAAGTCCTATGTTATGTCAGACACATAGGTGCCTAGATATCATACTTAGGCACCTAGATAATATAATCGTACTTAGGCACCTAGATGCCTAAATATCTTACTTAGGCACCTAGGTGCCTGAATATCATAATTAGGCACCTAGGTGCCTGGGTATCATAATTAGGCACCTAAGTGCCTAGACATCGCAATTAGGCACTTAGGTGCCTAGATAATATACTTACACCTAGGTGCCTAGATATCGCAATTAGGCACCTAGATATCATAATTAGGCATCTAGGTGCCTAGAGATCGCTATTAGGTACCTAGGTGCCTAGATATCGAACTTACGCACCTAGGTGCCTAGATATTGCATGTAGGCACCTAGGTACCTAGATATCATAATTAGGTACCTAGGTGCCTAGATAATATACTTAGACACCTAGCTGCCTAGACATCGTAATTAGGTGCCTAAATATCATACGTAGGCACGTAGGTGCCTAGATATTGTAATTAAGCACGTAAGGGCTTAGATATCATAATTATGCACCTAGGTGTTTAGATAATATACTTAGGCACATAGGTGCCTAGATATTGTACTTAGGCGCCTAGATGTCTAGATATCGCAATTAGGCACCTAGGTTCCTAGATATCATAATTAGGCACATAGGTGCCTATAAAATATACTTAGGCACCTAGGTGCCTAGATCATAATTAGACACCTAGATGCCTAGATAACAGACTTAGGTACTTAGGTGCCTAAATACCATACTTAGGCACATAGGTGCCTAGGTGGTTATGAATAAAAGACTTGCGTATGCGAGAATGATTTTTTCTCAATCCGCGTGAAAACTAAAACCCACGCAGCTCTCACAACCCTTGATTTCGTGAAACTCCTGCGGAAACCGTAGGATTATAACTTCCTATAACCGCTATCATGAATCTATAAATAGCAGATCCGTACCAAGGGTCAAAATACCGGTTTTCCGGTACGTATCGTCCTGACCTCTCGGACGATACGTACCGGGTATCGTCCGATACATTCAATGTATCGGCGATACATTGAATGTATCGGTTTGATACATTCAAAAAATCGGTTTTTTTAAAAAAAATTCTAAAAAAATCTCAGAAAATCCCAAAAAATCTGAAAAATTATATTTATTTATTTTGTATTTATTTCAACTATTTTTGCTTTTATTTTTGACTTATTTGATGCATTATTTAGATGAATATATAAGTAAGATGCCTATTTTGTAACTTAACCCAAGTCACATGCCTATTTTGTAACTTATTTTTGTCTTAAGATCACATTTTTGACTTAATGTAATAGATCTTCTAACATTATGTTCGATCAGCTGATCACATGCCTATTTTATTAACAATATTTCATAATTTGATCGACGCAGACACACAGTCACGCATAAAGTAAATTACAATATATATTGACAAAAATAAATTATATATTGTTAAAAATAATAGCTATGTTGATAAAAATAAGTTTAATTGTACATGAAAAACTTACTTTAGAGCCACATTGAATTTCGTGGTGGTTCTTGGCCCTCATGATCATCGTCATCATCGGTGCGCGAGCTTTCCGGCCTTTGCCTATAATGTTGCCCATATTGATACCCATGATTATATGTGCCCCCTTGAAACTGAGGCTCAGTGTAGTACGTAAAGGCCGGTCCTTCAAAAATCTGACCAATGAAGGCATATGGCACCGAATAGGTTTGTTGTGGCTGGTAGTATGGGTTACTAGTTGCTGAATCTTCGGTATTTTGCAAACTGAATCCCCCGAAGCTAGAAGTCATATAACCCATATCCGTATCATCTTGTGGTGGTGGTGGTGGTGTTTGATATGATCCCGACGCTCCTCTTCCTTCAACCCCTCCCATTCTAAATGTAGGAGTGTCGAACTGTGTTAACGGCGTCGAGTCATTGTCCCATGCCGCCATATCTCTATAAGGATCAGAGGTACTAGCTTCCTCCCCTCCACTACTAGTGCCAACATCCCCTCCACCATCATCCTCACCACTCCCATCATCACTCTGCTGCGTTTACATCGATCCAACCAACGAATGACGATTCAATCTTCTTTTCCGCCTCGGTGGTTGGGAAGCTTCTTGCTTACTCTTTCAAAGATTGTCCGACCATTCAAAGGTCTCTCACTATCCAAGAGGCTCTTCTCTCTTCGATCCATTCATTCAAAGGGTCATCCTCCTCGAATATATAATCCAACTGGATGGGATCAAAATAATCACCGTCTGCAAGGTAGAATATGATAGATGAATTAGTATAATATGTAAGTAAGACTTCATATAATTAAGGATCTAAGACTTCATGTGGTCCTCTGTATATTCCTGACCCTTAATCGCATGTTGTAGTGGCAGTAGACTAACTTTTCCAATCGGTCCATAGTTAGTCTATTCTTTGTCTTAGTATGAATGAGAGAGAAAGTGCTCCAATTCTGCTCGCAGTTGGACGAGAAACACGTTTGCGACAATACCCTCATTGCTACCCGCCTCAATATCGGACCATCACCTCCATAATGCATCCACCAATCAGCGGGTTTGTCGTGTTTAATTTGGGATTGCGCCAACGGGGTCCCAAATGACCCATGTCTCTTCATGTAAACATGTCAATCTATAAAGATGAAACACAGTAAGGCACATATCAATAAATAGATGATAATATCACATGACATTTGACTTATTACTTATAAGGTATGATACTATGATCACTCACATCTCTTATGGCTTGGCCTTGGTCCGCCAACTCAGGGAGCATTCTTTGGATTACATTGAGCAAACCGGTATACACTTCATCAGTGTCACTCAGCTCGAAGCGTCGCGTATACTGGAAGGCTGGATTCAAGTAGTGTGCTACACATCAAATATGAGCAATTTCATCAGTATATGAAAATAATGAATAAATAAATAAAAATCAGTACATAATTGTGCAACATGTTATACCTGCTGCATGCAAGTACTGGTGAAATTGTGCATCCCACCTCTTGTCGATAATCGCCCAGTATCGTTTATATTTTATAGGGCATTTGATTTTTATAGCCAATTTTGCCTTATCCATTGACTCATAAACGTACCCCATCGTTGGTTTCTCATCACCATCAACCAATCTCAACACTTGCACCAACGGGGTAGTGACGGCGTCGGATCGCATCGTTAAGCGTAGTCTATTTCATGTTGATTCCATTCTTCCGACGACACCATGCTTTTCAGCTCACGCCTATATCTAGCCAAACTCTGTAGGGCTAAGAACTGTGTTGCAAAACGTGTAATCGCAGGTCGGAGCAACTCATTGTTCGTGAAGGCTCTCATTAAATTGACCAAACTTCATCCTTTGTTATACAGGTAGGAAGTAATCGTTCTTCCCTTTTGAATAGTTGCCTGTGCCTTGCTTCTCTTTCCTAAATCCTCAAGAATGAGGTCCACGCAATGTGCGGCACACGGGGTCCAGTACAGGTGACGTCTCTTCGCCATTAGTTTTAATCCAGCGGCTTTGTAGTTTGCCGCATTGTCTGTTACCACCTGCACAACCCGCTGCTCTCCAACCTCATGAACTACCATATCCATTAGTTTAAAGAGGTAGTCAGCAGTCTTTACGTGTCTAGAAGCATCAACTGATTTCAAAAATACTGTCCCGGCATCGCTGTAAACCAAAAAGTTTATCAAACTCTTCTTTGTGGGACCAGTCCATCCATCTTACATAATTGTGCAACCTCTCTCATCCCATACATCCTCAAAGCTCTGTACATAGGCAGTTATCTCATCGTACTCATTTGTTAGTAAGGGCCCAGATATCTCATATGGAGAAGGCTTTTTAACTCCTGGACCAACTTCTGCACTTGTATCAATCATGCTTTTGAAGTACGGCGAGTCTGCTACTTGGCTCGGAATGTGGTTGTATATAAAAAACTTGGCAATGGATTTTCCAAGCTTCTTCCCCATTTTTGCAAGTGAGATTGCACTCAATTTGGTTTGTTTGGAGCTTTCAGTGCGATACATGAATGGATCCATGAAATGACCTCTAGTAGGACGGCTATAATCCCTCTCAGATGTCTTTGCCCTCATAACCCGATGCTCAACATCCTCATCAACATTAACAACATGTGGCCTATGATTAGATCCACCACCGGTAGCAGGCATGGATGGGCCCCTCAACCTGGACCGAAACCGATAATCGGCTTCTTCCTGATCTCGCCGCTGTTGTGCTTCCCTAGCACTCTCTCTCATAGCTCTCGCTATCTGCTCATCCTCATCCTCATCCTCATCCTCATCCTCATCATCCTCAGGTGCACCTGATGTAAACTCTGGATCTGGCCTCCTGATTCTCTCATACATTTCCCTATCACGATCGGCTTCAGCTTTTTTCTTTCCCTTTGCCGCTTGTAAACTAGCTCTGATATTTTCTTTTACCTCTCTGGGTACACTAGGACACCCTCTTGTCTCTCCCTTTACATGAGCCAGATGCTCCTTTAATCGTGTGATACCTCCTCCCAGCAGTTTTTTTCCACAAAGATTACATTGAATCTGGAGTCTATTACCATCTATTGCTGTACCATATTCCACGCTGGATCTGTCGAACGTACCATATTTATTTATTTCACCTGCATGAATGAGCAAACGATTGAAAATAAACATCTAATTTACACTTGAAAATAAAATTTACAAGAGTAAACATCTAATTTACACTTGAAAATAAAATTTATTTTTTAATTATTGCTATTTTAAAAATATCAGATTATATTTTATCAAATTTATTTGATATTATTATAATTTTTGAATATTTATTTGATATTATTATAATTTATGAATGTTTATTTGATATTATTTTAATTTATGAATATTTATTTGATATTATTATAATTTATGAATGTTTATTTGATATTATTTTAATTTATGAATATTTATTTGATATTATTATAATTTATGAATGTTTATTTGATATTATTATAATTTTTTAATGTTTATTTCATATTATTTTAATTTTTGAATATTTATTTGATATTATTTTAATTTATGAATATTTATTTGATATTATTATAATTTTTAAAAATTTATTTGAAATTTATTCCATATTATTCTAATATTTTATGGGACATATCTCATAATATTAATTATTTTAATTATATGTGATAATATATATAATCAATATGGGTCACATATAATTAAATTTATTATTAAAATTAATATGGGTCACATATAATTTAATATGTGAGCCATAAATTTAATTATATGTGACCCATATTAATTTTAAGTTTAAATTATATGTGATCCATATTGACCTTATTATTTTATTAATTATATGTGACCCATATGATATGTGACCCATATTATATGTGACCCATATTGATTACATGTGACCCTTAATTATAATTATTTATATTATTTTTGACCTATCAATTTAAATATTTTAAATGGGGTCACATATAATTATTTTTGACCCATCCTATTATTTTTGACCCATTATTTATGTTATTTTTAATTAATTTAAATATTTTAAATTATTTTAAATAATATTAATTATTTTAAATAATTTAAATAATTAATATTATAAGTAAATGATAAATTTACCTATAATATTAATTAATATTAAGGTAGATCTACACTAAATAAGTGTAGATCTACCTTAAATAAGGGTAGATCTACACTTATTTAGTGTAGATCTACCTTAAATAAGGGTAGATCTACCTTATTTTAGTATTTAAAATAAAATAAAACGATAGTAAAATGAAATACACGTACCTTCCACGTTGATCCCGTGATTTTTTGTGCGATTTGGCGCCGATTTAGGGTGTAGATAATCGAAAAATTAGAGAGGAAGAAGAAGGAAGAAGAGAGGAAGAAGAGAGGAAGAAGGAAGAAGAGAGGAAGAAGAAGGAAGAAAAAAAAGGGTTACCCGACTAAAAAGTCGGGTCTATTGGTGGGGCCCACCGATAATTTGAAGTTTTTTTATTTTTTCAAATTTCAACCATATTATCGGACGATAATTTGAATTTATCGTCCGATAATTTGAAATTATCGTCCGATATGGACGATATTTTGTTCGTATCGGACGATAATTTGCTCATTTAAATCATGGTACGATACATATGGTATGTATCGTACCGCTGACCCTTAAAACCGATACGTATCGTCCGATACGTATCGGTATCGGACGATATTTTGACCCATGATTCGTACTCATTATCGGGATCTAAAAATTCTGACACGAGACCTCTGCCAAAATTATCTCCGACTTTTCTTACAAAAGATTTTAGGGTATTTCTGAGATTCTTTTTGTTCATTTTTTTTTTTTTAAATTTTTAAAAGTTAACGGGAGGAATAAGTCGGAGTTGAGACACTTAGGATAAGGGCTTCGACTCTTACCTAAAAGTGATACGCTTAGGATAAGAGCTACGACTCTTACCTAAGTAGGATTTATGGTTATAATTTGAGATTACGCTTTACGACTCGTACCAAATTTCCTATGTACTTAGAAATAGTTAAGCCACGTGGGTATGACCCCTGACATAACTCCTAGTACACTCGGATTGTAACCATAGATTCGATACTCATAAGGGTTGCAATCACGAACCTAAAGAATGATTTCGGATTATGATACTCGAAATATTCATTTACGATAACTCATAACCGTGAGATTTATCAGATCTGAATCGTGTCCCGAAATTAGAGTTTTCCTCATGTTTCGGATCATCACTCCCTCAAATATAGGGTTTGGACCTTAAGCTTGAGATTGGAAATTCTTTTACGATGGATTGTTTGACTTTTGGTCAAATGATCACAATACGCGATAGTAGGAAGAACCAATGGTGAATTTATTACATATTGATCAGATCTTATGGTGTTGGTCAAATCTAATGGCGGACTCGTTTGACTTTTGATCAAACGATTATAATACGAGATCGTAACGAGATTCAACGGTGGATTTATTATATATTGACCAGATCTTGTGGTTTTCGTTAGATTCAACGGCGAATTCATTGACTTTTGGTCAAACAATCATAATACGAGATCATAATTAAATCCAACGGTAGATTTATTACGTAGTAACCAGATCTTGTGATTTTGGTCAAATCTAACGGTGGACTCATTGACTTTTGATCAAATGGTCATAACACAAGATTATAATGAGATCCAACTGTA
This sequence comes from Chloranthus sessilifolius, assembly GCA_021018995.1. Classification (NCBI taxonomy): domain Eukaryota; kingdom Viridiplantae; phylum Streptophyta; class Magnoliopsida; order Chloranthales; family Chloranthaceae; genus Chloranthus; species Chloranthus sessilifolius. The sequence continues at coordinate 63,043,788 of CM037586.1, forward strand.
GATTTATTATATATTGACTAGATCTTGTGGTTTTGGTCAGATCTAATGGTAGACTCGTTGACTTTTGGTCAAACAATCATAATATAGAATGATAACGAGATCCAACACTGGATTTATTATATATTGACCAGATCTAATGGTTTTGGTCAGATCCCATAGTGGACTCGTTAATTTTTGGTCAAACGGTCATATTACGAGATCGTAAAGAGATCCAATGATAAATTTATCATATATTGACTAAATTTTAGGACTAGTCAAATCCAACGGTAAAATCATTACAAAGACATAATCTATGATCGCCAAATTTTAAGAAATTTGGCGATATCTAACGATTAGATACTTTATAACTCCTCTGATAACTAGTTACTCGGAGGATAGATTTGGTATTCGAATTCATTTTTGAGATTAGAGAACAAGAATTCGTTTTAAGGTTCGTCCACGAGATTCTTTCTCCAGTAATGACTTGTGCTTGTCGATAAGATGGAACTGACTTTTGGAGGAGGGGTTCTCCCATCCGTCGTCCCCTATTTCATATTTCTCTAATCTCCAATGAAGATAACATTCTATGCATCTATCTCATGACAGATTGAAGATGTCGATGACGACTAAGACTTAGAATTTAGTTTGTTTATTTTAGAGATGTAATTACGTTAATTTTATTTAGTAGCTTTTAATCAGAGGTATTCAATTTTGATGTAATTAATGGAGAATTGATTGCGATACCCGGAAGTGTAAAGTTTGCCATTTTCAATAAAAACTCTCTCCTAGCGAGGGAAAATTTGTTATGATTAATTTGTGTTAGATTCATATTCTAAATAAATTTATTGTTTACACTTTGTAAGGAGATGGAATGAAACTAAGTGGATCCCACATCGAAATTTAATTTTCATACACCAAGTCATTTTAGGAGGAAACCATTTCAACCTTTGAAGTGGCTGAAATTGAGTTTCTCACTAACAAAATAATAATTTTCTGTCATTTCAAATCTAAAGTTCCTTATACAGACAATAAAAAATTATCTTAAATTAAAAGCAAAAAAATTATCTTTTGACTTTTAAAAAGTGTATCTCATTTCTATGACCATCATACCAACACGATCACTATGACTTACCATATTATCTACATCATACTCTTTTTAACTAATATTTGACTTTGGTCAAAGTTTAAATTTTAATCAAATTTTAATAAGATTTATAAGTTTTTTAATGTTGTCTTTTGATCAAACTTTGACTACTGAAACATGATAATAATTTGTAAGCAATATATTACCAAATTTTAAGGTTGATTTCATCGTCAAACTTTGACTTTTAATTAAAATTTTACTTTTTAATTATTAAACTCTGACTCCTCTAATTTGATGGTGAAAAAAGTATACGGTCCTGTTGATTTATAATGTGATACTTGATTCTCAATTTTTATTAGTCAATAGTTTGAATTTTAGTCAAATGTTGACTTTTACACAAAATATTTTTCGTCAAACTCGAAACCTGATTATAGATTGAGTCTACTACTACATAAATTTATAACGTATCACTACAATTTTTCTTTGATCAAAGTTTTGACTTTGTTATAAAAAGTTGTAAATTTTAATTAGTCGAATATTGTAATTAAAAATATCTATCATTGTTTTAATTTGTAAGTTTAAAATGTATTGCCTCATTTTTATTGGTCAAAGTTTGACTTTAATCAAAATTTGAGAAGTATATCTTGATTATGGGTCAAAACATCGTCCGATACCGATACGTATCGGACGATACGTATCGGTTTTGGACCTCACCGATACGGTCCATTCAAGGTACCGTATCGGTGCCTCTCATACGCAAATCCAAAATTTCTATCGTCCGATACGTATTGGTTTTGGGGCTGGACGATACGTATCGTTTTTCCGAGATTTTAACCCATGATCTTGATATCAAAGTTTGATATTTGTTCAAACTTCGAGTTTGTACGATTTTTTCGAACTTTTGTAGCCCCATTGAGGTTATCATTTTGTTAATTTGTTATGTTGTAGTACATTATAATATTTTATTTTATTTTTTTTTACATTTGGTCAAAGTTTGACTTTTTAAAAGTTGATAATTTATCAAATTTTGACTAGTGTAACCTATCGATGGATATGAATACCGCTATGTTAATTTGTAGCTTGGCGTTACATTGCTGAATTTTCTATTGGTCAAAGTTAAAATTTTGGTCAAAGTTTGACTTTTAAAAAAAAATTCAATTTTCTCTCAATATTTAACCTTATAGTACATACTATCTAACTTTATACTTGAGTCTTAAAAACTGTTATTGATCAAAGTTTGACTTTTATTAAAAGTGAATATTTGGTCAATTTTTAACTAGTGTAACCTACCGAAGGATATGAATACTGTTATGTTAATTTGCAGTTGAACTTTTGTAACTTGGTATATTTCAAACTTTTCTCTTAATCAAAGTTGAAATTTTGGTCAAAGGTTGACTTTTATGAAAATTTAATTTTATTTCAATATGTAACCTTATACAACTTTGTTATTTAGCTTTATACATTTTTATTGATGAAAATTTTAAGTTTGGTCAAAGTTTTACTTTTTATTGAGTTTAACTTTTCAAACTCTGACTTGTGTAACTTGGTAATAAATAGTGATTACTATAATGTTAATTTGTAACATAATAGAATATCATTAAAAAATTTATTGGTTAATATTTGACTTTAGTTATGATTTTGATCCAAAAAAAGAGTCAATCTTTGACTAGTGCAACACGAAATGATAAGTTAGGTATTTTCCTAAATGTTTTTTTTTTCTTTTCTTTTTAAACTAACTTCTACTTTCATAAAAGTAGAAAATATAGAAAGTATCATTTTTGAAAACACTTTTGATCCAAACTTACTAACTTATTTTCTAACATACTAAACAAACATGAGAAATCAATTTCCAATGAAAGCCATTTCTCAAACACACTAATCAAACAATGGAATATCCATTTCTAGAGGAAATCATTTCCCAGGAAATCAACTAGGAAATTGATTTCATTCTCTCTTTGGAGTTTCTTTGCTCTCAAACAAGGCCTAAAGCAAAAAAGAAGAATTATGCACCATCATGAGAGGAGAATTTTGCGAAATATGTGTGCTTAGGCTCGTGTTTAAAGAGGAATTTTCTGACTCTATATATCAGGCTTCAGGGACGAGGCTATTGACCTAATGAGGAATTTTCTGTTGTTTGTTTTTCCCTTATGCTCTTTTATGTTTCTTGTTTCATTTTGCTTGGCGCTTTTGGCAAGCGCTTTTATCTTGTCTTCTTTCTCTTCCATTTTCTCATTTCTTTTACAGATTGTTGTGAGTGTGTACTTTCTCTTCAGTTCCGGAAATGTCTCCAAAAAGTTTTATACCAGTCTTCAGTACTCGTATGCATAGAGACTGGTACAATAGGCTAAAAAGGTTGTTGGCATAACTATGCATAACTATCCACATTTTTGTCCAACAACATTATAAATTAATACATGTTCATATGAATAATTCATGTTAACCATCGTCATCATAGACAAGCTATGGTTGTCAACAGTGCACACTGAGTTTACATGTTCATGATTGTTGGAATTTTCAAATATGTAACTTTTTTATATCGTAAACTGTCATACTTCCTGAAAATGTTGTATTTAGTGTTCTGTGTTTTGTTCCCATAGTTTGCAAAGGACCTTTTACTTTTCTAATAGTACTTGGTGTGTCCTTTTTATTGGTTATTGCAATGCTGCAACCACCCTGAATTCAAGAAAGTACACAGTAATCAGTTTCAAGCAGACCTGAGGTAGCTTACTGGAGAATTTTAAGATATAAAAGCAATCTCCCCTTAAAGCAACACTAAATTTTGTCAGTTATTGGAAAATGGTTGGTTCCCAATATCACACGTTTTATTTATTTATATTTTTATTAATTACCATTTTCTTCCTACAATCTTTAGGATAAAAGATGAAAATGGTGAAAAACTGTATCCAAGATCATCCTTTGTTATCAATTGTACTGGTATGATATCTCCATGCCATTTTTTATGCATGAGTTTTTAGGTTTGTATTAGTCTTTATTAAGTACAAATTGAAAAGGCTACATTAACTTGCAGGTGACGTATGCACTGGTGATGTTGTTCTGTTCACACAGAGGGTCTATGAGAAGTATGCACATTTTTTACCTGCTCTTAATTTTTGTTTAATGGGAATCTTGGTGTCTAAAGATCTTGCAACGTTAAATGATGCTTTACTGTCATGCCATATAGCGCACATTTGTGATCAATGTAAACAGTCTAAAGGTTCAGTCGATCAATGGAACATATCTCGGCCAAACAATCACGCCTATGAGCGGATGCGAACCATCCGATTGGTGAACTTTTATCAGCTTTTAAATAATAAGAGCGATGGTTGAAATTGGAGTGCACAGATCAATTCAAAGTATAAGCTAATCTATTAGACGAGGCTTGGATTGCTCACATCTTATACCTTTACTGGTGTTTAAATGTGGTCAGGAGAGTTGGCCCCTTTTTTATGAAACATGAATCAATAATGTATTCTTCAGGTGTGAATCTGATGGATCGTCTTGGAAGTAAAAATCAGAAATAAAAACGCATCATGTCCTCATTTTTTGCCTAATGACACAAACGAATTTGATATTTAGACCAAAATATCAAAATTTATAATTTGATATTTAATTCTGAAATATCTCTTATAATACTAAGTTTTCTTTTCCCTTCCCATTTGATGACTTTGCATGTAAATTGCCTTCTCGTTCAAACTTAGGTTCGATGTAGTTACACGGGGTGGGGGTGCACATCCTATAGGAAAGCGAACAATTGCGGGGAGAGTAGTGAAGGAAAGTTATGGTGCAGCCAAACAACAACACACCTTTACTGTAAGACTCAGTACAGTGAGCAAGAGATATAGTGTTTAACCAGTAATCTTCTTGTGATGATTATTTCTGTTTGAGAAGGTTGAAATACTGTGGAGCAAAGGGATCAAGAAATTGCCACCGTTATTTCCTTTGCTTGTGAAGGGTCGTAACCTCTATAGATTGAAGACTTTCCGACAGGTAAAATGGTTTTTGTTAGACAGCAAAGTTTGGATCTTAGTTCGTATTATTTATTTTTTATAATTGTGTTTATGAATTTTTTAATTAGCGTTGGGATAACGAAGCAGAGAGATCCAAAGTTCTGGCCGAAAAGCACACAAGGGGAGCAGCAGCAAGGCATGTCAGGACAATTAAGAAAGCACGGTATGCCAATGGAGGTTAGTTGTCTTCCTCGCAGGGGAATATGTATTATATGGAAGCTCTTGCATTCTGCTTCAGCTTATATGTTGAGAATTTTCCACTTTGATTATCTGATTAGATCCTAAACGTCAAAGACATTCCCGTAATCAAAGAGCAGTTCCACGGAGACAGAGAGACCAAAAGCACAAGTGTGCCACTAGAACACGGGAAAAGACCAATTACAGGAAGGCCCTATCACCAAGGAGGGCAAAGATGAAGAGAACTGCCACACCAAGCGTTCCGAAATCATCAACCAGGCACGGGCAACACGGTACCAATCCTTACAGAACTAGCGTTTCTACATATTGCTCCATTCCAAACAGTCATCACGATAACTATCGTCCGCCCCAAATGCAGTTTCCCTACAGTAATAGTGCTCCAACTTTTCAGGGTAATAATGGGAATTTTCATTTGTTCAATTACGAGGTGGGTTCCACTTCAACTGCAGTGGGAGTATCTTTTCTTGGGCCATCTCGAAATCCAATGGCTGTGCCGACATTACATCATCGAATCAACCCTGCCTACGCAAATTATGGCTCTCAGTTTGATCAAAGGAATATCATCCCATTGAAAAACCAATTACATTTCCAGGGACAGGTTCCATGTTCTACCCCAGGGTGTCGAGATCTGGGCATCAGGGGCTGCATCATTGCTGCTTGCTGGAGATGTTGCACAAGTGTTGGAAGGAAATGTCAGAGGCACCAAATTCCGGGTTGATTTTAAATGATTTACTCTTTGTTCAACGTCATTTTGAGTTTGTATTTAGTTTCTGTGCTGATACTGTTAGAACATAACATAGAAAACCACGATATTGTTTGGAGAAAAAAAATACAATTTGAAAATTGGGAATTGGAACTTAAATTCTGTGCTGAAAATTTGCACTTGTGTCTTCAAATCAATCGATAATCCGGAACAATATACGTGTTCCTAAGTGATAGTATAATTACGTATTTTTTTCTAAGCAAACCCATCCTCGGGCCACTCTCCTAAAAAAAAAAGAGTTAGCAGCTCAAGAGCCAAAAACTCAAAACAAAGATCAACTAACTGCTTTGTTGGCATTCTCCTAATGAATGGAGAGGAGTCACGACCCTCAGTTGGAGGTATGATTGCCTCTGAAATTTTGATCTATAGAATAACTATGAGCCGCAAAGCTCAGTAGATTCCTCCAAGTTCAAAATAAAATACAAGTAGTTAGGAATTACAATAATATGGCAATAGGCCGTAGTGACCAAATTCTGACTTTCTGAAAAAAGTCAACCATAATTTGTGATTTTTTAAAAAACAAATAAAATTATAATTCTTTGTGATTTAAAAAAAAAAAGTGAATTTCAAGAATTATTCGTAAATTTAAAGAATTATTAATGAATTTTTCTAATTTTTTGAAAGTTTTTACAATTAAATTTTCTTTTTTTTTTTAAATTTAAATTTAAATTTTATTCTATAATTTTTCTTTATTTTTCTGAATTTGATTGATTCTTTCCCGAATTTGACAAATTTTACCGAATTTTTTTCAAGCCCATTAGTTGGCAACCCCGACTTGGTCCCACTATGGGCAAGATGATAACTGAACATAAACAGTCAAAACTTCTCATAATTTGAATGATATTCAGTAAATTACAAGTGACACTGACCATATTATTACCATAAAAACTGACATTTATATGTAATCACTTCCATTCATTCATTCAAGTTTTAAAATGGAGCGATTATTTATGGTGGAAATGTATGCCTTCTTCACAGAAAAACGGGTGAAAATAATGCTAACCAAGGAAACACATTTGATTCCTTCAGGCAAATAGTATATTATTTTTTTTGAAAATTAACAAATAGTATTTTACAGGTATCGGATTTTTACCTAAGATATACCTATTTTATTTATCTACTTAAAATTTAAACATATCATTGAAACTAGATTTAAATTTAAACATATCATTGAATAGCGCGTACCAAATTAGGCCCAATAATAAAAGCAAACGAGGAGTCAAAATTTCGAAATTAATTAGTTTGATTTAAATTCAACAAAGAAGGAAAAAAAAGAAGAGGGCCATTACTTGCACACGCTTTTCAAGTGATTGCACCAGATCGCATCAAATTTAAAAGAAAGACTTGCAAGTTTGGCAACCTCTATTGTTTGAAAATACCATCTAAGCTGTTAAAGGCTTAAAGATATCAATTGCAAAAGATTAGAATAAAATATAATTTTCATCATTTGATTAAATGAAGTCAAAGGCTATTATATAATTTAACAGTTGACTACAATAGATCATATGACAAATATTGTCTTTTACTCCAATTTTATGTATCAGAGATCTATCTATTGATCATGAACTTCAAATCAGATGGCCCATATGGCAGTTTTGCATATCACATGTCCCTAAAATAGCAAATCTTTCTTTAAATTCAGTGCAATCACTTGAAAAACGTGTGCAAGTAATGGCTCCTTAAAAAAAACTGAAATTGGATCCAACCTGGTTGAATACATTTAATTGAAAACTAAACTGGTCGTTAATTTTAATTATACTCTGATTGAATTCCCATAGAAGCTAAACCGGGCCTGACTGGCCTATCAGCATCGACTAAGACTTAATCTGACACAACTGGTCCCTTAAGATCTAAATCAATCCTAATTTAACCCTAAATTTTTATGTAAAACTGAATTGGACCTTAACTGACTCAATACATTTTAACTTAAAACTGAATTGAACCCATTTAATTTAATTAAAAATTGAATTGGGCTATGGTGGCCCATTGGATTTACTTCAAAATAACTGAACTAAGTTGGGCCTGACCTAGTAGACAACCCTTTCTTAATTTGATCTAAACCAACATGGATTTAATTTTGGCCCGGAATAACTGGCCCAGCCCAATCTGAGCTACGCAAGCCTACACTTAAGCCCATCTAGACCTAAAATTGTCTAACCAGACTCAACTGACCATCCCATCCTATGGCCTTTGCCCATTTGGACCCCAAGCCCAATTGGGTCCATCTAGAGCTAGCTGGATATTTGTGGTCAAATTTATCCTATTTTTGGGTTGAATCTTTGATGGCATGTATCTCTATAAGGCGATAGATAGAAGGCAAGCAGAAGTAATACTTGTCTCTGTTTTCTAATTAGGTTATGAAAGAGTGGTGGCTATTTAAAGGAGTCATGCATCCTCTCTTCCTCTTAACGTAGCAAATTTAAAGAATATGAGAGATAACGCTTGCGAATATCACTATCATCTATCAGACTTGATGAATCAAAGAAGAATAAAAGTATTGATGGAGTAAGTATAGTTATTATTATTTTTTATCTTGATCGAACCTAATTAATTCCCTAACAATTGTTACTAGAGCTACTTCGGTTCCATTTTTTTATCAAAGGAACTCAAGATTTTATTTCTTTCAGTCGTTCTTGTTTATTTGTTTTACGTGCTCGTGAGAATTTGTTTTTCCTAAAGTCTTAATGGGCGAGAATAAAAGATTCTCCTTTAAAATAAAAATCAAAATAAAAATGGGCTAGAATAAAAGATTTACCGTTGAGCAATTTTGATAAATCTCATAGCCTAATCGCTCGAGCAGGAGTAGATGAGGGAAACACATATTGGACTTTGGAGTTTAAGTTTCTAAATCTTTGGAGTCTAAGTTTCTGAATCGGGTGATTAATTTAATTTATTTTATTTATAAGAAATGGGCTCTCTTTTGTTTTTAACTTATTTTTCCCCACTAGAATAAGAAAAATTGAACCTTTAATTTTCGGTTTTGCTTTGAGTACCTTTATTTTTACCTACAAATTCTTTGAGTTCACCCACATAAGTGGGTGCACGACTTTGGCAAACTGAATCTTTATTTTCACCTACATATTCAATTTATTTTTCAAACGTTTGAATCCCACCCACTAGTTTCTTTTGCTATACACCCACATCATCTTCCCTCTTCTTCTTCCCACGCTTGCGCCATATTTGAATTTCGTTCCTTCGAGGCTCTCTAAATCGATCGATTTTTCATGATTGTACACCGACATCATCTTCCTCAATTGTCTTTTCAAGCTGTGCAACATTGAGAAGGGTTTACGTGGCTGTACGAACCCTTTTTTGACTCGTGGCTGTACATCCACATTGTCTTCTCCAATCTTCTTCTTACGCTGCAAGAACATGAGGAACGGATGAAGACTAGAAATTGAAGAGCGGCGAAGAAATCGCTTGAGTTCTTGTTAAGGTTTGTGGAGTAACGACAAACAACGGTTCGAAGTAATTTCAATTTTATTTATTTATTTTATACAATCTGCATGTCAAATTGAAGTTTTTGATAGAGTTCGTTGATTGTTCATCATATTTAGTTATTTTTATATTTTAAGTACCTTTAAATCCACCCACCAAATCGTTGAGTTCAACTAAATCAATGTGGGTGATCTAAAATATTATTTTGGTGGGTTTAAAGCTACTCATTGTTTGTTGTGGTTTCAAACCAACCATTAATGATGTACAAATTGACAGCCAGAGTGTAAAATAGATGATTTTCATAAACGGCTTACGACGTCCTATAGAAAAAGATTACAAAAGCTCAAATCGAAGGAGCATCTGAAGAAAGGACTTTAGATTCTGATATTGCTGTTGATAATTTTAAGATTTTAGCAATAACTGTTGAAGCTGCAGTGACAGTGATATTCGAATCATAGAGTGGAGTCCCCTCTTTATTAGATGCAAAGATGTAAGAAGGGAGAATATTAGAAGAGAGAGTGGGGGAGGGGAGTGTAGTAGAAGGGATGGTGAAAGAGGTTATTGGAGAGAGGAGTATGGATGATAAGGCATTAGAGGGAAGGGTGAAAGAAATTGTTGGAGAGGGAAGAGTGAATGATGTGGCAGTAGAGGGGAGGGTGGAAGAAATTTTGGAAGAGGGGAGTGCCGCATGTGTTATCAGGGAGGTAGAAGGGATTAGGGAGAGGAGTGTGGAAAAGAGAGTGGAAGTGGGTGTAAGCGAGAGAGTGGACGTGGGTGAAGGTAAAGGTGAGGGAGTGGAAGTGGGTGAAGGTGAGGGAAGTGAAGTTGAGAGGGTGGAGGAGAGAGTGGAAGTGAGTGAAGATGAGAGAGTGGAGGAGAGAGTGGAAGGCGAAGAAGAAGCAGCTCGAGCTTTGAAAAAGAAGAGAGAAATACAAGAGGTCAACGTTGAGCTAGCCCAAACTAGAATTGAGGGTAATGTGACACAATTTCCCGGAAGCCCAATGGACACTTCGCTTCTATGATAGTATAGAAATCATATTGCCCACGATCTATGAGTTAACAAAGTAAGTAACCAACAACATTCAATTCATATAATGTATTTATCTTTTTTCATTTAAAATATATGTATATAATTACAATTTTGTTACTAATTTTGTTGTTGGTTGATGTAGGATCGAGGTATGCTTCGTTGCATGCAACATTCAACCAAACTCGATGCATGGTCCATCTTTTCAATGTCTCGCAAGTTTAAACGTAGAATCAAGACGATTAGGTTTTGGTTGCTTGCTAGGGTTGAATTCAAGACGATCAATCATGTCTTAGTATCTGCCTTGGTTGAGAGATGACACCCTGAAACTAATACATTTCACTTCATTATCGGTGAGATGACTATCACTCTCGACGACGTGAAACATCTCATTAGCTTAGCTATAGTTGGAAAGACAGTTGTTGCAAACCCTTATAATACAACTGAATTGGTGGCTACGTGTGCTCAAGCATTCGGTATTGAGAGCAGCGATGCGATCAAAGAATTGAATCACAAAGGATGCAAGGGGAAAACTTTCCACTTGGAATGATTGCGTTCTCGTTTGAGCTAGATACCTGATGATGCATCTGATGATCAGATTGACTGTGCTGCAAGGGGATACATTCTTTATCTGTTAGGTTGTACAATCCTTATCGATAAATCAAGGAGTATGGTGTCGGCTCGGTATGTAAAGTTATTAGCTGATTTGAAGACAGTTGGAGACTGTGTGTGGAGCAGCTGCACTCGCTTATCTTTATAGGTAGCTGGGCATTGCATCAGGAAAGAAGGTCCCACAAATTTCTGGGTTGCTTACATTGGTTAAGGTATACTATATTCACATAACAATGTCTTACTAAATTGTGTTTCTAATATTTAATACATAGTTAATATGTATTGCTGTTAAACTATATGCTTTATTTTTTAGGCGTGGAGCTACGAGCACCTAGCTCTTGTGTGTCCAGTGCTTATACAAAAGTCTTTTGACAAACTGCCTTTAGCCTTTAGATAGCAGTAACCTTTAAGTCAACCTGCGCATCCCGAATCAAAATTGGTTCTTTTACGTGAAGCATTAGATGACTTACGAATGGATCAGGTAAAATCATATCTAGTTATTTTACGTGAACCTATATAGACATTGCATTATAATTGTAATATCTCTCTGTCTCTATTTCTCTCTTTCTCGTACAGGTTATTTGTGATCCATATTGTAAGATTAGATCAGAATATCCGATTACTCCTACGATGTTTTACACCAGATGTTTGTTCTGTTTCAATATCGTTGAGCCATATTACTCAGAGCGGGTGTTAAGATAGTTGGAACACGTGCAATCAATCTCCCCGCCACCAGTAGTACCTGCAGAAGGGAGCATTAGAGCGAGAACTGCGAAGACATATACTGTATATTACCGAACTGCTCCATAAAATTTTGAATGCCATCACAGTCACCAATTAGCCGTAGAGGATTGTGGTGCTCAAACCTTTAGTGGGGCCACTGTAGAGGGTCATATGGAGTGGTACAACAAGTTCTCTCATTTATACCTTGTGGACCCCAATCATCGCAATAGCTTGATTATCGGCGATGTCTCCGAGGAATGGGTACATATTTGCGTTATTATGATGTCATCCCAAAGTATAGATGATGTCGGCAATGTCTCTGAGGAATGGGTACATATTTGCGTTATTATGATGTCTCTCATTTATATAATATCTAACTCTCATTTTGAATGCAGCGACATCATAGAGATAGGGCATTGATGCTATTAGAGGATTCGATAGTTACCAGTGCAAATTAAGACATTGATTACGTGCTGGAGGTCATGAAGAGGGTACGCAAGGAGCTCCAATTCGACTGTTTGCACTCCTCACAGGTTGCTACTACAAGCCCGAGAGTCAATGCACCCCTTGTCGCTGATACCACTACAAGTCCGAGAATCATAGCGGTGACAACACCACACCGAAATCCTCTACGGAAAAGGACAAGTCTACCTAAGTGAAACTTGGAGTGAAGTGAAGTGAAACTTGGAGCAATATGAGATGGAGTGTTTTTTTTGTATATGTATATATATATATTTTTCGATTTCTAGGGGTTGAAGATATCAATTTTTTGTGTATTGCTGGAATATATCAATTTTTTTATGTAAATGAAGACAATGCTGTCGAGTTGACTTGCTAGTATGGCTTGCAAATGCCTATTTAGGTTATTTTAGCTTAATGTTAGAATTGAAACTTCTTTGTCTGAGCACTTTTAATGTTAGAGGTAAATTGATACCTTGAAGAACCATCCGATCAATTTCTTTCTCAACCACACATTACAAACAAAATGGGAAAAGATCACCAAATCAGTGAGGATAATGTTGGTTAATTAATTTCACCAACTTTATTTATGGGAAGATAAATTATATAAGGTTTATTTATGGGGAGGCATATGCTACCATCTCAAAGAGCATAGAACTCAAACATACAAAAATTAACCAAGTGAGTCGAGTTGATAGTTGAAAGCACTTCACTGTAGGTTCATAACCAAATTAACGAAGTGTGTGTGTGATTGGATTTGACAAAAGAAAATGTTAGTGGTGTGAGGAATAAAAAAATTGTGCTATGGTCCCGAGGGTTTGATTAGATTCCACAAAAAAAAAGTGTTAAGTGTTGATAAAAAAAAATAAACTGTGTTGTGGTCCTGATGGTGGGCACCCACTGTAAGAGAACCAATAAGATTCCCCTTTCCCTTAGGCCTATTGTGTTTACTCTGCGACAACTTCAACTCGACCATGTAAGTCGTAGTGGGGTCTGTCATCTCATGCAACTGTCTATAAATTTAGTCCTGGATGGCAGGGTAAGACCTCTCACATTTGTTGTATATGCGACGAAAATGGTCTAGCACTTCAACACCTCTTGAGGATGCACCAGCTTTAAGGTGGTAGAGTTTCTTCCATCGAGGATGAGTGGATTCTAGAGGAATTCTGTGACTGGGCAACAACCATGAAGAGAGCTCATGTAAACATGGAAGGCCATGTGTCTTGTACAGTACATGACTGTGCTGAGATTCCATAATAGGCTGCGCATCAACTATAACTTTGTTTGCAGTTATAATTTTAAACATGGCTCTAGGCATGTGACCCACTATGAGCTCGTAGAAATGGGAGGAATAATGATGCCCCCTCTTTAGTTTACTTTTCTCAAACGACGCTCGTATGTGTATATGCTGTAGCTCAACGACGCCATCAATCTACTCCCACGATTGCAAAAGGTCAACGATAGAAGATCTCAACTTGCACTTGATCTGAGCATGCGCGCTCTCCGCTCGATTTGAAGCTGTGTTACCAAAATACATATATTCATTCGTCCATGCTGATACAGAATTTTCCTTGTAGGGTTCTATCTAAGTGACATAAAAATAGTGGAGGATACTTAGATGATCGGCGTACCTATGGACCATGGTACGTACCTGTAGACACCCAGATCTTGCCCTCTTAGAGTATGAATACTATTTAGTCAACCTTTGACCTTATCCACAATCTCTTAAAAAGGACTGACCTTCTTTTAAGACCTTAAAACCCTAAATATGAGAACTATTACTGAAACAATAGTATATGGTTGAGGCCCAGGTTGAAATAATAGCTCTGTGCCTCGGACCCGACTCGACCCGAGAAAATCCTGAATTCTGCACACATACGGATGCGCGAAATTGATTTCACGTGTGGCCACATGCGCGGAATTGGTCCCACTTGGACCAGGTCCACTATTCCTGCGAACCACTTAAGACTCGGATTTCGCACTATACCATATGCGCATAATCGATTCCACGCAGACACAATTGCGCAGAATTAGTCCCACCTGGACTAGGGCGGCCTTTCATACACCGCCTAAAGACCTCGATCCCGCGCTGATACACTTGCGCGGAATTGAATCTGCGTGTTCCCATACATGCGAAATTGGTCCAGATTGGACTGGAACTCCACTTCCCCAAACCACTTAGAGACCTGAATCCTGTGTAACCAAGGAAGCACGAAATTCATTTCCATGCATCACTGGAAGCGCGAAATTGATTCAGAATCAAACCCGACCTCTAATTTCCTAGACGGCCCGAACTCTCGATCAAGAGCATACGCCACTACACAGAATTAGTTTTCTAGGCACACTAAAACTAGGACTCCTGGTTTAGAGGCCGACTCAAATTGAATCAAGCGCATACACCACTGTGCGGAATTCAATTAAGCTCAGCATGTCATGCACGGAATCAACCAATCCCGCACATGTCCCCATGCGCGAAATTAGCCCTTTATCTATAAATAGATCCCCATACCTCGACCAAACTAATGAATTCACTAAAATTTTCTCTTCTTTCTTAAGCTTCCTCTTCTTAAGGATTTCGGGGTTCTCTTTGCGGCTTCAAGGAGAGGAGTCGAACAGCTCTTTGGGGTCTTCAAGCTAGTGGCACCGGCCCACTAGTCCCAACACTCAGGGGAGGACGGAGGAGGAAGCGCTTTGCTTCTAGGTAATCTCTCTCTTAGTCTTTAGTTTAGTTTTTTATTTCCAATTTTGCCCTTAGTCTAGTTTTAGACCTAGCCCTTAGAAAATCCCTGCCCAAATCCTTAGTCTAGAGCCAATTAAGTCTCCTCAACCTTTCCCAATTGTCAATCCCATCATTTTTATATTTGACCTATTTTGAAATATCAATCGAAGTCAGATTGATGCAAAATTGATCACATTTAAAAGCTTATCGAAGTAGTTTTCCAACGAGCTAAAAAATGCTCAATTCCGACAAGTATTAAAAAAGTTATGGTCAGTTTTCGAAAGCTACACAAAAAGTGACGAATTTCAAGACTCCTAATTGAATTAGGATTAATCTCTTTATTATCTATCTTAGAAAATAGGATTTGTTTCTTTATTAGAAATATGATCAGTTTTCTTATTGTTCTAGGACTTTATTTTTATTATTTTAGAAGAATTAGGAATTAGAGTTACGTCAGGATTAAGAATTTGGATATTTCTTTTGTTTGAATTAGGAATTAGAGTTACACTAGGATTTCTAGTAAAAGCCTATAAATAGACCCCTACCCCCAGTCATTCAACATAATTCTCTTCTACATCAATTCTCATTCTCAAGCTTCTCTCTTCTAGAGATTTCGAAGTCTTCTCTGCGACGTCAAGGAGAGAAGTATGGAGGAAGAAGCGCTTAGCTTCAGGAAATCTCTTTCTAGTTCTTAATTCTAGTTCCTAGGTTCTAATTCTTAATTTTCTTTCTAGTTCCTAATTTTCTTTCTAATTCTTAATTCTCCTTCTAGTTCTTAATGCTAGTCCGAATTCTTCGTTCCTGTTCTAAATTCTTAATTCTCGATCTCAATTTTTTATTCCTACTTCTTAGTTCGTAATTCAAATTTAATTTTTAATCTTTAATATTTACAAAATAATCTTTAGCCACCCGATTTACCCAAGGGAGCTTACAGAGGGTATCTAGGAAAGGGGTTGATCCTCCTTAGCATAATAGGCCACAACCCCTTTTTTTAAAATTAGACTCCTAGTAGGATTATGAGACTAGATTAATTAGACTCCTGGTAGGATTAGGGGACTAGATCAATTAGACTCCTAGTAGGATTAGGAGATTAGATTCGCTAGAGTCCTAGTAGAAGTGAGAAGGCCAAACTAGTTGGATTAAAGGCAACCAAAAGCTGCTGAAGTTGGTCGGCCGACGTTCAGTAAATGAGTCAACCCACATCTTCGCGCGTGATCAATGACATGTTGCGGTGTTGATAAATATCTGTAACTGACGATTGCATCATCCAGGTACTCCCCATTTAATATTCACCTCTTTAATTTCAATAATTTAATATTTTTTAGTTTATCACTCCATCGCCCTTAGCCTGAGTCCATTCGAACCGAATTAGGTCACTTATTCTGGGACCTGAAAGGGACTCAGAAAAGCACATACCAACAGACTGGCGATCGCGATAGAACAATTTTCGCTAGGGTTACCCCAGTTTAATTAATTTAGTTTTTTATTTTTTTCTTTAGCTTTTTTTATTTTTTTTCGCTTTATCACTTTTCTACACACTTGCACGTGGATAAACTTAAAAAAAAAAAAGTAACAGCATAAACTGTCCAAAAAAAAATTATTTTAACATGGCCGGCATCAGAAAATTAAACTTTAATGATATTGACCCACCCTCATAGGACCTCCCTAGCAATCCCGAGTATAACGTTAGATTGTCTCCTTGAATAGCCCAGCGTCGTGCCCGAGTTGATACGATTAGTGAGAGTGAAAAATACCCCTTTGCTCCACAGAATACAAACCACAATAGCAACAACGAAGATGATAGCGGGCAAAGATACACCGCCAGTCAAATTATGGACCTCACTGCCAATATGCTAAGGAAGGAGAAGAAGCTGATGCCCTACGACAATCCCTGGCCGAGCTATAAGAATCCGCGATGGAGTAGAAGCTGATGGATCAATGATAAGTTACTCTGAGAAGCAGATAAGAGGAAAAGACACTGACTCCCCTGACGCATGACACACACACCCTTCACACCTCCTATGACAACATTCACCGATGACAGCTCTCTCCCGAGGCACCTAAAAAAGATACCACCGTAAACATAAATGACCTCCACCGATTTCTAAACGACTACATGGCTAAGGGAGAACACTCAAAGCAGTCCTTCAAATTTGACAAATTCTGTCAAGACCTTGACTTCACTGTACCTGTGGGATTTAAACCACCAAAATTCAACAAATAGAACGGTACAAGAAACCTGAACCATCACCTGACACTGTTCTGTAATGATTGTCGACAAATCCGCACTAATCATGGGCTCCTCATCCATTGCTTTCAACGATCTTTAGAAGGAGAAGCCCTTGACTGGTTCGTCACCCTACCCTTAGCCGAAATCAAAACGTTCAAAGAATTAGCCGATAGAATTGTAGTCCAGAAATACCCTTGTCGTACGATCTTCTTGGCGAGCATGTGTCCATTTACATGGGCCCCGCATACTCCTTCGTGGATCTCTTTCATGATGTTGGCTGCCTCGCTTTCAATTAGGCATTTGAGCAAGATATTGTTATATGATCACTTGTGGATGCATTCACCACAGATTACGTAGTTAGCCGCTAAATGTTGGATGGTCCACCTATCGGTCTTGGACATGTCTTCAGAGAAAGCTCGAGTTTCGAGGAAATTCTTGATATCTGAGAACCATGGTGGCTTATCATCTGTATCTATGGATCCCTCGATATGGAGGCAGAAGGCTGACTCATTTCTTTTCTCAATCATGATAGGCTTCATGTTGATGCCATATGGAATTTTAACCATTGATGCCAAGGTTGCGAGTGCGTTAGCAAACCAATTTCTTGCTCGCGAGACATAGGAGAATGTAACATTATTACAGCTCCTCAAGATGTTCATGGTATGGGATCAACTTCTCATCTTTCATCTTCCAATCTCCATTGGCTTGGCATATGATTAACTGCGAGTCACCAAACACCCTGAGATGAGTCACGTTTAGGTCGAGAGCTGCTTGTAATCTAGCTATGCAGGTTTCGTACTCAACCATGTTGTTAGTGCACGAGAAATTGAGTTTGATGGAGACTGGTATGTGAGACCCTTTCGGTGAGATTAGAACAGTGCCAACTCCTTGACCTTCGGCATTCGATGCCTTGTCGAAGTGCATTACTCAGGACTCCTCTGTTTCTTTTGTATCATCGTCTGTCATGAACAAGATGTCCTCATCAGGAAATTCGGTTCGCAGAGGTTCGTAGTCAGGTATAAAAATTTTGGCAAGATGGTCAGCGAGTTTTTACCCCTTTATTGACTTTTACTTGACATATGTGATGTCGAACTTTGATAAGAGAAGTTGTCAGCGAATAGTTCGGCCCATGAGAGCCGGCTTTTCAAATAAGTACTTCAAGGAATCCATTCAAGCCAGGAGGAGAACTGCCTGAGAGAGCAGGTAGCGCCAAAGCCTCTAGGTAGCCCATACGAGAGCCAGACATGATTTCTCCAGATGAGAATAGTGTGTCTCATAATCCGTGAATTTCTTGCTCAAGTAGTAAATGACTTGTTCTCTTCTTCCGGTCTCATCATGCTGCCTTAGGACACATCCCATCAAAAATTATGTCGTTGAGAGATACATTAGGAGTGGCCTCCCAGGTACTGAGGGTACCAAAATTAGAGGATTGAGAAGATAACCTTTAATCTTATCGAATGTCACTTGACAATCATTATTCCATTTGACAGGCGAGTCTTTCCTTAGTAACTTGAAGATCGACGTGCAGATAGGAGTTAGCTATGCAATGAACCGACTAATATACTGTATTATGCCTAAGAAACCTCTGACCTCTTTCCCGGTAGATGGTGGTGGAATTTTAATGATAGCTTTTACTTTGATTGGGTCAACCTCGATGCCCCTTCTGCTGACGATGAAACCAAGTAGCTTTCCTGACATGGCACCGAAAGCGCATATTTGAGGATTTAGACATATCCTATATTTTCTCAATCTTTCGAATAACTTTTGGAGGTTGACCAGATGATCACTCCTTTCTAATAACTTGGCAATCATGTCGTCGACGTACACCTCAATTTCTTGATGCATCATGTGATGGAACAACACGGTCATCACTCTCTGATAAGTTGCCCCTACATTTTTCACCCTGAACGGCATGACTCGATAGTAAAAACTACCCCATGATGTAATGAACATTGTCTGTTCTCGGTCCGCCTCTACAATTTTGATCTGATTATAATCGGAAAACCCATCCATGAATGAGAGCATTCCATGCCTGATAGTGTTATCGATCAAGATGTCGATGTGTGACAAAGGGAAGTCATCTTTCAGGCTTGCCTTATTGAGATTTCTAAAGTCGATACACATTCAGACCTTTCCATCTTTCTTCGGTACCAGGAAAATGTTGGCTAACCATTGTAGGTATTTTGAGATCATGAGAAACCCTGTGTCGTACTGCTTTATGACTTCATCCTTCACTTTTATCATCCATTCCAGCCTGAGTCACCTCAATTTCTGCTTGATCGGCTTAACATTTGGATATAGCTTCAGCTAATGTTTGACCAAATCGGTGTCTAAACTAGGCATGTTCTCGTATGACCATACAAAAATGTCTTGGTATGACCGATGGAAATCAATCATGCTTTCTCTTTCCTCGAGAGACAACGACATTTCGATCTTAGTGATTCTAGGATCCTCCTCAGTCTCTTCAACAATTGGGGCAAGGCCATGCTCAAAATCGGCATATTATTCAAGGAGCTCATTGGGAAGCTCCTTGATTAAGTCATCGCCATCCAGATCCGTGACTCCTATCTCTCCTTATATTTCTACAGGAAAGAGATCGACTTCATGTCGGGTGGTTTTTCAATTAAGGCATCATTTTATTTGCTTTTCTTGAAAATTTTAAAAGACATATTTTTAGAGTTTTTTGCATTTTCTCTATTTTTTTTATAGTTTTCCTTTTCTTCGGAGATGGGCCCCTCGGCAAGATGGGTTTTTATGTACACATGGTATTGCCTGCCAAGGGCTAATCTCACTTTTAATAGATTATTTTTTTTAGGAAGTTGGTGCCATATTTATGCTCATTTGATGCTTTCAGAGTTAGGGGCATTGACGCCTGATTTCTTACTTGAGGTGTCACACCTTTACCTGGTCTTGTGGAGGAAATTGATAGAGATGACTTTTGAAGGTGAGCCTCCATCATGTTTACCATTGGCTCATTTGGGACATGGTCCTCAAACATTAGCATGGGCTTGGGGTGGTTTAGGACTGGCTGTGGTACAGGCAGGGGTACCTCCTCGTCAAAAAGGGATAGGGAGGCTAAGTCTATCTCAATATTGGGGGGAATAATTTTGGGGTTGGTTTCATGGATAGCCATTGGTTTATGCGGGGTCAACTGTGTTGCCCCATTTTGGTCAATTTTGACCACCAACGTACTCGCGAATGTGCTTCGAATGTGAGGTCGCGATTGGAGTTCATCTTTCAGGTCTATCCCCCTGAATTTGGTCATGACAATGGTTCGGGCCTTTTCTTTTGCTTCCTGGATTTCCTCTTCAGTAGGCTTGTAGCCTAAGTCGAATTTGACTCATTATCCGCCCTTGGCTCTGACTGGGTCTTTCCTTCCTTGTAGGGCCCAACCCTTTGCTTTTCTGATAGCCTCACTTCTGGAGCATTGCCACTACCGTAATCATTCCTCCTTCGATTTTTTTGATGACCTTTTTAGGGGATTCTGGCACCACTGCCTCTGACACATCGTATTAAAAACTATGAAGATCTGTGTCTTCAACTGTGTGCGGTACATCCAACATATTGAGATTTTCAGTGTTATGGGCCATTTTCTCTATTTCTTCTCACCTCTCTCCCATGATGGATACAACTCTCTTTTGAGATAAATTTGAGTTGTTGGTGTAGGGTGTAGGGTGGAGGGCACCGCCTCGATTTCATGCAGCCATGGGCGCGCCCTAGCAGTAGGTTGAAAGAGGACTTGACATTCATGACCTGGAACGAGATTGAGAAGGTCATTGGCCCAATGGTGAGCCCAAGATCGACTTCTCCTATCACCTCTCTCCTTGTATTATCGAACCCTCGGGCTCCCGTTCTGGCTGGTCGAAACATAGATGGGTCGATCTCAATCTTGGTTGTTGTTCCCAAATGGTGATGTGAGTCGACGTTCTTCTGAGTTGTGCTTCTAATGCATGCTCTTGTCTCATTCGTTCCATTGGATGTATCACTATTGGCTCTCTTCTTTCTTCTGACTGGGCTGACACTGGTACCTCAGGCTGTTTAGAGATTCTACCCGACTGGGTTATGAATTCAACTGGCCATTCTTTGTTGCTGCCCGCATTGGCATCCACTTACTTGTAGTTGAGCGGGACTTGATGGGGATCATATGATGGTCCAGGGATTTGAAATAGGGCGGGTGGAGATGTCGGATATGATTGAACTGGCAGGGTTGGTGTGGCAATGTTGAACCACATGTGGTTGACTGGTATAGGAGGCGGTTGGATTGATGATGATGTGGAAAAATTAGGCCATAGGTGGTTGATGGGAGCTGATTCTGAAGGAGAGATAAAATTGGGCACCATATAATTAACGGGGGTCAATGTTGGATATGATTGGTATTACGGAGGTGGGGTCCAACTGGGTTGGACCTGATTGACGGGAGTCGGTATGGGAAAGTACGGCCTCAGGTTTAGCAACGTTGTTTGGGGTGTTGGGTTTGGAAAATAGTTGGCTAAATTCAGAGGCTCGACTACCCATAAAATTTCACCCCCTAACTCCATTTCCATGGGATTTCGTGGCCCTCATCTGTATCAATGTATTCCAAAGGGTCAAACTCTTTCATCTCTCTTTCCAACATATTAATGGTGGCCCTCGGACCCATTGTCCTTGTGGGTGCGATGGCAATGGTGCTTAATGGAGTTGATGTGAGGGTTTGCTTGCGGGGCTATCCTATGTAGGCTTCGCTATTTTGAGCCTCATCTTCCTCATATTGATGACCTACATCAACAGATGGTGGAGGGAGGGTGAGGCTATCCTGCTGGTTCTGAGTGGGCTAGACGGGTGCCTGGTGAGACCATTGTACATAGGGGAAGTCTTGATGGTGGGTTTGTTGGGTAATGGGATGAGTAAATGGTAGATTTTTGGTAGTTTGAGTGGGTGCCAGATGGGGCCATTGTATTTGGAGGAAATTTTGGGGATTGGGTTGAGGGGTAAGAGGATGTGTAAATTGGAAATTTTGGATGGTTTGAGACGGGATCCCATGTTGGGTTGGGTATGAGGGATATGGATGGGTAGGGTTCCTGCCGGGTTGGGGGGTTGGAAAAAATGGGCTTGTTACTTGGGAGGAAGTGGGGTAGTTTTGTTGGGCATGGATGTATGTGGGGAATTGGGGAATTTGTGGAGGGTTTAAGAATGTGAAGGGTTTCCGCCTTGATGGGCTTGTGGTTGGGTATTGGGCCTTTGAGGTCCATTGGGATGGCTCCATGATGGGTGTTGGGAGTCTTGGGAGGTATGGACTATGGGTGTTTGATTGAGATTTTGGGGGAATGGGGTGTGGAGATTTTATTGTAGATTGGGCATTTGGAGTGGATGAGGAAGGCTTTAAGAGGCCTTCCAAGTTGTATATGCCTTAACCATGTCCTCCATTATGACCATTGGATTGGTTATTGGGTGGATGTGAATGGCCCTTCCGATGAAGGTGGGGTATGGGAAAAATTTGGCATGACTTGGGTGAATGAGGGAAAATTGGGTATTGAGTTGAATGTGGATGAGAGAAAATTGGGCATTGGATTGGATGTGGATGGGAGAAAATTGGACATGATTTGGGTGAATGAGAGAAATTGGGCATTGGATTGGATGTGGATGAGGGAAAATTGGGCATGACTTGGGTAGATGGGTGAGGAAATTTGGGCATGACCTGAGTAGATGGGGAGAAATGGGGCATGATTTGTGTGGATGGGAGAAAATTAGACATGATTTGGGTGCATGGGAAAGAATGGGGGAGAATTGGAGTGGATGTAGAAGGAAAAGGGGGTGAATTTTTGGTAGTAGTGGAGGAAAGATGGGGTGGAAAATGGAGTGGATTTTGAGTGGTGGTGGATGGAAAAATGGGTGCACCGAAGGGTCTGGTGATGTTGAATCGAGATTGGGTGAGGGAATCGGAGATGGGTATCTCCTCCATATGGGAATGTGGTGGCGAAGGTGGTGGGGATGAATCGGGATCGGCATAAGCCGGATCGACCGCCCAAGACAGGGTTTGGTGGCAGGTCGAGTATGAATTCCTCAGGTGAGGCCCGAACACTTTCTTTCTCCTTCCCCTACGGAATGATGGAGGATAAGGCGATGTCATGGTTTCAGCACCAAAAGCTCTATTTTTTGGATTTTTGATAAGCTTGATTTTTTGTTTTGTTTTTGGATGATAAAAATTTAAACTTCTCTTGAATCTTTACGGTGCTTTTTTGGGACCTTGTAACTCCTTTTTTGAGTGGCGTTCACACCCCTAATGCCTCCCACGGCAAGATCTCGATGTACTTTGGAAGAATCAAAGGGAACCCTTTGATCTATGTAAATGCACGGAAATCCACGTGATGACCTCACCCCTCGAAAGAGTTAATAAGAGGGTGACCTCTCTTGACCGACGAGGGCGTTTTGGGTGTCAATGGTGTGAGATTTATCGGGGGTTTTACAACCACTAAAGCAGGGGGTTCAGGAACTGTGAAGAAAGGCCCCAAGTTCGGGCTGCTCAGCCAGAATAGGCCAACGTATATATTATATACACAAGGCTAAAATTTTTGAATTTTGGTCTTGCGTATATATTATATACGCAAGGCAAAAATTGCAGATTTTTAGCTTAGTGTATAGCTTATATACACAAGGCTATTTCTGGGGGATTTTGGCCTAGCGTATACTTTATATACACAAGGCTAAAAATTATATATGTATATATTTTTTGATAGCAGCAGACTCGAGTTGGTCTCTTTTTTTCTGGTTTTCTGGAAGATATGTTTTCGAGGACTGCTTCTTTTTTATTTTTCGGGTCCTTCCTCACCGCACCTATAGGATACAAGGCCGATTCGGTACGACTAACATACTCCCCAAGGATGTTAAGGCTAAGTAACAATATCGGTCACCCACCGATATACCTCTGACACAAATGCCTTCTCAGATACTGGATGGGTGGTTCCTTTTGAGATCATCACCACTAGGGCTGCCGCTCTTCCGAGAATCGGGACGGATGTATCGTAACTTATTTTCCCACCTCTTTTGTAGAATCTACCCGCGCAAAAAATTCAATTTTATCCCCCTCTTGATTCAATTTTAAGTTCGATTTTAGGGAGTTTGCTTAAGTTCAAAAACGGGTGGTGAGAATCCCATGCCACCTCTACGGGCCGGCATCCACTGTTGGTATATGACAAGGAATAAGAAAATTACAGGACCAATCAAGTGACTAGGCAAGAAACATAAAATGCATCAAGTAGGTCCGCCCCGCCAATCGGCTAAGGCGTGTAAATGACGGAATCGTAGGGGTAAGTATAAATAATGAGGAATCATAGGGATAAGTATAAAAGAAAAGGGACAAAAATTTAGTAAACAAAAAGACACAAGCAAGAAGAGGCTAAAACTTCAAGGAGAAGCTCTACAAGCTATCCCCAGTGGAGTCGCCATCTGTGCAACCGTGGATTTTATCAATCCGTCGCGATAATGCGCTCACTAAAAAAATGGAGACGTCACCCGGAGCTTTTGGTGACCCGGGATACCTTAAAATCGATATATGAGCACCAAGGTACAAAAATATGACTCTGATTTGTCGGTCTTTGTCAAAGGCTCTTGGGTAGGGGCTTCGGTTATCGATCGGGAAGGTGTTAGGCACTCAATTAACTCGCTCATAAATGATCTCTACTTATGGACAAAGTATATAAAAATGAAAATAAAATGAACGACACTCATCCTTGCCCGAAGGCACTATGATCCTATTTGAGCCCCCTGCAATCACCAAAATTTCGGCGGCGTAACGGCTCAAATTTTAGGATAGAAGAAAAGCAAAAGAAAGTAGAGGAATAGAGGGGAGAGTCGGAGCTCTCAGGCCCTTGTAGCACCGCTGTACACCTTCACGTGGATGCACTTTAGATGAGCTTCCGATAACAAACGGGTTTGAGGAATGAGTCTTGGCTTATGAGGCTTAAGAGCTTGAAGGTAGGAGAGGTAGGCTAAGGCCTAGTTCTTGCAAAATTTAGGGTATTGATGATGGAAAACAAGGTGTGAAGGGTGAACCTAGGTTCTGGAATTTTGGAGGGTAAATGGTAGAAATGGGAGGAGCAGATTTCTAAAGCTTTCTCTCTTTTGGAAATTTTTTCAAGGTCCTAATCAAGGGGAGGATGCTCTCTATCTATAGAGTTAGAGTAGATTAGAGGGTTACTTAAAGGATAATGGGCTTAGCAATTAGGTAATTTCTAATCTAAGGTTTTAGGATTTTAAGGGTTTGGATAGGTAGGAACTTGGTTTTAATGGTAGATGATAGGGTGGTCTTCTAAATAAAAAAGGGTAAAAAAGAGGGCTAGTGGGGGTGCAACAGTCCTAAAGAAACTATAATGCCTGTTGGTCATCTCAGGTGCTGTCTTGTTATTGGTGAGAAAACAGTGGTGCAGAAATATAAATTAAAAAGTGAAGAAATAAAAATTGGTTAAAACAGCAAGTCTGAAATACACAGCTTGTAAGATACAAGACTATTGTAGCAAGTTTTGAGTAAGAGTTTGTCCTACAAAGAAATTGATCTAGAACGCAAAATGGGTCATATTAGTAGGCCTCCAGATCTGACAATCCTAGAGAAAGGGAGTTAGGTGTCATAACTACACTAAATTAATATTAAAAGAAGGAAAATAAAGTACAGTCCTATCCTAAAGAAATGGTATAAAGAAGGTGGTGATGGTGTGTGTTAAAATAAAGATAAAAATGATGGGAAGTAGGCAATTAAGCTAAGGTCAATTCAACTATGAAACTTAGACTTAGGGTTGTCTCTACAGCAGCCCCTCAGATGGATATAAACACATCTGCAAGGAAAATGTATCTAACTCAACTCTTATGGTTTGACTTAACCTCTTAAGGCTATAACCTATCCACTTTAATGGTCACAAGCTATCTAATGGAGAGGATCAAACCATATGAATTAAATCAGAAAACTAATATGATCTAATGGAATAGACTGATCTTAAAGCTATAACCTGTCCACTTAAATGGTCACAAATTATCCAATAGATATCCTCCACCCAATGACTCAAATCAGATCCTAAAAATCATTGCAAACACCATGTATGTCAGGCTACAAGCTCAGGCACCCATGGGAATCCACAACAGTTTAAAAGCTATTTAGAGACTTAAATGCAGCTGATCATTGCTACTAGAGGCTTGCAATGACTCAGCTCACATACCTGCAATATCTAGAAAGAAATCAGATCTAACAACTGATGTTGGTCAAGTAAAATAGATGGGAGCTTGTTCTTACAACAACCTCTCACAAGGCTACAAGCTCAAGTGCAGAGGAGAAGAATCCCTCTTAGATCTGTGGCTTGGAATCACCCTAGGGCTATAGTCTGTCCACTTGAATGGTCATAGGCTATCCACACCACAGAGGACTAAGATGGAACATGAAAATTGCTGCTACCACCATAGTCTCAGGGCTACAAGCTCAAGCTTCCATGGGTATTTCAAATTAGCTCGAATCCTAAATGCATGGCATAAATTGAATAAAATTATAGGCAAATAAAAAAATAACAGATTGAATAAACATTAAAATAGACATTCATTGATTAAATCAATACTTACAATGAGATGTCCTCAAGGCAGCAGCCTTGTGCATAATAGCTCATCAACAACTCCCAATGTTCATAAGACCCATTATAAAAACTGATAAAACTAATCCTAATTGATTATAGAGAATATAGCCTGTAAGTGTTGGGCTAAGGAAGAAAATAAAATGGAAAAAGAGGTGATCAAACCCTAACCCTAATCTGCTCGAGCTCACAGCTGACTGAGGTTAAAGGAGAGATATTTTCCTAAGTTAAATTTACAGCTTATATACTTAGTCCATAATGCCTTGGCTAAAAGAAAATTAAACCCTAATTTTTCAGCAAACGCGGCTTAGTTACAACCCTAAGATGTCTTGAGATGAGTGCATCGAGATCAGGACCTCGGGATGTGTGCCCTAAACTTGGGGAAATCCCCAAAAGGTCCCTGAGTAAAGATTGAGAAGTGGCTGACATTGGCTTTTTAATTCATTCGCGAAGTTGTAGAGTGCTCGCGAGGGTAGATTTGGCTTGGAAGGTTTATCACTCACGCAATGGGATTTGAATTGTCGCGCAGCTACTATGCCCTGCAATGCTGTCATGAGGTAGAATGTGCACGCCCTGGCTTTTCTCACGCAGTGGAGCTTCAAGTGTCTCCTGTCGTGAGGTTCTCGCATAGATGATTTCGCATTTCGCTCGGCTCCTTGTGCATTGCATAGCATAGCTCGCTAGGTAGAGGGTTAAGCTTTTATGCGTGCGAGAGCTGCGCGAATGTATTTCTGGAGCTCTTGCTGCGCGAGAGCTGCATGAGCTTTCTTGACTCTTTTGTGCATATTAGTCTCGTGAGATTGCGTGTGCGGCTGATATAAGACTTGATCCCTGTGAGAACTTCGCGAGTTGGATTTCTAAAGGTTTAATGCGTGACTGTTGTGCGAAGTCCTAGAGGGCTGAAAGCAGATCAAACATGTGACTACTGTGCGAAGCAGATCTCTGAGGTTCATTCCTCCACTGGGAGCGCGAGTTCTTCACAAGTTCATTTATGCTGCATGTAACAGCTACGCGAGAAAGCTTTTCTGCGGATTTAGACACGCGAGGCAGTATCTCTGACTGCACGAGAAAATGACTCTGCTGCTCTGCTACAATGCATATGTTGCTGTTGTAGCTTCCTCCACTCTCATCTATACTTCTCTCATCTGCTTGACTTTTTTAGTCTACCTTGACATGCAAACTAGTCACCATGGTGTGTACCATTATAGTGTTCAATCAGTCTTTGGCTTAGCAGCCCTCTCTGGCTTTAATTCTTTCTCTTTTGGGCACCAAAGACATGCACTTTATATCAAGCTGCACAATTATTACTAACTACAAAACAAGCTAAATAAAGAGTTATTAGTCAGCTTTAAGGTGTAGCAAAGGCTAGGTTAAGAGGTAAAAAGTGATACTTTTCAGTGAATAACACACCCCCAAACCTAATCTTTGCTAGTCCTCGAATAAAGCAACATTTAAATAACTACTCTAAGAATGTAAGTGCCACTTTCGTGGGGAGAACGGATGCATTTAGCTTATGCATAAAGCCTTTTAAACCCCTAGGTGATCCCTAGTGGAGGAGTGAAGTCTCCTGAGAGTTTTTAGCGAAGGTACTCACAAACTTCTCAATGAAACATTTAACAAAAGTGCAACATTTATTACATCAGCTTTCAATAAACAGAGCATTAGTCCACCCTTGATTCTTTTTAAAATGTGAGGAATTTAAACAAATGAAATACACAAGCCACTTAATCATTAAAAACTCTTACATGTATGCACATCATTTCTAATCCGCTTATACAAAGAAAAACAGCAAATGAATGTCAGTACTGGGCTCACTATCAATTCAAAAATTAAGTTTAGACAATGCTCAATACATTCAATGTCAAACCCAATGCTTACCAGGGTAGTCTCTCACAAATAACTTTGATGGTTTTCATTTTCACACAATCTCAAGAGCAGTTATAGTCCCCAAATGGATTTACAAGCATGAGCATAGGCAAGGTTTCTAAATTCTGACATCATTGACTATTTCTCACCATAGGTTGGACAACTCCTTATCTTCACATAACAGCTCATTCAACTTAGGATCACAAGGTCTTATGATTGGGTTGTAATGTGGCTTATGGTTATAGATTACAAAGAATGGAAGGGTGAAAAGGATGTAAAATTGAGAAATTAGCAGGTGAAGGAGGTGATTCATGAATTCACCTTCTTTTTCTTTCAACATATTTCATCTTCTTTGATATTTTTCAGACTTGAAGTGGCCAGCTTCTTCTCTTGTTTTTACTTTTTCCAATGAAAATGCCTCTTGACTCCTCTTTATTCCTGTTCATTATATATATATATATATATATATATATATATTTGGATGCATTTTTCTTTTCTTTTTGCTTTTATCTTTCTGAAATGCCACCCTCTTCTTCCCAGCTGCTACACTGTTGTCCACCTTTTTGTGTTTCTTTCCCATTCACTAATTGTTGACCCTAGCTTGTCCATCTTCAACTCCTCCTTTACCTTTTGAATTCTCAAAGTGGGGGTAGGTTTGAATCAGGTCCATAGGTTTAGGTGTAAATACTCGAGTGTATTTTGAAGAAAACTAGAAATTAAGGCTCAAAAGGTGTATGCACAAGGGGAGTTTAATGGGTTTGGTATCTTTGAGCTCAAACTGTCCAAGAGAAGTCCTTGATCCTTTCCTAAATGTTATAGGTACTGTTAGCTATTTCAACTTGGAGATGCCTAACTTTTAGTGAGGAGATAGACTCAGCCAGTCCTTAGAGTAAACAGAATTGCCTAAGACACTCCTCAAAGAGAAAATAATTTTATAGGTCCAAATCTCACTAGGTACGGTCTTCCATTGAACTCATAAGCATGTCCTTACCTTTTTCTATCTTTGATCGTTCACTAAGTGCTGATACAAATGATTTTTCTTGATGTTCACCTTATGGAAATGTTAAAATTTAAAAGCTTTTAATGCTTATAGGTCTACAGAATATTAACATTCCTCATTTTCAAAATTTCATAGGTGACTCGGCTCTATTTTTTTCTTACTCACTTGATTCTGTTGTACTTAGGTTAACTCCATCATTGGCATATCTTGCCACACCCCCAAACCTATGAGGAACAATGTCCTCACTGATTCAAGGATAAAGGGCATGTGTAGCAGGGTATTGTTATAAAATTAAGAGAGCAAACAAGATAAGTAAAAGTAACAAACCACACTCACACAAACAAACACACAGCAAAAATAAAGTATCAAACAAACTCATACAAAAGCTAACAAAAAGGATTTTCATTAATAAGCAGTAATAATGTACAATGTTACTAAAAATAACTACAAAAAGATTATACAAAAATAGCCTAACTAACTACATGTACAAAGTCTAGTCATTTGAATTTTCTGCTGCATCAGCCTTGTCTTGGACTCCTCTCCCTTTCTCCTTCTTTAGAGCAGTAGCAGAGGACTTGTATCTATTGGAAGTTGTCTTTCTCTGCTTGGTGTTGCTCCTCTTCTTGGGAGTTGGCTCTGGCTTTGATGCAAGCTCCTTAATTTTGATTTCAGGTTTGATTTTTCTTGGCTCTTTGGGTTTAGGGGCAATTGGCAGGGGAGGGGCAGCAACAATGAAGAGTTTGGCAGCTGCTTCTGCTTTGTCTCTCTCCCCAATATCAGACAAGGTCTGTTGCAGTGCTACAACAGTCCTAGCATAATCATTGGCCCTCTCCTCCACCAATCTTAGGGCCACCTACATATTCTTGATCACATCTTCTATCCCATTAGCTCTACTTTTCTCTTCATTGTATTTAAGTAGTGTTTCTCTCCAACCATGCTTGATTCTCTTTTTCTCCATCTTATGAGTGAGTTTTAAAATTTTGATTTGATCTAGGAGTGGCTGCTTAACAATGGTTCTGAGGTCAGTCATGCCTCTAATCACATCCCTCTTGATGTATGCATTTTCCTTCATTGCTCTTAAGAAGGTGGAGTATGGGGGCATGGGGTTGAAAGAGGCAGGTTGTATGTGCTGCTCAGCAATTGAAGAAGGGCTAGCCATCAATGATGAAGGGATGGATGATGGCATGGGTAGGGTGGTGGTAGAGGGTATTGGATGGTGGGATAAATGGCCATTGGGAAGGTTGGGTTAAGGTTGATAAGGTTGATTGGATGAATTGTAAACTGGATTGAATGGAGGCCTGGTTTTGGAGGGTGGAGTGCATGGCTTGAAGGTTGGCCTCCCTGGATGTTTGGGATTGGATATTGGCCATCACTTGGGCTTGAAGGGAGAGGAGGATGTTAAGGATTTAGGGTAGGGGATCAGGTATGATAGGGGTTGTGGGTTGGTTGAGTGGGGGCTTTGGTGGTCTATGAGTTGTTCTTTTTTGTGTATGTGACCTTGACAGGTGGGTTAGGGTGTGCAGGGGAAGTGGGTAGAATTGGCTCAGAGATAGGTGATATAGTTGTGGAGGGTTGTGAGGTTGGTGTGGTGGTGGGTAAGATAGTGTTGGCTGGCACAATAGAGGTGGCTGCTTGAGGAATAGTAGCAGAGCTGGTGGGTGTAACAGCTATAGAAGTGGCAACTCCCTCTTAAATTGTGGGGGATGCTTGAGCTAGCAGCTCCTCATTCTTCTTCTTCTTCTCAATTAAAGTTCTACTAATCTCCCACTGCTTCTTTCCATATTTGATGGGGGCCAGGTTGAGGGTTTTCTCATTCATCTGAAAGTGGTAGCCCCCTAGCTGCAGCAGGGCTGTAATGAGCCTGTAGTAGGACAAGAAATGGGGTTTCTGCTCCCTCTTCACCTTTTCATGTATATCCTTCATTCCTTCAAAGATGAGCTTTGCAGTATCTATGTAGTGGTTGTAATGGAAGGAGTAGAGGGCATCAGCAATAGGGAACCTCCTCTCCTGTTGGTTCCCAGATCAATATACATTCTTTCTCAGCACCCCATCCATAAACCTCAGACTAGGTGCAAGTCTCTCCTCCTTATTGATACCCCAGAGGCTGCGATCCCTCCAGTGAGCTCCTTGGTAATTTCTGAGATTGTAGCTGTCAATGGTGCACCCAAACCACACTCTGAGTTGTATTTGGCTGGAATCCCAAGAATCTCAACAATGGCTACTTGGTTAAACATCTCAAAATCATCTATCAATACCAGTAATGCAGGGTTCCCATCATCTCCAGTCTTCACTCTTATGTTTTGGTAAAATAGTTGCACTAGTCTAGGGAAGACTAGCTGCAGTGGGGGCTTGAGAAGGGGTAGTAGTGAGGTTTTGATTAGGTATTATTGAAGCAGCTATCTCTAGCTCTTCCTCAAAGAAGGCCTTGTCAAAGGCTATCTCAGCTTCAAGCTTAATAGTAGCCACAAACCCAGAGGGGATTCTGAGTGACTCATCGTCAGATTCATCCTCTTGGGCAACCTCAGGGACCTCAGGGGCCACTTCCTTGCCCTTCTTTTGTTTTTTTTTTTGGTTTCTTAGAGCTTTTAACAGGTGGTTGGGCTCTGGCCCTCTTCTTAGGGGCAAATTTCTTCTTTGGAGCAGGGGCATCAGAGGCCACAGATTTGGCCTTCTTTACAGGGGCAACCTTTTTCTTAGTTAATTCCACTTAGGGCTCCACATATGGTGTAGGTACCTCAAAGGTCTCCACAGTGGAGGCCTCTGCAATCCTCACAGATTTCCTAGTGGCCACTGGGTTACCAGTAGGTGATGGGTTTAGCATGGCATCCAAGGTATTAATAAATTTAGAACTTGTGACCATCATTACTCTAATTCTTAAAATTAGAGCTTTAAATTCAAAGTTTGGGTAGTTCACTCTTCAATGGAGGTAATGCCCACAAATTCTTCTCTACTCGATACTAAAATAGCCTACAAATTCAAACCACAGGGGAGAGTGAGACAACTTACCAAACGAGAGCTAGGGTTCCACTTGAATTGTTGCACAATGGATCAAATCGTTCCAAATCACGTGTAAAATAACCAGGAGGTGTGGAACACAATGGTGAGAGAAAAATGGCTGAGTTGTAGTGGTTTAGGTAGGAGAGTAGAAAGAAGGGGGAGAGGAACTCGGTGGTGTGCAATGGAAGCTAGGGCAAAGAGGGAGAATGGAGAAAATGAAAGAAATTTGCAAGGTTTAAGAGTGTGACCCCATGCCTCGCGTGGCTGTTCCCAGGTACTCACGGGGCAACATCCTCTCATGCGCTAAAGTGAGATATCACGAGAAATGAAGTCGCGGAGAAGAAAGATGCCTCGCGAGGAATGGAATTTAGAAGACCTATGAGTCTCGCGAGGTCAAAAAGAGCTGAAGCAGGGTCAAAGCGCGCAAAGCAATTTTGCATCCCTCGCACAGCTTACCTGTTAACTTCTCGAGGAAGAAACATTCAGAGCATCAAGGCCTTGCAAAGCAGATAATATTGCAGGCTTCAAAATTTTAGCTCGCGAGGAACAACTTATATGACTTCCAATTGTCGCACAGCTCAATGTCGCGGAGAAGAAATGGGTTTGCGAGGTTCAATCTCCAGCTTTGTTTAGGCATTTTGCTCATGAGGCTCTCATGAAGCAACGCAGTTTAATACAGAGCCCTGCAAGAAAGCCAAAAAATGGCTCGCGAGTGTAAAATGGAGGTCATTTAGCCTCGCGACAAAGCATAATTCACTCTTTCTCTGTGCTGCACATTGGCCTGTGCATCAATACTGACATGCACCTAGCCATTGTGCATCTACACCAACTTCCTTCAAATTTAATCCATTTCATCATGATAATTGTATGCCCATTACCAACATATGCACAGTAAAAATTTAGAATGTAAATGATTTTCAAGTATAACAGATTCATGAACATTTACAATGACAACATCTCAATCACAGAACAACAGAACATGCATATCAGGTCCATGCACATTAAATTTAGATGACAAACTGCACCTCAACAACAACAACAAGACAAACAAGACAAAACATAATAAAACATGCAAATCAATCAGCAGAATAAAATAACACATGACAGATTTTTAAACAAAACAACACACAAATTCACGAAGTATGGTACATAGTGTACAGAGTTGTGGATCACTAATCAGTGGGAGGTTCATGCAGGTGAATGGTCTGAGGAGGCTCTACAGAATTTTCTATATAAATTTTTAGCCTTTGATCATTCACTTTCATGATCTTCCCAGACATGGGATCCAAGATCTCCATAGCACCAGATGGGGAGGTATGGATGAAAGTGTAAGGTCCATCCCATCTGGATTTTAATTTTCCTAGAAAGAATTTTAATTTGGAGTTGAAAGCCAAACCTTGGTACTAGCATTGAAGTTCTTCCTCATGAGTTTCTTATTAAAAAATACATTTGATCTCTCCTTGTAAATTCTGGCATTTGTATAGGCTTCCAGTCTCAGCTCATCAAGCTCTGACAATTGCAATTTCCTGTGAGAATCAGTAGTAGTTAGATCAAAATTCAGTGCTTTAATAGCCCAGTAGGCTCTATGTTCCAACTCTACTGGCAAGTGACAGGCCTTGCCATAGACCAGCCTAAAAGGAGACATGCTAATAGGGGTCTTATAGGCAGTTCTATAAGTCCACAAAGCATCATTCAGTTTCTGTGCCCACAGAATACTTTTTGAGCAGATTCTCAAAAGGCATGTTATAGAAATGCCTCCCCCATCACTAATGATAGCTCTGGGGGTGCCAAATCTGGAGAAAATATTATCCTTCCAAAATTTGAGGATAACTGTGTGGTCATTTGTCCTTTTGGTAATGACTTCTACCCATTTGGACACATAGTCCACTGCCACAAGTATAAAGTTGAAACCCATAGAAGCAGGAAAGGGGCCCATAAAATCAATCCCCTAGATGTAAAACAGTTCAACCACAAGGATGGGTTGTAATGGCATTGAATCTTTCTTGGAAATGCCTCCCAACCTTTGACATCTTGCACAGGCTTGACAATGAATGTGTGCATCTCTAAACAAAGAGGGCCAGTAAAAACCATATTGTAATACTTTTGCAGCTATCTTTTTGCCACTAAAATGACCTTCACAGGCCTACTCATGGCACATAGAAAGAATGCGGTGGAACTCACTTTCAGGCACACATCTCCTCACAATCTGATATGCACAATGCTTGTATAGGTATGGATCCTCCCACAGAAAATGTTTGACCTGTGAGAAAAATAGGTCTTTATCCATCTTGGACCAGTGAGGGGGGATCCTACTAACAGTAAGAAAATTCACAATGTGTGCAAACTAGGGTATACTAGACTGCATAGCAAATAGCTACTCATCAGGGAACATTTCATTCACAGGTGTTGCTGCACATTCATCAAACACAATTCTAGAGAGGTGGTCAGACACCACATTCTCAATTCCCTTCTTATCCTTAATCTCAAGATTAAACTCCTGCAACAGGAGGATCTATCTGATTAGCCTTGGTTTGGCATCCTTCTTAGCCAACAAGTATTTCAGGGCTAAGTGATCAGTAAAAATAATTTTAAACCCCAGTAAGTAGGGTCTAAACTTTTCTATAGCAAACACCACAACAAGAAGCTCCTTCTCAGTAGTGGTATAATTGAGCTGAGCCTCTGCTAGTGTTCTGCTAGCATAATAAATCACTATAGGCAACTTATTTTTTCTCTGTCCTAAGACAGCACCTATGGTCGAGTCTGATGGATCACACATCAGTTCAAAGGGGAGTGAGTAATCTGAGGCCTGGATTACAGGAGCAGTGGTAAGACACTTTTTTAAGACCTCAAGGCACTCAGTAAAAAATTCAAATGGCACATCTTGACATAGCAGGTGGCACAATGGCTTTACAATTATGCTGAAGTTCTTAATGAACCTCCCGTAAAATCTAGCATGTCCTAAGAAGGATCTGATTTGCTTGACAGTCCTAAGTGGGGGCAGGTATGAAATTAGGTTCACTTTAGCCTTGTCAACCTCTATCCCTTTGTGGGAGACCACATGGCCTAACACAATTCCTTGTATAATCATAAAGTGGCTCTTTTCCCAGCTTAAGACCAAATTGGTCTCTTCACATCTTCGTAAAACTAGGTCAAGGTGACTCAAGCATTGGCTAAAGCTGTCCCCATATACTAAAAAATTATTCATGAAGATTTCCAGGAACTTGTCAATCATATCAGAGAAAATTACATACATGCACCTCTAAAATGTGGCTGGGGCATTGCACAGTCTAAAAGGCATCCTCCTATAAGCGAAGGTGCCAAAGGGACATGTGAAAGTAATTTTTTCTTGATCTTAAGGATATAGAGGGATTTGGTTATACCCTTAGTATCTATCAAGAAAACAGTAAAATACATTCCCAGCTAATTTATCTAGAATTTAGTAAATGAAAGGGAGAGGAAAGTAGTCTTTCCTGGTCTTAGAGTTTTTCGAATCAATGAAACTCTCCAGCCTTGGTCTCTCGGCCGCATCAACTCCGTAATCAAGTAAAATTTGTTATGCCTGACTTTGTGGGTACCACCTGAATAGGTGACACCCACTTTGAATCTGAAATGGGGTAAATCACCCACGCATCTAATAGTTTTACTATCTCTTTCAAGACCACCTCCTGCATGTGAGGATTAAGCTTTCTCTGCACCTCCCTAGAGAATTTTACACCCTCTTCCAAGTGAATTTTGTGGATGCAAACTGAGGCATCAATGCTCCCTAGATCAACAATTGTCTACCTCATTGCTTTTGTGTGCTTATTGAGAACACTCAATAATTCCTCCTCCTGCTCACTAGTGAGAGAGGAAGAGATAATCACTGGAAGCTTTTTGTTTTGCCCTAAGAAGGTATACTTTAATATGCCTGGGAGCTGCTTAAGCTCCAGATCAGGGGGGTTTTCAATGGAAGGCAACAAAAGTGCCTTGGTAGTTTGAGGAAGGGGTAGTAATGTAAGTTTTCAGCTGGAATGCTACACTAGGCCCACATAAGACTCTATTTTGCTGTTGTCTTCTGTTATGAGAGCTTGGGCCTCCTTCTCAATCATACTCCAAATATTTTCCAAGTTTTCAACAGCGTTATCCCAATCCAAAAGATTAGATAATTCTTCTTCCACAAGGCCATCTAGTACATCAATTGCACAGCAGTCCTCAATGTCCATTTGAGGCTACCTAGCAGCATTGTAAATATTTTGTTGGGCCTTCATGTTCCCAAAGGTTACCTCCATCACCCATGACCTGCATTGAATGCAAGCATTGGCAGTGGCCAAGAATGGCCTGCCAAGGATGACAGGAATTAAGGTTTTACTTTTGCAAGGGTCTATGTCCAAAACTAGGAAATCAGTAGGATAGTAGAACTTGTCCACTCCCACCAAAACATCCTCCACCACACCCATAGGTCTTCTCTCATACCTATCAGCCAGCTGGAGCACAACTGGTGTGGATTTTAGCTCCCCCAGACCCAGCTCCTCATACACAGAATATGGGAGCAGGTTCACACTGGCCCCTAAGTCCAAGAGGGCTCTACCAATAGTGTGGCTTCCAATTATGCTAGAGATAATAGGTACCCCTGGGTCCTGTAATTTCTCAGGTGTGGCTATGAATAGAACTGATTCAACATGTTCAACAGCAAACACCTTTTTGGACAATTGCACCCTTGCTTTTCTTTTCTGTGTGGAGAGGTCCTTCAAGAATTTGGCATAGGTAGGTAGGGACCTATTTTATAGCATCAAGCAAGGGTAAATTAATCTTGACCTGTTTAAAGGTCTCCATCATTTTCTTTATCTGAGTATTTCCCTTATCAAAAGGAGATGGGCCAGCAAGTTCGTAAGGAAATGGCAGCTGTGAGATTGCTGGTGCCACAGCTGCATGCCTAACAACATCATGGTCAAATTTTTATTTTTTCCTCTTTTCTTCATTTATTGTTTATTATTGGGGCTCAATATCAGCCACTTTATTTTATCCTTGTTGCTCCACAATAGGAGAAATTCATTGGTTCTTCAACACTCACATTTATTTCTTTTTCACTCTCCATGGCCTCCTCAGCTGCCCTGCCCACTATATTATCAACCACCCTATCACTCCTTAGGATAGTGATTGGATTAGCCTCCTCATGTGTAGAGGAGCCTTCTCTAATCATGTACTGCCCGTTCGAGTTAGCCAAGGGTTGACTAGGCAACTTGCCCTCCTCTATCTTGTTCAAGTATTACAGATTTGACCCAGTTGGTCTTCTATTCTTTAATACTTTGCCCATGAGAGTTCATAGTTTGGACTAGGTTTCTCAAATTCTGCATTGATGCCAGCATTTGCTCTTCAAAGGAAGAGGATCTGCGTTGTGATGGGGGCAAGACCAACTGATTAGGCTGTGGGGCAGGCAACTAAAATTTTTGCCTTGGTGCATATCCTTAGTTAAATTAAGGTTGAGGTCTGTATGGAGCTGCCAACTGCTACTGCTGGGGCTGTTGGCATGTGTCTTGTCTCCACCTCAAATTTGGGTGGTTTCTCTATGTGTACCCAGCAGGTTGTTGCCCATATGCATGGGTGGCATGTTCCATAACTAAATCAAGGAACTGGTTGGCTGATGGATATTCTTGAAGTGAATGTGTGAGAGATTGACATATCAGACATGCCTCTTCCACTTGTGTAGCCAACCTAGGCTGCGTCACATTTATCAATTTATCAACCTTTACACTTAGATTTTCCACCTCCCTTTCTAATTCACTCTACACCTTGACCTCATACATTCCACCTCTAGGGGTGGATTCTTTCACCAATTTAGCTGGGGTTTGGCTATCATTGCAAGACAGTAACTCCTGCTGCATGGAATTCTCACCTATAATGTCAAACAACTCTCATGTCTCATCAGCTGTCTTATGAAGGTAACTACCCCCACATGAGGCATCCACCATATCCCTACTCTTGAGATTAATTCCTTGGTAAAAGACTTGCACAAGTTGCCATTGTGGAATTTGGTGGTGATGGCATTGTTTTAACATTTCTTGAAATCTCTCCCATGCCTCATAAAAATCTTCAGTTGAGGATTGAGTAAATGACAATATGTTTGTCCTCATCTGACTAGTTTTATTCATGGGAAATTTTTTTGCCAGAAATTGGCTTTGGAGGTCACTCCATGTCTGGATGCTATTGACTGGGAGCTTAGAGAGCCAGGTGTTGGCTTTGTCCTTTAGGAAAAAAGGAAAAAGTCTAAGTTTGGTGGCTTCAGGTCCTAGGCTAGCAATGTTAAATGTGGTGCAAAGTGTCAAGAATTGATCAATGTGCTTGTAAAGATCTTCTTTACTGAGCCCATGAAAAGATAGCAACATGTTAATGGTGGAGGACTTGATTTCATAATTTCCCTCTACTGAAGGAAATTGTATGCAAAAGGGAGATGTGTAATCCCCAGGTGCATTATATTTTCCTTCAGGGATCTTTGCCTCTCAGCCATTACAGCTGGCTCAGTTTCAATAGTATGGGTTGGTGTGTTGTTTATCAGTCTGAGGACCCTTTCAACCTCAGGATTTGGAGGTTTCAATTCAAGGTTTAGGGACTTTCTACCAAGCATACACACAGAATCAACAGGTAAAGAAAATATTCATATCACAACAAAAATTTGTAAACAAAATTTACAACTAAACAGATCTACAACTAAACTATTGATAGGAAATTCAACATAAATGGCTTGAGTTTTAGGGTAAAAGAAGTGCAAACAGAGCTAGCTAAATTCCAGCTACAACTCTATCTTTTCCCTACTACTGTTGTCCAATTAAGCAAAAATTCTATAAAAATCAATAGTACTTTTTATTCTATTAAAGGCAAGCTACAAAGAATTTTCTAGACTAAAATATAATACAACTCAGTTCTACTAAAAAGATCAATATCCTCCGGCAGCGATGCCAAAAACTTATTAGTCATCTCAGGTGTTGTCTTGTTATTGGTGAGAAAATAGTGGTGCAGAAATATAAATCAAAAAGTGAAGAAATAAAAATTAGTTAAAACAGCAAGTCTGAAATACACAGCCTGCAAGATACAAGACTATTATAGCAAGTTTTGAGTAAGAGTTTGTCCCACAGAGAAATTGATCTAGAATGCAAAATGGGTTATATTAGTAGGCCTCTAGATCTGACTATAGATCTGACAATCCTAGAGAAAGGGAGTTGGGTGTCACAACTACACTAAATTAACATTAAAAGAAGGAAAATAAAGTGCAGTCTTATCATAAAGAAAGGGTTATAAAGAAGGTGGTGATGGTGTGTGTTAAAATAAAAATAAAAATGATGGGAAGTAGGCAATTAAGCTAAGGTTAATTCAGCTATCTAACTCAGACTTAGGGTTGTCTCTATAGCAGCCCCTCAAATGGCTACAAGCACATCTGCAAGGAAGACGTATCTAACTCAACTCTTATGGTTTAATCTAATCTCTTAAGGCTATAACTTGTCCACTTCAATGGTCACAGGCTATCCAATGGAGAGGATCAAACCACATGAATTAAATCAGAAAACCAATATGAACTAATAGAATAGATTGATCTTAAGGCTATAACCTGTCCACTTAAATGGTCATAGATTATCCAATAGATGTCTTCCACCCAATGGCTCAAATCAGATCATGAAAATCATGACAGACACCATGTATGCTAGGGTACAAGCTCAGGCACCCATGGGAACAAATAGTTCTTGAAGAACCAGTGGAAACCACAGCAGTTCAAAAGCTATTTGGAGACTTAAACGCAGCTGATCATTGCTACTAGAGGCTTGTAATGACTCAGCTCACAAGCCTGCAATCTCTATAGAGGAATCAGACCTAACATCTAATGTTGGCCAAGTAAAACAGAGGGGAGTTTGTTCCTGCAACAATCTCTCACAAGGCTACAAGCTCAAGTGCAGAGGAGAAGAATCCCTCTCAGATCAGTGGCTTGGAATCACCCTAAGGCTATAGTCTGTCCACTTGAATGGTCACAGGCTATCCACAGAGGTTATCCACACCACAGAGGACTGAGATGGAATATGAAAATTGCTGCTACCACCATGGTCCTATGGCTACAAGCTCAAGCTTCCATGTATATTTCAAATCTACTCAAATCCTAAATGTATGGCATAGATTGAACAAAACTATGGGCAAATAAAAAAATAACAGATTGAATAAATATTAAAATAAACATTCATTGATTAAACTAATACTTACAATGAGATGTCGCAGCAGCCTTGTGCATAATAGCTCATCAACAACTCCCAATGTTTACAAGACCCATTACAAAAACTGATAAAACTAAGCCTAATTGATTACAAAGAATATAGCCAGCAACTGTTGGGCTAAGGAAGAAATAAAATGGAAAAAGAGGTGATCAAACCCTAACCCTAATCTGCTCAAGCTCACAGCTGACTGAGGTTGAAGGAGAGATATTTTTCTAAGCTAAATTTATAGCTTATATACTCAGTCCATAATGCCTTAGCCAAAAGTAGATTAAACCCTAATTTTCTAGCAGACGTGGCTTGGTTACAACCCTAGGATGCCTTGAGATGTGTGCATCGAGATCAGGGCCTTGGGATGTGTGCCCTACACTTGGGGAAATCCCTAAAAGGTCCCTGAGTAAAGATTGAGAAGTGGAGAGCCCGAGCTTCACAGGGTTGACATTGGCTTTTTAATTCATTCGCAAAGTTGCAGAGTGCTCGTGAGGGTAGATTTGGCTTAGAAGGTTTATCACTCGCGTAGTGGGATTTGAATTATTGCGCAGCTGCTCTGCCCTGCAATGCTGTCGCGAGGTAGAATGTGCACGCCCTGGCTTTGCTCATGCAGTGGAGCTTCAGGTGTCTCCTGTCACGAGGTTCTCGCATAGACGATTTTGCATTTTGCTCAGCTCCTTAGGCATTACATATCACAGCTCTCTAGGTAGAGGGTTAAGCTTTTACGTGTGCGAAAGCTGCGCGAATGAATTTCTGGAGCTCTCTCTTCTTGAGATGTGAGAGAGCTGCGTGAGCTTTCTTGACTCTGTTGTGCATATTAATCTCTCGAAACTATGCGCATCTGATATAAGACTTGATCCCTACGAGAACTTCACAAGTTGGATTTCTGAAGGTTTAATGCAAGACTGCTGTGCGAAGTCTTGGAGTGCTGAAAGCAGATCAAACGCACGACTACTGTGCGAAGCAGTTCTCTGAGGTTCATTCCTGCACTGGGCGCACGAGTTTTTCCTGAGTTAATTTATGCTGCATGTAATAACTACGCGAGGAAGCTTTGCTGCAGATTTAGACATGCTAGGCAGCATCTCTGACTGCGCGAGAAAATGACTCTGCTGCAATGCATATGCTGCTGTTGTAGCTTCCTCCACTCTCATCTATACTTCTCTCATCTATTGGACTTATTTGGTCCACCTTGACATACAAACTAGTCACCATGGTGTGTACCACCATGGTGTTCCCTCAGTCTTTGGCTCAGCAGTCCTCTCTGGCTTTAATTCTTTCTCTTTTGAGTACTAAAGGCATGCACTTTGTATCAAGCTGCACAATTATTACTAACTAAAAAATGAGCTAAACAAAGAGTTATTAGTCATCTTCAAGGTGTAGCAAAGGCAAGGTTAAGAGGTGAATAGTGGTATTTTTCTGTGAATTACAATGCCCCATAAAATTGACCTTTGAACAGTGCGCCTCGAGGTGCGTGGCCGACTGGTCATGTGCCCGACCTAACGAAGAATGAATCGGTGAGTTATTTAGAGGTGATGTGCGAAGTGACCCAAAAATGGTTGAAATTGAGTATGCACCTAAGGATGGTGAATGTGCTTAACACCCATGACCAAGGCTAAGTGAAATAAATAAAACCTAGGAGAATTAATGTTTCATGTGAATTGTGGTTGAGGAAGTTAATTTGAGAGAAGGAATGTGGGCTTTGAATGCATTTGAGTGCGTGTGCGATCCGTTCTTGAGTGTGAAGTTAAGGGATCTTGATTGGAGAAGAATCCGAGTTCCACTTTGTGAAACCCTAAGCTGAGCTGAAAACGAGGGAAGAGGAATCATATAAAATCGAGGTATGGAATTTATGTGTGAATTGTGAATTAGTGTTAGATAATTCTTCACTTATAATATGATTGAAAAATTATAAGAAAAGATGATAGATTTGAGAAAGAATGGAAGAGAAATGAGAAAACCAAAGAATGGATGAAATCTGTAAATTTTGATCGATCGAAAATGGATTTGATCGATCGAAATTGACATGAGATAGTGGAATACAAATTCTGGAGAAATTTGTTCGATCGAAATATGATTCGATAGAACGAAATGTGTTTCGACAGAACAAAATGTGTTTCGACTGAACGAGGCACACACTCGTTTGATCGAAAGGTATAAAACAGCGATTGTGAATTTTATGCTGTTAGGATTCGACCGATCGAAATATATTTTGATCGATCAAATTTGAGATCTGATCGATCGAATTATAAATCGTTCGATTGAGATTGTAGTGCCAGAATTTTGGATCCTGAGGGATTCGACCGATCGAATTTGGATTCTGATCGATCAAAATAGGGAATGAATCGATCGAATTTGCCTGATTCAGGATTTTGTTGTGTTTTGTCTGAGGGATTTTGGAGGGATCTTATATATTTCCGTTTCGCGTCATTTCTGACGTGTGCATTGTGAATTGATGTGTTAGGTTGACCTTGTGCTTGTGTGAGGTTGAGGCTAGACCGCAGTGAGGGACTTCGCTTGTGACTTCGTTTCGAGATAGGGAAATCCCTATACCATGTATATTCGATACAAATGGCATGTTTGTTATGATATGATAAGTTTGTTAGCATTTAAGTATAAATTTGGTTTAAGATCTAAGTGTGAATGTGTTAGTGTGTGTGTGTGTGATTTGAAGAATGAATTTGTGATGAGAAAAACCACTCAAGCTTTGTTTAGCAATTTGCTACCATGTGGAATCCTTCATGATTCATTTTGATAAGTGTGTATGAAAGATTGTGGTTTAGTTTAACCTTCAAACTTAATCATACTTATCACATCACACGGTGATAAACTATAAGTTAGCACGCTGATTTGAAGTTTATATGTGAATACCCGACCAATGCGGCGGTATACCCACAACCGACGCGGCGGGATATCCGTGACTGGTACGGCGGGATATCCGTATAAACTTTGTGTGAATTGTGAAATCATACCGGCCAACGGTAAAATCTGTGCTCGGCACAAGCGTCCATCTTTGTTGGGACCTTGGGCACCATATGCGAATGGTTCATATGAACGATGATGGTGGGTATTCCATCGGGGACTCGATGCTATACATGCTCGAGTAATTAATTAATTAAAACACTTTAAGTTTCTTTCTATGTGTTATGTGAGTTATTAGATGTGCATATGATGAGCTTCCTTCAATAAGAAAAATATTTGTTTCATTCAGTCATCATGAAATGTGCAACAATAACTTGATTTACTCAGTCCATTGCTTTTGACATTGGATTTCCAGTAAAGAAAAAAATTCATGTTTTTAATTATGTCATGAGATATATGTGCTTTGATGAGAAATGCATGCTATTAGTTTTTCCCTACTAAGCTTAGATGAAGCTCATTCCTCGACTATACGTCACAGGTACAGGTGAAGACTTGGGCACGGAAGACCAAGACAGGGAAGATTCTGATTACTCTCCTGGGAAGGAGGATCAAGAACCTCATCCTAAGAATTGTTTCATTTGTGCAAGGCCCGGGTAGGTCCGGCCTTGGAAACTTGGTTTAGAGTATGGTTTTGTCGTGTTTTGTAAAGAATATAAGCTTTTGGAGTTACTATTGTATAATTGTTTTTTGAACCATGTTTCGGTAAGGGATAGCCTTACCAGTGGTTCTTTTCAATTCTTTTG
The DNA here is from genome assembly GCA_021018995.1 of Chloranthus sessilifolius. Taxonomy (NCBI): domain Eukaryota; kingdom Viridiplantae; phylum Streptophyta; class Magnoliopsida; order Chloranthales; family Chloranthaceae; genus Chloranthus; species Chloranthus sessilifolius. Next base: position 63,088,355 of record CM037586.1, read on the forward strand.
CCCATGTGCACTCGCATGGAATTAGAATCGTTAGTTTTGAGTGCTACTTTGATAAATTTAGAATTGGAGATTTCTTTTGTCAATTTTGTGTGCTTTGTTTCCACTTTGTATTATGGATGTGTCAGGTGTTCTGTTCGAGGATCGGCCTTAGGGATCCGACAGTTCGGGTTTCACTGTTAGGAAATCCAGGCTGTCACAGTTGGTATCAGAGCTCTGATTTTAGAGACTTCCGACAAGTCTTAAATGTGGTTAGATATTTGAGATTTTGTTAGAATATAGGGACCGTCTGTTAATGAGACTTTTATTTCATTGCAATAGATTAAGATGGATCAGAGAGGTAGAAGACGCCCTAGAGGAGGTCGCCATAGAAATTTTAGAAGTATAGATGATATCCCTACATGTACTAGTAGAGAACAAAGATGATCTCCTGATGAGAGAGGTCATAGGGATGAGGCAGCAGATAGGATGGCGCAAGCCATGGAGGCAGTAGCCACTGCCATGGCCCAACAGACTTAGCAGACTGCTCTAGCACCACAGACTTTACTGGCTGCCAACAATATGAATCACCAGCAACAGCCACCACCACCACCTCCTCTAGCACTTTTGCCATTATCATTTGTGGATTTTAGGAGATTGATACCTCCGAGCTTTCACAGACAAACGGATCCACTAGAGGCAAAAAAATGGCTAAATCAAATGGAGAAGCTTCTAGAGGGACTCAGAGTACTGAAAATGAGAAAGTTGGTTGGGCTTCCTTCCAACTTGAGGGTGATGACGATTCGTGGTGGAAATTGGTGTTGAGAAAGAGAGAAGTTGATGGTCCTCACGACCCATGGACTTGGACGGAGTTTGTCCGAGTATTCAATAAAGAGTATTTCCCCAAGCGAGGAATTAGCTGAAAAAGGATTTTGCTAACTTAGAATAAGGGAATATGGCTGTACGGGAGTATGGTAATGAATTTATATGATTATCAAAATTTGTACCAGAATTAGTGGCCACCGAGGAGATGAAGGCTAGTAGATTTGAAGAAGGCTTGAGGCCGAATGTAAAAGATAGGGTATCGATGTTTGAGCTAGAAACCTACGCCAAAGTGATGGGAAATGCAATTGTGGTGGAGAAAGATATAAGCAATATGTATAAGAGGCGTGAGCTGCAGAACAAAAATAAGGCAGGCCAAGGGAGAGCAAGTGACTATGACTCGGGGAATAAAAAGTCTAGGTTTGCAGCACCAGCTCCAGTTTCAAGACAACCTGCCTATACGAGTTATCCTAAGCCCACAACATCTACTCCCGTGAGACCTTTTCGTATTGAAGGCCCTACTCAGACTCAGACGTCTGGAGCGTCAGTTACTCAGGGATCCTCGAGAGCAGCATTGTCTGGTCTCCAAGTCAAGTGTGCCCGTTGTGGCAAATCCCATAAAACTTCATATTACAGGCAAGACACAGGAGGATGTTTTAAATGTGGAAAGATGGGCCATATAATTTGAGACTGCCCAGAGCTGAGACAAGAAAGTACGGTTTCTTCTGCCTCCGCGCAAAGGTCTACGTGACCTACAAGACCTATCGTACAAGGCCGTGCTTTTACAATAACCGCTGAAGATGCTCGGGCAAGTCACGATGTTATTCAAGGTATAATTGTCTAGTTCTGTTCAATTCGATTTAATTGCTTTCTAGATGAAGAAAGTGCATAAATAAGATGATCTTATAGATTTTGTTCTTTGGCTGTTTAATTTTTCCATGCATGCCTGAATGTCTAGTATGTGTATTAATATAGGTACATTACTGTTATATAAAGAAAATGACGGCGATCGTTGTGATGCATGAGTTTTGATAGACCCAAGGTCTACCCACTTGTTTGTAACTCCGAAGTTTGCAGAAAGATTGGGAGTTGTTCCAGAGGAGTTGGAGTTCATTTTGGACGTGTCAGTTCCTACGGGATGTTAGTGACTGTAGACACGTGTTGCAAACCGATTATTGTACGAGTAGAAGATCAAGAGACGATGACGGATCTCATCTTGTTAAATATGCAAGGATTTGATGTGCTCCTCAACATGAATTGGCTATCCGCTTATCATGCAAGCATTGATTGCCTATGAAAAGTCGTTACTTTTCATCCACCAAAGCAAAAGTCATTCTGATTTGTTGGTGACAAAGGCAAGATTATACCAATCATCTTCGCGGTACGAGCTAAACGGATGATGAAGAATGGGTGCAAAGGATACCTAGTGTTTCTACAAGAACAAAGGGAAGTGAAGAATGTCATCACTGATATCCTAATTGCTGGCGAGTTTGAGGACGTGTTGCCCGAGGACTTACCAAGATTACCACCGAATCGAGAGATTGAATTTTTAATTGATTTAGCTCCAGGCACAGAGCTGGTATCTAAAGCTCCTTACCGAATGGCTCCTGCTGAGTTGAAAGAATTAAAGGAGCAATGGCAAGAGCTGCTGGACAAAGGCTTCATAAGACCTAGTGTGTCTCTTTGGGGAGCACCGATCTTATTTGTTAAGAAAAAGGATGGGTCGATGAGACTTTGCATCGACTATTATCAATTGAACAAGCTGGCAATCAAGAACAAGTACCCCATACTCAGGATTGATAATCTTTTTGATCAGTTGCAAGGGGCAAAGTTCTTTACCAAGATTGACTTAAGATCGGGGTACCATCAGCTGAAAGTGAAGGCCAAAGATGTTCAGAAGACAGCATTCAGAACTAGATATGGGCATTACGAGTTTTTAGTGATGCCTTTCTGCTTTACGAACGCATCAGCTTCATTCATGGATCTTATGAACATGGTGTTTAAGCCACACCTTGACATGTGCGTAGTTGTGTTCGCAGACGACATTCTCATTTACCCAAAGTCCAAGGAAGATCACGAGCAACACTTATGCATTGTACTACAGATGCTACGTGAACATAAGTTATATGCCAAACTCAGCAAGTGTGATTTCTGGTTGGAACAAGTGAGCTTTCTAGGCCACGCAGTCTCAGAAGCAGGTGTGAAAGTTGATCCAGCAAAGATTGAGGCAGTGGTTGATTGGGAACAACCAAAGACTATGACTGAGATTCACAGTTTCCTCGGTCTGGCTAGGTATTATCGAAGATTTGTGGAAGGATTCTCTAAGATTTCAGGATCGCTGACGCGACTTACAAGGAAGGATGTTAAATTTGAGTGGACTAGTGCATGTGAAGAGAGTTTCCAAGAACTTAAGAAACGGCTTACCTACGCACCAATGTTAGCTATTCCATCAGGTAGTGGGAGATTCATTAGTGATGCATCGTACAGTGGCTTAGGTTGCGTTCTCAATCAGAATAGAAAATTCATTACTTATGGGTCGAGGCAGGTTAAGAATCATCAAAAGAACTATCCGACGCATAATCTAGAGTTAGTCATGGTGATCGTTGCATTGAAGATATAGAGACACTAACTCTATGGTGAGACCTTTGAGATTTTCTCGGATCATAAGAGCCTCAAGTATCTATTTACACAGAAAGAATTGAATATGTGGCAAAGAAGATGGATTGAATTTCTCAAAGACTACGACTGCTCTATTCAGTATCACCAGGTAATGCTAACGTCGTGGCAGATTCTTTGAGTCGGAAGAACTCGACTCAGTTAGCTGGTCTTATTGTGGAACTCCGTCACTAGAAATTATTGGAAGACATTTCCTTATATGATAAGAACATCGAGGTGAAAGTTTCTGGTGCATTCTTGGCTAACATCACGATCAGACCAACAATTTTTTATCGAATTTACGAGCTTTAGATGAAAGATGCAGAGCTCTTAAAGATCAGATAGAGTGTGACAGACGGCACTAGCGTGGACTTTTCAATTAAGGAAGATGGAGCATTACTATTCTAAGGATGTTTATGCATACTGAGTGATGCTGATCTACGACAAACTATATTGGACGAAGCCCATAAGTTCAAGTATGATATTCATCCTAGTGGTACCAATATGTACCAGGATTTGAGGAAGAATTATTAGTGGAGAGAATTGAAGAAAGATATCGCCGAGTATGTTTCTAAATGCTTGGTGTGTTAGCAAGTAAAGGTGGATCATAGACATCCAGCTAGCCTATTGCAACCTTTGCCAATACCTGAGTGGAAATAGGAGTCAATCTCTATGGACTTCATTGTAGGACTACCAAGGACGGTGAAGCGCCACAATGCTATATGGGTAGTCGTTGATCAACTGACAAAGTCAGCATATTTTCTATCCTACAACACAACATATACGCTAAGCAAAGTGGTAGATTTGTATATGAGAGAAATCGTCTGATTACACGGTATTCCGACGAGCATTATTTTGGATCGTGATCCGTTATATACCTCAATATTTTGATAAAGATTCTAAGAAGGCATGGGCACGAGATTGGACTTTAGTTCGACATTCCATCTACAAACCGATAGCCAGATGGAAAGAGTCAATCAAATCATTGAAGATATGCATAGAGCATGCATGATCTATTTTTAGGGATCATGGGATCAGCATCTGTCGTTGATTGAATTCGCATACAATAATAGTTTTCAACAGAGCATTGGGATGGCTCCGAATGAAGCATTGTATGGACGGAGGTTTAGGTCTCTGATCAATTGAGAAGAATTCGGTGAGAAATTTATATTGGGATCAGAAGTGATAAAGAAAAATGCAGAAACCGTTTGCATCATTCAAGAAAGAATTAAGACAGCTTAGAGTCAGCAGAAGAATTATGCCGATATTAAGAGAACAAGCGTGAATTTCTGTTATTTACTGAAAAATATCATTTTTTACCTCTTAACCTAGCCTTTACTACGCGTTGAGGCTGACTAATAACTCTTTGTTTAGCATGTTTTGTAGTTAGTAATAATTTGTGTAGCTTAATACAAAGTCCATGCCTTTGGTGTCAAAAAGAGAGAATTAAAGCCAGAGAGGACTGCTAAGCCAAAGACTGATGGAACACCATGGTGGTACACACCATGGTCACTAGTTTGTATGTCAAGGTGGACTAAAGAAGTCCAGCAGATGAGAAAAGTATAGATGAGAGTGGAGGAAGCTGTAACAACAGCATATGCATTATCGCAGAGCAGCTGAGTCATTTTCTCGCCCAGTCAGAGATGCTACCTCACGTGTCTAAATCCGCAGTAAAGCTTCCTCGCACAGCTTTTACATGCAGCATAAATGAACTCGCGAAGAACTCGGTTGCCTAGTGGAGGAATGAACCTCAGAGAATTGCTTCGCGCGGTAGTCGCGCATTTGATCTGCTTTCAGCACTCCAAGACTTCGTGCAGCAGTCATGCATTAAACCTTTAGAAATTCAACTTGCAAAGTTCTCGTGAGGATCAATTCTTATATCAGCCACGTGTGCAGTCTCGCGAGACTAATATGCACAAAAGAGTCAAGAAAGCTCGTGCAGCTCTTGCGCAACTCAAGAGGAGAGAGAGCTCCAAAAATTCATTCATGCAGCTCTCGCGTGCGTAAAAGCATAACCCTCCACCTAGCGAGTTGTGCTATGCAATGCACAAGAAATCGAGCGAAATGCAAAATCATCTACGCGAGAACCTCACGACAGGAGACACCTGAAGCTCCACTGTGCAAGCAAAGCTAGGGCGTGCAAATTCTACCTAGCGACAGCATTATAGGGCAAAGCAGCTGTGCGACAGTTCAAATCCCACTGTGTGAGCGATAAACCTTCCAAGCTAAATCTACCCTCGCGAGCACTCTGCAACTTCACGAATGAATTAAAAAGCCAATGTCAGCCCCACAAAGCTTGGGCTCTCCACTTCTCAATCTTTACTCAGGGACCTTTTGGGGATTTCCCTAAGTCTAGGGCACCTTTTGGGGATTTCCTTAAGTCTGCTAGAAAATTAGGGTTTAATCTTCTTTTGGCCAAGGCATTATGGACTGAGTATATAAGCTATAAATTACTTAGGAAAATATCTCCTTCAACCTCAGTCAGCTGTGAGCTCGAGCAGATTAGGGTTAGGGTTTGATTACCTCTTTTTCCTTTTTTTTTCTTCCTTAGCCCAGCACTTGCTGGCTATATTCTCTGTAATCAATTAGGGTTAGTTTTATCAGTTTTTGTAATGGGCCTTATGAACATTGGGAGTTGTTGATGAGCTGTTATGCACAAGGCTTAGGTTTAATCAATGAATGTCTATTTTAATGTTTATTCAATCTATTATTTTTCTATTTACCCATAGTTTTGTTTAATCTATGTCATGTATTTATGATTTGAGCTGATTTGAAATGCATATGGAAGCTTGAGCTTGTAGCTCTGGGACCATGGTGGTAGTAGCAATTTTCATATTCCATCTCAGTCCTCTGTGGTGTGGATAACCTCTGTGGATAGCCTGTGACCATTCAAGTGGACAGACTATAGCCTTAGGGTGATTCCAAGCCACTGATCTGAGAGGGATTCTTCTCCTCTGCACTTGAGCTTGTAGCCTTGTGAGAGATTGTTGCAGGAACAAACTCCCCTCTGTTTTACTTGACCAACATTAGATGTTAGGTCTGATTCCTCTATAGAGATTGCAGGCTTGTGAGCTGAGTCATTACAAGCCTCTAGTAGCAATGATCAGCTGCGTTTAAGTCTCCAAATAGCTTTTGAACTGCTGTGGTTTCCACTGGTTCTTCAAGAACTATTTGTTCCCATGGGTGCCTGAGCTTGTACCCTAGCATACATGGTGTCTGTCATGATTTTCATGATCTGATTTGAGCCATTGGGTGGAAGACATCTATTGGATAATCTATGACCATTTAAGTGGACAGGTTATAGCCTTAAGATCAATCTATTCTATTAGTTCATATTGGTTTTCTGATTTAATTCATGTGGTTTGATCCTCTCCATTGGATAGCCTGTGACCATTGAAGTGGACAAGTTATAGCCTTAAGAGATTAGATTAAACCATAAGAGTTGAGTTAGATACGTCTTCCTTGCAGATGTGCTTGTAGCCATTTGAGGGGCTGCTATAGAGACAACCCTAAGTCTGAGTTAGATAGCTGAATTAACCTTAGCTTAATTGCCTACTTCCCATCATTTTTATTTTTATTTTAACACACACCATCACCACCTTCTTTATAACCCTTTCTTTATGATAAGACTGCACTTTATTTTCCTTCTTTTAATGTTAATTTAGTGTAGTTGTGACACCCAACTCCCTTTCTCTAGGATTGTCAGATCTGGAGGCCTACTAATATAACCCATTTTGGGTTCTAGATCAATTTCTCTGTGGGACAAACTCTTACTCAAAACTTGCTACAATAGCCCTGTATCTTGTAGGCTGTATATTTCAGACTTATTGTTTTAACCAATTTTTATTTCTTCACTTTTTAATTTATAATTCTTCACCACTGTTTTCTACCAATAACAAGACAGCACTTGAGATGACCAACAAGTTTTTGACGCCATTGCCGGAGACATTGATCTTTTTAGTAGACCTGAGTTATATTTTAATTTAGTCTAGAAAATTCTTTGTAGCTATGCCTTTACTTGAATAAAAAGTACTACTGATTTTTGTTAAAAATTTTATAGATTTGGACAAAAGCTGCAGCTGGAGTTTAGCTAGCTCTGTTTGTACTTCTTTTACCCTAAAACTCAGTCCATTTATGTTGAATTCCCTGTCAATACTTTAGTTGTAGATCTGTTTAGTTGTAAATTTTATTTGCAAATTTTTTATGTGCTGTGAGTATTTTCTTTACCTGTTGATTCTGTGTGTGTATGCTTGGTAGAAGGTTCCTAAACCCTAAATTGGAACCTCCAAATCCTGAGGTTCAAAGGGTCCTTAGACTGAGAAATAACACCCCAGCCCATACTGTTGAAATTGAGCCAGCTGTAATGGCTGAGAAGCAAAAAACTCTGAAGGAATATAATGCACCTGAGGATTACACATATCCCTTTTGCATACAATTCCCATAAGTAGAGGGAAATTATGAAATCAAGTCCACCATTAATATTCTGCCATCTTTTCATGGGCTTAGCAAAGAAGATCCTTACAAGCACATTGATCAATTCTTAGCACTTTGCACCACATTTAATATTGCTGGCCTGGGACCTAAAGTCACCAAACACAGATTTTTTACCTAAAGGACAAAGCCAACACCTAGCTTTCTAAGCTCCCAACCAATAGCATCCAGACGTAGAGTGACCTCCAAAGCCAATTTCTAGCAAAATTCTTTCCCATTAATAAAACTAGTCAGATGAGGACAAGCAGATTGTCATTTACTCAATCCTCAACTAAAGATTTTTATGAGGCATGGGAGAGATTTCAAGAAATGTTAAAATAATGCCCTCACCACCAAATTCTACAGTGGCAACTTGTGCAAGTCTTTTACCAAGGAATTAATCCCAAGAGTAGGGACATGGTGGATGCCTCATGTGGGGGTAGTTACCTCTACAAGACAGCTAATGAGGCATGGGAGTTGTTTGACATTATAGGTGAGAATTCCATATAGCAGGAGTCACTGTCTTGCAATGATAGTCAGATCTCAGCTAAATTGGTGAAAGAATCCACTCTTAGAGGTGGAATGTATGAGGTCAAGGTACATAGTGAATTAGAAAGGAAGGTGAACAATCTGAGTTTAAAGTTTGATAAATTGATGAATGTGATACAACCTAGGATGGCTGTACTAGTGGAAGAGGCATGTCTGATATGTCAATCTCTCACACATTCACTTCAAGAATGTCCATCAGCCAACCAGTTCCTTGATTTAGTTATGAAACATGCCAATGCTGCCCAAGCATATAAGCAGCAACCTGCTGGGTACACATGGAGAAACCACCCAAATTTGAGATGGAAATAAGACATATACCAACAGCCCAGCAGTAGCAGTTGGCAGCTCCATACATACCTCAACCTCAATTTAATTAAGGATATGCATGAAGGAAAAATTTTCAGTTGCCTGCCCCACAGCCCAATCAGTTGGTCTTACCCCCATCACAGCCCAGATCCTCTTCGTTTGAAGAGCAAATGCTAGCATCAATGCAGAATCTAGGAAACCTGGTCCAAACTATGAACTCTCATGGGCAAAACATTAAAAAAATAAAAGACCAGCTGGGTCAAATCTGTAATGCTTTGAATAAGAGAGAGGAGGGCATGTTGCCTAGTCAACCCTTCGCCAACCCTAAAGGACAGTACATGATTGGAGAAGACTCCTCTATTCATGAGGGGGCTAATACAATCACTATCCTAAGGAGTGGCAGGGTGGTTGATAATTTAGTGGGTAGGGCAGCTGAGGTGGCCATGGAGAGTGAAAATGAAAGAAATATGAGTGTTGAAGAATCAATAAATTCATCCCCTACTTTGGAGCAGCAAGGGGAAAATAAGGGGGCTGATGTTGAGCCCCAACAGCAAGCAATAAATGAAGAAAAAAGAAAAAAATAAAAATTTGACCATGATGTTGTTAAGCATGCAGCGTGGCACTAGCAGTCTCGCAGTTGGCATTTCCGCATGCACTTGTTAGCTCATCTCCTTTTGATAAGGGGAATGCTCAGATGGAGGAAATGATGGAGACATTCAAGTAGGTCAAGATTAATTTACCCTTGCTTGATACTATAAAATAGGTCCCTGCCTATGCCAAATTCTTGAAGGACCTCTGCACACAAAAAAGAAAAGTAAGGGTGCAGCTGTCCAAAAATATTTTTACTGTTGAACATGTTGAATCAGTTCTGTCCATAGCCACACCTAAGAAATTACAGGACCCAGGGATACCTACTATCCCCTGCATAATTGAAAACCACACTATTGGTAGAGCCCTCTTAGACTTAGGGGGCAAGGTGAACCTGCTCCTATATTCTGTGTATGAGGAGCTGGATCTGGGGGAGCTAAAATCCACATCAGTTGTACTCCAGTTGGCTGATAGGTCTGAGAGAAGACCTGTGAGTGTGGTGGAGGATGTTTTGGTGGGTGTGGACAAGTTCTAATATCCTGTTGATTTCTTAGTTTTGGATATGGACCCTTATAAAAGTAAAACCCAATTTCCTATCATCCTTGGTAGGTCATTCTTGGCCACTGCCAATGCTTTCATTTAATGCAGGTTAGGGGTAATGGAGGTAACCTTTGGGAACATGAAAGCCCAATAAAATGTGTACAATATTGCTAGGCAATCTAAGATGGACATTAAGGACTGATGTGTAATAGATGTACTAGATGGCCTTGTGTAAGAAGAATTATCCAATCTGCTGGATTGGGATAATGTTGTTAAAAACTTGAAAAATATTTAGAGTATGATTGAGAAGGAGGCCCAAGCTCTCATGACAGAAGACAACACCAAAATAGAGTCTTCTGTGGGCCTAGTGCAACATTCCAGCTGAAAACCAAGATTGTTGCCCCTTCCTCAAACCACCAAGGCACCTTTGCTACCTTCCATTTAAAGTCCCCCTGATCTGGAGCATAAGCAGCTCCCAGCCACATTAAAGTATGCCTTCTTAGGGCAAAATATAAAGCTTTCAGTGATTATCTCTTCCTCTCTTACTAGTGAGCAGGAGGAGGAATTATTGAGTGTTCTCAAGAAGCATACAAAGGCAATGGGGTGGGCAATTATTGATCTAGGGGCATTGATGCCTCAGTTTGCATGCACAAAATTTACTTGGAAGAGGGTGAAAAACCCTTTAGGGAGATGTAGAGGAAGCTTAATCCTCACATGCAGGAGGTGGTCTTGAAAGAGATAGTAAAATTGTTGGATGCAGGGGTGATTTACTCCATTTCAGATTCAGAGTGCGTGCCACCTATTCAGGTGGTACCCAAAAAGTCAGGCATAATAATTTTTACTTTTGATTTTGGGGAGTTGATGCCAGCCAGGGAGACCACTGGCTAGAGAGTATGCATTGATTACAGAAAACTCAACTCCAAGACCAGGAAAGACCACTTCCCTCTCCCTTTCATTGACCAAATTCTAGATAAATTGGTTGGGAAAGTATTTTACTGCTTTCTTGATGGATACTCAGGGCATAACCAAGTCCCTGTGTATCCTCAAGATCAAGAAAAAACTACTTTTATATGTCCCTTTGACACCTTTGCTTATAGGAGGATGTCTTTTGGACTGTTCAATGCCCCAGTCGTATTTCAGATGTGCATGTATGCAATTTTCTCTGATATGATTGACAAGTTTCTAGAAATCTTTATGGATAATTTTTCAGTATATGGGGACAACTTTAGCCAATGCTTGAGTCACCTTGACCTGGTTTTACAATAATGTGAAGAGACTAATTTGGTTTTAAGCTGAGAAAAAAGCCACTTTATGGTTACACAAGGAATTGTGTTGGGTCATGTGGTCTCCCATAGAGGGATAGAGGCTGACAAGGCTAAAGCAGACCTGATTTCACACCTGCCCCCACCCAGGACTGTCAAGCAAATCAGATCCTTCTTAGGATATGCTAGATTTTACAAGAGGTTCATTAAGGACTTCAACAGAATTGTAAAGCCATTATGCCACCTGGTGTGTCAGGATGTGCCATTTGAATTTTTTGTTGAGTGCCTTGAGGCCTTTGAGGTCTTAAAAAAGTGTCTTACCACTGCTCCTATAATCCAAGCCCTAGATTACGCACTCCCATTTGAACTGATGTTTGATGCATCAGACTTGGCCATAGGTGTTGTCTTAGGACAGAGAAAAGATAAGTTGCCTGTAGTAATTTATTATGTAAGCAGAATACTAGCAGAAGCTCAGCTCAATTATATCACCACTGAGAAGGAGCTGCTTGTTGTGGTGTCTGCTGTAGATAAGTTTAGTCCCTACTTGCTGGGGTCTAAAATTATTATTTTTACTGATCACTTAGTCCTGAAATACCTGTTGGCTAAGAAGGATGCCAAACCAAGGCTAATTAGATGGATACTCCTGTTGCAGGAGTTTGATCTTGAGATTAAGGATAAGAAGGGAGTTGAGAATGTGGTGGCTGACCACCTCTCTAGAATTGTGTTTGATGAATGTGCAGCAGCACCTGTCAATGAAATGTTCCATGATGAGCAGCTATTTGCTATGCAGTCTAGTGTACCCTGGTTTGCACACATTGTGAATTTTCTTGCTGTTGGTAGGATCCCCCCTCACTGATCCAAGATGGACAAAGACCTATTTTTCTCATAGGTCAAACATTTTCTCTGGGAGGATCCATACCTATACCAGCATTGTGTAGATCAGATTGTGAGGAGATGTATGTCTGAAAGTGAGTTTTACAATATTCTTTTTATGTGCCATGAGCAGGCCTAACGAGGTCACTTTAGTAGCAAAAAAATAGCTACAAAAGTATTACAATGTGCTTTTTACTGGCCCTCTTTGTTTAGAGATGCACACATTCATTGCAAAACCTATGCAAGATGTCAAAGGTTGGGAGGCATTTCCAAGAAAGATTCAATGTCATTGCAACCCATCCTTGTGGTAGAACTGTTTGACATCTGAGAGATTAATTTTATGGGCCCCTTTCTTCCTTCTATGGGTTTTAACTTTATACTTGTGGCAGTAGACTATGTGTCCAAATGGGTGGAAGTCATTGTCACAAGGACACATAACCACACAGTTGTCCTCAAAATTTTAAAGGATAATATTTTCTCTAGATTTGGCAACCCCAGAGCTATCATTAGTGATAGGAGGAGTCATTTCTGTAACAGGCCTTTTGAGAATCTGCTCAAAAAGTACTCTGTTACACACAGGATTACAACTCCCTACCACCCACAAACCAGTGGGCAAGTTGAAATTTATAATAGGGAGATCAAACACATCATGGAAAAGACTGTGAGGGCAAATAGGAAGGATTGGGCATAGAAACTGAATGATGCTTTGTGGGCTTATAGGACTGCCTATAAGACCCCTATTAGTATGTCCCCTTTTAGGCTGGTCTATGGCAAGGCCTGTCACTTGCCAGTAGAGTTGGAACATAGAGCCTACTGGACTATTAAAGCATTGAATTTTGATCTAACTACTGCTGGTTCTCACAGGAAATTACAAACGTCAAAGCTTGATGAGATGAGACTGGAAGCCTATATAAATGCCAGAATTTATAAGGAGAGATCCAAGGCATTTTTTTATAAGAAACTCATGAGGAAGGACTTCAATGCTGGTACCAAGGTTTGGCTTTTCAACTCCAAATTAAAATTCTTTTCAGAAATATTAAAATTTAGATGGGATGGACCTTACACTATCATCCATGCCTTCCCATCTGGTGTTGTGGAGATCTTGGATCCCATGTCTGGGAAGATCATGAAAGCGAATAGTCAAAGGTTAAAAATTTGTATAGAAAATTCTGTAGAGCCTCCTCAGACCATTCACCTGCATGAACCTCACACTGATTAGTGATCCACAGCTTTGTACACTGTATACCATACTTTGTGAATTTGTGTGTTATTTTATTTAAAAATCTGTCATGTGTTGTTTTATTCTGCTGATTGATTTGCATGTTTTGTTATGTTTTATCTTGTTTTCTTGTTGTTTTTATTGAAGTGCATGTTTGTCATCTGAATTTAATGTGCATGGACCTAATATGCATGTTTTGTTGTTGTTCTGTGGTTGAGGTGATGTCATTATAAATGTTCATGAATTTGCTATAATTGAAAATCATTTGCATTCTGAATTTTTGTTGTGCATATATTGGTAATGGGCATATAATTATCATGATGAAATGGATTAAATTTGAAGGAAGTTGGTGATGATGGATAATGGCTAGGTGCATGTTAGTATTAATGAGCAGGCCAATGTGCATCATTGAGATGAGTGAATTATCCTTTATTGGAGGCTAAATGGCCTCCATTTTACACTCGTGGGCCATTTTTTGGGCTTTCTCGTGGGGCTCTGTATTGAACTGTGTTGCTTCACGAGAGCCTCGTGAGCAAAATGCCTGAAGAAAGTTGGAGATTAAACCTTACGAGCCTGTTTCTTCTCCGCGACATTGAGCCGCGCGACAATTGGAAGTCCTGTAAGTTATTCCTCGCGAGTGCCTTGTGAGCTAAAATTCTGAAGCCTGCAATGTTATCTGCATGAGGGATGCAAAATTTCTTTGCACGCTTTGACCCAACTTCAGCTCTGCGAATGACCTCGCGAGACTCATAGATCTTCTAAATTTCATTCCTTGTGAGGCATCTTTCTTCTCTGCGACTTCATTTCTCGCGATATCTCATTTTAGCGCATGAGAGGATGTTGCCTCATGAGTACCTGGCGACAGCTGCGCGAGGCACGGGGTCACATTCTTAAACCTTGCAAATTTCTTTCATTTTCTCCCTTCTCCCTCTTTGCCCTAGCTTCCATTGCACACCACAGAGCTCCTCTCTCCCTTCTTTCTTCTCTCCTACCTAAACCACTACAACTCAACCATTTTTCTCTCACCATTGTGTTCCACAACACCTCATGATTATTTTACATGTGATTTGGAATGATTTGATCCACTGTGCAACAATTCAAGTGGAACCCTAGCTCTCATTTGGTAAGTTGTCTCACTCTCCCCTGTGGTTTGAATTTGTAGGCTATTTCAATGTTGAGTACAGAGGAATTTGTAGGCATTACCTCCGTTGAAGAGTGAACTACCCAGACTTTGAATTTAAAGCCCTAATTTTAAGAATTGGAATAGCCATGGCCACGGGTTCTAAATTTATTGATACCTTGGCTGCCATGCTAAACCCTTTACCTATTGGAAGCCCTGTGGCCACTTGGAAATTTGTGAGGATTGCAGAGGCCTCCACTGTGGAGACCTATAAGGTACCTACACCATCTGTGGAGCCCCAAGTAAAATTAACTAAGAAAAAAGCTGCCCCTGTGAAGAAGGCAAAACTTATGGCCTCTGATGTCCCTGCTCCAAAGAAGAAATCTTTCCCTAAGAAGAGGGCCAGAGCCCACCCACCTGCTAAATGCCCTAAGAAACCAAAGAAAAAACAAAAGAAGGGCAAGGAAATGGCCCCTGAGGTCTTTGAGGTTGCTTAAAGAGGATGAATCTGATGATGAGTCACTCAGAATCCCCTCTGAGTTTGTGGCTGCAATTACGCTTGAGGCAGAGACTGCCTTTGACAAGGCCTTCTTTGAGGATGAGCCAGAGACATCTGCTTCAATTGAATACCTAACCAAGGCCACACTGCTACCCCTTCTCATACCCCCACTATAGCTAGTCTTCCCTAGACTAGTACAGTTAGTTTACCAAAATACCAAGGTGAAGACAGGGGATGATGGAAACCCTGCTTTGCTTGTGTTAATTGATGACTTTGAGATGCTGTTTAACCAAGTAGCCATTGCTGAAATTCTTGAGATACCAGCCAAATACAGCCCAGAGTGTGGCTTGGGTCCTCCTTTGATAGCCATCATGCCTGAAATCACCAAGGAGCTCACTGGAGGGATCACAGCCTCAGGGGTGTCCATTAGGAAGAGAGACCTACACCCAGGCCTGAGGTTTATGGATGAGGTGCTAGGAAAGAATGTATATTGTTCTAGGCACCAACAGAAGAGGAGGTTTCCCATTACTGATGCCCTCTACTCTTTCCATTACAATCACTACATAGATACTGCAAAGCTCATTTTTGAAGGAATGAAGGATATACATGAAAAGGTGAAGAGGGAGCAGAAATCTCATTCCTTGTCCTACTGTAGGCTCATTATAGCCCTACTGCAGCTGGGAGGGTACCACTTCTAAATGAATGAAGAAACTTTAAACCTGGACCCTAGCAAGTGTGGAAGGAAGTAGTGGGGAATCAGTGGTACTTTGATTGAGAAAAAGAAGAAGGTGTAGTTGCTAGCTCAAGAAGCCCCCATAATCCAAGAGGGACTTGCTGCTAATTCTATGGCCACCTCTGCAGCAGTCACTACTTCAACTCCTGCAGCTCTCAGCCCAGCCATCCCCACCATACCTACTGTGACTTTGCCATTACCACCCTCCATACCCACCTCCATTCGTTTGTCTGCCATTGTACCAACCATCCATATACCCAGTACCTCAGCAACAACAACCTTATTACTTCAGCAGCCATCCATTACTTCATCACCCATACCCTCCATAATCACTTCTATTTCCATGCCAGCTATTGTGTCAGCCACCACTTCCTCAGCTACATCATCAATCCCTAAGCCAATTCTACTCATTTTCCTTGCACACGCCAGCCCACCTGTCAAGGTCACATACACCAAAAAGAACACCTCACAGACCACCAAAGCCCCCACTCAACCTCCCCAGCCCATTACATTACCAGCCCCTACCCCATTACCTCAATCCATTCAACTTCAAGAGCCCTCAACCACCACTTCCACTACCATGCCAAACCCTATACCCACTGATCTGCCATCACCATCACCTCCATCTTCATTCTACTATGATGAGAGTGACCCTCAGCTCACTGACATCCCACATAGTTCCCGTGCAACCACAACCCATCCCACTAAACTCCCTGCCATACTTGAACCCATTGGCCAATCTATTCTATTTTACCCCTTCTCATCAAAGGGATACTCAGTAATGATAGACTCTATTATAGGGGGCATCAATCATGAGTTCATCCCTCTCCCGGATTCACCACAGCCATATCACTTTACCCCTACCCCTACTTCACCACAGCCAACTAACTTCCATCATGCACCCACTTTACCATTTCAACCAATTCCAACCACCCAACCCACAACCCCTATCACACCTGATCTCCTACCCCAAATTTTCAATCTCCTCCTCTCCCTTCAAACCCAAGTGATGGCCAACACCCAATCCCAAACATTCATTGAGGCCAACCTTCAGGCCATGCACTCCACCCTCCAAAACGAGGCCTCCATTCAATCCAGTTTACAAGCCATCCAATTAACCTTATCAACCTCAACCCAACCTTCGCAACAGCCATTTACCCCTCCACCTACCCATATACCTACACCACCCCCATCTACCCAACCCTTAACCTTAGCAGCAACAACAGTTGCTGCTACACCTATTGAACCTACTAACTCCAATTACATTTAGCAATGCCTCAACACAAACTGACCGTGAGGTAATAGACCTCACAGAACCTGAACTTGAAGTCCACCATCTAATACCCTCTACCTCCACCCTACCCATGCCATCATCCATCCCTTCATCATTGTTGGTTGGCCCTTCTTCAACTACTAAGCAGCACATACTACCTGCCTCTTTCAATCCCATGCCCCCATACTCTACCCTCCTAAGAGCAATGAAAGAAAATGCCTACATTAAGAGGGATGTGGTTAGAGGCATAGCTGACCTCAGAACCACAGTTAAGCACCCACTCCTAGATCAAATCAAAATTTTAAAACTCACTCATAAGATGGAGAAAAAGAGAATCAAGCATGATTGGAGAGAAACACTACTAAAATACAATGAAGAGAAAAGTAGAGCTGATGGGATGGAGGATGTGATCAAGAATATGCAGGTGGCCCTGAGATTGGTCGAGGAGAGGGCCAATGATTATGCTTGGATTGTTGTAGCATTGCAGCAGACCTTGTCTGATATTGGTGATGGAGACTTAGCAGAAGCAGCTACCAAACTCTTCACTGTTGCTGCCCCTTCCCTGCCAACTGCTCCTAAACCCAAAGAGCCAAGAAAAATCAAGCCTAGAATCAACATTAAGGAGCCTGTATCATAGCCAGAGCCAACTCCCAAGAAGAGGAGCAGCACCAAGCAGAGAAAGACAACTTCCAAGAGATACAAGTCCTCTGCTACTGCTCTAAAGAAGGAGAAAGGGAAAAGAGTCCAAGACAAGGCTGATGCAGCAGATTATTCAGATGATTAGACTTTGTACAAGTAGTTAGTTAGGCTGTTTTTTGTATAATCTTTTTGTAATTATTTTCAGTAACATTGTACATATTATTGCTTATTAATGAAAGTTCTCTTTGGTAGCTTTTGTGTAGTTTATTTGGTCTACTTTATTTCTGTTGTTTACTTGTTTGTTTTAGTTATTTGTGTGAGCTTTTTTTGTTACTATTACTTGCTTTGATTTGTGTCTTACTTTTACCACAATATCCTGCTGCACATGTCCTTTATCTTTGAATTAGTGAGGACACTGCTCCTCATAAGTTTGGGGGTGTGACAAGGTATGCCAATGATAGAGTTAACCTAAGTACAGCAGAATCAAGTGAGTAAAACAGAAATATAGCTGAATCACCTATGAAACTTTGAAAATGAGGAATGTTAAAATTATGTAGACCTTTAGGCATTAAAAGCTTTTAAATTTTAATATTTCCATGAGGTGAACATCAAGAAAACTTATTCGTATCAGCACTTAGTGAATCATTAAAGAGAGAAAAAGGTAAGGACATGCCTATGGGTTCAAGGGAAGACCATACCTAGTGAGATTTGGGCCTACAAAATTTTTTTCTCTTTGAGGAGTGTCTTAGGCAATTCTTTTTGCTCGAAGGACTGACTAAGTTTATTTGCTCACTAGAAGTTAGGCATCTCCAAGTTGAAACAACTGACAGTACCCATGACATTTAGGAAAGGATCAAGGCCTTCTCTTCGGCAGTTTGAGCTTAAAGATACCAAACCTAGTAAATTGCCCTTGTGCATACACCTTTTGAGCCTTAATTTTTAGTTTTCTTCAAAATACACCTGAGTATTTGCACCTAAACCTATGGACCTTATTCAAACCTACCCCCACTCTGAGAATTCAGAAGGTAAAGGAGAAAGAGTTGAAGATGGACAAGTTAGGGTCTTTATTTGGTGAATGGGAAAGAAATACAAAAAGGAGGACAACAGTGTAGCAGTTGAGAAGAAGAGGGTGGTATTTCAGAAAGATAAAAATAAAAAGAAAAGAAAAATGTATCCAAAAGAATATATATATATATATATATAATGAAAAGGAATAGAGAGGAGTCAAGAGGCATTTTCATTGGAAAAAGTAAAAATAAGAGGAGAAGCTGGGAACTTCAAGTCTGAAAAATATTAAAGAAGATGAAATATGCTGAAAGTAAAAGAAGGTGAAGTCATGAATCACCTCCTTCACCTACTGATTTCTTAATTTTACATCATTTTCACCCTTCCATTCTCTGTAACCTATACCCATAAGCCAAAGTGCAATCCAGTCATAAGACCTTGTGATCCTAAGTTGAATGAGTTGTTATGTGGAGATAAGGAGTTGTCCAACCTATGGTGAGAAATAGTTAATGATGCTAAAATTTAGAAACCTTGCCTATGCTCATGCTTGCAGACCCATTTGGGGACTGTAACTGCTCTTGAGCTTGTGTGAAAATGAAAACCCTCAAAGTTATTTGTGAGAGACTATCTTGGTAAGCATTGAGTTTGACATTGAATGTATTGGGCATTGTCTAAACTTAATTTTTGAATTGATAGTGAGCTCAGTACTGACATTCATTTGCTATTTTTCTTTGTGTAAACTGATTAGAAATGATGTGTATACATGTAAGAGTTTTAATGATTAAGTGGTTTGTGCATTTCATTTGTTTAAATTCCTCACATTTTGAAAAGAATCAAGGGTGGACTGATGCTCTGTTTATTAAAAGCTGATGTGATGAATGTTGCACTTTTGTTAACTGTTTCATTGAAAAGTTTGTGGGTACCTTCACTAAAAACCCTCAGGAGACTTCACTCCTTCACTAGGGATCACCTAGGGCTTTAAAAGGCTTGATGCATAAGCTAAATGCATCTGTGCTTCCTACGAAAGTGGCATTTACATTTTTAGAGTAGTTGTTTAAATTTTACTTTGCTCAAGGACTAGCAAAGATTAAGTTTGGGGGTGTGTTATTCACTAAAAAGTATTACTTTTCACCTCTTAACCTAGCCTTTACTACACCTTGAAGCTGACTAATAACTCTTTATGTAGCTTGTTTTATAGTTAGTAATAATTTGTACAGCTTAATACAAAGTCTATGTCTGTGGCACCAAAAAGAGAAAGAATTAAAGCCAGAGAGGACTGCTGAGCCAAAGACTGATGGAACACCATGGTGACTAGTTTATATGTCAAAGTGGACCAAAGAAGTCCAGTAGATGAGAGAAGTATAGATGAGAGTGGAGGAAGCTACAATAGCAGCATATGCATTATAGCAGAGCAGCAGAGTCATTTTCTCGCTCAGTCAGAGATTTGGCCTCTCGTGTCTAAATCTGTAGCAAAGCTTCCTTGCGCAGCTGTTACATGCAGCATTAATGAACTCACGAAGAACTCACATGCCTAGTGGAGGAATGAACCTCAGAGAGCTGCTTCGTGTAGTAGTCGCGCGTTTGATCTGCTCTCAGCACTCCAAGACTTCGCGCAGCAGTAGTACATTAAACCTTCAGAAATCTAACTCGTGAAATTCTCGCAGGGATCAAGTCTTATAACAGCCGCACGTGCAGTCTCACGAGGCTAATATGCACAAAAGAGTTAAGAAAGCTCACACTGCTCAAGAGGAGAGAGAACTCCAGAAATTCATTCGTGCAGCTCTCGCGCGCGTAAAAGCTTAAGCCTCTACCTAGCGAATTGTGCTATGCAATGCACAAGGAGTCAAGCGAAATGTGAAATCATCTATGCGAGAACCTCGCGATAAGAGATACCTGAAGCTCCACTGCGTGAGCAAAGCCAGGGCGTGCAAATTCTACCTCGCGACAGCATTGTAGGGCAAAGCAGCTGCACAACAATTCAAATCCCACTGCACAAGCGATAAACCTTCCAAGCCAAATCTACCCTCGCGAGCCCATCACTTGTTGGCTATATTCTCTGTAATCAATTAGGCTTAGTTTTATCAGTTTTTATAATGGGTCTTGTGAACATTGGGAGTTGTTGATGAGCTGTTATGCATAAGGCTGCTGCCTTGAGGACATCTCATTGTAAGTATTGGTTTAATCAATGAATGTCTATTTTAATATTTATTCAATCTGTTATTTTTCTATTTGCCCATTGTTTTGTTTAATCTATGCCATGCATTTAGGATTTAAGTTGATTTGAAATACCCATGGAAGCTTGAGCTTGTAGCCCTGGGACCATGGTGGTAGCAGCAATTTTCATGTTTCATCTCAGTCCTCTGTGGTGCGGATAACCTCTGTGGATAGCCTGTGACCATTCAAGTGGACAGACTATAGCCCTAGAGTGATTTCAAACCACAAATCTGAGAGGGATTCTTCTCCTCTGCACTTGAGCTTGTAGCCTTATGAGAGGTTGTTGTAGGAACAAGCTCCTCACTATTTTACTTGACCAACATCAGATGTTAGATTTGCTTTCTCTGTAGAGATTGTAAGCTTGTGAGCTGAGTCATTGCAAGCCTCTAGTAGCAATGATCAGCTACATTTAAGTCTCCAAATAGCCTTTGAACTGCTGTGGTTTCCACTGATTCTTCAAGAATTATTTGCTCCCATGGGTGCCTGAGCTTGTAGCTTGGCATACATGGTGTCTGTAATGATTTTCATGATCTGATTTGAGCCATTGGGTGGACATCTATTGGATAATCTATGACCATTTAAGTGAACAGGTTATATCCTTAAGATCAGTCTATTCTATTGGATCAGATTGGTTTGCTTATTTAATTCATGTGGTTTGATCCTCTCCATTGGATAGCATGTGACCAATGAAGTGGACAAGTTATAGCCTTAAGAGATTAGGTCAAACCATAAGAGTTGAGTTAGATACATCTTCCTTGCAGACGTGCTTGTAGCCATTTGAGGGGCTGCTGCAGAGACAATGTGATACCCAACTCCCTTTCTCTAGGATTGTCAGATCTGTAGCCAAATCTGGAGGCCTACTAATATAACCCATTTTGGGTTCTAGATCAATTTCGTTGTGGGACAAACTCTTACTTACTCAAAACTTGCTATAATAGGTATCTTACAGGCTATATATTTCAGACTTGTTGTTTTAACCAATTTTTATTTCTTTACTTTTTTATTTATAATTCTTCACCACTATTTTCTCACCAATAACAAGACAACACCTGAGATGACCAACAAGTTTTTGGATTTCTAAGTGGGAGATCATGTATTTATGAAAATCTCACCAATGAAGGGTGTGATGTGTTTTGGGGAGCGTGGGAAGCTAAGTCCCGCTACATTAGACCGTTTGAAGTATTGGGAAGAGTTGGCGAAGTTGCATATAGGGTCGCTTTATCCCCGCAACTCGATAAAGTATATGACGTGTTTCACGTTTCCATGCTACGAAAGTACGTGAGGGATTAGACTCATATACTCGATGCACCGCCTATTGAAGTTTACAGGAATTTTACAGTTGTGGAGGAGCCGATGCAGATTTTAGACCAAACCAAACAGGTATTGCGTACAAAATGGATTCCCTTAGTGCTAGTCCAATGGAAGAACCATTCTAAAGAGGAAGCTACTTGGGCGCGCAAAGCTGAGATTCGCGACCAGTACCCTTTGTTGTTCCAATGAACGCGGAGAGAAAATGAATTGTAAAAGTCTTTTTGTGACTCTTGTTGCATGTAACATAACTCTATTAGTTAATAAAAGTCAAGAGGTATCAGAGAAATTGGAAGTTTGGAAGCCACAAATCGAAAGGAAAGTGAAAAATGTAAATTTTCAGTGTTTCTGTCAAATTCAACCGATCAATCGAATTATAAATTTTCAGCCATCAGTGTTTTTGTGGTGGTGAGTGGCTTTATATTAGTATTTTCTTGCAGGATGTAGATTTTGTGTGGTAGGAATTATTACAGGTGCGAAATTGTTTTTTATTTAAGTAAATTACTTGTTTAGCCATGTGTGGTACCTTTCGAGGTCACCTTCTTTGTGCCTTACCTTCGCTGTTAGATCCATTTTTGAGGATGAAAATTTCTAAGTGGGGAGAATTTAATGCCCCATAAAATTGACCTTTGAACAGTGCGCCTCGAGGTGCGTGCCCGACCTGACGAAGAATGAATCTGTGAGTTATGTAGAGGTGACGTGCTAAGTGAACCAGAAATGGTTCGAATTGAGTATGAGCCTTGGATGAGTAGTATGCACCTAAAGATGGTGTATGTTCTTAACACCCAAGACCAAGGCTAAGTGAAATAAATAGAACCTAGGAGAATTAATGTTTCATGTGAATTGTGGTTGAGGAAGTTGATGAGAAGAGAGAAGGAGTGTGGGGTTTGAATGCGTGTGAGTGCCTGTGCGTTCCGTTCTTGAGTGTGAAGTTAAGGGATCTTGATTGAAGAAGAATCCGAGTTCCACCTTGTGAAACCCTAAGCTGAGCTGAAAACGAGGGAAGAGGAATCAGATAAAATCGAGGTATAGAATTTATGTGTAAATTGTTAATTAGTGTTAGATAATGCTTCACTTATAATATGATTGAAAAATTATAAGAAAAGATGATAGATTTGAGAAAAAATAGAAGTGAAATGAGAGAACCAAAGAATGGATGAAATCTGTAAATTTCGATCGATCGAAATTGGATTCGATCAATCAAAAGTAACTTGAGATAGTGGAATACGAATTCTGGAGAAATTCGTTCAATCAAAATATGATTCGATTGAACGAAATATGTTTCGACCGAACAGGGCACACACTCGTTCGATCGAAAGGCATATAACCGCGATTGTGAATTTTATGCTGTTAAGATTCGACGATCGAAATATATTTCGATCGATCGAATTTGAGATCCGATCGATCGAATTATAAATTGTTCAATCGAGATTATAGTGCCAGACTTTTTGATCCTGAGTGATTCGACCGATAAAAAATATTTTTGATCAATCAAATTTTGCATGATTCAAGAATTTATTGTGTTTTATCTGAGGGATTTTGGAGGGATGTTATATCTTTCCGTTTAACGTCATTTCCGACATGTGCATTGTGTGAGGTTGAGGCTAGACTGCGTTGAGGGACTTCACTTGTGACTTCGTGTCAAGGTTGGGAAATCCCTATACCATGTATATTCGATACAAATGGCGTGTGTTATGATATGATAAGTTTTGTCGACATTTAAGCATAAATTTGGTTTAAGATCTTAGTGTGAATGTGTTAGTGTGCGTGTGTGATTTGAAGAATGAATTTGTGATGAGAAAAACCTCTCAAGCTTTGTTTAGCAATATGCCACCATATGGAATCCTTCATGATTCATTTCGGTAAGTGTGTGCGAAAGATTGTATTTTAATTTAACCTTCAAACTTAATTATACTTATCACATCACACGGTGATAAACTATAAGTTATGTACGATGATTTGAGGTTTATATATGAATACGCGACCAACGCAGCGGTATACCCGCAACCGACGCGACTGGATATCCGTGACCGGTACGGTGGGTTATCCGTACAAACTTTGTATGAATTGTGAAATCATACCGGCCAACGGTAAAATCTGTGTTCGGCATAAGCGTCCATCTTTGTTGAGACCTTGGGCACCATATGCGAATGGTTCATATGAACGACGATGGTGGGTGTTCCATCGGAGACTCAATGCTATACATGCTCGAGTAATTAGTTAAGTAAAACACTTTAAGTTTCTTTCTATGTGTTATGTGAATTAGTTGATGTGCATATGATGAGCTTCCTTCAATAAGAAAAATGTTTGTTTCATTCAGTCATCTTGAAATGTGCAACAATAACTTGATTTGCTTAGTCCATTGCTTTTGAAATTGGATTTTCAGTAAGGAAAAATGTTCATATTTTTAATTATGTCATGAGATATATGTGCTTTGATGAGAAATGCATGCTATTAGTTTTTCCCTACTGAGCTTAGATGAAGCTCATTCCTCGACTATACGTCACAGGTAAAGGTAAAGACTTGGGCACGGAAGACCAAGACAGGGAGGATTCTGATTACTCTCCTGGGAAGGAGGAACAAGAGCCTCATCCTGAGAATTGTTTCATTTGTGCAAGGCCCGGGTAGGTACGGCCTTGGAAACTTGGTTTAGAGTATGGTTTTGTAGTGTTTTGTAAAAAATATAAGCTTTTGGAGTTACTATTGTATAATTGTTTTGTGAACCATGTTTTGGTAAGGGATAGCCTTACCAGTGGTTCTTTTCAGTTCTTTTGCCCATGTGCACTCGCATGGAATTAGAACTGTTAGTTTTGAGTGTGACTTTGATAAATTTAGAATTGGAGATTTCTTTCATCAGTTTTGTGTGCTTTGTTTCCGCTTCGTAATGTGGATGTGCCAGGTGTTTCATTTTGGATCGGCCTTAGGGTCTATCCGATGGTCCGGGTTTCACTGTTAGAAAATTCGGGCTGTCACAGAAACCCTTCTCAAACTTTGGGGTGGTCAAACGGTCAAACTCCAAATTTGAAATCTGACATTTTTCAAAAAAGATAAAATTTTAAGCCTTGCGTATATAAAGTATACGCTTGGCTAAGGAACAGTGTCTCTCAGTAAAACTGGGAAGTTTAAAGTCCGTTCTGGAGCTCAATTTTGTAGGAAGAAGCCAAGTTGGCTTTGTGTATATAATATACACGCAAGGCCAATTTCTGTCAAAATTTGGCCTTGCGTATATAACATATATGCAAGTGTAAAATCCTGCACTTTTCCATATTTTTCAAAATGCCATAACTTTTAATATACAACTCGGATTGAGGTGATTCTTGGCTCGTTAGAAAGATAAAAAACTCTAATTTCCAATGATAATAGCCCTAGCTCCTACAGTGGTCCATGTAAACTTTGACATCCCTCTTTCCATCTACTGCTCTGGTTGGGCTTTCTAGTGGTCCGGGAAGGGTTTCAAGGGTTCGGTTGATTCTTAAGGATTTGGGATGATTCCTATGGGTTTGGGAAATACTTTCGGAAGCTCGGGGGTACGCCTTTCTCGAAGTATGTGTTGATCGTGCCTTGGTTCAAATTTGGGTATCTACAATTATCATTTGTGTTCTTATCTTAACATTCTGATAACTCTAAATCCCTAAATCGTGTGAATATTTAACCCTTTGTGAGATCTAATCTTATTAGAATTAATGAAATTCAATTGAATACACTTTTTCAACTTTGGTAATTATTTTACCTTAAATTCACTATAACTTTTAAGTTTCACCGCTTACGATCCTTTTATGACCCAATTTTAGAGGCAAGTCATTAGCCACCGAGCTAGAGCTAGGAGAGCAGGCCGGAAGGAGATCCAGCAGTGTCCACTGAGCTGACAATTTTTAGCTCAGTTTGTCTATAGAGCTACCAACACTCACACACATGTGACCGGATCACATGTCTCTTTTTATCGGATTTCTCTTTTTATTTTGTTTTAATTAAGTCCAGTTTTTGTTTATTTGGCAAATTGTGTAATTGAACTTATTGTAAATATTTCTCTTTAAGGTTTGAAACTTCTAATCAAGGTTTTTCCATACTTATAATTTCGCGATAAGTAGGATCTTATGATACAAACCTAACTTTTTTGAAACCTTTAGACATTTTGATTCAGGTTAACAGTAATGAAAAGTTTTTTGCAAAATTCTTTAGGTATTAGAAATTTTCTATAAATGGGAAAATTCGATTATTGGTTTTCTTTAACTTGGGGTGTGTCGCATCGACCTGGTCCATAAATCAAGAAGTATGAATGCGACAGTCACTCGACATACAAGGTCAGGGGCTGGGGGCGTGACAATTTTCCTTCGTGTAACCTTGCTTGCGTAAAAATGATTAAATCAAACTTTATTAAATAATTATAAAAAACATGTTGCACTTCTATCAAATATATTTTTTTAATAATTTATTTGTAAAATATGCGTAGTCTTTATCTAAATCTAATTATTATTAATGATGAAAGCAAGAGAGAAGATGCCACTCAAAGATAAAATTATAAGGAAAGGTGCGCCATAAAAGTGACCATCCATTGAGCGTCCATGCCATTTGAATTAGATTAGTAGAAATAAATTTGGAAATGACACTAATAGAGAGGTATTAAGCAGTACTAACTCCAACATTTTTGCTAATGGTAGAAATGGAATCCAAAAAAGGAGTCTCTTTAGTTTAGATCAAGGATCAAAATTTCGGTTTTTATTTTGGTTTCGGACGCTATAAAAAATAAGACTATTAGCGACAGTTTTTTTAACAAAAAATTGCTGCTATTAGTCCTGTCACTACCAACAGCTGCCGCTATTAGTACTGCCGCAATAAAAAAGTGCCTTAACAGCAAGTGCCACTGAAACACCTTATTTTTGTAGTGCGAGAGGACCGAAACCGAAAATTTTGACCGAAATTTCAGCTGAAATTTTGAATTTCGGCCGAAACAATATAGCTGAAAATTACCGAAAATATAAATTATCGTCTCGGTTTCAATGGGGTCCGAAACCGATAATTTCAGTCATTTTGGCTGAAATTTTGATCCTTAGTTTAGTTATTACGACTAAAAGTTTCTTAATTTGTGAGGTACGGGTCCAAATTCAAATAAATGGGATCATGTGTAAATGTGGATATGGCTAATCTAACACTTGTTATTTAAGGAGAAGGGTAACAACCTATCTTCTACAATAATGAATATTGGAAATAAAATAAGATCTAAGGTTGTAACTTGTAAGCACTAATTGAAAATGCATACAATTAAATACGCAAGGGATGTGAGATTACAAAAATATAGCTTCAGTCATCATGTCATCATCAAATAAGAGCCTCATCCCATTTATCTAGGGTTGGCTTTGGGAGTCCTATTTCTCTACTTAATTTGTTACAAGACTCATCATAGGAATTTAACAAAGGCTTTTTGTAATCAACTGTCAACCTAATGCTCACCCTCTTCCTTTCTCATCCAGGTTATGGACCGACACTGGCATGATTTAAGGCATTGGATAAAAATTGTTCAGAATATTTGACTTGATATTTCACTGAGTTCTACTAATATAGTAGAAGATCATGCAAATCCAAAGTATCTAGGTTTAGTATGACATAATGATACTCGCAATTGGAATAACTTAGAAAAGTAAGATTAGAAAGAGTTATGAAAATATATGTATAGCATAAGATGTACGTAAATTCAAATTTCTATAAAGCTTCATGCAATAAAATCTGAATTTACTCATTTGTATTTATTAGATTCTAAAAAAAAGCTCTAGAGGGTGCAAACCTGCTGGAAGGGAACTTCTAAAATAAAAGACTCACTCAAAAGTTAGTTAGAGAACTAGTAATATAGCTTATTGAGTTACTTAAAATATAAACATACAATCAAGAAACAAAAGTTTGAATGCAATGACATGAGATTACAAATTTAAAAAATATTTGATTCAATCATTTAATGACGTGAAGCAATTATAGCTAAGATAATATAAAGTGAAGCATTTTGGGATAATGTATCACATAGTATTAGTCGTACTAGAATCTCAAAATGTGCACAAATGAAGGCGAAAAGGAGCCACCTAAGGGAAATAATGATGGGATCTAAATGGATCTAACGATCCGACCATCCAAAATTAAGCCTAAAGATCTAGGCGCACGATCAATCAAAAACGATAAATATATAATCTATAAATATGCGCACCTTGAGCGTTAGCCATTGATGGTTGCCGATCTTCAACAATCTTCTCGCGTTCAATATCTCCTAGCACAATAGGGATGCTCTCGCCAATAGGGAGGATTGAAATATCTCGAGCTATCGTTGGGACCAGGCACCCCTTATATTTATAGCCAAAGAGTCCTATCCCATTAAGGACTGAAATTGCTAATTGTAGTGTGATTAGAAATCACAATCATACTTTAACTGAAAGACTCAACAATCAGTTGTCTATTCTCTTCAAACTCACAAGAATAGCAATTGTACATCTCAAGGTTAATCTTATACCATTCACTGGTCAACGGGTTTAACCATAGTGATGGCCACCAAAATAGGAACTTCTAACAATCTCCCACTTGGACAAACTATGTCAATAAACTCCGATTACCCAATGTTAGCTAACTTTCTTTGAATGGTAAGTCACAATCAATCTCAATCAAAGTCTTTATTATCAGTCCGGTCCAATGAGAATTGCAACACATAATCAATGTAGTCAATATATCATATCATCGATATATGACCGCTCATTAGTTACTGTATTGGAAGTCATCACCGACATGGATTCCAACTAGTATGATTTCACATAGATTGTAAGTTTACAAACTGAATGGTGATTATATGTAAACTCAATCTAATATTGGTCCTACTTTATTGCCATCTATTGGCACCATATGTTCCAAGGAGTTATTTGTATAAAAATGGAAAAGCAAATAAATAAGTTTTATTTCTGAATCAATTAAACAAATGTATTCACTCTAGCAATCGCAGCGGAATTGTCACAAAAGATTCTCAGTGGCTTTGAAATAGTATCAACAATTCGAAGCCCTGAGATAAAATTCGTCAACCATATCGCCTCACATGTTGCCTCAAAACATGTAACGAATTCTACTTCCATAGTGGATGAAGTAGTCAGTGTTTGTTTAACGCTCTTCCAAGATATAAGTCCACCTGCAAGCATAAAAATATAACCCGATGTGGACCTACGAGTGTCTTGACACCCAGCATAGTCAGCATCTGAATAACCAATAACTTCAAGATTATTCGACCTTTTGTATGTGAGCATGTGTCCTTTAGTCCCTTGTAAATAGCGAAAAACCTTTTTGGCTGCTTTCCAATGATCCAAATCAGGATTACATTGGTACCTGCCAAGTATGCCAACTATATACGCTATATCTGGACGAGTACAGACTTGTGCATGCATGAGACTCCCAACTGCCGATGCATAGGGAATTGTCTCCATCTGTTTTCTCTCCAGATTGATCCTGGAACTCTGAAGTAGACAAAATTTATCACCCTTAAATTTATCATCCAAATCAGAACAATTGTGCATGTTAAACCTTTTAAGAACTTTATCAATATAAGCTCTTTGAGACAATCTCAATATGCCACGAGCTCTATCTCGATGAATCTCAATTCCTATCACGTAGGAAGCTTCACCAAGATCTTTCATATCAAAACTCTTTGATAAAAAGTTCTTTGTCTCATATAACATGCCCAAATTGCTACTCGCAAGTAAGATATCATCAACGTATAAAATAAGGATGATAAACTTACTTTCACTAATTTTAAGATATATGCATTGATCCACATTATTTTCTTTAAAACCAAAATTTGAAATGACTTCGTAAAATTTTAAGTACCATTGTCGAGATGCCTGCTTTAAACCATATAGAGACCTTTTGAGTCTACAAACTAAATGACTCTCCCCCTCAACCTGAAAACCTTCAGGTTGTGTCATAAAGACATCTTTATGTAAGTCGCCATTCAGAAAAGCAGTTTTAACATCCATTTGATGCAATTCTAAGTCAAAATGAGCTACTAATGTCATGACTATCTGAAAGGATTCCTTTCTAGAGACAGGAGAAAATGTCTCTTTATAGTCTTTTCCCTCTTTTTGAGTGAAACCTTTAGCGACTAACCTGGCCTTGTATCTTTCTATATTACCTTTGGAGTCTTGCTTGATTTTAAATACCCATTTACAGTCTACAGGCTTAACTCCATTAGGTAACTCACAAAGATCCTAGACCGAGTTATGTTTCATTGATTCCAACTCATCTTTCATGGCTTCGAGCCATTGAGTGGATTTGTCGCTCTTCATGGCTTGGCTAAAGGAAACAGGATCTGATTCCTTTCCAAAATCAAACTCACTCTCATTGAGGTAAACTATATAGTCATCAGAAATGGCAGGCTTCTTTGCTCTCTCTGATCTACGTAATGGTAGATCATTGGCAGTCGCCATGGGAGCAAGAGCCTCCTCAATGTGGGGTGTGTCAATAGGTATAGCCACAGGTGCATCAACACTAGCTTGAATAACGGGTGTTGATGCCACTTTTTCTTGGATAAAAGGGATAGGAATTATAACCCGATTTTCTTCAAAAGTGATTTTCCTAAGCTCAACACTCCCACTGATCTCACGATCCTTAAAGAATTTTGCATGTCTAGTCTCAACAATCCGGGTACTATGAGTGGAGCAATAAAATCTGTAGCCTTTTGATCTATCAGGGTAACCAATGAAATGACAATTTATAGTTTTAGGATCCAATTTTCCTAATTGTGGGTTGTACACCTTTGCTTTAGTGAAACATTCCCAAATGTGTAAATATCCTAAAGTCGATTTTCTGCCTACCCATAGCTCATAAGGAGTTTTGGGAACTGCCTTACTAGGAACTCGATTTAGGATATGCACCGCTGTTTTCAAGGCTTCTCCCCACAAGAATGTAGGCAACGTAGAGTTGCATAACATGCTTCTCACCATATCCATAAGAAAATGACGATTTAATGGATTCGGCTACACCGTTACATTGGTGTTCGGCATGGTGTATTGAGCGACAATGTCATGCTCTTGTAGATACAGGGCGAAGGGTCCTGGATTGCGACCTATTTCAGAGTATCTACCATAATACTCTCCGCCTCTATCAGATCTCACAATTTTAATCTTCGAATTGAGTTGTAACTCAACTTCGGCTTTATAGATTTTAAACATATCCAGGGCCTCAGATTTCTCGTGAATGAGAAATATATAACCAAAACGAGAATAATCATCAGTGAAGGTAATAAAATACTTTTGACCACCAATAGCGAGAGTGGAAAACGATCCACAAATATCAGTGTGGACTATTTCCAGCAAACTCGTGCTTCTGAGAGCCCCTTTCTTATTAGTCTTTGTGAGTTTCCCTTTAACGCAATCAACACAAGTATTGAAATCACAGAAATCGAGCGCATCGATTATATCATCTTTAATTAACCTCTCCATTCTATCCTTAGATATATGGCCTAAACGTTTATGCCATAAAATGGAGGAGTTATCGAGTGCTCGTTTTCATTTCTTACTTATTTTATCATTCACATGCATAGAAACTAAAGATTGGGCGTAAGATGAATCCAAGTTCAACTGATAAAGATTGCCCACTAATGAGCCACCACCCACAATATCGAAATTAAATAATAGAGTAAACATATTATGTCCAAATTTAAATTCAAAACCTAATGAATTCAATTTAGAAATTGAGATAAGGTTTCTAGTGATACTGGGAACATAAATAGTATCAACTAAATCCAAAATGAAACCACTATTTAAAATGAGACAGAGAGTCCCAATGGCCTCCACGTCTGCTTCTACTCCATTTTCGAGTTTGATGGTACGTTCGTCTTTACTTAGCTTCCTCCTAGATCGAAATCCCTGCATTGAATTACTTATGTGAATAGTTGCACCAGAATCTATCCACCAAGTATTGCGTGGAGCATCAACATAAAGTGATTCAAAACACAAAAGCTAGGTCATTACCTTTCTTAACTAGCCAATCTCTGTATTTCTGACAATTCTTCTTAATGTGTCCCTTCTTCTTACAGAAGTGACAGTTGATGCCAGAAGTAGATGTGCTAGCTTCTCCTGGTTTGGTTTTCGGTGGAGGAGCTTTCACGTTCTTTCCTTTATATTGTCCCAATTTTCGCTTGAAATTTCGTTTCGATGGGCCAAGAGCGGTGTAATGGGCACTTTCAGGTTTTTCAGCCCGAAGTCATTCTTCTTCTTGGACACAGTGAGCAATTAGTTCGTTCATCTTCCACTTCTCTTTCTGCGTGTTATAATTGATCTTGAACGGGTCAAATTGTGCAGGAAGAGAAGTCATAATGAAGTGAACAAGATAACCCTCAGAAAAACCCATGTCCAGTTCTTTCAATTGAGTTGCCATGCCACTCATTTTCATAATGTGCTCCCGGACGCCGCTATGACCATCATATTTCATGGTTCCCATTTTAACAATTAGACTACTGGCAAGGGCTTTAGAAGTCCCTTGAAATTGTTCCTTAATGGCTTGCATGTATTCCTTTGCAGTGTGCGAGTCAGGAATACCTCCCCGAATCGCATCAGCAATGGAACTCTTTATGATCATGAGGCTCATACGATTTGATCTATCCCATTTTTCTAAATCCGTATGGTTCACTGCCAGATCCTCAGCCGAGGCATCAGCGGTGAGCACCTTGGGTTTATCAGATCGTATAGCATAGTCAAGATCCATGTAGCCTAGAATAATTGCAACTTGTTCCTTCCATTTCTTATAATTTGATCTACTCAAAAGTTCAATTCTAACAATCATACTGGTTATGATAGACGGGTTCAATGTTGTACAATAATTAAGGGCTTTATTATGTCCACATACAATCGAAGTAACTATCAATTCCACAAGGTTATAATTATAGTATGTGACGTAAAAATTAAAAAAAAATGTTAAGGAATATAAAAATTAAAACCAATGTGGTTTTATTGAGAAATAATTTGTGTCATTATAACCCTTCGTTGGGTCGAGCCATAACACACTAGTCGCTTCCTCAATCTATATTAATGATTGTGGTACTAATTGCGTCGTTATGACCCTCCGTTGGATCGAGTCACAACACGCTAGCAGTACCCACACACACAGAATAATGAATAGTGAAACACAGCCATCATATAACATTAAGTGATTCATCACCGTTGGGCAGAAGAATCCCTTATGTTGTGACACCAACGTTCACTATAAACTTTCACTGGATTTGTAACACGTTTTTGGACAAAATTAAACCTCACTATGAAAACCACGACACTAGGAAAGGTCATCACCGTTGGGCATAAGAATCTTTCCAAGCAATGTTTTCAAATTAGGTTTGATAATATTTTAGATGATCACAAAATTGATATTAAAAGAATAAGCCAAGTCCAATTCGTGTTATGAGGAGGTGTCAAAATTGACAATAAACCAGCATTATAATGTGTAAGTACCAGCCATGGTGGTGGAACACAACCTCCACTACCCAATTCTAATTAATGATACAAAAAAAATTGATTATACAATTAAAAAATGGAAAAAAATAACATCAGGTCATGCAAATATTATAACAGGGACCTCATTGTCAAAATTCAACCTCAAAAACGGGTCCAGAATGCCTGAGAAAGTCAAAATTCATATATAATGTCCGAAAATCGGACCTATAAATAGCCTAGAAAAGGCCCGAGAAGATTAGGAAATAGGGTCGGAATAATTGGGCCAGGTATCGGGCCAGATCATGGGCCTTTGTGGTCGAATGGGCTATGGGCTCCGTGGAAGAGCCCTGCGGGTTAGGGCCATGAGCCAAAATGGCTGAGTGGGCCTCAGCCAGTGGGCCGGGTGGGCTAAAAAGGCCCAGGCGGGTCGGGTGGGCCAAGTAGGCCCAGGCAGGTCGGGTGGGCCAAAAACCCAGACGGGTCAGGTGGGTCGAGTAGGCCCAGCAGGTCGGGTGGGCCAAAAGCCCAGACGGGTCGGGTGGGTCATAGGGGCCAGGCAGGTCGATCCAGGGCCCAGTGGGTTGGGCCAAAAGGGCCATGCGTGCCAGGCGGGTCGAAGGGGCTAGACGGGCCAGGCATGTCGGATGGGCCAAAAATGCCTAGGCGGGTCGGGCAGTGGGCCGGCAACGGACCCGCCCCAAACCCACTGTCTTCTTCTTCTTTGTTTGGTTTTTTTTTTTAAACCAAGCTGCCATATGCAAATGCTTCAAGTGAACACCGCCTTCTAGTTGGCCGTGGCCAAGCGGTCCATAATCTGCGCCGTCGGCCCGGCGCGTCGGTCGGTGCCAGTCCGATGGCCGGAAAATGCCCACCGACGTCGGACCGTCGGCAAAAAAAAACCCTAAAGATCTAGGCGCACGATCAATCAAAAACAATAAATATATAATCTATAAATATGCGCACCTTGAGCGTTATCCATTGATGGTTGCCGATCTTCAACGATCTTCTCGCGTTCAATATCTCCTAGCACAATGGGGATGCTCTCGCCAATAGGGAGGATTGAATTATCTCGAGCTATCGTTGGGACCAGACACCCCTTATATTTATAGCCAAAGAGTCCTATCCCATTAAGGACTGAAATTACTAATTGTAGTGTGATTAGAAATCACAATCATACCTTAACTGAAAGACTCAACAATCAGTTGCCTATTCTCTTCAAACTCACCAGAATAGCAATTGTACATCTCAAGGTTGATCTTATACCATTCACTGGTCAACGGGTTTAACCATAGTGATGGCCACCAAAATAGGAACTTCTAACAAATAAGACACAACATGTGTAGGCAATGAGTTGCAAAGATAACCTCAAACTATCAATTGAGATTTCCACCGTGCCCTTTTGTTGAGTATTAAAAAAGAGGTTCTGAGGTTTCAAGGAACTGAAGAAAAACTAAAAGGTTAATACAAAAATGATGAAAATAGTATATTAAGTTATACTAGTCCACTGAATAGGACGAGATCGATAAGATAAAGGTTCAATAATTCGAAGTGCAAATTTTACTAGTCAATTGAATAAGAGGAGATCGATAAGCCAAAAGTTGAGTAACTCTAAGGGTTTGTTTGGAAGGGGGGAAAGGGAAACAAATCTTGAGAAAGGAAAGGAAAAATTATAAATACCTTGTTTGGCAATAAAGGTGTGCCATTAGAAATAATAGAAAATTTAAAATTTTTCTTTTCCATTAGAAAAAGACAAATCCCTCTAAAATAGGAGGATTTCATAAGAAATCATTTGCTTCCCTCCCCTCCTCTCTCTCTCTCTCTCACTGAATCTCTCTCTCTCCTAGCTCTCTTACGGTTCTCCTAATCTCTCTCTCCCCGGTCTCTCTCTCTCTTCTCCATTTTCTCTCTCTAATTTTTTATTTGGTGTGTGTTGTGTACACCAAAAATGGTACTCTCATTTCTCTTTCCTAATCTCTCTTTTTTAAATATCTCTTTCTCTCTCTAAATCTCTCTTTTTTAGATTTCTCTTTCTCTCTCCTATATTCTCTGTCTCTTAATCTCTCTCTACGTTTCTTTTTTAATTTCTCTCTCTTAATTTTCGTCTCTCTCCCTAAATCTCTCTCCTAATTTTTTTCTCTCATATAATCTCCCTCACAATAGAAAGTTAGATTTATTGGGTGTGTGAGATATACACTATCGATGGTGCTCCTTTTCTATTTTCTATGTGTAATTACTCAATCCAAACACCAAAAAACTATGAATTCCTATAAATTCCCAAAGAGCTAGAATCCATTGGATCTACAAATCATTTTCCTATGTTTTCCAGAAATTTGCCAAACAGACCCTAAGTGCAAAGTTTATGTAATATCTTTTAGAACTGTGATTTTAGAAAATATAGTTTAATTAATTTTTTAAAAGAAACTTAAATTTTATTTATTTCAAAAATTCTACTTGATTCAAAATAACTTTTGAAGAAAGGAAAGCGTGCACTTATTGTGGGGAATAAAAGAGAATTGAAGGGATATGTAGAATTTTGAAATCTATGACTGTCAGTGTAGCAAATGTAACTGATCAACCTTCAAAACTTTACATTAATGACATGGATCCTAACATTACTAGGCCTTGAAAAATGACTAATGTTTCACATCTACTAGTACTATCTCGTCGTGCACCTTTGATATCGGCTCTGGCGGGTTTCGAGGATTAATGGAGGAGGGTATCCATGACGGTCTTTCTCCTTCTGTGGACATGCGCTTTTAGCCTATCTTTTCATCCACAATGGAGCAGCGGCTAGGTGCTTTAGAGGCTGGTCAGACTGAGATCCACGCTCAGCTCACTTCTATAATGGGCATGCTAATACACATGTGGACAGGGATCTCCACTCTTTTGGAGAGAGAAGGTCTGAGTGGTTTATCCCACGATGATCGATTTGATCCACCTTCTAGTTCTCCACCCCCACCATCTGCTAGTATGCTTGTTACTGATGTGGTGCCGAGTGAGGCACCCTCATCTGAGCCTATTTTGGAGGCTACTGACCCTACTCCCACCACTTTACCGGAGGAGTCAGGGGTTAGTCCAGTAGAGTACACTGTGGATACATGTCTTACTGATACACCAATCGAGACTTGCTTTATTAGCAGTCTTGACATGCCCACAGAGCTCTCTACTGAGCATATGATGGATTTTGAGGATACCACTACCTCACCCCTGGTTGTTGCGGGAGATATTTTTTAGGAGTCTACTGATGGGCCCTCATTGTACTTAGTTGTGGTAGATGAGGGTCCTCTTGACCTCATTTCTTCCGACTCCTTGACCTGGGCCATTGTGCCAAATGTTGGAGACTCTCTTCGGTCTCAAGTCATTGTAGATGTAGCTCTGTTCCATGCTATGGACGCTTAGGCGGTAGCTCTGGAGGAGGAATTGTCTCAATAGAATGCCGCGATAGTGGCCAAGAGAACTGAGTCAATGACCCTCAGAGCCATTGGATGAAGCTGTGTGAGAACTATGATGCTATGGCCCTCTGGTGGAACTATGAGGGTTACTACCGAGAGGAGGCAGCTAGGATGCATGCGGAGGAGAAAGATTGGTGGGTGGCTGAGATGAATGCTTTACGTGCCTAGTTGTCACCCAAGATCTTAATTTCTATGATGGTGTTGGTGAGGGAGGTGTCACCCCTTCTACTCGTGGGAAAGGGGTGCTGGTTAATCATCCTACATCTCCCCATACTCGTTCTCGTATGCGAGGGGGACGGTAATTGTTGCTCTATTTTCATGCTTATTTTTTTACAATGAGGGCATTGCACCATTCAAGTTTGAGGGTATTTTGTGGATTGTTTATGGCCTATTATTTTTTCATATCTTTATCTTTTGTAGGTTATTATTTTATATTGTTAGACCACTCTTTTGGACCCCTTAAAACCAGTTTTTTGAAAATTTTGAGCCATTTTTGAGTTATTTTGTCGTAGTTTTCAAACTTTGATTGATGATGCATGTGTATTTGATTTTTAGAATGTTGACACCATATCTTGATTATTTTTTACACTTGTACCAAGCTACGGTTTGGAAATCAAAGAACCTTTTTGAATGATATACCTTAGGTTTTTAGTGGAGACTAAACTCGGTGAGCTTTAGAGGTAATTTCTGTCTTTGATGAGTGATTATGCAAATTCAGTGTTTTCATTGATAACGGTTTAATATTTCCATTGTTTCTTTAAATCTCTTACTTTTACTTTGACTTGTGACTAAGCATGAAATCAAATTCATTTTCTTGTGTTAGAACATGTTTTATGTTTGGTCAAGACAAAATGGCAAGATTGCCATCTTTTGAGGATATGATTGAAGGCCATCATTAGACCGTTTGAGCCAAAATGCCCCACATTATATAATTTTACCTTTCTAACCCATTTTGGGCTTATTGAAATATTTGCCTATATTCTTTAATAAGCCACATTAATTTATACACCCTACACCATTTCTGAAATTTAGCCTTAACTTTATTATTTCTGAGAAATTAGAAGCGAGGGATGAGATAAATGAAAAGAGTAAGTGAAGGAGGTATTGAGTTGTGGTGTTTACGTAGAAGTATGGTAAAAATTAAATGAAGAAGGGAGAAAAAAAAAACTCTGAAAGAGAATGAAAAAGTGAGGTATTTTGAGGGAATGAAATTCAAAGAAGAAAAAGGTGTGAGAAAAGAAAAATAAAAAGTATTGAAAAATAAAAAAAAATTAAATTATAAAAGAAAAAGAAAAATAAAAGTTAGTTCAATTTTCCAATTTCTCAAAAAATTTGGAATCCCAATTTCATTTCTTTTCTACTCTTAACCTCAGCCCCATTACAAGCCGAAGAAAAGACTTCCATGATCTAATATTACTTGGTAATTGCCGTGTGGAGAGTAGATACATTAAATCTATGGTGCTTGATATGATATGCTTAGGATAGACAAACATTTTGCATATGAGATTTACATACATTCTTGATTGCATCGTGTTTCTTTTATCATGTAAGACCATATATATTTGTTTTACATTGATCTCTTACGTATGTGTAAAAATTTATCCAGTATCGAAGTGTTTTTATTGAGAGAGCATATCTTGGGTGAGGATTGAGTCGAGACATGAGATCCGACAATTTATTGTTTGAATTAGTTCTGAGATAGATAGATTTTAGTCTTGGTATGCACACACTACACATCTATGCATGAATGGATTAATTATTTAAAAAGTTAATCATTAGAATAATTTGAATAGATATAAGGATGATTTGGTATGACATTGATGTTTTAGTTTGAAAATATGCATGATGAATTAATTAAGGATTTTGTGCTTTAAAATTATATATGTAGATGAAAATCATGTTTTGAAAACTCGGTTTTATCGATGGTTTGAAAATTTTTGAAGTTTGTGTGTAACTTCATTGTAAACCCTCAGGAGACACAACTCCTCCACTAGGGATCACCTGGGGGTTTAAAGGCTTATTGCATATGCTAAATGCAATCATGTTGTAACAACTCGAATTTTTTCGAATACCAGTGCACCTGATTTCATGTACGTATTTGGCATAGTATATGCCACACTTAGGACCTTCCATTTTGGACCAGTTGGGCCAACAATTTGAGCTGACTTTGGGCCTTTGGTAGGTGAGCTAAGACTTAATTAGGGTGCGTGGGCTTCACACCAAAGCAAACAAGTGGATAAGACAAACATTTGCTTTGGTGTGCATGTCTAACACCGAATCGAACCACACTATATATACATGTGAAACTTCTCAAAAAAGTTTCACTCATTGGAAACTAGAGAGAGAGGAGTGATAGAGAGAAGAGAGAAGATCTTAGAGAAAGAAGGGGGAAGACACCTTCCCATTTGCCCACTTGAAACTCAAATCACCTTGGGTTTCCCTAAATTTTCTTCTTCTTCTTCTTCAAGAGGATCTTGTCGGATTCTCCGCTTGAGAACTCCAATTTCGACGCTGTAAGAGCCGTGTGAGAAGAGCCCCATTTCTCTTCTAGTTTTTCTCCAAACCTTTGGATCTCTCGTCTCAAGCCCCTCCTTCCATTCAAGAAGATCTCTACGGATTCTTCGCTCAAGAACGTCAATCTTCGACACTGTTGTGATTGGGGAGAAGAGATCGAGCCATTGGAGGAGTAAGAGGGTTTGACGCTGAAATCCATTGATCTTGGTCGCCATAGAACTTGCCCGCATGTGATTAGAAGGTGAGAGTTTGTGGTTAAATTATGGTTTAAATTGTAATTTAATTGTCGTAGATGTTGTGTAATTAGTGTAGCTGAAAATGTCGAGAAACTGCAAGAAAAATGGGATTATGAAAACCCGCAGATTTTCTGAAATTTGCACGCGAGCAACCTTGAGCTCAGCGAGCCTTCTTGCCGCGAAAGCAGAGGAAAGAGAGATATCGGTGAGTTTATGTGCCTTGTTCTTACACATGGAATTTGTCGATTCAAAGTTTGGGTTGTTTTGTTTGTTTTCTCGTGAACTCTTTGGAATTAACTACCATTAAGCCTCCTTTGACATTTCTAAAGAATCTTTAGATGCATTGTAATGCAGGTTATAATTTGGATGTGTGCAT
This sequence comes from Chloranthus sessilifolius, assembly GCA_021018995.1. Lineage (NCBI taxonomy): Eukaryota > Viridiplantae > Streptophyta > Magnoliopsida > Chloranthales > Chloranthaceae > Chloranthus > Chloranthus sessilifolius. Next base: position 63,128,425 of record CM037586.1, read on the forward strand.
GGGGATCTTTGCCCCTTCTTGCGTGATTTGCGTGGTTTCGTGAGCTGTGAGGTAGGGGAAATTCACTATTTAATCGCATTGATTCAGTACTAGATGGTACGGTGGGTTATCTGTACACACTGCATACTGCATACTAGACCAGGACGACGGCTTATCAGAAGAGGTAGAGTTGGTATCAAAGCTTAAGCGTTAGGTCCTATTGGGACTCAAACGCGATGACATTAGATTCTGTTGGAACTTAGGAGGGATTCACTATCCCTATTCTGAATGACTGTGGGTTTAGATTCGGTTGGGGCTTAGGCTTCAGGTCTTATGGGAGACCCAAGGTTATGACTGTGGGTTTTGTCAAAACATAGGGAGCATAGAAAGGCTTAGATTATGTTCGATTACGATTAAGGCTTTGGATCTTTACATTCACTTCTGATTAAATCTTTGTTAATCATGACAGATCAGTATGACCCCATGCGTCAAAGGTGGTAGAGGCAGACCGAGGACGATCCGCATGACGGATGTCACTAAAGGTGAGGGCACTTTGCATGGTGTAAGAATTGCCACTAGTCCTCATACCAATCCGTTGGGAGGTAGTGACAGTGGTAGTGATAGACAACTGTTGGAGACCATGGCCAACGCAATAACATAGCAGACAACATCCATGGCACAGCAGACCGAGCTACTAGCGACTAGGCATCAGCCTTCAGGATTTTTAGAATTTAGAAAGATGTGTCCTCCAAGCTTTTCGTGTCAAGTCGTTCCACTTGAGTCCTAGAAGTGGTTAAATGAGATGGAGAAGATTTTCAGTGTGCTTCCTTACACTGAGGATGAGAAAGTGAGCAGGGCAGCCTTCAAACTTGATGGAGAGGCTGATCCCTGGTGGAAAGCAGTTCAGAGAGATAGGTGCACGGGATCTTGAATGCACCATGGACTTGGGCTGAGTTTAATGAGAAGTTTAATGACAAATACTTCCCCAATGTGGTTTGGAATCAATGGGAAGTCTAGTTTATAGAATTGAAACAAGACCAGATGAGCGTACGTGAGTACGGGGCTGAATTTACTAGGCTTTCGAGGTTTGCACCTCAGCATGTGGCCACAGAATTGATGAAGGCCAAGAAGTTTCAACGTGGCTTACGACTATTAATCTCTGAAAAAGTACCACTTTTCACCTCCTAACTTGGCCTTTAATAAACCTTTGAGCTAGTTAATAATGATTCTTAAGTGTGTTTTTATAGATAACAGGAAATATAGCTTAATGCAGCAATCCATCATTTTAGTGTTAAGAAGAAGGAATTTAGCATGCCTAGGGGCCTTTGAAGTCCTGCTGAGAGAGAGAGGTGAAGCCAAGCTTATTGGGATGATGTTGCAACAGATTAAGTGGAGTAGCTGTGGAGGAAATTACAGTTGCACACAACATCTTGAGCACTTTATATATGCAGCAGTGCAACAGTTCAAGTGGCACATTATAGCAGCTTGCATACAAAGGAACTCCACACTCAAGCAGCTGAAAATATGTTGAAGCAAGCTGCATAAGTACTACTTTGGAGCAAACAAACAGTTGCAGCAACTTACAGATCATCCTCAAGAGCTGTAGATCTGAGCCCTACAAGATGAAGATCTGAAGCAGCCTTGTTGTGTCAAGTAGTTCACACTTCAAAGAAAGCCATAAGAGCAGTGAGCTGTAGCTAGAAAAACTTGAGCATTCTATGCTTTAAAACAGTCACTCAAGCAGCTACAATTGCATGGAGAGCCACCCTCCCAAGCTGTTGTTGCTGCTGCTACCATTCAGAAGTGCCAAGAAGAAGGAATTTAGCATGCCTAGGGGCCTTTGAAGCCCTGCTAAGAGAGAGAGAGGTGAAGCCAAGCTTATTGGGATGATGCTGCAACAGATTAAATGGAGTAGCTGTGGAGGAAATTACAGATGCACACAACATCTTGAGCACTTTATATATGCAGCAGTTCAAGTGGCACATTACAGCAGCTTGCACACAAAGGAACTACACACTCAAGCAGTTGAAAATATGCTGAAGCAAGCTGCATAACTACTACTTTAGAGCAAACAAACAGTTGCAACAACTTACAGATCATCCTCAAGAGCTGCAGATCTGAGCCCTACAAGATGAAGATCTGAAGCAGCCTTACTGTGTCAAGCAGTTCACACTTCAAAGCAAGCCACAATAGCAGTGAGCTGTAGCTAGAAAAACTTGAGCATTTTATGCTTTAAAACAGTCACTCAAGAAGTTGCAATTGCATGGAGAGCCACCCTCCCAAGCTTTTGTTGCTACTGCTACCATTAAGAATGCGACAGATAAAGCAACTGCAATTGTTGATATAGCAACCACTCAAGCATATTCAAGGTATGCTGCAGCAAATGGTGGCTCGAGCAGTTCAGCAACCTCAGCACCATATACTCGAGCACACTAGCTGCAAATGTTGAGAAGCCCAACAGAACCCGAGCAACTACATACTTAAAGAGCATCCTCTCGAGTTGGAAAGTTGAACCACACGAGCAGCACAACAATTGCATTGAAGCACTCGAGTTGTTCCCTATAGACATGCACCATTAAAGAACTCGAGCAGTTCAAGAAGCCTCTCTAGCTGAAGTGTTGAGGCTTAGTTGAAGCTCAAGTAGTTCACTACTGAAAGAACCATGCAGTCGAGCAGCTCATATCCATCCTCTCGAGCACTTACCTAAAGCCTTTATGGTTGTCGAGTAGTTGGCTAGTGTTGTCTTTAAGGAACTCAAGCAGTTTATAAGGCTTAAAATAGAACCACTCAAGCAGATCATTGAACCTGTCGAGCTGAAAAACTTGGAGCTGCAGCCATTTAAACCTCTTGAGCAGTGAGATTTCAACCTCTCGAGCTGAAGTGTTGAAGGAGTAAATCTACTCGAGTGGTTCCCTGCAAGTTAACTTCAACTTGTCGAGCATTGTAATGTGCATCTTTTATGCACTCGAGCAATTCAAAGGCTCTTTTCAACCTCTCGAGCTACAAAGACCTGAAATGCCTAAAGCTCCCCATCCTCTCGAGATCTACTCGAGATAGAAAATTTGAATCTCAACTTGGGTTCCAACGATTCCAGCAGCAGTCTTCAACACTCCAAGGGTATTTTTGGGATTCTACAGCACCTAGGGCACACATCCCAAGGTGTTGAGTTGTCCCACACTTTCCAAGGCATCCCTTGGCTGAAAATAAGCCACAACACCAGCTCCAAAAGTGGTTATTTCTGATTGGCTATTGCACACTACTGTTGTATGGATTGTCTATATATAGTTATATTTCATTTTGTCAAAGCATCCAGGATTAGCCTGAGATCACTTTTAGAGTTTTATCTTTTTAGGGTTAGGTTTTGTTTTCTTCTTTCTCTTTCATAGCTTAGCAGCCATGTTGGGTTAATTCTTTTTTGTAGCTGCTAAGTATATTTTTTATTTGCAATCGGTTTTGTATTAACTCAGTGAGCAGTTTTGGGAGTTTGCACAGACTGCTACCTTGAGAGCAGATCATTGTAAGTCCTTTATATTTAATGAAATGCTATTTTTATAGCTCATTAAATCTATATTTTCCTTATATTTTCATATAGATCTTTGTGGGTTTAATGTTCCCATGGGTGCATGTGCTTGTACCCATGCACACATGGTGGCAGCAATAGGTTTATTATTCTGGTTTTGACCCCATGGCTGGACCACATCTCTGGGATGATCTGTGACCATTCAAGTGGACAGATCATAGCCTTAGGATGAGTCTAGATCACAAGGTTGAGGTTGGATTCTTTTTCCCTGCCTTTGTGCTTGTATCCAAAGGAGGAATTGTTGCAGATCCAGCTTCTCCTCTGTTTTATAAGACCATTTTCAGTGAAGAGACCTGAGATATTGCATAGATTGTAGACTCGAGAGCTTGGTCATTGCAGGCCTTCTTGTAGCAATGACCAGTTGATTCTAATGCCCCATTCAATCTGTGATTTCTAGTGGATCTTACTAGATCTTCATGGAATGTGTGATCCTTTGGTTGCATGTGCTTGTAGCCTTGCAAGCATAGTGTCTATAATAGTTTTCCCATTTCATCTCCTCCCCCATGACTGGGTTATATCTATGGGATACTTTGTGACCATTTGAGTGGACAGAGTATAACCCTAAGACTAGTCTATATCTCAGGGTTGAGTTAGATTCTCCTACCTTGCACTTGTGCTTGTAGCCAAGTGAAAGAATGTTGCAGATCTAGTTCTTGATCTAAGTTGTAGTGAAGATTATCCCACAACTGCCTACTTCTCCACATTTTTACTTTATTTTACCACACCATCATCATCCTTCTTTACCCCCCTTTCTTTAGTTGTAGTTTTATTCCTATTTTTAGTTTAGTTTAGTATTGTAACACCTAAACACCCTCTCTTTACCTTGCTTTCTAATGTAGGTTTAGAAGTGTCAGATCTGGAGTTTACTATACGCCTTTAGGTTTTTAGATCATCACTCTCCGTGGGACAAACTCTTACTTATCGAAACTTGCTACAACAACTCTGATCTTGCAGGACTATGTATAATTGTTGTTTTGTGTTATTTCACTCTATTTCACTCCCCTTTCTGATTTATTTTTGTTGTCATATTTTTATCCATCACTTTTTAATAAATATAATAGCACAACAATTATAAATCAACAACGACCTAACATTCAAGAGAGAGTCTCAATCCTTGAGTTGGAGAATTACGTGACGGTAATGGCTAAGGCTCTTATCGCCGATGAAGACATCGAGAAAATGTATTAAAGGAGAGACCAACAGAATAAGAGCGCGGAAAGTCGAGCGCAATCTTATTCTTTCGAGCAGGTAAGCGAGGAACCGAGACTCTTAATGCCGACATTTATCCAGCCTGCTCTGACTGCCTACTCGAGACCACCCGTGTCTACGTCTCCGAGGTCACACACCACTTCATCCGCACCGGTTGAGTCCTGCACACTATGTGAAAGACGACTTAAGACGACGGAATGTTGGTGGTCCACTGGCGCATGCCTCAGGTGTGATCAGATGGGGCATCAGGTAAAAGACTGTCTAGAGAAAGGAAAGGAAGAAACAACTTCGGTGGATACTCAGAGGCCTTTTAACCCACAGTGATGCCCAAATGACTAGTAGGTCACAAACTCAAGAGTTGGGTTTACGCCTTGTAGATACTCAGTGTCTCCAGCATTTTTGTATGAGCTCCATCGAAATGAACATCTTTGGTGTAAATTTTAATGAACCGTAAACTTTTGTGGTAATCATGATTAGCCCTTATAAATGGATGGTTTAGATTTCATTATGATAATGGTTTAAATGTTGAGATGATTGTTAGCGGCATGAATTTTCGAGGACGAAAACTCCTTTAAGAAGGGGTGAATGTAATAACCCTAATTTAAGGGATGTTGAATTGTACTTGTACTTTTTGAATGCGGCACCTACATTTTTTAGGACGAAAATTCTTTAAGTAGGGAAAAATGTAACAACCCGAATTTTTCCGAATACCAGTGCCGATTTCATGTGCATATTTGGCGTAGTATATGCCACACACATAGGGCCTTGCATTTTGGACAAGTTGGGCCAACAATTTGAGCCGACTTTGGGCCTTTGGTAGGTGAGCTAAGACTTAATTAAGGTTCGTGGGCTTCACACCAAAGAAAAATAAGTGGATGAGACAAACATTTGTTTTGGTGTGCATGTCTAACACCAAACTGAACCCCACTATATATACATGTGAAACTTCTCAAAGAAGTTTCACTTGTTGGAAGCTAAAGAGAGAGAGAAGTGATAAAGAGAAGAGAGAAGAGCTTAGAGAAAGAAGGGGGAAGGCTCCTTCCCATTTTCCCACTTGAAACCCAAATCACCTTGGGTTTCCCTAGATTACTTCTTCTTCTTCAAGTGAATCTTGTCGGATTCTCCGCTTGAGAACTCCGATTTCGACGCCGTAAGAGCCGTGTGAGAAGAGCCCCATTTCTCTTCTAGTTTTTCTCCAAAACTTTGGATCTCTCGTCTCAAGCCCCTCTTTCCATTCAAGAAGATCTCTACGAATTCTTCGCTCAAGAACTTCGATCTTCGACATTGTTGTGATTGGGGAGAAGAGATCGAGCCATTGGAGGAGCAAGAGAGTTTGGCGTCGAAATCCATTGATCTTGGTCGCTGTAGAACTTGTGCGCACATGATTAGAAGGTGAGATTTCATGGTTAAATTATGGTATAAATTGTAATTTAATTGTCGTAGATGTTGTGTAATTAGTGTAGGCAAAAATGACGAGAAACTGCAAGAAAAATTGGTTTCTGAAACTCAAAACTCGTAGAGTTTCTGGAATTCACTCGCCCGAGATTCATTCTCGTGCACGCAAGCAACCTTCAAAAAGGCTCCAGACGAGCCTCGCGCGCATGAGAAATAGAGGGAAAGAGAGACACCAGTGAGCCTCCGTGCCTCGCTCGCGCGAGCTATGTGTGCCATGTGACTCGCGCGCCCGACCCTGTTTCTCGCGCGCGCAAGATTCAAAGTTTAGGTTGTTTTATTTGTTTTCTCGTGAATTCTTTGGAATTAATGACCATTAAGCCTCCTTTGACATTTCTAAAGAATCTTTAGATGCATTGTAATACAGGTTATAATTTGGATGTGGGTGTGGGTATCTTTGCCTCGTCTTGCGTGATTTGCGTGGTTTCGTGAACTGTGAGGTAGGGAAAATTCACTATTTAATTACATTGATTCAGTACTCAATATCATTTTTGACTTTGATCCATTGATTCTTGATATATTCGAATTAAAGTTTGTTTAGAATTTATTTGCCTTGAAATATTTGAAATGTCATGATCTTAGAATCTTGAGACTGAATGTGAACCTGAGATAGGGATTTGAACGTTAAAATGAAATTTGAACCGTTGAAGTTAAATATGAATTAGGAACGATGAAAATAAATATGAATTAGTGCTTAAGCTCTTTGAAGTTGGAACTTTGAATTAGAATTATTTGAAGGGTAACGAATTTTCTGATCTTAGAATATGAATTTGACTCTGATATAAATTGATACCTGTATTTGAATCTTTGAGATGAACTCGAATCCTTCGAATACATAGAAACCTTTTTGTATGAATATTGGATATTGAAAGTTATGAATTGTGAGCATTCAAGTTTCTGAATTATTAGTTGCATTGAAATTTGGAATATGAATCGTTGAATTCTGAACTTCGGATTGAGATAGAATTAGATCTGAACTTTGGATTGAGTTGGAATTAGATTTGAATTATGACTTTGAGTATGAACTTGAACTTAGTATCTAAAAGTTAGTATGAACTTCAAAAATGGAACTTGAATAGCAACTTTGGACATGAATATAAATCTGAACTTCGGACTATGAATATGAAATTGAATTGTGAACTTTGAATCCGTACATATTGACTGGACATTGACCGTTCGACTGTACACAGACTAGACCTGTACGGTGGGTTATTCGTACACACTGCATACTGCATACTGGACCGGTACGGTAGATTATCCGTGCACACTGTATACTAGACCAGCATGACGGGTTATCCATACACACTGCATACTATACACACTGACTGGACCACTGCAACTGAAAATTTGAACACTGTGAGTTATGAATTGGAAATCTGAACACTATAAGATGTGAACTAGAAATTAGAACATTGTAAGTCATTGAACTTGAATTTTGTACCCTGTAAGTCTCTGAATCCAAATAGAAATTCTGAATCTAAATTCGAATGTGAATATGGGAACTAAGAATGAATCATTAAAATTTGTTTAAAGTTTTGTTCCTTATTATATTTTGAATTCTTTTATGGTAAAGATTGCATGATTGGGATTCACTCTTGTTAGTGACTTAATGTGAATATTTCTAAAGCGTTTTATTTATGTTTTTGATAATCATAATCGCCTTATAGGGATTAAGATTAGATTTGATAGAAAATTTACCATCGAAGTAGTACTTATAATCTAGTTTGATTGTTTTCATGCAATGGTGCTTGTGGATTCGATTGCTAGAGATTAGATGGATTATATCGTCCCAACTACTCCATGACTATGAATAGGATCTGATTATTTTACCTAGTTTTAGCTTGTAGCAAAGAGAAGGTTATTACCCAAAATTCAAATTAGATTAAGAATAGGATTGTGAATTATTACGAATCGGCGATCAAGAGGGGTCTTAGACTGTTTATTTTACAAATTCTTAGTTTCCTTTTAATTCTAAAAAGCAAAACTTTTCTAACCAAGACTTTAGATTAGATAACAGTAGTCCCTGGGGTTCGAAACCTTTAGTATTTGCCCTAGCTCCACAAACTTGTGCAATTGCAAGGTTCAGATTTTAATGATCAATGACTGTCTGTATAGCAAATGTAACCTCCCTAATTAAATAGATAACTACATTTCTTGAAAATGTGAGAAGAAAAGGGAATGTGAGGCACAAACAAAAAAATCTCATTACAAATTACAAACCATTCATTAGGGAATGATTGGAGATTTTTGTACTTTGGAATGTTGTAATAAATAGCAACCATATGAGAAGTTTCAAGGTAGCATGCTAAATATCCGAAGCCTAGGGTTGTCCAAAGCGATTAATGTCAACAATTCCTTCTCAATTTGTTGATGAAGATTCCTCATGCGCAGGCAATGAAATATTATCCAGTAACAATTACAAATCATTCATAAGGGAATCATTGGAAATTTTTTGTACTTTGAAATGTTGTAATGAATAACAACCATATGAGCAATTGCAAGGTAGCATACTAAATACTCAGCCATATGTCCAAAGTGATTAATGCCAACAATTCCTTCTCAAAGACGACGATAACTCATCGCAGGCAATTGGGTTTCTTCTAGTATACAGTTGAAACAACTACCAAACAATTTTTTTAGAGGAAATAAAAAAACCCAAATCAAAACAGGATACAGCCATTGCAAAGGACAATAGTTCGAACAACAAAACCTCCTACTAAACAATAAAAAAGGCCTCACAATTGCATAAAGAGCAACACAAAGTGCCTTTCCCATGCATCTACATGAAAGTGGTGAATCTCCACTTCCAAAGCCCTTCCATTAGAAAACAATTAGACCAATCCACTTCTTATGCTAATCTTGACAATTAGATTCATATGCTAGTTAGAAAACAATTAGATTCATCTGTTAGTTCCAAGATTGATGAAACAAGCTGGACAACACACTTTAGTTATATTTATTAAAATAAAATAAACAATATATTCAATTTGTTGATGGACTGCATCAATGAGGTCAGCCGTACAATACGTTGACAAAAAACCCTCACTCAGTGTGCTTTGAACTAAATGCTTGCTAGGAGAACCCCAAATATCCATCAAAGAACACACAAAATAGCGATCCCCAGCAAAATTTTCAACATATAGCACCCTTCAAATAATCTTTTATCTATAGGCATATGGATTGGATATCTTGCAAGTAAAATACATGAAAAAAACAAAAATAAAATGTTAAAAGGAAGCATCAAACTGACCTAGTATTTTCCCCCTCTCCTACCCATCCAAAACCTTGATGTGCTCTGATACATATTGCCATCAAGTTCAAAGCAGGGGAAGAAAAAAATAAATCATGCAAGTAAAGATTAGAAGACATATATACAGAGATTAGACCTGAAGTATAGAACAAATTAGTCTATAAGCGAAGATTTCAGTGTCCACAAGTGGACAACAGATTACAGTTATTCAACCTACTTGAAAGTATTCATGGTGACGGGACAATCCACTAGAGGGTTTTCTCCATCTCCGCTTTTGATTTGGGGAATAGTTAGCTGCATAAATGCATAATGTGAAATGGTTAATTGTGTTGGGCAATAAACTAAATATGTCAGTTTTCTCGACTTCTCATAATTGTCAACACAATAAAAGGATCTCCTACATAGCAGTTTTCTAGTGATCAAGCAACCTCCTCTTCCAAAGTAAACTATATTGCTATTATCAGATATAGGAAATCTACAAGACATGCGCTCAAGCAGAAACCATGATTTCATAGTCAAGATATGCATGAGTAATGTGGTTAGAAGTAGGAACGTCTTTCATAGTCATGGTAGTACTGTAATAAGTTTGTTATGCGAGCCAAAGAAAATAAAACATTAACCATCAAAATAGTTAAATTGTAAATAAGTACCAATCTACAACGGTAACTTTCAAAAGCTTGAATGAATGTCTTTGAACTCACCATGAATTGCATTCTCAACTCACACTAAAGTCGGTTTTATGACCATGAAAATTGTTCAGCCATCAATTATATACCAACTACATCTTCTTCATACTCATCAACTATAACTTAGTATGTATTGAAGCTCAACTAACAAAAAAGGAAATATCGAACATGAAACCAAATAGCTAATTCTCAAAAAATAGAATAATAATAGTCATGTTCCTAGAGCAGAATTAGTATTGCCACAAAGCTGCAGAATAAAAAAGAGAAAAATATGTCATTTATAGTTTATTAAATATTTAAAATTATTCACAATCTATATAGAAATAGTTACATAGATATCATTTAATAGGTCCGTCAACTTCTTATGTTGCTCATCCATCTACTTTTATTGCTTTAGCATCTCGGCATTTCGGCATCTCTTTGATTCAAGAGCTCTTCCAGTAAGTGTATGTTATCTTCCATAGCCGCGAACTCACTAGTGGATGGCCCCCCGCGGCTAGAAGATGAACCCCAAAGTGGTGCCAGTCAGGCTCAATCCTATGCCCCAGACTCATCCTAGTTTCTCAACTCCCATAGCCTTTGAGTACACATCATTTCAAGAGGTCTTATCCTCCAAACCATCTTCTGACATGAGTTCCTTCAACTTACTCTGCATTGATTACATTTTGTACATCTTATTAATTATATTAAGTCTATAGATAATTGAATGACATAGTATGAACTTACAATCTTCTCTGCAACCACTTCATTGACTGGCATACAATCTTTATGTGCATGCATAAGCAAAAAAATCTCAGCTCGGCTACGCGATTCGGCCTTGGTCTCTTAAGATGCTATGTCAACCAAAATTTTTTAATTAATAAATAATGTAGATTGACATAAATGGGGTACATGATAAATAAATTGACTTTAAACCTAAACGTGTACCTCCTCATGGCATATACGTGTGAAATTTTTTATCCCGACAGTGTGGGCAAGCTTCTGGCAAGCCCTATGCCATTTATTTCTTTCACTTCTTTTTTGTATCCCAAGAATTGATTGATGTTAATGAGTTTATTATCCAAAGAAAATTACCTTAAAATTTGTTATGAAAAACATATGCCTTGCCTTCTTCAGAATCCCATAAATGGACGAGAGTTTGCCATTGATCTGATGACACATTATCAAGGTGACACTTGTACAGATCTTCATTGGCCACTACAAAAAATAAGACTATTAGCGACAGTTTTTTGTTGCAAAAAACTACCGCTATTAACAAAAAAAACTATTAAGACTATTAGTGGCAAAGGTATTAGTGACAATTTTTTGTTAATAGCGGCAGTTTTTGGCTGCCGCTAATAGTCTTATTTTTTTATAGTGTGGCTGGAAAATTGGCATAACACTTTTTCTTTAACTCGCTTTGTAATCCCTCCATTTTTTGGTGAGCAATTGCAGTATGTAGTGTTTCATCACATGGCCAAGATCAACTTTCACCTAAACCAAAGTTCAAGTAGATAACAGTCATTTAAAATGTTACATATAGAAAAATAAAATGAATACACATTTTACCATAGCTTGTTTCCACGCCCTATCCATCAAGTCATTTTCAACTTCTCTCCATGGTTGGAGGTCGATTACAATACTTGGCCATCTTTTGCCAGGGTTTCCACCCAAGTTGAAAGTTCCAACACACTTTCTTCTACTAGTTGTCCATCGCTGACTAGGACATGAAATTTCTCCTGGTCTGCAATCGTTGTAAGAAGCCACACTTGGAACAACCTCGCCCTTTCCTCTCATTAGATCCAAAGGTCACAAGTGTCAATTAAACTACGTACCTTCGCTAGATGTAGCTTCAATAAGATCCATTGGGCTAAATCAAGATAAAATATATATCAGGCTTAGAAAATAACCAATTAAGATGCAAAATGAAACTATTTGGCCGTCAAAAGAAATTAGATGGCACCATTAAACTAGCACGTAGAAGAAATAATCAGCAATAAGGTACTTAATTCGCTCGCAATATCCTAAAAGAATTAAGTTTGCATCAAATTACAAAAGAATGGAATATACTATGAGAACACCATCTGAAAAAAAATTATCTCCCTTTTCCATTTAATGTTTCTATTTTTGTCAATGGGAGTAATGAGGGAGGTGAAATCTGCTGTTGTGATTTAGGAGGAAAGCTGGAACATGTATCATTAGCCTGTTAATAACGTTGAACTTTTGAAGGGGTAGGTGAAATGGTTGTCACAGTTGGATTCGAAATTTCAATCCTTTGTAGCACTTCTCATATTTTTAATATATTTTTTTGAAGTATAAAACTGGATATGATCATAAGGTGGAGCAAGGTGCTAACCCAGAAAAAGAGCAAGGAAATCGAAGCATGAGTAAAAAAAGAAACAAAAAAGAGAGGAAAACACTAACAAGTGTATTGATGTAAAAGATTGTGCCATTTTTGGCACCTAATGAGACTCTTATATATGGTGCATGAAAACACTAACACGTCTCTTAATTAGGTAACCAAAATAGCAACACGTTAGTCAGATGGTAGGAATATTATTATTAGATTTAACAAAGTGTTAGGGCTGTCAATAATTCGGGCGGGCTTTTGAGAGCCCTGATCATTTTTCCCCTAAAAATTAGGACCGAACCTGGCTCTTATACAAGATTGGGCCAGGCTCGAAGCAACTACATTAGGCTTGGGCTTTATTTAAGCGCAAACTCAACCGAATCAGGTTTAGGCGGGGCAGGATTCGGGGCAACCCGACCTTTTCCCTTAATATACTCGATCTTAGCCAGGCCGGGGCGGACCAGGCTCAGACCAGGTTCGGTCAACCTGATTAACTTTTTGCCTAAAAATCAGGCCTTGACTTGGCCTGAAAATAAAACTGGGCCACAACTTCGAGTTTGGACTTTTTATTTAAGCCCAAACCCAACCCAATCGGCCCAGTAAGGACCGGAATATGGCTGTAACCCGACCCATTGACAGCCAAAAAAATAGTGCTTTCCATATCAAAACATTTTCTATCCTAGAGGTTTGACACAGGTTGAATAGCATCTGGGGTTGTCTTTTGAACCTGAGCATTTGCGCATAGTGCACTATTAGTGTGTTATAAAACAATTTAGTCTCCATCTCTACCGTCATAAGGTTATAAAGCTTATTTTATGCTGCAGGTATCTTTAAAAAGGGAGTCATTATTTGCACACGCTTTTCAAGTGATTGCAAGGAATTTAAAAGAAAGACTTGCAAGTTTGGCGTCCTCTTCTATGTGAAAAACACCATCTAAGCTATTTTATTTGAAGGCAATGATTTAAAGTGCAAAAAAATTATAATAAAATATAATTATCATAATTTGATTAAATGTAGTCAAAGGCTATTATATAATTTAGCAGTTGACTACAATAGATCATATGACAAGTATCGTATTTTGCTCTAATTTTATGTACCAGAGATCTATTGATCATGAACTTCAAATCAGACGGCCCATATTACATTTTTACATATTACATGTCCCTAAAATTTCAAGTCTTTCTTTAAATTCGGTGCAATCACTTGAAAGATGTGTGCAAGTAATGGCTCCCCTTTAAAATTTAATTATGTTTCCTCGAATTTCTTCGCCCTCTCCCATAAAAGTGGTTTATGTTATCTTTTTGCGATCTATCCAATGTGAAAAGTTCATCTAAGCTATCTAATTTGAATGATGTCATCTAAATAGATTTGGTGCAAAAGATGGGCATAAAACGTGATCTCTATCATATTATTCAACTAATCCGTCAACTGTTGAATCCTAAAAATTTAGGTGGCACACATCACTTTAAAACAAGATTTAGGGCCATTTTGAGATGTGTGCCACATGGGATAAAAAATTGGGCGTCTGATGATAAGCCCGTGTTCTCAAGATCCGTTATATGAAAAATTGTGATGAAAAATAGTGCCCATCGTCAGATCTGATGCAGTCAAATAGTTTAAAAATCAGAGCTGAGAAAAAGAATCTCGGGTTGTAAGAGTGGCAAGTAAAAGTAACCGGCAAATAAAAAGCGCAGGGTGAAAAGAATTTTAGCCAAATTTTGGCTTAAACTTTTGCTGAGTTTTTCTCCCAAAAGAATTGAGATTGAAGGTCCCACGAGAAAGCCAAACAACGGAAACTTTTGCTTTCCATAAAAAAACCCAAAACTTTCCCGAGTTTTCCAAAACTCGCTTTGCCAAATAGCCAAATAGGGCTATAAGAAAAATAAATTAGGTCGGGGCCGAGGTCCCTATGGGCCCTCATTGCCTAGGGCCCCCCTTGGCTTCGTCCCTAACTCTAAGGCCTTTATCCATAATTCTAGTTTATTATTTATTTGGTTCCTTATTTATGCTATTTGTACCATATCATTTTCAAATAACATGCACTGTAGAATCTTTTGTAATATGTCTGATATTGCGTCATTGATCAAGGCAAACAGATAAGAGCTCAAAGCATATGCTTGATGCAACCAAGCTCTACTAGAAAATACACTTGTCTCTCCACATATAGTTCTTATACAAGTTATCGCCATTTATACATGTCTTATATAATTTCAACACATAAGTTTAGGATGCAACTTTTTCCTCTTCAGCCTATAAAATTATTCATCTTAACACTCTACCATACGCATTTTTCAAATCAATAAATATCATATGCAAGTTTTTCCTTCTCTCATTAAACTACTTTATAAGTTGTCGCAGTTGGTAATAACAAGAAAATTAAAAGAAATTTACTCCATAAGCATATTTGCTAGCTCATGGTGTTTCATTTTTAAACTTAATGGCTTCTATTATTGATCTTCCCGATATAAATCTAAACTAGTTCTCTAATACACTTAGAATCTTGTCTTAGTTTTTGTTCTATTATTCTCTCCTAGATATTGATAGTTTAGCTCATAAATTTATTGTCTCGATAATTTTGAATCTTTCCTCTGTTTTCATAAAGGGATCACACTACTCTTCCTACATTCTTTGACACTCATTATTTTTTGTATCTCATTGAATAATTTAATCAAGTAATGCAAACATTCTCTTCAAAATTCAAACTTCGATAGGTATTCCATCAGGTCTCAATGCTTTTCTTTTATTCACCTATGCTAAGGATGTTTTTACTCTACCTTATGATATTTTATTTATCATCCTTTGATTCGGTTCCTCTTCTTGATCTATTTTCCTTGCACACTCAGTGTTCAATAGATTTTTAAAGTATTCTTGTCAACTATTCTTTATCTCATCCTATTTCACTAAGACCCTTTGATCTTCATTATTAATACATCTCACTTGGTCAAAATCTCTTATTTTCTTGACTTTAATCTAAGTTTGCAGATTTCATTTTCTTCTTCCATTGTTCCCAGCCTATTGTGTAGATTATTATATGTTGCATACTTCATGTCACTCACAACTTCTTAGCTTATCTTTTAAGGTCTATATTTTGTTTTTTAAACGCTCCTTAAAACACTTATTTTTCTCAACAATTGACTGTTGAATCTTCGCATTCTACCACCAAGTTTCCTTTTATATAACACTTCTTCATTTAGATTCTCCAAGTACCTCCTTAGTAACTTATTTAAGAAACTGTGACATTTGTTCACACATCTTATTTGGGCCCACTTCACACTTCCATACTTCTTGGTAACTCATTTTTCTTTAAAGACTATTTGTTTTCCTTTAAGTCTCTCTATTTGATTTTAAGGTGATCCTTTATCATCTTTCAGTCACTCGACCTTTGATATGAATACCTAAAACTATCAATCTATGGTGCTTCATAAGGCTATCTTCTGAAATGACCTTGCAATCCTTATAGTTTGCGCACTCTCTTCTCATTTATAAAAATAATATATTTGGATTTTATTCATGACTCTTGAAAGCTATAAGATGTATCTCTCTCCTTAAAAAAGATATTTGCAATAGCTTAATCAAAAGTCAACAAATTCAAGGATAGTTTCCTCATCTCATTCCTTTCACCTCTATAGATCCTTTTGCACCGCCCATGTCCTATTCTTTCAACTTGTCCATTAAAGTGCCCCTAATCGCTATGCTTTAACTATTGAGCATGCCTTGTATAGTATATTCATTTATTGCCGATATTCTTTTTTCACAATTTTCCACAGTCTAACTTGGGATGCATAAGTACTAATGATGTTTAAGGAATCCCTATCTCAAAACATCTTACTATCAAAATTCAGTCATTCTTTCTCTTAACCCCCACAATCTTATTCTTTAAATCTCTATCAACTACAACGTCTACTCGATTCAATCAAGGATCAAAATGTCGGATTTCGTTTCATTTTCGAGTATGGCCGAAACTGAAACTAAAATTCAAAATTTCGGCCGAAATTTTTTTCCCATAAAAAAAATCCCCAAAATTTTAGGTTTCGGTTTCGAGCATGCCTGAAATCTAAACATTTCAGCCGAAATCACTTTATATACAGGTTAGAGAGAGCAAGTGGTGTAAACTTCCTGTCCGTACGAGGGCTTTTCTCTAGGTGATTAATGTGGAATTCAACCACTTCATTTCTATTAGTCCAAAATATTACAAAGGCTTAGCTCTTGAAATTTTTACTAGTAACTTTTTCAATTTCCTCAATGGAAACACAAGTCGAGAGGAAAAAGAACCTTTTGCGTTTCTTTCGTATTTTGCCTCTTAGAATGCCGAATCAATCATTGATTATTATAAAATTAAACTTTAATTAATTAAAATCAGATGACAGAGATTATTTTTCACTATAATTTTTACCCAATAAATCTTGAGATCATTAGTCCACCATAAGACCGTCAAATTTTAGTTCACATGACGCACATATTGAAAAGTGGTCCACGAACCATATTTGATGTATACCGACAATCATGATTATTTTTGTATTATCTATCATATGAGATTAAAATCCAATGGCCTGATGGTAGACCCCTAATCTTAAGATTCATTGGGTAGAATATTATGGTGAAAAATGATTCCCATCATCTGACTCAAAGCAGTCAAAGTTCAATTTTTTAATAGTCAATGATTGATTCATCACTGTAGGAAATAGTAAGTAAAGAAAGCACAAAAACAAAGATTGCAGTGTAAGTAGGTGAAACACGAGGACCGGAGTATAAATACAACATATCTTAGTGTGGTAAATGCAAAAATCCCTAGAAAAAAAAGACTGGTCTTTTTGGGATATGTGCAACATCATTTAAGTCATATGTTTTGAAAACCATGATGTAAAAATCTTTGAGGCCAATGATTGGCATGAGACTCAGTCTCTAATATCTGATTTTATGCCTCTCTCAATAGTTGCCTCTCTCAAATAAGATGATAGAAATAGTATTTTGTGTTAAATTTTTTTTGCCTCAAGAACGGTTTAGATATTGACATACGTGATACAAATCTCCAAAATAACAAAGTCTTTCTACATTATAAATTCCTTGTGCAAATTTTAGCTCCCATAAATAAATGGGTACCTCTATTAGTGCCCACACAATCTATGAAAGCACTCATGTCAGAAACCCCTTCTAACTTGCACACAAGATTTGTAATGTGGCACATGATTTAAAACAAAGACTTGAATCCTATGGCACACATTATGCTCAAACGTGATTTTAGGAGCATTTTTGGAGATCCGTGATATGTGGAATAAAAAACTGATCGTATGATAGGTGTGACACAATCTCAAGATCTATTGTGTGGGGAATCGGGGTGAAACATGATCTCCATCATCTGATTGGAAGCAATCAATTATTTTGAAGGGTTTGCACACATGAGCACTTCAGAAGTTGTGTAGGCTCTAATATAGGTAACCTAAAAAAATTTGAATTCTTATCGCCCTCCATAAGGTATCAATTTCTAAGGCCTTTAAAATTTAGTCTTAGCCCTAACATTTAGGTTTCTCATGACTAGACCCAACTTGATGGCCAGCCCGACTCCGATTAAAACCCTCTATTTTACGAGTTGGATCGACCCAACCCACAACCTTTGATTTGAGCCAACCCATCCTGACCCAACGGGTCATTTTTACGTGCCCGACCTAATAAAAGACAGGTGGTGCGGGTCAGGTACCAGGTCGACTCTACTTGTTTAGAGGTAAAATTAAACTTTCGGAGCCATTACTTGCATTCGTTTTTTAAGTGATTGCATCGAAGTTAAAAAAAGACTTTGTATTTTAGGGACATGTGACATGTGAAAACGCAGTTTGGGTTATTTGATTTAAAGTTTATGATCTATAGATCCTTAGTTGATAAAATTAACATTACATAATCTTCATCATGTGATTAAATATAGTCTTTGTTTAACAGTTGACAACAGTTAATCATACAATAAATATGGTGTTTTGCTCTATTCTTATTGGATAATGACATATAAATTATGAACTTTAAATGAGAGAGAGGTGAATTGATTTTTATTTATCTATTGAGAGATTGCATTTTCACATGACACGTGTCTATGAAAATAAAGTCTTATTTGTTTAACGTCGGTGCAATCACTTAGAAAGCGTGCGCAAGTAAAGCCTCCCTTCATCAAAGTTAAAACCAGAAACGGAAACAAAAGAGATGCCATCCAACTACATCGAGCATGCGTACTGCTCCACAACACCATCACCTCCTCATGCGTACTTCTTCTGCTCCACAACACCATCACCTCCTCCTCGCTGACAAAGCCTACGCATTGCTCAAACACACAAACAATTATAACCAACTCGACTCCCTCTCTCCCCACTTCACCCCGCAAGCAGCTTCACACCTCCTCCTCAGAACCCAATCCCACCAAGCCCTAACCCTCAAATTCCTCTCTTGGGCCCGCTCCCGACCCTTCTTCTCCTCCGCCCCCGAACCCCAATCAATCGCCGTCCATCTCCTCACCCGATTCCACCTCTTCGATCCCGCTGCAACCCTAACCCAACACCTCATCTCCACTCATCCCGCTGGCGGCGCTGCCTCATCCGTCTTCGAATCCTTTAAATCAACCTACGATCAATGCCGATCCAGCTCTGCCGTCTTCGATCTACTCGTAAAATCCTATTCCCGACTTCACATGATCGATCAAGCTTTGCTTACAATCGATTTAGCCAAATCTTCTGGGTTTATGCCCGGAATTTTGTCGTACAATTCGATTCTTGATGCAATTTTCAGGCAGTCGGATGAATCGTCGGTGGCTGTGGCAGCCGCCGAGCGGTTTTATAGAGAGATGATTAGGTCTAGGGTTTCGCCAAACGTTTATTCGTATAATATTATGATAAGGGGATTTTTTTTTCATGGTAGATTGGAAAAGGCGTTAGGGTTCTTTAGTGAGATGGAGAGGAATGGTTGTTTGCCGAATGTTGTCACTTATAATACACTCCTCGATGCGTACTGTAAGTTAGGGAAGATTGAGGAGGCATTCGAATTGTTTCGGTCAATGTCTCATAGAGATTTGAAGCCAAATTTGACTACTTATAACACGATCGTTAACGGATTGTGCCGAGAGGGTCGGATGGACGAAACGAGTAAGGTTTTGGAGGGAATGAGTAGGGAGGGTTTGGTTCCTGATAAGGTGACTTATAACACTCTTGTTAATGGGTACTGCAAGGTGGGGAATGTACACCAGGCCCTTCTATTGCATAACGAAATGGTCCGGAATGGTGTGGGTCCTAATGTAGTGACCTACACATCGTTGATTAGTAGCATGTGTCGGGCTGGGAATTTAGGTCGAGCAATGGAGTTCGTGGGTCAGATGCAGGAACGAGGGCTGCATCTTAATGAGATAACTTATACGACGTTGATTGATGGGTTTTCCAAGCAGGGGTTCTTGGATGAAGCTCATCGGGTTTTTAGGGAAATGATTGGGAAGGGTTTTCGGGTTTCAGTAGTCGCTTACAATGCTCTTATCAATGGGCATTGCATCTTGGGAAGAATGAATGAGGCCCTCGGGATCGTTAAAGATATGGAAAACGAAGGGCTGTTGCCGGATGTGGTAACTTATAGCACGATGATAACTGGGTATTGCAAAAACGGAGATTTGGAGAAGGCATTTTTATTGAATGAAGAGATGATTAAGAAGGGGGTGGTTCCTGACTCTGTGACATACTCGTCTCTCATTCAAGGTCTCTGCGAGCAAAGGAGACTGGAAGAAGCATGTAATCTGTTTGAGAAAATGTTGATTTCGGGTTTGTCTCCTGATGAATTTAGTTACACGGCACTGATTGATGGGTATTGCAAAGACGGGAATGTAAATAAAGCTCTCTGTCTTCATGATGAAATGCTACATAGAGGGATCCTTTCTGATGTTGTTACCTATAGTGTGCTTATTAATGGCTTGAGCAAACAGGCTCGGACGAGGGAAGCAAAGCGGCTGCTGTTTAGGTTGTTTTATGAAGACTCTGTTCCAGCAAACATTACATACGATTCGCTGATGGGCAATAACACAGAATTTAAGAGTGTTGTTGCACTGTTAAAGGGTTTCTGTATGAAAGGGTTGATGGATGAGGCGGATAAGGTCTTTGAATCAGCGCGTGACAGAAAAGGGGAGCCTATTGATGCTGCTTATAATGTGATAATTCATGGTCATTGTAGAGGAGGAAATGTGCCTAAGGCACTTAATCTGTACAAGGAAATGGTGCAGGCTGGTTTTGTTCCTAGTACGATAAGTGTAATTGCTCTGGTCAAGGGGCTTTCCGAAGCGGGGATGAGTGAGGAATTGAGTCTTGTCATACAGGATGTTTTGAGACGTTGTTTACTTAATGATGCCGAAGTGTCCAAAGTTCTTATCGAGGTTAACTATAAAGAGGGGAATATGGAAGCAGTTTTGGATGTCCTTACTGAAATGGCCAGAGATGGACTTCTTCCAAATTGTGGGCAAGCCACCAACTTACGGAGTGGAATATGAATGATCATTTCTTCAATCCATCATTTGAGACATTGATTTTTCTCTTGTTACATTATATATATTTGGTTTTGTTTATGGAGCAATCTAATTATGCCACTCAGCTGTGATGAAAGACTGGGTGCCAACGAACCGACTGATGAATGGATAGTGGAAGAAAGCTTTAGTTGCAAATAACATCTAATACGAGGTTTGGAATTCACAACTTTGACTGATTGGCACTGAATTCTGTTTAGGCATTCTTTACATTCTCTAATTTGAGCAGTCTTTCAAATCATTCAGTATAATTTTCTGTAATCACATGGTTGAATCACAAATCACTTGTATCAAATGGTTTAGCCTATATGAAGAAAGGAATCATGCGCTACACCAAACATATTGTGCATACCTTCATTTTTATATAATCTATAATGGCTGTTACTATCACATGTGCAATATTCTTTGATTGACTATATATATATGTGTGTGTGTGTTTGGAAAAAGCTTCCGTCCTCCATTGGAGGATGCTGAAGCATCCTCCAAGATTAGGGAAAACCTCCAGTTGGCAGCGGGATACCAAATTGATGACACACAAAGCCCAGGTGCATTGCTTAGATCATATTTAAAAAATAATAATTCAAAACGCATCTCCACGATCTATTTTTTGAGCAACCGTTGAAATCAGTAAAACTTTGACGGAAGCCTTAAAATTTATGTTGAATTTTTCTTTTTAAAAACTTGATCTAACCCATCCCCCCTGCTCCATGTCATCTTGGAGGATGCTTGAGCGTCCTCCCATGAAGAACGAAATCGGCTCCCTATATATATAGGGGAATGCTAACCTCACCCTCTTCATTGTGAGGTTAGCATCGTTCCTGTACAAAATGCCCTTATGGGATGACATTTTGGTAAATAAATGAATGACAAAAGTGCCCCTTTTGTTTTTTCGAAGGCAAACTTATAAATTGCAAGTTTGTAGTGGCATACTTGTAATTATAAAAAGAAACAAGTTTACCACCTAGAAAGCATACAAAAACACTTTTGTCCTTCATGTAATTACCAAAATGCTACTCCGTGAGAGCATTTTGGCCTGGGGATGATGCTAACCTCACAATGAATGGTGTTTGAATAAAACACCATTCATTTACAAGTTTTTGTTTCAAAATATGTTTGGCTTTGGGGTGGGTGGGATGTTAGGTAGAGGGGTAGAGTGGATTGTTGCGTTGGTGGAAATTTGTGAGGAGGGCGAAGGAGGGTTTTTAAAGGTATGTTAGATTTTCTGGTGGGGTACAAATGTCACGTGAAACTTTGGGATGATATTTGGTTCAGCGACACTCCTCTTTCTTCTTAGTTGCCAAATCTTTAAAGTTTCACATGGGGTTGTGACTACGAGGTCTTGCCATGGGAGGAAATTTGGGGGGGAGGGGACTCCTTCCCTCGACACTTGTTTTTTTTATTGGATGGTGGCTTAGGATAAAATACGAGTAGACGCTTACACATGGTAAATAGATGTGTCATGCGCTTGCAAGTAGCATCACACAAGCAAGTAGCAAGTGGCAACTAGAAAGTATAACTATTTAAGAATAACTAATGGACTAATATGCAAGGGACAATTAACAAGTAGGGATTAGGCCTATAGCTCAATAGTTGGTGCAAGGTGGGACAACTTGAGATTGTAGATTCAACTAATGAACTAACAATTGAGCAACTTATTACTCTTATATTTCTATATAAATATAAAACAATAAGTTGTACAAGTTATAAATTTATCATTTTATTAAACTTTTATATATATATATCACTCATGAAGATTTGGATTGGAGGCTCCGAAGGTCCCATTTGATCATAACTTTTATATCATTGTTATGAGTAACTTATCACCTCAGTAGGACTTAAAGCCCAGTGATGTTCTCGATAATTGTTCACCCTCAAGGGAGAAATACTAATATGGACTTTATGATGCAAGACAAACGCTAAAACCGTAATTATGCGATTTGAAATCAATTTTAGATTTTATTGAGCATTGAAAATTCAAGAAAATTCAAGAAAATCCTTCCAAAACTCATAGAAATATTAAATAATTTTACTAAGGCAGTTTGATTGATCTGATTTAGCGTCCATTAGCATATGAGCTTTCCCAATCTAGAATATTGGTCTAGAAATAAACTCTAGTTTCGATCTAGTTTAGGGTACTAAACGACAATCTCAATGTTGTCTCTTGACTCCTTGCTAGGGTTTGAATAATTTAAGGCTCAAATCGTTCAAAGGAATCAACGAATTGAGGTTGGGAATTCTAGAAGAAAAGATATTTTGGCTTTTTTTAAAATTTCGATAGGAGAAACAAATTAAATTGAATTACCTAAAAATAAGAAAATTGGATAGGAAAGATAGAAGATCCAAGGAATTGCTCCAAGGAAGATAATTGGCTTCACACCAAACCGCATGCGGAAGAAGAATCACTCTTAGGGTTGAAAACTCTTTACAAGTTCTCTAGAATTTGTACAAAGCAAAACTCATAAATTTCATTCATCATTCATCCCTTAAAATTGTCTTTTCGAGCCTTTATATAGGCTAAGAAACCCTAATTATGCATAAGAAATGAAAATAGAAAGAATCCTAATCAAAAAATGAAACTAAATCCTAAAAATTTGCATCTAATTAAAATTTCAGTGCGTAAATTCGATTGATCGATTGAAACTGGAATTCGAGCAATCGAGTTTCTTCAAAACTGCACCATAAACTCTCTGTGTGAATTCGATAGTTCGAAGTTGAAACTTGATCGATCGAATTTATTCTGTGTTTTGATGCCCTCTGGCCGAATTCGAACGATCAAGAACTGCCTTCAATCTAGCAAATTTGGGTAGAAACTTGATTTTCATTCTCATTTCTTTGCTTTCTTTGTCTTCTTTGGCTTTCCGAAATTAGGGTCTTCTCACGTGGTTCATGAGTGTATGATCGGTTGATGTCCCCATCAATTCTCCCTGGGTGGGAGAAACTCATCTCCGATGAGTTGTGAAACTTACTCATCACAAATACTGGTTGCTCCACCTTTTGGCTTCCCTGTCCACTTTATGAGGTACTCTTGATGCTCATGGCTCTTCTTCACGTTGGTAACAAAACTCCAATCTCTTAAAACCTTTCCATCTAACCGTTTTGTCATATTGTTTGGGAAGTGTTTTAGGAATCAATTGGTAGATCGGATTGGGTTCAGGATAAGATAGTTTGTTTAAGTAGTTGATACACTTCTGATTTTACCAGATAGTTTATATTATTTACCTTCAACATTCATAAAAAACTGGATGGTTAATGACTTAGATGATTTCATGGAGAAGGATATTATGATATGTGATGGATATTATTACTCTACAAATGGTTAACTTCATGGTTATTCTCTTGAGTTTTAGTGATGGATATTAAATTATGGTCATCATAATCAGGGGCATAGCCACATATAGCATAGTGGGGGCATCAGCCCGCATTTAATATCTGAAGATGTTATACAATAGGCTTCTCATGCAGCTTTCGTCTATGTATAAGCCCCCAAATCTATGGTATATAAGCTCCCAGATTTGTGGTAAAACAATTATAACATTTGCAAACATCACTAGCCCCATCGAAAGAAAATCCTGGCTACTCTGTTGATGATAATAAATTTATAATTACTGGTAATTGCATATGCGTTCATAATTGAGATAGCTTAAATTGAGGTTGACAATTTATAAAAGAATTCTTACAGTCACCATAACAATAATATGAATGGATGTTGAACACCAGTCGCTGCAAAAGAATTTTGACAGTCACCATTCACCATATCTTAATGGATCATTAAGTACATATAAGTATGTGTGGCTCATGCCTAAGATTGGTGTGAGGGTCATCTCATGGTGTTCTATGCACAATAGGGGAGGTAGGATTTCGGGTCATGACAGAGGTAGTATCAAAGTGAAGGTTTTGCGTGTTTTGATGATCGTGGGAAGAAACAATATCTGAACGTAGACTCTATGTCTTTGGTGGATCATGGAGTGGGATGAATCAAGGCTCTTTGTCTTGAAGGATTGTGAGAAGAAATAATGTCACACCTAGATTCTACATTTTGAGGACTTAGGGTTTTAACTGGTAATGATTCTTGGTTGACTGATGATTTAAGAGTTCATTACGGGTGACCTTGAGATTTGATGACGTGAAGGTAAGACTAGGTATGACTCCAATTTGTGATGACATAGGTGGCATGACCAGATTGGGGCGATATTGCTGACTAGAGATTTGATGGTTATATTAATACTGTTGAGGACTGGAGAAACTACAGCTATGATTGATGTCAAGAATTAGAGACTTGAGGGTCAGACTCTTCTATTACAGTCCTTGGAGAATTGAGGACGTTTGACCGTTGTAGTCTGAGATACCAATTATTCTTAGAAGATATAAAGGATAGCATAGCATCATGTTATAGTGCCCTTGTGCCCGTTGAATATATGAAAGAGTGGGAAGCGATTTCAGATCAATAAAGGTTTTTATTGTAATAGATATTTTATAACTGAACAGAGCCATCATTGATTTTGGTTAGGTGCAAGACTAACTGGAAAGACCAAGAGAATAATAAAGATGACTATCTTATGACAAAGTAGTAGGAATTACTCATTTCGAGAAGATGCTCACAATAGCCTAATAACCTTAGATTAGGATATCCTTCCAAGTTAGGATACCTTAATAATAATATCAATATAGACTGGAGTAGTGCAGCAAAAGTATGATTGTTGTATATTGTAACTATAATTTAAAGGAGTCGATTTTAAAGGCATCATGTTTTAAGAATTTCCCTTTATAAGAGCCAAGAGGTTTATTCCTTCAAGATTTACGACTTTGGAACCAATACCCAAAGAACCCGTCTTTTTTATATGATCAATTTGTTATCGACACTATTCAACCAACCATGGGATTTGGCATCCCTTCACATCAGCTGATATATATCAATTTGGAGATTGTCTGATACCACCTCTGATACTGAGTTTTCAAACTTTGATCTCAATCCTAGGGTGGAGTCATGCGAACTCAAAAACATTAGGATTTGGGAGCATCCAAAAGTGTTAGTTTCCCACAATATAGCTGATATGTATCCAACGATATTCCCCCTTCTTGTTTTAACATAGCTTCTCCATGTATGTGTTAATCATATAACTATTCTCCTGCGAAATGGCGATATTTAGACGTATTTTTATTTAGTTCAGCATTTTTTAGCATTTTTTATTTCTGTCTATTTTGAAATGGTATCATGTCACTTGTTTAAAACTTGTTTGCAGACAAGGTTTTTGTTAGTTGCTGACATAATATATTATGGTAACGGAAGGAGTTAGTTCCTGGGATGTGGTAGGTTTACTGAGGAGAAGGTGGATAGATGACGAAAAAATGAATCTGATTAAGCAGATTGCTTTCTTGTTGAGATGTTATGGAAGGTACCTGCATGCTACATTTTGCATGTCCATTGTCACTGAAAGATTCTAAAGTATGTGAAGCTTCTTTTTAAACATTTTAGCTTTCATTAGAGTAAAAATTTTGTTCACCGATACAAAAAAAAAAAACTTGAATATTATTTTCCTTGATAGTCTAATTGGATAGTACTGCAATGTTAAAATTCTTTTCCTTGATAGCTAGTTGTATAGTACTTCATTGTTCTCTAATTTTTAAAGTCAATTTCAATGTATGCATGCACTACAAAAAGCTTAACTTACGCCGACGGCTAATATCGGGAGCTGTTGGCGTAAGATCATCCTATGATCAAAGTATTAAACTAACCTGATCCTCTCTCTCGTTCCATCATTTTTTTTCCTCAAACACTTTCGCCCCTTTAACTCTCGAACAGATAGCTCGAGCACCGCGATTCAACGAATAGAGAGCTCGAGCAATGCGTGACAATTCAACCATTGAGCACACTTCGGATCATTAGGTTTGAATTTTCCTAAATAGTGTTTGATTTGATCTTTTGGAGCTCGTATATTTGTTTCATTCATTGATTGATCAATTTTTTTTCTACATTGTGATCAGTGGAGATGAAAATGCTAGGGTTTTGGACCAATAAACAAAGCCCACCTCTCTCTTGATCTCTCGTCCTCTCGATCATGCATTTTCCTCAAACTTCGTTAATCCGAACACGTCGATCGCCCCTGTAATCGATTCCACAAAGCTTGAAGAGGTTCGTGTTTACTGTTTGATTTATTTTTTATTTTTTATTTGTTGAATGTACATATATATCTATTTTTCCTCCGTTTCGGACCTTATGCAATTTAATGCTATTATTTATTTTTGTTGCGGCTGTGAGATTGTTTGGTTTGGTTCAGACGTGATACTTTTTGTTCATGGAACCAGGATTTGTGACTTGTTAGGGTTTTTTTGGGAGCTTTGGTTGATTAAAACCCTAAAAAATTAGTCAAATTAGGGTTGGTTTTGCTAAGAGAAGTTGCCGTTTCGAATCTGTGTTGCTAGGTTTTCGATTGCAATTGGTCATGGTTTGGTGTGGAGTGTTTGTTGTTCGATTGATTAGATTGTGAGCTCCTTTTCTATGAGACTGAGTCGGTTAAGTTTCGGATTGGATATGATCGGTGCCATTAGATGTTGAATCTATGTTAATGGAAGTGTTTGAGATAGGGCTTGGGATCTGGATGTAAGCAATGTATCGTTCATCGTATGCTGCAAGTGGTCTTAGATCTGAATCATCCACGTGGGCTGCCATCTTGTGGATGGGAGAAAGTCCATAATCATCCAAATCGAATGATCGTTTGATCGAGAGCCTGCTGACTGTCTGATTGTTAAAGATGTGTGGGCAATGTTACATATTTACTCTATAAACTTGTACTGACCGGACGGTTATAGATATCTAATCCGAATGTTTGTAGGCGCTGTCCATTGAAACCTGCCATGCAGAGTTGCAGATTGTTGGGATCCTTGATCAAGGCAGTTGTATAGTATCAATTGCCTCAGCGTGCTATACTTGCCTTTTCTTCCATGGGATTATGGTTGATGTTCTGTCAATGCTATGATCTTTTCGTTTCTGAGCTGCTTTATGCTCCTGTAATTGTTGTTTCTTATGATTTTGCTTGGTAGTTTTATGATTGATTTCATAAAATAATACTAATTTGAACCGAACCTTTGGGTGTATTGGTGTTCGTCTCTGATTATTTTGTTAGTCTTATACTCTTATGGATTTTCTCTTGTTAGAAACTACTTACAAACTGTCACGGTATGATTTTGGGAACGTATGTGTGTATTGCTCCCCCACATCAACAACACACACATCCATACCTATTGCATGGACGATACAAGTGAGTTTTGGGTGGTTGTCCATGCTCCAATGACAATATTTAAATCCTTATTTTCTTGTAGAAAGGATACATCATCTCACCGAATCATTGGCGAGGAAGTTTGATGGCTGATAAGATAGTGAATCACGATATTAACTATAATAATATGTTTCACGGCATTAAGTATAATAGTATGTTGACCTGGGATCAAATATCTGATGTGTAATTTCACCTCACCTTCTTTTGTCTCTACACTTCAATGATCATCATCTTAGCCGTATCCCATCTATTTGGGGACGGCCTAAATGGGGGTTTCTGACAGCCAGTTGTCAACCTGATGCTAACCCTCTTCCTTTCTCACCCGGACTTGCGACTGGCATTGGAGGAGTTGGCCCTACACTTCAATATGAGGCATAAATTGCTAAATGTCATACATTGAATGTAATGCTTTAATGTAATGCTCTGTATCTATGTGATACTTGGGTAGCATAAGGTGGTATTATAATAGATGCAAAGGCATAGGGTAGCTTAGCTTATTTTTATCTGCCATTCTGCTTAAGATTGGTTTCTTGGAAGCTTTTTATTTAGCAACTGGGTGCGTTTACTTTCATTTTTTATAATGTTTGAATTTGTTTCTTGAAATGGTAGTACTTATCGATAAGTTGCTTTTGGCCGTCAGCAATGTATTCTATTAGAAAAATCATGGTAGAGAATATGGTTTCAGCATTCCAAGGAAGTAAAATGGTAGTACTTGCCATTGCACGAACACCCTTAGGCAAAACTTTTCCTTGAGGTATTTTTTTTATATGCTAAAGGATTTGAATCGTGTGGTTGGGCTTATAAATCAATGGAAGGTTGAAAATATTGCAACCTTCAGGTACCAGGCACAGTTATATATCTTTTGCGTCTAGCAGTAAATAAGTTTAATGCTAACTGTTGCTTTTACATGGTTTGCTAGTTCTTGATAGATTATCTTTGCATCCTCAAAAAACAAAAACAAAAAAAAGAGATTATCTTAGCATGATTTCACATTGTATTGATATATGAAGATCAGTAGATACAAATTTTTTTTATCATTCTCTCAATTTCTTTATCAGATGCCTGCGTGCCACATCACCCACATGGAGTCATCGAGTGTGCTATTTGATAGGGGCACCTTGATCTAAAGATCTTTAGAGTCAAAGATGAGGATGAAAAGCTATCTCAATTATTTTAATCAAAGCAGTCAAATACTATTTAAATTTAATGGTACCATGTAAATCTATTTTGTTTTCATTTATTTAAATTTAATATTTTTTTAAAAAAAACTTTAAGCTTAGAAACTTTTGCTTTAGGATTGCCCGATCCGATCCGCCGATCCCGACCCGGGTCGGTTTTGGGCTAACCGATCCGAAGGCCGATACTGATATTTGAAACCATGAGCCCTAGTTGAATGCGACTTGCCAATTGGATGTCATTGAACTGCAACACATTGAATTTTATATGGATAGTGAAATTTTGTGTCATCAGTTAGTCTCTCTCTCTCTCTCTCTCTCTCTCTCTCCAAGAAAGTCAAAACCTAAAAAATACTAAAGAGAGATACTAACCTTTCCTCTTCCAAAGGTGCATATACCCGAAAAAAGTTGGTATTAGGTGGACAGGCCCATGCATCACCAGTACTTCATGACTCATCATGTATGGTTTTTTTTTTCCATTTTTTTTACCAGTAATGATGTGATTTCCTCATAATCATTTTTTTTGTTTGTGCCATCTTCATCATTACTGTTCAGTGTAGATGATATGCTTAGTCATTGTCTTGATGGGCTTCTGCACCAAAATCACATCATTGGATGATCTCTACAGTGTAATGAAGAGCCTATAAAACCATTCAAATGGATTGTTATTGGAAGATTGGACAACAATGCAGATTAATGAACGAAACTGCGCATGTTTTGAATCCTCTGATGAGCATGAGGTTTGGGCTGAGACCTGTCCTTGCCGCTTGGACAAGTAGGATGAGTTATGTTGTACATGGTGTGTGCAACTTTGTTGACCTGTGCAGCAAGGGTGGTGCATAGGCATCTATTCCAGCTCTACCTGAAAAACCATTCCTCTTCCACAACATTAAAATCAAAATGCCCCTTCATGGTCTTCAATACGGAGCCATTTTATTCCGTGCTCCTTTGTTTTTGAATCATGTGTCATTAAATCATCGTTTCATAATATCCTTCAATCTCAGGCTTTGATTCGAATACTCGAGTACTACTGTTTCGAAAGGCTATGGGAATGGTGAGATTTGTGTTTCAAGCATAAAATGTCGGAAACTAAAATAGTTTCAGTGTTAATCTCAATTACGGCAGCCTGGCAATATCAATGGTCTAATATGCAGTGTAATGCGCTTAACCGACAGTTTAATGGACATTTTTTCCATTTTCCCAAATAGTCTTTGAATTCTTGAACCACAACAAAGCTGAACTGTATACACACATTTCTTTCATGCAGGATGGGGATGCTTTGATTTTCAATTCTTTTGCATCCCTAATAATTCAGTATTTTTTATTTTGCAAGTACTGTATTTTTTCTCCTTTGGGGTTTTGTTTCTATTCATTATATTATACATGTGTTGATTTAAATTATCAATTCTTTATCTTTAATTTTCTGTGCTCATTTGGGCTTTGTTTCATTTTTATTTGTTAATTGGTGTACATGTATTGCTTTTTGTATAGACGTGTTGATGTTGAAGATAGTTTTTTTTTTTTAATAAAAAAGTTAATTAATTTGCATTTGGGATTAACTATCCTCAGGGAATTTAAGAAATTATCAAGCGTTTGAGTAAATGAGTTATATCTTTAAACAATTTAAATATCTTTTATTTATTAGGAAAATAATTTAATTATCTTTGTAATTGTCTGCTCTATTTTACTTATATATCTTTTAAACATCTCTTGATGGAGATCATTTTAGAGGGGGTGATTCTCTTGGCGTTGGTATGATGTGATCCTTTCCTAGTTCATATTCAGTGATTTTGTCAGATGGGAGGGGATTCAATTTCATGGAATCGCAAAGTCCTTAGGGATGTCACATCACATATGGCAGTTATCAATATGGCTGGAATATATTGAGTGTTTAGGGGGGTAGGATGGCCTTACGTATAGTAGCAAAGGTTGCCAAATCTGACTGAATTGGGCTGGGATTGATTAACATCTGGCTGTGGGACAGGGGCGTACACTGGAGGATCTTGGGAGGATATGGGGGCAGTGGTGGACCCAGGATTTTCTTTTAACTGGGGCGAAACCTACGTATATATTGACGGAGTTGCTACTAGTGCCCTACCAAATGCAAAATATTCCCTCGTAAATAGACCTGAAAACTGTTGACTGCTTTGAATCAGAAGATAGAGAGCGTTTTTCGTTCCATTCTTCCACAGAACAAACTTGAGATATGGGATATCATTAGACAGTAAGTTTTTTATTCCATAGGCACACACCCAAAACGTCACTTGTGAGCATTGTGTGCCATATGGTCTTTGGGCCACTTTTTTGGGATGTGTCACATAGAATAAAAAACTGACCATCTGATGGTATGCCGATGATCTCAAGATTAGATGTGTGAAAGATTGGAATAAGAACAATCTCTGATTCTCCGTCATCCAATTCAAAGTAGTCAACGGTTTCAGCTATATTAATGGGGAAATTCAACAATTGGTGGGGGTTTGGTAGCAGTACCCTTTAAAAAAACAGTAAAAATAAAATAAAATTTAGTTGTTGACAAGCTAAGGGAAAGGGATGGGCTGTAAAGACGTTCTTGTTCTTAGGGCAGGCGATTGGATTTGCTCCCGGTGCCGGAATATAAACTTCAATAGAAGATCTGTGTGCCATCGTTATGGATGTAACTCTCTGAGGGCACACGGAAAGCTGTCCAAAAGGAAGAGGAGCAACTGATTCGGCCTCACTCCAAGCACCAGATAATACTCAATGGCAACCAAGTTCGGGACCTTGTTGATGGCTGGTCTATTGCAGGTTTAGCTGGTCACTCTTTTAAGGTTCCAGCTAACCGAAATGAAAGGCCTATTTTACCTAATCCCTGTAGATGACAAGGAGTTTCCTTTGACGACGTCGACCCCGAGAAGATATGTGATGGGGCTTTTCGGAGGGGAAATGCGGTGGACCCCACAACCAGTTTGGATGGGGAGATTTTTTGCCCCCTAGGGTTTTCGAGTCTTATGGCCTCCTCACTGGCAAAAAATATTAAAGATTATTGGATTATCTTAAACACCATTAAGGATACCCTTCTACCTATACACATTTATTACTGGCTACAAGGAAAATGGAAATTATAAGAGACCGAGTGTGTCTGCCATAACTGATACAAAATATCTGCTACGATGTTCTTCCACTGAGATAGGCAACGAACTATTGTCCAAAAAGTCTTTCTTCATTAATGGCAAGCCGGTTGAAAGCAGTCGTTGGGAGCCGGATGTCACGTCCCGTGCACAACACCAGATCTTTTCCCACTCTACTTGTACCATAAACGCATATACAGTAGTATACAAGTAAAAAAGGTATATGAGAGACTCTAAGGAAAACTCTAGAAACCTAGAGAAAAGACCAAGGAAGAGTGTAGAAAAGGGGAAGGATGGAGAAGCTTCTAGAGGAAACTCTAGAACATTCCCAACCGTTGGATGAATGACACATAGACCAATCTTACACTGTCCATTGTACCCTTTGTAAACTATAAATAGGGTAGAGATCCTCATTTGCAAGACACCTTACAACTTGTAAGCATTTGAGAGTTTCAATACAAAGAGTTCTTTGCATTCCCTCTCTTGAATTCTCTTCTTGCTCTTGTGAGTTTTTCGGTAGTTAGGTTGATCTTGCGACGTTAGGGAGCAACTAAGCGCAAGAATCGAACGAATTGTCGAGGCGCGACAACTAAGTCCGTGACAATTGGTATCAAAGCCCGTTGAGCTCAATCGAAGTAGTAGATCACCATGTCATCAGAAATTGTGCAAGAGGAAGGACGCGACAACGATGGTGGCAAACCAAGAAGGGAGAGACCTCGCGACGTGGTCGCTAACTTTGACACGCAGCTAGGCAGGGTGGAGCTAGATATCACCGATGGGAACGATCGGTTGGAGGAAGTTGGCCAAAACATCTTGGCTCTAGAGGCGAAACTTGAGGAGCTACGTGGGGAGATGCAAGTTTAAGTTAACGCCATAGCGCACACGGAATAGAAGGCATGTGAAAGCTTCGAGGATAAGGTATGGGATGCCCTCAATGCCATGCATGCACAATTAGAAGTAATGAAAGGCGATTGGGTCTTATGCAAAAAGGCCGTGACCAGTGGTGCGGTTACGACTCGAGATGCCCCAAAGGTAAAGGCACCAGAGCCCAAAGCATTCAATGGATCTAGAGATGCTAGGGAGACTGATAACTTTTTATGGCACTTGGAACAATATTTCAAAGCAATCTCCCTAGTCAGTGAGAACCAAAAGGTGTAAGCTGCCACGCTCTACCTCCATGACACAGCCATGTTGTGGTGGAGGAGGCGCGAGGCGGATATTGAAGAGGCACTTGCACCATCCACACTTGGGAAGATTTCAAGAAAGAACTAAAGAAGCAATTCTATCTTGAGAATGTCGATTAGTTGGCCCGCAAAAGTTTGAAACGATTATGGCATACGGGATCAATCTGAGACTACGTAAAAGAGTTCTTCACACTCATGCTTGAGATCCCCAACATGCCGGGCAAGGACCTCTTCTTCAATTTCATGGATGGCCTACAACCATGGGCGGAGCAGGAATTACAACGCAGGGGGTGTCCAAGACCTTGCTTCGGCCATGGCCGTTGCCGAGTCCCTCGTAGAATTCAAGAGGTCTGAGACATCCAAGAAGCCTGCTCCCAAGGGAAACTATGGCAATAGTGGGGGGGACAACCCTTCACATTCAAAAGAGGATGCTGGCAAGACAGTGTATGAGAAGTCTTTGAGAAGCGAGAGACCGAAGTATGACAACACTAGGACTCGCGACTTGAAGTGCTTCTTATACGACGAACCGCACATGGTAAGGGATTACCCGAAAAGAAGAGCCCTTACAGCCCTTGCCTCTTAGTTAAAAGGGAAAGATGAGGCAGTAGACACGACGATGAGGTCTCTACGACTCTTGAATGCAGTTTAGAAGCAATCTGAGCCCCCAAAGCAACGTGAGAACACAAAGTCCACAAACAAAGGGCTCGTGTATGTTGAAGTAACCCTCAACGGAAAAGCTACACGTGCTATGGTGGACATGGGTGCCACTCACAACTTCGTCTCAGTGGAAGAGGTAAACCGGCTAGGCGTAAAGGCGACCAAAGAGCAAGGGTGGCTCAAGGCCGTCAACTCAGAAGCAAAACCAATTCGTGGCACGGCACGAGGAGTGGTGCTAACCGTTGGAGAGTGGAAAGGGATCGTAGACTTGTCAGTGGTTCCAATGGATTATTTTCAAGTAGTGTTGGGGATGGAATTCCTCAACAAAGTAAAAGTGGTTCCTATGCCCTTCGTAAACACAGTTTGCATCATGGATGAAAGCTCTCCATGCATGGTTCCCGCGGTAAGAGGACCAACGGTACCTACGAAGACCCTATCTGCCTTACAGCTGGCCAAAGGCATAAAGAAAGGTGAGGTGACTTTTCTAGCCACCCTCAATCAGAAAGAGGACGACACCACGAACCAAGTGCCCAAGGAGATCGAGAAGGTGTTAGACCAATTTCAAGATGTGATGCCCCCGGAATTGCCCAAGAAGTTACTACCTAGGAGAGAGGTGGATCATAAGATTGAGTTGGAACCTGGGGCCAAACCACTTGCAAAAGCACCATATAGAATGGCCCCACCAGAGTTAGAAGAGTTGAGGAAACAACTCAAAGATTTGTTGGAAGCAGGCTACATCCAGCCATCCAAGGCCCCATATGGCGCATCAGTATTGTTCCAAAAGAAACACGATGGCTCGCTACGGGTATGTATCGACTATAGGGCACTCAACAAGGTCACAATCAAGAACAAGTATCCTATACCGCTTATCCCCGATCTCTTCGATCAGCTAGGAGGAGCATGTTACTTTTGAAAACTTGACTTGAGATCGGGATATTACCAAGTACGCATCGCAGAAGGAGATGAGTCAAAAACTACATGCGTAACCAGGTATGAATCGTATGAGTTCCTTGTAATGCCCTTTGGTGTCACCAACACACTTGCCACATTTTGCACCCTCATGAACAAAATATTCCACCCCTACCTCAATCGGTTCGTTGTGGTGTACCTTTACGACATCGTCATCTATAGTAACACCTTAGAGGAGCACATCGAACACTTAAGGAAGGTATTTCAGCTGCTCCGAGAAAACGAGTTGTACGTGAAGAAAGAAAAGTGCTCCTTTGCGCAGTCGAAAGTGATGTTCTTGGGGCATAAAATTTGTGATGGCAAGCTGAGCATGGATAGTAACAAAGTAAGAGCCATCCAAGAATGGGAGCCACCTACAAAGGTAACTGGGCTTAGATCCTTCTTAGGCCTGATAAATTATTATCGAAGGTTCATAAAGGTGTTCTCAGGGAAAGCAGCACCCCTCACCGACCTTCTAAAGAAGGATAAAGCATGGGCATGGATGGACACGTGCCAACATGCCTTCGATGGGCTGAAAAAGGCAATCATGGAAGAACCGGTTTTGAGCCTGCCAGATCCTAGTCAACCCTACGAAGTCCTAACGGACACATCCGACTTTGCTATCGGCGGAGTGTTAGTACAAGGGGGACAGCCGATAGCCTACGAAAGTCGGAAACTCAACGACAGGGAAAGGCGCTACACCACCCAAGAAAAGGAGATGACCGCGGTGGTGCATTGTTTAAGGACTTAGAGACACTACCTCTTAGGATCCAAGTTCATGGTGAAAACTGACAACATTGCCACTAGCTACTTCCAGTCTTAAAAGAAACTAAGTC
The DNA here is from genome assembly GCA_021018995.1 of Chloranthus sessilifolius. Lineage (NCBI taxonomy): Eukaryota > Viridiplantae > Streptophyta > Magnoliopsida > Chloranthales > Chloranthaceae > Chloranthus > Chloranthus sessilifolius. The sequence continues at coordinate 63,164,621 of CM037586.1, forward strand.
CCAAGCAAGCTAGATGACAAGACTTCTTGGTAGAGTTCGATTTGGTGTTCGAATACAAGCCAGGATGAACCAACCTAGTGGCTGACCTGCTAAGCAGAAAAGGGGAATTGGCTGCATTGAAGAAACAAGAGCTGGTCACGATTAGCCGATTACGAGGCTCGCTCCCAGACCGCATATGGGAAGGGTTGAAGGAAGACCCTCTAACAAAGGGATTGCTAGAAATGGCTCGCACGGGAGCTACGAAACGGTTATGGGAGGACGATAGATTGCTCTATGCTAAGGGAGGAAGACTCTATATACCAAAGTGGGACAACCTAAGGAAGGAACTCACTAAGGAGTGCCACGATACTCGGTGAGCTGGCCACCCAGGCTAACGTCGCACGATGGCGCTTCTGGAGTCTGCATATTATTGGGCTCAGATGAAGAGTGATGTCGAGGCCTATGTAAATACTTGTTTTGTGTGTCAACAAGATAAAATCGAGTAATAATAACCAGGGGGATTGTTAGAACCCCTACCCATCTCTACGAGACCTTGGGAGAGTGTCTCTATGGACTTCATCAATGCATTGCCGAAGTCGGAAGGATGTGGTTCGATCATGGTAGTGGTGGACCGATTCTCAAAGTATGGCACCTTCATCGCAACACCAACAGATTGCACTGCCGAAGAAGCTGCACGCTTATTCCTCAAAAATGTGGTGAAGCTTTGGGGAGTACCACTAACCTTCATCAGCGATCGAGATTCTCGGTTCACAGGAAGGTTTTGGACCGAGTTGTTCAAACTATTGGGGTCAGACTTGCACTTCTCCACAAGTTTTCACCCCCAATCCGACGGACAAATAGAGCGCGTCAACGCTCTAGTGGAGTATCTATGGTACTTTGTGAATGCCAACCAAAGAGATTGGGTGAAGTTGCTAGATGTTGCCCAATTCTCTTACAATCTACAAAGAAGTGAGTCTACACATCATAGCCCCTTCGAACTTGTTACGGGACAACAACCCCTCACCCCACACACCGTCGTGACGGGCTACATAGGAAAGAGCCCAGTGGCCTACCAATTTTCAAAAGGGTGGCAAGAAAAGGCAGACATGGCCAGGGCACATCTGGAGAAAGCCACCAAAAGAATGAAGAAGTGGGTAGACATGAAAAGACGGTCAGTCGAGTACCAAGTAGGGGACTTGGTAATGATCAAGCTCTTACCCCAACAATTCAAGGTTTTTTGGAAGGTACATAAGGGGTTGGTGCAGAAATATGAAGGCCCCTTCCCGATCACTAAGAGGTAGGCAAGGTGTCCTACCAAGTTCAACTTCCCAAAAAGTTGAAGATCCATCCGGTCTTCCATGCCAGCAACTTAAAGCCATACCATGAAGACGCGGATGACCCAACCCGGGGCATCTCCAAATGAGCCCCAACCGCCATAACAACTTCATTTGAGAAGGAAGTCGACAACATCCTCGCTGATAGAACAATTCGACGTTGAGGTGTTCGACCCTACAAGGAGTACCTCGTGAAGTGGAAAGGCCTACCAGACAATGAGGCTAGTTGGGAGCCTGCTGACACGTTATGGCAGTTTGAGGAGCAAATACGGCGATTCGGAGAAGGAGATGCGACGAGGACGTCGCCAGCATAGGTGGGGGAGAGTGTCACGTCCCATGCACAACACCAAATCTTTCCCCATTCTATTTGTACCATAAATGTATATACAGTAGTATACAAGTAAAGAAGGTATATGGGAGGCTCTAAGGAAGACTCTAGAAACCTAGAAAAAAGACCAAGGAAGAGTGTAGAGAAGGGGAAGGATGGAGAAGCTTCTAGAGGAAACTCTAGAACATTCCCAACCGTTGAATGAATGACACATGGACCAATTTTACACTGTCCATTGTACACTTTGTAAACTATAAATAGGGTAGAGGTCCTGATTTGCAAGGCACCTCACAACTTGTAAGCGTTTGAGAGTTTCAATACAAAGAGTTATTTGCATTCCCTCTCTTGAGTTCTCTTCTTGCTCTTGTGAGTTTTTCGGTAGTTAGGCTGATCTTACGATGCTAGGGAGTGACTAAGCGCAAGAGCCCACGGATTGTCGAGGCGCAACAACTAAGTCCGTGGCATGGAGGTCAACAAAATGCATCTCCATCGTTGGAAAGGAGTATGGATACGCCTATTTTGCATCCCCATTCACGCCTGGACCTTGGAGATCCTCCGGGGAGTTGCTGAGATGTGTGGGGGCTGGTTGCTCATCGACGGGAGCGCTGAGGATTTGTGGGAAACCTAGTTCGCGCGGCTCATGGTCAGAGCTGACAATTAGGAGGCGATCCCTAGGTATTGTGAGTTCTTGCTCAACGGCCAGAAAATCAGAGTCTTCGTAGAAGTGGGAGTTCATGGAGCGGGTGGTCTTTCCACGTCAATGGCACAAGGAACCCGAGCGGGCCAGGGTTCCCAATGAAAACATACTCGTTAGTGCCACAGAAAGAATCTCGGCAGATGTCCACCCACTTAGGAAGGGGGAAAAAGGGGCCGTATGGATGCCGATGACCCCTACGGCGGGGCACCATGTTCGACGAGAAGGAAGCAGGGGAACTCATGTTCGAATGGCGCAAGAAAGTGTCGAATTAGAGGAGGGGGAGTTTCTTCCCAGAGCTGCGGTGACGGAAGAGATGGAAGTGAGGGCTTCAGCAAGGATGCATTATGATGCTTCGATGGGGATAGGAGAAGTTCTGACGTCGCCCAGTAAAGCTCACCTGAACTCTGATGGGGTCGAGTCTACCTTTTTCGACCCTACGGTGGAAAGGGTCTCCAATCGGTCGGGTACACTATCCAGCGGTGAAGATTGGGAGGTGGGAGAGCTGATGGGGACCCAAGGGGTAAATAGTTGTTCGCTGCCTTGAGATTGGGACCCAATGCTTTTTGAGGCGACACATGGGTTCGTCTTGACTGAAGATGCCGGAGGGGATGATGAAATCTCAGCTTTGACCCTTCCAGAAGTTTCCATAGCGACCCGTTTTGTGACACGTGGTGTTGTTGACTCGCTGACGGTATTTGAAAACCTCCAACTGGTTTTCTATCTTCAGTTCAAAGGGAGTCTTTGGGGAAGTGGGTCGGGTCGGAGGCTTTTAAAGTTTAGTGACGGGAATGGGCCGGTCTCTTTGTTCCTAAACCCCTTTGCACATGGGCCTTTTGGACCTATCTATGGGTGGAACCGGATATCGACTGGACCTTTCAGATGTGTTGGGCCTTTCAGAGACGGTCTAATGGGCTATCTCTCTAACTATCAGTGTATGGCTTCCAACCCGAACTCGGAGAATGGGGAGTCGAATTCCGGGTCTGGACTCATGGGCGTGGCATCGCGGGTCGACGATTTTGAAGAAACATTTGAACCTGTTTTAAATATTGAGGGGTTAGAACCCGGGGGGATCCCACACCTAGTTCCTCCGATATCTGCCAATGACACTATTGTTTCCTCATCGTCTTCTTCCTCCGATGGGACTGTGGGGGATAGGGTGGTATTTTCTTCATCAGAGTGCTTGGATGCTTCTTCCTCCGCCAGCGAAATTCTACCCCTTCAATCTCTCTTCTCTGTAATGGGAAAGGCCAGTGGGTCGAGTTTTCTCCGAGTACGGATCCTCCGATCCGGAGGACTAGATCGGAATCTACTCCCGAAGGTGCAAACATCACCAAACGCGAAATCATCAATGGCATTATCGCTTTCGAGAAGGATCATGGGATGTCTTTCTCGGGGACTGATGACGCGCTTCGGGAGATTTTCAGGACCATTACGAAAGGGCAGTTAAATCAGCGGCTGCTACTCCTAAAACGACAAAACCTAAATCTAGAGAATTGGCTAGACTCGCATGGGGTATGTTGAATGGAACGCAGACGGGGAATATATGAGTCTTCTCTGTGGGGTAGGGTTTTCTGCTGGTTGTCTGTGAAGATTATATCATGGAATGTAAGGGGCATTTGCAATCCGAATAAAAGAGCTGGTGTGAAGCAGGTTTTAGCGTCCATCAACCCGGTAATTGTAACTGTTCAAGAGACGAAATGGGGTGAATGTGATAATTTCAAAGTCAGCTCTGTCTTGGGTGGAAATGGATGGGATTGGGTTGGCGTCGATTCGGCCGGTGCGTCGGGAGGGGTCCTCTTGGCATGGAACACAGCCCTTCTTCAAAAATCTGATGAGGAATGCGGCCGATTCTCTGCTTCGGTCAAGCTGACAAACAAGGATAATGGCAAGTGTTGGGCCTTCACCGCTACCTACTGGCCGACGGATGTGAGCGAGAAAGACGGCTTCTGGTTTGAATTGGCTGCGATGGCGGTAAGGTGGGATGTGCCTTGGTGTGTGGGGGGAGATTTCAATGCCTTGCGGCAGCCTCATGAATCTTCTAGTGGTATCCCGGACCGGAGAGATATGGCCAATCTCAACTCTTTCATCAGTGATTGGGCTCTGTTTGACTTTACCTTTATTGTGGGTGCGTTTTACTTGGTCAAATTTGCAGCAGGAGGCTTCCCTTAGCCGGTTGGATCTGTTTCTGGTGTCGACTAAGTGGCTTGAATGTTTCCCTCATGCCATTCTCCATGGGCTACCCAGAGTTGTCTCTGATCATAGACCCTTATTGCTGGATTGTGGGCATATGGGCCGGGGACCTACCCCTTTCAGATTTGAGAATCAGTGGCTGCTTGATGCCGAGTTTAGAGCTCTAGTACCAATTTGGTGGTCGGAATTTAATCCCCCTGGAACAGCCGAGTTTCGTCTCATCTCCAAATTGGGTTATTTAAAAAGGCGCATCAAGTCATGGAATCGGGAGACCTTTGGCCGGTCTCACGAGTGGAAAACTTCCATCCTTTCTCCCCTTAAGGATCTAGATCGGGCGGAAGAAGACAGGGCTTTGACCGAATTACAAAAGGCCGAAAGACTTACTCTCAAGATGAAATTCAGCGAAAAGAGTCTGCAGGAAGAAATGAGCTGGAAGCATAAATCTAAACTACACTGGTTGAAGGTAGGGGACAACAATACGAAATACTTCCATATGGTAGCTAACGCCAAAGCTAAAAAGAAGATTATGACCAAAATTGTGGTGAATGGGAATGAGTTTTCTGACCCGGATCAGATCAGGGACCAAATTTCTGAGTTCTACCGAAGCCTGTTCCAAGATGAAGGGTGGAATAGACCAAAGCTAGATGGGCTTTCCTTTCCTTCAATTTGTCCTGAGAATCGAGAGGCTTTGGAAAGGCCGTTTTCCGAAACCAAAATATGGGACGCCGTTAAGCGAAGTGGGAAGAACAAATCCCCAGGATTGGATGGTTTTAATATGGAGTTTTTTATTGGTTTTTAGCAATGCTTGAAACCCGACATCCTTGAGTTTTTCAGGGAATTCCACTCTAGGGCTGCGATTGGCAGGGCTTTAAACTCGATTTTCATCAATCTAATACCAAAGATTGAAGGGGCCTCAAACATTTGCGATTTCCGACCAATTAGCCTCATCAACTGCTTATATAAGATCCTCGCTAAGGTGCTCGCTAACTGCCTCAGGACGGTGATGAATTCCATAATATCTGTGAATCAAGGGGCTTTCATCAAGGGTCGTCAACTGATGGATATGGCAGTCATCGCTCACGAAGTGGTTCATTCGGCGGCTTTTTCTCGGGCTTCGGGTTTTGTTTGGAAAGTGGACATGGAGAAGGCTTACGATCGGGTCAACTGGGAATGCCTGGATTACATGCTTCAGCAGTTTGCGTTTGGCGATCTTTGGAGGAAATGGATGAGAGGGTGCATTACCTCGTCTTGGTTTTCGGTGATTGTTAATGGCACCCCTACGGGATATTTCAAAAGCTCGTGAGGTATCAAACAGGGAGACCCGCTCTCCCCACTGCTCTTCAACTTAGTTGGGGAAGCTTTAAGTGCCTTGATCAAGAAATCTCGCGAATTGAATCACATCGCGGTTATTTCGGTGGGTAACAATGGCCACGCCATAACACATCTACAATACGTTGATGACACTATCTTCTTTGACAAAGCGGACCTTGGGGAAGTTTCGGCCTTCTCAAATATTCTGATCGTTTTCGAAGTGGTAACGGGGCAAAGGGTCAACATGCAGAAATCAACGCTTTCCGGTATTGGGTTGGATTAGGAGGTTGCTAAGTTTCTTGCTAGTAGGGCTGGTTGTGTGGTGGTCCCTCTCCCTTTGGGGGTCGGGAAACCGAAAGCTGCTGATTGGGAGGCAGTTGTATCGAGGTTCCAAGGGAAGTTGGTGACCTGGAGAGGGAAATTCCTTAGTTCTAGGGGGCGTCTCCAGCTTCTGAACTTGGTTTTATCTAGCCTGCCCATCTTCTACATGTCTATTTTCAAATGTCCGATGGCAATCATTCATGCTCTTGAGAAAATTGAGCGGGATTTTCTATGGGAAGGCGCTGGCTTGGATAAAAAATACCACCTCGTGGCATGGGAGGTGTGCCAGTTACCTAATTTCTTCAGAGGGCTTGGCATTAGGAACCTTCACCGAACCAACATTGCGCTGCTTGGCAAATTGCTATGGCGGGTGGGAAGCGACATAGAACATAACAGTTTGTGGAGGCTCTGTTGGTTCAGAAATATGGAAATCTGCCAGGTTCGTGGGGGATTAATACTAACCGATCTAGGAACTTCTCAACATGGTGGAAGGATGTCGCCTCCATTTGGAGGGATTTTTCCAGATGTGTTCGGTTTAGCTGGGGCGATGGATCTCGGATTTCTTTTTGGGATGATCCATGGTTATTCCTTTATCCTCTTAGAATGTTGTTCCCCTCGATTTTCAATGTTTCGGTGGACAAGCATGGGCGGATGGAGGATCTCTTCTCTAGCAGCAGCGGGGTGCCTGTTTGGGATGTTACTACTGGGAGGGATTTAAGGGAGGGGGAGGTGGTGGACTAACTCGGCTTTATTGAATCGCCAACGCCGAGATTGCAGGATTTGGTTGGTCGACAAGAAGGGTAGCTTCTCGGTCCAGTCTTTCTACCGTGCCCTCTGTTGCTACCCCAGCTGTGCTTTCTTTATTTGTTTGTGGTAAAAGAAATCAAAATAAAACAGGGGATGAAATCAGCACAACTGAGAAGTCCTAGACCTGCAAGATACAGGGTCCATTGTGGCAAGTTTTGATAAGAGTTTGTCCCACAGGGAAAGATGATCTACAGCTCCAAGGGAGCCATCTCTAGTAGTCCCTCCAGATCTGACTACAGATCTGGCAATCCTTAAGGGAAGGGAGTTTAAGGTCACTTAGTTTACAGATCCTAAGGTAGCCTAATGTCTAAACTACAGAAAGGGTTGAGAGGATGGATGGAGTGTGGAAAATAAATATAAAAGGGTGAGAAGTATGTTATTGAGCCTAGATCAGAGGAGTTTTGTAACTCAGATTCAGATCTGATGTTATAGAAATCATGTCCAATGGCTACGTTATCACCACTGAGGAGAAAGGATCCAACCCATCTCTCTGCCATGATTCAATCCCTTAAGGTTATAACTTGTCCACTCAAATGGTCACAGACTATCCCATAGGGGAACCACAATCCAGGGATGGGTCAAAACAAGTTAATCATTGTAGGCACTATTTCATCCAGGCTACCAGCTCAAGAATCCATAGGGAACCTCAACCTCTAAAGCTGTATAGGACCATGATAGCCCGGACACATAGAACCAAAGAAGAGATTGAGTACAACCTTCGATCTAGCTGTCCATTGCTTTCTCTATAACCAGATCAGATCTAACATCTGATAGCGGATCTATACAAATATAGGGGAGTCTGCCTCTGTACAATCTCCCACCAGGCTAATACAAGCTCAGGTGCAAAGAAGAAGGATCCATCTTGGATCGGTGGATTAGAATCACCCTAAGGCTATAACCTATCCACTTGAATGGTCACAGACTATCCCAGAGGCTATCCTCCTCACGGAGCCCAAGACAAAACAAGAATATCGCTGCCACCACCATGGTCACAAGGCTACCAGCTCAAGCTCCCATGGGGATTTCAGATCTAGTGGGTCCTGTGGTGGGGCTAAGGCTGTATATGACCATGATAGCCCAGACACACAGGTCACTTGGATCTGAGTGACCCTTAGAATCAGTCCTCCATTGCTTTGAATCATAGCCAAAGCAATGGCGGATCACAAGGCAACAGCCTTGCACAGAGCAGATCACATTCAAACATAAATCCCACAAAGTACAAATCCTATTATAAAACTTCCATTAAACTAGTTCAAAATGCATACAAAGACATAGCCAGCAAGTGCTGGACTATGGAGAGAAGGAAAAAGAAAAAGAAAACTACTTACAGCTACAAAAGAAAAGAAAAACGATCTCAGATCAAATCTCCAAGAGATGAGACATGTTCCCAGATTTGTTCCAAGATTTTCCAGGATGTCTAAACCTAAGCTAACTATGGGTTTATATAGCAGTGGTGTGGCGGCGCATTAGGGTTAGGAAACCCTAATTTTAACGATGCCACGTGGCCTAATAGTGATCCTTGGATGCTTCGGGGAGCGTGCAAGGAGATTTAAGCATGGGAATGCGTGCCCTAATCGCTGGAAATTCCCAAAAGGTCCTCTGCTAAAGAGATGGAAGTTGAAGTTCAGAGCTTCGCTAGGTAGCTATTGTTTCTCAGACTTGTCGCGTGGTAGCTCTTGCTCTTCGCGAGGATGGTTTGACATTGAAGCTTCAACCGTCGCGAGGTTGCCTTGGTTTGCTCTTCAGGCAGTCGCGCAGTAGAGAATTGCGCTCTCGCTGGATTGGGCTTTGCGAGGTTGAGTAGACATCAAAGCCTCAGATGTCTCGGGGTTGGAGTTCACGCAGTCGCGAGGTAGCTGCGCATTCGCTGGGTTGATCTTCGTGAGGACTTCTCTTCAATGGACTTCGTGAGTTTCCTCGCGAGGCTCTAATGAGTTCTGAACTGCGTGAGGTTCCATGTCTTAATTGATCTTCGCGAGGATGTTTTCTTCTTGAATAGCGCGAGAACTGCGCGAGGAGTTCTCTTCAGATATTTGCATCCATGCTCTCTTGGCGACGCGCAAGCGTCAAGCTCTCTCTCCTCCTGCGTTACGAGCTGCAAGGTTGAGAGAGGTCTGCTTTGAACTGAGCGATGTGTTCTACTCTTGAGCTTCGCGAGAGCTGCGCGAGTTTGTGCTTCTAGAGCTCTTCAGTCACTCAACTGTGCGAGAAGTTGTTGTAAAGTTTTGGGAAGCTCAGTTGGACTGCGCGAGGCATATTTCTCCTGAATCCTCTAAAGCTTGGGTCAGCTGCGCGAGGCTCATTTCAGGTATGGATTCAGAGTTCATCCTTCTGAGGGACTTCTAGTGCCAAAATAGGCTCCTTAGCAGGATTCCTGGCCTTATTTCATTGCTGATTATTACCTACATAAAACACTTAACAAGAACTTATTAGATGGCTAAGGGTCTAATCAAAGGTTAAGTTAAGGGGTGAAAAGTGGTACTTTTCAGGTCTTAACACCCTCTCTTGTCGACCTCTCGTCAAAGTGGATTGGTTTTTCATATGGAGGGCCCCTATCCCCCCCAAAGTTCGGTTCTTTAGTTGGACCGCGGTGAGAGGGGCATATATTAACGATGGATTAGATGAATATTCGTGGTAAATCTCTCCATAATAGATGCCCAATGCTTCTCCTCATGGAGGAATCTATTCCCTACTTGCTGATGCATTGTGGGGTGGCTACTAAAATCTGGGGTGCGATCATAAAATCATTTGACATCAGCTGGGTGGCCTCGGAGACCCTTCCCGAGTTCTTGATGGCTTGAAACGGGGTTAGATGGGTCGAGTTGCAAGGCATTTCTTGGAGGATTGTTCCCTACACAGTCCTATGGGGGATTTTGCTAGAAAGAAACGCAAGGATCTTACTCGCAAGCGGCGACCAACCGGAATCATCATAAGGCAAATTCAAGATCTGATGAGTCACTGGACTATGTTAGATAAGTGTGGGGGGCATGGCGATCTTGGCAAGTGGAGGTGGTGATTCTAATCCGCTTCGAGAGTTTCCTGCTTTTTGTTGGCTGGCTGTTTCTTGTGGACAGATTTCAGCCCGTCTTTTCTTTGCTGATGTGTTCTGTCCTCTGTTTTTTACGGTCTTCCGTTTGCTGTTTCCTCCAGCTGCTCGCTGGTTTTTTTTTTAATGGAAGTGCATTTTTCCGATCAAAAAAAAAAAAAAAAAACTAAGTCCAACCCCATTTGAAGCTGCCCATCTAGATCACAACTAAATCTAAACCTATCTCATATTAACCTTAATTCCATCTTAATCGCATCTCCCCAAGCCCAAATGACTCATTTAGTTAAACCAAACCTGACCCATCTTAAGAGACCTGGCCTAGACTTAGCTAGACCCGTCTGTACCAAACAAACCCAGACCACCTGGCCCAACACTCCCTCACACCTTCCTCTTGCTTTAGAGTTTAGAAAACAGTGGAGGTGGATTTGAAAAAACCAAACCCACACTCTCCCACGAGCATCATCCCCTATACGGTTGGGCTGGCCGGCAACACCGATCAACTCTGCTTGCCACCAGCCATCGACTGGTGGGATCAGCCGTCCCTGCCGGCGGCCAGTGATAAAACCCAATAAAAATGGGTTTAAAGCTAAATTTTTTCACAAAAATCTGTTAAATAAAAAAAAAGTTCTCGAAAATTATTGTTTTTATCTACGATGATGAATTTTCAAATCTTCCTACAACGATCCAATCTTCCAATAATACACTTAAACAGCACTTACAAATTCTTATATTTTCACCATCAATCCACATAATAGATTTCAATTCATTTTCTAATCATCTCTTAATATATATTATCATCTATAATCCATCCCATTAATCATTCACAACCATTAAATATCAAATCTTCTCATGATGCAACCCATCATATATATCACCTTACATTCATAAAAATTCTAATCAATTTATAAAATCGGAACGAAATTCTATCAATAATTCAAGCTTTAATATTTTCTAACCAATTTTCACTCAATTGTTTTTTACCAATCTTCTTTGTTTCCTTGAAGAGAACTGGAGAGAGAAATAGAGAGAGAGAGAGAGAGCGAGAGAGAGAGAGAGGCGATGGAGATGGAGAGGTGTTGGAAGCACTAGTGAGAGAGAGAGAGAGGCAGCGGAGAGAGAATGGGAGAGGGCGAGCGAGAGTTTTCTCTAAAAGAACACTATTTATAATTTAAAAAAATTTCAAATGCCAGCCAGGCGATTGGTCACTCTCGCCCTAACGTGGGTCTGCCACTGTATTGGGGAGCTGTGATGATTTCTTTGGGTGGCTGGTCCTTCCTCTCCTAGGGACACCATGAGGGCTATGGTTTTTTTAGAGGGCTTAGATACGTCTTCGCTGTTTAGGTGTTGTGGCAATTCTGGACACCAGCTTGGGTCTTTCTAAGCATCTCGCTTACTGTAGATTTGACTTTTAGTTTCCTTTTTAACTACTTATTACCATTTGAAAAGCCAAAAAAAAGAAAAGAAAAATCTTTTGATGGGAAGATTACTAGTTTTAGTATAACCAAGAGTTGATTATGATGCACCAAATATTGATGCGCTATGATGTCCTATAATTGATAGTGTATCTGTTATCGGTTCTCATGTCCACATTTTTAGTGTAGTTATGTTCTCCCAAGTATGATAATATACCTGTCCTTTGACAACTCCTTACCTATTGCATTAATTATTTTATCCATGTTGTCAAATATTGTTTCATTGGTTGTTGTTGGATTCAACACAAATCTAGGTTTATCGGAACAGTTTTATATCCTTTCTTGTTGATAATTGCTCGCACAGGAAAGCACTCGATAATTAGGGAGCAACGCATCACTAGACTGGAGATTTTTAATCATTGTGCAAAAATCTAATGGTAAAAGACTGATTCTAGATGAGGTCAGCTTAGTATTTTGTCTGACTCTTGCTAATTATTTCCACCACTGTTGCTGTCTTGATTAGCTGCAATGGTTTATTGTGCCCCTCAGCAGTTGCCTGTTAGCTATTTGTGGCTTCCTCTCGGTATTGGCAAGCCTTCGACGGCGGATTGAGATCCGGTGATTCAAAGATGTGAGGCTTGGATGGCCTCCTGGAAAGGCAAGCTGTTAAGTGGTGGTGGTAGGATGACCCTTGTTAAGTCGGTTTTGGCAAGTCTGCTGATTTTTTATCTCTCGATGTTTAAATGTCCGAAATCAGTTACTAACAAGCTCGAGCGTATTCAACAGAATTTTCTTTGAGAAGGGTCAGAGCTCGAGAAGAGATACCACCTTGTCAACTGGGGCATTTGTCAACTGCCTAAAGAGGCGGGAGGGCTGGGCATCCGCAATCTTCATTTGGTCAATAAAGCCCTGATGAGAAAATGGCTATGGAGAGCTGGGTTAGAGGAAGAAAGAAATGGTTTGTAGGTTCAAGTGTTGTCTCATATGTATGGCTGGAGTTGCGGGGAATGGGTATTCGGACGAACGACATCAGAAATGCTTCTGCTTGGTGGAAGGGAGTTTGTTCGGTTTGGCCAGATTTTGTGAGAGAGATCCACTTCAGTTGGGGTGATGGATCTTGCATCCGGTTTTGGGTGGATCCTTGGATTAGTGGCAGCCCTTTGCTTGCCAAGTTCCCTAGCATTTATAGGATTGCGGATTCCCCTATATGTTTGGTGGACGAGGTCTCGTTGGATCAAGAGGGGCGGACAGTGTGGAATATTGCTACGCGGTGGGGTCCTTAAGGATGAAGATGTGCTTCCGTTCCTTGGGTTGCTGGAATGTGTGAATAGTGCTCGAAGGAATCGACTAAGGTGTGATGTTAAATGCTGGTGCCATAATGCTAATGGTAGGTTTTTGGCTCGTTCTTTCTATCGGATGGTGTCCCTGAGGCGTCTTGTTAAAGTGGAGTGGGCAGCGATGTCGAGAGCTCCGATGCCCTCAAAAGTTAAGTTCTTCATGTGGACGGTGCTGAGGGGAAGGGTTTTGACCGTTGATCAACTTCTGGTGCGAGGCAAGGTCATGACAAATAGGTGTGTCATGTGTCTACAATTGAAAGAGACGACGTCCCATCTCTTCCTTCGGTGCTAGGTAGCGGAGGAGATATGGGCAATTATCTTGAGATCCTTTGGTATGACTTGGGTTTGTTCTAGTGATATTCCTCCTCATTTTATTTTCTAGTTTGGGGCCCACTTAGAGGGCTAGTTGTTGGCTTTTTGGAGGGTGGGCTTCTTTGCAGTCTTTTGGAGCATTTGGCTCGAGAGGAATGCTAGGATTTTCTGTAGGAGGCGTCGCCCGGTGGGTTTGATTTTGAAGGGTATCCTGGATTTGATGTGCCAGTGGGTTAGGTTTGAAGGGTATCCTGGATTTGATTTTGAAGGGTATCCTGGATTTGATGTGCCAGTGGGTTAGGTTTGACAGGCTTGGGACTGGGGAGCTGCCAGAGCTGTTTGACTTTGGCTAATCTTGTTTTTTCTCTCCCTCCCCCTTAGCCTAGGTGGAGGGTTCTATTTTCGCCTTTTAATTTTTTCCTTTTTGGTTTAGTGTTTGGTCCTTGTTTTGATCGGGCTTTTTGTATCTTTTCAACTTCTCGTTAGTTTTTTAATATATTTGCCTTTATCGATAAAATAAATAAATAAATTATTTCCACACTTTAGAGGTTTCGGCTTAGTTGGCAACACTTTTGGAAAAAGCACTTTCTAGGGGAAAAACATTGGGTGAAAAGGCACATTTCACCCAAATATCTAAACCTCTCTTGCTGAAAATGAAGTCGTGTTGAGAAGCTGCCCCATCCTACTTCTCACACAATACCATTTTCAACATGTGAAAAACCTCTTTTAAGAAGCATTTGAGAAGCAACATTTGACACACCTCTTTACAGCACAGGAAGAGTGCTTTTTGGAGAAGGGTTGCCAAACAGTGCCTTAGGCCCTATTTGGCAAAGTTGCATCTAAAAAGTACTTTTCAAAGGAAAGCATATGCTGGAGTAAGAGAAACTCATCGGAAATATGATGCACCTCTAGCTGAAATAGGTGCTTTCTGCTTCTGAAAATAGTGTTTTGGAGAAGCAGCCAATGCTGCTTCTCACAACACCAATTTGAGAAGCAGCAAACCCACATTTCTGCTACAGGTACATCATATTTCAAATAAGTTTTTTCCATTCAAATAGATGTCTTCCCATGGAAAGTGCTTTTGGGATGCAATTTTGCCAAGAAGGGCCTTAGGGATTCTAAAAGCAATTCATATGGAACCTAACACTTTACTCGTTGAAAAAATTTGATCATCCGACCTCAGAATAAGTGATCATAGAAGTTACTCTAATAGGTATTTTCTTCTTTTTTACTTTTGCTGCTGTTAATTTCCTTCACCCTCTTTTTCTAGTATTCTCATTTCCTCCCTTCTTTTTTTCATAGGCCAACAAGAAGCCAACAAGAAAATTTGCAGGGATAAATGATGCATTGGCACAAGGACGGACTAATTTTCTTCAATTGATGTCTTCTAAATCTGCCACCATCTTTGACACTTTTCGATCATAAGGGGAGGAGTCTTGAACCAGGTCTGTGAAGTTAGAAACTACACATTTTTACAAGAAGGATGATCCATGAGATTACTGTTGGTTAAGTAGATATGATCACTCTTCCATTTGGTTCTTATAAAATTTAATATTCTATTGGGTTTGAACTCTCCGTTTGATGTTCTCCTGGCATTTGCATTAATGGAATCAAAACCTTGCAAGCTCCCTTTCTTTCTTTCATTACCTCGATGTCGATCGATCTAATGGTCCACTGACTCCAGCTCCTATAAAAATCTGTGAGAATCAATAGGATTGGTATGATCCAAGCCATCCCAAGCAAGCAGAGGAGAAATGAGCGGACCGCCTTAGCAATCTGGGCAATGTAGGAGCCATAGTCACCAAGTCGTGGGGTTTGGCAATAATTCGGCAAGGTTAAACTTCAGAAAAATCTAGAAAAATTTAGCAAGGTTGGGGAAAAATTCGGAGAAAGAAAAAAAAAAAAAGATTAGAAAGTATAAAAAAGTTTTAATTTTCATAAATTCGTAAATAATTCGTGACTGATTCGGAGAACCTCAAATTGGTGAATTATAGGTGATTTTTTCAAATATTTGGAGAATTTGGTGACTGCAAATGGTCCAACAACTCCTCAGTGCATTGGCACATTATACATATGTTTAAAATTCACTCGACTCAACATAGATGGGATAAATCTGTGGTGATGATGATGATGATATGTTTAAAAGCTTCCTTGCAAGATGTGGAGCGATCCTCAATAGGAGCGGTGTTAGTGTCACAAGGGAGGATTCTGTAGGATGAAAGGACACCTTTATTTGCACCGACCAGATCTTTTATAGAACTTACGCCAAAGTTTGTTGATTGTTTGAATCAAATGAAATGATGGAGATCATTTTTCTCCAATCTTCCACAATGGATCTTTGATATCATGGGCGTACTTTCAAACGGTCAGTTTTTCATTTCATGTCGCGTCTCAAAAGGTGACCTCAAAATCATGTTGAGTGTGATGTGTAACATGATTTTTCGGTCACTATTTTTGTGTGCTAAGTTAAATAAAAAATTTACGGTTTGATGGTAATTCTCATGATCTCCAATTCCTGTGGAAGAATTTTTGAAAAGTTCGTATGTTTTTTTAAAATTTCACAATTTTTTTTCCAATAAATTGTGTTTCTTTTTTGTTTAAAAAAAAAAGTTTTAATTTTCTTTTATACTTTTTAATCTTATTTTTATTTTTTTCTCAAAATTTTCCCAGAATTTGCCGAATTTTGCTAGAAGTTTCCGAATGTCAACCATGCCGATTTATTGCGGAACCTGGATTTGGCGACTTTCATAGGCAGATATGAAAGTGCTTTCCATATCAAAATCTCTGACTCTAAGGCATGGTTTTGCGCATTGGCCAATATGTAATGGGTTAGGCCTCATCCGAGAAAATATACACCCCCACTTCATGTAGGATCAAATATTGGTCAAAGAGGTAAAATATTGGCCTATCGGATTATATTGGTTGATATGCATCTGATATGAACCTAAAATGCCAAAACGCCTTTATTATTTTTTTATGTTATTATTATTATTTTTTAAAAATATATCTTAATATCGACCGATTTAATCAAATATGTATCCGATATATTAGAGACGTATTGGCTGCTGATGAATTTACATCGATCTTTAAATCTCTGCTCTAAGGGTTCCAAAACCGGTCGTTCAACATTTTTCGGACTTAGCCAATTGATTTTGTCCTCCATTTTTAGTGCAAAAAATGTGTCCAAATACACTCCAACTTTATGTAAAATAAGAAAAAATAAGGCATGTTTTTTGGGTTGTATCCATCATATATTGGATCCATGTGATCGTCCATCAAGATGTAGAGCAAAGAGGGCACCCCCCCCCATATGATGGCTAGGCATGATTTAACAAATGTTAAATACCATCCGTTCGATTAGTCACCGTTGCATGATGAGAGGCCTTGTTTTGGCAAAACTCATGGGCAAGCTTTTTTTTTTTTTTTTACTTTACATGAGTATGAGTTTGTAAAAAAAAACTCCTGAAAAGTTTTACAATGATTATAAGTTTTATCATTTCCAACCGCTTAGTATCATAATGTGTAAAATATTGTTTTACTCAAAATCCTAAGATCCTCTATGCAATTTCATAACTTTCACAAGTCATATAAGAGGCGAGGTGGATAGCGAAAATTTAATACCCCTGAAGCTATATGATATAAAATATATTTTATTAATTTTGATTTTTCCAATCAATACTGAATAAGGAAATTTTAATCTATCATCTTAATCATCTATTGTTTGGTGTCTAATGCGATTCCTCCTAGTTGGCTAATTAAGTTGACCGTTTTTTCTCGTTCCAGTGTGATCTTTTGAAAATATTTTCAGACTTGATTTTACATTTTTTTTCTCGTATAAGTGGGACGCACTCAGTTCCAAAACAGTTTTCCACGAGTTACTTGTAGAAGTCAAAGTTGCCAAACAGGCCATAAATGTGGACTATCTATCCACAATATGATTTTTTTTTTTTTTATTTTTTATTTTATCCTTTTCATTTGAAATGGAGAACGATTACAAAGTAGAGGGCCACAATAGTGGTAGTTACAATAATTAGCATTAAAATATATTGAATGGCATCTAAGACCCATTTAACACCGACACGGAATTTAGGGACCTTTAAAGTAAAGTAAAACTTTAAGAATCCACCACCATGATCCGTCGGTAACTAACACCAAAGATCCATCCGAAGAAAATTTTTCTATCCACATCATGTTTGATTGCTAAGGACAACTTTTCAATATTTATCGTATTTTTAAACTATTTACTTGAGAATTTTTTTCGTGAAACCTGTGTTGTAAATGACGAAAATGCCCTCAATTTTAAGTTAAAGAAATAAAGCACATGCATTAATTCCTTAAATTAGAGACGGATCGGTCCCGTTTATTTATTTTTTATCGGTCGGTCTCTGATTAACGCACTAATTCGTCAACTTAAAATAGAGCGGCATTTTCATCTCTCAAAACATGATTTTTGAAGAAATAGGGCGGCATTTTAGAAGGATGAAAAGGTCTGAACCCATTAGGTAAATATTTTATTTAGACCATCCTAGTCCTAGGTAAAATACCAAAATATTGTCCTTTTCGGGTAAAAAGTACATACGAAAATAGAGACTTTTGGTCCATTAAATTAATTAATATGTATCCAGCCCAGAGTTATTTAGTTCGTTACTTGGCTTGCTTCGAATTCAAGTTCACTTACTATTAAATAAGCCCAAATTGCTAGGGGTAGAATTAGTTTAAATAGTATATATTAATTATATAACATAAAATTATAGTCTTTAATTAAAAAAATGCTTATAACTACTTGATTAGATATAAAAAGATATGAGGCTTTAACATTGTGAGATCTCAAGGTTCAAATCCTCCAGGTAAAACCAAATTGACTGCGAACTGGTTCCTGTGCCCAATTAGTGATTCGCTAAGCAAATGAGTGAATTAAGTAAGCATATATCTA
Source organism: Chloranthus sessilifolius (assembly GCA_021018995.1). NCBI lineage: Eukaryota > Viridiplantae > Streptophyta > Magnoliopsida > Chloranthales > Chloranthaceae > Chloranthus > Chloranthus sessilifolius. Next base: position 63,182,628 of record CM037586.1, read on the forward strand.
CTAGTAGTTCGTATTATATATATACTACTAGTTAGCAACATCGATTTGTTTTTTAACAACTTTTTTTTCAGAACAAATTTAAACACGCTTTTATGAAACATAGACAAGAAGTTCAAAAACACTTTTTTTTTTTTTTCACAAAACATGGTTATTTATAAAAAATAAAATGAAGTTTTCTTAAACGCATATTTTTTTACAGATTTTTGCCAAAATTTTCCCCTTCTTCTATCTATTATTTTCCCTTTGCCGATACTTGATAGCTGTACTTGTACTTAACAGGTCTCTCAAAGAGCAGAACCTTGTTAGAGTGAGCGTTGTCTATTGTCTAAATGTAAGACGCAACCCAAACATCAGATAAAAAGAGCTCTCTCGTTCATTCCGGATGGACTGTTGCCCACACCATCAGATTCTTTATATTAAAGACCCATTTGCAGGCTCTGATTCTTGATCAAATGGTAGAGATTGTTTAATAGAAGAGTATTTGCACCATATACTATTGATCACTCAGGTTAAAAGCACGTTTAATTTTGAAATAAAAAAAGAGTTTAAAATGCACTTTTCTGAAGAATGTACGAAACACTGTTTAAAACGTGTTTTTCGGAAAACTAGGTTTAAAATGCAGTTAATTCCTAAAATAAATGTTTTTTTGGTCACAAGATCATAAACATATATTTTTTTTAATTATTAATATAATTTTTTTTTTAACATTCTAAAATTTTTGAAAATTTTCCATTTTACCCCGAAATAGCCAAAATTTGCTGTTTTTGTTTTTTTAGTTTTTCCGAAGCCGGCCCCTAACCTAAACTTGGTTACTGTGAGTGCACCTAATAACATGTCAATTATTCCTGCAAATCCTCTACTAGTGTTAGTTTAAATTTTTGACCAAAATTTGGGAAGCAAGCCAGCAAGATCAGAAACAAATCTCTACAGTAAATTTCAAATGGATGCACCCCATACTGAACTGGTTTTTGCCTGCTCAAGAAGCCAACAGCTTCAGTAAGATTGCTACTTTCTACAAGAAATTCATATGCACAAATTTGGTCCTACACATGTTAACGCTGTTAGTAATAGCAGTTTCTGAAGGGTTTGAGTGAGTAGGTGTCAACCATACGGACTCCAGAGGCACCATTGAAGCCTCGTCTTTAACATCACCTGTTCTAATTTTATCCTAATTCTCCACATGGGTATCGCTGCCTTTTGATACTCGTATTGAAGATGCTATCTGATGAGGTTGCTGCCATTTTTACCGGTCCCTACACAAGAAAATAAAAAAGCTGATGTTTTTACTGAAGCAAAATAAATAAATCAGAAGTTAGCATCAGTATGACCAGGAGAACTCATTGAGAAAAGCAGATTAATATTTTTGAAAGAGTTTGTATTAGGTACTCGGGCCCATACACATAAATCTCAGTCTATCTACATGATTAAAACGAGTGCATGCAACATCCACAAAATCGATGCCAGAAAAAACCCACTGAGAGTACACAGTTTACGTACTTAATACAAACTCTTATAGAAACTAGTTATTATGACAAATTAATAATCAAATATACAAATTATGATCCACTCTTCATGACCTGAAAGACACTCTGAATCATAAAAATTTACCCACATATATTGATGATGATGATGATGATGATGATGATGATGAGAGCATTGTATAAAATTACTTTCGAACCTTACATCTGGCAGCGTCCAAAGAATAATTTGGCACCAACATAGGTTTTGAAACCTTCTAAATAAAATAAAATAAAATAAAATAAAAAGAAATAAAGAAGAAAGAAAACAATTTTATTTTTTTCATAATTCTCTCCTCCAGACAGAATTTCTTGTTAGATATTTGCAGCAAAATGGAAAAATTCAGCGTCCCAAAACAGCAGCATATCCATCCAAAAAGGGCTTCTCCAGATGCCCAAAAGAGCAGACAAAACCCATTGAAAAGTGTCGTAAATTCTGACGCCAAAATGGCAGCTAGAAAACATATGAGAAGGGGTTTAATGTAACTCCAGATGCCCAAAAGAGCAGACAAAACCCATCCAAGAGTGTTGTAAATTCTGATGCCAAAATGGCAGCTAGAAAACATATGAGAAGGGTTTTAAGGTGAAAACCCTCCCCCAAGAATTGTTTCTAATTTCTAAAACACATTTAAATAAATAAATAACTTCTTGGAGAAAAACAAGGGTTGGCTATTGAGTTAGAAATGTTCCTATGAGTAAAGATTTGGATTAATATATCTTGATTCTTTCTAGTTATTTGGATAGATTCCATAGGATTGTGAGTTTTTTTCCCATTCATTGGTATTAGAGAAGGTTTTGCACCAGAAATTATGCGGACACAAGAGTAGATCTTGCCTATGTTTGAGATGCGTGAAGAGGTCGGAACACCCAATGGTTGATTAATTAAAAAACTACGATGAATCGGCATTTGCATTGATGAATCTAGAGCACTGTTGTCAAAGGCGACCCCATAAGGGAATATGTGCTCGCATATGCCATTTTGAATGGCAGGATTGCATATGCTATATGATGCCATATGCGACCCAGAACAATATGCCATCTCAGTGTGCCAGTATGCGATGGCATATTGTCCCAACCGTCATAAAATATGACAGTTCGGTTTTTTTTTTTGGTTTTTTTCTCGAAAATGGGAGCCCCTCTACCCCTATAAATAGAGGGGTTCTCTTCCTCCCTTCACCACAACTCATTTAGAGTCTCTCTCTCTCTCTCTCTCTCTCTCTCTCTCTCTCTCTTGCAATGCCCATTCTATTTCCAATCTCTCTCTCATTTTTTTATGTTATAATCTTCTTCAAGCAATCCAAAAATCAAGATTGAAGTTTTTTCCTTTGTGTGGGAGGTTTGAGTATTTAATTTTACTTTTTATTTTTAATTTGACATCAAGTCCTCTTTCATTTTTAACTTCGTAAATTTATATTATTATTATGTCATCGTCCACGTCAAATGATCCTCTTAGACCGAGGTCTAACGATCCGGGTTGGAAGTATGGACATTATAAGTCCTCCAGAGAAAGCCAAGATTGAATGTACCTTGTGTCTCTATGTTAGCATAGGTGGAATATCGCGACACAAGCAACACTTGATATGGCAACCCGAATCGAATGTTAAAGCATGTCCAAATTTAACTCCTAAGATTGTAAGGGAGATTTTACAATAGAATGATAAAATTTCAAGGACGATATGTAATAATGATGTAATTTTAGGAGACTCCTGGGAAGGGGGTAGTCAACATTATCATTATGAGGAGGTGGAAGATGATAGGTCCACTCCCTCCACCACGGCCCGTAGTAGTAGACCACCGGCCCCACCTCGAAAAACAGCTCGTGGTAAGTGATAGTGGTAGTAATACAAGGTCATAATATAGAAAGATTTTTCTATTGTAGACTATATCCCGAGGATGTGGTCGATGCAAGAGACAAAGGTAGAGCGGTGCAAACTATCATAGAAAACTGATTAAAAGATAAAGATAGACCCATAACTATTCAATATGTGGCTAAGTGCATATACCAAGCTAGTATTGCCTTTAATACTGTCAAATTAAAGAAATTCCGAGTTATGATTGAAGCTCTAGGACAATTTGGTCTGGGATTTGAACCGTCCTCATATCATGAAATAAGACAAACTTGTCTCAAAAAAGAGGTCCAAGAGACCGATATTTTTCTTAACGAAGATAGAGGATTGGAAAACATATGGTTGCACGATTATGGCCGATGGATGAATGGATAAGGTCGGTAGATCACTAATTAATTATGTGGTTAATTGTCCTACCGACACTATGTTCCTAAAGTCGGTAATCACTTCAACAGAAACCCACATGCCTGAATATCTTTTTCGCCTCTTAGATAAAGTTGTGGAGGAGGTTGGAGAAGAGTGTGTTGTCCAAGTTTGTATGGACAATGCCACAAACTACATGGTCACGGGTCGGCTTCTTATGCAAAAGCGACCTCGCATATATTGGACCCCATGCGCTGCCCATTGCAATAATAGATGACATAGTCAAGGTCCACATTAAGACCATAGGTACGGCTTGGAAAATAGAAGTTTCTTTTATAAGCTACCCCACCATATGCACAAAGCGATTGGGTGAAAATATTTTAGGACCCGCCGTCACCCGCTTTGCTACGACCTTTTTGACCCTACAAAGCTTATACGGTAAAAGAAAACAATTACATAGCTTTGTAACGAGCGCCAAATGGAGGAATGGACCATGGTCTAAGAATAACAAAGGAAAGTGGGTGGCCCAAACCATTCTTACACAAACATTTTGGAATAGTGTTATACAAATACTAAGAGACTCTCAACCATTTGTAGAAGTACTACGATTGGTTGGTGATGAGAAGCCCTCTATGAGCTATATTTATAGCTTTATGGAGAAAGCTATAGAGAAAGTTAAATCAAATAATAATCAAAGAACCCGACTCTATCAAAGTATTATAGATATACTAATTAAGAGACAAGGTAGCTAAATTCATCCTCATTATATTCGGCTGTGTACATCCTTAAATCTCGCGGTATATTTTTAAAGTACTAATCGGGATGATGTGGAAGAAACACATATGATTGAATTTTTTGATGTGTTAGAGATAATGGTTCCAGATAAAAATGACCAAGATAGGATAAGTGACCTATTGAACTACTACAAGGGGTCGGTGGGGATGTTCGAAAGGGATATCCTCGTCCGACATAGGAATATGAAAATACCGAGTAAGTGCCTAATGTGTAAATGCAATCCTTAATTCATTTATTCATTGTAAGGTTTTAAGTTTTTGAAATGAGAACTAATTTATTCAAATCAATGTGTAGCAGATTGGTGGGCCGCTTATGGAGTGGATCCAAACAATAAGGATCCATCTTTGAAGAAATTGGCCATAAGAGTACTGGGCCTTGTTCGACATCGGCATGTGAGCATAACTGAAACTCATTCGAGATGGTAAGTATCTTGTTAAATAGATCTGTAATGTCTTTTTCTCAAATATTTAGATTAGAAATTTTTAGAATAAGTTTTAACATATTTATAAGGTCTGTCTTAAATAGATTCATACGAAGAAGAAAACCAAACTTGAGCAATCCAACCTCAATGACTTGGACTTCGTGTAATACAACCAAAAGCTTCAAGAACGTTTTCTCAAAGCAAAAGAAAATCCAAGATTTTATGATCCCACATCGATTGACGAGTTGCCCACCTATGATCCTTGGGTGGCGGATGCAAGGGATGAGCCGGTCTTCGCAGGTGAAGATCTTACATGGAGTCAAGTCTGGGAGGCCTCTTTTGGTGGTGAAGGAGAAAACCCTACTTGGCGTAGGAGATTGGTGGGGGGAGTTCTTCAAGCCAAAGAAATGAAGAAGAGGTTCTGGATGATATAGATTCCATCTCGGTGAGATCGGATGAAGAAGAAACGGAGGAAGAGGGAGAATACATTGAAGAAGGTGATGATTCGGGTGATGACGAGTGATGATGATGTCCATGCCAGAGGTGGAGGAGCCGATCAAGAACCACAATGGATTAGAAAGCAATACATAGAGTACATGGTCAGAGGACAATACAACCCTTAAAATGCATTTCTTCAAGTTTTTTTAGTTTTCATATAGTTAATGCATTTCTTCAAGTTTTAAAAAGATGGAAGTTTATTATCTTTATTGGGGGAATTTGTTTATATTCTAAAGATCACAATGTATGTATTTCACTTGTAAGACCTCATATTATTCCCATATTTTTTCATATTTTTTTGTATTTAAAAAAAAAAATTGAAAATCAATATGCCATCGCATATGCGATTATGCAAATTGCATATGCCATGGCATAGTGAAATCGCATATGATGGCATTGGATTTCACAACAATGATCTAGAGAAGTTAAGATTACAAACTAAGGTGCATTGTGGCTGTTCTTGGGAAAATCTGCAGCTTTCAAATCCTCTTCTAGACATGCCTTCAAGAAGATGATCAGCAAAAGATGTGATATTTCATGGACCTCCAGAATTCGATATCAAAGAATGTGAGGAAGATTAAAAGCAACATCTTCCTTCAAAAATGAAAGTAGTAACATGACGGGGAACGCCAAGTTCGGGAGCCTTGGATTTGGATCACATCAGTTGTACCGGCATCGAAAGAAACGTAGGGGAAGCCCGGGTACCATAGCTTCAATATAGCCAATACAGCCATGTTACTGCAACGAGCATGACACCCAGCAACATATTTTGTTTTTTTTAAAGCAAAAAACTACCTTTTTAGTGTTTTATTAGTATTAAGATTCTTTATTTTCGAATTTAATTATTGGTGGCCTATATATAGAGGCTTGTAACACTTTTTAATTAGTTAATTGAATATTTTGAATGCTTTATACTTGAATGTTTTTTTCTCGAGATGGGTTTGGTGTGAAACCAAGGGAGTGATTCCCATTGATTCTCTTTGATCTTTTATTACCTTTGAAATATATTTTTCTGTTTTCTCTTATAATCCATTACCCATATTGAATCCCTAATCCAAAACCCAAAACCCAAAACCTATCTCTATCAAAACCCTAGTTTTCATCCGAGCCATCAAACCTACCTAATCCTACAACCCTAGTTTGAACCCATGAATCTACATCGGATAGAGGACAAACACCCAAGCCTAGAAAAGCTAGAGTCCTATCTCTAGGCTCGATCCCACCTCAAATCTACCGGGACTTGCGCATCGGATTTGACACCTTATTCGAATCTCGCTTGATTTACCTACCGGAATTCTACGTACCCGAAAGTATCGTGATAGTTTTGAGATTAATCTTGAATTAATTTTATTTAATTTCGGCAAATCGCATAAAAATCATATTCACGCATTTTAGGGTTCCCGTCTAGCGTCAATTTTGGTATCAGAGCCCTAGGTTTTCTAGGTTAGGACATATTGTATGTCATTTTAGTTTTCATTGCATTTTATCTCATTTGTGTTTAAAAGTATGCACATGTACTGTTTGACAAAATTCTTCATCCATTGTGGTTCATGTTTGCATGTCATTTAGCACCCGTGTTAGTAAGTCGTGTTCACCATGAGCATGAGCGAGATTGTCGATGCCCTTAGGGACATCAAAGCTCAAATGTATGCAATTAATAATAGGAGCCGCTACACACTATATTCTTAGCAAAGTCTCAACAGTCGTGATGAGACTAGAGTTAGGGGATACCCTCATCATCGTGAACCCGAGTACGATCCTGCCGATAGGTTTCTAAAATCTATTCGGAATGACGAATAGATTTGAAGGGTACGACGAACCCTAAAACCTTAGTGGAGTGGTTGTCTAGTGTGGAAGAGTATTTTGATCGATATGGCGTACCGAATGAGTACGAAGTTAGGTTAGTGAAAACAAAGTTTGAGGGTAATGCCAAATTTTTTTGGACTCGCTTAGAATGTCACACTGAGTCTCTTCGGAATAAAGTCATCTCCACATGGGAGGACATGAAGGTAGAACTTATCGAACAGTATGTTCCTTTCACATACCGTCACCTCCTACGGGATTTGAAAACCAAGACAGATAAGTGTCATGCTTACCTTAAGTGTCAAGGGTTCGGACACTATACTTCTCAGTGCTCGATTAAACTTCCCACTCCGAATATATTGACTAAAAGCGAAAGTTCTAAGGAGCCGAAAAATATGAAAGTAGAAGAGGAAGTGTATGACCCTAGAACAGTGATAAGTGAAGAGGAGATGGAAGAAGCTGACGAAAGTCTAGTTTGTATTGAAAAGACTTCTATTTCCCATGTGAGTAGTGATGCTTGGTCGCCCACACGAGTCAACTGAGTCACCCACGCACGATTCGACCGAGTCACCTACGCATGATTTGTTAGTGCCCGTAGAGCCAGTTGTGCACGAGTTCTTATTGGTGGTAGAGTCGAGTGCACTTGAACCTTTGAAGTTGATCGAACTGAGCGTACACGAGCCATTAGTGTCGCTTGATTCAATCACACATGAGTCGGTTACGTGTGAGTCGTTAGCGTCGCATGCACATGAGAGTATTGAGTCCATAGACACGCATGCACATCATAATCTCGAGTTGCATACTATTATACATTTCGAGTCTTATTGTGAGTCAACTTTCGAGTCTCATTCTGCATTGCATGCCGAAATTAAAAAGAAGCTTAATTCAAGAAAAAATCACTACAAATTATCTGCTGATATTTTGACTACCGAGAGTACATGGGCCAGCCATGAAAGAGTTTTGCCGCTTGAATTCTCGTATCCCCGACCGATATCGCGATCCACTTTATCGGGGAAGAATTTCTTCAGGTCCGGGAGAGTTGATGAGAAGATTCAAAAATATTTAGTAGAGTGGGTTGGCGAGTCGGGTTATTTGGTTCGTCGAGGAGAGGATTACAACGAGCGTCACGCTACAATTAACTGAGACGAGGATCATATGTCACCAGGAGCCGAGTTTGTTTGGGCTAGTTGCAAGGAGTCTCACCGTTCGAGTTTCAATACGCTTGATCAGTACCACATGCGTGTTTCCTCGGTAATGAAACATTTTGAGTGGAGGAGAATAACGGGCGTCAGAAGAAACGTAGGGGAAGACCGCGTCTGTAGTAAGCTTCAAGGAGAAAAAGCAAATGAAAACAAGAGAACAACGCCAACATGACGTCCACAGAACATGTAGCCATGCAAAGAAACCAATGACATATTTTACTATTTTATTAGTATTAGGATTCTTTATTTTCGAATTTAATTATTGGTGGCCTATATATAGAGAGGCTTGTAAACACTTTTTAATTAGTTAATTGAATATTTTTTGAATGCTTTATGCTAGAATGTTCTTCCCGAGATAGATTTGGTGTGAGACCAAGAGAGTGATTCCCATTGATTCTCTCTGATCTTTTATTACCTTTGCAATATATTTTTCTGTTTTCTCTTATAATCCATTACCCATATTGAATCCCTAATCCAAAACCCAAAACCTATCTCCATCAAAACCCTAGTTTTCATCTGAGCCATCAAACCTACCCATTCCTACAACCCTAGTTCGAACCCGTGAATCTACATCGGATCGAGGACGAACGCCCAAGCCTAGAAAAGCTAGAGTCACATCTCTAGGCCCGATCCCACCTCAAATCTAACGGGACTTGCGCATCGGATTTGACACCTTATTCGGATCTCACGTGATTTACCTACCGGAATTCTACGAACCCGAAGGTATCATGATAGTTTTGAGATCAATCTTGAATTAATTTTATTTAATTTCAACAAATCGCATAACAATCATATTCACGCATTTTAGGGTTCCCGTCCCGCGTCAATTTTGGTATCAGAGCCTTACGTTTTCTAGGTTAGGGCATATTGTGTCATTTTAGTTTTCATTGCATTTTATCTCATTTGTTTGTGTTCAAAAGTACGCATGTCTACTGTTTGACAAAATTCTTCATCTATTGTGATTCATGTATGAATGTCATTTAGCACCCGTGTTAGTAAGTCGTGTTCACCATGAGCATGAGTGAGATTGTCGATGCCCTTAGGGACATCAAAACTCAAATGTGTGCAATTAATAATAGGAGCCGCTACACACCAAATTATTGGCAAGGTCTCAATAGTCGTGATGAGACTAGAGTAGGGGATACCCTCATCATCGTGAACCCAAGTAGGATCCTGCCGATAGGTTTCTAAAATCTATTCGGAATGAGGTCCTAGATTTGGAGGGTACGACGAACCCTAAAACCTTCGTGGAGTAGTTGTCTAGTGTGGAAGTGTATTTTGATCGGTATGGCGTACCGAATGAGTACAAAGTTAGGTTAGTGAAAACAAAGTTTGAGGGTAATGCCAATTTTTTTTTACCCGCTTAGAACGTCACACCGAGTCTTTTCGGAATAAAGTCATCTCCACATGGGAAGACATGAAGGTGAAACTCATCGAACGGTATGTTCCTTTCACACACCGTCACCTCCTACGAAATTTGAAAACCAAGATAGATAAGTGTCCTACTTACCTTAAGTGTCAAGGGTTCAGACACTATGCTTACCAGTGCTCCATTAAACTTCTCACACCGAATTTATTGACTGAAAGTGAAAGTTCTAAGGAGCCGAAAAATATGACAGTAGAAGAGGAAGTGTATGACCCTAGAACAGCGATAAGTGAAGAGGAGATGGAAGAAGCTGACGAAAGTCTAGTTTGTGTTGAAAAGACTTCTATTTCCCTTGTGAGTAGTGATGTTTGGTCACCCACCCATGAGTCAACTGAGTCACCCACGCACGATTCGACTGAGTCACCTACGCATGATTTGTTAGTGCCCGTAGAGTCAGTTGTGCATGAGTCCTTATTAGTGATAGAGTCAAGTGCAGAAGTTGGTCGAACCGAGCGTACACGAGCCATTAGTGTCACTTGATTCAATCACACATGAGTTAGTTACGTGTGAGTCGTTAGCGTCGCATGCACATGAGAGTATCGAGTCCATAGACACGCATGCACATCATAATCTCGAGTTGCATACCGCTATACATTTCGAGTCTTATTGTGAGTCAACTTTCGAGTCTCATTTTGCATTATATGCCGAAATTAAAAAGAAGCTTAATCCAAGCAAAAATCACTATAAATTATTTGCTGATACTTTGACTACCGAGAGTACATGTTCCAGTTATGAAAGAGTTTTGTCACTTGAATTCTTGTATTCCCGACCGATATTGCAATCCACTTTATCGGGGAAGAATTTCTTCGGGTCTGAGAGAGTTGATGAGAAACTTCAAAAATGTTTGGTAGAGTGGGTTGGCGAGTCGGGTTATTTGGTTCGTCAAGGAGAGGATTACAGCGAGCGTCACGTTACAATCAACTGAGACGAGGATCATACGTCATCAGGAGCCGAGTTTGTTTGGGCTAGTTACAAGGAGTTCCATTGTTCGAGTTTCAATACACTTGATCAGTACCATATGCGTGTTTCATCGGTGATGAAACATTTTGAGTGGAGGAGAATGACAGGGAACGCCAAGTTCGGGAGCCTTGGATTTGGATCACATCAGTTTTACCGGTGTCGAAAGAAACATAGGAGAAGCCATGGTACCGTAGCTTCAACGGAGAAAAGACATCAAACCGCCAGAGAATAAATACAAGCATGACGTCAACATCCTGTAAGCCATGACCATCGACACCCAACGACATATTTTGTTTTTTTATGCGAAAAAACTATCTTTTTAATGTTTTATTAGTATTAAGATTCTTTATTTTCGAATTTAATTATTAGTGGCCTATATATAGAGACTTGTAAATACTTTTTAATTAGTTAATTGAATATTTTGAATGCTTTATGCTTGAATGTTCTTCTGAAGATGGGTTTCATGTGGGACCAAGGGAGTGATTCCCATCGATTCTCTTTGACCTTTTATTACCTTTGCAATATATTTTTCCTTTTTCTCTTATAATCCATTACCCATATTGAATCCCTAATCCAAAACCCAAAACCTATCTCCATCAAAACCCTAGTTTTCATCCGAGCCATCAAACCTACCCAATCCTACAACTCTAGTTCGAACCCGTGAATCTACATCAGATTGAGGACAAACGCCCAAACTTGGAAAAGCTAGAGTCCTATCTCTAGGCCCGATCCCACCTCAAATCTAACGGGACTTGCGCATCAGATTTGACACCCTATTCGGATCTCGGGTGATTTACCTACCGAAATTCTACGAACCCGAAGGTATCGTGATAGTTTTGAGAATAATCTTGAATTAATTTTATTTAATTTCGGCAAATCGCATAACAATCATATTCACGCATTTTAAGGTTCCTGTCCCGCGTCATAACAGTTGTGGAATAGAAAGACCACGACTAAAAGGAAGTAGCGTCTTTGTCATTGATCACAAGCTCGAGGATGACTTCTTAACTCAGAGAGACAGGATAGTTCTTATGAAAGATTAATCGGAGCTAGTCAACCCCAACCAACACTAGTTAAACATGGTTAAAGAAGACCAATATTGGCCATGGGAATAAAAGAGAATATTTTCATGGTAAATATATCCTCCAAGTTTTTACTTGATTAAGGCTTACATTTAGAAAAGGAAAAGTGGTCATTGTCTATAAGTTTACATTCGAATAGGAAAGTTTTATTTTTCTCAATACTTAAAAGTAAAATAAGTTCACATAACAGAAGTTTCATTGCAAGAGTGCTTTATACAGATTACTGAAGGGTCAATCAAGAGTAGTTTTAATTTGAGAACCCTCCCACAACACTTGTTTCTAGGTGCTAAAACACTCCTTGGATAAAAACTGGTATTAAAAAATATGAAAGAGTAGTTTTTAATTGGAAGTGAGACGTAGAAACTGGTCATTGCACAAGGCTTTCAAGAGATTGTGATTATGGATGTTATTTTTGAGTAGAGAATTGGTTTCATACACCAAGCTTATTAGTTTCTTTTATCAGTATACCAAGCTCTGTGGGATGGCCGCCTTCTCAAATCTATTTATGGGCAAAGCAGTCTCCTTGCGATTGGTTTCAATAATCCAATGCTGTGGTACTTACTATAAAGAGCTCTCGATATCACGTAGATTGCACTTTGTTCAAATGGGATCAAGAGGTTGTCGGACAATATTACTGGCATATGCTAACAATATTGTTATTGGTGATGATGCTGTCACCACCACCACTGAATAATAATATCAATACAGACCAATAGTATATAGTCCTACAATCTCTTGAGGTGAAGGATTTAGGTCATCTCCGGTTCTTTCTTGGCATAGAGGTTGCTCACTCCTCTTGGCATTTACCCTTTCTTGGCAGAAATATGCTCGTTCTATTACAGGAGACACTGGCATGCTTAGATGTCTGCTAAATCTCCCACAGATTCCAAACATAATCTTCATGCCAAAGTTGGTGAACCACTTTATGATCCATCTGAGTACTGTCGTCTTGTTAGGCATCTCATATATTTGACAAATATCTGGCTTGACCTCACATTTGCAATTGGACTTGTCACCCAGTTTATGCACTCTCCTCGGCTGCCGCGCCTTTATGTTGTAGTAATTATGATGATTATTATGGTCCTCCCACTGATCATTGTTCCATGTCCAGTTATTAAGCTATTCTTGGAGGCAACCTTGAGGCATAGAATGCTTGGTTATGCTCAAGAGTTGAGTTCGAGTATCGAGTTATGACCCATGGTACCTATAAGCATTTATGGTGAAAATCTTACCTCACAGAATTGGAATCTCTTCCTTCCATTCCTGTACCTCTTTACTATGAGAACCAAGCTGCTATTGACATTGCATCCAAGTCTCCTTTTCATGAATGGAAAAAGCATATTGAGATTGACACTCATTTCCTTTGCAAGAAACCCCAGGCTTGGATCATTGACACACCTAAGGTCTCCTCTCTTCTCCATGATGTTTCGGTCAAGCTAGGCATAATTGATATCTTGTCCAGGTTGAGGAGTATAAAGATTAGATATATGTGGTGTGTTGGTGTGCGGAAGATGCTGTGTGCATACAAATGGTGCACTCAAGTCCAAACCATGCATCTGCATAAAGCCTTCGTCCACTAGCCGATTTGTGTAATGCTCGACATTACCATATTATTTGTGCTTAATTGTGAAACCCCATTCATAGTCAACAGTGTGCTTGTCAGGAGGAAGATCAACAAGCTCCCAAGTCTGATTCTTCTCAAGTTCTTCCATTTCTTCAGACGTTACAGCTAGGGCTCTCAATGGGCTGGCCCGGTACGAATCTTGGCCCACACCCGCCCCGGGAAAACAATATTTTCTATGATGCCAACCTGGCCCGATACCTGGGCCGGGCTTGTTGTGACCCGGTTGAATGCTCCAACACCCAGCCGCACCCGGCCTGGATAAAAAATAAAGAAATAAATTAATATATATTATGTACTATATTTAATTATATTTATTGAAATGCCTCAAGTGTTGGTAGCCTTATTATAAATAGGGGCCTCTTTTGGAGTTTTTTCATTACCAACTCGCTCTCTAATCACAATTCTATAAATAGGGGCCTCTTTTAGGATTTTTTCATTATCAACTCACCTCTCTAGTCACATTATAAAAAAAGATTATTTAACCGTAATTGGGAGAATTTTTTCATTACCAACTCGTTCTCTAATCACAATTCTATAAATAGGGGCCTCTTTTAGGGTTTTTTCATTATCAACTCACCTCTCTAGTCACATTATAAAAAAAGATTATTTAACCGTAATTGGGAGAAGACATCATAATGTCAATAACATCTATTCACCAAGTTTTAAAAAGAAAATTGATTTGAAAAACTTTTAACCAAATTTAATTTTTTTTTAAAAGCGAAAAAAAGGTCTGAAAAAATATTAAGCCAGGCCCGGCACGCTATGGGCTGGGTCAGGACCGGGCTGAAAAAAAGGTCACGGCTGGTTGAACCCCAGCCGGGCCCATTGAAAGTCCTAGTTACAGCGGACCAGGAAGGGAAGAGAAGAGCCTCAACAATTGAGCGAGGAACAGAAACAAATGAAGCCACAACCAAAGAAGCTCGATACCGAGGAGATAAAGCTTGATATGAAAATATATTGAGCGATACAGTAAGTAGTGATAGAATGCCATAAACCTTTGCAAAGAGCAATAGGTGAGGAGCGAGGAATAGAAACAGATGAAGCCACAACCAAAAAAGCTCCATACTGAGGAGATAAAGCTTGATATGAAAATATATTGAGTAATACGGTAAGTAGTGATAGAATTCCATCTACCTTTGCAAAGAGCAATAGGTGAGATGCCATTAGATGTAATGATATTAATATTGAAGGTTGTCAAATCGTATATCGTAATCAAGAATTTTTGCACCTTGTATTGTATCAACTATCACAAGATAACACTTATTTTTTTATAAATATATATGAAATTATATATAGTAATGATAGAATTCCATCTACCTTTGCAAAGAGCAATAGGTGAGGAGATGTCATTAGATGTAACGATATTAATATTGAAGGTTGTCAAATCGTATATTTGATCGTATATCGTAATCAAGAATTTTTGTACCTTGTATCGTATCGACTATCACAAGATACACTTATTTTTTTATAAATATATACAAAATTATATATATATATATATATATATATATATATATATATATATATATATATATATATATATATATATATATATGACAATCTATGATATTTTTCAAATACGAAGAGTCAAAGACACTCATTCCATCATCTGTCACTCTAGAAATTAGAATTTAAATCAAATAAATTGATCATTAAATTTACCTATAAAGTAGATATAAAAATCCAGTCGCGAAAAATTATGAACTTTTCAATTTCCCACTATATAAAACGAAACTCTATAGCTGCACAAGTATAAGTGTCTTTCAAGTCCAGGCTTCTACTTAAAAATATTTATACTTGTTTCTTAACATTACACGTTGTAATCCCAAAAAATTTTAGAAAAACAATCCCAGGTCATGATTATTCATCTCCATCCCCAATTTCAACACCAGTATCTTCATTAGCAGCTAAATATCATTTTTTTCTTATTTATTACTTGTCGTAGACATCTTCCTCTTCTTTCTATATTGGTCTTTTTCTTTTATATATTTTTATATTAAAGTTGGGATAAATAAGTGATAATTTTCTAAATAAGAAAGTAGTTATAATTGAAATCACATGTATTGTTCGTATCGTGTACCACAATGTATCGTATCGCGTCTCATGAGATAGGGTTAAAAAACGATATATATCATAGATAAGTATCGTTTTCTAAAATATCGTGTATCGTATATCATAAGAGATTTGACAACCATGATTAATATAATGTGCCTGCTTTTGTATCCTGTATTTTTGTTTTCACAAATGAAATTAGGGTAATAATTTAAAATATATATAAAAGAAAACTACTCATTAATTTTATTTTTATTTTTTAGGTTTTCAAATGAAAAACCCATATTTCTCCATTGTTAGAGCAAAACTAAAATGAACCATTGTTCTAGTTTTTAAAAACCAAGTAAAATAGTTAATAGCAAGGGAAACTCAAAGTTTGAAAATTTAAAAATTTATATTTTAAAACTCACTCTCATTGAGTATCTTTGTTTTTAGCTTCGTTTTATCCTACTACTTTAATCTTTTCAATTTTTTTGAGAATTGCACAATTTTTGGCAAAAAAATTTCTTGCCAAATTATTCCAAAATTCTAGCTTGGTAACTATCTCTAGGAGAGTGAACCGCATTTTTTTTTTAAATCTTGTTTTTTCAATTCTAGTCAAGGATAAATGCAAAAACCATCCTTTTAGGAGAAATGAAGGAAAATTGGAGAAAAGAGGAGCAAGGCAAGCCTCTTCAAACTTGCCCATGTCACTACATAATAAACTAAGGAAAGAGAGTGCGGGGATACACTCAATATAAAAACATAGGAATAAGATAGTGTTAGAAAAATTACAATCAGAAATCTGAAAATAATGAAATTGGCCTAGAAAAATTGGACTCTAAGCACGTAGTCGCTATCTTTAAAACGTTATTCACTCCCTACTCGAGTAAATCCTCAAGTTTGCAAAAGGGTTTCGGCGAGACTTTTCCAGAATACGAGCCCAATCACTTGAATGTGATACGTTACCTTGAAACAGTAGAGGATCACCCCAAAAAACTTGATCTGATCAAGTACCAAAAATAAAAATGAAAGCAAGAGAATCTCAAACTAGTATCCAAAACAATTTGGTAATTTCAACGTGTTCCAAGCTGTGTCCAGAGATCTCCTTTTATAGATCTCACATATCTTTTTAGACAGACAATAACTGTTGGACCAACAACCATATCTTGGATGGCTTAAATCTTCCATAGATCCCAGCTGCTCCATCCAACGGTTAAATGAAAAGTTGCACACTTTCATAATCATTTATGAAACGATTAATCCCAATGGTCGCATAAACAATCAATATTTGACCAATTCGCCTGACCCAACAGAACGGAATTAACCCAAATTAATGACCCATTAGACTCGATTTGGCCCTGACCGTTAGATTGACCTGATCAAAAAGTCAACTTATGGTGGGATCCTTGCAACGATGCGCATGTGCGAAGTGCCAAGTATGAGCGCCTTAAACGCCAAACGCTATGCACATAGGCACATGGATGGGCGGCTTGCCACTAGGCACACTCTTCTTTTCTTATTGTCAAACTAGGATGGAAGGTAAAATGTTCTATATATAGTATGGACCACGTTTTACACTTTCCAATGTGGAACTATTTATTTTGCATACGAGAATGAAAAGTTCTATTGCTTAAAAACCCACCCAAGAAACAAAGAAATCAAAAAGGAACTTTTTTTTTTAATTAATTAAAAAAATTTATTATATTACAAAATAATAAATAAATATAACAATACCCCACAAATTTCAAATAAAATAAGTTTATATTTATTTATTATTTTATAATATAATAAATATTTTAAAAATAGCATTTTAAAGATAGCGACTACGTACCTTCTCTTCCAATTTCTCGTCCAATTTCATCATTTTCATATTTCTGATCGTAAGTTTTCTAACAATTTTAAAACACTATTCTGCATCATCATGGCATCAAATTTGAAGTGATGAGCCACGACTTCATCAAGTTGGAGTGATTTGACGGCAACAATTTTAAAAAGTAGCAACAAAGTCAAAAGTTGCATTTCGTGTAGACTTTGGAGGTTGCCTATGTTTTGACCACTCCAAAACGCGCAGAGCCTGAAGAATCTGATGGAGAAACTCTTGCCAATGCTCAAAATCGTCAGAGATGGGAGCAAGATGATTATATTTTTGCAAATGAGACATCCTCAATACACTGGCAAATTTATTGTTCTATGTATACCAGAGTACACCGTCTGGGATTTAACTTTTTGGGAGGTACTGGAAAAAAGTATAAAACTGAAGACGCTAGTACGAAGAATTTCATTGCAAGTCATTATCTAGATTATAAAATGATTGATAATAACGAATTCTCAATCAAGTTCATGAGATTCAATATATTATCAGTCAAATTGTTCAAGAGGGCATGAAACTAGATCTCAACTTTCACAATCATGCCATAATCCTTAAATTGCCTCCCTCATAGAAAGACTGCCGGAAGACTCTGAAATATAAAGAAAAAAAAAATTCACTTGAAGAGTTGTGTCACCATCTTCGAGCCGAGGAAGAATTACGTCTTTGCGATAAGAAAGACGAGCACTCCGAATTGGCTTCAAAGGCTCATATGGTAGAAGTTGGTTCGTCCAAATCAAACGGAAAATAGGAAAAACAACTTCAATTCTGATAAGGCTAACAAGAAGAAGAGTCAAGGCCATCAAGGTCATCAGGCCAAAAGAAAAAAGGGCAGCTGTATCACTGTAGCCAACCCAGTCACTTAAAAAAAAATTGCAGACTTCTCAAAAAGGAGAGAGAATTTCAAACGAATGTGACTGAGGAAAAGTTCGTGGCCATGATTTCAAAAATCAATATGTTCAGAAGCGAAAATGACTGGTGGATTGATATTGTTGATTCTCTTTCTTTATGGCATAATAGACTAGGACATGCGAATGTTAATCGTTTAAAAATGTAGAATTGCTTTCAAACTAAAATCACTAGAAAACATTTCAATAGAGTAGAAAGAAAATCTCATATTTTAGAATTCATTAATATTAATATTTGTGATTTAAGTAGTGTTTTGACTAGAGGAGAAAATTAATCGATGACTATTCTAAATACACTTATGTTTATATGTTAAACATAAAGATGAAGATGTAAGAAAATTTAAGGCTTATAAAGAAGTCGAACATCAGTTAAATGTTAGAATTAAAACATTAAAATCAAATAGAGGAAAATACACTTCAAATAATTTCAACGAATTTTGTGAAAATGAGGGGGTTGTACATCTTACAACTGTACCTCACACACCTCAACAAAATGGTACAACAGAAAGAAAAAATCGAGCCTCAATAGAAATGGTAAACGCTACGCTTTTAAATTCGAGACTAAATTTAACTTATGGGGTAAAGCCCAACTCATTGCTTGTCATGTATTAAATAGGGTACCACAACAAAAGAGTTCTAATACAACTCCTTATTAGTGATGGAAGAAAGGAAAATCAAATCTTAAATACATTAAAGTGTGGGGGTGTCGTGCCCTGGTTAGACCGTCAGGTTTTAAAAGACCCAAGTTACGTAATAGAGCCACATAATGTATATTTATTAGTTACTCATTAACCAATAAAGCATACATATATTTAGTAATAAAATCTAAGGGTGCAATTGATCATAACAGTATAATAGAATCTAGAGATGTTGAATGTTTTTAACACTGTTTTTCTTCTATTTTTAGAATTAATGAAAATTCTAATATAAAAAACTAAGTATAGATTCTGAAATGTAGAAGACATGGATCTTAAAATAAGTAAAAGATCATATTTTTATATGTTTGTAGTTGAATGGACTAGATTAAAATAAGTGAAGGAAACCATGTTTTCTTTTCATATCGAAAATGATTGTTTACTATTTGATGAAGCTATGAAATCACAAGATGTTGCCTTTTAGAAAGAAGCAATTAATGATGAAATAGAATTTATAATGGGTAATAAAACATAAAAACTAGTTGATCTTGCTGAAGGATCTAAATTTATATATTGTAAATGAATTTTCAAAAGAAAACTTAAAGCCGATGGAACCATAAATAAGTTTAAGGCCAGATTGATGGCCAAAAGATTTAGATAAAAAGAAGGTATCGACTTTTTTGATACATATGCACCTGTAGCCAGAATTTCGACTATCAGGATCTTAATAGCACTTGCTTTTATTTTTCACTTACAAATTCATCAAATGGGTGTGACAACCGCTTTCTTAAATAGTCAATTGGAAGAAGTGAATTTGGAACAACTTTAAGGCTTTGTAATGTCTGGACAGGAGTGAAAAATTTATAAATTAATTAATTCTCTTTATGGTTTAAAATAGGCTCCGAAGCAATGACATGAGAAATTTGAAAGTATTATTGTCTCTAATGGTTTCAAAATTAATAAATCTGATAAATGTGTTTATAGTAGATTTTCATAAAATAAAGGAGTTATTATATGTTTATATGTTGATAACATGCTTATATTTCATAATGATTTGGATAGTATAATGTATTCTAAGTCATTTCTCTCTTCCAGTTTTAAAATGAAGGATATGAATAGTGCTGATGTTATTTTAAGAACTAAAATAATAAGAAACGATAATGAGTTTAATTTGACCCAATAGCATTACATAGAGAAAGTTCTCAATAAATATTACCATTTAGATGGTAAACCTGCATCTACACCATATAATCCTAACATAAAACTTTCTTGTAATAAGAGTAGATTTGTAAATCAATTAGAGTACGCTAGAGTAATGATAGTTTGATGTATGCAATGCAACCTGACTTAGCATATGCAGTTGAAAATTTGAGTAGAGATACTAGTAATCCATTCCATGATTATTGGAATGTTATATCTCATGTGTTTAGATATTTAAAAGAAACTGTATATTATACTCTAAATTATACTAGTTTCCCTAATATATTAGAAGGCTATGGTGATGCAAGTTGGAACTCAGATTCGGATGAATTTAAGACAACGAATGGATGGGTATTCAAACTAGGAGGTGTTGTGATCTCATGGTGATCTAAAACACATACATGTATCACTCATTCCTCAATGGAATCTGAGGCTATTGCCTTGACGACATGTGCAAAGAGGCAGAATGGCTTCAGAATTTAGTTTGGAAATTCCTATGCGACCAAAGCCTAACACAGTGAGGCTACTAGAGAAAAAGCCTACAATAAAGCTTATAATGGAAAGAATAGACATATAGGTCTGCGACACAGTTATATAAGAGAATTACTCAAGGATGGAGTATTGTGTAGATTCAATTGGGACCAATACTAATTTCGCTGATCCATTTACCAAAAGACTATCAAGAGATTTGGTAAAGAAAACATCTAAAGGGATAGAACTAAAACCATATAGGTGATCACCTATGTCAAAAAATCTAACTTAATATTTGTACATAAAATCTTTAAGTTCAATGGAAGAGTATGACATGAGAGTGATGTTTAGAAGCACTTTAATGTACTTAAATGTTCATCCCAAGAAAGCTGCAAAGTTCTTTGAATTTGTAATGAAAAAGAAAAGGATGAGTATTTACTCTTAATAAGTCTATAACATTTTATTTTAATGTGTTTATAGAAACACATTAGATAGACTTATCTATATGAATGTGGAGGTGATGCCACTTCCTATGAGATTATGATTTTTTTCAAAATCATTTATGAAAAACCGCGTATAAGTACAAGGCCATAATAGTGTTAGCTTTATAGAAAACTCAATTTTAAGAAAATATGTGTGTTATCCGGTCTCGTCACGTAAGGTTTTTCAGTTCAAAACCAGTCTCTGTACACCCTGATAAGACTTTGATGAGTTTGCACTAAGTGAAGGTTCAAACCCAAAAGGTACCCTTAATGGTATGCAGATATGTTTGATAACAGTGTCTTTATTTTATTTGAAATTGGAGGGTTATTATATTTATTTATTATTTTATATTATAATAAATATTTTCAATTAATTTCAAAAGAAAATAAAACTTCCTTTTCAATTTCTTTATTTTTTGGGTCAGTTTTTAGTCAATAGAACTTTTGATTCATGTACGCAAAATAAATAGGACCATATTGGAAAGTGTAAAATATAGTCCATGCTATTTATAGAAACTTTTGCCTTCTATTTTGTTTGACAATAAGAAGAGAAGAGTGTGTTAAGCGACAAGTCACCACAACATCGCACGCGAGCGCGTGTGGCAATTGGCATTTAGGTGCATTGGCGCTTTAGGCGCACACACTTAGCACTTCACACGTGCGCATCGTCGTGAGGATCCCATAGGGGTCCACCATAAGTTTTGACTTTTTGATCGGGTCGATCCAACAGTCAGATTATTAATGGGCCAAATGGATTCCGGTCTAATGGGTCATTAATTAGTGGGTTAATTTTGTTCTATTGGGTCAAATGAATTTGTTAAATATTGACCGTTTATGCGACCATTTGGATTAGCCGTTTTATAACCACTTATAAAAGTGTACAACTTTTTTAATTTAATATTTGAAAACATACAATTTTCCATCTAACCATTGGATGGAGCAGTTGGGATCAAAGAAAGATCCGAGTCATCCAAGATATGACCATTGTTGGTCCAACAGTCATATTGTTTTTTTGAAAAGACACTTGAGATCTATAAAAGATCTCTGAACATAGCTTGGAGCACTCTGAAATTACCGAATTCCTTTGCATACTAGTTCGAGATTCTCTGCTTTCAATTTTATTTTTGGTACTTAATCATATTGAGTTTTCTGGGGCGATCACGTATTTCATTCAAGAGATTGGGCTCGTTATATCCTGAAAACGTCTCGTTGGAATCGTTTTGCAACCTTGAGGATTCACTCGAGTAGGGAGCAAAGCGAATAACGTTTTAAAGATAGTGACTACGTGCCTCGAGTCCAATTTCATCATTTTCAGATTTTTTATCATAATTTTTCTAACAGATAAAAGGGGGACCAACAAAGGAAAGCTATTCACATGAACTCCATACTATCTAAGAAACTCATCCATTAAATGATATCCACATTCACATATAGGTAGATGGCAGTCAAGGAGCACATGATCTCTAAATTCTAGAGCCTTAGGTAAAGGCTCCAAATAAATTATATATGTACATCCAGCTTTAGCTTATTTCCATCTTAAATGTTACAATTAGTACCACTAAAATAATATTTGAACATCCAGCTCCCCTAGAAGAGCCTGAAATCATCAATTACATGTAATTGCATTTCCTATAGGATGCTTTGTAGTCTCTCAGTCCAATCCTCTTCATAAGCATGTAGTCTCTCAGGAATAGATATTTGAAATTATAGTTTCTGCCTTAATGGTAATAGGGCGTACACATTACGATGTCTAGAAGTGCACCTTCATGCAACGTTCCGTTGTCTTCTTGGGATTCATTATCTCGACCGATGGAATGGTCGCAGACCCCGAAAAAGGTTAAACCCATTGTGGAGTGGCCTGAACCTAAGAACATACACGGTGTCCGCAGCTTTCATGGTTTGGCTACTTTCTATCGTCATTTCATCAAAAGCTTTAGCACCATCATGGCATCAATTACTGATTGCATAAAAAAGGGGGACTTTAAATGGGGTAAAGCCGAGACGAAAGCCTTTGCTGAGATCAAACAACGTCACCGCGCTTGCGGACTTTTTCAAAGTCTTGATCGCATGACGTACGACGTGTGGGTATAGGAGTGCTTAGCCAAGAGGGTCACCCAGTGGCCTATTTTAGTGAAAAGTTCAATGAAGTGAAGCAAAAATACTCCACTTATGACAAGGAGATCTATGCGGTCGTCCGATCTCTTTGGTATTGGAAACATTACGTTAGGCCACAAAAACTTGTTTTGTTCTCTGACCAGGAAGCCTTACACTTTCTTGCTTCAGAAAAAGTTGAACCCAAGGCACGCGAAGTGGGTCGAGTACTTTCAAGGGTTCACATTCGTGTTAAAGCATAAGGTCGGTGCTGAAAACAGGGCTGCTGATGCACTTAGTCGTTGAGTGGCGACTTTGCGCACAATGAGCACCGAGGTCCTCGGGTTCGAAAGGTTAAAGGATGAGTACCCCGAGTGCCCAGATTTTCAGGTTGAGTACACTGCACTCCTTAGTGACCCGACCAGCACACACTCCATGTACACCATCCAAGATGGGTACTTGTTCAAAGACCCTTACACTTCATTGCATGACTTTCTCATTTGGAAGTTACATGTCGGAGGGTTAGCCGGGCATTTCGGGCTTAATAAAACTGTTGCGCTCGTAGAGATGTCGCCCGGGACGTCAAACATCATCGTACTTGCCAAGTGTCAAAACAAACTAAACAAAATACCAGCTTGTACAACCCATTACCCGTGCCACACACCGTGGCAAGACCTCTCAATAGACTTCGTGCTTGGACTTCTTAAAACTCCGAGGAAGCACGATTCCATCTTTGTTGTAGTGGACCGATTTTCCAAGATAACCCACTTCATTCCTTGTTCCAAAGCCTCTAATGCATCCCATATTGCAAAATTGTTTTCTGCGGAGGTAGTACATCTTCATGGGTTGCCCAAAACCATTGTGTCTGATAGGGATATCAAATTCACTAGCTATTTTTGAAAGACCCTTTGGCACGTGATGGGCACACCGCTTCAATTTTCAACAGCTTATCACTTTCAAATGGATGGCCAAACCGAGAGTACCAATAGGAGTTTAAGAAATCTCTTTCATAGTCTTGTCGGTGATCATGTTAGGACCTGAGATACCATTTTACCTACAGTTGAGTTTGCCTACACTAATTCTGTCAATAAGTCCATAGGCATGAGTCCTTTTGAGGTAGTACATGATCATAGGCCTAGGACACCACTAGATTTGATCCCTATGTTTGCATCCCATAGAGTGTCAGAGTCTGCCGATGCATTTGCACAACACATTCATAACTTGCATGCAGAAATTAGACAAAAGATCAATGCAAGCAATAATCAATATAAGTTATCTGCAGATGCTCACAAACGTTTTAAAGAATATCAAGTGGGTGATTATGTGATGGTCCGGGTCAGGCCTGAGCGGTTCCCATCGGGATCCGCCAAGAAGCTTCAATCCCAAGGCGTTGGACCTTTTAGAATTTTGGCTAAGAGTGGTCCTAAGGCATACGTGCGTGAGCTTCCTCCAGGTACGGGGGTTAGTTCAACGTTCAATGTGGAGGACTTGGTTCCTTACTTGGGTTTTACCCCACCTCCTAAAAACCTACTCCAGCCACCTCACAGCCCTAGCCCCAAACCAACTTTGTAGCCCGTACCTCTCCCTTCCCCAAGTAGACAGAGAAAATATGAGATAGAAGATATAGTACTTGATCATGCGGCCTCTACACATAACGGAGGATTCCAGAAATATTTGGTTAAATGGGTCGGTAAACCGGAGTCTGAAAACACTTGGATCCATAAGAATGAAATTCGCCGTTTAAACCCCGACTTGATCGACATTTACCACGAGCGTGTTTCATCGGTGATGAAACCTTTTTGGTCCAGGGGAATTGATGGGGACGTCGAGTACGTGGACATTGGTTTTGGACCACATTGCTTCTACCAGCATCGAAAGAAGCGAAGAGGGAGCCCAAGTAGCCTGAGTACCTCAACTTCAAGGGAGAAATGAAGGCAAAAGACAATATCAGGCGACAGACGTCTGTAGATTCAGCACGAACGTCAGGATTTAGTGAACCTCACTGTTTTGGTACACGGACGTCCGTAGTGCCCCACAGACGTCCGTGGTTCTGAGTTCGTAGGTCACGAACATCTATGACCTCCAGGACGGGCGTCCGTTGGGTGACTCCGTCCCAGCGACGAAATTTCTAATTTTGCGAAATTTTCCTTTTTTCATTCTTTTATTATTATTAAGACTCTTTATTTCGAGTTTTACTTTGGTGGCCTATATAAGGAGGCTTGTAAATACTTTTAATTAATTATTGAATATTTTGAATGCATTATTGCTTGAATATTCTTCTTCTCGAGTTGGGTTTGGTGTGAAGCCAAGGGAGTGACTCCCTAAGCTATCTTTTTATCTTTACTATTATCTATCTCTGTTTTTTCATCTTCTACCTAAATTGATCTCATATTCCAAAAGCCTTAATTCAATCGAACCCTAAATCCATCCAACCATAAACCTATTCCAAACCATAAGCCTATTACAAAGCCATCAACCGATTACGAGCCCTAAACCAATTCCGCAACCTTAGTGAGAGCCCGTGAATGTACATCGGATCGAAAAGGAACGCCCAAGCCTAGATAGTGGGACTTGCGCATCAAACTAGACCCTAGCCGGATCTCGCATGATCTACCCATCAAAATTCTTCGAACCCTAAGGTATTTAAGATAATTTTGAGATTAAGCTTGATTTAATTTTATTTAATTTCGGCGATTAGCATAAAAATCATATTCACGCATTATAGGGTTACCGTCCCGCGTCAGTTTTGGTATTAAAGACCTAGGTTTTCTAGGTTAGGGCATCTTTGTTTGTCATATTTATTGTATTGCATTGTTTTTCTTTTGTGAGTCCATATTGCATTCCATATTAGAACCCTATTAGGAATCTGTGATCACCATGGACTCGAGTGCGATTCTCAATACCCTTAAAGGTATGCAAGAAGAATTGGATGTGATTAGTGCACGTCTGAATACCATAGAGAAAGCCCAAACATCCCTAGGAGTTGGTAATGGTAGATTGTGTGATCGAATCAACCAACTGGAAACGGTTGATGAACTTCAAGATTAACACCAAGGGCGCAATGGTCGCCAAGGTAATCGAAATCATAATCATACGAATCCTCGTAGAGATGACTACGACCCCGAAGTGCAACTCCTTAAAAATGTTGAGATTCCGACTTTCGATGGAAGAAGGGACCCTACAGTCTTCATCGATTGACTTTCCGACATGGATCAACACTTTGATTGGTATGGCATGAATGACGATTATTGTGTCAGACTCGCTAAAATGAAATTGTTTGGTCAAGCTCAACTTTTCTGGCTCAATGTCGAGCGCATTAGGGTGAATGCGGGTTGTCCTCCCATTACCCGTTGGGACGACATGAAGGAGAGACTTATTGAGAAGTATATTCCTTTATCATACCACCAACGCCTACTCGACCAGTGGCAAAATTTACGCCAAGGTGGTATGCCCGTAATGATTACATTGCCAAATTCGAAGAGTTCATGATGAGGGCCAAGGTATAAGAAGACCCTGAAATCACTCTCTAGATTCCGCACCGGACTACGACTTGATTTGCAAAAAGAATTGATTTCTCACCCCGTGAAAACTCTTAAAAGATGATATGTTGTTGTGCAAGATCTAGAACGATATTTGAAAACATCGGTGGTGAAGAGGACCGAGCCACAATTTAGTGATCAACGCTCCGGTGAGGGACGATTTAATCCTCCTCCCAAGCCTACACAACCTGTCCCTACCAATACGAGGTTTGAAAAGGGAAGAGGTGTAATCGGAGAATCCTCAAGAGGCAGCTCTCAAATTAAGTGCTATAAATTTCATGGGATGGGACATTTTGTTGCCCAATGCCCAACAAAAGACCCCCAAAGGAATCTCTTCATTGAGGAAGATGAAGGTGATTAGTGGCTGAAGAGGAAGTGTTTGAGCTGAATTGCACACCCAGTGACGAGGGGGGTGATGCTATTGGTCATGCTTTAGTTATAAGGTGTGCCCTTGCACAGCCTCAACTGGATGAGAAGCATGACTGGTAAAGGAAGAACATCTTCCACAGTTGTAAGGTCATCGTGGATAGCGGTAGTTGCACCAATGTAGTGTCAACTCATGTCGTACGCAGCTTGGGGCTTACACTCGAAGCCCACCCGAGACCTTATAAGGTTGCATAGGTCGACTATTCATCTATTCCCGTGTCGAAAATGTGTCGTATACTGATTCAGTTAGGTTTTTATTTGGACACCTTATGGTGTAATGTGGTGCCGATGAATGTGGGCCATATCATTTTGGGAAGGTCGTGGGTCTACGACATGGATGTGACCCTTTTTGGCCGATCAAACATATGCACGTTAATGCATAAGGGCAAAAAGATCACTTTACACCCTTTGTCTCCCAAAACACTGTCGACCAACAAAGTCGAAAAGAAGGGCGAGACATCTAGATCCATCAATATTGTGAGCCCTTCAGACTTCGAGAAAGCGTCATTAGATGAGAGTGTGGTGTACATAGTCGCATCGTTGAGAGTGCTCCCGAGTCAGTGAGTGAATACCTTAAGGAGGTTGAGCCGATCTTGAAAGAGTTTACGGATGTCTTCCCTAAAGACTAACCAAACGAACTCCTTACTTTGTGTGACATCCAACGCGCAATCGACTTGGTTATCGGATCCACCTTACCAAACCTGCCCACTACAGGTTGAATCCGGTTGAGCACACCGAGTTGACTTGGCAAGTAAATGATCTCCTTCAGAAGGGGTTCATCCAAGAGAGTCTGAGCCTGTGTGCCGTCTCTGCCCTACTCACTCCTAAGAAAGATGGTACATGACGCATGTGTGTGGATAGTCGTGCAATTAATAAGATTACGGTTAAATCGGTTTTTCATACCAAGGCTTGATGACACGCTCGATATGATAGTTGGTGCCACTATCTTTTCTAAGACATCAAGAGTGGCTACCATCAAGTCTGAATCCGCCCTAGTGATGAGTGGAAAACCGCCTTTAAGACTAAGGATGGTCTTTATGAGTGGATGGTCATGCCATTTGGGATATCTAATGCCCCGAATACTTTCATGAGACTCATGACCGAAGTCTTGAGGCCGTTTCTAGGCAAATTCCTAGTTGTGTATTTCGATGACATCTTGATTTATAGTCACGACAAGGATCAACACTTGAACCACCTCAAGCTGGTTTGTGTCCTAAAGGGCGAGAAGTTGTTTGCGAACCTCAAGAAGTGCACCTTCATGCAACGTTTCGTTGTCTTCTTGGGATTCATTATCTCGGCTGATGGAATGGTCGTGAACCCTGAAAAGGTTGAAGTCATTGTGGAGTGGCCCGAACCTAAGAACATACACGATGTCCGTAGCTTCCATGGCTTGGCTACTTTCTATCATCGCTTTAGCACCATCATGACCCCAATTACTGATTGCATGAAAACCGCGATGAAAGCCTTTGCCGAGATCAAACAACGGATGCATAGTGCCCTCGTCATGCGCTTGCTGGATTTTTCCAAAGTCTTCGAAATCGCATGCGGCACATCGGGTATGGGTATAAGAGGAGTGCTTAGCCAAGATGGTCACCCAGTGGCCTATTTTAGTGAAAAGTTCAATGAGGCGAAGCAAAAATACTCCACCTATGACAAGGAGTCTTATGTGATCGTCCGATCTCTTTGGTATTGGAAACATTACCTTAGACTGCAAGAATTTGTGTTGTTCTCCGATCATGAAGCCTTATGCTTTTTTGCTTCACAGAAAAAGTTGAACCCAAGGCATGCAAAGTGGGTCGAGTACATTCAAGAGTTCACATTCGTGTTAAAGCATAAGGCCGATGCTGAAAACAGGGCTGCTGATGCACTTAGTCGTCGAGTGGCGACTTTACGCACAATGAGCACCGAGGTCGTCAGGTTCAAAGGTTAAGGGATGAGTACCCCGAGTGCCCAGATTTTGGGGTTGAGTACACTGCTCTCCTTAGTGACCCGACCAGCACACACTCCGTGTACACCATCTAAGATGGGTACTTGTTCAAAGGTAATCGTCTTTGCATCCCTCACACTTCATTGTGTGACTTTCTCATTTAGGAGTTACATGTCGAAGGGTTAACCAGGCATTTCGGGCATAATAAAACTGTTGCGCTCGTAGAGGATAGGTTCTTTTGGCCTAGTCTAATGAGAGATGTCGCCGGGGTTATCAAACATTGTCGTACTTGCCAAGTGTCAAAACAGACTAAACAAAATATCGGCTTATATACCCCATTACCCGTGCCACACACACCGTGGCAAGACCTCTTAATGGACTTCGTGCTTGGACTTCCCAAAACTCCAAGGAAGCACAATTTTATCTTTGTTGTAGTAGACCGATTTTCCAAGATGACCCACTTCATTCCTTGTTCCAAAACCTCCGATGCATCCCATATTGCTAAATTGTTTTTCGTGGAGGAAGTACGTTTTCATGGGTTGCCCAAAACCATTGTGTCTGATAGGGATGTCAAATTCACTAGCTATTTTTGGAAGACCCTTTGGCACATGATGGGCACACTGCTTCAAATTTCAACAGCTTATCACCCTCAAACGGATGACCAAATCAAGAGAATCAATAGGAGTTTGGGAAATCTCCTTCGTACTCTTGTCGGTGATCATGTTAGGACCTGGGATACCATTTTGCCCACAGCTGAGTTTGTCTACAATAATTCTGTCAATAGGTCCATAGGCATGAGTCCTTTTGAGGTATTACATGGTCATAGGCCTAAGACACCACTAGATTTGATCCTCATGTCTGTATCTCATAGAGTGTCAGAGTCTGTCGATGCATTTGCACAACACATTCATAGCTTGCATGCCGAAATTAGACAAAAGATTAATTCAAATAACAATCAATATAAGTTATCTGCAGATGCTCACAGGCGTTTTAAAGAATATCAAGTGGGTGATTATGTGATGGTCCGAGTCAGGCCTGGGCGATTCTCATCGGGATCCGCCAAGAAGCTTCAGTCCCGAGGCGCTAAACCTTTTAGAATTTTGGCTAAGAGTGGTCCTAATGCATACGTGCTTGAGCTTCCTCTAGGTAGTGGGGTTAATTCAATGTTCAATGTGAAGGACTTGGTTCCTTACTTGGATTTTACCCCACCTCCTAAAAACCCACTCCAACCACCTCATAGCTCCAATCCAACTTTGCAGCCTGTACCTCTCCCTTCCCCAAGCAGACAGAGAAAAGATGAGATAGAAGATATAATAAGTGATCATGCCGTCTCTACACATAACGGAGGATTCCAGAAGTATTTGGTTAAATGGGTCGGCAAACCGGAGTCCGAAAACACTTGGATCCACGACAATGAAGTTCGTCGTTTAAACCCCGACTTGATCGAAATTTACAATGAGCGTGTTTCATCGGTGATGAAACCTTGTCGGTCTAAGAGGATTGACGGGGGCGTCGAGTATGTAGACATTGGTTTTGGACCACATCGCTTCTACCGGCGTCGAAAGAAGCGAAGAGGGAGCCCAAGTAGCCTAAGTACCTTAGCTTCAAGGAAGAAACGAAGGCAAAGGACAACGTCAGGCGATGGACGCCCGTAGATTTAGCACGGATGTCCGGATTTAGTGCACCTCACTGTTTTGGTGCACAGACGTCCGTAGTGCCCCATGTACGTCCATGGTTCTGAGTTTGTAGGCCACGGATGTCCGTGACCTCCAGGACGGACGTCCGTAGGACGACTCCGTCCCAACGACGAAATTTCTAATTTTGTGAAATTTTCCTTTTTTCGATTTTTTATTATTATTAGGACTCTTTATTTCAAGTTTTACTTTGGTAGCCTATATAAGAAGGCTTGTAAATACTCTTTATTAATTATTGAATATTTTGAATGCATTATTGCTTGAATATTCTTCTTGAGATGGGTTTGGTGTAAGGCCAAGGTAGTGATTCCCAAAGCTATCTCTTTATCTTTTCTATTATCTATCTCTGTTTTCTCTTAATCTTTTACCTAAATTGATCTCATATTCCAAAAGCTCCCTAAATCTATCCAACCATAAACCTATTCCAAAGCATAAGCCTATTACAAAGCTATAAACCGATTACGAGCCCTAAACCAATTCCGTAACCCTAGTGAGAGCCCGTGAATCTACATCGGATCGAAGACGAACACCCAAGCTTGGAAAAAGCTAGAGCTCTATCTCTAGGCCCGACCCCGCCTGAAATCTAACGGGACTTGCGCATCGGACTGAACCATAGCTGGATCTCGAGTAATCTACCCATCAAAATCTTAAAACCCTAAGGTATTTAAGATAATTTTGAGATTAAGCTCGATTTAATTTTATTTAATTTTGGCAAATAGCATAAAAATCATATTCACGCATTATAGGGTTACCGTCCCGGGTCAGGAATTCACTTATCTCTCTACACGTTGTTCTTAGACTAGTTGTTGCCCTCTCATACGTCTTAAATAATTTCAGCATATAAATTCAGGACACATTCTTCCTCAACATTCACCAGATTAGTTGTCTCGATGCTCGACCATAAGCCTTCTCTAAATCAATGAAGACCATATGTAGGTTTTTCAGGTCTCATCATAGGGATTTGGTGGGATATTTTATAGCTGTATGCCAACCTAATGTATCCGTAACTTGAAGCATAAAGATAATTACTTCGGTAAAATCTAACATAAATTATTGGACCATTGTTCATTAACTAATATGTCTTATATCTTCTATGCATTTGGATAGTATTCTTCTCTTTAAAATATCTTACTCTCATCAATCATCATAAGTAACAAAGCTGATTTTATCGAAAAGATCCACTTTGCCAAAATCAGTTTAAAAGCAAATATTGTCCTAATCATACCAAGAAGCATTAGCTTTGAATATGTGCAATAAATTGTCCTTGTAGAATTGTGATTAAAAAATTACAACAAAATATCATTTAACCTAACTTCACAAACAATTCGTCTAGTCCACTTGAACAACTCATACCTTTCTATCAGATATGCTTTTGGGGTAATGGTATATATGCTTTCTATGCCAAATTCTGTGCGTGCACCACAACATGTATATGGACACTTTGTTTCACTTTCAACCTTGCTTCCTTACACACAACAACATTGTTCATGATCGTTGCACAACATTTGGATGTCCAACTTTTGCAATAATTTCCTATCATATTCGACCCATTTTTTCATCCTATGTTGCATCTACAACTTTTAAAAAATAGAATCATTCTTTGATGTTATCATACAATTAACTAAACTTATCTTTGTATTAGAATTAGTCAACCCATTGATAGACAATTCTTATGCATCCAGTATTCTTAACACGATTTCAAATCAACATCACATTACAGCCTTAACCCACCTATTTTTGGGTCGGTTTGCAAGACCTATTTCAAATCTAACTCAATATTTTCATTTTTAGTTGTAATAAAGTAGTTTGTAGTCTATCATATGTAGGCAACATGTATCCTACCAAATGAGTACTACGTGCATTCTTGACCATTTGCTTAAGATATGGAGACCTAATCAAGTTGAAGGATAAACCCATGGACAAGAAGCGTGAGTCATCAAGTGCTCATTGCAAGCTACAAAATTAAACAGTTTTTTTTTTATCGATAAAAAAAAAAACTAAACAGTTCAAACATACAATTATCTCCACTTCCTCTTTTTTTTTTACATAATTTGGGAATTTTGGCAATGATATATTGACAGTAGAACAACTACTTGGTTCTCGAGTATTTTTCTTGTTTGTTCCATATCAACCATTTAATGAAATGTGGCTAATTCACCATTAAGAGTGCTACACAGCCTAACTACGCAATTAGGTATCAATAATAAATTCTCACTTTATAATATTGTTTAAAACAAATACTGCACAATTTTCATCAGAAGCTACAATTTAGTCCCCAGCTTGTATCCTCCATAGGTTTTTCACGAATTGCCATAGAGGTCTTTTAAAGTAATAATATCTTCTTTGTTTGCCATTCTCTAGAAACTATTAACCAAAAATAACGAAATATATCTGAATTGTATTGTACAGGTTCATATAACTATTTTTAAAAAGTAAGGATCAGTTTCTCAGAATGAATACCATGAATATGTAAATTTTTTAAAAAATGGTTTGCAAAGATTGTTTAAATTATATAAATAGAATGATTTAAAACTGAAAGTGATTCATTCATTCATTGTCTCCATGCCAATTTTTAAGGGTAAAAATGAGGGGGGAGGGGATTTATTTGAAAATCCTCCCTCTCTTTTTCTATATTAAAAGGCCCAACATAAAGAGTTTCATATTTAAAAAATCCACTCTCTCAGTTTATATCTCAGAAGCGAAAAGGGTTCATATTTATGTAATAACCCTCCTTTTCGGGTTTCATATTTTAAACCCATCAGCCTTTTCGAGATATAAAGAAGAAAATAAGTGTGTGCATGTATCACAAGACAGTTTGAGGGTGAGAGACATGAGAGGATAGGCGAGATGAGAGGATGGGCAAGATGAGAAAGGGAGACTCATTGTTGTCACAAAAAGCTCCACCTTTTTCTTTGTTGATCAAGATTTGCCAAAAATCATTGTCAAAAGCTTTCTTTTTGCTCAAATTTCATCTCTGGATTAATGAGAGAGAGAGAGAGCAAGAAAACGTGTTAAAGTCAGTTTAAGGGCACCTCCCCATATAAATATTCTATAATCCATTAAAAACCTTAAACACGTGTTGACAAGGCCATGTACTAACACCTAGCGATGACATCATCATGGCACAAGTATCATACATGTCAAGCCATGTTGTTCAATGACATGTCATGTCACCATGTCGGCATGTAAAAAAAAATTAAAATGTCGTACCTAGGTAGCACTGCCTTAAATTAAATATTTGTTATCTTAGGATACAGTTTCAGCCTTTCAGGTATGCAATACCTTGATATCCACCAGAGTGACATTTCATTCTAATATGTCTAGAATACCTTTTAACAATATTACTATGGCATTTGGTTTAATGACATTTTGGAGAATCTTGTCATGTCAAGGAGTTCCCAAGTGTCCCTTGATGTAAAACTACCTCAAATTAAATATTTGATATGGTTTCAAGCATGGAAAACCCTAGATATACGCCAAAGGGACCCATCACTCTAATAGTTTGATACACTATACACAACAAATTTACACAGAATAAAATGAAAGTATATCACCACCCGCATAGCATATGGCCAATGTTCTTAAAATCGCTAGGCGGGGTTGGGCGGTCTGGGGGACGTTCGGGCGGAAATCGCTGGGTGGCGCCCCAAGATCCAGGCGGCCACTATATATATATATATATATATATATATATATATATATGTGCTACTTGCCAGAATAGGAGGAAGAAAAAAAAGAAAAGAAGAACAAAAAAAAAGTTGTGCTCACTGCTCAGTTGCCGAAAAAAAAAGTGTTGTGCAAGATCATAAAAAACTGAGGAAGAAGAAGAAGAAAAAAACTAAGAAAAAGAAAAAAAAACTGAGGAAAAAGAAGAAAAATAAAGGAGATAAAAAAAATAAAAAAAATGGGGACTGGGGCGACCCGGGCGGGTCCGAGGCGGCCCAGGGCGGGTGCCCCAAATCCGGTCCGCCCCGGAGTCCGCCCAGGCCTAAATCGGGGAGCCCGGGGGCCCGAACCGCCCGGGCGATTTTAAGAATAGTGCATATGGCACACTTCATATCAGCATGTGGAGACATAGCGCAAAGCAAACCTCTCCTATTACAATAGTTCGTAAAGACACTTATGGGTATTGCTTTCACCTGGTATAGAATTACCATCCGCAATCCATCACCAATTGGGAACACACAACACATTTAAACGATTTCACTATGACACTTGGTTTAAAGACATTTAGGAGCATTATGCCATGTCAAGGAGTTTCCAACACTTCTCTTTCTCAACTGTCCGACTTTCCATAAATATTCCATGCGACTCTAGGCCCTCGTAGGACCTAATTAGTCAGTGCCATGTCATTGTCTTCTTCTAGAACCCTTGGGACCCGAAATTAGTACAGACCCCAACCCTTCCTCTTCTTTGTGAATCAAAATTTCAAGACCGTCACACAATTTAATCTCAAATCGGAAGCCATCTCGTCCCCTGCCAGTCCACTGCTCTTACCATTGGAAGAATCTAGATAGCATGACAACATCAAAGAGTATATTTATCAAGGGGTTCATCTCTTCTCATTTTAAGCCTCTCATCACTAGAACCAGGGTCCCAATTTTCCAATGCAAGTTTTTATTACCTTTCAACATCTCAGCTCAAGTAATGCTTCATCTTCTTTTTTAAACTTCCGCTCTCACGATTCAACGACAATGACCACTTGAAATATTTTTCCAGCCACCAGTATATCATCATCTCTAAGTATGCTTTCCCATTACACACCCTTGAAACAAATCTTTAAAAAGAGACAAGTTCTACTTATTCCGATCAACAGCACTAAAACCTCCACACCACTTCCCAACTATTTTAAGAGCACAAATATCCCAAGCATGAAAAGGGAGGCCATGCACCAAGATCCAAAATGCAATCACTAGATTGGGGGATCTAAATATCATTTGAATGATAATTCCAAGGTGTTAAGTCCATTGTGTTATAGCCAAATGGTGAGTTACACATTTTCAACAGTCAATTCTGCTCCTCACCACATGAGAAGAAGACCAGAAAGGCTTTACCATCAAACAAATTATCTAGGGTGTACAAAGCCTAGCAAGGAGATACCATCTACGCAAAAAATCTTCTATTTCCTTAAAGTCACGCAACTCCATTCTGAGGTAAATCCTCATTACAAGGTAAGCTACAACATTCTTTCTTGGGCTAGCCAAGATGATGGCCCTCCTCAAAGTTCAAGGATTGCTTCAAACCAATCCTGCTTACATAACACATCATTGTCATCGTCGTCACCATCATTGACCCGTCTATTTAAGTGGCTTTGTAAGTCTTATTTCTCCACTCAATTAAGCTTATAACTTTCATCTTTAATTTGAACTGTGAAAAAACTTATGAACAATCCTTCATTTTAGAATCCATAGATCGGATAATTCATATCATCCAATGAATGTAATAATTGGGCCCACTTTAATTCAACATATAATCTACCATCCTGATGACTTGGATTGTTCAAAGCCAACTGCCGTGTGGTCCAACAAGTGGACGTTCATGGAATAATTTGCTTATAAGTGGTCATATGTCATTATTCCTTCAAGAAATGTTTGATTGTATAGAAATGAAAAAATAAAAGACTTTGATTTAATTCAAATTGAAACATACAACTCTTAGACTACAAGAAATGTAAGCTAAACGGAGTTTAATTTGAAGTTGGATTCTGCATAATGGACATTCAAGATCACATTATCACTTGTGTTTGCCATATCTTGAGTAATTACTGAAACAACCTAGCACGATGGTTCCTATTAATTTTCTGTAAATCAAGCATGAGATCACAAAAGGGTTATTACTCAACATTTTGCCACCTCCATTCTCTGTGGATTTCTCCTGTGGGGCATTGCAATACAGCTCATAGTAATTTTTTCAATTCAATCAGGCCATTCACCTATTGCGTAGAGATTGTTGGTTGTTCTCCAGAACAGACATAGACTCCTACAATTAAGTCATAAAAGGATCAAGTTTTAATTCTTGGTATGCAAAGCAACAATCCAATCTCAGCTGATCGGTTTGATCAAATCTGCAGCATCAACTCAAAGAAACCCCTAATATAAGATCTTGAATGCACAATAGAAAATACGTTGTATCTTGTAATGATAGAAGAAAATCGCATATTGAACACACCTAAATTACAAAAAGCCAAACTGCATTTTGTTCATGAGAAAGCTCTACTATATAAGGCTAATTTGATAAAGTTTTCAATAATGCATCTGCTTCATACCCTAAGCAGTCTAGATTAAAGAAAAACAAACAATTTTCAGTAACAATGAAAGCTCGAAACCTTCTTTAGATTCTCACCTCACCAAATGCCGTTGCTGCCTCTCTTGGAGATCATCTGCCACGGCTTGCCTCAAGCTCTCCCCAAAATAGTAATCTGACTTCTCATTATCAAGCGCCCTCGCAGGTGGACCCATCTCCTTGGGATCCATCCACGGTGTCGGCTCTGGGTCCCCTGCCAACTGGCACATATTATGCAACACACAACATGCAACAATAGTCTGCGGAGAGTGATTAAGGCCCACATTCAAATCCCGCAAAATTCTCCACCTCCCCTTTAGCAAACCAATAGCCTGTTCCACAGTTGCCCGTCCCCGCATTAGTGCAGAATCAAAGGCATTCTGCGCAGGAGTTCCAGTCCTGCTCGAGGAGAAGGGTGTGAGGAGAAATGAAAGCAAAGGGTAGGACCAGTCCCCGACAATGTAGGGCCGGACATGGTGGCCACGGACACTTATAGCGGAGTCCTGTAAGATCTCGCCAGAGAAGAGACGATTGTACAACAAGCTCTCCCGAAAATGTGTGGCATCATCGCTCCCGCCAGGGACCTTGACGCAGACATCCCAAAAGATCTTACGTTGGTCCGCGACAGCCTGGAGGAGGACGGAAAGGTAATTGTAACGGCACTTGTAGGCGGAAGGGTTAATGGAGACAGGCAGTCGGTTAATCTTAATGGGGCTGCCGTCGATGGCGCCACACATGTTGGGGAGGCCGGTGAGGTCTTTGAAGGAGGAGATGGTTTGGAGGAGGCGGTGGCCTGCAGGGAAACGGACGTAGAGAGGGTAGAGTTTGGTGGAGAGGAGGCGGGTGAGGAAGTTGGTGGTCTTGGAGACGAGGTAGGGATCGATGGAGTAACGGGCAGCGAGGGTTTTGGGGGAGTGTGAGTGGGAGAGGCGAGAGAGGAGCATGGAGAGGGCGGCGTCGGGAGGGAGGGGGAGGGTGGAGCGGAGGAGGTGGGGTTTGAGTTGGTCAAGGAGGCTGGAGAAGACGGAGTAGGAGAGGCCGTAGGAGGCGCGCCATTGGGCGTCGCGGGCAAGGGGGTCCATGGAGTGGGAAGGGGAGAGGAGGAGGGGGGAAGTGGTGTGGGAGTGGGGGGAAGAGGGGGAGGAGGAGGAAGTGGAGGAGGAGCGGAGAGAGGAGGCGGCGTAGGAGAGGACGGAGGCGATGGCGAAGAAGAGGAGAGGGGCGGGGGAGGAGGAGGTGGTGGTGGTGGAGGAGTCGGAGAGGAGAGTGGTGGAGGTGGGGTCGAGGTGGTTTTGGAGGTGGAGGAGGTTTGAGAG
Organism: Chloranthus sessilifolius; assembly: GCA_021018995.1. Taxonomy (NCBI): domain Eukaryota; kingdom Viridiplantae; phylum Streptophyta; class Magnoliopsida; order Chloranthales; family Chloranthaceae; genus Chloranthus; species Chloranthus sessilifolius. Next base: position 63,221,038 of record CM037586.1, read on the forward strand.
CATGAGGAGGAATGAAGAATCCATAGCTTTCTTTACCTCTTTCTTTCTGTAAAATAAAACTACCTACTTTTCCTTCTCTGCTTCCTCTTCCCAATGTCTATTTCTATTTCTATTTCTATATCTATTTCTGCTCAAGGATCCCTAAGGGAGGGGAGAAGATGAAAAGCCTCGTCCGGTAAGGCGCCGGTTGGTTGTAAAGCTAGATCAATGAAGTATACGAAAACCGGATGGACCTGTTTGATCCGGTTCGGCTGCCGAGTCAATGAGCTTGAACCTTTATATGTGGGTGTTGATTTAAGGGCATGAGTTAGGATATGTTCGTTTCATCGTAATGGGGATATTACATGAAAAGCTTATTTTATAATATCACCGCTCAATTTTTTACACCAAAAGTTATTCATTTCACTCTAATTTCGCATGGATTGTACCACATAAACTACTTGTAATTTTTTTGACTTATAACGGGTATGGCTCGTAATGTTAAAATATTGCTTGCAAAAAGTATAACGGCTCTAATTTTTATAAAAAATAAACTTTACGAACGTATTTTACGATGACACGAACATATTTTTTACATAACAAAAAAGAAATTTACATATAATCCATTCAGCTATATTTTACAGAGAAAGTGATTTTTACGGGGAACCTATTACAATGCACCGAACGTACCTTTAGTCTAACACATCATGAGTCGACACGGCAATTTATATTTCTCTGTGACTACACGTACGGATTTCTAATAGATGAATACGTCACACACTAACACATATGTGTGGACTACTTTAATGCACATGATGGGTGGACACCTATTGTAGACTAACTGTCATGATTCAAAATTGTACCCGATCTCGAAGGCCTAGAATCTCATGTCATGACCCTATACGCTTGTTAAGGGGATAAACGATTATAGATATCTTATCCGATCTTACATAAAATTGGGCTCCCAAAAATTATGAATCAAATTTTTTTTCTCATATTAAAGATTCCCTCTATTAAGCTGACATTAAAATTTGAGTTCATTACAGCAAATGACCATAAATAAAGGTATGGTCAACTACTAGAAAGTTTTACTAAATAATTAATATATACCTGACATTGTCTAGTTGGTCATCCACGTCGTCACTCTTATAAATCGTATCATCTACCGATATATCAAAGTCTATCGGAAAGAGTAGTCCATATCATCACCTGCAACTGTAGTTTTAGGTTGGATGAGTTTACTCTGTCACGTAAACTCAGTGGGTTGCACAGCCTTGTAAATGACAGTGAATCCTTTACAATTTCATGTAAACAACATAATAAATATTCTCATATACATTTCATAACTATAAAGGTAAAAAAACGTAGCAGATTTCAATGCATATGATGTTTCTAATGTTTATCACTTTTCTTACATATCTTATCAACTTAACTTACGTGGCATATCTTAAGTCTTATTGTAGCTTCATACGCCTACATAACGGACTCTGCATCTTACTTATCTTACGTATATGATCTATGCTAGAGTCGCTGCTCAAGCCTACCACGCGAGGTTCACGTGTAGATCATCACCTAACCTCCATATCATATTATAAATCACCATCTAGCCCGATGAGATTGCGCGCATAAAAATCAGTGTCCCCTTACATCGAGACAATATGGTATCATATTGTCCTTAAGACCCATCTTGGCTGCAGACATTATTCCCTTACAGTGGTACGTAAGGTGTGACACGTGTAGAACGTAATTTATATTCAGTTGGCATTCACAGCAAATATTAATATATATGTATCTTATCATATCCATATTTTATCATATCTTACTTTCACTTTCTTATGATACCATTTTTATACAACTTAAATTTAGAGTGAGCCATGGTGCGATAATCTTCACTAAACTATATTTTTCAAGAGACGAATTTCGTAGTAACGTGGATGTACTTCGTGTGGCAGCTCATACTCTCACAGAGTTGTTGCATCCGTACATGGATGCTTACATTCCAAGTTTTATGTGACCTTGAAAGAAACTCCACCATGACGAAGGCCTATAAGTCGCGTGTCATATCTTCTTTCTTTTTAACCTATTATATATATGTCCTGACGTATCGTGTAAGTAATGGATGTCATATAATGTTGATGAAACATATAATAAGAAAACAACTAGTCATAAAGGAGTTGCTATTACTGGTAAAATTTTAAACAATAATTCAAACAAATAAATCAATCATAGGGAAATATTAGAAATACTAATATCAAATTGGTATCTATAAAAGAGTGAGTTAGACTTTAACTCCCAGATATTAGATTGAACTCTATAATCTTATAGGGTTAGAGTATGGTTTAAGATCGACTAAGGACATCTCGCTTGTCTTTAAGAGAGAGAAGAATATAATCTACAATGCAGGTATATAAGTTCTAAATACATATCACAAAGTGATATTAGATTGATCTCATCAGATAGATCTTGTCGATCTGATGAAAAATAGACTGATCATTTGTGAAATTTGGCTAAGGATTGACTCCCATGTACGAGTAAACTTTACGTGAAAAGAAGAAAGATAAGAATTGTCACAAACCTTGATTAGACTAGAATGATCAAGTGCATCATAGTTATTTGTAATATGTAAGGGCTCTCAAAATTCTATCTGTTAAGTTAAATATTATTCTTATTTGATTGAAAATCATCAAAATGAAAGTGTCTCTAAAAATAGTCTTAAAGTTTCTACAGATAGGAAGTACAATGATACTCCTAGAAACGATGACGGAACTAACTCGTAAAATGAAGAAACTAGGATAGGAAAAGCTTCTCTTCTTCCACCAATGTGCTTTGCATAGAGCATCGATCCAATACCTTGAGACCTGCATAAAAAATCTGACTAGCGAGAAACACATTTTGGTAATCCACGTTTCTCTTCTTAGAGAAAATTCACCCGATAAACATGAAACTGTTCGACGCATGGAAAACATAAAATGAAGACTTTAAAATTGCAAGTGGCACCTTGCCAAGGAAACTGCTGAACTCAGAGTGAGAATTTTGACTAGTGTTAGAAAGGAAATTAATAGGCTCGACGCCGTTATAGTTGCGAATGAGGCCCTAATAGAAATTGCAGTTACTTTCGAAACACTCCTGATAGATTTGATTCTGAGGACAGAATCCTTTTTAAGGAAGGGGAGGATGTAACACCTGCCCCTAGATCTCTGTGTTGATCAAATGTTGGTTGGACACTGGTATGACCTGACTGTGGCAAGTGAATGCCTGAGGTCAAGTCCTCCAAATTTTTCGAGGCACCCAACTTAAAATAATAGGAAAATGACTATTACTAGTGGCACCCATAGGGCACCCCATTTAATTAGATTGGTGTGTTAGAAAAATTGATGGGATACACACATCTCATATCTCAAATTTACTTGGATTATTGCATAAATAAAAGTTTGACCCGAATTGGGCTTGCACCTTGATGGTGATGAAGGGCGCATCACCAATGGGTCGGATTTTAAATATCATCATAAGATTTCTAGATACCTCATGTCAAAGATTAACCTATGAGATAGTGGTTTGGAGATGAACACTTAGGATTGACTGTTAGTGCTTCTCACACTTGAGTGACATTTCTTGTAAGTCCACTAAAAACTTGAGGGTAAATACAATTAATTTTCATAAATTTTGAAATTAGAAATTTGAATTATTTAAATTCTAGTTAATCTACACCATTGATCATGTTGACTTGAGATTGACCCATCTTACACCACCCAATTTGCATTGGGGAAATCTATGGTGTAAGATGCCCCAACTTGCATGCACCACAAGATTTGGTAGAAAATGAGCATTCACATAGTTTAAGGACATGGAAACCACAAAATGCCAAGATAAGAATGGATGTGTGGTGTGATGAAGGGGTCAAAGTGGTCAAAGATGGCAGGCATGTGGGATAAGGAGGAGAGAGAGTGAATAGCCATTACGGGGGTGCATTGGAAAATTGGAAGAATAAGGCTTGGGAATTGAAGGTGTGACAAGTGTCACAAAGTTTCAATTTTGTCCCCCCCAACCCCCTATGCAAAATTCAAATTCTCTATGGGGCTTCCCATTTGCATTCAAACTCTGTCTTCCTCCTCTCTCCTAACTCCATTAGAACTCCTTAGAGCCTAGTTTGTAGAAAATTCTCCCCTCTCAATCCAACCCTCAAACCTTAGATCTAAAACCATCAATCTATTCCCCACGCATTCCACATCCACATATATATTTTTAAGCCTTATCCCAGCCCTTTATCCACACGATTTAAGTCAAAAACCAGCAAGAAGTTGGAGCTTTTGCAAAGGTAAAATCTTAGTTCAGATTTTTGTCTAGACTCCTAGCTTTGTAGTATAAATTTTGTCATAGTTGTATGTCCTATTTTGATCTTGGATGGCTAATGTTTTGGAATGACCATGTTCTTACATGGGACCAGCACATTAGAACTCTTGGATGTGATCTATAAGATCACTTTAGAGTCATCCAATGGACCATGATGACCAAATGGACCTAGACCACTAGATCTTGAAATTTTGAGATTTTCTTGTAGATTTAATGGTTAGATTTGATTTTTGTCTTAAAAGCATGAAGAAAAATATGGATTTATGTATAGAATTGAGATGGGATTACAATGCGTGTGATATTTGAGCACACACAAGGTCATCCAATGGCTTAGATTGGTCCAAATTGGGTTAAATCAAGTTATTATGCTCTCCATATGGGTATTTCTTGCATCATTGTAAAGAAATTATATATATATATATATATATATATATATATATATATATATATATATATATATATATATATATATATATATATATATAATCTGGAATGAAGTTGGACCTGTGATAAATATGACCATGCATGTGATCTTCACACACATGCAGGGCCATCCAATGGTCCCAAATGACCAAGAAGGTCAAACTAGGTAAACTTTGAAGGATTAGCTTAGAAATGCTATGTTTTTGGTACCTAAAATGAATTTTGATATGTATAATTTTTGTCATTCCATAATGTGACATGGACCTGAGCCAAATTGCAATGACCCTGATTTTCCCAACGTTGAATCGTTGACCTAGATGAAAATACGTTTGTTTTGACTGATTTGATTTTGGTCAAACTTCTGATATTTGTGACGAGGCCTTTGACCCACCTATCTTAATTGGGTAAATGCATCTAAACATAAATTTGAAACAAATTTCTACCTCGAGCTCTTAGGTGAACTGTGTGTTGCACATGACTCAAACCTCGAGATCAGACCAAGTTCGATACCCACCTTCTCAAGCACTATAATTATAACACTTATGTTTATTTAGTTATTATTAATAAATAATTTAAAACGAGAAGGATGGTGTGCGCGTGATCAAGTGCGATCATGTGCACCCTAGGCAAGAACCTAACCAGAGCCCAATAACCCAAACTAAAATAAGTTATACGTATAAATATTCATGCAAATAATTACACAAGCCACGTGAAGGCACAATGGTTAGAAGCTTAGTTGCTAAGCAGGAGGTCCAGAGATCAAAACCTGCTGAGGGAATTTTAGACCTTATTTTTGGACCTTTGAGCAAAGGCCTGTACACTATTGTTGATATACCAACTTTACACTGAATCAGCCCTGTCAAATATAAGATCGTGAATTCTGTTTTGAGAGCTCAGCTAAGAAAGAAACCGAGAGGAAGTCCCTCTTCTCATTTTCCTCTTATTAGAAATCCTAGCCATTGATACCTCTCAGATCCTTCTTTTTCATTCAAGAAAGTCCCGCTGTGTTTTGTATCGCAAGAGATCTGCGATTTTTCAACATCGATAAGAGCGAAGAGAGGTGGAGATTTAATCATCGGACGAACGACATGCTTTGGTACTGACTCCTTCGATTCTGACGATCGTAAGCTTCGCATGCGTAACTTACGAAGGCGAGTATCATAGAGTAATTGTGCAAACTACAATTTGTGAGATTTAGACTTGATTAGTGTGTGCATTTGGATTGCATACAAGATTTTTGAGGAACCGAATCATCGAAAGGACGAGGAGTTTAGGCGTCAATCTCTCGCGATATCGATGGCGTTAGACTCTGCATGCGTGACCTAAGAAGGTAAAAATTTGTGATTTTAAAGTGAATTTGTTTATATATGATTAGTGTGTGTAATTGAATCTGCATGCAAGGATTTTTAGAAATCTGAGTTGTAAGAAAAAGGGAAGATAAGTGCGAAATCGCATTGTCTCGCTCGAGTGAGACCCCCCTTCAGATTCGTACAAAAATCCTGGTAAAGAATTCGTGCGAGCGAGATAGCTTCAGAACTAGGCCAAAATCGCTCTGGTAAACTCGCTCGGACAATTTTTGTAGGCTAAAACTTTCGGGTGAGACTCGCTCAAGCAAGATAGGCGTGTGCCACAGAGAATTATAAGAGCCACTCGAGCGATTTGGAAGTCGCTTGAGCTAATTTGCCCTATTTTGGCTTTTCAAGTCTTCCTTTGCTGAAACTTAAGGGACTTTGATTTGCTTTGATCTGATAGTCTTTTACGCATAGTTTATGAATGTCATGTACGACATGACAAGTTAGAGGTTGTCAATAAGGACCGCCACTTTGATTTTTCGCAACATCGAAACTGAGGTAGGAAAAGCTCAATGCTCAATTACCTTTTCGATGTTGATTCATAGACTCCATCATATAATCAAATGTGAACTCTGAATATGAATATGAACTTGAATTTTGAACTTTGAATGCGAATTTGAAATATGAACATTGAACAAGAAATTGAAACCTTTGAACTCCGAATATGAATTTGAATATAAAATTCGAATGTGACTTTGAATCTGTCCTTCGAATGGAAATATGAGCAATTGAATATGAATTTGAATATGAACCTTGGATATTTCATCGAATCCGAACTTCGAATGTGAACTTTGAACTTAGTACTTTGAATTCTGAATGTGAACTGTGAATCATATGTACTTTGAATGTGAATTCTGAATATAAAGCTTGAATGTGAACTTTGAATCCTTGAATCTTTGAATTCTGAATGCCCTAGCTATATATTATGAACAAAGAATGCTACTATGTTTTAGAATCCGCATGTTGATTTAAGGTTCATGTGAATGAATCCCCCAACTTTGATGTGGACTAGTACGGTGGGTAATACTGTACAACTTCGTACATTATTTTGGCCCAGCATAGTCCGCGCACTCTGAAAACTGTTCAATTGAATGACGATGGTTAGAGGGGATTCCCATCAGAGATCCGGCTCAACAACGCTATATCCTTGCTAGAGTTTCTTAAGTTATGGTTTTAAGTCATGCATTAAGTAAGAAGCTGCATGTAATTGGGAAAATGAATAAGCGAATCCGAAATTATGTGAAATCTGAAACTGAAATGTGAACTCTGAAATTGAATCTTGAATTTAGAACTCTGAATATGAAAATCCGAATTTAAATCTAAATTTGAATCCTGAATCTGAACTCAGAATTTGAACTTTGGAATTAGAGCTCTGATTTGAATTCAAGATCTTACAAAATTTTGTTTTCGATATGAATTTAGTCTCTGTTTTGATATGAAAATGCTTCTGAAATTTAGCTTTCGTTTTTTTTACGACAATGACTTTGAATTACCATCATTGAATCTATGCATTTATTTGATAAAATGTAAATTGGTATTGTTCTTTTCTCTACTGAGCTTAGACTATTAGCTCATCCTGACACTTTGTGTCACAAGTGTGGATATTGGTTAGGTCCCCTCACTTGAGCACGGTCTCGATTACGTGTTGGAAGCAGAAGGAGATCTTCCGTTCGAAGAACACCATCCGTAGACAAGTGTTGAGTTAGATTTTTTTTTTACTTGGTACAATTTAGTAGTTTTTGTAGCATAATGAATCAGTACTTCTTAGTTGCATGTGTATCTCAAACCATTGTTTAGGTGACGGTCCGCAGTCACTGGTGGCCCTTTTTGTTTTGGTCTATGTTCTGTATATAATGAAATCTTTGAGTTTACTGCCATATGGTATCTCTTTGATTTTTTGCATATTGCATATGATATCTATTTGTTCTAATTACCGTATCGCATCAAATCGGACAGTCCGATTTTCCTAGATTTTCGTGTGGGGAAAGTCGGGTCATCATAGATGGTATCAAAGCATTGTGAATCATTGAATCAGACGGTCTGACTTTCCCAAAAATATGTGTGGAAAAGTCGGGCTATTACACAAATAGTACCATGCATGTGGTCTTGGTACATATGCAAGGCCATCTAATGGCTTAGATTGACCTAGAAGGTCAAAACTTTAGAAAACTAGTATATTCTTGAAATCTTTGATCATACCATGAATTTTAGATCAAAAGATTTATATAGATGCAAGCTATAAACATAGTAGATTAAGTTTATGAGTTTTTCGTCATTGTAATTCATCATCTATTTCAAGGATTTCTAGGTTAAAGATTGGCTAGAAATACATCCTTTGCTATGGGTAGTGTAGAATTGATAATTGATGATTCTTTGCATAACTTAGTCATAGAAATGTTGTTGTGATTGTGGATACATTTTTATGAGATAATTATGTGTGATCTCTATTTGTTTCATTCCATATTGACTTGATCATGTTCAAAATATGTGGTCTTAGATTGCTTAGACTTTTGAATAAATTACATGTGTTCTAAATTGAGAAGTGCCTTATTTTTTATAATATTAGTATAGATGATTGACACAAATAAGTGGCTAGACATGAACACATTTTTATGGCCATATCTCATAAATATAGTTTGATTATCGATAATGATGATTGTCAAATCTGATGGCCCCGATTGATTGCTTTGAAAATTCGCTAGGTAGGCTAGGATTTTCTTGATATAAATGCCTAGAAGTAGCTTATCTTAATCATAGCTTTCCGATTTTTTGATGAGTAATATAAGATCATGAATTCTGAAAAATTATATGTTTGACCATGACTTTGATCATGGGGATATCAACAGTGTTAGATGCATGGATAGGATTAGATGAATGGGTAGGTCAAAACTTGTGATAGGTAAGAAAGATGATTTAAAATTGATTTAAAATAAGATCTTGACAAGGCTAATGAATAAATGATTTGAGTTTCGAATTAATTAAAAAATACTAATAATTAACTCATATTTCACAAAAAATTAATAATAATTAACTAATCTCTAAGATAATTAAAATTACGCTTAATCATTTTGGACGAATCTTGACAAAATTTAACTTATGTCTAATGATATTACTATTAGTCATTTCTTTTTATCTTATTATTATAGATAATCTGTAGATTATAATCTTGTACTTAGCTCTTAAATCATATTGTTCCCTACTTAGTGATAAAATGAATATCGTTGAACTGCTATTATCTCTACAATTGTTTACTTGTGTGTTAATTAGCATCAGCTGTATTGCATATAGTTAGAATTCTTACTTGATAATTAGTTATATTTATAACTACTGGAAACCCCACTTGCACATGCACCTATGGACTATCTGTATATTATTTGTATTAGAATTCTAAGACAATGCTAACTAAGATTTTATTGAACTTCATCGCTTACGGTCGTTTCATGACCCAAAAATTTCAGAGGTCAGTCAATAGCCACTCAGCCAAGACTGAGGAAGTTGGATACAGAAGGATCTAGGAGCGAGAATTGAGCTGATAGTTTTAAAGCTCATTTTCTTTATAGAGCTACCAACACACGCACTTGGTGTTTGAAGGTTCTTTCCTTTCTCTTTTCTTTTGGTTTAGTTTTAGTCCATTACTTTTGAATATTGGTTATAATTTTGTAATTGGGCTTATATAAATATCTTACTTTTAAAAGTTTTACTTTGATGAAAGAAGTTTCCAAAGCTATTTTAATTACTTTCTTATTTGTTGAGAATCTATTATGAACAAATCGTAATTCTGAATATGCCCGTCAGGTTAACGAAATTGGGAGGTTAAACCAATAGTGTTTAACTTAAGTTTTCGCGCATACTTTGAAAAATAAAAATAATTCGTTTTCGCACTTACAAGTATTTTTTGCGACATTTAGAAAAAAAGTAAATAAATAATATATGGCAAAGTACATGTAAAGGAGAAACGAAATATGAAGTCAAAATAGAAGTATATGTATACGAGTATGGATATGCGAGGCTGAGTGCGCGAGGCCATGTGTGGAATGCGAGGGGCATGACAGACACCATTACTCATCCCTACTGTTCATTTCAATATTCAAATTATAGTTTTGTTATTAGCTTCGACTTGGCAATTCTCTTGAGGGTAGAAGGGCAACGAGTGCTGCAAGTCAATCCCATAGTTCTTGCACAGTCTTTTTGACTTTTTAGCAATGAATTATGGGCCATTATCAACGATGACCATTCTGGGAACTCTAAACCTTGTGATGATATTCCATATGATGAAGTTTACCAGAGTTGAGGAAATTATGTGGACATATGACTCGGCCTCCGCCCACTTGGTGTGGTACTCTTTTGCAGTGAGGATGAAAGCATGTTTATGGGTATTCCCGACTATATCTGTGAATGACCTAATTATATCAAAGGCCCATAGTGTACATGGCCGTGGTGAGACATGGAATTTTGTGCGACAGATGGTGCCTTAATAAGAGTGGCGTGTACTTGACATTGCTTACAAATTTGATTATAAACGTGGCAATCCCTCGTCATCGTGGGCCAAAAGTAGCCTTGACGTACGATTTTCTCTGAAAGTCTTTGGCTACCGGCATGAGCGCCGCATGCACTTGTGTGTGCTTCATAAATGATATATTACCCTTTTGTAGACACCCCATTTTCTCCCTCTCGAAGTACACAAACCTATTCGGTCAACCCTTGACCTTGCCCATGACTTTTGGAAAGGGACCCACCCTCTCTAAGAGTCCTAACCCAAAAAACCCCACAATCTGGGAATTATGCACCATAACAATAGTATATAGTTAAGCCTCAGGCGCTATTGATCGAAGGTCAAAGGTCGAGCCAGAACCCTGGCAATATATTCCCCATTTGGAAGCCCGGATGTGAACTTTTTTACTGGACTATGGTATTTTAACAATACTTTGATATAATAGAATTTATGGGCTTTAAATTTTTACAAAAAGGCTTGTCATTTGAAAGTTAGAAATTTGACCAAAATGCGAAATAGCGGATTTTGTTCTTGAACTAAAAAGTTGACTTTTTATTCTTTGAGATTTTTGATCTGAGACTATTTTTATTGAATTCAAATAGGGGGTATTTCATTATTTACATATAATATCTTAAGTAAATGGAAAGGAAAGAGTTATGATATTTACCTAAATGATATTACATGTAAATATATATGTCTGTCTGTCCTTACCTGCCTACTAGTCTGTCTACCCTTAACCAAAAATATCATAAACCCCTATAGTCCTGGACCCGACCTGGCCCAAGGAGCTCCCGAATTACGCGCATATAGCTAGGCGCATAATTGATTGCACGCCTTACCAACTGTGCGCAATTAGTCCAAGCATACTAGGACACGCCCTCCTGTGCGCCGCCTGAAAACCCAATTATGGGCCTGAACCAAAGCACACAATTACACACACCAACAGAAGTGTGCAATTGGCCTAATTGGCCCAATTGGACCATAACTCTGACCCCTAAGATTGCCTGAAGTTCCGGATTACACGCCTAGTTCTAGGTGTGCAATTCAATTATGCACTCTCCAAAGGGTACGTAATTAGTTCCAACTAGATTGGAACTAGGACACCGGTTGAGCCAGTCAACCGGTCATTCCCTGAGTTAGTGACCGACTCAAAATGAATTAAGCGCCCTGGACCATGCGCCCAATTGAATTAAACGTAACAATACAGGCGCGCAATTGATAAATTGCGCACTTGCACTCGGGCGCGTAATTAGTCTGATACCCATAAAAAGACCCCTCTTCCACGCCCAAACTCACCAATTTTATTATTTTCCCTTCTCTTTCTCAAGCTTCTCCCTTTGAGAAAATTCGAGGTTCTCTCTTGGGCTTCCAAAGAAAGGAGTTGAGCTGCTTTCTAGACTTCTAGAATTGCACTCTTCTCTAGGAGTCCCAGGTAGTCAACTAGTGGGACTGGCCCACTAGCCTTGACTCTCGAAGGAGTATTGGAGGGAGTGCCTAGCCTTAGATAGCCCCTGGGAAACCCTTGCTCGAAATTCCTAGCCTAGAGCCAATTAGGTCCCTAACCCCTCTTAATATTTTCAAAATAGCCTCAGCCATCCTGATTTACCCAAGGGAGCTTACAGAGGGTACCTGGAACGAGGCCGATCCTCCTTAGCATAGCAGACCAATTCCCCATTTTTAGATAGATCTTAGTAGAAAATAGGGAGCCAAACTAGTTAAGAACCTAGGCAACTCGTAGCTGCTAAAGTTGGCTGACCGACGTTCAGTAAAGGAGTCAACTCGCATCCCCACGCGTGATCAATGACGTGTTATAGCGTCGAATATCTATAGATGACGATCGCATCAACCCAAGTATTTTCCATTTAGAACTAGCCTTTTCATTTTAGCATCTAATATTTTATAGTTTATTATTCTATTGCCTACCGCCAGAGTTCACGTGGACCGAATTGGGCCACTTCTTCCAAGGACCGAAAGAAACCTAGAAAAGGGGCATACCAACAGACTGGCTATCACGGTGGGACACTTTTCACTAGGATTACCCCAGTTTAATTAGTTTGATTTTTAATTTTTTTTTTCGTTCTATTTTTCATCTTATTTTACAACTTTTCAACAAAAAAAAATGCTAGGCATCGAAGAATTGAACATTAATATCGACCCACATCGTGGGGCCTTCCTAGCAGCCCCGAGTATAACGTTAGGCCATCTCCCTGGACAACCCAACGTCGTGATTGATAAACACGGTCTGTGAAGGAGAAAACTACTCTTTCACCCCCCAAAATACAAATCATAGTGGCAGCGACGGAGAGAATAGCGAGCCAAGATACACTGCTGGCCAAATTTTAGACCTCACCGCCCAAAAGCTGATGAAGGGAGAAGAAGCTGATGCCCGGCGATGATCCCTAGCAGAGTTATACAAAGCCAGCATGGATCAGAAGCTGATGGACGAATAACAAGTCACTCCAAGGAGCAAACGAGAAGGAAGGACGTCAATTCCTCTGATTCCCCTGACACAACACACACCCCTCACACCTCCTACGACAATAACCGCCAAAGACAACCCTCTCCTGATACACCTAAATAGGATACCATCGTAAATACAAACTACCTCCATCTATTCCTAGACAATTACATGGCCAATAGAGAACACTTTAACCACACTTTTGGATTCGACAAATTCTACCGAGACCTCGACTTCACTGTACCCATGGGCTTTAAACCACCAAAATTCAATAAATACAATGGTATAGGAAATTTGAACCATCACCTGACACTGTTTTGCAATGACTGCCGACCAATCCGCACTAATCACAGGCTCCTCATCCATTACTTCCAACGTTCCTTAGAAGGTGAAGCCCTTGATTGGTTTGCCACCCCGCCTCTAACAGAAATCGAGAGCTTCAAAGACTTAGCTGATAGATTCCTAGACCAATACCAACACCTGACACAAGAAGAAATCAGTCTCGCTGACTTGATGCACACAAGACAAGAGGATGATAAAGACTTCACGATGTTCGCTAACTGCTAGAGAAGACTCGCTGCTTGAACTAAAAATCAGATAAGAGAAAATGATGCGATAGACATTGTAATCAACAAAACTCGAGAACCCCTTAGAAGCGCCCTTATCTTAAGCGACAATCGCGACTTCACAAGCCTCTATCAACGTGATGTACGCATAGAACGTCGCCTAAAGAAATGGGGACCTCAGTCCCTCTACACTTACATTCGACGGACCCCCTTCCAACAACCCTAAGACAAATACGCTAAACAAAACTCTTAGTCCCAAACAACTCAACGCAAACCAAATAAACTATCAATACACGGACTTGCATTCTAACCAAAGCCAACATCTATACGCCAACCAATACGTGAACCCACACTATGACCTATACCCCGATCAAACCCAATACCTATATCCTAATCACAAATCAAATCCATACCCCAACCAGGACCAAAACCAGTACCTCAACGCCATGCAAACTGACATCACTTTTTACAACCCGCTATTTGACCAAACTCAATCAAGCCCCCAACTCGCATACAATAGCATTCCCTCACTCACTTCTGCCCCATTCCACTCGGCTAGCTTGTTCCGGAGGATTAAACCCCCTTCAGACCATATCCATACCGTTTACTCACAACCAACTAACCTTGTCCCACACACCAATAAGCATGAAATCACCTTTCACCCTAAACCAATCACCAAGATCGCTAAAATCCAACCTATCACTGAATTCACCCATAAACTAACTCTATCCATCACCAAAATCGATACACTTATCCCCAAACAAAATCAACCTGCCCTTTAACTCGACGGCCTACCCTCCAATGAATCAATCCACACGCTCCCTCAACAAATACCAAAACCAACTCTACGATCAACCGCTAAAGAAGCTCACCCATCGGTTCCAAAAGTAGTTCCCGAATCAATCTATCCACACACTACAACACCACTCATACTTAAACCAATCACAAAGATAAACTTCAAACCTAAATCCATGATCGAATTTGTTCCTAAAATCACTGGCCTTCTCACCCCCAAACCAACTCTCGGACCAATCACCCCACAGATTTCAAAACTGATCGTTGAACCTAAACCTGCAACTGAGCCCCTTCCTCAAATCGCCAACCCTTTACACTTGAGCCAATGTCGAAACTCGAACTCCTTATTGGACACATGATCGAAAACCTCGTTGTAGACACCCCATTTTCGCCCTCTTGGAGTATACAAACCTATTAGATCTATATTATTATAAATGAATACCTCTGATGGGGTTTATTAGATCCCAACCCTCAAAAAAATTTAGCTACATATGATTGAAGTAGACAATAAAATAAAGACAAAATTTGAAAATGATATTAAAATACCTTAGAAATGCTCCACAAATTCCACAAAAGCTTTAATCCAACTGGTACAATCCTCTTCAATCCAACAAAAGAAACTAATCTAAATCCTAAAACTAGAAAATAAAAAGAACAAAATGCTTGGAAAAAGAAAGGATCAAAGAAAACTAAAAGTGCTAAGGAAAATAAAAGCTCCCAGAAGGGAGAGACCTAAAACTAATTCCCAATTTTGCTTAAATAGGTCCTTAATTCCAGATTTGAAATTCAAATTCAAAATTCAAATTAAAATTAAAATTCAGGGTCCAACAGTCCATTTGCTCCAGTGTTCTAGTGTGAGTCAGTTTTATGCTCTTCTATACTTCTAAAGGCATGCAATGGCTAGATTTTCCTGAAATACTAAAAACCTTACAAATCTCTCAGCTAGCCTTCATTGGATGGCTAACTGCAGGCTTTAGAGGGTAAAATATTATTATATTTCACCACTCATCACACCCCCAAACCTACACTTTGTTAGTCCTCGAGCAAATGAGAAAATAAGCAAACTGAAAAATAATCAATAAATGCCACTTTCATAGGGAGCACGATTGCATTTAGCGCATGCAACAAGCCTTTAAACCACTATGTGATCCCTAGTGGAGGAGTTTTGTCTCCTGAGGGTTTTCAGTAAAGTTACCCACAAACTTTCAAAAATTTTAAACCATCGGTAAAATTGAGTTTTCAAAATATGATTTTCATATATATTTAACTTCAAAGCATAAAACCATTAATCAATTCAACATACGAATTCTCAATTTCAAATATCAATATTATTCCAATCACACTAGTATCCATTCAAATTAGTCTAATGGTCAAATCGTTAGATAACTCATCCATTCATGCATAAACGTAAAGTGCATGTACACCAATGCTAATATCCATTATCTTGGAACTAGTCCAAACAGTAAATCATCGGATCTCATGTTTCTACTCAATCCTCATAATAGATTTACTCTCAAAATAGAAACACATCGATGATAGGTTCATTTTCGCTCACATGTGAGAGATTAATACACAACAAGCAAAAATAGCTCACATGATAAATGAAACATGATGCAATCAATGAACAAAAATAAATCTCATAAGAACAAATACTTGTATATCCTAAGTATGTCATAACAAATATCATAGGTATCACATATTCACTCTCCACAAGGCAATTACTATATCAAGATCAGATTATGGTCTTTTTAAGGTTGTAATATGGCTCAGGTAAGGGTAAGAAAGAAAGAGAAGTTGAGATTCAAAATTTATGAGAAATCATTAAAGGAACTTGTTTGATTTTTCATTTTTTTAAACTTTTTCTTTTCTAGTCTCTCACTATTTTTCTCAATATATTTCTCTTTTTCTTAACTTTCTTTTCTTTTCTCACTCTTTTTTCTTCTATTGAATTTTATTTTCTTGAAGCACCTCATATTTTTTATTATTTTTCACAATTTTCTTTTTCTCCCTTTTTTTTTTAAAAATATTTTTCTGTCATACATTCTCAGTAAACACGACAACTCAATATCTCTCAACTTACTCTCTTTTTGTTCATTCTCATCCATCGTTCCTAATTTCTTATTAGCAAGAAAGGTAAGACTAAAATTTTAAAAATGGTGAAGGGTTAAAGGTTAACGTGGCTTATCAGAGAATGTGTAAAGGCAAATTTTTTAATAGGTTCAAAGGGGTATTGGAAGGATAAATTTACATGATGTGACACCCTGAAAATTGCGTACATATAATTAGGGGCTCAAAGGGGTATTAGAAGGATAAATTTACATGATGTGACACCCTAGAAATTGTGTACGTATAATCAAGGGCACGAGTCGTATCATGAGCACGCTCCTGGGCTGTTAAGAGGGTCACATGTATGTAAGCCCAATTGTGTACTTGGAACTAGTCACTTACAACCCAATTAGAACCAACTCACTTAAGGCCCATTTAGAAACTAATGCAATTAAGGCCCAATTAGAAACTCAGCCACTTAAGACCCATTGGGATCATTTCACTTAGACCCACGAATGGGAGACCCATGAAATGGGCTATATACAACCTTAGAATGTATAGGTCACACTTCAGATCTTGATCTCCTGGACATAAAACCAGCTCCCATGCATAACCCATGCACACTTCGTTGAAAACAAGATGAGTAGAGAGAAAAGAACCAAAGAAACCTTTCTCCCTTAAAACCCTACCTCACGAGATCACAACCATTTAATCGCTGTAAACCCGCCTTCCCCTGTTGATGTGCTCTTTATGTTGTTCTAATTAAGTTTTAACCTATTGCAAGCACACAATGGAAATTGTAATGCTAGTATAGGATCGTTCTCACGAGGAAATGATTTATCTTTGTATTATGCTTTTATAAAAACTTATATTTATCTTTAAGATCCTAAACTACTTGAGAAATATGAATAAAAGAATGATTTTTTAAACTAATTGTAAGAAAATAAATCCTAATCTTCAAACTTCTGAATCCTGATCGTCAATCAGTCTCCTTCTGTTATAAGATATTTATGAAAATAAAATACCGTAACACTATATATCAAGTCTCCTAGCATTGATCATCAATCAAAATTAGAATCCTATCAATATAGATTTAATATAATCAACAATCTCCTAAAACTTGGGTATCAATCAAATTCGAGAAAATTAAAGATGGAAAAGTAAAATCGTTACACTAATTTACAAATCTCAACCTGAGTCGTCAATTTAAATAAAAACTTGGAGATATTTACAAAGTAGTAAATTGCAATAAAATAAATCTAAACTAGAAAGCAAAGTAAAATATATCTTTCACTCCTCAGTCGTAGGCGTCAATTGCTTCTGAGAGACTACGAATATCAACCCTAATCTTCCAGATCTTAATCCCAGTCGTCAATTGTGATCGAGAAACCTTGGATATCTAAACTACTCTACACTAAATTTTTTATCAAAAGAAAACCCAACCTCAATTTTCAATTAATTTTGAGAATTCTTTCGATGAAATTATTCCTATGTCGAGTTCTCTTATTTATAGATAATAAGGAGTCAGTTTACAGTGTTCTAATTCTAATAAAAGAAAATACTAAAAATAAAAGATTCTTAATATAACTCTAATTCCTAATTTTATCTTCCTTGCTTTCAGTGGTTGATGCGTCTCTAGACTTTCTCCTTAATTTTAGCAGCCGAGATCTTTAGGAGTCTTTCTTCATCAATCTTCTCAAATTCGTGATTTTCCAAACTTCTAATTCAAGAGTTCTTCTATTTTGGTGCATGATGGTGTGAATCTTCACTTGATCAGCAGTGTAAGAGCTTCAATCTATACAATCATAAATTACGATTGTTCTCTTTTTCAACTTATAACTTTTCAGAATGATTCTTTATTACGAACAATCATTTTCTCTTTGTATCTCCTTCTGCTGGAATGTCTTTCTGAAGAATCGTAAATTATGATTTTATATTTTTCTCTGTAGCGCTCTATCGACTTTTGTGATTTCAGACTTTATTCATGTGCTTGATCGTCTTCTTCGTTCAATCGTCTTTCTTACTGCTTTTTGAGTTCATTTCGATAAAGATGAACACTTTAGTTCTCTTATACTGATTATTTTTAATATTTGCACATCATTAGCTTGTTAGTAGCAAACATGGGTATAGCATCATTAAGTTAATGGTGATAAAATGGTATATTCTGTGACTGATCACACCCCCAAACTTATATTTTGCTAGTCCCTAGTAAACAAGAAATACAAAGATAAAATTTAAATGCCACTTTCGTAGGGAGTACGATTGCATTTAGCAGATACAACAAGCCTTTAAACTCCTAGGTAATCCCTAGTGGAGGAGTTGTAGTCTCCTGAAGATTTTCAGTGAAGTTACCTACAAACTTTAAAATGTTTTTAGATTTTTTAAAATATTTTTCAAAACAAAATAAAAGATTAAAAATTTGCACCAATTTTATACACTAGTTAAGTTAGTCATCATATGGTTATTATGATTTTTAAAAATTATAAATCTTTTATGTCCTTACTTTCCATCATAACAGTTATCATCGATCAGAACTCAACAATTTCAATCCAATATAGTGTGGAGTGTGTGCGTACTAGTGAAAAGTTTATTCATCATAATTTTTTCTAAACTGCAAATTTAATTAGAAAACATTTTCATCTAAACTCTCACTATTGGCATACTCTCAAAAAGATGTCAAATTTTTTTTGGTTCTTTCAATATGATATATATGATAAATTCAAAGGACAATTGACTAATAAATCTCATAGAATGGATAATCAATTATGTTCATATGATTTATTGTTTATTCATAGTATCTATAGTATATATCTCTACTAGACTCATACTTTTACAAATCGTAAATCAAAAAGGTCTTTCCTTCGGCTTGTAATGGGGCTTTGGATTTAAAAGGTTTCAAAGAAAGGTAGATAGGATGAAAAAGTTTATGAGAATTTAATTCTTCCTTCTCTTCCTTCTCTTTTTTTTTTTTTTTTTTTCTACTTCAGTAAGTATCCAAAAAGTTAGATAATTTCTTCCCATTTTCTTTTTCTTTTTGTTAATCCCATTTCTTCTTTTGATTTTTTTTTCAGATATCCTTTTGATTTTTAGTTTTGGAAGCCCTTTGCTTCTTTTTTCTTTTATCAGATTCGTGTTTTATAATTTGTTACTCTTTTTTCATATTTTCTTTATTTGAATTCTTCTCAGTCATACCCTTGTGTTGCATATCCCTTATTTGTTTTCTTATACTCCTTTCACTCCCTCTCCTTTCCTTCTTTTGCATTCTAAACTCTCAGAAAATATAAGAGTCAAAGGTTGAAAGCTTTGGGTAGTATATATGGTTAAGGGTTTACAAAATCTTGGTACAAAGAAATTTGGTTTAGGCTTCTAATATGGGTTCAAAGGATAA
Organism: Chloranthus sessilifolius; assembly: GCA_021018995.1. NCBI lineage: Eukaryota > Viridiplantae > Streptophyta > Magnoliopsida > Chloranthales > Chloranthaceae > Chloranthus > Chloranthus sessilifolius. Next base: position 63,240,887 of record CM037586.1, read on the forward strand.
GTTCTTTATGGGATTTTGACTTTTTGGCTTTGACTAAACAAAAGATGACCTTTAATCATTTTCATGATTTACTAGCATGAATGTCATATTATTTTAATATATTTAAAAGAAATAAATTATCATATTCATAGAATATTTGATTCTAAGTTCAGCAATATGAGATTTTTCATAAAAATAGTAGAGAAGTTCAAGGAAAAATTTAAGCTTGAATAGATAGTAGTCTCTCTCTCAGAAAAAAAATTATGGCTAAAAAGCTCACGAGTTAAATAATTTTAAAACTATAGTCTAAATATTGCAGTTCAGATCAACCTATTGTTTCAAACATTCAATCTGATACAGTGTTCTTGAAGAGCTAAACATGAATTATAACTGTTCTATTTTTTTGATTATTGAATTCCTACTATGATGGATCGTAAGGTTTTAGGATTCATAACTTTATTTATTTATTTATCATAATTCACATATGATGGTTAACTGATCCTAATATTTACAAAACTATAAAACTATTCAAAAATAGAAAGTGAAATAAAACAAACTATAACACATAGAAGTTGTGTACCCCCCAAACTTAATTAGGACAATATCCTCATTGTGCAAAAACAGGGGATACTAACAAAATTTATATTTTAAAATTTTCGTACCTGTGAAGCTTGATGATGCATAGAAAGTGATCTTTACTCACTCGGTGATGATGGATATGGGACAATTGAAATGACTGGGGCTGGTACTGGTTGGTCTACTGGTGAAGAAAGAATGTCTGTATCTTCCTCTTCAGATTCGAGCATCACTTCTATAGAGCAGTCAGATTCTCTATCTGGTTCTGTCTCCATCTGAACTCTCAGATCAATTTCCTTTGGATGTGGCCCATAACTTACTTTCTCTGATGTCAATGCATCATATTTCTCTTTCAAAGCTCGCATCTAGTCTTCAGTTGTTTCTTTCTTTTTCAATTCTTCAGTTAATTTATAAATCATAGTGGATTTTGCTTGTATCTCCTCTCTTAGCTTGTTAGCTTCGGTGTGTAGTCCTGTTACTGTGGTTCAGAACTTGCCTATGATTGATTCAATTTTCTCTTTTTATTCTGCACAGGTTAGGATTAAAGAATCCTTATCATTTTGTAGCTTAAGAAGTTTCCTCGTTCCACTGTGAGCTCATGGGGCTTTTCATTCAGCTGATTATTGAGAGTTTACTGGTACTCTTGATGGGCTTTTTCTCTTGCATTCTTCACTATATTTGGGTCTATAATGAATTTCCCAAACTGTTCCATCAGATTAGCTATTTTATCTTCATATTCCTTCTTCTCTCCTTCCCATGCTTGTTGATTTGCTTGCAATGCTCTGTTCTGTTCTTGTAATTGCATAACTTATTCTCGGAGGGCAGCAGTGGACTCTTGGACCTTCCTATTTATTTTAGCTGCCCAATGTGCATGGTGATCTTTCACAGCTTTACGCTTTAAGTTGTCCACTTGCTCAAGACGTTTTAGTGCTGTAGGCATGGATTCGAGGACTCTACTTTTCAGCCTATATAACTCCTCCATCATCTTTCTTACCATTCCTGACAATAGAATTAGATTTGGTGCATTTATGCTTTACCACTGCTCTACTTCTCGCAATCTCCTTTCCATAATCAGGCTGATCTCCTGAGGTCGTGAGAACCGTTGTAGTGGTAATTGGAGGAGATATCTCTTGGTTCATCAAATCTGTGAAAACCCACTCTTAGAGTGTCAAAACTTTGTCTTACTTCTGCTGCCTGGAATATAGGAGTCTGCACTGTATTTGATAAAATTATGGTTGGAGCACTATACTGAATAAGTGCAAAGGCCTGGTTAGAAGTAGCCAATTCAGTAATCTGCTTCTCTCTCTGAGGAGTGATTTCTTCTTCTTTAGGGGTCATTGAGCTCACTTGGGCTGCCTCAGGAATGACTGGGTAGTGTGCTCACCACAGTGGAGGTGGGTAATATAGGTCCTGTTGGCGAGTCCAATGCTGGATCGTATAGAATAATGTGCTCTTCAGTTTGTGCTGATGTAATCCTTATTTTCGGCTCTGCTATCACTGATTTTTCTGAGGCTGCGATTATTTCAACAATTGACTCTTCTTGGATCTCTGAATCTGCTACAGGTTCCTGTGTGGTCTCTGGTATAAAAGAGACTCCCACTTTCTGTATAGAGATGGGAATCTGCTTTTAGTTCTCAGAATTCAAAGTTCTCTTATAAGCTATGGCCGTGAGGGTTTCCTCCGGTCTGGGGAGGGCCTTTTCCTTGGGATCTATACTATATCCCACATTCATCAACATGTTTGTAATTAAACCTCCAAAGGGTAGACATAATTTACTTGTCTGATACTTTTCTTGATTCAATTTCTCCCTTACGGTATTGATGACTTCCAACAGGTAGGACGGAACATAGAGCCAGATTCGATTAGCCATTAAATACAGAGCCCTTGCAAAGAGTGCCATGCGTTGTGTTCCATGACCCGTAGGGTGGATTGTCTTGTGAATCAAGACATCCAGGAAGTGGAGTTGTAAATCCCGTGATTCCAAATCTTTGCACAAGAAAAATGACTTGTCTGTTGGGGTTTTCCTAGTAGTTCTGTCGCCATCTGAACAAAATCTGAAAGGGTATTGGGTTGTTCTCTTAGTATGTTCGCTTTTGGAGTGCCCGGGGACATTTTAGGTCTATCTAAGGGTGCATTCATGACCCCTGCAACCATTTCCTTTGTTATGTGGATTGGAAATCCTTCCATAGTTGTGGCAAGAATTGGGAAGGGACCCTTGCTACGATTAATCATATTTTTGTAAAACAGTCTAAACAACCTCGGATAAACTTGTGTGAAACCCAGCATCTTTAAAATACTTGATAGACTCTTCACCAATCTCAGACTTTTACCAAAAGACAACATCCACAGCAATTTCGGCTCCCACAATATGGTGTTTCATTGATTTTAGGAGTTGTTCTACTGTAATATTTGAGGACGCTGGTCTTTTACCTTTATCCATTTGTTTGCCCTTCTTTGGGGCAGACACAGTTTCAACTTTCATTTCTTCTTTGAGTAGTTCTCTAATAACCACCCCGGAGGATCTGGACTTCTTTCTGGGTGGTCCGCTACTTTCAATTTGGCTTTAATGGCAGCAGACCGTGCGATATGACTTTTAAGTGGAGAGTGGCTTGATCTATTACCTCCCTCTTCGTCTTCTTCCCTCCTCTGTGGCTTGTTTTGTGCCTTTGTTATTTTACAACTTTTTTTTATCTGTAAAAATGGGGAAACAAAACATTATTCAACAATACACATATTTCCTAAATCGATTCAAAGTCATATACAAATATTCATTCGTTTGGGAATAAAATATCACCTTGCTTACGGTTAATCTATAAACCCTAATTTCAAAATGTCAACTGAAATGTAAATGGGGTTTTCAAAATTATACTGATAATTCAAGGGAGGTTCAAAAACAGTTGAGTCGTATATAAGGGAAATTTGAAAAAAAAATAGAGGGAAATAATGGGTAAAAATGAAGAGTTCGAAAATGGGGCCGATGTATCCTCTCTCGAATATGTAGGCCCTATCTCAATGATGACTTGTTGAACCGGTCATCACGTGTGTTTAAACCTAGAATAGTCAGTCTACTCTAGCTTTCAGCTTTATATGCGAACTCTTGTATCGGTTAAATCGTAATCGCTACACTTCAACTGATAAACATTTCTAAACTTACGAGCAATCGTAAATCCATACGCTTGTTCATAGAAGTATACAATAGGAATTATATTACGATCCATTATTTTTCAATGATTTGGCCCGTAATGTAATGCCTAAACTTAAAAGAAAAGAAACAATTTTACATAGTTTACAAAGGGTGCTACGGATGAGTCGGTAGCTTGATGATTCCTTAAGGATTTCAGTTTGGGTTGAGGGGAGCAGATGTCTCCCCCAAGAACACTTGTCCTCTCAGATTATTAACTAGCCGCGTCGGCAACTGGCCATTCTCTCTCTTTGCCACTTGTGAAGCTAGCTGGCTAATTTGGCTCTCTAGTTTTGTAATGGATTGTGTGTGTGAATGAAACACTAGAGAGAATTGAGTGAGCTGATGTAAATCTTTTAAATGCTGATGCAACTATTGCTGCAAATCTAAGAGGATTTGAACAATTGTGGCGTCAGGTGCATTGCTCGATGGCCCAAATTGGGGATGCATAGCAAGCAATTGAGGTCTCTGGTGGAAAACTTGGGTCTGAGGAAATCGGGGTTACGCAACCGATGGTGCTAGTTGTGCTCCTTCTGTGGAACCATAGTTAAATCCAGGGTGGTTCCTCCACGCTAGATTATACGTGTTCCCAAAGTCTCATCTCTAAAATTTCATTACTTGTTTATTTTCCACCACCTCTTGGTACGATGGTGCAACTAGGTTTTCAGTATAAGTTTGACACTGGCAATTAGAATAGTTTGCCAAGGGTCTATCTGAAGTGCTAGGTTTGGCAGCCATTAATATTGTGATCTGTTGTTCAAGAGCCAAAACCTTCGCACTCATATCATCCTCCTTTACTTTATCTTTACTGATATTATAAAGTTCACCCCTCGCGAGTGGGGTGTAACAAGTGATATCTGGATCAGACCTAAGCAAGGCCTATTTTAGCTTTGAGTTATCGACCAGTTTCTTGAATAGGTTCCAAGACTGCTAGCCATTTTGAGCCAAAAAGGCTCCTCCGCTCACGACATCGACTGGTTAGTCTCAATCAACCCTTGGTAGAAACTCTGCGCTATTAACCAGTTCGATACATCATGATGAAGGCACTTTCTCAGTAGGTCTTTCATGCACTGCCAACTTTCATGAAACAACTCTCCAGGCTGTTGGCTGAAATCTTGAATTGCTTAGCGAATCTGGTTAGTTCTACCAATAGGATAGTACTCATTTAAGAATTTAGATTGAAGTTCAATCCAAGTAGTTATACTCCTGGTAGATAGTGAGGTCAGCCATGCTTTCGCTCTGTCTTTGAGAGAGAAAGGGAACAACCGTAGCTTGGCTGACTCATCATTAGCCACTGATAGTTGTAACATCATGCAGAGTTCTATAAAATCTCTTAAATGTTGATAAGGATCTTCTCTATCAAGCCCATGTAAAGCAGGTACAACTTGAAGTGTATTGAGCTTGATTTCATAATTTTGTCTGGCTATAACCTCTGATATAATTATACAGGAGGGTGCAGTCAGAGTAATCGGGCTAAAATGTGCTTGAATCGAGCGGTCGTCAGCCATGGTCCAGAATTCTCTTGCGGAAGATTGGTTTAATTCTAATATGCGCAAGAGAGTCCTTTCGATTTCTGGATCACACTCGAAGAAATCTAAGTTTCGAGATCGAGTGTGATGCATACACTAAAAAAACTTAATATTTTTGTATTTTTAGCTTTATTTGATTTTTATTTTAAAAAGCAGGGAGAGAAATAAATCTGAGCCTCTAGCTTCTCTGATCAGGGGAAGTTGAAATCTTGATTTACTGGCTCCGAATAAACCTGCAAAAGCTTAAGAAGTGATAAAAAAAATAAAAATATAAAGAAAAATAAAAAGAGAAAGGTAAATATTTATTTTCTAAATAAAAATATAAAATAAAATTCGCTTCTCTGGCAGTGGCCTCAAAAACTTGATGCGCTCTTTATATTGTTCTAATTAAGTCTTAACCTATTACAAGTGCACAATGGAAATTGTAATGATAATATAGGATTGTTCCCACGAGGAAGTGATTTATCTTTGTATTTTGATTTTATGAAAACTTATATTTATCTTTAAGATCCTAAACTACTCGAGAAATATGAATAAAAGAATGGTTTTTTAAACTAATTGCAAGAAAATAATTCCTAATCTTCAAACTTTTGGATCCTGGTCATCAATTAGTCTCATTCTGTTCTCAAATATTTATGAAATTAAAATATCGTTATACTATTTATCAAGTCTCCTAGCGTTGGTCGTCAATCAAAACTAGAATCCTATCAATACATATTTAATCTAATCAACAATCTCCTAAAACTTGGGCATCAATCAAATTCAAGAAAATTGAAGATGGAAAAGTAAATCTGTTACACTAATCTGTAAGTCTCAACTTGAGTCGCCAATTCAAATCAAAACTTGGAGATGTTTACAAAGTAGTAAATTATAATAAAATAAATCTAAACTAGAAAGCAAAGTAAAATATAGCTTACACCCCTCAACCGCAGGCGTCAATTGCTTCTAAGAAACTACGGATATCTACACTAATCTTCCAACTCTTAATCCCAGTCATTATTGAAAAATCGTAGAGTGCTGTCTTGTTATTGGTGAGAAAACAGTGGAAGAAATATAAGTAAAAAAGTGAAAGAATAAAAATTGGTTAAAACAATAATTCTTAAACATACACAATCTGCAAGATACAAGGCTATTGTAGCAAGTTTTAAGTAAGTAAGAGTTTGTCCCACAGAGAAATTGATTTAGAACCCAAAATGAGTTATAATAGTAGGCCTCTAGATCTAGCTACAGATCTGACAATCCTAAAGAAAGGGAGTTGGGTGTCACAACTACACAAAATTAATATTAAAAGAAGAGAAATAAAGTGCAGTCCTATCATAAAGAAAGGGTTATGAAGAAGGTGATGATGGTGTGCATAAAAATAAAGATAAAATGATGGGAAGTAAGCAATTAAGCTAGGGTTACATCAACTATATAACTCATACTTAGGTCTGTCTTTACAACAATCCCTCAGATGGCTACAAGCACATATGCAAGGAAGATGTATCCAACTCAACTCCTATGGTTTGACCTGGTCTCTTAAGGCTATAACTTGCTCACTTAAATGGTCACAGACTATCCAATAGAGATGATCAAACCACATGAACTAAGTAAGAAAACCAATCTGATCAAAAGGAGTAGACTGATATTAAGGCTATAACCTGTCCACTTAAATGGTCACAGACTATCTAATAGATGTCCTCCACCCAATGAATCAAATCAAATCATTAATATCATTGCAAGGAAGATGTATCCAACTCAACCCTTATGGTTTGACCTGGTCTCTTAAGGCTATAACCTGTCCACTTCAATGGCCATAGACTATCCAATAGAGGATCAAACCACATAGACTAAATCATAAAACCAATATGATCCAAAGGAGTAGAGTGATCTTAAGGTTATAACCTATCCACTTAAATGATCACAGATTATCCAATAGATGTCCTCCACCCAATGGATCAAATTAGAATAGTAAAACTATTGCAGACACCATGTATGCCAGGCTATAAGCTCAAGCACCCATGAGAGCAAATAGTTCTTGAAAAACTAGTGAAGACCACAGTTGTTCAAGGGCTATTTGGGGACTTAAATGCAGCTGGTCATTGCTTTAAAGGACCTGCAATGACTTAGCTTACAAGTTTGCAATCACTATAGAGAAATCAGATCTAACATCTAATATTGGTCAAGTAAAACAGAGGGGAGCTTGTTTCTGCAACAATCTCTCACAAGGATACAAGCTCAAGTGCAGAGGAGAAGAATCCTTCTCAGATTCGTAGCTTGAAATCACCCTAGGGCTATAATCTATCCACTTAAATGGTCATAGGCTATCCACAGAGGTTATCCATACCACAGAGGTCTGAGAAGGAACATGTAAATTGCTACTGCCACCATGGTCCCAGGGCTACAAGCTCAAGCTTCCATGGGCCTTTTAATTTAGCTCAAATCCTAAATGCATGCTTAGCCTGAATAAAGCTATTGGCAAATAGAAAAATAATAGATTGAATAAACAATTAAAGTATAAATTTCATTGATAAAAAATACTTACAATGCAATTTTTTAAGGTAGCAGCCTTGTGCACAACAGCTCTTCACAAAATCCCAATGGTTACAAGACCCATTACAAAACTAATAAAAATAGACCTAATTTCTTACAGAGGGTATAGCCAGCAAGTGCTGGGCTAAGAGAGAAGAAAAAATAGAAAAAGAGGTGATCAAACCCTAACCTTAGCCTGCTCGAGCTCAAAGCTGACAGAGGTTGAATGAGGGATGATAAATTCTAAGTTATAATGTACAGCTTAAATACTCAGTCCTAATGCCTTAGGCAACAGAAGATTAAACCCTAATTTTTAGGGCAGATGTGGTACTGTTACAACCCTTGGATGCCTTGGGATGTATGCATCAAGATCAGGGCCTCGGGATGTGTGCCCTAGACCTTGGGATATTCCCAAAATGTCCTTGAGTTAAGACTAAGAAGTGGAGAGTCCGAGCTTCATGGGGTTGGCTCTGGTTCATTAATCCATTCGCATGGTTTGTAGAGTCCTCGCAAGGTAAGAATTTGTCTTGAAGAGTCATTCACTCGCGCAGGTGGACTTTGTATTGTCGCGCAGCTGCTTTGGCTTTGAAAGCACTCGCACAACAGAGCTTCAGAATTTTCTCTCGCGAGGGTGTCGCATGGATGCCTTTAAATCTCACTCAGCTTCTTGTTGAAGGAATAACAAAGCTCGCTTGGTAGAGGGTTGAGCTATTAAATGTGCGAGAACTGCGCGAGGATATTTCTGGAGCTCTCTCTCCTCTTGAACCACCCGAGGACTTTGTGAGTTTGTTATCGTTCTTTGTGAAGATCAGCTTCGCGAGATAGTGCTCGTGGCTGACATGAAACTTATTCCTCGCAAGAGCTTTGCGAGCTGGATTTCTGAAGACTTAGTGCGCGAGAGCTTCACGAGTTCACTGAGTGTTGGTTGTAGTTGAAGTGCGCGACTACTGCACGAGAGACTGCTTTAGAGCAGTTCCTTCACTGAGCTACGCAAATTCCTCACGAGTTCCCTTGTGCTGCATGTAAAATTTACGCGAGGTAACTCTGTTGTAGGCTTAGCCACGCGAGGCAGCATCTCTACTGTGTGTGATAACACATTTCCTCCTCTGCTACTGTTGAAGTCCTCTCCACTCACATCTATGCTTCTCACATATGCTAGACTTTCCTGGTCCATTATGGCATGCAAAATAGTCACCATGGTGTTCCATCAGTCTTTGACTCAGCTATCATCTCTTGCTTGGATTCTCTCTCTTCCTGGCACCAAAGACATGAACTTTGTGCTACGCTGCATAAGTTATTACTAACTACAAAATAAGCTAACTAAGAGTTATTAGTCAGCTTCAAGGTCCAGCAAAGGCTAGGTTAAGAGGTAAAAAGTGGTACTTTTCAGTGAATAATAGTCATCAATTGTGATCCAGGAACCTTGAATATCTAAACTATTCTACACTAAATATTTGATTGGAAGAAAACCCAACCTCAATTGTCAATTGATTTTGAGAATTCCTTCAATGAAATTATTCCTATGCCAAGCTCTCTTATTTATAGATCATAAGGAGTTGGTTTACAATGTTCTAATTCTAATAAAAGAAAATACTAAAAATAAAAGTTTCCTAATATAACTATAATTCCTAATTTTATCTTTCTTGCTTTCAATGGTTGATGCACCTCTGGACTTTCTCCTTAATTTTAGCAGCCGAGATCTTTAGGAGCCTTTCTTCATCAATCTTCTCAGATCCGTGATTTGCCAAACTTCTAATTCAAGAGTCCTTCTATTTTGGTGCATGGTGGTGTGAATCTTCACTTGATCAGCGGTGTAAGAGTTTCAATCTATGCAATCGTAAATTATGATTATTCTCTTTTTCAGCTTATAACTTTTTAGAACGATTCTTTATTATGAACCATCATTTTCTCTTTGTATCACTTTCTACTGGAAAGTCTTTTCTGAAGAATCATAAATTACGATTTTATATTTTTCTCTGTAGCGCTCCATCGTATTTTGCGATTTCAGACTTTATCCATGTGTCTGATCGTCTTTTTCGTTCAATCGTCTTTCTTATTACTTTTTGAGTTCATTTCGACAAACATTAATACTTTGGTTCTCTTTTACTGATTATCCTTAATATCTGCACATCATTAGCTTGTTAGTAGCAAACATGGGTCTAGCATCATTAAGTTAAGTGTGATAAAATGATATATTCTGTGATTGATCACCTGTGCGAACTACGTCTAGTTCAATTTTGACCTCGATCCCATTTCAAGACTATCCAATGATCGGTCGATTACGCGCCAAGATTTCTCTATATTTAAAGCAGAGAATTTCACATGCACACCTCCACACACCGATAGAAGAGCATTACGCATGTGTGAATTAAAGGAGGTAACCCTCGTAACCCGACTATGTGATTTTACAATTCTAAAATTTGATGACCGATCACCAAATCTGAACCGCATGCAGTGGTTCCAACGTTCGTACACGGGAAACATCGTAGAGACTGATGTTCCTCGATGCAATCATTCGAATCATTGCATGTGTATGAAAACTTTGGAATAGTGGTCATATCGTGAATCAAACATCCAAGGATGTGAGTGAGTTATGGATCAGACATTGGGAGTGAGGGTTTCCATAAGTGAAAAGTGAAAAGCGTACAATGGAATTGTGAGACCCGTTTGACCTACTCGAGCTACCTTGGAAGACTGCTCGAGCTGGCTGTGCAAGCCTTGAAAAGACTGTGTCTAAGGCTCCTCGCTCGAGCGGGATGCCTTGACCAAATCAGATCAGGTAAAACCCACTTGAGCTGGTCTGTGCATATGCCTTGAAGCAATACCCACTCAAGTGGACCTATAGGTGCCACTAGAAATCGCTCGAGCGTGTATGGACCCCGCTCGAGCGGCCTGTTTTGTTTGGCTTGGGCTGACTTTGGTTCTTGGGAGCTTGTACAGACTAGTAGATACTATGTACTATGTCTAATACACATAGTTGGACTTTGTGATTTAGGAAAAGGACATGGAAAATCATGATCGAGCTTGGTTAAATTGCGACACATGTGATCAACCATAAACTGGAGGTAGGGAGATCTCACTGCAAAATCATATGTTTGACTTGACCATGGGATACTATTGTCGGATCCTAGTGTGCTGTGTTTATTGTGTGGTGGAAACAAATTTAAAGACAAAGTAAAATAAAAAAATGGATTCAGCACAACCAAAGTAATCCTAGACCTGCAAGATACAGGGCCTATTGTAGCAAGTGTTGATAAGTAAGAGTTTGTCCCACAGAGAAATTGATCTAGAACCCAAAATGGGCTATAATAGTAGGCCTCCAAATCTGGCTACAGATCTGACAATCCTAAAGAAAGGGAGCTGGGTGTCATGACTACACTAAATTAATCCTAACAATAGAGAAATAAAATATAACCCTATCCTAAAGAAAAGGTTAATAAGAAGATGGGGATGGTGTATACCAAAATAAAATATGAAAATTAGTGAGAAGTAAGCAGGTTAAGTTCAGAGTTAAAGCAGTAATGTAACTCTGATTTAGTCTGTCTCTGCAGTACTCCTTGCTGAGACGCTATCACAAGCCTCAACAAGGTAGAAATATCTAGTTTAACCCATGCCATTTGGGGCGCTATTAAGGCTATAGGCTGTCCACTCAAATGGTCACAACCTATCCTACAGAGTCCCATTAGTTAAACAAAAAATTGCCAATCTAGTCCAGAGGAGTGGACTAATCATTTCCCCAGCCACTGGACCAGATCAAGCCATGAATACTATTACAATAGTATGTAATGCCAGTGCTACAAGCTCCCCAGATCTATGCACAGATCTGGCTGACATCGATAGGTATTCCAACCCATAAGATCCTAAGTATTTTGCCAAGGCCAACAGCTCACTGGTGCCCATAAAAAGGACCATGCAACAGGTTGAATAGGGCTTTAGATTCAGCTGGTCATTGCTACAAATGGCCTGCAATGACTCAGCCTCAAGCTACAAGTACCACAGAGAGATCAGATCTAACATTTAATGTCGGCTAGGTAAAATAGAGGGGAGCCAGTTCCTGTACAAACCTCCTCACAAGGCTTTAGAAGCTTATGTGTAGGGGAGAAGAATCCTTCTCAGACATGTGAATGGACAACACCTTAGGGCTATACTCTGTCCACTCGAATGGTCATAGGGTATCCCATTGGTCTATCCATACCACAGAGATCTAAGAAAGAACATGTAAGCTACTGCAACCACCATGGTCCACAGGCCTCCGAGCTCCCCAGATCTCACTATAGATCCAACATTGCTTTCCATGGGGCTATCAAACTAAAGGAAATAAGATGGTAAACAATAGATCTACTAGAAACTGAAGGGGCTAGTCCCAAATATATGGATCCTATAGACATCTAAAGAAATCATAAGATCTTTAGATTCAATTAGGCATTAAAATAGTAATCCATTGATAAACATAAAACTTACAATTAACTGTCTCCAGGCTGCAATTTGTACACAACTGCTCATCTAAAATCTCAATGTATACAAAACCTATTACAAATTAAAATAAACTAAACCTAACTACTTACAGGGGGATTAGCCAGCAAGTGCTGGGCTAAGAAAGAAGAAAAAAGAGAAAAAGAGATGATCAAACCCTAACCCTAGTCTGCTGGAGCTCTCAGCCGACAGAGGATGAAAAGAAGGGTCGATCCTAAAACTAAACTCTAAGTGTAGCTTATATAGTCTGTCTATATAGCCTTGGCTCTGAAGAGATTAACCCTAATTTCTTCTAGCAGACGTGGCACTATTACAACCCTTGAATGCCTTGAGATATGTGCCTCGAAATCTGCACCTCGAGATGTGTGCCCTAGCCTTGGGAAATTCTCAAAAGGTCCTTAAGTTAAAACTAAGAAGTAGGGAGCCCATGCTTCGCGGGGCTGGCATATGCATTCATTCATTCGCGTAGTTGCAGAGCCTTTGGGGAGTAGCTTTTGGTTGGTCGGAAGTGCTCACTCACACAGTGAATCTTCAGTTAATCGTGCAGTTCCTTTACGCTGTAATGCTATCACGAAGATGATCTGGAGTGCCTAGACTTCTCATGCAGTAGAGCTTCAGAAGCTCTCTCTCTCGTTGGGTACTCACGCAGGTATGCTCCTGTGCTTGCCTAGTAATTGGTAAGGCTTTAGAGTACGCGAGATCTGCGCGAGGAGAATTTTGGGTGTCTCTCTCTTCCAGGGCCACGCACGAACTCCGAGAGGTGAAATTTAGTTCAGTACACACATGGATTCGCTATGTTCTTTGCGCGGCTGCTTTAAGGTTTGATCTCCATGAGAGCTTCGCGATAAAAAATTATGAGGATTTTAATCTGCGAGATCTTCACGATGTCTTTATAGCTCTCCTCTTGACTGCGCATCCTATCTGTGCGAGGGCATCTTCCATTGCATCCTTAGCTTTGCCAGAGAGCTTCTCAACTCTACGAGATCTGTCTTTCTATGCTCTGATGCATTACACTTACTGCCGTTGCAGTTTCTCCATTCTCAGCCAACTTCATCCATATGTTAGGCTTTTGGTCAATGATGATCGACAAATGAGTCACCATGGTGAGCACTACCAGGGTGTTCTATTAGGCTTTGGCTCAGCTATCATCTTTGCATGTCTTCTTCCTCTTCTTTGGGCCAATAAGGATGGATTTTGTATTAAGCTACACAGATTATTGTTAACTACAAAACACACTTAACAAATGATTATTAGTCTGCTTCAAGGTCTATCAAATGCTAGGTTAAGAGGTGAAAAGTGGTACTTTTCAATGAATAACACACCCCAAACCTAATATTTGCTATTCCCTGAGCAAAGAAAAATTTAAAATAACGATTCTAAGAATTTAAATGCCACTTTTGTAGGGAGCATAGATATATTTAGCATATGTACCAAGCCTTTTAAACCCCTAGGCAATCCCTAGTGGAGGAATGAAGTCTCCTGAGGGTTTTCAGTAAAGATACCCACAAACTTCTCAATAAAATAGTTAACAAAAGTACAAAATTATCAAGTTAGCTGTCAAGAAATAGAGCATTAGTTCACCTTTGATTCAATAAAAGAAAATATATGAGGAATTTGAACATATGATTATACACAGACATTTATTCATCACAACTTCTACATAGATGCACATCATTTCCAATTAGCTCACAGCAGGAGAAAAATATCACATGTAGGTTAGTACTGAGTTCATCATTAATTCAAAAATTAGGTTCTAGGTCATGCTCAATACATTCAACATTAGACCCAATGCTTACCAGGGCATACTTCTCATAAAGAACTTTGAGGGTTTCCATTTTCTCTCAAGCTCAAGAGTAGTTACAGGCGTAAAATGGGTCTGTAAGCATAAGCATAGGAATAACATCTAAGTTCATGCATTATTGGCTAATCCTTACCATAGATTGGACAACTCTTTGTCTCTGCATGACAACTCATTCAACTTTGGATCACAGGGACTTTTAACTGGGTTGTAATGTGGCTTATGGGATAGGTTATAAAGAATGGGTGGTTGAAAAGAGATTCAAAATTGAGAAATTAGTAGGTGAAGGAGGTGATTCATGACTTCACCTTCTTTAGTTCAGCACCTTTCCTTGTCTTTAAAATTATTCAAACTTGAAGTGGCCAGCTTCTCCTCTTATTTTTGATTTTTCAATGAACTTTTCCTCTTATTTCTTCTCTTATTCCTCTTCATTATTATTTTTTTTTTCTTTTTTGGATACATTTTTCTTTTTGTTTTTATTTTTCTGACTCGCCACCTCTCTCCTTAGCTGCTACACTGCTAAGTTTTAAGTATTCCTTCTCCATTCACCCAATATTGACCTTATCTTGTCCATCTTCAGCTCCTCCTTTACCTTCTGATTTCTCAGAGTGAGGGTAGGTTTGAATAAGGTCCATAGGTTCATGTACGAGTACTCAGGTGTATTTGGAAGAAAATTAGAAATTAAGGCTCAAAACGTGTGTGCACAAGGGTAGTTAATTAAGGTTTGGTCTGTTTAAGCTCAAACTGTCCAAGAGAAGGCCTTGATCCTTTTCTAAGTGTCATGAGTGCTGTCAGTTGTTTCAACTTGGAGGTACCTAACTTCTAGTGAAGGAACAAACTCAGCCAGTTCTTAGGGCTAGAAGAATTGCCTCAGTTACTCTCAAAGAAAGAAATTTTTTTTGGTAGGCCCAAATCTCACTAGTTATGGTCTTCCATTGAGCTCTTAGGCATGTCCTTACCTTTTTCTCTCTTTAATGATTCACTAAGTACTGATATAAGTGAGTTTTCTTGGTGTTCACATCATAGAAATGCTAAAATTTAAAAGCTTGTGATACCTCAAGGTCTGCAAAATATATTTTTTTTTTATGATTCTTAAGTGAACATGGATCCATTTTTATCTTACTCACTTGATTCTACTGTACTTAGGTTAATTGCTTCATTGGCAGAGCCTGCCACAGCCTCAAACCTATGAGGAGTAGTACTCTTACTGATTCAAAGGTGGATATGACTGTGCAACAGGCTCAAGACATAAACATTAACATAACAAAGACTACAAGAGAGAAAAATACATAACAAACAACATAAAAATAAACACACAAAAATAAAGAAAGACAGATTGGAAATAAAACAAAACAAAACAAAACAAAGAGCAATGTTATTATAACAGCTAAAGTATGTACAAAGTAGGTGGAAGTAAATGTTAAGTGGTGAAAAATGCCACTTTTCACTCTTTAACCTGACCATTGATAGACCTGTGAGCACACTAATAAGTCTTTGTCAAGTGCATTTTGTAGACAATAATAAAAGAGGACATTAATGCAGAAAATCACTCAAGAATGCCCAAAAAGGAGCTATCTCTCAGCACAAGACAAACCCAGCAACAGCACACCAGAGGGTAGCACATCGTTGGAGCGCATGACTACAGCAGGGCAAGGCGAAGGAAGTGAGAACAGGTTGAAAACATCCTATCGATTGGTCACCCCAAGACTTCGATAGGAGCTGAAAGCAAAGAAAGGGAGAATTCGTGCAGTTGAAGAGATTTCGACAGGATCTGAAGGCAGAAGAAGGATGGATTCATGTGGATAGAGAAGTTCGATAGGATCTAAGAACCTATCGAGCAGCTGAGAGGAAGGAAGAAACCATCCTATCGAAAGCCTACCTGAGGCGTCAAAGGAACCTGTCGAATGGTTTCCTGAACCTATCGAGATGAAGACTCTAGAACAGAACCTATCGAAGGGTACTTGAGCCTTTCGATAGGAGTGAAAGCAACCCTATCAAAATGATGGCATGTAAAGCGAAACTTGTCTAAATGGGTCTCCAACCTGTCGAAGAGTCCCTCCAACCTGTCGAATACTCCAGACCAAGGATTGAGAATGCTGAAACTCTAAGCAAAGACTCATCCTATGGGAACCTATCGAACAGGTCTGAGAACCTAGCGAAAGGATCAAAAATCTCTATTGGGACCTGTTGAAAGTCTCCTGAACCTATCGAAATTGTGTGCAGAACTTCTCAGAAATTTAGCTGTTCATACGTTGTAATTTGGTGACCTGCTGCACGCAACCTGAGGCACTTGATGACCGGCATGACGGTTCCAGAAGATGCCCTAGGAAACCCTAACCGACTCACGTGCTCTAACAGAACTCTAACAAACTCTGAGGAACTTCTAGAAGGGATTTTTAACAGGAAAAATAGAGGAGAAAGCTATATATAGAGACCCCCAATTGCAATTGGAGGAGGATCGAGATCTGAGCCAAATTCTGGAGATTAGAGCTTGCAGCGAAATTCTATTTCCCTCCTTTAGCCCAACCATGGTTGGCTAATTCCCTGGAGTAGCGAGGAGAGAAGTTAGATCTGTAATTAGGTAAGGTTAAGAGTTCTATTGTAGGTTCCTAGCTGTACAGACTACAGATCTGAGAGTATTCCCATTGTAGAGTGACCTTGTTTACAATGTTAATACTGATTTTGATATTTTAATTAGATATAAAGTTCCTTTAGTTCCATTTGGTGATCGATCAGATCTGTGTAGAGGAGTTTGTATATCAGCTCACCCACTTAACTGGTAGACCTCTTGGATACCATCTGATCTCCCTAGATCTGATGCTCCTGTGATTCCTTGAGTCTGTGACCTGGGAATTACAGCATCTGTAGTGGTTTTAATTGTTCTAATTGATGCTCTAGCTTTAAAGGAGATCCCTAAGATGGTCTGTGATCATTAAAGTGGACATATCATAACCTTAAGATGAATCTAAGCTCAGGCTCAAATTGGATTCATCTACTATAATCCATGGATTCGATAAAGTCTATAGGATGGTCTGTGACCATTTAAGTAGACATATCATAGCCTTAAGACCAGGTGGATCCTGTGATTTGGAGTGGAATTTATACCCTACAGCTGCGCTTATAGCCAGTTGAGGGAATTGTGTGCTATGAACCTCTGTAGCATGATTAATCGAATCTGATTTCAGTGAAAACCAACCTCCAAGCTACTCTTCTCTATTTTTTGTTCTTTTTTACCTCTTTCCCCTGCAAGATCTAAGATCCTAAACTCGATCCAAGTTAGTTTATGTTTAATTTTAGCTTAGCTTAAGTGACAATCCATTTCAAACCTCTCCCCTGTCTTTTAGCTAGATTAGTAATAGTTAGCGTGCCAGATCTAATTCAGACATGGAGATTTATCATATTTTTAAACTAACCTCCCTATGGACATTCCCTTATTCACCATTTTTGTAAAACTTGCTACAACAGACCCTGACTACTTGCAGGTCTGTGTGAGTGTGTCTGCCTAGTTTTATTGATGATTTTAGATCTTCATTTGAGGGAAGGCAAATGCACTAACAAGTTTTTTACGCCGTTGCCAGGGAGGCATGTTTAGAAATTGATAGATCTAAGTTTTGATCATAGATCTATAGTTTTTGTTTGATTTTTACTAACTGCATTTGTAAGCTGTGTTATTTTTCAGTATTTTGTGTGCATTTCATCAGATCTAAGGCTACTAGTGAGAGGAGAATCGTGCTGGAGACTCTCTGTAGTTTGCATCCCTCTACTCCCCTGTTATTTTTTAGATATGTTGATAATTTTTGTTAGAGTAGTTAGAAAATTTGGTTGATTCTGCTTGTTGTGTTGAGGATCGATTCTGCATTCAGAATCTGAGTATTGTATGTTTGGTAGGAGAACTCTGCAACCTCAGATTATTTCACTAAATCCAGAGGTTGAAAGACTTCTCAGATCCAGACCAACTACACCCACATCTGTTGCATTTGATTCTATAGAAATGGGTGAGCAACAACAGCCGAGAACCCTTAAGGAATTGAATGCAGAAGGGGGAGTATAATTCCCCCTTCTGCATTCAATTCCCAACTGCTCAGGGAAACTATGAGATAAAATCAGCCATCATTCAAATGCTGCCCTCATTTCATGGCCTAACCAAAGAAGACCCCTACAAGCACATTGATGAGTTCTTAGGACTATGCATTATATTTAATATCACAGGTTTGGGGGAAGAGGCCACCAGGATGAGACTCTTTCCTTTTTCATTGAAGGACAGAGCCAGGACCTGGTTGTCCTTGCTTCCACCCAACAATATTCAGTCCTGGAGTGATCTCCAATGTCAATTTCTGGCTAAATTCTTCCCTATGTCAAAGACTAGCCAGTTGAAGAAGGGTATCATCTCTTTTACCCAAGACCCAACTGAAGATTTTCATCAATCCTGAGAGAGATTTAAGGAACTCCTGAAGAAATGCCCCCACTGTCAAATTCCTGAATGGCAATTGGTTCAAAGCTTTTATCAGGGAATTGATGCTAAAAGTAGAGATATGATAGATGCCTCCTGTGGTGGCACCTATCTCCATAAAATTACTGAGGAGGCATGGGAGCTCTTTGACATTATTAGTGAGAACTCTATGCAAAGGGAAACCTTAGCAAGAGATCAAGAGCCTCCTAAATTGGTGAAAGAGAATACCTCAAGAGGGAAGATATATGAAGTAAGTGTGCCAAGTGAGTTGGAAAGGAAAGTGGACAGCTTAACCCTAAAATTTGATAGGCTGATGGGAGTAATGCAGTCACCCGTGGCTGTTAGAGTGGAGGAGACATGTGCCATATGCCAGTCCCCTGCTCACCCCCTGGAAGAATGTCCATTTGCTGACTAGTCTCCTAATTTTATAACAGAGCATGTGGCTGCAGCTCAGTCTTATGGACAGCAGCCTGCTGCTGGGTACCAATGGAGTAACCACCCCAATCTGAGGTGGTGACAAGATGCATACCCCAGCCAGCAGCAGCAACCTCAGCAGCCCATGCCCTACAGAAATGCTCAGTCCTATCAAGAAGGTTATGCCCTAAGGTCTCAATATCAGCAACCCATAGCCCAACCTGTAGCTCCTCCTGTGCAGCAAGCTACAACTCCTCCAACTGTGAGAACACCATCATTTGAGGAATAAATTATATCTTCACTGCAGAGCTTGAACACCTTAACCCAAACTGTACACTCTCACAACCAGAGCATCAAAAAGATAGAGGACCAACTTGGTCAACTGTCTGATGCTCTGACTAGGAGAGAGGGAGGAAGGTTGCCTAGCCAACCATAGGACAATCCAAGAAGGCAGTTTGTAGTGGGTGAAGTTTCCTCCACCTATGAGGAAGCCAAATCTGTTATAACTTTGAGAAGTGGTAAGTTAGTGGACAACCAAGTGGGCTGTGAGCCTGTGAGGAACTTGGAGGAAGAAAATAAAGTGATTTCTACTAGCACACAACAAAGACCACCAATGGTGGACTTGAAGGAACAATCAGCTGTGAATAAAGAGGATAATGAGGATCCTCAAGAAAAGAAAAAACTTAAAAAGAAAGAGGCCCCATTGGTTAAGGCTGCAGGTGAGGGAACAATCCCACATTTGCCATTTCCTAAGGCACTACAAGCACCTTCCCCTTTTGATAAAGGGCAAGGAAAAATTGAGGAAATGATGGAGACTTTCGAGCAAGTAAAGATCAATTTGCCTTTACCTAATGTCATTAAACAAGTCCCAGCCTATGCCAAGTTTTTAAAAGACTTATGCACCCATAAAAGATAATCTAGGATACACCTATCCAAGAAGGTCTTTTTAGCAGAAAAAGTTAAGCAAGTCCTGTCGATTGCAACTCTCCCCAAACTTCAAGACCCTGGCCTCCCCACTATCCCCTGCATTATTGGGGATCATACCATCGACAAAGCCTTATTAGATCTGGGAGCCAGTGTAAATTTGCTTCCATATTCAGTATATGAGGAGTTGGGCTTAGGCAAATTAATGCTCACACAAGTTCTCCTCCAACTGGCTGACAGATATGAAAGGAAACCTGTGAGGATAATTGAGGATGTTTTTGTTGAAGTTAACAAATTCTTCTATCCTGTTGACTTTTTAGTGCTGGATATGGAACTAGGTAGGAGTGCCACTTCCATACTTGTGATTCTAGGTAGACCCTTTTTGGCCACAGCTAATGCTTGTATTTAATGCAGGTTTGGAATCATGAAAGTGTCATTTGGAAATATGAAGGTTAAATTAAATGTGTTCAACGCAGCAAATCAATCTCATTCTGATGAGGACTGTTTTTCTCTTGATGTGGTAGATGAGGTTGTCCAGGAAAATGTGAAGATGCTGCTACATGGTAAGGAATGGTTTAATGAGCTAGCTAAAGTATGGAAGGAAACAGAGGTAGAGAAGGGTTCCACCTCTGAGATTGAGCATGTGAAACTGGTCTCTTCTGAAGCTCCACCAGCACAGCACCACCCATGGAGGCCTACTTTGTTACCTCTACCACCCCCCTCTAAGGCACCCCTGTTGCCCTCCCTCATCAGTCCCCCAGAGGTGGAGTTAAAGCAACTCCCCAAATCTTTGAAATATGCCTTTTTAGGAGACCACCAAATTGCCTGTGATAATCTCTTCTTCCCTCATTCCCGCGCAGGAAAAAGAATTCCTTGTTGTCCTAAAAAGATATAAGAAGGCAATAGGATGGACCATTACAGACCTTGGGGGAATCAATCCTGCTGTGTGCATGCATAAAATTCATCTCGAAGATGGTTCCAAACCTTCCTGAGAGATGCAGAGAAAACTTAACCCACACATGCAGGAGGTTGTGATGAAGGAGGTAGTCAAACTCCTAGATGCTGGGATAATTTATCCCATCTCGAATTTACAATGGGTAGCACCTACCCAGGTAGTACCCAAGAAATCTTACATTATAGTTATTAAAGCAGATTCAGGTGAGCTGATCCCAACCAGACAGACCACTGGTTGGAGGGTATGCATAGATTACTGCAAACTCAATGAAAAAACCAACAAGGATCACTTCCCACTGCCCTTCATAGACCAAATTTTGGACAAGCTGGCAGGCAAGGCCTATTACTGTTTTCTTGATGGATACTCAGGGTATAATCAGATCCCTGTATACCCCTAGGACCAAGAAAAAACCACATTCACTTGCCCATTTGGGACCTTTGCATACAGAAGGATGCCATTTGGGTTGTGTAATGCACCTGCCACGTTCCAAAGGTGCATGTATGCTATCTTCTCTGACATGATTGATAAGTCTTTGGAGATCTTTATGAATGATTTCTCCATTTATGGAGATGATTTTAGCCAATGCCTACACCACCTCAGCTCCGTACTGCAAAGGTGTGAGGAGACCAACCTAGTTCTAAGTTGGGAGAAAAGTCACTTCATGGTGACTCAAGGCACTATTCTAGGACATGTTATCTCTCACAAAGGAATCGAGGTTGATCAAGCTAAGATCGATTTGATTGCTCATTTGCCCCCTCTGAAAACTGTCAAACAGGTTAGGTCATTTCTGGGTCATGCTGGCTTCTACAGAAGGTTCATTAAGGATTTCAGTAAAATCTCCAAACCCCTTTGTCACCTGTTGTGCCAGGATGTTCCCTTTGACTTTAATGATGAATGCCGAGTTGCTTTTGAACTATTAAAAACTTGTTTAAATACAACTCCCATCTTGCAATCCCCTGATTTTTCTCTGCCTTTTGAACTGATGTGTGATGCATCAGATTTTGCCATTGGGGCAGTGTTGGGGCAAAGAAAAGACAAGACACCTTCTGTGGTAGCATATGCCAGTAAATTAATGATTGATGCTCAATTGAATTACACTACAACTGAGAAAGAGCTATTAGCTATTGTCTTTGCCTTAGAAAAATTCAAATCTTATGTGCTGGGATAAAAAATTATTGTGTTCACTGACCACTCAGCTTTGAAATACCTCTTGTCCAAAAAGGAAGCTAAAGCACGACTAATCAGATGGATTCTTCTCTTGCAGGAATTCAATTTAGAGATTAAGGACAAGAAGGGAGTTGAGAACGTGGTGGCTGACCATCTGTCAAGGATTCCAACAACCAACATGGAAAGCTTTCCCATCAATGACTCCTTCCCAGATGAGCAGCTTCTGATTGTCCAGATAAGTATGCCTTAGTTTGCCAATATTGTCAATTACCTTGCTGTGGGAAGGATCCCTCCACATTGGACCAAGGATGACAAAAATCTGTTCTTTGCACAGATTCGACATTACATGTGAGAGGATCCTTACCTGTTTAAGCATTGTGTAGATCAGGTGATCAGACATTGTGTACCTGAAACTGACTTTCAAAACATCCTAACCATATGTCATGAACAGGCTTGCGGGGGCCACTTCAGTGGTAACAAGACTGCAGCCAAGGTCCTTCAAAGTGGCTTCTACTGGCTTACCCTATTCAAGGATGCTCGACAGCACTGCAAAGCTTGTCATCGATGCCAGCAAATGGGCAGTATTATAAGGAGAAACTTTATACCCTTGCAACCTATACTTGTTGAACTGCTTGATATTTGGGGAATCGACTTCATGGGACCTTTTCCCCCTTCTGCTGGATATAATTTCATCCTTGTCGCTGTGGATTACCTATCCAAATGGGTAGAAGCCATAACTACCAGAACAAATGATCACAAAGTTGTCATTCAATTTCTGAAAGACAACATCTTCTCAAGATTTGGCTTTCCTAAAGCTATTATTAGCGATGGGGGAAGCCACTTCTGTAACAAACCCTTTGACAAACTAATGGAAAGATACTTTATTACCCACAGAGTAGCCACTCCCTACCACCCACAAACTAGTGGCCAGATAGAGATTTCCAACAGGGAAATCAAACATATTCTCGAGAAGACTGTGAGGACCGGCAGAAGAGATTGGTCCAACAAGTTGACTGATGCCTTATGGGATTATAGAATAGCCTATAAAACCCCCATAGGTATGTCCCCATTCAGACTAGTATATGGCAAGGCCCGTCACTTGCCTGTTGAATTACAACACAAAGTGTATTGGGCCATTAAAGCAGTCAACTCTGACTTACACTCAGCGGGTATTCACAGGAAACTCCAGTTATCCGAGCTGGATGAACTGCGACTATAAGCTTACGCAAATGCCCGAAGTTACAAGGAGAGGACCAAAGCCTTCCATGACAGACATTTGCTCCGCAAAGAGTTTAAGCCTAATGACAAGGTATGGTTGTTCAACTCCAGAATCAAATTCTTTCCAGGAAAGCTGCAGTCCAGATGGGATGGACTTTTCACAGTGGTACATGTTTCCCCATCTGGAGCTGTCGAAGTCATGCACCCTACAGATGGAAGAACCCTTAAGGTCAATGGGAAAAGGATGAAACTTTGCGTTGACAACATTTGTGAACCTGAAGAGACCATTGATCTTCAGGATCCCCCAGGTTAATACCTGACTTCGAGTTGTATCATATGTATTATATTTTATTTATACCTCGATTCTTTCCAACGATATTCTTAGCAATAAAATGGTCATGTCAAGTTCATGCTTCGTTTCAATATTGCCCGCAGAGTAGGAATCAAAGGCATAAAGTCAGAGGACAATTTGCTAACTGGTAGCGCAGTAGAGGAGTTGCTATGTGCCAAGGCTAAAGGCTCTACACACACAGGCCATGTTATTGAGCTCATTGAACCTCTCGATAGGTCATTTGGACCTTTCGCTAGGTCAGCCGCTGATGTCGATAGGATTGGTGAGGATTTTGATGGGTGCTGAGACTTCTCGATAGGCGAGAACAACTTTGGGATAGGTTCTGGACTCTTACCTGGAACCTATCGACAAGAGTGATAACTGTAATACCCCACCTATCGAAAGGTTATTCTCACTCATCTGCATCCTATCGAAGTGAATGTTTTATCCACCCTCCGTTCGACAGGACATCGACCTAGCACATGCGGCCATCCCAACCTATCGAATGCATATTTATTCTATTCGATAGGACGGGTTAAACCTATCAAGAGCATTCAACTGTCAACCCCATACCTGTGCGACTTCGATAGGAAGCCTTAACCTGTTGACACCTACACTCATCCTATCGAAACCGCCCCCTCACTCCTTCCCTGCTTATTGTGCACTTGAGCTGCGCGAGAAATTTTACCCACGTGTACCATGTACAACTGTGCACAGCACGAGCCTTAAACTCTACACCCCCTGGTTTTCTGCCCCACGCCGTAACTCCCCGTGCTAAATATAGGCTGCCAGTTAATGCACGTTTTCGTTCCCCATGCTGATTGATCGAATTAACCATTCGTTCCTTTCATCGATGGCGGTGATATTGAATTCAACGCTTCATATTCCCTCCCACTTCCACCTTAAATAGATGCAGATGGCTCAATTTCGGCCCATCCCTTCCCTTCTACCCTCTGCACTCCTCCTCATAACTATAGCAGATGACAAGCCCACGTTCATTCCTGCGCAACTCTACCTCTTCTGGCTGGAGCCATTACCGCCCAAGGAACCAGACCCATTACAATTCCTCTGGGATGAATATGAAGAGGTACAGCGGATCCTCGTTAAGGAGGAAAAGGACAAAGATAGGAAGGAGAAGAAGAGGCTGAAGATTGAGCCACCGGCTTCCCCACCACCATCCTCCTCCACCACCCATCCCCCTCTCCCCTGACCCCCTTCCTTTTCCTTTTCTTCCTCCCCTCCTGGCTTACAGTTCCTCTTCCACCTGATGCAAGCTGAGGATACCCCTGAGCCGGGGAAGGCCCTTTTCTTTTTCTTTTTTCATTTTCCACGAAAATTTTGTCCACTTGTGCTTGACCATTGTACTAAAATGCTCTATTTTATGCTCTATTTTGATTCTGTTATTAAACTGCTTTTTCTTTCTTTAGTTGTCTACTTGCTTTGGGTTTTTGCTCTGTTACTAATCTACGACACCCCCTTTGCTGTCAACAGTGAGGGCACTGTTTGGTTTAGGTTTGGGGGTATGGCATGTATGTATGCCAATAAATTAGTTATTTTTAGTACAACTAGGCTAAAATGAAGTGTTTGGAATTAATTAGAGTAAATTCTCACTGGAATTTTTGTAAAAAGAGAAAATTAAGAAAATAACTATTTGAAACTAAAATAAGCCGTAGTCCAATAGACTTCATGAGGCAAATGTCAACAAATTATGAAAAATAATTTTGATGTGCAGTAAACCTGAAATGAGAGGAAATTGTGAAGACACACCCCTGAAAATTAGATGGAAGGCCCTACCTAGTGAGATTTGGGCCTGAAAAAGTTTCCTTGAAGAGTGCCTTGGCAATGAAGACATGGAGAATGTCTTCACGCAGTCCGTAGCCCTCACCTCGTGAGGAGAGACAACGTAGGATGGGTCGTTGGAGTAGCACTCCAACATGCTCGATATAAGGCGAGCATAGGGCATCTTTTCCTTGGGCCGGAGGTTGCCCTTCATGAGCTTGCCCTTGATATACCTCATCCCCTCTAGGATGAGCATGGTGGCATCAAACCACCGGCCACAGAAGGCCGAGTAAAGTGCTTGTTGCACCTTTTTCACGCGCTCAGTGTCGTGGCGCATCGGGTATAGATTACACTTGACCACCGAGTCAAGCATCCACATATAGTGGGGAAGGTCAACCCTCTTTATGGAGGATCCCGACCCCTTTTTACCATTGGTCATGCAGGTCATGACCTCCTCGAAGCGAGGTTCCTCCTCGAAGGGTGGGAATAGGGTGGTCTCAGGGGTAAAGTCGAGGTAGCACTCAAGCACCTCGTGTATGTGACGACGAGTGATCGTGTAGTCTCGACCCTCTATGGTGGTCTTGATCACATCGTCGGTCGGGCCGTCCATAGGCCCTTGGTAGAATAATCTCACCAATCTAGGGTAGTAAGAACCCTGGATTGGTTTGAGAAGGTTGCCGAGACCGGCGTTATTGAGGTAGTTTCGAGCCCATTGGGTCTCGCCCGATACATCGGGATTTGTGAATAGGGTTGGGTTAATGACGTATTCGACCTCGAAGGTCTTGGCCGCCCACCATTCATTTGGTTGTACCACATTAGTGGGTGGTGGGGCCATTGGGGTCGATTCGCGGGAAGACTCGCGCATAGATGCGCTCGTCGAACCAGAGGTGGTCTCCGATGCCGACGGTGATGGAGTCCTCACCGGCGATGGGGTAGGTGGAGGTGGTGCGGCG
Organism: Chloranthus sessilifolius; assembly: GCA_021018995.1. Classification (NCBI taxonomy): domain Eukaryota; kingdom Viridiplantae; phylum Streptophyta; class Magnoliopsida; order Chloranthales; family Chloranthaceae; genus Chloranthus; species Chloranthus sessilifolius. The sequence continues at coordinate 63,267,125 of CM037586.1, forward strand.
TTCTTACGCCGGACCGAGAGTTTAGAAGTTGCCTTCTTCGAAGACAACCGAGTCTTTGGCGGCATTTTTGGTGAAATAGGGAGAATCTAGGGCTTTAACTAACTCAAATTGAAAGAAGATTTCGATTTTAGGGTTTTACCGTAGGTTTTGAAGGCGATGCGATGTGAATGCGAGCCGAAAAACCAACGGAGAAGGGAACCCTAGGGCGCCGGGTGGTCGGAGAAGAAGAAGAAGAAGTTGAAGCGCCCAAAACTCAGTGCAAATGATTTCTAATGGGGAAGAAAATTCCCAAATTCCAATATATAGGCCCCGGCTCGATTAATCAAAATCCAGAATCGATTAATCGAGATTTCAAACTAGGTTAAGCCGCGTAAAATCGATTAATCGATTTCCCAAATCGATTAATCGAAAGTCAAATTCGATTAATCGAAACCATTTCGATTAATCGAAATCGTATCTGTTTAAAATTTTAAGTTTTTGAGCTCCGGCGCGAGCGATGATTAATCGAAATCCATTTCGATTAATCGAAATTTCAAAATCGATGAATCGAAATTCACTTCGATTAATCGAAATCGTGCAGTTAATTCCAAAATTTTCAGGATTCTTTAAGTTATTCGATTAATCAAATTCCACTTCGATTAATTGAATTTTCAAATCGATTAATCGAATTTCACTTCGATTAATCAAAATCGTTCCCCTGACTTCATATTTCTTCCAAGTCCCTTTAGTAATTCGATCAATCGAACTTCCAGTTCGATTAATCGAAATCCCAAATCGATTAATCAAATTTCCAAAATCGATTAATCGATCCCAAATCGATTAATCGAAATTATAACTCGATCAATCGAAATTGCATTCTATGTCTGTTCTAACTCTTTTTCAAATTTCCAGTCACTGGCAGGTGCCAGTCGACCAATCGAACAAAATCGATTAATCGAAATTCCAAATCGATTAATTGATTTGAAATTCGATTAATCGGTTTTGCCCAATTTCTGTAGATTTTCAATTTCTTTGGTTCTTTGATTTCTTTTGGTAGTTTATGACATCAAGTGGTTCATATTTCCATAAAAACACATACACTTGGTCATATGCATAAAAATCTGTTCGTTAAATCATACTTTGATCAAAACTTCCATTGAATTACAAGTATCGTGGAGATTCCACAAACATGCTTGTGGTTTACATTGGATTCTCACGTCGTTGGAAACAAGGCTGGATATTGTTCTTTCACATCGGTCTCTCGTTCCCAAGTAGCCTCTTCTTTTGGATGATTGTTCCACCGAACAAGCACTAAGGGAATCACTTTAGTGCGCAGTACTTGTTCCTTTCGATCCAAGATTTCCACAGGTTCCTCTATCGTGCTCATGTCCTCACACATCGCCATAGGTTGTTTTCCTAACACATGAGACGGATCATTCACATACTTTTTGAGCATCGATATGTGGAAAACGTTATGTACTCGATCAAACAGCGGTGGTAAACCAATGCGATACGCAACTTCACCTAGCGTCCCAAAATTTCAAATGGTCTAACATAACGTGGGCTTAACTTCCCTCTCTTGCCAAATCTCATTACGCCTTTCATAGGTGACACCTTCACAAACACGTGCTCACCCACTTTATAGTCGACACTAGTCCGCTTCATGTCGGCGTAACTTTTCTGTCTACTCTATGCTGACTTCAGCCTTTCTCTGATGATTCAAAAAACGGTGGCGTTGTCTTCAAGTAGTTTTGGCCCTAAAACAAATTTCTCACCTGTTTCCTCCCAATCGAGGGGTGATTTGCATCGTCGTCCATACAAAGCTTCATACGGTGCCATGCCAATGCTCGTTTGGAAACTGTTGTTGTATGCGAATTCGAGCAACGGTAGATACTCATCCCAAAGATCCTTGCATATCAAGCATGCACGCCCGAGCATGTCTTCTATTACTTGCCTGCTTCGCCCATCAGTTTGAGGATGGAAAGTTGAACTAAAGTCTAGTCGTGTTCCCATTCCTTCTTGAAATTTCTTCCAAAACTTGGATGTATATAGTGGATCACGATCTGAAACTATGCTGCTTGGAATCCCATGCAATCTTACAATCTCCTTCATGTATAAGTCTGCCAGTCTTCCTGCCGTATACATAGTATTGTATGGCAAAAAGTGCACTGATTTGGTCAATTGGTCCACGACGACCCAAATGGCATTGTGTCTCTTGGCAGTACGGGGCAATCCAACAATGAAATCCATCGAGATTGATTCCCATTTCCATTCTGGGATTGGTAAAGGTTGCAATAGTCCAGCAGGATGTCTATGATCAATCTTCACTTGCTGACAAGTCAAACACCGTGACACGTATTCGGCCACGTCTTGCTTCAGTCCTCTCCACCAATAGTTCTTTTTCAAATCTTGGTACATTTTGGTGCTACCAGGGTGGATAGCATAATTTGACTTATGGGCCTCATCAAGAATCGTTCGTCTTAGATCGGCATTGTCCAGAATGCATAGACGGCCCTTAAACAATAAAGAACCATCTTCTTTAACCGAGAAGTCCGACCTGATGCCTTCACTCACGTCTTGATGAATCTTTGTTAATGCCGGATCTTTCATCTGTAGATCGTGGATATGCTCAAATATCACTGGCTTTACTGATATGTTAGCCAAAAAGGATCCGGTGGCTTTTGACTCAATGTTCGCATCGTAGAATGCCAGGTCTTCCAATAATTTCCACAGGTGCATACCCAAAACCAAACAAGCTAATCGATGAACCTTTTCGACTCAATGCGTGCCATACTACATTCGCCTTACGGATGGTATTGTATGGAGCAATCGTAATCCTTGAGGAATTCCATCCACCTACCTTTCATGTTGACCTCTTTACGTAAACAGTATCAGAGGCTCTTATGATCGGTGAAAATTTCAAAAGTCTCACCATACAAGTAATGTCTCCAAATCTTCAGCGCAAAAATGACTGCTGCTAGTTCCAAGTCATGAGTCGGGTAATTTTTCTCGTATTCTTTCAGCTGTCTTGATCCGTAAGCTATCACCTTCTTGTGTTGGTTGTGTACACAACCAAGGCCATTACACAGCGTATCCTTCCATCAAGGAATCGCTAGCACTGGAGCCAAAGTGAGTCTCGTTTTGAGTTCTTGAAAACTCTTCTCGCATGCCTCACTCCACTCAAACCTTGAATCTTTTCGTGTCAGCTTTGTGAGAGGTTCCAATATCTTTGAAAACCCCTCAAACGTCGATAATAGCTCGCTAAGCCCGTAAAACTTCGGACATTGGTCACTGTCTTTGGTTGCTCCCATTTAACCACTGCTTCTATCTTTGCTGGATCTACGGTGACACCATGTTTTGAGACGACATGTCCCAAAAAGCTAACCTCTTCCAACCAAAACTCACATTTGCTGAGTTTGGCGTACAATTGGTGTTCACGTAGCGTCTGTAGAGAAATCCTCAAATGTTCTTCGTGTTTCGTCTTGGATTTGGAGTATATCAAAATATCATCAACAAACACTACGACGCAGGAGTCCAAGTGCAGTTTAAACACTCGGTTCATTAGATCCATAAACGACGCCGAAGCATTGGTCAATCCAAACGACATCACAAGGAATTCATAGTGTGTCGGAAGCCGTCTTCGGATGTCCTCCGCCTTGACTGAATCGATGATATCCCGATCTCAGGTTGATCTTGGAAAAATACCTTGCTCCTTGCAGTTGGTCGAATAGATCATCAATTCTAGGCAAAGGGTAGCGGTTCTTCACAGTGAGTTTGTTCAATTGTCGATAGTCAATGCATAGTCGCATTGACCCATCCTTCTTCTTGATAAACAAGACCGGTGCTCCCCATGGAGACACGCTCGGTCTAACAAACCCCTTGTCCATAAGTTCATGCAATTGTTCCTTTAACTCCTTTAACTCAGCAGGAGCCATTCTATAAGGCGCTTTCGAAATAGGCTCCGTTCCTGGTGCTAAGTCAATGGCGAATTCTACTTATCTTTCTGGAGGTAATCCAGGCAATTCTTCTGGAAACACGTCGTGAAGTCTCGCATAACCGCTATCTCGTAAATGACATTCTTTTCTTCCTTGTCCTCCTTTAAGAAAGCCAACCCTTTCTCGATCATTTTCTTCTTCGAAGATCATACAGATGATGACCTCACTCCTTGAAACCGAAATGATCTTCTTGTGTTGGGTCTGAAAATGACTACCTTGTCCTTGCAATCGACGGTTGCTAATGTCATACCAACTACCCATGCCAAGGATCACATCAAACCCTTGCATGTCTAACAGTATCAACTTTGCTTCCAATTCATAGACCTCTAGGTCTTGAACTGCTATAATGATGGATTTGCAAGCTAACTCCGTGTCTACTAACTCTCCAGTCGGAATAGACACAGATAGGACAAAGTCCAACGCCTCTGGAACAATCTTCATCTTCTTGGCGAAACGTGGAGTGACGAATGAGTGGGTAGACCCTGGGTCTATCAACACTCTAGCGTCATATCCAACAAAGCATCCTTTTTCATATATAGTTAAAGTACCTATAGTATACATACATACATACAATAATTTACACATCAAAATACACCCTTAATTCACATATAGATTTAGTATTGAGAAAAAGAATCTATACAATTTCTAATGCATGCTCCTTCTCTATCTAAAATTTTAATAAAATGAAGATTTTCTTTAATTTAAAAGGGTCTCACCTTGGATGACGTCATGCACGTTCCCTGCTTCCTGAGCAGTGACTACATAAGCTCTCCCCTGAACTATCGGCTTCCTTGCTTGAATGGGTCGTGGTGCTGCAACTGAAACCGTCTTTCTTTTATCCATCTCGAGGCAATCCTTGATCAAGTGGCCCACCTTGCCACATCGGAAACAACCCCTAGTTCTCGCTCTGCAATCCACTGTTCTATGAGGCTTGCCACACTTGGCACAAGTCTCTCGAGTCGCGGAAGAAACAGTACGAGAACCCTGTGTGATAGTGGTGCCAGTAGACATGGCAGGGCTCTCATAGCGTAAAGGTCTCCCCGACGCAAGTAATGGAAACCTTTGTTGGTGTTGTTGTTGCGCCGGCCTTTCGAAACCTCCTTGAAACTGTGGTCTCTGATTTTGGGCCATGAACCTTGGCTTTTTGTTCACCGGTTCATAGGTCCCCGTCCTTCCTTGTTCATTTCCTCCCCGCTGCTGCTCTCTGGTCTATATCTATTTGTATTTTCTTCTTCCACAACCAATGCCTTACTCATGACCTCTTCATAGGTCCTCAGCTGAAATGGAGCTACGCCTCCCCTAACCTCAGGCTTCAAACCTTGCTGAAACCTCTTGGATTTCATCACGTAGCAATGAATCCGAGTAAAACGGGCAAGTCGTAGAAACTCCACCCCATACTCTCTCACTGTCATCCTCCCTTGTACTAATTGTGGGAATTGTATCTCAAGTTAGTTCCTCACCACTTCTGGAAAATATTGTTTATTGAACTCCTCAACAAACTCCTCCCAAGTCCAAGGCAACTCTGGGGTCTCCTGAGCCCGAGTCCGTATCACGGACTTCCACCAAGGCCCAGCCTCCCCATCCAACATATAAGCTGCCCATCTCACACTCTCATCTTCCGTGCATGTCAGCACGCTAAAGACTTTCTCCATCTCCATAAGCCAGTTCTCAGCGGCCATTGTGTCTCGCCGCCAGAAAATGAAGGAGGTCTCATCCTCCTAAACTCAGTAAAGATGAGGGCACAGTGTAGCAGTCCCTCTGTGGTGTAGGTGGTCTTGTTCTCTTGATGCATGAGGTGCAAAGGATGCGGCTTGTTGTGCCATGGCAGCTGCCATAGTCTCCATAGTGTGCATCGTCCTTTGTCGCTCCTCTCTATCTTCATGTCTTTCTCTCACTCTCTCTTGTTCTCTTAGATCTTGATCAGATCTCGATCCTCATCATGTCAGTTTACTACCATCGCCTCTGGGCCCTCAGTACCTCCTAAAGGCACCCTATTAGTAGGAGAGATGTAATCATCTCCACTATGTAGACTCCTCTGTTGGCCTCCCCTTGGTCGACCTCTTCCTCTAGATGACATTTGCGGCTGCATTTGAAACTAAAGTTTCGTTAGCAGAAGCCCCTATGTTCTGACCAAAGACGATTAATTGCTAAAGAAAATAGCTTTGATTTTGGCACCCCGAAACCCGTGCCATCAGCACAGTCATCTTGACCGTGCCCCTTAGTTAAGCACGGAACATTGGCTTATCAAGCATAAAATATAATAATAAATGAAACTGCGAAATTTAAATCTATATTAAAGCAATTCTCCAAAAGACAGTTCTACCCTCATGCCTCTGCATAAGATGGAGAACCGATCCGAACTATCGATGATAGCAATCATCACGGATGGTTCGCCCCAAAAGAATAATCCCAAACTCAATATATACATGGTTTAGCCAAAACAAGGCTTGACATACCAAGCCGTACCAATCTCTCTCAAAAAGCCCTCAAAGTGGCACAACGGAGTCCTCTAGAAGAAGTCCTCAGGAGGTGGCTCCAACTCTTCGCCGGCCGCAAGGTCCGACTCACCGGGGTCAGCGTCTCCTAAAGCCTCGGCAGCTGCTAGTAATGGACCTACGACGTATAGTCTATAGGGTGAGCTACATCCTAGCTTAATAGGGAATAAAACACAGTTGAACATATAAATTATTACTCACATATATTCCATGATATGACATGCATGATGTGTCTATGCAATTACTGATAAAACAGTTAAAAAGTATTACATTTTACTGGCAGTTTACTCGTGTCTTTTATTTACTCATGAATGATGCTGAAAAGGCCTAAAGCAAAACTTAAACTTTCAACTTAAGTAATCCCCGAGCAATATAGCATCGAGCCCCAATGAGATACCCATCATCGTCATCTATATAGACACTTTTTAACGTATTCCCAATACAATATAGTACCCAAGCCCCTTTCCCCTGGGGATTGGTGGCGGGGTTTCACTTGTCTCAAATCAACACCCTTGGGGTGTGCATACTGTGTATGGATAAGCCTCCGCACTAGCCTACGGTTTCGCCGCCGTATCGGTCATGGATATCCTGCCGTGTCAGTCGTGGATATCCCGCCACGTCGGTGGGGTACCCTATCAAACCTCAAATAACAAAAATATCGGTGCCTTATATATAGTTATTCACCGTGTAAGTGTGCTATCTTATATCAGTTAGGCCCTATTAAATATGATTCAATCTTGGATACATCCCTGGGATGTATCCATTCACTTGCATCACACCTGATGCTCTTATCTCTTTACTTCTTCATCCCCTGGGGATGGCTCATCATAATTACTCTTATGGATGTCACACACACACACTTTTCACAATTCTTAAGCAATAAAACATTTTGAATTTGAATTCTATATCACTACATACATGCTCTTGTAAAATAAAGTACATGTTCAAGGTGTTCCCTACCTCAAGTCTTTGTTTGCTCAACGCATCAAGGTCCCACGTGGCTCCTTGTGCACTAGCTCACACGTACCACCTATGGTACCACATAACAGGTAAAACGCATCACTAAAGATGCAATAAAGGAGGTCCAAGACCCTCCATGAAGCTTAAAGTCAAACTCAAAAGTCAACAAAATTTAGCACAGTCGATTAATCGAACTCCAAAATCGATTAATCGAAAGTCAATATCGATTAATCGATTCTCAAATCGATTAATCGAGATTCCCATTCGATTAATCGAAACCCAATTCGATTAATCGAAATTCTCCACTCTATCTGTCGATTCTCAATTCGAGTAATCGAATTTCCAAAATCGATTAATCGATCCCAAATCGATTAATCGAATTTCTAAATCGATTAATCGAATTCCCATTTCGATTAATCGATTTCTCCAAGCTATTTTCTTTCCTCCACTGGAGTTCACTGTAGGCTCCCAGTCGATCAATCGATTTCCAATTCGATTAATCGAAATCTAAAGTCGATTAATCGAAATTCAATTCGATTAATCGAGATCGGGGTCCTCTGACTTTTCAACTTCTTGGCCAATTTTGATTAATCGAAACCCAATTTCGATTAATCGAAATTGCCAGATTCAGCCCCTTTCGAGCTGTTCTTCCCAACCTTTTTCCACTCTTTTTCCTCTATTTTTCTAAACCATCATCCTACAATCTAAACCATTTTTCAACTACAATTAACCTCTACAATCTATGCATTTTATTCACCAAAAATTTACCTTTAATCAATCTCAAATTGATTTCAAATCAAGTGGTTGGAAGGCTAGGGTTCCAGCTTTGGCTTGAACGGGTTCCTTGCGTAGAATTGGCCTCTTTAATACTTGAATCCCCCTTCCAATCACCCACAATAACTCCTTGCTTGATCACTCTCTTTACTCCTCTCTCTCTCTTCTTTACTTCTCTCTCAACAACCAAACTATTGATTTTAGGGTTATCAAACCCTTTTATCTCCCCCCCTTAGCTTGTGTGTTGAGCACATGCACCTCGATAGGTGTATGTGACCTTAGATTTACAACACACACCATATAGCCACACAATTTATCACATCTCATCCGTTCATCACACCCCATGCTAACTATTAGACTTCTATTTGGTCAATCCTATGACCGATCGGGCACGAATCCTGAGGTCACATTTTAGCATGATTTTTTAGCTATTACAGCAATGCCTATGCTCATGCTTATAGCCCTATTTGAGGACTGTAACTGCTCTTGAGTTGTGTGAAATTCTACACCCTTCATTTTTATTGTGAGTTAATAGCCTTGATGAGACTTGGGCCTGAAATCCAATTTGATGGGGGTAGTATCAAAACAAAATTCTCAAATGAAAGGTGAGCCATGCATCAATCTTCAGACATAGTACCTTGACATGAACTGATTGATGATGAAGAAATTACTGCAAAATTTCATGTTTTAAGTTAGTGACTTTTCTGCTGAAAACCCTCTAGAACTGAAAAGACATGATGAGAATTTATTCTAGTTCAATTTAGTAGGATGTACTATTATTAACTAACTTTATTGGGGAAGTTTGTGGGTACCATCACTGAAAACCCTCAGGAGACTTCACTCCTCCACTAGGGATCACCTAGGGGTTTAAAAGGCTTGGTGCAAATGCTAAATGCATCCGTGCTCCCTACGAAAGTGGCATTTTTATTTTCTTTTAATTCTCCTTTGCTCAGGGACTAGCAAAGCTTAGGTTTGGGGCTGTGTTAAGTGGTGAAAAATGCCACTTTTCACCCTTTAACCTGACCATTGATAGACCTGTGAGCACACTAATAAGTCTCTGTCAAGTGTATTTTGTAGACAGTAATAAAAGAGGACATTAATGTAGAAAATCACTCAAGAATGCCCAAAAAGGGGCTATCTCGGAGATAAACCCGATAAAGACACACACGGAGGGTAGCACATCACTGGACCCTTGGAGCACGTGGCTACAGCAGGGCAAGGCAAAGGAAGTGAGAACAGGTTGAAAACATCCTATCGATTGGTCACCCAAAGACTTCGATAGGAGCTGAAAGTAAAGAAAGGGAGAATTCATGCAGTTGAAGAGATTTCGACAGGATCTGAAGGCAGAAGAAGGATGGATTCGTGTGGATAGAGAAGTTCGATAGGATCCAAGAACCTATCGAGCAGCTGAAAGGAAGGAAGAAACCATCCTATCGAAAGCCTACCTGAGGCGTCAAAGGAACCTGTCGAATGGTTTCCTGAACCTATTAAGATGAAGACGCTGGAACAGAACCTATTGAAGGGTACTTGAGCCTTTCGATAAGAGTGAAAGCAACCCTATCGAAATGATGGCATGTAAAGCGGAACTTATCGAAATGGGTCTCCAACCTGTCGAAGAGTCCCTCCAACCTGTCGAATACTCCAGACCAAGGATTGAGAATGCTGGAACTCTAAGCAAAGACTCATCCTATCGGAACCTATCGAATAGGTCTGAGAACCTAGCGAAAGGTCTAAAAAGCTCTATTGGGACCTGTCGAAAGCCTCCTGAACCTGTCAAAATCGTGTGCAGAACTTTTCAGAAATTCAGCTGTGCATACGTTGTGATTTAGTTACCTGTTGCACGCAACCTGAGGTACTTGGTGACCGGCATGATGGTTCTAGAAGATGCCCTAGGAAGCCCTAACTGACGCACGTGCTCTAACAGAACTCTAATAAACTCTGAGGACCTTCTAGAAGGGATTTTTGACGAGAAAAACAGAGGAGAAAGCTATATATAGAGACCCTCAATTGCAATTGGAGGAGGAACGAGATCTGAGCCAAATTCTGGAGATTAGATCTTGCAGAGAAATTCTATTTCCCTCCTTTAGCCCAACCATGGTTGGCTAATTCCCCTGGAGTAGCGAGGAGAGAAGTTAGATCTGTAATTAGGTAAGGTTAAGAGTGCTATTATAGGTTCCTAGCTGCACAGACTACAGATCTGATCGGATCTATGTAGAGGAGTCTATATATCAGCTCACCCACTTAACTGGTAGACCTCTTGGATACCATCTGATCTCCCTGGATTTGATGCTCCTGTGATTCCTTGAGTCTGTGACTTGAGAATTACAACATCTGTAGTGGTTTTAATTATTCTAATTGATGCTCTAGCATTGAAGGAGATCCCTAGGATGGTCTGTGACCATTAAAGTGGACAGATCATAACCTTAAGATGAATCTAAGCTCAGGCTCCAATTGGATTCATCTGCTACAATCCATGGATTCGATAAAGTCTATAGGATGGTCTGTGACCATTTAAGTGGATAGATCATAGCCTTAAGACCAGGTGGATCCTGTGATTTGGAGTGGAATTATACCCTGCAGCTGTGCTTATAGTCAGTTGAGGGAATTGTGTGCTCTGAACCTCTGTAGCATAATTAATCGAATATGATTTCTGGGAAAACCAACCTCCAAGCTACTCTTCTCCATTTTCTATTCTTTTTACCTCTTTCCCCTGCAAGATCTAAGATCCTAAACTCGATCCAAGTTAGTTTATGTTTAATTTTAGCTTAGCTTAAGTGACAATCCATTTCAAACCTCTCCCCTGTCTTTTAGCTAGATTAGTAATAGTTAGGGTGCCAAATCTAATTTAGATCTAGAGATTTATCATATTTTTAAACTAACCTCCCTGTGGACATTCCCTTATTCACCATTTTTGTAAAACTTGCTACAACAGACCTTGACTACTTGCAGGTCTGTGTGAGTGTGTCTGCCTAGTTTTATAGATGATTTTAGACCCTCATTTGAGGGAAGGCAAACGCACCAACAGTAAACTATAAAAAAAAATGACACACTACTTCCTAACTAAATACATATGCAAAAATTAGTAGCCATCTGAGTCTGTGGCTAAATATCTGTTGGGTCATCTTTAATTTAGATTCCTTTCCCCTTTCTTAGACTTCCCAATAGCAGGTGGAGGTGTTCTCCCAGTTGCTAGAGCTAATTGCCTTTCCAGGATTTTAGCTTTTTGTTTCGCCAATTTAGCTCGGGATATAAGGAGCCCCCTGATCCTCCTTTGAAGCAGTCAACCTCTTCTCTAATCCATCAACTCTCAGCTTTTCTGTTGCAGTAGCCATTTTCTCTTGTTCAACATTCAACTTCTCTTGGGCAGCTATACTCTCTTGGGCTTTATGTAAATGCAACAATTGTCTCCACCCTTTTGTGATATTCTTGAGCTGCATCTCGTTATCTAATTTTATGCGATGGATCCTGTCTTCATAGGATATATTGACAGATATTCTGATAGTAGCCATCCCTCGAATGACATCCCTTTTGAGGTAAGGATTAGATTTCATTGCATGAAGGAGGGTGGAGTAGGGGGGATGGAAAAAGAAGAGGCAGAAATCAAAGGCTGGTCCTCACTTGAAGAAGGGCCAGCCAGGAATGAAAAAGGAGTGGGTTGGAGAATTGCAGATTGAAGCTCAGGTTGGGGTTCCAGATCTGGTTATGTGTGGATTGACTTAGAAGAGGTGGGTATTAGGTCATCCACATCTGTTGCAACATCGGAGGTGGCTACAACTGGGGGAATATCTGGGTCAGTTAATGTGGAGTCTTCAGTGTAAGTAGGAGGGGGAGGTGAGTCTGGGAGAGGTGTATACTCAAGGTTGATGTCTCCTACGATAGTAGACATTATAGTGAAAAATTTCTCTCCTGAAAATGGCTCACGGTCATGGGAGAAGGGAATGGATGGGTCTACAGGCTCACCAGTGATAGGTACAAAAGGTGGGGAAGTCCCAATGTAATAATGTAGGACTTCGAAGGTATGAGTTTCAGGTTCATAAGGTGTGGGTATGGGGTCTAGAATGGTTGTGGTTTCATAGATTGGAATTGTTTGGGTGATATAGGTGGGATGGGGTGCAGTGGTGGTTTTAGTAGTTTTCCTTTTCTTCTGGTATGGGGTCTTGACAGGTGGGCTATAAAACCAGAAATAGGTAGGGTGGTTGTGGCTATGGTGTTTAGTAATATAGGGTTAGGTAGGGGTAGTGGGCTTGTGATGGGCTGTGATGTCTTGGTTGAAGGTGGAGCTGGCATGGAGGTAGAGGTAATGGTTGAGGAGGTGGGTGTTGTGCTGGCTGGCACAAGTGAGGTGGAGGTTGCAGCAGCTTCAGCAGTAGCAACTACTTCATGAATAGTGGGGGCTGCTTCTCTCAGTAACTCCTCCCTCTTCTTCTTCTTCTTCTCCATCATGGTGCCACTGATTCCCCACTATTTCTTCCCACTCTGTTTGGGGTTCAGTGCCCTAGTCTCCTCCTCCCTTTTAAATGGGTACTTCCCCCACTTCAACAATGCAGTAATCAATCTGCAGTAGGGAAGGGCATGAGATTTCTTCATTATTTTCACCTTCTCGCATAGATCTATAATCCCCTCAAAAACTAACTTGGCAGCATCCAAGTAGTGGTGTTCGTGAAATGAGAAGAGGGCATCAGCTATGGGGTACCTCCTCTCCCGTTCATGCCCAGAGCAATATACATTTTTTCGCAATACAACATCCATTAGCTTGAGGTTGGGGTGTAGATCCCTCTTTCTGATTGAGTCACCTGAGGTAGTGATCCCCCTTGGCTATCTCAGTAATGGTGACAGTCAAAGGAGGACCCAAGCCTCACTCAGGGTTATACCTGGCTGGTATCCCTAGTATCCTTGCAATATCTGCCTGATTGAATAGCATCTCGAAATCATCATTTAAAACCAGCAGTGCTGGGTTCCCATCATCACCAATTTTTTAACTTCATATTTTGATAAAATAATCTTACCAATCTTGGAAAAACCAGCTGCATTGAGGGCCTTAACAGGGGCAGCAGAGATGCCTTTGTTAGATATTTAATAGAGGCAGAAGTCTCAGGTAGCTCCTCAAAATAGGCTTTGTCGAAAATGGTTTCAGCCTCCAGCTGGATAGCTTGTACAAAGTCAGAAGGGACCCTGAGGCAATTAGTAGTTGCTTCCTCCTCAACCTCAGGGATCTCAGGGGCCACAACTTTGCCCTTTTTCTGTTTCTTCTTTGATATTTCAGGGCTCTTAGGCAGTGGGTGCTCTCGGCTTCTTTTCCTTGGGGTAGTTTTCTTCTTTTCTTTTGGAATGGTAGGCTCAACAATAGGTGAGGGTACCTCAGAGGTCTCCAATGTGGAGGCCTCTGCAATCCTTGCGGATTTCTTAGTGGCCATAGGACTGCCACTGGCGGATGGGTTCAACATCACAACGAGGATATCTAAAAATTTTGAACTCATGGCAATAGGTGCTCAGATTATCAAAATTTGGGCTTACAACTCTGAGAAAATACCAATCACACCGAGTAAGCACAAAAGCTTCCAATTTTCCCCTTCTTCTCTTCTTTTAAATAAATCAACCACATAACAGAGAAAGAAATGGAAATCGTACCAGTTGAGAGCTAGGGTTCCACTTGAAATTGTGCACAATGGCTTAAATCCCCCCAAACCTTGCTCGAAGGTATCAGGAGTAGCTGGGGAATAATATGATGAGAGGAAAATGCCTGAGGTGGTGTGGATTACAAAGTAGAGAAGAAAGGAGAGGAAAGGGACGTCAGTTCTTGTGTTGGCATTTAAAACTGTGAGATGTTCTGTCACGCAGAAGAACAACCTACCTCACATTAAAATTCATGGAACTGAATTAGTGACTTTGGTGCGCGAGAGCTATTACCTTTCAGAATTATTGCCTCACATAGCAGTCACTCAGAACACCGCACATGACATATTTTTACGCTCAGAGTGGGCTCGCGGAGCAGAAAGTAACTCCACGAGGCACTTTTTCAGCCATATATTAGGTCTTTTAGTTCATGAGCAGGCTAAGAGATGGCTCGCACAGCAAATTTAAGCTCTCTAGATCTGCGAGATAGCATTTCGTCATAACCTTTACTCTGTTAGTGCATCCATGTTGTAGTGCATCCAACCATTGTGCATGAGCACCAAGCCTCAGACAGGTACTTCATTTCAACCATGAAAAATATGTGCCCATTTGCACACATCAAATCATCAACATTGCAGACTCCTAAAAAACAATTTTCAGCTCAACTTCATGCAAGTTATGATAAGGGCACCTCAACCATTTGTTAACAAACACACAACAAAATCAGATGATAAATATGCACATGTATTCAATCGAAAAAATGCAAACACAGACAAAGCAACATAAGCAATTCAACATCACTCTAAACACACAACCGACAAATTGCTAAAGAACATAAAACAAAATAGCATTTTCATACATATTATACACTTATTACCAACCTTTTGCTCACTAGGCACTAGCTTCCTCCTGAGTAGAGGATGCATCACCAATCATATACTGACCTTTCAGATTTGTCAGGGGCTGACTAGGCAATTTTCCTTCTTCCCTCATATTTAGAGCATTATAAATCTGGCCTAGTTGGTCCTCAATCTTATTGATGCTCTGTCCATGAGAATTGACAGTCTGCACCAAGCTCCCCAAGTTTTGCATTAAAGCTAGCATCTGCTCTTCAAATGAAGAGGATCTGGGCTATTGTGGGGGCAGGGCCAACTGGTTGGACGGTGGGAGAGGTAACAAATTTTTTTGCCTTGGTGGGTAACCTTGATGAAACTGGTGCTGGGGTCTGGAAGGAGCTACCATTTGCAGCTGCTGGGGTTGAGGATATGAATATTATCTCCACCTTAGATTTGGGTGATTCCTCCAAGAATATCCAGCAGGCTGTTGCCCAAAAGTTTGAGTAACATTGACTTACTCCATAACAAAATCTGGAAATTGGGTGGCAGATGGACAATCATGAATAGAATGTGTTGGAGATTGGCATATCAGACATGCTTCCTCCACCTGTGTAACCACCCGGGGCTACATCACATTCATGAGTTTGTCAAATTTCAAGCTTAGGTTGTCCACCTTCCTCTCCAGATTACTTTGCACCTTCACTTTAAATATTCTACCTCTAGGGATGGCCTATTTTACCATCTTAGCTGGAGTCTGGCTATCATTGCGTGATAGAGACTCCTGCTGTATGAAATTTTCCCCTATTATGTCAAATAGCTCCCAAGCTTCCTCAGCTGTCTTGTGGAGGTAACTACCACCACAGGAAGCATCCACCATATCCCTGCTCTTGGAATTAATTCTTTGATAAAATACTTGGACAAGCTGCCACATTGGGATTTGGTGGTGGGGACATTGTTTTAACATCTCCTGAAATCTTTCCCAAGCTTCATAAAAATTCTCAGTTGAGGACTGAGTGAATGATAAAATAATTGTTCTCTTCTGGCTGGTTTTGTTCATGGAAAAGAATTTGGCCAGGAATTTGGTTTGAAGGTTACTCCATGATTGTATGTTGTTGGCTGGGAGTTTTGATAGCCATGTGTTAGCTTTGTCCTTTAGTGAGAAAGGAAAAAGCCTCAGTTTGGTGACCTCAGGTCCCAAGCCAGCAATATTGAAGGTAGTGCAAAGTGCTAAAAATTGGTCTATATGCTTGTAGGGATCTTCTTTACTAAGCCCATGAAACGAAGGCGATATATTGATGGTGGAGTATTTAATCTCATAATTCCCTTCAACAGAGGGGAATTGAATGCAGAAGGGACAGGTGTACTTCCCAGGTGCGTTGTACTCCTTTAATGTTCTCTGCCACTTAGCCATGATAGCTAGTTCAGTTTCAATAGTAAGGCCATGTGGGATGCGTCTAGGTCTAAGGATCCTTTCAACCTCTAGATTTGGAGGTTCTAGCTCAGGGTTTAAAGACCTTCTACCATGCATATACTCACACTCACAGTAAGTACAGAAAAATGCTCATAAGCACACACAAAGAATATTTCAAACAAAAATTAACAACTATACAGATTTAAACTAAACAAATAATAGGGAAGTAAACATAAATGGACTGAGATTTAGGGAAAAGTAAGTGTAAACAGAGCTAGCTTCACTCCAATTGCAGCTCTAGCTTTTCCCTTCTTCTACTGTCCATTTCTGTAAAATTTCACAAAGAATTAGTAGTACTTTTATTCTAGTTAAGGTATAGCTACAAAAAATTTTGAAATCTAAATTATAGTATAACTCAGGTCTACTAAAAAGATCAAGATCTTCGGTAACGGCGCCAAAAACTTATTGTCATCCCCGGCAACGGTGCAAAAAACTTGTTGTTAGATCCTAGTGTGCTGTGTTTATTATGTGGTGGAAACAAATTTAAAGACAATAAAACAAAAGAATGGATTCAGCACAACCAAAGTAATCCTAGACCTGCAAGATATAGGGCCTATTATAGCAAATTTTGATAAGTAAGAGTTTGTGCCACAGAGAAATTGATCTTGAACCCAAAATGGGCTATAATAGTAGGCCTTCAGATATGGCTACAGATTTGACAATCCTAAAGAAAGGGAGCTGGGTGTCACGATTACACTAAATTAATCCTAACAACAGAGAAATAAAATATAGCCCTATCCTAAAGAAAGGGTTAAGAAGAAGATGGTGATGGTGTGTACCAAAATAAAATATAAAAATTGGTGAGAAGTAAGCAGGTTAAGTTCAGAGTTAAAGCAGTAATGTAACTCAGATTTAGTCTGTCTCTGCAGTGCTCCTTGTTAAGACACTATCAAAAGCCTCAACAAGGTAGAAATATCTAGTTTAACCCATGCCATTTGGGGTGTTCTTAAGGCTATAGGCTGTCAACTCAAATGGTCACAACCTATCCTATAGAGTCTATCAAATCCCATTAGTTAAACCAGAAATTGCCAATCTAGTCCAGAGGAGTGGACTGATCATTTTTCCAGCCACTGGACTAGATCAAGCCATAAATACTATTACAATACTATGTAATGCCGGTGTTATAAGCTTCACAGATCTACACACAGATCTGACTGACATCCATAGGTATTCCAACCCATAAGATCCTAAGTACTTTGCCAAGGCCAACGGCTCACTGGTGCCCACAATAAGGACCATGCAACAGGTTGAATAGAGCTTTAGATTCAGCTGATCATTGCTACAAATGGCCTGTAATGACTCAGCCTCAAGCTACAATTACTATAAAGAGATCAGATCTAACATCTGATGTCGGCTACGTAAAACAGAGGGGAGCCAGTTCCTGTACAAACCTTCTCACAAGGCTCTAGAAGCTTATGTGCAGGAGAGAAGAATCCTTCTCAGACATGTGAATGGACAACACCTTAGGGCTATACTCTATCCACTCGAACAGTCACAGGGTATCCCAGTAGTCTGTCCATACCACAAAGCTTTGAGAAAGAACATATAAATTACTGCAACCACTATGGTCCACAGGCCTCCGAGCTCCCCAGATTTCACTACAGATCCAACATTGCTTTCCATGGGGCTATCAAACCAAGGGAAATTAGATGGTAAATAATAGATCTACTAGAAACTGAATGGGCTAGTCCCAAATACATTGATCCTATAGACATCTAAAGAAACCATAAGATCTTTAGATTCAATTAGACATTAAAATAATAATCCATTAATAACAACGAAACTTACAATGAACTGTCTCCACGTTGCAGCCAGTACACAACTGCTCATCAAAGATCTCAATGTATACAAAACCTATTGCAAACTGAAATAAACTAAACCAAACTGCTTACAGGGGGATTAGCCAGTAAATGTTGGGCTAAGAGAGAAGAAAAAAGACAAAAAAAGATGATCAAACCCTAACCCTAGCCTGCTGGAGCTCTCAGCCAATAGAGGATGAAAAGAAGGGTCGATCCTAAAAGTAAACTCTAAGTGTAGCTTATATACTCTGTCCATACAGCCTTGGCTCAAAATAGATTAACCCTAATTTTTTCTAACAGACGTGGTACTATTACAACCCTTGAATGCCTTGAGACGTATGCCTCAAAATCTATGCCTCAGGATGTGTGCCCTAGCCTTGGGAAATTCTCAAAATGTCCTTGAGTTAAAAGTGAGAAGTGGGGAGCCCGTGCTTCGCGAGGCTGGCATATGCATTCATTCATTCGCACAATTGTAGAGCTTTCGCGGAGTAGCTTTTGGTTTGTGGGAAGTGCTCACTCGTGCAATGAATCTTCAGTTAATCATGTAGTTCCTTTGCGCTACAAGGCTGTCATGGAGATGATCTGTAGTGCCTAGACTTCTTATGCAGTAGAGCTTCAGAAGCTCTCTCACTCGTTGGGTACTCACGCAGGTATGCTCTTGCGTTTACGTAGTAATTGGGAAGGCTTCAGAGTGTGTGGGATCTACGTGAGGAGAATTCTGAGCGTCTCTCTCTTCCAGGGCCATGCACGAACTCCGTAAGGTGAAATTTAGTTCAGTACACACATGGACTCGTTATGTTCTTCGCGCGACTGCTTTAAGGTTTGATCTTCGCGAGAGTTTCGCGACCACAAATTCTGAGGATTTTAATCTGTGAGATCTTAGCGATGTCTTTATAGCTCTCCTCTTGACTGCCTGTCCTATCTGCGTGAGGGCATCTTCCACTGCATCCTTAGCTTCACGAGGGAGCTTCTCAACTCTGCGAGATCTGTCTTTCTATGCTTTGATGCATTGCACTTGCTGCTGTTGTAGTTTCTCCATTCTCAGCCAACTTCATCCATCAGTTAGGCTTTTGGTCAATGATGATCAGCAAATGAGTCACCATGGTGAGCACTACCAGGGTGTTCCATTAGGATTTGGCTCAACTGTCATCTTTACATGTCTTCTTCCTCTTCTTTGGGCCAATAAGGATGGATTTTGTATTAAGCTACACAGATTATTGCTAACTATATAACACATTTAACAAATGATTATTAGTCTGCTTCAAGGTCTATCAAAGGCTAGGTTAAGAGGTGAAAAGTGGTACTTTTTAGTGAATAACAAATACTATATATATTTGATCACATTTGAATCATATTTTTTGCCAAGTATTTAATATTTGAAAACTCGATATATGGTTAAAGATTAACTTTTCAAACATGAAATTTGCATGGTTTACTAGACATCTTGATTTTATTTGACCCTTCGGTTCATTTCGACAAATTCTGATATGATTTTTTGATATGAGTCGTTCCCGAGTACTATCTGGTGTAAATGTGATATGTGCTGAGATTGTGTGCAATTGAGAAGTGGAACCTCCATGAGAGGGTGGACTCCCCGGGGTTTTGACCTTCTGTCCGCTACGGACTGCTCAGTTTCCGCTATGGGATGCTTTGCCACAAGACTCTTCTTGTTTCCGTGATTAGTTGTGAGTGGAGTGGAACCTCCAAGGGAGGGGTGGAGTCCCTGGGGCTACGAAGCTATGTCCTCTACAGATTGCTCTATTCCCACTACGGAATACTCACACTAATGTTATGCGATTCGCTATGTGATGTGATGTCATGTGTCCAACTCTATATGCTATGTGCCTTGTCTCGCATAAGCTTGTTTCCCTGACATGATACGAAACTCAGTTCTATTCTCTTTTTTCGATAGTGTATAATTTTGTACGTCACTGACATCATGACATAGCATGCTTTGAGATCATGTTTTAAAGTGTTAGTTTTATGCCAATATGTTTCGATACCATATGAGTTTGCCAGATTTATTTTATTTATGCATCTATGCTATGAATTGGAATGATAAGATATTATTTTACACTATTTATATTCCTACTGATCTTGGACAGTAGCTCATTCCTCGACTATATGTCATAGTTGCAGGAGCTGATTTAGGAAAGGATCCGGAGCAAGCAGAGGACCCGGATTACACTCCCGAGGACGAGGAGGATTTGCTCGAGGAGTTCTATCGATAGTTGTCTTGGGTCAAGAGCATGGTTATTTTGGGATTTTATTAAATGGTACAGTGTGTTAAGTGAATACAATTGTGTAAATTTTGGCTCCACTGTTTAGGTGAAGGACGGCCTTCGCTGGTGGATGTTTTGCATAGTTCTTGATAGATGTGGATAGTTAGACTTATGGATTTTGTTGCCATTTTGTTATGTTTTTCTACTTTGCTATCCGCTTGCGTACTTTGTTTTCGCTCGTTTGTACGCTTAGCAATGATAGATGGTTCGGTTCTTCCAACTACTTAATTCGGGAAGATCGAGCTATTTTGAAGTGAAGTGAACACTTCGATACCATAAAATACTATATTTCAGATCGAACGCACGATCTGACAGCTTAGGTTTCATGGTAAGGAAATCCAGGCTGTCACAGGTGGTATCAAAGCCTAAGTACTAGATTCAACGTACTATGTCAGAGCGAACCCTAGTCTGAATGCCTGTAAGACTAGGATTTTGTATTTAGAGCTATAACGTAGGCTTGAAGCAATGGCATTAGGTTTAGGTATTAGGTTAAGAGTTGAGACTTTAGTCTTAGAACTGATCTGGCTTAGCAATTTCTTGGTCATGACAAGTTAATATGCCTCCTAGAAGAGGAAGGCCGAGGATTGTAAATAGGGATGGTGCGACAAATGGCGAAGGGATTGCCACTGGACCGAATGCCAACTTGATAGGCAATAACAATGCTTCCAGAGTTGGGAATAATATGGGAATTACGCCCGGAGCTGGAGATATGCTGGGAACAACCTGCAGCTGCTTGAAACCATGGTGAACACCATGGCAATACTGGCTGAGAGAAGGCAGCCATCCAAATTCCAAGACTTTCGGAGATTGAGGCCTCCAAGCTTTTAGGGGTAAGCCGATCCGATGGAAGCCGAAAAATGGCTAAACCAAATAGAGAAGGTACTTCAAAGAGTCCATTGTACAGAAGAAGAAAAAGTGAGTTGGCCTCATTCCAACTCAAGGGTGAAGCGGACCCATGGTGGAAATCAGTTGAAAGAACCCGAGCACCAGGGATGCCTTGGACTTGGGTTGAATTCATCGAAGCCTTCTACGAGAAGTATTTCCCGGCACTAGAGAAGCATTAGTTGGAAATTCAGTTTGCAAATTTAGCGCAACGCCAGATGAGTGTGCAAGAGTATGAGAGCGAATTTAGCGCAAGGCCAGATGAGTGTGCAAATTTAGCGCAAGGCCACTGAGTTGATGAAGACTCAGAAATTCAAATATGCCTTGAAACTGATCATTAAAGAAAGGATATCTTTATTCGAGGCGATGACGTACGAGCGTGTGGTTAGGTTGGCTCTCATAGCTGAGAGAGGTGTTGAGAGCATGTTGAAGAGAAGAGACGAGCAAAATAGAAATAGAAGGAGTCAGACTCAAGCCGTGAGCTCCGAACAGGCCACCAAGAGGCCAAGGTACTAAATGCTGCCGCCAACACAACCTACTCATGAGGCACCGTTGAGGTCATTCAACTAGGCAGCCTTGCCGCCTCTACCTCTGAGATCTCCAAGACCTTACAATGCCTCAAACCCAACAACAACGGGTGTACCAAGAGCACCACCAACAACGACTCACACTATTTCTCATACGGCTTCCTTTGCACTAAAAGAATCATGTGCAAAGTGAGAAAAGGCACATAAGACCGAAGAGTGTTGGAGGACAAAGGGAGCTTGTTTTAAGTGCGGGAAAATGGGGCATCGGATCAGAGAATGCCCCGAGATGAAGGAGGGTACAAGCATAGTTGCACCAACTTTGAGATCATCACGACCTATGATGCAAGGCCGGACATATGCAGTGTCAACTCAGATGTCCAAGCTAACAATGACGTAATTCAAGGTATAAATCCTTTTGGAATAGTAAATTTTAAATTTTCGTATTTTAGATAAAGAAGGTATATCGAATAAAATAGTTATTTTTATTCCATTAACTGCTAATGTTAGAGAAATTGTGTACTCATCACTCAAATACTTACGCCTATACATGAAAACTCAGGTACTATACCAATGTATTTCAAGAGTGATACCACGATGGATATTTGCTCTCACAAAGCTCAAGTGTTGATAGACCCGAGGTCTACCCACTCTTTTATAACTCAGTTCGTGGTAGAATTGCTCATCGAGCCGGAACCTTTAGAATTTGTGCTGGCAGTTTCAGTCCCAACTGGGAAGTCTATGAGGACAAATCACGTATGTTGGTCCGTGGTCGCCCTTATTGAAGATCATGAGACCAAAGTAGAACTGATTCTACTGGACATGCAAGGATTTGATCTCATCCTTGGCATGGATTGGTTATCCAAGCACCATGCCCTTGTCGATTGTCTTTGAAAAATAGTCACCTTCCGGTCAAAGAAAGGAAAATTGTTCAGGTTCTATGGTACCCAACCGAATGTCACACCCTTGATATCCACCATTGGAGCTGAAAGACTATTGAACAAGGGGTGTCAGGGTTACCTTGCATTCCTACAAGATGGAAGAGAGGGAGAAGTTAAAATCTTCGACATCCCTATCATGTGCAACTTCCCTGAGGAATTACCAGGTCTACCTCCTGGTAGAGAAGTTGAATTTATGATAGATTTAACTCCGAGCATAGAACCAATATCGAAGGCACCGTATCGTATGACACTAGCAGAGCTAAAGGAGCTGAAAGAGCAGCTACAGGAGCTTCTCGACAAAGGGTTTGTTCGGCTGAGTGTTTCTCCATGGGGAGCACCTGTGCTATTTGTCAGAAAGAAAGAAGGTTTTATGTGTCTGTGCATTGACTATAGACATATAAACAAACTGACAATAAAGAATCGATACCTACTTTCCAAGAATCGACGATCTATTCGATCAATTGCAAGGAGCGAAGTTCTTCTCCAAAATCGACTTGAAGTCGGGGTTACCCTCAGATGAAAGTGAAAGCTGGAGACATTCTGAAAACAACTTTTCTCACTAGATACGACCATTATGAATTTCTTGTCATGTCATTCGGGTTAACCAACGCGCCCGCATCCTTTATGGACCTCATGAACCAAGTGTTCAAGCCCTATCTGGATAAATGGGCAGTTGTGTTCATTGATGATATTCTCATTTATTCAAGGTCGAGAGAAGAACATGAGCAACACCTATGGCTATCACCTCAAACACTTCGAGAATCTCAATTGTATGCCAAACTTAGTAAGTGTGAGTTCTGGCTGGAGCAAGTGAGTTTCTTTGGACATTTCATATCGGAGGCCAGTATAGAAGTGGACCTTGTTAAGATAGAAGCGGTAGTGAAATGGGAGCAACCCAAAACTGTAACCCCAGAAAACTGTAGTTTTCTGGTTAGCCGGATACTATAGAAGATTTGTGGAAGGGTTTGCAAAGCTTGCTGAGCCACTCACGTGTCTCACCCGAAAGACTTCTAAATTTGAGTGGACTGAGTTGTGCGAGCAGAGTTTTCAAGAGTTAAAAAAGAAATTGACATTTGCACTTGTACTTACCCTACCATCAGGCAGTGAGGAATTCATAGTGTTCAGCGATGCGTCCCATAGTGGGTTAGGTTGCATATTGAATCAGTATGAGAATGTTGTGGCATATGGATCAAGGCAGCTGAAAAACCATGAAAAGAACTATTTAACACATGACCTGGAGCTAGCAGCGGTCATTTTCGCCTTAAAGATCTGAAGGCATTACCTCTATGGTGAAACCTTTGAGATATTCAATGACCACAAGAGCCTCAAGTACCTATTCACCTAGAAGGACTTAAATCTGAGGCATAGGAGATGGATAGAATTCCTGAAGGACTATGACTACACCGTCCAGTTCCATCCAGGAACTGGGCGGAAATAGGCAAATGTGGTGGCTGATGCTCTAAGTCAAAAATCATCTGCTTAGTTGTCACACCTTGTGGCAAGGATCCACAGATGGCATCTACTTGAGGACATCGTCTCATGTGGAACTACATTCGAGGTGAGAGATTCGGGAGCTCTAACAGCTAATATCAATGTATGATCCACACTCTATATTAGGGACAACGGTTCTTTGCTATTCAGAGATAGACTTTGAGTACCAGCTGATGTCGATCTGAGACATGAAATTCTAGAAGAAGCACAAAAGTCCATGTACGCTATCCATCCGGGCAGCACCAAGATGTATCACAACCTTAAGAACAATTTTTGGTGGAAAGGATTGAAGAGCGATATCGCAGATTATGTAGCAAAATGTTTGGTTTGCTAATAGGTTAAGGTCGACCATAGACACCCTTTTGGTCTATTGCAACCACTACCAATTCCCAAGTGAAAATGGAAGAACATTTCTATGGACTTCATCCTTGGTTTGCCGAGAACTCAGAAGGGGCATAATGCTATTTGGGTAGTTGTCGACCAACTAACCAAGTCAACCAACTTTCTCCCTTACAGTACACACTACACAACCAGTAAGCTAGCTGAATTATATCTAAAGGGGATAGTGAGATTGAATGGCATACCCTTAAGTATTGTATCCGACCGGGACCCCCTTTATACATCTCAGTTCTAGCAGCGATTTCAGGAAGGGATGGGTTCCAGATTAGAATTCAGTTCGGCATTTCACCCGCAAACTGACAGACAAATTGAAAGGGTGAATCAGGTGATCAAGGATATGTTACAGGCCTGTATGTTGGACTTCCAAGGATCATGGGATAAACACTTGTCCTTGATCGAGTTCGCATACAATAATAGCTAGCAATCAAGCATTGGAATGGCTCCTTTTGAAGCACTCTATGGCCGCCGATGTAAGTCTCCACTCAACTAGGAGGAGGTTGGAGAGCATGTGTTATTGGGCCCGAAACTCATTGAGAGCTCCAACAAGACTGTTCGACTCATACGCAAACGACTAAAGGTAGCTCAAAGCCGACGTAAGAGTTATGCTGATCTTAAAAGATCAAGCATCGAATTTCAGGTAACCTTTGTGCATAATGTTGTCTTCATTTCAATTTAACAGGTATAATGCTAACTGTCATGTTCTCGTTAGGTTGGAGATCATGTATTTGTGAAGATCTCACCAACGAAGGGCATGATGCAATTTGGCAAGCGAGGAAAGCTCAGCCCATGATACATTGGACCTTTTGAGATTTTGGGCCGTGTTGGCGAAGTAGCCTATCGCATTGCCCTACCGTCGCAGTTGTCAAGCATCCACAACATGTTCCACGTATCGATGCTCAAAAAATATGTGAGAGATACATCGCACGTGTTGGATTACCAGCCAATTTAAGTCCAAGAGGACTTGACACTGATTGAAGAGCCGGTGAAGGTATTAGATCGCAAAGAACAAATTTTGAGAACCAAACATATTCCACTCATTCTAATTCAGTGGCACAACCACTCTACCACGGAAGCGACATGGGAACGAGAGGTGGAGATTCGCGACCAATACCTGAATCTTTTTATTTAGAATCGGTAAGTTTTAGGACTACTATTGTGCATCGAAAAAGGTTCCGCCTATATACAGACCTGTGATGTATGAGAAATGTACGCTTCATATATGATAATGAAAATTGTTCAGACAAATTCAAGTGTAGGTAACTTTCTTAGAACTCAATCATTTTCACCATAGGACCGTCAACATTGTGGTAAAAAGAGACCAGCTTTAGGTTCATTGAACCCCGACTCAAGCTACCACACCTGAGCCTGGCCCGCTCGAGCAGCCACTTAAAACCCGCTCGAGCACCCTTTGAGCCCGCTCGAGCGACTGTGGACTTTATAAATGGGGCAGAAACCCCTAAGCTATATTTTCGCGAGGTTTTAAACCTTCCCAAAATATTTTTCTTTTTCTCCCGCTAGGAAGAACCCTCATTTTCCCCCCAAGTCCTCTATTCTTCTCCTTGTTCCTGGGGAATCTCACTGAATCCGACGTCTAGAGTGCATGCATGCTTCATCTTCAAGATTGGTAAACCCTAAACCCTCTCATTTCGGTTCAAAATTCTTGTTTTCTCCTATTTTTTTCTAGTTCATGGCTTCGAAAAAACTAACCGTCTCTAAAACCTCTTCGTCTAATCCCCAATCTCTGAAACGATCGAAGAATATGACCCTCCTCCAACCCTGGAACAACCCCTTCCGTATTGGAATGCCAAGGCTTTAGATCTGGAATCGTCTTTTAGCCAAGACCTGTACAAAGATGAGAACAAGACCGTGTGGCCAATCGATTACCTTAAGCGAGCTAAATTGGAGGGCCTGCTTCAACCATTTTACACCCAGTATTACCCCTGACTTGTCCGACTCTTTTTCCAAAACATGAAAATCGGAGTTGACGATATAGCCGCAAGGTTCACCATAGTTATTGATGGCCGAACCTTTCACATTGATGTCCGTGACATCACCCAGGCTATGGGCTGTAGTATCGAGTTCGCTAAAAACCTGGGATTATTACCCCCTCACCCCATAGAAGTGCCGATTCATCGCATCGCCGCTAAGATGGCCGATGACAGTGTCATGAAAGATAAAGCAATTAGACTAGCATAACTACCAACCAAAATGTGGCCATTGGACGATGTCCTTAGGAAGAATTTGTACCCACTCCAACATGAACAAGAACGGAGAGGCCCTCTCCTTCAAGCACTATTTGTTGCACATGAGGGCCGATGGCTTAACACACCTAGGGTAGTTTTTGATGGCATCGTGTATGCCTTTGAGCATCTGCAAAGCACAGTTCCCAAACCCCTACTTTCAATGCCATACTCCCGGCTCATATCCCGACTCCTTGAGGGCCATGAGGACACAAAAAATGATGACCCCTATGTGGTGTCGGCCAATGAGGAGAGATGCACCGACAACATCTACACTTGGACTATGCGGGATTGGAGTTGGAGCCTCAAGACGTTACAACTTAGTGCCAGGAACTGACTCCATCGACGTATGACTGAGCATGCTCAGCAAGGCCCAGAGCAGTCTACTCCTATGGTTGAGGGGGCTCAATAGGTTCCACTTTAGCCACCATCTGCCCAACACAACGATGTCCTCACCCTCTTTGAGTTCAACCGGCAGATGGATGTGCTACATCAGTTACATCAGCGGACATTTACCCAACTGACGACTATGCGGGAGGACAACCATATGCTTCATTAACGGCTCGACTACCATGAAGAGATCCTCAGTCACCTGATAGAAAAAGCCTACCCTATGACCCATACACCATTCGTCACTCATGCGAGGATGTACACGTCGGAGTATACATCGAGGTTCACTTCGGGAGGCTCTAGTTCAGGAGCTGGTCCATCCACTAGGACTAGGCATAGCGAGGAGCCAGCTGCGGAGCAACCTAGTGAGCAAGCGGATCAGTGACTGATATGATGTTTGGTAATCAGTGATTCAAACTTTCTACTTGTGGATGATTGTGAATGAACCATGAAAATTAGTGGCGTTTAGCTCATAAATGCTTGGATTTTTGAAACTTCGATGTCTGTACATGTTGCTATGATGATGGAAGATCAATAGAATAGACAGCTGTATTAGCATGTAAATTCCTAACTATTAATTTTGTATACCTATGCAATATTTTAAAAGAGTCAATAACTACTTTACATACCCATACACAGTTAAATCACTCATACACTTAAAATGGTGATCATGAATGCACTTCATTAAAGTGCGCATAGATATTCACTTAGACAATAGCTTTAATGTTTGTTGTATGAATAATACCATTTAAATAAATCATTGGTAATAACTGGTACTGACAATAGATTTTAGAGCATGTGAACATTATTCACAATAAATAGTATCCTTCACAATGGTTGCTCATTTTCGGGTAGTTAAACTTTAACGACATGATGTAGATCCTCGTTAAGCGCCCCGTCCGACAATATACCTGCCACCCTCAATGAATGTCGTCAATTTTCGAGGAAGAAAATTTTCTTAAGGGGGGGAGAATGTGACACCCTGGAAATTGCATACGTATAATCAGGGGTGTGAGTCGTATCACTAGCACGCACCTGGGCTATTAAAAGAGTCACATGGATGTAAGCCAATTGTGTACTTGGAACTAGTTACTTAAAACCCAAGTAGAACCAACTCACTTAAGGCCCATTTATAAACTAATGCAATTAAGGCCCAGTTAGAAACTCAGCCACTTAAGACCCATTGGGATCATTTCACTTAGACCCACGAAGGGGAGACCCATGAAATGGGCTGTATACAGCCTTAGAATGTGTAGGCCACACTGCAGATCTTGATCAGCTGGACATAAAACCAGCTCCCACGCATAACCCATGCACACTTCGTTGAAAACAAGATGAGTAGAGAGAAAAGAACCGAAGAAACCTTTCTCCCTTAAAACCCTACCTCACGAGATCACAACCATCTAACCGCTGTGAACCCGCCTTCCCCTGTGTGAATTACGTCCAATCTAATTTCGACCTTGATCCCATTTCAAGACTATCCAACGATCGATCGATTATGTGCCAATATTTCTCTATATTTAAAGCAGAGAATTTCACATGCACACCTCCACACATCGATAGAAGAGCGTTATGCACTTGTGAATTAAAGGTGGTAACCCTTGTAACCTGACCACATGATTTTACAATTCTAAAATTTGATGACCGATCACCAAATCTGAACCGAATGCAGTGGCTCCAATGATCATATGTGGGAAACATCACAGAGACCGATGTGCCTTGATGCGATCATTCGAATCATTGTATGTGTACGAAAACTTTGGAATAGTGGTCGTATCGTGAATCAAACATGCAAGGATGTGAGTGAGTTATGGATCGGACACTGGGAGTGAGGGTTTTCGTAAGTGAAAAGTGAAGAGCGTACAATGGAATTGCGAAACCCGTTTGACCCGCTCGAGCTACCCATGGAAGGCTACTCGAGCTGGCTATGCAAGCCTTGAAAAGGCTGTCTAAGACTCCCCACTCGAGTGGGATGCGTTGACCAAATCAGATTGGGTAAAACCTGCTCGAGCTGGTCTGTGCTTATGCCTTGAAGCAATACCCGCTGGAGCAAGATTGACCTTGCTAGAGTGAGAATTGTAGGCCAAAATTGATTCGGGTCAGAACCGCTCGAGCGGACCTGTAGGTGCCACTAGAACCCGCTCGAGCATGTATGAACCCCGCTCGAGTGGCCTGTTTTGTTTGGCTTGGCCTGGCTTTGGTTCTTGGGAGCTTGTACAGACTAGTAGATAATATGTACTATGTCTAATACACATAGTTGGACTTTGTGACTTAGGAAAAGTACACAAAAAATAATGATCGAGCTCACTTAAATTGCAACATGTGTGTTCAACCATAAACTTGAGGTGGGGAGATCTCACTGCAAAATCATATGCTTGACTTGACCATGGGATACTATAGTAGATTTGATCACATCTGAATTGTATTTTCTGCCAAGTATTTAATATTTGAAAACTCGGTATATGGTTAAAGATTAACTTTTCAAACATGAAATTTTCATGGTTTACTGGACATCTTGATTTCATTTGACTGTTCGGTTCATTTCGACAAATTCATATATGATTTTGTGATATGAGTCGTTCCTGAGTGCTATCCAGTGTAAATGTGATATGTGCTGAGATTGTGTGCAATTGAGGAGTGGAACCTCCATGATAGGGGTGGACTCCCTAGGGTTTTGACCTCGTGTCTGCTACAGACTGCTCAGTTCTCTCCACGGGATGCTTTTCCACAAGACTCTTCTTGTTTTCGTGATTAGTTGTGGGTGGAGCCCCCGGGGCTACGAACTTGTGTCTGCTACGGACGGCTCTATTCCCCCTATGGGATGCTCACACTAATGTTATGTGATTTGCTATGTGATGTGATGTGATGTGTCCGACTCTATATGCTATGTGCTCCGTCTTACATAAGCTTGTTTCCCTGATATGATACAAAACTTAGTTCTATTCTCTTGTTTTGATAGTGTATAATTTTGTTCGTCACTGACATCATGACATAGGATGTTTTGAGATCATTTTTTAAAGTGTTTGTTTTATGCCAATATGTTTCGATACCATATGAGTTTGCCAGATTTATTTTATTTATGCATCTATGCCATGAATTGGAATGATAAGATATTATTTTGTACTGTTTATATCCATACTGAGCTTGGACTATATAGCTCATTCCCCAACTATACGTCACAGCTGCAGGAGCTGATTTGGGAAAGGATCTGGAGCAAGCAGAGGACCCGGATTACACTCCCGAGGATGAGGAGGATTTGCCCAAGGAGTTCTATCGATAGCTGTTTTGGGTTGAGATCATGGTTATGTTGGGATTTTTTTAAACGGTACAGTGTGTGTTACGTGAATACAATTGTGTAAAATTTGGCTCCATTGTTTAGGTGATGGACGGCCTTCGCCGGTGGATGTTTTGCATAGTTTTTGAGAGATGCGAATAGTTAGACTTTTGGATTTTGTTGCCATTTTATTATTGTTTTCCACTCTACTATCCGCTTGCGTACTTTGTTTTCGCTCGTTTGTATGCTTACCAATAATAGATGACCCGGTTCTTCCAACTACTTAATTCGGGAAGATCGAGCTGTTTTGAAGCGAAGTGAACACTTCAATACCATAAAATACCGTATTTAAGATCGAACGTACGATCTGACAGCGGGGGTTTCGCGGTAAGGAAATTCGGGCTGTCACACATTAGGTGGGGCATTTTAAGCACAAATGAGCCAAAGATGGCCTTCAATCATGTCCTCAAAAGATGGTAACCTTGCCTATTTGCCTTAAGTAAACATACGATACGTTCTAGCACAATGATATAAATTTAATGTCATACAAAGTCATTAGTCAAAGCAAAATATATGAGATTAATTCGTATTCAAAGATAACTCCAAGTTTATATAAGCACTCATCAAAGACGGGATATTAGGTCTAAAGCTTACCGGGTTTAGTCTCCACTAAGAACCTAAGATTCAAAGTTCAAATTGGTTCCTTGATTTCTAGATCCTAGCATGGTATAAGTGCAAAAAGTATCTAAGTATGAATTTCAAAGCCATCCTCAAATTATCACCTTAAATTTCATCATCCTAGATACAAGTAATCAAAATATGACATTAATATTCTCAAAATTAAATTCACATGCATTATTAACTAAAGTTTGAAAACTACCGTAAAATAACATGTGTGATGGCTCCAATTTTTTTTTTTTTTTTTAAATTTGGTTTTAACGGCATCAAAATAATAGTATCACAGAAACTATACCCCCAAACTTGAATTGAATAATGTCCTCATTATTGACAATAAATAAACTATTAGACTAAGGTGAGAGAACAAACCTGGAAGCACATGAAAAGGGAGAGGTAGGAAAATCCCCCCAAACTTGCATGAAAATGTGCCAGTACAAAACAACCTATCCATTGAGCAATATATGTATATCCAAGCATCCTTACCACACAAAAAAAATGTCAATAATAGAGAGGAGATTATCAATAGTAACAAAATGCTACTAGAATAACACTATAAAAACCATAATCAACCATAAAAACAAGTGTATCTAAGCATTTTGTTGTTTAATTTTTTTATTAAATTTTTTTTTTTAATATTAAATATTTTATTATTATTATTTTTTTAAATTTCAAATTTCAAATTTTTAATTTTAAAATTTAAAATTTGGTATTTTTTTTATTTTAATTTTTTTTTCAAATTTTAAATTCAAATTTCAAATTTCAAATTTTAAGTTTCAAATTTTCTAAATTGAAAATTGGAAATTTAAATTTTGAAAATTTGTTTTTTTTATGCAAATTTGAAATTCAAATTTCAAATTTCAAATTTTAAGTGTTTTTAAAAAAAAATTTAATTCAAATAAAAATTTCTTATTTT
This sequence comes from Chloranthus sessilifolius, assembly GCA_021018995.1. Taxonomy (NCBI): domain Eukaryota; kingdom Viridiplantae; phylum Streptophyta; class Magnoliopsida; order Chloranthales; family Chloranthaceae; genus Chloranthus; species Chloranthus sessilifolius. Next base: position 63,299,061 of record CM037586.1, read on the forward strand.
TATTTATTTATTTTTTTTTTATTTCGAATTTCAAAATTTAAATTTTAATTTATAACTTTTAAATTTTGAATTTTTAATTTCGACTTTCAAATTTTTAAGATTTGAAATTTTGAATTTGAAATTATCTTATTTATTATTATTATTATTTATTTCAAATTTGAAATTCAAAATTCCAAAATTCCAAAATTCAAAATTCAAAATTCAAATTCCAAAACTCAAAATTTCAAAATTCAAAATTCAAAATTCAAAATTCAAATTCAAAATTCAAAAATTCAAAATATAACCCTAAAATAGCAATGAACTAAAAGGCAATAAACTAAAAGAAACCTACAAATCTTACAAATCCTATAAATCCTAAAAATCTTAAAAGGTAATAAACTAAAGAAAAACCTTATAAATCCTACAAATCCACAAAATCCTACAAATAAACTAAAAGGCAATGACTTAAGTTTCTACAAATCCTACAAATCCTAAAAGACAATAAATTAAAAGGAACCTAAAAATCTTAAAAATCCTTGTAGACACCCAAATTTGGCCCAAGGCCCGATCGAGACATATTTCGAGAGAGGCGCATCTCCGAGCTTTTGATGACATGTATGGAACCCTTAGGAACCTTTTTGAAACCTTAGGAGTCATTCCAAACCCTTAGGAATCCTCCTAGATTCCTTAGGAACCTCCCAGAACCCTTAGAACCCATCTCGACCCTTTGAACCCATTCCGGACTTGAACCTAGCTTTTTCAAGTAATGGATGAAGAGTGGTGCACTGAGACTAGCTGTGATTTTCTACAGTAATCAAACCTTATACCATTAAAAAGTAGAAGTCCTCAGCTTTCCAACGAGCCAATAATCACCCCAATAAGAGTTGTATGCGAGAAGATATCACATTCCGAAGCACAGGGGTAGAATGGTAAAATCAACTGATCCCCCTAGGGATTTGGCGCAAGTATTACTTGCTCCAAGCCATTTCTCTCCAGAAATGGCTTTGCGCAACTAATAGTTGTGCCAGTTATAAGGTGGGGCCCGCCACGGGCAGCCAACTTTCAGGCCACTATAGGAACACTGTTTTACTGTTCATGAAATAGTTGCGCTAGGCTTATGAACAGTAACCTAGGTTTTTGGCTTGAATTTCGAGATTAGGGTTTCACTTGTTGATCATCTTTACCTTTGGGGTATATTTTTTTAGTTATGTTGCATCCATTTACTATCTATGTGCAACCCCCTAAGTGGTTTAAAGCCTCACCTTATCATCCACCATTGGAGCAACTCTTCACACTTTTCAAGGCTCTAAAAATCCTAGGAAACCTTAGATTGCTCATTACCTAATTAGCTTTTAAACACTCTCCTAACCTCTCTTTTTTCCATAAATATAGAGGCACCACTCCCTTTACAAAGGCTTGAAAAAATTTGTAATTAAGAGATTAAGGAATCCCTTCTCTCTCTCCTCTAGTGCACCATTCCCATACAAATTCCAAAACTTTAAAACTTCCTTTAGACCTTAGCATTTCATCCAAAAGCTCTAGGTTAGGTTTGTGTTACCCCCTAGCCTTTCCTCTCTACCTCGTAGCTATCAAGCCATAGGAGTTAGAACCTCATTTCTCACCATACAAGCCTTCAAAAGCTCACCAAAGTAAGCCAACACAAGACTCCACAGTGGTGCAACAAGGGCTCGAGAGCTCCGGCTCTCCCCTCTATTACTCTACCTTCTCAGTCCTTCCTCCATCCACTCATTTGTGCCGTTATGCCGCCGAAGTTTTGATAGGAACGGAGGGGCACAAATAGGATTTTAAGACCCTTTTGACAAGAAGAAAGCGTTTTCTTTTCTTTTATATTAGTTTTGTTTTGGTCATAAGTAGAGACCGCATTAAGCGGGTTGATTAGGTGCCTAACACCTTCCCAATCGATAACCGAAGACTCTATCCAAGAGCCTTTAGTGTAGAACGGATTCAGAGTTATATTTGTGGCTCTTTGGTGCTTTTAATATTAATCTAGGTTTCTCGAGACACCAAAAGCTCCGGGTGGTGACTCTAAATATTTTATAGCGAGTATCGTTGTGACAGGTTTGATGAGAATCCACGATTGCACAAATGGCGACTCTGTTGGGGAGTAGCTAGTAGAGCTTCCCCTTTAATTTAGCCTCTTTATTTTTGATTTACTAACCCTTTTTATTACTATTTTTTGTTTATTTTTTTTTACTCACCCCTCCGATTACGTGATTTTACTTACCCCTACTTTAATACCATTTACGAGCCTTAGCTGATTAGCGGGCCTACTTGCTGTTGGGATATTTTAAGTGCTTGCTACTGACTTTATTGAAGACAGTGATAAGAATGGGGTGAATGAAAAAATGAGTGAAAGGTAGAATGATAATTACGGAGCAGCAAACCTAAAATATGCATAGTCTTGCAAGATACAGGTCCTGTTGTAGCAAGTAGGCTCTCTAGATCTGACTACAGATCTGGCAATCCTAAATGGAAGGGGATTTAGGGTCACTATAATCTAAATTCTAAGGTATCCTAATGTCTAAACTATAGAAAGGGTTAAGAAAACGGATGGAGTGTGAGAAAATAAATATCAAAGGGTGAGAAGTATGTTATTAGGTACAGATCTGATGGGGTCTTGTAACTCAGACTCAGATATGTTGCTATAGAAATCTTGTCCAATGGTTACATTACCACCAAAGAGGAGAAAGAATCAAACTCACTCCTGTGCCATGATCCAATCCCTTAAGGCTATAACCTGTCCACTCAAATGGTCACAGACTATCTAATAGGAGAACCACAATCCAGAGATGAGTCAGAACAAGTTTACCATTGTAGGCACTACTTCATCCAGGCTACAAGCTCAAGAATCCATAGGAACCTCATCCTCTAAAGTTCTGTGTGTGGGGCTAGGCCTACAAAGTGCACGAGCCTAGACACAAAGGACCAGCAAGAGTTTGAGTATTAGCTTTTAAGTATGGCTGATCACTGCTTTAGAAAGACTGTAGTGATCCAGTCACAAGCCTACAATCTCTACAGCCAACTCAGATCTGCAATCTGATGGTGGATCTATTCAACTATAGGGGAGTCTGTCACTGCACAATTTCTCACAAGGCTACAAGCACAAGTGCAGAGAAGAAGAATCTGTCTTAGTTCTATGAATTGGCCTCACCCTAGGGCTATAATCTGTCCACTTGAATGGTCACAGACTATCCACAGAGGCTATCCTCCTCACAAATGGCTAAGATAGAACAAGAACATTGCTGCCGCCACCATGTTCACAAGGCTGCAAGCACAAGTTCCCATGGGGATTCAGATTTAGTGGGTCCTGTGGTGGGGGAAGGCCTACAAAGTGCCTAACCTGGACACACAGGTCACTTAGATCTAAATAGTACCTTAGAAGCAATCCTCCATTGCTTACAAAACAACTTAGCAATGGAGGATCTCAAGGCAGCAGCCTTGTATAGTACAACTCGCAACAAAAACAACATCTCATACATGCAACAGATCCTATTACAAAAACTCCATTAAAATCTATACCAGATAATCATACAAAAGGCATAGCTAGCAAATGCTGGACTATGGAGAGAAAGAAAAAGGAAAAAGAAAACTCCTAAACCCTAACCTTCGCCTACTGAAATTCTACAGTTGGTTTTTTGAGAAGAAGTGCAGAAGTTAAGTCCCCAAAAAGATATATCTTAAACCTAAGCTAAGCTTAGGCTTATATAGTAGTCGGTTCTCTCACAATTAGGATTAGGAAAACCCTAATTTCATTAATGCAATTATGACCCATTCTTGTCCCTTGGATGCCTCGGGGCGTGTGCACGGGGATTAGAGCATTAGAGTGCGTGCCCTAATTGCTGGAGATTCCCAGATTGCCCTTGCAGAAGTGGGGAGAAGTTTAGAATCTGATCCTCGCTGGATAGAAATGATTTCAGATCTTTCTGCATGGTAGAATTGGCATCGCGGGGTTGAATTGACTTGAAGTTCATGCAGTCGCAGGATTGGCATTTTAGTCATCACGGAATACAAATGGCTATCGCGAGATTGCTCTCTAAGCTTTGAATGGCGCGGGGATTTTTCGCGCTATTTGTCCCTTGGTAAATCTCGCGACAGATCCTCGCGAAGAAGCAGTGTTCATGAGTTTTTGGGTTGCTGGAGCATTTCTTTGAGGGTCTGTATCTCGTGGGGATTGCGCGACAACTACGCGCAAGAATGCCTGAAGCCCTCTCTTCTGAGTGAGTCGCGCGAAGCTTAACAGTTCCCCTTATGAGCTGCGCGGGACAGCGCGAGTGCTTTAGACTGAGCCTCGTAGAGTCTGCTTTTTAATTCTTTCTGACACCAAACCACGTGAGAACGACGCGAAGACTGCGTGACTAGTTGTTGTGCTTCCTCCAGAAGCCCACGACAACTGCGCGAAGGCTTTATCTCTGGTTCAATTGAACCCTGTGACATTTGCGTGAGGCATCCTTCTTGATTTATTTCTGCTTTGATGTGCCTATGCTTCAGCCAACTCTCTGTCTGGGTTCATCCTTCATTCTACTGAGGTAGTTCTGGGGCAACAGTGAGCTTCTTGGAATGGTTAAGGGTTTATTGGCAGCTGCTGCTTATTAGCTACATAATAGACTTAAACACATTTATTAAATGATTAAGGGTCTAATAGAGATTAAGTTAAGGGGTGAAAAGTGGTACTTTTCAGGTCTTAACACACCCCTAAACCTAATCTTTGGTACTTTTCAGGTCTTAACACACCCCTAAACCTAATCTTTGCTAGCCCCTTAGCAAAGCTGTAAACGCCACTTTCGCAGGGATCACGAATACATTTAGCATATGTACCAAGCCTTTTAAACCCCTAGGTGATCCCTAGTGGAGGAGTGAAGTCTCCTGAGGGTTTTCAGTGAAGACACCCACAAACTTCACCATTAAAATCAGTTAAGTATAGTGCAGATAATGACAACACAGATTCAAATGTTTAAAGTTTCATTCCACACCCATTTAACACTTAGAGGAAACTGCAGCAATGTTGTAGGCCATTTAGAACTTAAAAGTTAACATGTGTTGCCTGACCACCATTCATTTAACATTAGAATTTCAATGTATGAAAATCAGTACCCAGCTTGCCTTTGATTCAAAATTCAGGTTGGATACAATTCCAATGGGGTAAAAATTTAGACCCAATTCTCACTTGGGCTATCTCTCAACATTAATAACGTGAGGGTATTCACATTTTCAATAGCTCAAGAGCAGTTGCAGACCCCAAATGGGCTTGCAAGCATGAGCATAGGCCAAGCTTCTAATTTCTGACATCTTCAAGGATTTTCACCATAATTTGGGTAACTCTTCATCTCCACATGACAGCTCATTTGACTTTGGATCCACAAGGTCTTTTTGAAAGGGCTGTAATGTGGCTTATGGCTGAGGGGTGTAAAGAATAAAAGGGGTAAAAAGGGAATCCAAATTGAGAAATCAGCAAGGTAAGGAGTGGTTCATGACTTCACAACCTTTATTTAAGCAAAAACTTCATCTTCCTTTTTATATTTCAGACTCAAAGTGGCTAGCTTCTCCTCTTTTTCTCAATTTTTTAGATGATGTCCTCTAGATTTTTCTTTCTTTTTCTCTTTTTAGTTCTCTGTTCATTCTTTTGATAAATGCCACACAATTGCCCTTGATACACATCTGTTCACAAGTTGCTTTTCTTCCCCTTCCACAGAATCTTGGACCATTCTCAGTATCTTTACCTCCTTGTCCTTTACCTTATGAATTCTCAGAGTGAGGGTAAGGTTGATACAGGTCATGAGGTTAAGGTGCAAGTGTTCTGGTATTTGTGAAGGAAAATTATGATTTTAAGGCTCAACTAGTGTATACAAAAGGGCAGATCTTAAAAGGTTGGATTTTCGGGCTCAAACTATCCAAGTGAGGGCCTTGAATCATTTCCTTAGTCTCATGAGTGCTGTCAATTAGTTTTGATTAGGAGTTGCACAACTTCTAGTGAAAAAGTCTTGATTCAATTAGTCCTTAGAGCAGAAACAATGCCACAAACACTCTTCAAACAAAAATGCTGGGCCCAAATCTCACTAGGTATGGTCTTCAAATTTAACTCATGGGGTGTATTTTCTCTGCTTCTCCTCTTACTCAAAAATTTCTAATATTGGCTTCATGGTGGTGTCAAGATCACTTTTATCTGTTTCCAAAAGTTTGCAAAAATATTTAAATCTTTACATGTTTCCTCATTGTATCAAGTTAAGTGGAAATTGACTTTATTCATCCCATTTTTACTACCATTATTGTACTAAAATTAACTGGTCTATTGGCAGACTGCCACACCCCCAAACCATTTGGAGTAGTGTCCTCACTGGTTCAGAGGTGATAAAAGCGATGAGAATCCAAGGCATGCATGTAAATAAACACGTAAGAAGAGAGAGAAATGTAAATGCAAACCTAATAAAGATGGAGCTAAAAGAAACTTTCATTAAAAATAAAAAGAATATATGACAAAAAGATGGAAAAGGAAAAGACAAAATGGGCAGGGGAATCAATGTGTAGCCGGGGGAGGGTTTGAGGAAGATGGAGGGGGAGATGCAGGTGGTGCCATTTTTCTCTTCTTCTCTTCTCTCTTCTCTCTTTTCCTCTTTTTCTTTTCCTCCTTGGCGAGGATCCACTGGACCTCGTCAAACTCATCCCAGAGAAATTGCAAGGGGTCCGGCTCCTTTGGGGATGGGGGATCTTCCCAGATGGGGTAGAATTTAATTGGGAACCCGAAAGGGTTGTCATCCGCCATTTGTGTGAGTAGGTATGGACTTCTAGGGTTATAATAGGAGGGATGAGATGAAAAGGGACTGATGGCTGATTTAAAAGAGGGCGACGAGGGAACATGAATCGGCGAAATTGAAAATGTGCCCCTTTTCAAACTTGCAATAAATGAGCATTGTGTGGGGAAAGAAGAAACACACAACTGGTTCTTGGAAAAGAGAATGAGCATTAACTGAATGCCTAAAGATAGGCATGGTATTTAAAGGGGTTAGTGTATCGCGCGGGGATCCTCGCGAAGAACAATCAGCGATGAGTAGAGTACATTTCTCGCGCAGCTGAGCTGGGGATCTCCGTGAGGTAACCTGACATGGCTCATTAATTTGAAAAAGAAGCCATTGAAATCCCTGATGTAGGTATTTGAACAGATTTATTCAGCCACCATCTACATCTATCCTCCACATGGATTACTATTTCAAAGAAACATAGCCTCCCTAAACTCATCGCCCATGAATGGCAAAAGGAACAAAATAAAAACTAGCCAACAAATAGAAAGAAGCACACAGATCATAGCAAGAGATAAAAACCAAAAACATTCTATTAAGTGGTAAAAGATGTACAAACGTAGTTACAAGAAACAAAACCTAATATACATTCTAGAAGCTAGGACCTAATCTGAACCCGAATCTGTGTAGAAATCCCAGCCCATTTTTTTAGCATGTGCCCTAAGGGCATCTCTGTCCTGTTTCTTCTTTTCCTCCCTTTCCTTTTTCTTTTCAGCTAGTGTTTTCTTTACAGTTGGAGCTTTAGGTGCCCTCACCCTTACTTTTGGTTGCTTGGGAGCTTTTGGTTCCTTGGGTTCTTGAGGGGCTTTTCCTTTGCGCGTAGCAGGGGGGGTGGCAGGGGATTTTCCTTTGTCTTTGGCTTTGGCTTCCTCAGTAGGGACCACTGGGGATTTCCCTTTTTCTGTGGACTCAGGTTGGGCAGGGGACTGTGCCTCTTCAGACTGGGCAGCAGGCTCTTTGCCAATTTTTAAAGGGACAGCTTTGGGAGCAGACCTCTTAGCAGTGACTTTCCTCTGCTTAGGATAAGTTTGCTCTTGTGGAGGTGCAGCAGAGGCCTTGGGAGGTGGAGGCTGCTTGATAGGAGGTGAGGGAGGAGGGGCAGCTGGGGCCTTGCCTTTCTCTTGCTGTGTCTTAGGTTGGGCCTCCTCAGACTGGGCAGCTGGAGATGGAGTAGCTTTGGGCTCTGGGATGGGCATTTGAACAGAGATTGGTGTGGGCTACAGAGGAACATTTCTGGTAGCAGCCAATGCGGATTCCAATGAGGCGATCTGGATTTGATATTTGAGGATGTCAGTCTCATGGATCTCCTTTTGGATTCTGTGAATCTCCTGGGCATTGTTAAGCCTCTTTTCAAACATTCTGGCCTTCATCTTCTCAGCAGCAGCATTTGATTTCTCAAACTCCCAATTCAGCTCATGATAAATAGCTGTAGCCTTTGTCTTCTGATAGGCCTCCAAGATATCTTTCCACCCTAAGGAGATGCCCAGAAGTTGCTTTCTGTGGGCCTCCTTCATTTCATCGATCTGCTCCAGCAGGGGGGTCTCAATGGATTGGCGAAGCTTGGCCATGCCTCTCAGGACATCCTTCCTAAGGTAAGCATTATCCCTCATATGATGGAGGATGGTGAGGTAGGGAGGGCTGTAGAAATGATGTTTTGGGGCGATGGGAAGATAGGAGGTGGAAGGAGCAAAGTGTGCTTGGTCCTGGGGGAGAGAAGGTGGGGTAACAGTGGGTAGGTCTATTTGTGGGGGAAGGAGGATAAGTGCTAGGTCAGTCTGTGTCTTTTTGTCAGTGAACGTTGGAGGTGATAGGATAAGAGGTGGAATGGAGGGTATAGGGGGAAATGAGAATGGGGAAGGCTCAGTAGGTGTAGGGGGTGGTGGGGGGAGAAATGGGAATGGTGAAAGGAATGAAAGGAAATGGGGGTGTAAGAGGGAATGTGGGTGGTGGGGGGGGGGTTGTGAGTTAGGAGGGAAGTCTGTTTGGGTATCTTTATCAGTGAACAGGACCAGGGGGTGTGAAGTGGGTGGTGGAGGGATGGATGGGTTGGTTAAGGTGTGTAGGGTGGATTGGATGGAGGTGAGTTCAGTTTGCATCTGATCCTGTTTTTGGGTATTGGTGGATAGCTGGGCTTGAATGTCTTGGATAAGGGAAATGATAAGGGGTAGTGTGTCAGGGATAGAAGGTTGGGTTTGTGAAGAAGATGGTACTGGTTGGAAAGGTGAGGAAGGTGCATGATGGAAAGTGGAGGGAGGGGAAGAGTGGGGTTCTGGGGAGTGGTGCTGTGAGGTAGTTGGGAGTCTAGGAGAGGGGTGTAGTAGGCAGGCATTGTTTTAAGGAAGGTAGATATAAAGGCTTGGAAGCCTATGGATGTGTTAAGGGTTAAGTCAATGTCCGTGAGGGGGGATGTAGTAGATATGGCTGGGGTGGTGGTTTCTGCAAGGTGGGGTGTGTCAATGGGGATAGAAGGGATTGAGGGTGGTGTCTGGGAGATGGTTGGGATGGTCTTAGTGGCCTTTCATTTTTTGTAGGAGATGAGTGGGGGGCTGGTAGGCTTAGGTGGAGATGAGGGGGGAATGTGGTGTGTCGAGGTAAGGTAGGGGATGGTGAGTCCTCCCATGGACCAAGCACAGGTGAAGGGGGAGTGGGCATGGAGAATGGAAATAGAGGGGGGTGAGAGATGGATGCAAGAGGGGTGGTGGATGCAGGGGTAACAGGTGCTGCTGCAGCTATGGAAGTGGTAAGCTCTGGGGGTACTTCCTTTGTAGCAAGGGTAGACCCTGATCCGGTTGCCTCTTCTGCTTGCTTGGGCAGGGCCTGAGCCTCAGCTTTCTTCTTTTTCTGACCCCCCATCAAGCTCCTGCTGATTCCCCATTGCCTTTTGGCAAAGGTAGTAGGGGAAAGGGTGGTGGTCTGCTCAGTCCTTCCTATCTTGTATCCCCCCTTGATCAGCAGCAAGGTAATGATTCTTGCATAGGGTAGAGTGTGAGGCTTCTTGTTTGACCATAACTTCTCCACTATGTCTTTCATTGCCTCAAAAATTAGCCAGGCTGCATGGAAGCCTTGGCCCAAGTGGAAAGAGTAGACAACATCCGCAATGGGGGTTATCCTTTCCTGCTAATGTCCTGAGCAATATATGTTCTTTCGCAGGACCTGGTCAATGAACAAGAGTTCAGGTTCTAAGTCTCTCCTTCTGATCGAGTCCCCTGTGGCTTTTAATCCTCTAGTTAGGGCCCGTGCAATTGTATCAATCGATGCAATCAGAGGGGGGCCATAGCCACAGCTAGGGTCGAATGCTGTTGGGATGCCTAACACTTCAGCAATCATCTTGGGGCCCACTAACATATCAAAGTCGTCAATCAGCACCAGTAAGCACCCTTGTCCATCGTTGTCCTTCTTGACCTTGATGTGCTGATAAAACAGCTGCACTAGCCTGGGGTAGGCTAGTGCTGGAATTCCTCTCATCAATGGCAGCAGGCCCGCTTTGCTCATAAATTATACTGCAGGGGCAGAGAGAGGTTCTTTCTCAAAAAATGGTACATCAAAGGCTGTTTCAGGCTCCAATGGAATTGACTCCATGAGCTCAGAAGGAGTAAAGAACTTAGTGGTTGGTACCGCCGCCTCCTCAACCACTTCCTTTCCTTTTTTGGGGAACTTTGAAGTCTTGGCCTTTTTAGGGGTGGTCTCTGCAGGGTCCTTGTCCTTCCCTTTTCTCTTCTGTGCAGTTTTTGGAGCCATGTCTAACTCTGTCCTATAGTATGAGAAACGGAGGCTGAAATCTAGGGTTTAGTTTGATTTGAAGCACAGGGCACTTCAAGATCTCTGAGAAGAGGGCAATGGATGGGGGTGGTATTAGGAACAACTCTATAGATTTATGCAGTGAATGATGAGCTGTAGGAGTGATGCTGGAGGGGAGAGGGGAAAGAGTGCCAGAAGCTAGGGTTTCGCAGAGGGAAGAAGGAAGAAAATAATGGAGAAGGGACCAAGCACAGGGTTAAAATACTTATCGCGAAGCTCGGCGCACTTTGGGACATCTGGTCGCGGGGTTGGAAATGAACCTAGCGAAGGTGTTGATTCAATCTGAATTGCGCAACAATCTCCCAGGTTGTCCTTGGAGAGTGCGACAGAGTGAGATTAATTCATGAGAATTGCGCGAGCGGCTCCTAGGGATCTATTTGGATTGCGCGAAAAGCTCTGAGGTTCATTTTGAATCTCACGACAGACTTAGAATCTCGTGACAACAAATGAAATATTTATATTGAATTACGCGAGAGTCACCCAGGTTACTTTGTGAACCTCGCGAGAGTCTTAGAATCTCGCGATAACTATTGAATAGCTTGATGTGGACTGCGCGAGAGGTTGTCAGGTACAGATGAATCTCGCGATAGGTATGGAATGTTTCTATGCGAACTACACGAAATGCTCTCAGAATTCCAATTTAACCTCGCGACAGCCTGAGAATCTCGTGATAGCAAATGAAGTAAGCTGTCTGTAGTGCACGAGAGTCTCTCGGGCTTCAAATTAGACCCAGCGACAGTAAGGTATAAAACAGAGAGCAGGTGTTCTCTGTTTTGCCCTTTTGCATGTTTACTGTGGCATGACCCTTACTATGGCTACTTCTAGACACTCAATCATACAATCAAGGACCACAAAAAATCGACCTCTCATGTTAGGCATTCAACAGAAGCTATCAATTGAAGAGCAGGAAGAATCAAACCAAGCATCAACAGTTGAAAACAGATAGATCTAGATTCAGATAGGACCACTAACAAATCCTAGAGAATACAAACAAATGAAAGCAAGATAAATCAACCAAAGCTAAGTACATATGATACAGTAATGACATACCTGTGGATCAGTTTGAAGAAGGGTCCCCTTGAAAGTGAATGGTGTCCATGAGATCAGCAGGTTTTTCAAAACAAGGCTTAAGCCTCTGACCATTCACCTTCAAGGTTCTCCTAGACGTGGGATCCTTGATTTCCACAACACCAGATGGGGAAACATGCATAACAATATAGGGACCTTCCCATCTAGATTTCAATTTGCCAGGAAAGAATTTAAGTTTGGAGTTAAACAATCAAACCTTATCACCAGCTATGAAACTCTTTCTCAACAACCCTTTGTCAAAGAAAGCTTTGGACCTTTCCTTGTAGATCCTGGCATTAGCATATGCAACCAGCCTTAGCTCTTCCAATTCAGACAGCTGCAGCAACCTGTGAAGACCAACAGAAGTTAGATCTAGATTTAATTGTTTGATGGCCCAATAGGCCCTATGTTCTAACTCCACTGGGAGATGACAGGCCTTGCCATAGACCAGTCTGAATGGGGACATACCAATGGGAGTCTTATAGGCAGTCCTATAAGCCCACAGTGCATCATTAAGCTTGTTAGCCCAATCCTTCCTATCAGTCCTCATAGTCTTCTCAAGGATATGCTTGATCTCCCTATTTGAAATTTCAACTTGCCCACTAGTTTGTGAGTGGTAGGGAGTAGCAATCTTATGGGTGACTGAATATTTCTTGAGCAAGCTCTCAAAATTTCTGTTGTAGAAATGGCTCCCCCCATCACTGATAGTGGCTCTAGGGGTACCAAATCTGGAGAACATATTTTGCTTTATGAACTTGAGGACAACCTGATTATCATTAGTTCTTGTGACAATGGCTTCTACCCATTTGGAAACATAGTCCACTGCCACTAAGATGAAATGAAAACCATTTGAAGGAGGAAAGAGGCCCATAAAATCAATACCCACACATCAAACAGTTCTACAACAAGGATGGGCTGTAAAGGCATTGAATTTTGTTTAGACAACCCTCCTAGTTTTTGACATCTTTCATAGGCCTTGTAGTGTGTATGGGCATCTCTGAAAAGAGAAGGCCAATAGAAACCACACTGCAACACTTTGTCAGCTATTTTTCTCCCACTAAAATGACCCCCACAGGCATTTTCATGGCACATGGCCAGAATACTGGGGATATCACTTTCGGGAACACATTTTCGAATGATTTGTTCTGCACAATACTTGTACAGGCAAGGTTCCTCTCAGAAAAAAAATTTGACCTATGAGAAAAACAGGTCTTTGTCCATTTTTATCCAATGGGCAGGAATCTTACCTATAACTAGGTAATTGATAATATGTGCAAACCAAGGGACTAAAGAGTGGATGGCAAATAATTGCTCATCCGGGAATACATCATTTGTAGCAAGGTCATCAACACCTTTTTCCAACATAATTCTGGACAAGTGGTCAGCCACCGCATTTTCTACACCTTTCATCTAATCAATTTGGGCTTTGCATCCTTTTTGGACAGTAGGTACTTTAACGCTGAGTGGTCAGTGAAGATGACAGTTTTAGACCTAAGTAGGTAAGGTTTAAATTTGTCCACAACAAAAACCACTGTCAGAAGCTCTTTCTCAGTGGTTGTGTAGTTCAATTGAGCTTCAGCAAGTGATTTACTGAGATATGCAATGACCACAGGCAGCTTATCTTTTCTCTGGCCCAGGACAACACCTATTGCCAAGTCAGATGCATCACACATCAATTCAAAGGGCAAGGTATAGTCAGGTGTTTGGAGTACAGGGGCAGAGGTGAGGCAGATTTTTAGAGTTTCAAAAGCCTTCAGACATTCAGCAGAGAAGTCAAAGGGCACATCCTGGCAGAGCAGGTGGCACAATGGTTTAGCAATTTTGCTGAAGTCTTTGATAAACCTCCTGTAGAATCCAGCATGTCCAAGGAAGGATCTGATTTGCTTGACTGTTCTCGGAGGGGGCAAATTTTTAATGAGGTCAACTTTGGCCTTGTCTACCTCAATTCCATCTTTAGAGACTACATGGCCCAACACAATTCCCTGTGTTACCATGAAGTGGCTCTTCTCCCAACTTAAGACCAAATTGGTCTCTTCACATCTTTGTAAGACCTGATGGAGGTGTTGTAGACATTGGTCAAAGCTATCCCCATAAACCGAAAAATCATCCATGAAAATTTCCAAGAATTTGTCAATCATATCAGAAAAAATGGCATACATACACCTCTGAAAGGTGGCTGGGGCATTACACAGTCCAAAAGGCATCCTTCTGTAAGCAAAGGTGCCAAAAGGACAAGTAAAAGTAGTTTTCTCTTGATCCAGAGGGTGCACAGGGATCTGATTGTACCCTGAGTACCCATCAAGAAAATAGTAAAAAGCTTTCCCAGCCAACTTATCCAAAATTTGATCAATAAAGGGGAGAGGGAAGTGGTCTTTTCTGGTCTTGGAGTTGAGTTTTCGATAATCGACGCAAACTCTCTAGCCAGTGGTCTCCTTGGCTGGTCTCAACTCTCTAGACTCGGTTGTGATCACTGTTATGCCAGATTTCTTGGGTACCACCTAGATTGGTGCCACCCATTCAAAATCAGAGATGGGGTAAATTATCCCAGCATCCAGCAACTTAATAATTTCTTTCAGAACCACTTCTTGCATGTGAGGATTCAATTTCCTCTGCATTTCCCTGGAGGGTGTTGAGCCTTCCTCTAGATGAATACTATGCATACAGATTGATGCATCAATCCCTCCTAGATCAGCAATGGTCTAGCCAATTGCTTTCTTGTGCTTCCTCAAAACTGTTAGCAATTCCTCCTCTTGCTCACTGGTAAGAGAAGATGAGATAATCACAGGAAGTTTCTCATCATTCTCGAGGAAAGCATATTTTAATGTCTCTAGAAGCTTCTTGAGTTCCAGATTAGGGGCTTGTTGGATGGATGGCAGGATTGGTGTATTGTTGGTTGGAGGAAGGAGCAGCAATGTAGGTTTCCAATTGGAATACTGCACTAAGCCCACAGAAGACTTTACTAGGGATATGTCTTCTGGCATTAAAGCTAGGCTTCCTTCCTTCACCATATTCCAAACTTTAGCTAAATCAGTGACAATGTTGCTCCACTCTAGCAGAGTGGGCAGTTCTTCTTCAACAATTTCTTCTAGTACATCCACTGTAAAGCATTCCTCATTGTCCAGCTGAGGGTACTTTGCACTATTATACATATTAAGCTCAACTTTCATATGTCCGAAAGTGACCTCCATGATCCCAGACCTGCATTGAATGCATGCATTGGCAGTGGCCAAGAATGGTCTGCCCAGAATAACAGTTATTGGGGATGTACTCTTGCTGCAACCCATATCCAAAACAAGGAAGTCTGCAGGATAAAAGAACTTGTCTACCCCCACTAGGACATCCTCAACCACTCCCATGGGTTGCCTCTCAGACCTATCAGCCATCAATAGAACAATGGGGGTGGGCTTGAGCTCTCCCAAACCTAGCTACTGATACACACTGTATGGCAGCAGGTTAACACTGGCTCCAAGGTCTAAAAGGGCCCTCCCAATCGTGTGGTCTCCAATAATACAGGGAATAGTGGGTATCCCTGGGTCTTGCAACTTCTCAGGCATTGTCATGGTTAATACAGAATTAACTGTATCAGTCGCAAAGACCTTTTTGGACAAATGGCCTCTGGCCTTCCTTTTCTGAGTACAGAGGTCTTTCAGAAACTTTACATAGGCTGGGACCTGTCGGATTGCATCAGGTAGGGGTAAATTTATTTTGACCTGCTTAAAGGTCTCCATCATTTCCTCGATCTGTGCCTGACCCTTATCAAAAGGGGCAGGGCCACTCAAAGCTTGAGGAAATGGCAGCTGAGGTACTGCTGGTCCTTAGCTGCAAGCCTATGGCAGAACTTTTATTTTTTTCTTTTATCTATTTTTATCTCCTGCTGAGGCTCAACTACAACCTCTTTATTTTTCCCTTGTTGAAGGGTAGCAGGCAATTCTTGACTCTGTGCCCTAACAAAGTCCTTATCACTTTCACTTGACATTTCTTTGGGAAAGACCTCTCCTTGTTCCCTTCCCACCTGGTTGTCTACCAGCCTGCCGGACCTTAGGGCAGTGATGGCATTGGCCCCCTCGAAATTTGAGGAGCCTTCTCCGATGGAATACTGGCCCTTAGGGTTGGCTACTGGCTGGCTTGGCAACCTGCCCTCCTCTCTTTTAGCCAAAGCATTAGCTATTTGGCCAAGCTGCTCTTCTATTTTCTTAATGCTTTGACTGTGAGAAGTCACAGTCTGATTCAAGGGTCCAAGGCTTTGCAATTGGGCCAAAACCTGGTCCTCGAAAGAAGCATTTCGGGGCTGAGGTGGGGGAACTACCAATTGATTTTGTTGCTGGGGCTGTTGTAGCTGCTGGAAATTCGACCATGGGGCATAACCCTGGTTAAACTGCTGCTGAGGCCTTTGAGGTAAGGCCAACATCTGATGTGGCTGCATGTAATTGTCTTGCCTCCACCTCAAATTTGGGTGGTCTCTCCATTGGTAACCAGCATTTTGGTGTTAGTATCCATATGGTTGTTTATTGTAGCCACCAGATTATTGCTGTCCAAAAGATTGGGCAACAACAGCCTGCTCCATTACAAACTCAGGGTATTGCCCCGCAGATGGACACTCTTCTACTGTGTGTTGTGGAGATTGGCATATAAGACATGCCTCCATCACTTGTGTAGCCATTCTGGGCTACACCACAGTCAGAAGTTTATCAAATCTTTCAGTAAGATTGGCCATCTGCATTCTCAGGTCATCATTTTCCCTAACTTTATACATTTTTCCTTTAGAAGTCTCAACAAGTCCCAGTTTAGGAGGAGGCTCCTGAACAGTTCTAGATGAGGACATCTTCTGGAAAGCATTTTCACTTATGACCTCGAACAACTCCCATGTCTCATCAGCTGTTTTATGCATGTACGTTCCACCACAAGAGGCATCTACCATGTCTCTGTTCTTCTCATCAATCCCATTGTAGAAGCTTTGGAAAAGCTGCCAGTCAGGGATCTTGTGGTGGGGACATTATTTGAGCATCTCTTTAAACCTATCCCAGCATTGGTTAAAATCTTCAGTTGGGGACTGGGCAAAAGAAAGTATGCCTTTCCTCAATTGGCTGGTTTTGGTTTCTGAGAAAAATTTAGACAGAAATCTTGTCTGAAGGTCTTTCTAAGAAGTGATGCTATTGTTTGGGAGAGTGGATAACCAGGTCATGGCCCCGTCCTTCAGGGAAAAAGGAAAGAGCCTTAACCTAGTGGCTTCTGGTCCCAAACCAGCAATGGAGAATATCGCGCATGTACAAGAATCGTCAATGTGCTTGTAAGGGTCTTCCTTGCTAAGCCCATGGAAAGAGGGAAGCATTTGGATGATGGAAGTTTTGATTTCGTAGTTTCCTTGAACATCTGGGAATTGAATGCTGAATGGAGAATTGTAATCATCTGGAGCATTCAATTCCTTCAATGTTCTAGGTTGTTCTTCACCCATAACTGCTATCTCAATTTCAATAGGGGGCTCAACTGTGGTGTGTCTATGCCTTCTTGGTCTTCTACCCCTTTCTATCTCAGGGTTAGCAGGCTCTGATGTAGGACTGAGGGATCTCCTTCCTAACATGCACACACACCAACAGCAGGAAAGACTATTTGCAGGCACATTGCACTTAATAAAAATTGCAACTATCCTAATCAACTGCTATGAAATCTTTAAAGGAGAAATAGACAGAGTTTTGAGGGTTAGAGAAGTGCAAACAGAGGTAGCTAGACTCCCAGTGCAATTCTACTCTCCTTCTCTGCTACGGTCCAGATCTGCAAGAAAAATTTCAAATGTAATTCAGCAGTATCGATTATTCACAAGTACAACTACCAAAGAATAAAGAATAAAAAATCTAGAGTCTACTAAAAGATCAAGATCCCTGACAGCGGCGCCAAAAACTTGTTGGGATATTTTAAGTGCTTGCTACTAACTTTATTGAAGATAGTGATAAGAATGGGGTGAATGAAAAAATGAGTGAAAGGTAGAATGATGATTACGGAGCAACAAGCCTAAAATATGCACAGTCCTGTAAGATACAGGGCCTTTTGTAGAAAGTTTTGATAAGTAAGAGTTTGTCCCATAGGGAAGTTGATCTAAAGCTCCAAGGGAGCTATTCTTAGTAGGCTCTCTAGATCTGACTACAGATCTGGCAATCCTAAATGGAAGGGGATTTAGGGTCACTATAATCTAAATTCTAAGGTATCCTAATGTCTAAACTATAGAAAGGGTTGAGAAAACGGATAGAATGCGAGAAAATAAATATCAAAGGGTGAGAAGTATGTTATTAGGTACAGATCTGATGGGGTCTTGTAACTCAGACTCAGATCTGTTGCTATAGAAATCTTGTCCAACGGCTACATTATCACCAAAGAGGAGAAAGAATCAAACTCACTCCTGTGCCATGATCCAATTCCTTAAGGCTATAACCTGTCCACTCAAATGGTCACAGACTATCCAATAGGCGAACCATAATCCAGAGATGAGTCAGGACAAGTTTACCATTGTAGGCACTACTTCATCCAGGCTACAAGCTCAAGAATCCATAGGAACCTCATCCTCTAAAGTTTTGTGTGTGGGGCTAGGCCTGCATGGCTGATCACTGCTTTAGAAAGACTGTAGTGATCCAGTCACAAGCCTACAATCTCTACAGCCAACTCAGATCTGCAATCTGATGGTGGATCTATTCAACTATAGGGGAGTCTGTCACTGCACAATTTCTCACAAGGCTACAAGCACAAGTGCATAGAAGAAGAATATGTCTTAGTTCCATGAATTGGCCTCACCCTAGGGCTATAATCTATCCACTTGAATGGTCACAGACTATCCACAGAGGCTATCCTCCTCACAAATGGCTAAGACAGAATAAGAACATTGCTGCCGCCACCATGTTCACAAGGCTAAAAGCACAAGTTCCCATGGGGATTCAGATTTAGTGGGTCCTGTGGTGGGGGAAGGCCTGCAAAGTGCCTAACCTGGACACACAGGTCACTTAGATCTAAATAGTACCTTAGAAGTAATCCTTCAGTGCTTACAAAATAACTTAGCAATGGAGGATCTCAAGGCAGCAACCTTGTACAACACAACTCACAACAAAAATAATATCCCATACAGGCAACAGATCCTATTACAAAAACTCCATTAAAATCTATACCAGATAATCATACAAAAGACATAGCCAGCAAATGCTGGACTATGGAGAGAAAGCAAAAGGAAAAAGAAAACTCTTAAACCTTAACCTTCGCCTACTGAAATTCTATAGTTGGTTTTTCGAGAAGAAGCATAGAAGTTAAGTCCCCAAAAAGATATATCTTAAACCTAAGCTAGGCTTAGGCTTATATAGCAGTCGGTTCTCTCACAATTAGGGTTAGGAAAACCCTAATTTCATTAATGCAATTGCAGCCCATTCTTGTCCCTTAGATGCCTCGGGGCGTGTGCACGGAGATTAGAGCATTAGAGTGCGTGCCTTAATTGCTGGAGATTCCCAGATTGCCCTTGCAGAAGTGGGGAGAAGTTTAGAATCCGATCCTCGCTGGGTAGAAATGATTTTAGATCTTTCTGCGTGGTAGAATTGGCGTCACGGGGTTGAATTGACTTGAAGTTCATGCAGTTGCGGGATTGGCATTTTAGTCATCGCGGAATACAAATGGCTATCGTGAGATTGCTCTCTAAGCTTTGAATGGCGCGGGGATTTTTCGCGCGGTTTGTCCCTTGGTAAATCTCATGACAGATCCTCGCAAAGAAGCAATGTTCATGAGTTTTTAGGTCGTGTGAGCATTTCTATGAGGGTTTGTATCTCGTGGGGACTGCGCGATAACTGCGCGCAGGAATGCCTGAAGCCCTCTCTTCTGAGTGAGTCGCGCGAAGCTTAACGGTTCCCCTTTTGAGCTGTGCGGGACTGCGCGAGTGCTTTAGACTGAGCCTCGTGAGGACCTCGCGAAGTTTGCTTTTTTAATTCTTTCTGGCACCAAACCACGTGAGAACGGTGCGAAGACTGCACGACCAGTTGTTGTGCTTCCTCCAGAAGCCCGTGACAATTGCGCGACGGCTTTATCTCTGGTTCAATTTAACCCTGCGACATTTGTGCGAGGCATCCTTCTTGGTTTATTTCTACTTTGATGTGCCTATGCTTCAGCCAACTCTCTGTCTGGGTTCATCCTTCATTCTGCTGAGATAGTTCTGGGGCAACAGTGAGCTTCTTGGCATGGTTAGGGGTTTATTGGCACCTGCTACTTATTAGCTACAGAATAGACTTAAACACATTTATTAAATGATTAAGGATCTAACAGAGATTAAGTTAAGGGGTGAAAAGTGGTACTTTTCAGGTCTTAACACTTGCGCACCACATTCAATTTCTTTACGTTTCCGTCATTTCAAGCACCTTAGCCGATCGGTGGGTCTACTTGTGCATTGCCAATTAAATTCCTTACATTTCCATCATTTAATTGCCTTAGCCATTTGGCGGGCCTACTTGCGCTTTTAATTCCGCAATCATACTCCGCTAGTGAACGCCGACCTTTGAACTTAAGAAAATTCCCTTAAAAGTGAAAAATAAAATTGAACTAACAAAGGGGTTTTAAATTGATTTTTACGGGATAGATTCTCAAGGGTTGGGTTATTTAGGCACACATATAAACTCTCGGGTCTTAGTACAGCGGCAGCCCCTAGTGGTGATGATCCGGAAAAGTTCCAGCCCACCTAGTACCCGAGAAAAGTGCTTGCAATTGAGATATATCGGGTGGGTAACCTTGTCGTTACCAAGCTTAAAACCCGGGGAAAAGAGAGTGATAGTGAACCCAATTTGGCCTCTAAATCCTTAGGATCAGTGAGAAAAGAGACGGATCATATAAACAGTCAGTCATCGGAAGCCTAGCTTCCACAAAAAGTCAGTTTGGAGACCCATTTTAGATTGAGGTTGTTGTTATCAAAGAACCTGGAGACCCCTTTTACTCTGGTGCCACTATTAATTGCGCCAATGCAAAATACCCCAAAAGAACACTGGTGCAACTATTTGTTGTGGCAGCTTTAATCTGAGAATTTTTGCTCTGGCACCACTATTAGTTGCGCCAGGTTGGTTCTTCTGAACATCAGTCCGAATCTGTGGCCTATTTCACATTGCGGACTCTCCGATCAGTGCCTTTAGTGCCTCTATTTAGGCCTCGCAACTTTTGACACCCAATACACCCTCGCCGGTTAAAAGAAGGTGACTTCTTTTTAATTTTCTTGATTTTCGTGTCTTCAATAGATCAAGGGGTTTTCCTTTGATTCTTTCGAAGCGCTTCGGAACCTTTACCGCGGGACCTATTTAGGATACAAGAGCCACTCGAGAAGGGAATTCAAAAGGCATCGGAATCCTCATTTCTTTTTCACTTATAAAAAATTCAAAAAAAGTTATTATTATTAAAAATAAAAAACCTAAAAATAGAGTCTTGATTGGTGCTGGCACAACGGCATCATCATACCCTCCGTCATCCCATAGGGGAAGAAGGAGGAAGCTTTACGGGCCCCATCTGAGGCACCCGTACCCGACCCGATACCGAGATATGTCGTGGGCTGTGAACCTAACTTACGCCGATCCTGACTCATCCCCACCACGTTCTCCAACCCATTCTCATGCCGAAGAAGCTTTTACTTCCACCCCCTCACCCAACCAACCCTCACCATAATCGGCCCATTTGGTACCCCTATTTTCCCTTCCACCACTTCCCAAAATACCTAAAATCCAAATTTTCTGTCATTTTCCCAAGCCATGCTTGCATCCATGGCCATCTCCAACCCATCCCATCTTCCTTCCACACCCGTTCAAAACCCATCCTCTACCTTAACCAACATACCCTATTTTTCATCCACCCAACCTAATCCACCCACATCCATCCATACCACACCCAATCCCCCACACATCCCTCCATTTACCCAAGTCATGCCTATCTTTTCCGAAGCCATGAACAACTTTCCTCTCTCATTATCCACCTCTATGCCCCATACATCTCCCCCATACATGCCTAATCCATCCACCAATGTCCCACCTCATTTCTCCAATCCACCCCATATCCCACCCCTCACCCGGGCCATGCCTGATTTTATCGAGGTCATGCCCAAATTTTCCTCTTCACACCCCATCCTTACCCCCCCAACCCTCAAATAACCCATCTCCATCTGATTCTCCTTCCATGGCCATGATGGAGGAGATGTTCCAAACCTACAATAGGTGAAAGGCCTCCCAACACATCCCCTCTCATCCACACCACACATCTATAGATCCATCCCATACCCTATCAACCCTCCATGCCTCTTTCCCCCATTACCCCCTTCAACCCCCCATCATCCATACCATCCAAGCCCTCACTACGTACATACCCCAAGGCCCAATGGCCCAAGCCCCCATTACCCACATACCCCAAGGCCCCATGGCCCAAGCCCACATTACCCAATACCCCAACGCCCCATGGCCTAAACCCATCAAGGGCCCATAGCCCAGACCCACCAATGGCCCATGGCCCAGATTCATCAAGGCCCAATCAGCCAGACCCATCAAG
This sequence comes from Chloranthus sessilifolius, assembly GCA_021018995.1. NCBI lineage: Eukaryota > Viridiplantae > Streptophyta > Magnoliopsida > Chloranthales > Chloranthaceae > Chloranthus > Chloranthus sessilifolius. The sequence goes on from CM037586.1 coordinate 63,321,248, forward strand.
GCTCACTGGGCCAGACCTATCAAGGCCTAATGGCCCAGACCCATCAAGGGCCCATGGCCCAGACGCACCAAGGCCTCCTGGGCCACACCTATCATGACCAAGGCTTGGTGGCCCAAGCTTCTCAAGGACCCATGGGCTAAACCTTCATGGTCCAACTCTTCCAAGGCTTCATAGCCCAAACCCAAGCCTAAAAAAACCTCGGAGCCTCACACCCATACCCTTCACAATTCCTCTAAAATTTCACCCATTCACAACCAACCCTCATACCCAACTCAAACCCATGCCTTACATCAACCCCAATTCACCTATATCCCAACATCCCAAAGTCAGTTTCAAGCCTTTTCCCATGCCCAGTGGCCTCATCAAGCCCCACCCCAAAACCTGATTTCCACTTATCCCATTACCCAACAAACCATCCCTCATCTCCAATGGACTCACCCAACCCTCATTCATGCCATTCCCACCCAGTCCATGCAGCACCAGCAAGAGAATCTCGCCCTCACTGTACCTTATGTAGACCAGTAGTATGAAGAGGATGAGATTAAAAATAGTGGAGCCTATGCTAGGACATTGACCATCCTTAATCCTCCTCCTATAATTGCCCACCCCTTGGTAGTCTAGAGTGAAGTCCAACCGACTGCTGAGAAAGTGGTCCCCATATCCAAAGAGTCGAAACAGTTGAAAGAGCAGTTAGATAAAATTCAGAAGCAGTTGTTGAAGATGGGTGGTGCTGAAATCTAAGCCACAAACTTCATAGATTTATGTTTATTTGCTGAGATCCCCTTATCTTCAAAATTTAAAATGCCAGTTTTTGACAAGTACAACGGCACCAGCAATCCCATAGCACACCTCAAGTCTTATTGTGGAGACATGTGCCAGTATAGAGGGGAGGAAAGACTATTGATAAAGGTCTTTTAGAAAAGTTTGACCAGTCTAGCCTTGAGATGATTTACATCTTTGGAACCATCTATGATGAAAACTTGGAAGGACTTGACGCACTTATTTAAGGAACAATATGTCTATAATATAGACATTGAACTGTGTAAGTCAGATTTGGCCCGTTTGGAGCAGAATCCGAACGAGACCTTTAGCGATTATTTAGGGCATTGGAGAGCATTGGTATCTCAGGTCAGAAATAGGATACCTGATGATGAACAGATAGAAATGATTTCCAAAAATACTCTGCCAGTAATCTCAAAATTTTTAGTGTACCAGTAGCAGTCCAGCTTTGTTGACTTGGTAAGGAACACCAATCGCTGTGAAGACGCTATCAGGGAAGGTCGCTTGAACATGAATGTACCGAGTGGAGCCAGTGGGGTTAGAAGGTTTTTAGAATAGAGGAACGAGAAGAGAGCAGGGGCCGATGTCCAGAACATTGTCAACATCATGCCTAATAATAATATAACCCTGCTCCAATTTCAAGCAGCCCGGCCAGCACCAGTCAGAACTGAGCAGATGCAGAGAGCAGGGAATGGACAAGGACTGCAGATGACTCTAGAGCAGAGGAGAGCTCGCTATGACCGAGTGTTTACACCCGCAGGGCAATCTTTAAGTGTACTTTTGCCTTTACTAATAGAAGAGGGATTAGTTACTATTCCTTAGTAACCTCCTCCTCACCCAATCTCAAAGAATTATGACCCTAATACTCACTGTAATTTTCATTAGGGTCCGGGTCACTCAATTCATCGCTGGTTCCCATAGAAGCATGCGATCTAAGAATTAATCGATACCGAGAAAATCATTCCACCAGCTCCCTCCCAAGTGAACCAGCACACAAATATTCATCAGGTGCCACTACCCCCACATCCTATCAGAGGAGTGGGTCCCAGACCCACCATCGGGATGGTAGAAGAGTGTGAGGAGGAGTTTGAATTTGATCCATCTGATTACATCAGTGATTGGGAGAGTTATGTGGCACCATTGCTGGGAAATTATGAAGAAAGGAATATTGGGGTGATTGAACCCCGAAATCTATCGGATTATTTTCCCAACCCAGCACCATGAGTTGAACCCTTAGATCTTAGGGTTTATTTCCCATCACCCACACCTGTTAATTATGTGCATATAAATGCATATCAACTATACACCACCACCCCCATCAATTACCCGATAGCCCACCATGCCCCCAATCTCCCGCCAGGACCTATCAACTACCAATGGCCTACTCCTACCCCTTTACCCTTGGTGCAACCACCGATAAGCTTCACCACCCCCATCTGGCCTAATTTTTCCACCCAACTAGCTATCACCGAAGAGAACCAAGTGCTACCCACACCCCCAAAACTTGCAGTGCAAGTACATCTGATTCTGATAGTTATACCATTTCAGATTTCAAAACCAACCTACGATCCTCATCAGGTCCCTCTGAGTTATGAACAAACTAATATCAATGCTGGCAGCAACAGAGAAGGGGCAATCGACTTATTACTCATTTCGAGAAGATTTTGAAGCAGCCAGAAGCACCAGTAGCAGCACATGCCCAATCAGAGGGAAAGAAAGATAGCGCCATGAATCCTTTTGAGAAAATGAGTCGAGAACATATACTAGAGACTTAGCTGAGAAGAATGTCTGCCTATATTACTGTATGGGATCTGTTAATGATATCCCCACTCCATTTTCAAGTATTAATGGGGGCTTTAAAGAATGTGCATGTATCGCTTCAGGTTAGCCCAGGTGAAGTAGGGCAGATAATTGGTCAAGTGAGGGCTCTAATGTCATTTCATTTTTTGATACCGATTTACCAGAGGAAGGAGGAAGTCACTCAAAATCCTTAAATATAACTGTTGAGTCCAAAATAATCCCCTTAGTTTTAATCAATAATGGGTCTGCTTTAACAATATACCCACTGAGAACCGCCACCAAGATCGGGGCAGATCCTTGCATGCTAAGATCCATGAGAACTAGTGCCAGAGGCTTTGATAACACACGAAGAGAGATAATGGGAGAAGTTGACCTTGAGCTATTGATTGGGCCAATGACCTTATCCATATTATTTCAAGTGATGGACATCAAATCCTTGTTCAATCTACTGTTAGGACACCTGTGGCTGCATGAAGTTGGAGCAATCCCATCCACACTATACCAGAAACTCAAATTTGTGTCCAGACATAAGATTATCACTATCATCGGCAAGGGGCACAGTGAGAAAGAAAAGGTCACCAACAGCGTTGAAAAACCCAAAGTGCTAGATGTGTCACACACCGCTGAGGATGTTGACCTCCACAACTTCGAGTATGAGGTATCAACAGTACTCCCGGAGCCCATCGAGGGAATCATTCCAAGAATCAGAGGTGGAATGGTAGCGGCAGTGGCCATGCTCTAAAAATGGGGCTATCAAAAAGGAAGATGACTGGGGCACAGACTGTAAGGCAGGAAAGAGCTCGTCACAGCCAAAGGTGGTCAGAAAGTCAGGTTTGGATTAGGTTACAAACCCACAGAAGAAGAAGTGCGAGAGGCTAAGGAGAAAACCTGTGCAATGGCATCTGCGAGAGCTAGGGGGATACACATAAAGGAAAAACCTCGTCCCAAGCCACATATCAGAAATTCATTTATGAGTGTTGTGGTTGTTAAGATCGACAAGAATGGGGTAACCCAATGAACCCCACATAAGCCCACAACATTTGTTCACCCCACCAATCCCCATATCATCCTTCCCAGCTTGGAGATAGACTTGGCTACATTATCCCTCTCTGAGGAACGACAGTCCTGTTGGTGCGCACTTTTTCAGGGTTCCTCTCAGTCCCCGTTGAATCAGTGGCTCCATTTCTGTCCAAGTGAACTTTAGCGATGTGATGTTTGGAATGTTAGAAGTAAAGGGTTTTCTAGGAAGGTTCCTAGTTTGTTGCGATCGCCAACTACAGATATTTAATGACGATGCAACATGTCAATGATCATGCTTTAGAGTGGGTGTGGGTTACTTCTTTACTGAATCGTCGCCTGCGAACGTCAGCAATTATGTCTTTTCTTATAATTTAGATAGTTTAATTTTTCTTTCCTTCCCCTATTATTATTGTAGCTCTAATCAGTTTAGACTTCCCAATTCTCTTGTGAGTTTAGTTATGTGGGAATTTATTATGCTTTATTTAATTTAGTATTCTTATTCTATTCGGAGTCTAATTAATTTTAGTTTCCTAGTACTACTAGAATTCTAATTAATATAGTGTCCTAATACTATTAAAAGTTCAATTAACATCGGTCTCCTAATTGTACTAGGAATGAAAGTGTATTAATTTTAATAAAACTTTAATTAAACTAAACCAAGTATGCTAGTTATACTGAAATTCTAAGTAGAGCAAGTATACTAGTTGTACCAGAATTCTAATTGAAATAGAGAACTAGTTTTACTAAAACTTTAATTTAAGCAATGAATTAATTTTTATATGAATAAGATAGACAAATCTAATTGAGGGAAACAAATTAATTTGATTAAAATTCTGATTAGAGCAATGAATTAACTGTACTTGGAATCTAATTAAAGCAATGAATTAATCATACTAAATTCTAATTAAAATAAAGGACTGATTTGACTAGAATTATAATCAAAGCAATGAATTAATTATACTAAGATTCTAATTGAAATAAAATGACTGATTACTGGTATTGGGGTCTAATAAAGCGAGAAATTAACTATGCTAAAATTATCTAATTAAAATAAAGGAACTAATTCTGTTGGAGTTCTAATCGAAGCAATTATTCTAAGGATTTAATTAAAATAAAGCATATAAATTGACTATACTAAAATTCTAAGAAGAAATTATGGAACTAATATTATAACCTTAATTAAAGCAACTAAGTAATTCTAAAAAAAGAGGGTTTGTGCCCGCTATGCTAAGGAGGATTGGCCTCATTTTTGAGTACGCTCCGTAAACTCCCTTGGGCAAATCGGATGGCTGAGATTAAAGATAAATTGGATTTAGGATTATAAAATAGTATTTTTGAATTTTTTAGAGTTGAATTCGGAGTAATAATTATGAATGAAATTGAGAAACTAGAATTATAGAAACTAAAATTAATATTTAGGATTTTTAGAAATATTAAACTAAGAAATTAAAATTAAAATTAAAATTTCTAAGACTGAATTCGGGTTCGAAATCAGAAAATCAGACCGTATGATTAAAAATTGGTTGTAGAATCCAAGGACTAGAACAAGAAATTAATGATAGGACTGAAAATTGAGATTTTAGAACGGAATTAAAGCCTAGGGTCGGTAAATTAGACTGTCAGATTAAAGACTGGTTCTAAATTCGAAGAACTTGAACCAGATATAAAAAATTTATGCTCTAAAAAGAGTGCTACGGTCTCAGACTAAAAATTAAAACCTATAATTAAAACTAAGAGAAATATCCTAAGTCTAAAACTAAGATTTTTACCTGGGACTGGGGCTGCGGAGAGAAACCTCGAAGATTCTGTGCTTGAATTTGGAAATCATGGTTAGGTTGCTCTATGTGCTCATTCTCGAAGTTCTCTCGTTTCGAAATCCCTAAAAAGTTCGTTCTCTCTCGCTCTCCTCCCCCTTTTTTTTGGGTCGAAATTAAAATTTTTTTTTATAGGTTTTTCTTCAATTAAATGCTCTGTTTCAGGTGTTTAATAAAATTGCGCGCCGATCTCCCGGTGCTTAATCGCTTTGAGTCGGTCACCGACTCAGTGACCAACCGGCTGACTTGCTCAGCGAGTTTCCTAGTCCTAATAGTGTTAGAATTAATTGCGATCCTATTTTGGGGTGCGTAATCCAATTAAGCGCCACTCTCGAACTGTTTAATTAAGGAAACTTAGGGATCAAGGACGGTGAGGCTAGGCCGAGCGTAGGCCAATTGCGCGCCGATGATGGGGTGCTTAATTCGATCACGCGTCTCATGATAGGCGCGTGATCAAATCTCGAGTTGGTCTAAGGAAAGGAAGTCTGGTCTGAGAAGTGACTGATTGCGTGCTTGTGATTTAGCGTGCAATCGAATTGAGTGCTTGGTTTTAGGCGCATAATTCGGGGCTGTCCAGGTCCGGGTTGGGTCTAAAATGCCAGGCTATTATTTCAACCAGCATTTTGACTATATACTATTGTTTAAGTATATAGTCTCCCTATGTTAGGACCTGAGCCACAGAGCTATTGTTTCAGCCTGTGTTCAACCATGTACTATTGTTTCAGTGCATGGTTCCCGCGTCGGGGGTATGGGGCCTGAGTCACAGAACTATTGTTTCAGCCTGTGTCCAGCCATATACTATTATTTCAGTATATGGTCCCACATTAGGGTTAGGGGTCTGAATGCGAGACTATTGTTTCAGTCTGCATTCCGACTATATACTATTGTTTCAGTATATAGTGTCCCTACGTCGGGATCTGAGCCACAGAGCTATTGTTTCAGCTTGTGTTCAGCCATGTAATATTATTTCAGTGCATGATTCCCACGTCAGGAGTATGGGGCCTGAGCCACAGAACTATTGTTTCAGCTTGTGTCCAACCATATACTATTATTTTAGCATATGGTCGCATATCAGGGTTATGAGGTCTAAGGTTTGCCGAACAAATTTATATATTTCGAGAGGGCAAAATGGGGCTGTCTACAGGTTCATACCTGAACAAACTCCCCTTGTGGTAAATCACCACAAAATCGTGTTAATGTTTGAGGACATCATCTCAGACGAAATGGGGATCAACATGATGGAGGTTGACTTCGAAGAGCTGTATCAGTCAATACCCCCCCTCCAAACAGGTAAAGGAGCGACCCCTCAGGTATGCAACTGGGCATCTTTGCCCCAAACCCTGGAAGCAGGGAATGGCCTAACATTTGGCATCCGTTTTCCAAAAAAAAAAACCTATAAAAAGTGAGATAAGCCCTTGGCAGGCAATACCTTGTATATACACAGACTCGTGCTGCCAAGGGTCTGTCTCCAAAGAAAATAAAAATTCTAAAAATATTAAAAAAATATAAAGTCCAAAAATATTGTCATTTAAAATTTTAAATAAAATCCCATAAAAAGATGCCTTAATCGAAATACCCGTCCCATGTAAAATCGACCCCTTTTCTATAAAAAATCAAGAAGAGATAAGTGTTACGAGTCTAGACGAGGATATCCCTTTGGAGGAGCTCCACAATGAGCTCCTTGACCGGTTTGCCAAATTTGAGCATGACCCTATCCCCATTATCGAAGAAACCAAGGACATTAATCTAGGGACTGAGGAGATTCCCCGAATCACCAAAATAGGAACTTTGCTATCTCCCGAGGAAAGAAAAACATGATTGACTTCCTTCGATCATATCAAGACCTTTTTGCTTGGTCGTATGAGGACATGCCTGGTCTAGACATTGATTTAGTCGAGCATGAGTTGCCTCTCTACCCTGATATAAAGTCGGTTAAGCAGAAGCTAAGGCATCTCCGACCCGAGTGAATGTTGAAAGTCAAAGACGAGGTCATTAAATAGTATGATGCGAAATTCCTCATGGTATCTAAGTACCCATAGTGGCTAGCCAATATTGTGCCTGTGGCGAAGAAGGACGAAAAAGTCCGCATGTGCATTGATTTTAGGAATTTTAATAAGGCGAGCCTAAAGGACGACTTCCCATTGCCGCACATCGACATCTTGGTAGATAATACTGCCAAGCATGGGATGCTTTCTTTTATGGATGGATTCTCTGGATACAATCAGATTAGGATGGCAAAGGTAGATCGAGAGAAGACGGCGTTCATCACTCCTTGGGAAACCTTTTGCTACCGCGTTATGCCGTTCAGACTGAAGAATGTCGGTGCAATGTACCAAAGAGCTATGACTGCACTGTTTCACGACATGATGCAATGAGAAATTGAAGTATATGTTGATGATATGATAGCCAATTCACCGAAGTGAGGCGATCATCTGATAAACCTTTAGAAGCTATTTGAGAGGTTGAGAAAATACAGATTACGTTTCAATCTACAAAAGTGTGCATTTGGTGCCATGTCAGGAAAACTATTAGGATTCATTGTCAGCAGGAGAGGGATCGAGGTCAACCCAGCCAAAGTTAAAGCTATCACAGAAATACCGCCACCATCTACTGAGAAAGAAGTTAGAGGGTTCTTGGGCAGAATACAATATATTAGCCGGTTCATTACGCAACTAACTCCAATCTGCACACCGATCTTCAAGCTGCTTCGAAAGAACTCACCCATTGAATGGAGCGAAGACTATCAGGCAACATTCAATAAAATCAAAAGCTACCTCTTTAACCCACCTGTGTTGGTACCGCTTGAGTCGGGGAGACCACTCCTGATGTATCTCTCCATGACGAAAGTCTCAATGGGATGTGTTTTAGGACAACATGATGAGACTGGAAGAAGAGAGCATGCCATCTACTATCTGAACAAGAAGTATACTGATTATGAGACACACTATTCTCATCCAGAGAAAGCATGCTTGGCTCTTCTATGGGCTACTTAGAGGTGCCGCCATTACTTCCTATGCCATGCTATTCTACTCCTGGCCCGAATGGACCCGTTGAAATACCTTTTCGAGAAACCGGCTATTACTGGATGAATTGCACAATGGCAGCTTTTATTGTTTGAGTTTGACATCACGTACGTCACTTAGAAATTGATCAAGGGGCAGGCACTTGCCAATCATCTTGCCGACAGTCCTTTGCCAGATTATGAACCTTTGAGAACTGAGTTTCCCAATGAGGACATCCTGTTCATAATGGAAGACGATACTAAGGAAACAAAGGAATCATGGGTAATGCACTTTGATGGGGCAGCAAATGCTGAGGGTTAAGGAGTTGGCGCCATTCTGATTTCACCGAAAGGATTCCACGTACCAGTCTCTATCAAGCTCAACTTCCCTTGCACTAACAACATGGATGAATACGATGCATGTACCGCCAATTTGCAAGCTGTTCTCGATCTAAATGTAACTCACCTTCGAGTATTTGGCGAGTCACAGTTGATCATATGCTAGACGAATAGAGATTGGAAGACGAAAGATGAGAAATTGATCCCCTACCATGAACACCTCGAGGATCTGATAGCTTGCTTCTAAGACGTGACATTCTCATATGTCCTGTGAATAAGAAATCACTTTGCCGACACACTAGCAACATTAGCATCAATGATAGAAATCCCATATGGTGCCGAGATGAAGCCAATCATGATCGAGCAGAGGAATGAGCTAGCCTTCTGCCACTAGATTGAAGAACCTACAAAGCTTGATGATGAGTCACCTTGGTTCTCAGATATTAAGAATTTCCTTGAGACTCTAACTTTTCCTGAGGGTACGTCCAAGACGAACCGGTGAACCATTCAACGTTTAGCGACAGGCTACGCCATTTACGGGGAATGCCTTTACAAGTGATCCTATAATAACATTTTACTCAGGTGCCTTATTGTAGGTGAAGCAATCAATTTTATGAAGGAGATCCACGAGGGAGTATGCGGTGTCCACGTCAGCGGTCACATGCTCGCCAAGAAAATTTTACGGCAGGGATACTTTTGGATCACTATGGAATTAGATTGCCGCAAACATGTTCAAAAATGCTATAAGTGTCAGGAACACTCCAGTCTGATACACACCCCTATTATCAATCTTCACTGCATTGCCAGTCGTTGGCCATTTGCTACCTGAGGCCTTGATGTCACCGGAATGATTAATCCGAAAGCATCAAACGGACATCGGTTCATCCTCGTCACCATTAAATACTTTACCAAGTGGGTAGAAGCAACATCATATGCCAACATCATCGCCAATCACGTCAAGAAGTTTCTCAAGAATAATATTGTGTGTCGATTTGGAGTACCCAAGGATATCATCATGGACAATGGCACAAACTTTGTAAATAAGCACATCCAAGCCTTCTGCGAGCAATACAAGATAAAGCACCATCGCTAGTCACCTTATCGGCCTTAACTAATGGAGCCGTGGAAGCTATGAACAAGACGGTCATCTGTATCCTTGAGAAAATGGTCGTCACTTACCGAGATTGGAGCGAAATGCTGCCATTCACTTTGTGGGCCTACAGAATGTCAATCCGTACCGCTACAGGGGCAAACCATTCTCCCTTGTGTATGGAGCTGAGGCTATCCTATCGATAGAGGTTGAAGTACCTTGGCTCCGAATTGTCATGGAATCGAGCTTACCCAAAGCAGAGAGGAAGAGATCCCACTTTGAACAATTAAACTTATTAGACGAGAAGAGACTCCTAGCCTTGTGTCATACTCAAGTTTACTAGGGGCGAATCGCACGCACTTACAATAAACGTGTCCGCGATCGAGATCTAAAGGTAGAAGACATAGTACTGAAGAAGATCTTCCCATCCCTCCACGCCGATCGAGAGGGAAATTCAAGCCAATCTAGGAGGGACCTTACATCGTCTAAGAAGTGCTATCGGGATATTCCATCTGCCTCATCACCATGGACAGAGATCATCTTCCTGAGCCTACCAATGCTGGATACGTCCGACGGTTCTACTCTTAGTCTATCACGATAAGGTAAGTATTGGTGAAACAGATATACCATTTCAAGCATAGTAGCCAAAAGCATCTCTAAAACTGATTATATCCTTTGTTACCCCATTTGAGCCTGAGCCTTTCTTTCAATAAACCCCTTCCTTAAAAAAGAAAGGAAGGGAAAAAGTGTGTACATATACAAAAAAAGAGGAGAAGTAAAATCAAAATCTAAAAAATATCGAAAAAGCCAAACCTCAAAAAGAGATTGCCTGAAATAAAATAAAGAAAAAAGAAAAAATATATATATAGAAGAATTATGGGGCATGTACAGTAAAATTTCCCAAGGAAGAAAGTATGTTATGAAAAATTGAAACTATGTGAAGGAAACCCTTTTAGCCCAGCATACCTACGAATCCTAACCTAACCTATGGCCAAGCTACACCCTAAAGAAAGCCCTCTTTATAGGTTCACAAGCAGTCATAGTATCTGTTAAGTCAACGCGAGCTGAGTTGTGAGACGACACCAGAGCCCCATCTGGCCGACTATGATGGAAGCAATGTCTATGTCATGGCTTTTGAAAAAAAGTAAAAGAAAAAAAAATAAAAAAATAAAAAAAAAAGATCAAAGCAAGATGGACGTGTGTTGGTTTTCTATCCAGTGTGCTGATTTATTGTGTAGTGAAAACAAATTAAAATCAAAGTAAAATAACAGATGAAAATAGCACAACTAAAATAGTCCTAGACCTATAAGATACATGGCCTATTGTAGCAAGTTTTGATAAGTAAGAGTTTGTCGCACAGGGAGTATTGATCTGAACCACGAGGGCATACAGTAATCTCCAGATTTGGTAGTCCTAAAGGAGGGGTGTTTAGGTGTCACTAAGCTATACTAAAAACTAAGAAAAACAGGAATAGATTTCAGCTAAAGAAAGGGATAAAGAAAGATGATGATGTGTGTAATAAAATGAAGATAAAATATGGAGAAGTAAATAGCCAGGGAAAAATTAGTTATGTAACTCAGTGTTAGTCATGAATCTGTAGCAATCCTTTAAATGGCTACAAGCACATCTACAAGGTAGAAGAATCTAACTCAACCCATACCATTTAGACTGCTCTTAAGGCTATAACCTGTCTACTTAAATGGTCAAAGACTATCCAATAGAGTTTGTCAAATTCCATTGACTAAGTCAGAAAACCAACCTCATCCAAAGGAATGGATTGATCTTAAGGCTATAATTTGTCCACTTCAATGGTCACAGACTATCCAATAGATTTCCTCCAACCAATGAATTAAGTCAGGACAGGAATACCATTACAGACACTATGTTTGCTAGGCTACAAGCTATTCAGATCTATTACAGATCTGATAGGCATTCATAGGGGCAAATAGATTTGGAAAATCAGGTGAAAGCCATAAGAAATTCCAAGCTGAATGAGGACTTAGATTCAGTTGGTCATTACTATAAAAGGCCTGCAATGACCCAGCTCACAAGTCTGCAATCTCTATAACAACTCAGATCTACACACTGATAATGGTGATGTAAAATAGAGTAGGTTTGACTCTGCACAATCTCTCACTAGGCTACAAGCTCAAGTGCCGAGAAAAAGAATCCATCTCAGATCCATGACCAAGACCTGCCCTAGGGCTATAGTCTGTCCACTCAAATGGTCACAGGCTATCCACAGAGGCTGCCTTACCCACAGATGATGAGATAGAACATATAAGCTACTGCTGCCACCATGGTGGTCCCAGGGCTACAAGCTCAAGCTTCCATGGGCCTTTCAATAAGCTCAAATCCTAAATGCATGCTATAGCCTGAACAAAACTATGGGCAAATAGGAAAATAACGGATTGAATAAACATTAAAATAGGCATTGCATTGATTGAAATAAAACTTACAATATTCTGCCCTCAAGGCAGCAGCCTGTGCAAACCCCAAATCAGCTCACTCCATTTCATACAAAACCTATTGCAAAACATGAGATAAAATTAACTATTACATAGAACCTAGCCTAGCATTACTGCTGTGCTAAGGCAAGAAGAAAATGGAAAAGGGAAAAGGAAACTAAACCCTAAATGAGTATAGGAAACCCTTTCTCAGATCTCAGGCTATTCTTGGATAATTCACAAATGTAGATAACAATCCCTTATATATGCAACCCTTGAAACCCTAATGTGCATTAGCCAATCAGAAGAGAGATGCTTTGGAGTGGCTCATTCGTGGCCCTTGGATGCTTTGAGATGTGTGGCTGTAGATTAGAACCTTAGAATGTGTGCCCTAAATGAAGTGAAATCCCAAAACTATCCATGAACATTAAAATAGGTGGCTGAGAAGTTGGGGGCCCGAGCTTCGCGCAGCTGGAGTTGCTTCAGGTGCTCACTCGCTAGGCTGTCACTGGGCTAAAGTGCTGCTCACTGAGATCATCTAGGAGCTCACGAGGTTAAAAATGCAGCAGCTTAACGCTGCTCGCTAGGCTGATAAGTGACTCATAAGGTTGAATTGCAGCGTGTGGGATCTGTGCTAGAGCTAGGCGATGGGTGATAGTAGCTCGCGAGGCTAAGCTCTGAGCTTCCCGAGGTTCATAGTGTGTAGCTTTAGTGTGCTCGCGAAGATGAGTGAAGCGCGCGAGAGCGGTGTGACGTGCCTTCCTGAAGCTCTGTCTGCGCGAGATCTACAGTGTGCTTTGGTGTTGCAGGCTTGTGAACCTAGCGACAACTGTGCGAGGTACTTCCTAAGGCCATTTCTTCACTAAGCTGCGTGAGTTCTACCATGGATTGTGCGAGCTTGCATATGCTGTAGGTCTATAAGCCTCACGTCAACTGCGTGAGGCACTCTTCTGAATAAAGTGAACCTCACAACAGGTTCAAGTGAACCTCGCGAGGGCTTATCTTTGTTACATTGCTGCTGTGCTTACCCTGCTACAGTAACCTCCTTAACTTGGGTCCACCTTCCTCTCATCCATTGAACTTCTAGGACCCACCTTTGCATGCAATTTGGTCACCATGGTGTGTGCCACCATGGTGCATTCTCTGGTTTTGCCTCAGCTCCATAGATTTACATCGAATTCACTCTTCTTGGCTTGAAAAAGCATGGATTGTACATTAAGCTCTTATTTTCCTATTTTCTACAAAACATAATAAAAACACATTATTTTATGTGCTCAAAGGTTCATCAAAGGCTAGGTTGGTGAGAAGAACCTTTAAAAATTTTAGGAAATGGCAGATAAGGTACTGCTAGTCCTCATCTGCTGACACATCATTTTTATTTTATTTTATTTATTTATTTATTTATTTAAGATTATAGCTATACACAAAAAAAATCTAAAACAGAAAATGAAGAAAAATTTCAAAAATCACACAAAAACTAAAGCCGACATTTATTCACACACTACATCTACAAAGAATATAGCTCAACATAAACACATATTACTATACTAGATCAAAACACCCCTGCAATGGTGCCAAAAACTTATTGGTTTTCTATCCAGTGTGCAAATTTATTGTGTGGTGAAAACAAATTAAAATCAAAGTAAAATAAAAGATTAAAACAACACAACTAAAATAGTCCTAGACCTGCAAGATATAGGGCCTGTTGTAGTAAGTTTTGATAAGTAAGAGTTTATCCCACAGGGAGTATTGATTTGAAGTAATCTCCAGATCTAGCTACAGATCTGGCAGTCCTAAAGGAGGGGTGTTTAGGTGTCACTAAGCTATACTAAAAACTAAGAAAAGTAGGAATAGATTATAGCTAAAGAAAGGGATGAAGAAGGATGATGATGTGTGTGATAAAATAAAGATAAAATATGAAGAAGTAAACAGCTAGGGAAAAATCAGTTATGCAACTCAGTGTTAGTCATGAATCTGTAGCAATCCTTTAGATGGCTATAAGCACATCTACAAGGTAGAAGAATTCAACTCAACCCATGCCATTTAGATTGCTCTTAAGGGATGGGTAGTCGTGCTAAATAAACTTTAGGATCAATGGGTTCGCCCAAAGATCTCAAACCCTATTTCAAGCAGGGGCACCCGTGACCAGTCAGATAAGGCGGTCAATGCCTTATATGATTGGACACAAATTGTGGAACCTTGCGTACTTACTTTGCGCTTATATTTAAATGTGGGTCGATCACCCTCCTTACTTACGAAGTTGTTGTATTCAGAATGAATCTTGAACATCAAACTCCTTCAAGACATCTCGATAAGCAACCATTTTTCTCAGTTATTGGGCTTTCGTAACTCATTTTCTACCTCGGTTATGCCCAGTAATGTCGCCAAGTGCTTGGGGACCGATTATTTTGAGAAACGACCATTTTTCCTGACATACAGGGCTTTCATTTTCTCACCATGTTACTCATCTAATGTTTGAAGTTTGTTCTGAATATACCAGACTCGTCAGTAATGCCTTGGGCCTCTTCAAATGTCTCTTTTCTGTGGCATTCGATCATTAGTGATAGGATACAAAAGAGGGGAATTTGTAGACACCCAAATTTTGCCCAAGGCCCGATCGAGATATATTTCGAGAGAGGCGCATCTCCGAGCTTTTGATGGTATGTATGAAACCCTTAGAAACCTTTCCAAAACCTTAGAAGCCATTCTAAACCCTTAGGAATCCCCCTAGATCTCTTAGGCTCTCCGAACCCTTAGAAACCCATCCTGCCCCTTAGAACCCATTCCAGACCTTAACCTAGCTTTCCCGAGCAATGGATGAAGAGTGGTGTACCGGGACTATCTATGACCTTCTACAGTGATTGAACCTCATACCATTGAAAATTAGAAGTCCTCATCTTTCTAACAAGCCAAGAATTACCCCAATCGGAGTTGTATACGAGAAGATATCACATTCTGAAGCATAAGGGCAGAATGGTAAATTCAACTGACCCCCTAGGAATTTGGCGCAAGTATTACTTGCGCCAAGCCATTTCTCCTCAGAAATGGCTTGGCGTAACTAATAGTTGCACCAGTTATAAGGTGTGTTCCCCCACTAGCAGCCAACTTTGATGCCACAGTAGGAACACTGTTTTACTATTCCTAAGCCTGACACAACTATTAGTTGCGCCAGGCTTATAAATAGTAACCCTGGTTTTTTGGCTCAAATTTTGAGATTGGGGTTTGTCTTGTTGACCATCTTGACCTTTAGGGTAAATTTTGCTAGTTCTGTTGCACCCATTTACTATCTATGTGCAACCCCTTAAGTGGTTTAAAGCCTCACCCTATCATCCACCATTGGAGCAACTCTTGTGTGGGGCTAAGGCTGTATAGGACCATGAGAGCCCAGACACATAGAACCAGCAAGCGATTGAGTACAACCTTTGATCTAGTTGTCCATTGCTTGAGTGAGGCTACAATGGTCCAGTCACAAGCCTACAATCTCTATAACCAGATCAGATCCAACATCTGATGGCGGATCTATACAAATATAGGGGACTCTGCCTCTGTACAATCCCCCACCAGGCTTCTACAAGCTCAGGTGTAAAGAAGAAGGATCCATCTTGGATTGGTGAATTAGAATCACCCTAAGGCTATAACCTGCCCGCTTGAATGGTCACAGACTATCTCAGAGGCTATCCTCCTCACAGAGCCCAAGACAAAATAAGAATATCACTGCCACCACCATGGTCACAAGGCTACCAGCTCAAGCTCCCATGGGGATTTCAGATCTAGTAGGTCCTGTGGTGGGGCTAAGGCTGTATAGGACCATGATAGCCCAGACACACAGGTCACTTGGATCAGAATGGCCCTTAGAATCAGTCCTCAATTACTTTGAATCACAGCCAAAGCAATGGCGGATCACAAGGCAGTAGCCTTGCACAGAGCATCTCACATTCAAACACAAATCCCACAAAGTACAGGCCCTATTACAGAACTTCCATTAATCTAATTCAAATGCATACAATGACATAGCCAGCAAGTGCTGGACTATGGAGAGAAGGAAAAAGAAAAAGAAAACTACTTACAACTACAAAAAGAAAAACAAAATGATCTCAGATCAAGTCTCCAAGAAATGAGATGTGTTCCCAGCTATTCTAGGATGTAGAAAAGAAAAGATGGTCTAAGCTTTCTCCCTCCTTTATACCTAAGCTAAGTATGGGTATTTATAGCAGTGGTGTGGCAGCACATTAGGGTTAGGAAACCCTAATTTTAACGATGCCACATGGCCGAATAGTGATCCTTTGATGCATTGGGGCACGTGCACAGAGATTTGAGCGTGGGAGTGCGTTCCCTAATCGCTGGAAATTCTCAGAAAGTTCTCTGCTGAAGAGATGGAAGTTTGAGGTTCAGAGCTTCGCTAGGTAGCCATTGTTTCCTTGACTTGTCGCGTGGTAGCTTTTCCTCTTCGCTAGGATGATTTGAAATTGAAACTTCAGCCATCGCGAGGTTAGCTTGGTTTGCTCTTCAGGCAGTCACAAGGTTGGAGTTCAAGCAGTCGCGAGGTTGGAGTTCAAGCAGTCGCTGGGTTGATCTTCGCGAGGACAGATTTGAATAGCGCGAGAACTTTGCGAGCACTTCTCTTCACCGGACTTCGTGAGTTACTCGCGAGGCTTTAATGAGTTCTAAACTGTGCAAGGTTCCATGTCTTAACTGATCTTCACGAGGGTGGCTTTGCCTTTGCAAGGATGCTCTCTTCTTGAATGGCGCGAGAACTGCGCGAGGAGTTCTCTTCTGATAATTACATCCCGCAGCGACTATGCGAGGAGTCTTCTGAAGCTCTCTCTTCTCAGTCGTTCTGAGTGAATTGCGCAAGGTTGAGAGAGGTTTGCTTTGAACTGCGCGAGACTGTGCAATGTGTTCTACTCTTGAGCTTCGCGAGAGCTGCGCGAGTTTATGCTTCTGAAGCTCTTTAGTCAATCATTTGCGTGAGAAGTTGTTGTAGAGTCTTGGGAAGATCAGCTGGACTGCGCGAGGCTATTTCAGGTCTGAATTCAGAGTCCATCCTTCTGAGGGACTTCTGGTGCCAAAACAGGCTCCTTAGCAGGATTCCTGGCCTTATTTCACTGCTGGTTATTACCTACATAAAACACTTTACAAGGACTTATTAGGTGGCTATGGGTCTAATCAAAGGTTAAGTTAAGGGGTGAAAAGTGGTACTTTTCAGGTCTTAACACACCCCAAACCTAATCTTTGCTAGACCCTTAGCAAAGCTACATTAAATCTACTATAAAAATTAAATGCCACTTTCGTAGGGAGCACAGATACATTTAGCATATGTATCAAGCCTTTTAAACCCCTAGGTGATCCCTAGTGGAGGAGTGAAGTCTCCTGAGGGTTTTCAGTGAAGACACCCACAAACTTCTTCAATGAAACAGTTAACAAAAGTGCAATATCATCCAGTGAGCAGTCAAGGGGCAGACTTAGTTTACTCTTGAATTAGTAATCATAAAAGAAATTTAATCCATTGGTTGCATAGTAATTTAAACAACATAAATTTCTCATGAATGCACATCATTTCCAATCAGTTTACAATCACAGAAAACTGCACAAGTGTGTGCCAGCACTGAGCCCATCCTTAGGTCAAAAATTAGGTTATAGGTCATACATAACGCGTTCAAGTTCGGACCCAAAATCTTTGTAGGGCATACTCTCATAAAGGTTTTGTTGAGGGGTTCATTTTCTCACAGGCTCAAGAGCAGTTACATCCCCCAAATGGGTCTGTAAGCATGAGCATAGGCAGAGTTCTTAAGTGCTGACATCATTGGCAGTTCCTCACCATAGATTGGATAACTCTTTATCTCCACATGACAGCTCACTCAACTTTAGATCACAAGGGCTATTAACTGGGCTGTAATGTGGCTTATGGAGTAGGGTTAAAAAGAGTGGAAGGTCGAAAAGGGGTTCCAAATTGAGAAATTAGTAGGTGACAGAGGTGATTCATGACTTCACCTTCTTGAATTCAGCTCCCTTCATCTTCTTTGAGATTTTCAGATTTGAAGTGATCAGTTTCTCTTCTTGATTTTGATTCTTCAATGAAAATTCCTCTTGATTCCTCCCTTACTCCTCTTCATTATTATTTTTGTTTTCTTTTGATAGAATTTTCTTCTTTTTATTTTTGTTTTTGCTTTTCAGAAATGCCACCATGTTCTCAGTTACCATACTGCCAGAATTTTTTTTTGAGATGCTTCTTCTCCATTCACTTAATGTTGACCATAGCTAGTCCATTTCCAACCTTTTCTCCTTTACCTTTTGAATTCTCAGAGTGAGGGTAGGCTGAAGCAGGTTCATAGGTTCAGGTTCAAGTACTCAGGTGTATTTTGAAGAAATTTAGGATTTAAAGCTCAAAAGGGGGTATGGACAAGGGCAGTTGCTTTAGGGTTGGTCCTTTTAGGCTCAAACTGTCCAAGAGAAGGCCTTGATCCTTTCCTAAGTCTCATGAGTATTGTCAGTTGTTTCAACTTGGAGTTACCTAACTTCTAGTGAGCACAGTGACTCAGCCAGTCCTTAGAACTAGAAGAGATTGCCTTGGTTACTCCTCAAAGGATAGAAAATTTTTTATAGGCCCAATTCTCACTGGTTATGGTCTTCCTTTGAACTTTTAAGTATGTCCTCACCTTTTTTTCTCTCTAATGATTCACTAAGTGCTGATACAAGTAAGTTTACTTGGTGATATTATCATGGAAATGTGGAATATTAAAAGTTTATAATGTCAAAAGTTTGCAGAAATTTTAAATTTCTTATTTTCATGATTCTTGAGTGAACATAGATCCATTTTCATATTGCTCAGATGAGTCTGCTACACTTAGGTTAACTATTCCATTGGCAGGGTCTACCTGCCACACCCACAAACCTATGAGGAGCAGTGTCCTCACTGGTTCAAAGGTGTCTGTGCAGCATATTTATTGAAGCATGAAAGAAAAGGAAAGAACAGGGAACAGAACACACAAGAGACAAAGCAAGATAGTAATGACAGGGGAATAAAGTCTATTAAAAATGAGAAATGTACAAACTACAAGAAAACAGAAACAAAAGAGTGCAGAAACAGAGAAAATCCTAAGTACAATCTAGTCAGAATCTGGCTCAAAACTGAGAAATGTACCATCTTCTGGGCATGTTCTTGAAGGTAAGCCTCCTCCTCTTTCTTCTTTCATTCTCTCTCTGCCTTTCTTTGGTTGGCAGTTTTGGGTATAGATGGTGCCTTGACCCTCATTTTTCTCCTCTTTGGTTCAGGAGGGATCTCGAAAGATTTATCAGTGGTTGGCTCCGGGGGTTTGGTGGGAGATTTTCCTTTGGGGCCCTTACCTTTAGAGCTCGTCCCTTTGGAGGCTTGCCCTTGCTGAGTCGGAGGGGGAATAAGAGGGGATTGGGCTTGCCGCCTCGGGAGGGACAATGTGGATTTAGCTTTTGCTTTCACCTGAGGCAGGGGAGGACTTTTCCCTTTTGCAAGCTTAGGGGGAGCCACAGAAGATTTGTCTTGTTCCGATTTTCAAAGAGGCAGTTGGGGGAGTAGTCCTCTTGGTAGCAACCTTCCTTCGCTGAGGATAAGATTGTTCAGCAGGGCTGGATGAGGGAGCAGCAACAGTAGTTTGGGCAGTGGGATCCCTAGGTGGTGCGGAATCAGAGTCTGAGTCAGAAGGAAAATGCTCAGTGGGATCCAATCCAAGGCAGCGACATGCTCATTCTCTTTGGAAAGAAGGCGACCATGGGGATCATCCTGAGCAGAAGCTCTGGTGACCTTTAGAGGTGGGGATGGAGGGGCTGGCCTTTTTCCTTTTTGGGCTGCAGTGGCTCTTTTGGAAGTGGGATGTTTCTTGGAAGGAGTCTGTTTTCTTTTGGGGGCAGGGGAGGGAACAGGGGGAGCCACTGAGACAGGAGCAGGAGCTGGAGTAGGAACAGGAGGAGGTACCTGAGTTGGGGCTATAGGGGGAGGGGGAACAGGTTGTGTAGGTGTAGGGGCAGGGTGAGTGGAAGAAGATGGGCCTGGTTGTTTGGAAGAGGATGGGGCCTCAGGGGGTGCGGTGGCGAGAGGGGTGGCTTGTATTGGTTTCAGATAGTAGGAAGGCAACCCTCTGTTCCAAAATCTCAATTTTCTAGTTAGCCCACAGGAGATTGGTATCTGCAAGCTCCTTACTGAGTCGGTTGATCTCTTGAGCATTGTTCAGTTTCCTTTCTAATAACCTGTTGTGCTTTTTCGCCCTTTCTGCATTGGATTTTTCAATCTCAGTAGTCATTCTGTAATAAGTTGTCGCAGCCTTGTTCGCATTAAGTGTCTCCAAAATTGCCTCCCACCCCTTGGAAATATTTCTCAGCTGCTTGCTATGAGCAAGCTTCAAGTCACTCAATTTCTGCAGCAAGGGATATTCGATGGCTTGTGGGAGTTGGGCCATGCCATTGAGAATATCCCTCTTGATATAAGCATTGTCCCTCATGCCATGGAGGAGGGTGAAGTAGGGAGGGGTGTAATAGGAGTGTCTGGGTAAGATGGGTAGAAATGGAGTGGAAGAAGTAGAAGGTGATTGATCCTGGGGGGGAAAAGTGGGTGTTGTAGGGATGAAGTCAAGAGGAGGGGTGGAAGTGGCTGGGGTTGTCTGTGTTGAATGGTCAGTGAATTGAGGAGGGGGTGGGAGAAGAGGTGGAATGGAAGGTATGGGTGGAAAGTGAAATGAAGGAAGGTCAGTGGATGTGGATGGTTCTGGGTGAGGGAAGAATGGAATGGTGAAGGGTCGAAATGGAAGGGGTGGGGTTGCAAATAGGTGGGGTTGAATGGGAAAGGTGGATGGGAAGGGAACGGGGTCTGTTTGGGTGGAAGTGTTGGTAAATTGTGGTGGAGGTAATATTAGTGGGGGAAGGATAGGTAGAGTGGGGAAGGAGTGGTGGGGTATGGTGTCTTGGAGGGTGAAGGGTGTAGTTAAGTCAAATGGGGTGAGGTCTAGTTGGGAGGGGTTGGACTAAGGGTTGTTCAATATGTGGTGTGTTTGTGGGAGTGATAGGGGTGGGTGGAGTAGGTAAAGGTATGGTAGCTGTTGTGTGAGAGGTTTTCTTTTTTAAGGTATGCGATCAAGGGAGGGCTGTCAGGGTTTAGGTCATATGATGTCGGAGATACTGGGGCTGTGTATTGAGGTAAGGTGGGTGAAGGGGGAGTGTTGTCATGGGGTTCAACACTTTCCACCCAGGAACGAATCAGAGTCGGGGGTGGAATGGAAAAGGGAGATAAGAGAGGGAAGGGGAGAGATGGAATAGGCCAAGAAACTAATGGAGAGGCAAGTGTGGTGGATGGAGGGATTGTGCAGGCGAGAGGTGTGGCTCCGCCACCTTCTTTGGAGCAGGGGCTTTAGCCTTCTTTTTGGGGGTAGGGGTGGCCTTTGCCACAGCAGCTCCCTCTCCCTGCTTAAGAACAACCTGAGCTTCACCCTTCTTCTTCTTCTTCTGGGGATCCATCAGACTTCTGCTGATCTCCCATTGTCTTTTGGAAAAAGTGGTGGGAGTGAGGTCAGTAGATAACTCCCCCACTGGTATCTTGTACCCTCCCCTCAGAAGTAATTTGGAGATGAGCCGTCCATAGGGGAGAGTGTGGATCTTCTTTTACAGTCTGAGCTTCACCATCATATCTTTCATGGCCTCAAAAATCAACCATGTAGCATTAAATCCGTGGCCCAGAGAGAAGGAATAAAGAGCATGAGCAATTGGTGTCCTCCTCTCTTGCTGATGTCCGGAGCAATAGATATTCTACCTCAGCACTTGATTGATGAACAACAGTTTGGGATCCAAATCTATTCTTCTGATGGAGTCCCCTGTGGCCTTCAAACCTCTAGTAATGGCCTGTGCAATTGTGTCAATGGGGGCACTCACAGGGGAACCATAACCACAGTTGGGATAAAAAATGGCAGGGATGCCCATGACTTCAGCAATCAACGCTAGGTTAAGCAACATCTCAAAATTGTCAACTAACACAAGGAGGCCTGGCTGCCCATGTGTGTCAGGTCTGACCCTAAGGTGCTGGTAAAAGAGTTGCACTAACCTAGGATAGGCTAGTGCAGGAATCATTTGCATCAAGGGGAACAACCCAGCCTTGCGCAAGAACTCAATGGCAGGTGCTGACAACGGCTCAGATTCAAAGAAAGATATATAAAAAATAGCTTCAGGCTCTAAGGGAATGGAAATGAGGAGCTCAGAGGGAGTAGAGTAATCAGGTGTTTTTGCAGCCACCTCAGGAACCACCTCCTTCCCTTTTTGTTGTGTCATAGAGGACTTGGCTTTCTTAGGGGCAGGCTCCACGGTGGCCTGGTCCCTGGCTCTCTTCATAGGTGCACTTTTAGGAGCCATCAAGATTCTCCTTGGAGAGTGTGCAGTTGAAAATTTTGAAAGAAAATAATCAAGGGCTGAGTCTTACCCTAAAAGTTAGGGTTCTGTTCAATTTGATGCACGGTAGATCGCAAGAGCTCCTAGCAGGGGGCAACTGTTGATGGAAGCTTTAAGAACAAAAATCCAGAATTTCAAAGTGAGCAATGAACTGTTGACAGGTTGCTGGAGGAGAGAGATTGAGAGGAGTGGGAGCTAGGGTTTCATTTGGCGGAGAGGAAAGAAAGCGAAGAAAAAAGCGGTGGTGACATTTTAAATATCGCGAGGCTCGGCGCACTTTAAAAATATCCGCTCGTTGGATAGGCATGAATGGGTCGCGAGATTAGATGTTCATTTAAACTGCGCGAGGTAGCCCACCCAGCTATAACTAAAACTCGCGACAGCAAAGCAAAGTAATTCTTTATGAACTGCGCGAGAGGAAACCAAACCAAATTTTCAGAACCCCGTGATGGCTTAACAGAGTTAGAATTCACACACCCACTAGTCAGCCTTTTGACCTTTATTTTGTGGGTGGATTCTCTCACAGGCTCGCTTCTAGGGACACCCATAAGCATTATAAAACATTCAAAAGTTCCCATACTCTCAAAGCATTAAATTCTCACATCATAAAAAGCATTCATACAATACCATCATCATTCAATCACTTGAAATTAGCAGACAAGGGGAGCAGGAATAAAAGTAGGCATAAAGCACTAAACTCATATTCCAACAAGATCACTACAAATTCCTCTAAACTGTAAAGTACATATCATACAAAGGTGTACAGTTCTTATCATCAATTCAATGAAAGATTCCCTTCAGGGTTTGAGGATCCTTCACCAATAAAAAATTGGCCCTTGGGGTTAACCACTGGTTGACTGGGCAACCTTCCCTCTTCTCTTTTGGCTAAGGTATTCTCTAGTTGGCCAATCTACTCTTCCATCTTCTTGATGCTCTTACCATGACAATTCACAGTCTGAGCCAAGGAACCCAGGTTTTGCAGTGAGGTCAAGACCTGGTCCTCGAAAGAAGTATTTCTGGGTTGAGATGGGGGTACGACCAATTGATTTTGTTGTTGATGGGGCTGCTGATGGTGCTGGAAGTTAGACCTAGGGGCATTCCCTTGATTGAACTGCTGCTGTGGCCTTTGTGGTAAGGCCAACATCTGCTGGGGCTGCATGTAGTTGTCTTGCCTCCACCTCAGATTTGGGTGATCTCTCTATTGGTAACCAACATTTTGGTGCTGGTATCCATATGGCTGTCTATTGTAGCCCCCAGATTGTTACTGGCCATAAGATTGAGCAGTAGCAGCATGTTCCAAAACCAATTCAGGAAATTGCCCTACAGATGGACATTCCTCCACTGTGTGCTGTGGGGACTGGCATATCAGACATGCCTCTGCCACATGAGCAGCCCTTCTAGGTTGCATCACAGTCAGTAATTTGTCAAACTTTATAGAGAGGTTTGCCATCTGCAGCTGCAGGTCATTGTTCCCAGACACCTCATAAACTTTTCCTCTTGATCCAGCAGCAGGCCCCACCTTTGACTCAGATTCCTGACTAGTTCTTGCCAGGGATGGCTTTTGAAAAGCATTCTCACTAATCACCTCAAACAATTCCCATGCCTTCTCAGCAGTCTTGTGCATGTAGGATTCACCACAAGAGGCATCGACCATATCTCTATTTTTCTCATCAATCCCATTGTAGAAGCTTTGTACAAGCTGCCACTCTAGGATCTTGTGGTGGGGGCGTTGTTTGAGCATTTCTTTAAACCTATCCCAAGACTGGTTAAAATCCTCAGTTGAGGATTGAGCAAAAGCAAGAATCTCTTTCCTCAACTGGCTAGTTTTGGTCTCAGGGAAGAACTTGGTCAGGAACTTGGTTTGCAGGTCTTTCCATGAAGCAATGCTATTGTTGGGAAGAGTGGTCAACCAGGTACTGGCCCTATCCTTCAGAGAGAAGGGAAAGAGCCTGAGCCTAGTAGCCTCAGGTTCCCAAACCAGTGATATTAAAAGTGGTGCACAAGGCCAAGAACTGGTCAATATGCTTGTAAGGGTCCTCCTTGCTAAGCCCATGGAAAGAGGGCAACATCTGGATGATTGAAGTTTTTATTTCATTGTTCCCTTGAACATCAGGGAATTGAATGCTAAACGGGGAGTTATAGTCATTCGGAGCATTCAACTCCTTGAGGGTTCTGGGTTGTTCTTCACCCATAATTGCTATCACAGATTCACTTAGGGGCTCTCCTGTGGTGTGCCTGTCTCTTCTAAGTCTCCTTCCCCTTTCTAACTCAGGGTTAAGAGGCTCTAAAGTAGGGCTGAGAGATCTCCTCCCTAGCATACAAGCACACCAACAGCAAGGAGAGCTTCTTGCAAGCACATTGTAAAAGAATAACTTTACAATTTAATAAATTTATCTAACTAGTTTACAGCTATTCAAAGAATACATTTACAACTATTCTAGATACTGCTAGAAAATTTTTAAGAAAGATAGACAGAGCTTTAAAAGTGAGAGAGTTTGCAAAAAGAGGTAGCTAAGCTCCAATTGTGCGTCAACTGCCTTCTTCATCATTGCCTAGATCGGTTCAAAATTATGTCAGCAGTATCAATTATTCACATTTACAAAGAATACTAAGAATACAAAAACTAAGGGTCTACTAATAGATCATCTCTCCCCGGCAGCGGCGCCAAAAACTTGTTGGCAATTTCTCAGTTGCTGCGCTTGGTTTATTGGTTGGTGGTAAAAGTCATTTAAAAATAAAAGAAAGAGTAAAACAGGGGATGGAATCAGCACAACTAAGAAATCCTAGACCTGCAAGATACAGGGTCCATTGTAGGAAGTTTTGATAAGTAAGAGTTTGTCCCAGAGGGAAAGGTGATCTACAGCTCCAAAGGAGCCATCTCTAGTAGTCCCTCCAGATCTGACTACAGATCTGGCAGTCCTAAAAGGAGGGGAGTTTAAGGTCACTTATTTTAAGTATTCTAAGGTACTCTAATGTCTAAACTACAGAAAGGGTTGAGAGGATGGATGGAGTGTGGAAAATAAATACAAAAGGGTGAGAAGTATGTTATTGAGCCCAGATCAAAGGAGTTTTGTAACTCAGATTCAGATCTGATGTTATAGAAATCCTGTCCAATGGCTACATTGTCACCACTGAGGAGAAAGGATTCAACCCATCACTTCTGCCATGATTCAATCCCTTAAGGTTATAACCTGTCCACTCAAATGGTCACAGACTATCCCATAGGGGAACCACAATCCAGGGATGGGTGTCAAAACATAACAAGTTAATCATTGCAGGCACTATTTCATCCAGGCTACCAGCTCAAGAATCCATAGGGAACCTCAACCTCTAAAGCTCTATGTGTGGGGCTAAGGCTGTATAGGACCATGATAGCCCAGACACATAGAACCAGCAAGCGATTGAGTACAACCTTCGATCTAGCTGTCCATTGCTTGAGTGAGGCTACAATGGTCCAGTCACAAGCCTACAATCTCTATAACCATATCAGATCCAACATTTGGTGGCGGATCTATACAAATATAGGGGACTCTGCCTCTGTACAATCCCCCACCAGGCTTCTACAAGCTCAGGTGTAAAGAAGAAGGATCCATCTTGGATCGGTGAATTAGAATCACCCTAAGGCTATAACCTGTCCACTTGAATGGTCACAGACTATCCCAGAGGCTATCCTCCTCACAGAGCCCAAGACAAAATAAGAATATCGCTTCCACCACCATTGTCACAAGGCTACTAGCTCAAGCTCCCATGGAGATTTTAGATCTAGTGGGTCCTGTGGTGGGGCTAAGGCTGTATAGGACCATGATAGCCCAGACACACAAGTCACTTGGATCTGAATGGCCCTTAGAATCAGTCCTCCATTGCTTTGAATCACAGCCAAAGCAATGGGGGATCACAAGGTAGCAGCCTTGCACAGAGCATCTCACATTCAAACACAAATCCCACAAAGTACAGATCCTATTACAGAACTTCCATTAATCTAGTTCAAAATGCATACAAAGACATAGCCAGCAAGTGCTGGACTATGGAGAGAAGGAAAAAGAAAACGAAAACTACTTACAACTGTAAAAAGAAAAATAAAACGATCTCAGATCAAGTCTTCAAGAAATGAGATGTGTTCCCAACTATTCTAGGATGTGGAAAAGAAAAGATGGTCTAAGCTTTCTCCCTCCTTTATACCTAAGCTAAGTATGGGTATTTATAGCAGTGGTGTGGCAGCGCATTAGGGTTAGGAAACCCTAATTTTAACGATGCCACATAGCTAAATAGTGATCCTTCGATACCTTGGGGCGCATGCACGGAGATTTGAGCGTGGGAGTGCGTTCCCTAATCGCTAGAAATTCTCAGAAAGTCCTCTGCTGAAGAGATGGAAGTTTGAGGTTCAGAGCTTCGCTAGGTAGCCATTGTTTCCTAGACTTGTCGCGTGGTAGCTTTTGCTCTTCGCTAGGATGATTTGAAATTGAAACTTCAGCCATCGCAAGGTTGGCTTGGTTTGCTCTTCAGGTAGTCGCGAGGTTGGAGTTCAAGCAGTCGTGAGGTTGGAGTTCAAGCAGTCGCTGGGTTGATCTTCGCGAGGACAGATTTGAATAGCGCGAGAACTTCGCGAGCACTTCTCTTCACTAGACTTTGCGAGTTACCTCACGAGGCTTTAATGAGTTCTGAACTGCGCGAGGTTTCATGTCTTAACTGATCTTCGCGAGGGTGGCTTTGCCTTTGCAAGGATGCTCTCTTCTTGAATGGCGCGAGAACTGCGTAAGGAGTTCTCTTCTGAGAATTGCATCCTGTGACGACTGCGCAAGGAGTCTTCTGAAGCTCTCTCTTCTCAGCCATTCTGAGCGAATTGCGCGAGGTTGAGAGAGGTTTGCTTTGAACTGTACGAGACTGCGCGATGTGTTCTACTCTTGAGCTTCGCAAGAGCTGCGCGAGTTTATACTTCTGAAGCTCTTCAGTCAATCATCTGCGCGAGAAGTTGTTGTAGAGTCTTGGGAAGCTTAGCTGGACTGCGCGAGGCTATTTTAGGTCTGAATTCAGAGTCCATCCTTCTGAGGGACTTTTGGTGCCAAAACAGGCTCCTTAGCAGGATTCCTGGCCTTATTTCATTGCTGGTTATTACCTACATAAAACACTTTACAAGGACTTATTAGGTGGCTATGGGTCTAATCAAAGGTTAAGTTAAGGGATGAAAAGTGGTACTTTTCAGGTCTTAACACAACGGCGCCACTAACTTGTTGTAAAAATAAAGTTATACTCGCAAGCGCTCGAATCTATTGTAGCAATAGATCAATGGAGTACAAGATCATTCCCATGAGGATTGGTTAGAGAATTAAATGGAGGAAATAGTAATTAACCACAAGGATAATCACAGATTGAAAGTAATATTTAACTAGCTTACTGATTTTTGAGAGAGTGAAAAGATTTTAAAACTAGGCAATGAAATGGAATTAAACAGATATTAAAGAGTGAGGATTAGGATACTAAATCCTCCCATCGTTGATTTATCATTTATAAAATACAGATCTATTGATCGATATATAAGATTATCGTAAGATGCACTACACGTAAATACTGAACCCAAGCACACGTAAATTCCACATTGCAGGTCTGAGATCGTAGGGGTGCATGATTAGCACCCATGAATGCATGATTAACATCCATACCTTAGATGGCAATTAGAATACACCCCGAGGTAAATTTCACATCCCGAGGTAAATTTCACATTACAGATCTGAGATCATGGGGGTGCATGATTAGCACCCATGAATGCATGATTAGCATCCATATTAGATGACAATCAGAATACACCTTGGGATGGGCAAGAGCATTAGAGAAAGAATCCAGAATAAAATCAGCATTCCAGATCCAAGATTCTGGAGATCATGGAGATGCATGATTAGCACTCATGGATGCATGATTAACACCCATATCTTAGATAGTAATCGAATTTTATAAAATTAATAATGAGATATCACAACCTTAGATCTATATTATTATAAATGAATACCTCGGATGGGGTTTATTAGATCCTAACCCTCAAAAGAAATTTAGCTACACATAATTGAATTAGACAATAAAATAAAGACAGAAATTGAAAATGACATTAAAATACCATAGAAATGCTCTATAATACCCAAAAAAACTTTAATCCAACTGGTACAATCCTCTTCGATCCAGCAAAATAAACTAATCTAAATCCTAAAGCTAGAAAATTGAAAGAACGAAATGCTTAGAAAAGGAAAGGATAAAAGAAAACTAAAATGCTAAGGAAAATAAAAGCTCCCCAAAGGGAGAGACCTAAAACTAATTCCCAAGTTTGCTTAAATAAGTCTTCAGCTCCAGATTTGAAATTCAAGTTCAAAATTCAAATTCAAATTCAAATTCAAAATCACGGCCCAATAGTCCATTTGCTCCAGTGTTCCAGTGTGAGTCAGTTTTATGCTCTTTTATACTTCTAATTGCATGCAATGGCCAGATTTTCCTGAAACACTAAAAACCTTACAAATTTGTCAGCTAGCCTTCGTCGGATGGCTAAATGTAGGCTTTAGGTGGTGAAATATCATCATATTTCGCCACTCATCAGTAGCCCTTAGCCAATCGATTTTCCCAAGGGAGCTTACAGAGGGTACCCGGGAATGGGGTCGATCTTCCTTAGCATAACGGGCCACAACCCCCTTTTTTCTAGTTAGAATGGTATTAGAAAACTAAATTAATTAGAGTCAGAGTAGCAGTAGGAAACTCAGTCAGCTAGAGCTAGAGTAACACTAGGAGACCCCCGGTTAGCCAAACTCAGAGAAGAATCAAAAGACAAAATCAATTAGACTTAAGGCAGGATTAGGAAACCAAACTGGCTGTGCAACCATTGATTTTTGCCAAACCCATTGCGACGATGCACTCGTACTAAATATTTAGAGTTGCCACCTAAAGCTTTTGGTGTCTTGGGAAACCTAGATCAATTTTATAAGTACTGAGTTGCTAGAAATATGACTCTGAATCCGGGCTACGCCAAAGGCTCTTGGGCAGGGGCTTCGGTTATTGATTGGGAAAGTGTTAGGCACCAAATCAACCCGCTTAATGCGGTCTCTACTTATGACCAAAACAAAAATGATATAAAAGAAATTAAAATGCCTTCCTCTTTCTCAAAGGGCCTTAAAATCCTATTTGTATCCCTCTGTTCCTACCAAAAATTCGACGGCGTAATGACACAAATGAGAGGATGGAGGAAGAACCGAGAAGGTAGAGGAGTAGAGGGGAGAGCCGGAGCTCTTGGGCCCTTGTTGCATTGCTGTGGAGCCTTGCATTGGCTTGCTTCGGTGAGCTTTTGATGGCTTGCATAGCTTGATGATGGATTTTAACACCTAGGGTGGATAGCTAAGAGGTAGAGAAGGGAGGATAGGGGGTAGCACACACCTAAACTAAAGCTTTTAGGTGAAAGGCTAAGGTTTTTAAAAGGCTTGAAGGTTCTGGAATTTGTATGTAAATGGTGCACTAGGGGAGAGAGAGAAGGGATTCCTTAATCTCTAATTTACAATTTTTTTCAACCCTTTGTAAAGGGAGGGGTGCCTCTCTATTTATAGGAAAAGGAGATGTTAGGAGGGTGTTTAGAGGCTAAACTAGGTTAGGAATTAGGTCATCTATCCATCTAAGGTTTCCTAGGGTTTTTAGAGCCTTGAAAAGTATGAAGAGATGCCCTAATGGTGGATGATAGGGTGGAGCTTTAAGCGACTTAAGGGATTGCAAATAGATAGTAAATGGGTGTAACAGAACTAGCAAAATATACCCCAAAGGTCAAGGTGGTCAACAAGTCAAACCCCGATCTCAAATTTCGAGGTAAAAACCTACAGTTACTGTTCCTAAGCCTAGAGCAACTAATAGATGCGCCAGGCAAATGTATAGTAAAATAGTGCTTGAACAGTAGTCTGGAAGTTGGCTCCCCATGATGGGGCCCACCTTATAGCTGGTGCAACTATTAGTTGCGCCAAATTCTTAGGGGGTTCACAACAAATTTACTATTTTACCCTTGAGCTCAGAAATGCCATAACTTCTTGCATACAACTATGATTGGGGTGATTCTTGGCTTGTTGAAAAGCTGACGACTTTTACTTTTCAATGGTATATGATTCAATCATAGTAGAAAGTCAAAACTAGTATTAGTTCACCACTCTTCATCCATTGTGCGGGAAGCCTAGGGTGATTCCTAAGGGTTTGGAATAGCTTCTAAGGTTTCAAAAAGGTTCCTAAGGGTTCCAGGGAGATTCCTAAGGGTTTGAAATGGCTCCTAAGGTTTTGAAAAGATTCCTAAGGGTTCTATATATGCCATCAAAAGCTCGGAGATGTGATTCTCTCGAAACATGTCTCGATCAGGCCTTGGGCCAAATTTAGGTGTCTACAGATGCCCCTCTTTGTTGTTTGATCACTAATGATCGAATGCTAAAGAAAAGAGACATCCGAAGAGGCCCAAGGAATTACTGACGGGTCCGTTGCATTCAGAACGAACTTCAAACATCAAATGAGTATTATAGTGAGAAAATGAAAGCCCTGTAAGTCAGGAAAAATGGTTGGTTCTCAAGGTAATCGGTCTCCAAGCGCATAACGACATTATTGGGCAAAATCGAGGTGGAATGAGTTGTGAAAGCCCAATAGCTGGGAAAAATAGTCGCTTTTCGAGATGATTTGAAAGAGTTCGATGTTCAAGATTCATTCTGAATACAACAGCTTCGTAAGTAGGGAGGGTGATGAACCCACATTCAAAGATAGGTGTAAAGCAAGTATGTAAGATTTCAAAATTTGTGTCTAGTCACATGAGGCATTGACCACCTCGTCTGACTGGTCACGGGCGCCCATACTTGAAGCAGGGTTCAAGGTCTTTGGGCAAACCCATTGATCTCGAAGTTTATTTAGCACGACTACCTGAGCGGAATGAATAGATGTAATATTTTTTAGGAGTACGTGTTACTTTTTGATAATGTGCCCCAGATCAACATGACCTAGAGCATCCGACCTCAAATAACATTGAACAGATCCGACTAAAATCGGATGCCCACTGAAGGGGACACCTAATCCCGGTCTCTGCCGATAATAATCTTACAAATCATTTAGTTATACATAAACATGCACCCATTAGGGGCGATAAGCATCAAAGGCGTTGGAAGTCTCAACCAAGATTCCATTCATGTATAATTTATAGAACAAACGACCATCCTACAGATACCCAGACGCATGGCGCCTACCTAAGGGAAATCGGGCCAATGCAGGTTTTAAGCCTACGAAAAAAATAAGGGAAAAGAACCCTTCTGCAAATATGTTTGCACATAGTTGATTGATATGTAGTTTTATTGGCAGAGACCAAGATTAGCACGGTTACCCGGACCTCAAAACAACGATTGACCTTTTTCATAACGGAGTTACTCGGACCTCACACTCAATAGGGCGCACGCCCAGACTGGGCAGACCAAGAGTCCACACCTCCGAAAATTTCATGAAAAATCTGAAGCTTAGACACTCACGTTCATATGAATCCAAAGACAGAGCATTAGCTCGAAGATTTAGCAGTGGAATCATCCTGATCGAAGTATTGACCGTTTGATCGGGATTGACGCCGTTGCTCCTACTTTGTAGTAGGATCCAAAAATCCATGGCGAACGTTAGACTTAGGACATTGATATAACACAACTGTGTTGCCGTTAAAATATTAACATTTTATCACATTGAAACACACATGTGTGTAGTTTGTGTCCAATCATATGAGGCATAGACCGCCTCATTCAACTAGTCACAGGTGCCCCTGCTTGAAGCAGAGTTCGAGGTCTTTGGGTGAACACATCAGTCCCAAAGTTATTTAACACGATTATCGGGGTGGAGCGAATAGATGTCGCAACGCTTTTTAGGAGTACGTGCTATTTTTCCAAAACACATATTTTTTATTATTTTATGTGAGAATTTTTGACTTTTTATGTTTATCATTTTATGTGATTTTTTTTAATAGAATTTGAGTTATCATTTTATATGATTTTTTTTAGATTTTAAGTTGTCATTTCATGTGATTCCATCACTTTATCACTTATATTATTTCATGCGAATTATTTTTGGGATTTTCTTTATCTCCCTTTTTTTTGTGGATTTTTAAGTTATCATTTGATGTGATTTTTTAGATTTTGAGAGCTATCATTTTATGGGATTTTTTTTTGGTTTTTCAAAACTATCATTTTATGTGATTTTTTGGTTTTTTCAAAACTATCATTTCATGTGAACTATTCTACCATTTTATGTGAATTATTTTTGACTTTTTATGTGAGATTTTTTCATCATTTTTTTAGGCTTTTTCATGTTTTTTTGTATAGGATCGGGATGCTTATTGATATTGATCCATTTTATTCTAGCACTGCTTCCCGGGCAAGCCAAATGAGGATCGACATACCGTTCGAGAGTACGTGCATCTGTCGGGAGTAACAAAATAAAGAGAGGGGGGTACCGGGCTATGCATGTGACCCGCACCAGGCCCAAAACCAGCCCATTAGTGACCTGGCACAACTATTAGTTGTGCCAAGCCAACTGAGGGGCCAAAATTGCCTGGCGCAACTAATAGGTGCGCTAGACATGGCTGGGGATTTAAATTTAAAGCGCCCGAGTTCGGGCAGCAGGGGTGTATTTTCGAATTTTTTTTCTCCCCCTCTCTCCAAACCGAAAACAGGCCTACCCTAGGATTCCTTTACATCGCCTCTATGCGTGCCTCATTGCTGGCATTTGCTTGTGCTGATTGATCACCCGATTCGCGCTAGATCAAAGACCCCTTCTTCTTGAAAGGTAACCATTGAAAACCCATTTTATTTGAATTTTCTTATTTTTTCTTGCAAATATGATCATGATCTTGCATTTTTAGATGATAAGTGGTTTATTTTCATTGTAAGCATGTTTATTGATGATGTGTTGATGATTTTTTATGAATGATGCCTTATTTTTATTGTTATAGGTTTTGTTAATGTATAATATATATACAAATTTGTTTTTATTTGTGCATATAGAAAGGGTTTTATTTTAGTTTTTTTGGTGTTTGTTTTCATTTTTGAATATGAGGCAAGCATTTTTTTTTGTCTCTATTTTTTTGAAAACTAACTAATGAAAGAGGATTTTTGGTCTCTATGAATTACGGAAAAGGATTTTTTTTTTTTTTTTTATGTCTTTATTTTTTAAAACTAAGGATTTTGTTTATTTTATTTTTTTGTTGATTTTTTGATTTTGTGGACGTAAGAGAAGGGATTTTTTTTGTTTTAGTTTTTATTTTTTATAAGCATAAAGGAAGGATTTTTTTGGTTTTTGATTTTTGATTTTGATCATAGAAGCATAAAGAAAAGGTTTTTATTTTTATTTTTTTGTTTTTAACTTGTTTTGTTGTTGTTGTTTTTTTTGTTGTTGTTTTTTTTGTTGTTTACTAACATAAAGAAAGGGATTTTTGGTTTCTTTTTCGGTTTTTTAATAATAATAATTTTTCTCTATTTTAATTCTATGAACATGAAGAAAGGAATTGGGTGTTTTTTTTTTTTTAAGCTTTATTTTTGAAGATAGAAAGGGAAAATTTTTGTTTTATGTTGATTTATTTTGAAGACAAAAGGAAAGGGATTTTTTTTTGCATTTCCATTCTATTTTTGAAGACAAAAGTAAAGGATTTTTTTGTGTATATATATTTTTTCTGTTTTTGAAAATAAAAGAAAGGGATGAGCATATTTACCTTCCCTTGGCCTGTAGTAAAGATGGCTTTTTATTCTTGATCTGCTCTGATATAACTGCTTGCTTTTGCCTCAGAATGTCTGGTGATGAGGAATATGTGTCGGAGGAAGAATAGGACCATAGACCATAGACGTGGTCTATGGTCCCTGTGAGGAACAATTCTTCATGGTAGAACGCAAGGCAAGGCCATGGCTTGAGATGCAGGGCAAGGCCACCCGAGTCGGCCTTCTCTACTAGTAATACATCCACATCTCCAACTTTGGTGTAGCGGGCAAAGTAAGAGATAAGTTCAATTTTTCTCTCATTTTTTTTGGCGTCTTTGCTTTTCCATGATATGATGCATCTTTCTCTTTTGACACAAGACTTCCCCCATATCGTATTCCGAGGGGGCTGGCTGGACTTCCATGACTTCTATCACTACATCCCCCCCATGGTGAAGTATTTGCTTGAGCAGGCGGGTTTTGGGGAGTTCTTGTCCTGCCCCCATGAGGGCCGACACCGCATATTTGAGAGCTTTGATAGAGAGGTTTCACCCGGAGACCATGTCTTTTCATATGGCCTATGCTGAGATGACCCTGACGCCTGTGGATTGGGCGATGATTACCGGTATCAGGGTAGGGGGCATTCCGATCGCCAATCTCGTTGTGCCTAGTAGAGATGATATTATCAGATTGATAGGGGACTACCCCCCTCATGGAAGTTTGCATGGTACCGAGGTCAAAATGACCTGGCTGTCTGAGCTCTATGGGCTGAATGAATTGGTAGTTCTGGGCCAACCAGATGTAGAGCTTTACATTGAGCCCTAGCGTGCGATCGTCTTGGCCCATATCATACTTCTGCTCCTATTGGGAAAAACCATCTTTACTAATGCAAGTGGTGGACGAGTCAATTTGGCACTGCTGAGCATCATGGATAATTGGCTCGATATCCACAGATACGATTGGGGTGGGGTCGGATATGCGATGCTGATATATGGTGTAGCCTGAGTGTCTATCGGGGATTCAAAATCCATCGTTGGTTTCTGGTCGGCTTTGGAGGTAATCTCCAACTCTTTTTCTTTTATCAGTTTATTTGGATGGTCACTGCACGCTACTGATTTATCTTGTGTACATTGCTCTTCTTAGGCATGGGGGTACTTGCACTTTCAACCCGGACGCCCGCTTCTCCACTCTGAGGTGTACACCTACCCTCTCCTAAGCAATTAGAAGAAATTTTGGCACCGAGATGTAGGCATGAAGCATCTGGAGATGGGTCTGAGGTCCCAATTTGACCTGATGATCCCCGAGCAGGTAAGGCCTTTTCTCCTCTGTTTATTTCAGTTCGAAAATTCTCCTTTATTATTATGCTGCATTTTTGACTGATTGGCCACCTCTTGTCTTGGATAAATCATTTATGACCCATACCTTGGCTCTATTTTTTGGAACTGGGCTGCCGTAGGTTCATCGCACCTTTTTAACAACCTCCACGTCATCTTCTTCTATGGGGCGTGGGCCAGAGCCTACTATCTGGGGGAGCGAGTAGTTCATCAGTACCAGGGCTAACCCGCCATACCCATGGGTCCTGCGACAGATGTTCTAGACCCTGTGGGTAGTATTGAGGGGCTCATTGCGGCCTTTCTTCATAATGGGATCCCCATCAATGCCCTTCTCATGCCCGGGGACTATCAGCTATGGTATGAGTCTTTTCTGTATTGGTTTATCCTGCCACGCTTTGTCCCTAGCGTCAACTTCCTTGCTTTCGGCGGCCCGCGTACCCAGGTAACTCTCCTTTCTCTTTTAGATTAGTCCCCCTTTTGGTTTCAATTCAGCTTTTGTTCCTACTAAGAAAATCTCTATTCTTTCCATAATTTATCCAGGGGGATGACTCAGATGATGAAGGTGGAGTGGCAGCGGGTACTGCAGATGCTTCAAAGGCGGGTCCCTTAGATGCCGGTCCTTCCAGTGCGGGTCCCTCCAGTGAGGGTCCTTAGGTCGCATGCCTCTGTGCAGGTTTTTCCTACACAAAAGTTAGATGATTTTAATGTTAAGTGCACTTTGATTTTCATGTTTGTGAATGTCGTCAAAGTATAAAATAGGTGAATAGGCAGACTGGATAAGGGGGCCTGCAAAGGCACACAAAAATCCCCTAAGGGGGCCAGATTGACCTGGCATAACTGTTACATGCGCCAGGCTAATCCTGGGGGGAATTTACACTGGCACAACTATTAGTTGCACCAGGTTTAGATTGGGGGGAATTTGCACTGGTGCAACTATTAGTTGTGCCAGGTTTAGCTTGGGGAGCAGTGGGCCCTTTATATGCCCGAGAAAGACTGTTTTCTCTCTCTTTTCTTTTTTATTTAGTTTTTCTAACTGATTTTTCTCTCTTTGCTGTCCCAAGGGTGGGTCCATCAACATACATTTAATTTTATATTTTTGAAAGATCTTTGTACGTCTATGGACCCGCTTTCCAACCCTCCCTTACATGGAGGGCTCGTAACCAATTTACTCCTTTATTTGGGCTTGGGGCCCAAATTTCTAATAAGTTGGCTTGGGAGTTTGAATGAGAGTGATCTCGTTGATCTGGAGTGGCTTGGACTATCCCGCATTCCCTTCTTTCTTGAGGTTCCCCCACGGTGGGACCTACTTCATGTGGCAACCTCATTTTGGGATACAAATGCCCATGTGTTCCGTTTTGGGAAGTGGGAGCTAACTCCCACTCTTAAAGAGTTATTCAATTTGTCTGGCTTGAAGCTCCACAGAGGCCTTGCAAGAGTCACGCCGAAGTTGGGTTATTCTAAGTCTGTTCACCATATCTTCGGTTTGAAGAAATTTGAGTATGAGAAAAATCTCATTGGGGGGCCCACAAGGTGTTCAATCAAATTCCTTAAAGAATTTTTTGGTGACGAAAGTCTTTGAAATTTTCCAGTTAGGAATATCTTTAATGTGAAAGCCTTTGCTCTCAGTCTCACCTCAGAAGTCATTTTCTTCACTGAGGGAGAGAGCTTCTCTCTGGCTCTCTGTGACATTTTGATCGAGTTGGTAGAGGGTCGATCAGTGATGCACCTAGTCCTTGTCGAACTATACCGATGCCTTGATGCATTCGCTCTGGGCAAGGTGGAGAGCCTCACTTTTACATCGCTCGAGGTGAGGCGGTTCGATGCTTTCTGGGTAGGTGTCACTTGATTCCGCAGGGAGATTTGTCACCTTTGAAGCTTTGGCTGTCCGATGCAGACTTGGTATGAAGATTTCCTTGGTTGGATCAGACCTTCCCAGTAGTTCGTTCCAGAGACCATGAGGGCATCATCCTCCTAGGATTGACTGGCAACACCTTCTACTTCCCATTCCAGATGTTGCGTTAGCTCGGCTGCTCCCAGCAGGCTCCTTGTGAGGCAAAACTTCCTCTATGTGATTTGATCTTTTTTAGGGGGTCCTCGGGGGACATGGATCGGATTACTGCTCTTTGGGAAATGCATCAGTCGATGTTGATGTGTGATATGGAGCTGGGAGATTTAGTTCAGTCTTCTCCTGAGTATGAGGCTTGACTATCGGCTGAGCAGCCTGCTACTGATCATCTGAATTAGGTAGAGACTATTGATATGGGAGGCCCCTGGCCGAAGAAAGAGACGGCGCTTCGAGCTCTCATTGAGCTGCTGATTGATGAGAAGAGGGTCCTACAAGAGTTGTTGGCCCAAGAGAAAGTTAGAGCAGAAGTAGCAGAGACCAGAGCTGGCATAGCCAAGAGTGAGGTCCTTCTTCTGGAAGGATCCTTGAATGTTGCTCATGGGGCTATTGATGCTTCTCGAAAGAGGTACAAGAGCCTCCATGGCTGCTGGCTAACTGAGAGGAATGTCCAAGAAGATAATTTTCGTGCGGAGATTAGTGCCTTGAAGCACGAGCTGGGTCGTTGATTCCCTCCTGCACATATATCTTTTTGCAAAGATCAGATTCATAGAAAAGGGGCGTAAGAAACCCCTTTACAGATATACATATTTTCTTTATGTTTTTGTTTTTTCTGCTTTTGTTAAAAAGAAAGAAAGAAAGCTAGATATCACACCGACTATTTTTTGGGATGTGGTGTAAGCGGTACAGTTGTAAATGGAAAAGGAAAATTTATTATATTTACAAAGACTTCTCTTTTTTGTTGTTCTTTTTTATTGATGGGTCCCTTTTGGAATGTGCACAGCCTGGGCATGGAAATGGAAAAAGGGAAATCATTATCTTTAACAAAAAGGGCTTCCCCGCTCAGGTGTACAAAGTGTGGGCATGAAAGTGGAAAAGGGAAATTATTATCTTTGACAAAAGGGGCTTTCCACCCTGTCCTTTATTCTCTTTTTGTTTGGTTTGATTCCTCAATCACAGGGTGAGATCTCGAGTCCCCTTTTAAGCGTGGTCTAACCCCTTTTAAGTGATCGGATCTGGGTGAGTTTCAGCAACTTTACCAAGACTGGAACGTTAATCCCTTTGGATTGATTCAAACTTTTCTCCTTACCTTGGGTCATACGTTTGACAAAGCATTTTCATAAAGATAATTCTGGTCGGGGCCCGTTTTGAACTAACATGAGCGCCCCAGTCAAAAAAAGGGGAACATGAAGAGTAACTAAAAGGGCTCTCAAACATCAATCTTATGAATTTGAACCTTTCTTTTTCAACTTTTCTCTTTAATCCTTTTTTACTCACGACGCCCAGGGTGGGTTCGTCGTGCCCACTTTCACCCTCTTTTTACTCATGGCGCCCTTTCGAGTTTTCACTATGTCCATGGGTTCAGCTCTCTTACCCCAAGCGCCCTTTCGAGTTTTTACCTGGTCCGCAGAAACTCGCTGTTTTTACTCGTAGCGCCCTTTCGAGTTTTCACCACGTCCATCTTGCTGTGAGCTTGTATTTTTATATTTTATATATTTTTATTTTTTTCTTCTTATTTCTTTCATTTTTCAAAAGCCACGACATAAATGTCGACTCGGTTATAGCCGGCTAGATGGGGTTTTGGTGTCGTCTCACAACTCGGCTCGTGTTGACTTAGCAGATACTATGACTGCCTATGAACTTAAAAAGAGGGCTTTCCTCAAGGTGTATCTTGGCCATGGGTTAGGTTAGGATTTGAAGGTATGCTGGGCTAAAAAATGTTTTCTTGATACGGTTTCAGTTTTTCATAACATACTTTCTTCCTTGGGAGATTTTACTATACATGCCCCATGATTCTTCTATATTTTTTTTCTTTTTCCTTTGTTTTATTTCAGACATTCTCTTTTTGAGGTTTTACTTTTCTAATTTTTTAATATTTTTTTATAGCGATTCTACTTCATCTCTTTTTTTTTGTATATGTACACACTTTTTCTTTTGCAGGGAAGGGGTTTATTGAAAGAAAGGCCCAGGCTCAAATGGGGTAGCAAAGGATATCATAATTTTTAAGGATGCTTTTTGGCTACTGTGCTTGGAATGATGGCCTCTTTTGGGTGGTTCTTAAGCAGTCACATATCTATTTCACCAATACTTACCTCGTCGCGATAGACTAAGAGTAGAACCATCGGACGTATCCAGCATTGATGGGCTCAGGAAGATGATCTCCGTCCATGGTGGCGAGGCGAATGGCGTATCTTGACAACACTTCTCGGACGACCTAAGGTCCCTCCCAGTTTAGCTTGAATTTCCCTCTCGAATCGGCGTAGAGGGATGGGAAGGTCTTCTTCAGCACAGTGTCTCCTACCTTCAAATCTCGACCGCGAACACGTTTATTGTAAGTGTATGCGATTTGCCCTTGGTAAACTTGAGTATGGCACAAGGCTAGGAGGCTTTTTTCATCCAATAGGTTCAATTGTTCAAAGCGGGATCTCTCTCTTTCTGCTTCAAGTAAGCTCAATTCCATGAGGATTCAGAGCGAGGGTACTTCAACCTCTACCGGTAAGACGATCTCGGTTCCATACACAAGGGAGAATGGTGTTGCCCCTGTAGCGGTACGAATTGACGTTCTGTAGGCCCATAAAGCAAATGGTAAATTTTCGCTCTAATCTTGGTAAGTGACGACCATCTTCTCAAGGATGCGAATGACTGTCTTATTCACAGCTTCCACGACTCCATTAGTTTAAGGCCGATAAGGTGATGAATGATGGTGCTTGATCTTGTACTGCTCGCATAAGGCCTGAATGCGCTTATTCGCAAAGTTGGTGCCATTATCCGTGATGATATCCTTGGGTACTGTAAATCAGCACACAATATTATTCTTGAGAAACTTTTCGATGTGACTGGTGATGATGTTGGCATATGACGCTGCTTCTACCCACTTGGTAAAGTATTCAATGGTGACGAGGATGAATCAATATCCGTTTGATGTTTTTGGATTAATCATTCTGACAATGTCAAGGTCCCAAGTAGCAAATGGCCAAGGAGTGGTCATGTAGTGAAGATCAATGGCAGGAGTATCTATTAGACTGGAGTATTCTTGACACTTGTAGCATTTCTAAACATGTTTGTAGCAATCTGATTCCATGGTGGTCCAAAAGTATCCATACCGTAGAATTTTCTTAGCGAGCATGTGACCGCTAACATGGCCTCCGCATACTCCCTCATCGATCTCCTTCATGATATTGATCGCTTCATTTTTTGTAAGGAACCTAAGCAAGATGTTATTGTAGGATCGTTTGTAAAGGCATTCCCCACAAATGACGTAGCCTGTCGCTAAATGTTGAATGGTTTGCCAGTCCGTCTTGGACGTACCCTCAGGGAAAGTTAGTGTCTCAAGGAAATTCTTAATATCTGAGAACAAGGTGTCTCATCATCAGGCTTTGTAGGTTCCTCAATCTAAAGGCAGAAGGCCGGCTCATTCCTTTGCTCGATCATGATCGGCTTGATCTTAGCACCATACGGGATTTCTATCATTGACGCCAAAGTGGCTAATGCATCGGCAAAGTGATTCCTTATCCGTGGGACATATAAGAATGTCACGTCTTTGAAATAAGCTATCAGATCCTGGAGGTGATCATGGCAAGGGATTAGTTTCTCATCTTTCGTCTTCCAATCACCGTTCGTCTGATATATGATCAACTGCAAATTACCAAACACTCGAAGGTGAGTTGCATTTAGATCGAGAGCTGCTTGTAGGCCTGCTGCACAAGCTTCATACTCGGTCATGTTGTTAGTGCAAGGGAAGTTAAGCTTGATGGAAACTGGTACATGTGATCCTTTCGGCGAAATCAGAATGGTGCCAACTTCCTGACCCTTGGCATTTGCTACCTCGTGAAAGTGCATTACCCATGATGCTTAAGCTTTTACAGTATCGTCTTCTATCATGAACTTGATGTCCTCATCAGGAAATTCAGTTCTCAAGGGCTCATAGTTTGGCAAAGGGTTGTCGGCAAGATGATCAGCGAGTGTTTACCCCTTGATCGACTTTTGAGTGACGTACATGGTGTCAAACTCAGACAATAAAAGTTGCCATCGTGCAGTCCGTCCAGTGAGAGCCGATTTCTCGAACAGGTATTTCAACGGGTCCATTTGAGCAAGGAGTAGAACGGCTTGGGATAGCAAGAAATGGCGGAACCTCTGAGTAGCCCATATAAGAGCTAGGCATGCTTTCTCCAGATGAGAATAACACGTCTCATAATCAGTAAACTTCTTGCTCAGATAGTAAATGGCCTGCTCTCTTCTTCCCATCTCGTCATGCTGCCCTAAGACACATCCCATCGAGACTTTCATCGTGGAGAGATACATCAAAAGTGGTCTCCCCGGCTCGGGTGGTACCAACACAAGTAGGTTAAGGAGGTAGCTTTTGATTTTATTGAATGTTGCCTGACAATCGTTGTTCCATTCAACGGGTGAGTTTTTCGGAAGTAGCTTAAAGATCAGCGTGCAGATTAGAGTTAGTTGTGTAATGAACTGACTGATATATTGTATTCTGCCCAAGAACCCTTTAACTTCTTTCTCAATAAATGGTTGTAGCATTTCTATGATAGCTTTCACCTTGATTAGGTCGACCTCGATCCCTCTCCTCCTGACAATGAATCTTAACAGTTTTCTGAACATAGCACCAAAGACGCACTTCTGTGGATTTAGACATAACATGTACTTTCTTAGCCTCTCAAACAGCTTCTGGAGGTTTACCAAATGATCGCTTCGCTCCGGTGACTTAGATATCATATCATCGACATACACTTCAATTTCTTAGTGCATCATGTCGTGAAACAGTGCAGCCATAGATCTCTGGTATGTTGCTCCGGTATTCTTCAGCCCAAATGGCATGACTCGGTAGAAAAAGGTTCCCCACGGAGTGATGAATGTCATCTTCTCTTAGCCTACCTCTGCCATTTTGATTTGATTATATTCTGAGAATCCATCTATAAAAGAAAGCATCCCATGCTTAGCAGTATTATCGACAAAGATGTCGATGTGTGGTAACGGGAAATCGCCCTTTGGGCTTGCCCTGTTTAAATTGTAGAAATCGATACACATGCGGACTTTTATGTCCTTTGGCACAGGCACAATATTGGATAGTCACTACGGGTATTTGGATACCATGAGAAACCTCGCATCATACTGCTTGATGACCTCATCTTTGACTTTCAACATCCACTCGGGTCAGAGACGTCTCAGCTTCTGCTTGACCGGCTTCATATCAGGGTAGAGCGGCAACTCATGCTCAACCAAATCGGTGTTTAGACCAGGCATGTCCTCATACGACCAGGTAAAAATGCCGTGATATGATTGAAGGAAGTTGATCATGCTTTTTCTTTCTTTGAGAGACAACGACGTTCTGATCATGGTAATCCGGGGAATCTCCTCAGTCCCTAAATTGATGTCTTCGATTTCTTCAATAATGGGGGTAGAGCCATGCTCAAAGTTGGCAAACCGGTCAAGGAGCTCATTGGGGAGATCCTCCAAAGGGATATCCTTGTCCAGACTCGTAACTCCTACCTCTTTTTGTATTTCTACAGGAAGGGTTGATTTTACATGGGATGGGTATTTCAATTAAGGCATCCTTTTGTGGGATTTTATTTAGAATTTTAAATAATAATATTTTTGGATTTTATATATTTTCAATGTTTTTGAGATTTTTCTTTTCTTCGGAGACAGGCCCTTGGCAGTGCAAGTCTGTGCATATACAAGATATTGCCTACCAAGGGCTTATCTCACTTTTTATAGGTTATTTTTTTGGGAAACGGGTACCAAATTTTAAGCCACTCCCCACTTCTAGGGTTTGGGGCAAAGATGCCTAGTTGTGTACCTAAGAAGCCGCTCCTTTACCTGCTTGGATGGAGGGTGTTGACTGATACGGCTCTTCGGAGTCAGCTCGGGCCACGACAGCTGCATGAGCCAGGGGGATACACATAGAGAATGACGGTCCGTACTTGAACCTCTTCTGCCATGGGCTTGTAACCTAACCCAAACCTAACTTTTTAACCACCCTTAGCTGTGAGGGCTCTCTTCTACCTTGCAGTCTGAGCCCAAGTCCTTTTCCTCTTTGATAGCCCCACTTTTGGAGTATAGCCACTGCCGCTACCATTCCACCTCTTATTTTTAGGACGATGCCCTCGATGGGCTCTAGGAGTACTGTTGATACTTTGTACTCAAAACTATAGAGGTTGACATCCTTAGCTGTGTGCGATACATCTGACACTTTGAGATTTTCAACGCTATTGGTGGCTTTTTCCTTCTCATTGTGCCCTTCACCAATTATAGTGATAATCTTATGCCTAGACGCGAACTTGAGCTTCTGGTATAGCATGGATGGGATTGCTCCAACTTCATGCATCCATGGGCTCCCTAACAAAATATTGAATGAGGATTTAATGTCCATCACTTGAAATAATGTGGAGAAGGTCATTGGCCCAATCAACCGCTCAAGGTCAACTTCTCCGATTATCTCTCTTCGTGTATTATCGAAGCCTTTGGCACTAGTTTTCGTTGGGTCTTAGCATGCATGGATCTACCCCAATCTTTATGGCAGTTCTTAGTGGGTATATGTTTAGAACATACCCATTGTCAATCAAAACCAGAGGGATTATCATATTTTCGAATTCCACAGTGATATTGAGGGATTTGGAGTGACTACTTCCCTCATCTGGTAAATCAGCATCCGAAAATGAAATTACATTTGGAGCCATAACTTGACCAATTATTTGTCTAACCCCATCAGGGCTCACCTAAAGTGAAACATGAACATTCTTTAACGCCCCCATTAAAGCTTGAAAATAGAGTAGGGATGTCATTAATAGATCCTATACAGTGATGTGAGCTAGCATCCTTCTTAATTGAGTCTCCAATATATGTTCCCGACTCTTTTTTTTAAAAGGATTAATGACACTATCTTTCTTTCCCTCTGGTTGGGCTTGTACTGCTACTAGTGCTTTTGGCTGTTTAAAAATCTTCTCGAATCTGGTGACAAAGTCAACTGTCCCTTCTCTGCTGCTGCCAACATTGACATTCGTTTGCTCATAACTCAGCGGGACCTGATGTGGACTGTAGGTTGGTCCCGAAATTTGAAGCGAAG
Organism: Chloranthus sessilifolius; assembly: GCA_021018995.1. Taxonomy (NCBI): domain Eukaryota; kingdom Viridiplantae; phylum Streptophyta; class Magnoliopsida; order Chloranthales; family Chloranthaceae; genus Chloranthus; species Chloranthus sessilifolius. Next base: position 63,366,113 of record CM037586.1, read on the forward strand.
TGGCTGCCGGTAACTGATGCACTTGTACTGATAGCTCCAAAAGGGTGGGTAATTCTTGGTTCACCTCAATGATAGATGGCTGGGTGGCAAAATTGGTCCCAGTTGGGGTGATGAGGTTTGCGGGTGGTTGCACCGGGGGTAATGGGGTAGGAGTGGGCCAATGATAGTTGATATGTGATGGTGGGGAATGGTGGACCTGTTGGGCTATTGTTAAGTAGTGAAAAATGCTAGTTTTCACACTTTAACCTGACCTTTGATGGACCTGTGAGTACACTAATAAACACCTATTGAGTCTATTTTGTAGATAGCAATAAAAGACAGGAATAGTATAGAAAACCACTAAAAAATGCTATACCATGAAGTCCATCTCTCAGCACAATGCAGACCCAGCAATGGCACACAAGAGGGCTACACACCATTGGGCCCTTGGGGTGTGTGGCAATAGCAAGGCAAGGCAAAGGAAGTGAAAATAGGCTGAAAATATCCTATCGAGAGGTTATCTGAAGACTTCGATAGGAGCTGAGAGCAAAAAATAGAGGAATTCATGCAGTTGGAAAGGTTTCGATAGGATTTGAAGGCAGAGAAAGGATGGATTCGTGTGGATTGAGGAGTTTGATAGGATCCAAGAACCTATCGAGCAGTTGAAAGAAAGGAAGAAAACATCCTATCGAAAGCCTGCCTGAGGTGTAATCGAACCCTACCGAATGGTTTCCTGAACCTGTCGGATGGTTGCCTGAACTTATCGAAATGGAGAAGCGGGAGCTCAGGCCTATCCAAAGGTACTTGAACATTTCGACAGGAGTGAGAGCAATCATATTGAAATGCTGGCATGCAGAACCCAGCCTGTCGAATGCTCTAGACAAAGGGGCGGAGAACGCTGAAGCGTCAAGAGAAGGCTCATCCTATCGGAACCTATCGAAGAGATCTAAGAACCTAGCGAAAGGACCAAAAAGCTCCATTTGAACTTGTCGAAAGCTTCCTCAACCTGTCAAAATCATGTGAAGAAATTCTCAGAAAATAGGCTGTTCGCATACTGCAACTTAGTGACCTGCTGCATGCAACTCGAGGCACTTGGGTGACCGGCACGATGATCCTGAAGATGCCCTAAGAAGCCCTAACCAACCCCACGTGCTCTGATAGATCTCTAACTAACTCTGAGGACCTTTTAGAAGGGAATATTGGTAGGAGAAACGAGAGGGAAAAGCTATATAATGAGATCCCCAATTGTAATTGGGGGATCGAGATTGGGATCGAAATCTGGAGATTAGGGCTTGCAACCAAATTTTGTTCTCCCTCCTTTAGCTCAATGATGGTTGGCTAACTCCCTCGGAGTAGTAAGGGGTGGGGTCTGATCTGTAATTGGGTAAGGTTGAGAGTGTTATTTGTGGGTCAATTGCTGCACAGACTATAGATCTGAGAGCATTTCATTGTAGCGTGAGTTTTATGCAATGTAAATGTTGATTTGATTGTTTTATTTAGATCTATAGTTCCCTTGGTTTCATTTGGTGCTCAATCGGATTTGTGTAAAGGAGTTGGCTGATCAGCTCACCCACTTAACTGGTAGACCTCTTGGATACCATTTGATCTCCCTAGATCTGATATCCCTGTAATTGCCTGTGTCTGTGACCTGGTAATTGTAGCATTTGTAGTGGTTTTAATGCTCTGATTGAAACCGTTGAGCTAGAGGAAGTCTATAGGATGGTCTGTGACCATTGAAGTGGACAGACCATAGCCTTAAGATCAGTTCAATCTCTGGTTTCACTTGGATTCCTCTACCTTAAACCTTTGGGTCGGATGAAGTCTATAGGATGGTCTGTGACCATTGAAGTGGATAGATCATAGCCTTAAGATCAGTCAAATCCCTTGGTTTAAAGTAGATTCTTCTACTCTGCAGCTGTGCTTATAGCCAGTTGAGGGATTGGTGTGCTTTGAATCCCCTGTAACACGATCAGCTCAACCCAATTGCAGTAAGTCCGAACTTCAAGTTGTTCTTCTCCATTTTCTATTTTTAATCCCTTCCAATTGTGAGTTCTGAACTCTTGATTTGATCCTAGTTAATTCTGCATTTTATTTGTAGTTTAGCTTAAGTGACAACCCTTTAAAACCTCTCCCCTTTCTTTTACTAGATAGGCTGTCAGATCTCTTTTCACATCTGGAGATTTACCATATTTTGAACTCACCTCCCTGTGGACATTCCCTTACTTACTTTTTTAAAACTTGCTACAACAGGCCCTGAATACTTGCAGGTTTGTGTGTGTGATCTGCCTTGAATTGAGTGAATTTAAACCCCTTTTTGAATGCAAGGCAGATTCCCAACAGCTATCGGGTAATTGATGGGGGTGGCTGCATATGGTTGATATGTATTTATGCACACATAATTGATAGGTGTGAGTGATGGGAAATAAGCCCTAAGATCTAAGGGTTTAACTCATGGTGTTGGGTTGGGGAAATAGTCCGACAAATTCAAGGGTTCAATCACCCCGATAGTCCTCTCTTCACAGTCTCTTTGCAATGGAGCTACATAAATTTCTTGGTCGTTGATATAGTCCGACGGGTCAAATTCAAATTCCTTATCACATTCTTCTATCATCCCGATGGTGGGTCTAGGACCTACTCCTCTAGTAGGATGTGGGGGTAATGGCACCTGATGAACGTTTGCATGCTAGTTCACTTGAGAAGGTGCAGGTGGAATGATTTTCTCGATATCAATTAAATCTTGGATCGCGTGCTTCAATGGAAGCATCGATCAGTTGGGTTACCTGGACCTTGAGGAAAATTAAAGTGAGTATTAGGGTCATAATTCTTCGGGATTGGGTTAGGAGGAGGTTGCGATTGATGAGCAGTAACTAATACCTTTTCTATTAGTAAAGGAAAAAGTACATTCAAAGATTGCCCTAAGGGCATAAACACTCGATCATAGCGGGCTCTCCTCTGCTCTGGAGTCATCTGCATCCCCTGTCCATTCTTTGTTCTCTGCATTGGTTCAGTTCTGACTGGTGCTAGTTGGGCTGCCTTGAATTGGAACGAAGTTATATTATTATTAGGCCTGGTGTTGACAATGTTCTGGACATCGACCGTCGCTCTCTTCTTGTTTCTCTACTCTGAGAACCTCTTAACTCCACTAGTTCCATTGGGTGTATTCTTACTCAGGCGACCCTCCCTGATAGCATCTTCACAACGATTTGTGTTCCTTACTAGATCAACGAAGCTGGACTGCTGCTAGTACACTAGAAAGTCTAAGATTATTGGCAACGTATTTTTGGAAATCATTTCTATTTGTTCATCATCAGGTATCCTGTTTCTAACCTAAGATGCCAATGCTCTCCAACGTCTCAAATAATTGCTAAAAGTTTCATTTGAGTTCTGCTTCAAACGGGCAAAATTTGACTTGTATGGTTCAATGTCTATGTTGTAGACTTATTGTTCTTGAACTAAATGCATCAAGTCCTTTCAGGTCATTATCATAGATGGTTCTAAAGATGTGGACCATCTCAAGGCCTGACCAGTCAAACTTTTCTGAAAGACCTTTATTAATAGTCTTTCGTCCCCCTCATACTGGCACATGTCCCCACAATAAGACTTGAGGTGTGCTATGGGATTGCCGGTGCCATTATATTTGTCAAAAGCCGGCATTTTAAATTTTGGGGGCAAGGGGACCTCAGCGAATAAACATAAATCCGAGAAGTCTGTGGTGTGGATTTCAGCACCACCCATCTTCAACAACTGCTTCTGAATTTTTTCTAACTGCTCTTTTACTGATTCCTTGGAAATGGGGGCCGCTTTCTCAACAGTCGATTGTGCTTCACTCTAGGCTACCTGGGGGTGGTCAATTATAGGAGGGTTAAGGCTGGTCAAGGCCCCGACATAAGCTCCACTGTTCCTAATCTCGTCCTCTTCATACTACTGGTCCACATAAGGTGCAGGGAGGGTGAGATTGTCTTACTAGTGCTGCATGGACTGGATGGGAATGGCCTGAGTGGGGGTTGGGTGAGTCCATTGGATGTTAGGGAAGGTTTGTCAGGTGATGGGATGAGTGGAAGTCAGATTTTGGGGTGGGGCTTGATGAGGCCATTGGGCATGGGGAAAGGCTTGGAACTGACTTTGGGATGTTGGGGTATGAGTGAATTGGTGTTGATGTAAGGCATGGGTTTGAGCTGGGTATGAGGGTTGTGGATGGATGAAATTTTAGAGAAATTGTGAAGGGTATGGGTGTGAGGCTCCAAGGTTAGGGCCTTGCTGGGCTTGGGTGTGGGCCATGAAGCCTTGGGAGGGTTGGGCTATGAAGGTTTGGCCCATGGTCCTTGGGAAGTTTGGGCCATAAAGCCTTGGGCATGATAGGTTTGGCCCAGTGGGCGTTGGTGTGTTTGGGTTATGGGCCATTGATGGGTCTGGGCCATGGGCCCTTGGTGGGTCTGAGCCATAGACCCTTGGTGGGTCTAGGTCATGGGCCCTTGATGGGTATGGCCATGAGGTTATGGGCCATTAGGCCTTGGGGTATGTGGGTAATGGGGGTTTGGGCCATTGGGCCTTGGGTTATGTGGGTAATGGGGGTTTGGATGGTGTGGTTGATGGGGGATTGATGGGGGTCATGGGGGAATGAGGCATGGAGGCTTGATAGGATATGGGATGGATCCATGGATGTGTGGTGTGGATGAGAGGGGATGTGTTAGGAGGCCTTCCACCTATTATAAGTGTGTAACATCTCCTCCATCATGGCCATGGAAGGGGGATTGGATGGAGATGGGTTATTTGAGGTTGGAGGGGCATGGATAGGGTGTGTGAAGAGGAAAAATTAGGCATGGCCCTGCTAAAATCGAGCATGACCCGGGTAAGTGGTGGGATATGAGGTGGGCTGGAAGAATGAGGTGGGGCATTGGGGGATTGATGAGGCATGTATGGGGCATAGAGGTGGAGGATGAGAGAAGAAAACTGGTCATGATTCTAAAAAAAATGGGCATGACTTGGATAAATGGAGGGATGTGTGGGGGTCGGATGCGGTATGGATAGATGTGGATTGGGTATGCATTGGGTGGATGAAAAATAGGGTATGTTGGTTAAAGTGGAGGATGTGGCCGAGTTTCGAACAGGTGTGGAAGGAAGGTGAGATGGGTTGGATATCGCCATGGATGAAGGCATGGCTTGGGAAAATGACTGGAAATGAGGAGTTGGATTTTGGATATTTTGGAAAGTGGTGGAAGGGAAAATAGGGGCACCGAAAGGGGAGGTTATGGTGAGGGTTAATTGGGTGAGGGGGTGGAAGTAAAGGCTTCTTCGGTATGGGAATGGGTTGGAGAATGTGGCGGGGATGAGTCAGGATCGATGTAAGTCGGGTCCACAGCCCACGACATAGCTCGGTATTGAGTCAAGTATGAATGGCTCAGATGGAGACCGTAAAGCTTCCTCCTTCTTTCCCTACGAGATGATGTTAGCGGATTCCCTGTGGTGTTGATTATTGTGTGGTGGAAACAAATTTAAAACAACGTAAGATAAAAGAATGAATTCAACACAACTAAAGTAATCCTAGACCTGTAAGATATCGAGCCTACTGTAGCAAGTTTTGATAAGTAAGAGTTTATCCCACAGAGAAATTAATCTAGATACCAGAATGGGCTATAATAGTAGATCTTCAGATCTAGCTACAGATCCGACAATCCTAAAGAAAGGGAGTTAGGTGTCATGACTAAACTAAATTAATCCTAATAAAAGGGAAATAAAATATAGCCCTATCCTAAAGAAAGGGTTAAGAAGAAGATGGTGATGGTGTGTGCCAAAATAAAATATTAAAAATGGTGAGAAGTAACCAGGTTAAGTTCATAGTTAAAGCAGTAATGTAACTCAGATTTAGTCTGTCTCTGTAGTGCTCCTTGCTGGACGCTATCAAAAGCCTCAACAAGGTAGGAGTATCCAACTTAACCCATGCCATTTGGGGTGCTCTTAAGGCTATAGGTTGTCCACTCAAATGTTCACAGTCTATCCTATAGAGTCTGTCAAATCCCATTGATCAAGCCAGAAGTTGCTAATCTAATCTAGAGGAGTGGACTGATCATTTTCCCAACCACTGGACCAGATCAGGCCATAAATATTATTGCAGCACTATGTAATGCCAGTGCTACAAGCTCCCCAGATCTGCGCACAGATCTGGCTGACATCAATAGATATTCTAACCCATAAAATCCTAAGTTTTTTGCCAAGGCCAACGGCTCACTGGTGCCCATAAAAATGATCATATAACAGGTTGAATAAAGCTCTAGATTCAGCTGGTCATTGCTATAAAAAGACCTGCAATGACTCAGCCTCAAGCTGCAACTACTACAGAGAAATCAAATCTAACATCTGATATCGGTTAGGTAAAACAGAGGGGAGCTAGTTCCTGTACAAAACCTCCTCACAAGGCTCTAGAAGCTCATGTGCAGGGGAGAAGAATCCTTTTCAAACATGTGGCTGGACACCACCTTAGGGCTATACTCTATCCACTCAAATGGTGGCAGGGTATTCCATTGGTCTGTCTATACCACAGAGGTCTGAGAAAAAATATGTAAACTGCTGCAACCACCATGGTCCATAGGCCTCCGAGCTCCCCAGATCTCACTACAGATCTAGCATTACTTTCCATGGGGCTATCAAACCAAGAGAAATCAGATGATAAATAATAAATCTACTAGAAACTGAATGGGCTAGTCCCAAATACATGGATCCTATAGACATCTAAGGGAACAATAAAATCTTTAGATTCAATTAGTCATTAAAGCATCAATCCATTAATAAAAGCAAACCTTACAATGAACTGCCTCCAGGCTGCAGCCTGTACACAACTGCTCATCTAAGATCCCAATGTATACAAAACCTATTACAAAACTGAAATAGAACTAAGCCTAACTACTTATAAGGGGATTAACTAGCAAATGCAGGGCTAAGGTAGAAGAAAAATAAGAAAAAGAGGTGATCAAACCCTAACCCTAACCCTAGCCTGCTAGAACTCTCAGCTGACAGAGGATGAAGGAAGGATTGATGATTAAAACTAAACTCTATGTGTAGCTTATATACTCTATCTATGCGGCCTTGGTTTTGAAGGGATTAACCCTAATTTTTCTAGCAGACGTGGCACTATTACAACCCTTCAGTGCCTTGAGATGTGCACCTCAAGATCTACACCTTGAGAAGTGTGCCCTAGCCATGGGAAATTCCCAAAAGATCCTTCTGTTAAAACTGAGAAGTAAGGAAACTGTGCTTTGCGGGGCTAGCACATGTATTAATTCATTCGCGTAGCTGCAGAGCCCTCGCGGAGTAGCCTTTGGATGGTGGGAAGTGCTCACTTGCGCAGCAAACCTTCAATTAATCGCGTAGTTCCCTTTACGCTGTAAAGCTATCGCGGAGATGATCTGGAGCGCCTGGATTTCTCGCGCAGTAGAGCTTCAGAAGCTCTCTCTCTCTCACTGAGTTCTCGCACAAGTATATTCTTGGGCTCGTGTAGTACTGGTAAGGCTTCAGAGTGCACGAAATCTGTGCAAGGAGAATTCTGGGCTTCTCTCTCTTCTTTGGCCATGCAAGAACTTTGCGAGATATATTTTGTTCAGTATACATATAGACTCGCTAAGTTCTGCGCGTGGCTACTTTAAGGCTTGATCTCTGAAAGAACTTCGCGATGGAAAATTTTAAGGATTTGCCTTTACAGCTCTCCTCTTGACTGCGCGCCCCATCTGCACAAGGGCATCTTCCATTGTGTCCTTAGCTTCGTGAGGAAGCTCCTCAACTCTGCGAGATCTGTCTTTTGATAAATTGATGCATTGCACTTGCTGCTATTGCAGTCTTCTCCATTCTCAGCTAACCTCATCCATCTGCTAGACTTTGGTCAATGATGACCAGAAAATAAGTCACCATGGTGAGCACTACCAAGGTGTTCCCTTAGACTTTGGCTCAACTGTCATCCTTGCATGTATTCTCTCTCTTCTTTGACCCAAAAAGTATGGATTTTATATTAAGCTACATAGATTATTACTAACTATAAAACACACTTAACAAATGATTATTAGTCTGCTTCAAGGTCTATCAAAGGCTAGGTTAAGAGGTGAAAAGTGGTACTTTTCAGTGAATAGCACACCCCCAAACCTAGTCTTTGCTAGTCCCTGAGCAAAGAAAAATTTAAAACAACTATTCTAAAAATTTAAATGTCACTTTCGTAGGGAGCACAGATACATTTAGCATATGTACCAAGCCTTTTAAACCCCTAAGCGATCCCTAGTGGAGGAGTGAAGTCTTCTGAGGGTTTTCAGTAAAAATACCCACAAACTTCTCAAAAAAACAATTAACAAAAGTGCAAAATTATCAAGTTAGCTGTCAAGAAATAGAGCATTAGTTTACCTTTGATTCAAAAAATATGAGGAATTTGAACATATGATATACATAGATATTTAATCATCATAGCTTCTACATAGATGCACATCATTTCCAATTATCTCACAGCAGGGGAAAACATCACATGTAGACCAGTACTGAGTTCATCATTAATTCAAAAATTAGGTTATAGGTCATGCCCAATATATTCAACATCAGACCCAATGCTTACTAGACATACTTCTCATAAGGAACTTTGAGGGTCTCTCAACCTCAAGAGCAGTTACAGGTCCCAAATGGGTCTGTAAGCATGAGCATAGGTGTAGCATCTAAGTTTTGGCATCATTGGCTAATCCTTACCATAGATTGGACAACTCTTTGTCTCTGCATGACAGCTCATTCAACTTTAGATCACAGGGTCTTTTGACTGGGTTGTAATGTGGCTTATAGGATAGGTTATAAAGAATGGAAGGTTGAGAAGGGATTCAAAGTTGAGAAATCAGTAGGTGAAGGAGGTGATTCATGACTTCCTCTCCTGTAATTCAACACCTTTCATCTTCTTTAAAATTCTTCAGATTTGAAGTGGCCAGCTTCTCCTCTTATTTTTGATTTTTCAATGAACTTTTCCTCTTGACTCCTCTTTTATTCCTCTTTATTATTATTTTTCATTCTTTTGGATGAATTTTTCTATTTTATTTTTTGTTTTTCTGACTTGTCACCTCTCTCCTCTGCTGCTACACTTCTAAGCTTTAAGTATCTCTTCTCCATTTACCCAATGTTGACCTTATCTTGTCCATCTTTAGCTCCTTCTCCTTTACCTTCTGAGTTCTCAGAGTGAGGGTAGGTTTGAATCAGGTCCATAGGTTCAGGTACAACTACTCTGGTGTATTTTGAAGAAAATTGGAAATTAACGCTCAAAGGGTGTGTGTACAAGGGCAGTTGATTAGGGTTTGCCTGTTTAAGCTCAAACTGTTCAAGAGAAGGCCTTGATCCTTTCCTAGGTGTCATGAGTGCTGTCAGCTATTTCAACTTGGAGGTGCCTAACTTCTAGTGAGAGTATCGACTCAGCTAGTCCTTAGAGCTAGAAAAATTGCCTCAGTCACTCCTCAAAGAAAGGAAAAAATTTTGTAGGCCCAAATTTCACTAGTTATAGTCTTCCATTGAACTGTTGGGCATGTTCTTACCTTTTTCTCTCCTTAGTGATTCACTAAGTACTGATACAAGTGAGTTTTCTTGGTGTTCACATTATGGAAATGCTAAAATTTAAAAGCTTATAGTGCCTAAAGGTTTGCAAAAATTTTAAATTTCTCCATTTTTTATGATTCCTAAGTGAACATGGCTCCATTTCTATCTTACTCACTTGACTCTGCTGCATTTAGGTTAACTGCTTCAATGGCAGATCCTGCCACACCCCTAAACCTATGAGGAGCAGTGTCCTCACTGATTCAAAGTTAGATATGGATGGGTAGCAGGTTTAAAACTGAGGGATGAAAAAGAAAATGACACAACAGAAAAAGAAAACACACAACACAAAACAAACAAACAAATAAACACAGAAATAAACAAAAGCAGATTGGATACTAAACAGAATAAAGAGTACTTTCATTATAACATCTAAAGTATGTACAAAGTAAGGGAAAGAAAAGTACGAAATTCACATACTACTGCCTAACTAAATACATGTGCATAATTTAATCATCTAATTATCTGCTGGTTACTTCTTAATTTGGACCCCTTTTGCTTTATCTTTCTTCACAGCAACAGCTTCTTGAGCAGGACCAGCAGTTGTGGCTGGTACTCTTCCAGTAGATAGAGCTAGTTGCCTTTTCAGGATTTTATCCTTTTATTCAGCTAATTCAGCTCGAGCTATAAGGAGCTCCCTGATCTCCTTTGAGGCAGTCAACCTCCTCTCTAATCCATCAGCTCTCAGCTTTTCTATTGCAGCAACCATTTTTTCTTATTCAGCATTTAGCTTCTCTTGTGCAACGATACTCTCTTGGGCTTTATATAAACACAACAGTTGTTTCCATCCCCTTATTATGTTCTTGAGCTGCCTCTCGTTATCCAATTTAATGCGATAGATTCTTTCTTCATAGGATATCCTGATTGATGTTCTGATAGTAGCCATCCCTCAAATGACATTCTTTTTGAGATAAGGATTGGATTGCATTGTATGAAGGAGGGTGGAGTATGGGGGAATGGAAAAAGAAGAGGCATGAATCAAAGACTGTTGTTCCTTACTTAAAGAAAGGCCAACCAGGAATGAAAAAGGGGTGGGCTATGAAATTACGGATGGAAGCTCAGGTTGGGGTTCCAGGTCAGGTTCTGTTTGGATTAACTTGGAAGAGGTGGGTATTAAGTCATCCACATCTGTTGCAGCATCGGAGGTGGCTACAACAGGGGGAATATCTTGGTCAGTTAGTGTGGAGGCTTCAGTGTAAGTAGGAAGGGGTATGGTGGTTGCTAAGGATAAGGGTTGGGATAAGGTGTCCAAAGTTGATTGTATGGCTTACAGGCAGGTCTCTAGGTAGGCCTGGTTTTGGAGAGTTGAGGCTAGGGATTGAATATATGTCTCAATGGTGGCTTGGGTTTGGGTATTGGCCAGCATATGGGACTGTAGGGAGAGTAGGAGGTGCAAGATTTGGGGTAAGAGGTTAGGTATGGTAGTGGTTGTGGGTTGGGTAGGGGGAACAAGTTGAAAGGGAGAAGTGGTTCTATGTGTGAAGGTAGTGGCCTGAGGTGGTGGATGATGTGGAGGGGTGAGGTGAGTCTGGGAGAGGGGTATACTCTAAGTTGATGTCTCGTAGGATAATGGACATCATAGTGGAAAATTCCTCTCTTGAAAAGGGCTCCTGGTCATAGGATAAGGGAATGGATTAGTCTATAGGCTCATCAGTGATAGGTATAAAAGGTGGGGAATAAAGTGGGGTTTCAAAGGTATGGGTTGTTGGTTCATAGGGTATGGGTATGGGGTCTGGAATGGCTGTGGTTTCAGGGATTGGAATTGTTTGGGAGATATAGGTGGGATGGGGTGCAGTAGGGGTTTTGGTAGGTTTCTTTTTCTTTTGGTATTGGGTCTTGACCGGTGGACTAGGGTGGGCTGGAAAAATGGGTAGGGGGGTAGAAATGGGTAGGGTGGTTGTGGCTATGGTGGTTGGTGATATAGGGTCAGGTAAGGGTAGTGGGCTTGTGATGGGCTGTAATGTCTAGGTTGAAGGTGGAGGTGGTGTGGAGGGGGTTAGAGCTAGCATGGAGGTAGAGGTAATGGCTGAGGAGGTGATGGTTGTGTTGGCTAGCACAAGTGAGGTGGAGGATGCAGCAGCATCGGCAGTAACAGCTGCAGTAGTAGCTGCTTCAAGAATGGTGGGGACTGCATCTCTCAGTAGCTCCTCTCTCTTCTTTTTCTTCTTCTCTATCATGGTGCCACTGATTCCCCACTGTTTCTTTCCACTCTTTTTGGGGTTCAGGGCCACAGTCTCCTCCTCCCTTTTAAAGGGGTATTTTCCTCACTGTAGTAATGCAATAATCAATCTACAATAAGGAAGGACATGAGGTTTCTTCATGATTTTCACCTTCTCACATAAATCTTTAATCCCCTCAAAAACTAACTTGGCTGCATTCAAGTAGTGATTTCTGTGAAATGAGAAGAGGGCATCAGCTATGGGGTACCTCCTCTCCTGCTCATGCCTAGAGTAATACACATTTTTCCTCAATACAGCATCCATGAGCCTGAGGTTGGGGTGCAGATCCCTCTTCCTAATTGAGTCACCTGAGGCAGTGATCCCTCAAGTTAACTCCCTGGCTATCTCAATAATGGTGGCAGTCAAAGGAGGACCCAAGCCACACTTAGGGCTATACCTGGCTGGTATCCCCAGTATTTTTGCAATGTCTGCCTAGTTGAACAACATCTCAAAATCATCAATTAATACCAGCAGTGCTGGGTTCCCATCGTCACTAGTTTTCAACCTCATATTCTGATACAATAATCTGACTAATCTTGGGAAAATTTGCTGCATTTAGGGCCTCAACAGTGGCAGCAAGGATGCCTTGGTCAGAAATTCAATGGGGGCAGAGGTATCTGGTAGTTCCTCAAAATAGACTTTGTCAAAGATGGTTTCAGCCTCTAGCTGGATTGCTTACATAAAGTCAGAAGGGACCCTGAGGTAGTCAGTAGTCGCTTCCTCCTCAACCTCAGGGACCACAACTTTGCCCTTTTTTTATTTCTTCTTTGATTTTTTAGGGCTCTTAAAAGGTGGGTGCTCTCTGGTCCTCTTCTTTGGGGTGGTTTTCTTCTCTTTTGGGGTTGTTGGCCCAACAACTGGTGAGGGCACCTCAAAGGTCTCCAATGTGGAGGCCTCTGCAATCCTTACAGATTTTCTAGTGGCCACAGGGCTGCCACTGGCAGACAGGTTCAGCATTGCAGCTAATGTATCTATAAATTTTGAACCCGTGGATATAGGTGCTCAGATTGTGAAAATTAGGGCTCACCAATCTTAGAACATGCAGATCACACTGAATAAGCACAGAAGCTTTAAACTTATGCCCTTTTTCTCTCTAATAAATAAATCAATCACAACACAAAGAGAGGAATCGAGATCATACCATTTGAGAGCTTGGATTCCACCTAAAAATGTACACAGTGGCTCAAATCCCCCAAAGCTTGCTCGAAGTGATCAGGAGTAGCTGGGAAAAAAAATGATGAGAGGAAAATGCCTGAGGTGGTGTGGATTACAAAGTAGAGAAGAAAGGAGAGGAAAGGGATGTCGGTTTTTGTGCTGGGAAACTAGGGCAGACAGAGGAAATGAAGAAAATGAGAGGCCTCGCTGAGTTTATAGAGCAAATCCTGTGATTCGCGGAGTTGGCAATAGGAGCTCGTAGAGTAAAATTCTCATGCAGTTGGCATTTAAATTTGTGAGACATTCGGTCATGTAGAAGAAAAAACTGCCTCACATTAAAATTCACGGAGCTGAATCAGTGGCTTTGGTGCGCGAGAGCTATTACCTTTCAGAATTATTACCTTGCGTAGTAGTCACGCAGAACACCACATATGACACATTTTTATGCTCAGACTGGGCTCACGGAGCAGAAAGTAACTCTGCGAGGCACTTTTTCAACCATTTATCAGGTCTTTTAGCATGCGAGCACCCTAAGGGATGGCTTGCGCAGCAAATTTAGGTCCTCTAGATCTACGCGACAACATTTTCTCACAATCTTTACTTTGTTAGCTTAGTGCACCACATTGGTTAGTGCATCCATGCTGTTGTGCATCCAACCACTGTGCATAAGCACCAACCCTCAGACAGGTACTTCATTTCAACCATAAAAATATATGCCCATTTTCAAACATCAGATCATCAACATTGCAGACTCTTAAAAAAAAAAAAAAAAAAAAATTCAGGTCAACTTCATGCAAGTTATGATAAGGGTACCTCACCCATTTGTCAACAATCACATAGAAAGTTCAGATGACAAATATGCATATGTATTCAATCACAAAAATGCAAACACAGATAAAGCAACATAAGCATTTCAACATCACTCTAAACACACAACTGACAGATTTCTAAAGAACACAAAGCAAAACAACATTTTCATACATATTATACACTTATTACCAACCTTTTGATCACTGGGCACTAGCTTCCTCTTGAGTAGCGGATGCATCACCAATCATATACTGACCTTTCAGATTTGTCAGGGGATGACTAGACAATTTTCCTTCGTCCCTCCTATTCAGAGCAGTATAAATCTGGCCCAGCTAGTCCTCAATTTTCTTGATGCTCTGTCCATGAGAATTAATAGTCTGCACCAAGCTTCCCAACTTTTGCATTGAAGCCAGCATCTGCTCTTAAAATGAAGAGGATCTGGGCTGTTGTGGAGGCAGGGCCAATTGGTTGGATGGTGGGGCAGGTAACAGAAAATTTTGCCTCTGTGGGTACCCTTGATTAAACTGGTGCTGGGGTCTGTAAGGAGCTACCATCTACTGCTGCTGGGGTTGAGGAAAAGCTACCACATTGGAATTTGGTAGTGGGGGCATTGTTTTAACATCTCCTGGAATCTTTCCCAAGCTTCATAAAAATCCTCAGTTGAGGACTGAGTGAATGACAAAATATTTGTCCTAATCTGTCTGGTTTTGTTCATGGGAAATAATTTGGTCAGAAATTTGGTTTGAAGGTCACTCCATGACTATATGCTGTTGGCTGGGAGCTTTGATAGCCATGTGCTGACTTTGTCCTTTAGTGAGAAAGGAAGAAGCCTCAGTTTGGTGGCCTCAGGTCCCAAGCTAGCAATATTGAAGGTAGTGCAAAGTGTTAAAAATTGGACTATATGCTTGTAGGGATCTTCTTTACTAAGCCCATGAAATGAAGGCAACATATTGATGGTGAAGGATTTAATCTCATAATTCCCTTGAACAGAGGGGAATTGAATGCAGAAGGGAGAGGTGTACTCCCCAGGTGCATTGTACTCCTTTAATGTTCTCTGCCTCTCAGCCATGATAGCTGGTTCAGTTTCAATTGTAGAGCCCTGTGGGATACGTCTAGGTCTAAGGATCCTTTCAACCTCTAGATTTGGAGGTTCTAGCTCAGGGTTTAAAGACCTTCTACCATGCATATACTCACACCCACAATAAGTACATAAAATGCTCACAAGCACACACAAAGAATATTTCAAACAAAAATTAATAACTATACAGATTTACACTAAACAAATAACAAGGAATTATACATAAATGGATTAAGATTTAGGGGAAAGGAAGTGCAAACAGAGCTAGTTTCACTCTAATTGTAGCTCTAGCTTTTCCCTTCTTCTACTGTTCATTTCTGCAAAATCCCATAAAGAATCAGTAGTACTTTTATTCTAGTTTAGGTACAGCTATAAAGAATTTGGAAATCTAAATTATAGTATAATTTAGGTCTACTAAAAAGATCAATATCCCCGGCAATGGCGCCAAAAACTTATTGTATCGGATTCCCTATGATGCTGATTATTGTGTGGTGGAAACAAATTTAAAAACAAAGTAAACTAAAAGAATGGATTCAGTACAACTAAAGTAATCCTAGACCTACAAGATACAAGGCCTATTGTAGCAAGTTTTGATAAGTAAGAGTTTGTCCCATAGAGAAATTAATCTAGAACCTAGAATGGGCTATAATAGTAGGCCTTCAGATCTGGCTATAGATCTGACAATCCTAAAGAAAGAGAGAGTTGGGTGTCACGACTACACTAAATTAATCCTAATAAAAGATAAATAAAATATAGCCCAATAAAGAAAGGGTTAAGAAGAAGATGGTGATGGTGTGTGCCAAAATAAAATATAAAAAATGGGGAGAAGTAAGCAGGTTAAGTTTAGAGTTAAAGCAGTAATGTAACTCAGATTTAGCCTGTCTCTGCAGTGCTCCTTGCTGAGACGCTATCAAAAGCCTCAACAAGGTAGGAGTATCCAACTTAACCCATGCCATTTGGGGTGCTCTTAAGGCTATAGGCTGTCGACTCAAATGGTCACAGCCGATCCTATAGAGTCTATCAAATCCCATTGATCAAGCTAGAAGTTGCTAATCTAATCCAGAGGAGTGAAGTGATCATTTTCCCAACTACTCGACCAGATCACGCCATGAATCCTATTGCAATAATATGTAATGCTAGTGCTACATGCTCCCCAAATCTGCATCCAGATCTGGTTAACATCCATAGGTATTCCAACCCATAAAATCCTAAGTGTTTTGCCAAGGCCATTGGCTCACTGGTGCCCATAAAAGGACCATGTAACAGGTTGAATAAGGCTCTAGATTTAGCTGGTCATTGCTACAAAAGGCCTATAATGACTCAGCCTCCAGCTGTAACTACTAAAGAGAACTCAGATCAAATTTCTGATATCGGTTAGGTAAAATAGAGGGGAGTCAGTTCCTGTATAAAACTTCCTCACAAGGCTCTAAAAGCTCATGTGCAAGGGAGAAGAATCCTTCTCAAACATGTGGCTGGACCCCACCTTAGGACTATACTCTCTCCACTCAAATGGTCACAGGGTATCCCATTGGTCTGTCTATACCACAGAGGTCTAAGAAAGAACATGTAAACTGCTGCAACCACCATGGTCCACAGGCCTTCGAGCTCCCCAAATCTCACTATAGATCCAGCATTGCTTTCCATGGGCTAGTCCCAAATACATGGATCCTATAGACATCTAAGGAAATCATAAGATCTTTAGATTCAATTAGTCATTAAAACAGTAATCCATTAATAAAAGCAAACCTTATAATGAACTGCCTCCAGGCTGCAGCCTGTACACAACTGCTCATCCAAGATCCCAATGTATACAAAACCTATTACAAAATGAAAATAGAACTAAGCGTAACTACTTATAAGGGGATTAGCCAGCAAATGCTGGGCTAAGAGAGAAGAAAAATAAGAAAAAGAGGTGATCAAACCCTAATCCTAACCCTAGCCTGCTAGAACTCTCAGCCGACAGAGAATGGTGGAAAGATTGATGATTAAAACTAAACTGTACATGTTGCTTATATACTCTGTCCATGCAGCCTTAGTTCTGAAGGGATTAACCCTAATTTTTCTAGCAGACATGGCACTGTTACGACTCTTGAGTGCCTTGAGATGTGTGCCTTGAGATTTGTGTCTCGAGAAGTGTGCCCTAGCCATGGAAAATTCCCAAAAGGTCCTTCTGTTAAAACTAAGAAGTGGGGAAACCGTGCTTCGTGGGGCTAGCATATGCATTAATTCATTCGCGCAGCTGCAGAGCCCTCGGGGAGTAGCCTTTGGCTAATGGGAAGTGCTCACTCGCGCAACAAACCTTCAATTAATCGCGCAGTCCTTTACGTTGTAAAGCTATCATGGAGATGATTTTGAGCGCCTGGATTTCTCACATAGTAGAGCTTCAGAAGCTCTCTCTCTCACTGAGTACTCACGCAGGTATGTTCCTGCGCTCGTGTAGTAACTGGTAAGGCTTCAGAGTGCACAAAATCTGCGCGAGGAGAATTCTGGGTGTCTCTTTGTTCTTTGGCCACACAAGAACTCTGTGAGATATATTTTGTTCAGTATACATATAGACTTGCAAAATTTTGTGCGCGGCTGCTTTAAGGCTTGATCTCTGCAAGAACTTCGCGATGGCAAATTTTGAGGATTTTAAATCGCGAGATCTTCGTGATGTCTTTACAGCTCTCCTCTTTATTGTGCGCCCCATCTTTGTGAGGGAATCTTCCACTACATCCTTAGCTTCGCGAGGAAGCTCCTCAAGTCTGCGAGATCTGTCTTTTGATACTTTGATGCATTGCACTTGCTGATGTTGCAGTCTTCTCCATTCTCAGCTAACCTCATCCATTTGCTAGACTTTGGTCAATGATGACCAGCAAATAAGTCACCAGGGTGAGCACTATCAAGGTGTTACCTTAGGCTTTGGCTTAGCTATCATCCTTGCATGTATTCTCTCTCTTCTTTGGACCAAAAAGCATGGATTTTGTATTAAGCTGCACAGATTATTATTAACTACAAAACACACTTAACAAATGATTATTAGTCTACTTCAAGGTCTATCAAAAGCTAGGTTAAGAGGTGAAAAGTGGTACTTTTCAGTGAATAACAGATGACGGAGAGCACGATGATGCCGTTGTGCCGGTACTAAACAAGACTCTATTTTTGAGTTTTTAAATTTTTATAAGTGAAAAGAAATAAGGATTTCAGGGCCTTTTGAATTCCCTTCTTGAGTGGCTCTCGTACCCTAAATAGGTCCCGCGGCAAAGGTTCCAAAGCACTTCAAAAGAATCAAAGGGAAACCCCTTGATCTATTAAAGACACAAAAACCGATGCAAACAACTTGATCCCTTAAAACAAGTTAAAAGGAAGTTACCTTCTCTTGACCGACGAGGGTGTATTAGGTGTCGAAGATTGTGGATCCTAAATAGAAGCACTAAAGATATTAATCGGGGAGTCCGAGGTGTGAAAAAGTCCTCAGATTCGGACTGTTGCTGCCTAAAACCAACCTGGCGCAACTATTAGGTGCGCTAGTGTAAAAATGTCTGAGATAAGTCTGGCATAACTAATACATGTGCCAATGTATTTCTGGGGATTTTTGCATTGACGCATGTAATAGTTGCACCAGACAAAGATGGATTTCCAGATATTTTGACAGCAACACTCTCAACCCAAAATGAGTCTCCAAACTAATTTTTTGTGGAAGTTGTGCTTCCGGGGATTGACTATTTATATGATATGTCTCTTTCCTCACCAATCCTAAGGGTTACAAGGTCGATTTGGGTTCACTAACACTCACTTTTTCTCTGTGTTTTAAGCTTGGTAACGAGAAGGTTACCCACCCGATATACCTTAAGTGCAAGCACTTTTCTCAGGTACTAGGTGGGCTGGGACTTTTCCGGATCATCACAACTAGGGGCTGTCGCCGTACTAAGACCCATGAGTTTGTATGTGTGCCTAAATACACCAACCCTTGAAAATCTAACTCATAAAAATTAATTTAAATCCCTTTTGTTGATTCAATTTTACTTTTCACTTTTAAGGAAGTTTTCTTAAGTTCAAAGACCGGGGGTGAGGATCCCGTGCCGCCTCTACGGGCCGACGTTCACTAGCGAAATATGATTATGAAAATTAAAGGCGCAAGTAGACCCGTCAAACGGCTAAGGCACTTAAAATGATAGAAATGTAAAAAAATTAAATAACAATGAACAAGTAGGCCCGCCGATCGGCTAAGGTACTTGAAATGACAGAAACGTAAAGAAATTGAATGCGGTGGGCAAGTAGGCCCGCCAATCGGCTAAGGCTCATAAATGACGTAAAAGTAGGGGTAAGTAAAATGATATAATCGAAGGGGTGAGTAAAAATAGTAAAAAAACAATAATAAAGGTTAGTAAAAATAAAAAACAAAAGGCCAAATTTAAGGGGAAGCTCTACTAGCTAATCCTCAGCAGAGTCGTCATCTGTGCAATAGTTGATTTTTGTCAAACCCTTCGCGACGATGAACTCGTACTAAATATTTAGAGTTGCCACCCAGAGCTTTTGGTGTCCCAGGAAACCTAGATCAATTTTATAAGCACTGAAGTGACACAAATATGACTCTGAATCTGGGCTATGCCAAAGGCTATTGGGTAGGGGCTTCGGTTATCGATTGGGAAGGTGTTAGGCACCCATACAACCCGCTTAATGCAGTCTCTACTTATGGCCAAAATAAAAATGATATATAAGAAATAAAAATACCTTCCTCTTATCCAAAGGGCTTTAAAATCTTATTTGTACCCCTCCGTTCCTACTAAAAATTTGACGGCGTAACGACACAAATGAGAGGATGGAGGGAGAACCTAGAAGGTAGAGGAGTAGAGGGGAGAGCCGGAGCTCTCAAGCCCTTGTTGCTCCATTGTGAAGTTTGGCGCTGGCTTGCTTTGGTGAGCTTTTGATGACTTGCATAACTTGATGATGGATTCTAACACCTAGGGTGGATAGGTAAGAGGTAGAGAAGGGAGGCTGGGGGGTAGCACACACCTTAAAACTAAAGCTTTTTGGTTGTCTAAGCACTTGTAGCAGTTAGGGTGAGGTAAAGCTGTAAATTGAGAGGTTGAGAGCTCTGTAAGAAGATTAGATGTTGCACAGATTACAGATCTAAGAACAGTTGTACTGTAAGTTGTATTGAATTAGTAAATTATTGGTTGTAAAGTTAATTTGAATCTATAGATCTCTTGATTTCCATTTGATTTTCCTAGATTTAATATCCATGTAGATGCCTGAGCTTATAGCCTTGCATTCACAATATTTGCAATGATTTAATTATTTTAATTGAAACCTTAGGATTGGAGGAAATCCCTAGGTTGATCTGTGACCATTAAAGTGGACAGATCATAGCCTTAAGATCAATCCAATTCTCTGGTGTAGATTGGATTTTTCTACCTTGCATTTGTGCTTATAGCCAAATGAAGGATAGTTGCAAATCAATTGATTGCTTTTGAGCCAATCAATTTTTAGTGAAGACCAAAATCCCCAGATGCTATTCTCCCCCTTTTGATTTTAATTCTCCAAATCATTTTCTCCATTTCTTTAAATCTGTGTTTTATTCACTTCTGGATCATTAGCATTTACATTTAATTTTCTATAGTTTTAGTAAAGTGATAACCCTTTAAAACCTCTCCTCTTTCCTTTCTTGCTCTATTTTAAATTAGGATAGGATAGAGTGTCAGATCTGTTGTAGATTTGGAGATTTACTATGTTTTGAAGCACATTTCTCTATGGACATACCCCTACTTACCTCTTTAAAGCTTGCTGCAATAGCCCTGATTCTTGCAGGCCTGGCTGCTTACCTTGGTTCCATTTGTCTGTGATTTTCCTATTAGTGTGATGTTTTTAACCTCTTAATAATTACATGGTAGGCAGTACAACAGTATCAAACCTCAGAGATTTGTCTTTTATCTTGATTTAATTCATGTTTTATTAAATACTTTGTAAAATCAGATTTCCTAAATTATCCTAAAACAAATAAAAGAAAACCTAAATAGCTTTGAAATAAGAGAGGAGAAGGTAATCTGAAATCTCTCTTGGATTTCAGATCTGTAAATAATAAATCCTATTTTTTTTCTATAATGAATCTCAGGTACACCCGCTCCTGGATACATTCTCAGTCACTTCGTATATGAATTAGGAAAATCTAATCGTCAAAGAACTATTAGACGAACCAACAAAACTAACGTACAGGGCCTAGTCTGTTGGTGAATATCCTATCTAGGCTAACCCCAATCCCTACAAGGCCACTGAGATTATTTTAAACAAGATTACAACATTACCATCGCGTTCTCGATATATTCAGAACCTTGAACATGCAATTGTACTATAATTAAATTCAAAAATAGAAAAAGAAACAAAAATTCATTAAATACTTATCCGAAATTTACAAGAGATCCCAGCTTTAAGCTTTAAGCATGCATCAAATCAAAAACCTTCATGATTGCTGAATCAGTCTCTGATGATGATCACATTCAATCTTCCTCTATTTTAGAACTAAACCAAACCTAAACTATGGAAACTCATGCCAGAAGCTCTCTAGAAAAGTCTGCTGTGTGAGTCTCTTCAAACCTAACCCTAGGGTCCTTATTTATAGAGTATAAGGCCCTAACACAGTTATACTTGGCAAGAAACTCTATGGGATTCCTAAAAATCCTCCAAGGTAGACGAATCCAGAAAGAAATCTGCACTACTTTGAGTAATCCAACTTTTAGAAGAGAAATCCGGAGAAGATCTTGAATGCCGGAAGTTATCCATAGTTGGACCCGATTCTTCGCTTGAAAATACTGTTGTGACCAGTCGAAACTGGGTTCTCGACCGATCAAGCCTCAAATTTGTTCTCCAGGTTGCAGATTCTTCGTGGTGCTTCGAAATAACTTTAATCTCTGGTCGGTCGAACAAGTTGTGACCGATCGACACTGTATATTGATATTTACATATTCTATTTATTTAATTTTTGACTGGTTGAACGAGTTTTGACTGGTCCGTCTTAAGATTTCTGAAGCTTTTGAGAGAACTGACCGGTCGAACGAGTTTTGATCGGTCTGTCTTAAGATTTCTGAAGCTTTTGAGAGAACTAATCGGTCGAATAGCCATTTCGACCGGTCCACTTGGACTCTTCTCTTCTTCTCCGGACTGCTGCCTACTGTGTGATCCTGACCGGTCGGGAGTACAATTTTGACCAATCAAAATAACTTTTTTGATCTTTCCTTCAGTTGTTTTCCCTTGGATTCTTACCAAAGCTTCAGGTTTCTTCTTAACTTTGCCCTTTTAACTCATTTTGTGTTTATCTGGCTTTTGTACTTGTTGCAACCCAAGCAAACTAAATGCATACATTAGTAGTTAAACGAGGGCTAACATGGCAAAGAGTCGGGTATAATATACCATTTTGGAGACCGATCAATAATGATCGACTGATTGAAGCAAAAGCAAATATATAGGTAAATAGAGATACTAATAAATAGGAATTGAGAACATAAACCTGAAAATATAATCCGAAATAAAAAAAGTATAAAAAATAATAAATAATCCATACATATTCCCCATAAACAAAAATTTTAACTGCTAAAATTACGAACCACTTTTATATAACAAAAAATATTTATAAATGACACCAGGGTCATACCCCCTAAATATACAACCCAAAACAGAGACCTAAAACTAAAACACCAGAAAAAGCTTGCTCGAATGATGATGCACAGGAGGAGAAGTGATGACGAGGTGGATTGCCAATGCCTCGTGCACAATTTTCTAAGACACACTCAAAGACACCCGAGGCCAAGAAGCACACTTAAAGAGGGCCAATCAAAAAATCCCTAAAGGAGTAGCTCACAGGAGGCCAATTAGGAGAGGCAAGCACAGGATAAGAGGGGAGGAGACAAAAATAGCTCTCTTTGCTCTTTTCTTTAGCTTTCAACCCTCCACCTTCTTCTCTTCCATCTCTTCCTCCAACATATTAGTACTTCAGGTCAGATCAACATCATTGTCCATAGTGCTACTCCACATCAAATCAACTTCATCGACCCCATAAGTAATTTACCATTACAAACCCCTTTAGGGCATAGCACCCGAGAGGCAAGCACAGGATAAGAGGGGAGGAGACAAAACTAGCTCTTTCTGCTCTTTTCTTTAGCTTTCAACCCTCCACCTTCTTCTCTTCCATCTCTTCCTCCAACATATTAGTACTTCGAGTCAGATCAACATCATTGACCCTAGTGCTACTCCACATCATATCAACTTCATCTACCCCAGAAGTAATTCACCATTACAAACCCTTTTAGGGCATAGCACTCGAGAAATAAAATAAAAAGGGAGAAAAGACATCTAAATAATACACCAAATTTACAAATATTAAATTCACAAAACAAATAAACACAAGAAAAAAAATAAGTACACTAAAACGCAAACTCCCGAGTACCTATATATAGGCAACAATCATGTGACTACAACGTGACAAGTGGCTAACCCATAGGCATTACTTATCTACCAAAATCAAAAGAAGACACCTAGTTGTTAATCTCTGAAAAGTACCACTTGTCACCCCTTAACATGAGCTTTGATAGACCTATGAGTGGACTAATAAATGCTTGTTATGTCTTATAGATAGCAGTAAAAAGCAGTCATAGTGCAGAAATCCATCTCTCAATGCAGTTCAGACCCAACAGTGGCCCACTTAGAGAATGCAGCAACAACAATGTAGTGTTGAAGGAGTGAAAACAGGCTAAAAACAACCTATCGGGAGGTTACTGGAACCTATTGATAGGATCTGAAGGCTGAGAGAAGGAGGAAGTCATGAGGATGGGAGAATTCGATTGGATCCTGGAACCTATCGTGCAGTCGGAAATAAGAAGGGAGCATCCTATCGACAGGTTACCTAAGCTTGAAGAGAACCTGTCGATAGGATTCTAAAATCTGTCACGCTAAGGACACCTATCGAGAACCTATCAAAAAGTTGAGAACCTATCGACAGGAGCTAGAAGCAAACCTATTGAAATGTAGTGTGCAGAGATCAACCTATCGAAAGGAGCCCCCAACCTGCCGAACACACCAGATGAAGGCTGCGGATACTAGGGCTTTATTCTTAGCCCAACCTATCGGAACCTATCGAAAGGATCCTGAATCCTAGAGAAATGAACAGAAGGCTTGTTTGGAACCTGTCGAAAGCCTCAGAAACCTGTCGAAATCAACTGAAAGACTTCTCAGAAAAGCTATTATGCACACGCTGCAAGTTGGTGACCTGCTGCATGCAATTTGAGGCACTCTGGTGACCGGCATGAAGTCTCTAGAAGTGCCCTGGGAAACCCTAACCGACCCACGTGCTCTCCCCCAACTCTAACTAACTGAAAGAGCCTTCTAGAAGGGGAATAAAGGAGGGAATAATAGAATTATTCTGGAAGCTGTAATTGGTAGGAAAATTTGATCTGAGGCGGAGGAGGAAAGCTATAAAAGGAAGGGAAGCCATCAAAAAAAGGGGATCAATTCTGGATATCAGAGCTTGCATCGAAATTCTCTATTCTTCCTTTTAGCCCAACCATGGTTGGCTAATTTCTCTGGAGTAGCAAGGAGTGAGGTTGGATCAATAATTGGGGAGAGTTGAGAATGTTATTAAGGGTCAGATGATGCACAGACTATAAATTTGAGAGCCATTCATTGTATAACGATTTTATTTCAATGCAATGCAATGTTGGTTTAATTGTTGTAATTAAATCCATATTTCATCTGGTTTCATTTGGTGCTCGATTGGATTTGCGTAGATGGGAATAGCTCACCCACTTAACTGGTAGACCTCTTGGATATCATTTGATCTCCCTAGATCTGATGTTCTTATAATTGCCTATTTCTGTGGCCTGGTAGTTGCAACATTTGTAGTGATTATACTGTTCTGATAGAAGCTTGATAATGGAGTGAATCTATTGGATGATCTGTGACCATTGAAGTGGACAAATCATAGCCTTAAGATCAATCCAAATCTCTGACTTAGATCATATCCTTTTACCCTGCAGCTGTGCTTATAGCTAGATGAGGGATTGATGCATTCTGAATTCTTTGTGACATTGTCAGCTCAATCCAATTACAGTAAGACCAAACTCTAGGCTGTTTCTCTCCATTTTCTATTTTAAATATCACCAAAAATTCCCTCACTTATAAGATTTGAACTCTGGATTTAATCTCAATTTATTTTCTGCATTTAATTGTGTTCTGTAGTTTAGATTAAAGTGACAACCCCTTAAAAACTCTCCTCTCTCTTTTGCTATTTTAATATTAGGCAGGGTGCCAGATTTGCCTTAGATCTAGAGATTTACTTAATTTTTAGCTCACATTTTCCTGTGGACATACCCTTACTTACCCTTTAAAACTTGTTACAACAGGCCCTAAATACTTGCAGGTCAATATGTCTACTTACCTTGGTGTGTGCAACCAATAGATCCTTTAATTGTGTGATTTTAAACCCCTTTTTGAACACAAGGTAAGTGGCCAATAAGTTTTGACGCCGCTGTCGAGGATTTGTGTGCTTAAAATTGGTAGATCTAAGTTTGTTTTAGTATAGATTGTAGATCTCTAATAGACTATTTAGTTTTTCACTAACTGCTTTTGAAAGTTTTTGCTGTTTTGGAATAGTTTCTATTATTTTTAATAGATTGGAAGCTGTGTCTAAGGAGAAGCATTGTGCTAAAATTTGCATCCCTCTACTCCTTTTATTTTTCTGATCTGTAGATTTGTAGATTTATTAGTTAATGGTGCTTATTCCTGACTGTTGTGTTAAATTTTCTCTGCATTGTGTGTGTACTAAGATTGTGAGTGGTGTATATTTGGAAGGAGAACTCTCAACCCTCAGATTGTTCCATTAAATCCAGAGGTTGAAAGAATTCTTAGATCTAAATAAATCTCACCCACATCTGTTACATCTGAATTTGCTGAAATGGGTGAGCAACCTAGAACCTTGAAGGAATTCAATGCCCCAGGGGTTTACAATTCTCCCTTTTGCATTCAATTCCCTGCTATTCAAGGGAACTATGAGATCAAGTCCTTCATAATCCAAATGCTACCCTCATTCCATGGCCTGACCAAAGAAGACCCATATAAGCACATTGATGAATTTCTAGGACTGTGCACTACATTCAATATAACAAGTTTGGGGGAGGAAGAAATCAGGATGAGACTCTTTCCTTTTTTATTAAAGGATAGAGCCAGGACTTGGTTGTCAATGCTCCCACCTAATAGTATTCAGTCCTGGAGTGATCTTCAATGTCAGTTTTTGGCAAAAAATTTCCCCATGTCCAAGACAAGCCAGTTGAGGAATGACATTATCATTTGCTCATGACCCAACTGAGGATTTTCACCAAGCATGGGATAGATTTAAAGAGCTCCTAAAGAAATGCCCCCATCATTAAATCCCTGAATGGGAGCTTGTTCAAAGTTCTATCAGGGAATTGATTCTAAAAGCAAAGATATGGTAGATGCCTCTTGTGGTGGTACTTACCTCTACAAAATTGCCGAGGAGGCTTGGGAGTTATTCGACATCATCAGTGAGAACTCCATGCAGAGAGAGACATTATCCAGGGACTTGGACATTCCTAGAATGGTGAAAGAAAATACCACAAGAGGGAAGATGTATGAGGTGAGTGGGCATAATGAGTTGGAAAGGAAAGTGGACAATTTGACCCAGAAGTTTGATAAGCTCATGGGAGCAATGCAGTCACCCATGGCTGCTAAAGTGGAGGAGGCATGTGTTATATGTCAGT
Organism: Chloranthus sessilifolius; assembly: GCA_021018995.1. Lineage (NCBI taxonomy): Eukaryota > Viridiplantae > Streptophyta > Magnoliopsida > Chloranthales > Chloranthaceae > Chloranthus > Chloranthus sessilifolius. Next base: position 63,392,692 of record CM037586.1, read on the forward strand.
CCCCCACTCACTCCCTTGAGGAATGCCCCTCAACTATTCAATTTCTAGATTTAGTGATGGAGCATGTGGCTGCCACTCAGTCTTTTGGGCAACAGCCTACTGCTAGTTACCAATGGAGAAACCACTCAGTCTTTTGGAGACAAGATACTCTTCCAAACCACCAGTAGCAGCCACAACAGCCCATGCCTTACAAAAGTACTTAGCCCTACCACCAGAATTACTTTCCAAGGCCCCATTATCAATAACCCATGACTCAGCCTGTGCAGCAAGCTGTACCCCCTCCAGCTGCTAGATCACTTTCTTTTGAGGAATAAGTTCTAGCCTCATTGCAAAACTTAGGACCCTTGTCTCAAACTGTGCACTCTCATAGCCAAAGAATTAAAAAGATAGAAGATCATCTTGGTCAGCTGTCTAATGCTTTGACCAAGAGAGAGGAAGGTAGGCTACCTAGCCAACTCATGGACAACCCAACGAGACGATATGTGGTAGGTGAGGTTTCTTCTTCTCATGAGGAAGCCAAATCTGTCACCACATTAAGAAGTGGAAGGCTGGTGGACAATCAAGTAGGTCGTGGGCCTTTGAAAATTTCAGAAAAAGAAAAAGAGAAGGTACAACAGGAGCAACCCATGTTGAATAAGATGGATAATGGGGATCCTTAAGAAAATAATAAAACTAAAAAAAGAGATGATGAGTTGGCTAAAGTTGCAAATGAGGGAGCAGTCCCACATTTGCCATTTCCTAAGGCAATGCAAGCACCTTCCCCTTTCGATAAAGGGCATGCCAAAATAGAGGATAAGATGAAAACTTTTAAGCAAGTGAAGATCAATCTGCCTGTTTGATGCAATCAAGCAGGTCCCAGGCTATGCCAAGTTTTTAAAAGACTTTTTGTACAACCGTGGGATTTGTGACTATCCCGTCGCGGCGATGCGCTCGCTTGCAAAAAATATAGAGTCGCCACCCGGAGCTTTTGGTGTCCCGGGATACCTATATCATTTTTATAAGTATCGAAGTGCCACAAATATGACTATGAATCCGGTCCACACCAAAGGCTCTTGGGTAGGGGCTTCGGTTATCGATTGGAAAGGTGTTAGGCACCCGATCAACCCGCTTAACGCGGTGTCTACTTATGGCTAAAAATAAAATGAAGCAAAAGAAAGGAAAATAGCTTCCTTTTGCCCAAAAGGGCCTAGAATCCTATTTGTGCCCCTCCGTTCCTACTGAAAAGTCGGCGGTGTAACGACACAAATGGAAGGATGGAGGGAGCTAGAAAGAGATAGGAGAAGAAAGGGGAGAGCCAGAGCCCTCGAGCCTTGTAGCACCGTAGGAGAGCCTTGCGTGACTTGCTTTGATGAGCTTTTGAAGGCCTTGTATGGTGGAAAATGAGGTTCTAACTCCTAAGGCTTGAAGCTAAGAGGTAGGGAAGGGAGGCTAGGGGATCACACACACCTAGGCTAAGGGTTTTGGATGCAAGAACAAGCTTGAAATGAGGTTGAGAGATTCTGGAATTTGGGTGAAAATGGTGCACAAAAGGGAGGAAGAACTTCTCACTTTGAGCTCTTTCTCTCTTAAGCAAATTTCTCAACCCTTAAACCAAGGGGTGGGGGGCTCTATTTATAGGAAATGGGTGGATTAGGAGACCACTAAAGAGCTAAATGGGTTTAACAATTATGTAATATCAAATCTAAGGTTTCCTAAGATTTTGAGAGCTTAGAAAGGTGTCAAGGTGGTTCTAATGGTGGAAGTGGGTTAGTGTTTTAAATCACTTAAGGGTTGCAAATAGGCATTAAAAGGGTGCAATAAAGTTTTCAAAACACACCCCAAGCACTGAGGTAGTCAACAAGTCAAACCCCAATTATAATTTTCGAGGCAAAATCTAGAGGTTACTGTTCATATATTTGGCGCAACTAACTAATAGTTGCGCCAGGCAAATATACAGTAAAACAATTCTGTACAGTAGCCTGGAAGTTGGCTTCGCGAGGGGTGGGGGGACCCATTTATACCTGGCGCAACTATTAGTTCACTAGGCTATTTCTGGGGGAAAAAAGCCTGGCACAACTAATAGTCACGCCAGGCAAATAATGGGGGAAAATGGCTTGGCGCAACTAAACTATTAGTTGCGCCAGGCAAAAATTCTTTCAAAATAGCTCAATTGTCAAATGGTCATAACTTTTGATATATAACTCTGATTGAGGTGATTTTTGGCTTGTTGGAAAGCTGGAAAAGTCCTCTTTCTAATAGTATATAATTCAGATCCTAAAGAGGTCTGTGTAAATTTTGGCCTTCTCTTTCCAACCACTACTCGGGAGGGTTTGACACTGGTCCAGGAAAGGGTTCTAATAGGTTTGGGAAGGTTAGGATTGATTCCTAAGGGTTCGAGAAGGTTCCTATGGGTTTGGACAGGTTCTTAAGGGTTTAAAAAGGTTCCTAAGGGTTTGGAAAGGTTCCTAAGGGTTTCATACATGCCATCAAAAGCTCAGAAGTGCACCTCTCTCGAAATGTATTTCGATCGGGCCTTGGGCCAAATTTGGATATCTACAGATGCCCCTCTTTGGTATCCAATCACTAATGAACGAATGCTAAAGAAAAGAGACATCTGAAGTGGCCCAAGGCATTACTGACGGGTCCACTGCATTCAGAACGAACTTCAAACATTAAATGAGTAACATGGTGAGAAAACGAAAGCCCTAGATGTCAGTCTAAACATTCGTTGCTCAAGGTAATCGGTCCCCAAGCGCTTAGCGACATTACTGGGCATAACCGAGGTGGAATGAGTTACGAACTCCCTATAGTCGGGAAAGACATTCGCTTCTCGGGATGATTTTGAAGGTATTTGATGTTTAAGATTTATTCTGAATGCAACAGCTTCGTAAGTATACCAATTCAAAGATAGGTGCGAAGTAAACATATGCAAGGCTCCACAGTTTGTGTCCAATCCTACGAGGCATTTGATTGCCCCATCTGACTATTTATGGGTGCCCCTAATTAAAGCAGGGTTTGAGATCTTTGGGTGAACCCATTGATCCCAAAGTTTATTTAGCATGACTGCCCGAGCAAAGTGAATAGATGTCACAACGCTTTTTGGGAGGACGTGACATTTTTGAAAACGTGCCCCGAATCAATATGACCTAGAGTATCCAACTTTAAGTATCGCTAAACAGATCAAACCAATCATTGGGTGTCTCCCAAAAAGGGGCATCCAATCCTAGCTTCCACCGACAATGATCAAAAATATCAATTAACTATGCATAAACATGCACCCATCAGGGGCGATAAGCAACAACAAAGGCGATGGAAGCCCCGACCCGGACCTATTCAGGTATAATTTACGAGAACAAACGATCATCATACAGATACCCAGATGCATGGCGTACACTTTACTGGGATATAGCTGCCCATACAAGTTTTAAGCCTGTAAAAAAATAAAAGGAAAATGAATCCTTCTGAATGAATGGTTGCACATGGTTTGATTGATACGTAATCTCATTCTCAATAGGTTGGTCTCAACCAACGATTGACCATTTCCAACGAATAATCTGAAGCTTAAGACACTTAAGTTCATATGAATCCAAAACAGAGCGCTCATTGCAAAGATTTAGCAGTGGAATCGACTCAATCGAAACATTGACTGTTTGACCAGGATTGACACCATTGCTCCTTCCTTGAAGTAGGATCCAGAATCCAAGGCGTGCCTTAGATTTAGGACGTTACTATAGAACAATGGTGTTACTGATAAAATATCGACATTTTACCGCATCAGGACACGCAGGTGCGTAGCTGTGCGTGGAAGCACAAATTTATTCTTTCTTTTTCAAAATGATTTGCTCTCTCTTTTGTTTTTAATAGACCTGACGTCAGTAGTGAGATGCTTCATCTGATTTGTCCATCGTTGAAAAGTTGCCCGCTTCGAGGCTTTGGACCGTGTGATGTTCCTGCATATTCTCGAGAAAAGGTCAGTCCCTTTTTTATTTATACATATAAAGAAAATATATCCTAAACAATAGAAGGAAAAGTAGATTTCTACCTATATTTTTTTATTTTCAATATATTTTTTTAGATTTTTGTTTTCGGAGATTTTTATTTATTTTTATTTTTCTTCAATTTTGAGATTGAAATATGATGTTAGAAATATGAGTAGAAATATATGCATATTTTTTTTATATTTGGATTTTTCTTGATTTTTTGTTTTTGGCTTTCTCTCTCTTTTTTTTGATGTCTTGACAGTGAGACAAAGTAACGGGTCCCATTTTGAGCATAGTCGAACTCTTTATGCAGTCGAACCTGAGTGAGTTTCTTGATTTTACCAAGGTCAGAACGTTGATCCCTTTAGATTCAGTTAAACCTTTCTCCTTGCCTCGGGTCATACATTTGACGGTGCGATTTCACAAAGACAATTCTGGTCGGGCACCGATTCGAACTAGCATGAGCGGCCCAGTCGGACAAGAGGGTATAAGAAGAGTAATAAAAGGGCTCCTCAAACATTAATCTTCTTAATCAGTCGAAACCTTTCCTTTTCACTTTTTGTCTCTTTTCTTTTCTTTTTTTTTGTTTATCTCCTTTTTTTACCCGTGGCACCCTTTCGGGTTTTCACCACGTCCATAGGCTTAGCTCTCTTACCTCAAGTGCCCTTTCGGGTTTTCACCTGGTTCGCACAAGCTCGCTGTTTTTACCCGTAGCATCCTTTCGAGTTTTCACCACGTCTATCTTGCTTTGAGCTTATATTTTTATTTTATTTTTTATTATTTTTTTATTTTTTCTTCATTTCTTTTTTCAACAGCCACGACATAGACGTCGATTCCATCATAGCCAGTTGGATAGGGTTCTGGTGTTGTCTCACAACTCGGCTTGTGTTGGCTTAATAGATATTATGACTGCTTGTAAACCTAAAAGAGGGCTTTCTTCAGGGTGTAGCTTGGCCATGGGTTAGGTTAGGATTTGAAGGTATGTTAGGCTAAAAGGGTTTCCTTGATACGGCTTCAGTTTTCTCAACATACTTTCTCCCTTGGGGGTTTTTATTGTACATGCCCCGTGATTCTTCTACACATTTTTTTTATTCTTTTTGCTCCATTTCAGGCGATCTCTTTTTGAGGTTTTGCTTTTTCGATTTTTTTGGATTTTGATGGTAACTTTACTTCCCCTTTTTCTGTATATGTACACACACATTTTTTTTTTGGGCAAGGGGTTTATTGAAAGAAAGGCCCAGGCTCAAATGGGATAGCAAAGGATATCATCATTTTTAGGGATGCTTTTCGGCTACTGTGTTTGGAATGATGGCCTCTTTTGAGTGGTTCTTAAGCAGTCACATATCTGTTTTACCAATACTTACCTTATCGCGATAGACTAAGAGTAGAACCGTTGGACGTATCCAGCATTGATGAGCTCAGGAAGATGATCTCCGTCCATGGTGGCGAGGCAGATGGCGTATCCCGGTAGCACTTCTCAAATGATGTAAGGTCCTTCCCAGTTCGGCTTGAACTTGCCTCTCGGATCGGCATGGAGGGATGGGAAGATTTATTTCAACACAGTGTCTCCTACCTTCAGATCTCTACTGCGGACACATTTATTATAAGCACGTGTGATTCACCCCTGGTAATCTTGAGTATGGCACAAGGCTAGGAGCCTTTTCTCATCCAGTAAGTTCCGCTGATCAAAGCATGATCTCTCTTTCTGCTTTGGGTAAGCCAGATTCCATGAGGATTCGAAGTGAGGGTACCTCAACCTCAATTGGCAGGACGGCCTCAGTTCCATACACAAGGGCGAATGGTGTTGCCCCTGTAGCGGTATGGATCGACGTTCTGTAGGTCCATAAGGCAAGTGGCAGTATTTCACTCTAATCTCGGTAAGTGACGACCATTTTCTCAAGAATGCAGACGACCGTCTTGTTAGCAGCTTCCACGGCTCCATTAGTTTGAGGCCGATAAGGTGACGAGCGATGGTGTTTGATCTTGTATTGCTCACAGAAGGCTCGGATACGCTTATTTGCAAAATTGGTGCCATTGTCCGTGATGATATCTTTGGGTACTCCAAATCGGCACACAATATTATTTTTGAGAAGCTTCTCGACGTGACTGGCTGTGATGTTGGCGTATGATGCTACTTCTACCCACTTGGTAAAGTATTCAATGGCGACGAGGATGAATCGATGCTCGTTCGATGCTTTTGGATTAATCATTCCGACCACATCAAGGCCCTAGGTAGTAAATGGCCAAAGAGTGGTCATGCAGTGTATATCGATGGCAGGAGCATGTATTAGACTGGAGTGTTCCTGACACTTGTAGCATTTCTGAACATGTTGGCAGCAATCTAATTCGATAGTGGTCCAAAAGTATCCCTGTCGCAGAATTTTCTTGGCGAGCATGTGACCGCTGACGTGGGCTTCACATACTCCATCGTGGATCTCCTTCATAATATTGATTATTTCACATTCTGTAAGGCACCTTAGAAAAACATTATTGTAGGATTGCTTGTAAAGGCATTCCCCGTAAATGATGTAGCATGCCGCTAAACGTTGAATGGTTCGTCAGTCCGTCTTGGATGTACCCTCAGGGAAAGTTAGAGTCTCGAGGAAATTCTTGATATCAGAGAACTAAGGTGGCTCATCATCAGGCTTCATAGGTTCCTCAATCTGGAGGTAGAAGGCCAGCTCATTCCTCTGCTCGATCATGATCGGCTTCATTTCAGCACCGTATGGGATTTCTATCCTTGACGCCAAAGTGGCTAGTGCATCAGCAAAGCGATTCCTTATCCGGGAGACATATGAAAATGTCACATTTTGGAAGCAAGCTATTAGGTCCTCGAGGTACTCATGATAAGGGATCAGTTTCTCGTCTTTCATCTTTCAGTCACCGTTCATCTGGCATATGATTAACTACGAATCGCCAAACACTCGGAGGTGAGTTATATTTAGATCGAGAGCCGCTTGTAGGCCAGTGACACAAGCTTTATATTCAGCCATGTTATTAGTGCAAGGGAAGTTGAGTTTGATAGAGATGGGTACGTGGGATCCTTTGGACAAAACTAGAATGGCACCAACTCCCTAACCCTCTGCGTTTGTCGTCCCATCAAAGTGCATTACCAAAGATTCTTCTGCTTCCTCAGTATCGCCTTCCGTCATGAACAAGATATCTTCATCTAGTAACTCATTTCTCAAAGGCTCATAATCTTTAAAAGGATTCTCGGCAAGATGATCAGCGAGTGCCTGACCCTTGATCAACTTTTGAGTGACGTATGTGATGTCGAACTATGACAATAAAAGCTGCCATCGTGCGGTTCGCCCAGTGAGAGCTGGCTTCTCAAACAGGTATTTCAATAGATCCATTTGGGCTAAGAGTAGAATGGCTTGAGATAGTAAGTAATGGTGGAGCCTCTGAGTAGCCCATATAAGAGCCAGGCATGCTTTCTCCAGATGACAATAGCGCATTTCATAATCAGTAAACTTCTTGCTTAGATAGTAAATGGCTTGTTCTCTTCTTCCTGTCTCGTCATGCTGCCCTAAGACACATCCCATCGAGACTTCCATCATGGAGAGATACATCAAGAGTGGTCTCCCTGGCTCAGGTGGTACCAACACAGGTGAGTTAAGGAGGTATCTTTTAATTTTATTGAATGTTGCCTGACAATCATCATTCTATTCAACGGGTGAGTTCTTCCTTAGTAGCTTGAAGATCAGAGTTAGTTGCGCAATGAACTGACTGATATATTGTATTCTACTTAAGAACCCTCTGATCTCTTTCTCAGTAGATGGTGGTGGCATTTCTGTGATGGCTTTAACTTTGACTGGGTCGACCTCGATCCCTCTCCTGCTGACTATAAGTCCTAATAATTTTTTGGACACAGCGCCAAAAGTGCACTTCTGTGGATTCAGACGTAACCTGTACTTTCTCAATCTCTCAAATAGTTTATGGAGGTTTACCAGATGGTCGCCTCGGTTCGGTGACTTGGCTATCATATCATCGACATACACTTCAATCTCTCAGTGCCTCATGTCGTGAAACAGTACAATCATAGCTCTCTAATACGTTGCACCGACATTCTTTAGCCCAAATGGCATGACCCGATAGCAAAAGGTTCCCCAGGGGGTAATAAATATTATCTTCTCGCGATCAACCTCTGCCATCTTTATCTGATTGTATCCTGAGAATCCATCCATAACTGAAAGCATCCCGTGCTTAGCAGTGTTATCGACCAAGATGTCGATGTGTGGCAATGGGAAATCATCCTTCAAGCTTGCCCTGTTCAAATTGTGGAAATCGATGCACATGCAGACCTTTTCATCTTTCTTCGATACAGACACGATATTGGCTAGCCACTGCGGGTACTTAGATACAATGAGAAACCCCGCATCATATTACTTGATGACCTCATCTTTGACTTTCAATATCCACTCGGGTCAGAGACGTCATAGCTTCTGCTTAACTGGCTTCATATCGGGGTAGAGAGGCAACTCATGCGTGACCAAATCGGTGTCCAGACCAGGCATGTCCTCGTACGACTAGGCAAAAATGTCTTGGTATGATCAAAGGAAGTCGATCATGCTTTTCCTTTCTTCAGGGGACAGCGAAGTTCTGATTTTAGTTATTCTGGAAATCTTCTCAGTCCCTAGATTGATATCCTCTGTCTCTTCGACAACGGGAGTAGGGCCATGCTCAAAGTCGGCGAATCGGTCAATGAGCTAATTGGGGAGCTCCTCCAAAGGACTATCCTCGTCGAGAGTCGTAACACCTACCTATTCTTGTATTTCTACAGGGAAGGGGTCAATTTTACGTGGGACGGGTATTTCGATTAAGGCATCATTTTGTAGAACTTTTTTTGGAATTTTAAATGACGATGTTTTTAGACTTTAGATTTTTTCAACGTTTTTGGGATTTTGTATTTTTCTATGTTTTTGAGATTTTTACTTTCTTCGGAGACGGACCCTTGGCAAGGCGGGTTACTATATATACAAGGTATTGCCTGCCAAGGGCTTATCTCACTTTTTATAAGTTATTTTTTTTTAGAAACGGGTGCTAAATATTAGGCCACTCCCCGCTTCTAGGGTTTGGGGCAAAGATGGCCAGTTGCGTACCTGAGGGGCCGCTCCTTTACCTGTTGGGATAGAGATTGCTGACTGATATGGCTCCTTGGAGTCAGCTTCCATTATGTTGATCCCCATTTCGTCTGAGATGATGTCCTCAAACAATAACTCAATTTTGTGGTGATTTACCACAGGGGGAGTTTGTTCAAGTACTGGTCGTCGTTCCTCGAAGAGGGACAACGCAGCCAAATCTATTTCCAGGCTGGGAAGGGAGATTTGAGGATTGGTGGGATGTATTGGGGCTGTGGGTTTGTGTGGGGTCAAATGGATTATCCCATTTCGATCGATCTTTACGACCCTAGCACTGACAAAGGATTCCCTTATGTGCGGCCTAGGGCGAGGTTTCTCTTCTATGTTGATTTCTCGAGCTCTAGCAGCTGCAGTGACCCTGGCTTTCTCTTTAGCCTCTAAGACCTCTTCCTCTGTGGGCTTGTAACCTAACCCGAATCAGACTTTCTGCCCCTTGGCAACAACTGGCTCTCTTCTACCTTACAGTCTAGGCCTGAGCCCTCTGCCTTTCTGATAGCCCCATTTCTGGAGCATGGCCACCACTGCTTCCATTCCGCTGCCGGTTGTAGAAGTGATGTTTCTTGGGGGTTCTTGGCCTACTGCCGATACCTCATACTCGAAACTGTAGAGGTCAATGTCTTCCTCAGTATGTGGCACATCCATTACTTTAGGATTTTTAATACTGTGAGTAGCCTTGTCTTTCTCATCGTGCCCTTCACCAATGATGGTGATCACCTTCTACCCGGATATGAATTTTAGCTTTTGATGGAGGGTAGAAGGTATCGCCCCGACCTCATGCAACCACGGCTGTCTTATCAATAAATTAAAAGAAGATTTGATATCCATCACTTGAAAAGGTATAGAAAAGGTCATGGGCCCAATTACTAATTCCAAATTAACCTCTCCCATTATTTCTCTTCTTGTATTATCAAATCCTTGAGCGCTAGTCCTTGTCGGCCTTAGCATACAGGGGTCCACGCCGATCTTGGTGGCGGTCATCAACGGGCACACATTCAGAGCTGACCCATTATCAATTAGAACCAAGGGAATTATCATGTTCCCGGATTCGATAGTAATGTTGAGGGATTTAGCATGACTGTTTCCCTCCTCCGACAGATCTGCATCCAAAAATGAAATGGCAATGGGTGCCATTACCTGTCCGATTATTTGCTCGACCTCGTCTGGGCTCACCTGTTGGGACACATGAACATTCTTTAACGCCCCCATTAATGCTTGAAAATGGAGTGGGGATGTCATCAACAGATCCCATACAGTTATATGGGAAGGCATTCTTCTCAGCTGAGTCTCCAGTATATGTTCTCGACTCATCTTCTCGAAGGGTTCACTGCGCTGTCTTTCTTTCCTTAAGGTTGGGTTTGTACTACTACTGTTGTTGCCTCGAGCTGTTTTGAGAATCTTCCCGATCTGGTAACAAAGTCCACTGCCCCCTCCCTGCTGTTGCTATCGGCATTAGCATTGGTTTGCTCATAGCTCAGCGGGACCTGATGTGGATCATAGGTTAGTCCTGAGAGCTGGAAAGGTATGGCTGTCGGTATATGAAGTGCATGTACCGATGGCTCTGGGATGATAGGTAAGACCTGGCTTACCTCGATGATGGATGGGTGGGTGTAAAAATTGGGCCAAGTAGGGGTGGTGAAGCTTAACGATGGTTGTACCGGGGGTAATGGGGTGGGCGTAGGCCATTGGTAGTTGATGGGTGCGGGCGGAGGATTGGGGGTTTGATGGGCCACTAGGGAATTGGCGGGGATGGTAGAATTTGTGGGTGGTTGAAATAGGGATAATGGGGTGGGTGTAGGCCATTGGTAATTGATGGGTGCGGGTGGAGAATTGGGGGCCATATGGCTTATGGGGTAATTCAAGGGGGTGGTGGAATATGGTTGATACACATTTATTTATACATAGTTAATAAGGGCGGGTGATGGGAAATAGGCCCTAAGATTTAGGGGTTCAACTACTAGTGTAGGGGTAGGAAAATAATCTGCCAGATTTAGGGGCTCAATCACCCCAATGGTTCTCTCTTCTTGGTCTCGCTGCCAGGGGACCACAAAATTTTCTCTGCTACTGATATAATCAGAGGGGTCAAATTCATACCCTTCCTCAATTTCCTCTACCATCCCCTATGGTGGGTTTGGGACCTGCTATTCCGATAGGGTGTGCTGGTAAAGGCACCTGGTGAATATTTGCATGCTGGTTTGCTTGGGTGGGTGCAGGGGAAATGATCTTCCCAGCATCGATTAAATCTTGGATCACATACTTCAATGGGAAGCAGTGATCAGTTGTGTGACCCGGGCCCTGGTGGAAATTACAATGAGTATTCAGGTCAAAGTTATATAGAATCGGATTAGGAGGAGGTCATGGTTGGAGCGCAGTTACTAATCCCTTTTCAATTAATAAAGGTAAAAGTACACTTACAGATTACCCCAAGGGCGTAAAAATAAGATCATAACGGGCTCTCCTTTCTAGGGTCATTTGCATTCCCTGCCCATTCCCGGCTCTTTGTATTGGCCATGTCCTGACGGGAGCTGGTTGCACTGCTTGAAATTGGAACGGGGTTACGTTATTATTGGGCTTGGTATTGGAAACATTCTGGATGTCGACCCCGATTCTCTTATCGTTCCTCTACTCTGAAAACCTCCTGACCCCACTAGTTTCGCTTCGTACATTTTTATTCAAGTGGACTTCCCTGATCACGTCCTCACATCTATTAGCATTTCTTACCAGATCAGCAAAGCTGGACTGCTATTGGTACACCAAGAAGTCTGAGATCACTGGCAGAGTATTTTTTGAAATCATTTCGATTTGCTCATTCTCAGGTATCTTATTTCTCACTTGAGCTGCCAGTGCTCTCCAGCGTCCCAAATAGTCGCTGAAGGTCTCATTCGGGTTCTGCCTTAAGCGGGCCAAGTCTGACTTACGCGGTTCAATGTCTATATTATAAACATATTGTTCTTGGAACAAGTGGGTTAGATCTTTCCACGTCTTCATCATGGAGGGTTCTAAAGATGTGAACCACCTCAGGGCTGGACCTGTCAGACTCTTTTGAAAGACTTTTATTAGCAGTCTCTCGTCCCCCCCATACTGGCACATGTCCCCACAATAGGACTTTAGGTGTGCAATCGGTTGCCTGTGCCATTGTACTTGTCGAATACTGGCATTTTAAATTTGGGGGGTAGGGGGACCTCGACAGACAGGCACAAATTCGTGAAATCTGTGGTGTGGATTTCAGCACCACCCATCTTCAACAACTATTTCTGGATCTTGTCTGTTGCTCCCTTAACTATTCCGATTCTTTGGCCATGGGGGCCGTCTTCTCAATTATTAGCCTGGACTCACTTTGGGCTGCCAGGGGTGGGGTAATTACAGGTGGAGGATTGACATTGGTCACTGTCCCAACATAGGCCCCACTATTTTTGATCTCGTCCTCCTCATATTGCTAGTCTACATAGGGTGCAATGAGGACGAGATTTTCATGTTAATGTATGGACTGGATGGGATTGGACTGGATGTGGGTTGGGTGAGCCCCTTGGGTGTAAGGGTAGTGTTGTGGGGTAATGGGGTGAGTGGTAGTTTGGTTAGGGGCGGGGCCTGATGAGGCCATTGGACATGAGGGAAGGTTTGGAGATGGTCTTGGGGTATGGAGCCATGAGAAAATTGGGTCTGAGGTATGGCATGGGTTTGACCAGCCAGAAGGTTGGGTGAAATTTTGGGGGTATTGTGGAGGGTATGAGTATGGGGCTTGGGCTATGGGCCCGGGGTAGGTTTGGGCCACAAGGCCTTGATCAAGTTGGGTTTGGGTAAAGGGCATGGGATATGGGGGATCTTGGCCTATTAGGCCTTGATGGGTATGGCCCATTGGGCTTTGGAGGGCTTAGGCCATGGGCCATTGGTGGGTATGGGCCTGGGCCAGATGGGTCTAGACTGTGGGCCCTTGGGGTATGTGGGCTGGCCTACTAGGTTTTGAGGGGTATGGGACATGGGCCATTGGTGGGTACGGGCCATGGACCCTTAGAGGGTTTGGGCTTGGGCCAAATGGGTTTGGGCCATGAGCCCTAGATAGGTTTGGGCCATGGGCCCTTGGGTAAGGGTTTGGGCAATGGGCCCTTGGGGTATGTGGGCCTGGCTGTTGTTCTCCAAGTGTGCTTCGCTTATTGGTTGGTGGTGGAAGTTATTTAAAAATCAAAAATAGAATAAAATAGGGGATGAATCAGCACAACTCGAAAATCCTAGACCTGCAAGATACAGGGTCCTTTGTAGAGAGTTTTGATAAGTAAGAGTTTGTCCCACAGGGAAAGGTGATCTAAGGCTCCAAGGGAGCCGTCTCTAGATCTGTCTACAGATCTGGTAGTCCTAAAAGGAGGGGAGTTTAAGGTCACTTATTCTAAGTATTCTAATAACTAAATTACAGAAAGGATTGAGAGGATGGATGGAGTGTGGAAAATAATTATAAAAAGGTGAGAAATATGTTATTGAGCTAAGGTCAAAGGAGTTTTGTAACTCAGATTTAGATCTGATGTTATAGAAATCCTATCCAGAGGCTACATTATCACCTCTGAGGAGAAAGGATCCAACCCATCTCTACTGCCATGACTCCACCCTTAGGGCTATAACCTGTCTACTTGAATGGTCACAGACTATCCCATAGGAGAGCCACTATCCAGGGATGGGTCAGAACATAACAACTAAATCATTGCAAGCACTATTTCATCCAGGCTACCAGCTCAAGAGTCCATAGGGAACCTCAACCTCTAAAGTTCTATATGTGGGGCTAAGGCTGGAAAACCATGATAGCCCAGACACATAGAACCAACAAGCGATTGAGTACAACCTTCGATCCAGCTATCCATTGCTTGAGAGAGGCTATAATGGTCCAGTCACCAGCCTATAATCTCTATAACCAGATCAGATCCAACATCTGATGGCAGATCTATACAAATATGGGGGAGTCTGCCTCTGTACAATCCCTCACCAGGCTTCTACAAGCTCAGGTGAAAAGAAGAAGGATCCATCTTGGATCGATGGATCAGAATCACCCTAAGGCTATAATCTGTCCACTTAAATGGTCACAGACTATCCCAGAGTTTATCCTCCTCACGGAGCCCAAAACAAAACAAGATTATCGCTGCTACCACCATGTTCACCAGGCTACCAGCTCAAGCTCTCATGGGGATTTCAGATCTAGTAGGTCCTGTGGTGGGGCTAAGGCTGGAAGACCATGATAGCCCAGACACACAGGTCACTTGGATCTGAGTGGCCCTTAAGATCAGTCCTCCATTGCTTTGAAACATAGCCAAGGCAATGGGGGATCACAAGGTAGCAGCCTTGCACAGAGCATCTCACATATAAACAATAATCCCACAAAGTACAAATCCTATTGCAAAACTTCCATTAATCTAACTCAAACACATATACAAAGTCATAGCCAGCAATTGCTGGACTATGGAGAGAAGAAAAGAAAAAAGAAAAAGAAAAACTACTTACTGCTAAAAAGAAAGAGAAAAGAAAAGCGATCTGAGATAGGTTCCCAGATACCTAAACCTAAGCTAGGCCTGGGTATATATAGTAGTGGGGTGGCGGCACATTAGGGTTAGGAAACCCTAATTTTAATGATGCCACGTGGCCTTATACTGATCCTTGGATGCCTCGGGGCATGTGCATAGAGATTTGAGCGTGGGAGTGCGTGCCCTAATCACTGGAAATTTCTAGAATTCCCTCTGCTGAAGAGATGGAAGTTTAGGTTCAGAGCCTCGCTAGGTAGCTGTAGTTTCCCAGACTTGTCGCTTGGTAGCTCATTGCTCTTCGCTAGGATGATTTGACACTGAAGCTTCAGCCGTCGCGAGGTTGCCTTGGTTTGCTCTTCAGGCAGTCACGCGATAGAGAGTTGAGCTCTCGCTGGGTTGGAGTTCGCGAGGTTGAATAGAAAACACAATCTCAAGCGTCGCGAAGTTGCAATTCAAGCAGTCGCGTGGTAGATTACTTCGCTGGGTAGCAGTGCGAGAACTGTACGAGGTCTTCTCTTTACTTGGACTTCGCGAGTTTCTTTTGAGTTCTGAACTACGCGAGGTTCTTTGTCTCACTCAATCTTCGCGAGCTTGGCTTTGCCTTCGCCAGGATGCTTTCTTTCTTGAATGGCACACGAACTGTGCGAGGCGTTCTTCTTCTGAGAATTATACCCCGCGGTGACTGCGCGATAGCTGCACGAGGAATCTTCTGAAGCTCTCTCTCCTCAGCTGTCTTAAGCAAACTTCGTGAGATTGAGAGAGGTTTGCTTTGAACTGCGCGACACTGAGCGATGTGTTCTACTCTTGAGCTTCGCGAGAGCTGTGCGAGGTTGAGTTTCTGAAGCTCCTCAGTCATTCATCTGCACGAGAGGTTGCTGTAAAGCCTTGGGAAGCTCAGCTGATCTGCGCGAGGCTTCGAAGTGCATTCTTGCTGAGGGGCATCTGGTGCCAAAGCAGGCTCCATAACAGGATTCTTAGCCTTATTTCACTGCTGATTAATTCCTGAACAAAACACTTAGGAAGAGTTTATTAGGTGGCTAAGGGTCTAATCAAAGGTTAAGTTAAGGGGTGAAAAGTGGTACTTTTTAGGTCTTAACACACCCCCAAACCTAATCTTTGCTAGTCCCTAAGCAAAGGTACATTAAATCTACTCTAAAAATTAAATGCCACTTTCGTAGGGAGCACGGATACATTTAGCATATGTACCAACTAGGTGATCCCTAGTGGAGGAGTGAAGTCTCCTGAGGGTTTTCAGTGAAGACACCCACAAACTTCTTCAATGAAATAGTTAACTAAAGTGCAATGTCATCCAATGAGCAGTTAAGGAATCAGATTTAGTCTACTCATGAATCAGCATAAAAGAAATTTAATTCATTGGTTGCACAGGAACTTAGACAGCATAAACTCTCATTTTTGCACAACATTTCCAAATAATTTGTGATCACAGAAAACTGCACAAGTGTATGTCAGCAGTGAGCTTATCCTTATGTCAGACAATTAGGTTAGGGCCATACATATTGCATTCAAGTTTAGACCCAAAAGACAGCTTTACAGGGAATACTCTCATCAAGGTTTGTTGAGGGGTTCAGTTTCTCACAGGCTCAAGAGCAGTTACATCCCCGGCAACGGTGCCAAAAACTTGTTGTTTTCCAAGTGTGCTTCGCTTATTGGTTGGTGGTGAAAGTTATTTAAAAATAAAAAATAGAATAAAACAGGGGATGAATCAGCACAACTCAGAAATCCTAGACCTGCAAGATACAGGGTCCTTTGTAGCAAGTTTTGATAAGTAAGAGTTTGTCCCACAGGGAAAGGTGATCTAAGGCTCCAATTGAGTCGTCTCTAGTAGTCCCTCCAGATCTGTTTACAGATCTGGCAGTCCTAAAAGGAGGGGATGCCCTTGATTGAACTGCTGCTGTGGCCTTTGTGGTAAAGCCAACATCTGCTGGGCTGCATGTAGTTATCTTGCTTCCACCTCAGATTTGGGTGGTCACTCCATTGGTAACCAGCATTTTGGTCTTTGGTATCCATATATTTACTGTTGTAGCCCAGTTGTTCGGCCATAAGATGATTAATTCAAGAAATTGCCCTACAGATGGACATTCCTCCAGTGTGTGCTGTGGGGACTGGCATATCAGACATGCCTCCGCCACATGAGCAGCCCTTCTGGGTTGCATCACAGTCAATAATTTATCAAACTTCATAGAGAGGTTTGCCATCTGCAGCTGTAGGTCATTATTCCTAGACACATCATAAATTTTTCCTTTGGATCCAGCAGTAGGCCCCACCTTTGACTCAGATTCCTGATGAGTTCTTGCCAGGGATGGCTTTTGAAAAGCATTCTCACTAATCACCTCAAACAATTCCCATGCCTCCTCAGCAGTCTTGTGCATGTAGGATCCACCACAAGAGGCATCGACCATATCTCTATTTTCCTCATCAATCCCATTGTAGAAGCTTTGTACAAGCTGCCACTCAGGGATCTTGTGGTGGGGGCATTGTTTGAGCATCTCTTTAAACCTATCCCAGGACAGGTTAAAATCCTCAGTTGGGGATTGAGAAAATGTAAGAATCTCTTTCCTCAACTGGCTAGTTTTGGTCTCAGGGAAGAACTTGGTTAGGAATCTGGTCTGCAGGTCTTTCCATGAAGCAATGCTATTGTTGGGAAGAGTGGCCAACTAGGTACCGGCCCTATCCTTCAGAGAGAAGGGAAAGAGTCTGAGCTTAGTAGCCTCAGGTCCCAAACCAGTGATATTAAAAGTGGTGCACAAGGCCAAGAACTGGTCAATATGCTTGTAAGGGTCTTTTTTGCTAAGCCCATGGAAAGCTGGCAGCATCTGGATGATTGAAGTTTTTATCTCATAATTCTCCTGAACATCAGGGAATTGAATGCTATAAGGGGAGTTGTAGTCATCCGGAGCATTCAACTCCTTCACGGTTCTGGGGTGTTCTTCACCCATAGTTGTTGTCGCAGATTTACCTGGGGGCTCTCTTGTGGTGTGTCTGTCTCTTCTAAGTCTCCTTCCCCTTTCTAACTCAGGGTTTAGAGGCTTTAAAGTAGGGCTGAGGGATCTCCTCCCTAGCATACAAGCACATCCACAGCAAGGAAAGCTTCTTGCAGGCACATTGCAAAAGAATACTTGTACACAAACAAATTTATCTAACTATTTTACAGCTATCCAAAGAATACATTTAAACTATCCTAGATACTACTGGAAAAATTGTTAAAAAGAAAGATAGACAGAGCTTTAGAGTCAGAGAGTTTGCAAACAGAGGCGCCACGCCCAATTTGCTCAACTATCCTTCATCATTCAGATCTGCAAGGAAGATTCACAATTATCTCAGCAGTATCAATTATTCGCATGTATAAAGAATACTAAGAATACAAAAACTAAGGGTCTACTATTAGATCATCTATCCCCGGCAGCGGCGCCAAAAACTTGTTGTTCTCCAAGTGTGCTTCGCTTATTGGTTGGTGGTGAAAGTTATTTAAAAATCAAAAATAGAATAAAACAGGGGATGAATCAGCACAACTCGGAAATTCTAGACCTACAAGATACAGGGTCCTTTGTAGCAAGTTTTGATAAGTAAGGGTTTGTCCCACAGGGAAAGGTGATCTAAGGCTCCAAGGGAGCCGTCTCTAGATCTGTCTACAGATCTGGCAGTCCTAAAAGGAGGGGAGTTTAAGGTCACTTATTCTATAATCTGTCCACTTAAATGGTCACAGACTATCCCAGAGGTTATCCTCCTCACGAAGCCCAAAACTAAACAAGATTATCGCTGCTACCACCCTGTTCACCAGGCTACCAGCTCAAGCTCCCATGGGGATTTCATATCTAGTAGGTCCTGTGGTGGGGCTAAGGCTGGAAGACCATGATAGCCCAGACACACAGGTCACTTGGATCTGAGTGGCCCTTAAAATCAGTCCTCCATTGCTTTGAAACACAGCCAAGGCAATGGGGGATCACAAGGCAGCAGCCTTGCACAGAGCATCTCACATATAAACAATAATCCCACAAAGTACAAATCCTATTGCAAAACTTCCATTAATCTAACTCAAACACATATACAAAGTCATAGCCAGCAATTGCTGGACTATGGAGAGAAGAAAAGAAAAAAGAAAAAGAAAAACTACTTACTGCTAAAAAGAAAGAGAAAAGAAAAGCAATCTGAGATAGGTTCCCAGATACCTAAACCTAAGCTAGGCCTGGGTATATATAGTAGTGGGGTGGCGGCGCATTAGGGTTAGGAAACCCTAATTTTAACGATGCCGCGTGGCCTTATACTAATCCTTGGATGCCTCGGGGCGTGTGCACGGAGATTTGAGCGTGGGAGTGCGTGCCCTAATCACTGGAAATTTCCAGAATGCCCTCTACTGAAGAGATGGAAGTTTAGGTTCAGAGCCTCGCTAGGTAGCTGTAGTTTCCCAGACTTGTCGCGTGGTAGCTCATTGCTATTCGCTAGGATGATTTGACACTGAAGCTTCAGCCATCGGGAGGTTGCCTTGGTTTGCTCTTCAAGCAGTCGTGCGTTAGAGAGTTGAGCTCTCGCTGGGTTGGAGTTCATGAGGTTGAATAGAAAACACAGTCTCAAGCGTCGCGAAGTTACAATTCAAGCAGTCGCACGGTAGATTACTTCACTGGGCAGCAGCACGAGAACTGCGCGAGGTCTTCTCTTTACTTGGACTTCGCAAGTTACCTCGCGAGGTTCTTTTAAGTTCTGAACTGTGCGAGGTTCTTTGTCTCACTCAATCTTTGCGAGCTTGGCTTTGCCTTCGCCAGGATGCTTTCTTTCTTGAATGGCATGCGAACTGCGCGAGGCATTCTTCTTCTAAGAATTGTACCCCGCGACTACTGCGCGACAGTTGCGCGAGGAATCTTCTGAAGCTCTCTCTCCTCAGCTGTCTTAAGCGAACTTCGTGAGATTGAGAGAGGTCTGCTTTGAACTGCGCGACACTGAGCGATGTGTTCTACTCTTGAGCTTCGCGAGAGCTGCGCGAGGTTGAGTTTCTAAAGCTCCTCAGTCATTCATCTGTGCGAGAGGTTGCTGTAAAGCCTTGGGAAGCTCAGCTGATCTGCGCGAGGCTTCGAAGTGCATTGTTGCTGAGGGGCATCTGGTGCCAAAGCAGGCTCCATAACAGGATTCTTAGCCTTATTTCACTGTTGATTATTTCCTGAATAAAACACTTAAGAAGAGTTTATTAGGTGGCTAAGGGTCTAATCAAAGGTTAAGGGGTGAAAAGTGGTACTTTTCAGGTCTTAACACTGGCCCATTGGGTTTTGAGGGGGTATGGGCTGTGGGCCATTGGTGGGTATGGGCCATGGGCCCTTGAAGGGTTTGGGCTTTGGCCAAATGGGTTTGGGCCATGGGCCCTTGGGTAACGGTTTGAGCAATGGGCCCTTGGGGTATATGGGCCTGGCCCACTAGGTTTTACGGGGTATGAGCCATGGGCCATTGGTGGGTTTAGGCCATGGGCCCTTGGGTATGGGTGATGGGGTGTTGGGCCATTGGGCCTTGGAGATCATGGGTGATGGGGTGTTGGGCCATTGGGCCTTGGAGATCATGGGTGATGGGGTGTTGGGCCATTGGGCCTCGGAGATCATGGGTGGTGGGGTTTTGGGCCAATAGGCCTTGGAGATCATGGGTGGTGGGGTTTGGGCCAATGGGCCTTGGGGCATGTGGGAGATGGGGGTTAGGATGGTGTGAATTATGGGAGGTTGATGGGGATCATGGGAGAGTGAAGCATGGTGATTGGCTAGGGTATGGGATGGGTCCATGGATGTGGGGTGTGGATGATGGGGGGTGTTTTGGGAAGCCTTCCATAAGGAATAGGCTTGGAACATTTCCTCTATCATGGTGATGGAAGGAGGATTGGATGCGGGTGATGGGTTTAAGGGATGATTGGGTATAGATGGGGTGGATGTGGAGGAAAAATTAGCCATGACCATGGTAAGTGATGAGATATGGGATGGATTGAAGGAATGGGGGTGAGGCATTAGCAAAGGGGAATGGGTTGGGGATGTTTAAGGGTGATGGAGGGTGAAGTGTGGGTATTTGGAAAAAATCGGGCATGGCCCTGGTAAAAATGGGCATGACCCGGGGAGATGGGGGGATTGGATAGGGTTGAGGTGACATAGGTGAAGGATGGTGGATTGGGTCTATATGGGGAAGATAGAAAATGGGGCATGGGTGTGGATGTGGGAACTTGGGTTGGGTTTATCATGGATGGGGTTGGGAAATGTGTTGGGTTTTTAAGGGGATGTGGATGGAATGGGTGGTTGGCTTGGCATGGACATGGGAGGAAAGGTAGCTTGGTAAAGAGATGGGGAATGGGGGGGGGGGGGGGGGGGTGATTTTGGATATTTTAGGAAGTGGTGGTTGGAAAAATGGGGGCGCCAAACGGGCCGGTAACGTAAAAGGGGATAGGGTGAATGGGATGGATGTGAAGGCTTCTCCCGAATGGGAGTGGGTTGGAGAATGTGGCGGGGAAGAGTCGGGATCGGCGTAAGTCGGGTCTACTACCCACGACATCCTTTGGGAACAAGTTGGGTAAGGGTGCCTTGGATAAGGCCCAAAAATCCTCCTCCTTCTTCCCCTACATGACGGTGGAGGGCAAGATTATGCCGTTGTGTCAGCACCACAAACTATATATATTTTTTTTGAGTTTTGATCATATATAAATATATATATATATATTTTTTTTTTTTTAAATTTTCTTGAAAAAGTTTTGATAAACAAAGGTTCCGAGGCCTTGGAATTCCCTTTTCGAGTAGCTCTTGTAACTTAATTCAAGACCCACGGCAACGATTCCGATGCACTTCGAAAGAATCGAAGGAAAACCTTCGATCTATTGAAGGCATGAAAATCGAGGCAAACAACCCGATCCCCTGGAATGAGCCAAAAAGAAGTTGCCCTCTTTTGACCGACGGGGGCGTATTGGGTGTCGGAGATGGCGGGGCCTAAAAAAGGCACTAAGCACACTGATCGGGGGACTCGGGAGGTGAAGAAGGCCACAGATTCGGGCTGGGGTGCTGTTAAACAGACCTGGCGTAACTAATACATGCGCCCAGTTTGCAGGACACCTTTTTTACACTGGCGCAACTATTAGTTGCGCCAAGGTAAAAATTTAGATTTTAAAGTTGGCACAACTAATAGTTGCGCCAGTTATAAATTCCAGTTTTTTTGTACTCGAGTAACTAATACTTGCGCCTGACAAAAAATGGCATTCCAGAATGTATAACAGCAGAGACAGCAGCCCAAAATGAGTCTCTTTTTAGGTTTTTTTATGGAAGCTGGGCTTCTGGGAACTGAGGTATTTTTCGGTGATCGATTCTCTCCTTACCGCACCCAACGGGTTTGAGTCCGATATAACTCGCTAGCACTCTTCCCAAGGGTTTTAAGCTTCGGAATGGGAACCCACCAGAAATACCTCCGGCACAAGCGCCTTCTCAGATACTAAGTGGGCTAGGACTTTTCTGGATCATCACCACTAGGGGCTGCCGCCATACTAAGACCAGGGTGGTTTTGTGTTTGCCTAATCTCAACTCTTTTAAAACCTACCCCGTAAAAACAAATTAATTAAGCTCCCTAATTTGGTTCAATTTTAATTTTTGTCAAAGCTTTTCTCTTTTTTAGGAAGTTTTCTTTATCAAAGACCGGGGGTGATGACCCCGTGCCGCCACTATGGGCTGGCGTTCACTATTGGGATATGTTTGCACAAGTAGGTCTGCCAATCGGCTAAGGGACTTTAAATGACGGAAAATTAAATAAATTAAAAGACAATGCTCAAGTAGGCCCGCCAATCGGCTAAGGCACCAAAAATGATAGAAATGTAAGGAAAAAATAAAGACAATACACAAGTAAACCCGTCGATCGGCTAAGGCATGTAAATAACAGAAAAGTAAGGGTGAGTAAAATAAAATAAATAATAAAAATAATAGCAAAATGATTAGTAAAATAAAAATAAAAATGCCAAATTTTAGGGAGAAGCACTACAAGCAATCCCCAGCAGAATCGCCATCTGTATAACCGTGGGATTTGTGACCATCCCATCGCGACGATGCGCTTGCTTGCAAAAAATATAGAGTCACCACCCGAAGCTTTTGGTGTCTTGGGATACCTATATCATTTTTATAAGCACCGAAGTACCACAAATATGACTCTGAATTCGGTCCATACCAAAGGCTCTTGGGTAAGGGCTTCGGTTATCGATCGGGAAGGTGTTAGGCACCCGATCAACCTGCTTAACGCGGTCTCTACTTATGGCCAAAAATAAAATGAAGCAAAAGAAAGGAAAATAGCTTCCTCTTGCCCAAAAGGGCCTATAATCCTATTTGTGCCCCTCCGCTCCTACCAAAAAGTTGACAGCGTAACGGCACAAATGGGAGGATGGAGGGAGCTAGAAAGAGATATGAGAAGAAAGGGGAGAGCCGGAGCCCTCGGGACCTTGTAGCACAGTAGGAGAGGCTTGCGCGGCTTGCTTTAATGAGCTTTTGAAGGCCTTGTATGATGGAAAATGGGGTTCTAACTCCTAAAGCTTGAAGCTAAGAGGTAGAGAAGGGAGGCTAGGGGATCGGCTAAGGGTTTTGGATGCAAGAACAAGCTTGAAATAAGGTTGGGAGATTCTAGAATTTGAGTGAAAATGGTGCACAAAAGGGAGGAAGAACTTCTCACTTTGAGCTCTTTCTCTCTTAAGCAAATTTCTCAACCCTTAAACCAAGGGGTGGGGCGCTCTATTTATAGGAAATGGGTGGATTAGGAGACCACTTAAGAGCTAAATGGGTTTAGCAATTAGGTAATCTCAAATCTAAGGTTTCCTAAGATTTTGAGAGCTTAGAAAGGTGTGAAGGTGGTTCTAAATGGGTTAGTGTTTCAAATCACTGAAGGGTTGCAAATAGGCATTAAAAGGGTGCAATAAAGTTATCAAAATACACCCCAAGGACTAAGGTGGTCAACAAGTCAAACCCTAATCATGATTTTTTAGGCAAAATCCAGAGGTTACTGTTCATATGTCTGGCGCAACTAATAGTTACGCCAGACAAATGTACAGTAAAATAGTTCTGTACAGTAGCCTGGAAGTTAGCTTCACGAGGGATGGGGGGACCCATTTATACCTGGCGCAACTATTAGTTACGCCAAGCTATTTCTAGAAGAAAAAAGTCTGGCACAACTAATTGTCGCGCCAGGCAAATTATGGGGGAAAATGGCTTGAGTTGCACCAGGCAAAAATTCTTCCAAAATAGTCTGATTTGCAAATAGTTATAACTTTTGATATATAACTCCGATTGAGGTGATTTTTAGCTTATTGGAAAGCTGGAGAAGTCTTCTTTCCAATGGTATATAATTCAACTCCTGAAGGGGTCTATAAATTTTAGCACTCCTCTTTCCAACCACTACTCGGGACGATTTTACACTGGTTCAGGAAAGGGTTCTAATGGGTTTGGGAAGATTAGTGTTGATTCCTAAGGGTTCGGGAAGGTTCCTAAGGGTTTGGAAAGGTTCCTAAGGGTTCAAGAAGGTTCCTAAGGGTTTGGAAAGGTTCCTAAGGGTTTCATACATACCATCAAAAGCGCAGAAGTGCACCTCTCTCGAAATGTGTTCCGATCGGGCCTTGAGCCAAATTTGGGTGTCTACACCTTTGCACTCACAAAAGACAATCAAGCATACATCTGTCCAAGAAAGTCTTTTCAATAGAAAAAGTGAAACAAATACTGAATATTACAACTCTAACAAAACTCTAAGACCCTGGAGTCCCAACTATCCCCTACATCATTGGGGATCATATCATTGAAAAAGCCTTGTTAGATCTGGGAGCTAGTGTGAATTTGCTTCCATATTTAGTATATGAGAAGCTGGGCTTAGGAGAGTTGAAGCCCATACATGTGGTCTTACAACTAGCTGACAGATCTGAAAGGAAGCCTGTGGGGATCATTGAAGATGTTTTGGTTAGAGTTGACAAATTCTTTTATCCTGCTGATTTTCTGGTGTTGGATATAGAGCCAAGCAAGTGTGTTACTTCTATCCCTGTGATCTCAGGCAGTCCCTTTTTAGCCACTGCAAATGCTTGTATACAATGTAGATCAGGGGTCGTGGAAGTATCTTTTGATAATATGAAAGTTAAGTTGAATGTGTACAATGCAGCCCATTAGCCCCACTTAGAGAATGAGGACTGTTTTTCCATTGAAGTGCTGGATGAGTTTGTACAAGAAACTCTACCTCAGCTGTTGCATGGTAATGATTTCTTTAATATTTTTAAAGAAGTATGGAATGAAACAGTGGAAGAGAAAGCTTCCACATCCGAGCTTGAGCAAGTGGAAAGTATAAATTCTAAAGCAAGACCAACAAAGCATCACCCATGGACTCCTGCTTTATTACCTCTTCCCCTATTGCCTTCACTCATCAATCTCCTAGATGTGGAGTTAAAGCAACTCCCAAAATCTTTAAAATATGCCTTTTTAAGAGCCAATTATAAATTGCCAGTGATAATCTTTTCTTCCCTCACTCTTGAGCAGGAAGAAGAATTGCTTTGTGTGCTAAAAAGGCATAAGAGATCAATAGGGTGGACTATTACAGATTTGGGGGAGATAAATCCAGCTTTGTGTATGCATAAAATTCATTTTGAAGAGGGCTGTAAACTTCTAGAGAGATGCAAAGGAAGCTTAACCCACACATGCAGGAAGTTGTTATGAAGGAAGTAGTCAAACTTCTTGATGCTGGGGTCATTTACCCTATCTCAGATTCTCAATGGGTAGCACCCACTCAGGTGGTGCCCAAGAAATTTAGGATCACAGTAGTTCAAGCAGACTTAGGTGAGCTAATTCCAACCAGACAGGCCACTGGTTGGAGGGTATGTATAGACTATCGCAAGCTCAATGAGAATACTAGCAAGGATCACTTCCCTTTATAAATTAGATCTTAGATACGTTGGCAGGTAAGGCTTTTTACTATTTTCTTGATGGTTATTCAGGATACAACCAAATTCTTGTTTACCCACAAGATCAAGAAAAAACTAAATTCACTTGCCCATTTGAAACCTTTGCATACAGAAGGATGCCATTTAGGCTATATAATGCACTTGCCACTTTTCAAAGATGCATGTATGCTATCTTTTCTGACATGATTGACAAGTTTCTAGAGAGTTTTATGGATGATTTCTCTATTTATGGGGATGATTTTAGCCAATGCCTACACCATCTCAGCCTTGTGCTGCAAAGGTGTGAGGAGACCAACCTGGTTCTGAGTTGGGAAAAGAGTCATTTCATGGTGACTCAAGGTATTGTCCTAGGACATGTTATTTTCCAAAGAGGAATAGAGGTTGATCAAGCTAAAATTGATTTAATAGCACATTTGCCCCCTCCCAAAACTTTCAAACAAGTCCGATCATTCTTGGGCCATGCTAGTTTCTACAGGAGGTTCATCAAAGACTTTAGCAAAATTTCCAAGCCTCTTTGCCACTTGTTGTGCCAAGAGGTTCCATCTGTGTTCAATGATGAATGCCTAGCTGCTTTTGAACTTTTGAAGACTTGTTTGACCACTATTCCTATATTACAAGCTCCTGATTTCTCTCTGCCATTTGAGCTGATGTGTGATGCATCAGATTTTACCATTGGTGCAGTACTGGGACAAAGGAAAGACAAAGCACCATGTGTGGTGGCATATGCTAGTAAATCAATGGTTGATGCTCAATTGAATTACACTACAACTGAAAAGGAGCTGCTAGCCATTGTATTTGCTTTGGAAAAGTTCAAATCATGTGTTGGGATCCAAGATCACTGTGTTTACTGACCATTCAACCCTAAAATACCTCTTGTCTAAGAAGGAGGCCAAGGCTAGACTAATTAGATGGATTCTTCTTCTGCAGGAATTCAACTTGGAAATCAAATACAAGAAGGGGGTTGAAAATGTGGTTGCAGACCACTTATCAAGGATTCCAGATGCTGAAATAGAGAGCTTGCCCATCAATGATTCTTTCCCAGATGAGCAGCTTTTTGTTGTGGAGATAAGTATGCCCTGGTTTGCCAACATAGTAAACTATCTTGTTGTGAGAAGGGTACCCCCACATTGGAGTAAGGATGATAGGAATTTGTTCTTCTCACAAATTTGATATTATATGTGAGAGGATCCTCACCTCTTTAAGTACTACGCAGACCAGGTGATAAGAAGATGTGTACCTAAAACTAAGTTTGAAAACATTCTAACCATGTGTCATGAACAGGCTTGTGGGGGCCATTTCAGTGGTAACAAAACTGCTGCAAAGGTGCTTCAAAGTGGTTTCTATTGGCCCACTCTTTTCAAGGATGCCATATAGCATTGCAAAGCTTGTTCTAGATGCCAGCAAATGGGAAGTATTATAAAAAGAAACTCTATGCCCTTACAACCTGTGCTTGTTGTTGAGTTATTTGACATATGGGGAATTGATTTTATGAGACCTTTTCCCCCCTCCTATGGATATAATTTCATCCATGTAGTTGTGGACTATGTGTCCAAATGGGTAGAAGCCATAGCTACAAGAACAAATGATCATAAGGTTGTCATTAAGTTCTTAAAAGACAACATCTTCTCTAGGTTTGGCACCCCCAAAGCTCTTATTAGTGATGGAGGAAGCCACTTCTGCAACAAACTTCTTGAGAAACTGTTAGAAAAATACTCTGTGACCCACAAAGTTGCTATCCCCTACTGTTAAGTTATTTTCAATGCTTGCTGCTAACTTTATTGAAAACAATGATAAGAATGTGTCAGTAAAAATAAATCAAAGGTGGATTGAAGACTACAGAGCAGCAAGTCTAAAAAAATACATAGACCTGCAAGATACAGGGCCTGTTGTATCAAGTTTTAATAAGTAAGAGTTTGTCCCACAGGAAAAAATGATCTAAAGCTCCAAGGGAGCTATCTTTAGTAGGCCCTCCAAATCTGACTACAGATCTGGCAATCCTAAATGAAAGGAGATTTAAGGTCACTATTGTTTAAATCCTAAGGTAACTTAATGCCTAAACTACAGAAATGATTGAGAAGAATGATGGAGTGTGAGAAAATAAATATAAAAAGGGTGAGAAGTAAGCTATTAGGTATAGATCTGATGGGTTTTATAACTCAGACTCAGATCTGCTGCTATAGAAGTCCTGCCAATGGCTACATTATCACCAAAGAGGAGAAAGAATCCAACTCACCCCTGTGCCATGATCCAATCCCTTATGGCTATAACTTGTCCACTTAAATGGTCACAGACTATCCAATAGGGGAACCACAGTCCACATATGGGTCAGAAAATAAGTTTATCATTGTAGGCACTATTTCATCCAGGCTACCAGCTCAAGAATCCACAGGAACCTCAACCTCTAAAGTTCTATGTGTGGGGCTAGGCCTGCAATGTGCACTAGCCTGGACACACAGGACCAGGAAGAGTTTGAGTACTAGCTTTAGGTCTAGCTGTTCACTGCTTTAGAAAGACAGTAGTGATCCAGTCACAAGCCTACAATCTCTACAGCCAGATCAGATCTGCCATCTGATGGTGGGTCTATACAAATACAGGGGAGTCTGTCTCTGCACAATCTCTCAGAGGGCTATAAGCACAAGTACAGAGAAGAAGAATCTGTCTTAGATCTATGGATTGGCCTCACCCTAGGGCTATAACCTATCCACTTGAATGGTCACAGACTATCCATAGAGGTTATCCTCCTCACAGAGGTCTGAGACAGAACAAGAAGATTGCTGCCACCACCATGTTCACAAGGCTACCAGCTCAAGCTCCCATGGGAATTCAGATCTAATGGATCCTGTGGTGGGGCATAGGCCTGCAATGTGCCTAACCTGGACTCACAGGTCACTTGGACCTAAATAAATCCTTAAAAATAATCCTCCATTGCTTACAATACAACCTAGCAATGGAGGATCTCAAGGCAGCAGCCTTGTACAGAACAACTCACAAAACACCAATCCCATACATGCATAAGATCCTATTATAAAACTATTCCAAATAGACATACAAAGGCATAGCCAGCAAGTGATGGACTATGGAGAGAAGGAAAAGGGAAAAAGAAACTGCCTAAACCTTAACCTTCGCCTACTGAAATTCTATAGTTGATTTAAGGAGTACAGAAGTCCCCTAAACCTAAACTAGGCTTAGGCTTTTATAGCAGTCAGCTGTGTGACCATTAAGGTTAGGAAAACCAAAATTTAATGATGCAAAGATGGCCCATTGTTGTCCCTTGGATGCCTCGGGGCGTGTGCACAGAGATTGAAGCATTGGAGTGTGTGCCCTAGTTTTGAAAGTTCTCAGATTGCCCCTACAGAAGTGGGGAGAAGTTAAGATCTCGAGCCTCGCTAGGTAGCAGGGATTTCTAGGTCCTGTCGCGTGATAGAATTATCGTCGTGGGATTGAATTGACTTGAAGCTCTTGCAGTCGTGGGATTGATAATTTGGTCATCGCAGGATTGCTCTGGTTGTCGCTGGGCTACGCTTTCCATTTGAGTGGCACGGGAATCGCGCGCGTGGTTTGTTCCTTGGTGAATCGCGCGGGGATCCTCGCAAAGAAGCAAGGTGCATAGGCCTCTGGATCACGCGAGTGTTTCCCTAAGGTCTATATCCCACGGCCACTACGTGTAGGAACGCCTGGAGTTCTATCTCCTCAGTGAATCGCACAAAGATTAAAGGCTCCTTTCTTGAGCTGTGCGAGACTGCGCGAGAGCTTATAACTGAGTCTCGTGAGAACTGCGCGAAGTCTACTTTTCAATCCCTTTTATCATCAATCTGCACGAGAACGGCGCGACTAGTTGGTGTGTTGCCTTCAGAAGCCCGTGACAACTGCATGAGGCATTCTTTCTGGTTCAATTGAACCTTGCGACATCTGTGCGAGGCTCACTTCTTGACTTGTTTCTACTTTGTTGTGCCTAAGCTGCAGCCAGTTCTGTCCGGGTCTAACTTTCTTTCTCCTGAGACACTTCTAGGGCAAAAAGGGAAGCTGCCTGGCATGGTTAGGGCCTTATCTGTAGCTGCTGCTTATTACCTAAAAAATGGGCTTAAAACATATTTATTAAATGACTAAGGGTCTAACAGAGATTAAGTTAAGGGGTGAAAAGTGGTACTTTTCAGGTCTTAACACACCCCCAAACCTTATCTTTTCTAGTCTCTTAGCAAAGCTGTAACTAATTAAATACCATTTTCGTAGGGATCACGGGTACATTTAGCATATGTACCAAGCCTTTTAAACCCCTAGGTGATCTCTAGTGGAGGAGTGAAGTCTCCTAAGGGTTTTCAGTGAAGTTACCCACAAACCTCTCAAGAAAAAATTGTTAACAGTGGTGCAATCAATGGCAAAACAAATTTTAATGAATAAAGCTTCAATCCACTTTCCTTTGGAATTCAGAGGAAATTGTAGCAGTAATGCAGGCCATTTAAAACTCAAAATTAGCATGTGTTTGCATCACCACCATTCATTTGACATTAGAAATTCAATATGTAAAAATCAGTACCAAGTTTGCCTTAAATTCAAAAATCAGGTTGGATACAACCCCAATGAGGTTTAAATTCATACCCAATTCTCACCAGGGCTATCTCTCAACATTGACAATCTAAGGGTGTTCAGGTTCAAAACAGCTCAAGAATAGTTACAGACCCCAAATGGGCTTGCAAGCATGAGCATAGGCAAAGTTTCTAATTTCTGACATCCTCATACTTTTCACCATAGATTGGACAACTCCTCATCTCCACATGACAGCTCATTTCACTTTGGATCTACAAGGTCTTTTTGAATGGGTTGCAATGTGGCTTATGGGTGAGGGATATAGAGAATCAAGGGGTAAAAAAGGAATCAAAATTAAGAAATCAGCAAGGTAAGGAGTGATTCATGACTTCACAACCTTCATTTCAGCAAAACTTTATCTTACTTGATATATTCCATAATCAAAGTGGCCAACTTCTCCTCTACTTTTTAATTTTCAGATGATGTTCTTCTTTAGACTTCTCTTTCTTTTTCTCTTTTTATTTTTATTCAACTTTTTTTTAATTTTTATGATGAACTGCCACACAAATACCATTGATACACTGTTGTTCATAAGTTGCTTTTCTTTACCTTCCACCAAATGTTGGACCACTCTCACTATCTTTAACTCCTTCTCCTTTACCTTCTGAATTCTCAGAGTGAGGGTGAGGTTGAATTAGGTCATGAGGTTAAGGTGCAAGTACTCAGGTGTTTGTTAAAGAAAAGTAAGATTTTTAAGGCTTAACTAGTGTATGCAAAAGGGCAGTTTTAAAAGGTTGGATTTTCAGGCTCAAACTATCCAAATGAAGGCCTTGGATCATTTCCTTAGTGTCATGAGTACTGTCAGTCAGTTTTGATTTGAAGGTGCTTAACTTCTAGTGAAAAAGTCTTGACTCAATCAGTCCTTAGAGAACAGATAATGCCAAAAACACTCTGCAAAAGAAAATGATGGGCCCAAATCTCACTAGGTGTGGTCCTCAAATTAACCCATGGGGTATATTTTCACCTGTTTCTCTCCTCTTAGGTTCACTAAGTACTAATTGAAAATTTTTCTGATGTTAGCTTCATGGTGGTGCTAAGATTTTAAAATTTTAAGTTTCAAAATATCTGTAAAAATATTTTAATATTTTCACAAATTTGCTCATTGCAGCAAGTTAAGTGAAAATTAACTTTATTCATCCCAATTTAGCACCACTATTGCACTAAAGTTAACTATTCTGCTGGCAGACCTACCCTGCCACACCCCCAAACCATGAGGAGCAGTGTCCTCACTGGTTCAAAGGTGAGAAAGTGTAGGGTAATAGTCAAGAACAAAAAAAGTAAACACACTCATATAATGCACACAAATCAATATACAAAAACAAAAATTCTATTAACGGAGAAAACATGTACAACTGTAATTACAATGAGAAGGTAAGAAGTGAAAGGAAAGAAAAGCCTAAGTACAATCTAGGTTAAGAGGACGAGGAATCAGAATCCAAATCTGTAAACCAGTCCCAGCCCATCTGTTTTGCATGTTTCCTAAGTTCAACTTTGTTCTCAGAACTGAGCTTGGACTTGGTTCTGTTTGAGGGAGCTTTGATCTTTTTCTTCTTGGCTTTGCTCTCAGCTAGACTCTTTTTCTTAGGCTTCCTTGGTTTCTTTGGTTGTGGTGGTTTCTTCATGGTTGGAGCTTTGGGTGCCCTCACCCTCATTTTTTTGATTTTGGGCTCAGGAGGGATCATAGGGGATTTGCCTTTGTCTTGCTCAGTGGGGGCTACTGGGGACTTCCCCTTATCTTGCTGGCTCTGTGATTGTGCCTCCTCAGACTGGGCAGCTGGCTCTTTGCCAATTTTGAGAGGCTGCTGGGTAAGCAGTCCTCTTAGCAGTGACTTTCCTATGTTTAGGATAAGTTTGCTCAGTAGGGTGTGCAGCAGGAGTGGGGGTAGGTTGAGGCTGCTCTGTAGGAGGTGATGAAGGAGGGGCAGCAGGGGACTACCCTTTATCTGGTTGGCCATGGGGTTGTGCCTCCTTAGACTGGGCAGCTAGGGTTTAGGTAGCTGGAGGCTCAGGTTCTGGCATGCGGATAAAGAGTGGGGTGGGCTGCTGAGCTGCAGTTCTGGCAGCAGCTAATGCAGCTTCCAATGAGGCTATCTGGATTTTGGCTTTGAGGAGGTCAGTTTCATGGATTTCCTTTTAGAGTCTGAAGATCTCCTGGGCATTGTTGAGCCTCTTTTCAAACATCCTTGCTTTCATCCTCTCCACAGTAGTATTATCTTTCTCCAGCTCCAGATTCAGCTGATGATAAGCAGCTGTAGATTTGGCATTCTCATAGGCCTCCAAGATGTTAGTCTACCCCAGGGAGATATCCAGTAATTGCTTTATGTGGGCTTCCTCCAGTTCGGTAATCTGCTGCAGCAGGGGGGTCTCAATGGACTGCCTAAGTTGGGTCATGCCCCTCAAGACATCCCTCCTAAGGTAGGGATTGTCTCTCATGGCATGGAGGATGGTGAGGTAGGGAGGGATGTAAAAAAAATGTTTGGGTGCGAGAGGAAGAGAAGAAGAGGAAGGAGCAAAATGTGATTGGTCCTGGGTGGGGGAAGTGGTGTTATCAGTGATTAAGTCTAGTTGGGGGGGAGGGTAATAGGTTCTTGGTCTGTTTGGGTGGATTTATCAGTAAATGTTGGAGGGGGTAGGATAAGAGGTGGGATGGGAGGAATGGGGGGGAAAGAAAATGAGGGAGACTCACTAGGAGTAGGGGGTGATGGGGGAGGGAAAAAGGGAATGGTGAAAGGTATGAAAGAGAATGGTTGGGTTGTGGAGTCAGGTCTGGGAGGGGAGAGGACCAGGGGGGTTTGAGTGGATTGTGGAGGAATGGGTGGGTTTGTCAATGTGTGAAGTGTGGATTTGATGGATGTGAGTTTTGATTACATCTAATCCTGTGTGTATGTTGTGGTGGATTGTTGGGATTGGATGCCTTGGATGAGGGAGAGGATGAGTGTCAGTGTGTCTGGGTTGGGAGGTTATCAACATATTGAAATCATCAATCAACACCAGGAAGCCTAGTTGTCCATCTTGGTCCTTGGTAACCCGGATGTGCTGGTAGAAGAGTTGAACTAGCCTAGGGTAGGCTATTGTGGGAATTCCTCTCATCAAGGGTGTCAGGCCAGCCTTGCTCATAAATTGAACGGTAGGGGCAGAGAGAGGCACCTTCTCAAAGAAGTGCAGGTTGAAAGCTGTCTTAGGCTCTAAGGGGATTAAAGCCATGAGCTCAGAGGGTGTAGAAAACTCAGGGGTTGGCTCCTCCACCTCCTCAATCACTTCCTTCCCTTTTTTCGGTGCCTTTGAAGTCTTGGCCTTCTTAGGAGTGGTCTCAACAGGGGCCTTGCCCTTGCCCCTTTTCTTTGGTGCACTCTTAGGGGCCATTACACACTCTACTTTTAAATATGAGAAAGGGGGACTGAGATCTGAGTGCTTACCCTAAAATCGTAGGGTTTGGTTCGATTTGTCGCACAGTGCACCACAAGATCTCTGAGCAGAGGGCAACTGATGGGGATGACGTGAGGAACAAATCTGTAGATTCCTGGTGCAAATGATGGGTTGTAGAATGATCGCTGGAGGAGAGAGGTAGAAGAGCACCGAAAGCTACGATTTCACTAGATGAAGAAGGAAGAGAGTACTGGAACGGGAGACAAGCGTGGGGTTAAAATACTTGTCGCTAAGCTTGGCACGCTTTGGAAATATCTGGTCATGGGATTGGAAGTGAAACCTAGTGAAGGTGTAATTACAACTTGGATTGCGCGAGAGTCTCCCAGTTTACCTTGGAGCACGCGATAGCTTGTAAAGAATTCTATGTGAATTGTGCGAGAGTCTCCCAGGCTTCCTTTTGGACTGCGCGAGGGGGTCCCACGTTCACTTTGAATCTCGTGACAGCCTTTTGAATCTCGTGACAGCTAGTGAAGTATTCAATTTGAATTGAGCGAGAGGCTCTCAGGCCTCCTTTTGGATCCCACGACAGCAAGGTGTTAGACAGAGAGCATGTGCTCTTCATTCTGCCATTTTAATTTGTGTTGTGGCTGGATCCTAGGCATGACTCACCACCAGGGGTACCCCCAGGCACATTAAAATCACACATTCAAGCATAGACAGCAAAAATCATCATCCAACATCGGGCATTCAAGCAAAAGCCATCAATTCAAGAGCAGTAATCATCAAACCAAGCATAAAGAAAAACAAGACCAGACAGATTCAGACTTAAGTGGGGCCTCTAAAATTTCCTAAAAAAAAAATTTTGACAAAAGAAAGCAATACAAATCTAACAAAACCAAAGTACATATGATACAATATTGACACACCTGTGGATCAGTTCAATGAAGGGTCCCCTTGAAAATGAATGGTGCCCATAGGTTCAGCAGGTTTTTCCAAACAAGGCTTAAGCCTCTGACCATTCACCTTCAAGGTTTTCCCAGACTTGGGATCCTTGATTTCCACAGCACCAGATGGGGAAACATTCATGACAATATAGGGACCTTCTCATCTGGATTTCAGTTTGCCAGAAAAAAATTTAAGTTTGGAGTTAAACAGCCAAACCTTATCACCAGCCATGAAGCTCTTTCTTAACAAACCCTTGTCAAAGAAAGCCTTGGACCTTTCCTTGTAGATTCGGGCATTGGCATATGCATCCATCCTCAGCTCTTCCAGTTTTGACAGCTGCAGCAACCTGTGATGACCAACAGAAGTTAGGTCTAGATTAAAATTTTTTATGGCCCAATAGGCCCTGTGTTCTAACTCTACTGGGAGATGGCAGGCCTTACCATAAACCAGTTTGAATGGGGATATCCCAATGGGAGTCTTATAGGTAGTCCTATAGGCCCATAATACATCATTAAGCTTATCAGCCCAGTCCTTTCTGTCAGTCCTCACTGTCTTCTCAAGGATGTGGTTGATCTCCCTATTTGAAATTTCAACTTGCCCACTGGTTTGTGGGTGGTAGGGAGTAGCAATCTTATGGTTGATAGAATATTTCTTGAGCAAGCTCTCAAAATTTCTGTTACAGAAATGGCTACCCCCATCACTGATAATGGCTCTAGGGGTGCCAAATCTTGAGAAGATATTCTGCTTTATAAACTTGAGGACAACTTGATTCTCATTGGTTCTTGTGGCAATAGCTTCTACCAATTTCGAAACATAATCCACTGCCACTAAGATGAAATGATAACCATTTGAAGGGGGAAAGGGGCCCATAAATTCAATACCCTAGACATCAAACAGTTCCACAACAAGGATGGGCTGCAAAGGCATTGAGTTTCTTTTGGACAGCCCTCCTAATTTCTGACATCTCTCACAGGTTCTGCAGTGTGTGTGGGCATCTCTGAATAAAGAAGGCCAATAGAATCCACACTGTAAGATCTTGTCAGCTATTTTTCTTCCATTAAAGTAGCCTCCACAGGCATTTTCATGGCACATGGCCAGAATACTGGGGACATCACTTTCTGAAACACATTTTCGAATGATTTGGTCTGCACAGTACTTGTATAAGCAAGTTTCCTCCCATAAATAGAATTTGACCTGTGAGAAAAACAGGTCTTTGTCCATTTTGGTCCAATGGGCAAGAATCTTACCTATAACTAAATAATTCACAATGTTGCAAGGTCATCAACACATTTTTCCAACACAATTCTGGACAAGTGGTCAGCTACCACATTTTTCACACCGTTTTTGTCCTTGATTTCAATGTCAAACTCCTGCAATAGGAGTATCCATCTAATCAGCCTGGGCTTAGCATCCTTCTTGGACAATAGGTATTTTATTGCTGAGTGGTCTGTGAAGATGACAGTTTTAGACCCAAGTAGGTAAGGTCTAAATTTATCAACTGTAAAAACCACTGCCAGAAGCTCTTTCTCAATTGTGGTATAATTCAGCTGAGCTTCAGCAAGTGATTTACTGAGATAGGCAATGACCACTGGCAGTGTATCTTTCCTTTGGCCCAAAACAGCACCTATTGCCAAGTCAGATACATCACACATCAGCTCAAAGGGCAATGCATAGTCAGGTTTCTGAAGTACAGGGGCAGAGGTGAGGCATATCTTCAAAGTTTCAAAAGCTTTAAGACATTCAGCAGAAAAATCAAAGGGTACATCCTGGCAGAGCAGGTGGCACAATGGTTTAGCAATTTTGCTGAAGTCTTTAATGAACCTCCTGTAGAATCCTACATGTCCAAGGAAAGATCTGATTTGTTTGACTATTCTTGGAGGGGGCAAATTTATAATGAGGTCAACTTTGGCCTTATCTACCTCAATCCCTTCACTAGAGACTACATGGCCTAACATAATACCTTGTGTTACCATGAAGTGGCTTTTTTCCCAACTTAAGACCAGATTAGTCTCCTCACATCTTTGCAAGATCAGGTGGAGGTGTTGCAGACATTGGCCAAAACTGTCCCCATATACAGAAAAATCATCCATAAAAATTTTCAAGAACTTGTCAATCATATCAGAGAATATGGCATACATACACCTCTGAAAGGTAGCTGGGGCATTACATAGCCCAAAAGGCATCCTTCGGTAAGCAAAGGTGCCAAAAGGGCAAGTAAATGTAGCTTTCTCTTGGTCATGAGGGTGCACAAGGATCTGGTTGTACCCTGAGTACCCATCAAGAAAATAATAAAAAGCTTTTCCAGCCAACTTATCCAAAATTTGATCAATGAAGGGGAGAGGGAAGTGGTCTTTTCTGGTATTACAGTTGAGCTTCCAATAATCTATGTAAACCCTCCAGCCAGTGGTCTCCCTGGCTGGTCTCAGCTCTCCAGACTCAGTTGTGATGATTGTTATGCCAGTTTTCTTGGGCACCACTTGGATAGGTGCCACCCATTCAGAATCAGAAATGGGGTAAATTACCCCAGAATCTAGCAATTTGATGATCTCTTTGAGGACCACTTCCTGCATGTGAGGATTCAATTTCCTCTGTATTTCCCTGGATGGTGCTGAGCCCTCCTCTAAATGGATCCTATGCATACAGATTGATGCATCTATCCCTCCTAGATCCACAATGGTCCAGCCAATTGCCTTTTTGTGCTTTCTCAAGACTGTTAGTAATTCTTCTTCTTGCTCCTTGGTAAGAGAGGAGAAGATAATTACAGGAAGTTTTTTACCTTTCCCAAGGAAGGCATATTTCAATATTTCTGGAAGCTTCTTGAGATCCAGATCAGGAGCTTGTTGGGTGGATGGCAAGATTGGTGCTTTGTTGGTTTAAGGGAGAGGCAGCAATATAGGTTTCCAAATGGAATGTTGCACTGAGCCCACGGAAGACTGTAATGTAATCATGTCTTCTGTCATAACAGCTGGGCTTTCTTCCTCTTTCATGTCCCAAACTTTAATTAAACTTGTGACAATGTTGCCCCACTCCAGCAGAGTGGGTAATTCTTCTTCAACAACTTCTTCTAGTACATCCACTGCAAAGCTTTTCTCATTATCCAGCTGAGGGTATTTTGCACTGTTGTACACGTTAAGTTCAACCTTCATATGTCTGAAAGTTACCTCCATGATCCCTGACATGCATTGAATGCATGCATTGGTAGTGGCCAAGAATGGCCTACCCAAAATAATAGGTATAGGGGTTGTACTCTTATTACAGCCCATGTCCAAAACCAGGAAGTCTGCAAGGTAGAAGAACTTGTCCACCCCTACTAAGACATCCTCAACCACTCCCATAGGACTCCTCTCAGGCCATCAGCCATTAACAACACAATGGGGGTGGGCTTTAGCTCCCCCAAACCTAGCTGCTAATACACACTGTATGGCAGCAGGTTTACACTGGCTCCAAGGTCTAGAAGGGCTCTTCCAATTGTGTGGTCTCCAATTATGGAAGGAATAGTGGGTATCCCTGGGTCTTCCAACTTCTCTGGCATTGTCATGTATAATACAGAATTAACTGTATCAGTTGCAAAAACCTTTTTGGACAAATGGCCTCTAGCTTTCCTTTTCTGGGTACAAAGGTCTTTCAGAAATTTGGCATAGGCTGGGACCTGTCTAATTGCATCAAGCAAGGGCAAATTAATTTTTACCTACTTAAAGGTCTCCATCATTTCCTCTATCTGTGCATTCCCTTTATTAAAAGGGGCAAGGCCACTCAAAGCTTGAGGAAATGGCAACTGAGGTACTGCTGGTTCCTCAGCTGTAAGCCTATGACTAAACTTTTATTTTTTTCTTTTTTCATCTTTTATTTCCTGCTGAGGCTTAACTACAACCTCTTTATTTTTCTCCTATTGCAAGATAGCAGGCAACTCTTGGCTTTGTGCTCTAACAAATTCTTTTTCACTTTCATTCGAAAATTCTTTAGAAATGATCTCTCCTTGTTCCTTCCCAACCTGGTTGTTGACCAGCCTGCCAGACCTCAGGGTTGTGATGGCATTAGCTCTCTCAAAACATGAGGAAGCTTCTCCAATCGAATATTGGCTCTTAGGGTTGGCCACTAGCTGGCTTGGCAGCCTGCCCTCTTCTCTTTTGGTCAAGGCATTGGATATTTGGCCTAACTGCTCTTCCATGTTCTTTATGCTTTGACTGTGAGAAGTCACAGTCTGAGTCAAGATTCCAAGGCTTTGCAATGAAGTCAAAACCTGATCCTCAAAAGAAGCATTTCGGGGCTGAGGTGGGGGAACTACTAACTGATTTTGCTGATGGGGCAGCTGCTGATACTGGAAATTTGACCTTGGGACATATCTCTGGTTAAATTGCTGCTGTGGCCTTTGAGGTAAGGCCAACATCTGTTGTGGCTGCATGTAATTGTCTTGTCTCCACCTCAAATTTGGGTGGTCTCTCCACTGGTAACCAGTATTTTGGTGTTGGTATCTAAATGGTTGTTTGTTGTAGCCAACAGCTTGTTGCTGGCCAAATGATTAGACAGCAGCAGCTTGTTCCATCACATACTCAGAATATTGCCCTGCAGATGGGTACTCTTCCATTGTGTGCTGTGAAAATTGGCATATCAAACATGCCTCCATCACCTGTGTAGCCAATCTGGGTTGCACCACAGTTAATAGTTTATCAAACTTATCAGAAAGATTGGCCATCTGCATTTTTAGGTCATTATTTCCAATTACTTCATACATCTTTCCTTTGGAAGTTTCAGCTAGTCCCATTCTAGAAGAAGGCTCTTGAATAGTTCTTGACAAGGACATCTTTTGGAAAGCATTTTCACTGATGACCTCGAACAAGTCCCATGCCTCATCAGCTATTTTGTGCATGTAAGTTCCACCACAAGAGGCATCTCTCATGTCTCTACTTTTCTCACCAATCCCATTATAGAAGCTCTGGACATGCTGCCAGTGAGGGATCTTGTGGTGGGGACATTGTTTGAGCATCTCCTTGAATCTGTCACATGCTTGATTAAAATCTTTAGTTGGAGATTGGGCAAAAGTAAGTATTACTTTCCTCAACTGGCTGGTTTTTGTTTATGGGAAGAATTTGGTCAAAAATCTTGTCTGGAGGTCTTTCTAAGAAGTGATGCTGTTGTTTGGGAGAGTAGCTAACCAGGTGCTGGCCTGTCCTTTACGGAGAAAGGAAAGATCCTTAATCTAGAGGCTTCTGGTCCCAAACCAGCAATGGAAAATGTTGTGCACAGGGCCAAGAATTGGTCAATATGTTTGTAGGGGTCTTCCTTGTTGAGCCCATGGAAAGAGGGAAGCATTTGGATGATTGAGGTTTTAATCTCATAGTTTCCCTGAACATCTGAGAATTGAATGTTGAATGGGGAATTATAATCATCAGGGGCATTCAATTCCTTCAATGTTCTGGGTTGCTCTTCACCCATGACTGCTGTCTTAGTTTCAATAGGGGGCTCAACTGTGGTGTGTCTGAGCCTTCTTGGTCTTCTGCCCCTTTCTATCTCAGGGTTAGGAGGCTCTAATGTGGGACTGAGGGATCTCCTTCCTAACATGCACACACACCAACAGCAAGGAAGACTACTTGCAGACACATTGCAATTAACAAAATTACAATTATCCTAAACAACTGCTATGGAATTTTCAAAGGAGAAATAGACTGAGTTTTTGAGGGTTAGAGAAGTGCAAAAAGAGGTAGCTAGACTCCAAGTGCAGTTTAACTTTCCCCTCTACTACTATCCAGATCTATAAGAAAAATTCCAAATGTAAAT
Source organism: Chloranthus sessilifolius (assembly GCA_021018995.1). Lineage (NCBI taxonomy): Eukaryota > Viridiplantae > Streptophyta > Magnoliopsida > Chloranthales > Chloranthaceae > Chloranthus > Chloranthus sessilifolius. The sequence goes on from CM037586.1 coordinate 63,432,890, forward strand.
CAACAGTATCAATTATTCATAGGCAGAGCTACCAAAGAATAATAAAAAAAATATAAAAATCAGGGTCTACTAATAGATCAAGATTCCCCGGCAACGGCGCCAAAAACTTTTTGAGTTATTTTCAATGCTTGCTGCTAACTTTATTGAAAACAGTGATAAGAATGTGTCAGTAAAAATAAATCAAAGGTGGATGGAAGACTACAGAGCAGCAAGTCTAAAAAAATATGTAGACCAGCAAGATACAGGGCCTATTGTATCAAGTTTTAATAAGTAAGAGTTTGTCCCACAGGAAAAAATGATCTAAAGCTCCAAGGGAGCTATCTTTAGTAGGCCCTCCAGATCTGACTACAGATCTAGCAATCCTAAATGGAAAGGAATTTAAGGTCACTATTGTTTAAATCCTAAGGTAATCTAACCTAATGCCTAAACTACAGAAATGGTTGAGAAGAATGATGGAGTGTGAGAAAATAAATATAAAAAGGGTGAGAAGTAAGCTATTAGGTATAGATCTGATGGGTTTTATAACTCAGACTCAGATCTGCTACTATAGAAGTCCTGCCAATGGCTACATTATCACCAAAGAGGAGAAAGAATCCAACTCACCCCTGTGCCATGATCAAATCCCTTATGGCTATAACCTGTCCACTTAAATGGTCACAGACTATCCAATAGGGGAACCACAGTCCACAGATGGGTCAAAACAAGTTTATCATTGTAGGCACTATTTCATCCAGGCTACCAGCTCAAGAATCCACAGGAACCTCAACCTCTAAAGTTTTGTGTGTGGGGCTAGGCCTGCAATGTGCACTAGCCTGGACACACAGGACCAGGAAGAGTTTGAGTACTAGCTTTAGGTCTAGCTGTTCACTGCTTTAGAAAGACAGTAGTGATTCAGTCACAAGCCTACAATCTCTACAGCTAGATCAGATCTGCCATCTGATGGTGGGTCTATACAAATACAGGGGAGTCTGTCTCTACACAATCTCTCAGAGGGCTATAAGCACAAGTACAGAGAAGAAGAATATGTCTTAGATCTGTGGATTGGCCTCACCCTAGGGCTATAACCTGTCCACTTGAATGGTCACAGACTATCAACAGAGACTATCCTACTCACAGAGGTCTGAGACAGAATAAGAAGATTGCTGCCACCACCATGTTCACAAGGCTACCAGCTCAAGCTCTCATGGCAATTCAGATCTAGTGGATCTTGTGGTGGGGCATAGGCCTACAATGTGCCTAACCTGGACACACAGGTCACTTGGACCTAAATAAATTCTTAAAAATAATCCTCCATTGCTTACAATACAACCTAGCAATGGAGGATCTCAAGACAGCAGCCTTGTACAAAACAACTCACAAAACACCAATCCCATACATGCATAAGATCCTATTATAAAACTCCATTAAAACTATTCCAAATAGACATACAAAGGCATAGCCAACAAGTGTTGGACTATGGAGAGAAGGAAAAGGGAAAAAGAAACTGCCTAAACCCTAACCTTAGCCTGCTGAAATTCTACTGTTGATTCAAGAAGGAGTACAGAAGTCCCCTAATCCTAAATTAGGCTTAGGCTTTTATAGCAGTCGACTATGTGAGCATTAGGGTTAGGAAAACCCTAATTTTAATGATGCAAATGTGGCCCATTGCTGTCCCTTGGATGCCTTGGGGCGTGTGCACAAAGATTGGAGCATTGGAGTGCATGTCCTAGTTCTGAAAGTTCCCAAATTGCCCCTGCAGAAGTGGGGAGAAGTTAAGATCCCGTGCCTCGCTAGGTAGCAGGGATTTCCAGGTCCTGTCGCATGATAGAATTGTCATCATGGGATTGAATTGACTTGAAGCTCTTGCAGTTGCGGGATTGATAATTTGGTCATCGCGGGATTGCTCTGGTTGTCGCGGGGCTGCGCTTTCCATTTGAGTGGCACGGGAATCGCACGCGCAGTTCGTTCCTTGGTGAATCGCGCGGGGATTCTCGCAAAGAAGCAAGGTGTATAGGCCTCTGGATCGTGCGAGCAATTCCCTGAAGGTCTGTATCCCGCAGACACTGCGCTATAGCTGTGCACAGGAATGCCTGGAGCTCTCTCTCCTCAATGAATCACGTGATGATTAAAGGCTCCTTTCTTGAGTTGCGCGAGAGCTTATAACTGAGTCTCGCGAGAACTGCGCGAAGTCTACTTTTAAATCCCTTCTGTTATCAATCTACGCGAGAACGGTGCGACCCGTTGGTGTGCTGCCTTCAGAAGCCCGCGACAACTGCGCGAGGCATTCTTTCTGGTTCAATTGAACCCTGCGACATCTGCGCAAGGCTCACTTCTTGACTTATTTCTGCTTTGCTGTGCCTAAGTTGCAACCAGTTCTGTCTGGGTCTAACTTTCTTTCTCCTGAGACACTTCTGGGGTAAAAAGGCAAGCTTCCTGGCATGGTTAGGGCCTTATCTGCAGCTGCTGCTTATTACCTACAAAATGGGTTTAAAACACATTGATTAAATGACTAAGGGTCTAACAGAGATTAAGTTAAGGGGTGAAAAGTGATACTTTTTAGGTCTTAACACCTACCACCCACAAACCAGTGGGCAAGTAGAGATTTCCAACAGGGAAATCAAACACATCGTAGAGAAGACTATGTGAGCTGATAGGAGAGATTAGTCCATAAAACTGCCAGATGCTTTGTGGGCTTATAGGACTTCCTATAAGACCCCCATAGGGATGTCCCCATTCAGGCTAGTGTATGGCAAGGCATGTCACTTGCCTATTGAGTTAGAACATAGAGCATATTGGGCCATTAAAACATTAAATTCTGACTTAACTTCTGCTGGTGTGAACAGGAAACTGCAATTATTGGAGCTTGATGTGTTAAGGTTGGAAGCATATTCAAATTCCCGAATCTATAAGGAAAAAAGCAAAGCCTTTCATGACAGGCACTTGCTGTGGAATGAATTCAAAATAGGTGACAAGGTATGATTGTTCAATTCAAGATTAAAATTCTTTCTAGGAAAATTGCAGTCCAAATGGGATGGGCCCTACACAATTTTACAGGTTTCCCCATTTGGAGCTGTAGAAATCATGGACCCTAAAGATGGTAGGGTCATGAAAGTCAATGGACAGAGGTTAAAAATTTGTGTTGAAAAAATCTGTGAGCTTGAGGAGACCATTGATCTTCAGGACCCTCCAATTTATACATGATTTCAGTGTGTATCATATGTACTATATTTTGGTTATGTTTTAAGTGCTTACTTTTTGTTTTGATGTTTTGTTCATTTACAATAAAATTGCCATGCTAGCATTAGGTCATCATTTCAATCTTCTCAGCAGTCCAGGGACCATGGGAGTATGTCAACAATGGAAGAAAATTTGAAAAGAGTTTTGATCTTGGCCTAAGCCTTTAAAATCTTTTTGATGGGCATTTGAGACCTGTCGATAAGTCATTTGAGAATTTCGATAGGTCATTTGAGGATTTTGATAGGCTCTGAGACTTGTCGATAGGTGAAAACAACTTTTCGACAGGTTCAAAAGGTCAGAACAAAGCTTTCGATAGGTTCTAGATTCCTATCGAGAACCTATCGAGACGATGAATCCTATACCATATGAACCTATCGATAGGAAGGATTTAACCTATCAAAGCTTTCCACCTGCAAGTCATATTCTTTCTAGTGTTCGATAGGAGTGCCCAACCTATCGAAATCACTCAGCTCATCCTATCGAAATCGATTTTTACTCTTTATATACCTATCATTAGGTCACTTTTACCCATTCAACACTCTACAAAACCCTAGCTCTCTCTTCCTCATTGGTTGCTGCTCTCATTTTTCTGCCAAATACTCTACGGATTTTTTGTCACTCAGTTTGTCATCCATCAAGATCATTCAGCCGGCACAAAGGAGCATTTTGCACCTGATTTTTGTGGATTTGGATCTATCAATCACAATTTCTGTACAACCCTAGGAGTTTTGGGTAAGTTCTCCTCCTACTTTCACTCTGTTACTTCTCTAGTTGTTTACTTCAGATTTTTACTACAAATTCGTGAGTGAGCTTTAAGAGATCAATTTCTGAGAGCAAATGAGCGGTTTTAAAGAAACCCTAGCTGACCTATTTCAGCAAACAGCTGCTTCCACCCTCAAGTCCTCCAAAAAATCAAAGCCTACCACTAACCCACCTGCCAAGAGAAAGCTCCTTGAGGGGAAGCCCAACAAGGCTCGTAAAGCTAAAAAAGCCAAGTCTGTAGCAATTCAGGAACCTGCTATAGAAATACCCATGGAGAGATCTGCTCAAACTGGGGAAGCACCTTTACCCACCCCTCACATACAGCCTGTGGTGGAGCTTCCAGCTACATTAACCACCCCTAATGAGTCTGTAAATGGGTTGAGCCTTGTCCCTGAGACAAATTTTGATCTTTCATACTTTACTGAGATAGAGGAGTGCCAGGGACACTAATGTATCTAACGAAGGAGGGATTGTTACCCCTACTTACACCCTTGAAGGAGTCTATGTACCCTAGGTTGGTTAAATTGTGGTACCAGAATTTGACAAAGAAGGTGGTGCCTGGGAATGAGGTTGTACTGGAAATTTTGATTGATGATTGGCAAATCACTATGGATTGCAAGGATATTAGGATGGCTTTGAGAGTTCCACACCAATTTGACTCCACTAGATCTGAGGGAGCACCCAAATGGGTTACATTTAAAGAAATGGCTAAACAGCTCACCAATGGAATTGTGGGATCTGGTGAATCTTTGATGAGAAGAGACCTACAACCCAGCCTTAGATTCATTGATACTATTTTGAGGAAGTATGTATATGTCACTGGGCACCTGTAGGAGAGAAGCCCCCAGTTATAGATGCCTTGTACTACTATTTCATAGGGAAATTTTTGAATGCCCCAAATCTGATTTTTGAGACAATGGTAGACATCAATGGCAAGGTGCGTAAAAGACAAGTATTTGCTAAGGGTAGCGGGCTGCCTTTCAGCAGGCTCATTACATGTTTGCTCAAGGCTAGGAAATATGTGGTCAAGAGGAATGAGCCAATGGAGAAGTTAACCCCAAAAGTGTACGGAAAAAGGGCATGGTCCACCAGCCTGACCCTGATAAAGAAAAGTAAGCCAGCTGAGATGGAGGAGGTTGAGGAGGTGCCCACTACCACTGCAGCAGATCTTACTGCTGAGATACCCCCATCCACCCTTTCACCTACCTTACCTACATCATCACCAACACCTCCACCCACTTTGCTCTTCCCCTTGGTATCAGTCCCTCATCCAACAGACCTCTCTCCTCCCACCTTTGAGCCAGATTTACCTCCACCTACCACTCAAGTCCTACAACCTGAAGTCCTTGAACCTCCTACACTACTAGAGTAACCCCTACCCTCTCTTTACCCCCCTTTGACCAACCCATTTCTGACTTCCCCCCTCCCCAACCCTTACTGCATACCTCGGGCTTAGACCAGTTTACTACTGCTGGGTTCACTGCCCTAATGACATCTATTATGAAAGATGTTGGACATGAGTACACCCCACTCCCAAACTCCCCCCACCCCACTCCCACTCAATTCAACCAAACACCCTCCTCCCCTTTCCAGCCCATTCAAGCACCTGTCCCCTCCAACCCCATTATGCCTGATTCTTTCACTCAAACTCTCTCCCTATTATAGTCCATTCAAACTCAATTGACAACCAACACCAACAACCAAGCCATCATGAGCTCCTGCCTTCAATCCATTCAATCCACCCTCACTCCATCCTCTTCAGTTCCTCACCCCCTCACACTTCCCCTCTTTCACCTATCCCATCCCCATCTTTTTCCCCTTCCTCACCCCCAATAGTAGCCATTGAAGCTACTATGTCACCTACCACCCAACCTCCCACTCTCCCTACACCTATCTTCAAAGATGCCTCCACCCAAACTGATCTATGAGAGGAACGGGTTTTCTCCATCCCCTCCACTTCTTCCACTCCACCCCCTTCATTGCCCATTATCCTCAGGTCCCCCATCTACATAACCTCTTACCTCACCCTACTGTGTGCAATGAGGGACAACCCCTACATCCGTCGGGATGTCCTGAGTGGTATGGCTGCCCTCCGAGCTTCCCTGGAAGTCTCCTATGAGGAGAGGATTACTTTCATGGAATTGGAGCAAAGAATCCAGCTCTGGGATATCTCTCAGGGGTGGAAGGAAATTTTGACTCATTATGAGTCCGCCAAACTTCTTGCCGAGGCTCAGACTCGCATTGCCAAGTTTGAGAAGAAGAATGTTGAGCTTCTCCAGAAAAAATTAGCCAATGCTCAAGAGATACTCAAGGCCACAAAGGAACTCTTTGAGTCAGACTTGCTTTATGCAGCGAAGAAAATAGATATTCTGGAGAGAAGAGTTGCTTCATTGACTTCTCAACCATTTCAACCAACCCCTCTTGCTACAACTCCTCCCCCCAACCCTCCTGCCACTCAACCTACTCCTACCCCACTTGTAGATGTTCCCCCTCCAGCCTAAGATCTTCCTATAGCTAAACCTTCCCCACCACAACCTAAGAGGACTTATACAAAGAGAAAAGTTACTACCAAGAGATCTGTTTCCTCTGCTTCTGCTTGTAGTAAAGGGAAGGAACCTGCTACCCAGTCTGAAGAGGTAGCCCCCACCAAGTCCCCACCCCCACATGACAGCTCCTCCACCTTACTCACAAAGGAGGAAAGAAGGAAAGCTGCTGCTGCCCTTGGCCTCAATCCTACTGTCCTCTTCCCCTCTGATTTCGATTATGATTCTCTTCCTGCTTTTGCCAAGAAAGATAAGAGCACTGCTGCCCATTCTGAGGAGGCCCCCAAGCAGTCCACTAAGAAGTCCCCACCTAAAAGAAAAGTTCCTTTATCCAAGGATGATTTGAAAATTTTGGCAGATTTGTATGATTGGCCTAATGATGCTTGTAAATAAATATAGTTTAGGATTGTTTGCTTTCTCTTCCTGCTTTGGATCATGTACATATTTTAGATGTTAATAATAATTTCTTTTCTGTGTTATGTCTTTCTTTGTGCTTATTCTTCTATATGTTCTTCATATACCTTGTTCATTGCTACCATGCTCTCTCAACAGTGAGGACACTGTTTAATTTAGGTTAGGGGGTATGGCAGGTGTGCCAATGAAATGAGTTAATGCTAGTGCAGCTATGTTGAAAAAGTTTTTGGAAATAAAGTGATTTCCCACCTGATTTTTGGAAAAAGAGGAAATTAAAAACTTTTTAAAAACTGAAATGAGTTGTAGTTTTAACATTTTTCATAAAGAAAATGTCAAGAATTTTCAAATTTTGATGTTTAGTGAACCTGAAATGAGAGAAAACTGTAAGGATACGCCCCAGAAAATTTGATGGAAGGCCATACCCAGTGAGATTTGGGCCTAAAAAAAATTTCTTTGAAGAGTGTCTTGGCAATTTTTTCTGCTCTATGAACTAATTGGATCTAACTTTGCCCACTAGAAGTTAGGCAAATCCAAATTAAAATAGCTTGACAGCATTCATGATGTTGGGGACATGAAGTAAGGTCATCCCTTGGACAATTTGAGCCTAATTTTCTCACCTTTAAACTGCCCTTGATACACACCATTTAAGCCTTTAAAATCCTAACTTTTCTTTAATAAAAATCAAAAAATTTGAACCCAAAACCCCTTGACCTATTTCAGTTCACTCTCGATCTGAGAAATCAAGAAAAAAGGAGGAGAAGTGAGGCTAGAGGAGCAAGGTTTAAAATTTAACTGAAAGAGAAGGAAGCACATTTGGTGGTATTGTGGTATTCCAACCCATAAAAAAAATAATAATAAATAAATAAAAAATAAAAAAAATAAAATACAAAAGCATACAAAAAGAAAAGAAAAATAGAAAAGCAAAGTAAAAGAATGAGAAAAAGAAGTCATCTCATCAAAAGATTGAAAAGATGATTAGAAACTAGCCATTTCAAATCTGGAAATTCAAGAAGTAAATGAAATTGTGCTGAACTGAAGAAGGTGGTGCATCACCTCCTTACCTTCCTGATTTCTCAATTTGAAATCCTTTTTACCCATTTTTATTCTTTTACAAATTTCACCCATAAGCCACATTACAACCCAATAAAAAAAGACCTTACTGATCTAAAATGGATTAAGCTATCATGTGGAGATGAGAATTTATTTGACCTATGGTGAAAAGAGTTAGAAAATTTTAGAAGTTAGAGCAATGCCTATGCTCATGCTTGTAGTCCTATTTGAGGGTTGTAACTGCTCTTGAGCTGTGAGAAATGATGCACCCTTCTACTTGTGTTGTGAGTGAACAGCCCTGATAAGACTTGGGTCTGAAATCAAAATTAATTGGGGCATTGTCAAAATAGAATTCTTAAATTAAAGGTGAACTCTACATTAATTTCAGGAACAATGTCTTGACATGCACTGATTGATGATGAAAGAATTACAGCAGAATTTCAAGTTTTAAACTGAAGATTTTTTCTGCTGAAAATCCTCTAATTGAATGCACATGGTGTGGAATTTGTTTTATTTCACTTAAACTCTGTTTTAGCATGTGCACTAGTACTAACTGATTTTATTGGAGAAGTTTGTGGGTACCTTCACTGAAAATCCTCAGGAGACTCCACTCCTCCACTAGGGATCACCTAGGGGTTCAAAAGGCTTGATGCATATGCTAAATGCATCTATTCTCCCTACAAAAGTGGTATTTTAGTTTTCTTTATTCTTCCTTTGCTCAGGGACTAGCAAAGCTTAGGTTTGGGGGTGTGTTAATCTCTAAAAAGTACCACTTTTCACCCCTTAACATGAGCTTTGATAGACCTATGAGTGGACTAATAAATGCTTGTTGATTATGTCTTGTAGATAGCAGTAAAAAGTAGTCATAGTACAGAAATCCATCTCTCAATGCAATTCAAACCCAACAGTGGCCCACTTAGAGCATGCAGCAACAACAAAGTAGTGTTGAAGGAGTGAAAATAGGTTGAAAATAACCTATCGAGAGGTTACTGGAACCTGTCAATAAGATCTGAAGGCTGAGAGAAGGAGGAAGTCGTGAGGATGGGAGAATTCGATAGGATCCTAGAACCTATCGCGTAGTCGGAAACAAGAAGGGAGCATCCTATCAGCAGGTTGCCTAAGCTTGAAGAGAACCTATCAATAGGATTCTAAAACCTGTCGCGCTAAGGACACCTATCAAGAACCTATCGAAAAGTTGAGAACCTATCGACAGGAGCTAGAAATAAACCTATCAAAATATAGTGTTCAGAGATCAACCTATTGAAAGGAGTCCCCAACCTGTCGAACACACTAGATGAAGGCTACGGATGCTGGAGCTTTATTCTCAGCCCAACCTATCGGAACCTATCGAAAGGATCCTGAATCCTTGAGAAAGGAACAGAAGGCCTGTTTGGAACCTGTCGAAAGCCTCAGTAACCTATCGAAATCGACTGAAAGACTTCTTAGAACAGTTGTTGTGCACACGTTGGTGACCTGCTGCATGCAATCTAAGGCACTCTGGTGACTGGCACGAAGTCTCTAGAAGTGTCCTAGGGAACCCTAACCGACCCATGTGCTCTCCCCCAACTCTAACTAATTGAAAGAACCTTCTAGAAGGGGAATAAAGGAGGGAATAACAGAATTATTCTAAAAGCTGTAATTGGTGGGAAAAATGGATCTGAGGCGGAGGAGGAAAGCTGTAAAAGGAAGGAAAGCCGCCAGAAAAAGGGATCAATTCTAGAGATCAGAGCTTGCATCAAAATTCTCTATTCTTCCTTTTAGCCCAACTATGGTTGGCTAATTTCTCTGGAGCAGCAAGGAGTGAGGTTGGATCTATAATTAGGGAGTGTTAAGAATATTATTAAGGGTCAGATGATGCACAGACTACAAATCTGAGAGCATTTCATTGTATAGCGATTTTATTTCAATGCAATGTTAGTTTAATTGTTATAATTAGATTCATATTTCATCTGGTTTCATTTGGTGCTCAATCGGATTTGTGTAGATGGGAATAGCTTACCCACTTAACTGGTAGACCTCTTGGATATCATTTGATATCCCTAGATCTGATGTTCCTGCAATTGCTTGTGTCTGTGGCCTGGCAGTTGCAGCATTTGTAGTGATTATACTTTCTGATGGAAGCTTGAGAATGGAGTGAATCTATTGGATGATCTGTGACCATTGAAGTGGACAGATCATAGCCTTAAGATCAATCTAAATCTCTGGCTTAGATCAGATCCTTTTACCCTGTAGCTGTGCCTATAACCAGATGAGGGATTGATGCATTCTGAATTCTTTGTGACTTTGTCAGCTCAATCCAATTGCAGCAAGACCAAACTCCAAGTTGTTTCTCTCCATTTTTTGTTTTTAATTTCACCAAAAATTCCCCTCACTTGTAAGATCTGAACTCTGGATTTAATCTCAATTCATTTTCTGCATTTAATTGCGTTTTTGTAGTTTAGATTAAAGTGACAATCCCTTAAAACCTCTCTTCTCTCTTTTTCTATTTTAGTATTAGGCAGGGTGCTAGATCTTCCTTAGATCTGGAGATTTACTTAATTTTCAGCTCACATTTTCCTGTGGACATACCCTTACTTACCCTTTAAAACTTGCTACAACAGGCCCTGAATACTTGTAGGTCTATATGTCTGCTTGCCTTGGTGTGTGCAACCAATAGATCCTTTAATTGTGTGATTTTAAACCCCTTTTTGAATACAAGGTAAGTGGCCAACACTAGTCCTCTAGAAAATAATAAAGCACAACACAATTAATACACAAATAGTAAGGAGACACCTAGCATACCTAACACTCAGTTAACATTTTCAAACTACACACATGCCACACTTAAACCATATGAACTACTGATCAGTCACATAATTTATCATTTTATCACCCTTAACTTAGTGATGCTAGACTCCAGTTTGCTACCAACTAGATGATGATGTGTAGATATTTAGAATAGATAGCAGAATAGAGCCAAAGTGTTAATCTTCGCCAAAATGAACTCAAAATATAGTAGGAAACACGATCGTACCAGTCTGAAAGATGAAGGAAGAGAGAGTTTACATCTAATCATAATCTTGAACGAACAGAATAGAAGAAAGAAAGAAGAAATCGTATTCATGATTCTTCAGAAAACACTTAAAGTGGAGGGCACAAACGAAGATACGATCGAGCGCCATAACGAAAGAAGGAGAAATCGTACTAAAAGAGATGCAATCGTAATTATGATTGTATAAAAATTAAATCTCTTGCTCCTGCTGCTGATCACGTGAGAACTATATCACCATACAAAGAATTAGAAGATCTCTTAAATTAGAAGTCTGGCAACCCATGGATCTGAGAAGATTGGCGAAAGGATTCTAAAGATTTCTACTACTATAACATAGAAACAAGCCTTGCACACATCTACCATCTAAAGAGAGGAACATAAGAATAGAAGTTTAGTTTTATTAGGAATCTTTCTTTTATTAGAATTCAAATAATGTAAACCGACCTTATGATCTATAAATAAGAGGGCTCGGCTTAGGAGAAAAACTTATCAAAGAAAATCTCAGCATCAATTGACGACTAAGGTTGGGTTCTCTTTCGATCACCTTAGTTTAGAGTAGTTTAGATATTCAAGGTTTCTCGAGAGCAATTGATGACTGTGATCAAAAGCTGAAAGATTAGAGTAGAGCATCCATAATCTCTCAGAAGTAATTAATGCCTGTGACTGAGGGATGAAAGATCTTTTATTTACTTTCTAGTTTAGATTTACTGCTTTCATTTACTACTTTGTAAACATCTAAGAATTCTTGATTTTAATTGACGACTAAAGTCTTGAATTTGCATATTAGTGTAATAGTTTTTATTTTCCATCTTTAGTTTTCTTGAGTTTGATTGACGCCCAAATTTCTGTAAGATTATTGATTAGTATAAATCTATGTTGAGGAAATCTAGTTTTTGATTGACTCCTAAATTCTAGAGGACTGAGATACAGTGTAACGGTATTTTACTTATGTAAGCATCTGAGAACTGAAGGAGTGTGATTGATGATCATAATCTGAAAGTAGGAGGATTTAGATTTACTTTCCTCGTAATTAGTTTAACAACCATTCTTTTATTCATATTTCTCAACCTTTAAAAAGACAAATAAAAGTTTTCATAAGAAGAAGAAAAAAGAAAGTTTGACCCTCCCTGTGGGAACGATCCTATACTAATGCTACAATTTTCGTTGTGCACTTCCAATATGTTAAGGCTAAGTACAATTAAAGTCGTATCAAGTTTTTGGTGCCGCTGCCGGGGAGGCAATAATTTTATTTTGTTTTTCTTTTTGAAAACCAATATTTGTCTCTCTATTTATTTTCTTTATATTTTTACTCTCTTTAATCACTTCTTAATCTTTTGCAGGTTTATTCGGAGCAGCTAATTAAAGGTTTCAACACTTCTTCTGACAATAAAAGCTAGAGGCTCAGATTTGTTCTCTCCCAATTTTCTAAAATAAAAATTAGATAAAACTAAAAGTATGAAAATAAATAGATGGCTATGCAAGGCCATGATCAATCATTTTGGCCAAGTTATAATTTGACCTATGTTCTAATGAAATACCTTACTACCCCCTTGTATTTAGCTGTAACAGAAACAAAGCAATCCTTTGTATCTCAATGGGGTAGTTCTGATAATTTCTATAATCCTCAGTGGGGAAATTATTATGACTTTCCAAGGGTAACTCAACAAGAATTATCTTATACATACCCACAAAATCCTCAAATTTTCTAACAGTCATATGCCACATATCAATCTTTTGAACAATAGCCCCATCCTCAGATTTGAGACGATGATGCTACTATTGTCCAGATCCTCCAAGATCTACAACAACAGGCGCACCAACGTTCTAGGGAGTTATCTCAGACATACCCAAATCTCTCAAGATTTACACTCTTACACTAATTCCATCACGAATCTAGAAACCCAAATTGGGCAACTAGCTACACAATGGGAGGAGCTAGAGAGTAACCAAGCATGCTCACATTCTGTGAACCATTGGGGACGACAATTTCATGAGGAAAATAAACTAATCCCCACAGCACATATCCAAGCTGTTCAGACCTTGAGAAGTGGCCGAACTGTTGACAATAGGGTAGAGATGCCTACACCAGTAGATGTCCCCAAGCCCAAGGAGGAGTACGAAGCCATAGAAGAAATTCCCTCATAAGAAAAACTAAAAAAATTAGAAAATAAAAAATACAAAAATAATAAAGATGATAGTGCACCTGAATCTGTAACTGAAGTACCTTACATACCAAAGTTGTCATTCCCAACGCCTTCAATGCACTATCTCCTTATGATAAAAATCCCAAAGAGTTAGAAGAAATTATTGAAATCTTTAAAGAAGTGAAGATTAACTTGCCCCTCTTGGAGGCAATAAAGAAAATTCTAGCGTACACACATTTTTTTAAGAGATGTGCACACAGAAAAGAAAGAGGCGGAATAACTTATCACAAAAATTCTTCTTGACGGAGCAGGTAAGCTCAGTCTTGCGGGCTAGAACTCCGCCCAAGCTTATGGATCATGGGGTGCCCACAATTCCATGAATCATAGGTGACCACACGAATTATAAGGCAGTTCTGGATCTGAAAGGTAGTGTGAATTTGTTGTCATACTCTGTATATGAGAAATTAGGACTAGAAAATATGAGGTCTACTTTAGTAACTCTTCAGTCAGCCGATAGATTAGAAAGAAGGCCAGTAGGAATCATTGAAGTCAATATGGTTGGGGTCAACAAGTTTATTTTTCCCATCAATTTTTTGGTACTAGACATGGAACTAAGTTCAAAATCTCCAACACAAATTCCAGTCACTCTCGATAGACCCTTCTTAGTCACAGCTAATGCTTGCATCAATTGTAAAACTAGGGTGATGGAAGCCTCTTTTGGAGATATGCGAATTCAGTTAAATTTTTCTTTGCAGCCAATTAGATGGCTTCGATTGGTGATGAGGAATGCTTCTGTATAGACAAAATTTATGAAATTGTAGAAGAAGCATTGTCTATAGTCTTACCTAAGGATGTGTTAAAAACTATGCTCTGGTATGTAGAAGCAGGAGAACCTGAGCAACAATTTGTACAGGTGACCTATTTACTTGACGCTTCTTCCCGTGATTCCCAATCAAAGACTTGGAAGCCATAAATAGAACCTCTACCCAGCACGTCCAACGATCTGTTCCTACCATCCATTGTAAAAGCACCATCCTTAGATCTAAAACCACTTCCCGACACCCTTAAATATGCTTTTCTTTGGTCCAATGAAACTCTCCCAATGATCATTTCTTCTGCTCTTAATATGGAACAAGAGAGCAAGTTGTTAGCCATACTTACGAAGCATAAGAGTTCGATAGGGTGGACTATCGCCTACCTTAAAGGGCTTGATCCCTCAATATGTATGCATCGAATTCATTTAGAGGATAATGCCAAGACTTCATGAGAAAGTCAGCAATGACTAATTCCAATTATGAGGGAAGTTGTCCAAAAAGAAATCATAAAATTACTAGATGCTGAAATTATATACCCGATTTCTGATAGTGAGTGGGTGAGCCTCATTCAAGTAGTCCCAAAGAAGTCTGAGATTACAGTCAAAGAAAACTCAACCGGTGAGTTGGTACCTTTTATTCACTGAAAAGTACCACTTTTCACCCCTTAATCTATCCTTTGCTACACCTTGCAGCTGTCAAATAATCCTTTATTTAGTGTGTTTTATAGTTAGTAATAAATTATGCAGCTTAACACAAAGTCCATACCTTTGATGCCAAGAAGAGAGAGAGAATTCAATCCAAGGATAACAGCTGAGCCAGAGATTGATGGAACACCATGGTGGTGCACACCATGGTGACTATCTTGCATGTAATAATGGACCAAGAAAGTCTAGCAGATGAGAGAAGCATAGGTGTGAGTGGAGAGAGCTGAAACAATAGCACCTGCATAACAGCAGAAGAGCAAATGAGTTATCTCGCACAGTTGAAGTGCTACCTCGCGTGGCTAAGTCTACAGCAAAAGTTATCTCACGCAGCTAAAATGTGTAGCACAAGAGAGCTCACGATGTAGTCGCGCACTAACCCTTCAGAATTTCAGCTCGCGATGTTCTCACGAGGATCAAGGCTTATATTAACTGCACGCACTACCTCGCGAGGCCCATTTGCACAAGGAATAACAGCAAACTCACAAAGTTCTCGCGTGGCTCTGGAAGAGATAGAATCTTAGAAATTATCTCGCACAGCTCTCGTGCGCTTAAAGCTATACCCTTTGCCTAGCGAGATGTGTTATTCATTTGAAAAAAAGCCAAGCGAGTACAGAGCTCTACTACGCGAGTACCTCGCGACAGGAAATTTTGAAGCTCTACTGCATGAGCAAGCCAAGCACTGTATATTCTTTTGAGCGAGTGCATTCAAAGCCAAATCAGCTGCGTGACAATCCAAAGTCCACCTGCGCGAGTGAACAACCTTCCAAGCCAAATTCTTACCTCGCAAGGACTCTGTAAACCACACGAATGAATTAATATGCAGAAGGCAGCCCCGCAAAGCTCGGGCTCTCCACTTCCCAGTCGTAACTCAGGGACCTTTTGGGGATTTCCCCAGGTCTAGGGCACACATCCCAAGGCCTTGATCTCGAGGCACATATCCCAAGGCATCCAAGGGTTATAACAGTGCTACATCTGCTAGGAAATTAGGGGTAATCTTCTCTGAGCCAAGGCAGTAGGGACTGAGTATATAAGCTATAGTTGTAACTTAGAATCTATATCTCTCCTTCAACCTATGTCTGTGGTGAGCTCGAGCAGGCCAGGGTTAGGGTTTGATTGTTTCTTTTTTCCATTTTTCTTCTATCCTAGCCCAACACTTGCTAGCTATACCCTCTGTAAGTAATTAGGTTTAGTTTTATTTAGCTTTTGTAATGGGTCTTGTAATATTTGAGATTTTGTGAAGAGCTATTATGCACAAGGCTGCTACCTTGAGAAATTATATTGTAAGTATTTTTTATCAATCGAATTTATACTTTAATGGTTCATTCAATCTGCTATTTTTCTATTTGCCCATAGTTTTATTCAGGCTAAGCATGCATTTAGGATTTGAGCTCATTTGAAATGCCCATGGAAGCTTGAGCTTGTGGCCCTGGGACCATGGTGGCAGCAGTAGTTTGCATGTTCCATCTCAGTCACCTGTGGTGTGGATAACCTCTGTGGATAGCCTGTGACCATTTAAGTGGGCAGACTATAGCCCTAGGGTGATTCCAAGCCACAGATCTGAGAAGGATTCTTCTCCTCTGCACTTGAGCTTATAGCCTTGTGAGAGGTTATTGCAGGAACAAGCTCCCCTCTGTTTTACTTAACCAATATCATATGTTAGATCTGATTTCTCTGTAGTGATTGCAGCCTTGTGAACTGAGTCATTGCAGGCCTTTTATAGGAATGACCAGCTGCTTTTAAGTCCCTAAATAGCCCTTGAACAATTGTGGTCTCTACTAGTTTTTCAAGGACTATTTGCTCCCATGGATGCTTAAGCTTGTAGCCTGGCATACATGGTGTCTGCAATAGTTTTAATGATCTGATTTGGGCCATTGGGTGGAGGACATATATTGGATAGTCTGTGACCATTTAAGTGGATAGGTTATAGCCTTAAGATCAATTTACTCCTTTGGATCAGATTGGTTTTCTAACTTAGTCCATGTGATTTGATCCTCTCTATTGGATAGTCTGTAACCATTGAAGTGGACAGGTTATACCCTTAAGAGATTAGGTCAAACCATAAGGGTTGAGTTGGATACATCCTCCTTATAGATGTGCTTGTAGCCATCTGAGGGATTACTGCAGAGACAAACCTAAGTCTGAGTTACATAGCTGATGTAACCTTAGTTTAAGCAGCTTACTTCCCATCCTTTTATCTTTATTTTAATATATATCATCACCACCTTCTTCATAACCATTTCTTTAGGATAGGATTGCACTTTATTTCCCTTCTTTTAGTAATAATTTAGTATAGTTGTGACACCCAACTCCCTTTCTTTAGGTTTGTCAGATCTGGAGGCCTACTATTATAGATCATTTTGAGTTCTAGATCAATTTCTCCATGAGACAAACTCTTACTTAAAACTTGCGATAATAGCCCTGTATCTTGCAGGCTGTGTATACTTTAGATTGCTGTTTTTATAGCCATTTCACTCACACCTTTGTATTCTGATTTTTACCATCTCATCACTTTAAATAACATCAGCACACCTAAGTAGTCTAACAAGTTTTTGGCGCTGCTGCCGAGGATATTTATCTTTTTAGTAGACCTTAGTTGTATTATATTTTAACTTAGAAAATTTTTTGTAGCAGTTCTTCAATAGAATAAAAAGTACTACTGATTTTTATGAAATTTTGTAGAATTGGACAACAGCAGTAGGGAAAAGCTAGAGCTGCAGCTAGAGTTTAACTAGCTCTGTTTGCACTTCTTTTGCCCTAAACTTAGTCCCTTTTTGTTGAATTCCCTGTCATTAGTTTTGTTGTAAATCTATTTAGTTGTTAATTTTGTTTGAAATTTTTTTCTGTGCTGTGAGTATTTTCTTTACCTGCTGATTTTGTGTGTGTATGCTTAGAAGAAGGTCCCTTAACCTTGAGTTAGAACCTCCAAATCCTGAGGTTGAAAGGGTCCTTAGGCCAAGAAACACCACACAAGGCCCTACTGTTGAAACTGAGCCAGTTGTCATGGCTGAGAGGCAAAGAACTCTAAAGGAATATAATGCACATGGGGATTACACATCTTCTTTTTGCATACAATTCCCTTCAGTTGAGGGAAACTATGAAATCAAGTCCTCCACCATCAACATGCTTCCATCTTTTCATGGGCTCAATAAGGAAGATCCTTACAAGCACATTGACCAATTTTTGGTACTTTGCACCACTTTCAACATTGCTGACCTGAGACTTGAAGCTACCAAACTGAGGCTTTTTCCTTTTGCCCTAAAGGACAAAGCCAACACCTGGCTCTCTAAGCTTTCAGCTAATAGCATTCAGACATGGAGTGACCTCCAAAGCAAATTTCTGGCTAAATTCTTTCCCATGAATAAAATTAGTCAAATGAGAATAAACATATTGTCATTTACTTAGTCATCAATTGAAGATTTTTATGAGGCATGGGAAAGATTTCAAGAGATGTTAAAATAATGTCCATACCATCAAATTTCACAGTGGCAACTGATGCAAGTCTTTTACCAAAGAATTAATCTCAAAAGTAGGGATATGGTGGATGTCTCTTGCGGGGGTAGTTACCTCCAAAAGATAGCTGATAAGGCTTGGGAGTTATTTGACATCACAGGGGAAAATTCCATGCAGCAGGAGTCACTGTCTCGCAATGACAGCCAGACACTAGCTAAGTTGATAAAAGAGTCCACCCCTGAGGTGGAATATATGAAGTTAAGGTGCAAAGTGATTTAGAAAGGAAGGTGACAATCTGAGTCTAAAGGTTGACAAATTAATGAATGTGATGATGGTTGCACAAGTGAAAGGGTCATGTTTGATATGCCAATCTCCCACACATTTACTCCAAGATTGTCCATCAGCCAATCAATTCCCTGATTTAGTTATGGAGCATGCCAATGCTACCCAAGCATATGGGCAACAACTTATTGGGTACACATGGAGAAACCATCCAAATTTGAGATGGAGACAAGATACATACCCTTAGCTCTAGCTGCAGCAGTTGGCAGCTCCATACAGACCTCAACACCAATTTAACTAAGGTTATCCACCAAGACAGAATTTTCAATTGCCTGCCCCACAGCCTAATCAGTTGGTCCTGCCCCCACAACAGTCCAGATCCTCTTCCTTTGAAGAGAAAATGCTGGCATCTATGCAGAATTTAGGGAACTTGGTCTAAACTGTGAACTCTCATGGGCAAAGCATTAAAAAAATAGAGGACCAAATGGGTCAATTATGTAATGCTTTGAACAAGAGAGAGGAGGGCAAATTGCCTAGTCAACCCTTGGCCAATCCAAAAGGGCCATACATGATTGGAGAAACATCCTCTACCCATGAGGAGGCTAATGCAATCACTATCCTGAGGAGTGGCAGGTGGTTGATAATTTAGTGGCAGAGCAGCTGAGGAGGTCATAGAGAGTGAAAAATTATTCTTATATTTTAAGGGTCAAAAGTCAAAGGATCTTGATGAAATATGGTCCATCTTATCAAAGGTCTAGTCTGATTACTAGCTAGGTGTCATGAAACACAGTTTCGCATCATAAGTTTCTAGAATTTCCAATTGACAATTCTTATAGAATTATCGCTTGAAATTTTACCCAAGTCTTAGGGACAGATTAAAGTTTGAGCTTGATTTATCCCAGATTTTTTTGAAGGGGTCTTGGGCACGGAAATCATAATTCTCCGAGGGCTTAAATTGTTGGTGCAACAGGGTAGATTCGTTGCCTTGTGCTCCAAGTTTCGTAAAATTCAAACTACGCGGAGTCAAGGTCTGAAATCTTAATTGGGTATCAAGGACCTGTTAATTTATTTAACTTAATTTTTTGGAAATTTTTCAGAATTTATTTTAGTTTATTTTGCTCTTTGTTCTGAGAGTAAACTATTGTGGGCTTCAATGCCTACAAATTTGGGCCATCGATGAGGTCCTCCTAGAGGTCCATCTCATGCCACAACATTTCGGGTCTCAGTCCGGGATGATTCCAGGTTAGTCCCAGATCCATCGAGGTCTCCCTTTGAGTCCATCATATCGGCTTAATCAGCAAAAATCGATTGTCGGTACCACCCTATTCGCCGGGTATCGTTCTATCTAGCAAATTCGGATTAGCTTGGAGAGTCATCCAATCAAACCTAATTTTTCAGGTACGATTCTATTTTTCAAATCTTTTTATTTTCAGAAATTAGTTTTACAAAAATCACGCTTTTTTAAAACTATTTTCGATCAGGTTTTTAAGATCTATCTGCTACACATACTAAGGCCTAATTGTCCGAATTTCTAGATTTTTATCGATAAACAATTGATCACCGTTGATCATTCATAGTCAACATTTATCATGAGCTTCCAAGGTTGGGAATCTCATCAGACCATAACTAAATCAAAATGGTTAAACTTCAATCAATAGACCCTCTAGTGGTTCCAATTAATGTTAAACCACATAACAATCATACATTAAGATTTCCTACACAAGCATCTATCACCATTCAAGTTTTCAAGATCAAATATCAAGATATAATCACACATTTCCAAAACCTACTAACTTATCCAAACTCATTAGTGCAAGATTTTCATGATCAAAATCACATAATCAAACAAGTCCTATGCATCTATACTACACATCACAAGCACTTCAATCAATTCTAATTCAATCAATCATGGTCATTCGATCATACTACCATTAAATTCGGTAAATTAATTGAGATTTTATGAGATGAAATCCTATAAAACTCAGTAAATTTCAGTCACTAACATGCTCAGATTTTAAGTCTAATTTCATGAAAAATAGGCAAAATTCAATACTACATTATATGTAGACTATCTATCGTCATACAACCTATGACCATTAATTTCTATCATGATCAAAATCAGAAAATTATGAGAATTTTTCTGAGGTTCCACATAGATATTTCATCTAAAATTTAACTAATATCACGTCACTAATTCCATTTTTAATAACATAGTTGAAACTATACTACACATAATATTCTAGCTATCAACATGCATCTATAGCCATTCATTTAACCTTAAAATCAGTGATTAGAAATTTAATTTTCTGAGATCAAAACCAACTAATATCATCCATATAACACATAGATATTATCCATAAGTTCCATTTAATCTAAGTAGTATAGCATGGAGATATAAAGCCAAAAATTGAGAGTTTCTACACAATAATGAGCATAGTTCATCTTTGACCAATCTAGACCATTGGATGGCCGTGCATGATCCCAAAATTTACATGCATGGCCTTCTTTGGTTCTGGTCTAAATTAGTTCTAGAAATCTTCCAAAGATTTGAACAAAAACTCAAGATTCTAAGCCAAAAATTGCAAGTCTTTACACAATGATGAACATAGTTCATCTTTGATCAATCTAGACCATTGGATGGCCTTTCATGATCATTTTGATCACATGCATGGCATCCAAATATTATGGTCAAACATTATTCCATAAAACTTTAAAAGTTTCAAACCAAAAATCCAATTTCTTTTACAAAAATTCAAGGAATCTACGAAAATCCTACTCTATGGAGGTCTTGATCTAATTGACTAATCTAGACCATTGGATGGCCTTGCATGATCAATTTGATCACATGCATGGCTTCCAAATGTTTTGGTCAAACTATCATTCAAGAAAAAATTTTAAATTTCAAACAAAAATAAATTTTTCTTCACAAAAATTCATGGAAATTCAAGAAAATCCTACACTATGTAGTCTTAGTCTAGTTGTCCAATCTAGACCATTGGATGGCCTTGCATGATCATTTTGATCGCATGCATGGCATCCAAATGTTCTGATCAAACTATAATATAAATATTCTAGAATAAAAACTCTAAAAATAGTCCAAGAAAATTGAAATCTATGGACAAAAACCTATACTACAAGATTAGAAACACTAACAAGGAGCTAACTAAGACATTACCTTTGGCTTGATCTCTGTAACTTGCTAATTTGTCCTTGTTTTTGTGGTAAAAGAGGCTAGGATGGAGCTAAATTTTATGTATATGAGACTAGAAGATGTGGGGAGTTGAGTAGTGTGTTGGATGTTGATTTTGATGGATGGATATGGAGGGCAAATTCAAGGTAGGATAAGGTGGTCTAAAGAAAGTACTAGACAAGAAGATGACATTTCTTGTAAATATAATTTAAGCCCCAAAGCCTTTATAAGCTAATTTCCTAATTTTCTTAGTTAAAAATTAAATTTAAGCCCAAGGAAGGAGCGAAAATGGTGGGAAAGGGAGAGCCCCCTTAGAAATTCAATTTTTGCAATGGAGCTAGGGGGACAAGCTCTTAAAATTTTTGCCATGTGTCCTCCCATCTCTTCCCAAAGCCACTCTTTCTCTCCTCTCTCCTACACTTACTCCATGCCCATGTGGGAGTGGACCCCACATGGGTTCACTTTCCACCATTCACTTAATCAAATCTCGTCTTTTGTGTCCTTCTATGCCCTCAAAAATTGTTAATTTCTATTATTCCAACACATCTTGTGGTGCATGTGTGAGAGTGTATCTCTTACCCTAGATTTTCCCAAATTTATTTTATAGTGTAAGATAGGTCAAAGTTGAGTGTCAAATAGATGAAGGGCTAGGATTTGTTAGAGATTTGCAAAAATTTAATTTCTAACTAAGAAAATTAGGAAATTAGCTTATAAAGGCCCTTGGGCATAAATTATATTTACAAGAAATGACATTGCTCTATACAAGATACAAACACTTAACCTTAAATATTAGTGCATCTAGTTATTTCAAATTTATGGGTCTAGGTTTGATCCAAACTATTGTCCAATTTCATGATTATCATCAAAGTCTAATCCATTGGTAATGATCTCCTCATTAGCACCAAGGCTCAGAGCCAATTCAGGTCAAACGCCAAGTCAAGGTCCATCAGAAACAAGTTCGGGCTCTAATAAGGTGTGAGATGTGGTGTGTGTGTTTTACTAATTTAGTAACACACTCATTTAAATAAAAAAGTGCCCTATGGGTGCCACTAGAAATAGGGAATATCCTATCAATCTAATGTGAGGGCTTAACAAATTTAGATGGACTTGGGCTCTGGCAATCACCTGACGCAATCAACTCTCAACAAGTCTCGGTCAATTGATTGACCAACACAAAAATCGAAGGACAAGTGTGCACACCCAATTGAATTAAAAGGGGTGCCCTATGGGTGCTACTAGAAATAGGCAATATCTCATCAATCTAATGTGGGTGCACAATATTTTTGAGTGGACTTGGCCTCAGGCAGTCACCTGGCACTGTTAGGTCTCATCAAGCATCAGTCAAGTGGTTGACTGTCACAAGATTTGATGGGCAGGTGCTACACATATCCCAAAAAAGTGGCCCTGGAATCATAAGGCATTATCATTCTCTAACGCGATTTTATTGAAACTATTGGGATCTATGCCACATGGAATACAAATTAAATTGACCATCTAATGGTGCTCTCATGGTTTCAAGATTCATTGTCTGAAAGATTGGATGAGAAATGATCTCCACCGTTTGATTGAAGACAGTCAATAGTTTTTAGATGTAGGTGCACTCAGTAGTCTAGTAAGCGTAGTCTAGTAAGCGCAAATACCGGTACCGTAGCCAGCTAAATTTTATAGCTAGACGATGGTGCTACATGACTAAGTTTTTAGATGACATCAGGTACGAGAACCAGAGCCAACCGCAGTGCTTGGGTCAATCTCCTTTTAGCGAATTGGTCAGGTTCACACTACTGTTTATGATCACTCAATATGAACATTCACTTGCTCGGCCTTGAAAGATATATATATGGAGCAGTATCTAAGGCTTTCAGTTTGAGATTGACCCGAGTGGCACCGTTTGCACTCAGGTTGGCTACCTTAAACTTCGTGTACATGTTTTACTTATCCAATTCGTCCATTTGGTAGAATTGTGTACATGTTGTACCTATCCAATTCTTCCATTTCGCAGAATAATGAACTTCATGTTACACAAAAAGAAAAAAAATGTTTAAGTAAAAAATCCTACTTTCTAATTACCATATTTACAATCTTATCTCATCTATTTGTGGCGGTCTTTCTTTTTAACTCGGATCAATTAAATGAGTTGGATTTAAACAATGGTCCTTATTTATGTAATTATTGTGTCCCATGGTTTCAGCTAGCTATCGGTGTTGGTTACCTTTTATCAATCATTCCATCAGTATATTGCTTTTAAGGTTACGTTCGTTTGGCTGTACTCCCCCAAAATCATGCGTAATGGGATGATTTCTTTGCCACAGTCGGATATTTTATGAGCCTGGTTGTTCGGTTCATTGTAATGTGTACGTGTAATACCACTGTATACTTTGCTAATTTTTTTGCATCACGAGCCCAAGCCATCGTAATCCCAAAATATTACCTGCAATGTTTAGGGTCGCACGCAACAACTCTACGGATGCGTCTTCATCTTTCAAACCCTAGCCAACTAATGTCTTCTTCCGTTGGATTGCACCAGAAGATACTCTACGGACGCCCACTCTGTTTCAATTTCTCGCTGGCCACTCATCAGAGGAGAAGTCTCCATGCACATATTGATTCAAATTTCAGTTGTTCTAATTCGTTTACTCCAATGGAGTCTGCAAAGATCAAGGTCATCCACGTCAGGGGCGGCGGAAACAATGCCGGTTAATGGATGATCGGAAGTGGCTTACAGGTTAGCGTTTCTTGATTTTTTATTTTGATTTTTGTTTGAAGGTTTAAATCTTCTGTTTATATTGTTGTTTTTGTTTTTGCTTAAAGAAGATGACAAAGTTGTTTTTGCACCTTTGATTCATCTCTGGTTCGCTTGGCTGGACGAAGAAGAAGAAGACACTTTTAATTTCACAAATGACATTTTTAATTAATTTGAGTAAACAGTGTAAGCACCTAACCTTAGTCAAAAAAATAATAATGCGGCTTAAGTAATAATTGTGAGTGGGACTTCGGTGTGCAACAACCTCATAGTGTACGGTGAAGTCTCATTTGCTCTTGACCCAACTAGGACGGAGGCATACGATCCAAGGCACACACAATGACGGATTCAAAGAAATGTACTTTAAATAGCATACCAAAAATTAATGGGGCCTAAATGTGAGGGCTATGGAATTCTATATATTTCAAGTGCTTTAAGAAAATTGAAATTTGTAAGATAAGAAGGCTTCATTCTGTCTAGGGATCCAAGTTTGGAGCATAACCCAAAATTGATAGAAAAACTGGATCGAAACCGATTTCCAATCGTTTCGGTGCCGGTTCTAGATGGCAGAAACCAAAAACCGATTGGATAGATTTTATCAATAGGGTCCAAAGTCTCGCTTATTATGTCATCTCAAAGATTTGTGCCGTAACACATGCATTAAAAACAAAGACTTGGTAGTCATGTCACATGGAACACCATCTAAGCCGTATGATTTGATGGCCATGATGTAAAGATCTTTGATGCAAAAAATTGGCACGAAATGATGTTCTCTATCATCTGATTCAACACAAAACTCGTATTTTGTGTCAATCTTTGGCTGCAAGATCTTTACATCATGTCATTCAAATCAAATGGCCTAAATGGAGTTCCATGTGGCATAGGTCTCAAAAATACCAGGTCATTCCTTTTAACTCATCATTATCATTAATTTTATGGCATATGAAGAAATTCGACTAAATTTGTCATGCTGAAACTATCTTTATGAGAGCTACCATCAGGAAAGTTATGGCTGCATCACTGCCGATCATGCTCGATGAAGTCGAATACTAGCAATGATGAATGGGAAATGTCCATTTTGCACATGAATTTAAATATATTATAAAAGTTGTTCTTTTGATTTTAATATTAAAAAAACATCAAAAAATAAACTTTACAAGAAAATTTTACACCCAAATATTATATGCAAAGTGAATAATACATGTAATCCAGTCATTAAAAATTACATGTATTTTTCATTTTACAGGATCCATATTACAATGAAACAAATATGCCCTAAGAGTTTGTCTACAATGGGTGGCCAATCATCATGAGTGGAGGTCGCAAGTCCACATGCCCCAATGACTGAGTGACTTACATAAATTTTAAATACATAAAAATTGATGCAAGTAACTCAATCATAGGACCATGTGGACTGCGATATATGAGTGGAACGGTCATAAGGATATGTGGGCTTTGATATACGAGTGGGACACCCATTATAGACTAACTCTGTTTTTTAAAGCCATCTCGAATATGCTAATAACAGCTTCTAATATATTAGTTGGTTAACATAGGAAGCAGGGTGATAAGTCAAATAGTCCACTGAAGGCTGAAAGGGCGACAAGTACCCTCGCCTACGGCCTGCATTGAGAGTGACCTCGATCGTTTTTTCTATCTGCATGTTTGACTTTTCTAAATTGCTATAGAGCCATTTGTCAAAGAAAGCGACGCGACAAACTTAAAACGTTTTTCGGCTCCATATATAATTGAATTACGCCCACGCGGTTCAGACAGCTATGAACCACCGTTTTTTGGCTCAAAGTAAATTTTTTACTAAACTTTGCAATTATAGGATTTGCAATTAAAAGGAAAATTATGTAAGATTTGCACCCGTTAAATTTGTGAGAAACGCACAGTTTCTCACCATTAAAAATTATTGGACTTATATTAGACGATGGAGATCATTTTTCGTCCCAATATTAATTGATCTGGAAATCGTAACACACCTATTATCAAATGATCAGATATTGATTCCACATGACACACTTCCCCAAAAGTGACATTTGATAAGTATGTCCAAGATCAAGATCAGTTTCGAGGATGTGTACCACATGAAAACAAGTTCTGATGGTCTGATAAGTGCACCATGATATCTGATAAGTTTTGACCGTCTGATTCAAGGGAATCAACATTTTTTCTTGTGAAAAAGTGTGTGCTCTTCATAAGAAAAACGGGTGTAAATAACCCCGCCTAACCATATAATGGTGTAAAGTTGTCCCATGGCATGAACAAAAAAATGGTCTTTCTATCAAAGGAATTTAGCCTTGTAAAATTCAGTTTTGGCTTTCATTTCACTTAATTGTTAAGAAAATCCCATCAGAAAAAGAAAAATTGTCATGCAAACAACCCTCGTAAAATTCACATATTCATTTTTCT
The DNA here is from genome assembly GCA_021018995.1 of Chloranthus sessilifolius. Classification (NCBI taxonomy): domain Eukaryota; kingdom Viridiplantae; phylum Streptophyta; class Magnoliopsida; order Chloranthales; family Chloranthaceae; genus Chloranthus; species Chloranthus sessilifolius. Next base: position 63,459,649 of record CM037586.1, read on the forward strand.
TTAAAGACCCTTCCTAACCTTCCATTTTACTGACATTCATCCCTTACGGTAGAAACATCCAAAAATCATGAAAGTTTTTAATCAGTATCTACACCATTGTTATTGATTGTACCATTTTTCAATAATCGCAATTATGAACCGTCGACTACATCCGGCGGTTGATGAGTATAGCATACAGTAACTTACAATATGAACGTTAAAATATTTAATATATGCTTGGAGTAGGTATAAATTTCACATTAATACATATTCCCGAAAGCAAATAACCATTTATACATAAACGACATATTTAAAATAACAACAAATCAACTATTTTTATCCATTCGACTTGGTATTTTCATTAATAATATTCACAGAAATTGTCGAGGCAATAGATGCATAAAAATGTCTCATATTTTGATCTTATTTGAAAATTAATGGGCTTTTACTTTTTGTCTAGCATAAATCTCGTAATTAGTAAGCACTTTCTGATAATCTTTATTGGCAACATTCTTCTTGCCATCTACAGTGCACACTCCACCGCCTTGGATTCCTTTGTGATACGTGAATTGGTCAAGAATTCATATCAAACCCTTAGATCTATTTACTTGACGTAAAGGGAGCAAAATTGTATGAACTTTTATTAGTTTATATTCGTTAGGTAAAGTCTAACTAAAATGATAATTTATGACTAGCAAATCATTGATTTTTAAATCAAGTGACTTATATTAGCAACTATTTGATTTACTAATCCTTTAAAATGGAATGAATATCAAATATTTTTGAAACAATGGAATTCTCTAATAGACTATAAATATTTGATTGCATACCCTCAAGTTCATATTGTTATAAAAAAATATAAAAAATACCCTCAACTTCATATATTAAGGGCTTTCTATCCTTTTTAATGTTTTGTGGATTATTTCAATAGGAAAATTGAAGAGATTCCTATAAATAACTCATTTTTCAATTGATTTCTCTAATTAACTATGGATCTTTTGTCTTCCATCACTGGCATTGCTATCTGTCAGTAGTTTTCTATTTTTCTTAATTGAGAAGGTTATATAATTAGGTTTTTCCCTTAACCTCGGGTTTCCTATATTTATCCTGATTTTCTCTGGACACCGATTTTTCAGATAGCAATGCCAGTGGCGCGTACATGTGTTTTCATCTGTCTTTTCGATGCATACGTATAATTTTTTTAATCAATACAATTATGCATCAAGAAGCAATTTTCAAAAATATAAATATAATTATGTATCAAGAAGCAATATTTTGTTCTAAGTTAATAGAGGTGAAAATTTGTTTATAATTAATATTATTCTTACAAAAAAAAAAAAGGCGTTACTGGTAGTTTTTCACCACCAAAATATACTGGGGATCTTGGGAAGCCAATAAAACGATAAAACAACATCACATATATCACTGATTTTTACCTACGATCAGTAACTTTCTACAAAAACACTTTAGTGGCGGTAGAAACCGCTGATAAAACAACCATAATTTCTGGCAACTACGGAACCATCAATTAAAAGATTCAGCGATGCTACTCTTCGGCTGTTTTAAAATTGTTGGCGAAACTATTCTTAGCAGTTTCAATACATATTTTTCTAGTCTTTAGCTGCCTATAAAATTGTAAGTTTGTTATAGTGATCAAATGATAGAGATAGTGTTTCAACCCATTCTTTTGTACTGTAGATTCTCAATTCATAAGCGTCAAATTAGACAAAGATATGGTAGTTCCAAAGATATGGCAGCTCCACATGTCACGCATTCAAGTCAGTGGGATACATCATTTTCCATGGAAAATAATAGAAGATTAATATTTATAAAGTGTGAATTAGTATTAAGCATAGTTGCTAGAAGTTGGTACGAGATACTAGTACGTTTAGATGATAAAAGTTTCAGATATGTTTTTATTAATACTTTTTTGGAATGCGGTAGAAATGAAATAGATACGTTATAGATACAAAAATAAAAATAAAATTGATATGTTATAGGTACAAAATAGATACGATACTGGTACGACATTGATATGAGATGGATTCATCATAGAAACATTATTCATGCGAAATAAATGTGAAAAGAATAGTTTGGACAGTGGGTGATATTAGTGTAACTTAGATACTTTTTTTTAAATATATATGATAATTACATTTATATGTAAGTATTAATATTTATAGTTTTGAAGACAATGTTTTTAATTTACTCCCAACTTAATGCGAGAGGTGCTAAACACCAATATAACTAGTTAACTATATCCATGCTTCCATTCAATAAGATCACAAGCTAAAAGAAATAAGATTAATCAGCACTAAGAATAAAGCTCAAAGATACATATCTAGTCACATATGCAGTTCCAAAATAAAAAAAATAAGAAACAAAAAATTACAATTAAAATGGAGATGATAGATTCATAATTCTAATCCGTAAACATTAGATTTTGACATAATCAGATGAATCTATAAAAGAAATTATATGGAAGGGAGAGATTCATTTTAAAATAAAGAGATAGAAATAATGTTTAAAGGCGAAACTAGTTTCTATTAGGATTTCTATATAAATTGAAACAAGTTTCAACAAAGATATAAACTCGTTTCTATTTATAAAGAAACTAGTTGAAACTTGTTTCTAATTTTAAATCAACTAGTTTCTATCTTAAATGAAACTCGTTTCTATTACTTATTAAAATGTGTTTCTACCAAGGTATCAAATCGGGTATCGGTTTGCCTGGGGCCGATACGAATCAGCCGATACCGATACGTATCGGCCAATTTCACAAATAAATAAATAAATAAAATCTTGGTCGAAATCGAGGCGTATCGGCGATACCGATACGGGATACTGATACGTATCCGTTTGGCCGAAAATCGATACCTATCGCCGATACGTATCGGTATCGGCTGATTTTTGATACCTTGGTTTCTACAAATGTTGCTAAAATTTTTTAGAAACGTTTTGGACTAGTCCTCGGTACTAGTACGTATGCGAACTAGTACGATATGGTAAAATAGGTTTTTGGATAACTATGGCATTAAATAAGAGGCTCGACTACCAGGTACTTAACTTGGTACTCAACTCAATTTTTCAGATATCGCGTGTGCCGGTTGGTACTTTCACCATGACCTATTGATCTTTAATTCAAAAGATTTAGACAAAAAACAATCTTCATTATAAGAGTCAAAGCAGTTAAATACCATAAAAAAGTAGCCGAACATGTAAATCCAATACACCATTAATTTTAGAGGACCTTCCACCACTTTCTATCAAAGATGGAAATCGCCTTTCAACCCAATCTTGCAAGTTAATCGGAGTCTCCAAACAGACTTCAACCCAATCTTTTGCATCATAGATCCTCATATCATGGTTCTCAAATAAAACGGATGGTGATTCGGTAGGGTACATAATATAAACTCCCTTTTAAAACTCAAGTCTGTTAACCCTAATGCAGTGTACATAAATCATAATATAAATTTTGTGTTAAAACCCAAGTCTTCATGATACGTCATCCGCCCTTAGTAATTTTTGCAAAAATGATTCGGGATGCAAGTTTGGGCCAGGAACCCAACCCGAAACTTGATGTTCTGACCTAACCGAATTCTAATTGACCTGGCCCAAACCGCACCGAACTAATTGTTCGGGTGGGTTTCGGTTTTGGGTCTCCAGGCTCGACACCCTACTAAGTAGGTTGTGAAACCCGAAGAAAAAAAAAATGAAAAGAAAAGAAGAAACATCCCAACCCGACTCGAAATAAAAAGAGGGTCTTTGTATTAGGACTTACGCAATTTGCATCCCTAAGTTTGTGCCTCTTTTTCATTTTTTCGTTTTTATAATTATATATGATTTTTTATTTTTTTTGTATTTTTCTTGATTTTATATATATTTTTTATTTTTTAAATAATAAAGGAAAACCGAACCCATCCTAACCCGACCCAAATCGAAACCTGTAAAACCCAACCAAACTCGAAAAAATTCAGTTCGGGTCGGATTCGGGTTGAGGTGCTTTGGAACTTAGGGTAACCAACCTGACCCGACCCGAAACCCAATTAGAGGGCTTCGCTTATGAGTGAAATCAACCTGAACCCAAAATTTTCGGGTTGGGTTCAGTTAGAGTACCCGAACTTGCATCCCTACATCTAATAAACGATATCATCAGCCTTTATAGCTTCATTAATTAATGGATTGATAGCTGTCTGTCAAAATCGTGCACTTCTCAAAACCCTCACTTTTAGAGTACCGCTGCTCCATCTTTCCTATATATCATCCCTCCCCTTCTTAGAGCATCTCCAGCAGAGACGCTATAAACCTTCAAATCGCCATTTTAGCGAACGACACTGCCGATCGGAGCTCCAACTGGTACGCTATCCTCCCCACCAAAGTAGTGAATTGCTACAGTGCACGCTATATATAGCGAGCACTATAGGATTAGCTACTTATTATTTTAAAATTTTTTAGGGCTTTTTGTTTCCCTCTCCCGCCAATCCTCTTTGCTACCTTCAATCCATCATCTCCCGCCAATCCTCTATGCTACATCACTTCTTCCTCTTGGTAACTAAAACCTTTTCTTCAATGCATCTACCCTAATTTCTTCACCATTCTAGCAATATTTCTTCAAATTTTATTCCCCTATTTGCAGCAAGTTTAGGGCTTTGGTTTCGACTGAGGTTTAAGAGAAGATCGGGTATTGTTTATTTTTTTTCTGTTTTTAGTTGTTTCGTATATATTGGTTTTTTTTATGGCAGTTTATCAAACAATCTTTTCATTGTCTTTTTATATCTTTCCAATTTTATAATATATTTTTTTCAAGATCTAGGGTTTCGTTCTTGAATTTTCTAGGCTTAAACAAGTTTGTCTATTTGAATTGGTATTATAGTTTTGAGTTATTTAGCTGGAAATGTGATTATTTGTGATTTATGTTGTTAATTGGATTGAAATTATTGATTTTCTATTTGTTGAGTTGGGATGGAGATGATGGTTTTAACTGATTAATCTATGATTCATCATTCTGTAAGGAGTTATAAATTTCGATATGTTTTGATGGGTGCGATGGGATAGGCCAATCCTACAGCAAAAGTTTCTGAGTGTAAACATAAAAAAATATATATTAAAAAACTAAAAAATAAATGAACAAACCACTAAATTTAGATAATATTTGATTGCAGTGGCTAACATGATAGAGATAGTTTTTCATCTCAATCATTGATGCCAAAGATCTTTAGATCATAACCCCCTACCAAGTCATACCTTTTGTTATTTAGTTGTGATTAATTTAGGGTATTTAAGTTGCCTACATTATGTTTGATGGAATACCTCATAGAACACAATTTTAGGATACCAAGCATATGGAAAAGGATAGACTTGATTAGTTCTCAATTTTAAATGTTATGGCCCAATCCATTGCTCAACTACCGGTTCCTCAGGAATTAACTTGTCGGGATTAGGCTTGTAGCTCAATAGAAAGTTGACAATATTGCAACCTCTAGGTCACAGGTTTTAATTTTTGCTCAAAATAATTATAGAGTTATTTCCCTAAAGTTTACATAAAAGTATAGATGGACAGTTTTGTCAAAAGGTGGGGATTTAAAAGCTAACGGTTTGTGAGCAATTTTATATCTTTCTCTTCTGAAGGTGTCTCAAAATCCAAGACAACTTGAAAGGAGGATAGTCTTCACATCTCTATCCTCTTGAAGAAACAAAAAACACAAACAATAAATCAACCCCTGCTCTCTCCCTGTATCCGTGGTTAGACATTGCATAGTATTAGAGAATGTCGACACCTCAAAATATCAGGTAACAGCTAACAGCACCTTAGTGAGAGTATGTGTAAAATAGAGTGTTAGTACATTTTGACATATCTGTCGGTGTTGATATGTGCTGACACTTGTATTAGCCAAAGTAGGGGATTGCCAAGTATGTCATAAGTCATTTACAATCACAGTTTCAAAACTTAGACGACAATTAACACCTCCCTTTCAAGGAAAGGTTCATTTTCCTTGTAACTTTAAGCATGGGAGGTTATTTGGCGATGGATGCATAAACAATTGGGTGTGGATTTGTCAACGCCATTTCAAATTATAATGACAAAAACTACCATTTTCTTTCAAATGAAAAAATACCAATTTTCCCATTTTAAATCAGAATTTTTTCTAAACAATAAAAATGTCTTATTTTCCTTTAAATAACCAAAAAATTCCAAAAGAATTGGTATAGAGTCAATTCTTGCCAGAGGGTGAGATTTAAGCTGGATGTTTGTTGTAGAAATGGTGCTCATTGTGTGTCTGTTCCCTTTCTTTTCTAGTAAGTCAGTGACAGAAATTTTGTTTAAGCATTATTTTGTTCGGTTAAGCGATACGAGATACGGCCGTTTTCTCGTGTACTTTGTAGGGCCCTTCGAGACAACAAGATTGAGCATTAATCTTCACTACTCATAACATATGCCAGATGAACATGAAAATTTGGAGCTTGGACTTCGAAGCATATGGCCTGTTCCCTCATTGTTCACTCTTTATGTCATTAGGTTCTTCAAGTTCTCCCTTGGTTTTATTTGGATGCTCTAGGCTATATCAGGCCCTCTTTTTAGTCTTTTGTTGAATCCCTCGTTAAGATTATGTCTTGTAATTATTTGACGATTTGGGGGATGACGATTCCTTGTTGGTGCATTATTCTTTACAAGCACAATGAAGACATTTGATCGCCTATTTCTATAGCAAGAGGATAGTCCATGCTCAGAAACAGTCGACACTACTTAAGACACAAGTGGTTGGTTCTGAAAAAAAAATCCTCCATTCTAATCACAAGCCATACATACCTCAGGCAACCACCTCACAGTCAGAGGACATAGGGACAGCTAGAAGAGAAAGCCAGAAATGGTAGGCAAACTGGTTTTTAAAACCCATAAAAAACCTTCGTCACAAAAGTCTGCGACTTTTTGAAAGATACTCTAAAAATCTCTTAATTAAGAGTGTACCGAACTTCCCTGAATTTAAGCAAATGTAACTGAGGTGAATCATGCATATACATTTATATAGTTACATGGATTATGTAATTGTAGATTTCCCTTGTATCAAGTAACATATAGCTTATTTTGGTTATTAAAAGCATTATTTCTAACTTGAAATATATTGTAACGCAGTTTTATAATTTTTATTACTTCTTTACTTTCCCAAATTTTTAGCCTAATGATTCTTGATTAAATGTATGCCTCGTTGGTGCTTAATGGTAAGATTCCCTCTTCAGTTTTGTTCCCAATATTTCATTGTTTTCTCTTCGATGTGTTAGTTTTGTTCACAAATTTACAATATCCTAATTGTGTTGGAGGGATAGAAGTAATAGTATATACCCATGATTTGGCTCAGAAACAGGTTTACAAGATATGGTATCCTCTAATTCTTTTTCTTCTACTCGTTGGACATTACTCTCAATTTGTTTTCACTTACTCATCCTTCAAAACATATCGAATGATTTTATAATGGAAGACAATGTTAGGAACAACTCCTAGACCATTACTTGTTTGTTTAATATTTGATATATCCTTTCATATATTCATTCATATGTTCACATAAATTTTATATGATTTCTTCAGCTTCGTCGAATAGATTCTCAAATGCAAGATGACGCGACTTTTACAGATGTCCTGAATGAGGGATCTTACCTTGAAAATGAATTGATAAGATCTCCAAATCCTATTAATTTAACAACTGAACCGCAAGTTAAAGTTCACCATAGAGCTAAAAAGGCACGAGGTGTGTCTTTTAACAAAGATGAAGATCTTCATCTTATAGATGTGTGATTAAATACAACTACATATATAGTACAAGGAGTTGATCAATCAAAGAATACTTATTGGTCGAGGATTTATGATAACTACAATGCCAATAAGACCTTTACTATCGTACGGAATCAAGTATCTCTAACTAACCGTTGGAGTGTAATTCAAAAGGCAGTAAATAAATTTTGTGGATGTTTGGCACAAATCGAGTTAGCGCATCAAAGTGGTTTGACTGAAGTAGACAAGGTATATAATCTTACTTTACTTTCAGTTTGAACATTGTAAATCTACATAACTTGGGAACATTATTTTCTATCCTCACGTTGTAACACTTTTAGTTTTGTAGATTGCCAGGGCAAGGCAACTATATAAGGCGGAGAACAAAGCCGATTTTCAATTTGAGCATTGATGGATTGTGTTGAAAGAATATCCAAAGTGGCTTGAAGAGAAGGAAAGTCCAAGTAGGTCTCCGTTTGCTAGGAGACCTACTTCTTCTATTCTACCTTCGGTGAATCTAGGAGATGATAGTAATGACACCAGTAACTTCGTAGACTTAGAGAGAGCCATGAGGAGAAAGGCTGTAAAAGAACGATTGTATAAACGAAAGAGTAATATCAATACCGATAATGAAGGTCTGGTGAGGATACTAACCCAGATAAATGAAAAAGCATAAAAAATCAATGAAGAAAAATAGGAATTTATGAGAAGAGTGGATGCTCGAGAGGAGGCGAAGATTCGATTTAAGAAGGAAAAAATTATTTTGATGGATACAAGTCACTTGACTAAAATCCAAAAAGAGTATGTACGCATGCGACAAATGGAAATCATTGAAAGTCGCAGGGATAAATAGATTTTATTTGATATGTTGAGTTTTATGTTATGTTTCAGTATATTTGTATGAGATTTGAATCTGGGTATGTCTTATCTCATTATTTGACTTATGTTTTATGCTTTTGAAGAGTCCTAGATGTTGGGATTTGAGGTCAACGTGTTTCTTTATGTGGATTTTGTGTTTGGATATATGTATGCCAGATATTGAAAATGACAGATTTTCTGTGAACTTATGTAAAGCAGGTGAGGTGGCCTATTTTTTACTTTTCAACTTAGATGCATGGGGATCTAGGGTGTGTTCTATTACTTCACTTGAACTTCAATTTCGGTTATTAGATTTCAAATGTATATGAGAAAAATGCTCTTCGAATTCTCACAGTAGTGTAATAAATTATTTTAATTTTATCATTTTATTGGTAATGAAAACTTGAATTTTTTTCCTCAATTTAACAATCAGTATATTTGTATGAGACAATCAGAAACTAAACCATCTACCTCAATTTAACAATCAGGTCGCACATTGTAGATAAAGCTTGAGAAAGTAAAACTAAAAAATGCATAATAATTGCAACCTAGCCTTAACTGAAATTAATTATGGCCATGCATTTGCCATAAGTGTTTGATGAGATCCGATTACAATTGAGAATGAGTTTGACTATCTCGAATACTCAGATGCCTTTGAATGAATTGTACAAATTCAGGAGTACGCTCGCGAGATACTTGAATATTAGGAATGTCATCGACTTGTTCGTAGTCAATATTAAAGGCATCGTCACTATTTTTTTCATCTTCAATGATCATGTTATATAGTATTATGCATGTTTTCATAATGAGTTTGAAAGTTTCACGGTTCAATCCACGAGCAGGTCCACGCACTATTGCGAAACGTGCTTGAATCACTCTAAATACATGTTCAACATCCTTTCTTACTGATTCTTGAGCTGCAATAAATTTTTTTGCCTTTCTTCTTTGTGGACGTGAAATTGTCTTCATAAAGGTTGACCACTTTGAATATATACCATCGGCGAGATAGTATCCTACTGTATAGTTATTACCATTTATTGAGTAATTGGCAGGAGGAGCGCGCCCTTTAATAAGTGCAGAAAATATGGAAGATCATTCTAGAACATTGATGTCATTGTGTGAACCTGGAAGCCCAAAAAAGACATGTCATATCCATAGATCATATGAAGCGACTGCTTCTAAGATCATTGTTGGTTTACAACTGTGACCTGAAAATTATCTTTTCCACCCAGCTAAACAATTCTTCCACTTCTAATGCATGCAATCGATGTTGCCCAACATCTCTGGGAAACCACGTTGTTCGCCAACTTCTAGAAAACTAGCAATGTCATTGTTGTTTGGTGACCTCAAGTATCTATCCCAATAAATTGAAACTATTGTTGTAGCAAATCGTTTTAGAGATTCAACCGTGGTGGATTCTCCAATTCTCACGTACTCGTCTATATAGTCGGCCGCTACTCCATAAGCAAGCATTCTAAGTACAGTCATCATCTTTTGAATGCAAGATAAATCGAGAGTTCCAGCATAATTTCTTGTTTAGATAAAGTATGAATCGTGAGCTTCTATTGCAGACTAAATACGAAGGAAAAGAGAACGATTCATCCGAAACCTCCTTTGAAATAATTTTGGAGGATGTACTGGTGAATCAGCAAAATAATCTTGAAATAGCCTTTGGTGGCCTTGCATAGAATCACGATCGATGAAGGCACATCCCAGAATAGAACCACGACATGCTTTGCATTTTCTCCGATCCTCCAATTGCTTTTGTGCCACAACAATTATGGTAGCGGCCAACAACTCATCCTCGCCGTCGGAGTCTTCAACCAACATTTTGTAAACATGATCGTTAGACATTTGAGCGAAAGTGAAGAATGAATAATGTAGAGAAAAGATATATTGCAATTATTGAAAAATAGCAAATTTTATATGTAACAAAAATCACAATAGATTGGCCTATTTTTATAGTTGACTAATCTTATTTTTAAATGAGAGAATATGATCGTTTGAAAAATATGACCGTTGAAGAAATATGACCGTTAGAAAAATATGACCGTTAGAGAATCTTAGCCGTTTGAGAATATGATCGTTGAAAAAATATGACCGTTGGAGAAATATGACCGTTATAAAAATATGACCGTTGGAGAATTCTAGCCGTTTGAGAATATAACCGTTGGAGAAAATATAACAGTTGGAGAAATATAATCGGTTTCGGGTTCGATTTCGATTTCGCTTTCCAGTTTGGTTTTGGATTCAGTTTCGGCTTTGGGTTCGATTTCGATTTCGGTTTCTAGTTCGGTTTCGATTTTGGTTTCGAGTTCGATTTCGATTTCGATTTTCGGTTCGGTTTTGGATTCGATTTCGATTTTGGTTTTCAAGTTCGGTTTTCGGTTCAATTTCGATTTTGGTTTTTGGTTCGGTTTTGGATTCGGTTTTGATTTTGGTTTCCGATTAGGTTTTGGATTCGATTTTGATTTTGGTTTCGGGTTCGGTTTTGGATTCGGTTTCGATTTTGGTTTCGGGTTCGATTTCGATTTCGGTTTCAGTTTCGGGTTCGGTTTTGGATTCGATTTCGATTTTGGTTTCGGGTTCGATTTTGGGTTCGGTTTCGATTGTGATTTCCGATTCGGTTTTGGATTTGGTTTCGATTTTGGTTTCGGGTTCAGTTTCGATTTTGGTTCGGTTTAGGAAAATATGACCGTTAGAGAAGGTGAATATTTAAAATTTTAAGTGTTTGTAAAGATATAATAAAATAAAAATGAATAATAATATTTTAAAAGAATGAGTAGCTAAAATAGAGAATCTGCTGGAGTGTGTATTGAAAAAGTAATAGCTAAAAACGTGTTTAGCTATTCAAATTTGGCCATTCTTGCTAGAGATGCTCTTATAATTGTAAATGACTTTTTTTTAGTGAAAGTTATCTTTTTATAAGAGATTATATAAAGTCATATATATGGAAAAGGCTTCCGTCCTCCATGGGAGGACGGTCACCGTCTTCCAACCTTCCACGTGGGTGTTTTGGGTGCCATATGGAGCTCCACGTGGATCTTGAAGGACGGTCACCGTCCTCCATTGAAGGACCTAACCGGCTCCCTATATATATAGGCAAGGGAAAATGCGTTCGGGCATAGAGATATCTCTATGCCAATTGATATGCGCAATACACATAACACCTTTTTTATCCAGTGATGGATGGCATGAGGTTCACTTTGCTAACTAGGGTTAAACTTTAAAAATATTTTAAAAGTTATATTCCTTTTCACCCTTCATTCTTTACTCTTTTCAAAGTCTTGTTAAAGTTTCTTTCTTTTATTTATCTTCTCTCTCTTTTTTTAAGAAAGTGTCAGACTTACTTTTTTAGGTATATTTAACTTAAAAAATGTAAGTGCCCGATAGCGAAGCGCTAACACCTTGTAGCGAAGTGTCAGCACCTCGATAGCGAAGCGTTGACACCTTGGCTCCAAGCTGCCGATGCCTCTATATCGAGGTGCTGATGCTTCGCTAAAAAAAAAGGGCGTTGACGCCTCTATATCGAGGTGTCAACACTTTGATTAAAAAAAATATTTTTTTTTTAGGGGTGCTGGCACTTCGCTAAAAAAAATATTATTTTTTTTATCAAAGTGTCAGCACATCGATATAGAGGCACCGCTACCCGTGAAAGAAGGCATCGACACCCTTTTTTTAAATTTTCTTTTAGCGAAGCACTGACACCTCGGCGCTGGGGTGTCAGCACCTCGCTATCGAGGTGCCGGCGCTTCGCTATCAGACGCTCACATTTTTTAGTAAAATATACCTAAAAAAATAACTCTAACAGTTTCTTCAAAAAGTGGAGAGAAGAAAGAGAAAAGAGACTTTAAAAAGTCTCTTTTACCTTTAAAATATTTTAAATTTAACCTTTAAAATATTGTAAAAGTGTAACCCTAGTTAATAAATTGGCGTAGAGGGGAGAATGCACTCGAGCGTAGAGATATTTCTACGCCCGGACGCATAATCCCGGCCCTCATATATATATATAGCAGAGGGGAGAATGCACTCGAGCGTAAAGATATCTCTGCGCCTTTTGATATGGGCGCGACACGTAGCGACTTTTTTGTGAAGTGATGGGTGGCATGGGACCCACTTTATTAACTAAGGTTAAACTTTTAAAATATTTAAAAGTTATATTCATTTTCAAGTTGTCATTCCTGACTTTTTTTAAAGTCTCTTTCTTTTCTCTCTCTTCTCTTCCAAAAAAATGTCGGACTTACTTTTTCAGATATATATATTTTACTCAGAAAATGTGGGCGTCCGGTAGCGAATCGCTAGCACCTCGATAACAAAGCGGCAACAACATGGTAGAGAGGCGCCGGTACCCCGATAGCGAGGCATTGACATCCCGACGCAGGGTGTCGGCGCCTCATTTTAAGTGCATCAGCGCTTCACACTACAAAAAATAAGACTATTAGCGGCAGCCAAAAACTGCCGCTATTAACAAAAAACTGCCGCTACGATCCTTAACAACACGTGCCGCTAAAACACCTTATTTTTGTAGTGTCACTAAATGAAATAAGAAAAAAGGGTGTCGGCGCTTCTGTTTTTTATGGGCACCAACACCTCTATATTGAGATGGCGCTTCGTAAAAAAAATTAATGAATAAATAAATAAAATAAAATAAAATTTAAACGAGGCAACATATATAACTGTTTGTTTGTGCCATTAATCCACCGATAGGGTACATCAACCAATTTTTTCCCTTTTTTCTTTTCTTAAATTTCATACGTCAGCCAATCCATGGCTCAGGCACTTAATCTAGAAGATCTCCTTATTAATTTCAATGACATAATTTTTTGTCTCTTTTTTTTAAAGATCCAAGAAGATCTTCTAAATTAGTGTTTGAATTTAATAATAAGGAAAACAAATACAGATCAGACCGTTACGATCGATCAATTGATCAGTGACTTGTGTGGTATAGATTATATCAAAAGCACCCTCACTGTTGTCTGTGGAGCACTTGATATCTATCAGCCCTTTATATTGGAGTTACATGCGGCCCTAATTTTGAGCTACTGATTGAATATAATGTGACGTGCACACTCTGTTTGGAGGAGTGTGCCAGAATAGAAGATTTATCATGTGAGTCCTCTATGCATATAATAAGGTGCTTCCAAAAGCGTCTACATGCGTGGTCTATTTTCCAAACGTCAACGGAGTTGAAAGCTAAGGGCTTGTGATAATATGGTTCCCGACAATTTCGAATTCAACTTCTCTAACCTAAAGTAGAGGGGATTTTGTCACCGATCCGGCCCAAAAATAGCAGGCTTTTTGGGTGTGTAAGCCCCGCTCGTGACCTAACCTAGACTAACCATGATCCCCCAAGTTAAATCGAGTCTAATGTGGACCTAACAACACGCGGCATATGTAGAAAATAATTATATGACTCGAGTCATGGGACATAATCTTATGACTCGAGCTCCTATTGATTGAATGTCACATCATTAAGCTTTGAAAAGTCAACTTATGATACATCCAACTAATAGGAGTTCGAGTCATGGGATTATGTCCAATAACTCAAGTGAGAGGATTATTACTATATATATATATTATAGTTTTAATTAAACGCATTTGGAGCTATTTAATCTTTGCAGCATTTTAGCAAAATCCCATCGAAGCTACTTATAAGTCTATTATTAAAAAAATAATTTTAAAATTTTAACTACAAAAAAGACTTAGCTAAAAGAAAGCTCACAACATGGCCTGGACCCAAAACAACCTGCTAGGGCCGGGATTGGGCTTAGTGTTTCTTGGCCCAAGTACGGCCCTCTGAAAAAATCCTTACCCAATCCGAGCAGGGTTTAAGCCTAATTTGGTCCTAACTATTGAGAGCCCTAATAAAGTTTAAACACCGACTTGAGAAGGGACCTGAGCTACAAGTCTGGAACAGTAATGACTCGGGTCTTGTTTGACCCTGTTTAATGTTAATAGATGGGTGAAGAACCAAGACTGGTACTTGTGCACATAATTGTTTCATTTTAAAATCTTGCAAGTGCACAAGTTTGAATGTACTAGGGCAAGTACAAGGGTGTCGAACTACAGGGACTTGTCGTTTATCTAATTTAATATATGCTTTATATAATTAAATTATATATTTTAAGTTTCCTAAATTAATCCTAAAAATAAAAAGAAAATCTAACAGATCTGGATAAAGATATGGGAAGGCAGATTGAGATCTCTCTTGGATCTCAGACTTGTATCTAATAATCTCCTATTTCTTCCCTATTTTAAATTCTTAGTACCCCCGCTCCAAGCTACAAGCTCTGTCGCTTCGTATATGAATTAGAGAAATCTAATCATCATTAAAGAAATCTAATCGTCAAGGCGTCATTGCACGAACCAACAAAAATTACCCTACAAGGCCTAGTCCGTCGATGAATATCCTATCTAGGCTTACCCCAATCCCTACAAGGCCATTGAGATTATTCTAAATAAGATTACAGGGTTACCATCGCGTTCTCGATCTAGTCGGAACCTTGAATATACAATCGTACCATAAACGAAATTCAAAATAAAGAAAGAAACAAAAGTTTATTGAATACTCAATTGATATTTATAAGAGATCTCAACCTGAAATTTTAAGCCTCACATCGATTGAAAAATCATCATCATCACTGAATTGATCTTTGGTCGATGATTACAATCAATCTCAATCCATTCTAGAACTATGATCTAACCTAAACCTACGAGCAAGAAGCCCTAGGGCTAAAAGCTATTTTATTCCTAACCTAGGGTCCTTATTTATAGAGTATAAGGCCTTAGCACAATTATACACGACAAGAAACCCTAGGGGATCCCTAAAAATCCTCCAAGGAAGAAGAATTCGAAAAGAAATTTACACTGCTTTGAGTTATCCAGCTTTTAGAAGAGAAATCCGGAGAAGACCTCGGTCGTCGGAAGCTATCTACGGTTGTACTTGGTTTTTTCGCTTGAGAATACTGTTGTGACCGGTCGAAATTGGGTTCTCGACCGGTCAGGCTTCAGATTTGGTCTACAGGTTGAAGATGCTTTGCGGAGCTTCAGAATAGATTGAATCTCTGACCGGTCGAACGGGTTGTGAACAGTCGAAAATATATGTGTCCATTTTAAGTGTTCTGCATACTCAGCTCTTGACCGATCGACAACTTTTGACCGGTCTATCTTGAGGTTTCTAAAGGTGCTGATAGTTCTGACCAGTCAAAACTAACATTTCGACCGGTCCATTTGGACTTTCTTCTTTTCCTCTATTTTTCTCTTAGAAAACTCTCTGCTACACTATCTTGGCCGGTTGAATCTTCAATTCTAACCGGTCAGAATGACCTTTTAGTTCATTTCTTTAGTCATTCTTCTTAGATTCTCGCCATTGCTTTGTGTTTCCTTTTAACTCATTTATTATTTATCCCGCTTTTACACTTGTTGCAACACATGAACTAAAAGCACATATTAGTAGTCAGATGAGGGCTAACAAGGCCAAGATTTGGAAATAAATTATACTATTTTTGAGACCAATTTGCGCATAACCCACACATTTAATTTATGGAAATGCTAAAATAAGATCCAGTTTTCACAAGAATGGTAAACGAATCCCAAGAGACCTATTGCATTAAAACAGGTAAGGTAATTGAATCCCAACAATTATGGAATCTATTTGCAATCAATTAGAATCCTTAAAGGACTCTTACCCTTTTAGGCTAGTCAACTTGCCCATTTGGACTCCTCCTCTAATTACCTCTCCTATATATATATATATATATATATATATATATATATATATATATATATATATATATATATATATATAAGAAACCTAGAGAGAATTAAAATAACTACTTCATTCTCTCTCTCAGCCATCTCTCTCTCTTGTTCTCTTTTCTCTGTAAAAGCACAACCATCGTGCACCATCATCTACACCTCTCACTCCGGATCTCCATCGGGTTCCACGGTGGAGCAACACCACGTCGGACCACCGTCTTAACAACAACTCGACCAATATTTTGAGGAGCCAATCACCTTCTCATCATCGTTGTGACAGTTCTGTCGTACGAGAAGTTTACTTGAAAAAGACTCGAGCAATCGACGCTCTGAATTCGATCGCAGTCAATCCAAATCATCACAAAAGGTAATCAATTTTATAAAAGTTTCCTTGTCCTTCTCTGTTCTCTGATTTCGATTGATCGAGACCAAATTCAACCAATCGAGATTGACAATTCTGAAGTTGTTCTTCTTTTCAAACACAAATTTTGAGATCTTTTTGCGGGGATGACCAATTTAAGCGAAACAAGACTCAATCGTATAGTTATTTAACCTTTCGAGCATAATGGGAATGTTTGTTACCTCTTTTAAGACTCATATAGTCCTTGTAAGGATACATGTATCTCATTAGGATTCAAAACAAGTCTGATCGCTTTACCAATCAAACCATAAGTTATAAAGACACGACTACCTCCAAGGAAGAATGGTTCGACTCAATCATAGAATAAAAGTATTTAAATATTTCTTATACTTTATTATTACTCAATGCTCTATGATCCATATTGATTTCATTATATTCACAAAATACTTAAGGTGCATACAATATTTTCTTTCCTATATATGTTTCATCTTTTTCATGTGGCATTCATCATGTAGAAAACTGCAATAAGGTATATATATGATAATTTAATGAATAAGATACAACGCATGATATAAGCTTTCATCACTGTGGGTTTCCTTTTACGGTCACGTAAAACTTAGAATGTAGACATCCATGTACGGATGCAACACCTCTATGGGAGTATGAGCTGCCACACGAAGTACATCCAAGTTTCTATGAAATCTATCCCTTAAAAAGTGTGATTTAGTGAAACCTATTACACTGTAGCTCACACCAATTAAGTTATAAGAAAAAGATGATAAATAAATATGTAAAGTTATAGATATGATAAGAAAGTGGAGACTAAGTCCACGTCAATATGAAATCGGGGATGGGACCTATGCCTAGAACCGAATAATGATATGATAGGACATGTTGTGAAGTCCAGCTGAAAGAGAATTAATTTCTACATGTGTCATACCTTGCGAGCCACCGTAAGGGTCCAACGTGTGCAATCAAGACGGGTCTTAATGACAATATGTTAGCTTTGTCTCGAACAAAGGGGACACTGGAGATTACAACTTAAGAGAACTTAGTTTACTAATGTGCACAACCTTATTTGACTAGATGGTGGTTTATGTTATGATATGGAGGTTAGGTGACTATCTACACATAGATCTTGCGTGATAGGCTCGAGCAGCGACCCTGACTCAGGTTGTTTAAGTAAGATAAGTAAAATATGAAGTATGTTATGTAGGCGTACGAAGTAATAATAAGACTTCTGATATGTCATGTATGATAAGTTGAGAAGATAGATAGGAAAAGAAATAAGAAATAGATGCATCATGTATATTTTATTCTATGATGTGATTTTCAGTTTCGATATAGTATGTTATGAGATTCGTAGATATTATTATAATTTTATAAAGTTGTTTGGTTTTATTTTAAAAATACCGCAACTCAAGCAATTACACACACGACCACTTGGGTAACTTATAGTGGATCGATTGTGCAACCCACTGAGTTTACGTGACTGAGTAAACTCACCTCCCCCCCTCCAAAAAATAAAATAATATATATAACAGTTGCAGGTGAGAACTCAGATCCCTCTGCCTTTGACGACGTCAAGGCAATTGTACCTGAGGCGACGTATGTAGATGAGGATGTCGGCTACCACCTGGATAAGGGTGTAGACCTGGCGGACTATTATGAGCCTTGAGAGTTCATTTAGGTCTAGACTCATTTATTTTCTTTGAGAGAAACATTTTCGGTTGTTTTTATTTTCATATATCTTATGGGGTTTAAGTATGGGACGATTTTATCCTATGTGAAACTTCTGTTTATTTATTATCTTAGGTGCATGATTAGGAAACTACCTATTTAATTGTCATCTACACTTTTTGCATTTACTTATGAGTCATCTAATTTGATAATTAAATGCCTCAATCTTATTTTCATGATGAACTATGAGATAGTATGCATGTCCGCTTATCGCCTTAACAAGCGTGTGGTGTCATAAAGGGGAATTCTAGGACCCTCGTGATCGGGTAGAATTTTGGGTCGTGACAAAAATGGTATCAAAGCATAGACTTTACTTCCTTAGGGATTAAGTTATACAAATACACTAACAAACAACATTTTATGGAAGCAGGATTGAATGGCTCCGCGACATAGAGAAACAAATAGCTCTCAAGTGAATGACCCAGCTAACACAGTCTCATCAATAAAAAATGACTCAGTTTTTGCACAAGATGGAAGAATAAAGAGAACAATAAAGGCAAGCCGTCCAAGAGCTTGTCAACCAACGTTAGCCTCCTCCTCGACAAGAGAACCCTCTCCACACACCTACCGAATTTCAAGTATTCAGTCGAGCTCGACATCCCTATTTCTATTGTCAACTCAACCCAGTCGCTACTGAACATTGGGTGAATCAAACCAAGAAGTTCTTTGGGATCTCTTCACCCGCAGAAAATGAAAAGGTGAAGTGGGCAACGTTATATCTGGACCAAGAAGCAGAAAACTAGTGGAGGGCAGTAAAGAGAGCCGCAAATTGAAATAATGAAAAAAAATGGACTTGGCAGCAGTTCAGGGAAGCATACTTTAGAAAATATTTATCTACGACCACCAAAGCTCAGAAGAAAATAGAGTTTATGAACTTAAGGTAAGGGAGTATGACTGTGACTGAGTACGAGGCCAAGTTCGACAAACTATCCAGATTTGTTGGGAATTTGATCGTAGATGAGGGCTATAAGCTCTATGCATTTCAAAATGGTCTACAACCATTCTTTCTTGAGAAATTAGTCGTGATGAAGATAGAAACATATGGGGAACTCATGGATCATGCGCAAATCCAAAAAAAGTAATCAAGTGAAATGCTTAGTAGAAAGAATGTCAAGTTTGAGGTCCAAAAGGGCAAAGTTGTTCAATGGGGCTCATTCATTCCATAGAGACCCTACCAGCTTTCGCCCAGAGGACACAACTTCCTCCAACCCTTTCAGAAAATAAAAGGCCACATCTCACACCCCCACAGACACAACTGACCCCACCTTCCCAGAAAGAAACATTGTTCCATAGCCTCATTAGCCATAGAGGGAGTTTGCACCCTACGAACGGGAGGCACAAGCCCGGAGTATGCAAGCAAGATACCGGTAAATGTTTCAGGTGTAGAAAAGGACACATGATTAGGGACTGCCGCGAAAGAGCCCCGGTTTAAGGCTCGCAATATAATACTCAAATGAGCCCTCCAAACCAAGGTAGCATATTTACAATGTCACAGCAAGACACGATGGGCTAGCGATGAAGTCATTCAAGGTATCATTACTAAATTAAATTCAATTATTTTCCTTTCAATAGTTCGGGTGTAGTTTTCATAAGTTTTCCATTTCATAAAATCTCTCATGTGGTTCAATAAACTCTAAATCTTATTACCAAACTCGAAAGCATCCTAACACATCGTGTACCAACAGGTAACCTCTTTGTTTATCAACATGAGTGCGACATTAAGAAGTTAGCTCTCGTTCTTATAGACTAGGGGTTTACACATTCTGTGACAGCCTGATTTCGATAAACCCCGAATTTTCGAACTCGAAAACCCGTGCTGTCAGATCACTGATAAGGCCAATCCTCGAACAAACTAACACTTGGCACATCTGACACAGAGTGGAAAAATCAAAGAAGATATATCTAACTAAGTAGATAGAGTCATCATAAGAAATTTAAATTTTTAATTCTATATATGACTATATCAATGACCATGACAAAAGACGGTTCTAATTTCATACAAAAACACATGGATAAGAGAACCGAATCGAACCACCAGTGACGGCCCACCGCCACCTAAATAATGGTTCACAAAACAATACTAAACTTTGTATGGAATTCAATATACAATACAAAAGTGGTTGGACGTATCAAGCCCTATAAACACAAACACAGTTCACTAAAAGAACTCCTCAGGAGGGGGCTCAGTCTCCTCCTCTGGAACGTACTCAAAATCCTCAAGCTCGAGGTCCTCAGTCTCAGCGTCTAATCCTGTGCCTGTGACGTATAGTCGAAGGGTGAGCTAACATGTAAGCTCAATAGGAAATTATCAATAACATATAGATTATCACATCACACATATATCTCATGAAATAATTCGAAACATGCTTTTCAAATAAAAACTCACAAGTTAAAGGCAATTGAGTTTAAGCAACACAGATCTTACATGCTGATTTCAAAGCTTATTCACATGATTTTCTAAATCTTTTCTCATGATACAAAAAACTTAAAATGATCACTTAAATACAATTCGAGCATATATAGCATCGAGTCACACATATACCGATGGGAACCCCAACCATCATCATTCAATAAATTATTTATATGATGCCCAAGCCCCTTCGCATGAGGGAGACTTGTGCCGAACGAAGTTTATCGCAAATCGGTAAGAATGAAATGATATCCCGCTGTACCGGAGCACAAGGGATTCGTTTCACATGAACCTCAAATCATCTAACTTATAGTTTATCACCGTGTAATGTGATATTTCATAACTAATTTTGGAGTTAAAATCTTGAAGTTCACACACACACATGAACAAATCCTTCTGAGTTCACACACACACACACATACACATATAACATGGTTTGAATCAACGTACAAACTATTCACACACACACATTTTGCACGTTTTGAATTCATCTACAAAGCTCATGCTTGTTAAATAATAAAATTCATGATTTTTACATTCATATTCTTTGTATCACAACATTCATGCTAGTTGTATCAAATGCACATGATATAGAATTTGTCCTACCTCAACTCGAAGCCAAAATGAGGATTTTCCTGTCCTCAAGATAACCCTCCTATCACGCACCCATGATCACACCTAGAACACAACAATTTTATATCTCATACGTCAAAAGTGATGAAAAGTGGGAAGTCCTAAAGTCTCTCCGAGTCCCCTTACTAAAAATAGAAAAATCTCATAATCTGACCAAATCGATCGGTCAAATACCAAATCAATCGATCGGTTACCAAAATCGATCGATCGAAATTTAGTCTGATCGGTCAGTTTCTCCAGAAAATCCATATATCTCTGTTGTCACAATCCGATCGATCGGTTTCCAAATCGATCGATCAAATTCCATTTCGATCGACCAATTTCTTCAGAGAACTCACCTTTCTCTGTTTCACAATCCAATCGATCAGTGCATAAACCGGTCGATCGGTCTCCAAATCGATTGATCAAATTCCATTTCAATCGGTCGATTTCTCAAATCGATTGATCAAATTTCATTTCGATCGATCGGTTTCTCTAGAAACCTTTCACATTTTAGTCCTATCAAAATCAATCGATCGAATATTAATTTTGATCGATTGATTTTGACAGATTCTCAGCCATACTGGCTTCTTCTTCCCTGACTCATTTTTCCTCAAAATTGTATCTTAAACTTCATGATTTCAAACACACTTCTACTAATGCTTAACCAATTTATAAATCACACAATTAACACATTCTTGCTTACCTTTATTTGGTTGATCTCACGCTTCTAAAGAGTGGTTTCTATGGAGGGTTTCAAAGCGAAAATTGTGGATCCTTCCTGCGATCGAATTGAAACGAATCTAATGAAAAATCTCTACTTACTCACACACTACTCTTCACTCTACTTATCGCATACGGCGCGATCACACGGGTGGCTATTCTTCCTTCCTCTTCTCACCAACAGACCAAGCAAAAGAATGGAATTATCTCATCCATTTGCTTTTATACCTAACGATATTCTTCGGGTGTTAAGCCCACACACCATACGTAGGTGTATTGACTCTCATCCAATAGTCAATATACATGTAATCAGACTTGTTGGAAATCAAATTTTTCCAGGACGTCATATTCTCCTCTCCTTAGGAATTTTCGTTCTAAAAAATTGAGTAGTATTAACCCCCCCCTCGGGTCGGGTATTGATACACGCCCCATTCGTAGGCGAACGTTCACGAGCAAATGGGCACCTAAGGAATCAAAAGGTGGCATCTTAAAGAAACCAATCTTTTAATCGAGCACTTAGTCATAGCACATCTTTATTAAGATTAGTATTCAAAGTTGCCACATTCACAACAAAGCAATTAAACTAGGCATATACCAAATTTAGTATAGAAGACCACAATACACTCACAGCTATCACATACGTCGAACATACTAGCAACTAAGCCGACGTTTAACTAAGCACGTGCAGATATAAGAATGTATGTAATCATCCAAGATAAAATGCACAAAAGCACAACAAAATGATGTAAATAAATTTACATAGAACTATTACAAAAAGTGAACTTAAGGTCTTCCAAGACCCAATTGTTCTCAATTTAATTACAACACAAAATTTTGAAGCTCCAAGTAAATTCCAAAAATTGATGGCTAAGCCTGCTCCTCTAATTGATCGGCCTGTGTACCCGATGGTCCAGCCTCATCATCTGTCATATCCTTAACCCCAAAAGTAGATGTGTAGGCAGTGTAGTAACGCGGGTTCGCCACGTATGTACTCGTATCGTCAAGAAATAACATGTAGTCAGTAGGGTATGCCTGCAACATCAATTGTGTCAGCACACCCTCGTGATAATCTAAACGATGGTGCAACTGGCGGTTGTTCTCAGCCATGAGGGCCAGAACATCGTTAATCGTAGCTGCAGGTGTGTGCTGAGGTGGGAGCAAATGGCTCAAAGCACGTCGCTGAGGCGGAGCTGCTGGTGCAGGCTGGTCCTATTCTTGAGCAGCAGGTGCAGGTTGTGCTTGCTCTCCTGCATCCTGACTTTTCTCTAATTGATTAAAACTCTTTTTCCACTCTTTCAGGGAGTAGTGCTTTACATTGTCATTTAATTTCGATTCATCTTCCGAAATCACATAGTGCTCGCCTCCTAGATAATCCTCAATCATGCTGGAAATAAGGTGAGCATATGGTATCTGGTCTGTAGGTTTCGCTCCCCCTTTCAGCATCTTTCCTTGGGCATATTTGATGCCATCAAAAACGACCTCAGGGGAGTTAAACCACTGGCTTGATAAGGCCGAAAATAGTGCCTACTGTACAACCCCGATCCTCTCAGTCTTGTGTCTCAATGGGTAAAGGTTGCATTTAAAAATGGTATCTAACATCCATAGGTGACTGGGCAAATCGGCTCTCTTCACCGCCTGGCCTGATCCTTGCCTGCCCCTGGTCATTTTCTCTATTACGATATGAAAGTCAACCAGTTTTGGGTTCGGTTCCATCAAATCGATTTCGTCATCATACTCTACATAGCACTCTAGTGCGTCGGCAGCATGGCCATGGGTAAACTCATAGACTCTACCATCTATTTTTGTGCAGATCGTGTTTGCTTTATCACCTGTGTAAATGTTTTGGTAAAATAGTTTTACCAAACGTGGGTAGTAGTAGTAGTCAATGAATGGGTGGAGTAGACTTTCGAGCCCGGCTTCTCCGAGATATTGAAATGCCCATTTTGTCGCGCTCTAGTCGTGGAAAAGCGTTTGGTCAAAAGTCCATTCAATCTCAAAACATTTCGCTGCCCACCACGCATTGGGTCATTCCAGTGTTGGTGGTGATTGTGAAGAACCTACCTGTGAAGTGGGTTCCTTCGGCGTCGGAGGTTTAGCGGCTTGTCTAGTTTTGGGAGCCATTCGATTTCAAACAACAAAAGAAACTAGGGCTTAAACTCGAATGCGAAATCGAATGTAAAGGAAGGATAGGGTTTACCTTTAGAGAGATTCGGATTCAATCTTGTGAAGAATTGACGCATTAACAGCTGAATAATCAAGGTTGGAAACCTTCAATAATGAGAGCAAAAGAACCTGAAAGAAATCGTGTCTTTCAAAACAGAAAAACACGATATCCTTATGTACTGACCAAATTGATCGATCGATTTCCAAAATCGATCGATCGGTTTTGCTCTATAACAACTCCGATCAATATTTTCGATTGATCGATTTCCAAAATCGATCGATCAGTTTTGATTTTTCACTATGCCGCCTAATAAAATCGATCGCGGTTTCAATTTCGATCGATTGGTTTCCAAAATCGATCGATCGATTTCCAATTCTATCAATCAGTTTTCATCAATTTTTGTTATTTCTCTGTTTTGTCTTTGTTTTGTCAAATCGATCGATTGGTGTGCATTTCGATCTATCAGTTTCCAAAATCGATCGATCGATCGGTTTCGACAGAAAAAGCATGTTTCTCTGTTCTATCAAATTGAACGATCGGTTTATGTTTTGATCGATCAATTTTGACAGAAAACCTTATAAATTGTGTTTTCATACTCCCAACAAAATGCAACTCTTTTAAACTTCAGCATGGTGCTCTTTAAAAATCCAACAAGCTACATATACATTAGAACACCAATTGTAAAATCTCATTAATAATTTCAAGTACAAAAATTTCTCTCGATTCTCATTGAAATAAAAGTGGGTATTGATCGTGGATCTCAGCTTCACGCTCCCAAGTGGCCTCCTCTGCTAAGTGATTCAGCCACTTTACAAGCACCAAGGGGATACGTTTAGTGTGCAATACCTACTCGTTCCGATCAAGTATTTGAACAAGTTCTTCTCTCACGGTCAAATCTTTAAAATTTTTGATCGATTGCTCGTCGAAAATGTGAGTCAGGTCCTTCACGTACTTCCTTAGCATCGATACGTGAAATACATTTTGTACCTGATCAAGTTACGGGAGTAAAGCAACTCTGCATGCAACTTCACCAACCCATCCCAAAAAGTCGAAAGGTTCGATGTAACGTGGGCTTAACTTTCTACGCTTTCCAAAATGCATCACACCTTTCATTGGTGAGATCTTGACGAAAACGTGATCTCCAACTTGAAAATCCACACTTGTTCTTTTTAAATCGGCATAGCTCTTTTGTCTGCTCTGGGTTGTCCTAATCTTTTCACGAATTAGATGAACAACTTCTGTATTACTCTCGATGACATCCAGACCCAATACAAATTTTTCTCTGATCTCTTCCCAATTAATCGGAGATCTACATCTTCGTCCATATAATGCCTCATAAGGGGCCATACCGATACTCGTCTGAAAGTTGTTATTGTATACGAACTCGATCAATGGCAAGTGTTGATCCCATGATCCTTAAAAATCAAGCATACATGCTCCAAGCATATCTTCAATGATTTGATTCACCCGTTCGGTTTGTCCATCCGTCTGTGGGTGAAATGCCAAACTGAAGTCTAATTGCATACCCATTCCTTCCTGAAACCTTTTCCAAAACTGGGAGGTATATGACAGGTCACAATTTGAGATAATGCTCACCAGAATACCATACAATCAGACGATCTCTTTCATATACATCTATGCAAGTCTGCCTGCCGTATACGTCATTTTGTATAACAGGAAATGAGCTGATTTGGTTAGTCGATCAACGATCACCCAAATGGCATTATGTCGCTTTGCCGTCCGTGGTAAACCCAAAATGAAGTCCAAGGACATTAATTCTCATTTCCACTCCGGAATTAGTAGAGGTTGCAACAAACCTGATGGATATCGGTGATCCACCTTCACTTGGTGACATACTAAACACTTAGAAACATATTCAACGACATCCTATTTCAAACCACTCCCTCAATAATTCTTCTTCAGATGCTGGTATATCTTGGTACCACCAAATGAATAGCATACTTCAACTTGTGGGCCTCATCTAAGATAGTTTGTCAGAGATCAACATCAATTGGTATACATAGACGTCCTATGAATAATAGCGATCCATCCTCCTTGATGAAGAAATCTGGTCTACTGCCATCGGTCACACCCTGTCTGATCTTTAATAACTCTGCATCTTTCATCTGTAACTCATAGATATTATCGAAGATCGTCAGTCGTAGAGTGATGTTTGCCAACAAGGCTCTTAAAGCTTGTACCTCGATCTTCGTGTCATACAAAGAAAGATCTTTCAATAGTTTCCATCTACAGATCCCCATGATAAGGCTAGACAGCAAAGCCGAACTCTTCCAACTCAAGGCATCCACTATCACGTTCGCTTTGCCTGGGTAATACTGAATGGAGCAATCGTAATCCTTGAGAAACTCAATCCATCTCTGTTGCCTCATATTTAATTCCTTCTGTGTAAACAGGTACCTGAGGCTCCTGTGATCCGTGAAGATCTCAAAGGTTTCTCCATACAGATAATGTTACCATATTTTTAATGCAAAGATCACCGCTGCTAGTTCTAAATCATGTGTTAGATAATTCTTCTCATGGTCCTTAAGCTGTCTCAACCCATAAGCAATAACCTTCTGATTCTGGTTAAGCACATAGCCTAAGCCATTGTGTGACGCATCACTATACACAGCGAAACCTCCACTGCCTGATGGAATAGATAACATTGGTGCAGAAGTAAGTCTCTTCTTAAGCTCCTAGAAACTGTCCTCACATACGTCCATTCAAACTTAACATCTTTCCTTGTGAGCCTTGTGAGTGGTCCTAAAATCTTGAAAAATCCAGCCACAAATCTTCGATAATATCCAATCAGACCGAGAAAACTGTGAATCTCTGTCATAGTCTTTGGTTGTTCCTATTCTACCACAGCCTCAATCATTGCTGGATCTACTATAACACCTACTTTTGAGACCACGTGTCCCAAAAAGATCACTTGCTCGAGCCAGAACTCATACTTGCTGAGCTTTGCATAGAGCTGATGTCCACGTATCGTCTGTAGAGCTATCCATAGATGCTTCTCATGCTCCTTCCTGGACTTGGAGTAGACGAGAATATTATCCATGAACACAACCACACAAGTCTCGATGTGTGGTTTGAACACTCTGTTCATGAGATCCATGAATGAAGTTGGTACGTTAGTCAATCCAAAAGGCATCACCAAGAACTCGTAGTGCACATATCTGGTTCTGAATGCCATCTTCTAAATATCCCCTGCTTTGACCTTCAGCTGATGATAACCAGATCTCAAGTCGATCTTAGAAAAGAATCGTGCCCCTTAAAACTAATCAAAGAGAATATCTATTCTGAGTAAAGGGTATCGATTCTTGATGGTCAACTTGTTCAACTGATGATAGTTGGTACACAATCTCATCGACTAGCCCTTCTTAATAAATAAGACCAGTGCTCCCCAGGGAGACACACTAGGTCTTATGAACCCTTTATCTAAGAGTTCCTGCAATTGGTCCTTCAACTCCTTCAGCTCAACTGGAGCCCTTCAATAGGGTGCTTTAGATATTGGCTTTGTACCTAGTTCTAAGTCGATGCTGAACTCCACTTCTCTATCTAGTGGCAATCCTGGCAACTCGTCAGGAAACACATCCTAAAACTCACAAGCAATCGGAATATTGGTGATGACGTTCTTCTCTTCCTGTTGCTCTTATAGAATGCGAGGTATCCACTGCATCCATTCCTCATCAAACGTATTGCTCATATCGCAGAGATAAATGGTACGATAGTCTATTGCATGCCTAAAAATATGAATGATTTACCCCCATTGGGGCAAAATGTGACTATATTTCTTCGGCCATTGACACTCTTGTTATGAGTGGACAACCAGTCCATGCCAAGGATAACATCGAATCCTTGCATATCGAACAAAATCAGGTCGGCCGCTGACTCATGTTTTGTATAATCCCTGATAGCGACGACAACTGATCTACACGCCATGTCGGTGCTAACCGAATTCCCCGTTGGAGGTGACATTGCCAATATAAAATCTAATGTCCCAGGAATAACTTTTAACTTCACCGCAAATTGAGGTGTCATGAACGAATGGGTAGACCCCGGGTCTATAAGTACTCGTTCTTCTATGCAACAGTAATCACTCTCCTTGTACATTTGTAAAGTACCTAAGTTTCATACATGTAGTCTCCTTAGATGGATGCAAAAGTAGTCATGTCATTCTAAAGTAACAATATTAAAGACTATCTAATATAGGCACCTTCTTCATCTAAAATCTAATAAAATAGATGAACATTATATAGGAAATTATACCTCGTATCACATCATTGTTGTTCTGGGCATCCTGAGCAGTAACTGCATACGCAAGCCCTTGCACAGTAGGCCTTGTAGTCCGTATAGGCCTTGGCGTAGCAATTGAAGTCGTCCTCTCTTTCCTCAATTTTAGGCAATCCTTGATCATATGCCCCATCTTACCACATTTGAAGCATCCTCCCGTACCCCGTCTACAATCCGAGGTCTTATGTGACTTGCCACATCGGGCACATGTCTCCTGCGGAGTAGATGATATAGCCCTGGAAAAATCCTGAGTAACGTATACTCCAGTAGTAGTAGTAGGGCCATATGAATGGAAAGATCTAACTGCAGTAGGCATAGGTGGCCTAGAATAAGTAGACTGGGCAAATTACCTTGGGACTGGTGTTGTAATTCTTAGATTTTTATTCATCGATTCATAGTTGCCCGGTCTCCCTTGACCTACTTTGCCCCTATTCTATTGGTCTCGACTTTTGTACAGATCCTTGATATCTTTCTTGGCAACCAGTGCCTTGCCCATCACTGCTCCGTCAGTTCCTAGTTCCAACACGAAGTATCTATCACTAATATTCGGCCTTAGGCCGCGTTCAAACTTATAGGCCTTCATCAATTTCATGGCCACGTACTCCAGAGCGAACCTTGACAACCTCGTGAATTCCCTCCCATACTTTCGTACGGACATCCCCTCTTGCTCTAATGTCATGAACTTTGCTGCCGTCTGATTCCTCACCTGCCTGGGAAAGTATTCCTTGTTGAACACTTTAACAAATTCTACCCAAGTCCATAATCCATCTGAATTTTCCTGATCTCTCATTCTCAATACCGACTTCCACCAAGGGTTGGCTTCTCCCTTTAGCTGAAAAGAAGCCCAACTTACTTTCTCCTCTTCAGTATACAGTAGCCTCTGAGGGATCTTCTCGATTTAGTTCAGCCATTTCTCAGCTTCAAGCAGATCTGTCTGACCATAAAAACTAGGAGGTCTCAATCTCCTGAACTCTACAAATGCCAATGGCTATGGTGGAATCAGAAGTGGAGGCGGCCGCTAATGGTTATTGGTATTCTGACCAGCTATCAACGCCGTTTGTTGAGCCATAGCATTAGCCACGGCTTCTATGGCCTGTGCCATTCTTTGTCTTTCTTCTCTCTCATGATTCCTTTCTTCAGGAATAATCCCTTTCGGAACAGTCCTCTCTCCAAGTGAAACTCTATTTGAACTAGTGGGAATCTCGTCCCCACTTTTCAAGTTTCGTCCACAACTGCCTCTCGATTTACCTCTTCCTCTAGTGGACATAACGTTCTGCAAATATAAAACAAAGTTTCATTAGCAGAAGGTCCCTATATTTTGGCATAATCTTAAATATATGATCTATATCTAAGGCTTGTCAGAAATCTCTAAAGCTAAAGCTTTGATACCAACTATGATAGCCCAAATTTTCAAACCCAAAAACCCGTGCCATCAGATCACCGATAAGGCTGATCCCTAAACAAACAAATACTTGGCACATCTGACACATAGTGGAAATATCAAAGCAGACATATCTAACTAAGCAGATAGTGTCATCATAAGGAAATTTAAATCTCCAATTCTATATATGACTATATCAATGACCATGACAAAAGACGGTTCTAATTCCATGCAAAAACACATGGACAAAAGAACTAAATCAAACCACCGATGACGGCCAACCATCACTTAAACAATGGTTCACAAAATAATACTAAACTTTGTACTGAATCCAATATACAATACAAAAGTGGTTGGACATACCAAG
The DNA here is from genome assembly GCA_021018995.1 of Chloranthus sessilifolius. NCBI lineage: Eukaryota > Viridiplantae > Streptophyta > Magnoliopsida > Chloranthales > Chloranthaceae > Chloranthus > Chloranthus sessilifolius. Next base: position 63,490,063 of record CM037586.1, read on the forward strand.
CCCTACAAACACAAACACAGTCTACTAAAAGAACTCCTCGGGAGGGGGCTCAGTCTCCTCCTCTAGAATATACTCAGAATCCTCAGGCTCAAGGTCCTCAGTCTTAACGTCTAAACCTGTGCCTGTGACATATAGTTGAAGGATGAGCTAACATCTAAGCTCAATAGGGAATTATCAATAACATGCAGATCATCACATGACACATATATCTCATGACATAATTCGAAACATGCTTTTCAAATAAAAACTCACAAGTTAAAGGCAATTGAGTTTAAGCAACACAGATCTTACATGTTGATTTCAAAGCTTATTCACATGATTTTCTAAATTTTTTCTCATAACACAAAGAAACTTAAATTGATCACTTAAATACAATCTCGAGCATATATAGCATCGAGAGCTAGACATATACCGATGGGAACCCCAACCATCGTTGTTCAATGAACCATTTTCATGATGCTCAAGCCCCTTCGCATGAGAGATACTTGTGCCGAACAAAATTTACTGCAAATCGGTAGGAATGAACGGATATCCCGCCGTACCGGAGCACAAGGGATTCGTTTCACATGAACCTCAAATCATCTAACTTATCATTTATCACCGTATAATGTGGTTTTTCATAACTAGTTTTGGAATTAAAATCTTGAAGTTCACACACACACATGAACAAATCCTTCAGAGTTCACACACACACATATATAACATGGTTTGAATCAACATACAAACTGCTCACACACACTTTTTTCACGTTTTGAATCCGTGTACAAAGATCGTGCTTGTTAAATAACAAAATTCATGATTTTCACATTCATATTCTTTGTATCACAACATTCATGCTAGTTGTATCAAATGCACATGGTATAGAATTTTTCCTACCTCAACTTGAAGCCAAAACGAGGATTTTCCTCTCCTCAAAATAGCCCTCCTATCACGCACCCATGATCACACCTATAACACAACAATTTTATATCCCATACGTCAAAAGTGATGAAAAATGGGAAGTCCTAAAGTCTCCCCGAGTCCCCTTACTAAATATAAAAAAATCTCAAAATCTGACCAAATCGATCGGTCGATTCCCAAATCGATCGATTAGATTCCAAAATTGATCGATCAAAATCCAGTCTGATCGGTCAATTTCTCCAAAAAATCCACATATCTCTATTGTCACAATCCGATCGATCGGTTCCCAAACCGATCGATCGGTTTCCAAATCAATCGATCGAATTCCATTTCGATCGATCAGTTTCTTCAGAGAACTCATCTTTTTTTGTTTCATAATTCAATCGATCAGTGCACAAACCGGTCGATCGGTCTCCAAAATTGATCAATCGAATTCCATTTCAATCAATCGGTTTCTCAAATCGATCGATTAAATTTTATTTCGATCGATCGATTTCTCTAGAAACCTTTCACATTTTTTTCTTGTCAAAATCGATCGATCGGATACTAATTTCGATCGATCGATTTTGACAGATTCTCAGACATACTGGCTTCTTCTTCCCTGACTCATTTTCCTCAAAATTGTATCTTACACTTCACGATTTCAAACACACTTCTACTAAAGCTTAACCAATTCACAAATCACACAATTAACACATTCTTGCCTACCTTTATTTGGTCGATCTCACACTTCTAAAGAGTGGTTTCTATGGAGGGTTTCGAAGCAAAAATCGTGAATCCTTCCTGCGATCAAATTGAAATGAATCCAACGAAAAATCTCTACTTACCCACACACTACTCTTCACTCTACTTATCGCATACGACACGATCACACGGGTGGCTCTTCTTCCTTCCTCTTCTCACCAACAGACCAAGCAAAAGAATGGAATTTTCTCATCCATTTACTTTTATACCTAACGATATTCTCTGGGTGTTAAGTCCATAGACCTTACATAGGTGTATTGACTCTCATCCAACGATCAATATACATGTAGTCGGACTTGTTGGAAATCAAAATTTTCTAGGACATCACACATTCATTCATTAGTTCAGGGTTTGTGTAAGAGATTCGAGCTAAACACGTACTCTTAGAAAGGAGATTGACTATCTCAACATCGTCCACACGCACCATGATGGCTACTCTTGCTTGTCAAGAGCGCGATCATAAACAATAAAGATCATGATCTTCTGATAGATCTTATTTTATTTGGCTTCCAAGACTTCGATGTTATATTTGGCATGGACTGGCTCGCTAATCATTTATAAATGATAACCTTACAAGTGTACAAGTCCGAAGTACTTGGGCTACTACAAGGGTGTTGAACCATAGGGACTTGTCGTTTACTTCCTAACTACAGTCTTAATTGAAAATAATTTTGAATAAAGTTTTCTTATTAAATTAACTAAAAAGCAAATAAAAATAGAGTTGGAAAAGTTATGAGAAAGCAGCCTGAGTTCCCTCTTAGATCACAGACTCGTAAATAGTCTAACTTCTATTCCTATCTGATCAGTCACAAAATATACCATTTTATCACCCTTAACTTAGTGATGCTAGACCCTAGTTTGCTACTAACAAGCTGATGATATACAGATATTGCAAAAGAGAACCAAAGTGTTAATCTTTGTCAAAAGAAACTCATAAAGCAGTAAGAAAGACAATTGAACGTAAAAGACGATTCGACACATGATTAAAGCCAGAAATCGCATTTTTTGATTAAACGAAGCCAAAGAGAATATGAGAAATTATAATTTACGAATCTTCAAATGATATTTCAGGCGGAGTATGATACAAAAGAGAATTACAATCGTTCGTACTAGAAAATTGTACCAAGAGTTATGAGTTGGCAATCCACGGATCTAAGAAGATTGAGAAAAAAGACTCCTAAAGATCTCTACTGCTGCTAAAAGAAGGAACAACCAACAACGTATCAACTATTCAAAGCAAGGAAGAACTAAAATTAGAAGTAGAGTTATATTAGGAAACTTTTGTTCTTAGTAGTTTCTTTTATAAGGATTAGAATAATGTAAACTGACTCCTTGTGATCTATAAATAAGAGAGTTCGACATAGGAGAAGAGATATCGAAGGAACTCTCAGCATCAATTGGCGACTGAGATTAGGTTTTCTTCCGATCAACTTTAGTTTAGTTTAGTTTAGTTTAGATATCCAAGGTTTCTCGAGAGCAACTGACGACTACAATTGGGACCTAGAAGATTAGAGTAGAGTATCTATAGTTTCTCAGGAGAAATTGACGCCTGTGACTGAGGGATGAAAGATCTTTTTGTTGCTTTCTAGTTTAGATTTATTTTTATGTACTTTTACTGCTTTGTAAATATCTAAAAGTTTTTTATTTGAATTGACGACTCAAATTGAGAACTTGTAGATTAGTGTAACGGTTTTTACTTTTCCATCTTCAATTTTCTTGAGTTTGATTGACGCCCAAATTATAAGAAAATTATTGATTAAATTAAATCTGTGTTAAAAAATTTTAGTATTTGATTGACGCCCAAATTCTAGAAGACTGCAATACAGTGTGACGGTACTTTAATTTTATAAATATCCGAGCACTGAAGGATTGTGATTGACAACCATAATCTAGAAGGAGGAGGATTTAGATTTATTTTCTGTAATTAGTTTAAACAAACCATTCTTTTATTCATATTTCTTCCGTAATTTATAATCTTAAAAGACAAATATAAGTTTTTAGAAGAAAGAGAATATATGAGATAATCACTTCCTCGTGGGAACGATCCTATACTAGTGCTGCAATTTCCATTGTGCGCTTGCAATAGATAAAGACTTTTGTACGAATTTAGAGCACATCACTATCCTATTTCGAATTCCGGGTACAGTTCTGCTCTTCGCTACAAGCTAAAGCAAAGTATATGAATCAAGTCTTATTTATAGTCACAGACCTATCGGTACGATATGATCCGTCTAAGCTCTTGCAACCTAAACAGTCAACATCATTGCACGTAATCGCCGAAACTAGGCTACATTCTCTAATCCGAGGGTGTCTATCTTATTAGATCTAATCCTAATCCCTACAAAGCCATTAGGATTAAATAAAACATAAATGAATCATTAAAAGCACGTCTACGATAACAATCATAAACCTCAAACATGTAATCGTACCATAAAAAATTTGAAATAGAAATTATATTAAAAACTCATCTGTAATTTACAAGGGATCCCAACCTTGGAGAAGTTAGCCACGCATCGTCGGATTGTTCTTCATCATCAATGATTTGATCATCTGACTATGATTACAGATCACACAATCTCACAACTCTCCAAAACTGAAAATCTAAACCTAAAATATAAAAGAAAACTAACCCTAAGAAGACTCACGGGTGAGACTTCCTATTGAAGGACTCCCTTATTTCTAACTCTAGGGTCCTTATTAATAGATCTTAAGGCCCTAGCACATGTTTAAACATGACAGGTAACTCTTAGAATCCCAACAAATCAGTTGAAGAAGATTGCTGAAGTTGGACTCTCGGGCGCCAAAAGTTACGGGCTATGAAGCCTAAAAAATCGCAAGGAAACCTTATTTTGACCGATTAAGAATGGATCTCGATCGGTCAAGCTCTCAATTTGCTCTCAAGTGTGCAGACCTTCAATTATGTTACATTTTGACCGGTTGAAAGTAACTTTTGACCTGTCCAGCCTCATATTTCTTTCGAAATGAATCTCTAGTCTCGACTAGTAAAAATTGACTTCGATCGATTGAGAATATAATTATAAGAAGGTTGTGTTCTTTGTTTGGTCTCGACCAGTCGCGTTCAGTCTCGACCAGTCCACTTTCAATTTCTGAAGCTCTCCTCATTTCGACCGGTCGAAATGCATTCTCAACCAGTCAAAAATCTCGGTTTCTCTGATTTCTTCTTTCTTCTTTTCTTTCTCTGTTGTTCTATTTCGACCAGTCCAAATTGGATCCTGACTGGTCAAAATTGGCTCTTTTGGATTTCCTTTCTCTGTTTCAGCTCTATTTCCTGCCGATGCTTTGGGGCTTCAGTATCTTTGCTCTTTTAACCATTGTTGCACACTTTCGGCCTTCAAACTTGTTATAACATATCTCACACTAAAGGTGGCCATTAGTAGTTAAGTGAGGGTTAGCAAGGCTGAGATTTGGGCATAAAATATGTAGTTTTAAAGGTTGATCACACCCCCAAACCTCAACTTTGCTAGTCCTCATACAAGGCAGAATTTAAAAACAAGATCAAAAACAACAACAACAACTATTTTATAAAAGTAAATACCACTTTCGTAGGAAGCATGGTTGCATTTAGCGTATGCAACAAGCCTTTAAATCCCTAGGTGATCTCTAGTGGAGGAGTTTTGTCTCTTGAGGGTTTACAGTAAAATTACCCACAAACTTTTAAAATGATTTTGAAACCATCGGTAAATTGAGTTTTCAAAATTGGTTTTCATAACATATATACCTTAAAAAATAAAAACCAGTAATTGTTTTAACATGTGAATCTTCATTCTCAAATACCAATACCATGTTAATTCTACTAATTTCTATTCAAATTAGTTCAATACTACAATCCTTAGATATTTCCTTCATTCATGCCTAGAAGTGATGTGTGTGTGCATACCAATGTTATAGTCCTTCCATCACGGGACCAGTCCAAACAGTGAATCGTAGGATCCTATGTCTCGACTCAATCCTCACTTTAGGTATACTCTCAAAATAAAGTTGCTCCGATAAATGGCTAAGTTTTCGCATACATGTGAGAGTTCAATGCAATGCAAATAAAAGGGTCTCGCATGAAAAACAAAAGAAACACGGTGCATTAAAGAATAAAAAGAAATCTCATAAGGAAAAATGTTTGTATATCCTAAGCATGTCATATCAGGTACCATAGGCATCACATAATCACCCGCCACAAGGTAGTTACAATAACAAGATCAGATCATGTAGGTCTTTTTGAAGGGTTGTAATGGGGCTCAGGTAAGGGTAAGAAAGAAAGGGAAGTTGGGATTCAAAATTTCAGAGAAAATGGAAAAAAGACTCATTTGACTCATTCTCCACTTTTCTTTTCTATTCTCTCACTGTTTTTATTTTCTCTTCTTTTCTCAGCTGTCTTTTCTTTTCTCCTTTTTGATTTTCTTATTGGAAACACCTTTTTTTTTTTCATTTTTCTTTTCCCCCCTTTATTCATTATTCACCATACATTCTCAATAAACATTACAACTAATAACCTCTCCACTTACTCTCTTTTCATTCATTCTGAACCCTCTTTCTTAATTTCTCATAAATATAAGGGTAAGGCTTAAACTTTCGGAAATGGTGTAAGGGTAACGATTGATGTGGCTTTTCGAAGAACATATAAAGGTAAAATTTTCGAAGAGGCTCAAAAGGGGTACTAAAAGGTAAAACTATATGAGGTGGGCATTTTATGGACAAACGAGTCAAAGATGGCCTTCAATCATTTCCTCACAAGATAGTAATTTTGCTTATATGTTTGAGTAACTATGCAATATGTTCTAGTACAATGATATGATGATGATATCATGCAAAGTCACAAGCCAAAATAAAATGTATGAGATTATGCAAAATTGATTTGTATTAAAAAACACTCCGAGTTTGTGCGTTCTCTCATCAAAAATTGGAAACTGGCTCTAAGGCTCACCTGGTTTAGTCTGCACTAAAATCCTAAGGTTCTCAAAGTTCATACTAGTTCCTTGATTTCCGGGCTCAAGCATGGCAGTAGTGCAAATTTTTTGTAAGCATGAATTTCAAACTTATCCTTAAATGTTCACATTAAATTTCACAATCGCAGACACCAGCAATCAAAATATGACATCAACATTCTCAAAAAAAGACTCACATGCATCAGCAACTAAAGTTTGAAAGCTACAGAAAATAAGCATATGATGGTTCAAAATTTTTAAAAAAATAGAGGTTTGGAAGGTGTCAAAACTGTGGTATGATAATATAAAACAATGGTCAATAAGAGATGCATATATACAAAAACAAAAACCACAAAAATAACCACAAACTCCCCCAAACCTGAGTGGTGCAGTGCCCTCATTGCACAAAATAATAATCAAGAAATGAAAGCAAGAGGGCAATAAGAAAATAAAGCAATTCAGCACAAGCACCAATGATGCACACTCAACGTCCCTTTCGTTTATGGGAGGATGAAGGAGGAGGTGGAGCAAAGGCCACCCCTTTCTACTAGAGGAAGGAAGGACTCCACCCAAATCTACATCATTATCATCAAGAACAATGAGAGATAATTGGGCACGTAAATTTGTTCGTCTCTTTCTCCCATTTCTCCTTAGCCTCCGCATGCTTTTTAGCATCAGCTTCATAAAAATATCTCTCATAGTTCCAACTGAGATGCATATCCTTGTAGTCCTCCTTCATCCATCCAATTTTTCCAAAGAGAAACTGTCTCGATCTTTTGGCCACCAAGGTGGCATTGGACCAACTCAGTTCCTCCTCAAGGGCATTAGTGTAAACACTCATGGCATGTACGAGAACGACATCCACAATGACCTGGGACCACATAGGTTCTCCATGATAAGGAACAATAGCCCAGGTCGAAAAGTCATAAGTGATGAGGTAAAGCAGACCCTTGCCACTCACAACCAAAGCCATGAAGAGCCCCTTAGTGGGCTCCTTCGGTACATCCCCCTCAATGACTGGGGGTGAGGTAATAAGATCCTCAGACTCCGTGGGCTCTGTAAAATGGTTGACCACTGGCTCCATGGTTAGAGCATCGGAGTGGGCATCGTTCGAACTCTCCTCCACAAAGGGCTCACTAAATGGTGGTGGTGGGGGATGGATTGGAAGGAGGCACTGGCCCGTCATCAGGAGAAGACCCACTCGGACTGGCCCTCTATAAAAAAATAGAGGCCCCCCTCATCACATCTTTCAGGAATCCCCTCATAGAGGCAAGCTCAACACGAATCTTCAACTACCCCACCTCAATCGCACTAAGGCACTGCTCCACTGTGGACTAGAAAGTGGGAGTGAAATGCAAGTCCACATATGGGGCAGCTCCATCATGGATGGCCTCATCCAACAGGCCTCGAAAACCCTCAGAGCCCAAATTGAAGGTGTCAGACATAAAGGTAGTGGGTGGTGGTATGGATGTGGAAGTGGAGGCAGAGGTCAAACACTCAGCGATGATGATGGGATCGGTGAAGAGCGCCATGACTGGGGGAGGTGTGGAATATGGGGGAATGAGTGAAGTCCACCAAAGGTAATGGTGATAGTGGTCTAGGAAACAGAGTAGAAAAGGTGGGGTCCTCTGACTCAAGGGGTGGTGAAGGGGATGGAGTGGGGGAAGGGGTGTTGGCTACTTCAGCAGTAGATCTAGCGAGGTCTAGGGATGGTGACTGCCTAAGTCTCCATCGAAGATGCAACCGTCGATGAGGCCACAACAGCCTGCTCGAAAGCAGTGGGCTGAGCTTTCCTCCATTGGCTCGCCTCATAGAGATTGGGGAGCGCTTTCAGTGTAGGCTCTGATTGGTCAATCTTGTACCCCTGCCATAGTGACGGATCGCCCATATAGGCGCCCAAGTGACACCCGATGGTACCGCGACAACGCTAATTTCCTTAAGGTATCAAGTAACAAATAGAAAACCAATTTTGTCGGCTCGAACCGCCCCCTTAATAATAACATAAAGGATCTGAAGGAGGTCCCCATGTTGTTGGGTTGTGTGAGATATCGAAAATAGTGTTTTATATAACACTAAGTTCACAAAGAATAGGTCAGGTAAAAGGGCTGCTCGGGTGGTGAAAGTGGGCCCCACAGGCGGCCTGCCAGAGATGGCAAGCACCATTTAAGAGAAGGCTAGAAAGTAGTGGCACCTCGGCATATCACAACCAAAAGGGGGTGCAGCCAGGAATCCCATGCTTTCAGCCAACTAAACCTGGTCAAACAACAGGTCGAATCCGTCGACCTTTGTCAAAAATCAACCTGACCCTTTAGAATTGTAAATGAAATTTGGTAAAAGAGTCAAACCAAGCGGGAGTACACCAGTGTCAGCAAGGGTACTAGCTCGACATTGAGGCAGGACCACTTAAAATAAGCCAGTGAAAACTGGGCCTCGGGTAACTTCTCAAAATAATCCATGTCAAACTCAGGTTCGAGAAAGAATTCGTGATGTACCATGGTGGATGATCGGTCTCTAAATTGGTATATTCTATGCCCAAATCTTGGCCTTGTTAGCCCACGCTTGACTGCTAATGTGGGCATTTCAGTTCGTGTTGTGTTACAACAGGTTCAAAAGTCGGATCGATGTAAAAATAGCTAAAAGAGAAAAGTTAGAAGAAACTTGAAGCATTGGCAAGAAGTCCAGGGAGAATCAGCTAGAAGAAATGACTACATGGTCATTTTGACCGGTCGATATGGCCTTCTCGACCGGTCGAGAACGCTCAGAAAGTCAGCAACTGAAGAAAGAAGAGAAGAAGAAGAGCAATGATAAAATGGACCGTTTAAAATGGCACTTTCAATCGGTCGAGTTTGAAAGAGCTTCAAAAGACATTAAATGGACCGGTCGAGTTCAATTCGACTGATCAATATGGATCCAAACAAAACGAGAAAATTATATATATAATCTCGATCGGTCGAAACTGATGTCGACCGGTCAAGCCTAAAGCCTTGCGCAAGAAGAATTGAAGCCTGTGACTGGTCTAGATCAGCTTGACCAGTTGAGAATTAAGGATAAAGGCAGCGGGGTGCGACCTGGAGTAAATTTGAAGCTCGACTAGTTGAGATTGAGTTTCTGTGCGAAAATTAAGCTTCTCTAGCTGTGTTTCCTCTGGCTTCCGAGATCCTCTCCGGATTCTTCTTCCCTTCCTGTTTTCTTGGGATCTCCTATGTTACTTGTCGTGTATAATTGTGCTAAGGCCTTATACATCTATAAATAAGGACCCTAGAGTTAGGTTTAGGCATCCCTAAAGGCAGAGCTTTTCTAGAGAGTTTTGGTGTGAGAGTTTGTAGGTTTAGATTAATTTTCAGTTCTAGAAAAGAGTGAGATTGTTTGCAATCATTGAGATTGGTTTAGTAATGATGAAGGTCCTTCGATCGATGCAAGGCTAAAAGTTCTTGGCTAGGATCTCTTGTAAATTTCATATAAGTGTTTAGAGAAATTTTATTTTTCTCTGTTTTGAATTCCGTTTATGGTACGATTGCATGTTTGAGGTTTTGAATATATCGAGAACGTAATAGTAATGCCACATTCTTCTTTAGTTTAATTTTAGTGGCCTTGTAAGGATTAGAATTAGATTAGATAGGATATTCACCAACGAACTAGGGCTTGTAGCATAGTTTTAGTTCGTTATTGCAATGATGCCTTGATGTTTAGATTTATCTAATTCATATACGAAGTGATAGAGCTTGTATCATAGAGCAGGGGTACCTGGGATTTAAAATAGGAAGAAATAGGAAATTATTATTCCCGAGTCTAAGATCCAAGAGAGATCCTAGACTACTTTCTCATATCTTCATCCAAATTTTTTTTTAGGTTTTCTTTTTATTTGATTTAATTTAGGAAACTTAATTTTGTACATTTTTTATTAAAATAGGACAGAGGTTAGACTAGATAAATGATAAGTCCCTCTAGTTCGACACCCTTGTACTCACCCTAGTGCCTCGAACTTGTGCACTTGTAAGCTTTAAATTTAAAACAATCAGTGGATAGCGTGATGTCCCCCCTCAGGGTCTGAGTCACAGGGGAAGTGGCTGATAGGGTAGACGCAGTTGTCAAAGCTCGGGTGAATGTACGGATACCAGCATATGGGTTAGCAAGCACCAAAGGTTGTTCTTTCTCTTTGGGTGGGGCATGTTGGGGATTTTTCAGGTGCTGATTTATTATAAAAGAAAATAAAATCGAAGTAAAATAGGGGATGGAATCAACACACTAAAATTATCCTAGAACTGCAAGATACAGGGTCAATTTGTAGCAAGTTTTAATAAGTAAGAGTTTGTCCCACATAGAGTAGTAATCTAAACCTAGAAGGTGTATAGTAGACCTCTAGATCTGACAATTCTAACCTAGAAAATAGGGAAAGGTGGAAGAAGATGGATAGTAAAATAAAATAGAAAATTGTGAGAAATAGGCAGTCGGGGACTGGTTCTCATTGCAAATCAATTAGATCAAAGGCAATGCATAGGAAAGATTTGCTACAATCCTTCATCTGGCTACAAGCTCAGATGCAAGGTATAGGAATCTAATCTCAACCAAAGAGTTGGAGCAATCCTAAGGATATGATTTGTCCATTTGAGTGGCCACAGGTTATCCCAGAGATTATTCTAATTCAATGATCTTGATTAGAACAAGTAAGCTATTGCAGATGCTATGGGTGTCAAGCTACAAGCTTAAGCATCCACAGGAATATCTAATCCAGGGAAATCAAATACGAAAAAGTGAAATTTAGATCTGAATCACCTTTAAAACCCACAATTACTGTACTAACATCTTACAGCCTATTGAGCTCAAATCTGCAATCTGTGCAATATCTAATCCATTTACAAATGTTGTTGAAACTCTCAATTTATAATTACAAACTAGATCTAGACTACTTATCTAGATCTAATCCAACATGCAGGATTAGGGAGAGAACGGGAAAGAGAAAAAGGAAAAATAAAATCTAACCTAAATGAGCTAAGGAGAACCAAAGTTATTCTATGGATTCCTTGCTAAGAAATTACAGCAACAAGGAGTCTTATTTATATAATTGCAGTGATCCAAGTGCTTTGGATTGCAGCCAATCAGAGGAGATGATTTGATGCTTTAATCTCTGTTTTAGAGTTCCAACCAATCAGAGAGAAGAGAGGGAGATCCAATTCTATTGTGCTCAGTTGAAATAATTTACTTCATCCCAAAGGTTTGAAAATCAGTTATTGCCCATATGCAGCCATCTCTTATGCCTTGGACTTCCCAAAAATGCCCTTGCAACCAAAAATACCCCAGCTGCACCCCTTTATAATTGCTGTTAACAAATTAAACCCAAGCTGCTGAGAATGTCCCAAACTAAGCTCGCCATCCTATTGGCTGCACCAAAATACCTCTGCTGCTATTTATTACCAAAACAGCCCCCAAATAGAATCTGATTTGATAAACTGTTGGGATCTTGAAAGTATTCAATCAAATGGCTGCAATTGCAGTATCCTAAATAAATTGTCAGCTGAAACTCAATGGAGTTTGATGGGCCCAAGCTGGATTAGCTAGAAGAACTATGGGCTGATGCAGCTTCATTAACAGTCATTAAAATCAGTGGCTTTAGCAGTGAGAAGGTGAACTCAAGAGGTTAACACGGGCTTCAGCACTTTGGGAGGATCAGCTCGAGAGGATGGGAAGGTGTTGTCGACAGTTTGGGAGTTGGAAACTTAAAGGGCGTCAGCTACATGTAAGGTGTCGTGAGGATAGCTGGTTGGGGTAGCTACCATTCGACAGGTTGGAGATGTTATGGGCTGATGTTCGAGAGGTTGGCTGAATGGAGGTTGGAAAGACAGCAGCTCCAGGTGTGTTCTCGAGAGGTTGAAGGTGCATCTCGACAAGTTGGTGCATTAAAAGGTCGACAGGTTTTGATATTAAATGGTCGACATGTGGGAGGATGGTTTTGGAGCTCGACAAGTTGAGGTGCTTTGCTGAAGTACATGTCGAGAGGTTCAAGGGGCTGCAGTGCATTTCAAGAGGATGGAGGCTTAAGGAACTGAACCAGTCGACAAGTGCAATGGGATTCTATTTCGACAGGTTGCTGGGGCCATTGAAGTGCACTGCTCGACAGGTTTGAAGACCATTTAGTATACAAGTCGACATGTTCTATGGATATGCACTCCATCTCTTCATGAGGTTGGCTTTTGCTGATCGACAAGATGCAAAATGGAGAGCTGAGGCTTCATGAAGGTCGACAGGTTTAAAGCTTGGGAAGCTGCACTCTTCGAGAAGACAGCTGGACTTTAATGGTGCAACTCGATAGGCTGCTAAGTGTGCAGCCATCTCTTCCTTGGGCTGCTTGGTTGCACTGCTGCTCCAAGGCTTATGTGTGCAGCTCATATGAGTGCACATGCTACAACTTGAGCTTTTCTTCCAATGAAGATCTGATCCACACAGTTGCTGAATATTCAAGGCCTGCTCAAGTAGATGTAATCCTTGTTGGAACTAGCCTGCTCTTGAAAGTGCATCCTGCCATTTTGTACACCCAACTGACTGATGTGCAGCCCTGATTTGTAATAACTTTGCTCATTGAGATGTTCCAGTGCTGTAGTTGTTTAGGTGTCAGCTAAAATGATGGAACAAAAGGCTTTGACAGTAGCTCTATCCTTCTTCTCAGTGCTGCAACAGTCATCAAATGTGTAGCTGCAAAAAGCTCTTGATTGCTCTAATCTCCTCTTCTTAGCATATAAACATGGATATCTACATATTTATTCCTAAACTATAAAACAATATTAAACCAATTATTAAATACTTTGAGGCTTAGCAAAATCCAGGTTTAAAGGGGTAAAATGTGGTATAAAACAGTGACTAACAGGGCATCCACCATGGGTGCCTTGCCCTTGTCGCATTTCTTGGCCATGAAACAAACACAAAAACCAAATAAAGAAAAACAAATACAAAAAGAGAAGAAATTACTTGTAGCGTGAACGTACAATGAAGGACATAGATCGCGACCAAGGGATGAAGAATGCTCACCCCACACATGGTATTTATAGTTGCGAACCGGTGGGTTTTGAAACGACAAGAAGACAAAGCGGTGGAAGATGAATGAGGTGTCTAAGTGTGGAAGATGAAAAGGCATGCAAAAATGCAAAGGGATTTGAAAAGGGTGGAGTTGCGGGAGCAACGGGGAAGAAAAAGGAGTAAAAAAAATCGGGTTAGACCGATCAAAATGTGATTTTGACTGGTCCAAGGGCTTTAAATAAGCCCCAAGCCTCTAGAACTCTACCGGTCAAAATCAATTTCGATCAGTCAAGAATTTGGCAGAGAATTTGTGTTCTCTGGCCTACTTCAGTTATGAAGCTTAGTTCCAACTCGACCGGTAGAAATTCAGATTCGACTGGTCGAAATAGAACAGTGACTTGTGTCTCTGTTAAAATTATATTTTCGACCAATCAAAACAAAATAGAGATTTGAGTCTCTGTTATGAATATAGTTTTGACCGGTTGAGATGTGTCTCAACCAGTCGAAATAGGATCCAGAGCACAGCTCTGTCCCAAATCTAAACCCTAACCAGTCAAAATCAAAATTCGACTGAGCAGAGAGATCTACTCTCATGCCCAAATTCCCTACCTACTTATTCTTTTCAAAACCATTTTTATTTTTTTATTATTTTCTTTTGAAACTCCACACTTGAACACATGCACATACACAAACTCATCAAATCTAAAAAAATAAATTCCTAAAACAATAATATACAAGGGGCTTGGGTTACCTCCTAAGAAGCGTTATAGATGCATCGATAGCTCAACAATGTCAAAGGACGCTTCACGTCACTGGTGGTTTAGGGGGGGAGGAAGTCTCCCCCACCATTAATTGACCTTTCGGGTTGTTCACCGGTTGAGATGGAAACCAGCCCGCATCTTTCTTATTCAACGCAATTGCTAGTAGCCCAATGTGGGTTTCTAGCTTTGCAATCGATTGCGTGTGAGAGTGGAGTAGCTGCGTGTGCTAATGGGACTGTTGCTGCCAGCTTTGGTTTGCCTATAACATAGCCTCCTCAAAGTTGCTACTCTGTTGAGGTCTGTACTATTGTTATCCCTGGGGTTGTAGAGGGGGCTGCGTTATATATGTTGGCCGAAAAGGTTGAATTGTACCCTGCTCTGCATTGTTTTGTCATACCATATTCAGATGATTCCTCCAACCCGAATTATAGGAGTTTCCAAAGTTATTATTATCCGGTCATTGGTAGGAATTTGCAGCATTAATGTGCTCTTGTACAAACTCGGGGTAAAAAGGAGCAGCAGGACAATTGGGAACCACATGAGCTGGGCTTTGGCAAATGTCGCAAGCTTCACTTATCTGAGATATTGGGTGCGATTTTGTACCCATCATAGACTCAAATTTCTTTTCCAAAGCCTCAATTTTGGTTGAAATATTCGTCGTCTCTTTCAGTTCGTACATCCCTCCTCACTTAGGAGGTGTATTTCGTGAAACCTCAGGATCAGTCTTACTCGATGCAGCGTGTTGCATCAAGTTCTCATTTAAATTCTCAAAAAGTTCTCAGGCATCCTCCACAGTCTTCATGAGAAACGTACCCCGACAAGAGGCATCTATCATGTGCCGGTTAAGCTCAGTCAGCCCTTTGTAGAAAATCTACACTATCTGCCAGTTTGGAACGTCGTGGTGAGGACACTTGCGCAAGAGCTCTTTACGTCGTTCCCAGCTCTCATGGAAGGATTCATCTTGACTCTAATTAAACATTGTTATAGCTTTCTGGATTTGATTCGTCTGGCCAATTGGGAAGTACTTGGTGAGAAATTTACTCTGTAACGCTTCCCAACTTGTAATCAAATTACAGGGCAAAGAGTTCAGCCATTGCTTTGCCTTATCCTTAAGAGAGAATGGAAATAGCCTCAATCGAGTGGCCTCTTTCGATAAGTGGTTATTTTAAAATTTGTGCAGACCTCTAGAAAGTCTGCCAAATGCTTGTAGGGATCTTCGTTATTAAGCCCATGAAAGCTTAAAAGCATCTGAATAAAGTTAGGCTTAATCTTGAAGGCTCCATTACCGGAAGCTCCAGGAAAGCGAATGCATGAGGGAGATGCAAGAGTAGACAGTGTATAATAATCCCTCAATGTCATAGCCAAAGGCGGTTCCTCTCCCGCCATATTGAAATGAATCGAGGGAAGGACCTAGCGGCTAGAGTGGTCAACACTAACGACTTGTTGAGAGGAACGCAAACTAGCGAGAATACGCCGGCAAGTTCTCTCAATCTCCAGGTCAAGTCGCTTTAAAGAAGAAAATTGCGACCACAACCTTGACATAAACTGAAATAGAAAATAAAATTAAAAACAACTAGCCTATCCTACTGGAGATTAAAAGCACGTACCTTAGCCTCTTGCGACGTCCTGTGAAAAACTTATGTGGACTCGAGCCTCCGATCTCCAAATCTACAAAACAAAACCAAAAACAAACTAGGGTTAGAAAATTTATAGATTTTATAAATTAAGAAAGTAATTTAAAAGTAAAGCCAAAGTCCCTGACAACGGCGCCAAAAACTTAATCGTTTATAAATAGTAACCTTGCAAGTGCACAAGTCCGAAGTACTAGGGCGAGTACAAGGGTGTCAAACCTCAGGGACTTATCGCTTACTTCCTAACTACAGTCTTCATCGAAAAGAATTTTGAATAAAGTTTTCTAATTAAATTAACTAAAAAGCAAATAAAAACAGAGTTTGAAAAGTTATGAGAAAGAAACCTGGGATCCCTCTTGGATCACAGACCCATAAATAATCTAACTCCTATTCATATCCTATTCCGAATTTCGGATACAATCCAGCTCTTCACTACAAGCTAAAGCGAGGTATAAGAATCAAGTCCTATTCATAGTCACGGACTAGACGGGATGATATGATCCGTCTAATCTCTAGTAACCTAAACAGTAAACATCATTGCACGTAATCGTCGAAACTAGGCTACAAGCTCTAATCCGAGGGTGTCTATCCTATTAGATCTAAATTTAATCCCTACAAGACCATTAGGATTAAATAAAATAGAAATAAATCGCTAAAAGCGCGTCTATGATAGCAATCATAAACCTCAAACATGCAATTGTACCATAAGAAATTCGAAATAGAAAAAGAAATATAAATTATATTAAAAACTCATCTGTAATTTACGAGGGTCCCAGCCTTGGAGAAGTTAGCCACGCATCATCGGATTGATCTTCATCATCAATGATTCGATCATCTAACGATGATTACAGATCACACAAACACACAACTCTCCAAAATTGGAAATCTAAACCTAAAACATAAAAGAAAACTAACCCTAAGAAGACTCACGAGTGAGAGACTCCCTTCTCCCTTATTTCTAACTCTAGGGTCCTTATTAATAGATCATAAGGCCCTAGCACAAGTTTAAACATGACAGGTAACTCTTAGAATCCCAAAAAACAAGTTGAAGAAGATTGTTGAAGATGGACTCTCGGGCGCCAAAAGTTACAGGTTGTGAAGCCTGAAACATAACAAGGAAACCTTGTTTCTATCGGTCAAGAATGGATCTCGACCTGTCGAGCTCTCAATTTTCTCTCAGGTGTGCAAATCATCAATTATGTTGCATTTTGATCGGTTGAAACTAACTTTGGACCGATCCAGCCTCATATTTCTTTTTAAATGAATCTCCAGTTTCGACGGGTCGAAATTAAGTTCGACCGATCGACAATATAATTATAAGAAGGTTGTGTTCACTATTTGGTCTTGACCGGTCGAGTTCAGTGTTGACTAGTCCAATTTCAGTTTCTAAAGCTCTTCTCATTTCGACCGGTTGGAATGCATTCTTGACCGATCAAAAATCATAGTTTCTTCTGACTTTCTTCTTTTTTTCTCTACCGAGCTATTTTGACCGGTCATAATTGGATCTTGACTAGTCGAAATTGATACTTTTTGGTTTCCCTTCTCTGCTTCTGCTCTATTTCTTGCAAAGGCTTTGGGTCTTCAGTATCTTTGCCCTTTTAACTACTTTTGCACACTTTCGGCCTTCAAACCTGTTATAACATATCTCACACTAAAGGTGGCCATTAGTAGTTAAGTGAGGGTTAGTAAGACTGAGATTTGGGCATAAAATATGCAGTTTTGAAGGCTGACATGTACCTTGCTTCAGTTGGTTGTTTCTCAAAGATTGTTACTTTCCAACCCTTAGGAGTCGTCCCTTCAAATTTTTAAGGATAAAAAGTTGGACAATACCACTATTAACAATCTTAGATGAAAAACATGATAAGGAGATAAATCCCACGATGATCCCTGTCGTCAGAGACTTTGTTGATGTATTTCCCAAAGATTTATCAGGAGTACCACTAGATCGAGCAGTCGAGTTCAAGATTGAAATAACTCCGGGAATGACACCAATTGTCAAGGCACCCTATCGCAAAACTTAGAGATGTAGTGACATGACTCAATAGACTATCTAGTAAGAGATTCATTCGTCGTAGCGAGTCACCATGGAGAGCACCAGGACTCTTTGTAAACAAGAAAGACATGTCAATGAGACTATGTATTAATGATCGCCAATTGAACAGCGTCACTGTAAGAAATCGGTACCCTCTACCTCATATCGACGATATGTTCGACCAACTTCAGGGTGCCAAATGTTTCTCAAAAATTGATCTTAGATCGGGATATCATCAGCTGAAGGTTTAAGAAGAGGACATTTCGAAGACGGCATTCGCCTATAGACATGGACTATACGAGTTTCTAGTCATGTCGTTAGGACTTATGAATGCCCCTACAGTCTTCATGGACTTAATGAACAGAGTCTTTAAGCACTATCTAGACAATTTCATCATAGTCTTCGTAGATGATATCCTCATTTACTCTCGCTCGGAGGAAGAGCATGAAGAACACCTCCGCTTTACGCTTCGAACACTTTGCAAGCATCAATTATACGCCAAACTCATTAAATATGAGTTCTTGCTTAAATAAGTGACCTTCCAAGGTCACGTGCTATCGGCAGAAGGAGTGACTGTCGATCCTTCCAAGATCGAAGCAGTAATAGAATGGCAAGCACCAAAAGGCATTACCAAAATTAGGAGTTTCCTCAAATTGGCGGGCTATTATCGTCGCTTTGTTGAAGGATTTTCACGCATTGCTCTACCACTCACCCGCCTCACAAGAAAGAATGTCAAATTCTATGGACAGAGGAATGTGAAGAAAGTTTCCTAGAATTGAAAAAAAGACGTACTACTGCACCAATCCTCACCCTACCTTCCACTACGGGCACTAGTGAATTTAAAATATTCATGGATGCATCTCTTCAGGGACTTGGTTGTGTGCTAGAGCAAAGTAACAAAGTGGTAGCTTATGGGTCAAGACAACTCAAATCTCACAAAAAGAACTATTTGGTTCACGACTTAGAATTGACCACAGTCATCTTCACCCTCAAACTATGGCAATATTATCTTTACAGTGAGGCGTTCAAGATATGCACAGATCACAAAAGTCTCAAGTATCTTTTTTCGTAAAAGGACCTGAATTTGAGACAACGTAGATGAATGGAATACATAAAAGATTATGATAGCTACTATTCGCCAAACTAAAATCCTAGAAGCCCTTCAATGAACTCGTCGAAGAAGACGTTTACCTCAATGAAGTCGAAGAGGGTGTATATTTGACAAGAATTGTGATGAGTCCATTCACTGAGGACAAAATTAGGAAATTATAGCGTACGAACCCAAAAATGTTGAAAATCATTGAAACCTTACACGAAGGATCAAAACTCGATTTTAGCTTTAGGATGGATGGGATGTTACTCTTTAGGTAAAGACTGTGTGTACCCAATGATCCCCAAGTGAAAAAGGATATACTTGATGAAGGTCATAAATCAGGATACTCAGTAAATTCAGGCAACACTAAGATGTATCAGGATCTAAAAAATTGGTACTAGATGCTAAACATGAAGCAAAAAATAGTCAAATACGTGTCGAAGTGCTTAGTGTGCTAATAAGTCAAGATAGAATATCCAAAATTGGTTGGACTTATAAAGCCATTTCCCATTCTAGAATGGAAGTGGGAAAACATATCAATGGACTTCATCGTGAGTCTATAAAAAATAATGAGGAAGAATGATGCCATCTGGATAAAAGTTGACAAGTTGACCAAGTCAGCGCATTCCATGGCATTCAAGACCACAACAGATGGGAACAAGCTTGTTGAAACATATTTAAAAGAAATTGTGAAGCTTCAAGGAGTACCAGTCAGCATTGCTTCCGATCGAGACTCAAAATTTACCTCCAAGCATTGGACAGCCTTTTAAGAAGCTCTAGGCACTCGACTAGATTACAATATAACCTTCCACCCCCAAACGAACGACCAGACTGAAAGATTAAATCACATAGTTGAAGGCATGCCATGAGCATGTATGCTCGACTTTCAAGGGAACTAGGACAATCACCTTCTACTGAGTGAATTCTCTTTCAAACAAGTATCGAAATGTCCCCTTTCAAAGCTTTATACGACAGAAATTTCAGAACGGCATTGTGTTGGGACGAAGTTGGAGTTAGGGAGATGCTTGGACCCAAACTAGTCCAAACAATGATTGAGAAAGTCAAACTGATATGCGAACGGCTTAGGATAGCCCCCAGGATCGTCAAAGAAAGTATGACGACCCCCACTGTCATAGCTAAAATTTGAGGTAACACATTTAAATTTCAAACTTTGAACTTCACTATTGCTCGTGCTACGAACACTAAAATTTTTCTAATAGGTTGGAGAATTGGTATTTATTCGCATCTCCCCGACCAAAGGAGTTATGCACTTTGGAAAGCGTGGGAAGCTAAACCCCAAATACGTAGGGCCTTTTGAAGTTACAAAATGTGTTGGCAAGGTTGCTAATGAAGTCACTCTACCGCCACAATACTCAAGAATCCATGATGTATTCCACGTGTCAATCTTGAGGAGATATATATATATATATATATATATATATATATATATATATATGATCCCTCACGCATAGTGGAGATTGAACCCATCGATATCAAGGAGGATCTCACCACTATAATGAGATTAATCATGATTCTCAATCAAAAAGTTTAAGTCTTCAAGAACAAAATGATGACATTGGAGTTGGTCCAATGGCAACATCACACACCAAATGAGGCAACATGGGAAAATGAAAACGACGTCGAATCAAAACATCATGAATTCTTCACATAGCTGGTACGTTTTCAGGGATGAATTTTTTTTTTTAGGACGCAGAATTTTATAACTAATAGCTCTATGAGTATGTTCTGTTTTAACCTATTGAAAACACACAATGAAAATTGCAGCACTAGTATAGGATCGTTCCCACGAGGAAGGTTGGAATTTCAGAAAACTTTTATTTACCTTTAAAAAATAAAGAATGGCTTGAATTAAACTAAAGTGCAAGAAATTAAATCTAAATCCTCCTACTTCTAGATCCTAGTCGTTAATCAGTCTCCTTCAGTTCTTGGATATTTATAAAAATTAAAATATCATTACACTATATCTAAGCCTTCCAAAATTTGGGCGTCAATTAAAAACTAGAATTCTTTCAATGTAGATTTATAGTAGTTTGCAACCTTCCAGAATTTGGGCGTCAATCAAAAACTAGAAAATTGTAGATTGAAAATAAAATACCATTACACTAATCTTTCAAATTCTGAATCTTATGCATCAATTAAAATAAAGACCTATCAGAAGTTTACAAAGTAGTAAAAGAAAGCAGTAAATCTAAAGTAGAAAATAATAAAATTGATCTTTTATCTCCCAATCACAAGCGTCAATTGCTCTTGAGAAACCACCAATACTCTACTCTAATCTTCTAGTTTCTGATCTCAGTCGTCAATTGATCTTGAGAAACCTTGGATATCTAAACTAAACTAAACTAAGGTGATCTTCAGGAATCCCAACCTCAGTTGTCAATTGTGACTGAGAGACCTTGGAAAAATTATTCTGGTGTCGAACCCTCTTATTTATAGCTTCATAAGGGGTCGATTTACATTATTCAACTCCTTATAAAAGTAAATTGCTACAACAAAAGATTCCTAATAAAACTAAACTTCTAATCCTAATCTTTCTTGCTTGGGATAGTAGATGCACGTAGGATTCTTTTCCTTAATTTCAATAGCAGTGATCTTCAGGATTCTTCTTCACCAATCTTCTCAGATCCGTAGAGTGTAAGACTTCTACTTTAAGAGTTCATTCTATTCTGTATTATGCAACCGTAGACTTTCGCTAGTCCGTCATGATGATGCGCTCTTAAGAAAATTGAAGTCGCCACCCGGAGCTTTTGGTGTCTTGGGATACCCAAAATCAATATTATGAGTATCGAAGTGCAAAATAGGACTCTGATTTATAAGTCAACGCCAAAGGCTCTTGGGTAAGGGCTTCGGTTATCAATCGGAAAGGTATTAGGCACCCGATTGACCTGCCTATAAGCAGTCTCTACTATGTCCAGGTCTATGTTTAGATAGCTTATATAATATATATATATAAGGAAAAAAGTGAGCGGCACTTCCCCTTGCCCGAAGGCACTCCAATCCCATTGGAGCCCCCCCCCCCCCCCGACAATCACCGTAATTTTGATAGCATAATGGCTCAAATTCTAGGATAGAGGAAAAGCAAAAATAAAGTAGAGGAATAGAGGGGAGAGCCGGAGCTCTCGGACCCTTGTAGCACCGTGGTCGGATCTTCGTGTGAGAGCAAAATCGATGAGCTTCCGATAGCACTATGGATTAGAGAAGGGTTCTAACTTCTAAGGTTTGGAAGGATATGAGCTTGAGAGTGATGATGGAAATGGTGGTATAGATGGGCTAAGGCTTTAGCTTTTGAAAAAATCCAAGGTTTAAGCAAGTGAGGAGGCAAATTAGTAGAGTTTCTTCTCTTGGAAATTTCAAAAGATGGCTAAACAAGTGGGGGTGGCTCTCTATGTATCATCTTGAGATACCCCAAAATGATATATAATATTAGTCAATCAGACATTTCTATCAAAAGTTATGGCCATCGGAAGTTCAAGAGCCACACAACATCATGAATCCTTGAAATGTGATTTTTAGGGGTCACGAGCCTTCATGGGCTTACTTTCAAACCATCCGAGAATCGGGGTCATTCTCTAACATTTTTCTAAGTTTTCCTCAGGGTATCTAGGGTTCTAAAAGAGTTCTACAAGGGATGCTCTGCTATAGGTTCTAGGGGTCGGTAAGGGTTCTAGGGGTCCGGTAAGGGTTCTAAGGGTCCAAGAAGGGTGTTATGGGAAGTGCTTTGGGAAGTATGCATTTCTTGAAGTATGAGTTAATCGAGCCTTGGGCCAAATTTTGGTGTCTACAGATGCCCCTCTTTGGTATCCGATCACTAATAATCGCCTGTCAAAGAAAGAGACATCCGAAGAGGCCCAAGGCAAATGCTCTTGGTTTCGTCGTATTCAAAGTGAACCTCAAACATCAAAAGGTAAAAAAACAAAGAGAGAAGCAGAAGCCCATTATATCTGGAAAACGTCCGTTCATGCAGAGTAGCGGAAGCCCAGTATGTTGGGAAAATGTCTGTTCCTTGTGATTATCGGTCCCCAAGCACTTAGCGACATTAATGGGCATGACCGTGATGGTGTGATTAATGATGCATGATGTTCGAGATTCATTTTGAATAAAATAGCCCCGTGAGTGAGAGGGTGATTGACCCATACTTAAAGATTGACGTAAAACAATGACGCGAAGATCCAACGGTTTGTGCCTAATCTCATGAGGCATTGATTGCCCCACTTTAATTGGTCACGGGTGCCCCTACACGAGGTAGGGTTCGAGGTCTTTGGGCGTACCCATCGATCTCGAAGTTAATTTAGCACAACTATCTGAGCGGAGCGAATATTGATGTCGTAATACTTTTTGGAAGAGTGTGCCACTTTTGATGACGACCTTACAAACATATCAACTATATAAAAACATGGACCCATTAGGGGCAATAAATGCAAGGCGATAGAAGTCCCGACCTAGGTCCCGCCCAAGTATAATTTACAGGAATAAACTACCATCCTATGAATACTCAGACGCATGGCGTACACTTTATAGGAATACCATGCAGGTTTTTAAGCATGCGGCCGAGAATAAACACAAAAAATGATCCCTTCTGCATCCATGTATGAATATAGTTGTTCGATATGTAATCTCATTTAGCGGTGGAATCAAATCAATCGAAACATTGACTGTTTGACCGAGATTGACACGGTTGCTCTTACTTTTAAAGTATGATCCGAAGATTCAAGGTGAACCTTAGACTTAGGACATTAATTTAGCACAGCTGTGTTGTAGAAAAAAATATTGACATTTTACCATATTGAAGCACGCATGTGCCTAGCTGTGCATGATAAAAAGTACAACGAAAACACAAAATTTTTTATCTTTTTCAAATGATTGCTTTTTCCATTTTTTTTTAATAGACTGACGTGAGTGGTGAGATGCTTCATCTGTTCTACCCATTGCCATTGTTGAGACAGAATGTTCTGGCAACTCTAGAGGTTGCATGATTCGAGGCTTTAGGCCATCTGATGTTTTTACACATTCTGAAGAAAACGTCAGTCTTTTTTTATTTTACATAGATAACAAATATGCCTTCTAATTAAATTTTTTTGAATTTTTTGAATTTTGTTTCGTATTTGATTATGGGATGATGCTTTCATTTTTGAATATGTAATACAATACAAAAAGGATTAGAGATATGTATATATTTTTTTGTATTTTTGGAATTTTCTTGATTGATTTTTTTTCTTTCTTTCTTTCGTGTCTTTTTTTTTTTTTTATGCTTTAACAATGAGAAAAGGTGACAGGTTCTATTTTGAGCATAGTCAAACCCGTTCATGCAGTCAGACCTGAGTGAGGTTTAGAATTTTTACCAAGGTCGAAACGTCCATCCCTTTGGATTGAATCAACCTTTCATTCTTACCTTGGGTCATGCATTTGATGGTATGGTCTAAAAATCTACCTGATCAGGATCCGATTTGAGCAAACATGAGCGGCCCAGGCCCAAAGCTCGGAAATGTAACCAATGGAGGGTAACCACTTCATTCTTTATATTTTTTTTTACTCACAGTGCCCAAGATAGGTTTTCGTCATGCCCATTATTGCCCTCTTTTTTACCCATAGCATCCTTTCGAGTTTTCACTACATCCATCGGTATGCATTTTTACCCCAAGCACCTTTTCAGGTTTCACCTAGTCCGCACAAGCTCGCTTTTTTTTCCCGTGGCGCTCTTGTAGGTTTTCATCACGTCTATTTTACTTTGAGCTTGTATATTATCTTTTTTAAATTCAAAGATGACGACATAAACGTTGATTCCGTCCTAGCCGACTAGATGGAGTTCTTTTGTTGTCTATCAGCTTGGCTTGTGTTGACTTAATGGATATCATGACTGCTCATAGATGTTAAAGAGGGCTTTCTTCAGGAATGTATCGTGGCCATGGGTTAGAAGGGATAGGTTAGGAATTTTGAAGGTATTCTTGGGTTTAAAGGTTTTCATTGATTGGGTTCCAGTTGCCGTAATACACTTCTTCCTTGGGAGATTTTTACTATACATGCCCCATGACCTTTGTATCTCTTTTATTTTTTATTTTTTATTCTTTTTGCTTTTTTCAGATATCCGCTTTTTGGGATTTTGCTTTTCTGATTTTTAGATTTTGATGGTAACTCTTTTTCTTCTTTTTTTTTTTATTTGGTATATACACTTTTTCTTTCTTCTTTTTCTGGGGAGGGGTTTATGAAAAAAAGGCTAATAGCTCAACGGGTGTAGCAAAGGGTATGAGCATTCAGCGATGTTTTTTGGCTACTTGGCTTTGAAATGATACCCTCTTTTACGGGGTCCTTAAGCAATCACGTATCCATCTTATCAATACTTACTTTGCTGTAAGAGACTAGGAGTAGAATCGTCGCACGTATCCATCATTGATGGGCTCGAGAAAATGTTCTCCGTCCATGGTGGCGAGGAGGAGCTCATATCCAGGGAGTACTTCTCGGATGACATAAGGTCCTTTTTAGTTTGGCTTGAACTTCCCTCTCGGATCGACATGAAGAGACGGGAAGATTTTCTTGAGTACCGTATCTCCCACCTTTAAATCTCGGATGCGAACACACTTGTTGTAAGCACGTGTGATCCTTGTCTGATAGGCTTGAGTATGACACAAAGCTAGGAGCCTTTTCTCATCGATCAGATTCAGCTGTTCAAAGTAAGATCTCTCTTTCGGCTTCCAATAGATTGGACTCAATGAGGATACAGAGTGAAAGTACTTCAACCTCTACTGGTAGCATGACCTCAATTTCATACACAAGGGAGAATGGTGTTGCCCCTCTAGCGGTATGGATCAATGTTTGATAGGCCCATAGTGCACAGGATAATATTTCACTCCAATATCGGTATGTGATGACCATTTTTTCAAGGATTCAGACCACTGTTTTGTTGGCAGCTTCGACGACCCCATTAGTTTGCAGCCGCTATGGTGACGAGCAATGATATTTGATTTTGTATTGCTTGCATAATGCTTTGATGCGCTTGGTTGCAAAATTCGTTCCGTTATCTATGATGATGTCCTTGGACATGCCGAATCAACTAACGATGTTGTTCTTGATGAACTTCGCAACTTGACTGACCGTGATCCTCGTGTAAGATGCTGCCTCTACCCATTTGGTGAAGTACTCAATAGTAATCAGGATGAACTGATGCCCATTTGAAGCTTTCGAATTGACCTTTTCGACGGCATCAAGGCCCAATGTGGTGAATAGACATGGGGTGATCATGTTGTATAGATCTATGGCTGGAGCATGTATCTGACTGGAGTGTTCTTGGCATTTATAGCATTTCTGAACGTGCTTGCAATAGTAAATTTCCATGGTGGTTCAAAAATACCCTTATCGTAGGATCTTTGTAGCGAGCATATGACCGTTGACGTGTTCCCCGTAGACTTCTTCGTTAATCTCTTTTACAACGTTGGTTGCCTCGCTCTCGGTTAGACACCTGAGCAGGGTATTATTATATGACCGCTTGTAGAGGCACTCACCGCAAATGACATAATTTGCTGTTAAATGTTGGATGGTCCGCCTGTCCTTCTTGGATGTGCCCTCCAAAAATGCCCAAATTTTGAGGAAATTCTTGATAACTGAGAACCATGGAGGCTCATCATCCAACTTTGCTGATCCCTTGATCTGGAGGTAAAAGTCAGCTCATTCCTTTGTTCGATCATGATCGGCTTCATCTCGACACCATAGGGGATTTCGACCATTGATGCCAACATTGCTAGTGCATCGGCAAAGTGGTTTCTTACTCGCAGGACATAGGAGAAGGTAACATCATCGAAGCACGCGATTCTATCTTCAAGATGATCATGGTACGAGATCAACTTCTCATCTTTTATTTTTCAGTCTCCGTTGGTTTGACATATAATCAGTTGTGAGTTGCCAAACACCCTAAAATGAGTTATGTTCAAGTCGAGAGCTGCTTGTAAGCCAGCTACATAGGCTTCATATTCGATCATGTTGTTGGTGCAAGGGAAATTGAGCTTGATGGAGACTGGTACGTGGGACCTTTTTGGCGAGATTAGAACAATGCCAACACCTTGACCTTCGGCATTTGATACCCCGTCGAATTGCATTACCCAAGATTCCTCTGTCCCTTCTGTGTCATCCTCTATCATGAACTAGATGTCCTCATCAGAAAATTTGGTTCTTAGAGGTTTGTAGTAGGGTAAGGGATTCTCGACAAGATGATTGGCGAGTGCTTATCCGTTGATTGA
Source organism: Chloranthus sessilifolius (assembly GCA_021018995.1). Classification (NCBI taxonomy): domain Eukaryota; kingdom Viridiplantae; phylum Streptophyta; class Magnoliopsida; order Chloranthales; family Chloranthaceae; genus Chloranthus; species Chloranthus sessilifolius. The sequence continues at coordinate 63,517,415 of CM037586.1, forward strand.
CTTTTGAGTAATGTCAAATTCTGATAAGAGAAGCTACCAGTGTACAGTTCATCTAGTGAGAGCCAACTTTTCAAATAAGTACTTCAATGGATCCATTCATGTCAGGAGAAGAACTGCATGAGATAGCAAGTAATGGTGAAGCCTCTATGTAGCCCATATGAGAGCTAGGCATGCTTTCTCCAGATAAGAATAGTGTGTCTCGTAATCAGTAAATTTCTTACTCAGATAGTAAATGGCCTATTCTCCTCTTTTGATCTCATCATGCTACCCTAGGACACATCCCATTGAGAATTCCGTCGTTGAGATGTACATTGGGAGTGGCCTCCCGAATGCTGGTGGTATCAAAACTGGAGGATTTAGGAGATAACCTTACATCTTATCGAATACCGCTTGACAATCATCATTCCCTTTAACGAGAGAATCTTTTCTTAGTAATTTAAATATCGGCGTGCAAATAGGAGTTAACTGTGTAATGAACCAACTGATATACAGTATTCTACCTAAGAAACCTCTGGCCTCTTTCTCGGTAGATGGTTGAGGCATTTCAACAATGGCTTTCACTTTGATTGGGTCAACCTCGATGCCTCTCCTGTTGACAATGAAACCCAGCAGCTTTCCTGGCATGGCATTGAATGTGCATTTTTATGGATTTAGACATAGCCTACACTTTCTCAGTCTTTTGAACAGATATTGGAGGTTCATCAAATGATCACCTCCCTCCTGAGACTTGGTGATCATGTCATTGACATATACCTCAATTTCTCGATACATCATATCGTGAAACAGTATCATCATGGCCCTTTGATATGTTGTCCCAACATTCTTCAATCCGATGATATGACTTGGTAACAGAAAGTCCCCCATGTGGTAATGAATGATGTCTTCTCTCAGTCCGCCTCGACCATTTTACTCTGATTGTACCCGGAGAATCCATCCATAAATGAGAGAATCCCATGTCGGGCAGTATTATCGACCAAGATGTCGATGTGTGGAAAAGGGAAGTCATCTTTCGGGCTTGCCTTATTAAGATTTATGAAGTCGATGCACATGCGAACCTTTCCATCTTTCTACGGCACTAAGACAATGTTGGCTAACCACTACGAGTATTTGGAGACCATGAGAAAGTCAGCGTTGTACTGCTTGATGACCTCATCCTTAACTTTTAACATCCATTCTGGTTAGAGATGCCTCAACTTTTGTTTGACAGGCTTTACGTCGGGATATAGCGGCAACTCATGCTCAACCAAATCGGTGTCCAAATTAGGCATATCCTCGTATGACCATGCGAAGACGTCTTGGTATGACCGAAGGAAATCAATCATGCCTTTTCTTTCCTCAGGAGATAGTGACAATTCGATCTTAGTGATTCTAGGAACCTCCTCGATACCCAGATTGACATCTTCGGTCTCTTCAACGATCGGGGTAGGGCCATGCTCAAAATCGGCATATCGTTCAAGGAGCTCATTGGGAAGCTCCTCGATTAAGTCCTCACCATCCAAATTCGTGTCTCCTACCTCTTCTTGTATTTCTACAGGAAAGAGGTCGACTTCATGTCAGGCGGGCTCTTCCTTTAAGGCATCATTTTTCTTACTTAGGAATTTTAAAAGACAATATTTTTAAATTTTTTTTGTATTTTTTGTATATTTTTAGGATTTTTCTTTTCTTCGGAGTTGGGCCCTTGGCAAAGTGTGTTCCTATATACACATGGTATTGTTTGCCAAGGGCTAACCTCACGTTTTATAGGTTATTATTTTTTGGAAGCTGGTATCGTATTTATGGCCATTTGATGCTTCTAGAGTTAGGGGCATTGAAGCCTAGTTTCTCACCTAGGGTGCTGCCCCTTTACCTAGTCCTGTGGAGGAAGCTGATTGAAATGGCTTTTGAGGATCAACCTCCATCATGTTTACCAGTGGTTCGTCTGAGGCCTGGTCCTTAAACCTGAACACAGGCTTAGGGTGGGTCATGGCAGGTGGCTGCATTGGCAGGGTACCTCCTCTTGGAAGAGTGACAACGAAGTGAGGTCTATTTCGATCTCAGGGGGACTGATTCAGGAATTGGTTTGGTGGACGATGGCTTTTTTGTGTGGGGTCAACTGAGTTGCCCCATTCTGGTCGATCTTGATAACCCCCACGCTCACAAAAGTGCTTTGGATGTGAGGTCGTAGTTGGGGCTCATCATCCAGGTCTATCCCTCTGGATTTAGCATGGGCCATTACCTTGGCCTCTTGGATCTCTTCTTCGATAGGCTTGTAGCCTAAACCGAATTTCATTTGTTGACCACCCTTTGCTTTGACAGGCTCTCTCCTACCTTGCAGGCGAGGACCTAATCCTTTTCCTTTTTGGTAGTCCCACTTCTGGAGCATTTCCACTACCGCAATCATTCCTCCTCCAATTTTTTCCATGGCTTTTTTGGGAGATTTTGACGCCACTGGCGTTGACACATCATATTGAAAACTATGAAGCTTTGTGTCTTCAGCTATGTGTGGTATATCTAGAATCTTGAGATTTCCAATGTTGTGGGCCATGTTCTCTATTTCTTCTCGCCCCCCTCCCATGATGGATACAACTCTCTCTTCTGAGATGAATTTGAGCTGTTGGTGTAGGGTGGATGACACCACCCGATTTCATGCAGCCATGGGTGCCCTAGCAGTAGGTTAAAAGAGAACTTGATGTCCATGACTTGGAATGGGATTGAGAATGTCATTGAACCAATGGTGAGCTCGAGATCGACTTCTCCTATCACCTCTCTCCTCGTACTATCGAACCCTCGGGCTCCCATTATGGCCGATCGAAACATAGACGGATAGATCCCAATCTTGGTCGCTGTTAGCAAAGGGCACACATTTAATGTTGATCCATTGTCTATTAACACCAACGAATTCACCATGTTCCCGATTTCGATTGTGATATTGATGGATTTGGAGTGGTTCCCTCCTTATGCTGGAAGATCGACGTTCAAAAATGAGATGGCATTGGGAGCCAACACTTGCTCGATCATTTGCCTCACATCATCTGGGAAGACCTTGTCTGATATATGGGCGTCTTTAATACCACCATTAAAGCTTTGAAGTGTGGTGGAGATGTCATTAATAGGTCCCAGACAGTGATGTGGGCCAGAGTTCACCTTAATTGAGTTTCTAGCGCTTACTCCCTGCTCATGCACTCCATTGGATGTACCGCTGTCAGTACCCTTCTCTCTTCTGGCTGGGTTGGTATCGGTACCTAAGGCTGTTTGGAGATTCTGCCCGACCGAATGATGAGCCCTTTCTCTGTTGCCACCTATATTGGCATCCGTTTGGTAGTAGTTGAGCGAAACCTGATGGGGATCATATGTTGGTCTGGGAATTTGAAATGGGACGAATGGAGATGTCGGAGATGATTAAACTGTTAAGGCTAGTGTGGTAATGTTGGGCCAAATGTGGTTGACAGGAGCTGACTCAGAAGGCAAGGTAAAATTGGGCATCATATAATTTACGGGGGTCGATGTCAGATATGATTGGTATTGCGGAGGTGGGGTCTTGCTGGGCTGAATGTGGCTAACAAGCGTGAGCCCCGAGACCTATTGCCTTAAATCTAAAGGCGCCACCTAGGGTGTTGGGCTTGAAAAATAATCGGCTAACACAAGGGGTTCAACCACCCCTATCGTCTCTCTTTCTTGATCCCCTTGTCTGGGCAATGCGGGGCTTTCTCCTTCGGCAATGTATTTAGAGGGGTCAAATTCACCTGTGTCCCTCTCCATCATGTTGATTGTGGCCCTTGGGCCCATTCCCCCTTGTGGATGTGGTGGTAATGGTGCCTGCAGTATATTGGTATGGGGGTTTGCCTGGGGAGGAGTTGGAGGGATAATCTTTCTCGCCTCTATCAAATCCTCTATCGCGTGCTTTAAAGGAAAGCATCGATCGGTAGGATGCCCCAGTTCCTGGTGAAAACTGCTATGTGTATAATTTCTTGGGATTGGATTCGATAGGGGTCACGACTGAAGCCGAGTGACTAAGCCTTTTTCTATTAGTAAGGGCAATAAGATATTTAGGGACTGCCCCAATGACGTGAATACTCGGTTAAGGCGGGCCCTTCTCTGCTCAGGGGTATGTTGTTCCCAAGGCACATTGTTCTGCATTGGAGCCTAATTTGTTGGTACTGGTGCTAGCTGTGCTGCCGCGAACTGAAAAGTCACCATGCTGGTGTCGGGCTGTGTGATCATTATAGTTTGAACCTCTGCCCCTGTTCTTCTCTTAGTCCTGTGCTTAAGAAACTTGTGGACCAAACTGGTTACCGTTCGGTTTAAATGGCCCTCTCTTACTGCATCCTCGCACCAGTTAGCATTTCTCACGAGGCCAGCAAAATTGGCTTGCTACTGGTATACCAAAATATCCTAGATGACTGACAGGGCATTTTTTGAGAGCATCTCGATTTTCTCATCATCGGGTATACGATTTCTTACTTGGGCTGCTAGGGCCCTCCACCTTTTGAGGTATTCATTAAACGTCTCATCAGGTTTTTGCTTTAATTGAGCCAAATCAAAATTTTCGTGGCTCGATATCAATGTTGTAGACGTATTATTCCTGAAATAGGTGGGTGAGGTCCTTCCATGTTTTTAACATGGACAACTCAAGAGAAGTAAATCACCTCAAAGCCGGCCTGTGAGACTTTTCTGGAACACTTTGATGAGGAGTCATTCATCTCCACTGTATTAGCACATGTCTCCATAGTATGATTTCAAGTGGGCAATAGGGTTGCCAGTGTCATTGTATTTATCGAAAGACGACACTATAAATTTAAGCGGCAAAGGCACTTCGGCAAAAATGCACAGATCTAAAAAATTTGTGGAATGGATCTCGGTCCCCCTAGCTTCATCTACTGCCTCTAGATTTTATCCATCTGTTGTTTCAACAGTTCTGACTCTCTTGAGGGCAATGCTCGGGCTGGTCCCCCAATGGGTTGTCCCCCTTCATTCTGAATGGCCTGTGGGTTGGTAAAGGTGGGTTGTGGGGGGGTAAAATTGGTGAATATCCCTATGTAGGCCCCACTATTTCAGATCTCATCCTCTTCATATGGGATACCCGCATCAATAAATGGGAGAGGAATGAGATTATCTTGCTGATTCGGCACGGGTTGGACGGGTGCTTGGTTAAGCCATTGTGAGTAAGGGAAGCTTTGGTGAGTGGATTGTGTGGTATGGGGATGGGTGAATTGTGGATTTTGGGGGGATACCTAATGAGTCTATTGCATCGGGTGGATATTTTGAATATTCAGTTGGGGAGCGAGTGGATGGATAAATTGAGAATGGTTGATGGTATGGGCTGAACTCCCATATTGGATCGGGAGTGAGGAATGTGGACGAACGGGGCTCATGCCGCATTGTGGAATTTGGTGGAGCGGATTGCCATTTGAGGGGGAATGGGGGCTTGTTGGGTGTAAGTGAAGGTGGGGAATTGGGGGAATGATGGAGGGTTTGAAAATGTCACCCTTAGGTTTGGGCCTAAATGGGCTTAGGGTTGGGTATTGGACCTTTGAGGCCCACTCGGATGGCCCCATGGTTGATATTGGGTGCCTTGGGTGGTATAGATTATGGGTGGCTGATTGGGATTTTGGGGGAATGGGGTGTGGAGATTTTGGAAGCTTTGTTGGGGATTTGTTGCTATTTGGGGTGGATGAGGAAGGCTTTGGGCGGCCTTCCAAGCCGTATATGCCTCACCATGTCATCCATCATGGCCATTGGGTTAGTGGAGGTGGATGGCTCTTCTGATGAGGGGGGTGTATGGGGAAATTTGGGCATAACCTGGGTAGATGTGTGGGGAAAATTAGGCATGACCTCAGTAGATGTGTGGGAAAAATTGGGCATGGCTTGTGTGGATGGGGGAAAAATGGGCATGACTTGTGTGGATGAGGGATAATTGGGCATGATTTGGGTGGATGGGAGAAAATTGGGTGTATTTGGATTGGATGTGTAGGGAAAATGGGGTGTATTTGGGGTTAATGTGGGAGAGAAATGGGGTGCATTTTGGGTGGAGGTATGTGAAAAATGGGGTGTATTTGAAGTGGAGGTAAAATGGGGTGTATGTGGAGTGGATGGGGGAAAATTGGTCATGACTTAGGTAGATGTGGGTGTTGGGGAAATAGAGTGTGTTGATTTAGTGTGTAACAAAATAAAATCAAATTAAAATAAATGATGGATTCAGCACAACTACAATCTCCTAGACCTGCAAGATACAGGGCTATTGCAGCAAGTTTTATAGGTAAGTAAGGGTATCTCCACAGGAAAAATGTGAATAAACTATGATGGATCTCTAGATCTACAATAGATCTGACACTCTATCCTACTTTAAGTTATTCTAAAACAGGAAAGAGGAGAGGTTTTTGGGTTTTGTCACTACGAACTATAGAAATTAAATGTAGTTGATCCAGAGCTTAAGAAAACACAGAAGTGAAAGAAAATGGATTAAACATTAAAAGGATGAAGATCAGCAACTAGGGATTTGATATTTCACTGAAAATTGATTAAATCAAAGGCAATGCTTAGATCAGATCTGCAACAATCCTTCATCTGGCTACAAGCTCCCCAGGTTTTTCCCCAACAGATGCGGGGTATAAGAATCCAATGTCAATCAGAGAATTGAAGCAATCCTAAGGCTATGATCTGTCCACTTTAATGGTTATAGACCATCCCAGAGATTGTCCCAACATATATCAAAGCAATCCTAAGGCTATGATCTGTCTACTTTAATGGTTACAGATCATCCTAGAGATTGTCTTGAGACAATAGTTTTAATTAGAACAGGTTAACCATTGTAGATGCTGTGAATGCCAGGCTACACGCTCTCCATTTCTGACTGGCTCACAAGAGTATCCAAACTAAGGAAATCAAATACGAATAAATGAAATCTAGCTCAGAATTAACTCTAAAACCCACAATTCCATTGCAATGCTACTACTTACAATGATGTGCTCAGATCTACAATCTGTGCAGCATCCAATCCCTCACAAAACCTCTGAAACTCTCAATTACAGATCATACCCTTACCCTAGCTACTGAAGAGGTTTTTAGCCAACCATCATTGGCTAATGGCGAGAAAGAAGAAAGAGGAAAACTGGGGGAGAAATTGGAGGGAAAGTGAATTCAATCTCAGCTCTGGATTTCTCAATTTCTAGATGCCTTTCCATGTCGTTGCTCCTCTATTTATACCTTTTTCTCAGATCTATTTTAGCCAATCAGAATTTAGAAGAATAATGCATTTATGCTGATGTGGTTGATCCCTCTTTTAGAAGCTTTCCTGCTATTAGTTCACAACTGACAAGTACATGTGAGGTAGTTAGAGTTTCCGCTCGTGCTCAGTGGAATACCAAAAAAAACCCCCAGGGGTCGCTGTCATGCCTTGGAGCGTGTGCGCAGAATCTGGAAGTTATGACTGCTGAAGAAGGGTCATTGGAAGTTCCCAGAACGAATGTCGAGAGGTTTAGAGAGCTTTTCGACGGGTTCTTGGTCTGTATGCTCAGTCATTCGATAGGTTAGGGATAAACTTCTCGCTGGGTTGAAGTGTACTAGTAGCTAGGATCAGCCTCTCTCGACAGGTTTGAAGTAGCTCCTAATACCCTCTGTTCAGTTCTTCCTTCATCATGTCGACAGGTTACAAACATCCTGTCGACTTGGTGAAGTGATCAACATGTTGGGAATCTCGACGGGTACTGGAGGATCCTGTCGAAAGCTTCTTTCGTTCTGCTTAATAGCTTCATTTGAACCTCGCGACTTCCACTGAACCTTTAGGTAAGGTATCGACAAGATTCTTTCTCTACAGGGACAACATATCGACAAGCAACTAGAACCTTGCGATAGCTTACTGGATCCTCTCGGCAGCTTGGCATTTGAGCTCCAGAACTTCTCGACAGCTTCTTCCTTGACTTTCCTCAGCTGGCACCTATTTCTAGTGAACTATCTTCCATCTGTTAGCACTCAGCAACCTCTTAGTGGGTTCAATTTATCTTTTTTGCAACTGTGCTTAGTCTCAAGCATGACTTGTTGAGCCCATGACCTTATCATGAATTTATACAACTCTGATTGCTTGACTGACAGGCTTTTGGACTATTGTGAAACCGTGATGAGGAACAAATTGCTTCTTTGGCCTTTTTAGGTGGATATTTGCACTAAGGCTGGATTTTATTATTTATCTACAAAACATCCTTAACACACCTTAGTAGTCAATTCAAGGGCCTAACAAAGGTTGGGTTAGGAAGTAAAAAATGGTATTTTTCACTACTCAACAGTGGGAAAATGGGGTGGATTTGGATTACATGTGGAGGGAAAATGCAGTCTATGTGGATGGGGGAAAATTGGGCATGACTTGGGTGGATGTGAAAAAATGGGGTGGATTTAGATTGGATGTGCAGGGAAAATGGGGTGTATGTGGAGGTGTGGTTGATGTGGGTGGAAAGTTGGGTTCACCAAGCGGGCCGGTGATGGTAAACGGTGGTTGGGTGAGCGGAATGGAGATAGGAATCTCCTCGGAATGGGAATGTGGTGGGGAATGTGGTGGGGATGAGTCTGGATCAAACGCGGTTGGGTTAACCGCCCAAGACATGGTTTGTTGGCGGGTAGGGTAAGGATTTCTCAGTTAAGGCCCAAAGACCTTTCTTCTTCTTCCCCTAAGAGATGGTGGCGGGTTAGGCGAAACTCCCTGATTGGATGATTTTTTATTTTTGATGATTTTTTTAGTTTTTTTTTAATGATTTTTTGAAAAAAATTAAAATTCTTTCTCCTTGATCTTTATGGTGCTCTTTGGGGCCTTCGAAACTCCCTTTACGGGTGGCGTCGATACCCCAAAACTTTCTACGGTGGGACCTGAATGTCCTTTTGAAGAGTTAAAGGAGAAAATTCCTTGATCTTTTAAGGCACGAATATCAATGCGGGGACCCGATCTATTGAAAAGAGTCAATAAGAGGGTGACCTCTTTTGACCGGCGAGAGCGTTTTCGGTACCTTAAAATATAGGAAGTGTCGAAAATATTAAAACCAAAGTGAGAGGGGTTCGGGAAACTATGACAAAGCATCCAAATTCTGGAAAAACTATATATCAAGCTATGCGTACGTAGTATGTACGCATGAGCAAATTTCTAAACTTTTCAACTATGCATACATAGTATGTACGCATGAACAAATTTTTGATTTTTTAGCTATGCGTACATACTATGTACGCATGAACAAATTTTTGGATTTTGCTATGCATACATAGTATGTATGCACAAATTGATATACACATAATTTCCAAACAGTAGATCCGAGTTGGGTTTTGACTTGGTATTTTAGAAGCAATGCCTCTGAGACTATTTTTCTCTATTTTTCGGATCCCTCCTCTCCATACCTAAGGGATACGCAGCTGTTTTGATGTGACTAACGCGCTCCCCCAAGGTGTTAAGGCTTTGTAAAGCTCGATCACTCACCCGATATACCTCCAACAAAAGCGCCTTCTCAAATATTGGATGGGGTGGTTCTTTTCAAGATCATCACCACTAGGGCTACCGCTCTACTTGGAATCGGGACGGGTATATCGCTGCCTAAAAAAAATCCCCCCCCCCCCCACCCCCTTTATAAAAGCTACCCACGAGAACGAATTAATTAAGTCCCTTGGTTCACTTTTAAGGTTCAATTTTAAGGAAAGTTTTCTTTAAGTCAAAAAATGGGTTGTGAGAGTTCTGTGCCGCTTCTACGGGCTGGCGTCCACTGATGAAATATAAAGCTAAATTAGCAAGTAACCTGCCAAACGGCTAATGTGGTAAAATGACAGAAAGTGAAGCTATGTTATCAAGTAACCAGCCAAACGGCTAAGGTGATCAAATGATGAAAATGAAGTTAAATTATCATGTAATCCGCCAAACGACTAAGGTGGTAAATGACGAAATCATAGGGGTAAGTATAAAAAAAGACAAAAAGAGATAAAAAGGTTAGTAAAAAGATAGAAAACAAGCTAAAAAATAAGGTATGGGGCCAACTTCAAGTAAAATCATCCCCAACGGAGTCACCATCTGTGCAACTGTGGGCTCTCGCGAGTCCATCACAATGATGCACTCTTAAGAAAAATGGAGTCGCCACCCGAAACTTTTGGTGTCCCGGGATAACCAAAATCAATATTATAAGCACCGAAGTGCAAAATATGACTCCAATTTCCTAGTCAACGCCAAAGGCTCTTGGGTAGGGGTTCGATTATCAATCGGGAAGGTGTTAGGCACCTGATCGACCCGCTCTTAAGCGGTCTCTACTATGGCTGGGTCTATGTTTAGATGATTTATATAATATATATATATATATATATAAAGGAACAAAGTGAGCGGCACTACCCCTTACCCTAAGGCACTCCGATCCTATTTGAGCCCTCCTGCAATCACTATAATTTCGGTGGCATAACGGCTCAAATTTTAGGATAGAAGAAAAGCAAAAAGAAGGTAGAGGAATATAGAGGAGAGACGGAGCTCTAGGGCCCTTGTAGCACCGTAGTCGGATCTTCGCGTGAGAGTAACACCAAAGAGCTTCCGATGGCACTATGGGTTAGAGAAGGGTTCTAACTTCTAAGGTTTGGAAGGATATGAGCTTGAGAGTGATGTTGTAAATGGTGGTATGAGATGGGCTAAGGCTTTAGCTTTTGAAAAAATCCAAGTTTTAGGCAAGTGAGGAGGCAAATTAGTAGAGTTTCTTCTCTTGGAAATTTCAAAAGATGGCTAAACAAGGGGGGGGCTCTCTATTTATAGAAGAGAGGGTAATTAGTGAGTGGTTAACTCACTAATTGGTTTAGAACTTAGGTAATGGTCCATCTAATGTTTTTGAGGTTTTTAAGGGCTTAGAGAAGAGGGAGTTAGGTTTTAATGGTGGATGATGGGGTGATGGCTTGAATGGCAAAAGCGTGAAAACTTATGCTACTAAGGGTACTAGGATTCTAAAGAAATAAACCCCGAAGTCCGGGATGGTCCATAAGTCACACCTCTAAATCTTAAAAACTCATTTTCAGACTAGAGAAGTTTAGTCCTGCGCGGGAAAAACCCTAATTTAGCTATGTATGCATAAAATTTTCAAAAATTGCTCTATGCATACATAATATGTACGCATGAGTAAAAATTTTCATGTAAATTTTTTATGCCCAATGGATGTATCGTCTCGAGCTACCCCAAAATGAAATATAATAATAGTCAATCGAATATTTCTATTAAAAGTTATGGCCATCGAAAGTCTGAGAGCCGCGCAACATCATGAATCTGTGAAATGTGTCTTTTTGGAATCTCGAGCCTTCATGGGCTGACTTTGGGACCATCCGGGAATCGGGGATCATTCTCTAAGGTTTTTCTAAGTTTTCCTTAGGGTATCTAGCGTTCTAAAGGAGTTCTACGAAGGATGTTCCAGTATGGGTTCTAAGTCCGGTAAGGGTTCTAAGGGTCTGGGAAGGGTTCTAAAGGTTATGGGAAGTGTTTTTGAATGCTCGAAAGTACGCCTTTCTCGAAGTATGAGTTAATCAAGCCTTGGGCCAAATTTGGGTGTCTACATGTCCATGGTCGTGCATCTCTTCACGTGATCTTCAGTAGTAATGAGCTTTGATACTACAAAATTGTAAGTATGATTTCATTCTTCATTCAATACGATTCCTTGCTCTCGAATGATCGTATCCTCACTTTGTGCTTTCCAGTCCTGACCGTCTTCTGTAGAATCGTAAGTATGATTCCTTCTTTTCTTCTTCTATTTCACTCTCTCGATGTTATGATTGGATCGTAAGCTCTCTCTTTAGCTTATAGACTGGTTCTCAGATACGATTGGGATCGTATCTTCGTGCGATCATCATTCTTACTGCCTTTTGAGTTCATTTTGGCAAAGATTAACACGTTGGCTCTATTCTGCCTACTATTTTAAATATCTGCACATCAGCATATCATTAGTAGCAAACTAAGGTCTAAAATCACTAAGTTAAGGGTGGTAAAATGATAAATTATGTGACTGATCAATGACCCGAGTCTTGTTTGACCCTGTTAAATGGTAATAGATGGGTGAAGCACCAAGACCGGTACTTGTGTGCATACCCTATCATAGCCCACACATTTAATTTATGGAAATGCTAAAATAAGATCTTATTTCCACAAGAATGGTAACCGAGTCTCAAGAGACCTGCTGCATTAAAACAGCTAAGGCAATTAAATCCCACCAATTATGTAATTGATTTGCAATCAATTAGAATCCTTAAAGGACTCTTACCTCTTTGGGCTAGTCAACTTGCCCATCCAAACTCTTCCTTTAAGTACCTCTCCTATATATATATATATATATATATATATATATATATATATATATATATATGGGAAATCTAGAGAGAATTAGAATCTCTATTTCATTTTCTCTCAACCATCTCTCTCTCTCTTGTTCTCTCTTCTCTGCAAAAGCACAGCCATCATGCACCACCATCTGCACCTCCCACACTAGATCTCCATCGGGTTCCACAGCGGAGCAACACCATGTGTTTGGACTACCATCTTAACAGCGACCCTTTTCGGGAACCAATCACCTTCCCATCAAGGATCTTCGTCGCAACAATAGTTCCATTGTAAGAGAAGTTTACTTAAGAAAAGACTCGAGCAATCGACGCTCCGAATTCGATTGTTGACCACAAAAATCGGCCCACGCTTCAACAGGTGGGTGCCTCTCAATCCATCTCAAATTTTTCAGCTTATTTTTAAATAAAAAGAACCCCAAATCAACCTTAAAAGAAATCAAGGAAGAAGAGATTTCGAATTGTGATCGAAAACCTCGACCTGCGCTTGAAATTGCTAACTCAACCGGTCAAAATTCAAAGTAGACTAATCGAGAGGTATTTGTATAAGGACAACTATCCTCTATTTGATCTCAACCGGTTGAAATCTAAATTCGACCAATCGATATTGAATTTCTCTCCAGTCCCTTCAGAAAAATTGATTGGTCGAAATTCCAATTCGACCGATCGAGTTCATATAATTTTGTTGCTTACTGTGCAAACGACCGGTCGAAATCTAATTTCGACTAATCAAGTTTACTTATTTACCATATTTCAATTTTTCAACTCGACTGGTTGAAACCTATTTTCGACCAGTCGAGATTTATATTTTATAAGGACTTATGTCCTTTGTTTGATTTCGACCGGTCGAGATTTCAAATTCGACTGGTTAGTTTTATAAAAGTTTCCTTGTTCTTCTCTATTCTCTGATCTCAATCGGTCGAGACCAAATTCGACCAGTCGAGATTGGAAGTTCTGAAGTTCTTCTTTTCAAACTTGAATTTCAAGATCATTTCGAGGGGGCACCCGATTTAAGCGAAACATGACTCGATCTTATAATTTTTTAACCTTCTGGACGCTATGAGAATATTTGTTGCCTATTTTAAGACTCATACAGTCCTTGTAAGGATACGTGTGTCTCTTTAGGGTTTGAAACAAGTCTAATCTCTTTACCGATCAAACCATAGGTTATATAGACATGAGTACCTCCAAGGAAGAATGATTGGACTCAATCAGAAAATAAAAGTATTTAAACATTTCTTATGCTTTATATTTACTCAATGCTCTATGATCTATATTGATTTTCATATGTTCACAAAATGCTTAGGGTGCATACAATAGTTTCCTTCCTATATATATATTTCATCTCTTTCATGTGGCATTCATCAAGTAGAAAACTACGATAGGGTATATGCATGATAAGTTAAAGAATAAGATACAACACATGATATGAGCTTTCATCATGGTGGATTTTCTTTTACGGTTACGTAAAACTTAGAATATAGGCATTCATATACAGATGAAACACATGTATGAGAATATGGGTTGTCATACGAAGTACATCTAAGTTACTAAGGAACTCATCCCTTGGAAAGCGTGATTTAGTGAAACCTATCGCACAGTGACTCACTCCAATTAAATTATAAGAAAAAGATGGGAAATGAATATATTAAGTTATAGATGTGATAAGAAAGCGGAGACTCAATATGAAATTAGGGCGGGGACCTAAGCCCAGAACTAAACAATGATATGATATGACATGCTGTGAAGGTCAGCTGAACAAGAATTAATTTTTACATATGTCATATCTTGCGAGCCACTGTAAAGGTCCAACATCTGCAGCCAAGGCGGGTCTTAAGGACAATATGTTAGCTTTGTTTCAAACTAAGAGGACATTGAAGGTTCAACTTAAGGGAACCTATTATATTGATGCGCGCAACCTCATCTGGCTGGATGGGGATTTATATTATGATATGAAGGTTAGGTGACTATCTATACGTAAACCTCACATGATAGGCTCAAGCAGCGACCCTGACATAGGTTGTTTAAATAAGATAAGTGAAATGTAAAGTACGTTGTGTAGGCATACGGAGTAATAATAAGACTTCTAATCTGTCGCGTATGATAAGTTTAGAAGATTGATAGGAAAAGAAATAAGAAATAGATGCATCATGTACATTTTATTATATGATGTCTTTCAGTTTTGATATGGTATGTTATGAGATTCGTAGATAATATTATAATTTTATAAAGTTGTTTGGTTTTATTTTAAAATCACAGCAACTCAAACGATTGTATACACGACCACCTGGGTAAGTTATGGTGAATCGATTGTACAACCTACTAAGTTTACGTGACTGAGTAAACTCACCCCCCTCCAAAAAAAAAATCTAACAATTGTAGGTGAGAACTCAGTTCTTTCTGCCTTTGAAGACGTGGAGGTAGTTGTACCCGAGGCAGCTTATGTAGATGAGGATGTCGGCTACCACCTGGATAAGGGCGTAGACCCTGCGGATTACTATGAGCCTTGAGACTTCCTTTAGCTCTAGATTCATTTATTTCTTTGAGAGACAGGTTTCCAGTTGTTTTTGTTTCATACATCTTATGGGGTTTACGTATGGAACAGTTTTACCCTATGTGAAACTTCAGTTTATTTATTATCTTAGATTCATGATTAGGAAACTACCTATTTAATTGTCATCTACACTTTCCGTTTTTACTTATGAGTCATCAAATTTGATAATTAAATGCCTCAATCTTATTTTTATGATGAATTATGAGATAGTACGGATATCTTCTTATCGCCTTAACAAGCGTGCGATGTTATAATATGGAATTCTAGGCTCTTGTGATCGACGTGACAGGAACCTAGTCTAAAATTATCATTGTTATGAAAAGAGTTTGGCCACTAAGTCTAATAAGAAAACCTAATTTCTTTTGTTGCTTTGGCGACCTTGATATATGCAAATGTCAGTTTAAGTTTTGATAAGATTGAACACTCTTCATAGGTTTGATAATTTTATGATTAATGTAGTTTGGATGAAATAGAGGCAAGCAAGCGAAGTATTGTACGACTTAATTCAATTCGATTGAAGGGATGGGTTTATAAACGTCGATTAAACCTAGTGAAGAATATTGGGGTACAAAAAATGACAAGAAAATAAAGTACATGTGACTCAGATAGTTGTTTATTCTAATCATAACAAGTACATAAGAGAAAATTTGATAGTGAAATCTAATGAAAATAAATAAATACGAAATATCACTTGAGATAGTTTGGATATGTCCATCGAAAGTCAGAAAGAAACCTTACATAAATGGTTGAGATGTTACAAGTTTCTAGTAGTGTGAGAAGAGATTTGAAGGTACATAATAGATTGCGGTGTTATTAAAATCTTTGCACTGATTAAAAATAGTAGAGAAATGGGACTCTCAAAGCTCACCCCAATAGATGGGATAAAGTTGTGATGATTAATGCCATTGTCGATATCTCACTATCAAAAGCTAGGAAGCTCACCCTAGTA
The DNA here is from genome assembly GCA_021018995.1 of Chloranthus sessilifolius. Taxonomy (NCBI): domain Eukaryota; kingdom Viridiplantae; phylum Streptophyta; class Magnoliopsida; order Chloranthales; family Chloranthaceae; genus Chloranthus; species Chloranthus sessilifolius. Next base: position 63,533,209 of record CM037586.1, read on the forward strand.
GATGGGATAAAGCTATGATGATGATGTCATTGTCCCCAATAGATGAGATAAAGCTGTGATGATGATGCCATTGTCGATCTCTCACCATCAAAAGCTGAGACGTACAGCTTTAAGGACTACTGATATTCGCAAATGTCGGCTTTTGAGATGTGATAGCCTAAAAAGGCTATATATTACCCTTTAATTTAGTAAAATAGAGGTCCATCCATCCGGTTGAATTGATGCATCCATCCATTTTAGTTTAATTTAATATAAAAATATACGTATCTGATATCTCCATATTTAACGATACGCGAGTTTTTACTTTGAAACTTCTTTAGGGACCTATTTTATGGTGAAGTTGACCGGGCGTAGATTTATTACTACCCTCCACACAATAGGAAAATTGCAGATGCCAGGCAAGTTTTGTGTAGACAAATTACAAGCGGCTGATGTGGCCTGAGGTGAATGGCTGCCCCGACTTGCATTGGTTAGGCCCCACTGTACTTACAAAAAATTGCATCGCAACACGTCAGCTGCCTGAACTTTGCCTACACAAAACTTGCCTACCTGCCTGCATGTCATATAACATTGTCCCCCATAATAACATATAACTTTAGGGTGGTATTATTTGCACCCGTTTTTCTTGTGAAGGGCACACACTCTTCCACCACAAAAAACCATTGACTGAGATGGAGATTGTTTTTCCTCCCAATCATTCACCCAATATATCTTGAGATCATGGCGGATGTATCAAACAGTCACATGTTGACTCCAGGCACATATCCCCAAAAGTGACCGTCTGATATATACGCTCATGATCACAGTAATTTGTGAGATCTGTGCCACATGGAATTGACATTCTACCATTTGATAGGTGTGCCATGATCTCAAGATCTATTGTGTTGAATATTGGGAGAGAAAATGATCTCCATCATCTGATTAAGGCAGTCAACTATATTTATGGTGGAAGAGCTTGTACTCTTCACAAGAAAAAACAGTGCAAATGATGCTACCCATAAGGGATTGACTCCCCCATTGCATCACAAGATCATCTAGCTTATGAAAATAAATAATTAGAAAATTATAAACAAGAGGACAAATTTGTTGAGGACAAAGTACAAGCGGCTGACGTGGCGTGATGTGACTGGCTGCACTGACTTGCATGAATTGAGCCCCGCCGCACTTGCAACCAATTGCATCATGCCACATCAGTCGCCTGTACTTTGTCTAGATAAAATATGTCCTCCATATAACATTATCCTAAATAATTAGCAGAAGAATTTGACTTTCACAAATTGTGATGGCCCTGAAATGTGTATAAGTCAAATTTTTAACCATTTAGACAGGTTGTACCTGCAGCACCCTTGGTGTTGGCCCATACACCTACTACCACTTCAAATAATGTAATGACCCAGAATTTTTGAATTTCCTTTATTGGTATTAGATGGTGCTTTGTACCGTGCATGGTGTTAGTGCTCCACATCGGAACCTACCCTAGTTGAGAAAATACACATTTTGATTTTTCAAAAGGTTTTATATTTAAAATTGTCTTTATGTGACATAGGTTGTGTGGTGGCCTAGTGGTTGAAAGTCTTTGTCTTATAGACAGGAGGTCTAAGGATCAAATCTTACTACGTGAGTTTTAAACCTCTATTTTAAACTTTGAAATAAAAGCCTATACACCCTTATTTAGTGCGACCGCTTAATACCGAATTAATGCCCATATATTATAAATAAGAAAGTTACGGAGAACCCTAGATCATTATTATAAGAATTCTTCTTAAAAACCCTAGCCGTCACTCCATCTTCTTCTATAGCCACCTTTTTTTAAAAATACCCAAATCTCTTTTAAATCTCTTGTGTGTTCTTCCACAAGAATCATCGTGGTATTTTTCTACCGTCAAATTGTGGTGGAAGAAGGCGGCATAATGGTGGACGGACCATCGTGTGGACGCCGATCTCTATCGCCCTAACCGCCGTCGATTCGCCGATCACGCTTCAAGAGGTGGGTACCCGCTAATCCATCTTATACTTCTCAGATCCTGTCGCGTAGGGTACGTTCGATCGCGTATTGGTGGGCTAATAAAATGAACCGTAGATTTATTTGTTTTATATAAAATTACTTTAGAAATGAATATATGGCTAATCCTAGTTTTAATATTATTTTAATCGTCGCTCTTTTATATTTTTGGGTTTTATTCGAAACCCTAATTATTTTCTTAAATCCTAAGATTGATCATTAGACCTTATATGTCCTATGAATCGATCTTTTGGTTGCTAAAAATAGTAGAACATGCTAATTAAAACGTACTGCCTTTTATTTTTATTTTTGGGTACTTTCTAAATAGTTAAAAATATTGTAGATGGCGGATGGAAAATTGTGTTAGATTTTCTGAATAATTACTTTATTAGAAGATCAAAAGTTATTCTTTTAAATTAGAGTTCTTTTTTATCTTCTTATGTTTTGCGTTGAGGATATTTAGTGGAGCCTTTAATTATTAATGTATGGCATTTTGCCCTTTTTCAACCATGTTTGAATTCATGGTAGACTTGTATGGAATGTCATTCAATATAACTTGGTATCATGTGAAAGTTTTAACGTGGTATCACATGGTGACCACATTTACACAGATTAGGACCCCCTCGTTCTTGAACTTAGGAACCCTGAAGTTGATATTGAATTTGTCAAATATTATATCCTCTATTTAATCTGCTTAGAGCCTGATTTTAAACTACCTATTTCTGAACCTAAAAACCGTAAGTTTATATCCTATCACTCACAAGATATAAAACTGCATATTTAACTTATTATATCAATATAAATTGACATACAAAATTTGAGCCAATGAGGTATTAAGCTAAAATAAAGTGAATCGTGTTACCCTTAGTTTGAACGCACAATCAAAATGTGCCATGAGTTTTCTAAAATACCTATGTCTATTCTAGCAAGACATGTGGCAAGAAACCAAAAGCCCAAAATACTCTAAAAACAAGTTTTCAATGGCATTGTGGTTGCGATTGGCCCATTTGAGGTTGGACTGCGACCCATCTGATATTGGTCCATGACCCATCTGATGTTGGATCTTGGCCCATCTGATATCCGACCGTGACCCATTTGGTGTTGGTCTGTGACCCATTTGATGTTGGATCGTGACCCATCTAATGTCGGACTTTGACCCATTTGGTGTTGGTCTATGACCCATTTGATGTTGGACCGTGACCCATCTGATGTTGAATCGTGACCCATCTGACGTGGATCGTGACCCATCTAATGTTGGACCGTGACCCATCTGACGTGGATTGTGACCCATCTGATGTCGGACCTTGACCCATCTGATGTTGGACCATGACCCATCTGACGTTGATCGTGACCCATCTCATATTGGACTGTGACCCATTTGATATCGGACCTTGACCCACTGATTGAGCTTAGGTTCTGTCCTATAATTAAATGATGCGTGACACCTCAACCGATTTTGAAAGCTAATATTATATAACATTATATTAAAGTGAAGGCTACTGTTATATAATATTATATTAAAGTAAAAGATTATATATATAATATTATATTAAAGTAAAGACTTTTATTATAGAATATTATAAATAAAGTGTGGGTTCTTATCTAAAAATAATAATAAAATAATAAATAAATAAATAAAGTGTAGGTTCTAAACTCTTATACCTTATATTTAATGATGTATTATGTATCTTTTATTAATTAATATTCTTATATAAGCCGCAATACTCTAGTGTCATATTATTTTAATCATATAAATTACTCTTAATATACAGGTATGACATCATTCCTATTTCGAATCCATTGGTATTATATTATAGAATATTTCAACCAATTAATTGATTTTCGTCCGAACAGACGACCTGATTTATACTATAATTTCTTTTGTGCCCGACCAAAACTAAGTGCACTTAAATCACTTGCATCTTCGATCGATGGTCTTTATGCAATCCACTTTAAATTGTTCTGTCATTTTAATTGAGCATCTAATTATATTACATTATATTTGTATCATTTTTATCGCTTCAACGCGACCACTTCAATAACACAAAGTGTTAGAACTTCGATACCTTTATGAAATCGAACTCTGACCTTTACGATTATCGAAATCATACTTATAACCCTATTCTATAATTATATTGGTGTGGTATGTAAATAAATATAAACATAAATATAACCAAAATCTAAGTGTAAATCATTCTGTATGTGTGATACTTTTGTATTTGTAACTTAATCAATTTATATGAGTTAGGATATGTTAGATCATGAGTACGAGAGTGTATGAGATCATGCCTACGCTTGGGCGTGGTGATTCGCTGAGATGGTATCGAAGCGAGAAATACACCGTAGTCACATGCCTTACTACTCATGGTGGAATGAGACCCATGACGAGTCGGGTGAGTGTGAATTCAGTGTAACCTCGTATACGGTGGCATATACGATAACCCGAACACCCCGAGTTCAAATATGATAGTATGAGTTATGAGTTAAGTTATGAGGTTCGACCATAGGCTTTGGCTGTGGTGAGGTTTCTTCTACGGTCACGTGAAAATCGGAATATTGGCGTCCATGTACGGATGCAACACCTCTATGGTAGTATGGGCTGTCAGACGAAGTACATTCAAGTTACTACGGAACTTTTTCTTGGGAAGCGTGAATTAGGAAGGTTGCCTCACTATAATTGTCATAGGATTAAGTATAAGAGTATGATAAGATATGAGTATGAGATAAGATAAGTTATGATACGAGTATGATAATAAGACATCGCTGTGTAGGCCAGCAAAAGATAAAGAACTTAAGTCTCTGTACCTGTCGTTCCTTGCGTAGCCAATGTAAGGGCAACAACGTCTTTCAGTCAAGACGAATCTCTGGGAGAGATTATGAGTATGAGTATGTTATGAGTGACTTTGGCTATTATGTCTCCCCATTGGCTGGATGGTGGAGTATGAGTATGACACGAGAGCGTTATGATATGGTGGTATGATACTATGTTGACCCTCCCATGGTAGCTCGAGCAGCGACTCTGGCACAGGTCGTTTAGGATTTCATGAGTATGTTAGTTACGTTCATGTGATGTACAGACGTATGTGCGAGAATGATAATAAGACATGGTATGATATGTTATGAGATATGGTAAGGTACGTTAGGATATGAGTGTCTAGATCATGGTCTTGCATTTATAATATGATATGAGTTTCACGATATGCATGTGATTGTGTCTTTCTTTTGCTATCTGCTTTGAGATATTATATTTATCACTCACTTAATGCACCCACAATGCACCTGAGTGTATGAGGTGAATTGGTGGTGTATCCACTGAGTTTACGTGACTGAGTAAACTCATCCCACGATAATCTAACAGTTGCAAGTGATTACGCTGGTGGAGTAGACGCGAATCATCTAGATCTCGCCGACGCTGATTTTATTGATCCCGCGAGCGTTGAGTACCAGGAGCCTTTGGAGGGCGACGCTATCGGTTATCAAGAGGACTACGGTGCTAATCTTGATTCGAGTGTCGGTTACTGATCATTGTGGACTTGGTATTGAGTTTTATTGATACTAGTATTACGGATTTTATAGTTTATCTTATCGGATTTTTCTCCGACTGAATTTACATTTTATTGGTGGATTGTGATTTTATCACACTTATTCAGTATTTATGATTGCATTTATATTCCACCCTATTTGTTGGATTTCACGGATATCGTGGAACCATTATTGCGCGAGAACTCTGATTAGGTGTATGCCCGCTTAGCATATCCGGGATATGTGCGGGTCATAACTCGGAATTCTAGGCCCTCGGGATAGGATAAAATTTCGGGTCGTGACAAATAAGAACTCTCTCTTTAACTTTTTAGCATTTGGGTCCTCTTGTCTTAGTTGATTAAATATAAGAAAAGGGCAGTTGTGTGAGTGTGGACAGATCCACAGGCATTTTAAAAAAAGCTTCATAGTTTCCTTAATTTATATTTCTTTTAGAATATAAAAGTTTAAAATTTTGTAGCAATGGTTTTGTTTATATTCAACCAGTTGATCCCTATGTGGCGTTCAATCAGTTTTAAAACCTTTACACAAGGAAATCTGAGTTTGGCAGAATGTTCACTTTCATAGGTTAAGGTTATAAGGGTTTTAAAATCAGTTGAACTTAGTATTTGGTTTAACTTAGTGGTCATAGCCGGCCGGGCTTTAGCCTCGCCCACCCTTTTTTTAGCCTGAAATGAGTCGGGTGTGGCTAATGTAGGTAGGCCCGAAATATAAACGGGCTGGCCTGGCCTAACCCGATTAGTATATAAGACCGGGTATGGACTAGTCCCAAAATCCAGATTAAAAATTGGCCTGTTTAAGTTTGGCCTGACTTGATCATATGAGATCATTCATCTTTATATATATATTAAATAGAAAATGTTGGATGGTCCTAAGCCCAGCCCGACTAAAATGGGTTGGGCATGGGCTGAGGTAGGTAGGCCCGCCTAAAAAATAGGCCCGCCTAAAAAATAGGCCTAGCCTGGCCCGACCCAATTAGTAATTGGGCCGAGTATAGGCTCCTTCCACCATTTAGGGCCCAGCCGACCTGTCGTGTTGAGAGCCATGTTTTGACAACCCTCTTACAATAAGCACTTGAAAGAGGTGTGCTGCTTCTCAAATTCTGCTTCTCAATAGGGTCTAACACATTGTTGAAAATGATATTGTATGAGAAGTGATTAGTATAGGACAGTTTTTGGACACAACACTATTTTCAATTAGAAGTGATCAATTCTTTAGGTGCAGACTGCTTTTGACATTAAAATAGTTTTTCAGAGAAGAGTTAATGCTAAACATGGCATTGAACCATTTTCAGCTTTGAATTCTATATATCTACACGAAATGAAAAGATGAGAATCTATCAACAAAAACCTGCAACTGACTCCAGATCCATGATCAAGAAGATACAAGAAATGAACAATAAGAAATCCATCTTTTGAATTCACAAACCAACTTGGAAGAGAGATCTTCATGTTGAGTTTAGCCCTACATCGATACCTATATGCTTGTCTCTCAACTTATAAGATTCAGGGCCTCTCCACACGAAATCACTGAGTTTTGAGTTTAGGATTTATCATAATATCATAGCAGACATTTTTCTACTCATTACCAATTTTACAAGCTTATATGAGCATCTACCTATAGATATTTAGTTATTCACGCCTTAAAATAAGAAAAGAATGGACAAGTTATAAAGAAACCTAGGAAAATTGAGTACTGCAAATGGGAGCTTTATATGTTTCTCATGTTTTTTTTTTTTTTTTTTTTTTTTTTATAAGAATAGGTTTCCCATATTGAAAGCTATTATTAAAATCCTTCTCCGAAGAATGAACATAACTTGGAACAGAAGATAAAGCATGACCACGCCAAAAAACTGCTGGAAAAAGTATCCCATGTGGAGCCCTTGTGGAGCATTCTTAGCTGCCAACTCTATTATTATTTTAATGAAGAGGAAGACAATAATATCCTCCTATTATGTTAATACTCAAAATATCTTTTTGGAGAGGGATATTTGACATTGCTTGGTGACTAGTAAAAAGTTCAAGTACCCTTCTACCTAGGGCTATCAACGGGCCGGGCTGGGCTCGGCCCGAATGGGCCGGATTCTAACTCATTTTTTTGTATTTCAGCTAAATGGGCCAGGCCGAGCCAAGCCCGAATAAAAATCGGGCTGGGCTCGGGCTGTAAAGTGTCCGGCCCGAATCCAGCCCGGCCTGTTTAGCTTGAATATTTATTTTTTTTAAATGCCTTTTAAAAATCTATAAGCTCAGCTCGAATAGCTAATTGGGCCAGGTTCAGGCTATGGATTTCATAAATGGCCTCAATCCGGCCCGGCCCGATTAGTTAAACAGGACGGGCCCAAATTTTTTTATTTTTTTAATCTGGCCGGGTGAAAATCCAGCCTGAACCCAGCCCGGCCCGGCCCGTTGACACCCCTACTTCTACCCATACCGACACTAATTAGTAGCCTCTTTGGTTTTTTTTGTTTTTTTTTTTCATTTTTCAAATGGGCCAGTAGCGGTGCCCTTTGTATATTTAGAAAATAAGTAATGAGAACTTTTTAGGATAAAAGGCGACAGACAGTAATGTGGGGAGCTTTTTAGAAAATAAGTATGTGCTTTCAAAAGGACTTTAAGGACTACTGATTACGGGCCACGTGGAATTATTTTAGTCTTCTCTGCTTTTTTTTTTTAATTTTTCCCGGGACTTGTACTTACACCAACCATAACTTTGAAAGCACACACTTAGACTCACCTATAGATTATTTGACATGTGGGAGAAGAGCATGATTCAAAATTTCGGCAGAAATGCTTCAATTTCGGTCCCCACCTTAACTGAAATGTTAACATAAAATTCAGTCATTTTTAGCACTGTAGGAAAATTTGTTCCAAAATTTCGGTTTCGATCCTCACCAAAATCGAAACAAAATTCAATTTTTTGATCCTTGGGCCAAAGTGTGTGCTTTTAGAGTTTTGGTAGGTGCAAAAAGAGCTACGGCTTTTCTAATTAGTGAACCCTCGTAAGCTTTTGCCTAGTAGAACATAAAAAAAGAAGGGATTGTGGTTTTGACCGACAGTTAAACACCAAATGATATTTAAATAATCTTACACCATTAAAATGTCACTTTGTATCTCACACTATTAAAGTGTAATTGATCATTGTGTTATGTGGCATACATCTATGATCGATTTAAATTGCCCTAGTAGTAATCTATTGTTGGAACATGTCCCAACCAAAAAATCATGTCTATTAGTTGTATAAATCATCCGCTCGGTAAACTTTAATATCAACCATCAAAATTAAGAATAACCATTGATATTAAACTGCGCATATCAAATGATTTGAATCTCCCAAAAAATATATTTTTTTTTACCCACAGCCCTTCAATTGATGATGTCACTTTGACTTTTTCTTACCCATTGCTCTTCAATTAATGATATTCCTTTGATGAGATGAATTTCCAATATCATAAGCCAATAAATGGTGCAAAAACATTTAAATATCTTTTGATCCTTAAATGACGATCAGGAGAGTCGGTCCCTAAAATGAAAGGACCCCAACACCATTTTAGTGTTTAAATGATCATACACCATTAAATGATTTAACATTAGAGAAATCAATTATGTGAAGTAAAAGCTGATACATTAAATGATGAGCATGAAAATCATACTTTTGTGAAAGTTGACCCCTCCGATTTAAAAAATCGTTGACTGCCATAACTTAGACGGTGAAGATCGTTTTTAATCCCAATTTTTCACACAACAGATCTTGATGTCATGGCACACATATCAGATTGTCACATGTTGATTTCACGTAGCACACATCCACATCCCCTAAAGTGATTGTTTGATAGGTACGTCTATGATCACGATCATTATTGGGGATGTGTGTCATGTGGAATCAAGATTTGGCCGTCTAATAGGTGGGACATGACCTCATGATCTATCGTGTGAAAGTACCTTATTAATAATTGTTGTTTTCGTTTAACGGCCAATTTTAAAAGTCACCAATTGGACGGATCGCATTTTAGGCGTGATCTAATGACGGAGTGTCACTTTAACTATTTGTAATGGTTACAAATGCGCGTCATGGGATGAAACAGTAAATTTTATTATAATGGTAGCGATCAAAAGTGTACCAACATTTATATTAAAAATTAAAGTGGTGGATATATACTCTACAATTCAATATATACTCTACAATTCACATGTCCGTCAAATAGAAACGATGAACATTTAAGGAGTTGGGCTTTAGGGCTTAGGATTTAACTAAATTCTACAATTTTGGCTTATTTTTAGGTCAATATCATTTTATTTAAGTGCTTTGTATGGTATATAAGCTCTAATATAATTAATTAAAAAAATTAAGAAATTTATTACACATAATAAAATTTGAACTTAGAACTTAACTGTAACAACCCAGATTTTTAACTTTATTTAACGTTATTAGATGGTATACCACACAATACATGGTGCTAACGCTTCACATCGAAACCCACCCACTTTTAGAAATAGTCTGATTTTTTATATCAATATTAGACTCATTACGAAGTACTCGCCGATACGATTCCAACGGTATATAATTTGTCGATTTTCGACAAGAAAATAAAAAGTGACGCCCGTTTGAAGAGTGAAGCTGGTTAAAGGACATAACTGTAATTTCGGAAGAGAACCACCATTTTGCCTTGGTGCTTACACAAAGCGTTGGAACAAAACCTCTTGTTATTCAAGTCACGTATAAATTCTACTTGCGTGAAAAAACTACTATTTTATTAAATCTTGTACGAAAAGTCTTGATTAGAATTAACCTAGAAAGGGAATTAGATATATATTCACATTTTCTCTCTATTCTCTCTTCTCTGTAAAAGCTCCAATAGTGCCATCTTTTACAACTCATCGTGGAATCTCTATCAATTTTTTAATCTTATCAGAGAATTTTTCATCATCAAAGTTTCTCATCACCGTGGACGATCTATCGTAAGAAAGGAATTCTTGCGAAAAGACTAGGGCATATCATCTCTCGAATCCAATCTCCATCAACCCAAATCATCGTAGGATTCGAATAACGCTTCAACAAGTGGGTGCCTCTAAATCCATTTTAAATTATTCAGTTATTTCTTAAAAGGAAAACTCAAATTTTTTCTTAAATTTTGACAAATTTCGGGTCTTAAAAATATAAAAAATTTGGCCCAAAATCGATAGGATCCTTTTCCCAAATTTTTGTAAAATTCAATCAAACTCTTCAACAGACACAGTCTCGGTATTTTGGCCATAACTTTTTACTTCGAGTTAAGATTGACGTGATTCTTACGGCATTAGAAAGAAGACAACGAGATCTACGTCTTTGTCTGAAATAGCAATTTCATGAAGTTAATATTTTTAAGGTCAAAATTGAGCTACAAGTCGGGATACGTTTTAGATGATCCAAGGTTTCACGGGTTTGACATAATTTTTTTAAATTATTGGGTTACTTTATGCTCAACTTGTCTCCAGACTAATGAATCACTAAAATTACATAAAATATATTAAATAGCTTCCATCGAACAATAATTTATAAGTTTAAGAGGCCAAATATTAACGTTTTTCAATACTTACCATTCTATTACCTTTTTTAAATCTTCTACAATCCTTGAATGGGCATGTGTGCCCATTTAAAATTTGAAATACGTCTGATTGCTATACCAATCGACCATTAATTTCTATGGATACAATTAACCCCAATAAAATATATTTTCAACTCAATCATAAAATAAATGTAGTTAAATATTTCTTATTTTTTATTTTACTTCAATGCTTCATGTGATATACTCTATATTAATTTTCTTCAAAAATATAAAATGCTTAGGGTTTATGTTATAGTTCATTCTTACATATGTTCACCATCATCATATGACATTCATCATATAGAAAATTACGATAGGGCATACACATATAAGTTAAGAATAAGATATGACACATGACATAAGTCTTCATCACGATGAGGTTTCTTTCACGGTCACGTGAAACTTAGAATATAGGCATCTATGTACGGATGCAATCCTCTATGGTAGTATGGGATGCCACACGAAGTACATCCAGGTTACTACGGAATCCGTCTCTTAAAAAGTGTGGTTTGTGAAGTCTATCGCACCATGGCTCATTATAACTAAGTTTTAAGTAAAGATGAGAAATAAAATACGTTAAGATGCATATATATTAAGAAAGTAGGGACTTAAGCCCACACAAATATGAAATCGGGGCGGAAACCTAAGCCTAGAACCGAATAAAGATATAACATGTTAAGATACGATGTGAAGGCCAGCTAAACACGAATTAAATTTTACACGTGTCATACCTTACGAGCTACTGTAAGGGTCCAACGTCTGTAGTCGAGATAGGTCTTAAGGACATTATAGCTTTATCTCGAACTAAGGGGACATTGTGGTGACTATATCGGCAATCTCATCTGACTGGATGATGGTTTATGTTTGATATGGAAGTTAGGTGGTTATCTACACGTGGACTTCGCATGATAGGCTCGAGTAGCGATCCTGGCATAGGTCGTTTAAGCAGGATAAGTAAAATACGAAGTACGTTGTGTAGGCATATGGAGTAATAATAAGACTTACGATTTATCACGTATGATAAGTTGATAAGACAAATAGGAAAGGAGATAAGAAAATAGAAGCATCATGCACTCTTTATATTATATAATATGTTCCAGTCTTGATTATGATAGGCTATGAGGTATAGATAAGTTTGTTTCTTTTATTTAAGATGCTAGTTATATTTTTAAAATGCACCGCAATTCAAGCGATTGCACACACGATCACCTAAATAAGTTATGGTGGATCGATTGTGCAACCCGCTGAGTTTACGCAACTGAGTAAACTCACCCCCTCCCAAATCTAACAGTTTTAAGTGAAGATTCTATTTGTCTTGTTTATGATGAAACGAGAGCTGCTGTTCTGGAGGCGGCTTACGTAGATGGAGACGTTGGCTATCACCCGGAGGAAAGCATAGATCTGACAGATTTCTACAAGCCTTGAGAGCCCTTTTGCTTTAGACTTTATTCTTTGAGAGACATATTCTAGTTATTTTGACATTTTTGTGAGTTTACGTTTGGGACTATTTTACCCTACGTAAAACTTATTTTATTTTCTATCTTAGATGCATGATTAGGTTTTACCTTTTTATTGTATTTTATAATTTTTCGCTATTAATTTATGAGTCATTTATCTTTTAATGCTATCCTAAATCCCTCGATCCATATGCTAAGTCAATTTATAAATTATGTGTATGTCCGCTTATCGCCTTAACCAGCGTGTAGGGTCATAATACAGAATTCTAGGCCCTCGAGATCGGATAAGGATTTTGGGTCGTGACAGAGATGGTATCAGAGCCTAGGCTTTGCTTCCTTTAGGGACTAAGTCGTACAATAATACTAACATACGACATTTTGTGAAATCAGGAATTGATGGCTCTACGACGCAGGGAAACAAATAGCTCTCAGGTGAATGAGGCCTCATCACATGAAGGTCCTCAAAAATCTGAAGCGATGCGCCTATTACGTGAGATGGTGGCCGCATTCAGTCAACAAATGACTCAGCTGAAGCAGTCGCACCAACAAGAAATGACTCAGCTACTGCATGAAATGGAGGTGTAAAGAGAACAACAAAGAGAAGCAGCCCAAGAGTTGGTTAATCAACGCCAGGGTACACCTCAACACGAGAACCCACCATACACCCTGGTCAGATTTCAAGTATTCAGCAGAGCTCGACCTCCCTATTTCCATGGTCAGCTTGACCCAGTGCTGCTAAAAATTAGATAAGTATAATCAAGAAATTCTTCGGGATCTCTTTACCTGCAGAACACGAAAAAGTGAAGGGGACAACATTCTATCTGGACCAAGAAGCAGAGAACTGGTGGAAAGCAGCCAAGAGAGTTGCAGATCAAAACAACGAAGAAGAGTGGACTTGACAATAGGTCAGAGAAGTCTACTTCAAAAAGTATTTCTCAGTGATTACCAGGGCACGGAAGAAGAAAGAATTCATGAACCTACGGCAAGGGAACATGACAGTGGTCGAGTACGAGGCCAAGTTTGACCAGCTATCCAGATTTGTTGGGAATCTGATTGTAGATGAAAGTGATAAACTCTTCACATTTCAGAACGGCTTGCGATCATTCTTTCGCGAGAAATTGGCCGCAATGAAGATAGAATCATACGGAGAACTTGTGGATCGTGCTCAGATCCAGGAAAGAGAATCAGGTGAAATGCTTAACAGAAGGAATGCCCAATTGGAAGTTTAAAAGGGAAAAGCTATTCAAAAGGGCTCTTTTGTCCCACAGAGACCAATCTCAAGTTTCGCTCAGAGAACACCATTTCCTCAGGCTCAGTACGAAAATAAAAGGCCACGTCTCACACCGCAGACACAAGTGGGTTCCACTTTCTCAGGAGAAAATGTCCTTCCACAACCACGTCAGCCACAACGAAAGTTCACACCTTACGAACCTTGCACAAGATGTAGCATATGGCACATGCCTGGAGTGTGCATGCAAGATACCGGTAAATATTTTCGGTGCAGAAAAGAGGGACACATGGTTAAGGATTACCCCGAGAGAGCTCCAGTATCAGGCTCTCAATACAATACTCAAGCAAAGCCTACGAGCCAGGGCCGCGTATTTGCAATGTCACAGCAAGACACTATGGCTAGCGACAAAGTTATTCAAGGTACCTTTACTACTTCAAATCAAGTTATTTTTTTTTATGTATTGCAAGGTTTGTTATCATAAACTTTCATTATGTGAAATTCCTTGTATGAATTTGATAAAACTCTAAACCTTGCTGTTACACTTGAAAGTATTTTAACACGCCTTATGCTAACAGGTAACCTCTCCGTTTATCAGTATAAATGCAACATTAAACACTTAGCTCTCGTTCTTATAGACTCAGGGTCTACATATTCATTCATCAATCCAGGGTTTATGCCAGAAATTCAAGTTAATCTCGTACTCTTAGAAAAGAGATTGACTATCTCGACACCGTCCGAGAACACCATGATGGCTACTTTAATCTGTCGAAACACAATAATCAATAATATTAAAGGCCATGACCTTCTAGTAGATCTCGTCGTATTGGAATTTCAGGATTTCGACATCATTTTGGGCATGAACTGGCTAGCCACATATCATGCCCCGATTGACTGTTTCTCTAAAGTGGTCACCTTCTAACCACTCGGAGAACCTCCATTCAGATTTCGGGGAATAAAAAGGAAGGGAGCACCTTTATTGACAGCATTGGACGAGGAGTAAGACAAGATTGTCGATCCTATAAAAATTCTAGTCGTCAGAGATTTTGTCGACGTATTTCCTAAAGACTTACCAGGTATACCACCCGACTGAGAAATCGAGTTCAAAATTGATTTGATCCTAGGGACCACACCAATTTCTAAGGCACCATACCAGATGGCCCCTACAGAATTAAAGGAACTGAAAATACAACTCAAGGAACTGTCAAATAAGAAATTTAACAGACGCAGTCAGTCACCATGGACAGCCCCAGTGCTCTTCGTAAAGAAGAAAGATGGTTCAATGAGGCTATGCATCGATTACCGTTAGTTGAATTGTGTAACTATCAGAAATCGATACCCTCTCCTACGTATCGATGATTTATTTGATCATCTCCAAGGTGCCAAGTGTTTTTCGAAGATTGATGTTAGATCGGGTTATCACTAGCTGAAAGTGAGAGAAGATATTCCAAAAATGGCTTTCACTTGCAAGAATGGTTTGTAGGAATTCTTAGTCATGCCATTCGGACTAACAAATGTCCCAGCTGTATTCATGGACCTAATGAATCGGGTGTTCAGGCAGTATCTTGATGAATTCATCATAGTATTCGTAGATGACATTCTCATCTACTCATGTTTAGAGGAAGAGCATGAGGAACACCTGCGTCTAACACTTCAGACACTCCGAGATCACCAGTTATATGCTAAACTCAGTAAGTGTGAGTTTTGGCTTAAACAAGTGACCTTTCTTGGACACGTGGTATCAGCAGAAGGAGTGATCGTCGATCCTTCTAAGATTGAAGTAGTTATAGAATGGAAAGCACCGACGAATTTTACCGAAGTTACGAGTTTCCTCGGATTGGCAGGTTACTATCGTTGCTTTGTTGAAGGATTTTCATACATTGCTCTACCACTCACCTGCCTCACATGGAAGAATGTCAAATTTGTATGAATCGATGAATGTGAAGCAAGTTTTTTGAATTGAAGAAGAGGCTTACTACTGCACCAATCCTCATCCTACCTTCTACTTCGGGCACTAGTGAATTTGAAATGTTTTCGAATGCATATCGCCAGAGACTTGGTTGTGTGCTTGAACAAAGTAAGAAAGTTATCGCTTATGGGCAAGACAACTCAAGCCTCACGAAAAGAACTATCCAGTTCATGACTTGAAACTGGCTGCAGTTATCTTCGCCTCAAACTATGGCGACACTATCTCTACGACGAAACGTTCACTATTTATACGGATCACAAAAGTCTCAAGTACCTTTTCTCACATAAGGACCTGAATTTGAGATAACGTAGATGGATGGAATACATGAAAGATTACGACTGCTCCATAAATTACCACCCGAGAAAAGCTAATGTCGTCACTGATGTACTCAGTAAGAAATCTTCGGAACTGTTAGTCAGATTAAAAACTTGGAAGCCCTTCGATGAACTCGCCGACGAAGACATTTACCTCCAAAAAATTGAAGATGGTGTATATTTGGCAAGAATTGTGTGAGTTCGTTCATTTTAGATAAAATCAGGGAAATACAGCGTACTGACCCAGAGATCATCGAAATCATAGGATCGAAATTCAATTTCAGCCTCAGGACTGATGAGACGTTACTCTTCAGGTAAAGACTGTGCGTACTCAATGGCCCCCAAGTGAAAAAGGAGATACTTGATGAGGGTCATAAATCAGGATATTCAGTATATCTAGGTAGCACTAAAATATATCAAAATCTAAGAACTTGGTAAAAAAAATAGCTGAATACATGTTGAGGTGCTTAGCGTGTCAACAAGTCAAGGTAGAACATCAAAAACTAGCCGAACTTATACAACCCTTACCCATCCTGGAATAGAAATGGGAAAACATATCTATGGACTTCATCGTAGGTTTACTAAAGACGATGAAGAAGAATGATGCCATTTGGGTGATAGTTGACAGATTGACTAAGTCAGCTCATTTCTTACTATTCAAGACTACTACAGATGGGAACAAGTTGGCCGAAATATATCTGAAGGAAATTGTCAAACTATATGGGGTTCCAGTTAGCATTGTCTTCGATCGAGACTTAAAATTTACTTCTAAATACTGGGCATCCTTTCAAGAAGCTCTGAGCACTCAATTAGATTTTAGTACTGGCTTCCACCCCTAGACGGACGGCCAAACTGAAAGAGTGAATCAAGTAGTTGAGGATATGTTACGAGCATGCATGCTCAACTTTCGAGGCAACTGGGACGATCACCTCTTGCTGATCAAGTTCTTTTACAATAATAGCTACTAAGCAAGTATAGGAATGTCCCCTTTCATAGCATTATACGGCAAAAGTTGTAGAATGCCATTGTGTTGGGATGAAGTTGGAGTTAGGAAGATGCTTGGACCCGAACTAGTCCAAACTACGACTGAGAAAGTCAAATTGATACGCGAACGACTTAAGATAGCCCAGGATCGTTAGAGAAAGTACGCTGACCCTCACCATCATAATTTAGAGTTCGAGGTAACACATTTAAAATTTCGAACTTTAAATTTCATTGCAATTGTATTCATAGTTAAATACTAAAATTTGTTTAATAGGTTGGCGAACAAGTATTCATTCGCATCTCTCCGACTAAGGGAGTCATGCGCTTTGAAAAGCGTGAGAAACTGAGCCCTAGATACGTAGGGCCTTTCGAAGTCATAAAGCGTATTGGCGAGGTGGCGTATAAAGTCGCTCTACCGCCATAATACACGGGAATCTATGATATTTTTTATGTATCAATGTTGAGGAGATACATCTATGACCCATTACATATAGTGGAGATCGAACCCGTCGATAAAAAGGAGGATCTCACCACCATAGTGAGATCGATCAGGATTCTCGATCAGAAAGTTCAAATCTTCAAGAACAAAAAGATGAGATTGGTGTTGGTTCAATGGCAACATCACACGCCAAAGGAGGCAATCTGAGAGAATAAAGACGAAATCAAAGAAAACCATCCTGAGCTTTTTGAATAACCGGTATGTAATTTTCGGAGACAAAAATATTTTTTTTAGAGGGGGAGAGTGTAACGACCCTAATGATTTTTATTATCGTTGAATCTTTAATTTTTGATGAGAAGCTGAGATTATGGAGAAGTATCTCGAGCTCATCGTCTCATTTACATAATTTTCGAGGATGAAAATAATATTAAGGGGAAGAGAATATAACAATCCAGATTTTTAACTTTATTTAACGGTATTAGATGATGTACCACATAGTGCATGGTACTAATGCTCTATATCGGAACCCACCTACTTTTAGAAATAGTCTGATTCTTTTATATTAATATTAGGCTCATTGTGAAGTACTCATCGATACGATTCCAATGATATATAATTTATTAATTTTCGACAAGAAAATAAAAAGTTACGCCCGTTTGAAGAGTGAAGCAGGTTAAAAGGCATAACTGTAATTTCAGGAGAGAATCACCATTTTGCCTTGGTGCTTACACAAAGCACTAGAACAAAACATCTTCTCAAGTTATTCAAGTCACGTATGAATTCTCCTTGCGTGGGAAAACTACTATTTTATTAAATCTTATACGGAAAGTCTTAATTAGAGTTAACCTAGAAAGGGAATTAGATATATAATCACTTTTTTTCTCAGTTATCTCTCTCTATTCTCTCTTCTCTGTAAAAGCTCCTGCAGTGCCATCTTTTATAACTCCTCGTCAGATCTCTATCGATTTTTCAATCTTATTAGAGAATCTTTCACCATCAAAGTTCCTCATCACTGCGATCGATCTATCGTAAGAATAAAATTCTCGTAAAAAGACTCAGGCATATCGTCTCTCGAATCTGATCTCTATCAACCCAAATCATCGTAGGATTCGAATCACGCTTTAACATGTGAGTGCTTCTAAATTCATCTTAAATTATTCAGATTCAGTTATTTCTTAAAAGGAAAACTCAAATTTTTTTCTAAATTTTGACAAATTTCGGATCTTAAAAAATAAAAATTTGGCCCAAAACGATAGGATCATTTTCCTATATTTTCGTGAAATTCGGCAAAACTCTTCAACAGACACAGCCTCGGTATTTTGGCCATAACTTTTTACTTCAAATTCGGATTGATGTGATTCATACAACATTGGAAAGAAGACTTCAAGATTTACAACTTTGTTTGAAATAATAATTTCATGAATTTAATATTTTTAAGGTCAAAATTAAGCTGCAAGTCGGGATATTTTTTAGATGATCCAAGATTGTACGGATTTGACATAATTTTTTTAAACTCTTGAGCTACTTTATGCTCAACTTGTCTCCAGACTTATAAATCACTAAAATTATATAAAATATATTAAATAGCTTTTATCGAATAATAATTTATAAGTTTAAGGGGTCAAATATTAATATTTTTCAATACTTACCATTCTATTACTTCTTTTGAGCCTTCTACAACCCTTGAATGGACATGTGTGCCATTTTAAAATTCAAAATACGTTTGATTGTTATACCAATTGACCTTCAATTTCTATGGATATAATTAACCCCAATAAAATATATTTTCGACTCAATCATAAAATAAATGTAGTTAAATATTTCTTATTCTCTGTTTTACTTTAATGCTTCATATGTTATGTTCTATATTATTTTTTTCAAAAATATAAAATACTTAGGGTTTATATTATAGTTCATTTTTATATATGTTCACCATCATCATATAACATTCATCATGTAAAAAATCACGATTGGGCATACGCATATAAGTTAAGAATAAGATATGACATATGACATAAGCCTTCGTCATGGTAAAATTTCTTTCACGGTCACGTAGAACTTGGAATGTAGGCGTTCGTCCATATACGGATGCAACCCTCTATGAAATTATGGGATGCCACATGAAGTACATCAGGAATATTACGGAACCCGTCCCTTGAAAAGCATGATTTGTGAAACCTATCACACCGTGACCCATTATAACTAAGTTTTAAGTAAAGATGAGAAATGAAATACGTTAAGATACATGTATGTTAAGAAAGTAGGGACTTAAGCCCACACAAATATGAAATCGGGGCGGAGACTTAAGCCCAGAATCGAATAAATATATAATATATTAAGATACGTTGTGAAGGTCAGCTAAATACAAATTTAGTTCTACACGTGTCATACCTTATAAGCCACCGTAAGGGTCCAATGTCTACAGCTGAGACGGGTCTTAAGGACATTATAATTTTGTCTCGAACTAAGGAGACATTGTGGTGACTATGTCGGTAATCTCATCTAGCTAGATGGTGGTTTATGTTATGATGTGAAGGTTAGGTGGTTATCTACATGTGAACCTCGTGTGATAGGCTCGAGCAGCGATCCTGATACAGGTCATTTAAGTAAGATAAGTAAGATATGAAGTACGTTGTGTAGGCGTATGGAGTTATAATAAGACTTACGATTTGTCATGTATGATAAGTTGATGAGACAAATAAGAAATGAGATAAGAAAATAGATACATCATGCACTCTTCATATTATATAGTATGTTCCAGTCTTGATTATGATAGGCTATGAGGTATAGATAAGTTTGCTTATTTTATTTAAGATGTTGGTTATATTTTAAAAATATACCGCAATTCAAGCGATTGCACAAACGATCACCTGGGTAAGTTATGGTAGATCGATTGTGCAACCCGCTGAGTTTACGCGACTGAGTAAACTCACCCCCCTCCCAAATCTAACAGTTTCAGGTGAAGATTCCATTTATCATGTTTATGATGACGCGGGAGCTGCTGTTCCGGAGGAGGCTTACGTAGATAGAGACGTTGGCTATCATCTGGAGGAAAGCGTAGATCCGACATATTTCTACGAGCATTGAGAGTCCTTTTGCTTTAGACTTTATTCTTTGAAAAATATATTCTTGTTATTTTGATATTTTTGTGAGTTTACGTTTGGGACCATTTTACCATACGTAAAACTTATTTTATTTCCTATCTTAGATGTATGGTTAGGTTTTACATTTTTATTATCTTTTACGATTTTTCGCTGCTAATTTATGAGTCATTTATCTTTTAATGTTATCTTAAATGTCTCGATCCATATGCTAAGTCAATTTATAGATTATGTGTATGTCCGCTTATCGCCTTAATCGGCGTACGGGGTCATAACACAAAATTCTAGGCCCTCAAAATCGGGTAAGGATTATGGGTCGTGATATTAACCTTCACAAAGCACAAAGTCTACCACTAGAACAATTCACTAAAGTATATAAAGAGCAAAAAAAAATTAATACATATATAATTTTACAAAAACATTAAAATTATTAAACAAAAAAATGTCGGGTCTTCCCGTTCATCATCGGGATATGTTCAACAGTTTAGATAGTCTTATGGGCTTCCTGCAACGTACTGTCACATCATCCTACTCTTTGGAGGATGACGACGAGGATGATGCTACCTCTTTAACATTCTTTGAAGGAATTTTAAATTAGGCCAATTTTGTTGGAACGACCTAATCAATATGTATATGATTTTCTTTTATTTTGTATCTAATTTCATTTGTAGATATTTTCTTTTTTTAGTATTTGCTTAAAAAAAATTATACAAATTTTTAACATTAATTGATTAGATGACTACCTTATGAAAATTTTTTGACTATATATATATATATATATATATAAAGATTTTATTAATATGAGCCAATTTAGGTGACACGTATCCGATATAAAGTGTCCAATTTTGTTTGCACCGGATACGTATTAGTTTAGACCCGTTTAAATGGGGCGCGATTAGTGCTTTGGTGGGTGCAAATAGGACACCTAAATTCAAATTAATGCACTCGAATGGAGTGCCAGTGGCGGGCACTAGTGTCAACTGGACATGATTTTGTTGCCCAAAAGGGTAAGCAATTTAAGGGTTTATTGAATTCTGTGCAATTCAAATATATACTTGATTTGAGGCCGAAAATGCGCTTTCAAAATCTTGAAAAAATCAAATGAAACAGGGTAAAATTTGATAGGTCATAACCTTTAAACCAGAATAGAATTGATGAGGACACTTTGTAACGTGTGGGTTATCCATTTTCCCTTTGCTAGAGTTGCTCTTCTTTAGGTCTATTGGGTGATATGCGGTTGCGGAAGCTCTCTAGATTCTGACCTTGAGCATCTCTTTTTTTGTAATAGTTTTCGTAGCAACTGTTTTATTTCTTCATTAATCTTGGTAGAATGGTGAGGCCCAATTACCTCAATACCTCTTGCTAATAATAATAATAATAATAATAATAATATGAATTTATAATAATAAAAATCTGCCATGTTCCCAGAATTTTGAACTGCAAAATTAGTAGTAGTCATTTCTTCTCTGCTTCAAAGATGAACTGCAAATTTAGTAGTAAACTAGTAGTCATTTCTTCCCTACCTCAAAATTAGTAGTAGTCTTTTAATAAGATCACTGTCAAGTGGAATACATCTAAGTCGCCTCATTTGAAGATCATGATGTAAAATAACTTTAAGGCAATAAACTAGCATGAAATATAATCTCTATCATCTGATTGGTCAGAGTCAACCACTGAATCAGATGATTGCCTTAGACTGTAATTAGGTAATGAAAATCTTTACATCATGATCTTCAAATCCGACAGCTTAAAACCGTGCTCTACTTGACACACATTTCTAAAGATACACATGTCAAGCCTAAATATTTGAAGTTTTAGGTACAAAAGATACACATGTCAAGCCTAAATATTTGAAGTTTTATCCCCACCAATGCTGGTAAAAGGTAACTTTCACAAATCTAGAACCCCTGAAAATGAGAAAAGTCAGCTTTTTGACATGATTCAACACCCTAAAGGCCATCATTCATAAGCTTCCAAATCTCATCGTTCAGGGAGAAGAGTCGATCAAAAAGGTTTTGGATAGCCTTTTAGCCACCAAATCCATCAAAAGCTGATTTTCACGAATATTAAGTGCAGTAATATTGTTAATGTAGATTGCCGTGGGGAAAGGCTCTTCATAAACATGAGCCAGTGGTAAAGTAAAGACCACAGCAATACGTAGGCATATATCCGAAAAGGTGACGACCAATTTTTATATCTTACTATTGAAAAGATAATAAAAAGGGATCGCATATAAAACATTAACACCAAAATGAAAAAATTGTACGAATCGGGATCATCCACGTGTGATCGAATCAAATCCCTTAGCAAGACCATGAACGGTCGGATTAAATCCCAAGCACCCCAGTAGTCCCTGTCTATAAGGCAAAAAAGTCTTTTTCCTCAGCTCCGCGGAAACCGCCCGGTTCGCCGTGTAATGTAATTCGTGAGCCGAAACCGGGCCTCTCCGGCTGCTCCTCGAACCGGAAACCGAACCGCCACTATCGGTGGACCGGAAGCTCGAGTTCTTCACATCTTCACTCTTCTTCAACAAGTGTTTGGTCGACCCTTCAGAAGCACTCCTAAACAACAGAAAATCTTTTAATCTCCATATCTTATGGGTCTTCGAACCAGAACCAGACGAAGAAGAAGAGGTGGTTTTTGAATTTAAAGAAGATGGTTTTAATGGATTCTGATGCTGCTGTTGCTTTTGTAGTTCTTGTTGTTCCCACCCAAAATCCGAAACCCGAAACGGAGAAAGCGATCTGGCTCCTCTACGGCCCGATTTCGAAGCAGAAATCGAAATTCTTTCTCTCCCGCGTTCTCTTTCAGCTCCCCCCTTTCTAGTCTCTTCGATCGCTGCTGCAAAAGGGTCGAAATCCACGCTTTTATGACGCGGCGAGAAGAATTTCTTCCGCGGCGATTTAGGGGATGAATTTGAATTGGGAGGAGTTTCGATTTGTAATCTGGGGGGAGGTTTCAACGGTCGGATTTTTCCCTTTTCGAATAGCTCGTCGGCGGTGAGAGATGCTGCTTTATCTAATTGGCCGCTGAAATCAAAGGCAAAATCGTCGTCTTCGGTTTCGGTGGGTTTGGGTGTACCTGGTTTCTCTTCCCAGCCAAAAGGGATCAAAGGGCTGTTATTGAAGTCAGTGTAGATGGTAGCGGAACGTGTCGGGCTTGTGGGAGCGCTGAAGTAGTTTAAATCACCGAAACGTTTCGGGCTGGAAGGGGCGCTGATGTAGGGAGAAGAACAAGTGCTGTCGAAATGGAAGTCAGTTGGGGGAACTGGTATCACCACTTCCATTTTCGTTTTTTGTTTTGGTTTCGCTTTCTAATTGAGAGAGAGAGAGAGAGAGAGAGAGAGAGGGAGAGACTTGAACAGAGATGGTGAATAGCTGTTTGGTTTTTTATATATGAGAAGAAAATAAAAAAAATAAGAAGGTGAAGAGAAGGCGGTGAGCGCAGCTCTGATTGACCGACAAAGGCAGAGTCGTTTGGCAAGGCAGCCGCCTTTAAGACCATTTTAATTTAATATTTTTTTTTGGATAATTTTATCTACAATCCAAATTCTTCCTTTTCAACCAAAGTATTGGATGATTAAGCTGACTCAGACGATGAAGATTATTTTTAGAATATAAATTATGTGGAGATCAAGATACGATACCATTACACATCCAAGGAAAATGAACATGACCGATCGCATACACCAAATATTATTATTTTATTTATTTATTTTATTTTATTTATAATTTACATTAAAATATTATTTTTTATTATATATTTACTCATGATTTACATCAAATATAATTTTGAGATCACTTTTTAGAATATGAGCCACCTGTAGCGCTATATTAGGTTGGACGAGTTGAATTTGGGCTCGAATAAAAAGCCTGAGTATGGTTCAAGGCCTGGTTTTGGCTTTATTGTTAGGAGAAAAATAATTAGGATGCAGCCAGGCCCAATAAAGCCTGACTATTTTAAGAGAAAAGGCGGGCTCGATCCAAATCTGGCCCAGCCCAAACTCGGTTTGAACCACGTTTAGGCTAAAATAAAAGCCAGAGCTCGAAATGAGTTGGATCGAGCCCCACCCAGCCTGACAAAGCCTAACCACTTTAGGGGACAATTGCAAGCTCGGCCCAAATATGATCTGACCTGAGCATGGTTTGGCCTAGGTTTGGGCTAAAATAAAAGCCTGAGATCAAACTGAATCGAGTTGAACCCGGCCCAAATTTTTATTTGAGTCGATTTTGGGCCTAATTTTCCAATGAAAATAATTGGGCTGACTGCAAACCCAACC
The DNA here is from genome assembly GCA_021018995.1 of Chloranthus sessilifolius. Lineage (NCBI taxonomy): Eukaryota > Viridiplantae > Streptophyta > Magnoliopsida > Chloranthales > Chloranthaceae > Chloranthus > Chloranthus sessilifolius. The sequence goes on from CM037586.1 coordinate 63,558,103, forward strand.
CAAACCCAGCCTACCATGACTCTAACAGCCCTAGTTATGTCGAATCAAAATCTAATTGTATGATGATTAGATGATAAGTTATAGGGAACTAAGACTTGCACATGAGATTAGATGATAAGTTATAGGGAACTACGACTTACATATGAGATTAATACAGTCACACTTGATTAAAAGGAAAGACTACCATTTTGGAATCTATGCCACTGGGAAAATCATCCAAGCCATATGATCTCAAGAACATGATGTAAAGTTCTTTGAGGCAAACAATTGGCACAAAACTTGATCTCTATCATACGGTTCAACAGTCAAAGGCCATCATCTAGTGCACTGCTTGACTCTGACAAATCAGATAATAGAGATCACGTTTCATGCCAATTGTTGGCCTCAAAGATCTTTTCATCATATCTTCAAATCAGACGACTTAGATGATCTTCCACATGCCCCATAATCCAAAAATAACAAAGTCTTTCTTTTTAACCATATGCCACGATAAAAAAAAAACTTGTGTACAAGTTGTAGCTTGTTAAGCTATAATATGAAGGTTACCTTAATTTGTTCGCGCCTATCCAATCTATAAGGGCACCTATGTTCGAAACCCTCTTAAATCGGTGATTACTTCGACTTAGATGATGGAGATCGTTTTCCATCCCTACCTTCCTCACATTGGATCTTGAGACCATGAGCATATCATCAGACGGTCTCATTTTTTCTTCTACGTAGTATGGATCTCCAAAAAATGGCCCTAAAATCACATGACATGTATCATTTTTTTTTATTTATACTCTGGGTATCCGGGGCCTCTTAGAGCACCCGCCTAGTCCCAGGGGCACATGCACACCCCAAATTAGCATATATCGGATAAGCACATGACATAAATCCCTAGGGTGATCTCGAGGAAGGGAGGGGATTCAAACTCACATCTCATGTTTTTAGAAGTAGGTACTTGGCCAGCTCGCTTAACCCTAAATTAGCACATGGCATGTATCATGATCAAACAAGATTTTAAGGTCATATTTTTTGAGATCAGTGCCACTTGAAATAAAAAATAGCTCGTATACTAATAATCTTAGGGTCTCAAGACCAATAGTTCGGAAGATTTGAGTGAAAACAAATTTCCATCATCTGACTCAAAAGCAGACAACAGGTTTCACTAGGTCTCGGATGTAGGCACCATCAGGTTCGGGGCGGACAGAGGTACCCTACACTACAAAAATAAGGTGTATTAGCGGCACTTGTTTTTAAGGCAATTTTTGGTAGCCGCAAGACTTATAGCGGCAGTTTTTCGTAGCAGCAAGACTAATAGCGGCAGTTTTTTGTTAAAAAAACTGCCGCTAATAATCTTATTTTTTGTAGTGCTAATTCTAAGATGTATTATGTTAAATATTGATATGAACAAAGCTCTCAAAGCAAGTCACGGTTTAAGCACACTAGCTCAAGTTGAAAGAAAAATATAGGGTTGATAGAGAAGGTAGCCTTGTTTTTTTATATATTTTCGTTAATTTCCTTATTTTGGTACCATTATTCAGACACTGTGGGACCGTGGTCTCACCCATCTCCTCTATCCCCAATAGACGATCATTTTTTATACACCTTGTACACATCCCAAAAGTGTCTCTTAAAAACATAGAGCATGATGACACTATCACATGATTTTAGAGGGTCACTATTTGAGAAATGTGCCTTGTGATATATAAAAATTGATAATCGGATGGTACGCCTATTATCCCAAGATCTATTGAGTAGAAGATTGGAACCGAAAATAAACTCTACCATCAGATTCAAGGTGATCAATGCATCCCATCCGGAGGAGATGAGGTGAGGTAAACTAGTTTAGGGAGTGTTAAGTAATGGTTACCCGTTTTATTATTGTAAGAAAGAATAATTGATAAATCTGAAAGATTGTCGATGATGTGACGAAGGCCAATAATCCATGTGCGCCCTGCACGTTTTTTTTGACTTTTTCTTACTTTATTAATTACATTGATTGACTCCAGTAACCGACAATAATGAATAAAGAAAGCTCGCCTTGGGTTACTAACCCGATCACCAGCAAGGGTGAGAGAGTCATCACTCCTAAGCTCTCTACATAGAAAAGAATGCCCCAGAGTCCGACCCTAATCAGGTTCGGGCAAAAAGTCTATGGCTAAGAAAATAAGAGCCAAACGTCTATGGCTAAGAAAATAAGAGCTTGCTTGAATAAAACTATGGGAACGTGGGGAAATAAAATAAAAATTTTATATTTTCTCATGGATATTTAAATGGTTGGAAATCATAATATTCCTTTGTTTTCCTTCATTTTCCGCTGTTTGGATAATCACATTGCTAGCTGGAAAACACAGAATTAATTAAATCCTGTGTTTAGATATATATATATAGAAAATTATAAGAAAATAATATATTCTAACAAAAAAAATAGCCAAAAGACCAAAAAATTATATATGTATTAAGTTTTTTTTCTTTATAGTGAATTGCTCTGATAGTAGACTTAGTGTCTTGCGACGGTTAGGTTTTAGGTTCAAATCTTGTTACATGTAATAAATTGTTTATTTTTTTTTTCATTAATTATACTAGAGCATATACAACTTATATGTGAGTATATAGCTCTACAACATGGTAGAGCCCTTATGAGAGAAATATCTCTAAAAATAAGTACCTAAATAGATGGAGGGGGAGCTTAAAAATAAGCCAAAATTGTGGGATTTAGTTAAACAAAATCAAAGAAGAAATATTTGTTATGAAAACAAATATCATAAAAAAAATTGTTTGAAATTTTTTGATAATTTTGGGTGGTCAAGATAATTTTGGATGGATGAGAATCCACTAATATAAATTAGGACCCCTAAAGCTTAGTAACAAATTTTTAGAAAGTTTGGGTGGTCAATATACCACCCAAGTCATATGTGGTTCTCCCTATGATTTTTGAGGATGCGTGTCATATAGAATCAACATTAGACCGTCTGATAGGGGCATCATGATCTTAAGATCTATAATGAAGAAGATTGAAAAAAAAAAATACTCTCCATCATTTTATTCAAATCAGTCAATGGTTTTCGTTCGTGAAAAAATTGTGTGGTATTATGAGAAGAGTCATACGGATGAGAAGTTCGAAGGTTTGGAAGATAGAAAACCGAGGGATCCCTTCGGCATTTCTTTTCGGATTTTGACGAAAAATATGAAGATAATTTTCGACCCTTTAAATGTCATCCAAACAACGTGAATCTCGGCAATTCATTTGCCGCATATGAGTTTTCCCTTATTTCCCCTTGTTTTCCTTAAAACCAAACATGCCCTAAGAGTTTATTATTATGGTGTGCAAGCTCGGATTAGGACCCGAACCAGACTAAGCATGTTTCGCTAGGATTAACTCGGGTTGAGCTTGGACTAAATGTTGAGAACTAGGCCCAACACATCCACCAGATCTTGAAAAACACCCATATAAGTGAGTGTTTTATTGTCAAATGCTCAATCTTGAAAGACACCCGACCACATATTTTCATTTTAAAAATCACCCACATAAATGGGTGCTCCGTGGTCTTCTTCTCAGGTTAATACACTGATGATGTCAGCGATGCCGATGCCTACGACAATTTCAGAGAGGAAGAAGAAACAGCCCATGAAACCCTAAGGCCATGTTCGAGAGCCAAGAAAATGAGTTTTCTTGAGAATTTTGTACAGAAAATGGGTTTCTGGGCATTTTCTGATATTTGTTTGTGTTTGAGAGTTTTCTTGGTTTCTGTGTTTTCGGAAAACTTTCTTCAGAAAGCAACATTTGAATACCGTGATCATAGACTACACGGTATTCAGTCTTACCATTAAGAGGAGAAGTGTTATTGCCACACTTATTAAAACAAGTGTTACTGCCATACTTTTTTAATTTTTGTCACGCCACTTCAACAATGAAGACATCGTTGACTTATATGAATCAGATGATGTAGAACGTTTTCCATCCCAAGATTTCACACAATAGATCTTTAGATCACTGGCCTACCATCAAAGAATCAGATTTTGGTTCCATGTGGCACACATCCCAAATCGTAAACATGAATCACTTTTGATGGTACTCTATGATCACGTTCATTTTTTGAGAAGTGCGTCACTTGGAATCAACATCTGACCGTCTGATGCAAGGCCCATGATCTCAAGATCATTTTATGCATGATTTGGATGGTAAACGCTCTACATCGTCTAATTGACACCAATCAACAATATTTTCTTTGTTTAAATTGGCCGATTTGTTTTTAGAAACATTTTAATCGCTATTTTCTGAAAAAATGTTCGTTCACGATTAAAACGCATTTTATTAAAACAAAAAAGATTACTTGAAAAATGTGTTTTTTGCGTTTTAAGCGCATTTTTTCTCGATAAGGATCGGGTTAAGGGTTTCAGTAACGGGTCGGCCTGATTCGTCAAATTATTTATTTATTATTTATTTTTTTTCCTTCACCGATTTTTTCCCGATTTCTAACTTGGTAATTATGCCTGGCCCTATGTTGACTCCTGTCGTGCACAGACGGTATTCTATGGGTAGGGTTGTCATTCCATAGAGCAACCCGATATTTTACTGGGTCGGGCATCAGGAATGAGACATCCAACTCAGGTCGACTAAGAGGTTGGGTCGGGTTGGGCGAAAATTAGGTCGTGTCGGGTCAATGCGACCTAAGCCGATATTTTATATGTAAAAAATATGGAAAATAGGTAGGGGTGTTATCGGGTTGGTTCGGGCCGGTTTTCATGCTAAACCGAATCGATAATTATTGGTTTCTAGTTTCTCAGACCGAAACCGAACTGATAACTATTGGTTTTCGAGTAAGTCTCCAACGGTGCACACGTTTAAGACAACATTTTGAGAATCTGTCCAACCAAAGTGTTAAACACATTACCGATTTAAAGTACATAAATTTTGACGATCATCCTATTAATATAAGTGCTTTTATGAAGGTTATAAATACGTGCGGCTATAGGGCGTGGAAGTACATAATGCACTTTATTGCACTTTCTTGAGAAAATGTAGAACACAAGAAAATATCAGAAATGCTAAGAAAATGAGTTTTTGAGTAGCTCAAGAACAACCCCTCAAAAAATAACTTTCCTCTGACAATTAATTTCCGGGCAAAAACTGAGGTAGTCATTTTTCTCAGAAAATGAGTTTCTCGACAGAAAGTGTCAAACGAGCCCTAAGAAGAGGAAGCCATTGAACCCTCTTGAAATCGTAAGAAAAAAAGAGAGGAGAAGCCCAGAAAGCCATCTTGAAACCCTATTTAATCACACCCACCCTAAACCTTAAGAATAAGAAAAGAAGAATAAGAGACTCTAAATATGACCGTAGGTGCCTACCGTTTGTAGTTTAAAATTGACAGCAGGTACTCACTGTCAATTTTTATCAGTTGGTACCCACTGTTTGTAGTTTAAAATTAACAGTATGTACCTACCGTCAATTTTAAACCACTGACAATAGGCATCTGATCAGTTACATAATATATCAATTTATTACCCTTAACTTAGTTATGTTAAGACTTAGCTTGCTACTAATAAGTTAATGATGGGAAAATATTAAGAAAAATCAATAAAAAAAGAGTCAAATTGTTAATATTCATCAAAATAAACTCAAAAGAATAGCAAAAAGACGATAGAACTGAAAAGACGATTCGTCATATGCTAAAAAATAAGAAAATGTGTTTTACGATTGAGCGCTGAAGCTGAAGAGAGAGAAATGAGAAATCGTAATTTACGATTCTCCAGAAAATGTTCAAAAGTAAAGGTGATACAAAGAAGAAAATGATCAATCGTAATCCAGAGAATCGTCAACTGAGAGAAAGCTGTGTGAGAGATAGAAAATCATGATTTACGATTTTCTAAAAAAAACTATAATAGAAGAAAGAAAATCGTGGTTTAGGATTTTACAGAAAAAACTTATCGTTGCTGATACTGCTGCTGATGATCACGTGAAGATTAACACCGCCATGCACTGAATTAGAAGAACTCTTGAAGTAGAAGTTTGGCATATCACGGATTTGAGAAGATTGATAAAGATAGACTCCAGAAGATCTCTACCACTGAACAATCCAAAAGCCCATCAACAGAAGGGAAGCAAGGAAAGATAAAGTTAGAAGTAGTGTTATATTAGGATAGTTTTGTTTTAGTAATTTCTTTTATTAGAATTAGAAGTATTGTAAACCGACTTCTTATGATCTATAAATAAGAGAGTCCGGTATAAGAATAAAGCATTGAAGAAATTCTCAGCATCAATTGACGACTGAGGTTAGATTTTCTTCCGATCAAATTTAGATTAGATATCCAAGGTTTCTCAAGAACAATTGATGACTGCAATTGAGAGTTGAAGATTAGAGTAGATATCTGTAGTTTCTCAGAAGCAATTGACGATTGTGACTGAGGGGTGAAAGATATAATTTTATTACAATTTCCTGCTTTGTAAACATCTTCAAATTTTAATTTTAATTGACGATTCAAGTTGAAGTTTGCAGATTAGTGTAATGATTTTTACTTTTCCATGTGTAGTTTTCTAAAATTTGATTGACGCCCAAGTTTTAGGATATTGTTGATTAGATTAAATATATATTGATAGGATTTTAGTATTGATTGAGGACCAATGCTAGGAAACTTGATATATAGTGTAACGGTACTGTTTAAATTCATAAATATCTGATAGCTGAAGATTGTGATTGACGACCATAATCTGAAGAAGGAGGATGATAATTTATTTTCTATAATTTAGATTAAGAAATAATTCTTTTATTCATATTTCTCCAATTTTTTAAAAACTTAAAAGATAAATATAAGTTTTCAGAAAAATTAAGTTAATATAGAAAAATCTTGTCTTCATGGGAACGATCTTATACTAGCTCTACAATTTCCATTATGCGCTTACAATAGGTTAAAACTTAATTAGATACATATATAAGTAGCGTGAACAGCACCCACCGTTATATTTAAAGATCCTTCTTCTTTCTGTTTTTTTTCTTTTTTTTTATGGTTTCAAATTTTTTTTATTAGTTTGAAGGGTGTTTCATTCTAGAAGAAGAAAACGAAGAAGTGAGTTTCAATAGGATTTCTTGGGCTTGATTGCAATGAGTTTTATGGTTTCCTTTCATCAGAAGAAGAAGTGAGTTTCATTTTAAAAGAATAAAAAGAATAAAAAACAGGTTTCAAAGGTTCAATTTTAATGAATTTCATTTTAGTAGAAAGAGAAAAAGTGGGTTTGAAGAGGATTTCACGGCTTTCATGAGTTTCATTCTATAGGAAGATTCGCTAGAATGGGGCCCAAATGACGTCGAAATGGCGCGACTGTATGGCTCATCGTAATGGAGTACTCGCCGGAATGTACGGAGTTGCCGGCGTGGGGACTCACCGGAATATATGACTTATTGGGACAATAAAGAGAGAGAGAGAGAGAGAGGAAGAAGATGAAGAAGAGCACCAACATAAATGGGTGCTCAGCCATCACCCACCAAATCTTAAAAAACACCAAATAAGACTCATTTCATTGAGACAAGACTATGAATAGACGATGTGAGACTAAACTTCAACACGCCCCATGTTGGCTGGCCGAACGAAATTATGCGGACAATTGAACTGGCTAATGCGGATTGGAGGAAGGCATGGTATGCAACCATGATAAATTTGTGTATCAATGCTATGATTACCTGAGGTGGGACTAAATTTTAACGGAGCTTATCAGGTAGTAACATGTGGAACGCTCATTCATCAATTTTTAGAAGCTGGGATGTCTAATCGGCAGGCCATCCTCTAGGTGATACTATAAACAGCCCAAATCTCAGGCTCAGCATGTGTTTGAGAAAACACTCTCACCATGGCACTTTTGGCTGTGGCTTAAATTTTCTTCCATTCAAGTTGTCCAAATTAAAAAGGAAGACCTCATTTGAACCGAACTCGATCCAAAAATCACAGACCATCAGAAGACCATAGTATGGAGAAGTTGGATTAGTCAATCTTTGACTAATCTCAGTTTAATAGTAGAGGGAAGCATTGAGGTTGTTGGGTTCTCAACTTCTCATTATGCTCAAATAAGGACAGTACAAGATACATAAGGTATAAAAGAAAGTAGTACTTGATCAACTAATATCTTAGGAGCTTCTCTTATCAAAAAAAAAAAAAAAAAAAAAATAAATCTTAGGAGCTTCTCTTATCAAATTAAAAAAATATATATATATCTTAGGAGCTTCGGCATCGCCATCACCCGATCAAGACCTCAGAAAATAAATGAACCATCCAAAAGGATCAGTAGCATTCCTAAATTTCATACGAATCTTCAAGGAGGATGGCAAAGAGTTTAAAACATCATTTACTAATTTTAACTCCCACATTTCAATGAAGAAGACGAACAACTTCTTCCAACACAGACAGCCAAATCCAACTAGAAAAAAAAGCATTTGAAGAAAATATATAGGACCATTTTAATTTCCTCTGCTTTAGACAAACGCAAGACCCATGTAGAAGGTATAGTTATACCTCTCTCAAATTTTCAATGGTTAAGAAGCTTTCAGTTTATTGCCAGCCAAGCAATAAACTGAGTGCTACAACTATATTTTAGGAAGCGGGAGACCTGAGTTCTAATCCCTCCCTCGATGCCACCCTAGGGATTCATATCCTGGCCTGGCATGTGCTAACTCAGGGCATGCATGTGCCCTGAGATTAGTTGAGTGCTCTAATAAGCCCATATACCCAGGTTATTACAAAAAAAACAAAAAAAAAACCATAAAGGAGTGTGGAGGAACCATCACCTTAAGCAAGCCATGTGGTGTTTACGTGGCACATGTTCTTGACCTATCCAACTCATCCACTTGGCAGAATATTAAGTCAACTTCACTTAGCCTAAAAAATAGCCAGTGATCAAAAGATACAAACCATATGGTCGAAATATGTGAATATAGACCCTATACATTATACACACTACAAAAAATAAGACTATTAGCGGCGGCCAAAAACTGCCGCTATTACCAAAAAAACTATTAAAAGACTAGTAAGACTAATAACGATGGGGTATTAACGGTAATTTTTTTGTTAATAACGACAGTTTTAGTTGCCGCTAATAGTTTTATTTTATTATTGACAAGAACAGTTCATACAGAAATACGCGAATTGACAATTCAAATCATCTCATGGGCATATTAAGTGATAGTTTTACATATTGTAATTATGATTAACCATTTGGACAACTTGGATTGATAAAAAAGTTCATCTAATGGCCTAAAAATGGGACGGGTCAGAGTGTTTTCTCAACCAGACGGCAAGCTCTCATTAATTTTGTTTTAGTTGAATCTAACCCATAATATATACCAAGTTTGGATTTGATAATCATATATCAAGTTGGGATTTGATAATCATTCAATGAAGTGTCAGTCCAGTTGAATTGGATAAATTCGGGAAAGACTCAAAAAACTTTTGAAAATAATTACATAATCCACATGCATGGACCTCATGCATTAATAACTTACAAACATAAAGAAATAATATGAAGTAAAATTAAATCATGTATTACAATAATAGAAATTTAAAATTTTCATCTAATTCACAAAAAATCAGAGAATCTAGCAAATATTCGGTAAAAAGTTGGTCACAGAATTTCTTTTAAATTTTAATTAATTCAGAGAATTTTGTGACATAAATGTAATCTAATAATTTAGCCAATAGTCTAGCTGATGATGCTTGCACTTTGCATCATCTGTGCTGCATGGACCCTGTTTAATAAATAGGTTTGACCTTTAACATTTTGATTGGTAAGAAGGGGTTAAGCGTGCGCCTCATAAGAGGGCTAAACATTGATTTTGCAGGCCTTCGGCATCGCAGGTTACTTCCCCTTCTCCACTTGCTCTGTTGCTTGTTTATTACAAATGCTAATATAAAATTAGTACGACTTAAGGAAAGTCAATAATCCCTCGTTTTATTCATGACAACAACTAACAAACGTATGGGCAAAACAAAACAAAATAAAATATAAATATACGTAAGGGTAAGTTCCTTCGATTATATCATTTTCCATTCATGTGTTTTGACCACAAATTTGGACCTTCTATAGTCCATTTTTAAATATTAACAAATTAGAAAAGGTATCTCTGTTCGCCCCTATAGGATTAATGAAGGCGCCTACATTCGAAATCCCTTGAAACCCATGGCTGGTCGAAATTGCTTTTCATTTCAATCTTCCAAATAGTGGATCTTGAGACCATGGCCTTACGATAAGACGGTCAATTTTCACTATAAAAAATAAGACTATTAGTGGCACAAAAAACTGTTGCTAGTAACAAAAAAACTTATTGTTTCAATAGCAACGAGACTAGTAGTGACAGTTTTTTTGTTAATAGTGACAATTTTGGTTTCCGCTAATAGTCTTATTTTTTATAGTATTTTTATTCCACTAGGTACATATCCCAAAAAAATGCCCCTTAAATCATGTTTGAGAGTCATGTGTGCCATGTGATTTTAGGGCTATTTTTTGATAATTATTTCAATTAGTTGAATAAAAATTGACCGTCTGATGATACGCTCATGGCCTCAAAATCCTTTGTATGAAAGATTGGGATTGAAAAATAATCTTCGTCGTCTAACTCCAAGCAGTCAATGAGTTTCAGAAGTAGGTGCCTTCGATAATCTTATAGGCATGAATAGAGGTACTCATTGGAAAAAAGTGGTTTCCTTGCACTTAGAAAGTTAGCCTTGCACACAATTTGGAAGGAAGAATTTGTATTTCAAGGCCCTGCTATGTGCGAAAAGACCATCTAAGCCGTCTCATAGGGATCTAAAGAGTTTTAGGGCTCAGGATGACATGAAACACGATGTGTATCAAATGATTCAACGCACTCAACCATGGATCAAAATGTCAGAATACCGGTACGTATCGTCTGAGCTAAAAACCGGTACGTATCGGACGATAAGTACCGGAATAGTAACTTACCGGACGATACATTGAATGTATCGTCCGGTATTAGCTATACAAAAAGATGATACGGTACATTTAATGTACCGTATTATCCACCTCCGATACTGATATCATGGACCTTTTACCAGAATGTAAAATGTTGATTACACATGCCACACATACTAAAAGTAGACGTGAATAATGTTTATTGGTATGCCATGAATATTTACATCTAAGTAATACCAGCCTTAATTATTTATATGTAGTATTTTCAATTTCCTCACATCATAAGATTATGGAACCGATTGCTGACCATCATTTAAGCACCAAATGGTGTTTAAACGATTTGACGCCATTTATTGACTTATGATCTTGGAAATTCATACCGTCAAAGTGAGATATCATCAACTGTAGGGTTATGTGTAAAAAAGTCAAACTTTTTGGGAGATTCAAACCATCTAATCTGTGCACTCTAATATCAAAGGTTGTTCTTAATTTTGACAGCTGACATTCGAGTTCACGGATCAGATGATTTACATCCACTTATATCATGATCCTTTTGGTAGGACATGTTTTGACGATGGATTGCCAATTGGGCAATTTAGATTCATCATAGATGTATGCCACATGCCACAATGCTAAATCAACTTCAATGGTGTGAGATAAGAAGTGACTTTTAAATGGTGGAAGATCATTTAAACACCATTCAAGAGCCATTATGTATTTGAAAATTTCAAATCTAGGCATTTCAAATCCAGGATTTGAAAATCTCTTGTTTGGGTGCTTAAGGATTGTAGTTGGATTTATTCTTACGATTTAAATGCTTCTTTAGGCAATATTTTTAAAAAAAAAAATTTAAGTTCTAGTACCCCAAATTTTAGTATACATGAATCACAATGAGGAATTTAGATGGGTAGGGTCAACCGGATTCCCGACCCACCCGAGTCAAATTTTTTTACCGGGTCAGGCGCATAAACTTCACTCCTCCAGATGGCTCCGGTCAAGTCAACTATGAGGTTAGGTCGGGTCGGGCAAAAGTCGGGACAAGTTGGGTTGGGTTCAGGTCGACTAAGATTAGGTACCCAACCCAATATTTTAGATATCTGGGTTGGGTTAGGCGACGAGTCGGGCCGAGCATGATCACGATTCACTTCCGGTGATGTATGCCACGTAGAGTAAATATCTAACTGTTTCATCCCAATCAAACAGATCTGTAGCCATTAGAAACCATGGAAGTTAAAATTTTCTCATTTTCCAATGGCTACAGATTTGGTTGAACTCGATTTTAGGTTCAACCAATTGGACCTGATCATTGCCCATCCCGATATCCATATGTAAAAATAATAATAATAGTAATGAAAAAAGAGTGGTGTTACCATCACAACACTTTATGCTACCCTCACCTCACTTAAACAAAGGAAAATCCGTTGACGTCTTTAAATCTGATGATGGAGACCGTTTTTCATCCCAAATTTTCACACAATAGATCTTGAGATCATGGGCCTACTATCAGACGGTCAGATATCGATTCAACATGGTACACATCCCAAAAAGTGAATATGAACCACGTTTGATGTTATGCTATGATGACATTCACTTTTTGGGATGTGTACTATGTGTAATCAACATCTGGCCATTGGAAAGTAGGCCCATGATCTCAAGATCATTTTTATTGAAGATTGGGACGAATAAGCTCTCAATCGTCAGCTTTAAAGAAGTCAACAAAATTTTCTTTTGTTTAAGTGAGGTGAGTGTATCATAAAGTGGTGTGGTAGTAACACCAGCCAAAAAGATACAAGGGATTTCTTCTTTTAATAGACTTCTCACATAAGATGATTTAGGATTTTTTGCCGAGGGGGTTTTGATAGATTCTTTTCTATACTTTATCTTATCCTCTTGCAAGTGCGCAATGGAATTGTAGCACGTGTATAGGTATTGATCCACAGGGAAGGTGTTTTCCTAAAAACTCTTCTAAATGCCCTTAAAGAATAACGAATGTGTTTTTAAAGCTAAAGTGCAGAGATTGAAATAAAATTATTTAAATGAATAATTTTAGGTTCCCTATCACATATTTCGTAATTCTAATTAATTATAACTTAATTATCTAAATTTCATGTAATTATCCTAAGGCGACAATGGCAACATAAGAAGAATAAAAAATTATTTTAAGACACAATGATAACATAAAACTTTCTTGCATGAAAATTGTTAATGAAACTAACTAAGGCAAGAATGAAAACATAGTCGGATGGTGGAAATCTAATAATCTCAATCCTAGGGCAATAACGACAACAAAGAGAAAAAATTATAGAAATCGTGAAAATCTTTTAAAACTTACAAACAAGTTTAAAACTCATATTCATTAACCAATCACAATTTCAAATTCAGAAACTAAGAAATTCTTAATTAATCATACTAATATTTGATATCGAGTTCCTAAACTTAAAAAGAATTTAGCTATTCATTACTTCTATTGAATCGAAAACAATTACAAAAGACATAATAAAAAAGACTGAAATAAAAGACAGAAATTAAATCTAAACTACTTTGATCTTTGACTCCTCAATCTTAGTTGTCAGCTATGATCAAGAATTCCTAGATGGTTTATTCTGGACGCAATCTCTTTTATTTATAGATTCGTAAGAGGCCGATTACAAGAAATTAGGACTCTATCTTAGGAAAACTTTCTACTATAGACTTTTCCTAAAACTAAACTTCGTTATACATATCCTTCTTCGTTTGAAACTTCTTCTAGAACTGTGAAAATCTTCCTTCCTTTTATTCAGCAACAAATCTCATAGGACTTCTTCTAGAATCATGGAGTGCATGGGCTTCATGATGAATTATGATTCTGCATGATTTTACACTCTTACGCGAGTGCTCAGGATTAAATCGTACAACTTTATCTGTGAAATCATGATTGCAATTGTATGTTGTGTAGTGTATTCTTCATACGATTTGTTCTTCGATCGGTCGTAAGGCTGCGATTTTAGACTATCTTTAGCTTTGTCTACGATTTCATTCTTCTCTGTGATTGCATCGTGAAGAGATCCTAAGGGTTACGATTCTGTTTCGCTCGCTCGTATGATTGAGACTTCAGCTATGATTTCTGATTCTTTTACTTTCAAAGTCCTTTTTGCAATGATATTTCTTTTCTTCTTCTTTGGTCTACTGATATAAATATTCACTATCAAGAAGTTGTTAGTATCAACTATGGACTAACAACACTCAAATGAGGGTATCAATATGATAAAATCTGTGAGTGATCATACCCTCAAACTTGAGTTTTTCTAGTCCCTAGCAAACAAAGGGAAATATATGTATTTCTATCTACTAAATAAATGAATGCCACTTTTGTAGGGAGCATGATTGCATTTAGCCTATGTAAACAAGCCTTTAAACCCCTAGGTTATCCCTAGTAGAGGAGTTGTGTCTGCTAAAGGTTTTTAATAAAGATACTTACAAACTTCAAATCTTATTGAATTTTTCAAAACTTTATATTTTAAAACACTAAAATACAATAGTCAATCACTACATGGTTGTAATCTTTTTCAAAAATATAATTCCAGCTATAAGTTGCTTCCCATCTTATTAGTTATTGTTAAGACCTGAAAAATACCACTTTTCACCCCTTAACTTAACCTTTGATTAGACCCATAGCCACCTAATAAGTCCTTGTTAAGTGTTTTATGTAGGTAGTACCCAGCAGTGAAATAAGGTCAGGAATCCTGCTAAAAAGCCTGTTTTGGCACCAGAAGTCCCTCAGAAGGATGAAGTCTGAATCCAGACCTGAAAATGAGCCTCGCATAGTCCAGCTGAGCTTCCCAAGACTCTACAACAACTTCTCGTGCAGATGATTGACTGAAGAGCTTCAGAATCATAAACTCGCCCAGCTCTCGCGAAGCTCAAGAATAGAACACCTCGCGCAGTCTCGCGCAGTTCAAAGCAGACTTCTCTCAACCGCGCGCAGTTCACTTAGAACGGCTGAGAAGAGAGAGCTTCAGAAGACTCCTCGCGCAGTTGTCGCGCAGTCGCCGTGGGATGCAACTATCAGAAGAGAACTCCTCGCGCAGTTCTCGCGCCATTCAAGAAGAAAGCGTCCTTGCGAAGGGAAAGCCACCCTCGCGAAGATCAGTTAAGACATGGAACCTCACGCAGTTCAGAACTCATAAAAGCCTCGCGAGGTAACTCGCGAAGCCCAGTGAAGATAAGTGCTCGCGAAGTTCTCGCGCTATTCAAATCTATCTCCGCGAAGATCAACCTCGCGACTGCTTAAGTTCCAACCTCGCAACATCTGAGGCTCTGATGTCCACTCAACCTCGCGGCTGCCTGAAGAGCAAACCAAGCCAACCTCGCGAAGGCAAAAGCTTCAATTTCAAATCATCCTAGCGAAGGACAAAGGACAAAAGCTACCACGCGACAAGTCTGAGAAACAATGGCTACCTAGTGAAGCTCTGAACCTCAAACTTCTATCTCTTCAGCTGAGGACTTTCTAGGAATTTCCAGTGATTAGGGCACGCACTCCCACGCTCAAATCTCTGTGCACGCGCCCTAAGGCATCGGAGGATCACAATTCGGCCACGTGGCATCGTTAAAATTAGGGTTTCCTAACCCTAATGCGCCGCCACACCATTGCTATAAATACCCACACTTAGCTTAGGTTTGGGGAGCTTAGACTTTCTTTTCTTTCTACATCCTGGAATAGCTAGGAACCCATCTCATTTCTGGGAGACCTGATCTGAGATCGTTTCATTTTTCTTTTTGTAGTTGTAAGTAGTTTTCTTTTTCTTTTTCCTTCTCTCCATAGTCCAGCACTTGCTGGCTATGTCTTTGTGTGTATTTTGAACTAGATTAATGGAAGTTCTGTAATAAGATCTGTACTTTGTGAGATTTATGTTTGTGTGTGAGATGCTCTGTGTAAAGCTGCTGCCTTGTGATCCGCCATTGCTTTGGCTGTGTTTTAAAGCAATGAAGGACTGATTCTAAGGGCCACTCAGATCCAAGTGACCTGTGTGTCTGGGCTATCATGGTCCTATACAGCCTTAGCCCCACCACAAGACCTACTAGATCTGAAATCCCCATGGGAGCTTGAGCTGGTAGCCTTGTGACCATGGTGGTAGTAGCGATATTCTTGTTTTGTCTTGGGCTCCGTGAGGATGATAACCTCTGGGATAGTCTGTGACCATTTAAGTGGACAGATTATAGCCTTAGGGTGATTCTAATCCACCGATCCAAATTGGATCCTTCTTCTTTACACCTAAGCTTGTAGAAGCCTGGTGGGAGATTGTACAGAGGCAGACTCCCCTATATTTGTAAAGATCCGCCATCATATATTAGATTTGATCTAGTTATAGAGATTGTAGGCTGGTGACTGGACCATTGTAGCCTCACTCAAGCAATGGACAGCTAGATCGAAGGTTGTACTCAATCTCTTGCTGGTTCTATGTGTCTGGGCTATCATGGTCCTATACAGCCTTAGCCCCACATATAGAGCTTTAGAGGTTGAGGTTCCCTATGAATTCTTGAGCTGGTAGCCTGAATGAAATAGTGCCTGCAATGATTTACTAGTTATGTTTTGACCCATCCCTGGATAGTGGTTCCCCTATGGGATAATCTGAGACCATTTGAGTGGACAGGTTATAGCCTTAAGGGTGGAATCATGGCAGAGTGATGGGTTGGATCCTTTCTCCTCAGTGGTGATAATGTAGCCACTGGACAAGATTTCTATAGCATCAGATCTGAATCTGAGTTACAAAACTCCTCTGATCTGGGTTCAATAACATACTTCTCACCTTTTTATATTTATTTTCTACACTCCATCCATCCTCTCAACCCTTTCTGTAGTTTAGATATTAGAATACTTAGAATAAGTGACCTTAAACTCCCCTCCTTTTAGGACTGCCAGATTTGTAGTCAGATCTAGAGGGACTACTAGAGATGGCTCCTTTGGAGCTGTAGATCACCTTTCCTTGTGGGACAAATTCTTATCAAAACTTGCTACAATGGACACTGTATCTTGCAGGTCTAGGATTTCTTAGTTGTGCTGATTCCATCTCCTGTTTTACTCTTTCTTTGATTTTCAAATGACTTTGACCAACCAATAAAGTAAGCACACACTCAGAAATCCGCCAACAGTTATCCTTCATCAAATTTTCAACATGCAAAGTGTGTAGTGTGTGCGTACCAATGACAAAATTTTATTCATTATAAGTTTTTATAAACTGTAAATCTAGAAGACATTTTCATGCAATTCTCACTGTGGCATATACTCTGAAAAGATGTTGACGTTGTTGGGCTCTTTCACACAAAATGATGTATATGATGAATATTTCAAGGATACTGTCAAATATTAAATCTCACGGAAAGATAATACATCTATTCCACTCTTATTCTATCAGAGTTCCATAGTACTTATCAAAAATATCTCTACTAGGCTCTTACTTTGGTGATTCCCAGATCAAAGAGGACTTTCATTGGCTTGTATTGGGGCTTGGATTAAGGCTCCAAAGAAAGGGTAAGAGGATTCAAAATTTCTGAGAATTCAGCTTATCTCTCACCTGTTCTTCTTCATCTTTTCTTTTCTTTTTCAGTAAGTGACAACTCTATGAATTACATTCTGTCTTAATCTATTGAAAGCACACAATGTAAATCATAGCACTTGCGATAGGATCGTTCTCACGAGGAAGGTTAAAAATTCTCTAAATCTTTTACTTGCCTTTAAAGAATAAAGAATGTTTGAATTAAATTAAAGTGCATGAAAATAAATTTAAATCCTCCTACTTCCAGATCTTGGTCATCAATCAGTCTCCTTCATTTTTTGGATATTTATGAAAATTAAAACATCGTTACACTATAGCTAAGTCTTCCAGAATTTGGGCATCAATCAAAAACTAGAATTCTTCAATATAGATTTATACTAATATGTAACCTTTCAGAGTTTGTACGTCCATCAAATACTAAAAAATTGAAGATGAAAAAGAAAATATCATTATACTAATATTTCAAATTCAAGACTTTAGTCATCAATTAAAATCAAGAACTATCATATGTTTACAAAGCAATAAAAGAAAGTAGTAAATTTAAACTAAAAAGTAATAAAAGGATCTTTCATCTCTCAGTCATAGGCATCAATTGCTTCTGAGAAACTACAGATACTCTATTCTAATCTTTCAGTTTTCGATCACAGGCGTCAATTGCTTTAGAGAAATCTTGGATATCTAAACTATACTAAACTAAGGTGATTGTTAGGAAACTAAACTTCAATCATTAATTGATGTTGAGAATTCCTTCGATAGCTTATTCCTAGTGTTAGGCCCTATTATTTATAGATTATTAGGGGTCGGTTACAAAGTATAAAATTTTAAACAAAGTAAACTACTAAAACAAAAGATTTCTAAGTTAACAAAACTTCTAATCCTAATCTTCCTTGCTCTGGATAGTAGATGCGCACAGGATTCTTCTTCATTTTACAGTAGCAAAGATCTTTAGATTCTTCTGTTGCCAATCTTCTCAGATCCGTAAGATACCAGACTTTTATTTCAAGAGTTCTTTCTATTATGTGTATGGCGGTGCATCTCTTCACGTGATCTTTAGCAGCTCGAGCTTTAATATACACAATCGTAACTACGATTGCATCTCTTCATCTAGTATGATTCCTAGCTCTCGAACGATCGTAACTCCTTGCTTTGTGTCTTCCAGTCTTAAGCATTTTGTATAGGGCCGTAATTATGATTCATTCTTTTCTTTCTTCAGTTTCGCTCTCTCGAGATTAAAATTGGATCGTAAGCTTCCTTTTTGGCTTGCAGACTTGTTCTCAACTATGATTGGGATCGTATCTTCGTGCGATTGTCATTCTTATTGCTTTTAGAGTTTTTTTTTGGCAAAGATTAACGCTTTAGCTCTATTCTGCTCACTGTTCTAAATATCTGTATATCATCATATCATTAGTAATGAACTAAGGTCTAGCATCACTAAGTTAAGGGTGATAAAATGATAAATTATATGATTGATCACACCACCAAACTTAAGTTTTGCTAGTCCCTAACAAACAAGGAAAGGTAAACTAAGTAACTAAAATGCCACTTTCGTAGGGAGCACGATTACATTTAGTAGATGCAACAAGCCTTTAAACTCCTAGGTGATCCCTAGTGGAGGAGTTGTTTCTCTTGAAGGTTTTCAGTGAAGTTACCTACAAACTTCAAAATATTTTTGGGGTTTTTTTTTTTTTT
This sequence comes from Chloranthus sessilifolius, assembly GCA_021018995.1. Taxonomy (NCBI): domain Eukaryota; kingdom Viridiplantae; phylum Streptophyta; class Magnoliopsida; order Chloranthales; family Chloranthaceae; genus Chloranthus; species Chloranthus sessilifolius. The sequence goes on from CM037586.1 coordinate 63,577,225, forward strand.
TTTTCAAATTCAAACCTACTGATGGTATACTAATCAGTCAATCATCACATGGTTTGTTATAATTTTCAAAATTTTGATTCCATCAACCATGACTTCCTATCTTAGCAGTTATCCTTGATCAGAAATTTAACAATTTCAATTCACATTAAGCATGGAGTGTGTGGGTACCAATAAAAGAATCCATTAATTATAAATTTTTTTAAACTGCAGATTTAGAAAATATTTTCATCCAAATTCTCACTGTTGGCATACTCTAAAAAAGAATATCGAAATTATTAGATTCTTTCATAATGATATATCAGAAATAATTTTAAGGATATTTAAAAAAAATAAATCTCATGAAAAAAGATAACCAATTCTATTTCTTATACTTCCTAATATTTAATAGTATTTATTATATACATCTTTACTAGGCTCATTCTTCTGTAAATCATGAATCAGGAAGGACTTTATTTGGCTTGTAATGGGGCTATAGTTTAAAAGATTCCAAAGAAAGGTAGAAAGGATTCAAAAGTTCTGAGAATGCAGCTTATCTCTCACCTATCTTCTTCTTCATCTTTTTCTTCTTTTCTGCTTTAGTAATTATCCAAAAAGTTGGTAACTTCTTCCCAAATACAAAAATTTTCTTTTAGTAAATCCTTTTTTCTTCATTCTTTTCTTAGATATCTCTTGATTTTCTTTTCTATTTTGGAAGCTTTTTGCTTCTCTTTTTCATTGCTTTTCATTCTTTTTCTCCTATATTTATAATTTTTTTTGTTCCTCTACCAGCTGTATCCTTTTTAGCATTCTCCTTTTTCTGTTCTTGCATACTCCTTTCACTCTCCTATTTCTCCCTCTATTCTAAATTCTCAGAATTACAAGGGTAAATAGACCAAAAGCTTTGGGTAGTATATATGATTAAGGGTTTATAAAATTTTGGTATAAAGAAATTCGATTTAGGCTCTAATATGGGTTCAAAAGATAAATTATTTTGGAACTTTTGGCTTTTTAGCTCAAACGAATAAGAAGATAGCCTTAAATCCTTTTCACGACTCACTACAGGAATGCCATGTTGTTTTGATGCATATTATAAAAAGTTCTAGAAAAACAGTTGGCATAATCATAGAATATTTGGTTCAAACTATAAACTACAATATGAGATTTCATTAATACAGCCAAGAAGTTCAAGAAATTTTAGATTCGAATAGAATATCAGTCTCTCTCTCAAAGAAAGGAAATAAGTCCAAATGGTCATTGGTATACGATTCTGAAACTATAAATTAAATATTGCAGTTTAAATCAAAGTATAGTTTTAAACATTTAGTTCTGATACAGTGTACAAGTGGGCTAAACATAAGTCGTAACTGCTTCTATTATTGATGGATGAACTCCTACTAGAATGATGGTAAAGCTTTTGGAATCATATTTTGTCTAATTATTACTCTCATGTGATGGTTAACTAGAAAAATAAAAATTTAAAACAAAACTAACCTAAAAATCTAAAACTAAACTAAAAACAAAACTAATACTAATTAAATCTTCACAGAAACAAAATTTTTATTTTTTTATTTTTTTTATATGCCATAAGCAAAAGCAATAAGCAAAACTAACATACAGAGTTCGTACCCCAAACTTAAATAGGACAATGTCCTCATTGTTCACAGAAATAGAAGATACTCAAAATTATTACAAAATTATAAATCATACATGTGAGACTTCAATATACGGAAATTAACCTTCACTCACTTGGTGATGAGGGGTATGGCACAATCACAACTGTTGGAGGTGCTGGTAAAGCTAGAAAAGGAGTGGGGCTGCTTGAAAATTCTTCCTCAGAGTTAGACACAATGTTTGTAGAGCTTGTGTCAATTTTTTCTTCTTCAGGAGTAGGTTCATTGTATAGCTCAGGTCCAGCTTCCTTGAAGAGAGCATCAACACTCTCTCTCTCAGCCATCAATGCATTATACTTATCATTCAGAGCCTTCAACTCCTCTTCAACTTTTTCTCTTGCTTTTAAATCTTCCTTCAATTTGTAAATAACAATAAACTTTTCTTTATCTCGTTCCTCAACTTTTCTGCTTTTGTTTTTAATCTGTCCGCTGTGATGATGTTATTGTTAGCATGGATCAAAATTTTGTCCGATATCGATACATATTGAACGATACGTATCGGTATCGGACCCGAATGATACGGTACATTAAAAGTATTGTATCATTCAATTGTATGTATATGGCCAGACGATACAACATATTGTCCAATATTTACTATTTCGAAACGTATCATCCGATACATATCGGTTTTGAGCTCGGACGATACGTATCGGTTTAACGAGATTTTAACCCATGGTTGTCAATGATGGATTGTATTTATTTCTTCTGGCTCTCACAAATCTGAACTAAGGAATCTTTGTCCCCCTGGAGCTTCAGTAATTTCCCCTTTGCTAATGAAAGTTGACGAGTCTTCTCATCCAACTGGACGTTGAGCATATGCAGATATTCAAGGTGAGCAATTTTCTTCTCATTTGGATCTGTGAGTAAAGATTTGACCTTATCTTTCAGATGTGGGATCATCGCCTCATAATCCTTCTTCTGGCTCTCCCAGATCTACTGTTTTTCCTCCCAATGCTGCCATAGTTATGCTATTTGATCATGAAGTGGAGTAGTAGCTTCTTGGACCTTCTTTGCTGTCTTGGCTTTCCAGTGTGCTTGGTGGTCTCTCACGACCCTTTGCCTAAGGTTGTCTGCTATTTCTGCTCTTTCCCTGATTGTAGGTAGGACATCGAAAACTCTATTTTTCACTCTATTAATCTATTCAATCATTCCCTTGTCCAGCTCTAATACGGGCATTAACTGTGGAGCATGTGTAAATTGCCATTTTTCCACTTCTAGCAATCTTCTTTCTCATTCAGCCTGTGTTCCCAAGGATGTGGGGATTGATGTGGCAGTGATGTGAGGAGATGTTTCTTCATTCAGCTGTTCTGTGAAGCTCCCTCTTGGAATTTCAAAATTAGGTCTTGCTTTCACAGTATGAACAATAGGAGTCTGCTCTGTAGTTGATGTAATCATGGGTGGAGTAGACTTAGCAAGGATAGTAACAGGGCTAGAAGCAGTCACCTCAAGAGTATGTTGTTCAACAGGTAGAGGGAGAGTTTCCTCATCTTCATATATGATTGGGTTCACAGGGTCTGCTTCAGAATTAACTGGCAATGTTTCTGCCATAGGTGAAGGAGGCATGGCAGGTCTAGTAGGTGAGTCCAGGGTTCCGTCATAGATATTGATGTGATCTTGTGCGGGTTCTGACACAACCATCATCTTAGGCTCAACAGGAGGGGCAAGTTGGGAACTAGGCCCCTGTTCTTCTTGTGGATGAGTAGAAGTACTCACTCCTTCATTTACCACTGGCTCAAGAGGAGCAATAGTATCATCAACATTTTCTATTCCAGGTGTGTCTTAGTCTTCAGCAACAACTTCATTGGTCGTTGGAGGAGCAGAAGATGCACTGCCTGTAGAAAGAGCGGTAGCCATCTTCTTTCTTCTTATTGGATTAAAAGTCCTTTTGTAGGCCACAACAGTGAGATCCTTATTTCTCTTTTTAAGGACTTTTTCATTCAGTTTTAGCTAATATCCCAAATTCAAGAGAATGTTGGTGATCAGTCCCCCAATAGGAAGGTCCAATTTATACTTCTCATATTTTGATCTATTTAATTTCTTCCTTACAATGTCCATTACCTCCAAGAGGTAAGATGGTACATCGAATCATATAAGATTGGCCATTTAATATTGTAGACACAAAAATTGGGCCTAAGGCACGATCAACACGTACTTCGAGAAAATGATCAGTCATATAACATACCATTTTATTACCCTTAACTTAGTGATGCTAGAACCTAGTTTGCTACTAACAAGTTACTGATGTACATATATTAAGGAAAAATAGCAAAATAGAGTCAAAGTGTTAATATTCGTCAAAGTGAACTCATAAAGTAATAAGAAGGACGATTGAACGAAAAAGAAAAATCATCGCCTACTGAAAGATGGAAAATCATACTTTATGATTTTACGGTACGCTGTGAAGGAAGAAGTGGGAAATCGTAATTTACGATTCTTCAGAGTAAGCCGTTCAAAGTTGAAGTAAGATACAATAGCAAATGATGAATCGTAAATAAATAATCGTTCTATAGGAAGCTGTATTAAGAATAGAAAATCGTGATTTACGATTTTATAAAAAGAAGCTTTCTGAAGTTGCTGATCACGTGAGGATCTATCCCACCATGCATATAATTAGAAGAATTCTTAACTTAAAAGTCTGGCCAATCACAGATCTGAGATGATTGACGAAGGAAGACTCTTAAAGGCCTTTGTTGCTAAAAAAATGAGAAAATCTAGAAGAACATCGACTATTGAAAGCAAGGAAAGATAGAATTAGAAGTAGAATTATATTACGACAATTTTGTTTTAATAATTTCTTTTATTAGAATTAGGAGTTTTGTAAACCGACCCCTTATGATTTATAAATAAGAGGACTTGGTATAGGAATTAATTATCGAAGAAATTCTCAGCATCAATTGACGCCTGAGGTTGAGTTTTCTTCCGATCATTAGAGTAGTTTAGTTTAGATATCTAAGGTTCCTCGATCATAATTGACGACTGGGATTGAGAGTTGAAAGATTAGAGTAGATATCTGTAGTTTCTCAAAAGCAATTGACGCCTGTGGTTGAGGGGTGAAAGATATAATTTTATTGCTTTCTAGTTTAGATTTATTTTTATGCAATTTACTGCTTTATAAATATCTTCAAGTTTTAATTTGAATTGGTGACTCAGGTTGAGATTTGCAGATTAGTGTAATAGTTTTTATTTTTCATCTTTGATTTTCTGGAGTTTGATTGACGCCCAAATTGCTAGTAGATTAAAGATTAGTATAAATTTATATTGAATAATGCTAGTTTTTGATTGACGCCTAAATTCTAGAGGACTAAAATATAGTGTAATGATATTTTAAATTTGTAAACATCCGATAGCTGAAGATTGTGATTGACGACCACAATTTGAAGAAGGAGAATTTAGGATTTACTTTTATGCAAATTTAGTTTAAGAAACCATTCTTTTTATTCATATTTCTCCAGTAGTTTAGGATCTTAACAGATAAATATAAGTTTTCAAAAAATTAATATATATATATATATATGATAAAAATATATCCTCGTAGGAACGATCCTATGCTAGTACTACAATTTCTATTGTACGCTTGTAATAGGTTAAGACTTAATTAATTACATACATAAGTAAGTCGATCAAGTTTTTGGCGCCTTTGCTGGGGATAGCATTTGATTTTATCTTTATATTAGTTTTAAAAAACAAGTATTTATCTTTCTCTTTTTATATTCCTTTATATTTTTATTTTTCTTTGATCACTTCTTAAATCTTTTGAAGGTTTATTCGGAGTAACGAATCAGAGTTTCAACTTTCCCTGATCAGAGAAGTTAGAGCCTTTTTATTTCTCTCCCTACCTTCTAGAATAAAAATTAAATAAAGCTAAAATCATAAAAATAAAATTTTTTCTTTTGTATGCATTGATCGGCTTACTATGTATGTCTAATTAAGTCTTAATTTATTGCAAGCGCACAATGGAAATTATAGAGATAGTATATGATCGTTTCCATGAAGAAGTATTATCTTATCTATATATTTCTATTTTAAAGTTTATATTTATCTTTTAAGGTTCTAAATTACTTGAGAAATATGAATAAAAGAATGGTTTCTTAATCTAAAGTGCATAAAATAAATCCTAATCCTCCTTCTGATTGATGTCGTTAATCCCAATCTTCAGCCATCGAATATTTATAAAAATAAATAGTACCATTATACCTTATTATAGTCTTCCAGAATTTGGGCGTCAATCAAAAACTAAAATTTCTTAACATAGATTTAATCTAATCAACAATTTTCTAAAATCTGGCGTCAATCAAACTTTAAAAAATTAAAGATGGAAAAGTAAAAACCGTTACACTAATCTACAAATCTCAACCTGAGTCGTCAATTCAAATTAAAACTTGAAGATATTTACAAAGCATGTAAATAAAGCAAATAAAATCTAAACTAGAAAGTAAAATAAATATATCTTTCACCCCTCAGCCGCAGTCGTCAATTGCTTATGAGAAACTAGGATATCTACACTAATCTTCAGCACCCAAGAGCTTTCGTCAATTGCTCTTGAGAAACCTCTGATATCTAATCTACTCTAACTATTGTACACTACTGATTGGAAGAACATTCAACCTCAGTTGTTAATTAATGCTGAGATTCTTCGATCCTTATTCCTGCACCGGGCTCTCTTATTTATAGATCATAAGAAGTCGGTTTATAAAGACTTCTAATTCTAATAAAAGAAACTACTAAAAATAAAAGATTCTTAATATAACTCTAATTCCTAATTTTATTCTTCCTTGCTTTCAACTGTAGATGTGCTTCTGGAATGCTCTCTTTTATTTCAGTAATCGAGATTTCCTAAAAGCTTATCTTCATCAATCTTTCCAGATCAAAGATTCACCAAACTTCTAATTTCAGATATCTTCTAATTCAGTACATGACGGTGACAATCTTCACTCACGTGATCAGCAGCAGCAGTAGATGTAGCAGCAGGAAAAGATTACATAATCGTAAAGTACGATTTCTTAACTTTCAACAGCGGTGAATCATCTTCTTTTTACTAAATCGTCTTTTTACTGCTTTTCGAGTTCATTTTCATGAATATTAATACTTCGGCTCTCTTTTATTGTTTTTCCTTAATATCTGCACATCGTTAACTTGTTAGTAGCAAACTAAGTTCTAGTATCACTAAGTTAACGGTGATAAAATAGTAAATTCTGTGATTGATCACACCCCAAACTTAAGCTTTGCTAGACCCTAGCAAACAAGGAAATATAAAATATCTAAACTATAAATTTAAATGTCACTTTCTTAGGGAGCACGATTGCATATAGTGGATGCAACAAACCTTTAAACCCTTAGGTGATCCCTAGTAGAGGAGTTGTAGTCTCCTAAAGGTTTTCAGTGAAGTTACCTACAAACTTCAAATATATATATATTTTTTATAAATATATATTTTTTTCAAAAATTTAAAATTTAAAAATACTAAACTAATTTTGTACACTAATTAAAATAATTAAGTTATCTAAATTAGCCAGGTTGTCAAATGGGTCAATACATAGTTTATTATGATTTTTCAAAATTACCAATCTTTTATCCTTACTTTTCATTACCACAATTATCCTTGATTAGAACTTCAACAATTTCAATTCATAATAAGCACAGAGTGTATATACACTAGTGAGCAGTTTATTCTTCATAAATATTTTTAAACTGCAGATTTAGAAAATATTTTCATTCAAAAACTTACTATTGACATACTCTCAAAAAGATATTGAAACTTTTGGGTTCTCTCAGTATATTTTTCAGAAGAATTTAGTCAAAGATAATTGTAAAAATAAATCTCATAGAAAAGATAATCTTATCTTATTCTTATGATTCCCTGTACAATCCATAGTATCTATTATCCTTATCTCTACTAGGCTTATGCTTTTACAAATCGTAAATCAGAAAGGTTTTTCCTTCGGGATTTTGAGTTTCAGAAGGTATCAAGGAAAAGTAGAAAAGGATTCAAAAGTTTTTCTAAGAATTTAGTTCTTCTATCTTCTTTCCTTCTTTTCTAGTTTATTTCAGTAAGTATCTAAAAAGTTGGCTAACTTCTTCCCATTTTTCTCTTTTTATTTTTTTGTATATATATTGTAACAGATGCCCTATTTTAAAACCACACTTTATGGAATGGACACGGGTCAGGACAGGCGTGTGCCTAAAACGAGACATAAAGGACCTATTTAAATTGATGTTCAACACTGATACGAAGGAAAGGCCCAAGAAATTTTTTTATACTAAACCCTAGTCCTCAATATAGACCAGCTCAGATATATATAGGTTTAGATTGGTATATATAAGGTAGACCATCCCATGTAGACCAGCTCAGATTTGTATTGGAGTTACACTGATTTTCAGTTTTTTTTTGTATACTGCACTAAGTATAGTAGACTTACACTAGATATAAGTCACCTAGCTAAAAATTGTGTAAAGGCTTTCCACTATAGCCCAAACCAGCTAAACATCTTTACATTATGTATAGGTTTTACACTGTAGCCAAGCTCAACTTCCCATACGTAAACCATATGTTTAACTTATAGTAAAGTTAAGCCTATTTTGGCTTTTATGTGTATACCACAATCTAGTTGATATTGGTTTACATAAGATGCAATCCCTTCTTGTAACATCCTAAAAATTTTGACTATGAACAGTGTACCTCAGTGTGCGTGCCCAACTGGTCACGTGCCCGATTTTTGTGAAATCACTTACGTGAATTAAATTGGGTTTGGTCTTAAGTGGCAAATGACCGATTTGGACTAGGTGTTAAATGTTAGATGATTTCATAAACACTATGTGTTGGTGCTTTGGCTCAACACCAAATTCAATGGGTAGATGTTTTGGGTGTGTAGGCCCCATACTGAATCAAAGATCATTTTTATGATGTAACACCCAAGTGAGGTATACCGATTTTACATGGGAATTAGTCCTTGGGATGAGAGCTAATATACTAAAAGTGGTGCGTATGTGTTTTGTATGGGAACTAGTCCCATTGAATTAAAGAAAAGCAAATAGCTTCCTTTGGAAGCTAACACCCGATTTGCACTATTTTGGGAGTTTTGGGTTTTAGAGAGAGAAAAAGGGAAGAGAGAAAGAGGAAGAAGGAGGAAAGCTTGTGGATTTGTGTACTCCGAGCATTTTATTTACATGAAGAAGGTTTGTGAGATCGTGTAAGGGGAAGATCGCTGTTGATTTCGACATTTGGTTATGGTTTTGTGAGATTTGGAGCCGTTTGAGGATTTGAAACCCTCTTCTTGCGAAGAGATCGTGGGTTTTGATCCGTAAATCATAGCGTGAGTTTGGGTGAAGTGTGTGTGGAAGAATTGCCGTCAATTTCGTGGGCTTGGTTGTGATCGTGGAGCACGGAGATGACCGAGGTGGATTTGGAAACCCTTTTTGTTTAACGAAGAAGACGATCCGATCTACGAGTAGATCGCCAATTTAAAGAGGTAAATAATGCAATTCTTCCATATATTTAATTAAATATAGGTTGCTTAGATGTGTGCAAAAGATTAGGATCAAAAGGATTGAATTTTGATGAAAAAAAAAATGGGTTTCAAGGTTCAAACCCGAGAAGTGCTCAGAAACTGCCAAAATCGATTAATCGATTTTGAAACTCGATTAATCAATTTTTGAAAAGAGAGAAATTCAAGAGGAACTTCACGAAATCAATTAATCGAAGAGAATTTTGATTAATCGATTTTGAAATTCGATTAATCAATTTTGAAATTCGATTGATCGGTTTTGGAAATCGATTAATCGAGTTTGCCTGGGCTTACTGACACTACCGTAGTATTTTGGCCATTACTTTTTATGTCGAATTTAGATTGATGTGATTCTTATTGAGTTGGAAAGAGGGCAGCAAGCTCTACAACTTTCATGAATTGACCAACTTGTGAATCAACCGTTTTAAAGGTCAAACTTTAGTAATAATTTAGGTAAATTTCTAATTTTGTCGAGAAACGAAACCGATTAATCGAGTAAAATTGATTAATTGATTTTTGAATTTCGATTAATCGAAATTGGGTCGATTAATTGACTGACCTCAAATAGTGAACAAGATTTTTGGCTCTTTGAAAATCGATCAATCGAGAGAAAATCGATCAATCGACTTTGGAAAATCGATTAGTCGATTTTGTCTGAGTTTGCCAGTACTGGTTTGGTATTTTTACCATAACTTTCTACTCCAACCTCTGATTGATGCGATTCGTGAGGCATTGGAAAGATAACAAAGAGATCTACAACGTTTATATTTTGACCAACTTTTAAATCTAAATTTGTAAAGGTCAAAATTTAGGAGGACGGTTACATCAATTTCTATGTTGGCGTGAACTTGCCCGTTCCGACTTGATTTTTTTAGAAAACACTTAAATAGTCTAAGTTATTAGTGGTTGGGGTTAATGCTTGATGCATCATTGTGTGCTTGTGATGTAGATTAAGGGTGGAAGGCCATCGATAGGACCTTGCTTGCTTCGAGGTTACGGTAGGAAAAATTTAATATTTGATTATATTTTAAAAATTGATTCATAGATGCCTTGATTTAATCAAATGAAAATGATAAGTGTGATTTAAAGTTTTGTTATTTAAAATCGATGCTAGAATCTAATTGGACGTGTAGGGGAACTTCAACACAAACTTGCATGTTTAACTTTGATTCATAGTTTCTTTGAGATATTTATATGAAAAAAATGATAAGTTTTCTTGATGTATTTTGATGTTAGTTTGATAGATATTTGAATTATAACTTGAACTCCTTGCAAAATAGAAATTTAAAATCCATGAGTCGAAGATGGTGAATTCTGAGCTGTGAACTTAACCTAGAATTTGTACTATGGTATTCGATTTTTGAACTTGATTTTTAAATGGTGAGTTTTAAAACCTTTTAAGCAAGAATGTGAGCTTTGGATCGTGATTTAGAAATCTGAACTAGAGTGTGAACTTGAAATCTTTGAGTCTTGTAGATTTGTGAGAAGGTACACCCTTGGACCGCTGTGGCGGGATTTATGTACATACATTTGGACCGCATGTGGATTTATGTATCGCTTTTGACTACACCATTGGACTTGTTGTGCTCATGTACGCCCTTGGACCATTTTTACAGGATTTTACATACACCCTTGGACTTGTTGTGCTCATGTACGCCCTTGGACCGTTTTTACTGGATTTTACGTACACCTTTGGACTTGTTGTGCTCATGTACGCCCTTGGACCGTTTTTACGGGATTTTACGTACGCCCTTGGACTTGTTGTGCTCATGTACGCCCTTGGACCGTTTTTATGGGATTTTACGTACACCCTCGGACTCGTTGTGCTCATGTACACCCTTGGACCACTTTCACGAGATTTTTCGTACTCCTTTGGACACTGTTGTGAGTGATGTACACCCTTGGACCGTCTTTACGGGATTTACGTACACCCTTGGATTTCGATGTAGTCATGTATGCCCTTGGACCTCTTTCGCGAGATTTGACATACTCTTCGGATTATACTTCGTAAATCAAACCATAAGTCGTGAAATTAAAGTTGACCGCTATGGGCGGATATTGTGTATGTGGACCGCTATGGGCGGATTATATGTATGTGGACCGCTGTGGGCGGATTATGCTTGTCGTGGACCACTATGGGCGGAGTGCAAGTACCATGTGGGTGATAAGTAGTGAAAAATACCATTTTTCACCCCTAAACACGAGCCTTGAAAGACCCTTGAGAGGACTAAAAAAGTGCTTTAGTGTTCATATTGCAGTTAAACCAAAAAGACAGGTCCAAATCCGAAAACCATCCTAAAATGATCAAAAAGCTGACAACGCATGTCAAGCTCAAAGAGGGAGTGAAGAAATAGCCTCAGCAATGGCTAAAAAGGTCCTAAAAGAGCAAGAAAAGACCTGAAGAAGAAGAATGGAAGCTAAAGCTCAATTCGCAAAGAATCTCTTCAATTCGGAAAGAACCTGAAACTTTGCGAAGAAGGAATAAACCTCAAACAAGGTTTACGAAAGGTAGCAGAACTGTTCGAATAGAAGAATGACCTTTGCGAAAAGAAGAAAAGTTTAATTCGAATGTAATCGAAACCCCACGAAAAGAGCTTCAGAGCCAAATTACTTGCGAAAGACCCTTAAACTCGTGAAATGGCATACTTTGGGATTCTGACCACTTTGAAGGGCATTTCAAGAACTCTCAGACGCCCTAATGTAATTAAAACCCGAGACATTCGGAAGATTCCAAGCACAAACCAAAGGCATATTCCATGCGTGAAAACCCAAAGATGAACTCACTTGGCGGAACTTCTAAGCTCAAACAGACTTTTGAATTCCCATAACTTAATTGATGCTTCTAACGCGATTGGTGAACGGATCGAGCATTTTCATTTTGGCGAACAGTCTGGATCCCGTGCTCAACGGCCATTGGGCAATCCAGATCTGAGCACTTCGATTGGTCAATTCACCTCGTGATAGAGGGATAAAGCTATAAATTGAGAAGACATTTGCCCAATTGGGGCATCCAGATTTTAGAGTTTTCATCTCTGTTTCCCTCATTTGACGATAGCTTATCGAACCCCGTAATCCCTTCTTGTAGTTTACCTATGCGAGCCTTTGTGAGTGATTTGTACTTCCAAGTTCAATTCAAGATCAGAATCGAGGGCTCTTCGAGAAGCTCAGATCAGAAGTCCGAGGGCTCTCTAAGAAGTCTCAGAATTGTAACGTTGGATTTTAAAAGGTTGTCTTTGTGTCTTCTCCATTGGAGTCATGTCGAGGGTTCTCAATGTTCACCTTAGTGCATTAGACTTCTTTAGATTCACTCATCCGCATCCAACTTCCCTTAATTCATCATCCTCATGAATTAGCGTTGGTAACCTAATTCAAGCGAAAGATTTACAAAGGATGTTCATGTTCAACTAAAGAATAGGCCACACTAGTCGATGATCTGTGACCATTTAAGTGGACAGATCACAGCCATAAGTCTAAACCTATTCCTTAATTCGGATTTATTTCTCTTACATCTGTGCTGGTAGCCAGATGAAGATTGAATCTGCTCTGTGGAAATACAGATTCTCCATTAAAATTCAGAGGCTAAAGTACATGAAGCTATTATTTCTGCATTTGTCTTATTTTAAACATCTCCCTAACTCGGATCTGGATCATGTAGTTAGTTCTTTTCTTTATTTGCTTATAGTTAAATGTGACACAATCCAACACTCTCTTTTATCTATTCTTTTTTAGATAATTATAGAGCCAGATCTGGTAGTACAGATCTGGAGGTTTATCTCTCATTTTAGACAAACTTCTCTGTGGACGATCTTGAAATACTTACTTTTAAAACTTGCTACAATTGGCCCTGATCTTGCAGGCCAGTGTTAGCCCCAATGTGCTGATATCCCTTTCATAAGTTAACATCCATATAACCTAGCATTCTTTAATTCTTTAATTTTTGATTCATAATGCACACAATTATGGCACACTTGGAGCAACAACAGTGGGTCGCCGGGGCGGATTTAAAATCAGTTTTGAAAGATAAATAAATGTTTTGAAATCACTTTTGTGTATAAAAAGGAAATCAGTTTTGAAATCAGTTTTGTATGATAAGGAAATCAGCTTTTAAATCAGTTTTATGTGTAAAAGGAAATCAGTTTTGAAATCATTCGTGTGATAAGGAAACAGTATTTGAAATCAGTCTTTATTGATAAGAAAAAGTACCTTTGAAATGAGTTTCAGTTTTAAATAAGAAAAGGTTTGATTATGACATTGAATCTATGTTTTCTTATGATAAGATGTGAATGAGTATTGAAATTTCCTCTACTGAGCTAGGATGTAGCTCACTCCTTCGACTATACGTCACAGGTATAGCTTCTACGTGGACACCAGACTTGCAGATTGAGGAATTGAGGAGGGCTATGATGTCCGGGGTCGTAGATTGAGTATTTTGTGGAGATTGGTGAGTTCAGACTTGGTACCCTTTGAATACGTATATAATTTTGTACACCACTGTTTGGTGATGTTGGTACATCACCGGTGGTCGTTGTTAGTTATTATAATATTAGATGTTAGAATTAGAGATTTATATATGTCATCTGCTTTGATTTCTAATGCTATGTTTTGACGGTCTGGGTTTTCCCATTCGTGTTTGAAGAAAAAAAAAAAAAAATGTCTCAAAATTCAGGTTGGGAAAATTCGGGCTGTCACACTTATGCACTTATAAGCTGCTCTAACACCTATTGACTCCACGCATGCATGAGTCATCTTTCAACTCCATGCACGCAAAGTGGACACCAACCATTATAAGACTCGCCAACAGAAACTTCTTTTGGCTTCAATCCATTCGCAAAAAGATCGAAGTAAACCACAACCATTAAAGGAAAGCTCAGACAAAAGGAAACCACTGCTGCTAGCTTTTCAAATCCACTTCCATTGTAACCCTTGTACACCTTTGGATTCACCTTTGGATTCAAACCCTTCGATCCTTAGATCACAAAGTGACCTGCGATTCGATCGAGAGGATTTTGAAGATGACTCTTGGTCTCGACGAGCTCCTCGCATACATGACTTTTACATAAGCTTGGCGAACGCGATCCCGACACCAATTTGGCGTTGTCTTAACCTAGTGTCCACCAAAAGGTTTGCAGTCAAAATGAACCACAAATTAGAGTGCATTTACACTAAATGTTAAGTTCTTGATGCCGAGTTCACAAGCTTGAATCAACAGCTCTTAGATCAGATTGTGCGTGAAGGTTTCGGAGTCAAGAACGCCATTGATTGTACTCCAACCCTCCCATACCATATTTACTAAATAAACATAGTTTTTTTGTGTAAAACATAAAAGAAATATTAGATAGACCTATATATGGTACAAAGGCCAGCAGACCAAGTGAACTCAAAAGCAAAAGAGGAGCCAAAAGGCACCACAACATGATGGCATCAGGCTTGCCGCAGCAAGCTTGTGAGCTTGCTGCGGCATGGTGCTCAGCTGATGAGCTTGCTGCGGCAACCCTGTGGGTTGCCGAGGGAAGCCCATGTCTAGTTTGTGCATGTACCTTGTGACATCTTTGGTTTGTATATATTTAGTACATGTGGTCGTCAGTCTCATAAAGCCATGTAGGTACTTCAATACTGTCTGTGATGATCCAGTAACCATGAGAAATACTAAACCCATGACCATAAATTATAGGAACATTGATGCACATGACGAGCTCGCCACGATAAGTTTTATGTGGCTGCATGCATGCACGTATAAGCAGATAGCAAGTACAACATAGGGAGTTTACATTATTCATTTATCTATTATTTTCTCATTTACCTCTGATTAGCAAGTTAGTATCTGTATGATTTTGCCTACGTTAGTTTTGATGGATGATCCCATATGAATAGTAGTGCATGATGATGAACATATGCTTTTGTAATTCAGTTTAGATCAGTTATTCATGATGCTCGATGTATAGTAAACTGATGAATATTTCTTTCTTCGATTATGCCCATGTGCAATGATAAAGTCAGTAGAAATGAATATTTTTGCATGACTGTTGACGTTCTTTGGAGACTCTTGCTGTTAGTTTATTAAGAACAATGGAGATAATAAATCAAGAGTGGGGAATTGGAGATGGGTCAGCACAGCAAGTCTGAAATAAACATAGTCCTGCAAGATACATGGTCTATTGTAGTAAGTTTTGATAAGAGTTTGTCCCACAGAGAAATTGATCTAGAACCCAAAATGGGCTATAATAGTATGCCTTCAGATCTGGCTACAGATCTGACAATCCTAAAGAAAGGGAGTTGGGTGTCACGACTACACTAAATTAATCCTAAAAGTAGAGAAATAAAATATAGCCCTATCCTAAAGAAAGGGTTAAGAAGAAGATGGTGGTAGTGTGTGTCAAAATAAAATATAAAAATTATGAGAAGTAAGCAGGTTAAGCTAGGGTCAATGATGCAGTAATGTAACTCATATTTAGTCTGTCTCTGTAGTGCTCCTTGCTGAGATGCTATTAAAAGCCTCAACAAGGTATGAGCTCCCAGTTTAACCCATGCCATTTGGAGCGCTCTTAGGGCTATACTCTATCCACTTTAATAGTCACAGGGTATCTGATAGAGTCTGCCAAATCCCATTAGTTAAACCAAGAATTCGCTAGTCTAATCCAGAGGAGTGGATCGATCATCTCCATAGTCATTGGACTAGCTCTAGCCATGAATACTATTGCAGCACTATGTAATGCTAGTGTTACAAGCTCCCCAGATCTACGCACAGACCTGGCTGACATATATAGGTATTCCAACCCATAAGATCCTAAGTGCTTTGTTAAGGCTAACTGCTCACTAGTGCCTACAAAAGGACCATGCAACAGGTTGAATAAGGCTTTAGATTCGGCTGGTCATTGCTACAAATGACCTGCAATGACTCAGCCTCAAGCTGCAATTACTACATGAGATCAAATCTAACATCTGATATCGATTAGGTAGAACAGAGGAGAGCTAGTCACTGTATAAACCTCCTCACAAGGCTCTAGAAGCTCGTGTACATGGGAGAAGAATCCTTCTCAAACATGTGAATGGACACAACCTTAGGGTTATACTCTGTCCACTTGAATGGTCACAGGGTATCCCATTGGTCTGTCCATCCCACAGAGGCCTGACAAAGAACATGAAAACTGCTGTAACCACCATGGTCCACAGGCCTCCGAGCTCCCTGGATCTCACTACAAATCCAACATTGCTTTCCATATGTCTATCAAACTAAGGAAAATCAGATGGTAAACAATAGATCTACTAGAAATTGAATGGGTTAGTCCCAAATACATGGATCCTATAGACATCTAAATAAACCACAAGATCTATAAATTTGATTAAGCATTAAAATGGCAGTTCATTAATGAACACAAAACTTATAATGAATTGTCTCCTGGCTATAGCCTATACACAACTGCTCATCCATAATCCCAATTTATACAAAATCTATTACAAGATTGAAACAAAACTAAACCTAGCTGCTTACAGGAGGATTAGCCAGCAAGTGCTGAACTAAGAGAGAAGAGAAATAGGAAAAGAGGTGATCAAACCCTAACCCTAGCCTGCTAGAGCTCTCAGCCGACAGAGGATGAAGGAAAGATCCTAAAAATAAGCTATAAGTACAGCTTATATATATTGTCAAAATGGCCTTGTCTCTAAAGAGACTAACCCTAATTTTTCTAGCAGACATGGCACTATTACAACCCTTGAATGCCTTGAGAAGTGTGCCCTAGGCTTGAGAAATTCTTAAAAGGTCCTTGAGTTAAAACTGAGAAGTGGAGAGCCCGTGCTTCACAGGGCTAGCATCTGTTTTAGTTTACTCGCGCAGTTGCTTTGCCTTCACGGAGATGCCTTTGGCTAATGGGAAGGGCTCATTCGCACAGTAAGCCATTAGTGAATCGCGCAGTTGCTTCACGTTGCAGTGCTGTCGCGGAGATGATCTAGAGAGTCAGGGTGTTTCGCGCAGTAGAGCTTCAAGAGCTCTCTCTCTCACTAAGTACTCGCGCAGGTGGGCTCCTACGCTCGCATAGTAACTTGTAAGGCTCCAGAGTGCACGAGATTTGTGCGAAGGGGAATTCTGGGCATCTCTCTCTTTCAGGGCCACGCGAGAACTCTGTGAGATGACTTTTTATTCTCTATGCATATGGGCTTGCCGTGTTTCTCACATGGCTGCTTTGAGGCTTGATCTCCGCAAGAGCTTCGCGACCACGAATTCTGAAGGTTTTACACCGCAAGATCTTCGTGATGTCATTACAGCTCTCCTCTTGACTGCGCAACCTATCTGTGCAAGAGCTTCTTCCACTGCATCTTTAGCTTTGCGAGGAGGCTTCTCAACTCTGCGAGGTCTGTTTCTTGACACTCTACTGCACAACACTTGCTGTATTGCAGCATCCTTCCTTCTCAGCTGACTTCAGTCATCTGCTAGACTTTAGGTCAATGATGATCAGCAACAGTGAGTCACCATGGTGAGCACTACCAAGGTGTTCCATCAGGCTTTGTCTCAGTTGTCATCTTTGAGTGCATTCTCTCTCTCTTTTGGGCTAAAAAGTAAGGAGTTTGTATTAAGTTGCACACTTTATTACTAACTGTAAAACATACTTAACAAATGATTATTAGTGGGCTCCAAGGTCCATCAAAGGCTAGGTGAAGAGGTAAAAAGTGGTACTTTTTAGTGCATAACAATGACTCTACTCATGATGATTTTACTAAATAAATATGCTAGTTCTACATCTGGTCATGCTATGAAATTCAGTTCAATATATGCGACTATATTAGTTCAGTGCTATGTATGTGTTATGTAATGATGTACGTTCAAATTAGACGTATGATTCGCTCAGTTTAATATATGCCTATAAATGATGATGCTATGTTTAGTTTACGTATGAATATGTAAGTTCCATTCCACACATACACAATGCCATGCATAGTCACGTCTTGTTATCCTTGAGGTATGATACATATTTTTGCTTTGTTTTGAGCCAAGTGATCCCGCTAACTCGAGAGATTGACTATGTAAGTTGTGACAAGTGATCTTGCTAACTCGGGAGCTTGATGTCTTGGTCCAAGTGATCTCGCTAACTCGGGAGCTTGACAAGTGATCCCGCTAACTCGAGAGCTTGATTTATCTTGGCCCAAGTGATCCCGCTAACTCGAAAGCTTGACAAGTGATCTCGCTAACTCGGGAGCTTGATTTTCTTGTTCTTGTATATGTACGCTTTACATTTGACAACTTGTTTAAGCTAAGATATGTCAGCATGATTCCTTGTATCTGTTGCACCATGACTTCCTTGTATTTCCTTGTACTTATTTAACATGATTGTGCAACATGTCAGCATGATAACTGATTCACATGATAATGACTTGGTAATGCTATATGTAGAATAGATACAAGATAAGATATACTATGCTTGATTGTATTTTATACATCAAGATGTGAATTGGTAATTTAACATATAAGTTTGCATTGTAAGTTTTTCTGCTGAGCTTTGATGATAGCTCATCCTATGGCTTCAATGTCTTAGCTAAAGATCTTGATCCAGAACACGAGGGTGATCCCACTTACCAGCCGGATGAGGAGGAAGAAGAGGAGGATGAGAAGGAAGAATTCGCTGAAGAATTCTTTCCAAAATAGGTTTGAGAGAGAGAGAGAAATGACTTTTAAACACTTGTATAAAGCATGTATGATGTTTTATTTTGAGATATTTTATACTACATGTATAGGTTTTCTTTCCATTATTTAGATGACGGGTGGCCGTCATCGGTGGAAAGCTATACATTGCATCCAATTAGTCTTGTTTATAGCCTTTTTTTCCATTATTTAGATGAGTAAATATCAGTGTTTGCCATATTCTGTCATGTCAGAGTTATTTAACTGCTTTCGCATTTGCAATACTTGGGACATGACACAACACACTTATATGATAGGATCATGTTAGGTGATTCGACGATGTGACCTTTCTTATATACGATAAAGGGAAATGTTGAGTTGTCACATATATATCCCAGTTCTTCAGCTATAAAATTATCTTTTACGATTTCTCTTTTTTTTCACAGCTTTTTGCTAAAGAATCGTTCTTCTTTTTCATTCCTTTCCCATATTTTCTTTTTCTTTTTTTCTTTGTCTTCTTTTGTACCTCTTTTCTAACATTCCTTCTTTGTTTCATTTTTACTCCTTCCACTCCCTCTTTGCATTCTAAACTCTCAAAAATTGTAAGGGTTAAAGGTAGAAAGCTTTGGGTAGTACATATGATTAAAGGTTTATAAAATATTAGTACAAAGAAATTCTGTTCTTTAAGCTTCTAATATGGGCTCAAAGGATAAAATGTTCTAGGATTTTGGCTTTTTGGCTCTGGTTAATAATAGATGGCCTTAAATCATCTTTATAATTTACTAACATAGCTGCCTTATTGCTTTGATCTTTCTAACAGATAGTTCTAGACAAAAAATTAGTTCATCATATTTATAGAATAATTCGATTCTAAATTAAACAATATGAGATTTCATATCAGTATAGAAATTCAAAGAAATTTTACGATTTGAATAGAAACAGTTTCTCTCAAGATAACAGAGGAAATATGGCTTAAAATCTCACTAGTTTATAATTTTGAAACTATAGTCTAAATTTTTATAGTTTAGATCAATCTATTATTTCAAACATTCATTCTAATACAGTATTTCAATGAGCTAAACATGAATTATAACTGTTCTAAATTCTAATTATTAAACTTCTATTATAATGAATCGTAAGTTTTCAGGATTTATAATTTTTTTCCATCATAATTTCTATGTACTGATCAGAAAAATAATAAAAAATAATTTTTAAAAACTGAAATAAAATTACTAAACATGAAAATTATGTATCCCTGTTGTCGACTCCCAGTGTGCTTACTTTATTTGTTGGTGGTAAAAGTAATTTAAAATCAAAGTAAAATAGGGGATGGAATCAGCACAACTGAGAAATCCTAGACCTGCAAGATACAGGGTCCATTGTAGCAAGTTTTGATAAGTAAGAGTTTGTCCCACAGAAAAAGGTGATCTACGGCTCCAAGGGAACCATCTCTAGTAGTCCCTCCTGATCTGACAACAGATCTGGCAGTCCTAAAAGGAAGGGAGTTTAGGGTCACTTATTCTAAATATCCTAAGGTAGCCTAATGAATTAACTACGGAAAGGGTTGAGAAGATGGATGGAGTGTGGGAAAATAAATATAAAAGGGTGAGAAGTATGCTATTGGGTCTAGATCAGAGGAGTTTTGTAACTCAAATTCAGATCTGATGTTATAGAAATCCTGTCCAATGGCTATATTATCACCACTGAGGAGAAAGAATCTAACCCATCTCTGTGCCTTGATCCAATCACTTAAGGCTATAACCTGTCCACTCAAATGGTCACAGACTATCCCATAGGGGAACCACAGTTCAGAGATGGGTCAAAAAAAGTTAATCATTGTAGGCACTACTTCATCCAGGCTACAAGCTCAAGAATCCATAGGGAACTTCAACCTCTAAAGCTCTATGTGTGGGGCTAGGGCTGTATAGGACCATGTTAGCCCAAACACATAGAACCAGCAAGGGATTGAGTACAACCTTCGATCTAGCTGTCCATTGCTTGAGTGGGACTGCAATGGTCCAGTCACAAGCCTATAATCTCCATAACCAGATCAGATCTAATATCTGATGGTGGGTTTATACAAATATAGGGGAGTTTGCCTCTGTACAATCTCCCACAAGGCTACAAGCACATGTGCAGAGAAGAAGAATCCATCTTGGATCCTATGGATTGGCTTCACCCTAAGGCTATAGCCTGTCCACTTGATTGGTCACAGACTATCCTAGAGGCTATCCTCCTCATAGAGTCCAAAACAGAATAGTAATATTGCTGCCACCACCATGGTCACAAGGCTACTAGCTCAAGTTCCTATGGGGATTTCAGATCTAGTGGGTCCTGTGGTGGGGCTAAGGCTGTATCGGACCATGATAGCTCAAACACACAGGTCACTTGGATCTGAATGGATCCTTAGAATCAGTCCTCCATTGCTTTGAATCACAGCCAAAGCAATGGCGGATCACAAGACAGCAGCCTTGCACAGAGCAACTCTCATTCGCACACATCCCATAAAAGTACATATCCTATTACAAAACATCCATTAAACTAGTTTAAAAATACATACAAAGGCATAGCCAGCAAGTGCTGGACTATGGAGAGAAAGAAAAAGAAAAAGGAAAACTACTTACAACTACAGAAGAACAGAAAAGAAAATGATCTCAGATCCCGTATCAGTGATAAAGTCTGAGCTCCTAAACCTAAACCAAGTTTGGGTTTATATAGCAGTGGTGTGGCAGCGCATTAGGGTTAGAAAACCCTAATTTTAACGATGCCACATGGCCAAATACTGTTCCTTGGATGCCTCGGGGGGCGTGCATGGAGATTTGAGTGTGAGAGTTCATGCCCTAATCCTTAGAAATTCCCAGAAAGTCCTCTACTGAAGTGATGGAAGGTTAAAGTTCAGAGCTTCGCTAGGTAGCCATCATTTTCCAGACTCGTCGCATGGTAGCTCTGTTCTTCGTGTGGTTGAGTTTAACTCTGAAGCTTCAGCTGTCGCGAGGTTGGTGCGCTCTCGCTGGATTGACTTCGCGAGGATCCTCGCGAGGCTTTAATAGTTTCTGAGCTGCGCGAGAGTCTATTTCTTGATAGATCTTTGCGAGGATCCTCACGATAGATTTGAGGCTTTTCTGAACTGTAAGACAACTCCTTTGATGCTTTGTATCTCGCGACAACTGGGCGGCAGCTGTGCGATAACTTTCTTGAAGCTCTTTGTCCTCAGCTGTTCTGAGTGAACTGCGCGAGGGTGAGAGGGGTCTTCTTGAACTGCGCGAGACTGCACAACCTTTAACTTCTGAACTTCGCGAGAGTTGCATGACTCAAGGCTTCTGAAGCTCTTCTGTCACTCCACTGCTCGAGAACTTCTCGTGAAGTCTTGGGGAACGTAGCGAGGACTGCACGAAGCCTAAATTCTTGAATCCTTTGGAGCTTTATCAGCTGCGTGAGGCTTACCTCAGGTCTGGATTCATGGCTCATTCTTCTGAGGGACTTCTGGGGTTAAAACAGGCTCCTTAGCAGGATTGATGGCCTTATTGCACTGCTGTTTATTACCTACAAAAATAGCTTAACAAACATTTATTAAAGGGCTAAGGGTTTAATCACAGGTTAAGTTAAGGGGTGAAAAGTGGTACTTTTCAGGTCTTAACACACCCCCAAACCTAATCTTTGCTAGTCCCTTAGCAAAGCTACATTAAATCAACTACAGAAATTAAATGCCACTTTCGTAGGGAGCACAGATACATTTAGCATATGTACCAAGCCTTTTAAACCCCTAGGTGATCCCTAGTGGAGGAGTGAAGTCTCTTGAGGATTTTTAGTGAAGACACCCACAAACTTCTCAATGAGACAGTTAACAAAAGTGCATTATTATCAAGTGAGCAGTCAAGAGACAGAGTTAGTTCACCCTTGAATCAGTAAGAGATATAAGAAATTCAAACACCTTGGTTGCACAGAAATTTAAACAGTATAAGCTTCTTATGAAAGCACAGCATTTCCAATCAGTTTACACCAAAGAACAATTCACATGTGTGTCAGCACTGAGCTCATCACTAGATCAAAAATTAGGTTGTAGATCATACTTAATGCATTCAATATCAGACCCAAAACTCTCCAGGGCATACTCTCCTAAAGAACTGTTGAGGGTTTCATTTTCTCTCAAGCTCAAGAGCAGTTACATCCCTCAAATGGGTCTGTAAGCATGAGCATAGGCATAGCTCTGAAGTTCTGACATCATTGACAGATCCTCACCATAGATTGAACAACTCTCTGTCTCCACATGACAGCTCACTCAACTTTGGATCACAAGGGCTTTAACTGGGCTGTAATGTGGCTTATGGAGTGGGGTTAAAAAGAATGGAAGGTTGAAAAGGGGTTCAAAATTGAGAAATCAGTAGGTGAAGGAGGTGATTCATGACTTCACCTTCTTTAATTCAGCTCCTTTCATCTTCTTTGAGGTTTTCAGATTTGAAGTGATCAGTTTCTCTTCTTGATTTTGATTTTCCCAATGAAAGTTCCCTCTTGACTCCTCTCTTACTCCTTTTCATTATTGTTTTTGTTTCTTTTTGATGCATTTTTCTTTTTTTTTATTTTGTTTTTGCTTTTCTGAAATGCCACCATTTTCTCAGTTACCACACTGCTAGAATTTTGAGATACTTTTTCTCCATTCACCTAGTGTTGACCATAGCTAGTCCATCTTCAACTCTTTCTCTTTTACCTTCTGAATTCTCAGAGTGAGGGTAGGCTGAATCAGGTTCATAGGTTCAGGTACAAGTACTCAGGTGCATTTTGAAGAAATTTAGGATTTAAAGCTCAACGGGGGTATGGACAAGGGCAGTTGCTTAAGGTTGGTTTATTTAGGCTCAAACTGTCCAAGAGAAGGCCTTGATCCTTTCCTAAGTCTCATGAGTGCTGTCAGTTGTTTCAACTTGGAGTTGCCTAACTTCTAGTGAGCACAGTGACTCAGCCAGTCCTTAGAGCTAGAAGAATTTTGCTTTAGTCACTCCTCAAGGAAATTTTTTTTGTATAGGCCCAAATCTCATTGGTTATGGTCTTCCTTTGAATTCTTAAGTATGTCCTTACCTTTTTCTCTCTCTAATGATTCACTAAGTGCTGATACAAGTGAGTTTCCTTGGTGATCTCATCATAGAAATGTGAAATTTTAAAAGTTTGTAATGCCTAAAGTCTGGAAATTTTTTTAAATTTCATTAATTTTCTAATTCTCCAGTGAACATGACCCATTTCCATCTTACTCACATGACTCTGCTGCACTTAGGTTAACTATTCCATTGGCAGGATCTGCCTGCCACACCCCCAAACCTATGAGGAGCAGTGTCCTCACTGGTTCAAAGGTGGGTGTGCAGCAAATTTATTAATGGAAAAATAAAAGGAAATAACATGGAGCAAAACAGACACAAGACAAAGAAAAATAGCAATGCAAAAGAAGAAGATCTATTATAAGAGAGAAATGTACATAGTGAAAAACAACAGGAGAAAAAGAAAATGCAGAAATAGAAAAATCCTAGGTACAAGCTAATAGGAGCCTGAATCAAACCCAGTCCCAACCCATCTTCTTGGCATGCTCTCGAAGGAGAGCCTCTTCCTCTTTTTTCTTTCGTTCCCTCTCTTCCTTTCTTTGGGTTGTAGTTTTGGGCATGGTTGGAGCTTTTGGTGCCCTCACCCTCATTTTGGGGGCCTTTGGTGCAGGAGGGATCACTGGGGATTTGTCTGTGGTTTGCTCAGGTGATTTGAGAGGACTTTTTCCTTTGGGACTCTTCCCTTTTGGGCCTTGCCCTTGCTGAGTCTGAGGGGGAATAAGAGGAGATTTTGCTTTTTCTGGGTCAGGAGGGACAATCGAGCTCTTGCCTTTATCTTGTTGGTTTAGTGGTGGTGCCTCCTCAGACTGGGCAGATTGTTCTTTTCCAATTTTTATAGAGGCAGCTGGGTGAGTAGTCCTCTTAGCTGCAACTTTCCTTCTCTGAGGATAAGTTTGCTCAGCAGGGTCTGATGAAGGAGGAGCAACAAGACTTTTAGCACTTGGATCCATAGGTGGTGCAGAGTCAGACTCGGAATCAGAGGGAAAAAGAGCAGTGGGATCCAATCCAAGGGCTGCAGTAGCCTTTCTGCATTCATCTTTGGAAAGTAACCGACCATGGGGTTCATCCTGAGTAGAAGCTCTGGTGGCCTTTGGGGGTGGGGATGGTGGTGCAGACTTTTTCCCTTTTTAGGCAACAATGGCTCTTTTAGAGGAAGAAGGTTTCTTGGAAGTAGCCCTTTTTCTCTTGGGTGCAGGAGATTTAGCAGAGGGAGGCATTGGAGTAGGAGGTGGTGGAGGTATTTGAGTAGGAGGTGCAGGAGCAGGGGGAATGGAAGAAGATGGTCCGAGGTGTGTGGAAGGTAGGGCCTCAGGGGGTGCTGTAGCAAGAGGGGTGGCCTGAATTGGTTGGCCTAACAGAGATGCAATCCTTTTTTGCAAAATTTCAATATGCTTTTCAGCATAGAGGAGTTTGGCATCAGAAAGCCCCTTAGTGAGCCTGTGGATCTCCTAAGCATTGTGCAGTTTCTTTTCATACATCCGGGCTCTCTTTTGCTCCAGTTCGGCATTGGCTTTCTCCATCTCCGCATTCAATTTGTAGTAAGTTGTCGCAGACTTTTTCTCATTGAGGGTCTCCAAAATTTTCTTCCACTTGTTTGAAATATCTCCCAGCTGCTGTCTGTGAGCAAGCTTCAAGTCACTTAATTTCTGCAGCCAAGGAGATTCAATGGATTGTCTAAGTTGGGCCATTCCCCTGAGAACATCCCTCTTGATGTAGGCATTGTCCCTCATGGCATGGAGGAGGGTGAAGTAAGGAGGGGTGTAATAGGAATGTCTTGGTAGGATAGGTAGAAAGGGAGTGGAAGAAATAAAAGGCGATGGGTCCTAGAGGGGTGGAGTAATGGTGGTAGGGAGGACACTCACATGTGGGGGCTGGGCAAAAAGTTCTGAGTCTGTTTGAGTTGAGTTGTCAGAGAATCTAGGAGGAGGTAATATGAGAGGTGGAATGGAGGGCATGGGTGGAAAAGAAAATGAAGTGGATGCAGTGGAAGTGGGTGGAGCTAAGGGAGGGAAATAGGGAATAGTGAATGGGATGAAAGGAACTGGTGGGTGGATGGAAAATGTGGATGGGAAAGGAATGGGGTCTGTTTGGGTGGAAGCGTTGGTAAATTGTGATGGAGGTAATATGAGTGGGGGAAGGATAGGTAGAGTGGGGAAGGAGTGGTGGGGTATGGTGTCTTGGAGGGTGAGGGTTGTAGTTAAGTCAATGAGAGAAAGATCTGGTTGCACTGTGGAGTCAGAGGTGGAAGGGGACTGGATTTGTGGGGTAGGAGGTGGTTGTGCAGAGATGGGTGGTTTTGTCAATGTTTGAAGGGTGGATTTGATGTTGGTGATGTTAGTCTGCATTTGGTCTTAGGTATGTGTTGTGGTTGATAGTTGGGTCTGAATGTCATGTATTAGGGAAAGGATATGGGTAAGTGTGTATGAGTTTGGTTGGGGTGGAGTATGAGAAGAAGAAGGAACATGTTGGAAAGGGGAAGTAGGGGCATGATGGAAGGTTGTAGGAGGAGGAGATGGAGGGTCTGGTGAGTGATGTGGGGAAGGAAGTGGGGAATTTGGGAGAGGGATATCATTGGTTGGCATGGTGTCAAGCAATGTAGTCATGAAGGCCTGATATCCGAAAGTAGTGGCGAGGTTAAAGTCAAGGTCTGTGAGTGGAGGTGAAGTAGGGATGGCTGGGATGGTGGCTGGGTCAATGTGTATGGTTGCAATGGTTGTACAAAGAGTAGGGTGTGTCTGTGAGGGAATGGTAGAGGTTGTGGTCTTCCTTTTTAGGTAGGATATTAGGGGAGGGCTGTCATGGGGGTCAATGTCCTCGACAGTACTAATCACAGGGAAACATGAGGGTATGGATAAGGGAGACAAAAGAGGAAAAGGGAAAGATGGAATAGGCAAAGGACCTGATGGAGGGACAGGGAGGGCTGGAGTAGGAGGTGTGGTGGATGGAGGGACTGCTGCAGTAGTAGAAATGATAGGAGCTTCCACCACCTTCTTTAGAGCAGGTGCTCTAACCATCTTTTTGGGAGCAGGGGTGGCCTTTGCAACAACAGCTCCTGCTCCTTGCTATGTAGCAACCTGAGCCTCAACCTTCTTCTTCTTCTTTTGGGGATCCATTAGACTCCTGCTGATCCCCCATTGCCTCTTTGCAGAAGTTGTAGGGGTGAGGTCATCAGTTAATTCTCCCACTGGTATCTTGTACCCCCCCTTCAAAAGTAATTTGGTAATGAGTCTTACATAGGGGAGAGTGTAGGGCTTCTTTTTTTATCCTAGCTTCACCATCACATCCTTCATTGCTTCAAAAATTAACCTTGCAGCATGAAAATTGTGGCCCAGAGAAAAGGAATAAACAACATCAGCAATAGGGGTCCTCCTCTCCTGCTGATGGCCGACACAATAAATGTTCTTTCGCAGAACTTGATCAATGAACAGAAGTTTAGGGTTCAGGTCTCTTCTCCTGATGGAATCCCCTGTGACCTTCAATCCTCTGGTAAGGGCCTGTGCAATGGTATCAATGGGGGCACTCACAGGGGGGCCATATCCACAGTTGGGGTCAAAGATAGCAGGGATGCCCATTACTTCAAAGAATCAACTCTGTACGAGTAACATTTCAAAATTGTCAACTAACACAAGGAGGCCTGGCTTCCCACGTTGGTCTGGTCTAGCCCTAATGTGCTGGTAAAAGAGTTGCACTAGTCTAGGGTAGGCTAGTGCAGGGATAGCTTGCAGCAGGGGGGTCAAACCAGCCTTGCGCATGAACTCAATGGCAGGGGCTGACAGAGGTTCCGTTTCAAAGAAAGATAGGTCAAAAACAGCTTCAGGCTCTAAGGGAATGGGAGTCAGGAGCTCAGAGGGTGTAGAGTAATCAGGTGTTAGTTCAGCCACTTCCTGAACCATTTCTTTCCCTTTTTGCGGTGCCTTTGAGGACTTGGCCTTCTTGGGAGTGGGCTCCATGGGAGCCTTATCCCTTGCTCTTTTCATAGGTGCGCCCTTAGGGGCCATTGAACTTCTCTTCAGTGAATGTGTAGTTTGAAAAATGAAAATAAAAGGTTGAGAGCTGAGGTTTACCCAAAAACTTAGGATTTTGTTCAATGTGATGCACAAAAGACCGCGAGAGCTCCTAGCAGGGGGCAACTGGTGGAGGAGGCTTTAGGAACAAATCCCCAGAATTAGAAGGTGAATGATGGACTGTAAAATGGATGCTGGAGGAGAGAGATTAATGGGGTTTCGTTGGCTGGAGAAGAAAGAGAAAATAGAAAAGGAAAGCAGCGCAGGGTTGGATTATATATATCGCGAGGCTTGGCGCGCTTTAAAATTATCTGCTCGTTGGATAGAAATGAGTGGGTTGCTAGATTGGATGTTCATCTAAACTGCGTGAGGAAGCCCACACAACTACGTTTGAAACTCTTGGCAACTAAGCAGAGTAGTTCCTTATGACCTGCGCGAGAGGAAGCCAAGCCAAATCTTCAGAACCTCGCGACGACTTAAACAAAGCCAAAAAATCACACACCTACTAGTCAACCTTTGACCTTTGTTTGTGGGTGGACTCTCTCATATGCTCTCGTCCAGGGACACCCTTAGTCATTCTAAACAGGACTCTCCATGCTTTCCCAACAATTAATCATGCAATTACTCAAAAAGCATTTAATCAAAACCTCATATCCAAAAAAAGCATTCTCATTATCAAAACAGTATAATCATCATTCATTCACTCAAAATCATCAATTCAAAGGGGACAAGAAGCAAAGCAGGCAGAAGAATTTTCAGGTCATATACACTCAGACTCTGAGAAGATCACTAGAAATTCCTCTAAACAGAAAAAAATGAACCATACTAAAATACATAACATACACAATGCACAGTTCTGTGAATCAATTTAATGAAAGTTCCCCCTGCCCCTCAAGGTTTGAGGATCCTTCACCAATCAAAAATTGGCCCTTGGGATTAACCACTGGTTGACTGGGCAACCTCCCCTCCTCTCTTTTAGCTAAGGCATTCGCTAGTTGGCCAATCTACTCTCCCATCTTCTTTATGCTTTGACCATGAGAATTCACAGTCTGAGCCACGGACCCCAGGTTTTGCAGTGAGGTCAAGACCTGGTCCTCGAAAGAAGTATTCCTGGGTTGAGATGGGGGTAAGACCAATTGATTTTGTTGCTGATGGGGCTGCTGCTGGTGTTGAAAATTAGACCTAGGAGCATATCCCTGATTGAACTGCTGCTGTGGCCTTTGGGGTAAGGCCAACATTTGTCCAACATTGTCTTGCCTCCACCTCAGATTTGGGTGGTCTCTCCATTGGTAACTAGCATTTTGGTGCTGGTATCCAAATGGCTGTCTGTTGTAGCCACCAGATTGTTGCTAGCCAAAAGATTGCGCAGCAGCAGCATGTTCCAATACCAATTTAGGATATTGCCTTGCAGATGGACATTCCTCTACTGTGTGCTGTGGGGACTGGCATATCAGACATGCCTCCACCACTTGAGTAGCCCTTCTGGGTTGCATCACAGCCAGTAATTTGTCAAACTTCTCTGAGAGATTTGCCATCTGCAGCTGCAGGTCGTTGTTCCCAGACACCTCATAAACTTTTCCTCTTGACAATGCAGCAGGCCCCACTTTTGACACAGACTCCTGACTAGTTCTTGCCAGGGATAGCTTTTGAAAAGCATTTTCACTGATTACTTCAAACAATTCCCATGCCTCATTAGCAGTCTTGTGCATGTAGGTTCCACCACAAGAGGCATCAACCATATCTCTATTTTTCTCATCAATCCCATTGTAGAAGCTTTGTATAAGCTGTCAGTCTGGGATCTTGTGGTGGGGGCATTGTTTGAGCATTTCCTTAAACCTATCATAGGCTTGATTAAAATTTTCAGTTGGGGATTGGGCAAAAGCAAGAATTGCCTTCCTCAACTGGCTAGTTTTGGTCTCAGGGAAGAACTTTGTCAGGAACTTGGTCTGTAGGTCTTTCCACGAAGTGATGCCATTGTTGGGAAGAGTAGCCAACCAGGTACTAGCCCTATCCTTCAGAGAGAAGGGAAAGAGCCTGAGTCTAGTGGCCTCTGGTCCCAAACCAGTGATATTGAATGTGGTGCACAAGGCCAATAACTGGTCAATGTGCTTGTAAGGGTCTTCCTTGGTAAGCCCATGGAAAGAGGGCAGCATCTGGATGATTGATGTTTTAATTTCATAGTTCCCTTGAACATCAGGGAATTGAATGCTAAATGGAGAGTTATAGTCATCCGGAGCATTCAACTCCTTGAGAGTTCTGGGTTGTTCTTCACCCATGGCTACTGTCTCAGATTCAATTGGGGGCTCAACTGTGGTGTGCCTGTTCCTTCTAAGTCTTCTACCCCTTTCTAGCTCAGGGTTGAAAGGCTTTAAAGTAGGACTAAGAGATCTCCTACCTAGCATACAAACACACCACCAGAAGGGACAACTCCTTGCAGGCACATTGCACTTGACTCAAAGAATTTATCTAACAAATTTACAGCTATTTAAGAAAACATAAATTTACAACTATCCTAAATAACTGCTATGGAATTTTCAAAGAAACTAGAGTGAATTTTAAAGGTTAGAGAATTGCAAACAGAGGTAGCTAATCTCCAAATACAGTCCACTGTCCTTCTCTGCTGCTGTCTAGATCTGCAAGAAAGATTCAAAATTACATCAGCAGTATCAATTATTCACAGCTACAAAGAATACTATAAATACAAAAACTAAGGGTTTACTAATAGATCATCTTATCCCCAGCAACGGCGCCAAAAACTTGTTGTCGACTCCCAGTGTGCTTACTTTATTTATTGATGGTAAAAGCAATTTAAAATCAAAGTAAAACAGGGGATGGAATCAGCACAACTGAGAAATCCTAGACTTGTAAGATACAGGGTCCATTGTAACAAGTTTTGATAAGTAAGAGTTTGTCCCACAGGAAAAGGTGATCTACTGCTCCAAGGGAGCCATCTCTAGTAGTCCCTCCAGATCTGACTAGAGATCTGGCAGTCTTAAAAGGAAGGGAGTTTAGGGTCACTTATTTTAAATATCCTAAGGTAGCCTAATGAATTAACTACAGAAAGGGTTGAGAAGATGGATGGAGTGTGGGAAAATAAATATAAAAGGGTGAGAAGTATGCTATTGGGTCTAGATCAGAGGAGTTTTGTAACTCAGATTCAGATTTGATGTTATAGAAATCCTGTCCAATGGCTACATTATCACCACTGAGGAGAAAGAATCCAACCCATCTCTGTGCCATGATCCAATCCCTTAAGGCTATAACCTGTCCACTCAAATGGTCACAAACTATCCCATAGGGGAACCACAGTCCAGAGATGGGTCAAAACAAGTTAATCATTGTAGGCACTACTTCATCCAGGCTACAGGCTCAAGAATCCATAGGGAACCTCAACCTCTAAAGCTCTATGTGTGGGGCTAGGGCTGTATAGGACCATGTTAGCTCAGACACATAGAACCAGCAAGGGATTGAGTACAACCTTCGATCTAGCTGTCCATTGCTTGAGTGGGACTACAATGGTCCAGTCACAAGCCTATAATCTCCATAACCAGATCAGATCTAATATCTGATGGCGGGTCTATACAAATATAGGGGAGTTTGCCTCTGTACAATCTCCCACAAGGCTACAAGCACATGTGCAGAGAAGAAGAATCCATCTTGGATCCTATGGATTGGCTTCACCCTAAGGCTATAGCCTGTCCACTTGATTGGTCACGCATCATCCCAGAGTCCAAAATGTAACAAAGAATATTGCTACCACCACCATGGTCACAGCTCCCATGGGGATTTCAGATCTAGTGGGTCCTGTGGTGGGGCTAAGGCTATATCGGACCATGATAGCCCAGACACACAGATCACTTGGATCTGAATGGATCCTTAGAATCAATCCTCCATTGCTTTGAATCACAGCTAAAGCAATGGCGGATCACAAGGCAGCAGTCTTGCACAGAGCAACTCTCATTCACACACATCCCATAAAAGTACATATCCTATTACAAAACATCCATTAAACTAGTTCAAAAATACATACAAAGGCATAGCCAGCAAGTGCTGGACTATGGAGAGAAAGAAAGAGAAAAAGGAAAACTACTTACAACTATAGAAGAACAGAAAAGAAAATGATCTTAGATCCCGTATCAGTGATAAAGTTTGAGCTCCTAAACCTAAACCAAGTTTGGGTTTATATAGCAGTGGTCTGGCAGCGCATTAGGGTTAGGAAACCCTAATTTTAACGATGCCACATGGCTGAATATTGTTCCTTGGATGCCTCGGGGGGCGTGCACGGAGATTTGAGCATGGGAGTGCATGCCTTAATCCTTAGAAATTCCCAGAAAGTCCTCTGCTGAAGCGATGTAAGGTTAAAGTTCAGAGCTTCGCTAGGTGCCCATCGTTTCCCAGACTCATCGCGTGGTAGCTCTGTTCTTCGCGTGGTTGAGTTTAACTCTGAAGCTTCAGCTATCGTGAGGTTGGTGCGCTCTCGCTGGAATGAGCTTTGCGAGGATCCTCACGAGGCTTTAATAGTTTCTGAGCTGCGCGAGAGTCCATTTCTTGATAGATCTTCGCCAGGATCCTCGCGATAGCTTTGAGGCTTTTCTAAACTGCACGACAGCTCCTTTGATGCTTTGTATCTCGCGGCAATTGGGTGGCAGCTGCGCGACAACTTTCCTAAAGCTCTCTGTCCTCAGCTGTTCTGAGCGAACTGCACGAGGGTGAGAGGGGTCTTCTTGAACTGCGTGAGACTGCACGACCTTTAACTTCTAAACTTCGCGAGAGCTGTGCGACTCAAGGCTTCTGAAGCTCTTTGTCACTCCACTGTGCGAGAACTTCTCCTGAAGTCTTGGGGAACGTAGCGAGGACTGCACGAAGCCTAAATTCCTGAATCCTTTGGAGCTTTGTCAGCTGCGCAAGGCTTACCTCAGGTTTGGATTCATGGCTCATTCTTCTGAGGGACTTCTGGGGTCAAAATAGGCTCCTTAGCAGGATTTATGGCCTTATTGCACTGCTATTTATTACCTACAAAAATAGCTTAACAAACATTTATTAAAGGGCTAAGGGTATAATCACAGGTTAAATTAAGGGGTGAAAAGTGATACGTTTCAGGTCTTAACAATCCCCCCAAACTTAAATAGGACCCTCATTATGCAAAACAGGGGATAAAAAAATAAATTTAATTACCTTAAAAAAAATTACCAAAAATTCTGATATTGATCACGATGGAAAAAATCTGGTCGTCAGCATTTCCCGCAAACTTGAGGAAAACACGTCCGGGTTAATTTCAAAATTGAAGTAATAAAAATGGAAAAGGAGATTAGTAATTACGGTAGAACGTTAGTCAAAGAAAAATTTCATATATCTGTTAAGCACTGAAAAATACTGTATTTCACCTCTTAACCTAGCCTTTACTATACCTTGGAGCCATCTAATAATTGTATTTTGAGTGTGTTTTATAGTTAATAACAAAATTGTAGCTTAGTGCAACTGTCATGCCTTAGAGACCAAAAGAGAGTGAATTGAAGCCAAGGAGGGAAGCTGAGTTAAGAACAGAGGATACACCATGGTGGTACACACCATAGTAAGCATTTGGAGTGCCTAAGTGGACCTAAAAGTCCAACAGATGAAAGGAAGTTGGACCCTAGCAGAGAAGACTGTAGCAGCAGGATGTGCACAGCAGCAGAGACGCAAAGAGGGGCCCTCACACAGTTCAAATTGCCTGGAAAGTCACCTCGTGAGGATCTCGCAAAGCTCCAGTCTGCAACACATACAGAACTCGCAGAGACCTCACGTAGTTCACTTTGGAAAGGAGCACAGAAAAGCTCCTAATGCAGCTCTCGCGAAGCTCAAGCCTGTAGCATCTAAGAGCTCACGCAGATCTCACTTGGTGCATTGTAGAAGAGCTTTAGAAATTTATCTTGTGAAGCTCTAGCACAGACCTCATGCACTTCAAAGACAAAGCCAACCACGCGAGAAGTGCATCCCATCCTGGCGATCATCCGCGCGAAGCTCAAAGTCTATCCTCGCGAGAACCTGGCCAGCTGTAATTTAGCTTGGCAACATCCTCGCGACCTGAACCACTTGGAGCTTCATCCTTGCGAGTTGCAACATTCATGACAAGTGATTCTTGTGAGCCGCCTTTAACTACAATTCAATCCATTTGACAACTTCGCGAGAGGCCAATATGTAGCACTTATCCTCACGAAGCACGGGCTCCTGCCTTCTCAGTCCATACACAAGGATATTTTAGAGATTTTCCTACTTTTAGGGCACACATCCCGAGGTTCCACATTGATTCCAACTTCCCAAGGCATCCAAGGGCCGTAAAGGAGCCACTACAGCAGTGGCAAATGGGGCATTTCCCCTCCTCTTGTCCTATTGGCTAGAGCAAGATATTTTGTGGAGGACTTGAATATAAGTTATAATTTTTGTGTGAAATAACATGCCATCCTTAAGCTAATTTTGGCTGTGAGCTAGGGTACTCTGTGCTTAGGTCATTGAGGGTTAGGGTTAGGTCATCTTTTTTGTTTTTCTTCTCTCCTTAGGTCAACACTTGCTGGCTAAGATCTACTGTAATAGTGGGACTGTATGTATGCTGTAATAAGATTGTGAAAAGTTGTAAAAGCTTGGGATTCTGCACAGACTGCAGCTCTAAGGCAGCCATTGTAAGTTCTTTTTATACATTGAGATGCCATGTTCAAAGCTTCATTGAACCTATATTTTCCTTCTATTTATCAGTAGTTTTATATAGTTTTAATGCACCTATGGATGCATGAGCTTGTAATCATGCATATATAGCAGCTGTAGTAGCTTTTATTGCTCTGATCCCCTTGACTGGACTATATATTTGGGGATGATATATGACCATTCAGTGGATAGATCATAGCCTTAGACTAGTCCACATCTCTGGAAGGAATTGGATTCTTCTTCCTTGCATTTGAGCTTGTAGCCAAATGAAGGACTGATGTGGATCTAGCCTTTTCCCAGCTTAAGCAACCCATGTTTCAGTCCAAAATACTAGTCCCTGATTTATTACTTTTCATCATTTTCCAGTTTATGTTCTAAACCCTTCTTCATTCTTCTTAAACCCTTTCTTATAACATAGAACTCTAGTTTTCTTTTATGTTTATTTTAGTTTTAGTTGTGACAACAAACTCTCTTTCTTTAGGATTTCCAAATCTGTTCTCATATCTCGAGATCTACTAAAATAACCCTTTGGGTTCTAGATCAATTTTCCTTGTGGGACAACCCTTTCTTATCAAAACTTGTTATAACAGGCCTTGGATCTTGCAGGACTGTGTATTTTTAGATTACTATTTTCATCCATTTCACTGAAGATCGGTCCTCGAATTTTAGCCACATTCAATCAGAGTCTCTCATTCCTTCCTACCAAAAGAGTATCCACTCCTTGGTAGGTCGCTCCCCCAAGAGCTACAGAACACTCCTCTGTGCCCTTCTTTATCTTGCATCCCCTCATGATTCATCAACTGCATCCTCAGTGTGGTTGAGCGAAGAAGTTGAGGAGAAGGACGATGACACAGCTTCATCTCCCCACAAAGGGAAATGGGTACCTCACATTCCTTTCGCGGGAGAAATGCAATTCTACTGTGGAGGTCCTTTGAAGAGTGGGAAGTGAACACATCTCTAGATCTCATCGCCAAATCACCTTTTTTCCTATATTGCTCCCTTGCAAAGACTATGTGAAGAGAACATACACAGTCGGTAGGGAAAGTATAAGTAGTGGAGAGAGGTGCTGAGGAGATCAAGGATGAGATGGGAAATGACACTGAAAAATACAAACCATCCTTATTATAAAGGAACACGCACTCGAGGTGGGTTGTAATGATATAAAGGTTATAAATTGGGGGAAGATGAGTTCTTGGTATATGTTTTCGAATATGAGTTAGGTTTAGGGTCAAGGGTAGTTTCAGTGGACGATTCAACATCTTGAGTAAGTTGTTGGCGCTTCAGATTTTCTACTTTCTATTCTGCAGTCGGGAGCTCGGCTCTATGTATTTTAAGAATTTTATCAAGTTGTTTACTGAAATCATTTTGATTATGCTCTTCCATCATGGGGTTTTAGGTATGGAGATGAAAGACAAAAGAGATGAGTTTTTAGGAAGGTAAGGGTCTGGTTTTATAGGGAGGGGGCTTGGCTTTGAACCGTCACTTTGAAGTAAATATCGATGTGTAGGTTTCTAGGTTAGGGTAGTTGGGAAGTAGTAGTCTTGAATGCGAAATTTGTTTGTTTCCCTTATGAATTTAATGGGTACGAATTTCAACGTAACCGATAAGATCGATCACTAGAGTTGTTTGTTCCCTAGAATTGTCGTTTGCAATTCTTTAGAACAAAAGTGAGACTTATTGACGCTTCAAATCATACTCACTATGATTTGACACTTCATATCACCAGAAATTGTACTCCGTACTCTTTTAAGTGATTATGAATTAAAAGAGACTTTTACGATTGACTAGTCTTTTACATACTGTAGATCGTAGAATACTTTTTTTCTAATATTATATACATATATTACAGGTGTTACTATGGGTGAGTCGATAGCTCGACAGCTTCTAGAGGGAATTAATTAAAATATGAGGGAGTTGATGTGCCTCCCATAAATATACATCCTCTAGATGTACCAACTGCATGTGAAGTTAGTACACTACTCTCTCCTCCCAAAAGGGTTAGCTACTCAATTTGAGTTTCTAACCTTTCGATAGATTGTCGCAGGTGATTGAGTAACTTTGTCTGGATGTGGCTATGTTGCACCCAACTATCTGCTATTTATAATAAGGCATCCTCATTAGTAGTATGGTATTGGGTTCCTGTGGGGGTAAGGAGGAACAATTGGAGATTGGGAGACTGAGTGAGTTGGGCCATGGTTAGAACCACAGGCTTCCCCTTGTAGAGATGTTGGGTGTAATTTTGTACCCACCAGAGATTGGATTCTTGTTTTTCAAATCCTTAGTCCCAGAAAACCTTTCATCATTGACTTTAATTTATATAATCTTCCTTGCTTAGGAAGTACACTTGTTAAAGTCTTCGAATCAATCTCACCCTAACGTGATTTTACATCGGTTCCTCGCTAAGGGTCTTAAAGAGTTCCCATGCTTCTTCTGCTGTTAAGTTATAAAACATGCCACCACAGGCAACATCAATCATATGTCAGTTTGCATTGTTAAGACTTTCATAAAAAATGAGCACTAAGTGCTAGCACGTAATCTCATGGTGAGGACACTTGTGCAGAAGATCCTTGAGACGGTTCAAACATTCCTGAAGAGATTCATCCGAAAATTGTAGGAATGTTATAATTAGATGCCGGATTTTATTCGTTCTACTGATTGGAAAGAATTTTATAAGGAGCATGCGTTCCAATCTTCCCAATTAGGGATTGAATTATGGGGCTAAGAGTTTATCCACTGCTTTGCTTCATCTCTAAGGGAATATGAGAATAGCCTCAATCGAGTGGACTCCGCCGTCAAGTTTTTAATTCTAATGACAGTGCATATTCTTACGAATTTATGTAAATGTAGATACTTCATCCATTAGCCCATGAAAAGTAGGAAGTATTTGAAGTGTATTGGGCATAATTTCGAAGGTCCTATTACCGGTTACTGGGTATATTTGAATGCAGGGGGAGGTGTAAGAGGTGTCAATACATAATATTCTCTCATGGTTTTAGTCATATATTGGTTTCTTCCTGCCATACTGAGATCACAACAGGGTGGCTAAAAAAAGTTATTATAAATATTTATTTGAATTTTAAATTTTATCTAATTTTTATTCTAGAAAGCAGGGAGATAAAAAAATATGAACTTCTATATTTTGTGGCCGACAGAAGTTGAAATTTTTTAATTTACTGCTCCGAATAAACCTGTGAAAGGTTGAGAAGTGATCAAAGAAAATTAAAAATTTAAAGAAATATTAAAAGAGAAAGATAAATATTTATTTTTGAAATAGAAATATATAAAAAAATAAAGATTTCCCTGGCAACGGCGCCAAAAACTTGATCAGCTTACTACGTATGTCTAATTAAGTCTTAACCTATTGCAAGCGCACAATGGAAATTGTAGAGCTAGTATAGGATCATTCCCATGAAGAAGTATTATCTTATCTATAATTTCCTAAAATCTGGGCGTCAATTAAACTCTAGAAAATTGAAGATGGAAAAGTAAAAACCGTTACACTAATTTGCAAATCTCAACCTGAGTCGTTAATTCAAATTAAAACTTAAAGATATTTACAAAGCATGTGAATAAAGCAAATAAAATCTAAACTAGAAAGCAAAGTAAATGTATCTTTCACCCCTCAGCTGCAGTCGTCAATTGCTTATGAGAAACTAGGACATCTACACTAATCATCAGCACCCAATAGCAGTCGTCAATTGCTCTTGAGAAACCTCAAATATCTAATCTACTCTAACTATTTTACCCTACTAATCAGAAGAAAATCCAACCTCAGTTGTCAATTGATGCTGAAATTCTTTGATCCTTATTCCTACATCGGGCTCTCTTATATATAGAGCATAAGGAGTCGGTTTACAAAGACTTCTAATTCTAATAAAAGAAACTACTAAAAATAAAATATTTCTAATATAACTCTAATTCCTAATTTTATTCTTCCTTGCTTTTAACTGTAGATGTGCTTTTGAATTGTTCTCATTTATTTCAGCAACCGAGATTTCCTAAAAGCTTATCTTCATCAATCTTCCCAGATTCGTGATTCATCAAACTTCTAATTTTAGATATCTTCTAATTCAGTGCATGGCGGTGATAATCTTCACTCACATGATTAGCAGTAGCAGCAGATGTAGTAGCGAAAAAAGCTTATACAATCGTAAATTATGATTTCTTAGTTTTCACTTTCTTTTTGTCTTTAGCTTTAGCGGACAATCATAAAGTATGATTTCTTAACTTTCAATAGTGGTGAATCGTCTTCTTTTTGCTAAATCATCTTTTTACTGCTTTTCGAGTTCATTTTGATGAATATTAACACTTTGGCTCTTTTTTACTATTTTTTCTTAATATCTGCACATCGTTAACTTGTTAGTAGCAATCTAAGTCCTAGCATCACTAAGTTAAGGGTGATAAAATGGTAAATTCTGTGATTGATCATTCATCACACTCGATCTTGAAGTCTAGATTTCTTCGAGTGTGATCCAAAACTTGACAGGACTCTCTTGTGTAATTTAGTAGAAAACCGAATTTCCATAAGAGAATCCTTACCCATGGCTGATAACCATTCAATTCAAGCACATTTCAGCCCAGTTTCTCTGACTGCACTCTCCTGTATAGTTATATTAGAGGTTACAGTCGGACATAATTATGAAATCAATCTCAATACACTTCAAGCTATACCTGCTTTTCATGGGCTTGATAGAGAGGATCCCTATCAACACTTGAGGGATTTTATAGAACTTTGCACGATGTTACAACTGTCGACAGCTAAAGAGGAGTCGGTTAGGGTAAGGCTGTTCCCTTTCTCTCTCAAGGATAGAGCAAAAGCATGACTGACTTCACTGCTTGTCAGGAGTATAACCACTTGGGATGAATTACAATATAAATTCTTAAATAAGTACTTCCCAATTGGTAGAACTAATCAGATTCGACAAGCAATTCAACATTTTAGGTAGCAGCCTGGAGAATTGTTTCATGAAAGTTGGCAGTGCATGAAGGACCTATGAAGGAAATGTCCTCATCATGATGTGTCGAACTAGTCAATAGCATAGAGTTTCTATCAAGGATTGACTCAGACTAACCAGTCTACAGTCGATGCCGTGAGCAGAGGAGCCTCTATAGCTCAAAATGGCCAATAATCCTGGAACTTATTCGAGAAATTGGTCGACAACTCAAAGCAAAAATAGACTCTGCTTAGATCTGATCCTAATATCACTCATTACAACCCGCTTGCGAGGGGTGGACTTTATGATATCATCAAAGATAAAGTAAAGAAAGAGGATGATATGAGTGCAAAGGTTTTGGCTCTTGAACAACAAATCGCAACATTAATGGCTGCCAAACCGAGCACTCCAGATAGATCTGTTGCAAACTGTTATAACTGCCACTCTCAGACTTATGATAAAAACCCAGCTGCGCCATCGCACCAGGAGGTAGTAGAAATTGAGCAAGTAATGGCCTTTTAGAGGGGAGATTATGGAAATAGTTATAATCCAGCGTGGAGAAACCACCCTGGATTTAACTATGGTTCCATAGGAGGAGCACAACTAGCACCATTGGTTGTGCAACCCCAATTTCCCCAGACCTAAATTTTCCACCAGAGACTTCAAATGCCTACTACTAAACCCCAATTTGGACCACAGAGCAATGCTCCTGATGCCACCGTTATTCAAATCCTGTGAGATTTACAGCAACAGTCACATCAACATTCAAAAGATTTATATCAACTTGCTCAATTCTCTTAAGTGCTCCATTCTCACACTCAGTCCATTACAAAGATGAAAAGCTAGATAGACCAGCTAGCATTCCATGAGGCGAAAAGAGAATGGCTAATTATTGACGCAACCAGTCAATAATCCTAGAGGACAAGTGTTCTTGGGGGAGACATTGTTGAGAACTGGAGAATACCATTTTTCACCCCTTAATCTGGGCCTTGATAGACCCTTGAGAGAACTAAATAAGTATTTTAAGTGCCTATGTTGCAGCTAACAATAAAGACACGCTTAACAATAAAAGCAGCTCAAAAGTGCCAAAAAGATGACAATCCATGTCAGTCCAAAGGAAGGAAGTAAAGAAACAACCTCATCAGCTGTGGAAAGGTCTAAATAGAAGAGGCAAAGACCTGTAAGAGAAGCAGGGAACATTTCGAACAGAGAAATGCACTATAGAGTTCTTTTCGCAAAGAACTTGCACTTTTCGTAAAGAACCTTGAAGTTTGCGAAAAGAAGAAAACACTCTTCGAAAAGAAGATTGAACTTTGCGAACAGAGCTTCAGAAGTCATTGAACTTTGCGAAAAGGCCCCTAAACTCTGCGAAAAGGACTAAAACTCCAGGTGTAGCTTTCGAAGAGCATCTGAACTCCTCGAAAAGAAGATTGAACTTTGCGAACAGAGCTTCAGAAGTCATTGAACTTTGCGAAAAGGCCCCTGAACTCTGCGAAAAGGTATTCTTGAGATTCGCAGCTTTAACAAGGGCAATTCAGTAAACTTTGCACGCGCCCCAATGCAATCAAAAGACCAGGAACATTCCGAAAGGTTCCAATCAAGATTTGAAGGCATATTCCAACCCATGTGAGTGCCCAAAGTTAAATTACCTAGCGGGAACTTCCAGAAGCTCAAACAGAATTTCAAACCCATAACAGAATTGATGCTTCTGGCACCTGATTGGCCGAACCAGATCAGAGCATTTCCATTGGCCAAGCTCAACCCTCATTGGGCAATCCAGATCTAAAGCATTCTGATTGGTCAATCCACCATGCAGATGGAGGAAAAAGTATAAATAGAGAAGCCATTACGCCCAAATTGGGCATCCAGTTTAGAGTTTTCATCTCTGTTTCCCTCATTCGGTCGGATAGCTTATCCGAACCCCTGTAATCCCCTTCTTGTAGTTTACCTTTGAGAGCCATTGTGAGTGATTTGTACTTCCAAGTTCGGATTCAAGAGCGTAAGTCCGAGGGCTCTCTAAGAAGCGTGCTCAGAATTGTAATTTTGGATTTTAAAAGGTTCTTTGTGTCTTCTCCATTGGAGTCATGTCGAGGGTTCGAATGTTCACCTTAGTGCATTAGACTTCTTTAGATTCACTCATCCGCATGCAACTTCCCTTAATTCATCACTGCGAATTAGCGTTGGTAACCTAATTCTAGCGGATTTCGATGATGTTCAGGTTCTGAACTAACGAATAGGCCACAACTATTGGATGATCTGTGACCATCTAAGTGGTCAGATCACAGTCATACCTCTAAACCTACTCCTGATTTCCGATTTATTTCTCTTACATCTGTGTAGCCGATGAAGATTGAATCTGCTTTCATGAACTGCTGATTCTCCATTAAAAT
Organism: Chloranthus sessilifolius; assembly: GCA_021018995.1. Classification (NCBI taxonomy): domain Eukaryota; kingdom Viridiplantae; phylum Streptophyta; class Magnoliopsida; order Chloranthales; family Chloranthaceae; genus Chloranthus; species Chloranthus sessilifolius. Next base: position 63,619,076 of record CM037586.1, read on the forward strand.
TCAGAGGCTAAAGTACATGAAGCTATTATTTCTGCATTTGTCTTATTTTAAACATCTCCCCAACTCGGATCTGGATCATGTAGTTAGTTCTTTTCTTTATTTGCTTATAGTTAAATGTGACACAATCCAACACTCTCTTTTATCTATTCTTTTTTTTAGATAATTATAGAGCCAGATCTGGTAGCACAGATCTGGAGGTTTATCTCTCAGTTTAGACAAAATTTTCTGTGGACGATCTTGAAATACTTACTTTTAAAACTTGCTACAATTGGCCCTGATCTTGCAGGCCAGTGTTAGCCCCAATGTGCTGATATCCCTTTCATAAGTTAACATCCTTATAACCTAGCATTCTTTAATTCTTTAATTTTTGATTCATAATGCACACAATTATGGCACACTTGGAGCGACAACAAGTTTTTGGCGCCGTTGCCGGGGAAGTTTGTTCTAAAATAGATAGACCTATGTTTATTTTCATTTATTTATCAGTCATTTATTAATTTTGTTGTTATTTTTATGCGATACCGTAAAAGGAAAGGAAAGTTCTTAAATAGACAGTTTCTTTGTACCAAACTCTCTCTCGAAGTTGTATGTTTGGCGGAGAACCCTCAATCGAGATTCTCCGTTAAATTCAAGTTGAAAGACTCCTAAGAAACCCATACATCACGGACATCTCTGAAATGGGTGAAGAAATGAGAGATTGTTAAGAGACTACTTTGCCCCTGGTGCTTATAATTCCCCATTTTGCATTCAATTTCCCACTGTGGAGGGAAATTATGAAATTAAGTCCTCCACCATCCAAATGTTGCCTTCATTCCATGGATTGAGTAAGGAAGACCCTTACAAACACATTGATGAATTTACGGCTTTATGCACAACATTTAACATAGCCGACTGGTCCAGAGGCAACCAAGCTTAGGCTCTTCCTTTTCATTAAAGGACAAAGCTAGAGCATGGTTATCTATGTTAGCACCAAAACGACATCACATCATGGAATGATTTGCAATGTCAATTTTGTCAAAATATTTCCCAATGACTAAAACCAATAGTGAGACAAAGCATCATCTCTTTCTCCCAAAACTCATTGAAACTTTCCATGAAGCATGGGAAAGGTTTAAAGAACTCAGTAAGGCAATGCTCACCATCAAATTCCTAAATGGCGGTGGTTCAAAGCTTCTATCAAGGAACGGAAGGGCAAGAACATGGTGGATGCCTCTTGTGGAGGTACCTACTTGCAAAAATGTTGAAGAGGTTTGGGACCTCTTTGAGGTGATTGGAGAAAATTCAACCCGCAGGAATCTCGCCAAGGGACACCGAGAATCCAGCTAGGATGAATAATCCCCAATTCACAAGAGGGAAAGTTTATGAAGTCAATGAAATGGAAAGGAAAGTGGATAATTTGACCACAAAATTTGATAGATGGACTCATTTAAAGCTCCAAATGGGTCAAGAGTAGAGGAGGCATGTCCGATATGCGGTCCCCACTCATTCCATTGATCAATGTCCTTCGCATCACAATTTCCAAAACTCATGATGGAACAAGCTCATGCAAACTCGAATCTTATGGATGATGCAATCGAATGACTACCCATGGAGATCTCATCCTAATCTCGGGTGGAATCGGAAATTACAAAGCAGCGGCCAAAATCAATTACCTTTCAAACACCTTTCAGCCATATCGGTGAAATTTTATAATAAATCAAATTTTCAAATGACCTAACCAACAACAAGCCATGCGTGATGCACCAGCCCTGCCCCTCTAGATCCCGACCTTTGAAGAGCGGTCTTGAGTTCACTTCAAAATCTTGGAACTACTGTCTCTGTGAACCTTCACAGGTCGAGCATTAAAAAATTGAAGAAACTCTGGGCCAACTCTCAAATTCATTGGCTAAGAGAGAAGAGGGTAAACTACCCAACTTTGTGAACAATCCTAAGGGGCAGTTCATGGTTGGAGAATCCTCAAATGGCTATGAGGAAATCAAAGTCAGGACTACTTTGAGAAGTGGAAGAATAATAAACAACACGATTGGGTAGTGAAGAGGAAAAAGATGAAGAACAAGTGCGGGAACAACAATTTGGATAGCAATATGGTCGTTGATTTACATCAGAAAATTCAAAAAATGAAAACAGAAAAATAACAAAATTGTTGAAAAGATGAGGAGGAGAAATTTGTTCCTCACCTCCCATTTCCCCATGCAATGAAGTCGGTTCTCCTTTTGACAAAGGAAACACAAAAATTGAGGAAATGATGGAGACATTCAAGCAAGTTAAAATTAATCTACCTCTGATGCAATCAACAGTCCTCGCTTATGCAAAATTTCTCAAAGAGGTGTGCACCCACAAAAGGCAATCTAGGATACATTTATCCAAGAAGGCCTTTCTTTGTGGAGAAAATCAACCAAGTGCTATCAATTGCAACACCACCTAAGATGCAAGACCACGGAATCCCCACAATCCCTGCATCATTGGGGAGCACACCATTGAGAAAGCCTTGCTAGATCGGGTGCTAGTGTCAACTGCTTCCCTATTACATCTATGAGAAGCTAGGTTTGGGAGAATTGAAACCCACTCAAGTGGTGTTACTGTAGCAGATCTAAAAGGAAACCTATGGGGTTGATTGAAGATGTTTTGGTAGGAGTAGACAAGTTTTTCTACCTGCGACTTTTTGGTGTTGGACATGGAACCAACCAAAAGTACCTTGCCATCCTGTCATTATTCTGGGAAGACCATTCCTGGCTACAGCTACTGCATGCATTCAATGCAGCTCTGGCATCATCGCGGCGCCTTTTGGAACTATGTGAGTTACATTGTATGTGTATAATGCTGTTACTCACCCTCCATTCTCTGAGGAATGTTTCCATGTTGACATCATTGATGAGTGGTGGAGGAGTCTTTACAAACATTTCGCAAGGTAAAGACTCCACCATGAATTTAAAATGATTGGGGATCCACCGAGAAAGAAAGAAAAGGAGATCAAATTCAACGGAGTCCGCTTTGTGCAAGGCACTCACCAACATCAAGTCTCTCTCTTGGAGACCTGCTCCTCGCGCGCTTCCACAAGTTAGCAAGGTACCTTTGCTGCCGTCTTTTGTCAGCCCACCTGAATTGGAACGCAAACAGCTCCGCAAAAATCTGAAATATGTGTTTTTGGGAGATCATCAAACACTACACGATTATTTCTTCCTCCCTTACAAAGGAGCAAGAAGAGGAGTCATTGGTAGTTCTAAAAAAGACAAGAAAGCAATTGGTCGGACCATTCTGATTTAGGAGGAATAAACCCAGTATGCATGCATAAGATCCACGGAAGAGGATGCCAAGCCTTCTAGAGAAATGCAAAGAAGGTTGAATCCTCACATGCAAGAAGTGGTAATGAAGGAAGTTGTCAAGGCTAGATCTTTGGGGTCATTTACCCCATTTGATTCTGCATGGTAGCACCTACACGGTGGTGCCTAAGAAATTTGGCATCAACATTGTAGCAAATTAATCTGGTAAACTTATGTCCACCGGATAAACAACCTGGATGGAGGGTCCATAGACTACGTAGAAAATTAAATACCATGACAAGGAAAGACCATTTCCCCTCCTTCATTGACCAAATCCTTGATAAGCTTGCGCAAAGCTTACATCGCTTCCTTGATGGGTACTCTGGTTACAACCAGATCCTCAGGTACCCAGGACCAAGAAAAGACCACCTTCACCGCCTTTGGCACTTTTGCCTATAGGAGGATGCCCTTTGGTCTTTGCAATGCCCTGCTACTTTTCAAAGATGCATGTATGCCATCTTTTTTGACATGATTGATCAATTCATGGAGATCTTCATGGATGACTTTTCAATTTATGGAGACAGCTTTTCCCAATGCTTACACCACCTCAAGTTGGTGTTGCAAAGATGTGAAGAAACCAATTTGGTTCTAAGTGGGAAAGAGTCATTTATGGTCACCCAAGGCATTGTCCTAGGACATGTGGTCTCCCATAAAGGCATAGAGGTGGACCAAGCAAAATTGATCTAATTGCACATTTGCCTCCTCCCGTAAGCAAATCAGAAGTTTCTTAGGGCATGCGAGATTTTATAGGAGGTTCATCAAAGATTTCAGATAAAATTTCAAGCCACTCTGTCATTTCTTGTGTCAAGATGTTCCTTTTGTGTTTACTAATGAATGCATGATGACCTTTGAGGTCCTTAAGAAATGTCGATTTCAGCTCCATCTTGCATCCCCCGACTATTCGATTGCCCTTTGAGTGATGTGTGATGCATCAGACTATGCCCTAGGAGCTGTCCTAGGGCGTAGAAAGATAAGCTTCCCCATGTCATAGCTTATGCCACGGATCCATGATAGATGCCCAGCTCAACTACACAACAAGCGAGAAAGATGCGGCCATTGTGTTTGCATTGGAAAAATTCAGGGCCTTATGTTTTAGGTTCACAAATTGTGGTGTTTCTTGACCACTCGCCCTAAAGTACCTTCTGCTCTAAGAAGGATACCAAGCCAGTTAATTGGATCCTCCTATTACGGAGTTTGATCTACTGATTAAGGATAAGAAAGGAGTGGAGAATGTGGTGGTGATCACTTATCCGAATTCTCAATCTTGAGGATGATAGCTTACCCATTAATGAATCATTTCACGATGAGCAACTTTTTGCCATCAATACCCTTGTCCTTGGTTTGCAAACATAGTCAACTTCGGGCTATTGGACATGATTCCTCAACATTGGAATCGAATGGATAAAGATCTTTTCTTCTCACAAGTTAAACATTTCATTTGGGAAGATCCTTATCTATTCAAGAATTGTGTGCGACCAAGTGATCGAAGTGTGTCCGGACCATGAATTCCGCATATTGTCAATGTGTCATGAAACGAGCTGTGGAGGCCATTCGGTGCAATAAAACAAATTTAAAAAATTCTGCGTGTGGTTTCTATTGGCCCACAATCTTTAAAGATGCCTTACAAGTAAATCTTGCCGTAAGCCAAAAGCTGCAAGATTTCCAAAAGAAACTCAATGCCCTGACCAATCACGGTAGTTGAGTTGTTTGATGTTTGGGGCATAGATTTTATGGGCCCTTTCCCCTTCTAATGGAAACAATTTCATCTTGGTAGTGGATTATGTCTCCAAGTGGATTGAGGCCATAGCTACCAAATCCAATGATCACAAAGTGGTTTTAAGATTCCTCAAAGACCACATTTTTCCAGATTTGGATTCCCAGCCATCATTAGTGATGGGGAAGCCACTTAACTGTGCGGCTTGACTCTCTATTAAAAAGTACTCATCACTCACAGAGTAGCCACTCCCTATCATCCACAAACCAAAGGATGTGGAGATTTCAAATAGAGAGATCAAACACATTTTGGAAAAAAGCTGTGAAGAAGGACGTAAAGGACCGGTCCTTTAAGCTTAATGATGCTTTGTGGGCATACGAGCGCCTACAAGACTCCTATAGGGATGTCCTTCGAGGGTTTATGGCAAGGCATGCCATCTACCAAGAGAATTAGAATATAAGGCACAGTGGGCAATCAAAACTTTTAATATGGATCTAACTGCTGCGGTAACCACAGAAGCTTCAACTCATCAATCGAAGAACTGAGGATGGATGCCTACACTAGCTCCAGATTGTACAAAGAAAAGGTTAAATCATTCCATGATAGGAGCCTCATGAGAAAAGAGTTCATCGGGTCCAAGGTATGGTTATTCAACTCTAAACTTAAATTCTTTCTGGCAAATTGAGATCCAGATGGGAAGGGCCATACATCATCATCAAGGCCTCCCCTCGAGTGTGGATATTTCAGATCCCAAGGATGGAAGAATACTCAAGGTAAATGGTCGAGGCTCAAACCATGCATTGAAAACACCAGAGCCCTTGTCGCCCACCTATCATCATGAATCTCCAAAAATCGATGGTAGAAAAGTGTATAATATGTTTGTACAACATTGTTTTTCCGATTTTTCTGCTTTTACATCTATTTTCTTGTACATGCATAGTGTAAATACACTTCAAAGTTCAAATCGCAAAGTAAAAAGTACTTTTCGAAAAGTTCAAAGTTCTATTGAATTGATTACGAGTCAGAATGAACTACTCAAAAGAACCATGTTACATTCGAATAGTTAAAATTTCCTTTTCGAATAGAAAATCTGGGAGAAGTCCTTTGCGAAAAGATCTTTCGAGCCAAATCCATTTCAAATAGACATATCAAGCTCGGTTCTTTCATGAACTACACTTTCTCGATTTTCTTTGCCTTGTTTCAATTTTTTATAATGTGACCATGCCACCTTTGAACCAGTGAGGACACTGTTCCCCATAGGTTTGGGGGTATGGCAAACAGGTCCTGCCCATGGGATAATTAGCATAAGGGCATCACAATCACCAAAGTAATCAGGAAATGAATCAATTTACTTAAGAATCATGACAATGTGGAAATTTTAAAATTTTCTTTGCAAGAATTTAGACATTCTAAACCCTACAATATTCCACATTTCCATGATGTTAACACCAGGAAAATACACTTGTATTAGCACATAGTAAGTCCACGGGAAGAGAAAAAGGTAAAGATATACTTAAAAGCTCAAGGAAAAACCATAACCAGTGAGAATTGAGCCTATATGTTTTACATCTCTGTTGAAGAGTGACTGAGGCAACCCTTTTCTGATTCAAAGGACTGGGTGAGGCATTAGATGCACTAGAAATTAGGAAACTCCGAATCAAAACAAGCAACGATTCATGAACGAGGAAAAGATCAAGGCCTTCTTTGGACAGCTTGAGCTTAACAAAACCAAGAAAGATCTGCCTTATTTGTACCCCAATTGAGCTATAAATCCTACAATGCTTCATCAAAACACCCATTTTTCTTGCACCGAACCAATGGAACTAATTCAGCCTTCCCTCACCTTGAGAATTCGGAGTTAAAGGAGAAAGAAGTAAAGATGGAACATTTACGGGCAAATATCAAAATAAATGAAGAAGAAATACCTCAAAAATGGGCGCGATGGTGACCGAGAAAGTAAAAGAAAAACAATGTGAAAAGAAGCAAGCAAAAAAGGCAAAAGGGGAACTTTATGTTGAAAATTCAAGATCAAAGGAAGAAGAACTGAGTACTTTGAACACGAGAATCTCAAAAGAAGCTAAACTCAAGAAGGTGGAGTCATGAACCACCTCCTTCAATTCGACTTCTCAAAATCCAAAACACTGCTCAACCTTCCTATCCCCAAACCTCACTCCACGAGTCATACAACAAACCCAAATTTAAAAGTCCTTGTGATCCAAAGTTGAGTGAATCATGTGGAGATAAGCGGTTTCCCAATATATGGTGAGGAGATGTCAAGGATGCCAAAGACTGAGAATCATGCCTATGCTCATGCTTACAAATCCATTTGGGAGATGTAACTGCTCTTGAGCTTGAGTGAAAATGAACCCTTCAACAAAAATCTTGATGAGAGTACACCCTGGTAAGTGTTTGGGTTGGAACTTGAGCACATTAAGTATGACTTATAACCTAATTTTTATTCAAATGATGAACTACTGCTGACACATTTGCATGATTTCTATGGCTGCTCACAGATTGGAAAGAGTGAAACATTCATAAGGTTTATAAATGTTGAAATCCCCTTGCAAACAATAAACCTAAATTTCTGTTTAAACATTGATTCAAGAGTAACTAATTTTGATCTTTGATTGCTCATGGGATGACAGTGCACTAATGCCAACTGTCCCATGGAGAAGTTTAGGTACCTTCATGAAAACCCTCGGAGACTTCACTCCTCCTCTAGGGATCACCTAGGGGTTTAAAGGCTTGTTGCATATGCTAAATGCAACTGTGCTCCCTACAAAAATGGCTTTTCATTCTATTTTTAAATTTTGTCTTTGCTCAGGGACTAGCAAAGCTTAGGTTTGGGGGTGTGTTGAGAACTGGAAAATACCATTTTTCACCCCTTAATCTGGGCCTTGATAGACCCTTGAGAGAACTAAATAAGTATTTTAAGTGCCTATGTTGCAGCTAACAATAAAGACACGCTTAACCATAAAAGCAGCTCAAAAGTGCCAAAAAGATGACAATCCATGTCAGTCCAAAGGAAGGAAGTAAAGAAACAACCTCATCAGCTGTGGAAAGGTCTAAATAGAAGAGGCAAAGACCTGTAAGAGAAGCAGGGAACATTTCGAACAGAGAAATGCACTATAGAGTTCTTTTCGCAAAGAACTTGCACTTTTCGTAAAGAACCTTAAACTTTGCGAAAAGAAGAAAACACTCTTCGAAAAGAAGATTGAACTTTGCGAACAGAGCTTCAGAAGTCATTGAACTTTGCGAAAAGGCCCCTAAACTCTGCGAAAAGGACTAAAACTCCAGGTGTAGCTTTCGAAGAGCATTTGAACTCCTCGAAAAGAAGATTGAACTTTGCGAAACAGAGCTTCAGATTTCATTGAACTTTGTGAAAAGGCCCCTGAACTCTGCGAAAAGGTATTCTTGAGATTCGCAGCTTTAACAAGGGCAATTCAGTAAACTTTGCACGCGCCCCAATGCAATCAAAAGACCAGGAACATTCCGGAAGGTTCCAATCAAGATCCGAAGGCATATTCCAACCCATGTGAGCGCCCAAAGTTAAATTACCTGGCGGGAACTTCCAGAAGCTCAAACAGAATTTCAAACCCATAACAGAATTGAAGCTTCTGGCACCTGATTGGCCGAACCAGATCAGAGCATTTCCATTGGCCAAAACAGATCTGGATCCCCGTGCTCAACCCTCATTGGGCAATCCAGATCTAAAGCATTCCTGATTGGTCAATCCAGCCATGCGCAGGATGGAGGAAAAAGTATAAATAGAGAAGCCATTCGCCCAAATTGGGCATCCAGATTTTAGAGTTTTCATCTCTGTTTCCCTCATTCCGGTCAGATAGCTTATCTGAACCCCCTGTAATCCCTTCTTGTAGTTTACCTTTGAGAGCCATTGTGAGTGATTTGTACTTCCAAGTTCGGATTCAAGACTGTAAGTCTGAGGGCTCTCTAAGAAGTCGTGCTCTGTAATTGTAACGATGGATTTTAAAAGGTTGTCAATTTGTGTCTTCTCCATTGGAGTCATGTCGAGGTTCCGAATGTTCACCTTAGTGCATTTGACTTCTTTAGATTCACTCATCCGCATGCAACTTCCCTTAATTCATCACCCATGCGAATTAGCGTTGGTAACCTAATTCTAGCAGATTTACTGATGATGTTCATGTTACGAACTAAAGAATAGGCCACAACTATTGGATGATCTGTGACCATTTAAGTGGGAGATCATAGCCATTAGTCTTAACCTATTCCTTAATTCGGTTATATTTCTCTTTCATCTGTGCTGCTAGCCAGATGAAGATTGAATCTGCTCTGTTGAACTACTGATTCTCCATTAAAATTCAGAGGCTAAAGTACATGAAGCTATTATTTCTGCATTTGTCTTATTTTAAACATCTCCCCAACTCGGATCTGGATCATGTAGTTAGTTCTTTTCTTTATTTGCTTATAGTTAAATGTGACACAATCCAACACTCTCTTTTATCTATTCTTTTTTTTAGATAATTATAGAGCCAGATCTGGTAGCACAGATCTGGAGGTTTATCTTTCAGTTTAGACAAAATTCTCTGTGGACGATCTTGAAATACTTACTTTTAAAACTTGCTACAATTGGCCCTGATCTTGCAGGCCAGTGTTAGCCCCAATGTGCTGATATCCCTTTCATAAGTTAACATCCATATAACCTAGCATTCTTTAATTCTTTAATTTTTGATTCATAATGCACACAATTATAGCACACTTGGAGCGACAACAGACATCGGCTCTCTAAAATCAAATATAAAAACCTCATGGATCATCGAGCTACCGACTCATTCGTAGCACCCATTGTAAAGTATATAGAATTATTTCCTTTTCTTTTAATCCTAGGCATTACATTGCGGCCCAAATTGTTAAAAAATGATGGATCGTAATATAATCCCTATTGTATATTATTGCAAACAATCGTATGGATTTACGATTGATCGTCATGTCTATCAGTGAAAGCGTAGCGATTAAGGTTAAAACACGCGTGATGACCAGTTTAGCAGGTCATCACTAAGATAGGGCCTACATATTCGAGAGAGGAAACATTGGCCCCATTATCGAACCTTCAATTTTTGCTATCATTTTTTGTTTATTTTTAAAAAAATCTCATCGACTAAGACTCAACCGTTTTTATTTTTAAAATTTTCCTTGTATGTTCTATTTGATTTCGGAAACCCTATTCAAGTCCTAAGTAATATCTCAAAACTAGGGTTTGATGCTTAGTGAAGATCAAGGTAACAATCTCTATTTTTAACGGATGAATCTCTGCAAATGTTTATGAATGTTTATATGCAAGTTATGATTTACTAAATAATATTCTCTACATCTTGCATAAAAAGAAATTGCAGCATGTCAGGAGAAACGGGCAAGCGACAAAGGGAGGAAGGAGATAGAGGTAACAATTCTGATAACTCTCCACTCATTAATCGCATCGCACAATCTGCTGCCATCCAAGCTAAATCAAAAGCAACAAACTAACCTAAAAAGAAAGCTAGGTCCTCAGAGATGGTTATTGAAGAAACTTAATCTGAAGGAGTGGAAACTGAATCAATACCTGTCCTTGAAAAGAGTATAAAAATGGATAAAGGCAAAAAGTCAATGACCACTGATAGGATTTTGGAATGACTCCCCAAATCAATGAAACATCATCTGGTGGGAGCCGAAGTCTCAATAGATGTTGATTTTTTAGAAAAATTCAAAATTAGTGGAGAGGCCATTAAATATTTCAAGGAAGCCAGGCTACAATATTTCTTGGAATCGGGAGTCACCCCAGTCTATCCTTGAGTGGTGAGGCTATTTTATAAAAATTTGACCAACAATAGCAAGGGCCGGGTCCCAGATCTCCACATCAGTATTGACAGGCTACCAATTCAGATTACAAAGGAGATGATCGCCAGGGCAATGCACGCACCAGTGCAAATATCTGAACTACCCTTTGACCATCCGGAAGCCCATATGTTAAGGATGCCACCCAATGTTCTCCCGGAGTTTGTTCAAATGGCAACCGATCTACTAGGAAAACCTCCTCGGGATAGATCTTTTTCCTTTGCAAAGATTTGGATGCACAGAGTTTATCCCTTCACTTCTTAGATGTTTTAATTTATAAGACCATCCACCCCACTGTTCACGACACATAGAGGTGAGCACTTTCTGTGAGAGCATTATACTTGATGGCTAATCGCTACTAGTTTGATGTCCCTTCCTACCTTTTAGAAGTTATAAATACCGTAAGGGAGAAACTGAATAGAGAGAAGTATGAAACAAATAAATTAAGTTTGCCTTTTGGAGGCCTAATTACCAATTAATTAATTAATGTGGGATATGAATTTGACCCCACAGAAAAGGCTCTTCCTAGAACAGAGGATAGCCTCATTGTCAGAACTTACAGGAGACCTCTAAGTGCTGCAAACAAACATAAAATTCCTATTTCTACACACACACAGAGTGTCCCCTCTATACCTGAGGGCCGAGAAGAGTCTGCTATGGAGCAGTCAATTATAGTCTCACAAGAATTGGTTGTGGAAAAAGGAATGAATACTTCTACTCAACATCAGGAGAGAGCAGAGATTGGCTCTCCAATACATGAGAGAGTAGCTGAATTAGAACTCCCAATTGCAGATCAAGCTAGTCTATATGACTCTGCTCTGGACTCCCCAACTGGGCCTGCTATACCCCCTTCAACTAAGGCAGACACACTGCCAATTGATACAGAAGTAGAGCCTGTGAGCCCAATGATAACTGTTGTAGAAGAAATTGTTCAGCCAACACAACAAGTTGCTGAAATGACCACTTCTGGCCCTGTTCTTGCACCTATAGAGTCCATTGCTCAACCTGTAATTTCAACTGCTATAGAGCAGACTCCCATAGTTCACGCAGTATAGGTAGGAATGAGTTTTAAAGCTCCAAGGGCGGGTTTTGTTGAATAATTAAATCAGGAGATATCTCCTCCAGTCACCACCACAACAATCCCCGAACTAGAAAGAAGGGTGAGAGAACTAGAACAATGGAACTTTACAAATGCCCTAATTTTGATGCCACTACCAGGTGTGGTAAGAAAGTGGATGGAGGAGTTTCACAGACTAAAGAACAGAGTCTTTAAAACTACATTGACTACTCAAGAGCGTATAAAGTTAGTGGAGAGCTTGCGACGGAAAGTTGCGAAAGATCACTATGCACACTGAGCAGCAGAAACTAAAAAAAGAGTCCAGGAGGTCACTTCAACCCTTCAAGTACAAATTACCCAGATGCAAAGGGAAAATAGAATAAGTGCAACCCAACAAGCATGGGAAGGGGAAGAGAAGGCGTATGAAGATAAAATTGTAACCTTGATGGAGCAATTCGGCGAATTCATTGAAGATTCGGATGCTAGAGAAACTGTAAGGGAAAAAGCTCTTAGAGATTACTAGCAAAAACTTAATAGATAGCTGGATGAGAAGAATCATCTACTGAAGGAAAAATTCTGAAACTGTAAGAAGATAACGATTCCCTTAGTTTAACCAATGTTGAACAAAAGAAGACTATTGAGTCTCTCACAAAGAAATGCTGGGCCGCAGTAGCAAAAGAATAAATCGAAGCAGAAAAGCTGAGAATAAAAATTCAACTAAAATTTGCTATGATTAAAAAGTTGATTGCGGATTTGAAAAATAAAGAAAAGATTGAAAAGGAGCAACAAAGTTTGCAAGGAAACTTTTGTAGAATGATAGATGAGAAGGACAACACTGATGAGGTTGAGCCTGCAACACAAAGTGAATCGCTTTCAGAGGAACATGATGATTACTCTACAGATGTGGTATCCGACTCTGAGAAGGAAGACCAATCAAATAGCTCCTCTTCACTACAAACCTCACTAGCACCAGCTCCACTTGTTGCTTCCATCCTGGTACTGTATCTTTCATCACCAAGTGAGTAAAAATCACAGAACATCACAGGCCTCACAGGTATGATCTCTTTGGTAAAATTTTGACTGTATCTCCCCTATTTTTGTGCCAATGAGGGCATTGTCCAGTTTAAGTTTGGGGGGGGGGGGTATACATCTAGTCTAAATATTAGTTTAATTTTGTTAATAATACTTTATTTTTCTTTTAGGATTATAATTTTTAATTCTGTTTTAGTTTCTAGTATTTTTTTTAGAATTTTTAGAGTTTTGAATATTTAAACATCACATTGTAAATATGATAGAAACAAAAATATGATTCCAAATAACTTACAATCCATCATAGTAGAAGTTTAACAATCAGAAATAGAACAGTTACAATTCATGTTTTAGCTCTTTAAACACTGTATCAAAATTAATATTTGAAACAATAGATTGATTTGAACTGTAATATTTAGACTATAGTTTCAAAAATTGTATAAATCAGTGAGTATTAGAGACTAATTTTTCCCTTCTTTGAGAGAGAGACTTCTTCTATTCAAGTCAAAATTTCTTTGAATTTCTTTACTATGTTTTTATGAAATCTCATATTGCTGAATTTAGAATCAAAATATTCTATGACTAAGATAACTTGATTTTTTGTCTAGAACTATATATTAGAAATATTAAATAAAAAGGCATCTATGCTAGTAAATCGTAAAGATGATTAAAGGCCATCTTTTGTTAAATCAGAGCCAAAAAGTCAAAAATTCCAGAAAATAATTTTTCCTTTGAACCCATATTAGAAACCTAAACTGAAATTCCTTGTACCAAAAATCTTATAAACCCTTAACCATATGTACTACCCAAAGCTTTCAACCTTTGACCCTTATATTTTCTGAGAATTTAGAGTAAAAAGAAGGGAAGAAGATGGGGTGGAAAAGGACCCTTACATTTAGAGTAAAAACAGATAAGGGATATGCTGAAAAGAGGGGTACGACTGAGAAAAAAAAATATATGGGAAAAGAGATGAAAAATCGTAAAAGATGATTCTAAATCAAAGAAATAGGATTTACAAAAAGAAAAGAAAAATAAATGGGAAGAAGCATCCAAATTCGTGGATACTTTCTGAAATAAAAAAAGAAGAAAAGATAGGAGAAGGAATAACTAAATTCTTAGAAAATTTTTGAATCCTTTTCTATCTTTCTTTGACACCTTCTGAAACCCAAAATCCCATTACAAGCCGAAGGAGAGACCTTTTTGATTTACGATTTATAAAAGTATAAGGCTAGTAGAGATGTGAATAAAAGATACTATGGATTGCACAGGGAATCATACGAATAGAATAGATTATCTTTTTCATGAGATTCATTCATTTTTTGTAATTATCCTTTATATATATATATTATATCATATTGAGAGAACCCATAAGTTTCGATATCTTTTTGAGAGTATGTCAATAATGAGAGTTTTGAATGAAAATATTTTCTAAATTTGCAGTTTAGAAAAATTTATGAAGAATAAACTATTCACTGGTAACACACACTCCACACTTTACAGAATTGAAATTGTTGGAGTTCTGATCAAGGATAACTGTTAGGATGGAAAGTAGTGGTTGGAGGAATCCTATCTTTGAAAATCATAACAACCATGTGATGATTAAATAATCAATGTATAGAATTATCTTAGCTTTTTAAATTTCCTTTGTTTAGTTTTAAAAAATACTTTGAAAAATCCAAAAATATTTGAAGTTTGTAGGTAACTTTACTGAAAACCTTCAGGAGACTACGACTCCTCCACTAGGGATCACCTAGGGGTTTAAAGGCTTATTGCATCTGCTAAATGTAATTGTGCTCCCTACGAAAGTGGAATTAAATTCTAAGTATAGGATGTTTTATATTTCCTTGTTTGCGAGGGACTAACAAAGTGTAAGTTTAGGGTGTGATCAGTCACATAATATACCATTTTATCACCCTTAACTTAGTGATGCTAGAACTTAATTTGCTACTAATAGGTTCCTGATGTACAGATATACCTGCCCTAGCCACGCTCAGGTATATCAGAGGAGAGTGGCTAGGGCTTAAGATTAGAAAGTCCTCAAATGAACCTTTAACATTGGAGAATTAGTCTTGAAGAAAATTATGCCTTCCAAACATGCCCATTTGAAAGGAGAACTAAAACCAAACTGGGAAGGCCCATATGTCATAACAGCCGCATACCCTGAAAATGCCTACAAACTGGCGAACTAAGATGAGGAAGAACTCCCTAGCCTTTGGAACGCCATGTACCTTAGAAAATATTATCCTTAGCCCCATGATCATCACATCCCATGGTTAAATACTTATACTTATCACCCCCGTAGTCGTCACGATCCATTCATTGGTCGTACGCTTTCAATTCTCAGAATATCCTTAAGACCTCCGATTTATCGCCTGCCTTTTCTCACTTGGGTAATTTGACTAAAGGACTAGTGACCTATCAAACCTCTTTCAAAAGCATAAGTAACACCTGATCCTCATTTTCCTTCCCCCGCTATTGGAGGAGACGTTAGAGTAAAAAAAAATGAAGAGGTTAGGTTCAATCAAAACTCATTATTCTTGCACTAGCAGGATGCTTTCAAAAAAAATATATGCATTTACATGTCAAAAGTTGAGTGAGAGCATTACAACGAATGAATAAGTCAATAAGCTTAGGGAAGCATAAGCAGGTCGTGAGGACATCTCTGGTAACTTTACTAGAAGTGTATAAGCAAGCTGCGAGGGCATCCTTGATTTTCCTATACTACTAGATGTCGTCGTAAGGTGGCGGGAGGAGGATAAACTCCTGCTAACCATAAAATGTGAGATTTTGATGGTGTCGAAACATGACGAAGAGCTCGATCATGACATCCGGTATCCCCCCTGAGAAAAAGATTGTTACCTAATCCTTTGGGACGTACTAGATACAAACTATTCCCTACATCACTAAGCTTTACTCTCTTCTATTTTTATTTTCAGACGATTAATCAGAAGTCTTGAAGGATATTCCTAGAAGTGAAACCGAAAACTGATGAATGATGACTGATGCAATCACCTATTATACCTATCATACTCCTCCTCAATAATCACGGGATAGGATGACCACTACTCCTATGATAGACCCCCGTATACAACTGACCTAATCAAAGATACCACCCCATCTTGGTGATAGTACCGATCAACTTTTCTTCAATACTAACTCACCAAAGACCCATGACTTTTTATAGACCGAAAGTGCTTATCTCGAAACCCAGAAAAGCTCCATTGCATCTTGACGTTGGGGCATTTTTTTTTTTTTGGATTAGAAGAAGAATCATATTAGAAGCACCAACTTGTCACAAAGAAGATGAGAAATGACAAAGTTACCATATGAAAAATGCTACCCAAGATACCATATTGCCAATCACACCACGCTCCTACACTAGGGAATTTTTTTTGTTTCATTTTTAGTGTTTTTGTTATTGTTTCTATCTTAGCTATTTGCTTTCCCTGTAGCATTACATTACTTTCATTTCAAAAAAACAAAGAAAAAAAGAGGAAAAAAGAAAAAAAGAGGAAATGAAAAAAAGAGAAAAAAAGAAGAAAAAAAAAAGAAAAAAAAAGAAAGGAAAAAAACCCTAAGCAAGGGGGAGAACAAAAACTATTGACAACATTATTCTCACATGTACGTAAGAGGTAATCATCATCAGGCCAACTCAGGAAGCATCCAAGTCCCAATGACGAACGAAGGCACTAAAGCAACCAAAAGGCAAAAGTGGACGCAGGAGGTAACTAAAAGGAAAGGAAGGTAATCAGGTATATCTAAACCAAATCTCTATATATATATCAAAGTTGTTTTTCCTTTATACACTTGTCACAAGGGGCATCCCTCCATATATGTACAACTCACACCCACATGCCACAGATACAAAACAAACGCACACACACACCCCTACACCCTATGTTGTCGCTAGGATGGCCGAGCGCTGCTGTCCCCAGTATCATCCTCTCGGAGGTCCGTAGATTGGTCCTCTGAAAATACAATCTCGGCACCCAGAGTCGGAGGAACCTCTAAACGACAAGGCCCTGCTATAGAACCCCCCTCACTCGCCTGACTAGCAGATTGCCTCGATCGAGAACGAGGAGGATACCTTGCAAGAACCTCACGAACAACAAGATTCTCACGAGCATCATTCCTGACACGACCATGTGACTTGTGACGAGATTGCCCAGCTGAGGAACTCGTAGCCCTCGAACTCGATCCACCAAGCTGATTAGCTATCCTATATATCCCTGGCTCACTCCTCATCAGACGATACTACAACTGGTCTAGGGATGCCTGCATCGTCCGATGAACCGCCTCTAATGCCTTAGTCTGAGTCCTCTGTGTCGCCATCATCTCGACGAGCATGTCCTCTCGACTCTGTGTCTCCCCAATGACTCGCCTCACATCAGGAGTGGCTCGTGCTCGCGCCACCTCTAGACGCGCCTCCTCGAGCTGACGAACCTGCATAATCACACCAAGTCAAACGAAATCTAATATATGTATGAACAAAATAAGAAACTTTGAAAATGAAAGGATTATACCAGATCCTACCTCTACTCTAGGAGTCGCCCAATCGTCTCAACAGTCATCGGATCAGTAGGATGCACGGAAGGAATAGCGAACGTAGGCGGTTGCAACAAAAATAGACAAATACATTAGAAATACTATAATAAAGACTAAACTATGAATGCACTAACGAAAACGTACCTGAGTAGGGATAGGAACAGACTCCTGAGCCTCAAGAGTGGAGTTCGGAATAGCCTGTACAAAGGACCAAACATACCAACACAAGACATGTCAGAATAAAATAAAGAGGAAATGACCTAAACAGAATTATGTCAAATCAAAAAATATACCTGACTCTCGAGACGTAGAGAGGCAGCAATTGCCTCCTTCACCTGAAGATCCTTGGCAACCCGACGCTGAAATATTACATAATGTTAATAAGCTACTAAGAAAAGTGAATCAGTAACACTCTACGAACTGTAATGATACAAACAAGATAAAAGATTGAATGCAACTTACCCAATGATCTAGCTCGGCCCGAAGCTGAGCCATCGCTGGATCCTCCTGACTGGAGGAAGTAACGGAAGATGGATCAAACGTCGGGACGAAACCTCTAGCCGTAAGCTCGGCTCTCTATGAATAACAATGAACACATCAGTCGACAAGCTCACAATCTTAACAATGCTAGATTATATTTATAAAGATACTTACCAATCGATCAATCTCAGAACGTAGACTGGCCGCTGTCTCCCGGTTAGCCAGCTGCTGACTGCGATAGACATCCAATAGGGTCGCCTGACGAGCAACCTCACCCTCCCTCTGAGACTGTCCAAAATAAAATAAAATGGGGCACCGCAACCATGTCAGAACAACCAGAAGATTGAGTCTACATAACAAAAAAATAAAATAAAAAATTAACTCATCAGGAGCCGTCGAGTCTCCGCTAACCAAATACCCAACTCATCCTCCACTGCCCTAGCCTGAGCAACTGAGGAGGCTAAGGAGTGCAACACCTCCTCATTCGGACGAGGAGCACACCCCATATGCTCCATCACCCTATGTAGAGCGTCTAATGCCCCTCACACGCTCGCGGTGACATGGCCCTGCTCCAGCACAACCAACCTCTCCCTCAAGGCTGATGCCAACTCCGACCCTCCAATCGTGAAAGAGCCACCATGAAAGGGACGTGTGAAGACGCACCCACCGCCCAATGCACTAAACCACCGCACATAATCCTAGGAGTCTGCCTCATCACGCGCCCCTGTAACTTTGGTCCCCCTAGCTCTAAAATCTGCTATCTGAAGAGCCATTTGTGCCATAAAATTTTGGCCAGGAGGGCCGGTCATCCTCTTCGCCAGTTTGTGGCAAATCTTTGGAGGGACTCCCTGAGCGAGCCCTAGCTGCCGAACCACTCGTGATGTGTGGATCCTCTCCACCCTCTCAAAATAATGGACCCATATGTCCACATCAAAGGAGGGCTGGCCAGACTGAATCTCTGGCACGTCGGCATCCTCCTCATCCTCATACGGCCTCCAAATCACCTATAACCAAGCAAACAAACCGATCCTTCAATGAAGACTTAGATACTAGAGACTGAAATAAAAAAAATGTACGCATGATGATCTATAGCTGCCCTGCATGCATGTCCTCAAAGAGGCCACGCGCTGTCTGAAGATCCGAAAACCAACGGTGACCCCTCAATGCCTCCCTCCACATGTGCATCCGCAGAAATGTGAATGTCACCTCCAACGGAACTCTCGGACGAAGAAAAGCAAAATGATCATACGCCAAAAACTGAAAAGATAAAAAAAAAATAACAACAACGACACACAAAGAAGAGACACTGAGAAGATATTACTATTAAATGACCAAAAATTAACCAAACTAAGGACATCATTACATCAATTAACTAAAACTCACCTGGATGAATGGAAGGAAACGTCCGATTGACACAATGCCCTATCCCAGATTGTAAAGCTGGTCATAGAGATGCGCCAATGTGGCCGCACCCCACACATAGGTGGGGACTAGATCCAACTCCCTGAGCACCATCAAAAATTAGCCCGGTGATGCATCCCTGAGTCAAAGAAGAGAAAAGTATCACACCAAGGAAGTGCATCAAGAACGCTCGAAGCACCCTATCCGCAGTTAACCCCGGCTCCACCACGGGCTCCCAACCCACCATTACCGCACAATGTGCCTCATAAGTCGCCCTCGCCTCTGAATTGTGCCTCGAGGGGACGATGCCACTTGTAAACGTATAAAAAAACCAAGTGACTCAAACTACCCCTGGTCCCGAGCCGCTAGACCTATACGACATGCCTAAAATCTCCTCACACACCTCTAGATAATGACCCGCCATCCACCCTATGATTGGCTCACCCTCAAAACAAAGATCGGTGATGCGGATCCAGTCCTCTGGAGTCGGTAACTCATGCCAATTGGAAAGAGAAGCGCCTGATGCTCCTCCCTCCACTTCTCTAAAATCGTTGCGATCAGGCCACGATTGACCTGAAAGGGCTCCAACTCCAGGATCAGTCCAAAACCGGGAGACACTAGCCATGCTCGCTAAAATTTTGCAAGGCATGATACCAAGTATAAGGCTTGGCCTATGCCGAGCTGATAGCCAGCTGCGGGGGCTCCTATCGAACGAAACACAAATAATAACAGTAAGACTAACACATACTTATGATGAAAGATAAATGAATTTAAAACAAACATGCCTCAAACACAATAACAATTTACAATAAACACACAGGACATGATCAGAACAACTGAATAAGAACATGACCTATCTCTGGATGCCATCATGATGCATGAGTGTGCACACAATCAATCATTAATGCAGGTTTAACATAAATTAGAAGGGTTTCAAATCCTAATAAGCCTATGTCATAACATAAGTCGCTAAGAAAATGGAAGAACTCTTGCTCGTGACTATTTACTCGATCTCGAGCCAAGAAATCCTTAAGTGGAAAGTGCCTGCGATCCTGGTGCTTCGCAGCTGCACCCTAGTGCTCTGCAGCTGCACCCTCAGCTCTCTCACCCTCGGGTATCTCACCCTTAACTCTCTCACCCTCACCCTTAGCAACCCCCTGCTCAATCTTGAACGCCTCTTCCCTAACCCCCGACTGGTCAAACTCCAATACCTCCTCTCTAACTGTCTCCCCAACATCCACCTCCCCGACAGCGTCAGTCCGAGCCTTAGAAGTCTCACCCATCTCCACCCCTAACATCCTCTCCAACTCAAAAATGGTAAGATCACGCCCACCAATACCCTCACCCTCCATCCTAGAACAAAGAGCACGAAAAACTAAAGAAAATAGAGGAAACAGCGCATGAAACGATTGTTTGGAGCACGAAAATACAAAAACTAGAGCACAAAGGAACAAGGAAATAGAGAATTGAAACTAACACGGATCGCGCGACGAAAATGAAAAGTTTTGAACTATTTATAGGGAACAACTGAAGTGTGCGCTTAAATTCTGGCGTGCAAATGAATCACGCACCAATCAGAATGCACTTAATTCAGATTAAGTGCCTGGAGCTAAGCGCGTAAACCAAATGCCACCCGCCCAAACTAACCTGACCATCTGATTGCACGCGTCCACCCAAGCGCGTAATCACTTCAAGCATCCCCACATTGGCGCGCGAATGCCAATGGCCATCCGTACAATGACCCCCACGCCCTAATCGCGTGCTCAGTATCCTGCATTTAAACCTATCAAGCGACAAGAAACTAATGCTTAATTTCCCTCCGACGCTCTGAATGTGCGTTCACTCTGTGGCACGCAATTGATTTATGCGCTTTGACTGAAGTGCGCAATTTCCCATATACATAAAAAGAAAATGCCTAGAACAGCATGTTCACAGGCCTAAATTGAGAGATTTCTGACACTAATCATTAGCCAAACCATGCCCTTGTGAAGTCGATCCAAAACACTCCAAACCTAAAGAAATATCTACCCCGATAACCAAAAGAAAATGCACCAAACCAAAAAAAAAAAAAAAAAAAAGCCCCAACATCACCTATACACTCCAACTAATACAAAACCCAAAAAAAAATAAAATAAATGCCCCCCATCATCCATTCATCTGAAGTAAAACTAAAAAAAAAATACTTTCCCCAACTAAGGGGAAACTAAATAAGAAGAATATCCCCATCATTCATATACTCCAATTAAGCCCAAACAAAGTCAAGACAAAAAAAACGCTCCTAACATGCCCCGATCCCAAAATAAATAAATTAAATAAGTAAACCTTGCACTCAAATAAGCTACGAAACAAACTAAACTTGAATTTACAAAAGAAATAATTAAAATCATAATCACTTCATAAATAGATAAAAATAATTACAAAGTACACCGAGGGCATACCCTCTGAATAAACACCTTGAAACAAGAAATTTAAAATCTGCCCGTTTAGGTGCCGTAATAACCTCTTCCCCTTGCCCCGAGCAGGAAGAAAAGAAAGAGTGGCTCACGGAAAACTACCTAGGACCAGTGGGATCCACCCTTAGAAGCTCACCTTGGAAACCATAACAAGGAAGAGGAACTAATACGGGATGTGCAGAACCTATCGAGGAAAAATAGGTATCGGTCACGAGAATTCTGACCTTGCCTTATCCTTGGATTTCCTTTCTACCACCTCTTTCTCTTCCATCTCTTCCCTTAGCATGGCAACAATTCGACCACTAGCTTGTATTCCCAATCCCGTCCATTCTCAGTAATTCACGTAATAAGCATAACTCTTCGGGTCCAACACCCGAGACACAAAAGAGAAAGAAAGAAAAGACATTAATAATAAAAAAAATGCCCTAAACCACAAAGAAAATGCCCCAAAACTCTTAATCCCAAACTTGAAATAAAATTCAAAACAACAAGAACCTAAAACTTTTAACTCACACATTTATAGACTATACCTCTTGAATTACCAAATGACAAGTGTCACACCTTTAAATCATTCCAATCTAATTAAATCTAAACCAAACACATAACCCCCTTTGAAAGAACACAATCCATGACAAGCCTAGATGAACCAATAATCCCACAACACTTAACCCCCTAAGAAACATCAATCCCCCTAAGTTTAGATAAACCAATAGGATTTAAACATTTAACACCCATCTAGAACCTTTGAAAACTCACACCTTTTGAACCTTATATTGAATCAAACAAAAGACCAAAACTCAAGTTAAAATCAAACCTTAAACCAGACAAAACTTAAAAAAAAAAAAACTCTCTAAAATGAGACCCTGACTTGTTTAGGACAAAAAAATGCCCCCAGCAAACCCAAAATAGAACCATGTAAATCTTCTAAACCAAGCCCAATGAAGTGGATTAACCTCGGTATAAACCCTGAGTAAAATCGGAATGAATCCTAAAACTTTAACCAAATCCTAAAATAAGTCAAACAAATCAGATAAATTCAACTAATCCACTAACAAATAAATAAGTACAATAAAACAAAAGATATGCCCCTTTATTCATAACTCAAAAGTTTTACAAGTATCACCGGAGGCATATCTCCTGAATTTACAACCCAAAACAAAGACTGGGTTCAAAACTGAGACGAAGCGAGGAGCAGATTCTACTTTGAGCGTCAAATCAGAGACTTCAGGGAGCATTGGTTGGGAAACACATCCCCCACTTTTTACTCCTGCCCTTTTGCCATCTTCACCTCCTCTACCACCGCCTCCTCAATGCTAGCTTCACCGCTCCGTAAAAAGGACCGATGTGAAGACTAGCGCCTTCATTCCCAATGCTGCCCATTTCTAGAATAATACCGTCCTCGAGCACCACCTCAGGATGAAGATCACGTGAAATAAAGAATAAAGGAAGAAATAGTATCCCAATCGAACGATTAGATCACTCAATATCATTAAAACATGAATTTCAGAACACAAGATATCCAGAAAAGGTCAAAATTTGAGACTAAACTAGATAATGAAAAACAAATGAAAGTTCTCATGCTTATATAGAGTACAAACTCAATCACACGCCATGAAACGTGCACTTAATTAAATCACGCGCTACGCACGCTGTGCACAATTCAAATAGCTCACTTTAACCAAAGCGCGCAAACAAACCATCGCCCGCACCAACAGCGCGACGCTCCGATCACACGCCGGTTATAGGTAGCATAATCCAATCAAATGACACACTTATGTCAATCAATACGAAAAGTCACCCATACACTAACCTAGTGACGCTCCGATCACGCGCCACGACTATAATGCGTAATACAATCACACGTACATTACTACACACATAAACAATCCCTCAAACCGGCAATCTCACACCTGAAAATAGGTGCGCAATTATATTGAGTGACCTAAAACTGGCGCGCAATACTTGAATCTAAACAAAATTTACATCCCCAAGACCTTATTGCCCCATCACAGTCAAAATCCTTATTGTCTCATCGCGTAGCCTCACAGGCTGCCCTGCCGAAAAGAAAAGACGTACTCACCCATCCCCATTGCAATAACATATACACATGCAATATCACTTCAATATCCAGTCCCATCATGATAAAAATTAACCATACCCTCATAACCCATCGCAAAAAGCCAAAAGTAAACCGCCCGAAGGCAAAGCCAATCACGACGTAACCTTAACGTGATTTCTTTTATAATCCAAGATCTGCCAAAGAAAGACACCGACGTCTCATCGCACAAATACAACACCCAACACGCAGCCAAAGGAAGGGAGAATCCCCAAATCCCATTGTGACATCATTTATCTCAGGACATCACATCACAACCGCTAAGCCCTGCTATAATAGACCTGGAGAGAGAAGAAATCTACAAAGTCCCATCGCGATGCTATGGCACTGCTAGACCATACAAACTATGCACAATCCAGGTAAGTATCGACCCCAGGTAAGTCCTACCCACTTCCTTTTACTCGATATTGCTTATAAATATAGTTAGCTATGATTAAGTCAAATGTTTTTAAAACCCGTCTCTCTTGACTCGCGAATCACTGTAGTCCTCCCATAAGAGATAATCATCAATACTCGCCGAGAAAGTTAGACGGAGTATTCTGCATGCCAAGTGTCGTCTTGACAACCACAATAACGGTCAGGTCCACAAATCTTGTACCGACGGATCTGCTCAGCGACGTCTCGGAAGCCATGTTTTTTGCCGTTTTACCACCGAATTGATCTTAAGTTAAAATTCCTAAAATTTCAAAATCTCAAAACCTTTTATTGCAGAAAAAAAAACCTTTACTTCACAAAGTAAAATCTCTTACTTAAAAAAAGAAAACATAAAAAAAGAGAAGAAAAGAAGAACAAAGCAACAAGATAAATAGACCCGACTCACTTTATCAAAATACCAAAAAAAATAATCTTCTAAGCGCTCCATCACCTGCTCACAATAAGTTACACCTAAACTTGATCTTTAACCCCTAAAACCTTTGAACTTACAATCAAGCGCATATCCCACTGCACAAAATTGGATCAAGCACATACTCCACTGCGTAGAATCATTTGTTTAGACACGTTAGGATAAGAATAACCAATTTACAGACCCCTGAACTCACAATCAAGTGCACATCCCAATGCACAGAATTGGATCAAGCGCATACGCCACTGAGCAGAATCATTAGTTCAGACACAGGATTAGAATTCTCAAATTAGAGCCCAAACTCCAAATGAATCAAGCGCACGCGCCACTGCGCAGAATTCAATTGAGCACACTTCACAAATCTCCTAATTATCAGCCCAAACGGCCATTCCCCTGAGAAACTAGACATTGAGTATATTTAATCTAAAAACTTACAAATACCTATTGGAAAGGGAACACCAGACCGCAAATATTTTATATCTGGTCCTAATTCTCTGAATTCAGAACCAGCCCTTAATCCGACGGTCTAATTTATCGACCATAGGCCTTAATTCAGTTCTAAAATCTTAATCTATAGTCTTATCATTAATTTCTGGTTCTAATTCTCTGAATTTAGAACTAGTCCTTAATCATACGGTCTGATTTTTTGATTTGAGACCCGAATTTAGTCCTAAAATTTAGATTTTAATTTCAATTTTCTATTTTAATATCCCTAAAAATCCTAAATATTACTTTTAGTTTTTTATAATTCCAGTTCATAATTTTAATTCATGATTATCATTTCGAAATCAACACTGAAAAGCCTAAAATACTATTTTATGATTTAAAAATTCAATTTGTCTTTAATCTCAGCCACCTGTTTTGCCCAAGGGAGCTTACAGAGGATACTCGGGAACGAGGCCAATCCTCCTTAGCATAGCAGGCCCAAACCCCATTTTTTTAGAATTTTAGTATTAATTAATTACTTTAATTAGTTTTGATTTTGATATAATTGATTAATTGCATTGATTAGGCTTTAATACAATTATTTAATTACTCTAATCAGATTTTTCAGTTCAGTTATTTAGTTGCTTTGATTAGAATTTTAGGAAATTTAATTCATTCATAATTAATTAGACTTTGCCATGATTAATTCATTGATCATTATGATTTCAGAAAAATCGGTCCTTTTATTTTAATTGATATTTCAGTAAAAAGTAAATTCATTGCTTTAATTAGAATTCTAGTCGGAATCAGTCTTTTTATTCCAATTAGAATTATAGTAGAATTATTATAATTGCCTTAGTTAGACTTTCAGTAGAATTAGCTTACTTGCTTTAATTAGAATTGCCATACAATTAGCATACTTGCTTTAATTAGAATCGCAACACAATTAGTATACTTGCTTTGTTTAGAATCCCAGTGTAATAAGCATGCTTGATTTAATTAGAGTTCTATTGGAATTAATACACTTGCACTCCTAGTGCCAGTAGGAGACTGAAATTAATTAGACTCCTAGTAGCATTAGGACACTAAATTAATTAGAATTCTAATAAGATTAGGAAACTAAATAATTAGACTCTTGATAGAATTATAATATTAGAATAGATCTACTCACTCTGACAAACTCACAACTAAACTCACATTAGAACCAGGGAAGCCTGAACTGATCAGAATTTTAACCGTAACGGGGAATAAAAGGCAAATTGGGCTATCTAAATTAAGAAAAGACCTTGCTACTGATGTTCGCAGGCGAACAATTCAGTATAGAAGTAAACCATACCCGTTCTCAAGTGTGATCAGTGACGTGTTGCAGCATTGATAAATATCTGCAGCTAGCGATCGCAACAAACTAGGAACCTCCCTAGAAAACCCCTTTATTTTTAATATTCCAAATGCCGCATCGCTAGAGTCCACTTTGACAGAATTGGAAGCCATTGATTCAATGAGAACAGAGAGGAAGCCAAAAAAAGGACGCACCAACAATGACAAGCTTGGAAAGACCATTTTTGCTTTGGCGCATGCAATACACGCACCAAGCTTAGTCAGACCATTTTTGGCTGGGCGCATGTAATAGACGCGCCAAGCCTGACTTGAGCAGTGCAGCCCGAGCCTGAGGCCTTTTTCACATCTCCGAGCTCCCCGCTTAGTGGTTTAGCACCTCTAATTAGGTCCAGCATTATCCAACACCCAATACGCCCCCATCGGTAAAAAGAGGGTAACCTCTTATCGACTCGCTCCGTGGGATCGGTGTTGCGATCTCTAGTGTGCTTACTTTATTTGTTGGTGGTAAAAGCAATTTAAAATCAAAGTAAAACAGGGGATGGAATTAGCACAACTGAGAAATCTTAGACCTGCAAGATACAAGGTTCATTTGTAGCAAGTTTTGATTAGTAAGAGTTTATCCCACAGGGAAAGGTGATCTACAGCTCCAAGGGAGCCATCTCTAGTAGTCCCTCCAGATCTGACTACAGATCTAGCAGTCCTAAAAGGAGGGGAGTTTAGGGTCACTTATTCTAAGTATCCTAAGGTAGCCTAATGAACTAACTACAGAAAAGGGTTGAGAAGATGGATGGAGTGAGGAAAAATAAATATAAAAGGGTGAAAAGTATGCTATTGGGTTCAGATCTGCTAGAATTTATGACTCAGATCCAGATCTGCTGGTATAGAAATCCTGTCCAATGGCTACATTATCACCGAAGAGGAGAAACAATTCAACTCATCCCTGTGCCATGATTCATTCCCTTAAGGTAATAACCTGCCCACTTAAATGGTCACAGACTATCCCATAGGAGAACCACACTCCAGAGATGGATCAAAATAAGTTAATCATTGTAGGCACTGCTTCATCCAGGCTACAAGCTCAGGAATCCATAGGGAACCTCAACCTCTAAAGCTCTATGTGTGGGGCTAAGGTTGTATAGGACCATGACAGCCTAGACACATAGAACCAGCAAGAGATTGAGTACCACCTTAGATCTAGCTATCCATTGCTTGAGTGGGCCTACAATGGTCCAGTCACAAGCCTACAATCTCCATACCCAGATTAGATCTGCCATCTGATGGCGGGTCTATACTAATATGGGGGAGTCTGCCTCTGTACAATCTCCTACCAGGCTACAAGCTTAAGCTCGGAGAAGAAGGATCCATTTTGGATCGGCAGATTGGATTCACCCTAAGGCTATAACCTGTCCACTTAAATGGTCACAGACTATCCCAGAGGCTATCCTCCTCATGGAGCCCAAAACAAAACAACAATATTGCTGCCACCACCATGGTCACAAGGCTACCAGCTCAGGCTTCCATGGGTATTTCAGATCTAGTGGGTCCTGTGGTGGGGCTAAGGCTGTATAGGACCATGATAGCCCAGACACACAGGTCACTTGGATCTGAATAAGACTTTAGAATCAGTCCTCCATTACTTTGAATCACAACCAAAGCAATGGCGGATCACAAGGTAGCAACCTTGCACAGAGCAACTCACAAACACATGAATCCCATAAAAGTACAACACCCAATCACAAATTCCATTAATCTAATATTAATAAGCATACAAAGGTATGGCCAGCAAGTACTGGGCCATGGAGAGAAGAAGAAGAAAAAGTAAAACTACTTACGGCTATAGAAAAACAAGACTACAATGCTAAAAATAAAACAGAGCAAAAACTGAACTCTTTTGGCCTTCCTAAACCTAAACCAGGCTTAGGTTTATATAGCAGTGGGTGTGGCAGCACATTAGGATTAGGAAACCCTAATTTTAGCGATGCCACATGGCCTATTAATGATCCTTAGATGCCTCGAGGTGCGTGCATGGAGATTTGAGCGTGGGAGTGCGCGCCCTAATCCTTGGAAATTCCTAGAAAGTCCTTTGCAGAATGATGGAAGTTGGAGTTCAGAGGTTCGCCAGGTTACAGTCGATTCCTAGACTTGTCGCGTGGTAGCTCTGTTCTTCGTTTGGTTGAGTTTAACATTAAAAATTTAGACGTCGTGGGGTTACAGCTTCTTAATGCTTTGAGCAGTTGCGTGGTAGGTAGTTAAGCTCTCGTTGGATTGGGCTTCGCGCAGTTGGATTGCTACTTGTGAATAGCACGAGAACTACACGAGCATTCCATTTCACAATAGATCTTCGTGAGGCTAACTTCTGACTTCGCGAGGCTGCTTTCTTTCTGAACCGTGCGACAGCTTCTTTTCTTGATAGATCTTCGTGAGGATCCTCGTAATAGCTTTGAGGCTTTTCTAAACTGTGCGACAGGTTCTCTTGACATTTGCATCCCGCGGCTACTGCGCGACAGCTGTGCGAAGAATCTCCTGAAGCTCTCTCTCCTCAGCAGTTCTGAGTGAACTGCGCGAGGTTGATTTCAGGTCTTCTTGAACTACGCGAGACTGTGCTACCATTTACTCCTAAACTTCATGAGAGCTGCGTGAGGTTGTGCTTCTGAAGCTCTTCTGTTACTCAACTGTGTGAGCACTTGTTGTGAAGTCTTGGGAAGCTCGCGAGGACTGTGCGAAGCATAGTTTTCTGAATCCTTTAAAGCTTTGTCAGCTGTGTGAGGCTTGGTTTAGGTCTGGATTCATGGCTCATACTTCTGAGGGACTTCTGGTGCCAATACAGGCTCCTTAACATGATTTCTAGCCTTATTACACTACTGTTTATTATCTACAGAAAACACTTAACAAAACTTTATTAGATGGCTAAGGGTCTAATCAAAGGCTAAGTTAAGGGGTGAAAAGTGATACTTTTCAGGTGTTAACACACCCCCAAACCTAATCTTTGCTAGTCCCTTAGCAAAGCTACATTAAGATAACTACAAAATTTAAATGCCACTTTCGTAGGGAGCACGAATACATTTAGCATATGTACCAAGCCTTTTAAACCCCTAGGAGATCCCTAGTGGAGGAGTGAAGTCTCTTGAGGGTTTTCAGTGAAGACACCCACAAACTTCTCAATGGGACAGTTAACAAAAGTGCATTATTATCAAGTGAGCAGTCAAGAAATAGAGTTAGTTCACCCATGAATCAGTAAAAATATAAGAAATTCAAACACATTGGCTACACTGAAATTTAAACAGTATAAGCTTCTCATGAAAGCACAACATTTCTAATTAATTTACACCAATGAACAATTTACATGTGTGTTAGCACTGAGCTCATCACTGGATCAAAAATTAGGTTGTAGATCATACTTAATGCATTCAATATCAGACCCTAAACTCTCCAGGGCATACTCTCATAAAGAATTGTTGAGGGTTTCATTTTCTCTCAAGCTCAAGAGCAGTTACATCCCCCAAATGGGTTTGTAAGCATGAGCATAGGCATAGCTTTGAAGTTCTGGCATCATTGACAGATCCTCACCATAGATTGGATAACTTTTCATCTCCACATGACAGCTCACTCAACTTTGGATCATAAGGACTTTAACTGGGCTGTAATGTGGCTTATGGAGTGGGGTTAAAAAGAATGGAAGGTTGAAAAGGGGTTCAAAATTGAGAAATCAGTAGGTGAAGGAGGTGATTCATGACTTCACCTTCTTTAATTCAGCTCCTTTCATCTTCTTTGAGGTTTTCAGATTTAAAGTGATCAGTTTCTCTTCTTGATTTCGATTTTTCCAATGAAAGTTCCCTCTTAACTCCTCTCTTACTCCTCTTCATTATTGTTTTTGTTTCTTTTTGATGCATTTTTCTTCTTTTTATTTTGTTTTTGCTTTTCTGAAATGCCACCATTTTCTCAGTTACCATACTGTCAGAATTTGAGGTACTTCTTCTTTATTCACCTAATGTTGACCATAGCTAGTCCATCTTCAACTCTTGTTCCTTTACCTTCTGAGTTCTCAGAGTGAGGGTAGGGTTAAATCAAATATATAGGTTCAGGTGCAAGTACTCAGGTGCATTTTGAAGAAATTTAGGATTTAGGATTTAAGGCTCAGATGCATCTTGATCCTTTCCTAAGTCTCATGAGTGCTGTCAGTTGTTTCAATTTGGAGTTGCCTAACTTAGTGAGCACAGTGACTCAGCCAGTCCTTAGAGCTAGAAGAAATTGCCTTAGTCGCTCCTCAAAGAAAAAATTTTGTATAGGTCCAAATCTCACTGGTTATGGTCTTCCTTTGAATTCTTAAGTATGTCCTTATCTGTTTCTCTCTCTAATGATTCACTAAGTGCTGATACAAGTGAGTTTCCTTGGTGATCTCTTCATGGAAATGTGAAATTTTAAAAGTTTATACTGTCTAAAGTCTGGAAAAATTTTAAATTTTATTATTGTTCTGATTCTTCAGTGAACATGGTTCCATTTCCATATTACTCACATGATTCTGCTGCACTTAGGTTAACTATTCCATTGGCAGGATCTGCCTGCCACACCCCCAAAACTATGAGGAGCAGTGTCCTCACTGGTTCAAAGGTAGTTGTGCAGAAGATTAATTAACATAGAAAAGAAAATAGCAAGAACGAAAACAAACAAAAACAGAGAACTTCACAGAATAACAGGAAAAGAAAATTTCATTAAGACTAAAAAAAAAAAAGAAAAATTACAAAGAGAAAACTCCTAAGAAGAGAGGGGAGAGGGATCAAGGATGTGGGGGCTGAGAAGGTGGTGGAAGGGGTTGAGTGGAGGGGGCAGGGGATGGGGATGTTTCTATCTTTTGCTTTTTCTTCTTCGGCTGGTGCTTATCCTTCTCCTCCTTAGCAGGAGCTGCTGGACCTCCTCGTATTCATCCCAGAGGGGTTGTAGGGGGTCCGGCTCTTTAGGTGGGGGCGGTTCCAACCACATCGGATAAAACTTGTTAGGCAGAGCAGTAGGCTTGTCATCTGCCATTGTGAGGACTAGGGAAGGACTGCTAGGGTGAGAGGAGAAAGGATGAGATGAATATGAAAGGGACTCCTTGTGTATTTAAAGACGAGGATGGTGGAAGATGAATCGGTGTAATAACATCCAAGTTGCTGCAATTAATTGAGAGTGAGTTGGGAAGTGAAAAGTTACAGCAATCAGCGTGGGAAATGACAAATGTGGTCAAGGGATCAGATAGGAACGAAATCTCGCGATGATGGATGTTGCAGAATGTAGTGCGCGAGAGGCTCTGCAGCATTTGTTGAAGCTCGCGACAGCGTAATAAATACTCTATGTGCATTGCGCGAGAGCTTCCCAAATCTCAATTTGGAATGTGCGAGGGCTTAGTACCCAACAGGGAGCAATTCATGCAGTGCAGCATACTCACCAAAAATATTCAAATAGTATACATTCAATTCAGAAATCAGCAAA
The DNA here is from genome assembly GCA_021018995.1 of Chloranthus sessilifolius. Lineage (NCBI taxonomy): Eukaryota > Viridiplantae > Streptophyta > Magnoliopsida > Chloranthales > Chloranthaceae > Chloranthus > Chloranthus sessilifolius. Next base: position 63,651,115 of record CM037586.1, read on the forward strand.
TCGCAGAAGAAGAAGTAATCATACCAACCCCACATAAACTCTATCAAACTCAACAGACTCAGACCCCATCGAGACACTATAATTTCCTAAAAACTATTGAAGAAACGAAAGTAGTATAGTACAACATGGACACAACTGTGCGTCAGGTAGAAGAAGGGGTCCCTTGAAAATGAATAGTGTTCATATGGTCGGTCGGTTTTTTGAGACAAGGCTTAAGCCTCTGACCATTCACTTTCAAGGTCCGCCCAAATTTGGGATCCTTGACTTCCACAGCACCAGATGGGGACACATTTAAGACAATATAGGGACCTTCCCATCGGGATTTTAGTTTGCCAGGAAAGAATTTTAGTTTGGAGTTAAATAACCAAACCTTGCCACCAGGTACGAAGCTTTTTCTCAGTAAGCCCTTGTAAAAGAAAGCTTTGGACCGTTCCTTGTAGATCCTGGCATTGGCATTGGCATCCATCCTCAGCTCATCCAATTCCAATAGCTGCAGGGACCTGTGATGACCAGCAGAAGTTAGGTTCATATTTAAGTTTTTAATGGCCCAATAGGCCTTGTGTTCTAACTCTACTGGGAGATGGCAAGCCTTGCCATAGACCAGTCTGAATGGGGACATTCCAATTGGAGTCCTATGGGCAGCCCTATAAGCCCACAGTACATCATTGAGCTTATCAGCCCAATCTCTCCTGTCAGTCCTTACTATTTTCTCAAGGATGTGCTTGATCTCCCTATTAGAAATTTCAATTTGCCCACTTGTCTGTCGGTGGTAGGGAGTAGCAATCCTATGGGTCACAGAATATTTCTTCACCAAGCTCTCGAAATTCCTGTTGTAGAAATGGCTATCCCCATCACTGATAATAGCTATAGGGGTTCCAAATCTTGAGAAAATGTTCTGCCTTACAAAGTTGAGGACCACTTGGTTGTCATTGGTTCTTGTGGCAATGGCTTCTACCCATTTGGAAACATAGTCCACTGCCACTAAGATGAAATGGTAACCATTAGAAGGAGGAAAAGGGCCCATGAAGTCTATGCCCCATACATCGAACAGTTCTACAACAAGGATGGGCTGCAAAGGCATTGAATTTCGTTTGGACAACCCTCCTTATTTTTGACATCTCTCACATGCCTTGCAGTGTGTATATGCATCTTTGAATAAAGAAGGCCAATAAAACCCACACTGCAAGACCTTGTCAGCTGTTTTTCTTCCACTAAAGTGGCCTCCACAGGCATTTTCATGGCACATGGCCAGAATACTGGGGACATCACTTTCAAAAACATATCTTCGGATGATTTGGTCTGCACAGTACTTGTATAGGCAAGGTTCCTCCCAAAAAAAATATTTGACCTGTGAGAAAAATAGGTCTTTGTCTATTTTGGTCCAGTGGGCAGGAATCTTTCCCATAACAAGATAATTCACATTGTGTGCAAACCAGGGGACCAAGGATTGGATTGCAAATAATTGCTCATCCGGGAAGGCATCATTTGTAGGACCATCAAGACACTTCTCCAACACAATTCTGGACAAGTGGTCAGCCACCACATTTTCCACACCCTTTTTGTCCTTGATTTCAATGTCAAACTCCTGCAGTAGGAGTATCCGTCTAATCAGCCTGGGCTTAGCATCTTTTTTGGACAATAGGTACTTCAATGCTGAGTGGTCAGTGAAGATTACAGTTTTAGATCCCAGCAGGTAGGATCTAAACTTGTCAACAAAGATACACCAACGCTGTAAGCTCTTTCTCATTTGTGGTATAATTGACTCAAGAAGTGACTTGCTGACATAAGCAATGACCACAGGCAGCTTATCCTTTCTTTGGCCCAAGACAGCACCTATTGCTAAATCTGATGCATCACACATTAATTCCAAGGGCAGGGTATAGTCTAGTGTCTAGAGTACAGGGGCAGAGGTAAGGTAGACTTTCAAAGTCTCAAAAGCCTTTAGACATTCAGCCGAGAAGTAGAAAGGCACATCCTGGCAGAGCAGGTGGCATAATGGCTTAGCAATTTTACTGAAGTCCTTAATGAACTTCCTGTAGAATCCTGCATGCCCAAGGAAAGATTTGATTTGTTTGACTGTTTTTGGAGGGGGCAGATTGGCAATGAGGTCAACTTTGGCCTTGTCTACCTCAAGCCCTTCTTTAGAGACTACATGGCCCAACATAATGCCTTGTGTTACCATGAAGTGGCTCTTTTCCTAGCTTAAGACCAAATTGGTCTCCTCACATCTTTGCAAAACTAGGCAGAGGTGTTGTAGACACTGGCCAAAACTGTCCCCATAGACAGAAAAATCATCCATAAAAATTTCCAAAAACTTGTCAATCATATCAGAGAATATGACATACATACACCTCTGAAAAGTGGCTGGCACATTACACAGCCCAAAAGGCATCCTTCTGTAAGCAAAGGTGCCAAAAGGATAGGTAAAGGTGGTTTTCTCTTGGTCTTGAGGATGCACAGGGATCTGGTTGTACCCTGAGTACCCATCAAGAAAACAGTAAAAAGCTTTTCCAGCCAATTTGTCCAAAATTTGATCAATGAAGGGGAGAGGGAAGTGGTCCTTTCTGGTCTTAGAGTTGAGCTTTCTATAATCAATGCAAACTCTCCAGCCAGTGGTCTCCCTGGCTGGTCTCAACTCTCCAGATTCGGTTTTAATAACTGTTATGCCAGATTTCTTGGGCACCACTTGGATAGGTGCCACCCAGTTAGAATCAGAGATGGGGTAAATCACCCCTGCATCTAGCAATTTAATGATCTCCTTGAGGACCACTTCCTGCATGTGAGGATTTAACTTCCTCTGCATTTCCCTGGAGGGTAGTGATCCCTCCTCAAGATGAATCCTGTGCATGTAGATTGATGCATCTATTCCTCCCAGATCTGCAATGGTCCAACCAATTGCCCTTTTGTGCTTCCTCAAAACTGTTAGTAATTCCTCTTCCTGCTCATTGGTAAGAGAGGAGGAGATAATCACAGGAAGCTTATCACCTTTCTCAAGGAAGGCATATTTTAATGTTTCTGGAAGCTTCTTGAGTTCCAGATCAGGGGCTTGTTGGGTGGATGGCAAAATTGGTGCATTGGTGGTTGGAGGAAGAGGCAGCAATGTAGGTTTCCAAATGGAATGCTGCATGAGCCCACAGAAGACTTCAATGGGGTCATGTCTTCTGTTATCACAGCTGGGCTTTCTTCCTCCACCATATCCCAGACTTTAACTAAATTCCTGACAGTGTTGTTCCACTCCACCAGTGTGGGCAATTCTTCATCCACAATTTCTTCTAGTACATCCACTGCAAAGCTCTCCTCATTGTCCTCTTGAGGGTACTTTGCACTGTTGTACACATTCAGCTCAACTTTCATATGTCCGAAAGTTACCTCCATGACTCCGGACCTACACTGAATGCATGCATTAGCAGTGGCCAAGAATGGCCTGCCCAAGATAACAGGTATGGGATTAGTACTTTTGCTGCAGCCCATATCCAAAACTAGGAAGTCAGCAGGGTAAAAGAATTTCTCTACCCCTACCAAGACATCCTCAATCATTCCCATAGGCCTCCTCTCAGATCTATCAGCCATCATTAGCACAATGGGTTTAGGTTTTAGCTCCCCCAAACCTAGCTGCAGATATACACTGTATGGCAGCAGGTTAACACTGGCTCCAAGGTCTAAAAGGGCCTTCCCGATTGTGTGGTCTCCAATTATGCAGGGAATAGTGGGTATCCCTGGATCTTGCAACTTCTCAGGCATTGATATGTTAAATATAGATTTCACTGTATCCAGTGTGCTTACTTTATTTGTTGGTGGTAAAAACAATTTAAAATCAAAGTAAAATAGGGGATGGAATCAGCACTACTGAGAAATCTTTGACCTGCAAGATACAGGGTCCATTTGTAGCAAGTTTTGATAAGTAAGAGTTTGTCCCATAGGGAAAGGTGATCTACAGCTCCAAGGGAGCCATCTCTAGTAGTCCCTCCAGATCTGACAGTCCTAAAAGGAGGGGAGTTTAGGGTCACTTATTCTAAGTATCCTAAGGTAGCCTAATGAACTAACTACAGAAAAGGGTTGAGAAGATGGATGGAGTGAGGGAAAATAAATATAAAAGGGTGAGAAGTATGCTATTGGGTTCAGATTTGCTGGAATTTATGACTCAGATCCAGATCTGCTGGTATAGAAATCCTGTCCAATGGCTACATTATCACCGAAGAGGAGAAAGAATTCAACTCATCCCTGTGCCATGATTCACTCCCTTAAGGTTATAACCTGTCCACTTAAATGGTCACAGATTATCCCATAGGGGAACCACACTCCAGAGATGGGTCAAAACAAGTTAATCATTGTAGGCACTACTTTATCCAGGCTACAAGCTCAGGAATCCGTAGGGAACCTCAACCTCTAAAGCTCTATGTGTGGGGCTAAGGCTGTATAGGACCCTGATAGCTCAGACACATAGAACCAGCAAGAGATTGAGTACCACCTTAGATCTAGATGTCCATTGCTTGAGTGGGCCTACAATGGTCCAGTCACAAGCCTACAGTCTCCATACCCAGATTAGATCTGCCATCTGATGGCAGATCTATACTAATATGGGGGAGTCTGTCTCTGTACAATCTCCTACCAGGCTACAAGCTTAGGCTCGGAGAAGAAGGATCCATTTTGGATCGGCGGATTGGATTCACCCTAAGGCTATAACCTGTCCACTTAAATGGTCACAGACTAACCCAGAGTCTATCCTCCTCACGGAGCCTACAACAAATCAAGAATATTACTGCCACCACCATGGTCACAAGGCTACCAGCTCAGGCTTCCATGTGGATTTCAGATCTAGTGGGTCCTGTGGTGGGGCTAAGGCTGTATAGGACCATGATAGCCCAGACACACAGGTCACTTGGATCTGAATGGGACCTTAGAATCAGTCCTCCATTGCTTTGAATCACAGCCAAAGCAATGGCGGATCACAAGGCAGCAGCCTTGCACAGAGCAACTCACAAACACATGAATCCCATAAAAGTACAACACCCAATCACAAATTCCATTAATCTAATCTTAATAAGCATACAAAGGCATGGACAGCAAGCGTTGGGCCATGGAGAGAAGAAGAAGAAAAAGGAAAACTACTTACGGCTACAGAAAAACAAGACTATAATGCTAAAAATAAAATAAAGCAAAAACTGAACTCTTTCAGCCTTTCTAAACCTAAACCAGGCTTAGGTTTATATAGCAGTGGGTGTGGCGGCGCATTAGGGTTAGGAAACCCTAATTTTAGCGATGCCACATGGCCTATTAATGATCCTTGGATGCCTTGAGCACGTGCATGAAGATTTAAGCGTGGGAGTGCGTGCCCTAATCCTTGGAAATTCCTAGAATGTCCTCTACAGAATGATGGAAGTTAGAGTTCAGAGGTTCGCCAGGTTGTAGTGGATTCCCAGACTTGTCGTGTGGTTGCTTTGTTCTTCGCGTGGTTGAGTTTAACATTAAAACTTCAGACGTCGTGGGGTTACAGCTTCTTAATGCTTTGAGCAGTCGCGAGGTAGGTAGTTAAGCTCTCGCTTGGGATTCGCGTGGTTGGATTGCTACTTGTGAATAGCACGAGAACTGCGCGAGCATTCCATTTCATAATAGATCTTCGCGAGGCTAACTTCTAACTTCGCGAGGTTGCTTTCTTCTTAAACCGTGAGACAGCTTCTTTTCTTGATAGATCTTCGCGAGGATCCTCGCGATAGCTTTGAGGCTTTTCTAAACTGTGCGACAGGTTCTCTTGACATTTGCATCCATGATCGCGCTGATAGCTACTAAGAATCTCTTTTCTCTCTCTCGTGATTCTGAGTGAACTGCGAGGTTGATTTCGTGTCTTCTTGAATCGCATGAGATCAAGCGACCATTTACTCGAACTTTATAGAGCTGCGAGGTTGTGCTTCAAGCTCTTCACATTACTCAACCGCTGAAAGCACTTGTTGTGAAGTCTTGGGAAGCTCGCGAGGACTGTGCGAAGCATAGTTTTCTGAATCCTTTGAAGCTTTGTCAGCTGTGCGAGGCTTGCTTCAGGTTTAGATTCGTGGCTCATTATTCTGAGGGACTTCTAGTTCCAATACAGGCTCCTTAACATGATTTCTGGCCTTATTGCACTGCTGTTTATTATCTACAGAAAACACTTAACAAAACTTTATTAGATGGCTAAGGGTCTAATCAAAGGCTAAGTTAAGGGGTAAAAAGTGATACTTTTTAGGTCTTAACAATCGGGTTGTTTGCGTTGATTCTCGTGCTCTTTCCAATAGATCAAAGTGTTCCCCTTTGATTCTTTCAAAGCGCATCGGGGTCACATTACAGGATTTATTTAGGGTACAAATACCGCCCGAAACGGGAATTCAAGGGCCCTGAAGTTGTTCATCATAAAAATCCATTTACAAAATTTTAAAAATTAAATAAACCAAAAAACCTAAAAAAAAGAAAACATTATGGTGCCGGCACAATGGCATCACTTTATCCTCCGTCATCCCGTAGGGGAAGAAGGAGAAAGCTTTATGGGCCCCATCCGAGGCACCCGTACCCCACCAGTCACCAAGCCATGTCGTGGGCAGTGGATCCGGCATCACCAATCCTGACTCATCCCCACCACGTTCTCCAACTCATTCCCATACAGAAGAGATGCTCACATCCATCCCCCTCACCCAACATCCCTTTACTGTGACCAGCCCCGTCGGTGCCCCTATCATCCTAGCCACCACCTTTCAAAACACCCAAAATCCGACACCCCATTCGCCATCATTTTCCCAAAACATGCCCATTTCCCCCCCTATGTCCATGCCAATTCAATCACAATTTCCACTCACATCCATTCAAAACCCGACCCAATTCCCTACCTTTACCAGCATGCCCCATCCTTCATCTTCCCAACATATACCCGCCTTTCCCCATGCCACACCCAATTTCTCCAATCCACCGCCTACCCCCTATCTACCCAGGTCATGCCTTATTTTACCAGAGCCATGCCTAGTTCTTCCCACACATTCACTTCACCCATACCCCACATTCCCTCAAATGAACCATTTCCATCCACCTCCTCTCCAATGGCCATGATGGATGAGATTGTCCGGGGTTACACCAATTAGAAAGCCTCCCAAAATATCCCCCCTCATTCTAACCACACATCTTCCAACCCATCATACACACTTCCAAGTCTCCACACTTCATTACCTTAAACCCACCAAGGCCCAATGGCCCAAACCCCCATCATCCAAACCCTTCAGGGCCCAATAAGCTAGACCCACTAGGGCCCAATGGGCCAAACCCACCAATACCCAATGGGCCAAGCCCATCAAGGCCTAATGGGCTAGACCCATCAAGGCCCAATGGGACTGACCCATCAAGGCCTAATGGGCCAAACCTACCAGGGCCCAATGGCCCAAAACCAACAAAGCCCAATGGGCAAAATTTCCCAAGGCCTTATGGCCCAAACCCCTCCAAGTTTCTTATCCAATACCCAAGCCCAGCAAGGCCAAAACCTTGGGTCAACATACCCATACCCTCCACAATTCCCTCAATATCTCCCTCACACATGTCCCTGCACCCCAAACACCTATCCTCCATTAACCCCAATTCACCCATGTCCCTGCACCCCAATGCCATCTCCAAACTTTCCCCCAAACACAGTGGCCCCATTAGGGCTTAACCCAAAATCCAAACTCTACTCATCCTATCACTCCACAGAACTTCCCTCACCTCCAGTGGTCCCACCCGGCACCTATCTAGCCCAGCCAGCACCAACAAGAAAATCTCACCCTCACTGCACCATATGTAGACCAGCAATATGAGGAAGATGAGATCAGGAATAGCGAGGCTTATGTTGGGGCATTTGCCAACATCAATCCTCCACCCATAATCACCAACCACCTGGTAGCACAAAGTGAATCAAGGTCGACCGTTGAAAAAATAGCCCCATTGTCTAAAGAGTTTGAGCAGTTGAAAGAACAATTGGATAAAATCCAGAAGCAGCTGTTGAAGATGGGTGGAGCCAAAATCCATGCCACGAATTTCTCAGACTTATGTTTATTTGCCGAAGTCCCCTTGCCCCTAAAATTTAAAATGCCGATCTTTGATAAATATAACGGCATGGGCAACCCCATCGCACACCTCAAGTCCTATTGTGGGGAGATGTGCCAATATGGAGGGACGGGCGCCTGCTTATAAATGTCTTTCAGAAAAGTCTAACGGGCTCGGCCTTGAGGTGGTTCACGTCCCTAGAACCATCCATGATAAAAACATGGAAATATCTGACACATTTATTCCAAGAGCAGTATGTCTACAACATAGACATTGAACCCAATAAGTCAGATCTTGCCCGATTAAAGTAAAACTCTAACAAGACCTTCAATGATTACCTTGGGTGTTGGAGAGCACTGGCAGCTCAGGTAAGAAACAGAATACCTGATAATGAGCAGATTGAGATGATATAAAAAAATACCTTTCCAGTCATCTTAGACTTTATCGTTTACCAACAGCACTCTAGCTTCACTGATTTGGTGAGGAACGCCAATCGTTGTGAGGACGCTATTAGAGAAGGGCGTTTAAGGAAGAATATATCCGGTGGGGCTGGCGGGGTCAAGAGATTCTTTGAGCAAAGAAATGATAGAAGAATTATGACAGATGTGTAGAATGTCACGAATGCCAGGCCCAACACCTGTATAATCCCATTCCAATTTAAAGCCGCACAACTAGCTCCAATTAGAAGCGAGCCGATACAGAGAACCGGGAATGGACAGGGGGCCCAGATGACCCCAGAGCAGAGAAAGGCCTGCATTGACCAGGTGTTCATACCTTTGGGGCAATCACTGAATGCCTTGTTGCCCTTACTAGTAGAAAAAGGGTTGGTCACAACACTCCAACTGCGACCTCCGCCAAATCCCATCTCAAGGAACTATGACCCCAACACCCATTGCAATTTCCACCAATGGTTGGGTCACCCTACTGATCTCTACTTCCCATTAAGGCATGCAATACAAGATCTGATTGAGGCAGGGAAAACCATTCTCCCTACACTTTCCCAAGCCAACCAACATGCCAACATTCACCAGGTACCACTATCCTCGTACCCACAAGGAGGGGCAGGTCCGAGACCCACCATTGGCATGATAGCAGAAGATGATGAAGACTTTGACCCATCGGATTACATCTGTGACTAGGAAAATTTTATGGCACCATTTAAAAGAGATTGAGGAGATAGAAGTATTGGGGTAATTGAACCCTTCAATTTGGCTAATTACTTTCCAAGCCCCACACCGCAAACAGAATTCTTAAACCTTAGGGCATACTTCCCAGCGCCATCTCCCATTAATTATGTCCAAATTTACTCCTATCAACCATACGCGACATCCTCCAACAATTACCCAATGGCTTCTTCTGTCCCCCCTCCACCTCCGGCGCCCATCAGTTATTAATGGCCTACCCCCGTCATATCACCCCCACTTCAGTCATCCACAATCCTTGCCAACCCCATTTGGCCCACCTCCACCCTTTTAGGAGTTAACCAAGTATTACCCACCCATTCCAATCCCTCAGCCCCAATATCCCCAGAACCCACCTTCTCCTTGTTCCAGATCCCGGGACCAACTTATAATCCTCAGGTCCCATTCAGCTATGAACATACAGACATTAATGCTGAAAGCAGCAGGGATGGGGCAGCTGATTTTATCTCCAGGTTAGGGAAGATCTCTAAACAGCCAGACACATCGGTACCAACACTAGCCCGACCACAGGGAAAGAAAGATACCACTACAGCAAACCTATTTAAAAAGATGAGCCGTAAGCACATATTTGAAACCCAACTCAGGAGGATGCCGACCCATATCACAGTTTGGGATCTGTTAATGACGTCCCTGCTTCATTTCCAAGCTCTAATGGGGGCATTAAAAAATGCACATGTCTCACTCCAAGTAAGCCCAGATGAGGTTGGGCAGATAATCAGACAAGTGATGGCTCCTAATCCCATCTCTTTTTCGGATACGAATTTACCAGAGGAGGGAAATAATCATGCTAAATCCCTCAACATCACCGTCGAGGCTGAAAATATGTAATCCCACTGGTGTTAATTGATAATGGGTCCACTCTGGATGTGTGCCCTCTAAGAACCGCCACCAAAATAGGCGTGGATCCTTGTATGTTGACACCAACAAGAACTAGTGCTAGAGGGTTGATAATACAAGAAGGGAGACAATTGGGGAAGTTGATCTTGAGCTTGTGATCGGGCCAATGACCTTTTCTATACCTTTTCAAATGATAGACATTAAATCTTCTTTTAATCTATTATTATGATGCCCCTGGTTACATGAGGTTGGGGTGATACCTTCGACACTGCACTAGAAGCTCAAATTCGTGTCTGGGCAGAAGGTCATCACCATCATAGGTGAAGGGCATGAGGAAAAAGAGAAAGCTACCCATAACATTGAGAACCTCAAAGTGTTGGATGTGCCGCACAGAAAATCGGAGGTGGAATGGTAGCAGCTATGGCCATGCTCCAAAAGTGGGGCTATAAAAAAGGAAGGGGATTGGGGCCCCGATTATAAGGCAGGAAAGAGCCAGTCAAGGCCAAAGGCTGATAGTAGGTCCGATTTGGGTTAGGTTATAAGCTCATAGAAGAAGAAGTCTGAGAGGCTAAGGAGAAAGCCCGAGCTACAACAGCTGCTAGAGCCCGAGGGATCAATTTAGAAGAGGAGTCCTGTCCTAGGCCCCACATCCGAAATACCTTTGTGAGCACGGGAATTATAAAAATTGATCAGAATGGGGCAACACAATTAACCCCACACAAGCCTGCGACCCTTGTCCACTCCACCAATCCCTGAATTTTCCCTTCCAACTTAGAAATAGACTTAGCTGCTCTGTCCCTTTTTGATGAAGAGTCTTCCATACCCGCACAATCTCCCCCTGTCATAAACCACCATAGGAGCTTACTGACGTTTGAGGATAGAGTCCCAAATGAGCCCATGATCAACATGATGGAGGCTAACTCTGAAGAATCATATCAGCCACCCCATCCATCCAAATAGCTAAAGGAGCAGCACCACAGGTATAGAATTGGGTGCCTATGCCCCAAACTCTGGAAGCAGCAAGTGGCCTGAAATACGACACCTGTTTCCCAAAAAATAATCTATAAAAAGTGAGATAAGCCCTTGGTAGGCAACACCGTGTACATATAGAAGCTCGCTTCGCCAAGAGCCTATTTATGAAGAAAACAAAAATCTCAAAAACATAGAAAAATACAAAATCCAAAAAAAATATCTTTGAAATGCCGAATAAAGATATAGAAAATGATGCCTTGATAGAAAAGCCCATCCCACGTGGAATCAACCCCTTTCCTATATATATACAAGAAGAGGTAGGAGTCACGAGTCTCGATGAGGTAATCCCAATTGGGGAGCTCCCTAATGACCTCCTTGAGTGGTTTGCCGACTTTGAGCATGACCCTACCCCCATTATTGAGGAAACAGTGGACGTCAACCTAGGAACTGAGGAGGCTCCTAAAATTACCAAGATCGAAACCTCACTGTCTCCCAAGGAAAGAAAAAGCATGATCAACTTCCTTTAGTCATATGAAGATGTCTTCGCATGGTCATACGAGGACATGCCTGGTTTAGACACCGATTTGGTCGAGCATGAGTTGCCACTCTACCATGATATCAAGCCAGTTAAGCATAAATTGAGGTGACTCCGACTCGAGTGGATGCTGAAATTAAAAGACGAGGCCATCATGCAATATGATGCGTGATATCTCATAATCTCCATGTACCCACAGTGGTTAGCCAATATTGTTCTAATATCGAAGAAGGATGGAAAGGTTTACATGTGCATTGATTTCCGAAACCTGAACAAAGTGAGCCTGAAAGACGATTTCCCGTTACCACACATTGATATCTTGGTCGATAACACTGCTAAGCATGGGATGCTCTCCTTCATGGACGGATTCTCCGGATACAATCAGATTAGGATGGCAGAGGTAAATCAAGAGAAGACAACATTTATCACTCCTTGGGGCACCTTCTACTACTGAGTCATGCCATTTGGGTGAAAGAATGTCAGGGAAATGTATCAGAGAGCGATGACAGCACTCTTCCATGACATGATGCACTAAGAAATTGAGGTGTACATCGACGACATGATCGCCAAGTCACCGGAGTGAAGTGACCATCTGATAAACCTCTAAAAGCCATTTGAGAGGCTAAGAAAATATAGGTTATGTCTGAATCCTCAGAAATGTGCATTCGGCTCCATGTCAGGGAAGTTATTAGGATTCATTATTAGTAGGAGAGGTATCAAGGTTGACCCAGTCAAGGTAAAAGCCATCATGGAAATGCCATCGTCGCCTATTGAAAAAGAGGTCGGAGGTTTCTTGGGCAGGATACAATACATCAGTCGGTTCATAGCACAACTCACTCCTATCTGCATGCCAATTTTCAAGCTACTGAGAAAAGATTCTCCCGTTGAATGGAACGATGATTGTTAAGCAGCATTTGATAAAATCAAGGGCTACCTTCTCAACCCTCTAGTATTAGTACCACCTGAGCCAGGGAGATTACTCTTAAAGTATCTCTCCACGATAGAAGTTTCGATGGGATGTGTCCTAGGGTAGCATGATGAGACAGGATGAAGAGAGCAGACCATCTACTACCTGAGTAAGTAGTTCATCGACTACGAGACGCGCTATTCTCATCTGGAGAAAGCATGCTTGGCTCTCATGTGGGCCATGCAGAGGATCCGCCACTACGTGCTATCTCAAGCCGTTCTACTCCTAGCACGGATGGATCCATTAAAGTACTTATTCGAAAATCCAGCCCTCACTGGCTGAACTACACCCTGACAGCTTCTCCTATTTGAATTTGACATCACATATGTCACACAGAAGTTGATCAAGGGGTCAGCACTTGCTGATCATCTTGCTGAGAACCCTTTACCTGATTACGAGCCTTTGAGAATTGAATTCCCATATGAGGACATCTTGTTCATGACAGAGGATGATACAGTAGAGACAGAGGAGTCATTGGTGATGCACTTCGACAGAGCGACAAATTCTGAAGGTCAATGGGTTGGTGCTATCCTAATCTCACCAAAGGGGTCTCACATACTAGTTTCCATCAAGCTCAACTTCCCTTGCACTAACAACATGGCCGAGTATGAGGCCTGTGCAGCTGGACTGCATGCAGCACTTTACTTGAAAGTAACCCACCTCAGAGTATTTGGCGATTCATAGTTGATCATATGTTAGATGAATGGAGAGAAGAAGACGAAGGATGAGAAATTGATCCCATACCATGAACACCTCGAAGATCTAATAGCATGCTTCGATGATGTTACTTTCTCCTATGTCCCATGGATAAGGAATCGCTTCGCCAACGCATTAGCAACTTTGGCATCGATGGTAGAAATCCCTTATGGTGTCGAGATGAAGCCAATCATGATTGAATGGAGGAACGAGCCAACCTTCTGCTTCCAGATCGAGGAACCCATGGGGCCTGATGATGAGCCTCCATGGTTCTTAGATATCAAGAATTTCCTCGAGACTTGGGCATTCCCTGAGGGGACGACCAGAGAGGACAGATGGACCATTCAACGTTTAACACCAAACTACATCATTTACAGCGAGTGTCTCTACAAGCAGTCATATAACAACGTCCAACTCTGATGCCTAACTGAAAGCAAGGTAGTGAACATCATGAAAGAGATTCACGAGAGAGTATGCAGTGCCCACGTCAATGACCACATGCTGGCTAAAAATATTTTATGCCAAGGATACTTCTAGACCACTATAGAATCTGATTGTTGCAAACACGTTCGAAAGTGCTGCAAATGTCAAGAGCACTCCAGTCTGATCCACACTCCAGCTATTGATCTTCAGAACCTGACCACTCCATGGCCATTTTCCACTTGGGGCTGCGATGTCGTCGGGAAAGTCAATCCGAAAGCATCAAACGGACATTAATTCATCCTGGTTGCCATTGAGAAATTCATCAAAAGTAATATTGTTTGTCGATTTGGCATACCCAAGGATATCATCACGGACAATGGCACAAACTTCGCAAACAAGCACATCAGGGCCTTCTGCGAGCAGTACAAGATCAAATATCATCGCTCGTCACCATATTGGCCATAAACTAATAGGGCCCTAGAAGCTGCTAACAAAATGGTCATCCGCATCCTTGAGAAGATGGTTGTCACCTATCGAGATTGGAGCAAAATATTACCATTCACTTTATGGGCCTACAGAACATCAATCCGCACCACTATAGGGGCAACACCATTCTCCCTTGTATATGGAACTGAGGCTGTCCTGCCAGTAGAGGTTGAGGTACCTTCGCTCCGAATCCTCATGGAATTAGGCCTACCTGAAGCTGAAAGGGAGAGATCCCGCTTTGAGCAGTTGAACCTGTTGGATGAGAAAAGGCTCCTTGCCTTGTGTCATACCGAAGTGTACCAGGGGCGAGTTGCACGCGCTTACAACAAACGTGTTTGCAGTCGAGATTTGAAGGTAGGAGACACCATGCTCAACAAAATCTTCCTGTCTCTTCACACCGATCTGAGAGGGAAATTCAAGCCCAACTGGGAGGGACCTTACGTCATTCGAGAGGTGGTCTCGGGATACGCTATCCACCTCGCCACCATGAACGGAGGTCACTTTTCTGAGCCCATCAACACTGGATACATCTAACGATTCTATTCCTAAGTCTCTGCGGCAAGGAAAGTATTGACAAAATATGGATACATGATTGCCTAAGGATACTTTAAAAAGAGGCCAACATTTCAAAGCCCAATAGCCAAAAAGCATCCCTGAATACTCATACCCCTTGCTACACCAGTTGAGTCGTTGGCCTTTCTTTCATCAACCCTTCCTAAAAAAAAAATATGTGTATATACCAAATAAAAAAAATGAAAAGGAGTTACCATCAAAATCCAAAAAAATCAGAAAAGAAAAATCTCAAAAAGACGATGTCTGGAATAAAGAAGCGAAAAGAACAAAAAAATAGAAAAGAAAAAGTGGGGCATGTACAGTCAAAATCCTCAAGGTTGAAGTGTATTATGACAGCTGGAACCCAATCAAGGAAACCTTTTTGAAAACCCCAGAATACCTTCAAAAATCCTAACCTATCCCATGGCCACGATACATTCTAAGAAAAATCCCTCTTTAAAGGTCTACGAGCAATCACAATATCCATTGAGTCGGTATGAACCAAGCTGAAAGACAATCAAAGAATTTCATCTAGCCGGCTATCACGGAATCGTCGTCCATGTCGTGGCCTTTGATAAGATAAAAGAAAAGAAAAATATATATATACAAGCTCAAAGCAAAGAGGACGTGGTGAAACCTCGAAAGAGCGCCATGGTAAAAATAGTGAGTTTGTGCAGACTAGGTTAAAACCTGAAAGGGCGCTTGGGGTAAAAATGCAAACCCATGGATGTAGTGAAAACCCGAGAGGGCACTACGGGTAAAAAGAGAGAAACAACGGGCACGACGGAAACCCACCTTGGGTGTTGTGAGTAAGAAAGTTGAAAAAGAGAAATGAAAAAGAAAATAAATAAGATCCCCTCGGTTCCCCTCCCTCATTACCCGATTCTCGACGGGGCCGCTCATGTTAGCTCAAATCCGAGTCCCGACAGAGAATGTCTTTGTAACTACACCGTTAAACATATGACCCAGGGTAAGGAGAAAAAGGCCGATTCGATCTAAAGGAATAAATGTTTTGGCCTTGGTAAAAATTGCTGAACTTCACTCAAGACCAACCATGAAAGGGGGTTCGACCATGCTCAAAGGGGGACCCGTCATCTCCCCGATAATTAAGGTATCAAACCAAAAAAGTAAAAAAGCAAAAAAGAGAGGGCGAGGAGACCATTTTTGTCAAAGCTAACAGATTTTCCTTCCCATTTTCACACCCACACCGTGTGCACCCACCACTCCGAGATGATTGGTCTTGATGACCGAAAAGACCACATTTGCAAAAGATAATAAATTTTCCTTTCCCATTTCAAGCCAACACTGTGTGTGCCATGTCTCCAAAAGAATAATCGGCACAATCCTCCCCATGTTATAAAAAAAATACAAGGAAAAGATAGAATTTTTGTAAGATAATAGGTTTCCCTTTTCCATCTATAAGTCTATACTCAGCAGACACCACATCCCAAAAAATAATATGTGAGGTGTCTAGCTTCCTTTTTTCTTCCTTACAAGAAATGCAAAAATAATAAAAACATAAAGAAATTATTTATACCAAAAAGATGTATCTAATTATGGGTTTCTTATGCCCCTTTCTATGGTTTTGATCTATGCAAAAAGTATGTGCATGAGGGAATCAATGACTCAACTCGTGCTTCAAGGCACGGATCTCTGCACGTAAAACATCCTCTCGTACATCTCGCTCTAGCATCCAACAGCCATGAAGACTTCTATACTGCTTTCTGGAAGCTTCAGTAGCACCAAGAGCGTCACTCAGTGACCCTTCCAGATGAAGGACCTCGCACTCAGCTACACCAACTCTGATTTCTGCCACCTCTGCTCTAACCGTCTGTTTCTCTAAATTCTCATGCAGGATTCACTTCTCATTCATCAGTAGCTCAATATGTCTCCAAAGCATCGACTCCTTCCTTGTCCAAGGCCCCGCCATATCACACTGCTCTCTACCTGATCCAAGTAATCAATAGCAAGCTTCTCAGATAGTAGCCAAGCCTCGTACTCTGGGGAGGACAAAATCGAATCCCCTTGCTCTAGATTGCACATGAGCGTCGACTGACGCATCTCCCAAAGAGTAGCTATCCTATCCAAGTCCTCAGAGGACTCCAGATAGAAAATCAAGTCACATAGGGGTGGATTTGTCACACAAGGCACCTGATGAGGGCAATCAAATTGACACAGCACCCGAAATGGGAAATAGTAAGTGCTGCCAGTCAAACCAAGGAGAGTGATGCCCTCATGATCTCTAGAATGAATCACTGGGAAGGTCCTGTCTAGCCAAGGAAGCCTCCACACCAACTTAGCTTTGGCCAGCCAAAGCTTCAAACCCTGCATGTCTCCCAGTGGAAGCATATGGCATCTGCCCATAAAGCAGCGGGCCACCTCACCACAAGCAACGTAAAAGCGGGGCATGGGTCCCAAGATGGCAAGATGCTCCCCAAGCCAAATTTGGAGCAAGATGGGACATCCCCAGAGACCCTCGAACTTACCCAGAGCGAAGGCATCAAGGCAGCGATAAAGCACTGCCAGCACCATATGCATCATAGAGCAGCCTCCCTCTATTTCCGCCAAGACATCACTAAGTGCAAGCGAGAAGCTCTCTCCACCGGTATAGAAAAGAGCCTTGGAGATAAGGCAAAGGGCAAAGGCCTTCACATTATAAGGATTTTTGATCAAAAATTTTCACAGGCTTTCCTCTCTGAAGTGTTCTCTTAGGAATTTCACCAAACACCTAGTGGGTCCCCCAATAAGACTTTTCTCATAATCATTTTTCTTCAAGCCCAAGGTGATCTAAGTGGCTTTGACATAACCCAGTTTTGGTAGCACTCTCGCAAGGTCTCTATATAGCTTTAAACCCGATAGGTTGGAGAGCTCCTTGAGAGTAGGAGTCAACTCACGATTCCCAAAACGGAAGACATGGGTGTTAACTCCCCAAAATGAAGTCGCGACATAAATGAAATCCCAAAGTGGAGGAACTTCAAGGAAGGATGCGAGACGGGCCAAGCCGAGCTGATCCAAACTCGCAAGCTCGCTCTTATTCATGCTCTCAAGCCACTTCTTTAGAAAATTGGGCCCCATACCCAAAGAGGGAAGTATCGTGGTCCCGGACCCCCCATGAGAGGCAGGGTTGGAAAGTGGGTCCATTGACATACAAAGATGTTCCCAAGGATACAAATTTAATGTAGGATGATGGACCCACCTTGGGGCAAGAAAAGGAAAAAAGAGGAGCAAAAAATAGCAAGTCAAAATCAAAAGAGGGGGTAAAGATTGCATGCTCGGGCTTAAAAAGCCCCACTTTCCTCTGAAAGCACTTGGCATGTGTATTACACATGCTAGTGCATTTTCCCCCAGATTTTACCCAGCGCATGTATTACATGCGTCAAGCCACCTTTTTCCCAGAACTGCCTGTTGCATGTATTACATGTGCCAGACCATTTGCCCCCCCACAAGCAAAAAAAATGAGGGTTGGGGAGGGAGTTTTCACAGATCCCTTGATAGCTTGCCTACACATTATGCCTTTTATCTAAAAAGACACACAATAGGCCCTATACAGAGAGGCAAATCTGTTTTTTGGTCATATCTAACTTGCATAATTCTTCGTGTAGAAAGGATCCACACAAGCATAGAAATAGTGGCCAAGTGTTAACAAAGTATGTGGCCCCAGAGGCCATTCTTTCTGAAAAAAATCAAGCCCATCTTGCAAGCAATCCGACACACTATATAGCAAGCAAAAGGGTGATAGAATATGCAAAGGGCACTAACATTCAAAAGTTGAAAAAACCATCCGAAAATAAAAATAATGTCACATCATCCATTACATTTTCAAAAATCCAAAAATAAAATGTGTCCCAGAAAGTCTCAAAGTTCGAAAATCCAAAAATAGAGCCTAATCCTTATTTGTGCCCTTGGACTTCTTGCGCCTGCACGAAGAGCTATGATATGTCCTGACATCTCCCACTCGGGCCCATGCCAGAGAAAGTCGGCTAAGCAGGGAGCGCGACTCCTTTTCACGAGAACGCTGAAAGTCATATCCAAAGCCATTAGTCAAGATTAGTTGAAAGATAAAAGTAGCAAGGTAATGATCGAAACCAGTCAGTATGATACTCACCACTTCCACGCCCCGAAGACCAACTATATTATGGTAATACTCCACTTGATTCACCGCTGACTCATAATCCTACACAAAAATGAGAGAGACATCAGCTACAGGAGCTACAGGAGCTACAGGTGCCAACACATGCATTTTTTGAGAAACAAGGATGCAGAAAGAAAAAACTTGCTTACCCCAGGAACCAATTCAGGAGGGGGGATTCGGATCGTGTCAGCAAATATACGTGCCCGCTCCTCTACGGCCTTACATAAAAGGAAGGCATCATTGAGGCATCTAAAAGTCCCCTGGACCTCCACAGTCAAACTACTAGAGGCACCAGTACCAGAGGTGCCTGCGGGACCAGCTCTCATAGCATCAGCAGTACCCGATGCTGCCTCATCATCATCATCAGAGTCACCTCCCTGCTCGAACTGTGAAAAGGAGCAGAGTTTTAGTCAATAGAAGCAAAAATTGAATCCGAACCACTGAAAATGTGCCTAAGAAAAAGAGAAATACCTAAGATTGCGGATCGCCAAAAGCAAGGAAATTGGCACCAGGTAAGAAGCGTGGAAGAATGGACCCGTAGGGTAAGGACTCATACCATAGCTGGTACCCCCCAGGCATGAGGAGATCATTGACGGGGACCCCATGATGAAGAAACCAGGCAGAGAGCTCCTCAACAGTACCCCCAGGATCCATGTCATCCGTAAGAGGAGCCTGTGGCATGCCAGAGTGTTCTCGGTACTGGTGGACCACTCTCTCCTAGGTAATATGCCCTATCCCAATAGAAGAAGATGACACAACGGTCAACAAAGAAGCGAGATGGAGCCACAGAAGCTGGATCCTAAAAAGGAGAACCAATGTAGGGATCACAAATAACTTGCCCAGATAGAAAAGTGTCCCATCAGCCAAGCAGGTAGCATAAAAAGAAATGCTGAGAAAGAAAATAGAGAAATAGCCATACCTGCTTCGGGATCAGCAGGTCGAACTGGGACCTCAAGCCCATCTCCAAGTTCTTCATACCATCATCCCTATGGCGGTGTGTGCTCTAGTTGCTCATGAGTGGATATGTGTATACGTCAGAATGCAGGAGGGGGCGGAAGTGCAGATAGCCCCAAATCTGAAAAGAACATTATACAGAAAGGATGTGTCATATATAGAAGGAATGTGTCATATACAGAAAGGGTGTGTCAGAAACAGGATGGATGACTAACCAATAAACCAAGGAAAGCAAAGGAGTCAGTGGTTACCTCAATCGCCGGCCAGAAGCTAACAACATAAATCGAGTTCCCCAATGAGACTCGGACTAGGCTAGACATCAGAACGACATATCCAGCCCCACCCTAGTCGTATCTGTGCACTGTTGAGGATATTTCAAGTGTTGATTATTATTTAAAAATCAGAAAAAGGTGAGAAGAAAGTGGTGAAAATAACAATCCTAAAATATTCAGACCTGCAAGATACATGGTCCTTTTGTAGCAAGTTTTAATAAGTAAGAGTTTGTCCCACAGGGAGTAGTGATCTACAACCTAAAAGGGAGTAGAGTAGACCTCTAGATCTGCTATAGATCTGGCAATTCTAGCCTAATCTAAGAAGAAAGAGAGTTTTACGGGTGTCACTAGATCTAATATACAAAATAGAAATAAAACTAATTGTAAAAGATGGAGGAAGGCGGATGGTCAAATAAAATATAAAATGATGAGAAGTAGGTAGCTAGGGACTGGTTCTCATTGCAAAATAGATCAAGGCATGTGAATTTGCAGCTTTCCTTCACTTGGCTACAAGCTCAAGTGCAAGGTAGAAGAATTCAAACCAAACCAAAGGCTTGAGCTGATCTTAAGGGTATGTCTGTCCACTTGAACGGTCATAGATCATCCTATAAACTTCATCCAATCCAAAGGTTAAGATTGAAACATTTAAATCACTACAAATGTTGTGGATGCAAGGCTATAAGCTTAGGCATCCACAGGGATATTAAACCAAATGAAATCAGATGGCAATCAATAGATCTACTGGTAAACTGAATGGGCTATTCCTAAATACATGGATCCTATAGATATCTAATGGCACCACAAGATCTTTAGATTTAATTGGACTTTAAAATCAATAATTTATTGAATCAAAATTACTTACAATAACCTTATTCTCAGATCTGTAGTCTGTGCATCAATCCACACATCTTCATACCGAAATTATAATTACAAACCAGATCTGAGCTGCTACCTAGAT
Source organism: Chloranthus sessilifolius (assembly GCA_021018995.1). Taxonomy (NCBI): domain Eukaryota; kingdom Viridiplantae; phylum Streptophyta; class Magnoliopsida; order Chloranthales; family Chloranthaceae; genus Chloranthus; species Chloranthus sessilifolius. Next base: position 63,672,132 of record CM037586.1, read on the forward strand.
CTAATCCAATAGGCTGCATTAGGGAGAAAAGGGGGAAGAGAAAAGAGAAAATAAAAGCTAAAACTAAACCTAAATGAGTTAAGGAGAACTAAAGTGATTCCTTGGTTTCCTTGCTGAAGAATTATAGCAGCAAGGAGCCTTATTTATACAAATGCAGTGATCCATATGCTTTGGATTGCAGCCAATCAGAGGAGAGAATTTGATTTTAGTTTATGCTAATCCATGTGCTTAGCATTCTGCCCAATCAGAGAGAAGAGAGAGATCTAGTTCTGTCAAACACAACTAAAGTAGTTTGCTTCCCGCCAAGGATTTGAAAATCAGTTATGCCCATGTGCAGAATTCCTTGTGCTTTGGAGTTCCCAAATTTTCCCCTACTGTCCATTGATATTTCCAGCTGCAAACCTCAAATAATTACTGTAACTAATGAACCCAAACTACTGAGAATGCCCCAAATTAATCTCATCATCCTATTGGCTACCTTGGAAACCAAAATAACCATACTACTGTTTATTTCCAAAACAGCCCCCAAATGGAACCCATATCGATAACCTACTGGGATCTTGAAAGTGCTCCTTTAAATGGCTGCAACTGAAATATTTTCTATAAATTGATAGCTAGAACTCATTGGAGTTTGGTGGGGCACGAGCTGGATTAGCTTGAAGAACTATGGGCTGATGAAGGTTTAAATCTGTAGCTTCATTAATGGCCATTAAAATCTACAGCTTTAGCAGTGAGAAGATGAACTCGAGAGGTTCACATGGGCTTCAACACTTATCGTGAGGTTGGGAGGATCAGATCGAGAGGATGTATGCTGCTGCAATGAAGATTCAATAGGTTGAAGGCTTGGGAGCTGCACTCTTCGAGAGGTACTGAAGGTAGGCTTGGAAACCCAACAACTTCAGGTACTTTTTCATGAGGATCTGTGGTGTATTTCGATAGGTTACTGATGGTTTAGAGGAAGAGGTCGACAGGATGGAAGCTTGGGAGCTGAACCAGTCGACAGGTTGGTGGATTTAAAGGAGAGTTGTCGACAGGTTATGGGAGGTTGGGAAGCTACTACTGCTTTAACTTGAACCAATCGATAGGTTTGTTGAAGGTACTATTGCACTATTCGATAGGATGAAGGAGGGGGTTGCTACCTGCAGATGTCGAGAGGTTGTGTTGAAGCCAAATGTCGAGAGGTTGGAATGTGGATCTTGACAGGTGCTGAAACAAGAGGCTATGCCATTCGAGAGGTTGAACTGTAGGGCTAGCTGAAGATGTCAACAGGTTGCTGCATGCAATATCAAACCATTCGACAGGATAGCTGAATGGAACTTCATATGCTCGATAGGATGTGGCTTTAGCTACTACAGGTTGATAGGTTGAAGGATTGGAAGCTGAGAGTGCTTGATAGGATGGAGGGGATTGCTCGATAAGTCCTGAAAGTGCAATCTAAGAAGTTGACAAGATGGTTGGTAGCTTCAGTTGTTGAATGTCGACAGAATTAAATGCAGGCTTCATCCCTTTGAGAAGATGGCTGTAGATGTGCAACTAATGTGCACCTAGCTATTTTAATGTGCAACTATTTTATCTTGTAGTGTGCAACCAATGTGCACCCAGCTGAAGATGCTGCTGTATCTTCCTTGAGCTGTTTGGATGCAATGCTGCTCAAAAGTGTGCAGCTCATGTGCATGCACATGCTGAAATTATGTACTTTCATGGATGTAGTTGTTGATTGATGGTGGCCCACATGGCTGAGCTGCAACTATTTGATAAGTTGGACTTTTAGCTTGCTCAATGTGATCCACAATGTGCTGGCTACTATATCTTCCACTTGAGAGGATGCTAGAGCTTTTCATGTGTGCAGCTGGTGCAGTTTTAGTATGAGTGCACATAGCTAACATGTGCAGCTGCTACTATAGATCTACTCCTCAGCCTAAAATGTATAACTTTGCATCCCTTTGAGTCCTCTTGACAGCTGTTGAGAACTGAAAAATACCATTTTCACCCCTGAACTTGAGTCTTGATAGACCTTTGAGAGAACTAAATAAGTGTTTTAAGTGCTTGTGTTGCAGCTAACAATAAAGACAGGCTTAACCATAAAAGCAGCTTAAAAGTGCCAAAAAGATGACAATCCATGTCAATCCAAAGGAAGAAAGAGAAGAAACAACCTCACTAGCTGTTGAAAGGTCTGTATTGAAGAGGCAAAGACCTGGTCTCAACCCAGAAAAGAAGTGTGGAGCAATTCGAACAGAAAAATGCACTACAGAGTACTTTTCGCAAAGAACCTGAACTGTTCGCAAAGAACCTGAAACTCTGCGAAAAGAACAAAACTCAGTGCTTAGCTTCAAGAGCATCTGAACTCTTCAAAGAGATGATTGACCATTTCAAAAGAAGAAAACTCAATTCAATGTAACCGCAACATTGCGAAAAGAGCTTCAGGAGTTACAACACCTTGCGAAAAGCCCCCTAAGCTTTACGAAAAGGTATTCTGGAGGTTCCCAGCTTTTGCAAGGGCAATTCAGTAATCTGTTTCACGCGGCCCAATGCATTTAAAAACCTAGGGACATTCCAGAGGATTCTAAGCATGAAGCGAAGGCATATTCCACCCCACATGAGCACCCAGAGATGAAATAACTTGGCGGGAACTTCTAGAAACTCTAACAGACTTTCAAAATGCATAACAGAATCGATGCCTTTTTCACCTGATTGGCTGAACCAGATCAAGGAATTTTGATTGGCCAGAACAGATCTGGATCCTCGTGCTCGACTACCATTGGTCAATACAGATCTGAGCACTTCTGATTGGTTGATACACATCTGAGCTGGACTTAGGGAAAACTATAAATAGACGAACCATTTGCCCAATTTGGGCATCCAGATTTTGAGTTTCATTCCTAATCCCCTATTTCCAAATCAGATAGTTTGTCTGAAATCCCTGTAATAGCCTCACTTTTTACTTGCAATTGAGAGCTGTGAGATACTTCTGTAATTCAAAGGAGAGTTATATTCAAGGCTACAAATCTGAGAGCTGTTTAAGCTGTGCTCTGTAATTGTAATAGTGAATTTGAAAAGGTTGTTGTAAACCGTGCATTCTCCATTGGACTCATGTTAAGGGTTCCCTCTGATCTCCTTATTACATTAGACTCCTTTAGATTCACTATTTTTCATGCAATTTCCCTTGATTCATTAATCCTGTGAGAGTTAGTGTTTGTAACCTAGTCTCTCACGGCATTTGTAGTGATATTTCTTGTTCTAGATTAAGGATTTGGATTTAAGACTATTGGATGGTTTTAGGCCATTTTAGTGGACAAACCATAGCCATAAGCTTAAACCTAATCCTTGAATTAGATTTATTTCTCTTACATCTGCGCTTGTAGCCAGATGAAGATTGGATCATCTCTCAGTTGAGCTACAGTCATTCTCATTAGATTTCAAGGACCAAATCAAAGTTAGATATTACTTCTCCATTTTTTATAAGTTTACCTCAAACGTTCCCCCAACTCGGATCTGGATCATTTAGTTTAACTTTTACTTTTTATCATTTAGTTAATGTGACAAATTCAACCTCCCCATCTTATGTGCTTTCTAGATAGGATAAGAGGCCATATCTGGTAGCTCAGATCTGGAGGTTTATCTTGCATTTTAGACAAATTCTCTGTGGACGATCTTTCACTCACTTACATTTAAAACTTGCTACAATTGGCCCTGATCTTGCAGGCTAATTCACTTCTATCTGTGCTGATATTTCTTTACTCTTTTCAATATTTAAAATTCATTATAACTTAGCAGTTGAAAACCTGTTTTCAAAACACAAATAAATCAAGCACACAAAGAAGCAACAACAACAGCTGCTCGCTCGAATGTTCTGAACCACATAGCTGCTGACGTAGATGAAAGCACTTGGTTGCTCTAATCTCCTCTTCTTTGCACATAAACATGCACTTGCTGCATATTATTTCCTAACTGCAAAACAATAATAAAAGACAATTATTATACACTCTAAGCTCTAGCAAAAGCCAAGTTAAGGGGTATAAAATGATATAAATTAGTGATTAACATGCATGTCGTCCCAGTTTCCCATAAGACTAAGCAGGGACAATGAGACCCGGCCACCACTGGCATTTGAGAAGAGGGTGTTGCCCAGTAGGAAGAGGAGCGAAATGCGAGCCAACATCACCGCTCACTTGGGCTCAATGAAGATGTCCGCATCAGGCTGGCCCAAATCCACTAGCTCATTCTTCGCAAATAGATCAGACAACCATGACATTTTAACCTCGGAGCCATGCAGATTTGTGGAGGTGGGATAATCCCCGATTAGTTGAATTACCTCATCCCGACTGGGCACGAGAAGGTTAGCCACCGGTATACCCCCCCATCTGAATCCCCATAATCATAGACCAATTGACGGGGGTAAGAGTCATTTCTGCCACGACCATATGAAAGGTCATAGTCTCGGGACGGAAGCGCTTGATCAAGGCCCTCAGATAGGCCGCGTTGGCCTGCATGGCAGGGCATGAGAGGAAGTTCCTGAAACCGGCTTGGGCAAGAAGGAACTTCACAATCGGAGGGAGGTAGGGATAGAAGCGTTGGAGGTCCAGCCAGCCTCCTCGGAAGGTGATGGAAGGAAAGTCCTGCATCCAAATAAAGAGGTATCAGATATTGCAAGCTCGTACAGAGAACAACAACAAAGCTTTTTACCTTGCCGGTGACCCCAAAATTCGAGATATGAGTATATTGCAAATGAAGGAGACTAGTATGGCGGCCTCGCCTTGCATTTCAAGCCAGGGACGGGAGGCGCGTTACACCACAATGATTTTCTCCCCTTGGGAACCATAGATCACTTCCAACCCCTCCTCTTGTTCTTGCCCCTCCTCCTGCACGTGCTCCTCCTCGCTCGACATTCTGAGACGGATACAAGCAATAGAATCAAGACATATCAGTAGCAAGAAATCATTTGCTAAACAGGCTAACAGGGAGATAAGTAGGACCCTTTTCTTTCCTAATCGTCATCATCATTTTCAAAATCATCATCAAATCACCTGCATTTTCAAATAAAAAGAGAACAAAAAATAAAAAAAAACCACCCATCATTTTCAAAAATCATCATCAAATCACCCACATTTTCAAAGGAAAAGAGAGAACCAAAAAAATAAAAAACACAAAAAAATATATACTCATGTATGTGCATTTATGCAACCAAAAAAAATCCAAAAAAGAAAAAAACAAAACAAAAAATATATACACATGTATGAACATTTATGCAACCAAAAAAAAAAATCCAAAAAAAGAAAAAACAAAACAAAAAATATATACGCATGTGTGTGCATTTGTGTAACCAAAATCCAAAAAAGAAAAAAACAACAAAACAAAAAATATATACACATGTGTGCGCGTTTGCGTAACCAAAAAATCCAAAAAAAGAAAACAAAAAATATATATATACGCATGTGTGCACATTTGTGTAACCAAAAAAATCCAATAAAAAAAGAAAATATACGCATGTGTGCACATTTGTGTAATCAATAAAAAAAAAATAACAAGAAAAGAATCCAAAAAAAATAATATATATATGTGTGTGCATTTATGCAACCCAAAAAAAATCAATCAAAAAGAAAAACAATAATATATATATATGTGTGAACATTTATGCAATCCAAAAAAATTAAAAAAAGAGAGAAAAGAAAAAAAGAAAGAAGAAATGCCCTAATAAAAAAAAAACTCAAGAAAAAGGAAAAAATAGGGCATCATTCAAGCCGATTTACATAAAATAAAATCAAACCAAGCCTTGATAACCATACTTGCAAGAGGAATCACTCATTCATCATTCAAAAACTCAAAAATCTCAACCACATTGCAAGTTATTCAAGAAAAATCAAAAGAAAAGGAGGTTATACATCGATTACCTTCAAGAAAATGGGTCCTTGATCCGCCGTAGAGCGGGTGTTTAATCGGCACAAACAAGCACCGACAATGAAGCACGATTCGAATCGATCCAAGGGAACCCTAGGAGAGACCTCCGTTTTGGTTTAGAGAAGGGGGGAGGAAGGAGATTTAAAAAAAACCCCTTTTGGGTTGGGCTCGGGCATTTTAAAAGCTCCCAGTTTTGGCTTGGCGCATGTAATACACACACTAAGCATATGTTTGCCCCATTTTGGCCTGGCGCCTGTATTACACGCGCTAGGCTATTTCTAGTCAGATTTGGCTTGGTGTGTATAATACACATGCCAGGCTATTATTGACTCAATTTGGCTTGGTTTGGGTGTTGCACACACCGAGCCTAATCTTCCTCGGACCCAAGGAGTTGCACACGCCCTCAAAATGGCATGTCAACTTCCATTTGACCTGCCCGGGAGGCTATGCTAGAATAAGTGGCTTGGGATCAATAAGCATCCTGAGCACCCATGAAATAATAGTAAAAATGTCCAAAAAATTCCACATAAAATAACAAAAAAATTTCACGTAAAATAACAAAAAAATTTTCACATAAAATACCAAAAAATTACACATAAAAATCCACATAAAATAACAAAACATTTCCACATAAAATCACAAAAAAAAATTCACTCAAAATAATACAAAAAAACAACATAAAATAACAAAAAATTCCACATCAAAATAATAAAAAAAATTTCTACATAGAAATAAGCAAAAAAGTGGCATGTAGTCCCAAAATGCGTTGCGACATCAATTCGCCCCGCTCGGGTAGTCATGCTAAATCAATTTCGAGATTGATGGGTTTGCCCCAAAGACCTCAAACCCTGCTTCATGCAGGGACACCCGTGGCCAGTCAAATGGGGCATTCAATGCCTCACATGATTGGACACAAACTGTGGACCTTTGCATATCTGCTTTGCACCTATCTTTGAGTATGGGTCGATCACCCTCTCACACACGGAGCTCTTTTATTCAAAATAAAACTTGAACATCAAATATCTTCAATCATCTTGAGAAGCGAACATTTTTCTCAGCATATTGGGCTTTCACAACTCGCCCCACCTTGGTTATGTCTAGTAATGTCGCTAAGCGCTTCGGGACCAATAACCTTTAGGAACAGACATTTTGCCCGACATACAGGGCTTTTGTTTACTCACCATATTACCCACCTGATGTTTGAGGTTCATTCTGAATATGAAGGACTCGTCAGTGTTGCCTTGGGCCTCTTCTGATGTCTCTTATCTTTGGCATTTGATCATTAATGATCAGATTTCAAAGAGGGGCATCTGTAGACACCCAAATTTGGCCCAAGGCCCGATCGAAACATACTTCGAGAGAGGCGTACCCCTGAGCTTCTGATAGCTTCTCCCATACCTTTAGGAATCTTCCCAAGTCCCTAGGAACTCACCCAAAACCCTTAGGAATTACCCCCAACCTTTAGAAACCTCTCCGAAACTCTTAGTTAACCCTCTCAAACCATGATTAGAGAGAGATGAACCAGGACTGGTAGGGACCTCTACTGAGATTGAATCTTATATCATTGAAAAGTAGAGGTTCTTAGCTTTCCAATAAGCTAAGAATCACCTCAATCCGAGTTATACTTCAAAAATTACGACAATCCAAAAGGTGACCAAAATTGCACTTGGATGGGGCACATATGGTACATGTATTACATGCGCAAACCATTTTTCTCCAAAAAAGGTTTGGCGCATCTAATACATATGCTAGGTATAGGTGGGACCCACCTCGGGCTCTAAACTTCCAAGCATTGTAGTTATGCTTGGCGCATGTAATACATGCGCCAGGCTTAGCTACAGTGACTGTGGGTTTTTTGCTTGAAATCTACTTTGGGATTTGACTTGTTGACTATCTCAATGCTTAAGATGGGTTTCAATAGGACTATTGCACCCATATTTATCCTATTTACAACCCTTTAGTCATTTGAAACCTCACCCTATCATCCACCATTGAAGCCCATTGCCCACATATCCAAACTCTCAAAATCCTAGGAAACCTTAGATTAGAAGATTACCTAATTGCTAACCCTAATTAGTACTTAAGCACCCTCCTAATCTACCCTTTTCCTATAAATAGAGAGGCACCCCCCTTTGATTAAAGGCTTGAAAAATTTCTAAGAGAGAGAAAAGAGTAAGGGATCTATCCCTCCCTTGTGTGCACCAAATATCCATACAAATTCTAGATTTTTAAATCATGTTAAAAATCCAATCCTTCTTCAAAAAACCTTGAGGTTAGGAGAACACTACCCCCTAGCCTTCTTCCTCTACCCCTTAGCTACCAACTTTTAGAGTTAGAACCCTTCATTCAACCATCCAAGCCATTGGAAGCTCACTAAAGCGCCCTCAAGAGAAGGATCACAGTGGTGCTACAAGGGCCCGAGAGCTTGGGCTCTCCCTTCTACTCCTTTACCTTCTTAGCTTTTGCTCTATCCTGGAATTTGTGCCGTTACGCCACTGAAATTTCGATAGTGCCGGAGGGGCACAAATAGGATCATAGTGCCTTCGGGCAAGAGGAAGTGCTCTTTTTATTTTTATTTTATTTTTATCATTGGCCATAAGTAGAGACTGCTTTAGAGCTGGTTGATCGGGTGCCTTATACCTTCCCGATCGATAACTGAAGCCCCTACCCAAGAGCCTTTGGTTTAGACCGGTGAATCAGAGTCACATTTTTGGTACTTCGGTACTTATAAAATTGATATAGGTTTCTCGGGACACCAATAGGTCCGGGTGGCGACTATATATCTTTTCGAGAGTGTGCATTGTTGTAATAGGATCATCAAAAAATCCCACGGTTGCACACTCGATCACAATTGATGACTGGGATTGAGAGCTAGAAGATTAGAGTAGATATCTATAGTTTTTCAGAAGCAATTGACACCTGCGACTGAGGGGTGAAAGATATAATTTAATTTGCTACTTTGTAGTAAATTAAATTTGAATTGACGACTCAGGTTGAGATTTACAGATTAGTGTAATGGTTTTTATTTTCCATCTTTAATTTTCTGGAGTTTGATTAACGCCCAAATTTCTAGTAGATTAAAGATCAGTATAAATTTATATTGAAGAATGCTAGTTTTTGATTGACGCCTAAGTTCTAGAGGACTAAAATGTAGTGTAATGGTATTTGAAATTTGTAAACATCCGATAGTTGAAGATTGTGATTGACGACCACAATCTAAAGAAGGAGGATTTATGATTTACTTTGATGCAAATTTAGTTTAAGAAACCATTCTTTTATTCAAATTTCTCTAGTAGTTTAGGATCTTAAGAGATAAATATAAGTTTTCAAAAAATTAATATATACATGGTAAAAACATATAATCATGGGAACAATCCTATGTTAGTACTATAATTTCCATTGTGCACTTGCAATAGGTTAAGACTTAATTAATTACATACATAAGTAAGCCGATCAGAAAGGCGTGCACCCGAGCTTTTGAGAGAACATCACAAACCCTTAGGAGCCATCCCAAAACACTTTGGAGTACTTCCCAAACCCTTAGGAGCTATCCCAGCCCAACTAGGCTCACAGAACCAAAGATGAACCCACCCCAAACAGCCTATGGAAAGGGGCATGCCAAAGTTTGCCTAGAGATCTACTAGATCTAATACAAATAACATTGGAAAGTAGATGTTGTCATCTTTTCAACAAGCCAAGAATCGCCTGATTATGAGTTGTACATCAAAAGATATGGCGATTCAAAGAAGGATGTAAAATGTTGGAAATTACACGTGTGTATAATATGCATGCTTGTGCAATTTTCCACAAAATTTACACATGCGTGCATAGTGTGAAGGCATGGCCATTTTGGTTTTTGCTACAGAACCCGCCAGCATGGGGGCTACCTTCTCTGGTTCTGAAAACCAAAAAATGTACATGCGTGCATAGTATCCACGCGTTCACATTTTCTTGATTTGATAAAAAATGGCCGATTTCATCTTTGGGGTTTGACTTGTGGACCATCCCAAAATTTGGGGTATGTTTCTTTAGGACCATAGTACCCTCACTAACTTAAGTTATAACCCTTATGCCATTCAAATCCTCACCCTATCATCCACCATTAAAACCCAATTCTCTCTCCTCTAGGCCCTACCTTATAAAACCTTAGATTAGAGATTACCTAATTGCTAACCCACTTAGCCCTTAAGTATCCCTCTAATCCATCCCAAGCCTAGCCCCCCCCTCTTGTTTTAACGATCTTTTGAAATTTCCAAGAGAGAAAACTCTAGCAAATTGTCTCCCCATTGCCTAAACTTCCACCTTACCTCCTAAGCTCCAAGCTTTAGCTCATCCTATTCCTTCACTCCCATCATCATACCCTCCTTAGCCATAGCAAGCTAAAGTCATACCCTCCTCACCCATCGTGCTAGCGGAAGCTCATAGGTGTCGCTCTCATGCGGATATTCAACCATCGGTGCTGCAAGGACCCGAGAGCTCCAACTCTCCTCTCTATTCCTCTACCTTCTTTTTTGTCTTTTCCTCTATCCTACGATTTGGGCCGTTATGCTGCCAAAATTTCGGTATTTACGAAAATCCCAATAGGATCGTGGTGCCTTCGGGCAAGAGGAAGTGCCACTCACTTTTTCACACACACACACACACACACACACACATATATATATATATATATAAATCTTAACATAGACTTGGTCATAGCAGAGATCGCTTACGAGCGGATCCATTGGGTGCCTAACACCTTCCCGATTGATAACCGAAGCCCCTACCCAAGAGCCTTTGGCATTGACCGGTGAATTGGAGTCATATTTCGCACTTTGGTGCTTATATATCGATTTTGAGGTATCCCGGGACACCGAAAGCTCCGAGTGGCGACTCCATTTTTTTAGTGAGCGCATCATCGTGATGGACCCAATAGAGTCCACGGTTGCATAGATGGCGATTCCACTGGGGATAGTTTTTAGAGCTTGTACTTTAAGTGTGCCCCATGGTTTAACTTTTTTAGCTTTTTTGGTCTTTTACTAACCTTGTTATCTTTTTTGTTGTTTTTTCATTTATCCCTACGATTATGCATTTTTTGACTTACCCCTACGATTTCGTCATTTACCATCTTAGCCGTTTGTTGGGTTAGTTAATAGCTTAGCTTTTGCTTCCATCATTTTACCACCTTAGCTGTTTGGCGGGTTACTTGATAATTTAGCTTCTTTCTTTGTCAATTCATCATCTTAGCCATTTGATAGGCCTACTTGATGCATTTTACATTTTACGCCTAGTCGCTTGACTGACCTAGTCATTTTCTTATTTCTTGTCATATTACACCTCTGAACGCTGGCTCGTAGCAGTGGCACGGGACTCCCATTGTGACAGCCCGGAGTTTCCCAACTCGAATATCATGAGATTTTTTTTTTTAAAACTTTTCACCAAATCCAAATGGAAAAACTCGGACCGCCAGATCGTAGATCACAATCTGATACACAATACTTGGTACAATAACTTTATACCAAAATAAAATGGGAAAACTCGGATCACCAGATCGTGGATCACAATCTGATACACAGTACTTGGTATAGCAACACACATGTAGAAATCAAAGATGATGGTACATATGGCATGAATAAAATCTCCAATTCTAATATCCAACATAAACAAAACTAAACAAACACCAGTGATGTCCAACCAACACCTAGCAGTGGTGTACAATAGTACGAATATACCAAGCCAAAACTTACCAAAATCCATAAGGTACGAAATCTACGATCCCGGAACAGATGACAATTCTTCTGCGGAAGCTCCACTTCTTTAGTATGTAGTTTGGGCCTTCCACAAACCTATACTTGTGACGTATAGTCGGGGATGAGCTACATCTAAGCTTAGTAGAAGAAATGCTAAGTCTAATTTCACATCTTATCACATCAATACAGATAATCATGATAGAGTTCCAAGGCACATTTTACTATCAAAACATAACATGCATATATCCTTGAATCGAATAAAACTCATAACTACTATAGAATTTCACATAAAATTTTAGTGATTCATTCTCAGTGCCCAGGTTCACATTGAAATTCTTAGTTCATATCTTACAATGTCACATTACAAATTACACATCTTATAGCGTTCACATTACAAATTTCACATCTCATAGCATTTACATCTCACAGTTCACATTTCTCAGTTCACATCTCACAGTTCACATCTCACAACTCACGTCTCACACTGTTCTAAATTTTCAGCTCTAGCGGTTCAGTTAGTATCAGTGTGTATAATGTGTAGTATGTACAGATAACTCGTCATACCGGTCTAGTCAGTATCAGTCATTCAGTCAGTGTCCAGTCGGTTTATGCAGTAAGTACGAAAAAACTTGTCGTATCGGTCTAGTATGCACGCAGTGTATAGTGTATATGGAAAACCCACAGATCGTCCAAGATGCAGATGTAGTAAGTATGGAAAACCCGCTGCATCACCCAAAGATGTAGTATGCAAGGTATAGTGTACAGGATACAGCCAAGTGTCCAACAAGATTCACGAATTCAAAGTCCACAGCTTCACGTTCAAAATTCACATCAGGTTCAATGTTTATCTCAGTTCCTATCAAATTCTATTGATTCAATATCCATATCTTTTAATTCATGGCCCATATTCGGAGTTCATATTATTGTTCAAGGTTCGGAGTTGTATTCATATTCACAGCTCATGTTCAAAGTCTATTTTCTAAATTCATATTCACTTTTTTATACAAAGTTCAAATGTCATACTCAAACTAATCATTCCAAGAGAAATTGATCTTATTCTAAGTCAGAGTTCATATTCCATATTCAAAATCTCAGATGCAACTAAAATTCCAAAACTTCAATTATATCTCAAAGATTCAAAAATTTCCTAACATCAGTCAAATCAGATTCAAAATACACATATCTTTCCTAGCAGGTTTATTTATAATTTACTGATAATCAAACTCATCATATCTCATTTATCATATTATAACACCTACAAATCAAAGTCAAATCACATGATCTAATTTTGTTCAAATCATATCATGAGAGTCTACATATCAAAAATAAGGATGAAATTAAAGGTTGAATTTCCCCTACCTTAACCTCAAAGCTGCGTGAAGCCAAGTAAAGTCCTATCGATGGTTTCTCACCCTTAATCTACATCACAAATACATGATGTATTAAGGATTAACCTTAATTACTAATAACTTAGACATATTTAAGTACTTTCTCAAAATCGAGGCGGAAATGGGCAAGATCGTGCTATCTCTAAATTTGACGTAATTCTCCCTAAATTTTGACCCTTAAAACATTTTATTCATGAGTTGTATAATTCACAAAAGTTGTAGATCTCGTTGTTCTATTTCCACCACCATAAGATTCGTATTAATAGGAGTTTGGAGCAGAAAGTTACGACCAAAATACCGAAGCAGTGTCAGCAAGCTCTGAAAAATTTGATCGATCGAATTTCATTTTGATTGATCGAATTTTCAGACAAATCGAATTTCATAATCTCTTATCAAAATTGATCGATCAAATTTCCTTTGGATCGATCGAATTTAACAGATTTCATTAGTCATAAGGATTTATCTTCTCAAACCCATTTTCTTTCAAATCCTTTCTTCCTTCTTCTAATTTTTCACCCATATACATAAACTAAACTAACACACTAACTCATAATTTTACATAATTTCCATACCTTAAGTTGATCAATTACTCGATCCTCGAGCTCACATCCACACTAGGGTTTCAGAGTGAATTTCGTCAATCTCATCAGCATTTGAATCGAAACGAAGCCTACGATGACACTCTACTCCAACACGCACTGGTTTTCTCTCTCGCAATCGTGCACGTCATGATAACAATGGTTGGTTCTATCCACACATTCCAAATCTCAAAAATCTCATTGATGTTGGAATTTAAAGATTCACCGCGGCACAAAAACTACCACGAGGCCAATACCTCAAAGTTCAACGGAGCTGATTCAAGCACCGGACGTCCATGTGAGCGATCTCCACCAACTTCTCTCTTTAGAAACCCAAGAACCCCCAAAATTGCAAACGGTAAAGGATTCTCAAGGAAGCTTTGCCTTTTATAGGTTAAAGGGGGGCTAGTTTCCCTACTAAAGACATACACTCGCTTGGTTGTTAGTCTTATCCAAGGAACTAGATTCCTTGTGAATCAGATATTCCCACGTAAGGTAATAGCTATTAAAGAATTAATCTTTTAATTCAGTGTGGGGCCTAGACACCCAAACAACTTATCAATCGGATTTGGTGTTGAGCCAATACACCGTAGCTAGGTGTATACCATTTTATCTAACAATCCACACACAATCTAAATCATTCTTTTTCACTTAAGACCTAACCCAAAATGACCTACTTAATGACTTTCACAAAGTCAGGTATGTGATCAGTAGGGCACACACATCGAGGCATACTTTTCAAAGGTCAAAATTTTCAGGATGTTACATTCTTCCCACCTTAAAGAATTTTTATCCTCAAAAATTGACGTGCCAAATTCGAAAAGGTATGGATATTTGATCGGTCTGACCAATAGTAATCACACTCTCCTCGAGAGTTAATAGCACCATATTAACAAAGACCGGGGTCATTACATTCTCCCGCCCTCAAAAGAAATTTCGTCCTCAAAAATTCACATGTTGTATTCGAAAAGGTATGAGTACAATTTGACATCCTCGACATTAGGGTCATGAAATTCACCCCACCTGAAGGAATTGTTCATCCGCAAAAATTGAGCCTGTTACGAAACTCAGGGTAAAGTTTGTCCCGACATGTAAATCATTATTATGATGAAATCTAAACCATCAACTAGTAGCCATAACACATCCACAATGGTTATAAACACACCCACAAGATTTAATCCGGTCATCATGATAAAGTTCACACTATTAATAAGCAAACGTTGAAGCTGTTAATACATGATAAACCCTCAAAACACACCCACCAGGACAAAGTTTATCAATGTACCACAAATCTTGATCATTAATTTAAAAGGAGATGTCCACAAAAGAAAATCTAAACCCTTAGCAGCCCAAGTGAATCTAGGGCCTCTGAATAGATGCCAAAGTTGTTCGTTCCTTTCCCTTCTCGGGACAATCTTTTACTCGATACCCCGTCTGGCCACACCTGAGGAAAGAGCCAGTGGCCCACCAACATTTCATTGTCTGATGTCATCCTCCGCACCATGCACATGATTCTACCAATGCAGATGAAGTGGTGCATGAAGGTTGTTGTACCCTTGACGTTCCAGCCATAGTTGCAAGTGGTCTCACGTAAGCAGTCTGAGCAGGCTAGATAGGTATGGCATCAGTAGTCTCGGTTTCGTGTCCATGTGCTCGAAAGAATAAGATCACATTTGAGTTATCCGATTCTGATTCTGCTGCTCTCTCCTCGTGTGCCTCCTCTCAATATCTTTCTCAGCAATCAGCGCCTTGCCCATCACTACCCCATAGGTTTCTAATTCTAACACAGAAATCCTATCTCGGATATCAGGCCTTAGGCCTTCTTCAAACTTATTGGCCTTCATTAGTTCTGTGGCCACATATTGTGGTGTAAATCTAAATAGTCTTGTGAACTCCGTACCATATTCTTGTACGGTCATCCCCTCTTGCTCTAATTTCAGGAACTTTGCTGCCATCTGGTTCCGCACTTGCTTGGGAAAGTATTCTTTATTGAACACCTCTACAAATTCTTCCCAAGTCCATAACCCATTTGGGTTCTCTTGCTCTCTCATCCTCAACACTGATTTCCACCAAGGATCGGCTTCACCTTCCAACTGAAAGAAAGCCTAGCTCACCTTTTCTTCCTCGGTACACGGTAATTGCTGAAGAAGCTTTTCAATTTGATTAAGCCATTTCTCCGCTTCAAGCGGATCAGTCTAACCGTAGAAACTAGGAGTCCTCAATCTCCTAAACTCAATAAATGCTGACGGTTGTGGTGGAGGTCGCTGCTGATGGTTATTGGCAGTCTGTAGTGTAGTCTGCTCAGCCAATAGTGCAGTCTGTTGAGTATGTTGGGCCATGGCAGTAGCCATGGCCTGCGCCATCCTATCCATCACCTCCTTCTTTTCTAGATTCTCCTCTTCACTAGTCCTCATATTCTGTACACGACTGCCTCTTGGTTTACCTCTACCTCGAGGGAGCATATTGATCTGTCAACATGAAACAAACAGGCCCAGTCAGAAATGATCGTCAAGATCTAAAGCCTTAACCGAACTCGAACATAACCTATGCCTTCCTATGTCTCCTATGCTTTAACCAAACCCCATGTCAATAGCTCTGATCATAAAACACAATCTATTACCTAACGGACCTACTGTCAGGCTCTGATACCAACTGTACAGCCTGAATTTTCCCAACTCGAATTTCCCAAGATATATTTTTTTTAAACTTTTCACCAAATCCAAATGGCGAAAATCGGACCACCAGATCATAGATCATAATCTGATACAAAATACTTGGTACAATAACTTTATACCAAAACCAAATGGGAAAACTTGGACCACCAGATTGTAGATCACAATTTGATACACAATACTTGGTACATCCACACACATGCAGAAATCAAAGTAGATGGTACCTATGTCATGAATAAAATCTCCAGTTCTAATATCCAACATAAACAAAACTAAACAAACACCAGTGATGTCCAACCATCACCTAACAGTGGTGTACAATAGTACGAATATACCAAGCCAAAACTTACCAAAATCCACAAGGTACGAAATCTCCGATCCCAGAATAGATGCCAATTCTTATGCGAAAGATCCACTTCTTTAGTATGTAGTTTGGGCCTTCAATAAACCTATACCTGTGACGTATAGTCGGGGATGAGCTACATCTAAGCTTAGTAGAAGAAATGCCAAGTCTAATTTCACATCTCATCACATCAATGCAGATAATCATTACAGAGTTCCAAGGCACATTTTACTTTCAAAACATAACTTGCATATATCCTTGAATTGAATAAAACTCATAACTACCATAGAATTTCACACAAAATTTCAGTGATTCATTCTCAGTGCCCAAGTTCACATTCAAATTCTTAGTTTTCATCTTACAGCGTCACATTAGAAATTTCACATCTTATAGTGTTTAGATTATAAATTTCACATCTCATAGCATTTACATCTCATAGTTCACATTTCTCGGTTCACGTCTCACAGTTCACATCTCACAACTCATGTCTCATAGTGTTCTAAATTTCCAGCTCTAGTGGTTCAGTCAGTATCAGTGTGTACAGAGTGCAGTATGTACGGATAACCCGCTGTACCGCTTTAGTTAGTATCAGTCATTTAGTCGGTGTCTAGTCGATTTATGCAGTAAGTATAGAAAAACTCGTCGTATCGGTCCAGTATGCATGCAATGTACAGTGTGTATGGATAACTCGCCATACCGGTCAAGTATGCAGTATGCAGTAAGTTTGAAAAAACCCGCCATACCACTCCAAGATGTAAAGATGCAATGTACCCATCTGATTACACGCGTGTCCAAATAATATCTACGAATTCAAAGTCCACAACTTCACGTTCAAAATTCACATCAGGTTCAATGTTTATCTCAGTTCCTATCAAATTCTATTAATTCAATATTCATATCGTTTGATTCATGGTCCATATGCGGAGTTCATATTATTGTTCAAGGTTCAGAGTTGTATTCATATTCACAGCTCATGTTCAAAGTCTATTTTCTAAATTCATATTCACTTTTGTGTACAAAGTTCAAATGTCATGCTCAGACTAATCATTCCAAGACAAATCGATCTTATTCTAACTCAGAGTTCATATTCCATATTCAAATTCTCAGATGCAACTAAAATTCTAAAACTTCAATTATATCTCAATGATTCAAAAATTTTCTAACATCAGTCAAATTAGATTCAAAATACACATATCTTTTCTAGCAGGTTCATTTATAATTTACTGACAATCAAACTCATAATATCTCATTTACCATATCATAACACCTATGAATCAAAGTCAAATTACATGATCTAATGTCGCTCAAATCACATCATGAGAGTCTACATATGAAAAATAAGGATGAAATTAAGGTTGAATTTCCCCTACCTTAACCTCGGAGCTGCGCGAAGCCAAGCAAGGTCCTATCGATGGCTTTTCACTCTCAATCTATATCACAAATACACGATGTATTAAGGATTAACCTTAATTACTAATAACTTAGACATGTTTAAGTGCTTTCTCAAAATTGAGGTAGAAATGGGCAAGTTCGTGCTAACTATAAATTTGATGTAACTTCCCCTTAAATTTTAACCCTCAAAACATTTTATTCATGAGTTGGTTAATTCACAAAAGTTGTCAATCTCATTATTTTATTTCCAACGCCATAAGAGTTGTGTCAATCGGAGTTCGGAGCAAAAAGTTACGATCAAAATACTGAAGCAGTGTCGGCAAGCTCTGAAAAATTTGATCGATCAAATTTCATTTCGATCGATCAATCAAATTTCATTTCAATTTATCAAATTTTTAGACAAATCGAATTTCATAATCTCTTGTCAAAATCGATCGATCGAATTTCCTTTTGATCGATTGAATTTAACAGATTTCATTAGTCATAAGGATTTATCTTCTTAAACACATTTTCTTTCAAATCCTATCTTCCTTCTTCTAATTTTTCACCCATATGCATAAACTCAACTAACACACTAACTAACTCATAATTTTTCACAATTTCCATACCTTAAGTTGATCAATTCCTCGATCTTCAAGCTCACATCCGCACTAGGTTTCAGAGTGAATTTCGTCGATCTCATCGACGTTTGAATCGAAATGAAGCCTACGACGATGCTCCACTCCAACACGCACTACTCTTCTCTCTCCCAATTATGTAAGCCGTGATAACAATGGTTGGTTCTATCCACACATTCTAAATCTCAAAAATCTCATTGATGTTGAAATTTAACGACTCACCGTGGCATACAAAGTACCACGAGGCCAATACCTTGAAGTACAATGGAGCCGATCCGAGCATCGGACGCTCATGTGAGCGATCTCGTCCAACTTCTCTCTTTCTCTCTCTAAAAACTTGTTGTTGAGTCTAGTGTGCATGATTTATTTGTGTTTTGAAAACAGACTTACAGAGGATGAATTTACTACAAGAATATGAAAATATCAGCACAGAGAGACCTCAATTAGCCTGCAAGATCAGGGCCAATTGTAGCAAGTTTTAAAATATAAGTGAGTATAAGATCGTCCACAGGGAATTGATTTTAAAATGCAAGATAAACCTCCAGACCTGGGCTACCTGATCTGGCCTCTTATCCTATCTACAAATCACATAAGATGGGAGGTTGAATTTGTCACATTAACTAAATGATAAAAGCAAAAGTTAAACTAAATGATCCAGATCTGAGTTAGGGGGATTTTGATGTAAACTTATAAAAATGGAGAAATAATATCTAACTTTGATTTGGTCCTTGAAACACAATGAGAATGACTGCAGATCAAATGAGAGATGATCTAATCTTCATCTGGCTACAAGCACAGATGTAAGAGAAATAAATCTAACTCAAGGATTAGATTTAGGCTTATGGCTATGGTCTGTCCACTTCAATGGCCACAGACCATCCATTAGTCTTTAATCTAAACCCTTAATTCAGAACAAGAAATATCACTACAAATGCTGTGAGAGATTAGGTTACAAACACTAATTCCCACAGGGTTAATGAATCAAGGGAAATTGCATGAAAAATAGTAAATCTAAAGGAGTCTAGTGCAATAAGGAGATCAGAGGGAACCCTTAACACGAATCCAATTGAGAACGATTTATTTACAAAGAACCTTTTCAAATTCACCATTACAATTATAGAGCACGCTTAAAACTCTCAGATTTATAGTCTTGAATACTATTCCCTTTTGAATTACAGAGGTATCTCTCTCAATTGCAAGTAAAAGTTAGGCTATTACAAGGGTTTTCATAAGCTAGCTGATTTGGGAATGGGGGAATAGGAATGAAACTCAAAATCTGGATACCCAAATTGGGCAAATCGTTCTTCTATTTATAGTTTTCCCTAAGTCCATTTCAGATGTGCATCAACCAATCAGAATTGGTTAGATCCATATCAGGCAATAGGAGTCGAGCACAAGGATCCAGATCTGTTCTGGCCAATCAGAATTGCTCGATCCGTTCACCAATCAAAGCATCAAGCATCAATTCTGTTATGCAATTTGAAAATCTGTTAGAGCTTCTAGAAGTTCCCGCCAAGTAATTTCTTCTTTGGGTGTTCACATGGGGTGGAATATACCTTTGGTTCATGCTCAGAATCTTCTAGAATGTTCCTGGTTTGTATCTGCATTGGGGCACGTGCAAAAGATTACTGAATTACCCTTACAGATGCTAAGAATCTTCAGAAAATCATTTCGCAAAGTCTGGGGGACTTTTCGCAGAGTTCTGTGCCTTCTGAAGTTCATTTCGCAAAGCTCTGATGTTGTTCGCTAGGAGTTCTCTTCTTTTCGAATAGGTCTGAAATCCTTTCGAAGAGTTCAAGTGCTTTTCGAAAGCTAAACCTGGAGCTTTTGGTTCTTTTTGCAAAGTTAAGCTTCTTTTCGACAAGTTCAGAAACTTTTCGAATAGTTCAAATTCTTTACGAAAAGTTCTCTGTACTGCTTTCTTCTGTTTGAATTGCTCCACACTTCTTTTCTAGGTTGAGACCAAGTCTTTGCCTCTTCAGTTCAGGTATTTTGACAGGTCGTGAGGTTGTCCTTTCTCCTTCTTCCTCCAGATCCAGATGGGTCATCATCTTTTTGGCACCTTTAAGCTACTTTCAAGGTTAAGCCTGTCTTTATTGTTAGCTGTAAAACAAACACTTAAAACACTTATTTAGTTCTCTCAAGGGTCTATCAAGGCCCAAATTAAGGGGTGGAAAATGGTATTTTCCAGTTCTCAACACACCCCCAAACCTAAGCTTTGCTAGTCCCTGAGCAAAGACAAAATTAAAAACAAAGTAAAAAGCCACTTTTGTAGGGAGCACAGTTGCATTTAGCATATGCAACAAGCCTTTTAAACCCCTAGGTGATCCCTAGTGGAGGAGTGAAGTCTCCTGAGGGTTTTCAGTGAAGGTACCCACAAACTTCTTCAATAAATCAGTTAAGATCAATGCAGTTCTACTAAAACAGACTTTCATCCAATCAGATTATTCACACCTGCATCAGTCAAGTTATAAGAGGATTCTAAAAAAAACATCAGTTCAAAACTGAAATTCTGCTGTAATTCTTTTACCATTCACTCGATTTGTGTCAAAAAGTTTTTAAAAGAAAAATTAATGAAAAACTTGCCTTCTATTTGAGAATTCAGTTTTGATGTTACCCCAATGAGTTGATTTCAAACCCAACTCTCTCCAGGATTTTCACTCAACATGCAAGTAAGAGGGTTGTACTATTTCACACGGCTCAAGAGCAGTTACAACCCTCAAATAGGACTATAAGCAGGAGCATAGGCATTGCTTTTTAATTATGAATTCACTGCTCTTTTCACCATAGATTACATAAATCCTTATCTCCATGTGACAGCTCAATCCATCATTGATCAGCAAGGACGTTACTTGGGTTGTAATGTGGCTTATGGGTAAAATTTATCAAGAATAAAGGGGTGGAATGGAGTTCAAAATTGAGAAGTCAGTCAAGGTAAGGAGGTGATAGACACACCTTCTTCAATTCAGCACAATTTCATCTTCTTCTTTGAATTTTCAGAGCCAAAGTGGCCATCTTTTTCTCTTTCTTTTTCAAACTTCCAATGAAATGCCTTCCCTTTTCTTTTTTTTTTTTTTTTTTTTTCAAAGTAACATTGACTGGAATGCCACATTTCTTCTGCTGATACATCATTGCCTTTAATTATGATTCTTCTTCTTTTATCAAACTGCTACTCAATTCTCCTTTCTTCAGCTTCCTTCCCTTTATCTTCTGACTTCTCAGAGTGAGGGTTAGGCTAAATGAGTTTGATGAGGTTATTTGATGAGGTTTCAAAGAAATCTTAGATTTGTAAAGCTCAAATGGTGTGTATCAAGGGCAGTTTCAAAAGGTGGGGCTTTGTAGGGTTCAAACTGTCCAAAAGGAGGTCTTACATCATGTCTTTAATATCACAATTGCTGTCAAGTTATTTCAATTTGAATATGTGTAATTTCTAGTGAAAATAAGCAGGTTAAAATAGTCCCAAGAGCAGAAAAAATTGCCAATTCATACCTCCAAAGAATACATTTTTGCAGGCCAAAATCTCACTGGGTGTGGTTTTCTATCAAATTCCTAAAGTATATCATCACTATTTTCTCTCTTTTTAGGTTTACTACAACATCAATTTTCTTTTGGAAAATTTCTGACGTTCACTTCATGAAAGTATTAGAATTACACTAGAAATCAATTTTAAAAGCAAGATTTTAACTTCCTCATTTTCAAAACAATAGGTGTGAAATTACTTCATTTTCAAAAATAAAATTCTGCTGATCATAAGCTGCATTGATGTTAACTCAATTATTGACATTTTTGCCACACCCCCAAACCTATGGTGAGCAGGGTCCGCACTGGTCCGAAGCAAAGAAAAGAAACAATCAAGCAGAAATCATAATGACAAGAAGAAAGAACAGAAATGCACAGTAATTACTGATTAACACAAGAAAAACTAGAATTTTATATTACAAACTCATAACACAGATAAGTACAATGTGATCTAATAACTAGGGTCAAAATCTGTATCATAAGTTGGTTCAATGGGATCAAAACTGGAATCACTGTCAGAGTCAGAACTAGAGTCAGTATTGGAGTCTGAACTCGATTTACCCTTCTCCTGGATTGTGTTTTGCAGCTCAGTGTATTCCTCTGATTTGATCTTTTTGGTGAGGCCAATGTACTTTCCAAGTCTAGTAGTCCTCAGTTTTTCCTGTTCAAGCTGTGCTTGCAACATGGTCACCTGTGTCGCTTACTCTAACCATCTGAAAAGTTTGACCTAGCAGGTCCTGCATTTTCTCTCTCTCAAATTTCATGAACAACTCTAATTTCTGAATTTGGTTCTCATAAGGGGTTCTAATGTAAGCTTGCAAATCAGCTAACCCTTTTAGGACGTCACGACAAATATATGGGTTCTCTTCCATAGCCTTTTTTAGGGCAGCAAATCTGGGAATGGGAATGGAGTGGTAGGGGACCAAAGGTAGCCCAACATTGGGAGTGGGAGAAGAAGAATCCAACAGAATAATCTCAGGGTCTGCCTGATTGGCTTGATCAGAGAAAGTGAGGAGAGGTGAAGGGGACTCAACAAGAGCTACCTCAGGTTCTGTTTGGGTATCATGGCTAGTAGTGGTGATGGTGGGTGGATCAACAAATACTACCTCAGGGTCGGTTTGGGTAGCATGGCTATCAACAGCAGGTATAGTGGCTGAGGTAGTTGTGTGGGATGAGGAGGCTAAGGTTTGGAGAAGGGCATTTGTCACAGACTGATTATCTATGTTAATCTGTAGTTGTGCTTGAATGGATTGGAGAAAGGTAAGTATTTGGCTAATTGACTCAGGTGTGGGTGTGGTATGCAGAGTAGGGGCTGGTATAACTAAAGTAGATGGTTGAGGTTCAATGGGTGAAATGATTGTAAAAGGTGAAGTAGCCAAATGAGTGAAAGGAGGAGGGGCATGTATAGGTACAGATTCAAGCCCAATGTTTTCAAAAATAGACCCCATCAATGATGAATAAGCCTCTGTAGTGAACATCTCAGGTTCAGGGGTATAAGTTACTTCAGGTGTATGAGTTGAATGAGCAGGTGAACTTGAGAGGCTTTGGAGAAGAGGAGTGCTAGGAGATTGTTCAATAAAATCTGTGGCCATGTCTTGGGCATTGTTGGGAGAAATTGGTGGTGTGAGTATGGCTGGAGTGGTTGGTGTAGAGTCTGCAATTGGGATAATGGTGGTTATGGGCAATGGACCTGGAATGGGTGAAGTGGCTGAGCGGGCTAGGTGAGGAGGGTAAGATGAAAACTTCTTCAAGAATGGGTGCAGCTGAAAAGCTGGTCACCACAGGAAGGACAGCTTGTTCAATGTTAGTCAGACAAAGTTCAGATTCTTTAGCAACGGCAGTGAGCTCGAGATATGGGAGGTTCATTAGCAATCAGTTTAGTAGCAAGCATGTTCAAGCTGTAAGAGTATGGCGTGTTCACCTTCCTCTCTCATTCTGTTCAGCATTGCTTGGCTTGTAGTCCAAAACTTTTTCCCAAAAGTATGAGGAGATATAACTTCAAATGGCTCCTGTTCATCAATGTCAAACTTAGCTCTTAGTAGGGTCATGGATCAGCCTACCAAATGGTATTCCAGCTAATTTCTGCTCCTTTTTCAACTTGGCACTAATATCAGCCATGGCTTCAAAAATCAACATAGGGGCATTGAAAAATTGCCCCTTAGAGAAATGAAAGAGAGCCTCTAAAATTGGTGTCCTTCTTTCCGGTCATGCGTCCTCGTGACATAAAAACTTCCCTCAAAATTGAATCCATCAAGAAAATTGAGGTGCCGGGTCTCTCCTCATTATGGATTGTCCGTTCAACTATCCCTTGGGTTAAATGTGCAAAATGCATTTCTTCCCAAAGAGGTCGCTGCCCAATGGACCTGAAAAGGTATCCCCAAAGCATTCCCAATGTCTTCATATGTGACAGTTAGATCACAATGATCAATAAAAATAACAAGAGTAGGGACATCAGCATCCTTTTCTGTCACTTTTACCAAGTTTTGGTACCATAATCTCACCATTCGCGGATAAATTTTCTCTGGCAGAGGGGTAAGGATATTGTTCAGTGAGGAATCCCTAATGTATTTTAAAGATAGCTGACATTCCGGTTTGTTGGAGAAAAAGTTCTCATCAACAATAAGCTCAGGAATCAGCTTCTGAGCTTCAATGAATGGATTTGGCAGTACCAAATGCATAGGCAGAGGAGGAAGCTCAGGCTCAGGACTAGCAGCAGCTATTGGGATGGGTTCCTCATGTCTAATCTTCTTCCCTTTCTCAATCCTATCAGCTTTATCCATTGATAGTTCACCATCATTGATAATAGCTCTGGGGGAACCAAACCTGGAAAAGATGTTATCTTTTAAAAATTTTAGAACCACTCTATGATCATTGGTTCGAGTAGCTGTGGCTTCAACCCATTTGGATACATAATCTACAGCTACTAAGATGAAATTACAACCATTTGAAGAAGGAAAGGGGCCCATGAAATCTATCCCCCAAATATCAAACAATTCAACTACCAAAATAGGCTGTAATGGCATTGAGTTTCTCTTACAAATGCTGCCCAATTTCTGGCAGTTCTGGCAAGTCTTACAGTGCTGCAGAGCATCTTTGAAAAGTGTAGGCCAATAAAATTCACACTGCAAAACCTTTGCAGCAGTTTTTTTTCCACTAAAATGACCTCCACAAGCCTGCTCATGACACATAGAAAGTATGTGATGAAAGTCTTCTTCAGAGACACATCTTATTATTTGGTCTGCACAAATCTTGAACAGATAAGGATCCTCCCAAATAAAATGTTTAACCTTTGAGAAGGAAAGATCTTTATCCATTTTATTCCAATGTTGAGGAATTCTTCCAGTAGCCAAAAAGTTGACTATATTTGCAAACCAAGGGGTGTGTATACTGATAGCAAAAAGTTGCTCATCAGGGAAAGATTCATTGATAGGTAGCCTATCAATCTCAGTAGTTATAATTCGAGATAGGTGGTCAGCCACCACATTTTCCACACCCTTTTTATCTTTAATCTGTAAATCAAACTCCTGTAATAGGAGGATCCACCTGATTAATCTTGGTTTGGTATCCTTCTTAGACAGAAGGTATTTCAAGGCTGAGTGGTCAGTGAACACCACAATTTGTGAACCCAAAACATATGACCTGAATTTCTCCAAAGTAAAAACTATTGCCAATAGCTCCTTCTCAGTTGTTGTGTAATTGAGCTGTGCATCAATCATTGATCTACTGGCATAAGCTATGACATGAGGCAGCTTATCCTTTCTCTGCCCAAGAACAGCTCCCAAAGCATAATCTGATACATCACACATTAGCACAAAATGCAGTGAATAATCTAGAGATTGTAATATTGGAGCTGAACTCAAACAATTTTTTAAGAATTCAAATGTCTTCAAACATTCATTGTTGAAAACAAAAGGGACATCTTGACATAATAAATGACAAGGAGGCTTGGAAATTTTACTGAAGTCCTTAATGAACCTTCTGTAAAATCCAGCATGCCCCAGAAAACTTCTGATTTGTTTAACAGTTTTAGGAGGTGGAAAATGTGCAATTAAATCAATTTTAGCTCTGTCCACCTCAATGCCCTTGTGGGAGACAACATGGCCGAGGACAATGCCTTGGGTGACCATGAAATGGCTCTTCTCTCAGCTCAAAACTAGATTGGTTTCTTCACATCTCTGTAACACCAAGTTGAGATGATGTAAACACTGGGCAAAACTGTCTCCATATATTGAAAAATCATCCATAAAAATCTCCATAAATTGGTCAATCATGTCAGAGAAAATGGAGTACATACATCTTTGAAAGATAGCAGGAGCATTATAAAGACCAAAAGGCATTCTCCTATAGGCAAAAGTGCCAAAAGGGCAAGTGAATGTGGCTTTTTCCTGATCTTGTGGGTACACAGGAATCTGGTTGTAACCAGAGTAACCATCAAGAAAACAGTAATAGGCTTTTCCTGCTAGCTTATCTAAAATTTGATCAATGAATGGGAGAGGGAAATGGTCTTTTCTGGTCATTGAGTTTAATTTTCTGTAATCAATACAGACCCTCCAACCAGTTGTTTGTCTGGTTGACATAAGCTCACCAGAATCTGAGGTTACAACAGTGATCCCAGATTTCTTAGGTACCACCTGTGTAGGTGCCACCCAAGCTGAATCTGAAATGGGGTAAATGACCCCTGCATCCAACAACTTAACAACCTCTTTCATGACCACTTCTTGCATATGAGGGTTTAACCTCCTCTGTATTTCCCTAGAAGGCTTTGCATCTTCTTCCAAATGGATTTTATGCATACAAACAACTGGACTGATTCCTCCCAAATCAGCAATAGTCCAGCCAATTGCCCTCTTATGCTATTTCAATACAATCAACAGCTCTTCCTCCTGCTCCTTTGTGAGGGAGGAAGAAATAATCGCAGGCAATGATTTATGGTCTCCTAAAAACACATATTTCAAATTTTCTGGCAACTGCTTCAGTTCTACATCAGGTGGGTTGAGAAAAGAAGGTAGCAAATGTACCTTAGCTGTTTGTGGAAGAGGAAGAATAACAGGTTTCCATGAAGAGAAACTTGCTGATTGATTATGAGTTCCTTGTACAACATTTGCTTCCTCAGACTTTGAGGTACAGATCGTTTCTTCCATAGCATTTTTCCAAACATTTTTCAAGTCTGTGGTAAAATCTTCACACTGCAAAAACTGTGGTAGAGTCTCTTACATCAGTTCATCCAACAAATCAACAAAAAAACATTCCTCAGAATTGAATTGAGGCTGTGTGGCTGCATTATAAACATTTAATTTCACCTTCATATTTCCAAAAGAGACTTCCATAATACCAGACCTGCAGTGAATGCAAGCATTGGTCAGAGCGAAATGGTCTTCCCAAAATAACAGGATGGAAGTTTTGCTTTTTACAGTTCCATGTCCAATACCGTAAAATCAAAGATGGTAGACAAACTTATCTACCCCTACCAACACATCCTCAATCATCCCAACTGGCTTTCTTTCAGATCTGTCTGCTAGTTGTAACACCACATGAGTGGGTTTTAATTCTCCCAAACCTAGTTTTTCATATACAGAATACGGAAGTAGGTTGACACTAGCACCCAAATCTAATAAAGCCTTTTCAATGGTATGTTCCCCAATAATGCAAGGGATTGTGGGGGTTCCAGGATCTTGAAGTTTAGGAGGTGTGGTAATGGACAAAACCTGATTAACTTTTTCCACAGCAAAGACTTTCTTGGATAATTGTATCCTAGATTGTCTTTTGTGAGTGCAAATATCTTTCAAAATTTTTGCATATGCTGGGATTTGTTTGATTGCATCAAGCAAAGGTAAATTTATCTTGACTTGCTTGAAAGTCTCCATCATTTCCTCTATTTTTGTGTTTCTTTTATCAAAAGGAGAAGAAGATTTCATGGCATGAGGAAATGGTAAATAAGGAACTAGTCCTTCATTTACAAATGTAGAATCATCATTAGCATATTTTTGATTTTTCTGTTTTTCATTTTTTTGATTTTTTTGAGGTATATCAGCACCCCCAATGCGAACATCATGCTGCTCCTGCTGCATATCTCTAGCAGTTTCTTCAATTTTTTCTTCTTCCTTATCAGTACCCACATTGTTATTTACAATTCTTCCACTTCTCAAAGTAGTGACAGTTTTTACTTCTTTATGTGAAATAGAAGCCTCTCCAACCATGAACTGTCCTTTGGGATTGTTCAAAGGTTGGCTGGGTAGCCTTCCTTCCTCTCTTTTGGCCAAAGTATTTGAGAGTTGACCCAATGTTTCTTCAATCTTCTTTATGCTCTGACTGTGAAAGTTCACAGTCTGAGTTAAAGATCCTAAATTTTGGAGTGAATTTAGGACTTGATCTTCAAAAGAAGGGGATCTGGAAGGGGCTTGGACTGGAGCAGATTGCTGTACAGGTTGTTGTGGAATGGGCTGCTGAAAATTTGGCTTGGCATAAAAATTCTGCTGATAAGGCATTTGGTTCTTTGGTTGTCTTCATTGTTGATTGATAATTCCCCTGGCTCCACCTCAAATTGGGGTGCCCTCTCCATGGATATTCATTTGACTGCATCTGTCCAATTGATTGGGCAACATGAGCTTGCTCCACCACTAAATCTGGGAACTGTGGTGTAGCTGGACATTGGTTAAGTGAATGAGTAGGGGACTGGCATATCAGACATGCCTCCTCTACTCTTGCAACCATTGGATTTTTAAGTGAGTCCATCAATCTATCAAACTTTGTGGTTAAATTATCCATCTTTCTTTCCAACTCATTCACCTCATAAATCTTTCCTTTGGTGGTTTGCTGATTGTTCACCCGAACAAGATTCTCAATGTCTCTTGACAAAGATTCCTGTTGAGTTGAATTTTCACCAATTACATCAAATAAGTCCCAAACCTCCTCAACTATTTTTTGCAAATAGGTACCTCCACAGGAAGCATCTACCATATTCTTGCCCTTTTGATCAATTCCTTGATAGAAGCCTTGAACAAGCTGCCATCGGGGAATTTGATGATGAGGACATTGCCTTAAAAGTTCCTTAAACCTTTCCCATGCTTCATGGAAAGTTTCAGTTGAGTTTTGTGAGAAGGAAATAATACTTTGTCTCAATTGGCTTGTTTTAGACATAGGGAAGTATTTGGCTAAAAATTGACACTGCAAATCATTCCAAGAAGTGATACTATTTGGTGCCAACATAGACAACCATGCTCTAGCTTTGTCCTTTAATGAAAAAGGAAAGAGCCTAAGCTTAGTTGCCTCTGGACCCAGTCCAACTATGTTGAATGTGGTACAAAGAGACAAAAATTCATCCACATGCTTATATGGATCTTCCTTACACAAACCATGGAAAGAAGGAAGCATTTGGATAGTTATTGATTTGATCTCATAATTTCCTTCAATAGTAGGAAATTGAATGCAAAATGGAGAATTATAAGCACCAGGTGCAAAGTAATCCCTTAAAAGTCGAGGTTCTTCACCCATAGTAACTGTTTCAGCAGAATTCTGTGCTGTTTGTTTGGTTCGTAGTAGCCTTTCTACTTCCAAATTTAGCGGGATTATCTCAGGGCTGAGAGTCTTCCTACCAAACATACAACACCGAACAGAGAATCAAATTATGCACAACAAACCTTCAGAATTCCTTTTCAAATAGATTCCACGCGTCACAATGTATATGAATAGCTGCACAGATTTAACCAATGGAATAGTTTAGCACTGAGATAAAATAGAAACACAATAAAAACTTAGGTCTATCTATTTTAAAACAAATTCCCCGGCAACGGCGCCAAAAACTTGTTGCTGAGTCTAGTGTGCATGATTTATTTGTGTTTTGAAAACAGACTTACAGAGGATGAATTTACTACAAGAATACAAAAATATCAGCACAGAGAGACCTCAATTAGCCTGCAAGATCAGGGCCAATTGTAGCAAGTTTTAAAATATAAGTGAGTACAAGATCGTCCACAGGGAATTGATTTTAAAATGCAAGATAAACCTCTAGATCTGGGCTACCTGATCTGGCCTCTTATCCTATCTACAAAGCACATAAGATGGGAGGTTGAATTTGTCACATTAACTAAATGATAAAAGCAAAAGTTAAACTAAATGATAAAAGTAAAAGTAAAAGTTAAACTAAATGATCCAGATCTGAGTTGGGGGGATTTTGATGTAAACTTATAAAAATGGAGAAATAATATCTAACTTTGATTTGGTCTTTGAAACACAATGAGAATGACTGCAGATCAAATGAGAGATGATCCAATCTTCATCTGGCTACAAGCACAGATGTAAGAGAAATAAATCTAACTCAAGGATTAGATTTAGGCTTATGGCTATGGTCTGTCCACTTCAATGGCCACAGACCATCCAATAGTCTTTAATCTAAACCCTTAATTCAGAACAAGAAATATCACTACAAATGCTGTGAGAGATTATGTTACAAACACTAATTCCCACAGGGTTAATGAATCAAGGGAAATTGCATGAAAAACAGTAAATCTAAAGGAGTCTAGTGCAATAAGGAGATCAGAGGGAACCCTTAACACGAATCCAATTGAGAACGTACGGTTTACAGCAACCTTTTCAAATTCACCATTACAATTATAGAGCACAGCTTAAACAGCTCTCAGATTTGTAGTCTTGAATACAATTCTCTTTTGAATTACAGAGGTATCTCACAACTCTCAATTGCAAGTAAAAGTTAGGCTATTACAAGGGTTTCAGACAAGCTAGCTGATTTGGGAATGGGGGAATAGGAATGAAACTCAAAATCTGGATACCCAAATTGGGCAAATCGTTCTTCTATTTATAGTTTTCCCTAAGTCCATTTCAGATGTGCATCAACCAATCAGAATTGGTTAGATCCATATCAGGCAATAGGAGTCGAGCACAAGGATCCAGATCTGTTCGCCAATCGAATTGCTCGATCCGTTCAAACCAATCAGTGACATGTACATCAATTACATATGCAATTTGAAAATCTGTTAAAGCTTCTAAAAGTTCCCGCCAAGTGATTTCTTCTTTGGGTGTTCACATGGGGTGGAATATGCCTTTGGTTCATGCTCAGAATCTTCTAGAATGTTCCTAGTTTGTATCTGCATTGGGGCACGTGCAAAAGATTACTGAATTACCCTTACAGATGCTAAGAATCTTCAGAAAATCATTTCGCAAAGTCTGGGGGACTTTTCGCAGAGTTCTGTGCCTTCTGAAGTTCATTTCACAAAGCTCTGATGTTGTTCGCTAGGAGTTCTCTTCTTTTCGAATAGGTCTGAAATCCTTTCGAAGAGTTCAAGTGCTTTTCGAAAGCTAAACCTGGAGCTTTTGGTTCTTTTTGCAAAGTTAAGCTTCTTTTCGACAAGTTCAGAAACTTTTCGAATAGTTCAAATTCTGTACGAAAAGTTCTCTGTACTGCTTTCTTCTGTTTGAATTGCTCCACACTTCTTTTCTAGGTTGAGACCAAGTCTTTGCCTCTTCAGTTCAGGTATTTTGACAGGTCGTGAGGTTGTCCTTTCTCCTTCTTCCTCCAGATCCAGATGGGTCATCATCTTTTTGGCACTTTTAAGTTACTTTCATGGTTAAGCCTGTCTTTATTGTTAGCTGTAAAACAAACACTTAAAACACTTATTTAGTTCTCTCAAGGGTCTATCAAGGCCCAGATTAAGGGGTGGAAAATGGTATTTTCTAGTTCTCAACACAAACCCAAGAACCCCCAAAATTGCAAACGGTAACGGCTTCTCAAAAAAACTTTGCTCTTTATAGGTTAAAGGGGGGCTAGTTCCCCTACTAAACACATACACTCGTTTGGTTGTTAGTCTTATCCAAGGAACTAGATTCCTCGTGAATCGGATATTCCCACATAAGGTATTAGCTATTAAAGAATTAATCCTTTGATTCGGTGTGGGGCCTGCACACCTAAACCACTTATCATTTGGATTTGGTGTTGAGCCAATACACCATAGCTAGGTGTATACCATTTTATCTAATGATCCACACACAATCTAAATCATTCTTTTTCACTTAAGACCTAACCAAAAATAACCTACTTAATGACTTTACAAAGTCAGGTACGTGACCAGTCGGGCACACACACCAAGGTGTACTTTTCAATGGTTAAAATTTTTAAGATGTTACACCCATAACCCATTGGAACAGTGGCAAAAGCCGCACTTTTGGACTTAAGCAAACTTCCCTTTAAAATTTTAAATTAAAAGTGAACCAAGAAGGGGCATAATTTAATCTATTTCACGAGTAGCTTTTGCAAAGGGGTGGGAAAGTTAGGCCACGATACACCTGTCCCGATTCCAAGTAGAGTGGCATCCTGATTGTTTTATTTCAAAACCTTGCAAGTGCACAAGTACGAACGTACTAGGGCAAGCACAAGGGTGTCGAACCACAGGGACTTATCGTTTATCTAATCTGATCTCTATTTCATATGATAAATTAAATATTTTAAGTTTCCTAAATTACTCTTAAAAGTAAAAAGAAAACCTAATAGATCTAGAAAAAGATATGGGAAGGCAGACTGAGATCTCTCTTGGATCTTAGACTTGTATCTAATAATTTCCTATTTCTTCCCTATTTTGAATCCTTGGTACCCCCACTCCTGGCTACAAGCTTAGTCTCTTTGTATATGAATTAGAGAAATCTAATCAAGAGTTAGATAAATCTAATCATTAAAGAACTATTGCACGAACCAACAAAGATAACCCTACAAGGCTTAGTCCATCGGTGAATATCCTATCTAGGCTAACCCCAATACCTACAAGGCTACTGGAATTAAACTAAATAAGATTGCAGCATTACTATCGCGTTCTCGATCTAGTCGAAACCTCGAACATTCAATCGTACCATTAAAACAATATTCAAAATAAAGAAAGAAAATAAAATTTTATTAAATACTTATATGAAATTTACAAGAGATCGCAACCTGGAACATTAAGCACGCATCGATCCAAAAACCTTCATCATTGCTGAATCGGCCTCTGATCGATGATTACAATCAATCTCAATTCATTCTAGAACTATGATCTATCCTAAACCTACGAGAAAAAAGCCCTGCGGCTAAAAGCTATCTTTATTCCTAACCTAGGGTCTTTATTTATAGATTTACAAGGCCCTAGAACATTATACACGACAAGTAATCTCTAGGATCCTAAAAATCCCCCAAGGAAGATGAATCTGGAAGGAATCCACACTGTTTTGGAGTTATCCAGCTTGTTAGAGAAGATTTCTATGCTGAAGCTCATCTACAGCTATGCAAACCTGGATTTTTGCTCAAAAATCTTGTTGTGACTAGTTGAAAGTGATGCACCGACCAGTCGGCTTTAGACCCCTCCAGGTAGAAGATGATCCATAGAGCTTTAGTTCTCTTTAATTTAGTGATCGGTCGAATCAGGCCAGCCCGATCAATAAATTCCTCTGAATTTTCTTAGTTCTGCTTGTTGTTTTTCTGACTGGTCGACTGAGTCTTGATCGATCTCATCTTTAATTTCCTGAAGCATCCAGCGTTGTGCCCAATCGAAACTGCTTGTCGATGGGTCCATTTAAGTCCACTTTTCTTCCTCTGCTTCACTCCTCTGCTGCATTGTCCTGACCGGTCGAATTTGAATTTTCGACCGGTCCAATTGACCTTTAAAAGCATTCCTTTCAGATGTCTCTCCTTGGACACTTGCTGTTTGCTTGGGTTTGTTCATATCTTTTCCCTTTTAAGACTTTTAACATTTAACCCGCTTTTACACCTGTTGCAGCACAACATGAATGAAAAGTGCACATTAGTAGTTAAATGAGGTTTAACAAAGTCGGGTTTTGAGGATAATTTATACAACTTTTGAGTCCGAGCACACCCCTAAATCTCAACTTTTCTAGTCCTCGAGCAAAGACAACGTTCTATAACCTAGAAGAAAATTAGTCTAATAATATACAACTAATTTATGAAAGTAAAGACCCACTTTTGTAGGGAGCATGATTGCATTTAGCGTATGCAACAAGCTGTTAAACCCCTAGGTGATCCCTAGTGGAGGAGTTGTGTCTCCTGAGGGTTTTCAATGAAGACACCTACAAACTTCCAAAAAAGTTTTTAAAGCCATCGGTAAAAGAGTTTTCAAAATCGGTTTTTATATATTGTATAAATTTAAAAATCAAAACCTGTAATCATTTTAGCATGTAAATTTTATTTTCAAATATCGATGCTATGACTATCCTATTGTTGTTTAATCAAATCAACCCAATGCTCCGAACCTTAGACCAATCTTTCATCCATGCCTAGAGTGCTGTGTGTGCATGTGCCAATGCTTAAATCATTCTATCTCTGGATTAATCCAAATCTGGAATCGTAGGATCCCAAGTCTCGACTCAATCCTCACTTTAGGTATAGACTCACAATAAGGTCACTCCGATGAATGGCCAATGATTTCACTCGCATGTGAGATGAAATTACAACACAATTTAAAAGATCCCACATGATATGAGAAAGACGGTGCATCAAAGAAATTTAAAGAATAATCTCATAGAAGAATGATGTTTGTATCTTATACATGTTTATACTGTGTACCATAGTCATTGCATCATCACCCTCCATAAGGCATTTACCACCCAAGATTGGATCAAAAAGGTCTTTTTGAATGTTGTACTATGAAGGTTAAGAAAGAAGGGGAAGTTGGGATTCAAATGTCTAAGAAATCATAAAAGAAACTCTATTTGATATTCTATTTTTGCCTCTTTCTTCTTCAGATTTTTCAGAATTATTCTTTCTTTTTCTTGCTCAACTTTTTCCTTCTTTTCATTCCTTCGCCTTTTTTTTTTTGGAATACCACCCCATATTTTTCTTTAATTTCTCTTTTCTACCTTTTTCACTATATATATATATATATAATTTTTTTTTTTTCTCTCTCCCCTTTTCTTCCTTCCAGTTCTGCCATAAACTTCTTGCAAGCATATTTCCCACTCCTTCACACTTCCTCTCTTGCTCTCATCTCTCTTTCCCAATTTTTCTGAGATTGAAGGGTAAGGTTTTGTTTTTTTAGCACTAGTGTGGGGTATGGCTAATGAGGTTTATCAAGAAACAAAATAAGGCAAAAGTTTTTAACGAGGCTCAAAGGGGGTGCTAAAAGGTAAATCAGTATAAAGTGGGGCAATTTTGGACACAAACGAGCCAATAGATGGCCTTGATCATTTCCTTTCCCAGTGATAATGATGCCTATTTGTTTTGAATTCATATACAATAAAATAACAATGCATAATCAACAAACCGAGATACATCATATGAGATTAAAACATTTGAGCATGAATTTCAAAGATACACCGAAATTTTTTTAGCACTCATTAAGAACGAGGTAAAAGTTCTAAAGCTTTTCACATTTAGTCAATTTTAGAATCCTAAAATTTCAGATTTGAACCAATCTTTTGATTTCTTGACCTAAGCATGGCAAAGAGTGCAAATTTTTTTTCTAAGCAAGGAATTCACACCAATCCTTAAATGTTCACAAAGGAATTAATTATCCTAAACAACAACAGTCTTATCATGGTATAGATAATTTGAAAATTAGAATGCACATGCATCATTGATTACATTTTGAAAACTACAGAAAAAATAAATAATGATGTTTTAAAACTATATACAAAACTATGGATTTGAGGGTGCACTAAACAATGGTCTAGTATAAGATACAACAAAATGAAAAATGAACCACTCAATAAGCACATACACCCCCAAACCAGAATGGTGTAATGCCCTCATTACAGAAAATAATAATCATCACACCACAATAAGAGGGCAAGAGAAAAATTAAGCATTAAAGTATAATACCAATGAGGAGCTGGGCTCCTTAGAATCTATAGGCCCAGTGCTGGCCCTTGGCTCTCCCGAAGAAGATGGGGGAGTCGGGCCAGCAAGCTCCAAAGTCGGGGCCTCAGGTGGAGAACAGTCTGAACACTCAACCATGAAGGGCTCATCAGAAGGTGGTGTAGGTGTTAAGCAGTGAAAAATACTATTTTTCACCTCTTAACCTGACCTTTAATGGACCTTTGAGTTGACTAATAATGTGTTTTGAATGAATTTTGTAGATAAGTAATAAATTGTAATCTTAGTGTAGACATTCATCTAAAAATGCCAAAGAAGCAATCTGCTGCTCAGCATGTGCTCATGCAACCCAAAGGCCAGCCAATCAAGCATTCACAGAGCCTCAGAGCTCCATGGCAATGACATGTGTCCACATGGGCACAAATGGGAGAAAGACCAGATGCATCTGATGAGGATTGAACCCACCAAGAAGCTACTGTGGGCTAGCAGATGAAGGACAACACCTCAAGGAGGTGTGGCAATTGTGGAAACAAAGGATAGGACTTGTCGAGAGGTCACTCCAAGTTGTCGAGAGATTCCCAGTACCTGTCGAGTAGTTGAGACTGAAGGAAGCAACCTTCCAAGAGGTTCTGGACGTATATCCCAAGCTGTCGAGAGGTCCAAAGGTGGAAAAGTGAAGATCTCGAGAGGTTGGTAGAACCTGTCGAGAGGATTAAGCTGTAGTGGAAGAACATGCCGAGCATCAGGCAACAACCTATTGATAACTTACCTGAAGCTGCACTCATTAGCGTGAGGTCGAATCAACTTGTCGAAGAGCAGAGAGCAACTTATGGAGAAGGTACCTGAAGCAATGAAAGAAATCAACATGATGTTGTATAACCAGTCGAGAGGATGAATGGAGATTGGACATAAGATGAGAATTGTGTCAATCCTATCGACTAATTCAGCTGAACCTTTCGAGAATTCAAGGAACCTATTGAAAGTTTATCTCAACCTGTCGAAATGGACACCAAATAGACTCAGAACCTATCGAGAGGTTCCTTGAACCTCTCAACACTCGAATTTAGAGCTTCTTAGTGCCTTTCATAGTAGTTGCCAACTCCAGTGCCTTGTGCACACATTCCAAGGCATGTTAGTAACCCTAGGGGGTATTTTTAGAACATAAATGGGCACATATGGAAACCTCCTAGCTAACTCACATGTACTTACCAGGTTGGACCAATTGGGGGAGAGCTTCTAAAAAAGAAATCAACTATATCAGTAGCTTAGAATAACTGAATTATTCTCTTAAGCTCTAATTGGTTGAAACAAATCTGAGGACGGAGGGGAAGAGTATAAATGGTTGAGAAGTTGTACAAATAAACCATCCAAAAATTGAGAGAACTAGAGCCAAATTAGAATTTCTCTCTTCCCTCTAAAATCCCTTCTCTCTTTCTTCTTCCCCCATTTTCTCCTTAGCCAATTATGGTTGGCTAAACCCCTTTAGTAGCTAGGGTGAGGTTGAGAGCTATAAATTGAGAGGGTCAAGGCTTTGTATATGGATTGGATGTTGCATAGATTATAGATCTGAGCACAGTTTACTATAAGTTTGTATTGAATCAGTATCTTATGTATTGTAAACTTTATTTTGATCTATAGATATCTTGGTTGCATTTGATTTCCCTAGATTAAATCCCCTTGTGGATGCTTGAGCTTGTAGCCTTGCATCCACAACATCTGCAATAGTTTACTTGTTCTAATTAAGGTCCTTCGATTAGAGGAACCTCTGGGATGATCTGTGACCATTTAAGTGGATGGATCATAGCCTTAGGATTACTCCAATTCTCTGATCCAGATTAGATTCTTATACCTTGCATTTGAGCTTGTAGCCAGATGAAGGATTGCTGCAAATCAATTCTATGCATTGACTTTGAACCAATTGATTTTCATTGAAGACCAAAATCCCTAGCTGCTACTCTCCACCTTTTGATTTTAATCCTTTTTCTTACATCTGAGTTTTAATCAGTTTTGGATCACTTGCTGTTATCTTCAATTTTCTATAGTTTTAGAAAGTGACAACTCTTAAAACCTCTCCTCTTTCTTGTTTTGGCTTTGTTTTAAACTAGGATAGGCTAAAGTGCCAAATCTAGTATAGGTTTAGAGATTTACCTTATTTTAACGCCCATTTTCTTGTGGATATACCCTGATTTACCCCTTAAAGCTTGCTGTAACAATCTTGATTCTTGTAGGACTGGTTGTTTACCGTGATCCCATTTTGCTGTACTTTGCCCTCTTAATTTGTTGTTTGAATTCTTTAATAATTGTAAGGTAAGCAAGCCAACAAGTTTTTGGCGCCGTTGTCGGGGAACTGTGTTTTTAGAATTGGTAGATCTAAGTTTTTCTTATTTTAGATTTAGATTTATGATTGCTTATTTTGTGTTTCACTAATTGCTGTTGTAGTTTTTTGTAGTTTAATTTTATATTTCAGATCTAGATCTGTGGTTCTAAGAGGAGCATTGTGCTTTTTGGAGGAGCAAGTCGTGCTAAAGTTTGCATTTCCTAACTCTCTTTACATTTCCAGATCTGTAATTTTTAGATTTACAGCATTAGTTGTGTGTTTTTGAAATTGTTTTGCTGAAATCTGTGTTGTAATTTTTTATGTGTTGTACTTGGTTCTTGTTGTATTTTTTCTTGGTAGGAGATCTCTCAATCCTGAGATTCTCCCTTTAGATCTTCAAGTTGAGAGGCTTCTCAGACCTAAGCAGTCCCTACACACACTTGTGGTTAATTATGAGATTTCTGCAATGGGTGAGCAACCTAGGACATTGAAAGAATTCAATGCACCGGGGGTCGACAATTCCTCCTTCTGCATTCAATTCCCTGCTGTCTAAGGGAAGTATAAGATTAAATCTTTCATCATACAGATGCTACCCTCATATCATGGCCTGAGTAAGGAAGACCCCTACAAGCACATTGATGAGTTTCTGGGACTGTGTACTTTCAACATTACAGGTTTTGGGGAGGAAGCAACCAGGTTGACACTCTTTCCTTTTTCATTAAAGGATAGGGCCAGAACTTGGTTGTTAATGCTCCCAACCAATAATATTCAGTCTTAGAATGACCTTCAATGTCAATTTTTGGCCAAGTTTTTTCTCATGTCCAAAACAAGTCAGCTAAGGAAGAGCATCATTTCATTTGCTCAAGCCCCAACTGAAGACTTTCACCAAGCATGGGAGAGATTTAAGGAACTTTTAAAGTAATGTCCCCATCACTAAATTCCTGAATGATAGCTTGTTCCAAGTTTCTATCAAGGAATTGATCCCAAGAGTAGGGACATGGTTGATGCCTCATGTGGTGGCACTTACCTCCACAAGACAGTTGATGAGGCTTGGGAGTTGTTTGATATCATTAGTGAATACTCCATGCAAAGGGAGACTTTGTTAAGGGACATTGAGACCCCTATTAGATTGGTGAGAGAGAACACTACAAGAGGGAAAATATATGAGGTTAGTGGATACAATGATTTGGGAAGAAAGGTGGATAGCTTGACTAAAAAATTTGATAAGCTTATAGGAGCAATGTAGTCACCAATGGCTGCTAAAGTGGCGGAGGTATATGTGATATGCCAATCCCGCACTCACTCCCTTGAGGAATGTCCCTTTGCTGCCCAATTTCCAGACCTTGTTATGGAACATGTGAATGATGCGCAATCTTTTAGACAACAGCCTACTGCTGGTTATCATTGGAGAAACCACTCCAACTTGAGGTGGAGACAAAATACCTTCTAAAACCAGCAGCAGTAGCAACCACAACAACAGTCCATGCCTTATAAAATGCCCAACCCTATCAGAAGAACTACTTTCCAAGGCCCCAATATCAGCATCCTATGGCCCAGCCAATGGCACAACCTGTGCATCAAAGTGCACCAGCCCCAACACCCTCTAGATCCCTCACATTTGAAGAGCAAGTTCTGGCTTTATTACAGAATTTGGGCCCTTTATCACAAATTGTTAACTCCCATATCTAAAATATTAAAAAGATAGAGTATCACCTTGGTCAACTATCTAATACTTTGACTAGGAGAGAGGAGGGAAGACTGCCTAGTCAGCCCATGAACAACCCAAAAGGGTAGTATATAGTGGGTGACACTTTTTCACATAAAGAAGCTAAATCTGTCACCACTTTGAGGAGTGAAAGGCTGGTTGACAACAAAGTTGGTGTTGAGCCTAATGAGAAAAGAGTAGGAAATGAAAGAACAACCCATTTTGATTTACAGCTGGAGAAACATATGAGAAATAAGGGGGGTGTTGATGTGCCCCAACAGAAAAATGAAAATAAAAGTAAAGAAAATTTTGATGAGATTGCTAAGGTAGCAAATGGGAGATCAGTCCCCCATTTGCCATTTCCTAATGCACTTCAAGCACCTTCTCCTTTTGATAAGGGGAATACTAAAGTTGAGGAGATGATGGAAACATTCAAACAAGTAAAGATCAACTTGCCTCTACTTGATGCTATCAAACAAGTTCCAGACTATGCAAAATTTTTGAAAGATTTATGCACACAAAAGGCAATTTAGGATACACCTATCCAAGAAGGTCTTTTGTGCTGAGAAAGTGAACCAAGTGTTGTCCATTGTAACCCCAACAAAGCTCCAAGACCCTAGAGTTCCCATAATCCCTTGCATCATTGGGAATCACACCATTAAGAAAGCCTTGTTAGATCTAGGAGCTAGTGTAAACATACTTCCATATTCAGTTTATGAGAAGTTAGGATTAGGACAATTGAACCCCACACATGTGGAACTACAGCTACCTGACAGATCTGAAAAGAGGCTTGTGGGAATGATAGAAGATGTGTTAGTTGGCGTTGACAAGTTTTTCTATCCAGCAGATTTTCTGGTTCTTGATATGGAGCCAAGCAAGTGCACCACCTCCATTCCTGTGATTTTGGGCAGGCCTTTCTTGGCCACTGCCAATGCTTATATACAATATAGATCAGGTGTAATGGAGGTATCTTTTGGCAACATGAAAGTAAAATTGAATGTTTACGATGCAACAAATCAGCCTCACTTGGATAGTGAGGATTGCTTTTTGATTGATGTGTTAGATGAGCATGTGGAAGAGACTTTTCCCAAGCTGCTGTATTGTGATGATTTGTGTGATATTTTTGAAAATTTGTGGAGTGAAATTGTGGAATAGAAGGCCCCCACACCTATGGTTCAAGAGGTGAAAGCCTTAAATTCTGAAGTGGGGCTAACAATAAGGTATCCTCCTTGAAAACAAGTTGTGTTGCCTCTTCCACCACCATCAAAGGCACATTTATTGCCTTCACTCATAAGTCCACCTGATGTGGAGTTGAAGTAGCTGACCAAGACCTTGAAATATGTTTTTTTAGGAGCAAACCAGAAGTTGCCAGTGATAATCTCCTCTACTCTCATTGATGAGCAAGAAGAGGAGCTGTTGAGTGTTTTAAAGAAGCATAAGAGAGCAATAGGTTGGACTATTGCTGATCTAGGAGGCATCAACCCTACTGTGTGCATGCATAAGATCCACTTGGAAGAGGGTTCCAAACCCTCTAGAGAGATGCAGAATAAGTTAAACCCTCACATTCAAGAAGTGGTGGTGGAGGAGGTGGTCAAATTGTTAGATGCTGGAGTCATCTATCCTATTTCAGATTCTGAATGGGTGGCACTTACCCAGGTGGTACCTAAGAAATCTGGAATCACTGTGGTGAAAACTGATTCTGGTGAGCTAATTCCAATTAGGGAAACCATAGGTTGGAGGGTGTGCATAGATTATTGAAAGCTCAATTTGAAAACCAAAAAAGACCATTTTCCTTTACCTTTCATAGACTAGATTCTGGACAAGTTGGTAGGCAAGGCTTTCTATTGCTTTCTTGATAGATATTCTGGGTAAATCCAAATCCCAGTTTATCCATAAGATCAAGAGAAAACTACTATTCTATGTCCATTTAGCACCTTTGCTTATAGAAGGATGCCATTTGGATTGTGCAATGCCCCTGCAACTTTCGAAAGGTGTATGTATGCTATCTTTTCTGACATGATTGATAAGTTTTTAGAGATATTCATGGATGATTTCTCAGTCTTTGGGGACAGTTTTAGCCAATGTCTACACCATCTTAGCCTTGTATTGCAGAGATGTGAGGAAACAAACTTGGTTTTGAGTTGGGAAAAGAGTCATTTTATGGTAAATCAAGGCATTGTCCTTGGCCATGTTGTTTCCCACAGAAGCATTGAGGTAGACAAGCCTAAAATTGATTTGATTGCACATTTGCCCCCACTTAAACTGTGAAACAAGTTAGATCTTTCTTGGGGCATGCTGGTTTTTATAGGAGATTCATCAAAGATTTCAGTAAAATCTCAAAACGACTTTGTCACCTGTTGTGCCAAGAGGT
The DNA here is from genome assembly GCA_021018995.1 of Chloranthus sessilifolius. NCBI lineage: Eukaryota > Viridiplantae > Streptophyta > Magnoliopsida > Chloranthales > Chloranthaceae > Chloranthus > Chloranthus sessilifolius. The sequence continues at coordinate 63,714,462 of CM037586.1, forward strand.
TCCTTTTGAATTTAATGATGAATGTCTTATTGCTTTTGAGCTTTTGCAAGGCTATTTAACCTCTGTGCCTATCCTTCAAGCACTTGATTTTTCTTTACCATTTGAGTTGATGTGTGATGCATTAGATTTTGCTATTGGTGTAGTTTTAGGGCAAAGAAAAGATAAAGCACCCTGTGTGATTGCTTATGCAAGCAAAACCATGATTGATGTTCAGTTAAATTACACTACAACTGAGAAGGAATTGTTGGAAATTGTCTATGCTTTGAAAAAATTCAAGTCTTATGTGTTGTGATCTAGGATTGTGGTGTTCACTGACCACTCAGCCGTGAAATACCTTTAGTCAAAAAAGGATGCTAAGTTAAGATTAATTAGATGGATCCTCCTATTATAGGAGTTTGATCTTGAGATTAAGGATAAGAAAGGGCTTGAAAATGTGGTTGCGTATCACCTATCAAGGATCCTAGCTATTGAGTTTGATAGGTTGCTTATCAATGACTCATTTCCTGATGAGCAGCTATTTACTATCAACAGTTCTGTACCTTGGTTTGTAAATATAGTGAATTACTTGGCATTGGGTAGGATTCCCTCACATTGGAACAAAATGGATAGGGAGCTGTTCTTCTCCAAGATTAGACATTACATGTGGGAGGATCCATACCTGTTCAAGCATTGTGCAGACCAAGTTGTGAGGAGATGTGTCCCTGATGATAAATTCCATAATATACTAATCATGTGTCATGAACAGGCTTGTGGAGGCCATTTCAGTGGTAACAAGACTGCTGCCAAGGTGCTCCAAAGTGGATTTTATTGGCCCACTCTCTTCAAGGAGGCATGGCAGCATTGTAAGGCTTGTGAAAAATGCCAAAAGATGGGAAGTATCTCCAAAAGAAACTCCATGCCTTTACAGCCTATACTGGTTGTTGAACTCTTTGACATTTGGGGGATTGACTTCATGGGTTCCTTCCCTCCTTCCTATGGATACAATTTTATTCTTGTGGCCGTAGACTATGTGTCCAAATGGGTTGAGGCCATAGCCACAAGAACCAATGATCATAAAGTTATCCTTAACTTCTTGAAGGATAATATTTTCTCTAGATTTGGCACCCCCAGAGCTATCATTAGTGATGCGGGAAGCCATTTCTCCAATAGACAGTTTGAGAACTTGCTTAGAAAGAACTCTGTGACATATAGAGTTGCCATCCCATACAACCCACAGACCAATGGGCAGGTGGAAATTTCTAATAGAGAAATCAAACACATTTGAGAGAAAACTGTGAGAGGAGATAAGAGGGATTGATCCCTAAGGTTAAATGATGCTCTTTGGGCTTATAAAACTACCTATAAGACACCAATAGGGATGTCTCCCTTTAGGCTAGTGTATGGCAAGGCATGCCATTTGCCAGTAGAGTTAAAACATGAAGCCTATTGGGCTATTAAATCATTGAATGTTGATCTAACTTCTGCTGGCATGCACAAGAGGCTCCAGCTGTCAGAGCTGGAAGAGCTAAGATTGGAAGCATACTCTAATGTAAGGATCTACAAAGAGAAAGCCAAAGCCTTCTATGACAAGCATTTCCTAAAGAAGGAGTTCACTGCTGGCAACAAGGTATGGCTTTTCAATTCTAAATTAAAAATTTTCCCAGACAAGTTGAGATCCAGATGGGAGGGACCTTACATGGTAGAACATGTATCCCCATCTGGAGCTGTTGAAATCAAGGATCTAAAAGATGGTAGGATCATGAAAGTTAATGGTCAAAGGCTCAAACTCTTTGTTGAAAATGTAGTTGAGCCTGTGCTGACCATTCACCTTCAAGAACCCCTCCAAAACATGATTGATTTTTAACAATGTAGACTATGTACCATAACTATTGTTTTTTGTCATTTCTGTTTTTGTTTTCAACTATGTTTGGCATTGTACATAGGTTGCCATTTTGTTTAAAGTGTTTCATGTAGGTTACTGAGTTAACCTTGTTTAAGATGGAAATGCTCTTAATCCATTAGAAATCCAATGGAAGCATAGCAGAATTGAAAAATCTGTGTGAATGGAGACAAGAGAACTGCTGAGTAATAGGTTGAGAATACAAAATAGACTTGTCAAGAGGTTTGCATTGATGTTTGACATGTTCTGAAGGTTCTAAATGAATATCTCGATAGGTTTTGAAGGTGTAAAAGTGATATTCGACTGGATCTATGAACCCATCGAGATGTTGAGCGAGAAAGTTGACAAGTTCTGAAGCTAAAAAGTAAGTTTTTGACAGGTTTTTATACCTGTCAAGAGGATAAATGCTGAATTTTCTAACCCTGTCAAGAGGTTGAAATCTGAAGCCTGTGTACCTTTCGAGTGGTTCAACCAACCTGTCGACACCTTCAGCCTAAGAAGTCCACAAGTTAAAAAGGGTTTTAACTCATCGACAAGTTGATGCAACCTATCGACATCTTCTCCCCAATCCTGTCGACATTCAATTTTGATTGTTTTAAACCTATTGACAACTCAACTCAGCCACTCGACAGCTTTTGGTCTGAGCCCCATTTCTTGTCTGCCAATTTCCTAGTTCCCTCTTCTTCCTCCACCTCACTGGTTTCTACTCCAAGCACCTTGCCAATTTTCCAAGTATTTTAATTTCACAAAGACTACATTTCGCACATGGTTTGAGTTGGTTTGGTGCCATATATAGCAAGCTCTGAGAAACCCTAGGTTTCTATGGGTAAGTTCTTCTTCAACCTCCACTCTCTGAATTCTGAGCTTTGTACTTCCATTTTTAATTTGTGTGATAATTAATTTGGGCAAAAGGAGATTACTGTGAAGTCTTGAGAGTTAATTATGTGGATTGCTTACCCAATGGCTGACCGTGAGGATACTTTAGCTGATTTGTTCAAGGCCCCTTCCAAATCTACCCAAAAGTCCACTAGGAAATCCAGTAGGCTAGCCACACAGCCCAAGGAGAACTCACTTGCTAAGAGAAAGCTTGTCATGGATAAAACTGAGAAACCTGAGAAGGCTAAGAACGCCAAGAAAGCTAAGAAAATAAAAATTATTAAGGAGTTGTTGAGGATATCCTTGAACCTGACCCTATGCCTGAGCCTAACCTAGTGCCTGAACCTAACCCTGAGGAGGTACCTGAAATCCCTGAGCACTTGACTACTCCCAATGAATTTGTGGATGCATTAGGCCTGATCCTAGAGACAATTATTGACATACTCTATTTTTCTAAGGAAGAGGAGTGTAAGGACACCTTGGACTATTTGGTGAAGGTAGGCCTGACACCTTTGATGGCCCCATTACAAGAAATATCCTACCCTAGGTTGGTCAAATTGTGGTATTAGAAATCAGAAAGAAGATGAAGCCAGGGTCAACTGAGCCTTCCCTTGTGATTTTGATTGATAACTGGGAGCTAGTTGTGGACTACAGTGACATAGGGTTGGCATTAGGGGTCCTATCTATTTTTTATACAGCCTATGGTCTAGCAGCTCCTGAGAGTGTATCTTTAGAGCAATGGCTAGGCACCTGACCCAAAGCATTGTGGGTTCTGGGGAGTCACTGATGAGAAGAGATCTAGACCCTAACTTGTTGTTCATAGACTCAATTTTGAGGAAAAATATATGTCAGTGGACACCAGCAGGAGAGGAGGACTTCTATAGTGGATGCCCTTTATTTTTTCTCTAAGGGCCAGTTTTTGAATGCCTCTCAGCTGATATTTAAGGCAATGGTAGATGTGAATGAAAAGATTAGAAAAGTACAAGCCTTGCCAGGGTTACCCTATAGTAGGCTCATCACTGCTTTGCTTAAATATCAGCGGAGAAATTAAGCCCTAAAGTGGTTGGGAAGAGGGCCTGGTCTGCTAGTAGGACATTGATTGGGAAGAGTAAGAAGAAATCAGTTGAGGGTCCTGAAATGGAAGCATCTCAGGTAGCCACATCAATAGCTGCACTTGCTATACCAACAACCCCTTCAGCTAGCTCAGCAGCTGCAGCTGGGCCATCTATTCCATCTAGCTCAGAGTTTTTGCTCACTTCTATTGGTCCTAGCTTAAAGCCTCCACCTGTAACCTTTCCACCCATACCCATCCCTTCCACTGATGTGCTTTTGCCTGTAGTCAACCCTGTTATTGCCAGCTTCTCCATTCCATCCCAGCTGTTGAACCCTTGAGCCCTGCACCATCTACATCAGCTAATCCAATTACCACTTCTCCACCATCCATACCCTTTGATTTTGACCCTACTACTTCCTTATCCCCTCCACATACCTAGGACTTAGACCACTTGACCACTTGACCACTGAGGGATATTCATCCCTAATTGACTCCATTGTGGAGGACATTGGGCATGAATATACCCCCTTACCTGACTCTCCTCAGCCTACCCAATTCCAACCTGCTCCCATCCCACCTTTTCAACATGCCCCCACATATCCTTTCCAACCCATTATCCCTATTACCCAAGCCCAAGTCTTATCTGAGGACTCCACCCAGATTCTTTCCCTTCTCACCACCATCCTTGCCCAGCTCCAAACCAACACAGTTAACCAAGCTGCTATGGCCACCTGCTTACAAACCATTCAGTCCATCTTAATCCCAGCTACCTAACCTCCCAACCTCTTCCAATCCCTACTCCTACACCTACTCCTCTACCCACTCCACCTCCATCTCCTTTAGCAGTGGTTTCCATTACTCAAGTGGAAGTACCACTCCCTAAACCTTACACCCAAGACTCTTCAACCCAGACTAACCCCTTGGAAGAGGACACACCCTCTGCACCTGTTACCTATCCTTCCACCCCACCTGAGCCTGTTATTGAGGTAGAGGAGCTGACATCAACCATCCCACTTCCCCTTCCCTTCCATCCTCTTCATCCGCTCCCTACCATTTGTTTGCTGACCCCAATGAGAGGGCCATTGTCCCTAAATACCTCCTCCCTACACCCCCATTTTCCACTCTTTACAGATCTATGGGTGAAAATCCCTACATCTGGAGGGATGTCCAACAAGGGATGACTGTGATGAAGACCTAGATAAAGCAGCCCTTGGTAGCTGAAATTGATCGACTGAGGATGGAGCATAGATGGGAGAAGCTTCATTGGGAGGGATTGTGCAAGCCAGCCCTCACCCTATATGATGCAGAGAAGTAAAAATCTGAGATGCTAGCTAGGCTGGCTAACACATTGCAAGCCACCCTACTAGGAGGGATGCCACCCTCAATAGTTAGGGTGTCCATAAATGAGCCCACCATTCCCTAGGCCGGATCCATGCCTAGAAAGCCAGTTGCTAAAAGGACTAAGGAGGGTGTTGCCAGTGCTGAGAGGGTGAAAAGGAGAATGCAGGTCAAGGAAGATTATGATAAGCTGGCTGCACAACAAGGATGGGAGCCAATGTCTTTATCAAGCACTGACTCAGAGTCTGATTAGGATAGACCGTGTTTAGGATTTGCTTATCGTCATTAGCTTGTAGTTAGGATTTGTTTGTAATTAGTCTGTCTTTGATTGTGCTGTATATATTTTTGTTTAGATTGTACTACTTCTTTTGATACTTTGTAATCACTTGTGTGCAATAAAATTATTTTTTGTCCATTCCACTGTGCCTCTTCCTTTCCTTTGTGTTTAGTTTTGTTCTCATTTTTTTCTTTTTCTTATGCTTCCTTTGCTACTGTCTTTGTATTTACCTTGTTGTTTCCTTCCAAAGCAGTGAGGACACTGCTCCTCATAGGTTTGGTGGTATGGAAGGGTGTGCCAATGGAGTAGTTAATGTTAGTGCAGCTATGTTGGAAAAAAAATAAAATTTTGTGAAAATAAAGTGAATTCCCACCTGATTTTTGAAAAAGAGGAAATTTAAAACTTTTTAAGACTGAAAATTGTTGTAGCTCTAACATTGTCATGAAACAAATGTCAAGAATTTTCAAAAAAATTGATGCTTAGTGAACTTGAAAAGAGAGAAAATTTTAAGGATATACCCCAGGAAGTTGATGGAAGACTATACCCAGTGAGATTTGGGCCTGAAAAATTTTCTTTGAAGAGAGTTTTGGCAATTTTTCTGCTCTAAGGACTGATTGAATCTAGCCTTGCTCACTAGAAGTTAGGCAAATCCAAGTTAAAATAGTTTGACAACATTTATGACATTGCAGACATGATGTAGGGCCATCCTTTGGACAGTTTGAGCTTAAAAATCTCCACCTTTGAACTGCCCTTGATACACACCATTTGAGCCTTCAAAATCTAAGTTTTTCTTTGATAAAAACCAAAAAATTTGAACCCAAAACTCAGTGACCTGATGCAGCCTGACCCTTATCCTAAGATTTCAAAAGGAGAAGGTGAAAGAGTTGAAGAAGGTAGAGCTGGGTTGATATTTGGTTGAAAGAGAAGAAAGTACATTGATGGTAGTTGTGGCATTCCAACCCATGAAAAGAAAAAAAGAAAATGTGTGAGAAAAATACAAAAGAAAAGCATACAAAAAGAAAAAGAAAAGAAAAATAGAAAAGCAAAACAATAGAATGAAAAGAGAAGTCATTTCATTGAAAGATTGAAAAGAAGATTAGAAACTGATCACTTCAATTATGAAAATTCACGAAGTAGATGGAATTGTGCTGAAATGAAGAAGGTGTGTGCACTACCTCCCTACCTGACTGATTTCTCAATTTTGAATCCTATTTCACCCTTTATTCTTTATAAACCTCACCCATAAGCCACATTACAACCTAAGAAAAAGATCCTACTGATCTGAAATCAATTGAGTTGTCATGTGGAGATAAGGATATGTGTAATCCATGGTGAAAAGAGCTAGAAAATTTTAGAAATTAAAGCAATGCCTATGCTCATGCTTGCAGTCCTGTTTGAGGGCTGTAATTGCTCTTGAGCTGTGTGAAATGATACACCCTTCTATTCTATTTTGAGTGACAGGCTTGGTGAGCTTTGGGTCTGAAATTAGTTTTGTTGGGGGCATTATCAAAATAGGATTCTTAAATTAAAGGTGAGCTTTGCATTAATTTTCATACAAAATGCCTTGACATGAGCTGATTGATTGTGAAAGAATTACATCAGAATTTTAATTTTAAACTGCTGTTCTTCTGTTGAGAATCCTCTAAAATTGAATGAACAAGGTGTGGAATGAATTTTATTTTGCTTAAATTTTGTTTTAACATGTTGCATTGATATTAACTAATTCATTGGAGAAGTTTGTGGGTACCTTCACTGAAAACCCTCAGGAGACTCCACTCCTCCACTAGGGATCACCTAGTGGTTTAAAAGGCTTGATGTATATGCTAAATGCATCTGTGCTCCCTACAGAAGTGGCATTTATTATTTTCAATAATTTTTTTTAATTTCTCCTATGCTCTGGGACTAGCAAAGCTTAGGTTTGGGGGTGTGTTAAGCAGTGAAAAATATTATTTTTCACCTCCTAACCTGACTTTTGATGGACTTTTGAGTTGACTAATAATGTGTTTTGAGTGTATTTTATAGATAAGCAATAAATTGCAGTCTTAGTGTAGACATCCATCCAAAAATGCCAAAGAAGCAATCTGCTGCTCAACATGTGCTCATGCAGCCCAAAGGCTAGCCAATCAAGCATTCACAAAGCCTCAGAGCTCCATGGCAATGACATGTGTCCACATGGGCACACATGAGAGAAAAACCAGCTGCACCTGATGAGGATTGAACACACCAAGAAGCTACTATGGGCTGACAGATGAAGGACAGCATCTCAAGGAGGTGTGCCAGTTGTGGAAACAAAGGATAGGACCTGTCGAGAGGTCACTCCAAGCTGTCGAGAGGTTCCCAGTACCTGTCGAGTAGTTGAGACTGAAGGAAGTAACCTTTCAAGAGGTTCTGGAGGTGTATCCCAAGCTACAAGAGGCCCAGAGGTGGAAATATGAAGATCTCGAGAGGTTGGTAGAACTTGTTGAGAGGATTAAGCTGTAGTGGAAGAACATATCAAGCAGCAGGCTGCAACCTATCAATAACTTACCTGAAGTTGCACTCATTGGTGTGAGGTCGAATCAACTAGTCGAAATGCAAAGAGCAACCTGTCGAAAAAGTACCTAAAGCAATGAAAGAAATCGACAGGATGTTGTATAATCAGTCGAGAGGGTGAATGGAGACTGGAGAGTAGATGAGAATTGTGTTAATCCTGTTGACTAGTTCAGCTGAACCTGTCGAGAAGTCAAGGAAACTATCTAAAGCCTATCTCAACCTATCAAAATGGACACTATATAGACTTTGAACCTGTTGAGAGGTTCCCTGAACCTCTCGACTCGAATTTGGAGCTTCTCAGTGCCTTTCACAGCAGTTGCCAACTCCAGTGCTTTGTGCACACATTCCAAGGTACGTTAGCAACCCTAGGGGGTATTTTTGGAATATAAATGGGTGCAAATGGGAACCTCCTAGCTAACTGACATGTACTTACCAGTTCGAACCAATTGGGGGAGAGCTTCTAGAAGAGAAATCTGCCACATCAGCAGCTGAGAATAACTGAATTATTCTCTTGAGCTTTGATTGGCTGAAATAGATCTGAGGACAGAGGGGAAGAGTATAAATGGCTGAGCAGTGGCACAAATGAACTATCTAGAAATTGAGAGAACCAGAGCCAAATTATAATATCTCTCTTCCCTCCAAAATCCTTTCTCTCTTTCTTCTTCCCCCATTCTCTCCTTAGCCAATTATGATTGGCTAAACTCCTTTAGTAGCTAGGGTGAGGTTGAGAGCTGTAAATAGAGAGGTTCAAGGCTTTGTATATGGATTGGATGTTGCATAGATTGTAGATCTAAGCACAGTTTACTGTAAGTTTTTATTGAATTAGTATCTTGTGGATTGTAAAGTTGATTTTGATCTATAGATCTCTTGGTTGCATTTGTTTTCTCTAGATTAAATCCCCCTGTGGATGCTTGAGCTTGTAGCCTTACATCCACATCATCTGCAATAGTTTACTTATTCTAATTAAGGTCCTTGGATTAGAAGAATCTCTGGGATGATCTGTGACCATTAAAGTGGACAGATCATAGCCTTAGGATTACTCCAATTCTTTGATCTAGATTAGATTCTTATACCATGCATCTGAGCTTGTAGCCAGATGAAGGATTGTTGTAAATCAATTCTATGCATTGAATTTGAACCAATTGATTTTCAGTGAAGACCAAAATCCCTAGCTACTACTCTCCACCTTTTGATTTTAATCCTTTTTCTTAAATCTAAGTTTCAATCAGTTCTGGATCACTTGCTGTTATCTTCAATTTTCTATAGTTTTATAAAGTGACAACTCTTAAAACCTCTCCTCTTTTCTGTTTTGGCTTTGTTTTAAACTAGGATAGGCTAGAGTGCCAAATCTGGTACAGATTTGGAGATTTACCTTATTTTAAAGCACATTTCCCTGTGGACATACCCTGACTTACCCCTTAAAGCTTGCTGCAACAGCCTTGGTTCTTGCAGGACTGGTTGCTTACCTTGATCCCATTTTGCTGTACTTTGCCCTTTTAATTTGCTATTTGAACTCTTTAATAATTGTAAGGTAAGCAAGCAGTAGGGGGGTGAACTACGGGGAGGAGCAGGTTCATCATCATGGGAAGACCCACTCGGACCGCCCCTCAATAGCCATCCCCGCCAACACTTCAGTCAGCATTCCCTTCACGGAGGTGAGCTTGGCTCTAATCTCAGCTTGCCACGCCTCTAATGCATGGGGATGTTACTCCACTGTGGACTAGGGGGAGCTCATGAAAAATGAGTCCACAATGGGGTATCACCCCCGTCAATGGCCTCATTCATGAGGCCACAACAACCACCGACACCAATGTTGAAGGTGTTGGGAAAAGAACATGGTGGGGGATATAGAAGTTGATAGGGCGGGAATACGCTCCGGTGAAATGATAGGGTTCGTGAAAAGCACGGTGACCGGAGGTGCAACTGTAGATATGGGGAATGGACGAAGTCTCGACCCATGGGAATAGAGATGCGGGGTTGAGGAGACGAAGGGATTAACAGGTATCCCTCATCTCAAGTGATGGACAACCTCTGGTCTGCGAGTAATTTCTCGATTTGGATCGATCGAAGCCATTTCAACCAGTCGAAATCTGGTAGAAAACTTGGTTCTCTTCCCAGATTTCACCAAAACTCACCTAAAAACACACACACATAGATATATATATATATATATATATATATATATATATATATACACTAACTAATGGAAACCGAAAACACGTACCTTAGCCTCTTGCGGCGTCCCGTGATAAGCCTTCAATAAGTTGAAGCTTTTGCTCTCCCAAGCCTACAAAACAAAATCTAAGCAAACTAGGGTTAGTATATGATGCACAAATACAATATATAAAACTGAAATAAAACAAGATAAAACCGAAGTCCCCGACAATGACACCAAAAACTTTATCGTTTTGTTTCAAAACCTTGCAAGTGCACAAGTTCGAATGTACTAGGTCAAGTACAATGGTGTCGAACCACAAGGACTTGTCGTTTATCTAAGCTGATCTATATTGCATATGATAAAATTATATATTTTAAGTTTCCTAAATTACTCTTAAAAGTAAAAAGAAAACCTAACAGATCTAGAAAAAGATATGGGAAGGCAGACTAAGATCTCTCTTAGATCTCAGACTTGTATCTAATAATCTCCTATTTCTACCCTATTTTGAATCCCTGGTACCCCCACTCCTGGCAACATGCTTAGTCGCTTCGTATATGAATTAGAGAAATCTAATCATAAGTTAGATAAATATAATCATCAAAGAACTATTGCACGAACTAACAATGACTACCCTATAAGGCTTAGTCCGTCGGTGAATATCCTATCTAGGCTAACCCCAATCCCTACAAGGTCACTGGGATTAAACTAAATAAGATTGCAGCGTTACTATCGCGTTCTCGATCGAGTCAGAACGTCGAACATGCAATCGTACTGTTAAAACAAAATTCAAAATAAAGGAAGAAAATAAAATGTTATTGAATACTTATCTAAAATTTACATGAGATCGCAGCCTGGAACTTTAAGCACGCATCGATCCAGAAACCATCATCATTGCTGAATCGGCCCCTGGTTGATGATTACAATCAATCCTAATCCATTCTAGAACTGTGATATTACCTAAACCTATGAACAAGAAGCCCCGCAGCTAAAAGTTATCTTTATTCTTAACCTTGGGCCCTTATTTATAGATTTACAAGGCCCTAGAATATTGTACACGACAAGTAATCTCTAGGATCCTAAAAATCCTCCAAGGAAGATGAATTTTGAAGGAATTCGCACTGTTTTGGAGTTATCCAGCTTGTTAGAAGATATTTTCGAAGAAGATCTCGGTGTTGAAGCTCATTTTCAGCTGTGTAAACCTGGATTTTTGCTCTGAAATCCTGCTGTGACCGGTCGAAAGTGATGCACCGAGCGGTCGGTTTTAGGCTCCTTCTCCAGGAAGAAGACGATCCATGGAGCTTTAGTTCTCTTTAATTTAGTGACTGGTCAAATCAGGTCAGATCGGTTGAGAAATTCCTCTAAATTTTCTTTGTTCTGCTTATTATTTTTCTGACCGGTTGAATGAGTTTTGATCGGTCGAATCTTTAATTTCCTGAAAGTTCCAGCATTGTGATCTATCGAAACTGCTCATTGAGTAGTCTATTTAAGTCCTCTTTTCTTCCTCTACTTCACTCCTCTTCTGTGCTATTCTGACTGGTCGAATTTTCATTTTCGATTGACCTTTAAAAGCATTCCTTTCAAATGTCTCTCCTTGGATTCTTACCGTTTGCTTGGGTTTCTTCATATCTTTAGCCTTTTAACACTTTTAATATTTAATCCGCTTTTACACCTGTTGCAACACAACATGAATAAAAAGCGCACATTAGTAGTTAAATGAGGTTTAACAAAGTCAGGTTTTGGGGATAATTTATACAACTTTTGAGTCCGATCACAACCCCAGTGGTGATGATCTCAATAGGAACCACCCCATCCAGTATCTGAGAAGGCATTTGTACTGGAGGCATATCGGGTGGGTGATTGAACTGTTATAAAACCTAACACCTTGGGGAGCGCATTAGTTGCATTGAATCGGCCTTGCATCCTTTAGGCGCAGTAAGGAGAAGCCCGATAAAGGTTGAAAAGAAAAGTCCCGGGAGGCATTGCCTTAAAAAACCAAGTTTTAGACCAACTTGGCCTGCTACTGGAAAAAAAATAATTTAGCCTTGTGTACATACTTTGTACGCATATACAAAAATCCAAAAAGTTTGTTCATGAATGCATACTATGCACGCATAGTAAAAAAACACGAAAATTAATATATGCGTGCATATTATGCACGCATAGTCTAATTTCTGGAGCAGATCGAATTTGGGGCCTTTTTCACTGATCCCTAAACCTGCCGTTCGTTGGTTTTGATACTTCCAACGCTTCCTATATTTCAAAGGTACTCAAACTCCCTTGCCAGTCAAAAAAGGTCACCCTCTTATTGACTCCTTCATGGGATCGAGTTACCGCGTGGAATTCCATGCCTTTAAAGATCAAGAGATTTTCTCTTTGATTCTTATAAAGGTCATCCGGGTCCCGCAGTAGGAAGTCTTGGGGGGTATAAAATCCACTTGAAAAGTGAGTTTCGAGGCCCCGAAGAGCACCACATTGAGAGGAAAAGGAAAAGGAAAAAGAAAGAAATTCAAGAAAAAATCATTTAAAAAAAAAAAAAAAAAAATATATATATATATATATATATATATATATATACATATTCAAAAAAAAAAAAAAAAAAAAAAAAAAATAACTCATGGTGCCGTAAGTACGACATCGCCACATCCACCCTCATCCCGTAACGGAAGGAGGTAGAAAGTTTTTGGGCCATACCCGAGAAATCCATACCCTACACGCCACCAAACCATGTCTTGGACGGCCTATCCAACCGACTTTGAGACAGATTCGTCCCCACCACATTCCCCACATCATTCCCACATAGAGGGATCCCCATCTCCAATCCCTTCACCCAATCCCGATTTGTTATCACGGGTCCATTGGGAGCACCCATTTTTCCCTCCACTTCCACTCTAAATACACCCATTTTTTTGACATTAGCCCAAGTCATGCCCAATTTTCCTTCCACATCAACCCAGGTCATGCCCAATTTCCCTCCCACATCAACCCAAGTTTGTAGACACCACATTTTTGCCCCTTCAAAGTATACAAACCTATTCGATCAAAATTTGACCATGCCCATGACTCTCAGAAAGGGACTGACCCTCTCTAGGAGTCTTAAAACCATAAATATGGGAACATATAATCAAATAATAGTATATGACTGAATCCCCGGTTGAAACAATAGCTCTGAACCCATGCGTGCAATTGGACCCACTTGGACTAGGTTTGCTCTTCCTATGGACTACCTTAGGACTCGATTACACGCCCCAGACAGGGGGGCACAATCATATTGCACGCCCCATCACTAGCACGCAATTGGTCCCACTTGGACCAGAACTTCAAATCCCATACCGCCTAAGCTCCCCAATTATGCATTTTCCACCAAGCGCGTAACTGCATTGCGCTCATCCCGATGCATGCAATTGTTCCAAGTTGTCCTGAAGCTCTAAACCCTAAGACCGCCATATTCCTTGATTGTGCACTCACCATAGGGCATGAAATTAGTTCCAAGTGAATTGGAACTAGGATACCGATTGAGCTAGTTAGTCGGTCATTCACTGAGTCCGTAACTGACTCAAATTGGATTAAGCACCCCTCACAGGGCGTGTAATTGTAACCGAGCCCTTAATTGCGCACCTACTCCTGAGCACGTAATTACCTCAATACCTATAAAAAGACCCCTACCCCCCCAGCCATTCAACACACCAATTCACTATTTTTCTTCTCTCCTCTGAGCTTAGCTCTTCTTAGAAATTTTGAGGTTCTCTTTGAGGTTCCCAAAGAAAGAGGTTGAGCTACTTTCCAGGTTTCTAGAATTGCAAACTCTTCTCTAGGAGCCTCAGGTAGTCAGGCTAGTGACACTGGCTATCTAGCCCCGACTATCGAATGATTATAAGAAGAATAAGCATCCTTAGCCTTAGACCCCTAGGAAACCCTTGCCCAAATTCTTAGCCTAGAGCCCATTAGGTCCCTAACCTCCTCTAGTTTTCTTAACCTCACCCATTCGATTTACCCAAGGGAGCTTACAGAGGGTACCCAAGAATGTGACTGATCCTCCAAAGCCTAGAGGGCCACCACCCCCCTTTTAAAGTAGGATTAGAAAGATTAGGAAGTTAGACTAGATAGACCTTAGGCTATTTTTAGCTACTGGAGTCAGCCGACCGACATTCAGTAATGGAGTCAGCTCACATCTCCCCGCACATGATCACTGACGTGTTGCAACGTTGATAAATATTTGTAGCTGGCGCTCGCATCAACAAAAGTACTCTCCATTTAATATTCGCATTCTCCTTTCAGCATTTAATATTCCATAGTTTATTATTCTATCGCATTCTGTCAGAGTCCACGTGGACCGAACTGGGCCACTTCTTCCGGGGACCGAAAGGGGCTCAGAAAAAGTGCGTACTAATAGACTGGTGATCGCGATGGGACACTTTTTTACTAAAATCATTTATGTCTACTTTAGCCTTACTTTCCTGCCTTATTTTAATTATTTTTACTTTCCTGCTTTGTTTAGTTTAGTTTTATTTCTTTTCTCGCTTTATCACTTTGCTACACACTCACATTCTCGAGAGCTCTCCAAGAGTGCATGAACATCTTCCTAAGGTTAGAGATTTTAGGAATACGTAGAATAAACTTGACCAGGATATAATGGGGCAACATGGCATTTAAACACTTAAAAAGATTTAAATTTTGAGATCGAGTGTGATGCATACACCATAAAAACATGATGTTTTTGTGTTTTTAGCTTTATTTGATTTTTCTTTTAAAAAGCAGGGAGATAAACAAATCTGAGCCTCTAGCTTCTCTGATCAGGGGAAGTTGAAACCTTGATTCACTGGCTCTGCATAAACCTGCAAAAGCTTAAGAAGTGATCAAGAAAATAAACATATAAAGAAAAACTAAAAAGAGAAAGATAAATATTTATTTTTCTCTTAACCTATTACAAGCGCACAATGGAAATTGTAATGCTAGTATAGGATCGTTCCCATGAGGAAGTGATTTATTTTTGTAGTTCTATTTTCTGAAAACTTATATTTATCTTTAAGATCCTAAACTGCTGGAGAAATATCAATAAAAGAATGATTTTTTAAACTAATTGCAAGAAAATAAATCCTATTCTTTAAACTTCTGGATCCTGGTCATCAATCACTCTCCTATTCTCAGATATTTATGAAATTAAAAGTACCGTTACACTATATATCAAGTCTCTTAGTGTTGGTCCTAAATCAAAACAAGAATCCTATCAATACAGATTTAATCTAATTTACAACCAACCAGAATTTGGGCGTCAATCAAATCTAGAAGAATTGTAGATGGAAAATAAAACACCGTTTCACTAATCTGCAAATCTCAACTCGAATCGTCAATTCAAATCAAAACTTGGAGATATTTACAAAGTAGTAAATTGCAATAACAAAAACCTAAACTAGAAAGCAAAGTAAAAATATACCTTTCACCCCTCAGCTGCAAGTGTCAATTGCTTTTGAGAAACTACGGATATCTACACTAATCTTCCATCTCTCAATCCCAGTCGTCAATTGTGATCGAGGAACCTTGGATATCTAAACTACTCTAAGCTATTTTTGATCGGAAGAAAACCCAACCTCACTTGTCAATTGATTGTGAGAATTCCTTCGATGAAATTATTCCTATGTGGAGCCCTCTTATTTATAGATCAGTAGGAGTCGGTTTACAGTGATGTAATCCTAATAAAAGAAACTACTAAAAAAGATTCCTAATATAACTTTGATCAGTTACATAATATACTAATTTACTACCCTTAACTTAGTGATGCTAGGACTTAATTTGCTACTAATAAGTTATTGATGTGCAGATATTAAAGAAAAATAATAATAGAGAATCAAAGTGTTAATATTCATCAAAATGAACTCATAAAGCAATAAAAAGATGGTTGAACCAAAAGAAAAACCTTCACCTACTAAAAATATGAAAAATTGTAATGTACGATTTTACGGAATAAAGTACTAAGAAGAATAGAAATTGTGATTTACGATTTTACATGAAAGCCACTCAAGAGTAAAGTGCGATACAAGAGAAGTATTGAATCGTAATCGTAATTGTAATGAAGAATCGCTCAATAGGAAGTCGTGTTAGAAAATTGTGATTTATGATTTTCTTGTAGAAGTTTCAATAGAAGAAGAAAATCATGATTTACGATTTTCCAGAGAAGACACCTTTCGAAGTTGTTGATCACGTGAGAGATAAACATCACCATGCATAAAATTAGAAGAATTCTTCACTTAGAAGTCTGATTGTACCACGAATCTGAGATTAACGAAGAAGACTCTTAAAGAACTCCACTGCTGAAATTAAAGAAAGAAATCCATAAGTACATCAACAGATTGAAAGCAAGGAAAGATAAAGTTAGAAGTAGAGTTATATTAGGATAGTTTAATTTCTTTTATTAGAATGAGGAGTTTATAAACCGACCCTTATGATCTATAAATAAGAGGCTCGACACATAGGAATAACCATCGAAGGAACTCTCAAAATCAATTGATGGCTGAGGTTGGGTTTTCTTCCGATCAAATTTAAAGTAGATTTTTATTGCTTTATAGATTAGATATCTAAGGTTTCTCAAGAGCAATTGACGACTGCAATTGGGAGCTGAAGATTAGAGTAGATATCTGTAGTTTCTCAGAAGTAATTGACGACTGCGGCTGAGGGGCGAAAGATATAATTTTATTGCTTTCTAGTTTAGATTTATTTTATGGCAATTTCCTACTTTGTAAACATCTTCGAATTTTAATTTGAATTGATGACTTAGGTTGAAGTTTGCAGATTAGTGTAATGGTTTTACTTTTCCATCTTCAGTTTACTAGAATTTGATTGACGCCCAAGTTTTAGGAGATTGTTGATTAGATTAAATCTGTATTGATAGGATTTTAGTATTGATTGATGACCAATGCTAGAAAACTTGATATATAGTGTAACGGCACTGTTTAATTTTATAAATATCTGATAGCTGAAGATTGTGATTGATGACCATAATCTCAAGTAGGAGGATTTAGGATTTATTTTCTATAATTTAGATTAAGAAATAATTCTTTATTTATATATCTCCAGTAGTTTAGGAACTTAAAAGATAAGTATAAGTTTTTAGAAAATTAAGTTAATAAAGTAATCATGTCTTTGTGGAAATGATCCTATACTAGCTCTATAATTTCCATTGTGCGCTTGCAATAGGTTAAGACTTAATTAGATACACATATAACTAGCGAATCAAGTTTTTGGTGCCACTGCCGGGGACAACATTTTAATATATTAATTTAAGAAAATAAGTATTTATCTTTCTCTTTTTATATTTTTTCATATTTTTAATTTTCTTTGATCACTTCTTAAATCTTTTGCAGGTTTATTCGGAGTGACAAATCAGAGTTTCAACTTTCCCTGATGAGAGAAGCTAGAGGCTTAGATTTGTTCTCTCTCCCTGCATTCTAGAATAATTTTCCTTTTTGTATGCATCACACCCGATCTTGAACCCTAGATTTCTTCGAGTGTGATCCAGAAATTGAAAGGACTCTCTTGCGTAATTTAGCATTACACTGTATACCCACAAGAGAATCCTTAATTATGGCGGATGAATTGTCAATCCAAGCACATTTCAGCCCAATAACTTTGACCAAGCCCTCTTGCATAGTTATACTAGAGGTGCCTGTGAAATTACGAAATCAATCTCACTATACTTCAATCTATACCGACCTTTCATGGGTTTGATCGAGAAGATCCTTACTAGCATCTGAGGGACTCCATAGACCTTTGCACAGTGTTGAAACTATCACCAACCAACAAAGAGGCCGTAAAACTATGTTTGTTCCCATTCTCTCTCAAGGATAGGATGAAGGCATGGTTAATTTCATTACCTGCTAGAAGTATTACTACATGGGAGGAACTGCAGTCCTAGTTCATAGGCGAGTACTTCCCAATTTGTAAAACTAATCAAATTCGCCAAGCGATTCAAGACTTAAAGCAAAAGCTAGGAAAACTATTTCATGAGAGTTGGGAATAGATGAAGGATCTGCTACGGAAGTGTCTTCATCACGAGGTATCTAATTGGTCGATAGCACAAAGCTTCTACCTAGGGTTGACTGAGACTAACGAGTCTACAGTTGATGTCATAAGTGGAGGAGCCTTTATGGCTCAGAACAGCTAGCAGTCTTAGAATTTGTTCAAGAAACTGGCCAATAACTCAAAGTAGAAATAAACTCTACTTATATCTAATCCAGATGTCACTCGCTACACTCTGCTCGTGAGGGGTGGACTTTACGATATCAGCAAGGATAAAGTAAAGGAGGATAACATGAGTGTGAAAGTTTTGGCCCTTGAATAATAAATCGCAACATTAATGGCCGCCAAACCTAGCATCTCGGATAGATCTTTGGCAAGCTACTGTAATTGCCAGACTTAGACATACACTGAAAACCTAGCTACGACATCCCACCAAGAGGTGGTGGAAAGTGAACAAATAATGGCTTTTCAGAGGGGAGATTATGGAAAAACATATAATCCAGCATGGAGGAATCGCCCTAGATTTAACTATGGTTCCACAGGCAGAGCACAACTAGCACCATCGATTGTGCAACCTCGATTTCCTCAAACTCAAGCTTTCCACCAAAGACCTCAAATGCCTGTTGTACAGTCCCAATTTGGACCACAGAGCAATGCACCTGACACCACAGTTGTTCAAATCCTCTGAGATTTGTAACAATAGTTGCATCAGTACTCGAAGGATTTACATAAGCTTGCTCAATTCTCTCAAATGCTCAATTCACATACCCAGTCCATTACAAAGCTGGAAAGCTAGATAGGCCAGCTAGCTTCCCAAGTGGCGAGAAGAGAGAGTGGCAAATTGCCTACGCAGTCGGTCAAAAATCCTAGAGGACAAGTGTTCTTGGGGGAGACAATGGCTCCCCAAAATCAAATATAGACACCTCATGGATTGTCAAGCTACCGAATCATTCGTAGCATCAATTGTACATTATGTAAACTATGTCTCTCTCTTTAGTCTAGGTATCATACTATGACCTAAATCGTAGAAAGATGATGAGTTGTAATATCATACCTACTGTACATTTTAGCGATCAATCGTATGGCATTAGGCCTATCAGTAAAAGTGCAATAATTGCGATTCACTGATACGAGGGTTCGTACATATTATTGCTAAAAGGTAGAATCAATTGAAGATTCTAGGTCAAAATCCAAGTGACGACCAGTTCAGCAAGTCATCACTGAGATAGGGCCTACATATTCGAGAGAGGATACGTCGGCCCCATTATCAAACCCTCCATTTTTGTTGTTAGTTTCCCTCTATTTTTAAAAAAATCATCGACTAGGACTCAACCATTTTTATTCCCTAAACTTTCCTTATATCTCCTGTTTGATTTCGAAAACCCTATTCAAGTTCTAAGAAAAATCCTAAAACTAGGGTTTGTCGATTTGAGATCAAAGTAACAATCTCTATCTTTAACAGAGGAGTCTCTACAATTAATTTCAAATTTATACACACAAATTATGATTTATTAAAAAAAATATTTTCTACACCTTGCAGAAAACAAATTTGTAGCATGTCTGGAGAAACGGGCAAGCGACAGAGGGAGGAAGGAGACGGAGATAACAGTTTCGACAACTCTCTACTTATTAATCGCATCACACATGTTGCTGCCCTTAAGGCTGAATCAAAAGCAACATACCCACCCAGAAAGAAAGCTAAACCCTCAGGGGATGATAAAGGTAAAAAACCGACATTACAGAAGAGCGACCCGCAAAATCAATGAAACATCATGTTGTGGGGGCTAAAATTTTAGTGGATGTTGCCTTCTGGGAAGAATGTGAAATAAGTAGAAAAGCAATCCAATACCTTAAGGATGCCGGGCTGTAGTACTTACTAGAGCCCGGAGTCACACAAGTCTACTTGAGACTGGTACGACTATTTTACAAAAATATGGTTAATAGTAGCAAGGGTCCAAACCCAATTTTTTCTACAACCATTGATGGATTCTCGATTGAAATAACAAAAGCAATGATTACTGGGGTGATGAATACACCCTTGGAAAGATCAGAAGTGTCCCCTGACAATCTGGTAGCAACTATTTTAAGAGAGCAACCACATATTCTCCCAGACTTTGTTCAGATGGCGATAGAGCTACTAGGAAACCCCCTCAAAGATAGATCATTTTTCTTGAGAAAAGATGTAGAATCACAGAGTCTATAGATGCACTTTTTAGATGTCTTAATTCATAATTCAACAGTTCATGGGACACAATGGAGAGCACTCTTCGTCAGATCCTTATATCTTATGGCTAACCGCTATTGGTTTAGTGTCCCAGCCTACCTGTTAGAAGTAGTCAAAATCACGAGGGAAAAATTAAACCAAGAAAAATATCAAACAAAGAGATTATGTCTACCCTTTGGAGGGTTAATTATAAATTTATTAATAAATGTGGGATACAACATTGATCCCAAAGAAAAGGCTTTACCGAGAATAAAGGAGAGCCTTACTGCCAAGACCTATAGGAGAACTCTGAGTGCAACAAACAAACAAAAATCCCTATTTCAGCACGCACAGAGAGTGTCCCCCCTAGGCTTGAGGCCCGAGAAGAGGCTGTTATGGAGAAGCCAGCAGAGACATCAGTAACAAAAGAAGTAGTTATGGGGGAGGGAGTGAGTACTTCTACTCCACCTCATGAGAGAGCAGAGATTAGCTCTCCAGCACCAGAAAGAATAATCGAGTTAGAAGTCCTAGTTGCAGGCTAAGCCAGTCTGTATGACCCTACTTTGGACTCACCAGTAGGGCCTGCTATTCCTCCTTCCACTGAGGCAGACACACTGCCAACTATTATTGAAGTAGACCCTGTGAGCCAAAATATAGAAATAACAGAACTAGTTCCTTCACAAATGGACCAACAGATTACTGGAATGACTACTTATAGCCACATCCTTGTACCTATAGAGCCTGTTGCTTAGCCTACAAATGCAGCCAATACAGAGCAATCTCTCATCATTCAAGTAGTTGAAACACGACCAAGCGCAGAATTACCAAGAGGGGGTTTCACAGAATTATTGAATGGAGAAGAAGCACTCCCTGTTTACCCTCTAGTCACTACCACATCAATCATAGAGCTAGAAAAGAGATTGAAGGCAGTGGAGCAATGACATCTTACACATGAACTGACTCTATTGCCATTCCAAGATGTAGTAAGCAAATTGAGGAAAGTAGAGCAATGGTTTAATACATATGCCCCAAATTTGGCACCACTATCAAGTGTGGTAAAGAAATGGATGGAGGAATTTCAAAGACTAAAGAAGATAGTCTTTGATACTACATTGACGTCTCAAGAGCGCACATAAATAATCGAAGGTTTGCGACGGAAAGCTGTGCAAGATCACCATGCGAAATGAGTGACAGAAATAGAAAAGATAGTTCAGGATGCCACTTTACCCTTCAAACGCATATTACCCAGTTGTAAGCAGAGAATATAATAATGAGCAAAAATCAGCAAGCATGGGAAAGGGAAAGGAAGGTGTATAAAGATAAAATTGTAGCTATGCTTGAACAGTTTCAAAGTTTAATGGTAGTACCAGACAATGCAAAAACTATAAGGAAAAAGCTCTTAAAGACTACCAACAAAAACTCCATCAACAGCTAAGTGAGAGGGATCATCTACTGACCATAGTTGAAGGGAAGATTCTGCAACTGGAAGAAGCTCAAGATTCCCTAAGTTCAATCAATGTTGAATAAAAGTAGATCATTGATTCTCTAACAAAGAATAGCTTGGTCACAATTAAAAAAGAACAAGATAAAGCAAAAAAGTTGAGAAGGGAGATACAACTTAAATCTGCTGTGAGAAAGAAGTTGACTTCAAACCTGAAAAATAAGGAAAAGGAGCAATAATGTCTAGAAGGAAGCTGTTGCCGAATGATTAATAAGAAGGAAAACACAGATGAAGCTGAGCCTGAAACACATGGAGATTTACCTTAAGAAGAAGAACAAGATGGTTATTCTATAGCTGAGGTGTTTGACTCGGAAGATGACCCTAGTACTTTTATCCTTGTACCATACCAGTCATCACCAAGTGAGTAAAAATAAAATAGAACATTATAAGCCTCACAGGTATTATGCAATCGTGGGAATCATGACGATCCCATCGCAACGATGCACAGTTTCCTAAAAAATTTAGAGTCGCCACCCGGAGCTTTCGGTGTCCCAGGAAACCCAAATCAACTTTTATAATCACCGAAGTGCCACAAATATGACTTTGAATCACCGGACTATGCCAAAGGATCTTGGGTAGGGGCTTCAGTTATCGATCGGAAAGGTGTTAGGCACCCTATCAACCCGCTTAATGAGGTCTCTACTTATGGTCAAAACAAAAATAAAAATAAAGAAGCAAAAAGCCCTTCCTCTTGCCTTTAAGGCACTAAGATCCTATTTGTGCCCCTTTGTTCCTACCAAAATTTTGGCGGCGTAACGGCATAAATGTGAGGATAGAGAAAGAACCGAGAAGGTAGAGTAATAGAGGGGAGAGCCAGAGCTCTCAGGCCCTTGTTGCACCACCATGGACCTTTGCGTAGGTATGCTTCAGTGAGCTTTCGATGGCTTGTATGGTGGAATGAAGGGTTCTACTTCCTAAGGCTTGATAGCTAAGAGATAGAGATGGAAGGCTAGGGGGTAGCACACACCTAAACTAAAAGGCTTTTTATGGAGTGCATGGTCTAAGGGTAGGTTTGAAGTTTTGGAATTTGTATGCAAAAGGGCACTAAAGGGGAGAGAGAGAGTGTTCTTAATCTCTTTTTTTTTTCCAAAAATTTAAGCCCTTTCAAAGGGAAGGGTGCCTCTCTATTTATAAGAAAAGGAGAGGTTAGGAGGGTGTTTAGAGGCTAAATTGGATTAGGAATTAGGTAATCTAGCCATCTAAGGTTTTCTAGGGCTTTTGGAGCCTTGAAAAGTGTGAAGACTAGCTCCAATGGTGGATGATAGGTTAGAGCTTTAAGTCACTCAAAGGGTTGTAAATAGAATAGGAATGGGTGTAACAGAATAAGAAAAACACACCCCAGGGATCAAGATGGTCAACAAGTCAAACCTCAATCACAAAATTCGACATAAAAAACTAGGTTAACTATAGCTAAGCCTGGCACAACTAATAGATGTGCCAAGCTTAGGAATAGTAAAATAGTGTAGAACAGGGAATTGGGATGTTGGGTGCCCGAGGTGGGAGCCACTTGTGCTTTGGCATAACTATTAGTTGCGCCAAGCCATTTCTAGGGAGAAATGGCCTGGTTCAAGTATTACTTATGCCAAAACCCTTGGAGTCCCCACCTCAAAACCCTAATTTGTCTGAATCTTCGAAATGCCATATCTTTCTGCGTACAACTCCGATTTGGGTGATTCTTGATTTGTTGGAAAGTGGGAGACTTCTACTTTTCAATGGTATATGATTTGATCATAGTAAAATATCTAAGCCAATCCCAATACACCTCTCTTCATCCATTGCTTGGGAAGGTTAAGTTTAGGTTCAGAATGGGTTCTAAAGGTCGGGATTGGTTTCTAAAGGTTCGGGATAAGTTCTAAGGGATCCAGGGTAGGCTCTAAGGGTTTGGGATGGCTCCTAAGGTTTTAAAAAGGTTCCTAAGGTTTTGATACATGCCATTATAAGCTTGGAAGTGCGCCTCTCTAGAAATATATTTCGATCGGCCCTTGGGCCAAATTTGGGTGTCTACAGATGCCCCTCTTTGTTATCCAATCACTAATGATTGAATGCCAAAGACAATAGACATCTGAAGAGGCTCAAGGCATTACTGATAGGTCCACTATATTCAAAATGAACATCAAACATCAAGTGAGTAACATGGTGAGAAAATGAAACGCCTGTATGTCGAGAAAAACGTCCGTTTCTCAGGTCATCGGTCCCTAAGCGCTTAGCGACATTACTAGGCATAACCAAGATGGAGCAAGTTGAAAAAGCCCAACATGCTCAGAAAAATGTCTGCTTCTCGAGATGATTTGAAGGTACTTAATGTTCAAGATTTATTCTGAATACAATTGCTTCGTAAGTAAGAGGGTGATCGACCCATACTTAAAGATAGGTGCGAAGTAAATACGCAAAGGTCTACAGTTTGTGTCCAATCATATGAGACATTGATTGCCCCATCTGATTGGCCAAGGGGGGCCCTGCATGAAGCAGGGTTCGAGGTCTTTGGGCGAACCCAACGATCCCAAAGTTGATATAGCCTGAGTACTCGAGTGGAGCGAATAGATGTCGCAACACTTTTTGGGAGCACGTGCCACTTTTTTTATAATTTTGTGTAGAATTTTTGGACTTTTTACTGTATCATTTTGTGAATTTTTTTGTAGTTTATGTGAGTTTTTTTTTGGATTTTTATGTATCATTTTATGTGAATTTTTTTGGTATTTTATGTATCATTTTATGTGAATTTTTTAGATTTTATGTATTATTTTATGTGAATTTTTTGGATTTTATGTTGTTATTTTATGTGATTGTTTTTGGTATTTTATATTTATATTTTATGTGTGATTGGGATTCTTTGAGCTTGCTCATTGATCTCGATTTGTTTATTCTAACACAGCTTCCCGGACAAGTCAAATGAGAATTGTTAGGCCATTTGGGGGTGTGTGCACCTATAAAATAACAAACCAAAGAAAAGGAGTCAGGCCAGGTGTGTACAAACCACACCTAGCCAAAACCCAGCCTGAAAGTAGCTTAGCACAACTATTAGTTGCACCAGGCCAAAAGGGAGCAAAAATACACTTGGCACATGTAATACATGCGCCAAGCAAAACTTGGGGGCATTTTAAAGCTGCCCGGGCCTGAGCCATAAGGGTACTTTTCAAAAAAATTCTTCCTCCTTCCCTAAATCAAAAAGAAACCTCTTCCTTGGGCTCCCTTGGATTGATCCCTAGTGTGCTTTATTGCCGGTGCTCTCTCGCGTTGATCAAGCACCTGCTCTTTGTCGTATCTAGAACTCATATTTCTTTGAAGGTAACCACCTTAAACCCATTTTACTTGTTTTTTCTTGAATTTTCTTGCAATGTGGTTATGATCTTTGCATTTCTAGATGATAAATGGGTTATCTTTCTTGTAAGTATGATTATTGATGATGGGTTTGCTGTTATTGTATGAATGATGCCATATTATTATTATTTTTTATTTATTTCTTTTTGGTTGCTTTATGGATTTTATGGACATAAATTTTTTTTGATTTTATAAACATAAAGATGAGAGTTTTTTTTGTGATTTTATAAACCTAAAGAAGAGATTTTTTTTTATTTTATAAACATAAAGAAAAGATGGGCGTACTTACCTTCCCTTGGTCAATAGCACAATGGTTCTTTATCATTGATCAGCCTTGACATGATTACTTGTATTTGCCCTAGAATGTCAGGCGAGGAGGAATACGTGCAGGAGGAACAGGAAGAGGGGCCGAAAGTGACCTATGGTCCCAGGGGAGAGCAATTCTTAGTGGTGGAGTGCCCTACCTGCTCCTGGTACGAAATGTCGGGTGAGGCCGCCCATGCTGGTCTGCTACATCAACAACATATCCATATCTCCAATTTTGGTATTGTAGGCAAGGTAAAGGGATAGGTTCAATTATTCTTCCTTGTGCAACCTAGCTATATTACCATGATTTGATGCCTCTTTTACCTTGGTGCAGGCCTTGCCCCATATCATGTTTCGAAGCGGTTGATTGGACTTCCGGCAGTTCTATTGCTATCTCCCACTGATCATGAGACTTTTGCTTGGACAGACTAACTTTGGCAAGTTCCTTTCATGCCCTGCTATGCCAGCTGATGCGGCCTATCTGAGGGCCCTTATTGAGCATTTCCGTCCGGAGACCATGACCTTTCACATGGCCACAGTCGAGATGACACTGACTCCCGTGGATTGGGCCATGATTATGGGGATTCAGATAGGGGGTGCTCCTGTGGGCAACTTTGCAATGCCTGCTCGGGATGAGATTATTCGATGGATAGGGGCCTATCCCTCTTCCACGAGTCTGCATGGTGCCGAGGTCAAGATGTCCTAGCTAGCTGATCTTTTTGAGTTGCATGAGTTGGTAGATTTGGGGCAGCCAGATGCAGACATTTTTATTGAGCCCGAGCATGCAGTTATGTTGGCCCGCATCTCGCTCCTCCTGTTATTGGGCAAGACCCTCTTTGCAAATGCCAGTGGCAGACGGGTCTCCTTAGCCTTGCTTTGCCTCATGGACAACTGGAACGACATGCATAGATATGATTAGGGCAGGGCCGGTTACACCGCGATGATGTCCAACCTAGTTTGAGTCTCTGTTGGTAACTCAAAGTCCGTCGTCGGCTTTTGGCCCGCTTTGGAGGTAACCCCTGACTCGTTTGCTTTCCTCAATTTATTTGGATGATCATCCTCTGCTTCTGACATGTCCCTTATGCACTACTCATGTTAGGTGTGGGGGGTATTTGCATTTTTAGCCCGACCATCCCCTTCTTCAATCTGAGATATACACCTATCCGCTCCTGAGCAATTGGAATACACACCATCTTAGGGATGTCAGCATGAAACTCCTGGAGATGGGCCTGAGGTCCCAATTCGACCTGCTGATATCGGAGCAGGTAAAGCTATTTTTCCCCTTTTCATTTTTGAGCCTTTCCTTTATTATGCTACATGTTTGACTGATCGGACACTCCTTGATTTGGGCAGATTATATATGACCCCTACATTAGCTCTCCTTATTGGGATTGAGCCACTGTAGGTCCATCTCGCCTCTTCGTCGACCGCCATGTCGTCTTTTTCTATGGGGCCTAGGCCAAGGCTTATTACCTGGGGGAGCGGGTAGTTCATCAATATTGGGACCATCCTGCCATGCCCTTGGCTCCTCCTGCAGATGTCATGGCACCCGTGGGTACCATCGAAGAGCTCACTGCCGGATTCCTTCAAAATGGGGTTAATGCCCTCTTAGTGCCCGAAGATTACCAGATGTGGTACAAGTCATTACCTTATCGGTCTCTTCTCCCACACTTCGTTCCTAGTGCAAAGTTTTTAGCTTTTGGCGGTCCACGCTCTCATGTAGTTCTCCCTTCTCTTTCAGATCGATTCCTTATAGCTTTGGTTGACTTATGATCTGGACTAATGGAAACCTTATTTCTTTTCCCAGTTTGAGCAGGGAGGTGATTCTGATGATGAAAATGGGGTGGCGACGGGTACTACTGAGCCTACGAGTGATGGCCCTTCATATGGAGCTGGCCCTTCAGGTCCCTCTGACACGGGTGCCTTGGGTAGTTCGACTGTTGGGGTCCAGGGGACCTTTAGGCACCTCGACGATGCCTTTCTCATAGAATTATGTGCTGCGATGGACGAGCGGGCCCATATATCTACTGAAGTGGAGCGGGCTCCCCCACCTGAATTAGTCCTCGGGGTAAGCCTTCCTTCCTTTGCATGTTCGTTCCTTGTATTTATGATCCGTGCAGCTGACCTCCTTTTTCATTCCTCTCCCCTGTAGGATTATGAGTTGGCGGTCCATCAGGCAGAGTACTACCGCAATCTTCAAGGCCTTCAGAAGGAGGATATAGTAAGTGTCTCATTGATTAATCTGGATGGTTGCTTCACTATCCTTTTCTTTCGACTGACATTGATTGATGGGTTCTGGTATGTCCTCGCAGCACGTTCGAGAAAAAGAATCGTGCTCCTTGATCAGCTGACTTGCTTAGGCGTGGACCCGAGTGGGAGAGACCTGAACATATTTGAGCTCGGTGCACAGTCTCAAAAAGTCCAAGGGTGCTAGAAAGGATTAGGCTTAGCTCTTGGTTTTATGAAATTTTTAAATACCTCGGGGCAATATTTTGGGATTTTTGATTAAATTGTAACAGATATTACGACACTTGTTCATTTGATTTGGATGATTTTCAGTCTTGAATGTTAATGCTTTTTCCTTTATCGTCTGCTCTATTTACCTTGTATTATATCTGATTGTCTGTAGGATGATTTAATGATTGCTTGTAAATGGTCCTTGAGGTCGCATACCTTGGTGGGGATTGTTCCTGCACAAATAAATGATTTAAAGTTAGGTGTATTTTAAAACTTTTTTATGTCTATGAAAGTAGTCGAGGTATAATACAGGCAAGTTGGCTAGGGGGTCCGGCAAATACAAAACTTCCCCCTCAAAAACCCCCCATTTACTGTAAAAGGGACCAGATTGGTCTGGCGCAACTATTACTTATGCCAGGCCAATCCTGGGGAAAAGTGACTTGGCACATCTAATAGATGCACCAGGCCAAACCTAGGGGTACTGGGCCCTTTATAGCCCGAGAATGCCCATTGTCTATCTCTTTCAATTTGGCTTGGCTTTTTTTGCTGATTTTTTATTCTCCTTGCTTTCCCAAGAGTGGTTTCATCGTCCTACATCGAATATTTACATCTTTGAAAAATCCTTGTATGTCAATGGACCCACTTTCCAATCGTCCCTTACATGGAGGGTCCTAAACCAATTTACTCCCCTCTTTGGGCTTGGGGCCTAGTTTTCTCAAAAGTTGGCTTAGGAGCTTGTACGAGAGTGAGCTTGTTGATCTAGAGCGGCTTGGACTATTCCGTCTTTCGTCCTTTCTTGAGGTTCCTCCACGGTGGGACCTACTTCACACAGCGACCTCATTTTGGGATGTAAGGGCCCATGTATTCCGTTTTGGGAAGCGGGAGCTATCTCCCACACTTGAAGAGCTATCCAATTTGTTAGGCCTGAAGCTCCATAGAGGCCTTGCAAGAGTCATGCCGAAACCGGGCTACACTAAGTCCGTCCACCTTACTCTGGGTTTAAAGAAATATGAATATTAGAAAAGTCTCATTGTTGGGCCCACAAGGTGTTAGATAAAATTCCTAAGAGAAATTTTCGGTAACAAAAGTCTTCAAAAATTGCCGATTAGGAACGTCTTCAATGTGAAGGCCTTTGCTCTCAGTCTCATCTCGAAAGTCCTTTTCTTCACCGGTGGAGAGAGCTTCACTCTGGCTCTCTACGACGTTTTGACAGAATTGGAGGAGGGCCGACTAGTGATGCATCTGGTCTTAGCTGAGCTATATCGTTGCATTGATGCCTTCGCTTTGGGCAAGGTGGAGAGCCTCAGGGGATGTCCACTTTTGTTTCAGGTCTGGTTAGGTGAGCATCTTGATATTTTGGAACCAGTGCCTCGCTTTTATATCGTTCGGGGTGAGGTGGCCCGATGCTTCTTGGGCAGGTACCACATGATTCCACAGGGAGATATATCAGAGTTGAAGCTTTGACTGACTGATGCAGTGCTGGTATGGAGACTTCCTTGGTTAGATCGGACCTTCCCAGTGGTTTGCTCTAGAGACCATGAGGGCATCACCCTCCTTGGATTGACTGGCAGTATCTTCTACTTCCCATTTAGGGTGCTGCGTCAGTTCGGTTGCTCTCAGCAGGTGCCTTGCGGGACGAAACCCCCTTATGTGATTTGATCTTTTCTCGAGGGTCCTTGAGGACATGGATCAAATTGCTGCTCTTTGGGAGATGCATCAGTCGATGCTCATGTGTGATTTGGAGCAGGGAGATTTAGTTCAGTCTTCCCTAGAGTATGAGGCCTGGCTATTGTCCGAGCAGCCTACTGCTGATCATCTATATTAGACAGAGAGCGACGATGTGAGAGGGCCTTGGCTGAAGGAGTCAGAGCTTTGAGCTCGTACTGAGCTGATGATGGATGAGAAATGCATTCTGCATGAACATTCAGAGAAACAAAAGGTTAGAGCAGAGAAGGCAGAGGCCAGAGCTAATGCAGCCGAGTGCGAGGTCCCTTGTCTGGGAGGAGCCTTGAATGATGCTCTTGGTGCTACCGATGCATCCTGAAAGTGGTATAGGAGACTTCACAGTCGTTGGATGACTGAGCGGGATGTACAGGAGGACGCCTTACATGCAGAGATTTATGCCTTGAAGCGCGAGCTTGGTCGTTGACTCCATCCTGCACATATCTTTTTGCATAGATCAGACTCAGAGAAAGGGACGTAAGAAACCCCTATTCAAATACATATTTTTTTGGTATTTTTAAATTTTTTTTTGTACTTTTGTAAAAAAGAAAGAAAGAAGCTAGACAGAAGGTAGACATCCCACATATTATCTTTTGGGATGTGGAGTCAGCCAGGTACAGACTTGTAATAAAATAAAGGAAATCTATCTTTTCACAAGGATTTTATCTTCTTTATTTTATTTTTGCAAAATGATGGAGTGGGGGTTTGTGCCGGCTATTCCTATGGCACACATAGTGTGGGTGTGAAAATGGGAAAGGAAAATATATTATCTTCTACAAAAGGGGCCTTTCCGGTCATCGAGCCAATCATCCTGGAGTGGGGCGTGCACAATGCTGGGAAAGGAAAATTATTAACTCCTTTTGTGATTTTTTCTTCTTTTTAGTTTGATGCCTTAATTATCGGGAGGGTGACGGGTCCTGTTTTGAGCATGGTCGAACCCCTCTCTCATGTGATTGGATTCGAGTGAGGTTAAAATTTTTTACCGAGGTCGGAACATCCATCCCTTTGGATCAAATCGACCTTCTCTCCACACCCTGGGTCATATGTTTGACGGTGTGGCTATTAAGACATTCTTGGTTTGGACCCTGATTTGCGCTAACATGAGCGGCTCCGTCTGGAGTCGAGAAATGATGGCATGGGTAGGGCAACCAAGGGAGCATTCTTATTATCTTCTAACCTTTTCCTCTTTTCAACATTTTACTCGCAACGCCCAAGGTAGATCTTCGTCGAGCCCATTGTTTCCCTCTTTTTACCCGTAGTGCCCTCTCGGGTTTTCATTACGTTCATGGGATTACATTTTTACCCCCGGTGCCCTTTCAAATTTTCACCTGGTCCGCACAAACTGACTCTTTTTACCCGTAGTGCCCTTTCGGGTTTTCACTACGTCCATCCTACTTTGAGCTTGTATTTTTTTATTTATTTTTCTTTTTCTTTTTTATTTTATTTTCAGCTTGGCTCGTTGTCTCTCAGCTTGGCTCATGTTGACTCGACGAATACTTTAACTGCTCGTAGACCTTAAAGAGGACTTTCTCTTGGGTTGTATCGTGGCTATGGGTAAGGTTAGGATATTGAAGGTTTTGAGGTAAAAAAGGGGTTTCCTTGACTGGGTTCCAGCTGCCCTAACACACTTCTTCCTTAGGGGATTGGGACTGTACATGCCCCACCTTTCCTTTTCTATTTTTTTGTTCACTTTTTTCTTTTTAGGCATCCTCTTTTTGGGATTTTGCTTTTCTAATTTTTTTTTGGATTTGATAGTAACTCTTTTTCTCTTTTTTTTTTTGTTGGTATTATATACACATTTTTCCTTTTTTTGGGAGGGGGTGAGAAAGAAAGGCAAATGGCTCAATGGGTGTAGCAAAAGGGTATGGTTATTTAGGGAGACTTTTTAGATACTGAGCTTTGAAATGATCGCCTCTTTTATGGGCTCCTTGAGCAGTCACGTATCCATTTCTGTCAATACTTACCTTGCCGTGGAGACCTAGGAGTAGAACCGTCAGACGTATCCAGCGTTGATGGGCTCAAGAAAGTGATCTCCGTCCATGGTGGTGAGGCGGATGGCGTATCCCAGAAGCACTTCTTGAATGATGTAAGGTCCTCCCTAGTTAGGCTTGAACTTCCTTCTCAAATTGGCGTGGAGGGATGGAAAGATATTCTTGAGTACTGTGTCTCCTACCTTCAGATCTCAACCGCAAACATGTTTGTTATAAGCGTGTGCGATTCGCCCTTGGTAGACTTAGGTATGACACAAGGCCAGGAGCCTTTTCTCGTCCAACAGGCTTAATTGCTCAAAGCAGGATCTCTCTCTCTCAGCTTCAGATAGGCTTGATTCGATGAGAATGAGGAGCAAAGGTACTTCAACCTCTACCGGTAAGACGACCTCAGTTCCATATACAAGGGAGAATAGTGTTGCCCCTATAACAGTATGGATCGATGTTTTGTAGGCCCATAATGTACATCGCACTATCTCGCTCCAATCTCGATAGGTGATGACCATTTTCTTGAGGATACAGACCACAGTCTTGTTAGCAGCCTCTACGACCCCATTGGTTTGTGGCCGATAAGGTGATGAACGATGGTGCTTGATCTTGTACAGTTCACAGAAGGCACTGATGCGTTTGTTCATGAAGTTCGTGCCATTATCCATGATGATATCCTTGTATATACCAAACCGGCAGACAATATTGCTCTTGATGAATTTCTCGATGTGTCAGGCCGTGATGTTGGCGTAAGACGCTGCCTCTACCCATTTGGTGAAGTATTCAATGGCAACCAAGATGAACCGATGCCTGTTTGAGGCTTTTGGATTAATCATTCCAATGACGTCAAGGCCCTAAGTGGAAAATGGCCAAGGAGTCATGCTGTGCAGATCAATGGTAGGAGCGTGTATCAGACTGGAGTGTTCCTGACACTTGTAGCATTTCTGAACGTGTCTGCAGCAATCTGACTCCGTAGTGGTCCAGAAGTATCCTTGTCATAGGATCTTCTTAGCGAGCATATGACCATTGATGTGGGTACCGCATACTCCTTCGTTTGTAAAGGCAGTCGCCACAGATGACGTAGCCTGTTGCCAGACGTTGAATGGTTCGTCGGTCCGTCTTGGACGTATCCTTAAGGAAAGTACAAGTCTCGAGGAAATTCTTGATATCCGAGAACCATGGTGGCTCATCATCAGGCTTTAGGGGTTCCTCAATCTATAGGCAGAAGGTCGACCCATTCCTCTGTTGGATGATGATTGGCTTCATCTCGACACTATAGGGGATCTCTATCATTGATGCCAAAGTTGCTAATTCATCGTGGAAGTGATTCCTTATCCGTGGGACATAGGAGAACGTGACACCCTCGAAGCATGCGATCAGATCTTCCAGGTGCTCATGGTAAGGGATCAATTTCTCATCCTTCGTCTTCCAATCTCCATTTGTCTGGCATATGATTAGCTATGAATCACTAAACACTCTGAGGTGAGTTACCTTTAAATCAATTGTTGCTTGTAGTCCTATTGCACAAGGCTCATATTCAACCATGTTATTTGTGAATGGGAAGTTGAGCTTGATAGAAACTGGAACGTGCCACCCTTTTGGCAAAATCAGAATAGCGCTAACTCCCTAGCCATCATCATTCGCCGCCCCATCAAAATGCATTACTCAGGATTCCTCTGCTTCTTCTGTATCATCCTCTGTCATGAATAGGATGTTCTCATCGGGGAATTCAGTTTTCAAAGGCTCATAGTCTGACAATGGATTGTCGACAAGATGATCGGTGAGTGCTTGCCCTTTGATCGACTTTTGGGTGACTAGGTGATGTCAATTTTTCTGATAAGAGAAGCTACTAGCTTGCAGTTCACCCAGTAAGAGCTGACTTTTCAAATAAATACTTCAACGGATTCATACGTGCTAAAACTAGAACGGTTTGGGATAACAAGTAGTGACGAAGCCTCTGTGTAGCCAATACGAGAGCCAAGAATGTTTTCTCCAGATGAGAATAACGCATCTCGTAGTCAGTAAATTTCTTGCTCAAATAGTAGATGGCCCGTTCCCTTCTTCCTATCTCATCATGCTGCCCTAAGACACATCCCATTGAGACTTCCATCGTGGAGAGATACATTAAGAGTGGTCTCCCTAGCTCGAGAGAGACTAAAATAGGCGGGTTGAGGAGGTAGCCCTTGATCTTATCAAAAGTGGCCTGACAATCATCATTCCATTCAACGGGTGAGTCCTTTCTCAGTAGCTTGAAAATCGGCGTGCAGATAGGAGTGAGTTGTGTGATGAACCGACTGTTATACTGTATCCTACCCAAGAATCCTCTAACCTCCTTCTCAGTAAATGGTGGCAGAATTTTTGTGATAGCTTTTACTTTGACTGGATCGACCTTGATACCTCTTCTGCTGACAATGAAGCCTAATAGTTTCCCTGACATGGCGCTGAGTGCACATTTATGAGGATTTAGCTGCAACCTATATTTTCTCAGCCTCTTAAATAACTTTTGGAGGTTTATCAAGTGGTCACTTCTCTCTGGTGACTTGGCAATCATGTCGTCGATGTATACCTCGATTTCTCAGTGCATCATGTAGTGAAATAACGCAGTCATGGCTCTCTGATAAGTTGCACCATCATTCTTCAACCTGAATAGCATGACCCTATAGCAGAAAGTTCCTCAGGGATTCTCTCGGTCCACCTCTGCCATTTTGATCTAATTATATATGGAGAATCCATCCATGAATGAAAGCATCCTGTGCTTAGCAGTATTATCGACCAAGATGTCGATCTGTAGCAACGAAAAATCATCCTTCGGGCTCGCCCTGTCCAAGTTCCTGAAATCAATATACATACGAACCTTTCTGTCCTTCTTCGACACCATAACTATATTGGCTAGCCACTGGGGGTATTTAGATACCATGAGAAAGATGACCTCATCCTTAACTTTCAGCATTCACTCGGGTCGGAGTTGTCTCAACTTTTGCTTGACCAACTCGATATCAGGGGTAGAGTGAAAACTCATGCTCGACAAAATCAGTGTCCAAACTAGGCATGTCCTCATATGACCATGCAAAGACATCTTGGTATGACTGAAGGAAATCAATCATACCTTTTCTTTCCTCAGGAGACAGTGATGTTCCAATCTTGGTAATTCTTGGAATCTCCTTAGTACTTAGATTGACATCCTCAGTTTCTTCAATGATAGGGGTTGGATCGTGCTCAAAGTTGGCAAATCGCTCTAGGAGTTCCTTGGGAAGCTCCTCAGTAGGGATCTCCTCGTCCAGACTCGTGACTCCTACCTCTTCTTATATTTTTACAGGAAAGGGGTCGACTTCACGTGGGACAGAATTCTTGATTAAGGCGTACTTTTCTTTGATCTTTTTCAAAATTTTAAAAGACAATATTTTTGGGTTTTGTATTTTTTCTATGTTTTTGGGATTTTTGTTTTCTTTGGAAATGGGCTCTTGGCAGAGCGAGTCCCTATATATACACAGTATTGCTTGCCAAGGGGCTCATCTAACTTTTTATAGGTTGTTTATTTTGGGAAACTAATGTCAAATTTTAGGTCACCTGCCACTTCTAGAGTTTGGGGCACAGACGTCCAATTGCATACATGAGACGCCACTCATTTACCTGTTTAGATTTCGATGGAGGGTGCTGACTGATATGGCTCTTTGGAGTTAGCCTCCATCATGCTGATCATGGGATCGTCTGAGATTCTGTTCACAAACATTAGCATAGTCCTGTGAGGGTTTACCACAGGGGGAGATTGTGCAGGTATGGAACAACACTCCTTAAAGAGAGACAACATGGCCAGGTCTATTTCCAGGCTGGAAGGGATGATTAGGGGATTGGTGGGGTGAACAGATGCTGCGGGTTTATGTGGGGTTTATCGGGTTACCCCATTCCGATTGATTTTCATAACCCCAATGCTCACAAATGAATCTCTGATGTGAGGCCTGGGAGAGGGCTTCTCCTCTAAGCTGATTCCCCGAGCTCTAGCAGCTATTGTGGCTTAGGCTTTCTCTTTGGCCTCTCGAACCTCTTCTTTCGTGGGCTTATAATCTAGCCCAAATCTGACCTTCTGTCTACATTTGGCAGTGACCGATTCTCTCTTGCCTTGCAGTCTGGGCCCTAATCCTTTTCCGTTTTGATAGCCCCATTTTTGGAGCATGGCCACAGCCGCTACTATTCCACCTCTAGTTCTTAAAGTGATGCTCTCCGGGGGATCTGGGACTACAACCGATACCTCGTATTCAAAACTATGGAGGTTTGTATCTTTAGTTGTGTGTGGCATATCCAACACTTTTAAGTTCTCAATGCAATGGGTAGACTTTCTCTCTCATCATGCCCCTCACCTATTATGGTGATAACTTTCTGTCTGGACAGGAACTTGAGCTTCTGATGCAGTGTCGAAGGTATCGCTCCAACTTCGTTTAACCATGGGTGCCCTAATAATAAATTGAACGAGAACTTGATATCCATTACTTGAAATAATATGGGGAAGGTCATTGGCCCAATCACTAGCTTAAGGTCAACTTCTCCCATTATCTCCCTTCTTATGTTATCGAAACCTTTGGCACTAGTTCTCATAGGTCTCAACATGCACGGATTCACTCCAATCTTCACGGCTGTTCTTAGGGGGCAAACATTCAGAGCCGACCCATTATCAATTAGTACCAAGGGGAATATCAAGTTCCTGGAATCCACCATGATGTTGGGGGATTTTGAGTGACTATTTCCCTCTTTCGGCAAATCAGCATCTAAAAATGAAATGGCATTGGGAGCCATCACCTATCTAATTATTTGCCCGACTTCATCTTGGCTCACCTGAAGAGACACGTGCGCATTCTTTAACGCCCCCATTAGTGCTTGAAAATGGAGTGGGGACGTCATCAATAGGTCCCAGACCATGATATGAGCTAGCATTCTTCTCAACTAAGTCTCTAATATATGCTCTCTGCTCATTTTCTCGAACGGGTTCACCGCACTATCTTTCTTCCTCTTTGGTTGGGCTTGTGCTACTGTTGGTGCCTCTGGCTGCTTAGAGATTTTCCCAGATCTAGTAACAAAGCCCACTGCCTCTTCTTTGCTACTGCCGACGTTGACGTTTGTCTGTTCATAACTGAGCGATACCTGATGAGGATTGTAAGTTGGCCTCAAAATCATAAATGGAGTGGCTGCCGGTATCTGATGCACTTGTATCGATGGCTCAGGAAGGGTAGGTAAGACCGGGTTCACCTCGGTGATGGATGGGCGGGTGGCGAAAGTATGCTAGGTTCGGGTGATGAGGTTCGTGGATGGTTGTGCTGGGGGGAATGGGGTAGGGGTGAACCACTGATAATTGATAGGTGGTGGTGGATATGGGGGACATGATGGGCTATTAGGTAATTGGTGGGGGTGGTGGAATATGGTTGGTAAGCATTAATTTGTACATGGTTGATGGGAGTGGGTAATGGGAAGTAAGCCCTAAGATCTAAGGGTTCAATTTGGGGTGCAGGATTGGAGAAATAATTGGACAAATTCAAGGGTTCAATCACCCCAATACTTCTTTCTTCTTGATCTCTTAACCTTGGTGCTATAAAACTTTCCTGGTCACTGATGTAATCTGATGGGTCAAATTCAAACTCCTCATCATCCTCCTTGATCATACCGACAATGGGTCTCGGACCTACCCCACTGGGAGGGTGTGGGGGCAGCGGTGCTTGATGCATGTTCGTGTGCTGGATCACTTGGGAAGGTGCAGGTGGAATAATCTTCTCAGCCTCAATTAAATCTTGTATCACATACTTTAATGGAAAGCAACGTTCGGTTGGGTGACCCGAACCCTGGTGAAAATTACAGTGAGTATTGGGGTCATAGTTCCTGGGGATAGGATTTGGAGGAGGTCGTGGTTAGAGGGCTGTGACTAATCCCTTTTCTATTAATAAAGGTAAAAGTACATTCAAAGATTCCCCTAAGGATGTAAAAACTCGGTCATAGCGGGCCCTTCTCTGCTTTAGAGTCATCTGCGCTCCCTGTTCATTCCTAGTTCTTTGCATCGGCTCGGTTCTGACTGGCGGTGGCTGGGCGGCTTTGAATTGGAATGGAGTTATATTAGTGTTGGGCTAGGTGTTGGAAATATTCTGCACATCTGCCCTTGCTCTTTTCTCATCCGTCTGCTCTGAGAACCTCCTGACCCCGCTAGTTCTACTGGGTACGTTCTTACTTAGACGATCTTCCTTGATAGAGTCTTCGCAATGGTTAGCGTTCCTCACCAAATCAGAAAAGCTAGACTACTGTTGGTAAACAAGAAAGTCAGAGATCACTAGCAGGGTATTCTTTGAAATCTTCTCAATTTGTTCATCATCAGGTATCCTGTTTCTCACCTGAGCTGTCAATGCTCTCCAATTCCCTAAGTAATCGGTGAAGGTTTCATTCGGGTTCTATTTCAATCGGGCCAAGTCTGACTTGCATGGTTCAATGCCTATATTGTACATATATTGCTCTTGAAACAAATGAGTCAGATCTTTCCATGTCTTTATAATAGATGATTCTTGGGAGGTGAACCATCTCAAAGCAGGACCAGTTAAACTTTTCTGAAAGACCTTTATCAGTAGTCTTTCATCCCCCCATACTGGCACATGTCCCCACAATACCCTAAACCCTAAGCCCTAAGTAATCGCTGAAGGCTTAGTGCATGAGCTAAATGCATCTGTGTTCCCTACAAAAATGGCATTTACATTCTTAGAGTAGTTGTTTAAATTTTATTTTGCTCGAGGACTAGCAAAGATTAGGTTTGGGGGTGTGCTATTCACTGAAAAGTACCACTTTTCACCTCTTAATCTAGCCTTTGCTATACCTTGTAGCTATCTAATAATCCTTTGTTTAGTGTGTTTTGTAGTTACTAATAAATTGTGTAGCTTAACACAAAGTCCACGCCTTTGGTGCCAAGAAGAGAGAGAATCCAAGGAAGAGATTGACAGCTGAGCCAAAGACTGATACAACACCATGGTGGTACACACCATGGTGACTATTTTGCATGCCATAATGGACCAAGAAAGGCTAGCAGATGAAAGAAACATAGATGTGAGTGGAGAGAGCTACAACAGTAGCAGCTGCATAATAGCAGAGGAACAAATGACTTATCTCGCATAGTTGAGGTGTTGCCTCGCATGGCTAAAGTTGTAACAAAGCTTCCTCGTGAAGCAAAGATATGTAGCACAAGGGAACTCACATAGCAATTGCGCACTTCAGCTGTAATCAATGCCTAAGGAACTCGCGAGGCTCTCGCGCACTAAGCCTTTAGAAATACAGCTCACGAAGCTCTCACGAGGATCAAGTTTTAAAGCAGTCGCACACACTACCTCGCGAGACCCATTTGCACAAGGAACAATAGCAAACCACAAAGTTCTTGCATGGCTCTGGAAGAGAGAGACGCCCATAAATTATCTTGCGTAGCTCTCGCGCGCTTAAAGCTATACCCTTTGCCTTGCGAGATGTGTCATTCATTTGATAAGAAGCCAAGCGAGTACAGAGCTCTACTATGCAAGCCAGCCAAGCACTGCAAATTCTTTTACGCGAGTGCATTCAAAGCCAAATCAGCTGCACGACAATCCAAATTCCACCTACACGAGTGAACAACCTTCCAAGCCAAATTCGTACTTCGCGAGGACTCTACAAACCACGTGAATGAATTAATATATAGAAGGCAGCCCCGCGAAGCTCGGGCTCTCCACTTCCCAGTCTTAACTCAGGGACCTTTTACGGATTTCCCCAGGTCTAGGGCACACATCCCGAGGCCCTGATCTTGAGGCACATATCCTAAGGCATCCAAGGGCTGTAACAGTGCCACATCTGTTAGGAAATTAGGGTTAATCTTCTCTGAGCCAAGGCATTAAGGACTAAGTATATAAGTTACAGCTGTAACTTAGAATCATCATCTCTTTCCTTCAGCCTCTGTCTGTGGTGAGCTCGAGCAGATTAAGGTTAGGATTTGATCACCTCTTTTTCCACTTTCTCATCTCTCTTAGCCAGCACTTGCTGGCTACATCCTTTGTAAGCAATTAGGTTAAGTTTCATTTTGTTTTTGTAATGGGTCTTGTAACCTTTGGGATTTTGTGAAGAGCTGTTATGTACAAGGCTGTTGCCTTGAAAAATCTCATGGTAAGTATATTTTGATCAATTAGATTTGTGCTTTAATTATTTAGTTAATCTGTTATTCTCCTATTTGCCCATAGTTTTGTTCAGGCTAAGCATGCATTTACGATTTGAGCTTAATTGAAAGGCCCATGGAAGCTTGAGCTTGTATCCTTGGGACCATGGTGGAAGCAGCAATTTCCATGTTCCTTCTCAGACCTCTGTGGTGTGGATAACCTCTGTGGATAGCCTGTGACTATTTGAGTAGATAAACTATAGCCCTAGGGTAATTCCAAGCCACAGATCTGAGAAGGATTCTTCTCCTCTGCACTTGAGGTTGTAGCCTTGTGAGAGGTTGTTGCAGGAACATGCTCACCTCTATTTTACTTGACCAATATCAGGTGTTGGATTTGATGTCTCTGTAGTGATTTCAAACTTGTGAGTTGAGTCATTGTAGGCCTTTTGTAGCAATGACCAGCTGTATTTAAGTCCCCAAATAGCCCTTGAACAACTGTGGTCTTCACTAGTTTTTCAAGAACTATTTGCTCCCATGGATGCTTGAGCTTGTAGTCTGGCAAACATGGTGTCTGCAATGACATTAATGATCTGATTTGGGCCATTGGGTGGAGGACATCTATTGGATAATAGGTGACCATTTAAGTGGACAGGTTATAGCCTTAAGATCAGTCTACTCTTTTAGATCAGATTGGTTTTCTGACTTAGTCCATGTGGTTTGATCCTCTCTATTGGATTGTTTGTGACCATTAAAGTGGACTGGTTATAGCCTTAAGAGATTAGATCAAACCAAAAGGGTTGAGTTGGATACTTCTTCCTTGCAGGAGTGCTTGTAGGCATCTGAGGGATTGCTGCAGAGACAAACCTGAGTCTGAGTTACATAGCTGATGTAACCGTAGCTTAATTGCTTACTTCCAATCCTTTTTTCTTTATTTTAATACACACCATCACCACCTTATTCATAACCATATCTTTAGGATAGGATTGCACTTTATTTCCCTTCTTTCAGTGATAATTTAGTGTAGTTGTGACACCCAACTCCCTTTCTTTAGGATTGTCAGATCTAGAGGCCTACTATTATAGCCCATTTTTGGTTCTAGATCAATTTCTCTGTGGGACAAACTTACTTAAAAATTACTACAATAGCCCTGTATCTTGCAGGCTGTGTTATTTTAGGTTACTAATTTCATAATCATTTCACTTCACCTTTGTATTATGATTTTTACCATCTCATCACTTTAAATAACATCAGCACACCTAAGCCACCAACAAGGTGGTGCGTTATTTCTCAGTCTAAGGACTCTTTCAGCCTTAGGATTTGGAGGTTCCAACTCAGAGATAAAGAAGATGCTCACAACACAAAAAAAATTTGCAAACAAAAATCACAACTAAATAGATTTATAACTAAACTATTAATAGGGAATTCAACATAGATGGACTGAGTTTGAGGGTAAAAGAAGTGCAAACAGAGCTAGCTAAACTCCTGCTGTAGCTCTAGCTTTTCCCTGCTGCTGTTGTCCAAGTCTGCAAAAATTCCAATAAAAACCAGTAGTATTTTTTATTCTATTCATGGAACAACTACAAAGTATTTTCTATTCTAAATTATATTACAACTCAGGTCTACTAAAAAGATCAATATCCCCGGCAATGGTGCCAAAAACTTATTGGTAGGATTTTGCTACTTCTTTTGATTATAAAAATGATAAAGACAAAATAAAGGAAGCAAAATAAAATAAAACAAAATGGGGAATGAATATAGCACAAAACCAAATCACAGACCTGCAAGATACAGGGTTGTTGTAGCAAGTTTTGAGTAAGAGTTTGTCCCATAGAGAAATTTATCTAGAACCTAAAATGGGCTATAATAGTAGGCCTCCAGATCTAGCTACAGATCTAACAATCCTAGAGAAAGAGAGTTGGGTGTCACAACTATACTAAATTAACACTAAAAGAAGGGAAATAAAGTGCAATCCTATCGTAAAGAATTGGTTATGAAGAAGGTGATGATGGTGTGTACTAAAATAAAGATAAAAGGATGTGAAGTAATCAGTTAAGCTAGCGTTACATCAACTATGTAACTCAGACTTAGGTCTGTCTCTGCAGCAATCCCTCATCTGCAAGGAAGAGGTATCTAATTCAACTCCTATTGTTTGACCTGATCTCTTAAGGATATAACCTGTCCACTTTAATGGTCATAGGCTATCCAATAGAGAGAATCAAACTACATAAATTAAATAAAAAAACCAATTTGATCTAAAGGAGTAGACTGATCTTCAGACTATAACCTATCCACTTTAATGGTCACAGATTATCCAATAGATGTCCTCCACCCAATGGATCAAATTAGAACATGAAAACCATTGCAGACACCATGTATGCCAGGCTACAAGCTCAGGCATCTATGGGAGCAAATAATTCTTGAAAAACCAATGGAGACTATAGTAGTTCAAAAGCTATTTGGGGACTATAAATGCAGCTGGTCATTGCCACAAAAGTCTTGCAATGACTTAGCTCACAAGCCTTCAATCTCTACAGAGAAATCAGATCTAACATCTGATGTTGGTTAAGTGTAACAGAGGGGAGCTTATTTCTGCAACAACCTCTCACAAGGCTACAAGCTCAAGTGGAAAGGAGAAGAATCCTTCTCAGATCTGTGGCTTGGAATCACCCTAAGGCTATAGTTTGTCCACTTGAATGGTCACGGGCTATCCATAGAGGTTATCCTCACCACAGAAGACTGAGATGAAACAAGTAAATTGCTGCTCCCACCATGGTCCTAGGGCTACAAGCTCAAGCTTCCATGGGCCTTTCAAATCAACTCAAGTCCTAAATATATGGCATAGATTGAACAAAACTATAGACAAATAGGAAAATAATAGATTGAATAAACCTTTAAAATACAAATTTCATTGATCAAATCATTACTTACAATGAGATTTCTCAAGGCAGCAGCCTTGTGCATAACAGCTCACCAATGACTCCAAATGTTCACAAGATCCATTACAAAACTGATGAAACTAATCCTAATTGCTTATAGAGGATATACCCAGCAAGTGCTGGGCTAAGAGAGAAGAGGTGATCAAACTCTAACCCTAGCCTGCTCGAGCTCAAAGCTGACAAAGGTTGAAGGAGGGATGATAATTCTATGTTACAATGTATAGCTTAAATACTTAGACCTAATACCTTAGCCATCAAAAGATTAATCCTAATTTCCTAGTAGATGTGGCACTATTACAACCCTTGGATGCCTTGGAATGTGTGCCTCGAGATCAAGGCCTCGAGATGTGCGCCCTAGACATTGGGAAATTCCCAAAAGGTCCTTGAGTTAAGACTGAGAAGTGGAGAGCCTGAGCTTCGCGGGGTTCAGTTCTGCTCATTAATTCTTTCACTGGCTTGTAGAGTGCTCGCGAGGTAGCAATTGGCTTGGAAAGCTCCTTGCTCACGTAGAAGACTTCAGCTTGTCAGACAGTTGGATTGGCTTAAAATGCACTCGCGAGGAAGAATTTGTAGTGATCTGTCTCGCTCGTGCAGCAGGGCTTCAGAATTTTCTGTGACGAGGTTGTCGCGTAGAAAACTTTCCATCTCGCTTGGCTTCTTTATCAAATGGATAGCACAACTCTCTCGGTAGAGAGTTGAGCTTTTAAGCGCGTGAGAGCTGTGCGAGAGAACTTTTAGAGCTCCCTCATCTCTTGAGCCACGCGAGAACTTCACAAGTTTCCTATTATTCTTTATGTAATTTGGCCTCGTGAGATAGTGTGTGCGGCTGATATAGGACTTATTCCTCGTGAGAGCTTCGCGAGCTAGATTTCTGAAGGCTTAGTGCGCGAGAGCTTCGCGAGTTCACTAAGTGTTGGTTACAGCTGAAGTGCGTGACGGCTGCATGAGAGAATGATTTGGGGCACTTCCTTCACTGAGCTGCAAGAATTCCTCGTGAGCTCCCTTGTGTTGCATGTAAAATCTGTGCGAGGTAACTCTACTGCAGGCTTAGCCATGTGAGGCAGCACCTCTACTGCGTGAGATAACACATTTGATCCTCTGCTGCTATGCATCTGCTGCTGTTGCAGTCTTCTCCACTCACATTTATGCTTCTTTCATTTGCTAGACTTTCCTGGTCTATTATGACAAGCAAAATAGTCACCATGGTGTGTACCACGATGGTGTTCCATCAGTCTTTGGCTCAGCTGTCATCTCTTGCTTGGATTCTCTCTTCTTGGCACCGAAGGCATGCACTTTGTGTTAAGCTGCCTAAGTTATTACTAACTACAAAATAAATTAAATAAGAGTTCTTAGCCAGCTTCTAGGTTCAACAAAGGCTAGGTTAAGAGGTAAAAAGTGGTACTTTTCAGTAAATAACACACCCCCGAACCTAATCTTTTCTAGTCTTCGAGCAAAGGAAAATTTAATCAACTACTCCAAGAATGTAAATGCCACTTTTGTAGGGAGCACGGATGCATTTAGCTCATGCATCAAGCCTTTTAAACCCCTAGGTGATCCCTAGTGGAGGAGTGAAGTCTCCTGAGGGTTTTCAATGAAGGTACCCACAAACTTCTCAATGAAACAGTTAACAAAAGTGCAACATGACTAAATCAGTAT
Source organism: Chloranthus sessilifolius (assembly GCA_021018995.1). Classification (NCBI taxonomy): domain Eukaryota; kingdom Viridiplantae; phylum Streptophyta; class Magnoliopsida; order Chloranthales; family Chloranthaceae; genus Chloranthus; species Chloranthus sessilifolius. Next base: position 63,758,792 of record CM037586.1, read on the forward strand.
TCAAAAGTTGGAGCATCAGCCCACCTTTGATTCTTTTCAAAATGTGAGGAATTTAAACAAATGATATGCACAGACCATTAACTCATTAAAAGCTCTTATATGTATGCATACTATTTCCAATCAGCTTACAATAAGAGAAACAAGTTTATGTCAGTACTGAGCTCACTATTAATTCAAAAATTAGGTTTAGGCAATGCCTATTGTGGAATTCTAGTGTGCTGATTTATTGTGTGGTGTAAACAAAATTAAAATCAAAGTAAAATAAAGGATGGAAACAGCACAACTAAAATATTCCTAGACCTGCAAGATATAGGGTCAATTTGTAGTAAGTTTTAATAAGTAAGAGTTTGTCCCACAGGGAGTAGTGATCTAAACCTAGAAGGTGCATAGTAGACCTCCAGATCTGGCTACAGATCTGGCAATTCTAGCCTCGAAAATAGGGAAAGAAAGTGAGTTTTTCGGGTGTCACTAGATCTAATTAATCTACAAAGCTAAAATATAAAACTAATTCTAAAAGATTGAAGGAGATGGATGGTAAAATAAAAGAGAAAATGGTGAGAAATAGGCAGTTGGGGACTGGTTTTCATTGCAAATCAATTGAATCAAAGGTAATGTATAGGAAAGATTTGCTACAATCCTTCATCTGGCTACAAGCTCAGATGCAAGGTATAAGAATCCACTCTTAACCAGATAATTGAAGCAATTCTAAGGCTATGATCAATCTACTCGAATGGTCATAGATCATCCTAGAGATTATTCCAATTCAAGGATCTTGATTGGAACAGGTAAGCTATTGCAGATGTTATGGGTGCCAGGCTACAAGCTCAAGCATCCACAGGAATATCCAATCTAGGGAAATCAAGTACGAAAAGTGAAGTTTAGATCAGAATCACCTTTAAAACCCATAATTACTATAATAACATCTTACAACCGATTGAGCTCAGATTTGCAATTTGTACAACCTCCAATCCATTTACAAATGTTGTTGAAGCTCTCAATTTATAATTATAAAATAGATCTGGACTGCTTATCTAGATCTAATCCAACATGCTGGATTAGGGAGAGGAGGGGAAAGAGAAAAAGGAAAAATAAAAGCTAAACTAAACCTAAATGAGCTAAGGAGAACCAAAGCTATTCTATGGATTCCTTGCTGAGAAATTACAGCAGTTAGGAGTTCTATTTATACAAATGCAGTGATCCAAGTTCTTTGGATTGCAGCCAATCAAAGAAGAGAGTTTGATTTCAGTTTAGGCTTAAGCATTTCAACCAATCAGAGAGAACATAAATGGATCTAGTTTTGTTGTGCTTAGCTAAAGCTTCCCGCCAAAGATCAGTTCACACCCATGTGCAAAATTCTTTGTGCATTAGAGTTCCCAAAAATGTCCCTTCTGTCCATTAATATTTGCAATTACACACCTCAAGCAATTACACCCAACTGCTGAGAATGCCCCAAATAAAACTCCCACATCCTCTGAGCTACCTTGGCATTCGAAATAGCTCACAAATGGTCACTGCTAGTGGCTGCTGATAGCTCCACCCTGAGCTTCAAGCAGTTGAAGAAAGTATAAAATGATCTCGAGAGGTTTGGAGGTAACCAACTGAAATCCCAGTAGCTCCAGGTATGTTTTCGTGAGGATGGCAGTTGGGTTTCGAGAGGATAGATGTCGGGGGTAGCTACTATTCGACAGGTTTAGAGATATGCAGCAACTTCAGGTGAGGTTTTGTGAGGTTGGAGGGGAATGGGAGCTGCTGTAGTCGACAGGATAAAAGAGAATGGGAGCTGCAGCTTTAACTCCAAGTGGTCGATAGGTTGAAAGCAGCACCTGTAGACATGTTTAGATGGTGTTGTCGATAGGATGTTGGTGGATGTAAGTAACTCAAGTGTCGACAAGTTGGAATACCAAAGAACTCCTTGACAGGTTGGAGAAAATGGTTGAGTGTGCAGTCTTCTATAAGTCGACATGTTCTGAAGATTTGTGAGCTGCACTTCGATAGGTTGAGCAGCAGTTCAAGTCGAGAGGATTGAGGAGGTTGGCTGCTGCTCATGCATTTCGAGAGGATTGGGTATAGGATTGCAGTTGCTTTAAGCGTTCAACAGGTTGAGAATGGTAGTTGCAAAGGTGTTGACATGTAGCCTTCTTTAAATGCTTGAACTGCTCGATAGTATGCTGAGGAGTTTGAAGGCACAGGTCGATAGGTTTTGGCTTCCCTTCGTGGAGGTGGTTGAAGGTAAGCTTGGGAATGTAAGTGCATTTTGAAAGGTGCAGGAGTTACAAATAACTGTCATCAGATCTGGAGTTGAAGTGCAAGATAGGTTGGCTGCATGGGGTTCAATGCATGTGCGGCTGCTGTCCATTTGATGGAATTAAATGCGCACTCGACAGGATTTGAAGGTCTTGATGATGCACTCTTTGATAGGTGCTGATGCTGCTACATTTGGAGCTCTTTGACTTGACAAGATAGCTGGGAGTGCAGCTGCATTTTCTTCTATTGCTATTGGAGTGGCTACTTGTGCATTCAATGATCTACAATAGCTGCTAATATATTCTCAAATATGAATATATATATATATATATATATATATAAATTTGCAGCCCTGTAATTCTGTAGCTGCTATGGAGGTTTCAAGTGCAAATTACACGAGTGCAACTAGCTGAATGTTGATAGAATTAAATGCAAGTTCCCATTCTTTGAGAAGATGTCTGTAGATGTGCAACTAGTGTGTACCTAGATGAAGATGCTACTGTCATATATTTCTTGGGATGTTTGGATACAATGCTGCTCAAAGGTGTACCTTGCAGTAATTTGGGAGAGAACCTCAAGGCACCTCTAATGTGCATAGAGTTGAAGCCCTACATTGCTGTTGTTTGCTTCCTCATCAACTGGCCATAGCACCATTCCATTCATCTCTTATTCCCAGTTGTTGCTTGATTCCAAAACTCCTCTAAATGACACTTTTTAACCGAAAACTGCACTAAGGAAGCAATTAACTCCTTGCTACAAAACATCAAAAGCAAGTATTAAATACTCTAAGTCCTATCAAAAGCCAAGTTTAAAGGGGTATAAAATGGTATAAAACAATGCTCAATAATGCCCAATACATTCAATATCAGACCCAATGCTTACCAGGGCAGTCTCTCACAACAAACTTTGAGAGTTTTCATTTTCTCACATGCTCAAGAGCAGTTACAGTCCTCAAATGGGTTTGTTAGCATGAGCATAGGCAAAGCTCCTAAATTCTGGCAACATTGGCTATTTTTCACCATAGATTGGACAACTCCTCATCTCCACATAACAACTCATTCAACTTAGGCTCACAAGGTCTTAGACTGGGTTGTAATGTGGCTTATGGGTGTAGGTCATAAAGAATGGAAGGGTGAAAAGGATGCAAAATTGAGAAATAAGCGGGTGAAGGAGGTGATTCATGACTTCACCTTCTTTAGATCAACATATTTCATCTTCTTTGATATTTTTCAGACTTGAAGTGACCAGCTTCTCCTCTTATTTTTACTTTTTCTAATGAAATTCCCTCTTGACTCCTCTCTATCCCTTTTCATTAATTTATTTTACTATTTTTTCTTTGAATACATTTTTCTTTTCTTTTTGTTTGTATTATTCTGAAATGCCACCCTCTTGCAAACTGCTACACTATTGTCTTTCTTTCCTGTTTCTTCTCCATTCACCAAATATTGACCTAGCTTGTCCATCTTCAACTCTTTCTCGTTTACCTTCTGAATTCTCAGAGTGGGGGTAGGTTTGAATCAAGTCCACAGGTTTAGGTGTTAGTATTCAGGTGTATTTTGAAGAAAACTAGAAATTAAGGCGCAAAAGGTGTATGCACAAGGGCAGTTTACTGGGTTTGGTATTTTAAGGCTCAAACTATTCAAGAGAAGGCCTTGATCCTTTCCTAAATGTCATGGATACTATCAGCTATTTCAACTTAGAGATGCCTAACTTCTAGTCAGGACATTGACTCAGCCAGTCCCTGGAGCTAAAAGAATTGCCTCAGTCACTCCTCAAAGAGAAAATTTTTTTGTAGGCCTAAATCTCACTAGGTATGGTCTTCCATTGAACTCTTAGGCATATTTTTACCTTTTTCTCTCTTTAATGATTCACTAAGTACTAACACAAGTGAGTTTTCTTGATGTTCACCTCATGAAAATATTAAAATTTGAAGGTGTTTAATGCCTAAAGGTTTGCAAAATTTTAAATTATCTCATTTTCAAAATTTCTTAGGTGGACATAGCTCTATATCTATCTTACTCACTTGATTTTGCTGCACTTAGGTTAACTATCTCATTAGCAAACCTTGCCACACCCCTAAACCTATGAGGAGCAGTGTCCTCACTGATTCAAAGATAAAGTGCTAGTGCAACGTGGTACATTGGTAAAATTTAGACACAAAATAAAGCAAGTACAGTATCAAACAAAACACACACAAACAGATAAAACAAAACATATAAACATAAATGAAATAAAATAAAATCAGCCAAAGAGGATTTTCATTTATAACACAGGAATTTATACAATGCAAGAGAAAATAATTACAAAAAGAGTATAGAAAAACATCCTAACTAATTACATGTGCAAATCTAATCATCGAAATTGTCAGGTACATCAGCTTAGTCCTGGAGGGGCAGTGGCAAGAGGGGTAGTCTCAGCTGCTTGTGCAGGTTCTCTGGTAGTCATTTTAGTAACTCTCCTTTCGAGTATTTCTGCCTTCTTTTCAGCAAGTTCAACTCTACTTTCATACAGTTCTCGAGTGGCCTTTGCGACTTCTCTGGAGGCAGCTAACCTTTTCTCGAGTCCATCTGCTCTCATTTTCTCTGTTGCTACAGTATGCTTTTGAGCTTCAAATTTAATTAAAATTTCTTTCTAGCCCTTTGATATTCTCAGCATCTCAATTCTATAATCCAGTTCTATTTGATTTATCTTCGCGTAATAGCGCCTCTTGATTGAGGTACTGAGGTAAGCCATGCCTCTAATGATATCCCTTTTAAGGTATGAGTTATTTTGTATCGCATGTAGGATGGTTAAGTATGGAGGTATGTAAAAAGAAGAGGCAGGTAATATGGGTTGCTCAGCACTGGAAGAAGGGTCGGCCAGTAATGGAGAGGGGATGAATGATGGCATGGGTGGGGTGAAGATTGAGGGTTAAAAGTGATGGGCTTCAAGTTCTGGCTTAGTGAGGTCTATTACCCCAGGGTCAATTTAGGTTGGAATTGAGGAGGTGGGGATTAAGTTGTTCACATCTGTGGCAACATTAGATGTTGCTACTGCAGGTTGGATTTCAGGTTGGGGTTCTAGTTCAGGTTCAGGGTCTGTTTGTGTGGAGGCATTGGTAAAGGTAGTAGGAGGGATTTCTGGGATAGGTTCAATGGGTATAACAGTAGGTGTGGCTACAACCAAGGTTAAGGGTTGGGGAGGAGGGGGTGGAGTAGGTAAATGGGTGGGTGTAGGGATAGTTGGCTATTGTGATGGTTGGGTTAAAAGTGACAAGGTTGATTGGATGGCTTGTAAACTAGTATGAATGGAGGCCTGGTTTTGGAGAGTGGAGTTCATGGCTTGGAGGGTGGCCTCAATGGATGTTTGGTTTGGGTATTGGCCATCACTTGGAATTGAAGGGAGAGGAGTAGGTTGAGGATTTGGGGTAGGGGGTCAGGGGTGATGGGTGCTGTGGGTGGGATTGGTTAAAGTAGGGAGGTGGGTGCATGGTGGAAGGTAATGGGCTATGGTAAAGTAAATGTAGGAGTATTGTGTTATGGTAGGGGTGAATCAGGTGGTGGGGTAAAATAATGAGGCTGTGGTGAATCTGGGAGAGGGGTAAACTCATAATTAATTTTTCCTATAATAGAGGTTATCATGGCTGAGTATCCCTCTCCAGAAAAATGGTTTAGTCATGGGTAGGGGAATAAGGGATGGATTGGGCCAAAGGTTCAAGAGTATTAGGTTTAATGGGCTGAGGTGAGGATATAGGGGGGCTATGTGGGATGGCAGGAATTTGGGGCTCAGTCTCCACATGGGGTATTGAAGAGTCTTGGGTTGGTGAGGGTGGTTGGATATCTATGGTAGGGTCTGGTATGGCTGTGGTTTCAGGGATTGGGATAGTTTGGGAGACATAGGTGGGTTGTGGTTTAGTGGGGGCTTTGGTTAGCTTCCTTTTCTTTTTGTATGGTACTTTAACAGGTAGGCTGCGATGGGTTGTGGGTGTAGGCATGGGTGTAGGTAGTGGTATAGTCACATCTGGTATTGTGGGGATGACTGAGCTAATTGGGGCTGATGTAATGGGTAAAGGTATAGATATAGATTATGTGGCTGTGGTGGGTTGTGAGGGTGATATGATGGTAGTAGATGGAGATGTTGTGGTTGCTGAGGTGGTTATGGGTGGTGAGGTTATGGATTGTTGTTGAAGTAATGAGGATACTATGAAGGATGAGAGGTTGGGGTGGAGGTAGGAATTGGCATGGGAATGGAGGTTATTGTTGATGAGATAATGTTTGGCAATGTAGTGGTGGCTGGCACACTTGACATGGCTACTTGAGAGTGAGCAGCAGGGCTGGCAGCAACAGAGACTAAAGGAATGGTTGCAGAGGTGAGGGCTGGTGTAGAGGTGGCCACAGAAGTAGCAATAGCTACTTCCTTCTTCTTCTTTTCTCAATCATGGTGCCACTGACCCCCCACTGCTTTCTGCCATATTTGCTGGAGGCCAAGGCAATGGTCTTCTCATTCATTAGAAATTGGCATCCCCCTAGCTTCAGCAAGGCTGTAATGAGCTTGCAGTAGGGCAATGAATGGGGCTTCTTTTCATTCTTCACTGTCTTATTTATATCCTTCATCCCATCAAAAATTAGCTTGGCTGCATCTATGTAGTTGTTCATGTGGAAGGAGTAGAGGGCATCAACAATGGGGAACTTCCTCTCCTATTGGTGCCCAGAACAATAAACATTTTTCCTTAGCACTCCATCTATAAATCTCAGGATAGGGTGCAGATCTCTCTTCCTAATGGACACCCCTAAGGCTGTGATCCCTCCAGTCAACTCCTTGGAAATTTTTGAGATGGTGGCTGTCAAAGGGGGACCCAAGCCACACTCAGGGTTGTACTTGGCTAGTATCCTAAGTATCTCAGCTATTGCAGCCTGATTGAATAGCATCTCAAAATTGTCTATCAGCACCAGCAATGCTAGGTTCCTATCATCCCCAGTCTTTACTCTTATATTTTGATAAAATAGTTGTACCAGTCTAGGGAAGACTAGCAGTAGTGGGGGCCTTAACAGGGGCAGCAGAGAGGATTTAGTCAAGCATGAAATTAAAGCTGCCGTTTTTGGATGCTCCTCAAAGAATGCCTTATCAAAGGTAGTTTCTACTTCCAGCTTGATAGCAGTCACAAACTCAGAAGGAACTCTGAGGTATTCATTATCTTCCACCTCCTCAGGGGCTACCTTAGTAACTACCTCAGAGGCCACCTCTTTGCCCTTTTTCAGCTTTTTCTTGGATTTCTCAGGGCTCTTAGTAGGTGGGTGGACTCTGGCTCTCTTTTAGGAGTAGATCTCTTCTTTTGAGCATGGGCATCAGAGGCCACACCCTTGACCTTCATCACAGGGGCTGCCCTTTTCTTAGGTTGCTCCACTTGGGGCTCAACAGTGGGTGGAGGCATCTCAGAGGTCTCCATAGTGGAGGCCTCTACAATCCTCATAGATTTTCGAGTGGCCACAGGGCTGCCAGTGGATGTAGGATTCACCAAGGCAGCCAAAGCATCAATGAATTTTGAACCTGTGGCCATGGCTAACTAATTTCTCCAAATTAGGGCTTGAAAAGCAAAGTGGAGATAGTTCACACTCCAATAGAGGTAACACCCACAAATTCCTCTCTTCTTAACTCTAAATTAATATTCAATCAAACCAACTAAGAGAGAGTGAGAAATCTTACCACCAATTGCTAGGGTTCCACTTCAAACGATGCACTGTGGATCAAATCCCCTCAAACCGAGTTCAAAGTAACCAGTAGGTGATGTGAAACATAATTGTAGGAGGAAATTTGCTGAGTTGGAGTGGTTGGGGCTATAGAGAAGAGAGAAGGGAGGAGGGAGCTCGGGGGTGCTTAGTGAGATTAAGGGCAAAGGGAGCTCGGGGGTGCTTAATGAGATTTAGGGCAAAGGGAGATGAAATGAAGAAAATGAAAAATCACAGGGTTTAAATGAAGGAACCCGTGGCTTGCATAGTTCTCGTAAGGTATTTGCGAGGTAAAAATGCTCTTTTTGTGCAGTTAAGTGGGATCTCGCGAGATCTGCTTTAAGGGACTCAAATACTTCGTGAGCTCATTCGCAAAGCTGATGTTGTAGTTGAGAGGTAGGTGTATCACTCGCACAGTTGAAGCAAAGAACCTCGTGAAGAAAATATATTCAGTGAGCCTCAGAAGTTCGCTCGCGAGGTACCACGTGCTTGATTTCCGTTCTTCATGTTGCTCCATGTTGCTACCAAGGTAAAGCCTCACAAAGTCATTATCAGGCTTAAGCAGGTACCTTTTGCTCGTGAAGCTCTCACGAGGTACAACATTCCTATCAGAACTCCTCGAGAAAACCTTCAAGTTGCTCACGAGCGTGAAATTGAGGCCACAAAGCCTCACGAGAAAGCACAATTTAACTTCTTTTTTTTTTTTTCAGTGTTGCACCTTGCCGAGTGCGTCCATACTGACGTGCACCTATCCATTGTGCATCTGCACCAACCGCTTCACATGTAATCTATTTCATCGTGATACTCTCAGTGCCCATTATCAACATATGTACATAAAAAATTCAGAATGCTAAAATTTTTCAATTATATCAGATTCATGAAATTTATAATGACAGAACCTCAACCATACAGCAGCAACATACATGCACACCAACATCAGGTCTATGCACATTCAATCTAGATGACAAACATGCACATGACATCCTCAACACACAACTCAAAATAGAACAACACAAAATAAACAAATCATCATTACAATAAAAACACTACATGAAAGATTTTAAGCAAAATAAAACACACATGCAACAGATATGGTACACATTTTACAAGGCTGTAGATCACTAAGCAGTGGGAGGGTCATGTAGGTGAATGGTCTGAGGAGGCTTTACATAATTTTCTACACAAATTTTTAGCCTTTGCCCATTCACTTTCATGATTCTTCTAGACATGGGATTCAAGATCTCCACAGCACCAGATGGGGAGGCATGGATGATAATGTAAGGTCTATCCCATCTGGATTTTAACTTCCCTGGAAAGAATTTTAATTTGGAGTTGAAAAGCCAAACCTTAGTATCAGCATTGAAGTTCTTTCTCAGTAATTTCTTGTCAAAGAATGCCTTGGATTTCTCCTTATAAATTCTTGCATTTGTATAGGCTTCCAGTCTCAGCTTATCAAGGTCTGACATTTGCAATTTCCTATGAGAACTTGCAGCAGTTAGATCAAAATTCAATATTTTGATAGCCCAGTAGGCTCTGTGCTCTAACTCCATTGGTAGGTGGCAGGACTTGCCATCGACCAGCCTAAAAGGGGACATACCAATAGGAGTCTTATAGGCAGTCCTATAAGCCCACAAAGCATCATTTAGCTTTTGTGCCCAGTCCTTTCTGTCTGGCCTCACAGTCTTCTCCAAAATGTGCTTCATCTCCCTATTGGAAATTTCAACTTGCCCACTGGTCTGTGGGTGGTTGGGAGTTGCAATTCTGTGTGTAACATAATACCTTTTGAGTAGGTTCTCAAAAGGCCTGTTACAGAAATGACTCCCCCCATCACTAATGACAGCTTTGGGGGTGCCAAATCTTGAGAAGATATTATCCTTCAAAAATCTAAGGATAATTGTGTGGTCATTGGTCCTTGTGACAATGGCTTCCACCCATTTGGACACAGTCCACTGCCACAAGAATGAAATTGAAACCCATAAAAGGAGGAAAAGGGCCAATAAAATCAATCCCTCAGATGTCAAACAGTTCTACCACAAGGATGGGCTGCAATGGCATTGAATCTTTCCTGGAAATGCCTCCCAACCTTTGAAATCTTTCACAGGCTTTGTAATATATATATATATGCATCTTTGAACTAAGAGGGCCAATAAAACCCACATTACAAAACTTTTATAACTGCCTTTTTACCACTAAAGTGACCTCCATAGGCTTGCTCATGGCACATAGAAAGAATGTTGTGGAACTCACTTTCAGGCACACGTCTCCTTATAACGTCATTTGCATAATACTTATATAGGTATGGTTCCTCCCACAGAGAATGATTGACCTGAGATAAAAACAAGTCTTTGTCTATCTTGGACAAGTGAGGGGGGATCTTACCAACAACAAGAAAATTCACAATGTGTGCAAACTAGGGCACACTAGACTGCATAGCAAATAACTGCTCGTTAGGGAACAATACATTGACAGGTGCTGTTGTACATTCTTCTAAAACAATTCTAGAGAGGTGGTCAGCCACCACATTCTCAACTCCTTTCTTATCCTTGATCTCAAGATCAAACTCCTCCAATAGGAGGATCCATCTGATCAGCCTTAGTTTGGCATCCTTCTTGGCCAATAGGTATTTCAGGACTGAGTGATCAATAAAAATAACAATTTTAGGCCCAAGCAGGTAGGGTCTAAACTTGTCCACACCAAACACCACAGTAAGTAGCTCCTTCTCAGTGGTAGTGTAGTTGAGCTGAGCTTCAGCTAGTGTTTTGTTGGCATAATAAATCACTACAGGCAACTAATCTTTTCTCTGTCCTAAGACAACACCTATGGCCAAGTCTGATGCATCACACATCAGTTCAAAAGGGAGTGAGTAATCTGGGGCCTGGATTACAGGAGCAGTAGAAAGGCACTTTTTTAAGGCCTCAAGGCACTTAGCAAAAAATTTAAATGACACATCCTGACAAAGCATGTGGCATAATAGCTTTGCAATTTTGCTGAAGTCCTTGATGAACCTCCTATAAAATCCAGCATGTCCTAAGAAGGATCTGATTTGCTTGACAGCCCTTGGTGGGGGTAGGTGTGAAATCAAGTCCACTTTAGCCTTGTCAACCTCTATTCCTCTTTGGGAGACCACATGGCCTAACACAATTCCTTGTGTTACCATAAAATGACTCTTTTCCTAGCTTAAGACCAAATTGGTCTCTTCACATCTTTATAAAACCAGATTAAGGTGATTTAAGCATTGGCTAAAGCTATCCTCATAAACTGAGAAATCATCCATGAAGATTTCTAAGAATTTATCAATCATATAAGAAAAAATTACATACATGCACCTCTGAAATATGGCTGGGGCATTATACAGTCCAAAAGGTATCCTCCTGTAAGCAAAGGTGCCAAAGGGACATGTGAAAGTAGTTTTTTCTTGATCTTGAGGATACAGAGGGATTTGGTTATACCCTGAGTATCTATCAAGAAAGCAGTAAAATGCCTTTCCAGCAAATTTATCTAGAATTTTGTCAATGAAAGGGAGAGGGAAGTGGTCTTTCCTGGTCTTAGAATTGAGTTTTCTGTAATCAATGTAAAATCTCCAGCCAGTGGTCTCCCTGGCTGGCATAAACTCTCCAGAATCAGTAGTAATAACTATTATGCCTGACTTTTTGGGTACCACTTGGATGGGTGACACCTATTCTGAATCTGAAATGAGATAAATCACTCCTGCATCCAACAATTTTACTATCTCCTTCAAGACCACTTCTTGCATGTGAGGATTAAGCTTCCTCTGCATCTCTCTAGAGGGTTTTGCACCCTCTTCTAAGTTAATTTTGTGCATGCAGACTGAGGCATCAATGCCCCTAGATCAGCAATTTTCCACCCCACTGCCTTTGTGTGCTTCTTGAGAACATTCAATAATTCATCTTCCTGCTCACTGGTGAGAGAGGAAGAGATAATCACTAGAAGCTTTTTGTTTTGCCCCAAGAAGGCATACTTTAATGTGTCTAGGAGCTGTTTAAGCTCTAGATTTGAGAGACTTTCAATGGAAGGCAGCAAATGTGCCTTGATGGTTTGAGGAAGGGGCAACAATGTAGGTTTTCAGCTGGAGTGCTGCACTAGGCCCACAAAAGACTCTACTTTAGTGTTGTCTTCTGTCATGAGAACTTAGGCCTCCTCCTTAACCATACTCCAAATGCTTTCCAAATTTTTAGCAACATTATCCCAATCCAGCAGATTGGATAATTCTTCTTCCACAAGGCCATCCAGTACATCTATTACACATCAGTCCTCAATGTCCATCTGAGGCTGCCTAGCAGCATTATATACATTTAATTGGCCCTTTATGTTTCCTAAGGTCACCTCCATCACCCTTGACCTGCATTATATGCAAGCATTTTCAATGGCCAAGAATGGCCTTCCAAGGATGATAGGAATTGGGATTTTACTTTTGCAAGAGTCTATGTCCAAAACTAGGAAATCAATAGGATAGTAGAACTTGTCCATCCCCACCAAAACATCCTCCATCACACCCGCAGGTCTCCTCTCAGACCTATCAGCCAGTTGGAGTACAACTGATGTGACGTTTAGCTCCCCCAAACTTAGCTCCTCATACACAGAATATGAGAGCAGGTTCACACTGGCCCCTAAGTCTAAGAGGGCTCTACCAATGGTATGGATCCTATAATTTCTCAGGTGTGGCAATGGACAGAACTAACTTAACATGTTCAATAGCAAAAACCTTTTTGGACAACTATACCCTTGTTTTTCTTTTCTGTGTGTAGAGGTCCTTTAAGAATTTAGCATAGGCAGGGACCTATTTTATAGCATCAAGCAAGGGAAAATTGATCTTGACCTGCTTGAAGGTCTTCATCATTTCCTCCATTTGAGTATTCCCTTTATCAAAAGGAGATGGGCCAGCAAGTGCATGAGGAAATGGCAGCTGTGGGGCTGCTGGTGCCACACTGCATGCCTAACCACATCATGATCAAATTTTTGTTTTTTTATTTTTTCTTCATTTATTGTTTGCTGTTGGGGCTCAGCATCAACCTCTTTATTTTTTCGTTGCTGCTCCACAGTAGGGGATGAATTTCTTGGCTCTTTATCACTCATATTTCTTTTATTTTCACTCTCCATAGCCTCCTTAGCTACCTTGCCTACTAAGTTGTCAACCACTCTGCCACTCCGTAGGGTAGTGATTGCATTAGCTTCCTCATGGGTAGAGGAGCTTTCTCCAATCATATACTGTCCTTTAGGGTTGGCCAAGGGTTGACTAGACAATTTATCCTCCTCTCTCCTGTTCAAAGCATTACAGATTTGACCCAGCTAGTCCTCTAATTTTTTAATGCTTTGCCCATAAGAGTTCAAAGTTTGGACCAGGCTCTCCAATATTTGAATTGATATTACCATTTGCTCTTCAAAGGAAGAGGATCTAGGCTGTTGTGGGGGCAAGGCCAACTGATTGGGCTGTGGGGCAGGCAACTGAAAATTCTACCTTGGTGGGTATCCTTAGTTAAACTGGTGCTGAGGTCTGTATGGAGCTGCAAACTGCTGCTACTGGGGCTGAGGGTATGTGTCTTGTCTCTACCTCAAATTTGGGTGGTTTCTCTATGTATACCCAGCAAGTTGCTGCCCGTATGCTTGGGCAACATTGGCATGTTCCAAAACTAACTGAAGAAACTGATTGGCTGATGGACAATCTTGAAGTGCATGTGTGGGAGATTGGCAAATCGGACATGCCTCTTCCCCATGTGTAGTCTTTCTAGGCTGCATCACATTCATCAATTTGTGAAACTTTAAACTCATATTGTCCACCTTCCTTTCCCATTCATTTTGCACCTTAACCTTATACATTCCACCTCTAGGGGTGGACTCTTTCACCAATTTAGCTGGGGTCTGGCTGTCATTTTGAGACAATGACTCCTGTTGTATGGAATTCTCTCCTATAATGTCAAACAACTCCCAAACCTCATCAGCTGTCTTATGGAGGTAACTACCCCCACAAGAGGAATTCACCATGTCCTTACTTTTAGGATTAATTCCTTGGTAAAATACTTGCACAAGTTGTCACTGTAGAATTTGATGGTGGGGACATTATTTTAACATCTCTTGACATATCTCCCATGCCTCATAAAAATCTTCACTTGAGGACTGAGTGAATGACAATATGTTTGTTCTCATCTGATTGGTTTTATTCATGGGAAAGAATTTAGCCAGAAATTGGCTTTGGAGGTCACTCCATGTCTGGATGCTATCGGCTGAGAGCTTAGAAAGCCAGGTGCTGGCTTTGTCCTTTAGGGAAAAGGGAAAAAGGAAAAAGTCTAAGTTTGGTGGCTTCAGGTCCCAGGCCAGCAATGTTAAATGTGGTGCAAAGATCCAAGAATTGATCAATGTGCGTGTAAGGATCTTCCTTACTGAGCCCATGAAAAGATGGCAGCATGTTAATGTTGGAGGACTTGATTTCATAATTTCCCTCAACTGAAGGAAATTGTATGCAAAGGGGAGATGTGTAATCCCTAGGTGCATTGCATTCCTTCAGTGTTCTTTACCTCTTAGCCGTGACAGCTGGCTTGGTTTCAACAGTAGGGGTTGGTGTGTTGTTTCTCAGTTTAAGGACCCTTTCAACCTCAGGGTTTGGAGGTTCCAACTCAGGGTTTAAGGACCTTCTACCAAGCATAAACACACAAAATCAGCAGGTAAAGAAGATGCTCATAGCACATAAAAAATTTGTAAACAAAAATCACAACTAAACAAATTTATAATTAAACTATTGACAGGGAATTCAACACAGATGGTCTGAGTTTGAGGGTAAAAGAAATGCAAATAGAGCCAGCTAAACTCCAGCTGTAGCTCTAGCTTTTCCCTACTATTGTTGTCCAAGTCTATAAAAATTCTAATAAAAACCAGTAGTACTTTTTATTCTTTTTAAGGCATAGCTATAAAGAATTTTCTATTCTAACTTATATTACAACTCAAGTCTACTAAAAAGATAAATATCCCCGGCAGCGGTGTCAAAAACTTGTTGGTAGGTTTTTGCTGCTTCTTTTTATTATAAAAATGATAAAGACAAAATAAAAGAAGCAAAAAAAAAAAGGGGGAATAAATACAACACAAAGCCAAATCATAGAACTGTAAGATACAGGGCTGTTGTAGCAAGTTTTGAGTAAGTAATAGTTTATCCCATAGCGAAATTGATCTAGAGCCCAAAATGGGCTATAATAGTAGGCCTCCAGATCTGGTTACAGATCTGACAATCCTTGAGAAAGAGAGTTGGGTGTCACAACTATACTAAATTAACACTAAAAGAAGAGAAATAAAGTACAATCCTATCCTAAAAAAATCATTATGAAGAAGGTGGTGATGGTGTGTATTAAAATAAAGATAAAAGGATGGGAAGTAAGCAGTTAAGCTAGGGTTACATCAACTATGTAACTCAGACTTAGGTCTGTCTCTGCAGCAATCCCTCAGATGACAACAAGCACATCTGCAAGGAAGAGGTATCTAATTCAACTCCTATGGTTTGACTTGATCTCTTAAGGCTATAATCTGTCCACTTAAATGGTCACAGGCTATCCAATAGAGAGGATCAGACCACATAAATTAAATTAAAAAACCAATCTAATCCAAAGGAGTAGACTGATCTTAAGGCTATAACCATCCCACTTTAATGGTCATAGATTATCCAATAGATGTCCTCCACCCAATGGATCAAATTAGAATATGAAAATTATTGCAGACACCATGTATGTCAGGCTACAAGCTCAGGCATCTATGGGAGCAAGTAGTTATTGAAAAACCAGTGGAGACCACAATAGTTCAAAAGCTATTTGGGGACTATAAATGTAGCTAGTCATTGCTATAAAAGGCTTGCAATGACTCAAATCACAAGCCTGCAATCTCTACAAAGAAATCATATCTAACATCTAATGTTGGTCAAGTGTAATAGAGGGGAGCTTGCTCCTGCAACAACCTCCCATGAGGTTACAAGCTCAAGTGCAGAGGAGAAGAATCCTTCTCAGATCTGTGGCTTGGAATCACCCTAGGGCTATAGTCTATCCACTTGAATGGTCACAGGCTATCCACAAAGGTTATCCTCACCGAAGAATACTGAGATGCAATAAGTAAATTGTTGCTGTCACCATAGTCCCAAGGCTACAAGCTCAAGCTTCCATGATCCTTTCAAATAAGCTCAAGTCCTAAATGTATGGCATAAATTGAACAAAACTATGGACAATAGGAAAATAATAGATTGAATAAACCTTTAAAACACAAATTTCATTGATCAAATCATTGCTTATAATGAGATTTCTCAAGGCAGTAGCCTTGTGCATAACAGCTCACCAATGACTCCCAATGTTCACATGACCCATTACAAAACTGATGAAACTAATCCTAATTGCTCACAGAGGATATAGCTAGCAAGTGCTGGGCTAAGAGAAAAGAGGTGATCAAACCCTAACCCTAGCTTGCTCGAGCGCAAAGCTGACAAAGGTGGAAGGAGGGATGATAATTCTAAGTTATAATATACAACTTAAATACTCGGTCCTAATGCCTTAGACAACAGAAGATTAACCCTAATTTCCTAGCAGATGTGGCACTGTTACAACCCTTGGATGCCTTGTGATGTGTGCCTCGAGATCAAGGCCTCGGGATGTGTGCCCTAGACCATGGGAAAATTTGAAAAGGCCCTTGAGTTAAGACTGAGAAGTGGAGAGCTCGAGCTTCGCGGGGTTCACTTCTGCTCATTAATTCTTTCGTGTGACTTACAAAGTGCTCGCAAGGTAGCATTTGGCTTGGAAAGCTCCTTGCTCGAGTAGAAGACTTCAGCTCGTCACACAGTTGGATTGGCCTGAAATGCCCTCGCGACGAAGAATTTGTAGTGATATGTCTCGCTCATGTAGCTGGGCTTCAGAATTTTCTATCACGAGGTTGTCACATAGAAAACTTTCCATCTTTCTCAGCTTCTTTGTCAAATGGATAGCACAACTCACTCGGTAGAGAGTTGAGCTTTTAAGCATGCGAGAGCTGCGCGAGTGAACTTCTGGAGCTCCCTCATCTCTTGAGCCACACAAGAACTTCATGAGTTTCCTATTGTTCTTTATGCAATTTGGCCTTGTGAGATAGTGCTAGCGGCTGATATAGGACTTGTTCCTCACGAGAGCTTCGCGAGCTAGATTTTTAAAGGCTTACTGTGCGAGAGTTTTGCGAGTTCATTGAGTGTTGGTTATAGCTGAAGTGCGCTTCTGCTGTGTGAGAGAAAGCTTTGAGGCACTTCCTTCACTAAGCTGTATGAATTCCTCACGAGCTCCCTTTTATTGCATGTAAAATTTATGTGAGGTAACTCTGCTGTAGGCTTAGCCACGCAAGGTAGCACCTCTACTGTGCGAGATAACACATTTGCTCCTCTGTTGCTATGCATCTGCTGATGTTGCAGTCCTCTCCACTCACATCTATTCTTCTTTCATCTACTATACTTTCTTGGTTCATTATGACAAGAAAAATAGTCACCATGGTGTATACCACCATGGTGTTCCATTAGTCTTTGGCTCAGCTGTCATCTCTTGCTTGGATTCTCTCTCTTCTTGGCTCCAAAGGCATGGACTTTGTGTTAAACTACAAAAATTATTACTAACTACAAAAGAAGCTAAACAAGAGCTATTAGCTAGCTTCAAGGTCCAACAAAGGCTAGGTTAAGAGGTGAAAAGTGGTACTTTTCAGTGAATAATAGCCATCTTCTCAGCAATAGGTCTTGCTTCACTCTGTGCTACTAGGGGTTGGTGATCATGGGTGGAAGATTAATGTTGGCCAATGCACCAGCATAAGCCCCACTATTCCTAATATTGTCCTCTTCATACTGCAGTGAGGGCGGGATTCTCCTGCTGGTGCTATATGGGCTGAATGGGGGTCAGATGAGACCATTGAATGTGAGGAAAATTTTACAGAGTGACAGGATGAGTGAAAGTTAGATTTTGGGGTGGGCCCTAATGGGGCCATTGGGTATGGTGAAAAGCTTGAAGATGGCTTTGGGGTGTAGGGACATCGATAAATTGGGGTTGATGCAGGGCATGGATTTGATCTGGGTATGAAGGTTGTGGGTAATTGAAATTTTGGAGGATTTGTGAAGGGTATGGGTGTGAGGCTTCAAGGTTTGGGCCTTGCTAGGCTTGGGGGTAGGGAATGAGCTTTGATGAGTTTGGGCCATGAAACCTTGGGAAGGTTGGGCCATAAAGCTTTGGGAGGGTTGGGCCATGAGGCCTTGGGCATGTTGGGTCTGGCCTATTGGGCCTTGATGGGTTTGGCCCAGTGGGCCTTGATGGGTTTGGCATAGTGGGCCTTGATGGATCTAGCCCAGTGGGCTATGATGGATCTGGCCCATTAGGCCTTGATGGATCTGGCCCATTGGGTCCTGTTGGATCTAGCCCATCGGGTGTTGATGGGTCTGACCTAGTGGGCCTTGAGGTATATAGGTCACGGGCCCCTGATGGGTCTAGGTGATGGGGGTTCGGGCCATTGGGCCTTAGAGATTTTGGGTAATGGGGGTTTGGAGGGTATAAATGATAGGGGGTTGATGGAGATCATGGGGGAATGAGGCATGGAGGCTTGATAGTGTACGGGAGGGATTTAGGGATGTGAGGTGTGGGAGATGTCTTGAGAGGCTTTCCATCTAGTGTAGGCTTGGACCATCTCCTACATCATGGCCATCAAAGAGGGATTGGATGGAGATGGTTGGATGTGGATGGGATGGAAGTGGAGGGGAAATTGGGCATGGCCTTGGTAAAATTGGGCATGACCTGGGTAAATGGCAGGACATGGGGTGGGTTGGAGAAATTAGGTGGGGCATTAGTGAATGTGGGTGGATTGGGTATATATTGGGATGATGAGGGATGGGGTATGGATGTGGGGGATGAGAGAGAAAAGCTGGTCAGGCCCCAAAAAAAATGGGCATGACCTGAGTAGATGGAGGGATGTATGGGGGATTGGTAAAATAGGATGCGACATCGGTAGATGCGGGTGGATTGGGTATGCATTGGGCAGATAAGAAATAGGGTATATTGGTGAAGGTGGAGGATTGGGTCAGGTTTTGAATGGGTGTGGATGGAAGGTGAGATGGATTGGGAATGGCCATGGACGGGGGAATGGGCATGGTTTGGGAAAATGATGGGGAATGGTGGGTTGGATTTTGGGCATTTTGGGAGGTGGTAGATGGGAAAATGGGGGCACCAAATTGGCCGGCAACGGTGAAGGAGGATTGGGTGAGGGGAATGGTCGTGAACGTCTCCTCCGCATGGGAGTGAGTTGGAGAATGTGGCAGGGATGAGTTGGGATCGGCATATGCCGGATCCACCGCCCACGACATGGCTCGATATCGGATAGGGTACGGGTGCCTTGGGTGGGGCCCGTAAAGCTTCCTCCTTCCCCTATAGGATGACGAAGGGTGAGATGTTGCAGTTGTGTTGGCACCACAAATCTCTATTTTTGGGTTTTTGACTTATTTAATTTTTTTTGAAAAATTTGTAAAATGGAAATGACTTAAGGATTCTGAGGCCTTTGAATTTCCGTCTTGGGTGAATTTTGTATCCTAAATAGGTCCTGCAGTAAAGACTCTGAAGCGCTTCGGAAGAATCAAAGGGAAATCCTTTGATCTATTGAAGGCATGAAAATTAATGCAAATAACCCGATCCCTTGGAATGGGTAAAAAAAAAGTCACCTTCCTTTGACCGGCGGGGCGTATTGGGAACCAGAAATTGCAGGGCCTAAACAGAGGCACTAAGATCACTAATCAGGGATTTCGAGAAGGTGAGATAGGCCACAAACTCGGGCTGCACTGTTCAATGGGAACAAATCACACTGGAAACTTCAATTACCTGTGCCAAGCCAATCTTAGGCCAGATTATGCTTGGTGCAACTATTACATGCGCCAATGCAAATCTGGGGATTCCAGGCTTGGCGCATGTAATAGATGCGCCAGGTATAAAGTGTGGGGGTAATTGCTTTGACAGCAAAATAGCAGCCCGAATTTTAGTCTTTTCTATTAGTTTTCTGGAAGGAATGCTTTCGAGGACTAGTCTTTTAATTGCAACGGGTCTCTCGTCACCAAAGGCTTCACATTTCACTCGACTCATCTTGTAATTAGTAGAATAGCTTGCTAGGTAGAATGTTATGCTTTGATGTGTGGGAGAGTTGCGTGAGAGAGTTTCTGGAGTTCTCTCTCTTCATGAGCCACGTGAGAACTTCGCGAGTTTTCTTTTGTTCTCTAGGAACATTTGCCTCGCGAGATTAGGTGCGCGGCTGATATAAGATCTGTTCTTTGCAAGAGCTTCGCGAGCTGGATTTCTAAAGGTGTAGTGCGCGAGAGCTTCGCGAAGACCTTGAGTGTTGAATGCAGATAAAGCGCGTGACTGTTGTGCGAGGAGATGCTCTGGGACAATCCCTTCACTGAGCTACGTGACTTCTTCGAGAGTTCCCTTGTACCTCTCTCCACTCACATCCACACTTATCTCATCTGCTAGACTTTCTTGGTCCATCATGACATGTAAAATAGGCATCATGGTGTGTACCACTATGGTGTTCCATCATTCTTTGGCTCAGCAGTCATCCTTGACTTAAATTCTCTCTCTCTTTGGCACCAAAGGCATGGACTTTGTATTAAGTTGCACAAATTATTACTAACTATAAGATAAGCTAAACAAAGAGTTATTAGTTAGATTTGAGGTATAGTAAAGGCTAGGTTAAGAGGTGAAAAGTGATACTTTTCAGTGAATAACAATACCCCCAAACCTAGGAGGAACAATGTCCTCATTGTTTCAAAGTTACGTGTAGATGGGCAGTAGGGTATTAAGATAGGAAAAGCAAGAGCAATAAGCAATTAAAATCAAACTAAGAAATATAGAATAATTGGAAAAAGGCATAAAAGCAGATAATTTTATTAATAATAAATATGTGCAAGAAACTACAAGTGCAAAAGACTGAAAATAGATAATACAGGACAAATAAACCTAGAAATGAAAATCAAATTACAGACTGGCTGAACTACATCTTAGAGCTAATCTGAATCTGAATCAGAGCTTGACCAAATAGTTGGGTCCCAGCCATATTTCTCAGCCATTGCTTGATAGTCCTTCTTGAAATTTTACTTCTTCACCTGCTCCTTCAACTTTTCAGTGGTGGTAACTCCAAGCTTTGATATTTTGGAAGCAGGCTTCTGTGGTTTGGTGCTGGGCTTCTGTTGAGAGGGCTCCTTGATTGTCACACCAGCTGATGAAAGTGAGTGCATGGGTGAGAGGGTGGACTGGAGTGTCTTTACCAGCCTACCCAACATTTCAGATTTCTTTTTCTCCTCATCATACAGCTGAAGGGTTCTATGCAACAACTGTTGCCACTGCAACTTCTCTACTCTATGATCTAGCTATAACTGGTTAATCTCAGCTAGGAATGACTGCTTAATTGCAGTGCTGATTTTTGTCATTCCTCTGATCACATCCCTTCTGATATAGAGGTCATCTTCCATGGCTCTTCTAAGGGTGGAGAATGGTGGCATTGGATTTGAAGAGGCCAGGATAATAGAAGAGGCTGATGGGACAGTTGACGAAGGTGGAAGAATGGGTGCCAACTCCTCCCCACTAGGCTCAGGCTAGGGATCAGTTTGGGTAAAGGCAGAGGTAAAAGCAGGGAGAAGGAGGGGTTGTTCCTCTACCCTAAATTAGGTTTTTGTGGAGGTAGAGGCTAAGGAGGGTGGAATAAGGATCATGCCAAGAGGTCCAGACTCCGTTTGGATGGCAGCAGTTGCTGTCACCATAGAAGGTATGGGCTAAGGTGAGGTTGGTGGGACAGTTGCCATGATCAGTTCCTCAAGATGAGGATCTGTTTGGGTGGCAGTTGTGGTTGTAGGTACTTGGTATGAATGCTGAGGTGAAGGATGGGGGATAGGCACAGGTATGGGTGAAGATAAAGGTGGTTGGGTAGGGGGGTAAAAGTCTGTAGGGTTGAATGGATGGCTTGTAGGCTAGTTTGGAGTGTGGCCTGATTCTGCTTGTTGGCTAACATTTGGTTTGAAGTGAGGCTAGTAGGGTAAGTATATGAGGTAAGGGATCTGGAATGGTGGGGGCTATGGGTGGGGTGGTGAGGATGTGTTGGAAAGGTGAGATTGGGGCATGGGTGAATTGGGTTAGTGGTGGAGAAGGTGGGTTAAGGGTGAAGTGGCTATGTTGTGGTGATTCAGGTAGAGGTGTGTACTCATACTTGATGTCCTCCATGATGGAGTCCATCATGGCAGTGTACCCCTCATTGGTGAATTGGTCTTGGTCATGAATGAGGGAAAGTGGAGAGGAATGGGTAGGTGAGTGAGAATGGGTAAGAAGGGCAATGTGGGCACTGGTAGAGGGTGGGTTAATGGCAGTGGCTAAGGATTGAGGGCTTGGTATAGGATCTGGTAAAAGGGGTTCAGATGTCATGGTAGGGGGTTCTTGGATTTGAATTGGTTGAGGTAGGGGAGTAGGTGCTGGTACGGTAATGGGTTAGGGATGCTCGGTGGGAGTTTTGGTGGGTATGGAGGTTTTCTTCTTGGTGTAGGTTCTTTTTACAGGTGAGCTGGGGTGGGCAGGGTAAATGGGTAGTGGTGCAGTGGGAGCTGGCACATGGATTGCTTGAGAGGATGTGGGTTATGGACTGGGGATTGAGGTTGTGGTAATGGGTGGAGTGTGAATTGGCAGTGGGCTGGTGGTGGGTGGAATGGCTGGGCTGGTACTAGGAGCAGCAGGAGGAATAGCAGCAGGAGTAGCAGCTGCAGCTTGTGCTTCCTAGAAGGTGGGTGCTGCAGTCCTCTTCTCCTTTTTCTTCCTCTCAATCATGGACATACTAATTGTCCACAGTCTTCTTCCAAATTCCATAGGGGCCAGTGTCTGTGTTTCCTCCCCTATCTTCCATGGATAACCCCCCCTTTTTAGCAGGGTTGTGATTAGTTTGCAGTAAGGTAGTGCATGGGGTTTTTGTTCTTTCTTGATTTTCTCATGTATATCCTTCATAGCCTCAAAAATCAACAATACTGCATTGAAGCAATCCCTTTGAGAGAAAATGTTCTTCCTCAAAACCTGATCCATGAACATTAAGCTTGGATCCAGGTCCCTTCTTCTGATAGAATCCCCTGATGCCTTTATCCCTCTTGTAATCTTTACAACTATCTCATCTATGGAGGCAGTCAGAGGTGCCCCTATTGAGTACTGAAATATACCACTTTCTATCCCTTAACCTGACCTATGATAGACCTTTGAGCATGCTAATAATGTCTTTTAAGTGTGTTTTCACAGATAACAATAAAATAAGTGCTTAATATTGCAATCCATGCTTTTGAAGCCAAGAAGAAGGAATTTTGTGCTTAGCAGTGGAGTTGATGGATTTATTGAAAAGGCACCATGGTGGTTCACACCATTGGGGCTTTCTAGCATGCTTTGGGGGCCTTAAAGACCTGCTGAGAGAGAGAGTGGTGAAGCCCAAAGGTTAATGAGGTGTTATGCAGTAATATAGCATTTTGTGTTTATAGCAAGGCAGCACCTTGGATGGAAGACATCAACAAATCAACACCTCAAGGCATTTTATGCAAACAGCTGCAGAGCAATTTAAGTGGCATATTACAGCTACAACATTAATGCACTCGAGTACTTTAAGTGTTGAAGTTTATCTACTCGAGCTGATGATGGAAGCCCATGAGCAGCACAGCTGCAAACTTGAAGAATTCGAGCAGTTTGGAGGGCTGGTGCAACCTCTCGAGTGGTTTAAATGCATTATTTAGTGAACCTCACGAGTGGTTCATGTTGAAAACCAACCCCTCGAGTGGTTTAAAATGATAAGATCCAACCTCTCGAGTGGTCAGTAGAACCCCACAAGCTGGTATGTGCTGAAAAAAGGCAAAAATTGAACTGTCGCAACCTATTGAATGGATGTTTGAACCTGTCGCAACCTATCGAATGATTGTTTGAACCTGTCGCAACCTATCGAATGGTTATTTGAACCTGTCGAGAACCTGTCGAGAGGTTCTGATGCTGAAAATGAACCTATAAAGCATCCTGTCGAATGGTTGAATGAACCTGTCGAGATCCTGTCGAATGCGCACCTGAAGCCCATTCAACCAATCGAACAGTTGCCTGAACCTATCGAGATTGAAGTTCTGAAGCTCCAACCTATCGAACAGTTGCCTGAACTTGTTGAGATTGATGTTCTGAAGCTCCAACCTATCGAGGCACGGGTTCCAGCCATCTATTTCACACTTTAAGGACATTTTGGAGATTCCAATGCTTCTAGGGCACACATCCCAATGTCCCACACATATAAGGGATTTATCTCGGGTTCCATTAGCAAACATCAGTATCGGCAGGGGCATTTTTGAGAGCTGTAAAGACACATCAGCTGGGCACAAAACTCTGCACATGGGTGTGAACTAATTGTTGGCGGGAAACAAATTAGCTTAAGCTGGGCATAAATAAAACCAGATACCTAGCTCTTCTCTGATTGGTTGAAACTCTTAAACAAGGATTAAGCTTAAACTAAAATCCTCTCTTCTAATTGGCTGCAATTGAAGGCACATGGATCGATGCATATGTATAAATACCCATTTATTTTGCTATTTTTCTTCAGCAAGGAAAGTAGGAACAAAGTAGCTTGAGTTCTCCTTAGCTCATTTAGGTTTAGTATTAGGTTTTATTTTTCCTTTTCTCTTCCCCCTTCTCTCTCTAATCCAGCCTGTTGGATTAGATCTAGGTAGCAGCTCAGATCTAGTTTGTAATTGCAATTTTGGCATGAAGAAATGTGGATCGATACACAGACTATAGATCTGGGAACAAGTTTATTGTAAGTTGTTTTATTTGAAGCAATAAATTATTGATTTTAAAGCTTAGTTAAATCTAAAGATCTTGTGGTCCCATTAGATTCTCGATCGGATTTGTGTAGAGGAGTTTGTTAATCAGCTCACCCACTTAACTGGTAGATCTCTTGATGACCATCTGATTTCCCTGGGTTTGATATGCCTGTGGGTGTCTGTGCCGGTGGCCTTGCATCCATAGCATCTATAGTGATTATCTTGTTTTGGTCGAAGCCATTGGAATGGAGGAAATCTATTGGATGATCTGTGACCATTTAAGTGGACAGATCATAGCCTTAAGATCAATCCAAACTACTGGTCTAAATCAGATTATTATACCTTGCATTTGTGCTTGTAGCCAAATGAAGGAGGGCTGCATATCCTCAGATCTTGATCTGTTTTGCAATGAAAACCAGGCCCTAGCTGTCTATTTCTCCCCATTTTATATTTTATTCTACGATCCATCTTCCTCCATCTCTTAGTTTAGTTTTATTTCAGTTCTATAAATTAGATCTAGTGACACCTGAAAAGCTCTCTTTCTCCTTAGAATTGCCAGATCTGTAGCCAAATCTGGAGGTCTACTATACACCTTCTAGGTTTAGATCACTACTCCCTATGGGACAAACTCTTACTTATTAAAACTTGCTACAAAGGACCCTGTATCTTGCATGTCTAGGATATTTTAGATGTGTTGAATCCATCCTCTAATTTACTTTCATTTTATCGTTACACAATAATCAGCACACTGAAATCCCCCAATAGCCCCCAATGTACATTCTGGGTTGTAGGCAGCTGGTAAGCCTAGGGCTTGGGTAATCTCAGTAGGGCCCACCAACATCTCAAAGTTGTTAATGAGGACCAAAAATATTTCACCCTGATGATCTGATACCATAGTTATACCAGCTTGGGGTACACCAGTTCCTTGACATAATTCAGCAAGGAAACTAAGGAGACTTTTATTAGGAACTCAATATATGGAGCAGTTAAAGGTTCCTTCTCAAAATATGTCTTATCAAAGGCAGTCTCAGGCTCCAATTTAATGGCATCTATGAACTCATTGGGAGTTGTCAATGGATTGACTTTAGGGACAACCTCCTTGCCCTTTTTCTATTTCTTGGCCTTTTTAGGGCTTGCAGCAATAGTTCTTGTCCTCTTCTTTGGAGCAGCCCTATTAAGATTTTCCACTATGGGCACAGGGCCATCAGTGGCCTCCCCAGTGGATCCTTTCGCTATTCTCACTAATTTTTGAGTAGCCAAGGGGATATCAATAGGTGGAGGGTTCAAAATGTCCTCTAGGGCAGCCACAAAGGGAGTTTTGTCAGCCATTTCTCCAAAAATCTAGGGGTTGAGTTGTTGAAATTAAATTCCTAGTTCTCTGCAGCTCCACTAAGGTGTCTTCTCACAAATAAATCCCTAAAGTTCAACTATTACTGAGAAATCACCAATCAAAGGCAACCAGCTGAGTAGAAGTTAAAAGCTTACCTCTGAAACCTAGGGTTTCACAAATGCAGCTCCATAGATGGTCAAACTGCACTTTGCCAGGTGCAAAATGCTTAGAATCAGATGCTGAACAAAGTGCGAGAGTTGCAAGGTGAGTGGTGGAGCAGCAATGGCCAATGGTGAAGAAGGTAGGAGGGCTGGACAGGAGATGGATCGCGAGAGCGTTGGGAAGAAGAGAGATTGAAAGTCCGCGAGGAGGCCTTTAAGTAAGATGCCTGAGTTTTATGAGGATCCAGTTTGGATCTCGTAGGGCTCCTCTAAATGCAAATCGTCTTTGCGAAAACAAGGAACTTGGATTTGGTGTCGCGCAGTTTCAATGGATCTGCGCGACATGCATTTTTGATGAAAAACAACACCTCACGAAGCTCCATGCGAAGATGTCTTTAAGAAAATTTGAGCCTCGCGAGTATCAATAGGCAGCCCATCGCACAGTTACCAGTTAGGAACTATTGCTCATGTAGTTAAATATGAATTGCACGATAGGCTACACCAAGTGCATCAGGGTCTTGTGCAGTGCAAAGGGATCTGTGCGACATGCATATTTAGATAAAACAGAGCCTCACGAGACTCTGCTTAGCTCTTATTTCAGGTATTCTTGCTGTGCTGCATTAGTCCCTACTGGGTCTGTCATAGCTCTCTCCTTTCAAAATCTCATGGACACATGGCATTTAAGTTCTCATGGTTCATGCACACAAATTTAAGCTACATGCTAACCACCAATAAAATTACATCACAGCAAATTATGGCGATGCTTAGCAATCAAGATGCACAATCTACTCCACTCTCATAGTTCATGCATCAACCACAGTAAAAGCATGCTCAGAAACATAGATTTGGATACTCTCCACATTGGTATTGGCCTTCTCCAGCTCCAAGTTCATCTGATGATAGGCAGCCATAGTTTTTGCCTTCTCATATGCCAAAAAGATGTTGGTCCACCCCAGGGAGATACCCAGTAGTAGCTTTCTGTGGGCTTCCTCCAATTCAACAATCTACTGCAGCAGGGGAGTCTCAATGGACTGCCTAAGTTGGGCCATGCCCCTCAGGACATCCCTCCTAAGGTAGGGATTGTCCCTCATTGCATGGAGGATGGTGAGGTAGGGAGGGATGTAAAAAGAATGTTTGGGTGCCATAGGAAGAGAGGAAGTGGAAGGAGCAAAATGTGATTGGTCCTGGGTGGGGGAAGTGAATTTATCAGTGGGTAGGTCTAGTTGTTGGAGGAGGGTAAGAGGTTCTGGGTCTGCTTGTGTTTGTTTATCAGTGAATGTTAGAGGGGGTAGGATAAGAGGTGGGATAGAAGGCATGGGGGGGAAAGAAAATGAGGTAGGCTCACTAGGAGTAGGGGGTGATGGGGGAGGGAAAAAGGGAATGGGGAAAGGTATGAAAGAGAATGATTGGATTATGGGGACAGGATTGGGTGGGGAAAGGACCAGGGGGGTTGGAGTGGTTTGTTGAGGGATGGGTGGGTTTGTCAAAGTGTGAAATGTGGATTTAATGGATGTGAGTTCTGTCTGCATCTGGTCCTGGGTGTGTGTAGTGGTGGATAGTTGGGATTGGATGTCTTAGATGAGGGAGAGGATGAGTGTCAGTGTGTCTGGGATGGGAGGTTGAGTTTGTGTAGAAGATGGCACAGGTTGAAAAGGTGAGGAAGGTGCATGATGAAAAGTGGAAGGAGGGGGAGATTGGGGTTTTGGTGAGTGGTGTGGAGAGGTAATTGGGGAGTCCGAGAGGGGGGTGTAGTTGGTGGGCATGGTGTCAAGGAAACTAGCCATAAAGGCTTGGAATCCTGTGGTTGTGTTAAGGTTGATGTCTATGTCTGTGAATGGGGATGTAGTAGGCATGACAGTAGTGGTGTCTTCTTCAATGTGAGGTGTGTCAGTGGGGATAAAAGGGATTGTGGGTGGTGTCTGGGAGATGGTGGGGGTTGTCTCAGTGGTTTTCCTTTTCTTGTAGGAAATGAGTGGGGGGCTGTCAGGTTTATGTGAAGATGATGGGGGTATTGGGGCTGTGTATTGAGGTAGGGTAGGGGATGTTGGAGTAAAAGGTGGGGGGGATGTGGTAGCTGCTGCAGTAGTGGTGGTGACAGGCTCTGGAATCTCCTATGTAGTAATAGGGGTAGGCTTTGCAACCTCTGCCTCTTCAGATTGCTTAGGAAGGGCCTGAGTCTCAGCCTTCTTCTTCTTCTTCTTCTTCTATGCTTCCATCAGGCTCCTGCTGATTTCCCATTGCCTCTTGGCAAAAGTTGTCGGGGCAAGGGTGGTAGTCTCCTTAGTTTTTGCTATCTTGCATCCCCTTTTATTAACAGCTTGGTGATGACTCTGGCATAGGGAAGTGTATGTGGCTTCTTGTTCTATCCTAGCTTCTCCACCAGGTCCTTCATTACCTCAAAAATCAATCAGGCTGCATGGAAGCCATGGCCCAGAGAGAACGAGTAGACACCATCAGTAATAGGAGCTCTCCTCTCCTGCTGATGGCCTGAGCAATAGATATTCTTTCTCAGGACCTGGTCAATGAAAAGGAGGCCTGGCTCCAACTCTCTTCTTCTGATAGAATCCCCTGAGGCCTTTAATCCTCCAGTCAGAGCCCTTGCAATTGTATCAATTGAGGCACTCAAGGGGGGGGGGGGGGCATATCCACAGCTAGGGTCAAATGCGGCTGGGATGCCCAATACCTCTGCAATCACCTTGGGGCCAACTAACATTTCAAAATCATCAATCAATTCCAGGAGACCTGCTTGTCTATCTTTGTCCTTTGTGACCCTGATGTGCTGGTAAAAGAGTTGCACTAGCCTAGGGTAGGCTAGTGCTGGAATTCCTCTCATCAAGGGTGTCAGGCCCGCCTTGCTCATAAAATGAATGGCAGGGGCAGAGAGAGGCTCCTTCTCAAAGAAGGATAGGTCGAAAGCTATTTCAGGCTCTAATGGGATTGAAGCCATGAGCTCAGAAGGTGTAGAAAACTCAGGGGTTGGCTCCTCCACCTCCTCAACCAATTCCTTCCCTTTTTTCTATGCCTTTGAAGTCTTGACCTTCTTAGCAGCCGGTTCAACAGGGGCCTTATCCTTGCCCCTCTTCTTTGGTGCAATCTTGGGGGCCATTTCAAATTCTACTTTTAAATTAGAGAAAGGGGGACAGAGATCTGAGTGCTTACCCTAAAAAAGGTTTGTCTGATCCATGACAATCGCACCACGAAGATCTCCGAGTAAGAGGGCAATATGGGGATGACGTTAGGAACAAATCTGTAGATTCCTAGTGTGAATGATGGGTTGTAGGATGGACACTGGAGGAGAGAGATAGAAGAGCGCCGGAAGCTAGGGTTTTGCTGGATGAAGAAGGAAGAGAGTACTGGAAAAGGAGACAAGTGCAGGGTTAAAATACTTGCTGCTAAGCTTGGCGCGCTTTGGAACACATCCTGTCACGGGGTGGGAAATGAAACCTAGTGAAGGTTTAATTGGGACTTGGATTGTGCGACAATCTCCCAGGTTTACCTTGGAGCGCGCGACAATATGTGAAGAATTCAATGTGAATTGTGCGAGAGGCTCCCATGCCTCCTTTTGGATTGCGCTGAAGGCTCTGAGGTTCACTTTGAATCTCGCGACAGCCTTTGAATTGTGCGAGAGTCTCTCAGGCCTCCTTTTGAACCCAGCGACAGCAAAGTAGTAAACAGAGAGCATGTGCTCTCCATTATGCCATTTCCATTTGTGTTGTGGCTGGATCCTAGGCATGACTCTCCACCATAGGTACCCCCAGACACATTAAGATAAAAAATTAAAGCATAGACAGCAAAAATCACCATCCAACATTATGCATTCAAGCAAAAATCATCAATTCAAGAGCAGTAATCATCAAACCAAGCATAAAGAAATCCGACCAAACAAGTCCAGATTCAAGTGGAGCCACTAAAATTTTCTAGAGAATTTGAACAAAAGAAAGCAAGGCAAATCTAACAAAACCAAAGTACATATGATACAATATTGACACACCTGTGGATCAGTTTAATGAAGGATTCCCTTGAAAGTGAATGGTGTCCACGGGTTCAGCAGGTTTTTCGAAACAAGGCTTAAGCCTCTGACCATTCACCTTCAAGGTTTTCCCAGACTTGGGATCCTTGACTTCCACAGCACCAGATGGGGAAACACTCATGACAATATAGGGACCTTCCCATCTGGATTTCAGTTTGCCAAGAAAAAATTTAAGTTTGGAGTTAAACAACCAAACCTTGTCACCAACCATGAAGCTCTTTCTCAACAGACCCTTGTCAAAGAAAGCTTTGGACTTGTCCTTGTAGATCCGGGCATTGGCATATGCATCCATCCTCAGCTCATCCAGTTCTGACAGCTGCAGCAACCTGTGATGACCGGCAGAAGTTAGGTCTAGATTTAAATGTTTGATGGCCTAATAGGCCCTGTGTTCTAACTCCACTGGGAGATGACAAGCCTTGCCATAAACCAGTCTGAATGGGGACATCCCAATGGGAGTCTTATAGGCAGTCCTAGAAGCCCATAATGCATCATTTAGCTTTTCAGCCTAGTCCTTCCTGTCAGTCCTCACAGTCTTCTCAAGGGTATGCTTGATCTCCCTATTTGAAATTTCAACTTGCCCATGGCTACCCTATGGGTGAAAGAATATTTCTTGAGCAAGCTCTCGAAATTTTTGTTGCAGACATGGCTACCCCCATCACTGAGGACAACTTGATTATCATTGGTTCTTGTGGCAATATCTTCTACCCATTTTGAAACATAATCTACTGCCACTAAGATGTAATGATAACCATTTGAAGGAGGAAAGGGTCCCATAAAGTCAATACCCCAAACATCAAACAGTTCCACAACAAGGATGGGCTGCAAAGGCATTGAGTTTCTCTTGGACAGCCCTCCTAATTTCTGACATCTCTCACATGTCCTGCAGTGTGTATGGGCATCTCTGAGTAAAGAAGGCCAATAGAACCCACACTGCAAGACCTTGTCAGCTATTTTTCTTCCACTAAAGTGACCCCCACAGGCATTTTCATGGCACATGGCCAAAATACTAGGGACATCACTTTCTGGAATACATTTTCGGATTATTTAGTCTGCATAATACTTGTACAAGCAAGGTTCCTCCCAGAAAAAGAATTTAACCTGTGAGAAAAATAGATCTTTGTCCATTTTGGTCCAATGAGCAGGAATCTTGCCTATAACTAGATAATTTACAATGTGTGCATACCAAGGAACCAAGGATTGGATGGCAAACAATTGCTCATCAGGGAAAACATCATTTGTAAGGTCATCAACACATTTCTCCAACAGAATTCTGGACAAGTGGTCAGCCACCACATTTTCCATACCCTTTTTGTCCTTGATTTCAATGTCAAACTCCTGCAACAGGAGTATCCATCTAATCAGTATGGGCTTAGCATCTTTCTTGGACAATAGGTACTTCAATGCTAAGCGGTCTGTGAAGATTACAATTTTAGACCCAAGTAAGTAAGGTCTAAATTTGTCAACAGTAAAAGCCACTGCCAGAAGCTCTTTCTCAGTTGTGGTGCAATTTAGTTGAGCTTCAGCAAGTGATTTACTGAGATAAGCAATGACCACTGGCAGCTTATCTTTCCTTTGGCCCAAAACAACACCTATTGCCAAGTCGGATGCATCACACATCAGCTCAAAGGGTAGTGCATAGTCAGGTGTTTGGAGTACAGGGGCAGAGGTGAGGCGTGTCTTCAAAGTTTCAAAAGCCTCAAGACATTCAACAAAAAAATCAAAGGGCACATCCTGGCAAAGCAGGTGACACAATGGTTTAGCAATTTTGCTAAAGTCTTTAATGAACCTCCTATAGAATCCTGCATGTCCAAGGAAAGATCTGATTTGTTTGACTGTTCTTGGAGGGGGCAAATTTGCAATGAGGTCAACTTTGGCCTTATCTATCTCAATCCCTTCTCTAGAAACTACAAGGTCCAACACAATACTTTGTGTTACCATGAAGTGGCTCTTTTCCCAACTTAAGACCAGATTAGTCTCCTCACATCTTTGTAAGACCAGGTTGAGGTGTTGCAGACATTAGCCAAAATTGTCCCCATATACAGAAAAATCATCCATAAAAATTTCTAAGAATTTGTCAATCATATCAGAGAATATGGCATACATACACCTCTGAAAGGTGGCTGGGGCATTACACAGCCCAAAAGGCATCCTTCGGTAAGCAAAGGTGCTAAAAGGGCAAGTAAATGTAGTTTTCTCTTGGTCATGAGGGTGCACAGGGATCTGTTGTACCCTGAGTACCCATCAAGAAAACAGTAAAAAACTTTTCCAGCCAACTTATCCAGAATTTGATCAATGAATGGGAGAGGGAAGTGGTCTTTTCTGGTCTTAGAGTTGAGCTTCCAATAATCTATGCAAACCCTCCAGCCAGTAATCTACCTGGCTGGTCTCAACTCTCCAGACTCAGTCATGATGATTGTTATGCCAGATTTCTTGGGCACCACTTAGATAGGTGCCACCCATTTAGAATCAGAAATGAGGTAAATTACCCCAACATCTAGCAATTTAATGATTTCTTTTAGGACCACTTCCTGCATGTGAGGATTCAATTTCCTCTGCATTTCCCTGGAGGGTGTTGAGCCCTCCTCTAAATGGATCCTGTGCATACAGATTGATGCATCTATCCCTCATAGATCTGTAATGGTCCAGCCAATTACCTTTTTATGCTTCCTTAAGACTGTTAGTAATTCTTCCCCTTGCTCATTGGTAAGAGAGGATGAGATAATTATAGGAAGTTTTTTATCTTTCTCAAGGAAAGCATATTTCAATGTTTCTGGAAGCTTCTTGAGATCTAGATCAGGGGCATGTTGGGTGGATGGCAGGATTGGTGTTTTGTTGGTTTGAGGAAGAGGTAGCAATGTAGGTTTCCAAATGGAATGCTGTACTAAGCCCACAGAAGACTTCAATGTGGTCATGTCTTTTGGCATTACAGCAGGGCTTCCTTCCTCTACCATGTCCCACACTTCAGTTAAACTTGTGATAATGTTGCCCCACTCCAACAGAGTGGGCAGTTCTTCTTCATCAACTTCTTCTAGTACATCTACTGCAAAGCTTTCCTCATTGTCCAGCTGAGGGTACTTTGCACTGTTGTACACATTAAGTTCAACCTTCATATGTCCGAAAGTTACCTCCATGATCCCTGACCTGTATTGAATGCATGTATTGGTAGTGGCAAAGAATGGGCTGCCCAAAATAATAGGTATAGGGGAAGTACTCTTGTTGCAACCCATGTCCAAAACAAGGAAGTCAGCAGGGTAAAAGAACTTTTCCACCCCTACAAAGACATCCTCAACCACTCCCATAGGTCTCCTTTCAGACCTATCAGCCATTAACAGCACAATGGGGGTGGGTTTTAGCTCCCCCAAACCTAGCTGCTGATACACACTGTATGGCAGCAGGTTTACACTGGCTCTAAGGTCTAGAAGGGCCCTTCCAATTATGTGGTCTCCAATTATGCAGGGAATAGTGGGTATCCCTGGGTCTTATTACTTCTCAGGCATTGTTATGTTTAATACAAAATTAACTGTATCAGTTGTAAAGACCATTTTGGACAAATGGCCTCTAGCTTTCCTTTTCTGGGTATAGAGGTCTTTCAGAAATTTGGCATAGGCTGGGACCTGTCTAATTGCATCAAGCAGGGGCAAATTGATTTTTACCTGCTTAAAGGTCTCCATCATTTCCTCTACCTGTACATTCTCCTTATCAAAAGGGGTAGGTCCACTCAAAGCTTGAGGAAATGGCAACTGAGGTACTGCTGGTTCCTCAGCTGCATGCCTATGACTAAACTTTTGTTTTTTTCTTTTTTCATCTTTTATCTCCTGCTAAGGCTCAACTACAACCTCTTTATTTTTCTCCTATTGCAGGGTAGCAGGCAATTCTTGACTCTGTGCTCTAACAAATTCCTTTTCACTTTCATTAGAAAATTCCTTGGAGATGACCTCTCCCTGTTCCTTCCCAACCTGGTTGTCTACTAGCCTGCCAGACCTTAAAGTTGTGATGACATTAGCTCCCTCAAAATTTGAGGAAGCTTCTCCAGTCAAATATTGGCCCTTAGGGTTGGCCACTGGCTGGCTTGGCAACCTGCCCTCTTCTCTTTTGGCCAATGAATTGGATATTTGGCCTAACTGTTCTTCCATTTTCTTTATGCTTTGACTGTGAGAAGTCACAGTCTAAGTTAAGACTCCAAGGCTTTGTAATGAGGTCAAAACCTGTCCCTCAAAAGAAGCATTTCGGGGCTGAGGTAGGGGAACTACCAACTGATTCTGCTGTTGGGGCAGCTGCTGATGCTGAAAATTTGACCTTGGGGCATATCCCTGATTAAATTACTGCTGTGGCCTTTGAGGTAAGGCCAACATTTGTTGTGGCTGCATGTAATTATCTTGTCTCCACCACAGATTTGGGTGGTCCCTCCACTGGTAATCAGCATTTTGGTGCTGGTATCCAAATGGTTGTTTATTATAACCAACAGATTATTGCTGGCTAAATGATTGGGTAGCAGCAGCTTGTTCCATCACATACTCAGGATATTGCCCTGTAGATGGGCACTCTTCCACTGTGTGTTGTAGAGATTTGCATATCAAACATGCCTCCATCACCCGTGCAACCAATCTAGGTTGCACCACAGTTAAGAGTTTATCAAACTTATCAGAAAGATTGGCCATCTGCATGTTTAGGTCATTATTCCCATGTACTTCATACATCTTTCCTCTGGAGGTTTTAGCTTATCCCAATTTAGGAGAAGGCTCTTGAACAGTTCGTGACAAGGACATCTTTTGGAAAGCATTTTCACTGATGACCTCGAACAAGTCCCATGCCTCATCAGCTGTTTTATGCATGTAAGTTCCACCACAAGAGGCATCTACCATGTCTCTGCTTTTCTCATCAATCTCGTTATAGAAGCTCTGGACAAGCTGCCAGTCAGGGATCTTGTGGTGGGGACACTGTTTGAGAATCTCCTTGAATCTGTCCCATGCTTGATTAAAATCTTCAGTTGGGGATTGGGCAAAAGCAAGTATTGCTTTCCTCAACTGGCTGGTTTTTGTCTCTGGGAAGAATTTGCTCAAAAATCTTGTCTGGAGGTCTTTCCAAGAGGTGATGCTGTTGTTTGGGAGAGTAGCTAACCAGGTGTTGGTCCTGTCCTTTAGGGAGAAAGGAAAGAGCCTTAATCTGGTGGCTTCTGGTCCCAAACCAGCAATGGAGAATGTTGTGCACAGGGCCAAGAATTGGTCAATGTGTTTGTAAGGGTCTTCCTTGCTGAGCCCATGGAAAGAAGGAAGCATTTGGATGATTGAGGTTTTAATCTCATAGTTTCCCTGAACATTCGGGAATTGAATGTTGAATGGGGAATTATAATCATCAGGAGTATTCAATTCCTTCAATGTTCTGGGTTGCTCTTCACTGACTGCTATCTCAATTTCAGTAGGGGGTTCAACTGTGGTGTGTCGGGGCCTTCTTGGTCTTCTGCCCCTTTCTATCTCAGGGTTAGGAGGCTTTAATGTAGGACTGAGGGATCTCCTTCCTAACATGCACACACACCAACAGCAGGGAAGACTACTTGCAGACACATTGCAATTAACAAAATTACAACCATCCTAATCAATTGCTATGGAATATTCAAAGGAGAAATAGACTGAGGTTTTGAGGGTTAGAGAAGTGCAAACAGAGGTAGCTAGACTCCAACTGCAGTTCAACTTTCCTCTCTGCTTCTGTCCAGATCTGCAAGAAAAATTCCAAATGTAAATCAGCAGTATCAATTATTCACAAGCACAGCTACCAAAGAATAAAAAAAAATAAAAAAATCTAGGGTCTACTAATAGATCAAGATTCCCTGGCAGCGGCGCCAAAAACTTGTTAGGCTATTTTAAGTGCTTGTTGCTAACTTTATTGGAAATAGTGATAAGAATGGGGTTAGTGAAAATCAAAGGTGGATTGAAGAGCAGCAAGCCTAAAAATACACAGTCCTGCAAGATACATGGCCTGTTGTAGCAAGTTTTAATAAGTAAGAGTCTGTCCCACAGGGAAATTGATCTAAAGCACCAAGGGAGCCATCTTTAGTAGGCCCTCCAGATCTGACTACAGATTTGACAATCCTAAATGGAAGGGGATTTAAGGTCACTATTGTCTAAATTCTAAGGTAACTTAATGCCTAAACTACAGAAATGGTTGGGAAGAATGGAGTGTGAGAAAATAAATATAAAAAGGTGAGAAGTAAGCTATTAGGTACAGATCTGATGGGTTTTATAACTCAGACTCAGATATGCTGTTATAGAAATCCTGTCCAATGGCTACATTATCACCAAAGAGGAGAAAGGATCGAACTCACTCCTGTGCCATGATTCAATCCCTTATGGTTATAACCTGTCCACTTAAATGGCCACAGACTATCCAATAGGGGAACCACAGTCTAGAGATGGGTTAGAACAAGTTTATCATTGTAGGCACTACTTCTTCCAGGCTACCAACTCAAGAATCCATAGGAATCTCAACCTCTAAAGTTCTGTGTGTGGGGTTAGGCCTGCAATGTGCACTAACCTGGACACACAGAACCAGCAAGAGTTTGAGCACTTAAGGTCTAGCTGTTCACTACTTTAGAAAGACAGCAGTGATCCAGTCACAAGCCTACAATCTCTACAGCCTGATCAGATCTGCTATCTGATGGTGGGTCAATATAAATACTGGGGAGTTTGTCTTTGCACAGTCTCTCACAAGGCTATAAGCACAAGTGCAAAGAAGAAGAATCTGTCTTAGATCTGTGGATTGGCCTCACCCTAGGGCTATAATCTGTCCACTTGAATGGTCACAGACTATCCAGAAAGGCTATCCTCCTCACAGAGGTCTGAGACAGAACAAGAGGATTGCTGCCACCACCATGTTCACAAGGCCACCAGCTCAAGCTCCCATGGGAATTCAGACCTAGTGGATCCTGTGGTGGGGCATAGGCCTGCAATGTGCCTAACCTGGACACACAGGTCACTTGGATCTAATTAAATCCTTAAAAATGATCCTCCATTGCTTACAATATGACCTAGCAATGGAAGATCTCAAGGCGGCAGCCTTGTACAGAACAACTCTCAACTTTCAATCCCATACATGCATAAGATCCTATCATAAAACTCCATTAAAACTATTCCAAATAAATATACAAAGGTATAGCCAGCAAGTACTGGACTATGGAGAGAGTAAAAAGGGAAAAAGAAACTGCCTAAACCTTAACCTTAGCCTACTGCAATTCTACAGCTGAATCAAGAAGATGAAGTCTGAAAAAGTCCCTTAAACCTAAACTAGGCTTAGGCTTATATAGCAGTCAGCTGTCTCAGAATGAG
Organism: Chloranthus sessilifolius; assembly: GCA_021018995.1. Lineage (NCBI taxonomy): Eukaryota > Viridiplantae > Streptophyta > Magnoliopsida > Chloranthales > Chloranthaceae > Chloranthus > Chloranthus sessilifolius. Next base: position 63,796,409 of record CM037586.1, read on the forward strand.
GGTTAGGAAAACCATAATTTTATCAATGCAATAACGACCCATTTTTATCCCTTGGATGCCTCGAGGCGTGTGCACAGAGATTAGAGCATTGCAGTGTGTGCCCTAGTTCTGAAAGTTCCCAAATTGCCCCTACAGAAGGGGGAAGAAGTTAAGATCCCGAGCCTCGCTAGGTAGCAAGGACTTCTAGGTCTTGGCGTGTGATAGAGTTGGTGTCACGAGATTGAATTTACTTGAAGCTCTTGCAGTCGCGGGATTGATAATTTGGCCATCGCAGGATTGCTTTAGTTGTCGCGAGATTGCTCTTTCCTTTTAAATGGCGTGGGAATTGTGCGCGTGGCTCGTTCTTTGGTGAATCCCGCGGGGATCCTCGTGAAGAAGCACGGTGCATGGGCTTCTGGATCGCGTGAGTAGTTCCCTAAAGGTCTGTATCCCACGACCACTGCACGACAGCTACGCGCAGGAATGCCTGGAGCTCTCTCTCCTCAGTGAATCGTGTGAAGCTTGAAGGCTCCTTTCTTGAGCTGCGCAAGACTGCGAGAGAGCTTATGACTGGGCCTCGCGAGAACTACACGAAGTATGGTTTTTACTCCCTTCTGTCATCCATCTGTGCAAGAACAACGCGACCAATTAGTGTGCTGCCTTTAGAAGCCCGCGACAACTGCGCGAAGCATTCTTTCTGGTTCAATTGAACCCTACGACATCTGCGCGAGGCATTCTTCTTGAAAATTTTCTGCTTTGCTATGCCTATGCTGTAGCCAATTCTCTGTCTGGGTCCAACCTTCTTTCTTCGGAGGAACTTCTGGGGCAACAGCAGGCTTCTTGGCATGGTTAGGGCCTTATTTACAGCTGCTGCTTATTACCTACAGGATAGACTTAAAACACATTTATTAAATGATTAAGGGTCTAACAGAGATTAAGTTAAGGGGTGAAAAGTGGTACTTTTTAGGTCTTAACACAAATGACTGAAATTAACAAGCACACACATCAAACATAAACAAAATAGCTATGATACATAAGTTACAAGACTGTGGATCATTTATCAATAGGAAGTTCTTGAAGGTAAAGGGTGGCAAAGGGCTCCATAGAAATTTCTACACAAAATTTGAGTCTCTGCCCATTCACCATCATGATCTTCCTAGAATTGGGATCCATTATTTTCACAACACCAGATGGGGAGGCATGGATGATAGTGAAGGGTCCATCCTATCTGGATTTTAACTTCCTTGAAAAACCTTTAGCTTAGATTTAAACAACAATACCATTGCACCTTCCTTGAAGTCCTTCTTCAACAACCCCTTGTCAAAGTATGCCTTAGCCCTCTCCTTGTAAATCCTGGAGTTGGGATGAGCATCCAATCTGAGCTCCTCTAGCTTTGACAGTTGCAGCTTCTTGTGTACACCAGTAGCAGTTAGATCAAAATTTAGAGTTTTAATAGCCCAATAAGCTCTATGTTCTAACTCCACTGGTAGATGACAAGCCTTGCCATAAACTAGTCTGAAAGGGGACATACCAAATAGGGGGTCTTATAGACAGTCCTATAAGCCGACAAAGCATCAGTCCGCTTCACAGCCTAGTCCTTTCTATCTGTCCTCACTGTCTTCTCCAAGATGTGTTTAATCTCCCTATTTTAATTTTCAACTTGCCAACTGGTCTGTGGGTGGTAGAGAGTTGCAATCCTGTGGGTAACAACATACTACTTGAGCAAGCTCTCGAAGTTTCTATTACAGAAGTGGCTGCCCCCATCACTAATGATGGCTCTAAGAGTGCCAAATATGGAGAAGATATTTTCTTTAATGAATTTCAGGATAACCTTATGGTCATTGGTCCTTATGGCAGCTGCTTTTGCCCATTTTGAAACATAGTCCACAGCCACAAGGATAAAATTGTAACCATTTGAAGGTGAAAATGGGCCCATAAAATCAATTTCCCAAATATCAAACAAGTCTACAACAAGGATGGGCTGCAGTGGCATTGAATATCTTCTTAACATGCCACCCATCCTTTGGCATCTTACACAGGCCTTGTAATGTACATAGACATCCTTAAAAAAGGAAGGCCAATAGAAACCACACTGTAGAACCTTAGCTGCTATTTTTCTTTCACTGAAATGACCCCCATAGGTATTTTCATGGCACATGCTCAGAATACCAGGGAAGTCACTCTCAGGGACACATTTCCTTATAATTTGGTTTGCATAGTACTTGTATAGACAAGGATCTTCCCAGAAAAAGAACTTGACTTGTGAAAAGAACAAGCCTTTATCTATTTTGGTCCAATGGGAAGGGATCCTGCCAACAGCCAAGTAATTCATAATGTTGGCAAACTAAGGTACAGTAGACTGAATAGCAAACAATTTCTCATCCGAGAAAAAATCATTAATTGGTGCAGCTGCACATTCATCTAACAAAATTCTAGACAAGTGATCAACCAACACATTCTCTACTCCCTTTTTATCTTTGATCTCAAGATCAAACTCTTGCAACAGGAGGATCCATTTGATCAATCTAGGCTTAGCATCCTTCTTGGATAGTAGGTATTTGAGGGCTGAGTGGTCAGTATATACAATAATTTTAGACCCAAGTAGGTAAGGTCTAAATTTATCCACAACAAAAACAACAGCCAAAAGCTCCTTCTTAGTTGTGGTGTAATTGAGCTGAGCTTCTGCCAGTGTCATGCAAGCATAGTGCACCACACAGGGCAGCTTCTCCTTTCTCTGTCCTAATACAGCACCTACAGCCAGGTCTGATGCATCACACATCAGCTCAAATGGGAGAGAGTAACCTGGGGCCTGGATTATAGGGGTAGATGTGAGATACTTTTTCAAGACTGCAAAGGCCTCAAGGCATTCAACAGAAAATTCAAAAGGCATATCTTGGTAGAGCAGGTGACACAAAGGCTTTACAATTCTGCTGAAGTCCTTAATAAACCTCCTGTAGAATCCAACATGTCCTAAAAAGGATATGATTTGTTTGATAGTTCTGGGTGGGGGCAAGTGTGAGATCAAGTCAATTTTAGCTCTATCCACCTCAATGCCTCTGTGAGAAACCACATGGCCTAACATAATTCCTTGTGTTACCATAAAGTGACTCTTTTCCCTGCTTAAGACCAAATTGGTCTCTTCACATATTTGCAACACTAGGCTGAGGTGGTTCAAGCATTGACTAAAACTATCCCCATATACAGAGAAACAATCCATGAAGATCTCTAAAAACTTGTCAATCATATCAGAGAAGATAACATATATGCATCTCTGAAATGTGGCTGGGACATTGCATAGACCAAAAGACATTCTCCTGTAGGCAAAAGTGCCAAAGAGACATGTAAAGGTGGTCTGCTCCTGATCTTAAGGGTACATAGGTATTTGGTTATAATTGAGTATCCATCAAGAAAGCAATAAAATGCATTCTCAGCCAATTTGTCTAGAATTTGGTCAATGAAGGGGAGAGGGAAGTGGTCTTTTCTGAATTTGGAATTGAGCTTTCAGTAATCAATGCAAACTCTCCAACCAGTGGTCTCCCTAGTTGGCATCAACTCTCTAAAATCAGTAGTGACAACTATTATGCCTGATTTTTTGGGAACCATTTGAATAGGTGATACCCATTCCGAATTTGAAATTGGGTAAATTACCCCTACATCCAATAATTTCACCATATCTTTCAAGATCACCTCCTGCATGTGAGGATTTAACTTTCTCGATATCTCCCTAGAGGATTTTGAACCCTCTTCCAGGTGCATTTTGTGTATACAAACTAAGGCATCAATCCCCACAAGATCAGCAATTATCCAACCTATTGCCCTTTTGTATTTCTTGAGAACACTCAACAATTCTTCCTCTTGCTCACTAGTGAGAGAGGAAGAGATAATCACTGGAAGATTTTTTTTTTGTCCCAAGAAGGCATACTTTAATGTGTCTAGCAGCTACTTAATCTCCAAATTAGTGGGACTTTCAATGGAAGGCAACAAAAGTGCCTTGGTAGTTTGAGGAAGGGGCAACAATGTAGGTTTCCAGCAAGAATGCTGCACTAGGCCCACAGAAGACTCTATTGTGATGTTGTCTTCTGTCATGAAAGCTTGGGCCTCCTCAACCTCACTCCAAACATTTTTCAGGTTCTCAAAAATATTATCCCAATCCAACAGATTAGATAATTCTTCTTCTACAAGGCCATCTAGTACATCTATTACACAACAATCCTTAATATCCATCTGAGGCTGCTTGGCTGCATTGTACACATTTAATTGGGCCTTCATATTTCCAAAGGTCACCTTCATCACCCCATACCTGCATTGAATGCAAGCATCAGCAGTGGCTAAGAATGGCCTGCCCAAGATGGCAGGAATGGGGGTTTTACTTTTAAAGGGTCCATGTCTAAAACTAGGAAATTAGCAGGGTAGTAGAACTAGTCCACCCCCACCAAAACATCCTGCAGCACACCCATAGGTCTTCTCTTAGACCTGTCAGCCAGTTGGAGCACAATTGGAGTTGGTTTTAGCTCCCCCAAACCTAGCTCCTCATATACTGAATATGGGAGTAGGTTTACACTGGCCCTCAAGTCCAAGAGGGCTCTACCTATGGTGTGGTTTCCAATTATATAGTAGATGGTAGGTACCCCTGGGTCTTGTAGTTTTTTAGGTGTGGCTATGGACAACACTGATTTCACATCTTCTACAACAAAGACCTTTTTGGACAACTGAACTCTTACTTTTCTCTTTTGTGTACAAAGGTCCTTTAAGAATTTGGTGTAGGCAGAGACCTGTTTTATGACATCAAGCAGGGGTAAATTAATCTTGACTTGCTTGAAGGTTTCTATCATTTCCTCCATCTGAGAATTCCCCTTATCAAAAGGAGATGGGCTAGTAAGCGCATAAGGAAATGGCAGTTGTGGTACTGCTGGTACCGCAGCTGCATGCCTAGCAATATCATGATCAAATTTTTATTTTTTTCTCTTTTTTCATTTATTGCTTATTGTTAGGCTGTTTTAGGTGCTTGTTACTAACTTTATTAAAGACAGTGAAAAGAATGGGATGAATAAAATAGAGTGAGAATGACAGAGCAGCAAGCCTAAAATATGCACAATCCTGCAAGATACAGGGCCTGTTGTTGCAAGTTTTGATAAGTAAGAGTATGTCCCATAGAGAAATTGATCTTAAGCTCCAAGGGAGCAATCTTTAGTAGGCCCTCCAGATCTGACTACAGATCTGGAAATCCTAAATGGAAGGGGATTTAGGGTCACTAAAGTCTAAATTCTAAGGTATCCTAATGTCTAAACTATAGAAAGGGTTAAGAAAGAAGATGGAGTGAGAAAATAAATATAAAAGGGTGAGAAGTATGCTATTAGGTTCAGATCTGATGGGCTTCATGACTCAAATTCAGATATGCTGCTATAGAAGTCCTGTCCAGTGGCTACATTATCACCACTGAGGAGAAAGAATCCAACTCATCTCAGTGCCATGATCCAATCCCTTTATGGCTATAACCTGTCCACTTAAATGGTCACAGATTATCCAATTGGGGAACCACAGTCCAGAGATGGGTTAGAACAAGTTTATCATTGTAGGCACTACTTCATCTAGGCTATAAGCACAAGAATCCATAGCAAACCTCAACCTCTAAAGTGCTATGTGTGGGGCTAGGACTGTATGGGAGCATGTTAGCCCAGACACATAGAACCAACAAGAGTTTGAGTGCAGCTTAGATCCAGCTGTTCACTGCTTTAGAGAGATTGCAGTGATCCAATCGCAAACCTACAATCTCTATAACCAAACCAAATCTGCTATCTGATGGTGGGTCTATACACATACAGGGGAGTTTTTCTCAGCACAATCTCTCACAGGGCTACAAGCACAAGTGCAGAGAAGAATAATCTGTCTTGAGTCTGTGGGTTGGCTTCACCCTAAGGCTATAACCTATCCACTTAAATGGTCACAGACTATCCCAGAGGCTATCCTCTTCACAAAGCTCAAGATAGAACAAGAAACATTGCCGCCACCACCATGTTCACAAGGCTACAAAAGCTCATTGCTCCCATTGGGACTTCAGATCTAGTGGGTCATGTGGTGGGGCTAGGCCTGTATGGGAGCATGTTAGCCCAGACACACAGGTCACATGGATCTGAATAAACCATAAAATCAGTCCTCCATTGCTTGTAATACGTCCTAGCAATGGAGGATCTCAAGATAATAACCTTGTACAGAACAACTCACAAAAATCCCATAAAAGTAAAACACCCTATCATGAAACTCCATTAATCTATTCCAACCAGTCATACAAAGGCATAGCCAGCAAATGCTGGACTATGGAGAGAAGAAAAAGTAAAAAGAAAACTACCTAAAACTTAGTAGAGATATGTAGCTACTACAAGAAGAAGAAGAAGATAGACTAAGTTCTATTCTAAGCAGAGAGTCTCCCTAAACCTAAACCAGGCTTAGGTTTATATAGCAGTTAGTTTGGCGACGCATTAGGGTTAGGAAACCCTAATTTTAACGATGCCACATAGCCTAATATTGTCCCTTGGATGCCTCGGGGCGCATGCATAAAACTTAGAGCGTTGGAATGCATGCCCTAAGTGCTGGAAAATCCCAAAATGTCCTCTGCAAAGGTGAGGGAGAGTTAGAGTTCAGAGCCTCGCTAGGTGGTACTGGTTTCCAAGACTACCGCGTGGTAGCATGGTCTTCGCGAGGTTGGATTAGCTTGAAATTCTAGCCATCGCGGGGTTGTCTTAGTTGCAGCTGAAGCAGTCGCGCGATAGAGCATTGAATTCTCGCTGAATTGCTCTGGTCTTCGCGAGATTGCACTTTCCTTCTGAATGGCGTGGGAATCGTGCGAGCAATTTGTTTCACACTGGATCTTCGCGAGGATCCTCGCGAGAACGTGATGTGCATTGGTCTCTGAATTGTGCGAGAGATTTTTTTGAAGTTTTACATCCCGCGGCCACTGCGCGCCGAAATACCTGGAGCTCTCTCTCCTCAGTTGATCTGAGTGAAATGCGTGAGGTTTGGGAGCTGCTTTCTTGAGTTATGCGAAACTATGTGAGCAGTTATAATTGAGCTTTGCGAGATCTGCGCGAAGTATGATTATGAAGCCCCTCTGCCACTCAACTGCGCGAGAACAGTGCGGGCAATTGGAAATGAAGTTTTGGGAGACTCGTGAGGACTGCGCGAGGCTTAATTTTTGAATCCTTTAAAGCTTGTGAAAGCTGTGCGAGGTTCAATTCTTGTCTAGGTTCAGCTTTCATCCTTCTGAGGGACTTCTGGGGCAAAAGTGGGCTCCTTAATAGGGTTCAGGCCTTATTACAGCTGCTGTTTATTACCTACAGAAATGACTTAACACACATTTATTAGATGGCTAAGGGTCTAACAGAGGCTAAGTTAAGGGGTGAAAAGTGGTACTTTTCATGTCTTAATACTTATTGTTGGGGCTCAACATCAGCCCCTTTTTTTTAATATTCTTCTACACTTACATTTTTTTCTTTTTCATTTTCCATGGTCTCTTTAGTTGTCCTGCCCATTTGATTGTCAACCACCTTACCACTCCTTAGGGTAGTAATTACATTAACCTCCTCATGAGTAGAGGAGTCTTCTCTAATTATGTACTGCCCTTTAGGGTTAGCCAAGAGTTGACTAGGCAACCTGCTCTCCTCTCTCTTATTCAAAGCATTACAGATTTGACCCAGCTGGTCTTCTATTTTTTTATGCCTTGCCCATGAGAGTTTACAGTTTGTGCTAAGTTTCCTAGATTTTTATGCAACCAATCAACGCTGCATCACATTCATCAATTTATCAAATTTTAAGCTTAGGTTGTCTACCTTCCTTTCTAATTCACTCTAAACCTTGACCTCATACATGCCACCTCTAGAGGTGGATTCTTTCACCATTCTAGCTGGTCTGACTGTCATTGCGGGACAGTGACTCCTGCTACATAGAATTCTCACTTATCATGTCAAACAAGTCCCATGCCTCATTAGCTGTCTTGTGGAGGTAAGTACCCCCACAAGAGGCATCCACCATGTCCCTACTTTTGGGATCAATTCCTTGGTAGAAGACTTGTACAAGCTGTAACTACGGAATTTTATGGTGGGGACATTATTTTAAAATTTCTTGAAACCTTTCCCATGCTCCATGAAAATCTTTAGTTGAGGATTGTGTAAATGAAAGTATGCTCATCCTCATCTGACTAGTTTTATTCATAGGGAAGAATTTTGCTAGAAATTGGCATTGGAGATACTTCCATGTCTGTATGCTGTTGGCTGGGAGCCAGGAGAGCCAAGTGCTTGCTTTATCCTTTAGAGAAAAGGGAAAAAGTCTAAGTTTGGTGGCTTTTAGTCCCAATCCAGCAATGTTAAATGTAGTGCAAAGTGCCAAGAACTCATCGATGTGCTTGTAAGGATCTTCTTGACTAAGCCCATGATAAGATGGCATCATGTTGATGGTGGAGGACTTAATCTCATAATTTCTCTCAACTGAAGGAAATTGATTGTAGAAGGGGGATGTATATGCCCCAGGTGTATTATATTCCTTCAGTGTCCTCTGTCTCTCAGCCATCGCAGCTGGCACAGTATCAACAACAGGGGCTTGTGTAGTGTTTCTCAGTCTAAGGATCTTTTCTACCTCACAATTTGGAGGTTCTAATTCAGGGTTAAGGGACATTCTACCAAGCATATATACACAGAACAGCAAATAAAGAAAACACTCACAGCACAAGAAAAAAAATCATTTTATAAACATAGAAATTACTAACAAGTACTCTGAGCTACTGGAAATCAATACAACAGAAAATGGAACTAAAATGTAGGGAGAAAAAATGCAAACTAGAGGTAGCAAAGCTCCAGCTGCAGCTCTAATTTTCCCCCTTCTGCTACTATCCAGGTCTGCAAAAGTCAATAAAAAATTAGTAGTACTTTTATTCAAAAATAGCCACTGCTACAAATGAATATACACTCAGGTCTACTAAAAAGATCAAGATCCTCGACAGTGACGCAAAAAACTTGTTGGTCATTTAAATTCGATTGTGCTGTCTTTATTAGTTTGAAAACAGATGGGAAAAAGAATCCAATATAAAATAACACGAAACAAAATCAAAGATGGAAGACAAAGCACAAAACCAAATTACAGTCCTGTAAGATCCAGAGCTGTTGTAACAAGTTTTAAAGTAAGAGTTTGTCCAACAGAGAAATTGATCTAGAACCCAAAAAGGATTGTATTAGTAGGCCTCTAGATCTGGCTACAGATCTGGCAATCCTAAAAAAGGGAGTGTAGTGCCCTAACTAAAACCAAAACTAAAAAAAAAAAGTAAAATGCAATCCTATACTAAAGAAAGGTTTCAAAGAAAGATGGTGGTGTGGTAAAACAAAGTTAAAATTGATGAGAAGTAGACAGCTACTAAAGTTATATCAGTCATGCAACTCAGATTTAGAGCTATCTCTACAGTAATCCTTCAAATGCCTACAAGCACATCTGTAAGGAATAAGAATCTAACTCAACCCCTGTGATTTAACTTGGTCTCTTAAGGCTATAACCTGTCCACTGAAATAGTCACAGACTATCCAATAGAGAGGATCAAATCACAGATATTAAATCAGAAAATCAACCTGATCCAAGGGCATGGATTGATCTTAAGGCTATAGCCTGTCCACTTGAATTGTCACAGACTGTTCAATAAACTTCCTCCAACCTCTGGGTCAAACTAGAACATGAATATCATTACAAACACTATGTTTTCCAGGCTACAAGCTCAGGCATCTATAGGAACAAACAACTCCTAAAAAACCAATAGAAACCATAGTTATTCAGAAGATATTTGAGAACATAAATGTAGCTGGTCATTGCTACAAAAGGCCTGCAATGACTCAGCTCACAAGTCTATAATCTCTACAGAGAATCAGATCTAACATTTGATGATGATAATATAAAACAGAGGGGAGCTTGTCCCTGCCACAATCTCTCATAAGGCTACAAGCTCAAGTGTGGAGGATAAGAATCCATATCAGATTTGTGGCTTAGAATCACCCTAGGGCTATAGTTTGTCCACTCAAATGGTCACAGGCTATCCATAGAGGCTATCCAAATCACCGAGGAATGAGATGGAATAAGAAAATTACTGCTACCACCATGGTTATAGGGCTACAAGCTCAAGCTTCCATGAGAGCTTCAAATCAGTAAAATCTTATGTGGATGGCATAGATCAAAGAATACTATGTGGGACACAGAAAAATAAGAGATTGAATAAGCATTAAAACAAACATTTCATTGATTTAAACAAATAACTTACAATGAAAGTCCTCAAGGCAGCAGCCTTGTGCAGAACAGCCCTCAATTGATCCCAAAGTTTATACAACCCATTACAAGACTGAAATAAACTATGCCTAATGGTTTACAGAGATCATAGCCAGCAAGTGCTGGGCTAAGGAAGAAGAAAAGAGAAAAGGATGATGATCTAATCCTAACCCAACTCTGACCTAAGCTCTTAGCCAAAATTAGGTTGAGGAAGAGATCGGTTTCTAAACTAGATTATAGTTTATATACTCAGTCACTAATGCCTTGGCCAATAGGGAAGAAAACTCTAATTTTATTATAGACGTGGCTCCTTTGCAGCCCTTAGATGCTTTGGGATGTGTGGGAATAGATTAGGGCCTCGAGATGAGTGCCCAAGACATGTGGAAATTCCCAAAGGGTCCCTGTGTATGGATTGGGAAGTGTTAAGTACTAAAAAATACCATTTTTTACCTCTTAACCCAGCCTTTATTGTTCCTTAGAGCCATTTAATAATCCTCTTTTGAGTGTGTTTGTAGTTAAGAATAAAATTGCAACTTAGTACAACAGTCCACTCATTTGGAGGCTAAAGAAGAGAGTTTTAAAGCCAAGCCTTGAAGCAGATGCATGAACAGAGGATATACCATGGTGGTATACACCTTGGTGATCATTTTGGTAGCCCAAGTGTGCACTAGAAGTCGAACAGATGAAAGAAGAGTAGACCCATGCAAAGGAGACTGTTGCAACAGTCTATGCATAATAGCAGCAATGCAGAGAAGAGTTTTCACGTAGCTGAAAGCAAGCTTGTAAGGCTCTTGCATAGGTTAATTCACACAGAAGGAAGCATCGTGAGTATCCCTCGCAGCCCAGTTAGGCAGCGAAACAAGGAGCTCGCACACATCTCACATAACTCATAAGTGAAAAGAGCTTAAAAGAAGACCTCGCAAAGTTTTCGCGAAGGTCAAAGCTGTAGACAAGTCCTTGCGAGGATCTCACGAGGTTCAGCCAGTTTAAGAGGGCAGAGGCTCGTGCAGCCAAAGAGGAGAGAGATGCCCAAAATATTTTCCTCGAAGACCTCACGGAGACCTCGTGGGCCTCCAAGACAGAGCCAGCCATGTGAGATGTTCAGCTCATCCTAGCAATCAATGTCGTGTAGCTCAACTTTCATCATCGCGACAGCCTAGTAAGACTCAATGTAGACTAGTGAGAGCTTCATGACTTGAGCACCACCTTCTCGAGCTACACTACTTAATGCAAAAGAGACCTCACAAAGCTCATTCCACTGCAAGATGCATCACTTGACAGCTTCGCGGGAAGCCAAAATGCTGCACTTGTCTACGCGAAGCACGGGATCCCCACTTCTCATTCTAAGCTCAGGGACTTTTTGAGGATTTACACATTGCTAGGGCACTCATCCCGAGGCCCTAATCTATTCCCACACATCCCGAGGCATCCAATGGCTGTAAATAAGCTACGTCTATCATAAAATAAGGGTTTTCTCTCTTGGCCAAGGTAGTGAGAACTGAGTATATAAGCTGCACTATTTTAGAAATAAACTATCTTTCCTTCAACCTTAGTTGGCTAAGAGCTCTAACAGATTAGGGCTAGGGTTAGATCATTTCTTCCATTTTTCTTTTCTTCTTTCTTAGTCTAGCACTTGCTCGCTAACTTCTTTCTTAGTCCAGCACTTGCAGAAGTTGTTACCTTTGAGGGCAAAGGTTGTAAGATTCTATTATAATTTTATCAGTTTTATTGCTTTAATTAGATCTATAGTCTCAGTGTTTTTCTTGTCTAGAAATCTATTAGATTTAAACATAGATGCCTATAGGTCTAAGACCCCCATTATTGTTTGAGTTATTTTGCCTTGCAACAATGGTGGCAGCAACAAGCTTATTATTCTGTCTCAGGCCTCTGTGATTGAACCCTCTCCCTTAGATAGTCTGTGACTATTTAAGTGGACAGATTATAGCCTTAAGAGGGGTCTAAATCACAGATCTGAGATAGATTCTTCTTCCCTGCACATGAGCTGGTTAGCCTTATGAGAGATTATGCAAAGCCAAACTGCCCTCTGTTTGCAGTGCCATCATTAGATTGTAGATTTGATTTGGTTGCAAAGATTGCAGACTTGTGAGCTGGGTCATTGTAGGCCTTTTATAGCAATGACCAGTTGAGTCTAAAGCCTCTTTTGGCCCTTGATTTGAGGTGGTTTCCACCTAATCTTGAGGACTGATTGCTCCTATGGATGCCTGTGCTTGTAGCCTTACAAACATAGTGTCTGCAATGGTTTTCCTATTCCAATTTAACCCATTGCAAGGAGGAAATCTCTTGGATAGTCTGTGACCATTTAAGTGGACAAATTATAGCCTTAGGATCAATCCCTTCAAGCGATTGAGCCTCCTATATTGAATAATCTATGACCATTTAAGTGGACAGGTTATAACCTTTGGAGGAGTCTAGATTGCAAGGTTACTTTGGATTCTTTTACCTTATTGATGTGCTTGTAGCCTGCAGAAGGATTCTTGCAGAGTCAACCCTAAATTTGAGTTGCATAGCTGATTTACTCATAGCTGCTTACTTCTCATAATTTTATCTTTATTTTCCACACAAGCATCATCACCCTTCTATAATTTACGACTGTACTTTGTGTTTGTAGTAGATTAGTTGTGACACTTAAACTCTCTTTTTAGGATTGCCAAATCTGGAGGGCCCACTAAAAAAACCCTTTGTAGTTAAAGATCAATCATCCCTGTGGGACTAACTCTTACTTACTCAAAACTTGCTACAACAGCCCTGTATCTTGTAGGTCTGTGTTTATTTTAGACTTGCTATTTTGTGTTTTTCAATCCACTTTTGATTTATTTTTACTAATACATTCTTACCACTATTTTCAAATAAAGTTAATAGCAAGCATTTGGAATACCTCAACAAGTTTTTGGCGTCGTTGTCGGGGATCTTTGATCTATTAGTAGACCTGAGGTTTTGCTTCTTGTTTACTAAATTCAGTTATACCAGTGCCTTTAATTGAATAAAGGTACAACTGATTTTTATTGGAATTTTTATAGATTTGGACAGCACCAGAAGGGAAAAGCTAGAGCTGCAGCTGGAGTTTAGCTAGCTGTTGTTTGCATTTCTTTTACCCTAAAATTCAATTCCATTTTTGTTGAATTCCCTGACATTAGTTTGGTTATAAATTTTGTTTAGCTGTAATTTTTGTTTGCAAATTATTTAAGTGTGCTGTGAGTATTTTCTTTACCTGCTATTCTGTGTGTGTATGCTTAGTAGAAGGTCCCTTAACCTTGAATTAGAACCTCCACATCCTGAGGTAGAAAGGGTACTTAGACTGAGGAACACCACACCAACCCCTGTTATTGAAACTATGCTAGATGTGATGGTTGAGAGGCAGAGGACACTGAGGGAATAAAATGCACCTGGGGCATATACATCCCCCTTCTGCATTCAATTTCCTTCAGTTGAGGGAAATTATGAGATTAAGTCCCCCACCATCAATATGCTGCCATCTTTCCATTGGCTCAGTAAGGAAGATCCTTATAAGCACATCGATGAGTTCTTAGCACTTTACACCATATTTAACATTGCTGGCTTGGGACCGAAAGCCACCAAACTTAGTCTTTTTCCTTTTTTCCTAAAGGACAAAGCCAGCACTTGGCTCTCCGGGCTCCCAGCCAATAGCATAGAGACATGGAATGATCTCCAATGTCAATTTCTGGCAAAATTCTTCCCTATGAATAAAACTAGTTAGATGAGGACGAGCATACTTTCATTTTCTCAATCCTCAACTAAAGATTTTCATGGAGCATGGAAAATGTTTCAAGAAATGTTAAAACAATGTCCCCACCACCAAATTCCACAGTGGCAAGGAGTTGATCCCAAAAGTAGGGACATAGTGGTTGCCTCTTGTGGGGGTACTTACCTCCACAAGACAGCTGATGAGGCATGGGAATTATTTGATATTATAAGTGAGAATTTCATGCATCATGAGTCACTGTCCCGCAATGATAGTCAAATCCTAGCTAAAATAGTAAAAGAATCCACCTCTAGAGGTGGCATGTATGAGGTCAAGGTGTAGAGTGAATTAGAAAGGAAGGTGGAAAACTTGAGCTTAAAATTTGATAAATTGATGAACTTGATGCAACCTAGATTGGCTATACAAGTAGAAGAGGCATGTCTGATATGCCAATCTCCCACACATTCACTTCAAGAATGTCCATCAGCCAACTAGTTCCCTTAATTGGTTATGGAGAATGCCAATGCTGCCTAGACATATGGGTGTTATTTTTATAGATTGCTGCTGATTTATTATGTGGTGTTGGAAGAAAATTAACATCAAAGTGAAATAGAGGATAAAGATGTGGTGAAAATAGCAATCCTAAAGCACCCTAGACCTGCAAGATACACGGCCTATTTTAGCAAGTTTTGATAAGTAAGAGTTTGTCCCACAGATAAATTGATCTAGAACCCAAAAATGGGCTATACTAAATTAACCCTAAAGAAAGGGAGTTAGGTGTCATGACTACACTAAATTAACCCTAACAAAAGAGAAATAAAGTGCAATCTTATCCTAAAGAAATGGTTATGAAGAAGGTGATGATGGTGTGTGCCAAAATAAAATATACAAATGATGGGAAGTAAGAAGGTTAAGCTAGAGTTCATGCAGTAATGTAACTCAGATTTAGACTGTCTCTACAGTGATCCTTGCTGAGATGCTATTATTAACCTCAACAAGATAGAAATATCCAACCTAACCCATGTCATTTGGGGTGCTCTTAAGGCTATAGGCTGTCCACTCAAATGGCCACAACCTATCCTATAGAGTTTGTCAAATCCCATTGATCAAGCCAAAAGTTGCTAATCTAATCCAGAGGAGTGAACTGATCATTTCTCCAACCACTGGACTAGAGCAG
Source organism: Chloranthus sessilifolius (assembly GCA_021018995.1). NCBI lineage: Eukaryota > Viridiplantae > Streptophyta > Magnoliopsida > Chloranthales > Chloranthaceae > Chloranthus > Chloranthus sessilifolius. Next base: position 63,811,576 of record CM037586.1, read on the forward strand.
GCCATGAATATTATTGCAGACACTATGTAATGCTAGTGCTACAAGCTTCCCAGATCTGCGCACGGATTTGACTGACATCTATAGGTATTCCAACCCATAAAGTCCTAAGTGCTTTGCCAAGGCTAACGACCCACTGTGCCCACAAAAAGGACAAGCAATAGGTTGAATAAAGATTTAGATTTAGCTGGTCATCGCTACAAAAGGATTGTAATGACTCAACCTCAAGCTGTGATTACTACAGAGGAATCATATCTAACATCTGATATTGGTCAAGTAAAACAAAGGAGAGCCAGTTCTTATACAAACCTCCTCACAAGGCTCTAGAAGCTCATATGCAGAGGAGAAGAATCCTTCTCAGACATGTAGCTGGACACCACCTTCGGATTATACTCTGTCCATAAAATGGCCATAGGGTATCCGATAGGTCTGTCCATACCATAGAGATATGAGAAAGAATATGTAAACTGTTGCTGCCACCATAAAGTCTCAGGGCTATGAGCTCTCCAGATCTAGCTATAAATTTGGCTTGCTATCCATGGGGCTATTGAACTCAGGGAAATCAGATGGTAAATAATAGATCTATTAGAAACTGAATGGGCTAGTCTCAAAGCATGGATCCTATAGACATCTATGGAAACCATAAGACCTATAGATTCAACTATTCATTAAAATAATAATTCATTGATAAAAGCAAAACTTACAATGAACTGTGTCAAGGCTGCAGCCTGTACACACCTGCACATCCAAAAGATCCCAATGTATACAAGGCCTATTACAAAACTGAAATAAAACTAAACCTAGCTGCTTACAGAAGAATTAGCCAGCCAATGCTGGGATAAGAGAGAAGAAAAATAAGAAAAAGAGATGATCAAACCCTAACCCTAGCTTGCTGGAATTCTCCGTCGATAGAGGATGAAGGAAAGATGAAAATACTAAGCTCTAAGTATAGCTTATATACTCTGTCCATAAGGCCTTAGTTCAAAAGAGATTAACCTTAATTTTTCTAGCAGACGTGGCACTATTACAACCCTTGAATGCTTTGAGATGTGTGCCTTGAAATTTGTGCCTCGAGAAGTGTGCCCTAGCCTTGGGAAATTCCTAAAAGGTTGTTGATTTAGGGTTGAGAAGTGGAGAACCCGAGCTTCGTGGGGCTGACATCTGCATTAATTCACTCGTACAGTTGCTTTGTCTTCATGGAGGAGCGTTTGGCTTAGGAGGTTTGTTCACTCATGCAGAAGATCCTTAGTTGATCATACAGTTGCTTTGCGCTGTAATGCTATCGCGGAGGTGATTTGGAAATGCCTGGATTTCTCATGGAGTAGAGCTTCAGAAGTTCTCTCTCACTGGATAGTCACACAGGTAGGCTCTTGCGCTCGTGTAGTAACTGGTTAGGCTTTAGAGTATGCGAGAGCTGCACAAGGAAAATTTTAGGCGTCTCTCTCTTCCAGGGCTTCACTAGAACTCTGCGAGGTGACAAATTTTTCTTTATGCATATGGACTCGCTATGTTCTGCGTGCGACTGCTTTAAGGCTTGATCTCCGCGAGAGTTTCGCGAGTACAAATTCTAAGGGTTTTAAGATGTGAGATCTTCGCGAGGTCTTTACTACTCTCCTCTTGACTACGCATCCCATCTGTGCGAGGGCAGCTTCCACTACATCCTTAGCTCCGTGAGGGAGCTCCTCAACTCTTCAAGATGATTCTTTTGATTCTCTGATGCCTTGCACCTGCTACTATTGCAGCTTCTTCCATTCTCAGCTAACTTCATTCATCTGCTAGACTTTTGGTCAATGATGACCAACAAATGAATCACCATGGTGAGCACTACTAGGGTGTTCCATTAGGCCTTGGCTCAGCTATCATTTTTGCATGTTTTCTTTCTCTTCTTTGGACCAAAAGGCAGAAATTTTTTATTAAGCTGCACAGTTTATTGCTAACTACAAAACAAACTTAACGAATAATTATTAGTGAGCTTTAAGGTCTAGCAAAGGCTAGGTTAAGAGATGAAAAGTGGTACTTTTCAGTAAATAACAATAGGCAGTAGCCTGCTAGGTACACTTAGAGAAATCACCCCAATTTGAGGTGGAGATAAGACACATATCAGAAGCCCCAGTAGCAGCAATTGACAGTACCATACAGACCACAACGCCAATTCAACCAGGGATATGCACCTAGGCAGAATTTTTAGCTGCCTGCCCCACAGCCAAATCATTTGGTTTTGCCCCCATCACAGCCCAGATCCTCTTCTTTAAAAGACCAAATGCTGCTATCAATGTAAAATATGGGAAACTTGGCACAAACTGTGAACTCTCATGAGCAAAACATTTAAAAAATAGAGGACCAACTAGGTCAAATCTATAATGCTTTGAACAAGAGAGAGGAGGGCAGGTTTCTTAATCAACCCTTGGCCAACCCTAAAGGGTAGTACATGATTGGAGAAGGCTCCTCTACTCATGAGGCGGCTAATGTAATCACTACCCTGAGGAGTGGCAGGGTGGTTGACAATCAAGTGGGCAGGGTGGCTGAGGAGACCATGGAGAATGAAAAAGAAAAAAAATATGAGTGTAGAAGAAGATTTGAATTCATCCCCAGCTATGGAGCAGCAGGGACAAAATAAGGGGGTTGATGTTGAGCCCCAACATGAAGAAATAAATGAAGAAAAAAGGAAAAAAAAAAAATTTGATCATGATGTAGCTAGGCATGCAGTTGAGGTACCAGCAGTACCTCAACTGCTATTTCCTCAGGCACTTGATGGACCTTCCCCTTTTGATAAAGGGAATGCCCAAATGGAGGAAATGATGGAGACCTTCAGACAGGTCAAGAAAAATTTACCCTTGCTTGATTCTATTAAACAGGTCACTGCCTATGCTAAATTCTTGAAGGACCTTTGTACTCAAAAGAGGAAAGCTAGAGTCCATTTATCCAAAAAGGTTTTTATAACTAAAAATTTAAATTTTGTGCTTTTAATTGCCACACCTGAAAAGCTGCAAGACCCAGGGGTACTTACTATCCCCTATATTATTGGTGACCACACTATTGGTAGGGCTATTTTAGACCTAGGAGCCAGTTTAAACCTGCTGCCATTTACTGTGTATTAGCAGCTAAGTTTGGGGAAGCTGAAACCAACTCCAATTGTGCTCCAAATGGCTGATAGGTCTGAGAGAAGACCCATGGGTGTGGTTGTGGATGTTTTGATGGGAGTAGATAAGTTCTACTACCCTGCTGATTTTTTAGTCTTGGATATAAAACCTTGCAAAAGTAAAACATCCATTCTTGTGATCTTTGGCAAGCCATTCTTGGCCACTACTAATGTTTGTATTCAATGTAGGTCTAGGGTCATGAAGGTCACCTTCGAGAATATGAAGGTTGAGCTAAATGTGTACAATGCTGCAAGACAGCCTCAGCTGGATAATGAGAACTATTTTATAGTTGATGTACTAGATGACCTTACGGAGGAGAATCTATCCCATCTGATATATTGGGATAATGTTTTTTCTAATTTAGAGAGTGTGTGGACTGAGGTTATAGAGGAGGAGGCCCCACGGTACTTACTGTAATGAAGACAACAACACTCAAGAATCTTCAGTGGGCCTAGTGCAGCATTTCAATTGGAAACTATATTGCTGCCCCTACCTCAAACCTCCAAGGCATCTTTGTTGCCTTCTATTAATAGTCCATCAGATCTGGAGCTGAAACAGCTACTAGATACATTAAAGTATGTCTTTTTAGGGCAGAATAACAAACTTCCTGTGATTATCTCTTCCTCTCTCACTAATGTGCAAGAAGAGGAATTATTGTGTGTTGAGGAAGCACAAAAAGGCAATTGGCTGGACAATTGCTGATCTTGGTGGCATTGATCCATCTGTGTGTATGCATAAAATACACTTGGAAGAGGGTTCCAAACCCTCTAGGGAGATGCAGAGGAAGCTAAATCCTCACATGCAGGAGATGGTTTTAAAAGAGATAGTAAAATTGTTAGATGCAGGGGTAATTTACCCCATTTTAGATTTAGAATGGGTATCACCTATTCAGGTGGTCCCCAAAAAGTCAAGCATAACAATTATTACTTCAAATTCTGAAGAGTTGATGCCAGCCAGGGAGACCATTGGCTGGAGAGTTTGCATAGATTACAGAAAACTGAACTCCAAAACCAGAAAAGATCACTTCCCTCTCCCTTTTATTTACCAAATTCTAGACAAACTTGTAGGAAAAATATTTTATTGCTTCCTTGATGGATACTCAAATTATAACCAAATTCCTGTGTATCCTCAAGATCAACAGAAAACCACATTCACATGTCCCTTTGGCACCTTTGCTTATAGGAGAATGCCTTTTGGATTGTGTAATGCTCCTGCTATATTTCAGAGGTACCTATATATAATTTTCTCAGATATGATTGACAAGTTTCTAGAAATATTTATGAATGATTTTTAAGTCTTTGGGGATAGTTTTAGTCAGTGCTTAAGTCACCTCAACCTGGTTTTGCAAAGATGTGAAGAGACCAATTGGGTCGTAAGCTGAGAAAAGAGCCACTTCATGATAACACAGGGAATTATGTTAGGCCATGTGGTTTCCTACAGAGGTATAGAGGTTGACAAAGTTAAAGTTGACTTGATCTCACACCTGCCCCCACCCAGAACTTTCAAACAAATTAGATCATTTTTAGGACATGCAAAATGTTACAGGAGATTTATTAAGAACTTCAGCAGAATTGTAAAACCACTGTGCCTCCTGCTGTGCCAGGATGTGCAATTTGATTTTTCTGCTGAGTGACTTGAGGCCTTTGAGACCTTGAAAAAGTGCCTCACCTCTGCTCCTATAATCCAAGCCTCTGATTACTCTCTTCCTTTTGAGCTGATGTGTGATGCATCAAATCTGACAATAGGTATTGTCCTAGGACAAAGAAAAGATAAGCTGCCAACAGTGATATATTATGTCTATAAAATATTAGCAGAGGCTCGGCTCAACTATACCACAACTGAGAAGGAGCTGCTAGCTATTTTTTTCGCTATGGACAAGTTTAGACCCTACTTGCTTGGGTCTAAAATTATTGTGTTTATAGATCACTCAGCCTTCAAATACCTATTGACCAAAAAGAATGCTAAACCTAGGCTGATCAGATAGATACTCCTACTACAGGAGTTTGATCTTGACATTAGAGATAAAAAGGGAGTGGAGAATGTGGTGGCTGACCACCTATCTAGAATTTTGCTTGAAGAATGTGCTACACTTGTTAGAGATGTGTTCCCTGATGAGCTATTGTTTGCTATTCAGGCTGTTGTCCCATGGTTTGCCTACATTGTAAACTACTCGGCTGCTGGCAGGATCCCTTCCCATTGGTCTAAAATGGATAAATACTTTCACAAGTCAAGCATATTTTCTAGGGAGGATCCTTGCCTATTCAAGTACTGTGTAGACCAAATAATTAGGAATTGTGTCCCTGAGTGTGACTTCTCCAATATTCTAAGCATGTATCATGAAAGTGCCTGTGGGGTCACTTAGTGGGAAACAAACAACAGTTAAAATTTTGTAATGTGGATTTTATTGGCCTTCCTTATTCAAGGATGTTCATGCACATTGCAAAGCCTGTGTCAGATGGGTAGCTTGTCAAGAAGAAATTCCATGCCATTGCAGCCGATCTTAGTTATAGAATTGTTTGATGTTTGGGGTATTGATTTTATGGGCCCTTTCCCTCCTTTTAGTTATACATTTATCTTAGTGGTTGTGGACTATGCTTCCAAATGGGTGGAAGTAACTGCCATAAGGGCCAATGACCATAAAGTACTCCTCAAGTTTGTGAAGGAAAATACTTTCTCAAGATTTGGAATCCCCCAGAGCCATCATTAGTGATGGGGGTAGCCGCTTCTGTAATAGGCACTTTGAGAGCATGCTCAAGAAGTACTATGTTACACATAGGATTGTTACACCTTATCAATCACAGACTAGTGGATAGGAAGAGATTTCCAACAAGGAAATCAAGCATATCCTAGAGAAAATAGTGAGGACATATAGGAAGGATTGGGCTGTTAAGCTTTCTGACACACTGTGGGCTTATAGGACTGCCTATAAGACCCCAATAGGAATGTCCTCTTTCAGACTGGTCTATGACAAGGCTTGCCATCTGCCAGTAGAGTTAGAGCACAAGGCCTTTTGGGTCATTAAAATGTTTAATATGGATCTTATTGCTGTTGGTGTTCACAGGAAGCTGCAACTGTCAAAGATGGAGGAGCTGAGACTAGATGTTATACCAACTCAAAGATCTAAAAGGTATGGTTGTTTAACTCCAAGCTTAAATTATTCCTAGGGAAATTGAGAATCAGATGGGATGGTTCTTATATTGTGATTCATGCATCCCCATCTGAGGCTGTGGATATCATGGATCCCAAGTCTAGCAAAATTATGAAAGTGAATGGGCAGAGGCTTAAGCCTTACATTGAAAAATTTGTGGAGCCACCTGCCACCATTCGTCTTCAAGAGCTTCCCACTGCTAACTAATCTACAGTTTTGTAACATGTGTCCCATACCTATTTTACTTATGTTTGATTGGTGTGCGGTTTTGATTTCTGTCATTTACTGTATGTTTTATTTGATTTTGGTGTGCTGTTTTATTTGAGAATTTGAGTCTATGTATGTAGAGCATACTTTTTCTGTGGTTTATACCTGAACTGTATGAGTTGGGTTGAATGTGCATTTAAATTTCTAGGCATTACCTTGCATCAATTGTGATTTGGTTTTATTGGTTACTAGCATAGGTGCTTTGATGATCTGTGCGCATATAACCTTAATTTGTGTGCATAAATCACGAGAGCTGAAATTCCATGGGTCTAGGAAATTTTGGAAGAGAGAGTATTGAGACAGACTAAGTATGGACTGATGCAAACCAGCAGGAGAACTTGCAATGAAAATTAAACAGAGCCTCGCGAGACTCTATTTTATTTGAAGAAGCATGTCACGCAGTCCCTTTGTACTACACGAGGCCATGATATGCTTGAAATAGCCTGTCGCGAGGTTCCAATTCAAACTGCATGAGCAGTATGGAAAACTGCACTGAGCTGTGCGACAAGTGAATATCATGCATCCTGATCTTCCCGAGGCCCCTTGTTCTTTGCAAATGTACTTGTCGCGAAGTTTCACTTCAGCTGCATGAGATGTGTTCCATGCTTACTTCTGTGTGAGGCACGAGTTTCACCCATTTATACTTCGTGACTGAATCTTTTTCATTTCTTCTACCTCTCTGTCCTAACTTTCAGTGTGCACTTTCGAGCTCTCCTTTCCCTTCTTTCTCTTTTACTGCCCATTCTACGCAAGCACATTCACTCTGCTCCTACCACTTGCTCCACATCTGCTTTCGACCAATATGCACTTGTTGTGGCGTGATGTGATCCGCTATGTAACTCTTAAACTAAAACCCTGGCTATTTCAGGGTAGGTGTTCTCAGTCTCTCATTTTGCTTGATTGGTCTGCTGTTGCCTAAGATTAAGTTGTTTATTGAGGAAGATTTTATTTAGCAAACCTTCAGTGGAGTGTGAACTACTCAGATTTATGTTTCAAAACCAAAAATTTAAGAGTCTGTGTAAAATAGCTAAGAAATCCCAATTCATAGAAAGTCTAGCAACCTTGGTGAACCCTCCCTCAACTGACCAACCCATGTCCACAAAAAAGTCTGTAAGGACTACAGAGCATCCACTATGGAGGCCACTAAGTCTACTACTGCCTCTGCTGCCCTTGTTCCCAAGAAAAAATCAGAACCTAAGAAGATGGCGAGAGACCACCCCCCTGTTTCCTCAAGCCCTAAGAAATCTAGGAAAAAGAAAAGAAAGGTAAGGAGGTTGTCCCAGAGACTAACCCACTAACAACTCCTTCTGATTTCATGGCTGTAATTAAATTGGAGCCTGAGACTACCTTTGATAAGGCATTTTTCGAGGAAGAACCCTTGGCTGCTGCATCCATAGAATTCCTAACCAAGGCCTCCCTGTTACCCATGCTCAGGCCCCCATTGTAGTTAGTCTTTCCTAGGCTTGTGTAGCTATTCTATCATAACATCAGGGTTAGGACAGGTGATAATAGAAACCCTATGCTACTGAGCTTAATAGATGACTTTGAAATGTTGGTAAATCTAGCTAGGATAGCAGCAATCCTAGGTATACCAGCCACCTACAACCATGAGTGCGGCTTGGGAGCACCTCTGACTGCCACCATTCTAGAGATCGCAAAGGAGATTACAGGAGGGCTTACAACATCAGGGGTGTCTATAAAAAAAAGAGACTTGGATCCAAGCCTACTATATATGGATGGAGTGTGAGAAAAAAAGTTTTCTGCTCTGGGCACCTATAAGAGAGAAGGGCACTCATAGCTGATGCCCTTTATTCCTTCTCCTTCAGGCATTACATTGATGCTGCCCAAATCATATTTGAGGGGATGAAGGACATACATGAGAAAATACAGAAAAAATAGAAGCCCCAATCTCTGCCTTATTATAGACTGATCACTACTCTGCTGAAGCAAGGGGGCTACCAATTCCAGATGGAGGAGGAGACAGTGAATTTGCCCCCTATTAAATGTTGGAAGAAGCAGTGGGGAATTAGCATGACCATGATAGAAAATAAGAAGAAAGAGAAGAGGGCAGCAGCACCCACAGTTCAAGAAGTTGCAACTGCTAGCTTAGTCACTGCAGCAGTCACCTCTGCTGCAACCTCTGCTAATACATCTGCAGCAGTCACCCTTGCTATCACTCTTGCTGCCACAACATTAGCCAGCACTGTAGCCACCCCTATCTTATCTTCCATCCCTACCTCACCCATTACCCTATCACCCATTACCTCACCCACACCGTCAACATTTACTTCCATTCCCATGCCAGGTCCTATCTCACACCCACTCCCAGATTCTACACCCACAGCCACCATACCAACACAGCCCCCTCCACAGTCTTTACCTACTCCTATACCTACCTCTTTATCCACAATGCCCTCTTCACAACCTTCTATTGTCACATCATCCATCCTTGAGCCAGCCTCCATCATTGAACCTATTTTCCCATTTACCCTACCAACCTCAGCCATTAAAAAGAAATCTACCAAGAGACCCCAATTCAAAACAACCACTGCAACCACAATCACCTAACCCATTGAAACTATCCCAATATCCCAACCAATTCCAATCCCAGAAACATACTCCATACCAGACCCCATACCCACTGTGTTACATCCATCCTCACCACCACCACTCTCTCCATTCCACTATGATGCCAGTGAACCTTTGTTCACTAACATGCCCCACATTCCCATAACTGATCAGCTCCATCCCTTTGACACATCTGCACCCATTGACAACCCTAACCCCATCCAACATACCATATTTGAACCATTTGACCATTCCCATGATCACCACCAATTCTCCACTAAGGGGTACTTTGCCATGATAGAATCCATCATGCGTGACATCAGGTATGAGTACGCCCGTCCCCCTGATTCACCTTAGTCAACCCAATTTATCCAAATCCCTACTTCACCTCAACCCTCTATCTTCCACCATGCACCTAATTCACTTTTTCAACCTATCCAAACCACAGTCCCTATTATCCCAGACTCTCAACCCCAAATACTTACCCTACTCACTGCCCTACAAACCCTACTCCTAACCAAAACCCAAAACCAGGCCAGCATTCAAACCAGCCTGCAAACCATCCAAGCCACTTTGTTAACATTAACCCCACAATCCCAACCGCCACTTATCCCTACGCCTACCCATATACCTACACAACCCCCATCTCTCCAACCCTTCACCTTAGCAGCAACATTAGTTGCTGCTACACAAATTAAAACATAATCAGACCATGAAGGCCCTCAACCTACCTTCACTTTTGCAGCCACCCAAAAAGACCCACCAACACTCACCACCTTTGCCATGCTTGCTGTTAACTTTATTTGTAAATAGTGGTAAGAATGTGTTAGTAAAAATAAATCAAAGGTAGATTGAAAAACATATAACAACAAGTCTAAAATAACATAGACATGCAAGATACAGGGCTGTTGTAGCATGTTTTGACTAACTAAGTATTTGTCCCACAGGGATGATTGATCTATAATCACAAAGGGTTATTTTAGTAGGCTCTCCAGATCTGGCTATAGATATGACAATCCTAAAAAGGGAGTTTAAGTGTCACAACTAATCTACTAAAAACACAAAGTTCAATCCTAAACTATAGAAAGGATTTAAAAAAAGATGATGATGGTTGTGTGAAAAATAAAGATAAAATTATGAGAAGTAGGCATCTGTGAGTAAATTAGCTATGCAAATCAGATATAGGGCTGATTCTGTAAAAATCCTTCTGAAGGCTACCAGCACATTAGCAAGGTAAAAGAATCCAAAGTAACCCTACAATCTAGACTCCTCCTAAGGCTATAACCTGTCCACTTAAATGGTCACAGACTATCCAATAGAGGAGGTTCAATCACTTGAAGGGATTGATCTTAAGGCTATAACCTGTCCACTGAAATGGTCACAAACTATCCAAGAGATTTCCTCCCAGCAATGGGTTAAATTAGAACAAGAATACTATTGTAGACACTATGCTTGCAAAGCTACAAGCACATGCATCCATAGGAGCAATCAGTCCTTAAAATTAGGTGGAGGCCACTACAAATCAAAGACCAAAAGGGGCTCTAGACTCAGTGGATCATTGTTATAAAAGACCTGCAATGATCCAGCTCACAAGTCTGCAATCTCTGCAACCAAATCATATCTACAATCTGATGATGGCATTACAAATAGAGGGCATTTTGGTTTCGCACAATCTCTCATATGGTTAACCAGTTCATGTGCAGAGAAGAAGAATCCATCTCAGATCTATGATTTAGACCCCTCTTATTACTATAATCTGTCCACTTAAATGGTCACAGACTATCCAAGGGGTAGGGTTCAATCACAGAGGCTAACAATAAGCCTGCTGCTACCACCATTGTTGCAAGACAAAATAGCTCAAACAATAATGGGGGTCTCAGACATATAGATATCGATGTCTAAATCTAATAGGTTTCCATCCAAGGAAAACACAGAGACTATAGATCTAATTAAAGCAATAAAACTGACAAAATTGTAAAAGAATCTTACAATCCTTGTCCTTGAAGGCAAAAACCTATGAAACACCCCAAATCAGCTCCCAATATTCCAAATAATACCCATTGCAAAACTAAATTAATCTCAACCGATTACAAGGGAGTTAGCCAGTAAGTGCTGGACTAAGAAAGAAGTAAAATACAAATGAAAGAGATGATCTAACCCTAACCCTAATCTACTTGAGCTCACAGCCGACCGAGGTTGAAGGAAAGATAGAAAAACTAAACTAAGTTATAGCTTAAATACTCAATCACTAATGCCTTTTCCAATAGGGGAGAAAGCCCTAATTTTTTTATAGATGTGGCTTGATTACAGCCCTTGGATGCCTCAGGATGTATGGGATTAGATTAAGGCCTTCGGATGTGTGCCCTAGCAATGTGGAAACCCCTAAAATATCCCTGAGTATGAAATGAGAAGTGAGAACCTGAGCTCCGCGTAGTTGAATTGCCCATTTGGCTTCTCGCGTGACTCTTCGCATAGTTGACGTTTCAGTTAATAGGGCATCACGAAGATATATTTGCAATGATTAGTCTCAGCTCGCGCAGTGGAGCTTCACGTGATTCCCATCTTGAGGGCTCGCGTAGGTGGTTACCAGGATGGGTTTGTCTTGTCGCACGATTGACTTTAGCTTTGGAGTACGCGAGAGCTGCGCATGTGAAGTTCTGAGGCTCATCCTCTATGCAGTCGCGTGATGCATTTAAATGGAGTAATAAGGAACTGTGTGATGCCTTGATAGCAGCTATGGATGAGCTGCAGGCGGTTCTGCGTGAAAGCTTCATGTGCAGATGCTTGAAGGCTTATGCCCCACGAGATCTGTGCGAGGAGACTTCTGAAGCTCTCTCTCCTGTCCTCTTCGTGAGGTGCTGCGTGAGAAGTATTTACGCTTCTTGCTCCACATCTCGCGAGGTTGACTCTGGGGTATTTGAGCTATGCGACAATGCTTTCTACTTGGCTTGCAGCTATGCGTGACTTAATCTCTGGCTTTCTGCTGCATTGCCTGTTCTGCTGCAGCACCTTCCTCTGTTCAGCCCTTCATTCCTCTCCTCTGTCAGACTTATGGGGCTCACACATGCATCCAAAATAGTCACCATGGTGTGTACCACCATGGTATTCCTTCAGTTCTTGGCTCAGCTTCATAGTCTGGCTTCAAATCAGCACTTATTGGCCTCAATAAGTATGACATTTGTATTAAGTTGCAACATTTATTTCTAACTACAAGACACACTAAAAAGGCAATTTTTAACTGGCTTCAAGGAATAGTAAAGGCTAGGTTAAGAGGTGAAAAATGGTATTTTTTAATACTTAACATACCCCCAAACCTAATCTTTGCTAGTCCTCGAGTAAAGCAAAAAATTAACCATTTATTCTAAAAAATTTAGATGCCACTTTCGTAGGGAGCACGGATGCATTTAGCTTAGGCATCAAGCCTTTTAAACCCCTAGGTGATCCCTAGTGGAGGAGTGAAGTCTCCTGAGGGTTTTCAGTGAAAATACCCTCAAACTTCTCAACAAAATAGTTAACTAAAGTGTAAAAAATATTAAGTCAGTTTTTAATAAATAAAGTGTCAGTCCACCCTTGATCTTTCAAAATATTGAGGAATTTTTAAACACATGGAATGCACATCATTTCCAATCAGCTTACAACAAGAAAATAAGTAGGTGCATGCCAGTACTAAGCTCACCATCAATTCAAAAATTAGGTTTAAACAATGCCCAATACATTCAATTTCAAGACCCAACACTTACCAGGGCTGTCACTCACAAAGGAATTTGAGGGTTTTCAATTTTCACATAGGCTCAAGAACAATTACAGATCCCAAATGAGTCTGCAAGCATGAGCATAGACATGGCATCTAATTTCTGGCATCATCAACTATTTCTCATCATAGATTAAACAGCTCTTCATCTCCACATGATAGCTCATTCTAATTAGGATCAATAAGGTCGTATGACTGGGTTGTACTGTGGCTTATGGGTGAAGGTTAAAAAGAATGGAAGGGTAAAAAGGTTGCAAAAGTGAGAAATCATCAAGGGAAGGAGGTGATTCATGACTTCACCTTCTGTAATTCAACATATTCCATCTTCTTTGACATTTTTCAGATTTGAAGTGGCCAGTTTCTCCCCTTCTTTTTATTTTTTCCAATGAAATTTCATCTTGACTCCTCTCTCTTCCTTTTCATTATTTTTTCTTTTCTATTTTTTTTTTTATTTTTCTGAAATGCCACCATCTTCCCAGCTACAACACTACTATTTTTCATATTGTGTTTCTCCTCCATTCACCAAATATTATCCCTAGCTCATTCATCTTCAACTTCTTCTCCTTTACTTCTAAATTCCCAGAGTGAGGGTAGGATTGAATCAAGTTTACAGGTTTAGGTGCAAGTACTCTGGTGCATTTTGAAGAAAACTGGAATTTAAAGCTAAAAAGGTGTATGTAAAAGAGCAGTTTACTAGGTTAGTCTTTTTAGGCTCAAACTATCCAAGAGAAGGCCCTGATCCTTTCCTAAATGTCATGAGTACTGGCAGTTGTTTCAACTTGGAAATGCCTAACTTTTAGTGAGAAAATGGTCAATTCAGCCAGTCCTTAAAGCAAAAAGAGTTACCAAAGACACTCCTCAAAAAGAATAAAATTTTGTAGGCCCAAATCTCACTAGGTATGGTCTTCCATTGAACTCATGGGCATGACCTTACCTTTTTCTCCCTTTAATGGTTCACTAAGTGCTGACACAAATGAGTTTTCTTGGTGTTCACCTCATGAAAATGTTAAAGTTTAAAAGATTTTAATGCCAAAAGGATTGCAAAATTTTTAAATTCCTCATTTTTAGAGTTTCTTAGGTGAACTTAGCTCTATTTCTATCTTACTCACTTGATTTTGCTGTACTTAGGTTAACTGCTTCATTGGCATACCCTACCACACCCCTAAACCTATGAGAAATAGTGTCCTCACTATTTCAGAGATAGAGCACAAGGGCAGCAAGATACACACATAAAAAAGATATACAATTAAAATAATCAACACACAAATAAGAAAGACAAAAGAGAAAAATTCATTCATACAGCAGTAATATATATAAGGCAAGGGAAATTAAGTACAAAATTTTCTAGAAATAGTAGAAATCCTAACTAACTACATTTACAAGGCTTCATCAGCTGAAGTTATATCTATGTGTTCTTGAACAACTTTTCCTTTTTCCTTCTTCAGAGCAACAACAACTATGGATCTTGATCCTTTAGCAATGACCTTCCTTTGCTTTGTGTTACTTCTTCTCTTGGGAGTGGGTACAGGCATGGAGGAAGGCTCTTTGATTTTGACTCTAGGTGTTGATGCTTTGGGATGAGGAGTAGTTGTAGGGGGAGGAGCTATTGCAGTGTAGAGAAAGGCAACTGTAGTGGCTAAGTCTCTATCTGCCATGGAAGATAGGGTTTGCTGCAATGCTACAGCAGTCCTGGCATAATCTTCAGCTCTCTCTTCAACTAATCTAAGGGCCACATGAAGGTTCTTCACATTTTTTCTAGCCCATTTGCTCTATATTTCTCTTGTTGGTATAAATACAAGGTCTACCTCCAACCTTGCTTCATCTTCTTTCCCTCTATTTTATGAGTAAATTTCATCATCTTGATTTGATGGAGGAAAGGCTGCTTGATTGATGTGTTGATGTCAGCTATCCCCTTAATAGCATTCCTCTTGATGTAGGGATTTTCATTCATGATTCTGAGGAAGGTTGAGAAAAGAGGTATGAAGAATGAGGAGGCTAGTAACATGGCATTATCAGCAAGAGGAGAAGGGTCAGTCAGAGAATGGGATGGTGTGGATGAAGATGATGGGAGTAATGAAGGAAGAGGGATGGGGGATGTTAGCTCCTCCTCTTGGTGGTCAGTTTGGGTATTAGTAAAGGTTGTAGAGAGCAGCTCATTCACATCTATGGTAGCATCAACTCTAGTCACTGCAGGTGAGGTAGGGAGCAGGACTGACAGTTCATCTACTTTAGGTTGGGGTAGTGTGGAGGTGGAGGCCAGAGATGGTTTAATAAGGGATAGCTCTATAGAGTCAAGGCCAGGCACATGGTCATGTTGGGTGGTCAAATAGTTCAAATGTGGTATGGTGGATAGGATTAGGTTGGTCAATGAGTGTAGATGTGTCAAAGGGATGGAGCTGATAGGTTATGGGAATGTGGGGGATGTCAGTGAACAAAGGTTCACTGTCATAATATGGAATGGAGAGGGTGGTGCTGGTGAGGATGGATGTAACACAATGGGTATGGAGTCTAGTATGGAGTATGTTTTTGGGATTGGAATAGGCTAGGAGATTGAAATAGTTTCAATGGGTTGGGTGGTTGTGGTTGCAGTGGTTGTTTTGGATTGGGATCTTGTTGCTGTTCTAAGTGTGCATGATTTATTTTTGTTTTGAAAACAGATTTACAAATGATGAATTGCACTGAATTTGAAAAAGAATAAAGAAATATCAGCACAGAGAGAACTTAATTAGCCTGCAAGATCAGGGCCAATTGTAGAAAGTTTTAAATGTAAGTGAGTAAAAGATCGTCCACAGGGACTTGACTTAACATGTAAGATAAACCTTCAGATCTGAGCTACCAGATCTGACCTCTGATCCTATCTACAAAGCACATAAGATGGGAGGTTGAATTTGTCACATTAACTAAATGATAAAAGTAAAAATTAAAATAAATGATCCAGATTCGAGTTGGGGAGATTTGATGTAAATTAATAAGAATGGAGAATTAATATCGACCTTCGACTTAGTACTTGATTGCAGAATGAGAATAAATGTAAAACAAATGAGATATTATCCAATCTTCATCTGGCTACCAGCACAGATGCAAGAGAAAGTAATCCAACTCAAGGATTAGAATTAAGTTGAACTTATGGCTATGGTCTGTCCACTTCAATGGACACAGATCATCCAATAGTCTTCAATCCAAATCCTTGATTCAGAACACAAAACACCACTACAAATGTTGTGAGAAATTAGGTTACAAACGCAGATTCTCACAGGGGTAATGAATTAAGGGAAATTGCTTTTAAAAATAGTAAATCTAAAGGACTCTAATGAATAAGGAGATCACAGGGAACCCTCAACAAGAATCCGATTGAGAGCGTATTGTTCACAGCAACCTTTTCAAATTCACCATTACAATTACAGAGAACAGCTTAAACAGCTCTCGGATTTGTAGTCTTCAATACAATTCTCACTTGAATTACAAAAGTATCTCACAGTTCTCAGTTACAAATAAAAGCTAGGCTATTACAGAAGTTTTAGACAAGCAATCTGAATTGGAAATGGGGCAATAGAAATGAAACTCAAACTCTGGATACCCAAATTGGGCAAATGGTTCGTCTATTTATAGTTTTCCCTAAGTCCAGCTCAGATGTGTATCAACCAATTAGAATTGGTTAGATCTGTATCAACCAATAGGAGTCGAGCACAAGGATTCAGATCTGTTTTGGCCAATCAAAACCGCTGATCCGTTCACCAATCAGTGTGTACATCAATTGCTATGTAATTCAAAAATCTGTTTGAGCTTCTAGAAGTTCCCGCCAAGTAATTTCATCTTTGGGTGTTCACATGGGGTGGAATATGCCTTTGGTTCGTGCTCAGAATCTTTTGGAATGTCCCTGGGCTTTTAAATGCATTGGGGTGCATGCAGAGATTACTGAATTGCCCTTACAGATGCTGGGAATCTTCAGGATATCATTTCGCACAGTTTGGAGAACTTTTCGCATGGTACTGTGACTTCTGAAGCTCTTTTTCGCATGCCTGCATCGTCAAGGAGTTCTCTTCTTTTTGAATAGTTCAGGGATCCTTTCAAATAGTTTAGGTGCTCTTCGAAAACTAAGCCTGGAGCTTTTAGTTCTTTTCGCAAAGTTCAGGTTCTTTTCGAAAAGTTCAGGTTCTTTTTGAAAAGTTCAGGTTCTTTTTGAAAAGCATTCTGTAATGCATTCTTCTGTTCGAATAGCTCTAAACCTCTTTCCAGGTTGAGACCAGGCCTTTGTCCTCTTTAGTTGAGGCATTTTGACAGCCAGTGAGGTTGCCCCTTCTCCTTCTTCCACTAGATTAGCATGAGTCATCATCTTTTTGGCACTTTTAAGCTGCTTTCAGGGTTAAGCCTGCCTTTATTGTTAGCTGTAAAACAAACGTGAAAACACTTATTTAGTACTCTCAAAGGTCTATCAAGACTCAGGTTAAGGGGTGGAAAATGGTATTTTCCAGTTCTCAACAGATCTCTTGGTATATTTCTATTTAATGGTTGGGGTTGGTAGGGTAAATGGGAAAATGAGTTTAGTGGTGGAGGCTGGCTCAAGGATGGATCATGTGACAGTGGAAGGTTGTGAAAAAGGTATGATGGGTGTAGAGGTAGGTGTAGGAGTAGGTAAAGACTGTGGAGGGGGTTGGATAGGTATGGTGGTTGTGGGTGTGAAATCTGGAAGTGGGTGTGAGGCATGAGCTGGCATGAAAATGAGAATGGAAGTAAAGGTGAAGGGTGTGGGCTAGGGTACTAATGGTGGAATGGGACGTGATGGAAGTGGGAGGGTAGGGATGGCTTGGCTAACAGTTACAGGGGCAGCTGATGGAATGGTTGTTGAAGAAACAGATAGAGCAGCAAATATAGCAACAGATGTAGCAGCTGTAGTCCCCTTCTCCTTCTTATTTTCTATCATGGTCATGCTAATTATCCACTATTTCTTCCAACATTTAATAGGAGGTAAGGTCGCTGTCTTCTCCCCCATTTGGAATTGGTAGCCCCCTTGTTTCAGCAGAGTAGTGATCAATCTGAAATAAGGAAGGGAATGGGGCTTCTGCTTTTTCTACACCTTCTCATGTATGTCCTTCATCCACTCAAATATGATCTAGGTAGCATCAATGTAATGCCCCAAGGAGAAGGAATAGAGGGCATCAGCTATGGGTCCCCTTCTCTCTTGCTGGTGCCAAGAGCTGAAAACATTTTTCCTCAACACTCCATCCATAAACAGTAGGCTTGGATCCAGGTCTCTTTTTCTAATAGACACTCCTGATGTTGTAATCCCTCCTGTAATCTCCTTTGCTATCTCTGGAATGGTGGCAGTCAGAGGTGCTCTCACGCCACACTTAGGGTTGTAGGTGGCTGGTATACCTAGGATTGTTACTATTCCAGCTGGGTTTACCAATATTTCAAAGTCATCTATCAAGCTCAGTAACACAGGGTTTCCATCATCACCTGTCCTAACGCTGAAGTTATGATAGAACAGCTGCACTAGCTTAGGAAAGACTAACTGTAGTGGGGGCCTAAGCAAGGGTAACGGGGAGGCCTTGGTTAAGAATTCTATGGATGCAGATGTCAAGGGTTCTTCCTCAAAAAATACCTTATCAAAGGCAGTCTTAGGCTTTAATTTAATGGCAGCCACGAATTCACTCTGAGTTGTCAGAGGGTTGAACCCCTGAATCTCCTTTCCCTTCTTCTATTTCTTCTTGGACTTTTTAGGGCTCTGAGTGGCAGGTCTAGCTTTTTTCATAGGGGCAGCCCTCTTTTTACCTTTACCCATTTGGAGCTCAGCCTGGGTTGCAGATATATCAGTGGCCTCCATAGTGAAGGCCTCTGCAATCCTCACAGACCTCCTAGTTGTTGTAGGGATGTCTGTTTCAACAGGGTTCAATATGGCAATAGAGGTTTGCCAAAAATGGGGCTTTGCCAACCATTGTCTTCCCTAAACTCTAGGGTTATGGGTCCGAATTTTACAACTCAAGCTAATTGTTGGTCCACTTAACTTCTCAGCATAACTAATTTCCTAAAATCCAACTACTACTGATAAACCCTAGTTTAAAGATTAACCAGTTGCTGGAGAGTTGCAAACTTACCCCCTTACCCTAGGGTTTAGCAATAGAAGCTGTCTCGTGGTCCAATGTTGACTTTGCCAGGTGCAAAGTGCTCGGATTCAGCTGTTGAACAAGATGTATGGTTTACCAAGGGAACAGTGGAGCAACAAGGTCTAATGGTGAAGAAAAATGGGAGTCCAAAAAGAGAAAAATCGACAGAGGTTTGTGAAGAAAATGATTGACAGAGCTCTCGCGGTTATTTTAAAGAGAATCCCGAGCTTCGCGAAGATCCAAATTGGATCTCATGGAGCTCCATTTAAGTGTAATCCGGACTTGTGTAGCAAGGAGTTTGGAATTAGTGTCATGCAATTCAAATGGAATTACGTGAGATACATTTTAACAGTCACACAACTCATCACAAGGATATTTAGTCAGCCTGTCGCTGCTAGCCCAATATGGAACTAATCGCGTGAATTCAGACAAACCAAGCGACGAGCCTTTTTCGCTTAAAATATGGCACAGTGAGGCTCTGCTCGTCACTCATTCTTAGTGTTGCATCAGTCCATTCTTAGGTCTGTCTCATCACTGTCTTCCCAAAAGCTCTAGATGCATGGTTCATGCCCACACATTAGGCTATATGCACACATATCAATAAACACACATGCTAGCAACCAATAAAATTAAATCACAGCAGACTAATCAAGGAGAGGCTCAACAATTAGGGTATACATTCGATTTATTCTTCTAGTTAATGCATAAACCACAAAAAAAATATGTTCTAAATCAAAGATTCAACTTCTCAAAATACTCTAAACAAACACAAAATTAAAACAACACACCAACAACAAATTAAACATACATCAAATAACAGAAATCAAAATAGCACACACATCAAACATAAGCAACCAGGTATGGTACACATGTTACATGACTGTGGATCAGTCAATAGTGAGAAGCTCTTGAAGGTGAATGGTGGCAGGTGGCTCCAAAGATTTTTTAACATAAGGCTTAAGCCTCTACCCATTCACTTTCATGATTTTCCCAGACTTGGGATCCATGATATCCATAGCCTCAGATGGGGATGCATGAATCACAGTGTAAGGACCATCCCATTTGGTTGTTAACTTCCCTGGTAAATTAAGCTTGGAGTTAAACAACCATACCTTTGCATCATGCTCAAAGTTTCTTCTCAACAGATCCTTGTCAAAGAATGCCTTAGCCTTTTCCTTGTAGATCTTTGAGTTGGCATAAGCATCTAATCTCAGCTCTTCCAGCTCTGACAGTTACAGCTTCCTGTGAACACCAATAGCAGTTAGATCCATATTCAATGTTCTAATGGCCCAAAAAGGCCCTATGCTCTAACTCTATTGGTAGATGACAAGCCTTGCCATAGACCAGCCTGAAAGGGAACATTCCTATTGGGGTCTTATAGGCAATCCTATAAGCCCACAGTGTATCAGAAAGCTTAACAACCCAGTCCTTTCTATCTGTCCTCACTATTTTCTCTAGGATATGCTTGATTTCCTTATTGAAAATCTCTACCTGCCCACTGGTCTGTGGGTGGTAAGGTGTAGCAATCCTATGTGTAATAGAGTACTTCTTGAGCAAGCTCTCAAAGTGCCTATTACAGAAGTGGCTGCCCCCATCACTAATGATGGCTCTAGAGTTCCAAATCTTGAGAAAATATTTTTCTTCATAAACTTGAGGACTACTCTATGTTCATTGGTCCTTGTGGCAGTTGCTTCCACCCATTTGGAAGCATAGTCCACAACCACTAAGATAAATGTATAATCAAAAGGAGGGAAAGGGCCCATAAAATCAATGCCCCAAACATCAAATAGTTATTCTACTAAGATGGGCTGCAATGGCATGGAATTTCTTTTTGACAAGCTACTATTGTGATTTGTTTCTCTAGGTGTCTATATGCTGAGTTTATTTAAAATGGTGAGATGGTAAAAATCAGAATACAAAGATGGAGTAAAATGATTATGAAATTAGCAACCTAAAGTATAGACAACCTATAAGATACAAGGCTATTGTAGCAAGTTTTGATAAGTAAGAATTTGTCCCACAGAGAAATTGATCTAGAACCCAAAATGGGCTAAAATAGTAGGCCTCTAGATCTAGCTATAGATCTGGCAATCCTAAAGAAAGAGAGTTGGGTGTCACAACTACACTAAATTACCTACTAAAAAGAAAAGAAATAAAGTGCAATCCTATCCTAAGAAAGGGTGATGAAGAAGGTGGTGATGGTGTGTTAAAATAAAGATGAAAGGATGGAATGTAACTAGTTTAGGCTAAAGTTTATTCAGTTATGTAACTCATATTTAGGGCTGTCTCTGTAGCAAATCCTTACTAAAGTGCTATCAAAAACCTCAGCAAGGTAGAAGAATCCAACTTAACCCATGCCATTTAGACTGCTCTTAAGGCTATAATCTGTCCACTTAAATGGTTACAGACTATCCAATAGAGTCTGTTAAATCCCATTGATTGAATCAGAAAAGCTAACCTAATCTAAAGGAGTGGACTGATCTTAAAGCTATAATCTGTCCACTTAAATGGTCACAGACTATCCAATAGATATCATCCAACCAATGAATTAAATCAGGCCATGAATACCATTGCAGACACTATGTTTACCAGGCTACAAGCACCCCAGATCTAATACAGATCTGGCAAGCATTCATAGGGGTTCCAACCCATAAAATCCTATGTATGTGGAAAAGACCATCAACACAATGGAAAAGACTATCAACACAATGCTTTGACACATATGAAAAAGCAACAGGTTGAATAGAGACTTAATTACAACTGATCATTACTATAAAAGGCCTGCAATGACTCAGCCTACAAGTCTGTAATCACTACAGAGAAGCCATATCTAACATCTGATAGTGGTCAAGTAAGACAGAAGGGAGCCTGTTCCTGCACAACCTCTCACTAGGCTACAAGCGCAAGTACAGAGGAGAAGAATCCTTCTCAGACTTGTGACCAAGACCTGCCCTAGGGCTATAGTCTGTCCACTCAAATGGTCACAGGCTATCCATAGAGGTTGCCTTACCCACAGATGATGAGATCGAACATGTAAATTGCTGCTGCCACCATGGTCCTAGGACTACAAGCTCAAGCTCCCATGGGCCTTTCAATCAGCTCAAATCCTAAATGCATGTTATAGCTTGAACAAAACTATGGGTAAATAGGAAAATAATAGATTGAATAAGCATTTAAAGCATAAGGTCCATTGATCTAAGTTACAAATAATATAATTTCTCAAGGTAGCAACCATGTGCACAACAGCTCTTCACAAAATCCCAATGTTTAAATGACCCATTACAAAATTAAATGAAACTATAGCTAATTGCTTACCAAAGGTTTCACCAGCAAGTGCTAGGCTAAGAGAGAAGAAAAATAAAAAAACAAGTGATCAAACTCTAACCCTAACCCTAATCTGCTTGAGCTCTCAACCGCCAGAGGTTGAAGAAGAGAGTGATTGATAAGTTCTAAGTTACAAGCACAACTTATATATTTAGTCCTACTACCTTGGCTCAGAGAAGAGTAAACCCTAATTTTTCTAGTAGATGTGGCACTATTACACCCCTTGGATGCTTTGGAATGTGCACCTTGAGATCAATGCCTTGAGATGTGTGCCCTAGACCTGGGGAAATCTCCAAAAGGTCCTTAAGTTAAGGTTGGGAAGTGGAGAACCCGAGCTTTGTGAAGCATCCTTCTACATAATACTTCTATCACGCAGATGATTTATGCTCTTTAGTTTACATTGCGCAACTTGTAGAGTTCTCGCGAGGTAGGATTTAGCTTGAAAGGTTTGTTCACTCATGCAGCATGCACTTGGGATGATCACACAACTGATCTGGCTTTGAATGCACTCGCGCGGAAGAGTTTGTTGTACTTGACTTGCTTGCGCAGTAGAGCTTCAAAATCCTCTATCGCAAGGTACTCGGGCAGATGCTTTTATATCTCACTCGGTATAGGGTTAAGCTTCTAGGCGCATGAAATTTATGCGAGAGAACTTCTGCGCAGCTCTCTCCTCCAGAGCCACGCGAGAACTTCGCGAGGTCGTGGCTGTTGTTC
The DNA here is from genome assembly GCA_021018995.1 of Chloranthus sessilifolius. NCBI lineage: Eukaryota > Viridiplantae > Streptophyta > Magnoliopsida > Chloranthales > Chloranthaceae > Chloranthus > Chloranthus sessilifolius. Next base: position 63,834,589 of record CM037586.1, read on the forward strand.
GCACAAATTGGTCTCATGAGGTAGTGCGCGCGGCTGCTTTAAGGCTTGCTCCTCGCGAGAGCGTCGCAACCTATATTTCTGGAGGCTTAGCGCGCGACTACTTCGCTAGTTCACAGGTTTGATCTTTTAGGCTCAAACTGTCCAAATGAAGGCCTTGATCCTTTCCTTAGTGTCATGATAACTGTCAAACAACTTCAACTTGGGGTGTCTAACTTCTAATGAAAAGGGCTTGACTCAGTCAGTCCTTAGAATAGAAAAAAGTTACCATAGACCCTCCTAAAAAACAAAAATTTTACAGGCTCAAAGCGCACTAGGTATGGTCTTCATTGAACTCAAAGGGGTATGCTTTCACCTGTTTCTCTTCTTACTGGTTTACTAACTACTGTTTATAGAGAATTTCTTGTTGTTCACCTCATAAAAGTATTGATTTTCATATGATTTTAGTATTAAAAAGGTCTGCACAATATTTAAATTTCCTCACTTTCAATATTGCTTAGGTGAAGTTCATTCTATTTATTCCTTACTTAGTTAAGACTGTTGCACTTAGATTAACTATATTATTGATAATCCTTGCCACACCCCCAAACCTATGAGGAGCAATATCCTCACTGATTCAAAGATAAAGGGCATGTGCAGCAGGGAACATATACACAATCAGACAACAAATAAAAGAAGTAAAAGCAAGAAATAAAACACACATAAACAACTAAAACAAACTAAGCATATATGAAGCAGAAAGTAAAATGTAACAAAACATAAGAAAAAGAAATTTCATTTAGAAAACAAAAATTTGTACAATATAAGGAAAAAGAACTACACAAAGTATATCCTAACTAAGTACATGTGCTAATTTAATCATCCTAATTATCTGTTGGCTCAGTCTTGACTTTGGGCCCTTTCCCTTTTTCTTTAGTAGCAGAAGGGGAAGTAGCAGGAGGGGCAGACTCAGCTACTTGTGGAGGAGCTGTGACAGTTAGTTCAACAAGTTTCCTTTCAAAGATTTCTGCCTTCTTTTCAGCATACATAGTTCTCATTTTATAGAGTTCTCTAGTAGTCTTTGCCACATCTCTGGAGGCAGCTAATCTCTTTTCTAGGCCATCTGTTCTCATCTTCTCCTTTACTGTAATAATCTTTTCAGCTTCATACTGGATCAAAATGCTACCCCACCTCTTTGATATTCCCAACAGTTGAACCTCGTGGCCCAGCTCCATTCGACTTATCTTCTCTTCATAGGGCTGCCTAGTGGAAGTTCTGATGTTAGCCATGTCTTTATTGACATTATTTTTTAGGTAAGAGTTTCTTTGCATGGCATGGAGTAGAGTAGAGTAAGGAGGTATGGAAAAGAAAGAGGTTGGAAGGATGGGCTACTGATCACTTGAAGAAGGGCCAGCCAGTAAGGGAGAGGGGATGGCTATAGGTTCAGACTCAGGGTCTGTTTGGGTAGGAATTAAGGTGGTTGGGATAAGGTCTTCCACATCTATTGCAACATCAGAGGTTGCTACAATAGGTGAGGGATCAGGTAGGGAAATAATGGGGAACTAGCTAGGGGTAGGTTCAGATCCTAGTTTGAAGTCAGTTTGTGTGGAGGCATTGGTAAATGTAGTTGAAGGGGTAATGGGAACAGGGTCAATGGGTGTAATAGTAGGTGTGGGGATATGGATAGGTTGAGGGATAGGTGGCTGGTGGGATGGTTAGGTTAAAGTTGTCAAGGTTGATTGGATGGTATGTAAATTGGTTTGGATGGAGGTATGGTTGTGTAGGGTGGAGTTGATAGAATGCATGTTGGCATCAATGGATGATTGGGTTTGGGAGTTGGCTAACACTTGGACTTGAATGGAGAGTAATAGGTGGAAGATTTGGGGTAGGAAATTAGGGGTGGTGGGTGGAATTGGTTGAAATGGGGAAGTAGATGCATGAGTGAAGGTGGTGGGCTGTGGTGAATGTGAAGGAAGGGTGAAATGAGGGGGGTGAGGGGAGTCAGGGAGAGGGATAAACTCATAGTTGATGTCCCCTATGATAGAGGACATTATGGCTGAGTATCCCTTTTCTGAAAGAGGGATTTGATTATGGGTAGGTGAGGATGGAATGGATTAGCCTAAGAGTTCAAGGAACTCTGGTGGAAAAGGTGTGGAGGGTTCAATGGGTTGGAGGGAGTGTAGTGGGGAGCTATGTGAGATTTCAAGGGTGTGAGGCTCAGGTTCAATGGCTTGGGATGCTGAGGTAGGTGGTATGCCAATGATTGCATTTGGTATAGTTATGGTTTCAGAAATTGGGATGGTTTGGGAGATATAGGTGGGTTGGGGCTCTGTGTGGGCTTTGGTTAATTTTCTTTTCTTTCTATAGGTGGTCTTCACAGGTGGGCTAGGGTGAGTTGGGTAGGTAGGCAAGGGTACAGGTATGGGTAATGAGACTATTGAAAGCTGTGAGGCTTGGGTTGAGGGAGTAGTGACTGGTATGAAAGGTGAAGGGGTGGCTGGTGAGGCAGTGGTTGCAGATGTGGAGGTGGTGCTGGCTGGCACATAAGAGTGGGCTTCCTGAGAGAGGGCAGCGAGGGTGGAGGCACAGAGGCAGCAACAATAGCAATATCAGAGGTTGTTAATACCTCTGCCTTCTTCATCTTCTTCTTCTCAATGCGAGTGCCATTGATCTCCCATTACTTCTTTCCACAATTTCTGAGGTCCAAGGGGATGGTCTTCTCATCCATGTGAAATTGGTACCCCCCAACTTCAGCAAATCTCTAATGAGCCTATAGTAGGGAAGTGAGTGGGGTTTCTTCTTAGTCTTCACCTTCTCCACAATGTCTGTCATCCCCTCAAAAATTAACTTCGTAGCATCCGAGTAGTGGTTCTTCTGGAAGGAGAAGAGTGTATCAGCAATGGGAGATTTTCTCTCCTGCTCATGGCCAGAGCAATACACACTCTTCATCAACACCCCATCCATAAATCTTAGGTGGGGGTGCAGATCTCTCTTCTTGATTGATACCGCTGATGTAGTGACCCCTCCAGTTAGCTCCTTAGAAATTTCTGGGATGATGGCTGTCAAATAGAGACCTAAGCTACATTCAGGACTATACTTGGCTGATATCCCAAGTATTCTAGCAATGGCTGCTTGATTGAGTAGCATCTCAAATTTGTCAATTAGCACCAGTAATGCTGGGTTCCCACCATCCCCAGTCTTGATTATGATATTTTGGTAGAACAATTGGACTAGTCTAGGGAAGACTAGCTGCATTGGGGGTCTCAGTAGGGGCAGCAATGAGGCTTTGGTGAGGTACCCCATGGAGGAAGCTGTCTCAGGTAGCTCTTCAAAGAAAGCTTTATCAAAAATTGTTGCGATAAAATCAGAGGGGACCCTGAGATGTTCATTATCTTCTTCCTCTTCATCCTCAGGGACCTCAGGGGCTACTTTCTTGCCCATGTTCTATTTCTTCTTTGATTTCTCAGGACTCTTAGCTGGTAGGTGCTCTCTGGCCCTCTTCTTAAGAGCAGATTTCTTTTTGGCACCTTGGGCACCAGAGGCCATGCCCTTTCCTTTCTTCCTAATTTGCTCAATTTGGGGCTCCTCAATGGGTGCAGTTACCACAGGGGTCTCCACATTGGAGGCCTCTGCAATCCTTGCAGATTTTCGAGTGGCCACAAGGCTCCCAGCAAGTGGTGGGGTTACCAAAGCAGACAAGGTATCTGTAAATTTTAAACCCATGGCCATAGCTATTCAACTCCTTCAAATTAGGATTTGAAACTCCCAGCAGGTGCAATGCACAGTTTAGAAATAAAGTAGACCCCAAACTGCTCTCTACTTACACTAAAGTATTGTCCAATTAAATCAACTGAGAGAGAGTGAGAAATCTTACCAAATGACAGTTAGGGTTTCACCTCACACGTTGCACAAATGTTCAAATCCCCCCAAACCTAGCTCAAAGTGACCAGGAAGTGATGGGGAGCAAAATGGTATGAGGAAATTAACTGAGGCGAGTGAAAAAGGTAGTATAGAAGAAGAAGAAAAGGGGAGCTCAAGAATGTGTAGTAAAAGCTAGAGCAAAGAGAAATAAAATGGCAAGAATGAGGAAATCACTGGGTTTATAGGGATTAACCCGTGCCTCGCGCAGTTATCGCCAGGTTCTTGCGAAGTATAATTCTCGCATAGTATACAGCTAACCTCACGAGAAGTGTTGTCGCGGACAAGAATAGAGCCTTGTGAGAATAGATTTAGAAGATTTATGAGCCTCACGAGGTACTTCGCAGAGTTGAATTTGGCCCTGAGCGCGTGAAGCAGTTGCTCATCTCTCGCGTAGCTAGAGTAGCGAAGCCTCGTGAGGCTTAAAATGGGAATCTTAGGCACCTCGCGAGGCTCACTATCAGGCTTCAATAGACATCCTTTTGCTGGCAAAGCTCTCGCACGATACAAAATCTTCATCAGAACCTCACGAGAAAGCTTACAAGTGGCTCGCGAGCTTAAAATTTAGGCCATTTAGCCTCGCGGGAAAGCAACACTCAATCTTTTCTTTTAGCCTGTGCCCTAGCCTGTGCATGTACAATGTCATGCACCAATTCAGTGTGCATCAGCACTAACTCCTAGACTTATGCTCCATTTCATCATGACGATATGGTTACCCTTTATCAATATTTAAACATAAAAAATTTAGAATTCTAAAGACAATCTTTCAGATCAAATTCATGATATTTATAATGAGAGCATCCCACTCATCAACAATAGACATGAGTATCAAAATTTAGATGACAAATATGCATTTGCACTTAAAACAAAAATGAATAAAATAAAATCAAACATACAAGCAAATCATCATCCTAAAAGCAGTAATTGAAAATTTTCTAAGCAACACATAACAAGACAAAGCATTCAACTCATACGGTACACACATTCTTTGGTTCTACACCACTCACCTTCTTTTCATGTTCACTCTCTATGACCTTTTCAGTCACCTTGTCCTACTAAATTATCAACCACTCTGTCATTCCTAAAGGTAGTGATTGCATTAGCCTCCTCATGGGTAGAGGATGCTTCTCCAATCGTGTACTGCCTTTTGGGGTTGGCTAATGGTTGACTAGGCAATTTGCCCTCCTCTCTCCTGTTCAAAGCATTGCAGATTTGACCCAGCTGGTCCTCTATTTTCTTAATGCTTTGCTCATGAGAGTTCACAGTTTGGACTAAGTTCTCCAAATTCTACATAGATGCCAGCATTTGCTATTCAAAAGAAGAGGATCTGGGCTGTTGTGGGAGCAAGACCAATTGGTTGGGCTGTGGGGCAGACAATTAAAAATTCTGTCTTGGTGGATATCCTTGGTTAAACTGGTGTTGGGGTCTGTATGGAGCTGTCAACTACTGTTGCTGGGGTTGAGGGTATGTATCTTGTCTCCACCTTAAATTTGGGTGGTTCCTCCATGAGTACGCAATAGGTTGCTGCACATATGCTTGGAGAGCATTGGCATAGTCCATTACAAAATCAAGGAATTGGTTGGCTGATAGACAATTTTAGAGTAAATGTGTGGGAGATTGGCAAACATGCCTCCTCCCCTTGTGCAACCATTCTAGGCTGCATCACATTCATCAATTTGTCAAACATTAAACTCAGATTGTCCACTTTCTTCTCCAAATCACTTTACACCTTAACTTCATACATTCCACCTCTAGGGGTGGACTCTTTCACCAATTTAGTAGGGGTCTAACTGTCATTGCGAGACAGTGACTCCTGCTGCATGAAATTTTTTCCTATGATGTCAAACAGCTCTCAAGCCTCATCAGCTATCTTGTGGAGGTAACTACCAGTATATGAGGCATCCACTATATCCCTACTCTTGGGATTAATTCCTTATAAAATACTTGCACTAGTTTCCATATTGGAATTTGATGATGGGGGCATTGTTTTAATATCTCCTGAAATCTCTCTCATGCTTCATAAAAATCCTCAGTTGAAGACTAAGTAAATGACAAAATGTTTGTCCTCATCTAGCTGGTTTTGGTCATGAGAAAGAATTTAGCCAGAAATTGGATTTAGAGGTCACTCCATATTTGAATGCTATTGGTTGGGAGCTTAGAGAGCCAGGTGTTGGCTTTATCCTTTAGTGAAAAAAGGAAAAGCCTTAGTTTGGTGGCTTCAGGTCCCAAGCTAGCAATATTAATAGTGGTGCAAAGTACCAAAAATTGGTCAATGTGCTTGTAAGGATCTCCCTTACTAAGCCCATGAAAAGATGGCAGCATATTAATGGTGAAGGACTTGATTTCATAGTTTCCTTCAAATGAAGGGAATTGTATGTAAAAGGGAGATGTGTCATCCCCAAGTGCATTATATTCCTTCAGCGTTCTTTGCCTCTCAGCCATGGCAGCTGGTTTAGTTTCAACAGTAGGACCTTGTGTGGTGTTTCTTAGTCTAAGGACTCTTTCAACCTCAAGATTTGGAGGTTCCAACTTAGGGTTAAGAGACCTTCTTCCAAGCATACATACACAAACACAGCAAGTACAGAAAATACTCACAGCACACAGAATTTTCAAACTAAATTAACTACTAAACAAATTTACAACTAGACTAATTACAGGGAATTCAACATTAAAGGACTGAGTTTTAGGGTAAAAGAAGTGCAAATAGAGCTAGCTAAACTCCAGCTGTAGCTCTAGCTTTTTCCTATGTGCTGTTATCCAATTCTGTAAAATTAAAAAAAAAATTGTACTTTTATTCTACTTATGGTACAGCTATAAAGATTTTTTTAAAATAAATTATAGTACAACTCAGGTCTACTAAAAAGATCAATTTTCCTAGTAGTGGCGTCAAAAACTTGTTGTGATTTATTTCTCTAGGTGTCTAAATGCTGATGTTTATTTAAAATGGTAAGATGGTAAAAATCAGAATACAAAGCTGGAGTAAAATGATTATGAAATCAGCAACCTAAAGTACACACAGCCTGTAAGATACACGCGCTATTGTAGAAAGTTTTGATAAGTAAGAGTTTGTCTCATAAAGAAATTGATCTAGAACCCAAAATAGGCTAAAATAGTAGGCCTCTAGATCTGGCTACAGATCTAGCATTCCAAAAGAAAGGGAGTTGGGTGTCACAAATACACTAAATTACCTACTAAAAAGAAAAGAAATAAAGTGCAGTCCTATCCTAAGAGAGGGTTATGAAGAAGGTGGTGATGGTGTGTTAAAATAAAGATAAAAGGATGGGCAGTAAGCAGTTTAGGCTAAAGTTTATTCAGTTATGTAACTCAGATTTAGGGCTGTCTTTGCAGTAAATCCTTACTGAAGTGCTATCAAAAATCTCAACAAGGAAGAAGAATCCATCTTAACCCATGCTATTTAGACTGCTCTTAAGGCTATAATCTGTCCACTTAAATGGTCACAGACTATCCAATAGAGTTTGTCAAATCCTATTGATTGAATCAAAGAAGCTAACCTAATCCAAAAGAGTGGACTGATCTTAAGGCTATAATCTATCCACTTAAATGGTCACATACTATCCAATAGATATCCTCCAACTAATGAATTAAATCAGGCCATGAATACCATTGCAAATACTATGTTTTCCAGGCTATAAGCACCCCAGATTTGATATAGATCTGACAAGCATTCATAGGGTTCCAACCCATAAAATCTTGTGTGTGGCAAAGGCCATCAACACAATGCTTGGACACATATGAAAAAGTAACAGGTTGAATAGAGACTTAATTTCAACTGATCATTGCTATAAAAGGCCTACAATGTCTCAGTCCATAAGTCTGCAATCACTACAGATAAGCCAAATCTAACATCTGACAGTGGTCAAGGAAAATAGAGGGGAGCTTGTTCTTGCACAACCTCTCACTAGGCTACAAGCTCAAGTGTAGAGGAGAAGAATCTTTCTCAGATCTGTGATCAAGACATGCCCTAGGGCTATAGTCTGTCCACTCAAATGGTCACAGGCTATCCACATAGGCTGCCTTACCCACAGATGATGAGATGGAACATATAAACTGCTGCTGCCACCATGGTCCCAGGGCTACAAGCTCAAGCTCCGATGGGCCTTTCAATCACCTCAAAATCTAAATGCATGTTATAGCCTGAATAAAACTATGGGAAAATAGGAAAATACTAGATTGAATAAATATTTAAAGTACAAAGTCCATTGATCTATGTTACTAACAATGCAATTTCTCAAGGCAGCAGCTTTATGCACAATAGCTCTTCACAAAATCCCAATGTGTAAATGACCTATTACGAAACTAAATGAAACTACACCTAATTTCTTACCAAAGGTTTAGCCAGCAAGTGTTGGGCTAAGAGAGAAGAAAAAATTGAATAAGAAGTGATCAAACCCTAACCCTAACCCTAATCTGCTTGAGCTCTCAGCCGACAGAGGTTGAAGGAGAGAGTGATTGATAAGTTCTAAGTTACAAGCACATCTTGTATACTCAGTCCTACTGCCTTGGCTCAAAGAAGAGTAAACCCTAATTTTTCTGGTAGATGTGGCACTGTTACAACTTTTGGATGCATTGTAATGTACACCTCAAAATCAGTGCCTTGGGATGTGTGCCCTAGACTTGAAGAAATCTCCAAAAGGTCCTTAAGTTAAGATTGGGAAGTGGAGAGCACGAGCTTCATGAGGCTATCTTCTACATAATACTTCTGTCACGCAGATGATTTATACTCTTTAGTTATGTCACAACTTGCAGAGCTCTCACGAGGTAGGATTTAGCTTGAAAGGTTTATTCACTCGTGCAACTTGCACTTGGGATGATCACACACCTGATCTGGCTTTGAATGCACTTGCGTGAAAGAGTTTGCAGTGCTTGGCTTGCTCGTGTAGTAGAGCTTCAGAATCCCCTGTCGCGAGGTACTCGTGCAACTGCTTTTACATCTCGCTCGATACAGGGTTAAGCTTCTAGACGCGCGAGAGCTGTGCGAGAGAACTTCTGGGCGTCTCTCTCCTCTAGAGTCACGTGAGAATTTTTTGAGGTTATGGCTGTTGTTCACACAAATTGGTCTCTCGAGGTAGTGCACGCAGCTACTTTAAGGCTTGATCCTCGTGAGAGCTTCACGAGTTATATTTTTGGAGGCTAGTGTGCGACTACTTCGCGAGTTTCTTTACATGTTGATTACAGCTAAAGAGCGTGACTGCTGCACGAGAGGCTGGTTCGTGAAAACCCCTTCATTGAGCTATGCAACTTTTTCGCGAGCTCTATTGTGCTGCATTTCTTAGCTGCCCGAGGGAGACTTTGCTAGTCAATTTGAATAGTGCAAGATAGTATCTGAACTATGCGAGATAGGTCATTTGTTCCTCTACTGCTATGCACATGCTTCTGTTGCAGCTTCCTCCACTCTCATTTATACTTCTTTCATTTGTTATATTTTCTTAGTCCATTATGACATGCAAAATAGTCACCATGGTGTGTACCACCATGGTATTTCATCACTTTCTAGTTCAACTGTCATCTTTTACTTAAATTCTCTCTCTTCTTGGCACCACAGGCATGAACTTTGTGTTAAGTTGCACAAGTTATTACTAATCTACAAAATAGGATAAGCAAGAGTTATTAGTTAACTTCAAGGTCCAACAAGGGATAGGTTAAGAGGTGAAAAGTGGTACTTTTTAGTGAATAACAGCTACCCATCTTTCGAAATCTGATACAGGCTTTTCAATGTGTATGGGCATCCTTGAATAAGGAAGACCAATAAAATCCACATTGCAAAATTTTAGCAACTGTTTTGTTTCCATTGAAGTGACCCTCATAGGCACTTTCATGGCACATGCTTAGAATACTGGGGAAGTCACACTCAGGGACACACTTCCTGATTATTTGGTCTGCACAATACTTGAATAGGCAAGGATCCTCCCAGAAAAAATGGTTGACTTATGAAAAGAACAAGTCTTTATCTATTTTAGACCAAGGTGAAGGGATCCTGCCAGCAGCCAAGTAGTTTACAATGTAGGCAAACCATGGGACAATAGCCTGAATAGCAAATAGCTGCTCATTAGGGAACACATCTCTCAAAAGTGTAGCACACTCATCCAACAAAATTCTAGAAAGGTGGTCAACCAGCATATTCTCCACTCCCTTTTTATCTTTGATCGCCAGATCAAACTCATGTAGGAAGAGGATCCATCTGATCAGCCTAGCTTTAGTATCCTTTTTGGCCAACAGATATTTGAGGGCTGAGTGATATGTAAACATAATAATTTTAAACCCAAGCAAGTAGGATGTAAACTTGTCCATAGCAAAAACAACAACTAGTAGCTCCTTCTCAGTTATGGTATAGTTGAGCTGAGCCTCTGCTAATGTTTTGCTGACATAGTATATCACTATTTACAGCTTGTCTGTTCTCTGTCCTAGGACAACACCTATTGCCAAATCTGATGCATCACACATCATCTCAAAAGGAATGGAGTAATCCGGGCTTGGATTATAGGAACAGAGGTGAGGCACTTTTTTAAGGTCTCAAAGGCCTCAAGGCACTCAGCAGAAAAATCAAATTACACATCCTAACAAAGCAAGTTACACAGTGGTTTTGCAATTCTACTAAAGTCCTTAGTAAATCTCTTGTAAAATCCTGCATGTCCTAAAAATGATCTAATTTATTTGACAATTTTGGGTGGGGGCAGGTGGGAAATACAATCAACTTTGACTTTGTCAACCTCTATACCTCTGTGAAAAATCACATGGCCTAGCACAATTCCTTGTGTTACCATGAAGTGGCTCTTTTCCCAACTTAAGACTAAATTGGTCTCTTCACATCTTTGCAAAACCAGGTTGAGGTGATTTAAGCATTGACTAAAACTATCCCCAAAGACTGAAAAATTATCTATGAAAATTTTCATAAACTTATCAAACATATTTGAGAAAATTTCTTATATGCACCTTTGAAATGTAGTAGGAGCATTATACAGTCCAAAAGACTTTCTCCGATAAGAAAAAGTACCAAATAGACATGTGAAAGTGATTTTCTCTTGATCTTAAGGATACACAGGTATTTGATTATAACCTTAGTATCCATCAAGGTAGCAATAAAATATTTTTCCTGCAAGCTAGTCTAGAATTTGGTCAATGAAGGGAAGAGGGAAGTGGTCTTTTCTAATTTTAGAGTTGAGTTTTTTATAATCTATGCAAACCCTCCAGCCAGTGGTCTCCCTGGCTGGCATCAACTCCTCAGAATCTAAAGTAATAACTATTATGCCTGACTTTTTGGGGACCACCTGAATAGGTGACACCCATTCTGAATCTGAAATGGGGTAAATTACCCCTACATCTAACAGTTTTACTATCTCTTTTAAAACCACCTCCTGCATATGAGGATTTAGCTTCCTCTGCATCTCCCTAGAGGGTTTGAAACCCTCTTTCAAGTGTATTTTATGCATGCATACAGATGGATTAATGCCACCAAGATCAATAATTGTTCAGCCAATTGCCTTTTTGTGCTTCCTCAACACACATAATAATTCCTCTTCTTGCTCATTAGTGAGAGAGGAAGAGATAATCACAGAATGTTTGTTATTCTACCCTAAAAAGCATCTTTAATATATCTAGTAGCTATTTTAGTTCCAGATATGATAGACAATCAATGGAAAGTAGCAAAGGTGCCTTGGAGGTTTGAGGTAGAGGCAATAATATAGATTTCCAATCGGAATGCTGCACTAGGCCCACTGAAGACTCTTGGGTGTTGCTATCTTCATTACATTACTGTGGGGCCTCCTCCTTAATAACCTTAGTCCACACACTCTCCAAATCAAAAAAATATTATCCCAATCCAGCAGCTGGGATAGATTCTCCTCCACAAGGTCGTCATCTAGTATATCAACTATAAAACAGTTCTCATTGTCCAGCTAAGGCGGGCTTGTAGTATTGTACACATTTAGCTAAACCTTCATATTGACAAAGGTGACCTCCATGAATCCAAACCTGCATTGAATGTAGGCATTGGCAGTGACCAAGAATGGCCCACCTAAGATCATAGGAATGGAGATTTTACTTTCGCAGGGTTCCATATCCAAGACTAAAAAATCAACAGGGTAAAAGAACTGGTCTACCCCTTCCAAAACATCCTCAACCACACCCATAGGCCTCCTTTGAAACCTATCAACCATTTAGAGCACAATTATAGTTGGTTTCAGCTCCCCCAAACCTAGTTGCTCATACACAGTAAATGGCAGCAGGTTCACACTGGCTCCTAGGTATAGAAGAGCCCTATCAATGGTGTGGTCATTAATAACACAAGGGATAGTAGGTACCCCTGGGTCTTGCAACTTTTCAGGTGTGGCAATTGAAAGCACAAAATTCACATTTTAGTTACAAAAACCTTCTTGGATAAATGGACTCTTGCTTTGCTCTTTTGAGTATAAAGGTCCTTCAAGAATTTAACATAGGCAGGGACTTGTTTAATAATATTAAGCAAGGATAAATTTATCTTGACCTGCCTAAAGGTCTCCATCATTTCCTCCATTCGGGCATTCCCTTTGTCAAAAGGGGAAGGTCCATCAAGTGCATGAGGAAATGATAGCTAAGGTACTGTTAGTACCTCAGCTGCATGCCTAGCTACATTATGATCAAATTTTATTTTTTCTTCATTTATTTCTTCATGTTGAGGCTCAACATTAGCCCCCTTATTTTGTCCCTACTGCTCCACAATAGGGGATGAATTCACATCATTTTCTACACTCACATTTTTTTCTTTTTCATTTTTCATGGTCTCCAAGCTGTCCTGCCCACTTGATTGTCAACCTCCATGCCACTCCTCAGGGTAGTGATTACATTAGCCTCCTCATGAGTAGAGGATCATTCTCTAATCATGTACTACCCTTTAGGGTTAGCCAAGGGTTGACTAGGCCACTTGCCCTCCTCTCTCTTTTTAAAGCATTACAGATTTGACCCAGTTGGTCCTTTATTTTTTTAATGTTTTTCCCATGAGAATTCACAGTTTATACCAAGTTTCCCAGATTTTATATTGATACCAACATTTGCTCTTCAAAAGAAGAGGATCTGGGCTGTGATGGGGGGATAACCAACTGATTTGGCTGTAGGGTAGGCAACTGAAAATTTTGGCTAGGTGCATATCCCTAGTTGAATTGGTGTTATGGTCTGTATGGTACTGCCAGCTGCTACTATTGGGGCTGCTGATATGTATCTTGTCTCCACCTCAGATTGGGGTAGTTTCTCGAGGTGTACCCAGCAGGTTGCTACCCATATGCCTGGGCAATATTGGCATATTTCATAACTAATTCAGAGAACTGATTGGTTGATAGATATTCTTGAAGTGAATGTGTGAGAGATTGGCATATCAGACATACCTCTTCCACTTATGCAGCCAATTGAGGCTGCATCACATTCATCAACTTGTCAAATTTTAAGCTTAGGTTGTTCACCTTCCTTTCCAATTCACTCTGCACCTTGACCTCATACATGCGACCTTTAGAGGTAGATTCTTTCACTATTCTTACTAGGGTCTGACTGTCATTGTGGGACAGTGACTCCTGCTTTATGAAATTCTTACTTATAATGTCAAACAAGTCTCATGCCTCATCAACTGTCTTGTGGTGGTAACTACCCCCATAAGAGGCATCCATCATGTCCCTACTTTTAGAATCAATTCCTTAGTAGAAGACTTGTACAAGCTGCCACTATGAAATTTAGTGGTGGAAATATTATTTTAACATTTCTTAAAACCTTTCTCATGCTCCATGAAAATCTTCAGTTGAGGATTGAGTAAATGAAAGTATGCTCTTCCTCATTTGACTAGTTTTATTCATAGGAAAGAATTTTACCAGGAATTAGCTTTGGAGGTCATTCCATATCTATATGCTGTTGGCTGGGAGCCTGGAGAGCCAAGTGTTAGCTTTATCCTTTAGGGAAAAAGGAAAAAACCTAAGTTTGGTGGCTTTCGGTCTCAAGCCAACAATGTTAAATGTGGTGTAAAGCGCAAAGAACTCATCAATGTGCTTGTAAGGATTTTCATTACTAAGCTCATGGAAAGATGATAGTATATTGATGGTGGAGGACTTATTCTCATAATTTCCCTAAACTGAAGGAAATTGAATGCAGAAGGGTGATGTATATGCCCCAGGTGCATTATATTCCTTTAGTGTCCTCTGCCTCTCAGCCATCACAGCTGGCACAATTTTAATAATAGGGACTGGTGTGGTATTTTTCAGTCTAAGGACCCTTTTTACCTCGGGATTAGAGGTTCTAATTCAGGGTTAAGTGACATTCTACCAAACATACACACACAGAATAGCAGGTAAAGAAAACACTCACAACACACTTAAATAATTTGTAAACAAAATTATAGCTAACAAAATTTATAACTAAACTATTGTCAGGGAATTCAACAGAAATGGAACTGAGTTTTAGGGTAAAAGAAATGCAAACAGAAGCTAGCTAAACTCCAGCTACAGCTCTAGCTTTTCCCTTCTGCTGCTGTCCAAATCTATAAAAATTCTAATAAAAATTAGTAGTACTTTTATTCAATTAAAGGCACTACTACAAATGAATTTAGTAAACAAAAACAAAAACTCAGGTCTACTAATAGATCAAAGATCCCTGGAAGCGGCGCCAAAAACTTATTGGGGTTATGTTAATCAGTGAAAAAGACCATATTTTACCTCCTAAATTGACCTTTGATAGACCTGTGAGTTGACTAATAATATGTCTTAAGTGTATTTTATAGTTAGCAATAAATTGTAGTTATAGTGCAGACATCCATCTAAAACTATCAAGAAGAGACTTGCTGGAGAATTGCATCAATACAGAATAGATTCAACAAGTTCTCATACAGCCCAAAAGTCCAGCCATCAAGCAGATTCAAGGATCCTCAAAATTCTATGGAAATTCCATGTGTCCAACTGTGTACTCATGGGAGCAAACCAGCAGTGGCATTTGATGAAGATTGAACACCTCAAAGGCTACTGAATGTTGGATACCAAGTGAAGGCGGCACCCCAAAGCATGGTTGCTAGTTATTTCAACCTATCGAGAGGTTTGTATGCTGAAATGGAAGCTTTCGAGATGTTAAAGCATCCTATCGAGAGGACCTGAAGCTGTATTTCAACCTATCGAGAGGTGTTGAGGTGAAGAAGTGAACATGTCGAGAGGTTTACAGAACCTGTCGAATGGTTTAAACTGTAGCCGAAGAACCTGTTGAAGAATGCAAGTCAACCTGTTGAGAAGTCACCTGAAGTTGCCATCCTCGCGAAGTGCAGAAGGCCAAAACTAAACTTGTCGAGAGGTTCCCTAAACCTATCGAATAGTCAAAGCCAACCTAGCGAGAGGATACCTAAAGTTGTAGTGGATCTCACGAGGTTGCCATCAACCTGTCGAACAGAGGGAAAGATCCTGTCGAAGAATTATGTGGAGCTATATTGGATCTTGCTAGGTTGATTCATCCTGTTGAGAGGATGGTTGAAGCTAGTGCATCAATTAAGCAGTGAACTCATCTTATCGAGCAGTCATCTGAACATGTCAAAAGGTAAATTCAACCTATCAAATAGAGAATTTAACATACCTAGAACCCATCGAGAGGTCCTCTGATCCTCTCAAGGCATGATTTGGGAACTTCTCAGTTTCAGCCATATCAGCAGCTCACTTCAGTGCTTTGTGCACACATCTCGAGGCACGTTAACAACCCTTAAGGATATTTTTGGAATACAAATGAGTATGAAGGAGAAACCTCTAACCACCTCACATGTACTTGTCCAATTCGAACCAATTAGTGAGAGATTTTAGAAGCAAAATTAGTCACATTAGCAGCTCAGAATAAAAGAATTATTCTCTTAAGCTCTGATTGACTGAAATAGATCTGAGACAGGGGGAAAGAGTAGAAATAGAAGAGAAGTTTTACAGAAGAACCATCCAGAAATTGAGAAAGCTCAGAGACCAAATTCGAGCTCCATTGCCCTATAAAATTCCTTTCTTCTTTCTTCTTCCCCATTCTCTCTTTAGCCTAACCATGGTTGGCTAAATACTTGTAGCAGCTAGGGTGAGGTAGCTCTATAAATTGACAGGTTTGAGGGCTTTGTATGAGGATTAGATATTGCACAGACTGCAGATATGAATAATGTACTGTAAGTTGTATTGAATTAGTAAATTATTGGTTGTAAAGTTATTTTGAATCTATACATCTCTTGATTACTAGTTGATTTTCCTAGATTTAATATTCCTGTGGATGCTTGAGCATGTAGCCTTGCATCCACAACATCTGCAGTGATTTAATTGTTCTAATTAAAACCTTTGGATTGGAGGAAATCCCTTGGATGATCTGTGACCATTAAAGTGGACAAATTATAGCCTTAAGATCAATTCAATTCTCTGGTGTAGATTAGATTTTTCTACCTTGCATTTGTGCTTGTAGCCAGATGAAGGATAGTTGCAAATCAATTTTTGGCATTGCTTCTGAACCAACTAATTTTCAGTGAAGACCAAAATCCTCAGCTGCTATTCTCCCCATTCAATTTTAGTTCCCCAAATCCTTTTCTCCATTTCTTTAAATCTATTTTCTACTCACCTCTAGATCATTTGCATTTACATTTAATTTTCTATAGTTTTAGTAAAGTGACAATCCCTTAAAATCTCTCCTCTTTCCTTTCTTTTTCTATTTTAAATTTGGATAGGTTAGAGTGCCAGATCTATTATAGATCAAGAGATTTACAATATTTTGAAACACATTTTCCTGTGGACATACCCCTACTTACCACTCTAAAGCTTGTTGTAACAGCTCTGGTTCTTGCAGGCCTGGTTGCCTTACCTTGATTCTATTTTACTAGGTTTTTCCTCTAGTTTGATGTTTTTAACCTCTTAATAATTACAAGGTGGTGTTAATCAGTGAAAAATACTATTTTTTACCTCCTAACCTGACCTTTGATGGACCTTTGAGTTGACTAATAATGTGTCTTGAGTGTGTTTTATAGTTAAGCAATAAATTGCAGTCATAGTCCAGACATCCATCTAAAAATGTCAAAGAGGAGACCTGCTGCCTCAACATATGCTTAGGTAGCCTAAAAGGCCAGCCAATCAAGCAGTTCACAGATCCTCAGAGGTCTATGGGAATGATATGTATCCAATTGGGCACACATGGGAGTAAGAACAGATGCATTGGATGAAGATTGAACCCCTCAAGAGGCTACTATGTGCTGGAAAGATGAAGGATAATACCCCAAAATTGTGTTCCAATTGTGGAAGCAAAGAACAGGGCATGTCGAGAAGTTAATTCAACCTGTCGAAAGGTCTGTGTGCTTGAATATGAAGAGGTCGAGAGGTTCCCAAAACTCGTCGAGGAGTTGAAACTAAATGAAGCATCCTGTCAAGAAGACCTGAATCTGAATTATAACCCATCAACAGGTTCTGATGAAGAAAATGAATATGTCGAGAGGTTGATAGAACCTATCAAAGGATTGGAGTAGAGAAAGAGCAACCTATTGAACAGTGTAGAACAATATGTTGAGAGGTCACCTGATGCAGAGTTTTCTCGTGAGGTTCAGAAAGCTAGAATTGAATCTGTTGAGAGGTTCCCCTAAACCTATCGAATAGTCAAAGTGAACCTAGCGAAGACTTACCTGAAGCTACATTCACTTTTGTGAAGAGGCTTTTAACCTGTTGAGGAGTGCTTCATCCTGTCGAACAAAGGGAAAGAACTTGTCGAAGACTCACCTGAAGCTGGATTAGACCTCGAGAGGCTGAATTATCCTATTGAGAGGATGGCTAAAGCTAGTGCAACATTTGCACATTGAATCCATCTTGTCGAGCAGTAAAAAGATCTTCTCGAAGGCTATACCCAACCTGTCGAATGGAGCACCAAGGAGACTCAAAATCTGTCGAGAGGTTCTCTAAACCTCTCGAAGCACGATTTGGGAATTTTTTAGTTCCAACCACATCAGCAGCTCACTTCAGTGCTCTGTGCACATGTTTCGAGGCCTGTTAACAACCCTTGGGGGTATTTTAGTAATATATATGGGCACGAATGGGAACCCTCTAACTATCTCATATGTACTTGTCCAGTTTGAACCAATTGGGGAGAGTTTCTAAAGGCAAAATCAGCCACATCAGTATCTCAGAATAACAGAATTATTCCCTTGAGCTCTGATTGGCTGAAACAGATCAGAGGATAAAGGGAAAGACTATAAATTAAATAGAAGTTTCATTGAAGAACCATCCAGAAATTGAGAGAGCTCAGACCAAATTCAAAATTCCCCTTTCCCTCCAAAATTTCGTCCCTCTTCCTTCTTCCCCATTCTCTCTTTAGTCCAACCATGGTTGGATAAACACTTTTAGTAGCTAGGGTGAGGTTGAGAGCTGTAAATTAAGAGGTTCAAGGCTTTGTATGGGATTAGATGTTGCACAGATTACAAAACTGAGAATAATGTATTGTAAGTTTATATTGAATCAATAATTGTTGGTTGTAAAGTTAAATTTGATCTATAGATCTCTTGATTGCCATTTTATTTCCCTGGATTGTATATTCCTATGGATGCTTGAGCTTGTAGCCTTGCATCCACATCATCTATAATGATTTAATTATTCTGATCAACACCCTTGAATTGGAGGAAATTCCTAGGATGATCTGTGACCATTAAAGTGGACAGATCATAGCCTTAAGACCAATCTAATTCTCTGGTCTAGGTTGGATTCTTATACCTTGCATCTGAGCTTGTGGCTAGATGGAGGAGAGTTATAAATCAATCTCTTGTATTGCCTCTGAACTAACCAATTTTCAGTGAAGTCTAAAATCCTCAACTGTTATTCTCCCCCTTTTGATTTTAATCCTTTTCTCTATCTTTTTAAATCTATGTTTTAATTAGTTCTGAATCATTTGCATCTTACATTGTGTTTCTGTAGTTTTTAGTAAAGTGATAATCCCTAAAACCTCTCCTCTTTCCTCTCTTGCCTTTGTTTAAATTAGGATAGGATAGAGTGCCAGATCTATTCTAGATTTGGAGATTTACCACATTTTGAACCATATTTCCCTGTGGACATACCTACCCCTTTAAAGCTTGTTGCAACAGCCCTGGTTCTTGCAGGTCTGGTTGCCTTACCTTTGGTTCCATTTTGCTATAATTTTTTCTCTAGTTAGTTTGATGCTTTTAACCTCTTAATAATTACAAGGTAGGCAGTACAACAAGTTTTTGGCACCGCTACCGGAGATCTATGTTTTTAGAATTTGTAGATCTAAGTTTTTCTTATTTTAGATTTAGATTTATAATTGCCTATTTTGTGATTAACTAATTGCTGCTGTAATTTTTTATAGTTTAATTTTGTGTTGCAGATCTGGATCTGTAGTTCTGAGAGTAGCATTGTGCTAATTAGAGGAGCAAGTTGTGCTTAAAGTTTGCATTTCCTAACTCTTTTACATTTTTAGATCTGTAAATTTTTAGATCAGCAGTAATAGTTATTTGCTTTTGTAATTATTTTACTAAAATCTGTGCTGTAATTTTGTGTGCTACATTTTGTTTTTACTGTGTGTATGCTTGATAGAAGATCTCTCAATCCTAAGGTTGTTCCTTTAGATCTTGAAGTTGAGAGGATTCTCAGACCTAGGCAATCCCTACACAGACCAGTGATTAATTGTGATATTTCTGTAATGGGTGAGCAACCTAGGAAATTTAAAGAATTCAATGTACTAGGGGTATACAATTCCCCCTTCTGCATTCAATTCCCTGCTGTCCAAGGAAACTATGAGATTAAATCTTCCATCATACAGATGCTGCCCTCATATTATGGCATGCATAAGGAAGACCCATATAAGCACATTGATGAATTCCTATGCCTGTGTACTTCTTTCAACATTGCTGGTTTGGGGGAGGAACCAACCAGGATAAGACTCTTTCCTTTTTCATTAAAGGACAGAGCCAGAACTTGGCTGTCTATGCTCCCAACCAATTGTATTCAGTCATGAAATGACCTTTAATGTCAATTTCGGGCCAAATTTTTTCCCATGTTCAAAACAAGTCAGCTGAGGAAGAGCATAATTTCATTTGCTCAGTCCCCAACTGAAAACTTTCACCAAGCATGTGAGAAATTTAAGGAGCTTTTGAAGCTAACTCCATCACCAAATTCCTGAATGGCAACTTGTTCATAGTTTCTACCAAGAAATTGATCCCAAGATCAGGGACATGATTGATGCCTCATGCAGAGGGAGTTACCTCCACAAAATAGCTAATGAGGCCAAAGAATTGTTTGATATAATTAGTGAAAATTCCATGCAAAGGGAGACTCTGTCTAGGGACATTGAGACTCATGTTAGATTGGTGAGAGACAATACTACAAGAGGAAAAATGTATGAGGTTAGTGGCTATAATGATTTGGAAAGAAAGGTTGATAGCTTGACTCAGAAATTTGATAAGCTCATTGACGCAATACAGTTTCCAATTGCAGCCAAAGTAGAGGAGGCATGTATGATATGTCAGTCCCCTACTCACTCCCTTGAAGAATGTCCCTCTGCTGCCCAATTTCCAGATCTGATTATAGAACATGTGAATGTTGCTTAGTCCTTTGGACAATAGCCAGCTGCTAGTTATCATTAGAGAAACCACCCCAACTTGAGGTGGAGATAAAATAACTTCCAAAACTAGCAGCAACAGTAACCACAACAGCCAATGCCATATAGAAATGCTCAGCCCTACCAGCAGAATTACTTCATAAGGCCCCAATACCAGCATCCTATGGCCTAGCCAATGGCCTAACCTATGCATCAAAGTGCACCAGCCTCAACACCCTCTAAATCCCTCACATTTGAAGAGCAAGTTCTGGCTTCATTACAGAATTTATGCTCTTTATCTCAAACAGCTAACTCCCATAGCCAAAGTATTAAGAAGATAGAGGACCACCTTGGTTAGCTATCCAATACTTTGACTAGGAGAGAAGAGGGAAGACTGCCTAGTCAACCTATGAACAACCCAAAAGGGATATATATGTGGTGGGTGAGACTTCTTCATCATATGAAGAAGTTAAATCTGTCACCACTGTGATTAGTGGAAGGCTGGTTAATAATAAGGTTGGTGTCGAGCCTGAGAAGAGTGCAGGAAAAGAAAGAACAACCCATGATGATATACAGCAGGAGCAACATATGAGAAATAAGGAGGGTGTTGATGACCCCCCAATAAAAAAATGAAAAAAAAATAAGGAAAAAACTGATAAGATTGCTAAGGCAAAGAATAGGAGATCAGTCCCTCATTTGCCATTTCTCAAAGCACTTCAAGCACCTTTTCTTGTGATAAGGGGAATGCTAAAGTTGAGAAAATAATGGAAACATTTAAACAAGTGAAGATCAACTTGCCTTTATTTGATGCAATCAAGCAAGTGTCAGCCTATGCAAAGTTTTTGAAAGATTTATGCACACACAAAAAATAATCTAGGATACACCTATCGAAGAAGGTCATTCGTACAGAAAAAGTGAACCAAGTGTTGTCCATTGCAACCCCAATAAAGCTCTAAGACCCTGAAGTTCCCACAATCTCTTGCATCATTGAGAATCACACAATTGAAAAAGCCTTGATAGATCTGGAAGCCAGTGTGAACCTACTTCCATATTCAGTTTATGAGAATTTAGGTTTGGGAGAATTGAAGCCCACACATGTGGTATTATAGATGGCTGATAGATCTGAAAAGAGGCCAGTGGGAATGATAGAAGATGTGTTAGTTGGGGTTGACAAGTTTTTCTATCCAGCAGATTTTCTGGTTCTTGACATGAAACCAACCAAGTGCACTACTTCCATTACTGTAATTTTGGGCAGGCTTTTCTTGGCCACTGTCAATGCTTATATACAATATAGATCAGATGTAATGGAGGTATCTTTTGGTAATATGAAAGTTAAATTAAATGTTTAAATTACAACAAGTCGGCCTCACTTGGATAATGAGGACTATTTTATGATTGATTTGTTGGATGAGCTTGTGAAAGAGACCTTGCCCAAGCTGCTACATTGTGATGACATGTGTGGACCAAAATTGTAGAATAAAAGGCCCCCACACCTATGATTCAAGAAGTGAAAGCCTTAAATTCTGAAGTGGGGCTAGCAATAAGGTATCCTCCATGGAAACTAGCTGTGTTGCCTCTTCCACCACCTTCTAAGGCACCTTTGCTACCTTCACTCATAAGTCTACCTGATGTGGAATTAAAACAGCTGCCCAAGTCTTTGAAATATGCATTTTTGAGAGTAAATCAGAAGTTGTTTGTGATAATTTCTTCCCTCACTGATGAGCAAGAATGTAAACACCAAAATTCAGCCCAAGGCCCGATCAGTCTGTACTCTGAGAGAGATGTATCCCTGTGCTTTCGATGGCACCTCAAACCTTTAGGAGTCACCCTAAACCCTTTAGAACTATCCCCCCAACCCTTAGAGATCACCCCTAAACCCTAGGATCCCTTCCCAAATCCAACTTGAACCCTTCTGAGCAATTGATGGGAGGAGAGCTACAATATTTTACACAGACCACTGCTAAGGATTAGTCATATACCATTGGAAGGAGGACTTCTCCCGCTTTCCAGCAAGCCAAAGGCCACCCAATTTGGAGTTATGGTTCAAAAGTTATGGCCGATTGAAATTTTACATAAAATCATGACTTTTGCTCAGGCGTATGTATTACATACGCCCAGCAAATTTGGCCCCAGTTTGGTCAGGTATATATATTATATACGCCTGACATTTTTGGGCCAAATTTGGCCGGGCGTACATAATACATACGCCCAGCATAGGTAGGGCCCACCACGGACACCCACCTTCTCAGATCTCCTTTGGTTTTCATGAAAATCACTATACATAAATTTGGCGTATGTAATATATATGCCCAACTTAGCTACAGTAACTGTCAACAAATGCTCAAAATTCCTTCATCAGGTTTGACCTTTTGACCATCCCCTTGGTTGAGGTGGGTGTCTTAAGGTTGGTTGCACCCCCTTTGAGCTTATATGCAACCCTTAAGTCACCTTTGGTCTCACCCCATCATCTGCCATTGAAATTGGTTCCCCAAACCACTAGGAACCTAAAAACCTAGAAAACCTTAGATGGAGGATTACCTAATTGCTAAACCAATTAGCTCTTAAGTAACCCTCTAACTCACCTCTTCTCTACATATAGAGAAGCCCCCCCTCTTCCCAAAGGGTTGAAAAATTAGGGGTTGAAAGTTTGAGCTTAAGAGAGAAAGTCCTAGTGAGAGAAAGTCCCCTTTTATTTTTCATTCTTTAACCAGAATTTCAGCATGCTTAGTTCACCCCTTTCAATCCATTTCAGCCATTAGATCACCTCTTTTTAGTCAAGCTTAGTCCCTAGCATCATCCTACACTTCCCATCTACCGAATCCTAGCATTAGAACCCATTCCCCTACCGTTTAAGCCATTTAAAGCTATCGGAAGCACGCCGAAGGTCTTCCACAGTGCAACAAGGGCCCGTGAGCTCCGGCTCACCCCTCTCTTCCTCTACCTTCTTGATGTTTCCTCCATCCAAGGATTCAAGCCGTTACGCCGCCGAAATTTTGGTTTAGCTCAAAGCTTGATAGGACCGTATTGCCTTCGGGCAAGGGGAAGCTCCGCCCATTTATTTTTCATTTTGGTCATAGATAGAGACCGCTACGTGCGGGTTGATCGGGTACCTAAACCCTTCCCGATCGATAACCGAAGCCCCTACCCTAGAGTCTTTGGCAAAAATCGGTAAATCAGAGTCATATTTAGCACTTCGGCGCTCAAAATATTGATTTAAAGGTTTCCCGGGTCACCAAAAGCTCCAGGTGGCGACTCTACATTGATTCTATCACGAGTGAATCGCCGCGACGAGTTTGAGAGAATACATGGTCGCACAGATGGTGACTCTGCTGGGGATATCACCCTAGCGCTTCCCCTCTTGTTGGCCTTTCTTTTTTAAATCTTTACTAATCATTGCTGTTTTTCTGATTTTCTGCTATTTTTTCTTCATTTTTATTATTTTTACTAACATACTTACCCCTACGATTCAGTCCTTTAAGTGCCTTAGCCGATTGGCGGGCTTACTTGCGCCTTTAAATTTCAGTTTTTACGGTTTTATCATTTAAGCCGCCTTAGCCATTTGGCGGGGCTGTTCGTATCTACTTTCCACGTCATTTAAATTTCAGTCATTTTCGAGCCTTAGCCGTTTGGCGGGCCTATGTGCACTCTTTATTTTAGTCATCATATCTCACCGTTGAACGCCGGCCCGTTGAGGCGGCACAGGTTTGTCATCCCCGACCCGAACTTGGACTTAAATTCACTCCCCTTTAAAAATCTACAATTAAAAGTGAACCAACAGTGTGGGGACATAATCAAATTTATTTTTGTGTATTTTGGGTAGTTTTTGGGGGGTTTAGGCACAGATATAACTTTCCCGGTTCCCAGTAAGGCGGCAGCCCTAGTGGTGATGATCCTGAAAAGAACTATCTCTTCCAGTACCTGAGAAGGCGCTTGCGCCGGAGGTATATCGGTTGGGTTGCCAATTCCGATCAAGCTGTAAAACCCGCAATGGTGAGAGCATAGAAAACCCAAATTCAGCTGTGTATCCCTAGGAAGTAGAAAGGAGTGACCCGATAACATACATAGCAGTTGTTGGGAGCATCCCTCCCAGGAAACCAGTTCAAAAGACTCATTGTGGGCTTGCTGTTCACTGTCAAACCAAGCTGAAAGAACAGTTTTTGCTAGGCGTGTATATTAAATACGCCCAGCAACGAATCCCCAGAAATACTCAGGCATATATAATATATACGCCCAACCAAGATCCTCGGATTTAAGCCAGGCGTATATGATATATACGCCCAACCAAATTTGCTTAGTTTTGGTTAGGCGTATATAATATATATGCCCAGTATAAACTAGGTTCAAGCAGCCCGAACTGAGGCCCAATCCACCACCCAAGTTCCCCGATTAGCGGTATTAGTGCCCGCAGTAGCCTCCCGCATTCTATAACACCCAATATGCCCTCACCCAGTCAAAAGTAGGCGACTTCTCATTGATTTGCTCTGGGGGATCGGGTCGTTTGTGTGGATTCCCTCACCTTCAATAGAATGAAAGGGTTCCCTTTCGCTTCTTCCGAAGTGTGTCGGATCCCGCCGTGGGACCTACTAAAGGTGAATATATCACCCGAAACGAGAATTTTTCTAGGGCATCAGATCATCATTCATTTAAATAGGGGAGTTAATTTCCATTTGAAAAATCCAAAAAAATATATATAAAGAAAAATCAAAAAATCCAAAACAAAAATATACTTTTGGTGTGACCGTCACTACGGCGACCTCGAACCCAACCCGTAGAAAGAGAACTAGGAAAGTATTCGGACCTTACCCAAGACATCGATACAACACTCGTCAACGGATCATGTCGAGTGCCGATACATCCCCACCATCATCCCCATCCCATTCCCATGTAGGAGAAGACTCGATCTCCGACGCCTTCACCCAAACTCGGTTCGATGTCACAGGTCCATTTGGGGCGCCCATGTTCGCATCCACCCCATCCCCCTCCCTTACATTTTCCCAACATACCCCCATCTCATCCCCTACGGAAACCCCTCATTTCCCAACTGACCCATACATCCCCATCTCCCATCCATACACCCTTACCGCACCCCCTACTCCCAAAGACCCCATTGGGAGCCCCATCCCCTGCCTACCTCCCGCATCCCATCCACCTCATCATCCATGCCCCCTACATCCTATATCCCATCCACCTCATCTCACATGCCATCCACATCACATGGCCCATCCACATCCCAACATACCCCCCCATTTACCCAGGTCATGCCCAACTTTTCCCAGGGTATGACCAGTAACCCACCATCTTCCATAGCCATACATCCATACCCTCCAAGCACAATCATTCATACCCCCCATACCCGGGTCCTGCCCAATTTCACCCAACCCCCTCCATCCTTGAGTGGGTCATCACCCTCCAATCTCACACCTGAATCCATGCCCTCAATGGAGGACATGAGAATAATGTATGCCCTGTGGGCTGCCTCTCGGAGCCCTACATTCTAAACCACACATCTAGGTCTCCAAAACCTCCATACCCCATTCCCTCATGACCATGCCCAACCACCCATCATCCATACCATCCAAAATCCCCCACCTCAATTTCAGGCCCAAGCCCAAGAGGCCCAAGCCCACTCATCTCAGGCCCAAACCCACACAAGTCCATGGGCCCAAGCCCAAATATCTTTAGAACCATGGGCCCAGACCCACTCCCAAACCCAAGCTCAGGCTCAAGCCCAAGCCCATCAAACCTAGGCCCAAGCCCAAAATCCTCAAAGCCCATGGGCCCAAGCTCAAACCCATCAGACCCAGGCTCAGGCCCAAAATCCTCAAAGCCCATGGGCCCAAGCCCAAACCCATTAGACTCAGGCTCAGGCCCAAAACCCTCAAGACCCATGGGCCCAAGCCCAAACCCACCAGACTCAGGCCCAGGTCCAGGCCCATCAAACCCAGGCCCAGTTCCAAACCCCCCAGGGCCCTTGAACCAAGGCCCAGGGTCCATCACCCCACAGCCAATACCGACATGGCCCATTAGCCCAAGCCTAACAGGGCCCATTGGCCCAAAATCATACCAACCCCCACACCCAGGCCCAAGGCCCATCAACCCAAGCCTTCCATAACCATCAAGCCCAAATCCATCAAACCCAATGCCCATCCACCTACACTCATCAAGATCCGTTCAAGAACCCCTTACCCCCCCACCAGTACCCTTCATTCACCCATACCCCTTACGCCCCCATCCCGCCTCCAACAAAAATTCGATCTACTCCATTCCTCAAACCCACGCCTACAACATCTCGCCACATCAACCACACCCCCATCACCCCCAGAATTCACACCCAGCTCAGCACATCATTCATCCACAAACCACTCATCCATTCATTCCTTCCCATCCCCTACAAACCTTGTGGCCCCACCAGGTCACCCAACCCATCATCCCCCAAGTCCAAATAGCGAACCTCGCCCCTCACCAGTATAATGACCAACAGTATGAGGAGGATGAAATCAGTAATAGTGGAGGAGTTGCCAGCTTCGGCCCTCCCAGGCCCACTGTCATCACACCCAAGGTCGAGTAAAATCAGGGGGAGGCAAACCTAGCTACAGCCTCAAAAGAATCAGAGTAGCTGAAAGAACAAATAGACAGAATACAAAAGCAGCTGATGAAGATGGGAGGAGTAGAACTGCACTCGACAAACTTTTCAGACATATGTCTATTCTCGGACGTCCCCCTGCTAGAGAAATTTAAGATTCCATCGTTCGATAAATATAATGGCACCGGCAACCCCATCGCCCACTTAAAATTTTACTGTTGGGATATGTGTCAGTACGGCGGAGATAAACGACTCCTCATCAAAGTGTTCCAAAAGAGTCTAACGGGCCCAACACTGAGATGGTTCACATCCCTAGAACCATCCATGACAAAAACTTGGAAAGATCTGACACACTTATTCCAAGAACAGTATGTCTATAACATGGAAATAGAGCCAAGGAAGTCGGATCTGGCCCATTTGAAGCAAAGACATGATGAAACTTTCAGTGCCTACTTAGGAAGGTGGAGGGCATTGGCCGCCCAGGTGACCCACCGGATTCCTGATGATGAGCAGATTGAATTGATAACCAAAGGAGCTCTCCCAGTCATCGCAGATTTTTTGGTATATCAACAACAGTCTAGTTTCTTGACTTAGCGAAATGCCAATGTGATTCTTGAAAATCAGAGAGGCGAGGTTGGGAAGAGCGTATGAGGCCACCGAGGTTCGAAAAGTTGCCGAACCAAGAATTGAAAGAAGACCAGGGACAAAGGTACAAAACATTGTTTACCCCCAGGCCAATACCAATGCTCCCCCGATATAGCTCTAGGCCACACAACCACCCCTACCCGTTTCGAGCAAGCACTAAGGCCAAACAATGAACCGAGAGCCCCATTTACCCAGGAATAGATGAGAGCATGATTTGAAAGGGTGTTCATGTCGTTAGGGAAATCATTAAGTGTCTTATTGCCAGTGTTGCTATAAAAGGGTCTGGTCAATTTACTCCAGCCTCACCCACCAACCAATCCAATCCCAAGGAACTATGACCCGAACCTGCATTGTAACTTCCACCAGGGACCGGTTCACCCTACGGATCGGTGCTTCCCACTAAAGCACGGGGTCCAAGATTTAATAGAGGCAGAAAAAATTATTCCCCCACCGCCTCCTCAAGGGCAGAACCAGAACATCCATCAAGCCCCTCTACCACCACACCCAGGAGGCCTCAAGCCTAACATCCACTAGTCAAAGGAGGAAGAAGAAGAGTTTGATCCCTCGGATTACATCACTAATTAAGAGGAGTTCTCATTTCCCAGGATGAATAAGGACGAACCATTTGTGGGGGTGATCGAGACATTGTATCTAGCCGATTACTTCCCCACCCTGACATACCAAGGGGAGCCCTTAGATTTAGGGCAGTATTTTTCCACTCCCGCTCCCGCCTATCAAATCTAAACGGGCACAGCCCCGCTGCAATTATACATGTATCCGCCCCACTCCCAATTTACCCCATATACCTCTCCGTCACACCCAAATCACCCCACGCCATACATAACTCCACCATCCCCATACTACCCTACCCCATACACACCCCCAAATCACTCCACCCAATACACCACTCCACCATTCCCAAATTATCCCATCCCGTACACACCCCCAAATCCCACCACCCAGTATACCACCCCGCCATCCCCAAATCATCTTGCCCAATACACAACTCCACCATCCCCAAATCACCCCACTCCATGCACAACTCCATAATCCCCAATTTACCCCGTTTCATCCACGAACCCATCATCGCCCCACCATGCCACCCCATATGCATACCCTTCATATCCATACCCCCCTGCTCCATCCGCTACCCCGTCATATCCCAATCACCCCGCTCCGTGCACAACTCCATCATCCCCAATTTACTCTGTTTCATCCACAAAACCATCATTGCCCCACCATGCCACCCCATATGCAAATCCTTCATATCCCTATCACCCCGCTCCACCCGCACCTCCGACGTCTCCCAGTCATTCCATCCCAGTCACACTCCCACCATCCCTTCACTATTTTGCCCCCAATCTAACTCCACCCCCACCCAAACAAACAACCCCTCACCCACTCCCCTTATCACCCTCTCCCAATCACCACTGGTCTTACCACGCCCAGGTAATGCCTGTACAAGCCCCCTCCGCACCCATAAATCCAACCTCGCCAATTCCCGCCACTACCATTCCACCCCCTACTGGAGTCAACCTAGTTAGACCCGAGAATCTAACATACCCAGCCCAATCCTCCCCAGAATCACCATGCACTCCTTTCCTCATCCCGAAACCTGCCTATGACCTGCATCAAGTGCCGTTAAGCTATGAACAGACGGACATGAATGTTGGTTGCAAGCGAAAGGAGACTGTTGAATTTATTACTCGGTCTGGCAGGATTTCTACACAGCCGAAAGCATCGGGGGCCGTCAGAGGAGAAGAGAAGAAGAAAGAGCAAGCCGCTGGGAACCCCTTTGAGAAAATGGCCAGAGAGCACATGTTGGAGACACAGCTCAAGAGAACACCGACACTTATTACTGTGTGGGATTTGTTAATCACGTCCCCGCTTCACTTTTAAGCCTTAATGGGAGCACTCAAAGATGCACATGTTTCTGCCCAGGTAACCCCAGATGAAGTGGGAGAAATAATCAGGCAAGTATTTTCCCCAAATGCCATCTCATTCACTGATGCAGATCTGTCGCTTGAGGGGAACAACCACTCTAAGCCCCTGAATATAATAGTGGAAGTAGGGAACCTGGTGGTGCCGTTGGTCTTAATAGACAACGGGTCGGCACTGAGCATATGCCCTCTAAGGACGGGAATCAAAATTGGTGCGAACCCCGACACCTTTCGGCAATCCATAACAAGCGCTAGGGAATTTGACAACACTAGGAGAGAAATCATAGGAGAAGTAGACCTCGACCTGATCATCGAACTGCAAACCTTCACCATCCCCTTTCAGGTGATGGACATCAAGTCTACATTTAATCTACTATTGGGTCAGCCGTGGCTACATGAGATCAGGGTAATACCATCAACTCTACACCAAAAACTCTGATTTATCTCAGAGGGAAGAATCGTCACCATCTTAGGCGAGAGGAGAGAAGACAGGGAGAGGAGCACTCTTCATATTGAGAATTTAAAAGTGCCTAACATGCCGCACATAGCAGATGACATCGATCTCCATCTATTTGAGTATGACTTCTCAGCCGTTACCCTCGGGTCGACTGACAAAACCCTGCCAAAACTGGAGGAGGAATGGATGCAGCTGTGTTCATGCTCCACTAATGGGGCCACCAAAAGGGAAAGGGTTGGGCCCACGCCTTCAAGGAAGAAGAGACCCCATCAGGGCCATGGGGCAGTAAACCAAATTCGGCCTGGGCTACAGGCCCATTGAAGAAGTCAGAGAGGCCAAGGAAAGGATAAGAGTTGTGGCAGTCGCCAGGGCTAGAGGAATCAACCTGGAAGAAGAGCCTCGCGCTCAACCCCACATCCGTCAAACCTTTGTGAGCACTGGGGTGGTAAAGATTGATCTGAATGGGGAGACGAGGGTAACCCCACACAAGCCTGCTTCCGCCCACCCCACCAATCCTTACATCATCTCCCCAGACCTCGAGGTGGACTTAGCCGCCCTCTCCTTATTTGAGGAAGAAGCCCCTCGGTCCACCCATCACTCTAGCACCAGCCACTTTGGGCCCATCCTAACCATAGAGGACAGGGTCCCAGAGGATCCCTCCGTAAACATGCTGAGGGAGGAACTGTAAGAGCCTATCGATGCCGCTTCCAACCAAAGAGGTAAAGGCCAAGTCTCACAGGTAAGTAACTGGGCATCTTTGCCCCCAACTCCTGGGAGCCGCCAAATGCCGTGAATACGACACTGACTCTCTAAAAAAAAACAACCTGTAAAAAGTGAGGTTAGCCTCTGGTACACTCTACCTGTATATATAGAGATCCACCTCGCTAGGGGCTGACCTCGGAAAAATTGCAAAAAACTATAAAATAGAAAAAATACAAATCCTAAAAATATTATCTTTTAAAATTCCCAATAAAATTAAAAATGATGTCGTGATACCCGTCCCGCGTGAAGCCGACCCCTTTCCTATAGAAATGCAAGAAGAGGTAGGAGTCACAAGTCTGGACGAGGAAGGTCAAATCGATGAGCTCCTTAATGAGCTTCTCAAATAATTTGCCGATTTTGAGCATGGCCCGACCCCGATCATCGAAGAGATGGAGGACGTCAATTTGGGCACCAAAGAGGCCCCTAGAATCACCAAAATCAGAACCTCGCTGTCCCCTGTAGAGAGAAAAGGTATGAAAGACTTCCTTCAGTCATACCAAGACATCTTCGCATGGTCGTATGAAGACATGCCTGGTTTGGATACTGATCTGGTTGAGCATGAGTTGCCACTCTACCTTGATATTAAGCTAGTTAAACAGAAGTTGAGATGCCTCCGACCTGAATGGATGTTGAAGGTAAAGGACGAGGTCATTAAGCAGTATGGCGCGGGTTTCCTCATGGTATCCAAGTACCCACAGTGGCTGGCCAATATCGTCCCCGTACCAAAGAAGGATGGGAAGGTTCGAATGTGCATTGATTTATGAAATCTCAACAAGGCAAGCCCTAAGGATGACTTTCCATTGCCACACATCGATATCTTGGTCAATAACACTGCTAAGCACAGAATGCTCTCATTCATGGATGGATTCTCGGGTTATAATCAGATTAAGATGACAAAGGCCGACTGAGAAAAGACTGTGTTCATCACTCCCTGTGGTACCTTCTGTTACAAGGTGATGCCATTCAGGCTTAAGAACGCTGGGGCAACCTACCAGAGAGCAATGACGGCCCTGTTCCACGACATGATGAACCGAGAGATCGAAGTGTATGTTGACGACATGATTGCCAAATCGCCGAAAAGGGATGACCACTTGGTAAACCTTTAGAAGCTATTCGAGAGGTTGAGAAAGTACAGGTTGCAGTTGAATCCCCAAAAGGGCACATTTGGCGCTATGTCAGGAAAACTATTAGGCTTTTTTGTTAGTAGGAAAGGGATTGAGGTCGATCCGATCGAGATCAAGGCCATCACTAAAATGCCGCCACTGTCTACAGAGAAGGAGGTCAGAGACTTTTTAGGCAGAATCCAGTACATCAGCCAGTTCATTACACAGCTAACTCTGATATGCACACCGATCTTGAAGCTATTAAGAAAGGATTCACCCGTTGAGTGGAATGATGACTGCCAAGCTGCATTTGACAAGATCAAGGGTTACCTCCTACATCCTCCGGTATTAGTACCACCTATACCTGGTAGACCCCTAATAATGTACCTATCCACGATAGAGTTTTCCATGGGCTGTGTGTTAGGACAGCATGATGAGACGGGAAGAAGAGAGCAGGCTATCTACTACCTGAGCAAGAAGTTCACTGATTATGAGACGCGCTATTCTCATCTGGAGAAGGCATGCTTAGCGCTCATTTGGGCTACTGAAAGACTTTGACACTACCTGTTATCCCAAGCCGTTCTACTTTTAGCACAGATGGATCCGTTGAAGTACCTATTCGAGAAACCTACTCTTACTGGCGAAACTACACGATGGCAACTACTTCTCTTCGAATTTGACATTACTTATGTCACCCAGAAGTCGATCAAGGGGCAAGCACTCGCTGATCATCTTGCTGAGAACCCTCTGCCAGACTATGAGCCTCTAAAGACTGAATTCCCCGATGAGGACATCCTGTTTATGACTGTAGAGGATATGAAGAAAATAGAGGAGTCCTGGGTAATGCACTTTGATGGGGCATCGCATGTTGAAGGCCAAGGAATTGGTGCCATTCTTATCTCGCCAAGAGGATCGCATGTACCCATCTCAATCAAGTTGAACTTCCCATGCACCAATAATATGGCTGAGTACGAAGCCTGTACAGCTGGTTTACAGGCGCCTCTTGATCTGAATGCCAGACCAACAGAGATTGGAAGACCAAGGATGAGAAGCTGATCCCGTACCATGAACATCTTGAGGATTTGATAACCTGCTTTGAGGATGTCACCTTCTCCTATGTGCCGCGAGCAAGAAATCGGTTTGCCGATGCCCTGGCTACCCTGGCCTCTATGGTTGAGATTCAGTACGGAGTTGAGATGAAGTCGATCATGATAGAGCAGAGGGACAATCAGCATTCTATCACCTGATCGAGGATCTACCGAGTTAGATGATGAGCCACCCTGGCTCTCAGACATCAAGAATTTCCTCGAGACTCGAACTGTTACGAAAAGGAACATCGAAGGTAGACAGACACACCATCCAGCGCTTGGCAATGAACTGCGTCATCTGCGGCAATCTCCTGTACATACGGTCTCACGATAATGTTCTGCTCCGATGCCTAACTGGGAGAGGAGCGGTTGAGATCATGAAGGAGATCCATGAAGGAGTCTGCGGGGCACATGTCAGTGGACACATGCTCGCTAAGAAAATCCTAAGGCAAGGATACTTTTGGATCACTTTAGAGACTGATTGCTACAAACATGTTCAGAAGTGCTACAAGTGCCAAGAACACTCTAGTCTAATACATGCTCCGATCATTGATTTACATTGCATGACCACTCCTTGGCCGTTCGCCACCTGGGGTCTCGATGTCATCGACAAGAACAATCCTAAGGCTTCCAACGGACATCAGTTGATCCTCGTCGTAGTGGAGTACTTCATGAAGTGGGTAGAGGCGGCCTCCTATACGAGCATTAAGGCCAGTCATGTCGAGAAGTTCATCAAGAACAACATCATTTGTAGATTCGGCATACCCAAGGATATCAACACTGATAATGGCACTAATTTCGCTAATAGGCGCATCCAGGCCTTGTGTGAGCTGTTCCAGATCAAGCATCATCGATCATCCCCATATAGGCCTGAGATGAATGGAGCAGTAGAAGCGGCCAACAAAACTCTGATCCGCATTTTGAAGAAGATGGTAGTCACTTACAGAGATTGGAGTGAGCAGTTACCCTTCGCACTTTAGGCCTATAGAACATCTATCTATACCTCTACGGGGGAAACACCATTCTCCCTTGTGTATGGAACCGAGGTCGTGCTACCCGTGGAGGTCAAAGTACCATCACTCCATATCCTTTTGGAATCCCATCTACCTGAAGCTGAGAAAGAAAGATCTCGTTTTGAGCAGTTAGATTTGATTGACGAGAAGAGACTCCTAGCTTTGTCACACCCTAGTTTATCAGAGGAGAATTGCACGTGCTTACAATAAACGTGTCCGCGGTCGAGATCTAAAGGTAGGAGACACTGTGCTGAAGAAGATCTTCCCTTCCCTCCATGTTGATCCAAGAGAGAAGTTTAAGACAAATTGGGAAGGACCCTACGTCATCCGAGAAGTGTTACCGGGATACGCCGCTCACCTCGCCACCATGGACAGAGACCAGTTTCCTGAGCCCATCAACGCTGGATACCTCCATAGGTTCTACTCATAGGTCTTGTGACAAGGTAAGTGTTGATAAAGGTAGATGCGTGACCGCTTAAGGACCCCATAGAAGAGGCCATCATTTCAAAGACAAGTAGCCCAAAAAGAAGAAATATTCCCAGAATACCTTTATCCTTTTGCTACACACGTCAGGCCAGTAACCATTTCTTTCATATACCCCTCCCAAAAACATCAGAAAAAAGAAGAGAGGAAAAATCCCAAAATATATATATATATATATATATATATATATATATAAAGGCAAAACCCTAAAAGCAGGGATCAAGAATGAAAAAGAAATAATTGGGGCACGTACTATAAAAAGCCCTTGGAAAGGAAGAGGAATCACCGAATCTAGAAATCACTCAAAGCTTGAATCCAAAATCCCAGAAAAACCCAACCTGTTTGAGCCCCGACCACATTACAACCCGGAAGAAAGCCCTCTTTAAGGTCCACAAGCAGTCATAGCATCCGTTGCATTAGCACAAGCTGAGTAAACGAACCACATAGAACTTCATCCAGCCTGCTATAATGGAATCAATGTCCATGTCGCGGCTTTCTGGTTCTTGAAAAAAAAAAGAAGAAAGAAAAAAAATAATTAATTTGAGTTCAAAGCAAGATGGACGTGGTGAAAACCCGCAAGGGCTCCGCGAGTAAAAACAGCGGACTCACGCGGACCAGGTGAAAACTTGAAAAGGCACCTGGGGTAAGAGAGCGAACCCATGGACTTAGTGAAAACCCAAAAGGGTGCTACGGGTAAAAACAAGGATGACAGGCATAGCGAAAACCCATCTAGGGCGCTGTGAGTAAAAAGGGCCCACTAGTTGGCCTCGTAAATACCGACCTCACAATAAGAAGGAGAAAAGGAGAAAATTTCAAAAAAGATAATAGATTTTTCTTTTCCATAAAGAGCCCCACACTGTGTAGGAGAAAATTTCCAAAAAAGATAATGGATTTTCCTTTTCCATAAAGAGCCCCACACTATGTAGGAGAAAATTTCCAAAAAAGATAATGGATTTTCCTTTTCCATAAAGAGTCCCACACTGTGTAGGAGAAAATTTCAAAAAAGATAATAGATTTTCCTTTTCCATAAAAAGCTTTACGTTGCGTGACGTATGGAAGAAAATTCAAACACCAAAAAAAATAAATAAATAAATATATATATATAGCAGATTTCATTTCTTTTCTTACAGTGTTACGTATGAAGTGTCACGTCCCAAAAAGATAACAGCATGACACACTTTCTATTTTTTGCCTTCTTTACAAGTATAAAAAAAAAAGAAGAAAAGAGAAACAACCCAAAAAGGAAAAAAGATCTCTGTTAAGGGGCATCAGCCCCCCCTCTGTGTATATGATCTATGGTATGTGCAGGAACAGGTCAGGGGTAGGGACCACGCTTCAAAGCACTGATCTCTGCAAGAAGAGAGTGCTCACGGGCATTTCAATCAGACAACCACCTACCATGAAGACTCTTTTGCAGCCTCCACGAAGCATCAGCTGCACGGCGAGACTTAGTCAAAAGCCCAGTCAGTCGAAGAACCTCACTCTCGGCCGTAGCAGCTCTCACCTCCGCAATCTCAGCTCTGGCCCTTTCCTTCTCCAAAGTCTCAGCCAAAACCAGCCTCTGCAAAAAGAGACTCAATCATAGTCCAGAGTATCATTTCCTTGTATGGCCAGGGCTCCGTCTCTATCACATCTACCAAAACCGGGCTAGGGGTAGGTAAGACCTCGAATGGCAGCCAAACCTTGTAATCAGAGGAGAGAACTCCCCCCTGAACTAAGCTGCACATGTGCGCCGATTGGCGGGTCTCCCAAAGGGCCGCTATGTGGTCTAGGTCACTGAGAGAACCCCGAGAGAATATCAGAGAGCACAAGGGCTCCCTCACAGTGCACAGCACGTGTTGGGTATATCCGAATTGACGAAGCACCCGATATGGGAAATAGTAGGTACTACCAGTCAACCCCAAAAACGTGATACCCTCATAATCCCAAGAGCAGACAATCGGAAAGGTGTCGTTCATCCAGGGAAGTTGCCAGATCAGCTCCGCATCAGATAGCCACAGGCTCAGTTCCTCGATACTCCCATGAGGCAGTCTCAAGCACTGGGTAAGAAAGCCTCGAGCCATATCCCCTCTTACCAAGCAAAATCTCGGCACGGGCCCCATGATAGCCAAATGCTCTCCTAGCCAAATCTGAATGAGGAGTGGACTCCTGCTAAGAATCCCAACCTGGCCCGAGGCCGAGGCATCCAGGCCTTGATACATCTCGGCCAGGACTAGGTGTACCAGTGAACGACCTCCCTCCATTTCGGTCAAGACATCGCATAACCCGAGGGAAAATGTCTTGCCCCCAGTAAAGAAGAGAACTTCCGACAGTAAATAAAGGGCAAAGGCCTTTACATTGAAAGGATCTCGGATAGGCAACTTTCAGAGACTCGAGTCGCCGAAAAGTTCTCTCAGGAATTTCACCGAGCACTTGGTGGGCCCCCCGACGAAGCCCTTCTCATACCCACCCTTTTTCAAACCGAGAACCGCGTGGACCGCCTTTTCATACCCCGGTTTGGGCACCACTTTGGCAAGTCCCCGATGCATCCTTAAGCCAGTAATAGAGGCTAGCTCCTCCATGGTTGGGGTAAGCTCCCTGGACCCAAATTTGAAGACATGGGCCCTATGGTCCCACGATGCCAAAGCCGCTTGCAGGAGGTTGGGCAACAGAGGAATAGCAAGGAGAGAGGAAAGGCTGGACAACCCGAGGCAATCTAAAAAAGCGAGCTCGCCCTCAACCAAGCTATTGCACCATTTTTGTAAAACATTGGGCCCCAGGTCAAAACAGGGAAGTATACTAGCCCTAGCCCCCGTATGAGAACTTGGGCTTTTTTTAGGAAGCGTGTCCATGGGCGTACAAAGATGTTCTTTATAAAAATCAGTCAATGTAGGGCGATGGATCCGCTTAAAAAAAAAAAGAAGAAAAAGAAAAAAGGGGGGGCAAAAAGGCAGTCTGGATGAAAAGAGAGGCAAAGAGGGCCAGGTTCGGGTTATAAAGAACCCGTTGAGCCCAGTTATAGGAGGCATATATATTATATACGCCTGGCAAAATTTTAAAATTTTTGCCAGGCGTATATAATATATACGCCCAGTTATGTGAGGCGTATATATTATATACACCAAAGCAAAGTTTTAAATATTTTGCCAGGCGCATATAATATATACGTCCAGTAAAAAAATGCAGGGAAGAGTGGCTCCCCTCTCATTGGTCCTTTTTTTCTTCC
The DNA here is from genome assembly GCA_021018995.1 of Chloranthus sessilifolius. Lineage (NCBI taxonomy): Eukaryota > Viridiplantae > Streptophyta > Magnoliopsida > Chloranthales > Chloranthaceae > Chloranthus > Chloranthus sessilifolius. The sequence goes on from CM037586.1 coordinate 63,872,310, forward strand.
CCCAAGAGAGGGACAGGTTTTGCTTAGCCTACTTTTTTACCCCGGGGTAGCCCACAAGCGGGCACGCTCACGCACCAATGGTAAATCGTCGGATGACGCGGTATCCGTGGGTCATATGCGGAGAATCATATGCGGGCTCAATCTCATCATTGGAGGGGCTCTGGCCCGCTTCATGCCAAAGGAAAGGAAACCATAAAAGCAGAGAGATAACCAAACAGAGCATTTATATAAACCATAAAACTCATAAAACCACTCATAAAACCATTCAAAAAAGATTGTTGTTTAAAAAATTACATATTCCCCCAATAAACAAAAGTCTAAATTGTTTCAATATTTCAAATTTTCAGAAAATAAACTAGTCTTGGGCAGCCCCCTTCGACTTCTTCGGCGCCGGGTCGCACTTTGAAAAGTATGAGTCTCTCCCACCCGAGTCCACGCCTGAGAGATGCGGCTGAGCAAAGAGCGGTACTCCTTTTCACGAGCACGCTACAGGAGTACCCCAGAGGCCATCAGGTAGGGAAACAAGCAAAAGGTAAATAAGAAAATGATTAGGTTTGGTCAATATTCACTCACCACCTCGGCTTCTCTAAGCCCGACGATGTTGCGGTAATATTCGCCTTGGTTCACGGCCGACTCATAATTCTGCACAGCAAGAAAAAGAGGTGTCAGGCACACAGGTCATCAACATAGTTCAAGAAAAAAAGAGAGCAAAGCAACAAGGGAGAAATTACCCCGTGGATCAGCTCAGGAGGTGGGATCCGAATAGCTTCAGCGGATATGCGTGCCTTCTATGCCACATCGGCACACATACACGACTGGAAAGCATCATCCAAGTGCTTAAAGGTCCCGTGGACCTCGGCGGGCGAACTACCAAAAGCACCAACACCGAAAGGGTCAGAAGGTCCAACACCTGTAGCCTCATCAGGAGCAGCCACCTCATCCCCCTCATCTGAGTCGCCACCCTACCCAAACTGTAGAGAGAAATGGTTTTTGTTCAAATAACAGGACAACCAAGGCAACCACTGGAAGGCTGCTAAATAGAAAGAGAAAAGAACATTACCTGAGACCGCGGACCACTAAAAGCCAAAGAGTTGGCACTAGGCACGAACCGGGGCAGTAGAAAACGATAGGGCAGAGACTCATACCACATCTGATATCCCTCGGAAAAAGAAGGTCATCAATGGGGACCCCATGATGGAGAAAGCGACCGGTAAGCACTTCGGTGGAACCTTCAGGAGCCAACACATCGGCTGGAGGAGCTTGGGCCACAGCGAAAAGAGGACGGTACTGATGAACCACCCTCTCTCCTAGGTAATAGGCCCTAGTCCAGGACCCATAGAAAAAAATGATGCGTCGGTCTAACAAAAAATGAGAAGGACCCACTCCAGCTAGGTTTCAGAAGGGAGATCTGACATAGGGATCAATGATGACCTGCTCAAAAAAAAAATTAAAAATAAAAATTTATATATATATATATATATATATATATATAACAGAGGAGGGATATATACATTTGAACCCACAGCATGAAAGAACTATCACATTTGTAAAGAGAGAAATTGTTATACCTACTCAGGGATCAACTGAGAAAACTAGGAGCGCAGCCCTAACTCCAGGTGCTTCATGCCTATGTCCCGACGGCGGTTCGCGTGCCAATTGCTCATGAGGGGAACGTAGGAACTTCAAAGAGAAGCAGAGGGCGACCAGGTTGGAAATGTAGATACCCTTAAACCTGAGAAAGCAAGTAGATAAAAATAGATATGCCATAAAAAGGAAAAAGTTGGACAAACTGAGACCAGAGGATAAAATACCTCAAGTGCGGGCCAAAAGCCCACAACGGAGCTGGACTCCCCAAGTACGGCTCGCGCCAGGCTAGACATGAGCACTGCATAGCCAACACTACCCCAATCAAACTGATGCACGTTGCCCTAGTTCACCATAAGACTGAGAAGGGACAATGAGACCCGCCCTCCGCTAGTATTTGAAAGAAGAGTCTTACCAAAAAGGAACAAGAGAGAAATACGGGCCAACATTAGTGCACGCTCTGGCTCGAGATAAATGGCCGCATCAGGCTAGCCCAGATCCATTAACTCATAAGCCTCAAATAGATTAACCAGCCAGGATAACTTGACTTCAGAACCGCAAACATTCCCTGAGGTTGGGTAGGCCCTATCAATCGAGTCACCTCCTCCCTACCAGATGTGCGGGTGGATGCGAACCCCAGTGATTATGGACCAGTCCACGGGTATAAGGGTCATCTCAGCCATGGCCATATGAAACGTCATGGTCTTAGGGCGAAAGTGCTCTATTAGGGAAGGCAGAGCACGAGGCGCTGGAGATCGAACTAGCCACCTCGGAACATGATATGAGGTAAAGGCTGCAAACAAAAGGAATCTATTAAATAGGAGCGAAATGGTATAGCAAAATCATCGAAGGAAAAGAAAAGGGCTCATCAGTTTACCTGACCAGCAATCCCGAAGTTGGAGATATGGATGTGCTGACAATGGAGGAGGCCGATACGGGGGGCTTCACCTTACATTTCGTACTAGGGTTGAGAGGAGTGCTAAGAAACGATAAACTGCTCCCCATGAAGACCATAGGCCATCTCTAGCCCCTCCTGTTGGTCTTGCCCTTCGTCTCCAGACATCCTAAAAATGTGGAACACATTGGTATAGGGAAAGGTTGCTAAAGAAAAAAAAAAAAAAAAACAAACAAAAAAAAAGAAAAAGAGAAAAGAAAAAATGGGGGAAATGCACTAACCCATCATGAAAGAAACATAAAAAAAAAATGATGAATGATGAATGATGATGATATAATAAAAAACGTATAAAAAAAAGAGAGAGAAAAAAGAGGGGGAGCATAGGCATAAGGAATCACATATACTTGGAAGAAAATCAAAGCATTAATCTTTCACCGCAAAAAGGAAGAACATCAAGCATTTAAAAAAATATATATATTATCAAAATCTAAAGAAAAGATGAAAGAGGGGTGGTGATTACCTTCAATAGGAGAGGAAATCGATCTAAAAATCGGCGGAGAGTGAACGTTTTTAATCGGCACGAGTGACTCCCGGTGGTAGAACTCAAGCAAAATCAAACACAAAAACCCTAGGGGGTTGTCCCGGACATGAGAAGGAAGGAGGGAAGAAAATAGAATTTGAAAGGAGGGCCCCTTTTGTGCTCGGGCTCGAGCAGTTTTAAAACTGCCAGATTTTGGTCAGGCGTATATAATATATACGCCCGACCATTTTTGCTGCTTTTTGGTCAGGCGTATATATTATATACGTCCAGCAAAAAAGCCCTTCGTATGCCTTTGTATGCCCCAGATGTAGGCCCGACCCCTCTTAGAAGCCCACGTATCACCAGGCGATGGTGCACGCATCCCCAAATTGCCCTTCGAGCTCCCTTCGATTGGCCCAAAGGGACCGTGCTACAATAAACGGATCTAGATCTATAAGCGCCCGCTGAATGCTCCCCTAAAATCATAAATCAAAAAAAAATTTGTGCATAAAACCAAAAAAAAAATTTCACATAAAATAAAAACAAAAAAAAGAGAGAGAAGAGAGAAAAAGGAAAAATGCTGAAACACGACACTAGTTCTCAAAGAAGCAACACGACACCTGTTTTCCCCACTCCGAGAGATGTGTTAAATCAATTCGGAATGATCAGGTTCACCCAGAAAATCTCAAACCCCGTTTTACACAGGGACACCTCAGTACCTGATCCGACAGGCAGATAATTTTACCCATCTCCGGTCACTCTTCCCTAAACATTCCGCAGGAGTCAGGGCATGATCCGGCAGGCAAATAAACTCACCCATCACCGGTCGCTCCAGGGAACATACACCTAGCCCAAAATCTTCCCCAGCAAGAGGCGAGACCTGATCCGGTAGGCAAACCAAGGACTTATTACCGGAATGCGCACGTTCTTAAGGTGTATCAACATGGCAAGTTGATCTGCCTAAGGATACATGCAAAAATAAAAATAGTTTGAGCATGCTCAAAGTCTAGAACTGACATGTGCAGAAAGTGAGAAGAAGAAAAAAAAAAAGAAAAAGAAAAAAAGAAAAAAGAAGAGAGAAGGGGAAGGTTCAGGATAACAACCTTTTGTTATGTAGTTAAAATCTTGTGTAGCTTGACCCCACCTTACAATCATTGGCTCTGATCACCCACCCTCTGATCTATGTTGAACAAGAGTGCACCCGACTTCAGACCATTCGAAAAGTCTATTGTCAGTTGAAACTGACCCGTCAAAAATGAAATTACAACCAACCAAACTATGTGCAAACATACAGACCGATGGGCTCATTCCCTTTTATTTCCTTTTAGAGAGGCTTAAAAGCTGTATAGGCACGGTGTCCCTGTTGAATGTACGCACTTGCGTCTGGGTATCCGTAGGATAGTCATTTGTCCTCATAAATTATACCTTAGGGTCGAGGCTTCCGTTCGTGCCTATTTGATGCTTATCGCCCTTGAGGGGTGTCTGTCTGTGCATAGTTAGTAAGATGTGATTTCATTGGGAATGGAGGCTAGAATTGACCATCTCTTTCAGTGGATGTTTGGTCCTAGCCTGATCTTTTTTAGCTTTGTCTTGAGTTAAGGCACTCCGGTTCGTGTGAATCAAGAGCACCTCACCACCGAAACGTGCACATCCCTAAGGTGTACCTATCCCCGGCAGAGCGCACGCTCTCTTAAAGCGTATCAACTGGCATTTGATCCACTTAAAGAGTTGTGCAAGAGTAAAATTGCCAGAGGTCCTTGATCTTTTCTTAGAGGCCTCGAATTAAAAGAAAATTTAAAATATATATATATATATATATATAATACACAAAAAAGTTCACTCTGAAAATGGGCATGCATTCCTAAGAAGTGTTGCGACATCAATATTCGCTTCACTCGGGTAAATCATGCTAAAGCAACCTCGAGGTTGATGGGTTCACCCAAAGACTTCGAGCCTTACCTAGGTAAGGGCACCTGTGGGCAATCCAATGGAGCTGTCGATGCCCCATAGGATTGGACACAAATTTTAGGCCTTCACTTTGTGTACTTCGCGTCGATTCTGAAGCATAGATCGATCACCCCGTTTCATGGAGCTGTCTGGTTCAGATGAATACTCAACATCACTAATCTATAATTTCCCTCAGGAAGTGGATGATATTCCGGCTAGCGGGCTTACACTTTTTGTGATCATCACAGTTATGCCCAGTAATGTCGCAATGCGCTTGGGGACTGTTAGCTTTGAGGTACAGACGATATCCCGAAATGACAAGGCTTACGTACACTCACCATCACCATGGATGTTTGAAAATTGAGTTGAACCAGGCGGACCCATCAAACGTGCCTTGGACCTCTTTAGATGTCTCTTATCTTTGGCATCCGATCATTAGTGATCGAATACCAAAGAGGGGCATCTGTAGACACCAAAATTCGGCCCAAGGCCCCATCAGTCTGTACTCTGAGAGAGATGTACCCCTATGCTTTTGATGGCACCCCAGACCTTTAGGAATCACCCTGAACCCTTTAAAACATCCCTCCAACCCTTAGAGATCACCCCTAAACCCTAGGATCTCTTCCCAGACCAAACTTGAACCCTTCTGAGCAATTGATGGGAGGAGAGCTACAAAATTTTACACCGACTACTGCCAAGGATGAACCACATACCATTGGAAGGAGGACTTCTCCATCTTTCCAGCAAGCCAAAGATCACCCAATTTAGAGTTATGGTTCAAAAGTTATGGCCGATTGAAGTTTTACATAAAATCATGACTTTTGCTCAGGCGTATGTATTACATACGCCCAGCAAATTTGGCCCCAGTTTGGTCAGGCGTATATATTATATACGCCTGGCATTTTTGGGCCAAATTTGGTCGGGCGTACATAATACATACGCCCAGCATAGGTAGGGCCCACCACGGACACCCACTTTCTCAGATCTCCTCTGGTTTTCATGAAAATCACTATACATAAACTGGACGTATGTAATATATACGCCTAACTTAGCTACAGTAACTGTCATCAAATGCTCGAAATTCCTTCATCAGGTTTGACCTTTTGACCATCCCCTTGGTTGAGGTGGGTGTCTTAAGGTTGGTTGCACCCCCCCTTTGAGCTTATATGCAACCCTTAAGTCACCTATGGTCTCACCCCATCATCTGCCATTGAAATCGGTTCCCCAAACTCCTAGGATCCTAAAAACCAAGAAAACCTTAGATGGAGGATTACCTAATTGCTAAACCAATTAGCTCTTAAGTAACCCTCTAACTCACCTCTTCTCTATAAATAGAGAGGCCCCCTCTCTTCCCAAAGGGTTTAAAAATTAGGAGTTGAAAGTTTGAGCTTAAGAGAGAAAGTCCTAGTGAGATAAAGTCCCTTTTTATTTTTCATTCTTCAACCAGAATTCCAGCATGCTTAGTTCACCCCTTTTCAGTCAAGCTTAGTCCCTAGCTTCATCCTACACTTCCCATCTACCGAATCCTAGCATTAGAACCCATTCTCCTACCGTTTAAGCCATTTAAAGCCATCGGAAGCACGCCGAAGTGAAAGTCTTCCACGGTGCAACAAGGGCCTGTGAGCTTCGGCTCAACCCTCTCTTCCTCTACCTTCTTGATGTTTTCTCCGTCCAAGGATTCAAGCCGTTACGCTGCCAAAATTTTGGTTTGGCTCAAAGCTTGATAGGACCGTATTACCTTCGGGCAAGGGGAAGCTCCGCCCATTTATTTTTCATTTTGGCCATAGATAGAGACCGCTACGTGCGGGTTGATCGGGTGCCTAAACCCTTCCCGATCGATAACCGAAGCCCCTACCCTAGAGTCTTTGGCAAAAACTGGTAAATCAGAATCATATTTAGCACTTCGGTGCTCAAAATATTGATTTAAAGGTTCTCGGGTCACCAAAAACTCCGGGTGGCGACTCTACATTTCTACTATCGCGAATGCATCGCCTCGTCGGGTTCGAGAGAATCCATGGTCGCACAAGGAAGAAGAGTTGTTGTGTGTTGAAAAGGCATAAGAGAGCAATAGGTTGGACTATTGCTGATCTTAGAGGAATCAGTCTTGCTTGTATGCATAAGATCCACCTGGAAGAGGGTTCCAAACCCTCTAGTGATATGTAGAGAAAGTTAAACCCCGACATGCAAGAAGTAGTGATGAAGAAGTTGGTTAAATTGTTAGATGCAGGAGTCATCTATCCCATTTCAGATTCTGAATGGGTGGCACCTACTCAGGTGGTACCTACGAAATCTGAAATCACTGTGGTTGAATAAAAATATGGTGAGACAATTTCAACCAGGAAACCACTGGTTGGAGGGTGTGCATTAATTATCGAAAGTTTAATTTAAAAACCAGAAAAGACCATTTTCCTTTGCCCTTCATAGACCAGATTTTGGATAAGTTGGTAGGCAAAGCTTTTTATTACTTTCTTGATGAATACTCTAGGTATAACGAGATTCCTATGTAACCACAAGACCAAGAGAAAATAACTTTCACATGTCCATTTGGCACATTTGCCAATAGAAGGATGTCATTTGGATTGTGCAATGTCCCTGTAACCTTCCAAAGGTGTATGTATGCCATCTTCTCGGATATGATTGATCAATTTTTAGAGATATTTATGGATGATTTTTTTGTCTTTGGGGACAGTTTTAGCCAATGTCTACATCATCTCAGCCTAATGCAGCAGAGATGTGAAGAAACCAACTTGGTTATGAGTTTGGGAAAGAGTCATTTTATGGTCAATCAAGGCGTTGTCCTTGGCCATGTTATTTCTCACAGAGGAATAGAGGTAGACTAAGCTAAAATTGATTTGATTGCATATTTTCCCTCACCTAAAACTGTCAAACAGGTCAGATCATTTTTGGGGCATGCTGGTTTTTATAGGAGATTCATCAAAGATTTCATCAAAATCTCAAAACCTCTTTGTCACCTGCTATACCAAGAGGTTCCTTTTGTATTCAATGATGAATGTTTCACTACTTTTGAGTTTTTGAAAGATGGTTTAACCGCTGCACTTGTCCCTCAAGCACCTGATTACTCTTTGCCATTTAAGCTGATGTGTGATGTATCAGATTTTTCTATAGGTGTAGTTTTGGGGCAAAGAAAGGACAAGTTACCTTGTGTGATTACTTATGCAAGTAAGACAATGATTGATGCTCAGTTAAACTACACTACAACTAAGAAGGAATTGTTAGCCATTGTCTATGCTTTAGAAAAATTCAAGTCTTATGTGTTAGGATCTAGGATTGTGGTGTTCACAGACCATTCAGCCCTGAAGTACCTTTTGTCTAAAACGGATGTCCAGCCAAGATTAATAACATAGATCCTCCAATTACAGGAGTTTGATCTTGAGATTAAAGATAAAAAAAGGGGTTGAAAATGTGGTGGCAGACCACCCATCCAGAATCCTAGCTGCTGAGTTTGATAGGGTGCCTGTCAAGACTCATTTCCTGATGAACAACTGTTTACATTCAGCATGACCGTACCTTGGTTTGCAAACATAGTAAATTACTTGGCAGTGGGTAGGATTCTCCCACATTGGAACAAAATGGATAAGAATTAGTTCTTCTCTCAGATAAGATATTACATGTGGGAGGATCCATACCTTTTCAAGCACTGTGCAGACCAAGTTGTGAGAATGTGTGTCCCTAAGAATGAATTCCACAACATACTAATCATGTGTCATAGACAGGCTTGTAGAGGCCATTTTAGTGAAAGCAAGACTGCTGCAAAGATACTTCAAAGTATATTTTATTGGCCCACTATCTTCAAGGATGCATGGCAGCATTGCAAAGCATGTAAGAGATGCCAGAAAATAGGAAGTATTTCAAAAAGAAATTCAATGCCTTTATAGCCCATACTTGTTGAATTATTTGGCATTTGGGGGATTGACTTCATGGGTCCTTTCCCTCCTTCCTATGAATATAATTTTATTCTTGTGGCTATGGACTATGTGTCTAAATAGGTTAAAGCCATAGCCACAATAACCAATGATCATAGAGTTGTCATCAACTTCTTGAAAGACAACATTTTCTCTAGGTTTGGTACCCCCAGAGCTATCATTAGTGATAGGGGCAGCCACTTCTGCAATAGACAGCTTGAGAACTTGCTTAGGAAGTACTCTATGACACATAGAGTTGTCACCCCATACTACCCAAAGACCAGTGGGCAGGTGGAAATTTCTAATAGAGAACTCAAATACATTTTAGAGAAAACTGTGAGAGTAGATAGGAAGGATTAGTACCTGAAGTTGACTGATGCTCTTTGGGCTTATAGAACTGCCTATAAGACCCCAATAGGGATGTCTCTCTTTAAGTTGGTGTATGGCAAGGCATGCCATTTACCAGTGGAGTTAGAACACAAAGCCTATTGGGCTATTAAATCATTGAATGTTGATCTAACTTCTGTCGATATGCACATGAGGTTGTAGCTATCAGAATTGGAGGAGCTGAGATTGGAAGCCTACTCCAATGCAAGGATCGACAAAGAAAAATCTAAAGCTTTTTATGATAAGCACTTGCTGAGAAAGGAATTTGTTGCAGGCAACATCGTATGGTTGTTCAATTCCAAATTAAAATTTTTCCCAGGGAAGTTGAGATCTAGATGGGAGGGACCTTACATTGTAATGCATGCATCCCTATTTGAAACTGTTGAAATCATGGATCTAAAGGATGGTAGGATCATGAAAGTCAATGGTCAAAGGCTCAAACTCTTTGTTGAAAATATAGTAGAGCCTGTGGTGACCATTCACTTTCAAGAACCTCTAAAGTGTGACTGATTTTCAATATTGTACATTATGTATCAAAACTGTTAGTTTTATTGCTCTTGCTATTTTAAAAACTGTCTGTCATTGTATATATGCTGCTAATTTTGCTTAGTTTTTTTTTTCATTTATAATCATGAGTCATCTATAATAAGAGTAGGAAGGTCTCGAAGGCATGAGAAATTAAATGGGAACAAAGTAGGATTGATATATCTGTGTGGAAGTTAGATTGGAAACTAATGAGAAATAAGTTTGGACTGAAAAACAACCTGTCGATAGGTGTTGAGAGCATTTCGACAGGTACTGAGGGTTCCCAGTGTTCATTTTGACATGTATTGTGACCTATCGAGAGGTGTGAAGTGTTTCTCGACAGGTACTGAAGGTGTACATATGAGATTCGACAGGATATGTGTACCTGTTGAGGAGTTGAGGGAAGAAGTCGAGAGGTTCTAAAGGTTGTTGGCTGCATTTTCGACAGGTTTTGATACCTGTCAAGACCTTAATTGCTGAGAAAAATAAACTTGTCGAGAGGTTGGATGAACCTCTCGACTTACAAATTCTAAAGCCTATGAACCTGTCGAGAGGTTGAGCAACCTCTCGAAACCTTCAACCTGAGAAGTTTACAAATCCAAATGGTTTTAACTATTCGACAGGTTGCTTCAACCTATCAAAATATTCTTTCCAATCCTGTAGAAATAGCCTTTTACTTATTTTAAACCTATCGACAAGTCGATTTATACATTCGACACCTTGTGCTCAAAGCTTGGTTCCGCCTCTACCCAATTTTTCATTTTCTTCTTTCTCCTCCATCTCACTGGTCCCGATCCCAATTACCTTGCCATTGTTTCAAGTGCATTAGCTTTGCAAGGTCAATATTTCACACCTTCGTTTGAGCTGGTTTGGTGCTGTGCACAGCAAATTCTGAGAAATCCTAGGTTTTGTGGGTATGTTTTTCTTCAACCTCCACTCTATGATTTTCCAGCTTTATACTTCCATATTTCTGTGTGTGTGGCTAACTTGATTGAGAAAGGAAGATTGATATGGGTTGTTGGGAGTTGATTGTGTGGATTGTGTGACCCATGGCTGACCATGAGGATCCCTTGGCTGATCTTTTCAAACCCCCTTCCAAATCCGCCACAAAATCCACCAGAAAATCTAGTAGGCTAGCTACACAGCCCAAAGATTACCCACCTGCGAAGAGGAAGCTCATTATGGAAAAACCCAAGAAAGCAAGGCAAGCTAAGAAAGCCAAGCAAGCTAAGAAAGCCAAAACTTGAAGTTGAGAGGATTCAGGTCTAGACAAACTACACTTACACCTGTTGAATCTGAGACTACTGAAATGGGTGGTGAATAGCTTAGATTGTTGAGAGAATATTTTGCACCTGGTGCATATAATTCTCCATTTTGTATACAATTTCCTGCAGTGGAGGGAAATTATGAGATCAAGTCTTCAACAATTCATATGTTACCTTCTTTCCATGGGTTGAGTAAAGAAGACCCATACAAACATGTTGATAAATTTCTTGCTTTGTGTATTACTTTTAATATTACTGGTTTGGGGCCGGAAACCACCAAGCTTAGGCTATTTCATTTTTTATTAAAGGACAAAGCTAGGGCCTGGTTGTGTATGCTCCCAACCTACAGTATTAACTCTTAGAATGAACTGCAATGTTAATTCCTAGCTAAGTTCTTTCCCATGAATAGAACAAGTCAGTTGAGAAAAATTATTATATCATTTTCTCAATTCTCAACTGAAAGCTTCCATGAGGCTTGGGAAAGATTCAAAGAGCTGTTAAGGCAATGCCCCCATCGTCAAATTCCTCAATGGTAACTTGTACAAAGTTTCTATCATAGAATTAATTTAAAAAGCAAAAATATGGTGGATGCCCCTTGTGGAGTTACATACCTTCATAAAACAGTTGAGGAAGCATGGGAATTGTTTGAGGTTATTAGAGAGAACTCAATGTAGCAGGAGAGCTTGTCTAGGGACATTGAGTATCCAACTAAATTAATGAAAGAGAACACAACAAGAGAGAGAATATAGAGGTCACTAATTACAATGATTTGGAGAGAAAGGCAAATAGCTTGACTCAGAAGTTTGATAAGCTCATGGGAGCAATGCAGTCTCCAATGGCTGCCAAAGTGGAAGAGGCATGTCTAATTACCAATCTCCCACTCACTCCCTTGAAGAATGTCCCTCTGCTGCACAATTTCAAGATTTGGTTATGGAGCATGCAAATACTGCTCAGTCCTATGGATAGCAGCCAGTTGCTGGCTATCCTTAGAGAAACCACTCCAACTTGAGGTGGAGGCAAGATAATTTCCAAAACCAGCAACAGCAGCAGCCAATGGCAGAACCTGTGCATCAAAATAAAGCAGCACCAGCACCCTCTAAAACTCCCTCATTTGAAGAGCAGGTTCTGACTTTATTGTAAAAGTTGGGCTCTTTGTCTCAAACAGTGAGCTTCCATAGCCAAAGTATTAAGAAGATAGAGGACACCCTTGGTCAGCTATCCAACACTTTGACTAGGAGAGAAGAAGGAAGACTGCCTAGTCAGCCTTTGAACAATCCCAAAGGACAGTATATGGTGGGTGAAGTTTCTTTATCACATGAGGAAGCCAAATCTGTCACCACTTTGAGAAGTGGGAGGCTGGTTGACAAAAAGATTGGTGTTGAGTCTGAGAAGAATGCAGGAAAAGAAAGAACAAGCCATCATGATATGCAGCAGTAGTAGCATATGAGAAATAAGGAGGGTGTTGATGAACCCTAATAAAAAAATAAAAATAAAAATAAAAATAAAAATAAATCTGATGAGATTGCTAAGGCAGCAAATGAGACATCAGTCCCTCATTTGCCATTTCCCAATGCACTTCAAGCACCTTCTTTTGATAAGGGGAATGCTAAAGTCGAAGAAATGATGAAAACATTTAAATAAGTAAAGATCAACTTGCCTTTACTTGATGGAATCAAGCAAGTGCCAACCTATGCAAAGTTTTTAAGGGATTTGTGCACACACAAAAGATAATCTAGGGTGCAACTATCCAAGAAAATTTTTTGTGCTGAGAAAGTGAACCAAGTGTTGTCCATTGCAACCCCAATAAAACTCTATGATCCTGGAGTTCCCACAATCCCTAGCATCATTGGGGATCACTCCATTGAAAAAGCCTGATTTGATCTGGGGGCTAGTGTGAACCTACTTCCATATTCAGTTTATGAGACATTAGGTTTGGGAGAATTGAGGCTCACACATGTAGTATTATAGCTGGCTGACAGATCTGAAAGGAGGCTAGTGGGAATGATAGAAGATGTGTTAGTTAGGGTTGACAAATTCTTTTATCCAACAGATTTTCTGGTTCTTGACATGGAACCAAGCAAGTGTACTACTAGTCCATTCCTGTCATTTTGGGCAGGCCTTTCTTGGCCACTGCCAATGCTTGTATATAATATAGATTAGGTGTAATGGAGGTATCCTTTGGTAATATGAAAGTAAAATTTAATGTCTATAATGCAGTAAGTCAGGCTCACTTGGATACTAAGGACTGCTTTCTGATTGATGAGGTGGATGAGCTTGTGGAGGAAATTTTGCCCAAGCTGTTGCATTGTGATGACATGTGTGATATTTTTGATAATGTTTTGAATGAAATTGTGGAAGAAAAGGCCCCCACACCTGTGATTCAAGAGGTGAAAGCATTAAATTTTAAAGAGGGACCAGCAGCAAAGTGTCCTCCTTGAAAACCAGTTGTGTTACCTCTTTCACCACCTTCTAAGGCACCTTTGCTACCTTCACTCATAAGTCTACCTAATGTAGAATTAAAATAGCTGCCCAAGTCTTTGAAATATGCATTTTTGGAAGCAAATCAAAAGTTGTTTGTGATAATTTCTTCTTTCCTCACTGATGAGCAGGAAGAAGAGTTGTTGTGTGTGTTGAAAAGGAATAAGAGAGCAATAGGTTGGACTATTGCTGATCTTAGAGGAATCAGTCTTGCTGCTTGTATGCATAAGATCTACTTAGAAGAGGGTTTGAAATCCTCTAGAGAGATGTAGAGAAAGTTAAACCCCAACATGTAAGAATTAAATTGTTAGATGCAGGAGTCATCTATCCCATTCCAGATTCTGAATGGGTGGCACCTACTCAGGTGGTACCTACGAAATATGGAATCACTATGGTTAAATAAGAATATGGTGAGCTAATTCCAACTAGGGAAACCACTGGTTGGAGGGTGTGCATTGATTATCAAAAGCTCAATTCAAAAATCAGAAAAGATCATTTTCCTTTGCCCTTCATACACCAGATTTTGGATAAGTTGTCAGGCAAAGTATATTATTGCTTTCTTGATAGATACCCTGGGTATAACAAGATCCCTATGTATCCACAAGATCAGAAGAAAATAACTTTCACATGTCGATTTAGCACCTTTGCTTATGGGACAATGCCATTTGGATTGTGCAATGTCCCTGTAACTTTCCAAAGGTGTATGTATGCCATCTTCTCGGATATGATTGATTAGTTTTTAGAGATATTTATGGATGATTTTTCTGTCTTTGGGGACAGTTTTAGCCAATGTCTACATCATCTCAGCCTAATGCTGCAGAGATGTGAAGAAACCAACTTTGTTTTGAGTTGGGAAAAGAGTAATTTTATGGTCAATCATGGCATTGTCCTTGGCCATGTTATTTACCACAGAGGCATAGAGGTAGACCAGGCTAAAATTGATTTGATTGCATATTTGCCCCCACCTAAAATTGTCAAACAGGTCAGATCTTTTTTGGGGCATGCTAGTTTTTATAGGAGATTCATCAAAGATTTCAGCAAAATCTCAAAAGCTCTTTGTCACCTGCTATACCAAGAGGTTCCTTTTGTATTCAATGATGAATGTCTCACTGCTTTTGAGTTTTTGAAAGAAAGATGGTTTAACCTCTGCACCTGTCTTTCAAGCACCTGCTTACTCTTTGCCATTTCAGCTGATGTGTGATGTATCAGATTTTTCTATAGGTGCAGTTTTGGGGCAAAGAAAGGACAAGTTACCTTGTGTGATTGCTTATGCAAGCAAGACAATGATTAATGCTCAGTTAAACTACACTACAACTAAGAAGGAAATTTTAGCCATTGTCTATGCTTTGGAAAAATTCAACTCTTATGTGTTAGGATCTAGGATTGTGGTGTTCACAGACCATTCAGCCCTGAAGTACCTTTTGCCTAAAAAGGATGTCAAGCCAAGATTAATCACATAGATCCTCCAATTATAGGAGTTTGATCTTGAGATTAAAGACAAAAAAGGGGTTGAAAATGTGGTGGCAGACCACCTATCCAGAATCTTTGCTGCTAAGTTTGATAGGGTGCCTGTCAAGACTCATTTCCTGATGAACAGCTGTTTACTGTCAGCATGACTGTACCTTGGTTTGCAAACATAGTAAATTACTTGGCAGTGGGTAGGATTCTCCCACTCAGGTGGTACCTACGAAATCTGGAATCACTGTGGTTAAATAAGAATATGGTGAGCTAATTTCAACTAGGGAAACCACTGGTTGGAGGGTGTGCATTGATTATCAAAAGCTCAATTCAAAAATCAGAAAAGATCCTTTTCCTTTGCCCTTCATACACCAGATTTTGGATAAGTTGTCAGGCAAAGGTTTTTATTGCTTTCTTGATAGATACTCTGGGTATAACAAGATCCCTTTGTATCCACAAGATCAGGAGAAAATAACTTTCACATATCCATTTAGCACCTTTGCTTATAAGACAATGCTATTTGGATTGTGCAATGCCCCTACAACTTTTCAAAGGTGTATGCATGCCATCTTCTGGGATATGATTGATCAATTTTTATAGATATGTATGGATGATTTTTCTGTCTTTGGGGACAGTTTTAGCCAATGTCTACATCATCTCAGCCTAATGCTGTAGAGATGTGAAGAAACCAACTTGGTTTTGAGTTGGGAAAAGAGTAATTTTATGGTCAATCAAGGCATTGTCCTTGGCCATGTTATTTCCCACAGAGGCAAAGAGGTAGACCAGGCTAAAATTAATTTGATTACACATCTGCCCCTACCTAAAGCTGTAAAAAAGGTTAGATCCTTTTTGGGGCATGCTAGTTTTTATAGGAGATTCATCAAAGATTTCAGTCAAGAGGTTCCTTTTGTATTCAATGATGAATGTCTCACTACTTTTGAGTTTTTAAAACGATATTTGGCCTCTGCACCTGTCCTATAAGCCCCTTGATTATTCTTTGCCATTTGAACTGATGTGTGATGCATCAGATTTTGCAATTGGTGCAGTTTTAGGGAAAAGGAAGGATAAATTACCTTGTGTGATTACTTATGCAAGCAAGACCATGATTGATGCTCAGTTAAACTACACCACAACTAAGAAAGAATTGTTAGCCATTATCTATGCTTTGGAAAAATTTAGGTCTTATGTATTAGGGTCTAAAATTTTGGTGTTCATTGACCATTCAGCCCTGAAATTCCTTTTATTTAAAAAGGGTGCCAAACCAAGTTTAATCAGATGGATCCTCCTATTACAAGAGTTTGATCTTGAGATTAAGGATAAAAAAGGGGTTGAAAATATGGTTGCAAACCACTTGTCTAGGATCTTAGCTGCTGAGTTTGATGGACTGCCTGTAAATAACTCATTTCTAGATGAGCAGCTATTTGTTGTCAGCATGAGTGCACCTTGGTTTGCAAGCATAGTTAATTATTTGGCAGTGGGTAGAATTCCCCCACATTGGAACAAAATGGATAAGGATTTATGCTTCTTTTAGATTAGATATTACATGTGGGAGGGTCCATACCTTTTTAAGCACTGTACATACCAAGTTGTGAGAAGGTGTGTACCTGAGAATGAATTCCACAGTATACTAATCATGTGTCATGAACAGGCTTGTGGAGGCCATTTCAGTGGAAACAAGACTGCTGTAAAAATATTTCAAAGTGGATTTTATTGGTCCACTATCTGCAAAGACGCATGACAGCATTGCAAGGCTGGTGAAAGATGCCAGAAAATGGGAAGTATTTCAAAAAGAAATCCATGCATTTACAGCCCATTCTTGTAGTTGAATTATTTGACATTTGGGGGTTTGACTTCATGGGGCCCTTCCCTCCTTATGGATATAATTTTATTCTTGTGACTGTGGACTATGTGTGCAAGTGGGTTGAAGCCATAGTCACAATAACCAATGATCACAGAGCTGTCATCAACTTCTTGAAAGATAATATTTTTTCTAGGTTTAGTACCCCCAGAGCTATCATTAGTGATGGGGGAAGTCATCTCTATAATAGACAGTTTGAAAATCTACTTAGAAAGTACTCTGTGACACATAGAGTTGCTACCCCATACCACTTACTGACCAGTGGGCAAGTGGAAATTTCTAACAGAGAGATAAAACACATTCTACAGAAAACTGTGAGAGGAGATAGGAAGGATTGGTCCCTGAAGCTGACTGGTACTCTTTGGGCTTATAGAACTGCCTATCAGACCCCAATAGGGATGTCTTCCTTTAGGTTGGTGTATGACAAGGCATGCCATTTACCAGTGGAATTAGAACATAAAGCCTACTGGGCTATTAAGTCATTAAATGTTGATCTAACTGCTGCTGGAATGCATAGGAGGCTGCTATCAGAACTTGAAGTGCTGAGATGAGAAGCCTATTCCAATGCAAGGATCTATAAAGAAAAGGCCAAAACATTTTATGATAAGCATTTGCAGATAAAGGAGTTTACTGTGGGCAATAAGGTATGGCTGTTTAATTCAAAATTAAAAATTTTCCCAGGCAAGTTAAGATCTAGATGGGAGCCCATCTGGAGCTATTGAAATCATGGATCCAAAGGATTATAGGATCATGAAAGTCAATGGTCAAAGGCTCAAAATATTTATTGAAAACAATAACATTGTATATAATTTATCATAACTGTCAATTAGATTGGTGTTGTTATTTTCAAATCTGTCTGTCATTTGTATATATGCTGTAAGTTTTGCTTAGTGTTTCATTTAGTATAATAAATAAACTGTGATAAGGGTAAGAAGGACTCCAATGCATGAGAAATCAAATTGGAACTGAAGAGGACTGATAAATATGTGTTGAATATGGACTGTGAACTGATGAAAAGTAAATTTGGATTACAAAATGACCTTTTGAGAGGTGTGAGGTGATTTTCGACAGGTACTTAAGGTGCCTCTTGTGAAATTCGACGGGTATTGAGACCTGTCGAGAAGTTGAGAGAGGAAATCGATAGGTACTGAAGGTGTTGGCTGCATTTTCGACAGGTTCTGTGCACCTGTCGAGAGGTTGCATGAACCTCTCTAATTGCAAATTCTGAGGCCTGTGCACCTGTGGAGAGGATGTATGAACCTCTTGAATTGAACTTTCTGAAGCCTATGAACCTGTCGAGAGGTTTGGTAAACCTCTCGAAACCTTTACCCTGAGAGTCTACATTTTCAAATGGTTTTAACTGTTCGGCATGTTGCTTCAACCTATCAAAATCTTCTTTCCAACCTATCGAAATAGTGTTTTACTTGCTTTAAACCGATCAACAAAGTCATTTCATCCATTCGACACCTTCTACTATAAGTCTGGTTCCTCCTCTGCCCGAGTTCTCATTTTCTTCTTTCTCCTCCATCTCAATGATTCTAATTCCAAGTACCTTGCCGTTGTTCCAGTTGCATTAGCTTTGCAAGGTTGACATTTCGCACCTAGATTGTCTCGATTTGGTGCTGTGTCCTGCAAGCTCTGAGAAATCCTAGGGTTTTTGAGTAAGTTCTTCTTCAACCTCAATCATGTGATTTTCCAGCATTGTAGTTCCATATTTTTGGGGGTTTGCAGTTTGTGTAGTAATTTGATTGAGCAAAAGTAGATTGATGTGGCTTTTGATAATTGTTGTGAGGATTTAGAGTCCCAATGGCTGAACGTGAGGATACCCTGACAGATTTATTCAAACCCCCTTCCAAATCTGCCCCAAAATCCATCAGGAAATCTAGTAGGTTAGCCACACAGCCCAAAGATGACCCACCTACAAAAAGGAAACTCATTGTGGCTTTTGAGAATTGTTGTGAGGATTTAGAGTCCCAATGGCTGAACGTGAGGATACCCTAGCAGATTTATTCAAACCCCTAACCAAATCTGCCCCAAAATCTATCAGGAAATCTAGTAGGTTAGCCACACAACCCAAAGATGACCCACCTGCAAAAAGGAAACTCATTATGGAAAAACCCAAGAAAGCTCAGAAAGCCAAGAAAGCAAAAATAACTGAAGAAATTATTGAGGATATCCCTGTGCCTGAACTTAACCCTGCGCCCGAAACAGAGACACCTGTAGCCCTGACAACTCCTAATGAGTATGTGGACTATTTAGATTTGATTCCAGAGACAATCTTTGACTTACCTTATTTTTCTAAGGAGAGGAGTGCAAGGAGACCTTGGCATACTTGGAAAAGGCATCCCTGACACCTCTTTTGACTCCATTACAAGAGAAGGTATACCAAAGATTGGTCAAATTATGATATCAGAACATCAGAGAAAAGAAGCAGCCAGTATCAACTGACCCTATCGTTGTGGTTTTGGTTGACAATTGAGAGGTAGTTGTGGACTACAATGACATTGGATTGGTGTTAGGGATCCCATCCATTTATGACTCAGCTTATGGCTTAGGAGCCCTTGATAATGTATCCTTCCGAGCAATGGCCAGACACTTGACCCAGGGCATTGTGGGATCTGGGGAGTCTTTGATGAGGAGAGACTTAGACTCCAGCTTGTTTTTCATAGATTCAATCTTGAGGAAAAATGTCTATGTCAGTGGACATCAGTAGGAGAGAAGAACCACCATAGTGAATGCCCTTTACTTCTTCTCCAAGGGCCAATTCTTTAATGCCCCTCAGCTGATTTTTGAGGCCATGATGGATGTAAATGACAAGATCAAGAAGGGACAAGTTGTGCCAGGGCTACCTTGTGACAAACTTATTACTGCCTTACTGAAGCAAGGGAAATATGTAGTGCAAAAGGATGAACCAGTGGAAGAATTGAGTCCAAAAGAGTTTGGGAGGAGGGCTTAGTCTGCTAGCATGACCTTGATTGGGAAGAGCAAGAAGAAGCCAATTGAGAGTTCTGAGAAGGTAGCACCTCAGGTGACCAGCTTAGTAGCTGCACCTATGATACCTAAAACCCCATCATCTAGCTCAGAGCCTCTACCTACTTCTGCTGGTACTAGCTTAGTGCCTCCACCTATGACCTCTACATCCATATCAATCCCTTCTACTGTTGTGACCTTGCCCATTGTTAGATCTGTTTTTGCTAGCACCTTCATTCCATCTCCTTCCATACCGTCCATTTCTCTCCCCATCCCTTCCTACAGCTCAACCATTCCCTCTACCATCACAACCATCACCCCTGTGCCAGCTCCTCCTACCACTGACCAAATATTCCTCTTGCCTTCACCACCAATACAAACCACTTACCAGAGAAAATCCAAGCAAGCCACCACCCCTCCAGCTAGCCCTTCCATTCCAAGCCTTGAACCCTTAGGCCCTGAACTAACAGCTCCACTCACATCTACATCAGCTGACCCAGTTATTTCCACTTCAACATCCCGACCTTTTGAGACCGAACCCACTACCTCCATGTCACCTATCCATACCCAGGAGGAGGAACACTTCACCACTGAGGGGTATTCATCCCTAATAGATTCTATTATGAAAGATATTGGGCATGAGCACTCCCCTTTACCTAACTCTCCACACCCTATCCCTTTCCACCATGCTTCCACATCACTTTTCCATCCCATTATACCCACTCAACCTATTTCCCAAGCTCCTATCTTATCGGATACCTCTGCACAAATCGTTTTCCTTCTCACATCCATCCTAGCCCAGCTTCAAACCAACACAGCTAACCAATGTGTGATGGCCACCTGCCTACATGCCATTCTAGCCACCTACTTCCATCTACCTCATCCTTCCAACCTCCTACCACTCCCATCCTTCCACCCATTCTTGCACCCACTCCACCTCCATCTCCTTAGTTGTCCCCGAAACCTACTACCAGAGATTCTTCAACCCAAACTGACCCCATGGGAGATGACCTACCCTCCCTACCTTTTACCTACCCTACCTTTCCATCACCTGAACCAGTTACTATAGAAGAGGAGATACGACTTACCTTCATTTTACCCTTACCACCACCACCTGAGCTACCCATCACCCCTTCCTCCATGGATGACCCTCACCATTGGGCCATTTTCCCATATGGAATCAACACCTTTTCACCTTTGCCTTCCCTCATAAAAGCCATTGAGCACAACCCTTATGTTGGGAAGGATGTCAAGTTTCTTGTGGAAGCAGTCCCGACTTTGCAGCAACAGGCCCATGAAGAGGAACTTGACTTAGTTTTGGAGGCCCACAAGTGGGAGGAATGGAAGCTATGGCGGATGGTCCTCAATTCCCTAGATCTCTATAAAATCTATAGGAAAATATCTGACATGCTTTCTAGACTTGTAGAGACCTTATCCCTATACCCTGCCCTAAAAGCTACTGAGTCAACTGGCATTTCAATCAAGGAGCCTGGACCAAAGCCAATGAAAAAGAAGAAGCCATCAACAATCAAATCCACACCTGATGCTTCCGGTGCAGAGCCCGTGAAGAAGGACAAGAATACTTATGCAGAAAAATATGCTTGGGACCCTCCTTTTGTTTTAACTTCAAATGTTGAGTCTGATTATGTGTGGAGTAGTTGGTGTGTTTAGATTTTGTAGTACTATTGTTCCAAGTAGTTTTGTTGTATATAGTTTTCATTTTGTAAATTGTCCTCTCTGTAACTCTTTTGTGTACAGTCCATTGTAATGAAATATTCCTTTTATGTGCAAATTATAAATATCTTTGATGCTCATTTTTCTCTTACTTTGTGTAGTTTCATTTTGCTTTTACCCTGCTATTTTTATTATTATACTTCTAAAACAGTGAGGACACTGTTCCTCATAGGTTTGGGGGTATATAGCAAGATAATTTTAAAAAAATTTAAAATTATTAAGCCAAGTGCAATGTTGTTAGTAGGATTAAAAAAAATATAGCAAAATTTCAAACTGAGCAATTTTAAAAAGGGAAGGTTTATAAATGTATGATAGACTGATTAATGTTTGGATCTTTTTGAAAACTTCATCATTTCTATGAAAGATATCATCAAGGAATTTTTATCAAAATTAGTATGTAGTGAACCATTAAAGAGTCCTAAGGAAGACCATACCCAGTGAGACTTGGGCTTGTAAAATTTTATTTGAAGAGTGATTTGGTAATTTTTTCTGCTCTAAGGACTGTTTAAACGTACTCTTTTTTACTAGAAGTTAGGCAACTCTAAGTTGAAACAAATTGACAGAACTCATGACATGGAAGACATGATGTAAGGCCATCCCTTGGACAGTTTGAACTAAAAAGATTCCTACCCTTTGAGCTGCCTTTGATACACACAATTTGAGCCTTAAAACTTCAAGTTTTCTTTAATAGAAACTAGAGAATGTAAGCCCAAACCTCAGTGACCTGATGCAGCTCAACCCTCACTCTGAGATTTCAGGAGGTGAAGGAGAAGAAGCTGAAGAAGGATGAGTTGGTTTAACATTTGGTGGAAGAAGAAGAAAGGACATTATCATAGTTGTGTGCCAGTTGTAGAATTGTGGCATTGTAGCACACATATATAAAAAAAAAAAGAAAAATGAAAAAGAAAGCATACAAAAAGAAGAAAAATAGAAAAACAATACAAAAAGAAAAAGTGAAATCACTTCATTTGAAAATTGGAAGAAGATGAGATGATGGCCACTTCAAATATGAAAATATCAAAGAAGATAAAGATGTGCTAAGATGAAGAAGGTGTGCATGCCACCTCCTTACCTTACTGATTTCTCAACTTTGAACCCCTCTTTACCCTTTTATTCTTTATAAACCTCACCCATAAGCCACAATACAACCCAATAAAATGACCTTGTTGATATGAAGTTGATTGAGCTGTCATGTGGAGATAAGGAGATGTGTATTCTATGGTTAAGAGAGTTAGAAGATTTCAAGAACTAGAGCACTGCCCATGCTCATGCTTGCCGTCCTATTTGAAGGCTGCAACTACTCTTGAGCTGTGTGAAATGATACACCATGAAATCATTTTTGAGAGTATGCCTGTGAGATAATTGGGTCAGAAATTGGACTTATTTAGGCATTGTTTGAACCTGATTCTCAAATTAATGGTGAAGTATATACTGCTTTGCACATAGCATTCCCTTGTTGATTTCAGATTGATTGTGATGAGTTTGAAAAAGGATTCAGGTATTAAATTTGTTTACAATTACTGTTTTGAAACTTCTGAAATCAAAAGGGTAAGGTATGGAATAAAAAGCTGAATTTGTTGGGATCTAACTTGTAATTGCTTTCACTTGATTTAATTATGTTCATATGGAAGTTTGTGGGTAACTTCACTAAAAACCCTCAGGAGACTTCACTCCTCCACTAGGGATCAACAAGGGGTTTAAAAGGCTTGATGCATATGCTAAATGCATTTGTGCTCCCTACAAAAGTGGCATTTTCTGTTTCTACAAATTATTTTTAATTTTTTCTTTGCTCAAGGACTAGCAAAGCTTAGGTTTGGGTGTATGTTAATCAGTGAAAAATATTATTTTTCACCTCCTAACCTGACCTTTGATGGACCTTTGAGTTGACTAATAATGTGTCTTAAGTGTGTTTTATAGTTAACAATAAATTATTATCATAGTGCAGACATCTATCTAAAAATGCCAAGAAGAGACCTGTTGGAGAATTGCATTAATACAGAACAGATTCAACAAGTTCTCATGCAGCCCAAAAGGTCAGCCATCAAGCAAATTCAAGGATCCTTAAAATTCTATGGCAATGCCATGTGTCCAACTGTATACACATGGGAGCAAACCAGCAACTGCATTTGATGAAGATTGAACCCCTCAAAGGCTACTGAATGCTGGACAGATGAAGGACAGCACCCCAAGTTGTGTGCCAGCTATGGAAGTAATGAATAGAAGCTGTTGAGAGGTTATTTCAACCTATCAAGAGGTCTGTGTGCTAAAATTGAAGCTGTCGAGAAGTTAAAGCATCCTGTCAAGAGGACCGGAAGTTGTATTTCAACCTATTGAGAGGTGCTGAGGTGAAGAAGTGAACATGTCGAGAGGTTTATAGAACCTGTCGAATTGTTTAAACTGTAGCAGCAGAACCTCTCGAAGAGTACAAGTATACCTGTTGAGAAGTCACCTAAAGCTACCATCCTTGCGAGGTGCAGAAGGCCAAAATTAAACCTGTTGAGAGGTTCTCTGAACCTATCGAATAGTCAAAGCCAACCTAGCGAGAGGATACCTGAAGCTATAGTGGATTTCGCGAGGTAGCCATCAACCTGTCGAACAGAGGGAAAGATCCTATGAAAAACTTACCTGGAGCTATATTAGATCTCGCGAGGTTGATTCATCCTATCGAGAGGATGGTTGAAGCTAGTGCATCAATTAAGCAGTGAACTCATCCTATCAAGCAATCATCTGAACCTATCAAAAGGTAATTTCAACCTGTCGAATGGAGCATTTAACATACCCAAAACCTATTGAGAAGTCCTCTGAACCTCGCAAGGCACAATTTGGGAACTTCTCAATTTCAGCCATATCAACAGCTCACCTCAGTGCTCTGTGCACACGTCCAGAGGCATGTTAATAAATCTTGACGGTATTTTTAGAATACAAATGAGAATGAAGGAGAAACCTCTAACCACCTCACATGTACTTGTCCAATTCGAACCAATTGGTGGGAGATTCTAGAAGCAAAATCAGCCACATCAACAACTCAAAATAACAAAAATTTTCCCTTAAGCTCTGATTGGATGAAATAGATCTGAGATAGAGGGGAAGAGTATAAATAGAAGAGACGTTTTACAGAAGAATCATCCAGAAATTGAGAGAGTTGAGAGACGAAATTCGAGCTCCATTTCCCTCCAATATTCCTTCCTTCTTCCTTCTTCCCCATTCTCTCTTTAGCCCAACTATGGTTGGATAAATACTTGTAGCAGCTAGGGTGAGGTAGCTCTGTAAATTAAGAGGTTTGAGGGCTTTGTATGAGGATTAGATGTTGCACAGACTACAGATATGAGAACAATGTACTGTAAGTTGTATTGAATCAGTAAATTATTGGTTGTAAAGTTAATTTGAATCTATAGATCTCTTGATTGCCAGTTGATTTTTCTAGATTTAATATTCCTATGGATGCCTGAGCTTGTAGCCTTGCATCCACAACATCTGCAGTGATTTAATTGTTTTAATTAAAACCTTTGGATTGGAGCAAATCCCTAGGATGATCTATGACCCTTAAAGTGGACAGATCATAGCCTTAAGATCAATTCAATTCTCTAGTGTAGATTAGATTTTTCTACCTTGCATCTCTGCTTGTAGTCAGATGAAGGATAGTTGAAAATCAATTATCGGCATTGCTTCTGAAGCAACCAATTTTCTGTGATGTGAATACCAAAATCCCCAGCTGCTGTTCTCCCCCTTTGATTTTAATTCCCCAAATCCTTTTCTTCATTTCTTTAAATCTGTTTTCTACTCACCTCTGGATCATTTCCATTTACATTTAATTTTCTGTAGTTTAGTAAAGTGACAATCCCTGAAAACCTCTCCTCTTTCCTTTCTTTTTCTATTTTAAATTAGGATAGGTTAGAGTGCCAAATCTGTTATAGATCTGGAGATTTACTATATTTTGAAATATATTTCCTTGTTGACATACCCCTACTTACCTCTTTAAGCTTGCTGCAACAGTCCTGGTTCTTGCAGGCTTGATTGCCTTACCTTGGTTCCATTTTACTATGATTTTTCCTCTAGTTTACTGTTTTTAACCTTTTAATAATTACAAGGTAGGCAATACAACAGGTTATTTCAGATGCTTGCTATTAACTTTATTTGCAAACAGTGGTAAGAATGTGTTAGTAAAAATAAATCAAAGGTGGATTGAAAAATACATAATGGCAAGTCTAAAATATACACAGACCTGCAAGATATAGGGATGTTGTAGCAAGTTTTGAGTAAGTAAGGGTTTGTCTTATAGGGATGATTGATCTCTAACCACGAAGGATTATTTTAGTAGGCCCTCCAGATCTGGCTACAAATCTGGCAATCCTAAGAAGGGAGTTTAAGTGTCACAACTAATTTACTAAAAATACAAAGTACAGTCCTAAACTATAGAAAGGTTTTAAAGAAGGGTGATGATGGTTGTGTGGAAAATAAAGATAAAATTATGAGAAGTAGGCAGCGTTGAGTAAATTAGCTATGCAACTCAGATCTAGGGCTGATTCTGCAGGAATCCTTCTGAAGGCTACTAGCACATCAGCAAGGTAAAAGAATCCAAAGTAACCCTGCAATCTAGACTCCTCCAAAGTCTATAACCTGTCCACTTAAATGGTCACAGACTATCCAATAGAGGAGGTTCAATCACTTGAAGGGATTGATCCTAAGGCTATAACCTGTCCACTGAAATGGTCACAAACTATCCAAGAGATTTCCTCCCAGTAATGGGTTAAATTAGAACAATAATACTATTGTAGACACTATGTTTGCAAAGCTACAAGCACATGCATCCATAGGAGCAATCAATCCTTAAAATTAGGTGGAAATTAAAGACCAAAAGGGGCTCCAGACTCAGCTGATCATTGCTACAAAAGACCTGCAATGATCCAACTTACAAGTCTACTATCTTTGTAACTAAATCAGATCTACAATCTGATGATGGCATTGCAAACAGAGGCAGTTTGGTCTTGCACAATCTCTCACATGGTTAACCAACTCATGTGCAGAGGAGAAGAATTCATCCCAGATCTGTAATTTAGACCCCTCTTAAGGCCATAATCTATCCACTTAAATGGTCACAGACTATCCAAGGGAGAGGGCTCAATCATAGAGGCCTGAGAAAGAATAATAAGCCTATTACTACCACCATTGTTGCGAGGTAAAGCAGCCCAAACAATAATAGGAGAACTTTAGGTGCCAAAAATAAAAAGAAAATCCCACTCACTCTTCGCACAAAAAGTACCTCCTCTACACCACAAGTCCCGTAAATTCATGAGGACCGAGAAGAGACTGCCATAGAGCAGCCAGAAGAAATAGAAGCCCCAGAATAAGTAGTTATGGAAGAAGGTGCGAGTACTACTCAACCTCAGGAGGGAGCAGATATTAGCTCTCCAATATCAAAGAGAATAATTGAGTTAGGAGTCCCAATTATAGACCAAGCCAGTCTCTATGACCCTCCTTTGGACTCACCAGCAAGGCCTACTATGCCCCCTCCACTGAGGTAGACACACTGCCAACTGTTACTGAAGCAGACCCAGTGAGCCCAAATATTAAAATAACAGAAGAAATTCCTTCACCAATTGATCAACAGATTACTAGAATGGCTACTTCTAGCCATATCTTGGTACTAATAAAGCCTATTGCTTAGCCTACAATTATAGCCAATACAGAGCAAACTCTCATCGTTCAAGCTATTGAAGCAGAATCAAGCTCCGAGTTACCAAGAGGGGGTTTTACAGAATTATTAAATGGAGAAGAAGTACCCCCTGTGGATCCTCCAGTCACCACCACATCAATCTCTAAGGTAGAAAGGAGATTGAAAGTAGTAGAGCAATGACAACTTACACATGGAACGACTTTATTGCCATTCCAAGATGTAGTGAGCAAATTGAGGGAAGTAGAACAATGGTTAAGTACATTTATCCCAAAGTTGGCACCACTACCAAATGTGGTAAAGAAATGGATGGAGGACTTTCAAAGACTAAAGAAGAGAGTCTTTGATACTACTCTGGCATCTCAAGAGCGCACAAAAATAATGGAAGGCTTGCGACGGAGAGATGTGCAAGATCGTCATGCGAGATGGGCAGCATACACATAGAAGAGAGTCCAGGATGCCACTTCAACCCTTCAAGCATAGATTACCCAGCTACAAGCAAAGAATAGAATAATGAGTGAAAATCAGCAAGCATGAGAAGTGGAAAGAAAGGTGTATGAAGATAAAATGGCAGTTTCACTTGAACAGTTTGGAAGTTTAATGGTAGTACAAGATAATGTCAAAACTGTAAGGGAAAAAGCCCTTAAAGACTACCAGCAAAAACTCCATCAACAACTGAGTGAGAGGGATCATCTACTGACCATAGCTGAAGGGAAAATTCTGCAACTACAAGAAGCTCAAGACTCCCTAAACTCAATCAATGCTAAACAGAAGTAGATCATTGAGTCTATAACAAAGAATAAGTTGGTCGCAATAATAAAAGAACAAGATAAAGCAGAAAAGCTGAGAATGAAGATACAACTTAAATCTGTTGTGATCAAGAAGCTGAATGCGGATCTAAAAGACAAAGAAAAGGATGATAAGGAGCAACAGTGTAAGGAAGGAAGCTCTTGCCAAATGAATGATGAGAAGAAAACCATATATGAAGCGGAGCCTGGAACACATGGAGATCCTCCCTCAGAAGAAGAACAAGATGGTTATTCTATAGCTGAGGTGTCTGACTCGGAAGAGGACCCTACTACTTCTATCCTTGTACCATACCCGTCACCTCCAAAAAAAAAAAAAAGAAAACCATAACATTATAAACCTCATAGCTGGGATCTTTCTAAATTTTTCCTAGGATTATTTTCTTTTCTGTAATTAGTTTTCAATACTTTATTTTCTCTTTTCATAATCGTTGTAAATATTCAATAATATATAATATTTTCTTTTTGTCTAACTTTCATTTTTTTAATAACATTTCTTTTATTCTTGTTATTAATTCCTCAGAGAAGTTAAACCATTGTGTTTTCCTCAAGTTTGGGGGAAAATTCTTTACAATAATTTTTTCACATCCGATAAGCAATTAGAGATATCAATAATTTTTAGGTATCAATAAGTTTTCCCTATTTTTGTGCCAATGAGGGCATTGTCCGAATTATGTTTGGGGGGGGGGGGGGGGGGGATACACAATTTCTATAGTATAATTAGTATAGCAGTAAATCAATTAGTTTTACTCAGTTTGTCTTCGTAAAAAAATTTTAAATTTTTTTAGTTGATCATTACACAGGAATTATGAGAGTCAAATTATAAATCTTGAAAACTTACAATCCATTATAGTAGGAGTTAAATAATCAGAATAAAGAATAGTACAATTCATTCTTAGGTCGTGGAACACTGTATTAGAATGGATGTTTGAAACAGTAGATTGATCTAAACTGCAAAATTTTATACTACAGTTTCAAAATTATAAACCACTAAGATTTTGAGTCATATTTCCTCTTTTATTCAGAGAGAGACTATTTTTATTCAAGCCAAAAATTTTCTTTGAATTTCTATATTGATAAGAAATCTCATATTGCAGAATTTAGAATCAAAATATTCTATGAAAACTTGATTTTTTGTCTAGAACTATCCATTAAATATATCAAAGTAATAAGGCATCTATGCTAGTAAATCGTAAAGATTGTTAAAGGCCATCTTTTGTTAAATCAGAGCCAAAAAGTCAAAATCCAAGAATAAATTTTATCCTTTGAACTCATATTAGAAGTCAAAATCAAATTTCTTTGTACCAAATATCTGATAAACCCTTAACCATATGTACTACCCAAAGTTTTCAACCTTTATCCCTTATATATTCTAAGATTTTAGAATGCAAAAAAAGAAAAAGGAAGAAGGGGTGGAAGGAGTAAAAAGCAAAAACAGATAAAGGGTATGCCAAAAAAGGATACAGTTGAAGAAATTAAAAGAAGAATATGGGAAAAGAGTGAAAAATCGTAAAAAGACGATTGGAAAAAGAAAAAAAAAGATTACGATTCTTAAGTAAAATGCTTTTAAAAAGGAGAAAAATCATAGAATACGATTTTACAATGGAAGAAATGGGATTTATAAAAGAAAAAAAAATGGGAAGAAGTTATCCAATTCATGGATGCTTACTGCAGACAAAAAATAAGAAGCTGAAAAGATAGGAGAAAGAAGAGCTAAATTCTCAGAAAAACTTTGAATCCTTTTCCACCTTTCTTTGACACCTGTTGTCGGATTATTCGAGTGCTGATTTTATTGGGTGGTGAGAATAA
The DNA here is from genome assembly GCA_021018995.1 of Chloranthus sessilifolius. Taxonomy (NCBI): domain Eukaryota; kingdom Viridiplantae; phylum Streptophyta; class Magnoliopsida; order Chloranthales; family Chloranthaceae; genus Chloranthus; species Chloranthus sessilifolius. The sequence goes on from CM037586.1 coordinate 63,902,140, forward strand.
ATTAAAAATCAAAGTAAAATAAAAGATAGAAACAACATAACTAAAATAATCCTAAGCCTGCAAGATACAGGGCTATTGTAGCAAGTTTTGATAAGTAATAATTTGTCCCACAGAGATTGATCTAGAACCAAAAATGGGCTGTAATAGTAGGCCTCCAGATTTGGCTATAGATCTGACAATCCTAAAGAAAGGGAGTTGGGTGTCACAACTATACTAAATTATCTACTAAAAAGAAAAGAATTAAAGTGCAGTCCTATCCTAAGAAAGAGTTATGAAGAAGGTGGTGAAGGTGTATTAAAATAAATATAAAAGGATGGGAAGTAAGCAGTTTAGGTTAAAGGTTCATTCAGTTATGTAACTCAGATTTAGGGCTCTCTCTGAAGAAAATCCTTGTTGAAGTGCTATCAATAACCTTAGCAAGGTAGAAGAATCCAACTTAACCAATGCCATTTAGGGCGCTCTTAAGGCTATAGTCTATCCACTCAAATGACCACAGTCTATCTAATAGAGTCTTTCAAATTCCATTGATCAAGCCAGAAAAGCTAACCTAATCCAAAGGAGTGAGCTGATCAAACCTCATTCAATGAATCAAATCAGGCCATGAATACCATTGCAGACACTTTTTTTGCCAGGCTACAAGCTCCCCAGATCTGCGTACAGATCTGACAGACATTCATAGGAGTTTCAACACATAAAATCCTGTGTATTATAAAAGGCCATTGGCACAATGATGCCCACACAAAGTAAAAGTAACCTGTTGAATAAGGACTTAAGAATAGCCGATCATTGCTACAAAAGGCCTACAATGACTCAACCTCCCAGTCTGTAATCACTATAGAGAAGCCAGATCAAACATTTGATAGTGGTCAAATAAGACAGAGGGGAGCCTGTTCCTGTACAATCTCTCACTAGGCTACAAGCTCAAGTGCAGAGGAGAAGAATCCATCTCAGATCTGTGACCAAGATTGCCCAAAGGCTATAGTCTATCCACTCTAATGGTCACAGGCTATCTACATAGGCTTTCTACCAACAAATGATGAGATAGAACATGCAAACCGTTGCTACCACCATGGTCCCCGGGCTACAAGCTCAAGCTTCCATGGGCCTTTCAATAAGCTCAAATTCTAAATGCATGCTATAGCCTGAACAAAACTACGGGCAAATAGGAAAATAACAAATTAAGTAAGCATTCAAACACAAATTCCATTAATCTGATGTTACCAACAATGAAATCTCTCAAGGCAGTAACCTTGTGCACAACAGTTCAACGAAAAATTCCAATGTTTAAATGACCTATTTCAAAACTAAATGAAACTACACCTAAATGCTTACCAAAGATTTAGCCGGCAAGTTCTGGGCTAAGAGAGAAGAAAAAATGGAAAAAGAAGTGATCAAACCCTAACCCTAACCCTAATCTACTTGAGCTCTCAGCCGGCAGAGGTTGAAGGAAAGAGTGATTGATTCATTTCTAAGTTACAAGCATAGCTTATATACTTAGTCTTAATGTTGTGGCTGAGAGGAGAGTAAACCCTAATTTTTCAAGCAGATGTGACACTGTTACAACCCTTGGATGTCTTCGAATGCATGCAATAGAATTCATGCCTCGGGGTGTGTGCCCTAGACCTAGGGAAATCCGTAAAAGGTCCTTGAGTTAAGATTGACAAGTGGAGAGCTCGAGCTTCGTGAGGCTAGCTTTTGCATATTACTTCTATCGCACAGCTATAAAGTGTTCGTGGGATAGAGTTTGGCTTTGAATATTGTTGTCTCACGCAGTAGGGCGGTGGATGATCGCGCAACTACTTCAGCTTCGAATGCACTCACGCAGAAATTTAGAAACTCCTGTCGCGCGGTACTCACGCAGATGCCTTTGCATCTCGCTCGATTCAGGGTTAAACTTCTAGGCGCGCGAGAGCTGCATGAGAGAAATTTTGAGTGTCTCTCTTTTCCAAAGCCATGCAAGAACTTCACGAGGTGTTTGTTGTTGTTCGTGCCTGTTGGACTCATGAAGTAGTGCATGTGGCTGCATTAAGGTTTGATCCTCGCGAGAGTTTCACGAGTTGTATTTATGAAGGATTAGTGTACGAGAGCTCCACGAGTTTCTTCACATGATGATTGCAGCTAAAGTGCACGACTACTGTGCGAGAGCTTCTTTGTGATAACCCCTTCATTGAGCTGCGTGACTTCTTTGTGAGCTCTATTATGCTGCATGTCTTAGCTGCGCGAGGTAGAACCTCACCTGTGCGAGATAGGTCATTGGCTCCTCTGCTGCTAGGCACATACTTCTGCTGCAGCTTCCTCCACTCTCACCTATACTTCTTTCATTTGCTGGACTTCCTTGGTCCATTATGACATGTAAAATAGTCACCATGGTATGTACCACCATGGTGTTCTATCACATTCTGATTGAACTGTCATCTTTTACTTGAATTCTCTCTTTTTGGCACCAAAAGCATAGACTTTGTGTTAAGCTACACAAGTTATTTCTAACTACAAAATAAGCTAAAAAGAAGTTATTAGTCAGCTTCAAGATCTAGCAAAGGCTAAGTTAAGAGGTGAAAAGTGATACTTTTCAGTGATTAACACACCCCCAAACCTAATCTTTACTAATCCCTAAGCAAAGCAAAATTTAAAAAGCTACTCTAAGAATGTAAATGCCACTTTTGTAGGGACCATGGATGCATTTAACTTATAAATCAAGCCTTTTAAACCCCTAGGTGCTCCCTAGTGGAGGAGTGAAGTCTCCTGAGGGTTTTTAGTGAAGGTACCCACAAACTTCTCAATGAAACAGTTAATAAAAGTGCACACAATGGTTAATTAGTTTGAAATGAATATAGTTCATTTCACCCTTGCTCTGTCAAAGTTAAAGGAGTTCCGAAGTAGTATATGTAAACAATTTAACACCTCAGTCATGCATGTATGCTCGTCACATCCAATCAGCTAACACCATGAAAACAATATGTGCAAAACAGTACTAAGCTTACCAGTACATCAAAATTCAAGTTCAAACAATGCCCCAATGATTTCAATCTCAGACCCAATGCTTACCAGGGTTCTCTCTCATAAATGAATTAAAGGGTGATTCATTTCACATAAGCTTAAGAGCAGTTACATACCCCAAATGGGCTTTTCAGCATGAGCATAGGTAGTTCCTCTAACTTCTGACATCATAAAGTACTCTCACCATAGATTAGACATTTCTTTATCTTCACATGACAGTTCATTTGACTTTGGATCAACAAGGGCTTTTCATGGGTTGTAATGTGGCTTATTGGTATGGTTTGTAAAGAATAAAAGGAGTAAAGAGGGATTCAAAATTGAGAAATCAACACAGGTAGGAGATGATTCATGACTTCACCTTCTTCATTTCAGCACAACTCCATCTTCTTTTAAATTTTCAGAGCTAAAGTGGACAACTTCTTTTCTTCCTGTCCACATTTCCAATGAAATTCTTCTTTTGACTTATCTTTTTTTTTTTTTTCTTGTATTTTTATATATATATTTTTTATTTTATGATGGTTGCCACACATCTACAACTGCTACACTGTTATTTATAGATCTCCTCCTCTCTTCTTCTCCTTTCACCAAATGTTAAACTTTACTCATTATCTTCAACATCCTCTCCTTTACCTTCTAAATTCTCAGAGTGAGGGTAGGGCTAAATCAGGTTAAGAGGTTCTGATTCAAGTACTTAGGCGTTTGTTGAAGAAAAATGAGGCTTTAAGGCTCAAAAAGTGTATGCACAAGGGTAGTTTCACAGGTTTGATCTTTTAGGATCAAACTGTCCAAATGAAGGCCTTGATCCTTTCCTTAGTGTCATGATTACTATCAAACAACTTCAACTTGGGGTGTCTAACTTCTAGTGAAAAGGGCTTGACTTAGTCAGTCCTTAGAACAAAAAAAATTGCCACAGACACTCCTACAAAAAATTTTATAGGCTCAAAGCTCACTGGGTATGGTCTTCAATTGAACTCAAAGGGGTATGCTTTCACCTGTTTCTCTCCTTACTGGTTCACTAACTACTGTTTATAAAAAATTTCTTGATGTTCACCTTATAGATGTATTGATTTTCAGATGATTTTAGTATTAAAAAGGTATGCACAGTGTTTAAATTTCCTCACTTTCAACATTGCTTAGGTGAAATTCATTCTATTTATTCCTCACTTAGTTAAAAATGTTGCACTTAGGTTAACTAGATCATTGGCAATCCTTGTCACACCCCCAAACCTATGCGAAGCAGTGTCCTCACTGATTCAAAGATAAGAGGGTATGTGCAACAGGGAACATACAGAAAATTAGACAGGAATAAAGGAAGTGAAAGCATGAAAGAAAGCACACACAAACAACTAAAACAAAACAAACTAGATATGAGCAAAAAGTAAAGCAAACAGAACATAACAAAAAATGAAATTCATTGTTAAACCAAACATGTGTACAATGCAAAGGAAGGTGATGTACAAAAGTATATCCTACGTAAGTACATGTGCATAGTTAATCATCCTATCTGCTGGCTCAGTTTTGACTTGGTTTTGTAGTAGCAGTAGGGAAAGTAGCAGGAGGGGTAGGCTCAACTGCCTGTGTGGGAGCAGTGCCAGTTAGTGCAGCAAGGTTCCTTTCAAGGATTGTTGCCTTTGTCTTAGCAAGCTGAACTCTAGTTTCATAGAGGTCCCTAACGGCCTTTGTGACATCTTGTGCGGTAGCTAATCTTTTCTCTAGGCCATCAGCTCTCATTTTCTCCGTTGCTGCAATATCTTTTTAGCTTCATATAGAACCAAAATCCTATCCCACCCCTTAGATATTCCCAGTAATTGAACCCTGTGGTCGGACTCCATGTGACTAATTTTCTCCTCATAGGGCTGTCTAATGGAAGTTGTAATGGTAACCATGCCTTTAACGACTTCATTCCTCAGGTATGGGTTCTCTTGCATGGCACAAAGGAGAGTGGGGTATGAAGGTAGGGAGAAGGATGAGGCTGGTAGTAAGTACTGCTGATTACTTGAAGAAGGGCTAGTCAGCAAGGGAGAGGGGTTGGATGAGGTGAATATGGAAGGTAAAGGGTGATGGACTGCAGGTTCAGGCTCAGGGTCTGTTTGGGTAGGAATTGAGGTGGTTGGGATGAGGTCTTCCACATCAGTAGCAACATTAGAGGTTGCTATAGCAGGTGGGAGATCAGGTAGGGAAATAATGGGCAACTAGATAGGGTAGGTTTAGGTTCAATTTGAGTGGAGGCATTGGTAAATATAGTTGGAGGAATAATGGGGATAGGTTTAATGGGTGTAATGGCAGGTGTGGTGACAGTTGAGGTTATGGGTTGGGGAGAAGGAGGTGGGGTATGTGGTTGTTGTGATGTTGGGGTTAAAAATGACAAGGTGGATTGGATGGCTTCTAAGCTATTTTGGATTAAGGTTTAGTTTGGGAGGTTGGAGTGCATGGCATGCAAGTTGGCATCAATGGATGATTGTGTTTGGGAGTTGGCCAACACTTGTGCTTGAAGGGAGAGTAATAGGTTAAAGATATGAGGTAGGAAATCAGGGGTGGGGGTGGAATTGATTGAAATGGGGAGGTGGGTGCATGAGTGAAGGTGGTGGCCTGTGGGGAGTGTGGAGGGGTAAAATGTGGAGGGGGAGGTGAGTCTGGGAGAGGGGTAAAATCGTAGTTGATATTCCCTATGATAGAGGACATCATGGCTGAGTATCCCTCTTCTTAAAGAGGGATTTGGTCATGGGTAGGTGAAAATGGGATGGATTGGTCTAAAGGCTCACAGGTAACAACTTCAAAAGGCATGGAAGTGTCAATGAGCTGAGAGGGGGTAGTGGAAGATGGTGGTCGATCAATGGTTGAGTCTGGGATAGGTGTGGTTTCAGGGATTGGGATGGTTTGGGAGATAGAGGTGGGTAGGGGTTCCTTCTGTGCTTTGGTTAATCTTCTTTTCTCTTTATAGGTTATTAGCACAGGTGAGGATGGTTCAGGGATTGGTATGGTTATTCAGATGTGGAATGGATGGGTGAGCTTGGTGTGACTGATCTGATGGGTGAGGGAATGGTTAAGGTAGCAACAGGTATGGGGACTGTGGGGATGGGTAAAGTTAGTTGGAATAAGGGTAAGGGGACTATGGAAGGTTGTGAGGCTTGGGTTGAGGGAGTAGTGGCTGGCATGGAGGGTGAAGGGGTGGCTGGTAAGGTAATGGCTTCAGATGTGGGTGTGGTACTGGCTAGCACAAGTGAATGGACAGCCTGAGAGAGGGCAGCAGAGGGTGGAGCCACAGATGCAGCAACAACAGTAACATCAGAGGTTGCTGGTACATCTGCCTTCTCCTTGTTCTCAATGAGAGTGTCACTGATCCCCCATTGCTTCTTTCCACAATTTCTGGGTTTCAGAGAAATAGTTTCTTCATTCATTTGAAATTGATATCCTCCAAGCTTCAGTAAGGCTGTAATAAGCCTGCAATAGGGAAGGGAATGTGGTTTCTTCTTTGTTTTCCCCTTCTCCACAATGTCTTTCATCCTCTCAAAAATTAACTTAGCAGCATCCAAGTAATGGTTCTTGTGGAAGGAGAAGAGCGCATCAGCAATAGGAGACCTCCTCTCCTGCTCATGTCCAGAGCAATAAATATTTTTCCTCAACACCCCATCCATAAATCTGAGGTGGGGGTACAAATCTCTCTTCCTTATTGATACCCCTGATGAAGTGATCCCTCCAGTTAGCTCCTTGGCAATCTCTGGGATGGTGGCTATCAAAGGGGGACCCAAGTTACATTCAGGGCTATACCTGGCTTGTATCCCAAGAATTCTAGCAATTGCTGCCTAATTGAACAACATCTCAAATTTTTCTATTAACACCAACAATGCTGGGTTCCCATCATCCCCATTTTTGATTTTGATATTTTGATAAAATAATTGCACTAGTCTAAGGAAGACTAGTTGCATTGGGGGCCTCAGTAGGGGAAACAATGTGGCTTTTGTGAGGTATTCCATGGAGGCAGCTGTTTCAGATAACTCCTCAAAGAAAGCCTTATAAAAAATTGTCTCAGATTCCAACTTAATTGCTGCAACAAATTTAGATGGGACCCTGAGGTATTCATTATCTTCTTCCTCTTCATCCTCAGGGGCCTCAGGGTCTACTTCCTTGCCCATTTTTTGTTTCTTCTTTGACTTCTCAGGGCTTTTAGATAGTGGGTGCTCTCTGGCCCTCTTCTTAGGGGTAGATTTCTTTTTGGCACCCTGGGCATCAGAGGTCACACATTTGCCTTTCTTCACAGTTTTCTCAATTTGGGGCTCCTCAGTGGGTTCAGTTACCATAGGGGTCTCCACATTGGAGGCCTCTACAATCCTTGTAGATTTCTGAGTGGCCACAGGGTTCCCAACAGGTGGTGGGGTTACCAAAGCAGACAAGGTATCTAAGAATTTTGAACTCATGGCCATAACTATCAAATTTCTCCAAATTAGGATTCTAAAATCCCAGCAGTTGTAATGCACACTTTCACAAATAAAATAGACCCCAAATTGCTCTCTTCTTACACTAAAGTAATATCCAATTAAATCAACTAAGAGAGAGTGAGAAATCTTGTCAAATGACAGCTAGGGTTTCACTTCACATGTTGCACAGATCTTAAAATCCCCCCAAACCTAGCTCAAAGTGAGTAGGAGGTGATGGGGAGCAAAAATGTATGAGGAAACTAGCTGAGGTTTAGTGGAAGGGGTAGTATAGAGGAAAGAAGAAAAGGGGGAGCTCGGAAGTGCGCATGGAAAGTTAAGGTAAAAAGGTAGAATGAAGAAAATGGAGAAATTTGCAGGGTTTATAGGGCTGAACCCGTGTTTCGCGCAGCTGTCTCTAAGTTCTCATGGAGTACATTCCTTGCATAGTATACAACTAACCTCACGAGATCTTCAGTCGCGAAGAAAAGCAGAGACTCCCGAAGACAGATTTAAAAGCTTCAAGTGCCTCGCGAGGCTCTTCACAGAGTTAAATTCCAGCTTAAGTGCGGAAGCAGTTGCTCATATCTCACGCAGCTAGAGTAGCAAAGCCTCGGGAGTATTAAAATGTGAGTCTCAAGCATCTCGCGGGGCTCGCTATCAGGCTGTAGCATATGTCCTTTTTCTCGCGAAGCTCTCGCGCGGTACAAATTATCCATCAAAACTCCACGAGAAAGCTTCAGGTGGCTCGCAAGCTTGAAATTTAGACTATTTAGCCTCGCGAGAAAGCTACACTTAAACTTTTCTCTGAGCTGGTGCCCCGGCCTGTGCATGTACAATATCATACACCAATTCAGTGTGCATCAGCACCACTCCATGGCATGTACTCCATTTCATCATGACAGTTAGGTTACCCTTATCAACATTGAAACATCACAAATTCAAAATTCCAAAGATAATCATTCAGATCAAATTCATGAAATTATTGTGAGAGTATCTCAACTATCAGCAAAAGACATGAGCATTAAACTCAGATGAGAGATATTCACATGTACTGAAAACAACAATGAACAAAACACAATCAAACACATAAGCAGAGGATCACGTTAAAGCAGTAAATGAAAAATTTCTAAGCAACACAAAATTAATACATATGGTACAAATATTCTTTGGTTCTTCATTACTCACCTTCTTTTCATTGTGACTCTCTATGACCTCCTCAGTTGCCTTGCCTACTAAACCATCATCCACATGGGTAGAAGATGCATCTCCGATCATGTACTGCCCTTTTGGATTGGCCAATGGCTAATTAGGCAATCTACCCTCCTCTCTTTTGTTCAAAGCATTACAGATTTGACCAAGTTGGTCCTCTATTTTCTTAATGCTTTGCTCATGAGAGTTCACAGTTTGGACTAAGCTCCCCAAATTTTATATACATGTTAGTATTTGCTCTTCAAAAGAAGAGGATTTGGGGTATTGTGGGGAGCGGGAGCAAGGCCAACTGGTTGGGCTGGGGGGCAGGCAACTGAAAATTCTGTCTAGGTGGGTATCCTTAGTTAAACTAGTGTTGGGGTCTATATGGAGCTGCCAACTGCTGCTGCTGGGGTTGAGGGTATGTATCTTGTCTCCACCTCAAATTTGGGTGGTTCCTCCATGAGTACTTAGCAGGTTGCTGCCAAAATGCTTGGATAGCATTGGCATGCTCCATAAGAAAATCAAGGAATTGGTTGGCTGATGGACAATCCTGGAGTAAATGTGTGGGAGATTAGCATATCAAGCATGCCTCCTCCACTTGTGCAACCATCCTAGGCTACATCACATTCATCAATTTGTCAAACTTTAAGCTCAAATTGTCCACCTTCTTCTCCAACTCACTTTGCACCTTAACTTCATATATTCCACCTCTAGGGGTGGACTCTTTCACCAACTTAGCAGGGGTCTGGCTGTCATTGCGAGACAGTGACTCCTGCTACATAGAATTTTCCCCTATGATGTCAAACAACTTCCAAGACTCATCAGCTGTCTTGTGGAGATAACTACCACCACATGAGGCATCCACCATATCCCTACTCTTGGGATTAATTCCTTGATAAAATACTTGCACTAGTTGCCACATTAGAATTTGGTGGTGGGGGTATTGTTTTAACATCTCCTGAAATCTCTCCCAAGCTTCATAAAAATCCTTAGTTGAGGACTAAGTAAATGAGAAAATACTTGTCCTCATCTGGTTGGTTTTGTTTATGGGAAAAAATTTAGTCAGGAATTGGCTTTGGAGGTCACTCCATATTAGAATGCTATTGGCTGGGAGCTTAGAGAGCCAGGTGCTGGCTTTATCTTTTAGGGAAAAAGGAAAAAGCCTCAGTTTGGTGGCCTCAGGTCCTAAGCCAGCAATATTGAAAGTGGTGCAAAGTGCTAAAAATTGGTCAATGTGCTTGTAAGGATCTTCCTTACTATGCCCATGGAAGTATGGCAACATATTGATGGTGGAGGACTTGATTTCATAGTTTCCTTCCACTAAAGAAAATTATATGCAGAAGGGAGAAGTGTAATCCCCAGGTGCATTGTACTCCTTCAAGGTTCTTTGCCTCTCAGCCATGTTAGCTGGCTCAGTTTCAATAGTAGGGCCATGTGTAGTATGTCTTGGTCTAAGGACTCTTTCAACCTCAGGATTTGGAGGTTCCAACTCAGGTTAAGAGACCTTCTTCCAAGCATACACACTGATTAAGCAAGTAAGGAGAATGCTCACAGCACACAAAAAATTTTCTAACTAAATTAACAACTAAACAAATTTACAACAAATTAATTACTGGGAATTCAAGATTAAAGGAATAAGTTTCAGGGTAAAAGAAGTGCAAACAGAGCTAGCTAGACTCCCACTGTTGCTCTAGCTTTTCACTTCTGCTATTGTCCAATTCTACAAAATTCAAAATGAATTAGTAATACTTTTATTCTACTATGGCATAGATACAAAGAATTTTCTAAAATGAATTATAGTATAACTCAAGTTTACTAAAATGATCAATATTCCCCAGCAATGGTGCCAAAAACTTGTTATCGGATTATTCGAGTACTGATTTTATTGTGTGGTGAGAATAAATTAAAAATCAAAGGAAAAAAAAAGATAGAAATAGCACAACTAAAATAATCCTAAGCCTGCAAAATATAGGGCTATTGTAGCAAGTTTTGATAAGTTAGAGTTTGTCCCATAGAGAAATTGATCTAGAACCCAAAATGGGCTATAATAGTAGGCCTCCAGATCTGGCTATAGATTTGACAATCCTAAAGAAAGGGAGTACACTAAATTATCTACTAAAAAGAAGAGAAATAAAGTGCAGTCTTATCCTAAGAAAGGGTTAGGAAGAAGGTGGTGAAGGTATATTAAAATAAATATAAAAGGATGGGAAGTAAGCAACTTAGGTTAAATGTTCATTTAGTTATGTAACTCAGATTTAGGGCTCTCTCTGAAGCAAATTTTTGCTGAAGTCCTATCAATAACCTTAGCAAGGTAAAAGAATCCAACTTAACCCATGCCATTTGTTGTCCTCTTAAGGCTATAGTTTGTCCACTCAAATGGCTACAGTCTATCCAATAGAGTCTGTCAAATCCTATTGATTAAGCCAGAAAAGCTAACCTAATCCAAAGGAGTGAGCTGATAAAACCTCATCCAATGAATCAGATCAGGCCATGAATACTATTACAGACACTATGTTTACCAGGCGACAAACTCCCCAGATCTGTGTACAAATCTGGTAGACATTCATAGGAGTTCTAACCCATAAACCTATGTGTATTGTCAAAGGCCATCGGCACAATGATGCCCACACAAAGGAAAAGGAACAAATTGAATAAGGACTTAAGCACAGCCGATCATTGCTACAGAAGGCCTGCAATGACTGAGCCTCTCAGTCTGCAATCACTACAAAGAAGCCATATCTAATATCTGATAGTGGTCAAATAAGATAGAGGGAAGCCTGTTCCTATACAATCTCTCACTAGGCTACAAGCTCAAGTGAAGAGAAGAAGAATCCATCTCATATCTATGATCAAGATTGCCTTAGGGCTATAGTTTGTCCACTATAATGGTCACAGGCTATCCACAAAGGCTCCCTTACCCACAAATGATGAGATAGAACATGTAAACTGTTACTACCACCATGGTCTCAAGGCTACAAGCTCAAGCTTCCATGGCCCTTTCAATAAGCTCTAATCCTAAATGCATGTTATAGCCTAAACAAAACTACGGGCAACGAGTAAAATAACAGATTATGTAAGCATTCAAACATAAATTCCATTGATCTGATGTTACCAATAATGAAATCTCTCAAGGTAGCAGCCTTGTGCACAACAACATAACACAAAATCTCAATGTTTAAATGACCTATTACAAAACTAAATGAAACTACACCTAAATGCCTAGCAAAGATTTAGCCAACAAGTGCTGGGCTAAGAGAGAAGAAAAAATGGAAAAAGAAGTGATCAAACCCTAACCCTAACCCTAATCTGCTTGAGTTCTCAGCCGACAGAGGTTGAAGGAAAGAGTGATTGATTCATTTCTAAGTTATAAGCACAACTTATATAGTTAGTCATAATGTTGTGGCTGAGAGGACAGTAACCCTAATTTTTCAAGCAGATGTGGCACTGTTACAACCCTTAGATGTCTTAGAATGTGTGCATCAGAATCCGTGCCTCAAGGTGTGTGCTATAGACCTGGGTAAATTCCTAAAAGGTCCTTGAGTTAAGATTAAGAAGTGGAGAGCTCGAGCTTCGTGAGGCTGGCTTTTGCATATCACTTCTGTCGCGTAGCTGCAGAGTGTTCATGGGGTAGAGTTTGATTTTGAATATTACTGTCTCGAACAGTAGGGCTGTGGATAATTGCACAACTACTTCAACTTTGAATGCACTCGCGTAGAAGAGCTTCAGAAACTCCTATTGTGTGGTACTCGCACAGATGCCTTTGCATCTCACTCGATTCAGGGTTAAACTTCTAGCGCGAGAGAACTTCTGGGCATCTCTCTCTTCCAGAGCCACGCGAGAACTTCCCGAGGTCTTTGCTGTTGTTCGTGCCAATTGGACTCATGAGGTAGTGTGTGCGGCTGCATTAAGATTTGATCCTCGCGATTGCTTCGTGAGTTGTATTTCTAAAGGGTTAGTGCGCAAGAGCTCCTCAAGTTTCTCCACATGATGATTACAGCTGAAGTGTGCAACTGCTACGCGAGAGCTGCTTTGTGATAACCCTTTCTATGTGGTGCATGACTTCTTCACGAGCTCTATTATGCTGCATGTCTTAGCTACACGAGGGAGCTCTATCAGTGAATTGAAAACATGAGGCAGCACCTCAACTGTGCGAGATAGGTCATTGGCTCCTCTGCTGCTAGGCACATGCTTCTGTTGCAGCTTCCTCCACTATCACCTATACTTCTTTCATCTGCTGAACTTTCTTGGTCCATTGTGACATGCAAAATAGTCACTATGGTGTGTACCACCATAGTGTTCCAGCACTTTCTGGTTCAGCTATCATCTTTTGCTTGAATTCTCTCTCTTCTTGGCACCGAATGCGTAGACTTTGTGTTAAGCTGTACAAATTATTCCTAACTACAAAACAAGTTAAAAAGGAGTTATTAGTCAGCTTCAAGGTCCAGCAAAGGCTAGGTTAAGAGCTGAAAAGTGGTACTTTTCAGTGATTAACAACACCTTCTGAAACCCAAAGCCCCATTACAAGCTGAAGGAAAGACCTTTTTTATTTACGATTTGCAAAAGCATAAGCCTAGTAGAGATATGAAAAATAGATATTATGGATTGCACAAGGATTCATATAAATAAAGTAGATTATCTTTTTCTATGAGATTGACAATTTTTAACTTTGATTGAATTTTTATGAAATAACATTGTGAGAACTCGAGAGTTTCGATATCTTTTCGAGAGTATGTCAATAGTGAGTTTTTTTGAATGAAAGTATTTTCTAAATCTGTAGTTTAGAAAATTTTATGAAGAATAAACTTTTCATTAATGCATACACTTCCTGCTTACTATAAGTTGAAATTGTTGGAGTTCTAATCAAGGATAACTGTTAGAATGGAATGTAAGGATAAAGGATGTGTAATTTTAGAAAATCATAACGACTCTGTGATGACCACCTTAGTTGACTTAGTTAAAAGTTTGATAGTGTACAAAATTAGTTTAAATTTTTCCTTTCTTTTGAAAAATATTTTAAAAAATCTAAAATGATTTGAAGTTTCTAGGTAACTTCACTGAAAACCTTCAGGATACTACAACTCCTCCACTAGGGATCACCTAGGGGTTTAAAGGTTAGTTGCATTTGCTAAATGCAATCGGGCTCCCTACGAAAGTGGCAATTTAATTTTTAGTATAAGATGTTTTATGTTTCCTTGTTTGCTTGGGACTAGCAAAACGTAAGTTTGGAGGTATGATTAGTCACATAATATACCAATTTCTTACCCTTAACTTAGTGATGCTAGGACTTAATTTGCTATTAATAAGTTACTGATGTACAGATATTAAAGAAAAACAGCAAAAGAGAACCAAATAATAATATTTGTCAAAATAAACTCATAAAGTAATAAAAAGATGATTGAACTAAAAGAGGAGTCATCGCCTACTGAAAAGATAAAAATTCTTGTTTTACGATTTTGCGAAACAAAGTACTGAAAAGACTAGAAAATCGTAATTTATCATTTTGCAAGAGAAAGCCGGTCAAGAGTAAAAGTATGATACAAGAGAAATGATGAATCCTAATCATAATTATAAAATGAAGAATCATTCAATAGGAACCTGTGTTAGAAAATCGTGATTTACAATTTTCTAGAAGAAGTTACAATAAACTAAGAAAATCGTGATTTACGATTTTCTAGAGAAGACACCTTTCGAAGTTTCTAATCATGTGAGAATGAACACTGCCATGCATAAAATTTGAAGATCTCTTAATGAAGAAGTCCAGCAAATCACAAATCTAAGAAGATTGACAAAGAAGACTTTTAAAGGACTCTGCGACTGAAATCCAGAAGTACATCAACATGAGGAAAGATAAAGTTAGAAATAGAGTTATATTAGGATAGTTTTGCTTTAGTAATTTCTTTTATTAAAATAAGAAGTTTTGTAAACCAACCCTTATGATCCATAAATAAGAGGCTCGGCACATAGGAAAAACCATCGAAGGAACTCTCAGCATCAATTGACGACTGAGGTTGGGTTTTCTTTCAATCAAATTTAGAGTATATTTTTATTACTTTGTAGATTAGATAGCTAAGGTTTTTCAAGAGAAATTGACGACTACAATTGGGAGCTGAAGATTGGAGTGGATATTTGTAGTTTCTCATAAGCAATTGATTACTGCGGCTGAGGGGTGAAGGATATAATTTTATTGCTTTCTAGTTTAGCTTTATTTTATTGTAATTTCTTTATTTGTAAACATCTTTGAATTTTAATTTGAATTGACGACTTAGGTTGAAGTTTGCAGATTAGTGTAACGGTTTTTACTTTTCCATCTTCGATTTTTTAGAATTTGATTGAGGCTCAAGTTTTAGGAGATTGTTGATTAGATTAAATCTGTATTGATAGGATTTTAGTATTGATTGACAACCAATGTTAGGAAACATGATATATAGTGTAACGGTACTGTTTAAATTCATAAATATCCGATAGCTAAAGATTGTGATTGACGACCATATTCAGAAGGAGGATTAGGATTTATTTTCTGTAAAATTTAGATTAAGAAAGAATTCTTTATTCATATTTCTCCAGTAGATTAGGAACTTAAAAGATAAATATAAGTTTTTTAAAAAATTAAGTTAATATAGAAAAACCTTTTTTTGTGAGAACGATCCTATACTAGCTCTACAATTTCCATTGTGTGCTTGCAATAGGTTAACACTTAATCAGATACATAAAAGTAACCAGATAGTAGGGTCTGGCCATCCTCCTCTTGTATACTTGAGCATGATCGACGAATCTTAGACATGTCTCAATGAGTTGTTCTAGGTCAGCGAGCAGAGCAATTCTTCTTTCGTCTAGAGATAGCTCATTATAAAGTTGGATACGTAGGGATGGTACTTGTATTTCGTAGGGTAGGACTGCTTCCATCCCATATATAAGGAGATAAGGAGTTTAGCCAGTGGTCGTGCGAATAGAACTTTTATAGGCCCAGAGTGCTTCTGGTAGTCGTTCAGGCCACTCGGCTCCATTGCTCATATCCATTGTTTGTTCTAGAATCCAGATTGGAGTTTTATTCATAGGCTCTACTTGTCCATTTCCTTGGGGCTAGAATGGCGACTAGTGATGTAGATTGATGCCGAATCTTTTGCATAGTCTCTTCATCTTTTCTGCGTTGAATTGCGGTCCATTGTCAGTGATGAACACCCTAGGCACTCAAAACTGGGTGATGATGTTCTGAATAATAAACTGCACGAGCATAAAAGCAGTGATTCTAACATAAGACTTGGTTTCTACCCATTTGGTGTATTATTCGATCACGGAGAGTATGAATGCGTGCTTGTGAGTATTCCTGACTATGTCCGTGAAGGGTTCGATGATATCAAAGGCCCACATTGAGAATGGCCATGGTAAAATTATAGGATTCAATGCAACTGATGGGGCTTTGATGAGCTCAACATGTTCTTGGTATTGTTTATAGCATTAGACGTAGAGGTGGCAATTCCTTGTCATCGTCGGCCAATAGTAGCCTTGTCTATAATCTGATCTGCGGGTCTCTGACTGCAAGCGTGGGCACTGTAGGCATTGGCGTGTGCTTCTCGGATGATGTATTATCCTTCGACTGTTGTGAAACACCACAATACTACTCCTTTGGTGAAGGCTTCTTTATATAGCATCTCGCCCAAGATACAAAACCTTGAACATCGACTCCTGATTGTCTTTCATTTGATCTTCGTAGCATAAGGAGGGATATGGTGATGCTTTAGGAAGTTCCATATATCAAAGTACCATGGTTGTCCATCGTTAGTTGGTGATTTGTCAAATCGGAAGGTTGCGACGCCGGTTTCTTTCTTCATGGAGTTTCCTATGGGAAGTTGCCCTTTGTTCGTGATGACTTTTGGTCTAGTTGGAAATTCTAGTTTCACTTGCCAGGTGACTTCATGTGTTGGTGTTGTTAATCACTTAATGAAGAAGGATTTCATGTTCTGTCCGACTAGTATCTGTATGATTGAGGCTAGTGTAGCGAGGGAATTTGTGAGCTCGTTCTCTTATCTCGCGGTGTGCATGAAAGAAATTCTTTTAAACTTCTTTATAAAAAACTGAGTTGTTTCTAAGTATGCCATCTGTCTTCTTTCTTTGGTCTTCCATTCCTCGATCACTTGTGATATCACAAGCTTGGAGTCGCCGATTGTTTTCAACTGTTTGATACCCAACTATAACGCTGCTCGTAGTCCGGCGATGAAGGCTTCATATTCTGTAATGTTATTGGTGACCGGGAAGTCAAGTTGAAAGGCTTTCGGTATGACAACTCCTTTTGGGCTCAATAGGACTATCCCGATGCCTTTTCCTTTGGGATTGAGAGCGTCGTCGAAGTAAAGAGTCCATGAAGTCTTGTCAGGCTATTCATTGTGGATCGAGAGGAGGTCTTCATCAGGAAAGTCCTCGTGTACAGGCTCGTTGCCTAAGAGTGGAAGGTCAGCAAGGTAATCGGCGATTGCTTGTCCTTTGATGGACTTCTGTGTGGCATAAGTGACATCAAACTCTTGTAGGAGCATATGCCATCAGGCGATCTTTTCAAATGTAGCGGGCTTCTCAAAGATGTACTTCAGAGGGTCCATATGTGCTAGTACTAGTATCTTTTGTGCTCTGAAGTAGTGTCATAGTTTCGTCGAGGCCCACACTAGTGTGAGGCATGTCTTCTCCATTAGCGTGTATTTTCGTTCGTACTCAACCATCATTCTACTGAGGCAATAAATGGCCTTCTCTCTCTTACCGTCTTCTTCGTATTGTCTTAGAATTACCCCATAGCCTTGTCATTTGCCGACACGTAGAGGATCAGGGATTTTTTAGGAACTAGCGGTGATAGTATTGGTGGGTTGAGGAGGAACCTCTTGATAATGTCCAAGGCTTACTGACACTGGTCATCCCATATGTACTCGGCCCCTCCTTTAAGTATTCTGTAGAAAGGATCATATTTGTCTGAGTATTGGGAGATGAATTGCAGCCTTACTATTAAGCCTCATAATTCTTTGATGTTTCTAGGAGGTGGAATATCGAGAATGGCTTTGACCTTTACCAGATCGACCTCGATTCCTTGCTTGCTAACTATGAATCCCAATAATTTTCTAGAGGTGATTCCTAACATGCATTTCTTTGGATTCATCTTTAGCTGATACTTTTCTGATCTCTGTAATACCAGTCATAATGCTTCAACATGTCTTGCTTGCATTTGAGACTTCACTAATATGTCATCGATGTATACTTCCATGCACTTGTGCATCATGTCATAAAAGATAGTCATCATGGTGCAATGATACGTGGCTCCTCCATTCTTGAGCCTGAAAGGCATGATGATGTAGCAGTGCGTTCCCCATGGCATAGTGAAGGAAGTTTTCTCTTGGTCGAATTCTGCTAGTTTGATCTGATTGTATCCGGAGAAACCATTCATAAAGGATAACATCTTTTGTCCAACGGTGTTGTCGACTAGAGTGAGGGAGCGGGAAGTCATCTTTTGGGCATGCCCAATTGAGGTTCCAGAAGTCGATACATACCCTCACTCTGCCATCTTTCTTAGCAACAAGTACCATGTTTGTGACCCATTTGGGGTAGAGGATGACTCGTATGAACTTGGCTTTATTTAGCTTGTCGACTTCCTCCTTGGCTTGTAGGGTAGTCTACGGGCTCATTCTTCTGAGTTTCTGGTTGACGGGTTTTACATCGGGTTCTAGGACCAAACGATGTTCTATTAAACTTGGGCCCAGGCCGGGCATATTCATTGGATCATGCGAAAGAGCTGACGTGATCTTAGAGGACTTAGATGATCTGTTGTCGCTCCTTGGGGCTGAGTGTTGCACTGATTAGCAGCTTCTTGGGCTTCTCCTCTGTGTCGAAATTGATTTCTTCAATAGGTTCTGCGATAGCTTGAGTTTGCTCATTGAAGCATTTGATGACCTGTTGGAAGTCTTGTGTCTCCTCGGTGGCTGGTGCTCCTTCTTCATCATTTGTGAGCTCATACACTGCAAAATGGATACACTGGGTGTAATTTTTATGGGAAGTAACCCTTCATCGGTGCAATTTATGATTGTGACATCCTTAGTGTGGTATAGGTCGAGGCTAGTCATCCTCCTCTCGAAGTCGTGGAGTACCTCGTCAGGTATGATTATGGGCTTGTCACTTCATCGGGATGCTCTTCAGTTTCGTGAGGGAGAGGCGGTAGGGTCATTTTGAGTGGGATCAAGGTAGGGTTCTTCAATGTTGAGGGCAGAATGATGATCGTGTGTGATCATGTCGATTATTCCCTCTCTGATTCCATTGGTGTGACCACTACTCGTAGCCTTAGGAGAAGAGTCTTCTTGTCAGTCGTAAATGGATCTGGGATGAAGGGATCCCTCCCTTTTCTGAGGTTTTCTAATTTTTTTGGGGTCTTCAAGTTTTCTATTTTTTTTTTATTTTCGATAAGAGGTATGGTACAGGGTCGGTTGCCTGAAGAGGAACCGACAAGGTTGCTTCCTCTAGTTGGGGAAATTGCACGGTCGCTGAAGCCGTTCGTGTGAGTCTTCGGATGATGTGGCCCCATTTAGAATTTAGAATTTTTTTTAGAGTCCTCATCTAGGGTGATCCTTCTGATGAGTGAGGATGCCAATGATCCGGCTGATATGCTTTCTTTGTCTACTATGTAAACTGCTTCATCCTCGAAAAGGGTGGAGAGGCAATAGTCGTCTACGCTCTCATCTTCAGAATCAGACTGGAGATATTCTTGCTACTGAGGATGTTCCTCGGATGGGTTCAACTGATATTCTTATGGACCGGTGAGCTCTCGGCTTTGTACCTCGCAGTATGCTATGATGAGTATGCATGCCTGACAATGTGGCTGGTATGGGTGAGAGATGCAGGGATCTCCCCCAGGGCACTCCCATCCTTCATTATCAGGGGTGAAGCTGTTGTTGCCGAAGTCAAGATTGTGTTCTTCGTCTGTCTACTCTTGAAAGCCTTGGGCTAATTATTCTGTTAATTCAAGGGCCGGAAGGTCTATCCAGTAATTTTCATCACTTGGCAGTAGTTTCCATTCTTCTTCTAGTGAATTCTAGAATATCTGAAGTTGTGGTGTGTTTGGAGATTGGAGAGCATCGAGCTCTAGTTCTTCTTGGACTTCTATAAAGCTAATATGAGACTCTTTTGTTCTAATGGTCAGCCAAATTTCATCCATGACAGCTTTTTGACATCGTAGCATCATAGCGTGTCACCAGCCACAATAAGGTAGTTTCGGGTAAGGGCACTAACATGGGCACCGCCAATTATCTATCACATGCTGATAATTGAAGTAATCATCGAGATTTAAAGTCTTTTCTTGAGAATGATTATATTCTCTGAACCATTTTAAGCGATCAGCTCTTAGGAGGTCTTCAAGTTCTATATCAGTAAGATTGTTCCAATAGTCTTCTTCTTCACTTGACATTGAAAGCCAGTCCTTCCCTTCCGGTTCATGAGGTTAGGATGACTCTGGTTCTTCCTCATTTCCTAAAGTGGAGATGTGAAAGTATTCCTCATTGGTTGATTCCAAGTCTTCTAGGTGCGACTTAGGCTCTGGTGGTTTTCTACTTTTGATAGTGCAGGATTCCTCTACCTCGAATAGCGGTCCTACGCCTAGCTATGATTTTTCGATGTCATCGTCATCTCGATTCAAGCTTGTTAGGTCTATGAAGGCTTTAGTGATTTGCTCAATTTTCATTGCCTACAGTTTGGCAAGGGATGTTTCTTATTTTCTTGGCGCATCGACCTTTTCGGTGGCCCTATAGACAAAATGGTCGTAGAGTGACCATTTAGGCGATGTCGGCAGGTCGGCCTGATTGCTGTTTGACTAGTAACCCAATCCTGTGTGCTTGTGAACTTTCTTCGAAATGACTGGCCCTATGCGTCCCTGTCTATTCTTATCAAGTCTCGTATGTGGGATGTATCTGAGCTGGTACATGAGGTCCCACCCCTTTGTTGCGGTTAGATTTATATTATATAATTGGGTGAGGTCAGGCCTTACTATTCTCTTCGTTAGTCTTGCTGGCGAGTGGGGAGGAATGGGGGATGACTGATTTCTGTTATTGATGTGTCATCGGGACTTTCCACCCTCTTGATGTGGCCACTGTTTAGCATGGACTCATGTTTTGTTGAAATGCTTGCCACGTAATCAGTATCTGCTTATTTATGAGGTGCATCAGTGTATATCCTGACAATAAAGTCCTCCTCGCATTGGTGGTATGTAGACGTGACAACCGTCATGGATTCCAACCACTTTCTCCCTAATATTTGGTTACAAGTGCTTGAAGAATTGAAGACGTGGAATGTGACGTCTTTAGTGACTGGCCCAAGGTGGACTTGTAACTTGATAGTTCCTTTAACGAAGAGTCAAGAACCATCATATGCAATGAGGGAACAGGATGACGGCCTTATGTCCTGTTCGGTATATTCAAGCGTCTTAAGCGTATTTATGGGATAGATATTAACCCATGCTCCTGTGTCAACCAGTGCATGTAGCACTGAGAAGCCTCTAATCATAACCGTCAGGTATATTAGGGCAGAGCTTCCGTGCAATGATTCCTTAGGCATACCAGCCTCAATAAAAGTGAGTATTGGAGGTTGTGCCATAATTGAAGCAACCTCGTGTAGCTCGTCTAGGGTGATATCTTTGTTTACATGTGTCTCATCTAGCGTCTCTATCAGCCAGTCGGTGGTGTTCCGGCGATTTCTTGATGAGCTCAAGGATCGATATTTACGCTGGTACTTTCCCAAGGTGCCGAAGAAGGTCGTATTCCTGGCCTGTTTCTAGAGTTGGCTCTTTACCAAGGCGGTGAGCTTTGCTTATGTTCGGCTGAGGTAGTGGAGGTACCGATTCTAGAATCAGAGGGGAGGGATCATAGGAGGCAGTGGACTACGTTCACTACTCATTCCCTCGCTATCCTTTCCGACGGTTGAGCACCGTCGTTCTGCTTTTCCTGGGGTAATGGTGGTGGTGGGTAGTTGGTTCCTGATTTGAGAATTGAGCATGTCGGTCATTGATATTGGGGCTTGGACGATCCCATTGTGATGTTTGTCGTGAACGGTGTGAAGCTTGGAAAGGGGATACATAGCAGAGCTATATCGTTCCATGGTGGGAGATACTTAGTGTAATCTTCTTCTTCGTGAAAGTGGAGATCAGGGCTTCTACCTTGTCGGATCCTTCGCTCTGCTGACTCATTTCTGCATCAGGGTGGTCTTCCACTGTAGCCTCATGTCGCTGTTGTTGTGGGATTCTAGTGTGCTGATTTATTGTGTGTGATAAAATCAATTAAAAATAAAGTAAAACAGAGAATGGATTCAGCACATCTAAAATATCCTAGACATACAAGATATAGGGTCAGTTTGTAGTAAGTTTTAATAAGTAAGAGTTTTTCCCACAGGGAGTAGTAATCTAAACCTAGAAGGTGTATAGTAGACCTCTAGATCTGGCTACAAATTTAGCAATTCTAGCCTAGAAAATAGGGAAAGAAGGAGAGTTTTTATGGTGTCACTAGATCTAATTAATCTACAAAATAGAAATATAAAACTAATTCTAAAAGATTGAAAAAGATGGATGGTAAAATGAAAGAGAAAATAGTGAGAAATAGGCAGCTAGGGACTGGTTCTCATTGCAAATTAATTGAATCAAGAGAAAAGCATGGAATTGATTTGCTACAATCCCTCATCTAGCTACAAGCTCAGATGCAAGGTATAAGAATCTAATCTCAACCAAAGAATTGAAGCAATCCTAAGGTTATGATCTATCCACTGGAATGGTCACAGATCATCCCAGAGATTGTTCCAATTCAAAGATCTTGATTGGAATAGGAAAGCTATTGCAGATGTTGTGGGTGCCAGGCTACAAGCTCAAGCATCTATAGGAATATCTAATTTAGGGAAATCAAATACGAAAAAGTGAAATTTATATCAGAATCACCATTAAAATTCATAATTACTGTAATAACATCTTACAGCCTATTAAGCTCAGATCTGTAATTTGTGCAACATCCAATCCATTTACAAATGCTGTTGAAGCTATCAATTTGCAATTATAAAACAGATCTAGATTATTTATCTAGAACTAATCCAACAAGCTGGATTAGAGAGAGAAGAGGGAAGTGAAAAAGGAAAAATAAAAGCTAAACCAAACCTAAATGAGCTAGGGAGAACCAGAGCTATTCTATGAATTCCTTGCTGAGAAATTACAGTAGCAAGGAGTTTTATTTATACAAGTGCAATGATCCATGTGATTTGGATCGCTGCCAATCAGAGAAGACAGTTTGATTTCATTTTATGCTAATCCATGTGCTTAACATTTCAACCAATCAGAGAGAAGAAATGGATCTGGTTTTGTTGTGCTCAGTTAAAGCTTCCCGCCAAAGGTCTGAAAATTAGTTAGTTTTGCCCATGTGCAGCTATCCCTATTTTGGAGTTTCCAAAACTATCCCTGCTATTCATTAATATTTGTAGCTGCACACCTCAAATATTAATGGATCTGCTATCCATTAATATTAGCAGCTGCACACCTCAAGTAATTGCACCCAAAATGCTGAGAATGCCCCAAATAAAACTCATCATCCTCTTGGCTGCCCAAAATGCCCCTGCTACTATCATTTCCAAATAGCCCGATGTAACTTTTGCTGTTTATTACCAAAGCAGCCCCAAATGTAACCCGATCTGCTAAACTGCTGGGGTCTTGAAAGTATTCAATCAAATGGCTGTAACTACAATAACCTCAATAAATTGTCAGCTGAAACTCAATGGAGTTTGATGGGCCCTGAGTTGGATCAGTTGCAGAAATGAAGACTAGATTGTAGCTTGACAAGTTAAGATCAATGGCCATTAAAAATCTGTAGTTTCAACAGTGAGCGGTTTAATCTTTGCATGTTGATCGATAGGTTTAATGGGGGGTTTTGGAACTATGGCTGAAGGGCTCGACAGGATGGAGTAGAGTGCTAGAATCTCTTGCTGTTGGCAGGATCTATGGGATGATGGGTTTGAAGCTTTGCTGGTCGAGTGGTTAAAGGATAGGGGCAGAGGTCAAGAGGTTGGACGGCTGAGAAAGTATTGTTGGTCGACAGGATCAATGAGAATGGGGGCTGCAGCTTTAAGTTTTTGAGAGGATTGAGTGTATGGGTGCAACTTCATGCTGTTGACAGGTTCAAACCCCAAATGGTCGATAGGTTCCTATGCCAAAGGTTGAAGATGTTGACAGGTTAGAGTGGGGTCTTCAGCAATTCCATTGGAGTGCTCGACAAGTTCTGCATGGAGTGCATTGAGTGACAAGCCATTCGAGAGGTTTGCTGATGGTTTCAGTAAAGAAGTCGACAGGTACACTTTGTCGTTCATCCATTCGATAGGATTGCTGAGTGGAACTGCAAAGGTGTTGACAACTTGGAGCTATATTTAAAGGTAGTTATCGACAGGTTGTTGTATGAGTGCAATACCTCAACAGGATGGCTGAAAGATTCACCATCCATTCGATAGGTTGTTAGCTTTAAATGCAACAAAACTCGACAAGTTCCTAAGGCATCCACAACACAACTCGACAAGTTCATGCTTCACATGATCGACTGGTTCAATCCTCTAAAGCATCATCTTGGCAGGTTGGAGTGTAAGGTCACTCTTCAGCTGTAAAAGATCCCTGTTCCTGCACCATTACAGAGCTCGACAGATTTACTTCTCTGTTTGCAGCTCATAAATGCTTGAGTAAATTGTTGCTATAAGTACTGTTGCAGGTGTGCAAATTTCATGTTGCAGTTGTGCAAATTGTATGGGTGCAGCTACTGTTGTGTGATAAATGTATTTAGGATTTTCTGGCTGCTTCATCTTGAATCTCTTGGTGTCTTCAAAGCTTCCATGGCTGAAGTGCTTGGGCTCATCTAAAATGTATGGCTATTGCAATGGACATAGGGCTGAAGCTTAGTGAGTGCTTAGGCTGAAGTTATATTGCTACTGTAATGGCTTGAGCTACTGCTATATCTTCCTTGGTTTAGATGCACTGCTGCTCAAGAGGGTGCAGCTCATGTGAGTACACATGCTGAAATGTGCAGCTGCTACTGATGTGTTCTTCTTCATGTGTGAAAGCACATATTTCTCTCTCTGCTCTTACATGATTTCAAAACTCCTCCTTAATGACGCTTTTTAATTGAAAACTGCACTAAGGCTGCAATTCCTTCAAAAACTACAAAACAAGCTAAAAATAATAATAAACAACTCAAGTTCTTAAAAAAAGCCAGGTTTTAATGGGTGGAAAATGATAAAAATGAGTGACTAACACACCCCCAAACCTAACTTTTGCTAGTCCTCGAGCAAAGTAAAATTTCAAATACTCAAACTACAAAAATAAATGCCACTTTCGTAGGGAACACGGGTGCATTTAGTGCATGCACCAAGCCTTTTAAACCCCTAGGTGATCCTTAGTGGAGGAGTGAAGTCTCCTGAGAGTTTTCAGTGAAAATACCTACAAACTTCTCCAATCAAATCTGTTAATATTAATGCAACATGCTAAAACAGAGTTCAAGTAAAATAAAATTCATTCAACACCTTGTTCATTCAATTTTAGAGGATTGTCACGGAGTTACTCTTTAGCGACGTGAACTCTCGTGCGGCAACTAGCTTTTCTCAATCTAGCTCAGCCTACTCGTGTCTCAAACCTGCACGGTAGCGCATTAGGTTAGAAACTATGCGGATTCCCGAATGCAACACATATAGCTATACGCAGCGATAGTCCGAGGGGCAACCCCACTTAGAGTTTAGGTCCGCACCATGAGGGTGGTCGTGGACCACCAACATGATGGCTCCAGCGCACGACGCGACAGGAGCGACCTAACACCTATGCGAGGCCCGGATGCGCGAAGTCAAGCCCACAAGGCTATCATACGCGTTCCGTAGGGGATCACTTAGGCCAGCGACACGTCACGTGGCTGTTAGATCCTTTCCCCATATATATGGTTTAAACATCAATAGTGCCTAAATGGCAGGAGGACCTCAAACGTATTGGTTTAGCATACCGCAACGCCCTCCCGCATCGCTAGGCTAAGTTGGCTCAGTCGCGTCCGCATCACGTGCCCTGCTGGCACTGCATTACGACCAACTGCAACCATGTCGCGTGCCCTCCTGGCCCACGACCGAAGCTCTTGGAGTATCAACGGCGAAGCCCTCATGGCTTGGTGATGCTCTGACGATGCTCCAGCTTCAACCCACCAATACTGACCTTGCCGGTGGCACAAGTGGCCTGGTGGCTGGCGGGTTACGCCGTGAGCCCGTCACATCCTCCCCTACTTAGTTGCGTTGTCGTCCTCGTCGGCCTTCTCTTCTTCAGGGCGGATTGGAAGGATGGGTGGGTACTTTCAAGTTCCCACGTAATTTCAGCCTCTGGCAGGCCTTTCCACTTCAGAAGGTACTCCACAGGAAATTCATTCTGACTGCCATCTTCCCTGTTACTACGTCGGTGAGCAAGGATTTCTTCAACCTGTCTCTTCAACTGTAAATCAGCATCTGGGGCGACCCGAGTTGACAAACTTCTCCCAGGATTATTCAGGTCTCTCTTGTAGGGCTTCAAGCAACTGACATGAAAGACCGGATGCATTCTCAGACGGGGAGGAAGCTGCACTCGAAATGAGACATCATTAATCCTCTTCGTGATCGGGAATGGCCCATCATACTTACGAACTAGTCCTGCGTGCTTTCTTCTAAAAAATTTGAGCTTTGGATTAAGTTTCACCAAAACTTCATCACCTTCTCACTTCTTCAACATTACCTTTTCCAAGTAGGCCCTAGCAATCTCTGCATTCCTCTGCCACTCCTTGGCAAGATGGTAGGCTGCTGGACTCGATCCGGTATATCCCATAGTAATTGTATGCGGTGTTGACGGTTGTTGGCCAGTTGCTAATTCAAATGGGCTCTTATTTGAGGCTGAACTCTTCTGCAGATTATAACAAAATTGTGCCACATCTAACAACTGAACCCAATTCTTTTGGTTGGCACTGACAAAATGTCTCAAATATTCCTCCAAAATAGCATTCACCCTTTACATGTCCTGCATTTGTGGATGCATCTTTGGATGAGAAGTTGGTTTAATCGTCCCTAAGAGCTGGAATACTTCTGACCAAAACTTGCTAGCAAACCGTGGATCTCTATCACTGACAATCACTTGCGGCACTCCCCACTGCTTCACAACGTTACTGACAAATAATCGCGACTTCTTGTGCATTCTGATTCAACGGTGCGGAATGAATGTAGCGTACTTTGAGAATCGATCCACAACTACCAGGATGGACCCGAGTGTCCCTACTTTGGGCAATGCAGAAATGAAGTCAAGGGAGACGCTCTCCCACGGTCTGGATGGCACTGGTAACGGTTGCAGGAGTCCAAATGGTTTAGCTCTTTCCACTTTGTCCTGCTGGCATATCAGGCAAGTCCTGACATACTCCTCTACGTCCTCTTCCATCTTAGGCCAATAGAAACGCCTTTCCAACAAGGCGAGCGTGCGATGAATTCCTGGATGACCTGCCCACAATGTGTCATGACACTCCTTTAAGTGTTCCTTCCTAAGTTCTTTCACTTTCGGCACATAGAACGGCCCCTTTTGTCACCATGATCCTTCCTCACCCGTAATCGCCGTGTTCTCCCCTCTTGTATTTGCTGTAGTAGGGTCCTCGCGAGTGGATCTAGTTTTAACCCATCGCGCAATCTATCGGGGATAGTCGAACTAATGCGGCTAGCTGCAGTTTGTTCTTCAATTTTTAACGCTGCTAACTGAACTTTCAATGCTGCTAACTCTGCTTTACGGCTCAAAGCGTCTGCGACTTGGTTGGTCCTGCCAGGCTTGTACACCAAGTCCATATCGAACTCGGCCAAGAAATCTTGCCAACGGGCCTGTTTCGGCGATAATTTCTTCTGTGTCTGAAAGTAGCTGGTCGCCACATTGTCGGTCATCACTAAGAACTTCGACCCAAGTAGGTAGTGCCTCCACGTCCTAAGACAATGTACTACTGCTGTCATCTCCTTTTCTTGAACCGTATACCGTCGCTCGGTATCGTTCAGCTTTCTGCTCTCAAAGGCCACTGGATGCTCTTCTTGCATTAATACTCCTCCTATTGCATAGTCGGAGGCATCTGTGTGCACCTCAAATGGCTTGGAGTGATCAGGTAGCTTCAGTACGGGGTCATTCACGACCACCGCCTTCAAATCTTCAAATGCCCTCTGGCATTTTTCCCACCACTGCCACGGTCGATCTTTCTTTAACAGATCCGTCAATGGTGCTGCACGGTGTGAATAACCGGGGATGAACCTTCTGTAGTAGTTGACCAAACCCAAAAATGACCGCAACTCGGTCACGCCTTCTGGCACTCTCCAGTCTTGGATTGCACGAACTTTTTCAAGGTCCATGCTGATGTTTCCTCCTCCAATACAGTGTCCCAAAAACATAATCTGCTCTTGTGCAAATGAACACTTCTCCTTCTTGACATAGAGCTGATTTTCTCGCAGTATCTTGAAGATGATTTGGAGGTGGTTGAGATGTTCTTCCGACGTGTTGCTGTACACAACGATATCGTCTAAGTACACCACCACAAACTTGTCGAGGTAGGCGTGGAACAACTCATTCATCAAGGTGCAGAATGTGGCTGGGGCATTAGTCAGCCCAAAGGGCATTACTAGAAACTCAAAGGCTCCATACCTAGATAGGTAGGTAGTCTTGCTTTCATCTCCCTCGGCGACTCGCACCTGATAATAGCCAGATCTCAAGTCTAGCTTGGTAAAGTACCGCGCACTGCCCAACTGATCAAACAAATCTACAATCAATGGCACTGGATACTTATTCTTAACGGTAACCTTGTTCAACGCTCTGTAGTCAATGCATAATCGAAGGCTACCATCGCTTACGGAATAGAACTGGGGCGCCAAATGGAGCTTTAGACGACCGAACAAATCCTGCCCCCAACAACTCATCTAACTGCCGACGTAACTCGGCTAATTCGGGAGGAGCCATTCTATAGGGAGCTTTGGCCGGCGGCTTCGCACCTGGTTCTAGCTCGATCTGGTGATCTTGATCTTACGGGTGGCAACACCTTAGGCAATTCAGTGACATGACATCTTGGAATTCCTGGAGTAATCCTGACACACTTTCTGGCACACACTCTGCTGGCCCAGTTGCTTTCTCTTCTAACAGTGTAGCAAGAAATGTAGGTTCCCCTCTTCTGAGTCCCTTCTTTAACTGTAGTGCTGAGATAAACCCAACACTCTCTGCTTCCTTATCTTTCTGAATGACTGGGATCATGCAAGGGGTCTCTTCTCCAAACATGCACACTGACCCGAGGTATGGCATGGGCACTGCTTTAGCCTGGTGTAGGAGCTCTAACCCAAGGACAACCTTGAAATCATCCATCTCTACTGCCATAAAGCTTGTGGCACCGCTCCATGGACCTATTTGCACAGGTACCCCCTTTGCTACTCCTGCGATGGGGCGCGCCTCCGAGTTCACAGCTTTTATTCGACTAGCGTCTTGCTCAAGTTTTAAGCCTAGGCGACGTGCTTCTTTATCAGCAATGAAGTTATGCGTCGCCCCCGTGTCTACCATGGCACGAGTACTTTTTCCATTGATGCACATCTCTATGAACATCAGCCCCTTGGGCGCTACTGTCTTTCCTTTCTCCACTTGCCCCTTTATGGCATTCAGCAACCTGAGTGCCCCCATTCTTGGTTCCTCCTTAGGAAGGATTGCAGGAGCGCTAGTAGTAGCTTGAAGGACATTCAACGACTGTTTCTGTGGGCAATCTTTAACTCGATGAGGCCCTCCGCACAAGAAGCAACCCGACTTCGGCACGTAGTTGGCGGACTCAGCTGACTTGGCATGTGAATCTTTTCCGTGCGCTTTCTTTTCTTGCGTGCCGCTCTTGCTTTTCTTGTTTGCTTTGGACGGATTCTTCGAACCACTTTTGTTCTCGTGTGGCCTCTTCCTATTTTGATCTGAGGGCCCATAGTGCATTAGTCGCTCGCGCCGCGCGTCGCAAGATCGATAGTGTCCTTCTATTCAATTGATGCAGGGCCCAAGGCTTAAGGCCTTCAAGGAAGTAGAATATTTTATCTTTTTCGGACATTTCCCTGATGTCCAACATCAACGCGGAGAACTGTCGCACATATTCTCTCACTGTGCCGGTGTGCTGTAGCTTCCGTAGTTTTCGCCGAGCGATATAGTCAATGTTCTCGGGCAAGAATTGTACTTTCAATTCCTTCTTTAGGTCTTCCAGTGTCTCACGACGACCATTCAATTTCTACGTAGCGTGTACGCCACCATAGTTTGGCATCTCCCTCAAGATACATGGTCGCTGTGACCACTTTCATCTCTTCGGTAGCAGGCGGGGCAAGACGGAAGTATTGCTCAATATCCCATAAGAAATTCTCTAACTCCTTAGCATCCCGAGCACCTCCGTAGCACCGCGGCTCGGGTATCTTGACCTTTCGTTGGGAAGTTTCGACGTTGAAACCCCCTGCCAATCGCCTTCATCGGGGCGTTCATCTTAGTGGTCGATTCCTCAATCAGTAAGCGAAGAGCTTCGGCGGTGCCCTCGTATCTTACGCAGAAGAATCTCCACGTTCTCAGCTAACGTGGCGTGGTTTTCAGCCAATGTGGTGTGGTTTTCTTCTTGCTTGTCTAACCGTTCTGCATGGTCTTCCACAAGTGAAACCACCGTCTCCAACTGTTCGGCCTGACCTTCAAGGTCGTCTAGACGTTCCCTGGTCCGTCTCGTACCATTCTTGGTCCCTTGACCATCTCTAGGCTCGATACCAAGCATCACGGAGTTACTCTTTAGCGGCGTGAACTCTCGTGCGACAACTAGCTTTTCTCAATCTAGCTCGACCTACTCGTGTCTCAAACCCGCAGGTAGTGCATTAGGTTAGAAACTATGCGGATTCGAATGCAACACATATAGCTATCTGTGGCGTGATAGTCAGAGGCAACCCCACTTAGAGTTTAGGTCCGCACCATGAGGGTGGTCGTGGTCCACCAACATGATGGCTCCATACGACGCATAGCAGGCGACCTAACACCTATGCGAGGCCCGGATGCGCGAAGTCAAGCCCACAAGGCTATCATACGCGTTCCGTAGGGGATCACTTAGGCCAGCGACACGTCACGTGGCTGTTAGATCCTTTCCCCATATATATGGTTTAAACATCAATAGTGCCTAAATGGCAGGAGGACCTCAAACGTATTGGTTTGGCATACCGCAACGCCCTCCCGCATCGCTAGGCTAAGTTGGCTCAGTCGTGTCTGCATCACGTGCCCTGCTGGCACTGCATTACGACCAACTACAACCATGTCGCGTGCCCTCCTGGCCCACGACCGAAGCTCTTGGAGTATCAACGGCGAAGCCCTCATGGCTTGGTGATGCACTGACGATGCTCCAGCTTCAACCCACCAATGCCTGACGCACCGGTGGCACAAGTGGCCTACGGTGGCCGGTTACGCCTGTGTGAGCCCACGTCTGAGATTCTCGATGAAAATCATCAGTTTAAACCCAAAATTCTGCTGTAATTCCTTCACTTTCAATCAGCTTATGTCAAGGCATTGTGCTTGAAAATTAATGCAAAGCTTACCTTTAAGTTGAGAATTCTGTTTTGATAATGCCACAAACAAACTTAATTTCAGACCCAAGTCTTATCAGGGCTGTCACTCATAATAAAAATAGAAGGATGCATTATTTCACACAGCTCAAGAGCAGTTACAGTCCTCAACTAGGACTGCAAGCATGAGTATAGGCATTGCTCTAATTTCTGAAATTTTCTAACTCTTTTCACCGTAGATTACACAAACCATCAACTCCACATGATAGCTCAATCAATATTCAAATCAATAGGATCTTTTTATTGGGTTGTAATGTGGCTTATGGGTAGAGTTTTTAAAGAATAAAAGGGAATGAAAGGAAGTCTTCAAAATTGAGAAATCAGTAAGGTAAGGAGGTGACATTTACACCTTCTTCATTTAAGCACAATCTCCATCTTCTTTGAATTTACATATTTGAAGTGATCAATTTCCAATCCTCATTTCAATGTATCCAATGAAGTGACTTCTTTCTTTTATTTTTTATTTTTGGCTTTTCTATTTTTCTTTTGTTTTTGTATACTTTTCTTTTATATTTTTCTTCCATTTTTTGTTTTATGGGCTGGAATGCCACAACTGCCAACACATATGTTTTCTTCTCTTTCAACCAAATATCAAACGAACTCTACCTTCTTCAATTCCTTCTCCTTTACCTTCTGAAATCTCAGAGTGAGGATCAGGCTGCATCAGGTTACTAAGTTTTGGGTTCAAATTTTCTGATTTCTATCAAAGAAAAACTTGGATTGTTAAGGCTCAAGTGGTGTGTATCAAGGACAGTTCAAAGGGTAAGGATTTTAAGCTCAAACTGTCCAAGGGATGGCCTTACTTCATGTCGGCAATGTCATGCATGCTGTCAAGCTGTTTCAACTTGGATTTGCCTAACTTCTCGTGAGCAAGAGTAAATCCAATCAGTCATTAGAGTAGAAAAATTGCCAAAACACTCTTGAAAGAAATGTTATTCAGGCCCAAATCTCACTGGGTATGGTTTTTCATCAAATTTCTGGGGGATATCCTCACAGTTTTCTCTCATTTCAAGTTCACTAAACATTAATTTTTAAAAATTCTTGACATTTTCTTCATGAAAACTGTTAGAACTACAACATATTTCAGTTTTAAAAGTTTTTTTAATTTCCTCTTTTTAAAAAAAATCAGGTGGGAAATCACTTTATTTTCAAAAAAAAATAAAATTTCAACATAGTTGCACTAGCATTAACTTATTTCATTGGCACACCTACCATACCCCCAAACCTATAATGAACATTGTCCTCAATGTTTACACACTAAATAACCAGGGGTGGCAGGATAAAAATGAGAAAAAATAAGCAGGAAAAAACTATATGCAGCAGAAAATAAAAGTGCAAAACTGAGTAGATGAACAAAAAACATGGAAAAAATGATATACAAATGCAAAAGAATTACTGCTAAAACAGAATTTCATATACAAAAATAGGAAAACAAAGTTAGAAATTGAATACAATCATACACAAATGCAAAAAATCGGTAAAACTAGGACACATAATAACCTAAGAAATAGAAAATCAGCAAACTAAAACAATATTTAAACTAAATTCCTAGAACAAAAAAATCCTAAGACAAAATCATGGATCATCAATGTTAAGGTAAGGTCCCCAAGGCAAAAGAAAAATCCTCTGTGTATGGTAAGTTCCCCTGTGCTGTTGTGTGTGTTTTGAACTGAGAAATTGCTGAGAATGTGTATGAATCAAAATGAATTTTAAAATGATGAAGCATGGATTTACACATTGAAAACAAGATTCATACACCTGAGATCCATTTAATGGTAAAGAAATCTCGAAGGAAAATAAAATCAGTGGCTCTATTGAATATTTAAAACAACATATGATCCACTGCTTATTATCCTACATTATTCCTCAAAATGAAAGGCCATGATCTCAGCAGTTCCAGATGGGGGTATATGAATGATAGGCAAAGGTAAACAGCCCATCTGGAGAAAATTTTTATGTTTTTTTATTTTTTTACTTTTTATGTGTTTTTTATTAGGTAGGGTTAAACAAGAGCCCTTATTTACTACTGCTGAATAATAATAAGAAACAAATCAAAAATTTTTATTTGTGTTTGCATTTTCTTTTATTTTTTATTTGGTTTTGTTATTATAAAAAAAAATCAGCTAATACAAAAATACAAGTAAAAAGACAGCAGAAAATAAGAACAAAAATAATAGAAAACACAGTAGAACTGCTGGTTTTAAAGAATTAAAAATTGAAAATGCAAACAAGGGAGAAAGGAAAGCAAACTCAGGCAAATCACCTCCAGCTGCAATCCTAGGCTCCACTTGTAGCCACTACTCCAGATCTGCAAATATGCAAAAACTGCAGCAGTACCTTATTCAAGCATATTGAAAAAAACAAAAAAAAAAATTAGGCCACAGCCTCATTTCTGCAAAAATTGCACAAGGCTACAACAACATTTATTCAAATAGCTAGAAGGCAGAGACTAAAACTCAGAAATTTCAGAATTATTGCAGCTCAAAATAGGTTTTCTATACAAAAAGTGCAACAAACATTTAATCAAACACTTGGAATGCAATGTACAAATTTAAAACAAAATAGAATTAAAAACTAAAGAAAAATCAGAGCTACAAAAGGAAAAACTCAGATCTACTATCTAGATCAAAACTCTTCGGCAGCGGTGCCAAAAACTTGTTGCAGAATTCTAGTGTGCTGATTTATTGTGTGATAAAATCAATTAAAAATAAAGTAAAACAGAGAATGGATTCAGCACATCTAAAATATCCTAGACCTGTAAGATACAGGGTCAACTTGTAGCAAGTTTTAATAAGTATGAGTTCTTTCCACAGGGAGTAGTGATCTAAACCTAGAAGTTGTATAGTAGACCTCCATATCTACCTACAGATATGGCAATTCTAGCCTAGAAAACAAGGAAAGAAGGAGAGTTTTTTAGGTGTCACTAGATCTAATTAGTCTACAAAAAAAAAATATAAAACTAATTTTAAAAGATTGAAGAAGATGGATGGTAAAATGAAAGAGAAAATGGTGAGAAATAGGAAGCTAGGGACTGGTTCTCATTGCAAATTAATTGAATAAAAAACAAAGCATAGAATTGATTTGCTACAATCACACATCTGGCTATAAGCTCATATGCAAGATATAAGAATTTAATCTCAACCAAAGAATTGAAGCAATCATAAGGGTATGATCTGTCCACTAGAATGGTCACAGATCATCTCAGAGATTGTTCCAATTCAAAGATCTTGATTGGAATAGGAAAGCTATTGCAGATGCAATGGGTGCTAGGCTACAAGCTCAAGCATCCATAGGAATATCTAATCCAGGGAAATCAAATACGAAAAAGTGAAATATAGATCAGAATCACCTTTAAAATCCACAATTACTGTAATAACATCTTACAGCCTATTGAGCTCAGATATGCAATCTGTGCAATATCCAATCCATTTACAAATATTGTTGAAGCTATCAATTTACAATTACAAAATAGATCTGGACTGCTTATCTAGATCTAATCTAACAGGTTGGATTTGAGAGAGAAGGGGGAAGAGAAAAAGGAAAAATAAAAGCTAAACTAAAGCTTAATGAGCTAAGGAGAACCATAGTTATTCTATGGATTCCTTGCTGAGAAATTACAGCAGCAGGGAGTTCTATTTATACAAAGTCAGTGATTGAAGTGCTTTGGATTGCAACCAATCAGAGGAGAGAGTTTGATTTCAGCTTAAGCTTAACCCTTGTGCTTAGCATTTCAACCAATCAGAGAGAAGAAATTGATCTGGTTTTGTTGTGCACAGCTGAAGCTTCCCGCCAAAGGTATGAAAATTAGTTAGTTTTGCCCATATGCAGCTATAACTATTTTGGAGTTTCCAAAACTATCCCTGCTATCCATTAATATTTGTAGCTGCACACCTCAAGTAATTGCACCCAAAATGCTAAGAATGCCCCAAATAAAACTCACCATCCTCTTGGCTGCCCAAAATGCCCCTGCTGCTATCATTTCCAAAGAGCCCAATGTAACTTTTGCTGTTTATTACCAAAGCAGCCCCAAATGGAACCCAATCTGCTAAACAGCTGGGGTCTTGAAGTATTCAATCAAATGGCTGCAACTGCAGTAACCTCAATAAATTGTCAGTTGAAACTCAATGGTGTTTGATGGGCCTAAGCTGGATCAGTTGCAGAAATGAAGACTAGATTGTAGCTTGACAAGTTGAGATCAATGGCCATTAAAAATATGTAGTTTTAGCAGTGAGAGGTTTGATCTTTGCATGCTGATCGATAGGTTCAATGGGGGGTTCTGAAACTATGGCTGAAGTGCTGACAGGATGGAGTAGAGTGCTGGAATCTCTTTCCTCGATAGGATCTATGGGAGGATGGGTTTGAAGCTTTGCTGGTAGAGAGGTTGAAGGATAGGGGCAGAGGTCGAGAGGTTGAAGGGCTGAGAAAGTATTACTGGTCGACAGGATCAATGAGAATGGGGGCTGCATCTTTAAGTTTTTGAGAGGATTGAGTGTAGGGCTGCAACTTCATGCTGTCAACAGGTTCTAACCCCAAATTGTCGATAGGTTCCAATGCCAAAGGCTGAAGATGTCGACAAGTTGGAATGGGGTCTTCAGCAATTCAATTGGAGTGCTCGATAGGTTCTGCATGGAGTGCATTGAGTGGCAAGCCATTCGAGAGGCTTGCTGATGGTTTCAGTAAACAAGTCGACAGGTACACTTTGTAGTTCATCCATTCGACAGGATTGCTGAGTGGAACTGCAAAGGTGTGGACAACTTGGAGCTATATTTAAAGGTAGCTATCGACAGGTTGTTGTATGTGTGCAATACCTCTACAGGGTGGTTGAAAGGTTCACCATCCATTCAATAGGTTGCTGGCTTTAAATGCAACAAAACTCTACATGTTCCTGAAGCTTCCACAACACATCTCGACAAGTTCATGCCTCACATGATCGACAGGTTCAAGCCTCTAAAGCATCATCTTGGCAAGTTGGAGTGTAAGGTCACTCTTCAGCTGTAAAAGATCCAAGTTCCTGCACCATTATAGAGCTCGATAGATTTACTTCTTCTTTGTTTGCACCTCATAAATGCTTGAGTAAATTTCTGCTATAAGTGCTATTGTAGGTGTGCAAATTGCATGTTGCAGGTGTGCAAATTGTATGGGTGCAACTGCTGTTGTGTGCTAAATGTATTTAGGATTCTTTGCAAATTAGCTAGCTACTTCAGCTTGAATCTCTTGGTGTCTTCAAATCTTGCATGGCTGAAGTGCTTGGGCTAATAAAAAATGTATGGATGTTGCAATGGAAACAGGGCTGAAGCTTAGGGAGTGCTTAGACTGAAGTTATATTGCTGTTGTAATGGCTTGAGCTATTACTATATCTTCCTTGGTTTAGATGCACTGCTGCTCAAGAGGGTGCTGCTCATGTGAGTACATATGCTGAAATGTGCAGCTGCTGCTGATGTATTCTTCTTTATGTGTGAAAGCACATCTTTCTCTCTCTGCTCTTACATGATTTCAAAACTCCACCTTAATGACGCTTTTTAACTAAAAACTATACTAAGGCTGCAATTCCTTCCTAAACTGCAAAACAAGCTAAAAATAATTATAAACAGCTCAAGTTCTTGACAAAAGCCAAGTTTTAATGGGTGGAAAATGGTCAAAATCAGTGACTAACAGTTGTCTCAAAGTATTCTGGGTGACGCTGTCCACCCACGCCATAATTTGCTTCCCAGTTTGAAGGACATTGCCTTCATTTTCAGGCTTGGAGTCATATAGGGGGAGCGATGGTGGACTGATCTCGACACTTAGGGGTGTAGTGGGTCCCGTAGGCTAAAATCTTGATCTTCGAATTATGAAGGCTTGAACTCAAACATGAGAAAAGGTGCGATGGGACGGAGAACTCGGAGGAACAATATGGGTGATCAGGGATAAAGGATGTGGGTGAATGGTCAGGGTCCTCGGAGGATTACCTAAATTGGTTGAAGTGTCTGGGGAACTAACAATGGTGATGAGGATAGAGGGATACAAAGGAAGTTTGCTAGGAGGGTCTTGTGTAATGATATGGGCAACGGGTCCTTGATTATGATTGGGCATGGGATTATTGATAATCCCTAAGTTGGGAGGCGGTTGATTGCTGTTTTGGTTATAGTTTTGAAGGGATTCCCAATCGATCTAGTTTCGATCTTTCAGGTCATAAATCATGTCCCACAGCACCCAGCAGTCTTCCAAATTGTGTCCTGCATATCGATGAAAAGTGCAGAACTTGCTATGATCAAGAATGGCGAACCAGGGCCGTGGTATTTTTTATAGGAATCGGATGAGGTTTGGATGACTAAAAAGGCCGAATATGTTAGGGATGGTGTCAAGTAGTGGAGGATAGTGGTCGCATTTGGGTTGGTAGGGGCCTTTGACTTGTTGGTTGAAGTTCATATGCGGGGTACATTATTATAGCCCTGGGGGTTGATCGGCCGATTTTGAGTGGCATTCTGGTTTTGGTGAGCGTTCTAGTTAGGGTATTGGTTTCGATTTTGGTACTGGTTCTGATTTTGATTTTGGTGCTGACTCTGACCGGATTGGTTTTGATTTTGGTACTGGTTCTGATTTTGATTTTGGTACCGACTCTGACCGAAATTCCTGGGTTTGTAGTTTTTGTTGCCGAAATTCTGACACTGGTTGACGATGGTGTTGACTTGCTCCGAGCTGGAGGCTTTCTTATTGTTCTTCTTCTTTGAATCACTAGAAGTAGCGACCTTTGATGCTACTATTGAAAAGGTGGGGTCTCCTCCCTTTATATGTTGCTGAATGAGACTAGCGCGCGAGTGAAGAGTAACAAAGTTCGAGCAATCACATATGACGAGGGCTTTTCAGAGAGGCTCTTTGGCGTTGTTTATAATGATTCAATTACATCCTTTTCCTTCATCCACCTTTCAGTGCGGGCTGCTAGCTTCCTCAAACATGCTATGAAATCCACCAAGTCCTCCTCGGATTCTTGCTTGGTCGTCATCAGGTCACTGAGACTATTCGTCTCTTATATCAGAAGCTTATACTAGTCCAAGAATTGTCCGGCTAGGTCAATGAACTTGTCAATTTTGTGAAGTGAGAGTCTGACGAACCAGTTGAGAGTGTCCCCTTTTAACGATCTCTGGAAGTAATGTATCAGGAGCCATTGATTATCATGAATGGGTCAACAGTTGTTGCAGAAAAGTGTCAAATGGTGGCTCGGGTTTCCCGTGCCATTATAGTTGTTAAACGTCAACAGCTTGAACCCTGTAGGTAAGGCAAACTCCAGGTCTTGATAGAACTTATCAAACCCAAATGAGCAACCAGAGCGCTCCCTCTTAGCCATGTATTCATCTAGCATCTTGAGAAGATCCTCTACCCTTATGGTGGCATCTTTTTGGGTAGCCCGAGGGTGAGTTCGATCTTGGCAATCATCGTTGAAAAGGGCACGGGCGGCCCGTCCTAATGGTGATACGTGGGCTGAGACCATGCTCGGTGTGGGCGGTAACCATTCTTGCCTTTGTCGTTCTTGCTCTTCTCTATCTTGTTGTTCCTTGATGGTCTTGCACGCGGCTGCCAAGCCTTGAAGTAGTTCTTCAACATCATCGCTTCCCTTTTGTAACTTTTGGGTGCTGAGTTCCACAAGTTGTTGGGCGGTGAAATTCTGCCTGGTACTATCATCTTTTCCACCGTGGTTATTGCTAGTGCTTGGAGGGGTGAAGGGGTTTTCTTGATCACTGGTCATATTAATATCGGGGTGGTGCTGAGAGGGCTCGTCAGACAAATCCTCGCCGTATATAAGGTAATCATGGTAGTTCCATAATGGATGATCACCACTGCCAGTGAGATTTATTCTTCGTATTCCTGCCATCTCGAGCCTCTGATGGATGCTCATGCACTTTCGAGAAATCCTCGGTAGTAAAGTGGGTGCAGGAAAGAAATAGAGTGAAAAACAAAACTATATACGTATAATAAAAGAAAATTTAACTAAACAGAGGCAACTTTGGCAATAAGAAGTCCCATCGCGATTGCCAGTCTGTTGGTACGTGCTTTTTTTTTGTTCCACTCGGTCCCCGAAAAGAGTGGCCCAATTCGGTCCATGTGGACTCTGGCTAAGGTGATGAATGGTAAGATATTAAATTATAGAAATAAAAAGGTAAATTCTAAGGGGAAAATACTTGGGTAGTTGAGATCACCAGCTGCAAATTTTTATCGACGCTGCAACACATCACAGATCACGCTTTTTGGGATGTGGGTTCGTCTTCTTACTGAATTGTCGGCCGGTCAACGTCAGCAGCACTGGGTCACCTAGAAGTTTAGTTTATATAGTTTTCCTATTATTTCTCTAATTCTAATTGCTTTAATTTTCCTAGTCTTACTTAGAGTCTATTTAGTCTAATCTTCTAACTATTACTCTAGATATGCTAGTCCTATTAGGAGTCTCACTAACTTTAGTATCCTATTCTTACTAGAAGTCTAATTGGTATTAGTCTCCTAATTCTACTAGGAGTCTAATTAATTTAAGTATCCTACCTTTACTATAAGTCTAATTATTTTAAATATCCTGATTCTATTAGAAGTCTAATTAACTTAAGTTTCCTACTTCTATTAGGAATCTAATTAATCTAAATATCCTAATTCTATCGAAAGTCTAATTAACTTAGATATCCTAAGTCTATTAGAAGTCTAATTATTTTAAATATCCTATTTTTACTAAGAATCTAAAAAAAAGGAGAGTTTGGCCTGCTATGCTAAGGAAGAACGGTCCCGTTCCCAGGTACCCTTCGTAAGCTCCCTTGGGAAAATCAGTTGGCTAAGGATCGTTTAAGAGTAATATAGATTGAAAAACTGATTTTGAATTGAAAAGTTAAAATTTTGAAGATTGAAATTAAGATTAGAACAAGAGAAAATTATGAATTAGAAGTGATTAGGACTAGAATTTGAAAATAGAGGCTACGATCTAAAATAATTAGATACTAAGACCTGGTACTAGAGATTAAGAACCAGAAATTTAGAGACTAAAAATTAAGAACTAGTTCTAGGAATTGACACCTAGAACCAGAGATAAAGAAAATTGAGAATTTGAATTTGAAAATTTAGAGTTGAAATTGAAAATCTAAAAAAAAACTAGAACTAGAGTCGAAATTTATGATTAAAAACTAAGAACTGGTTCTTGAAGTCGAGAACTAGAGGTTAGGAACTAAAATTAAAACCTAAAAAGTAAGGCTGGATACCAAGGACTAAAAACTAGAACCTAAGAACTAGAACTTAAAACTAGAAAGGAAATTAAGAACTATAACTAAGAAGTTACATGGGGCTAAGCGCCGAAGAGAGAATCTCAAAATCCCTAAGCTCGGAAGAGAGGAACTCAAAAACTCGATTGCTTGATATTGTGATGTGTGGGGTATGGGAGTCTATTTATAGATATTCGGATAATTGCTCGCCCTGTGGGAGGTACAAAATTATCCAGTAAAATCCAATTATGAGCCCTGTCTGGTGCGCTTGATAGGATTACGCGCCCTATATCGGGCACTAAATATCTCTGAGTCGGTGACTGGCTCAGCGAGTGACCGGCTGACTGGCTCAGCCAGGAGTCTGAGTTCTAATATAATTAGAACTAATTGCGTGCCTTATCTAGCACGCACAATCGATTGCTCATTCTGGTTTGCACGTGCAATTGGGTCTTAAGGCGGCCTTTAGAAGGTTAAGGATCAGTTCATGTTGGACTGATTGTGCGCTAGTGATGGAGCGTGTAATTGGATTGCGCACACTCTGTAGGGCGCATAATCCACTCCTAGGGTGACCCACAGGAAAAACAGTCCTGATCAAAGTGGGACCAATTGCGTGCCAACTCTGGGGCTTACAATCAAATTGCGCGTGTTGGATAGGGCGAGCAATTCAGGACTTTCCCTGGGTTAAGTGGGGTGTCCGAATCACAAGGCTATTGTTTCAGCCTGTGCTTCGATCATATACTATTGTTTCAGTATATAGTCCCCATATTAGGGTTGTGGGGTCTAAGCCACAGAGCTATGGTTTCAGCCTGTGTTCAACCATATACTATTGTTTCAATATATTTTCCCCATGTAAAGGTTATGGAGTCTGAGCCACAGAGCTATTATTTCAGCCTTTATTCATATATATACTATTGTTTCAATATATGGTCCTCGTGTTAGGGTCTTAAAGCTTTCAGGGAAGGTAAGTCCCTTCTGAAAGTCATGGGCAAGGTCAAAAGTTGATCGAATAGGTTTGTATACTTGAGAAGGCAAAATTGGAGTGTCTACACTCGGGTCATGCGTTTGACGGTCCGCTCAAAAGGTCTACCTAATCAAGTCCCGACTTGAGTGAACATGAGCGGCCCAAATGGCCAGATAAATGAGGATGTAGCCAAGGGAGTAGCAGAAGATTTTCTCCTTCTGCTTTTCCTTTTCTCTTAACATTTTTTACTCACAGTGCCCGAGATGGACTCTCGCTGTGCCCATTGTTGCCCTCTTTTTTACCCATAGTGCCCTTTCGGATTTTCACTATGTCAGTGGGTATGCATTTTTACCCCAGGCACCTTTTCAAGTTTTCACCTAGTCCTCACAAGCTCGTTGCTTTTACCCGTAGAGCCCTTTCGAGTTTTCACCACGTCCTTTTTGCTTTGAGCTTGTATTTTTTTTCTTTTTTCTTTTCTTTTTTATTATCCTAAAGGCCACGACATGGATGTCGATTCTACCAGAGCCGGGTGGATGGATTTCTTTGTTGTCTCACAACTTGGCTTGTGCTGACTCAATGGATATTGTGACTGCTTATAGACCTTAAAGAGGGCTTTCTTCGGGGATGTATTGTGGCCATGGGTAAGGTTATGAATTTTGAAGGTATTCTGGGGTTTAAAAGATTTCCTTGACAGGGTTCCAATTGCCGTAATACACTTCTTCCTTGGGGGCTTTTTACTGTACACGCCCCATGATTTTTCTATCTCTTTTTGTTTTTGTTCTTTTTACTTTTTCAAACACCCTCTTTTTGGGATTTTGCTTTTCTAATTTTTTTATTATTTTGATGGTAACTCTTTTTCTCTTTTTTTGTTTGGAATATACACTCTTTCCATCTTCTTTTCTTGGGAGGAGTTTATAAAAGAAAGGCCACTGGCTCAATGAGTGTAGCAAAGGTTATGAGTGTTCAGGGACGCTTTTTGGCTACTTGGCTTCGAAATGATGGCCCCTTTTGTGGGGTCCTTAAGCAGTCACGTATCTATTTTATCAATACTTACCTTGTCATAGGAGACTTAGGAATAGAATCGTTGTACGTATCTAGCATTGATGGGCTCAGGAAAGTGATCTCCGTTCATGGTGGCAAGGCGGACTGCATATCTAGGGAGTACCTCTCAAATGACGTAAGGTCCTTCCCAGTTAGGCTTAAATTTCTCTCTCGAATCAGCGTGGAGAGAAGGGAAGATTTTTTTGAGTACTATGTCACCCACCTTTAAATCTCGGATGCGAACACGCTTGTTGTTAGCACGTGCGATCCTTCTCTGGTAGGCCTGGGTGTGACACAAGGCTAGGAGCCTTTTCTCATCTAGCTGGTTTAGTTGCTCAAAGAGGGACATCTCTCTTTCAGCTTCCGATAGATTGGATTTGATGAGGATGCGGAGTGAAGGTACCTCAACGTCTACTAGCAGCACTGCCTCGGTTCCATATACAAGGTAGAATGGTGTTGCCCTTTTAGGGATACGGATCGATGTTCGATAGGCCCATAGTGCAAACAGTAGCATCCAACTCCAATCTCGGTAGGTGATAACCATCTTCTCAAGGATTCGGACGACTGTCTTATTAGCAGCTTCTATGGCATCATTGGCTTGCACCTATATGGCGACAAGCAATGATATCTTATTTTGTACTGCTCGCAGAAGGCTCTGATGTACTTATTCACAAAGTTGGTACCATTGTCTGTGATGATGTCCTTGGATACACCAAATCGGCAAACGATGTTGTTCTTGATGAACTTCTCAATATGACTGGCCATGATACTCTCGTAAGATGTTGCCTCTACCCATTTTGTGAAGTACTCAATGGCAACGAGAATGAACCGGTGCCCGTTAGATGCTTTCAGATTGACCTTTCTGACTACGTCGAGGCTGCATGTGGCAAATGACTAGGGAGTAGTCATGCTATTCAGATCTATGGCTAGAGCTTGTATTAGACTAGAGTGCTCTTGGCAATTTTAGCACTTCTGCATGTGCTTACAATAGTCAGTTTCCATTATAGTTCATAAATACTCATGCCGTGGGATCTTTTTGGAGAGCATGTGTCCATTGATGTGGGCCCCACATACTCCCTCATGGATTTCTTGCATGTTGTTAGTTGCCTCACCTTCAGTTAGGCATCTGAGCAGGATATTATTATAAGACCACTTGTAGAGGCACTGGCTGCTAAATGTTGGATGGTCTGTTTGTCTTCCTTGGATGTCCCCTCATGGAAAGCACGAGCTTCAAGGAAATTCTTGATATCTGAGAACCATGGTGGCTCATCATCTGACTTTTCAAGTCCCTCAATCTGGAGGTAGAAAGTAGGCTCATTCCTTTGTTCAATCATGATTGGCTTCATTTCAACACCATAAGAGCTTTCGGCCATCGATGCAAACGTTGCTAGTGCATCGGCAAAGTGATTTCTTGTTCGCGGGACGTAGGAGAAGGTAACATCATTGAAACATGCGATTAGATCCTCCAGGTGCTCATGGTA
Source organism: Chloranthus sessilifolius (assembly GCA_021018995.1). Classification (NCBI taxonomy): domain Eukaryota; kingdom Viridiplantae; phylum Streptophyta; class Magnoliopsida; order Chloranthales; family Chloranthaceae; genus Chloranthus; species Chloranthus sessilifolius. The sequence continues at coordinate 63,946,067 of CM037586.1, forward strand.
TGAGATCAACTTCTCATCCTTTGTCTTCCAATCTTCATTGGTTTTGCATATGATCAGCTGTGAGTCGCCAAATACCCTGAGTTGAGTTACATTCAGGTCCAGAGTTGCTTGTAGGCCAGCTACGCATGCCTTATATTCAGCCATGCTATTGGTGCAAGGGAAATTAAACTTGATGAAGACTGGTTCGTGAGATCCTTTTGGCAAAATTAGAATAGTGCCAACTCCTTGGCCTTCGGCATTTGCTGCCTCGTCGAAGTGCATTTCCTAGGACTCCTCCGCCTCCTCTGTATCATCCTCTGTTATAAACAAGATGTCTTCATCTGGGAATTCAGTTCTCAAAGTTTCAATGATCGGCGAGTGATTGCCCCTTCATTGACTTCTGAGTGACATACGTAATGTCGAATTCAGATAGGAGAAGTTGTCAGCGTGCAGTTCGGTCAGTGAGAGCCGGCTTTTCAAACAAGTACTTCAACGGATCCATTCGTGCCAGGGGTAGAATGACTTGGGATAACAAGTCGTGGTGGAGCCTCTATGTAGCCTAAACGAGAGCTAGGCATGCTTTCTCCAGATGAAAATAGTGTCTTATAATTAGTGAATTTCTTGTTGAAATAGTAGATGGTCTGCTCTCTTCTTCCTGTCTCATCACGTTGCCCTAGGAAGCATCCCATTGAATCTTTTGTAGTGAATAGGTACATTAAGAGTGGTCTCCCTGGTATGGGTGGTACTAATACCGATGTGTTGAGGAGGTAACCCTTGATTTTATCAAATGCAACTTAACAATCTTTGTTTCATTCAATGGGCGAATCCTTCCTTAGTAACTTGATGATCGGTGTGCATATAGGAGTTAGTTATGCAATGAACTGACTGATGTACTATATGTTGCCTAAGAAGCCTCTGACCTCTTTCTTGGTAGATGGTGGTGGCATTTCAATAATAGCTTTTACTTTGATCGGGTCAACCTTGATGCCTACTAGTTTTCCTGACATGACGCCCGAATGCGCATTTTTGAGGGTTCAAACGCAACTTATATTTTCTCAACCTCTCCAATAGCTTTTGGAGGTTTATCAAATGGTCACTTCTCCCTGGTGACTTGGTGATCATGTCGTCAACGTACACCTCAATTTTTCGGTGCAACATGTCGTGAAAGAGTTCTATCATTGTCCTTCAGTATGTTGTGTCGACATTCTTCAAACCAAATGGCATGACTCGATAGTAGAAAGTTCCCCACAGGGTAATGAACGTTGTCTTCTCTAAGTCTGCTTCGGCCATCTTAATCTAATTGTATTCGAAGAATTTGTCCATGTATGAGAGCATCTCATGCCTAGCAGTGATATTGACCAAGATATTGATGTGCGGCAACAAGAAGTCATTCTTTTGGCTTGCCTTGTTCAGGTTTCTGAAGTCGATGCACATTTGGACCTTTCCATCTTTCTTCGATATGGGGACGATGTTGGCCATCCACTGTGGGTATTTAGAGACCACAAGAAATCCCACGTCATACTGTTTGATGACCTCATCTTTTACTTTTAGCATCCACTCGGGTCGAAGTCGTCTCAACTTCTACTGACCGGCCTAACATTTGGATATAGTGGCAGCTCATGCTCGACCAAATCCATATCCAAACTAGGCATGTCCTCATATGACCATGCGAAGATGTCTTGGTATGACCGAAGGAAATCAATTATGCTTTTTCTTTCCTCAAGAGACAATGACATTCTGATCTTGGTGATTCTAGGAATTTCCTTGGTTCCTAGGTTGACGTCCTCTGTTTCTTCAACAATCGGCATAGGGCCATGCTCAAAATAGACAAACCGGTCAAGGAGCTCATTGGGGAGCTCCTCAGTAGGGATCGCCTCATTCAGACTCGTGACTCCTACATCTTCTTGTATTTCTACAGGAAAGGAGTCAATTTAACGTGGGACAAGTTTTTTAATTAAGGCATCATTTTCCTTGATTTTCTCGAGAATTTTGAAATATAAATTTTTGGGATTATTTTGTATTTCTTTTATTTTTTTAGGATTTTTAGTTTCTTCGATGATGGGCCCTTGGTGAGTCGGGTCCCTATATACACATGGTATTGCTTGCTAAGGGCTTATATCACTTTTTATAGGTTATTTTGTTTAGGAAGCCGATGCCATTTTTACGGCCATTTGATGCTTCCTGAGTTTGGGGCATTGATGCCCAATTCCTTACCTGCGATGTCGCACCTTAGCCTGCTCGGATGGAGGAGTTTAATTGAGATGGGTTTTGTGAGTCAGCCTCCATCATATTAATTATGGGATCGTCCAGGACCCTGCCCTCAAATGTCAACATGGGTCTATGGTGATTTACCTTAGGGGTTGCATTGACAGTGGAGCTTCCTCCTCAAAGAGGGATAGGGAGGCCATGTCTATCTCTATAGCAGGGAGAATGATTTAGGGATTGGTTGGGTGAATCGCAGCTACCGGTTTGTGTGGGGTCAGTTGTGTTGCCCCATTTTGATCAATCTTTAGAATCCCTATGCTCACGAAGGTACTATGGATGTGAGGTCTAGGGCGGGGTTCTTCCTGTAGGTCTATTCCCCGGGCCTACGCAGCAGCAATGGTTCAGGCCTTTTCCTTGACCTCTTAGACTTCTTCTTCGGTAGGCCGGTAGCCTAAGCCGAATTTGACCTGCTGTCCACTTTTGGCTTTAACTGGATCTTTTCATCCTTGCAAATGAGGCCCCAACTCCTTACCTTTCTAATAGTTCCATTTCTGGAGCATGGCCACAGTTGTAACCATTCTGCCTCCAGTCTTTGTGGTGATCCTCTCGAGGGGCTCAGGGATTACTGTCGACACATCATATTCAAAGCTATGGAAGTTTATGTCTTCGGTCGTGTGTGGTACATCCAATACTTTGAGGTTCTTAATGCTGAGAGTAAATTTTTCTCGTTCCTCCTGTCCTTCACCTAGAATGGTTACAATCTTCTGTTCTGACACAAACCTAAGCTTTTGGCGCAAGGTTGAAGGTATCACGCCGACCTCATGTAACCATGGTTGCCCTAATAGTAGATTGAAAGTGGATTTGATGTCCATAACTTGGAAAGGTATGGAAAAGGTCATTGGCCCAATGATGAGCTCAAGGTCGACTTCTCAAATTATTTCTCTTGTTATGTTATCAAATCCTCTGGCGCTTGTTCTTGCTGGCCTGAAAGCAGAGGGATCCACCCCTATCTTGGTTACGGTTCTCAGAGGGCATACATTCAAGGCTGATCCATTATCTATTAACACCAAGGGGATCACCAGGTTTCTAGCTTCTACTATAATGTTGAGGAGTTTGGAATGATTATTTCTCTCATCTGGTAAATAAATATTTAAAAATGAGATGGCATTAGGAGGCAATACCTGCCCGATTACCTGTCCTACTTCGTCTGAGGTTACTTGGATGGACACATGCGCATCTTTTAGTGCTCACATTTGATCTTGGAAGTGGAGTAGAGATGTCATTAACAGGTCTCAGACTATGATCTGGGTTGGCATTCTCTTCAACTGTGTTTCTAGTATGTTCTCTCTGCCCATTTTTTTGAAGGGGTGCATTGCGACTGGTTCCTTCTTCTCTTCTGATCGTGCTAGTACCGATACTTTAGGCTATTTAGAGATTCTTCCTTATCGGGTTACAAAATCAATTGTTGCCGCTACCTACATTGATGTCCATCTATTCATAGCTGAGGGGAACCTGACAGGGATTATAGGTTAGTCTCGGGATCTAGAATGGAGTTGATGTAGGCTTCAAGAGTGCTTGGATTGGTGGATAGGGATGGGTGGATAACACTTGGTTAACCTCTGGTAAGGGCGGATAGGTCGGAGGAGTGGTGAACGTAGGCCAAATGAGGTCTACGGGAGTTGGAGATGACTCCGAGGGTAATAGTATGGCATGAGGAGGCCAATGGTAACTAATCGGTGTCGGAGGAGGGATGGGGCAAAACCGACCGTTGGATAACTGGTAGGGGTTTCTACTGCGTATGATTGATATTGATAAAAGCTGGTTTGGACATGGCTTACGGGAGTTGGTGATGAAAAATATATCCTCAAGTTTAAGGGTTCTGCCTGGGGTGTGGGATTGGGAAAGTAATCAGCCAAATTTAGGGGCTCGATTACTCTAATGCTTCTATCTTCCTAATGTCTCATCTTTGGTGCTATAAAGTCTTCCCAGGTGAGGATATACTTCAAAGGGTTGAACTCTTTGTAGTCTTCCTCTATCATGCTAACTGTAAGCCTTGGGCTTGTTCCCCCCAGTGGATGTGGCGGCAATGGTACTTGATGTATATTGGCATGGTGGTTCACCAGGGGAAGTACTGGAGGAATGATTTTATCGGTCTCTATTAGATCTTGTATCGCATGTTTAAGTGGAAGCATAGATCAGCCGGGTGGCCCAACCCTTGGGGGATGGACGACCTTAAAGTTAGGCTGGTGAGACTCTTCTGGAAGACTTTTATGAGCAAACACTCATCTCCTCCGTACTGGAACATGTCCCCATAGTAGGACTTGAGATGTGCAATGGGGTTGTCCGTGTCATTGTATTTGTCAAAAATTGGGACATTCAATTTTGGGGGCAAAGGGACTTCTGCAAACAAGCATAAGTAATAAAAGTCTGTGGCATGGATTTCAGCTCCACCCATCTTCATCAACTATTTTTGAATCTTATCCATTTGTTCTTTCAACAACTCTGACTCTTGGATGGTGAGGTCGATCTTTCAATAGGCAGCCTCCATTCACTTTGGGCTATCGGTGGGTTGGTGAATACGAGTGGTGGGGGATTGAAACTGGTGAATGCCCCAACATAGGCCCCGCTATTCCTAATCTCATCTTTCTCATATTGTGGGTCCACATACGATGGAGGGGGTGAGGTTATCCTATTGGTTCTGGGTAGGCTAGATGGGCGCTTGGTGGGACCACTATATATAGGGGAAGTTCTGATGAGTGGCTTGGGGGGTAACAGGATGAGTGAATTACAGATTTTGGGTTGGTGGCTGATGAGGCCACTGCACTTGGAGCAACCCTTGGGGATGGGTTTGAGAGGCATGGGAATGGGTGAAATGAGGGTGGTTGATGGAATGGGTTGGATTCCCATACTGGATTGGGTGTGAGGGATGTGGATGAATGAGGCTCATGCCCTTTTGAGAGATTGGCTGAGGGGGGTGTATCATTTGGGGGGAATGGGGGCTTGTTGGGGGTATGTGGGATATTGTGGAAATTATGGCAGGTTTTAAAATGAGGCTTCTAGGTTTGGCCCTTGATGGGCTTGGATATAGGATATGGGTCCTAGATGGGTTGGGCTTGGGAGATTGGGTTTTGATGGGCTTGGGGTATTGGGCCTTTGTGGGCTTGGGGTATCAGGCCATGGCAGGCTTGGACCTGGGACATTGGGCCTTGGTGGGCTAGGGCCTGGGACATTGGGCCTTTATGGGCTTGGGTATAGGGTATGGGGCCTTGAGGCCCACTCAGATGGTCCCATGGTTGATGGGAGCCTTGGATGGTATGAACAATGGGGGTTGATTATAGTTTTGGGGGAATGCAGTAGATAGATTTTGGAGTGTATGGGATGGATGAGGGAGGTGATCAGTAACATAATTTACTATTTTATCACCCTTAACTTAGTGATGCTAGGCTTTAGTTTGTTACTAATAAGTTACTGATGTGCATATATTAAAGATAAATAGTAAAAGAGAGCCTAAGTGAATATTTATCAAAGTAAACTCAAATAGCAGTAAGAATGACGATTGAGTGTGTAAAGACGATTCGCCTAGACAAGAAAGCTGAGAAATCATATTTAATGATTTTGCACTACTGCTAAAGTAAAAAATAAGAAATCATAATTTTATGATTCTTTAAAAAGACGATTCCTCAAAAGGAACAAAAGAGTAATGATGATACAGAAGAGAAAAGCAATGAATCGTGAATAGAAAATCGTCCAATATTAAAGCCATGAAAAAAGAGAAAATTGTGATCTACGATTTTCCAAAGAAGCTATAAAAGAAGAAATTGTTATCTACGATTTTTCAAAAATAAAAGTTTTCCTATTTACTGTTATTGCTGCTGATCACGTGAGAGCTATCACCACCATGAACAGAATTAGAAGACTCCTAGAATTAGAAATTCAGCTGATCGCGGATCTGAAAAGATTGATGACGATATACTCCGAAGGACTCTGCTGCTGAAGATTAAAGAACCTTCTAGAAGTGCATCAATTAAGAAAGCAAGGAAAATATAAAATTAGAAGTAGAGTTATATTAGGATAGTTTTTACTTCTTTTATTAGATTTAGAACTTGTAAACTGACTCCTTATGATCTATAAATAAGAGAGCCCGATGTAGAAATAATCATCGAAGAATTTCAGCATCAATTGATGCCTGAGGTTGGATTGTCTTCCTATCAGTAGTGTGAAATAGTTAGAGTAGATTAGATATCAGAGGTCTCTCAATAGCAATTGATGACTGCAATTGAGTGTTGAAGGTTAGAGTAGATATCTGTAGTTTCTCAGGAGCAATTGATGACTACGGCTGAGGAGTGAAGGATATATTTTACTTTACTTTTTAGTTTAAATTTATAGCTTTGTAAATATTTCCAAGTTTTAATTTGAATTGACGACTCAGGTTAGAATTTGCAAATTAGTGTAACGGTTTTTACTTTTCCATCTTCAGTTTTCTAAGGTTTGATTGACGCCCAAATTTTAGGAAGTTGTTGATTAGATTAAATCTGTATTGAAAGGATCTTAGACTTGATTGACAAAAAATGTTAAGAAACTAAAGATAGTGTAACGGTACTGTTTATTTTCATAAATATCCGATAACTGAAGATTGAGATTAACGACTTCAATCAGAAGGAGGATTTAGATTTATTTTACGCACTTTAGATTAAAATAAATTCTTTTATTCATAGTTCTCTACTAGATTTGATCTTAAAGATAAATAAAAGTTTTTAAAATAAGGATTTAAATAAGAATTAATTAGATAGAAAAACTTCCTTGTGGGAACGATCCTATGCTAGTACTATGATTTCCATTGTGCGCTTGTAATAAGTTACGACTTGAATTTAATATAATTTTAATACATATAATAAGCCAATCAAGTTTTTAGCGCGACTACCAAGGAAGCAGAATTTATCTTTATTTCTATTTTATCTAATATTTTATCCTTTTAGAAACTAACATTTAACTTTCTCTTTTTATATTTCTTTATATTTTTATTTTTCTTTGATCACTTCTTACTCTTTTGCAGGTTTATTCAGAATAAGCAAATCAAGGTCTCAACTTCCCGTGATCAAAGAAGCTAGAGGCCTAGATTTGTTCTCACTCCCTGCTCTTCTAAAATAAAAATTATTGTAGACACCCAAATTTGGCCCAAGGCCCGATAAAAACACCTTTCGAGAGAGGTGCAATTCTGAGCTTTTGATGGTGTATATGGAACCCTCAGGAATCACCCCAAACCCTTAGAAATCACCCTAGATCCCTTAGGAACCTACCCCGAACCTTTAGAAACCAATCCCGACCCTTAGAACCCATTTCGAATCTTAAACCCAACCTTCCCAGGCAATGGATGAAGAATGGTACCCTAGGACTGGCTGAGGTCTTGTATTAATATCAAATCATATACCATTGGAAAGAGGACTTCTCCAGATTTCCAACGAGCCATGAATCACCTCAATCAGAGTTGTACATCAAATGTTATGACCATTTAAATATCAGGCATTTTTTCGAAGGGATTTTTGCCTGGCGCAACGAATAGTTGTGCCAGGCCATTTTCCCCTTCGATTTGTCTGGCGCAACTAATAGTTGCGCCAGGCCTTTTTCCCCCAGAAATGGCCTGGCACAACTAATAGTTGCGCCAGGTATAAATGGGTCCCCCCACCCCTCGCGAGGTCAACTTCCAGGCTACTGTTCCTCACTCTTTTACTGTGCTTTTGCCTGGCGCAACTATTAGTTGCGCCAGGCATATGAACAGTAACTATGGGTTTTTGCCTTGAATTTCATGTTTCGGGTTTGACTTGTTGACCACCTCAACCTTTGCGGTGTGTTTTGGTAGTCCTGTTGCACCCATTCCTTACCTATTTGCAACCCTCTAAGTGGCTTAAAGCCTCACCCCATCATTCACCATTAGAACCACCTTCACACCTTTCCAAGCTCTCAAAATCCTAGGAAACCTTAGATTTGATATTACCTAATTGCTAACTCCAATTAGCATCAAAGTAGCCTCTTAATCCACTCCTTTCCTATAAATAGAGCTCCCCACCCCTTGGTTTAAGGGTTGAGAAATTTTCTTAAGAGAGAAAGAGCTCAAAGTGAGTTCTTCCTCCCTTTTGTGCACTATTTTCTTCAAAATTTCAGAATTCCAAAACCTCTTCCCAAGCTTGTTCTTACATCCAAACCCCATAGCCTAGGTGTGTGTGATCCCCTAGCATCCCTTCCCTACCTCTTAGCCTTAAGTCTTAGGAGTTAGAACCCCATTTTCCACCATACAAGGCCTTCAAGAGCTCATCAAAGCAAGCCACGCAAGGCTCCTCTACGGTGCTACAAGGGCCCAAGGGCTCCGGCTCTCTCCTTTCTTCTCCTATCTCTTTCTAGCTCCCTACATCCTCTCATTTGTGCCGTTATGCCGCCGATTTTTCGGTAGGAACGGAGGGGCACAAATAGGATTCTAAGCCCTTTTGGACAAGAGGAAGCTATTTTCCTTGCTTCTACTTCATTTTATTATTGGCCATTAGTAGAGACCGCGTTAAGCGGGTTGATCGGGTGCCTAACACCTTCCCGATCGATAACCAAAGCCCCTACCGAAGAGCCTGTGGTGTGGACCGGATTCAGAGTCATATTTTTAGCACTTAGGTGCTCATAAAAATGAACTAGGTATCCCGAGACACCGAAAGCTCCGGGTGGCAACTCTATATTTTTTATCGTTAGAGAGCGCATCGTCGCGACGGGATCGTCTCTATTCCCACGGTTGCACAGATGGTGACTCCGCTGGGGATTAGCTTGTAGAGCTTCCCCTTGAACTTGGCCTTGTTTTTATTTTATTTTTACTAACATGTTATTGCTATTTTTTTAGTGTATTCTTGCTTTTTTTACTCATCCCTCCGATTAAGTCATTTTACTTACTCCTACTTTTCCGTTGTTTACGAGCCTTAGCCGATTGGCAGGCCTACATGCGCATTGTCTTTTAAAATTCCTTACTTTTTCGTCATTTTAGTGCCTTAGCCGATTGGCTTGCCTACTTGAGCATTGTCTTTTAATTTTCTTGTTTTTCCGCCATTTAAAGTGCCTTAGCCGATTTGCGGGCCTACTTGTGCACTCATATCCCAACAAGTGGACGCCGGCCTGTAGTGGCGGCACGGGCTAATCACCCCCGGTCTTTGAACTAAAGAAAACTTTCAAAAAAAGAAAAAAGCTTTGAAAAAAAATTAAAATTGAACCAAGTTAGGGAGCTTAATTAATTTGTTTTACGGGGTAGATTTTTCAAAGAGTTGGTTTAGGCACACATGCAAACACCTGGGTCTTTGTATGGCGGCAGCCCCTAGTGGTGATGATCCAGAAAAGTCCTAGCCCACCTAGTATTTGAGAAGGCACTTGCGCCGGAGGTATATCGGGTGGGTTCCCATTCCGAAGCTTAAAACCCGTGGGGAGCGCGCTAGCGAGTTATACTGGACTCAAACTAGTTAGGTGCGGTAAGGAGCGGATTGAAAACTAAAAAATAACTCAGTTCCCGGAAGCCAAGCTTCCACAAAAACCAAAAAAAGAGACTCATTTTGGGCTGCTGTTGCTGCTGTTATACATCCTGGAACCCCATTTTTGTCTGGCGCAAGTATTAGTTACGCCAGTACAAAAATTGGGAATTTATAACTGGCGCAACTAATAGTTGAGCCAGCTTTAAATCCCCAACTTTTACCTTGGCACAACTAATAGTTGCGCCAGTGTAAAAAGGGTCCCCTGCAACTTGGGCGCATGTATTAGTTGCGCTAGGTCTGTCTGCACAGCTCCAGCCCGAATCCTTGGCCTTCTTCACCTTCCGAGCTCCCCGATCAGTGTGCTTAGTGCTTTGTTTAGGCCCCGCCATCTCCGACACCCAATACGCCCCCACCGGTCTAAAGAAGGCAACTTCTTTTTGGCTCATTCCGTGGGTTCGAGTTGTTTGCCTCGTTTTCTATGCCTTCAATAGATCGAAGGTTCTCCTTCGATTCTTCCGAAGTGCATCTGGATCGTCGCTGTGGGACTTGAATCAAGGTACGAGGGCCACCCGAAAAGGGAAATCCAAGGCCTTGGAACCTTTGCTTTTCATAAACTCTTTCAAAAAAATTCAATTCAAAATATATATATAATCAAAAACCTAAAAAAGATATAGTTTGTGGTGCCGGCACAACGGCATCATCTTGCCCTCCGTCGTCCCGTAGGGGAAGAAGGACGAAGGTTTTTGGGCCTTATCCAAGGCATCCTTACCCAACCCGCTCCCGTAGAATGTCGTGGATAGTGGACCCGGCTTACGCCTATCCCGACTCATCCCCACCACACTCTCCAACCCACTCACATTCGGGAGAAGTCTTCTCCACCATCCCCCTCACCCAATCTCCCTTCACCGTTACCGGCCCATTCGGCGCCCCCATCTTCCCAACCCCTACCCCCAATAACATCCAAAATCCAACCCCCCATTCTCCATCTTTTGCCCAAACCATGCCCATGCAAAACCCTAACCGATTCTCCCAATCCACATCCATGCTCCAATTCCCATCATCCCCCTATAGACCTGATCCGCCCTCATTCACCTATGTCACCTCCGCCCTAACCAATCCCCCACAAATCCCCCCATCTACCTGGGTCATGCTCATTTTTACCGGCGCCATGCCCGGTTTTTTCCAAACATCCATACCCCACCAACCTCATCCTTAAACATCCCTAATCCTTCCCCATCCTTTATGTCACATCAACTCTCTAATCCATGCCATTCCTTTAATCCATCATCCACTCGGGCCATGCCCAATTTTCCCTCCACATCCACCCCATCCATACCCAATCATCTGTTAAATCCACCATCCACATTCGATCCCCCTTCCATGGCCATGATGGAAGAGATGTTCCAAGCCTATTCCTCATGGAGAGCTTCCCAAAATACATCTCCCCCACACCCCACATCCATGAGCCCATCCCATACCCTAGCTAATCTCCATGCCTCACTCCCCCATGACCCCCATCAACCTCCCATAGTTCACACCATCCAAACCCCCATCACCCACATGCGCCAAGGCCCCATGGCCCAACCTCTCACCACCCACACACCTCAAGGCCCATTGGCCCAAAACCCTTTTTCCCACTTATCTCAGGGCCCCCTAGCCCAATACCCCACCATCCATGATCTCCAGGGCCCCATGGCCCCATGGCCCAATACCCCACTACCCATCATCCCCAAGGCCCATTGGCCCAAAAACCCATTACCCATATCCCCAAGGGCCCATTGGGCCAAACCCATCAAATCCAAACCCATCAGGGGTCCATGGCCCATGGCCCAAACCCAACAAAGCCCATTGGGCTAGACCCATCAAGGGCCTATGGCTCAGATCCAACAAGGTCCATTGGGCCAAAACCACTAAGGCCCATTGGGCCAGACCCACCTAAGGCATATGGCCCAGACCCACTAAGGCCCATTAGGCCAGACCCACCAAGGGCCCATGGCTCGAACCCACCAAGGGCCCATGGCCCGAACCCACCAAGGGCCCATGGCCCAAACCTACCCAAGCCCATTGCCCCAAACCTACCCAGGGCCCATGGCCCAAACCTACCAAGGGTCCATGGCCCAAACCCATCAGTGGCCCATGACCCGAAATGATCAAGGGTTCATGGCCCAAACCCAAACCCCACACCCATACCTTCCACAATACCCCCAACTCTTAACCCAACCTCCACACCCGGGCCAAACCCAATTTTCCCATGGCCCCACACCCCAAGGCCATTTTCAAACCTTCCCCCATACCCAATGGCCCCATCAGGCCTCACCTCAAAACCAAATCCCCATCACCCAACAGACCTTTCCTCACCCCCAATGGGCTCACCCAACCTCCACTCATATCATGCCCATCCAGCTCATGCAATACAACAGGAGAATCTCACCCTCACTGCGCATTATGCTGACCAATAGTATGAAGAGGACGAGATTAGAAATAGCAGGGCCTATGCTGGGGCATTGACCAACCTTCACCTTCCTCCCATAATTGAAGTCCAACTCCGAGAAGGCAGCCCTCAGATCAAAGGAGTCGTAAAGAAAAGAGCAGTTAGACAAAATACAAAAGCAGCTAATGAAAATGGGTGGTGCTGAGATCCACGCCACAGACCTATGCCTGTTTGCTGAGGTCCCCTTGCCCCCCAAATTCAAAATGCCCGCCTTCGACAGATATAATGGCACGGGCAATCCTATTGTGCACCTCAAGTCCTATTGTGGGGACATGTGCCAGTACGGGGAGGACGAAAGACTACTAATAAAAGTCTTTCAGAAGAGTTTGACTGGGCCGGCTTTGAGATGGTTCACATCCTTAGAACCATCTATGATGAAAACATGGAGGGACTTATCGCACCTCTTCCAAGAACAGTATGTCTACAACATAGACATTGAGCCGCAAAAGTCCGACTTGGCCCGTTTAAATTAAAATCAGAACGAGACCTTTAGCGACTACTTGGGTCGATGGAGAGCGCTGGCAGCTCAGATCAGGAATAGGATACCTGATGAAGAACAGATAGAGATAATTTCGAAGAGCACTCTGCCAGTGATTTCAGACTTCTTGGTATACCAGCAGCAGTTCAGCTTTACTAATCTGGTAAGAAATGCTAACCGATGCGAGGATGCCATCAGGGAGGGGCGTCTAAATAAGAACATACCAAGCGGACCCAGTAGGGTTAGAAGATTTTCTGAGCAGAGGAACGAGAAGAGAACAGGGGGCAATGTCCAGAACATAGCCAACACCAAACCCAATAATAATACTGCTTCGTTTCAGTTTCAGGCAGCCCAACTAGCACCAGTTAGGCCTGAGTAGACACAGAAAATGGGAAATGGGTAGGGAATGCAATTGACCCCTGAGCAGAGGAGAGCCTGCTACGATCGAGTGTTTACGCCTTTGGGGCAATCATTGAGTGTACTTTTGCCCTTGTTAGTAGAAAAGGGATTAGTGGCTATCCTCCAACCACAACCTCCTCCTCACCCAATACCGAAGAACTATGACCCGAATACCCACTACAATTTTCATCAGGGTCCGGGTCACCCTACTGATCGCTGCTTCCCCTTGAAGCACGCGATCTAAGATTTGATCGATGCCGAAAAAATCATTCCCCCTGCACCCTCTCAGCATGCTAATATTCATCAAGTGCCACTACCCCCATATCCCACCGAAGGAGCATGTCCCAGACCCACCGTCGGAATGATAGAAGATGAGGAGGAGTTTGAATTTGACTCGTCCGATTACATCAGTGATCGGGAGAGTTATGTAGCACCATTGTTAAGAAACATCAAAGAAAGGAATGTCGGGGTTGTTGAACCCTTGAATCTGTCAGATTATTTTCCCAACCCAACTCCTCAATTGGATCCTTTAGATCTCAGGGTATATTTTCCATCCACCACACATGCTAATTATGTAATATAAATACATACCAACCATATACCACAAATTACCCGATAAGCTACCAGGCCCCCAATCCTACATTCGCGCCCACCAGTTATCAATGGTCCTCACCCGCCCCATTCCAACTGCCACCCCACACCACAACCCCCATCAATTACCCCTTAAGCCACCAGGCCCCCAATCCAACGCCCGCACCCATCAGTTATCAATGGCCTGCGCCCGCCCTGTCACCCCAAGTTCCGCCTGTGAACCCCATCGCCCCTGTTAATTACTTGACAGCCCCTGTCACCCCAAGTTCAGACCCCCCATCTGCCATCAGCACCCACCGGCTATCAATGGCCTACTTTTACCTCCTTCCCTCTAGTGCCACCACACTCAAGTTTCACAATCCCCATTTGGCCTAATCTTTTCACCCAACCCACTACCACTGAGGTGAATCAAGTATTGCCCCCACCTCTTGAGCCGACAGTACAAATACCTCAAGCACTGACAACCATACCTTTCCAGCTCTCGGGACCAACCTATGATCCTCATCAGGTCCCACTGAGCTACGAACAAACAGATGTCAATGCCGGCAGCAGCAGCAAAGAAGGGGCAGTAGATTTTGTTACTAGGTATGAGAGGATATCAAAGCAGCCAGAAGTACCAACAGCAGCACAAGCCCAACCCGAAGGGAAGAAAGACAGCACGGTGAACCCCTTCGAGAAGATGAGTCGAGAACACATATTGGAGACTCAGGTGAGAAGAATGTCGGCCCATATCACTGTATGGGATCTGCTGATGACATCCCCACTCCATTTCCAAGCATTAATAGGGGCGTTAAAGAATGCGCATGTATCGCTCCAGGTCAGCCCAGATAAAGTTGGGCAGATAATTGGGCAAGTGATGGCTCCGAATGCCATTTCATTTTCTGATGCTGATTTGCCAGAAGAAGGGTGTAGGCATTCCAAGTCTTTGAATATAACCGTTGAATCCAGAAACATGGTCATTCCCTTAGTACTCATTGATAATGGGTCAGCATTAAATATTTGCCCGCTGAGAACCGCTACCAAGATTGGGGTTGATCCGTGCATGTTAAGGCCCACAAGAACCAGCGCTAGAGGGTTTGACAATACTAGGAGAGAAATAATGGGAGAAGTTGATCTTGAGCTGTTGATAGGACCAATGACCTTTTCCGTCTTGTTTCAAGTCATGGATATCAAATCATCATTTAATCTATTGTTGGGGCGCCCGTGGCTACATGAAGTCGGAGCCATACCTTCCACATTGCACCAGAAACTCAAATTTGCATATGGGCATAAGATCATCACGATCATTGGAGAGGGGCACAACGAAAAAGAAAAGGCTGCCAATAGCGTCAAAAAGCCCAACATGTTAGATATACCGCACACCGCTGAGGATGCCGACCTTCACAGCTTTGAATATGAGGTGTCAGCGATACTCCCAGAACTCATTGAGGGCGTCATGCCTAAGACAGGAGGCGGTATTGTAGCGGCAGTAGCAATACTCCAAAAGTGGGGTTATTAGAAAGGGAGGGGTCTGGGACCTAAATTACAAGGCAGAAGAGAACCAGTTAGGGCTAGGGGATAAAAAGTAAGATTCAGGCTAGGATATAAGCCCACAGAGCAAGAGGTCCGAGAGGCCAAAGAGAAAGCCAGGGTCGCCGCGGCTGCAAGAGCTTGAGGAACCAACATAGAGGAGAAACCTCACCCTAGGTCGCACATCAGGGATTCCTTTGTCAGCGCAGGGGTCATAAAGATCGATCAAAATGGGGCAACCCATTTGACCCCACACAAACCCAAAGCCCCAGTCCATCCCACCAACCCCCAGATCTCCCTTCCCAGCTTGGAGATAGATTTTGCCGTGTTATCCCTTTTCGAGGAACGCTGGTCGGTACCTAAACAAACCCCCCCTGTGGTGAATCACCACAAAACCGAGTTATCGTTTGAGGACATGATCACAGACGAAATAGGGATCAATATGTTGGAGGCTGACTCCAATGAGCCATATCAGTCAGCATCCTCCATCCCAACAGGTAAAGAAGCGGCCCCTCAGGTATGCAACTGGGCATCTTTGCCCCAAACTCTGGAAGTAGGAAGTGGCCTAATGTTTGGCGCCTGTTTCCCAAAAAAAAACAACCAATAAAAAGTGAGATAAGCCCTTGGCAGGCAATATCTTGTGTATATAGCAACCCACCTTGCCAAGGGCCCGTCTCCGAAGAAAACAAAAATCTCAAAAATATAGAAAACAAAAATCTCAAAAACATGGAAAAAACACAAAATCACAAAAACATTAAAAAAATCCAAAGTCCAAAAATATTGTCATTTAAAATTCCAGAAAATGTCCCACAAAAGGATGCCCTAATCAAAATGCCCGTCCCACGTGAAATAGACCCCTTCCCTGTAGAAATACAAGAAGAGGTAGGCGTTATGAGTCTGGATGAGGATATCACTTTGGAGGAGCTCCCCAATGAGCTCCTAGAATGGTTTGCCGACTTTGAGCATGGCCCTACCCCCATTGTCGAAGAGACCGAAGACGTCAATCTAGGAACTGAGGAGGTTCCCAGGGTATCCAAAATCGGAATGTCACTGTCTCCTGAGGAAAGAAAAAGCATGATCGACTTCCTTCGATCATACCAAGACGTTTTTGCCTGGTCATACAAGGACATGCCTGGTCTGGATATTGATTTGGTCGAGCATGAGTTGCCCCTCTACCTTGATATGAAGCCAGTTAAGCAGAAGCTGAGACGTCTCCGACCCGAGTGGATGCTGAAAGTCAAGGACGAAGTCAATAAGCAATATGACGCAGGGTTTCTCATGGTATCCAAATACTCGCAATGGCTAGCCAATATCGTACCTGTGCCGAAGAAGGAAGGAAAGGTCCGCATGTGCATCGATTTTCACAATTTGAACAGGGCGAGCCCAAAAGATGATTTCCCATTACCACACATCGACATCTTGGTCGATAACACAGCTAAGCATGGGATGCTCTCTTTCATGGATGGATTTTCAGGATATAATCAGATAAAGATACCAGAGGATGATCGAAAGAAGACAGCGTTCATTACCCCCTGGGGAACTTTTTGCTATCGAGTCATGCCATTTGGGCTAAAGAATGCCGGTGCAACATACCAGAGAGCTATGACTACACTATGTCATGACATGATGCAGCGAGAGATTGAAGTATATGTCGACAATATGATAGCTAAATCACTAGAGCGAAGCGACCATCTAGTGAACCTGTAGAAGCTGTTTGAAAGGTTGAGAAAGTATCGACTACGTCTAAATCCACATAAGTGCACATTTGGTGCTATGTCAGGGAAACTGTTAGGATTCATCGTCAACAGGAGGGGGGTCGAGGTCGACCCAATCAAAGTCAAAGCCATCACTGAAATGCCACCACCGTCTACCGAGAAGGAGGTTAGAGGGTTTCTGGGCAGAATACAGTATATAAGTCGGTTCATTGCACAGCTAACTCCAATCTGCACGCCCATCTTCAAGTTACTAAGGAAGAATTTGCCCGTTGAATGGAACGACGATTGTCAGGCAGCGTTCGATAAAATCAAAAGCTACCTCCTGAATCCACCTATTTTGGTACCACCTGAGCCGGGAAGACCACTCTTAATGTATCTCTCCACAACGGAAGTTTCGATGGGATGTGTCTTAGGTCAGCATGACAAGACTGGAAGAAGAGAGCAGGCCATCTACTATCTGAGTAAGAAATTCACCGATTACGAGATGCACTATTCTCACCTGGAGAAAGCATGCCTAGCCCTTGTATGGGCTACCCAGAGGCTTCGCCACTACTTGTTGTCTCAAGCAGTTGTACTTTTAGTCCGAATGGATACGTTAAAATACTTGTTCAAAAAATCGGCTCTCATTGGGCGGACTGCACGATGGCACTTGTTATTATCTGAGTTTGACATCACGTACATCACTCAAAAATGGATCAAGGGGCAGGCACTTGCTGATCATCTTGCTAATAATCCTTTACCTGACTATGAGCCGTGAAGAACTAAATTCCCAAGTGAAGATATCTTGTTCATGACGGAGGACGATACAGAAGAAGCAGAAGAATCATGGGTAATGCACTTTGACGGGGCTGCCAATGCCGAGGGTGAAGGAGTTGGCGCCATTCTGATTTCACCGAAAGGATCCCACATACCCGTCTCTATCAAGCACAACTTCCCTTGCACTAACAACATGGCTGAGTGCGAAGCTTGCACCGCTGGTCAGTAGGCGGCTCTTGATCTGAATGTAACTTGCCTTCAAGTATTTGGCGATTCAAAGTTAATCATATGCTAGACAAATGGCGACTGGAAGACAAAAGACGAGAAACTGATCCCCTATCATGAGCACCTCGAAGATCTGATAGCTTGCTTCCAAGAGGTGACTTTCTCATACGTCCCCCGGATAAGGAATCGCTTTGCCGACGCATTAGCAACTTTGGCGTCAATGATTGAAATCTCCTATGGTGTTGAGATGAAGCCGATCGTGATCGAGCAGAGGAATGAACCAGCCTTCTGCCTCCAGATTGAGGAACCTATAAAGCCTGATGATGAGCCACCTTGGTTCTCAGATATCAAGAATTTCCTCGAGACCCTAACCTTCCCAGAGGGTACATCCAAGACAGATCGACGAACCATTCAACGTCTAGCGGCAGGTTATGTCATTTGCGGGGAATGCCTCTACAAGCGATCGTACAATAACATCTTACTCAGGTGCCTCACTGAAAGTGAAGCGGTGAATATTATGAAAGAAATCCATGAGGGAGTATGCGGAGCCCACGTCTGCGGTCACATGCCCACCAAGAAAATTCTGCGGCAAGGATACTTCTGGACCACTATGGAATCAGATTGTTGCAAGCATGTTAAAAAATGCTACAGGTGTCAAGAACACTCCAGTCAGATACACGATCCTACCATTGATCTTCACTACATGACCACTCCTTGGCCATTTGCTACCTAGGCCTTGACGTTGTCGGAATGACTAATCCAAAAGCATTAAACGGACATCGGTTCATCCTCGTCGCCATTGAATACTTCACCAAGTGGGTAGAAGTAGTGTCATATGCCAACATCACTGCCAGTCATGTCAAGAAGTTTCTCAAGAACAATATTGTGTGCCGATTTGGAGTACCCCAGGATATCATCACGGACAACGACACAAACTTTACGAATAAGCGCATCCGAGACTTCTGCGAGCAATATAAGATCAAGCACCATCGCTCATCCCCTTATTAGCCTCAAACTAATGGAGTCGTGGAAGCCACGAACAAGACAGTCATCCGCATCCTTGAGAAAATGGTCATCACTTATCAAGATTGGAGCGAGAGGCTGCCATTCGCTCTATGGGCCTACAGACCGTCGATCCGTACCGCTACAGGGGCAACACCATTCTCCCTTGTGTATGGAACCGAGGTCGTCCTCCCAGTAGAGGTTGAAGAACCCTCGCTCCGAATCCTCATGGAATCAGGCTTATCGAAGCAGAGAAAGAGAGATCACGCTTTGATCAGCTAAACTTATTGGACGAAAAGAGACTCCTAGCCTTGTGTCACACTCAAGTTTACTAGGGGCGAATCGCACGCGCATACAATAAACGTGTTCGTGGTCGAGATCTAAAGGTAGGAGACACTGTGCTGAAGAAGATCTTCCCATCCCTTCATGCCGATCTAAGAGGAAAGTTTAGGCCGAACTGGGAAGGACCATACGTCATTCGAGAAGTGCTGCCAGGATATGCCATCCGCCTCACCACCATGGACGGAGATCATCTTCCTGAGCCCATCAACGCTGGATACGTCCGACGGTTCTACTCTTAGTCTATCGCGATAAGGTAAGTATTGATGAAACAGATACGTGACTGCTTAAGAACCACCCGAAAGAGGCCATCATTCCAAGCATAGTAGCCAAAAAGCATCCCTAAAAATGATGATACCCTTTGCTACCCCATTTGAGCCTGGATCTTTCTTTCAATAAACCCATTCCCCCAAAAAATATATATATACGTATACATATACCAAAAAAAAGAGAGAAAAGATGAAGTAGAGTTACTATCAAAATCCAAAAAAAATCAAAAAAGCAAAACCTCAAAAAGGGATTGCCTGAAATGAAGCTGAGAGAACAAAAATATAGAAGAATCATGGGGCATGTACAGTAAAACCCCCAAGGAAGAAAGTATGTTGAGAAAACTGAAGCCGTATCAAGGAAACCCTTTTAGCCCAGCATACCTTCAAATCCTAACCTAACCCATGACCAAGCTACACCCTGAAGGAAGCCCTCTTAGTAGGTTCGCAAGCAGTCATAATATCTGTTAAGTCAACATGAGCCGAGTCGAGATGACACGAACGTAATGCTATGGCTATGGAAGTGACATCCAAAATATATAAGAAAAAAAAAAAAAAAAATACAAGCTCAAAGCAAGATGGACGTGGTGAAAACCCGAAAGGGTGTTATGGGTAAAAACAGCGAGTTTGTGCGGACTAGGTGAAAACCCGAAAGGGCGCTTGGGGTAAGAGAGCTAAACCCATGGACGTGGTGAAAACCTGAAAGGGCGCCACGGGTAAAAAAAAAATGGGGGAGATAAATGAAAAAAAAAGGAATTGAAGAGGAAAGGGTTGGACTGATTGAGAAGATTGATGTTTGAGGAACCCTTTTGTTACTCTTCCTGTACCCTCTTGTCCGACTGGGCCGCTCATGCTAGTATGAATTGGGTCGAGACCATAATTGTCATTGTGAAACCCGCACCGCCAAACATATGGCCCGAGGCAAGGAGAAAGGTTTAACTCAATCCAAAGGGATCAACGTTTCGGCCTTGGTAAAATCTTAAAACTCACTCATGATCGATTGCATGAAAGAGTTCGACTATGCTCAAAATGGGACCCGTTACTCCGTCTCACTATCAAGGCATCAAAAATTAAAAAAAGAAGAAAAGCCAAAAAAAAAAAAAAAAAATCAAGAAAAATCCAAACACCAAAAAATGTGTATATATATTTCTACTCATTTTTATGTTCATATTTCCAGCATCATATTTCAATCTCAAAAATGAAGAAAAATAATAAAAAATCTCTAAAAAAAAAATCCAAAATAAATATATATTGAAAATGAAAAAGTGTAGGTAGAAATCTACTTTTTCTTCTATTGTTTAGGATAAATTTTCTTTATATGTATAAACAAAAAAGGGACTAACGTTTTCTTGAGAGTGTGCAGGAACATCACACGGTCCAAAGCCTCGAAGTTGGCAACTTCTCAGCGATGGACAAATCAGATAAAGCATCTCACCACCAACGTCAGGTTTTAAAAAAAATAAATAAATTGATGTTGAAAATCATTTTGAAAAGAAAAAGAAATCTATGTTTTCATGCGACGTATAGCTACGCACATGCGTGTTTTGATGCGGTAAAATGTCAATATTTTATCGACAACGCAGATGTGCAAAATTAATGTCCTAGGTCAAAGGTTCACCTTGGATCCATGGATCCTACTTCAAGGTAGGAGCAACGGTATCGGTCCCAATCAAACTGTCGATGTTTCGATTGGGTCAACTCCATTGCTAAATCTTTTGAGCGATGAGCGTTCTGTTTTGGATTCGTATGAACTTGAGTTGTCTTAAGCTTTAGATTCTCTGTTGAAAAAGGTCAATCATTGGTTGAGACCAACCTGTTGAGAATGAGATTATGTGTCAATCAAACAATGTGCAACCATGCATTCAGAAGAGTTCATTTCTCTTTTATTTTCTGCAGGCTTAAAACCTGTATGGGCAGTAGTATCACTATAAAGTGTACGCCATGCATCTGGGTATCCGTATGATGGTCGTTTGTCCCCATAAATTGTACCCTAGCGGGTCCAGGTCGGGGCTTCCATCGCCTTTGTTCTTGGTTATTGCCCCTGATGGGTGCATGATTATGCGTAGTTAATTGATGATTATGATCATTGTCAATAGAGGCCAGGATTGGATGCCCCATTTTGGGAGGTGCCCAATGTTTGGCTGGATCTGTTCAAGGAAGTCGAAACTAGATACTCGGGGTCATGTAGATCTGGGGCACGTTTTGAAAAATGGCATGCACTCCTAAAAAGCGTTATGGCATCTATTCACTTCGCTCAAGTGGTCATGCTAAATAAACTTTGGGATCGATGGGTTCGCCCAAAGATCTCAAACCCTGCTTTCTGCAGGGGCACCCGCGAATAATCTAATGAGGTCATCAAATGCCTTGTAGGATTAGACGCAAACTGTGGAGCCTTGCGTATGTTTACTTCGCGCCTATCTTTGAATGTGGGTCGATCACCCCTCCTACTTACGAAGTTATTGCATTCAGAATGAATCTCGAACATCAATCACCTTCAAAACATCTCGAGAGGCGAACGTTTTTCCCAGCTATTGGGTTTTTGCAACTCATGCCACCTCGGTTATGCCCAGTAATGTCGCTAAGCGCTTGGGAACCGATGACCTCGAGAAATGAATGATTAGCATAACACTCCAGGGCTTTCGTATTCTCACCGTGTTACTCACTTGATGTTTGAAGTTTGTTCTGAATATAGTGAACCCGTCAGTATTGCCTTGGGCCTCTTCGGATGTCTCTTTTCTTTGGCATACAATCACCAGTGATCGGATACCAAAGAGGGGCATCTGTAGACACCCAAATTTGGCCCAAGGCCCGATCGAAACACCTTTCGAGAGAGGCGCAATTCTGAGCTTTTGATTGCATATATGGAACCCTCAGGAATCACCCCAGACCCTTAGAAATCACCCTAGATCCCTTAGGAACCTACCTTGAACCTTTAGAAACCAATCCCGACCCTTAAAACCCATTCCGAACCCTAAACCGAACCTTCCCAGGCAATGGATGAAGAATGGTGCACCAGGACTGGCTGAGGTATTCTACTAATATCAAATATCATATACCATTGGAAAGAGGACTTCTCTAGCTTTCCAACGAGCCAAGAATCACCTCAATCGGAGTTGTACATCAAACGTTATGACCATTTGAAAATCGGGCTTTTTTTCGGAGAGATTTTTGCCTGGCGCAACTATTAGTTGCGCCAGTCATATGAACAGTCACTATGGGTTTTTGACCTGAATTTCCTGTTTGGGGTTTGACTTGTTGACCACCTCAACCTTTGGGGTGTGTTTTGGTAGTCCTGTTGCACCCATTCCTTACCTATTTGCAACCCTCCAAGTGGCTTAAAGCCTCACCCCATCATCCACCATTAGAACCACCTTCACACCTTTCCAAGCTCTCCAAATCTTAGGAAACCTTAGATTTGAGATTACCTAATTCCTAACTCCAATTAGCATCTAAGTAGCCTCCTAATCCACTCATTTCCTATAAATAGAGCCCCCCACCCCTTGGTTTAAGGGTTGAGAAATTTGCTTAAGAGAGAAAGAGCTCAAAGTAAGAAGTTCTTCCTCCCTTTTGTGTACTATTTTGATCCAAATTTCAAACTTCCAAAACCTCTTCCCAAGCTTGTTCTTACATCCAAAACCCATAGCCTAGGTGTGTGTGATCCCCTAGCCTCCCTTCCCTACCTCTTAGCTTTAAGTCTTAGGATTTAGAACCCCATTTTCCACCATACAAGGCCTTCAAGAGCTCATCAAAGCAAGCCACGTAAGGCTCCTCTACGGTGCTACAAGGGCCCGAGGGCTCCGACTCTCCCCTTTCTTCTCCTATCTCTTTCTAGCTCCCTCCATCCTCTCATTTGTGCTGTTATGCCGCCGACTTTTCGGTAGGAACGGAGGGGCACAAATAGGATTCTAAGCCCTTTTGGGCAAGAGGAAGCTATTTTCCTTGCTTCTACTTTATTTTATTGTTGGCCATTAGTAGAGGCCATGTTAAGCAGGTTGATCGGGTGCCTAACACCTTCCTAATCGATAACCGAAGCCCCTACCCAAGAGCCTTTGGTGTGGACCGGATTCAGAGTCATATTTTTAGCACTTGTACTCATAAAAATGAACTAGGTATCCTGGGACACCGAAAGCTTCGGGTGGCGACTCTATATTTTTTATCGTTAGAGAGCGCATCGTCGCGATGGGATCGTCTCGATTCCCACAGTTGCACAATTATATAAAAGATTATATATACAAAAAAAATTATTTTGATTTCCGGGTGTATGCATCATGCCCAGTCTCGAAGTCTAGACTATTTTGAATACGACCTAGAAATTGAGCGGACTCTCCTGCGCAAACTCACATTAAACCGATCCTCTGCAAGAGATCCTCAAACCATGGCTGACGAGCTTTCAATGGAAGCGCAATTCAGCCCTACAGTATTGACCAAGCCCTCTTGTATAGTTATACCCGAGGCAGCTGAAGGTCAAAACTATGAAATCAAGCCCCACGCACTTCAAACTCTACCTACTTTTCATGGGCTTGATAGGGAAGATCCTTACCAACATGTGAGGGACTACATAGAACTTTGCACAATGTTGCAGACCATGACCAATAAAGAAGCCATAAGACTACATCTGTTCCCTTTCTCTCTCAAAGATAGAGCGAAGGCATGGTTAGTTTCACTACCGGCCAGAAGTATAACCATTTGGGAAGATTTATAGTCCAAATTTTTGGGCGAATACTTTCCAATTGATAGAACAAATCAAATTTGCCAAGCAATCCAAGGCTTCAGGCAAAAGCCCGGAGAATTATTTCATGAGAGTTGGCAATGGATGAAGGATTGGCTATGAAAATGTCCTCATCACGAGGTGCAAAATTGGTCTATAGCATAAAGTTTCTACCAACGTTTGACTGAGACTAATCAGTCCACAGTCGATGTCTTAAGTGGAGGAGCCTTCATGGCTCAAAACGGCCTGCAGACTTGGAATTTATTCGAGAAACTGGCCAACACTTCAAAGTAAAACAACCTTTTTTGTAGACTGATCCAGATATTGCTTGTCATACCCCACTCGTAAGAGGAGGGGTTTATGAGATCAATAAAGACAAAGTGAAAGTTGAGGATGATATGAGTGCAAAAGTTTTAGCCCTTGAGCAAAAAATTACCACACTCATGAATTCCAACCCAAACACTCTAGATAGATCCGCAGCAAACCATTCCAATTGCCAGACTCACACATATACTGAAAACCCTGTTGCGCCACAATACTAAGTGATGGTGGAAACAAAATAAGTAATGGCTTTTTAGAGGAGAGATGACCAGAATACATACAACCCGTCATGGAGAAATCATCTAGGATTTAACTACGGTTCCACTGTAGGAGACAACTAACACCAACAGCTGTGCAGCCCTGATTTCTCTAGACCCATGTTTTCCACCAGAGACCCCAAATACAGACAGCATAATCCCAAATTGGACCACAGAGCAATACGTCTGATGCTATGATTGTTCAAATCCTTCAAGATTCGCATCAATAGTCGCACCAGCTTTCAAAAGATTTGTACCAACTTGCTCAATTCTCTCAGACCATTCATTCACATACTAAGTCCATCACAAAGCTAAAAAGCCAGATTAGACAACTAGCTTTGCAAGTGGCAAGGAGAGAAAGTGGCCAATTACCTACGCAGCCAATAAATAATCCTAGAGGCCAAGCTTTCCTAGAGGAGACTGTTGCTCCCCATAATACAAATTAAAAGACCCTCATGGATCGTCGAGCTACCGACTCATCCGTAGCACCAAATGTAAAATATGTAGACTACTTCACTTATTATTATTTTTTCTTTATTTATTTTTTTTAAGTATCATACTGCGACCTAAATAGTTGAAAAATGATAGATCGTAATTTATACTTACTGTTTATTAGAACGGACAATCGTATGGATTTACGATTGATCGTGAGTGTGTTTAAACAAGAAGAGCAGTGATTACGACTCTTAAAGGCTAGAATCAACCTATGATTTTAGGTAAAACTTAGGTGATGACTGGCTTAGCAAGTCATCACTGAAAATTGGACACATATATTCGTAAAAAAAGGGGATATGTCGGTTCCATTTTCAAAACCCTTCAGTCTTTTCTCTCCTAGACTTTCCTCTCTTTTTCAAATCCTGGCATAATCTTAACTGTTCTACTACCAATCCAACCATATATTTTCTTAAAAAATCCCTTTTGCCTTTCATTTCATTTTAAGAGAACCTTACGAGCAACTTTATCACATAATTTTAAATTTGGGTTTCAATCATCGACAAGGTAAGGGAACGATTTTTAATGGAAAGGTATTTGAATGGGTTGCTTAAATCTTGGTTTTAAAGTTTGATTAATAATGACTGATTAACTTTTATAGAAAAATGATGAACGAACAGGGCAAGCAACAGAGGGAAGACAAGGGAGACGAGGAAGGCAATAATTCTGATAACGCCCCAATCATTCATCGTATTGCATGGTTTGTTGCTATTAAAGCTAAATCAAAAGCAACAGCCTTTCCCAAGAAGAAAACCAAATCTTTAGGGGTAGTTATCAGAGAAGGTCCCACAGACACTACTAAGAAAGATCTAGTGTCTATTCCAAAATGGGGGCCCAAATTAGAAAAAGGTAAAAAGGCAACATCCTTTGATATACCAGTGGATAAACTCCCTACTGCAATAAAGCAACACATCGTGGGAGTCGAGGTTGCAATGGATATTGACGCCTTGGAAAAATTGGAAATGGGGGGAGAGGCAATAAAGTATTTTAAGGATGCAGGGCTCCACTATTTTCTAAAACTTGGAGTTACTCAAGTCTACCATAGATTGGTAAGACTATTTTATGCAAATATGAGTAATAGCAGCAAGGGACCAGTCCCAACTCTGTCAACAACCATTGATGAATTTCCAATTTTGATTATAAAAGCAATGGTTGTTGGGATGATGAATGCACTTCTAGAAAGGCATGGGCTGTCCTTTGGCACTCTTAACACGAATATCCTTTGACCTTCAGCCGAGACCATGCCAAATTTTATTCAAATGGCCATAGATTTGCTAGGCAAACCACCAAATGATAAATCATTTTTTTTACGTAAAGACTTAGAGGAACGAAACTTATCCCTTCTCTTTTTCGATGTTTTAATCCACAAAACTGTTCACCCCAAGGGACATGGGACCCAGCGAAGAGCCCTTTTTACAAAAGCCTTATACCTAATGGAACACCGCTATTGGTTTGATGTTCCTTCTTACTTTTTGGAGGTAATGAACACAGTGAGGGAGAAGTTACCTCAAAAGAAATATCAAACAAACAAATTATATCTATCCTTTGGTGGGTTAATTATAAATCTGTTGGTAAATGGGGGATATAATATTGATCCCAAGGAAAAAATATTGCCCCCTAATAACGAGATCCTGACTCCTCAGACCTACCAGAGAACTCTAAGTGTTGCGAATAAAAAAATGATCCCTATCACGACATAACCAACGCAGGTCTTATACAATTTAGAAACCACCCAAGTACAATTAGAAACTGTCATAGAACAGACAACAAAATTTGAGACCAATGAAGCAGTGATAATGGAAGAAGGTGTGAGCTCTTCTACTCCACCTCTTGAAAAGGCAAAGAGCAGCTTCCCAGTGTCAGTGAGAATATTTGAAGACAAAAATACTAGTTACAGACCAAACCGGTCTGTATGACCCTACTTTGAATTCCCCAATATGACCTGTTTTTCCCCTTTCAACAAAGGCAACTACATTGCTTAGTACCACAGAAGCAAAACCTGAGAATCCATGTATTTCAGCACCAGAAGCAAACAATTCGGCAAAAAATCCTAACATAGAAACCACTCCTAAGAGAGATGAGCAAATTGACGGGTTGATACTTCTAGCCATAATCCTAAACAGGCAGAGTTTGTCATTCCACCAACTGCCCCAGAGGTTACAGAGCAGACTCTAATATTTAACATTGCAGTGGAAGGACCAGGAATTAAGACTCTAAGGATGGGTTTTGTCGAGTTAATAACCTAGGGAATATCTCCTCTAGTCACAACTACATCAGCACAAACTTTCTTCAAAACACTAAGTAACCTGGAGAGAAGACTGACATGAGTAGAACAATGGCAGAGCACCAACGCACCAAATCTAGTGTCAGTGCCAAGAGCTATGAAGAAATTAATAGAAGAATTTACAAGATTGAGAAGTAGAGTCATCGACGTTATGCCCACTGCTCAAGAGAGACATGAAATAGTTGAAAATTTAAAAGACAAGCTGTAAGAGAGAAACATGCACAATGGATTGATGATGCAAATAAAGGAATCCAGGAAGCCACTGCATCCTCCCAAGCACAGATAGTAGAGCTACTGACCTAAAATAATGCACTAAGGAACAATAAACAAGCATGGGAGGTTGAGAGAAGAGCATATCAAGATAAAATGGTTGAGTTGACGGCACAATATGGAGAATTCATAGCAGATCCAAATTTTAGAGAAACAACACGAGAAAAGGCCCATAAGGAATATGAACAGACCCTGAACAGATTACTAAATGAAAAGACTCAAGAACTAAACGATAGCTCAAGGGAAATCAGTTAAACTATAAGAGGAAAAAGATTCCATGATTTTTGTGCAGGACAAAAGGAAAAGACTGAGTCCATCATAAAGAAATTCTGCGTCACAGTGACAAAAGAGAAAGCTATTTCTAAAAAACTAAGGGACAAAAATGACGCTAAGTTTGTTGTTATTTGCCAACTCCAAAGTGAAGCGAAAGAAAAGGGTAATGAGTTGCGAGCATTAAAAGAGAAATATGTAGCATTAATAGCAGAGAAGGAAGACATCTCTGTCTCCTATAAAGCTGCTGACAAAGAACCAAAACCAGTGCCTACGGCAGAGGAAAGTTCTAATTGTTCCACGATCATAATGACAGACTCTAATGAAGAATTGTCCAGTAGTCATTCTCTAATACTGGCCTTACAAGAACCAGCTCGACCAAACTTATCAATCGTATAATACTCATCATCCTCAAGTAAGTGACAGAGAAAAATCTAGATCATTAAAGCCTCATAGGTAGGAAAACATTAAATATTTTGAAATATTTACTTTTCAATTATTATAAACATTTAGTTCATATATAAAGTTTTCTTTTTGACTAATTTACTAACAATGCTACTAACATTTAACATTTTAGTTCCAAAGAACCAGTAGTGTTTTTCTTCGAAGTTTAGGGGAAGATTTTTTATTCTTCTTATAGATTATAAAACCGGTAACTAACCTAGTAGTAAAATAAGGTAATATTTTTCCTGTGTGTCCCATGTTTCACACAATGAGGATATTGTCCTAAGTACGTTTGGGGGGGATACATATCAATTTTGATAGTATAGTTTTTCACAATTTTCTTTAGAGATTTATTTTATGAGAAATTAAGAGAGTTAATCATTATATGAGAATTATGAAAAAATATGAAAATCTAAAATTCTTAGCAACCCACCATAGTAGTAGTTCAAAAATTAAAATAAAAATAGTTACAATTCAAAGTAAAGCATCTCTAGAATATTGTGTCAGAGAATGTTTGAAACTATACGATTGAAATGAATTGCAAATATTTTAGATTATAGTTTCAAAATCATATAACCAGTGAGCTATAGAGCCTATTTCCTCATTTATTCTGAGAAAGAGAGACTGTTTTATTCATGCTAAATTTTTCTTGAACTTTTCTAATATTTGAAATCGCATAATGTTGAACTCAGAATCAATATATTATGTAAATATGATGATTTATTTATTTACAACAGTCTATTAAATATATGAAAGCAATAACACATCCATATTAGTAAATCGTGAAAATGACAAAAGGCCATCTGTTGTTAAACCAGAGCCAAAAAGCCAAAAATCTTAAAACATTTCACCTTTTGAACCCATATTAGAAGCTTAAAAACTAAATTTCTTTGTACCAAAATTTTATAAACCTTTAACCATATGTACTACCCAAACCTTTCTACCTTTAACCCTTATAATTTCTGAGAGTTTAGAATGTAAAAGGAGAGAAGAGGGAGTGAAAGGAGTATATGCGTAATAGATAAAGGATCTGCTAAAAGGGTACAAGTAAGAAGAAATACAATCGTATGGGAAAAGAAATAAAAGAAATCGTAAAAAGACGATTCCATGAAAAAAAAAAAAGAGAAGTAAAAAGCTTCCAACTAGAAAAGAAAACTGGGATTTATACTGGAAAAGAAATGGGAAGAAGTTATAAAAAATAAGGATATTTACTGAAGCTAAAAAATATAGATGAAGAAGAGAAGGAAGAGCTAAATTCTCATGAATAATTTTGAATCCTCTTTACCTTTTTTCTTTGAAACCTTTTGAAGACCTAAAGCCCCATTACAAGCTGAAGGAAAGACGTTTATGATTTATGATTTGTAAGAATATGAGTCTAGTAGAGATATATAAAATAGATACTATGAATAAATGAAGAAGTAATATGAGCAGAGCTGATTATCCTTTCCATGAGATTAATATTCTTAACTAATTGGCTGATAAAATTTGCATATATATCTTCAATATTGTGAGAACTTAAAAGTTTGATTATTTTTCAGAGTATGCCAATAAGTGAGAGTTTAAATGAAAATATTTTCTAAAAACTACAGTTTAGAAAAATCTATGATGAATAAACTTTCCACTGATATGCACACACTCCACGCTATACCGAATTGAAATTATTGAGTTCTGATAGAGGATTATTATGATGATGGAAAGCTAAGGATAAAAGATTTGAAATTTTTTGAAAAATAATGAACATCTAATGATTGACTGAGTAATTAATATATAAAAATCTAAATTTAAAATTTTTATTTTTAAAAAATATTTAAAATAACCTAAAAATATAGGAAGTTTGTAGGTAACTTCATTGAAAACCTTCAGAAGACTACAACTCCCGCACTAGGGATCACCTAGGAGTTTAAAGACTTGTTGCATTTTCTAAATGCAATTGTGCTCCCTACGAAAGTGGTATTTAAATTTTAGGATTGTTTAATTTTCCTTGTTTGCTAGGGACTACCAAAGCTTAAGTTTGGGGGTGTGATCAGCCACATAATTTACCATTTTATCACCCTTAATTTAGTAATACTAGGCTTTAGTTTGTTACTAATAAGTTACTGATGTGCAGATATTAAAAATAAATAGTAAAAGAGAGCCTAAGTATTAATATTCATCAAAGTGAACTCAAATAGCAATAAGAATGACAATTGAGCATGTAAAGAAGATTCGCCTAGACAAGAAAGCTGAGAAGTCATATTTAATGATTTTGCACTACTACTAAAGTAAAAAGAAGAAAGAAAGAAATAAGAAATCATAATTTTATGATTCTTTAAAAAGACGATTCTTCAAAAGTGACAAAAGGGTAAAGACGATACAGAAGAGAAAAGTAATGAATCATGAATAGAAAATTGTCCAGTATGAAAGCCATGAAAGAAGAGAAAATCGTGATTTACAATTTTCCAAAAAAGCTATAAAGAAGAAATTGTTATCTAGGATTTCCTAAAAATAGAAGCTTTCCTATTTACTGTAATTGCTGCTGATCACGTGAGAGCTATCACTGCCATGAACAAAATTAGAAGTTCAGCTGATCACGAATCTAAAAAGATTGATGAAGATATACTCCGAAGGACTATATTGCTGAAGATTAAAGAACCTTCTAGTAGAGCATCAACTAAAGAAAGCAATGAAAAGATGAAATTAGAAGTAGAGTTATATTAGGATAGTTTTTACTTCTTTTAGTAGATTTAGAACTTGTAAATTAACTCCTTAGGATCTATAAATAAGAGAGCCCGATGTAGGAATAATCATCGAAGAATTTTAGCATCAATTGACACCAGAGGTTGAATTTTTTTCCGATCAGTGGTGTAAAATAGTTAGAGTAGATTAGATATCAGAAGTTTCTCAAGAGCAATTTGTGACTGCAATTGAGTGCTGAAGATTAGAGTAGATATCTGTAATTTCTCAGGAGCAATTGACGATTGTGGCTGAGGGGTGAAAGATATATTTTACTTTACTTTTTAGTTTAAATTTACAGCCTTATAAACATCTCCAAGTTTTAATTTGAATTAACGACTCAGGTTAGAATTTGCAGATTAGTGTAACAGTTTTTACTTTTCCATCTTCAGTTTTCTAAGGTTTGATTGATACCCAGATTTTAGAAAGTTGTTGATTAGATTAAATCTGTATTGATAGGATCTTAGACTTGATTGACGACCAATGATAAGAAACTAAAGATATGGTGTAATGGTACTATTTATTTTCATAAATACCCGATAGCTGAAGATTGGGATTGACGACCTCAATTAGAAGGACTTAGATTTATTTTATGCACTTTAGATTAAAGCAAATTCTTTTATTCATATTTCTCCAATAGATTAGATCTTAAAGATAAATAGAAGTTTTTAAATAAGGATTTAAATAGAAGATATAAATAAGAAGTAATTAGATAGACAAACTTCCTCATGGGAACGATCCTATGCTAGTACTATGATTTCTATTGTGCACTTGCAATAGGTTAAGACTTGAATTTAATATAATTTTAATATACATATTAAGTCGATTAGGAGGCTTTGAGAGGCCTTCCAAATTGTGTAGGACTTGATCATTTCATCCATCATGGCCATGGGATTGGGTAAGGGGGTGGATGTAAATGGTCCATATAGTGAGGTGGAAGAATGGGGTATGGATGGGATGGGTGTATGGGAAAAATTGGACATGGCCCGGGAAAAATCGGGCATGACCTAGGTAGATGGGGAGATATGTGGTGGATTTGGAAAATTGGGCATGGTATGGGTGGATGTGGAAAAATAGGGGTTGTTTAAATTGGATGTGGGGAGAAAATGGGTCACATTAGGGTTGGGTGTGGGAAAATTTGGGGCATCTTGGTTTGATGTGGGAGGATTGGGAACACTTTGATTTGAGGTGAAGGGAGATGGGGTAGTATGTGGGATGGATGTGGAAGGTGAATTGGAGTGGACATGGGGGGAAAGGGGAATGGATTTTGAGGAAATGTGGAAGATGTGGGTAGAAATATGGGTGCACCGAAGGGCCCGGTGATGGTAAATGGGGGTTGGGGAGCATGGTGGGGATGAATAGGGATCGGCATAAGCCTGATCAACCACCCACGACATGGTTTGTTGGCGGGTTGGGTATGGGTTCCTCGGGTGAGGACCAAAAATTCGTCTTCTCCTCCCTTACGAGACGACGGAGGGTAAGGCGATGCCATTGTGCCGGCACCACAAGCTTTCTATTTTAATTTTTCTTTATCTTTTTTATTTTTGTGGCTTTAAGTTTTTGAAATGACAAAACAGAAATCTCCCTTGATTTAAAGTGGGGATTTTATCCGGGGCCCTAGGGAACTCCCTTTTCAGACGGCATTCACGTCTTTGATGTCTCCCAGGGCGGGATCCCGATGCGCTTCGGAAGAAACAAAGGGAGGCCTTTGTTCTATGTGAAGGCACAAAAATCTGCACAACGACCCGATCCCCTAGAAGGGTCAATAAAAGGGTGACCTTTTTGTCCGATGAGGGCATTTGGGTGTTGAAAGGTAGGGGAATAATCGGGAGTATGAAAATTGCTAAGCGGGGGACTCAGGAACAGTGGAGAGGGGCTCAGATTCGGGCTACCTAACTAGAAATAGGCTTAGAGTATGTATTATATACGCTAAGCCAAAAATCTGGAGATTTGGGCTTAGCGTGTATATTATTCACGCTAGGAAAAACCTGAGGATTTTTGGCCTAGTGTGTATATTATACACGTTAGAGCAATTCTGGGTATTTTTGTCTTAGTGTGTATATTATACACGCTAGGCAAAAATAGAGTATATAAAAAAAAAATTGATAGCAACACCAGGCCCGAGATTGGTCTATTTCTTTTAGTTTTCTAGAGGCAATGCTTCTGAGGACTTTTTTTTTTTTATTACTTCGGGTCCCTACTCTTCGAACCTAGGGATACAAGGCCAATTCGAGACAACTAACAGACTTCCTAAGGGTTTTAAGCTTTGCAACCAGATCGGTCACCCACCCGATATACCTCCAGTGTAACACCCTGCATTTTTCGCCACACACACCTTTCAGGGTACTTGTTTTATGTAAAGATCGAGGTGTTAGGAAGTGTGATTTACTCTTTGATACCATAATGCAACTGTAATTCACGTCATGAGACGATCTAACGGCGCAGGTTTTAGGTAAGGAAAACACCCGGGTTGTCACAGTTGGTATAAGAGAACTCCAGCCAGCAAATATGGAACTCATGACTATCAGGTAGAAAGTGCTCAGCGGAAATTGCCTGGACTTCTCAATGAAGGGCGACGGAGCCTTGAAATTTATAGGACGTCTGTGCGTACTATCTAATGTTGAGCTGAGAAGTGAAGTGTTGGAAGAAGCACATAAATCAATGTATACCATACATCTGGGCAGCACTAAAATGTACCAAGACCTCAAAAGGATTTTCCGGTGGCAAGGAATGAAAAGAGTTATCGCAGAACATGTGACGAAATGCCTAGTCTGCCAGAAAGTTAAGGCCGATCATCGACATCCGTTTGGTCTACTCCAGCTACTATCAATTCCCCAATGGAAAGGGGAGAACATCTCCATTGATTTCATCCTCGGGCTACCACGAACACAGAAAGGACACAATGCTATATGGGTGATTATTGACCGATTTACCAAATCTGTGTATTTCCTACCCTATACCGCACGCTATATGTAGACACCCAAACTTGGCCTAAGGCCCAATCGAAATACATTTCGAGAGAGGCTCACTTCCGAGCTTCTGATGGCATGTATCAAACCCTTAGACACCTCCCCAAAACCTTAGGAGTCATCCCAAACCCTTAGGAATCACCCCTGATCCCTTAGAAACCTCCCCAAACCTTTAGAAACCAATCTCAACCTTTAGAACCCATTCCGAACCTAAACTTAACCTTTTCGAGAAATGGATGAAGAGGGGTGCATGGGACTAGCTGAGATCTTCTACTATAATAAAATCATATACCTTAGAAAATTAGAAGTCTCCAACTCTCCATCAAGCTAAGGATCACCCCAATCGAAGCTGTATGCAAAACGATATGGCATTCCGAAGTTTGAGACAAATTTGAGGTTTTTAGGTGGGGAACCCTAAGGTTTTGGCACAAGTAATACTTGCGCCAGGCCATTTCTCCTCAGAAATGTCCTGACGCAACTAATAGTTGAACTAGCCTACATGTGGGTCCCACCTCGGGCATTCAACTTCCCAAACCCATCTTTGACACTGTTTTACTGTACATAAGCTTTGCGCATCTATTAATTACGCCAGGCTTTGCTAAAGTAACCCTAGTTTTTGCTCAAATTTTGAGATTGGGGTTTGACATGTTGACCATCTTGACCCCCTGAGCGTGTTTCACTTATTCTGTTGCACCCTTTCCTATTCTATGTGCAACCCTTAAGTGGTTTAAAATACTAACCTATCATCCACCATTGAAGCTAGTTTTCACAGCTTTCCAAAAAACCCTAGGAAACCTTAGATGGCTAGATTACCTAATTCCTAATCCAATTTAGCCTCTAAACACTCTCCTAACCTCTCCTTTTCCTATAAATAGAGAGGCACCCCTCCCTTTGAAAGGGCTTGAATTTTTGGAAAAAAAAGGAGATTAAGAACTCCCTCTCTCTCCCCTTTAGTGCCCTTTTGGATACAAATTCCAGAACAACAAACCTACCCTTTGACCATGCCTTTCATAAAAAACCTCTTAGTTTAGGTGTGTGCTATCCTCTAACCTTCTCCCTCTATCTCTTAGCTATCAAGCCCTAGGAGCTAGAACCCTTCATTCCACCATACAAGCCATCGGAAACTCACCGAAGCATAACTACGCAAAGGCCCACGGCGGTGCAACAAGGGCCCGAGAGCTCCAACTCTCCCATCTATTCCTCAACCTTCTCGGTTCTTTCTCTATCCAGCATTTGTGCCGTTATGCCGTCAAAATTTCGATAGGAATGGAGGGGCACAAATAGGATCTTAGTGCCTTAAAGGCAAGGGGAAGGGCTTTTTGCTTCTTTATTTTTATTCTTGTTTTGGCCATAAGTAGAGACCGCATTAAGCGGGTTGATCGGATGCCTAACACCTTCCCGATCGATAACCGAAGCCCCTACCCAAGAGCCTTTGGCGTAGTCTGGTGATTCAGAGTCATGTTTGTGGCACTTCGGTGCTTATAAAAATTGATTTGGGTTTCCCAGGACACCGAAATCTCCAAGTGGCGACTTTAAATTTTTTAAGAGAGTGTACATCGTCGCGATGGAATTGTTATAATTCCCACGGTTGCACAGATGGCGACTCTACTGGGGACTAGCTAGTAGAGCTTTCACTTGAATTTGGCCTTTTATTTTTTATTTTACTAACCTTTTGCTGATTTTTTACTGTTTTTACTCACCCCTACAAATACGACGTTTACTCACCCCTACTTTTATGTCATTTACATGCCTTAGCTGATCGGCGGGCCTAATTGCGCATAGTCCTTACTTTTCTTACGTTTTTAGTCATTTCAGTGCCTTAGCCGATTGGCTGGCCTACTTACCCCTTGCAATTTAATTTCTTTACATTTCTGTCATTTAAGACGCCTTAGCTATTTAGCAGGCCTACGTGCGCATTTACATTTCTACAAACATATTCCAACGGTGGACGCCGACCCATATAGGCGGCACAGGATCATCACCCCCGGTCTTTGAACTTAACAAAACTCCCATAAAATCAAAAAATTAAAATTGAACCAACAAGGGGGACTTAATCAATTTTTGCAGGGTAGATTTTTACAGGTTGGATTTTTCTAGGCACACATACAACCTCCCGGTTCTTAGTACGGCAGCAGCCCCTAGTGGTGATGATCCAGAAAAGTTCCAACCCACCTAGTACCTGAGAAAGTGCTTGCGCTTGAGGTATATCCGGTGAGTAACCTTCTCACTACTTAGCCTAAAACCCGTGGGAAGTGAGTGCTAGTAGACCCGCACCAGCCTTGTATCCCTTAGGTTCGGTGAGGAGAGACCCATTGCAATTAAGAGACCAGTCCCCGGAAGCATTACTTCTAGAAAACCAACAGCAAAGACCAAAATCTGGGCTGTTATTCTGCTATCAAAACAATTGCCCCCACACTTTATACCTGCCACATCTATTACATGCACCAAGCCTGGAATCCCCAGATTTGCATTAGCACATGTAATAGTTGCGCCAAGCATAATTTTGCCTAAGATTGGCTTGACACAGGTAATTCAAGTGCCCAGTGTGATTTGTTCCTACCAGACAATGCAATCCGAGTTTGTGGCCTATTTCACCATCCCGAAGTCCCTGATTAGTGATTTTAGTAACTCTATTTAGACCTCACAATTTTTGACACCCAATACGCTCCCGTCGGTCAAAGGAAGGTGACTTTTTTTTTACCTGTTCCAGGGGATCGGGTTGTTTGCATCGATTTTCGTGCCTTCAATAGATCAAACGGTTTCCCTTATTCTTCCAAAGCGCTTCGAAGTCTTTGTTGTGGGACCTATTTAGGGTATGAAAGCCACCCGAGATGGGAATTCAAAGGCCTCGGAATCTTTAATCATTTCATTTTCAAAATTTTCAAAAAAATTAAATAAGTCAAAAACCCAAAAATAGAGATTTATGGTGCCAACACAACGGCATCATCTCTCCCTCCGTCATCCCGTAGGGGAAGGAGGAAGCTTTACGGGGCCCACCTGAGGCACCCGTACTCTACCCAGTACTGAGCCATGTCGTGGGCGGTGGATCCGGCATACGCCGATTCGACTCATTCCCACCACATTCCCCTACCCATTCCCATGTGGAAGAAGTTTTCACATCCATCCCCCTTACCCAATCTCCCTTCATCGTTACCGGCCCATTTGGCGCCCCCATTCTCCCATCTACCACCTCCGAAAATGCCCAAAATTCAACCCCCCATTCCACATCATTTTCCCAAACCATGCCCATTCCCCCATCCATGGCCATTCCTAATCCATCCCACATTCCATCCACACCCATTCAAAACCCGGCCCAATCCTCCACCTTCACCAATATACCCTATTTCTCATTCGCCCGACACATACCCAATCCACCCTCATCTTCTCATGCCACATCCAATTTTCCAAATCCCCCATACTTCCCTCCATCCACCAAGGTCATGCCCATTTTTATCGGGGCCATGACCAGTTTCTCTCACACCTCTCCCACACCCCTACCCCATTCCTCATCATACCCAATCCACCCAAATTCACCAATGCCCCACC
Source organism: Chloranthus sessilifolius (assembly GCA_021018995.1). Lineage (NCBI taxonomy): Eukaryota > Viridiplantae > Streptophyta > Magnoliopsida > Chloranthales > Chloranthaceae > Chloranthus > Chloranthus sessilifolius. Next base: position 63,983,785 of record CM037586.1, read on the forward strand.
TAATTTCTCCAACCCACCCCATATCCCCTCATTTACCCAGGTCATGCCCAATTTTACTGAGGCCATGTTCAATTTTCCCACCACTTCCATCCCATCCATACCTCAAATACCTTTAAACACACGCCCTCCATCCGATCCCTCTCCGATGGCTATGATGGAGGAGATGGTTCAAGCCTATATTAGATGGAAAGCCTCTCAAGACATTTCCTCTCACCCCCACCCCACATTCATGAACCCCTCCCATACACTATCAAGCCTCCATGCCTCATTCCCTGATGATCCCCATCATCCATACCATCCAAATTCCCATTACCCAAAACCTCCAAGGCCCAATGGCCCAAACCCCCACCACCCTGACCCATCAGGGGCCCATGACGCATATATCCCAAGGCCCCATGGGCCAGACCCATCAAGGCCCATGGGTTAGACCCATCAAGGCCCAATGGGCCAAACCCACCAAGGCCCAATGTGCCACACCGAACCCTCTCAAAGCTTTATGGCCCAATGGCCCAATGTGCCACACCCAATGGGCCAAACCCACCAAGGCTTTGAGGTGTAAGGCCATGGGTAAATTGGGGTTGATGCCTAAAGACGCATGTGCCAGCCCTCCCAAAGCTTAATGGCCCAACCGTCCAAAGGCCTCATGGCCCAAACCCATCAAAGCTCTTTACCCTACACCCAAGCACAACAAGAACCAAACCTTGAGTCTCCATACCTATACCCTTCACAATTCCTCCAAGGTTTCACTCACCCACAACCTTCATACCCAGCTCGAACCCATGCCCTGCATCAACCCCAATTTATCCATGTCCTTACACCTCAAAGCCATCTCCAAGCTTTTCCCCATGCCCAATGGTGCCATCAGGTGTAAAATTTAACTCCCACTCACCCCATCACCCAGCAAAACTTCCCTCAGATGCAATGGTCACACCCAACCCCCATTCAGCCCATACCGCACCAACAGGAGAATCCCGCCCTCACTGCACCATATGCAGACCAACAGTATGAAGAGGACGAGATTAGGAACGGTGGGGCTTATGTCAGGGCATTGCCCAACATTAATCCTCCACCCATAATAGCCACCCCCCTGGTAGCACAGAGTGAAGCAAGACTACTGCTGAGAAGATGGCCCCCATGTATAAGGAATCAGAGCAATTGAAAGAGCAGCTAGACAAAGCTCAGAAGCAACTATTAAAAATGGGTGGACCTAAAATCCATGCCACCAATTTTTCAGACTTGTGTTTATTTCCTAAAGTCCCCCTACCCCCAAAATTTTAGATGGCGATTTTTGATAAATACAACGGCACTGGCAATCCCATTCCACAACTCAAGTCTTATTGTGGGGACATGTGCCAGCATGGGGGGGATGAAAGACTACTGATAAAGGCCTTTCAGAAAAGTTTAACTGGTCCTACTATGAGACGGTTCACATCCCTAGAATCGTCTATGATAAAGACATGAAAAGATCTTACTCATCTATTTCAAGAGCAGTATGTCTACAATATAGACATTGAACCACGCAAGCCAGACTTGGCCCGATTGAAGCAGAACTCGAACGAAACCTTCAGTGATTACATAGGGCGTTGGAGAGCACTGGCAGCTCAGGAGATAAACATGATACCTGATGATGAACAAATTGATATGATTTCAAAGAATACCCTGCCAGTGATCTTGGATTTTCTCATTTACTATTAGCAGTCCAGCTTTGATGATTTGGTGAGGAATGTTAACCACTGCGAAGATGCTATCAGGGAAGGTCATCTAAGCAAGAACATACCTGGTGGAGCTAGCAGGGTCAGGAGGTTGTCCGACCAGAGAAATGAGAAAAGAGTGGGAGCCGATGTTCAAAATATTGCCAGCACCCATCCCAACACTAATATAATTCTTTTCCAATTCAAAACCGCTAAGCTAGCTCCAGTATGAAGCGAGCCGATGCAAAGAACTGAGAATGGACAGGGAGCACAGATGATTCCAGAGCAGAGAAGGCCCTGCTATGACCGAGTGTTTACACCCTTGCGGTAATCTTTTAATGTACTTTTACCTTTATTAATAGAAAAGAGATTAGTCATAGCCCTCCAACCACGGCCTCCTCCAAATCATATGCCGAGGAACTATGACCCAAATACTCACTGTAATTTTCATCAAGGTCTGGGTAATCCAACCGATCGCTGCATTTCATTAAAGCATGCGATACAAGATTTAACTGAGGTCGGGAAGATTATTTCACCTACACCTTCCCAAGTAAACCAACACACAAACATACATCAAGCGCTGCCACCCCCACACCCTCCTGGTGGGGCAGGTCCGAGACCCATTGTTGGTATGATCGAAGAGGATGATGTGGAATTTGAATTTGATCCGTCGGATTACTAGTGACCGAGAAAGTTTTGTAGCACCAAGGCAAAGAGATGAAGAAGAAAGAAGTATTGGGGTGATTGAACCCTTGAATTGATCAGATTATTTCCCCAACCCTGCACCCCAAATTGAACCCTTAGATATTAGGGCTTACTTCCCATTACCCACTCCCCTCAACTATGTACAAATTAATGCTTACCAACCATATTCCACCACCCCCACCAATTACTCAATAGCCCATCATGTCCCCCATATCCCACCATCACCTATCAATTATCAGTGGTCCACCCCTACCCCATTACCCTCGGCAGAACCATCCACAAGCCTCATCACCCTAACCTGGCCTACTTTCACCACTAATCCATCCATCACCTAGGTGAACCAGGTCTTACCTACCCTTCCTGAGCCATCAGTATAAGAGCATCAGATACCAACAACCACTCCGTTTCAAATTTTGTGACCAACTTACAATCCTCATCAGGTCTCGCTTAGATATGAACAGATGAATGTCAATGCTGACAGTAGCAGAGAAGAGGCAGTGGAGTTCGTTACCAGATCTAGGAAAATCTCTAAGTAGCCAAAGGCACCAGCAGTAGCACAAGCCCAACCAGAGGCGAAGAAAGATAGTGCGGTGAACCCGTTCGAGAAAATGAGCAGAGAGCATATACAGGAGACTCAGCTGTGAAGAATGCTAGCTCATATCATGGTCTGGGACCTATTTATGACGTCCCCACTCCATTTTAAAGCACTAATGGGGGCGTTAAAGAACATGCACGTATCTCTTCATGTGAGCCCAGATGAAGTCAGGCAGATAATTGGATAGGTGATGGCTCCCAATGCCATTTCATTTTCGAACGTCGATTTGCAGGAGGAGGGAAATAGTCACTCAAAATCCCTCAACACCACCGTGGAATCTGGAAATATGATAATTCCCTTGATATTAATTGATAATGGGTCTGTGCTGAATGTATACCCCCTGAGAACAGCTACAAAGATTATAGTAGATCTGTGCATGTTGAGACCTACAAGAACGAGTGCTAGAGGTTTCGATAACATCAGAAGGGTGATAATGGGAGAAGTTGACCTTGAGCTGGTGATTGGGCCAATGACCTTCTCCATATTATTTCAAGTATTGGATATCAAGTCCTTGTTCAATTTGTTACTGGGGCACCCATGGTTACACAAAATTGGAACGATACCTTCGACGCTACATCAGAAGCTCAAGTTCATGTCTGGACAAGAAGGCTATCACCATAATAAGTGAGGGGCATGATGAGAATGAAAAGGCCACCCATCGCATTGAGAACCCAAAAGTGCTGGGTGTGCCGCACACATCTGAAGATACTGACCTCCATAATTTCGAATACAAGGTATCAACTATAGTCCCAGATCCCCTGGTAAACATCACTTCAAGAATCGGAGGTGGAATGGTATCAGCAATGGCTTTGCTTTAAAAATGGGGCTATCAAAGGGGTAAAGGACTAGGGCCTAGACTACAAGGCAAGAGAGAACCGGTCACTGGCAAAGGTGCACATAAGGACAGAATTGGGCTAGGTTACAAGCCCATAGAAGAAGAGGTCCGAGAGGCCAAAGAGAAAGCCCGAGCTGCAGCAGCTGCTAGAGCCTGGGGAATCATCTTAGAAGAGAAGCCCTCTCCCTTGCCTCACATAAGAGATTCATTTGTGAGCGTCGGGGTTGTGAAAATCGATCTGAATGGGATAACCCGATTAACCCCACATAAACTTGCGACACTTGTTCACCCCACCAATCCCCATATCATCCCTCCCAGCCTGACATAGACCTGGCCGCATAGTCTCTCTTTGAGGAATGATATTCCATACCTATATAATCTCCCCCTATGGTAAATCACCACAGGACTATGCTGACATTTGAGGATAAAATCTCAGACGAATCCATGATCGGCATGATGGAGGCTGACTCCAAAGAGCCATATCAGTTAGCACCCTCCATCCAAATCTAAATAGGAAAAAGAGTGGCATGTCAGGTACATAATTGGGCATCTGTGCCCAAACTCTTGAAGTGGCAGGTGGCCTAAAATTTGGCACCGATTTCCTAAAAAAAATTACCTGTAAAAAGTGAGATGAGCCCTTGGCAGGCAATACCGTGTATATATAGGGACTTGCTCTGCCAAGAGCCCATTTTCAAAGAAAACAAAAATCCCAAAAACATAGAAAAAATATAAAAACCAAAAATATTGTCTTTTAAAATTCTGAAAAAGATCAAAGAAAATGATGCCTTAATCAAGAATCCCGTCCCACATGAGGTCGACCCCTTTCCTGTAGAAATACACGAAGAGGTAGGAGTCACGAGTTTGGACGAGGAGATCCCTACTGAGGAGCTTCCCAAGGAACTCCTAGAGCGGTTTGTCAACTTTTAGCACGGTCCTACCCCTATCGTTGAAGAAATTGAATATGTCACTCTATGTACTAAGGAGATTCCAAGAATTACTAAGATTGGAACAGCACTGTCTCCTGAGGAAAGAAAAGGCTTGATTGATTTCCTTCAACCATACTAAGACATCTTTGCATGTTCATATGAGGGCATGCCTAGTTTGGATACTGATTTGGTCGAGCATGAGTTGCCACTCTACCCTGAAATCAAGCCAGTCAAGTAAAAGTTGAGATGACACCAACCCAAGTGGATGCTGAAAGTTACGAATGAGGTCATCAAGCAATATGACGTGGTGTTTCTCATTATATCTAAATACCCCTAGTGGCTAGCCAATATAATTCTAGTGTCGAAGAAGGACGGAAAGGTTCGTATGTGTATTGATTTCAGAAACTTGAACAGGGCGAGCCCGAAGGACGATTTCCCGTTGCCACACATCGACATCTTAGTCGATAACACTGCTAAGCACGGGATGCTTTCATTCATGGATGGATTATCCGGATATAATCAGATCAAAATGGTAGAGGTAGACCAAGAGAAGACCACGTTCATCACTCCTTTGAGAACTTTCTGCTATAGGGTCATGCCATTTGATTTGGAGAATGTCGGTGAGACATACCAGAGAGCCATGACTGCACTGTTCCACAATATGATGCATCGAGAAATCGATGTATACGTCGACGACATGATCTCCAAGTCACCGGAGAGAGGTGACCACTTAATAAACCTCCAAAAGTTGTTTTAGAGGCTGAAAAAATATAGGTTGCGGCTAAATCCTTAAAAATGTGCATTCGATGCCATGTTACGAAAACTATTGGGCTTCATTGTCAGCAAAAGAGGTATCGAGGTCGACCTAGTCAAAGTGAAAGCTATCACGGAAATGTCGTCACCATCTACTGAGAAGGAGGTCAGAGGGTTCTTGGGTAGGATACAGTATATCAGTCGGTTCATCGCACAACTCACTCCTATCTGCACACCGACCTTCAAGCTATTGAGAAAGGACTCTCCCATTGAATGGAATGACGATTGTCAAGCCACTTTTGATAAGATCGAGGGCTACCTCCTCAACTTGCCGATTTTAGTACCACCCGAGCCTAGGAGACCACTCTTAATGTATCTCTCCATGATGAATGTCTCAATGGGATATGTCCTAGGGCATCATGATGAGACAGGAAGAAGGGAATGGGTCATCTATTATCTAAGCAAGAAATTTACTGACTACGAGACGCACTAATCTCATCTAAAGAAAACATGCCTGGCTCTCGTATGTGCTACACAAAGGCTTCACCACTACTTCTTATCCTAGGTCATTCTACTTTTAGTACTCATGAATCCGTTGAAGTACCTGTTTGAAATGCCAGCTCTTACTGGGCAAACTACACACTGACAGCTTCTGCTATCAGAGTTTGACATCACCTATGTCACCCAGAAGTCGATCAAAGGGCAAGCACTCGTCGATCATCTTGCTGACAATCCATTTCCAGACTATGATCCTTTGAAAATCGACTTCCCTGATGAGGACATCCTATTCATGATGGAGGATGATATAGAAGAAGCAGAGGAATACTGGGTAATGCATTTTGATGAGGCGATAAATGCCGATGTCTAGGGAGTTGGCTCTATTTTAATTTCGCTGAAAGGGTCACACGTACCAGTTTCTATCATTCTCAACTTCCCATGCACAAATAACATGGCTGAATATGAGGCCTGTGCAGTAGGACTACAAGCAACAATCGATTTAAAGGTAACTCATCTCAGAGTGTTTGGCTATTCGCAGCTAATCATATGCCAAACAAATGGAGATTGGAAGATAAAGGATGAGAAATTGATCCCCTACCATGAGCACCTAGAAGATCTTATAGCATGCTTCGAGGATGTCACATTCTCCTATGTCCAATGGATAAGGAATCGCTTCGCCGATGCATTAGAAACTTTGGCATCAATGATAGAGTTCCCTTATGGTGTCGAGATGAAACCCATCATAATTGAGCAGAGGAATGAGCTAGCCTTCTGCCTACAGATTGAGGAACCCCTAAGGCCTGATGATGAGCCACCATGGTTCTCAGCTATCAAGAATTTTCTCGAGACTCGTACCTTCCTCGAGGATACATCCAAGATGGACCGACAGGCCATTCAATGTTTGGCGGCAAGCTACGTCGTCTGTGGTGACTGCCTGTACAAACGATCTGTCAATAATGTTTTGCTCAGATGCCTTACTGAGGATGAAACAATCAACATCATGAAGGAGATCCACGAGGGAGTGTGCGCTGCCCACGACAATGGTCATATGCTCGCTAAGAAAATCCTACGACAAGGATACAGCTGGACCACTATAGAATCTGACTATTGCAGACACGTTCAGAAATGCTACAAGTGTCATGAACACTCCAGTCTGATACACTGTCCTGCCATTGATCTACACAACAAGACAACTCCTCGACCATTCGCCACCTAGGGCCTCGACGTCATCAGAATGATTAATTCGAAATCCTCAAATGGACATCTGTTTATCCTCATCGCTATTGAATATTTCACGAAATGGGGCAGCATCTTACACAAACATCACGGCCGGTCACATCGATAAATTCATCAAGAGAATTATTGTCTACCAATTTGGTGTGCCCAAGGATATCATCACTGATAACGGCACGAACTTTGCAAACAAGCGCATCAAGGCCTTCTATGAGCGGTATAAAATCAAGCACCACCGCTCATCGCCTTATCGACCACAAACCAATGGGGCCGTAGAAGCTGCTAACAAAATTGTCATCCACATCCTTAAGAAAATGGCCATCACCTATCAAGATTGGAGTGAGATGTTTCCGTTTGCGTTATGGGCCTACAAAATGTCGATTCATACCGCTACAGGGGCAACACCTTTCTCCCTTGTATATGGAATTGAGGCCGTCTTACCGGTGGAGGTTGAAGTACCTTCACTTTGCATCCTCATGGAATCAAGCCTGTCTGAAGGTGAAAGAGAGAAATCTAGCTTTGAGCAATTGAGCCTGTTGGATGAGAAAAGGCTCCTGGCCTTATGTCATACCCAAGTCTAACAAAAGCGAATCTGACGCGCTTACAACAAACGTGTTCACGGTCGAGATCTGAAGGTGGAAAACACAATACTCAAGAAGATCTTCCCATCCCTCCATGATGATCCGAGAGGGAAATTCAAGCCTAATCGAGAAGGACCTTACATCATTCGAGAAGTGCTTCTGGGATACGCCATCCTCCTCGCCACCATGGACATAGATCACTTTCCTGAGCCCATCAACGCTGGATATGTCCGACGGTTCTACTCCTAGCTCTCCACGACAAGGTAAGTATTGACAAAAATGGATACGTCACTGCTCAAGGACTAAAAGAGGTCATCATTTCAAGGCTCAGTAGCCAAAACGTGTCCCTAAATAACCATACCCTTTTGCTACACCCATTGAGCCATTGGCCTTTCTTTCTCACCCCCTCCCAGAAAAGGAAAAATGTGTATATAATACCAACAATAAAAAATAGAAAAAGAGTTACTATCAAATCCAAAATAAAGCAAAATCCGAAAAAGAGGATGCCTGAAAAGAAAAAAGAGAATAAAAAAATAGAAAAGGAAAGGTGGAGCATGTACAGTCACAATCCCCCAAGGAAGAAGTGTGTTAGGGCACCCAGTCAAGGAAACCCCTTTTCTACCCCAAAATACCTTCAAAATCCCAACCTTACCCATGGCCACAATACAACCCAAGAGAATGCCCTCTTTAAGGTCGGCAAGCAATTAAAGTATCCATCAAGTCAGCGCGAGCCAAGCTGAGAGACAACACCCCATCCGGTCGGCTATGACGAAATTGACGTCTATGTCGTAGCTTTTCAAAATAAAATAAAAAATGAAAAAGAACAATAAATAAAAAAATTCATGCTCAAAGTAGGATGGACGTAGTGAATACCGAAAGGATGCAATGGGTAAAAAGAGCGAATTTGTGAGGACCAGGTGAAAACCTGAAAGGGCGTCGAGGGTAAAAATGCAAGCCCATGGACGTAGCGAAAACTCGAGAGGACATTATAGGTAAAAAGAGGGAAACAGCGGGAACGACAAAGACCCACCTTGGGCATTGTGAGTAAAAATATTGAAAAGAGGAAAAGGTTGAAAGATAATAAGAATGATCCCTTGGTTACCCTACCCATACCATCATGTCCCGACTCCAGATGGGGCTGCTCATGTTAGCTCAAATCAGGGTCCTAACCAAGAATGTCTTAATAGTCGCACCGTCAAATGTATGACCTAGGGTAAGGAGAGAAGGTCGATTCAATCCAAAGGGATGGATGTTCCGACCCGATAAAAATTGCTAACCTCACTCGAATCCAATCACATAAGAGAAGGGTTCGACCATGCTCAAAAGAGGACCCGTCATCCCCCTGATAATTAAGGCATCAAACCAAAAAGAAGAAAAAACAATAAAAATAGTTAATAATTGGCTCGATGACCGGAAAGGCCCCTTTTGTAGAAGATAATACATTTTTCTTTCCCATTTTCACACCCACACTGTGTGTGCCACAGGAATAGCCGGCACAAACCCCCAGTCCATCATTTTGTGAAAATAAAATAGAGAAGATAAAATCCTTGTAAAAAGATAGATTTCCTTTGTTTTGATTACAAGTTTGTACTTGGCTGACACCACATCCCAAAAGATAATATGTGTGATGTCTAGCTTCTGTCTAGGTCCTTTCTTTCTTTTTTACAAAAGTACAGAAAAATATATATAAAGAAAATATGTATACCAAAAAATATATATCTGAATAGGGGTTTCTTATGCCCCTTTCTCTAAGTCTGATCTATGCAAAAAAATATGTGCAGGATGGAGTCAACGACCCAGCTCGGGCTTCAAGGCACAAATCTCTGCACGTAAGGCATCCTCCTGCATGTCTCGCTCAGTCATCCAATGACCATGAAGGCTCCTATACCGCTTCTGGGACACGTCGGTAGAACCAAGAGCATCATTCAAGGCTTCTCCCAGACGAAGGGCCTCGCACTCATCTGCATCAGCTTTGGCCTTTGCCGTCTCTGCTCTAACCTTTTATTTCTTTGAATGTCCATGCAGAATATGTATCTCATCCATCAGCAGCTTAATATGGACTGGAAGCATCGATTCCTTCTTCGGTCAAGGCCCTCCCACATCGTCGCTCTCTGCTTGATCTAGATGATCAGCAGTAGGCTGCTCGGACAATAGCCAGGCCTCATACTCTAGGGAAGACTAAACTAAATCTCCCTACTTTAAATCACACATGAACGTCGACTGACGCGTCTCCCAAAGAGCAGCAATCTGATCCATGTCCCCAAAGGACCCCCGAGAAAAGATGAAATCACATAAAGGGGGCTTCATCCCACAAGGCACCTGCTGAGAGCAGCCAAACTGACGCAGCACTCGAAATGGGAAGGTCTGACCTAACTAGGGAAGTCTTCATACTAGCTTTGCATTGGTCAACCAAAGCTTCAACTCTGATATATCTCCCTGCAGAATCATGTGGCACTTGCCCAAGAAGCAGCGGACCACCTCACCTCGAACGATATAAAAGTGAGGCACTGCTCCAAAAACAGCTAGATGCTCACCTAACCAGACCTAAAACAGAAGGGAACATCCCCTGAGCCACTCCACCTTGCCCAAAGCGAAGCCATCAAGGCAACGATATAGCTCAGCTATGACCAGATGCATTATTGATTAGCCCTCCTCCAATTCGGTCAAAACATCACAAAGAGCCAGAGAGAAGCTCTCTCAACCAGTGAAGAAAAGGACTTTCGATATGAGACTAAGAGCAAAGGCCTTCTAGTTCAAGATGTTCCTAACCAGCAATTTTCGAAGACTTTCATCACCGAAAATTTCTCTTAGAAATTTTATCGAACACCTTGTGGGCCCACCAATGAGACTTTTCTCATATTCATATTTCTTAAAGCCCAGAGTAAGGTGGACGGCCTTAGCGTAGGCTGGTTTCGGCATGACTCTTGCAAGACCTCTATGGAGCTCCAGGCTTGACAAATTGGAGAGCTCTTCAAGTGTGGGAGACAGTTCTCACTTCTCAAAATGGAACACATGGGCATTCACATCCCAAAAAAAGGTTGCCGCATGAAGTAGGTCCCACCATGGAGAAACCTCAAGAAAGGACGAGAGTCGCAACAATCCAAGCCAATCATGATCAACGAGCTCACTCTCATACAAGCTCCCAAGCCAACTTTTGAGAAAACTGGGCCCTAAGCCCAAAGAGGGGAGTAAATTGGTTCGAAACCCTCCATGTAAGGGAGGGTTGGAAACTGGGTCCATTGGCTTACAAGGATTTTTTAAAGATGTAAAAATTTGATGTAGGACGATGGACCCACCCTTGGGAAAGTAAGGAAAAAACAAAAGCAGTAGAAAAAGCCAAGCCAAATTGAAAAGAGATAGAAAATGGGCATTCTCGGGCTATAAAGGGCCCACTGCCCCCAAGTTTGGCCTAGCGCATCTATTTGATGCTCCAAGTCATTTTTTCCCCAGGATTGGCCTAACGCAAGTAATAGTTGTGCCAGACCACCCCTTTTACTGCAATATAGAGGGTTTTGAGGGGGAAATTTTGTCTTTGCCGGACCTCCTAGCTGGCTTGCCTGTATTACATACCTCGACTACATTCATAAACATAAAATAGGTTATGAAATGCACCTAACTTTAAATCATTTATTTGTGCAGGAACAATCCCCACCAAGGTATGCAGCCTCAAGGACCATTTTATAGACAATCATCAAACCATCCTGCAGACAATCAGATATTATACAAGGGAAATAGAGCAGGTGATAAAGGAAAAAGCATTAACATTCAAGACTGAAAATCATCCAAATCAAATGAACAAGTGCCATAATATCTGTTACGATTTCATCAAAAATCCAAAAATATTGTCCCGAAGTATTTAAAAATTTTAGGAAACCAAGAGCAAGGCCTAATCCTTTCTAGCACCCTTGGACTTTTTGCGGCTGCGCACCGAGCTCCGATATGTCTGGGTCTCTCCCACTCGGGTCCACGCCTGAGCAAGTCTGCTGAGCAAGGAGCGCAATTCTTTTTCCTAAATGCTATATAAGATCATACAAGAATCTATCAATCAATATTAGTCAAAAGAAAAAGGATAGTGAAGCAACTATCCAGATTAATCAATGAGACACTTACTATCTCCTCCTTCTGAAGTCCCTGAAGATTGCGATAGTACTCTGCTTGATGGACCGCCAACTCATAATCTTGTAGGGGAGAGGAAAGAAAAAAGAGCTCAATTGCACGGATCATAATACAGAGAACGAACATGCAAAGGAAGGAAGGCTTACCCCAATGACTAACTCATGTGGGGGAGCCCGCTCCACTTCGAAAGATATCCGGGCTTGCTCGTCGACCGTAGCACATAATTTCATGAGAAAGGCATTGTCAAGGCACAAAAGGTCCCCTAGACCCCATTAGTCGAACTACCCGAGGCACCCGTGTTAGAGGGACCTGAAGGGCCAGCTCCAGATGAAGGGCCAGCACCCGTAGGCTCAGAAGTACCCATCGCTGCCCCATCGTCATCGTAACAATCACCTCCTTGCTCAAACTGAGAAAAGAAATAGGGTTTCCATTACTCAAGATCACAAGTCAACCAAAGCTATAGGGAACCAATCTGAAAGAGAAGGGAGAACTACCTGAGAGCGTGGGCAGCCAAAAGCTAAAATGTTTGCGCCAGGAATGAAGCAGAGGAGAAGAGACTGATAAGGTAATGACTTATACCACATATGGTAATCTCTGGGCACTAAGAGGGCATTAATAGGGACCCCGTTTTGAAGGAATTCGGCAGTGATCTCTTCGATGGTACCCACGGGCGCCATAACATCTGTAGGAGGAGCCAAGGGCATGACAGGATGGTCCCAATACTGATGAACTACCCACTCCCCTAGGTAGTAGGCCCTGGCCCAGGTCCCATAGAAAAAGACGATGCAGCGGCCGACGAAGAGGCGAGATGGACCTACAGTGGCTTGATCCCAATAAGGAGAACCAATATAGGGGTCATATATAATCTGCCCAAATCAAGGAGTGTCCAATCAGTCAAACATGCAGCACAATAAAGGAAAAGCTCGAAAATGAAAAGGGGAAAAATAGCTTTACCTGCTTCGATATCAGCAGGTCGAATTGGGACCTCAGGCCCATCTCCAGGTATTTCATGCTGACATCCCTACGGCGGTGTGTATTCAAATTGCTCAGGAGCGGATAGGTGTATGTCTCAGATTGAAGAAGGGGACGGTCGGGCTAAAAATGCAAATACCCCCACACCTGACATGAGTAGTGCATAAGGGACAGGTCAGAAGTAGAGAATGATCATCCAAATAAACTGAGGACGACAAAAGAGTCAGGGGTTACCTCCAAAGCGGGCTAAAAGCTGATGACGGACTTTGAGTTGCCAACGGAGACTCGGACTAGGTTGGACATCAAGGCGGCATAGCTGGCCCCACCCCAATCATATATATGCACGTCGTTCTAGTTATCCATGATGTTGAGCAAGGCTAAGGAGACCCATCCACCACTGGCATATGCAAAGAGGGTCTTGCCCAGTAGTAGGAGGAGTGAGATGCGGGCCAACATAACTGCGTGCTCGGGATCAATAAAAATGTCCACGTCTAGCTGCCCCAGATCTACCAACTCATGCAGCTCAAAAATATCAGATAGCTAGGACATCTTGACCTCGGCCCCATGCAGACTCGTGGAAGGGGGATAAGCCCTTATCAATTGAATAATCTCATCCCGAGCAAGCACTGCAAGTTTGACCACCGGAGCACCCCCTACCCGAATCCCCGTAATCATGGTCCAGTCCAGGGGGGTTAGCATCATCTCGGCAGTGGCCATATGAAAGGTCATGGTCTCCGAACGGAAGCGCTCAATGAGGGCCCTCAGATAGGCTGAGTCAGCTCGCATATCAGGGCATGAAAGAAACTCGCCAAAGCTGGCCTATCCAAACAAAAACCTCACGATTGGTGGGAGATAGCGATAGAACTGCTGGAAGTTCAACCAACCAGTTCGAAACACGATATGGAGCAAGACCTACACTAAGGTAAAAGAGGCATCAGATCATGGTAATATAGCAAGGTTGCACAAGGAAGAATAATTGAACCTTTTCCATTACCTTGCCTACGATACCAAAACTGGAGATATGGATATGTTGTTGATGTTGCAGACCAGCATGGGCGGCCTCGCCCTGCATTTCATACCAAGAGCCGGCAGGGCACTCCACCACGAAGAATTGCTCTCCCCTGGGACCATAGGTCACTTTCGGCCCTTCTTCCTATTCCTCCTCCTACACGTATTCCTGCTCGCTTGACATTCTAGGGCAAATACAAGTAATCATGTCAAGGTTATTCAATAATGAAGAACCATTATGCTACAGGCCAAGGGAAGGTAAGTACGCCAATCTTTTCTTATGTTTATAAATCAACAAACAAAAAAATATATATCTTTTCTTTATAAAACCAACAAAAAAAAATCCTTTCTTTATGTTTGTAAAATAAAAAACAAAAACAAAAAAAAATCCCTTCACTTTATGGGGCAATAACAAAAACAAAAAAAAATCCTTTCTTTATGTGCAAAAATAATAACAAAGATTAACAAAAGAAAAAGAAGAAAAAAGTCCTTCTCTTATACAAAAACAAAAAACCAAAAAAATCCCTTTACCTTGTTTGGCAAAAATAAAAACAAAAAAAAAAATCCTTTCTTTGTGTGCAAAAAAAATAAAAATAAAATAAAATAAAATAAATCCCTTTGCTCTATTTGTAAAAAAACAAAAATGAAAATAAAAAAATAGATTTATGTCCTAAATAAAATCCATAAAAATAATAATAATAATAATAATAATAATAATAGGGCATCATTCATGCAATAACATCAAACTCATGCATACAAGAAAAATAAACCATTTACCATCTAAGAAAGCATAGACCATGATCACATTGCAAGAAAAATCAAGTAAAATGGGTTTTAAATGGTAACCTTCAAAGAAAAATGGGGTCCTTAATCCAACGTCAAGCGGGTGTTTAATCAACGCGAGCAAGCACCGGCAATGAAGCACGTTAAGGATCAATGCAAGGGAACCCTTGGAGGAGCCTTGTTTTAGTTTAAAGAGAGGGGGAGAAATTTTTTTGAAATAAACTCCTCTGTGGCTCGGGCTCGGGTAGTTAAAAATGCCCTCAGTATTCGCTTGGCACATGTATTACATGCGCCAAGTGTATTTTGGCCCCAATTTTGCTTCACGCAACTAATAGTTGCGCCAAGCTAATCCTGGCATTGTTTTGGCTAGGTGTGGTTTATACACACCCAGTTTGACCCCCTTTTTTTACCTGGTTTGTTATTTTGTATGTGCACACACCCCCAAATGGCATATCAATTCTCATTTGACTTGCTCGGGAAGCTGTGCTAGAATAAATGGATCGAGATCGATGAGCATGCTTAAAGAATCCCGATCACACATAAAATGATAATAAAAATCTAAAATAATTCACATAAAATGATAAATAAAATACCAAAAGACATCTACATAAAATACCAAAAAAATTCACACAAAATGATACATAAAATAGCAAAAACAATTCACATAAAATGATACATAAAATTCCAAAAAAATTCACATAAAATGATACATAAAATACCAAAAAAATTCACATAAAATGATAGCAAAAATTCAAAAAATTCATATAAGATGATACCATAAAAATCTCCACATAAAATAACAAAAAATTCTACAGAAATAATAACAAAAGCGGCACGTATTCCCAAAAAGCGTTGTAACATTTATTTGCTCCGCTTGGGTAGTCGTGCTATATCAATTTCAGGATCGTTGGGTTTCCCTAAAGACCTCGAACCCTGCTTCCCGTCATGGCACCTGTGGCCAGTCAAATGGGGCAATCAATGCCTCAAATGATTGGACACAAATTGTGAACCTTTGCATATTTGCATTGCGCCTATCTTTGAATATGGGTCGATCACCCTCTTACTTACGGAGCTGTTGTATTTAGAATGCATCTTGAACATCAAACACCTTCAAATCATCTCGAGAAGTGGACATTTTCCCAGCTATTGGGCTTTCACAGCTCGCTCTATCTCGGTTATGCCTAGTAATGTCGCTAAGTGCTTGGGGACCGATAACCTTGAGAAACAGACGTTTTTCTCGACATAAAGGGCTTTCATTTTCTCACCATGTTACTCACCTAATGTTTGAGGTTCGTGTTGACTACAGCAGACCCATCAGTAATGCCTTCGGTCTCTTCGAATGTCTCTTGTCTTTGGTATTCAATCATTAGTGTTCGGATACCAAAGAGGGGCATCTGTAGACACCCAAATTTAGCCCAAGGCCCAATCGAAACACATTTCAAGAGAGGAGCACTTTTGAGCTTCCGATGGCATGTATCAAACCCTTAGGAACCTTCTTAAACCCTTAGGAGTCATCCCAAACCCTTAGGAATCATCCTTGATCCCATAGAAACTTCCCCAAACCTTTAGAAACCAATCCCGACCTTTAGAACCCATTCCAAACCTAAACTTAACCTTCTCGAGCAATGGATGAAGAGGGGTGCACTAGGACTAGCTGAGATCTTCTACTATAATCGGATCATATACCTTTAAAAAGTTTCCAACAAACCAAGGATCACCCCAATCGGAGCTGTACGCAGGAAGATATGGCATTCCAAAGTTTGAGGCAAATTTGAGGTTTTGAGGTGGGGAACCCTAAGGTTTTGACGCCAGGCCATTTCTCCTCAGCAAAGTGGGTCCCACCTCAGGCAGTTAACTTCCCAAACCCATCTTTGACACTATTTTACTGTACATAAGCTTTGCGCAAGTATTAGTTGTGCCAGGCTTAGCTACAGTAACCCTAGTTTTTTGCTCAAATTTTGAGATTGGGGTTTGACTTGTTGACCATCTTGAACCCCTGGGTGTGTTTCACTTGTTCTATTGCACCCTTTCCTATTCTATGTGCAACCCTTAAGTGGTTTGAAGCACTAACCTATCATCCACCATTGGAGCTAGTTTTCACACCTTTCAAGGCTCCAAAAAACCGTAGGAAACCTTAGATGGCTAGATTACCTAATTTCTAATCCAATTTGGCCTCTAAACACCCTTCTAACCTCTCCTTTTCTTATAAATAGAGAGGCACCCCTCCCTTTGAAAGGGCTTGAATTTTTGGAAAAAAAAGGAGATTAAGAACTCCCTCTCTCTCCCCTTTAGTGCCCTTTTGCATACAAATTCCTGAACTTCAAACCTACCCTTAGACCATGCCTTTCATCAAAAACCTCTTAGTTTAGGTGTGTGCTACCGCCTAGCCTTCCCCCTCTATCTCCTAGCTACCAAGCCTTAGGAGCTAGAACCCTTCATTCCACCATACAAGCCATCGAAAGCTCACCAAAGCATACCTATGCAAAGGCACACGGTGGTGCAACAAGGGCCCGAGAGCTCTGGCTTTCCCCTCTATTCCTTTACCATCTCGGTTCTTTCTCTATCCTCGCATTTGTGCTGTTATGCCACCAAATTTTCGGTAGGAATGGAGGGGCACAAATAGGATCTTAGTGCCTTAAAGGCAAGGGGTAGGGCTTTTTGCTTCTTTATTTTTATTCTTGTTTTGGCCATAACTAGAGACCGCATTAAGCTGGTCGATCGGGTGCCTAACACCTTCCTGGTCGATAACCAAAGCCCCTACCTAAGAGCCTTTGGCGTAAAATCAAAATTTTTTAGGAGAGTGCACATCATCACGATGGGATCGTCAAGATTCCCACAGTTGTACAGATGGCGACTCTGCTGGGGACTAACCAGTAGAGCTTCCCCTTCAATTTGACCTTTTATTTTTTATTTTACTAACCTTTTTGCTATTTTTTTACTATTTGTACTAACCCCTACGATTATGCCATTTTACTCACCCCTACTTTTACGTCATTTACATGCCTTAGCCGATCGATAGGACTACTTACACAGAGTCCTTACTTTTCTTAAATTTTTAGTCATTTCAGTGCCTTAGCTGATTGGCAGGCCTACTTGCTCCTTGTCCTCTAATTTATTTACATTTCTATCATTTAAAATGTCTTAGCCATTTGGCGGGCGGGATCATCACTCCCGGTCTTTGAACTTAAGAAAACTCCCATAAAATCAAAAAATTAAAATTGAACCAACAAGGGGGACTTAATCAATTTTTGCGGGGTAGATTTTTATGGGTTGGGTTTTTCTAGGCACACATACAACCTCTCGGTTCTTAGTAAGCAGCAGCCCCTAGTGGTGATGATCCGAAAAAGTTACAGCCCACCTAGTACTTGAGAAAGCGCTTGCGCTTGAGGTATATTGGGTGGGTAACCTTCTCATTAGTTAGCCTAAAACCCGTGGGAAGTGAGCTTTAGTAGACCCACATCGGCCTAGTATCCCTTAGGTTCAGTGAGGAGAGACCCGTTGCAATTAAGGGACCAGTCCTCGAAAGCATTACTTCTAGAAAACCAATAGAAAAGATCAAAATCTGACACCCAATATGCCCCCGTCGATCAAAGGAAGGTGACTTTTCTTTTATCCGTTCCAGCAGATCGAGTTGTTTGAATCGATTTTTGTGCCTTTAATAGATAAAAGGGTTTCCCTTTGATTCTTTCGAAGCGCTTCAGAATCATTGCCGCAGGACCTATTTAGGATACGAAAGCAACCCGAGATGAAAATTCAAAGGCCTCGGAATCTTTAATCATTTCATTTTCAAAATTTTCAAAAAATTTAAATAAGTCAAAAACCTAAAAATAGAGATTTGTGGTGCCAACACAACGGCATCATCTCACCCTCTGTCATCCCGTAGGGGAAGGAGGAAGCTTTACATGCCCCACCTGAGGCACCCGTACCCTACCTAGTACCGAGCCATGTTGGGGGTGGTGGATCCGGCATACACCGATCCCGACTCATCCCCGCCACATTCCCCAACCCATTCCCATGTGGAAGAAGTTTTCACATCCATCCCCCTTACCCAATCTCCCTTCACCGTTACCGGCCCATTTGGTGCCTTCATTTTCCCATCTACCACCTCCCAAAATGCCCAAAATCCAACCCCCCATTCCACATCATTTTCCCAAACCATTCCCATTCCCCCATCCATGGCCATTCCCAATCCATCCCACCTTCCATCCACACCCATTCAAAACCCGGCCCAATCCTCCACCTTCCCCAATATACCCTATTTCTCATCCGCCCGACGCATACCCTATTGACCCGCATCTACTCATGCCACATCTAATTTTCCAAATCCTCCATACCTCCCTCCATCCACCCAGGTCATGCCCATTTTTACCTGGACCCTGACTAGTTTCTCTCACACCTCTCCCACATCCCTACCTCATTCCTCATCATCCCAATATATACCCAATCCACATTCACCAATGCCCCACCTAATTTCTCCAACCCACCCCATATCCCCTCATTTACCTAGGTCATGCCCAATTTTACCGGGGCCATGTCCAATTTCCCCACCACTTCCATCCCATCCATACCCTTAAATACATCCCCTCCATCCGATCCCTCTCCGGTGGCCATGATGGAGGAGATGGTCCATGAACCCCTCCCATACACTATCAAGCCTCCATGCCTCATTCGCCCAAGATCCCCATCAACCCCCCATCATCCATATCATCCAAACCCCCATTACCAAAACCTCCAAGGCCCAATGGCTCAAACCCCCATCACCCAGACCCATCAGGGGCCCATGACCAATATATCCCAAGGACCCATGTCCAAACCCATCAAGTCCCCATGGGCCAGACCCATCAAGGCCCACTAGGCCAAACCCACCAAGGCCCAATGGGCCACACCCAACGTGCCCAAAGCCTCATGGCCCAACCCACCGAAATCGTTATGGCCTAACCTTCCCAAGGCCTCATGGCCCAAACCCATCAAAGCTCTTTACTCTACACCCAAGCACAACAAGATCCAAACCTTAGGTCTCCATACCCATACCCTTCACAATTCCTCCATGGTTTCACTCTCCCATAGCCTTCATACCAGCTCAAATCCATGCCCTACATCAACCCCAATCTACCCATATGCCTACACCTCAAAGCCATCTCCAAGATTTTTCCCATGCCCAATGGCCCCATCAGGCCCAAAATTTAACTCCCACTCACCCCATCACCCAACAAAACTTCCCTCAGATGTAATGGTCACACCCAACGCCCATTCAGCCCATACAGCACCAACAGGAGAACCCCACTCTCAATGCACCATATGCAGACCAGTAGTATGAAGAGGACAAGATTATGAATAGAAGGGCTTATGCCAGGGCTTTGCCTAACATTAATCCTCCACCCATAATAACCACCCCCCTGGTAGCACAGAGTGAAGTAAGACCTACTGCTGAGAAGTGGCCCCCATATCTAAGAAATCAGAGCAGCTAGACAAAATTCAGAAGCAGCTATTGAAAATGGGTGGAGCTAAAATCCATGCTACTGATTTTTCAGACTCGTGTTTATTTACTGAAGTCCCCCTACCCCCAAAATTCAAGATGCCAGTTTTTAACAAATACAATGACACTAGCAATCCCATTGCACACCTTAATTCTTATTGTGGGGACATGTGCCAGTATGGGGGGATGAAAGACTACTGATAAAGGTCTTTAAGAAACACCTTAATTCTGATGCTGAATGTCTATATTGAGATGGTTCACATCCCTAGAACCGTCTATGATAAAGACATGGAAAGATCTAACTCATTTGTTTCAAGAGCAATATGTTTACAATATAGACATTGAATCACCCAAGTCAGACTAGACCCGATTGAAGTAGAACCCAAATGAAACCTTCAGCAATTACTTAGGGCGTTGGAGAGCACTGGCAGCTCAGGTGAGAAACAAGATACCTGATGATGAACAAATTGAGATGATTTCAATGAATACCCTGCTAGTAATCTCAGACATTCTCATTTATCAACCATTGCAAAGATGCTATCAGGGAAGGTCATCTAAGCAAGAACGTACCTAGTGGAGCCAGCGGGGTCAAGAGGTTCTCAGAGCAGAGAAATGAGAAAAGAGCAGGAGCCGATGATTAGAATATTGCTAACACTCTGCCCAATACTAATATAATCTCGTTCCAGTTCCAAGCTGCTCAGCCAGCTCTAGTTAGAAGCGAGCCGATGCAAAGAACCAGGAATGGGCAGGGAGCGCAGATGACTCTAGAGCAGAGAAGGACCTGCTATGACCAATTTTTTACACCCTTGGGATAATCTTTGAATGTACTTTTTCCTTTATTAATATAAAAGGGATTAGTCATAGCCCTCCAACCATGACCTCCTCCAAATCCTATCCCGAGGAACTATGACCCCAATACTCACTGTAATTTTCACCAGGGTTCGGGTCACCCAACCAATCACTGCTTTCTATTATAGCACGTGATACAATATTTAATTAAGGTCGAGAAGATTATTCCACCTGCACTTTCCCAAGTGAACCAACACCCTCCCCGTGGGGCAAGTCCGAGACCCATTGTTGGTATGATCGTAGAGGATGATGAGGAATTTGAATTTGAATCGTCGAATTACATTAATGATCGAGAAAGTTTTGTAGCACCAAGGAAAAGAGATCAAGAAGAATGAAGTAGTGGGGTGATTGAACCCTTGAATTTATCAGATTATTTCCCCAACCCTGCACCCCAAATTGAACCCTTAAATCTTATGGCTTACTTCACATTACCCACTCCCATCAACTATGTACAAATTAATTCTTACCAACCATATTCCACCACCCCCACTAATTACCCCTACCCCATTACCCCTGGCACAACCATCCACAAACCTCATCACCCCAACCATGCCTACTTTCGCAACCAGCCCATCCATCACCGAGGTCAACCAGGTCTTACCTACCCTTCATGAGTCATCAGTACAAGAGCATAAGATACTAGCAACCACTCCATTTCAGATTTCAGGGCTAACTTACAATCCTCATCAGGTCCCGCTTAGCTCTGAACAGACGAATGTCAACACCAACAGCAGCAGAGAAGAAGCAGTGGAGTTCATTACCAAATCAGGGAAAACCTCTAAGGAGCCAGAGGTACCAGCAACAGCACAAGCCTAACCAGAGGGGAAGATAGATAGTGCGGTGAACCCATTCGAGAAAATGAGCAAGAGCATATACTGGAGACTCAGCTGAGAAGAATGCTAGCTCATATCATGGTCTGAGACCTATTGATGACATCACCACTAAATTTTCAAGCACTAATGGGGGCGTTAAAGGATGCGCACGTATCTCTTCAGGTGAGCCCAAATGAAGTAAGACAGATAATTGGACAGGTGATGGCTCCCAATGCCATTTCATTTTTTGATGTTGAGTTACCAAAGGAGGGAAATAGTCACTGAAAATCCCTCAACATCACTATGGAATTTGGAAATATGATAATCCCCTTGATATTAATTGATAACGGGTCTGCGTTGAATGTATGCCACCTGACAACAACTAAAAATATTAGAGTAGATCTGTACATGTTGAGACCTACAAGAATGAGTGTAAGAGGTTTTGATAACACGAGAAGGGAGATAATGGGAGAAGTTGACCTTGAGCTAGTGATTGGGCCAATGACCTTCTCCATATTATTTCAAGTAATGGATATCAAGTCCTCGTTCAATTTGTTACTAGGGCACCGATGGTTAAACGAAGTTGGAGCAATACCTTCGATGTTGCATCTGAAGCTCAAGTTCGTGTCCGGACAAAAGGTTATCACCATAATAGGTGAGGGACACGATGAGAAAGACAAGGCCACACATAGCATTGAGAACCAAAAAGTGTTGGATGTGCCACACACAGCTGAAGATACTGACCTCCATAGTTTTGAATACGAGGTATTGACTGTAGTCCCAGATCCCCTGGAAAATATCACTTCAAGAATTGGAGGTGGAATGGTAGCGGCGGTGGCTATGCTCCAAAAATGAGGCTATCAAAAGGGTAAAGGACTAGGGCACAAACTGCAAGGCAGGAGAGAACCGTTCACTACCAAAGGCACACAGAAGGTCAAATTTGGGCTAGGTTACAAGCCCAAGGAAGAAGAGGTTCGAGAGGCCAAAGAGAAAGCCCGAGCCGCAGCAGCTGCTAGAGCTCGGGGAATCAGCTTAGAGGAGAAGCCCTCTCCCAGGCCTCACATCAGAGATTCATTTGTGAGCATTGAGGTTGTGAAAATTGATCAAATGGTGTAACCTGATTAACCCCACATATACCCGTAGCACCTGCTCACCCCACCAATCCCCAGATCATCCTCCTAGCCTTATATAGACCTGGCCGCTTTATCTCTCTTTGAGGAACGATGTTCCATACCTGCACAATCTCCCCCTATGGTAAACCACCACAGGACTATGCTGACTTTTGAGGATAGAATCTCAAACGAATCCATGATCGGCATGATGGAGGCGGACTTCAAAGAGCAATATCAATCAGCACCCTCCATCCAAATCCAAATAGGTGAAAGAGTGGCGTCTCAGGTATGCAATTGGCCGTCTGTGCCCATACTCTGAAAGTAGTAGGTGGCCTAAAATTTGACACCGATTTCCTAAAGAAAAATAACCTATAAAAAGTAAGATGAGCCCTTAGCAGGCAATACCATGTATAGATAGGGACTCGCTTTGCCAAGAGCCCATTTTTGAAAAAAAAAAATCCCAAAAACAGAAAAAATACAAAACCCAAAAATATTATCTTTTAAAATTCTGAAAAAGATCAAAGAAAATGATGCCTTAATCAAGAATCCAATCCCACGTGAAGTCGACCCCTTTCTTGTAGAAATACAAGAAGAGATAGGAGTCACGAGTCCGAACAAGGAGATCCCTACTGTGGAGCTTCCCAAGAAACTCCTAGAGCAATTTTCCGATTTTGAGCACGGTCCTACCCCTCTCATTGAAGAAACTGCAGATGTCAATCAAGGTATTGAGCAGATTCCAAGAATTACCAAGATCGAAACATCACTGTCTCCTGAAGAAAGAAAAGGCATGATAGATTTCCTTCAGTCATACGAAGACATCTTTGCATGGTCATATAAGGGCATGCCTGGTTTGGACATTGAATGGTCGAGCATGAGTTGCCACTCTACCCTGATATCAAGTTGGTCAAGAAGAAGTTGAGACGACTCCGACCCTGGTAGATACTGAAAGTTAAGGATGAGGTCATCAAGTAATATGACACAAGGTCTTCTCATAGTATCTAAATACCCCCAGTGGTTAGCCCATATTGTTCCGGTGCTAAAGAAGGATGGAAAGGCCTGTATGTGAATTAATTTCAAAAACTTGAATAGGGCGAGCCCAAAGGACGATTTCTCATTGCCACACATCGACATCTTAGTCAATAATACTGCTAAGCACGAGATCCTTTCATTCATGGATGGATTCTCTGAATATAATTAGATCAAAATGGCAGAGGCAGACTGAGAGAAGACCACATTCATCACTCCCTGGGAAACTTTCTGCTTTGGGGTCATGCCATTCGGATAGAAGAATGCCGGTGCGACGTACAAGAGAGCCATGACTGCACTGTTCCATGATATGATGCATCGAGAAATTGAGGTATACGTCAAAGACATGATCACCAAGTCGCAGGAGAGAGGTGACCACTTGATAAACCTCTAAAAGTTGTTTGAGAGGCTGAGAAAATATAGGCTGCGACTTAATCCTCATAAATGCGCATTTGGCGCCATGTCAAGGAAACTATTGGGCTTCATTGTCAGCAGAAGAGGTATCGAGGTCGACCCAGTCAAAGTGAAAGCTATAACGAAAATTCCGCCACCATCTACTGAGAAGGAGGTCAGAGGGTTCTTCGACAGGATTCAGTATATCAGCCGGTTCATCGCACAACTCACTCCTATATGCTCGTAGATCTTCGAGCTACTGAGAAAGGACTCTCCCATTGAATGGAATGATGATTGTCAGGCTGCTTTCGATAAGATCAAGGGCTACCTCCTCAACTTGCCTATTTTAGTACCACTCGAGCCGGGGAGGCCACTCTTAATGTATCTCTCCATGATGGAAATCTCGATGGGATGTGTCCTAGGGCAGCATGATGAGACAGGAAGAAGGGAACGGGCCATCTGCTATCTGAGCAAGAAATTTACTAACTACAAGGCGCGTTATTCTCATCTGGAGAAAGCATGTCTGGCTCTCGTATGGTCTACACAAAGGCTTTGCCACTACTTGTTATCCCAGGCCATTCTACTTTTAGCATGCATGGATCCGTTGAAGTACCTATTTGAAAAGTCGGCTCTTACTAGGCGAACTACATGCTGACAGCTTCTGTTATCAGAGTTTGACATCACCTATGTCACCCAAAAGTTGATCAAAGGGCAAGCATTCATCGATCATCTTGCCGATAATCCATTGCCAAACTATGAGCCTTTGAAAACCGAATTCTCTAATGAGGACATCCTATTCATGACAGAGGATGATATAGAAGAAGCAGAGGAATCCTCGGTAATGCATTTTGATAGGGTGGCAAATGCTGATGGCTAGGGAGTTGGCGCTATTTTGATTTCGTCGAAAGGGTCGCACGTACTAGTTTCTATCAAGCTCAACTTCCCATGCGCAAATAACATGATTGAATATGAGGCATGTGCAGCAGGACTACAAGCAGTAATGGATTTAAAGGTAACTCACCTCAGAGTGTTTGGCGATTTATAGCTAATTGTATGCCAGACGAATGGAGAACGAAAGGCAAAGGATGAGAAATTAATCCCCTACCATGAGCACCTGGAAGATCTGATAGCATGCTTCGAGGATGTCAGGTTCTCCTATGACCCATGGATAAGAAATCGCTTCGCCGACGTGTTAGCAACTTTGGCATCAATGATAGTGATTGTTGTCTTGCTTACCTTATAATTATTAAAGAGTTAAAACAACAAATTAAAAGGCTAAATCACAAAGAGATGGGATCAAGGTAAGAAATCAGTCCTGCAAGAACCAGGGCTATTATAGCAAGCTTTAAGGGATAAGTCAGGGTATGTCCATAGGAAAATGTGCTCTAAAATAGGGTAAATCTCCATATCTAAATCAAATCTGGCACTCTATCCTAAACTAATTCAAGGGAAGGAAAGAGGAGAGGGTTTAAGGGTTGTCACTCAATTAGAAAAACTACAGGAATCAAATGCAAATGATCCACAACTGATGAAAACTCAGATTTAAGGAAATGAAGAAAAATATTATAACTAAAAGGTGGGAAGTAGCAGCTAGGGATTTTGGTCTTCACTAAAAATCAATTGGTTCAATGGCAATGCATAGAATTGATCTACAATAATCTTTCATTTGGCTACAAGCTCAGATGTAAGGTATAAGAATCTAACCTAGACCAGAGAATTGGAGTAATCCTAAGGCTATGATCTATCCACTTGAATGGTAACAGATCATCTCAAATATTCCTCTTCTTCAAGGGTCTTAATTAGAATTGGTAAACTATTATAGATGTTATGGATGCAAGGCTACAAGCTCAGGCATCCACAGGGATATTAGATCTAGGGAAATCAGATGACAAATAAGAGATTTATGGATCTAAATTAACTTTACATTCAACAATGACTGAATTAATATAACTTACAGTCCAATTGTGCTCAGATATGTAATTTGTGCAACATCTAATCCTCTTACAAAGCTTTAAATCTCTCAATTTACAGCTCTCAACCTCACCCTAGCTACTAAAAAGGTTTAGCCAACCATGATTGGCTAAGGAGAGAATGGGGGAAGGATGAAGAGGGAAGGAATGCTCGAGATGGGAATTCAGATTTTGTCTCAACTCTCTCAATTTTTGGATGAATTTTTAGTGCAATTTCTTTTCTATTTATACTCTTCCCTCAGATCTATTTCAGTCAATCAGAGCTCAAGAGAATAATTCAGTTATTCTCAGCTACTGATGTGGCTGATTTCTCTTCTAGAAGCTGTCTAACAATTCGTCCAAATTGGACAAGTACATGTGAAGTTGTTAGAGTTCCGATTCGTGCCCATATGATTTCCAAAAATACCCCCAGGGGTTGTTGACGTGCCATGGAGTGTGTGCAAAAAGTACTGAAGCAAGCAGCAACTGAGAATGGAACTGACAATTTCCAAATTTGAGTGTCGAGAGGTTCAAGGAACCTCTCGAAAGGTTCTGAGTCTGCTTGGCCTTCCATTCAACAGGTTGCATGTGGCTTTAGACAGGATTGGAGACTTCTCAACAGGTTGAAATGCATTCTCGATAGGTTATACAAGCAATCCAGTTGGAGGCTGAAACTATTTTTGACAAAGCCTATTTTGAGGAGCTACCAAAGACCTCTGCCTCCATTGAATATCTGACAAAGGAATCTCTGCTACCCCTGTTGCGGCCCCCGATGCAGCTAGTTTTCCTAAGACTTGTAAGACTGTTTTATTAGAATATGAGGATGAAAATTGGTGGTGATGGGAACCCAACACTGCTAGTTTTGATTGATGACCTTGAGATGCTGTTCAACTAGTCTGACATTATAAGAATATTGGGGATACCAGCCAGGTATAGCCCTGCATGGGGTTTGGATCCTCCTTTGACTGCCACCATCACTGAGATAGCAAGGGAGCTAACTGGAGGAATCACAGCCTCAGGAGACTCAATCAGGAAGAGGGACTTGCACCCTAACCTCAGATTCATGGATGGAGTGTTAAGGAAAAATATCTATTGCTCTGGTCATGAGCAAGAGAGGAGGTACCCCATAGCCGATGCCCTCTTCTCATTTCACAAGAATCATTACTTGGATGCAGCCAAGTTAATTTTTGAGGGGATTAAGGATCTATGTGAGAAGGTGAAAATCAAGAAGAAACCTCATGCCCTTCCCTACTACAGGTTTATTACTGCTTTACTGAAATTTGGGAAATACCCCTTTCAAAGGGAGGAGGAGACAGTGACACTGAACTCCAAAAAGAGTAGAAAGAAACAGTGGAGAATCAGTGGCACAATGATGGAGAAGAAGAAAAAATAGCAGGAGGAGTTACTGAGAGAAACAGCTCTCACCATTCATGAAGCAGCTGTTGCTGCTGCTGCTACTACTGATGCTACTGCATCCTCCACCTCACATGTGTCAGCCAACACAACCATCACCTCCCCAGCCATTTCCTCTACCTCCATGGCAGCCCTAACTCTTTTACCACCACCTCCACCCTCAACCCAGACCTCACAGCCCCACACAGGTCCAATACCCTTACCTGAGCCTATATCACCAATCACCATGACCATAGCCACCTCAAGCTCACCACCAACCACCATAGCCACTAACACCCTATCGATTTCTACACCCTTACCTATTTTTCCAGCCGACACTAGCCCACCTATCGAGACCCTATACCAGAAGAGAAGAAAATTTGCCAAAACCCCAACTGGACCCCATCCCACCTATATCTCCCAAACAATTCCCATCCCAGAAACCACAACCATTCTAGACCCCATACCCACACCCTATGAACTTGAAACCCATACCTTTGAAACCCCTCCCTTTGTACCTATCACATGTGAACCCCTAGACCAATCCATTCCATTATCCCATGACCATGTCCTATTTACAGGAGAGGAATTTTCCACTATGATGTCCACTATCCTAGGAGAAATCAACCTGGAGTATACCCCCCTCCAAGATTAACCTCACCCTCAACACTTCACCCCTCCACATCAGACATCACCATAGGCCACCACCTTCACTCATAGACCCACTTCCCCCTTTCAACTAGTTTCCCCTATCCAACCCACTGCCACTACCATACCTGACCTATTACCCCAAATCCTGCACCTCCTACTCTCCCTTTATTCTCAAATGTTGGCCAATACCCAAACCCAAGCCTCCATTGAGGCCAATCTTCATTCAATTCACACCACCCTACTAAACCCTGCATCCATCCTAACCATTTTACAAACCTTCCAAGCAACTTTAATCACTCTAACCCAACCTTCCCAATAGTCACATCTCCCTACACCAATCCATAATCCCCCACCTTCTCCTACACCCATTGTACCTCTCCCAGAAACTTCTCCCATCACCTCCAAAGATGCATCCACCAAACTCCTGATGCTTTCTCATAAGGTTGAGAAAAGGGAAATCAAGCAAGTACGGAGAGAGATTATGGTTCAATACAACCAGGAAAAAAGAAGAGTTAAAAGTCAAGAAGATGTGATCAAGGAACTGAAAGAGAGACTAAGACTGACTGAGGAGAGGGCTTATGATTATGGGGTGACTATAGTAGCTTTGGAGAAGTCCGTAAACACACAAACTGACAGGGAGTTGGTAGAAGCTCTTTTTAAAGAATTAAACCCAGATGTACCTCTCTAGCAAACAGCTCCAGACTTAAAGGAACCTATCAAAGTCAAACCTGGACTTAAAATAAAAGAACCTCAAAGAAAGCCATAGCCCACTCCCCAAAGAAAAAACACAGCCAAGCCTAGGAAACCTACTTTAAAAAGACCACTGTCTAAGGCTGCTGCTTTGAAGCAAGCAAAGGGCAAAGGAATCCAGGAACCACCTGTTGAAGCCAAAGACTCAGATGATTAATTTTTGCACATGTATTTAGTTAGGAAGTAGTGTGTAATTTTGTAGTTTACTTTCCTTTACTTTGTACATACTTTTGTTGTTATAATAGAATTTCTTTTTGTTATGTGTTGATTAGTTCACTGCCTTTCTTTATTTTTGTTTGTTTATTTGTTGTTTGTTATGTTTTATCTATTTTTTTTCCTGCTGTACTTCATTTTCTATTTTACCTCTATTTTGAGCCTGGTGCACATCCACATCTACCTTTGAATCAGTGAGGATACTACTGCTCATAGGTTTGGGAGTGTGGCAGGATCTGCCAATGAAATAGTTAACCTAAGTGTAGCAGAATCAAGTAAGATAGAAATGAAGCCATGTTCACTTAAGAATAAAAAAAATTGAGAAATTAAAAATTTTTGCAGACCTTTAGGCATTACAAGCTTTTAAATTTTAGCATTTCCATAATGTGAACACCAAGAAAACTCACTTCTATCAGTACTTAGTGAATCATTAAAGAGAAAAAAAGGTAAAGACATGCCTAAGAGTTCAATGAAAGACCATAACTAGTGAGATTTGGGCCTATAAAAAATTTTTTCTTCCTTTGAGGAGTGACTGAGAAAATTCTTTTAGCTTTAAGGACTGGTTGAGTCAATTCCCTCACTAGAAGTTAGGTACCTCTAAGTTGAAACAACTGACAGCACTCATGACACCTAGGAAAGGATCAAGGCCTTCTCTTGGACAGTTTGAGCTTAAACAGACCAAACCCAATTCAACTGCCCTTGTGCACACACCTTTTGAGCCTTAATTTCTAATTTTCTTTAAAATACACCTTAGTACTTGTACCTGAACCTATGGACCAGATTCAAACCTACCCTCACTCGGAGAATTTAGAAGGTAAAGGAGAAGGAGCTGAAGATTGACAAGATAGGGTCAACATTGGGTGAATGGAGAAGAAATACCTAAAGCTTAGCAGTGTAGTAGATGAAGAAAGAGGTGGCAAGTCAAAAAAAGAAAAAGAAAAATGCATCTAAAAGAAAGAAAAATAATAATAAAGAGGAATAAGAGAGGAGTCAAGAGGAAAAGTTCATTGAAAAAATTGAAAACAAGAGGAGAAGCTGGCCACTTCAAGTCTGATGAATTTTAAAGAAAATAAAAGGTGTTGAACTAAAGAAGGTGAAGTCATGAATCACCTCCTTCACCTACTGATTTCTCAATTTTGAATCCTTTTTCAGCCTTCCATTCTTTATAACCTATCCCATAAGCCACATTACAGCCCAGTCAAAAGACCCTGTGATCCAAAGTTGAATGAGCTGTCATGCTGGGAGAAAGAGTTGTCCAATTTATGGTGAGGATTAGCGAATGATGCCAGAACTTAGGTGCTTTGCCAATGCTCATGCTTACAGACCCATTTGGGGCCTGTAACTGCTCTTGAGCTTGAGAGAAAATGAAAACTCTCAAAGTTACTTGTAAGAGCCTGCCATGGTGAGCATTGGGTCTGATGCTGAATGTATTGGGCATGGCCTATAACCTAATTTTTGAATTAATAATGAGCTCAGTACTGACCTTCATGTGATGTTTTCCCTTGTTGTGAGCTAATTGGAAATGATGTGCATCTATGTAAAGGTTGTGATGATTAAATGTCTATGCATATCATATGTTCAAATTCCTCATATTTTTGTTGAATCAAAGGTGAAGTGATGTTCTGTTTCTTGACAGTTGACTTGATAATTTTGCACTTTTTGTTAAATATTTTATTGAGAAGTTTATGGGTATCTTCACTGAAACCCCTCAGGAGACTTCACTCCTCCACTAGGGATCACCTAGGGGTTTAAAAGGCTTGATGCATAAGCTAAATACATCTGTGTTCCCTACAAAATTGGCATTTAAATTCTTAGAGTAGTTGTTTTAATTTTTCCTTTGCTCAGGGACTAGCAAAGATTAGGTTTGGGGGTATGTTATTCACTGAAAAGTACCACTTTTCACCTCTTAACCTAGCCTTTGCTGGACCTTGAAGCTCACTAATAATCATTTGTTAAGCGTGTTTTGTAGTTAGTAATAAACTGTGCAGCTAAATACAAAATCCCTGCTTAGTGGTTCAAAGAAGAGAAAGAAAATATGCAAAGATGACAGTTGAGCCAAAGCCTAATGGAACACCCTAGTAGTGCTCACCATGGTGACACATTTGCTGGTCATCATTGACCAAAAGTCTAGCTGATGACAGAAGTTAGCTGATAATGGAGGAAGCTGCAACAGTAGCAAGTGTAATGCATCAGAGAATCAAAAGACTCACCTAACAGAGTTGAGGAGCTCCCTCGGGGAGCTAAGGATGTAGTAAAAGCTGCCCTCACACAAATAGGATGCGTAGTCAAGAGGAGAGAAGTAAAGACATCGTGAAGATCTCGCATCTTAAAACCCTCAGAATTTGTGCTCACGAAGCTCTCCATGAGATCGAGCCTTAAAGCAATCGCGCGGAAAACATAGCGAGTCCATATGCATTAAGAATAATTTTTCACCTCGCAGAGTTCTTGCGAAGCCCTGGAAGAGAGAGTCGCCCAGAATTTTCCTCGCACAACTCTCGCGCACTTTGAAGCCTAAACAGTTACTATGCAAGCGCAGGAACCTACCTGTGCGAGTATCCAGTGAGAGAGAACTTCTAAAGCTCTACTGCATGAGAATTCTAGGCATCCAAATCACCTCCGCGACAGCATTCCTGCACAAAGTAGCTATGCAATCAACTAAGATTCTACCGCACGAGTGAACAATCCTTCTAAGCCAAATGCTCCTCCACGATGGCTCTGCCACTGCGCGAGTGAATTAATATAGATGTCAGCCCCGCAAAGCTCAAGCTCTCCACTTCCCAACCCTACCTCAAGGACCTTTTGGGAATTTCCCAAGGCTAGGGAACACTTCTCGAGGTGCAAATTCTGAGGCGCACATCTCAAGGTATTCAAGGGTTGTAACAGTACCACGTCTATTGGAAAAATTAGGGTTAATCTCTCTTGGGCCAAGGCCTTATGGACATACTATATAAGCTATACTTAGAGCTTAGTATTTTCATCTTTCCTTTATCGTCTGTTGGCTGAGAGTTCCAGCAGGCTAAGGTTAGGGTTTGATTATTTCTTTTTCTTGTTTTTCTTCTCTCTTAGCCCAGCATTGGTTAGCTAATCCTTTTGTAAGCAGCTAGGTTTACTTTTATTTCAGTTTTATAATAGGCCTTGTATACATTGGGATCTTTTGAATGAGCAGTTATGTGCAGGCTGCAACCTTGAAACAATTCATTGTAAGTTTTACTTTTATCAATGGATTATTATTTTAATGACTAATTGAATCTATAGATCTTGTGATTTCTTTAGATGTCTATAAGATCCATGCTTTGAGACTACTCATTCAGTTTCTAGTAGATCTATTTTCTATTATCTGATTTCCCTTGGTTTAATAGACCCATGGATAGCAAGTTGGATCTGTAGCTAGATCTGGAGAGCTCATAGCCCTGGGACTCTATGGTGGCAGCAATAGTTTGCATGTTCTTTCTCAGATCTCTGTGGTATGGACAGACCTATCTAATACCCTGTGACCGTTTGAGTGGACAGAGTATAACCCTAAGGTGGTGTCCAACCACATGTCTGGGAAGGATTCTTCTCCTCTGCACATGAGCTTTTAGAACCTTGTGAGGAGATTTATACAGAAACTGGCTCCCCTATGTTTTACTGGACCGATATCATAAGTTAGATCTAATTTCTCTATAGTAATTATAGCTTGAGGCTGAGTTATTGTAGGCCTTTTGTAGCAATGACTAGCTGAATCTAAATCCTTATTCAACCTGTTGCTGGTCCTTTGTGTGGGCACTATGAGCGGTTGCCCTTGGCAAAGCACTTAAGACTTTATGGGTTGGAATACCTATGGATGTCAGCCAAATCTGTGTGCAGATCTGCGGAGCTTGTAGCACTGACATTACATAGTGTCTGCAATAATATTCCTGGCCTGATCTGGTCCATTGGTTGGGAAAATAATCAGTCCACTCCTTTGGATTAGGTTAGCAATTCTGGTTTAATTAATGGACTTTGACAGACTCTATCGGATATTCTGTGACCATTTGAGTGGATAGAGTATCGCCCTAAGAGCACCCCAAATGGCATGGGTTAAATTGGATTCTTCTACCTTATTGAGGCTATTAATCACATCTCAGCAAGGACCACTGCAGAGACAGTCTAAATCTGAGTTACATTATTGCATTAACTCTAGCTTGACCTGCTTACTTCTCATTTTTTTTATATTCGATTTTAGCACACACCATCACCATCTTCCTCTTCACCCTTTCTTTAGGATTGGGCTACACTTTATTTCTCTTTTGTTAGGGTTAATTTAGTGTAGTTATGACACCCAACTTCCTTTCTTTAGGATTATCAAATCTATAGCAAGATCTAGAGGCCTACTATAATAGCCCATTTTGGGTTCTATATCAATTTCTCTATGGGACAAACTCTTACTTATCAAAACTTGCTATAATAGGCCCTGTATTTTGAAGGTCTAAGATGTTTTAGGATTGCTGTTTTCACCATATCTTTATCCTCTGTTTCACTTTGATTTTAATTCTCTTCCAACACCACATAATAAATTAGCACATCCGGGACACGACAACACATGTGGCTTTCGACAGGATTGGAGACCTTTCGACAGGTTGAAATGCATTATCGACAGGTTGACAAAAATTCTCAACTTCTGTTCAATTTCCATTCATCCTCTCAACAACTTATAGAACATCATGTCTACTTGTTATTCAGTCTCTGGGCATCCTCTCGATAGCTTGCAAATTGTGCTCAACAAGTTGCTTCAACTTCGCGAGAATGAGTGCAGCTTCAAGTAAGCTTTCGATAGGATCCACTACTGTACCTCAGACCCTTCGATAGGTTCTGTCGACTTGTCGATAGCTTTACATTTCCACTCCAATGCCACTCGACAGGTTATAATACATCTTCAGAACCTCTCGACAACTTACATTCTTCACCTTTTAACTCCTCGATAGGTTCAAGTACACCCTCAGATCTTCTTGATAAGTTCATGGAACCTCTTGACATCTTGTCTTTTCTCTTCAGAACCTCATGACATGTTTAGTTAACCTCTCGAGATATTCTGCTTTGAGCTTCCATAGCTGGCACACATCTTTGGTGTGTTGTCTTTCATCTGTCAGCACACAGTAGCCTCTTGGTTGGTTAAATCTTCATTCCTTGCAACTGCACTTGGTCCCAAGCATACCCAGTTGGGCGCATGACATTCTCATTAACTTCTAAGACTCTGTGGATTATTTGATTGGCTGGCCTTTGGGCTATATGAGCACATGTTGAGCAGCAGATTGCTTCTTTGGCCTTTTTAGATGGATGTCTGCACTAAGACTGCAATTTATTTCTTATCTATAAAATACACTCAAAACACATTATTAGTCAACTCAAAGTTCTATCAAAGGTCAGGTTAGGAGGTAAAAATAGTATTTTTCACTGCTTAACACACCCCCAAACCTAAGCTTTTCTAGTCCCTGAGCAAAGGAGAAGTTAAAAACAAGTATTGAAAATGAAAAATGGCACTTCTGTAGGGAGCACAGATGCATTTAGAATATGCATCAGGCCTTTTAAACCCCTAGAATATCAATGCAACATGTTAAAATAAAATTTAAGCAAAATAAAATTCATTCCACACTTTGTTCATTCAATTTTTAGAGGATTCTTCGCAGAAAAATAGTAGTTTAAAACTGAAATTCTGCTGTAATTCCTTCACAATCAATCTGCTCATGTCAAGGTATTTTGTATGAAAGTTAATGCAGAGCTTACCTTCAAATTGAGAATTCTGTTTTGATAATGCCCACAACAAATTCAATGTCAGACCCAAGTCTCACCAAGGTTGTCATTCAAAATAATCATGAAGGGTGCATCATTTCACACAGCTCAAGAGCAGTTGCAATCCTCAAATAGGACTGCAAGCATGAGCATAGGCATTGCTCTAATTTTTGAAATCTTCTAACACTTTTCACCATAAATTAAACAAATCATCATCTTTACATGACACCTCAATCTACTTCAGATCAATAAGGTCTTTTTATTGGGTTGTAATGTGTCTTATGGGTGAGGTTTATGAAGAATAAAAGGGAATAAAAGGATTCAAATTTAAGATATCATCAAGGTAAGGAGGTGATTTGCAACTTCACAACCTTCATTTCAGCATAATTCCATCTTTTGGAATTCTCAGAGCCAAAGTGGCCAGCTTCTCCTCTTCTTTTTCAAAATATCTAATAAAATAACTTCTCTCTCATATTTTTGTTTTGCTTTTCTATTTTTCTTTCTTTTTGTATGCCCTTTTTTTGTATATATATATATATATATATTTTTTTTTTTTTTTTCTATATATATATATATATATATATATTTTTTTTTTTTTTTTTCTCAATTTCTTTTTTATGGGCTAGAATGCCACAGTTGCCACCAAATGTGCTTTCTTCTCCTTCCACCAAATATCAAACCTTGCTCCTCTAACCTTACTTCTCGTTCTATTTCCTGAATTCTCAGATTGAGGGTAACTGAAATAGGTCAAGGGGGTGGGTTCAAATTTTCTGGTTTCTATCAAAGAAAAACTAGGATTTTTAAGGCTCAAATGGTGTGTATCAAGGGTAGTTTAAAGGTGTGAAATTTCAAGCTCAAACTGTCCAAAGGATGGCCCTACATCATGTCTTTAATTCATGAGTTCTGTCAAGCTGCTTCAACTTGGATTTGCTTAACTTCTTGTGAGCAAGAATAAGTTCAATCAATCCTTAGAGCAGAAAAATTGTCAAGACACTCTTCAAAGAAAATTTTTAAGGCCCAAATCTTACTAGGTATGGTCTTTCATCAAATTCCTGGGGTGCATCCTCAAAATTTTCTCTTTCCAAGTTCACTAAGCATCAATTTTTGAAAATTCTTGACATTTACTTCATGAAAATGTTAGAACTACAACAATTTTCAGTTTTTTAAAAAGTTTTAAATTTCCTCTTTTTTCAAAAAGGAGGTGGGAATTCACTTTATTTTCATAAATTTTATTCAACATTGCTGCACTAACATTAACTATCCATTGGCATACCCTGCCATATCCCCAAACCTATGAGGAGCAGTGTCCTCACTGCTTTGGACGTATATCAGAAGGGAATAGTAGGGTGAACATAAACAATTGAAGCATAAGGAAGAAAATAAAACAGATGTAAAATAATAGGAAAGCAAGGAACAGTGATGAAACAAAACATACATTGTATTGAACACAAGTAATTATAAAAGAATAGGGAAAACTAAATGTTGCAAAAATATGTGCAATAAAAGCCCTATATACAAACTAGTTACAACTCAATCCTAATCAGCATTTGAATCAGGGCTAGATATGGTCATTAGCTCCCATCCTTTCTGTGTAGCAAGCTTGTCATACTCCACCTTGAGCTTGTCTTTCTTCTTTAGCTTCTCAGTGCTGGCAGAACCTTCCTTAGTTCTTTTAGCAAATGGTATGCACAGACCATTAACTCATTAACAACTCTTACATGTATGCATACTATTTCAAATCATCTTACAACAAGAGAAACAACAAGTTTATGTCAGTATTGAGCTCACTATTAATTCAAAATTTAGGTTTAGGCAATGCCTAATATATTCAATATCAGACCCAATACTTACCAGGGCAGTCTCTCACAAAGAACTTTGAGGGTTTTCATTTTCTCATAAGCTCAAGAGCAGTTACAGTCCCAAAATGGGTCTGCAAGCATGAGCATAGGCAAAGCTCCTAAATTCTAGCATCATTGGCTATTTCTCACCATAGATTGAACAACTCCTTATCTCCACATACAATGCATTCAAAAGCAGTTACAGACCCCAAATGGGTCTGCAAGCATGAGCATAGGCAAAGCTCTTAAATTCTGGCATCATTGGCTATTTCTCACCATAGATTGAACAACTCCTCATCTCCACATACAACTCATTCAACTTAGGATCACAAGGTCTTAGACTGGGTTGTTATGTGGCTTATGGGTGTAGGTTATAAAGAATGGAAGGGTGAAAGGGTGCAAAATTGAGAAATCAGCAGGTAAAGGAGGTGATTCATGACTTCACCTTCTTTAGATCAGCACATTTCATCTTCTTTGATATTTTTCAGATTTGAAGTGGCCAGCTTCTCCTCCTATTTTTAATTTTCCAATGAAATTTCCTCTTGACTCGTCTCTATTCCTTTTCATTATATTTAATTCTTTTTTATACATTTTTCTTTTCTTTTTATTTATATTTTTCTGAAATGCCACCCTCTTCCCAGCTGTTACACTGTTGTATTTCTTTTGTGTTTCTCTTCCATTCACCAAATGTTGACCCTAGCTTGTCCATCTTTAACTCCTCCTTTACCTTCTGAATTCTTAGAGTGGGGGTAGGTTTGAATCAGGTCTATAAGTTTAGGTGTAAGTACTCAGGTATATTTTGAAGAAACCTGGAAATTAGGGCTCAAAAGGTGTATGCACAAGGGTAGTTTATTGGGTTTGGTATTTTAGAGCTCAAAATATCCAAGAGAAGGCCTTGATCCTTTCCTAAATGTCATGGATACTGTCAGCTGTTTCAACATGGATATGCCTAACTTCTAGTGAGGACATTGACTCAGCCAGACCTTAGAGTAAAAAGAATTGCCTAACACTCCTCAAAGAGAAAAAAGTTTTGTAGGCCCAAATCTCACTAGGTATGGTCTTTCATTGAACTCATAGGCATGTCCTTACCTTTTTCTCTCTTTAATGGTTTACCAAGTACTAACACAAGTGAGTTTTCTTGATGTTCACCTCATGGGAATGTTAAAATTTCAAAGTGTTTAATGCCTAAAGGTCTACAAAATTTCTGCATTTCCTCATTTTCAAAATTTCTTAGGTGAACTTAGCTCTATTTCTATCTTATTTCCATGGTTCTGCTGCACTTAGATTAACTATCTCTTTGTCAAACCTTGCCACACCCCCAAACTTACGAGAAGCAGTGTCCTCACTGATTCAAAGATAAAGTGCAAGTGCAGCAAGGTATTTTGGGATAATAAAATACAAAATAAAGCAAGTACAGCAACAAACAAAACACATACAAATAGATAAAATAAAACAAACAAACATAAATGAAAACAAACAAAATCAGCCAAAGAGGATTTCATTTATAATACAGGAATTTATACAATGCAAGGGAAAATAAGTACAAAAAGATTTTACAAAACATCCTAACTAACTATATGTACAGATCTAATCATCTCAATCTTTTTTTGCTTTAGCCTTGACTTGGACTCCTTTTCCTTTTGCTTTCTTAGGTGGTGAACTAGCTGGAGGGGCAGTGGCAAGAGGAGTAGTCTCAGCTGCATGTGCAGGTTCTCTGACAGCCATTTCAGCAACTCTTCTTTCGAGTGTTCTTACCTTCTTTTTAGCAAGTTGAACTCTACTTTCATACAGCTCCCTGGTGGCCTTTGTGATCTCTTTCGAGGCAGCTATTCTTTTCTCGAGTCCATCTGCTCTCATTTTTTTTGTTGCTGTAGTATGCTGTTGAGCTTCAAATAGTCTCACCATCTGTTTCCAGCCCCCCGATATTCTCAGCATCTGAACTTTGTGATCCAGCTTCATTTTATTTATCTTCGTGTCATAGGGCATCCTGATTGAGGTTCTGAGGCCAGCCATGCCTCTAATAACATCCTTTTTAAGGTATGGGTTACTTTGTATGGCATGTAGGAGGGCTAAGTATGGAGGTATGTAAAAGAAAGAGGCAGGTAGTATGGGTTGTTCAACACTGGAAGAAGGGCCAGCCAGTAATGGAGAGGGGATGGATGATGGCATGGGTGGGGTGGGGATTAAAGGTAAAGGGTGATGGATTTCAAGTTCATGCTCAGTGAGGTCTATTACCTCAGGGTCAGTTTTGGTTGGAATTGAGGAGGTGGGGGTTAAGTTGTCCACATCTGTGGCAGCATCAGATGTTGCTACTATAGTGGGATTTCAGGTTGGGGTTGTGGTTCAGGTTCAGGGTTTGTTTGTGTGTAGGCATTGGTATAGGTAGTAGGGGGATTTCTTGGATTGGTTCAATGGGTGCAGCAACAGGGGAGGTTACAGCTAAAGTTAAGGGTTGGGGAGGAGGGGGTAGAGTAGGTAAGTGGGAGGATGTAGGGATAGGTGGCTGTTGTGATGGTTGGGTTAAGTTGGATAAGGTTGAGTGGATGGCTGCTAAACTGTTAGGAATGGAGGCCTGGTTTTCGAGGGTGGAGTTCATGGCTTGGAGGTGGCTTCTATGGATGTTTGGGTTTTGGTGTTAGCCATCACTTGGGATTGAAGGAAGAGGAGTAGGTTGAGGATTTGGGGTAGGGGGTCAGGGGTGATGGGTGTTGTTGGATGGAGGCATGGAATTTGTTGAAATGGGGAGGTGGGTGCATGGTTAAAGCTTATTGGTCGTGGGGAATCCGAAAGAGGGGTAAAATAGGGAGGGTGAGGTGAGTATGGGAGAGGGGTGAACTCATAATTGATTTCCCCTATGACAGAGGACATCATAGCTGACTATCCCTTAGATGCAAAGGGGTCATGGGAAGGGGAAAAATGAATGGAATGGCCTAAGGGTTCAAAGGTATCAGCTTCAAAGGGTGCAGTGGGCTGATGTGAGGTAGTTGGAGAGCTGTGAGGGATTTCAAGGGTAGGGTATGGTGTGGCTGTGGTTTCTGGGGTAGGGATAGTTTGGAAAATGTAGGTGGTTTGGGGCTCTGTGTGGGCTTTGGATTTTTTTCTTTTTCTATATATAGTGTTCACAGGTGGGCTGGGGTGAGCTGGGAAGGTAGTTAAGGATACAAATATGGGTAAGGATAAAGGAATGGTCTCAGTATGTGTGGTGGATATAGGAGATGTAGTGATGACTGAGGTGGTAGGTAAGGTAGTGCTGGCTGGCATAGGACTGATTGTAGTGGGTATGGTAGAGATGGGGAGTTGTGAGAAGGGTGTGATGGCAGTAGGTGTAGATGTTGAGCATGCTGAGGCTGCAGTGGTTGTTGGCATGGGAATGGAAGTGGTTATGGCAGGGTTGGCTGGCATAGCAGAGGTTGCTGCTTGGGAGCTGGCAACAACAGAGGTAGTAGCAACATCTGCTTCTTGAATTGTGGGAGTTGCTTCAGCTACCAGCTCCTTCTTCTTCTTCTTTTCAATGAGAGCTCCACTAACCCCCCACTGTTTTTTGCCATATTTGTTGTGGTTCAAGGGAATGGTCTCCTCATTCATCTGAAATTGGTATCCCCCTAGCTTCAGCAAGGTCGTAATGAGCCTGCAGTAGGGCAATGAATGAGGCTTCACCTTCTCATGAATATCCTTCATTTCCTTAAAAATTAGCTTGGCTGCATCTATGTAGTGGTTCAGGTGGAAGGAGTAGAGGGCATCTGCAATGGGGGATCTCCTCTCCTATTGGTGCCCAAAACAATAAACATTTTTCCTCAGCACCCCATCCATCAAGCTCAGGTTAGGCTGTAGATCTCTCTTCCTAATGGATACCCTTGAGGCTGTGATCCCTCCAGCCAACTCCTTGGCAATTTCTAGGATGGTGGCTATCAAAGGAGGGCCCAAGCCACACTCAGGGTTGCACTCGGCTGGTATCTCAAGTATCTCAGCTATTGCATCTTGATTGAATAGCATCTCAAATTTATCTATCAGCACCAGCAATGTTGGGTTCCCATCATCTCCTGTCTTCACTCTTATATTTTGATAAAACAACTGCACTAGTTTAGGGAAGACTAGCTGAAGTGGGGGCCTCAATAGGGGTAGTAGAGTGGTGTTGGATAGGTATGCAATGGAGGCAGCTGTCTCTGGTAGGCCCTCAAAGAAAACCTTGTCAAAAATAGTCTCTGCCTCAAGCTTAATTAAAGCCATAAATTCAGAAGGGACCCTGAGGTACTCACTATCTTCCTCCTCCTCAAGGGCTACCTCAGGGACCTCATAGGCTACACCCTTGTCCTTATTCTACTTTTTCTTGGATTTCTCAGGACTTTTGGTAGGTTGGTGGTCTCTGACCCTCTTCTTAGGAGTAGATTAATTCTTTTGCGCATGGGCATCAGAGGCTACACCCTTGGCTTTCTTTACTAGGGTAGCCCTTTCCTTAGGTTGCTCCACTTGGGGCTCAACTATGGGAGGAGGCGTCTCAGAGGTCTCCACTGTGGAGGCCTCTGCAATCCTTACAGATTTTTGAGTTGCCACAGGGCTGCCACTGTGTGAGGAGTTTAGCTTGGCAGCCAGTGCGTCAATGAATTTCGAACCCATGGCCATGACTACAAACATGCCTCAAAATTAGGGCTTTAAACTCCCAGAGTGTGTAATGCATACTGCAAAAATAAAATTGTACCAAACGTCCTCCCTATTTAACACTTAAAATAGTAGCCAATCAAACCAAATGAGAGTGTGAAAAATTTTCCCAACTGAAGGCTAGGGTTCCACTTCAACCGTGGCACAATAGATCAAATCCCCTCAAACCGAATTCAAAGTAACTAGGAGCTGATGTGAAACACAATTATAGGAGGAAATTTACTAAGTTGGAGTGGATTAGGCTATAGAGAAGAAAGAAGGGAGAGTGAAGCTCGGTCTTATGCAATGGAAGTTAGGGCAAAGAGAGAGAATGGAGGAAATGGAAAAGATCATAGGGTTTAATAGTGTGATCTCATGCCTCGCACGACTATTGCTAGGTGCTCACGGAGCTATATTTTCTCACACAATATGAATTCAATCTCGAAAGGAGTGTTGTCGCAAAGAAGAGAGATGCCTCGCGAGGATAAATTTAGAAGCTCTATACGTCTCGCGAGGTAATTCATGGAGCTCAAGTTGGGCCAAAGCGCGTGAAGCAGTTTTGCATCCCTCGCGTAGCTTAGCTATTAAACTTTGTGAGGAACGTACAATTAGAGTATCAGGGCCTCACGAAGCAATTAACATTGCAAGCTTCAAAATGTTAGCTCGCGAGGCTCTCACACAGTATGAATGCCACCTCACGAGTAATGTTTCGCCAGATACAGAAGAGTCTCGTGAGGGCACTTCACAGAGTTGAATCAGAGCTTCACAAGGAATTGAACATTGCAGGCTTCAGAGGTCTTTTTGCTCATGAGGCTCTCGCGAGGAACAACGTACCTATAAGAACTCCATGAGAAAGCCTTCAATTTATTCAAGTGGCTCGCAAATGTGGAATTGAGGCCATAGAGCCTCGAGAGAAAGCAAGCCTCGCTCTTTATCTCTGCTTACACACTGGCCTATGCATGTATACTAGCATGCACCTATCCATTGTGAATTGGCACCTACTTCCTTCAAATGCAATCCATTTCATCATGATAATCTCAGTGTCCATTATCAACATATGTACATCAAAAATTTAGAGTGCTAAAGATATTCAAATATATCAGATTTATGACGTATATAATGACAGCGCCTCAACCACTCAACTAGAAATAGAACATGCATATCAACATTAGGTCCAAGCACATCAAATTTAGATGACAACATATGCACATCACATAACAACACATAACTCAAAACAAAACTAACAAAACTTTCAAATCAACACACAATAAAAAACTACATGACAGATTTTTAAACAAAACAAAACACACATTCAACAAATATGGTACACATTTTACAAAAGTATGGATCACTATATAGTCGGGGGTTCATGCAGGTGAATGGTCTAAGGGGGCTGCACTGAATTTTCTATATAAATTTTCAGCCTTTGACCATTCACTTTCATGATCTTCCCAGACATAGGATCTAAGATCTCCACAGCACCAGAAGGGGAGGCATGGATGACAGTGTAAGGTCCATCCCATTTGGATTTTAACTTCCCTAGAAAGAATTTTAATTTGGAGTTAAAAAGCCAAACCTTAGTACCAGCATTGAAGTCCTTCCTCATTAGCTTATTGTCAAAGAATGCCTTTGATCTCTCCTTGTAAATTTTGGCATTTGTATAGGCCTCCATTCTCAACTCATCAAGCCCTGACATTTGCAATTTCCTGTGAGAACCAACAGTAGTTAGATCAATATTTAGTGTTTTGATAGCCTAATAGGCTCTGCGCTATAACTGGGGACATGCCAATAAGGGTCTTATAGGCAGTCCTATAAGCCCACAAAGCATCATTCAGCTTCTGTGCCCAATCCTTTCTATCTGCCCTCACAGTCTTCTCTAAGATATGCTTGATCTCTCTATTGGATATTCCAACTTGCCCATTAGTCTATGGGTGGTAAGGAGTTGCAATTTTGTGTGTAATAGAATACTTTTTTAGCACATTCTCAAAAGGCCTGTTATAGAAATGACTCTCTCCATCACTAATGATAGCTCTGGGGGTGCCAAATCTGGAGAAGATATTATCCTTTAAAATTTTAAGGATAATTATGTGGTCATTAGTCCTTGTGGCAATGGCTTCCACCCATTTTGACATATAGTCCACTTCCACAAGTATAAAATTGAATCCCAGAGAAGGAGGAAAGGGGTCCATAAAATCAATGCTCCAGATGTTAAAAAGTTCTACCACAAGGATGGGTGGTAAGGGCATTGAATCTTTCTTGGAAATGCCTCCCAACCTTTGACATCTTTCGCAGGCTTTGCAATGTATGTATACATCTTTGAACAAAGAGGGCCAATAAAACCCATATTACAAAACTTTTGTAGCTGTCTT
The DNA here is from genome assembly GCA_021018995.1 of Chloranthus sessilifolius. Taxonomy (NCBI): domain Eukaryota; kingdom Viridiplantae; phylum Streptophyta; class Magnoliopsida; order Chloranthales; family Chloranthaceae; genus Chloranthus; species Chloranthus sessilifolius. Next base: position 64,027,694 of record CM037586.1, read on the forward strand.
TTTGCCACTAAAGTGACCTCCACAGGTTTGCTCATGACACATAGAAAGAATGTTGTGGAACTCACTTTCAGGCACATATCTCCTTACAACCTGATCTGGACAATGCTTATATAGGTATGGATCCTCCCATAGAAAATGTTTGACCTGAGAGAAAAATAAGTCCTTGTCCATCTTGGACCAGTGAGGGGGAATCCTACCAACAACAACAAAATTGACAATGTGTGCAAACCAGGGCACACTAGACTACATAGCAAATAATTGTTCATTGGGGAACAATTCATTGACAGGTGCTGCTACACATTCTTCTAAAATAATTCTAGAGAGGTGGTCAGCTGTTGGGATATTTTAAGTGCTTGCTACTGACTTTATTGGAGACATTGATAAGAATGGGGTGAATGAAAATGAATGAAAGGTGGAGTGAAAAACAGCAAGCCTAAAATATGCACAGTCCTGCAAGATACAGGGCCTGTTGTAGCAAGTTTTGATAAGTAAGAGTCTGTCCCACAGGGAAGGTTGATCTAAAGCTCCAAGGGAGCTATCTTTAGTAGGCTCTCTAGATCTGACTACAGATCTGGCAATCCTAAATGGAAGGGGATTTAAGGTCACTATGGTCTAAATCCTAACGGAACTTAATGTCTAAACTACAGAAAGGGTTCAGAAAGGGGATGGAGTGTGAGAAAAAAAATATAAAAGGGTGAGAAGTATGTTATTAGGTATAGATCTGATGGGTCTTATCACTCAGATTCAGATCTGCTGCTATAGAAATCCTGTCCAATGGCATCATTATCACCAAAGAGGAGAAATGATCCAACTCACCCCTGTGCCATGATCCAATCCTTTATGGCTATAAACTGTCCACTTAAATGGTCACAGACTATCCAATAGGGGAACCATAACCCAGAGATGGGTCAGAACAAAATTATCATTCTAGGCACTACTTCATCCAGGCTACAAGCTTAAGAATCCATAGGAACCTCAACCTCTAAAGTTCTGTGTGTGGGGGGGCTAGGCCTATAAAATGCACGAGCCTAGACACACAGGACTAGCAAGAGTTTGAGAACTAGCTTTTAAGCTTGGCTGTTCACTGTTTTAGAAAGACAACAGTGATCCAGTCACAAGCCTACAATCTCTACAGCCAAATCAAATATGCAATCTGATGGTGGGTCCATACAAATACAGGGGAGTCTATCTCTGCACAATCTCTCACAAGGCCACAAGCACAAGTGACAAGAAGAAGAATTTGTCTTAGTTCTGTGGATTGGCCTCACCCTAGGGCTATAATCTGTCCACTTGAATGGTCACAGACTATCCACAGAGGCTATCCTCCTCACAGAGGTCTAAGACAGAACAAGAATATTGTTGTCACCACCATGTTCACAAGGCTACCAGCGCAAGCTCCCATGGGAACTCAGATTTAGTGGATCCTGTGGTGGGGGAAGGCCTACAATGTGCCTAACCTGGACATACATGTCACTTGGATCTAAATAAATCCTTAAAAGCAATCCTCCATTACCTACAAAATAACTTAGTAATGGAGGATCTCAAGGCAGCAGCCTTGTACAACACAACTCACAACAAAAACACCATCCCATAAATGCAACAGATCCTATTACAAAAACTCTATTAAAATCTATACTAAATAATCATACAAAAGGCATAGCCAGCAAGTGCTGAACTATGGAGAGAAGGGAAAAGGAAAAAGAAAACTCCTAAACCCTAACCTTAGCCTATTGTAATTCTACAGTCGGTTTCAAGAAGAAGCAGAAGTCGAGAACAAAAATCCCTTAAACCTAAGCTAGGCTTAGGCTTATATAGCAATCGGTTCTCTCTGAATTAGGGTTAGGAAAGCCCTAATTTCATCAATTCAATTACGGCCCATTCTTATCCCTTAGATGCCTGGGAGCGTGTGCACAGAGATTAGAGCATTGGAGTGCATGCCCTAATTGCTGGAGATTCCCATATTGCCCTTGCAAAATTGGGGAGAAGTTTAGAACTTGATCCTCGCTGAGTAGAAAAGACTTGTAGTATCTTGCCGCATGGTAGAATTAGCGTCGCGGGGTTGCTTTGACTTGAAGCTCTTGCAGTCGTGGGGTTGGTACTTTGATCGTCGCGGGGATGCTTTGGTCATCGCGGGATTGGTCTTTGCATTTGAATGGCACGAGAATGGCGCACGCAGTTCCTTCCTTGGGGAATCCTGCGGCAATCCTTGCGAAGAGATCAAAGTACATAGGCTTTTGGATCGCGCGAGCAGTTCCTTGAAAGTGTGTGTCCCGTGGCCACTGCGCAACAGCCGCACGCTGGAATGCCTGGAGCTCTCTCTATTCAGTGAATCATGCGAAGGTTGAAAACTCATCTCTTAAGCTGCGCGAGACTGCCCGAGTGCTTCACGAGCCCTTAAAACTGAGCCTCGCGAGAACCTCACGAGGTATACTTTTTACTCCCTGCTGACATCCATCTGCATGTGAACGGTGTGAAGACTATGCGACCGGTTGGTGTGCTCCCTTCAGAAGCCCGCGACAACTGCGCAATGTATTCTTTCTGATTTGTTGAGCCCTGTGACATCTGCGTGAGGCATTATCTTTGATTTATTTCTATTATGTTGTGCCTCTGCTGAAAATAATTCTCTGTCTGGGGTTAACCTTCACACTTCTGAGGGGCTTCTGGATCTGCAGTAGGCTTCTTGGCATGGTTTGGGGTTTATTTATAGCTGCTGCTTATTACCTGCAGAATAGACTTAAAACACATTTATTAAATGATTAAGTGTCTAACAGAGATGAAATTAAGGGGTGAAAAGTGGTACTTTTCAGGTCTTAACACACCCCCAAACCTAATCTTTGCTAGTCCCTTAGCAAAGCTGTAATTAAATATCACTTTCATAGGGATCACGGGTACATTTAGCATATATACCAAGCCTTTTAAACCCCTAGGTGAGCCCTAGTGGAGGAGTGAAGTCTCCTGAGGGTTTTCAGTGAAGACACCCACAAACTTTACCATTAGAATTAGTTAAGTATAGTGCAAATAATGACAACACAAATTTCGATGTTTAAAGCTTCATTCCACACCCAATTTTTTTACACTTAGAGGAAACTACAGCAATGTTACAGGCCATTTAAAACTTAAAAGTTAACATGTGTTTGCCTGACCACCATTCATTTAACATTAGAATTTCAATGTATAAAAATCAGTACCCAGTTTGCCTTTAATTCAAAATTCAGGTTGGATACAACCCCAATGAGGTTAAAATTCAGACCCAATTCTTACTAGGGCTATCTCTCAACATTATCAATCTTAGGGTGCTCACATTTACATCAGCTCAAGAGCAGTTACAGACCCAAATGGGCCTGCAAGCATGAGCATAGGCAAAGCTTCTAATTTCTGACATCTTCAAGAATTTTCACCATAGATTGGACAACTCCTCATCTCCACATGACAGCTCATTTTACTTTGGATCCTCAAGGTCTTTTTAAATGGGTTGTAATGTGGCTTATGGGTGAGGGATGTAACGAATCAAAGGGTAAAAAGGGATTTAAAATTAAGAAATCAGGAAGATAGGGAGTGATTCATGACTTCACAACCTTCATTTCAGCATTAACTTCATCTTTCTTTTTATATTTCAGACTCAAAGTGGCCAACTTCTCCTCTTCTTTTCTATTTTTAGATGAGTTCTTCTCTAGACTTCTCTTTCTTTTTCTCTTTTTGTTTTTATTCATTCTCTTTTTATGAACTTTTTATGATGAACTGCCACACAACTATCATTGGTACATTGTTGTTCACAAGTTGCTTTTCTTTTGCTTCCACAAAATGTTTGACCATTCTCACTATCATTAACTCCTTCTCCTTTACCTTCTGAATTCTTAGAGTGAGGGTGAGGTTGAATCAGGTCATGAGGTTGAGGTGCAAGTATTCTACTGTCTGTCAAAGAAATTTTATTTTTTTTAAGGCTCAATTAGTGTATGCAAAAGGGCAGATTTTAAAGGGTTGGATTTTTAGGCTCAAACTGTCCAAACGAAGGCCTTGGGTCATTTACTTAGTATCATGATTGCTGTCAATTAGTTTTGATTTGGAGGTGCACAACTTCTAGTGAAAAAAATCTTGATTCAATCAGTCCTCAGAGCAGAAATAATGCCAAAAATACTCTTCAAAAGCAAATGCTGGGCCCAAATCTCACTAAGTATGGTCATCAAATTTAACCCATGGGGTGTATTTTCATCTGTTTCTCTCCTCTTAGGTTCACTGAGTACTAACCGATAAAAATTTCTAATATTAGCTTCATGGTGGTGTCAAGATTTTTAACTTTTTCTGTTCCGAAAAGTCTGCAAAAATATTTAAATTTTTACAATTTTCCTCGTTGTATCAAGTTAAGTGGAAATTAACTTTATTCATCTCATTTTTACCACCATTACTGCAATAATATTAACTGTTCTATTGGCAGACCTATACTGCCACACCCCCAAACCTATGAGGAGCAGTGTCCTCACTGGTTCAAAGGTGAGAAAATGCAGTAGGTACCAGGCAGAGAAATAAAAATAAACATAGAAGAAGTCAGAGAAACAGAAAATGCGAATTGAATAGTATGGAACTAAAAGAGACTTTCATTAAAATAAAAAGAAAAGATTACAAAAAGATGGAAAAGAAAAAACAAAATGGGGGGGAAAAATGGATCAAGGGAGAGTCGAGGGGGGGGGGTGGGGGAGATGCAGGTGGATCCATTTTTCTCTTCTTCTTCTCTCTCTTCTGCTTCTTCATTTTTTTCTTTTCCTCCTTGGCGAGGATCCTCTGAACCTCGTCATACTCATCCCAGAGAAATTGTAATGGGTCCGGCTCCTTAGGCGGTGGGGGATCCTCCCAGATGGGGTAGAATTTAATGGGGAAACCGAATGGTTTGTCAGCCGCCATGGTTGTGAGGAGGGCCGAATAGCTGGGGTTAGAAGAGGAAGGATGAGACGAAAAGGAAGTAATGACCTATTTAAAACTTATGGGCGGTGGAAACTGAAATGGCACATTGAAAGTTTTGCCCCATTCCAAGACTGGCAATAAATTGGGAATGTTGGGGGAAAGGAGAATCGCACAACCGAGTATGGCAAAGAAGAGTGCGCAATAAATGAGGGTCTAAAGATAGGCATGGTATTTAAGGGGATCCTGTGTATCGCGTAGCTGCACAGTGAAAATTATGGTATCCCCTGACAATTGACATCGAATTGGCTGTGCACATGAATTCATATTTGAAATGATTATAGCCACCTTACAGACATCTCCCAGGATAAAATTTAAACATAATGAAGACTAAAAAAAATAGACAAGCACACAGAACAGATCAAAAGAATAAAAAAAAAAGAAAAATTATATTAACTGGAAAACATGTGCAATGGTAATTACAATCTAAGTACAATCTAAGCTACTCTAAGAGGAATCATCTGAATCTAAATCGGTAAAGAAATCCCAGCCCATATTTTTAGCATGTGCCCTAAGGGCAGCTTTATCCTGTTTCTTCTTTGCCTCCCTTTCCTTTTTTGCTTCGGCTGGTGTTTTCTTGGCATTAGGAGCTTTAGGTGCCCTCACCCTTACTTTTGGTTGCTTGGGTAATTTTGGTTCCTTGGGTTCTTGAGGGGCTTTTCCTTTCCTCTTTGCAGGGGGGATTGCAGGGGCTTTGCCTTTTCCTTTGCCTGTGGCTTCCTCAGTGGGGACCATTGTGGATTTCCCTCTTGCTTGAGACTGAGGCTGGCCAGGGGATTGTGCCTCCTCAGACTGGGCTGCTGGCTCTTTGCCAATTTTTATGGAGGCAGGTTTAGGAGTAGTCCTCTTAGCAGTGACTTTCCTCTGCTTAGGATAAATTTGCTCCTGTGGAGGTGTGGCAGAGATCTTGGTAGTTGGAGGCTGCTCTGTAGAAGGTGATGGAGGAGGGGCAGCTGGGGCCTTTCCTTTATCTTGATGGGTCATTGGTTGTGCCTCCTTAAACTGGGTAGCTGCAGATGGAGTAGCTTGAGGCTCTGGCTCTGGCATGTGAACAGAGAGTCGGGTGGGTTGTAGAGGAACATTTCTGACAACAGCCAGTGTAGATTTCAATGAGACTATCTGAATTTGGTGTTTGAGGAGGTCAGTCTCATGGATATCCTTCTGGATGCTGAAGATCTCCTGAGCATTTTTGAGCCTCTTTTCGAACATTCTGGCCCACGCCCTCTCTGTAGCAGTAGTTGCTTTCTCCAGCTCCCAATTCAACTTATGATAAGTTGTTGAAGCCTTGGCCTTCTGGTAGGCTTCCAATATGTTAGTCCACCCCAAGGAGATGCCTAGAAGTTACTTTCTGTGGGCCTCCTTCATTGTATCGATCTGCTCCAGCAGGGGGGTCTCAATGGACTGGAAAAGTTTGGCCATTCCCCTCAGGGCATCCTTCCTAAGGTAAGCATTATCCCTCATGTGATGGAGGATGGTGAGGTAGGGAGGGCTATAAAAAAAAGTGTTTTGGTGCGATGGGCAGATAGGAAGTGGAAGGAGCAAACTGTGATTGGTCCTGTGAGGGGGAAGGGGGGATAACAGTGGGTAAGTCTAGTTGTGGGGGGAGGGGGATAAGTTCTGGGTCTGTTTGGGTAGATTTGTCACTGAATGTGGGAGGTGGTAGGATAAGAGGAGGGATGGAGGGTATAAGAGGAAAGGAAAATGGGGTAGGCTCAGCAGGGGCAAGGGGTGATGGGGGGGGGGGAATGGGAATGGTGAAAGGGATGAAGGGGAATGGGGGAGTTGGTTGTGTAATGGGGATTATGGGTGGTGGGTGGGGTTGGGAGTCAAGCATGGTGTCAGTCTGGGTATGTTTGTCAGTGTAGAGGACTAGGGGGGTTGTAGTGGGTTGTGGAGGGATGGGTGGGTTGTTTAATGTCTGAAGGGTGGATTGGATGGATGTGATTTCTGTCTGCATTGGGTCCTATTTTTGGGTAGTGGTGGATAATTGGGCTTGGATGTCTTGGATAAGGGATAGGATAAGGGTCACTGTGTCAGGGCTGGGAGGTTGGGTCTGTGAAGAAGAGGGTACTAGTTCAAAAGGTGAGGAAGGTGCATGGTGGAAAGTGGAAGGAGGGGAAGAGTGGGGTTCTGGGGAGTGATGGTGTGATGTAGTTGGGGAGTCTGGGAGGGGGTGTAGTGGGTAGGCCGTGTGTCAAGGAAGGTAGATAGAAAGACTTGGAATCCGATGGTGGTGTTAAGGGTTAAGTCAATGTCTGTGAGTGGGGATGTAGTAGGTATGGCTGGGGTGATGGTTTCTGCAATGTGAGGTGTATCAGTGTGGAGGAAAGGGATTGAGGGTGGGGTCTGGGAGATGGTGGGGATTTTGTCAGTGGTTTTTCATTTTTTATAGGAAATGAGGGGAGGGTTGTTAGGTTTATGTGTAGTTAATGGGGGAATTGTTGCTGTGTACTGAGGTAGGGTAGGGGATGGGGAGTCCTCCCAGGTACTAATCACAGGTGAAGGGGGAGTGGGCGTAGATGATGAGGATAGAGGAGGGTGAGAGAGAGATGGAAGAGGGATAGCAGATGCAGGAGGAGAATGTGGTGGAGAAATGGGTGCTGCTGCAACATTGGTGGGGACAGGCTCTGGGAGCACGTCCATGGTAGCAGGGGTAGATCTTGTTCCAGCTGCTGCTTCTGCTTGTTTGGGATGGGCCTGAGCCTCAACTTTCTTCTTCTTCTGGGCCTCCATCAGGCTCCTACTAATTCCCCATTGCCTCTTGGCAAAGGTAGTAGGGGCAAGGGTGGTGGTCTGCTCAGTTTTTCCTCTCTTGTATCCCCCTTTGAGTAGCAGCAAGGTAATGATTCTGGCATATGGTAGTGTGTGAGACTTCTTTTTCTGCCCTATCTTCTCCACTATGTCTTTCGTTGCCTCGAATATGAGCCAGGCCACATGGAAGCCATGGCCAAGAGAGAACGAATAAGCAACATCGGCAATGGGAATTCTCCTCTCTTGCTGATGTCTTGAGCAGTATATGTTCTTTCGCAGAACTTGGTCTATGAAGAGGAGTTCAGGTGCCAATTCTCTCCTTCTGATTGAATCCCCTGTGGCCTTTAAACCTTTAGTTAAGGCCCATGCAATTGTATCAATTGATGTACTCAGGGGGGGCATATCCACAGCTAGGGTTGAATGCGGCTGGGATGCCCAAAACTTTAGCAATCACCTTGGGGCTCACTAGCATATCAAAGTCGTCAATCAGCACCAGCAAGAAAGCTTGTCCATCCTTATCCTTCTTGACCCTGATGTGTTGATAAAATAGTTGCACTAGCCTAGGGTAGGCTAGTGCTGGAATACCTCTCATCAAGGGTGTCAGGCCCGCTTTACTCATAAACTGCATAGTAGGGGCAGAGAGAGGTTCCTTCTTAAAAAATGGTAGGTCAAAATCTGTCTCAGGCTCCAATGGGATTGAAACCATGAGCTCAGAAGGAATAGAAAACTTAGGGGTTGGTTCCTCCGCCTCCTCAACCACTTCCTTCCCTTCTTTGGGCGACTTTGAAGTCTTGGCTTTCTTAGGGGTGGTCTCAGCAGGGGCCTTATCCTTCCCCTTTCTCTTCTATGCAATCTTTGGAGCCATTTCAAACTCTATCTTCTAATATGAGAAACGGAGATGGAGATCTAAGTGCCTACCCTAAAATCCTAAGGTTTGGTTTGATTTGACACACAAGGCACTGTGAGATCTCTGATTAGAGGGCAATGGATGGGGGTGATGCTAGGAACAACTCTGTAGATTTGTGGAGTGAATGATGAGCTGGAGGATTGATGCTGGAGGAGAGAGGGGGGAGAGCGCCAGAAGCTAGGGTTTCGCAGAGGGAAGAAGGAAGAGCATACTAGGAAAGGAGCCAAGCGCGAGGTTAAAATACTTATCGCGAAGCTTGGCGCGCTTTGGAACATCTGGTCACGGGATTGGAAATGAACCTAGCGAAGGTGCTTATTCAATCTGGATTGCGCGACAATCTCTCAGGCTGACCTTGGAGAGCGCAACAGTATGAGATGAATTCATGTGAATTGCGTGAGCGGCTCCCAGGTCTCCATTTGAATTGTGCGAAAAGCTCTGAGGTTTACTTTGAATCTCGCGATAGCCTTAGAATCTTGTGACAGCAAATGAAGAATTTCTGTTGAATTGCGCGAGAGTCTCCCAGGTGTCCTGCTGAACCTCGTGATAGCCTATGAATCTCACGATAACTAAAGAATAGCTCTATGTGGATCGCGCGAGATGTTCTCAAGTGCACTTGAATCTCACAACAGCTATTGAATGTTTCCGTGTGAACTGCATGAAATTCTCCCAGACTTCCTTTTTAACCTCGCAATGGCTTTAGAATCTCGTGACAGCTGATGAAGTATGTTGTCTGTAGTGCGCGAGATAGCAAAGTATTAAACAAAGAGCATGTGCTCTCTATTCTACCCTTTTGTATATGTGTTGTGGTTGGATCCTAGTCATGACTCTCACCATGGATACCTCTAGACACATGAAAACTCAAGCATTCAAGCAAGGACAACAAAAATCAACCTCCCACATTATGCATTCAACAAAAACTATCATTTAAAGAGCAGTAAGAATCAAACCAAGCATCAAAAGTTTAAAACAGATAGGTCTAGATTCAGATGGGACCACTAACAAATCCTAGAGAATATAAACAAAAGAAAGCAAGATAAATCTACCAAAAACAAAGTACATATGATACAATAATGACACACCTGTGGATCAGTTTGAAGAAGGATCCCCTTGAAAGTGAATGGTGTCTATGGGTTCAGCAGGTTTTTCAAAACAAGGCTTAAGCCTATGACCATTCACCTTTAAGGTTCTCCCAGATTTGGGATCCTTGATTTCCACAACACCAGATGTGGAAACATGCATGAAAATGTAGGGACCTTCCCATCTGGATTTCAATTTGCTAGGAAAGAATTTAAGTTTGGAGTTAAACAACCAAACCTTATCACCAGCTATGAAACTCTTTCTCAACAGCCCTTTGTCAAAGAAAGCTTTAGATCTTTCCTTGTAGATCCTGGCATTAGCATACACATCCATCCTTAGCTCTTCCAATTTGGACAGCTGCAGCAACCTGTGATGACCAGCAGAAGTTAGGTCTAGATTTAAATGTTTGATGGCCCAATAGGCCCTGTGTTCTAACTCTACTGGGAGATGACAGGCCTTGCCATAAATCAGTCTGAATGGGGACATACCAATGGGAGTCTTATAGGCAGTCCTATGGGCCCACAGTGCATCATTAAGCTTGTCAGCCCAATCTTTCCTATTAGTCCTCACAGTCTTCTCTAGGATGTGCTTGATCTCTCTATTTGAAATTTTAACTTGCCCACTGGTTTGTGGGTGGTAGGGAGTAGCAATCCTATGGGTGACAGAGTATTTCTTGAGCAAGCTCTTGAAATTTCTGTTGCAGAAATGTCTACCCCATCACTGATAATGGCTCTAGGGGTGCCAAATATCGAGAAGATATTCTGCTTTATAAACTTAAGGACAACCTGATTATCATTAGTTCTTATGGCAATGGCTTCTACCCATTTGGAAACGTAATCCACTGCCACTAAGATGAAATGAAAGCCATTTGAAGGAGGAAAGGGGCCCATGAATTCAATACCCCATACATCAAATAGTTCTACAACAAGGATGGGCTGTAAAGGCATTGAGTTTCATTTGGACAGCCCTCCTAATTTCTGACATCTTTCACAGGTCTTGCAGTGTGTATTGGCATCTCTGAAAAGAGAAAGCCAATAGAACTCACACTGCAACACTTTGTCAGCTATTTTTCTCCCACTAAAATGAGCCCCACAGGCATTTTCATGGTACATGGCCAGGATACTGGGGACATCACTTTTGGGAACACATTTCTGAATGATTTGGTCGACATAATACTTGTACAGGCAAGGTTCCTCCCAGAAAAAGAATTTAACCTGTGAGAAAAATAGGTCTTTGTCTATTTTTATCTAATGGGCAGGAATCTTCCCTATAACTAGATAATTGATAATATGTGCATACCAAGGAAATAAAGATTGGATGGCAAACAGTTGCTCATTCAAGAAGACATCATTTGCAGCTAGGTCATCAATACCTTTATCCAACATAATTCTGGACAAGTGGTCAGCCACCACATTTTCTACACCCTTTTTGTCCTTGATTTCGATGTCAAACTCCTGCAACAGGAGTATCCATCAAATCAATCTGGGCTTTGCATCCTTCTTGGACAGTAGGTACTTTAATGCTGAGTGGTCAGTGAAGATGACAGTTTTAGACCCAAGTAGGTAAGGTCTAAACTTGTCCACAGTAAAAACCACTACTAGAAGCTCTTTCTCAGTTGTTATATAGTTCAACTGAGCTTCAGCAAGTGATTTGCTACTATATGCAATGACCACAGGCAGCTTATCTTTTCTCTGGCCTAAGACAGCACCTATTGCCAAGTCAGATGCATCACACATCAACTCAAAGGACAGGGTATAGTCAGGTGTTTGGAGTACAAGGGCAGAGGTGAGGCAGATTCTTAGGGTTTCAAAAGCCTCCAGACATTCAGCAGAAAAGTCCAAGGGCACATCCTAGCAGAGCAAGTGGCACAATGGTTTAGCAATTTTGCTGAAGTCTTTGATAAACCTCCTATAGAATCCATCATGTCCAAGGAAATATCTGATTTGCTTGACTGTTCTTGGAGAGGGCAAATTTGCAATGAGGTCAACTTTGGCCTTGTCTACCTCAATTCCATCTTTAGAGACTACATGGCCCAACACAATTGCTTGTGTTACCATGAAGTGGCTCTTTTCCCAACTTAAGACCAGATTGGTCTCCTCACATCTTTGTAAGACCTAATGGAGGTGTTGCAGACATTGGTCAAAGCTATCCCCATAAACCAAAAAACCATCCACAAAAATTTCCAAAAATTTGTCAATCATATCAGAAAAATGGCATACATACACCTCTAAAAGGTGGCTGGGGCATTACACAGTCCAAAAGACATCCTTCTGTAAGCAAAGGTGTCAAAAGGGCAAGTAAAAGTAGTTTTCTCTTGATCAAGAGGGTGCACAGGGATCTGGTTGTACCCTGAGTACCCATCAAGAAAATAGTAAAAAGCTTTCCCAGCCAACTTATCCAAAATTTGATCAATAAAGGGGAGAGGGAAGTAGTCTTTTCAGGTCTTGGAGTTGAGTTTTTGATAATCGATGCAAACTCTCCAGCTAGTGGTCTCCCTGGCTGGTCTCAACTCTCCAGACCTGGTTGTGATCACTGTTATGCCAGATTTCCTGGGCACTACTTGGATTGGTGCCACCCATTCAGAATCAGAAATGGGGTAAATTACCCCAACATCCAGCAATTTAATAATTTCTTTCAAGACCACTTCCTGCATGTGAGGATTCAGTTTCCTCTACATTTCCCTAGAGGGTGTTGAACCCTCCTCTAGATGAATCCTATGCATATAGATTGATGCATCAATCCCTCCTAGATCAGCAATGGTCCAGCCAATTGCTTTCTTGTACTTCCTCAAAACTGTTAGCAATTCCTCCTCTTGCTCACTCGTAAGAGAAGAAGAGATAATTACATGAAGTTTTTTGTCTTTCTCAAGGAAAGCATATTTCAATGTCTCTAAAAGCTTCTTGAGCTCTAGATCAGGGGCTTGTTGGATGGATGGCAGGATTGGTGATTTGTTGGTTGGAGGAAGGGGCGGCAATGTAGGTTTCTAATTGGAATGCTGCACTAAGCCCACAGAAGATCTCAATGGGGACATGTCTTCTGGCATTAAAGCTAGGCTTCCTTCCTCTACCATGTTCTAAACTTCAATTAAATTTGTGACAATATTGCCCCACTCCAGCAGAGTAGGCAGTTCTTCTTCAACCACATCTTCTAGTACATCCACTGCAAAGCATTCCTCATTGTCCAGCTGGGGGTACTTTGCACTGTTGTACACATTAAGCTCAACTTTCATATGTCCGAAAGTGACCTCCATAATCCCAAACCAGCATTGAATGCATGCATTGGTAGTGGCCAAGAATCGTCTGCCTAGAATAACAGGTATCGGGGATGTACTCTTATTGCAGCCCATGTCCAAAACAAGGAAGTCTGCAGGGTAGAAGAACTTGTCTACCCCTACTAGGACATCCTCAACCACTCCCATGGGTTTCCTCTCGGACCTATCAGCCATCAATAGAACAATGGGGGTGGGCTTCAGCTCCCCCAAACATAGCTGCTGATACGCACTGTATCGCAGTAGGTTAACACTGACTCCAAGGTCTAAAAGGGCCCTTCCAATCGTGTGGTCTCCAATAATACAGGGAATAGTGGGTATCCCTAGGTCTTGCAACTTCTCAGGCATTTTCATGGTTAATACAGAATTAACTGTATTAGTTGCAAAGACCTTTTTGGATAAATGGCCTCTGGCCTTCCTTTTCTGAGTACAAAGGTCTTTCAGAAACTTTGCATAGGCTGGGACCTGTCAGATTGCATCAGGCATGGGTAAATTTATCTTGACCTACTTAAAGGTCTCCATCATTTCCTCGATATGTGCCTGCCCCTTATCAAAAGGGGCAAGGCCACTCAAAGCTTGAGGAAATGGCAACTGAGGTACTGCTGGTTCCTCAGCTGCAAGCCTATGACTGAACTTTTATTTTTTTATTTTTTCTATTTTTATCTTCTACTGAGGCTCAACTACAACCTCTTTATTTTTCCCTTGTTGATGGGTAGCAGGCAGTTCTTGACTCTGTGCTCTAACAAAGTCTCTTTCACTTTCATTCAACAGTTCCTTGGGAATGACCTCTCCTTGTTCCTTTCCTACCTAGTTGTCTACCAACCTGCCAGACCTTAGGGCTGTGATGGCATTAGCCCCCTCAAAATTTGAGGAGCCTTCTCCAATCTAATACTGGCCCTTAGGGTTGGCTACTGGCTGGCTTGGCAACCTGCCCTCTTCTCTTTTAGCCAAGGAATTGGCTATTTAGCCTAATTGCTCTTCTATCTTCTTTATGCTTTGATTGTGAGAAGTCACAGTCTGATTCAAGGGTCCAAGGCTTTGCAATTAGGCCAAAACCTGGTCCTCGAAAGAAGCACTTCGGGACTGAGGTGGGGGAACTACCAACTGATTTTGTTGATGGGGTTGCTGTTGCTGCTGGAAATTCGACCTTGGGGCATAACCCTAGTTAAACTACTGCTGTGGCCTTTGAGGTAAGGCCAACATCTATTGTGGCTGCATATAATTGTCTTGCCTCCACCTCAAATTTGGGTGGTCTCTCCATTGGTAACCAGCATTTTGGTGCTAGTATCCATATGGTTGTTTATTGTAGCCACCAGATTGTTGTTGTCCCAAAGATTAGGCAGCAGCAAGCCTGTTCCATTACATACTCAGGGTATTGCCCCCCAGATGGGCATTCTTCCACTGTGTGTTGTGGAGATTGGCATATCAGACATGCCTCCATCACTTGTGCAGCCATTCTGGGCTATACCACAGTCAAAAGTTTATCAAATTTATTCGAAAGATTGGCCATCTGCATTCTTAGGTCATCATTTCCCCTAACTTCATACATCTTTCCTTGAGAAGTTACAGCTAACCCCAGCTTAGGAGAAGGCTCTTGAACAGATCTAGATGAGGACATCTTCTGGAAAGCATTTTCGCTAATGACCTCGAACAAGTCCCATGCCTCATCAGTTGTTTTATGCATGTACATTCCACCACAAGAGGCATCTACCATGCCTCTGCTTTTCTCATCAATCCCATTGTAGAAGCTCTGGACAAGCTGCCAGTCAGGGATCTTATGGTGGGGACATTGTTTGAGCATCTTCATAAATATGTCCCAGGCTTGGTTAAAATCTTCAGTTGGGGATTGGGCGAAAGCAAGTATGCCTTTCCTCAACTAGCTGGCTTTGGTCTCTGGAAAAAATTTAGATAGAAATCTAGTTTGGAGGTCTTTCCAGGAAGTGATGTTGTTGTTTGGGAGAGTAGTTAACCAGGTCATGGCCTTGTCCTTTAGGGAGAAAGGAAAGAGCCTTAACCTAGTGGCTTCTGGTCCCAAACCAGCAATGGAAAATGTCGTGCACAAGGCCAAGAACTGGTCAATGTGCTTGTAAGGGTCTTCCTTGCTAAGCCCATGGAAAGAGGGAAGCATTTGGATGATGGAAGTTTTGATCTCGTAGTTTCCCTGAACGTCTGGGAATTGGATGCTGAATGGAGAATTGTAATCATTCAGACCATTCAATTCCTTCAATGTTCTAAGTTGCTCTTCACCCATAACTGCTATCTCAATTTCAATAGGGGGCTCGACTGTGGTGTGTCTGTGCCTTCTTGGTCTTCTACCCCTTTCTATCTCAGGGTTAGCAGGCTCTAATGTAGGACTAAGGGATCTCCTTCCTAACATGCACACACACCAACAGCAGGGAAGACAATTCGCAGGCACATTGCACTTAAAAAATTTATAACTATCCTAATCAACTACTATGGAATCTTCAAAGGAGAAATAAACTAAGGTTTTGAAGGTTAGAGAAGTGCAAACAGAGGTAGCTAGACTCCCAGTGCAATTCTATTCTCCTTCTCTGCTACAGTCCAGATCTGTAAGAAAAATTCAAAATGTAAATCAGCAGTATCAATTATTCACAAGTACAGCTACCAAAGAATAAAGAATATAAAAATCTAGAGTCTACTAATAGATCAAATTATTCCCCGACAACGGCGCCAAAAACTTGTTGGGATATTTTAAGTGCTTGCTGCTGACTTTATTGGAGATAGTGATAAGAATGGGGTGAATGAAAATGAATGAAAGGTAGAGTGAAAAGCAGCAAGCCTAAAATATGCATAGTCCTGTAAGATACAGGGCCTGTTGTAGGAAGTTTTGATAAGTAAGAGTTTGTCCCACAGGGAAGGTTGATCTAAAGCTCCAAGGGAGCTATCTTTAGTAGGCTCTCCAGATCTGACTATAGATCTGACAATCCTAAATGGAAGGGGAATTAAGGTCACTATGGTCTAAATCCTAAGGGAACTTAATGTCTAAACTATAGAAAGGGTTCAGAAAGGGGATGGAGTGTGAGAAAAAAAATATAAAAGGGTGAGAAGTATGTTATTAGGTACAGATCTGATGGGTCTTATAACTCAGATTCAGATCTGCTACTATAGAAATCTTGTCCAATGGCTACATTATCACCAAAGAGGAGAAAGGATCCAACTCACCCCTGTGCCATGATCCAATCCCTTATGGCTATAACCTGTCCACTTAAATGGTCACAGACTATCCAATAGGGGAACCACAACCCAGAGATGGGTTAGAATAAAATTATCATTGTAGGCACTACTTCATCCAGGCTATAAGCTCAAGAATCCATAGGAACCTCAACCTCTAAAGTTCTGTGTGTGGGGCTAGGCCTATAAAGTGCACAAGCCTGGACACACAGGACCAGTAAGAGTTTAAGTACTAGCTTTTAAGTTTGGCTATTCACTGCTTTAGAAAGACAGCAGTGATCCAGTCACAAGCCTATAATCTCTATAGCCAAATCAGATCTGCAATCCAATGGTGGGTCCATACAAATACAGGGGAGTCTGTCTCTGTACAATCTCTCACAAGGCTACAAGCACAAGTGCCGAGAAGAAGAATCAGTCTTAGTTTTGTGGATTGGCCTCACCCTAGGGCTATAATCTGTCCACTTGAATGGTCACAGACTATCCATAGTGGCTATCCTCCTCACAGAGGTCTAAGACAAAATAAGAATATTGCTGCCGCCACCATGTTCCCAAGGCTACCAGCGCAAGCTCCCATGGGAATTCAGATTTAGTGGATCCTGTGGTGGTGGAAGGCCTGTAATGTGCCTAACCTAGACACACAGGTCACTTGGATCTAAATAAAACCTTAAAAGCAATCCTCCATTGCTTACAAAACAACATAGCAATGGAGGATCTCAAGGATGCAGCCTTGTACAGCACGACTCACAACAAAAACACCATCCCATACATGCAGCAGATCCTATTACAAAAACTCCATTAAAATCTATACCAAATGATCATACAAAGGCATAGCCAGCAAGTGTTAGACTATGGAGAGAAGGAAAAAGGAAAAAGAAAACTTCTAAACCCTAACCTTAGCCTACTGTAATTCTACAGTCAGTTTTAAGAAGAAGCCAAAAGTCGAGAACAAAAGTCCGTTAAACCTAAGCTAGGCTTAGGCTTATATAGCAATCAGTTCTCTCTAAATTAGGGTTAGGAAAGCCCTAATTTCATCAATGCAATTGTGGCCCATTCTTGTCCCTTGGATGCCTCAGGGCATGTGCACTAAGATTGGAGCATTAGTGTGCGTGTCCTAATTGCTGGAGATTCCCAGATTGCCCTTGCAGAAGTGGGGAGAAGTTTAGAACCTGATCCTTGCTGAGTAGAAAAGATTTGCAGTATCTTGTCGTGTGGTAGAATTGGCGTCGCGGGGTTGCTTTGACTTGAAGCTCTTGTAGTCGTGGGGTTGGTACTTTGATCGTCGCAGGGATGCTTTGGTCGTCGCGGGATTGGTCTTTGCATTTGAATGGCGTGAGAATGGTGTGCTGTTAAGACCTGAAAAGTACCACTTTTCACCCCTTAACTTAACCTTTGATTAGACCCTTAGCCACCTAATAAACTCGTCTTAAGTGTTTTGTTCAAAAAATAATCAGTAGTGAAATAAGTCCAAGAATCCTGTTATGGAGCCTGCTTTGGCACCAGATGCCCCTCAACAAGAATGAACCTTGAAGCCTCGCGCATATTAGTTGAGCGTCCCAAGGCTTTACAAGCAACCTCTCGCATAGATGAATGACTGGGGAGCTTCAGAAACTCGACTCTCTCAATCTCGCGAAGGTCATTTAAGACAGCTGAGGAGAGGGAGCTTCAGAATATGTCTCACGCAACTGTCATGCAGTCACCGCGGGGTACAATTCTTAGAAGAAGAACGCCTTGCATAATTTGCACGCCATTCAAGAAAGAAAGCATCCTGGCGAAGGCAAAGCCAAGCTCGTGAAGATTGAGTGAGACAAAGAACCTCGCACAGTTCAGAACTCAAAAGAATCTCGCGAGGCAACTCGTGAAGTCCAAGTAAAGAGAAGAGCTTGCACAGTCCTCGCGCTGCTGCCCAGCGAAGACTAATCTACCGTGCGACTACTTAATTGCAACCTCGCGATGCTTAAGACTGTATTTTTTATTCAACCTCGTGAACTCCAACCCAGCGAGAGCTCAACTCTCTACCGCGCAACTGCCTGAAGAGCAAACCAAGGCAACCTCGTGATGGCTAAAGCTTTAGTGTCAAATCATCCTAGCGAAGAGTAATGAGCTATCACGCGAGAAGTCTGGGAAACTACAGCTACCTAGCGAGGCTCTGAACCTAAACTTCCATCTCTTTAGTAGAGGGCATTCTAGAAATTTCCAGTGATTAGGGCATGCACTCCCACGCTCAAATCTCTATGCACACGCCCTGAGGCATCCAAGGATCAGTAGAAGGCCACGTGGCATCGTTAAAATTAGGGTTTCCCAACCCTAATGCGCCGCCACCCCACTGCCATATATACCCAGGCCTAGCTTAGGTTTAGGTATCTGGGAACCTATCTCAGATCGCTTTTCTTTTCTCTTTCTTTTTAGCAGTAAGTAGTTTTTCTTTTTCTTTTTCTTTTTCTTTTCTTCTCTCCATAGTCCAGCAATTGCTAGCTATGACTTTGTATATGTATTTGAGTTAGATTAATGGAAGTTTTGCAATAGGATTTATACTTTGTGGGCTTGTTATTTTTTATGTGAGATGCTCTGTGCAAGGCTGCTGCCTTGTGATCCCCCATTGCCTTCGCTGTGTTTCAAAGAAAGGGAGGACTGATTTTAAGGGCCACTCAGATCTAAGTAACCTGTGAGTCTGGGTTATCATGGTATTCCAGCCTTAGCCCCACCATAGGACCTACTAGATTTGAAATTCCCATGGGAGCTTGAGCTGGTAGCCTGGTGAACATGGTGGTAGCAGCGATAATCTTGTTTTGTCTTGGGCTCCGTGAGGAGGATAACCTCTGGGATAGTCTGTGACCATTTAAGTAGATAGATTATAGCCTTAGGGTGATTCTGATCCACCGATCCAAGATGGATCCTTCTTCTTTTTACCTGAGCTTGTAGAAGCCTGGTGAGGGATTGTACAGAGGCAGACTCCCCCATATTTGTATAGATCTGCCATCAGATGTTGGATTTGATCTGGTTATAGAGATTGTAGGCTGGTGACTGGACCATTGTAGCCTCTCTCAAGCAATGGACAGCTGGATCGAAGGTTGTACTCAATCACTTGTTGGTTCTATGTGTCTGGGCTATCATGGGTTTCCAGCCTTAGCCCCACACATGAAACTTTAGAGGTTGAGGTTCCCTATGGATTCCTGAGCTGGTAGCCTGGATGAAATAGTGCCTGTAATGATTTATTTGTTATGTTCTGACCCATCCCTGATTAGTGGCTCCCCTATGGGATAGTCTGTGACCATTCAAGTGGACAGGTTATAACCCTAAGGGTGGAGTCATGGCATTAGAGATGGGTTGGATCCTTTCTCCTCAGAGGTGATAATGTAGCCGCTGAACATGATTTCTATAACATCAGATCTAAATCTGAGTTACAAAATCTCCTATGACCTTGGCTCAATAACATATTTCTCACCTTTTTATATTATTTTCCACACTCCATCCATCCTCTCAATCCTTTCTGTAATTTAGTTATTAGAATACTTAGAATAAGTGACCTTAAACTCCCCTCCTTTTAGGACTGCCAGATCTGTAGATAGATCTGGGGGGACTACTAGAGATGGCTCCCTTGGAGCCTTAGATCACCTTTCCCTGTGGGACAAACTCTTACTTATCAAAACTTGCTACGAAGGACCCTGTATCTTGCAGGTCTAGGATTTTCGAGTTGTGCTGATTCATCCCCTATTTTATTCTATTTTTTTTTTATTTTTAAATAACTTTCAACACCAACCAATAAGTGAAGCACACTTGAGTCCAGCAACAAGTTTTTGGCACCGTTGCCGGGGAAAGATGATCTAATAGTAGACCCTTAGTTTTTGTATTCTTAGTATTCTTTATACATGTGAATAATTGGTACTGCTGATATAGTTGTGAATCTTTCTTGCAGATCTGCACAACAATAGTGAAGGATAGTTGGACTGCAATTGGAGCGTAGCTACCTCTGTTTGCAAACTCTCTGACTCTAAAGCTCTATCTATCTTTCTTTTTAAACAATTTTTCCAGCAGTATCTAGGATAGTTTAAATGTATTCTTTGGGTAGCTGTAAAATAGTTAGATAAATTTGTTTGTGTACAAGTATTCTTTTGCAATGTGCCTGTAAGAAGATTTCCTTGTTGTGGGTGTGCTTGTATGCTAGGGAGGAGATCCCTCAGCCCTACTTTAGAGCCTCTAAACCCTGAGTTAGAAGGGGAATGAGACTTAGAAGAGACAGGCACACCACAGGAGAACCCCCAGGTAAATCTGCAACAACAACTATGGGTGAAGAACACCCCAGAACCCTCAAAGAGTTGAATGCTCCAGATGACTACAACTCCCCTTATAGCATTCAATTCCCTGATGTTCAGGGGAATTATGAGATAAAAACTTCAATCATCCAGATGCTGCCAGCTTTCCATGGGCTAAGTAAAGAAGACCCTTACAAGCATATTGACTAGTTCTTGGCCTTGTGCACCACTTTTAATATCACTGGTTTGGGACCTGAGGCTACTAGGCTCAGACTCTTTCCCTTCTCTCTGAAGGATAGGGCCAGTACCTGGTTGGCCACTCTTCCCAACAATAGCATTGCTTCATGGAAAGACCTGCAGACCAGATTCCTAACCAAGTTCTTCCCTGAGACCAAAACTGGCTAGTTGAGGAAAGAGATTCTTGGTTTTCTCAGTCCCCAACTGAGGATTTTAACCAGTCTTAGGATAGGTTTAAAGAGATGCTCAAACAATGCCCCCATCACAAGATCCCTGAGTGGCAGCTTGTACCTTCTACAATGGGATTGATGAGAAAAACAGAGATATGGTTGATGCCTCTTGTGGTGGATCCTACATGCACAAGACTGCTGAGGAGGCATGGGAATTGTTTGAGGTGATTAGTGAGAAAGCTTTTCAAAAGCTATCCCTGGCAAGAACTCATCAGGAATCTGAGTCAAAGGTGGGGCCTGCTGCTGGATCCAAAGGAAAAATTTATGTGTCTGGGAACGATGACCTACAGCTGCAGATGGCAAACCTCTCTATGAAGTTTGATAAATTATTGACTGTGATGCAACCTGAGGGCTGCTCATGTGAGGCATGTCCGATATGCCATCCCCACATCGACAGTGGAGGAATGTCCATCTCAGGCAATTTCAATTAATGTTGGCTTAGTCTTATGGCCAGCAACAATCTGGGGGCTACAACAGGCAGCCATATGGATACCAGCACCAAAATGTTGGTTACCAATGGAGAGACCGCCCAAATCTGAGGCGGAAGCAAGATAACTACATGCAACCCCAGCAGATGTTGGCTTTAACACAAAGGCCACAGCAGCAGTTCAATCAAGGGCATGCCCCGAGGTCTACCTTCCAGCACCACCAGCAGCCCCATCAGTAGAAAAATCAGTTGGTTCTACCCCCTTCTCAACCAAGAAATACTTCTTTCGAGGACCAAGTCTTGGCTTCACTGTAAAACTTAGGTTCCTTGGCTAAGACTGTGAACTCTCATGGTCAGAGCATCAAGAAGATAGAGGAGCAGATGGGACAACTAGCGAACACCCTAGCCAAAACAGAAGAGGGAAGGTTGCCCAGTCAACCTGTGGTTAATCTCAAGGGCCAATTTTTGATTGGTGAAGGAGCCTCAGAACCTGGAGGGGATCTTTCATTGAATTGATGGTAAGAACTGTGCATCGTTGTATAATATGTACTTTACAGTTTGTAGGAATAGTTTGCAATCTTGTTGGAATTTGAGTTTAGTGCTTTAATGCCTACTTTGATACCAACTTCCCCTATGTGATAATTTTAAGTGATTGAATGATGATTTGAATGCTTTGCGTGACGTGTGACTTTCTTGCCTTGAGAGTATAAGAATTGTGAATGCCTTATAATGACTAGGGTGTCCCTGGAAGAGAGTCTGTGAGAGAATCCACCCCTTTGGTAAGGGTCAAACAGCGGACTGGGGGGTGAGTGAATTCTACCTTGATTAAGCCATCGTGGGGTTCAGAATAATGAGTTTGGTCCCATCTCGCACAGTTCATAAGGAACTACTTTGTTGTGTTGTCGCGAGTTTCAAAGAATTGGGTGGGCTGCATCGCGCAATTTCAAGGAACATTTAATCTCACAACTCATTCATTCCCAACCAGCGGGCGGACATTTCTAAAGCGCGCCGAGCTTCGCGATATTTAAATCCCACCTCGCGCTGCTTTTCCTTACTGCTTTCTCTTTTCTTTCTTACCAGCGAAACCCTAGCTCCCACTCCTCTCCACCTCTCTCCTTTAACACCCTGTCCCCAGATCATTGTTCACTTCGAACTTCAGGATTTTTGTTCTTCAAGCTCCCATTAATAGTTGCCCCCTGTTTAGAGCTTTGGAGATCCTTTGCGCGTTCCATTAAATAGAACCCTAACTTTTAGGGTTAGACTCAACTCCTGGTATTTCCTTTCAAATTTGTAACTCCACACTCACCTAGGAAATTGGGATGGCTCCTAAAAGCGCACCTGTGAAGAGAGCCAGGGACAAGGCCACTGTGGAGCCTACACCTAAGAAAGCCAAGTCCTCTACAGCTCTGCAAAAAGGGAAGGGGGTGTTACCAGAGCAGGTTGCACCAACATCGAATTATTCTACACCCTCTGAGCTCCTCCTTTCCATTCACTTAGAGCCTGAAGCCATTTTTGATATCTCTTTCTTTTAATCTGAGCCATTGTCAGCACTTGCCATAGAGTTCTTGCGCAAGGCTGGTCTGTTCCCCTTGCTGCAAATGATTCCTGCCCTAGCCTACCCTAGGTTAGTGCAACTCTTCTACCAGCACCTTAGGCTCAGACCTGACACACAAGGGCAGCCAGGCCTCCTTGCATTAGTTGACAACTTTGAGATGCAGCTTAGCCCGGAGTTGATGGCTGAAGTCTTGGGCATCCCTGCCAGATTTGATCCCAATTGTGGTTATGATGCCCCTGTGAGTTCCCCCATTGACACAATTTCCCATGCCATTACCAGAGGCTTGAAGGCCACAGGGGACTCCATCAGAAGAAGAGATTTGGAGCCCAAACTATTGTTCATTGATCAAGTTTTGAGGATGAACATCTATTGCTTCAGCCATCAGCAAGAAAGGAGGACACCAATTGCTGCTGCTCTGTATTCCTTCTCTCTGGGCCATAGATTCAATCCTGCCTAGTTGATCTTCGAGGCCATGAAAGATACAATGGTGAAGCTAGGGCTGCAAAAGAAGAGCCACACTCTCCCCTATGGAAGACTCATCAGCAAACTACTTATGAGGGGAGGATACAAGATACCAGTGGGGGAGTTATCTGCTGACCTCACTCCCAAGACATTTGCTAAAAGACAATGGGGGATCAGCAGAAGCTTAATGGATCCCCAGAAGAAGAAGAAGAAGACTGAAGCTCAAGAGGTCTCCGAGCAGAGAGAGGAAGCTGCTGTGGCAACGGCCACCCCTGCCCCCAAAAAGAAGGCAACAACCCTTACCCCAAAGAAGGTGGCGCGAGCTTCTGTCACCTCTGCTTCTACAACAATTCCTCCATCCACTACTCTGGCCTCTCCTCTCCCTTCTTCACCCATTCCATCTTTCACTTCCCCTCTTTCCTCCCCTTTCTCCATTCCCCCTCCAACCATTATCCGAACCTGGGTAGAAAGTGTTGAACCCCAACACACCACTCCACCTTCACCCACCCCACACCAATCAACATCCACAGTCTCTCCCGTAACCCTTGATCCTCACCCTGACAGCCCTCCCTTGATATCCTACCTCAAAAAGAAAACCTCTCACACTACCCCTGCCCTTCCCACAGCCACACCCCTTAGTGACCAACCCTTAGACCCACCTCTCCATGACCTGGACTTTAACCTAGCCACCACCTCTGAGTATCAAGCCTTCATGACCAGTTTGCTTGATACCTTGCCCACCCACGACATCCCTCTCCACAGTCTCCTCTCCTTCACCACATCATTCACCCGACCCCCCTTCCCCTACCACTTTCCATCATGCCCCACTTCCCTTTCCAACCTATTCCTTCTTACCCTCCTACCCCCCCTCATCCAACCTCAGATTCCCTTACTCATATCCTTTCCCTTATCCATGACCTCCAAACCCAACTATCCAACACCACAGAGACCCAAGCCAAAATGCAAACTGACATAACCACCCTCCAACCCACCCTTCACACATTGACCATCCCACCAATCCCAACACAACCCCCTTCCACCTCTGCCTCCCCTGTTCCCACAGCCCCTACCCCCATTGACTCGCCTCCATCCTTTCCCCTCCCTGAGACCATACCTGCCCACTCCTTTCCCCCTCTCCCTATCCTTCCACCTCTAATACTACCTCCCCCTCAATTCACCAACACTTCTACCCAGACATACCCATTCCATTCCCATCCACCTTTCCCACTCCATCCCCCCTCTTTGCACCCCTATTTGCACCCCCTCCTTCCATTTCAACCCTTCACCATACCCTTCTTCCTTCCCTGAACCATCCACATCAGTGCCCTTCCTTCATTTCATTTTCCACCCATACCTTCCCTTCCCCTCTTCTCCCACCCCTCCTAAATTCATTGACCATTCCACCTGCACCACCCAAACCATTTCTACAACCCCACTCCCCCAAGCTCCATCACCCTCTTCCTTCCACTTCATTTCTCCCAATCTTGCCGGACACTCCTACTACACCCCTCCCTACTTCACCCTCCTCCATGCCATGAGGGACAATCCTTATATCAAGAGGGATGTTCTCCATGGCATGGCCCCACTCCGCCAAGCCATAGAATATCCCTTGTTGCAGAAGCTTAGTGATCTGAAGCTTGCTCAAACGAAATACCGCGATATTTCAAAAGGATGGAGGTACGAGACATCAAATGCGAACAAGGTTACAACAACTTACTACAAAGTAATCACGACATGGAAAAGGCCAATG
The DNA here is from genome assembly GCA_021018995.1 of Chloranthus sessilifolius. Classification (NCBI taxonomy): domain Eukaryota; kingdom Viridiplantae; phylum Streptophyta; class Magnoliopsida; order Chloranthales; family Chloranthaceae; genus Chloranthus; species Chloranthus sessilifolius. Next base: position 64,052,753 of record CM037586.1, read on the forward strand.
AGAGGGTGAAAAGCATAACTATTAAAGAAGAAATTGAACAATGCTCAGAGATCACCGTCTCAAGAAGGAGCTTGCGGATACCAATCTCTTGTGGGCTAACAAGAAAATTGACATCTTGGAAATGAATTGCTTTCCGCCGTCCCCAACCTATCCAAGCCACCCCCATCGCCACCGCCTCCCCGAGGCCCCATCTTCTTCCACACATCCAGCCCACCTTCTTCCACAACCCCTACCAACCCCTACACATGCTCCCCAACTCCCCACCCCCCGCCTGCTCCTCCTGCTCCTCCTCCAATGCTCGCTGCTTCCTCTGTAGTACCTACAAAACATTTCGCCTCTGCGACCCCTCATCAGGCTCCTCCTCCTACATCAGTGCCCCCCCTATTTCCTCTCCTGCTATCAGAAGGAAACACACCCCTTCCTAGAAAAAGCCCACTTCTAAGAGAGCCACTGTAGCCCAAAAAGGCAAACGATCGGCCCCTCCATCCCCACCTCCAAAGGTCACCTGAGCTTCCACTCAGGACGATCCCCATGGGGGCCTCCTCTCCAAAGAAGAACGCAGACAGGCTACTGCTGCCCTAGGATTGGACCCTACTAAGCTCTTTCCTTCTGATTCTAACTCTGAGGAGGCACCACCTACAGATCCCAGTGCTCAACCTACTGTGGTTGCGCCTTCAGATGCCCCTGCCGCCCAATCCTATCCACAGAGACAGAAAGTTGCTGCTAAGAAGACCACTCCCCCATCTCGCTCATTGAAAATTGGCAAGGAACCATCTGCCCAGTCTGCGGAGGCACCACCACCGAGCAAGTCCGAGAAAGGAAAGGGCCCTGTCGTGCCTACAGCAAAATTACCAGTTCCATCTCTTGTGGCTCCCCCTACAGTCGAAAAAGGGAAAGGTCCTATCCTGTCTCAAATGCCAGCTCCAGCCAAATCTCCCGTTGCCCCTCCTGCGCCTCCACCAGCCCAATCATCTCCTATTCCACCTCGGCCTCAGTCTGGGCAAGCCTCCAAAGGTATGGGCCCCAAAGGGAAACCCCCCACCAAACCCCCTGAGCCACCCACTGTAAAATCTTCGGAGATCCCTCCTAAGCCAAAGAAGAGAAAAATGAGGGTCCATGCTCCTACCATACCCAAAACTCTAGAGCAGAGGAAGGCCGAGAGGGAACGTAAGAAGAAAGAAGAAGAGATTATCCTTCAAGAACATGCACGGAAGATGGGCTGGGATAAATTTTAATCCAAATTCTGATTAGATTGCTACTAGGATTTCCTCTATTTCTTTTACATATGTTTTCTTGTATTTTGTACAGTTTTCATATTTTATAGACTTTCCCACTGTCTGTCCTGTCTTGCTTTGTCAGTATGTTTTGTTTTCCTTTTCTATTATGTTGCATTAAATCTGCTGCACATTGACCTTCAACCAGTGAGGACACTGCTCCTCATAGGTTTGGGGGTATGGCAGGCAGACCCTGGCAATGGAATAGTTAACATAAGTGCAGCAGACTCATCTGAGCAATATGGAAATGGACCTCTGTTCACTTAGGAATCATGAAATTAAGAAGTTTAAAATTTATGCAAACATTGAACATTATAGACTTCTAATATTCCACATTTCCATAATAATTTCACCAAGGAAACACACTTGTATCTGCACTTAGTGAATCATTAGAGAGAGAAAAAGGTGAGGGCGTACTTAAAAGTTCAAAGGATGACCATAACCAGTGAGAATTGGGCCTACAAAATTTTTCTTTTGAGGAGTAACTAAGGCATTTCTTCTAGTTCTAAGGACTGGTTGAGTCACTGTGCTCACTAGAAGTTAGGTAACTCCAAGTTGAAACAACTGACAGTACTCATGAGACCTAGGAAAGGATCAAGGCCTTCTCTTGGTCAGCTTGAGCCTAAAAAGATCGATCCTAAAGCAACTGCCCTTGTCCATACCCCCTTTGAGCTTTAAATCCTAAATTTCTTCAAAATACACCTGAGTACTTGAACCTGAACCTATGAACCTGATTCAACCTACCCTCACTCTGAGAATTCAGAAGGTAAAGGAGAAAGAGTTGAAGATGGACTAGCTATGGTCAGCATTAGGTGAATGGAGAGGAAGCATCTATTCTGGCAGAATGGTAACTGAGGACATGGTGGCATTTTTGAGAAGCAAAAACAAAATAAAAAAGAAGAAGAAAACTCCAGTAAAAAGAAACAAAAAAAATAAAATAATAATAATAATGAAGAGAAATAAGAGAGAAGTCAAGAGGAACCTTCATTGGAAAATCAAAATCAAGAAGAAAAACTGATCACTTCAAATCGAAAAATCTCAAAGAAGATGAAGGGAGCAGAGCTGAATTCAATAAGGTGAAGTCATGAACCACCTCCTGCACCCACTGAGTTCTCAATTTTTGAACCCCTTTTCAAACCTTCCATTCTTTTTAACCATACTCCGTAAGCCACATTTCAACCCAGTTAAAATCCCTTGTGATCCAATGATTGAGTGAGCTATCATGTGAAGATAAGGAATTATCCAATCTATGGTGAGAAACTGACAATGATGCCAGCACTTAAGAACTCAGCCTATGCTCATGCTTACAAACCCAGTTGGGGGATGTAACTGCTCTTGAGCCTGTGAGAAACTGAACCCCTCAACAAACCTTGATGAGAGTACGCCCTGTAAAGCTTTCTTTTGGGTCTGAACTTGAATGCATTATGTATGACCTTAACCTAATTTTCTGACATAAGGATAAGCTCAGTGCTGACATGCACTTGTGCAGTTTTTTGTGATCACAAATTATTTGGAAATGCTGTGCAAACACGCGAATTATGCTGTCTAAGTTCCTATGCAACCAATGAATTAAACTTCTTTTATGCTGATTCATGAGTAGACTAAATCTGATTCCTTAACTGCTCATTGGAAGACAGTGCACTTTAGTTAACTATTTCATTGGAGAAGTTTGTGGGTGTCTTCACTGAAAACCCTCAGGAGACTTCACTCCTCCACTAGGGATCACCTAGGGGTTTAAAAGGCTTGGTACATATGCTAAATGTATCCGTGCTCCCTACGAAAGTGGCATTTAATTTTTAGAGTAGATTTAATGTAGCTTTGCTAAGGGCCTAGCAAAGATTAGGTTTGGGGGTGTGTTAAGACCTGAAAAGTACCACTTTTCACCCCTTAACTTAACCTTTGATTAGACCCTTAGCCACCTAATAAACTCATCTTAAGTGTTTTGTTCAGGAAATAATCAGCAATGAAATAAGGCCAAGAATCCTGTTATGGAGCCTACTTTGGCACCAGATGCCCCTCAGCAAGAATGAACCTTGAAGCCTCGCGCAGATCACCTGAGTGTCCCAAGGCTTTACAGGCAACCTCTCGCGCAGATGAATGACTGGGGAGCTTCAAAAACTCAACTCCGTGCAGCTCTCGCGAAGCTCAAGAGTAGAACACAGCGCTCAGTGTGGCGCAGTTCAAAGCAGACCTCTCTCAATCTCGCAAAGGTCGCTTAAGACAGCTGAGGAGAGGGAGCTTCAGAAGATGTCTCGCGCAGCTGTCGCTCAATCACCGCGGGGTACAATTCTTAGAAGAAGAACGCCTTGCGCAATTCCTACGCCAATCAAGAAAGAAAGCATCCTGGCGAAGGCAAAGCTAAGCTAGCGAAGATTGAGTGAGACAAAGAACCTCGTGCAGTTCAAAACTCAAAAGAATCTCGTGAGGCAACTCGCGAAGTCCAAGTAAAGAGAAGAGTTTGCGAAGTTCTCGCACTGCTGCCCAGCGAAGACTAATCTACCGTGCGACTGCTTAATTGCAACCTCGCGATGCTTGAGACTGTATTTTCTATTCAACCTCACAAACTCCAACCCAGCGAGAGCTCAACTCTCAACCACGCGACTACCTGAAGAGCAAACCAAGGCAACCTCGCGACGACTGAAGCTTCAGTGTCAAATCATCCTAGCGAAGAGCAATGAGCTATCACGTGAGAAGTCTGAGAAACTACAGCTACCTAGCGAGGTTCTGAACCTAAACTTCCATCTCTTCAGCAGAGGGCATTCTGGAAATTTCTAGTTTATTAGGGCACGCACTCCCATGCTCAAATCTCCTTGCACATGCCCCGAGGCATCAAAGGATCAGTAGAAGGCCACATGGCATCGTTAAAATTAGGGTTTCCCAACCCTAATGCGCCGCCACCCCACTGCTATATATACCCAGGCCTAGCTTAGGTTTAGGTATCTGGGAACCTATCTCAGATCGCTTTTCTTTTCTCTTTCTTTTTAGCAGTAAGTAGTTTTTCTTTTTCTTTTTCTTTTTCTTTTCTTCTCTCCATAGTCCAGCAATTGCTGGCTATGACATTGTATATGTATTTGAGTTTGATTAATTGAAGTTTCGTAATAGAATTTATACTTTGTGGGATTGTTGTTTTTTATGTGAGATGCTCTGTGCAAGGCTGCTGCCTTGTGATCCCCCATTGCCTTGGCTATGTTTCAAAGCAAGGGAGGACTGATTTTAAGGGCCACTCAGATCCAAGTAACCTGTGAGTCTGGGCTATCATGGTCTTCCAGCTTTAGCCCCACCACAGGACCTACTAGATCTGAAATCCCCATGGGAGCTTGAGCTGGTAGCCTGGTGAACATGGTGGTAGCAGCGATAATCTTGTTTTGTCTTGGGCTCCGTGAGGACGATAACCTCGGGGATAGTCTGTGACAATTTAAGTGGACAGATTATAGCCTTAGGGTGATTCTGATCCACCGATCCAAGATGGATCCTTCGTCTTTTCACCTGAGCTTGTAGAAGCCTGGTGAGGGATTGTACAGAGGCAGACTCCCCCATATTTGTATAGATCTGCCATCAGATGTTGGATCTAATCTGGTTATAGAGATTGTAGGCTGGTGACTGGACCAGTGTAGCCTCTCTCAAGCAATGGACAATGGATCAAGGTTGTACTCAATCGCCATCGGTTTTATGTGTCTGGCTATCATGGTTTTCAAATTTTAGCTTTTACATGGAACTTTAGAGGTTGTGGTTCCCTATGGATTCCTGAGCTGGTAGCCTGGATGAAATAGTGCCTGCAATGATTTATTTGTTATGTTCTGACCCATCCCTGGATAGTGGCTCCCCTATGGGATAGTCTGTGACCATTCAAGTGGACAGGTTATAGCCCTAAGGGTGGAGTCATGGCAGTAGAGATGGGTTGGATCCTTTCTCCTCAGAGGTGATAATGTAGCCTCTGGACAGGATTTCTATAACATCAGATCTAAATCTGAGTTACAAAAACTCCTCTGACCTTGGCTCAATAACATATTTCTCACCTTTTTATAATTATTTTCCACACTCCATCCATCCTCTCAATCCTTTCTGTAATTTAGTTATTAGAATACTTAGAATAAGTGACCTTAAACTCCCCTCCTTTAAGGGCTGCCAGATCTGTAGACAGATCTTGAGGGACTACTAGAGACGGCTCCCTTGGAGCCTTAGATCACCTTTCCCTGTGGGACAAACTCTTACTTATCAAAACTTGCTACGAAGGACCCTGTATCTTGCAGGTCTAGGATTTCTGAGTTGTGCTGATTCATCCCCTATTTTATTCTATTTTTTTTATTTTTAAATAACTTTCAACACCAACCAATAAGTGAAGCACACTTGAGTCCAACAACACGTGCGCAATTCGTTCCTTGGTGAATCTCGCGGCGATCGTCATGAAGAGAACAAAGTACATAGGCTTTTGGATCGCGCGAGCAGTTCCTTGAAAGTGTGTGTCCCGTGGCCACTGTGCGATAGTCGCGTGCTGGAATGCCTGGAGCTCTCTCTATTCTGTGAATCGTGCGAAGGTTGAAAACTCATCTCTTGAGCTACACGAGACTGCACGAGTGCATCGCGAGCGCTTAAGACTGAGCCTCGTGAGAACCTCACGAAGTATACTTTTTATTCCCTGCTGACATCCATCTGCGCGCGAATGGTGCGAAGACTGTGCGACCGGTTGGTGTGCTCCCTTCAGAAGCCCGCGATAACTGCGCGATGTATTCTTTCTGATTTGTTGAGCCCTGCGACATCTGCGTGAGGCATTCTCTTTGATTTGTTTCTGCTATTCTGTGCCTCTGCTGAAAACAATTCTCTGTCTGGGTTTAACCTTCAAACTTCTGAGGGGCTTCTAGGTCAGCAGTAGGCTTCTTGGCATGGTTAGGGATTTATTTGCAGCTGTTGCTTATTACCTACATAATAGACTTAAAACACATTTATTAAATGATTAAGGGTCTAACAGAGATGACGTTAAGGGGTGAAAAGTGGTACTTTTCAGGTCTTAACATCAGCCACCACATGCTCAACTCCTTTCTTATCTTTGATCTCAAGATCAAACTCCTGCAACAGGAGGATCCATCTAATCAGCCTTAGTTTTACATCCTTCTTGGTCAACAGGTATTTCAGGGCTGAGTGATCAATAAAAACAGTAATTTTAGACCCAAGCATGTAGGGTGTAAACTTGTCCATAGCAAACACCACAACAAGCAGCTCCTTCTCAGTTGTGGTATAATTGAGCTGAGCTTCAGCTAGTGTTTTGCTATCATAATAAATCACTGCAGGCAGCTTATCTTTTCTCTGCCCTAAGACAACACCTATGGCCAAGTCTAATGCATCACACATCAGTTCAAAAGGGAGTGAGTAATCTGGGGTTTGGATTACAGGAGCAGTGGTAAGAAACTTTTTTAAGACCTCAAAGGCCTTAAGGCACTCAGTTGAAAATTCAAATGGCACATCTTGACACAACGGGTGGCACAATGGCTTTGCAATTTTGCTGAAGTCCTTAATAAACCTCTTGTAAAATCTAGCATGTCCTAAGAAGGATTTGATTTACTTGACAGTCCTAAGTGGGGGCAGGTGTGAGATCAGGTCCACTTTAGCCTTGTCAACTTCTATTCCTCTGTGAGAGACCACATGGCCTAGCACAATTCTTTGTGTTACCATAAAGTTGCTCTTTTTCCGGCTTAAGACCAAATTGGTCTCTTAACATCTTTGTAAAACCAGGTCAAGGTGACTCAAGTACTAGTTAAAGTTGTCCCCATACACTGATAAATCATCCATGAAGATTTCCAGGAACTTGTCAATCATATCAGAAAAAATTGCATACATGCACCTCTGAAATGTGGCTAGGGCATTGCACAGTCCAAAAGGCAACCTCCTGTAAATAAAGGTGCAGAGGGACATATGAAAGTGGTTTTTTCTTGATCTTGAGGATACACAGGGATTTGGTTATACCCTAAGTATCTATCAAGAAAATAGTAAAATGCCTTCCCAGCCAGCTTATTTAGAATTTGGTCAATGAAGGGGAGAGGGAAGTGGTCTTTCCTAATTTTGGAGTTGAGTTTCCTATAATCAATGTAAAATCTCCAGCCAGTTGTCTCCCTGGCTGGTATCAACTCTCCCAGAATCAGAAGTAATAACTATGATGCCTAATTTTTTAAGTGCCACCTCGATGGGTGACACCCACTCTTAATCGAAAATGGGGTAAATCACCACTACATCCAATAGTTTTACTATCTCCTTCAAGATCATCTCTTGCATATGAGGATTAAGCTTCCTCTGCATCTCCGTAGAGGGTTTGCCACCTTCTTAGAAGTTAATTTTGTGCATCAAAACTGAGGCATCAATGCCCCCTAGATCAACAATTGTCTACCCCATTGCCTTTGTGTGCTTCTTGAGAACACTCAATAATTCCTCCTCCTGCTCACTAGTGAGAGAGGAAGAGATAATCACTGGAAGCTTTTTGTTTTGCCCCAAGAAGGCATACTTTAATGTGTCTGGGAGCTGTTTCAGCTCCAGCTTAGGGGGACTTTCAATGGAAGGCAGCAAAGGTGCCTTGGTTGTTTGAGGAAGGGGTAGCAATGTAGGTTTCCAGCTGGAATGTTGTATAGGCCCACAGAAGACTCTATTTTGGTGTTGTCTTCTGTCATGAGAACTTGGGTCTCCTCCTCAACCATACTCCAAATACTTTCTCAATTTTTAGCAACATTATCCCAATCCAACAGATTGGATAATTCTTCTTCCATAAGGCCATCTAGTACATCTATTGCATAGCAGTCCTCAATGTCCATCTAAGATTGCCTAGCAGCATTGTACACATGTAATTGGGCCTTCATATTCCCTAAGGTCACCTCCATCACCCCTAACCTATATTGTATGCAAGCATTTGTAGTGGCCAAGAATGGCCTTCCAAGGATGACAGGAATTAGGGTTTTACCTTTACAAGGGTTAATGTCCAAAATAAGGAAATTAGCAGGATAGTAGAATTTGTCCACCCCCACCAAAACTTCCTCCACCACACCCACAGGTCTCCTCTCAAACTTATCAGCCAGTTGGAGTATAACTGATGTGGCTTTTAGCTCCCCCAAACCTAGCTCCTCATATATAGAATATGGGAGCAAGTTCACACTGGCCCCTAAGTCCAAGAGGGCTCTACCAATGGTATGGTATGGTTTCCAATTATGCAAGGGATAGTAGGTACCCCTAGATCCTATAATTTCATAGGTGTGGCAATGGACATAACTGACTCAACATGTTCAACAGTAAAAACCTTTTAGACAACTACACCCTTGCCTTTCTTTTCTGTGTGCAGACGTCCTTTAAGAATTTAGCAAAGGCAGGGGCCTATTTATAGCATCAAGCAGGGGAAATTGATCTTGACCTGCTTGAAGGTCTTCATCATTTCCTCCATCTGAACATTCCCCTTATCAAAAGGAGATGAGCCAGTAAGTGCATGAGGAAATGACAGTTGTGGGACTGCTAGTGTCATAGCTGCATGCCTAACCACATCACGGTCAAATTTTTATTTTTTTCTTTTTTCTTCATTTATTGTTTGTTGTTGGGGCTCCACATCAACACCTTTATTTTGCCCTTGCTGATCCATAGCAGGGAATGAATTCTTTGGTTCTTCAATACTCACATTTCTTTCATTTTCACTCTCTATGACCTCCTCAGCTGCCTTGCCTACTAAATTATCAACCACCCTGCCACTCCTTAGGGTAGTGATTGCATTAGCCACCTTATGGGTAGTGGATGCTTCTCTAATCATGCACTTCCCTTTAGGGTTGGCCAACGGTTGACTAGGTAATTTACCCTCCTCTCTCCCATTCAAAGCATTACAGATTTGACCCAGCTGGTCCTCTATTTTTTTAATGCTTTGCTCATGAGAGTTCATAGTTTGGACCAAGTTTCCCAAATTCTACATAGATGTCAGCATTTTATCTTCAAAGGGAGAGGATCTGGGCTGCTGTGGGGGCAAGACCAACTGATTGGGTTGTGGAGCAGGCAACTGAAAATTCTGCCTTGGTGGATAACCTTGGTTAAATTGGTGCTGAGGTCAGTATGGACCTGCCAACTGCTGCTGCTGGGGCTAAGGGTATGTATCTTATCTCCACCTCAAATTTGGGTGGTTTCTCCATGCGTACCCAGTAGGTTGCTGCCCATATGCTTGGACAACATTGGCATGCTCCATAACTAAATCAGGGAATTGGTTGGCTAATGGACAATCTTGGAATAAATGTATGGGAGATTGGCATATCAGACATGCCTCTTCTACTTGTGCAACCATCCTAGGCTGCATCACATTCATCAATTTGTCAAACTTTAAACTCAGATTATCTACCTTCCTTTCCAAATCACTTTACACCTTAACTTCACACATTTCACCTTTAGGGGTGGACTCTTTCACCAAGTTAGCTGGGGTCTGGCTGCCATTGAGAGACAGTAACTCCTGCTGCATGAAATTTTCTCTTATGATGTCAAACAATATCCAAGCCTCATCAGGTAACTACCACCACATGAGGCATCCACCATATCCCTACTTTTGGGATTAATTCCTTGCTAAAATACTTACACAAGTTGCCACTGTGAAATTTGATGGTGGGGACATTATTTTAATATGTCTTGAAATCTATCTCATGCCACATAAAAATCTTCAGTTGAGGACTGAGTGAATGACAATATGTTTGTCCTCATCGAACTAGTTTTATTCACAATATGTTTGTCCTCATCGAACTAGTTTTATTCATGGGAAAGAATTTAGACAAAACTTTGCTTTGGAGGTCACTCCATGTCTAAATGCTATTGGCTGGGAGTTTAGAGAACCAGATGCTGGCTTTGTCCTTTAGGGAAAAAGGAAAAAGCATCAGTTTGATTGGTTCAGGTCCCAGGCTAACAATATTGAATGTTGTGCAAAGTGCCAAAAATTGGTCAATGTGCTTGTAAGGATCGTCCTTACTGAGCCTATAAAAAGATCGTGGCATGTTAATGGTGGAGGACTTAATTTCATAATTTCCCTCAACTGAAGGGAATTCTATGTATAAGGGAGATGTGTAATCCCCAAGTGCATTGTATTTCTTCAGAGTTCTTTGCCTCCCAGCCATGACAGCTGGCTCAATTCCAATAGTAGGGGCTTCTGTGGTATTTCTTGGTCTAAAGACCCTTTCGACCTTAGGGTTTAGAGGTTCTAACTCAGGGTTTAAGGACCTTTTACCAAACATACACAAAAAATTAGTAGGTAAAGAAGATGCTCACAGCACACAAAAAAAAAAATTTCAAACAAAATTAACAACTAAACAGATTTACAACTAAACTAATTATAGGAAATTCAACACAAGTGGACTGAGATTTAGTGCAAAAGAAGTGCAAACAGGGCTAGCTAAACTCCAGCTACAACTCTAGCTTTTCCCTGCTGTTGTCGTCCAATTCTGCAAAATTCTATAAAAATCAGTAGTATTTTTTATTCTATCCAAGTTACAACTACAAAGAATTTTCTAAACTAAAATATAATACAACTCAGGTCTACTAACAAGATCAATATCCCCGATAGCGGCGCTAAAAACTTATTGGTGATATAGCTTCTGCTGCTTCTTTTTATTATAAAAATGATAAAGACAAAATAAAGGAAGCAAAACAAAACAAAATAAAATGGGAAATGAATACAACACAAAACCAAATCACAGACCTGCAAGATATAGGGCTATTGTAGCAAGTTTCAAGTAAGTAAGAGTTTGACCCACAGAAAAATTGATCTAGAATACAAAATGGGCTATAATAGTAGGCCTCAAGATCTTGTTACAGATCTGATAATCCTAAAGAAAGGGAGTTGGGTGTCACAACTATACTAAATTAATACTAAAAGAAGAGAAATACAGTGCAGTCCTATTCTAAAGAAAGGGTTATGAAGAAGGTGGTGATGGTGTATGTTAAAATAAAGATAAAATAATGGAAAGTAAGTAGTTAAGCTAGGGTGACATCAACTACGTAACTCAGACTTAGTTCTGTCTCTGCAGCAATCCCTCTGATGGCTATAAGCACATCTCCAAGGAAGATGTATCCAACTCACCTCCTATGGTTTGACCTAATCTTTTAAGGCTATAACCTGTCCACTTTAATGGTCACAGACTATCCAATAGAGATAATCAAACCACATAGACTAAGTCAGAAAACTGATCTGTTCCAAAAGAGTTGACTGATCTTAAGGCTATAACCTATCCACTTTAATGCCACAGACTATCCAATAGACGTCCTCCACCCAATGGCCCAAATTAGATCATTAATATCATTGAAAGGAAGATGTATCCAACTCAACCCTTATAGTTTGACCTAGTCTCTTAAGGTTATAACCTGTCCACTTAAATGGTCAAAGACTATCCAATAGAGAGGATCAAACCACATGGACAAAGTCAGAAAATTGATCTAATCCAAAGGAGTAGACTGATCTTAAGGTTATAACCTGTCCACTTAAATGGTCACAGACTATCCAGTAGATGTCGTCCACCCAATGAATCAAATCAAAGCAGTAAAACTACTACAGACACTATGTATGCCAGGTTACAAGCTCAAGCATGTGTAAGAGTAAATAGTTCGTGAAAAACTAGTGAAGTTCATAGTTGTTCAAGGGCTATTTGGGGACTTAAATGCACCTAGTCATTACTTCAAAGGACCTGCAATGACATAGCTCACAAGTCTGCAATAACTACAAAGAAATCAGATCTAACATCTAATATTGGTCAAGTAAAACAGAGGGAAGCTTGTTCCTGCAACAACAACTCACAAGGCTACAAACTCAAGTGCAGAGGAGAAGAATCCTTGTCAGATATGTGGCTTGTAATAACGCTAGGGCTATAGTCTGTCCACTTAAATGGACATAGGCTATCCATAGAGGTTATCCACACCACAAAGGTCTGAGAAGGAATGTGTAAATTACTGCTATCACCATGGTCCTAGGGCTACAAGCACAAGCTTCCATGGGCCTTTCAATTCAGCTCAAATCCTAAATGCATGCTTAGCTTGAACAAAACTATGGGCAAATAGAAAAGTAGCAGATCTTTTTGAATGAATAATTAAAGTATAAATTTCATTGATAAAAGATGCTTACAATGCAATTTCTCAAGGCAACAGCCTTGTGCACAATAGCTCTTCATAAAAATCTCAAAGATTACAAGACCCATTACAAAACTATTAAAATTTGACCTAATTGCTTACAAAGGATGTAGCCATCAAGTACTAAGCTAAGAGAGAAGAAAAAAATAGAAAAAGAGGTGATCAAAACCTAACCCTAGTCTGCTCTAGCTCATCACAGACAGAGGTTGAAAGAGAGAAAAAAATTTTATGTTACAATGTATAGCTTAAATACTCAATCCTAATGCCTTAGCCAACAGAAGAGTAAACCCTAATTTTTAAGACAGATGTGACACTGTTACAACCCTTGGTTGTCTTGGGATGTGTGCCTCGAGATTAGGGCCTCGAGATGTGTGCCCTAGACTAGGGAAAATTCTCAAAAGGTCCTTGAGTTAAGACTGAGAAGTGGAGAGCCCGAGCTTCGCAGGGCTGGCCTTGGTGCATTAATCCATTTGCGCGGTTAGCAGAGTGCTCCCGAGGTAGCATTTGGCTTGGAAAGTCATTCACTGATGCAGGAGGACTTTAAATTATCGAGCAACTGCTTTGACTTTGAATGCACTTGTGCAGAAGAATTTGCAGTGCTTGGCTTGTTCGCGCGACAGAGCTTCAAAATTTTCTCTCACGAGGGTGTCGCGAGGATGCCTTTAAATCTCGCTCGGCTCATTATTGAAGGAATAATAAAGCTTGCTCAGTAGAGGTTGAGCTGTTAAATGTGCGAGAACTGTGCGAGGACATCTCTAATGCTCTCTCTCCTCTTGAAACACGTGAGGACATCGCGAGTTTGTTATTATTCTTTGTGCAGCTTAGCTTCGCGAGATAGTGCACACGGCTAACATGAAACTTATTCCTCGTGAGAGCTTCGCAAGCTGGATTTCTGAAGGCTTAGTGTGCGAGAGCTTCGTGAGGTCTTTGAGTGTTGGTTACAGCTGAAGTACGCGACTGCATCGCGAGTTCTCTTGTGTTGCATATATTAGCTGCGCAAGATAACTCTGTTGTCGCCTTCAATAGCGCGAGGCAGTACTTCCACTATGCGAGATAACGCATTTTCTCCCCTTATGCATTGAAGCTGCTGTTGTTGTAGCTCTCTCCGCTTACATCCAAATTTCTCACATTTGTTGGCCTTCTTGGATCCACTTTGACATGCAAACTAGTCACCATGGTGTGTACCACCATGGTGTTCCATCAGTCTTTGGCTCAGCTGTCATCTCTTGCATGGATTCTCTCTTCTGTCACCAAAGGCATGGACTTTGTGTTAAGCTGCATAATTTATTACTAACTACAAAACACACTAAATAGAGGATTATTAGACAGCTACAAGGTGTAGCAAAGGCCAGGTTAAGAGGTGAAAACTGATACTTTTCATTGAATAATAGTCTAATTGTACTCAGATCTGTAATCTGTGCAACATCTAATCCTCTTACAAAGCTTTGAACCTCTCAATTTACAGCTCTCAACCTCACCCTAGCTACTAAAAAGGTTTTGCCAACCATGATTGGATAAGGAGAGAATGGGAGAAGAAGGAAGAGGGAAGGAATGTTGGAGATGGGAATTCAGATTTTGCCTCAGCTCTCTCAATTTCTGGATGAATTTTTAGTGTAATTTCTCTTCTATTTATACTCTTCCCTCAAATCTATTTCATCTAATCAGAGCTCTAGAGAATAATTCAATTATTCTTAGCTGCTGATGTGGCTAATTTCTCTTCTAGAAGCTCTCTAACAATTGGTACAAATTGGACAATGGCATGTGAAGTGGTTATAGTTCCCATTTGTGCCCATATGACTTCCAAAAATACCCCCAGGGGTTGCTGGCGTGCCTTAGAGTGTGTGCACAAAGAACTGAAGCAAGCAGCAGCTGAGAATGGAACTGAGAATTTCCAAACTCGAGTGTCGAGAGGTTCTAGGAACCTCTCAATAGGTTGAGTCTGCTTGGCCTTTCATTCGACAGGTTGCATGTGGCTTTCGACAGGATTGGAGACTTCTTGACAGGTTGAAATGCATTCTCGACAGGTTGACAGAAATTCTCAACTTCTATTCAGTCTCCATTCATCCTCTCGACAACTTATAGAACTTCCTGTCGACTTGTTATTCAGTCTTTGGGCATCCTCTCGACTGCTTGCAAATTGTTCTCAACAAGTTGCTTCAACCTCGTGAGAATGAGTGCAGCTTCAAGTAAGCTTTCGATAGGATCCACTATTATACCTCTTTGATAGGTTCTGTCGACCCGTCGACAGCTTTACATTTCCACCCCAATGCCTTTCGACAAGTTATAAGACATCGTTAGAACCACTCGACAGCTTACATTCTTCACCTTTTAACTCCTCGACAGGTTCAAGTACACCCTCAAATCTTCTCGATAGGTTCATGGAACCACTCGCCAGCTTGTCTTTTCTCTTCAGAATCATTCGACATGTTAAGTTAGCCTCTCGAGATATTCTGCTTTGAGCTTCCACAGCTGGCACACATCTTTGGTGTGTTGTCTTTCATCTGTCAGTACACAGTAGCCTCTTGGTGGGTTCAATCTTCATTCCTTGCAACTACATTTGGTCTCAAGCATACCCAGTTGGACCGATGACATTCTCATGAACTTCTAAGGCTCTGTGGATTGTTTGATTGGCTGGCCTTGGGGCTATATGAGCACATGTTGAGCAGCAGATTACTTCTTTGGCTTTTTTAGATGGATGCCTGCACTAAGATTTCAATTTATTGCTTATCTATAAAATACACTCAAAACACATTATTAGTCAACTCAAAGGTTTATTAAAGGTCAGGTTAGGAGGTGAAAAATGGTATTTTTCACTGCTTAACAGTGATCCCTTATGGTGTCGAGATGAAACCCATCATAATTGAGCAGAGGAATGAGTCGGCCTTCTGCCTACAAATTGAGGAACCCCTAAGGCCTGATGATAAGCCAGCATGGTTCTCAGATATCAAAAATTTCCTCGAGACTCGTACCTTCCTTGAGGATACATCCAAGATGGACCGATTAATCATTCAATGTCTGGCGGCAGGCTATGTCATCTACGGCAACTGCCTGTACAAATGATCTTTCAATAACATTTTGCTCAGATGCCTTACTGAGGATGAAGCAATCAACATCATGAAGGTGATCCACGAGGGAGTGTGCAGTGCCCACGTCAATGGTTGTATGCTCGCTAAGAAAATCCTACAATAAGGATACTACTGGAGCACTATGGAATCTGACTGCTGTAGACTCACTCAGAAATGCTACAAGTGTCAGGAACACTCCAGTCTGATACACCCTCAGGCCATCGATTTGCACAACATGACCACTCCTTGGCCATTCGCCACCAGGGGCCTCGACGTCATCGAAATGATTAATCCAAAAGCCTCAAACGGACATCGATTTATCCTCGTTGCCATTGAATATTTCACTAAATTGGTAGAGGCAACATCTTATGCAAACATCACGGCTAGTAACATCGAGAAATTCATCAAGAACAATATTGTCTACTGATTTGGCGTGCCCATGGATATCATCACTGATAATGGCATGAACTTTGAAAACATGCGCGACAAGGCCTTTTGTGAGTAGTATAAAATCAAGCACCACTGCTCATCGCCTTATCGGCCACAAACCAATGGGGCCATAGAAGCTGCTAACAAAACTATCATTTGAATCTTTCTAGAAAATGGTCATCACCTATTAAGATTAGAGTGAGATGTTGTTGTGTACATTATGGCCTACAGAATGTCGATCTGTACGGCTACAAGGGCAACACCATTCTCCCTTTTGTATGGAACTGAGGTCGTCTTACTGGTAGAGGTTGAAGTACCTTCACTCCGTATCCTCATGGAATCAGGCCTGTCTGAAGTTGAAAGAGGGAAATCTCACTTTGAGAAATTGAGCCTGTTGGACGAGAAAAGGCTCCTGGCCTTATGTCATACCCAAGTCTACCAAAAGCGAATCACACATGCTTACAACAAACGTGTTTGCGATCGAGATCTGAAGGTGGGAGACACGGTACTCAAGAAGATCCTCCCATCCCTCCACGTCGATCCTAGAGGGAAATTTAAGCCTAACTGGGAAGGACCTTACGTCATTCGAGAAGTGCTTCTGGGATACGCCATCTGCCTCACCACCATGGACGGAGATCACTTTCCTGAGCCCATCAATGCTAGATACATAAGATGGTTGTACTCCTTGGTCTCCATGGCAAGGTAAATATTGACATAAATAGATACATGACTGCTCAAGGACCCCATAAAAGAGGCCATCATTTCAAAGCTCAGTAGCCAAAAAGTGTCCCTAAATAACCATACCCTTTTGCTACACCCATTGAGCCATTGGCCTTTCTTTACCCCCTCTGGGAAAAGGAAAAATGTGTATGTAATACCAACAAAAAAAAGGGAAAAAGAGTTATTATCAAATCCAAAAAAAATTAGAAAAGTAAAATCCAAAAAGCGGATGCCTAAAAAGAACAAAGAGAACAAAAAAATAGAAAAGGAAAGGTGGGGCATGTATAGTCACAATCCCCCAAGGAAGAAGTGTGTTAGGGCAGCTGGAACCTAGTCAAGGAAACCCCTTTTTTACCCCAGAATACCTTCAAAATCCTAAACTTACCCATGGCCATGATACAACCCAAGAGAAAACCCTCTTTAAGGTCGGTGAGCAGTTAAAGTATCCGTTGAGTCAGCGCAAGCCAAGCTGAGAGACAACGAGAACCCCATCTGGCCGGCTATGACAGAATTGACGTCAATGTCGTGGCTTTTGAAAATAAAATAAAAAAGAAATAAGAAAAATAAATAACTAAATGCAAGCTCAATGTAGGATGGACGTAGTGAAAACCTGAAAGGGCGCTGCGGGTAAAAG
Source organism: Chloranthus sessilifolius (assembly GCA_021018995.1). Classification (NCBI taxonomy): domain Eukaryota; kingdom Viridiplantae; phylum Streptophyta; class Magnoliopsida; order Chloranthales; family Chloranthaceae; genus Chloranthus; species Chloranthus sessilifolius. Next base: position 64,069,981 of record CM037586.1, read on the forward strand.
GAGTGAGTTTGTGCGGACCAGCCGAAAACCGGAAAGGGCGTCGGGGGTAAAAAATGCAAGCCCATGGGCATAGTGAAAACCTGAGAGGGCACTATGGGTAAAAAGAGGGAAACAACGAGCACGACGAAGACCCACCTTGGGCGTTGTGAGTAAAAATGTTGAAAAGAGGAAAAGGTTGAAAGATAATAAGAATGATCCCTTGGTTACCCTACCCATGCCATCATTTCTTGACTCCAGACGAGGCCTCTCATGTTAGCTCAAATTAAGGTCCCAACCAAGAATGTCTTAATAGCCGCACCGTCAAATGTATGACCTAGAGTAAGGAGAGAAGGTCGATTCGATCTAAAAGGATGGATGTTCCGACCTCAGTAAAAATTGCTAACCTCATTCGAATCCATTCACATGAGAGAGGGGTTCGACCTTGCTCAAAAGAGGACCCGTCATCTCCCCCGATAATTAAGGTATCAAACCAAAATGAAGAAAAACCATAAAAAGAGTTAATAATTTTCCTTTCCCAACACTGTGCACACCCCACTCTGGGATGATTGGCTCGATGATCGAAAAGGCCCCTTTTGTAGAAGATAGTATATTTTCCTTTCCCATTTTCACACCCACACTGTGTGTGCCACAGGAATAGCTGGCACAAACCCCCCCACTCCATCATTTTGCGAAAATAAAATAGTGAAGATAAAATCCTTGTAAAAAGATAGATTTCCTTTATTTTGATTACAAGTCTGTACTTGGCTGACACCACATCCTAAAAGATAAATGAGTGATGTCTAACTTATGTCTAGCTCCTTTCTTTCTTTTTTACAAAAGTGCAGAAAGATAAAAAATATAAAGAAAATATGTATACCAAAAAATATGTATCTGAATAGGGGTTTCTTATGCCCCTTTCTCTGAGTCTGATTTATGCAAAAAGTATGTGCAGGATGGAGTCAATGACCCAGCTCGTGCTTCAAAGCACAAATCTCCGCACGTATGGTGTCCTCCCGTACGTCCCGCTCAGTTATCCAATGACCGTGAAGGCTCCTGTTCCTCTTTCGAGACCCGTCGGCAGCATCAAGAGCATCATTCAAGGCTCCTCCCAGACAAAGGACCTCGCACTCGACTGCAGCAGCTCTGGCCTTTGCCGTCTTTGCTCTAACCTTTGGTTTCTCTGAATGTTCATGTAGAATGCTTTTCTCATCCATCAGCAGCTCAATACGGGCTCAAAGTGGCGACTCCTTCTTCGTCGAAGGACCTCCCACATCGTCGCTCTCTGCCTGATCTAGATGATCAACTATAGGCTGCTCGGATAATAGCCAAGATTCATACTCTTGGAAAGACTGAACTAAACCTCCCTCCTCCAAATCACACATGAGCATCGATTGATGCGTCTCCCAAAGAGCAGCAATCCAATCCATGTCCCCAGAGGACCCCCGAGAAAAGATCAAATCACATAAAGGGGGATTCATCCCGCAAGGCAGCTGCTGAGAGCAGTCGAACTGATGCAGCACCTGAAATGGGAAGTAGAAGGTACTGTCAGTCAATCCAAAGAGGGTGATGCCCTCATGGTCTCTAGAGTGAACCATTGGGAAGGTCCAATTTAGCCAGGGAAGTCTCCATACCAGCTCTGCATCGGTAAGCCAAAGCTTCAACTTGGATATATCTCCCAGCAGAATCATGTGGCACCTGCCCAAGAACCATCGGACAACCTCACCTCGAACGATATAAAAGTGAGGCACTAGTCCCAAAACAGCCAGATGCTCACATAACCAGACCTAGAACAGAAGGGGACATCCCCCGAGGCACTCCGCCTTGCCCAAAGCGAAGGCATCAAGGTAACAATATAGCTCAGCTATGACCAGATATATCACTAATCGGCCCTCCTCCAATTCGGTCAAAACATCACAGAGTGCCAGAGAGAAGCTCTCTCCACCATTGAAGAAAAGGACTTCCGAGATGAGACCGAGAGCAAAGGCCTTCACATTGAAGATGTTCCTAACTGGCAATTTTTGAAGACTTTCGTCACCGAAAATTTCTCTTAGGAATTTTATTGAACACCTTGTGGGCCAACTAATGAGACTTTTCTCATATTCATATTTCTTCAAACCTAGAGTAAGGTGGACGGCTTTAGCGTAGCTCGGTTTTGACATGACTCTAGCAAGACCTTTATGGAGCTTCAGGCCTGACAGATTGGAGAGCTCTTCAAGCGTGGACGATAGTTCCTGCTTCCCAAAATGGAACACATGGGCATTCACATCCCAAGAAGAGGTTGCCGCATGAAGTAGGTCCCACCGTGGAGAAACCTCAAGAAAGGACGAGAGGTGCAACAATCCACGCCAATCTAGATCAACGAGCTCACTCTCATACAAGCTCCCAAGCCAACTTTTGAGAAAATTGGGCCCCAAGCCAAAAGAGGGGAGTAAAAATTTGATGTAGGAAAATGGACCCACCACCCTTGGGAAAGCAAGGAAAAAAAAAAGCAGCAGAAAAAGCCAAGTCAAATTAAAAGAGATAGAAAATGGGCATTTTTGAGTTATAAAGGGCCCATTGCCCCCAAGTTTGGCCTGACGCATCTATTACATGCGCCACGACACTTTTTCCCCAGGATTGGCCTGGCATAGGTAATAGTTGCGCCAGACCAATCTGGCCCCATTTACAGTAATATAGAGGGTTTTGAGGGGGAAGTTTTGTCTTTGCCGGACCCCCTAGCTAGCTTGCCGATATTGCATACCTCGACTATATTCATAAACATAAAAAAGGTTTTGAAATGCACCTAACTTTAAATCATTTATTTGTGCAGGAACAATCCCCACCAAGGTATGCAACCTCAAGGACCATTTTACAAAAAATCATCAAACCATCCTGCAGACAATCAGATATAATACAAGGGAAATAGAGTTGGCGATAAACGAAAAAGCATTAACATTTAAGACAAAAATCATCCAAATCAAATGAACCAGTGCCATAATATCTGTTACAATTTGATCAAAAATCCCAAAATATTGTCCTGAACAATTTAAAAATTTTAGAAAACCAAGATCTAAGCCTAATCCTTTCTAGCACCCTTGGACTTTTTACGACTGCACACCGAGCTCTGATATGTCCGGGTCTCTCCCACTCGAGTCCACGCCTGAGCAAGTCCGCTGAGCAAGGAGCGTGATTCTTTTTCTCAAACGCGTTGCAAGATCATACCAAAATCCATTAATCAATATCAGTCGAAAGAAAAAGGATAGTGAAGCAACCATCCATATTAATCAATGAGACACTTACTATCTCCTCCTTCTGAAGGCCCTGAAGATTGCGATAGTACTCTACTTGATGGACCACCGACTCGTAATCCTGCAGGGAGAGGAACAAAAAAAGGAGGTCACTTGCAACGATCATAATACAGAGAATGAACATGCAAAGGAAGGAAGGCTTACCCTAGGTACTAACTCAGGTGGGGGAGCCCGCTCTGCTTCGACAGATAAACTGGCTCACTCGTCGACCGTACCAAATAATTTAATGAGAAAGGCATCGTCAAGGCTCCTAAATGTTCCCTGGACCCCAGTAGTTGAACCACCCGAGGCACCCGTGTCAAAGGGACCTGAAGGGCCATCTCCAGATGAAGGGCCAGCACCCGTAGGCTCCGAAGGACCCACCGCCGTCCCATCATCATCGTCAGAATCACCTCCCTGCTCAAACTAAGAAAATAAATAGGGTTTCCATTAGTCAAGATCACAAGTCAACCAAAGCTATAGGGAATCGATCTGAAAGAGAAGGGAGAACTACCTGAGAGTGTGGACCGCCAAAAGCTAAAACATTTATGCCTGGAATGAAGCATGGGAGAAGAGACCGATAAGATAATGACTCGTACCACATCTGATAATTTTCGAGCACTAAGAGGGCATTAATAGGGGCCCCATTTTGAAGGAATCCCACAGTGAGCTCTTCGATGGTACCCATGGGCGCCATGACATCTGCAGGAGGAGCCAAGGGCAAGGCAGGATGGTCCCAATACTGATAAACTAGCTGCTCCCCCAGGTAGTAGGTGTTAAGCAGTGAAAAATACTATGTTTCACCTCCTAACCTGACCTTTGGAAGACCCTTGAGGTGTTTAATAATGTATTTTAAGTATGTTTTGTAGATAAGCAATAAATTACAACCTTAGCATAAACAGCCAACAAAAAGGACCAAATAAGTAATCTGCAGCCTCAACCTATGCTCAAACTCCGATAATCCACAAAGGCTTAGAAACTCGTTGAAGGCCATGAACCCAACTAGGTGCACCTAAGACCAAGTACAATGCCAAGGGATGAAGATTGAATCCACCCAGAGGTAATTGAGGGCGAGACAGATGAAAAACAACACATTAGAAGTGTGTGCCAGTCAAGAAAGCGTAGAAATCAAGCTGTCGAGAGGTTCTCTTAAGCTACCGAGAGGATCTGGTGCCTAAATGAGAAGATAGTGAGAGGATCGACTTACCTGTCGAGCGGATCGATTTACATGTCGAGATGTTCAACTGAACCCATCGTGCAGTGCACTCAATCCTGTCGATAACTGTTGGGCGCAACCTCTCGAGAGGATGAAAAGAAGCTATCGACAGGATCTACGACAAGCAATCGACGAGTCGACCAGAACCTGTCGAGGAGATGAATGAGATGATCGCCAATCCCATCGACAAGTGTCGTCAATCCTCTCGATAGGTCTACAAACCTATCGATTTGCATGCAAAGCCAAACAGAACTTGTCGAGAGGATCTCAGAACCTCTCGACACTCGATTTGGGGAACTTCTCAGTTCTGTCTTCAGCAGTTGTCCATGCCAAAAACCTGTGCACGTGTTCCAAAGCATGTCAGTGCCCTTGGGGGTATTTTTAGCATATAATGGGCCATGTGCAGAAACCCTAACAGTATCACATGTACTTGTCAGATGAGAACCAATGGGAGAAGAGCTTCTAGAAGAGAAATCGGCCACATCAACATAATAGAATTATCTCCTTGCATTTTGATTGGTTAAAATGGATCTGAGGACAGAGGAGGAGAGTATAAAAGCTTGGAGAAAATACAGAAGGAACCATTCAGAAATTGAGAAAACTAGAGCTTAGGGCGAGATCCATTTTTCCCAAAATTGTCCCTTCTTCTTCCTCCTTTCCTCCTCTCTTTAGCCAATCAAAAGTGGCTAAACTCTTCTCAGTAGTTAGGGTGAGGTCTTAAGTTGTAAATTGAGAGATTCGAAGGCATTGTAAGGAACTCTAAGATGCACAGAGTGCAGATCTGAGCACAATTGTGTTGTAATTTTGCAATATACTTATGGATTTTAAAGGTGATTCCGATCTATATTTCACTTTTTTGTATTTGTTTTCCCTGGGTTGGAAATTCATGTAGATGTTAGCCTATGAGGGTCTCATATCCTAACATCTACAGCATCTGCAATAGTTTTCCTATTCTACTCAAGATCTTTGAAGTGGAACAATCTCTAGGATGGTCTGTGACCATTTAAGTGGACAGATCATAGCCTTAGGATTGCTTCAATTCTCTGATTGAGATTAGATTCTTATACCTAACCTTTGCCAGGGTAACTTGGGAAGTTGGGAGCCAGAAAAAAGGATTGTAGCAAATCAGCTCTTAGCATTGCCATTGATTCCTTTGATTTCTAGTGAGAGACCAATACCCCTAGCTGTTGTTCTCATCCTTTGATTTTTCATCTCTTCTATATCTCCTGTGATCTCTGTGTTGAATAGATCTAGATCAGTAGCACTTAATTTTGTTGTTTGTACTTAAAGTGACAAGACCACAAAACCTCTCCTCTTTCTTAGATTAGAATAAAGTGCCAGATCCACTATGGATCTAGAGATTTACTAAAAGTTAGACCACATTTTCCTGTGGACATACCCTTACTTACCCTTTTTTAAACTTGCTGCAATAGCCCAGAATACTTACAAGTTTGTGAGTCTATTTGCCTTGGTGTGTGAGCAATCCATAGATTCTATAATTGTTTGATTTTAAACCCCTTTTTAAGGACAAGGTAAACGGCCCAACAAGTTTTTGGCACCACTGCCGAAGATCTGTGTTTCTAACTTGGAAGATCTAAGTTTTTCTCATTATTTTGGTTAACATTTTTTTTTGATTGAGAAGTGTTTGATTAATTGCTGCTTTAGTTTTTGCTATAGTTTAACTCTATTTCAGATCTGGATCTGTGGAGCTAAGAGGAGCTCTGTATCACTTGGAAAAGAAATCATTGCTTAATTTTACATCTCTTAACTCTGTTTCCATTTCTATATCTGTAGTTTTGTATACCAGTAGTTGTGTAGTTGTCTGTTTTGTGATTGAATTGTTGTGATTTACTATGTTGTTCTTGACCCTTGAGGTGTGTATGCTTGGGAGGAGATCTCTTAATCTTGAGATTGCTCCCTTAGATCCTGAGGTTGAAAGACTTCTCAGACCTAAGCATCCCTTACATACTTCTGTTCTTAATTCTAATAATTCTACAAAGGGTGAGCAACCTAGGACCTTGAAGGAATTCAATGCACTAGGGGTTTACAATTCTCCCTTCTACATTCAATTCCCTACTGTTCAAGGGAACTATGAGATCAAGTCCTCCATTATTCAAATGCAACCCTCATTCCATGGCCTGAGCAAAGAAGACCCATACAAGCATATTGATTAATTTCTAGGACAGTGTACCACATTCAATATTGCAGGTTTGGGGGAGGAAGCAACTAGGATGAGACTCTTTCCTTTTTCACTAAAGGATAGAGCCAGAACTTGGTTGTCAATGCTCCCACCCAATAGTATTCAGTCCTGGAGTGACCTTCAATGTCAGGTTTTGGCCAAAATATTCCCCATGTCCAAGACATGCCAATTGAGGAAGGGCATTATTTCATTTGCTCAAGCTCTGACTGAGGACTTTCACCAAGTATGGGAGAGATTCAAGGAGCTACTGAAGCAATGTCCTTATCATCAAATCCTTGAATGGCAACTTGTTTAAAGTTTCTATCAGGGAATTGACTCTAAAAGCAGAGATATGGTAGATGCCTCTTGTGGTGATACCTACCTCCACAAAACTACTGAGGAGGCTTGGGAACTGTTTGATATCATCAGTAAGAACTCTATGCAAAGAGAAACATTGTCCAGGGATTGTGAAACTCTTAGAATGGTGAGAGATAATACCATGAGAGGAAAAATGTATGAGGTGAGTGGACACAATGATTTGGAGAGGAAAGTGGACAGCTTAACCCAAAAATTTGATAAGCTCATGGGAGCAATGCAGTCACCCATGGCCGCTAAAGTAGAGGAGGCATGTGTTATATGCCAGCCCCCCACTCGCACCCTTGAGGAATGCCCTTCATCTGTCCAACTTCCAGATCTTGTGATGGAACCTGTGGCTGCTACTCAGCCTTTTGGGCAACAGCCTACTGCTGGTTACCAATGGAGAAACCACCCCAATCTGAGGTGGAGACAAGATACTTTTCCAAACCAGCAACAACATCTACAACAGTCCATGCCTTATAAAAATGTTCAGCCCTACCAATAGAATTACTCTCCAAGGCCCCACTACCAACAGCCCATGGCTCAGCCTATACAACAAACTGCACCTCCAACTGCTAGATCACTCTCTTTTGAGGAACAAGTTCTGGCCTCATTACAAAACTTAGGGTCCTTGCCCCAAACTGTACACTCTCATAGCCAAAGCATTGAAAAGATAGAAGACCATCTTGACCAGCTGTCTAATGCTTTGACAAAGAGAGGGGAAGGGAGGCTACTTAGCCAACCTATGGACAACCCAAGGAGACAATATGCAGTAGGTGAGGTTTCTTCATAAGGAAGCCAAATCTATCACCACATTAAGCAGTGAAAGGCTGGTGGACAATCAAGTAGGCTGTGGGCCTATGAAAAATTCAGAAAAAGAAAAAGAAGTAACTACAGAAAATGTACAACAAGAACAATTCATGTTGAATAAAAAGGATGATAATGATCCTCAACAAAAACATAAAAACAAAAAGAAAGATGATGAGTTGGCTAAGGCTGCAAATGGGAGAGAAGTCCCACATTTTTCATTTCCTAGGGCAATGCAAACACCTTCCCCTTTAGATAAAGGGCATGCCAAAGTGGAGGAAATGATAGAAACCTTTAAACAATTAAAGATGAATTTGCCTTTACTTGATGCAATCAAGCAAGTTCCAGCCTATGCCATGTTTTTAAAAGACCTCTATACCCACAAAAGACAATCGAGGATACATCTTTCTAAGAAAGTCTTTTCAACAGATAAAGTGAAGCAGATACTGAATATTACAACTCCAACAAAGCTCTAAGACCCTGGAGTCCCCACTATCCCCTGCATCATTGGGGATCATACCATTGAAAAAGACTTGTTAGATCTGGGAGCTAGTGTAAATTTGCTTCCATATTCAGTATATGAGAAGCTGGGCTTAGGAGAGTTAAATCCCACACATGTAGTCTTACAACTAGCTAACAAATCTGAGAGGAAGCCTGTGGGGATCATAGAAGATGTCTTAGTTGGGGTTGACAAATTCTTTTATCCTACTGATTTTCTGGTGCTTGATATGGAACCGAGCAAGTGTGATACTTCTATCCCTATGATCCTAGGTAGGCCATTTTTGGCCACTACAAATACATGCATACAATGCAGATCAGGGGACATGGAAATAACTTTTTGCAATATGAAGGTCAAATTGAATGTTTATAATGCAGCTAATCAAACTCACCTGAATAGTGAGGACTATATTTTCATTAATGCATTAGGTGAGCTTGTAATTGATAATTTGCCCAAGCTGCTGTCCTATGATAAATTGCTTGATGATGGGGTGATATGTTTGAAAATGTAGTGATGCCTGGGAAGATCACCCATTTCCATCCCATAGCAGGTCTGAATTTCAACGATGTACACTATGTATACTAGCTGTTTTGTTTTGTTGATTTTGTTACTCTTTTTGCTTTTTGTTCATTATTGTTTAGCATTTAAAATAAGGTGTAATATATGCAAGCATTAATCTGGAGTCATTCATTGGCTAACTTTGAGTGGCGTCTGTGTGAGTTGACTTGGGAGTCGACAAAATGAAGTGCAGAGTGGTACTGAGGAATGATTTAAATCGAATTGAACTACATTTTAACCGGTCGAGAGGTTTGAATTAATTGTCGACAGGTATTGGAGGTGTAAAAGTGATCGTCAAAAGGTTCTGACGCTGATCGGTAAGTTCTCAATAGGTTCAGGATACATGTCGAGAGGATATTCAAACCTCTCGAAGTGTTTGTGCCTTTGGAACCTAGAACCTATTGAGAATATGTTCGCACTAAGCTGAAATGGCTGTCGAGAGGATCTCTAATCCTCTCGACGGGTTCCTATGTAATTTTAGAACCTATCGACAAGATTAAAATCGAACCGCTCGCGAGGAATGGTAACTTTTCACCCGTCGACAAGTAGGAACTACCTGTCAACACCTTCCCCAATCCTATCAAAAATCAATTCTTTCTTGTTAAAACCTAACGATAGCTTCATTTTCCACCATTCGACACCTTCTCTTTGTGCTGAGAGTTACTCTGACAATTTTTCCCGTTTTTGCTTTCTCCCTCTCCACCTCATTGGCTGTTATTGCAACCCCCTAGCAAATTTCCACATTTTTTAATCCATCAAAAGCTACATTTTGTACCTGGTTCGAGCTGTTTTGGTCCCGAGCCCATCAAGATATCACAAACCCTACATTTCTGTCGGTAAGCTTTCTTTTTGCTTCGCTCTGTTGTTTCAAGTTTGGGAGTTTATATTGTGAATCCAGGGGAATAATTTGAGCATCCTCGGAAGCTTGTGTGGTGATTAGTTGTGAATTTGAAGCGTTTGAGTAATCAATGGATGAGCAAGAGGACGTTTTAACAAATCTTTTCAAATTGCCCTCTAAATCTGCCACCAAAGCCACTAGGACATCCGTTAGGAAACCTGCAAAGCCTAAAGAGACCCCCCCTGCAAAAAGGAAACTTGCCATGGATGAAGTCGGGTAGACTACAAGACACAAGAAGACCAAAAAGGCTAAAAAGGTTCAAATTAGGGAAGAAATGGTTAAGGGAGCCCCTGAGACAATATCGGCCACTGAGCCTGAAATCCCTGAGCTGGAGGTCAATGTCAACTTATCCACACCCAATGAATTTGTGGATGAATTAAATCTGATCCTGAAAACCATTTTCGACACCCCCTATTTTTCTAAGCTAGGGGAGTGTCAGGATAGTTTGAATTATCTGGTGAAGGCAGGCCTGACATCCATGATGAGCCCATTGAATGAAAAATCTTACCCAAGGTTTGTCAAGTTGTGGTATTAGAATCTCAAGAAAAAAACCAAGCCAGATTCTCTTGAGCCCTACCTGGTAATCCTGACTGATCAGATGAAAATGGTGGTGGATTACAGAGATATAGGGATAACATTAAGAGTCCCCTCTGTTTATGACCCAGTTTATGGCCTGGTTGTATTTGAGAATGTCTCTTTCAAATCAATGGCCAGGCAGCTAACTCAAGGCATTGTAGGGTTTGGGGACTCAATTAGGAGAAGAGATTTATCCCCTAGTTCTATAGTTTTTCGATTTAATTTTGCAAAAGAATATCCTTGTTAGTGGACATCAACAAGAAAGAAGAACACCGATAATGGATGCCCTGTACTTCTTCGCTAAAGGCCAATTTGTTAATGTTGCTTGGTTGGTGTTTGAAGCAATGATGGAGGTGAATGAAAAATGTAAGAAAGCTCAAGCCCTACCAGGGCTCCCCTACAGCAAGCTCATCACTGCTTTTCTTAGGAGAAAGGGATTTTTGTTTAAAGAAGATGAGGAAGTGGCGAAGGTGAAGCCCATAGTGTTTGGAAAAAGGGCTTGGTCTACCAGTGGGACCCTCATTGCTAAAGGCACCCATAGGTCAACTGACAAGATTGAGGAAGAAACTCCTGACACTTTTGTTGCCCCGATCTCAGCACCCCCTCCTGCGGTCTCTACCTCAGTCACCCGTGAGCTTTTGCTCACACCTGTTACCCCTGGCTTGGAGCCTCCACTCGTACCCTCTGCACCCTCATTCACCCCGACCATTGATCTGCATTTCTCTATGGCTAGTTCCATTGCTACAAGCTCCACCACTCCTCTATCTCTCACACCAATCATATCCCCTTCTTTTCCTTCCTTACCAGTTCCCACTTCCCAAAACAGCTCAGTCTCCCTTTCCACAACCATTTCCACCTCCACCCTAGTTTTCTCTTCTCCACTCACTGACCCCATCCCTACTTTGCCCTCATCCGCCATTCCAACTAGCTCATTTACATCAACCACTATCCCTTTCAGCCCCTCCATGTCTTCTCCACTCTTCACTCCCCTTGCGAGTGAGCCAATTTTTTCCACTGAAGGATTCTCATCCCTGATGACATCCGTAGTGGAGGATATTAAGCATAACTATAATCCACTACCTAACTCTCCACAGCCCACATTCCCCCATTTTTCCCATTCTCAACCTTCAACAACCTCTTTCCAACATACCCACACTGTAACAATTCAACCCACTCCACCTGCTGTCAAACCTGACCCCTTACCCCAAATCCTAGACCTCCTCCTATTCATCCAATCTCAAATGTTGGCAAATAGCCATACCCAATCTTCCATTGCAGACAACCTTCAATCCATTACCCCCACCCCCTCAAATCCTACTTACATCCAAAACCTTTTACAGGCAATCTAGTCATTCGTAACATCCTTATCCCATGCAACTCCACAACCGTCTATGCCAACACCCATCCATTCCCCCCCAACAACACCTATACTCAGTGACCCAACGCTAGAAACCACTTCTCCCACTTTCATCTATGTCTCCACCCAAACAGATCCCGAACCAGAACCTTCAACTCAACACCTCCTACCTAACTACCCCCCTCCCATGCCTTCATCCATTCCCTCCCCCTTACTACCTAACCCTTTCATCACTGATGAGCAATCATTCGTACCTGCTTCCTTAAATCCCAGGCCTCGTTATTACACATTCATTCGAGCAATGCAAGCTAATGCTTATATTAAGAGTGATGTTATTCAAGGTATGGTTGACCTGAAGGCCATAGTGTGGTAGCCTCTCCTTGATAAAATTTCAGCCTTGCACATGTCCTATAAGCTCGAAAAGAAGAAAATCAAACAGGGATGGAGGAAAATAATGATTTAATACAATAGGGAGAAGAGAAGAGTTGTGAGCCAAGAGGATGTGATTAAGGCCCTCCTGGCACAATTGAGGGTAGCCGAGGACAAGGCTAATGATTATGGAGTCACTATTGCTGCTCTATAAAAGGAGTTATCTAGAACTATTGATCGAAAGTTAGCGGAAGCATTGTCCAAGGAGTTAAACCCTGATGCACCCCTACCGGAAAAAGCCTCTCCACCCAAAGAGCTCGGCAAAATCCGGCTTGGCATTAAAATTAAAGTGCCCATCTCAAAGCCTGCGCCCCCTGCTAAGAAGATAACTTTCTCCAGGATTCCCAAGTTCACTTCCACAAAGGCACAACCAAATGCTACAGCTTTGAAGGCAACCAAGGGTAAGGGGGTCCAAGACCCACCTGCTGTACCAACTGATTCCGATGATTAAATGTGCACATAGAGGCAGTTAGGCTCTCAGTTTTTGTTTCCCTTTCTTGTTGCACCACTATACATATCGTTGTTCATATATAGACTCGTTTGTTCACTAATGCTTTGCCTTTTGTTTGGAGTACTATGTTTGTTTTATCCTGTACTTGTCAATTTTCTTGTCTATTCCAATTTCAATGTTTCCCTTTAGTTGTTTGTTTTCTTTCTCTGTGTACTGCACTACACCCTTCTCTCTAAACAATGAGGACATTGCTCCTCATAGGTTTGGGGGTGTGGCAAAGTATGCCTTGCCAATAGGATAGTTAATGTTAGTGCAACCAGAATTGAACAAACATCTATGAAAAAGAAAGGAAAATCCCCACCTAATTTTTTTTATAAGAGGAAATGGAAAACTTTTTATACTAAAGATGTTGGAGTTCCAACATGTGCAAGGAGTAAATGTCAAGAAATTTTCGAAAATTAGTGCTTTGTGAACATGAAAAAGAGAGAAAATTGTGAGGTTATACCCCAAAAATCTGATGGAAGACCACACCCAGTGAGATTTGGACCTGAAAAAAATTTCTTGAAGAGTGTCTTGGCAACATTTCTTTCTGCTCCAAGGACTGATTAGACCTAGCTCTAATCACTAGAAATTAGGCAATTCCAAGTTGAAATAGCTTGACAGCATTCATGACATTGAGGATATGAAGTAAGGCCATCCCTTGGACAGTTTGAGCTTAAAATGCCCCACCTTTGAACTGCCCTTGACACACACCTTTTGAGATTTAAAATTCCCAGTTTTCTTTGATAAAAACCAAAAAATTTGAACCCAAAAACCTCTTGACCTGTTTCAGTTCACCCTTGATCTGAGACATCAGAAAAAAGGAGGAGAAGTGAGATTAGAGATGCAAGGTTTGATGTTTGGTTAAAAGAAGAAGAAAGTACATTTGAAGGCTAGTATGATGTATATTCATGGCATTCCAACCCATAAAATGAAGAAAATGGAGAAAAATACAAAAGCAAAAGCATACAAAAAGAAAAACAATAGATAAGCAAAATAAAAAGAACAGGAATGAGAAAGAGAAGTCATTTCATTGAAAGACTAAAAAGAGGATTAGAAATTGATCACTTCAAATCCAAAAATTCAAGAAATAGATGGAATTGTGCTAAAATGAAGAAGGTGTTGTCTAGACCACCTCCTTACCTTTACTGATTTCTCAATTTGAATCCTTTTTGCCCCTTTATTCTTTTACAAATTTCACCCATAAGCCACATTACAACCCAATAAAAAGACCTTACTGATATGAAATTAATTGAGCTATCATATGGAGATGAGGATTTGTTTAATCTATGGTAAAAAGAGTTAGGGAATTTTAGAAATTAGAGCAATGCCTATGCCCATGCTTGCAGTCCTATTTGAGGGCTGTAACTATTTTTGGGCTGTGTGAATTGATACACCCTTCTATTTTTGATTAAGAGTGCCTCCCCAGTGAGATTTGGGTTTGAAGTCAAGTTTGTTGGGGGCATAATTAGCACATGATTCTCAATTTAATTGTAAACTTTACACTATTTTTCACACAAATTACTTGGACATGAGCTAAATGACTATGAAGGAATCACAATAGTACTTTGGTTTAAACTGTCATATTTTTCCTGAGAATCCTCTAAAAACTAATTGGACAAAGGCGTGGATTGAACTTTATGATTGCTTGCTGCTTGCTTCAATATTTTGCACTAATATTAACTGACTTTATTGGAGAAGTTTATGGGTAACTGCACTGTAAACCCTTAGGAGACTTCACTCCTCCACTAGGGATCACCTAAGGGTTCAAAAGCCTTGATGCATATGCTAAATGCATCTGTGTTCCCTACAAAAGTGGCATTTTTCATTAATAATAATTATTTTCACTTTCTCCTTTGCTCAGGGACTAGCAAAGCTTAGGTTTGGGGCTGTGTTAAGCAGTGAAAAATATCATTTTTCACCTCCTAACCTGACCTTTGAAAGACTCTTAAGGTGTTTAATAATGTGTTTTAAGTATGTTTTGTAGATAAGCAATAAATTATAGCCTTAGCACTGACAGCCAACAAAAAGGGCCAAATAAGCAATTTGTAGCCTCAACCTATGCTCGAACTCCAACAATCCACAAAGCCTTAGAGACTTATTGAAGGCCATGAACCCAACTGGGTGCACCTAAGACTAAGTACAATGCCAAGGGATGAAGATTGAATCCACCCAGTGGTAACTGAGGGCGAGACAGATGAAAGACAACACATTAGAAGCGTGTGCCAATCAAGAAAGCATAGAAATCAAGCTGTCGAGAGGTTCTGTTAAGTTGTCAAGAGGATCTGGTGCTGAAATGAGAAGATATCGAGAGGATCGACTTACATGTCGAGCAGATCAATTTACATGTTGAGAGGTTCAACTGAACTCGTTGTGCAGTGCACTCAATCTTGTCGATAATTGTTGGGCGCAACCTCTCAAGGGGATGAAAAGAAGCTATCGACAGGATCTCTGACAACCAATCGACGAGTCGACCAGAACCTATCGAGGAGATGAATGAGATGATTGCCAATCCTATCGACAAGCGCCGTCAATCCTCTCGATAGGTCTACAAACCTATCGATTTGCATGCAAAGCTAAACAGAACCTGTCGAGAGGATCCCAGAACCTCTCGACACTCGATTTGGGGAACTTCTCAGTTTTGTCTTCAGTAGCTATCCACGTCAGAAGCCTGTGAACATGTTTCAAAGCACGTCAGTGACCCTTGGGGGTATTTATAGCACACAACGGGCCACGCGCGAAAACCCTAACGGTATCACATGTACTTGTCAGATGAGAACCAATGAGAGAACAACTTCTAGAAGAGAAATCGGCCACATCAGCATAACAGAATTATCTCCTTGCATTCTGATTGGCTAAAATGGATCGGAGGACAGAGGAGGAGAGTGTAAAAGCTTGGAGAAAATATAGAAGGAACTATCCAAAAATTTAGAAAACGAGAGCTTAGGGCGAGATCCATTTTTTCCAAAATTCTCCCTTCTTCTTCCTCCTTTCCTCCTCTCTTTAGCCAATCATGAGTGGCTAAACTCTTCTCAATAGTTAGAGTAAGGTCTTAAGCTGCAAATTGAGAGATTCAAAGGCATTGTAAGGAACTGTAAGATGCACAGATTACAGATCTTAGCATAATTGTGTCGTAATTTTGCAATATACTTGTGGATTTTAAAGGTGATTTCGATCTATATTTTACTTTTTCGTATTTGTTTTCCCTGGGCTGGATATTCCTGTAGATGTTAGCCTATGAGGGTCTCATATCCTGGCATCTATAGCATCTGTAATGGTTTTCCTGTTCTACTCAATATCTTTGAAGCGGAGCAATCTCTTGGATGGCCTGTGACCATTTAAGTGGATAGATCATAGCCTTAGGATTGCTTCAACTCTCTGATTGAGATTAGATTCTTATACCTCACCTCTGTCAGGGTAACCTGGGCAGCTGGGAGCCAGAAAAAAGGATTATAGCAAATC
The DNA here is from genome assembly GCA_021018995.1 of Chloranthus sessilifolius. Taxonomy (NCBI): domain Eukaryota; kingdom Viridiplantae; phylum Streptophyta; class Magnoliopsida; order Chloranthales; family Chloranthaceae; genus Chloranthus; species Chloranthus sessilifolius. Next base: position 64,086,054 of record CM037586.1, read on the forward strand.
AGCTCTTAGCATTGCCATTGATTCCTTTGATTTCTAGTGAGAGACCAATACCCCTAGCTGCTATTCTCATCCTTTGATTTTTCATCTCTTCTATATCTCCCCTGATCTTTGTGTTGAATAGATCTGGATTAGCAGCACTTAATTCTGTAGTTTATAGTTAAAGTGACAAAACCCCAAAACCTCTCCTCTTTCTTAGATTAGAATAAAGTGCCAGATCCACTCTTGATCTAGAGATTTACTGAAAGTTAGACCACATTTCCCTGTGGACATACCCTTACTTACCCTTTTTAAAACTTGCTATAATAGTCATGAATACTTGTAGGTCTGTGAGTCTGTTTGCGTTGGTGTGTGTGCAATCCATAGATTCTATAATTGTTTGATTTTAAACCCCTTTTTGAGCACAAGGTAAACGGCCCAACAGTAAGCCCTGGCCCAGGCCCCATATAAAAAGACGATGCAGCAGTCGACGAAGAGGTGAGATGGACCTACAGCGACTCGATCCTAATAAGGAAAACCAATGTAGGGGTCATATATAATCTGCCTAAATTAAGGAGTGTCCGATCAATCAAGCATGTAGCACAATAAAGGAAAAGCTCGGCAATGAAAAGGGGAAAAATAGCTTTACCTACTTCGATATCAGCAGGTCGAAGTGGGACCTAAGGCTCATCTCTAGGTGTTTCATGCTGACATCCCTACGGCAATGTGTATTCCAATTGCTCAGGAGCGGATAGGTGTATATCTCAAATTGAAGAAGGGGACAGTGGGGCTAAAAATGCAAATACCCCCACACCTGTCATGAGTACTGCATAAGGGACATGATAGAAGCAGAGAATGATCATTCAAATAAACTGAGGAAAGCAAAAGAGTCAGGGGTTACCTCCAAAGTGGGCTAAAAGCCAACGACGAACTTTGAGTTGCCAATGGAGACTCGGACTAGGTTGGACATCAACACGGCGTAGCCGGCCCCGCCCCAATCATATCTATGCATGTCGTTCCAGTAATCCGTGAGGTTGAGCAAGGCTAAGGAGACCTGTCCGCCACTGGCATTTGTAGAGAGGGTCTTGCCTAGCAGTAGGCGGAGTGAGATGCAGGCCAACATAACTATGTGCTCGGGCTCAATAAAAATGTCCGCGTCTGGCTACCCCAGATCTACCAACTCATGCAACTCAAAAAGATCAGATAGCCAGGACATCTTGACCTTAGCACCATGCAGACTCGTGGAAGGGAGATAGGCCACTAACAATCGAATAATCTCATCCTGAGCAAGTACTGCAAGGTTGGCCAGTGGAGCACCCCCTACCTGAATCCCCATAATCATGGCCCAGTTCACGGGAGGCAGCGTCATCTTGGTAGTGGCCATATGAAAGGCCATGGTCTCCGGACGGAAGCGCTCAATGAGGGCCCTCAAATAGGCCGAGTAAGATCACATAGCAGGGCATGAAAGGAACTGGCCAAAGTCGTCGTGTCCAAGCAAAAACCTCACAATCAGTGGGAGATAGTGATAGAACTGCTGGAAGTCCAACCAACCGCTTTGAAACACGATATGGGGCAAGGCCTGCACCAAGGTAAAAGAGGCATCAGATCATGGTAATATAGCAAGGTTGCACAAGGAAGAATAACTGAACCTATCCCTTTACCTTGCCTGCAATACCAAAATTTGAGATATGGATATGTTGTTGATGTAGCAGACCAGCATGGGCAGCCTCGCCCTACATTTCATACCAAGAGGCGACAGGGGGCGCCACCATGAAGAATTGCTCTCCCCTGGGACCATAGGTCACTTACGACCCCTCTTCCTGTTCCTCCTCCTACACATATTCCTCCTCGCTTGACATTCTGGGATAAATACAAGTAATCATGTCAAGGCTTATCAATGATGAAGAACCATTATGCTACAGGCCAAGGGAAGGTAAGTACGCCCATCTTTTCTTTATGTTTATAAAATCAACAAACAAAAAAATATATATCTTTTCTTTATAAAACCAACAAAAAAAAATCTTTTCTTTATGTTTGTAAAATAAAATAAAAAAACCAAAAAAAATCCCTTCACTTTATTGGGCAAAAATAAAAACCAAAAAAAATCCTTTCTTAATGTGCAAAAATAAAAACAAAGATTAAAAACAAAAAAAAAAGGAAGAAAAGAGTCCTCTTATATAAAAACAAAAAACCAAAAAAAATCCCTTCACTTTATTGGGCAAAAATAAAAACCAAAAAAAATCATTTCTTAATGTGCAAAAATAAAAACAAAGATTAAAAACAAAAAAAATAAGAAGAAAAGAGTCCTTCTCTTATATAAAAACAAAAAACCAAAAAAATCCCTTTACCTTGTTTGGCAAAAATAAAAAAGCAAACAAAAATATCCTTTCTTTATGTGCAAAAATAAAAACAAAATAAAAAAAAAGGGTTCTTCTCTTATACAAAAACAAAACAAAATAAATCCCTTTGCTTTATTTGCAATAAAACAAAAATAAAAATAAAAAAATAGATTTTTGTCCTAAATAAAATCCATAAAACAACAAAAAAATAATAATAATAGGGCATCATTCATGCAATAACATCAAACTCATGCATACACGAAAAATAAACCATTCATCATCTAAGAAAGCGTAGATCATGATCACATTGCAAGAAAAATCAAGAAAAATCAAGTAAAATTGGTTTATAATGGTTACCTTCAAAGAAAAATGGGGTCCTTAATCCGGCGTGGAGCGGGTGTTTTAATCAACGCGAGCAAGCACCGGCAATGAAGCACGTTAAGGATCAATGCAAGGGAACCCTAGGAGGAGCCTTGTTTTGGTTTAAAGAGAGGGGGAGAAATTTTTTTGAAATAAACCCCTTTGTGGCAAGGGCTCGAGTAGTTAAAAATGCCCCCAGTTTTTGCTTGGCGCATGTATTACATGTATTACATGCGCCAAGTGTATTTTGATGCATAAACCACACCTGGACTTATATTGGCTAGGTGTGGTTTATACACAGCCAGTTTGGCCCCCATTTTTACCTGGTATGTTATTTTGTAGGTGCACACACCCCCAAATGGCATATCAATTCTCATTTGACTTGCCCGGGAAGCTGTGCTAGAATAAATGGATCGAGATCGATGAGCATGCTCAAAGAATCCCGATCACACATAAAATGCTAATAAAAATCCAAAATAATTCACATAAAATGTTACATAAAATACCAAAAAAAATTCACATAAAATAATAACAAAAATCCAAAAAATTCACATAAGATGATACCATAAACATCTCCACATAAAATAACAAAAAATTCTACATAAATTAATAACAAATGTGGCATATACTCCCAAAAAGCGTTGCGACATCTATTCGCTTCGCTCGGGTAGTCGTGCTATATCAAGTTCGGGATCGTTGGGCTCGCCCAAAGACCTCGAACCCTACTTCACACCGGGGCACCTGCGGCCAATCAAATGGGACAATCAATGCCTTAGATGATTGGATATAAACTGTGGACCTTTGCGTATTCGTGTTGCGCCTGTCTTTGAATATGGGTCGATCACCGTCTTACTTATGGAGCTATTATATTCAGAATGAATCTTGAACATCAAACACCTTCAAATCATCTCGAGAAGCGGATATTTTTCTCAGCTATTGGGCTTTCGCAATTCGCTCCATCTCAGTTATGCCCAGTAATGTCTCTAAGCACTTGGGGACCGATAACCATGAGAAACATACATTTTTTCTGACATGCAGGGCTTTCATTTTCTCACCATGTTACTCACCTGATGTTTGAGCTTCATTTTGAATACAATAGACCCATCAGTAATGCCTTGGGCCTCTTCTGATGTCTCTTGCCTTTGGCATTCGATCATTAGTGATTGGATACCAAAGAGGGGCATCTGTAGACACCCAAATTTTGCCCAAGGCCCAATCGAAACACATTTCGAGAGAGGCGCACTTTTGAGCTTCTGATGGCATGTATCAAACCCTTAGGAACCTTCCCAAAACCTTAGGAGTCATCCCAAACCCTTAGGAATCACCCCTGATCCCTTAGACACCTCTTCAAACCTTTAGAAACCAATCCCGACCTTTAGAACCCATTTCGAACCTAAACTTAACTTTCTCGTGCAATGGATGAAGAGTGGTGTACTAGGATTGGCTGAGATCTTCTATAATAGTTGAATATATAGCTTTGAAAAGTAGAAGTCTCCATATTTCCAACAAGCCAAGGATCACCCCAATCAGAGCTGTACCCAGAAAGATATGGCATTCTGAAGTTTAAGACAAATTTGAGGTTTTGAAGTGAGGACCCCTATGGTTTTGGCGCAAGAAATACTTACGCCAGGCTATTTCTCCCAAGAAATGGCCTAGCACAATTAATAGTTGTGCCAGCCTACAAGTGGGTCCCACCTCGGGCAGTCAACTTCCCAAACCCATCTTTGACACTATTTTACTGTACATGAGCTTGGTGCAACTATTAGTTGCACCAAGCTTAGCTACAGTAACCCTGGTTTTCTACTCGAATTTTTAGATTGGAGTTTGACTTGTTGACCATCTTGATCCCTTGGGTGTGTTTCACTTATTTTGTTGCATCCTTTCCTATTCTATGAGCAACCCTTAAGTGGTTTGAAACATTAACCTAACATCCACCATTGGAGCTAGTTTTCACACCTTTCAAGGCTCTAAAAAATCCTAGGAAACCTTAGATGGCTAGATTACGTAATTCCTAATCTAATTTAGCCTCTAAACACCCTCCTAACCTCTCCTTTTCCTATAAATAGAGAGGCACTCCTCCCTTTGAAAGGGCTTGAATTTTTGGAAAAAAAAGGAGATTAACAACTCCCTCTCTCCCCTTTAGTGCCCTTTTGCATACTAATTCTAGAATTTCAAACCTACCCTTAGACCATGCCTTTCATCAAAAACCTCTAAGTTTAGGTGTGTGCTACCCCTAGCCTTCCCCCTCTATCTCCTAGTTATCAAGCCTTAGGAGCTAGAACCCTTCATTCCACCCTACAAGCCATCGCAAGCTCACCGAAGCATGCCTACGCAAAGTCCCACGGTAGTGCAACAAGGGCCCGAGAGATCCGGCTCTCCCCTCTATTCCTCTACCTTCTCGATTCTTTCTCTATCCTCGCATTTGTGTCGTTATGCTACCGAAATTTCGGTAAGAATTGAGGGGCACAAATAGGATCTTAGTGCCTTAAAGGCAAGGGGAAGGGCTTTTTGCTTCTCTATTTTTATTCTTGTTTTGGCCATAAGTAGAGATCACATTAAGTGGGTTGATTGGGTGCCTAACACCTTCCCGATCGATAACCGAAGCCCCTACCCAAGAGCCTTTGACGTAGTCTGGTGATTCAGAGTCATATTTGTTGCACTTTGGTACTTATAAAAATTTATTTGGGTTTCCCAAGACACCGAAAGCTCGGGGTGGTGACTCTAAATTTTTTAGGAGAGTGCGTATCGTCACGATGGGATCGTCAAGATTCCCACGGTTGCACAGATGGCGACTCTACGGGGGACTAGTTAGTAGAGCTTCCCCTTGAATTTGGCCTTTTATTTTTTATTTTACTAACCATTTTGCTGTGTTTTTACTATTTTACTCACCACTACGATTACACCATTTTACTCACCCCTACTTTTACCTCATTTGCGTGCCTTAGCCAATCGGCAGGCCTACTTGCGTATATTCCTTACTTTTCTTACTTTTTAAGTCATTTTAGTGCCTTAGCTGATTGGCAGGCCTACTAGTGCCCTCTCATTTAACTTCGTTATATTTCCGTCATTTAAAATGCCTTAGCCATTTGGTCGGCCTACGTGCGCATTTATGTTTCTGCAAACATATTCCAACGGTGGACGCCGTCCTGTAGAGGAGGGCACGAGATCATCACCCATGGTCTTTGAACTTAAGAAAACTCTCATAAATCAAAAAATTAAACTTGAACCAACAAGGGGGACTTACTCAATTTTTGTGGGGTAGATTTTTACGGGTTGGGTTTTTTTAGGAACACATACAACCTCCCGGTTCTTAGTATGACGGCCGCCCCTAGTGGTGATGAGCCGAAAAAGTTCCAGCCCACCTAGTACCTAAGAAAGCGCTTGCGCTTGAGGTATATCGGGTGGGTAACCTTCTCGTTACGTAGCCTAAAACTTGTGGGAAGTGAGCGTTAGTAGACCCACACCAGCCTTGTATCCCTTAGGTTCAGTGAGGAGAGACTCGTTGAAATTAAGAGACCAGTCCTCGGAAGCACTGCTTCTAGAAAACCAATAAAAAAGACCAAAATCCGGGCTGTTGTTCTGCTGTCAAAACAATTGCCCCCACACTTTATACCTGGCACATCTATTACATGCGCCAAGACTAGAATCCCCATATTTGCATTGGCGCATGTAATAGTTGCGCCCAGCATAATCTGGCCTAAGATTGGCTTGGCACATGTAATTCAAGTGCCCAGTGTGAGTTGTTCCCACCAGATAGTGCAGCCCGAGTCGGTGGCCTATTTCACCATCTAGAAGTCCCTAATTAGTGATTTTAGTACCTCTGTTTAGGCCCCATAATTTCGACACCCAATATGCCCCTGTCGATCACAGAAAAGTGACTTCTTTTTTACCCGTTCTGAGGGATCAGGTTGTTTGCATCGACTTCTGTGCCTTCAATAGATCAAAGGGTTTTCCTTTTATTCTTCTTAAGCACTTCAGAGTATTTGTTGCAGGAACTATTTAGGGTACGAAAGACACCCAAGACGGGAATTCAAAGGCCTCGAAATCTTTAATCATTTCATTTTCAAAATTTTCAAAAAAATTAAATAAGTCAAAAACCCAAAAAATAGAGATTTGTGGTGCCGACACAACGACATCATCTCGCCCTCCCTCATCCCGTAGGGGAAGGTGGAAGCTTTATCGGCCCCACCCGAGGCACCCGTACGTACCTGGTACCGAGCCATGTCGTGGGCGGTGGATTCGGCATATGCCGATCCCGACTCATCCCCGCCACATTCCCCAACCCATTCCCATGTGGAAGAAGTTTTCACATCCATCCCCCTTACTCAATCTCCCTTCACCATTATCGGCCCATTTGGTGTCCCCATTTTCCAAACTACCGCCTCCCAAAATGCCCAAGATCCAACCCCCCACTCCACATCATTTTCCCAACCCATGCCAATTCCCCCGCCCATGGCCATTTCCAATCCATCCCACCTTCCATCCACACCCATTCAAAACCCGGCCCAATCCTCCACCTTCACCAATATACCCTTCTTCTCATCCACCCGACGCATACCCAATCCACCTGCATCTACTCATGGCACATCCAATTTTCCAAATCCCCCATACTTCCCGCCATCCACCCAGGTCATGCCCATTTTTATCGGGGCCATGGCTAGTTTCTCTCACACCTTTCCCACATCCCTACCCCATTCCTCATCATCCCAATATATACCCAATCCACCCACATTCACCAATGCCCCACCTAATTTCTCCAACCCACCCCATATCCCCTCATTTACTCAGGTCATGCCCAATTTTACGGGGGCCATGTCCAATTTCCCCACCACTTCCATCCCATCCATACCTAAAATACCCTTAAATACACCCCCTCCATCCAATCCCTCTCTGATGGCTATGATAGAGGAGATGGTCCAAGCCTACACTAGATGGAAAGCCTCTCAAGACATCTCCTCTCACCCACACCCCACATTCATGAACCCCTCCCATACGCTATCAAGCCTCCATGCCTCATTCCCCCATGATCCCCATCAATCCTGCATCATCCATACCATTCAAACCTCCATTACCCAAACCCTCCAAGGCCTAATGGCCCAAACCCCCATCACCCAGACCCATCAAGGGCCCATGACCCATATATCGCAAGGTCCCGTGGGCTAGACCCATCAAGGCTCATTGGGCAAGACCCATCAAGGCCCATTGGGCCAAACCCACCAAGGCCTAATGGGCCAGAACCAACAAACCCAAAGCCTCATGGCCAAACCCACCCAAAGCTTTATGGCCCAAGCTTCCCAAGGCCTCATGGCCGAAACCCATCAAAGCTCTTTACTCTACACCCAAGCACAACAGATCCAAACCTTAGGTCTACATACCCATACCCTTCATAATTCCTCCACGGTTTCACTCACCCATAACCCTCATACCCAGCTCAAACCCATGCCCTGCATCAACCCCAATTTACCCATGTCCCTACACCTCAAATCCATCTCCAAGCTTTTTCCCATGCCCAATGGCCCCATCAGGCCCAAAATTTTACTCCCACTCACCCCATCACCTAGTAAAACTTCCCTCAGATGCAATGGTCACACCCAACCCCCATTCAGCCCATACAGCACCAACAGGAGAATCCCACCCTCACTGCACCATATGCAGATCAGCAGTATGAAGAGGAAGAGATTAGGAACAATGGGGCTTATGCCAGGGCATTGCCCAACATTAATCCTCCACCCATAATAACCACCCCCCTGGTAGCACAGAGTGAAGCACGACCTACTGCTGAGAAGGTGGCCTCCATTTCTAAGGAATCCGAGTAGTTGAAAGAGCAGCTAGACAAAATTCAGAAGCAGCTATTGAAAATGGGTGGAGCTGAAATCCATGCCACTGATTTTTTAGACTTGTGTTTATTTGCTGAAGTCCCCCTACCCCCAAAATTCAAGATGCCGATTTTTGATAAATACAACGACACTAGCATTCCCATTGCACACCTTAAGTCTTATTGTGGGGACATGTGCCAGTATGGGGGGATGAAAGACTACTGATAAAGGTCTTTCAGAAAAGTTTAACTAGTCCTGCTTTGAGATGGTTCACATCCCTAGAACCGTCTATGATAAAGACATGAAAATATCTTACTCATCTATTTCAAGAGCAATATGTCTACAATATAGGCATTGAACCACGCAAGTCATACTTGACCCGATTGAAGCAGAACCCGAATGAAACCTTCAGCGATTGCTTAGGGCGTTAGAGAGCAATGACAGCTCCAGTGAGAAATAGGATATCTAATGATGAAAAAATTGAGATGATTTCAAAGAATACCTTGCCAGTGATCTCGGACTTTCTCGTTTACCAACCATTGCGAAGATGCTATCAGGGAAGGTCATCAAAGTAAGAACATACCTAGTGGAGCCTATTAAGCAGTGAAAAATGGACCCTTGAGCTGACTAATAATGTGTTTTAAGTGTATTTTATAGATAAGTAATAAATTGCAAGCTTAGTACAGACATCCACATAAAATAGCCAAAAAAGTAATTTGCTGCTCAACATGTGACCTTACAGCCCAAAGGCCAACCAATCAAGTAGTCCACAAGAGCCATAGAAGTTCATGAGATTCTCTTTAGCCCAACTAGGAAGGCTTGAGGCTAAGTGCAGTTGCAAGGAATGAGGATCGAATCCACCTAGAGGTGGCTGAGAGTTGAACAAAGGAAGAACAACACACTAGAGATGTGTGCAAGCAGTGAAAGCACAAGAGTAAACCTGTCGAGAGGTTAGCTTTAGTTGCCGAGAGGATCTGATACTCAAAGGCTAACATATCGAGAGGTTCCATGAAGCTGTCGAGAGGATGGATGCTATACATGAAGCTATCGAGAGCTCCCTAATAGCTATCAAGAGGTTGTGATACACAGGAGCCAAGCTGTCGAGAGGTTCTAAAGGGAATTAGTGAAGAGATCGAGAGGATGATAGATCTTGTTGAGAAGTTGGAAGTGCAGCAAAAGATCCTGTCGATACCTTACCTAAAGGTGCAGGAGAAGTCGAGAGGTTCCAAGTACATCTCGAGAGGTTCAGCTGAACCTGTCGAGCAATCTAAGACAACCTGTCGACAACTCACCTGAAGCCATGCACATTCTCGCGAGGATAGATCAAACCTGTTGAGAACTTGTGGTAGTTTGTATAACCAATTGACAGGTTGATTATAACCTTTCAAGAGGATGAATGGAGAAATGGACAGAACGGTGAAACGGGCTTTCAATCCTGTCGAGATGTTTCAATCCTGTCGAAAGCCACATAGATCCTATCGACTAGTCATTCAATCCTATCGACTAGTGCAATTCAACTCCTTGGGAGGTTTCAAAACCTATTGAAATAAAGAGCAGGCAGACTGAGAACCTATTGAGAGGTTCTCTGAACCTCTCGATGGTCGAACTGCCAACTTCTGAATTTTGTGCACACACCCCAAACCATGTCAGCGACCCCTGAGGGTATTTTTGATACTTAAATGCGCATGATTGGAAACCCTAACTGCCTCACATGTATTTATCAGTTGTGAACCAATGGGAGAAGAGTTTCTAGAAGAGAAATCAACCACACCAGCAGCCCAGAATAACAGAATTATTCTCTTGGGCTCTTATTGGCTTAAATGGATCTAAGATAGAGGAAGAAGGTAAAAATAGAAGAAACGTTTTACAGAAGAACCATCCAAAATTTGAGAGAACCAGAGCATAGCTCGAGATCCATTTTCCTCTAAGAACTCCCTCTCTCTTCCTTCTTCTCCCATTCTCTCTTTAGCCAATCATGGTTCGCTAAACTCTCTTCAGCAATTAGGGTGAGGTCTTGAGCTATAAATTGAGAGTTTCAAAGGCTTGTAAGAGATTGTATGTTGCACAGATTGCAGATCTGGGCACAATAGGATCGTAAGTTATATTATTACAATGTAATTGTAGTTTTTATAGGTAATTCTAATCTGCATTTCACTTCTTCATATTTGATTTTCCTGGATTGGATAATCCTGCGGATGCCAGCCAGAAATGGAGATCTGGTAGCCTGGCACCCACAGCATCTGTAATAGTTTACCTGTTCTAATCAAGATCAATAGATTGGAAAAATCTCTGGGATGAACTGTATCCAGTAGAAGGGTAGATCATAATCCTAGGATTGCTTCAATTCATTGGTGGAGATTAGATTCTTATACCTTGCATCTGTCGGGGGAACCCAGGGAGCTTGTAGCCAGATGGAGGATTGTTGCAAATCTGTCCTCTACATTGCCTTTGATTCCTTTGTTTTCAGTAAGAGACCAAGACCCCTAGCTGTTGTTCTCCATCTTTTTAATTTTCACCTTTTCTATATCTCTCCTCATCTCTATGTTTGATCAGATCTGGATCACTTGCATTTAACCTTTGTAGTTTGTAGTAAAAGTGATAAAAACCTAAAACCTCTCCTCTTTTCCTATTTTAGTTTAGCTTAAATGAGGATAGAGTGCTAGACCTACCATAGATATGGAGATTTACTATAGTTAAACCACATTTCCCTGTGTACATACCCTTACTTACCTTTTAAAACTTACTACAATAGCCCTGGTTCTTACAGGACTGGTTGCTCACCTTGATTCCATACATCTATAATTTGTGCCTTTTAATTGGTTGTTTTAATCATATAATAATTCCAAGGTGGGCAGCACAACAGAGCCAGTAGGGTCAGGAGGTTCTCGGAGCAGAGAAATGAGAAAAGAGCAGGAGCCGATGTTTAGAATATTGCCAACACCCAGCCCAACACTAATATAATCTTGTTCCAGTGCAAAGCCACTCAGCTAGCTTTAATCAGAAGCGAGCCGATGCAAAGAACCAGGGAGCGCCGATGACTCCAAAGCAGAGAAGGGCCCGCTATGACCAAGTTTTTATGACCTTGGGGAAATCTTTGAATGTACTTTTGTCTTTATTAATAGAAAAGGGATTAGTCATAGCCCTCCAACCACGACCTCCTCCAAATCCTATCCCGAGGAACTATGACCCCAATACTCATTGTAATTTTCACCAAAGTTTCGGTCACCCAACCGATCACTGCTTTCCATTAAAGCATGCGATACAATATTTAATTGAGGCCGGGAAGATTATCCCACCTGCACCTTCCCAAGTGAACTAGCACACAAACATACATCAAGCGTTGCTGCCCCCACACCCTCCTGGTGGGGCAGGTCCGAGACCCATTGTTTGTATGGTCAGAGAGGATGATGAGGAATTGGAATTTGACCTGTCGGATTACATTAGTGACTGAGAAAGTTTTGTAGCACCAAGGCAAAGAGATCAAGAAGAAAGAAGTATTTGGGTGATTGAACCCTTGAATTTATCAGATTATTTCCCCAACCCTGCACCCCAAATTGAACCCTTAGATCTTAGGGCTTACTTCCCATTACCCACTCCCATCAACTATGTACAATTTAATGCTTACCAACCATATTCCACCACCCCCACAACTTACGCAATAGCCCATCATGTCCCCCATATCCCACCACCACCTATCAATTATCAGTGGTCCACCCCTACCCCATTACCCCCGGCACAACCATCCACAAACCTCATCACCCCAACCTGGCCTACTTTTGTAACCCGCCCTACATTCGTAACCCGCCCATCCATCACCGGGGTGAACCAAGTCTTACCTACCCTTCCTAAGCCATTAGTAACGGAGCATCAGATACCGGCAGCCACTCCTTTTTCGATTTTTAGACCAACTTGCAATCCTCATCAGGTCCCGCTTAGTTATGAACAGACGAATGTCAATGCCAACAGCATCAAAGAAGAGGTAGTGGAGCTCATTACTAGATCTGGGAAAATCTCTAAGCAGCCAGAGGGACTAGCAGCAGCACAAGCCCAACCAGAGGGGAAGAAAGATAGTGCGGTGAACCTGTTCGAGAAAATGAGCAGAGAGCATATCCTGGAGACTCAGCTGAGAAGAATGCCAGGTCATATCATAGTATGGGACCTATTGATGACATCCCCACTCTATTTTTAAGCACTAATGGGGGAGTTAAAGAATGTGCTTGTATCTCTTTAGGTGAGCCCATATGAAGTTGGGCAGATAATTGGACAGGTGATGACTCCCAATGCCATTTCATTTTCGGATGCCGACTTATCGAAGGAAGGAAATAGTCACTCAAAATTCCTCAACATCACTATGGAATTTGGAAATATGATAATCCCCTTGATATTAATTGATAATGGGTCTACGCTGAATGTATGCCCCCTGAGAACAACTACAAATATTGGAGTAGATCTGTGCATATTGAGACTATTGGTTCTGCCAGCTATGCTTCAGTTTATTGTGTGGTGGAAACCAATTAAAAATAAAATGAAATAAAAGAATGGAATTAGCGCAGGTAGAGTACTCCTAGACCTGCATGATATAAGGCCTATTGTAGCAAGTTTTGATAAGTAAGAGATTATCCCACTGAGAAGTTGATTAAGAACCCAAAAATGGGCTATAATAGTAGGCCTCCAGATCTAGTTACAGATCTGACAATCCTATACAAAGGGAGTTGGGTGTCACGACTATACTAAATTAATCATAAAAATAGAGAAATAAAATGTAGCCCTATCCTAAAGAAAGGGCTAAGAAGAAGATGGTGATGGTGTGTACCGAAATAAAATGTAAAAAATGGTGAGAAGTAAGCAGGTTAAGTTCAAAGTTTAACAGTAATGTAACTCAGATTTAGTCTGTCTCTGCAGTGTTCCTTGCTAAGACGCTATCAAAAGCCTCAACAAGGTAGAAATATCTGGTCTAACCCATGCCATTTGGGGTGCTCTTAAGGCTATAGGTTGTCCACTCAAATGGTCACAGCCTATCCTATAGAGTCTGTCAAATCCCATTAGTTAAACCAGAAGTTGCCCATCTAGTCCAGAGGAGTGGACTGATCATTTCCCCAGCCACTGGACCAAATCAAGCCGGGAATATTATTACAGTACTATGTAATGCCAATGCTACGAGCTCCCCATATCTATACACAGACCTGGCTGACATCCATAGGTATTCCAACCCATAAGATCCTAAGTGCTTGGCTAAGGCTAATGACTCACTAGTGCCCACAAAAAGGACCATGCAATAGGTTGAAAAGGGCTTTAGATTCAGCTGGGCATTACTACAAATGGCCTGCAATGACTCAGTCACAACCTGTAATTACTATAAAGAGATCAGATCTAATATCTGATGTCGGCTAGGTAAAACAGAGGGGAGCCAGTTCCTGTACAAACCTCCTCACAAGGCTCTAGAAGCTCATGTGCAGGGGAGAAGAATCCTTCTCAAACATGTGAATGGACACAACCTTAGGGCTATACTCTGTCCACTCGAATGGTCATAGGGTATCCCATTGGTCTGTCCATACCACAGAGGCCTGAGAAAGAACATGAAAACTGCTGCAACCGCCATGGTCCATAAGCCTCCGAGCTCCCTAGATCTCACTACAGATCCAGCATTGCTTTCCATGGGGTTATCAAACCAAGGGAAATCAGATGATAAATAATAGACCTACTAGAAACTGAATGGGCTAGTCCCAAATATGTGGATCCTATAGATATCTAAAGTAACCATAAGATCTTTAGATCTAATTAGACATTAAAACAACAATCCATTGATAAACACAAAACTTACAATGAAGTGTCTTCAGGCTTAAGCCTGTACACAACTGCTCATCCACAATCCCAATGTATACAAAAACCTATTATAAACTAAAATAAAACTAAACCTAGCTACTTATAGGGGGATTAGCCAGCAAGTGCTAGGCTAAGAGAGAAGAAAAAGGGGAAAAAGAGGTGATCAAACCCTAACCCTAGCTTGCTGGAGCTCGCAGACAGAGGATGAAGGGAAGATGAAAATGATAAACTCTAAGTACAACTTATATACTCTGTCCATTAGGCTTTGGCTCTGAAGAGATTAACCCTAATTTTTTCAGTAAACGTGACACTGTTTCAACCCTTGGATGCCTAGAGATATACGCCTCAAAATCCATGCCTCGAGAAGGGTGCCCTAGCCTTGGGAAATTCTCAAAAAGTCCTTCAATTAAAATTCAGAAGTGGGGAGCCCGAGCTTTGCGGGGCTAGCATTTGCATTAGTTCATTCACCCAGTTGCAGAGCCACTGCCGAGTAGCCTTTAGTTGGTGAATAGTGCTTACTTGTGCAGTCAATCTTCAGTTCATCGTGCAGTTCCTTTGTGATACATTGCTTTCACAGAGATGATCTGGAGCAGCAGAACTCTTCATGCAGATAAACCTTCAGAAGCTCTCTTTCTCATTGAGTACTCGCGTAGTAAGGTACCTGCACTCACGTAGTAACTTATTAGGCTCCAGGGTGTGCGAGAGCTGCGTTAGAGAAATTCTGGGTGTCTCTCTCTTCCAGGGCCACGCACGAACTCGGCGAGGTGAATTTTAGTCTACTTCACACAAAGATTTGCTATGTTTTTTGCGTGGCTGCTTTGGGGGCAGATCTTCACGAGAGCTTTGCGAGCACAAATTCTGAGAGTTATAAATCGTGAGATCTTTGCGATGTCTTTTCTATTCTCCTCTTGACTGCTTGGATGATCTGCGTGAGGACAACTTTCACTGTATCTTTAGCTTCGTGAGGGGGATCCTCACCTCTGCGAGATGATTCTTTTGACACTCTGATGCATTGCACTTGCTGCTGTTGCAGCTTCCTCCATTATCAGCTAACTTCTTCCATCTACTAGGCTTTTGTTCAATGATGACCAACAATTGAATCACCATGGTGAGCACTACTAGGGTGTTCCATTAGACTTTGGCTTTGCTATCATCTTTACATGTATTCTCTATCTTCTTTGGACCAAAATGGATGGATTTTATGTTAAGCTACACAGATTATTGCTAACTACAAAACACATTTAACAAAAGATTATTAGACTGCTTGAAGGTCTATCAAAGGCTAGGTTAAGAGGTGAAAAGTGGTACTTTTCGGTGAATAACACACCCCCAAACCTAATCTTTACTAGCCCCTGAGTAAAGGAAAACTTAAAACAACTATTCTAAGAATTTAAATGCCACTTTCGTAGGGAGCACGGATATATTTAGCATATATACCAAGCCTTTTAAACCCCTAGGTGATCCCTAATGGAGGAGTGAAGTCTCCTGAGGGTTTTCCGTGAAGGTACCCATAAACTTCACCATTAAAACAATTAAAGGTAATGCAGTCAATGAAAAAACAAATTTTAATGAATAAAGTCTCAGTCCACACCTATCCTTTTAAAATCAAAGGAAATTACAGTAGTAATGCAGCCATTTAAAACTCAAAAATCAACATGCATGTGCATCACCACCAATTAGTTCAGATCAGGGATACAATGTGCATATAATCAGTACAAAGCTTGCCTTGAATTCTAAAATCTGGTTGGATACAACTCCACAGAAGTTAAAATTCAAACCCAATTCTCACTAGGGCTATCTCTTTGCAATGAAAATAAAAAGGGTGCATGCATTCTATCAGCTCAAGAGCAATTACAGACCCCAAATGGGCTTGCAAATATGAGCATAGGCAAAGCTTCTGATTTCTGACATCCTCATGACTTTTCACCATAGATTAGACAACTCCTCATCTCCACATGACAACTCATTTCACTTTGGATCTACAAGGTCTTTTTGAATAGATTGTAATGTGGCTTATGGGTGAGGGATATAAAGAATGAAGGGGTAAAAAGGGATTCAAAATTGAGAAATCAATAAGGTAAGGAGTGATTAATGACTTCACTACCTTCATTTCAGCACAACTTCATCTTAGTTGATATATTTCATAATGAAAGTGGCCAGCTTCTCCTCTTCTTTTCAATTTTCAAATGATGTCCTTCTCTAGACTTCTCTTTCTTTTCTCTTTTTTTTTTTTTAATAACAATTTTTTTTTTTTTAGGATGAACTGCCACACAAGAACTACTGATACACTGTTGCTCATATGTTGCTTTTCTTCTCCTTCCACCAAATGTTGGACCACTCTCACTATCTTCAACTCCTTCTCCTTTACCTTCTGAATTCTCAAAGTGAGGGTACAGTTGAATCAGGCCAAGAGGTTAAGGTGCAAGTACTCTAGTGTTTGTCAAAGAAAAGTAGGAATTTTAAGGCTCAATGCGTGTATGCAAAAGGGCAGTTTTAAAAGGTTGGATTTTCAGGCTCAAACTGTCCCAAAAGAAGGCCTTGGATCATTTCCTTAGTGTCATGAGTGCTGTCAATTAGTTTTGATTTGGAGGTGCCTGACTTTTAGTGAAAAGGTCTTGACTCAATCAGTCCCCAGAGCAGAAATAATGCCAAAAATACTCTTTAAAAGAAAATGGTGGGCCCAAATCTCACTAGGTATGGTCCTCAAATTAACCCATGGGGTGTATTTTCACCTTTTTCTCTCCTCTTAGGTTACTAAGTACTTAACTGAAATTTTTTTCTGATGTTAGCTTCATGGTGGTGCAAAGATTTTGAAATTTTTAGTTTCAACATGTCTGCAAAAATTTTTAATTTTTCACAAATTTTCTCATTCTAACAAGTTAGGTGGGAATTGATTTTATTCATCCCAATTAAACCAACACTACTGCACTAAAGCTAACTGCTTCATTGGCAACTTAGCTTGCCACAACTCCAAACCTATGAGGAGCAGTGTCCTAACTAATTCAAAGGTGAATGTGCAGCAGGCTCAAGACATAGAAATTAACAAAACATGAACTATAAGAGAGAAATACACAGAGCAAACAATATAAAAACAAACACATAGAACTAAAGAAAGACATATTGGAAACTAAACAAAAACAAACAAAGAGCAATGTTATTATGCAGCTAAGGTATGTACAAAGTAGGTGGATGTAAACTATTTCCTTATAAATACATGTGCAAAATTAATTAGCCATCTGAGTCTGTGGCTAAATATCTGCTGGTTCATCTTTAATTTTGACTCCTTTCCCTTTTTCGGACTCCCCAACAGCAAGTTGAGGTACTCTCCCAGTCACTTGAGCTAATTGTCTTTCTAGAATTGCAGCTTTTTATTCCGCCAATTCAGCTCGAGAGATAAGGAGCTCCCTAATCTCCTTTGAAGCCGTCAACCTCTTCTCTAACCTTTACTCAGTTAGCTCAATGCAGCACAGTGGTTAGTGCATTCATGCTACTGTGCACCCAACCATTGTGCATGGGCACCAAACCTCAGACAAGTAATTCACTTCAATCATGAAACACATATGCCCATTTAGATCAACAAATTCATCAACATTGCAGGATTCTAAAGATAGTATTTGAAATCAAGTTCAATGCAATTATGATGAGAGCACCTCAACCAATCATCCACAATCATAAACAGCAAATTCCAATGATAAAAACTGCACATGTATCCAACACAAAATTCAACACTACATTAAAAAATAAAAAGATAAAGTAAGACAAGCAAATCATCATAACAGTGAAAACACCACTGACAGAATTCTATAGAGCACAAATCAAAACAGAATTTTCATACATGTAGTACACTTATTACCAATGTTTGGGTCATTGAGCACTAGATTCCTCCTGAGTAGAGGATGCATCACCAATCATATACGGACCTTTCAAATTTGTCAGAGGCTGACTAGGCAATTTTCCTTCTTCCCTCCTATTCAGAGCATTACAAATCTGTCCCAACTGGTCCTCAATCTTCTTGATGCTCTGTCCATGAGAATTGACAGTTTGCACCAAGCTCCCCAAATTCTACATTGAAGCCAGCATCTGCTCTTCAAATGAAGAGGATCTGGGCTGTTGTGGGGGCAGGGCCAACTGGTTAGACTGTGGGGCAGGTAACAAAAAATTTTACCTTGGTGGGAAACCTTGATTAAACTGGTGCTAGGGTCTGTAAGGAGCAACCATTTGCTACTGTTGGGGTTGAGGATATGAATCTTATCTCCACCTCAGATTTGGGTGGTTCCTCCAAGAATACCCAGCAGGCTACTGCCCAAAAGTTTGAGTAGCATTGGCTTGCTCCATAACAAAGTCTAGAAACTGGGTGGCAGATGGGCAATCATCAATAGAATGTGTGGGAGACTGGCATATCAGACATGCTTCCTCCACTTGTGCAACCACCCGGGGCTGCATCACATTCATGAGTTTGTCAAATTTCAAGCTCAGGTTGTCCACCTTTCTCTCAAGATCACCTTGCACCTTCACTTCATACATTCCACCTCTAGGGGTGGCCTCTTTTACCATCTTAGTTGGAGTCTGACTATCATTACATGACAGAGACTCCTGCTATATGGAATTTTCCCCTATTATGTCAAACAACTCCCATGCTTCCTCAGCTATTTTATAGAGGTAACTACCACCACAGGAAGCATCCACCATATCCCTGCCCTTGGCATTAATTCCTTGATAAAACACTTAGACAAGCTGCCACATTGGGATTTGGTGGTGGGGGCATTGTTTTAACATCTCCTAGAATCTTTTCAAAGCTTCATAAAAATCCTCAGTTGAGGACTGAGTGAATGACAAAATATTTATCCTCATGAGGCTGGTTTTGTTCATGGGAAAGAATTTGGCCAGGAATTTGGTTTGAAGGTCACTCCATGACTGTATGCTGTTGGTTGGGAGCTTTGATAGCCATGTGCTGGCTTTGTCCTTTAATGGGAAAGGAAAAAGCCTCAGTTTTGTGGCCTCTAGCCCCAAGCCTGCAATATTGAAGATAGTGCAAAGTGTTAAAAATTGGTCTATATGCTTGTAGGGATCTTCTTTACTAAGCCCATGAAATGAAGGCAGTATATTGATGGTGGAGGATTTAATCTTATAATTCCCTTCAATAGAGGGGAATTAAATGCAGAATGGAGAAGTGTACTCCCCAGGTACATTGTATTCCTTTAATGTTCTCTGCCTCTCAGCCATGATAACTGGTTCAGTTTCAATAGCAAGGCCCTGTGGGGTGCGTCTAGGTCTAAGGATCCTTCTAACCTCTAGATTTGAAAATTCTAGCTCAGGGTTTAAAGACCTTCTACCATGCATATACTCACACCCACAGTAAGTACAAAAAATGCTCGCAAGCACACACAAAGAATGGTTCAAACAAAAATTAACAACTATACAAATTTACAGATAAACAAACATAGGGAAGTAAACATAAATGGACTGAGATTTGACGGGAAAGTAAGTGCAAATAGGGCTAGCTTCACTCCAAATGCAGCTCTAGCTTTTCCTTTCTTCTGCTGTCCATTTATGCAAATTTCCACAAAGAATCAGTCGTACTTTTATTCTAGTTTAGGTATAACTATAAAGAATTTGGAAATCTAAATTATAGTACAACTCAGGTCTACTAAAAAGATCAACATCCCAGGCAATGGCGCCAAAAACTTGTTGGTTTTGCCAGCTATGCTTCGATTTATTGTGTGGTGGAAACCAATTAAAAACAAAATAAAATAAAAGAATGGAATCAGCACAGCTAGAGTAGTCCTAGATTGTAGCAAGTTTTGATAAGTAAGAGTTTGTCCCGCAGAGAAGTTGATTGTCATATCTGGCTACAGATATGACAATCCTAAAGAAAGGGAGTTAGGTGTCACGACTACACTAATTAATCCTAAAAATAGAGAAATAAAATATAGCCCTATCCTAAAGAAAGGGTTAAGAAGAAGATGGTGATGGTGTGCACCAAAATAAAATATAAAAAATGGTGAGAAATAAGCAGGTTAAGTTCATAGTTTAAATAGTAATGTAACTCAGATTTAGTATGTCTCTGCAGTGCTCCTTGCTGAGACGCTATCAAAAGTCTGAACAAGGTAGAAATATCTGGTTTAACCCATGCCATTTGGGGTGCTCTTAAGACTATAGGCTGTCCACTCAAATGGTCACAGCCTATCCTATAGAGTCTGTCAAATCCCATTAGTTAAACCCGAAGTTGCCCAACTAGTTCAGAGTAATGGACTGATCATTTCCCCAGCTACTGGACCAGATCAAGCTGTGAATACTATTGCAGCACTATATAATGCCAGTGCTATGAGCTCCCCAGATCTACGTATAGACTTGGCTGACATCCATAGGTATTCGAACCTATAAGATCCTAAGTGCTTAGCTAAGTCCAACGGCTCACTAGTGCCCACAAAAAGGACCATGCAATAGGTTGAAAAGGGCTTTAGATTCAGCTGGGCATTGCTACAAATAGCCTACAATGACTGAGCCATAAGCTCCAATTACTATAAAGAGATTATATCTAACATCTGATGTCGGCTAGGTAAAAAAGAGGGGAGCCAATTCCTGTACAAACCTCCTCACAAGGCTCTAGAAGCTCATGTGAAGGGAGAAGAATCATTCTCAAAAATGTGAATGGACACAATCTTAGGGCTATACTCTGTCCACTCGAATGGTCACAGGGTATCCTATTGGTCTGTCCATACCACAGAGGCCTGAGAAAGAACATGAAAACTACTGCAACCACGATGGTCCATAGGCCTCTGAGCTCCCTAGATCTCACTACAGATTCAGCATTGCTTTCCATGGGGCTATCAAACCAAGGGAAATCAGATGGTAAATAATAGATCTACTAGAAATTGAATGGGCTAGTCCCAAATACATGGATCCTATAGACATCTAAAGTAACCATAAGATCTTCAGATCCAATTAGGCATTAAAACAGCAATCCATTGATAAACACAAAACATACAATGAACTATCTCCAGGCTTCAGCCAATACACAACTGCTCATCCATAATTCCAATATATACAAAAATGTATTACAAACTAAAATAAAACTAAACCTAGCTGCTTATAGGGGGATTAGCCAGCAAGTGCTGGGCTTAGAGAAAAGAAAAAGGGGAAAAAGAGGTGATCAAACACTAACCCTAGCCTGTTGGAGCTCGCAGCCGGTAGAAGATGAAGGGAAGATGAAAATAATAAATTCTAAGTACAGCTTATATACTCTGTCCATAAGGCTTTGGCTCTGAAGAGATTAACCCTAATTTTTCCAACAGACGTGGCACTATTTCAACCCTCGGATGCCAGGAGATATGCACCTTGAAATCTGTGCCTTGAGAAGTGTGCCCTAGCCTTGGGAAATTCCTAAAAGGTCCTTCCATTAAAACTAAGAAGTGGAGAGCCCGAGTTTTGCAGGGCTGACATCTACATTAGGTCATTTTCACAGTTGCAGAGCCTTCGGGGAGTAGCCTTTAGTTGGTGAGTAGTGCTTACCCGCGCAGTCAATCTTCAATTCATCGCGTAGTTCCTTTACACTACATTGCTTTTATGGAGATGATCTAGAGCGTCAGAACTCTTCGCACATATAAAGTTTCAGAAGCACTCTCTCTCTTTGTGAGTACTCATGCAGTAAGGCACCTGCGCTCGCATAGTAACTGATTAGGCTCCAGGGTGCGTGAGAGAAATTTTAGGCGTCTCTCTCTTCCAGGGCCAGGCACGAACTCTATGAGGTGAATTTTAGTCCAGTTCACACAAAGACTCACTATGTTCTTCACGCGGCTGCTTTGGGGGCAGATCTTCACGAGAGCATCGCGAGGACAAATTCTGAGAGTTATAAACCTCGAGATCTTTGCGATGTCTTTTCTGTTCTCCTCTTGACTGTGTGGCCGATCTGCGTGAGGGCAACTTTCACTGCATCTTTAGCTTCACGAGGGGGATCCTCAACTCTGTGAGAAGATTCTTTTGACACTCCGATGCATTGCACTTGCTGCTATTACAGCTTCCTCCATTCTCAGCTAACTTCTTCCTTCTGCTAGGCTTTTGGTCAATGATGACCAGCAATTGAATCACCATGGTGAGCACTACCAGGGTGTTCCATTGGACTTTGGCTCTGCTGTCATCTTTATATGTATTCTCTCTCTTCTTTAGACCAAAGAGGATAGATTTTGTGTTAAGCTGCACAGATTATTGCTAACTACAAAATACACTTAACAAAAGATTATTAGACTACTTCAAGGTATATCAAAGGCTAGGTTAAGTGGTGAAAAGTGGTACTTTTCAGGGAATAACAGAGACCTACAAGAATGAGTGTTAGAGGTTTCAAAAACACGAGAAGGGAGATAATGGGAGAAGTTGACCTTGAGCTGGTTATTGGGCCAATGACCTTCTCCATATTATTTCAAGTAATGGATATCAAGTCCTCGTTAAATTTGTTACTAGGGCACCCATGGTTAAACGAAGTTGGAGCAATACCTTCGACGCTGCATCAGAAGCTCAAGTTAGTGTCCGGACAGAAGGCTATCACCGTAATAGGTGAGGAGCACGATGAGAAAGAAAAGGCCACCCATAGCATTGAGAACCCAAAAGTGTTGGATGTGCCACACACAGCTGAAGATACCGACCTCCATAGTTTTAAATATGAGGTATCCGCTGTAGTCCCATATCCCCTGGAAAACATCACTTCAAGAATCGGAGGTGGAATGGTAGCGGCGGTGGCCATGCTCCAAAAATGGGGCTATCAAAAGGGTAAAGGACTAGGGCCTAGACTGTAAGGCAGGATAGAACTGGTCACTACCAAAGGCACACAGAAGGTTAGATTTGGGCTAGGTTACAAGCCCACGGAAGAAGAGGTCTGAGAGGCCAAATAGAAAGGCCGAGCCATAGCAGCTGCTAGAGCCCAGGGAATCAACTTAGAGGAGAAGCCCTCTCCCAAGCCTCACATCAAAGATTCATTTGTGAGCATCGGGGTTGTGAAAATCGATCGGAATGGGGTAACTCGATTAACCCACATAAACTCGCAGCACCTGTTCACCCCACCAATCCCCAGATCATCCTCCCAGGCTGATATAGACCTAGCCGCATTGTGTCTCTTTGAGGAACGATGTTCCATACCTGCCCAATCTCCCCTTGTGGTAAACCACCACAGGACTATGCTGACGTTTGAGGTTAGAATCTCAGACAAATCCATGATTGGCATGATGGAGTGTTAAGCACTGTTTTTTGCCACTTTCTACACCTTTAAACCTGACTTTTGCTAAGACTTAGAGTTTTAATATTTATTTTTAGTGTTGTTTTACAGCAAGGAGATAATTTTGTCCTTAGTACAGTTTTCCAGTAAAAAAAGGCCATTTAGAGGAGTTTTGGGATCTAACAATAGCTGGGAATGAGATGGTGCTATGTCTGATGATGAGGAAGTAAAAACAACAGCTCGAGATGAAGGGAAGTTGCAACAAACAACTCAGCAGCACATGGGATTAAGCAACAGTGCGCATATTAGAATAATGGAAGGGAAGAAGCCTTTGACCTAGCAAGCGTGTGCATTCCAAAGCTGTCAAATTGCACCACCAAGCATTTCAAGTCTTGCAAAGTGCAAGACACAATGACCTAAAGACAAAGACCATTGCGGCACAAGATTAGAACTTCTTCCTTGCACTTTCGATTCAAAGCTTGAACACGAGTAGAGGTGCACCCATGCGAATAATGCAGCCATCAATTACTCGAACAACAAAGGAAAACTCGAAACTTGCACTCCGACCATCTTGTGAAAAAGCTCCAAATAAGGCATCGTAATGCATTGAATCCCGTGCAGCCTACATCGACATCATGACTTCCAATCCTTTGATCTTGTTTACAAGATAGAGCTGTAACCCTCCAAAGCCCATCCTCTTGACAACATGGGTAGCAACCTGTCAAAGTCTTCAATTGAATCCTCACGACAAGTTGCACCAGCAAACTGCAGCCTCCAATCCCTCAAACCTGTCGAATAGTGAGGAAGCTGGAGCAGCCAAACATGTCAACTTGTTGATGTTGCCACTAAACTTGTTGAACTCTTCACAATGCAGCCTCACGAATGGATTTTCAACAAGTATTCCTGCTGCAGGTGATCCTATCGAAGAGGAGCTCCCTTGCAGTGAACCTATCAAACTCTTCAAGTGCTGGGTTTTAATCTACTCAGCAACCTATCGAAACACCAGTTGCAGCCCCCACCTATCCATCCTATCGAAATGCTGAACGCCCCAGCCTTGCACCTCTTCAATCCTATCAAATTGCAGCAACTACCATCTTCCAATCCTATCGAATTCGTCAAAGAGCAACAGCTGATCCTATAGAAATGGAGCTCCCCAGCCTTCAACCTATCGAAAGGCTGAAGTAATGGCTTCACCAAACCTCACGATAGCTTCCCTGCATGCAAGCTTCAGCTGCAATTGAGCCAACAACACCCGTTGACCGCTTAAATATCTCAATCCGTTGAGATGCCCAACCTCCGTCTTTCTCCAATCTGCTGATGGGCAGTTAAGATCCTATCCAACAGCCGATTTCTCAGAAAACCCCCCAAACCTGGTGTCTTGAGTGCAGCTGCATATACATATATATATATATATATATATATATATATATATATATATATATACTTCTTGCTTCAGCCTCCCATTGCAACCCGTCAAAGGGTTCTCTGGACTGCAAATTAAAACCCATCGAATGGGTCATGTGGCTGCTGCTCATCCCACCAAAATGCTTCAAGCTTATTCCTTCAACCTGGTGAGCTGCAGCCATGGGATCTAACATCAGCAGTTTAATAAAACAGGGCCCACTTGGGGCTGTTTTGGTGACAAACAACATAAGTATATTGGGGATATTTTGGGGGCAGCCAAGACTAATTATTTTGAGGTGTGCAACTGGAAAGAGTAATGGATAGCAGGGGCAGCTTGGGTCCATTTTGCGGACAGCAAATATAAAGATGAGTAGCTGAGTATTTTGTGGTCAGCAAGGGCAGATTTGGAACTCCAATGCACAGGAAACCCTGCACATGGGTATGAGCTAATTTTTGGCGGGAATGCAACTGACGCACAACAGAAGAGGGATCCATCTCTGCTCTTTGATTGGCTAAAACCCAAGGCACAAGGATCAATGCAAATGTATAAATAGAACTCTTTTCTACTATTTTTCTTCAGCAAGGAAAGTAGGAACAAAGGAATAGCCTGAGTTCTCCTTAGCTCATTTAGGTTTAGGTTAGGTTTTTATTTTCCTTTTTCTCTTCCCCCTTCTCTCTCTAATCCAACTTGTTGGATTAGATCTAGATAGCAGCTCAGATCTAGTTTGTAATTGTAATTTTGGCATGAAGAAATGTGGATCGATGCACAGACTATAGATCTGGGAACAAGTTTATTCTAAGTTGTTTTGTTTGAAGCAATAAATTGTTGATTTTAAAGCTTAGTTAAATCTAAGGATCTTATGGTCCCATTAGATTCTCGATCGGAATTGTGTAAAGGAGTTTGTTAATCAGCTCACCCACTTAACTGGTAGATCTCTTGATGACCAACTGATTTCCATGGGTTTGATATGCCTGTGGATGTCAATGCCTGTGGACTTGCATCCACAACATCTATAGTGATTATCTTTTTCTGGTCGAAGCCATTGGAATGGAGGAAATCTATTGGATGATCTGTGACCATTTAAGTGGACAGATCATAGCCTTAAGATCAATCCAAACCATCGGAATGGAGGAAATATATTGGATGATCTGTGACCATTTAAGTGGACAAATCATAGCCTTAAGATCAATCCAAACCACCAGTCTAAAACAAATTCTTATACCTTGCATTTGTGCTTCTAGCTAAATGAAGGAGGGCTGCATATCCTCAGATCTTGATCTGTTTTGCAATGAAAACTAGGCCCTAGCTGTCTATTTCTTCCCATTTTATATTTTATTCTACGATACATCTTCCTCCATCTCTTAGTTTAGTTTTATTTCAGTTCTATAAATTAGATCTAGTGACACTCGAAAAGCTCTCTTTCTCCTTAGAATTGCCAGATCTGTTGCCAAATCTGGAGGTCTACTATGTACTTTCTAGGTTTAGATCACTACTCCCTGTGGGGCAAACTCTTACTTATTAAAACTTGCTACAAAGGACCCTGTATCTTACATGTCTAGGATATTTTAGATGTGTTGAATCCATCCTTTGTTTTACTTTCATTTTATCATTACACAATAATCAGCACACTGAAATCCCCCAATAGCCTCCAATGTACATTCTGGGTTGTAGGCAGCTGGTAAGCCTAAGGCTTGGGCAATCTCAGTAGGGCCCACAAACATCTCAAAGTTGTTAATGAATACCAAAAATATAGGATGTCCATCACTATCCTCTTTCACCCTGATGATCTAATACCATAGTTATACCAGCCTAGGGTACACCAGTTCCTTGACATAATTCAGCAAGGAAACTAAGGAGACTTTTGTTAGGAACTCAATAGATGGAGCAGTTAAAGGTTCCCTCTCAAAATATGTCTTATCAAAGGCAGTCTCAGGCTCTAATTTAATGGCATCTATGAACTCACTGGGAGTTGTCAGTGGATTGACTTCAGGGACAACCTCCTTGCCCTTTTTCTATTTCTTGGCCTTTTTAGGGCTTGCAGCAACAGTTCTTGTCCTCTTCTTTGGAGCAGCCCTCTTAGGATTTTCCACTATGGGCACAGGGGCATCAATGGCCTCCCCAGTGGAGCCTTTCGCTATTCTCATTGATTTTTGAGTAGCCGAGGGGATATCAATAGGTGGAGGGCTCAAAATGTCCTCTAGGGCAGCCACAAAGGGAGTTTTGTCAGCCATTTCTCCAAAAATATAGGGGTTGAGTTTTTGAAATTAAATTCCTAGTTCTCTGCAGCTCCACTAAGGTGTCTTCTCACAAATAAATCCCTAAAGTTCAACTATTATTGAGAAATCACCAATCAAAGGCAACCAGCTGAGTAGAAGTTAAAGCTTACCTTTGAAACCTAGGGTTTCACAAATGCAGCTCCATAGATGGTCAAATTGCACTTTGCTAGGTGCAAAATGCTTGGAATCAGATGCTGAACAAAGTGCGAGAGTTACAAGGTGAGTGGTGGAGCAGCAATGGCAGATTTGGAACTCCAATGCACAAGAAACCCTGCACATGGGTATGAGCTAAATTTTGGCGGGAATGCCACTAACACACAACAAAAGAGGGATCCATCTCTGCTCTTTGATTGGCTGAAACCCAAGGCATAAGGATCAATGCAAATGTATCAATAGAACTCCTTTCTGCTATTTTTCTTCAACAAGGAAAGTAGGAACAAAGGAATAGCCATAGTTCTCCTTAGCTCATTTAGGTTCAGTTTAGGTTTTTATTTTCCTTTTTCTCTTCCCCCTTCTCTCTCTAATCCAACCTGTTGTATTAGATCTAGATAGCAGCTTAGATCTAATTTGTAATTGTAATTTCAGCATGATGAAATGTGGATCGATGCATAGACTACAGATCTGGGAAAAAGTTTATTATAAGTTGTTTTATTTGAAGCAATAAATTGTTGATTTTAAAGCTTAGTTAAATCTAAGGATCTTGTGGTCCCATTAGATTCTTGATCGGATTTGTGTAGAGGAGTTTGTTAATCAGCTCACCCACTTAGCTGGTAGATCTCTTCATCACCATCTGATTTTCCTGGGTTAGATGTGCCTATGGGTGTCTGTGCCTGTGGCTTTGCATCCACAGCATCTGTAGTAATTATCTTGTTTTGATCGAAGCCATTGGAATTGAGGAAATCTATTGCATGATCTGTGACCATTTAAGTGGACATATCATAGCCTTAAGATCAATCCAAACCATCGGGATGGAGGAAATCTATTGGATGATCTGTGACCATTTAAGTGGACAGATCATAGCCTTAAGATCAATCCAAACCACCGGTCTAAATCATATTCTTATACCTTGCATTTGTGCTTGTAGTCAAATGAAGGATGGCTGCATATCCTCAGATCTTGATCTGTTTTGCAATGAAAATCAGGCCCTAGCTTTCTGTTTCTCCCCATTTTATATTTTATTTTACCATCTATCTTCCTCCATCTCTTAATTTAGTTTCATTTCAGTTCTATAAATTAGATCTAGTGACACCCGAAAAGCTCTCTTTCTCCTTAGAATTGCCAGATCTGTAGCCAGATCTGGAGGTCTACTAAACACCCTCTAGGTTTAGATCACTACTCCTTGTGGGACAAACTCTTACTTATTAAAACTTACTACAAAGGACCCTGTATCTTGCAGGTTTAGGATATTTTAGATGTGCTGAATCCATCCTCTGTTTTACTTTGATTTTATTATTACACAATAATCAGCACACTGAAAATCCCTAACATGGACGCTGACTCTAAAGAGCCATATCGTCAGCACCCTCTATCCAAATCCAAACAAGTAAAAGAGTGGCATCTCAGGTATGCAATTGGGCGTCTATGCCCAAACTCTAGAAGCGGCAGGTGGCCTGAAATTCAGTACCAGTTTCCCCAAAAAAATAACCTATAAAAAGTGAGATGAGCCCTTGACAAGCAATACCATGTATATATAGGGACTCGGTCTACCAAAAATCCCAAAAACATAGAAAAAATATAAAACCCAAAAAGATTATCTTTTAAAATTCTGCAAAAGATCAAAGAAAAGGATGCCTTAATCAAGAATCCCGTCCCACGTGAAGTCGACCCTTTCCTATTGAAATACAAGAAGAGGTAATTATCACGAGTCTGGACAAGGAGATCCCTACTGAGGAGCTTCCCAAGGAACTCCTAGAGTTGTTTGCCGACAGTGAGCACGGTCTTACCCCTACCGTTGAAGAAACTAAGGATGTCAATCTAGGTATTGAGGAGATTCCAAGAATTACTAAGATCAGAACATCACTGTCTCCTGAGGAAAGAGAAGGTACGATAGATTTCCTTCGGTCATGCCAAGATGTCTTTGCATGGTCATACGATGGCATGCCTAGTTTGGGCACTAATTTGGTCGAGCCTGAGTTTCCACTCTACCCTAATATCAAGCCGGTCAAGCAAAACTTGAGACCACTCCAACTCGAGTGGATACTGAAAGTTAAGAACGAGGTCATCAAGCAATATGATGCAGGGTCTTCTCATAGTATCTAAATAGCCTTAATGGCTAGCCAATATTGTTCTGGTGTCGAAGAAGGATAGAAAGGTCCGTATGTGTATTGATTTATAGAACTTGAATAGGGCAAGCCCAAAGGACGATTTCCCGTTGCCACAGATCGACATCTTGGTCGATAATACTGCTAAGCACGGGATGCTTTCATTCATGGATGGATTCTTCGGATATAATTAGATCAAAAGGGCAAAGGCAGATCGAGAGAAGACATGACCATGTTCATCACTCCCTGGGGAACTTTCTGCTATACGATCATGCCATTCGGGTAGAAGAATGTCGACACGACATACCGGAGAGCCATAACTGCACTGTTCCACGATAAGATGCACCGAGAAATCAAGGTATACATCGACGACATGATCGCCATGTCACCAGAGAGAGGTGACCACTTGATAAACCTCCAAAAGTTGTTTGAGAGATTGAGAAAATATAGGCTGTTGCTAAATCCTCAGAAATGTGCATTCGGTGCCATGTCAGGGAAACTATTGGGGTTCATTGTCAGCAGAAGAGGTATCGAGGTCGCCACCATCAAAGTGAAAGCTATCATGGAAATGCTGCCACCATCTACTAAGAAGGAGGTTAGAGGGTTCTTGGTCAGGATACAGTATATCAACTGATTCATCGCACAACTCACTCCTATCTGCACGTGGATCTTCAAGCTTCTGAGAAAGAACTCTCCCATTGAATGGAATGATGATTGTCAGGCCGCTTTTGACAAGATCAAGGGCTACCTCCTCAACCCGCCTATTTTAGTACCACCCGAGCCGGGGAGACTACTCTTAATGTATCTCTCCATAATGGAAGTCTCGATGGGATGTGTCCTAGGGCAGCATAATGAGACAGGAAGAAGGGAATGGGCTAGCTACTATATGAGCAAGAAATTTACTGACTACGAGACGCGCTATTCTCATATGGAGAAAGCATGTCTAGCTCTTGTATGGGCTACATTAAGGCTTCGCCACTACTTATTATCTCAGGTCGTTTTACTTTTAACATACATGGATCTGTTGAATTACCTGTTTGAAAAGCTGGCTCTTACTGGGCGAACTGCATGCTGGCAACTTCTGTTATCAGAGTTTGACATCACCTATGTCACCCAGAAGTCGATCAAAGGGCATGCACTCGTTGATCATCTTACTGACAATCCATTGCATGACTATGAGCCTTTGAAAATCGAATTCCCCGATGAGGACATCCTATTCATGACAAAGGATAATACAGAAGAAGCAGAGGAATCCTGGGTAATGCATTTTGACAGGGCGGTGAATGCCGATGCCAGGGAGTTGGAGTTATTCTGATTTCATCGAAAGGGTCGCGCATACCATCTCAGAGTGTTTGGCGATTTAAAGGTAACTCATATGCTAGACGAATGGAGATTGGAAGATGAAGGATGAAAAATTAATCCCCTACCATGAGCACCTGGACGATCTGATAGCATACTTCGAGTATGTCACGTTCTCCTATGTCCCACGGATAAGGAATCGCTTCGCCGACACATTAGCAACTTTGGCATCAATGATAGTGATTGTCGTCTTACTTACCTTACAATTATTAATGAGTTAAAACAACAAATTAAAAGGCTAAATCACAGAGAGATGGGATCAAGGTAAGCAAGCAGTCCTGTAAGAACCAGGGCTATCACAGCAAGCTTTAAGGGGTAAGTCAGGGTATGTCCATAACGAAATGTGCTCTAAAATAGGGTAAATCTCCATATCTAAATCAGATCTGGCACTTTATCCTAAACTAATGCAAGGGAAGGAAAGAGGAGAGGTTTTAAGGAAAAACTACAAAAATCAAATCCAAATGATCCAGAACTAATGAAAACTCAGATTTAAGGAAATGAAGAAAAAGATTAAAACCAAAAGGGGGAAGTAGTAGCTAGGGATTTTGGACTTCACTGAGAATCAATTGGTTCAAAGGCAATGCATAGAATTGATTTGCAACAATCCTTCATCTGGCTACAAGCTCAGATGCAAGGTATAAGAATCTAACCTAGACCAAAGAATTGGAGTAATCTTAAGGCTTTGATCTATCCACTTGAATGGTCACAGATCATCCCAGAGATTCCTCTTCTTCAAAGGTCTTAATTAGAACAGGTAAACTATTGCTAATGTTGTGGATGCAAGGCTACAAGCTCAGGCATCCACAGGGATATTTGATATAAGGAAATTAGATGAAAAACAAGAGATTTATGGATCTAAATTAACTTTACATTCAACAATGACAAAATCAATACAACTTACAGTTCAATTATGCTCAGATCTACAATCTGTGTAACATCTAATCCTCTTACAAAGCTTTGAACCTCTTTATTTACAGCTCTCAACCTCACCCTAGCTACTAAAAAGGTTTGACCAACCATGATTGGTTAAGGAGAGTGGGGGAAGAAGGAAGAGGGAAGGAATGTTAGAGATGGGAATTCGAATTTTGCCTCAGCTCTCTCAATTTCTGGATGAATTTTTAGTGCAATTTTCTTCTATTTATACTCTTCCCCCAGATCTATTTCAGCCAATCAAAGCTCAAGAGATTAATTTCGTTATTCTCAACTGCTGATGTAGCTAATTTCTATTCTAAAAGCTCTCTAACAATTGGTCCAAATTGGACAAGTGCATGCGAAGTGGTTAGAGTTCCCATTCGTGCCCATATGACTTTCAAAAATACTCCCAGGGGTTGCTGACATGCCTTGGAGTGTGTCCACAAAGTACTAAAGCAAGTAGCAGCTGAGAATGGAATTGAGAAGTTCCAAATTTGACTGTCGAGAGGTTCAAGGAACCTCTCGAAAGGTTCTGAGTCTACTTGGCCTTTCATTTAACAGGTTGCATGTGGCTTTCGACAGGATTGGAGACTTCTCAATAGGTTCAAATGCATTCTCGACAGGTTGACAGAAATTCTCAACTTCTGTTCAGTCTCCATTCATCCTCTCGACAACTTGTAGAACATCCTGCCAACTTATTCTTCAGTCTCTGGGTATCCTCTGGACAACTTGCAAATTATGCTCGATAGGTTGCTTGAACTTCACGAGAATGAGTGTAACTTCAGGTAAGCTTTTAATAGGATCCACTGCTATACCTCTTCGATAGGTTTTGTCAACTTGTCGACAGCTTTACATTTCCACCCCAATACCTCTCAACAGGTTATAAGACATCTTCAGAACCTCTCGACAGCTTACATTCTTCAACTTTTAACTCCTCCACAGGTTCAAGTACACCCTCAGATCTTCTCGATAGGTTCATGGAATCTCTCGACAGCTTGTCTTTTCTCTTCAAAACCTCTCGACATGTTGAGTTAATCTCTCGAGATATTCTACTTTGAGCTTCCACAGCTGGGACACATCTTTGGTGTGTTGTCTTTCATTTGTCAGCACATAGTGGCCTCTTGGTAGGTTCAATCTTCATTCCTTGCAACTGCACTTGATCCCCAGCATACCCAATTGGGCCCATGACATTCTCATAAACTTCTAAGACTCGGTGGATTGTTTGATTGGCTGGCCTTTGGGCTATATGAGCACATGTTTAGCAACAGATTGCTTCTTTGCCCTTTTTAGATTGATGTCTGCACTAAGACTACAATTTATTACTTATCTACAAAATACACTCAAAACACATTATTAGTCAACTCAAAGGTCTATCAAAGGTCAGGTTAGGAGGTGAAAAATGATATTTTTCACTGCTTAACACACTCCCAAACCTAATCTTTGCTAGTCCTTGAGCAAAAGAGAAGTTAAAAACAAGTATTGGAAATGAAAAATGCCACTTCTGTAGGGAATATATATCAAGCCTTTTAAACCCCTAGGTGATTCCTAGTGGAGGAGTGAAGTCTCCTGAGGGTTTTCAGTGAAGTTACCCACAAACTTATCCAATGAATCAGTTAATATCAATGTAACATGTTAAAACAAAATTCAAGCTAAATAAAATTCATTCCACACCTTGTTCATTCAATTTTTAGAGAATTCTTAGCAAAAAAATAGCAGTTTAAAATTGAAATTCTGCTCTAATTCCTTCACAATCAATCAGCTTATGTCAAAGTATTTTGTATGAATGTTAATGCAGAGCTTACTATCAAATTGAGAATTCTATTTTGATAATGACCCCAACAAATTCAATGTGAGACCCAAATCTCACCAGGGCTGTCACTCAAAATAAACATGAAGGGTGCATCAGTTCATACAGCTCAAGAGCAGTTGCAATCCTCAAATAGGATTGCAAGCATGAGCATAGGCATTACCCTAATTTTGGAAATCTTCTAACTCTTTTTACTATAGATTAAACAAATCCTCATCTTCACATGATAGCTCAATCCATTTCAGATTAGTAAGGTCTTTTTATTGGGTTGTAATGTAGCTTATGCGTGATGTTTATGAAGAATAAAAGGGAATAAAAGGCTTCAAATTTGAGAAATCAGCAAGGTAAGGAGGTGATTTGCAACTTCACGACCTTCATTTCATCATAATTCCATCTTCTTTTTGAATTCTCAGAGCCAAAGTTGCTAGCTTCTTCTCTTCTTTTTCAAAATGTCTAATGAAATGACTTCTTTCTCATATTTTTGTTTTGCTTTTCTGTTTTTCTTTCTTTTTGTATGCCCTTTTTTTGTATATATATATATATTTTTTTCTCAATTTATTTTTATGGGCTGAAATGCCACAATTGCCACCAAATGTGCTTTCTTCTCCTTCCACCAAATATCAAACATTGCTCCTCTAACCTCACTTCTTCTATTTCCTGAATTCTCAGATTGAGGGTGAACTGAAATAGGCCAAGGGGTTTTGGGTTAAAATTTTTTGGTTTTTATCAAAGAAAAATTTGGATTTTTAAGGCTCAAATGGTGTGTATCAAGGGAAGTTCAAAGGTGGGAAATTTCAAGTTCAAACTGTCCCAAGGATGGCCCTATGTCATGTCTTTAATGTCATGAGTTCTGTCAAGCTGTTTCAACTTCGATTTTCCTAACTTCTAGTGAGCAAGAATAAGTTCAATCAGTCCTTAGAGCAGAAAAATTGCCAAGACACTCTTCAAAGAAAATTTTTAAGGCCCAAATTTCACTGGGTATGGTCTTTCATCAAATTCCAAGGGTGTACCTCACAATTTTCTCTTTTCAAGTTCACTAAGCATCAATTTTTAAAAATTCTTGACATTTGCTTCATGAAAATGTTAGAACTACAACAATTTTTAGTTTTTTTAAAAGTTTTAAATTTCCTCTTTTTTCAAAAATCAGGTGGGAATTCACTTTATTTTCACAAATTTCATTTAACATTGCTGCACTAACATTATCTATCCATTGGCATACCCTGCCATACCCCTAAACCTATGAGGAGCAGTGTCCTCACTGCTTTGGATGTATATCAGAAGGGAATAGTAGGGTGAACAAAAACAACTGAAGCATAAGGAACAAAGTAAAACAGATGTAAACTAACAAGAAAGCAAGGAACAATAATGAAACAAAACAGACATTGTATTGAACACAAGTAATTATAAAAGAACAGGGCAAACTAAATGTAGCAAAAATATGTGCAGTAAAAGCCCTATATACAAACTAGTTACATCTAAATCCTAATCAGCATCTGAATCAGAGCTAGATATGGTCATTGGCTCCCATCCTTTCTGTGCAGCAAGCTTGTCATACTCCACCTTGAGCTTTTCTTTCTTCTTCAGCTTCTCAGTGCTGGCAGCACCTTCCTTAGTTCTTTTAGCAGCTGGCTTTTGAGGTCTTGTACTGCCTTGGGACATGGTGGGCTCCATGATGGAAAGTGCTTTGGATCCTGAGGGACCTAGGGTGGAGTAGAGGGAGAGGGTCTCTACCAGTCTGGCAAGCATGTCAAATTTGGTCATAGAGGTCTTGTATAGGTCGAGGGAGTTGAGGGCCATCTTTCATAACTTCCATTCCTCATTCCTATGGGCCTCTAAGACAGGGTCAATTTCTTCCTGATGTCCATGTTGCAGTAAAACCATGACTGCATCTACCAGAAATTTAATATCATCCATGACATAAGGGTTGGTCTCAATATCTCTGGTGAGGGGTGAAAGAGGTGATAAGGTGTTGGTGCCATACGGGACAATTGCCCAATGGTGAGGGTCATCCATGGAGGAAGGGGTAATGGGTAGTTCATGGGGTGGTGGTGATGGTATAATGAGGGTAAGTGGCAAGTCCTCCTTCACAGCTATAGACTCAGGTGGGGTGGTGTTGCCTTGCTTACCTTACAATTATTAAATGGTTAAAACAACAAATAAAATGAACAAACTACAGTAAAGTTGGCTTAAGGCAAGCAAGCAGTCCTGCAAGAACTAGGGCTGTTGTAGCAAGCTTTAATAGATAAGTCAGGGTATGTCCACAAGGAAATGTGATTAAACTATGATAAATCTCTATATCTATAACAGATATGGCACTCTATCCTAATTTAGACTAAATCAAAATAGGAAGGAGGAGAGGTTTCTAAGATTTATCACTTTACTAAGAACTAAAAAAATCAAAAGCAAATTGATCCAACTGATCAAACTCAGATTCAAGGGAATGGAAAAGATTAAAATCAAAAGGTGGAGAGCAGCAACAGCTAGGGATTTTGGTCTTTACTGAAAATCAATTGGATCAAAGGCAATGTATAGGACAGATTTGCTACAATCCTTCATCTGGCTACAAGCTCAAATGAAAGGAATAAGAATCTAATCTCAACTAAAGTATTGAAGCAATCCTAATGATAGTATCTGTCCATTTGTAGTGGCCACAGGTTATCCCAGAGATTGTTCCAATCCAATGATATTGATTAGAACAGGTAAGTTGTTGCAGATGTTGTGGGTGCCAGGCAACAAGCTCAAGCATCCACAGGAATATCTAATCTAAGGAAATCAAATACGAAAAAGTGAAATATAGATCAGAATCACCTTTAAAAACCACAATTACATTATAATAACACAACTTACAATCCTATTGTGCTCAGATCTATAATATGTGCAACATACAATCCATCTACACATCCTCTGAAACTCTCGATTTACAGCTCTCAACCTCACCCTAGCTAGTAAAGGGGTTTAGCTAACCATGATTGGCTGAAAAGAGAATGGGGGAAGAAGAAAGAGTGGGAATTTTTGGAGGGAGAATGGAGATCAAATTTGGCTCTGGTTCTCTTAATTTCTGGATGCTAGCTCTGTAAATTCTCTAAGCTTTTATACTCTTCTCCTCTCTTCTAAGATCTATTTCAGGTAATCGGAGCTCAAGAGAATAATTATGTTATTCTGAGCTACTGATATGGCTGAATTCTATTCTAGAAGCTCTTTCCCCATTGGTTCAAAATAGGTAGGCCCATGTGATGTGGTTAGGGTTCCCATTCATGCTTAGTGGTGTTCCAAAAAATACGCCCAAGGGTCATTAACACCCCTTAGAACTCATGCATAGAATTTTAAAATTGGCAGCTGCTGTGGATGGAACTGAGAAGTTCCTAATTCGAGTGTCGAGAGATTCAAGAAACCTTTCGTCAGGTTCTGAATCTGCTTTGTGTTCACATTGACAGGTTGCAGTGGCTTTCGACAGCTTTGTAGGCTTCTCGAGAGGTTTGGAGTAGCTCTCGATAGGTTGAGTTGCACTAGTCGACAGGATTGGAGTTTATTTCCACCTTTTGTCCAGTTTTGTTGTGATCCTCTCGATAACTTACACAAAATCATGTCGACATCTTTGTAATGCTCCCGTTGAGCTTTCGACAAGTTTCTTGAACCTCGCAAGGATGAGCGTGGCTTCAGGTGAGTAGTCGATATGTTCCTTGCACTGCTAGACAGGTTGGCTAGAACTAGTCAACAGGATTGACAGAGAAATCTTAACTTCTGCCTGAGCTACCTCAATCCTCTCGACACCTTATACAAAATCCTGTCGACTGGTTGCTGGATCCTCACGAGCTCCTCTACATCTCCAGGTAAGACTTCGATAGGTTCTCTTCTGATGCACCTCCAACCTCTCGATAAGTAAGCCTGCACTCCCAGAACCTCTCGACAGGTTCTTTTCTTCAATCCCAACTGCTCGACAAGTACTGGAAAGCTCTTAATAGCTCCATATACACATCCAACTTCTCAACAGCTTCATTCCTTTCTCTCAGAACCTTTCGATAGGTTAATAAAACCTCTCGACATCTTGGCTTTTGAGTATCAGGACCTCTTGACAAGTTATGCTTTATGTTTCCACAGCTTGTACAAATCTTTGGTGTGCTATCTTCATTTGTTATCCACTCAGCAGCCTCTTAGTGGGTTCAATCTTCATTCCTTGCAACTACAATTAGTCTCGAGCACACCCAGTTGGGCCCATGACCTTCTCATGAACTTCTAAAGCTCTATGAACTACTTGATTGGCTGGCCTTTGGATTGTTTGAGCACATGTTGAGCAGTAGGTTGCTTCTTTGGCCTTTTTAGATGGATGTCTGCACTAAGGCTGCAATTTATTGCTTATCTATAAAACATACTTAAAACACCTTATTATTTAGCTCAAGGGTCCATCAAAGTCAGGTTAGGAGGTGAAAAATGGTATTTTTCACTGCTTAACACACTCTCAAACCTAAGCTTTGATACTCCCTGAGCAAAGGAGAAAGTAAACAATTATTGAAAATGAAAAATGCCACATTTGTAGGGAGCACAAATGCATTTAGCATATGCATCAGGCCTTTTAAACCCCTAGGTGATCCCTAGTAGAGGAGTGAAGTCTCCTGAGGGTTTTCAGTGAAGGTACCCACAAACTTCTCCAATGGATAAGTTAGAATCAATGCAGCATATTGAAAACAAAATTCAAGCAAAATCAAATTCCTTCCACACCTTGTTCATTCAAGCTTAGAGGATTCTTAGCAGAAAATCAGTAGTTTAAAACTGGAACTCTGCTGTAATTCCTTCATAATCAATTAGCTAATGTCAAAACATTTTGTATGAAAATTAATGCAAAGCTTACCATCAAAGTGAGAATTATGTTTTGATAATGTCCCCAACAAACTCAATGTCAGACCCAAATCTCACCAGGGCTGTCTCTCACAAAAAAAATAGAAGGGTGTATCATTTCACATAGCTCAAGAGCAATTACAGGCCTCAAATAGGACTGCAGACATGAGCATAGGCAATGCCCTAATTATTGAAATTTTCTTACTCTTTTCACCATAGATTATACAAATCCTCATCTCCACATGACAACTTAATCAATTTCAGATCAATAAGGACTTTTTATTGGGTTGTAATGTGACTCATGGGTGAGGTTTACAAAGAATAAAGGGGAATGAAAGGATTCAAATGTGAGAAATCAGCAAGGTAAGGAGGTGATTTGCAACTTCACAACCTTCATTTCAGCATAATTCTATCTTCTTTTTGAATTTTCAGAGCCAAAGTGGCCAACTTCTTCTCTTCTTTTTCAAAATATATGATGAAATGACTTCTCTCTCTCTTTTGTTTTGCTTTTCTATTTTTCTTTTCTTTTTGTATGCTTTTTGTACTTTTTCCTCCATCTTTCATTTCATGGGCTGGGATGCCACAATGCCACCAAGTGTGTTTTCTTCTCTTTCAACCAAGCATCAAACCTTGCACCTCTAACCTCACTTCTCCTTCCATTTCCTAATTTCTCATATTAAGGATGAACTGAAACAGGTCAAGAGGTTTTGGGTTCAAATTTTTTGGTTTTTATCAAAGAAAAACTAGGATTTTTAAGGCTCAAATGGTGTGTATCAAGGGCAATTCAAAGGTGGGAATTTTTAAGCTCAAACTGTCCAAAGGATGGCCTTACTTCATGTCCTTAATGTTATGAATGCTGTCAAGCTGTTTTAACTTGTATTTTCCTAACTTCTAGTGAGCAAAACTAGATCCAATCAGTCCTTAGTGCAAAAAAAATTGCCAAAATACTCCTCAAGGAAATTTTATTCAGGCCCAGATCTCACTGGGTATGGTCTTTCATCAAATTTCTGGGGTGTATCCTCACAGTTTTCTCTCTTTTCAAGTTCACTCAATTCTAATTTTTGAAAATTCCTGCCATTTATTTCATGACAATGTTAGAGCTGCAGCACTATTTAGTTTTAAAAAGTTTTTGAATATCATCTTTTTCAAAAATCAGGTGGGACTTCACTTTATTTTCACAAATTTTGTTTAACATGGCTGCATTAACATTAACTATCCATTGGCATACCCTGCCACACCCCCAAACCTATGAGGGGCAGTGTCCTCACTGATTTAAAAAGAAAGTGCAAGTGTAATAGGATAAAATCAGACACAAAATAAAACAAAACAAAGTAAGAAGCAGCATCAAACAAGGTACAAACAATCAATTAAAACACAC
Organism: Chloranthus sessilifolius; assembly: GCA_021018995.1. NCBI lineage: Eukaryota > Viridiplantae > Streptophyta > Magnoliopsida > Chloranthales > Chloranthaceae > Chloranthus > Chloranthus sessilifolius. The sequence continues at coordinate 64,125,804 of CM037586.1, forward strand.
AAACAAACAAACATAAATACATAACGCAAATCACACAAAATATACTTACGAGAAATTTCATTTATAACACAAAAAATTTGTACAATGCAAGGGAAAAGAACTACAAAAAGAATATACACAAACATCCTAACTAATGAAATGTACAAGTCTAATCATCTCAATTGTTTGCGAGCTCATCCTTGACTTGGACTCCTTTTCTTCTCTCATTCGTATCAGCAGCAGCAGTTGAATTGGCTGGAGGGGCAGTGGCTTGTGCAGGCTCTATGATAGTCAATTCAGCAACTCTCTCAGCCTTCTTTTCAACCAATAGAAATCTACTTTCATAAAGTTCCCTTGTTGCCTTGGTGACCTCTTTGGAGGCAGCTAACCTTTTCTCAAGTCCATCTGCTCTCAATTTCTCTGTTGCTGCAGTGTTCTTCTAGGCTTTGTATTGAATCAAAATTCTACCCCACCCCTTTGATATTCCTAGCAATTGAACTATGTGATCCCGCTCCATTCGACTTATCTTCTCATCATAGGGCCTCCTGATTGAGGTTCTGAGGTTAGCCATGTCTCTAATGACATCCCTTTTGAGGTATGGGTCATTTTGCATGGCATTTAGGAGGGCTGGGTATGGAGGAATGGAAAAGGAAGAGGTAGGTAGTATGGGCAAGTCAGCATTGGAAGAAGGGCCAGCCAGCAATGGAGAGGGGTGGGGGTTGAGGGTAAAGGGTGAAGGATTTCAAGGTTAGGCGCAGTTTTGGTTGAAATTGAGGAGGTGGGAATTAGATGTTCGACATATGTGGCAGCATCAAATGTTACTACTACAGGTGGGGATTGTTGGGGGGTGATTTTCAAAGGTGGGACAATAAGGGGCAGATGGATATAGACAGGTTGGGGTTCAAGGTCTATTTTGGTGGAGGCATTGGTAAGTGTAAGTGGAGGGATAATGGAAACATGTTCAATGGATGTAGTAGCAGGTGCGGTGACAACTAAGGGTAAGGATTGGGGAGGAGGTGGTGGGTGTTCCACCTTAGCAGTGGAAACCACTGCTAAAGGAGATGGAGGTGGGGTGGGGTGGGTGTAGGAGTAGGGACTGGAAGAGGTTGGGAGGTAAGGTAACAGGGCTTAAGGTTGATTAGATGGCTTGTAGGCAGGTGGCCATGGCAGCTTGGTTGGCTGTGTTGGTTTGGAGCTGGGCAAGGACAGATGTAAGAAGGGAAAGGATTTGGGTGGAGGCTTCAGGTAGGATATGGGCATGGGTAACAGGTGGAATGGGGTGAATGGGTTGGAAGGGGGATGTGGGGGCATGTAGAAAAGGTGGGGAGGCAGTAGGCTGGACATAGGTAGGTTGGGGGGGAGTTAAGTAGGGGGGTATATTCATACCCAATGTCCTAGACAATGGATTCAATTAGGGATGAATTTCCCTCAGTGGTCAGGTGGTCCAGGTCTTGGGTATGGGAAGGTGAAAAGGAGAAGGTAGGGTTAGTTTCAAAGGGTATGGATAGTGGAGAAGTGGTGAATGGATCAGCTGATGTGGAAGGTGCAGGGTTGAAAGGTTCAATAGCTGATATGGATGGGCTAGTTGGAGATAAGGTAGGGATGGGGTCTATGGTAAGAGGAACTGGCAGAGGGGTCGATGTGGTGATTGTTGAAATAGTGGCTGAGCTGCTGGGGGGACTGGAAACTAGAATGACAGAGGAAGGAATGGTGAGGCTGGCATCAGAGGAGCTGACCATAGGCAAAATCAAATTGATGGAGGGGATAACTTTGGGTGCAAAGGTCACAAGTGGAGGCTCCAAGCTAGGAGCAGTAGATCTGAGTAGAGGCTTAGAGGTGACAGATTTAGAGATCTCAGGAGGAGATATTGAGCTAGTGGTAGTTGTTGGGAGAGGCTCTCAACTAGCAAAAGTAGAGGTGCCATGTGCAGCAACAGAGCTGACTGCTTGTGGAGCTTCTATCTCAGGATCCTCACATGATTTATTCTTACCCTTCCCAATTAGGGTCCTACTGGCAGACCAAGCCCTCTTCCCAAATACTTTTGGAGTCACCTTCACCACTGGCTCATCATTTGGGAAAGCAAATTTTCCTCTCTTAAGCAAGGCAGCGATGAGTCTGCTGTAAGGTAGTCCAAGTAAGGCTTGCACTTTCTGAATTTTCTCATTGGCATCCCCCATTGCATCAAATACCAGCTGGGCAGCTTTTATGAATTGTCCCTTGGAGAATAAGTACAAGACATCCACTATGGGGGTTCTCCTTTCTTGCTGATGTCCACTGACATATATATTCTTTTTCAAAATTAAATCAATGAACAACATGCTGGGGTGTAGATCTCTCCTCATCATGGACTCCCTGGACCCCACAATACCTTGAGTCAGGTGTCTGGCCATAGCTCTAAAAGATACACTCTCAGGTTCTGCTAGGCCATAAGTGGTATCAAAAATTGATGGGAGCCCTAAAACGCTCCCTATATCACTGTAATTCACAACAATCTCTTGGTGATCAATTACAATCTCTAGACAAGGATTAGTTGAACCTGGCTTGGTCTTGTTCCTAAGGTTCTGACCCCACAACTTGACCAGCCTAGGGTAGGATTTTTCATTTAATGGGGTCAGCATGGGTGTCAACCCTGCCTTCACCAAATAATTCAAAGTATCCTTAGACTCTTCTTCCTTAGAAAAATAGGGTGTGTCAACAATTGTCTCTGGAATCAGGCCTAAGGCATCCACATATTCATTGGGAGTAGATAGGTTAACAGGGACTTCAGGTTCCTCCTCAGGGTTAGGCACAGGCTCAGGAATTTCAGGCACATGGTCGGACTCAGGTATAGGGTTAGGTTCTGTCTCAGGGGCCTCCTCAACAATTTCTTCACTGATTTGGGCATTCTTAGCGTTCTTTGCTTTCCTAGGTTTCTCAGATTTCTCAGATTTATCTATAACAAGCTTTCTTTTAGCAGATGGGGTCTCCTTGGGCTGTTGGTTAGCCTACTGGATTTCCTAGTGGAAGGGGCTTTGAAAAGGGTAGCTAGGGTATCCTCTTGATAAGCCATTGGTCACTCAATCCACACAAATTATATCTCAATAATTCACAAAAATCTTCTATGTCTCAAATGAATTACCACAAAAATTACCAATGAAAGTATTGAGCAAGAAAATCACAGAGTGAATGGTTAAGGAGGACTTACTAACAGAAACCTAGGGTTTCTCAGATCTTGAAGTGCACAACTGTTGCGATCCTGCCTTGTGTCTAAAAAGGGGTTTAAAATCAACCAGTAAAAGGGTCTATGGTTAGAACACACCAAGGGAGGCTCGCACACAATCCTGCAAGTATTCCGGGCCTGTTGTAGCAAGTTTTAAAAGAAAGTAAGGGTATGTCCACAGGAAAATGTGGCTGAAAATTAGGCAAATCTCCAAATCTGTGGTAAATCTAGCACCCTTCCTAATGCTAAAACAGTAAAAGAAAGAGGAGAGGTTGAAGGGGTTGTCACTTCTAAATTAAACTACAAAAATAAGTAAGATTGCATAAATGGATGTTAGGATTAAATCTAGAGTATAGATCTTGCAGTGAGGGGGAATTGAACACAAAAAATGGGGAGAAGCAGCTTGGAGTTTGGTCTTGCTGCAATTAGGTTGAGCTTCTAGGGTTACAGAGAGTTTAGAGTACACCAATCCCTCATCTGGCCATAGGCACTACTATAGGGTAGAAGAATCTACTCTAAACCAAAGGCTTGAACTGATCTTAAGGGTATGATCTGTCCACTTTAATGGTCACAGATCATCCTATAGACTTCCTCCAAATCAAAGGATTAAAGTAGAAGAATCCAATTTAGACCAAAGGTTTGAATTGATATTAAGGATATGATCTGCCCACTTTAATGGTCACAGATCATCCTAGGGATTTCCTTCAAATTAAAGGTTTCAATTAGAGCATTATAATCACTACAAATGTTGTAATTACAAAGCCACAGACACAAGAAATTGTAGGAGCATCAAATCTAGGGAGATCAAATGACATCCAAGAGGTCTACCAGTTAAGTGGGTGAGCTATTCTCATCTACACAAAGCCGATCGAGCACCAAATGAAACCAAAGGAACTATAGATCTAATTACAACAAATAAACTAACATTACATTGAATTAAATTGACCATACAATGAAATGTCATCAGATTTGCAGTCTGTACATCATCTAACCCTCAATAACACTCTCAGCTCTCCCTGATTACAGATTCGACCTCACCCTTTGCTGCTCTCAAGAAATTAGCCAACCATAGTTGGGCTAAAAGAAAGAATTAGAGAATTTAGCTGCAAGCTCTGATTTTCAGAATTGATCCCCTTTTCATACTGCTTCCTCTCCTCTTATAACTCTCTCCTTCAGCCTCAGACCTAGCTTTTTCCTGCCAATCCCAGCTTCCAGAATAATCCTGTTATTACCGCCTTTATTCCCCTTCTAGAAGGCTCTTTTGGTTCGTTCGTGTTGGGGAGAGCATGTGGGTCGGTTAGGGTTTCTCAGGGCACTTCTAGAAGCCTTGTGCCAGTCACCACGGTGCCTCGGTTTGCATGCAGTAGGTAACCAACTCGTCGCATGTGCACAACATCTTTTTTGAGAAGTGCTTACATCGATTTCAGTAGGTTGAAGAGGCTTTCGATAGGTTGAAATCGAGTATTTTAATCCCTTCATTAGGATTCAGGATCCTATCAAAAGGTTTCGATAGGTTGAATCCTTCAATTAAAGATTCAGCCTCTGCAGCCTTCATTTGATGCTTTCGATAGGTTGAAGGATCCTTTCAATAGGTTGAGCTCTTGCGCGATTGATTTCAATAGGTTCTCCGACTTTTCGATAGGTTCTGTTCAAGCTCAAGCAACCATTCGATAGGATGCTCCCTTGTTGTTTTCGACTGCATGATAGCTTCTGGATCCTGTCGAATTCTCCCCATCTTCACGATTTCTTCCTTTTTTAGCCTTCAGATCTTATCGATAGATTGCAATAACCTATCGACAGGTTGTTTTCAGCCTATCTTTCCTTTTTTCAATGTAGCTTTGCTGTTGCTGCCTGCCCCAAGTGGGCATTGTTGTGGGGCCCTTCTATGTGCCATAGTTGGGTCAGAGCTGTGGTGAGAGATGGACCTTCTTGTGGAGTTCTTTAGGGTGGATTTCTGCACTATGATTGCTTATTACTACTATCTACAAAATATGCTCAACAAGCACTTATTAGTCTATTCACGGGTCTATCAAAGGTCAGGTTAAAGGGTGAAAAATGGTATTTTTCACTGATTAACACACCCCCAAACCTAAGCTTTGCTAGTCCCTTAGCAAAGGAAAGATAAGAAAACTAAAGTGCCACTTTTGTAGGGAGCACATATGCATTTAACATATGCATCAAACCTTTTAAAACCCTAGGTGATCCCTAGTGGAGGAGTGAAGTCTCCTGAGGGTTTTCAGTAAAGGTACCTGTTGAGAACCAGAAAATACCTTTCTCCACCCTTTAACCTAGGCCTTGAAAGACCCTTGAGAGAACTAAATAAGTGTTTTAAGTGCTTGTGTTACAGCTAACAAGAAAGACAGGCTTAACCATGAAAGCAGCTTAAAAGTGCCAAAAAGATGATAATCCATGTCGATCCAAAGGAAGAAAGAGAAGGGACAACCTCACTAGCTGTTAAAAGGCCTGAACTGAAGAGGCAAAGACTTGGTCTCAACCCAGAAAAGAAATGTGGAGCAATTCGAACAGAAAAATATACTACAGAGTGCTTTTCGAAAGGAATCTGAACTTTTCGAAAAGAACCTGAACTCTGCGAAAAGAACTAAAAGCTCCAGGCTTAGTTTTCGAAGAGCACCTGAACTCTTTGAAAGGATGATTGACCTTTTCGAAAAGAAGAGAACTCCTTTCGAACAGAGCCTGAACGTTGCGAAAAGAGCTTCAAGAGTCACAGTACCTTGTGAAAAGTCCCCTAAACTATGCGAAGGGGTATTCTAGAGATTCCCAGCTTTTACAAGGGTAATTCAGTAATCTTTTTCACGCGTCCTAATGCATTTAAAAACCTAGGAGCATTCCAGAAGATTCTAAGCATGAAGCGAAGGCATATTCCACCCCATGTGAGCACCCAGAGATGAAATAACTTGGTGGGAACTTCTAGAAGCTTTAATAGATTTTCAAAATGCATAATAGAATTGATGCTTATGTCGCCTGATTGGCTGAACCAGATCGAGCAATTCTGATTGGCCAGAACAGATCTGGATCCTTGTGTTCGACTACCATTGGTTGATACAGATCTGAGCACTTCTGATTGGTTGATACGCATCTGAGCTAGACCTAGGGAAAACTATAAATAGATGAACCATTTGCCCAATTTGGGCATCCAGATTTTGAGTTTCATTCCTATTCCCCCATTTCCAAATCAGATAGTTTGTCTAAAATCCTTGTAATAGCCTCACTTTTACTTGCAATTGAGAGCTGTGAGATACTTCTGTAATTCAAAAGAGAGTTGTATTCAAGACTACAAATCTGAGAGTTGTTTAAGCTGTGCTCTGTAATTGTAATGGTGAATTTGAAAAGGTTGCTGTAAACCGTGCATTCTCAATTGGACTCATGTTAAGGGTTCCCTCTGATCTCCTTATTGCATTAGACTCCTTTAGATTTACTATTTTTCATGCAATTTCCCTTGATTCATTAATCCTGTGGGAATTAGTGTTTGTAACCTAATCTCTCACAGCATTTGTAGTGACGTTGCTTGTTCTAAATTAAGGGTTTAGATTAAAGACTATTAGATGGTCTGTGGCCATTAAAGTGGACAGACCATAGCCATAAGCCTAAATCTAATCCTTGAGTTAGATTTATTTCTCTTACATCTGTGCTTGTAGCCAGATGAAGATTGGATCATTTCTCATTTGATATGCAGCCATTCTCATTGTGTTTCAAGGACCAAATCAAAGTTAGATATTATTTCTCCATTTTTATAAGTTTACCTCAAAATTCCCCCAACTCAGATCTGGATCATTTAGTTTAACTTTTACTTTTATCATTTAGTTAATGTGACAAATTCAACCTCCCATCTTATGTGCTTTATAGATAGGATAAGAGGCCAGATATGGTAGCTCAAATCTGGAGGTTTATCTTACATTTTAAACAAATTCTCTGTGGACGATCTTTTACTCCTTTACATTTTAAACTTGCTACAATTGACCTTGATCTTGCAGGCAAATTCACTTCTCTCTGTGCTGATATTTCTTTACCCTTTTTTATATTCCAGAATCAGTATAACTTAGCAATTGCAAATTTGTTTTCAAAACACAAATAAATCATGCACACTTAGAGGCAACAACAAGTTTTTGGCGCCGTTGCCGGGGAATTAGTTTTAAAATAGGTAGACCTAAGTTTTCATTTTTTTTTATATATCAGTACTAAACTATTCTATTGTTTATATCTGTGCAGTTATTCATATCCATTTTTGAAGGAGGGAAACTACTTAAAAAGAAATTCTGAAGGTTTGCTGTGAATAATCTGAATTTTTGTGTTTTGTGTTGTATGTTTGGTAGGAGGACTCTCAGCCCTGAGATTGTCCCTCTGAATTTAGAAGTTGAAAGGCTATTACGAACCAGACAAACAACACAGAATTCTACTACTATGGGTGAAGAACCTCGACTTTTGAGGGATTACTTTGCACCTAGTGCTTATAATTATCCCTTTTGCATTCAATTTCCTACTGTTGAAGAAAATTATGAGATCAAATCATCGACTATCCAAATGCTTCCTTCCTTCCATGGGTTGAGTAAGGAAGATCCATACAAGAATGTGGATGAATTCTTGGCTCCTTGCACCACATTCAACATAGCTGGACTTGGTCCAGAGGCAACCAAGCTTAGGCTCTTTCCTTTTTCATTAAAGGACAAAGCTAGAGCATGGTTGTCTATGTTAGCACCAAATAGTATCACTTCTTGGAATGATTTGCAGTGTCAATTTTTAGCCAAATACTTCCCAATGTCTAAAACAAGCCAATTGAGACAAAGTATCATTTCCTTTTCACAAAACTCAACTGAAACTTTCCATGAAGCATGGGAAAGATTTAAGGAACTTTTAAGGCAATGTCTTCATCATCAAATTCCCAGATGGCAGCTGGTTCAAAGCTTCTATCAAGGAATTGATCAAAAAGGCAAAAATATGGTGGATGCCTCCTGTGGAGGCACTTACTTGCAAAAAACAGTTGAGGAGGTTTGGGACTTATTTGAAGTAATTGGTGAAAACTCAACTCAACAGGAATCTTTGTCAAGAGATATTGAAAATCCTGCTAGGTTGAACAATCAGCAAACCACCAAAGGAAAGATTTATGAGGTGAATGAGTTGGAAAGAAAGATGAAAAATTTAACCACAAAGTTTGATAGATTGATGGACTCAATTAAAAACCCTATGGTTGCAAGAGTAGAGGAGGCATGTCTGATATGCCAGTCCCCTACTCATTCAATTGGCCAATGTCCTGCTACACCACAGTTCCCAGATCTAGTGGTGGAACAAGCTCATGCTGCCCAATCATTTGGACAGATGCAGTCAAATGAATATCCATGGAGAGGGCACCCCAATTTAAGGTGGAGTCAGGGGAATTATCAATCACAACAGCAGTAGCAACCAAAGAACCAAATGCCTTTCAAAACTGCGCAGCCTTATCAGCAGAATTTTTATGCCAAGCCAAATTTTCAGCAGCCCATACCACAATAACTCACATGCGAATCGCTCCGATTCAAATCCCTTCCAGGTCCCCTTCTTTTGAAGATCAAGTCCTAAATTCACTCCAGAATTTAGGATCTTTAACTCAGACTGTGAACTTTCACAGTCAGAGCATAAAGAAGATTGAAGAAACATTGGATCAGCTTTCAAATACTTTGGCCAAAAGAGAGGAAGGAAAGTTATCCAGCCAACCTTTGAACAATCTCAATGGACAGTTCATGGTTGGAGAAGCTTCTATTTCACATGAAGAAGTAAAAACTGTCACAACTTTGAGAAGTGGAAGAATTATAAATAACAAAGTGGGTACTGAAGAAGAAAAAAATGAGGAAAATGATAAAGATATGCAGCAAGAGCAGCATAATGTTAACAGTGGGGGTGCTGATGTACCTCAGAAAAATCAAACAAATAAAAAACAAAAAAATAAAAAAGATTCTGATAATACTTCTAAAGCTGTAGATGAAGGACTAGTTCCTCATTTACCATTTCCTCATGCAATGAAATCTGTATCCCCTTTTGATAAAGGGAACACAAAAATAGATGAAATGATGGAGACTTTCAAGCAAGTCAAGATAAATCTACCTTTGCTTAAGGCAATCAAACAAATTCCAGCATATGCAAAATTTTAGAAAGATGTTTGCACTCACAAAAGACAGTCTAGGATACAGTTATCCAAGAAGGTCTTTACTGTGGAAAGAGTTAATCAGGTGTTGTCTATTGCCACACCTCCTAAACTTCAAGATCCTGGAATCCCCACAATCCCTTGCATTATTGGGGAACATACCATTGAAAAGGCTTTATTAGATTTGGGTGCTAGTGTCAACCTACTTCCATATTCTGTATATGAGAAACTAGGTTTGGGAGAATTAAAACCCACTCATGTGGTGTTACAACTAGCAGACAGATCTGAAAGAAAGCCAGTTGGGATGATTGAAGATGTATTGGTGGGAGTAGATAAATTTTTCTATCCTGCTAATTTTCTAGTTTTGGACATGGAACCTACCAAAAGCAAAACTTCCATCCCTGTCATTTTGGGAAGACCATTCTTGGCTACAGCAAATGCTTGCATTCAATGCAGGTCTGGTATCATGAAAGTCTCTTTTGGAAACATGAAGGTAAAATTAAATGTTTATAATGCAGTCACACAGCCTTAATTCAGCTCTGAGGAATGTTTTCATGTTGATCTATTGGATGAACTGGTAGAAGGGACTTTACAACAGTTTCTGCAGTGTGAAGATTTCACCACAGATTCTAAAGATGCTTGGGGAAATTCTGAGGAAGAAATAGTTTGTACCTCAAAGTCTGAGGAAGTAAATGTTGTGCAAGGAACTCATAATCAATCAGCAAGTTTCTCTTCTTGGAAACCTGCTACTCTTCCCCTTCACAAACAGCTAAGGTACCTTTGTTACCTTCTTTTCTCTGCCCACCTGATTTAGAATTGAAACAGTTGCCAGAAAATTTGAAATATGTATTTTTAGGAGATCATAAATCATTGCCTGCGATTATTTCTTCCTCCCTCACAAAGGAGCAGGAGGAAGAACTATTGATTATTTTGAAACAACATAGAAGGGCAATTGGCTGGACTATTGCTGATTTGGGAGGAATCAGTCCAACTATTTACATGCATAAAATCCATTTGGAAGAAGATGCAAAGTCTTCTAGGGAAATGCAAAGGAGGTTGAACCCTCATATGCAAGAAGTGTCATGAAAGAGGTTGTTAAGTTGTTGGATGCAGGGGCCATTTACCCCATTTCAGATTCAGCTTAGGTGGCACCTACACAGGTGGTCCCTAAGAAATCTGGGATCACTGTTGTAACCTCAGATTCTGGTGAGCTTATGTCAACCAGACAAACAACTGGGTGGAGGGTCTGTATTGATTACAGAAAATTAAATTCAATGACCAGAAAAGACCATTTCCCTCTCCCATTCATTGATCAGATTTTAGATAAGCTAGCAGGAAAAGCTTATTACTATTTTCTTGATGGTTACTCTGGTTACAACCAGATTCCTGTGTACCCACAAGATCAGGAAAAGACCACATTCACTTGCCCTTTTGGCACTTTTGCCTATAGGAGAATGCCTTTTGGTCTTTGTAATGCTCCTGCTACCTTTCAAAGATGCATGTACTCCATTTTCTCTGATATGATTGACCAATTTATGGAAATTTTTATGGATGATTTTTCAATCTACGGAGACAGTTTTTCCCAGTGTTTACATCATCTCAAATTGGTGTTACAGAGATGTGAAGAAACCAATCTAGTTTTGAGCTGGGAGAAGAGCCATTTCATGGTCACCCAAGGCATTGTCCTTGGCCATGTTGTTTTCCACAAGGGCATTGAGGTGGACAGAGCAAAAATTGATTTAATTGCACATTTACCACCTCCCAAAACTATTAAACAGATCAGAAGTTTTCTGGGACATGCTGGATTTTACAGAAGGTTCATTAAGGACTTCAGTAAAATAACCAAACCTCTTTGTCATTTATTGTGCCAAGATGTCCCTTTTGTTTTCAATAATGAATGCATGAAGTCATTTGAATTCTTAAAAAACTGTTTGATTTCAGCTTCAATATTGCAGTCTCCAGATTATTCACTACCTTTTGAACTGATGTGTGATGCATCAGATTATGCTTTGGGAGCTGTCCTTGGACAGAGAAAGGATAAGCTGCCTCATGTCATAGCTTATGCCAGTAGATCAATGATTGATGCACAACTCAATTGCACAACAACTGAGAAGGAGTTGCTGGCAATTGTTTTTGCTTTAGAGAAATTCAGGTCATATGTCTTGGGTTCACAAATAGTGGTGTTCACTGACCACTCTGCCTTGAAATACCTTCTGTCTAAGAAGGACACCAAACCAAGATTAATCAGGTGGATCCTCCTATTACAGGAATTTGATTTACAGATCAAAGATAAAAAGGGTGTGGAGAATGTGGTGGCTGATCACCTGTCTAGAATTTTAACTGCTGAGATTGATAGGCTGCCTATCAATGAATCTTTCCCTGATGAGCAACTTTTTGCTATTAGTATACGCACCCCTTAGTTTGCAAACATAGTCAACTTTTTGGCTACTGGAAAAATTCCTCAACATTGGAATAAAATGGATAAAGATCTTTTCTTCTCCAAGGTTAAACATTTCATCTAGGAAGATCCTTATCTGTTTAAGAGTTGTGCAGACCAAATAATAAGAAGATGTGTCCCTGACCAAGAATTTCATAGAATACTTTCTATGTGTCGTGAACAGGCCTGTGGAGGTCATTTTAGTGGAAACAAAACTGCTGCAAAGGTTTTGCAGTGTGGATTTTATTGGCCTACACTTTTCAAAGATGCTCTGCAGACCTTTGTAAGTCTTGCTTAATCGCAGAATTGGGAAGCATTTCCAAGAGAAACTCAATGCCTTTACAGCCTATTTTGGTAGTTGAATTGTTTGATGTTTGGGGGATAAACTTCATGGGTCCCTTTCCTCCTTCCAATGGGTGTAATTTCATTTTAGTAGCTGTGGATTATGTATCCAAATGGGTTGAAGCCACAGCCACTAAAACCAATGATCACAGAGTGGTTCTTAAATTTTTAAAGGATCACATTTTTTCCAGGTTTGGTTTTCCCAGAGCTATTATCAGTGATGGGGGAAGCCATTTTTGTAATAAACATTTTAAAACTTTATGGAAAAAATACTCTGTGACTCATAGAGTAGCTACTCCATATCATCCACAAACCAGTGGACAAGTGGAGATTTCCAATAGAGAAATCAAACATATCTTTCGAAAAGACCGTGAAGAAGGACAGAAAGGATTGGTCCTTTAAGCTGAATGATGCATTATGGGCATATAGGACAGCCTATAAAACCCCAATTGGCATGTCCCCATTCAGGTTGGTCTATGGCAAAGCATGCCATTTACCAGTGGAGTTAGAATATAAAGCCTTTTGGGCCATTAAAACATTGAACATGGATCTGATTACTGCTAGTAATCACAGGAAATTGCAACTTGCTGAGTTGGAGGAGCTGAGAATGGATGCATACACAAATTCAAGATCTTACAAAGAGAAAGTCAAAGCCTTCCATGATAAAAATTTGTTGAGAAAAGAGTTCACAGCTGGCTCTAAGGTATGGTTATTTAACTCAAAACTTAAGTTTTTTCTGGAAAGTCGAGATCCGTATGGGAAGGGCCATATCATCATTCATGCATCTCTTCTTCGAGTGATCCAAGTAATGGAAGAATCTTGAAAGTAAATGGTCAGAGGCTCAAACCATGCATTGAAAATACCCAGGAGCCTGTGCTGCCCATCTATCATCAAGAGCCTCCCCAAATCTGATGGTATACAACTGTACAATATGTTTTTATTCCATAGTTTTTGCTTAGTTTTTTTGTTCTCTGTTTTTATTCATGTTTGTTCTCTTTTCGCAAGGTCTAAATATGTGAAAAGTTAAGTCGCAAAGTAAAAATCGTCTTTTCGCAAAGTTCAATTTACTTTTCGAAAAGAATCTGGATTTGTAACGAACTGCTCGAAATCAAGGATTTGCTTTTCGAATAGTTGTTTCTGAAGCCATTTTCTTTTTGAAAAGTTGTTTCTGAAGCCATTTTCTTTTCGAAAAGTTGTTTCTGAAGCCATTTTCTTTTCGAAAAGTTGTTTCTGAGGCTATTAGCTTTTCGAATGGTACTGATGCCATTCTCAGTTGTAAAAAGGCCTGTTTTGGAACTTTTCGAAAACTTAAAAAGGACTTTGCGAAATTAACTTTGAGCATATTTAAACCCTTTCGAAGTAAGGTTTTCATATTCGAAAGCATTCTGAGAACGTCCTATTCCACAGAAACCTTATTTCTTTCTTTCCTTGCGTGATTTTAGAATTCAGCCACACTTTTCTTCACCTTTGTTCGATCATTTGAGCTTTCAGAGAAGGATTTTAGCTTCTGGTCTGGTGGATCTCAGCAAGCAAGCAATACGTTCAACCCAAACCCTAGATTTCGGTATTTTTCTGCGCATTTCCTCTGTTTATCATTTGCAAAGTTTGATTGTGTGTCAGCATTTGTTGTGGGCATTTTTATACACAACTTTAGAATGGGGAAAGCGGAAAATCATTATATGTTCCCAAAATCTTACGCTAAGAAAATTAGTAAACCTACCCAAAAGGAAAAACCAAAACTTGACCAAAAGAAAACTATCAATGGATAAAGCGGATAGGATTGAGAAAGGAAGAAAGTTAGACATGAGGAACCCATCCCTGCATTGCTAGTCCACGAGCACAGGCTTCCTCCTCTGCCTATGCATTTAGTACAAATCCATTCATTGAAGCTCGAAGCTAATTCACAGCTTATTGTAAACTTTTTAGTTAACAAACCATCGGCTATCTTTAAGATACATGAGGATGCCTCACTAAGCAATATCCTTACCCTCTTGCCAAGAAAATTTATCCGAATGGTGAAATTATGGTACCAAAACACAGTAAAAGTAATGTAAAAGATCTTGACGTCCCTACTCTTGTTATCTTTATTGATGATTGTGATCTAACTGTCACATATGAAGACATTGGGATTGCTTTGGGGATACCTTTTCAATTTGATCCTTCTGGTCCATTGGCTGCACCAGAAGCAGCCTCCTTCAGAGAAATGGCTGCACATTTAACCCAAGGGATCATTGGCACTGGACAGTCCATAATGAGGAGAGTCCTAGCACCTCAATTTTTATTAATGGATTCAATTTTGAGGGGAAGCTTTTATGTCACCGGGCACAGCCAAGAATGGAGGACACCAATTTTAGAGGCTCTCTTTCACTTTTCTAAGGGGCAGTTTTTCAATGCCCCTATATTAATTTTTGAAGCCATAGCTGATATTAGTGCCAAGTTGAAAAAAGAGCAGAAATTAGCTGGAATCCAATTTGGTAGATTGATCACAGCCCTACTAAGAGCTAAGTTTAACATTGATGATCAGGAGCCATTTGAAGTCATAGCCCCTCATACTTTTGGGAAAAAGGCTTGGACTACAAGCCAAGCAATGCTGAAAAAACTGAGAGAGGAAGGTGAGCCTGCACCTGCAATTGCTCTAACTGCATCTCAGCATAATGAACCTCGCCTCTACAACTCCCTTAGAACAAAGCTAGGCTGCGGACCACAGGTGACCAGCTCTTTAGCTGCACCCATTCTTGAAGAAGCTCCTTCCCATGGTAACCTCTTTCACCGCACCAATTCTTGAAGAAGCTGGCCTTTTACCCTCCTCACCTAGTCCAGCTCCTGCCACTTCACCTATCCCAGCTGTCCCATCTCCCATACCCACCATTATCCCAATTGCAAATTCCCCCTCTACACGAACCACTCCAACCATACTCACACCACCAATTTCTCCCACCAATGCCCAAGATTTGGCCACAGATTTTATTGCACAATCTCCTTGCACTCCTCTGCTCCAAAGCCTCTCAAGTTCACCTGCTCCTTCAGCCCACACACCTGAAGTATCCCATACCCCTGAACCTGAGCCTTTCACTACAGAGGCTTATTCCTCATTAATGGGGTCTATTTTTGAAAACGTTGGGCTTGAACCTGTCCCTATACCTGACCCTCCTCATTTCACTCACTTGCCTACTTCTCCCTTTACAGCCATTTCACCAATTGCACCTCCACCATCCACTTCAGTTTTACCAGTCTCTGCTATGCATACCTCCCCCACACCTGAATCTATTAGCCAAATACTTACCTTCCTCCAATCCATCCAAGCCCAACTACAGATCAACACAGAAAACCAGTCTGTGACCAATAACCTTCTCCAAACCTTAGCCTCCACATCCCACACAACTACCATTACCACTGTACCTGCTGTTGATGACCATGCTACCCAAACTGAACCTGAGGTAGTATTGGTTGATCTGCCCACCCTCACCACCTCGCCCATGCTACCCAAATCGAACTCGTACCTCTGGTTGAGTCCCCTTCACCACTCCTCACTTTCTCTGATCAAGCCAATCAGACCGACCCTGAAGTCATCGTTCTGGAAACTTCTTCTCCCACTCCCACAGCTGGGATACCTTTGGTCCCCTACCATTCCATTCCCCTTCCCAGATCTGCCACCCTTAGAAGGGCCATGGAAGAAAATCCATATATCTGTAGAGATGTCCACAAGGGGTTAGCTGATTTGCAAGCTTATATTAGAACCCCTTATGAAAACTAGATTCGAAAATTGGAGCTATTCATGAAATTTGAGAGAGAGAAAATGAAGGACCTGCTGGGTCAAACTTTTCAGATGGTTAGGAGTGAGCAGCACAAGGTGACCATATTGGAAGCACAGCTTGACCAGAAAAAACTGAGGACTATTAGACTTGCAAAGTACATTGGCCTCACCAAAAAGATCAAATCAGAGGAATACACTGAGCTGCAAAACACAATCCAGGAGAAGGCTAAATCAAGTTCGCATCTAATCGATTCTAGTTCTGACTCTGACAGTGACTCCAGTTCTGATCCCATTGAACCAACTTATGATACAGATTTTGACCCCAGTTATTAGATCACACTGTACTTATCTATGTTATAAGTTTGTAATATAAAATTCTGGTTCTTCTTGTGCAATTACTATGCATTTCTGTTCTTTCTTCTTGTCATTATAATTTTTTTTTTTATTATTGCTTTTTTTCTTTGCTTTGGACCAGTGCGGATCCTGCTCCCCTTAGGTTTGAGGGTGTGGCAGAAATGTCAATAATTGAGTTAACATCAATGCAGCTTATGATCAGTGGAATTTTTGAAAATGAAGTATACTCACACCTGCTGTTTTGAAAAATGAAGAAGTAAAAAAAAAAAAACTTTTTGAAATTAATTTCTAGTGTAATTCTAATACTTTCATGAAGTGAATGTCAGAAAATTTCCAAAAGAAAATTGATATTTTAGTAAACCTAAAAAAAGAGAAAACAGTGATGATATACCTCAGGAATTTGATAGAAAACCACACCCAGTGAGGTTTGGGCCTGAAATGTATTCTTTGGAGGTATGAATTGGCAATTTTTTTTCTGCTCTAGGGACTTACTGAACCTGCTTGCTTTCAATAGAAGTTACACATATCCAAATTGAAATAATTTGACAGCAATCGTGATATTAAAGACATGATGTAAGGCCTCCTTTTGGACAGTTTGAAACTTAAAAAGCCCCACCTTTTGAAACTGCCCATGATACACACCATTTGAGCTTTACAAATCTATGATTTCTTTGAAACCTCATCAAATAACCTCATCAACTTCATTTAGTCTAACCCTCACTCTGAGAAGTCAGAAGGTAAAGGGAAGGAAGCTGAAGAAAGGAGAATTGAGTAACAGTTTGACAAAAGAAGAAGAATAATAATTGAAGGCAATGATGTATCAGCAGAAGAAATGGGGCATTCCAGTCAATACTACTTTGAAAAAAAAAAAAAAAGTAGGGAAGGCATTTCATTGGAAGTTTGAAAAAGAAAGAGAAAAAGATGGCTACTTTGGCTCTAGAAATTCAAAGAAGAAGATGAAAATATGCTGAATTAAAGAAGGTGTGTTTATCACCTCCTTACCTTGACTGACTTCTCAATTTTGAACTCCATTCCACCCCTTTATTCTTGATAAATTTCACTCATAAGCCACATTACAACCCAAGTAAAGTCCTTACTGATCAATGATGGATTGAGCTGTCACATGGAGATAAGGATTTGTGTAATCTATGGTGAAAAGAGCAGTGAATTCAGAACTAAAACGCAATGCCTGTGCTCATGCTTACAGTCCTATTTGTGGGCTATAACTGCTCTTGAGCCGTGTGAAATAGGACAACCCTCTTACTTACACATTGAGTGAAAACCTGGTGAGAGTTGGGTTTGAAATCGACTTATTTGGGGTAACATCAAAGCTGGATTCTCAATTAGAAGGCAAGCTGTTCATTAATTTTTCTTATAAATAACTTTTTGACACAAATTGACTGAATGGTAAAAGGAATTACAGTAGAATTTTAGTTTTGAACTGATGTTTTCTTGAAAATCTTCTTACAGCATGACTGATGCAGGTGGGAATAATCAGATTGGATGAAAGTTTGTTTTAACAGAACTGCATTGATCTTAACTGATTGATTGGCGAAGTTTGTGGGTACCTTCACTGAAAACCCTCAGGAGACTTCACTCCTCCCCTAGGGATCACCTAGGGGTTTAAAAGGCTTGTTTTATATGCTAAATGCAACTGTGTTCCCTACATAAGTGGCTTTTTATTCTTTTTTTTTTTTTTTTTTTAAATTTTGACTTTGCTAAGGGACTAGCAAAGCTTAGGTTTTGGAGTGTTTTGAGAACCAGAAAATACCTTTCTCCACCCTTTAACCTACGCCTTGATAGACCCTTGAGAGAACTAAATAAGTGTTTTAAGTGCTTGTGTTACAGCTAACAAGAAAGACAGTCTTAACCATGAAAGCAGCTTAAAAGTGCCAAAAAGATGATAATCCATGTCGATCCAAAGGAAGAAAGAGAAGGGACAATCTCACTAGGTGTTAAATGGCCTGAACTGAAGAGGCAAAGACCTGGTCTGAAGCCAGAAAAGAAATGTGGAGCAATTCGAACAGAAAAATGCACTACAGAGTGTTTTTTGAAAGGAATCTGAACTTTTCGAAAAGAACCTAAACTCTGTGAAAAGAACTAAAAGCTCCAGGCTTAGTTTTCGAAGAGCACCTGAACTCTTTGAAAGGATGATTGACCTTTTCGAAAAGAAGAGAACTCCTTTCGAACATAACCTGAACATTGAGAAAAGAGCTTCAAGAGTCGCAGTACCTTGCGAAAAGTCCCCTAAACTATGCGAAATGGTATTCTGGAGATTCCCAGCTTTTGCAAGGGTAATTCAGTAATCTTTTTCACGCGTCCCAATGCATTTAAAAACCTAGGGGCATTTCAGAAGATTCTAAGCATGAAGCGAAGGCATATTCCACCCCATGTGAGCACCCAGAGATGAAATAACTTGGCGGGAACTTCTAGAAGCTTTAATAGATTTTCAAAATGCATAATAGAATTGATGCTTATGTCGCCTGATTGGCTGAACCAGATCGAGCAATTCTGATTGGCCAGAATAGATCTGGATCCTTGTGTTCGACTACCATTGGTTGATACAGATCTGAGCACTTCTGATTGGTTGATACGCATCTGAGCTAGACCTAGGGAAAACTATAAATAGATGAACCATTTGCCCAATTTGGGCATCCAGATTTTGAGTTTCATTCCTATTCCCCCATTTCCAAATCAGATAGTTTGTCTGAAATCCCTGTAATAGCCTCACTTTTACTTGCAATTGAGAGCTGTGAGATACTTCTGTAATTCAAAAGAGAGTTGTATTCAAGACTACAAATCTGAGAGTTGTCTAAGCTGTGCTCTGTAATTGTAATGGTGAATTTGAAAAGGTTGCTGTAAACCATACATTCTCAATTGGACTCATGTTAAGGGTTCCCTCTGATCTCCTTACTGCATTAGACTCCTTTTGATTTACTATTTTTCATGCAATTTCCCTTGATTCATTAATCCTGTGGGAATTAGTGTTTGTAACCTAATCTCTCACAGCATTTGTAGTGACGTTTCTTGTTCTAAATTAAGGGTTTAGATTAAAGACTATTGGATGGTCTGTGGCCATTAAAGTGGACAGACCATAGCCATAAGCCTAAATCTAATCCTTGAGTTAGATTTATTTCTCTTACATCTGTGCTTGTAGCCAGATGAAGATTGGATCATTTCTCATTTGATCTGCAGTCATTCTCATTGTGTTTCAAGGACCAAATCAAAGTTAGATATTATTTCTCCATTTTTATAAGTTTACCTCAAAATTCCCCCAACTCAGATCTGGATCATTTAGTTTAACTTTTACTTTTATCATTTAGTTAATGTGACAAATTCAACCTCCCATCTTATGTGCTTTATAGATAGGATAAGAGGCCAGATCTGGTAGCTCAGATCTGGAGGTTTATCTTACATTTTAAACAAATTCTCTATGGACGATCTTTTACTCCTTTACATTTAAAACTTGCTACAATTGGCCCTGATCTTGCAGGCTAATTCACTTCTCTCTGTGCTGATATTTGTTTACCCTTTTTTATATTCCAGAATCAGTATAACTTAGCAATTGCAAATTTGTTTTCAAAACACAAATAAATCATGCACACTTAGAGGCAACAACAGTACCCACAAACTTCTTCAATAAAATCAGTTAGTACTAGTGCAACATGCTAAAACAGAGTTTAAGTGAGATAAAATAAATTCCACACCAAGTGCATCCAATTCTAGAGGATTTTCAGCAGAAAAATCATCAGTTTAAAATCGAAAATTCTGCTGTAATTCCTTCATTATCAGTTCCTTCATGTCAGGGCATTGTGTTAGAAAATTGAAACAGAGCTCACTTTTAATTTGAGAATTCTATTTTGATAATACCCCAAACAACTTTGATTTCATACGCAAATCTTACCAGGGTTGTTTACTCACAACAAAAATAGAAAGGTGTATCATTTCACATAGCTCAAGAGCAGTTACAGCCCTCAAATAGGACAGCAAGCATGAGCATAGGCAGTGCTCTAATTTTTGAAAATTTCTAATTCTTTTCACCCTAGATCAAACAGATCCTCATCTCCACATGACAGATCAATCCGTTTTAGATCAGTAAGATCTTTTTATTGGGTTGTAATGTGGCTTATGGGTGAAATTCTACAAAGAATAAAAGGGTGGAATGGGATTCAAAATTAAGAAATCAATCAAGGTAAGGAGGTGACATGTACACCTTCTTCATTTTAGCAAATCTTCATTTTCTTTTTGAATTTGCAAACTTGAAGTGATCAGCTTCATCAGCTTCTTATCTTCTTATAAATTTTCAAATGAAGTGACTTCTTTGTTTTTTTTTTTTTTTTTTTTTTTTTTTTTAACAAGCTGGAATGCCACAACACCACCAAATGTGCTTTCCTCTTACTCCACCAAATTTTAAACCTTGCTCCTCTAACCTCACTTCTCTTTCTATTTCCTAGTTTCTCAGATTGAGAGTGAACTGAAATAGGTCAAGGGGTTTTGGGTTCAAATTTTCTGGTTTTCATCAAAGAAAATTGGGATTTTTAGGGCTCAAATGGTGTGTATTAAGGGCAGTTCAAAGGTGGGATATTTTAAGCTCAGACTATCCAAGGGATGACCTTACTTCATGTCTCCAATGTCATGAATGCTGTCAGCTATTTCAATCATTAGAGCAGAAAAAATTGCCAAGACACTCTTCAAAGAAATTTTTTTTTTCAGGCCCAAATCCCACTGGTTATGGCCTTCCATCAAATTACTGAGGTGTATCCTTACAGTTTTTCTCATTTCAGGTTCACTACACATCCATTTTCTTAAAATTCTTGACATTTGCTTCATGAAAAATGTTAAAACTACAGCTCATTTCAGTTTTAAAAAGTTTTTAATTTCCTCTTTTTCCAAAAATCAGGTGGGAAATCACTTTATTTTCAAAAACTTTTTCAACATAGCTGCACTAGCATTAACTCATTTCATTGACACACCTGCCATACCCCCAAACCTAAACTAAACAGTGTCCTCACTTTTTTAGCATATTGGATGTAGCAGTAAACATCCAAGACATAATATTAAACGCAAAGGGGCACTAAAATTGCCAAACATGTAGTGCACAGAAATAAAACAACCATCACAATAAGAGAATACTAACAAGATATTTCATTATAAATATGACAAAATAGTGGTTACAAAGCAAATGCATGACAAATCTGAGAATAAGATCTACATATTGGCATAATATTCTTCTACAGATAAAAAGAGCCTCCCTCCTGACTCAGGGATATCCTCAACCTGCTTCATGTTGAAGAGGAACTGCAAGCCAGGATGGGGGGAGCAGAAAAGGAAAAAAAAGAAAAGAAGAAAATAAGAGTCAAGGGGCGGGTGGTGGAGTAGCTGAAGAAGATGGGGGTGGTGATGCAGGTGGTTCTAACTTTTGTTTTTTCTTCTTTCTCTTATTCTTTTTCTTCTCCTCCTTTTCCAAAATTCGTTGCACTTCTTCGTACTAATCCCATAAGAATTGTAAGGGGTCAGGCAAGACTGGTGGTGGCGGTGGTGGCCAGACCGGGTAGAACTTGGTCAGCAAGTCTTTGGGTTTGTTGTCTCCCATGATTGAGGTTATGGAAGGGTTGAAGAGGTCAGGAGGGAATGGATGTGAAAGGACTGGACGAGGCTAATATTTAAGGTGCATGGCCAATGGAATATGAATCGGTATAATAAATTATTCGCATTCTTCCAGGCTTAATTATTGAAAATGAAAGTGGGAATAAATGAAGCGGTGGGTACTGTATGGGAAATAGAGCGCGGACGGCATGTTGGGCTATTTTTAGCAATGGTAGTTACGTCAAGGAAGTATGCGCAATGAATGCTGAGGCCCCGATTTGTGCATAAGGATGAAAACGCGCTCCGACAGGGTTGGCTCGGTAACAACGACAAATGAGGAAGAGAGAGCTAGGGTTTGCAGTTGGTGTTGAATGGAGGAGACTGACCTAACGATAGGTTTATAATGGATGAAAAACGATTTCAATAGGATGAGCTGAGTGATTTCGATAGGATGAATTGAATGATTTCGATAGGTCAAAGCGTCCTGTCGAATGCTATAGAAGTACAACATGCAGATGGAATACTTAAATAGGTCAATCCTTCCTATCAATAGGTTCATGAAGTGCCTGATTCGTCCTTTCGATAGGTTTTCGATAAGTATCCTGATCCTATCGAAAGCGTTTGTCTGACCTTTTGAACCTATCAAAAAGTTGTTTTCACCTATCGACAAGTCTCATTGCCTATCAAAATCCTCAAATGACCTATCGAAATCCTCAAATGACTTATCGACAGGTCCCAAATGTCCATTAAAACTGCATTTTCGTGCAGTGCCCAACCTCAGCACTCAATAAACTCTTTTGTTGTGCTTCCATTCAATATGTTTTCATTATTTACACACTCCCATGGCCCCTCGATTATTTACACGATCGAGATGATGACCTAATCCTAGCAATCTTATTGTAAATGAACGCAACAGAATAAGACTGATCAAAATAAACTATAGTACATATGATACATACTGAAATCATGTATAACTTGGAGGGTCCTGCAGATCAATGGTCTCCTCAGGTGCACAGATTTTTTCAACACAGATTTTAAACCTTTGGCCATTGACTTTCATAACCCTACCATCTCTAGGATCCTTGATTTCTACAGCTCCAGATGGGGAAACATGTAAGACTATGTAAGGCCCATCCCATGTGGCCTGCAATTTGCCTGGAAAGAGTTTCAATCTTGAATTAAATAACCATACCTTGGCACCTGTGTTGAATTCTTTCCGCAGCAAGTGCTTGCCATGAAAGGCCTTGGTTTTGTCCTTGTAAATCCTTGCATTTGAATATGCTTCCATCCTCAACTCCTCAAGTTCGACTATTTGCAATTTTTTGTTCACATCAGTAGAGGTTAAGTCAGGATTTAGTGTTTTAATGGCCCAATATGCTTTATGTTCTAACTCAACAGGCAAATGACATGCCTTGCCGTACACTAACCTGAATGGGGACATCCCTATGGGGGTCTTATAGGCAGTCCTATAAGTCCACAAGGCATCTGGCAATTTTATGGACCAGTCCCTCCTATTAGCTCGCACAGTCTTCTCTAGGATGTGTTTGATTTCCTTGTTGGAAATCTCTACTTGCCCACTGGTTTGTGGGTGGTAGGGAGTAGCAACTCTGTGGGTCACAAAGTATTTTTCCAACAGTTTTTCAAAAGTTTCATTGCAAAAATGGCTACCTCCATCATTAATAATAGCTTTAGGGGTGCCAAACCTAGAGAAGATCTTTTCTTTTAAGAACTTAATGACAACCTTGTGGTCGTTTGTTCTTGTAGCTATGGCCTCTACCCATTTGAACACAGTCCACAGCTACAAGGATGAAATTATATCCATAGGGGCGAAAAGGTCCCATAAAATCAATTCCCCATATGTCAAACAGTTCAACAAGTACAGGATGCAAGGGCATAGAGTTTCTTTTTATAATACTTCCCAATTGTTGGCATTGAGAACAAGCTTTGCAATGCTGTATGGCATCCTTGAATAGAGTGGGCCAGTAGAAACCGCTTTGGAGCACCTTTAGAGCAGTCTTGTTACCACTGAAATGGCCCCCACAAGCCTATTCATGACACATGGTTAGAATGTTTTCGAACTTAGTTTCAAGTATACACCTTCTTATCACCTGGTCTGCACAATACTTAAAGAGATCAGGATCCCCCCACATGTAATATCAAATCTATGAAAAGAACAGATTTCGATCATCCTTACTCCAATGTGGGAGTATCCTTACCACAGTCAGATAGTTTACTATATTGGCAAACCAGGGCATACTTATCTCCACAGTAAAAAGCTGCTCATCTGGGAAGGAGTCATTTATGGGCAAGCTCTTTATTCCAGCATCTGCAATACTTGATAAGTGGTCTGCAACCATATTTTCAACCCCCTTCTTGTCTTTGATTTCCAAATTGAATTCCTGCAAAAGAAGAATCCATCTAGCTTTGGCCTCCTACTTAGACAAGAGGAATTTTAAGGCTGAATGGTCAGTAAATACAATAATCTTGGATCTCAGCACATATGATCTGAACTTTTCCAAAGCAAATACAATTGCTAGCAGCTCCTTTTCAATCGTGGTATAGTTCAATTAAGCATCAACCATTGATTTACTAGCATATGCCACCACACATGGTGGTTTGTCTCTCCTTTGTCCTAGCACTGCACCAATGGCAGAGTTTGATGCATAACATATCAGCTCAAATGGAAGAGAAAAATCAGGAGCTTGCAATATAGGAGCAGTAGTCAAACATGTTTTCAAAAGTTCAAAAGCAACTACGCATTCATCATTGAACACAAATGGAACCTCTTGGCATAGCAAGTGGCAAAGAGGCTTAGAAATTTTACTAAAGTCTTTGATGAACCTCCTATAGAAACCAGCATGGCCCAAGAATGACCTGACTTGTTTGACAGTTTTGGGAGGGGGAAAATGTGCTATTAGATCAATTTTAGCTTGATCAACCTCTATTCCTCTTTGGGAAACAACATGTGCTAGGACAGTTCCTTGAGTCACCATGAAATGACTCTTTTCCCAACTCAGAATCAGGTTGGTCTCCTCACACCTTTGCAGCACAAGGCTGAGATGGTGCAGGCATTGGTTAAAATCATCCCCAAAAATAGATAAACAATCCATAAAAATCTCTAAAAACTTGTCAATCATGTCAGAAAAGATAGAATGCATGTATCTTTGAAAAGTGGTAGGTGCATTACATAGTCCAAATGACATCCTTCTTTATGCAAAGGTTCCAAATGGACAAGTGAATGTGGTTTTTTCTTGGTCTTGTATCCTGAATAACCATCAAGAAAATACTAAAAAGCCTTGCCTGCCAACTTATCTAAGATCTGATCTATAAAGGGCAATGGAAAGTGATCTTTGCTGGTTTTCTCATTGACCTTGCGATAGTCTGTCTGGTTGGAATTAGCTCACCTGAGTCTGCTTGAACCACTGTGATCCCAAATTTCTTGGGCATCACCTGGGTAGGTGCCACCCATTGAGAATTCGAGATAGGGTAAATGACCCTAGCATCAAGGAGTTTAACTACTTCCTTCATTACAACCTCCTGCATCTGTGGGTTAAGCTTCCTTTGCATCTCTCTAGAAGGTTTAGAACCTTCTCCAAGATGGATTTTGTGTATGCACACCACTGGATTTATCCCCCCAAGTCAGCAATAGTCCACCCTATTGCTCTCTTATGCCTTTTTAGCACACAAAGCAACTCCTCTTCCTGCTCAAGGGTGAGGGAAGAA
The DNA here is from genome assembly GCA_021018995.1 of Chloranthus sessilifolius. Taxonomy (NCBI): domain Eukaryota; kingdom Viridiplantae; phylum Streptophyta; class Magnoliopsida; order Chloranthales; family Chloranthaceae; genus Chloranthus; species Chloranthus sessilifolius. The sequence goes on from CM037586.1 coordinate 64,151,311, forward strand.
GAAATTATCACTGGCAGTTTGTGGTTAGCTCTTAAAAAGGTATATTTCAAAGATTTTGGGAGTTGCTTTAACTCCACATCTGGGGGACTGATGAGTGAAGGCAATAGGGGTTCCTTGGAGGGTGGTGGAAGAGGTAGCAAAGCAGGGCTCCATGGGTGCTGCTTTGCTGACTTTGCTTCAGAGTTTACACTTTTCACTTGCTCAAGCTCAGAGGTGGAGGCTTTCTCTTCTACTGTTTCATTCCATAATTCCTCAAAAACATTAAACCAATCATTACCATGCAGCAGCTAAGTTAGATTTTCCTGTACAACCTCATCCAATGCATCAATGAAAAAATAGTCCTCATTCTCTAAGTGGCGTTGATGGGCTGCATTGTACACGTTTAGCTTGACTTTCATATTACCAAAAGATACTTCCATGACCCCTGATCTAAGTTGTATACAAGCATTAGCAGTGGCTAAAATGGGCCTGCCTAAGATCACAGGTATGGAAGTAGCACACTTGCTAGGCTCCATGTCCAGCACCAAAAAATCAACAGGATAAAAGAATTTGTCAACCCCAACCAAGACATCTTCAATGATCCCCACAGGCTTCCTTTCAGACCTATCAGCTAGTTACAAGACCACATGTGTGGGCTTCAACTCTCCTAAGCCTAGATTCTCATATACTGAATATGGAAGCAAATTTATACTAGGTCCCTAGATCTAACAAGGCTTTTTCAATGGTATGATCCCCAATGATGCAGGGGATAGTGGGGACTCCAGGGTCTTGGAGTTTTGGTGGGGTTGCAATAGTCAGTATTTGTTGCACTTTTTCTACTGAAAAGACTTTCTTGGAGAGATGTATCCTTGATTGTCTTTTGTGGGCGCAAGGGTTTTTTAAAAACTTGGCATAGGCTAGAACCTACTTGATTACATCAAGGAGAGGCAGGTTGATCTTCACTTGCTTAAAGGTTTCCATCATTTCCTCTATTGTGGCATGCCCTTTGTCAAAAGGGGAAGGTGCTTGCATTGCCCTAGAAAATGGCAACTGTGGGACTGCTCCCCCATTTGCAGCCTTAGCCAACTCATCATTTCTTTTTTTGATTTTATTTTTTTCTTGAGGATCCTCAGTATCTTTTTTATTCAACATTGATTGCTCCTGTTGTTCCTTCTCCATGACCACTTCTTTTTCTTTTTCTGAATTTTTCAAAGGCCCACAACCTACTTGGTTATCCACCAACCTTCCACCAACCTTCCACTTCTCAATGTGTTGACAGATTTGGCTTCCTCATGGGAAGAAGAAACTTCACCTACCACATATTATCTCCTTAGGTTGTCCAATGGTCGGCTAGGCAGCCTCCCTTCCTCTCTCTTGGCTAAAGCATTAGATAGCTGACCAAGATGGTCTTCTATCTTTTTAATGCTTTGACTATGAGAATGCACTGTCTGAGACAAGGATCCTATGTTCTGCAATGAAGCCAGAACTTGTTCCTCAAAAGAAGATGATCTAGCAGCTTAAGGGGGTGCAGATTATTGCACTGGCTGAGCCATAGGCTATTGGTATTGAGACCTTGGGAAGTAATTCTGATGGTATGGCTGAGCATTTTTGTAAGGCATAGGCTACTGTGGATGCTGCTGCTAGTTTTGAAAACCATCTTGTCTCCACCTCAAGTTGGGGTGGTTTCTCCATTGGTAACCAGTAGTAGGTTATTGTCCAAAAGACTAGGTGGCAGCCACATGCTCCATCACGAAGTCTGGAAATTGAACAGCTGATGGGCATTCCTCAAGGGAGTGAGTGGGGGACTGGCATATAACACATGCCTCCTCCACTTTAGCAGCCAAGGGTGACTGCATTACTCCCATGTGCTTATCAAATTTTTGGGTCAAATTGTCCACTTTCCTTTCCAAATCATTATGTCCACTTACCTCATACAATTTTCCTCTTGTGGTATTTTCTTTCACCATTCTAGGAAAGTCCAAATCTCTGGACAATGTCTCTCTCTGCATGGAGTTCTCACTGATAATGTCAAACAACTCCCAAGCCTCCTCAGCAGTTTTGTGGGGGTAAGTGCCACCACAAGAGGCATCGACCATATCCCTGCTTTTAGAGTCAATCCCTTGATAGAAACTTTGGACAAGTTGTCATTCAGGGATTTGATGATGGGGACATTTCTTCAGGAGTTCTTTAAATCTCTCTCAAGCTTGGTGAAAATCCTCAGTTGGATCTTGAGCAAATAAGATAATGCCTTTCCTCAAATGGCTTGTCTTGGACATGGAAAAAAACTCGGCCAAAAACTGACATTGAAGGTCACTCCAGGATTGAATACTGTTGGGTGGGAGCATTGACAACCAAGTCCTTGCCCTATCCTTTAGTGAAAAAGGAAAGAGTCTCATCCTGCTTGCTTCCTCCCCCAAACCTACAATATTGAAGGTAGTGCACAGTCCTAAAAATACATCAATGTGTTTATATGGGTCTTCTTTGATCAGGCCATGGAATGAGGACAGCATTTGGATTATGGAAGACTTGATCTCATAGTTCCCTTGAACAACAGAGAATTGAATGCAGAAGGGGGAATTGTAAAACCCTAGTGCATTGAATTCCTTCAAGGTTCTAGGTTGTTGTTTCTCACCCATTTCAGCAAATCCAAGTGCAGCAGATGTGGGTGAAATTTGTTTAGTCCTAAGGAGTCTTTCAACATCTGGATTTAATGGAACGATCTAAGGATTGAGAGTTCTCCTTTCAAACATGCACCACTCACAATCTTAATGCACACACAATGCAAAGCCAATTTAGCACAACAATCAGGAATCAACACAATGAATTCACAAATCTACAAATCCACAGATCAGAAAAATAAAAGGAGTAGAGAATGCAAACTTTAACATAGCCTCTAGCACAATGCTCCTCCTTAGGCACAGCTTCCAATCTATTACAAATAACAAAAACTACTCCAAAACAACAGAAATTGTTAACAGCAGTTAGTGAAAAACTAAACAATCTATTGCAAATTTATAATTTATACTAAAACAAGCTTAGATTTACCAATTTTAAGCACACAGATCCCCGACAGAGGCGCCAAAAACTTGTTCGGATCCTGCCTAGTGTCTAAAAAGGGGTTTAAAATCAACCAGTAAAAGGGTGTATGGTTAGCACACACCAAGGCAGGCTCACACACAGTCCTGCAAGTATTCAGGGCCTATTATAGCAAGTTTTAAAAGAAAGTAAGTACGGGTATGTCCACAGGGAAATGTGGCTGAAAATTAGGCAAATCTCTAGATTTGTGGTAGATCTGGCACCCTTCCTAATGCTAAAACAGTAAAAGAAAGAGGAGAGGTTGAAGGAGTTGTCACTTCTAAATTAAACTACAAAAACAAGTTTGCAGAAATGGATGTTAGGATTAAATCCAGAGTACAGATCTTGCAGTGAGGGGGAATTAAACATAGAAAATGGGGAGAAGCAGCTTGGAGTTTGGTCTTACTACAATTAGGTTGAGCTTCTAGGGTTACAGAGAGTTCAGAGTACACCAATCCCTCATCTGGCCATAGGCACTACTATAGGGTAGAAGAATCTACTCTAGACCAAAGGCTTGAACTGATCTTAAGGGTATGATCTCTCCACTTTAATGGTCACAGATCATCCTATAGACTTCCTCCAAATCAAAGGATTAAAGTAGAAGAATCCAATTTAGACCAAAGGTTTGAATTGATATTAAGGATATGATCTGTCCACTTTAATGGTCACAGATCATCCTAGGGATTTCCTTCAAATCAAAGGTTTCAATTAGAGCATTATAATCACTACAAATGCTGTAATTACAAGGCCACAGACACAGGAAATTGTAGGAGCATCAAATCTAGGAAGATCAAATGGCATCCAAGAGGTCTACTAGTTAAGTGGGTGAGCTATTCTCATCTACACAAGCCGATCGAGCACCAAATGAAACCAAAGGAACTATAGATCTAATTAAAACAATTAAACTAACATTATATTGAATTAAACTAACCATACAATGAAATGTCCTCAGATTTGCAGTCTATGCATCATCTAATGCTCAATAACATGCTTAGCTCTCCCTAATTATAGATTCGACCTCACCCTTTGCTGCTCTCAAGAAATTAGGCAACCATAGTTGGGCTAAAGGAAAGAATTAGAGAATTTCGCTGCAAGTTCTGGTTTTTAGAATTGATCCCCTTTTCAGACGGCTTCCTCTCCTCTTATAGCTCTCTCCTTCAACCTCAGATCTAGATTTTTCCCACCAATCCCAGCTTCCAGAATAATCCTGTTATTTTCGCCTTTATTCCCCTTATAGAAGGCTCTTTTAGTTCGTTCGCATTGTGGGAGAGCACGTGGGTCGATTAGGGTTTCCCAGGGCACTTTTAGAAGCCTCGTGCCGGTCACCAAGGTGCCTCGGTTTGCATGCAGCAGGTCACCAACTCGCCGCGTGTGCACAACAACTTTTTTGGGAAGTGTTTAGATCGATTTTGATAGGTTGAAGAGGCTTTCGATAGGTTAAAATTAAGTATTTTGGTCCTTTTGTTAGGATTCAGGATCTTATCATAAGGTTCCGATAGGTTGAATCGTTCAATTAGAGCTTCAGCCTCTGCAGCCTTCATTTGATTCTTTTGATAGGTTGAAGGATCCTTTCGACAGGTTGAGCTCTTGCGCAATTGATTTCGATAGGTTCTAAGACTTTTCGATAGGTTCTGTTCAAGCTCAGGCAACCATTCGATAGTATGCTCCCTTGTTATTTCCAACTGCACGATAGGTTCTGGATCCTGTCGAATTCTCCCCATCTTCACGATTTCTTCCTTTTTCAGCCTTTAGATCCTATCGATAGGTTGCAATAACCTATCGACAGGTTGTTTTCAGCATGTCTTTCCTTTTTTCAACGCTGCTTTGCTGTTGCTATCTGACCCAAGTGGGCATTGGTGTGGGGCCCTTCCATGTGCCATAGTTGGGTCAGAGCTATGGTGAGAGATGGACCTTCTTGTGAAGCACTTTAAGGCGGATTTCTGCACTATGACTGCTTATTACTGCTTATTACTGCTATCTACAAAACATGCTCAATAAGCACTTATTAGTCTATTCATAGGTCTATCAAAGGTCAGGTTAAAGGGTGAAAAATGGTATTTTTCACTGATTAACAGCGACACCAAATCAGTCTTGAATAGGTGCAAAAAGTTGCTTTTGAGGAATTGAAGAACTTGGAGCAAGGGCATAGTGAGTGGAGTTGGAACTAGTGAGGGAAAGGAAGAAGAAAGAAAATGGAAATCAGCAGAGAGAAAATAAGCCTCAGAGAAAAGCTGTCGAATGGCTGAATTGAGATGTCGATAGGTTTAAAATGATGAAAATTGAGTTTCGACAGGATTGGGACAAGGTGTCGAGAGGTTCACTCAATCCTGAAGGTCTCGAGAGGTTCACTCAATCTTGTCGACGAGTCAAGGCTTCAGGAAAAAACCACTTCGAGAGGTTCATAGAACCTCTCAACAGGTACCCCAAAGCTATCGATAATACACTTAAAAACCTTCAGAACCTATCAACAAGTTCATAGATCCTATCGACAATCATTTTTACTCCTTCATAACCTGTCGATAATTGACTTAAACCTCTCGACAGGTCCTAGATCTTATCGAAATGCATACTGGGAACCTTCAGAACCTATCGAAATGTTCGCCACTCCTCTCAATAGGTGGTTTCTTAGTTCAAATAGATTTCTACGCAGCTCCTAGTCCATCTATCACATAAATTTATCAATTCTTCTCAGCTCTCATTCATTTCTCCTGCATTGGAGTTGATGACACATGCTTCAAACCTACTATCTACTGACTCATGATTTGTAAATGCAACATCAAGCACAATTGGCAACCATATTTATAATGGCAATTAGATTTAAAATAAAAGCAGCAACACACACTAACAAAAATAGCATCTATGATACATAGTATACGTTGTTGAGAATTAATCACATTTTGGTGGTTCTTGGAGGTGGATGGTCACCACAGGCTCCACCACATTATCAACAAAAAGTTTGAGCCTTTGACCGTTCAACTTCATTATCCTACCATCTTTGAGATCCTTGATTTCAACAGCTCCAGATGGGGATACATGTTCTACCATGTAAGGTCCCTCCCATTTGAATCTCAACTTACCTGGGAAAATTTTTAATTTAAAGTTGAACAACCATACCTTGCTGCCATCTTTGAACTCTTTCCTCAGCAAATGCTTGTCATAGAAGGCTTTGGTTTTCTCTTTGTAGATCCGAGCATTGGAGTATGCTTCCAATCCTAGCTTTTCCAGCTCTGACAACCGGAGCCTCCTATGCATGCCAGCAGAAGTTAGATCAATGTTCAATGCTTTAATAGCCCAATAGGCTCTATGTTCAAACTCTACTGGCAAGTGACATGCCTTTCCATACACCAGTCTAAAAGGGGGCATGCCAATTGGGGTCTTATAGGCAGTCCTATAAGCCCACAATGTATCATTAAGCCTCATGACCCAGTCCTTCCTATCTGTCCTAACTATCTTCTCCAGGATATGCTTTATCTCCCTATTTGAGATTTCAACCTACCCACCAGTCTGGGGGTGGTAGGGAGTTGCAATCCTATGTATAACAAAATATTTCTTGAGCAAGCTCTCAAAATTTTTTTTACAGAAATAGCTGCCCCCATCACTGATGATGGCTCTAGGGGTGCCAAATCTTGAGAAGATATTTTCTTTGACAAATTTTAAGACAGCCTTATGGTCATTAGTCCTTGTGGCAATGGCTTCAACCCATTTGGACACATAGTCCACTGGCACAAGGATAAAACTATACCCACATGAAGAAGCAAAAGGGCCCATAAAATCTATTCCTCAAATATTAAAAACTTCAACAACAAGTATAGCCTGTAGAGGCATGGAGTTTCTTTTTGAGATACTTCCAATTTTTTGGCATCTGTCACAAGCTTGACAATGCTGCCATGCATTCTTGACGAGAGTGGGCCAATAAAATCTACTTTGGAGCACCTTGCCAGCAGTCTTATTACCACTGAAATTGCCTCCACAAGCGTATTCATGACACATGGTTAGTATGCTGTGAAAATCCTCATGGTCACCAACTCACCACGTGCGCACAGCTTCTTGTCCATTTTGTTCCAATGTGGGGGGATCTTACCCACAACTAAGTAATTCACAATGTTCGCAAACCAAGGTGTAGGGGTGCTGATAGTGAACAGCTGTTCATCAGGGACAGAATCATTGATAGGCAGCCTATCAAACTCCTCAGTTAGGATCCTGGATAAGTGGTTTGCAACCAAATTTTCCACCCATTTCTTGTCCTTAAACTCAAGATCAAAAACCTGTAATAGGAGATTCCATCTGATTAATCTTGACATAGCATCCTTTTTTGACAAACGGTACTTCAGGGTTGAGTGGTCAATGAACGCCACTATCCTAGATCCCAACACATAAGACCTGAATTTCTCTAAAGCATAGACAATTGCCAACAATTTCTTCTCAGTTGTGGTGTAATTTAACTGAGCATCAATCATTATTTTGCTTGTATAAGCAATCACACAAGGGGCCTTATCCTTCCTTTGTCCCAAGACTGCACTAATAGCAAAATTTGATGCATCACACATCAGTTCGAATGGCAAAGAAAAATTAGGTGCTTGAAGGATAGGTGCAGAGGTTAAACAATTTTTTAAAAGCTCAAAGGCTTGGAGACATTCGTCATCAAACTCAAAGGAAACCTCTTGGCACACCAGGTGACAAAGAGGTTTTGTGATCTTGCTAAAATCCTTGATGAATCACCTATAGAACCCAGCATGCCCCAAGAAAGATCTGACTTATTTCACAGTTTTTGGTGGGGGTAAGTATACAATTAGATCAATTTTAGCCTTGTCTACCTCAGTGCATCTATGGGAAACCACATGGCCAAGGACAATGTCTTGATTGACCATGAAATGGCTCTTTTTCCAACTTAACACCAAGTTAGTTTTCTCACATCTCCGCAATACAAGGCTGAGATGGTGTAGACATTGGCTAAAACTGTCTCCAAAAATAGAGAAATCATCCATGAATATCTTTAAAAATTGATCAATCATGTCAGAAAATAAAGCATACATGCACAGTCCAAATGGCATCCTTCTATAGGCAAAGGTGCCAAATGAGCATGTGAAAGTTGTCTTTTCTTGATCTTGTAGATAAACAGGGATTTGGTTATACCCCAAATATCCATCAAGAAAATAATAGAAAGCCTTGCCTGCCAACTTATCTAAAATTTGGTCAATGAAGGGCAAAGGGAAGTGGTCTTTTTTGGTTTTCAAATTGAGCTTCCAATAGTCTGTACACACCCTCCAACCAGTGGTTTTCCTAGTTGGAACAAGCTCACCCGAATCAGTTTTAATTATAGTAATTCCAGATTTCTTAGGGACCACCTGAGTAGGTGCCACCCATTCAGAATCTAAAATTGGGTAGATGACTCTAGCATCTAACAATTTGACCACTTCTTTCATTACCACTTTTTGCATGTGGGGGTTCAATTTTCTCTGCATTTCTTTAGAGGGTTTGAAACTATCTTCCAAGTGGATTTTATGCATGCATACAGTAGGGTTGATACCCCCAAGGTCAGCAATAGTCCAGTCTATTACCCTTATGCTCCTTTAAAACACACAGTAGTTCTTCCTCTTGCTCATTAGTGAGAGAGGAAGAAATGATCACTGACAATTTCTGGTTTGCCTCCAAAAAAACATATTTCAAGGTCTTAGGCAGCTGTTTCAACTCTACATCTAGTGGACATATGCGAGAAGGCAACAAAGGTGCCTTTGATGGTGGTGAAAGAGGCAATACAACAGGTTTGTAAGGAGGATACCTTTGTTGCTGGCCCCATATCAAAAAGTAAGGCTTTCACCTCTTCAATCATGGGTGTGGGGGCTTTTTCTTCCACAATCTCACTCCACACATTCTCAAAAATATCATAAAAATCATCATCATGCAGCAACTTGGGCAAAGTCTCTTCCACAAGCTCATCAAAAATATCAATTAAAAAGCAATCCTCACTTTCAATTTCACTTTCATGTTGTCAAATGACACTTCCATTACTCCTAATCTACACTTAATACAAGCATTAATAGTGGCCAAGAAAGGCCTGCCCAAAATCACAGGAATAGAGGCTGTGCACTTACTTGGCTCCATGTCAAGCACCAGAAAATCTGTTGGATAGAAAAACTTATCATCCCCAACTAATACATCCTCTATCATTCCTACAGGCCTCTTCTCACAGATTGGAAGCTGTCAGATCTAATAAGGCCTTCTCAATGGTATGATCCTCAATGATGCTAGAGATTGTGGGAACTCCAGGGTCTTGAAGCTTGGTTGGGGTTGCAATGGACATCACTTAGTTTCTTTTCTTAGCATAAAAGACCTTCTTGGATAGGTGTATCCAAGGCTATCTTTTGTGGGTGCACAATTCTTTCAAGAACTTTACATAGGCTGGAACTTGCTTAATAGCATCAAGTAAAGGTAAGTTGATTTTTACTTGTTTGAATGTTTCCATCATCTGCTCCACTTTAGCATCCCCTTGTCAAAAGGAGGTGTTTGAAGTGCATTTGAAAATGGCAAATGGAGGACTGATCTCCCATTTGCTACCTTAGCAAGCTCATCAGATTTTTCTTTATTTTTGTTTTCAATTTTTTCTTGGGGTACATCTACACCCCCTTTATTTTTTATGTGCTGCTCCTGCTGCATATCTCTATGGGTTGTTCCTTCATTTCTTAGACTATTCTCAGGCTCAAAACCAACTTGGTTATCTACCAGCCTTTCACTCCTCAAAGTGGTGACAGATTTGGTTTCTTCATTACAAAGGGCCTAAATTCTGCAGTGAATCCAGAACTTACTCTTCAAATGTGAGGGATCTAGAGGGTGCTGGGGCTGGTGCACCTTGCTGCACAGGTTGAACCATTGGCTGGGCCATAGACTGTTGGTAATGGGGCCTTAGAAAATAGTTCTGCTGGTAGGGCTGGGCATTCCTATAAGGCATCAGATGCTGTTGTGACTGCTGCTGCTGCTGGTTTGAAAAGGTTTCTTGTCTCCACCTCAAATTGGGGTGGTTTCTCTAATGATAACAAGCAGTAGGCTATTATCCAAAAGACTGAGCAACATTCATATGTTCCATCACAAAGTTTGAAAATTGGGCAGCAGAGGGACATTTCTCAAGGGAGTGAGTGGGGGACTGGCTGATCACACATGCCTCCTCCATTTTGGCAGCCATTGGAGACTGCATTGCTCCTATGAGCTTATCAAACTTTTGAGTCAAGCTGCCCACTTTCCTTTCCAAATCATTGTATCCACTCACCTCATACATTTTCTCTCTCTTGTAGTGGTCTCTCTCACCACTCTAGCAGGGGTCGTAAGGTCTCTTGACAAAGTCTCCCTTTGCATGGAGTTTTCACTAATGATATCAAACAACTCCCAAGCCTCGTCAGTTGTTTTATGGAGGTATGTACCACCACATGAGGCATCAACCATATCTCTGCTCTTGGGATCAATTCCTTGATAGTAACTTTGGACAAGTTCCCATTCAGGAATTTGGTGATAGGGACATTGCTTCAAAAGTTCTTTAAATCTCTCCCATGCATGGTGAAAGTCTTCAGTTGGGGCTTGAGCAAATGAAATAATGCTCTTCCTCAACTGACTTGTTTTGGACATGGAGGAAAACTTGGCCCAAAACTGACATTGAAGGTCATTCCAAGACTGAATACTTTTAGTTGAGAGCATTGACAACCAAGTTTTGGCTCTATCCTTTAATGAAAAAGGAAAGGGTCTCAACCTAGTTGCTTCCTCCCCCACACCAGCAATGTTGAAGGTAGTGTATAGTCCTAGAAATTCATCAATGTGCTTATATGGATCTTCTTTACTCAGGCCATGGTATGAGGGTAGAATCTGTATGATGGAGGATTTGATCTCATAGTTCCCTTGAACAGCAGGGAATTGAATGCAAAAGGAGGAATTGTACAACCCTGGTGCATTGAATTCCTTCAATTTCCTAGGTTGCTCACTCATTGTAGAGCTGTCAAAATCAACAACAAGTGTGTGTATGGGTTGCTTAGGTCTGAGAAGTCTCTCAACTTCAGGATCTAAAGGAGCAATCTCAGGATTAAGATATCTCCTCCCAAGCATACACAACAAAAATATAGAACAACATATAGAATGACAGTACAGATTTAAGTAAAATAAATTCAAAAATACACAACCAATGTTGCAGATCTAAAAACTACAGATCTAGAAATATAAACAAAGGTAAGAAATACAAACTTAAGCACAACTTGCTCCTCAAATTGGCACAATGCTCCTTTTAAAATAACAAATCTAGATCTGCAATCACAAAATTAAACTACACAAAACTACAGCAGTAATTAGTCAAACACAAAATAGGTAATAAAAATCTTAATCTAAAATGAGAAAATCTTAGATCTGCCACTCTTAAAAATACAGATTCCCCGACAGCGGCGCCAAAAACTTATTGTCTTGCTTACCTTACAATTATTAAATAGTTAAAATAGCAAATTAAGTTAACAAACTATAGCAAAGTGGGCTTGAGGCAAGCAAGCGGTCCTGCAAGAACTAGGGCTGTTGCAGTAAGCTTTAATAGGTAAGTTAGGATATGTCCATATGGAAATGTGATTAAACTATGGTAAATCTCTAGATCTATGACAGATCTGGCACTCTATCTAATTTAGAGTAAATCAAAATAAGAAGGAGGAGAGGTTTCTAAGATCTGTCACTTTACTAAGAACTATAAAAATCGAAAGCAAATTGATCCAGAACTGATTAAACTCAGATTCAAGGGAATGGAAAAGATTAAAATCAAAAGGGGGAGAGCAGCAGTTAGGGATTTTGGTCTTTACTAAAAATCAATTGGATCAAAGGCAATGTATAGAACAGATTTGCTACAATCCTTCATCTGGCTACAAGCTCAGATGCAAGGTATAAGAATCTAATCTCAACCAAAGTATTGAAGCAATCCTAAGGTTAGGATCTGTCCATTTATAGTGGCCACAGGTTATCCCAGAGATTGTTCCAATCCAATGATCTTGATCAGAACAGGTAAGTTATTGCCGATGTTGTGGGTGTTGTCCTGCTCACCTTACAATTATTAAATGATTAAAACAATAGATTAATTGCACAAATTATAGAAGTAGGGAATTAAGGTAAGCAGGCAGTCTTGCAAGAACCAGGGCTATTGCAACAAGTTTTAAAAGCTAAGTAAGGGTATGTCTATAGGGAAATGTGATTTAAGCTATGGTAAATCTCCAGATCTATGGTAGATTTGGCACTCTATCCTAATTTAAGCTAAACTAAAATAGGAAAGAGGAGAGGTTCTAGGATTTGTCACTTTACTACAAACTAAAAAAATTAAATGCAAGTGATCAAGATCTGATCAAACACAGAGAAGAGGGAAAATAGAGAAAAGGTTAAATTCAAAAGATGGAGAACAACAGCTAGGGATTTTTGGTCTTTGACTGAAAATCAAAGAAATCAAAGGCAGTGTAGAGGATAGATCTATAACAATCCTCCATCTGGCTACATGCTCAGAGGCTAGGTCGAAGAATCCACTCTCCACTAATGGATTGAAGCAATCCTAAGGTTATGGTATGTCCCTTCTATTGGACACAGATCATCTTAGAGATTATTCCAATCTATTGATCTTGATTGGAATAGGTAAACTATTGCAAATGCTGTGGGCGCTAGGCTACAAGCTCCCCATTTCTAGCTGACATCCACAGGAGTATCCAATCCAGGGAAATCAAATACGAAGAAGTGAAATATAGATTAGAATTACTTTTAAAAATCATAATTACATTGCAATAATCTAACTTATAATCCTATTGTGCTAAGATCTGCAATCTGTGTAACATACAATCCCTTACAAAGCCTCTTAAGCTCTTGATTTACAGCTCCAAACCTCACCCTAACTACTTAAAAGAGTTTAGCCAACCATGATTGGCTAAAGAGAGAATGGGGGAAGAAGGAAGAGAGAAGAAATTTTTGGAAGGAAAATGCATCTCGAATTTAGCTCTGGTTCTCTCCAATTATGAATGTCTTTCAATGTAATTTCTTTAAGCTTTTATACTCTTCTCCTCTCTTCTCAGATCTGTTCTAGCCAATCAGAGCCCAAGAGAATAATTCTATTATTCTGCACTGCTGATGTGGCTAATTTCTCTTCTAGAAGCCTTTCTCCCATTGGTCCACAATTGGTGAGTACATGTGAGGCAGTTAAGGTTTCCATTCGTGCTCAATTGTGTGCCAAAAATACCCTCAGGGTCATTGACATGCTTTGGGATGTGTGCACAAAATTTGAAAGTTGGCAGTTGCTAAAAAAGGGGCTGAGAAGTTCCCAGTTCGAGTGTCGAGAGGTTCAGGGAACCTCTTGACAGGTTCGAAATCTACTTGTTCTTCATTTCGACAGGTTCTTATAGCCTTCGACAGGATTGGATAGCTCTTGATATCTTCTAAAGACTTCTCGATAGGAATGGAGACATTTCGAGAGGTTGATTTGCACTCGTCGATAGGATTGGAGCTCATTTTAACATTATATCCAGTTCTTCATTCATCCTCTTGACATCTTATAATCCACCTGTCGACTTGTTATAGAAAATCTTATTGATAGCTTTGTAAACTTTTCTTGAGCTCTCGATAGGTTGGTTGAACCTCATGAGAACAATCGTAGCTTTAGGTGAGTTGTTGACAGGTTGCCTTGGATTGGTCGACAGGATCAACTGAACCTCTCGAGATGTAATTGGAACCTCTCAACTTTCCTTGCACCTTCAGGTAAGGTGTCGACAGGATCTTTCATTGCACTTCCAACCTCTCGACAGGGTATTTCATCCTCTTGATCTCTTCACTCTTTCACCTCCATACTTCTCGGCAGCTTAATGTGCACTTTTAGATCCTCTCGATAGGAACTAAGGAACTCTCTATAACTTCATGTGTAGCACCCGACCTCTCGACAGCTTCATGGAACCTCTCGATAGCTTGGATTTTGAGCATCAGGACCTCTCGATAAGTTCTACTTGTGCTTCCACAACTGGCACACAATCCTGTGTTACTGTTCTTCATTTGTTCAACCCTTAGCAGCCTCTAAGTGAGTTTAATCTTCATTCCTTCCAACTGCACTTAGTCCCAAGCACACCCAGTTGGGCCCATGACCTTCTCATGACTTTCTAGAGCTTTGTGGACTATTTGATTGGCTGACCTTTGGGCTGTAAGATCACATGTTTTGTAGCAAATTACTTCTTTGGCCATTTTAGGTGGGTGTCTGTACTAATACTATAATTTATTACTTATCTACAAAATACACTTAGAACACATTATTAGTCAACTCAAGGGTCCACCAAAGGTCAAGTTAGGAGATGAAAAATAATATTTTCCATTGCTTAACACACCCCTAAATCTAAGCTTTGCTAATCCTTGAGCAAAGGAGAAAGTAAAAATAATTAATGAAAATGAAAAATGCCACTTTTATAGGGAACACAGATGCATTTAGCATATGCATCAAGTCTTTTAAACCTCTAGGTGATCCCTAGTGGAGGAGTGAAGTCTCCTAAGGGTTTATAGTGAAGTTAACCCTAAACTTCTCCAATAAAATCAGTTAATATTAATGCAGCATATTGAACAAAATTCAAGCAACATAAAATCCATTCCACACCTTGTTCATTCTATTTTAGAGGATTTTCATAAAAAATATGGTAGTTTAAAACTAAAATACTATTGTAATTCCTTCACAATGAATCAGCTCATGTCAAGGTATTTTGTATGAATAGTAATGCAAAGCTTACCATTAAATTGAGAATCATGTTCTGATAATGCCCCCAACAAACCTGATTTTAGACCCAAAGCTCACCAGGGCTGTTACTCACAAATAAAAATAGAAGGGTGTCTTAATTCACGTAGCTCAAGAGTAGTTACAGCCCTCAAATAGGACTGGAAGCATGAGCATAGGCTTTGCACTGATTTCTAAAATTTTCTAACTCTTTTAACCATAGATTACACAAATCCTTATCTCCACATGACAGCTCAATCCATTTTAGATCAGTAAGGACTTTTTATTGGGTTGTAATATAGCTTATGGGTGAAATTTACAAAGAATAAAAGGGTGGGATAGGATTTAAAATTGAGAAATTGTTGTGGACTCCTAGTGTGCTTTGGTTATTGTGTGGTGGAAACCAAATAAAAATAAAGTAAAATAAAAGAATAGATTCAACACAACTAAAGTAATCCTAGACCTACAAGATGCAGGGCCTGTTATAGCAAGTTTTGATAAGTAAGAGTTTATCCTACAGAGAAATTGATCTAGAACCCAAAATGGGCTATAATAGTAGCCCTCTAGATCTGGCTACAGATTTGACAATCCTAAAGAAAGGGAGTTGGGTATCACGACTACAATAAATTAATCCTAACAACAGAGAAATAAAATGCAGCCCTATCCTAAAGAAAGGGTTAAGAAGAAGATGGTGATGGTGTGTCAAAATAAAATATAAAAAATGATAAGAAGTAAGCAGGTTAAGTTTAGAGTAAAAGCAGTAATGTAACTCAGATTTAGTCTGTTTCTACAGTGCTACTTCCTAAGACTCTATCAAAAGCCTCAACAAGGTAAAAGTATCTAGTTTAACCCATACCATTTGGGGCACTCTTAAGGCTATAGGATATCCATTCAAATGGTCACAGCCTAACCTATAGAGTCTGTCAAATCCCATTAGTTAAACCAGAAATTACCAATCTAGTCCAGAGGTGTAGACTGATCATTGCCCTAGCCACTGGACCAGATCAAGCCATGAATACTATTGCAACACTATGTAATGCCAGTGCTACAAGCTCCTTAGATCTGCGCACAAATTTGGCTGATATCCATAGGTATTCCAACCCATAAGATCCTAAGTGCTTTTCCAAGGCCAACGGCTCACTGGTGCCCATAAAAAGGACCATGCAATAGGTTGAATAGGGCTTTAGATTCAGCTGGTCATTGCTACAAATGGCCTGTAATGACTCAGCCTCAAGCTACAATTACTATAGAGAGATCAGATCCAACATCTGATGTCGGCTAGATAAAAAGAAGGGGAGCCAGTTCATGTACAAACCTCCTCACAAGGCTCTAGAAGCTCATGTGCAGGGGAGAAGATTCCTTCTCAGACATGTGAATGGATAATACCTTAGGGCTTTACTCTGTCCACTCGAATGGTCACAGGGTATCCCATTGGTCTGTCCATACCAGATAGATATGAGCAAGAACATGAAAACTGTTGCAACCACTATGGTCCACAGGCCTCTGAGCTCCCTAGATCTCACTACAAATCCAGATTGCTTTCCATGGGGCTATCAAACCAAGGGAAATCAGATGGTAAATAATAGATCTACTATAACCTGAATGGGCTAGTCCAAAATACATGGATCCTATAGACATCTAAAGAAACCATCAGATCTTTAGATCCAATTAGGCATTAAAACAGTAATCCATTGATAAACACAAAACTTACAATGAACAGTCTCCAGGCTACAGCCTGTACACAACTGCTCATCTAAAATCCCAATGTATATAAAACCTATTACAAACTAAAAGAAAACTAAACCTAGCTGCTTATAGGGGGATTAGCCAGCAAGTGCTGGGCTAAGAGAAAAGAAAAAAAGGGAAAAAGAGGTGATCAAATCCTAACCCTAGCCTGCTGGAGCTCTCAATCGATAGAGGATGAAAAGAAGGGTCGATCCTAAAACTAAACTCTAAGTGTAGCTTATATACTCTGTCCATAGGGCCTTGGCTCTGAAGGGAATAACCCTAATTTTTCTAGCAGATATGGGACTATTACATCCCTTGAATGCCTTGAGACGTGCACCTCAAAATCTGTGCCTCTGGATGTGTGTCCTAGCCTTGGGAAATTCCCAAAAGGTCCTTGAGTTATAACTAAGAAGTGGGGAGCCCGTGCTTCGCGGGGCTGGCATATGCATTCATTGATTCACGCAGTTGCAGGGCTTTCACGGAGTAGATTTTGGTTGGTGGGAAGTACTCACTCGCATAGTGGATCTTCAGTTAATCACGTAGTTTCTTTACACTGTAAGGCTATTACGGAGATGATCTGGTGCGCCTAGACTTCTCGCACAGTAGAGCTTTAGAGTCTCTCACTCTCGCTGAGTACTCACGTAGTTATGCTCCTGCGCTCGCATAGTAATTGGTAAGGCTGCAAAGTGCGCGAGATCTATGCGAGGAGAATTCTGGGCGTCTCTCTCTTCCAGGGCCATGCATGAACTCCACAAGGTGAAATTTAGTTCAGTACACACTTGAACTCGGTATGTTCTTCACGCGGCTGATTTAAGGCTTGATCTCCGCGAGAACTTTGATATCACAAATTCTGAGGATTTTAATCCCCGAGATCTTCGCGACGTCTTTACGGCTCTCCTCTTAACTGCGCATCCTATCTACACGAGGGCATCTTCCACTACATCCTTAGCTTCACGAGGGAGTTTCTCATCTCTGTGAGATCTGTCTTTCTATGCTCTGATGCATTGCACTTGTTGATATTGCAGTTTCTCCATTCTCTGTCAACTTCATTCATCCGCTAGGCTTTTGGTCAATGGTGACCAGCAATAAGTCACCATGGTGAGCACTACCAGGGTGTTCCATTAGGCTTTGGTTCAGCTGTCATCTTTGCATGTCTTCTTCCTCTTCTTTGGGCCAATAAAGATGGATTTTGTGTTAAGCTGCACAAATTATTGCTAACTACAAAACACACTTAACAAATGATTATTAGTCTGCTTCAAGGTCTGTCAAAGGCTAGGTTAAGAGGTGAAAAGTGGTACTTTTCAGTGAATAACACACCCCTAAACCTAATCTTTGCTAGTCCCTGAGCAAAGGAAAATTTAAAACTATTCTAAGAATTTAAATGCGACTTTCGTAGGGAGCACGGAGACATTTAGCATATGTACCAAGCCTTTTAAACCCCTAGGTGATCCCTAGTGGAGGAGTGAAGTCTCCTGAGGGTTTTCAGTGAAGATACCCATAAACTTCTCAATAAAACAGTTAACAGCAGTGCAAAATTGTCAAGTTAGCTGTCAATAAACAGAGCATTAGTTCACCTTTGATTCAACAAAAGAAAATATAGAGGAATTTGAACATATGATTATGCACAGACATTTTCTCATCACAACTTCTACATAGATGCACATCATTTCCAATTAGCTCATAGCAGGGGAAAACATCACACGTAGGTCAGTAATGAGTTCATCATTAATTTAAAAATTAGGGTATAGGTCATGCCCAAATACAGTCAACATCAGACCCAATGCTTACCAGGGCATACTTCTCACAAGGAACTTTGAGGGTTTCCATTTTCTCTCAAGCTCAAGAGTAGTAACAAGCCCCAACTGGGTCTATAAGTATGAGCATAGGCATAGCATCTGAGTTCTGGCATCATTGGCTAATCCTTACCATAGATTGGACAACTCCTTGTCTCTGCATGACAACTCATTCAACTGTGGATCACAAAGACTTTTAACTGGGTTGTAATGTAGCGTACGGGATAGGTTATAAAGAATGTGTGGTTGAAAAGGGATTCAAAATTAAGAAATTAGTAGGTGAAGAAGGTGATTCATGACTTCACCTTCTTTAGTTCAGCACCTTTCCTTGTCTTTAGAATTATTCAGACTTGAAGTGGCCAGCTTCTCCTCTTATTTTTTTTATTTTTTAAGGAACTTTTCCTCTTATTCCTCTTCATTATTATTTTCCTTTCTTTTTGGATATATTTTTCTTTTTATTTTTCTTTTTCTGACTTGCCACCTTTCTCCTTAGCAACTACACTACTCAGTTTTAAGTATCCCTTCTCCATTCACCCAATGTTGACCTTATCTTGTCCATCTTTAGCTCCTTCTCCTTTACCTTCTGATTTCTCAGAGTGAGTGTAGGTTTGAATCAGGTCCATAGGTTCAGGTACAAGTACTCAGGTGTATTTTGACGAAAATTAGAAATTGAGGCTCAAAAAGTGTGTGCACAAGGACAGTTAATTAAGGTTTGGTTTGTTTAAGCTCAAACTATCCAAGAGAAGGCCTTGATCCTTTCCTAAGTGTCATGCGTGTTATCAGTTGCTTCAACTTACAGGTGCTTAACTTCTAGTGAGGGAACAGACTCAGGCAGTCCTTAGGGGTAGAAGAATTGCCTCAATTACTCCTCAAAGAAAGGAAAATTTTTTTGTAGGCCCAAATCTCGCTAGTTATGGTCTTCCATTGAGCTTTTAGGCATGTCCTTACCTTTTTATCTCTTTAATGATTCACTAAGTACTAATACAAATGAGTTTTCTTGGTGTTCACATCATGGAAATGCTAAAATTTAAAAGCTTGTGATGCCTCAAGATCTGTAAAATATAGTTTTTTATGATTCTTAAGTGAACATGGATTCATTTCTATCTTACTCACTTGATTATGCTACACTTAAGTTAACTGCTTCATTGGCAAAGCCTGCCAGACCCCCAAACCTATGAGGAGCAGTGTCCTCATTGATTCAAAGGTGGATGTGAATGTGCAGTAGGCTCAAGACATAGGGATTAACAGAACAGAAACTACAAGAGGGAAAAACACATAAGAAACAACTTAAAAATAAACACACAGAAAAAAAGAAAGACAGACTTGAAACTAAACAAAACAAAATAAAGAGCAATGTTATTATAACAGCTAAAGTATGTACAAAGTAAGTGAAAGTAAACTGCACAAAAAAGAATGTCACACTACTTCCTAATTAAATACATGTGCACAATTTAATCATCAGAGTCCTTGGTCTCAGCAGGTGGTTCCTGGATTCCTTTCTCATTTGGTTGCTTCAAAGTGGCAGCCTTAGACAGTTGTCTTTTTGAAGTAGATTTCCTAGGCTTAGCTGTGTTATTTCTTGTTAGAGTGGGGGAAGGTTTTTGGGTAGGTTCATTGATTTTGAGTCTAGGTTTGACTGGGCTAGGACCCTTTGCATCAGGAGCTGTTTGTCGGAGAGGTACATCTGGGTTTAGTTCATTAAAAAGAGCCTTTGCCAACTCATGGTCAGTTTGTGCATTTGTCCTTTTCTCTAAAGCTGCAATAGTCACTCCATAATCATAAGCTCGCTCCTCAATCAGTCGCAATTTCTCTTTCAGTTCCTTGATGACATCCTCCTAACTCTCTACTCTATTCTTTGCTTTGTTGTATTGGACCATAATCTCTCTCCATCCTTGCTTGATTTTTTTTTCTCAACCTTATGAGCAAGCGTCAGGATTTTAATTTGATCAAGGAGGGGCTGCCATACTATAGCTTTCACGTTAGCCATGCCCTGAACTACATCTCTTTTTATGTAGGCATTGGCTTTCATGGCTCCTATGAGGGTGAAGTAAGGGGGCATGAGGGTATCAAAGATAGGATATATGGGTATATCAGCAATAGAAGAAGGGTCAACCTGTAATGGAAGGGGACTGGATGAGGGTAGAAGTGGGGTGGAGGGCAGAGGGTGAGGGACATGAAGGATAGGCTACGGGATAGGTAGTTGTGGGTCAAGTTCAGTTTGAGTGGAGGCATCTCTAAAGGTGTTGGGAGAAGTTTCTAGGATAGGTTCCATGGGTGTAAGAGTAGGTGGGGGTTAATGGATTGATGTAGGGAGAGTTGACTGTTGGGGAGGTTGGGTGAGAGCGGCATAAGTTGCTTGGATGGATTGTAAAATGTTTGGGATGGAGGTAGGGTTTGGTAAGGTGGAGTGAAGTGAATGAAGATTGGCCTCAATTGTAGCTTGGATTTGAGTATTGGCCAACATTTGGGAGTGTAGGGAAAGTAAGAGATGTAGGATTTAGGGTAAGAGGTCTAGTATGGTATTGGGTGTGGGTTTGATAGCTGAAACTGGTTGGAAGGGAGATGTGGGTCTATGAGTGAAGGTAGTAGCCTGTGGTGATGTCTGATGTGGAGGGGTAAAGTGTGGAGGGTGAGGTGAGTCTGGGAGAGGTGTATACTCAAGGTTGATGTCTCCAAGGATAGTAGATATCATGGTGGAAAATTCCTCTCCTTAAAATGACTCATGGTCATGGGAGAAGAGAATGGATGGGTCTACAGGCTCACTAGTGATAGGTACAAAAGGTGGGGAAGTCTCAATGGAATAATGTGGGACTTCGAAGGAAGGGGTTTCAGATTCATAAGGTGTGGGTATGGGTTCTGGAATGGTTGTGGTTTCAGGGATTAGAATTGTTTGGGTTATATATGTGGGATGGGGTGCAGTAGGGGTTTTGGTAGTTTTCCTTTTCTTCTGGTATGGGATCTTGATAGGTGGGCTGGAAAAATAGTTAAGGGTGCAGAAATAGGTAGGGTGGCTGTGGCTATGGTGGTTAGTGATATGTGGTCAGGTAAGGGTAGTGGGCTTGTGATGGACTGTGACGTCTGGGTTGAAGGTGGAGCTGGCATGGAGGTAGAGGTAATGGATGAGGGGGTGAGTGTGGTGATGGCTAGCACAAGTGAGGTGGAGGTTGCAGCAGCATCAACAGTAGCAACTACTTCACGAATGGTGGGGGTTGCTTCTCTCAGTAATTCCTCCCTCTTCTTCTTCTTTTCCATCATGGTGCCACTGATTATCCATTGTTTCTTCCCACTCTGTTTGGGGTTCAGTGTCGCAGTCTCCTCCTCCCTTTGAAATGGGTACTTCCCCCGCTTCAACAATGTAGTAATTAATCTGCAGTAGGGAAGGGCATGAGGTTTCTTTATTATTTTCACCTTCTCATATAAATCTATAATTCCCTCAAAAGCTAACTTGGCAACATCCAAGTAGTGGTTTCTATGAAATGATAAGAGGGCATCCGCTATGGGGTACCTCCTCTCCTGCTCATGCCTAGAGCAATATACATTTTTTTGCAACACAACATCCATTAGCCTGAGGTTGGGGTGCAGATCCCTCTTTCAGATTGAATCACCTGAGGCAGTGATCCCTCCAGTTAACTCCCTGGCTATCTCAATAATGGTGGAAGTCAAAGGAGGACCCAAGCCCCATTAAGGGTTATACCTGGTTGGTATCCCTAGTATCCTTACAATGTCTGCCTGGTTAAATAGCTTATCAAAATCATCAATTAAAACCAGCAGTGCTGGGTTCCCATCATCACTAATTCTTAAGTTCATATTCTGATAAAATAATCTTACCAATCTTGGGAAAACCAACTGCATTGAGGGCCTCAACAGGGGCACCAGAGATGCCTTTGTCAAATATTCAATGGAGGCAGAAGTCTCAGGTAGCTCCTCAAAATAGGCTTTGTCGAAAATAGTTTCAGCCTCCAACTGGATTGCTTGTATAAAGTCAGAAGGGACTCTGAGGTAATTAGTAGTTGCTTCCTCCTCAACCTCAGGAATCTCAGGGGCCACAGCTTTCCCCTTTTTTTGCTTCTTCTTTGATTTTTCAGGGTTTGTAGTAGGTGGGTGCATTCTGGCCCTCTTCTTTGGAGCAGATTTCTTCTTTTCTTTTAGAATGGTGGGCTCAATAAGAGGTGAGGGTGCCTCAGAGGTCTCCAATGTGGAGGCCTTTGCAATCCTTGCCGATTTTCTAGTGGCCACGGGGCTGCCATTGGAGAACTGGTTCGGCATCGCAACGAGGGTATCTACAAATTTTGAACCCATGGCCATAGATGCTCAATTATCAAATTTTGGGCTCACAACTTTGAGAAAATACTAATCACACTGAGTAAGCACAAAAGCTTCAAATTCTCCCCTTCATCTCTTTGATATAAATAAATCAAACACAGGGTAGAGAAAGAAAAGGAGATCGTACCAGTTGAGAGCTAGGGTTCCACTTGAAATTGTGTACAGTGGCTCAAATCCCCCCAAACCTTACTCAGAGTTATTAGGAGTAGCTGGGGAACAATATGATGAGAGGAAAATACCTGAGGTGGAGTGGATTATAAAGTAGAGCAGAAAGGATAGGAAAGGGACGTCAGTTCTTGTGCTGGGAAACTAGGGCAGACAGAGGAAATAAAGAAAATGAGGGGCTTCGCTGAGTTTATAGAGCAAATCCCGCGGTTCGTGAAGTAAAATTCTCGTGCAGTTCGCATTTAAGACCGCAAGATGTTCTGTAGCGTAGAAGAATAAACTGCCTCACATTGAAAACTCACAGAGCTAAATCGTTGACCTTAGTGCGCGAGGCCTGGTGTTGCCTCAGAAATTTATCTCGTGTGGTGCTCGCGTAAAACAACACTAAGGCCATACTTTTCTTATAGCTTGAGCTTGCGGAGGAGAAAGGCAGCTCCGCGAGGCATTTTTATAGCCATTGCTATGGCTTTTAGCACGTGAGGAAGCCAAGTGATGGCTCGCGCAGCAAATTTAAGCCTTCTAGCTCTGTGGGACAGCGTATCTTCTCAACCCTGACTTAGTTAGCTCAGTGCAGCACATGGGTTAGTGTATTCATGCTGTTATCCACCCAACTACTGTGCATGAGCACCAACCCTCAGACAGGTAATTTATTTCAATCATAAAACACATATGCCCATTTAAAACAATAGTTCATCAACATTGCAGAATTCTAAAAATAGCTTTTCAGCTCAACTTCATGCAAATTATGATAAGGGATCCTCAACCATTCATCAACAAGTACACAGCAAATTCAGCAGACAAATATGCACATGTATTCAATAACAAAATGTAAACATAGACAAAGCAACACAATCAATTCAACAATATACTAAAAACTCAACTAATAGAAGTCTAAAGAACACAAATCAACACAGAAATTTCATACATATGATACACTTATTACCAATGTTTGGATCACTAGGCACTAGCTTCCTCCGCTGTAGAGGATGCATCACCAATCATAAACTGACCTTTCGGATTTGTTAGGAGCTGACTAGGCAATTTTTCTTCTTCCCCCCTATTTAGAGCATTACAAATCTGGCCTAGCTGGTCCTCGATCTTCTTAATGCTCTGTCCATGAGAATTGATAGTTTGGACCAAGCTCCCCAAATTCTATATTGAAGCCAGCATCTGCTCTTCAAATGAAGAGGATCTAGGCTGTTGTGGGGGTAGGGCCAACAGGTTAGACTGTGGGGCAGGTAACAGAAAATTTTGTCTTGGTGGATAACCTTGATTAAACTGGTGTTGGGGTCTGTAAGGAGCTACCATTTGCTGCTTCTAGATTGAGGATATGAATCTTGTCTCCACCTTAGATTTGGGTGGTTCCTCCAAGAATACCTAGCAGGTTATTGCCCAAAAGTTTGAGCAGTATGGGCTTGCTCCATAATAAAATCTGGAAACTGGGTGGCAAATGGACAATCATGAATAGAATGTGTGAGAGATTGGCATATCAGACATGCTTCTTCCACCTGTGCAATCACCCAGGGCTGCATCACATTCATGAGTTTATCAAATTTAAAGCTCAGGTTGTCCACCTTCCTCTCCAGTTCACCTTACACCTTCACTTCATATATTCCACCTCTAAGGGTGGCCTCTTTTACCATCTTAGACGAAGTCTGGCTATCATTGCATGACAGAGACTCCTACTGCATAGAATTTTCCCTTATTATGTCAAACAGCTCCAAGCTTCCTCAGCTATCTTGTGGAGGTAACTACCACCACAGGAAGCATCCACCATATCCCTGTTCATGGAATTAATTCCTTGATAAAACACTTGGACAAGCTACTGTTAAGTAGTGAAAAATACCATTTTTCACCCCTAAACATGAGCTTTGAAAGACCCTTGAGAAGACTAAATAAGTGCTTTAGTGTGCATTTTACAGCTAACCAATTAGACAGGTCCAAGTCCGAAAAGCATCCTAAAATGATCAAAAAGCTGACAACTCATGTCAAGCTCAAAGAGGGAGTGAAGAAATAGCCTCAGCAATGGCTAAAAAGGTCCTAAAAGAGCAAGAAAAGACCTGAAGAAGAAGAAGGATCCATTCGCAAAGAAGAAATCAAGTTAAAAGTTCAAATCGCAAAGTAAAAAGTACTTTTCGAAAAGGTCAAAGTTCTGTTCGAATTGATTCTGGAGCTGTAATGAACTACTCGAAAAGAACCATGTACTGTTCGAATAGTTGAAATTTCCTTTTCGAATAGAAGATCTGGGGAGAAGTCCTTTGCGACAAGACTGTCTGAAGCCAAATTGCTTGGCGAAAAGCACTTCTGGACCCTAAACACTTTGCGAAATGGCACTTAAACTCTACGAAAGGACATTACGGGAATTACTTGTTTAAAGGGCATTTCGAATCAGACGCCCCAATGCATTTAATGACCCGAGGACATTTGGAAGATTCAATCAAGATCCAAAAGCATATTCCAACCCATGTGAGCGCTCAAAGATGAAATCACTTGGCGTGAACTTCTAGAACTCAAACAGATTTTTGAATTCCATAATGTAATTGATGCTTCTAGCTGATTGGTGAACGGATCGAGCATTTTCATTGGCCGTAACAGATCCGGATCCCCGTGCTCAATCGCCATTGGGCAATCCAGATCCGAACACTTCGATTGGTCAATTCAGCCTGTCGAGGATCAAGGGAAAGCTATAAATAGAGAAGACATTTGCCCAATTGTGGCATCCAGATTTTGAGTTCATTTCTATTTCCTCGCTTCCTCCGGATAGCTTGTCCTGCACTGTAATAGCTTCTTTTGTATTTGCTTTTGAGAGTTTCGAGAGCTATTTGTAACTCCAAGGAGATTGGATTCAAGACGCAAGTCCGAGGGTGCATCTAGCCGTGCTCTGTAATTGTAAGATTGAATTTAAAAGGTTGTTGTAACTGTTTTCTCCATTGGATTCATGTCAAGGGTTCTTATTGATCACCTTAGTGCATTAGACTCCTTTAGATTCACTACTTTGCATGCAATTTCCTTGATTCATTACTTTTAATTAGCGTTGGTAACCTAGTTAAAGCAAAGACTTGCGGATGTTCATGTTACGAATTGAGGATAGGTCAACAACTATTGGATGATCTGACCATTTAAGTGGGGATCATAACCATAAGTCTAAACCCTTCCTTAATTCAGATTTATTTCTCTTACATCTTTGGTAGCAGCCGATGAAGATTGAATCAACTTCTGTTAGTTGCAGATTCTCCATTAAAATTCAAAGCGTAAATCAGAAAGTTATTATTTCTCCATTTGATTTATTTTAATCACTTCCCAACTTGGATCCGGACTGCTTAGTTAGTTCTTTTCTTTATTTGCTTTTAGTTAAACGTGACAAAACCCAACACTCTCTTTTATCTCGCTTTCTAGATAATTATAGAGCCGAGATCTGGTAGCAGATCCGAGGTCTATCTCATATTTCGCATACAAATTCTCGTGGGACGATCTTTAATATACTTACTTTTAAAACTTGCTACAATTGGCTCGATCTTGTGCTATTGTTAGCCCTCAATGTCTTGATATCTCTTTCATAATTTAAAATTATGTAACTTAATTTTCATTAATTCGTCATTCAAAACACACATAAATCAGGCACATGTTAGGCAACAGCAAGTTTTTGGCGCCGTTGCCGGGGAATTTGTTCTAAAATAGATAGACCTATGTTTTATTCTCTTTTATTTATTATTTATTAATTCATTTTGTCTGTTGTTATCTCTGCGGGTTACAAATACAATTGCGTAAAGGAAAGGAAAGCACCTAATTCAGGTTTGCGGTACCAAATTCTCTGCGTTGTATGTTTGGTAGGAGAACTCTCAACCACGAGATTCTCCTTTTAATTGAAGTTGAAAGACTCCTAAGAAGCAGATATACACCACGAGTTACGCTACAATGGGTGACGAACCTAGATTGTTAAGAGACTACTTTGCTCACGGTGCCTATAATTCCCTTTACGCATTCAATTTCCCACATTGGAGGGAAATTATGAGATCAAATCATCAACCATCCAAATGCTGCCTTCATTTCATGGATTAAGTAAAGAAGATCCTTACAAGCACATTGATGAATTTACGGCTTTGTGCACAACATTTAACATAAATGGACTTGGTCGAGAGGCAACCAAGTGAGGCTCTTTCCTTTTCATTAAAGGACAAAGCTAGAGCATGGTTATCTATGTTAGCACCAAACAAAGATCACATCATGGAATGATTTGCAATGTCAATTTTTGTCAAAATATTTCCCAATGACTAAAACCAGCCAACTAAGACAAAGCATCATCTCTTTCTCCCAAAACTCAATCAAACTTTCCATGAGGCATGGGAAAGATTCAAAGAATCATTAAGACAATGCCCTCACCATCAAATTCCTAAATGGCGCTTGTTCAAAGCTTCTATCAAGGAATTGATCAAGGGCAAGAACATGGTGGATGCCTCCTGGAGGTACCTACCTAAAAGACAGTTGAAGAGGTTTGGGACCTCTTTGAGGTGATTGGAGAAAATTCAACCCGGCAGGAATCCTGTCAAGAGACACCGAGAATCCAACTAGGGTGAATAATCCCCAATTCACAAGAGGAAAGTTTATGAAGTCAATGAGTGGAAAGGAAAGTGGATAATTTGACCACAAAATTTGATAGTGATGGACTCATTTAAAGCTCCAAATGGGTCAAGAGTAGAGGAGGCATGTCCGATATGCGGTCCCTACTCATTCAATTGATCAATGTCCTTACGCATCACAATTTCCAGAACTCATGATGGAACAAGCTCATGCACTCAGATCTTATGGACAGATGCAATCCAATGACTACCCATGGAGATCTCATCCTAATCTCGTGGAATCGTGGAAATTACCCTAACAAAGAATAAAGAGCCCAAAAATCAAATACCTTTCAAACACGCTTTCACCATATCGTAAATTTTACAATAAACAAAATTTTACAACCTAACCCACAAAGAACCCATGCGATTCTACACCAGCCCCTCCTAGGTCCCCTGTCATTTGAAGAGCGGTCTTAAGTTCACTTGAATTTAGGAACTCTATCTCGTCGTGAACCTTCACGATGAGCATTAAAAAATTGAAGAAACTTTGGGCCACTCTAATTCATTAGCTAAGAGAGAGAGGAGGCGAGACTACCGACCTTTGAACAATCCTAAGGGGCAGTTCATGGTTGGAGAATCCTCAAATGGCCATTAGGAGATTAAAGTCGTGACCACTTTGAGAAGTGGAAGAGTAATAAAAACATGGGTAGTGAAGAGGAAAAGAAGAAGAACAAGATGTGCTGAAGCACAAAGATGATGAAAACAATGAGGTTGTTGATTTACCTAAAAACCCAAAAAATGAAAAAAAAAATAAAAAAATTGTTGAAAAGATGAGGAGGAGAGATTTGTTCCCCACCTCCCATTCCCTCATGCAATGAAGTCTCCTTTTGACAAAGGAAACACAAAAATTGAGGAAATGATGGAGACATTCAAGCAAGTTAAAATTAATCTACCTGCTTGATGCAATCAACAGTCCTGCATATGCTAAATTTGAAGGATGTGTGCACCCACAAAGGCAATCTAGGATACATTTATCTAAGAAGGCCTTTCTCATGGAAAATCAACCAAAGTACTATCAATTTGCAACACCACCTAAGATGCAAGATCTGGAATCCCCACAATCCCTGCATCATTGGGGAGCATACCATCGAGAAAGCTCCTGCTAGATCTGAGCTAGTGTCAACTGCTTCCTTATTCAGATATGAGAAGCTAGGTTTGGGAGAATTAAAACCCACTCAAGTGGTGTTGCAACTAGGCACAGATCCGAGAGAAAACCTATGGGATTGATTGAAGATGTGCTAGTAGGAGTAGATAAATTCTTCTATCCTGCTGATTTTGGTGTTGGACATGGAACCAACCAAAAGCACTTCCATCCTGTCATTTTAGGGAGACCATTCCTGCCACACAAATGCTTGTATTCAATGTCGATGCGGTATCATGGAAGTTTCTTTTGGTAATATGAAAGTCAAATTGAATGTTTATAATCTTGTTAACCAACCTCAATTTTCTCTTTGAAGAGTGCTTTCATGTTGACATCATGGATGAACTTGTGGAGGAGTCTTTGCAAAAATTCTGCAGGTGAAGACTCCACCACTAAAAAATGATTGGGAATCCGAGAAAGAAGAAAAGGAGATCAAATTCAAAGGGAGTCTGCTTTGTGCAAGGCACTCACCAACAATCCTCAAGTTCTCTCTCTCTGAGACCGCCTCTCCCTCTTCCACAAATTACCAAGGTACCTTTGCTTTGCCCTCTTTTCTCACCCACAATTGGAACTCAAACAGACTCCCAAAAATCTGAAATATGTGTTTTGGGAGATCATCAAACACTACTACTGTGATTATTTCTTCCTCCCTTACAAAGGAGCAAGAAGAGGAGGTAGTTCTAAATAAGACAAGAAAGCAATTGGCTGGACCATTGCGATTTAGGAGGAATAAACCCAAATTTGTATGCATGCATAAGATCCACTCGAAGAGGATGCCAAGCCTTCTAGAGAAATGCAAAGAAGGTTGAATCCTCACATGCAAGAAGTGGTAATGAAGGAAGTTGTCAAGTCGCTAGATCTGGGTCATTTACCCCATTTCAGATTCTCGCTTGGTAGCACCCACACGTGTGGTGCCTAAGAACTGGCATCACTGGTAGTAGCAAATTGAACTGGTGAACTTATGTCCACCGACAAACAACTGGATGGAGGGTCTGATAGACTACAGAAAATTAAATACCATGACAAGGAAAGACCATTTCCTCCCCTTCATTGACCAAATCCTTGATAAGCTTGCAGTAAAGCTTACTATCGCTTCCTTGATGGGTACTCTGGTTACAACCAGATCCTGTACAGGGACCAAGAAAAGACCACCTTCACCGCCTTTGGCACTTTTGCCTATAGGAGGATGCCCTTTGGTCTTTGCAATGCCCTCGCTACTTTTCAAAGATGCATGTATGCCATCTTTTCTCGACATGATTGATCAATTCATGGAGATCTTCATGGATGACTTTTCAATTTATGGAGACAGTTTTTTCCCAATGCTTACACCACCTCAAGTTGGTGTTGCAAAGATGTGAAGAAACCAATTTGGTTCTAAGTGGGAAAGAGTCATTTTATGGTCACCCAAGGCATTGTCCTAGGACATGTGGTCTCCCATAAAGGCATAGAGGTGGACCAAGCAAAATTGATCTAATTGCACATTTGCCTCCTCCCGTAACTGTTAAGCAAATCGAAGTTTCTTAGGGCATGCAGATTTTATAGAGGTTCATCAAAGATTTCGAAAATTTCCAAGCCACTCTGTCATTTCATCGTGTCAAGATGTTCCTTTGTGTTTACTAATGAATGCATGATGCCTTTGAGGTCCTTAAGAAATGTCGATTTCAGCTCCCATCTTGCAGGTCCCCCGACTATTCGGTGCCCTTTGAGCTGATGTGTGATGCATCAGACTATGCCCTAGGAGCTGTCCTAGGGCGTAGAAAGGATAAGCTTCCCCATGTCATAGCTTATGCCAGCAGATCCATGATAGATGCCCAGCTCAACTACACAACAACCGAGAAAGAGCTGGCCATTGTGTTTGCATTGGAAAAATTCAGGTCTTATGTTTTAGGTTCACAAATTGTGGTGTTTATCGACCACTCGCCCTAAAATACCTTACATCTAAGAAGGATACCAAGCCCAGTTAATCGGTGGATCCTCCTATTACGGGAGTTTGATCTGATTAAGGATAAGAAAGGAGTGGAAAATGTGGTGGGCGATCACCTATCCGAATTCTCAATCACGAGGATGATAGCTTACCCATTAATGAATCATTTCCGATGAGCAACTTTTGCCATCAATACCCATTCCTTGGTTTGCAAACATAGTCAACTTCTTGGCTATGGATGATTCCTCAACATTGGAATCGAATGGATAAAGATCTTTTCTTCTCACGAAGTTAAACATTTCATTTGGGAAGATCCTTATCTATTCAAGAATTGTGAGACCAAGTGATCGGAAGATGTGTCCTGACCATGAATTCTCGGCATATTGTCAATGGAGGTCATTTCGGTGGTAACAAAACAGTACCAAAAATTCTGCGTGTGGTTTTATTGGCCCACAATCTTTAAAGATGCCTTACAAGATCAGAAATCTGCAGAATCGCCAAAAATTGGGCAAGCATTTCCAAAAGAAACTCAATGCCTCTCTGACCTATTATTATGGTGGTTGAGTTTGATGTTTGGGGAATAGATTTTATGGGCCCTTTCCTCCTTCTAATGGAAATAACTTCATTTTAGTAGGACTATGTCTCCAAGTGGATTGAAGCCATAGCTACTAAATCAAATGATCACAAAGTGGTTTTGAAATTTCTCAAGGACCACATTTTTCCAGTTTGGTTTTCCCGAGCCATCATCGGTGATGGGGAAGCCATTTTTGTAACAAAATTTGAAGCTCTATTGAAAAGTACATCACTCATAGAGTAGCCACTCCCTATCATCCACAAACCCGGTGGACAAGTGGAGATTTCAATAGAAATCAAACACATTTTGGAAAAAACAAGAAAGAAGGATGAAAAGGACTGGTCCTTTAAGCTTAATGATGCTTTGTGGGCATCTGGCGCCTACAAAACTCCAATTGGAATGTCCCTTTTAGACTGGTCTATGGCAAAGCATGTCATTTGCCGTGAGTTAGAATACAAAGCTGGGCTATTAAAACATTTAATATGGATCTAACTTCACCGGTAATCACAGGAAACTTCAACTCACCGAATTGGAAGAGTGCGGATGGATGCTTATACAAGCTCAGTTGTATAAGGAGAAAGTCAAATCATTTCATGATAGGAGTTTAATGAGAAAAGAGTTCATACCGGGTCCAAGGTATGGTTATTCAACTCTAAACTTAAATTCTTTCCGGCAAATTGAGATCCGGATGGGAAGGGCCATACATCATCATCAAGGCCTCCCTCGAGTCATGGATATTTCGATCCCAAGGATGGAAGAATCCTTAAGGTAAATGGTCGAGGCTCAAGCCATGCATTGACAACACTGTGAGCCTGTCGCCCATCATCATCACGAATCTCCAACAACTGATGGTAGAAAATTGTATATTATGTTTGTACAACATAGTTTTCCGAATTTCTCTGTTTCTATTTCTTTTTCTTGTTCGCATAGTTTAAATACACTTAAAAGTTCAAATCGCATAAGCAAAAACTACTTTTCGAAAAGCCCAAAGTTCTATTCGAATAGATTCGAGTCAATGAACCGCTTTCGAAAAGAAAGATGTTCTTTTGAATAGTTAATTATGTTAACGATTCCTTTTGAATAGAAGGTCCGATGCTAAGTCCCTTGAAAATAAACTTTCGAAGCTATCTACTTGTCGAAAAGGCACTTTTGCCATTCAAATAGAAAAAAGGGCTCTTTTGGAATATTTGAAAACTTAAAGGTGCTTTATGATTTTAGCTTCAAGTATATTTAGTCGTTTGAAGTTAGCTTTGTATTTGCAAACACTCTCTGCAGAGCGACGCTCCACTAAAACCATAGCTCACTCTCTTCTCACACGAGCTCCACAAAGATATCACCGTTTGTTCCTAATTGTTTGGCGTGCTTCCATTTTTCGAGATCACGATGGGTTGGCGATCTTTACAAACAAAGCGACTTCGGTTCAAGCACAAACCTTAGATCGTGGTATTTTTTCTATCCATTCTCGCTCAATCTTTTAGAAAATCTAAATCTGTTAGCGATTGTGTGGGCTTTTGTTTTCCTCCATTTTAAATATGGGAAAGACCGAAATCCTTATGCCACTTTTCTAAAGGGCAATTTTCAATGCCCCATGCTCATCCCGGAAGCAATGGCGATGTGAGTGCCAAGATAAAGAAGAAACAGAAAATTCTTGGCCTCCTTTGGAAGACTAATTACCCTCCTAAGAGCCAAGTTTGACATAGATAGGAAGAGCCCTTTGAAGTCCTCACCCCATAACTTTGGCAAGAAAGCACGGACCACAAGTCGGGGCTATGTTGAGGAGAATGAGAGCGGGAGATCCGACATGCCTGCTCTTGCCTCGCCTGCTGTCGAACCCATTCCCGCCAGAGCACTGATCCAGAGCGCCTGCCGCTAAGCGACAAGGAACCTAGCCTGCAAGTGTGGGTGGGCCTGAACAACCACCTATGGACCCCCTCACAGTACATGAACTGTGAGTGAACTAGCACGAGTCCAAGAGATACCCTGCTGCAGGCAGGCTGACTGCTATGGAGCCTCCACCCATGCACCTCGGCCCCCCTGCCATTTTACAAGAACCATTTCTGTGGTGACCGGCTCTCTCTACACCTGCTGCACCCATTCTACCACCACTACACAGTACCCTATTCCCCACACCTTCCACCCCACACCCTTCCACATTGGAGCTCATCCAAGCCCTAATCGCACTTACCACCCACCCCAGTCACTGCCCTCCATGTTGCCTCACAAGCAACCCAAACAGCACCTGTAAGTCCTAGTGCTTCCTCCACTACCACCCAGGCTACCCAAACCACACCAACTGTAGCCTTACCTCCCCTTCCGGCCGAGATAGCTACCCAAATCGACCCTCTCTTACCCTCCCCTCCCCAAATGCACCCACTTTAGTCCCTACTTGAGAAAAGACAAAAATAAACCCTCACCCTTACTCCCTTTCCTCCCTCTTTTCCTTTTATTTTACATCAAATTTACGGTTCATGCAATTTGCTTCAATTCCTTGCTATTATTTTTTCTATTGTTTTCCCCTAATAATCGTGTGACTATCCACCACCTTTGAACCGGTGAGGACACTTCTCCTCATTAGTTAACCTAACAAGGACAATGTAATCACCTAAGTAATCAGAAATGAATTATTTTACTTAAGAATCATGACAATTAGGAAGTTTAAAATTTCTTTGCAAAATTTAGACATCATAAACCTTTCAATATTCTACATTTCCATGATGTTAGCACCATGAAAACCTACTGGTATCGACATTTAGCAAGTCATGGGAAAGAGAAAAGGTAAAGACATACTTAAAAGCTCAAGGAAAAACCATAACCAAAGTGAGAATTGAGCCCATATATTTTCCATCTCTGTTGAAGAGTGACTGAGGCAATTTTTTCCGATTCAAAGGATTAGAGGCATTAGATCCACTAGAAGTTAGGAAACTCCAAATTAAAACAAGTAACAAGACTCATGAAATCGAGGAAAAGATCAAGGCCTTCTTGGACGCTTGAACCTAACAGAACCAACCAAGAAAATTCTGCCCCTGTTGTACCCCATTTGAGTCAGAATCCTACAATTCTTCATCAAAAATACCCAAAAGTACTTTTGAACGAACCTATGGAACTAATTCAGCCTTCCCTCACTCGAGAATTGGGAGGTAAAGGAGAAAGAATCAAGATGGACCATTTCGGGCAACATCAAGAAAATGAAGAGAAAATACCTCAAAAGCAGCAATATGGTGACCGAGAAAGGAAGAGACAAACAATGTGAAAAAGTTGCAAGCAAAAAGGCAAAAAGGGACCTTATGATGAAAAATGCAAGATCAAAGAAAAGAACTGATCATCGTGAATGTGAGAATCTAAAAGAAAGAAGCTAAACTCAAAAGGTGGAGTCATGAACCATCTCCTGCACTTCACGAGTTCTCAAATTCAAACCCCTGCTCAAAGCGCCTTTCCTTGAAACTTCACCTCCATAAGCCATACAAACAAACCTAGATTAAAAGCCCTTGTGATCCAAAGTTGAGTGAGTCATGTGGAGATAAGAAGTGACCCAATCTATGGTGAGGAGATGTCAATGATGCCATTGCCTAAGAATCATGCCTATGCTCATGCTTAGATCCATTTGGGAGATGTAATGCTCTTGAGCTTGAGTGAAAATGAACCCTCAACAAAAACAGATGAGAGTATACCACGGTGAGTGTTTGGGTTGGAACTTGAGCATAATAAGTATGACTTACAACCTAATTTTTATTAGGATGATGAGCTCACTTCTTTGGCACATTTGTACAATTTTCTATGGCTGCTCACGGATTGGAAATATTGAAACATTCATGAGGTTCTTAAAATGTTTAAATTCTGCAAACAATAATCAAATTTTCTTTTCATCATTGATTCAAGAGTAACTAATCGCTCCTTGATTGCTCATTTGATAATTTTGCTTGATGTTAACTGTTTTCATGGAGAAGTTTGTGGGTACCTTCTTTGAAAACCCTCGGGAGACTTCACTCCTCCTCTAGGGACCACCTAGGGGTTGAAAAGGCTTGTTGCATATGCTAAATGCACTGTGCTTCCTACAAAAGTGGCTCTTTACTTTGTTTTTATGTTTCTTTGCTCGGGGGACTAGCAAAGCTTAGGTTTGGGGTGTGTTAAGTAGTGAAAATACCATTTTCACCCCTAAACATGAGCTTTGAAAGACCCTTGAGAAGACTAAATAAGTGCTTTAGTGTGCATTTTACAGCCTAACCAATTAGACAGTCCAAGTCCGAAAAGCATCCTAAAATGATCAAAAGTCGACAACTCATGTCAAGCTCAAAGAGGAGTGAAGAAATAGCCTCAAAGAATGGCTAAAAGGTCCTAAAAGAGCAAGAAAAAGACACGAAGAAGAAGAAGGATCCATTCGAAAGAAGAAATCAAGTTAAAAGTTCAAATCGCAAAAGTAAAAAGTACTTTCGAAAGGTCAAAGTTCTGAATTGATTACGGAGTCGTAATGAACTACTCGAAAAGAACCATGTTCTTCGAATAGTTGAAATTTCCTTCGAATAGAAGATCCGGGGAGAAGTCCTTTGCGAAAAAGACTTTCAAGCCAAATTGCTTTGCGAAAAGAACTTGAGCCAAAACACTTTGCGAAAAGGCACTTAAACTCTCTGAAAGGACATTCGGGAATTACGACTTGTTTAAAGGGCATTTCAAGAATCTGCCGCTGCTCCAATGCATTTAACCCAGGGGACATTTGGAAGATTCCAATCAAGATCCAAAAGCATATTCCAACCCATGTGAGCGCTCAAAGATGAAATCACTTGGCGTGAACTTCTAGAAGCTCAAACAGATTTTGAATTCCATAATGAATTGATGCTTCTAAGCGCTGATTGGTTGAACGGATCGAGCATTTTCATTGGCGAAACAGATCTGGATCCCGTGCTCAATCGCCATTGGGCAATCCAGATCCGAACACTTGATTGGTCAATTCATGCGAGGATCAAGGAAAGCTATAAATAGAGAAGACATTTGCCCAATTGTGGCATCCAGATTTTGAGTTCATTTCTATTTCCCGCTTCCTCGGATAGCTTGTCTGCACCTGTAATAGCTTCTTTGTATTTGCTTTTGAGAGTTTCACGAGAGCTATTTGTAACTCCAAGGAGATTGGATTCAAGACTGCAAGTCCGAGGGTACATCTAGCCGTGCTCAGTAATTGTAAGATTGAATTTAAAAGGTTGTCAGAATCGTTTTCTCCATTGGATTCATGTCAAGGGTTCTTATTGATCACCTTAGTGCATTAGACTCCTTTAGATTCACTACTTTGCATGCAATTTCCCTTGATTCATTACTCCTGCAGAATTAGCGTTGGTAACCTAGTTCGACAAAGACTTGCGATGATGTTCATGTTTACGAATTGAGGATAGGTCAACAACTATTGGATGATCTCATGACCATTTAAGTGATGATCATAACCATAAGTCTAAACCCCTTCCTTAATTGATTTATTTCTCTTACATCTCTTTGGTAGCAGATGAAGATTGAATCAACTCTGTTTAGTTCAGATTCTCCATTAAAATTCAAAGCGAAATCACGAAAGTTATTATTTCTCCATTTGATTTATTTTAATCACTTCCCCAACTTGGATCTGGATCAGTTAGTTAGTTCTTTTCTTTATTTGCTTTTAGTTAAACGTGACAAAACCCAACACTCTCTTTTTATCTGCTTTCTAGATAATTATAGAGCCAGATCTGGTAGCACAGATCTGGAGGTCTATCTCATATTTCAGACAAATTCTCTGTGGACGATCTTTAATATACTTACTTTTAAAACTTGCTACAATTGGCCCTGATCTTGCAGGCTATTGTTAGCCCTCAATGTGCTGATATCTCTTTCATAATTTAAAATTATGTAACTTAATATTCATTAATTCGTCATTCAAAACACACATAAATCAGGCACATGTTAGGCAACAACAGCTACCACATTGGGATTTGGTGGTGGGGGCATTGTTTTAACATCTCCTGAAATCTTTCCCAAGCTTCGTAAAAATCCTCAGTTGAGGACAGAGTGAATGACAAAATATTTGTCCTCATCTGTTTGGTTTTGTTCATGGGAAAGAATTTGGTTAGGAATTTGGTTTGAAGGTCACTCCATGACTGTATGCTGTGGGCTGGGAGTTTTGATAGCCATGTGTTGCCTTTGTCCTTTAGTGAAAAAGGAAACAGCCTCAGTTTGGTGGTCTCAAGTCTAAAAGCCAACAATATTGAGGTAGTGCAAAGTGCTAAAAATTTGTCTATATGCTTGTAGGGATCTTCTTTACTAAGCCCATGAAACGAAGGTAGCATATTGATGGTGGAGGATTTAATCTCATAATTCCCTTCAACAGAGGGGAATTGAATGCAGAAGAGAGAGGTGTACTCCCCAAGTGCATTGTACTCTTTTAATGTTCTCTGCCTCTCAGCCATGATAGCTGATTTAGTTTCAATAGCAGGGCCCTGTGGGGTGCGTCTAGATCTAAGGATCCTTTCAACCTCTAGATTTGGAAGTTCTAGCTCAGGGTTTAAGGACCTTCTACCATGCATATACTCACACCCACAGTAAGCACAGAAAATGCTCACAAGCACAACAAAGAATATTTTAAATAAAAATTAACAACTACACAGATTTAAACTAAACAAACAACAGGGAAGTAAACATAAATGGACTAAGATTTAGGGAAAAGTAAGTGCAAATAGAGCTAGCTTCACTCCAATTGCAGCTCTAGCTTTTCCCTTCTTCTGTTGTCCATTTCTATAAAATTCCACAAAGAATCAGTGGTACTTTTATTCTAGTTTAGGTATAGCTACAAAGAATTTGAAAATCTAAATTATACTACAACTCAGGTCTACTAAAAAGATCAATATCCCCGGCAACGGCGCCAAAAACTTGTTATTGACTCCTAGTGTGCTTTGGTTATTGTGTGGTGGAAACCAATTAAAAATAAAGTAAAATAAAAGAATGGATTCAGCACAACTAAAGTAATCCTAGAAATGCAAGTTTTGGATTTTGTGTTAAGCTGCATAGATTATTGCGAACTACAAAACACACTTAACAAATGATTATTAGTCTGCTTCAAGGTCTACCAAAAGCTAGGTTAAGAGGTGAAAAGTGGTACTTTTCAGTGAATAACATAAATCAATAAAGTAAGGAGGTGATTCATGACTTCACCTTCATCTCAGCACAATTTCATCTATTTCTTGAATTTTCAGAGCCAAAGTGGCCAGCTTCTTCTCTTCTTTTCCAAGATATCCAATGAAATGGCCTCTCTCTCATTCTTTTAATTTGCTTTTCTGATTTTCTTTTTGTATGCTTTTCTTTTTTCTTTTTTTTTTTCTTTTTTTTTCTTTTGCTTTTTCTCCATTTTTTTTTATGGGTTGGAATGCCACAACCTTACATCAAATGTGCTTTCTTCTCTTTCAACCAAATCTCAAACTTGGCTCCTTTAACTTCACTTCTCCTTCTATTTCCTGAATTCTCAGATTGAGGGTGAACTGAAATAGGTCAAGGGGTTTTGGGTTCAAATTCTCTGATTTTTATCAAAGAAAAATTGGGATTTCTAAGGCTCAAATGGTGTGTATCAAGGCCAATGGAAAGGTGGGAAA
Source organism: Chloranthus sessilifolius (assembly GCA_021018995.1). Taxonomy (NCBI): domain Eukaryota; kingdom Viridiplantae; phylum Streptophyta; class Magnoliopsida; order Chloranthales; family Chloranthaceae; genus Chloranthus; species Chloranthus sessilifolius. The sequence continues at coordinate 64,189,955 of CM037586.1, forward strand.
TAATAGGCTCAAACTGTCCGAAGGATGGCCCTACTTCATGTCCTCAATGTCATGAATGTTGTCAAGCTATTTCAACTTGGATTTGCCTAACTTCTACTGAGCAGAGTAGATTCAATCAATCCTTAGAGCAGAAAAATTGCCAAAACACTCCTCAGAAATTTTCTCAGGCCCAAATCTGACTGGGTATGGCCTTAGAACAGATTTTCTGGGGGATATCCTCACATTTTTCTCTCTTTCCAAGTTTAGTAAACATCAATTGTTTTTGAAAATTCTTGACATTCACTTCATGAGAAATGTTAGAACTGCAACACATTTCAGTCTCAAAATGTTTTTTTAATTTCCTCTATTTCAAAAATCAGGTGGGAAATCACTTTATTTTCTCAATTTCTATTAGAGCCTTGCTACATTAACATTAACTAATCTATTGGTAAGCCTGCCACACCCCCAAACCTACGAGGAGCAGTGTCCTCACTGATTCAAAGAAAAAGGCATGTGCAGCAGGATAACATATAGACAATACAAAGGAGGTAAAAGCAGTAAACATAATACACATATAATTAAGAGAAAACAAATAAACAAACAGAAAGACAGCAAGGCAATCACAGAAAATAGACTAAAGAGAAAGTCCATTGATAACACATAAATTTGTACAATGTAAAGGAAAGTGATTTTCAAAAAGATTATATAAAAACATCTTAACTATACAACTCTAATCATATGAATCTTCTGCTACATTAGGTGGATCTTGGAGTCCTTTACCCTTTTCTTTCTTCAAAGTAGGAGCAGTGGACTGTGACATTGTGGATGTAGTTTTTCCTTTTCTGGAGGTGCTATTCTTTTTGGGAGGTGGCTTTGGCTTGGAAGAAGGCTCCTTGACTTTGATTCCAGGCTTGACCTTGCTAGGCTCCTTGGGTGTAGGGGTTGTTTCCATTTGAGGTACATCAGGGTTTAATTGTTTGGAAACAACCTCCACTAACTCTCGGTCACTTTTTTTAGTTAAATTCTTCTGCAAGGCTGCAATTGTCACACCATAGTCATAAGCTTTGTCCTCTGCTACTGATAGCCGCACTTAGATGGCCTTTATCACATCTTCCTGACCATCTGCTCTATTCTTCTCCTGATTGTATTGGACCATTATTTCCTGCCATCCCTTCTTGATCTCCTTCTTCTCCAGCTTGTAGGTCACTTGGAGAAATTTGATTTGGTCAAGGAGAGGTTGCTTCACTGTGGTTCTCAAGTTAGCCATGCCTCAAAGTACATCTCTCTTTATGTAGGCATTGGCTTGCATGGCTCAGAGGAGTGTGTAGTATGGAGGCATGGGATTGAAAGAAGCGGGTAGGTTGGGCTGCTCAGGAGGGGAAAAGATGTCAGCCAGCAATGGAGGGGGAGTGGAGGAGGGCATGGGTGGGGTGGAAGTAGAGGGAATGGGCTGAGGGATTTAAATTTTAGGTTTAGGGTCTGTTTGGGTGGAGGCATTGGTAATGGTGGGATGAGGAATTTTTGGGGTAGGTACAATAGGAAAAGGGGGTGGAGTAGGTAAATGGGTTTGTGTAGGGAAAGCTGGTTGTTGGGATGGTCGGTTTAAAAGGGACAAAGTGGATAGGATTGCTTGTAGGCTAGTTGGAATGGAGGCTTGGTTTTGCAGAGTGGGGTTCATGGCTTGGTGTGTGGCCTCAATGGATGATTGGGTTTGGTTGTTGGCCAGCACTTGGGCTTGAAGGGAAAGTAATAGGTTGAGGATTTAGGGTAAGGGGTCAAGTGTGACAGGGGCTGTGGGTTGGATGGGTGGAATTGGTTGAAATGGGAAAGTGTGGGCATGGTGAAAAGGTGGGGTGGGGGTGGTTTGTAAGCGGGTAGGCTGTGGAGAGTCAGGTAGGGGGTATATTCATACCCAATGTCTTTCACAATGGAGTCAATTAGGGATGAATATCCCTTAGTGGTTATCTGGTCTTGGGTGTGGACAAGTGATAAGGTGAAGGTGAGGTTAGTGTTAAAGGGTACGGATGGAGGGGAGGAAGTGGCTAGGTCTGGTGATGAAGATGGTGTAGGGCTCAAGTGTTCAATAGCTGGGATGGATGGGTTGGGTGATGAAGGTGAGTTAAGGATGGGGTCTGTGGTAAGAGTATCTGACTGAGGTGTGGATGTGGTAATTATGGAAAGGGTGGCTGAGGTGCTGGGAGGTATGGGGACTGCAATGGAGGGCATGGGCAATGAGATGGATGGTAGAGAGGTTGGTGGGATGGAGAAGCTAGGGATATCAAGGCCGACCACAGGTAGAGGCACAGGAATGGAAGGGATGACTAAAGGTGTTGAAGGTACAAATGGCAGCCCCGAGCTAGGACCAGCAGATGCACAGGTCCCAACTGCAGCTGATGAGTTGGCTGATATGGCTGGGGGAATCACAGGTGCAGTTGTAGAGCTGGCCACCTGAGGTGCCTCCCTTTTAGGACTCTCCACAGATTTGCTCTTGCTCTTCCCAATTAAGGCCCTACTGGTAGACCAAGCCCTTTTTCTAAACACTTTTGGCTTCACTATCTCTACTTCTTCATCCTCCTTGAAAGCAAATATTCCTCTCTTAAGCAAGACAGTGATGAGCCTGCTGAAAGGTAGCCCTAGTAAGGACTGTGCCTTTCTAATTTTCTCATTGACATCCACCATAGCATCAAACACCCGCTTGGAGGCATTCATAAATTGGACCTTGGAGAACAAATACAGGGCATCCACTATGGGGGTTCTCCTCTCTTACTGATGTCCACTGACATATATATTCTTTTTCAAAATGGAGTCAATGAACAACATGCTGGAGTGTAAATCTCTTCTCATTAATGACTCCCCAGACCCCACAATGCTCTGAGTTAGGTGCCTGGCCATAGTTTTAAAGGGCACACTCTCAAGTTCACCCAGTCCATAGGATGCATCAAAAACAGCAGGGACTCCTAAGGCCAATCCAATGTCACTGTAATCCACAACCAATTTCCAATTATCAATTAAAATTACCAGGCAAGGCTCAATTGACCCTGGCTTGGTCTTCTTTGTCATGTTTTGATGCCAGAGTTTGACCAGCCTAGGGTGGGATTTTTCTTATAGTGGGGTCATCAATGGGGTCGGGCCTGCCTTCACCATGTAATCCAAAGTATCCTTGCATTTCTCTTCCTTGGAAAAATAGGGGAGGTCAAAAATTTTCTCTGGGATTAAGCCTAGAGCATCTACAAATTCATTGGGGGTGGATAAGTTCTCAGGGACATCAGGCTCAGCCACAGGGTTATGCATAGGCTCAGGAATTTCAGGCATAGGGTAAGGTTCTGTATCAGGGGCCTCCTCAACAAGCTCTTCACTAAGTTGGGCCTTCTTTTATTTCTTGGCTTTCTTGGGGTTGACAGGTTTCTGAGCATGATCCATGACCAGCTTTCTTTTTGCAGGTGAGGTTTCCTTAGGCTGTGTAATGGGCCTACTGGACTTCCTAGTGGCTTTGGTGGCAGATTTAGAAGGGACTTTGAAAAGGTTAGCCAGGGTATCTTCTTGGTCAGCCATTAGTCACTTAATCCCCCAAAATAAATCAAAATAATCACACAGACTCCTTTGATCAATCAAATTAACCACACAAATTGAAAATGAAGTGCCAAGCTTAGAAATCACGAAGTGGAGCAGAAGAGAAGCTTACCAACAGAAACCTAGGATTTCCCAGATCTTGAAGTGCACGACACCAAACCAGCTCAGATCAGGTGCGAAATGTAGCCTTTGTGAATTTAAAGCACGTGGAAAAACGGCAAGGTGTTTGGAGAAGCAACCAGTGAAGTTGAGAAAGAAGAAGGAAAATGGAAAGTCGGTAGAGAGAATTGAGGTTCAGAGACAAGCTGTCGAATGGCAGAATGGAGGTGTCGCTAGGTTTAAGGCAATGAGAAATGAGTTTCAACAGGATTGGGGGAAAGATGTCGACAGGTTGATACATCTTGTCGAAGAGTGGAAAACTGGTGAACCTCTCAAGAGGTTCACTCAATCCTGTCGTCGGGTGTAAGGTTACAGAAGTAATCATTTCAGGAGGTTAACAGAACCTCCCGATAGGTTCTTTGAACTCAACTTTTAATCCTCTCGATAGGTATTGGGCTGCAGAAAAATCACTTCGAGAGGTTCACAGAACCTCTCAATAGGTACCCTGAACCTATCGACAATACTTCTAAAAAAAGTTCAGAACCTGTCGAAATCTTCACAGATCCTATCGACAACCATTTTTACACATTCAGAACCTGTCGAAAATTGATTCAAACCTCTCGACAGGTTCCAGATATTGTCGAAATGCAAACTGGAAACTCTCAGAACCTGTCACAATGTACTCTATACCTCTCGACAGATTCTTTTTTAGTTTAGAAAGTGTTTTAATCAGTTCCTAGGTCATTCCACATACAGATTTGACACTCCAACTTTGTCTACTCCACAACTATGACCTGTTATCCAGATGAGGAACTAACAACATATGGAAAATTTCATGTACAATGCCAAACAGTGATGAAAAAAAAATAGAATTAGCAGTAAAAACACCCAAACACAATAGCCATTATACATAATATACAATGTTGAAATTCAGACATGTTTTGGAGGTTCATGAAAGTGATTGATCATCACCGGCTCCACCACATTTTCAACAAAACGTTTAAGCCTTTGACCATTCACTTTCATGCTCCTACCATCATTTGGATCCTTGATTTCAACAACTCTAGATGGGGATACATGCTCAACAATGTAAGGTCCCTCCTATTTAGATCTCAATTTTCCTGGGAAAAATTTCAGCTTGGAGTTGAACAGCCATAACTTGTTGCCAGCTGTGTACTCCTTCCTTAGTAAATGCTTATCATCGAAAGCCTTGGTTTTCTCCTTGTAGATCCTTGCATTGGAATAGGACTCCAACCTCAGCTCTTTCAGCTCTGACAGTTGGAGTTTCTTGTGCATGCCAGTAGAAGTGAGATCAATATTCAATGCTTTAACAACCCAATAAGCCTTGTGCTCAAGCTCTACTAATAAATGGCATGCCTTGCCATATATTAGCCTAATGGGAGACATTCCTATTGGGGTCTTATAGGTAGTCCTATAAGCCCAAAGAGCATTAGGTAACTTCAGGAATCAGTCCTTCCTATCCACTCTCACAGTTTTCTCCAAAATGTGTTTGATCTCTCTATTAGAAATTTCAACTTGCCCACTGGTTTGTGGGTGGTATGGGATGGCAAATCTATGTGTCACAAAGTTCTTTCTAAGTAGGTTTTTAAACTGTCTATTGCAAAAGTGGCTCCCCCCATCACTAATGATAGCTCTGGGGGTACCAAATCGGGAGAAAATATTGTCCTTCAAGAAGTTGAGGACAACTTTGTGATCATTGGCTCTTGTGGCTATGCCCTCAACTCATTTGGACACATAGTCCACAACCACAAGAATATAATTATATCCATAGGAAGAAGGGAAAGGGCATGAAGTCAATCCCCCAGATGTCAAAAAGTTCAATCACAAGTATAGGCTATAGATGCATGGAGTTTCTTTCGGAGATACTTCCCATCTTTTGGCATCTTTCACCAGCTTTATAATGCTGTAATGAATCCTTAAAGAGTGTGGGCAAATAAAATCCACTTTGGAGCACCTTGGCAGCAGTTTTGTTTCCACTAAAATGTTCGCCACAAGCCTGTTCATGACACATAGTTAGTATATTATGGACTTCCTCATCAGGGACACATCTCCTCGCCAGTTGGTCTGCACAATTCTTGAACAGGTATGGATCATCCCACATGTAATGTCTGATCTGTGAAAAGAACAGCTCCTTGTATATTTTGTTCCAATGTGGGGGGATCTTACCCACTGCCAAGTAATTCACAATATTTGCAAACCAAGGTGTAAAGGTGTTGATAACAAATAACTGTTCATCCAAAAAAAAGTTATTGACAGATAGCCTATCAAACTCCTCTGCTAGGATACTAGATAAGTGTTCTGCAACCATATTTTCAACCCATTTCTTATCCTTGATCTCAAGACCAAACTCCTGTAATAGGAGGATCCAGCTGATTAATATAGGCTTTGCATCATTTTTTAATAAAAGGTATTTTAGGGCTGAGTGGTCTGTGAAAACCACTATCTTGGATTCCAACACATAAGACCTGAACTTATCTAGAGTAAAGGCAATTGCCAACAGTTCCTTCTCAGTTGTAGTGTAATTTAACTGAGCATCCATCATGGTTTTGCTGGCATAGGCAATCACACAAGGGGCCTTATCCTTCCATTGTCCCAAGATTGCACCAATTGCAAAGTCTGATGCATCACACATCAGCTCAAAGGGCATAGAAAAATCAAGTGCTTGAAGGATAGGTGCAGAGGTTAGGCAACTTTTCAACAGCTCAAAGACAATAAGACATTCATCAGTGAATTCAAAGGGAACCTTTTGGCACAGCAGGTGACAAAGATGTTTCGAGAACTTGCTAAAATCCTTGATGAATCACCTATAGAAGCCAGCATGCCGCAAGAATGATCTGACTTGTTTCACAATTTTTGGTGGAGGTAAATGTGCAATCAAATCTATTTTAGACTTGTCTACCACAATGCCTCTGTGAGATGGCCAAGGACAATGCCTTAAGTAACCATAAAATGGCTATTTTCCCAACTTAGAACCAAGTTGATTTCCTCACATCTCTGCAACACAAGGCTGAGATGGTGTAGACATTGGCTAAAACTATCCCCAAAAATAGAGAAATCATCCATGAAAATCTCTAGAAACTGCTCAATCATGTCAGAAAATATAGCATACATGCACCTTTAGATAGTTGCAAGGGAATTACACAGTCCAAATGGTATCCTTCGATAGGCAAAGGTACCAGATGGAGATGGGAAAGTTGTCTTTTCTTGATCTTGTAGATAAATAGGGATTTGGTTATACCTCGAATATCCATCAAGAAAATAATAAAAAGCACTTCCTGCTAACTTATGTAAGATTTGGTCAATGAATAGCAAAGGGAAATGGTCTTTTCTGGTTTTCACATTGAGCTTTCAATAGTCTATACATACCCTCCAACTTGTGATTTCCCTAGTTGGAACAAGCTCACCAGATTCAATTTTAATCACAGTAATTTCAGACATCTTAGGTACCACCTGAGTAGGTGTCACCCATTCAGAAACTGAAATTGGGTAGATGACTCCAACATCTAGCAATTTGACCACTTCTTTCATTACCACTTCCTGCATGTGGGTATTCAATTTTCTCTGTATTTTTTTAGAGGATTTGGAACCCTCTTCCAAATGAATTTTATGCATGCACATAGTAGGGTTGATGTCCCCTAGGTCAGCAATAGTCAAGCCTATTGCTCTCTTATGCTTCTTTAAAATACACAACAATTCTTCCTCTTGCTCATCAATGAGAGATGAAGAACTGATCACTGGAAATATCTTATTTGCTCCCAAAAAAGTAATACTTCAAGGTCTTAGGAAGCTGTTTCAACTCTACATTTGGTGGACATATGAGAGAAGGCAACAAAGGTGCCTTTGATGGTGGTGGAAGAGGCAACACAGTAGGTTTTCATGGTGGATACCTTGTTGCTGGCCCCACATAAGAAATTAAGGCCTTCTCCTCTTGAACTATAGGTGTTGGGGCCTTCTCTTCCACAATCTCACTCCCCACATTCTCAAAAACATCACCAAAATCACCACAAAAATCATCCCAATGGAGCAACTTAGGCAAAGTCTCTTCCACAAGCTCATCTAATACATCAAGTAAACATTCAATTTAACTTTCATGTTGCCAAAAGACACCTCCATTACTCCTGATCTACATGAGATACAAACATTGGCAGTGGCCAACAAAGGCCTGCCCAAAATCATAGGAATAGAGGTGGTGCACTTGCTTGGCTCCATGTCAAGAACAAAAAAATATGCTGGATAGAAAAATTTATCAATCCCAACTAACACATCCTCTATCATTCTCATAGGCCTCCTTTTAGATTTGTCAGCTAGTTGTAGCACCACATGTGTGGGCTTCAATTCTGCCAAGCTTAACTTCTCATAAACAGAATATGAAAGTAGGTTTACACTAACTCCTAGATCTAATAAGGCATTTTCAATAGTATCATCTCAAATGATGCAGGGGATTGTGGGAACTCAAGGGTCTTGTAGCTTGGTTGGAATTGAAATAGACAACACTTGGTTCACTTTCTTAGTACAAAAGACCTTCCTGGGTAAGTGTATCCTAGATTGTCTTTTGTGGGTGCACAACTCTTTCAAAACTTTTGCATAGGCTAGAACTTGCTTGATGACATCAATTAAAGGCAAGTTGATCTTTACTTGTTTGAAAGTTTCCATCATCTCCTCAACCTTAGCATTCCCCTTGTCAAAAGGAGAAGTTGCTTTCAATCCATTAGGAAATGGCAAATGTGGAATTGACCTCCCATTTGCAGCTAAGTTCATCAGATTTTATTTTTTTTTTCAATTTTCTGTTGGGGCACATCAACACCCCCCTTATTTTGTATATGTTGCTCCAACTACATATTCTCATGAGTAGTTCATTCATTTCCTACACTTGTCTCATCAGGCTCAATACCAACTTGGTTACCAACTAGCCTGCCACTCCTGAAGGTGGTGGCAGATTTTGCTTCTTTATGGGAAGAAGTCTCGCCCACCATGTACTGCCCCATTGGATTATTCATGGGCTGACTAGGAAGTCTTCCCTCTTCTCTCCTAGTCAAAGAATTAGATAGCTGACCAAGGTGGTCCTCTATCTTCTTGATGCTTTGACTATGGGAGTTAACAGTTTGAGATAAAGAGCCCAAATTCTGTAGTGAAGCCAGAACTTGCTCTTCAAATGTGAGAGATCTAGAGGGTGCTGGGGCTGGTGTACTTTGATGCACAGGTTGAGCCATTGGTTAAGCCATAGGATGCTGTCATTGGGGCCTTGGAAAGTAGTTCTGTTGGTATGGCTGGGCATTCCTACAAGGCATGGACTGCTGTGGCTACTGGTTTTTAAAAGTATCTTGTCTCCACCTCAGATTGGGGTGGTTTCTCCAATGATAACCAGCAGTAGGCTGTTGTCCATAGGACTAAGTAGCAGTCACATGCTCCATCATAAGTTTTGGAAATTGGACAGCTAAAGGACATTCCTTAAGGGAGTGAGTAGAGGACTGGCATATCATACATGCCTCCTCCACTTTAGCAGCCATTAGAGGCTGCATTGCTCCCATGAGCATATCAAACATTTAAGTTAAGTTGTCCACTTTCCTCTCGAAATCATTGTATCCATTCACCTCATATATTTTTCCTCTTGCAGGGTTGTGTTAAGACCTGAAAAATACCACTTTTCACCCCTTAACTTAACCTTTGATTAGACCCATAGCCACCTAATAAGTTCTTGTAAAGTGCTTTATGTAGGTAATAACCAACAGTGAAATAAGGCCAGGAATCCTGCTAAGGAGCAAGTTTTTACACCAGAAGCCCCTCAGAAGGATGAACTCTGAATCCAAACTTGAAATGAGCCTCGCGCAGGTCACCCAAGCTTTAGAGGATTCAGGAGAAATATGCCTTGCGCAGTTCAACTGAGCATCCCAAGACTCTATAATAACTTCTCGTGCAGATGATTGACTGAAGAGCTTCAGAAGCACAAACTCGCGCAGCTCTCGCGAAGCTCATGAGTAGAACACATCACACAGTCTCGTGCAGTTCAAAGCAGACCTCTCTCAACCTCATGCAGTTTGCTCAGAACAGCTGAGAAGAGAGAGCTTTAGAAGACTCCTCGCGCAGCTGTCGCGCAGTCGCCGCGGGATGCAATTATCAGAAGAGAACTCCTCGCATAGTTCTTATGCCATTCAAGAAGAAAGCATCCTTGCAAAGGCAAAGCCATCCTTGCAAAGATCAATTAAGACATGGAACCTTGCGCAGTTCAGAACTCATTAAAGCCTCGCGAGGTAACTCCTGAAGTCCAGTGAAGAGAAGTGCTCGCGAAGTTCTCACGCTATTCAAATCTGTCCTCGCGAAGATCAACCCAGCGATCACGCAGCTACCTCGCGACTGCTTGAACTCCAACCCCGCGACATCTGAGGCTTTGATGTCTACTCAACCTCACGACTGCCTGATGAGCAAACCAAGCCAACCTCACGACGGTTGAAGTTTCAATATCAAATCATCCTAGCGAAGAGCAAAAGCTACCAAGTGACAAGTCTGGGAAACAATGGCTACCTAGCGAAGCTCTTCAGCACAGGACCTTCTAGGAATTTTCAGCGATTAGGGCACTCACTCCCACACTCAAATCTCCGTGCATGCGCCCCAAGGCATCGAAGGATCACTATTCGGCCACGTGGCATCGTTAAAATTAGGGTTTCCTAACCCTAATGTGCCGCCACACCACTGCTATAAAAACCCATACTTAGCTTAGGTTTGGGGGGGCTTGGACCATCTTTTCTTTCTACATCCTGGAATAGCTGGGAACACATCCCATTTCTTGGAGACTTGATCTGAGATCATTTTGCTTTTCTTTTTGTAGCTGTAAGTAGTTTTCTTTTTCTTTTTTCCTTCTCTCCATAGTCCAGCACTTGCTGGATATGTCTTTTTATGCTTTTTGAACTAGATCAATAGAAGTTTTATAATAGGATTTGTACTCTGTAGGATTTGTGTTTGAATGTGAGATGCTCTGTGCAAGGCTGCTGCCTTGTGATCCGCTATTGCTTTAGCTGTGTTTCAAAGCAATAGAGGACTGATTCTAAGGGCAATTCAGATCCAAGTGACCTGTGTGTCTGGGCTATCATAGTCCTATACAGCCTTAGCCCCACCACAGGACCCACTAGATCTGAAATCCCCATGGGAGCTTGAGCTAGTAGCCTGGTGACCATAGTGGTGGCAGCGATATTCTTCTTTTGTCTTGGGCTCCGTGAGGAGGATAGCCTCTGGGATAGTCTGTGACCATTTGAGTGGACAGGTTATAACCTTAGGGTGATTCTAATCCACCGATCCAAGATGGATCTTTCTTCTTTACACCTGAGCTTGTAGAAGCTTGGTGGGAGATTGTACGAAGGCAGACTCCCCTATATTTGTATAGATCCGCCATCAGATGTTGGATCTGATCTGGTTATAGAGATTGTAGGCTTGTGACTGGACCATTGTAGCCTCACTCAAGCAATGAACAACTTGATCGAAGGTTGTACTCAATCTCTTGTTGGTTCTATGTGTCTGGTCTATCATGGTCCTATACAGCCTTAGCCCCACACATAGAGCTTTAGAGGTTGAGGTTCCCTATGAATTCTTGAGCTGGTAGCCTGGATGAAATAGTGCCTATAACGATTAACTTGTTTTGTTTTGACCCATCCCTGGATTGTGGTTCCCCTATGGGATAGTCTGTGACCATTTGAGTGGACAGGTTATAACCTTAAGGGATTGAATCATGGCAGAGAGATGGGTTGGATCCCTTCTCCTCAGTGGCGATAACGTAGCCATTGGATAGGATTTCTATAACATCAGATCTGAATCTGAGTTACAAAGCTCCTCTGATCTAGGCTTAATAACTTACTTCTCAGCCTTTTATATTTATTTTCCACACTCCATCCATCCTCTCACCACTTTCTATAGTGTAGACATTAGGTTACCTTAGAATACCTAGAATAAGTTACCTTACAGTCCCCTCCTTTTTAGGACTACCAGATCTGTAGTCAGATCTGGAGGGACTACTAGTGACGGCTCCTTTGGAGTTGTAGATCACCTTTCCCTGTGGGACAAACTCTTACTTATCAAAACTTGCCACAATGGACCTTGTATCTTGCAGGTCTAGGATTTCTTAGTTGTGCTGATTCCATCCTCTGTTTTACTCTTTCTTTGATTTTTAAATTACTTTTACCTCCAACCAATAAAGCAAGCACAAACATAGAAATCGCCAACAAGTTTGTGGCGCCGTTGCCGGGGAAAGATGATCTATTAGTAGACCCTTAGTTTTTGTATTCTTAGTATTCTTTGCAAATGTGAATAATTGATACTCCTGATATAATTTTGAACCTTTCTTACAGATCTAGACAGCAGTAGTGAAGGACAGTTGGACTGCGATTGGAGCTTAGCTACCTCTGTTTGCAAATCCTCTAACTTTTAGAACTCTGTCTATCTTTCTTCAAAATTCTCTAGCAGTATCTAGGATAGTTGTAAATATATTCTTTGGATAGCTGTAAATTAGTTAGATAAATTTGTTAATTGTAAAGTTATTCATTTGCAATTGCCTGCAAGAAGCTCCCCTTGCTGTTGGTGTGCTTGTATGCTAGGGAGGAGATCTCTCAGCCCTACTTTAAAGCCTCTTAACCCTGAGTTAGAAAGGAGAAGGAGACCTAGAAGAGACAGGCACACCACATGAGAGCCCCCAAGTGAAGCTGTGACAGCAAATATGGGTGAAGAACAACCCAGAACTCTCAAGGAGTTTAATGCTCCGGATGACTATAACTCCCCTTTTAGCATTCAATTCCCTGATGTTCAGGGGAGTTATGAAATAAAAACTTCAATCATCCAGATGCTGTCCTCTTTCCATGGGCTTAGCAAGGAGGACCCTTACAAGCATATTGACCAGTTCTTGGCCTTGTGCACCACTTTTAATATCACTGGTTTGGGACCTGAGGCTACTAGGCTCAGACTCTTTTCTTTCTCTCTGAAGGATAGGGCTAGTACCAGTTGACCACTCTTCCCAACAATAGCATTGCTTCATGGAAAGACCTGCAGACCAAGTTCCTGACCAAGTTCTTCCCTGAGATCAAAACTAGCCAGTTGAGGAAAGAGATTCTTGCTTTTGCTCAATCCCCAACTGAGGATTTTAACCAGTCCTGGGATAGGTTTAAAGAGATGCACAAACAATGCCCCCACCACAAGATTCAAGAGTGGCAGCTTGTACAAAGCTTCTCCAATGGGATTGAAGAGAAAAATAGAGATATGGTCGATGCCTCTTGTGGTGGATCCTACATGCACAAGACTGCTGAGGAGGCATGGGAATTGTTTGAGGTGATTAGTGAGAATGCTTTTCAAAAGCCATCCCTGGCAAGAACTGGTCAAGAAACTGAGTCAAAGGTGGGACCTGCTGCTGGATCAAGAGGAAAAGTTTATGAGGTGTCTGGGAACAATGACCTGCAGCTGCAGATGGCTAACCTCTCTATGAAGTTTGACAAATTACTGACTGTGGTGCAACCCAAAAGGGCTGCTCATGTGGTGGAGGCATGTCTGATATGCTAGTCCCCACAGCACACACTGGAGGAATGTCCATCTGCAGGGCAATTTCCTGAATTAGTTTTGGAACATGTTGCTACTGCTCAATCTTATGGCCAGCAACAATCTGGGGGCTACAGCAGACAACCATATGGATACCAGCACCAAAACACTGGTTACCAATGGAGAGACCACCCAAATCTGAGGTGGAGGCAAGACAACTACGTGCAGCCCCAGCAGATGTTGGCCTTACCACAAAGACCACATCAGCAGTTCAATCACGGGAATGTCCCTAGGTCTAACTTCCAGCACCATCAGCAGCCCCATCAGCAATAAAATCAATTGGTTGTACCCCACTCTCAGCTAAGAAATGTTTCCTTTGAGGACCAGGTCTTGACTTCATTGCAAAACCTGGGATCCTTGGCTCAGACTGTGGACTCTCATGGTCAGAGCCTCCAGAAAATGGAAGAACAGATAAGCCAAATGTCAAATGCCTTGACTAGGAGAGATGAAGGGAGGTTGCCCTGCCAGCCAGTTACTAACCCCAAGGGTCAGTTTTTAATCAAAGAGGCCTCCTCAAGTTTTGAGGGAACCAATGCTGTGACTACCCTAAGGTCGGGCAGGTTGATAGACAACTAGGTGGGTAACAGACCAGCAGAGGTCATTTCCACAGATGATGCACATGATTGTGATAGAGATGTTGTAGGAACACCAAGCCAAGAATTGCCTGCCACCCTGCAGCAGGTGAAAAATAAAGAGGCTGTAGTTGAGCCTCAGTAGGGAGAAAAACATGAAAAAAGAAAGAAACAGAAGTTTAGTCATGGGTTAGCAGTTGAGAAACTAGCAGTACCTCAGCTGCCATTTCCTTAGGCTTCGGATGGTCCTGTCCCTTTTGATAAAGGGAATGCCCAGATGGAGGAAATGATGGAGACCTTCAGGCAGGTGAAAATCAATTTACCCCTGCTTGAGGCAATTAAACAAGTCCCAGCCTATGCAAAGTTCCTGAAAGACCTCTGTACCCAAAAGAGAAAAGTTAGAGGCCATGTGTCCAAAAAGGTCTTTGCAACTGATATAGTGAATTCCATATTTAACATATCAATGCCTGAGAAGTTGCAAGATCCAGGGATACCCACTATTCCCTGCGTAATTGGAGACCATACAATTGGAAAAGCCCTTTTATACCTTGGAGCCAGTGTTAACCTGTTGCCATACAGTGTATATCTGCAACTAGGTTTGGGGCAGCTGAAAGCTACCCCCATTGTGCTAATGATGGTTGATAGGTTTGAGAGGAGACCTCTGGGAATGGTTGAGGATGTCTTAGTGGGAGTGGATAAGTTTTTCTACCCTGCTGACTTCTTAGTTTTGGACATGGGGTGCAGCAATAGCCCAAATCCCATACCTGTTATATTGGGCAGGCCTTTCTTGGCCACTGCCAATGCACGCATTCAATGCAGGTCTGGAGTAATGGAGGTAACTTTTGGACATATGAAAGTTGAGCTGAATGTGTACAACAGTGCAAAGTACCCTCAGATGGACAATGAGGAGAGCTTTGCAGTGGATGTACTAGAGGAAATTGTAGAAGAGGAATTGCCCACTCTGCTGGAGTGGGGCAACATTGTCAGGAATTTAGTTAAAATTTTGGACATGGTGAAGTAAGAGAGCCCAGATGTGGTATCAAAAAACATGACCACATTGAAGTCTTCTGTGGGTTCAGTGCAGCACTCAAGTTGGAAACCTACATTGCTGCCTCTTTCCCCAACCTCCACTACTCCTATTCTGCCATCCACCCAACAAGCCCCTGATCTGGAACTCAAGAAGCTTTCAGAAATATTAAAATATGCCTTCCTTGAGAAAGGTGATAAGCTTCCTGTGATTATCTCTTCCTCCCTTACCAATGAGCGGGAAGAGGAATTACTAACAGTTTTGAGGAAGCATAAGAAGGTAATTGGTTGGACCATTGCCGATCTAGGAGGAATAGATGCATCAATCTGCATGCACAGGATTCATCTTGAGGAGGGAGCACTACCCTCTAGGGAAATGCAGAGGAAGTTAAATCCTCACATGCAGGAAGTGGTCCTCAAGGAGATCATTAAATTGCTAGATGCAGGGGTGATTTACCCCATCTCTGATTATCAGTGGGTGGCACCTATCCAAGTGGTGCCCAAGAAATCTGGCATAACAGTGATTAAGACTAAAACTGGAGAGTTGAGGCCAGCCAGGGAGACCACTGGCTGGAGAGTGTGCATTGATTATAGGAAGCTCAACTCTAAAACCAGAAAGGACCATTCCCCTCTCTCCTTCATTGATCAAATTTTAGAAAAATTGGCTGGAAAAGCTTTTTACTGTTTTCTTGATGGGTACTCAAGGTACAACCAAATCCCTGTGCATCCTCAAGACCAAGAGAAAACCACCTTTACCTGTCCTTTTGCCACCTTTACCTGTCCTTTTGGCACCTTTGCTTACAGAAGGATGCCTTTTGGACTTTGTAATGCGCCAGCCACTTTTCAGAGGTGTATGTATGCCATCTTCTCTGATATGATTGACAAGTTTTTAGAGATTTTTATGGATGATTTTTCTGTCTATGGGGATAGTTTTGGCCAGTGTTTATAACACCTCAACCTAGTTTTGCAAAGATGTGAGGAGACCAATTTGGTCTTAAGCTGGGAAAAGAGCCACTTCATGGTAACACAAGGCATTGTGTTGGGCCATGTAGTCTCTAAAGAAGGGCATGAGGTAGACAAAGCCAAAGTGGACCTCATTGCCAATTTGCCCCCTCCAAAAATAGTCAAGCAAATCAGATCTTTCTTGGGGCATGTAGGATTTTACAGGAGGTTCATTAAGGACTTCAGCAAAATTGCTAAGCCATTGTGACACCTGCTCTGCCAGGATGTGCCCTTTGATTTTTCTGCTGACTGTCTTAAGGCTTTTGAAACATTGAAAATATGCCTCACCTCTGCCCCTGTACTCTAAACGCCAGACTATACCCTACCTTTTGAGCTGATGTGTGATGCATCAGACTTGGCAATAGGTGCTGTTTTGGGCCAAAGAAAGATAGTCTGGTCATTGCTTATATCAACAAATCCCTTCTTGTCATGAACTATATCTGGCCGAGAAAGAGCTTCTAGCAGTGGTTTATGCTGTTGACAAATTTAGAGCCTACCTACTAGGATCTAAAACTGTAATCTTAACTGACTATTCAGCATTGAAGTACCTACTGTCCAAGAAAGATGCTAAGCCTAGGCTGATTAGATGGATACTCCTGCTACAGGAGTTTGACATCGAAATCAAGGACAAAAAGGGTGTGGAGAATGTGGTGGCTGACCACTTGTCCAGAATTATCTTGGAGAAATGCCTGGATGGCCCTACAAATGATGCCTTCCCAGATGAGCAATTATTTGCCATCCAATCCTTAGTCCCTTGGTTTGCACATATTGTCAATTATCTAGTTATAGGAAAGATTCCTCCCCACTGGACCAAAATGGACAAAGACCTATTTTTCTCCAAGGTCAAGTATTTTTTCTAGGAGGAACCTTGCCTATACAAGTACTGTGCAGACCAAATCATCCGAAGATGTGTTCCCAAAAGTGATATCCCCAGTATTCTGGCCATGTGCCATGAAAATGCCTGTGGAGGCCACTTTAGTGGGAGAAAAACAGCTGACAAGGTCCTGCAGTGTGGTTTTTACTGGACTTCCTTATTCAAAGATGCATACACACACTGCAAGGCATGTGAGAGATGTCAAAAATTAGGAGGGCTGTCCAAAAGAAATTCAATGCCTTTACAGCCCATCCTTATGGTAGAATTGTTTGATGTATGGGGTATAGACTTCATGGGCCCCTTTCCTCCTTCTAATGGTTATAAGTTCATCTTAGTGGCAGTGGACTATGTTTCCAAATGGGTAGAAGCCATTGCCACAAGAACCAATGACAACCAGGTGGTCCTCAAATTTGTAAGGCAGCAAATTTTCTCCAGATTTGGAACCCCTAGAGCTATTATCAGTGATGGGGGTAGCCATTTCTGCAACAGAAATTTCGAGAGCTTGCTCAAGAAATATTCTGTGACCCATAGGATTGCTACTCCCTACCACCCACAGACAAGTGGGCCAGTCAAAATTTCCAATAGGGAGATCAAGCACATCCTTGAGAAAACAAGTGGGGACGGAGAGATTGGGCCGATAAAGAACCAATGATGCATCAGGGCCTATAGGACGCCTATAAGACTCCCATTGGAATGTCCCCATTCAGACTGGTCTATGGCAAAGCTTACCATCTCCCAGTAGAGTTAGAACACAAGGCCTATTGAGCCATTAAGAATTTAAACATGAACCTAACTTCTGCTGGTCATCACAGGTCATTGCAGCTGTCTAAATTGGATGACCTGAGGATGGATGCTTACACCAATGCCAGGATCTACAAGGAACAGTCTAAAGCTTTCTTTGACAAGGGCTTGCTAAAAAAAAGCCTCGAACCAGATGGTAAGGTTTGGTTATTCAACTCCAAACTAAAATTCTTTCCTGGCAAATTAAAATTCAGATGGGAAGGTCCCTATGTTGTCTTAAATGTTTCCCCATCTGGTGCTGTGGAAGTCAAGGATCCCAAATCTGGGAGGACCTTCAAAGTGAATGGTCAGAGGCTTAAGCCTTGCATTGAACAACCTGCTGACCGTATGAACAGTATTCATTTTCATGGGACCCCTACATCTACCTGACCCACAGTTGTGTCCATGTTGTACTATACTACTTTTGTTTCTTCCATAAGTTTTAGGAAATTTTAGTGGTTGTGTGGAGGCTGATTACGTTGAGCTGGATAGAGTTCATGTGGGATTGGTAGGATTTCTTCTTCTTCTGTGAATTGCTGACTTTTGAATTGAATGGATATTATTTGGTATTAAGCCCTCGCGCATTCCAAATTGTGATTTGGGAAGCTCTCGCGCAATTCACATAGAACATTTCTTTCGCTGTAGCGAGCTTCAATGCTGCAGAGTCTCTCGCGCACTTCAAGCTCCAACTTCCATAATCGCGCGATTCAGTTATCTCGTGATCCCCTTACCCAGCTGCGTGAGTCTAATGCATTTGTCATTTCCCATGCTGATTGCTGGGACTTGACGTTTCCCAACTCACTCTCAATTAATTGCGGCGACTTGGATGTTATTCCACCGTTTCATCTTCCACCATCCTCGTCTTTAAATACACAGGGAGCCCCTTTCATATTCATCGCATCCTTTCTCCAAACACCCTAGCGGTCCTTCCCTACTCCTAACAATGGCAGATGACAAGCCTAATGCACTGCCTAACAAGTTTTACCCGATGTGGTTGGACCCGCCACCACCTAAAGAGTCGGATCCCCTACAACCCCTCTGGGATGAGTACGAGGCGGTTCAGCAGCTCCTGGCTAAGGATCAGGAGAAAAAGCTCCAGCCACAGCAGAAAAAGCAAAAGATAGAACCATCCCCTGCCCCCTCCACCCCACCCCCTCGCCCACCTTCCCTACCCCCTCACCCTTGATCCCTCTCTCCCTTCCCCCCCCTTTTTTGTAATTTTCTTTTTTTCGTTTTAATGAAAATTCCTTTTCCTAATATTCTGTACAGTTCTCTATTTTTGGTTGTTTTCTTTCTTGTTGTTTCCTTTTATTATGCCCTTAATAAATCTGCTGCACACACACATTTGAACCAGTGAGGACACTGCTCCTCATAGGTTTGGGGGTGTGGTAGGCAGACCCTGCCTATGGAATAGTTAACTTAAGTGCAGCAGAATCATCTGAGTAATATGGAAATGGATCTATGTTCACTTAAGAATCATGAAAATAAGAAATTTAAAAATTCTGCAAACTTTTGACATTATAAACTTTTAATATTCCACATTTTCATGATAATATCACCAAGGAAACTTACTTGTATCAGCACTTAGTGAATCATTAGAGAGAGAAAAAGGTGAGGACATACTTAAAAGTTCAAAGGAAGACCATAACCAGTGAGAATTGGGCCTATAAAATTTTTTCCATCTTTTGAGGAGTAACCAAGGCAATCTCTTCTAGCTCTAAGGACTGGCTGAGTCACTGTGCTCACTAGAAGTTAGGTAACTCCAAGTTGAAACAACTGACAGTACTCATGAGACTTAGGAAAGGATCAAGGCCTTCTCTTGGACAGTTTGAGCCTAAAAGGACCAACCCTAAAGTAACTGCCCTTGTCCATACCCCCCTTTGAGCTTTAAATCCTAAATTTCTTCAAAATACACCTGAGTACTTGAACCCGAACCTATGAACCTGCTTCAGCCTACCCTCACTCTGAGAATTCAGAAGGTAAAGGAGAAAAGGTTGGAAATGGACTAGCTATGGTCAACATTAAGTGAATGGAGAAGAAGCATCTCAAAAATTGCAGCGATATAGTGGCGAGAACATGGTGGCATTTCTGAAAAGCAAAAACAAAAATAAAAAGAAGAAAATTCCATCAAAAGGAAACAAAAATAATAATGAAGAGGAGTAAGGGAGGAGTCAAGAGGAACTTTCATTAGAGAATCAAAATCAAGAAGAGAAACTGATCACTTCAAATCTGAAAATCTCAAAGAAGATGAAGGGAGCTGAATTCAAGAAGGTGAAGTCATGAATCACCTCTGTCACCTACTGATTTTTCAATTTGGAACCCCTTTTGAACCTTCCATTCTTTTTAACCCTACTCCGTAAGCCACATTACAGCCCAGTTAAAAGCCCTTGTGATCCAACGTTGAGTGAGTTGCATGTGAAGATAAAGAGTTATCCAATCTATGGTGAGGAACTGCCAATGATGTCAGCACTTAAGAACTCTGCCTATGCTCATCCTTGCAGACCCATTTGGGGATGTAACTGCTCTTGAGCCTGTGAGAAAATGAATCCCTCAACAAAACCTTTATGAGAGTATGCCCTGCAAAGTTTTTGGGTCTGAACTTGAATGCATTATGTATGACCTATAACCTAATTTTTGACCTGAGGATGGGCTCAGTGCAGGCACACACTTGTGCAGTTTTCTGTGGTTGTAAACTGATTGGAAGTGTTGTTCATTCATGAAAAGTTTATGCTGTTCTGTGCAACCAATGGATTAAATTTCTTTTATGATTACTGATTCAAGAGTAAACTAAGTCTGCCCCTTGACTGCTCACTGGATGATATTGCACTTTTGTTAACTATTTCATTGAAGAAGTTTGTGGGTGTCTTCACTGAAAACCCTCAGGACACTTCACTCCTCCACTAGGGATCACCTAGGGGTTTAAAAGGCTTGGTACATATGCTAAATGTATCCGTGCTCCCTACGAAAGTGGCATTTAATTTTTATAGTAGGTTTAATGTTGCTTTGCTAAGGGACTAGCAAATATTAGGTTTGGGGGTGTGTTAAGACCTGAAAAGTACCACTTTTCACCCCTTAACTTAACCTTTGATTAGACCCATAGCCACCTAATAAGTTCTTGTAAAGTGTTTTATGTAGGTAATAACCAGCAGTGAAATAAGGCGGGAATCTGCTAAGGAGCGATTTTGCACGAAGGATGAACTTCCCTGAATCTCGAATCTAGACCCTAAATGAGCCTCGCACTAACGGTGACCCAAGCTTTTAGAGGATAGGAGAAATATGCCTCATGCAATCCAACCGAAAGCATCCCAAGACTCTACAACAACTTCTCATGCAGATGATTGACTGAAGAGCTTCAGAAGCACAAACTCGTGCAGCTCTCGTGAAGCTCAAGAGTAGCACTTCTCAACCTCAAGGCATACGCCTTAATACCGAGAAGAGAGAGCTTCAGAAGACTCTCGTTGTCACAAGCAACCGCGGATGCAATTATCAGAAGAGAACTCCTCACGCAGTTCTCGTGCCATTCAAGAAGAAAGCATCCTTGCGAAGGCAAAGTCATCCTCACGAAGATCAATTAAGACATGGAACCTCACGCAGTTCAGAACTCATTAAAGACTCGTGAGGTAACTCGCGAAGTCCAGTGAAGAGAAGTTCTCGTGAAGTTCTCGCGCTATTCAAATTTGTCCTCGCGAAGATCAACCCAGCGATCGCGCAGCTACCTCGCGACTGCTTGAACTCCAACCCCGTGGCATCTGAGGCTTTGATGTCTACTCAACCTCACGACTGCCTGAAGAGCAAACCAAGCCAACCTCGCAACGGTTGAAGTTTCAATATAAAATCATCCTAGCAAAGAGCAAAAGCTACCACGCGACAAGTTTGGGAAACAATGGCTACCTAGCGAAGCTCTGAACCTCAAACTTCCATCTCTTCAGCACAGGACCTTCTGGGAATTTCCAGCGATTAGGGCACACACTCCCATGCTCAAATCTCCGTGCATGCGCCCCAAGGCATTGAAGGATCACTATTCGGCCATGTGGCATCGTTAAAATTAGGGTTTCCTAACCCTAATGTGCCGCCACACCACTGTTATAAAAACCCATACTTAGCTTAGGCTTGGGGGGGCTTGGACCATCTTTTCTTTCTACATCCTGGAATAGCTGGGAACACATCTCATTTCTTGGAGACTTGATCTGAGATCGCTTTGCTTTTCTTTTTATAGCTGTAAGTAGTTTTCTTTTTCTTTTTTCCTTCTCTCCATAGTCCAGAACTTGCTAGCTATGTCTTTGTATGCTTTTTGAACTAGATCAATGGAAGTTTTGTAATAGGATTTGTACTCTGTAGGATTTGTGTTTGAATGTGCAAGGTCCGCCTTGTGATCCGCCATTGCTTTGGCTGTGTTTCAAAGCAATGGAGGACTGATTCTAAGGGCCATTCAGATCCAAGTGACCTGTGTGTTTGGGCTATCATGGTCCTATACAGCCTTAGCCCCACCACAAGACCCACTAGTTCTGAAATCCCCATGGGAGCTTGAGCTGGTAGCCTGGTGACCATGGTGGTGGCAGCGATATTCTTGTTTGTCTTGGGCTCTGTGAGGAGGATAGCCTCTGGGATAGTCTGTGGCCATTTGAGTGGACAGGTTATAGCCTTAGGGTGATTCTAATCCACCGATCCAAGATGGATCTTTCTTCTTTACACCTGAGCTTGTAGAAGCCTGGTGGGAGATTGTACGGAGGCACACTCCCCTATATTTGTATAGATCCACCATCAGTTGTTGGATCTGATCAAGTTATAGAGATTGTAGGCTTGTGACTGGACCATTATAGCCTCACTCAAGCAATGGACAGCTTGATCGAAGGTTGTACTCAATCTCTTATTGGTTCTATGTGTCTAGGCTATCATGGTCCTATACAGCCTTAGCCCCACACATAGAGCTTTAGAGGTTGAGGTTCCCTATGGATTCTTGAGCTGGTAGCCTGGATGAAATAGTGCCTACAATGATTAACTTGTTTTGTTTTGACCCATCCCTGGATTGTGGTTCCCCTATGGGATAGTCTGTGACCATTTGAGTGGACAGGTTATAACCTTAAGGGATTGAATCATGGCAGAGAGATGGGTTGGATCCCTTCTCCTCAGTGGTGATAACGTAGCCATTGGACAGGATTTCTATAACATCATATCTAAATCTGAGTTATAAAGCTCCTCTGATCTGGGCTCAATAACTTACTTCTCACTCTTTTATATTTATTTTCCACACTCCATCCATCCTCTCACCCCTTTCTGTAGTGTAGACATTAGGTTACCTTAGAATACCTAGAATAAGTGACCTTAAACTCCCCTCCTTTTTAAGACTGCCAGATCTGTAGTCAGATCTGGAGGGACTACTAGTGACGGCTCCTTTGGAGTTGTAGATCACCTTTCCCTGTGGGACAAACTCTTACTTATCAAAACTTGCCACAATGGGCCCTGTATCTTGCAGGTCTGGGATTTCTAAGTTGTGCTGATTCCATCCCCTGTTTTACTCTTTCTTTGATTTTTAAATTACTTTTACCCCCAACCAGTAAAGCAAGCACAAACTTAGAAATTGGCAACATGTTGTCTCTCACCATTCTCCCAAGAGTCTCAAAGTCCCTTAACAAGGTCTTCCTTTGCATAGAGTTCTCACTAATGATGTCAAAGAGCTCCCAATCCTCATCAGCTGTCTTGTGAAGGTAAGTACCACCACAAGAAGCATCAGCCATGTCCCTACTTTTAGGATCAATTCCTTGATGGAAACTTTGTACAAGTTGCCATTCAGGAATTTGATGATGGGGACATTGCTCTAGGAGTTCCTTGAATCTCACCCATGGTTGGTGAAAGTCTTCAGTTGGGGCTTCAGCAAATGAAATAATGCTCTTCCTCAGCTAACTTATTTTGGACATGGGAAAAAACATGGCCAAAAACTGACATTGAAGGTCATTTCAGGACTGAATACTATTGGTTGGGAGCATTGACAAGCATGTTTTGGCTCTATCCTTTAATGAAAAAGGGAAGAGTCTCAACCTAGTTGCTTTCTCCCCCAACCCTGTAATATTGAATGTAGTGCACAATCCTAGAAATTCATCAATATGCTTGTAGGGATCCTCTTTCCTCAGGTCATGGTATGAAGGTAACATCTGGATGATGGAAGATTTAATCTCATAGTTGCCTTGGACAGCAGGAAATTGAATGTAGAAGGGAGAATTATAAACCCCTGGTGCATTGAATTCCTTCAAAGTTCAAGGTTTCTCACCCATTACAGAATTACCATAATCAATCACAGGTGTGTGTATGGTTTGCTTAGGTCTGAGAAGTCTTTCAACTTCAACATCTAAGGGGGCAATCTCAGGATTAAGAGATTTCCTCCCAAGCATACATGGCAGAAACCAAATACAATGCAGAAAATTACAACACAAAATTTAATCAGAAATAATCACAAAAATACACAACTAATGCTGCAGATCTACAAAACAACAAAACTACAGATCTAGAAATGTAAATAGAGTTAGGAAAGGCAAACTTAAACAAAACTTGCTCCTCCAATTGGTACAATGCTCCTTTCAACACCACAGATCCAGATCTGAAACACAAAATTGAACTACAAAAAACTACAGCAGCGTTTAGTCAAACACTAAATAAGCAATTAAAAATCTAGATCTAAAATGAGAAAAACTTAGATCTACCACTTTTAAAACACAAATCCCCGGCAGCGACGCCAAAAACTTGTTGTCCTACTCACCTTCTAATTATTAAATGATTAAAATAGCAAATTAACTGCACAAATTACAGATGTAGGGAATTAAGGTAAGCAGGCAGTCCTGTAAGAACCAAGGCTGTTGCAGCAAGTTTTAAAAGGTAAGTAAGGGTATGTCCATAGGGAAATATGATTTATGATATAATAAATCTCTAGATCTATAGTAGATCTGGCACTCTATCCTAATTTAAACTAAACTAAAATAGGAAAGCGGAGAGGTTCTAGGATTTGTCACTTTACTATAAACTACAAAAACTAAATGCAGGTGATCCAGATCTGATCAAACACAGAGATGAGGGAAAATAGAGAAAAGGTTAAATTAAAAAGATGGAGAACAGTAACTAGGGATTTTTGGTCTTTTACTGAAAATCAAACGAATCAAAGCCAGTGCAGAGGATAGATCTGCAACAATCCTCCATCTGGCTACAAGCTCAGATGCTAGGTATAAGAATCCACTCTCCACCAATGGATTGAAGCAATCCTAAGGTTATGATCTGTCCCTTCTACTGGACGCAGATCATCCCAGAGATTGTTCCAATCTATTGATCTTGAATAGAACAGGTAAACTATTACAGATGTTGTGGGTGCAAGGCTACAAGCTCCCCATTTTTGGCTGGTATCCACAGGAGTATCCAATCCAGGGAAATCAAATATGAAGAAGTGAATGTAGATTAGAATTGCCTTTGAAAACCACAATTACGTTATAATAATACAACTTATAATCATATTATGCTAAGATCTGTAATCTGTGCAGCATTCAATCCCTTATAAAGTCTTTGAAACTCTCAATTTACGGCTCTAGACCTCACCCTAACTACCAAAAAGAGTTTAGCCAACCATGATTGGCTAAAGAGAGAATGGGGAAAGAAGGAAGAGAGAGGGAATTGTGGAAGGAAAAAGGATCTCGAATTCAGCTCTGGTTCTCTCCAATTTTAGATGTCTTTTAATATAATTACTTCAAGCTTTTATACTCTTCTCCACTCTTCTCAGATTTGTTTTCACCAATCAGAGCCCAAGAGAATAATTCTATTATTTTGCGCTGCTGATGTGGCTGATTTCTCTTCTAGAAGCCTTTCCCCCATTGGTCCACAACTAGTGAGTACATGTGAGGCAGTTAGGGTTTCCATTCGTGCTTAATTGTGTACCAAAATACCCTCAGGGGTAATTGACGTGGTTTCAGATGTGTGCATAAAATTTGAAAGATGGCAGTTGCTAAAAAAGGGGCTGAGAAGTTCCCAATTTGAGTGTAAAGAGGTTCAGGGAACCTCTCGACAAGTTATGAATCTGCTTGTTCTTCATTTTGATAGATTCTTGTGGCCTTTGACAGGATTGGATAGCTCTTGATATCTTTTGAAGACTTCTCGACAGGATTGGAGACATTTCGAGCGGTTGATTTGCACTGGTCGATAGGATTGGAACTCATTTTAACCTTCTATCCAGTTCTTCATTCATCCTCTCGACAGGCTATAATCAACATGTCGACTTGTTATAGAAAATCCTGTCGACAGCATTGTAAACTTCTCTTGAGCTCTCGACAGGTTGGTTGAACCTCGTGAGGACGAGCGTTGCTTCAGGTGAGTTGTCGACAGGTTGGCTTGGACTGGTTGACAGGTTTAGCTGAACCTCTTGAGATGTACTTGGAACCTCTCGACTTCCCCTGCACCTTCAGGTAAGGTGTCGACAGAATCTTTCATTGCACTTTTAAGCCCTCGATAGGGTCTTTCATCCTCTCGATCTCTTCACTCTTTCAACTCCATACTTCTCGATAGCTTATGGTGCACTTCCAGATCCACTCGATAGGTACTAGGGAGCTCTCGATAGCTTCATGTGTAGCACCCAACCTCCCGACAGCTTCATGGAACCTCTCGATAGCTTGGTTTTTTAGCATTAGGACCTCTCGACAGGTTCTGCTTTATGCTTCCACAACTGGCACACAATCTTGTGTTGTTGTGCTTCGTTTGTTCAACCCTCAGTAGCCTCTAAGTGGATTTAATCTTCATTCCTTGTAACTGCACTTAGTCCCAAGCACACCCAGTTAGGCCCATGACCTTCTCATAACTTTTTAGAGCTCTGTGGACTATTTGATTGGCTGGCCTTTGGGCTATAAGATCACATGTTGTGTAGCAAATTGCTTCTTTAGCCATTTTAGGTGGGTGTACGCACTATGACTATAATTTATTGCTTATCTACAAAATACACTTAGAACACATTATTAGTCAACTCAAGGGTACACCAAAGGTCAGGTTAGGAGGTGAAAAATGGTAATTTTCACTGCTTAATAGTGGGTGCTAGGCTATAAGCTCAAGCATTCATAAGAATATCTAATTCAATGAAATCAAATACAAAAAAGTAAAATATAGATCAGAATCACCTTTAAAAACCATAATTACATTGCAATAACATAACTTACAATCCTATTATGCTCAGATCTGCAATCTATGTGACATACAATCCATCTACACAGCCTCTAAAACTCTCGATTTACAGCTCTCAACCTCACCCTAGCTACTGAAGGGGTTTAGGCAACCATGATTTGCTGAAAAGAGAATGGGGGAAGAGGGAAGAGAGAGGGAATTTTTGGAGGGAGAATGGAGATCGGATTTGGCTCTGGTTCTCTCAATTTCTAGATGCTAGCTCTATAAATTCTCTAAGCTTTTATACTCTTCTCCTCTCTTCTCAGATCTATTTCAGCCAATCAGAGCTCAAGAGAATAATTCTGTTATTCTGAGCTGTTGATGTGGCTGATTTCTCTTTTAGAAGCTCTTTCCCCATTGGTCTAAAATAGGTAGGCCCATGTGATGCATTTAGGGTTCCCATTCATGCTCAGTGGTGTTCCAAAAATTACCCCCAAGGGTCATTAACATGCCTTGAAACTCATGCACAGAATTCTGAAATTGGCAGCAGTTGTGAAAGAAATTAAGAAGTTCCTATTTTGAGTGTTGAGAGGTTCAGGGAACCTCTCAACAAGTTCTGAATCTGCTTTGTGTTCACATTGACAAGTTGCAGTGGCTTTCGACTACTTTGTAGACTTCTCGAGAGATTTGGAGTAGCTCTTGATAGGTTGAGTTGCACTAGTCAATACGATTGGAGTTCGTTTCCACCTTCTGTCCAGTTCTATCGTGATCCTCTCGATAGCTTATACGAAATCCTGTCGACATCTTTATAAAGCTCTCATTGAGCTTTCCACAGGTTGCTTGAACCTCGTGAGGATGAGCATGTTAGGTGAGTTGTCGACAGGTTCCTTGCACTGCTCGACAGGTGGGCTAGAACTAGTCGACAGGATTGACAGAGAAATCTTAACATTTTCCTGAACTATCTCAATCCTCTCGACACCTTATACAAAATTTACAAAATCCTATCGACTGGTTGTTGGATCCTCATGAGCTCCTCTACATCTCTAGGTAAGACTTCGATAGGTTCTCTTTTGATGCACCTCTAACCTCTCGATAAGTAAGCCTGCACTCCCAGAACCTCTGGACAGGTTCTTTTCTTCAATCCCAACTGCTCGACAGGTACTGGGAAGCTCTCAACAGCTTCATATACACATCCAACCTCTCGACAGCTTCATTCCTTTCTCTCAGAACCTTTCGACAGATTGATGCAACCTCTCGACATCTTGGCTTTTGAGCATCAGGACCTTTTGACAAGTTCTTCTTTATGTTTCCACAACTAGCACAGATCTTTGGTGTGTTGTCTTCATTTGTTCAACACTCAGCAGCCTTGGTGGGGTTCAATCTTCATTCCTTGAAACTATAATTGGTCCCGAGCACACCCAGTTGGGACCATGACCTTCTCATGAACTTCTAAAGCTTTGTTAACTATTTGATTGGTTGGCCTTTGGGTTGTTTGAGCACATGTTGAGCAGTAGGTTGCTTCTTTGGCTTTTTTAGATAGATGTCTGCACTATGGCTATAATTTATTACTTATCTGTAAAACATATTTAAAATACCTTATTAGTTAGCTCAACGATCCATCAAAGGTCAAGTTAGGAGGTGAAAAATGATATTTTTCACTGCTTAATAGGTGCAAGGATAGGTAAAAGGTACAGAAGGCAGAGTTGCTTCCTCAAAGTCTGTTTGGGTGGAGGAGTCTCTTGTAGAGGGTTTAGGGATTAGTTGTTCCACGTCAATAGAGGAAACTAGGCCTATAGGGGACAGCTGAGGGGATGGAGGTGAAGTGGGTGCAGGGGTAGCTGGAGTTAAAGTGGGTGGAATGGCATGGAGACAGGTGGCCATGGCAGCTTGGTTAGTTGTGTTGGTTTGGAGCTGGGCTAGGATGGTGGTGAGAAGGGAGAGGATTTGGGTATAGGCCTCTAAAAGGATTTGGGGTGGGTAATGGGTGGAATGGGGATAATGGATTGGAAGGGAGATGTGGAAGCATGCTGGAAAGGTGGGGTGGGAGTAGGCTGGACATGAGTAGGTTGTGCGGTGTCAGGTAAGGGGGTATATTCATACCCAATGTCTTCCACAATGGAGTCAATTAGGGATGAATATCCCTCAGTGGTCAGGTCGTCCAGCTCTGGGTATGGGTAGGTGATAAGGAGAAGGTGGGGTTAATGTCAAAGGGTATGGATGGTGGGGAAGTGGTAAATGGATCAACTGATGTAGATGGTGCAGGGCTCAAGGGTTCAACAGCTGGGATGGATGAGTTGGCTAGAGGGGTTGTAGCTGACCTTCACAGGTAGGTGGATGTGATGGGTGATGAAGGTAAGGTAAGGATGGGGTTTGTGGTAAGAGGAGTTGACAAAGGTGTAGATGTAGTGATGGTGAAAAGGGTGGCTGAGCTATTGGGAGGTGTGGAGACTACAATGGAGGGAATAGGTACTAGGATGGATGGTAGGGAAGATGGTGGAATGGAAATGTTGGCCATATCAGAGCTAACAGTAAGCAAGGGCACAAAAGTGGAAGGGATGAGTAAGGGTGCAAAATTTACAAATGGAGGCTCTGAGCTAGGACCAACAGAGGTGGGTGGGGGCTCAGATCTAACTGCTATAGAGGTCTTAGCTACAGCTAATGAGCTGGCTGAAGGGGCTGTGGGCATAGCAGGTGCAACTACTAATGTGGCTACCTGAGGTGCTTCTCTTTTAGGGCTCTCCACTGATTTCTTCCTACTTTTTCTAATGAGGGTCCCACTAGCAAACCAGGCCCTCTTCCCAAACACCTTTGGAGTCACTTTTTCCACAAGCTCATCTTTTTGAAACATAAATTTTCCTCTTCTCAATAGAGCAGCGATGAATCTGTTGTATGGTAACCCTGGCAAGGCTTGTACGCTTCTGATTTTTTCATGCACATTTATCATTGCCTCAAATACCAGCTGAGAGGCATTCATAAACTGGCCCTTGGAGAAAAAATATAGGGCATCCACTATGGGGGTTCTCCTCTCCTGCTAGTGTCCACTAACATAAATATTTTTTCTCAAGATTGAATCAATGAACAGCAGGCTGGAGTTTAGATCTCTTCTCATCAATGACTCCCCAAACCCCACAATGCCTTGAGTCAAATGTCTGGCCATTGCTCTAAAAGGGACACTCTCAGGTGTTGCTAGACCATAGGCTGTATCAAAATCTGATGGAACCCCCAAATGCTAACCCAATGTCACTATAATCTACCACCAACTCCTAATTGTCAATCTGTTTACAAGCGTAGGCTCAGTTGACCCTGGATTCATCTTCTTCCTAATATTTTGATACCACAGCTTGACTAGCCTCGAGTAGGATTTTTATTGCAATGGGATCAACATGGGTGTCAGGCCAGCCTTCACCAAATAATCCAATGTATCCTTACACTCCCCTTCCTTAGAAAAATAGGGGAGGTTAAAAGTTGTCTTTGGAATCAGGCCTAAAGCATCCACAAACTCATTAGGAGTAGATAAGTTCACAGGGACTTCAGGTTTAGCCTCTGGGTTAGATTCTGCCTCAGGGATAGGTTCAGGCACAAGGTTAGACTCAGGCATAGGGTTAGGTTCAAGGATAGCCTCAACAACTCCTTCACTGATTTTTACTTTCTTGGCTTTCTTGGCCTTCTCAGGTTTCTCAGCTTTATCCATGATAAGCTTTCTCTTAGCAAGTAGGTTCTCCTTAGGCTGTGTGGCTAGCCTACTAGATTTCCTAGTGGACTTTTGGGCAGATTTGGAAGGGGCTTTTAAAAGGTTAGCAAGGGTATCCTCTTGGTCAGCCATTGAACAAGCAATCCCTAAAATTAACTTTCACCAATTCCCAGTGGCCTTCTTTTGCCCAATCAAATTACCACACCAATTGAAAATGAAAGTACAAAGCTTGAAATTCACAGAGTGGAGCTGGAAAAGAACTTACCCATAGAAACCCTAGCGTTTCTCAAAACACGATGTGCACTGCACCAAATTAGCTCAAATCAGGTGCGAAATGTAGCCCTTATAAAATTAATGTACTTGGAAAAATGGCCAGGTGATTGGAGTAAGAACCATTGAGGTAGAGGAAGAAGAAGGAAATGGGAAATCGACAGACAAGAGACAAACCTTGCATACAGAAGCTGTTGAATGGCAGAAATGAGTTGTCGATAGGTTTAAAAACACCTAAATCGTGCTTTGACAGGATTGGAGAAAGGGTTTCGACAGGTTGGTACAACCTGTCAAGGAGTTAAAATCAGCTGGGATGGCAGGGTTGGTAGGCTAAATGTCTTAAGAGGTTCTTTCAGACCTCTCGACAGCTTCAAGGCTTCCGAAAAAAATCAATTCGAGAGGTTCATGGAACCTCTCGACAGGATGAAAATCTTTTATGCTAATGCTCCGAGAGGACTCCAAACCTCTCGACAGTTACTCTGAACCTGTCGAAAATATAACCAAAAACCTGTCGAACCTGTCGAGAATCAACTCAAACCTGTCGACAGGTCCCAGATCTTGTCGAAATGTACATTATGAACCTTTAAAACCTATCGAACATCAATTCAAACCTCTCGACAAGTTGTTTTGCAGTTCAAAAAGGTTTTTCATCAGTTCCCAGTTCAATCCACACACAGATTTATCAGTTCTATTCTGCTCCCATTCATTTCTCCTGCCTTGGAGTTGTTGTCTTATGCTTCTAACCTACTTCCTAAAAACTCATTATTGGTGCACGGTTTTTTTGGGTTCCTCTTGGTCCCTAAAATAAGTGGCCCAATTCTGTCCTAAGTGGACTCTGGCAATGGCGATGATGGAGTAATAAATTAGGAAAGATTAAATGTTAAAATTAAAGAGGTAAATTATAAATAAAGAATACCGAAGAAGATGTGATCTCCAGCTGTAGATATTTATTGACGCTGCAACACGTTAGTGATCATGCTTTAAAGGGAAGTGGGGGCTTGCAGGTTGAACTTCTTTACTGAATCGTCCGCCGGTGAACGTCAGTAGCTGTGGGTTGCCTTTACTGTAATTGGTTTAATTTTCCTATTCCTACTGGGATTTTATTTACTTTGGTCTCCTAATCCTACTGAGAGTTTGATTGATTTTCCTAACCCTACTGGGAGTCTGATTAAGAAAGGGTCTCCTAATTCTACTAGGAGTCTAATTTAATTAGGTCTCCTAATCCCACTAGGAGTCTAATTAATTTAAACATTTTAATCTTATTAGAGCTCTAATTAATTTAGTTTCCTAATCCTATTAGAAGTTTAATTAATATTAGTCCCCTAATTGTACTAGGAATACAACCGTTCTTAATTATGTTATGACTGATTAGAATTGTACTGATTTGAATGAAACTCTAACTAAATTAAATATGCCAATTCTATGGGAATTCTAATTTTAAGTAAGCATGCTAGTTTTATTGAAATAAAATTAAACAAAATAAATAAACGGAAAAAGGGGGGTATGGCCCGTTACGCTAAGAAGGATTGACCTCATTTCTGAGTATCCTCCGTAAGCTCTCTTGGGCAAATCGGATGACTGAAAATTGAAAATACTGAATTTGAATTATAAAGTAATATTTTTTTATAGATTGAGAGATTGATGATTGGTATATAAGGGCTAAGATTTTAGGGCTAAAAGAAAAAAAGAATTAAGAACCATAAATATAAAGTAAATTTTAGAATTTAGAATTATGAGAAATTAATACTAGAGCTAAAATCTAAGGACCACAATCAGGGTCGAAATTAGGAGAATTTGGACCGTGAGATTAAGGACCGATTCTAGAATCTAAGGACAAGAATTAGAAAATTAGAAATTTAAATTAAGAACTAAGATCTAGAATTTATGAACTAGAGGGCTAGAACATAAATCTAGAAGGAAACTGATTCTAGAACCTAAGAACTAGAACCAGAAAATTAAGGATTAAGGAATTACTTGTAGAAATCGTCTAAATTGTGTAGAGGGAAATTGTATAGAGGGAAATTGTATAAGGAAATTATGTAGAGGAAATTATGCAGAGGAGAATTGGATAGGAGGTAAAGGTCTTATTTTATAGGCTTTTTACCATAAATCCTATTTTATAAAATACTATAATAAAGATACTAATCCTAATTCAACTAGGAGTTTTGAAAAATGTCATTTTTTACGCAGCGGCCGAAAATTTACCATAACTTCTTTGATATATGTCAGAATTATGCATTTTGTGGCTCGTTGGAAAGCTACTTCGATAAGCTTTCCAAAGTGTCTAATTTTGCCCCAATCTAACTCCATTTGATACCTTAAAATAAGTTGAATGTAAAAGTGATGGGATTGACAATTGAGAAAAGGTTGGGGAGACCTAGTTGGCTCTAAAATAAGGATTTGGGCAGGGATTTCATAAGGGATGAATTCTAAAACTTAAGAATTAAGAATTAGAATCTAAAGATTAAAACTAAAGGCTAAATTAAATCTAAGGACTGAAAGCGGAGTCGAAATCAGAAAAGTCAAATCGTAGGATTAAAGACTGGTTCTGAACTCTGAGAGCTAGAACCAGAGATTAATGATAGGACTGTAAAATGAGATTTTAAAACAAAATTAGACCTTAAGATTCGGTGAATTACACCATTGGATTAAGGACTGGTTCCGGGCTCTGAGGACTGGAACAAGATATAGAGATTACGGTCTAAAAAAAAAGGGTGCTACGGTCTAAGACTGAAAATTAAAACTGATAATTATAACTAAGAAAAATCCTAAATCTAAAGACCAGAAACTACGGTCGGAAACTAAAAATTAAATTCTTACCTAGGGTCGGGGCTGCGGAGAAAAATCATCGAAGATCGAATTTCAAAATCATGGCTAATTTGCTCTAGGGGTTGCTTCGGAACTCTCTGGTTTTTGAATTTACGGTCTCTCCTCTCTAAATTTCACAGCCTCCTGTGTTCGAAGAGGATGCTACGGTTTAAAAATTAGAATCGAGGCTGCGGTGAGAAATCTCGGAGTTCGAATATTAAAATCATGGCTAATTTATTCTAGGGATCCGTTCTCGGAGCTCTCTGGTTTTTGATTTACGGTCTCTCCTCTCTGAATTTCATAGTCTCCTCTCTCTCTCTTTGAGAAAAAAAGCTTTTATAGGTTTTCCTTCAATTACGTGCCTGTTTCTCAACATTTAACAAAATTGTGCACCAGTTTTCTGGCACTTAATCGCTTTGAGTCGGTCATCGACTCGGTGAGTGACCGACTGAATTACTCAGCAGGTTTCCTAGTCCTAACGAAATTAGGACTAATTACACACGTGATGGGACATGCATAATCCTATTAAGTGTATTACCTGAAGTGCTTAATCGAGGAAATGTAGGGGTCAAGGGTAGGAGACTAGGTCGGGCATAGGCCAATTGCATGCTGGTGGTGTAGCGCTCAATCCAATCGCGCATCTGTTTCCAGGCGCATAATCGAGTCTCGAAACGGTCTATGAAAGGAATGCAGGACTATTGTTTCAGTCTACATCCCGACTATATACCATTGCCTAGTATATAGCCTCCCTACATTGGGATCTGAGCCACAAAGCTATTGTTTCAGCTTGTGTTCAACCATGTACTATTGTATGGTTCCATGTCGAGGGTTAAAAAGGTCAAGGGCTAACCAAACGAATTCGTGTACTCCGAGTGGGCAAAATGGAGATGTCTACAGATGCCCCTCTTCGGCGCACTCTTACAAAGTTAGAATGCATCGAAGAAGTAGACACCCCTCATTCGAGGTGCCTTCCCATTTCTTGGGAATTCACAAATGTGAATTGGTGATGCTAACATGACAAGCTTGACTTTCTTATCTATCAGTGCAAGCTAAATGGAGCATTTAAAGGGCAAATGGTAGCTGTCAAAGGACATATTCCAGGTATGTGGGTGCATGGAGCATCTCGTCGTATGGCACAAGCTAACAGAGGGATTTTATGCAATCGAGGTACTAGGGAATCAATCAAATGTCCAAAACAAGGTCTAGGGACTGATAATAAAGAGATGAAATAGTATGTAGTATCCAGAGCTTTTGCAAGTCATGTCAGACCGGGCGCATCATTGCTCACACCAATGCACGTCAGGTGTTCCATTTCTAATAGGCATTTGTATGTTCTTAGATTGAGTATACTCATTGTTTGACTTCCCAGGGGAATGGTTGATTTGGGCTGGTAATTAAGGTAAATTTTGTGAAGTGTGCTCAGTTGAATTCTGCGCAGTGGCGTATGCGCTCGATTCATTTGGAGTTTTTTTTTTTTTGCATCTAAACAAGTGATCCTGCGTAGTGGTGTATGCGCTTGATTGCGAGTTCAGAGGGCTTTCGGATTTAAAGGTCAAGGCTAAGTGTAGTTGGTTATGGTATTTAAAGAAAGGTGAGTCGAGTGTATGTATTTTGTTCATTTTGTTCTTTTTTTTTTTTTTTTTTTCTTTTGCTTTGCAAGTAAGAGAAGAAGGATTTTTGAAATAAAATATTTTAAAATGAGTAAGGGGTTTTGAAATTTTAGGGATTTTAACTTAAGATCAATTCGATGGTAAAACGGTAGAAAACGTGGCTTCCGAGATGTCACTGAGCAGATCTATCGGTATGGGATTTGTCAACTAGATTGTTCATGTGGTTGTCAAGACGACACTTGGCATGCCGGATACTCCATCTAACCTTCTCGATGAATACTGATGTTGTCTCTTATGGGAGGACTACAGTAATTCGCGAGTTGAGAGAGACGGGTTTTGAAAATATTTTGACTTAATCATAGATAATTTTAATTTAGAAGAAATATCTAGTAATTGAAAAAGGGGTATACTTACCTGGGGGTGATACTTACCTGAATTGTGCGGTGAGACCTTGGGAATATTTTAGCGGTGGTACTTTGGAAGTATTGTAGCGTCGTGACGTGACTTAGTGGCTATCATTGTAATGCAATGTTTCGGGTGCAAAGTCGTAGTAGGGTACCATTTTTTTTTTTCGCTTGTTGCTTAAGCGGTGGTTGGCGGTTGTCGGTGTGATGTTGTGATGGGGCCTTGGTGATTGTAGTGGTACCACGATGGGACTTGAGATGTATTGCTAGGATGTTCGCACTGTAGCTTGGCAGTAGTGAAATGCAATGGGACATGGGAGGAGTCCCACGTCTTCCTACCTTTCTGTTGCAGTGGCGTCTAGTAGGTTTATGGAGAGCACTTTGGGAGGAGGCTCTTTGTTTCGGCGATGGGGCGTGTTCGTGCTTTCTCCTTCTTTTAGTGCAGGCGGTGTTGTTTGAAATTTTTTTTTTCGGGTAGTGGTGTCCGCGATGGGAAGTGAGCTAAGCGTTACGCTGGGTAGGGTGTTCATGTGACAAGTGTGTCTAGTTTCTTTCTTTAGCAAATCTTGGGTTCTGGTGAGATTATGTTGTAATCGCATTGTGATTGACCTAGTTTTTTTTTTGTTTGGTGTATTTGCATTTTTGGGAGATTTGTTTTTGGCTTTTCGTGATGGGCCATGAGGGCATGACAACAATTTTGTGATGGGACGACAGTGAGTGATGGTCCCTTTTCAATCTGAATGGCTCATGAGGTTATGCGATGGGACAAAGGGGACTCTCGCTCGAGAAGGGGTAAATTTTGAGCAAAATCAGGAATTAAGCGCCTGACATCAGCTGCTTAAACTGATTTTACGCCTGGTTCTAGGGGTGTGATTCAGGGTCTAGAGGAAGTGTTTACGCATGTGTAAGTTAACATGTGATATGAATTGTGCGCTATGATTCTTGCGCGCGATTGAAGTGTCACCCGGTTAGTGTATGGGTGATCTTTCAAATTGCACGATAAAAGTGAGTCGTTTAATCTGATTGTGCAGCTGGTGGGCAACGCGGAATCATAAGGTGGCGTTATCTGTGCGGGTGACAGTCGTATTGCGCGCCTGATTAGGAGCGCGGGTTTTCAATTGAGCGTGATGTTCGTAGCGCGTGATTAAATTAAGCGCATTTTTTCATGAGCGTGATTAGGGACGTGTTCTATATAAGCGGGGGAGCTTCATTTGCTTTTCATTCTCGGGTTTAGTCTCGAGTCTTGACTTTCTAAGTGTTCTAGTGTTCTGAGATTTGTGTTTCAGCGATATTGAGTGATCTAACCGTCAGATTGGGATGGGGTTTCTTCCTATATTCGTCATTTTGTGTGACCTTCGTCCTAGTGTGATGCTCGGGGATAGTGTCATTCTTGGAATGGGCGGTATTAGGAATGAGGGCGCCGATCTTCACACCGTTCCTTTCTAGGGAGCAGTGAAGGCAACGCTGATGGGGCAGCGATGGAGGAAGTGAAGATGGCAAGGAGAGGAGGTGCTGTAAATGGAGGGATGTATCGCCAACCCATTTTCCGTCTCTTCTGCCAGTGGCTCATTTAAGTTCTCCAAGTCTGGTGGCAACATTTCTGAAGCCTCTGATTGGATGTTCTGCTCCTCATTTTGGCTCATTGTAATTCTGGTTTTCGTCTTGAGTTGTATGTTAGAATTTAGGTTTTCGTTTTGGGTTGTAATTCGGGAGGTATGCCTCCGGTAAAACTTGTAAAATTTTAAATTATAAATAAAGGGACATTTTTTTTATTTTATTATGCTTGTTTATTGATTTAATTTATTGATGGATTAGTTGGATTTATTTGATTTGTTTATTTATTTAAGATTTAATTTAGTTTAGGGTTTCACTCCGAATTTATGGAGGGTTTATCCCAAGATTAATTTATTTTATTGAGTTTTGTTTAGAGGGTTTACTTGGTTCTGATGGGTTTGTTGGGGGCATTTCTTTTTTGGTCCCAAAGAAGTCAGGGTCTTATTTTAGAAAATTATTCTTTTATTTAAAGTTTAAAGTATTTTATTTTAGTCTTTTATTTGATTTGAGATGGCACTTGTTAGAAGTGTGTGAGTTTAGGGTTTAATTTAAACTTTCTTGATGGGTGTTAAGTGTTTGAATCCTATTGGCTGATCTAAGCTTGCCATAGATTTAATTAGGTGGAGGATATTTGTGAGGGTGACACTTATTATTTTGTAATTTAGGAGGTGTATGTTATCAATAGAGGCTAAGGGGCTTGGTTTTGTTTTGAATTTTGTTTATAAACTAAGGATTTAAAAGTTTCGAGCATTTTTATTTTCTAATGTCTTTTCTTTCTTTTAATTTTACATACCGGATATTAAATCCTAAGAGGTTTGTAATTATTAATTTTTTTTGTTGTTGAGAATGAACGATATTTTTCTTTTATTGTGTTTATTTCATTTACGTTTGTTTATATTTGTCATTGTATGTTACGTTAGAAGGGGGAATAGGTAGTGTTAAAGTATGATGTTTATATTTTTGAGTGTATCTCTATTATTTTGTTTCAAGTGTTCCTTTTAAGGTCCCATGGCGAAAAAGTAAGAACTAAAAAAAATAGAAGATAAAAAAAAAATAAATAAATAAAATGCCCCAGTTTGGGGTATCCGAGGTGGAAAAGCAATAACTAAATTGAAAAAATAAAAAAAAATGCCCCAATTTGGGGTATCGATCTTGTGACCTGAGTATCGCTACCAAGGTGCTAGCGCTCTTAAAAAAATTGTCTCAGTGTCAAGTGACGGCGGGACTTTTATTGGCCTCACAGATGTCCGAGAGTGTATTAGTAATGATCCCATGATGGGAAGTAGTTCGATTATTTTGGCCACATGGCAAGCTTGATTTTGTAAGTGCAAAACGATCATTATGTATCATAGTTTTCAACAAGATTGAGGTGAATGGTAGGTAATGGGTGATTGCATCACTGGTCATTCGAGAGTTTTCAGTTTTATTCTGAAAGAGATTTAAAAATCATTTGACTCATTGTCTTAAAAGAAAATAAAGGGTGAAGAGGACGTAAGGTTTATTGATCTGAGGGTAGCTTCTTATTCGATCAAATTTTGAAATAGTAGTCAACTACTTTCTTCTCAAGTGGATAATACGGTGCCATAATTGAGCTCTTTGTCATGGTCCAGCACTATCAAATTATTAAATTCTATAGTTAGCAGGAGTTTTGTCCTCCTCCCGCCACTGTACGACGATATCTAGTAGTGTGAAGATGTCAGGGATGCCCTCACGGTTTGCTTACACTTTCCTAATAAGATTACCAGGAATGCCCTCACAATTTACTTATGCTTCTCTGAATTCATTGACTGTTCATTCGTCGTATTGCTCTCACTCAGTTGTGTTTTTTTTCTGTATATTTTTTTGAAACAACCTGCTAACACAAGAATTGTGAAGTTTGATGGAACCTTACATTTTTATTTTTTCTACTCTAATATCGACTCTAATGGCTGAAGGGAGTGTATGAGAATTCCGAGTTTTCTATATTTCAGAAAGAGAGTTTCATGATCCACTAATCCTTTCGATCAATTCGCCTAAGTTGGAGGATAGTCAATGAGTCAGATGATACCCAAAATGATTTCGTAAATAATGACATATGACTGGCGAATGCCTTGTGAAACACAAAACTAAACTATAAAAAACTATAGCAGCAATTAGTCAAACACAAAGCAGGCAAATAAAACTCAAAATCTAAAATAAGTAAAGCTTAGATCTACAAATTCTAAAGACACAAATCCTCGACAGCGACGCCACAAACTTATTATCTTGCTTACCTTATAATTATTAAAGAGTTAAAACAGCAAATTAAAAGGCTAAATCACAGAGAGATGGGAACAAGGTAAGCAAGCAGTCTTGCAAGAACCAGGGCTATTGCAGCAAGCTTTAAGGGGTAAGTGTTGTTTGATTCCCTTGGTGTTTTTTATTATGTGGTAGAAATAAATTTAAAGACAAAGTAAAACAACATAATGGATTCAGCATAACCAAAGTAATCCTAGAACTACAAGATACAGGGCCTAATGTAGCAATTTTTGATAAGTAAGAGTTTGTCCCATAGAGAAATTGATCTAGAACCTAAAATGGGCTATAATAGTAGGCCTGTGGATCTAGCTACAGATCTGACAATCCTAAAGAAATGGAACTGGGTGTCACGACTACACTAAATTAATCCTAACAATAGAGAAATAAAATGTAGCCCTATCCTAAAGAAAGGGTTAAGAAGAAGATGGTGATGGTGTATGCCAAAATAAAATATAAAAATTGGTGATAAGTAAGCAGGTTAAGTTTAGAGTTAATGCAGTAATGTAACTCTGTCTCTGCAGTGCTCCTTGCTGAGATGCTATCAAAAGCCTCAACAAGGTAGAAATGTCCAACTTAGCCCATGCCATTTGGGGTGCTCTTAAGGCTATAGGCTGTCCACTCAAATGGTCACAGCCTATCCTATAGAGTCTGTCAAATCCCATTGATTAAGCCAAAAGTTGCTAATCTAATCTAGAGGAGTGGACTGATCATTTCCCCAACCACTGGACCAGACCAGGCCATGAATACTATTGCAACACTATGTAATGTCAGTGCTATAAGCTCCCAATATCTGCGCACAGATTGGGTTGACAGTCATAGGTATTCCAACCCATAAAATCCTAAGTGCTTTGCCAAGGCCAACGGCTCATGGTGCCCACAAAAAGGACCATATAACAGGTTGAATAATGCTCCAAATTTAGCTGGTCATTGCTATAAAAGGCCTGTAATGACTCAGCCTCAAGCTGCAACTACTACAGAGACATCAGATCTAACACTTGATATCGGTTAGGCAAAACAGAGGAGAGCCAGTTCCTATACAAATCTCCTCACAAGGCTCTAGAAGCTCATGTACAGGAGAGAAGAATCTTTCTCAAACATGTTGTTGGACACCACCTTAGGGCTATACTCTGTCCACTCAAATGGTCACAAGATATCCCATTGGTTTGTCCATACCACAGAGGTCTGAGAAAGAGCATGAAAACTGCTGCAACCAAAATGGTCCACAGGCCTCCAAGCTCCCCAGATCTCACTACAGATCTAGCATTGCTTTCCATGGGACTATCAAACCAAGGGAAATCAGATTGTAAATAATAGATCTACTAGAAAATGAATGGGCTCGACCCAAATACATGGATCCTATAGACATCTAAAGAAACCATAAGATCTTTAGATTCAATTAATCATTAAAATAATAATCCATTAATAACAGCGAAACTTATGAACAGTCTCCAGGCTGTGGCCAGTACACAACTGCTCATAAAAAATCCCAATGTATACAAAACCTATTACAAACTGAAATAAATTAAACCTAACTACTTGCAGGGGATTAGCTAGCAAGTGCTGGGCTACGAGAGCAGAAGAATGGAAAAAAGAGGAGATCAAACCCTAACCCTAGCCTACTGGAGCTCTCAGCCGACAGAGGATGAAAAGAAGGATCCATCCCAAAACTAAACTCTAAGCGTCGTTTATATACTCTGTCCATACGGCCTTGGCTCTAAACAGATTAACCCTAATTTTTCTAGCAGATGTGGCACTATTACAACCCTTAAATGCCTTGGGACATGCGCTTCGAAATCCATGCCTCGGGACGTGTGTCCTAGCCTTGGGAAATTCCCAAAAGGTCCTTGAGTTAAAACTGAGAAGTGGGGAGCCCGTGCTTCACAGGGCTGGCATATGCATTTATTCATTTGCGCAACTGCAGAGCCTTCAAGGAGTAGCTTTTGGTTGGTGGGAAGTGCCCACTAGTGCAGTGAATCTTTAGTTAATCGCGTAGTCACTTTGTGCTGCAATGTTATTGCGGAGATGATCTAGAGTGCCTAGACTTCTCGCACAATAGAGCTTCAAAAGTTCTCTCTCGCTGGGTACTCACGCAGGTATGCTCCTGCGCTCGCGTAGTAATTGGTAAGGCTTCAGAGTGCGCAAGATCTGTGCGAGGAGAATTTTGGGCGTCTCTCTGTTCCAGGGCCACACATGAACTCTACGAGGTGAAATTTTGTTCAATACACACATGGACTCGCTATATTCTTTGTGCGATTGCTCTACTTGATCTCCGCGAGAGCTTTACGACCACAAATTCTAAGGGTTTTAATCCGTGAGATCTTCGCGATGTCTTTACAACTCTCCTCTTGACTGTGCGTCCTATCTGTGCGAGGGCATCTTCCACTGCATCCTTAGCTTCGAGAGGGAGCTTCTCAACTCTTCGAGATCTGTCTTTCTATGCTCTGATGCATTGCACTTGCTGTTGTTGTAGTTTCTCCATTCTCAGCCAACTTCTTCCATCTGCTTGGCTTGTGGTCAATGATGACCAGCAAATGAGTCACCATGGTGAGCACTGCCAGGGTGTTCTATTAGGCTTTAGCTCAGCTGTCATCTTTGCATGTCTTCTTCCTCTTCTTTGGGCCAATAAGGATGGATTTTATATTAGCTGCATAGATTATTGCTAACTACAAAACACACTTAACAAATGATTATTAGTCTGCTTCAAGGTCTATAAAAGGATAGGTTAAGAGGTGAAAAGTGGTACTTTTCAGTGAATAACACACCCTCAAACCTAATCTTTGCTAGTCTCTGAGCAAAGGAAAATTTAAAATAACCATTCTAAGAATTTAAATGCCACTTTTTTAGGGAGCGCGGATACGTTTAGCATATGTACCAAGTCTTTTAAACCCCTAGGTGATCCCTAGTAGAGGAGTGAAGTCTCCTGAGGGTTTTCAGTGAAGATACCCACAAACTTCTGAATAAAACAGTTAACAAAAGTGCAAAATTATCAAGTTAGCTGTCAAGAAATAGGGCATTAGTTCACCTTTGATTCAACAAAAGATAATATATGAGGAATTTGAACATATGATTATGCACAGACATTTACTCATCACATCTTCTACATAGATGCACATTAATTCAAAAATTAGGTTATAGGTCATGCCCAATACATTCAACATCAGACCCAATGCTTACCAGGGCATACTTCTCACAAGGAACTTTGAGGGTTTCCATTTTCTCTCAAGCTCAAGAGCAGTTAAAGGCCCCAAATGGGTCTGTAAGCATGAGCATAGGCATAACATCTAAGTTCTGGCATTATTGGCTAATCCTTACCATAGATTGGACAACTCTTTGTCTCTGCATGACAGCTCATTCAACTTTGGATCACAGGGACTTTTAACTGGGTTGTAATGTTGCTTATGGGATAGGTTATAAAGAATGGGTGGCTGAAAAGGGATTTAAAATTGGGAAATCAGTAGGTGAAGGAGGTGATTCATGACTTCACCTTCTTGAATTCAACACCTTTCCTTATCTTTAAAATTATTCAGACTTAAAGTGGCCAGCTTCTCCTCTTATTTTTGATTTTTCAATGAACTTTTCCTCTTATTTCTTCTCTTATTCCTCTTCCTTATTATTTTTCGTTCTTTTTGGATACATTTTTCTTTTTATTTTTGTTTTTCTGACTTGCCACCTCTCTCCTTAGCTACTACACTGCTATGTTTTAAGTATTCCTTCTCCATTCACCCAATGCTAACCTTATCTTGTCCATCTTCAGCTCCTTCTCCTTTACCTTCTGATTTCTCAGAGTGAGGGTAGGTTTGAATCAGGTCAATAGTTTTAGGTACTAGTACTCAGGTGTATTTTGAAGAAAATTAGAAATTAAGGCTCAAAAAGTGTGTGCACAAGGGTAGTTAATTAAGGTTTGGTCTGTTTAAGCTCAAATTGTCCAAGAGACGGCCTTGATCCTTTCCTAAGTGTCATGAGTGCTATCAGTTGTTTCAATTTAGAGGTGCCTAACTTCTAGTGAGAGAATAGATTCTAGCCAGTTCTTAGAGCTAGAAGAATTGCCTCAGTTACTCCTCAAAGAAAGGAAAAAGTTTTGTAGGCCCAAATCTCACAAGTTATGGTCTTCCATTGAGCTCTTAGGCATGTCCTTACCTTTTTCTCTCTTTAATGATTCACTAAGTATTGATACAAGTGAGTTTTGTTGGTGTTCACATCATGGAAATGCTAAAATTTAAAAGCTTGTGATGCCTCAAGGTCTGTAAAATATATTTTTTTTTAATTTCTCAATTTTTTCTTTTTATTCTTAAGTGAACATGGATCCATTTCTATCTTACTATGAAGAGCAGTGACCTCACTGATTCAAAGTTATATGTGGATGCACAGCAGGCTCAAGACAAAGATTTTAACATAATAGAAACTACAAGAGAGAAAAACACATAGCAAACAACATAAAAACAAACACACAGAAATAAAGAAAGAAAATCAGGAAAAGATATTTCATTATTAGTACAAAATAAAAAAATTACAAAGAGATAGAAAATTATAAACCTAAGAACAATCTAGACACACAACAACAAAACATCCTGTCGAAAACAAAATGGTTCTTCCTCCTGGCTCAGGGATATCCTCAACCTGCTGCATGTGGAAGAGGAACTGCATGCCAGGAGAGGGGGGAAGAACGGGGATCAGGGAGAAGGATGTTGAGCAGGTGGTGGGGGGATTGAAGAGGATGGGGGGAAGATGCTGGTGGTTCGGTCTTTTGCTTCTTCTTTTGCTTATTCTTTTTCTTTCCCTCCTTGGCAAGGATCCTCTGCACCTCCTCATATTCATTCCAGAGGAATTATAGTGGGTCCGACTCTTTAGGTGGGGATGGGTCCAACCACATGTGATAGAATTTGTTGGGTAGATCAGTGGGTTTATCTTCCGCCATAGCTGAGAGAAAGGAAGGACTATTAAGCTTAGAGGAGAGTGAATGCGAAGAAGATGAACTACCCTTGTATTTAAAATGCTTGGACGGTGGAATATGAATCGACAAATTAAAT
Source organism: Chloranthus sessilifolius (assembly GCA_021018995.1). Lineage (NCBI taxonomy): Eukaryota > Viridiplantae > Streptophyta > Magnoliopsida > Chloranthales > Chloranthaceae > Chloranthus > Chloranthus sessilifolius. The sequence continues at coordinate 64,234,206 of CM037586.1, forward strand.
ATCGCCTCCTTCCAAGGTCAAATGCCGAAAAGAAATTAAGGAAGGTTAGTTGGCAATGAATTGTGATTGTTATGGGAACTGGTAAATCGCGCAATTTATAAAGGGAATGGGAGCCCACAATAGATGTTGGTCTATTTCTAGCACTGAGAGTTAACGCAAAGAGATAGGAAATCAAAGAAATTTCTCAGGGTAAAAATGGCTAATTCTGCGATTCGCGCAGTTATCCACTGGTGTTCGCGCTATAGAATTCTCGCGGAGAATAGATGTACATTAGTGAGAAGGAAAATCACGCAGAAGAACATAGCTCCAGCATGTATCAAGAAGTTGTGTGTCCTCAATGGGTTACTTCCACAGAGTAGACATTAATAAAGTGCGCGAAGTAGTTTCTCATTTCTCGTGTGGCTTAACTGGTGATCTTGCGCAATAGAATATTCTGAATTCTGCTTTTTGTGCCCTCTTGACTCTGCGAGAACGCTTTGAAATGGCTCGCGATTGTGAAAATTAGTCCATGTAACCCCGTGTGAGACCAACACTCAATCTCTTTTCACAATTTGTGCCCTGGCCTGCGCTTGTACAGTGTCATGCACCCATTCAACGGCCATCAGCATCCACCCTTTTACATGTATCCCCTTCCCAAATGATAATGACCTCCCTCATACCAGCACATGCATATCAAAAATTCAAAATGATAAAACTCCTTCATGAAAACAAATTCTACACAGTAACAGTGCTAGTACTTCAATCACCCAACAACAATAAGCATGCATCTCCCATGTTACTAACAGAAATTAACAAGTACTCAAAATAGAGCAAACACAGCAGATGAAAAGAAACAAATCTCCATGATATGAATAGTAAATGATAGGTTCCTAATTAAACAAAAACATACAGTAATTTTAAATAGATATGGCACACATAATACAAAGCTGTGGATCACTGAGCAATGGGAGGTTCAAGTAGGTGAATGGTCTGAGGAAGCTCCACTGGTTGTTTTACACAAATCTTGAGCCTCTGACTATTTACTTTCATGATCTACCCTGACATTGGATCAAGGATTTCCACAGCACCAGATGGGGAAGGTTTGATGACAGTGTAAGGTCCATTCCATCTAGATTTTAACTTCCTTAGAAAAAATTTAAGTCTGGAGTTGAAAAGCCAAACCTTAGTGCCAGCGTTGAAGTCCTTCCTTAATAGCTTCTTGTCAAAGAATGCCTTTGATCTCTCCTTGTACATTCTGGCATTTGCATAGGCTTCTAGCCTCATTTCATCAAGTTCTACCATTTACAACTTCTTGTGAGAACCAGCAGAAGTTAGATTTAAATTCATTGCTTTGATAGCCCAATAGGCTCTATGTTCTAACTCCACAGGTAGGTGGCAGGCCTTGCCATACACCAACCTAAATGGGGACATGCCAAGAGGAGACTTGTAGGCAGTCCTATAATCCCACAAAGCATCATTTAGTTTTTATGTCCAATCCTTCCTATTAGTCCTCACAATCTTCTCCAGAATATGCTTAATCTCCCCATTGGAAATTTTAACTTGCCCACTGGTCTGTGGGTGGTAGGGAGTTGCAATTCTGTGTGTAACAGAATACTTCTTGAGCAGGTTCTCAAAAGATATGTTACAGAAGTGGCTCCCCCCATCACTGATGATATCTCTGGGGATGCTAAATCGTGAGAAGATATTATCCTTTAAGAAGTTAAGGACAACTATGTAGTCATTGGTCCTTGTAGCAATGGCTTCCACCCATTTGGACACATAGTCCACTACCACAAGTATGAAATTAAATTCCATAGATGAAGGGAAGGGGCCCATAAAATTAATGCCCCAAATGTCAAAAAGTTCAACATCTAGGATGGGCTGTAATGGCATGGAGTCTCTCTTGGAAATGCCTCCCATCCTTTGACATCTATCACAGGTCTTGCAATGTAAGTATGCATCTCTAAACAAAGAAAGCCAAAACAAACCACATTGGAGCACTTTTGCTGCAGTTTTTCTGCCACTGAAGTGACCTCCACATGCTTGCTCATGGCACATTGAAAGAATATTGTGGAACTCACTTTGAGGCACACATCTCCTAATGACCTGATCTGTATAATGCTTGTAAAGGTATGGATCCTCCCACAGAAAATGTCTAACCTGAGAGAAGAACAGGTCTTTGTCCATCTTAGACCAATGTGGAGGGATCCTACCAGCAGCAAGAAAATTGATAATGTATACTAACCAGGGCACACTAGATTGCAAAGCAAAAAGCTGCTCATCAGGGAATAACTCATTAGCAGGTGTTGCTGCACATTCATCCAGAATAATCCTAGAGAGGTGGTCAGCCACCACATTCTCAACTCCCTTCTTGTCTTTTATCTTCAGATCAAACTCCTGCAAGAGGAGGATCCATCTAATCAACCTAGTCTTTGCATCCTTCTTAGCCAATAAGTATTTCAGGGTTGAGTGATCTGTAAAAACTACAATCTTAGACCCCAATAAGTAGGGTCTAAACTTGTCCACATCAAACACTTCTGCAAGTAGCTCCTTCTCTGTTGTGGTGTAGTTCAGCTGAGCATCAGCTAGTGTTTTGCTGGCATAATATCTCACTATAGGCAGTTTATCTCTCCTCTGTCCTAAGACAACACCTATGGCTAAGTCTGATGCATCACACAGCAACTCAAAGGGGAGTGAGTAATCTGGGGCCTGGATTACTGGGGCAATAGTAAGGCACTTTTTCAAAGCCTCAAAGGTCTCAAGGCATTCAGTAGAAAATACAAATGGCACATCCTGGCAAAGTAGGTGGCACAATGGTTTTGCAATCTTACTGAAGTCCTTGATGAACCTCCTATAAAATCCATCATGTCCAAGAAATGATCTGATTTGCTTGACAGTCCTGGGTGGGGGCAGATGTGAGATCAAGTCTACTTTAGCCTTGTTATCCTCAATTCCTTTGTGAGAGACTACATGGCCTAGTATAATACCTTGTATCACCATAAAGTGACTCTTTTCCCAACTTAAGACCAAGTTGGTCTCCTCACATCTTTGTAAAACTCTTTCAAGGTGACTCAGACAATGACTAAAGTTGTCCCCATACACTGAGAAATTATCCATAAAGATTTCCAGGAATTTATCAATCATATTAGAAAAAATGGCATACATGCGCCTCTGAAAAGTGGTTGAGGCATTATACAGTCTAAAAGGCATTCTTCTGTAAGCAAAGGTGCCAAAGGGACATGTGAAAGTAGTTTTCTCCTGATCTTAAGGATCCACAGGGATTGGGTTATACCCTGAGTATCCATAAAATAAATAGTAATATACCTTCCCAGCCAACTTGTCTAGAATTTGGTCAATAAAAGGGGGAGGGAAATGGTCCTTTTTGATTCTGGAGTTGAGTTTCCTATAATCAATACACACTCTCTAGCCAGTGGTCTCTCTGGCTGGCATCAACTCCCCTGAATAAGAAGCAACAACTGTGATGCCTGACTTTTTAGGTACCACCTGGATAGGTGACACCCATTCAGAATCTGAAATGGGGTAAATCACCCCTGCATCCAATAGTTTCACTATTTCTTTGAGGACCACCTCCTACATGTGAGGATTTAATTTCCTCTGCATCTCCATTGAGGGTTTTGCACCCTCATCCAGGTGAATCCTGTGCGTGCAAACTGAGGCATCAATGACTCCAAGGTCAGCTATTATCCACCCAATTGCTTTCTTGTGCTTCTTAAGAACATTTAGTAGTTCCTCCTCCTTCTCACTAGTGAGAGAGGAAGAGATAATCACAGGAAGCTTATTGTCCTGCCCCAAGAAGGTATATTTCAATGTGGCTGGGAGCTATTTCAGCTTCAGCTCAGGGAGACTTTCAATTGAGGGCAACAAAGGTGCCTTAGTGGTTTGAGGAAGGGGCAGCAATGTGTGCTGCACTAGGCCCACAGAAGACTCCGTATTTGTGATGTCTGCTGTCATGGGAATTTGGGCCTCCTTCACAACCAAACTCCAAAACCTTTCCAGGCTTTCAGTCAGATTATCCCAATCTAGTAGATTAGATAATTCTCCTTCTACCAGGCCATCTAGTACATCTACTGCACAGCAATCCTCAATGTCAATTTGAGGCACTGCAGCAGCATGGTACACATTTAAATGGGCCTTCATGCTCCCAAAGATAACCTCCATTACTCCTGACCTACATTGTATGCAAGCATTTGTAATAGCCAAGAATGGCCTACCAAGGATAACAGGGATTGGGGTTTTGCAATTACAAGGGTGCATGTCTAAAACAAAAAAATCAGCTAGATAATAGAATTTGTCCACCCCCACCAAGACATCCTCTACCACACCCATAGGCCTCCTCTCAGACCTGTCAGCCAGTTGGAGCACAACGGAGGTAGGTTTAAGCTCCCCAAACCTAGATCCTCATACACTGAATAGGGGAGTAAGTTCACACTGGCCCCTAAGTCAAAAAGGGCTTTACCAATGGTGTGGTTTCCAATTATGCAGGGGATAGTAGGTACCCCTGGGTCTTATAATTTTTCTGGTGTAGCAATGGATAGGAGTGACTCAACATGCTCAATAGTAAAAACTCTTTTAGATAACTGCACCCTTGCTTTTCTTTTTTGGGTGCAGAGGTCCTTTAAAAACTTAGCATAGGCAGGGACTTGTTTTATGACATCAAGCAAAGGCAAATTAATTCTAACCTGCTTGAAAGTCTCCAACATTTCCTCCATCTGAGCATTCCCTTTATCAGGAGGGGATGGGCCAACTAGAGCTTGAGGAAATGGCAGTTGTGGCACTGCTGGTGCCACTGCTGCATGCCCATTGACCTCATGGTCATATTTTTGTCTTTTTCTTTTATCTTTATTTATTTCTTTATGTTGGGGCTTAGCATCAGCCCTCTTATTTTGCCCTTACTGATTTACAACAGCGGGTATAATCCTTGGCTCTTTAACACTAACACTCCTTTCATTTTCATCTTCATTTTTTGCGACCTCTTTTTTCACCTTACCCACCAGATTATCAACCACTCTCTCATTTTTCGTGACCTCTTTTGTTACCTTACCCACCAGATTTTCAACCACTCTCTCACTCCTAAGGACAGTGATACCATTTGCATACTTATTGGTAGACGGTGGTTCTTCAATCATATACTGCCCTTTGGGTTGGTTGAGGGCTGACCAAGCAATTTATCTTCCTCCCTCCTATGCAGAGCATTACAAATATGGCCCAGCAGGTCCTCAATCTTCTTTATGCTCTGTTCATGAGAATTGACAGTCTGCACCAAGCTCCCCAAGTTTTGCATTAAAGCCATCATCTGCTCTTCAAATGAAGAGGATCTGAGCTGTTGTGGGGGCAGGGCCAACTAGTTGGACGGTGGGGCAGGTAACAAAATTTTTTGCCTTGGTGGGTAACCGTGATTAAACTAGTGTTGAGGTCTGTAAGGAGCTACCATTTGCTGCTGCTGGGGTTGAGCATATGAATCTTGTCTCCACCTCATATTTGGGTGGTTCCTCTAAGAATACCCAGTAGGCTGCTGTCCAAAAGTTTGAGCAGCGTTGGCTTGCTCTATAACAAAATCTAGAAACTGGATGGCAGATGGACAATCATGAATAGAATGTGTGGGAGATTGGATTATTAGACATGCTTCCTCCACCTGTGCAACCACTCGGGGCTGTATCACATTCATTAGTTTGTCAAATTTCAAGCTCAGGTTATCAACCTTCCTCTCCAGATCACCTTGCACCTTCACTTCAAATATTCCACCTCTGAGGGTGGCCTCTTTTACCATCTTAGCTAGAGTTTGGCTATCATTTCGTGATAGAGACTCCTACTATATGGAATTTTTCCCTATTATGTCAAACAGCTCTCAAGCTTCCTCAGCTGTCTTGTGGAGGTAACTACCACCACAGGAAGCATCCACCATATCCCTGCTCTTGGAATTAATTTCTTGATAAAAGTTGCCACATTGGGATTTGGTGGTGGGGGCATTGTTTTAACATCTCCTGAAATATTTCCCAAGCTTCATAAAAATCCTTAGTTGAGGATTGAGTGAATGATAAAATATTTGTCCTCATCTGGTTGGTTTTATTTATGGGAAAGAATTTGGCCAGAAATTTGATTTGAAGGTCACTCCATGACTGTATGCTATTGGTTGGGAGTTTTGATTGCCATGTGTTGGCTTTGTCCTTTAGTGAGAAAGGAAAAAATCTCAGTTTGGTGGCCTCAGGTCCCAAGCTAGCAATATTAAAGGTAGTGCAAAGTGCTAAAAATTGGTCTATATGCTTATAGGGATCTTCTTTTCTAAGCTTATGAAATGAAGGCATCATATTGACGGTGGAGGATTTAATCTCATAATTCCCTTCAACAGAGGGGAATTAAATGTAGAAGGGAGTACTCCCTAGGTGCATTGTACTCTTTTAATGTTCTCAGCCTCTCAGCCATGGTAGTTGGTTTAGTTTCAATAGCAGGGCCCTGTGGGATGCGTCAAAGTCTAAGGATCCTTTCAACATCTAGATTAGAAAGTTCTAGCTCAGGGTTTAAAGACCTTCTACCATGCATATACTCACACCCACAGTAAGTACAAAAAATGCTCACAAGCACACACAAAGAATATTTCAAACAAAAATTACCAACTACACAGATTTACACTAAACAAACAATAGGGAAGTAAACATAAATGAACTGAGATTTAGGGGAAAGTAAGTGTAAATAGAGCTAGCTTCACTCCAACTGCAGCTCTAGCTTTTCCCTTCTTCTACTGTCCATTTTTCCAAAATTCCACAAAGAATTTGTAGTACTTTTATTCTAGTTTAGGTACAGCTACAAAGAATTTGGAAATCTGAATTATAGTACAACTCAGGTCTACTAAAAAGATCAATATCCCAAGCAGCGGTGCCAAAAACTTGTTGTTTGATTCCCTTTATTGTGTGGTAGAAATAAATTTAAAGACAAAGTAAAACAAAAGAATGGATTCAACACAACCAAAGTAATCCTAGACCTATAGGATACAGGGCCTAATGTAGCAAGTTTTGATCAGTAAGAGTTTATCCCACAGAGAAATTGATCTAAAACCCAAAATGGGCTATAATAGTAGGCCTCCAGATCTGGCTACAGATCTGACAATCCTATAGATAGGGAGTTGGGTGTCACGACTACACTAAATTAATCCTACTAACAAATAGATAAAATATAGCCCTATCCTAAAGAAAGGGTTAAGAAGAAAATGGTGATGGTGTGTGCCAAAATAAAATATAAAAATTGGTGAGAAGTAAGCAGGTTAAGTTCAGAGTTAAAGCAGTAATGTAACTCAGATTTAGTCTGTCTCTGTAGTGCTCCTTGCTGAGACGCTATTAAAAGCCTCAACCAGGTAGAAGTGTCCAACTTAACCCATGCCATTTGGGGTGCTCTTAAGGCTATAGGCTATCCACTCAAATGGTCACAGCCTATCCTATAGAGTCTGTCAAATCCCATTGATCAAGCCAGAAATTGCTAATCTAATCCTGAGGAGTGGACTGATCATTTCCCCAACTACTGGACCAAACCAGGCCATGAATACTATTACAGTACTATGTAATACCAATGTTACAAGCTCCCCAGATCTGTGCACAGATCTGGCTGACATGGATAGGTATTTCAACCCATAAAATCCTAAGTTCTTTGCCAAGGCCAACGGCTCACTAGTGCCCATAAAAAGGACCATGTAACAAGTTGAATAAGGCTCTAAATTTAGCTGGTCATTACTATAAAAGGCCTGGAATGACTCAGCCTCAAGCTGTAACTACTATAGAGACATCAGATCTAACATCTGATATCAGTTAGGTAAAACAAAGGAGAGTCAGTTCCTGTACAAGTCTCCTCACATGGCTCTAGAAGCTCATGTGCAGGGGAGAAGAATCTTTCTCAAACATGTGGTTGGACACCACCTTAGGGCTATCTTTGTCCACTCAAATGGTCACAAGGTATCCCATTGGTCTGTCCATACCTCAAAGGTCTGAGAAAGAGCATGAAAACTGTTGCAACCACCATGGTTCACAGGCCTCCAAGCTCCCCAGATCTCACTATAGATCTAGTATTGCCTTCCATGGGGCTATCAAACCAAGGGAAATCAGATGGTAAATAATAGATCTACTAAAAACTGAACGGGCTCGTCCCAAATACATGGATCCTATAGACATCTAAATAAATCATAAGATCTTTAGATTCAATTAATCATTAAAATAACAATCCATTAATAACAACGAAACTTACAATGAACTATCTCCAGGCTGCAGCCTGTACACAACTGCTCATCAAAAATTCCAATGTATACAAAACCTATTACAAACTGAAATAAACTAAACCTAACTACTTACAAGGAGATTAGCCAGCAAGTGTTGGGCTAAGAGAGAAGAAAAATGAGAAAAAGAGGTGATCAAACCCTAGCCCTAGCCTGTTGGAGCTCTCAACCGACAGAGGATGAAAAGAAGGATCCATCCCAAAACTAAACTCTAAGTGTAGCTTATATACTCTGTCCATACGGCCTTAGCTCTGAAGAGATTAACCCTAATTTTTCCAGCAGACGTGGTACTCTTACAACCCTTGAATGCCTTGAGACGTGTACCTCAAAATCTGTTCCTCAGGACGTGTGCCCTAGCCTTGAGAAATTTCCAAACGGTCCTTGAGTTAAAACTGAGAACAGGAGAGCCCAAGCTTCATGGGGCTGGAATATGCATTAATTCATTCACACAGTTGCAGAGCCTTCGCAGAGTAGCTTTTGGTTGGTAGGAAGTGCTCACTCGCGCAGTGAATCTTCAGTTAATCGCGCAATTCCTTTGTGCTGCAATGCTATCGCAGAGATGATCTGGAGTGCCTAGACTTCTCGCACAGTAGAGCTTCAGAAGCTCACTCTTGCTGGGTACTCGTGCAGGTATGCACTTGTGCTCGCGTAGTAATTGGTAAGGTTTCAGAGTATGCAAGATCTACGTGAGGAGAATTCTGGGGGTCTCTCTCTTCCAGGGCCACGCACGAACTCCGCGAGGTGAAATTTTGTTCTGTACACACATGGACTCGCTATGTTCTGCGCGCGGCTGCTTTAAGACTTGATCTCCGCGAGAGCTTCACGACCACAAATTCTGAGGGTTTTAATCTGCGAGATCTTCATGATGTCTTTACAGCTCTCCTCTTGACTGCGCATCCTATCTGTGCGAAGGCATCTTCCACTGCATGCTTAGCTTCGCGGGGGAGCTTCTCAACTCTATGAGATCTGTCTTTCTATGCTCTAATGCATTGCACTTGCTGCTGTTGCAGTTTCTCTATTCTCAGCCAACTTCATTCATCTGCTAAGCTTTTGGTCAATGATGACCAACAAATGAGTCACCATGGTGAGCACTACCAGGATTTTCCATTAGGCTTTGGCTCAGCTGTCATCTTTGCATGTCTTCGTCCTCTTCTTTGGGGCAATAAGGATGGATTTTGTATTAAGCTGCACATAATATTGCTAACTAAAAAACACACTTAACAAATGATTATTAGTCTACTTTAAGGTCTATCAAAGGGTAGGTTAAGAGGTGAAAAGTGGTACTTTTTAATGAATAATAGTAAGTCAGGGTATGTCCACAAGGAAATATGCTCTAAAATAGAGTAAATCTCCATATCTAAATCAGATATGGCACTCTATCCTAGACTAATGTAAGGGAAGGAAAGAGGAGAGGTTTTAAGGGTTGCCACTCTACTAGAAAAACCACAGAAATCAAATGCAAATGATCCAGAACGAATGAAAACTCAGATTTAAGGAAATGAAGAAAAATATTAAAACTAAAAGGTGGGAAGTAGCAGCTAGGGATATTGGTCTTCACTGAAAATCAATTGGTTCAAATGCAATGCATAGAATTGATTTGTAACAATCCTTCATTTGGCTACAAGCTCAGATGCAAGGTATAAGAATCTAACCTAGAATAGAGAATTGGAGTAATTCTAAGGCTATGATCTGTCCACTTGAATGGTCACAGATCATCCTAGAGATTCCTCTTCTTCCAGGGTCTTAATTTGAACATGTAAACTATTGCAGATGTTGTGTATGCAAGGCTACAAGCTCAGGCATCCACAGGGATATTAGAACTAGGGAATCAGATGATAAACAAGAGATTTATGGATCTAAATTAACTTTACATTCAACAGTGACTGAATCAATATAACTTATAGTTCAATTATGCTCAGATCTACAATCTGTGCAACATCTAATCCTCTTACAAAGCTTTGAACCTCTCAATTTACATCTCTCAACCTCACCCGAGCTACGAAAAAGGTTTAGCCAACCATGATTAGCTAGGGAGAGAATGGGGGAAGAAGGAAGAGGGAAGGAATCTTGGAGTTGGGAATTCAGATTTTGCCTTAGCTCTCTCAATTTTTGGATGAATTTTTAATGCAATTTCTCTTTTATTTATACTCTTCTCACATATCTGTTTCAGCCAATCAAAGCACAAGAGAATAATTCATTTATTCTCAGCTGCTGATGTAGCTAATTTCTCTTTTAGAAGCTCTTTAACAATTGGTACAAATTGGATAAGTGCATGTGAAGTGGTTAGAGTTCCCATTCATGCCCATATGACTTCCAAAATACCCTCAGGGGTTGTTAACGTGCCTTGGAGTGTGCACAAAGTACTGAAGCAAGCATCAACTGAGAATGGAACTGAGAAGTTCTAAATTTGAGTGTCGAGAGGTTCAAGGAACCTTTGACAAGTTCTGAATTTGCTTGGCCTTTCATTCGACAGGTTACAAGTAGCTTTCAACAGGATTGGAGACTTCTCGACAGGTTGACAGAAATTCTCAACTTCTATTCAGTCTCCATTCATCCTCTCGACAACTTGTAGAGCATCCTGTTGACTTGTTATTTAGGCTTTGGGCATCCTCTCGACAACTTGCAAATTGCGCTCGACATGTTGCTTCAACTTTGCGAGAATGAGAGCAGCTTCAAGTAAGCTTTGGACAGGATCCACTGTTGTACCTCAGACCCTTTGATAGGTTTTGTCGACTTGTCGACAGCTTTACATTTCCACCCCAATGCCTCTCGATAGGTTATAAGACATCTTTAGAACCTCTCGACAGCTTACATTCCTCACCTTTTAACTCCTCGACAGGTTCAAGTACACCCTCAGATCTTCTCAATAGGTTCATGGAACCTCTTGACAACTTGTCTTTCCTCTTCTGAACCCCTCGACATGTTGAGTTAAACTCTCGAGATATTCTGCCTTGAGCTTCCACAGCTGGCACACATCTTTGGTGTGTTGTCTTCCATCTGTCAGCACACTGTAGCCTCTTGGTGGGTTCAATCTTCATTCCTTGCAACTGCACTTGGTCCCAAACATACCCAGTTGGGCCCATGACATTCTCATGAACTTCTAAGACACTGTGGATTGTTTGATTCCCGGGCCTTTGGGATATATGAGTACATGTTGAGCAGCAGATTGGTTCTTTGGCCTTTTTAGATGGATGTCTGTACTAAGATTGTAATTTATTGCTTATCTACAAAATACACTCAAAACATATTATTAATCAACTCAAAGGTCTATCAAAGGTCAGGTTAGGAGGTGAAAAAAATTATTTTTCACTACTTAACAGTGATCCCTTATGGTGTCGAGATGAAACCCATCATAATTTAGCAGAGGAATGAGTCGGCCTTCTGCCTATAGATTGAGGAACCCCTAAGGCCTGCTGATGAGCCACCATGGTTCTCAGATATCAAGAATTTCCTCAAGACTCATACCTTTCCTGAGGATACATCCAAGACGGACCGACGGACCATTCAACGTCTAGCGCCAAGCCATGTCATCTGCAGCGACTACCTGTATAAATGATCTTTCAATAATGTTTTGCTCAGATGCCTTACTGAGGATGAAGCAGTCAACATCATGAAGGAGATCTACGAGGGAGTGTGCGGTGCCCACATCAATGGTCATATGCTCGCTAAGAAAATCCTACGATATGGATACTACTGGTCCACTATGGAATCTGACTACTGTAAACACGTTCAGAAATACTACAAGTGTCAGGAACACTCTAGTCTGATACATACTCTTGTCATCGATCTGCACAATATGACCACTCCTTGGCCATTAGCCACTAGGGGCCTTGACGTTGTTGGAATGATTAATCGGAAAGCCTTAAATAGACATCGATTCATCCTCATCGCCATTGAATATTTCACCAAATGGGTAGAGGCAGCATCTTACGCAACCGTCATGGCCGATCACGTCAAGAAATTCATCAAGAGTAATATTGTCTACCGATTTGGCGTGCCCATGGATATCATCACTGATAACGGCACGAACTTTGCAAACAAGCTAGACAAGGCCTTTTATGAGTAGTATAAAATCAAGCACCACCGCTTATCACCTTTTTGGCCATAAACCAATAGGGCCGTAGAAGCTGCTAACAAAACTGTCATCCGCATCCTCTAGAAAATGGTCATCACCTATCGAGATTAGAGCGAGATGTTGTCGTTTACATTATGGGCCTACAGAATGTCAATCCGTACTGCTACATGGGCAACACCATTCTCCCTTGTGTATGGAACTGAGGTCATCTTATTGGTGGAGGTTGAAGTACCTTCACTCTGCATCCTCATGGAATCAAGCCTGTCTGAAGTTGAAAGAGGGAAGTCCTGCTTTGAGCAATTGAGCCTATTGGACGAGAAAAGTCTCCTGGCCTTATGTCATACCCAAGCCTAGCAAAAGTGAATCACACATGCTTACAACAAACGTGTTCGCGGTCGGGATCTGAAGGTGGGAGACACAGAACTCAAGAAGATCTTCCCATCCCTCCATGCCGATCCGAGAGGAAAATTCAAGCCTAACTAGGAAGGACCTTATGTCATTCGAGAAGTGCTTTCGGGATACACCATCCACATAACCACCATGGATGGAGATCACTTTCCTGAGCCCATCAACACTAGATACGCTCGACGGTTCAAATCCTAGGTCTCCACGGCAAGGTAAGTATTGACAGAAATGGATACGTGACTGCTCAAGGACCCCACAAAAGAGACCCTCATTTAAAAGCTCAGTAGCCAAAAAGTTTCCGTAAATAATCATACCCTTTTGCTACACCCATTGAGCCATTGGCCTTATTTCTCACCCCCTCCCAGAAAAAGGAAAAACGTGTATATAATACCATTATAAAAAAAAAGAGAAAAAGAGTTACCATGAAAGCTAAAAAAAATCAGAAAAGCAAAATTCTAAAAAGAGGATGCCTGAACAGAAAAAAGAGAACAAAAAAATAGAAAAGGAAAGGTGGGGCATGTAGAGTCACAATCCCCCAAGGAAGAAGTGTGTTAGGGCAGCTGGAACCCAGTCAAGGAAACCCCTTTTTTACCCCAGAATACCTTCAAAATCCTAACCTTACCCATGGCCACGATACAACCCAAGAGAAAGCCCTCCTTAAGGTTGGCAAGCAGTTAAAGTATCTGTTGAGTCAGTGCGAGCCAAGCTGAGAGACAACAAGAACCCCATATGGCTACCTATGACAGAATCAACGTCTATGTCGTGGCTTTTGAAATTAAAATAAAAAAAGAAAAAGAAAAATAAATAAAAAAATACAAGCTCAAAGCAAGATGGACGTAGTGAAAACTCGAAAGGGTGTTGCAGGTAAAAAGAGTGAGTTTGTGCGGACCAGGTGAAAACCCGAAAGGGCATCGGGGGTAAAAATGGAAGCCCATGGGCATAGTGAAAACCCGAGAGGGCACTATGGGTAAAAAGAGGGAAACAACGGGAACAACGAAGACCTACCTTGGGCGTTGTGAGTAAAAATGTTGAAAAGAGGAAAAGGTTGAAAGATAATAAGAATGATCCCTTGGTTATCCTACCCATGCCATCATTTCCCAACTCCAAACGGGGCCACTCATGTTAGCTCAAATCAAGGTCCCAACCAAGAATGTCTTAATAGCCACACCGTCAAATGTATGACCCAGGGTGAGGAGAGAAGGTCGATTTGATCCAAAGGGATGGATGTTCCGACCTCGACAAAAATTGCTAACCTCACTCGAATCCAATCACCTGAGAGAGGGGTTCGACCATGCTCAAAACAGGACCCGTCATCCCCCCGATAATTAAGGCATTAAACCTAAAAGAAGAAAAAATTATAAAAAGAGTTAATAATTTTCCTTTCCCAGCACTTTGCACACCCCACTCCGGGATGATTGGCTCGATGACCGAAAAGGCCCCTTTTGTAGAAGATAATAATTTTCCTTTCCCATTTTCACACCCACACTGTGTGTGCCACAGGAATAGCTGGCAAAAACCCCTAGTCCATCATTTTGCAAAAATAAAATAGTGAAGATAAAATCCTTGTAAAAAGATAGATTCCTTTATTTTGATTACAAGTCTGTAACTGGCCGACACCACATCCCAAAAGATAATATGTGTGATGTCCAGCTTATGTCTAGCACCTTTCTTTCTTTTTTACAAAAGTGCAGAAAAACAAAAAACATAACAAAAATATGTATACCAAAAAATATGTATTTGAATAGGGGCTTCCTACGCCCCTTTCTCTGAGTCTGATCTATGCAAAATGTATGTGCAGGATGGAGTCAACGCCCCAGCTCGCGCTTCAAAGTGCAAATCTCCGCATGTAAAGCATCCTCCCGTATGTCTCACTCAGTCATCCAATGACCGTGAAGGCTCCTATACCACTTTCAAGATGAGCCGGCTGCACTAAGAGCATCATTCAAGGCTCCTCCCAGATGAAGGACCTCGCACTCAACTGCATCAGCTTTGGCCTCTGTCGTCCTTGCTCTAACCTTTTGTTTCTCTGAATGTTCATGCAAAATGCATTTCTCATCCATCAACAGCTCAATACAATCTTGAGGTGCCAATGCCTTCTTCGGCCAAGGCCCATATCGTCGCTCTCTGCCTAATCCAGATGATCAGCATAGGCTGCTTGGACAATAATCAGGCCTCATACTCTGGGGAAGACTGAACTGAATCTCCCTGCTCCAAATAACACTTGAGCGTCAACTAACGCGTCTCCCAATGAGTAGAAATCTGATCCATGTCCCCAGAGGACCCCCGAGAAAAGATCAAATCACATAAAGGGGGTTTCGTCTCGTAAGGCACTTACTGAGAGCAGGCGAACTGACATAGCACCCAAAATGGGAAGTAGAAGGTACTGGCAGTCAATCCAAGGAGGGTGATGCCCTCATGGTCTCTAGAGTGAACCACTGGGAAGGTCAAATCTAACTAGGGAAGTCTCCATACTAGCTCTACATCAGTTAGCCAAAGCTTCAACTCTGATGTATCTCCCTGCAGAATCATGTGGCACCTGCCCAAGAAGCATCGGACCACCTCACCTCGAACGATATAAAAGCGAGGCACTGGTCTCAAAATAGCTAGATGCTCACATAACCAGACCTGAAATAGAAGGGGACATCCCCTGAGGCATTCCACCTTGCCCAAAGCGAAAGCATCAACGCAACGATGTAGCTCAACTATGACAAGATGCATCACTGATCGACCCTCCTCCAATTTGATCAAAATGTCACGGAGTGCTAGAGAGAAGCTCTCTCCACTAGTGAAGAAAAGGACTTTTGAGATGAGATCGAGAGCAAAGGCCTTCACATTGAAAACGTTCCTAACTGATAATTTTTGAAGACTTTCGTCACCAAAAATTTCTCTTAGGAATTTTATCGAACACCTTGTGGGCCCACCAATGAGACTTTTCTCATATTCATATTTCTTCATACCCAGAGTAAGGTGGATGGCCTTAGTGTATCCTGGTTTTGGCATAACTCTTACAAGACCTCTATGCAACTTCAGGCCTGACAGATTGGAGAGCTCTTCAAGTGTGGAAGATAGTTCTCGCTTCCCAAAATGGAACACATGGGCATTCACATCCTAAAAAGAGGTTGCTACATGAAGTTGGTCCCACCGTGGAGAAACCTCAAGAAAGGATAAGAGGCACAACAATCCAAGCAAATCTAGATCAATGAGCTCACTCTCATACAAGCTCCCAAGCCAACTTTTGAGAAAACTGGGCCCCAAGACAAAAGAGGGGAGTAAATTGGTTCTGGACCCTCCATGTAAGGGAGGGTTGGAAAGTGAGTGTATTGACATACAAGGATTTTTTAAAGATGTAAAAATTTGATGTAGGACGATGGACCCACCACCCTCGAGAAAGCAAGGAAGAAAAAAGTAGCAGAAAAAGCCAAGCCAAATTGAAAGGAGATAGAAAATGGGCATTCTCGAGTTATAAAGGGCCCCTTTATAACTCGAGAATATACAGGGTTTGGCCTAGAGCATCTATTAGATGCGCCAAGACACTTTTTACCTAGGATTGGCCTGGTGCAAGTAATAGTTACGCCAGACCAATCTGGCCCCTTTTATAGCAATATAAAGGGTTTTGAGGGGGAAGTTTTGTCTTTGCTGGCCCCTAGCCGGCTTGCCTGTATTGCATACCTTGACTATATTCATAAACATAAAAAAGGTTTTGAAATGCACCTAACTTTAAATCATTTATTTGTACAGGAACAATCCCCACCAAGGTATGCTGCCTCAAGGACCATTTTACATACAATCATCAAATCATCCTGCGGACAATCAGATATAATACAAGGGAAATAGAGCAGGTGATAAAGGAAAAAGCATTAACATTCAGACTGAAAATCATCCAAATCAAATGAACAAGTGCCATAACATCTGCTACAATTTGATAAAAAATCCCAAAATATTATCCCGTAGTATTTAAAAATTTAAGAAAACTAAGAGCTAAGCCTAATCCTTTCTAGCACCCTTGGACTTTTTGCGACTGCGCACCAAGCTCCGATATGTCCGGGCCTCTCCCACTTGGGTCCACTACTGAGCAAGTCGGCTGAGCAAGGAGCGCGATTCTTTTTCTCGAACACGTTGTAAGATCATACCAGAATCAATCAATATCAATCAAAAGAAAAAGGATAGTGAAGCAACCATCCAGATTAATCAGTGAGACACTTACTATCTCCTCCTTCTAAAGGCCCTGAAGATTGCAATAGTACTCTACTTGATGGACTACTGACTCATAATCCTACAGGGGAGAGGAACGAAAAAGGAGGTCAGTTGCACGGATCATTATACAGAGAACGAACATGCAAAGGAAGGAAGGCTTACCCCGGGGACTAAGTCAGGTGGGGGAGCCCGCTCCTCTTCGGTAGATATACTGGCCCGCTTGTCGACCGCAACACATAATTTTGTGAGAAAGGCATCGTCAAAGCTCTTAAAGGTCCCCTAGACCCCAACAGTCAAACTACCCGAGGCACTGGTGTCAGAGGGACCTGCAGGGCCAGCTCCACATGAAGGGCCAGCGCCCGTAGGCTCAGAAGTACCCGCCACTATCCCATCGTCATCGTTAGAATCACCTCTTTGCTCAAACTAAGAAAAGAAATAGGGTTTCCATTAGTCAAGATCACAAGTCAACCAAATCTATAGGGAACCAATCTGAAAGAGAAGGGAGAACTACCTGAGAGCGTGGGCCGCCAAAAGCTAAAACATTTGTGCCAGGAATGAAGCATGGGAGAAGAGACCGAAAAGGTAATGACTCGTACCACATCCGATAATCTTCGGGCACTAAGAGGGCATTAATAGGGACCCCATTTTGAAGGAATCTGGCCGTGAGCTCTTCGATGGTACTCACGGGTGCCATGACATCTGCAGGAGGAGCCAAGGGCATTGTAGGATGGCCCTAATACTACAGGCCCCATAGAAAAAGATGACACAGTAGTCGACGAAGAGGCAAGATGGACCTACAACGACTCGATCCTAATAAGGAGAACCAATGTAGGGGTCATATATAATCTGCCCAAATTAAGGAGTGTCTGATCAGTCAAACATGCAACAAAATAAAGGAAAAGCTCGAAAATGAAAAGGTGAAAAATAGCTTTACCTACTCCGATATCAGCAGGTCTAATTGAGACCTCAAGCCCATTTCCAGGTGTTTCATGCCAACATCCTAACAGCGATGTGTATTCCAATTGCTTAAAAGCGGATAGGTGTATATCTCATATTGAAGAAGGGACGGTCGGGCTGAAAATGCAAATACTCTCACACCTGACATGAGTAGTGCATAAGGGACAGGTCAGAAGTAGAGAATGATCATGCAAATAAACTGAGAAAAGTAAAAGAGTCAGGGGTTACCTCCAAAGCGGGCTAAAAGACGATGACAAACTTTGAGTTGCGAACGAAGACTCGGACTAGGTTGGACATCAGCGCGGCGTAGCCGGCCCTGCCCCAATCATATTTATGCATGTCGTTTCAGTAATCCATGAGGCTGAGCAAGGCTAAGGAGACCCGTCCACCACCAGCATTTTCAAAGAGGGTCTTACCCAGTAGCAGGAGGAGCGAGATGCAGGCCAACATAACTATGTGCTCGAGCTCAATAAAAATGTCTGCGTCTGGCTGCCCCAGATCTACCAACTCTTGCAGCTCAAAAGGATCAGATAGCTAGGACATCTTGACCTCGGCACCATGTAGACTCGTGGAAGGGGGATAGTCCCCTATCAATCAAATAATCTCATCTCGAGCAGGCACTTCAAGGTTGGCCACAAGAGCACCCCCTACTTGAATCCCCATAATCATGGCCCAGTCTACGGAAGTCAGCATCATCTTGGCAGTGGCCATATGAAAAGTCATGGTCTCCGGACGGAAGTGCTCAATGAGGGCCCTCAGATAGGCCGAGTTAGCTCTCATAGTGGGGAATGAAAGGAACTGGCCAAAGCTGGCCTGTCCAAGCAAAAACCTCACGATCAATGGGAGATAGCGATAAAACTGCTAGAAGTCCAACCAACTGCTTCGAAACACGATATGGGGCAAGGCCTGCACCAAGGTAAAAGAGGCATCAGATCATGGTAATATAGCAAGGTTGCACAAGGAAGAATAACTGAACCTATCCCTTTACCTTGCCCACGATACCAAAATTGGAGACATGGATATGTTGTTGATGTAGCAGACCAGCATGGGGCGCCTCGCCCTGCGTTTCATACCAAGAGCTAGCAGGGGGCTCCACCACGAAGAATTGCTCTCCCCTGGGACCATAGGTCACTTGAGGACCCTCTTCCTTTTCCTCCTCCTACACGTATTCCTCCTCGCTTGATATTCTGGGGCAAATACAAGTAATCATGTCAAGGCAGATCAATGATGAAGAACCATTGTACTACAGGCCAAGGGAAGGTAAGTACGCCCATCTTTTCTTTATATTTATAAAATCAACAAACAAAAAAATATATCTCTTTTCTTTATAAAACCAACAAAAAAAAATCTTTTCTTTATGTTTGTAAAATCAAAAACAAAAACCCAAAAAAATCCTTTCTTTATGTGTAAAAATAAAAACAAAGATTAAAAATAAAATAAAAAAAGAAGAAAAGAGTCCTTCTCTTATACAAAAACAAAAAACCAAAAAAATCCCTTTACCTTGTTTGGCAAAAATAAAATCAAGAAAAAAAATCCTTTCTTTATGTGCAAAAAAAAAAACAAAAAAAAAAAAGAGTTCTTCTCTTATACAAAAACAAAACAATATAAGTCCCTTTGCTTTATTTGCAATAAAACAAAAACAAAAATAAAAAAATAGACTTATGTCCTAAATAAAATCCATAAAACAACAAAAAAAAAATAATAATAGGGCATCCTTCATGCAATAACATCAAACTCATGCATACAAGAAAAATAAACCATTTATCATCTAAGAAAGCATATATCATGATCACATTGCAAGAAAATCAAGAAAAATCAAGTAAAATGGGTTTTAAATGATTACCTTCAAAGAAAAATGGGGTCCTTAAACCGGCGTGGAGCAGGTGTTTAATCAACGCGAGCAAGCACCGGAAATGAAGCACCTTAAGGATCAATGCAAGGGAACCCTAGGAGGAGCCTCGTTTTGGTTTAAAGAGAGGGGGCGAAATTTTTTTGAAATAAACCCCTTTGTGGCAAGGGCTCGGGCAATTAAAAATGCCCCCAGTTTTTGCTTGGCGCATGTATTACATGCGCCAAGTGTATTTTGGCCCCAATTTTGCCTGGTGCAACTATTAGTTGCGCCAAGCTAATCCTGGCCTTGTTTTGGCTAGGTGTGGTTTATACACACCTAGTTTGACCCCCTTTTTTACCTAGTCTATTATTTTGTAGGTGCACACACACCCCCAAATGGCATATCAATTCTCATTTGACTTGCCCAGGAAGTTGTGCTAGAATAAATAGATCGAGATCGATCAGCATGCTCAAAGATCCCGATCACACATAAAATGATAATAAAAATACAAAATAATT
Organism: Chloranthus sessilifolius; assembly: GCA_021018995.1. NCBI lineage: Eukaryota > Viridiplantae > Streptophyta > Magnoliopsida > Chloranthales > Chloranthaceae > Chloranthus > Chloranthus sessilifolius. The sequence continues at coordinate 64,254,440 of CM037586.1, forward strand.
CACATAAAATGATACATAAAATACCAATTAAAATTCACATAAAATGATACATCAAATACCAAAACAATTCACATAAAATAATAACAAAAGTCCTACAAATTCACATAAGATGATACCATAAAAATCTCATATAAAATAACAAAAAATTCTACATAAAAGAATAACAAAGGCGGCATGTACTCCCAGAAAGTGTTGTGACATCTATTCGCTCCGCTCGGGTGGTCGTGTTATATCAATTTTGGGATCGTTGGGTTCGCCCAAAGAACTCGAACCCAGCTTCACGCCAGGGCACCTATGGCTAGTCAAATGGGGCAATCAATGGCTTAGATGATTGGACACAAATTGTGGACCTTTGCATATTCGCGTTGTGCCTATCTTTGAATATGGGTCATCACCCTCTTACTTACGGAGCTATTATAATCAGAATGAATCTTGAATAGCAAACACCTTCAAATCATCTTGATAAGTGGATGTTTTTCCCAGATATTGGGCTTTCGCAACTCGCTCCATCTCTATTATGCCCAGTAATTTCGCTAAGCGCTTGGGGATCGATAACCTTGAGAAACGGACATTTTTCCTGACATACAGGGCTTTCATTTTCTCACCATGTTACTCACCTGACGTTTGAGGTTCATTTTGAATACAGCGGACCCATTAGTAATGCCTTGGGCCTCTACTGATATCTCTTGTCTTTGGCATTCGATCATTAGTGACTGAATACAAAAGTGGGGCATCTGTAGACACCTAAATTTGGCCCAAGGCCCAATCGAAACACATTTCGAGAGAGGCGCACTTTTGAGCTTCTGATGGTATGTATCAAATGCTTAGGAACCTTTCCAAAACCTTAGGTGTCATCCCAAACCCTTAGGAATCACCCCTGATCCCTTAGAAACCTCCCTAAACCTTTAGAAACTAATCCCGACCTTTAGAACCCATTTCGAACCTAAACTTAACCTTTCCGAGCAATGGATGAAGAGGGGTGCACCGGGACTAGCTGAGATCTTCTACTATCATCGAATCATATAGCTTTAAAAATTTGAAGTCTCCATCTTTCCAACAAGCCAAGGATCACCCCAATCAAAGCTGTACATAGAAAGATATGGCATTCCGAAGTTTGAGACAAATTTGAGGTGGGGACCCCTAGGGTTTTGGCCCAAGAAATACTTGCGCCAGCCTATAAGTGGGTCCCACCTCGGGCAATCAACTTCCCAATCCCAGGTTTGACACTGTTTTACTGTACATAAGCTCGGCGCAACTAATAGTTGCGCCAGGCTTAGCTACAGTAACCTTGGTTTTCTGCTCAAATTTTGAGATTGGGGTTTGACTTGTTGACCATCTTGATCCCCTGGGTGTGTTTCACTTGTTCTGTTGCACCCTTTCCTATTCTATGTGCAACCCTTAAGTGGTTTGAAACACTAACCTATCATCCACCATTGGAGCTAGTTTTCACACCTTTCAAAGCTCTAAAAAACCCTAGGAAACCTTAAATGCCAAGATTACCTAATTCCGAATCCAATTTAGCCTCTAAACACCCTCCTAACCTCTCCTTTTCCTATAAATAGAGAGGCACCCCTCCCTTTGAAAGGGCTTGAATTTTTGAAAAAAAAAAGAGATTAAGAACTCCCTCTCTCTCCCCTTTAGTGCCCTTTTGCATACTAATTCTAGAACTTCAAACCTACCCTTAGACCATGCCTTTCATCAAAAACCTCTTAGTTTAGGTGTGTGCTACCCCCTAGCCTTCCCCCTCTATCTCCTAGCTATTAATCCTTAGGAGCTAGAACCCTTCATTCCACCTTACAAGCCATTAGAAGCTCATCGAAGCATACCTACACAAAGTCCCACGATGGTGCAACAAGGGCCTGAGAGCTCCGGCTCTCCCCTCTATTCCTCTACCTTCTCGGTTCTTTCTCTATCCTAGCATTTGTGCCGTTATGCCGCCAAAATTTTGGTAGGAACGGAGGAGCACAAATAGGATCTTAGTGCCTTAAAGGCAAGGGAAAGGGTTTTTTGTTTCTTTATTTTTATTCTTGTTTTGGCCATAAGTAGAGACCGCATTAAGCGGGTTGATCGGGTGCCTAACACCTTCCTGATCGATAACCGAAGTCCCTACCTAAGATCCTTTGGTATAGTTCGGTGATTCAAAGTCATATTTGTTGCACTTTAATGCATATAAAAATTGATTTGGATTTCTCGGGACACCAAAAGCTTTGGGTGGCGACTCTAAATTTTTTAGGAGAGTGCGCATCATCGAGACGGGATCGTCAAAATTTCCAAGGTTGCACAGATGGCGACTTTGCTGGGGACTAGCTAGCAGAGCTTCCCTTTGAATTTGACCTTTTATTTTTTATTTTACTAACCTTTTTATTGTTTTTTTACTATTTTTACTCACCCCTACGATTACACCATTTTACTCACCCCTACTTTTACGTCATTCACGTGCCTTAGCCGATCGGCGGGCCTACTTGCGCATAGTCTTTTCTTACTTTTTTAGTCATTTCAGTGCCTTAGCCGATTGGTGAGCCTACTTGCGCCTTGTCATTTAATTTCTTTACATTTCTTCTATTTTAAACGCCTTAGCCATTTGGCGGGCCTACATGCGCATTTACGTTTTCTCAAACATATTCCAACGGTGGACGCCGGCCCATAGAGGCAGCACGGGATCATCACCCCCCGTCTTTGAACTTAAGAAAACTCCCATAAAATCTAAAAATTAAAATTGAACCAACAAGGGGGACTTAATCAATTTTTGCGGGGTAGATTTTTACGGGTTGGGTTTTTCTAGGCACACATACAACCTCTCGGTTCTTAGTACGGCTGCAGCCCCTAGTGGTGATGAACCAGAAAAGTTCCAACCCACCTAGTACTTGGGAAAGCACTTGTGCTTGAGGTATATTGGGTGGGTATCCTTCTCGTTACTTAGCCTAAAACTCGTGGGAAGTGAGCGTTAGTAGACCAGCATCGGCCTTGTGTCCCTTAGGTTCCGTGAGGAGAGACCCGTTGCAATTAAGAGACCAGTCCCTGGAAGCATTGCTTCGAGAAAACCAACAGAAAAGACCAAAATCCGGGCTGGTGTTATACTGTTAAAACACTTGCCCCCACACTTTATACCTGGCACATCTATTGCATGCACCAAGCTTGGAATCTCCAGATTTGCATTGGTGTATGTAATAGTTGCGCTAAGCACAATCTAGCCTAAGATTGGCTTGGCACAGGTAATTCAAGTGCCCAGTGTGATTTGTTTCCACCGGACAGTGCAGCCCAAGTCTGTGGCCTATTTCACCTTCCAGAAGTCCCCGATTAGTGATTTTAGTACCTCTATTTAGGCCCCACAATTTTTGATACCCAATATGCCCCCATCGGTCAAAGGAAGGTGACTTCTTTTGGACCCGTTCCGGGGGATCGGGTTGTTTGTAGCGACTTCTGTGCCTTCAATAGATCAAAGGGTTTTCCTTTGATTCTTCCAAAGCGCTTTAGAGTCTTTGCTGTAGGACCTATTTAGGGTACAAAAGACACCCGAGACGGGAATTCAAAGGCCTCGAAATCTTTAATCATTTCATTTTCAAAATTTTCAAAAAAATTAAATAAGTCAAAAACCAAAAATATAGATTTGTGGTGTCGACAAAACGGCATCATCTCATTCTCCATCATCCTGTAGGGGAAGGAGGAAGCTTTACAGGCCCCACCCGAGGCACCCGTACCCTACCCGATACCGGGCCATGTCGTGGGCGGTGGATCCGGCATACGCCGATCCCTACTCATCCCCGCCACATTCCCCAACCCATTCCCATGTGGAAGAAGTTTTCACATCCATCCCCCTTATCCAATCTCCCTTCACCATTACTGGCCCATTTGGCGCCCCCATTTTCTCATCTACCACCTCCAAAAATGCCCAAAATCCAATCCCCCATTCCACATCATTTTCCCAACCCATGCCCATTCCCCCGTCCATGGCCATTCCCAATCCATCCCACCTTCCATCCGCACCCATTTAAAACCCGGCCCAATTCTCCACTTTCACCAATATACCCTATTTCTCATCCACCCGACGCATACCCAATCCACCCACATCAACTCATGCCACATCCAATTTTCTAAATTCCCCATACTTCCATCCATCCACCTAGGTTATGCCCATTTTTACCGGGGCCATGACCAATTTCTCTCACACCTCTCCCACATCCCTTCCCCATTCCTCATCATCCCAATATATACCCAATCCACCCACATTCACCAATGCCCCACCTAATTTCTCCAACCCACCCCATATCCCCTCATTTACCTAGGTCATGCCCAATTTTACCGGGGCCATGTCCAATTTCCCCACCACTTCCATCCCATCCATACCCCAAATACCCTTAAATACACCCCGTCCATCTGATCCCTCTCTGATGGCTATGATGGAGGAGATGGTCCAAGCCTACACTAGATGGAAAGCCTCTCTAAACATCTCCTCTCACCCACACCCCACATCCATGAACCCCTCCCATACACTATCAAGCCTCCATGCCTCATTCCCCTATTATCCCCATCAACCCCCCATCATCCATACCATCCAAACCCCCATTACCTAAAACCTCCAAGGCCCAATGGCCCAAACCCATCACCCAGACCCATCAGAGGCCCATGACCCATATATCCCAAGGCCCCATGGTCCAGACCCATCAAGGCCCAATGGGCCAGACCCAACATGGCAAAAGCCTCATGGCCCAACCCTCCCAAAACTTTATGGCCCAACCTTCCAAAGGCCTCATGGCCCAAACCCATCAAAGCTCTTTACCCTACACCTAAGCACAACAAGATCCAAACCTTGGGTCTCCATACCCATACCCTTCACAATTCCTCCATCTCACCCATAACCTTCATACCCAGCTCAAACCCATGCCCTGCATCAACCCCAATTTACCCATGTCCCTACACCTCAAAGCCATCTCCAAGCTTTTCCCCATGCCCAATGGCCCCATCAGGCCCAAAATTTAACTCCCACTCACTCCATCACCCAACAAAACTTCCCTCAAATGGAATGGTCACACCCAACCCCCATTCAGCCCATACAGTACCAACAGAAGAATCCTGCCCTCACTGCACCATATGCAGACCAGCAATATGAAGAGGGCGAGATTAGTAACAATGGGGCTTATGCCAGGGCATTGCCCAATATTAATCCTCCACCCATAATAACCACCCCCCTGGTTGTACAGAGTGAAGCAAGACCTACTGCTGAGAAGGTGGCCCCCATGTCTAAGGAATCAGAGCTGTTGATAGACCAGCTAGACAAAATTCTGAAGCAACTATTGAAAATGGGTGGAGCTGAAATCCATGCCACTGATTTTTCATATATGTGTTTATTTGTTGAAGTCCCCCTACCCCCAAAATTCAAGATGTCAATTTTTTATAAATACAACGGCACTGGCAATCCCATTGCACACCTCAGGTCTTATTGTGGGGACATGTGCAAGTATAGGGGGGATGAAAGACTATTGATAAAGGTCTTTCTAAAAAGTTTAGCTAGTCCTGCTTTGAGATGGTTCACATCCCTAGAACCCTTTAGGATAAAGACATGGAAAGATCTGACTCATCTATTTCTAGAGCAGTATGTCTATAATATAGACATTAAACCACCCAAGTCAGACTTGGCCCGATTAAAGCAGAACCCGAATGAAAGCTTCAGCGATTACTTAGGGCATTGGAGAGCACTGATAGCTTAGGTGAGAAACAAGATACCTGATGATGAACAAATTGAGATGATTTCAAAGAATACCCTGCCAGTGATCTCAGACTTTCTCATTTACCAACCATTGCGAAGATGCTATTAGGGAAGGTCATCTAAGCAATAACGTACCTGGTGGAGCCAGCGAGGTCAAGAGGTTCTCGGAGCAGAGAAATGAGAAATGAGAAAAGAGCAGGAGCCGATGTTCAGAATATTGCCAACACTTGGCCCAACACTAATATAATCCTATTCTAGTTCAAAACTGCTCAGCCAGCTCCAATCAGAAGTGAGCCGATGCAAAGAACCGAGAATAGGCAGGGAGCACAGATGACTCCAGAGCAGAGAAGGGCCCGTTATGATCGAGTTTTTACGACCTTGGGGTAATCTTTGAATGTACTTTTGCCTTTATTAATAGAAAAGGGATTATTCACAACCCTCCAATCATGACCTCCTCCAAATCCTATCCCAAGGAACTATGACCCCAATACTCACTATAATTTTCACTAGGGTTCGGGTCCGGGTCACCCAACTGATCGCTGCTTTCTATTAAAACACACGATACAAGATTTAATTAAGGTCAGGAAGATTATTCCACCTACACTTTCCCAAGTGAACTAGCACACGAACATACATCAAGTGTTGTTGCCCCCACACCCTCCCGGTGGGGCAGGTTCGAGACCCATTGTTGGTATGATCGAAGAGGATGATGAGGAATTAGAATTTGATCTATCGGATTACATTAGTGACCGAGAAAGTTTTGTAGCACCAAGGCAAAGAGATCAAGAAGAAAGAAGTATTGGGGTGATTGAACCCTTAAATTAATCATATTATTTCCCCAACCCTGCACCCCAAATTGAACCCTTAGATCTTAGGACTTACTTCCCATTACCCACTCCCATCAACTCCCATCAACCATGTAAAAATTAATGCTTACCAACCATATTCCACCACCCCCGCCAATTACCCAATAGCCCATCATGTCCCCCATATCCCACCACCACCTATCAATTATCAGTGGTTCACCCCTACCCCATTACCCCCAGCACAACCATCCACAAACCTCATCACCCCAACTTGACCTACTTTCTCAACCCACCCATCCATCACCAAGGTGAACCAGGCCTTACCTACCCTTCCTGAGTCATCAGTACAAGAGCATCAGATACTGGCAGCCACTCCGTTTTAGATTTCAGGACCAACTTACAATCCTCATCAGGTCCCGCTTAGTTTTGAACAGACGAATGTCAGTGTCGACAGCAGTGGAGTTCATTACTAGATCTAGGAAAATCTCTAAGCAGCTAGAGGCACCAGCAGTAGCACAAGCCCAACCAGAGGGGAAGAAAGAGTGTGCGATGAACCCATTCAAGAAAATGAGCAAAGAGAATATACTGGAGACTTAGCTAAGAAGAACGCCAGCTCATATCACAGTCTGGGACCTATTGATGCCATCCCCACTCCATTTTTAAGTACTAATGGGGGTGTTAAAGAATGCGCATGTATCTCTTCAGGTGAGCCTAGATGAAGTTGGGCAGATAATTGGACAGGTGATGGCTCCTAATGCCATTTCATGTTTGGACGTTGATTTATCGGAGGAGGAAAATAGTCACTCAAAATCCCTACTCATCACTGTGGAATCTGGAAATATGATAATCCCCTTGATATTAATTGATAACTGGTCTACGCTGAATGTATGCTCCCTGAGAACAGTTATAAATATTGAAGTAGAACTGTGCATGTTGAGACCTACAAGAATGAGTGCTAAAGGTTTCGATAACACGAGAAGGGAGATAATGGGAGAAGTTAACCTTGAGCTGGTAATTGGGCCAATGACCTTCTCTGTATTATTTCAAGTAATTGATATCAAGTCCTCATTCAATTTGTTACTGGGGCACCCATGGTTAAACAAAGTTGGAGTGATACCTTCAACGCTGCATCAGAAGCTCAAGTTCGTGTCTGGACAGAAGGTTATCACCATAATAGGTGAGGGGCACAATGAGAAAGAAAAGGCCACCCATAGCATTGAGCGCCCAAAAGTGTTGGATGTGCCACACACAGCTGAAGATACCGACCTCCATAGTTTCGAATACGAGGTATCGGTTATAGTCCCAAATCCCCCGAAGAACATCACTTCAAGAATCGGAGGTGGAATGGTAACGGCGGTGGCCATGCTCCAAAAATGGGGCTATCAAAAGGGTAAAAGACTAGGGCCTAGACTGTAAGACAGGAGAGAACCGGTCACTGCCAAAGGCACACAGAAGGTCAGATTTGGGCTAGGTTACAAGCCCAAGGAAGAAGAGGTCTGAGAGGCCAAAGAGAAAGCTCGAGCCACAGCAGCTGCTAGATCCCAAGGAATCAGTTTAGAGGTGAAGCTCTCTCCCAGGCCTCACATTAGAGATTCATTTGTGAGTGTCGAGGTTGTGAAAATCGATTGGAATGAGGTAACCCGATTAACCCCACATAAACCTGCAGCACTTGTTCACTCCACCAATCCCCAGATCATCCTCCCAGCTTGATATAGTCCTAGCCACATTGTCTCTCTTTGAGGAATGACATTCCATATCTACACAATCTCCCCCTATGGTAAACCACCACAGGACTATGCTGACGTTTGAGGTTAGAATCTCAAACGAATCCATGATTGGCATGATGGAGGCTAACTCCAAAAAGCCATATCAATCAGCACCCTCCATCCAAATCCAAATAGGTAAAAGAGTGGCATCTCAGGTATGCAATTGGGCATCTGTGCCCAAACTCTGGAAGCGGCAGGTGGCTTGAAATTCGGCACCGATTTCCCAAAAAAAAATAACCTGTAAAAAGTGAGGGGCCCTTGGTAGGTAATACCGTATATATATAGGGACTCGCTCTTCTAAGAGCCCATTTCTGAAGAAAACAAAAATCCTAAAAATATAGAAAAAATACAAAATCCAAAAATATTATCTTTTAAAATTTTGAAAAAGATCAAAGAAAAGGATGCCTTAATCAAGAATCCCGCCCCACGTGAAGTCGACCCCTTTCCTGTAGAAATACAAGAAGAGGTAGGAGTCATGAGTCTGGACGAGGAGATCCCTCCTAAGGAGCTTCCCAAGGAACTCCTAGAACTGTTTGCTGACTTTGAGCACGGTCCTACCCCTACCGTTGAAGAAACTAAGGATGTCAATCTAGGTACTGAGGAGATTCTAAGAATTACCAAGAACGAAACATCACTGTCTCCTAAGGAAAGAAAAGGCATGATTGATTTCCTTCAGTCATATCAAGACATCTTTGCATGGTCATATGAGGGCATGCCTGGTTTGGACACTGATTTGGTCGAACATGAGTTGCCACTCTACCCTGATATCAAGCCGGTCAACTAGAAGTTGAGACGACTCTGACCCGAGTGGATACTGAAAGTTAAGGACGAGGTCATTAAGAAATACGATGCGGGGTCTTCTCATAGTATTTAAATACCCCCAGTGGCTAACCAATATTGTTCCGGTGCTGAAGAACAATGGAAAGGTCCGTATGTGTATTGATTTCAGAAACTTGAACAGGGCGAGCCCAAAGGATGATTTCCCATTGCCACACATCAACATCTTGGTCGATAATACTGCTAAGCATGAGATGCTTTCATTCATGGATGGAATCTTTAAATATAATTAGATCAAAATGGGAGAGGCAGACCGAGAGAAGACCATGTTCATCACTCCCTGGGGAACTTCCTGCTATAGGGTCATGCCATTCGGGTAGAAGAATGCCCACACGACATACTATTGAGCCATGACTGCGCTGTTCCATGATATGATGCACCAAGAAATTGAGGTATACGTCGACGACATGATCACCAAGTCACCAAAGAGAGGTGACCACTTGATAAACCTCCAAAAGTTGTTTGAGAGGCTGAGAAAATATAGGTTACAGCTAAATCCTTAGAAATGCGCATTCGACTCCATGTCTGAGAAACTATTGGGCTTCATTGCCAGTAGAAGAGGTATCAAGGTTGACCCAGTCAAACTGAAAGCTATCACAAAAATGCTGCCACCATCTAACGAGAAGGATGTTAGAGGATTCTTGGGCAGGATCGGGCATATCAATCAGTAAATCGCACAACTCACTCCTATCTGCACGCCGATCTTCAAGCAACTGAGAAAGGACTCTCCCATTGAATGGAACGATGATTGTTAGGTCGGTTTCGATAAGATCAAGGGCTACCTCCTCAACCCGCCTATTTTAGTACCACCCGAGCCGGGGAGACCACTCTTAATGTATCTCTCCATGATGGAAGCCTGTATGGGATGTATCCTAGTGCAGCATGATGAGACAGGAAGAAGGGAACGGGCCATCTACTATCTAAGCAAGAAATTTACTGACTATGAGACACGCTATTCTCATCTGGAGAAAGCATGTCTGGGTCTCGTATGGGCTACACAAAGGCTTCGCCACTACTTGTTATCCCAGGTCGTTCTACTTTTAACATGTATGGATCTGTTGAAGTACCTGTTTAAAAAGCCGGCTCTTACTGGGCAAACTGCACACTGGTAACTTCTATTATCAGAGTTTGACATCACCTATGTCACTTAGAAGTTGATCAAAGGGCAAGCACTCACCGATCATCTTGCCGGCAATCCATTACCAGACTATGAGCCTTTGAAGGCAAAATTCCCCGATGAGGACATCCTATTCATGACAGAGGACGATACAGAAGAAGCAGAGGAATCCTGGGTAATGCATTTTGACAGGGCGGCGAATGTCGATGGCCAGGGAGTTGGCGCTATTCTGATTTCGTCAAAAGGGTCACACGTACTAGTTTCTATCAAGCTCAACTTCCTATGCACAAATAACATGGCTGAATATGAGGCCTATGCAACAAGACTACAAGCAGCAATAGATTTAAGGTAACTCACCTCAGAGTGTTTGGCAATTCATAGCTAATCATATGCCAGACGAATGGAGATTAGAAGATGAAGGATGAGAAATTAATCCCGTACCATGAGCACCTAGAAGATTTGATAGCATGCTTCGAGGATGTCACGTTCTCCTATGTCCCACGAATAAGGAATCGCTTTGCTGACGCATTAGCAACTTTGGCATCAATGATAGTGATTATTGTCTTCCTTACCTTACAATTAAAGAGTTAAAATAATAAATTAATAGGCTAAATCACAAAGAGATGGGACCAAGGTAACCAAGCAGTCCTGTAAGAATTAGGGTTGTTACAGTAAACTTTAAGGGGTAAGACAGGGTATGTCCACAGGGAATTATGCTTTAAAATAGGGTAAATCTCCAGATCTAAATCAAATCTGGCACTCTATCCTAAACTAATGCAAGGGAAGGAAAGAGGAGAGGTTTTAAGGGTTGTCACTCTACTAGAAAAATTACAAAAATTAAATGCAAATGATCCAGAACTATTGAAAACTCAGATTTAAGGAAATGAAGAAAAAGATTAAAACCAAAAGGTGGGAAGTAGCTGCTAGGGATTTTAGTCTTCACTGAAAATCAATTGGTTCGAAGGTAATGCATAGAATTAATTTGCAGCAATCCTTCATCTGGCTACAAGCTCGGATGCAAGGTATAAAAATCTAACCAAGACCAGAGAATTGGAGTAATCCTAAGGCTATGATCTATCCACTTGAATTGTCACAGATCATCTCAGAGATTCCTCTTCTTCAAGGGTCTTAATTAGAACAAGTAAACTATTACAGATGCTATGGATACAAGGCTACAAGCTCAGGCATCCATAGGGATATTAGATCTAGGGAAATCAGATGAAAAATAAGAGATTCATGGATTTAAATTAACTCTACATTCAACAATGACTGAATCAATATAACTTACTGTCAAATTGTGCTCAGATCTGCAATCTGTGCAACATCTAATCCCCTTACAAAGCTTTAAACCTCTCAATTTATAGCTCTCAACCTCACCCTAGCTACTAAAAAGGTTTAGCCAACCATGATTGGCTAAGGAGAGAATGGGGGAAGAAGGAAGAGGGAGGAATGTTGGAGATGGGAATTTGGATTTTGCTTTAGCTCTCTAAATTTCTGGATGAATTTTTAGTGTAATTTCTCTTCTATTTATACTCTTCCCTCATATTTATTTCAGCCAATCAGAGCTCAAGAGAATAATTTAGTTATTCTCAGCTACTGTTGTGGCTGATTTCTCTTCTAGAAGCTCTCTAACAATTGGTCCAAATTAGACAAGTGCATGTGAAGTGGTTAGAGTTCCCATTTGTGCCCATATGACTTCCAAAAATACTCTTAGGGGTTGCTGACGTGCCTTGGAGTGTGGCATAAAGTATTGAAGCAAGTAGTAGCAGAGAATGGAACTGAGAAGTTCCAAATTCGAGTATCGAGAGGTTCAAGGAACCTCTCGACAGGTTCTGAGTCTGCTTTGCCTTTCATTCGACAGGTTGCATGTGGTTTTCGACAAGATTGGAGACTTCTCGACAAGTTGAAATGCATTCTCGACAGGTTGACAGAAATTCTCAACTTCTATTCAGTCTCCATTCATCCTTGACAACTAATAAAGCATCTTGTCGATTTGTTATTCAATCTCTAGGCCTCCTCTCATCAACTTGCAAATTGTGCTCAACAGGTTGCTTCAACTTCGCGAGAATGAGTGCAACTTCAGATAAGCTTTCGACAGGATCCACTACTGTACCTCAGAAGGTTCTATCGACTTGTCGACAGCTTTACATTTCCACCCCAATGTATCTCGATAGGTTATAAGACATCTTCAGAACCTCTCGATAGCTTACATTCTTCACCTTTTAACTCCTCGACAGGTTCAAGTACACCCTCAGATCTTCTTGATAGGTTCATCGAACCTCTCGATAGCTTGTCTCTTCTCTTCAGAACCTCTCAACATGTTGAGTTAACCTCTCGAGATATTCTTCTCTGAGCTTTCACAGCAGGCACATATCTTTGGTGTGCTGTCTCTCATCTGTCAGTAGATAGTAGCCTCTTGGTGGGTTCAATCTTCATTCCTTGCAACTGCACTTGGTCCCAAGCATACTGTTGACAAGTGAAAAATACCATTTTTCACCGCTAAACTTAAGTCTTGATAGACCTTTGAGAGAACTAAATAAGTGTTTTAAGTGCCTATGTTGCAGCTAACAATAAAGACAGGCTTAACCATAAAAGCAGCTCAAAAAGTGCCAAAAAGATGACAATCCATGTCAGTCCAAAGGAAGGAAGTGAAGAAACAACCTCGTCAGCTGTGGAAAAGTCTAAAAGGAAGAGGTAAAGACCTGTAAGAGAAGCAGGGGACAATTCGAACAGAGAAATGCACTACAGAGTTCTTATCGCAAAGAACCCGACTTTTCAGAAGAACCTTAAACTCGCGAAAAGGACTAAACTCCAGCGTAGCTTTCAAGAGCATCCGAACTCCTCAAGAGAAGATTGAACTTTAAAAGGTCCCAAGCTTTGCAATAGATCTCCGTGGTTACAGTTTTTTTCAAAAGGTCTCCAACTGCGAAAAGAGCTTCAAGTCACAAAGACTTTCTTAAAAAGACCCTTAAGCTTTGCGAAAAGGTATTCTGGAGATTCGCAGCTTTAACAAGGGCAATTCAGTAATCTGTTGCATGCGTCCCAATGCGTTTTAAAACCCAAGGACATTCCGGATGATTTTGAGCACGAACCAAAGGCATATTCCTCCCCATGTGAACACCTAAAGATGAAATTACTTGGCGGGAACTTCTAGAAGTTCCAACAGATTTTTGAATTTTCTAACATAATTGATGCCTCTGTTTCTTGATTGGCTGAACCAGATCAAGCAGTTCTGATTGGCCAGAACAGATCTGGATCCTGGTGCTTGACTCCTATTGGCTGATATGGATTTAACCAATTCTGATTGGTTGATGCACATCTGAGATGGACTTGGGGAAAGCTATAAATTGACGAACCATTTGCCCAATTTGAACATCCAGATTTTGAGTTTCATTCCTATTCCCCCATTTCCAAACTAGATAGTTTGTCTGAAATCCCTGTAATAACTTCACTTTGACTTGCAATTGAGAGCTGTGAGACATTTCTATAATTTAAAAGAGAGTTGTATTCAAGACTACAAATCTGAGAGCTGTTTAAGCTGCGCTCTGTAATTGTAACAGTGGATTTGAAAAGGTTGCTGTAAACCGTATTTTCTCAATTGGACTCATGTTAAGGGTTCCCTCTGATCTCCTTATTGCATTAGACTCCTTTAGATTTACTGTTTTTCATGCAATTTCCCTTGATTCATTAATCCTGTGAGAATTAGTGTTGGTAACCTAATCTCTCACGGCATTTGTAGTGATGTTTCCTGTTCTGAATTGAGGATTTGGATTAAAGACTATTGGATGGTTTGTGGCCATTAAAGTGGACAGACCATAGCCATAAGTGTAAGCCTAATCCTTGAATTAGATTTATCTCTCTTACATTTGTGCTTGTAGACAAATGAAGATTGGATCACCTCTGCTGAGCTGCAGTTAGTCTCATTAGATTTCAAAGACCAAATCAGGTTTAGATATTACTTCTCCATCTTTGTTTCAATCACTCCCCCAACTCGGATCTGGATCATTTAGTTTAAATTTTTCTTTGTTTTTAGTTTGTTAAACGTGACAAATTCAAACCTCTCATCTTATCAGCTTTCTAGATAGGATAAGAAGCCAGATCTGGTAGCTCAGATCTGGAGGTTTATCTTACATTTTAAACAAATTCTCTGTGGACGATCTTTCACTCACTTACTTTAAAAACTTGCTACAATTGGCCCTGATCTTGCAGGCTAATTCTCTTCTAACTGTGCTGATATTTCTTTAATTTCTTATATAGTCTAGAGCCACTGTAATTTGGCAACTTTAAAACTGTTTTCAAAACACACATAAATCAAGCACACTAAGAAGCAACAACAAGTTTTTGGCGCCGTTGCCGGGGAATTTGTTCTAAAATAGATAGACCTAAGTTTTTCATTTTAATTTTTATCAGTACTAAACTATTCTATTGTTTATACTTTTGCAGTTATTCATATTCCGGTTTTTAAAGAAGGGAAATTACTGAAAGGAATTCTGAAGGTTTGCTGTGCATAATCAGATTTTTTTTTGTTCTGAGTTGTATGTTTGGTAGGAGGACTCTCAGCCCTGAGATTCTCCCATGAAATTTAGAAGTTGAAAGACTACTACGAACCAAACAAACAACACAGAATTCTGCTACTATGGGTGAAGAACCTCGATTGTTGAGGGATTACTTTGCACCTGGTGCTTATAATTCGCCCTTTTGCATTCAATTTCCATCGGAAGGAAATTATGAGATCAAATCCTCAACTATCCAAATGCTCCTTCTTTCCATGGGTTGAGTAAGGAAGACCCATACAAACATGTGGATGAATTTTGGCTCTTTGCACCACATTCAACATAATGGACTGGTCTGTATAGCAACCAAGCTTAGGCTCTTTCCTTTTTCATTAAAGGATAAAGCTAGAGCATGGTTATCCATGTTAGCACCAAATAGTATCACTTCATGGAATGATTTACAATGTCAATTTTTAGCCAAATATTTCCCAATGTCTAAAACTAGCCAATTGAGACAAAGTATCATTTCATTCTCCCAAAATTCAACTAAAACTTTCCATGAAGCATGGGAAAGATTCAAGGAACTGTTAAGGCAATGTCCTCATCATCAAATTCCTAGGTGGCAGCTGGTTCAAGCTTCTATCAAGGAATTGATCAAAAAGGCAAAAATATGGTGGATGCTTCCTGTGGAGGCACTTACTTACAAAAAACAGTTGAAGAGGTTTGGGACTTATTTGAAGTGATTGGTGAGAATTCAACTCAGCAGGAATCTCTGTCAAGAGAAATTGAAAATCCAGCTAGGTTGAACAATCACCAACCCACAAAAGGGAAGATCTATGAGGTGAATGAGTTGGAAAGAAAAATGGATAATCTAACCACAAAATTTGATAGATTGATGGACTCACTTAAAACTCCAAATGTTTCAAGAGTAGAGGAGGCATGTCTGATATGCCACCCCTACTCATTCTGGTTGATCAATGTCCTTTGCATCACAGGTTCCCAGATTTAATGGTGGAACAAGCTCATGCTGCTCAATCATTTGGACAGATGCAGTCAAATGAATATCCATGGAGAGCACACCCCAATTTGTGGTGGAACCAGGGGAATTACCAATCCCAACAACAAAGAACAACCAAAGAATCAAATGGTCAAACCAAACTTTCAGACCCATTCCACAACAACTATGCCAAATGCATGATTCAGCTTCAAAACCCTTCAGTCCCTTTCTTTTGAAGATCAAGTCCTAAATTCACTCTAGAATTTAGGATCTTTAACTCAAAGCGTGAATTTTCACACGAGCATAAAGAAGATTGAAGAAACATTGGGAGCTTTCAAATACCTTGGCAAAAGAGAGGAAGGAAAGTTACCCGACCAACCTTTGAACAATCCCAAAGGATGTTCATGGTTGGAGAAGCTTCTAATTCACATGAAGAAGTAAACTGCCACCACTTTGAGAAGTGGAAAATGATAGATAACAAAGTGGGTATTGAAGAAGGAAGAAATGAGGAAGAGGATAAAGATATGCAGTAGGAGCAGCATAGTGATAGCAGTGGGGTTGCTGATGTACCTCAAAAAAATCAAAAAAATGAAAAACAGAAAAGTAAAAAAATTTCTTAAGATACTTCTAAAGCTGTAGATGAAAGATTGGTTCCTCATTTACCATTTCCACATGCAATGAAATATGTATCTCCTTTTGATAAAGGGAACACAAAAATAGATGATATGATGGAGACTTTCAAGCAAGTCAAGATAAATTTACCTTTGCTTGAGGTAATCAAACAAATTCCAGCATATGTAAAATTTCTGAAAGATGTGTGCACTCACAAAAGACAATCTAGGATACAGTTGTCCAAGAAGGTCTTTGCTGTGGAAAGAATTAGTCAGGTGTTATCCATTGCTACACCTCCCAAACTTCAAGATCCTGGAATCCCCACAATCCCTTGCATTATTGGGGAACACACCATTGAAAAGGCTTTATTAGATCTGGGTGCTAGTGTCAACCTACTTTCATATTCTGTATATGAGAAGCTAGGTTTGGGAGAATTAAAACCCACTCATGTGGTGTTACAACTAGCAGACAGATTTGAAAGAAAGCCAGTAGGAATAATTGAAGATGTATTGGTGGGAGTAGATAAATTTTTCTATCCTGCTGATTTTCTAGTTTTAGATATGGAACCAACCAAAAGCAAAACTTCCATCCCTGTCATTTTGGGAAGACCATTCCTGGCTACAGCAAATGCTTGCATTCAATGCAGGTCTGGTATTATGGAAGTCTCATTTGGAAACATGAAGGTAAAATTAAATGTTTATAATGCAGTCACAGCCCCAGTTCAACTCTGAAGAATGTTTTTATGTTGATCTATTAGACGAACTTGTGGAAGGAACTTTACAACAATTTCTGCAGGGTGAAGACTTCACCACAGATATCAAAGATGCTTGGGGATATGCTAAAAAAGAAGCAAGTTGTATCTCCAATTCTGAGGAAATTAATGTTGTGCAAGGAACTCTTAAACAATCAGCCAGTTCTTCTTCTTGGAAACCTGCTACTCTCCCCCTTCCACAAACATCTAAGGTACCTTTGATACCTTCTTTTCTCAGCCCACCTGATTTAGAACTAAAGAAGCTACCCGAAAATTTGAAGTATGTGTTCTTGGGTAATCATAAATCATTGCCTGCCATTATTTCTTCCTCTCTCACAAAGGAGCAAGAGGAAGAGTTGCTGATAGTCTTGAAAGAACATAAAAAGGCTATTGGCTGGACTATTGCTGATTTAGGAGGAATCAGTCCAGCTGTTTGCATGCATAAAATCCACTTGGAAGAAGATGCAAAGCCTTCTAGAGAAATGCAAAGAAGGTTGAACCCTCATATGCAAGAAGTGGTCATGAAAGAGGTTGTTAAGTTGTTGGATGCAGGGGTCATTTACCCCATTTCAGATTCAGCTTGGGTGGCACCTACACAGGTGGTACCTAAGAAATCTGGAATCACCGAGTAACCTCGATTCGGTGAGATTATGTCAACCAGCAAACAATCGGATGGAGAGTCCAGATTGATTACGTAAAATTAAATGCAATGACGAAAAGACCATTTCCCCTCCCATTCATTGATCGATCTTAGATAAGCTAGGTGAAAAGCTTATTATTTTCTTGATGGTTACTCGTTACAACCAGATTCTTGTGTACCCACAAGATCGGAAAAAGACCACATTCACGCGTCTTTTGGCACTTTTGCCTATAGGAGAATGCCTTTTGGTCTTTGTAATGCTCCTGCTACCTTCCAAAGATGCATGTATGCAATTTTTCCGATATGATTGACCAATTTATGGAGATTTTTATGGATGATTTCTCAATCTATGGCATTTTTCCGTGTTTACACCATCTCAAATTGGTACTACAAAGATGCGAAGAAACCAATCGGTTTTGAGTGGGAAAAGAGCCATTTCATGGTCACCCAGGGGCATTGTCCTTGGTCATGTTGTTTCCACAAGGGCATTGAGGTGGACAAAGCAAAATTGATTTAATTGCACATTTACCACCTCCCAAAATCGTTAAACAAATCAGAAATTTTTAGGACATGTCGGATTTTACGTGAAGGTTCATCAAGGACTTCAAGAAATAACTAAACCTCTTTGTCATTTGTGCCAAGATGTCCCTTTTGTTTTCAATAATGAATGCATAAAAGCTTTTGAATTCCTAAAAGCGCACGATTTCAGCTCCAATATTGCGATCTCAGATTATGCATTACCTTTTTAACTGAAGTGTGATGCATCAGAATATGCTTTGGGTGCTGTCCTTGGACAGAGAAAAGATAAGCTGCCTCATGTTATAGCTTATGCCAGTAGATCAATGATTGATGCACAACTCAATTACACAACAACTGAGAAGGAGCTGCTGGCAATTGTTTTTGCTTTAGAAAAATTTAGGTCATATGTCTTGGGTTCACAAATAGTGGTGTTCACTGACCACTCGCTTTAAAATACCTTACATCTAAGAAGGACACCAAACCAAGATTAATCGGTGGATTCTCCTATTACGAATTTGATCTACAAATTAAAGATAAAAAAGGGGTGGAGAATGTGGTGGCAGATCACCTCTCCAGGATTTTAACTACTGAGATTGATAGGTTGCCTATCAATGAATCTTTCCCTGATGAGCAACTTTTTGCCATTAGTATACACACTCCTTGGTTTGCAAACATAGTCAACTTTTTGGCTACTGGAAGAATTCCTCAACATTGGAATAGAATGGATAAAGATCTTTTCTTCTCAAAAGTTAAACACTTCATCTGGGAGGATCCTTATCTGTTCAAGAGTTGTGCAGATCAAATAATAAGGAAATGTGTTCCTGACCAAGAATTCCATAGAATACTTTCTATGTGTCATGAACAACCTTGTGGAGGTCATTTTAGTGGGAACAAAACTGCTGCAAAAGTTTTGCAGTGTGGATTTTATTGGCCTACACTTTTCAAGGATGCCCTGCAGCATTGTAAGTCCTGCCTGAACTGTCAGAAATTATGTAGCATTTCCAAGAGAAACTCAATGTCTTTACAGCCTATTTTGGTAGTTGAGTTGTTTGATGTTTGGGGAATAGACTTCATGGGTCCCTTTCCTCCTTCCAATGGGTATACTTTCATTTTAGTAGCTGTGGAATATGTATCCAAATGGATTGAAGCCACAGCTACTAAAACAACTGATCACAAAGTGGTCTTGAAATTTCTTAAGGATCACATTTTTTCCAGGTTTGGTTTTCCCAGAGCCATTATCAGTGATGGGGGAAGCCATTTTTGTAACAGACATTTTGAAACATTGTTGAAGAAATACTCTGTGACTCATAGAGTAGCCACTCCATATCATCCACAAACCAGTGGACAAGTGGAGATTTCCAATAGAGAAATCAAACATATTTTGGAAAAGACTGTGAAGAAGGACAGAAAGGATTGGTCCTTTAAGCTGAATGATGCATTATGGGCAATAGGACAGCCTATAAAACCCCAATTGGTATGTCCCCATTTAGGTTGGTCTATGGCAAAGCATGCCATTTACCAGTAGAGTTAGAATATAAAGCGTTTTGGGCCATTAAAACATTGAACATGGATCTAACTACTGCTGGTAATCACAAGAAATTTCTTTGAGTTAGAAGAAGAGTCGAATGGATGCATACACCAATTCAAGATTATATAAAGAAAAAGTCAAAACTTTTCATGATAAAAATTTATTGAGAAAAGAGTTCACAGCTGGTTCTAAGGTATGGTTATTTAACTCAAAGCTCAAGTTTTTCCCAGGAAAACTGAGATCCAGATGGGATGGGCCATACACTGTCGTTCAAGCAGCCCCTTCGGGAGCTGTTGACATCCTTGATCCAAGTAATGGAAGAATCATAAAGGTCAATGGTCAGAGGCTCAAACCATGCATTGAAAAAACCCAGGAGCCTGTGCTGACCATCCATCATCACGAATCTTCAAAAATCTGATGGCCGAAAACTGTACATTATGTTTGTATATCATAGTTTGTGCTTATTTTTTTCTGTTTCTTTTTTCTCTTTTCATAGTTTAAATATGCTCAAAATCAAGTCATAAAGTAATATTTCTTTTCGTAAAGTTCAATTTGCTTTTCAATAGATCTCGTCAGTAATGAACTACACGAAAGAGAAGATGTGCTCTTCGAATAGTTGGTACTGAAGCCATTTCTCTTTTCGAAAAAGTAATTCTGAAGCTTACTCCTTTGCGAAATGATGTTTCTGAAGCTATTAACTTGTTGAATGGTACTGATGCCATTCACAATTTTAAAAAGGACTCTTTTGGAACTTTTCGAAAACTTAAAAGCACTTTGTGATATTAACCTTGAGTATATTTATACCCTTTCGACGGTGGGGTTTTCATTTCAAACTCTCTCTGCAGAGCGACTCCTCTCACTAAAACCCTACTTCGTTCTTTCTTTGCACGATTCAACAAGTCTACTACCCTTTTTGTAACTAATTGGTTAGATCATCTGCATTTTCAGAAGAGGATTGCCGCTTATAATCTAGAGGATTTCTGCAAAGCAAACAACTCGTTCAAAATAGAAACCCTAAATCTCGGTATTTCTTTACCCATTCTCTCTGGTTATCATATCGTAAGTTGTTCTGTGTCGGCATCTATTTTTGGGCATTATTATACATTGATTTAGGATGGGAAAAGCAGAGAAATCATTGGCTGCAATGTTTACCAAATCCTCTGCTAAAAAGGTGAGCAAATCGACCCCAAAAGCAAAGGGAAAAACCAAAACTGCAGCTAAACGGAAACTTTCAATGGATAAAGCGGACAGGGTAGAAAAAGGAAAGAAAATTAGACATGAGGAACCCACCCCTGCTGCTGCTAGCCCTGAGCCTGAGCTTACTCCTCTGCCCATTCATTTGGTTCTACCCAATCCCTTCATTGAAGCTCAGAAGCTACTACCCGAGCTAATGGTTGACGAAACTTTTTTCGACACCAAACCAGAATGCCTGCCATCCTTAAGATACCTTAGAGAAGCTTCACTAAGCAATATCCTTACCCCCTTGCCAGAAAGAATTTACCCAAGAATGGTAAAGTTATGGTA
The DNA here is from genome assembly GCA_021018995.1 of Chloranthus sessilifolius. Taxonomy (NCBI): domain Eukaryota; kingdom Viridiplantae; phylum Streptophyta; class Magnoliopsida; order Chloranthales; family Chloranthaceae; genus Chloranthus; species Chloranthus sessilifolius. The sequence goes on from CM037586.1 coordinate 64,275,734, forward strand.
CCAAAACCTAGCCAAGGTCACTGAAAAAGATGCTGATGTCCCTACCCTTGTCATTTTTATTGATGATTGCGATCTGACTGTGACTTTGAAGACATAGGGAATGCTCTAGGGATACCATTCCAATTTGATCCCTCTGGCCCTTTGGCTGCTCCCGAAATTGCCTCTTTTAGAGAGATGGCTGCCCATCTAACTCAAGGTATTGTGGGCACGGGGCAGTCCATCATGAGAAGAGACCTTGCTCCCCAATTTCTATTGATGGATTCCATTCTAAGGGGTAGTTTTTATGTCACAGGGCACAGCCAAGAGAGAAGATCACCAATTTTAGAGGCCCTCTTTCATTTTTCCAAGGGGCAATTTTTCAATGCCCCTATGTTAATTTTTGAAGCCATGGCTGATGTCAGTACCAAGCTAAAGAAAGAGCAGAAGATAGCTGGCCTACCATTTGGCAGATTGATCATAGCCCTCCTCCGAGCCAAATTTGACATTGATAGTGAGGAGCACTTTGAAGTCATTACACCACACAATTTTGGAAAAAAGGCTTGGACTACAAGCCAGGCTATGCTGAGAAGGATGAGAGAGGCAGTGAACACACATGCCCCTATTCTTTCAGAACTGCGGTTGTGAGTGAGGCGAACTCACCTATGTGAACACAGAAATTGACATCATCCCTGCAGTTGTGAGCGAGCCAGAACCCATCCCTGAAGCTGAATTTGAGCATCCAAATGAGCCTGCCCCTGCCATGTTGTCAGATCCAACGTTGTTCGAACCAGCTCTTCCAGTCCCTTTGGTGACCAGCCCTGCAGCTGCACATACTCTGGAGGAAGTCATCCCTACACCCTACTCCCCCACTCCAGCCCTTGACAGTTCACATATCCCAGCTGTCCCCTCGCCCATACTTCCCATCATTCCAATTTCGGACTCCCCTTCTACACCAACCACTCCAACCATTCTCACACCACCCATTTCACCCTCCAATGCCCAAGTTTTAGAAGAGTTAGCTGCAGGATTTATTGCCCCATCTCCCTGCACTCCTCTGCTCCCAAGCCCCTCACATTCCCCTGTTCCATCAGCCCACACACCTGAGGCCTCCCCCACACCTGAACCTGATCCCCTCACTCCAGAAGCCTACTATGCTTTAATGGGCTCTATTTTTGAAACCATGGAACTGGACCCCTCCCCTATACCTGCTCCTCCTCCATTCACCCACATTCCAACCTCTCCCTTTACAGCCATTGCACCTGCACCCTCCACCTCAGTTGTCCCAGTTTCTACTATGCCCACCTCTCCCACACCTGCATCCATTACCCAAATCCTTACCTATCTCCAATCGATCCAAGCCCAACTTCAAATCAACACAGACAATCAGTCTGTAACCATGGAACTGCTCCATACCTTAGCTTCCACATCCCAACAACCACCATTACCCCTGTACCTATTTTTTACTCTAGCTCTGATTCTGACAAAGCAGATCCAAGCCACCGTTATTACTTTTATTGTTTTTCTTTCTTATATTTTTCCTCTATTTTGGACCAGTGTGGACCCTGCTTCCCTTTGGTTTGGGGGTATGGCAGGTATGCCAATAAAATAAGTAAGTTAATGCTTGCTGCAGCTTATGATCAGTAAAACTTTTGAAAATGAAGTCATTTCACACCTGTTGTTTTGAAAAATGAGAAAGTTAAAACTTTTTAAAATGAATTTCTACTGTAATTCTAAAGACTTTCATGAAGTAAATGTCAGGAAATTTCTAAAAGAAAATTGATGTTTTAGTAAACCTACAATGAAGGGAAACAATGATGATATACCTCAAGAAGTTGATAGAAAACCACACCCAGTGAGATTTGGGCCTGCTGAAATGTATTCTTTAGAGGTATGAATTGGCAATTTTTTCTGCTCTAGGGACTGTTTGAAGCTGCTAGTTATCACTAGAAGTTACACATATCCAAGTTAAAATAGCTTGACAGCAATCATGATATTAAAGATATGATGTAGGGCCTTCTTTTGGATAGTTTGAACTTCAAAAAGCCCCACCTTTTGAAACTGCCCTTGATACACACCAATTGAGCTTTATAAATCCAAGATTTCTTTGAAACCTCATCAGCCTCATTTAGCCTAACCCTCACTCTGAGAATTCAGAAGGTAAAGGAAAGAAAGCTGAAGAAAGGTGAGTTGGGTAACAGTTTGGTAAAAGAAAAAGAAAAATAATTGAAGGCAATGATGTATCAGCAGAAGAAATGTGGCATTCCAGTCAATGTTGATTTTACAAAAAAAAAAAAAAAAAAAGAAAAAGAGAATGCATTTCATTGGAAGTTTGAAAAAGAAAGAGAAAAAGATGGCCACTTTGGCTCTGAAAATTCAAAGAAGAAGATGAAATTGTGCTGAATTGAAGAAGGTGTGTCTATCACCTCCTTACCTTGACTGACTTCTCAATTTTGAACTCCATTCCACCCCTTTATTCTTGATAAATTTCACCCATAAGCCACATTTCAACCCAAGTTAAAGTCCTTACTGATCAATGATGGATTGAGCTGTCACATGGAGATAAGGATTTGTGTAATCTATGGTGAAAAGAGCAAAGAATTGTAACTAAAAAGCAATGCCTATGCTCTGCTTACATTCCTATTTGAGGACCAGAATCGCTCTTGAGTCAGGTGAAATAGTGCAACCCTCATATTAGCATGGTGAGTGAAAACCTTGGTGAGAGTTGAGTTTGAAATCAAATTATTTGGGGTAACATCAATACTGAATTTTCAAATAGAAGGCAAGCTTTACGTTAATTATTCTTGTAAAAAACTTTTTGACACCAACCGAGTGAATGGTAAAGGAATTACAAAGAGAATTTTAGTTTTGAATCGATGTTTTCTTGAATGCTTACAACCTCGACTAATGCAGTGTGAATAATCCGATTGGATGAAAGTTTGCTTTAACAGAATCGCAGTGATCTTAACTAACTTATTGAAGAAGTTTGTGGGTACCTTCACTGAAAACCCTCAGGAGACTTCACTCCTCCACTAGGGATCACCTAGGGGTTTAAAAGGCTTGTTGCATAGGCTAAATTCAATTGTGCTCCCTACAAAAGTGGCTCTTTACTTTGTTTTTTGTTATTATTCTTTTCTTTGCTCAGGGACTAGCAAAGCTTAGGTTTGGGGGTGTGTTGACAAGTGAAAAATACCAATTTTCACCCCTAAACTTAAGTCTTGATAGACCTTTGAGAGAACTAAATAAGTGTTTTAAGTGCCTATGTTGCAGCTAACAATAAAGACAGCCTTAACCATAAAAACAGCTTAAAAGTGCCAAAAAGATGACAATCCATGTCAGTACAAAGAAAGGAAGTGAAGAAACAATCTCACACCGTGGAAAAGTCTAAAAGGAAGAGGCAAAGACCGTAAGAGAAGCAGGACAATTCAACAGAGAATGCACTACAGAGTTCTTTTCAGAAGAACTGTGACTTTTCAGAAAGAACCTTAAACTCTGCGAAAAGGACTAAAACTCAGCGAGCTTTCGAAGAGCATCTGAACTCCTCGAAGAGAAGATTGAACTTTGCGAAAAGGTCCCCAAGCTTTGCGAATAGATCTCCAGAAGTTACAGTTCTTTTCGAAAAGGTCTCCAATCTGTGCGAAAAGAGCTTCAGAAGTCACAGCACTTTGCGAAAAGACCCTTAAGCTTTGCGAAAAGGTATCCTGGAGATTCGCAGCTTTAACAAGGGCAATTCAGTAATCTGTTGCACGCGTCCCAATGCATTTTAAAACCCAAGGACATTCCGAAAGATTCTGAGCACGAACCAAAGGCATATTCCTCCCCATGTGAACACCTAAAGATGAAATTACTTGGCGGGAACTTCTAAAAGTTCCAACAAATTTTTGAATTTCCTAACATAATTGATGCCTCTGTTTCTTGATTGGCTGAACCAGATTAAGCAGTTCTGATTGGCCAGAATAGATCTGGATCCTGGTGCTTGACTCCTATTGGCTGATATGGATTTAACCAATTCTGATTGGTTGATGCACATCTGAGATGGACTTGGGGAAAGCTATAAATTGACGAACCATTTGCCCAATTTGAACATCCAGATTTTGAGTTTCATTCCAATTCCCCCATTTCCAAACCAGATAGTTTGTCTGAAATCCCTATAATAGCTTCACTTTGACTTGCAATTGAGAGCTGTGAGACATTTCTGTAATTCGAAAGAGAGTTGTATTCAAGACTACAAATCTGAGAGCTGTTTAAGCTGCGCTCTGTAATTGTAATGGTGGATTTGAAAAGGTTGCTGTAAACTGTATTTTCTCAATTGGACTCATGTAAGGGTTCCCTCTGATCTCCTTATTGCATTAGACTCCTTTAGATTTACTGTTTTTCATGCAATTTCCCTTGATTCATTAATCCTGTGAGAATTAGTGTTGGTAACCTAATCTCTCACGGCATTTGTAGTGATGTTTCCTGTTCTGAATTGAGGATTTGGATTAAAGACTATTGGATGGTTTGTGGCCATTAAAGTGGACAGACCATAGCCATAAGTGTAAGCCTAATCCTTGAATTAGATTTATCTCTCTTACATCTCTGCTTGTAGCCAGATGAAGATTGGATCACCTCTGCTGAGCTGCAATTAGTCTCATTAGATTTCAAAGACCAAATCAGATTTAGATATTACTTCTCCATCTTTGTTTCAATCACTCCCCCAACTCGGATCTGGATCATTTAGTTTAAATTTTTCTTTGTTTTTAGTTTGTTAAACGTGACAAATTCAAACCTCTCATCTTATTAGCTTTCTAGATAGGATAAGAAGCCAGATCTGGTAGCTCAGATCTGGAGGTTTATCTTACATTTTAAACAAATTCTCTGTGGACGATCTTTCACTCACTTACTTTAAAAACTTGCTACAATTGGCCCTGATCTTGCAGGCTAATTCTCTTCTAACTGTGCTGATATTTCTTTAATTTCTTATATAGTCTAGAGCCACTGTAATTTGGCAACTTTAAAACTGTTTTCAAAACACACATAAATCAAGCACACTAAGAAGCAACAACACATACCCAGTTGGGCCCATGACATTCTCATGAACTTCTAAGGCTTTATGGATTGTTTGATTAGCTGGCCTTTGGGCTATATGAGCACATGTTGAGCAGCAGATTGCTTCTTTAACCTTTTTAGATGGATGTCTACGCTAAGACTGCAATTTATTACTTATCTACAAAATACACTCAAAGCACATTATTAGTCAACTCAAAGGTCTATCAAAGGTCAGGTTAGGAGGTGAAAAATGGTATTTTTCATTGCCTAACACACCCCCAAACGTAAGCTTTGGTAGTCCCTGAGCAAAGGAGAAGTTAAACACAAGTATTGAAAATGAAAAATGCCACTTCTGTAGGGAGCACAGATGCATTTAGCATATGCGTCAATCCTTTTAAACCCCTAGGTGTTCCCTAGATGAGGAGTGAATGCTCCTGAGGGTTTTCAGTGAAGTTACCCACAAACTTCTCCAATGAATCAGTTAATATCAATGCAACTTGTTAAAATAAATTTTAAGCAAAATAAAATTCATTCCACACCTTGTTCATTCAACTTTTAGATGATTCTCAGCAGAAAAATAGCAGTTTAAAACTGAAATTCTGTTGTAATTCCTTCACAATCAATCAACTCATGTCAAGGTATTTTGTATGAAAGTTAATGCAGAGCTTACCATCAAATTGAGAATTCTGTTTTGATAATGCCCCCAACAAATTTAATGTCAAACCCAAGTCTCACCAGGCTGTCACTCAAAATAATCATGAAGGGTGCATCATTTAACACAGCTCAAGAGTAGCTGCAATCCTCAAATAGGACTGCAAGCATGAGCATAGGCATTGCTCTGATTTCTGAAATCTTCTAATTCTTTTCACCATAGATTAAACAAATCCTCATCTTCCCATGACAGCTCAATCCATTTCAGATCAGTAAGGTCTTTTTATTGGGTTGTAATGTGGCTTATGGGTGAGGTTTATGAAGAATAAAAGGGAATAAAAGGTTTCAAATTTGAGAAATCAGCAAGGTAAGGAGGTGATTTGCAACTTCACAACCTTCATTTCAGCATAATTCCATCTTCTTTTTGAATTCTCAAAGCCAAAGTGGCCAGCTTCTTCTCTTCTTTTTCAAAATATCTAATGAAATGGCTCCTCTCTCATATTTTTGTTTTGCTTTTCTATTTTTCTTTCTTTTTGTATGCCCTTTTTTTGTATATAAATATATATATATATATTTTTTTCTCAAATTTTGTTTTTTTTATGAGCTGGAATGCCACAGTTGCCACCAAATGCGCTTTCTTCTCCTTCCACCAAATATCAAACCTTGCTCCTGTAGCCTCACTTCTCCTTCTATTTCCTGAATTCTCAAATTAAGGGAGAACTGAAATAGGTCAAGGGGTTTTGGGTTCAAATTTTCTGGTTTTTATCAAAGAAAAACTGAGATTTTTAAGGCTCAAATGGTGTGTATCAAGGGCAGTTCAAAGGTGGGAAATTTCAAGCTCAAATTGTCCAAAGGATGGCCCTACATCATGTCTTTAATGTCATCAGTTCTGTCAAACTGTTTCAACTTGGATTTGCCTAACTTCTAGTGAGCAAGAATAAGTTCAATCAGTCCTTAGACTAGAAAAATTGCCAAGACACTCTTCAAAGAAAATTTTTAAGGCCCAAATCTCACTAGTCTTTCATCAAATTCCTGGGGTGTATCCTCACAATTTTCTCTCTTTTCAGGTTCACTAAGCATCAATTTTTGAAAATTCTTGACATTTGCTTCATGAAAATGTTAGAACTACAGCAATTTTCAATTTTTTAAGAAGTTTTAAATTTCCTATTTTTTCAAAAATCAGGTGGGAATTCACTCTATTTTCATCAATTTTATTCAACATTGCTGCACTAACATTAACTCCCTGCCATACCCCCAAACCTATGAGGAGCAATGTCCTCACTGCTTTGGACGTATATCAGAAGGAAATAGCAGGGTGAACAAAAACAATTGAAGCATAAGGAACAAAGTAAAACAAATGTAAACTAACAGGTAAGCAAGGAACAGTGATGAAACAAAACAGACATTGTATTGAACACAAGTAATTATAAAAGAATAGAGCAAACTAAATATAGCAAAAATATGTGTAGTAAAAGCCCTATATACAAACTAGTTACAGCTAAATCCTAATCAGCATCTGAATCAGAGCTAGATATGGTCATTGGCTTCCATCCTTTCTGTGAAACAAGCTTGTCATACTCCACCTTGAGCTTCTCTTTCTTCTTCATCTTCTCAGTGATGGCAGCACCTTCCTTAGTTCTTTTAGCAGCCAGCTTTTGAGGTCTTGTACTGCCTTGGGACATGGTGGGCTCCCTCATGGATAGTGCTTTGGATCCTGAGGGACCCAGGGCAGAGTAGAGGGAGAGGGTCTCTACCAGTCTGGCAAGCATGTCAAATTTGGTCCTATAGGTCTTGTACTGGTCAAGAGAGTTGAGGACCATCTTCCATAACTTCCATTCCTCATTCCTATGGTCATCTAAAACAAGGTCAATTTCTTCCTTATGTGCATGCTGCAGGAAAACCATGACTGCATCCACCAGAAATTTGACACCCTACATGACATAAGGGTTGGTCTCAATAGCTCTAGTGAGGGACGGGATAGGTGATAAGGTGTTGGTGCCATACGGGACAATGGCCCAATGGTGAGGGTCATCCATGGAGGAAGGGGTAATGGGCAATTCAGGGGGTGGTGGTGATGGTACAATGAGGGTAAGTGGCAGGTCCTCCTCCACAGCTATAGACTCAGGTGAGGTGGAAGGATAGGTAAAAGGTAGAGAAGGCAGAGCGGCTTCCTCAAAGTCTATTTGGGTGGAGGAGTCTCTAGTAGAGGGTTTAGGGATTGGTTGTTCCACCTCAGCAAGGGAAACTAGGCCTATAGGGGACAGCTGAGGGGATGAACCCTAATTGAAGTGAGTGCAGGGGTGGCTAGAGTTAAAGTGGCTTGAATGGCATGGAGACAGGTGGCCATGGCAGCTTGGTTGGCTGTGTTGGTTTGGAGCTGGGCTAGGATGGTGGTGAGAAGGGAGAGGATTTGGGTAGAGGCCTCTGGAAGGATTTGGGGTTGGGTAGTGAGTGGAATGATGATAATGGGTTGGAAGGGAGATGTGGAAGCATGTTGGAAAGGTGGGGTGGGAGTAGGCTGGACATGAGTAGATTGTCGGGAGTCAGGTAAGGGGGTATATTCATACCAAATGTCCTCCACGATGGAGTCAATTAGGGATGACTATCCCTCAGTGGTCAAGTGGTCCAGCTCTTGGGTATGGGTAGGTGATAAGGAGAAGGTGGGGTTAAAGTTAAAGGGTATGGATGGTGGAGAAGTGGAAAATGGATCAGCTGATGTAGATGGTGCAGGGCTCAAGGGTTCAATAGCTGGGATGGATGTGCTGGCTGGAGGGGTTGTTGCTGACCTCTTCGGTAGGTGGATGTGATGGGTGATGAAGGTAAGGTAAGGATGGGGTCTATGGTAAGAGGAACTGACAAAGGTGTAGATGTGGTGATGGTGGAAAGGGTGGTTGAGCTGCTCGGAGGCATGGAGACTACAATGGAGGGAATAGGTACTGGGATGGATGGTAGGGAAGATGATGGAATGGAAATGATGGCCATATCAGAGCTAACAGTAAGCCAGGGCACAGAAGTGGAAGGGATGAGTAAGGGTGCAAAAGGTCTAAATGGAGGCTCTGAGCTAGGACCAACAGAGGTTGGTGGAGGCTTAGATCTAACTACTGTAGAGGTCTCAGTTACAGTTGATGATCTAGCTGAAGGGGTTGTGGGCATAGCAGGTGCAGCTACTGATGTGGCTACCTAAGGTGCTTCTCTTTTAGGGCTCTCCACTTATTTTTTCTTACTTTTTCCAATTAGGGTCCTACTAACAGACTAGGCCCTCTTCCAAAACACCTTTGGAGTGACTTTTTACACAGGCTCATCTTTCTGAAACACTAATTTTCCTCTTCTCAATAGAGCAGTGATGAGTCTGCTGTATGGTAACCCTAGCAGGGCTTGTACTCTTCTGATTTTTTCATTCACATCTACCATTGCCTCAAATACCAGCTAAGAGGCATTCATAAATTGGCCCTTGGAGAAAAATGCAGGGCATCCACTATGAGGGTTCTCCTCTCCTGCTGGTATCCACTGACATAAATATTTTTCTCAAGATTGAATCAATGAACAGCAGGATGGAGTCTAGATCTCTTCTCATCAGTGACTCCCCAGACCCCATAATGCCTTAAGTCAAATGTCTGGCCATTGCTCTAATGGAGACACTCTCAGGTGCTGCTAGACCATAGGCTGTATCAAAAACTGATGGGACCCCCAATGCTAACCGAATGTCACTGTAATCTACCACCAACTCCCAATTGTCAATCAACACTACAAGTGTAGGCTCAGTTGACCCTGGCTTCATCTTCTTCCTAATATTTTGATACCACAGCTTGAGCAGCCTTGAGTAGGATTTTTCTTGCAATGGGGTGAACATGGGTGTCAGGCCAGCGTTTAGGTTCAGCCTCTAGGTTAGATTCTACCTCAGGGATAGGTTCAGGTACAAGGTTAGGCTCAGGCATAGGGTTAGGTTCAGGGATATCCTCAGCAACTTCTTCACTGATTTTTGCTCTCTTGGCTCTCTTGGCTTTCTTGGCCTTCTCAGGTTTCTCATCTTTATCCATGATAAGCTTTCCCTTAGCAGGTGGGTTCTCCTTGGGATGTGTGGCTAGCCTACTAGATTTCCTAGTGGACTTTTGGGCAGATTTGGAAGGGGCTCTAAAAAGGTTAGCATGGGTATCCTCTTGGTCAGCCATTGAACAAGAAATCCCCAAAATTAACATTCACCAATTCCCAGTGGCCTCTTTTGTCCAATCAAATTACCACACCAATTGAAAATGAAAGTACAAAGCTTAAAATTCACAAAGTGGAGCTCGAAAAGAACTTACCCATAGAAACCCTAGGGTTTCTCAAAACTCAATGTGCACTGCATCAAATTTTCTCTAACCAGGTGTGAAATGTAGCCCTTATAACATTAAAGTACTTGGAAAAATGGCCAGGTGCTTGGAGTATGAACCAGTGAGGTAGAGGAAGAAGGAAATGGGAAATCGGCAGACAAGAGACAAAGCTTGCACACAGAAGCTGTTGTTGAGAACTGGAAAATACCATTTTTCACCCTTTAATCTGGGCCTTGATAGACCCTTGAGAGAACTAAATAAGTGTTTTAAGTGTTTGTTTTACAGCTAACAATAAAGGCAGGCTTAACCTTGAAAGTAGCTTAAAAGTGCCAAAAAGATGATGACCCATCTTGATCTGGAGGAAGAAGGAGAAAGGACAACCTCACGGGCTGTCAAAATGCCTAAAATAAAGAGGACAAAGGCCTGGTTTCAACCTGGAATGACGTTTAGAGCTATTCAAAAAGAAGAATGCACTACAAAATGCTATTCGTAAAGGTCCACAATCTTTGCGAAAAGGTCCCCAAGCTCTGCGAAAAGGTCTCCAATCTTTGCGAATAGATCTCCAGAAGTTACAGTTCTTTTCGAAAAGGTCTCCAATCTTTGCGAATAGATCTCCAGAAGTTACAGTACTTTGCGTAAAGGCCCCTAAGCTGTGCGAAGAGGCATTCTGGAGATTCGCAGCTTTAACAAGGGCAATTCAGTAATCTGTTGCACGTGTCCCAATGCATTTTAAAACCTAGGGACATTCCAGAGGGTTCTAAGCATGAAGCGAAGGAATATTCCACCCCACGTGAGCACCTAGAGAGGGAATAACTTGGTGGGAACTTCTAGAAACTCTAACAAACTTTCAAAATGCATAACAGAATTGATGCCTTTTTCACGATTAGAAGATCGAGGAATTCTGATTGGCCAGAACAGATCTGGATCCCCGTGCTCGACTATCATTGGTCAATACAGATCTGAGAACCTCTGATTGGTTGATACACATCTGAGCTAGACTTAGGGAAAACTATAAATAGACGAACCATTTGCCCAATTTGGGTATCCAGATTTCGAGTTTCATTTCTGTTGCCCCATTTCCAATTCAGATAGCTTGTCTGAAATTCCTGTAATAGCCTAACTTTTATTTGTACTTGAGAGCTGTGAGATACTTTTGTAATTCAAAAGAGAAGTGTAATCAAGACTATAAATCCGAGAGCTGTTTAAGCTGTACTCTGTAATTGTAATGGTGAATTTGAAAAGGTTGCTGTGAACCGTACGTTCTTAATTGGATTCGTGTTGAGGGTTCCCTGTGATCTCCTTATTGCACTATACTCCTTTAGATTTACTGTTTTTAAGCAATTTCCCTTAATTCATTATCCCTGTGAGAATTTGTGTTTGTAACCTAATCTCTCATAGCATTTGTAGTGGTGTTTCTCGTTCTGAATTAAGGGTTCAAATTAAAGACTATTGGATGGTCTGTGGCCATTGAAGTGGACAGACCATAGCCATAAGTTTAACTCTAATCCTTGAGTTAGATTACTTTCTCTTGCATCTGTGCTGGTAGCTAGATGAAGATTGGATAATATCTCATTTGTTCTACATTTATTCTCATTTTGCAATCAAGTACTAAATCGAAGTTAGATATTATTTCTCCATTCTTATTAATTTACATCAAATCTCCCCAACTCTGATCTGGATCATTTAGTTTAATCTTTACTTTTATCATTTAGTTAACGTGAGAAATTCAACCTCCCATCTTATGTGCTTTGTAGATAGGATCAGAGGCCAGATCTGGTAGCTCAGATCTGGAGGTTTATCTTAAATTTTAAATCAATTCCATGTGGACGATCTTTTACTCACTTACATTTAAAACTTGCTACAATTGGCCCTCATCTTGCAGGCTAATTCTCTTCTAACTGTGCTGATATTTCTTTATTTTTTTTTATATAGTCTAGAGCCATTGTAATTTAGCAGCTTTAAATCTGTTTTCAAAACACACATAAATCAAGTACACTAAGAAGCAACAACAAGTTTTTGGCACCGTTGCCGGGGAATAGATTTTAAAATTGGTAGACCTAAGTTTTTCAATTTTGTAGATTTGATTTTCATTTTAATTTTTGCTTTAAACCTGCACTTTGCATTCCAAGTGCTTGATTAAATGTCTACTGCAGTTTTATATAGAAAACCTGCTTCTTATGCAGAATTTTTTTATTTTTCCGAGTTTTTATTCTTTGCCTTCTAGTTATTTGAATAAATGTCGCCACTTTTTGTCTTTTGTCAAATTTAAGGTGAGCCCAGTTTTTCTTTTATTTTGTCAATATACTTGAATAAGGTATCTGCAGCTTTTGGATTTTTGCAACCGAGCAACCATTCAACAAGGAGCATCTGGACTAAAAGGAGCAGATCTCGCTTGAGTTTGCATCCTTCTCCATTGCATTCATTTTCTATTTTAAATTCTTGAGAAACCATGATTCTTTGTGTTTAATGTTTGTTTTGATTATAATTTCTGCTATCTTTTAGGCATGCTGATTTTTTTTTTTTTTTTGTACAAAATAAAAGAAAATGAAAACACAAATAGAAAATCTATGAGTTGTTTCTCATTATTTTCAGCAGTAGTAAATACGGGCTCTTGTTAAGCCCGGGCTGATCCAAAACAAGTAAAAAATATATATATATATAGAAAATTATAAAAATAAAAAAATATATATATATATAGATATCTTCCGGATGGGCTGTTTTTCTCCATTTGCATCCACTTTTCCCATGTGGACCTGCTGAGATCAGTTTTTGTTTTTTAGGAATCATGTAGGATAATGAGTAGTGAATCATAGGCTGTTTTGAATATTCAATGGACCCACTGATTTTATTTTCCTTCGAGATTTCTTCATCATAAATGGGTCTCAGCTATGTGTGAACCCTGTTTTTAATATGTGCTCCCATGCTTCATTATTCTTTTTGATTCATACACATCATCAACAAAGGGGTCAGTCTTATGAATCTTACTTTTCACTATATATTATTCCTGCTAATCATTTTTATAATCACTTAGATTCATAAGTATCTCAGGTTTTTGGGGTTTTTCTTTGGGCTTAGGATGTATCATTTGGCATTAGAGTTTCTGTTTTAGGAATTTTAGTTTCAAATTCTATTTTTAGATCGCTGATTTTTTTTATTTTTTTATTTTTTTTATTTTTCTTTCTTAGGTTAATGTGTCCTAGTTTTACTGATTTTCGTCATTTTTCTGTGAGTATAGTTAGTTTCTAACTTTGTTTTCCTATTTTGCATTCACAAATTCTGTTTTTGTATCAACACTTTTCTATTTTTTTTTAACTTTGTATTCAGTCCCTTACCTTGTTTTTATTGTTTCTCTGTTATTAGCATTAGTTTCCTTCCATTTGCATAGCAATCCTTCTATTTTTTAGATTTTATTTTTTTTAGCAGTTCTAGCGTTGTTTTGTTGATTTTTCTTGCATTTGTATATCATGTTTTCCATTTCCTTGCTCATATATTCAGTTTTACATTTTTATTTTCTGCTGCATATAGTTTAGATTTTTTCTTCTTAGTTTTCTTTCTTCTTTTACCTCTTCTAGTCTCTCATTGTCTAGAACATTGAGGACAATGTTCATCTTAAGATTGGGGGTGTGGCAGAGATGCCAATAAAATAAGTTAATGTTTGGTGCAGCTTATGACCAGCAGAATTTTTGAAAATGAAGTAATTTCACACCTGTTGTTTTGAAAAATGAGGAAGTTAAAACTTTTTAAAATTGATTTCTAGTGTAATTCTAATACTTTCATGAAGTGAAGGTCAGAAAATTTCTAAAAAAAAAAAAAAATTGATGTTTTAGTAAACCTAAAAAGAGAGAAAACAGTGATGATATACCTCAAGAATTTGATAGAAAACCACACCCAGTGAGATTTGGGCCTGCTGAAATGTATTCTTTGGAGGTATGAATTGGAAATTTTTTCTGCTAGGGGCTGTTTGAACCTGCTTGTTATCACTAGAAGTTACACATATCCAAGTTAAAATAGCTTGACAGCAATCATGATATTAAAGACATGATGTAGGGCCTTCTTTTGGACAGTTTGAACTTCAAAAAGCCCCACCTTTTAAAACTGCCCTAGATACACACCATTTGAGCTTTATAAATCAAAGATTTCTTTGAAACCTCATCAACCTCATTTAGCCTACCCCCCGCTCTGAGAAGTGAGAAGGTAATGGAAAGAAAGCTGAAGAAAGGTGAGTTGGGTAACAGTTTGGTAAAAGAAAAAGAAAAATAATTGAAGGCAATGATGTATCAGCAGAAGAAATGTGGCATTCCAGTCAATGTTGATTTGAAAAAAAAAAAAAAAAAAAAAAAGAGAATTCATTTCATTGGAAGTTTGAAAAAGAAAGAGAAAAAGATGGCCACTTTGGCTCTAAAAATTCAAAGAAGAAGATGAAATTGTGCTGAAATAAAGAAGGTGTCCATACCACCTCCTTACCTTGACTGACTTCTAAAATTTTGAACTCCATTCCAACCCTTTTATTCTTGATAAATTTCACCCATAAGCCACATTACAACCCAAGTTAAAGTCCTTACTGATCAAAGATGGATTGAGCTGTCATATGGAGATAAGGATTTGTGTAATCTATGGTGAAAAGAGCAGTGAATTCAGAACTAAAAAGCAATGCCTATGCTCCTGCTTACAGTCTTATTTGAGGGCTGTAACTGCTCTTGAGTTGTGTGAAATAGTACAACCCTCCTACCTGCATGTTGAGTGAAAACCCTGGTGAGAGTTGGGTTTGAAATCAACTTATTTGGGGTAACATCAAAACTGAATTCTCAAATAGAAGGCAAGCTTTTCATTAATTTTTCTTGTAAAAACTTTTTGACACCAACTGAGTGAATGATAAAGGAATTACAGCAGAATTTTAGTTTTGAACTGATGTTTTCTTGAAAATCTTCTTACAACCTGACGGATGCAGGTGTGAATAATCTGATTGGATGAAAGTTTGCTTTAACAGAATTGCATTGATCTTAACTGATTTATTGGAGAAGTTTGTTGGTACCTTCACTGAAATCCCTCAGGAGACTTCACTCCTCCACTAGGGATCACCTAGGGGTTTAAAAGGCTTGTTGCATATGCTAAATGCAACTGTGCTCCCTACAAAAATGGCTTTGCATTCTATTTTTATATTTTGTCTTTGCTCAGGGACTAGCAAAGCTTAGGTTTGGGGGTGTGTTGAGAACTGGAAAATACCATTTTTCACCCTTTAATCTGGGCCTTGATAGACCCTTGAGAGAACTAAATAAGTGTTTTAAGTGCTTGTTTTACAGCTAACAATAAAGGCAGGCTTAACCTTGAAAGTAGCTTAAAAGTGCCAAAAAGATGATGACCCATCTTGATCTGGAGGAAGAAGGAGAAAGGACAATCTCACGGGCTGTCAAAATGCCTAAAATAAAGAGGACAAAGGCCTGGTTTCAACCTGGAATGAGGTTTAGAGCTATTCGAAAAGAAGAATGCACTACAAAATGCTATTCGTAAAGGTCCACAATCTTTGCGAAAAGGTCCCCAAGCTCTGCGAAAAGGTCTCTAATCTTTGCGAAAAGAGCTTCAGAAGTCACAGCACTTTGCGAAAAGGCCCCTAAGCTGTGCGAAGAGGCATTCTGGAGATTCGCAGCTTTAACAAGGGCAATTCAGTAATCTGTTGCATGCATCCCAATGCATTTTAAAACCTAGGGACATTCCAGAGGGTTCTAAGCATGAAGCGAAGGAATATTCCACCCCACGTGAGCACCTAGAGAGGGAATAACTTGGCGGGAACTTCTAGAAACTCTAACAAACTTTCAAAATGCATAACAGAATTGATGCCTTTTTCACCTGATTGGCTGAACCAGATCGAGGAATTCTGATTGGCCAGAACAGATCTGGATCCCCGTGCTCGACTACCATTGGTCAATACAGATCTAAGAACCTCTGATTGGTTGATACACATCTGAGCTGGACTTAGGGAAAACTATAAATAGACGAACCATTTGCCCAATTTGGGTATCCAGATTTCGAGTTTCATTTCTGTTGCCCCATTTCCAATTCAGATAGCTTGTCTGAAATTCCTGTAATAGCCTAACTTTTATTTGTACTTGAGAGCTGTGAGATACTTTTGTAATTCAAAAGAGAAGTGTATTTAAGACTATAAATCCGAGAGCTGTTTAAGTTGTACTCTGTAATTGTAATGGTGAATTTGAAAAGGTTGCTGTGAACCGTACGTTCTCAATTGGATTCGTGTTGAGGGTTCCCTGTGATCTCCTTATTGCACTAGACTCCTTTAGATTTACTGTTTTTAAGCAATTTCCCTTAATTCATTATCCCTGTGAGAATTTGTGTTTGTAACCTAATCTCTCACAGCATTTGTAGTGGTGTTTCTCGTTCTGAATTAAGGGTTCAGATTAAAGACTATTGGATGGTCTGTGGCCATTGAAGTGGACAGACCATAGCCATAAGTTTAACTCTAATCCTTGAGTTAGATTACTTTCTCTTGCATCTGTGCTGGTAGCCAGATGAAGATTGGATAATATCTCATTTGTTCTACATTTATTCTCATTTTGCAATCAAGTACTAAATCGAAGTTAGATATTATTTCTCCATTCTTATTAATTTACATCAAATCTCCCCAACTCTGATCTGGATCATATAGTTTAATCTTTACTTTTATCATTTAGTTAACGTGACAAATTTAACCTCCCATCTTATGTGCTTTGTAGAGAGGATCAGAGGTCCGATCTGGTAGCTCTGATCTGAAGGTTTATCTTAAATTTTAAATCAATTCCCTGTGGACGATCGTTTACTCACTTACATTTAAAACTTGCTACAATTGGCCCTGATCTTGCAGGCTAATTCACTTCTATCTGTGCTGATATTTCTTTACTCTTTTTAATATTCTAGATTCATTATAACTTAGCAGTTGCAAACCTGTTTTCAAAACACAAATAAATCAAGCACACTTAGAATGAACAACAGCTGTCGAATGGCATAAATGAGTTGTCGATAGGTTTTAAAATACCTAAATCGTGCTTCAACAGGATTGGAGAAAGGGTTTCGTCAGGTTGGTACAACCTGTCGAGGAGTTAAAATCAGCTGCGATGGCAGGGTTGGTAGGCTGAAGGTCTCGAGAGGCTCTTTCAGATCTCTCGATAGCTTCAAGGCTTCAGAAAAAAATCAATTCGAGAGGTTCATGGAACCTCTCAACAGGATGAAAATCTTTTATGTTAATGCTCCGAGAGGACTCCAAACCTCTCAACAGTTACTCTAAACCTATCAAAAATATACCCAAAAACCTTCCGAACCTGTCAAGAATCAACTCAAACCTGTCGACAGGTCCCAGATCTTGTCGAGATGCACATTAGGAACCTTCAGACCCAGTCAAACATCAATTCAAACCTCTCGACAAGTTGTTTTGTAGTTCAAAAAAGGTTTTTCATCAGTTCCCAGTCCAATCCCCATACAGATTTGTCAATTCTATTCTGCTCCCATTCATTTCTCCGGCCTTGGATTTGCTGTCGTATGCTTCTAACCTACTTCCTAAAGACTCATGATCTTTTTCTTTTTTTTCTTATATGCAACTCTAAGCAAAATGGAAACAAATATATACATTGCTAGACAGATTTCAAAACAGCAACAGACACAAAACCACAGTTATGATACATAGTATACATTGTTGAAAATCAGTCACATTTTAGAGGTTCTTGAAGGTGAATGGTCACCACAGGCTTTATTACATCTTCAATAAAGAGCTTGAGCCTTTGACCATTAACTTTCTTGATCCTACCATCTTTTGGATCCTTGATTTCAATAGCTCTAGATGGGGATACATGCTCTACCATGTAAGGTCCCTCCCATCTTGATCTCAACTTGCTTGGGAAAATTTTCAATTTAGAATTGAATAACCATAACTTATTGCCAGTAGTGAACTCCTTCCTCCACAAATGCTTGTCATAGAAGACTTTGGCTTTCTCTTTGTAGATCCTAGCATTGGAGTATGCTTCCAATCTTAGCTCTTCCAGCTCTGACAGCTAGAGCCTCCTGTGCATGCCAGTAGAAGTTAGATCAACATTCATTGTTTTAATAGCCCAGTAGGCTCTATGTTCCAACTCTATAGGCAAGTGACAACCCTTGCCATAGACCAGCCTAAAATGGGACATACCAATAGGGGTCTTATAGGCAGTCCTATAAGCCCACAAAGCATCATTCAGTTTCTGTGCTCAGTCCTTTCTATATGTCCTCATAGTCTTCTCCAAGATATACTTGATCTCCCTATTAGAAATTTCAACTTACCCACTGGTCTGTGGGTGGTAGGGAGTTGCAATCCTGTGTAATAGAGTACTTTTTGAGCAAATTCTCAAAAGGTCTGTTACAGAAATGACTCCCCACATCACTAATGATAGCTCTGAGGGTGCCAAATTTGGAGAAAAGTTTGTCCTCTAAAGATTTGAGGACAACTGTGTGGTCATTTATCCTTGTGGCACTGACTTCAACCCATTTTGACACATAGTCCACTGCCACAAGGATAAAATTGAAACCCATAAAAGGACGGAAAGGGCCCATGAAGTCAATTCTCCTAATGTCAAAGAGTTCAACAATCAGTATGGGCTATAAAGGCATGGAGTTTCTTTTAGAGATACTTCCCATTTTATGGCATCCTTCACAAGTTTTACAATGCTACCGTACATCCTTGAAGAGAGTGGGCTAATAAAATCCACTTTGGAGCACCTTGGCAGCAATCTTGTTGCCACTGAAATGGCCTCTACAAGCCTGTTCATGACACATGGTTAGTATGCTATGGAAATCCTCATCAGGGACACATCTCCTCACAACTTGATCTGCACAATGCTTGAACAGGTATGATCGTCCCACATGTAATGTTTGATTTGTGAAAAGAACAGCTCCTTGTACATTTTGTTCCAATGTGGGGGAATCCCACCTACTGCCAAGTAGTTCATAATGTTTCTAAACCAAGGTGTAGAAGTACTGATAGTAAATAGTTGTTCATCAGGGAAAGAATCATTGATAGGTAGCCTATCAAACTCAGCAACTAGGATCCTGGATAAGTGGTCTGCAACCACATTTTCAACCCCTCTCTTGTCCTTAATCTCAAAATCAAACTCTTGTAATAGGAGGATCCATCTAATTAATCATAGCTTAGCAATCTTTTTTGACAAAAGGTATTTCAGGACTGAGTGGTCAGTGAAGACCACTATCCTAGATCACAACACATAAGACCTGAATTTTTCTAAAGCATAGATAATTGCCAACAATTCCTTCTCAGTTGTTGTGTAATTTAACCAAGCATCAATCATTATTTTGCTTGCATAAGCAATCACACAAGGTGCCTTATCCTTCCTTTGTCCCAAGACTGCACCAATAGCAAAATTTGATGCATCGCACATCAGCTCAACTGATAAAGAAAAATCAGGTACTTAAAGGATAGGTGCGGGGTTAAACAACTGTACCTCAGACCCTTCGATAGGTTCTGTAGACTTGTCGACAACTTTACATTTCCACTCCAATGCTTCTTGATAGGTTATAAGACATCTTCATAACCTCTCGATAGCTTACATTCTTCACCTTTTAACTCCTCGACAAGTTCCAGTACAGCCTCAGATTTTCTCGATAGGTTCATGGAACCTCTCGATAGCTTGTCTCTTCTCTTCAGAACCTCTCGACATGTTGAGTTAACCTCTCGAGATATTCAGCTTTGAGCTTCCACAGCTGGCACACATCTTTAATGTGCTGTCTTTCATCTGTCAGCACACAGTAGCCTCTTGGTGGGTTCAATCTTCATTCCTTGCAACTGCACTTGGACCCAAGCATACCCAGTTGGGCTCATGACATTCTCATGAACTTCTAAGGCTCTGTGGATTGTTTGATTGGCTAGCCTTTGGGCTATATGAGCACATGTTGAGCAGCAGATTGCTTCTTTGGCCTTTTTAGATGAATGTCTGCACTAAGACTGCAATTTATTGATTATCTACAAAATACACTCAAAACACATTATTAGTCAACTCAAAGGTCTATCAAAGGATAGGTTAGGAAGTGAAAAATGATATTTTTCACTGCTTAACTGTGATCCCATATGGTGTCGAGATGAAACCCATCATAATTGAGCAAAGAAATGAGCCGGCCTTCTGCCTATAGATTGAGGAACCCCTAAGGCCCGATGATGAGCCACCATGGTTCTCAAATATCAAGAATATCCTCGAGACTCCTACCTTCCCTGAGGATGCATCCAAGACGAACTGACGAACCATTCAACGTCTAGCGATAGGCTACGTCATCTGCGGTGACTGCCTGTACAGACGATCTTTCAATAACGTTTTGCTCAGATGCCTTACTGAGGATGAAGCAGTAAACATCATGAAGGAGATCCACGAGGGAGTGTGCGGTGCCCACGTCAATGGTCATATGCTCGCTAAGAAAATCCGACGATAAGGATACTACTGGACCACTATGGAATCTGACTACTACAGATATGTTTAGAAATGCAACAAGTCCAGGAACACTCCAATCTGATACAAGCTCCTGCCATCGATTTGCACAACATGACCACTCCTTGGCCATTCGCCACCAGGGGCCTCGACGTCGTCGGAATGATTAATCTGAAAGCCTCAAACAGGCATCGGTTCATCCTCATCACCATTGAATATTTCACCAAATGGGTAGAGGCAGCATCTTATGCAAACATCACGGTCAGTCATGTTGAGAAATTCATCAAGAGCATTATTGTCTACTAATTTTGCGTGCCTAAGGATATCATCACTGATAATAGCATGAACTTTGCAAACAAGCGCGACAAGGCCTTTTGTGAGTAGTATAAAATCAAGCACTACCGCTCATTGCCTTATCATCCACAAACCAATGGGGCCGTAGAAGCTGCTAACAAAACTGTCATCCACATCCTCTTGAAAATGGTCATCACCTATTAAGATTAGAGCGAGATGTTGCCGTTTACATTATGGGCCTATAGAACATCAATTCGTACTGCTACAGGGCCAACACCATTCTCCCTTGTGTATGGAACTAAGGTCGTCTTATCAATGGAGGTTGATGTACCTTCAGTCCACATCCTCATGGAATTAGGCCTCTCTGAAGCTGAAAGAGGGAAATCCTGCTTTGAGCAATTAAGCCTGTTGGAGGAGAAAAGGCTCCTGGCCTTATGTCATACCCAAGTCTACCAAAAGCGAATCACACGGGCTTACAACAAACATGTTCGCGGTCGAGATCTGAAGGTGGGAGACACGATACTCAAGAAGATCTTCCCATCCCTCCATGCCGACCCGAGAGGGAAATTCAAGCCTAACTGGGAAGGACCTTACGTCATTCGAGAAGTGCTTTCCAGATATACCATCCACCTCGCCACCATGGACGGAGATCACTTTCCTTAGCCAATTAACATTGGATACGTCCAACGGTTCTACTCCTAGGTCTCCACGTCAAGGTAAGTATTGACAGAAATGGATACGTGACTGCTCAAGGACCCCACAAAACAGGCCATCATTTTAAAGCTCAGTAGCCAAAAAGTGTCCCTAAATAACCATACCCTTTTACTACACCCATTGAGCCATTGGTTTTTCTTTCTCACCCCCTCCTAGAAAAAGGAAAAATGTGTATATAATACCAATATAAAAAAGAGAAAAAGAGTTACTATCAAATTCAAAAAAAATCAGAAAAGCAAAATCCTAAAAAGAGGATGCCTGAGAAGAAAAAAGAGAACAAAAAATAGAAAATGAAAGGTGGGGCATGTACAGTCACAATCCCCGAAGGAAGAAGTGTGTTAGGGCAGCTGCAGTCAAGGAAACCCCTTTTTTATCCCAGAATACCTTCAAAATCCTAACCTCACCCATGGCCATAATACAACCCAAGAGAAAGCCCTCTTTAAGATCGGCGAGCAATTAAAGTATCCGTCGAGTCAGCGCGATCCAAGCCAAGAGACAACGAGAACCCCATCCGGTCGGCTATGACAGAATCGACGTCTATGTCGTGGCTTTTAAAAATAAAATAAAAGAAAGAAAAAGAAAAATAAATAAATAAATACAAGCTCAAAGCAAGATGGACATAGTGAAAGCTCGAAAGGGTGTTGTGGGTAAAAAGAGTGAGTTTGTACGAACTAAGTGAAAACCTGAAAGGGCTTAGAGGGTAAAAATGCAAACCCATGGGCGTAGTGAAAACCCGAGAGGGCGCTATGGGTAAAAAGAGGGAAACAACGGGCATGACAAAGACCCACCTTGGGCGTTGTGAGTGAAAATGTTGAAAAGAGGAAAAGGTTGAAAGATAATAAGTATGATCCCTTGGTTACCCTACCCATACCATCATTTCCCGACTCCAGATGGGGCCGCTCATGTTAGCTCAAATCAAGGTCCCAACCAAGAATGTCTTAATAGCCGCACCGTCAAACGTATGACCCAGGGTAAGGAGAGAAGGTCGATTTGATCTAAAGGGATGGACGTTTCGACCTCAGTAAAAATTGCTAACCTCACTCGAATCGAATCACATGAGAGAGGGGTTTGACCATGCTCAAAAGAGGACCCGTCATCCCCCTGATAATTAAGGCATCAAACCAAAAAGAAGAAAAAATCATAAAGAGTTAATAATTTTTCTTTCCCACCACTGGTCACACCCCACTTTGGGATGATTGGCTTGATGACCGGAAAGGCCCCTTTTGTAGAAGATAATACATTTTCCTTTCCCATTTTCATGCCCACACTGTGTGTGCCACAGGAATAGCTACACAAACCCCCAATCCATCATTTTGTGAAAATAAAATAGTGAAGATAAAATCCTTGTAAAAAGATAGATTTCCTTTATTTTGAGTACAAGTTTGTACCTCGCTGACACACATCCCAAAAGATAATAAGTGTGATGTCTAGCTTATGTCTAGCTCCTTTCTTTCAGTTTTACAAAAGTGCAGAAAAATAAAAACATAAAGAAAATATGTATACCAAAAAATATGTTACGCCCCTTTCTCTGAGACTGATCTATGCAAAAAGTATGTGCAAGATGGAGTCAACGACCCAGCTTGTGCTTCAAAGCGCAAATCTCTGCACGAAAGGTGCCCTCCTGTATGTCCCGCTCAATCATCCAACAACCGTGAAGGCTCCTATACCACTTTCGAGACACGTCGGCAGCACTAAGAGCATCATTCAAGGCTCCTCCCTGATGAAGGACCTCACACTCGGCTGCATCAGCTTTGGCCTTTGTCGTCTTTGCTCTAACACATTATTTCTCTGAATGTTCATGCAGAATGCATTTCACATCCATCAACAGCTCAATACGGGCTCGAAGCACCGAATCCTTCTTTGGCCAAGGCCCTCCCACATCGTCGCTCTTTGCCTGATCCAGATGATCATCAGTAGGATACTCAGACAATAGCCACGCCTCATACTCTGGGGAAGACTGAACTGAATCTCCCTGCTCCAAATCACACATGAGCATTGACTGATGTGTCTCCCAAAGAGCAGCAATCTAATCCATGTCCCGAGAGGACCCCCGAGAAAATATCAAATAACATAAAGGGGGTTTCATCCTGCAAGGCACCTGCTAAGAGCAGCCGAACTGATGCAGCACCCGAAATGGGAAGTAGAAGGTACTGCCAGTCAATCCAAGGAGGGTGATGCCCTCATGGTCTCTAGAGTGAACCACTGGGAAGGTTCGATCTAACCAGGGAAGTCTCCATACCAGCTCTGCATCTGTCAGCCAAAGCTTGAACTCTGATATATCTCCCTGCATAATCATTTGGCACCTGCCCAAGAAGCATCGAACCACCTCACCTCGAGTGATATAAAAGTGAGGCACTAGTCCAAAAACAGCCAGATGCTCTCATAACCTGACCTAAAATAGAAGAGGACATCCCCTGAGGCACTCCATCTTACCCAAAGTGAAGGCATCAAGGCAACGATATAGCTCAACTATGACCAGATGCATCATTGATTGGCCCTCCTCCAATTCGATCAAAACGTCACAGAGTGCTATAGAGAAGCTCTCTCCACCAGTGAAGAAAAGGACTTCCGAGATGGGACCGAGAGCAAAGGTCTTCATGTTGAAGATGTTCCTAATCGGCAATTTTTGAAGACTTTCACCACCAAAAATTTCTCTTAGGAATTTTATCGAACACCTTGTGGGCCCACCAATGAGACTTTTCTCATATTCATATTTCTTCAAACCTAGAGTAAGTTGGACAGCCTTAGCGTAGCCCGATTTCAGCATGACTCTTGCAAGACCTCTATGGAGCTTTAGGCCTGACAGATGGGAGAGCTCTTCTAGCATGGAAGATAGTTCGAGCTTCCAAAAATGGAACACATGGGCATTAACATCCCAAAATGAGGTTGTCGCATGAAGTAGGTCCCACTATGGAGAAACCTCAAGAAAGGACGAGTGGCACAACAATCCAAGCTGATCTAGATCAACGAGCTCACTCTCATACAAGCTCCCAAGCTAACTTTTGAGAAAACTCGACCCCAAGCCAAAAGTGGGGAGTAAATTGGTTCCGGACCCTCCATGTAAGGGAGGGTTGGAAAGTGCGTCCATTGACATACAAGGATTTTTTAAAGATATAAAAATTTGATGTAGGACGATGGACCCACCACCCTTGGGAAAGCAAGGGAAAAAAAAGCAGCAAAAAAAAAAGCCAAATTGAAAAGAGATAGAAAATGGGCATTCTCGAGTTATAAAGGGCCCACTACCCCCCAGGTTCGGCTTGGTGCATCTATTAGATGCGCCAAGTAACTTTTTCCCTAGGATTGGCCTGGCGCAAGTAGCAGTTGCACCAGACCAATCTGGCCCCTTTTACAGCAATATAGAGGGTTTTTAGGCCCCTAGCCGGCTTGCCTATATTGCATACCTCAACTACATTCATAAACATAAAAAAGGTTTTGAAATGCACCTAACTTTAAATCATTTATTTGTGCAGGAACAATCCCCACCAAGGTATGCAACCTCAAGGACCATTTTACAGACAATCATCAAATCATCCTGCAGACAATCAAATATAATACAAGGGAAATAGAGCAGGTGATAAAGGAAAAAGAATTAGCATTCAAGACTGAAAATCATCCAAATCAAATGAACAAGTGCCATAATATCTGTTACAATTTGATCAAAAATCCTAGAATATTGTCTCGAAGTATTTAAAAATTTTAGAAAACCAAGAGCTAAGCCTAATCCTTTCTAGCACCCTTGGACTTTTTGTGACTGCGCACCGAGCTCCGATATGTTTGGGTCTCTCCCACTTCGGTTCACACCTAAGCAAGTTGGCTGAGCAAGGAGCACTCTTCTTTTTCCCGAACGTGCTACAAGATCATACCAAAATCGATCAATCAATATTAGTCGAATGACAAAGGATAGTGAAGCAACCATCTAGATTAATCAATGAGACACTTACTATCTCCTCCTTCTGAAGGCCCTGAAGATAGTACTCTACCTGATGGACCGCCGACTCGTAATCCTACCGAGGAGAGGAACGAAAAAGGAGGTTAGCTACATGGATCATAATACAAAGAACAAACATGCAAAGGAAGGCTTACACCAGGGACTAACTCACGTGGGGAGCCCGCTCCACTTCGGCAGATATACAGGCTCACAACACATAATTTGGTCAGAAAGGAATCGTCAAGGCTCCTAAAGGCCCCCTGAACCCCCAACAGTCCAACTTCCTGCGACACTCGTGTCAGAGGGATTTGAAGGGCTAGCACCCATAGGCTCAGAAGTACTCGCTGCCGCCCATCATCA
This sequence comes from Chloranthus sessilifolius, assembly GCA_021018995.1. Classification (NCBI taxonomy): domain Eukaryota; kingdom Viridiplantae; phylum Streptophyta; class Magnoliopsida; order Chloranthales; family Chloranthaceae; genus Chloranthus; species Chloranthus sessilifolius. Next base: position 64,301,440 of record CM037586.1, read on the forward strand.
TCGTCAGAATCACCTCCCTGCTCAAACTAAGAAAAGAAATAGGGTTTCCCTTACTCAAGATCACAAGTCAACCAAAGCTACAGGGAACCGATCTCAGAGAGAAGAGAGAACTACCTAAGAGCGTGGGCTGCTAAAAGCTAAAACGTTTGCGCTAGGAATGAAGCGTGGGAGAAGAGTCTGATAAGGTAATGACTCGTACCACATCCAGTAATCTTCGAGCACTAAGAGGGCATTAATAGGGACCCCATTTTGAAGGAATCTGGAAGTGAGCTCTTTGATGGTACCCATGAGTGCCATGACATCTATAGGAGGAGCCCAAGGCACGATAGGATGGCCAGGATATTGATGAACTACCCACTCCCCCAGGTAGTAGGCCATGGACCAGGCCCCATAGAAAAAGACGATGCAACGGTCGATGAAGAGGCGAGATGGACATACAACGGCTCGATCCCAATATGGAGAACTAATGTAGGGTTCATATATAATATGCCCAAACCAAGGAGTGTTTGATCAGTCAAACAGACATCACAATAAAGGAAAAGCTCATAAATGAAAAGGGCAAAAATAGTTTTACCTGCTCCGATATCAGCCGGTCGAATTGGGACCTCAGGCCCATCTCCAGGTGTTTCATGTCGACATCCCTACGGCGGTGTGTATTCCAATTGCTTAAGAGTTGATAGGTGTATTTCTCAGATTGAAGAAAGGGATGGTCGGGCTGAAAATGCAAATAGCCCCACACCTGACATGAGTAGTGCATAAGAAATAGGTCAGAAGCAGAGAATGATCATCCAAATAAACCGAGGAATACAAAAGAGTCAAGGGTTACCTCCAAAGCGGGCTAAAAGCTGACGACAAACTTTGAGTTGCCAACGAAGACTCGGACTAGGTTAGACATCAACGTGGTGTAACCGGCCTTGCCCCAATCATATTTATGCACGTCGTTCCAGTAATCCATGAGGCTGAGCAAGGCTAAGGAGACCCGTCCGCCACTGGAATTTGCAAAGAGGGTCTTACCCAGTAGCAGGAGGAGCGAGATGCAGGCCAACATAACTGTGCGCTCGGGCTCAATAAAAATGTCTGTGTCTGGCCGCCCTAGATCTACAACTCATGCAGCTCAAAAGGATCAGATAGCCAGGACATCTTAACCTCGACACCATGTAGACTCGTGGAAGGGTGATAGGCCCCTACCAATTAAATAATCTCATCTCAAGCAGGCACTGCAAGGTGAGCCACCGAAGCACCCCTACCCAAATCCTCGTAATCATGGCCCAGTCCACGGGAGTCAGCATCATCTCAGCAGTGTCCATATGAAAGGTCATGGTCTCCAGACGAAAGAGCTCAATGAGGGCCTTTAAGTAGGGTGAGTCAGCTCGCATAGCAAGGCATGAAAGGAACTGGCCAAAGCTTGCCTATCCAAGCAAAAACCTCACGATCGATGGGAGATAGCGATAGAACTGCTGGAAGTCCAACCAACCGCTTCGAAACACGATATGGGGCAAGGCCTGCACTAAGGTAAAAGGGCATCAGATCATGGTATTACAAGCAATCATGTCAAGGTTGATCAATGATGAAGAACCATTGTGCTACAAGCCAAGGGAAGGTAAGTACGCCCATCTTTTCTTTATGTTTATAAAATCAACAAACAAAAAAATATATATCTTTTCTTTATAAAACCAACAAAAAAAAATCTTTTCTTTATGTTTGTAAAATCAAAAGCAAGAACCAAAAAAAATCCCTTCACTTTATTGGGCAAAAGCAAAAACAAAAAAAAATCCTTTCTTTATGTGCAAAAATAAAAACAAAGATTAAAAAAAAAAAGAAGAAAAGCATCCTTCTCTTATACAAAAATAAAAAACCAAACAAATCCATTGACCTTGTTTGGCAAAAATAAATAAAAAAAAAACATTCCTTTCTTTATGTGCAAAAATAAATAACGAAAAAAAAAGAGTTCTTCTCTTATACAAAAACAAAACAAAAAAAAAGCCCTTTGCTTTATTTGCAATAAAACAAAAACAAAAAATAAAAAAATTGATTTATGTCCTAAATAAAATCCATAAAACAACAAAAAAAATAATAATGATAGGGCATCATTCATCCAATAACATCAAACTCATGCATACAAAAAAAATAAACCATTTATCATCTAAGAAAGGATAGATCATGATCACATTGTAAGAAAAATCAAGAAAAATCAAGTAAAATGGGTTTTAAATGGTTACCTTCAAAGAAAAATGGGGTCCTTAATCCGGCGTGGAGCGGGTGTTTAATCAACGCAAGCAAGCACCGGCAATGAAGCACGTTAAGGATCATGCAAGGGAACCCTAGGAGGAGCCTTGTTTTCGTTTATAGAGAGGGGGAGAAATCTTTTTTAAATAAACCCCTTTGTGGCAAGGGCTCAGGCAGTTAAAAATGTCCCCAGTTTTTGCTTGCCGCATGAATTACATGCACCAAGTGTATTTTGGCCCCAATTTTGCCTGGCGCAACTAATAGTTGCGCCAAGTTAATCCTGGCCTTGTTTTGGCTAGGTGTGGTTTATGCACACCTAGTTTGATCCCCTTTTTTTACCGGGTCTGTTATTTTATTGGTGCACACACCCCAAAATGGCATATCAATTCTTAATCCACAAGACCTTCATGCTTAATTACAATTAAAAACCAGATTTGGGTTGCTATCTAGATATAATCCAACAGGCTGGATTAGGGAGAGAAGGGGGAAGAGAAAAAGAGAAAAATAAAGCCTAAACGTAAATGAGTCAAGGAGACTTCAGGTTATTCCTTGGTTTCCTTGCTGAGAAATTACAGCAGCAAGGAGTCTTATTTATACACATAGAGTGATCCAAGTGCATTGGATTGTAGCCAATCAGAGGAGAAAATTTGATTTCAATTTATGTTAATCCCTATTTTAGCATTACAACCAATCAGAGAGAAGAGAGGGAGATCCAGTTCTGTTTATGCAGCTAAAGTAGTTTGCATTCCCGCCGAAGATTTGAAAATAAGTTATTGCCCATGTGCAACCCTCTCTTATGCCTTGGAATTCCCAAAATGTCCTTGCCAACCAACAATATTTGCTGCTAATATCCAAAATATTCTAGCTGTAGTTGTTGCCAAAATAACCCTCATGCTTTAGATTTGATGGAGCCCAAGTTGGATGAGTTGCAGAAGTATGGGCTGATGAGGGTTTAAATCTGTAGCTCTATTAAAACTCTGCAGCTTCAGCAATGAGAAGATGAACCCGAGATGGTGGAGTTGAGTGCAACAGCTTCAGGTACCTTCTCGTGAGGATGGCAGTGGTTTTCAAGAGGTTACGAGGACTGCTACAAGTAGGTGTCGAGAGGTGGGCTGAAGGTAGCATTGGAAACTCGAGAGGATGTGGGGCTGGTGTAGCTTCAAGTAAGGTGTCGTGACGATGAGGGTAGAAGGTCAAGAGGTTATGTGAGGATGTGGCTGCTGGTCAACAGGATAAAGGATATAGGGCTGAAGTCAATAGGATGAAGCTTAGAAGCTACTGCTCTTCGAGAGGATTGAGGAGAGTTGCTGAAGCTGGTCGACAGGTATAATGGGGGGTTGCTGAGTCCTGTCGACAAGTTGGTTGGGGGTTTTAAATACTCTTCGACAGGTTTGCCAGCTGGAGTTCATTTCGAGAGGATGGAAGCTTAAGGAGCTGAACCAGTTGACAGGATTATGGGAGCTTCTTCAACTAGACAAGATGTGAGGCTGCTGAAGAGAGATCTACAAGTCAACAGGTTTGAGAGTAGGGAAGCTGTTGTTGATGAACCAGTCGATAGGTTTGCTGAAGACTTTAATCATCCACTCAAGAGGTTGAAGTGGGAGCTTGGAGTGTAAATGCTAACATATTCAAGTGCACATCTGTTTGAGAGGTTGGGTTTGCAGCTAAGGTGAGATGTCGAGAGGTTGGCTGGAGAGTGCAATGAAGAGCTCGATAGGTTCTGAATGTGCAGCCATCTCATCGACAGGTTGCTGCTCTTCTAATTTGAGAGTTTAGTGCTGTGTGTTGGGCTCCATTCTTTTGAGAGGATGTCTGTAGATGTGCAACTAGTGTGCACCTAGCTGTCTTAATATGCAGCTATTCTATCATGTAGTGTGCAACTGATGTGCACCCAGCTGAAGATGCTGCTGTCACCTAGTGCGAAAATTGTTCCTTTCATTCGATAGGTGAGTGAAGAATCCTTTGAGAGGGAGCTGAGCTACTTGAATCACATGCTTGCATGGGTGTAAAGTGCCAATCTATTCAAGAGGTGCTGCTGCTATATCTTCCTTGGGATGTTTGGATACAATGCTGCTTAAGAGTGTCCAGCTCATGTCAGTGCACATGCTGAGGCTTGTGGCTGTTCCATACTGGTAGCTACTTGCAAGTCATAGAACCATGTCTCTCTCTCTCTGCTCTTGAAAAACTCCTCTTATTGGCACCTTTAATCTACAAAACTGTACTAAGGATGAAACTGCTTCCTTACTGCAAATCAACCCTAAAATGCAATTATTAAATACTCTGAGGCTAAGCAAAAGCCAGGTTTAAGGGGCATAAAATGGTAAAAATCAGTTCTCGACACACCCCCAAACCTAACTTTTGCTAGTCCTCGAGCAAAGTGAAATTTAAAAAAACTAACCTACCAAACTAAATGCCACTTTCGTAGGGAACACGGGTGCATTTGGCACATGCACCAAGCCTTTTAAACCCCTAGGTGATCCCTAGTGGAGGAGTGGAGTCTCCTGGGGGTTTTCAGTGAAGGTACCCACAATCTTCTCCAGTAAAATTAGTTAATACTAATGCAACATGCTAAAATAGAGTTCAAGTAAAATAAAATTCATTCCACACTTCGTTCATTCAATTTTAGAGGATTCTTAGCAGAAAATCAGCAATCTAATCCTAAAATCCTGTTGTAATTCCTTCACCATCAATCAGTTCATGTCAAGGCATTGGGTGTGAAAATTAATGCAGAGCTTACCTTTAAATTGAGAATTCTGTTTTGATAATGCCCCCAACAAACCTAATTTCAAACCCAAGTCTTACCAGGGCTATCACTCAAAATAAAAATAGAAGGGTGTATCATTTCACAAAGCTCAAGAGCAGTTGCAGCCCTCAAATAGGACTGCAAGCATGATCATAGGCATTGCTCTAATTTCTAAAATTTTCTAATTCTTTTCACCATAGATGACACAAATCCTCATCTCCACGTGGCAGCTCAATCCGATTCAGATCAGTATGGACTTTTTATTGGGTAGTAATGTGGCTTATGGGTGAAGTTTACAAAGAATAAAAGGGTAAGGAAGGATTCAAAATTGAGAAATCAATAAGGAAAGGAGGTGATTTGCATCTTCACAACACTCATTTTAGCACAATTCCATCTACTTCTTGAATTTTCATATTTGAAGTGACCAGTTTCTAATCTTCTTTTCAATCTTTCAATGAAATGACTTCTCTTTCTCATTCTTTTATTTTTCTTTTCTTTTTGTATGCTTTTTGTATTTTTCTCTATTTTTCTTTTTATGGGTTGGAATGCCACAACTACCACCAAATGTGCTTTCTTCTTTTTCAACCAAATATCAAACCTTGCTCCTCTAACCTCACTTCTCCTTCTATTTCCTGAATTCTCAGATTGAGGGTGAACTGAAATAGGTCAAGGGGTTTTGGGTTCAAATTTTCTGATTTTTATCAAAGAAAGACTGAGATTTTGAAGGCCCAAATGGTGTGTATCAAGGACAATTCAAAGGTAGGACATTTTAAGCTCAAACTATCCAAAGGATGGCCTTACTTCATGTCCTCAATGTCATGAATGTTGTCAAGCTATTTCAACTTAGATTTGTCTAACTTCTAATGAGAAAAATTAGATCCAATCAGTCCTTAGAGCATAAAAATTGCCAAGACATTCCTCAAAGAAAATTTTTCAGGCCCATATGTCATTGGGTATGGCCTTCCATCAAATTTCCGAGGTATATCCTCACAATTTTTTCTCTTTTCAGGTTCACTAAGCACTATTTTTTGAAAATTTCCTGACATTTGCTTCATGAAAAATGTTAGAACTACAACACATTTCAGTTTTAAAAAATTTTTAATTTCCTCTTTTTCAAAAATCAGGTGGGAAATCACTTTATTTTCAAAAAATTTATTTAACGAAGCTGCACTAGCATTAACTATTCCATTGGCACACCTTGCCATACCCCGAAACCTAAGATGAACATTATCCTCAATGTTTGCACAGTGAGTAGCCAGGGGCAGCAGGGCAAAGTAAGAAATAACAATCAAAGCAATATGCAGCAAAGAAGAATGCAAAACTAAATATATGAACAGAAAAAAAATAAAAAAATGATATACAAATGCAGGAAAATTACTGCGAAAAATAGAAAAACAGCAAAAAGAAGATAAAAAACTGAATACAAAACTACAAAAATGAAGAAAAATAGTAAAACTAGGACACACATTAACCTAAGAAAGAAAAATCAGCAATCTAAAAATAGTATCTAAACTAAAAGTCCTAGAACAGAAAATCCTAAGCCAAAATCCTAACACACCTGTGCTAAGAGAAAGCCCTCTGTGTTGTTGTGTGTGTTTGGTACAGAGAACTTGCTGAGAATGTGTATGAATCAATAAGAATTTCAAAGTAATGTAAGCCTGAATGTACACAGTTAAAAATAGGATTCATACACAGCTGAGACCTATTAATGCTAAAAAATCTTGAAAGTGAATGAATGCAAAGGCTCCAATGAATTTTTCAAAGCAAAAATATGATCCACTGCTCATGAACTTTCATGAATCCTCAAAAATTAAAAACATGATCTCAACATAATCATTTCCAGATGGGGGTTAATGAATGACAGTAAAAGGAACAGCCCATCTGGAAAGAAAAAAAATGATGTGTTTATAATTTTTTACTTTTTTATTTGTTTTGGATCAGTCGGGGCTCAACAAGAGCCCTTATTTACTACTGCTGAAGAATACAAATGAGGAAAAATAAATTTTTTTGTTGTCATTGTCTTTGAATTTTTTGTGTTTTTATGATTTGAGAAAAATCAGCATGCCTAAATGACATTAGGAAGTAAAATAAAGGCAAACACTAAACACAACAAAACTGCTGGTTTTTAAAGAATTTAAAATTTGAAAATGAATGCAGAGGAGAAGGGGATGTAAACTCAGGCAGATCTACTCCAGCTGCAACCCATAGGCTCCTCTTTTGGCAGTTGCTCCAGATTTGCAAAAATTTTAAAACTACAGCAGTACCTTATTCAACTAAAGTGAATATAATAAGCAAAACTAAAAAGAAAAACTCAAGCTATTGCCTCATTTCTACAAAATGCAAAAGGTTATAGCAGCATTTATTCAAATAGCTAGAAGGCATAAAATAAAAACTTAGAAAATTCAAAATTACTGCAATATTAAAAAAGGTTTTTTATAAAAAAATTATAGTAAGCATTTATTCTAACAGTTTGAATGCACTATAAAGATTTAAAATAAAACATGATTAAAAAAATTAGATCTACAAAAATGAAAAACTTAGATCTACTAGCTAGATCAAAACTCCCCGACAGCGACGCCAAAAACTTGTTGCGGGATTTTTTAGGTGCTGATTATTGTGTTGGTGGTAAAAGCAATTTAAAATCAAAGTAAAACAGAGATGGATTCAGCACACTAAAACTATCCTAGACCTGCATGATACAGGGTCCATTTGTAGTAAGTTTTCATAAGTAAGAGTTTGTCCCATAGGGAGTAGTGATCTAAAACCTAGAAGGTGTATAGTAGACCTCCAGATCTGGCTACAGATCTTACAATTCTAGCCTAATCTAATAAGGAAGAAAGCTTTTCAAGTGTCACTAGATCTAATTTTATAGAAATATAAAACTACACTAAGAGATTGAAGGAGATGAATGGTGAAAGAAAATATAAAATGGGGGGAATTAGACAGCTAGGGACTGGTTTTCATTGCAAAATGGATCAAGGTATGTGAATTTACAGTTGTCCTTGACTTGGCTACATGCTCAAGTGCAAGGTAGAAGAATCCACTCTAAACTAAAGGTTTGAACTGATCATAAGGGTATGATCTGTCCACTTTAATGGTCACAGATCATCTTAGGGATTTCCTCCAAACCAAGGGTTTTAATTAGAACATTAAAATCACTATAGATGCTATGGATGCAAGGCTACAAGCTCAGGCATCCACAGGGATATCAAATCAAGGGAAATCAGATGATAAATAATAGATTTACTAGAAACTGAATGGGCTATTCCCAAATACATGGATCCTATAGACATCTAATGAAACCACCAGATCTTTAGATTTAATTAGACATTAAAATCAATAATTTATTTAATCAAACAACTTACAATAACTTTGTTCTCATATCTATAGTCTGCACATCAATCCACAAGACCTTCATGCCGAATTACAATTAAAGACCAGATCTGGACTGCTATCTAAATCTAATCCAATAGGCTGGATTAGGGAGAGAAGGGGGAAAAGAAAAAGGGAAAAATAAAGCCTAAACCTAAATGAGTCAAGGGGACTTCAGGTTATTCTTTGGTTTCCTAGCTGAGAAATTATAGCAGTCAGGAGTCTTATTTATACACATGCAGTGATCCAAGTGCTTTGGATTGGAGCCAATCAGAGCAGAGAATTCGATTTCAATTTATGTTAATCCCTGTTTTAGCATTTCAACCAATCAGAGAGAAGAGAGGGAGATCCAGTTCTATTTATGCAGCTGAAGTAGTTTGCATTCCCGCTAAAGATTTAAAAATTAGTTATTGCCCATGTGCAACCCTCTCTTATGCCTTGGAATTCCCATAAATGTCCTTGCCAACCAACAATATTTTCTGCTGATATCCAAAATATTCTAGCTGTAGTTGTTACCAAAATAACCCTCATGCTTCAGATTTGATGGAGCCCAAGTTGGATGAGTAGCAGAAGTATGGGCTGATGAGGGTTTAAATCTACAGCTCTATTAAAACTCTACAGCTTCAGTAGTGAATAGATGAACCCGAGATGGTGGAGTTGAGTGCAGCAGCTTCAGGTACCTTCTCATGAGGATGGTAGTGGTTTTCGAGTGGTTGCAAGGACTGCTGCAAGTAGGTGTTGAGAGGTGGGCTGAAGGTAGCATTGGAAACTCGAGAGGATGTGTGGCTAGTGCAACTTCAGGTAAGGTGTCGTGAGGATGAGGGTAGAAGGTTGAGAGGTTATGGGAGGATGTGGCTGTTGGTCGACAGGATATAGGATAGAGGGATGAAGTTGACAGGATGAAGCTTAGAAGTTGTTGCTCTTCGAGAGGATTGAGAAGAGTTGTTGAAGCTGGTCGATAGGTATAATGGGGGGTTGCTAAGTCATGTCGACAAGTTGGCTCTGGGTTTTAAATACTCTTCGACAGGTTTGCAAGCTGGAGTTCATTTCGAGAGGATGGAAGCTTAAGGAGTTGAACCAGTCGACAGGTTTATGGGAGGTTCTTCAACTCGACAGGATGTGAGGTTACTGAAGAGAGATTTACAAGTCGAAAGGTTTAGAGTAGGGAAGCTGTTGTTGCTAAACCAGTCGATAGGTTTGCTGAAGCCTTAAAAACTTGTTGTTGCCCAAAGTGTGCCATAATTGTGTGCATTATGAATCAAAAATTAAAGAATTAAAGAATGCTAGGTTATATGGATGTTAACTTATGAAAGGGATATCAGCACATTGGGGCTAACACTGGCCTGCAAGATCAGGGCCAATTGTAGCAAGTTTTAAAAGTAAGTATTTCAAGATCGTCCACAGAGAAGTTTGTCTAAAATGAGAGATAAACCTCCAGATCTGTGCTACCAGATCTGACTCTATAATTATCTAAAATAAAGAATAGATAAAAGAGAGTGTTGGATTGTGTCACATTTAACTATAAGCAAATAAAGAAAAGAACTAACTACATGATCCAGATCCGAGTTGGGGAGATGTTTAAAATAAGACAAATGTAGAAATAATAGCTTCATGTACTTTAGCCTCTGAATTTTAATGGAGAATCGATTTCCACGAGCAGATTCAATCTTCATCCGCTACCGACAGATGTAAGAGAAATAAATCGAATTAAGGAATAGGTTTAGACTTATGGGCGTGATCATCCACTTAAATGGTCACGGATCATCATAGCTGGCCTATTCTTTAGTTCGTAACATGAACATCCTTTGTAAATCTTTGCTTGAATTAGGTTACCAACGCTAATTCGCACAGGGATGATGAATTAAGGGAAGTTGGATGCGGATGAGTGAATCTAAAGAAGTCTAATGCACTAAGGTGAACATTCAGAACCCTCGACATGACTCCAATGGAGAAGACACAAATTACAGCAACCTTTTAAAATCCAACGTTACAATTACAGAGCACGGCTTCTTAAAGAGCCCTCAGACTTACAGTCTGAGCTTCTTAGAGAGCCCTCAGATTTACAGTCTTGAATCCGAACTTGGACGTACAAATCACTCACAATGGCTCTCAAAGGTAAACTACAAGAAGGGATTACAGGGGGTTCAGATAAGCTATCTGACCGGAATGAGGGAAACAGAGATGAAAACTCTAAAATCTGGATGCCCCAATTGGGCAAATGTCTTCTCAATTTATAGCTTTCCCTCTATCCTGCACAAGGCTGAATTGACCAATCAGAAGTGCTCAGATCTGGATTGCCCAATGGCCGTTGAGCACGGGGATCCAGATCTGTTCTGGCCAATGAAAATGCTCGATCCGGTTCACCAATCGAGCGTTAGAAGCATCAATTCATTATGGGAATTCAAAAGTCATTTGAGCTTCTAGAAGTTCTCGTCAAGTGATTTCATCTTTGGGTTTTCACGGGAATATGCCTTTGGTTTGTGCTTGGAATCTTCCGGAATGTCTCTGGGTTTTTAATTACATTGGGGCGCGTGCAGAGCTTACTGAAATGCCCTTCAAAGTGGCTGTAAATCCCCAGTATGCCATTTCGCAGAGTTTAAGGGTCTTTTCGCAAAGTAATTTGGCTCCTGAAGCTCTTTTCGTGGGGTTTGATTACATTGAATTAAACTTTTCTTCTTTTCGCAAAGGTCATTCTTCTATTCGAACAATTCTGCTACCTTTCGTAAACCTTGTTTGAGGTTTATTCCTTCTTCGCAAAGTTTCAGGTTCTTTGCGAATTGAAGAGATTCTTTGCGAATTGAGTTTTAGCTTCCATTCTTCTTCTTCAGGTCTTTTCTTGCTCTTTTAGGACCTTTTTAGCCATTGCTGAGGCTATTTCTTCACTCCCTCTTTGAGCTTGACATGCGTTGTCAGCTTTTTGATCATTTTAGGATGGTTTTCGGATTTGGACCTGTCTTTTTGGTTTAGCTGCAATATGAACACTAAAGCACTTTTTTAATCCTCTCAAGGGTCTTTCAAGGCTCGTGTTTAGGGGTGAAAAATGGTATTTTTCACTACTTATCAATCCTCCACTCGAGAAGTTGAAGTGGGAGCTTGGAGTGTAAATGCTGACAGGTTCAAGTGCACATCTGTTCAAGAGGTTGGGTTTACAGCTAAGGTGAGATGTCGAGAGGTTGGCTGGAGAGTGCAATGAAGAGCTCGACAGATTCTGAATGTGCAACCATCTCATCGATAGGTTGCTGCTCTTCTAATTCGAGAGTTTAGTGCAATTTACTGGGCTCCATTCTTCAGAAGATGTCTATAGATGTGAAACTAGTGTGCACCTAGCTATCTTAATATGCAATTATTCTATCTTATAGTGTCCAACTAATGTGCACTCAGCTGAAGATGTTGTTGTCACCATGTGCTGAAATTGCTCCTTCATTCGATAGGTGAGTGAAGAATCCTTTGTGAGGGAGCTGAGTTGTTTGAATCACATGCTTGCATGGGTGTAAAGTGGCAATCAGTTCAAGAGGTGGTGCTGCTATATCTTCCTTGGGCTGTTTGGATACAATGCTGCTTATGAGTGTGTAGCTCATGTGAGTGCACATGTTAAGGCTAGTTGTTGTTCCATACTGGTAGCTGCTAACAAGCCATAGCACCATATCTCTCTCTCAGCTCTTGAAAAACTCCTCTTATTGGCACCTTTAATCTACAAAACTGTACTAAGGATGAAACTGCTTCATTACTGTAAATCAACACTAAAATACAATTATTAAATACTCTATGGCTTAGGAAAAGCCAGGTTTAAGGGGCATAAAATGGTAACAATCAGTGCTCAACAGCACCCTCCATCGAAATCCAAACAGGTAAAAGATTGGCGTCTCAAGTATGCAATTGGGTGTCTATGCCCAAACTCTGGAAGCGACAGGTGGCCTGAAATTCAGCACCGATTTCCCAAAAAACACAACCTATAAAAAGTGAGATGAGCCCTTGGCAGGCAATACCGTGTATATATAGGGATTCACTCTGCCAAGAGCCCATTTCTAAAGAAAACAAAAATCCCAAAAATATAGAAAAAATACAAAACCCAAAAATATTTTCTTTTAAAATTTTGAAAAAGATCAAAGAAAAGGATGCCTGTAATCAAGAATCCCTTCCGGCGTGAAGTCGGCCCCTTTCATGAGTCTGGATGAGGAGATCCCTACTGAGGAGCTTTCCAAGGAACTCCTAGAGTGGTTTGCCGACTTTGAGCACGGTCCTACCCCTATCGTTGAAGAAACTGTGGATGTCAATCTAGGTACTGAGGAGATTGCAAGAATTACCAAGATTGGAACATCACTGTCTCCTGAGGAAAGAAATGGTATGATTGATTTCCTTCTGTCATACCAAGACGTATTTGCATGGTCATATAAGGGCATGTCTGGTTTAGACACTGATTTGGTCAAGCATAAGTTGCCTCTCTACCATAATATCAAGCCGGTCAAGCAAAAGTTAAGACAACTCTGACCCGAGTGGATGCTGAAAGTTAAGGATGAGGTCATCAAGCAATATGACGCTGGGTTTCTCATAGTATCTAAATACCCCCAGTGGCTAGTCATTATAGTTCTGGTGCTGAAGAAGGACAAAAAGGTTCGTATGTGTATTAATTTCAGAAGCTTCAATAGGGCGAACCCAAAGGATGATTTCTCGTTGCCACACATCGACATCTTGGTCGATAATACTGCTAAGCACAGGATTCTTTCATTCATGGACAGATTCTTTGAATATAATTAGTTCAAAATGGTAGAGCCAGACTAAGAGAAGACTGCGTTCATCACTCCTTGGGGAACTTTCTGCTATAGGGTCATACCATTCGAGTTAAAGAATGCCGACGCGACATACCAGAGAGCCCTGACTGCACTGTTGCACGATATGATGCACCGAGAAATCGAGGTATACATCAATGACATGATCTCCAAGTGATCGGAGAGAGGTGACCACTTGATAAACCTCCAAGAGTTATTTGAGAGGCTAAGAAAATATAGGTTGTGGCTAAATCCTCAGAAATGCTCATTCGGCGCCATGTCAGAGAAACTATTGGGCTTCATTGTCAGCAAAAGAGGTATCGAGGTCAAACCAGCCAATGTGAAAGCTATCATAGAAATGCTGCCATCATCTACTGAGAAGGAGGACAGAGTATTCTTAGACAGGATACAGTATATTAGCCGGTTCATCTCACAACTCACTCCTATCTGCACACCGATCTTCAAGCTACTGAGAAAGGACTCTCCCGTTGAATGGAACGACGATTGTCAGGCCACTTTCGATAAGATCAAGGGATACCTCCTCAGCCCGCCTATTTTGGTACAACTCGAGCTGGGAAAACCACTCTTAATGTATCTCTCCACAACGGAAGTCTCGATGGGATGTGTCCTAGGGTAGCATGATGAGACAAGAAGAAGGGAATGGGCCATCTACTATCTGAGCAAGAAATTTACTGACTACGAGATGTGCTATTCTCATCTGGAGAAAGCATGCATGGCTCTCGTATGGGCTACACAAAGGCTTCGCCACTACTTGTTATCCTAGGCTGTTCTAATTTTAGCATGCACGGATCAGTTGAAGTACCTGTTTAAAAAGCCAGTTCTTACTGAGCAAACTATATGCTAGCAGCTTATGTTATCAAAGTTTGACATCACCTATGTCACCCAAAAGTCGATTAAAGGGCAAGCACTCTCCGATCATCTTGCCGACAATCCATTGCCAGACTATGAGCCTTTGAAAACCGAATTCCCCGATGAGGACATCCTATTCATGACGGAGGATGATACAGAAGAAGCAGAGGAATCCTGGGTAATGCATTTTGACAGGGCGGTGAATGTCGATGGCCAGGGAGTTGGCGCTATTCTGATTTCACTGAAAGGGTCACACATACCATTTTCTATCAAGCTCAACTTCTCATTCACAAATAACATGGGTGAATATGAGGCCTGTGTAGCAGGACTACAAGCAACAATCGATTTAAAGGTAATTCACCTCAGAGTGTTTGGCGATTAGCAACTAATCATATGCCAGACGAATGGAGATTAGAAGATGAAGAATGAGAAATTAATCCCTTACTATGAAATCCTGAAAGATCTGATTGCACGCTTCGAGGATGTCACGTTCTCCTATGTCCCACGGATAAGGAATCGCTTTGCCGACGCGCTAGCAACTTTGGCATCAATGATAGAGATCCTTTATGGTGTCGAGATGAAACCCATCATAATTGAGCTGAGGAATGATCTGGCCTTCTGCCTACAAATTGAGGAACTCCTAAGGCCGGATGTTGAGCCACCATGATTCTCAGATATCAAGAATTTCCTCGAGACTCATACCTTCCTTGAGGATCGATAGACCATTCAACGTCTGGTGGTAGGTTACATCATCTGCAACGACTACCTGTACAAACGATCTTTTAATAATGTTTTGCTCAGATGCCTTACTGAGGATGAAGCAGTCAACATCATGAAGGAGATCCACGAGGGAGTGTGCAGTGCCCACGTCAATGGTCATCTGCTCGCTAAGAAAATCATACGACAAGGATACTACTGGACCACTATGTAATATGAAAATTGTAGACACGTTCAAAAATGCTACAAGTGTCAGGAACACTCCAGTCTGATACATGCTCCTGCCATCTATCTACACAGCATGACCACTCCTTAACCATTCACCACCTGGGGCCTCGACGTCATCGGAATGATTAATCCGAAAGCCTCAAAAAGACATCGGTTCATCCTCGTCGCCATTGAATATTTCACCAAATGGGTAGAGGCAGCATCTTACGCAAACATCAAGGTCGATCACGTTGAGAAATTCATCAAGAGCAATATTGTCTACTGATTGGCATGCCCAAGGATATCATCACTAATAATGACACGAACTTTGCAAACAAGCGCATCAAGGCCTTCTATGAGCAATATAAAATCACGCACCAACGCTCATCACCTTATCGGTCATAAAATAATGGGGTCGTAGAAGCTGCTAACAAAACTGTCATCTGCATCCTCTAGAAAATGGTCATCACCTATCGAGATTGGAGCGAGATGTTGTTGTTTGCATTATGGGCCTACAGAATGTCGATTTGTACCGCTACAAGGGCAACACCATTCTCCCTTGTGTATAGAATTGAGGCCGTCTTACCAGTGGAGGTTGAAGTACCTTCACTCTGCATCCTCATGGAATCAGGCCTATTTGAAGTTGAAAGAGGGAAATCCCGCTTCGAGCAATTGAGCCTGTTAGATGAGAAAAGTCCCTGGCCTTATGTCATACCCAAGTCTACCAAAAGCAAATCACACGTGCTTACAGCAAACGTGTTCATGGTTGAGATCTGAAGGTGGGAGACAGTACTTAAGAAGATCTTTCCATCCCTCCACGTCAATCTGAGAGGGAAATTCAGGCTTAACTGGGAAGGACCTTACGTCATTGGAGAAGTGTTTCTGGGAGACGCCATCCGCCTCGCTACCATGGATAGAGATCACTTTCCTGAGCCCATCAATGCTGGATACGTCCGACGATTCTACTCTTAGGTCTCCATGGCAAGGTAAGTATTGATAGAAATGGATACGTGACTGCTCAAGGACCCCATAAAATAGGCCATCATTTCAAAGCTTAGTAGCCAAAAAGTGTCCCTAAATAACCATACCCTTTTGCTACACCCATTGATCCATTGGCCTTTCTTTCTCACCTCCTCCCAGGAAAAGGGAAAATGTGCATATAATACAAACAAAAAAAAAAGAGAAAAAGTATTTGGGGCATGTATAGTCACAATCCCCCAAGAAAGAAGTGTGTTAGAGCAGCTGGAACTCAGTCAAGGAAACCCCTTTTTTACCCCAAAATACCTTCAAAATCCTAACCTTACCCATGGCCACGATACAACCCAAGAGAAAGCCCTCTTTAAGGTTGGCGAGCAGTTAAAGTATCCATCGAGTCAGCACGAGCCAAGCTAAGAGACAATGAGAACCCCATCCGGCCGGCTATGATGGAATCAACGTCTATGTCGTGGCTTTTGAGAATAAAATAAAAAAAGAAAAATAAAAATAAATAAATAAATACAAGCTCAAAGCAGGATGGACGTAATGAAAACTTGAAAGGGCGCTATGGGTAAAAAGAGAGTTTGTGCGGACCAGGTGAAAACTCGAAAGGGCACCGGTGGTAAAAATGCATGCCCCTGGACGTAGTGAAAACCCGAGAGGGTGTTATGGGTAAAAAGAGGGAAACAACGGGCACAACAAAGACCCACCTTAGGCGTTGTGAGTAAAAATGTTGGAAAGAGGAAAAGGTTGAAAGATAATAAGAATGATCCCTTGGTTACCCTACCCATGCCATCATTTCCTGACTCCAGACAGGGCCGCTCATGTTAGCTCAAATCAAGGTCCCAACCATGAATGTCTTAATAGCCGCACCATCAAACGTATGACCCAGGGTAAAGAGAGAAGGTCGATTCAATGTAAATGGATGGATGTTCCAACCTCGGTAAAAATTACTACCCTCACTCGAATCCAATGACATGAGAGAGGGGTTTGACCATGCTCAGAAGACGACCCGTCATCCCCCCGATAATTACGACATCAAACCAAAAAGAAGAAAAAATTATAAAAAGAGTTAATAATTTTCCTTTCCCAGCTCTGTGTACACCCCACTCCTGGATGATTGGCTTGATGATCGAAAAGGCCCCTTTTGTAGAAGATAAATCAATTTCCTTTCCCATTTTCACACCCACACTGTGTGTGTCACAAGAATAGCTAGCAAAAACCCCCAGTCCATTTTTTGCAAAAATAAAATAGAGAAGATAAAATCCTTGTAAAAAGATAGATTTCTTTTATTTTGATTACAAGTCTGTACTGGCTGACATCACACCCAAAAGATAATATGTGTGATGTCTAGCTTCTATCTTGCTCCTTTCTTTCTTTTTTACAAAGTGCATAAAAATAAAAAACATAAAGAAAATTTGTATACCAAAAAATATGTGTCTGAGTCGGGGTTTCTTACGCCCCTTTCTCTGAGTCCAATCTACGCAAAAAGTATGTGCAAGATGGAGTCAATGACCCAACTCGCGCTTCAAGGCGCAAATCCACGCACGTAAGGCATCCTCCCGTACGTCTTGTTCAATCCTCCAACGATTGTGAAGGCTCCTATACCACTTTCGAGATGTGTCGGTAGCACCAAGAGCATCATTCAAGGCTCCTCCTAGATGAAGGACCTCGCACTCGGCTGCATCAGCTCTGGCCTCTGCCGTCTCTGCTCTAACCTTTTGTTTCTTTGAATGTTCATATAGAATGCGTTTCTCATCCATCAGTAGCTCAATACAAGCTCAGAGCGCCGACTCCTTCGTCTAAGGCCCTCCCACATCATCGCTCTCTGCTTGATCCAAATTATCAGTAGTAGGCTACTCGGACAATAGCCAGGCCTCATACTCTGGGGAAGACTGAACTAAATATCCTTGCTCTAAATCACACATGAGCATCGACTGACGCATCTCCCAAAGCATAGGAATCCGATCCATGGCCCCAGAGGACTCCCGAGAAAAGAACAAATCACATAAAGGGGGTTTCGTCCATAAGGCACTGCTAAAGCGGCAATGACAAGCACCGAAATGGGAAGTAGAAGAAATCTTGCCGCAATCCAAGGAGGGTGATGTCCTCATGGTCTCTAGAGCGAACCACTAGGAAGGTCCGATCTAACCATGGAAGTCTCCATACCAACTCTGCATCGGTCAGCCAAAGCTTCAACTCTAATATATCTCCCTGCAGAATCATGTGGCACCTGCCCAAGAAGCATCAGACCACCTCACCTCGAACGATATAAATGTGAGGCATTGGTTCCAAAATAGCCAGATGCTCACCTAACCAGACCTGAAATATATGGGGACATCCCCTGAGGCACTCCACCTTGCCCAAAGCGAAGGCATCAAGACAACGATATAGCACAGCTATGACCAAATACATCACTAATCGGCCCTCCTCCAATTTGATCAAAACGTCACAGAGAGCCAGAGAGAAGCTCCCTCCACAGGTGAAGAAAAGGACTTCCGAGATGAGACCGAGAGCAAACGCCTTCACGTTGAAGACGTTCCAAACTGGCAATTTTCGAAGACTTTCGTCACCGAAAATTCTCTTAGGAATTTTATCATATTCCTAAGAGAATTTTATCTAACACCTTGTGGGCCCACCAATGAGACTTTTCTCATATTCATATTTCTTCAAACCCAGAGTAAGGAAGACAGCCTTAGCGTAGCCCAGTTTCAGCATGACACTTGTAAGACCTCTATGGAGCTTCTGGCCTGATAGATTATAGAGCTCTTCAAGCGTGGGAGATAGTTCCCGCTTCCCAAAATGGAACACATGGGCATTCACATCCCAGAAAGAGGTTGCCGCATGAAGTAGGTCCCCCCGTGGAGAAACCTCAAGAAAGGATGAGAGGCGTAACAATCCAATCCAATCTAGATCAACGAGCTCACTCTCATACAAGCTCCCAAGCCAACTTTTTAAAAAATTAGGCCCCAAGCCCAAAGAGGGGAGTAAATTGGTTTTGGACCCTCCATGTAAGGGAGGGTTGGAAAGTGAGTCCATTGTCATACAAGGATTTTTTAAAGATGTAAAAATTCGATGTAGGACGATGGACCCACCCTTAAGAAAGCAAGGAAAAAAAAAGCAGCAGAAAAAGCCAAGCCAAATTGAAAAGAGATAGAAAATGGGCATTCTCGAGTTATAAAGGGCCCATCGCTTTGCCCCAGTTTGGCAGCACATCTATTAGATGTGCTGTTACTTTCCCGAGATTGGCTCGACGAGTAATAGTTGCGCCAGACCAATCTGGCCCCTTTCACAACAATATAGAGGGTTTTGAAGGGAAAGTTTTATCTTTGTTGGACCCCCTAGCCGGCTTGTCTGTATTGCATACCTAGCCTACATTCATAAACATAAAAAAGGTTTTGAAATGCACCTAACTTTAAATCATTTAATTGCGTGTGAACAATCCCCACCAAGGTATGCAGCCTCAAGGACCATTTTACAGACAATCATCAAATCATCTTGTAGACAATCAGATGTAATACAAGGGAAATAGAGCAGGCGATAAAGGAAAAAGCATTAACATTAAAGACTGAGAGTGTGGGCCTTCATCTGGAGCTGATAAGAAAAAGCATTCTCTTTTCTCAGTTTGAGCAGGGAGGTGACAAGAAATAGGGTTTCCATTAGTCAAGATCACAAGTCATCCAAAGCTACAGGGAACCGATCTGAAAGAGAAGGAAGAACTACCTGAGAGTCTGGGCTGCCAAATGCTAAAATGTTTATGCTAGGAACGAAGCGTGGGAGGAGAGACCAATACGGTAATGACTCGTACCACATCCGGTAATCTTCGGGCACTAAGAGGGCATTAATAGGGATCCCATTTTGAAGGAATCCTATAGTGAGCTATTCGATGGTACCCACGAGCATCATGACATCTATAGGAGGAGCCAAGGGCATGGCAGGATGGTCCCAATACTGATGAACTACCCACTCCTCCCCCAGGTAGTAGGCCTGGCCCAAGCCCCATAGCAAAAGACGACACAGCGGTCGACGAAGAGGCGAGATGGACCTACAGCGGCTCGATCCCAATAAGGAGAACCAATGTAGGGGTCACATATAATCTGCCCAAATCAAGGAGTGTATGATCAATCAAACATGCAGCACAATAAAGGAAAAGGTCAAAAATGAAAAGGGGAAAAATAGCTTTACCTACTCCGATATCAGTAAGTCGAATTGGGACCTCATGCCCATCTCCAGGTGTTTCATGCCGACATTCCTATGGCGGTGTGTATTCCAATTACTTAAGAGCGGATAGGTGTATATCTCATATTGAAGAACGGGACGATCGGGTTGAAAATGCAAATACCCCCACACTTGACATGAGTAGTGCATAAGGGACAAGTCAGAAGCAGAGAATGATCATCCAAATAAATTGAGGAAAGCAAAAGAGTCAGGGGTTACCTCCAAAGTGGGCCAAAAGCTGACAACGAACTTTGAGTTGTGAATGGAGACTCGGACTAGGTTGGACATCAATGCGGCGTTGCCGGCCTCGCCCTAATCATATCCATGCATGTCGTTATAGTTATCCATGAGGCTGAGCAAGGATATTGAGACCCGTCCGCCCCTGGCATTTGCAAAGTGGGTCTTGCCCAGTAGCAAGAGTAGCAAGTTGCTGGCCAACATAACTGCGTGCTCGGGCTCAATAAAAATGTCCGCTTCTGGCTGCCCCAGATCTACCAACTCATGCAGCTCAAAAAGAACAGATAGACAGGACATCTTGACCTCGGCACCATGCAGACTCGTGGAAGGGGGATAGGCCCCTATCAATCGAATAATATCATCCTGAGTAAGCACTGCAAGGTTGGCCACTAGAGCACCCCCTACCTGAATCCCAGTAATCATGGCCCTGTCCACGGGAGTCAGCATCATCTTGGCAGTGGCCATATGAAAGGTCGTGGTCTCCGGATGGAAGCACTCAATGAGGGCCCTCAGATATAAAAAATAATCCACATAAAATACCAAAAAAATTCACTTAAAATGATACATAAAATACCAAAAACAACTCACATAAAATGATAATAAAATACCAAAAAAATTCACATAAAATGATACATAAAATACTAAAAAAATTCACATAAAATAATAACAAAAATCTAAAAAATTCACATAAGATGATACCATAAAAATCTCCACATAAAATAACAAAAAATTCTACGTAAAATAATAACAAAAGTGGCACGTACTCCCAAAAGCCTTATTTGCTCCGCTCAGGTAGTCGTGCTATATTAATTTCAAGATTGTTGGGTTCGCCCGAAGACCTCAAACCTTGCTCCATTCCAGGGCACCTGTGGCCAGTCAAATGGGGCAATCAATGCCTCAGATGATTGGACACAAACTGTGGACCTTTACGTATTCGCATTGCGCCTATCTTTGTATATGGGTCGATCACCCTCTTACTTACAGAGTTGTTATATTCATAATGAATCTTGAACATCTAACACCTTCAAGTCATCTAGAGAAGTGGATGTTTTTCCTTGCTATTGGGCTTTCGCAACTCGCTCCATCTCGGTTATGCCCAGTAATGTCGCTAAGCGTTTGGCGACTGATAATCTTGAGAAACGGACATTTTTCCTGACATACAAGGCTCTCATTTTCTCACCATGCTACTCACCTAATGTTTAAGGTTCATTTTGAATATAGTAGACCCGTCAATAATGCCTTGGGCCTCTTCGGATGTCTCTTGTCTTTGGCATTCGATCATTAGTGATCGGATACCAAAGAGGGGCATCGTAGACACCCAAATTTGGCCCAAGGCCAGATCGAAAAACAATTTGAGAGAGGTGCACTTACGAGCTTTCGATGGCATATATCAAACCCTTAGGAACCTTCCCAAAACCTTAGGAGTCATCCCAAACCCTTAGGAATCACCCTTGATCCCTTAGAAACCTCCCCAAACCTTTATAAACCAATCCCGACCTTTAGAATGCATTCCGAACCTAAACTTAACCTTCCCAAACAATCGATGAAGAGGGGTGCATTGGGACTACTGAGATCTTCTACTATGATCAAATCATATACCTTTGAATATTATAAGTTTCCAGCTTTCCAACAAGCCAAGGATCACCCCAATCGGAGCTGTACGAAGAAAGATATGGCATTCCGAAGTTTGAGACAAATTTAAGGTTTTGAGGTGGGGACCCCTAGGGTTTTGGGGCAAGTAATACTTACACCAGGCCATTTCTGGGGAGAAATGGCCTGGCACAACTAATAGTTACACCAGCCTACAAGTGGGTCCCACCTCGGGCAGTCAACTTCCCAAACCCATCTTTGACACTGTTTTACTGTACATAAGCTTGGCACAACTATTAGTTGCGCCAGGCTTAGCTACAGTAACCCTGGTTTTTTGCTTGAATTTTGAGATTGGGGTTTGACTTGTCGATCGTCTTGATCCCCTAGGTGTGTTTCACTTATTCTGTTGCATCATTTCCTATTCTATATGCAACCCTTAAGTGGTTTGAAACACTAACCTATCATCAACCATTGGAGCTAGTTTTCACACCTTTCAAGGCTCCAAAAAACCCTAGGAAACCTAAGATGGCTAGATTACCTAATTCCTAATCCAATTTAGCCTCTAAACACCCTCCTAACCTCTCATTTTCCTATAAATAGAGAGGCACCCCTCCCTTTGAAAGGGAATGAATTTTTGAAAAAAAAAGGAGATTAAGAACCCCCTCTCTCTCCCCCCCCTTTAGTGCCCTTTTGCATACAGATTCCAGAACTTCAAACCTACCCTTAGACCATGCCTTTCATCAAAAACCTCTTAGTTTAGGTGTGTGCTACCCCCTAGCCTTCCCCCTCTATCTCCTAGCTATCAAGCCTTAGGAGCTAGAACCCTTCATTCTACCATACAAGCCATCAGAAGCTCACCGAAGCATACCTACGCAAAGGCCCATGACGGTGCAACAAGGTGCAAAGAGCTCCGGCTCTCCCCTTTATTTCTCTACCTTCTTGGTTCTTTCTCTATCCTCGCATTTGTGTCATTACGTTGCCAAAATTTTGGTAGGAATGGAGGGGTACAAATAGGATTTTAGTGCCTTCAAGGCAAGGGGAAGGGCTTTTTGCTTCTTTATTTTTATTCTTATTTTGGCCATAAGTAGAGACCGCATTAAGCAGGTTGATCGGGTGCCTAACACCTTCCCGATCGATAACCGAAGACCCTACCCAAGAGCCTTTGGCATAGTCCGGTGATTCAGAGTCATATTTGTTGCACTTTGATGCTTATAAAAATTGATTTGGGTTTCCCTGGACACCGAAAGCTCTGGGTGGCAACTCTAAATTTTTTAGGAAAGTGCGCATCGTCATGATGGGATCATCATGATTCCCACAGTTGCTCACTATACCGCGAGCAAACTAGATAATTTATACTTGAAGGAAATCGTAAGACTACACGGCATTCCCATGAGCATTATATCATATCAGGACCCACTCTATACGTCTCAATTTTGGCAAAGATTTCAAGAGGGAATGGGCTCCAAACTATAATTCTGCTCAACGTTTCACCCACAAACTGACGGACAAACGGAAAGAGTTAATCAGATCATTAAGGATATGTTGCGGGCCTGCATGTTAGACTTTCAAGACTCATGGGACAAACATCTGCCATTAGTCAAATTTGCCTCCAACAACAGTTTTCAAACAAGTATCGGTATGGCTCCGTTTGAGGCACTCTACGGTCACCGATGTAAATCCCCGCTTAACTGGGAAGAGATCGGTGAGCATGTGTTGTTAGGCCTGGGTTTCATTGAAAGTACCAATGAGACTATTCAAACCATCCGCGAGTGTTTAAAAGTTGCTCAAAGCCGACAGAAAAGTTATGCTGACCTTAGGAGAACCCATCTCGACTTTCTGGTAGGCTAAATTATTGATCGTTTTAAAATTTTCAAGTTCTACATATTATACTGACACCCATGTTATACCAGGTGGGGGACCACGTATTCCTCAAAATCTCACCAACTAAAGGCGTCATGTGCTTTGGAGAGTGTGGGAAATTAAGTTCTTAATACATCGGACCCTTCCAAAATCTGGGTCGGGTTGGTGAAGTAGCTTATCGACTCGCCCTTCCGCCACAGCTGTCAGACGTGCACAATGTCTTTCACGTGTCAATGTTATGCAAGTATGTATGCTACCCGACACACGTGTTGGACTACTCACCCATCAACATGCAGAAGGACATAACCCTACCCAAAGAACCGATCAAAATATTGGATCGCAAGGAGCAAGTGTTGAGGACGAAACGCATTCCCCTTGTTTTAGTACAATGGCGTAACCACTCCACCGTCGAAGCGACATGGGAATGCGAGGCAGAAATCAGTGATAAATACCCCCAGTTATTTGACTAAGGTCAGCCATAATTCTGTAAACTTTGTAATCGAATCATTGATTAAAAAAAATTTCTATGTTTAGATAAGAATCATGTGCGTGTAGCGGTAGGCATTCATTGACATCTATAAAGAGTCACTATATATTATAAGTTATACCTATAAATTGACCAATGTCAACCCAGAGTATCCACACGTAGCCACTGTGAGCAATCGGGGACCCAGATCAACTTAATCACATCGTGAGACCACAAAATCGAAAACCCCACTTGTTGTACACCTCACCACAACGAGATTCAGCCTCGCCGCGGTGAGAGCTTCAGATTTGGGCTCACCGCAGCGAGATTAATAGTCATCGCAGTGACTGATAAAATTTAAATGGGGCCCGAGAAACCCTCATTCGTCACTTTTAGAGTTTTTCAAAGCTTGGGCCCCCTCTCTCTCGCTCTCTCCCTCATGAACCAAGCCTTCTTGTGTTCAAAAGATCCAAAATTTTCATGCCAGATCTCCCCAAGCTTGTGGATCGCCGTGCCTAAACCCTCGCCATATCCGATTTCTCTCATTTCGAGCTATTTTGAGGTAAAACCCTAAGAAAACATCCTAAATTCTTTTGGTTTATTGCATGCATGGCTCCTAAGAAGTAAATGGCTTTGAAATTGACCCCCGTACGCCCTAAATCATCAAAGCAATCCAAGGGCAAAGCCCCTTCCACATCCAAACTGGCACTGGCTCGCGAACAGCTCGCCGCTTGGTGGGAAAACAAGGCCATTGAACCCGAATGGTCCTTCGACAGGGATGCCTTCACCAACGACGACACGGTGGCATGGTCTCTACTATACTTGCGAAGGGCCAATCTGATGCCCTTATTGCAACCAACAAATTCCCACTTCTATCCCCGTCTAGTTAAATTATTTTATCAAAATTTCCGAACGGAGGACAATGATGGACATTTTTAAACCCAAATCGATGGCCAAAAATTTTACTTCGACATTCAAGACATTACGCCTGCCATGGACTGCAGTGCAGAATACGATAACAGTCATGGTCTCTTAGCTCCTCACCCTAAAGAGGAAAAATTTCGCCGAATTGTCGCTAAATTGACTAATGATCTGCACGCCTCCGGCACCTCCATAAAGCGAACCCAATTACCTGACCACATGTGGCTCTTTGATGCGGTTTTTAGAAGCAACCTATATCCTCTGCAACACGGAAGAGAAAGGCGAGATGCCTTGCTGCAAGCCCTTTTTGCCATCCATGAAGGCAGATGGGCCAACGCGCCCTGAGTGGTCTACAAAGGTATGAAATACGCCAACGTCAATCTACCAAGTGAATTATCTATGCCCTACGCCCGCATTATCTCCCATTTATTGGAGGGCCATGAGGACACTGAATGCAAAGAACCGTCTAGGATACCTACAGGCAAGGTTAGGAGGACTGACAATGTCTGGATTTTTGATAAAAATATGTGGAGTCAAATCCATAAGAGGTCAAAACTCAATGTTAAGAACAGGACTCTACCACAACCTGCCCCAGCCGCCGAAGAAGGCCAGCAAGCTCCTATTCCTCCTGGTAGTCAGTAAGGAGACATCCTCACCCATTCTGAATTCCGTCAGGAAATGGGTGAACTATGCCAACTACCACAGTAGACCCTTACCCATCTCACGACCCTGCAAGAGGACAATTATGTCCTACACCAATGGATTGACTACTTGGTGGAGACCTCGACGATCTTAGTACAAAAGGACTACGCGACCGCCTCTACGCCATACGTAGCTCATGCAAGAAACTATGCGTCTGAGTATACGTCAAGATTCGCTATAAGAACAACTGGTTCGAGTGCTGCTCCATCGGGTTCTGTGGCGCCACGTTGTGAGGAACAACCAGCAGAACAAGCGGGTGAGCATGCGGATCAGTGACTGATCCGGGTTGGGTAACTGTTTCACAAATCCCTTGTGTTACTTTATCAACTATATTTATGCACTCATGAATGTGATCACTACTGCTATAAATCTTACCATCGATGACTATTAGGAACCCATGGAAGTCAATATAGTTAACATTATAAATTGATGATGTTTGGACCGACACACTACTGATTCCTACCGATAAATTAGAAACTTGATATAACAAATGCGTCCCTTAATAGAAATTATATCTCATTAGACACATTTTGTATACCTTTGTAATGACTCAAAATGAACGCTGACCACTCCAAATAGCAACGATTTTGTATGCCTTTGCAATGACTAATAGACACACAGCTCACTTGCATCAATCAAAAATAGAATTAAATTGTTATTTTATGGTAGAAAATAACACTGAATTTTTCCTATGCTGTGTGCTAACAACTAGTACTATAATTGTCACATGCCGCACACCTCGTCATCTCAAAAGCACATGAAGGAATGCACACCATGAAATGCCTCACAACTGTAAATTGAAATTTTCTAGAATATAATAGAAGTCATGTTTGGGCGGATATTCCCACACACCGTAACTACTTTTAACGGTATGATGTAGATTGTTATAGGAAGATACTCTGAAGAGTGAACTTCATTTCCCTTAGTAACCGGATTCAATTTTCGAGGATGAAAATTTATTTAAGGGGGGAAGGATGTAATACCCTGCAATTTTTGCCACACACATGTACACGAGGTTGATGCGATGCTTTTGACCGGACCAATGTACACCGATAAGCAAGACCATAGATCCATTAAGATTAGTACGTTGAACCAGGGGGTACCCCAAGACACATGTGCGCAGGGCCATGGGTAGCAGCCATTAGTCATGGCCCATTAGGAAGGTTCGACCCATTACCTTGGATCCGGTAGTGGAACCTCGAGTCGAGTCCGATGGCTATTGGACTAGGAGCCCAAAAGCTATGACCTTTAGACAGGCCTATACACCAAAACGGGTGTATCGACATCCCATGGGGACTGAGCCCATGCCTAACATAGCTTAGGTGTTTGGACCACACACCAAGCCAAAGTAACCATCTTGATACATTGAATTCCTGAGTACAAACTCCACACGAAATACTGCCCCAACAGTATAAGTCTAATTTTACATGCATAATGCATGGGCATGCCTTGCAAACCATGAGAGAAAGAGAACACCTTCTCTGTAACCTTTGGATTTTTTCCTTGCATGAGAGAAAGAGAACACCTCTTGAAACATCTGAACCATTGATCTGTTCTGCCAATTTTGATCCGAACACCACCAATGGACTGAATCATCGCAAACTTATTCGAAGAAAACTCTATCAACCGATCGAAACCACGACCAATCCACATCGTGTAGTAAAAACGCGAGTGCACGACGAGTGTGGCACTAATTGGCTTCCACTGAGGTAATTACAACGCATCAGTGAGACACAAACTTGTGCAATCGAGGGATCGGATGGAAAATCTCGAGACCGACGTGGGAATTTTACGTCAAGCAATTGTAGCCCTCGCATATGGTGGATACATGAAGGTAATCACGATTACACTACCTCGTAGATTTCAATTCGTTAGATTTAGGGCCCATGAATGGGAATCTGAATGTGCATGCAAAGAATTTTGATGTCCGGATGCTCGGGCAGCCCCGTTGTCGAAGACTTGATTTTTCGGGACTTCGGAAAGCATTGCATGTGCTAGATAATTGATCCATAGGATACATGGAAGTCCTTGGGTATGGAATTTAGTTGAATTGGCATGTCAATTGTGGAATTGTGCAAAGAAAGAGAGTTTCTGAACTCAAGAAGGCAAAACAAAACAAAGCGAGTCTCAGCAGACTCGCCGCGGCGACCTGTTACCTCGCCGCAACGAGAGAATTTCTGAAGCACTCGCTGCAACGAGTGCTACATGTGAATTCCAGGCAAAAATGGCTCTGGTCATTCTCACTATGGCGAGACCTGAGTTTCTGAAGACCTCGTCGCGGTGACCCTGAATCTCTCCCCGGCAAGCTTTGTGCTCCATGTGGCACTTGAAGACCTCATTGTGGCGACCCTGCATCTCACTGTGGCAAGATCCCTGAGCATGTGCACTTTAGTGTGTGAGGTGTTTTTGAGCTTCGTGAACTGCCACCTATGATCATCATGACTTGTAACACATGTTTGCACATGTGACATATAATTTTAGGATAAAGACGAGGAACAAATCGAAAGGAAAATAGCTTGATTTATGTGAGCCTATGCATGGATTTTTCGACTATAAGGTAGGGAAGAATTTACATCCTTTGCTTGTTTTCTTTGAAATTCATGTCTTTGGTGCAAGTAGAAAACTTAATATTTTAGTAACCGCACACACAAACTTTTGATACATTTTGTTGATTTCAAATTGATACTTTGTTCATGATTTACATGTTTCTTTTACATTGAACATCTCAATATATTATTGTTAAACAATATGAACCATGCCTAGTTTACTCACTCGCATCTTCGGTATCAGTCCTGTTTACATATGTGTTATCGCATCCGTCGAGTCTCTGATCAAGTGACCTTCATAACGTAGCTCAAGGGCTTGACATTTCATAGCAGGCGATCTTGATAACGTAACCCAAGGTGCTTGAAATTCTGGGCTCAAGTGACCTTGTTAACGTAGCTCAGGGGCTTGACCGGTCTTGTTCAAGTGACCCTATTAACGTAGATCAGAGGCTTGATCCTGTAATTTGCTCATGATCTGCTACATGGTCTCTTGCTTGTTGGTTCTACATGTTTTCATGTTCTATTATGTTGTTCTTGATCTCACATGCATTGTTCTTAAATCTGAAATATTTACATTCATGAAATGCATCAGTTTTGACATGTATTCAATGCTTTTATTTTCTAGTAATCGCGATATCTATGCATCATGAACTATAAATAACCATGTGTTAAAAGAAGCAAATCTATTATATTGTTCCCTATTGAGCTTTGATGGTAACTCACCCCTCGACTATATGTCACAGCTGAGGGAGCTGAAGCTGAGCGGGATCCAGAACAAGTTGCTGACCCAGATTATAATCTAGTGGAGGAGGAGTAGAATCCGAAAGAAAATTTTCCTTAGTTATTTTGAGAAACCCACAAAGTGTGGAGTTCACCTTTTGTGTATTTTTGTGAAATTGGTATAGTACCCCGTATTTTGAGAGATGATTTTGCATAGTATGTGTCCACTGTTTAGGTGAAGGACAGCCTTCACCGGTGGATTATTTTTTTAGGGTTTATGATGATAGATGCATATATGTTTTGGACCTTAGTTTTATATCTTGCTTTACTATTATAGCTCAGCTTTTGCGTTGCGTAGTTTGACTTTGATTTTCTGCACGCTTGTAAGCTTACCTTCTTGATTGATGGCTTGACCTTTTAGGGTACTTATATTATGTAATGATCTAGCTATCAGGAAGTGTGATTTACACTTCGATACCATAATGCAACTATAATTCAGGTCATGAGATGATCTGACGGCGCGGGTTTTAGGTAAGGAAAACCTGGGCTGTCATACCCAGCATAAGCGCTTTCTCAAGTACTGGATGGGGTGGTACTTATTTTATGTAATGATCTATTTTATGTAATGATCTAGGTACTTATTTTATGTAAGTACCTATTTTATGGATGGGGTGGTACTTATTTCAGGGTACTTATTTTATGTAATGATCTAGCTATCAGGAAGTGTGATTTACACTTCGATACCATAATGCAACTGTAATTCAGGTCATGAGATGATCTGACGGCGCGGGTTTTAGGTAAGGAAAACCCGGGCTGTCATACCCAGCATAAGCGCTTTCTCAAGTACTGGATGGGGTGGTACTTTTTCAAATCATCACCAGTAGGGGCTGCCGCTGTACTAAGAACCTTGGTGTTTGTGTCGCTGCCTAAATTCCCAACCTTTTCAAAATCTACCCAACGCAAAAAATTGGATTAAGTCTCATGTTGGTTCAAATTTAAATTAAGTTTTATGGGAGTTTGCTTAATGTTCAAAAATGGGTTGTGACAATCCCGTACCACCTCCACTGTTGATATATGTTTGCAACAAATTAAATGCTCACGTAGACCTGCCTAACTATTAGTTTATTTGTGTTGATGTTCTTTATTATAAAACTGGTCAAAGTATGATAGAAATAAAGAATGGCAGAAACAAAACAAAGAGGGATAAAGATGGGATTAGAACACAAACGCCACCTGCAAAATACAGAGTTGTTGCAGCAAGTTTTAAATGAAGTAAGGGTTGTCCCACAGGGAGTTATGGATCTAAAGGTAGTAAATCTCGAGATCTGCTACAGATCTGGCTACTCTAAACTTAATCTATCTTAAACTAATAAAACAAGGTAAAGAGAAGGTGTTTTGGAGTTTGTCACTAACTAAAATAGAAATAAATGCAAAAATCAAAAATAAAAGAAAGGGGTTTAAAGAAGAATGAAAGTGGTTTAATATAATAAATAGAAAATGGAGAAGTAGGCAGTTAGGGACTAATTTTTACTATAAATAGCAATGTAAAATAGAAAATGGAGAAGTAGGATCTACTGACGTGGCTCAATTTCAGCCAAGTATTGCCCAAGTTTGTAAGGGAAAGTACATCACACTCAGACAGGTGTCCCATGTGCTACAGAAGTTCCAAAAAAGCCTCCGAAGTCCATAAATATATGCTGGGTCCCGAGCCTCGAGAGGGTGAAGTTTTCTAAAGGCTTCACAGTATATAACTCAAGTAGATAGACTACTTTCTGAAGGTTACTCAAGTGGATTAAGTGTTGTTGTCCATATTTGCTCGAGAAGTAGAGCTACTTCTGAAGACAGCTCGCTAGGATAGCTTCGGAAGGTACAAAACTACTCGAGAGGTGCTCAAGAGGCTGAATTGTTGTAGGAATGATATGCTCAGGAATGCTCGACAAGTTGCTTCTGAAGACAAAGAACTGCTCGAGAATGCTTGATAGCTGCTCGAGGGAATTAATTTGAAGGTCTGTTCTACTCGAGACAGCTCGAGATGAGATTTATGCTTCTTAGCAACTACTGCATCTCTCCTTTACGTATGGGTCCCACTTTTCTCTCATTACAGAACTTCTAGGGGCCCAAGGCATGCTAAATAGCCCATTGGGTGGGGACCACCAAGGTTTAATCTCTGTATTTCCATCAGCTCCAATGCTTGACTCTAATTCTTCTCTTTTTAGCACTTGTTACATGAATTGCTGCACCATTCTATAGATTATTACTAACTACAAAACCATACTCAAAAATCAATTATTAAACAGCTCTAAAGTCTAGTAAGGGCTAGGTTAGGAGGTGGAAAGTGGTATAATTCAGTGATTAAAACACCCCAAACCTAATCTTTGCTAGTCTTCGAGCAAAGAGAGAATTAAATAATTATTCTAAAAATTAAATGCCACTTTCGTAGCGTGCACAGATGTATTTAGCCTATGCATCAAGCCTTTTAAACCCCTAGGTGATCCTTACTGGAGGAGTGAAGTCTCCTGAGGGTTTTCAGTGAAGATACCCACAAACTTCTCAATAAAACAGTTAAGTTCAGTGCAGCATATGACAAATCAGATTTTTACAAACAAACTTCATTCCACACCCTATTTTTTTTCAAATTCAGAGGAGTTAAAACATAAATGCAGTTAGTTTAACACTTAAATAAGCATATATTTCCATCACAGCCAATCAACTTACATCAACACTATAGTGTGTGGGAATGATTACTAAGCTCACCCTTAATTCAAGAATCAAGTTTAAATATGGCCCCAATGAATTTAGTTTTAGACCCAATTCTCACTAGGGCTTTCACTCAAAAATAAAATTCAAGCATGTATCAATTACACTTTAACTCAAGATCAATTGCAGACCTCAAATAGGCCTACAAGCATGAGTATAGGCATTGTTGCTAATTCCTAAAATCTCGTGCTCTTTCCACCATAGAGTATACATCCCCTTATCTCCATATGACAGCTCAATTAACTTTAGATCAATAAGGTCTTTTTGTTGGATTGAAATGTGGCTTAGGGTTGAGATTTAAAAAGAATGAAAGGATAAAAGGGATTCAAAACTAAGAAACCAACTAAGAGGGGAGGTGATTCATGACTTCACCTTCTTCATTACATCATAGGTTCATTTTCTTTTATATTTTTCAGATCCAAAGTGTCCAGCTTCTTCTCATCTTTTTAATTTTTCAAATGAAGTACTTTTGACTTCTCTCTCTTTTTTTTTTGTTTTTTTTTTTAATGAGACACCACAGATGTACAACAGACACACTGCTCTTTTTTTTTTATAGATCTCTTCTCTTCTTCTTTCACCAAATGTTGGACCTAGCTCAACTTTCTTCAAAATCTTCTCCTTTACCTTCTAAAATCTCAAAGTGAGGGTAAGGTTGAATCAGGTTAATGAGGTTTAGGTTCAATTACTCTAGTGTTTGTTAAAGAAAATTAAATTTTAAGGCTCAAACTGTGTCTACAAAGGGCAATTCAATGGGTAGGTGTTTTCAGGTTCAAACTGTTCAAATGAAGGCCTTAAATCATAAGAGCTTTTCAAATTTCCTTAGGGTCATGAGATCTGCCAAACAGTTTCAATTTAGGGTGCATAACTTTTGGTGAAAAGATATTGATTCGATCATTCCTAAGAGCAAAAAAATTTGCGAAGACACTCTTCAAAAGAAAATTTGATCGGCCCAAATCTCATTGCGTATGGCCTTTGAGTAAACTCATGGGGTATATCCTCACATTTTTCTCTCCTTTCTGGTTCACTAAGCACTAATTGTGAAAAGAATTTATTGAAGTTTGCTTCTTTGAAGTATTAGATCTTCAAAAGATTTAAATTTCAAAATGTCTACTAAACAGTTTTAATTTTCTCTTTCTAAAATGGTTAAGTGGGAATTGACTTTTTTTCATTCCATTTAACTAACAATGTTACACTACAATTAACTATTTTATTTGATCACCCTGCCATACCCCCAAACCTAATATAAACATTGTCCTCAATGTTTCAACATAGATTGTATTTAGGGGCAGCAGGGTTAGGAAAGGAAGAAAATAAAAATACTGTAGAAAATAAAGAGAAACTTATACTACCAAGATGATTATATTCACAGAAAAATAGAATTTATATCAAAATATTATACAAAAAAGAAGACTATGTACAAAATTACAACTAGATAAGAAAACAAACAAATACAGAAAAATCCTAAAACAAATACAAAATGTTTGAAGGTTGTCCTGAGGACACAAAGTAATTTCTCCTCTTGATCCATAGTGAGAGAAGAGGATATAATTATTGGCAGTTTATCATTCTGCCACAGGAAAACATACTTGAGAGATTCTGGGAGTTGTTTTAGCTCCAAATCAAGTGGACATTCAATAGAAGGCAGCGAAGGTACCTTAGAGGGTTGAGGGAGGGGCAGCATAGTAGGTCTCCAAGTGGAATGTTGCACTAGCCCCACTGAAGAGTCCAAGGTGTCACTTCTTCAGCAAAATACATGGGGGCCTCCTCTTCAACATCCTCAGTCCAAAACTCTTCAAACTCAATGAACACCTCCTCCCGGTCCAGCAGTTTGGGTAAGGTTTCTTCTACCGACTCATCAATGACATCAACCACAACACAGTCCTCACTTTCAAATTGAGGTTGGTTAGGTGCATTATACACATTGTGCCTAACCTTCATGTTCCCAAAAGTGACTTTCATCACTCCCGACTTGCACTGAATGCATGTATTGGCAGTGGCTAGAAATGGCATATCCAATATTACAGGTATTGGCGTGGTGCACTTTGTAGGCTCCATGTCGATGACTAAGAAATCTATTGGGTAGAAAAACTTATCCACCCTTACCAGCACATCCTCCACAATTCTCATAGGCCTCCTCTCTGACATGTCAGCCAGTTGGAGTACAATAGGTGTGGATTTTAACTCTCCCAAACTTAGCTTTTCATACATGGAGTATCGAAGGAGGTTAACACTGGTCCCTAATCTAAGAGAGGTCTACCTATGGTATGATCACCTATAATGCAAGGGATTGTAGGTACTCCAGGGTCTTGGAGTTTGGCTGGGTTACTATGGACAAAATTTATTACACTTTTTCAGCAACAAATATTTTCTTAGTGAGGTGGGTCCTAGCTTTCCTCTTGTGTGCATAAGTCCTTCGGAAACTTTGTATAAGTCGGGACTTGCTTTATAGAATCAAGCAATGGTAAATTAATTTTTACTTTCTTAAATATGTTCATTTCCTCCATCCTAGTATTCCCCTTGTCAAAAAGAGAAGGTCCTTTAAAAGCTTGAGAAAATGGCAGATGGGGTACTGTTGGTACCTCATTTTCTACCTTAACAGTCTCATCAAATTTTTTATTCTTTTTATTTTTTTCTTTCTGTTGGGGTTCAATAGCAGCCCCTTTATTCTCCTCCTATTGTTGTTCCATGCCAGGCAACAGGTCCTTTCCTTATTTACTTCTTTTTAGCTCACAGACCACTTGATTGTCCACCACTCTACCACTCCTCAAGGTAGTGACGGCCTTGACTTCCTCATGAGTTGAAGAAGCTTCACCCATTATGAATTGCTCCTTGGGATTGGTCAGTGTTTGACTCGAGAGCCTACCCTCTTACCTTTTTGTCAGAGCATTTGAGAGTTGACCAAGTTGGTCCTCTATTTTCTTGATACTTTGGCTGTGGGAATTCACTGTTTGTGACAGGGAGCTGAGGTTTTGTAATGCATACAAAACCTACCCCTCAAAGGAGGGGGCTCTGGTTTGTGGTGGTGGTAAAGTCAGTTGACTTGGCTGTGCCACTAGCTGTGGGAACTGATGTCTTGGGAAATACTCTTGATTGTACTACTGGTTAGGTATGTAGGGCAATGCCTGTTGCTACTGGGATTGATGAAAATTGTCTTGTCTCCACCTCAAGTTAGGATGGTTCCTCCAAGCATACCCAGCAGGTTGTTGCACATAAGCTTGGGCAGCATTGGTATGTTCCATTACTAACTCTAGGTATTGACCAGCAGAGGGACAGTTTAGAAGGGAGTATGTGGGGAATTGGCATGTCAGACATGCCTCCTCAACCTATGTAGCTATTTGGGGTTGCACCACACTCAGTAATTTCTCAACTTCTTATGACAAACTATCCAGTTTCCTTTCTAGGTCATTGTATATATTAAGTTCATACAATTTCCCTGTTGAAGTGGGTTCTTTTGTAGCTCTAGTAGCCGGTTCAATGTTATTTCTTGTCATAGCCTCCTACTGCATAGAGTTTTCACTTATAACATTAAATAAATCCCATGCTTCCTCATCAGTTTTGCTGAGATATGTGCCACCACAAGATGCATCCACCATATATCTATTTTTAGAATCTAACCCTTGGTAAAAGCTTTGAACAAGCTGTCATATGGGTATTTTGTGGTGTGGGCATTGTCTCAGTAGTTCCTTAAATCTTTCGCTGGATTCATGAAAGTCCTCAGTTGGGAACTTAGCAAAAGAAATAATGTTTTTCCTCAACTGGCTTATTTTGCTCATTAGGAAGAATTTAGCCAAGAACTGGCTTTGTAAGCTGCCCCAAGATGTAATGTTATTTGTTGGGAGTATGTTTAGCCAATTTCTAGCTTTATCCTTTAATGAAAAAGGAAATAATCTCAACTTAGTGGCCTCATCTCCCAAACCAGCAATCTTAAAAGTTGTGCATAAAGACATAAAATCATCTATATGCTTATAAGGGTCTTCTTTACTCAGCCCATGAAAAGATGGCAATATCTGGATGGTCTGAGGTTTGATTTCATAGTTACCCTCAGCTGTAGGGAATTGAATGTAGAAAGGGGATGAATATTCCCCTGGTGCATACTAATCCCTAAGTGGTCTATGTTGCTCACCCATCTCAAATGTCTCTAAATGTTCAACAGGGATGTGTTCTGCCGGCCTAGGTCTAAGGATCCTCTCAATTTTAAGATTCAATGGTATAATTTTAGGATTGAGGGACCTTCTTCCCAGCGTATAACACACAGCAGAGACAAATTACAACAAATAAAAAGACAATAAACACTACTGTTGAATTTAAATATTATAGAAATGAAACTATAAGAATGGAGAAAGAGATGCAAACAAAGACTACAACAGAAAATCAGCAAAAACTCAAAAGACTGCAGCAACAATTTATTCAAACACAACAAAGACAACAAACAGATCTAAATCATAACATAAAGAAAAACTTAGATCTACTACTTAGATAAAAAACTCCCCGGCGGTGAGAAAAACTTGATGGTTTATTTGTGTTGATGTTCTTTATTATAAATGTAGTCAAAGTATGATAGAAATAAAGAATGGCAGAACAAAACAAAGAGGGATAAAGATGGGATTAGAACACAAATACCACCTGCAAGATACAGGGTTGTTGCAGCAAGTTTTAAATGAAGTAAAGGTTGTCCCACAAGGATTTATAGATCTAAAGGGAGTAAATCTCCAAGTCTGCTACAGATCTGGCTACTCTAAACTTAATCTATCTTAAACTAATAAACACAGATAAAGAGAAGGTGTTTTGGGGTTTGTCACTAACTAAAACAGAAATAAATGTAAAAATTAGAAATAAAAGAAAGGGGTTTAAAGAAGAATGAAAGTGGTTTGGTAAAATAAACAAAATATGGAGAAATAGGTAGTTAAGGACTAATTTTTACTGCAAATAGCAATGTAAAATAGAGCAAGAGTTGAATCTGTAGCAGTCCTCATTTTGGCTACAAGCACAAATGCAAGGAAGAAGAATCCACCTCAACCCTAAGATATGGATTAGTCTTAGGGCTATATCCTATCCACTCAAATGGTCACAGGATATCCCATGGATATAATCCAGTAATAGAGGTTAAAGATGAAATAGTAAAACCACTGCATACACTATGTTTGTAAGGCTACAAGCTCATGCATCTGTAGGTGCATAAAATCCATACAAATTTAATGAAAATCACAAGAGAATATAAATTAAATGAAACACTATAACCAGCTGTTCATTGCCAAAAAGAAGCATACAAAGATATGGCCCTCAGGTGTACAATCTCTGCAAAAATCCAGGTCTCTTCACAATACTATTACAACCAGTTTACAACTCAAATTAACCCTAACTGCTACCAAGACTTAGCCAGCCATGCTGAGCTAA
This sequence comes from Chloranthus sessilifolius, assembly GCA_021018995.1. Classification (NCBI taxonomy): domain Eukaryota; kingdom Viridiplantae; phylum Streptophyta; class Magnoliopsida; order Chloranthales; family Chloranthaceae; genus Chloranthus; species Chloranthus sessilifolius. The sequence goes on from CM037586.1 coordinate 64,338,727, forward strand.
CAAGAGAAGGAAAACAAAAAGGAAAAGGGAAGATAACCTAAACCCTAGAAAATGAGCTCAGTGTCGTGTGTGTGTCTAGTGTCATCCCCCCTTTACAAGCATGCTTTCTTTTCTTTATATACATAGCATTATGTTCTGGCCAATCAGAGGGAAGGAGAATTAAAATAGTTAGGATCTACTGATGTGGCTCAATTTCTGCCAAGTATTGCCCAAGTTTGTAAGGGAAAGCACAGCACACTCGAACAGGTGTTGCGAGAGTTTCAATTGTGTTGTTCTTATTATAAAAATGATGTAGAATAAAATGAGGAAAATAAAGAAAAGCAAAAATAAAATAAAAAAAAATGGATTGAACACAACACAAAACCAAACTCATAGTCCTACAAGATCCAGGGCCTATTATAGCTAGTTGTAATAAGAGTTTGTTCCATAGGGAGTGATGATCTAAACCACAAGGGTTGTTTAGTAATTCTCCAGATCTAGCTACAGATCTGGCAACTCTAAACCTAAACTAGAAAGCAAGGTAAAGAGAGGGTATTTAAGTGTCACAACTAACCTAAAAACATGAATAAACTATAGATAAAGAAGGGGGAAAAGAAGGATGATGATGGAATGAGAAAATAAAGTAAAACTGATGACAAGTAGGCAGCTGTGAGTAAATCAGCACTGTAACTCAGTTCAAGAACTAGATCTGCAACAGTCCTTCAGATGGTTACAAGCACATCTGTAAGGTAGAAGAGTCTAACCTAACCCAAAGGAATATACTGATCTTAGGGTTGTATTTTGTCCACTTGAATGCTCACAAAATATCTCAGGGATTTCATCCAATCAATGGATTAAATCAGAATAGGAAAGCCATTACAGACACTATGTTTTCAAGGCTACAAACTCATGCATTCATAGGAGAAAACAACCCTTGAAAATCAAGTAGACACTATAAGAAATCTCAGGCTGAATGGGGGCTTTAACTCAGTTGGTCATTACTACAAAAAAGGCCTGCATTGACCCAGCTCACAAGTCTGCAATCTGTGCAAAATCTCAGGTCTATTCACTGATGATGGGATTGCAAAACAGAGGAGTTAGGTTTGCAGCTGTCTCTCACTTGGCTACAAGCTCAAGTGTAGAGGGAAAGAATCTATCTCAACCTTGTGATTCAGACTAGCCTTAGGGCTATACCCTACCCACTTGAATAGTCATAGGCCATCCCAGAGGTTATCCTAATCACAGAGGTTAGAGATAGAACAAGGATACCGCTGCTGCTACCATGGTTGCAGGGCTACAAGCTAAAGCAACCATGGGTGCATCACACCCATATAGATTCATGTGAAAAGCACAGAAAAATATAGATTAAATGGATCTTTAAAACTGGCATTTTATTGAATAAAAAGAACTTACAATGATTGCCCTCAAGGCAAGAGTCTATGCAAATCCCCAAAACTACTCTCAATGCTTATACAAAACCAATTGCAAAACTGAAATTAAACCTAGCTGCTAACCAAAGCTTTAGCCCAGCATTGCAGTTGTGCTATGGAAGAAGAAAGGGAAAAAGTAAAAAGAAAACTAAAACCCTAAAATGATAAATTAACTCAGGCTAATCCTGGCTCTGATCCAGTTAATTTGGATATTTTTATAAGACAATTATAGCTCTATTTATACAATCCAAATAGCCATTATGTGCTTTAGCCAATTAGAAATAAGATCCTTGGCCCTTTTATGGCCATGTAATTATATTGGGATGTGTGGGATAGCTAATCACATTGGGATGTGTGCCCTAGAAGCTGTGAAATCTCAAAAATATCCTTGAAAGTTTGAATATAGCTGCTGGAACCCGTGCCTCGAGCAAATGGGCTTCAGATTTGCAATCTCAAGCAATTCTCAAGCAGTTGAGTTGCTTCAGGATGCATCTCAAGTGGCTGGATAGCTTCAGCATTTTGTCCTCGAGTAGATCTCGACAGGATAAAATAGCCTCTTTTAATTGCTCGAGTGGATAAACTGTGCACTTCGCATCTACTCAAGTGGTTGGATAGCTTTAGGTAGCTTCAGATTTTTACCTTGAGCAGTTCTCGAGTAGATCTCGATAGGATGAAATGAAGCCCTTTTAAGTGCTCGAGTAGCTTCAGACAGCAGCTCTGCAGCTCGACAGGTTCATCAGAGCCACTTGACACCTAAAATAGGAGTAATAAAGTGGTCTAGTAGTTCCTTCTCTATCTTTACAACTTCTCGAGTAGATCAAATGCATGGGTTTCACCTGCTCGACATCATTAAGTGGCTTCAGACATCCACTCGACATGCTCAATGCACTCCTCGAGCAGATGATCTTCAAGGCTTTGAACTGCTCGACACCATTAATTTTCAGCAATAGCAGCATTTGCAGGTGGAATGCTCTTGAGTGTGTGGTGCAACAGCTGTTTGGCTGGTGCAACAGCATTTGCATGAGCTGTTGGTCTGCTGGCCTGAATGTGCCTTTGCTACACTTGCATGAGTCTTCTCAAATGGTGCAGTGTAGCAGCTCGGGCATCTTGATATGGTTTCAAAACAGTAGCAACAGCAGCTTGATTTTTAGGCATGAGGTTTCAGCTGTGCCACTTGAATGCATGAACATTTCAGCCATATCTTCAGCTACTCGAGTGTGGAGTTTCTTAGTGTGCAAGCTGTAGTAATGTGCCACTTGGACTGTTGTTCTATTTAATTCACTGCAGCAGCTCTAACGATTATCAACTTGTTACACTACTGGGTCTAGACATGAGTTCGATCAGTCATGTGCCTACCAGGGACATAACAGATTTAGGTAGATGTGTGGCCAAAACTGATAAAACAATGGGAGAATTGTGGTGGCCCCTAACTTTTAGCAAAATTAGGCCATGTAAGGAGTGAGAGAATACACACAACTTTGTATTCTAATCTATTATATATATACCTAGCTGAAGTATATGGCTACTAAGCTAGCCCAGCCAATTCAATTTAAGTGTAAATAGCTATAGACTAAATAACCCAACAAGTCGGATCTAGCCCGTTTGAAGCAAAGACATGAAGCTTTCAGTGCCTACTTAGGAAGGTGGAGGGCATTGGCCGCCCAGGTGACCCACCGGATTCTAGATGATGAGCAGATTGAATTGATAACCAAGAGAGCTCTCCCAGTCATCGCGAAATTCTTGGTATATCAGCAGCAGTCTAGTTTTACTGATTTGGTCTGAAATGCCAACCGTTGCGAAGACGTCGTTAGAGAGGGTAGGTTGGGAAAGAGCATTTCCAACGGGGTCGTTGGGGTTCGAAAAACTGCAGAACCAAGGATTGAAAGAAGGCCAGGGGCAAAGGTGCAGAACATCATTTATCCCCAGGCCAATACCACCCCGATACAGCTCCAGGCCACACACCCACCCCCGGCCCGTTTCGAATAAGCGCCAAGGCTGAATAATGGACCAAGGGCCCAGTTCACCCAGGAACAGATGAAAGCATGATTCGAACGGGTCTTCACGCCGTTAGGGCAATCATTAAGTGTCTTATTGCCAGTATTGCTATAAAAGGGTCTGGTCAATTTACTCCAGCCTCGCCCACCACCCAATCCGATACCAAGAAACTATGACCCGAACTTGCATTGTAACTTCCACCAGGGACCAGGTCACCCTACAGACCGGTGCTTCCCACTAAAGCACGCCATCCAAGATTTAATAGAGGCGGGAAAAATTATTCCCCCGCCGCTTCCTCAAGGGCAGAACCAAAACATCCATCAAGCCCCTCTACCACCACATCCCGGAGGCCCCAGGCCTAAGATCCACTACGTAGAAGAGGAAGAGGAAGAGTTTGACCCCTCGGATTACATCAGTAGTCAAGAAGAGTTTTCATTTACCAGGCTGAACGAGGGTGAACCAATTATAGGGGTAATCAAGCCGCTATATTTAGCCGATTACTTCCCCACCCCGGCATACCAAGAAGAGCCTCTAGATTTAGAGCAGTATTTTTTCACTCCCGCACCTGCCTATCAAATCCAAACAGGCCCAGCCCCGTCGCAATCATATGCATATCTACCCCACTCCCAATTTATCCCATAGTACACACCATCTCCCAGTCACCCCACCCCATACACTATCCCACCATCAGCCACCCCATATACCTCTCCGTCGCACCAAAATCACCCCATGTCATACATAAATCCACCACCCCCATACTACCCCACCTCACACACACCCCCAAATCCCACCGCCCAGCATAGTACCCCGCCATCCCCAAATCACCTCGCCTAGTACACGACTCCACCATCCCTAAATCACCCCGCCCCATGCGCGATTCCATCATCCCCGATTTACCCCATCTCATCCACGAACCCATCATCGCCCCACCACGCCACCCCAATTACAAACCCTTCGTACCAGTACCCCCCTGCTTCGTTTGCTACCCTGTCATACCCCTATCGCCCCACTCCACCTACACCTCTGACATTTCCCAGTCACCCTATCCCAGTCACACCCCCACCATCCCTGCGTTATTTCACCCTCAATCCAGCGCCACCTCTATCCAAACAAACGACCCCTCACCCACTCCCCTTATCACCCGCTCCCAATCACCACTGGTCTTACCATACCCCGATAACGCCTGCACAAACCCCCTCCGCACCCTCAAATCCAACTTCACCGATTCCCGCCAATACGATTACACCCCCTATTGGAGTCAACCTGGTTGGGCCCGAGAATTTGACATACCCGACCCAATCAGCCCCAGAATCACCGAGCACTCCCTTCCTCATCTCGAAACTTGCCTATGACTCGCATCAAGTGCCGTTAAGTTACAAACAGATGGACATGAATGCTGGTCATAACCGAGAAGAGACTGTCGAATTTATCACCCGGCCAGGCAGGATTTCTACACAGCCAGAAGCATCGAGGGCTGGTAGAGGAGAGGAGCAAGCCGCAGGGAACCCCTTTGAAAAAATGGTCAGAGAACATGTGTTGGAGACACAGCTCAAGAGGACACCTGCACATATCACTGTCTGGGATTTGTTAATCACGTCCCCGCTCCACTTTCAAGCCTTAATGGGAGCGCTCAAAGACGCACATGTTTCCGCCCACGTAACCCCAGACGAGGTAGGAGAGATAATTGGGCAAGTATTAGCCCCAAATGCCATCTCATTCACTGATACGGATCTGTCGCTCGAAGGGAATAACCACTCTAAGCCCCTGAATATTACAATGGAAGTAGGGAAGATGGTGGAGCCGATGGTCTTGATAGACAACGGGTCGACATTGAACGTATGCCCTCTAAGGACGACAATCAAAATCGGTGCGAACCCCAACACCTTCCAGCCATCCATAACAAGCGCCAGGGGATTCGACAACACTCGGAGAGAAATCATAGGAGAGGTAGACCTTGACCTGATCATCGGGCAGCAAACCTTCACTGTCCCCTTCCAGGTAATGGACATCAAGTCTACATTTAATTTACTATTGGGGCAGCCGTGGCTGCATGAGATCCAGGCAATACCATCAACTCTACACCAAAAGCTCTGATTCATCTCAGGCGGAAGAATCGTCACCATCATAGGTGAGAGCAGAGAAGACAGGGAGCGGAGCGCTCTGCATATCAAAAATTCGAAAGTACTTGACATGCCGCACAAAGCAGATGATACCGATCTCCATAGATTTGAGTATGACTTCTCAGCCATTACCCTCGAGCCGACTGAAAAGACCCCTGCCAAAACTAGAGGAGGAATGGAGGCAGCCATGTTCATGCTCACAAATGGGGCCACCAAAAAGGGAAAGGACTGGGCCCGCGCCTTCAAGGAAGAAGAGACCTCGTCAGGGCGAAGGGGCAACAAATAAAATTTGAACTGGGCTACAGGCCAGATGAAGAAGAAGTTAGAGAGGCCAAAGAGAAGATAAGGGCCGCAGCAGTCGCCAGGGCCAGGGGAATCGACCTGGAAGAAGAGCCTCCCACCCAGCCCCACATCCGCCAAACCTTTGTAAGTGTCGGGGTGGTAAAGATTGATCTGAATGAGGAGATAAGGATAACCCCATACAAGCTTACTTCCACCCACCCCACTAACCCTTACATCACCCCCCCGAACCTCGAGGTGGACTTAGCAGCCCTCTCCTTGTTTGAGGAAGAAATCCCCAGGCCCACCCATCACTCTAGCACTAGCCACTTTGGGCCCACCCTAACCTTCAAAGATAGGGTCCCAGAGGATCCCTCCATAAACATGCTGAGGGGGGAACTGCAAGAGCCTACTGATGTTGTTTCCAATCGAAAGGGTAAAGGCCAAGCCTTGCAGGTAAGTAACTCGGCATCTTTGCCCCAACTCCTGGGAGCCGCCAAATGCTGTGAATACGACACAGGCTCTCCAAAAAAAAAAACCTGTAAGAAGTGGGGTTAGCCTCTGGGACACTCTACCCTGTATATATAGAGATCCACCTCACCAGGGGCTGACTTCCGAAAAATTGCAAAAAACCATAAAAATAGAAAAAATACTAATTCTAAAAATATTGTCCTTTAAAATTCCCAATAAAATTGAAAATGATGTCGTGATACCTGTCCCACGCGAAGCCGACCCCTTCCCTGTAGAAATACGAGAAGAGGTAGGAGTCACGAGTCTGGACAAGGAAGGTCAAGTCGATGAGCTCCCCAATGAGCTCCTCAAGCAATTTGCCAATTTTGAGCATGGCCCTACCCCGATCGTCGAAGAGACAGAGGACGTTAATTTGGGCATCGAAGAGGTCCCTAGAATCACCAAAATCAGAACATCGCTATCCCCTGTAAAGAGAGAGAGTATGATAGACTTCCTCCGGTCATACTAAGACGTCTTTGCATGGTCGTATGAAGACATGCCTGGTCTGGATACCGATCTGGTTGAGCATGAGTTGCCACTCTACCCTGACTGCAAGCTAGTTAAACAGAAGCTAAGACGTCTCCGACCTGAGTGGATGTTGAAAGTCAAGGATGAGGTCATTAAGCAGTATGACGCGGGTTTCCTCATGGTATCTAAGTACCCGCGATGGCTGGCCAATATCGTCCCTGTACCAAAGAAGGATGGGAAGGTTCGAATGTGCATTGATTTTTGAAATCTCAACAAGGTGAGCCCGAAGGATGACTTCCCATTACCCCATATCGATATCTTGGTCGATAACACTGCTAAGCACGGGATGCTTTCTTTTATGGACGGGTTCTCGGGCTACAATCAGATTAAGATGGCAGAGGCCAATCGAGAGAAGACCACGTTCATCACTCCCTGGGGAACCTTCTGCTACAAGGTTATGCCATTCGGGCTCAAGAACGCTCGGGCAACCTACCAGAGAGCAATGACGGCCCTATTCCACGACATGATGCACCGAGAGATCGAAGTGTATGTCAATGATATGATTGCCAAATCACCGAAAAGGGACGACCACTTGGTAAACCTTCGAAAGCTGTTCGAAAGGTTAAGAAAGTACAGGTTGCGGTTGAACCCCCAAAAGTGTGCATTCGGCGCTATGTCAGGAAAGCTATTAGGTTTTATCGTCAGTAGGAGAGGGATCGAGGTTGATCCGACCAAGATCAAGGCCATCACTGAGATGCCGCCACCATCTACAGAGAAAGAGGTCAGAGGCTTTTTAGGCAGAATCCAAAGACATCGGGTTCATCATTGCATGCTTAACTTTCACATATCACCAATCTTCAAACTACTAAGAAAGGATTCACCAGTTGAATGGAATGACGACTGCCAAGCTGCATTTGACAAGATCAAGGGTTACCTCCTAAATCCTCCAGTATTGGTACCACATGTACCTGGTAGACCCCTGATAATGTACCTATCCACGACAGAGTTTTCCATGGGCTGTGTGTTAGGGCAGCATGATAAGACAGGAAGAAGAGAGCAGGCCATCTACTACCTGAGCATGAAGTTCACTGATTATGAGATGCGCTACTCTCATCTGGAGAAAGCATGCCTAGCGCTCGTGTGGGCTACTCAAAGACTTCGACACTACATGTTATCCCAAGCCATCCTACTTCTAGCACGGATGGATCCGTTGAAGTACCTATTCGAGAAACCTGCTCTCACTGGTCGAATTGCAAGATGGCAGCTTTTATTATTTGAATTCAACATCACGTACATCACTCAGAAATTGATCAAGGGACAGGCGCTCGCCGATCATCTTGCTGAGAACCCTCTACCTGACTACGAGCCTCTAAGGACTGAATTCCCTGATGAGGACATCTTGTTCATGCAGAAGATGATACAGAAGAAGCAGAAGAATCATGGGTAATGCACTTTGACTGAGCATCGCATGTCGAAGGCCAAGGAGTTGGTGCCATCCTGATTTCACCAAGAGGATCCCATGTACCGATCTCCATCAAGCTCAACTTCCCCTGCACTAACAATATGGCTGAGTATGAAGCTTGCGTTGCCGATCTACAAGCAGCTCTCGATCTGAATGTAACTCACCTTCAAGTTTTTGGCGATTCACAGTTAATCATATGTCAGACGAATGGTGACTGGAAGACGAAAGATGAGAAACTGATCCCCTATCATGAACACCTCAAGGATCTAATAGCTTGCTTCCAAGTTGTAACTTTTTCATATGTCCCCCGGATAAGGAATCGCTTTGCCGACGCATTAGCAACTTTGGCATCAATGATTGAAATCTCCTATGGTGTTGAGATGAAGCCGATCATGATCAAGCAGTGGAATGAGTCGGCCTTCTGCCTCCAGATTGAGGAACCTACAAAGCCTGATGATGAGCCACCTTGGTTCTCTGATATCAAGAATTTCCTCGAGACCCTAACTTTCCCAGAGGGTACATCCAGGATAGACTGAAGAACCATTCAACGTTTAGCAACAGGTTACGTCATTTATGGGGAATGCCTCTACAAGCGATCATATAATAGCATCTTACTCAGGTGCCTCACTAAAAGTGAAGCGGTCTATATTATGAAAGAAATCCATGAGGGGGTATGCAGAGCCCATGTCAGCGGTCACATGCTCGGTAAGAAAATTCTGCGACAGGGATACTTTTGGACCACCATAGAATCAGATTGCTGTAAACATGTTCAAAAATGCCACAAGTGTCAAGAACACTCCAGCCTGATACACGCTCCAGCCATTGTTTTGCACTGCATGACCACCCCTTAGCCATTTGCTACCTGGGGCCTTGACGTTGTCAGAATGATTAATCGGAAAGCATCGAACGGACATCGGTTCGTCCTCGTCGCCATTGAATACTTCACCAAGTGGGTAAAAGCGGCGTCATATGCCAATAACATGACCATTCACATTGAGAAGTTTCTCAAGAACAAGCACATCTGAGACTTCTGCGAGCAGTACAAGATCAAGCACCACTGCTCATCCCCTTATCGGCCCCAAACTAATGGAGCCGTGGAAGCTGCGAACAAGATAGTCGTCCGCATCCTTGAGAAGATGGTAGTCACTTACAGAGACTGGAGTGAGCAGTTACCCTTCGCACTTTGGGCCTGTAGAACGTCGATCCGTACCGCTACAGGGGCAACACCATTCTCCCTTGTGTATGGAACCGAGGCTGTCCTCCCGGTAGAGGTTGAAGTACCCTGACTTCGAATCCTCATAGAATTAGACTTACCCGAAGCAGAAAGAGAAAGATCACACTTTGATCAGATGAACTTACTGGATGAAAAGAGACTCCTAGCCTTATGCCACACTCAAGTTTACCATGGGCGAATCGCACGCGCTTACAATAAACGTGTCCGTGGTCGAGATCTAAAGGGAGGAGACACTGTGTTGAAGAAGATCTTCCCATCCCTCCATGCCGATCCGAGAGGAAAGTTTAAGCCGAATTGGGAAGGACCATAAGTCATTTGAGAAGTGTTGCCTGGATACGCCATCCACCTCGCCACCATGGACGGAGATCATCTTCTTGAGCCCATCAACGCTGAATACGTCCGACAATTCTACTCTTAGTCTATCCCGATAAGGTAAGTATTGATGAAACAGATATGCAACTGCTTAAGAACCACCCAAAAGAGGCCATCATTCCAAGCACAGTGGCCCCAAAAACATCCCCAAAATTTTTTAACCTTTGCTACCCCATTTGAGCCTGGGCCTTTCTTTCAATAAACCCATCCCCCCAAAAATATATATATATCTACGTGTACGTATAAGAGAGAAAAGATGCATGTGTATAAAGTTACTATCAAATCCAAAAAAATCGAAAAAGCAAAACCTCAAAAATAGATTGCCTAAAATGAAGAAAAAAGAACAACAAAAAAAAAGGAAGAAAAACAAAAAATGTGTATAGAGGAATCACGGGGCATGTACAGTAAAACCCCCAAGGAGGAAAGTATGTTGAGATAACTGAAGCCGTATCAAGGAAACCCTTTTAGCCCAGCATACCTTCAAATCCTAACCTAACCCATGGCCAAGATACACCCTAAAGGAAGCCTTCTTTGTAGGTTCACAAGCAGTCATAATATCTATTAAGTAAACATGAGTCGAGTCGTGAGACGACACCAGAACCCCATCCAGCCGGTTATGATGGAATCTTTGTCCATGTCTTGGCTTTCCGATTCTGAAAAAAGAAAAAAGAAAAAAAAGAAAAAAGAAGAAAGAAAGAAAATTAATTTGAGTTCAAAGCAAGATGGACGTGGTGAAAACCCGCAAGGGCACTGCGGGTAAAAACAGCGAACTCACGCAGACCAGGTGAAAACCTGGAAAGGCACTTGGGGTAAGAAAGTGAACCCATGGACATAGTGAAAACATGAAAGGGTGCTACGGGTAAAAATAGGGATGACAGGCATAGCGAAAACCCGTCCTGGGCACTGTGAGCAAGAATGTCAAAAAAAAAAGAGGGATTAGGAGAGGATCTGTTCTGGCTCACCTATTTTTAGCCCCTTCCCCCTTCTTTTGTTGGGCCGCTCATGTTAAAATTAGATCGAATCCTGATCAAGTATGTCGTCTCTACCGCATCGTCTGACACATGACCAAAGGTAAGGCCAGAAGACCAATCAATCTTCGGGGGGGAGCTAACCCCTCCATGCTTAAAAAGAAACGCCAGAAACTCCTAAACGGGGTTCGACCATGCTCAAAAAGAGGACCCGCTAGTTGGCCTTGCAAACACCGACATCACAAAAAGGAGAAAATTTTAAAAAAGATAATATATTTTCCTTTCCCATAAGAAGCCTCACCCTGTGTAGGAGAAAATTTTGAAAAAAAGATAATAGATTTTCCTTTTTCGTAAGAAAAACTTTACGTTCCGAGACGTATTGAAGAAATTTGAACACAAAAAATATGTATATATGTGTATAGCAGATTTCATTTCTTTTCTTACAAGCATCACGTATGAAGTGTCATGTCCCAAAAAGATAACAACATGACACACTTTCTACTTTCTGCCTTCTGTATAAGTATAAAACAAACAAAAAGGAAAACAATCCAAAAAAAAGGAGATCTCTGTTAAGGGGCATCAGCCCCCCCTCTGTGTATATGATCTATGGTATGTGCAGGAACAGGTCAGGGGCAGGAACCACACTTCAAAGCACTTATCTCTGCAAGAAGAGAGTCCTCACGGGCATTTCGATCAGTCAACCACCTACCATGAAGACTCTTCTGCCGCCTCTGCGAAGCGTCAGCTGCACTGCGAGACTCAGTCAAAAGCCCAGTCAAACGAAGAACCTCGCTCTCAGCCATAGCAGCTCTCACCTCCACCATCTTGGCTCTGGCCCTCTCCTTCCCAAAAGCCGCAGTCAAAGCCAGCTTCTCTGTAAAAAGAGACTCAATTCTAGTCCGGAGCATCATTTCCTTGAATGGCCAGGGCCCCGTCTCTATCGCATCTATCGAAACCGGGTTAGGAGCAGGTAAGCTCTCAGATGCCAGCCAAACCTCGTAATCAGAAGAGAGGGCACCCCCCTGAACCAAGCTACACATATGCGCTGATTGGCGGGTCTCCCAGAGTGCTGCTATGCGATCTAGGTCACTGAGAGAACCCCGAGAGAATATCAGGGAACACAAGGGCGGCCTCATAGTGCACGACACGTGTTGGGTATATCCGAATTGACGAAGCACCCGAGATGGGAAATAGTAGGTACTACCAGTCAACCCCAAAAGCGTGATACCCTCACAATCCCGAGAGCGGACAATCAGAAAGGTGTCGTCTAACTAGGGATGCTGCCAGATCAGCTCCGCATCAGATAGCCATAGACTCAGTTCTTCGATGCTCCCATGGGGAAGCCTCGAGTAGCGTGTTAGAAAGCCTCGGGCCACATCCCCTCTTACCAAGCAGAACCTCGATACAGGCTGCATGATAGACAAATGCTCTCCTAGCCAAATTTGAATGAGGAGTGGACTCCCGTGAAGAATCCCAACCCGGCTCGAGGCCGAGGCATCCATGCCCCGATACATCTCAGCCAAGACTAGGTGCACCAATGAGCGGCCTCCCTCCAATTCGGTCAAAACATCGCATAACCCGAGGGAAAATGTCTCGCCCCCGATAAAGAAGAGAACTTTCGATAGCAAATAAAGGACAAAAGCCTTCACATTGAAAGGATCCCGAACCGGCAACTTTCGGAGACTCGAATCGCCAAAAAGTTCTCTCAGGAATTTCACCGAGCACCTAGTGGGCCCGCCGGCGAAGCCCTTCTCATACCCACCCTTTTTCAAACCAAGAACCGCATAGACCGCCTTTGCATACCCCAGTTTAGGCACCACTTTGGCAAGCCCCCGATGCATCCTCAAGCCGGTGATAGAGGCTAGCTCCTCCAAGGTTGGGGTGAGCTCCCAGGACCCGAATCTGAAGACATGAGCCCTATGGTTCCATGACCCTAAAGACACCTGTAGGAGGACGGGAAACAAAGGAACAGCAAGGAGAGACGAAAGGAGGGATAACTCGAGGTGATCCAAAGCCGCGAGCTCGCCCTCAGCCAAGCTAGCGCACCACTTTTGCAAAAAATTGGGCCCCGAGTCCAAACAGGGAAGTACACTAACCCCATCCCCCATATGAGAATTTGGGCCGGGAAGCCGGTCCATAGACATACAAAGATGTCCTATATAAAGCTCAGTCAATGTAGGGCGATGGACCCGCTTATCAAAGAAAAAAGGGAAGAGAGAGAAAAGAAAGAAAAAGGAGGGGCAAAAAGGCAAAGCTCGGGAAAATAGTGAGGCAAAGAGGGTTGGGCGCAGGTTATGAGGAACCCGTCGGGCATCAGTTATAGGAGGCGTATATAATATATACGCCAAGGCAAAAATTTCAAATTTTTAGCCAGGCGTATAATAATACGCTAGGGTAACATGGCACACTTTTAGCCAGGCGTATATATTATATACGCCAAGGCAAATTTTCAAAATTTTTACCTGGCGTATATAATATATACGCCCACTTGAAGAAGCAGGGCCGCATGGCTTCCCCTCACATCGGGCTATGCTATTTTTATTTTTCCTTCCCCAAGGGAAGGACGGGTGTCGCTCAGCCTACTTTTTCTCCCCAGGCAGCCCACAGGCGGGCACGATCCCGCACCCGTGGGAAGCCCTCGGATGACGTGGCACCCATGGGACATATGCGGGTAGTCACACGCGAGCTCCCCTCCGTCATTGGAGGGGCCTCTGGCCCGCTTCGTGCCAAACAAAAAAAACATCATCATAGAGGCAGAAAAATAAATAAACGGAGCATTCATATAAACCATAAAAGTTGTGAGACCATCCAAAAAAAAAATGAAAAGAAAATTATTACATATTCCCCAATATTCCAAAATCTAAACTGTTTCATTGTTTCAAATTTTCAGAAAAGGAACTAATCCTGGGCAGCCCCCTTTGACTTCCTCCGACGTCGGGTCGTGCTTTGAAAGGTACGGGTCTCCCCCACCCGAGTCCACGCTTGAGTGATGCGGCCAAGCAGAGAGCGCGACTCCTTTTCACGAGCACGCTGCATAAGCACACAAAGGGCCATCAGCTAGGGAAACAAGCAGAAAGTAAATATGAGAATGACTAGATGCGGTCAATATTCACTCACCACCTCAACCTCCCTAAGACCGGCAATGTTACGGTAATATTCGGCTTGGTTTATGGCCGACTCATAATCCTGCAGTAAAAAGATAAAGAATGAGGTATTAGTCACACAGGCCATCGGTATAATCCCATAAAACAGAGGAGCAAGGTAACAAGGGAGAGATTACCCCAGGGATCAGCTCAGGGGGTGGAATCTGAATAGCTTTAGCGGATATGCGTGCCTTCTCGACCACATCAGCACACATACGCGACAAAAAGGCATCATCCAAGCGCTTAAAGGTTCCCTGGACCTCAGTTGGCAAACTGCCAGAAGCACCAGCACCGGAAGGGTCGGAAGGTCCTGTGCCAATAGCCTCACAAGGAACAGCTGCCTCTTCCCCCTCATCTGAATCATCACCCTATCCAAACTACAAAAAGAAACAGTCTTTGTTCAAGAAAAAAGGACTGTTAAGGTAATCATATGAAAGGCTGCTAATAGAAAGAGGAAAGAATATTACCTGAGATCGCGGACCACCAAAAGCCAAAAAGTTGGCGCCAGGCATGAATCGGCGCAGCAGTGAATGATAGGGCAGAGACTCATACCACATCTGATATCCCCCAGGAAAGAGAAGGTCATCAATAGGGACCCCGTGGTGGAGGAAGCAAGCGGAAAGCATCTCGGTAGAACCCTCGGGAGCCAATATGTCAGCTGGAGGAGCTTGGGGCACGGCAAAAAGAGGTCGATACTGATGAACCACCCTCTCTCCTAAGTAATAGGCCCTAGCCCAGGACCCGCAGAAGAAGATAATGCGTCGATCTAACAAAAGGCGAGAAGGGCCCACTGCAGCCAAGTTTCAGAAGGGGTATCCAACGTAGGGGTCAAGGATGACCTGTTCAACGAAAAGAGGAGGGACTTATATATTTGGTCAGAGCCCAAAGCATAAAAGAGCTATCAAATTTGCAAAGAGAGAAATTATTATACCTACTTTGAGATCAGCAGATCAAACTGAGAGCACAACCCTCTAGGTGCTTCATACCTATGTCCCGGCGGCGGTTTGCATGCCAATTGCTCATAAGGGGGAACATAGGAACTTTCGAGAGAAGCAGAGGGTGACCAGGTTGGAAATGCAGATACCCCCATACCTGAGAAAGCAAGCAGATAATACCTGAGAAAGCAAGTAGATAAAAGCAGATATGCAAAAAAAAAGGGGGAACGAGTTGAGACCAAAGGATAGATTACCTCAAGAGCGGGCTAGAAGCCGACAACGGAACTGGAGTCCCCAAGAACGGCTAGCACCAAGCTAGACATGAGCACCGTGTAGCTAGCACCTCCCCAATCGAATCGATGTTCAGTGTCCCAGTTCACCATAATACTGAGTAGGGACAATGAGACCCCCCATTCGGTGGTGTTTGAAAGGAGAGTCTTGTTGAGGAGGAACAGCAAAGAAATGCGGGCCAACATCAGTGCACGCTCTGGCTCAAGGTAAATGGCCGCATCAAGTTGGCCCAGTTCAACTAACTCGTGAGGCTCGAACAAACCAACCAGCCAAGATAACTTGACCTCAGAACCACGAACGTTCCTAGAGGTTGGGTAGGCCCCTATCAGCCGAATCACCTCCTCCCTATCAGGGGTGCGGGTAGGTATCACTGGCACCCTGTTGAGAACTGGAAAATACCATTTTCCACCCCTTAATCTGGGCCTTGATAGACCCTTGAGAGAACTAAATAAGTGTTTTAAGTGTTTGTTTTACAGCTAACAATAAAGAAAGGCTTAACCTTGAAAGTAGCTTAAAAGTGCCAAAAAGATGATGACCCATCTGGATCTAGAGGAAGAAGGAGAAAGGACAACCTCACGACCTGTCAAAATACCTGAACTGAAGAGGCAAAGACTTGGTCTCAACCTAGAAAAGAAGTGTGGAGCAATTCGAACAGAAGAAAGCAGTACAGAGAACTTTTCGTAAAGAATTTGAACTATTCGAAAAGTTTATGAACTTGTCGAAAAGAAGCTTAACTTTGCGAAAAGAACCAAAAGCTCCAAGTTTAGCATTCGAAAAGCACTTGAACTCTTCGAAAGGATTTCAGACCTATTCGAAAAGAAGAGATTTCGCATCTATTCGGAAAAGAAAAAAGAGCTTCGTGAGTCACAAGACTCGCTAAAAGTTCCCAAACTATGGAAATGGTATTCTGAAGATTCTTAGCATCTAAGGGTAATTCAAGAATCTTTTGCACGCTTCAATGCATTTAAAAACCTAGACATTCTAGAAGATTCTAAGCACGAACCAAAGGCATATTCCCACCCCATGTGAACACCCAAAGAAGAAATCACTTGGCGGGAACTTCTAGAAGCTCTAATGATTTTTTTAAATGGCATAAAGAATTGATGTACATGCTCGATTGGCTGAACCAGATCGAGCAATTCTGATTGGCCAGAATAGATCTGGATCCTTGTGCTCGACTCCTATTGGCTGATATGGATCTAACCAATTCTGATTAGTTGATGCACATCTGAAATGGGCTTAGGGAAAACTATAAATAGAAGAACGATTTGCCCAATTTGGGTATCCAGATTTTGAGTTTCATTTCTATTCCCCCATTTCCAAATCAGCTAGCTTGTCTGAAACCCTTGTAATAGCCTAACTTTTACTTGCAATTGAGAGCTATGAGATACCTCTGTAATTCAAAAGAGAATTGTACTCAAGACTACAAATCTGAGGAGTTTTTAAAATTGTGCTCTGTAAATGGTGAATTTGAAAAGGTTTCTGTAAACCGTACGTTCTCAATTGGATTCGTGTTAAGGGTTCCCTCTGATCTCCTTATTGCACTAGACTCCTTTAGATTTACTATTTTTCATGCAATTTCCCTTGATTCATTAACCCTGTGGGAATTAGTGTTTGTAACCTAATCTCTCACAGCATTTGTAGTGATATTTCTTGTTCTGAATTAAGGGTTTAGATTAAAGACTATTGGATGGTCTGTGGCCATTGAAGTGGACAGACCATAGCCATAAGCCTAAATCTAATCCTTGAGTTAGATTTATTTCTCTTACATCTGTGCTTGTAGCCAGATGAAGATTGGATCATCTCTCATTTGATTTGCAGTCATTCTCATTGTGTTTCAAGGACCAAATCAAAGTTAGATATTATTTCTCCATTTTTATAAGTTTACATCAAAATCCCCCCAACTCAGATCTGGATCATTTAGTTTAACTTTTACTTTTATCATTTAGTTTAACTTTTACTTTTATCATTTAGTTAATGTGACAAATTCAACCTCCCATTTTATGTGCTTTGTAAATAGGATAAGAGGCCAGATCAGGTAGCCCAGATCTGGAGGTTTATCTTGCATTTTAAAATCAATTCCCTGTGGACGATCTTTTACTCACTTATATTTTAAAACTTGCTACAATTGGCCCTAATCTTGCAGGCTAATTGAGGTCTCTCTGTGCTGATATTTTCGTATTCTTTTAGTAAATTCATCCTCTGTAAGTCTATTTTCAAAACACAAATAAATCATGCACACTAGACTCAGCAACAAGTTTTTGGCGCCGTTGCCGGGGAATTTGTTTTAAAATAGGTAGACCTAAGTTTTTATTTTATCTCAGGGCTAAACTATTCCATTGGTTAAATCTGTGCAGCTATTCATATACATTGTGACTCGTGGAATCTATTTTAAAAGGAATTCTGAAGGTTTGTTGTGCATAATTTAATTCTCTGTTCTGTGTTGTATGTTTGGTAGGAGGACTCTCAGCCCTGAGATAATCCCGCTAAATTTGGAAGTAGAAAGGCTACTACGAACCAAACAAACAGCACAGAATTCTGCTGAAACAGTTACTATGGGTGAAGAACCTCGACTTTTCAGGGATTACTTTGCACCTGGTGCTTATAATTCTCCATTTTGCATTCAATTTCCTACTGTTGAAGGAAATTATGAGATCAAATCATCAACTATCCAAATGCTTCCTTCCTTCCATAGTTTGAGTAAGGAAGATCCATATAAGCATGTGGATGAATTTTTATCTCTTTGTACCACATTCAACATAGCTGGACTGGGTCCAGAGTTAACTAAGCTTAGACTCTTTCCTTTTTCATTAAAGGACAAAGCTAGAACATGGTTGTCTATGTTGGCACCAAATAGTATCACTTCTTGGAATAATTTGCAGTGTCAATTTTTAGCCAAATACTTCCCTATGTCTAAAACAAGCCAATTGAGACAAAGTATTATTTCCTTCTCACAAAACTCAACTGAAACTTTCCATGAAGCATGGGAAAGGTTTAAGGAACTTTTAAGGCAATGTCCTCATCATCAAATTCCCCAATGGCAGCTTGTTCAATGCTTCTATCAAGGAATTGATCAAAAGGGCAAGAATATGGTAGATGCTTCCTGTGGAGGTACCTATTTGTAAAAAATAGTTGAGGAGGTTTGGGACTTATTTGAAGTAATTGGTGAAAATTCAACTCAACAGGAATCTTTGTCAAGAGACATTGAGAATCCAGTTCGGGTGAACAATCAGCAAACCACCAAAGGAAAGATTTATGAGGTGAATGAGTTGGAAAGAAAGATGGATAATTTAACCACAAAGTTTGATAGATTGATGGACTCACTTAAAAATCCAATGGTTGCAAGAGTAGAGGAGGCATGTCTAATATGCCAGTCCCCTACTCATTCACTTGACCAATGTCCAGCTGCACCACAGTTCCCAGATTTAGTGGTGGAGCAAGCTCATGCTGCCCAATCATTTGGACAGATGTAGTCAAATGAATATCCATGGAGAGGGCACCCCAATTTGAGGTGGAGCCAGGGGAATTATCAATCACAACAGCAGTAGCAACCAAAGAACCAAATTCCTTTCAAAACTGCTCAGCCTTATCAGCTAAATTTTTATGCCAAGCCAAATTTTCAGCAGCCCATTCCACAACCTGTATAGCAATCTGCTCCAGTCCAAGCCCCTTCCAGATCCCCTTCTTTTGAAGATCAAGTCCTAAATTCACTCCAGAATTTAGGATCTTTAACTCAGACTGTGAACTTTCACAGTTAGAGCATAAAGAAGATTGAAGAACATTGAGTCAACTTTCAAATACTTTGACTAAAAGAGAGGAAGGAAGGCTATCCAGCCAACCTTTGAACAATCCCAAAGGACAGTTCATGGTTGGAGAGGCTTCTATTTCACATGAAGAAGTAAAAACTGTCACTACTTTGAGAAGTGGAAGAATTGTAAATAACAATGTGGGTACTGATAAGGAAGAATAAAAAATTGAAGAAACTGTTAGAGATATGCAGCAAGAGCAGCATGATGTTAGCATTGGGGGTCCTGATATACCTCAGAAAAATCAAAAAAATGAAAAACAGAAAAATCAAAAATATGCTAATAATGATTCTAGAGCTGTAAATGAAGGACTAGTTCCTCATTTACCATTCCCTCATGCCATGAAATCTGCTTCTCCTTTTGATAAAAGAAACACAAAAATAGACGAAATGATGGAGACTTTCAAGCAAGTCAAGATAAATCTACCTTTGCTTGATGCAATCAAACAAATCCCAGCATATGCAAAAAATTTTAAAGATATTTGCACTCACAAAAGACAATCTAGGATACAATTATCCAAGAAAGTCTTTGCTGTGGAAAAAGTTAATCAGGTTTTGTCCATTACCACACCTCCTAAACTTCAAGATCCTGGAACCCCCACAATCCCTTGCATTATTGGGGAACATACCATTGAAAAGGCTTTATTAGATTTGGGTGCTAGTGTCAACCTACTTCCATATTCTGTATATGAGAAACTAGGTTTGGGAGAATTAAAACCCACTCATGTGGTGTTACAACTAGCAGACAGATTTGAAAGAAAACCAGTTGGGATGATTGAGGATGTGTTGGTAGGGGTAGATAAGTTTGTCTACCCTGCTGATTTTCTGGTATTGGACATGGAACCTACAAAAAGCAAAACTTCCATCCCTGTTATTTTGGAAAGACCATTTGGCCTGACCAATGCTTGCATTCAATGCAGTGCAGTATTATGGAAGTCTCTTTTGGAAATATGAAGGTGAAATTAAATGTTTATAATGCGTCACACAAATTTCAATTCAGAATGTTTTTTTGTTGATTTGTTGGATGAACTGATGGAAGAGACTCTACCACAGTTTTTGCAGTGTGAAGATTTTACCACAGACTTGAAAAATGCTTGGAAAAATGCTATGGAGGAAACGATTTGTACCTCAAAGTCTGAGGAAGCAAATGTTGTACAAGGAACTCATAATCAATCAGCAAGTTTCTCTTCATGGAAACCTGTTATTCTTCCTCTTCCACAAATAGCTAAGGTACCTTTGCTACCTTCTTTTCTCAGCCCACCTGATGTAGAACTGAAGCAGTTGCCAGAAAATTTGAAATATGTGTTTTTAGGAGACCATAAATCATTGCCTGTGATTATTTCTTCCTCCCTCACAAAGGAGCAGGAGGAAGAGCTGTTGATTGTATTGAAACAGCATAAGAGGGCAATTGGTTGGGAGGAATCAGTCCAGCTGTTTGTATGCATAAAATCCATTTGGAAGAAGATGCAAAGCCTTCTAGGGAAATGCAGAGGAGGATGAACCCTCATATGCAAGAAGTGGTCATGAAAGAGGTTAAGTTGTTGGATGCAGGGGTCATTTACCCCATTTCAGATTCAGCTTGGGTGGCACCTTGTTGTCGACTTCAAGTGTGCTTCGCTTATTGGTTGGTGTTGAAAATTAATTAAAAACCAAAAACATAATAGAACAGGGGATGAATCAGCACCACTCGGAAATCCTAGACCTGCAAGATACAGGGTCCTTTGTAGCAAGTTTTGATAAGTAAGAGTTTGTCCCACAGGGAAAGGTTATCTAAGGCTCCAAGGGAGCCGTCTCTAGTAGTCCCTCCAGATCTGTCTACAGATCTGGCAGTCCTAAAAGGAGGGGAGTTTAAGGTCACATATTCTAAGTATTCTAATAACTAAATTACATAAAGGATTGGGAGGATGGATGGAATGTGGAAAAATAATTATAAAAAGGGTGAGAAATATGTTATTGAGCCAAGGTCAGAGGAGTTTTTGTAACTCAGATTTAGATCTTATGTTATAGAAATCCTGTCCAGAGGCTACATTATCACCTCTGAGGAGAAAGGATCCAACCCATCTCTACTGCCATGACTCCACCCTTAGGGCTATAACCTGTCCACTTAAATGGTCACAGACTATCCCATAGGGGAGCCATTATCCAGGGATGGGTCAGAACATAACAATTAAATCATTGCAGGCACTATTTCATCCAGGCTACCAGCTCAGGAATCCATAGGGAACCTCAACCTCTAAAGTTCCATGTGTGGGGCTAAGGCTGAAAAACCATGATAGCCCAGACATATAGAACCAGCAAGCGATTGAGTACAACCTTCAATCCAGCTGTCCATTGCTTGAGAGAGGCTACAATGGTCCAGTCACTAGCCTACAATCTCTATAACCAGATCAGATCCAACATCTGATGGCAGATCTATACAAATATGGGGGAGTCTACCTCTGTACAATCCCTCACCAGGCTTCTACAAGCTCAGGCGAAAAGAAGAAGGATCCATCTTGGATCGGTGGATCAGAATCACTCTAAGGCTATAATCTGTCCACTTAAATGGTCACAGACTATCCCAGAGGTTGTCCTCCTCACGGAGCCCAAGACAAAACAAGATTATCGCTGCTACCACCATGTTCACCAGGCTACCAGCTCAGGATCCCATGAGGATTTCAGATCTAGTAGGTCCTGTTGTGCGGCTAAGGCTGGAAGACCATGATAGCCCAGACACACAGGTTACTTGGATCTGAGTGGCCCTTAAAATTAGTCCTCCATTGCTTTGAAACACAGCCAGGGCAATCGAGGATCACAAGGCAGCAGCCTTGCACAGAGCATCTCACAAATTAACAACAATCCCACAAAGTGTAAATCCTATTGCAAAACTTCCATTAATCTAACTCAAAAACATATACAAGTCATAGCCAGCAATTGCTGGACTATAGAGAGAAGAAAAGAAAAAGAAAAAGAAAAACTACTTACTGCTAAAAAGAAAGAGAAAAGAAAAGCGATCTAAGATAGGTTCCCAGATACCTAAACCTAAGCTGGGCCTGGGTATATATAGCAGTGGGGTAGCGGCATATTAGGGTTAGGAAACCCTAATTTTAACGATGCCACGTGGCCTTCTACTGATCCTTGGATGCCTCGGGGCATGTGCATAGAGATTTGAGCATGGGAATGCGTGCCCTAATCATTGGAAATTTCCAGAATGCCCTCTGCTGAAGAGATGGAAGTTTAGGTTCAGAGCCTCGCTAGGTAGCTGTAGTTTCCCAGACTTGTTGTGTGGTAGCTCATTGCTCTTCGCTAGGATGATTTGACACTGAAGCTTCAGTCGTCGCGAGGTTGCCTTGGTTTACTCTTCAGGCAGTCGCGTGGTAGAGAGTTGAGCTCTCACTGGGTTGGAGTTCACGAGGTTGAATAGAAAACACAGTCTCAAGCATCGCGAGGTTGTAATTCAAGCAGTCGCACGGTAGATTAGTCTTCGCTGGGCAGCAGCGCGAGAACTGCGCAAGCTCTTCTCTTTACTTGGACTTCACGAGTTGCCTAGCGAGGTTCTTTTGAATTCTGAACTGCGCGAGGTTCTTTGTCTCACTCAATCTTTATGAGCTTGGCTTTGCCTTCGCCAGGATGCTTTCTTTCTTGAATGGCGCGTGAACTGAGCGAGGCGTTCTTCTTCTGAGAATTGTACCCCACTGCGACTGTGTGACAGCTGCGCGAGAAATCTTCTGAAGCTCTCTCTCCTCAGCTGTCTCAAGCGACCTTCGTGAGATTGAGAGGTCTACTTTGAACTGCGCAACATTGAGCGCTATGTTCTACTCTTGAGCTTCGCGAGAGCTGCGCGAAGTTGAGTTTCTGAAGCTCCCCAGTCATTCTTCTGCGCGAGAGGTTGCCTGTAAAGCCTTGGGAAGCTCAGCTGATCTGCGCGAGGCTTCAAGGTTCATTCTTGCTGAGGGCCATCTGGTGCCAAAGCAGGCTCCATAACAGGATTCTTGGCCTTATTTCACTGCTGATTATTTCCTGAACAAAACACTTAAGACGAGTTTATTAGGTGGCTAAGGGTCTAATCAAAGGTTAAGTTAAGGGGTGAAAAGTGGTACTTTTCAGGTCTTAACACACCCTCAAACCTAATATTTGATAGTCCCTTAGCAAAGCTACATTAAATCTATTCTAAAAATTAAATGCCACTTTCGTAGGGAGCACGGATACATTTAGCATATGTACCAAGCCTTTTAAACCCCTAGGTGATCCCCAGTGGAGGAGTGAAGTCTCCTGAGGGTTTTCAGTGAAGACACCCACAAACTTCTCCAATGAAATAGTTAACTAAAGTGCACTGTCTTCCAATGAGCAGTTAAGGAATCAGATTTAGTCTACTCATGAATCATCATAAAAGAAGTTTAATTCATTGGTTGCACAGGAATTTAGACAGCATAATTCGCATGTTTGCACAGCATTTCCAAATAATTTGTGATCACAGAAAACTGCACAAGTGCATGTCAGCACTGAGCTTATCCTTATGTCCGAAAATTAGGTTAAGGTCATACATAATACATTCAAGTTCAGACCCAAAAGCTTTTGGGGCATACTCTCATCAAGGTTTGTTGAGGCTCGATTTCTCACAGAGCTCAGAAGCGATTGCATCCCCCAGCTGGGTTTGTAAGCATGAGCATAGGCAGAGTTCTTAAGTGCTGGCATCATTATCAGTTTCTCACCATAGATTGGATAATTCCTTATCTTCACATGACAGCTCACTCAATCTTTGGATCACAAGGGCTTTTAACTAGGTTGAAATGTGGCTTATGGAGTATGGTTAAAAAGAATAGAAGGTTTGTAAAGGGGTTCAAAAGTTGAGAACTCAGTGGGTGCAGGAGGTGGTTCATGACTTCACCTTCTTGAATTCAGATCCCTTCATCTTCTTTGAGATTTTCAGATTTGAAGTGATCAGTTTCTCTTCTTGATTTTGATTTTCCGATGAAGGTTCCTCTTGACTTCTCTCTTATTCCTCTTCATTATTATTTTTTTATTTCTTTTTGCTGGAGTTTTCTTCTTTTTTTTTTTTTTTTTTTTAATTTTGTTTTTGCTTCTCAGAAATGCCACCATGTCCTCAGTTACCATTCTGCCAGAATAGATGCTTCTTCTCCATTCACCTAATGCTGACCATAGCTAGTCCATCTTCAACTCTTTCTCTTTTACCTTCTGAATTCTCAGAGTGAGGGTAGGTTGAATCAGGTTCATAGGTTCAGGTTCAAGTACTCAGGTGTATTTTGAAGAAATTTAGGATTTAAAGCTCAAAGGGGGTATGGGCAAGGGTAGTTGCTATAGGATTGATCTTTTTAGGCTCAAACTGTCCAAGAGAAGGCCTTGATCCTTTCCTAGGTCTCATGAGTACTGTCAGTTGTTTCAACTTGGAGTTACCTAACTTCTAGTGAGCACAGAGACTCAGCCAGTCCTTAGAACTAGAAGAAATGCCTTAGTTACTCCTCAAAAGAAAAATTTTGTAGGCCCAATTCTCACTGGTTATGGTCATCCTTTGAACTTTTAAGTATGTCCTCACCTTTTTCTCTCTCTAATGATTCACTAAGTGCAGGTACAAGTGTGTTTCCTTGGTAAAATTATTATGGAAATGTGGAATATTAGAAGTCTATAATGCTCACTGTTTGCATAAATTTTAAACTTCTTAATTTCTTGATTCTTAAGTGAACAGGGGTCCATTTCCATATTGCTCAGATGAGTCTGTTGCACTTATGTTAACTGTTCCATTGGCAGGGCCTGCCTGCCATACCCCCAAACCTATGAGGAGCAGTGTCCTCACTGGTTCAAGGTCTATGTGCAGCAGATTTATTGCAACATAACAGAAAATAACAAGAAATAAAGTAACCAACAATAAAAAACAGGACAGTATATCAGAAAAGAAAGATATTATTATGCTGAAAGGAAAAGTACAAAAAGAAAGAGGGAAAGGGAGAAAAATTAAGGGTGTGGGGGTTGAGAAGGAGGGGGGGTGGGGGAAGAAGGTGGGGGAGGGGGTGGAGTGGAGGGGGATGGCTCGGTCTTGCATTTCTTCTTCTGCGGTAGGAGCTTTTCCTCCTCCTCCTTCGCAATGGTTTGCAGAACCTCTTCAAATTCATCCCAGAGGGGTTGGAGGGGATCTAACTCTTTGGGGGGCTGCGGGTCCAACCACATCGGGTAAAACTTGTTAGGCAGTGCATTTGGCTTGTCATCTGCCATGGTTAGGAATAGGGAAGGACCGCGAGAGTGAGATAGGATGCTGTGAAGATGAACATGGCCTTCCTGTGTATTTAAAGGCGAGGGATTGTGGAAGATGAACCGGTTGAGCAACTTCCAAGTCGCCGCCATTAAATTAGAGTGACTTGGGAAACGTCAAGTCCCAACGGTCAATGTGGGAAATGACAAATGCATTAGGTTCGTGCAGCTGGGTAAGTGAATCACGAGAGACCAGAATCACGCGATTATGGGAGTTAGCGCTAGAAGCGCGCGTGATATTCTGCAGCATTGAAACTCGCGACAGCGAAAGAATTGGGCCATGCGAATTGCGCGATCCTTCCCAAATCAGCATGTGGAACTCGTGAGGGCCAAATCAAAAATTCACAGAAGAAGAAGAAATCATACCGATCCCCCATAACCATTAGCAAGGACAATAATATCAAACTCCACATATCTCTTAGAATTTCCTAAAATTTAAGAAAAAAAAAAAAAAAACTAAAGTAATATAGTATAATATGGACACAATTGCGGGTCAGGTAGATGTAGGGGTCCCATGAAAATGAACAGTGCACATAGGATCTGCAGGTCGTTCAATGCAAGGCTTCAGCCTTTGACCATTCACTTTGAAGGTCCTCCCAGATTTTGGGTCCTGGACTTTCGCAGCACTAGATGGGGAAACATTTACGACAATATAGGGACCATCCCATCTGGATTTTAATTTGCCAGGAAAGAATTTTAGTTTGGAGTTGAATAACCAAACCTTACCACCCGATTCGAAGCTTTTCCTCAGCAAGCCTTTGTCGAAGAAGGCTTTAGCCGGTTCCTTATAGATCTTGGCATTGGCGTAAGCATCCATCCGCAGCTCATCCAATTCCGATTGTTGTAATGACCTGTGTTGACCAGCAGAAGTTAGATCCATGTTCAAGTTCTTAATGGACCAATAGGCCCTGTGTTGTAACTCGACTGGGAGATGGCAGGCCTTGCCATAGACTAGTCTGAATGGGGACATTCCGATAGGGGTCTTATAGGCAGTCCTATAGGCCCACAGTGCATCATCCAGTTTCTCAATCTTCCTGGGTCCTAACTGTTTTCTCAAGGATGTGCTTAATCTCCCTATTGGAAATTTCAACTTGCCCACTTGTTTGTGGGTAGTAGGGAGTAGCAATCCTATGGGTCATAGAATATCTCTTGAGCAAGCTCGCGAAATTCCTGTTGCAGAAGTGGCTACCCCCATCACTGATAATAGCTCTAGGGGTTCCAAATCTTGAGAAAATGTTGTGCTTAACGAATTTGAGGACCACCTGGTTATCATTGGTTCTTGTGGCAATGGCTTCAATCCATTTGGAAACATAGTCCACTATCACTAAGATGAATTGGTAACCATTAGAGGGGGGAAAGGGGCCCATGAAGTTGATTCCCCATATATCAAACAGTTCTACAACAAGGATGGGCTGTAATGGCATTGAATTCCTTTTAGACAGCCCTCCTAATTTCTGACATCTCACACATGCCTTGCAGTGTGTGTGTGCATCCTTGAATAAGGATGGCCAGTAAAAACCACACTGCAGGACCTTCTCAGCAGTTTTTCTCCCACTAAAGTTGCCTCCACAAGCATTTTCATGGCACATAGCCAGAATACTGGGGAAATCACTTTTGGGAACACATCGTCGGATGATCTGGTCGGAACAGTACTTGTATAGGCAAGGTTCCTCCCAGAAAAAATACTTGACCCTTGAGAAGAACAGTTCTTTATCCATTTTGGTCCAGTGGGGAGGAATCTTTCCTATAACCAGATAATTAACTATGTGTGCAAACCAAGGGACTATGGATTGGATGGCAAACAATTGCTCATCAGGGAAGGCATCATTTGTAGGGCCATCCAGGCATTCCTCCAAGATAATTTTGGACAAGTGGTCAGCCACCACATTCTCCACACCCTTTTTGTCCTTGATTTCGCTGTCAAACTCCTGTAACAGGAGTATCCATCTAATCAGCCTCAGCTTAGCATCTCTCTTGGACAGTAGGTACTTCAGTGCCAAATGGTCAGTGAAGATCACAGTTTTAGATCCTAATAGGTAGGCTCTAAATTTGTCAACAGCGTAAACCACTGCTAGAAGCTCTTTCTCAGTTGTGGTATAGTTCAGCTGAGCTTCAGCAAGTGATTTGCTGCTATAAGCAATGACCACAGGCAATTTATCTTTTCTTTGGCCCAACACAGCACCTATTGCCAAGTCTAATGCATCACACATCAGCTCAAAAGATAGGGTATAGTCCAGTGTTTGGAGTACAGGAGCAGAGGTGAGGCAGATTTTCAATGTTTCAAAAGCCTTGGACATTGTGAGAAAAGTTGAAGGGACATCTCGATAAGCGGTGGCATAATGGCTTGGCAATTTTGCTGAAGTCCTTAATGAACCTCCTGTAAAATCCTGCATGCCCAAGGAATGATCTAATTTGCTTGACTATTTTTGGAGGGGGTAGATTGGCAATGAGGTCCACTTTGGCCTTGTCTACCTCAAGCCCTTCCTTAGAGACTACAGGGCCCAACACAATGCCTTGTGTTACCATGAAGTGGCTCTTTTCCCAGCTTAAAACCAAATTGGTTTCCTCACATCTTTGCAGAACTAGGCTGAGGTGCTGTAGACACTGGCCAAAGCTGTCTCCATAGACAGAATAGTCATCCATAAAAATCTCCAAAAACTTGTCAATCATGTCAGAGAATATGGCATACATACACCTCTGAAAAGTGGTTGGTGCATTACAGAGTCCAAAAGGCATCCTTCTGTAAGCGAAGGTGCCAAAGGGACAGGTGAAGGTGGTTTTTTCTTGGTCTTGAGGATGAACAGGGATTTGGTTGTACCTCGAGTATCCATCAAGAAAACAGTAAAAAGCTTTTCCAGCCAATTTGTCCAGGATTTGATCAATGAAGGGGAGAGGGAAATGGTCCTTTCTAGTTTTAGAGTTGAGCTTCCTATAATCAATGCACACTCTCCAGCCAGTGGTTACCCTAGCTGGCCTCAACTCACCAGTTTCAGTTTCAATCACTGTTATGCCAGATTTCTTGGGCACCACTTGGATAGGTGCCACCCAATGAGAATCAGAGATGGGGTAAATCACCCCTGCATCTAGCAATTTAATGATTTCCTTGAGGACCACTTCCTGCATGTGAGGATTTAGCTTCCTCTGCATTTCCCTGGAGGGTAATGCTCCCTCCTCAAGATGGATCCTATGCATGCAAATTGATGCATCAATTACTCCCAGATCGGCAATGGTCCAACCAATTGCCTTCTTGTGCTTCCTCAAAACTGTGAGTAATTCCTCTTCCTGCCCATTGGTAAGGGAGGAAGAGATAATTACAGGAAGCTTCTCACCTTTCTCAAGGAAAGCATATTTTAATGTTTCTAAAAGCTGCTTAAGTTCCAGATCAGGGGCCTGTTGGGTGGATGGCAAAATAGGTGCATTGGAGGTTGGAGGAAGAGGTAGCAGTGTAGGTCTCCAACTAGAGTGCTGCACTGAGCCCACAGGAGCCTCTGATATTGGCATGTCTTTTGATCTCCTATCTGGGCTCTCTTCCTCCACCATGTCCCAAATGTCAACTAAATTCCTGACAATGTTGCCCCCACAGAGTGGGCAATTCTTCTTCTACAATTTCCTCTAGTACATCCACTGCAAAGCTCTCCTCATTGTCCATCTGAGGGTACTTTGCATTGTCGTACACATTCAGCTCAACTTTCATATGTCCAAAGGTTACCTCCATTACTCCAGACCTACATTGGATGCAAGCATTGGCAGTGACCAAGAAAGGCATGCCCAGTATAACGGGTATGGGGTTTGGGCTAGTGCTGCAGCCCATATCCAAAACCAAGAAGTCAGCAGGGTAGAAAAACTTATCCACTCCTACTAAGACATCCTCAACCATCCCCAGAGGTTTCCTCTCAAACCTGTCAGCCATCATCAGCACAATGGGGGTAGCCTTCAGCTCCCCCAAACCTAGTTGCAGATATACATTGTATGGCAACAGGTTAACACTGGCTCCAAGGTCTAAAAGGGCTTTTCCAATTGTATGATCGCCAATTACACAGGGAATAGTGGGTATACCTGGATCTTGCAACTTCTCAGGCATTGCTATGTTAAATCTGAGAATTCCTTCGATTTGCAAAGATCTTCTTGGACACATGGCCTCTAGCCTTTCTCTTTTGGGTGCAGAGGTCTTTCAGGAACTTTGCATAGGCTGGGACTTGTTTAATTGCCTCAAGCAGGGGTAAATTGATTTTTACCTGCCTGAAAGTCTCCATCATTTCCTCCATCTGGGCATTCCCTTTTTCAAAAGGGACAGGACTATTCAGAGCCTGAGGAAATGGCAGCCGAGGTACTGCTGGTTCCTCAGCTGCAAGCCCATGATTAAACTTCTATTTTTTTCTTTTTTCATGTTTATCTTCCTGCTAAGGCTCAACTACAGCCTCGTTATTTTTCTCCTGCTGCAAGGTGGCAGGCAGTTCTTGGCTTGGTGGCCCAACAACATCTCTTTCATGATCATGTGCATCATCTGTGGAAATTGCCTCAGCTGGTCTGTTACCCACCTGGTTATTTACCAGCCTGCCAGACCTTAGGGTAGTGACAGCATTGGTGTCCTCAAACTCTGAGGAAGCTTCCTTAATGAAAAACTGACCCTTGTGGTTAGCAATTGGCTGGCAGGACATTCTGCCTTCATCTCTCCTAGCCAAGGTTTTGGACATTTGGCTCAGTTGCTCTTCCATTTTATGGAGGCTCTGACCATGAGAATCCACAGTCTGAGCTAAGGAACCCAAGTTTTGCAATGAAGCCAAGACTTGGTCCTCGAAGGAAGTATTTCTTGGTTGAGAAGGGGGTAGAATCAACTGATTTTGCTGCTGATGGGGCTGCTGGTGGTGCTGGGAGGTAAACCTTGGGGCATGCCCTTGATTGAACTGCTGTTGTGGCCTTTGTGGTAAAGCCAACTTCTATTGGGGCTGCATGTAGTTATCTTGCTTCCACCTCAGATTTGGGTGGTCTCTCCATTGGTGACCAGCATTTTGGTGCTGGTATCCATATGGCTGCCTGTTGTAGCCCCCAGATTGTTGTTGGCCATAAGACTGAGCAGCAACAGCATATTCCAACATTAATTCCGGAAATTACCCTGCAGATGGACATTCCTCCACTGTGTGTTGTGGGGACTGGCATATGAGACATGCCTCCGCCACATGAGCAGCCCTTCTGGGTTGCATCACAGTCAACAATTTATCAAACTTCATAGAGAGGTTTGCCATCTGCAGCCGCAGGTCATCGTTCCCAGACACATCATAAATTTTTCCTTTGGATCCAGCAGCAGGCCCCACCTTTGACTCAGATTCCTGATGAGTTCTTACCAGGGATGGCTTTTGAAAAGCATTCTCACTAATCACCTTAAACAATTCCCATGCCTCCTCAGCAGTCTTGTGCATGTAGGATCCACCACAAGAGGCATCAACCATATCTCTGTTTTTCTCATCAATCCCATTGTATAAGCTTTATACAAGCTGCCACTCAGGGATCTTGTGGTGGGGGCATTGTTTGAGCATCTCTTTAAACCTATCCCAGGACTGGTTAAAATCCTCAGTTGGGGACTGAGAAAATGCAAGAATCTCTTTCCTCAACTGGCTAGTTTTGGTCTTAGGGAAGAACTTGGTTAGGAATCTGGTCTGCAGGTCTTTCCATGAAGCAATGCTGTTGTTGGGAAGAGTGGCCAACCAGGTACTAGCCCTATCCTTCAGAGAGAAGGGAAAGAGTCTGAGCCTAGTAGCCTCAGGTCCCAAACCAGTGATATTAAAAGTGGTGCACAAGGCCAAGAACTGATCAATATGCTTGTAAGGGTCTTCTTTGCTAAGCCCATGGAAAGCTGGCAGCATCTGGATGATTGAAGTTTTTATCTCATAATTCCCCTGAACATTAGGGAATTGAATGCTATAAGGGGAGTTGTAGTCATCCGGAGCATTCAACTCCTTGAGGGTTCTAGGGTGTTCTTCAGCCATTGTTGTTGTTGCAGATTTTCCTCGGGGCTCTCCTGTGGTGTGCCTGTCTCTTCTAAGTCTCCTTCCCCTTTCTATCTGAGGGTTTAAAGACTCTAAAGTGGGGCCGAGGGATCTCCTCCCTAGCATACAAGCACACCCACAGCAAGGAAAGCTTCTAGCAGGCACATTGCATAAGAATACTTATACATAAATAAATTAATCTAACTATTTTATAGCTATCCAAAGAATACATTTAAACTATCCTAGATACTGCTGGAAAAATTGTTTAAAAAGAAAGATAGATAGAGCTTTAGAGTCAGAGAGTTTGCAAACAGAGGTAGCTATGCTCCAATTGCATTCCAACTATCCTGCACTGTTGCTGTCCAGATCTGCAAGAAAGATTCACAACTATATCAGCAGTATCAATTATTCACATGTATAAAGAATACTAAGAATACAAAAACTAAGGGTCTACTATTAGATCATCTTTCCCCGACAACGGCGCCAAAAACTTGTTGTCGACTTCAAGTGTGCTTCGCTTATTGGTTGGTGTTGAAAATTAATTAAAAATCAAAAACAGAATAGAACAGGGGATGAATCAGCACCACTCGAAAATCCTAGACCTGCAAGATGCAGGGTCCTTTGTAGGAAGTTTTGATAAGTAAGAGTTTGTCCCACAGGGAAAGGTGATCTAAGGCTCCAAGGGAGCCGTCTCTAGTAGTCCCTCCAGATCTGTCTACAGATCTAGCAGTCCTAAAAGGAGGGGAGTTTAAGGTCACTTATTCTAAGTATTCTAATAACTAAATTACAGAAAGGATTGGGAGGATGGATGGAATGAGGAAAAATAATTATAAAAAGGGTGAGAAATATGTTATTGAGCCAAGGTCAGAGGAGTTTTTGTAACTCAGATTTAGATCTTATGTTATAGAAATCCTGTCCAGAGGCTACATTATCACCTCTGAGGAGAAAGGATCCAACCCATCTCTACTGCCATGACTCCACCCTTAGGGCTATAACCTGTCCACTTAAATGGTCACAGACTATCCCATAGGGGAGCATTATCCAGGGATGGGTCAGAACATAACAATTAAATCATTGCAGGCACTATTTCATCCAAGCTACCAGCTCAGGAATCCATAGGAAACCTCAACCTCTAAAGTTCCATGTGTGGGGCTAAGGCTGGAAAACCATGATAGCCCAGACACATAGAACCAGCAAGCGATTGAGTACAACCTTCAATCCAGCTGTCCATTGCTTGAGAGAGGCTACAATGGTCCTCCACCACCACTACAATCTCTATAACGGATCGATCTAACATCCGATGGCGATCTATACAAATATGGGGGAGTCTCATCAGATAATCCCTCACCAGGCTTCTACAAGCTCAGGTGAAAAGAAGAAGGATCCATCTTGGATCGGTGGATCAGAATCACCCTAAGGCTATAATCTGTCCACTTAAATGGTCACAGACTATCCCAGAGGTTATCCTCCTCACGGAGCCCAAGACAAAACAAGATTATCGCTGCTACCACCATGTTCACCAGGCTACCAGCTCAGGATCCCATGAGGATTTCAGATCTAGTAGGTCCTGTGGTGGGGCTAAGGCTGGAAGACCATGATAGCCCGGACGCACAGGTTACTTGGATTTGACTGGCCCTTAAAATCAGTCCTCCATTGCTTTGAAACACAGCCAAGGCAATGGAGGATCACAAGGCAGCAGCCTTGCACAGAGCATCTCACCAATTAACAGCAATCCCATAAAGTATAAATCCTATTGCAAAACTTTCATTAATCTAACTCAAAAATATATACAAGTCATAGCCAGCAATTGCTGGACTATGGAGAGAAGAAAAGAAAAAGAAAATGAAAAACTACTTACTGCTAAAAAGAAAGAGAAAAGAAAAGCGATCTGAGATAGGTTCCCAAATACCTAAACCTAAGCTAGGCCTGGGTATATATAGCAGTGGGGTGGCGGCGCATTAGGGTTAGGAAACCCTAATTTTAACGATGCCACGTGGCCTTCTACTGATCCTTGGATTCCTCGGGGCGTGTGCACAGAGATTTGAGCATGGGAATGCGTGCCCTAATCATTGGAAATTTCCAGAATGCCCTCTGCTAAAGAGATGGAAGTTTAGGTTCGGAGCCTCACTAGGTAGCTATAGTTTCCCAGACTTGTCGCGTGGTAGCTCATTGCTCTTCGCTAGGATGATTTGACACTGAAGCTTCAGCCATCGCGAGGTTGCCTTGGTTTGCTCTTCAGGCAGTCGCGTGGTAGAGAGTTGAGCTCTCGCTAGGTTGGAGTTCGCGAGGTTGAATAGAAAACACAGTCTCAAGCATCGTGAGGTTGCAATTCAAGCAGTCGTGCGGTAGATTAGTCTTCGCTGGGCAGCAGCGTGAGAACTGTGCAAGCTCTTCTCTTTACTTGGACTTCGCGAGTTGCCTAGCGAGGTTCTTTTGAATTCTGAACTGCGCGAGGTTCTTTGTCTCACTCAATCTTTGTGAGCTTGGCTTTGCCTTAGCCAGGATGCTTTCTTTCTTGAATGGTGCGCGAACTGCGCGAGGCGTTCTTCTTCTGAGAATTTTACCCCGCGGCGACTGTGCGACAGCTGCGCGAGAAATCTTCTGAAGCTCTCTCTCCTCAGCTGTCTCAAGCGACCTTTGCGAGATTGAGAGAGGTCTGCTTTAAACTGCCCGACACTGAGCGTTGTGTTCTACTCTTGAGCTTCGCGAGAGCTGTGCAGAGTTGAGTTTCTGAAGCTCCCCAGTCATTCATCTGCGCGAGAGGTTGCCTGTAAAGCCTTGGGAAGCTCAGTTGATCTACGCGAGGCTTCAAGGTTCATTCTTGCTGAGGGGCATCTGGTGCCAAAGCAGGCTCCATAACAGGATTCTTGGCCTTATTTCACTGCTGATTATTTCCAGAACAAAACACTTAAGACAAGTTTATTAGGTGGCTAAGGGTCTAATCAAAGGTTAAGTTAAGGGGTGAAAAGTGGTACTTTTCAGGTCTTAACACACCTACACAGGTGGTACCTAAGAAATCTGGGATCACTGTTGTAACCTCAGATTCTGGTGAGCTTATGTCAACCAGACAAACAGCTAGCAGGAAAAGCCTATTACTATTTTCTTGATGGTTACTCTGGTTACAACCAGATTCCTGTGTACCCACAAGATCAGGAAAAAACCACATTCACTTGCCCTTTTGGCACTTTTGCCTATAGGAGAATGCCTTTTGGTCTTTGTAATGCTCCTGCTATCTTTCAAAGATGCATGTACTCCATTTTTTCTGACATGATTGACCAATTTATGGAGATTTTTATGGATGATTTTTTAATATATGGAGACAGTTTTGCCCAGTGTTTACATCATCTCAACTTGGTGTTACAGAGATGTGAAGAAACCAATCTAGTTTTGAGCTGGGAGAAGAGCCATTTCATGGTCACCCAAGGCATTGTCCTTGGCCATGTTGTCTCCCACAAGGGCATTGAGGTGGACAGAGATAAAAGTGATTTAATTGCACATTTTCCACCTCCTAAAACTGTTAAACAAATCAGAAGTTTTCTGGGGCATGCTGGATTTTACAGAAGGTTCATTAAGGACTTCAAAGAGCCTCTTTGTCATTTATTATGTCAAGATGTCCCTTTTGTTTTCAACAATGAATGTTTGAAGGCATTTGAATTCTTAAAAAATTGTCTGAGTTCAGCTCCAATATTACAATCTCCAGATTATTCACTGCCTTTTGAGCTAATGTGTGATGCATCAGATTATGCTTTGGGAGCTGTTCTTGGGCAGAGAAAGGATAAGCTGCCTCATGTTATAGCTTATGCCAGTAGATCAATGATTGATGCACAGCTCAATTACAAAACAACTGAGAAGGAGCTATTGGCAATAGTTTTTGCTTTGGAGAAATTCAGGGCATATGTTTTGGGTTCATAAATTGTGGTGTTCACTGACCACTCAGCCTTGAAATACCTTCTGTCTAAGAAGGATACCAAACCAAGATTAATCAGGTGGATCCTCCTATTACAGGAGTTTGATTTTCAGATTAAAGATAAAAAGGGTGTGGAAAATGTGGTGGCTGACCACCTGTCTCGAATTATAACTGCTGAGATTGATAGGCTACCTATCAATGAATCTTTCCCTGATGAGCAACTTTTTGCTATCAGTATACACACCCCTTGGTTTGCAAACATAGTCAACTCTTTGGCTACTGGAAGAATTCCTCAACATTGGAATAAAATGGATAAAGATCTTTTCTTCTCAAAGGTTTAACATTTTATTTGGGAGGATCCTTATCTGTTCAAGATTTGTGCAGACCAAATAATAAGAAGATGTGTCTCTGAAGAAGACTTTCATCACATACTTTCTATGTATCATTAGCAGGCTTGTGGAGGTCATTTTAGTGGAAATAAAACTGCTGCAAAGGTTTTGCTGTGCGGATTTTATTGGCCTACACTTTTCAAAGATGCTCTGCAGCACTGTAAGACTTGTTAGAACTGCCAGAAATTGTGCAGCATTTCTAAGAGAAACTCAATGCCATTACAGCCTATTTTGGTAGTTGAATTGTTTGATATTTGGGGGATAGATTTCATGGGCCCCTTTCCTCCTTCAAATGGTTGTAATTTCATCTTAGTAGCTGTAGATTATGTATCCAAATGGGTTGAAGCCACAGCTACTCGAACCAATGATCATAGAGTGGTTCTAAAAATTTTAAAGGATAACATCTTTTCCAGGTTTGGTTCCCCCAGAGCTATTATCAGTGATGGGGGAAGCCATTTTTGTACTAAGCATTTTGAATCTTTATTGAAAAAATACTCTGTGACTCAGAGAGTAGCTACTCCATATCATCAACAGACCAGTGGACAAGCAGAGATTTCCAATAGAGAAATCAAACATATATTGGAAAAGACTGTGAGAAAAGACAGAAAGGATTGGTCTTTTAAACTGAATGATGCATTATGGGCATACAGGACAGCTTACAAAACCCCAATTGGTATGTCCCCATTCATATTGGTCTATGGAAAAGCATGCCATTTACCAGTGGAGTTAGAATATAAAGCCTTTTGGGCTATTAAAACATTGAACATGGATCTGACTACTGCTGGTAATCACAGGAAACTGCAATTTGCTGAGTTGGAGGAGCTGAGAATGGATGCATACACCAATTCAAGATCTTACAAAGAGAAAGTTAAAGTGTTCTATGATAAAAATCTGCTAAGAAAAAAATTCATAACTGGCTCCAAGGTATGGTTATTCAACTCAAAACTTAAGTTTTTTCTCGGGAAGCTGAGATCCAGATGGGAAGGGCCATATACTTTCATTCATGCAGCTCCTTCTAGGGCTGTTGAAATTTTGGACCTAAGTGATGGGTGAACCTTGAAAGTAAATGGTCAGAGGCTCAAACCATGCATTGAAAATACCCTGGAGCCTGTGCTGACCATCTATCATCAAGAACGTCCCCAAATCTGATGGTATACAATTGTACAATATGTTTTTGTTCTGTAGTTTTTGCATAGTTTTCTTTTTCTCTGTTTTTAGTCATGTTTTTTCTCTTTTCGAGAAGTTTAAATATGTGAAAAATTAATTCGCAAAGTAAAAATTATCTTTTCGCAAAGTTTAATCTTCTTTTCGAAAAGGATCTGGATCTATAACGAGCTACTCGAAAACAATGATGTGCTTTTCGAAAAGTTGTTTCTGAAGTTATTTGCTTTTCGAAAAGTTATTTCTGAAGCTATTTGCTTTTCGAATGGTACAGATGCCATTATCTTTTGTAAAAAGTACTGTTTTGAACTTTTTGAAAACTTAAAAATTACTTTGCGAAAATAATTTCAAATATATTTATACCCTTTCGAAGAATAGGTTTCAATTTCAAAAGCCCTCCAAAGCATTTTTTTTTTTTTTCACAGAAAACTCATTTCGTTTCCATCCTTGCGCGCTTTCCAAGTTCAGCATCAATTTGCTGCATATTTGATCAACGGATCAAGCTTGAAGAGGGGGACTTTTTGCTTCTGATTCTAGCGGATTTCATCAAGCGGTCATCAAGTTCAATTAAAACCCTAGATTTCGGTATTTCTCTGTGCATTTCCACGGTTTCTGTTTTGCTAAGTTAGAAATTGATATCAGCTTTCATTTTGGGAGATTCAAACAAAGATTTTAAATGGGGAAAGCTGAAAAATCACTGGCTGCCATGTTCCCCAAATCTTCTGCTAAGAAAATTAGCAAACCCACCCCAAAAGGAAAAACCAAAACCATGATAAAAGGAAACTATCAATGGATAAAGTCGATAGGATTGAGAAAGGGAAGAAGGTTAGACATGAGGAACCCATCCTGCAATTGCTAGTCCTGAGCCTGAGCTTCCTCCTCTGCCTATGCATTTGGTACTGCCAAACCCATTCATTGAAGCTCAGAAGCTGATTCCTGAGCTTATTGTTGATGAGAACTTTTTCTCCAACAAACCGGAATGTCAGCTATCTTTGAAATACATTAGGGATGCCTCACTGAGCAATATCCTTACCCCTCTACCAGAGAAAATTTATCCGCGAATGGTGAGATTATGGTACCAAAACTTGGTAAAAGTGACAGAAAAGGATGCTGATGTCCCCACTCTTGTTATTTTTATTGATGATTGTGATCTAACTGTCACATATGAAGACATTGGGAATGCTTTGGAGATACCTTTTCAATATGATCCTGCTCTTTCAGAGAAATGGCTGCACATTTAACCCAAGGGATAGTTGGAACTGGACAATCCATAATGAGGAGAGACCTAGCACCTCAATTTTTACCGATGGATTCAATTTTGAGGGGAAGTTTTATGTCACGAGGCACAGCCAGGAAAGAAGGACACCAATTTTAGAGGCTCTCTTTCATTTTTCTAAGGGGCAATTTTTCAATGGCTGATATTAGTGCCAAGTTGAAAAAGGAGCAAAAATTAGCTGGAATACCATTTGAAGCCATGGCTGATATTAGTGCCAAGTTGAAAAAGGAGTAGAAATTAGCTGGAATACCATTTGGTAAGCTGATCACAGCCCTACTAAGAGCTAAGTTTGACATTGATGAGCAGGAGCCATTTGAAGTTATATCTCCTCATACTTTTGGGAAAAAGGCTTGGACTACAAGCCAAGCAATGCTGAACAGAATGAGAGAGGAAGGTGAACCTGCCATACCTGCAGTTGCTACTAAACATGCAAATACATCGAACTCAGAAGCTAATGAACCTCCATATCTCGAGCTCACTGCCGTTGCTAAAGAATCAACTCACGACATACATTGAACAAGCTGCCCTTCCTGTGGTGACCAGCTCTTCAGCTGCACCCATTCTTGAAGAAGTTGTCATCTTACCCTCCTCACCTAGCCCAGCTCCTGCCACTTCACCCATTCCAGCAGTCCCATCGCCCATAACCACCATTATCCCAATTGCAGACTCCCCCTCTACACCAACCACTCCAGCCATACTCACACCACCAATTTCTCCCAACAATGCCCAAGACATGGCCACAAATTTTATTGAACAATCTCCTAGCACTCCTCTTCTCCAAAGCCTCTCAAGTTCACCTGCTCATTCAGCTCATACACCTGAAGTAACTCATACACCTGAACCTGAGATGTTCACTACCGAGGCTTATTCATCATTGATGGGGTCTATTTTTGAAAACATTGGGCTTGAATCTGTACCTATACATGCCCCTCCTCCTTTCACTCATTTGGCTACTTCACCTTTTACAACCATTTCACCCATTGCACCTCAACCATCTACTTCAGTTATACCAGCCCCTACTCTGCATACCACACCCACACCTGAGTCAATTAGCCAAATACTTACCTTTCTCCAATCCATTCAAGCACAACTACAGATTAACACAGACAATCAGTCTGTGACAAATGCCCTTCTCCAAACCTTAGCCTCCTCATCCCACACAACTACCTCAGCCACTGTACCTGCTGTTGATAGCCATGCTACCCAAACCGACCCTGAGGTAGTATTTGTTGATCCACCCACCATCACCACTACTAGCCATGCTACCCAAACAGAACCTGAGGTAGCTCTTGTTGAGTCCCCTTCACCTCTCCTCACTTTCTCTGATCAAGCCAATCAGACAGACCCTGAGATTATTCTGTTGGATTCCTCTTCTCCCACTCCCACTGCTGGGATACCTTTGGTCCCCTACCACTCCATTCCCATTCCCAGATTTGCTGCCCTCAAAAAGGCTATGGAAGAGAACCCATATATTCGTCGTGATGTCCTAAAAGGGTTAGCTGATTTGCAAGCTTACATTAGAACCCCTTATGAGAACCAAATTCGGAAATTAGAGTTGTTCATGAAATTTGAGAGAGAGAAAATGCAGGACCTGCTGGGTCAAACTTTTCAGATGGTTAGGAGTGAGCAGCACAAGGTGACCATGTTGCAAGCACAGCTTGAACAGGAAAAACTGAGGACTACTAGACTTGGAAAGTACATTGGCCTCACCAAAAAGATCAAATGAGAGGAATACACTGAGCTGCAAAATGTAATCCAGGAGAAGGCTAAATCGAGTTCAGACTCCAATACTGACTCTAGTTCTGACTCTAACAGTGATTCCAATTCTGATCCCACTGAACCAACTTATGATACAGATTTTGACCCCAGTTATTAGATCACATTGTACTTATCGGTGTTATGAGTTTGTCGTATAAAATTCTGGTTTTTCTTATGTTAATCAGTAATTACTGTGCATTTTTGTTCTTTCTTCTTGTCAGTATTGATTTCTGCTTGATTGTTTCTTTTCTTTGCTTCGGACCAGTGCGGACCCTGCTCACCATAGGTTTGGGGGTGTGGCAGAAATGTCAATAATTGAGTTAACATCAATGCAGCTTATGATCAGCAGAATTTTATTTTTAAAAATGAAGTAATTTCACACCTGTTGTTTTGAAAATGAGGAAGTTAAAATCTTGCTTTTAAATTGATTTCTAGCGTAATTCTAATACTTTCATGAATTGAATGTCAGAAAATTTCCAAAAGAAAATTGATGTTGTAGTAAACCTAAAAAGAGAGAAAACAGTGATGATATACTTCAGGAATTTGATAGAAAACCACACCCAGTGAGATTTTGGCTTGCAGAAATGTATTCTTTGGAGGTATGAATTGGCAATTTTTTCTGCTTTTGGGACTGTTTGAACCTGCTTATTTTCACTAGAAATTACACATATTCAAATTGAAATAACTTGACGGCAATCGTGATATTAAAGATATGATGTAAGGCCTCCTTTTTGACAGTTTGAACCTTACAAAGCCTCACCTTTTGAAACTGCCCTTGATACACACCATTTGAGCTTTATAAATCTAAGATTTCTTTGAAACCTCATCAAACTCATTTAGCCTAACCCTCACTCTGAGAAGTAAGAAGATAAAGGGATGGAAGCTGAAGAAAGGATAATTGAGTAATGGTTTGATAAAAGAAGAAGAATCATAATTAAAGGCAATGATGTATCAGCAGAAGAAATGTGGCATTTCAGTCAATGTTACTTTGAAAAAAAAAAAAAAAAAAAAAACGGGAAGGCATTTCATTGGAAGTTTGAAAAAGAAAGAGAAAAAGATGGCCACTTTGGCTCTGGAAATTCAAAGAAGAAGATAAAATTGTGTTGAATTGAAGAAGGTGTGTCTATCACCTCCTTACCTTGACTGACTTCTCAATTTTGAACTCCATTCCACCCCTTTATTCTTGATAAATTTCACCCATAAGCCACATTACAACCCAAGTAAAGTCCTTGCTGATCAATGATGGATTGAGCTGTCACATGGAGATAAGGATTTATGTAATCTATGGCGAAAAGAGCAATGAATTCAGAACTAAAAAGCAATGCCTATGCTCATGCTTACAGTCCTATTTGAGGACTGTAACTGCTCTTGAACTGTGTGAAATAGTACAACCCTCTTACTTGCTTGTTGAGTGAAAATCCTGGAGAGAGTTGGGTTTGAAATCAACTCATTGGGGTAACATCAAAACTGAATTCTCAAATAGAAGGCAAGCTTTTCATTAATTTTTCTTTTAAAAACTTTTTGACACAAATCGAGTGAATGGTTAAAGAATTACAACAGAATTTCAGTTTTGAACTGATGTTTTTTTAGAATCCTCTTATAACTTGACTGATGCAGGTGTGAATAATCTGATTGGATGAAAGTCTGTTTTAACAGAACTGCATTGATCTTAACTGATTTATTGAAGAAGTTTGTGGGTACCTTCACTAAAAACCCTCAGGAGACTTCACTCCTCCACTAGGGATCACCTAGGGGTTTAAAAGTCTTGTTGCATATGCTAAATGCAATTGTGCTCCCTACAAAAGTGGCTTTTTACTTTGTTTTTAATTTTGTCTTTGCTCAGGGACTAGCAAAGCTTAGGTTTAGGGGTGTGTTGAGAACTGGAAAATACCATTTTCCACCCCTTAATCTGGGCCTTGATAGACCCTTGAGAGAACTAAATAAGTGTTTTAAGTGTTTGTTTTACAGCTAACAATAAAGACAAGCTTAACCTTGAAAGTAGCTTAAAAGTGCCAAAAAGATGATGACCCATCTGGATCTGGAGGAAGAAGGAGAAAGGACAACCTCACGACCTGTCAAAATACCTGAACTGAAGAGGCAAAGACTTGGTCTCAACCTAGAAAAGAAGTGTGGAGCAATTCGAACAGAAGAAAGCAGTATAGAGAACTTTTGTAAAAGAATTTGAACTATTCGAAAAGTTTCTGAACTTGTCGAAAAGAACCTTAACTTTGCGA
This sequence comes from Chloranthus sessilifolius, assembly GCA_021018995.1. Classification (NCBI taxonomy): domain Eukaryota; kingdom Viridiplantae; phylum Streptophyta; class Magnoliopsida; order Chloranthales; family Chloranthaceae; genus Chloranthus; species Chloranthus sessilifolius. Next base: position 64,380,670 of record CM037586.1, read on the forward strand.
AAAGAACCAAAAGCTCCAGGTTTAGCTTTCGAAAAGCACTTGAACTATTCGAAAGGATTTCAGACCTATTCGAAAAGAAGAGAACTCCTAGCGAACAACATCAGAGCTTTGCGAAATGAACTTCAGAAGGCACAGAACTCTGCAAAAAGTCCCCCAGACTTTGTGAAATGATTTTTTGAAGATTCTTAGCATCTGTAAGGGTAATTCAGTAATCTTTTGCATGCGCCCCAATGTAGATACAAACCAGGAACATTCTAGAAGATTCTGAGCACGAACCAAAGGCATATTCCACCCCATGTGAACACCCAAAGAAGAAATCACTTGGCGGGAACTTCTAGAAGCTCTAACAGATTTTCAAATTGCATAACAGAATTGATGCTTCTATCACCTGATTGGCTGAATCAGATCGAGCAATTCTGATTGGCCAGAACAGATTTGGATCCTTGTGCTCGACTCCTATTGGCTGATATGGATCTAACCAATTCTGATTGGTTGATGCACATCTAAAATGGACTTAGGGAAAACTATAAATAGAAGAACGATTTGCCCAATTTGGGTATCCAGATTTTAAGTTTCATTTCTATTCCCCCATTTCCAAATCAGCTAGCTTGTCTAAAACCCTTGTAATAGCCTAACTTTTACTTGCAATTGATAGCTGTGAGATACCTCTGTAATTCAAAAGAGAATTATATTCAAGACTACAAATCTGAGAGTTATTTAAGTTGTGCTCTGTAATTGTAATGGTGAATTTGAAAAGGTTGTTGTAAATCGTACATTCTCAATTGGATTCGTGTTAAGGGTTCCCTCTGATCTCCTTCTTGCACTAGACTCCTTTAGATTTACTGTTTTTCATGTAATTTCCCTTGATTCATTAACCCTGTGGGAATTAGTGTTTGTAACCTAATCTCTCACAGCATTTGTAGTGATATTTCTTGTTCTGAATTAGGGGTTTAGATTAAGGACTATTGGATGGTCTATGGCCATTGAAGTGGACAGACCATAGCCATAAGCCTAAATCTAATCCTTGAGTTAGATTTATTTCTCTTACATCTGTGCTTGTAGCCAGATGAAGATTGGATCATCTCTCATTTGATTTGCAGTCATTCTCATTGTGTTTCAAGGACCAAATCAAAGTTAGATATTATTTCTCCATTTTTATAAGTTTACATCAAAATCCCCCCAACTCAGATTTGGATCATTTAGTTTAACTTTTACTTTTATCATTTAGTTTAACTTTTACTTTTATCATTTAGTTAATGTGACAAATTCAACCTCCCATCTTATGCGCTTTGTAGATAGGATAAGAGGCCAGATCAGGTAGCCCTGATCTGGAGGTTTATCTTGCATTTTAAAATCAATTCCCTGTGGACGATCTTTTACTCACTTATATTTTAAAACTTGCTACAATTGGCCCTGATCTTGCAGGCTAATTGAGGTCTCTCTGTGCTAATATTTTCGTATTCTTTTAGTAAATTCATCCTCTGTAAGTCTGTTTTCAAAACACAAATAAATCATGCACACTAGACTCAGCAACACACCCCTCCAACACGAACCCCAGTGATCATGGACCAGTCTGCGGGCGTGAGGGTCATCTCAGCCATGGCCATGTGAAATGTCATAGTCTCGAGGCAGAAGCGCTCTATCAGGGCCTTCAGGTAGGCCGTGTCAGCCCTCATAGCGGGGCATGAAATGAAGTCCCCAAAACCCACTTGGGCGAGCAGGTCCTTCACCACCTGGGGGAGATAAAGTACGAGGTGCTGGAGGTCGAACCAGCCACCCAGAAACATAATGTGGGGCAAAGGCTGCAAACAAAAGGCATCGGTCAAATAGGAGCAAAGTGGTATAATGAAGGCATCAAAGGAAAAGACAACGGGCTCATCTGTTTACCTGGCCAGCGATCCCAAAGTTGGAAATGTGAGTATGCTGACAATGCAGGAGGCCAGTACAAGCGGCTTCACTCTGCATTTCGTACCAAGGTTGGGAGGAGCGCTGAGAAACAATGAACTACCCCCCGTGAGGACCATAGGCCATCTCGGGTCCCTCCTGCGGACCCTGCCCTTCCTCGTCGGACATCTGAAATATGGAACACATCGGTATAAGAAAGGGCTGCTAAAAAAAAAAAAAAGAGAGGAGAATCACAAAAAATGCACTGATCCATCAAAAAAAAGAGAGGGATGAATGAAGAATGAATGGTGATGAATAATAAGGAAAATGAAAAAAAGAAAGGGGAGCATAGAAATAAGGAATCACATATACCTGAAAAAAAATGCACTAAAAAAAAAGAAGAACGTCAAGCTTTTCAAACCCGACAAAAAGAGAGAAGGAGGAAAGTAACAAAAATGCAAAAATATATGTGCACTAATCCATCAAAAAAAAAACCACAAAAAAAAAAAAAAAACAACAACAAAAAGAAGAAGCATCACATAAAAAAAAAAGAGAAGCATCACATATAATAAAAAAAAAAAAAGGCATCACACATAAAAAAAAAAAGAGAACAACAAGCATTACATATGATAAAAAAAAAACCAGAGAAAAAAACAAAAAAAAATGACAAAAAAGAAGCATCACACATAAAAAAAAAAGAAAAAAGAGAGGAATCACATAAAAAAAAAAAAGAGAGGCATCACATATAATAAAAGAAAAAAAGAGGCATCACATATATATAAAAAAAAAAACAAGCATTACATATAATAAAAAAAAAAGAGAAGAAAAGAAACAACAAAACAACAAAAAAAGAAGGAACCACATATAACAAAAAAAAACAACAAAAAAGAAGAGCGTAGGCATGAGGATCACATACACCAAAAAAAAAAAAGGATTCTATATATACATCTTTCAAAAAGAGAGAGAAGGAACATCAAGCATCTCCAAAAAAAAACACACAAAACAAAAAACAAAAAAACACAACACAACATTATCAAAATTCAAAGAAAAATCGATGATTACCTTTAATGGGAGGGGAAATAGATCCAAAATCGGCAGAGAATAAACGTCTTTTGATCAGCACACGCAACTCCCGGCAATAGAACTCAAGAAAAATCAAATGCCAAAACCCTAAGGGGTTGTCCCGAACTTGAGAAAGAAGGAGGGAAGAGGATAGAGTTTGAAAGAGGGGGCCCCTTTTGTGCTCGGGCTCAGGCAGTTTTAAAAACTACCAATTTTGGTCAGGCGTATATAATATATACGCCCAATCATTCTTTTGCCCATTTTGGTCAAAGGATATAATATATATAGGCCGCCATTTTTACTCTGATTGCTGGGCGATATACTATATACGCTAAAATCGGCAGCTTTTAAACGCTCACCAATTTTTCGGCTTTATGGCCTGACGGACCCCCTTGTATGCTACAGACCAAGGTCTGGTCCCTCTTAGAAGCCGACGTACCATCAAGCGATTGTGCATGCATCCCCAAACGGCCCTTCGAGCTCTCTTCAATTGACCCAAAGGGACTGGGCTACAATAAACGGATCTAAATCTATAAGCACCCACTGAGTGCTCCATAAAATCATAAAATCAAAAAAAGAGAAAAAGAAAATGCTGAAAAATGACACCAGTTCCCAAGGGAGCATCGCAACGACTGTTTATGCCACTCCGAGAATCGTGTTAAATCAATTCAGAATGATCGAGTTCACCCGAGAGTTCGCAAACCCCATTTTACACAAGGACACCTCATACCTGATCCGACCAGCAGATAATTTTACCCATCTCCGGTCACTGTTCCCTAAAACCTTCCCCAAGAGTCAGAGCCTGACCCGACAGGCAAATGAACTCATCCATCACCGGTCGCTCCTAAGAACGTACACCTAGCCCAAGATCTTCCCCAGCAGAAGTCGAGACCTGATCCGGCAAGCAAACCAAGGACCTATCACCGGGATGCGCACGTCCTTAAGGTATGTCAACATGGCAAGTTGATTCACCTAAAGATACGTGCAAAAATAAAAGCAGTTTGAGCATGCTCAAAGTCTCGAACTGACATGTGCAAAAAAAAGGAGAAAAGGAAAAAGAGAAGAAATAACATCCTTTGATTATGAAGTAAAAATCCTGAATAGGTTGACCCCACCTTCCAAGCTTTGGCTCTAATCATCCACCTTCGGATCTATGTTGACCGAGAGTATACTCGACTTCATTCGAAAAGTCTATTGTCAGTCAAAACTGACCCATCAAAAATGAAATTACAACCAACCAAACTATGTGCAAACATACAAACCGAATGACTCATTCCCTTTTATTTCCTTTTACACAGGCTTAAAACCTGTATAGGCACGGTGTCCCTGTTGAATGTACGCACTTGCGTCTGGGTATCCACAGGATGGTCGTTTGTCCTCGTAAATTGTACCTTAGGGTCGAGGCTTCCGTTCGCGCCTATTTGCTACTTATCGCCCCTGATGGGTGTCTGTCTGTGCATAGTTAGTAAGATGTGATTTCATTAGGGACGAAGGCTAGAATTGACCATCTCTTTCGATGGATGTTTGGTTCTAGCCCGATCCTTTTTAGCTTTGTCTCAAGTTAAGGCACTCCGATTCATGTGAACCAGGAGCACCTCGCCACCGAAACGAGCACATCCCCAAGGTGCACCTATTCCGACATAACACACGCCTTCTTAAAGTGTATCAACTGGCATTTGATCCACTTAAAAAGTTGTGCAAGAATAAAGTTGCTAGAGGTCCTTGAGCTTTGCTTAGAGGCCTCGAAACAAGAAAAGATTCAAAAAAACACAAAAAATTTTACTCTGAAAATGGGCATGCATTCCCAAGAAGTGTTGCGACATCAACTTTCGCTCCACTCGGGTAAATCATGCTAAAGCAACCTCGAGGTTGATGGGTTCACCCAGAAACTCCAAGCCTTACCTCGGTAAGGTCACCTGTGGCCAATCCAATGGAGCTGTCAATGCCCCATAGGATTGGACACATTGTTTAGGCCTTCACTTTGTGTACTTCATGTCGATTATGAAGCATAGATCGATCACCCCGTTTCATGGAGCTGTCTGATTCAGATTAATACTCAACATCACCAATCTATAAATTCCCTCAAGAAGTAGATGATATCCCGGCTAGCGGGCTTACACTTTTTGTGATCATCGCAGTTATGCCCAGTAATGTCGCAATGCGCTTGGGGACTGTTAGCTTTGAGGTACAGATGATATCTCGAAATGAGAGGGCTTACGTATACTCTCCATCACCATGAATGTTTGAGAATTGAGTTGAACCAGGCGGACCCATCAAACGTGCCTTGGACCTCCTCGGATGTCTCTTGTCTTTGGCATCCAATCATTAGTGATCGAATACCAAAGAGGGGCATCTGTAGACACCCAAATTCGGCCCAAGGCGCGATCAGTCTGTGCTCCGAGAGAGATGTACCCCTGTGCTCCCGATGGTACCCTTGAACCCTTAGGAATCTATCCAAACCTTTAGGAATCACCTAAAACCCATTAGAACCATTCCCCCAACCCTTACAGATCACCCCTAAACCCTAGGATCCCTTCCCATACTCAATTTAAACCCTTCTGAGCATTTGATGGGAGGAGAGCTACAAATTTTTATGTAGACCACTGCTGAGGATGAGCCATATACCTTTGAAAAGAGGACTTCTCCAACTTTCCAAAGTGCTAAAGATCACCCAATTTGGACTTGTGGTTCAAAGGTTACAACCGATTGAAGTTTCACATAAAATAACAACTTTTGCTCAGGCGTATGTATTACATACGCCCAGCCAATTTGACCCCAGTTTGGTTAGGCCTATGTATTATATACGCCTGGCAATTTTGGGCCAAATTTGGTCGGGCGTATCTAATACATGCACCCAACATGGGGTGGCCCACCACAGGTACCCATCTTCTCAGATTCCCCCTGGTTTTCTTGAAAATTACTGTGCATAAGTTGGGCGTATGTAATATATACACCCAGCTTAGCTACACTATCTGTCATTAAATGCTTAAATTTCCTCCATCTGGTTTGACCCATTGACCATCCCCTTGGTTAAGGTGGGTGTCTTGAGATTGGTTGCACCCCCTTTGAGCTTATTGGCAACCCTTAAGTCACCCTTGGTCCATTGAAACCAATTTCCCAAACCTCTAAGACCCTAAAAACCTAGAAAACCTTAGATAGAGGATTACCTAATTGCTAAACCAATTAGCTCTTAAGTAACCCTCTAACCCACCTCTTCTCTATAAATAGAGAGGCCCCCCTCTTCCAAAAGGGTTGAAAAAATCAAGGTTGAAAAGATTAGGGTGAAAGCTTGAGTTAGGAGAGAGAGAGCCCTAGTGAGAGAAAGTTTTTTCTTATTCCTTCAACCAGAAATCCAGCATGCATAGATCATCCTTTTCAACCCTTTTCAACCATTAGATCACCCCTTTTAGTTAAGGCTTAGTCCCTAGCTTCATCCTACACTTCCTATCTACCAAATCCTAGCATTAGAACCTATTCTTCTACCGTTTATGTCATTCAAAGCCATCGGAGGCACGCCGAAGCACAGGTCTTCCACGGTGCAACAAGGGCCCATGAGCTCCGGCTCACCCCTCTCTTCCTCTACCTTCTTGGTGTTTCCTCCGTCCAAGGATTCAAGCCGTTACGCAGCCGAAATTTTGGTTTGGCTCAAAGCTTGATAGGACCATATTACCTTCGGGCAAGGGGACGCTCCGCCCATTTATTTTTATTTTTGGCCATAGATAGAGACCGCTACATGCGGGTTGATCGGGTGCTTAAACCCTTCCCGATCGATAACCGAAGCCCCTACCCTAGAGCCTTTGGCAAAGACCGGTAAATCTGAGTCATATTTAGCATTTCGATGCTTAAAATATTGATTTAAAGGTTTCCCGGGTCACCAAAAGCTCCGGGTGGCTACTCTACATTTTATTCCATCACGAGTGCATCGCCGCGACGGGTCCGAGAGGATCCATGCTCGCACAGTTGTATCTGAACTATACTTTCATCACGATTTCATCATGATTTATAAATCATTTTCTAAATTACTCTAGTATCATCATGCATACACATTCATCTACTGATCTATATTATGTCATCTAAATTGGTCTGATAATATTCCTAACAGAATCACATATGTCGGGTCGAACTGATCTTATCTAGTTGATCTTATCAAAATCATATATCACTCAAACTGAACTACCATATGCTCATACATCGAGCTGATCTGATCATAAGCATGCATTAAATTAAACTGAACTAGCATACTAGAACTGATCTAATCATAGGCATGCATTAATATAAACGGACTTAATATCATCACAGCAGACATTTATATTAAACTGACTAACATCATTACATCAGACATATAGCTTCACATGTATATACAATCAATATATCAAGTTTAACATGGTCTTGACCGAAAATAAGTATATATATAATAATGTACGATCCAAAATGCAAAGAAAAAACCAATTGTAATGTAGCAAGGTAAAATTCCCTATCTTAGCTCACACGCGACTTGTCACATATGCATGCACATTGAAACTGGATTCCTTGGTATGAGCTCGTCGTGTGCACCAACACCTATTGTTTATGTGTACCATTTTAGTATATTTATATGGTTTTCTGGGTCACCATAGACCTTACATAAATGCTCTATATGATTACTAGTCCTAAAAATTAATATACCATACATATACATAGACCAAAGGTACCTCAGAATACACACAAGTCAGACACAGGCTTGCCTCAAATTATCACTAACTTTAGACCTATTAAATGTTAGATTCATGAATTTGTTAATTCATGAAAGTTATAGGGCTCGTTGTCTCCTTTCCAACACATTAAGAATCATGCTAATCAAAGTTCAGGATCAAAAGTTATGACAAAATGCCGAATAGTGGTCTGAGCATAAGGTTGTCGCGGCATGCACCTTGCCTCGGCCAACTCACAGGCTTGCCTAGGCAAGCACCTTGCCTCAGCAAGTTCACAAACTTTCCTATGCAAGCACCTTGCCTCGGCAAGCTCACAAGCTTGCCTCAACAAGCTTGAATGCCAACATGTCGTGATGCCTTTTGGCACTTCTCTATCTCTTTTGACACTGGTATTAGGCTGGGTCTTTTGTATAATTATACATATAATATATTTCTTATATATTTTGCACAGAAAATTGAGTTTTCTTATTCATTTTAGTGCTGAAATTTCTATTTATTTCTATTAGACATATGGGTTCCGAAACCCATTGCAAACTGGTATCCCTTGTGCTGTCGATTCTGTCTCAGCGAATCGACACCACAGATGTATAATCTACCATAAATGTATATATTATCTAAACTAACTAATAAAACAAACCTAGTTTAGGGAATCTGTTCATTTACGACATACCTTTCGAAGGACTCGTGGTGACGATGCGATGACGTTGAGCGTGTGTCGACATCAGAGCTCGTAAGAATTCGGTCAGCAAGAAGACTCTGACAGCAATTGCCTTTAAAAGACGCTTACTCGAATCATAGGTCACACGGTGATTTATATTTCCGAAACCAAGGTTCGAATTCAATGGTTTGAAGAGATTAAATGGAGAAATGGGTTTCTAAAGCGAGCAGCAGAGTTTCATCTCTATAAGATTTTCTTTAATGGTTGAGCAGAGCAGGGATAGTTGCTAGGAGGATGTCCTTCAAAGCCCGAAGCAGGAAGAAGAAAGGAGCTGTTGTTGGTGAATTTTATAGTGGGTCTGTTTCCACTTTGCGTGCATGGAGTCTAATAGTGACTCATGCCCTCATGGAGTCTGCTGACGAAATTAGTATTACAAGCCTTATAAGGCTTGGCTTTTGTGAACTGCCATCATAAGCTTTTTATTGTATACCCATATAAGCCAAAATAGGCTAATCTTTTATACAAAGCTTATATACTAGTTAGGGTGTAAGGCTGGTTATTAAATTTAAGTGTAATCCTATTATACCAAAGTAAGTGTATGGGTTGGGGATAGAGCTTTAGTGTAAGTCTGCTACACTTAGTTTAGTTTAAGAACCTCAGATTCAGTGTAACTCTAATATACTAAGTGTATATATATAATAATATAAAACTTGAGTGTATTAGCTAATACACACCACTATATTTATATGGGATGGTCTAAATTTTAAGTGTATACTCAATACACTATATTTTAGTGCATTGAGGGCCGGGTATTACTAACAAACTTTACTGGGCCACTAAGGTTCTACTATTTAACAGTCATCATTAAAATTCTATATCAGTTCTTTGTGTCACGTTTTTGATACAAGACTGACCCTCATCGAGTTCATACCCGATATTGTCAAGATTAAAATGTGGCAGCTGTTGCACTCTCCCCTACTTAAGGAATTCTCGTCCTCGAAAATAAAAGAAGGCAGAGAAGTGAGATCAGATTCGGTTATATGTTGAAGGCATATCCCATTATAAGACAGAGTAAACATGACTAGATAAGAATGCATAATTAAATAACATATAACAGATTAAGAACAATATAAAGTAAATTGAATCAGGTGCAGTATCATGTGCCAATATATAATGCATCAAAATCTAATATCCATCTATTTCTCTACTTCTAATGTATACATAATTATACGGGCAATGCATAGGAAACTTTTATATATATCATATGCAGTAATTTATTCGAACAAATTTAATAACTGATGTACCTTAGGGAAATAAATGGGGATACTGAGCGCGAATATCAGCTTCATGTTCCCAGGTAGCCTCATGAGAACCGTGATTCTTCCATTGGAGCAATACGAATGGCATACATTTTGTGCTCAAGATTCAATCTGAGGATGAAATGCATAACTGAATTCCAACTTGGAACCCATTCCTTCTTGAAAACTCTACCAGAATCGGGAGGTATATAACGAATCGTGATCTGACACGATACTCACTTGTATTCCATGTAGTCTGACTATCTCTCTCAGATAGATGTCAGCCAATTTTGACGCTATATATCTCGTACTATAGGGTAAGAAATGTGCTAATTTGGTGAGACAATCTACGATCACCCAAATTGCATTGTAACCCTTCTGCGTACAAGGTAAGCCAAGGATAAAATCTATGGAAATGTTCTTCCATTTCCACTCTGGGATGGGCAGTGGCTGTAACAAACCAACAAGATGTTTATGTTCGACCTTCACTTGCTGACAGATCAAACATTTCATAATATGTTCCACCACTTCTCGTTTCAATCCATTCCACCAAAATGTCTTCTTCAGATCCTAATACATTTTCGTGCTACTTGGATGAATGACATAAGTTGACTTGTGAGCCTCTTTAAGAAGTTCATGACACAAGTCACTATTATTCTGGTACACATACTCGGCCTCAAAATAATAAGGACCCATTGTCCTTAATCAAAAAGTTTGATGGCGATAAGCTCTGCATCATGCATCTGGAGTTCTCTGATCCTATCGAAGAATGTGGATCATATCATAACAGTCGCAAGTAAGCCTCTAGTTGGTGTTGTCCTAATAGTGGCACTAGATGACACTATGTCATTGAGTAATTTCCATCTTTGTAACCGTGTCACAAGATGGGATAGTTGAGAAGATGACTTTCAACTTAGCGCATCAGCTACTACATATGCTTTGTCGAGATGGTACTGTATAGAATAGTTGTAGTCCTTCAAGAACTCCATCCATCTTCTCTACCTCATATTCAGCTCTTTTTGGGTAAAGAGATACCTGAGACTTTTGTGATCAATGAAAATCTTGAAGGTTTCACCATACAGGTAGTGCCCTCCAGATCTTCAACGTAAAAATGATCGCTTGTTAAGACCTGAAAAGTACCACTTTTCACCCCTTAACTTAACCTTTGATTAGACCCATAGCCACCTAATAAGTCCTTGTTAAGTTTTTTATGTAGGTAATAACCAGTAGTGAAATAAGGCCAAGAATCCTACTAAAGAGCCTGTTTTGGCACCAGAAGTCCCTCAGAAGGATGGACTCTGAATCCAGACATGAATGAGCCTCGTGCAGTCCAACTGAGCTTCCCAAGACTTTACAATAACTTCTCGCACAGTTGATTGACTAAAGAGCTTCAAAAACATAAACTCACGCAGCTCTCGCGAAGCTCATGAGTAGAACATCTCGTGCAATTCAAAGCAGACCACTCTCAACCTCGCGCAATTCGCTCACAGCGGTTGAGAAGAGAGAGCTTCAGGAGACTCCTCGCGCAGCTATCGCGCAGTGGCCGCGAGATGTAATTATCAGAAGAGAACTCCTCGCGTAGTTCTCCCGCCATTCAAGAAGAAAGCATCCTTGCGAAGCCAATGCCATCCTCCCGAAGATCAGTTAAGACCTAGAACCTCGTGCAATTCAGAACCCATTATAGCCTCGCGAGGTACCTCGCGAAGACCAGTAAAGAGAAGTTCTCGCGCTATTCAAATCTATCCTCACGAAGATCAACCCAGTGATTGCCGCGGCTACCTATGATTGCTCGAGCTCTAACCATGCGACATACGAAAGGCTACGATGTCTACTCTACCTCACTTGTGCACGAGAGCAAAACAAACCAAGCCAACCTCGCGACGGCTGAAGCTTCAATGTCAAACCATCCTCGCGAAGAGCAAGAGCTACCACACGACAAGTCTGGGAAATAATGGCTACCTAGCGAAGCTCTGAACCTCAAACATCCATCTCTTCAGTAGAGGACTTTCTGGGAATTTCCAGCGATTAGGGCATGCACTCCCATGCTCAAATCTTCGTACACACGCCCCAAGGCATCAAAGGATCACTATTCGGCTACGTGGCATCGTTAAAATTAGGGTTTTCTAACCCTAATGCGCCGTCACACCACTGCTATAAATACCCACACTTAGCTTAGGTTTAGGGGAGCTTAGACTTTCTTTTCTTTCTACATCCTGCAATAGCTGGGAACACGTCTCATTTTCTTGGAGACTTGATCTGAGATCTTTTTGTTTTTCTTTTTGTACTTGTAAGTAGTTTTCCTTTTCCTTTTCCTTCCCTCCATAGTCCAGCACCTGCTGGCTATATCTTTGTATGCATTTTGAACTAGATTAATGGAAGTTCTGTAATAGGATATGTACTTTGTGGGATTTATGTTTGAATGTGAGATGCTCTGTGCAAGGCTGCTGCCTTGTGATCCGCCATTGCTTTGGCTGTATTTCAAAGCAATGGAGGACTGATTCTAAGGGCCATTCAGATCCAAGTGACCTGTGTGTCTAGGCTATCATGGTCCTATACAGCCTTAGCCCCACCACAGGACCCACTAGATTTGAAATCCCCATGGGAGCTTGAGCTGGTAGCCTGATAACCATGGTGGTGGCAGTAATATTCTTGTTTTGTGTTGGGATCCGTGAGGAGGATAGCCTCTGGGATAGTCTGTGACCATTCAAGTGGACAGGTTATAGCCCTAGGGTGATTCTAATTCACCGATCCAAGGTGGATCCTTCTTCTTTACACCTGAGCTTGTAGAAGCCTGGTGGGAGATTGTACAGAGGCAGACTCCCCTGTACTGATATAGATCCGCCATCAGATGTTGGATCTGATCTGGTTATAGAGATTGTAGGCTTGTGACTGGACCATTGTAGCCTCACTCAAGCAGTGGACAGCTAGATCGAAGGTTGTACTCAATCGCTTGCTGGTTCTATGTGTCTGGGCTATGATGGTCCTATACAGCCTTAGCCCCACACATAGAGCTTTAGAGGTTGAGGTTCCCTATGGATTCTTGAGCTGGTAGCCTGGATGAAATAGTGCCTGTAATGATTTACTTGTTATGTTTTGACCCATCCCTGGATTGTGGTTCCCCTATGGGATAGTCTGTGACCATTTGAGTGGACAGGTTATAACCTTAAGGGTTGAGTCATGGCAGAGTGATGGGTTGAATCCTTTCTCCTCAGTGGTGATAATGTAGCCATTGGACAGGATTTTCATAACATCAGATCTGTATCTGAGTTACAAAACTCCTCTGATCTGGGCTCAATAACATACTTCTCACCCTTTTATATTTATTTTCCACACTCCATCCATCCTCTCAACCCCTTCTGTAGTTTAGACATTAGAGTACCTTGGAATACTTAGAATAAGTTACCTTAAACTCCCCTCCTCTTAGGACTGCCAAATCTGTAGTCAGATCTGGAGGGACTACTAGAGATGGCTCCTTTGGAGCTGTAGATTACCTTTCCCTGTGGGACAAACTCTTACTTATCAAAACTTGCTACAATGGACCCTGTATCTTGCAGGTCTAGGATTTCTTAGTTGTGCTGATTCCATCCCCTGTTTTACTCTTTCTTTGATTTTTAAATGACTTTTACCACCAACCAATAAAGCACAGCAACTGAGAGATTTCATAACAAGTTTTTGGCGCCGTTGTCGGGGACAGATGATCTATTAGTAGACCCTTAGTTTTTGTATTCCTAGTATTCTTTGCAAATGTGAATAATTGATACTGCTGACATAATTTTGAACCTTTCTTGCAGATCTAGACAACAGCAGTGAAGGACAGTTGGACTGCAATTAGAGCTTAGCTACCTCTGTTTGCAAACTCTCTGACTTTTAAAACTATGTCTATCTTTCTTAAAAAAATTTTCCTAGCAGTATCTAGGATAGTTTTGGATGTATTCTTTGAATAGCTGTAAATTAGTTAAATAAATGTGTTAATTGTATAGATATTCTTTTGCAATGTGCCTGCAAGAAGTTTTCCTTGCTGCTGGTGTGCTTGTATGCTAGGGAGGAGATCGCTCAACCCTACTTTAGAGCCTCTTAACCCTGAGTTAGAAAGGGGAAGGAGACTTAGAAGAGACAGGCACACCACAGGAGAGCCCCCAAGTGAATCTGTGACACCAATTATAGGTGAGGAACAACCCAGAACCCTCAAGGAGTTGAATGCTCCGGATGACTATAACTCACCTTTTAGCATTCAATTCCCTGATGTTCAGGGGAACTATGAAATCAAAACTTCAATCATCCAGATGCTGTCGTCTTTCCATGGGCTTGGCAAGGAGGACCCTTTCAAGCATATTGACCAGTTCTTTGCCTTGTGCACCACTTTTAATATCACTGGTTTGGGACCTGAGGCTACTAGGCTCAGACTCTTTCCCTTCTCTCTGAAGGATAGGGCCAGTACCTGGTTGACCACTCTTCCCAACAATAGCATTGCTTCATGGAAAGACCTGCAGACCAAGTTCCTGACCAAGTTCTTCCCTGAGACCAAAACTAGCTAGTTGAGGAAAGAGATTCTTACTTTTGCTCAATCCCCAACTGAGGATTTTAACCAGTCCTGGGATAGGTTTAAAGAAATGCTCAAACAATGCCCCCACCACAAGATCCCAGAGTGGCAGCTTGTACAAAGCTTCTACAATGGGATTGATGAGAAAAATAGAGATATGGTCGATGCCTCTTGTGGTGGATCCTACATGCACAAGACTGCTGAGGAGGCATGGGAATTGTTTGAGGTGATTAGTGAGAATGCTTTTCGAAAGCCATCCCTGGCAAGAACTGGTCAGGAAACTGAGTCAAAGGTGGGGCCTGCTGCTAGATCAAGAGGAAAAGTTTATGAGGTGTCTGGGAACAACGACCTGCAGCTGCAGATGGCAAACCTCTCTATGAAGTTTGACAAATTACTAACTGTGATGCAACCCAGAAGGGCTGCCCATGTGACGGAGGCATGTCTGATATGCCAGTCCCCACAGCACACAGTGGAGGAATGTCCATCTGCAGGGCAATTTCCTGAATTGGTTTTGGAACATGCTGCTGCTACTCAATCTTATGGCCAGTAACAATCTGGGGGCTACAATAGACAACCATATGGAAACCAGCACCAAAATGCAGGTTACCAATGAAGAGACCACCCAAATCTAAGGTGGAGGCAAGACAACTACATGCAGCCCCAGCAGATGTTGGCCCTACCACAAAGGCCACAGCAGCAATTCAATCAAGGGAATGCCCCTAGGTCTAACTTCCAGCACCATCAGCAGCCCCATCATCAACAAAATCAATTGGTCTTACCCCCTTCTCAACCTAGAAATACTTCTTTCGAGGACCAGGTCTTGACCTCACTGCAAAACTTGGGTTCCTTGGCTCAGACTGTGAATTCTCATGGTCAGAGCATCAAGAAGATGGAAGAGCAGCTTGGCCAACTAGCGAATACCTTAGCCAAAAGAGAAGAGGGAAGGTTGCCCAGTCAACCAGTGGTGAATCCCAAGGGCCAATTTTTGATTGGTGAAGGATCCTCAAACCCTGAAGGGGATCTTTCATTGAATTGATGATAAGAACTGTGCACCTTTGTATGATATGTACTTTACAGTTTAGAGGAAGTTGTAGTGATCTTGTTGGAATCTGAGTCTAGTGCTTTATGCCTACTTTTATTCCTGTTTCCCTTGTTTGCTAATTTCAAGTGATTGAATGATGATAGTATTATTTGAATGCTTTTCATGATGTGTGAATTTAATGCCTTGAGAGTATGGGAATTTTTTTTTTTTTTTTTTAATGTTTTATAATGCTTATGGGTGTCCCTGGAAGTGAGCCTGTGACAGAATCCACCCACAAAATAAAGGTCAAGACGCTGACTAGTGGGTGAGTGAATGCTAACTCTATTAAGCCATCGCGGGGTTCTGAATATTTGGTTTGGTCTCCTCTCGCGTAGTTCATAAAAAATTATTTTGCTTTGCTGTCGCGAGTTTCAGATATAGTTGGGTGGGCTGCCTCACGCAGTTTAAATGGACATCTAATCTTGTGACCCATTCATGCCTATCCAGCGAGCGGATATTTTCAAAGCGCGCCGAGCCTCGCGATATTTAAATCCCACCCCGCGCTGCTTTTCTTTACTGCTTTCTATTTCCTCTCCTCCCAGCAAAACCCTAGCTCCCACTCCTCTCAATCTCTCTCCTCCAGCATCCTGTCTACAGTTCATTGCTCACTTTGAAATTCTGGATTTTTGTTCTTAAAGCTTCCATCAACAGTTGCCCTCTGCTAGGAGCTCTTGCGATCTACCGTGCATCAAATTGAACAGAACCCTAACTTTTAGTGTAAGACTCAGCTCTTAATCTTTCCTTTCAAAATTTCAACTACACACTCACCAAGGAGAATCTTGATGGCTCCTAAAAGTGCACCTGTGAAGAGAGCCAGGGACCAGGCCACCGTGGAGCCTGCCCCTAAGAAAGCCAAGTCCTCTACGACACAACAAAAAGGGAAGGAGGTGGTTCCTGAGGTGGCTGCAAAAACACCTGATTACTCTACTCCCTCTGAGCTCCTCATTTCCATTCCCTTAGAGCCTGAAGCCATTTTTTATATATCTTTCTTTGAATCTGAGCCGTTGTCAGCACCTGCCATTGAGTTCTTGCGCAAGGCTGGTTTGTTCCCCTTGATGCAAATGATTCCTGCACTAGCCTATCCTAGGTTAGTGCAACTCTTTTACCAGCACCTTAGGGTCATACCAGACACACATGGGCAGCCAGGCCTCCTTGTGTTAGTTGACAATTTTGAGATGCTGCTTAACCCAGCGTTGATTGCTGAAGTCATGGGCATCCCAGCCATTTTTTATCCCAGCTGCAGTTATGGTGCCCCTGTGAGTGCCCCCCTTGATACCATTGCCCAGGCCATTACCAGAGACTCCATCAGAAGAAGAGATTTGGATCCCAAGCTGTTGTTCATCGATCAAGTGCTAAGGAAGAATATCTACTGCTTCGGCCATCAGCAAGAGAGGAGGACACCAATTGCTGATGCTCTCTATTCCTTCTCTCTGGGCCACAGATTTAATGCTGCATGGCTGATTTTTGAGGCCATGAAAGATATGATGGTGAAGCTTGGGCTGCAAAAGAAGATCCACACTCTCCCCTATGGAAGACTTATCACCAAACTACTTCTGAAGGGAGGGTACAGGATACCAGTGGGGGAGTTATCTGCTGACCTCACTCCCACCACTTTTGCCAAAAGACAATGGAAGATCAGCAGAAGTCTAATGGATCCCCAGAAGAAGAAGAAGAAGGCTAAAGCTCAGGTTGTTTCTGAGCAAGGAGAGGGAGCTGTTGTGGCAAAGGCCACCCCTGCCCCCAAAAAGAAGGCTAAAGCCCCTGCTCTAAAGAAGGTGGTGCGAGCTTCTGTCGCCTCTGCTTCTGCAGTCATACCTCCTTCCACCACACTTGCCTCTCCATTAGTTTCTTCACCTATTCCATCTCTCCCTTTCCCTCTCTTATCTCCCTTTTCCATTCCACCTCCCACTGTGATTTGTTCCTGGGTGGAAAGTGTTGAACCCCATGACAACACTCCCCCTTCACCCACCTTACCTCAATACACAGCCCCAGTATCTCCAACATCATTTGACCTCAACCCTGACAGTCCTCCCTTGATAATATACCTTAAAAAGAAAACCTCTCACACAACCCCTGCCTTATCTTTACCTACTCCCACCTCCCCTGTCATTCCAACAGACACACCCCATATCGACCAACCCTTAGTCCAACCCCTCCCAACTACATCTTCACTCCACGATCTTGACTTTAACCTAGCCACCACTTCCGGGTATCAAGCCTTCATGACTACCTTGCTTGATACCTTGCCCACCCATGACATCCCTCTCCCAGATTCCCCACTCCCTTCCCCACATCACTCACCAGACCTTTCATCTTCTCCCCCTACAACTTTCCATCATGCCCCCACTTCCCCGTTCCAACCTGTTCCCTCCTATCCTCATACTCCCCCCCAACCAACCTCAGATACCCTTACCCATATTCTTTCCCTCATACATGACCTCCAGACCCAGCTATCCACCACAACACAGACACAAGTCCAAATGCAGACTGACATAACCAACATACAATCCACCCTTCAAACATTGACAAACTCACCAATCTCTACACAACCCCCTTCCACCTCTAACTCCACAGTTACACCATCCCTCACCCAATTAGACCTATCTACACCCTTCACACTCCATGACACCATACCCCACCACTCCTTCCCCACTCTACCTGTCATTCCCCCACTAATATTACCTCCCCCATAATTTACCAACACTGCTACCCAAACAGATCCCATTCCCTTCCCATCCACCTTTCCCATTCAACCCCACCACTTCCATTTCGACCCTTCAGCATTCCTTTCTTCCCTTACCCAGAACCATCCACATCCACTGACCTTCCTTCATTCCACTTTCCACCCATACCTTCCATTCCACCTCTTCTGCCACCCCCTCCTCAATTCACTGACCATTCAACACAGACTATCCCAGCCACTTCCTCCCCTCCTCTTGATTTCATCCCTCCAACACCCACTCTTCCCCCCAGGATCACTCACTTTCTACTTCTTCCACTCCATTTCTACCCATCTTACCCAGACACTCCTATTACACCCCTCCCTACTTCACCCTCCTCCATGCCATGAGGGACAATGCCTATATCAAGAGGGATGTTCTCAATGGTATGGCCCAACTCCGACAAGCCATCGAATACCCATTGCTACAGAAAATGAGTGATTTGAAGCTTGCTCACAGCGAGCAGCTAAGAGATATTTCCAAGGGGTGGGAGGCAATTTTGGAGACACTCAATGCGAACAAGGCTACGATAACTTATTACAGAATGACTACTGAGATTGAAAAGGCCAATGCAGAAAGGGCGAAAATGCACAACAGGTTATTAGAAAGGAAACTGAACAATGCTCAAGAGATCAACCGACTCAGTAAGGAGCTTGCGGATACCAATCTCCTGTGGGCTAACAAGAAAATTGAGATTTTGGAACAGAGGGTTGCCTTCCTACTATCCCAACCAATACAGGCCACCCCTCTCGCCACAGCACCCCCTGAGGCCCCATCCTCTTCCACACAACCTAGCCCATCTTCTTCCACTCCCCCTGCCCCTACACCTACAAAACCTATTCCCCCACCTCCTACAGCCCCAACTCAGGTACCTCCTCCTATTCCTCATCAAATGCCTACTACAGTACCTACACAACCTGTTGCTCCTGCTAAAGTCCCTAATACAGCTCCTACTCCTATCTCAGTGCCCCCCCTGTTCCCTCTCCTGCTCCCAAAAGAAAACGCACTCCTTCCAAGAAAACTCCCACTTCCAAAAGAGCCACTGCAGCCCAAAAAGGAAAAAGGTCAGCCCCTCCATCCCCACCTCCAAAGGTCACCAGAGCTTCTGCTCAGGATGATCCCCATGGTTGCCTTCTTTCCAAAGAGGAACACCGACAGGCTGTTGCTGCCCTTGGATTGGATCCCACTGAGCTTTTTCTTCTGACTCAGACTCTGATTCCGCACCACCTAGGGATCCCAATGCCCAACCTACTGTTGCTGCTCCCTCATCCAGCCCTACTGAACAATCTTATCCTCAGCATAGGAAGGTTGCTGCCAAGAGGACTACTCCCCCAACTGCCTCTTTGAAAATCGGAAAAGACAAATCGGCCCAATCTGAGGAGGCACAACCAATAAGCCAGCCAGTGAAAGGGAAGAGCCCTACCATTCCTGCTGTAAAAGAATAAGACAAATCTTCTGTGGCTCCCCCTAAGCTTGCAAAAGGGAAAAGTCCTCTCCTGCCTCAGGTGAAAGCAAAAGCTAAATCCCCTGTTGTCCCTCCTGAGCCAGCACAAGCCCAATCCCCTCTTATTCCCCCTCCGACTCAGCAAGGACAAGCCTCCAAAGGGACGAGCTCCAAAGGTAAGGGCCCCAAAGGAAAATCTCCCACCAAACCCCCGGAGCCAATCACTGATAAATCTTTCGAGATCCCTCCTGAACCAAAGAGGAAAAAAATGAGGGTCAAGGCACCATCTATACCCAAAATTGCCGACCAAAGAAAGGCAGAGAGAGAACGAAGAAAGAAAGAGGAGGAGGCTTACCTTCAAGAACATGCCAAAAAGATGGGTTGGGACAAGTTTTGAGCCAGATTTTGACTAGATTGTACCTAGGATTTTATCTGTTGTGCACTCTTTTGCTTCTGTTTTCTTGTAGTTTGTACACTTCTCATTTCTAATAGACTTTATTCCCATGTCATTACTATCTTGCTTTGTCTGTTGTGTGTTTTGTTTCTTGTTCTGGTCTTTTATGCTTTAATAAATCTATTGTACAGACACCTTTCCACCAGTGAGGACACTGCTCCTCATAGGTTTGGGGGTGTGGCAGGCAGACCCTGCCAATGGAATAGTTGACCTAAGTGCAGCAAACTCATCTGAGTAATATGGAAATGGACCTCTGTTCACTTAAAGAATCATGAAAATAAGAAATTTAAAATTTCTGCAAACTTTTGACATTATAAACTTTTAATATTCCACATTTCCATGTTAATATCACCAAGTAAACTTACTTGTATCAGCACTTAGTGAATCAGTAGAGAGAGAAAAAGGTGAGGACATACTTAAAAGTTCAAAGGAAGACCATAACTAGTGAGAATTGGGCCTATATAAAAAATTTTCCATCTTTGGAGTAACCAAGGCAACCTTTCTAGTTCTAAGGACTGACTGAGTCATTGTGCTCACTAGAATTTAGGTAACTCCAAGTTGAAACAACTGACAGTACTCATGAGACTTAGGAAAGGATCAAGGCCTTCTCTTAGACAGTTTGAGCCTAACAAGACCAACCCTTAAGCAACTGCCCTTGTCCATACCCCCTTTGAGCTTTAAATCCTAAATTTCTTCAAAATACACCTGAGTACTTGAACCTAAACCTACGAACCTGCTTCAGTCTACCCTCACTCTGAGAATTCAGAAGGTAAAGGAGAAAAGGTTGGAAGTGGACTAGCTATGGTCAACATTAAGTGAATGGGAGGAAATACCTCAAATCCGGCAGTATGGCAACTGAGAACATAGTGGCATTTCTGAAAAGCTGAAACAAAAATAAAAAGAAGAAAATTCCATCAAAAAGAAATAAAAATAATAATGAAGAGGAGTAAGGGAGGAGTCAAGAGGAATTTTCACTGGAGAATCAAAATCAAGAGGAGAAACTGATCACTTCAAATCTAAAAATCTCAAAGAAGATGAAGGGAGCTGAATTCAAGAAGGGGAAGTCATGAATCACCTCTGTCAACTACTGATTTCTCAATTTTGAACCCTTTCTCAACCCTCCATTCTTTCAACACCACTCCATAAGCCACATTACAGCCCAGTTAAAAGCCCTTGTGATCCAAAGTTGAGTGAGCTATCATGTGAAGATAAAGAGTTATCCAATCTATGGTGAGGAACTGCCAATGATGTCAGCACTTAAGAACTCTGCCTATGCTCATGCTTACAAACCCATTTGGGGGATGTAACTGCTCTTGAGCCTATGAAAAAATGAACCCCTCAACAAAACCCTCATGAGAGTATGCCCTGCAAAGTTTTTGGGTCTGAACTTGAATGCACTATGTATGACCTTAACCTAATTTTTGATCTGAGGATGGGCTCGGTCTTACACTTGTATGCGATTGTAAATGGATTGGAAATGCGAGCATTCATGAGAAGTTTATGTCATTTAAATTCATCGTGCAACCAATGAATTAAATTTCTTGTATGATTAATGATTCAAGAGTAAACTAAGTCTATCCCTTGACTGCCCACTGGATGATATTGCACTTTTGTTAACTGTTTCATTGAAGTAGTTTGTGGGTGTCTTCACTGAAAACCCTCAGGAGACTTCACTCCTCCACTAGGGATCACCTAGGGGTTTAAAAGGCTTGGTACATATGCTAAATGTATCTGTGCTCCCTACGAAAGTGGCATTTAATTTTTATGGTAGGTTTAATGTAGCTTTGCTAAGGGACTAGCAAAGATTAGGTTTGGGGGTGTGTTAAGACCTGAAAAGTACCACTTTTCACCCTTTAACTTAACCTTTGATTAGACCCATAGCCACCTAATAAGTCCTTGTTAAGTGTTTTATGTATGTAATAACCAGCAGTGAAATAAGGCCAAGAATCCTGCTAAAGAGCCTGTTTTGGCACCAGAAGTCCCTCAGAAGGATGGACTCTGAATCCAGACCTGAAATGAGCCTCATGGATCAAATTGAGCTTCCCAAGACTTTACAACAACTTCTCGCACAGTTGATTGACTAAAGAGCTTCAGAAACATAAACTCGCACAGCTCTCGCGAAGCTAAAGAGTAGAACATCTCACGCAGTTCAAGGCAGACCTCTCTCAACCTCACTCACAACGGCTGAGAAGAGAGAGCTTCAGGAGACTCCTCGCACAGTGGCCGCGGGATGCAATTATCAGAAGAGAACTCCTCGCGCAGTTCTCACACCATTTAAGAAGAAAGCATCCTTGCGAAGGCAATGCCATCCTCGCGAAGATCAGTTAAGACCTGGAACCTCGCGTAGTTCAGAACCCATTATAGCCTCCCGAGGCACCTCACGAAGGCCAGTAAAGAGAAGTTCTCGCGCTATTCAAATCTATCCTCGCGAAGATCAACCCAGTGATCGCACAGCTACCTCGTGACTGCTCGAGCTCCAACCCCGCGACATCTGAGGCTCTGATGTCTACTCAACCTCGCGACTGCCTGAAGAGCAAACCAAGCCAACCTCGCAACGGCTGAAGCTCCAATGCCAAACCATCCTCACGAAGAGCAAGAGCTACCATGCGACAAGTCTGGGAAACAATGGCTACCTAGCGAAGCTCTGAACCTCAAACATCCATCTCTTCAGTAGAGGACTTTCTGCGAATTTCCAGCGATTAGGGCATGCACTCCCACGCTCAAATCTCTATGCACATGCCCCAAGGCATCAAATGATCACTATTCGGCCACGTGGCATCGTTAAAATTAGGGTTTCCTAACCCTAATGCGCCGCCACACCACTGCTATAAATACCCACACTTAGCTTAGGTTTAGGGGAGCTTAGACTTTCTTTTCTTTCTACATCCTGGAATAGCTGGGAACACGTCTCATTTTCTTGGAGACTTGATCTGAGATTGTTTGGTTTTTATTTTTGTAGTTGTAAGTAGTTTTCCTTTTTTTCCTTTCCTCCATAGTCCAGCACTTGTTGGCTATGTCTTTGTATGCATTTTGAACTAGATTAATGGAAGTTCTGTAATAGGATCTGTACTTTGTGGGATTTGTGTTTGAATGTGAGATGCTCTGTGCAAGGCTGTTGCCTTGTGATCCGCCATTGCTTTGGTTGTATTTCAAAGCAATGGAGGACTGATTCTAAGGGCCATTCAGATCCAAGTGATCTGTGTGTCTGGGCTATCATGGTCCTATACAGCCTTAGCCCCACCACAGGACCCACTAGATTTGAAATCCCCATGGGAGCTTGAGCTGGTAGCCTAATAACCATGGTGGTGGCAGTAATATTCTTGTTTTGTCTTGGGATCCGTGAGGAGGATAGCCTCTGGGATAGTGTGTGACCATTCAAGTGGACATGTTATAGCCCTAGGGTGATTCTAATTCACCGATCTAAGGTGGATCCTTCTTCTTTACACCTGAGCTTGTAGAAGCCTGGTGGGAGATTGTACAAGGACTCAGATCGATATAGATCCGCCATCAGATGTTGGATCTGATCTGGTTATAGAGATTGTAGGCTTATGACTGGACCATTGTAGCCTCACTCAAGCAATGGACAGCTAGATCGAAGGTTGTACTCAATCGCTTGCTGGTTCTATGTGTCTGGGTTATCATGGTCCTATACAGCCTTAGCCCCACACATAGAGCTTTAGAGGTTGAGGTTCCCTATGGATTCTTGAGCTGGTAGCCTGGATGAAATAGTGCCTGCAATGATTTACTTGTTATGTTTTGACCCATCCCTGGATTGTGGTTCCCCTATGGGATAGTCTGTGACCATTTGAGTGAACAGGTTATAACCTTAAGGGTTGAGTCATGGCAGAGTGATGGGTTGAATCCTTTCTCCTCAGTGGTGATAATGTAGCCATTGGACAGGATTTCTATAACATCGAAATTGAATCTGAGTTATAAAACTCCTCTTATCTGGGCTCAATAACATACTTCTCACCCTTTTATATTTATTTTCCACACTCCATCCACCCTCTCAACCCCTTTTGTAGTTTAGACATTAGAGTACCTTAGAATACTTGGAATAAGTGACCTTAAACTCCCCTCCTCTTAGGACTGCCAAATTTGTAGTCAGATCTGGAGGGACTACTAGAGATGGCTCCTTTGGAGCTGTAGATCACCTTTCCCTGTGGGACAAACTCTTACTTATCAAAACTTGCTACAATGGACCCTGTATCTTGCAGGTCTAGGATTTCTTAGTTGTGCTGATTCCATCCCCTGTTTTACTCTTTCTTTGATTTTTAAATGACTTTTATCACCAACCAATAAAGCACTGCAACTGAGAGATTTCGCAACATCGCTACTAACTATAGGTCATGAGTGGGGTAGTTCTTCTCGCGATCTTTCAACTATCAGAAACCATATGAAATCACACGTTCTCTCTGATTCAATACACACCATAACCCACTATACGAGGCATCATTGAATGTAACAAAGCCTCCACTGCCTAACGGTATTACGAGAACTGGTGCTGAAGTGAGTCTTCGTTTTAATTCTTAGAAACTTTGCTCACATGCCTCATTCCACTAGAATTTGACATTCTTTCGAGTGAGCTGCGTGAGTGGTCCAGCAAGCTTCAAAAACCCTTCAACAGATCATCAGTAATATCCTGCAAGACCTAGAAAGCTTCTGATCTCAGTTTCGATTTATGGCTACTTCCATTGCACTACAGCCTTTATCTTTGTACAATCAGCAGTATTACCGACTTCGAAAATGACATAGCCCAGAAAACTGACTTGATTCAACTAGAAGTCACATTTACTGAACTTGACAGATAGCTGAGAATCTCGCGAGATCTGTAAAGCAAACCGCAGATGACTTTCATGCTCTACTTTTGTCTTTGAGTAGATGAGAATATCGTCAATGAATACTACGATACACTAATCTAAGACTTGAAGACTCGATCCATCAAGTCCATAAAGAATGCAAGAGAATTGGGCAGCCCAAAGGGCATGACAAGAAACTCGTAATGACCATATCGTGTTCAAAAGGCTATTTTCAAAATATCTTCAGCTTTCACTTTCATCTGGTGATACCCTTATCGTAAGTCAATCTTTGTAAACCATCGTGCTCCTTGTAACTGATCAAAGAGATCATCGATTCTGAGGAGCGGATAATGATTCTTAATTGTCAGTTTATTTAATTGACAATAGTCAATGCAAAGACGCATTGACCATCTTTCTTCTTCATGAACAATATCAGTGCGCCCAACAAAGACACACTTGGTCTGATAAACCCTTTATCAAGAAGCTCGTGCAACTGCTTCTTGAGTTCTTTTAGCTCCGCAGGTTCCATTCGATACGGCGCCTTTGATACCAGCTCGGTACCCGGGGCTAACTCAATGGCAAATTCCACTTCCCTGTCAAGCAGTAATCTTGGCAGCTCATCAGGGAAGACATCAGGGAATTCACAAGCAATCAGAACATTAGAAAGTTAAGCTTTCTTCTCCATCTAATCGTGACTCTGAATAAAAGTGAGATACCCTTGAGCACCTTTATCGAGTAATTGTCATGCTCGGATCGCTGAGATGAAGGGAATTATAGCTAACTGTACTCCAAAAACAATCTAGCTGATTTCCTTCCTTGAGGTCGAAAAGTGACAATCTTCTTTCGACAATCAACATTCGCTTGATGATTGAACAACCAATCCATGCCAAGGATTATGTTGAATCCTTACATATCGTGTAAGATCAAGTCGACTACTGCTTCGTATTCCCAGTAATCGTTGATCAGGACTATAATGCATCAATATACAATGTCAGTCGTGACAGATTATCCAGTCGGAATGGACACATCTAAAATAAAGTCGAGAGATTCTGGGGTAGCTCTCAATTTTCCCAACTTTTTTGCAAACCGTGGTCTGAAAAATGAATGTGTCGATCCAAGATCTACCAATACTTGTGCCTCAAGGTACCTAAGATATATATTTACTAATGTTAGCTACATTATTTCTACTTACTAAACTATACATCTATCATTTCTATATTGATAAAAAAAACAACACTTATACGAAATGCACATATAAATTGAACTAGATTATTTAAATAACTTGTACCGAAAAATTCATTTACCTTGAATGATGTCATTGTTGGTTTGGGCACCTTGTGCCAACACAGCATAAGTTCGGCCTTGTACCATAGGCCATACAAATCATAGAACTGGTCCTGCCTTTGATGTCGTCCCCACCATCTCTAGACAATCCTTGATCCTATGTCCCATTTTTTCCACAACGAAAACATGCACCAGACGCTTTTCGGCATGCATCGGTCTTGTGTGCCTTACCACACTTCCCACAGACCTCGGTTGAAGCTGCCAATGAAACTACATAGGAACTGGTGCGAGAAACTGCCGGTCATGCTCGTGAAACTTGAGACATAGACTGGGCAAGCTAGTGTAACGGTTGTGGAATCTGAGGTGGTAACGCTGCTAGAGTATAAGGCCGTGTATAAGCTACTGCAACGGGTCAAAATGCTGGTTGCATAGAAAATCGTGGTTGCTTACTGGAACGACCGGGACTAGAACTAACCGACTGATATGGAGCTTTTCTCATTCTATTTTTCTCTTCTCTCCGTTTATACATGCTTTCCACATCAATCTCTGCTATAAGGGCTAATCGCATCACATGTGCATATGTTGTTGCCTGAAAAAACAAAATTCTTTCCTTGATCAGGGGCTTAACCCTCTCAAACTTCTGGGTTTTCATGAGCTCCATGGCGACGAGCAATGGTGCAAAGCAAGAGAGACGCGTAAATTATGCCTCATATTTCCTAACAATCATTGAACCCTACACGAAGGTCGCAAACTGGACCTCCATCCGGTAGCGTTCAGGTACCGGGAAATATGTCTCATTGAAGGTTTCGGTAAATTCTGCCCACGTCCAAGGTCTCTAGGTACTCTTGTCCATTCTAGACTACCACCAGGTATCTGCTTCACCTTCCAATTTATAGGCTGCCCAGCTTACCTTTTCGACCTCGGTGCATGTAACCCTATGTAGCGCCTTATCAATCTGTGTTAGCCATTTCTCAGCCTCCATTGGGTCGTGCTGACCATAGAAACTAGGCGGTCAGAATTGTACAAACTCCTGAAAAACTTATGGGGGTCTTCTCACAGCTAGCATAGCCATGGTGTTCATCATGGTTTTTAATCAGCTGAGGATTCTGTCCCGCATTCTGATTGACGCAGGGAACAGGACCCATCTGATTCACATTTTCTACGAGCGGAGTATGCTCTACAACATTCTCCATGGTAGTCTGGTTCTCTGCCATATTCACATCTTCTCCGTGTCCTGATGCATTGTCGTGCTCATAGCCTGCCACTGGAATAGCATTAGCCCCTGTGCGATGGGGTAATGGTGGTCTACCCCGTCTACCTCGTCTTGGAGGCATCGTAACCTATTATGATCAAGCAACACTTAATCAGATATACATAGACTCGACCTATACCCTAACACTGAATAAACATCATATGTCTTACCATATGTCCGCGCCAGAGAATTAAGTCTCCAAAAGACTTCACGTAGGGCTTTGATACCACCTGTGACAACCTGACTTTTCTCATTTTCGTATATAGGAAAGGTTACATCATCGGATCACCTAGCATGATACTTGTCATACAAGTGCATCATGTACAAAGTGTTACAATTGCGAAAGCGTAAGATTAACTCTGCTAAAGAGAACATATGGCATCTACCTGATATTCATT
This sequence comes from Chloranthus sessilifolius, assembly GCA_021018995.1. Taxonomy (NCBI): domain Eukaryota; kingdom Viridiplantae; phylum Streptophyta; class Magnoliopsida; order Chloranthales; family Chloranthaceae; genus Chloranthus; species Chloranthus sessilifolius. Next base: position 64,408,235 of record CM037586.1, read on the forward strand.
TACTGTCTAAAAGTAATAATATATACAACAAGATGATATAAACTAAAAACCATATATAGCTTTCCACCGATAACGGCCATCCGTTATCTAAACAATGGAAAGAACACCTATACATGAAATATTGAGTATCTCAAAAACATACTACTATTTATACAAATTTAGTGTTTAAAAACAATTATCTCTCTCTCTCAAACCTATTTAGGAAAGAAGTTCTTAGCAAAACCTTCCTCCTCATCCTCCTTGTCCTCCTTAGGCTAGTAGGTAGGATCAGCCTCGTGCTCAGGGTGGTTCACGGTCTATATCTGCAGCTAAGACATAAAGTCGTAGGATGAGTTATCATCAAAGCTCAACAGGAAAATTTATAGTGCTACATTATATGTTAGATTTCCAAGTTACTTCTAGTTGCATAAATTTCAAACTGCGGCAATTTTATCTTATTTAGTTTAGTAACAAGTAGCATTTAGCATAAACAAGCACTACATCATGCAAATCTGAACAAGAAATAAATCATACAAAATAGTAATCATGCTGACAGATTCATGTTGAATATATACGATGAATCATGCTTCATTTTGAACAAATACAAGGAATCATACTGACAAGGAATCATGCTGAAACAACACATCAAACTGAACAAAGAATCAAGCTTTCGAGATCAATTGTCTAACCCTAGAGCTATGTTAACAGGGTCACTAGCACCGAGAAATCAAGCCTTTGAGCTATGTTATCAAGGTCACTTGATACGTGACGAGTCAAGCCCCTGAGCTAAGTTAGCAAGATCATTTGGTACAAGACAAGTCAAGTCCCTGACCTAAGATGAGTCAAGCTCCCAAGTTAGCGGGATCACTTGCCAAGCTCCCGAGTTAACGGGATCACTTGTTTCACGATGAGAAAAAAATGTATACATGATATCAAGTATAACAGGACATGAGAAATGCATGGTAACATGTATGCGAGCACTTCATGAACAGATATCATATAGTAAAACTGATTTGAATAACTGAACTCACATGATCATATATAATTGCAACTAGCATAATCATTGATAATCATGTATCCAAGCTAAACTAGCATCATAATAATGCAAAGCATATGTCGAGTCTGAAGTTCTTCTCATCAATATACAATACTATAAACTGATCTAACACCATCACTCATAGGCATACATCGAGAAGTAGCATATAATCAAAAACTAAGCTAGCATGTGCATACATTATTATACGTATCTGAACTATACTTTCATCACGATTTATAAATCTTTTTCTAAATTATTCTAGTATCATCATGCATACACATTCATCTGCTGATCTATATCTTGTCATCTAAATTGGTCTGACAATATTTCTAACAGAATCACATATGTCGGGTCTAACTAATCTTATCGAGCTGATCTTATCAAAATCATATATCACTCAAACTGAACTACCATATGCTCATACATCGAGCTGATCTGATCGTAAGCATGCATCAAATTAAACTAAACTAGCATACTCGAGTTGATCTAATCATAAGCATGCATTAATATAAACGAACTTAATATCATCACAGCAGACGTATATATTAAACTGACTAACATCATTAAATCAGATGTATAGCTTCACATGTATATACAATCAATATGTCAAGTTTAGCATGGTCTTGACTGAAAATAACTATATATATAATAATGTACGATCAAAAATACAAGGGAGAAACCAATTATAACGTAGCAAGGTAAAATTCCCTACCTTAGCTCACACGCGACTTGTTACGTATGCATGCACATTCAAACTAGATTCCTTGGTATGATCTCGTCGTGTCCACCAACACCTATCATTTATGTGTACCATTTTAGTATATTTATATGGTTTTCTGGATCACCATAGACCTTACATAAATACTTTACATGATCACTAGTCCTTAAAATTAATATACCATATATATACATAGACCAAAGGTACCTCAAGATACGCACAAGCTAGACACAGGCTTGCCTTAACTTGTCACTAACTTTTTACCCATTAAATGATAGATTCATGAATTTGTTAATCTATGAAAGTTATAAGGCTCATTGTCCCCTTTCCAATGCATCAAAAATAATGCCCATCGGAATACGGGGTTAAAAGTTATGACCGAAATGCCGAATAGTGGTTTAAGCATAAGGTTTCCGTGGCAAGCACCTTGCCTCGGCCAGCTCACAGGCTTTCCTAGGCAAGCACCTTGCCTCGGCAAGCTCACAAACTTGCCTAGGCAAGAACCTTGCCTCAGTAAGCTCACAAACTTACCTAGGCAAGCACCTTGCCTCGGCACGATCACAAGCTTGCCTTAGCAAGGCTGAATGCCAACATGCCGTGGTGCCTTTTGGCACTTCTCTATCTCTTTTGACTCAGGCATTTGGCTGGGTCTTTTGTATAATTATACATATAATATATTTCTTATATGTGTTGCACAAAAAATTGAGTTTTCTTATTCATTTTAGTGTTGAAATTTTGATGTATTTCTATTAGATATATGGGTTCCAAAACCCATTGCAAACTGGTATCCCTTGTGCTGTCGATTCGGTCTCAGGGAATCGACACCGCAAATGTATAATTTACCACAAATGTATATATTATATAAACTAACTAATGAAACGAACCTAGTTTAGGGAATCTGTTCGTGTACGCCATACCTTTCGGAGGACTCGTGCTGACGATGTGATGACGTCGAGCGTGTGTCGGCATCGGAGCTCGTAAGAACTTGGTAAGCAAGAAGTCTTTGACAGCGATTGCCTTTAAAAGACTCTTACTTGAATCGCAAGTCACACGGTGATTTATATTTTCGAAACCAAGGTTCGAATTCAATGGTTTGAAGAGATTAACTGGAGAAATGGGTTTGTAAAGTTAGCAGCAGAGTTTCATCTCTATAAGATTTGCTTTAATGGTTGAGCAAAGCAGGGTATGGTTGCTAGGAGGATGTCCTTCAAAACCCGAAGCAGAAAGAAGAAAGGAGCTGTTGTTGGTGAATTTTATAGTGGATTTGTTTCCACTTTGCGTGCATGGAGTCTGACTGTGACTCATGCCCTCGTGGAGTCTGCTAGCGGAATTAGTATTACAAGCCTTATAAGGCATGGCTTTTGTGAACTGTCATCATAAGCTTTTTATTGTATACCCATATAAGCCAAAACAGGTTTATCTTTTGTACAAAGCTTATATACTAGTTAGGGTGTAAGGCTGGTTATTAAATTTAAGTGTAATCCTGTTACACCAAAGTAAGTGTATGGACTGGGGATAGAGCTTTAGTGTAAGTCTACTACACTTAGTTTAGTTTAAGAACCTGAGATTTAGTGTAACTCCAATATACTAAGTCTATATATATACTAATATAAAACTTGAGTGTATTAGCTAATACACACCATTATATCTATATGGGATGGTCTAAATTTTAAGCGTATACTCAATAAACTATATTTTAGTGAATTGAGGGCCAGGTTTTACTAACAAACTTTACTGGGCCACTAAGGTTCCACTATTTAGCAGTCATCAGTAAAATTTTAAATCAGTTCTTTATGTCACATTTTTTACACAAGCCTGACCCTCCTCGAGTTCATACTCGGTATTGTCAAGATAAAAATGTTGCTATTGTTACACGAGTAGATCTCGACAAGATGAAATGAGGCCCTTTTAAGTGCTCGAGTAGCTTCAGACAGCAGCTCAACAGGTTCATCAAAGCCACTCGACAACTAAAATAGGAGCAATAAAGTGCTCGAGTAGTTCCTTCTCCAACTTTGCAGCTGCTCGAGTAGATCAAATGCATGGGTTTCAGTTGCTCGACATCATTAAGTGGCTTCAGACATCCTCTTGACAGGCTCAATGCACTCATCAAGCAGATGATCTTCAAGGCTTTGAACTGCTTGATATCACTTGCAGAGGCTCGACACCATTAATTTACAGCAGTAGCAACATTTGTAGGTGGTATGCTCTTGAGTATGTGGTGTAGTGGTTGTTTGGCTAGTGCAGTAGCATTTGCATGAGTTGTTGATCTCCTAGGTTGAATGTGCCTTTACTGAACTTGCATGAGTCTCCTCAAATGGTGCAATGCAGCAGCTTGGGCATCTTGATATGGTTTCAATACAGCAACAACAACAACTTGATTTTTAGGCATGAGGTTTCAGCTGTGCCACTTGAATGCATGAACATTTTAGCCATATCTTCAGCTGCTCGAGTGTGGAATTTCTTAGTGTGCAAGCTGTTGTAATGTGCCACTTGGGCTGCTGCTCTATTTAATTCACTGCAGCAGCACTCCATAACTTTGGCTCCACCACTCACCCTTGATAGGCCTTCTAAGATCCCAATGCATGCAGAACAACCCCAATGGTGTGAACCACCATGGTGCATTCATTGTAAACTCATCAGCTCCTTAGCTTAACACAAAAGTCCTTCTTGGCTTGGAAATGACGGATTGCAGCACTAAACCCATACTTTCCTGTTATCTACACAAACACACTTAAAAGTCATTATTAAGTAGCTCAAAGGTCTATCAAAGGCCAGGTTAAGGAGTGAAAAGTGGTACTTTTTAGAGATTAACAACTGGTGCCCCATGTGCTGCAGACGTTCTGAAAATTCCCCCGAAGTTCATAAATATCTGCTAGGCCCCGAGCCTCGAGAGGGTGAAGTCTTCTGAAGGCTTCACAGTGTATAGATTGAGTACATAGACTACTTTCTGAAGGTTGCTCGAGTAGATGAAGTGCTGCAATCTAGATCTGCTCGAGAAGTAGAGCTGCTTTTGAAGACAACTTGCTAGAGTAGCTTTGGAAGGTACAGAACTGCTCGAGAGGTGCTTGAGAGGCTGAATTGCTGTAGGAATGATATGCTCTTGACTACTTGACAGGTTGCTTCTGAAGGCAAAGAACTGCTCAAGATTGCTCAACAGCTGCTCCAGGGAATTGATCTGAAGGTCTGTTCTACTCGAAACAGCTCGAGATGAGATTACTGCTTCTCAACAACTACTACAGCTCTCCTTTAGTTATGGGTCCCACTTTTCTCTCATTTTAGAACTTCTAGGGGTTTAAGGCATGCTGAACTGCCCATTGGGTGGGGACCACCAAGGTTTAATCTCTGTATGTCCACCAGCTCCAATGCTTGACTCTAATTCTTCTCTTCTTGGGACTTATTACTTGGATTGCTGCACCATTATACAGATTATTGCTAACGACAAGGCCACATTCAAAAATCAATTATTAAATAGCTCTAAGGTCTAGTAAGGGCTAGGTTTGGAGGTAGAAAGTGGCATAATTCAGTGATTGACACTAACGTCTAAGGCGGTAAAATGCACAAGTAAGCCCGCCAATCGACTAAGGCATGTAAATGACGGAAAAAGTAAGGGTAAGTAAAAACAGTGCTCAAGCAGGCCAGTCAATCGGCTAAGGTGCTTAAATTACATAAAAGTAGGGGTAAGTAAAAATGACTGAAAAGTAGTGGTAAGTATCAAAGAAATGAAAAAAGCGATAGTAAACAAGGAAAATAAACAAATAAGAATAGGCCAAAACTTTAAGGGGAAGCTCTACAAGCTTTCCCCAGCAGAGTCGCCATCTATGCAACTGTGGGCTCTCACGAGTCCGTCTCGACGAAGCGCTCGTATGAAAAATATAGAGTCACCACCCAGAGCTTTTGGCGTCCCGGGAATCCTAGATCAATATTGAAAGCACTGAAGTGTAAAAATATGACTCCAATTTACCGATTCAAGCCAAAGGCTCTTGGGTAGGGGCTTTGCTTATCGATCAGGAAGGTGTTAGGCACCTGATCAACCCGCTAGAAAGCGATTTCTACTTATGACCAAATAAAAATAAAATATAAAAATAAAGCAACACTTCCTCTTGCTCGAAGGCACTGTGATCCTATCAAGCTCTCCGAAAATATCGAAAATTCGATAGCGTAACAGCATGAATCCTTGGATAAAGGAAAAGCAAAGAAGGTAGAGGAGTAGAGGGGAGAGTCGAAGCTCTCGGGCCCTTGTAGCACAGCCATAGACCTTCGTGTAGCTATGTTGGAAGAGCTTCTGATATCTATTGGGTTGAGATATGGGTCTTGAACTCTCAGGCTTGATGGCTAAGAGGTAGAAGAGGAAGGCTAGGGGTAGTTTTCACCTAGGCTAAGGGATTTATGATGGAAGATGGGGTCTAAGGGATGATTTTCAAATCTGGAATTTGTATGGGTTTGGTGCACCAAAGGGGAGAAGGAACTCTCTTAATCTTTCCTCTCTTTTGGAAAAATTTTCAAGCCATTAGTAAGGGGGGGTGCCTCTCTATTTATAGAGTTAGGATAGATTAGGAGGGTACTTAAAGGCTAATGAGATTAGCAATTAGGTAATCTTAAATCTAAGAATTTTGAATTTTTCAAGGCCATAGAAAGGTGTGAATGAGGTTCAATGGTAGATGATAGGGTGGGGTTTCAAAAGGCTAGATGGTTGTAAATAGGGTTAATGGGGGTGCAACAGTCCTAAAGAAACCCACCCTAAACATTAGGATGATCAACAAGTCAAACCCCCAAAGTGAATTTTGGACAAAATCCCAAAATCATTGTAGCTAATCCTAGAGTGTATATTATATATGCTAAGCATATGTACAGTGCCCCTGAGAAGTCCAAGGGTTGAAAGCCCGCTGTAGGGTCCACAGAAAGGTTAATTTTGGCCTAGCATGTATATTATACACGCTAGGCAAACTTCCTACAGAAAATGGCCTAGCATGTATATTATACAAGTTAGGCAAAATTCCTTCAGAAATGGCCGAGCGTGTATATTATGCGCACTAGGCGAAAAGCCCTCATTTCTGCCCCAATACTCAAACCGCCATAACTCTTGGTGTATAATTTCGATTGAAGCGATTCTTAGCTCGTTGGAAAGATAAGAACCTCTACTTTCCAATAGTATATGGTTCAGTTCTAGCAGAGGCCCCCTAAGCTTTGGTATACCCCTTTCCAACCAGTGCTCGAGAGGGTTTTAGGAAGGGCTTCAAGGGTGTAAGGTTGATTCCTAATGGTTTTGGGAAAGTTTCTAAAGGTTTGGGAAGGTTCCTAAGGGTATGGGAAGGTTCTTAAGTGTATGGGAGATGCTATCAGAAGCTATCGATAAAGCCTTGGGCCAAATTTGGGTGTCTACAAGTTTTGACTTTTTCATCTTTAATTTTCTTGAGTTTGATTGACACCCAAATTTTAGGAGAATTGTTGATTAGATTAAATTTGTGTTAAGGACTTCTAGTTTTTTATTGATGTCTAAATTTTATGGTGTAACGGTACTTTAATTTTGTAAGCATCCGAGAATTGAAAGATTGTGATTGATGACCATAATCTGGAAGGAGGAGGATTTAGTTTTATTTTCTGTAATTAGTTTTAAACAAACCATTATTTATTCATATTTCTTTACTAGTTTAGTATCTTAAAAGACAAATATAAGTACTTCGACTAAACGAAACTATAAAAGAGAAATACCTTCCTCGTGGAAACGATCCTATACTAGTGCTGCAATTTCTATTGTGTGCTTGCAATAGGTTAAGACTTTAGTACAATTTTAGAGCACATCAAGTTTTTAGCGCCGTTGTCGGGGAAGCAAATTTTTCTTGTTTTATTTTGTTTATTTGAAAACTAATATTTGTCTCTCTTTTTATTTTTCTTTATATTTTTTATTTTCTTTGATCACTTCTTAAGCTTTCTAAAAAATATATATATAAATAGACAGCTATGCAAGGCCACGACAAACCTTTTTAGCCAAGTTACCAGTCGACTTATGTCCCGATGGAATACATGATCACCCCCTTTTATCCAACCATAGTGGAAATAGAGAAAGTATTTATTTCTCGATGGGGTAGTTTCGAGAATTCTTATAATCCTCAGTGGGGAAGCTACTGTGACTTCCCAAGGGAACTCAGCAATAATTACCTTATGTATACCCACAATATCCTCAGAACTACCAACAGGTATATGCCTCAAACCAATCATTTGACCAATAGTCCAAGGGAGATAATGATGCTACTATTGTTCAGATCCTCCAAGATCTATAACAATAGGCTCACCAACGTTCTAAGGAGCTATCTCGACTTACCCAAATCTCCCAAGACTTACATTCTTGTACTCAATCCACTATAAACCTAGAAACCCAAATTGGGCAACTAGCTACACAATGGATAGAGATGCCTACACTAGTAGCCGTCCCTAAGACTGAGGAAAAAGAAAGGGCAACCATAGAAGAAGTCCCACTACCTGAAAAAAAAATTAGAAAAAGAAAATTAGATAAATAATAATAATAATATTGCACCTAACTCTGTAACTGAGGTACCTTATGTACCAAAGTTACCATTTCCTAAAACCTTTGGTGCATCGTCACCGTTTGATAACCCTAAAAAGTTAGAAGAAATCACCGAAATCTTCAAAGAAGTGCAGATTAACCTTAGAGGCAATCAAGGAAGTCGTAACCTATGCAAGATTCCTTAAAGAGATGTGCACGCAAAAATGAAAATGGCTAGACAATATCTCGCAAAAGTTTTTCTTAACAAAGCAAGTAAGCTCAGTCTTGCAAGCTAGAACTCCGCCTAAGCTTAAAGATCCTGGAGTGCCCACAATTCCATGTATCTTAAGTGATCATGTAATAAACAAAGCACTATTGGATCTGAGAGCCAGCGTCAATCTACTAGCATACTATGTCTATGAAAATTTGGGACTCAGATAAATGAGGCCTACTTCGATAACTCTTCAGATAGTCGATAGATCAAAGAGAAGGCCGATAAGAACTATTGAAGATGTAATAATTGGGGTCGACAAATTTATTTTTTATGTTGATTTCTTGGTACTAGACATGGATCCGAGTTCGAAATCTCCAACGCAAATTTCCGTCATTCTCGGTAGACCATTCTTGGCCACGGCTAACGCTTGCATAAATTGTAAAATCGGGGTGATGGAAGTTTCCTTCGAAGATATGCGGATTCAGTTAAATGTTTTCTTAGCAGCCAATCACATGGCTTCAATCAATGGCGAGGAATGCTTCAGTATAGACAAAATTGAAGAACTAGTAGAGGAAGCATTGCCTCTAGTTTTATCCAAGGATGCGCTTCAAACTGCACTATCGTATACAGACTTGGGGGAGTTTAACCAACAATCTGAGGAGGTGACTTATTAACCGGACACCTCTTCCTGTGATCCCCAATCAAAAACTTGGAAGCCATGGATAGAACCTTTACCTGTTACTTCCAATGAACCATTACAGCCATCTATCGAAAAAGCACCATCTTTAGATTTAAAACTACTTCCCGACACCCTTAAATATGCTTTCCTTGGGCCTAATGAAACTCTCTAGGTAATTATTTCATTTGCTCTTAACAGGGAACAAGAGAGTAAGTTGTTGGCCATACTTGTAAAGTATAAGCGTGCAACAGGGTGGACTATCACTGACCTTAGAGGGCTTGATCCTTCAATATGTATGCATCAAATTCATTTAGAGGACAATGCCAAGACTTCACGAGAAAGTTAGCGACAACTGAATCCAAACATGAGGGAAGTCTTACAGAAAGAAATCGTGAAATTATTAGACACATGTATTATCTATCCGATTTCTGACAGTGAGAGGGCGAGTCCCATCTAGGTAGTCCCAAAGAAGTCTAGGATTACTATCAAAGAAAATTTAATCGGAGAATTGGTGCCATTACACGAAATCATAGTGTGATGCGTATGTATTGACTACCGGAAACTCAACTTAATGACTCGTAAGGATCATTTTCCATTGCCCTTTATTAATTAAATTTTGGAATAACTTACAGGTCAAGAATATTTTTGCTTTCTAAATGGATATTCAGGGTATAATCAAGTTTTGATATACCCAGCATATCAAGAAAATACCACCTTCATGTGTTCTTTTAGAACGTTTGTCTATCGACGCATTCCCTTTGGGTTATACAATGCTCCAGCAACATTCCAAAGATGCATGATGGCCATTTTTCCGATATGATTGATAAGTTTCTTTAACTTTTCATAGATGTTTTTTAATATTTGGCCAAACTTTTGATTCTTGTCTTAATCATCTTGCCCTCATCTTAGAAAGATGCGAAGAAACTAATTTAGTGCTAAGTTGGGAGAAAAGCCATTTCATGGTTCAAGAAGGCATAGTCTTAAGGCACATTGTCTCTAAAAGAGGAATAGAAGCTGACAAGGCCAAAATCGACGTAATAGCAAATTTACTACCACCAAATTTGGTATGGCAGATTCAATCTTTCCTTGGCCATGTTGGCTTCTATCGCCGCTTCAGCAAAGATTTCTCAAAAATTCGAGACCGTTGTGCCCCTGTTAGCAAATGATGTACCTTCTGACTTTGACGATGCCTATCTTGATGCATTTAATAAGCTTCGAGCACTTCTTTCAGCCGCACCAATCATCCAACCTCCTGACTATTCCCTACCTTTTGAAGTAATGTGCGATACCTCTGATTACATAATAGGTACAGTCCTAGGACAGCGAAAAGATAAGGTTCCTCATGTAATTTATTATGCAAGTCAAACTTTGATTGAAGCTCAGGTGAACTACACCACCACTGAGAAAGAGCTTCTAGCTGTCATATTTGCATTGGATAAATTCTGACAATACCTATTGGGATCAAAAATCTTCATCTTCTCTAACCATTCTGCACTAAAGTATTTATTCTCTAAAAAAGATGCCAAGCCATGAATAATCAAATGGATCCTACTTTTACAGGAATTCAACTTCGAGATTAAAGACAAAAAGGGAGTAGAGAATGTAGTGGCAGATCACATGTTTAGGATAGAGTTACCAGAAGCAATCAGTATAGAATCTCTGTACGATACCTTTCCGGATGAGCAACTTTTTGTCATCCTAACTGCAGTTCCATGGTATTCCAATATCGTGAATTATTTGGCCACAGGTAAGATTATTCCAACCTGGTCTAAACAAGACCGGTATATTTTCTTTTCTAATGTTAAATATTATATTTGGGAGGACCCAGATTTATTAAAAATATGCCTAGACCAAATAATTAGAAAATGCGTACTCGATAGTGACACCCATAATATTCTTTAATTCTGTCACACATATGCCTGTGGGAGCCATTTTGGTGGAAGGAAAATGGTTGCCAAAGTACTATAATTGGGATTTTATTGGCCTTCATTATTTAAAATGCCCAGAATTTTTGTCAGGCTTGTGATCGATGTCAGAAGGCAGGAGCCATATCTTGAAGGAACATGATGCCCCTCCAACCAATCTTAGTCGTAGAACTCTTTGATGTGTGGGGCATAGATTTCATGGGTCCTTTCCCACCTTCATTCGGTTTCATTTATATACTTATGGCCCGACTATGTGTCAAAATGGGTCGAAGCCGCAGCCACAAGAATAAATGATCATAAGTGGTAGTCTCTTTCATCAGAGAGAATATATTTCCAAGGTTTGGAACCCCATGAGCTATCATAAGTGATGGAGGAAGTCATTTTGCAACAGATATTTTGAGAGCTCGCTCAAGAAATATGGTGTTACTCATAAAATCGCAACCCCCTATCACATGCAACCCAGTGGGCAAGTTGAGGTTTCTAATCGAGAAATAAAGAGGATATTATAAAGGACTGTTCAGCCTTATAGAAAAGACTGATCCATGATATTAAATGATGCCTTGTGGGAAAACAGAATGGCCTATAAAACACCCATCGGTATGTCTCCTTACTGGTAGGTATACGGGAGGGTTGCCATTTACCTGTGGAATTAGAACATAGAGCTCTATGGGCTATCAAAGCACTGAATTTCAAGCTGGATGCATCTAGTGAACAATGAAAACTTTAGCTCAATGAACTGGAAGAAATTCATAATGATGCCTATGAAAATTCTCAAATTTATAAGGTCAAAACTAAGGCATTCCATGACAAGCATATTTTACGAAAAAGTTTTGAGTCGGGCCAACAAGTCTAGCTATTCAATTCAAGATTAAAACTATTCCTAGGGAAATTATGAAGTCATTGGGATGGACCGTATATTGTTATAGAAGCATTCCCTCACGGGGTTGTAACCATCAAAGATCCCATGGATGGTCATACGTTTAAGGTTAATGGGTAGAGATTAAAATTGATGATCAAATAAGAAGAAATAGGGATTGTGACCCCAATGTCACTGAAAGACCCTGAGTATGACTGATATACTCCAGGGCAACGTCAAGCTACCGAATCATCTGTAGTACACTTTTATACTATTGATTAGGGAATGTAATCATTCTAGGTTGTATAATATTAGGACTGCTTTGTTAATTTAGGAGGCATACATAAAGCATTAAATATACCAAGATTTCATTTAGTATTTTAACTTGATCATAGTGATTACGATCGCTCAAGATTATTAGGATTTTCTGCATTTAACGCGTAGAGAATGCGGGCATGAAAAGGCCTGACTAACGGTGAACTAGAACCCTCTATATACGAACAGCCACAATGTTCTCATAACTTCCTAAAAGCCTCCCGAACTCCAATGAGGCATCCGGTTTCCATTGAGCGGTACCTTTTAGAAGAAGAGGGGCTCGATATTATACAGAGCTACGAATTCACCATTTTACATTTATTATCTTCACTTATCGATATGCCTTTGCAATGCTCTCCCATAATAGCAACCTTTCGTCTCTCCATCGTTGTTCCTATTAATACCCATGCCCCTCTCAGTCAAATCCATTACATTCTCTTTGTTCTCTTTATCCGCAACACTTCCCTCGTTGTGAAACAACCAAGTTGGTCTGAGATTGATGATGCATTTGAACGGCTCCTCCGACGAGAAGCCGAAGCAATCTCTGCACTTCTTGAGGAGAGGAGGTTGATATGGGAATTCTTATCTCTACTTCCCATTCCAGAACCCGCTGATGAAACATAGCCTCCATCTCCCAAACGTCAGAGGTGACGCACATCCCCTCCACCTTCGCCTTCTTAAATCCTCCTTCTACATCTTCTATTGGATACACCCACCCGGGGAGGGCGGAGACTATTCTGTTGTTACTAGAGTCGTAGTTAGGATGTATCTAGATTTTTCCTAGGTTTAATCTTGTATGTAATCATTTTTCTTTCTTTTCAATCATTTCTGTAAATATTTTTTTTGATATTATTTTGTCTAAATTTTTTTATTTCTGATGCAATTTCTATGCCGGAAGGAATTTCACCCTAGTTTGGGGGGAGATTTTTGAATAATTTTGTAGAATATATGCCTGGTATCTTAGTAGAACCTCACAGGTATGATTTAATAAAATTTTGAGTATCCCCTACTTATGACAATGAGGATGTGCAATCGTAGACTTTGCGGATCCGTCGCGACGTTGCGTCCTCTCTAAAAAAAGATGGAGTCGCCACCTGGAGCTTTTGGTGACCCAAGATACCTCAAAAATTAATTTGTAAGCACCAAAGTGTAAAAATATGACTCCGATTTATTGGTCTTTGCCAAAGGCTCTTGGGTAGGGACTTCAGTTATCAATCGAGAAGGTGTTAGGCACCCGATCAACCCGCTCGTAAGCGGTCTCTACTGTGGATGCTTGGATGTGTATTTAATATATATATATATATATATATATATATAAAGGAAAAGAAAATGAGCACCACTTCCCCTTGCCCGAAGGCACACCGATCCTATTGAGCCCTTCCTGCCTGCAGAAATTTGGGCATCGTAACGGCTCAATTCTAGGATAGAGGAAAAGCAAAGAAGGTAGAGGAATAGAGGGGAGAGCCGGAGCTCTCGGACCCTTGTAACATTGATGTGGACCTTTGCATGAGGGCACTTTCGGTGAGCTTCCGATTGCAAAATGGTTGTAGAATGGGTTCTAACATGTAATGCTTGGTAGCTAAGAGATAGGAGAGGAAGGCTAAGGCCCAAATCTTTCAAAATCTAAGGATTTGATGATGAAAATAAGGTGTAAAGGACAAAACTCAGTTCTGGAATTTATGGGTTAATGCATGGAAAGGGAGGAGGAAAGCTCTAAAGAATTTCTCTCTTGGAAAATTTTCAAGCTCTTAAGCAAGGGGGGGGGCTCTATTTGTAGAAAAGGAGAGGATTAGCGAAGGGTTAAAGGGTCTAATTGGGTTAGCAATTAGGTAATAAGGATCTAAGATTTTCTAGGTTTCTGGGAGCTTAGATAGGTGGGAAATGGGTTTAATGATAGATGATAGGGTGGGGCTTTAAATGCAAAAGGGTTAAAAAGAGAGCTAGTTGGGGTGCAACAGTGCTAAAGAAACCCACCCCAAAATTTGGGGTGGTTAAAAAGTCAAACCCCATAGATGATTTTTGGACAAAATTAGAAAAAATATTGTTCCTAAGCATAGCGTATATAAAGTATACGCTAGGCTTAGGTACAGTGACCTGGTTCAGAAGCTGGAGGTTCATAACCCGTCCTGGAGCACAAAAAAAGTTAATTTTTCCTAGCGTATATAATATACACGTTATACACACTAGGCCAATTTCAGTCAAAAATTGGCCTAGCGTGAATAATGTGCACGCTAGTGTAATTTTCTGCATTTCTGCATAATTTTTAAATCGCCATAACTTTTGATATACAACTCGGATTGAGGCAATTCTTGGCTCATTGGAAAGCTAGGAATATCCTATTGCCAATAGTATAGGCCTTAGATTCAACAGAGGTCCATGAAAACTTTGGCACTCCTCTTTCTATTCACTACCCAGGAGGGTTCGAAATAGGTCCAGAAAGGGTTCTATGGGTTAGAGCTGATTCCTAAGGGTCTAGGAAAGGTTCCTAGGGGTTTTGGGATGATTCCTAAGGGTTTAGGAGATTATTTCGGAAGCTTGGGGGTACACCTTGCTCGAAGTACGTGTTGATCGAGCCTTGGGCCAGAATGGGTGTCTACAGAGGACATTGTCTTATTCAAGTTTGGGGGATACAATTCTATGTATATTAGTTAGTTTACTTTAGCTTACTTTTTATATACTTTTCTTAAGAATTTTTTTTTTCTTTTTTAGATTAGTTTTATAAATATTTATGTTAGGATTATTTAACCATTATATATGAGTTATGATAGAAAAATTTATGAATCCATAAACTTTACGATTTATTGTAGCAAAAGTTCAATAATCAAAACAATAGAGCAGTACAATTCATGTTTAACCCTCTTGAATACTGTATCAGATTGAATGTTTGAAATTATACTTTGATTTAAAATGCAATATTTAGACTATAGTTTTAAAATTATATAACCAGTGAGCTCTTGAGCCATAATTCCTCTTTTATTTTGAGAGAGAGAGACTTCTTTCTATTCAAATTTAAAATTTCTTTGAACTTCTTGACTGAGTTAGTGAAATCTCATATTGCTGAAAAATTGAATTAGATATTCTATGATTATGATGATTTGTTTTGTTAGAATTATTTATTATATACATCAAAATAATATGGCATTCATGCTAGTGCATCATAAAGATGATCTAAGGCCATCTTTTGTTTATATTGAGCCAAAAGTCAAAATCCGAGAAAGTATTTACCCCTTGAACCCATATTAGAAGCTTAAACCGAATTTCTTGTACCAAGATTTTATAGACCCTTAATCATATGTACTACCCAAAACTTTCAAAATTAACCCTTATATTTCTGAGAGTTTAAAATGTAAAAAGGGAAGAAGAGGGAGTGAAAGAAATATAAGAAAATAGATAAGGGATATGTCAAAAAAGAGTACAACTGAAAAAAAAAAAAAAAAAAAAAAATATGAGAAAGAATCAACAATCATAATTACAATTCTAAAAAGATAGAGAAGCAAAAAGCTTCCAAGCTGAAAATCTAAAAGGATATCTGAAGAAAAGAATCAATTGAAGAAAATGGATTTACATAAGAAATAGAAAACAAAAAAAAAAAAAAAGAATAATGGGAAGAAGTTATTCAATTCTGGATACTTACTGAAGAAGAAAAGAAAAGAAGAAGATAGGTGAAAGAACTGAATTCTCAGAAATCCTTGATTCCTTTCTACCTTTCTTTAGAACCTTTTAACCCCAAAGTCCCATTACAAGCCAAATAAAGACCTTTTTGATTTGTGGTTTACAACAGAATGAGCCTAGTAGAGATATTTATGATGAATACTATAGATAAAATAAATAAGAATATGAATAGAGTTGATTATCCATTCCATCAGATTTATTCTTTTAGTCAATTGTCCTTTAAAATAATTCTGATATATCATATACTGAGAGAACACAAAAATTTTGAGATCTTTTTTAGAGTATGTCAATAGTGAGAGTTGGGATGAAAATATTTTTTAAGTCTGCAGTTTAGAAAAATCAATGATGAATAAACTTTTCACTAATATGCACACACTCCACGCTTTACTGAGTTGAAATTGTTGAGTTATGATTAAAGATAATTGATGTGATAGAAAATTAAGGATAAAGGATTTGTACTTTTTGAAAATCATAACAACCATGTGATGATTAAAATTAGTTAGTGTACAATAGTAGTTTAGATTTTTAATTTTTCTTTTGTTTTGATTTTTAAAAAAAATTTAAATCTAAAAATATTGAAGTTTGTAGGTAACTTCACTGAAAACTTTCAGAAGACTAAAACTCCTCCACTAGGGATCACCTAGGGGTTTAAAGGCTTATTGCATCTGCTAAATGTAATTGTGCTCCCTACGAAAGTGGCATTTAAAGTTTTCAATTAGTTTATTTTCCTTGTTTGCTAGGGACTAGCAAAGCGTAAGTTTGGGGGTGTGATCAGTCACAAAATATATCATTTTATCACCTCTAACTTAGTGATGCTAGACCCCAGTTTGCTACTAATAAGTTAATGATGTGCAAATATTTAAGTTAAATAGAAAAAGAAAGTCAAAGTGTTAATCTTCATCAAAATGAACTCAAAAAGTAATAAGAAAGATGATCGAGCATAAAAGACAATTCGGCAAATATTTTAAAGCCAAAAATCGTACTTTGCGATGGAACATAATGAAAGAGAAAATGAGAAATCGTAATTTACGATTCTTCAGAAAACACTTCAAGTGGAGTGCGATACAAAAGAGAATTGCAATCGTTAGTTCTTAGAGAGTTGTGAGTTGAATAAAGAAAATTGTAACTATGATTTTACAAAAATAGAAAACTCTTGTTCCTGCTGAACGGAGATCTACACCGCCATGCTTATAATTAGAAGACCTCTTGAATTAGAAGTCTAATAGATCATGGATTCAAGAAGATTGATGAAGAGAGATTCCTAAAGGACTCTGCTGCTGAAATAAAGGAGCAATTCCTGAGCGCATCAACTATCCAAAGCAAGGAAAAACTAGGATTAGAAGTTAGAATTATATTCATAACCTTTTATTCTTAGTAGTTTCTTTTATTAGGATTAGAAAATGTAAATTGGCTCCTTATGATCTATAAATAAGAGAGCTCGTCATAGGAGAAGAATTATCGAAGGAATTCTCGGCATCTATTGTCGACTGAGGTTGGGTTTTCTTCCGATCAACTTTAGTTTAGTTTAGTTTAGATATCCAAGATTTCTCGAGAGCAATTGACGACTGTAATTGGGAGCTAGAAGATTAGAGTAGAGTATCCATAATTTCTCAGTAGAGTATCTTGTAATTGAGGGATGAAAGATCTTTTCATTGCTTTCTAGTTTAGATTTATTTTCATGCACTTTTACTGCTTTGTAAACATCTAAAAAAAATTTATTTGAATTGACGACTCAGATTAAAAATTTACAGATTAGTGTAACGGTTTTTATTTTTTCATCTTCAATTTTCTTGAGTTTGAATGATGCCCAAATTTTAAGAGAATTATTGATTAGATTAAATTTGTATTAAAGAATTCTAGTTTTTGATTGACACCCAAATTCTAGAGGACTGAAATATGGTGTAATGGTACCTTAATTTTGTAAATATCCGAGAACTGAAAGATTGTGATTGACGACCATAATCTGAAAGGAGGAGGATTAATTTTTATTTTCTACAATTAGTTTTAAACAAACCATTCTTTATTCATATTTCTCCAGTAGTTTAGGATCTTAAAAGACAAATATAAGTACTTAGACTAAATGAAACTATAAAAGAGAAATACCTTCCTCGTGGGAACGATCCTATACTAGTGCTGCAATTTTGATTGTGTGCTTATAATAGTTTAAGACTTTAGCACAATTTTAGAGCACATCAGTATGCGGGGCTATCTCCCCTTGTCATTTGAACTTATCCCTACTTACACTAAGCAATTTTGCCTCACAAGCGGCACCCCGGATCACGAGCCGGACAACAACTTGTGGCTACCTAACATATCCTTTTTGGTTTCAGGTATCACCCTTTTAGATAAAAAGAGAGGACATAGCAGGCAAATGAACTTCAATCATACATAGGCCATCAACACAAAAAAAAGGAAGAAAGAGAAGAAGTACATCACACACAGAAAGATGAAAATAAAATTACATTGGCAACCATTCAAAATGTGCTCAAATGACATCTGTAGTTAATCATATTGTCTACATCAGTCTGATCCAATGTTCAAATAAAAAACAAAAAAGGAAAAGCAGCCTCCGATCAGGTTCCAGGTCCTCAAGAATCCCTCCTCCGTTGGCGTTGGGTCCTCTGATACGTCATGGACGTGACCTCCCCCACCCCGACCATGCCTAGGTCAGCCGACTACGCAATGAACATGACTCCTCACGAGCATGCTGAAAGCATCATGCCAAAAGGATCAGTTGGGAAAAACATACGTCGACAAAATATAGAAAGGACAAACCAACATCATAATCACCTCTTCGGCCTCCCGAAGATTAGCAATATGGCGATAATACTCCGTCTGTTGAACGGCTGACTCATAAACCTATAAGAGAAAATAGGAAAAATATCAGCAGTGTAGAGAAAAAGAAGGGAAAAAGCATGCCCCAAAAAAAGAAATAAACTCACCTCAGGGACCAGCTCGGGAGGAGGAGTTCTAACCACTTCGATGGAAAGGCGGGTATGGTCGGTCATATCCTCACACAACTCTGAGAGGAATCCATCATCAAATTGCTTGAAAACCTTTCAACCTGAAGATGTTGTGGTAGATATCCCTGAGGATCCCACACCAAAGGTCCCCGAGGGTCCTGCACTTGGCGCCTCTGAAGGACCCACATCTACGCCCATGTTAGGATCCCCTGCCTCCTCAAACTGAAAAGAGAGGAAGAAGTCCGATCAGTGAAGCATAAAACATAGTAATCGGAAAGGAAACAAATGAAGGAAAGGGGAGCAAATACCTGAGTGCGTGGATCCCCGAACGCCAAAAAGTTGACACCAAGTATAAAACATGGAAGGATGGATCGGTAGGGAAGAGACTCATACCACTGCTAACCACCCCATACTGAAAAAGGCCATCGATAGGAATCCCATGATGGAGGAGCCCCTCTGCAAGCTCCTCAATCGTGCCCCGGTCTCCATAGCATCCTCAGGAGGGCCCTGAGGCAAGGAAAAGTAGTCGCGGTGGTGTACCACTCTTTCTCCCACATAGCAGGCTCGGGTCCAGGCACCACAAAAGAAGATGACACGATGATAAACAAACAGTCGGATCGGTCAATAGCAGCACGGTCGTGGAATGGGGAGCCGACGTAGGGATCAAACACAATCTGTCCAAGAAAGAAGAGCACCGTTAGTCAGAGGATGCAATCAAACCTCACTAATCGAACAAGGGAAGAAGGTGTCAAACCTGCTCCGAAATCATAAGGTCGAACTGAGACCTCTGGCCTAACTCCAAATGTTTCATCCCCACTTTCTGGCGATGATCCTTGTGCCAGCAGCTCATAAGAGGGTAAGTGTACTTGTCAGAAAAGAGAAGGGGGCGGCCTGGATAAAAATACAAATAGCCCCAAACCTGGAAAGATGCACAAACAAGGAAGTATATATCAAATCAAAATCAAATCCAAACTGGTAAACTAGGAAAAATGAAAGAGCAAAGCAAACATGTTACCTCAATCACATGCCAAAATCCATAGATGGAGGCAAGGTCCTCGACGGAGGTTGTGGCTAAGTTGCCCATCAGCACGGCATACCCGACGCTACCCCAATCCAAATGATGTACATTATCCCAGTTCTCCATCAGGCCAAGAAGGATGGGGGAGACACAACCTTCCCTAGCATTGGCAAGGATCATCTTACCCAGAACAAAGAGGAGTGCAATGCGAGCCAGCATCAGGGCACGCTCAGGCTCGATAACGATGTCCATATCAGGCTGATCTGGGTCAACCAACTCCTCATCATCAAATAGATCTACCAGCCATGACAGCTTAACCTTAGAACCAGACATGTGGGAGGAAGATGGATAAGCCCCAATCAATCGGACTACCTCCTCACGATCGGGAATGTGCGGGGAGAACATTGGATCCCCTCCTATCGCAATCCCTATAATCATGGACCAGTCGATAGGGGTAATGGTCATCTCGACCACGGACATATGAAATGCCATCGTCTTGGGATGGAACCGCTCCACCAAGGCTTTCACATAGGGCCAATCACCCCTCATGGCGGGACATGATAGGAAGTCCCCAAATCCGGCCTGCACCAGGAAAAACATCACAACATGAGGAAGGCGGGTGTAGAAGTGTTGAAGGTCGAGCCAGCCCTCGCGGAATGTGATTGGAGGCAAAGGCTGTTGTTGTGTGTGTTCGCCTTCCCTCAAATGAGGTCTAAAATCATCAATAAAACTAGGTAGACACACTCATACAGACCTGCAAGTATTCAAGATCTGTTGTAGCAAGCTTTAAAAGAAAAGTGTGTAAGGGAATGTCCATAGGGAGGTTGGTTAGAAATATGATAAATCTCCAGATCTGTGTCAGATCTGGCACCCTAACTATTACTAATTTAGCTAAAAGATAGGGGAGAAGTTTGGAATGGATTGTTACTTAAACTAAGCTACAATTAACCATAAACTGAATTGGATCAAGTTTAGGAGCTTAGATCTTGCAGGGGAAAGGGGATAAAAAGCATAAAATGGAGAAGAGTAGCTTAGAGATTGGTCTTCACTGAAATCAGATTCAATTAATCATGCTACAGAGGTTCAGAGCACACAATTCCCTCGCTGGATATAAGCACAACTGCAGGGTGTAAATTCCACTCCAAATCACAGGATCCACCTAGTCTTAAGGCTATGATCTATCCACTTTAATGGTCACAGACCATCCTATAGACTTTATCGAATCCATGGATTGTAGGAGATGAATCCAATTGAGGCCTGAGCTTAGATTTATCTTAAGGTTATGATCTGTCCACTTTAATGGCCACAGACCATCCTAGGGATCTCCTACAAAGCCAGAACCTCAATTAGAACAATTAAAACCACTACAGATGCTGCAATTCCCAGGTCACAGACTCAAGGAATCACAGGAGCATCAGATCCAGGGAGATCAGATGGTATCCAAGAGGTCTACCAGTTAAGTGGGTGAGCTGATCTACAACTCCTCTACACAAATCCGATCGATCACCAAATGGAACCAAAGGAAATTTAAATCTAATTAAAGCATTAAAATAATATTATCATTGCAAATAAGGCCACTCTATAATGGAAATACTCTCAGATCTGTAGTCTGTGCAGCTAGGAACCTACAATAGAACTCTTAACCTTACCCAATTACAAATCTAACTTCTCTCCTTGCTACTCCAGGAGAATTAGCCAACCATTGTTGGGCTAAAGGAGGGAAAATAGAATTGCTCTGTAGGCCCTAATCTCCAAAATTTGGCTCAGATCTCGATCCTCTCCCAATGGCAATTGGGGATATCTATATATAGCTTTCTCCTCTGTTTTTCCCACCAAAAATTCCTTCTAGAAGGTCGTCAGAGTTTGTTAAAGTTTTGTTAAAGCACGTGGGTCGGTTAGGGCTTTCTAGGGCATCTTCTGGAACCGTCGTGTCGATCACTAAGTGCCTCGGGTTGCATACAACAAGTCACTGAAGTACAACGTGTGCTCAGCTGAATTTCTGAGAAGTTCTGCACATGATTTTGACAGGTTCAGGAAGCTTTCGACAGGTTGGAATTGAGCATTTTGGTCCTTTCGCTAGGTTCTCAGATCCGTTCGATAGGTTTCGATAGGATGAATCTTCGCTTGGAGTTCTAGCCTTCTCAGTCCTTGGTTTGGAGTATTCGAGAGGTTGGAGAAGCTCTTCGATAGGTTGGAAAATCATTTTGACAGGTTCTGCTCTTCATTCTGCCATTTCGATAAGTTTGCTTTCAGTCTTATCGAAAGGCTCAATCACCCTTCGATAGGTTCTGTTCCAGCATTCTCATCTCGATAGGTTCAAGAAACCATTTGATAGTTTCCTTTGACTCTTCAGGCAGGTTTTCGATAGGATGGTTTCTTCTTTCCTTTCAGCTGCTTGATAGGTTTTGAGATCCTATCGAACTCCTTAATCCACACGAATTCATCCTTCTTCTGCCTTCAGATCCTATCGAAGACCTCTTCAACTGCAAAAATTCTTCCTTTCTTTGCTTTCAGCTCCTATCGACGTCTTCAGGTGACCAATATATAGGACGTTCTCAGCTTGTTTTCACTTCCTTCACCTTGCCCTGCTGTAGCCACGCCCTCCAAGGGTCCAGTGATGTGCTATCCTCTGGTGTGTTGTTGCTAGGTTTGTCCTGTGCTGAGAGATAGCTCCTTTTTGGGCATTCTTGAGTGGTTTTCTGCATTAGTACCTTCTTTTATTGTTGTCTACAAAATACACTTGACAAGAGCTTATTAGTGTGCTCACAGGTCTATCAATGGTCAGGTTATAGGGTGAAAAGTAGCATTTTTCACCACTTAACAGCTGCATCAAAAGAAAGAAAATGTCAGATCCAAGGACAAATGGGCGCCAACCAAAAGAAAAAAGAGAGAAAAGAATGGCAAAGAGATATGTCTTTACCTCACTCACAATCCCAATGTTGGAGATATGGGTATACTGTTGGTGAAGCAACTCATTGCGTGTCACCTTGCCCTGCATCTCAAACCAACAGCGAGAGGAGCGTTGCACTCGAACTAGGCGCTCATCTCCAATACCAAGGACCTCATCTGGGCTATCCTCGTGGCCCTGGTCATCCTCACTTTGCTGACTATGTGGCATCCTGAAAAGAGGTATATGGACAACAAGTATTAAAAGATGATAACAAGAGGAAATTAGGTGCTTTCCTAATAACATGGGATGAAGGAAAGGTAAGTACGTCTCACTCCCATCAAAATTTTCAAGAAAAAAACCAAAAAAAGGGCATGCCCCGTCATTTTAATTTCAAAAAGAAAAGAAAAAAAAATGAGAACAACAACGAACAAAAAAAAAATTGGTTCAATTCTATTTCAAAAATCTTTGCGAAGAAAAATTAGGAAATCTACACACATGCACATGTGTGCAAACAAAAAGAAGCTAAAAGTTTTGGTAAAAGGGCACCCGCTACCCCTCAATTCACAAAAATGTCTTCATGTACATATTCATCATCAAACTCAGGAGGGGTGTCAACTGACTACCTTTGAAAAGGCCCCACATTTTGGTCATAGGAAAAGGTGTCGAATTTACAAATTTTGAGCAAAATGACCTCACATATTTTCTCAATCAAAAATCCTCATGAAAGCGGAATACAAATCAAGAAGGGTATCCCTAAAGCCTACGTTCACAGGAAATATCATTTTGAGGTACCAACCATAGCATAAGGATAAAAATTAAAAAGCCGCTTTTTTCCCAAAATTATCTCAAGATTTTCGACCAAAATTCATCCAAGGCACCCACATAAATCAAGGAAAGGGTCGAAAATGATTACATTTGCAAAGGAGCACCATTTGTGCAAAAGCCCTAATTACACCAACAAAATTTCATGAAAATCCAACCAAAAAAGAAAATAGCCACAAATTCATCAAATGCCTAAACAAAATCCATGCAAATACACAAAAGGGATCACAAACAAATGCATTTACCAGAAAAATCAATTCTCAACCATCTATATGCAAGATTTCTAGCCATTGATGTAAAACTCAAAAGAAAAAAGGGTTTAAGAAGGTTACCTTGGTTGAAAAAACAAACCCTAGATCCGACGGGAGAATGGGCGATTGATCAGCAATGTCAACACCGGAGCGATGTCGAGGTTTGAATCGGATCAATGGAACACAAGGTAGGGCTCCCGTTTCGGTCTGGAGAGAGTGAGAGGGAAAAGTTTTGAAAAATAACTTGTTTTCTTATCAGTGCTCGTACCCGACTGTTTTAAATAAAAATTTGGGCCTTGCGTATATTTTATATACACAAGGCTTGTTTTCCCCAGATTTGGCCTTGTGTATATAAAATATATGCAAGGCTTATCCCCCCATGGTTTTTCTTTACCCAGGATTGGCCTTGTAGACTTGCTTTGCGCACAGGACGTGCAGGTGGGTGATCAAGGTGGCACACACTCCCAAAGCGTTTCGAGCTCCATTCGATCCGCTCGGTCAATTGTGCTAAAATAAAAAAATTCAGGGTCAATGAGTACGCTCAAAAACCTTGAACAAAAAAAATGCATCAAAAATAGAGAATAAAAACATAAAATTTTAAAATTTTAAAAGGAAGTGGCTTGTTCAAAGTTGCACACATTCCCAAAAAGTGTTGCGACATCAATATTCGCTCTACTCAGGTAGTCGTGCTAAATTAACTTTGAGACCGATGGGTTGCCCAAAGATCTCTAACCCTACTTCACGTAGGGGAACTTGTGTTGATCAAAATGGGGCAATCAATGCCTCCTAAGATTGTTACAATCGTCGAATCTTTGCGTCTTCACTTTACACTGATTTTGAAGTATAGGTCGATCACCCTCCCGCTAGCAGGGCTGCTCTGTTCAAAATGAAACTCGAACATCATGCATCATCAATCACACCATCACGGTCATGCCTAGTAATGTTGCTAAGCGCTTGGGGACTGATAATCTCAAGGAATAGACATTTTCTCAATGATATGGGCTTCTGCTACTCCATGTTTTTTCCTTTTTTGATGTTCGAGGTTCGTTTTGAATACAACAGACCCGATAGCGATGCCTTGGGCCACTTCAGATATCTCTTTCTTTGGTATACTATCATTAGTGATTGAATACCAAAGAGGGACATTTGTAGACACCCCAATTTGGCCCAAGGCCCGATCAATACGTACTTCAAGAAAGGTGTACTTCCGAGCTTTCGAAAGCCCCCCCTCCCCCAAACCTTTGGAGCTTAAACATGAAACCTTAAAACCCTTCCCACACCCTTAGAAGGCCCAACCATACCCATAGAACCCATAACTGAATCCCATGAACCCTTAGTGCACCTACCTAGGAAGCTTATTGTGTCCCTACCAGGCTGGGCCATGAGTATATTTTATACATAGGCAAAAAATTAGATTATATTGATATAAAATATACGCAAGGCCTATATTTGCTTCAGGCTTCAACTGCGGACCCTGAACTTCTCTATTTTCTTAGGAACACTATTCCTAAGCATAGCGTATATAAAGTATAAGCAAGGCTTATGAATAGTATTTTTTAGAAAATGGCCCAATTTCACTTTTTGGGTTTGACTTGTTGACCACCCCAATGTTTGGAGTGAGTTTCTTTAAGACTGTTGCACCCCCTTTAGTTCTATTTGTAACCCTTTAGTCATTAAAAACCCCACCCTATCATCTACCATTAAACCCAATTCTCACATATCTAAGCTCCCAAAAACCTAGAAAACCTTAGATCCCTATTACCTAATTGCTAAACCAATTAGAACCTTAAACCCTTCACTAATCCTCCCTGTAATATCCCAAAATTTTGAGAGTTAAACAGTGACCTCGAGATTCATGCCCGACTGGTCGTAGGTTTAACCAAGTGATGGTCAAATAGTGGACTCATGAAGTTATGTGCTAGTGTGGGATTAATGAAATCTAGGTGTACTGTATGGTGTTAAATTTGAGTCGCATACGCCGATCTCTGGTGTATGCGCTTAACACTGAAACAGGAGAGAAGGATATAAGGGTTTAATAACCCTAGGATTCCTTGTTTGGTTGTTGAAGAGAGAGTTAAGAAGAGAGAGAGAGAGAGAGAGAGAGAGAGAGAAGGTAATTAATTACCAAGGAGTTATTGTGGTTGGATTGGAAGGAAGATTGAGCATTGATTGCCAGATTCAACGCACTAAGGAGCCGTTGAAGCAAAAGCTGGAACCCTAGCCATCAAACCCAACAAATCAATCCTTTAAGGGATTTATTGAGGTAAGTTTTATTAGATTTTAATACATAAAGATGTGATGAGTTTAATTTAGTCAAGCATAGTTAGAATGATAGATTAAAGACCTAGAAAAGAAAGAAAAATTTATAAGGAAAAGATTGGGAAGAACAGCCCGAAAAGGGGCTGAGTTTGGCCAAATCGATTAATCGAAATCGAGATTCGATTAATCGATTTTGGTCTAGAAGTTGAAAAGTCAGGGATGCCCAATCTCGATTAATCAATCTGGAAATCGATTAATCGATGCCGAAGTTCGATTAATCAATTTGGAAATTGACTAATCGACTGCGTACCTACAGTGGCTGTAGAATTAACACTTGGGGAAATTGACTAATCGACTTGGGAAATCGATTAATCGATTTTGGATTTTGATTAATCGATTTGGGATCGACTAGTCGATTTCAGGCTTTCGACAACTCGATTTGGATTTCGATTAATCGATTTTGGGAATCGATTAATCAATTTTAGCAGTTTCACTTGACTTTCTAATTTGACCTTGAGGTTCATGGATGGTCTAGGACCCTCTCTATTGCATCCTTAGTGATGAGTTGCATGTGTTATGATGTACCATAGGTGGTACGTGTGAAAGCAAGCATGAGGAGTCGTGTGAGACCTTGATGCTTGGACCTTCAAAGACCTGGGGTAGGGAACACCTTGAACATGTACTTTAATTGCAAGAGCATGTATATAGTGATATAGAACACAAACTGAAAATGTTCTAACTGTGTAAATCTTTGTGAAAAGAGTGCATGTGTGATACCAAGAAAGTGATAAAGGCATCAGTGTGAGGCGAATAACTGAGACCAAGGAATCAAATGAGAATGAGACATCCCCAGGGGATGAGAAAGTGATAAAGGCATCAGTGTGATGCAAGTAAATTAGACATCCCAAGGATATAAATAAGATTGAATAACTACTGTTAAGGCCTAACTGATATAAGATAGCACATTTACACAGTGAACAACTATATGTAAAGTACATATTATTTTTATTATTTTAGGTTTGATTAGGATACCCCACCGACGTGGTGGGATACCCACGACTGACTCGGCAGGATATCCTTACCGGTACAATGGCCAATCTGTATACCAGTGTGGAGGTCTATCCGTACATAGTAAGCACATCCCAAGGATGTTGAGATGAGATTTAACCCCGCCACCTATTGAGAAAGGGGCTTAGGTCGTATTCCCAGGGAATACATATAACAACTGTCTATTTAGACGATGATGGAGGGTATCCCATTGGGGCTCGATGCTATATTGCTCGGGGATTACTTAAGTTGAAGATTTAAGTTTTGCTTTAGGCCTGTTTAGTGTCATTCATGATAAATTAACAGTAAAATGAAACATACAAACTACCAGTAAATTTGAATGCAAATTATCATCTTTTAAACTGTTTTCTAGCAAATGCATAGACATATCATGCTTTGAATATCATGGAATATATGTGAGATTTTGACTTATATGTTTATTGTGTTGTTCCCTATTGAGCTAGGATGTAGCTCACCCCTTTAGACTATACGTCGCAGGTCCATTATTGGCAGCGGCTGAGACTTCGGGAGACGTTGATCCGGGTGACTCGGATTACGTGCCTGGGGACGAGTTGGAGCCTCCTCTCGAGGACTTCTTCTAGGAGACTCTGCTGTGTACTTTGATAGCGAGTCAGTTTTGAGAGCATATTGGTACAGCTTGGTATGTCAAGCTTTATTTTAGATAAATAATATAATTTAACTTCAATATTCTTTTTGGCGAACCATCTGGGGTGACCCAGTTTTATCACCGATGGTTTGGGCCTATTCTTGTGTCCATGCATTGGCATGGAATGAGAACTGCTTTCGAGCTCTTTCATTTAGAGAATAATATATTATTAATGCATGTTTCTTTTAGTTTATATACCTTACTTGTTTGGTTTTGGCTTCTTATACCGATGTTCCGTACATAGTTTTGGGGCACGGTCTGGAGGATCGTGCTGATGGCACGGGTTTCGCCATCGACTTAGCACCAGGAATGGAGCCTGTTTCTAAAGTACCATATAGAATGGCTCCTACTGAGTTGAAGGAGTTGAAGGAGCAATTACAAGAACTAATGGATAAGGGGTTTGTTAGACCTAGCGTGTCTCCATGGGGAGCACCGGTCATGTTTGTAAAGAAGAAAGATGAGTCACTGCGTCTGTGCATTGACTATCGACAATTAAACAAAATCACTATTAAAAATCGATATCCTTTACCTAGGATAGATGACTTATTTGATCAACTGCAAGGAGCGAGGTACTTTTCCAAGATCGATCTGAGATACCATCAGTTGAGAGTCAAGGCAGAGGATATTCAGAAGACTGCATTCAGGACTCGGTACAGACACTATGAATTCCTAGTGATGCCGTTTGGGTTGACAAATGCCCCGGCGTCATTCATGGATCTAATGAATAGGGTGTTTAAAACACCTAGACTCCTGTGTCATAGTGTTTATTGACGACATCCTAATCTATTCAAAATCAGAAGAAGAGCATGAGAAGCACTTGAGAATAGCCTTACAGACTCTACGTGAACACCAATTGTACGCCAAGCTCAGCAAGTGCGAGTTTTCGTTAGAAGAGGTTAGCTTTTTAGGACATGTCGTCTCAAAAGAGGGTGTCACTGTAGATCCAGCAAAGATAGAAGCAGTGGTCAATTGGGAGCAACCAAAGACCATGACCGACGTCCATAGTTTCCTTGGATTAGCGGGTTACTATAGACGTTTCGTTGAGGGTTTTTCAAAGATATCAGGACCACTCACGAGACTTACACGGAAGGATGCAAGGTTCGAATGGAGTGAGGCATGCGAGAAGAGTTTTCAAGAACTCAAGAAGAGACTCACTTCAGCTCCAGTACTTGCGATTCCTTCAGGCAGTAGAGGGTTCGCAGTATACAGCGATGCTTCGTATAGTTGTTTAAGCTGCGTGCTTAATCAATACAGAAAGGTGATCGCATACGGATCGAGACAGTTGAAAGAGCATGAGAAGAATTATCTGACACATGGCCTAGAATTAGCAGCGGTCATTTTTGCGCTCAAGATTTGGAAACATTACTTGTACGGTGAGACTTTTGAGATTTTCACCGACCACAAGAGCCTCAGATATCTGTTTACACAGAAGGAACTAAACATGAGGCAGTGCAGATGGATGGAGTTCCTCAAGGACTATGATTGTTCTATACAGTACCATCCAGGCAAGGCTAATGTAGTGGCCGATGCCTTGAGTCAGAAGGGTTCAGCGCAATTGGCTAGTTTGATTTTGGGTATGCACCGATGGAAGTTGTTTGAAGATCTAGCTCTATATGATGCAAACATCGAGTCGCAAGCTACAGGAGCCTTCTTGGCTAATATATCAGTGAGATCGGTAATATTTGAACATATCCACGAGCTACAGATGAAAGATCTAGCGCTAACCAAAATTCGTCAAGATGTAACTGAAGGCATCAGATCTGAGTTCTCGGTCAAGGAGGATGGTTCCTTATTGTTCAAGGGTCGTCTTTGCATTTCGGACAATGCCAACCTACGACGAATGATCCTTGATGAGGCTCACAAATCAAGCTATGCTATCCACCCGGGAAGCACAAAGATGTATCAAGATTTGTAAAAGAATTACTAGTAGAGAGGTTTGAAACAAGACGTGGCAGAGTACGTGTCACGATGTTTGACGTGCCAACAAGTGAAGATTAATCATAGACACCCCGTAGGGTTATTACAGCCTCTACCTATACCGGAGTGGAAGTGGGAATCGATCTCTATGGACTTCATCATT
Organism: Chloranthus sessilifolius; assembly: GCA_021018995.1. Lineage (NCBI taxonomy): Eukaryota > Viridiplantae > Streptophyta > Magnoliopsida > Chloranthales > Chloranthaceae > Chloranthus > Chloranthus sessilifolius. The sequence goes on from CM037586.1 coordinate 64,438,128, forward strand.
GGGCTACCGCGTACTGCAAAGAGGTACAATGCCATTTGGGTGGTAGTCGATCGATTGACAAAGTCAGCGCACTTCTTACCATACAACACGATGTACACGGCGGGAAGACTTACAAATCTATATATGAAGGAGATCATCCGTTTGCATGGGATTCCGAGTAGCATTATTTTTTATCGTGACCCATTATATACATCAAAGTTTTGGAAGAAATTTCAAGAAGGAATGGGAACGCGACTAGATTTCAGTACGGCATTTCATCCACAAACTGACGGGCAGAGGGAGAGGGTCAATCAGATCATTAAGGACATGTTTAAGGCGTGTATGTCAGAATTGCAAGGATCGTGGGATCAGCACCTACCGTTGATTGAGTTTGCATACAACAACAGTTTTCATACGAGCATTGGGATGGCACCGTATGAAGCTCTTTATGGACGGCGATGTTGATCGCCCATCAATTGGGAGGAAACCGGTGAGAAATTTGTTTTGGGACCTGAAATACTTGAAGATAATGCCACCTATGTTCGAATGATAAGGGCCAAACTCAACGCGGCTCAAAGCAGGCAAAAAAGCTACGCTGATATCAAGCGGACAAGTGTAGACTTTTAGGTGGGTAAACACGTATCCGTTAAAGTGTTGCCCATGAAGGGCGTGATGAGGTTTGGAAAGAGAGGGAAGCTAAGTCCTCGTTATCTTGGACCATTTGAGGTTCTGGGTCGAGTAGGAAAAGTTGCTTACCGCATTGGATTACCACCGTTATTTGATCGGGTACACAATGTGTTCCACATATCGATGCTCAGGAAATATCTTAATGGCCCTGATCACGTGTTGAGCGGCCAATCATTTGAGATGCATGAGGATATGACCATGATTAAAGAGCCGGCGGAGATTCTGGATCGAAAGGAACAAGTGTTGCGAACAAAAGTGATTCCATTAGTGCTTGTTCAATGGAAGTATCATCCGGCCGAAGAAGCTACATGGAACGAGAGGCCGGCGTGAAAGAATAGTATCCGGACTTGTTTGCGACAGCTTGAGAGTCAAGATTGTATCATCGCAGACATGTTTGTGGATTTAAACCATCTATTGTAATCCAATGTTGATCTGCTGATCAATTTGTTCAATAGAAACAATTTTTAATCCGCATAGTGTTCCTAATACAATGTCGAATGCGTACTTAGAATTCATCATAGCCATGACATGACCGTGATGACGTGTTTCGCAAAACCAGTGACCAACTGGTCATGTTTTACCAAGAAACCGAAAGTGACATAAAAATAACAAAAATTTGGGAATCTGATCAAAATCGATTAATCGATTAATCGATTTGGAATTCGATTAATCGATTTTGGTCAATTAGTCGACTGGCATACGCCAATGAGTGGATATTGAATGGAGATACAGGAAATTAATAAAATGAAATTTCGATTAATCGATTCGGGTTTCGATTAATCGATTTTGGATTTCGATAATCGAAAAATTCGATTAATCAATTTTGGAGTTTCGATTAATCGACTTAGAGATTCGATTAATTGACTGGCATGCGCCAGTGAGCTGGAGAAGTTGGAGTTTTAAGTGACCATAATTTCGATTAATTGAAATGGATTCGATTAATCAATTTTGAGTTTCGATTAATCAATTTTGGAAATCGATTAATCGATTTCGCACGGCTAAACTTAGTTTTGAAACTTGATTAATTGATTTTAGAAATCGATTAATCGAATCGAGCCTATATATATAACTCGAAGGGGGATTTCTCCCCATTTGAAAATTTTGGGATTTTGGTTCTTGCGCGCCACTTTGTTTCCCTCTTCGAACGGCTGTGCACGCTAGGGTTTTGGGAGTTTTGCGTCGATTTCAGATCGAAATCTCTTGACATTGGATCGAAACCTACGGTAAAAACCCTAGGTTTCAAGTTTATTTTCATTTCAAGCTATAAATCCCTAGTTTTTGTTATATTTTCACCAAAATGCCGCCTAGAACTCGGTTGTCTTCAAAGAAGGCGACATCCAAGCCCCGGTCCGGCGTAAGAACATCGCACCACCACCACCGACCCCATCACCTGTGAGGACCCCATCCCCATCGGCATCGGATACCACATCCGGTTGGACGAGTGCGTCTTTGCACGAGTCTTCACCGATTCCACCACCACTCGAAAACGTCCCCCAACCAAATGAATGGTGGGCGGCTAAGACCTTCGAAGATGAATTTATCTTCGATGTGGAATTGTTTACCAATCCCGATGTTGAGGGTGAGACCCAATGGGCTCGAAATTACATGGTGAAGGCGGGCCTCGGCAATCTCTTAAAGCCACTCCACGGGTCTTACTACCCTAGGCTGGTCGGCCTATTTTACCAAGGCTTGGCGAAGGGTCCCACCGATGACATTGTTACGACCAAGATTGATGGCCCCGACTACACTTTCACCCATCACCACATCCTCGAAGCCCTAGAATGTTATTTAGACTTCGTGTCCGAGACCACCCTCTTCCCACCATTTGCGGAAGAGGTGAGATTTGAAGAGATTATGACTCGAATGACCAATGGGAAGAAGGGGTCCGGATCGTCCATTCGGAGGGTCGATCTACCCCATTACATGTGGATGCTTGATTCAATAATCAAGTGCAACCTCTACCCGATGCATCACGATACCGAGGGGGTGGAGTTAGTCCAACAGGCCCTGTACGCGGCCTTCTATGGTTGTTGGTTTGACGCTACCAAGCTCATCCTGGAGGGGATGGTCTATATAAAAGGGAAATTGATGAAGGGTAATTTGAGGCCCAAGGAGAAGATGCCGTACGCTCGACTCATTTCGAGCATGCTGGAGTGCTACTCAGACGCTCCAGGATATGCCGTCTCGCCCCATGAGGAGTGAGCTACGGACCACCTGAAGCACTACTCCATCGCTTCATGGGGTCGTAGCTATCGGTTGTTGAAGAGGACCCTACTAGCTCAGGGCTCAGCACCAGTAGCACCACCACCACCCCCACCACCACATTAGGACCCACCTGTGGGGGGAGCACACCCCATTGATCCCCCAGCTGAGGGAGCACCCTCTCATACCATCGCATCACCTACGCCGTCGTTGCAGTCAGCGGCTGCCACACCCACTTATTCATACCGCCGGTGAGCGGCTCGCCCGACGCCTACTATAGAGGACGTGTTGGCTCAAATGGAGACCAACAACCAGCGGATGAATCGGTGGATGGACTTCATGATGTACCACACCCTGCGGTACATCTATCCGTTGGACTTTCAGCAGCATCTCGTGCAGGAGGAGGCGTGGACTGCAGGCCAGACCGCTTTTCACTCGAGTGTCACTTTTCAAGCGAGTACGTCTGCTGTCGATGCATCTGGCTCGGCGCCCCAGCAGCCGCCGCCAGCCCAGACAGAGCAGCCTGCTCTAGCACCAGATCAGCCTAGCAAGGGGACGGCGTGAGCTTGAGCGGAGGATATTTTTTTTTTAGATTGTAATTAAAACAATGTACATGCTCAACTCTGTAAATTTTGGAAATTGATAATGAAATCTAAATCATTTTTTTTAGCATTTGATTGCATTCCTTTATATTTTTTTTGCACTATGTGATGTATACGTCATCTTTTGAGTGTGGGTACGTGACACCGCAGTGTGTGGGATACCACACCAACGTACCTTTGGGTTATTTTCGAGGAAGAAAATTCCCAAGGTGGGAAGAATGTAATATCCTAAAATTTTGAGCGTTAAATAGTGACCTCGGGATCCGTGCCCGACTGGTCGTAGGTTTGACCAAGTGATGGTCAAATAGTGGACTCATGAAGTTATATGCTAGTGTGGGATTAATGTAATCTAAGTGTAGTGTATGGTATTAAATTTGAGTCGCATACGCCTATCTCTGGTGTATGCGCTTAACACCGAAATAAGAGAGAAGGATATAAGGGTTTAATAACCCTAGGATTCCTTGTTTGGTTGTTGAAAAGAGAGTTAAGAAGAGAGAGAGAGAGAGAGAGAGAGAGAGAGAGAGAAGGTAATTAATTACCAAAGAGTTATTATGGTTGGATTGGAAGGAAGATTGAGCATTGATTGCCGAATTCAACGCGTTGAGGAGCCGTTGAAGCAAAAGTTGGAACCCTAGCCATCAAACCCAACAAATCAATCCTTTAAGGGATTAATTAAGGTAAGTTTTATTAGATGTCAATGCATAAATATGTGATGAGTTTAATTCAGTCAAGCATAGTTAGAATGATAGATTAAAAACCTAGAAAAGAAAAAAAAAATTATAAGGAAAAGATTGAGAAGAACAGCCCGAAAAGGGGCCGAGTCTGGCCAAATCGATTAATCAAAATCGAGATTCGATTAATCGATTTTGGTCTAGAAGTTGAAAAGTCGGGGATGCCCAATCTCGATTAATCAATCTGGAAATTGATTAATCGATTTGGAAATCGACTAATCGACTGGGTAACTCCAGTGGCTATAGAATTAAGACTTGGGGAAATCGACTAATCGACTTGGGAAATCGATTAATCGATTTTGGATTTTGATTAATCGATTTGGGATCGACTAGTCGATTTTGAACTTTCGACTACTCGATTTGAGAATCGACTTTACCATTTTAGGGATTTCGATTAATCGATTTGGGATCGATTAATCAATTTTGGATTTCGATTAATCGATTTTGAGAATCGATTAATCGATTCAGGGTTCTATAAATCGATTTTGGGAATCGATTAATCAATTTTGACAGTTTCACTTGACTTTCTAATTTGACCTTGAGGTTCATGGAGGGTCTAGGATCTTCTCTATTGCATCCTTAGTGATGAGTTGCATGTGTTATGATGTATCATAGGTGGTACGTGTGAAAGCAAGCATGAGGAGCCGTGTGGGACCTTGATGCTTGGACCTCCAGAGACCTGAGGTAGGGAACACCTTGAACATGTACTTTAATTGCAAGAGCATGTATGTAGTGATATAGAACTCAAACTGAAAATATTTTAACTGTGTAAATCTTTGTGAAAAGGGTGCGTGTGTGACACCAAGAAAGTGATAAAGGCATCAGTGTGATGCGAATAACTGAGACTAAGTAATCAAATGAGAATGAGACATCCCTAGGGGATGAGAAAGTGATAAAGGCATCAGTGTGATGCAAATAAATTAGACATCCCAGGGATGTAAATAAGATTGAATAACTACTGTTAAGGCCTAACTGATATAAGATAGCACATTTACACAATGAACAACTATATATAAAGCACATATTATTTTTATTATTTGAGGTTTGATTAGGATACCCCACCGACGTGGCGGGATACCCACGACTGACTCAGCAGGATATCCGTGACCGGTACGGCGGCCAATCCGTATACCAGTGCGGAGGTCTATCTGTACACAGTAAGCACATCCCAGAGATATTGAGATGAGATTTAACCCCACCGTCTATTGAGAAAGGGGCTTGGGTCGTATTCCCAGGGAATATATATAACAACTATCTATTTAGATGACGATGGAGGATATCCCATCGGGGCTCGATGCTTTATTGCTCGGGAATTACTTAAGTTGAAGATTTAAGTTTTGCTTTAGGCTTGTTCTATGTCATTCATGATAAATTAACAGTACAATGAAATATGCAAACTACCAGTAAATTTAAATGCAAATTACCATCTTTTAAACTATTTTCTAGCAAATGCATAGACATATCATGCTTTGAATATCATGAAATATATGTGAGATTTTGACTTATATGTTCATTGTGTTGTTCCCTATTGAGCTAGGATATAGCTCACCCCTTTAGACTATACGTCATAGGTCCATTATTAGCAGCGGCCGAGGCTTCGGGAGACATTGATCCGGGTGACTCAGATTACGTGCCTGGGGACGAGTTGGAGCCTCCTCCCGAGGACTTCTTCTAGGAGACTCGGCTGTGTACTTTGATAGCGAGTCAGTTTTGAGAGCATATTGGTATGGCTTGATATGTCAAGCCTTTATTTTGGATAAACAATATAATTATACTTCGATATTCTTTTTGGCGAACCATCTGGGGTGACCTAGGTTTATCACCGATGGTTCGGGCCTGTTCTTGTGTCCATGCATTGGCATGGAATGAGAACTGCTTTTGAGCTCTTTCATTTAGAGAATAATATATTATTAATGCATGTTTCTTTCAGTTTATATACCTTACTTGTTTGGTTTTGGCATGTTATACCGATGTTCCGTACATAGTTTTGGGGCACGGTCTGGAGGATCGAATTGATGGCATGGGTTTCGGGGTGCCGAAATCCGGGCTGTCACACTCCCATTCTCTATAAATAGAGAGCCAACCCCCCCTTGTTTAAGGGCTAGAAAAAATTCCAAAAAGAGAGAAGAATATCAAGAGAATTTCCTCTCCATTTTCAAGTTTTAGACCCTCAAATTCCATAACCTAAGTTCATCCTTTACACCCGATCTCCCATCATAAATACCTCACCTTTAGCAAGATCAAGGCCTTAGCCTACCTCTCCTACCCTCTAGCCCCCTAGCCTTAGACATCCAAACCCCTTCCTTAGCCCATTCGCCATCGGAAGTTCACCGGAAGCGCATCCACGCGAAGGTACACAACAGTGCTACAAGGGCCCGTGAGCTCTAACTCTCCCCTCTATTCCTCTACCTTCTTTACTTTCTCTGTATCCTAGAATTTGCACTGTTATGCTGCCGAAATTTCAGTGATTGCAGGGGGCTCAAATAGGATCAGAGTGCCTTCGGGCAAGGGGAGTGTCGTTCAAATTTTTATTTTTTCTTTTACTTAGGCCATAGTAAAGACCGCTTATGAGCGGGTCAATCTAGTGCCTAACACCTTCCCGATTGATAACCGAAGCCCCTTCCCAAGAGCCTTTGGCATTGTTTCTTGATTTTTATGTTGTTCTAATTAAGTATTAACCTATTGCAAGCGCACAATGTAAATTGTAGTGCCAGTATAGGATCATTCCCATGAGGAAGTGATTTATCTCAGTATTTTATTTTTCTGAAAACTTATATTTATCTTTAAGATCCTAATCTACTTGAGAAATATGAATAAAAAAATAGTTTTTAAACTAAAATACAGAAAATAAATCCTAATCTTCAAACTTTTGGATCCTAGTCGTCAATCAGTTTCCTTCTCTTCTTAGATATTTATGAAATTAAAATACCGTTACATTATATATCAAGTCTCCTAGTGTTGGTCGTCAATCAAAACTAGAATCCTATCAAGACAGATTTAATCTAATCAACAATCTCCTAAAACTTGGGCATCAATCAAATTCTAAAAAATTGAAGATGGAAAAATAAAAATCATTACACTAATCTGCAAATCTCAACCTGAGTCATCAATTTAAATCAAAATATGGAGATGTTTACAAAGCAGGAAATATGCAATAAAATAAATCTAAACTAGAAAGCAAAGTAGAACCATCCAAAGGGTTGATCTTTCAACTTCCTTAGCCTTGGTTGTCAGGCAAGACCTTAGAGAACTGTGGATAATTTTACTTGATAAATCTAATGTGCAATGGTGATCGAAAGAAAACTCATACCTCAATCGTCTATTGATGCTGAGAAATTCTTTGATGAAATTATTCCTATGTTGAGCTCTCATATTTGTAGATCATAAGGAGTCAATTTACAGTGCTCTAATTCTTATAAAAGAAGATACTAAAATCAAAAGATTCCTAATATAACTCTAATTCCTAATCTTATCTTCCTTGGTTTCGCTGGTTAAAGCGTTCAGGAATTTCTACTTAATTTCAGCAATCGAGATCTTTAGGAGTCTTTCTCTATCAATCTTCCCAGATCCGTGATTTGCCCAACTTCTAATTTAATAGTTCTTCTAAATTGGTGCATGGCGGTGTGAATCTTCACTTGATCAGCAGTGATGAGAAGCTTCAATTTATACAATCGTAAATTACGATTTCGCTTTTCTTACATAGCTTTCACTCTGGACAATTCTGAATCACGAACAATTGTTTTTTCCTTTGTATCGCTTTTTGCTGGAATGTCTTTTGAAGAATCATAAATTATGATTTTATAGATTTCTCTGTACAGCGCTCCATCATCTTTTGCAATTTTTTATTCAGAAGCGTCTGATCGTGTTTTTCATTCAACCGTCTTTCTTACTGCTTTTTGAGTTCATTTCGACAAAGATTAACACTTTGGTTCTCTTTTACTAATGATTCTTAATATCTGCACATCATTAACTTGTTAGTAGCAAACTGGGGTTTAGCATCACTAAGTTAAAGGTGATAAAATGGTATATTCTGTGACTGATCAGGCGTAGACCAGTGAATCAAAGTCATATTTTCACACTTCGGTGCTTATAATATTGATTTGGGTATCCCGGGACACCAAAAGCTCCTGGAGGAGACTCTAGTTTTCTTACGAGTGCATCTTCAAGACAGACTCACGAGAGCCCACGGTTGCACAAACACCTTTTCCAAATCTAAAAGGAAAAACTCTACACAAATATCCTCTCATTCCCAAGCTAAAACCCATCAAAGTCTTAGAACTTTCGTTCTTCCATCACCATTACACTTCCATTTCCATCATCCCTCCTTCAAAGCCTTAGCTCATCCCTCACATCATCAATCCAAGCTATTAGCTCCCAAACCTTAGCAAGTTAGAACCTTTCCCTAACCCATCATGCCATCGGAAGCTCATCGGTGTCGCTCTCACGCAAAGATCCAACAACGGTACTATAAGGGCCCGAGAGCTTCGGCACTCCGCTCTATTCCTCTTCCTTCTTTTACTTTTCCTCTATCCTAGAATTTGATCCGTTACGCCGCTGAAAATTTGGTGATTGCGGGGAGCTCAAATAGGATCGAAGTGCCTTCAAGCAAGAGGAAGTGCCACTCAATTTTTATATTTTTTTATATACTTGGCCATAGTAGAGACTGCTTACGAGCAGGTCAATTGGGTGCCTAACACCTTCCCGATTGATAACCGAAGTCTTTCTCTAGAGGCTTTAGTGTTGACCGGTGATTCAAAGTCAAATCTAGCACTTCGGTGCTCACGATATTAATTTTGGGTATTCTGGGACACCAAAAGCTTAGGGTGGCGACTCCATCATTGAGCGCATCATCGCGACGAATCAATGAGATCCATGATTGCACACTTACGTTTTGCTAGTCCCTAGCAAACAAGCAAAGATAAACTAATCTAGGAATTTAAATGTCACTTTCGTAGGGAGCACGAACGCATTTAGCAAATGCAACAAGCTTTTAAACCCCTAGGTGATCCCTAGTGGAGGAGTTGTATCTCCTGAAGGTTTTCAGTGAAGTTACCTACAAACTTCAAAATATTTTTGGATTTTTCATAATTTTCTCAAAAAAAAGAAAACAAACTATAAAACTAAAGTAAATCTAACTACTTAATAGCTGACTATTACATGTTTGTTTAGATTTTCAAAAATATGATTCCATCAGCTATAACTTCCCATCCTAGCGGTTTTCCTCGATCAGATACTCAATAATATCAATTCATATTAAGCATGGAGTGTGTGCATACCAATAACGAATTCATTCATTATAAATTTTTCTAAACTGCAGATTTAGAAAACATTTTCATCCAAATTCTCACTGTTGGCACACACCTAAAAAGAATATCAAAATTATTGGGTTATTTCAATGATGTATATAAGAAATAATTTCAAGGACAATTGACAAAATGATAAATCTCATGGAGTAGATAATCAATTCTATTTCTTATGCATCCTGATTTTTCATAGGATTTATTATATATATCTCTACTCGGCACATGCTTTTATAAATCATAAATAAAAAAGGGCTTTATTCGACTTGTAATGAGGCTATGGGTTAAAAGGTTCCAAAGAAAGGTAAAAGGATTTAAAAGTTTTGAGAATTCAGCTCATCTCTCACCTATCTTCTTCATATTTTTCTTCTTCTTTTACTTCAATAAGTATCAAAAAAGTTGGATAACTTCGTCCCATTATTTTTTTTTTCAGTAAATCCCTTTTTCTTCTTCATTTCTTGTCTTTTGATTTCGAATATCCTCTTGATTTTCTTTCTCTTTTTTTTTTATTTGAAAGCTTTTTTCTTCTCTTTTCTCTATAGTTTTCATTTTCTCCCATATTTTCAGGAAAATATTTCTTTATCAGTTGTACCCATTTTACATTCCCCTTATATGTTCTTGCATACACCTTTCACTCTCCTATTTCTCCCTTTATTCTAAATTGTCAAAATCACAAGGGCAAAATGATCGAAAGCTTTGTGTAGTACATATGGTTAAGGGCTTATAAGATTTTGATAAAAAAAAATTCGGTTAAGACTCTCATGTAGGTTCAGGGGATAAATATATTTCGGGATTTTGGCTTTTTTGCTCAAACGAATAAAAAAAAGTGGCCTTTAACCATTTTCATGATTTACTAGCAATAATGTCATATTGTTTTGCTGCATATTCTAAACAGTTCTAGAAAAACAAGTCACCATAATCATAGAATATTTGATTCAAATATAAACAACAATATGAGATTTCAGCACAGTCAAGAAGTTCAAAAAAATTTGAATTCGAATTGAATAGCAGTCTCTCTCTCAAAGAAAAGAAATAAGTCCAATTGTTCACTAGTTATATGATTCTAAAACTATAGTCTAAATATTACAATTTAAATCAAAGTATAATTTCAAAATTTTAGTTATGATACAGTGTGCAAAAAGGGCTAGACATAAATATTAATTGTCTCTATTATTTGATGGTTGAACTTATACTAGGATGATTGTTATGTTTATGAAATCGTACTCTATCTAATCATAACTCTCATATAATGGTTAACAGGAAAAACAAAAATTAAAACAAACTAACCTACAAAATTTAAAAGATACACTTAAATTTATTAAATCTACAGAAAAAATAAAAATAAAGAGAATTTAAATTATTATTTTTTTCAAATTCAAATAAGAGAAAGTATATACATACGCAGCATGTGTGTACCCCCAAACTTGAATAGGATAATGTCCTCATTGTTCTCAAAAATAGGAGATACCAAAAAAAATAACAAGGTGCCAACATGAGTACCTAGAACAAAATCTGTAAAGAAAATTAAAGATCTCCCCCAAACTTGAGAGAAATCACGTTCGGAATTATCTATATAGAAACAACACCAAGCAAAAATAAGAAAGTAATATAAAAACAAAAAGGAAAATTTCTATTAATATGAATAAAGAAATTTTTACAGGAATTGCAAGGAAGAAAAACTAATTACATAGAAAAGAAATCCTAGGAAAAATCTAGATACGGATTGACTCGACACCGGCAGCGACCATTGAGATATTAAATTTCAAATACACGTGAGTTACTACGTGCAATCGTAAATCAACAAGTCCAAAAGTATGCAGTCGGAGAGGGCCTTACGAGCGCACGTAATCCTCGACGTGAGATCGTAAAGTATCTCTCACAAGATCTAAACTACTGAAAGAAATAAAATTGACTAAACAAAATTAAATAAATAATATACAGAGTTTTGCTACGGATGAGTCAGTAGCATGACGATGCCCATGAGTATATTAGACATACTCAGAGTCTTCCAGTGATATAATGATCACGGACCCTTCTTCGTCCGAAAAGAGTTAGACATACTTAAGGTCTTTCAGTGATATAATGATCACTGACCCTTCTTCGTCTGGAAAGAGAAATTCTCGTTTAAGAATTAAGTGGGGAGACATGAACAAAATATGTACTCTCCTCTAATTTTTGTAGGTTTTTATAAAATGGTGATGGTGCACCGAAAGCATTAGGAAAGGGTAACCTCGGTATATATGGTACTTCAGTCATAGTATTGGGCACACTATCTTTATTATTTTTTTGGATTCTATTTTGAATTTTTATTATTTTAGGTTGTCTGGTAGGGAAACATCCGCTTTAATTTCAGGTTCACTATCCTTGGTCTCGGGGACGACTACCAACGTAGGTGAACAGTCACATAATATACTATTTTACTACCCTTAACTTAGTGATGATGGGACTTAGTTTGCTACTAATAAGCTACTAATATGCATATATTAAAGAAAAGTAGCAAAAGAGAACCAAAGTAATAATATTCATCAAAGTAAACTCATAAAACAATAAAAAGATGATTGAACCAAAAGACAAATCATCGCCTACTAAAAATATGAAAAATTGTGCTTTACAATTTTACAGTATGATGTACTGGAAGAATAGAAATCGTAATTTACGATTCTACAAGAGAAAGTCGTTCAAAAGAGTATGATACAAGAGAAGCGTTGAATCATAATAAAGAATCGTAAATGAAAAATCATTCAATAGGAATCTGTATAGAAAAGAATAGAAAATCATGATTTACGATTTTCCATAAGAGAACACCTTTCAAAGTTGCTGATCACATAAGATTAACACCGCCACGCATAAAATTAGAAGATCTCTTAAAGAAGAAGTCCAGTGAACCACAGACCTGAGAGATTGACGAAGAAGAATCTTAAGAGACTCTGCTGCTAAAATAAAGGAAGAAATCCAGAAGTACATCAACTATTGAAAGCAAGGAAAGATAAAGTTAAAAGTAGAATTAGATTAGGATGGTTTTGTGTTATTAATTTCTTTTATTAGAATTAGGAGTATATAAACCGACCCCTTATGATCTATAAATAAGAGGGCTTGATATAGGAATAACCATCGAAGAATTTCATAGCATTAATTGACAACTGAGGTCTGTGTTTTCTCCCGATCAAAGTAGTTTAGGATTTACAAAGTAATATTGTCTACAGTTCTCTAAGGTCATGCCTGACAACCAAGGGTGAGGAAGCTGAAAGATCAACCCTTTGGATGGTTCTACTTTTGCTTTCTAGTTTAGATTTATTTTATTACAATTTCCTATTTTGTAAACATCTTCGAATTTTAATTTGAATTGACAACTCAGGTTAAAGTTTGCAAATTAGTGTAACGATTTTACTTTTTCATCTTCAGTTTTCTAGAATTTTATTGACTCCCAAGTTTTAGGATATTTTTTATTAGATTAAATCTGTGTTGATAGAATTTTAGTGTTGATTGACGACCAATGCTAGAAAACTTGATATATGGTGTAACGGTACTGTTTAATTTCATAAATATCTGATAGCTAAAAATTGTGATTGACGATCACAATCTGAAGGAGGATTTAGGATTTATTTTCTGTAAAATTTAGATTAAGAAACCATTCTTTTATTCATATTTCTCCAGTAGTTTAGGAACTTAAAAGATCAATATAACTTTTCAGAAAATTAATATATATAGTATAACCTATCCTCATGGGAATGATCCTATGCTAGTACTATGGTTTCCATTATGCACTTGTAATAGGTTAAGACTTTAGTAGACACATATTAGAGCCGAGCAGTAGGCATCTCCAACTTGTTGTCAACAGTCTTACCAGTTCTTAAAGCTTGAACAGCTTCGATCTGTTTTATAGGAATTGATGTATCTCCCATAAAAACTTGTCCTCCCAGGTCACTCACTGGTCGTGACTGTAATTGGTTGCTCTTTCATTCCACCAATTGCGTAGCTAGCTACCTAACTTGGGGTTCCAGCTTCGTAATGGATTGATTGTACGAATATAAATCTTGAGAGATTTTAATAAGTTGCGATAACACCCTGGAATGTCGGTGCCATTATTGTTGTAAATCCCTAAGGATTTGAACAACTATGTCATCAAATCTGTTGCTTTAAGGACTGAACTATTGTTGCTCATAAGGCTGATACGGAGCGTAGGACTATTGGATGTTTTGAGGATATTGTGGGTGCATGAATGGTAATTCTTGTTGAACCCCCCTTGTAAAGCCATAGGTAAGACTGGGACGGTTACCCCACTGAGGGTTATAAGAATTCCTGAAATTACCCCACTAAGATGTGAATGCCTGCTCTTTTCTATTAATTCTGGATTCAATGGAGCAGTTGGGCATTCGATTTGGGTGTGGGTTAGGCTTGGCAAATACAACATGGCCAAAATGAACCATCATGGCCTTGTAATACCATTTTTTTTCTTTTTTTATTATTTTAGAAAACATGGAGAGAAGACAAATTTGAGCCTTTAGCATCTATTGTCAGAAGAAGTTTTGAAACCTTCGATCCGTTGCTCTGAATAAACCTGCAAAAGATGAAGAAGCGATCAAAGAAAAATAAAACTAGAAAAGAACAAAGGTTTGAAAGAGAAAATTGGTTTTTAAAATTTTTGCTTCCCCGACAACGAAGCCAAAAACTTTGACAGCTTTATGAATTACGTTATGTCTTAACCTATTGAAAGTGCACAATGGAAATTATAGCACTAGCGATAGGATCGTTCCCACGAGGAAGGTCAAAAATCTTTAAAATTATTATTTGACTTTAAAGAATAAAGAATGGTTTAATCAAACTAAAGTGTCAAAAAAATAAATCTAAATCTTCAAACTTCTGGATCCTAGTCGTCAATCAGTTTTCTTTGGTTCTCAGATATTTATAAAATTAAAATACCATTACATTATATCTAAGTCCTTCAGAATTTGGGCGTCAATTAAAAAACTAGAATTCTTCAATATAGATTTATACTAATCTGCAACTACCTAAAAATTTGGTCATCAATCAAACTCTAGAAAATTGAAGATGGGAAAGCAAATACCATTACATTAATCTTTCAAAACTTTAGGCGTCAATTAAAATCAAGAATTATCAAATGTTTACAAAGCAATAAATGAAAGCATTAAATCTCAACTAGAAAGCAATAAAAAGATCTTTCATCTCTCAGTCACAGGCATCAATTGCTCTTGAGAAACTACAGACACTCTACTCTAATCTTTCAGCTCAAGATCACAATTGTCAATTGCTCTCGAGAAACCTTGGATATCTAAACTAAACTACTCTAGGGGTGATCTTCAGGAAACCCAACCTCAGTCATCAATTGACGATGAGAATTCCTTCGATAAGTTTTCCTCTATGTCGAGCCCTCTTATTTATAGATCATAAGGGGTCAGTTTACATTATTCAAGTCCTAATAAAAGAAAACTACTAAAAATAAAAGCTTCCTAAGTTTATAAAACTTCTAATCTTAACTTCCTTTACTTCAGATGGTAGATATGCGCAGGACATTTTTCTTTCATTTCAGTAGTAGTGATCTTCAGGATTCTTTTACCAATCTTCTCAAATCCTTGGGATAGCAAACTTCTAATTTAGGTGATCTTCTAATTTTGTACATGGCGGTGCAATCTTTACATGATCAGCAGTAGTGGTTCGAACTTTAATATGTACAATCGTAAGTACAATTACGTCTTCTTTTAGTATGATTGCTTCAACACGATCAATCGTATCTTCAAATACGATTTCTCCAGCCTCTTACTTCTATAAGGTCGTAAATATGATTCTTTATTTCTTTAGTTGTTCATGATTTCTCTTACGACTCCTCATGACTTATCTTTCTTTCATCTTACAGACTGGTCTCGAGTACGATTAGGATCATATTTTGAGCGATCGTATTCTTACTACTAATAGAGTTCATTTTGGCAAAGATTAACACTTTAGTTTTTTTTGCTATCTATTCTAAATATCTGCACATCATCAAATCATTAGTAGCAAACTAAGGTCTAGCATCACTAAGTTAAGGGTGATAAAATGGTAAATTCTGTGACTGATCACACCCCCAAACTAATATTTTGCAAGTCCCTAGCAAACAAGGAAAGATAAACTAATCTAAGAATTTAAATGCTACTCTCGTAAGGAGCACGATTGCATTTATCAAATGCAACAAGCCTTTAAACCATTAGGTGATCCCTAGTGGAGGAGTTGTGTCTCCTGAAGGTTTTCAGTGAAGTTACCTACAAACTTCAAAATATTTTTGGATTTTTCATAATTTTCTCAAAAAAAAGAAAACAAACTCTAAAACTAAAGTAAATCTAACTACTTAATAGCTGACTATTACATGTTTGTTAGATTTTCAAATATATAATTTCATCAACTATAACTTCCCATCCTAGTGGTTATCCACGATCAGATACTCAATAATTTCAATTCATATTAAGCGTGGAGTGTGTGCGTACCAATTAAGAATTCATTCTTTATAAATTTTTCTAAATTGCTGATTTAGAAAATATTTTCATCCAAATTCTCACTGTTGGCATACTCTCAAAAAAAATATTGAGATTATTGGGTTCTCTCAATGATGTATATAAGGAATAATTTCAAGGACAATTGACAAAAAGATAAATCTCATGGAGTAGATAATCAATTCTATTTCTTATGCATCTTGATTTTCCATAGGATTTATTAGATATATCTCTACTAGGCTCATGCTTTTGTAAATCATAAATAAAAGGGGCTTTATTCGGCTTGTAATGGCGCTATGGGTTAA
Source organism: Chloranthus sessilifolius (assembly GCA_021018995.1). Classification (NCBI taxonomy): domain Eukaryota; kingdom Viridiplantae; phylum Streptophyta; class Magnoliopsida; order Chloranthales; family Chloranthaceae; genus Chloranthus; species Chloranthus sessilifolius. Next base: position 64,454,416 of record CM037586.1, read on the forward strand.
AAGGTTCCAAAGAAAGGTAAAAGGATTTAAAAGTTCTGAGAATTCAGCTCATCTCTCACCTATCTTCTTCATCTTTTTCTTCTTCTTTTACTTCAATAAGTATCCAAAAAGTTGGATAACTTCTTATTGAGGGAGCATGGGGATTGATCTGTCTGTGGGTAAGTTATCAGGCTTAAAGGTAAATGGGGTTGGTTCAGGGACAGGTTTGTTGATTTTAAGGATTGGTTGGTTTGATTTAGGAATGGGTGCACTGACTTTGGTGATGAGTTTGGTGAATGGTTGGGTTAGTTCGGGAATGAGTTCAATGATTTTGGTGACGAGTCGGAATTTGTTTGACGGTAGGTTGAGTTGGGATAAGTTCGGTGGTTGGTTGAGTTGGGGTAAGCTTAATGATAGGTCATGTTCTAGTGTGAATGGTGGCTTTAGGTTCGATGGGGTGAGGTGCAAGGTTAGTTGGTTCTAAACGGATGGTATGGATGTGGTCTGAGGGAGGTTCAATTCTACGGATCAGGCTAGCCAAATGAATTGGGGCAGGGTGAATGAGTGTACGGTATCATATGCGAGTTGAGGGCTTGATGCAGTTTGCTCAAATAATGGATTGTAGAAGGTGATGTTGGTTTGCGCAGCATCGGGGAGTTGGTTTTGGTCCTGGTCAAGGTATGGTAATTGGTTTTGGTCGTGGTATAGAGGTTCGGTATAGTCAGGGTATAGGTTTGTGTATTGATCTTGAGTTTGGTTATATGGATAGAAGTCCATTTGATTTTGTTCTTGGTCCGTGTTGATTTGTTCGGGGCTTAGAGTTTCGATTAGGGTGTTTGTTTTAGGGTCATTGAAAGAGGGTCCGTTGGATGTTAGTGTAGAGAGACTAAGGTTCGCATTCTTCAGGCGACGCTCTATGTGTAAGGCACATTGATAGAGGCTTGTGAAGTCGTGATAGTTGCTTAAGATAAGAGTGCTTCGAAGGGGTTCTCGGGTATCATTGATTATGATGTCCATCGCGTCACTTTCTTTTATTTGATTTCCAGTTCGGGCGGCAAGCCTCCTCCAATGATTAGCGAAGGTTATGAAGTCTTTGTTGCGTTCTTATTTTGTGGTCATCAAGTCATGGAGGCTGATTTGCTTATGAATCATGTGTCGGTATTGGTTTCAAAATCTATCAGCCAAATCTTTGAATGTCTCGATTTCAGCTAGAGGCAGAGTAGAGAACCAGTCAAGGGCTTCTCCTTCTAAAGATCTCTGGAAGTAGTTGATTAGGAGCCCATGATTGGTGCGAATTGGTCGACAGTCGTTACAGAATAATTGCAAGTGGTTGTTTGAATTTCTGGTATCGTTATATTTATTGAATTGTAGTAGTTTAACACCGATGGGTACAGTGAATTCAAAGTCTCGGCAGAATTTGTTGAATGTGCCAGATTGGTTAGAGTGTTCTCTCTTAACCATGTAATAGTCTAAAAATCGATGGAAGTCTTCTACATTCACGATGGTGTTCTTTTTAGGGGTCTCGGGTTGTCTTCGGTGGTTATTTTTCTAGGAGGTGTGAAGGGCATGTGTGTCAGACGTTTTTTCTTCTTGTCTGCTTCTTAGAGTAACTTGTCGTTCATCCATCAGCTTCTGGTCCATTGCAATTTTGTATAGCTTGGCCAAGGATTGTCGTAGGGCATCGGCTTCTTCTCCTCCCTTCATCAGCTTATTGGCAATGAGGTCCATTACATGACTGGCGGTGTATCATGGCTCACTCTTATCTTCATTGTTGCCATTGTGATTAGTATTTTTGGGAGCATATTTTTTATTTTCATTAACCATATTTACTCGGGCATGATGCTGAATAGTACATGGAGACTACCTAACGTTATACTCAAGATTGCTATGGGAGCCCCATGAGGGTGGGTCGATATCATTAAAGTTCAATTTTCTCATGCCTGATATTTTTTATTGTTTTTTAAAAGCTGATAGTAAATAATGGCTGCTAGATGCCTAGTATGCGTGTAAGTGTGTAAAAAGTGAAAAAAATAGAAAATAAACAAAATCAAACTAACTAAATTGGGTAAACTCTAGCAAAAAGAGTCTCATCGCGATCGCCAGACTGCTGGTACATGCTTTTTCTAGGGCCCTTTCGGGTCCTAGAATAAGTGGCCTAATTTGGTCTGAGTGGACTCCGTTTGAAAAGGGTGGCGAAAAGTGATAAGAGTAATGAAAAGGGGTTTATTTAGCTGCACCTACAAAAAAGTAACTATTAGTAATAAGCAAATTTTAAATGGAAAAAACTTGGATTATTGTGATCCCCAGTTATAGATGTTTATCGACGCTGCAACACGTCACTGATCACAAGTGGGGATGAGCAGGTATGGGTCGAACTCCTTTACTGAACGCCGGTCGGCCAACTTCAGCAGCTTCGGGTTGCCTAAGGTCTAACTAGTTTGGTTTCCTAATCCTACTAGGACATATCTAACAAAAAGGGGGTTGGGGCCCACTATGCTAAGGAGGATCGGCCCCGTTCCCGAGTACCCTCCATAAGCTCCCAAGGGAAAATTGGTGAGACTATTTTGGAAATACTAAGAGGGGTTAGGGACTTAATTGGCTCTAGGCTAAGAATTTGGGCAGAGATTTCCTAAGGATCTAAGGTTAAGCGCCTTCTCCTTTGATACTCCTTTGAGAGTCAAGGCTAGCTGCCCAGTACCGCTAGCTTGACTACCTAAGGCTTCTGGAGAAGAGTGTGCAGAGCGCAGTTCAACCCCTTTCATTAGAAGCCTCAAAGAGAACCTCGAATTTTCTAAAAGGAAGAAGCTTGGGAAAGAGAGAAGAATTGCTCGAAATTGTGTGTTGAAGGTTGTGGGGTGTTGCGACCTCAGTGTGCTTACTTTATTTGTTGGTGGTAAAAGCAATTTAAAATCAAAGTAAAACAGGGGATGGAATCAGCACAACTGAGAAATCCTAGACCTGCAAGATACAGGGTCCATTGTAGCAAGTTTTAATAAGTAAGAGTTTGTCCCACAGGGAAAAGGTGATCTACAGCTCCAAGGGAGCCATCTCTAGTAGTCCCTCCAGATCTGACTATAGATCTGGCAGTCCTAAAAGGAAGGGAGTTTAGGGTCACTTATTCTAAATATCCTAAGGTAGCCTAATGAATTAACTACAGAAAGGGTTGAGAAGATGGATGGAGTGTGGGAAAATAAATATAAAAGGGTGAAAAGTATGCTATTGGGTTCAGATTTGCTGGAATTTATGACTCAGATCCAGGTCTGCTGTTATAGAAATCCTGTCCAATGGCTACATTATCACCAAAGAGGAGAAAGAATCCAACTCATCCTTGTGCCATGATCCAATCCCTTAAGGTTATAACCTGTCCACTTAAATGGTCACAGACTATCCCATAGGGGAACCACAATCCAGAGATGGGTCAAAACAAGTTAATCATTGTAGGCACTACTTCATCCAGGCTACAAGCTCAGGAATCCATAGGGAACCTCAACCTCTAAAGCTCTATGTGTGGGGCTAAGGCTGTATAGTACCATGATAGCCCAGACACATAAAACCAGCAAGGGATTGAGTACAACCTTAGATCTAGCTGTCCATTGCTTGAGTGGGACTACAATGGTCCAGTCACAAGCCTACAATCTCTATAACTAGATCAGATCTAACATCTGATGGCGAATCTATACAAATATAGGAGAATTTGCCTCTGTACAATCTCCCACAAGGCTACAAGCACATGTGCAGAGAAGAAGAATCCATCTTGGATCCTACGGATTGGCTTCACCCTAAGGCTATAGCCTGTCCACTTGAATGGTCATAGACTATCCTAGAGGCTATCCACCTCATAGAGTCCAAAACAGAACAGTAATATTGCTGCCACCACCATGGTCACAAGGCTACCAGCTCAGGCTTCCATGGGGATTTCAGATCTAGTGGATCCTGTGGTGGGGCTAAGGCTGTATCGAACCATGATAGCCCAGATACACAGGTCACTTGGATCTGAATGGATCCTTAGAATCAGCCCTCCATTGCTTTGAATCACAGCCAAAGTAATGGTGGATCACAAGGCAGCAGCCTTGCACAGAGTAGCTCACAAACACACGAATCCTATAAAAGTACAACACCCAATCACAAATTCTATTAATCTAATCTCAATAAACATACATAGGCATGGCCAGCAAGTGCTGGGCCATGGAGAGAAGAAAAAAGAAAAAGGAAAACTACTTTTAACTACAGAAGAACAGAAAAGAAAATGATCTCAGATCTCTTATCAGTGATAAGGTCTCCGCACTCAAGTCTCTCTAAAAAAATTCTTTTTAAACCTAAACCAGGCTTAGGTTTATATAGCAGTGGGTGTGGCGGCGCATTAGGGTTAGGAAACCCTAATTTTAGCGATGCCACGTGGCCTATTAATGATCCTTGGATGCCTCGAGGTGCGTACACAGAGATTCAAGCATGGGAGTGCGTGCCCTAATCCTTGGAAATTCCCAAAAAGTCCTCTGCTGAAGTGATGGAAGGTAGAGTTCAGAGGTTCATCAGGTTGTAGTCAATTCCCAGACTTGTCGCGTGGTAGCACTGACTTCGCGAGGATGAGTTAGCATTAAAACTTCAAATGTCGCGGGGTTGCAGCTTCTTGATGCTTTGAGTAGTCGCGAGATAGATAGTTAAGCTCTCGCTGGATTGGGCTTCGCGCAGTTGGATTGCTACTTGTGAATAGCACGGGAACTATGCGAGCATTCCATTTCACAATAGATCTTCGCGAGGTTAACTCTGGCTTCACGAGGCTGCTTTCTTCCTGAACAGCGCGAGAACTGTGTGAGAAGTTCACTTCTTAATGAAACTTCGTGAGGATCCTCGAGAGGCTTTGATAGTTTCTGGACTGCGCGAGAGGTTCTCTTGACATTTGTATCCTGCGGCTACTGTGCGACAGTTGCGCGAGGCAGGATTCTGAAGCTAGTCTGTCACTCAACTGCGCGAGAAGTTGTTGTGAAGTCTTGGGAATTCGCGAGGACTGCGTGAAGCATATTTTTCTAAATCCTCTGAAGCTTTGGGAAGCTGCGCGAGGCTCTTCTCAGGTCTGGATTCAGTTCCCATTCTTCTGAGGGACTTCTGGGGTCAAAACAGGCTCCTTAGCAAGATTTATGGCCTTATTGCACCATTGTTTATTACCTACAAAAATAGCTTAACAAACATTTATTAAAGGGCTAAGGGTCTAATCAAAGGCTAAGTTAAGGGGTAAAAAGTGGTACTTTTCAGGTCTTAACATGGGGTAGGGGTCTTTTTATAGGTATACGGGTAATTACATGCGTGGGGATGTGTGCACAATTTGGCACTTGCGTGCATGTATGACTGTGCATAATTAAGTTGCACGCATGGAACCATGCGTTCAATTGCCCAGAAGTCCGTCCCCGACTAGGGGATGACCGGTTGATTGGCTCAACTAAGAGTTAGAGTTCCAGTGACTGGAACTAATTACGCGCGTGGCGCCATGCGCGTAATCGAAATATGCGCATGGTGTCATGTGCGTAATCCGGGAGTTTGGGCAGTTCGGGAATCACAATTCCAATTCGCTTTGGGCTGATTGCGCGCAATCGAATTGCACACGTGCACGCATGCGCGTAATTCGAAACAAGCGGGATTGATTGCATGTAGGTGGTCACATGCACAATCGAATTACGCGCATGGTGCCATGCACATAATTCGGGTTTGTGAGTTTGGCATTTCAGGTTAAGGGTAGACAGGCAGGTAAGCAGGTTTGGATAGACAGGCATATATATTTACATATAATATCATTTAAGTAAATGTCAATTTACTGAAGATATTACACGTAAATAATGAAATATCCCCCATTTGAGTTCAATAAAAATAGTCTCAGATCAAAAATCTCAAAGAATAAAAAGTCAACTTTCCAGTTCAAGAACAAAATTTGATTTTTTGCATTTTGGTCAAATTTTTAACTTTCAAATGGCAAGTCTTTTTGTGAAACTTTAAAGCCCACAAATTCTATCATATCGAAGTATTGTTAAAATATCAAAGTCCGGTAAAAAAAAGTTCACATTTGTGCTTTCAAATGGGAAATATATTGCCAGGATTCTGACTCGACCTTTGACCTTTGTTCAACAGGGCCTGGGGCTTAACTATACACTATTGCTATGGTGCATAATTTCCTGATTGTGGGGTTGTGCAACCGTGGGATTTTTTACGATTCCGTCGCGGCAATGCACTCACTTACAAAAAATATAGTCACCACCTAGAGATTTTGGTGTCCCAGGAAACCTAGTTCATTTTTATGAGCACCGAAGTGCTAAAAATATGACTCTAAATCCAGTCCACACCAAAGGGTCTTGGGTAGGGGCTTCGGTTATCGATTGGGAAGGTGTTAAGCACCCAATCAAACTGCAAAATGGGGTCTCTACTTAAGGCCAAAACATGAAACAATAAAGAAGAAAGAAAAAGGCCTCCTCATGCCCAAATGAGTCTTAGAATCCTATTTGTGCCCCTCTGTTCCTACAAAAAATTTGGCGGCGTAACGGCACAAATGGGAGGATTGAGGAGAAAACAAGAAGGTAGAGGAAGATAGGGAAGAGCCGGAGCTCTCAGGCCCTTGTTTCACCGTTGGGGAGCCTTGTATTGACTTGCTTCGGTGAGCTTTTGATGGCTTGAATGGTGGAAAAAGGGGTTCTAACTCCTAAGGCTTGAAGCTAAGAGGTAGAGAGGGAAGGTTAAAGAATTGCACACACCTAAACTAAAGGCTTTTAGTGAAATGCTAAGGTCTAAGGGAGTTTTTTGAAATCTGGAATTTGTATGAAAAGTGTGCACCAAAGGGAGAAAGATCTTCTCACTTTAAGCTCTTTCTCTCTTAGGCTAAAATTCTCAATCCTTAAACCATGGGGTGGGAGTCTCTATTTATAGGAAATGGGTGGGTTAGGAGGGTGTTTAGATGCTAATCAAGATTAGGAATTAGGTTATTTAACATCTAAGATTTCCTAGGGTGTTTGGAGCCTTGAAATGTGAGAGAAGGTCCTCTAATGGTGAATGATAGGGTGCAGCTTTAGGTCACTTAATGGGTTGCAAATAGGGTACAAAAGGGTGCAACAAAACTATCAAAACACACCCCAAAGGACAAGATGGTCAACAAGTCAAATCCCAATCATGAATTTCAAGGTAAAAAATAGGGTTACTATTCATATGCAATAGTTACGACAGGCAAATGTACAGTAAAACAGTGTTGAACAGTAGCCTGGAAGTTGCCTCGCAAGGGTGGGGTCCACTTTAATACTAGCGCAACTATTAGTTGCGCCAGGCTTAAATTCTGGGAAAATGGCTTGGCGCAACTAATAGTTGTGCCAGGCAAAAGTATAACTGGCATAACTATTAGTTGCGCCAAATCCCTAGGGGCACTTGAAATTACTCTTTTGCCCTCCGAGTTCGGACCACCATATCTTTTGGTGTATAACTCCGATTAGGGCAATTCTTGGACCGTTGGAAAGCTGTCGACTTCTACTTTTCAATGGTATGAGATTTGATCGTAGTAAAAGGCCATAGCTAGTCCTAGTGTACCACTCCCTTTTCCAAGGCTCGAAAGGTTAGGATTAGGTTTAGAACGGGTTCTAAGGGTTACGGTTGATATCTAAAGGTTGGGGGCAGGTTCCTAAGGGATCTAGGATGATTCCTAAGGATTTGGAGGGGTTCTTTAAGGGTTCTAGGGTGGTTCTTAAAGGTTTTATATATGCCATCAAAATCTTGAAAGTGCACCTCTCTCGAAATGTATTCTGATCTGGCCTTAGGCCAAATTTTGGTGTCTATAGATGCTCCTCTTTGGTATCCGATCACTAATGATCGAATGCCAAAGAAAAGAGACTTAAGGCTTTACTGACAGGTTCGTTGCATTCAGAATGAACTTTAAACATCAAATGAGTAATATGGCAAGAAAATGAAAGCCCTGTATGTCAGGAAAAATGTCCGTCTCTCAAGATAATCGGTCCCCAAGCGCTTAGCGACATTACTGGGCATAACCGAGGTGAAATGAGTTGCGAAAGCCCAATAGCTGGGCAAAATATTCGCTTATCGAGTTGCGAAAGCCCGTTAGTCGGGAAAATGTTCGCTTCTCGAGATGATTTGAAGGTGATTGATGTTCGAGATTCGTTCTGAATGCAACAGCTTCGCAAGTAAGAGGGGTGATCGACCCACACTCAAAGATAGGTGTAAAGAAAAAATATGCAAGGCTCCACAGTTTGCATCCAATACTATGAGGTATTTGACTGTCCCATCTAACTATTTGTAGGTGCCCCTACTAAAAGCAAGGGTTGAGGTCTTTAGGCGAACCCATCGATCCCGAAGTTTATTTAGCATGACTACCCGAGTGGAGCGAATAGAGGTCGCAACGCTTTTTGGGAGGATGTGCCATTTTTTAAGATATGCCCTGGATCAACAGGACTTAGAGTATCTAGCTTCAACTACTTTGATTAGGTCCAACCAAACACTGGGGTGTCTCCCTAAAGGGACATTCAATCCTGGTCTCTGCTGACAATAATCATAAACATCAATTAACTACTTATAATCATGCACCCATCAGGGGCAATAAGCAACAACAAAGGTGATAGAAGCCCCGACCCGAACATACCTAGGTACAATTTACAGGAACAAACGACCATCATACGAATACCCAGACACATGTCGTACACTTTACAGGGATACCGCTACCCATATAGGTTTTAAGTATGCAAAAAATAAAAGGAAAATGAACCCTTCTGAATGTATGGTTGCACATAGTTTGATTGATATGTAATCTCATTCTCAACAGGTTGGTCTCAACCAATGATTGACCTTTTCCAACAGAGAATCTGAAGCTTAAGACACTTCAGTTCATATGATTCCAAAGCAGAGCGCTTCACTTGAAAATTTAGCAGTAGAGTCAACCTGATCAAAACATTGACCGTTCGATCGGGGTTGACGTCGTTGCTCCTACTTTGAAGAAGGATCCAAAGATCCAAGGCAAACCCTAGACTCAGGACTTTAATATGGCATAGCTACATTACTGATAAAATATTAATATTTAACCACCTTATGCCTATGCGTTGCTCTATGGGGAAACACAAATTTATTCTTCTTCTCTTTTTTCTTTTTTTTAAAGATTGCTTTTTCCATTTTTATTTTTTTTAAAGCAAGCATTATCTGGACCTTGAACCCCAGGAGGCGCACGCCCAGACAATGCATACCAAGAGCCCGTGCTTCCGTAATAGTTTGCGACGAAACTGAAGCCAACGTACTCAAGTTTATGTGATATCGAAAAGATCGGATCAGAATTGGGTGTCTACCGAAGGATACTCAATCTTGGCCTCCGCCATCAATGAAGTTACAAATGAACAACTATGTATAAGCATGCACCCATTAGGGGCGATAAGCAGATAAGGCGATGGAAGCCCCAACCCGGACCTGCCCGGGTATAATTTATGAGAACAAACGACCATCATATGGATACCCAGATGCATGGCGTACACTTTATTGGGATACCGCTGCCAATACAGGTTTTAAGCTTGGAGAAAAATAAAGGGAATGAGCCTTTTTGCATGCATGTTTGCACATAGTTGTCTGACATAGTTTCATATCTGATAGGTTGAAATCAATCCAACAAGGATCTTTTAGAGGACAGAGTTATTCAGACCTCAAACCCCATAGGGTGCTTGCCCGGATAGGCCAAGAGTCTACACCTCCGAAAATATCACGTGACGAACTTGAAGTACAAGGCACTCAAGTTCACCTGAAACCAAAATATGGAGCGATTAGGGCGAAGACATAGCAATGGAATCAATCTGATCCAAGCATTGACTGTTTGATCGAAATTGCCACCGTTGCTCCTACTTTGAAATAGAATCCATGGATCCAAGGCGAACCTTAGACCTAGGACATTAATTTTGCACAGCTGCGTTGCCGGTAAAATATTGACATTTTACCGCATCAAAAATACGCGAGTGCATAGCTGTGCGTAAAAAGTTCACATATTTATAATTTTATTTATTTATTTATTGTTATTATTATTTTTTTTTACAATAATTTTCTTCTTTCTTTCTCTTTTTTTTTGAATAGACCTGACGTCGGTGGTGAGGTGCTTCATCTGATTTGTCCATCGCCGAGAGGTTGCCGGCTTCGAGGCTTCAAACCGTTTTGATGTTCCTGTACATTCTTAAGAAAACGCCAGTCTCTTTTTTTTGTTTATACATATATAAAGAAAATGCATCCTAAATAACAGAAGGAGAAGTAAATTTTTACCTACACTTTTTCAATTTCAAGATATTTTTTGGATTTTTATTTTCGGAGATTTTTTGTTATTTTTCTTCATTTTTGAGATTGCAATATGATGCTGAAAATATGTACATGGAAATGAGTAGAAATATATGCACATTTTTTGGTATTTGGATTTTTCTTAATTTTTTTATTTTTTGCCCTTTTATTTTTATTTTTTTGATGCCTTAATAGTGGGACGGAGTAACGAGTCCCATTTTGAGCATAGTCGAGCTGTTTTATGCAATCAAACCTGAGTAAGTTTTCGAATTTTACCAAGGCCGGAATGTTAATCCCTTCGGATTGTGTCGAACCTTTCTCCTTACCTTGAGTCATATGTTTGACAAAGCAATTCTGAAGACACACTTGGTCGGGACCCGTCTTGAACTAACATGAGCGGCCCAGTCGGAAAAAAGGGTATCAGGGAGAGTAACCAAGAGGGCTCCTTAAACATCAATCTTCTCAATCAGTGCAAACCTTTCTTCTTCTTTTTTTTCCTTTTTTTCTTTTTTATTTATCTCCTTTTTTACCCGTGGCGCCCGCCCTTTCGGGTTTTCACCACGTCCATGGGTTTAACTCTCCTACCCCAAGCGCCCTTTCGGGTTTTCACCTGGTCCGCACAAACTCGCTGTTTTTACCCATTGCGCCCTTTCGGGTTTTCACCACGTCCATCTTGCTTTGAGCTTGTATTTTTATTTTTTATTTTTTATTATTATTATTTTATATTTCTTTTTTTCAAAAGCCACGACATAGACGTTGATTCCATCATAGCCGGCTGGATGGGGTTCTGGTGTCGTCTCACAACTCAGCTTCTGTTGACTTAACAGATATTATGACTGCTTGTAAACCGAAAAGAGGGCTTTCTTCAGGGTGTAGCTAGGCCATGGGTTAGGTTAGGATTTGAAGGTATGCTAGGCTAAAAGGGTTTTCTTGATACGACTTCAGTTTTCTCAACATACTTTCTTTCTTGGGGGTTTTTACTATACATGCCCCGTGATTCTTCTACATTTTTTTATTCTTTTTGCTCCATTTCAGGCAATCTCTTTTTGAGATTTTGCTTTTTCAATTTTTTGGATTTTGATAGTAGCTTTACTTCCCTTTTTTTGTATATGTACACGCACACATTTTTTTTTAGGGAAGGGGGTGGGTTATTGAAAGAAAGGCCCAGGCTCAAATGGGGTAGCAAAGGATATTATTATTTTTAGGGATGCTTTTTGGCTACTGTGTTTGGGATAATGGCCTCTTTTGGGTGGTTCTAAAGCAGTCATGTATTTGTTTCACTAATACTTACCTTATCGCGATAAACTAAGAGTAGAACCGTCGAACGTATCTAACATTGATGGGCTCAGGAAGATAATCTCCGTCCATGGTGGCGAGGCGGATGGCGTATCCCGGTAGCACTTCTCGAACGACATAAGGTCCTTCCCAGTTCGGCTTGAACTTCCCTCTCGGATCGGCGTGGAGAGATGGGAAGATCTTCTTCAACACAATGTCTCCTACCTTTAGATCTTGACCGCAGACGCATTTATTGTAAGCGCGTGCGATTCGCCCCTGGTAAACTTGAGTGTGACATAAGGCTAGGAGTCTCTTCTCGTCCAATAAGTTTAATTGTTCTAAGTGAGACCTCTCTCTCTCTGCTTCGGGTAAGCCTGATTCCATAAGGATTTGGAGCGAGGGTACTTCAACCTCAACTGGTAGGACCGCCTCGGTTCCGTACACAAGGGAGAATAGTGTTGCCCCTGTAGCTGTATGGATCGACGTTCTGTAGGCCCACAAAGCAAACGGTAGTATTTCACTCCAATCTCGATAAGTGACGACCATCTTCTCTAGGATGCGGACGATCATCTTGTTCGCAGCTTCCACGGCTCCATTAGTTTGAGGCCAATAAGGTGACGAGCGATGGTGCTTGATTTTATATTGCTCGCAGAAGGCTCAGATGTGCTTATTTACAAAATTGGTGCCATTGTCTGTGATGATATCTTTGGGTACTCCAAATCGGCACATAATATTACTCTTGAAAAACCTCTCGACATGATTGGCTGTGATGTTGGCATATGATGCCGCTTCTACCCATTTGGTGAAGTATTCAATGGCGACGAGGATGAACCAATGTCCATTTGATGCTTTTAGATTAATCATTTCGACCACGTCAAGTCCCCAGGTAGCAAATGGCCAAGGAGTAGTCATGCAGTGAAGATCGATGGCAGGAGCGTATATCAGACTGGAGTGTTCCTGACACTTGTAGCATTTTTGAATATGTTTGCAGCAATTCGATTCCGTAGTGGTCCAAAAGTATCCGGACCGTAAAATTTTCTTAGCAAGCATGTGACCCCTGACGTGGGCTCTGCATACTCCCTCATGGATCTCCTTCATGATATTGATCGCTTCACTTTCTGTAAGGCACCTGAGCAAGATGTTATTGTATGATCATTTGTAAAGGCATTCCCTGCAAATGACGTAGCCTGCCGCTAGACGTTGGATGGTTCATCGATCCGTCTTAGATGTACCCTCAGGGAAAGTGTCTCGAGAAAATTCTTAATATCTGAGAACCAAGGTGGCTCATCATCAGGCCTTGTAGGTTCCTCAATCTGTAGGCAGAAGGCCATCTCATTCCTCTGCTCGATCATGATTGGCTTCATCTCAGCACCATACGAGATTTCTATCATTGATGCCAATGTTGCTAGTGCATCGGCAACGCGATTCCTTATCTGAGGGACATATGAGAATGTCACATCTTGGAAGCAAGCTATCAGATCCTCGAGGTACTCATGGTAAGGGATCAATTTCTCATCTTTCGTCTTCCAGTCACCCTTCGTCTGGAATATAATTAACTGCGAATTGCCAAACACTCGAAGGTGAGTTACATTCAGATCGAGAGTCGCCTGCAAACTAGTGACACAAGTTTCATACTTAGCCATGTTGTTAGTGTAAGGGAAGTTGAGCTTGATAGAGACAGGTACATGGGATCCTTTCGGCGAAATCAGAATGGCACCGACTCCCTGACCTTCGGCATTTGCTGCCCCGTCAAAGTGCATTACCCATGACTCTTCTGCTTCTTTAGTATCGTCTTCTGTCATGAACAAGATATCTTCATCTAGGAACTCGGTACTCAAAGGTTCATAATCTGGAAATGGATTGTCAGCAAGATGATCGGCAAGTGCCTGCCCCTTAATTGTCTTTTGAGTGACATACGTGATGTCAAACTCGGATAACAAGAGCTATCTACGTGCAGTTCATCCAGTAAGGGTCGACTTCTCGAAAAGGTACTTCAACGGGTCCATTCGGGCCAAAAGCAGAACGGCTTGAGATAGCAAATAGTGGCAGAGCCTCTGAGTAGCCCATACAAGAGTCAGGCATGCTTTCTCCAGATGAGAATAGTGCGTCTCATAATTAGTAAACTTCTTGCTCATATAGTAAATGGACTGCTCTCTTCTCCCTATTTTGTCATGCTGCCCTAAGCCACATCCCATCAAAACTTTCATCGTGGAGAGATACATCAAGAGTGGTCTCCCTGGCTTGGGTGGTACCAACACAAGTGGCTTAAGGAGGTGGCTTTTGATTTTATCAAATGTTGCCTGGTAGTCGTTGTTCCATTCAACAGGTGAGTTCTTCCTTAGTACCTTTAAGATCGGCGTGCTGATTGGAGTTAGCTGTGTAATGAACTGACTGATATATTGTATTCTGCCCAAGAACCCTCTAACTTCCTTCTCAGTAGGCGGTGGTGGTATTTTTATGATAGCTTTAACTTCGACTGGGTCAACCTCGATTCCTCTCCTACTGACGATGGATCCTAGCAATTTTCTAGACATAGCGCCAAAAGCGCACTTCTGTGGATTCAAACGTAACCTGTACTTTCTCAGCCTCTCAAATAGTTTCTGGAGGTTTACCAAGTGATCGCCTCACTCTGGTGACTTGGTTATCATATCATCGATGTATACTTTAATTTCTCCATGCATCATGTCATGAAATAATGCAGTCATAGCTCTCTGGTACATTACACTGACATTCTTTAGCCCAAATGGCATGACTCAGTAGCAAAAGGTTCCCCAAGGAGTGATGAACATAGTCTTCTCTCAATCTGCCTCTGCCATCTATATCTGATTGTATCTCGAGAATCTATCCATAAAAGAAAGCATCTCATGCTTAGCAATGCTATCGACCAAGATGTCGATGTGCGACAATGAGAAATCGTCTTTCGAGCTTGCCCTGTTCAGATTGCGGAAGTCAATACACATGCGGACTTTTTCATCTTTCTTCGGCATAGGCACAATATTGGCTAGCCACTGTAGGTATTTTGATACCATGAGAAACCCTGCATCATACTGATTGATGACCTCATCTTTGACTTTCAACATCTACTCGGGTCGGAGACGTCTCAGCTTGTGCTTAACCGGCTTCACATCAGGGTAGAGAGGTAACTCACACTCGACCAAACCGGTGTCTAGACCAGGCATGTCCTCATATGACCAGGCAAAAATGTCTTGGTATGACCGAAGGAAGTCAATCATGCTTCTTCTTTCTTTGGGAGACAGTGACGTTCCAATTTTGGTAATTCAGGGAATCTCCTCAGTCCCTAGATTAACGTCCTCATTTTCCTCGACAATGGGGATAGGGTCATGCTCAAATTCGGCAAACCAATCGAGGAGCTCATTGGGGAGCTCCTCTAAAGGACTATCCTCGTCCAGACTTGTAACTCCTACCTCTTCTTGTATTTATATAGGAAAGGGGTCGATTTTGCGTGGGATGGGTATTTCGGTTAAGGCATCCTTTTGTGAAATTTTATCTAGAATTTTAAATGACAATATTTTTAGACTTTGTATTTTTTCGATGTTTTTGGAATTTTATATTTTTTTAATGTTTTTGAGATTTTTGTTTTCTTCAAAGATAGACCCTTGGCAAAGTGGGTCGTTATGTATACAAGGTATTGCCTGCCAAGGGCTTATCTCACTTTTTATTCGTTATTTTTTTTTTGGAAATAGGTGCCAAATTGTAGGTCACTCCCTGCTTCCAGAGTTTGGGACAAAGATGACTAGTTGTGTACCTGAGGGGCCGCTCCTTTAACTGTTTGGATGGAGGGTGGCGAATGTGACTCTTTTGGACCGGCCTCCATCATATAGACCATAGGTTCATCTGAGATTTCATCCTCAAATGTCAGCAGAGTCCTGTGGTGGTTTACCACAAGAGGAGTTTGTTCAGGTATGGAATGCTGCTCCTCAAATAGGGATAGGGCAGCCAGATCTATTTCAAGATTGGGAAGGGAGATGTG
The DNA here is from genome assembly GCA_021018995.1 of Chloranthus sessilifolius. NCBI lineage: Eukaryota > Viridiplantae > Streptophyta > Magnoliopsida > Chloranthales > Chloranthaceae > Chloranthus > Chloranthus sessilifolius. Next base: position 64,469,936 of record CM037586.1, read on the forward strand.
GGGATTGGTGGGATAGACAGAGGCTATGGGTTTGCGTGGGGTTAAATGGTTTATCCCATTTCGATCGATCTTTACGACCCCAACGCTGACAAAGGATTCCCTAATGTGTGGCCTAGGGCGAGGTTTTTCTTCTATATTGATTCCTCTTGCCCTTACAGCTACAGTGACCCTGGCTTTCTCTTTAGCCTCTCGAACCTCTTCCTCTGTGGGCTTATAACCTAACCTGAATCGAACTTTCTACCCCTTGGCTATGACTGGCTCTCTTCTACCTTGCAATCTAGGCCCTAGTCCTCTACCTTTCTGATAGCCCCATTTCTGGAGCATGGCCACCACCGTTTCCATTCCGCCGTTGGTTGTTGACGTGATGTTTCTCAGGGATTCTGGGCCTACTGCTGACACCTCATACTCGAAATTGTGGAGGTCGGTGTCTTCCTCAATATGTGGTACATCCACTACCTTAGGATTTTTTATGATGTGGGTGGCCTTGTCTTTCTCATCGTGCCCTTCACCAATGATGGTGATCACCTTCTATCCGGATATGAATTTTAGTTTTTTATGGAGGGTAGAAGGTATCGCCCTAACCTTGTGCAACCACGGGTGTCCTATCAGCAAATTAAAAGAAGATTTGATATCCATCACTTGAAAAGGTATAGAGAAGGTCACAGGCTCACTCACTAATTCCATATCGACCTCTCCATTATTTCTCTTCGTGTATTATCAAATCCCCGAGCGCTAGTCCTTGTCGGGCTTAGGATACAGGGTCAACACCGATCTTGGTGACAGTCCTCAACGGGCACACATTTAGAGTTGACCCGTTATCAATTAGAACCAAGGGAATTATCATGTTCCTAGATTCGACAGTAATGTTGAGGTATTTAGCATGATTGTTGCCCTCCTCCGGCAAATCCGCATCCGAAAATAAAATGGCATTGGGTGCCATCACCTGCTCGATTATTTGCCCGACATCGTCTGGGCTTACCTGTTAGGACACATGTGCATTCTTTAACGCCCCCATTAGAGCTTGGAAATGGAATGGGGACGTCATCAGAAGATCCCAGACAGTGATATGGGCTGGCATCCTTCTTAACTGAGTCTCGAGAATGTGCTCCTGACTCATCTTCTCAAATGGGTGGACTGCACTATCCTTCTTCCCCTCTGGCCGTGTTGGTGTTGTTGCTATTATTGTTGTGGTTGCTGCCTCAGGCTGTTTCGAGATTCTTTTCGATCTGGTAACGAAGTCTACTGTCTCCTCCTTGCTGCTGCTACCAACGTTAGCATTGGTTTCCTCATAGCTCAATGGGACCTGATGCGGATCTTAGGTTGGTCCTGAGAGCTGGAATGGTATGGCTGTCAGCACCTGAAGTACATGCACTGATGGCTCAGGAGGTGTGGGCAATACTTGATTTATTTCGGTGGTAGCTAGCTGGGTGGCAAAATTGGGCCAAACGGGGGCGATGAAGATTGAGGGTGGTGGTATTGGGGTAAAAGTAGGCCACTAGTAGCTGATAGGTGCAGGCGGGGGATCGGGAGTTTGATGGACCATTAGGTAATTAAAGGGGGTGATGGAGTTTGCAGGTGGCTGAACCGGGGGTAATGGGGTGGGCGCAGGCCATTGGTGGCTTATTGGTGGTGGAGGATTAGGGGCATGTTTGTTTATTGGGTAATTGATGGGGGTGATGGAATATGGTTGATACGCATTTATTTATACGTAATTTATGGGAGTGGATGGTGGAAAATAGGCCCTAAGATCTAGGGGTTCAACTGCTGGTGTAGGGGTAGGAAAATAATCTGCCAGCTTCAGGGGCTCAATCACCCCAATATTTCTTTCTTCTTGGTCTCGCTGCCTTGGGATCACAAAATTTTCTCTATTACTGATATAATCTCTTCTTCAATTTCCTCTACCATCTCTATGGTGGATCTGGGACCTGCTATTCGGGTAGGGTGTGGTGGCAAAGGCACCTGGTGAATAATCGCATGCTGGTTTGCTTGGGTGGCTGCAGGGGGAATGATCTTTCTATCATCGATTAAATCTTAGATCACGTACTTCAATGGGAAGCAGCGATCAATCGGGTGACCCGGACCCTGGTGGAAATTACAATGAGTATTCGGGTCAAAATTATATGGAATCGGATTGGGAGGAGCTCGTGGTGGGAGCGCAATTACTAATCCCTTTTCAATTAATAAAGGTAAAAGTACACTTAAAGATTGCCCCAAGGGCGTAAAAATACGATCATATCGGGCTCTCCTTTTCGGGGTCATTTGTACCCCCTGTACGTTCCTTGCTCTCTGTACTGGCCCTGGTCTAATAGGAGCTGGTTGCGCTGCCTTAAACTGAAAGGGGACTACATTGTTATTGGGCTTGGTATTGATCACATTCTGCGCATCTGCCCCTGCCCTCCTGTCGTTTCTCTGTTTGGCAAACCTTCTAACCCCGTTAGGTCCCCCTAAAGCATTCTTGTTCAACTGCCCTTCTCTGATGGTGTCCTCACAGAGGTTGGCATTCTTTACCAAGTCAGTAAAACTAGACTGCTACTGGCATACAAGAAAATCGAAAATCACCGGCAGAGTGTTCTTTGAAATCATCTCTATCTGCTCATCATCAGGTATCCTGTTTCTGACTTGAGCTGCCATTGCTCTCCAACACCCTAAGTAACCACTGAAGGCTTCATTGGGGTTTTGCTTCAATCAGGCTAAATCTGACTTACGTGGCTCAATGTCTATATTGTAGACATATTGTTCTTGAAAGAAGTGCGTCAAGTCCTTCCACGTTTTCATCATTGATGGTTCCAAAGATGTGAACCATCTCAAAGCCAAACCGGTCAGGCTCTTCTGAAAGACTTTTATTAGTAGTCTTTCGTCCCCTCCGTATTGGTACATATCTCCACAGTAGGACTTCAGGTGTGCAATAGGATTGTCGATGCCGTTATATTTGTCGAAGGCCGGCATTTTAAATTTGGGGGGCAAGGGAACCTCGGCGAATAAACACAAATCTGTGAAGTCTGTGCCGTGGATTTCAGCACCATCCATCTTCATTAACTATTTTTGAATTTTATCCAACTGTTCTTTTAGCTGCTCTGACTCTTTTGATACAGGGGCTACTTTCTCAACCGTTGGCTGGACCTCACTCTGGGCCACCAAGGGGTGGGCAATTATGGGAGGAGGGTTTAGGCTGGTCAATACCCCAACATAGGCTCCACTATTCCTGATCTCGTCCTCTTCATACTGCTGGTCGGCATAATGTACAGCGAGGGCGGGATTCTCTTGTTGGTGTTGCATGGGTTGAATGGGAATGGTATGAACGGGGGTTGGGTGAGCCCAATGGGGGTGAGGTAAAGTTTGTTGGATGATGGGATGAGTGGAAGTTTAGTTTTGGGGTAGGGCCTGATGGGGCCATTGGGCATGGGGAATGGTTTGGAGATGGTCTTGGGGTATGGGGCCATGGGAAAATTGGGTTTGGAGTATGGCATGGGTTTGACCCGGGTGTGAAGGTTGGGTGAAGTGTTGGGGGTACTGTGGAAGATATGAGTGTGGGGTTTGAGCTTGGGCCATGAAGCCTTGGTCATGAGAAGCTTGGGCCACGGGCCATTAGTGGGTCCGGGCCATGAACCCTTGATAGGTTTGACCCAGTGGGCCTTGATGGGTTTGGGCCATGGGCTCTGGGTAGGTTTGGGCCATTGGGTCTTGGTGGGTTTGGGCCATGGCCCCATGGGTAAGGGTTTGGGCAATGGGCCCTTAGGGAATGTGGGCTTGGCCCATTGTGTTTTGAAGGGTATGGGCCATGGGCCCTTGGAGGGTTTGGGCTTGGGCCCCATGGGTTTGGGCCATGGGCCCTTGGGGTATGTGGGCCTAGCCCACTGGGTTTTGAGGGGTATGGGCCATGGGCCATTGGTGGGTTTGGGCCATGGGCCCTTAATGGGTTTGGTTCATGGGCCCTTGGGTATGGGTGATGGGGTGTTGGGCCATTGGGCCTTGGGGATTATGAGTGGTGGGGTTTTGGGCCAATGGGCCTTGGAGATCATGGGTGGTGGGGGTTTGGATAGTGTGAATTATTGGGGGTTGATGGGGATCATGGGAGAGTGAAGCATGGAGATTGGCTAGGGTATGGGATGGGTGTGGATGATGGGGGATATTTTGGGACGCCTTCCATAAAGAGTAGGCTTGGAACATCTCCTCCATCATGGTGATGGAAGGAGAATCGGATGTGGGTGGTGGATTTAAGGGATGATTGGGTATGGATGGGGCGGATGTGGAGGGAAAATTGGGCATGACCACAGTAAGTGATGGGATATGGGATGGATTGAAGGAATGGGTGGAGCATTGGCAAAGGGGGATGATGAAGGGTAAAGTGTGGGTGTTTGGGAAAAATTGGGTATGGCCCCGGTAAAAATGGGCATGACCCGGGTAGCTGGGGGGACTTGTGTGGATAAGGCGGAAGTAGTGTATGTGAATGTGGGTGGATCGGGCCTATAGGAGGAAGATGGGAATTGGGCATGGGTGTGGATGTGGAAACTTGGGTTGGGTTTATCATAGATGGGGTTGGAAAATGTGTTGGGTTTTGAGGGGATGTAGATGGAATGGGTGGTTGGCTTGGCATGGACATGGGAGGAAAGGTAGCTTGGGAAAGAGATGAGAAATGGGGGGGTGATTTTGGATATTTTGAGAAGTGGTGGTTGGGAAAATGGGGATGCCAAACGGGCCGGTAACGGTAAAAGGGGATAGGGTGATGGGGATGGATGTGAAGGCTTCTCCCGAATGGGAGTGAGTTGGAGAATGTGGTGGGGATGAGTCAGGATCGGCATAAGCCGGGTCCACTACCCATGACATCCTTTGGGAACTGGTTGGGTAAGGGTGCCTTGGATAAGGCCCAAAAATCCTCCTCCTTCTCCCCCTACGGGATGATGGAGGGCAAGATGATACCGTTGTGTCGGCACCACAAAGATTTTATTTTTAGGTTTTTTAATTTATTTTTTTATTTTATTTTGGAGAAAATTTTATAAGACAAAGGTTCCGAGGCCTTGGAATTCTCTTCTCGGGTGGCTCTTGTACCCTAATTCAAGACTCGTGGCGGCGATTCTGATGCACTTCGAAATAATCGAATGAAGACCTTCGATCTATTGAAGGTACGGAAATCGAGGTAAACAATCCGATCCCTCGGAATGAATCAAAAAGAAGTTGCCTTCTTTTGACCGATGGGGGTGTATTGGGTGTCGGAGATGGCAGGGCCCAATCAGAGATACTAAACACACTATTCGGGGGAGTCGAGAAGTAAAAAAGGTCACAGATTCAGGCAGCTGCTGTCTAGAACAGGCTTGGCGCAACTAATACATGAGCCAAGTCAAAATGCTCCCTTTTTTATACTGGCGCAACTATTAGTTACACCAAGGTAAAAGTGGTCAGGATTAAAGCTGGCGCAACTATTAGTTGCGCCAGTTATAATTTTGAGATTTTTGCACTGATGCAACTAATACTTGCGCCAGGCTAAAATGGGGCTCCAGATGTATATGACAGCAGCAAACAACACCCGAAATGAGTCTCTTTTTTTGGTTTTTGTGGAAGCTAGGCTTCCGGGAACTGACTGTTTATATGTGGTTGATTCTCTCCTCACCGAAGCCTAAAGGTTTGAGTCCGGTACAACTCGCTAGCACGCTCCCCAAAGGCTTTATGCTTTGGAATGGGAACCCACCCGATATACCTCCGGCGCAAGCGCCTTCTCAGATACTAGGTGGGCTGGGACTTTTCTGGATCATCACCACTAGGGGTTGCCGCCATACTAAGACCCGGGTGGTTGTATGTGTGCCTAAACCCAACCCTTTTAAAAATCTAACCCACAAAGACCAATTGATTAAGTTCCTTAGCTTGGTTCAATTTTAATATTTTCAAAGCCCCTTTTTTTTTAAGTTTTCTTTAGTTCAAAGACCAGGGGTGATGATCCTGTACCGCCACTACGGGCCGGCGTCCACTGTCGAAATATGTTTACACAAGTAGGCCCGCCAATCGGCTAAGGCACCTTAAATGAGGAAAAATTAAAGAAATTAAAAGACAATGCTCAAGTAGGCTCACCAATCGGCTAAGACACCTAAAATGACGGAAATATAAAGAAAAATAAAGATAATGCACAAGTAGGCCCGCTGATCGGCTAAGGCACGTAAATGACGAAAAAGTAGGGGTGAGTAAAACAAAAATAAAATAAAATAAATAATAAAAAATAGTAAAATGGTTAGTAAAATAAAAATAAAAGGCCAAATTTTAAGGAAAAACTCTACAAGTGATCCCCAGTAGAGTCGTCATCTGTGCAATCGTGGGATTTTTTACGATCTCGTCGCAGCAATGCGCTCACTTGCAAAAAATATAGAGTCGCCACCCAGAGCTTTTGGTGTCCCGAAAAACCTAGTTCATTTTTATGAGCACCGAAGTGCTAAAAATATTACTCTGAATCTGGCTCACACCAAAGGTTGGGTAGGGTCTTCGGTTATCGATTGAGAAGGTTTTCGGCACCCAATCAACCCACAAAATGCGGTCTCTACTTAAGGCCAAAACAAGAAATAATAAAGAAGAAAGAAAAAGGCCTCCTCATGCCCAAATGGGTCTTAGAATCCTATTTGTGTCCCTTCATTCCTACTAAAAATTCGACGGTGTAACAGCACAAATGGGAAGATTGAAGAGAAACCAAGAAGGTAGAGGAAGAGAGGGGAGAGCCGGAGCTCTCGAGCCCTTGTTGCACTGTTGGAGAGCCTTACGTTGGCTTGCTTCGGTGAGCTTTTGAAGGCTTGAATGGTAAAAAAAGAGGTTTTAACTCCTAAGGCTTGAAGCCAAGAGGTAGAGAGGGAAGGTTAAAGGATTGCACACACCTAAACTAAAGGCTTTTAGTGAAATGCTAAGGTCTAAGGGAGCTTTTTGAAATCTGAAATTTGTATGGGCAGTGTGCACTAAAGGGAGAAAGATCTTCTCACTTTAAGCTCTTTCTCTCTTAGGCCAAAATTCTCAACCCTTAAACCATGGAGTGGGGGTCTCTATTTATAGGAAATAGGTGGGTTAAGAGGGTGTTTAGATGCTAATCAAGATTAGGAATTAGGTAATCTAACATCTAAGGTTTCCTAGGATTTTTAGAGCCTTGAAATATGAAAGAAGGTCCTCCAATGGTAGATGATAGGGTGAGACTTTAGGCCACTTAATGGGTTACAAATAAGGTGCAAAAGTGTGTAACAGAACTATCAAAACACACCCCAAAGGTCAAGGTGGTCAACAAGTCAAACCCTAATCACAAATTTCGAGATAAAAAATAGGGTTACTATTCATATGCCTGGAGTAACTATTAGTTGCACCAGGCAAATATACAGTAAAGCAATGATGAACAGTGGCCTGAAAGTTGCCTCGCGAGGGTGGGGTCCACTTTAATACTGGCGCAACTATTAGTTGCGCCAGGCTTAAATTATGGGAAAATGGCCTGGTGAAACTAATAGTTACGCCAGGCAAAAGTATAACTAGCGCAACTATTAGTTGCACCAAGCCATTTCTGGGGAGAAATGGCCTGGTGCAACTATTAGTTCTGCCAAATCCCTATGGGACCCACTTGAAATTACTCTTTTCCCCTCCAGGTTCGGACTGCCATATCTGTTGGTGTATAACTTCGATTGGGGCGATTCTTGGACCGTTGGAAATTTGTTGACTTCTACTTTTCAATGGTATAAAATTTGATCATAGTAGAAGATTATAGCTAGTTCCAATATACCATTCCCTTTTCCAAGGCTCGGAAGGTTAGGTTTAGGTTCAGAACGGGTTCTAAGGATTGGAGTTGATTTCTAAAGGTTTGGGACAGGTTCCTAAGGGATCTAGGATGATTCCTAAGGGTTTGGAGGGGTTCCATACATGCCATCAAAATCTCGAAAGTGCACCTCTCTCGAAATGTGTTCCGATCAGGCCTTGGGCCAAATTTGGGTGCCTACAGGGGGTTTTATGGTTTTAGGACTCTTAGAGTGGGTTGGTCCCTTTGCAAAAGTCATGGGCAAGGTCAAGGGTTGACTGAATAGGTTTGCATACTCCGAGAGGGCTAAAATGGGGTGTCTACAGGAACGTAGGACTGTTAGAAGTTTTGAGGATATTGTGGGTGTGTGAAAGGTAATTCTCATTGCACCCCCTTGTAAAGCAATAGGAAAGACTAGGATGGTTTCCCCACTGAGGGTTATAAAAATTTATGAAATTACCCCACTGGGATGCGAAAGCCTGGTCTTTTTCTATTAATTCTGGATACAATGGAGCAGGTGGGCATTCGATTGGGGTGTGGGTTAGGCTTTGGCAAATACAACAGGGCCAAAATGAACCATCATGGCCTTGTACTGCCATTTTTTTTTTCTTTTTTTCTTTTTTAGAAAGCAAAGACAGAAGACAAATAAGAACCTCTAGCTTCTATTGTTAAAAGAAGTTTTGAAACCTTCGATCTGCTACTCCGAATAAACCTGCAAAAGAAAAAGAAGCGATCAACGAAAAATAGAAAAGAAAAGAGGTTTGAAAGATAGATATTAGTTTTTAAAATTGTTTCGCTTCCCCGACAGCGGTGCCAAAAACTTTGACAACCCTATGAATTACATTCTGTCTTAACCTATTGAAAGCGCATAATAGAAATCATAGTACTAGCTATAGGAACGTTCCCATGAGGAAGGTCGAAAATCATAAAAACAATTATTTGCCTTTAAAGAATGTGTTGGACGCTGATCCATCTCGTTCATGCTTCAAGAGGTGGGTTTATTCGTAGAACTCTAATCATCTTGAAAAGATGATTTCCTTCATTTTAATATTAATTTTAATTATTTTTTATTATATTTTCGGTTTATTCGTAGAACTCTAATCTGTTCAAAAATCGTGACAGTCGATCGAACGATTTGCACTTCTGATCGATTGATTGATTTGGAACCGTGCTAGAAACGTCAGTTAAAATATAGTATCGATCGATTATTATGTTCGATCGATTAATTTTGGATAGCTTTCTTATTAACAGAACAATGTTACATAGTATAAATAGTTTGTGATGCTTTAATATTGATCGATTGATTTCTATGTTCAATCAATCGATACACTCAATTTCTGTCTCTTAAACGAATGATTATATATATTTACTTTTAACTCGATCAATCCAGAGATTAATCGATTGATTAATAAATGTGAAGTCGAGATTCTCACTCTCAATCGATTGATTCTTCATTCTCAATCCATCGATTTCTAGAGTAGCAATTGACTGCCTGATGCTTTAATGTATTATATTATGCTTTTATGTTATAATCCTTGTATTTTTATTATTTTATAATCAAGGCACGTGTGGGATTCAAAAGCCTCTTTAACTTCTCCTAATTACCTAATAAAGTATTATACAAATTGTATTATATAACTATTATATTATTAAATAATTCTTTTACACTCAAGTACCTACTTCATTATAATAACATAAAGTTACTTATAGGATACTTGCATGGCATTAAGCCTGTCTCAGATTCGTTACCTTTTGCCATCGATCGATCGACTTTAATGTCAGTCTATCGATTCTGAACCAAACCGACTACTTACACTTTATTAAATTCGATCGATTCCCACTTTTCGATCGATTCGATTATGGACAGAACCGAATCACTGTATAATTTAAACTTACTTTAAATTCGATCGATCGATTATAAAGTTTCAATCAAACCCGAGTTAAATAATTTATATATTATATTTTCGACCGATCGATTCTCGTACGAACAAATGACTCCACTTATCTTATTATTTCACTTTACTCATGATCGAAACTCTAATATACCTTTTGATCGATAGTCGTGATTCACTTAATCTTTAAAATAATATAATAATATTCTTCTACTTGAGCATTTAATAATAATACTATATATATATATATCACTTTTATCGCTTCAATGCGAGCACTTCGATAACATAACACAAAGTGTTAGAAATTTGATGCCTCGTAAAAATCAAATTCTAACTTTTACGTTATCGAGATCACACTATTAACTATCATATTCTATATTTATATTAGTGTCATGTAAATATATATATATATATACCAAAATTTTGGATGTAAATCTTTCTGTAAGTGTAATAGTTTTGTACTTCTATCTTAAGCATATTATACGAGTTAGAGATATGTTAGGTCATATGTACGCGAGTATATGAGATCATATCTACACTTGAGTGTAGTGATTCGCTGAGATGGTATCAAAGTGAGGAATACATCATATTCACATGTCTTACAACTCATTGTGATATAGAACATCATGACGAGTAAGGTGAGTGTAAGTTTAGTATGGCCTCATATACGATGACATTATGGTGACCTTATCACTCCGAGTTTTAATATGAGAAAATAAGATATGAGATATGATGCGAGATTCGGACCTTGGGCCTTAGATGTAGTGAGATCTCTTTACGATCACGTGAATCTCATAATATAAGCGTCCTTGTACAGATGTAACTCTTCTATGATGGTTTGAAATCTCTCTGGTAGCAAGATCTCTTTACTGTCATACGAAGTACATCCAGGTTACTACAAAACTCTTTCCTTTGAAAGCATGATTTAGTAAAGTTATTCCACTATAGCTCGTCTTAAAGTTAAGTGGTAAGAGTTTGATAAGATATGAGTTTGTAAGATAAGTTATTATATGGGTACGATAATAACACACCGTTGTTTATGCCAGCATAAGATTAAAAACTTAAGTCTGTACATGTTGTTCCTTGCGTAGCCACCGTAAGGGCAACAACATCTTATAGCCAAGACGGGTCTTTGAGAGATATTATGAGTATGTTATGAGTTGCGTTTGTGCATGTCTCCCCATTAGGCTTGGTGAAGAGTATGAGTAGGATAGGGAGGGCATTACGATAACATTATGATATGGTGGTATGATACTATGGTGACCATTACATGATAGCTCAAGTAGTGACTCTGACATAGGTCGTATAGGATTTATAAGTATGTTAGTTACGCTCATACAATGTACAAACGTGTGTGCAAGAATGATAAGATATGTTATGTTACGAGATATGAAAAGGTACGGTAGGATATGAGTTTCTAAATCATGGTCCTGCATTTATGTTATATATGAGTTTTACATTATGCACATGTTTTTATTATATTCTCTTTCAATTGTTTTGAGATACTATATTTATCACTCACATGATGCACCCACAAAGCACATGAGTAGTATGAGGTGGATTAATAGTGTATCCACTAAGTTTACGTGACTGAGTAAATTCATTCCACGAAAATCTAACAGAGACGGGGTGGGTGTCTGCTTTTCTTATCCGATTGGTGCTGATTTCATTGGCCCGGTGGACGATGAGTACCAAGAGCCTTGGGAGGGTGATGTAGCTGGTTACCAAGCTAACTTTGGTGCTAACTTTGACCCCAGTGTCGGCTATTGACCGTTGTGGACTCGGTATTGAGTTTCGTTCGATATTAGTATTATTGATTCTATAGTTTATTGTCTCGACTTTTATTTCCTTTTTAGTTGTGGATTACTTGAATTTCATTGCATTTATTCATATTTATGGTTGCCTATTTAATTGGCACTATAAAAAATAAAACTATTAGCAGCAATTTTTTTCTCTAAAAAACTACCACTATTAATAAAAACACTATTAAGACTATTAGCGGCAAGGGTATTAGCGGTAGTTTTTTATTAATAGAGCCAATTTTTTACTGCTGCTAATAGTCTTATTTTTTTTAGTGTGGTCTTTATTTGTTGGCTTTCACGGATTTCGTGGAATTAGATTTGCGGGAGAACTTTAATTATGTGTATGTACGCTTAGCGTATTTGGAATGCATGCGAGTCATAACTCGAAATTCTAGGCCCTGACAAATTATTATCAGGTTGAGTAATTAGTGATATTTATTTGTGTTACATATTAGTATAGTAATATATATATTTTATTATTTCAAAATTTAATTGATAAGTATTATTATATAAATATTAATATAATGTTAAGTTTGCAAAAAAATTTAATTTTTTGTGCAAATACTTAGAACTTAAGTAAAAAAATCTTCTAGAGTTTTTCTATCGATTGTTTGCTGGATGGCTATTCTTTACATTCTACATGGATTGATGATCTAGAGTCCTCTCAGCTGTGATTGGTTGAAAAACCGTTCACATGAATTGAGCATGGTAGAGTGGAGGGAAGTGGACTCTCTAAATAGAGTTCGACTTCTCCGTGCGTCTCACAGCAAGTCTCTACTCGCTTGAGTGCCCTTAATAGTTGTATAGGCTATGAAGAAAAAATTAAAATATTATCGTATAATATAATATAAATATAAGAAAGAAAGAAGGGCCAAAAGGGCCCAACGAGTGGCTTTTAACAAGTCTTACACCCAGGGGTGCCTCCGATGCCTCTTAAGCCGAAATAGCGCCTCTCAACAGCTAAAAGAGTTAAAGACCGAAGAGGTGTTCCCAAATGCTTGATTATCTCTTCATCACCAATTGAAGGAACACAATGGTTCGAGAATTTCAATATAAATAGAGATCAAATCCCGATTAGAGAAACAAAAAGAAATTATAATCTCTCCCGATCTCTTACGCTCTCTTATTTATCGCATATGAGGAGCCGTTTGGAACTCCCTATCTGTTCTTGTTAGTTTACACACGTAAAAGAAGTGCATTATTTATTGGAAAAATTTTCTTAATGAAAGCCAAAAAATTAGGTGCCCAACCGGTCAGAGAGAGGACTTCAACTTTATCAACTTATTTTAAACCAATGCTTCTAACAAATCCAAAGAGCTACTGAGGATATAAAATTGTACTACAATAACGAGAGCTATGGAGCACTCCTTCAAGGGTTCGTGCACTAATTGAGTGAGGGTTAAGTCATTTGAGAGTGACCACTTATGAAGTGGTACACCATATATTGTTATACATCGCATTCCTTCACTGAATTTGGCTTAGACTTGCCAGCAAAATCTTCGTAACCATGACAACTAGTTTAGGTGGTGGATTCACAACAATCACAATCTCTTATATTGCATAAGAAGAAGCTTCTCTCTCTCTCTCTCTCTCTCTCTCTCTCTCTCTCTCTCTGGCTCTCAACGGGCCCAAAACCTGGCCCAAGCCAATATTTTAATGGGTCAGGCATGAGACAACCAAAGATCGACTAAGGGGTCAAGTCGTGTTGTCCCGACTAGACCCGATAGTTTTTATATGAAGAGCATGAAAAATATGAGGTTTTTTACCCTCTCTGGTTCACCGTTGGGTCGGGTCAGGACCGGCATTTTTCATTTCCCATTCGGAAGCTAAAATTTTTGCCCAACCAGACCTGACCGAACACATTGACAGTCTAGCTCTCTCTCTCTCAAAAGTATTAAATATCGATACTCCCTATATACACAAAATCAAATTTACCTTGCATAATAGCTATTATGGCCATCAAAAAAGGGATCGACCACTTTTCCTAGTGGCCGTTGTGCTCGAGTGGTTGAGTGGTTGAGTTTCACCTTCAACGCCTTTTACTCATGGTGCTTTAATATGTTTTTAGTAAGGAGAAAAGAGTTGATTTGTGCACAAAAGTTTGTCTATTATGGTCAAATTTGGTGAGTCAACAAATAATGATATTCTTTGAGTAGATGTCTGGAAGAGAAAAGGCATCAAGAGGGAGAGAGAGAGAAAGTTCCACTGATAATGATCCACTGCCTCTAATATTGGCGAAGGTAGCTGCGACCATGGGTTAAAATCTCAGTTTTCCAATACGTATAACGTATTTATTTTGGATGATGCATTGGTATGTAACGACTGATACATACCAAAATATATGGGTTTATACATTCAATGTATTGACTAAGTCTGCTCCGAAACTGATACCATACATTGGTATTTTCTGATTGATACATACCAAAATATATGGGTTGATATGTCACTACAAAAAAAAAGACTATTAGCGGCAGCCATAAGATGCCGCTATTAACAAGAAAACTGCCGTTAATACCCTTGCCGTTAATAGTCTTAATAGTTTTTTTGTTAATAGCGGCACCTTTTTTCTCAAAAAAACTGCCGCTAATAGTCTTATTTTTTGTAGTGATTCAATATTTCGACCCGGAATCTCCGAAACCCACATATATTTGTTTCATCCAAAAATTTGACCCACATGTGGCTGGGACACATGACTCACTAAAGCACTAGCATCTTCTAATTACTAGACATCATGCAGCCCACTACTACCATCTGATCAAAAAATGATGTCATTTATTAGTGATCAGAGATTGATATTCCAATTTTGGGAGGAACATCGGATCATCCATTTTCTGAGAGTGCTTTCTATAATTACATATAGTGGAGAACCCATCCAAAATCATGCGTGCATCTGCTATCGAGTGGAGAAGAGACAATTGGAGGCCATTTCCTCCATTTGACTTTGAAGACAAAACAACAAAGGAATCTTGTGATGTTTTCCTTTAGAAGGAATAGGGGATGTTATAAGACAGTGCCCAACTTTTGGTGGGTGGCACCTACAATCAAATCACCAGACATTCCAAAGATAGCAGATTACTTTAATTTTGATTTGGAAGGTGAAATCTGGTTGTGGTGGACCCCTTCTGTGGATATAGCATTAATTGACCTGTACAAATGATCATGTGGAAAAAGCAAGATGAGCTATTACTCACGCTCAAACAGATTGGGCCTTGCCTTCATGTTTACTTGGAAATTGCCCTTTTCGGTGATAACAAAATTGGAATAAACGCTCAAAAGTTTTAGAGAAAGTGTAAGGTGCTCCAACTTTAAATAATGGCCTATAACAATGTCCACTTGGAGTTGTTAAGCTTAATTTTAAAATAATAAATCAAAAAAGATTTTTAAGAGGCCAAAGTTAAATATTATCTAATTTCAGTCATCCAGATTTGAAGCCTCAATAAGTCATTGAGATAAATTTTCGGATCGTCACTATAAAAATAAGGTGTTTCAGCGACAGCCAAAAACTGCCGTTATTAACAGCAAAACTGCTGCTACTAGTCTTAACGCTATTGAAATAACAAATTTTTTTTTAATAGCTGCAAATAGTCTTACTTTTTATAGTGTGTTTTTTAAAGATAATCTAAATAAAGCAACTTTAAGCCACATGGAACAAAAATGATATTTTTAGTGACACTTTACTCCACATGAAACAAAAATAATGTTTTCAGTGCCTCGTTGAACAACATGATACTCTCAAAGCTTCATCCCATTATACTCAAACCATTTATGTACGCATGCCATTACAGTCAACCATTTATCTACACAGGACAACGGGATCCTGCACTTGAGCTGTAGAGTTAAAAACTACACTCAGAGTCGTTTGGGTGCCATGTGGTATTCAATCTAAGGATCAAAGGACACAGTCACATACACAAGATCAATCACTGACCATCCAAAAATAAAGGGAAAGAAAAAAGTTTCTATACAGTTGACTTTACGAACAAAGGTTATAAAATTTTATGGACAAGAAACTCATATCTTTGATCCGTAAAAAAGACAAAAAAATTAATTTCTTAGACTTTTTTAATACTGATAAACCCTTAGAGGAGGTGGTGCAATTCAGATCATGTATCACGTAACACATGATACTCAAGTGCAAAGTTGGACGCTCCAACTGTACTATTCGAACAACTTAACCTCATAGGATAGTGGGAGTCTGCACTTGAATTGTAAAGTTGAACTCTATACCCGAGTCATTTGGGTGCCACATGGCACCCAATTCAAGGATCAGGTGTCGTGAGTGCATACCCAAGATTTGTCAATGACCATCCAGAAAAGATAAAAAAATTTATTTTTACACCGTTAATTTTATATTCAAAGTTGAAAAATTTTAGGGCAAAATTTTTGGGTGAAAAACTCATATCTTTGACTCATGAAATGAAGGCAGAAAGGTAAATATTTTCAAAAAAAGTTTAAAACTATAGAGGGATTGATGAACCTTTAGCGGATGAGGTGGAACTCGCAATCATGTACCACGTGGCACGTGATCTTATACTAGAGTGTAGAGTGAACTCTACAACTTGGATTCCGTAACGATATAGGACAGGAGAAGCCTGCTGTGACGGGGGTATGCGGCGTGGCTAGCCATAGGGCCACTCGTTACACTTGTGCTCCACGTGAGACATTAGTGGATTGAAGTTGGAGAATCGTAGGCGCGTCACCAAGCCATGAGGGCTTCGCCGTAGATACTCTGAGAGCTTCGGTCGTGGGCCATGAGGGCATGCGACATGGTGACATGATGGGCTCGTGTGACGACCTGAGTTTCCTGCACATGAAATTTCAGGAAGGCCGGTTTGTCGTTGGTTCGGCACATCTACATAGATGCGGGAATCAAAGCAGATATCAATATCATATATGGCAATAAACAAAGAGATTCTATTTCCATTCAAACATATGAACAAAAGAACCTAAAAGGGCAAAATAACCACCGATGGTGGCTGACAATCACCTAAACAATGGTATACAAAATATATGTATAACAATACTGATTCTATCATACATCAAAATCACTCAATGTACTAAGCTCAGAGTCAGAATCCAAAAACTACACCAAAACTAAAGTCCCAAATTCTATGGATAGAACTCATCAGGCAGAAGATCCATTTCTTCCTCCATGACGTAGTCAGGGTCGGCCTCCAATTCTAAATCCTAATCAAGATCTATACTTGTGACGTATAGTCGGGATGAGTTAACAGTCTAAGGTCAGTAGAAGAAAAGCTCAACATCAAGTGCATCTTATTATATCAAGCATAGGTTCAATGACAGAATTCAAAACAATATCAAAACAGTGATTCAGTGACAGAGTTCAAAACGGAGTTTCAATGATAAGTTTATAGGTATTTTTGTATCAAAATAGAGTTGTGAGGACAAGATTCAAATTGAAATCAAACATAGCGGAGTTCTCATATGTTTCTGAGTTCTTATTCTGTTCATATTTCACATGAGGTTTCTTATCTAAATGCTTAACTTAAAATCATAACTTAACTAATCCCCCAAGCAAATATAGCATTAGGAGGCAATGACTTTTACCGATGAAAATCCCCTAACCATCATCGTTCAATGAATAATTTTTCAGAAATGCGCAAGCCCTTACGTTATGAGGGATGCACTTGCGATTAAGATTACCGTCAAAACGGTTCAATGTGTACGGATAAATCGTCGTACCGGTTCAAAGAGCAAGGTGATTTATTCTGATGAACCTCAAATCAAGATGCAATTATAACATAATTTATCTCGCCAAAATATGAATAACATATAACTAATTTCAGAGTTCAGATGTCAAAAAGTTCAGAATACAGAGTTCGGATTCATATTTGGATTCAAAGTTCATATACAATTTCAGAGTTCAATGCAATTTCATATTCAATTTTCAGAGCTTATATTCAATGGTTCAAATCATATTCAAAAGCAGAATCGGACTTCAATTGCAAAGAGTTCAAACACTAATTCAAATACAGTCAGTCTTATCATGTTTCATTCATTCATATCATGATCTCCATGAAAATCAAGTCAAAAATGGAAATGATATTGAGTTTCCCCTACCTCGGTCACAAGTCTCGCGAAAACGATGCGAAGACTTTTATGGATGAATCCAATCCATCATCTATATCTCAATGCATTCAAAAATCACCTATCAATGACTAAAGAAGCATAAATGTCGAAGTTAGATAAGTTTTCCAAAGAAAACTTCAAAATAAGCCAATCAGGAAAAATCGCGCGAGCGATTTCACCTGGCACCAACCAATTCGCGCGGGCAAAAATATCCAAAACCTTTTGGCCTGGATTTGACACGCATTTCGTGCGCGCGATTTTCTCAGGGATTTTTCCCTTTATCCTGAAGGTAATTCGCTCTAGCGAATTTGTACGATTTTGCACATTTTGCTCGATTTCAGATCTCTTTCTTTTAAACTTTTCTCTCATCTAAATCCTTGATTCTTTGCATGAATCCAAGGCAATCAAACCCTTAATCTAAACCAGAATGATCAATGAGATCTTACTTTTCAAACTCGCGTAAACGATGTGCACGATGACCGGTATCAGAATATCGGCACTTGCGCCTCACACACGTCCAACGATTTTGAAACCCACCTTCTCGCAATCGTAACGAAAACGGATCTGAAGATCAATTCCTCCAAATGTACAGACTTGAGCAACGGAGGATCTTGTGATATCAATGGGTGTGAGGGTTTCTAAACAAAATAAAGAGGGTTTGATAGATATGGAGCTCTCTCACTCTCCCAGATTGCAATCGCATCTAAGATCAATGCTCTCTTGCGTCAATAATTAAAGAAACGAAGAGATTTGAGAGGGAAATCAACAACGTAATCGAGGTTTCGGTTTGCAAGGGAGATGGAGTTCCTTCTCTCAAGCCTAGTCACAAAAATTGCCGAATTATTGAATAATTCACGATTTTTGTGAAAAACGAACAAAACACGAACTATTCGCGATTTTTTCAAAAAATCGTCAAAACCATCGAAGTTCGCGAATAATTCGGAAAAGTTCACGATCTTGCCGAAGTCGGCTTCCTTTGCACATAGTGCCTATCATAGTGATAATTTCGATTTTTTGGGCAAAATTTTGAAAATTTCAGATTTCTTTTTTTTTAGGTGAAAGATTAGTTCGCTCAGTGCTAACAATACAGCTGGGTTGCCTGTTTAAGCTAATACACAATAAATTATATAGGAGCTAGAGTGTAGACTTTTTTGGCCTCCACCAATGTGAGACTAAATGCTAATGCACAACAAATTATATAGCAGCTAGAGTGTGGACTTTTTTGGCCTCCACCGATGTGGGACTAAATGCTACATAGAAAACAACCCAATCTGTCTTCTATACTTTGCTTGAGCTCCCGACAGTGCTTGTATGGTGCAACACCCATCCAATGGCCTACATGGGCATATTTTGAGATGCGTGCATCTTTAAGGGACTTAAAAATCCATGCCTTTTTAGGAGTTTGTACTATGTGCTTGTGAGTTGTGATCGACCATGCACCAAATATGAGCTCTTAAACATGCATGTAGGATTAATGGGCTATTATTAGCCTATTGCCAACTTAAATAAATCTCTATCTACTGAAGACCATATTTTATATGTATATATATATATATATATATATATATATATATATATATATATATATATATATATTATTTTTATTTTTATTTTTTCCCGAATTTTGCCAAATTTTTTCGGATTTTAACTTTGCCGAATTATTACCGAACCCCGATTTTGTGACTATGCTCTCATGCTCTCTCTCTTTCTCTTAAAATTTCATGCCATGCAATAACAAATGAAGATTATGTGAGAAGCCTTGCACATATTTACACCCTTGGTTCAAGTCCGGTGTGAAGCTTGCACACCAAACTAGTGTATTAGTCCTTATCCAAAATGGAAGGCTTAGTTTGGTGTTAAGCTATCACACCCAATAGGTTGTTAGCCTTTATCCAAAAAGGTTCAAATATAGCCCAAATGTATTCAAACTTATCCCTAAATTCTACACTATAACAGGTTTCGTAACTGACACATACACCTAGTCGGGAATTATGATTCGGAAATTTTGGGGACACTACAATTCGCGATGCGAACATGACACGGTCGCATGGGGGAAGATGTGCAGGATGTTGGGGCGTATTGGTGCGTAGATGACTCTGTGTACCACGGACTGGAGGACATGTACCATGGTGGTATGTCAAACTAATACCTTTGAAGTCCTCCCATTCCTTTCCCCCATATGGTATTTAACCCATATATATGGGGACTTTAGCTTAGCAACTATGCGCCATACTACTAGATGTGTCGCTAGCCTAAGTGTGTCCCCTACCCTAACACATGCGTGTGCATCTGGGCCTTGCTTTATCAGGTGCATTGCTTGGTTGATCTTGGGCACTTGTGGTGTGCAGCCAAGGGCCATCACATTTGGGGTGGTTTCGCCCACCTCTGCGGTGCAGGTCAACTCTGAAAGGAGGCCAGCCCCATACTTGTCATCGCACATCGCATTCTTCATCACATTCAGGACCCAGCATTGCTTCACTCTCTGAGAGTTTTTAGGCTAACCTAGCTTGCGAAGTTAGATGTCGCACGCGAGTCCACATCGAAAAGAGTGACTCTATGATAGTTGGTATCAAATCCATTGGGATGGCCAACACTGAGGGGACCGTCGAAGATACCAGACAACGCACAACAAGGTAACGTTTAGATGATCTGGAAGCTCAGGGGGAATAGTTTGAATCAGTGGTATCCCTTGTAACAGCCCATGGAGAATGGTTGAACATGCAAGAAAGGAATAACGCCATGTTAGCGGCGAACATGGATATCCTCACTGAGGACACGAGGGGCACCGTCGAAGCCCTTCGCATGCAGATCGAAGACCTGACGGCAAAGGTCAACATCCTAATGAGAGCTATGGGTTCTGGGGAAGTGCCCTAACCCGAGGCCCCGCATAAGGTAAAGATACCCAAACCGCGATCCTACGAGGGAGCACGAGACGCAAAAGAGTTGGAGAAATTCTTATGGGACATGGAGCAGTATTTCTATGTCGTTCCACCTGTCATAGAAAACATGAAAGTGGTCACAACGACCATGTACCTCGAGGGGGATGCCAAATTGTGGTGGCGTATGCGGTACAAAGATATTCAATGTGGACGTTGCATCGTCAACACCTGGGAAGGTCTGAAGAGAGAGTTGAAAGTTCAGTTCTTGCCAGAAAACATTGAGTTCATTGCCTGGCGTAAACAACGAAAATTGCAACAGACAAGCACAGTGTGAGAATATGTGAAGCAATTCTCCACCTTGATGTTGAACATCAAGGATATGTCCGAAAATGAAAAACTATTCTACTTCCTCGAAGGTCTCAAGCCATGGACATAAACAGAATTGCAGAGGATAGGGGTACAGGATCTGGCGGCTGTGCAGGCTACTGTGGAACAATTGACTGATTTTAGACTGATGAACCAGAACAACAAGAAGCCACAAGAGAACAAGGATGTTCAGAAGAATCAGACGAAAGCCAACAAAGGAGTCAAGAATGGCTCATAAGACAAAAAGTCATGTGGGAAAGAGACGCATGCCAAGTCAGCCGAGTCATCCAACAATGCGCCAGAGTCAGGTTGTTTTCTATGTGGAGGGTCACATTGGGTGAGGGATAACCCGCAAAAATAATCTTTGAATACTCTTCAGTTCTCTAGTAGTGCTCCCTCTACTGTCGTAGAGGAACCAAGGATAGGGGTACTCATGTTATTGAATGCTATCGAGGGGCAATTTGTGGAGGAAAACGCAGTTACCCCAAAAGGTTTGATGTACGTCGACATGTGCATCAGCGAACAGAATACTCGTGTCATGGTTGACACGGGAGCCACGCATAACTTCATATCGGGTATAGAAGCACATTGCTTGGGACTGAAACTGGAGCAAGACTCCAGCCGAATGAAGGCCGTGAACTGTGAAGCGCTCCCCATTACTACTATAGTAAAAGGGTGTATCCATGAAGATCAGATTGTGGATAGGAATGTCCAACTTTATGGCCATGCCAATGGACAATTTTCAGGTGATCCTTGGGTTAGAACTCCTACAACTCGCGAAAGTCGTACCCATGTCATACCTCGGTTCAGTGTGCATGTTTGGGGAGGAGTCCCTTTGCATAATCCCCAGTCCCATTTTAGATGAGGCATGACGGTAGCCTCCGATCGGATGCCGAGTATGAGCTTGGAGCAAGCTCACAGTCAAAGATCAAGTATCCAGTGTCCGAAAGACAGTGCGAGGTACTTTACTAGCTGGATTGGAAATTTGACTACTATCAGGTCAGAATCGCCGAAAGAGATGAAGGTAAGACCACTTGCATGACGAGATACGGGGATTTTGAGTTCCTAGTGATGCAATTCGGGCTCACTAATGCCCCAGCCACATTCTGCACATTGATGAACAAGTTGTTCCATGACTACCTCGACGAGTTCTTGGTGGTATATCAGGGTGATATTTTGTGTACAGTAACACATTACAAGAGCATCTCATCCACCTCCAGACCATCTTTAGTGTACTGCGAATGGATCAGCTTTATGCGAAGAAGGAAAAGTGCTCATTTTGCTCTGTGGGCACCATATTGGGGGAGGAATCATCAGCATGGACCTTACGAAGGTTCGTGTAATCCAAAGTTGGACAGTGTCAGAAGAGCTGATCGAGCAGCGGTCAATTTTTGGGTTTCGTCAATTACTACAAGCAATCCATCTCAAGGCATTCAAAAATCTGAAACTAGTGGTCATGGGTGACCCCGTGTTGAAGCTATGCAACCACTCCGAGTCATTTAAAATACCGGGCGCCAGTATACAGTTCAAGAAAAGGAGATAACAGCGGCAGTGGCAACACAACTGTGGGAAAGCGTCTACCTTAATTCCATCTCTGCTTTGCCAAAAGTTGGGGAGTTCGGGAACCTTCCTTCCAGGCAGCTTTGAGGGAATTTGATAATGTTCGATGCTAGTTGACCATGAAGGCCACATATTGAGATAGCGAGTTGGTTCGAGGCAGATGATAGCTAATTGTCACTGCGCATCACATTCAGGACCCAACTTTGCTTCACTCTGTGAGAGTTTTTAGGTTGGCCTAGCTTGCGAAGTTAGGTACCACATGCGAGTTCACATCGAAAAGAGTGACTCCGTGACACTGCACTTGAGTAGTAGAGTTAATTAGCTCTACACTCAAGTCAGTTGGGTATCATGGGTGCATGAAAAGATCGATCAACGGCTATCCATAAAAAATTGCTTTTAGACCGTTGATTTTGTGATCGAAGGTTCAATAAAGGAAGGGAGGATTTCTATTCCAATGGGGATTGGGCCATCTCAGTACCCCCACCTTTTGACTTACGGTGAGGTGAAGAGATGGTTCCATTCTCCTTCCTTCACTCTATAGAGGGGATCATGCCTAAAATTACTCTAAACTGACCCCACAAACCTTACCCATTGCCAGCTCCTTTTGGCAAGGTAGAAGACCCACTCAGAGAGAGTACTAAAGATCATATAGGAGTGGTGAAACCTCAATGCCATATATGTGGAAGTAAATATGGTCAACGCTAACAAAGGAAAGGTTATATGTGCATGAGAAAATTATATATGGTGGACAGATTTTGATAGACAATTTTGCAGACAGCTTATGTGGCACGACACACATGACCGGCTGCACACATAGTGTGGCCCAGCCATGTCACGCCACATAAGCTATCTGCAAAATTGTCTATAAAAAATTGTCCATTGTATAACATTGTCTTCTGTGGGTCCCATGAGTTGATTAGGGCTAAGGGTACGAGGATATAGAGGTCCCAACAAGGGTTGTTAAACACTAATGGTGTGGGGCTAATTTTGTCAACGCAACAAACATCAAATGCTCTAATGGAATTACTACGCTTTTTTTCTTTTTCTTTTACTTGTAGTGGGTTGTAGTTAGGGCTCCACTGTGCTCTCAACTAAATTTTGAGGGATCATGATGCAGTACAAATCATGGCGGACAAATATATGGAAGCCCTGGATCGACGTAGGTCCATTTGAGGTTAACATAGTAGTGGTTAGTAGAAATTTGGGACAGGCCACTAGTAGGAAATATGGACTCAAACGTCAGAAAATTTCGCGAAGGCTCATTCTGGAACTGAAACGTCAAAATGGTCAAAAGCCATCGCTTTGCCATGAGGTCCGCATTTTTAAGGAAAATTCCTTCGTTTAGGGTTTGAAAACAGCAATTTTGTTATTTTAGGAAATAATATCTTCTGTGATTCCTGGTGTTGTACAAAACAGGATCGATTCGTTTCGATCATGACTTGAATCTAGCGATAAGTTCTTTCCATCTATAGTCTTATCTCGTTTTTACTATTTTTCTATTTAATTGTTGTAAGATTGACTAAAAATAATTATTATTGAATATTGAAATATTTTGAGTTCTTTTGGAGATCTGTGTTTACTGTTTATCTTGGTATTCATGTGAATCAACAAGAAAGGTAGACGCCCGTTAGAGTTCTGACATTTTTGTTTAGAAATCAACAATTCAAGTGGAAGGTTGCAGCGAGTGTTGCATCAATTGAATCAACAAGAAAGGTGGGCACCCATTAGAGTTCTAACATTTCTGTTTAGAAATCAACAATTCTAATGGAAGGTTGCGGTGAGCGCTGCATCAAATATTATCCGGTACATACGCTTCTACATCCTTCTGGTTTTAACCAATAACTGATGGGAAAGAAGTCATGCCATAGTAACAAATTTCTACAAATTTCCCCAAGAATATAGTCGAATAAAACTCCAATCAAAATTTCAGTGATTTTGCTGAAATTTCAAAAGCTTCATTAATTTTGGCAAACTTCTTTGCTGAAATTAGCATTCGTTAATTTGGGCTTTTTTTAATGTTAACAATATTTTTTGTAATCACTGAATATTTTCTCGAAATTCATCTAAATGACTTCTACTAAAAAGAAATTTGTCTAAGGACAATAGTTATAAAAGATTAAAAATTACATAAAATTATAACGATAAAATCGGGCGTAATCACCCTATTACAGATAGGGCCATGTCCGCCCACTTCTTCGCGATATGCCACATGTTTAGAGCAAGCCAAGTCATCCAACTAGCAGCGCACATATTTCACAGAAGTTGGCCAAAAAACTACTAATTTGAAGTATCTTATCCGTGCACTCTAGTAGGTAAAGTTGTATATATTTTTTTGACAAACAATACTTAGCTAAAACATGTGCCAATGATCATTGCTAGATGGATTACTTGAATTGATTAAATATGTGTGCCATGTGGCAAAAAGCTAGCTGCCCATGCATGGCACTCTCTATGTATAGGTACGCAGTAGACAAAATTTCTCCCAATTAATTCGTTCCTTTATACTCCCTTTTCTTAGCTTAATAAAATTTAATCTTTATTTTACCAACTTAATATATATATATATGGAAAAAGGGAAAATGTGCTCGAGAGTAGAAATATCTCTACGCCAATTGATATGGGCACGACACGTAGCATCCTTTTTGTGAAGTGATGGGTGGCATGGGAAGCACTTTACTAACTAGAGTTAAACTTTTAAAATATTTAAAAGTTATATTCCTTTTCAGCTGTCATTCTTGACTTTTTTAGAAGTCTTTTTAAACTCTCTTTCCTTTTTCTCTCTTCTCTCTTCTCTCTTTTTCTAAGAAAATGTCATACTTACTTTTTCAGGTATATTTTACCCAAAAAAATAAGAGTCGGCACTTCGTTTAGGGACGTTGGTGCTTCGATTTTAATATATATATATATATATATATATATATAAGTGACAGTGCCCCTAAATGAAGCGTCGGCACTTTGTTTTAGGGGTGTCGGCGCTTCGATAAATTTTTTTTTTTTTTTCTTCGAAACACCGGCGCACCTAAATGAAGCATCGGTGCCTCTAAAACGAGGCGCCGATGCTTCATTTTAGGGGTGTCGGCACTTCGTTTTGGGGTGCTGGCGCTTCTCTCCCTGAGGTGCTAGCGCTTCGCTATAGGGCGCCACTTTTTTTGTGTAAAATATGTATGAAAAGTAAGTCTGACACTTTTGGAAAATAGAGAAAAGAAAGAGGCTTTAAAAAAGTTAAGAATGATAGATGGAAGGGTATTTAACTTTTAAAAGTATAACCCTAGTTAGTAAAGTAGGCCCTATGCCACCCATCATTTCACAAAAAGGACACTACGAGTCACGCTCATATCAATTGGCGTAGAGAAATCTCTATGCCCGGACGCATATCCCTAGGCCTATATATATATCCCAAAATATGAGCTAAACCCTTCAAATCTAATGAAGTTTAGAGTGCTTGAAGGCTGGAGTGATGGGCCGTCATGTTAGATGCCGACGGTTAACCCCATCAAACTGCACTTACGTGTAAAGCTTTCACGCACTCTCTCTCTCTATCTGTCTAACAATAGAGAGAGATGTGAGCCATTGTTCATGTTATTTATCATGTTTTTTTTTTTTTACAATTATTTATCATGTTCAATTTTCCCCATCATCCATCAAATCGATGGAAAATTAATGGCACGCAGCATGCATGCATGCACAAGGAGGGGTGCAGATTCGGTTAACATATCGACTAAGGTAACAAAATTGGTATCTATATCGGGTATCGGTCCTTGGAGGACCGATATGAATCGGCGATACCGATACGTATCAGCCTTTTTTTCTTTTCTATTTTAAATATAGGTATCGGCCAACACCGATACCGATACGTATCGGCGCTGATACGTATCGGTTTGCCGAAAAACCAATACGTATCAGTATCGGCCGATATTTGATACCTTGAAATCGACACCAAAATATTTGATTTTCAGTTCAGTTCATCCTAAATCGAAACTGAACTGAAACAAATCAATTCAGTTAAATTTCAAAATTTCTAAACCAAAACTTCAGCGAAACCGAAAAAAAATTGATTAGTTTTTGGTTCAGTTCGATTTCAGTTTTTTTTTTCCTTTTTTTTTATTCAGTTTTATGCTTTTTTCGATTTTTTTTATTTTTTCAGTTTTGAATCAGTTTTCTAAAACTAACCAAAACCGAAACCGAACCGATTGGGAATTGGGTCGATTTTTTCAACTTTAGTCCAATTTGGTGGGCTGGTTTTTTGGATTGGTGTTAGTTTTCACTTTTCAGTGCAAAATTTGCACCCCTATGTCCACTCACAAAGACCGCAGAATTTTTCAAAAAATTGAGATTTTTTATATTTTTTAAAATTTTATGCTTTTAAATCTTTTTATTTTTTCTCACTGACTTTCCCTCCAAATATTTTCCAAGCTTTCCGGATTTTTTCGAATTTCAACCTTGCCGAATTGTTGCCAAACCCAACTCATTGTGTATAGCCTATGCACAAGCGTGACAAAACTTTAAAACATGACGGAAACCTTCCCTTCTGGAATGGGTGGGTGTTGTCTTGCTTACCTTACAATTATTAAAGAGTTAAAACAGCAAATTAAAAGGCTAAATCACAAAGATATGGGATCAAGGTAAGCAAGCAGTCCTGCAAGAACCAGGGCTGTTGCAGCAAGCTTTAAGGGGTAAGTCAGGGTATGTCTACAGGGAAATGTGCTCTAAAATAGGGTAAATCTCCATATCTAAATCAGATCTGGCACTCTATCCTAAACTAATGAAAGGGAAGGAAAGAGGAGAGGTTTTAAGGGTTGTCACTCTACTAAAAAAACTACAGAAATCAAATGCAAATATTCCAGAACTGAAGAAAACTCAGATTTAAGGAAATGAAGAAAAAGATTAAAACCAAAAGGTGGGAAGTAGCAGCTAGGGATTTTTGGTCTTTACTGAAAATCAATTGGTTTAAAGGTAACGCATAGAACTGATTTGCAACAATCCTTCATCTGGCTACAAGCTCAGATGCAAGGTACAAGAATCCAACAAAGATCTCGGAATTGGAGTAATCCTAGGGTTATGATCTGTCCACTTGAATAGTCACAGATCATCCCTGAGATCCCTCTTCTTCAAGGATCTTAATTAGAACAGGTAAGCTATTGCAGATGTTGTGGATGCAAGGCTACAAGCTTAGGCATCCATAGGGATATCTAATCTAGAAAATCAAATGACAATCACAAGATTTATAGATCAAACTTAACTCTATAATCCACAATTTACCGATTCAATACAACTTACAACAATTGTGCTCAGATCTGCAATCTGTGCAACAGGCAATCCATATACAAGGCCTTGAACCTCTCAATTTACAGCTCTCAACCTCACCCTAGCTACTGAAGGGGTTTATCCAACCATGATTGGCTAAGGAGAGAATGGGGGAAGAAGGAAGAGGGAAGGAATGTTGGAGATGGAAATTCATATTTTGCCTCAGCTCTCTCAATTTCTGGATGCCTAGCTCGGTAAGTTCTCCAGGCTTTTATACTCTTCCTCTCTGTCTTCAGATCCGTTTCAACCAACCAGAGCTCAAGAGAATAATTCTGTTATTCTGAGCTACTGATGTGGCTGATTTTACTTCTAGAAGTTTTCCATCCATTGGTCCAAGCTGCATAAGTGCATGTGAAGTGGTTAGAGTTCCCATTCGTGCCCATATGACTTCCAAAAATACCCCCAAGGGTTGCTGATCTGCCTTAGAATGTGTGCACGAAGCACTGAAGTTGGCAACTGCTTTGAATGGAACTAAGAAGTTTCTAATTCGAGTGTCGAGATGTTCAGGGAACCTCTCGACAGGTTCTGAGTCTGCTTGGCCCCTTCAATCAACAGGTTGCTTGTGGCTTTCGACAGCTTTGGGGACTTCTCGACAGGTTGATAATAATTCTCGACAGGTTGACAGAAATTCTGAGTTCTGTCCAGTCTCTTTCAATCCTCTCGACAAGTTATAAATAACCTGTCGACTTGTTATACAGTCTTCAGTTGAGTGCTCGACAAGTTGCTTCAATCCTCGCGAGAATGAGCGCAGCCTCAGGTAAGTTGTTGATAGCTTGACTTACACTGCTCGATAGGTTCAAGGGAACCTCGCGACAAGTAGCTAAAAGCTCGCGAGCTCCCCTACATCTCCAAGTAAGCTTTCAACAGGATCCAGTGTTGTACCTCAGACCCTTCAATAGGTTCTGTCGACAGCTTTACATTTCCACCCCAATACCTCTGGACAGGTTATAAGACATCTTCAGAATCTCTCGACAGCTTACATTCTTCACCTTTTAACTCCTCGACAGGTTCCAGTACACCCTCGGATCTTCTTGATAGGTTCATGGAACCTCTCGACAGCTTGTCTTTTCTCTTCAGAACCTCTCGACATGTTGAGTTGACCTCTCGAGATGTTCTGCTTTGAGCTTCCACAGTTGACACACATCTTTGGTATGATGTCTTTCATCTATCAGCACACAGTAGCATCTTGGTGGGTTCAATCTTCATTCCTTGCAACTGCACTTGGTCCCAAGCATACCCAATTGGGCCATGACATTCTCATGAACTTCTAAGGCTTTGTGGATTGTTTGATTGGCTAGCCTTTGGGCTATATGAGCACATGTTGAGCAGCAGATTGCTTCTTTGGCCTTTTTAGATGGATGTTTGCACTAAGACTGTAATTTATTGCTTATCTATAAAATACACTCAAAGCATATTATTAGTCAACTCAAAGGTCCATCAAAGGTCAGGTTAGGAGGTGGAAAATTATATTTTTCACTGCTTAACATACCCCCAAACCTAAGCTTTGCTAGTCCTTGAGCAAAGGAGAAATTAAAAACAAGTATTGAAAATGAAAAATGCCACTTCTGTAGGGAGAACAGATGCATTTAGAATATGCATCAAGCCTTTTAAACCCCTATGTGATCCCTAGTGGAGGAGTGATGTCTCCTGAGGGATTTAAGTGAAGGTACCCATAAACTTCTCCACTGACTCAGTTAATATCAATGCAGCATGTTACAAACAAAATTCAAGAAAAATAAAATTCAGTTCATACCTTGTTCATTCAATTTAGAGGATTCTTAGCAGCAAATCAGCAGTTTAAAACTGAATTTCTGCTGTACTTCCTTCACAATCAATCAGCTCATGTCAAGATATTTTGTATGAAAATTAATGCAGAGCTTACCATCAATTTGGGAATTCAGTTTTGATAATGCCCCCAATAAGCCTAATTTCAAACCCAAAGCTCACCAGGGCTGTCACTCAAAATTGAATAAAAGGATGTATCATTTCACACAACTCAAGATCAGTTACAGCCCTCAAATAGGGTTGAAAGCATGAGCTTAGGCATTGCTCTAGTTTCTAAACTTTTTTAACTCTTTTCACCATAGATTAAACAAATCCTCATCTCCAAATGACAGCTCAATCCATTTCAGATCAGTAGGGTCTTTTTACAGGGTTGTAATATGGCTTATGGGTGAGGTTTGTAAAGAATGAAAGGGTAGAATGGGATTCAAATTTGAGAAATCAGTAAGATAAGGAGGTGATCATGACAACACCTTCTTCATTTTAGCTCATCTTCATCTTCTTCTTGAATTTTCAAATTTGAAGTGATCAATTTCTAATCTTTTTTTTTCAATCTTTCAATGAAATGACTTCTCTTTCTCATTCTTTTGTTTTGCTTTTCTGTTTTCCTTCTCTTTTTCTTTTTGTATGCTTTTCCTTTGTATTTTTTTTATGGGTTGGAATGCCACAACTATACATCTGATACACACTGCCTTTTAATGTGTTTTCTTCTCCTTCCACCAAATATGAAACCTTACTCCTCCAACCTTACTTCTCCCTTTACTTCCTGACTTCTCAGATAGAGGGTGAACTGAAACAGGTTAAGAGGTTCAAGAGAAAAAATACTTTGATATCTTGTCAAAGAATAACTTGGGTTTTCAAGGCTCAAATGGTGTGTATCAAGGGCAGTTCAAAGGTGAGAAATTTTAAGCTCAAACTACCCAAATGATGGCCTTACTTCATGTCCTCAATGTCATGAATGTTGTCAAGCTGTTTCAACTTGGATTTTCCTAACTTCTTGTGAGCAAGAGTAGGTTCAATCAGTCCTTAGAGCAGAAAAAAATTGCCAAAACACTCCTCAAATAAATTTTATTCAGGCTCAAATCTCACTGGGTATGATCTTTCATCAAATTCTGGGGGATATCCTCACACTTTTCTCTCTTTTCAAGTTCACTAAGCATCAATTTTTTTTAAAATTTCTGACATTCATTTCATGACAATGTTAGAGCTACAGCAATTTTCAGTTTTAAAAAGTTTTAAATTTCCTCTTTTTTCAAAAATCAGGTGGGACTTCACTTTATTTTCACAAATTTTATTTAACATAGCTGCATTAATATTAACTATCCATTGGCATATCCTGCCATACCTCCAAACCTATGAGGAGCAGTGTCCTCACTGCTTTGGAAGTATATCAAAAAGGAATAGCAAGGTGAACAGAAACAATTGAAGCATAAGGAACAAAGTAAAACAGATGCAAACTAACAGGAAAGCAAGGAACAGTGATGAAACAAAACAGGCATTGTATTAAATACAAGTAATTACAAAAGAATAGGGCAAACTAAATGTAGCAAAAATAGGTGCAATAAAATCCCTATATACAAACTAATGACAACTAAATCCTAATCAGCATCTGAATCAAAGCTAGATATGGTCATTGACTCCCATCCTTTAGCTTTCCATACTCCACCTTTAGCTTCTCTTTCTTCTTCAGCTTCTCAGTGCTGGCAACACCTTCCTTAGTTCTTTTAGCAGCTTGCTTTTGAGGTCTTGTACTGCCTTGGGACATGGTGGGCTCCCTGATGGAAAGTGCTTTGGATCTTGAGGGACCCAGGGCAGAGTAGAGGGAGAGGGTCTCTACCAGTCTAGCAAGCATGTCAGATTTGGTCCTATATGTCTTGTACAGGTCGAGGGAGTTGAGGACCATCTTCCATAACTTCCATTCTGCATTCCTATGGGCCTCTAAAAGAGGGTCAAGTTCTTCCTGATGTGCTTGCTGCAGTAAAACCATGACTGCATCCACCAGAAATTGAACATCCTCCATGACATAAGGGTTGGTCTCAATAGCTCTGGTGAGGGATTGAAGAGGTGATATGGTGTTGGTGCCGTACAGCCCAATGGTGAGGGTCATCCATGGAGGAAGGGGTAATGGGCAGTTCAGGGGGTGGTGGTGATGGTATAATGAGGGTAAGTGGCAAGTCCTCCTCCACAGCTATAGACTCAAGTGGGGTGGAAGGATAGGTAAAAGGTAGAGAAGGCAGAGCTGCTTCCTCAAAGTCTGTTTGGGTGGAGGAGTCTCTGGTAGAGGGTTTAGGGATTGGTTGTTCCACCTCAGCAGAGGAAACTAGGCCTACAGGGGACAGCTGAGGGGATGGAGGTGAAGTGGGTGCAGGGGTAGCTGGAGTTAAAGTGGCTTGAATGGCATGGAGTTAGGTGGCCATGGTAGCTTGGTTAGTTGTGTTGGTTTGGAGTGGGCTAGGATGGTGGTGAGAAGGGAGAGGATTTGGGTAGAGGCCTCTAAAAGGATTTGGGGTTGTGTAGTGGGTGGAATGGGGATAATGGGTTGAAAGGAAGATGTGGAAGCATCCTAGAAAGGTTGAGTGGGAGTAGGCTAGACATGAGTAGGTTGTGGAGAGCCAGGTAAGGGGGTATATTCATACCCAATGTCCTCCACAATGGAGTCAATTAGGGATGAATATCCCTCAGTGGTCAGGTGATCCAGCTCTTGGGTATGGGTAGGTGATAAGGATAAGGTGGGGTTAATGTCAAAGGGTATGGATGGTGGAGAAGTGGTAAATGGATCAGCTGATGTAGATGGTGCAGGGCTTAAGGGTTCAACAGCTGGGATGGATGGGCTGGCTAGAGGGGTTGTAGCTGACTATCTCAGGTAAGTGGATGTGATGGGTGATAAAGGTAAGGTAAGGATGGGGTCTATGGTAAGAGGAGCTGACAAAGGTGTAGATGTGGTGATGATGGAAAGGGTGGCTGAGTTGTTTAGAGGTATGGAGACTGCAATGGAGGGAATGGGTACTGAGATGGATGGTAGGGAAGATGGTGGAATGGAAATGATGGCCATATCAGAGCTAACAGTAAGCAAGGACACAGAAGTGGAAGGGATGAGTAAGGGTACAAAAGTACAAATGGAGGCTTTGAGCTAGGACCAATAGAGGTGGGTGGAGGCTCAGATCTAGCTATTGTAGAGGTCTCAACTGCAGCTGATGAGCTGGCTGAAGGGGCTATGGGCATAGAAGGAGCAGCTACTGATGTGGCTGCCTGAGATGCTTCCAATGTAGGATCCTCAACTAATTTGTTCTTGCTCTTCCTAAACACCATTAGAGTTACCTTTTCCACAGGCTCATCCTTTTGGATCACAAACTTTCCTTTTCTTAACAAAACAGTGATGAGCCTACTATAGGGTAGCTCTAGCAAGGCCTGTACTCTTTTTATCTTCTCATTTACATCTACCATTACCTCAAATACCAGCTTGGAGGCATTCATAAACTGACCCTTGGAGAAAAAATACAGGGCATCCACTATGGGGGTTCTCCTCTCTTACTGATGTCCACTGACATAGATGTTTTTCCTCAAAATGGAATCAACGAAAAGCATGGTAGGGTGTAAATCTCTCCTCATCAATGACTCCCCAGAGCCCACAATGCCTTGAGTCAGGTGTCTGGCCATAGCTCTAAAAGACACATTCTCAGGTGCTGCTAGACCATAGGCTATATCAAAAATAGATGGGACCCCTAATGCCAACCCTATATCACTGTAGTCTACAACAATCTCCCAGTTATCAATTAAAATCACAAGGCAAGGCTCAATTGACCCAGGCTTCATTTTCTTCCTGATATTCTGATACCACAACTTGACCAGCCTAGGGTAGGATTTTTCTTATAATGGGGTCAACATGGGTGTCAGGCCAGCCTTCACCAAATAATCCAATGTGTCCTTATACTCCCCTTCCTTAGAAAAATAGGGGAGGTCAAAAGTTGTCTCTGGAATCAGGCCTAAAGCATCCACAAACTCATTAGAAGTAGATAGGTTCACAAGGACTTCAGGTTCAACCTTTGGGTTAGCTTCTGCCTCAGGGATAGGTTCAAGCACAAGGTTAGGCTTAGGCATAGGGTTAGGTTTAGGGATATCCTCAACAACTCCTTCACTGATTTTGGCCTTCTTGGATTTCTTAGTTTTCTTAGATTTGTCAGATTTCGCAGCTTTATCCATGACAAGCTTTCTCTTAGCAGGTGAGTTCTCCTTGGGCTATGTGGTGAGTCTACTGGATTTCCTAGTGGTTTTGATGGCAGATTTGGAAGGGGCTTTGAAAAGGTTAGCAAGGGTATCCTCTTGATCAGCCATTGGACACTCAATCCCCCAAAATCAATCTCAACAACCACACAGACTTCTTTATGCAATCAAAGTAACCACACAAATTAGAAATGAAAGTGCAAAGCTTAAAATTCACAGAGTGGAGCTGGAAAAGAACTTACCCACAGAAACCCTAGGGTTTCTTAGAACTCAATGTGCACTGCACCAAATTAGCTCAGACCAAGTGTGAAATGTAGCCCTTGTAAAATTAAAGTACTTGGAAAAATGGCCAGGTGATTGGAGTAGGAACCAATGAGGTAGAGGAAGAAGAAGAAAATGGGAAATCGGCAAACAAGAGATAAAGCTTGCACACAGAAGCTGTCAAATGATAAAAATGAGTTGTCGATAGGTTTAAAAACACCTAAATCGTGCTTCGACAGGATTGGAGAAAGGGTTTCGACAGGTTGGTACAACCTGTCGAGGAGTTAAAATCTACTGGGATGGCAAGGTTGGTAGGCTGAAGGTCTCGAGAGGCTCTTTCAGACCTCTCGACAGCTTCAAGGCTTCAGAAAAAAATCAATTCGAGAGGTTCATGGAACCTCTCGACCGGATGAAAATCTTTTATGTTAATGCTCAGAGAGGACTCCAAACCTCTCGATAGTTACTCTGAACCTATCAAAAATATACCCAAAACCTTCAGAACCTGTCGACTTCCTTCCTCAACATCTCGACAGGTTCATAGATCTTATCAAATATCATATTTACACCTTCAAAACCTGTCGAGAATCAACTCAAACTTGTCAACAAGTCCCAGATCTTGTCGAAATGTACATTAGGAACCTTCAAAACCTGTCGAACATCAATTCAAACCTCTCGACAGGTTGTTTTGCAGTTCAAAAAGGGTTTTCATCAGTTCCCAGTCCAATCCCCACACAGATTTGTCAATTCTATTCTACTCCCATTCATTTCTCCTGCCTTGGAGTTGTTGCCTTATGCTTCTAACCTACTTCCTAAAGACTCATGATCTTTTTTCTTTTCTTTTTTTTAAATGCAACACTAAGCTAAATAGCAACAAATATATACACTATTAGACAGATTTCACAATAGCAACAGACACAAAATCACAGTTATGATACATAGTATACATTGTTGAAAATCAATCATATTTTGGAGCTTCTTGAAGGTGAATGGTCACCACAGGCTTTATTATATTTCAACAAAGAGCTTGAACCTTTGACCATTAACATTCATGATCCTACCATCTTTTGAATCCTTGATTTCAACAGCTCCAGATGGGGATACATGCTCTACCATGTAAGGTCCCTCCCATCTGGATCTCAACTTGCCTGGAAAAAATTTTAATTTAGAATTGAACAACCATACCTTGTTGTCAGCAGTGAACTCCTTCAGTAAATGCTTGTCATAGAAGGCTTTGACTTTCTCTTTGTAGATCCTAGCATTGGAGCATGCTTCCAATCTTAGCTCTTCCAGCTCTGACAATTGGAGCCTCTTGTGCATTCCAGCAGAAGTTAGATCAACATTCATTGTTTTAATAGCCCAGTAGGCTCTATGTTCCAACCCTATTGGCAAGTGACAAGCCTATCCATAGACCAGCCTAAAAGGGGACATACCAATAGGGATCTTATAGGATGTCCAATAAGCCCACAAAGCATCATTCAGTTTATGTGCCTAGTCCTTTCTATATGTCCTCACAGTCTTCTCCAAGATATGCTTAATCTCCCTATTAGAAATTTCAACTTGCCCACTGGTCTGTGGGTGATAGGGAGTTGCAATCATGTGTATAACAGAGTACTTTTTAAGCAAATTCTCAAAAGGTCTATTACAGAAATGACTCCCCCATCACTAATGATAGCTTTGGCGGTGCCAAATCTAGAGAAAATCTTATCCTTTAAAATTTTGAGGACAACTGTATGGTCATTCGTCCTTGTGGCACTGGCTTCAACTCATTTGGACGCATAATCAACTACCACAAGGATAAAATTGAAACCCATAGAAGGAGGGAAAGGGCCCATGAAATCAATTCCCCAAATGTCAAAGAGTTCAACAACCAGTATGGGCTATAAAGGCATGGAGTTTCTTTTGGAGATACTTCTCATTTTTTGGCATCTTTCATAAGCTTTACAATGCTACCATACATCCTTGAAGAGAGTGGGCCAATAAAATCTACTTTAGAGCACCTTGGCAGCAATCCTGTTGTCACTGAAATGGCCTCTACAAGCCTGTTCATGACCCATGATTAGTATGCTATGGAAATCCTCATCAGGGACACATCTCCTCACAACTTGGTATGCATAATGCTTGAACAGGTATGGATCCTCCCACATGTAATGTCTGATCTGTGAAAGAACAGCTCTTTTTCCATTTTGTTCCAATGTGGGGGAATCTCGCCTACTGCCAATTAGTTCACAATGTTTGCAAACCAATGTGTAGAAGTGCTGATAGTAAACAGTTGATCATCAGAGAAAGAATCATTGATAGGTAACCTATCAAACTCAGCAACTAAGATCCTGGATAAGTGGTCTGCAACCACATTTTCAACCCCTTTCTTGTCCTTAATCACAAAATCAAACTCTTGTAATAGGAGGATCCATCTGATTAATCTTGACTTAGCATCCTTTTCTGATAAAAGGTTTTTCAGGGCTGAGTGGTCAGTGAAGACCACTATCCTAGATCCTAGCACATAAGACCTGAATTTTTCTAAAGTATAGACAATTGCCAACAATTCCTTCTTAGTTGTGGTGTAATTTAACTGAGCATTAATCATAGTTTTGCTTGCATAAGCAATCACACAAGGTGCCTTATCCTTCCTTTGTCCCAAGACTGCACCAATAGCAAAATCTGATGCATCATACATCAGCTCAAATGGTAAAGAAAAATCAGATGCTTGAAGGATAGGTGCAGAGATTAAACAGTCTTTTAAAAGCTCAAAAGCAATAAGGCATTCATCATTAAATTCAAAGGGAACCTCTTGGCACAACAGGTGACAAAGAGGTTTTGAGGTCTTACTAAAATCTTTGATGAATCTCCTATAGAAACCAGCATGCCCCAAGAAAGATCTAACTTGTTTTATAGTTTTTGGTAGGGGTAAATTTTAGCCTTGTCTACCTCAATGCTTCTGAGAGAAACCACATGGCCACGGACAATGCCTTGATTGACCATAAAATGGCTCTTTTCCCAACTCAAAATCAAGTTGGTTTTCTCACATCTCTGCAACACAAGGCTGAGATGGTGTAGACATTGGCTAAAACTGTCTCTAAAGATAGAGAAATCATCCATGAATATCTCTAAAAACTGATTAATCATGTCAGAAAATATAGCATATATACACCTTTGGAAAGTTGTAGGGGCATTGCACAATCCAAATGGCATCCTTCTATAAGTAAAGGTGTCAAATGGGCATGTGAAAATTGTCTTTTCTTGATCTTGTGGACAAACAGTGATTTGGTTATACCCCAAATATCCATCAAGAAAATAATAGAAAGTCTTGCCTGCCAACTTATCCAAAATCTGGTCAATGAAGGGCAAAGGGAAGTGGTCTTTTCTGGTTTTTAAATTGAGCTTTCGATAGTCTATACACACCCTCCAACATGTGGTTTCCCTAGTTGGAATAAGCTCACCAGAATCAGTTTCAATCACAGTGATTCAAAATTTCTTAGGGACCACCTGAGTAGATGCCACCCATTCAGAATCTGAAATAGGGTAGATGACTCCAGCATCTAACAATTTGACCACTTCTTTCATCACGACTTCTTACATGTGGGGGTTTAATTTTCTCTGCATTTCTCTAAAGGGTTTGAAACCCCCTTCCAAGTGGATTTTATGCATGCACACAACAGGACTGATGCCCCCAAGGTCAGCAATAGTCCAGCCTATTGCTCTCTTATACTTCTTTAAAACGCACAACAACTCTTCCTCTTGCTCATCAGTAAGAGGAAGAAATGATCATTGAAAACTTCTGGATTGCCCCCAAAAAAGCATATTTCAAGGTCTTAGCCAGCTGTTTCAACTCCACATATGGTGGTCATATGAGTGAAGGCAACAAAGGTGCCTTTGATGGTGGTGGAAGAGACAACACAGCAGGTTTCCAAGGAAGATACCTTGTTGCTGGCCCCACTTTAGAAATTAAGGCTTTCACCTCTTGAACCATGGGCATGGGGGCCTTCTCTTCCACAATCTCACTCCACACATTTTCAAAAATCATCATATGCAGCAGCTTGGGCAAAATTTCTTCCACAAGCTCATCTAATACATCAATCCAAAAGTAATCCTCACTATCTAAGTGAGGCTGATTTACTATATCATACATATTCAATTTTACTTTTATGTTGCTAAAAGATACCTCCATTACACCTGATCTACACTGTATACAAGCATTGGCAGTGGCCAAGAAAGGCCTGTCCAAAATCACAGGAATGGAGGTGGTGCACTTGCTTGGCTCCATGTCAAGAACCAGAAAATCTGTTGGATAGAAAATCTTATCAACCCCAACTAACATATCTTATATCATTCCCACAGACCTCCTTTCAGATCTGTCAACTAGCAGTAGCACCACATGGATCGGCTTCAATTCTCACAAGCCTAACTTCTCATAAACTGAATATGAAAGTAGGTTTACACTAGCTCCCAAATCTAGTAAGGCCTTCTCAATGGTATGATCCCCAATGGTGTAGGGGATTGTGGGAGTTCCAAGGTCTTGAAGTTTGGTCGGGGTTGCAATGGACAGCACTTGGTTCTTTTTCTCAGCACAAAAGACCTTCTTGGATAGGTGTATCCTCGATTGTCTTTGTGGGTGCACAAGTCTTTTAAAAATTTTGCATAGGCTGAAAGTTGCTTGATAGCATCAAGTAAAGGCAAGTTGATCTTTACTTATTTAAATATTTCCATCATCTCCTCCACTTTAGCATTCCCCTTGTCAAAAGGAGAAGGTGCTTGAAGTGCATTGGGAAATGGCAAATGGGAGACTGCTCTCTCATTTGCTGCCTTAGTAAGCACATCAGATTTTTCTTTATTTTTATTTTCAGTTTTTTGTTGGGGCACATCAATACCCTCCTTATTTCTCATATGTTACTCCTGCTGCATATCAACATGGGTTATTCTTTCATCCCTTGCTTTTTTCATATCAGGCTCAACACCAACTTTGTTATCAACCAGCCTTCCACTCCTCAAAGTGGTGATAGATTTAGCTTCTTCATGTGAAGAAGTCCCACTCACCATATACTGCCCTTTTGGGTTGTTCATGGGCTGATTAGGCAGTCTTCCCTCCTCTCTCCTAGTCAAAGAATTAGATAGCTAACCAAAATGGCCCTCTATCTTTTTAATACTTTGGCTATGGGAGTTAACAGTTTGTGATGAAGGGCTCAAATTCTGCAATGAAGCCAAAACTTGCTCTTCAAATGTGAGGAATCTAGAGGGTGCCAGGACTGGTGCACTTTGATGCACAGGTTGTGCCATTGGCTGGGCCATAGGCTGCTGATATTGGGGCCTTGAGAAGTAGTTCTGCTGGTATGGTTGGGCATTCCTATAAAGCAAGGATTGCTGTTGTGGCTGCTGCTGCCACTAGTTTTGGAAGGTATCTTGTCTCCACCTCAAGTTGGGGTGATTTCTCCAATGATAACTAGCAGTAGGTTGTTGTCTAAAGGACTAAGCAGCATTCATTTGTTCCATCAGAAGGTCCGGAAATTGGGCAACAAAGGGACATTCCTTAAGGGAGTGAGTGGGGGACTGGCATATCACACATGCCTCCTCCACTTTAGCAGCCATTGGTGACTGCATTGCTCCCATGAGCTTATCAAATTTTTGAGTCAAGGTATCCACCTTCCTTTCCAAATCATTGTATCCACTAACCTCATATATTGTCCCTCTTGTAGTATTCTCTCTTACCAATCCAACAAGGGTCTCAAAGCCCCTTGACAAAGTCTCCCTTTGTATTGAGTTTTCACTAATAATATCAAACAGCTCCCAAGCCTCATCAGCTGTCTTGTGGAGGTATGTACCACCACATGAGGCATCAATCATATCCCTACTCTTGGGATCAATTTCTTGATAGAAACTTTGAACAAGTTGCCATTCAAGAATTTGATAATGGGGACATTGCTTCAAGAGTTCCTTAAATCTCTCCTATGCTTGGTGAAAGTCTTCAGTTGGGGCTTGAACAAATGAAATTATTCTCTTCCTCAACTGACTTGTTTTGGACATGAAAAAAAATTTGGTTAAAAATTAACATTGAAGGTTATTCCAAGACTAAATACTATTGGTTGGGAGCATTGACAACCAAGTTTTGGCTCTATCCTTTAATGAAAAAGGAAAGAATCTCAATCTGATTACTTTCTCCCCCAAACCTGTAATGTTGAAAGTAGTGCACAGTTATAAAAATTCATCAATGTGCTTGTATGGGTCTTCTTTGCTCAGGCCATGATATGAGGGTAGCATCTGTATGATGGAAGATTTAATCTCATAGTTCCCTTGGACAGTAGGGAATTGAATGCAAAAGGGGGAATTGTACACCCCTGGTGCATTGAATTCTTTCAATGTCCTAGGTTGCTCACCCATTGCAGAACTATCATAATCAACTACAGGTGTGTGTGTATGGGTTGCTTAGATCTGAGAAGTCTCTCAACTTCAAGATCTAAAAGAGCAATCTCAGGATTAAGAGATCTCCTACCAAGCATACACACAATAGAAACACAGTACAACACATAAAATACATCACAAATTCCAGCAAAACAAATTCAAAAACACACAACTAATGCTACAGATCTAAAAATTTACATATCTAAAAAATATAAAGGAGTTAGGAAATACAAACTTTATCACAGCTTGCTCCTCCAATTAGCACAATGATCCTCTCAAAATAATAAATCCAGATCTATAATCTCAAAATTAAACTATAAAAAATTACAACAGTAATTAGTCAAACACAAAACAGGCAATTAAAAATCTAAATCTAAAATGAGAAAAACTTAGATCTACCAATTTAAAAATACAGATCCCAGACAGCGGTGCCAAAAACTTGTTCGTTAAAACTGCTGTGCTATTATTTTTGTTAGAAAATGTGGTAAAAACAAATTAAAAGTGGAAGTGGAATGGAATGAAATCAACACAAGAACAACAATTCTAAACTCAGTCCTGCAAGATACAGGGTTGTTGTAGTAAATTTCGAAAGTGAGAGTTTTTCCCATGGAGAGTGATGATCTAAAAATCTAAAGGTGTATAGTAAACTCCAGATTTAGCTATAGATCTGGCAATCCTAAACCTACTCTAGAAAGCAAGGTAAAGAGAGGGTGTTTAGGTGTCACAAAACTAAACTAAAACTAAAGACAAAAATAAAACTAGATCTAATGAAAGGGGGTAAAGAAGGATGATGATGATGAGGTGAAATAAAGTGAAAATGTGGAGAAGTAGATAGATGTGGGATAATCTTCACTGCAACTCAAATCAAGATGCTAGATATGCCGCATTCCTTCACTTGGCTACAAGCACAAGTGCAAGGTATAAGAATCCAACTCAACACTGTAATTTAGACTGCTCTTATGGCTATAATCTGTCCACTTAAATGGTCACAAAGTATCCTAGGGAGATGATCCAATCACAAATGCTAAAGTTAGAACATGAAAACTATTGCAGACACTATGTTTGCAAGGCTACAAGCGCAGGCAACCATAGGATCAAACAATTCAGGTAGATCTGGTGAGAACCACTAGATCTCATAGATGGTTTGGGGCTTTAGAATTAGTTGGTCACTGCTACAAAGAGGCCTGCAATGACCAAGATCTCAAGTCTGTAATCTCTACAAGATCTCATATCTATTCTCTGAAAATAGCTTTGCAAAATAGAGGAGTTGGATCTACAGTTGTCCCTCCTTTGGCTACAAGCATAAAAATCGGGAAAAGGAACCCAGCAGCCCTGTGATCTAGATTCATCCTAAGGCTATGATCTGTCCACTTGAATGGTCACAGATCATCCCAAAGATGTGGTCCAACCATAGGGTCAAAACTAGAATAATAAAACCACTGCTGCCACCATGTGTGCATGGCTACAAGCACATGCACCCATGGGAGCATCAAATTCATACAGATCTACTGATGAACAGAAGGAAAATACATATCTAATGAAGCATTAAACATAGCATTTTATTGTTGCTGCCACCTTAGCATTATTATATGATTAAAATAGAAGATTACTGCATGAATTACAGCAATGTTGAATCAAGGTGGGCAGCCTGTCCTACAAGATCCAGGGCTGTTGTAGCAAGTTTTAAAAGGTAAGTAAGGATATGTCCATGGGAAAATGTGTTCTAAAGGATGGTAAATCTCCAGATCCAACGTAGATCTGGCACTCTATCCTAATTTAAACTAAACTAAAGCAGGAAAGAGGTGAGGTTTTATGGTTTTATCATTTTAACTACAAACTATAAAAGATAAATGCTATTGATCCAGCTCTGATCAAACACAGAGGTAAGGGGAGATATAGAAAAGATGAAAAATTAAAAGGGTGAGAACAGCAACTAGGGGTATTAGTCTTTTACTGAAAATCAAAGGAATCAAAGGTCTTGCATAGATCTAATTTGCTACAATCCTGCATCTGGCTACAAGCTCCCCATTTCTAGCAGATGTAAGGTATAAGGATCCAATCTCAACCAGAGAA
Source organism: Chloranthus sessilifolius (assembly GCA_021018995.1). Taxonomy (NCBI): domain Eukaryota; kingdom Viridiplantae; phylum Streptophyta; class Magnoliopsida; order Chloranthales; family Chloranthaceae; genus Chloranthus; species Chloranthus sessilifolius. The sequence goes on from CM037586.1 coordinate 64,512,297, forward strand.
TTGAAGCAATCCTAAGGCTATGATCTATCCACTTTAATGGTCATAGACCATCCTAGAGATTGTTCCACTTCAAGGATCTTGATTAGAACAGGAAAACCATTGCAAATGCTGCAGATGCCAGGCTACCAGCTCCCCATTTCTGGCTGGCATCCGCAGGAGATCCAATCCAGAGAAATCAAATACGAAAAAGTGAAATGTAGATCAGAATAACTATTAAACTCCATAATTATATTGCAAGCTTTCAATACTATTACGCCTAGATCTGTAATTTGCATAATATATAGTCTATTACAAGCCTCTGAATCTCTCAATTAACAGCTTAAGACCTCACCCTAACTACTGAGAAGAGTTTAGCCACTCATGATTGGCTAAAGAGAGAATGGGAGAAGAAAGGAGGGAGAATTTGGAGGGAAAATGGATCTCGCACTAGGCTCTGGTTCTCTCAGAGCTCTGGTTCTCTCAAATTCTGGATGGATGTTTTATATTTTCTTCAAGCTTTTATACTCTCCTCCTCTCTCCTCAGATCTGTTTCAACCAATCAAAGAGCAAGGGAATAATTCTATTATTCTGGGCTGCTGATGTAGCCGATTTCTCTTTTAGAAGTTCTCTTCCCATTAGCTCTCAACTGGAAAATACACGTGAAGTAGTTAGGGTTTCCGTGCGTGCCCAACTATGTACCAAAAATACCCCCAGGGGTCGCTGAAGTGCTTTGGAACTCATGCATAAAAATCTGAAATTGGCAGTTGTTGAAGGAAGACGCTGAGAAGTTGTCCTCCCGACAAGTTTTGAATCTGCATTATAATCACATTGACAAGTTGCATTGGCTTCCGACAGCTTTGCAAACTTCTCGACAGGATTGAAGTACTAGTCGACAGGTTTGGAATGGCTCTTGATAGGTTTGAACACATCTCGACAAGTTGATGAAGATCCTGTCGACAGCTTGGGAGAACGTCTCGAGAGGTTGGTTTGAACTTATCGATAAGATTGTAGGCTTATTTCTTCGTTCTGCTTAGTTCCACACTCATCCTCTCGACAGGTTATAGACAATCCTGTCGACGGTTTATACAATCTTCAATGAAGTGCTCGACAGGTTGGCTCAATCCTCGCGAGAGTGAACGTTGCTTCCGGTAAGTTATCGACAGGTTGTCTAGCACTTCTCGATAGGTTTAGTTGAACCTTGCAATAACTGACTGGATCCTCTTGGATTCATCTGTACCTTGAAGTATCCTCTCGATAGGTTCATTTACACATGTTCAACCTCTCGACTACTTCATTCCTTGCCCTTAAGACTTCTCGAAAAGTACTGGGAAGCTCTCAATAGCTTCATGGAACCTCTCAGCAGCTTATTTTCAGTGCTTCCACAGCTGGCACATCTCTTGGGTGTGTTGTTCTTCCATTGTTCAGCACTTAGCAACCCCTCAGTAGGTTCAATCTTTCTTCCTTGCCTCTGGCCTTGGTCTCAGGCCTTTCCAATTAGGTAGCACAGTGCTTCTGGGGCTCTTTTAAGTGGAAGTCTGTATTAAGCTTGCAATTTATTACTTAACTATAAAATATGCTCAAAACACATTATTAGTCAGCTCAAGGGTCCAACAAAGGTCAGGTTAATAGGTGAAAAAATGGTATTTTTCACTACTTAACACATTTGATTGAACAAAAGGACTTACAATGATCTGCCCTCAAGGCAACAGTCTGTGCAAAAAAATCTCCAAAATTGCTCACAATGCTCTTGCAAAACTAAATTACAGCTTTAACTAAACCCAGCTGCTACATAGATCTAACTCAGCATAGCTACTGACCTAAGGAAGAAGAAAAGGGAAAATAAAAGAGGAAACTAAACCCTAAAAAGCTAAAAAACCATAAGGGGATCTCAGGCTAACCCTGGATAATCTTACAAGACAACAGAAGTGCTATTTATACAATCCACAAATCAATTGTGTGCAATAGCCAATCAGAACTGAAGCATTTAGAGCTGGCTTCGTGGCCTATTTTCAGCCCTTGGATGCCCTAAGATGTGTGGGACATTGGGATGTGTGCCCTAGAAGCAGTAGAATCCCTAAAATATCCCTGAATACTAAAATGGATGGCTAGAACTTGTGCCTCAACAGGTTGGAGCTTCAAATTTCAAATCTCGAGAGGTTCAGGCAACTGTTCGACAAGTTAAAGGCTTTAGGTAGTTCAGCTCGACAAGTTCTCGACAGGTTCATTCAACCATTCGAAAGGTTCTCGACAGGTTCAATTTCAGCATCAGAACCTCACGTGAAGTTCATTTCTAGCATCAGAACCTCTCAACAAGTTCAAGGAACCATTCAACAGGTTGCTCGACAGGTTTATTTGGGCATAAGAACCTCACATGAAGTTCATTTCCAGCATCAGAACCTCTCGACAAGTTCAATGAACCATTCGACAGGTTGCTCGACAGGTTGATTTAGGCATCAGAACCTCACATGGAGTTCATTTCAGCATGAGAACAATTCGTGGGGTTCACTTTAGCATGAACTTACAATTCATGGAGTTGGTTTTCAGCATTAAAACACCTCATGGAGTTCACTTAGCAGCCTACACACCTCGTGAGGTTCAAAATGCAGCAGCATACACCTCTCGTGGAGTTGTACTTCAGCTATATTCAGCTCATGGGGTTCAATTCCAGCAGCATACACCTCTCGAGGAGTTGTACTTCAGCTATATTCAGCTCGTGGGGTTCAATTCCAACAGCATACACATCTCGTGGAGTTGTACTTCAACAATAGAACAACTCGACAAGTTCAACTTTGTTCATTTTAAACCACTCGAGTGATTTTTCTTCAGCACATAACCACTCGTGGAGTTCATTTGCAACACATTCCAGCACTACACTCCACTCGAGTAGTTAGTTCTCTTTAGCATTACCCACTCGTGGAGTTCATTTCCACAGCATTTAAACACCTCGTGGGGTTCAAATACTTCAGCAATCAGCTCTTTAAGCTCCTTGAGTGCACAACAGCCAACACTATAGAGTGTTCGACAGGTTCCTCCTTCATCAGCTTGAGCTACTCGACTTCAACCTTGCATAGCTCGAATGGATTCATGGTAGCACTGCATGTTAGCTTTGAAACTGTAGCTTGACAAGTTGTTTCACAATGATGTGTTCAAGTAATTTAAGTGCAGCTGGTCTGCAACTGCTCCTTCATTTTCCAGCAAGTGCAGCTATTCAAAAGCCTTGGTTTGCAGCAATATAAACTACTCAAGAGTAGCTATGCAGCTTCAGCCATTGCAGCTGCTCTCATGCATTGATGTAGATGCCATTGTAACGTTGTTGGACATTGAAGCTACTGCTATTGTTGGACTGCTGAGTGTGTACAGCAGCTTCTATTTTCAGCTGCTTGACAAGTTTGCATCAGCTATAAAGTCTGCTACCGCAGTCCATATACTTGGGCTTCACCATTCTCTTTTAGCAAGACTTCAGATGACCCTGAAGCATGCTAAATGCAGTCCCAATGGTGTATACCTCCATGATCCTTTCTCAATAAATCCATCAGCTCCAAAGCTTAGCATAAAATTCTTTCTTCTTGGCACTAAAAGGATGGATTGCTACACTAAGCTCTTATTTTCCTGCTATCTACAAAACACACTTAAAACACATTATTAATCAGCTCAAAGATCCATCAAAGGTCAAGTTAGGAGGTGAAAATTGATATTTTTCAGATAATAACACACCCCCAAACCTAATCTTTGCTAGTCCTCGAGCAAAGGAAATATTAAAAACAATTATTCAAAACAATAAATATCACTTTCGTAGGGAACACGGATGCATTTAGCTTATGCATCAAGCCTTTTAAACCCCTAGGTGATCCCTAGTAGAGGAGTGAAGTCTCCTGAGGGTTTTCAGTGAAGGTACCCACAAACTTCTCAATCGAACAATTAATGTCAGTGCAGTCAATGGCAAAACAGATTTCAATGAATAAAGCATCATTCCACACCTATTCTTTAAAAATCCGAGGAAATTACAGCAACAATGCAAACAATTTAAAACTAAAATCAGCAGTGTTTGCATCACCACCAATCAGTTCACATCAGGAAAACACTATTAACAAATCAGCACTAAGTTCACTATCAATTCAAAAATCCGGTGTGGATACTACCCAATGAAATTAAAATTCAGACCCAATCCTCACCAGGGCTATCTCTCACAATGAAGCATCAAGGGTGTATCACATTCACATCAGCTCAAGAACAGTTACAGACCTCAAATAGGACTGTAAGCATGAGCATAGGCAGTGCTACTAATTCCTGAAATCCTCTAGCTCTTTTCACCAAAGATTGGACATCTCCTCATCTTCACATGACAACTCATTTAACTTTGGATCAACAAGGTCTTTTCAATGGGTTGTAATGTGGCTTATGGGTGAGGTTTATAAAAAATAAAAGGGTAAAAAGGGATTCAAAAATTGAGATATCAGCAAGGTAAGGAGGTGATTCATGACTTCACAACCTTCAGTTCAGCACAATTTCATCTTCGTTGATATTTTTCAGATTTAAAGTGATCAACTTCTTATCTTCTTTTCAATTTTCCAATAAAGTGACTTCTCTTTTGATTACTTTTCTTTTTTTAATTTTTTTTATATATTTTTTTTTATGATGGTTGCCACACATCTACAACTGATACACTGTTGTTTATAGCTCCGCTTTTCCTCTTCTTTTACCAACTGTTGAACCCAGCCCACCTATTTTCAACACCTTCTCCTCCACCTTCTGAATTCTCAAAGTGAGGGTAAGGCTAAATCAAGTCAATGAGGTTCAGGTTCATTCATTTTGGTGTATGTCAAATAAATAAGAGATTTTAAGGCTCAAATAGTGTATACAAAGGGTAGTTAAATGGGTAGAAAATTTTAAGCTCAAACTGTCCAAAGGATGGCCTTAAATCATCTCCTTAGTGTCATGAGTGCAGTCCATCAGTTTCAACTCGGGAATGCCTTACTTCTAGTGAAAAGGTTTGAATCAGTCATTCCTTAGAGTAGAAAAATTTGTCAAAACACTCTTCAAAAGAAATTTATAGGCCCAAATCTCACTGGGTATGGTCTTCAAATTAACTCATAGGGCATGTTCACCTTTTTCTCTCCTCTCTAGTTCACCAAGTACTAATTGAAATTTTTTTTTTCGTGTTAACTTCATGGTGAACTTTTCAAAGATTTTTAATTTTAAAAAGTCTGCAAAATTTTTAAATTTCCTCTTTCTACATGATTAGGTAGGAATTGACTTTATTTATCTCAATTTAATCAACATCGCTGCACTAAAATTAACTATTTTACTGGCATACCCTGCCATACCCCCAAACCTAAGATAAACAGTGTCCTCACTGTTTCACAAGACATGTATAACGGCAGCAGGGTTTGTAAAAGAAAAATAACTAGAGTACAGCAGAAAATTAAAGAGAAAATAAACTAAAAACATTGCAGAAAATTAGACTAAGAAAGAGAAAAAGAGACTTTAAACACACTAACAACTAAGAAGGCACAATAGCTACACTAATTCCTAAAGCAGAAAACTATATAAAACCGCAGTTACAACTAAGTAAAAACAGCAGTTAAACTAAAAACAACAAATATGCTAAACATAGTAACTACTCCTAAAACATGATCTGATTATGAATCTACATGAATGGCAAAGTATCATCAACATTAACAGCACACATTTCAAAGCAAGATTCATAAAAAATCAGATCACACGGGGACACTATTTACACAAGATAAAAACATAAAAAGTTATATTACATATGTTACACAGCTGAGATCAAATATTAGTGGAAGGTCTTGAAAGTGAATGAAGTTAGAGGCTCCATAGAATTTTCAAAACAGAATATGAGCCTCTGCTCATTACCCTCCATGATTCTTCCCAAAAATTAAGGTCCGTGATCTCAACAGTCGGGATGGGGATGCATGAATGACAGTAAATAGGTCACCCATCTAGACCTCAGCTGATCTGAAAAGAACTGTAATTCAGAAGTTAAAAGTCATACCTTTGTAGATGCAAAGGTATCAAACCTAAGTTCTCCAGCTCAGAAATTTCAGTTGCTTGAGAGATATAGGGAGTAGCTCCAGCTCCCCATCAGGTGGATAGTCAATAACAGCAATAACGATGCCTTAAATGGCTGAGGGGGGGGGGGGGTAGCAGGGCAGTTGTCCAAATGGACTGGTGCACTAACCCCACTAAGAAGCCCAAAATGAGTATTTGTGCAAAACATAGGTGGGGGCCTCCTCTGTCCATACTTCAACAAATTCATCAAATTCCTCACCCAAGTCTAGCAATTTGGGTGAGGTGGCTTCCACAATCTCCACCAAAATAGCAACTGATAAACAATCCCCATTTCTGTTTAATCATCAAACACTACAAAGACACATAAAGTTCTAAAACATAAAATAAAGAAAAATAGCAAAAATCACACAAAAATTATAGCTAGCATTTATTCAAACACTACAACTACAAAGAATAAAAACTAAACTCAAATTACTATACTTAGATCAAAACTCCCCGGCAGCGGCGCCAAAAACTTGTTGTCTTGCTTACCTTACAATTATTAAAGAGTTAAAACAGTAAATTAAAAGGCTAAATCACAGAGAGATGGGATCAAGGTAAGCAAGCAGTCCTGGAAGAATCAGGGCTGTTGCGGCAAGCTTTAAGGGATAAGCCAGGGTATGTCCATGGGGAAATGTGCTCTAAAATAGGGTAAATCTCTAGATCTAAATCAGATCTGGCACTCTATCATAAACTAATGCAAGGGAAGGAAAGAGGAGAGGTTTTAAGGGTTGTCACTCTACTAGAAAAACTACAAGAATCAAATGCAAATGATCCAGAACTGATGAAACTCAGATTTAAGAAAATGAAGAAAAAGATTAAAACCAAAAGGTGGGAAGTAGCAGCTAAGGATTTTTTGTCTTTACTAAAAATCAATTGGTTCAAAGGCAATGCATAGAACTGATTTGCAACAATCCTTCATCTGGCTACAAGTTCATATCCAAGGTATAAGAATCCAACACAGATCAGGGAATTGGAGTGATTCTAAGGCTATGATCTATCCACATGAATGGTCACAAATCAACCCAGAGATCCCTCTTCTTCAAGGATCTTAATTAGAACAGGTAAGCTATTACAGATATTGTGGGTGCAAGGCTATAAGCTCAGGCATCCACAAGGATATCTAATCTAGAAAATCAAATGACAATCACAAGATTTACAGATCAAACTTAACTCTATAATCCACAATTTACTGATTTAATACAACTTATAGCAATTGTGCTCAGATATGTAATCTGTGCAATATCCAATCCATATAAAAGACCTTGAACCTCTCAATTTACAACTCTCAACCTCACCCTAGCTACTAAAGGGGTTTAGCCAACCATGATTGGCTAAGGAGAGAATGGGGGAAGAAGGAAGAGGGAAGGAATGTTGGAGATGGGAATTCAGATTTTGCCTCAGCTCTCTCAATTTCTAGATGCCTAGCTCTATAAGTTCTTCAGGCTTTTATACTCTTCCTCTCTGTCTTCAGATCCGTTTCAGCCAATCAGAGCTCAAGAGAATAATTATGTTATTATAAGCTGCTGATGTGGCTGATTTTACTTTTAGAAGCTTTCCATCCATTGGTCCAAACTGGACAAGTGCATGTGAAGTGGTTAGAGTTCCCATTCGTGCCCATATGACTTCTAAAAATACCCCCAAGAGTTGTTGATGTGCCTTGGAATGTGTACAAAAATCACTGAAGTTGACAACTGCTTTGAATGGAACTGAGAAGTTCCTAGTTCGAGTGTCAAGAGGTTCAGGGAACCTCTCGACAGGTTCTGAGTCTGCTTGGCCCCTTCAATCGACAGGTTGCTTGTGGCTTTCGACAGCTTTGGGGACTTCTCGACAGGTTGATAACAATTCTCAACAGGTTGACAGAAATTTTTACTTCTGTCCAGTCTCTATCAATCCTTTCAACAAGTTATAAACAACCTGTCGACTTGTTATATAGTCTTCAGTTGAGTGCTTGACAGGTTGCTTCAATCCTTGCGAGAATGATCATAGCTTCCGGTAAGTTGTTGACAACTTGATTTGCACTACTCGATAAGTTCAGGGGAACCTCGCGACAAGTAGTTGGAACCTCGCGAGCTCCCCTACATCTCCAGGTAAGCTTTCAACAGAATCCACTGCTGTACCTCAGACCCTTCGAGAGGTTTTGTCGACTTGTCGATAGCTTTACATTTCCACCCCAATACCTCTCGGCAGGTTATAAGACATCTTCAGAACCTCTCGACAACTTACATTCTTCACCTTTTAACTCCTCGACAGGTTCAAGTACACCCTCAGATCTTCTCGATAGGTTCATGGAACCTCTCGACAGCTTGTATTTTCTCTTTAGAACCTCTCGACATGTTGAGTTAACCTCTTGAGATGTTCTGCTCTGAGCTTCCACAGCTGGCACGCATCTTTGGTGTGTTGTCTTTCATCTGTCAGCACACGGTAGCCTCTTGGTGGGTTCAATCTTCATTCCTTGCAACTGCACTTGGTCCCAAGCATACCCAGTTGGGCCCATGACATTCTCATAAACTTCTAAGGCTCTGTGGATTGTTTGATTGGCTGGCCTTTCGGCTATATGAGCACATGTTGAGCAGCAGATTACGTCATTGGCCTTTTTAGATGGATATAATGCACTAAGACTGTAATTTATTGCTTATCTACAAAATACACTCAAAATACATTATTAGTCAACTCAAAGGTCCATCAAAAGTCAAGTTAGGAGGTGAAAATTGGTATTTTTCACTGCTTAACAGTGGGACAATTCATCCCTCCTACTCTCTAAATGTTCATACAAATATGTTTCTCACTATGTTCCCGTGCTGTTTAATAAAAGAGATGATGGGCCCCTTAAACACCGGAATGATATGTAAATCATCTTAAAAAGATAAAGACTTCTAATCTCACACCATTGAAATGTGATTTTTATCATCCCACTTGGTGAATATTTGTAATCAATCTAAATTATCCAACTGACAATCTATCATTGAAACATGTCATAGCTCAAAGAAGCATGTCTATAAGTGGGTGTGAACCAACCGATTGATGAGCTTTAATATCAGCCATTAAAACCGAAAACAACGGTGATATCAAAGTCCACAGAACAGATGATTTAGATCTCCACAAAACACCATTTTTGGGCTGCTACACGTCAGTCTATAATCTATCACTTTGACAGTACGAATCAGCCACATCTTCTACGATGGGTGGTGTAAGATCTTCTAAACACGAAGTTGTTGTTTAAATGACGGTGAGGATAGTCAGGCCCTTAATCAAATGGAATGTTCTAGAGCCTTTGACCAAGGATGGATATAACGACCATCTTCATGGTTTAAAGTATCGGTCGACACTAATACATATTGTTGTGCTAGTACTAATGCATGCACATCACCAATTCAATATGTTTCGGTATCGGGGGCGATGTGTATCCCAATTTTTTTTTAAATGTAACTTTTTGGATTCCTCCATATAGGCTTGATATTGACCGTTACATACTGGGATCGGCTGATAGGTACACTACAAAAAATAAGACTATTAGCGGCAGTTTTTTATAGCCAAAAATTGTCGTTATTAACAAAAAAACTATTAAAACTATTAGCAACAAGGGTATTAGTGGCAATTTATGGCTGCCGCTAATAGTCTTATTTTTTGTAGATGTATTAGCTAGTGAATCAACTAATAGAGGACTAATACCAAGATTTAAAATCTTGACCACATCATTATCGATCAATAGTTGTCACATATACTTAGCGTCTATTGTTGTAATTTATAGTTTTGTACTCATTTGTCACATTTTACTACCTCAAGCATCGATCAGCAGTTGTCAGATATACTTAGCGTCCGCTGTTGTAATTTATAGTTTTGCATTCATTTGTCACTTTTTACTACCTCAATCATTTTTTTTTTTTAAAGATAATTTTATTGAGTATAAAAAGCTAAACAAGTGCCTCGGAATGCCCAAGTAAAACACTAGCTAGCACCTCAAGCATTGCTATCTGGAAAATCGAACTTCCCGGAGAAAACCAGAATAGGTACTTGAAGGAACATAGGAAACCCTATTGAAAACAGGAAAAAATACACTAGGAGGAAACTGAAATGTCTAAGAAAAAACCTCTAAAAATAAAAAAATGTGAGCACCTGCCCAACCCAGCACAAAGCCCAATTACAAAAGATGAAGAAGGGATAGTAGATGATCAGTTTCAAAGCTTCTAAGGCTGACTAAGGAGGAGTCTCCTATTCTTTCAGCTATAGCCCAATTGCAAATCATAATGATACTATTACGAATAATTTTGTCTTCATTGAAGGTGGCATTGTTGCACCTAATATCGTTTCGAAGTAGCCAAATATACCAACAAATGGATTTATGAAGATGATTCCATCTTTTCAATCCTTTGCATGGAAGAGTCTCCCAACCCAAGAAGACGCCCAAGATGTTCTTATGGAAGCAAGTTGTAATTCCAAAAGATTTGAAGCACCTTCCCCAAATAGGCCACACTTTCTCACAAAAAGGAAACAAATGGTCTATCTCTTAGTCACACAAATTGCAGAAGAAGCATGGCTACAATAAATTCATGCCTCTTGTTAAGATTCGATACAGTGGCGTGTTTATCCCACATTAGAGTTCAAAGAAAGAAGCATATTTTTGAAGGAATTCTATAGCTCCAGATGAAAGCCCACTCAATCTTGGAAAGGCTATCAGAAATTTAGAAGAAAGTTGTCTTGATTGAAAATATACTATTGCTACTACTTTTCTAAAGTCCATGATCTTCTTTCGAATTAAGTTTGAGATTATCGAGAATCCTAGATAGTTCACTAAACTCTGCAATCTCAGTGTCGGTGAGTCTGCGCTTAAAATTACTTTTCCATTGGGGAGGGTCCATCAAGCTGAAAATATCTGAAACATGATCTTTCTGATTAACAACGATGTCAAAAAGATTTGAGAATTTGTTTTGAAAACTGGTACCGCAACTCTACCAATTATCACTCCATAATCAAATCATATCGCCCTTGCCAATAGTAACATGAATATTCTCGAGGACTTCATCTTTAGTTGATAAAATACCCTTCCACCACGAGGAAGAGTTGTTGAAATTTCTGTATCTAACTTCTTAGTCGTTGTCACTAACCCGATATTTGTTAATAATGATAGACTTCTACCAATGGTCCAATGAATCGCCGAGCCGCCACCACCACTTCATTAAACAGGCATGGTTCATCATAGCAATTGGCCTTATTCCAAGCCCACCAATCCATTTAGACTTAATAATCTTGTCCCATCCGATTAGGTGAATTTTCTTCTTATCGTAAAGAGCGTTCTACAAGAAGTTCCTCTGGAGCCTTTCAATTTCATTGCAAACTTTGCTAGGACATTTATACATTGAGAGAAAGTAAATAGGGAAGGCGCTAAGAACGGATTGGGTTAAAATCATACGACCTCCTTTTGATAGCAAATTACTTTTCCATCCGGAAAGTCTACTATTAACTTTTGAAATGATAGGATCCTAGTCAGATTGTTTAAACTTACATGTTCCTATCGAAATACCAAGGTACTTGAATGGGAGATTGACAATCACGAGATTTACACTAGTGGCCCAACCCCTCAGCACTTGATCCACAATACTGATGTCATAAATATTGAATTTCTCGAAGTTCACCCGTTGTCCCGACACCGATTCGTAGACTTTGAGAATTGGTAAAACCAACAACCTTACGATCTTTGTTCGCTCTCTAGAAAATAATGGCAAGTCCTTCACTAGCAATGTTGAACAAATAAGGGGAAAGAGGGCATCCTTGCCTCAACCCTTTAGATGCTTCAAAGAATTTGCAAGCTTTGCCATTTATAATAATAGAGAAATGGGAGGTAGAACGGCACGCATGGATCCAGGATCTATCTTTTTTAGCATCCAAAGAAGGTAGTACCAATTGACTCTATCATACGCCTTTTTCATATCAACCATGATTAAAACCCCTTTCTGTTTGGAGGAATGCTTTGAATGAATAGTTTCTTGGGTAATGACGACGAGATCGAGAATTTGTTTACCTGCAATAAAGGCGCCTTGAGATTTGGATAATACTGACCCTATTACTTTTTTTAACCTATTGGCTAAGATTTTTGCAAGAAGTTTGTAAAGGCTAGAAACTAGAGAGATGGGTTTGAATTATTTCATTTTAGTAGCTCCTCTTTCTTTAGGTATGAGAACGATAAAAGTAGCATTTGTGGATTTGTGAATAAAACCGTCCTCTCAAAATTTATCGAGCATTCTGATGACATCCGATTTAATTAAAGCCTAATATTTATGAAAAAACCCGAAAGTGAATCCATCAGGGCCCGGAGCATGATCTGCTTTACATCCTTTTATAGCTGCTAAAATCTCATCTTCCTGAAACTTGGTTTCCAACCGATTTGCTTCCATCATTGTGAGGATTTTAGGATGAATATTATTGAGCATGGGTCTGCTTTGATTAACTTCTTTGAATAAATCAGCATAATAGTCAATGACAATAGAACAGATAGAATCAGGATTAGAATAGGAAGTACCGTCCTTTTTTATAGAAGTGATGGAGTTAAGCCGTCTCCAATTGTTGGCAGTGGAATGGAAAAAACTGGTATTATGATCTCCCTCTTTAAGCCATCTAACACACGATTTTTGTCTCCATTCTTTCTCCTTGGTAACTGCTAGGTTTTCAAAATCAGCTTTAACTTATTCTCTTTTAAGGATTTCGTCCCTAGAAAGAGCTCTGGTCACTTCAAGATTATCAAATTTATCAACATTAAAGAGGAGCTCGGCTTCAGTTTTATTGTTCTTGGCAACGACTGACTTATTCCGATCAATAATACATTTTTTGACAAACCGCAACTTGGCATCAATAGGGGTATTGATTCCCAATGAATTAGCTTTGGACCACCATCTTTGAATGTTGTTGTCGAAATCTGTGTTATCAAGCCAGTGGTTGAAAAAGTGGAATGGGGCAAATCGGCATTAAATACCTTTCAAGTTGAGAAGGACGGGAGTGTGATCGGAACTGGCTCAGGTAAAAGCTTTACATTTGGCCATAGGAAATATATTATCAAACTTTGCATTAATGAGAAACTGATCTAGTCTACAAAGCGTTAACAGGGTTCTACCATTAGTCCAAGTGAACTCAGAGCCTGACATCGGAACACCAAGTTCTGCAATACTTATAAACTCCACAAAATTCCTCATAGAAGAGGAAGTTTTGGAGTTATTTGATCTTTTAGAAGGATGAGTTAGGGCATTGAAATCGCCGCAAAGCACCCAGGGGCCATTGTGTAAGATTTTCAACCTATATAATTCTTCCCACAGTTCAATATTTGAACCTCGAGAACAAGGACCATAAACAACCGATATTAAGAAATTGGAATTATTTCGTTTATTAAGCAACAAAGCAGTAATATTGAATAAACCCAACCAATGACCTTGGCAATCATAGACCGTGTCATCCCACATAAGAAGGATGCCTCCCTTGGTTCCGTTAGACTTCTTGTAAGTCCATTTCCAGTTGTTACTTGGGGCAATGTTCCAAATTTTTGTAATGTCCACCTCGGTCCATTTGGTCTCCTAAATAGCAACTAGGTTGGCCTTGGTATTGGCCAACACCTATTTTACCACACCACACTTGCTAGGCCTACCAAGGCCTCTTACGTTTCAAGATAGACTAGTCATCAAACTGAACAAAACAAATAGCAACTAATGAGAATAATTAAGAGACCATTGAAGTCCCTTTAATTCAGCCATTTTCTTAGTGTGAAGGTCTACTTTGGATTTGGAAATGGCGGTGAATTCATTCTCTCCATTTTCAGATAAAAGTGGTGTATCAGGAACAACACTGCAATCAACTTGATTGGAGAGATCTGAGAGTTTAACATGCATGTTAGCATTCTGAGCATTATTGTTATCGGTGTCTGTTGGAATCGTCTCGGTGGAAGTAAAGTGAGCGTCGCCGGGAATTATATCGATATCTCTGTCATCGCATAAATTGTCCTTCTAACTACTATCTCCATCACTAGATTCAGTGTCCTCATTCAGCTCGTGTTGCTCTGAGTTGATCCTCGGGACCTTAGGTAGAATTTTAGTGCAATCATGAAAATCATTTGCAAGATTGCGATGGAAACCAGGTGGTGGATCAATTGAAGCCGCAGAAAAGAGAAGCGTCAATGAACGTGATTGGAAATTAGGAGGATTAGCTGTCTTCGGTCTACTATCACTCTGGTCCGGTCCAATGCACGTTGTAGCTGAAGGAAATTTTGATTGATCAGGTCTACTATCACTTTGGTCTAGTTCAAATCACCTAGTACTTGAAGGTATGTTTGATGGAACTGGTCGATTGAGCTTATTGGCTTCAGTGACGATTGGACATGGCGTTGAATTAGGAATGGGATTTGTAAATATATTGATCATGGGAATTCTGTCACTCATGATATGGATCGGTTCCGAGACTTCCTTATTGGGAATCTTATTTTTATTTTTTGGATCCAAAGTTGAAGTTGAAGCATGACACATATTGGATTTGAGAGGGCTCGTTTGAAATTCAATATCAAAGGAACCAATCATGGGAGATTGGTCAAATTGTTGATTGGATCTGTCGATCGCCTTGTCCGGAGTTGCAGCTGGAGCGTTAGAAGCACGAAAATCCTTGGGAGTAGCGAAGGAAAAACTACTGGTATTGTAGATGATGTTGCTCGGCACCCTATTGAGAGGAACGGTATTAGAGTAAATAAACTTGGCTGAATCGGGAACGACTTTTCCTGCGAGTTCAATGTCGATGGCTAGTAGAACCAAATCGTCCTTCAATTTTAATTTGATGGCTCTTGGAATCTGCCACCAAAGAACCGTGCCCACCCTTAATCTCACATACTCCACTTTAGTGAAATTAATAGAATTTGGATCGGCTTCAACAAATCGTCCACATTTGGATGCAATCTCCATGAATTTGTGAAGATTTCAGCAATGCATTGGAAGGCCCTAGACTCTTATCCAGAGAGAATCGCTGACTGGTGGAGATATCTTGTTACAGGTGGTGGTCCATCTTGTGAAATCTACTTTTTTCCCATCAATTTCACAACATCTAGAGAGGATTAAATCAGATGCGGAAGCTCAACTGTAAAAGTAGATTAAAATTTCTATCTGCTGATTTTCTAAATGTTCACCACTTCATGATTATTCCAAAGTTTGGAGCTCCAAGCCTTAACCATGGAGGTTGAAACCTTACCAGTGGGATTGAAGATGATCACACCTCTGTTGGAAAGGCAACATCCCAATGTTCTGCATCTTCGTCGATGACTCCTCCAAAGCTGGCGGCTAGATAAAAGTTTGGACTATTTTTTATGCACCCTCTTCCCCATATAGAGAAACCTTGTTGCAAATCCCTAACTTGATCAATCGAGAGGGGGGGATCCTTCTGAACGAATTTAGATTTACCAGCATTCCAAGGACACTGGATCCCTAAATCAGCCTTCGTCCAACAGCTTCTACGATTGCAAGAAGACTTGGATCTGAAATTATGATAGCCACAGAGTGAACATCTCCAGTCGCCAAATCTCCAATCGTGAATTATTAGGGTTTTTGAAAAATTGGTATTGAGTAGGTGTTCTTCAACTTTATGCCTGGGATCTAGCAGGGCTCTCTTATAGTTGTGGGTAGATCGAAACGCCATCCCTTCGGCACCAATATTGAAGGGATTAGATGGATTGGGGATTGGCGAGGGATTGGATGGATTGGAGGGATTAGGGATTGGCGAGGGTTGGGGATTGGGGATTGGGGAGGGTGTTAGGATATTTTAGATGTTTGCTATTATTATTAAAATGAGATGGTAAAAATCAGAATAAAATGGTGGAATAAAAGCGATGGAGCAAGGCATAAAGCAAACACAAAATAGTCATCTAAAATACACAGACCTGCAAGATACAGGGCTTGTTGTAGCAAGTTTTATGAAGTAAGAGTTTGTCCCACAAGGAGTGATGATCTAAAACCTCAAGGGTTGTATAGTAACTCCAGATCTGACTACAGATTTGGCAACTCTAAACCTAAGCTAGAAAGCAAGGTAAAGAGAGAAAGTTTAGGGGTCACAAAAATAAACTAAAACTAAGAAAAATAGAAATAAAACTACAGCTAAAAGAAAAGGAAGAAGAAGAGGGATGTAGTGTGAGAAAATAAAGTAAAAATTATGAAGAAGTGGACAGCTAAGGATAAATCAGTTCTGCAACTCAGTGTTAGACATGAATCTGTAGCAATCCTCTAGATGGCTACAAGCACATCTACAAGGTAGAAGAATCCAAATCAACCTTTGTAATTAGACTACTCTCTTAAGGCTATAATCTGTCCACTTAAATGGTCACTGATTATCCTAGGGAGATGATCAAATCACATGGATTAAATTCAGAAAACTAACCTAATCCAAGGAAATGGATTGATCTGAAGGCTATAATCTGTCCACTTAAATGGTCACAAACTATCTAAGGGATTTCCTCCAACCAATGAATTAAATCAGAGCATAAATACCATTGCAGACACTATATTTGCAAGGCTACAACCTCATGCATCCATAAGAGCAAACAGCCCTTGAAAATCTAGTGAAAACCATAGACAATCAGAGGCTGAATGGGGACTTAAACTCAGGTGGTCACTGCTATAAAAAGGCCTGCAATGACCCAGCTCAAAAGTCTGTAATCTCTACAAAATCTCAAGTCTAAACACTGATGATGGCAATGCAAAATAGAGTAGAGTTTAGCTCTATAATAATCTCTCACTAGGCATCTTATATCTATGACTTAGACCAACCTTAGAGTTATAATCTGTCCACTTAAATGGTCACAGACTATCCTCAGAGGTTATCTTCCTCACAGATGATGAGATAGAATAGGATAACTACTGTTGCCACCATCGTTACAAGGCTACAAGCTCAGGCAACCTTGGGAGCATCAAACCCATAAAAATCTATGAAAAACATAGAGAAATACAGATTTAATGGAGCTTTAAAAATAACATTTCATTGAACAAAAGGAACTTACAATGATCTGCCCTCAAGGCAACAGCCTATGCAAACCCCAAAATAGCTCACTCTATTTAAATAAAACCTATTGCAAAACTAAAATACACTAGCTGCTACATTAAGCTTTAACTAACCATTGCTGCTGAGTTAAGAAAGAAGAAAGGAAAAAAGAAAAAGGGAAACTAATCCCTAAAAAGCCCTAAAAAATTACTAAAGCAGTCCAGCTATTCTGGATGATCTCAGGCTATTCCTGGATGTTTTTACAAGAAAACTATAGCTCTATATATATATAAAACCTATGGCAGCAGCTATGTGCATTGGCCAATCAAAAGTGAGGAGGTTTGGAGCTGATTTCGTGGCCCATCTGTGGCCCTTGGATGCCTTGGGATGTGTGGGACAATGGGATGTGTGCTCTAGAAGGTGTGAAATCTTAAAAAAGTCCCTGGAGTTTGAAAATAACTACTGGAATTGCTGCCTCACGCAAATGGAGCTTCAACACCTTCACCTCGCCAAGATCTCGCTTAGTTCTCGCTAAGCTGCAGCTTCGGGTTGTGTACCTCGCTTAGTTCTCTCTAAGCTCTCGCTAAGCTGAAAAACAACCCATTTTAGGGGCTCGCTAGGCTGAAATGGAGGTATTTTTAGTGCTGCTCGCGAGGCTTAAATGTGTGCAGCTTGTATGCTGATTGCGAGGCTCAAATGCAAGCTCTAGCTCGCGAGGATGCACATGCAACTCGCCAAGATCAAATGGAAGGCTGCTCGCTAAGCTGAAGGTGTGTGCAGCTCGGGAGGATTAAAGTGTTGCTCACTAGGTTCTTTGTTGCAGCGCTAAGATCCATATGCAGCTGTTTAAGTCTCGCGAGGTCCTTTTTCAGGCATTTTCAGCTCGCGAGGTTCAATCTCAAACCAAGGCACTGCTCGAGTAGTTGTCTTTCAGCAACCTAACCACTCGATAACTATATAGAGCTATTCGAGGAGTTCAATTGCAACAACCACAACTCGTTGGGCTGCATTTCAGCTCATTTCAGCACACTATCTATTCGAGTGCTTGGTTCTCTTCAGCAGTGTTGTTCTTGAGCTGATACATAGCTACTCGAGTATATTTAGCAGTTGTTCTTGTAATTGTAGCAGCAGCTCGAGTTAATCATAGCAACAGCTATGGTGCTCGAGTGGCTGGCTTCATGTCGAACTATTCGAATTGAACAAGTATGCAGGGTACACCGCTTGGGTGATTACAGCAGCAGGTCTGCAGTTGCTGTGATGTACCACATGGCTTCTGTTCTCAGCTCGAGAGGCCTGGTGTGCAGCTCTGCAGGATCTATGCAGCTGCACTTGAAAGTTACAGCAGCAGTGAAGTGCTTGAAGGAATGTAGCAGCAGGTTTGTTTGGGTGTATACAAATTCAGTGCACAACAGCACCAATGGTGGTTCAGTTAACTCCAACTCATGGGGTTCATGCTGCTTCACTCAAATGATTTAATGCAATAGCCCCTATGGCTGACTTTGGAACTGCAGCTTGACACGTTGATGTACTGCTCGCATGGATCTACATGTAGCTCGAGAGGATTAGAACAGCTCCAGCTCACAAGGATCCAATGTGTGCAGCTCCAGCTTGCGAGGATCCAATAGGTGCAACTTGCCAAGTTCAATATGCTGCTCTCAAACTCGCAAGGTTCCAATATGCAGCAAGGGGCAGCTCTCCTCACTAGAGTCAAAAGTAATCTTCACGACTGCATTAAATTCAGCAACCTCTAGCTCGCGAGGATGAGATGGCTCGAGCTCACTTGTAGTTTCAGCAATCCTCTCGAGCTCTTCAAGGTGCAGCTTGATAGGTTCACTTTGCTGCTAGGAACTGCTGGAGTGGTTAAGATAGCAACTACATGGACTGATCGTAGGGGCTTCATGTGCACAGCTCCTAATTTGCTGCAAGGCCTTAAATGGTTGCATGACTGCCACTGCGCCATAGGTACAAGTATATGTTGCTACACATTGTTGGTTGTTTGTTGTAGCTTGC
This sequence comes from Chloranthus sessilifolius, assembly GCA_021018995.1. Classification (NCBI taxonomy): domain Eukaryota; kingdom Viridiplantae; phylum Streptophyta; class Magnoliopsida; order Chloranthales; family Chloranthaceae; genus Chloranthus; species Chloranthus sessilifolius. Next base: position 64,531,344 of record CM037586.1, read on the forward strand.
ATGGAACGTGCTTGAATCCATGGTGCAACAGCTTATTGGACTGCTCAATGGATTGATGTTGTAGTTGCTGCAACTGCTGGTTCGAGTGTGGCAGCTGCAGTTTTGAAATGCATGAACTATCAACTGCTGATGTGATTGTCTGCTCAGCATTTGCAGCTCGTATGCAAGTTTCAATACTCCTTGAGCACTCTGCTGTGCTATTTGGCTTGAAGTGCTACTTGTTGTAAATCACATGTGTTCCACTGCAGCAGCATTCCATTGGACTTTGGCTCTATCTCTCTCATCTGGGCACCTAGGACTCAAATGTATGCAAAGCAATCCCACTGATGTAAACCACCATGGTAAATTCACAATAACTCCATCATCTGCACAACTTAGCTCAAAAATTCTTCTTCTTGGCACTAAAAGGATGGACTGTAACACTAAGCTATAAATTTCTGTCATTTACAAAAACACACTTACAAATCATTATTAACCAGATCAAAGGTCCATCAAAAGCCAGGTTAAGGGGTGAAAAGTGGTATATTTCAGTGCTCAACACACCCCCAAACTTATTTTTTGCTAGTCCTCGTGCAAAGAAAAAATTAAGGTAATTATTTCAAACAGTAAATGCCACTTTCGTAGGGAGCATAGATGCATTTAGCTTATGTATCAAACCTTTTAAACCCCTAGGTGATCCCTAGTGGAGGAGTAAAGTCTCCTAAGGGTTTTCATTGAAGATACCCACAAACTTCACCATTAAAATAGTTAAATACAGTACAATCAATGACAAAATAAATTTCAATGAATAAAGCCTCATTTCACACCCATTCTTTAAAATTCAGAGGAAATTATAGCAGTAATGCAGCCATTTAAAACTCAAAGTCAATATGCATGTGCATCACCACCAATCAATTTACATCAGGAATTCAATGTGTAAAAATTAGTACTAAGCTTGCCTTTAATTCAAAAATCAGGTTTGTATACAACCCCAATGAAATTTAAATTTAGACCCAATCCTCACCAGGGCTATCTCTCCACAATGAAAATTCAAGGGTGTTCATACTCTCATCACCTCAAGATTAGTCACTGACCCCAAATGGGCCTGCAAGCATGAGCATAAGCATTGCATCTGACTTTAGGCATCCTCAATTATTTTCATCATAGATTAGACATCCCCTCATCTGCACATGACAGCATTTCACTTTGGGTCAACAAGGTCTTTACAATGGGTTGTAATGTGGCTTATGGGTGAATTTTATAAAGAATGAAGGGAGTAGAATGGATCAAAATTTTTAGAAATCGACAAGGTAGAGAGGTGATTCATGACTTCACATCCTTCATTTCAACTCAACTTCATCTTCCTTGATATTTTTCAGATCCAAAGTGGCCAACTTCTTCTCTTCTTTTCAATTTTCAAATGGAGTATTTCTCTTGACTTCTCTTTCTTTTTCACTTTATATATATATATATATATATATATATATATATATATATATATATATATATATATATATATATATATATATATATATTGTATGAAATGCCACACATACATCACTGCTACATTGTTGTTTTTAGACTGCTTCTCTACCACTTCCACCAAATGTTGGACCCAGCTCACCTATCTTCAACTTCTCCTTTACCTTCTGAGTTCTCAGAGTGAGGGTCAGGTTGAAACAGGTCAGGAGGTTAAGGTGCAAGTACTCCGATGTTTGTCAAAGAAAAGTAAGATTTTAAAGGCTCAAAGAGTGTAAGCAAAGGTTAGTTGAATGGGTAGGAAATTTTAAGCTCAAACTGTCCAAATGAATGCCTTGGATAATTTCTTTAGTGTCATGAGTGTTGTCAAGCAGTTTTGATTTGGAGGTGCCTAACTTCTACTGAAAAGTGTTGAGTCAATCAAACCTTGGAGCAGAAAAAATGCCAAAAACACTCTTCAAAAGAAATCGATAGGCCCAAATTTCACTATGTATGGTCTTCAATTTAATCCATGGGGTGTATTTTCACCTTTTTCTATTCTCTCTAGTTCACTAAGTGCCAATTGAAAATTTTTCTTGATGTTAACTGCATGGTAGTGCTAATTTTTCAAAGATTTTCAGTTTTAAATTTTTTTGCAAAAATTTTAAATTTCCTCTCTACATGATTAGGTGAGAATTGACTTTATTTATCTCAATTAAACCAACATTTTCTGCACTAAAGTTACTATTCTGCTGGCCTACCTACCCCGCCATACCCCCAAACCTAAGTTAAATAGTGTCCTCACTGTTTCATGCAAAATATATAGGGACAACAGGGTTTAAAATAGAAAAACACCCTCAACTACAGCAAAAAATGAAAAGAAAACTAAATAAAAGAAGTAGAAAATTAACCTACAGAGGGAAAAAAGAAAATATGCACAAGATAATTACTAAGAAAATAAAATAGTTACACAAACTCCTAAAAATAGCAATTATAAATTACAGAATTTATACTAAAAACAGCAGGTATATACAAAACATTAACTAAACTAAACTAAACTAAAATAGAAAAGCCCTAAACACAACTACCTAAATAGATCTGAGTATAAACCTGCATGAATATCACACTTTTGAAAATAGGATTCATACAAAATCATATCATAAAAAAACAATATATATACAAAACAGTCCGGATGGGGGTGCATGAATGATAGAAATTTTGATTACCCCATCTGAAACTCAGCTGAATTGGAAAGAAATATAAATTATAAATATAAGGACATACCTTTGCATTTGCAACAAACCTGAATTCTTCCATTCAGTGGTTGACAGTTGCATGAGAGTTACAAGGACCAACTCTAGCTCCGCATCAGGTGGATAGTCAAGAATAGGCTGAGGGAAGGGCAGTAGGGCAGGAGTCCAAATGGTCTGTATACTAGCCCTACTGAGCAGCCCGAAATGAGTACATTTTCAGCACATAGGTGGGGGCCTCCTCAGTCCATACTTCAAAAAAATTCAACACACACATCAGCCCTTTCCAGCAGTGAGGGCAAGGTGTATTCCATTATCTCTCATTAATGACAGCAACTGTCGTTAAGTCCTCATTTCCTCCATCAAAGCCTTCTCCTTGTGGAAAGGAGAAGAACCTTAAAAAGCATGAGGAAATGGGTTTCACATGGTAAAAAAAAATTTGTTTTTATATATTTATTTTTTATAAAAAAAAAAATTTGTATTATTTTATTTTATTTTAGTTGGGACTCAACCACAGCCCCGATTTATTCAGCTTCTCGTCGAATGCACAACATCTTGGCATCTACGCAGTCCTGGTTTGCCACCTCCTTCCCATTCCTTGGGGCATTGACAACTCTAGTTTCTTCATGGCTTGAAGAGACATCAGCAATCAAGTGTGCCCCTCTTAGTTTGGCTCGGGAGTCGACCCTCTTCCCTTCTCATCAGGGCATTTGAGATATGACCAAGTTGATCCTCAATTTTCCTGATGCTCTGTGTGTGGGAATCCACAATATGTGTAACGAAGCCAAGGTTTTGCAATGAAGACAAAACCTGCTCTCAAAGGAGGGGGCTCTAGGATGAGGGGACTATTGGTTAGACATATAGGGAAGTGCCTGCTACTGTTGGGTATGAGGTGCATCTACTTGTTTCCACCTCAGGTTTGGATGGTTCCTCCCAGTGTACCCAGCAAGTTGTTGTCCATATGATTGGACAATATTGGATTGCTCATTTATAATTTCAGGAAATGGACCAGTAGATGGACAATTTAGATGGGTGTGTGTGGGTGAGTGGCACATGGGGCATGCCTCTCCAACTTGTGCAGCCATGAGGGGCTGCAACACACTCAACACTTTATCAAATTTTAAGGACAAGTTGTCCACCTTCCTCTCTAGGTTACTGCATGCAGTTAACCCATACACTTTTCCCTTAGAAGTGGGTTCATTTGTACCCCTAACAGCTGGCACAATGTCATTGCTTGACAAGGACTCCTGCTGCATGGAATTTTCACTTATAATATCAAATAGGTCCCATGCTTCTACATCAGTCTTGCTAAGGTATGTGCCACCACTCGATGCATCAATAATAGATCTGCATTTGGCATCTAGCCCTTGGTAGAAGCTTTGTACAAGCTGCCACCTCGGGATCTGGTGGTGTGGGCATTGCCTTAACAATTCCTTAAGTTTGTCCCATGCCTGATGTAATGGTTCAGTTGGGGACTGAGCAAAAGAGATAATGCTCTTCCTCAATTGACTTATTTTACCGATTGGGAAAATTTTAGCCAAGAATTGGCATTGAAGATCATTCCAAGACTGTATGTTGTTAGGTGGGAGCAAGGAGAGCCAAGTCCGGGCCTTATCTTTTAAGGGAAAAGGAAAAAGCCTAAGTTTGGTGGCCTCCTCTTCTAGACCAACAATATGAAAGGTAGTCCATAGAGAAAGAAATAGCTCTATATGCTGATACGAGTCTTCCCTGCTCAGCCCATGAAAACTTGGTAACATTTGGATGGTGGAGGCTTTGATTTCATAGTTACCCACAGCATTAGGGAGTTGAATGCAAGAGGGGGATGAGTATGCCCCCGGTACTGTATACTCCCTAAGAGATCTATGTCACTCTCCGATCTTAGTTGTTACTAAATTTTCAGCTGGGGTGTATGTTGTTGGCCTAGGACTCGGAACTCCCTCAATCTCAGGATTTGAATCTTCCAAAACAGGATTGAGAGACCTCCTTCCTTGCATGCAACACACACTCAGCTGAACAAGGGTAGCTTACAGCACACAAACAAAGAAAAACACAAAGAATTACTACTGAAATATAAAGATTGCATAAATGAAACAAAAAACAAGGGAGCTAGAGATGCAAACTGATGCAAGAATGCTCCAGCTGCAGCTAAATTCTCCTATTTGCTACTGTCCCAAGCCTACAAAAATCAAAAACATCAGCAGGATTTTATTCAAACACTAAACAGGTGATGACAGAAAATACTTGTAAACTAAAATGATGACAGCTGTATTTTATTCACACATAACTAAGACAATAAAAAGACCTAAAAACATAAACTAAACAGAAAAAATATAAAAGATCACAGAAAAATATAGCTGACATATATTCAAACACTACATCTACAAAGAATTAAAATAAACACTACTAAGACACAAAAAGTCCTAAAACAGAAAATAAAGAAAAAGTGAAAAATCAAACACAAATTACAGCAGTAATTTATTCAAACACGACAACTACAAAGAAAGAAAACTAAACTCAGATTATTATACTTAGATCAACACTCTCTAGCAACGGCGCAGAAAACTTGTTAGGATATTTTAGATGCTTGCTATTATTATTAAAATGAGATGGCAAAAATCAGAATAAAAAGGTGGAATGAAAGGGATGGATCAAAACACAAAGCAAATAAAAAATAGCCATCTAAAATACACAGACCTGCAAGATACAAGGCCTGTTGTAGCAAGTTTTACGAAGTAAGAGTTTGTCCCACAGGGAGTGATGATCTAAAACCTCAAGGGTTGTATAGTAACTCCATATCTGACTACAAATCTGACAACTCTAAACCTAAGCTAGAAAGCAAGGTAAAGAGAGAAAGTTTAGGTGTCACAAAAATAAACTAAAACTAAGAAAAATAGAAATAAAACTACAGCTAAAAGAAAAGGAAGAAGAAGGGGGATGTAGTGTGAGAAAATAAAGTAAAAATGATGAAGAAGTAGACAGCAAAGGATAAATCAGTTCTGCAACTCAGTGTTAGACATGAATCTGTTGCAATCCTCTAAATGGCTACAAGCACATCTACAAGGTAGAAGAATCCAAATCAACCCTTGTAATTAGACTGCTCTCTTAAGGCTATAATCTGCCCACTTAAATGGTCACAGACTATCCTAGGTAGATGATCAAATCACATGGATTAAACTCAGAAAACTAACCTAATCCAAGGGAATGGATTAATCTTAAGGCTATAATCTGTCTACTTAAATGGTCACAGACTATCCAAGGGGTTTCCTCTAACCAATGAATTAAATTAGAGCATGAATGCCATTGCAGACACTATGTTTGCAAGGCCACAAGCTCATACATCCATAGGAGCAAACGGCCCTTGAAAATCTAGGGGAAACCACAGACAATCAAAGGCTGAATGAGGACTTAGACTCAGGTGGTCACTGCTATAAAAAGACCTACAATGACCCAGCTCACAAATCTGCAATCTCTACAAAATCTTAAGTCTAAACACTGATGATGGCAATGCAAAACAAAGTAGAGTTTGGCTCTGCAACAATCTCTCACTATGCTATAAGCTCAAGTGTAGAGAAAAGGAATCCATCTTAGATCTGTGACTTAGACCAGTCTTAGGGCTATAATCTGTCTACTTAAATGGTCACAGACTATCCTCAGAAGTTATCTTCCTCACAGATAATGAGATAGAACAGGATAACTGACGTTGCCACTATGGTTACAAGCCTACAAGCTCAGGTAACCATGGGAGCATCAAACCCATAAAAATCCATAAAAAATATAGAGAAATACAGATTTAATGGACCTTTAAAAATATCATTTCATTGAACAAAAGGAACTTACAATGATCTGCCCTCAAGGCAACAGCCTGTGCAAACCCCAAAACAGCTCACTCTATCTAAACAAAACTCATTGCAAAACTAAAATAAACTAGTTGTTACATTAAGCTTTAACTCAGTATTACTGCTAAGCTAAGGAAGAAGAAAGGGGAAAAGAAAAAGGGAAACTAAACCTTAAAAAGTCCTAAAAAATTACTAAAGTGATCCAGCTATTCTTGATGATCTTAGGCTATTCCTGGATGTTTTTACAAGAAACTTATAGCTCTATATATATACAACCCATGGTAGCAGTTATGTGCATTGTCCAATCAAAAGTGAGGAGGTTTGGAGCTGATTTCATGGCCCATTTGTGGCCCTTGGATGCCTTGGGATGTGTGATACATTGGGATGTGTGCCCTAAAAGGTGTGAAATCCTAAAAATTTCCCTGGAGTTTGAAAATAGCCGTTGAAATTCGTACCTCATGCAAATGGAGCTTCAACACCTTCACCTTGCCAAGATCTCGCTTAGTTCTCGCTAAGTTGCAGCTTCGGGTTGTGTACCTCGCTTAGTTCTCGCTAAGCTGAAAAATAGCCCATTTTAGGGGCTCGCTAGGCTGAAATGGGGGTATTTTTAGTGCTACACACGAGGCTTAAATGTGTGCAGCTTGTATGCTGATCGCGAGGCTCAAATGCAAGCTCCAGCTTACGAGGATGCACATGCAACTCACCAAGATCAAATGGAAGGCTGCTCGCTAAGCTGAAAGTGTTTTCTGCTTGCGAGGATTAAAGTGTGCTCGCTAGGTTCTTTGTTGTAGCGCTAAGATCCATATACAGCTGTTGAAGTCTCGTGAGGTCCCTTTTCAGGCATTTTCAGCTCGCGAGGTTCAATCTCAAACCAAGGCACTGCTCGAGTAGTTGTCTTTCAGCAACCTAATAACTCGACAACTATATAGAGCTACTCGAGGAGTTCAATTGCAGCAGCCGCAACTCGTTGGGCTGTATTTCAGCACACTATCTATTCAAGTGCTTGTTTCTCTTCAACAGTGTTGTTCTTGAGCTGATACACAGTTGCTCGAGTGTATTTATCAGTTGTTCTTGTAATTGCAGCAGCAGCTCGAGTTAATCATAGCAACAGCTATGGTGCTCAAGTGGCTGGCTTCATGCGAATTGTTCAAATTGAACAAGTATGCAGGGTACATAACTTGGGTGATTATAGTAGCAGGTCTGCCGTTGTTTTGAGGTGCCACATGGCTTCTGTTCTCAACTCAGGAGGCCTGGTGTGCAGCTCTGTAGGATCTATGCAATTGCACTTGAAAGTTACAGCAGCAGTGAAGTGCTTGAAGGAATGTAGTATTAGGTTTGTTTGGATGTATACAAATTCAGTGCACAACAGCACCAATGGTGGTTCAGTTAACTGCAACTCATGGGGTTCATGCTACTCCACTCAAATGATTTAATGCAATAGCCCCTATGGCTGACTTTGGAACTGCAGCTTGGCACGTTGATGTACTACTCGCGTGGATCTACATGTAGCTCGACAGGATTAGAACAACAACTCGCGAGGATCCAATAGGTGCAACTCGCCAAGTTCAATATGCTGCTCTCCAATTCGCAAGGTTCCAATATGCAGCAAGGGGCAGCTCTGCTCGCTCGGGTCAAAAGTGATCCTCGCGACTGCATTAAATTTAGCAACCTCTAGCTCGCGAGGATGAGATGGCTCGAGCTCACTTGTAGTTTCAGCAATCCTCTCGAGCTCTTCAAGGTGGAGCTTGACAGGTTCACTTTGCTGCTAGGAACTGCTGGAGTGGTTAAGATAGCAACTACATGGACTGCTCGTAGGGGATCATGTGCACAACTCCTAATCTGCTGGAGGGCCTTAAATGGTTGCATGACTATCACTGCTCCACAGGTACAGGTATATGCTGCTGCACATTGTTGGTTGTTTGTTGTAGCTTGCATGGAATGTGCTTGAATGCATGGTGCAACAGCTGATTGGACTGCTCAATGGAATGATGTTGCAGTTGCTTCAACTGTTGGTTCGAGTGGGGCAGCTGCAGTTTTGAAATGCATGAACTATCAACTGCTGCTTTGATTATCTGCTCAGCGTTTGCAGCTGGTCTACAAGTTTCAATCCTCCTTGAGCACTCTGTTGTGCTATTTGGCTTGAAGGGCTGCTTGCTGTAAATCACATGTGTTCCACTGTAGCAGCATCCCATTGGACTTTTGCTCTATCTCTCTCTCATCAGGGCACCTAGGACCCAAATGTATGCAAAGCAGTCCCACTGATGTAAACCACCATGGTAAATTCACATTAACTCCATCATCTCCACAACTTAGCTCAAAAATCCTTCTTGGCACTAAAAGGATGGATTGTAACACTAAGCTATAAATTCATGTCATTTACAAGAACACACTTACAAATCATTATTAACCAGCCCAAAGGTCTATCAAAGGCCAGGTTAAGGGGTAAAAAGTGTTATATTTTAGTTCTCAACAGAGGGATTGGAGGTATTATTGGGGATTGGAGAGGGATTGGAGGGATAAGGGATCGGAGGGATTAGGTGATTCAAAAGGTTATTTTGACAAGTTTCATTTTTTGGATGGGTAAGTTGAGCTCAAACCTTGCGACGTTGAGGTTGCAATTAATATTGTTAACCTTTAATTTTAGGGTACCTATATTAGTGCCAACAGATTTACTGAAAGCCAACGTCGAAAACCCCTTCAAAGTCATTGAGTGCTTCGGATCAATTGATGGAGATCAATTTTCAGTCGAATCTTCAACACAAAGGATTTTGAGACCATAAGCGTACCATCAAACAGTCAATTTTTTATTCCATGTGGCACAGATACTTAAACAGTGGCCCTAAAATCATTTGGCACACATCAAACGTGACTTTAGGGCCATATTTTGGGATTTTTGGTATGTTTAATCAATAACTTGACCGTTTGATAGGAAGATCATAGTCTCAAGTTCCATCTGATCCGAAGCAATTAATGGGTTTGAAAGAGTTTCCAACATTGGTGCTTTTAGTAAACTTGTTAGCACAAATAGAGGTACCCTTATTATTATTAACCTTTCATTGTGCCATAGGCAAAAGCCCTTAACAGGTCTCCCTTTTTCTAATTCCATGTGCTTATGCCATATGTAGTCATATAGACAAATTGTTATCCAAACAGTGATAAATGCAGTAAAACATACGATTCCTATATATTACTACGTATTCCTGCACGTTAGGAATACGTGGTCATATGAAGTAAAAAATCAATCACTTTACTCCATTTTACCAGGTTCTATCCAAACAAGCCCTTAGGGAAGTTATTTCAAGTGTCTATAAAGGTAATTATGGTGACATACATGTATAAAATAAAATAAATGAAATATTATGACACTAAACTATTCTATATATATATATATAGGCAAAGGGGAAAACACGCTCGGGCCTAGAGATTTCTCTACGCTCCTCCAATGGGAAAGTGCTTTTGAACTAACCCGGGTTAGCCACAGCGAGATTTTTCTAGTGTTAGTGGTAGGTAAAGTTTGCAGTAGGTACATACTGAAGGCTATACCTGTCGGAAGAAGGAAGCGCAACCCACAAGGGGAAGGTCTTGTCATGATATGGCGGTAAAACAATTTAAAAAATGTTATAGGTTCCTTTTCTTTCCCTCCCTATTTAAGTTCTTTCTCTCCCCTGTTTTATTTCCTCTCTCTCACTTGTGATTCTTTGCACAATCTCTCTCTCACTAGATTACGGTCTGGATAGAACCACAGAAGGGCACAACTTTCTCTCTCTTAATGATTTGAAGCGTAGAAGAGACAACTTTCTATTTGTGCGAGGAGCTCTTACTGGATTGAAGCACATAAGAGACAACTTTCTATTTTTTTCTGGAGCTCATACTGGATAGAAGTGCAGAAGAGACAAATTTCTCTTTTTTCTGAAGCTCGTACTAGATAGAAGTGCAGAAGAGACAACTTTCTCTTTTTTCTGGAGCTCGTACTAGGTAGAAGTGCAAAAGAGATAACTTTCTCTTTTTTCTGGAGCTCATAATGGATAGAAGCGTAAAAGAGATAACTTTATCTTTTTTCGTGAGCTTATACTGGATAGAAGCACAGAAGAGATAACTTTCTCTTTTTTTCTGGAGGTCGTACTGGATAGAAGTACAGAAGAGTGACATTTGAGGTAAGTTTGTATATTTTTGTGTACTATTTTCAGTTTGCATATCATAAAATTATCAACATTCAAATATATATGTTATAGATGCACAGATGCTTCTTCTCCAAGGCTGCAGTGCTTCAACATAGTGTGTGACCTCGCTTCGTATGTGAAGCAATTTTCAGCTTACAAATCATAAAATTATAAGTATTTGAAAATATATAAATTTTAATTGACGTAGAAGCACACGCTTCTTATGTGCAGTGATAGGAAGCAACAACGCTTCGAAAAAAAGGCAGCGGCGCTGTGATTGACAAGCACCATCGCTTTCATATTGAAGCGTTGGGGCTTTGTATTGCCACGTTATCACTTCCTTATGAATCGGTTTCCATATTAGCCTGTAGTTGATTTTTTTTTCGTCTAATATAGGGTCTGTAATGAACTCCATTGGTGGATTCAATGTAGGTGGTGTTGATTTAAATCTCACCGTTGAGGCAGTTTCTTTAGAAGGAGTTTCACTTGGTTGTGATAGTGATATGGAAATGCTAGATGGTTGTACATGGTCCGAGAATACAAGCGATGAATGGAAGCCATGTATCGGCTTGAAATTCAAATCTGAAGACGAGGCATATAACTTCTATAATTTATATGCCAAGAAAGTTTATTTCAGCATTAAGAAAAGTAACACTTACAAATCCACAAAGGTGGAGATTATAAAGAGAAAATATGTATGTTCGTTCGAAGGATTCACGCAGCCTGACAAGCACAAATTGCACACCGATATAAAGTATTCAAGAGATAACAGATGCGGATGTGAGGCAAGGTTGAAGAATAGGATCGATGACCAAAAGTTGTGGGAGGTAATGAAATTTAGAGAGCAATATAATCATCAATTGTATATGTTAAGCACTAAAAAATACCATTTTTCAGCTCCTAACCTAGCCTTTACTACACCTTGGAGCCATTTAATAATCATCTTTTAAGTATGTTTTATAGTTAATAATAAAATTACAGCTTAGTGCAACTGTCATGCTTTGGAGGCAAAAAGAGAGCGAATTGAAGCCAAGGAGGGCAGCTGAGTTAAGAGCAGAGGATACACCATGATGGTACACCCCATGGTGAGCATTTGGAGTGCCTAAGTGGACCCTAAAAGTCCAACAGATGAAAGGAAGTTGGATCCTAGCAAAGGAGACTGCAGCAGCAGGTTGTGCATAATAGCAGTGAAGCACAAATGGACCCTCGCGTAGTTCAAGTTGGCCAAAAAAGTCCCCTCGCACAGTTCTCACGAAGCTCAAGCCTACAGCATTTAAAAACTCGCATAGATCTCACTCGGTGCACTATAGAAGAGCTTCAGAAAAGCATCTCACACAGACCTCATGAGGATCAAAACTTCTGAAGGTGTGCTTCGCGAAGCTCTCGCGCAGATCCCGCGTGCTTCAATGACAAAGCCAACCATGCTAGAAGCGCATCCCATCCTGGCAATCATCCTCACGAAGCTCAAAGTCTATCCTCGTGAAAACCTGGTGAGCTGTAATTCATCCTAACGACATCCTCATTACCTGAACAACCTAGAGCTTCATCCTCACAAGCTGCAACATTCACAAAAATTGAACCTTGCAAGCCATTCTTCAGTAGCAAGTCCAGCCATGCGAGAGCCACGCGAGAGGCAAAATAGGCAAATGCAACCTCGCGAGGCACGGGCTCCCTACTTCTCAGTCCATATATAGAGACACTTTGGGGATTTCCCCCACTTCTAGGGCACACACCCCGAGGCTCTAATCTGTTTCCCCACATCTCGAGGCATCCAAGGGCCACAAATGGACCATGACAGCAGTGGCAAATGGGGCAATTCCTCTTCTGTTCTCCTATTAGCTAGGGCAAGATATTTTTTGGACAACTTGTATATAATCTGTAATTTTTGTGTAGAATCAATCTTCTCCTTTACCTAATTTCAGCTGTGAGCTTAGAGGGCCAGTGCATAGGTCATTTAGGGTTAGGGTTAGGTCATATTTTTGGTTTTTCTTCTCTCCTTAGCCCAGAACTTGCTAGCTAAGATCTTTGTAATGGCTAGGACTATAAATTTGCTGTAATAAGACTGTGTGAAACTTGTAAAAACCTGAAAATCTATATTGACTGCAGCTTAGAGGGCTGATCATTGTAAGTATTTTTATATGCAATGCAAGCTACTTTATCGATTCATTAGATCTGTATTGCTTATGGGTTTTCCATTAAAGTTTTATAGTTTCTATGCACCCATTGATGTATGTGTCTGTGGCCTTGCATATATGGTAGTTGCAGTGGGTTTAATGTTCTGATTTCAATCCCTGGACTGGAGTATATCTTTTGGAGATGATCTATGACCATTTAGTGGATAGATCATAGCCTTAAGACAAGTCCATATCCTTGGATTGGATTGGAATCTTTTCCCTTACATTTGTGTTTGTGGCCAAATGCAAGGATACATGCCGATCCATCCTTTTCTATGTTTAATCAGACCCTGTTTCAACCTAAAATAACAGTCCCTATTTATTACTTCCCACCATTTTCCTGTTATTTTTACAACTCCATTTTACCCTTTTCCAAAAACCCTTGCTCATAGCATAGGACTGTAGTTTTATTTTATATTTTAGTTTTAGTTGTGATAACAAACTCCCTTTCTTTAAGATTGTCAGATCTCTACTCAGATCTGGATATTCTAGATCAATTTTCCCTGTGGAACAACCTTTTTTTATCAAAACTTACTACAACAGGCCCTAGATCTTGCAAGACTATGTATTTTTAGATTGTTGTTTTCAATCCCCTTCATCTCACTCTGCTTTGTTCAGATTTATTTTCACCACCACTGTGTTTTCTAATAAAATAAGCAGCAAGCATCTAAGATAATACCCCAACAAGTTTTTGGATCCTCTGCCGGTGATATTTGATCTAATTAGTAGATCTGAGTTTTAAATTTTATGCTTACAAATTCTTTGTAGCAGTGCCTATTTTTTAATAAAAGTACTACTGATTTTTTATTGAATCTTACAGATCTGGAACAGTAGAAAAAGGGAGAAGCTAGAGCTGCAGTTGGAGTTTTGCTGGCCTTAGTTTGCATTTCTTTCCTCCCCTATTTCAGTTCTATTTCTATTGAAATGTATTTTCAGTAGTATAGTTAGCTGTAATTTCTTTTCTTGTTGTTCTTATTCTTTAAGTGTGTTGTAAGGGTCTGTATTACTTGTTGTTTGTGTGTGTGCATGCTGGGTAGGAGGTCCCTTAATCCTGATTTAGAACCTCCAACTCCTAAGATAGAGAGGTCCCTTAGACCTAGGTTGACCATACAAACTCCTCCTGATAATACTAAGTCAGCTGAGATAGGTGAACAACAAAGAACCTTGAAGGAATTCAATGCACCAAGGGTATATACATCCCCTTTCTGCATTCAATTCTCTACTATTCAAGGAAACTATGAGATCAAATCGTCAATCATCCAAATGCTGCCTTCATTTCATGGGCTAAGTGAAGAGGACCCATTTAAGCATTTTGATGAGTTCCTTGCCTTATGCACCACATTCAATATTACTGGCTTGGGAGAAGAAGTCACCAAACTGAGGCTCTTTCCTTTTTCACTAAAGGACAGAGCCAGAACTTGGCTCTCCATGCTCTCAGCCAACAGCATACAATCATGGAATGATATCCAATGCCAGTTTTTGGCTAAATTTTTTCCTGTGTCTAAAATCAGCCAGTTGAAGAAGAGCATAATTTCCTTTGCTCAATCCCCAACTGAGGATTTCCATCAATCATGGGAAAGGTTTAAAGAGCTATTAAAGCAATGTCCCCACCACCAAATTCCTGGGTGGCAGCTTGTCCAGAGCTTCTACCAAGGAATTGATTCCAAGAGCAGGGATATGGTGAATGCCTGATGTGGAGGCACTTACCTCCACAAGACAGCTGATGAGGCTTGGGAACTGTTTGAGGTCATCAGTAAAAATTCCATGCAGTATGAGACTCCGTCTAGAAATGACATTGAGACTCCTACTAAAATGGGGAAAGAAGTCACTTCTAGAGGAAGAATGTATGAAGTCAGTGTGCCCAGTGACCTGAAAAGAAAGGTGGACAGCGTAATCATGAAATTTGATAAATTAATGGGTGTGGTGCAGCCTAGACTGACTGCACAAGTGGAAGAAGCATGTCTGATATGCCAGTCACCCACACACCTACTTGAGGACTATCCATCAACAGGTCAATATCCTGAATTGGTCATGGAACATGCCCATGTTGCCTAATCATTTGATAGCAACCTGTTGGGTATCAATGGAGAAACCTCACCAATTTGAGGTGGAGATAAGACAATTATCAGCAACCCCCGCTGCAGCAATTGGCATTACCATATAGACCACAGCAATAACATAACCAGGGCTATGCACCTAGATAAGCCTTCCAGCAATCTGCCCCACAGCGGAACCAATTGGCTTTGCCCCCACAGTAGACTAGATCCCCCTCTTTTGAAGAACAGGTTTTGGCATCACTGCAAAACCTGGGGTCCCTATCACAGACTGTGAACTCTCACAGTGAAAGCATAAAGAAAATAGAGGACCAGCTTGGCCAAATTTCTAATGCTTTAGCCATAAGAGAGGAGGGCAGGCTGTCAAGGCAACCCTT
Source organism: Chloranthus sessilifolius (assembly GCA_021018995.1). Classification (NCBI taxonomy): domain Eukaryota; kingdom Viridiplantae; phylum Streptophyta; class Magnoliopsida; order Chloranthales; family Chloranthaceae; genus Chloranthus; species Chloranthus sessilifolius. The sequence continues at coordinate 64,546,632 of CM037586.1, forward strand.
GGCCAATTCCAAGGGTCAGTTTATGATTGGTGAGGGCTCCTCAACTCATGAGGAGGCTAAGATAATCACTACCCTTAGAAGTGCAGGGTGGTTGATAACCAGGTGGGCAAGGAGGAAAAGAAGACAAATGAAAGTGTAGAAGAGGAAAATGTGAGTGAAAAGGAGAGGAATGACTTACCCCCTGTTGGAGACCAGCAGGAATAAAATAAGGGGGTTGTAGTTGAGCCCCAACAAAAAGAAAAATATGAGCAAAGAAAAAAATAAAAAACTTCTGATGATGTGGCTAGGCATGCAGCTGAGGTACCGGCAGTACCACAACTGTCATTTCCTCATGCACTTAAAGGTCCTTCCCCTTTTGATAAGTGGAATGCCAACTTGAAGGAAATGATGAAGACTTTCAAGCAAGTTAAGATAAATTTACCTCTGCTTGATGTCATAAAACAAGTCCCTTACTATGCCAAGTTCTTTAAAGACCTGTGCACACAAAAGAGGAAAGCAAGAGTCCATCTATCTAAGAAGGTTTTTGCAGCTGAAAATGTGAAATCTGTGTTGTCTATTATCACACCAGTAAAATTGTAAGACCCAGGGGTATCTACAATCCCTTGTATTATTAGAGACCACACCATTGCCAGGGCTCTCTTAAACTTGGGAGCCAGCGTAAACCTATTGCCATATTCAGTATATGAGTAGTTAGGTTTGGGGAGCTGAAACCAACTCCTATTATGCTCCAGCTGGCTGACAGGTCTAAGAGGAGGCCTATGGGTGTGGTTGAGGATGTGCATGTGGGGGTGAACAAGTTCTTTTACTAGCTAATTTTTTTATCTTGGATATGAAACCTTCAAAAAGTAGCACCCCTATCCCTGTCATTTTAGGCAGGCCATTTTTGGCCACTGCCAATGCCTGCATTCAATGCAGGTCTGGGGTGATGGAGGTTACCTTTGGGAACATGAAGGTAAAATTAAATGTGTACAATGCTGTAAAGCAACCTCAGCTGGACAATGAAGGCTTGCAGTGGATGTACTAGAGGACCCAGTTGAGGAGAATTTATCCAATCTACTGGATTGGAATAAAGTTTTTGATGATTTTTAAAGTGTGTGGACTGAGGTTCAGGAGGAGGCCTAAACTTGCAATAATGAAGACAGCAACACAATAGAGTCTTCAATGGGCCTAGTGCAGCATTCCATCTGGAAACCCATATTGCTACCCCTACCTTAAACCTCCAAGGCACCTTTGTCGCCTGCTATAGAGAGTCCACCTGATATGGAGCTTAAACAGTTACCAGACACATTAAAATTTGCCTTTTTAAGGTAGGACAACAAACTTCCTATGATCATCTCTTCCTCTCTTACTAGTGAGCGGGAAGAGGAGTTATTGTGGGTGCTTAGGAGACACAAGAAAGCAATAGGCTGGACAATATCAGATTTAGGGGGGATTGATCCATCAATTTACATGCATAAGATACATCTAGAAGAGGGTTTCAAACCCTCAAGAGAAATACAGAGGAAACTGAATCCTCATATGCAACAGGTGATCTTAAAGGAGGTGGTGAAACTGTTAGATGCTGGGGTCATATACCCCATTTCAGATTAAGAATGGGTATCACCTATCCAGGTAGTCCCCAAAAAGTCTAGTATAATAGTTGTCACCTTTGATTCTGAGGAGTTGATGCCAACTAAGGAGACCACTAGTTGGAGAGTTTGCATTGACTATAGGAAGCTCAACTCCAAAACCAGAAAACACCACTTCCCCTTGCCCTTCATAGATCAAATTTTGGATAAATTGGCTGGGAAAGCATACTACTACATTCTTGATAGAAACTCAGGTTATAATCAGATATCTGTGTATCCTCAGGACCAAGAAAAGACTATATTAACCTATCCATTTGACACTTTTTCTTATAGAAGAATGCCATTTGGACTGTGCAATGCCCCAGCCACATTCCAATGGTGCATGTATGCTATTTTCTCATACATGATTGACAAGTTTTTGGAAATCTTTATGGAAGATTTCTCTATGTTTGGGGATAGTTTTAGTCAGTTTTTACATCACCTCAGCCTAGTTCTTCAAAGATGTGAGGAGACCAACCTGGTCTTGATCTAGGAAAAGAGCCACTTCATGGTCAACCAAGGCATTGTGCTTGGCCATGTGGTTTCCTATAGAGGCATTGAGGTTGATAGCGCAAAGGTTGACTTAATCTCACACTTGCCCCCACCAAAAATTGTCAAACAGATCAGGTCTTTCTTAGGGCATGCTGGATTCTATATGAGGTTCATCAAGGACTTCAGTAAAATTGCTAAACCATTGTACCACTTGTTGTGCCAAGATGTGCCATTTAATTTTACTGCTGAGTGCCTTGAGGCATTTGAGGTCTTAAAGAAATGTCTAACCTCTACTCCTATGATCCAAGCCCCTGACTACTCCCTCCCTTTCAAGCTGATGTGTGATGCATCAGACTTGGCTGTAGGTGATGTCTTAGGACAAAGAAAGGATAAGCTCCCATGTGTGGTATATTATGCCAGCAAGACATTGGCAGAGGCTCAACTTAATTACACCACAACTGAGAAAGAGCTACTGGCTGTGGTCTTTACTGTGAATAAATTTATACCTTACCTACTTGGGTCTAAAATTGTTGTATTTACAAACCACTATGCCCTCAAATACCTTTTAGCCAAGAAAGATGCCAAACCTAGGTTGATTAGATGGATCCTTCTGCCGCAAGAGTTTAATCTTGAAATCAAGACAAGAAGGGAGTAGAAAATGTGGTGGCTAATCACATGTCTAGGATTTTATTGGATGAATGTGTTGCTACACCTGTTAGAGATGTTTTCTCTAATGAGCAGCTGTTTGTCATCTAAGTTTAAAACAATAAACTTGGATCTAACATCTGCTGGTGTACACAGGAAGCTGCAGCTGTCTGAGCTGGAGGAGCTAAGATTAGATGCTTATGTCAACTCAAGGATCTATAAGGAGAAAGCTAAGGCATTCTTTGACAAGAGCCTTTTGAGAAAAAACTTTAAGGATGGTGCTAAAGTATGGTTCTTCAACTCCAAGCTAAAAAATTTCCTAGGAAAGTTAAGAACCAGATGGGATGGTCCTTTTACTGTTCTTCATGTATTCCCATCTAGGGCTATGGAGATAATGGACCCTACTTCTAGGAGGATCATGAAGGTGAATGGTTAGAGACTCAAATTATGTGTAGAAAATTCCATGGAGTCCTCTACAGCCATGTATCTTCAAGAACCTCCCACTCATGAGTGATCCACAGCCATGTACACTTTGTAAAATAACTGTCTTGTGTGTTGTTAAAATTCTGTCATTTGCTATTTTTAGTATGCTTTTGTGTGCTTTTGAATTATGTGTTAGTTGTTGTTAGTGTTTAGAGAATCTGGATCTAAGTGTGTGAGTCTACATTGTCTGTGGTTTGGTGAATCTGCATGTGTGGATGAGCTGTGCTAATTTGTTTTATATTTCATGATCTGCTGATGTAATAAGCTTGAGTTGTTTATGTGCATATATCATAAGGTGTGCTATGGATAGTTTGTTGTGCTGTAAAAGAACTGTGATAGAAAATTGTGTACTGATGCACATGACAGTGGGCCTAGCAACTGAAGTGTAAAATCAGTGCAGTAGCTGACAGTTATAGAAGAAATGGGAGGCTAGCTAAGCTCTACTATTTCAAAATGAGTTGCTCGAGACTTCGCGAGCAGAATGGCCTGAAGCAGAGCCTAGCGAGAGCCTCGTGAGGCCCCAATTTTCACCAATATGGTCAGTCGAGCAGTTCAAATTGAACTGCGTGAGTTGCATTTCTCATCTGTGTGAGCTCATGAGGATCAATGCCATTTGATTTACCTTCACGAGATCCTCGTGAGATCCTCGCGAAGCTCGGGATGCCCCTGCTATAAAAGCCCTCGCTTGGCCCTTTCAAACCCTTCTCTGCACCAAGCTCTGGCGAACCCACTCACACCAGACCTTCCAACCTCCTTCTTCACTGCCCACTGTGCTCCACCAATCGCACCTTGCTCCAGATAGTGTGCTAAGCATTCAACTTCGAATCTTTTGCACCTGGTGAGGGTGGATTGAATCACTGTGAAGTTTCTGGGCTAAAACCTTAGTTTTTTTAGGGTAAGTTCTCATTTTGTCTTAGCTGTGATTTTAGTTGTTATTTCCTCTGCGTTGTTGTTTGATTTGTGGGAGGAGATTTTGTTAAGAGATATTAGAGCGTCGTAGGCATTTGGATTTTAGATTGAAGAAGTTAGGGTTTGGATAAATGGCTGATAAATCCCCATTTATGGAAAACCTAGATGCCCTATTAAGCCCTCCACCAATAGACCTTCCCACTGTCACCAGGAAATCATTGAAGATTGTTGAATCTTCCACTATGGAGGCCACTGATGCCCCTGTACCCCCAACTGAGAATCCTAAGAAAGGGCTGCACCAAAGAAGAGGGCTAGGTTATTACCAGGAGCCCTAAAAAGTCTAAGAAGCAGAAGAAGGGTAAGGAAGTGGTTCCCAAGATTAACCCTCTAACCACTCCCAGTGATTTCATGGCTGCCATCAAATTGGAGCCTGAGACTGCCTGATAAGGCATATTTTGAGAAGGAACCCTTGACTACTCCATCCATTGAATTCCTGACAAAGGTTTATGTGTTACCCCTGTTAAAACATCTCAATGAATTAGTGTACCCTAGGTTAGTTCAATTGTTCTACCAGAACATCAGGGTCAAGAAGAATGATGGTGGACACCATTTGCTATTGATACTCCTTGATGACTTTGAGATGCTAGTGGGCACATCTGAGATAGCCCTAGTCCTAGGCACACCAGCTGCCTACAACCCAGAGTGTTACTTGGGGGCACCTCTGACTGCCCCCATTACTGTGATTGCTGAGAAAATTACAAGAGGAAAGAAGGCATCAGGAGACTCTATCAGGAAGAGAGATTTGGATCCAACCTGTTGTTTATGGACCATGTTCTGAGAAAGAACATCTATGTGACTAGGCACCCGCAGGAGAGAAGGGCACCCATTGTTGATGCCATCTATTCCTCTCAGGGGCATTGCTTCAATGCAGCCCAACTAACTTTTGAGGGGATGATGGGCATCCATCTAAAGTGCAGAAGAAGCAGAAGCCTCATGCACTGCCATACAGTAGGCTAATTACAGCCTGCTCAAAAAGGTGGCTACCAATGGAAAGTGAAGAAGCAATTGAGACCTTGGCCCCAGTTAAGTTTGGCAAAAGATTATGGACAATCAACATGTCCATGATGAATAAGAAGAAGGATAAGGAGTCTGAGGCAGCACCTATCATTCAAGAACCAGCTGTAGCTGCCACCTCAACCTCACCCCCCATTCCATCACCATTCACCACCACTCCACCTTCCATTACAATCCCTGCTTCCAGTTCGGCCCCACATACCATCCCTGCCCCCATGCCTACCATGTCATTTACAACACCTCCCACAATCCCCATCCCTACCAGCTTAGATTAACCTGCCTTTCCTTTTAACCTACCCACCCCACCCATCCAAAGAAAGTACAAAAAAAGAGCCTCTAAACTAACCAAAGCTCCCATTGAACCTACCATACCCATTACCTTACCAGCACCTATACCAAGTCCTGACCCTATTCCATTAACCCAGCCCATACCAAACCTTGAGCCAATTCACATACCTAGCCCAATTCCAGACCCACCTTCCCCTTTCACAATGGATGACAGTGAGCCTAAGGCCACTGACATTGAACAAACCACCACCACAGAACCACCCACTCCCTAGGAAATAGATGACCATTTGATCCCACTGCCTCTACTACCCATTCCATTCCTTTTTCCCCCACCCATGACCAAGACCAATTCACTTCTGAGGGGTACTCAACCATGATGGACTCCATTATAGGGGACATCAGGTATGAGTTCACACCACTCCCTGATTCCTCACAGCCCACCCACTTTAACCATGCCCCCAGTTCCCCTTTCCAACCAATCTGAACAACCACACCTACAATCACAACCATTTCAGATCCCTTAGCCCAGATACTTTCCCTTCTTACATCCTTACATACTAAAATCCTAGCCAATACCCAAAACCAAACCACCATGCAAACCTGCCTCCAATCAATCCAAACCAATTTTCAAACCTACACCCCACCTCCCCAATCGCCTAAATCCATACTCATCCATGTACCCACATCACCACCTTCACCCCAGCCCTCACCTCTTGTGGGCACAGCAATTGCTGCTACTCAAACAGACCCTGATTCTAATGAGCTGATCCCTGTCCCACCTACCTATACCTCCACCTCCACCCTGACAGAGGAGGAGGTGCCTCTCATTTTATGTACCTTTACCTCTACCTCCACACATACTGATCCTGAGGTAGAGGAGCTGCCACCCTTTGCTTTCACCTCTACCTCCAATCAAACAAACCCTGAACCAGAAGTATTGCTCCCTATCCTACCTTCCACTACCTATTCTTCCACCCAAACTAATCTTGTGGAAGCAAAGCTGGCACCCACCCTTTCACCTCCATCATCTATCCCATCATCCTCATCCACTCCCAACCATACATTTGATGACCTACTGAAAGGGTCATTGTTCCTGCTTCCTCTATACCATGCCACTATTTTCCACCCTCTCAAGCTATGGCTGCAAACCCTTATATCATGAGCAATGTAAAGAGAGGGGTAGATAAACTTAGAACCAAGGTAAAATAGCCATTGCTAGCTGAGATTGCCAAGCTACAAACAGATCATACCAGGGAAAAGAAGAGACTGGAGCTAATGTTGATAAAATCCTTAAATTTATGCCAAGTGCAGAGCATTTGGAAAAACTTACAGTCAACCATCTTAGTAATGAAGCCACCCTCATCAGCAGGAGTGTCCATCAAGGAGCCCTCTCAACAGAAGAACAACACCAAACCCAAGAAACCAGCTGCTAAAAGATCCAAGGTTCATACTATAACAGCCACCACTATGAAGAAAGAGAAGGGAAAATTTGAGAAAAAATATGAATGGACTCCACCTTTTGTATTGAGCTCAGACTCAGACTCATATTAGCTTTAGAATTTATTTTAGTTCAGTTTGTACTTAAGTTCTGTTTTTGATGTCCCTGTATAGTCTCAGTCCTGTGCTCTTGTCATTTCTATACACTTTATTTTTTATTTTTTGTTTTGTCATTATTGTATATAGTTCTTATTAATGCAATTTCTTGTTGTGAGCCACTTTGCATTTTATTTCATTATTTTATTTTAATTTTTACTTGACAAGTACTTCTTCACCCTGCTGCTCCTACATGTGTTATTTCTATAATAGTGAGGACACTGTTCCTCTCAGGTTTGGGGGTATGGCAAGGTAAATCAGTAAGTAGGACACTGAAATAGTTAGCCTAAGTGCAACAGTAAAAAATCAATTTTGTAATAAATAGAGTGGAATCCACCTAAGCACTATTGAAAATAAGAAAAATTGAAAACTGATGCAGACTATTTAACATTGAAATCCATTAAAAAATTAAATACTTCCATGAGGTGAGCATCAAGAGAAACCTTTCACAATCAGTGCATAGTGAACTAGTGATGAGAGAAAAAGGTGAGAATATACCCATGAGTTTAATTGAAGACCATACCCAGTGAGCTTTGAGCCTATAAAAATAAAATTTTGTTAGGAGTATTTTTGACCACTTTTTCTGCTCTAAGGACTAACAAATTCAACCTCTTTGCACTAGAAGTTTGGCACCCCAAGTTGAAACTTTTAACAGCAATCATGACACCAAGGAAATGATCAAGGCCTTCATTTGGCCAGTTTGAGCCTAAAGTACCAACCCATTGAAACTGCCCTTTTGTATATACTCTTTGAGCCTTAAATTCTAATTTTTCTTCAATAAATACCAAAGCACTTGAACCAAAACTTGTAGACCCAATTCAGCCCTACCCTTACTCTGAGAATTCAGAAGGTAATGGAGAAGGAGTTGAAGATAAGCAAGCTAGGTACAACATTTGGTGGATGAAAAGAAGAGAAGAAAATTATAAACAGAAGTGTAGCAGTGGTACAGTGTGGAATTTCATAAAAATAAAAAATAAAAATAAAAGGAACAAAGAAGTCAAGAGGATAACTTCATCTGAAAATTTAAAAGAAGAAGAGAAGCTAGCCACTTTGAATCTGAAAAATGTCAATGAAGATGAAGTATGCTAAATTCAAGAACGTGAAGTCATGAATCACCTCCTACACCTGTTGATTTCTCAGTTTTGAATCCCCTTTATCCCTTCCATTCTTTATAAACCTCAACCATAAGCCACATTACCCATCAAAAAGACCTTATTGATCCTAAGTGAAATGAGCAGTCATATGAAGATGAGGAGCTGTCTGATCTATGGTGAGAAGTGTTTGATGATGTCAGAAATTAGGAGCTTTGCCTATGCTCAAGCTTGCAGGCCCATTTAGGGTCTGTAACTACTCTTGAGCTTGTGTGAAATGGTACACCCTTAAATTCATTTATGAGAGATAGCCATGGTAAGCATTGGGTCTGAGATTGGACTTATTGTGGGTATTGTTTTAACCTAAATTTTGATTTACTAGTAAGCTTAGTAATGTTTTGCACATATTGTTTCCTTGGTGTTAGCTGATTGGATGTGATGAGCATGCATGCATGATTTAGGTGTTAAATGGTTTACATATGCTAATTTGAAACTCCTCTAATTTGATAGAGCAAAGGTGAACTAAACTGTATTTATTACAAACTGATTAATCACTGTGTTGCACTTGGATTAACTGCCCTTATTGAGAAGTTTGTGGGTAACTTCACCGAAAACCCTCAGGAGACTTCACTCCTCCACTAGGGATCACCTAGGGGTTTAAAAGGCTTGATGCATAAGCTAAATACATATGTTCTCCTTAAGAAAGTGGCATTTAAATTTTTAGAGTAGTTGTTTAATTTTTCCTTTACTCGAGGACTAGCAAAGATTAGGTTTAGGGGTGTGTTGAGCACTGAAAAATACCATTTTTCAGCTCCTAACCTAGCCTTTACTACACCTTGGAGCCATTTAATAATCAGCTCTTGAGTATGTTTTATAGTTCATAACAAAATTGCAGCTTAGTGCAACTATCATGCCTTGGAGGCCAAAAGAGAGTGAATTGAAGCCAAGGAGGGCAGTTGAGTTAAGAGCAAAGGATACACCATGGTGGTACACACCATGGTGAGCATTTAGAGTGCCTAAGTGGACCCTGAAAGTTCAACAGATGAAAGGAAGTTGGACCCTAGAAAAAGAGACTACAACATCAAGTTGTGCACAACAGCAGTGAAGCACAAATGGACCCTCGCGCAGTTCAAGTTGGCCAGAAAAGCCCCCTCGCGCAGTTCTCACAAAGCTCAAGCCTGTAGCATTTAAAAGCTTCTGCAGATCTTGATTAGTGCACTGTAGAAGAGCTTCATAAAAGCATCTCATGCAGACCTCACGAGGATCAAAACTTCGAAAGGTGTGCTTCGCAAAGCTCTTGCGCGGATCCCGCGCGCTTCAAAGACAAATCCACCCACGCGAGAAGCGCATCCCATCCTAGTGATCATCCGCGCGAAGCTCAAAGTCTATCCTCGTGAGAACCTAGCGAGCTATAATTCAGCCTAGTGACATCCTGACGACCTGAACCACCTGAAGCTTCATCCTCGTGAACTGCAACATTCACGACAATTAAACCTCACGAGCCATTCTTCAGTAGGAACTCCAGCCATGCAAGAGCCACGCGAGAGGTAAAATAGGCAAATGCAGCCTCGTGAGGCATGGGCTCCCTACTTCTCAGTGCATACACAGGGACACTTTGGGGATTTCTCCCACTTCTAGGGCACACACCCCGAGGCTCTAATCTATTTCCCCACATCCCGAGGCATCAAAGGGCCACATATGGGTCACGATAGTAGTGGCAAATGGGGTATTTCCTCTTCTGTTCTCCTATTGTCCGGGGCAAGATATTTTTTGGACAACTTGTATATAAGCTGTGATTTTTGTGTAGAATCAATCTTCTCCTTTACCTAATTTCAGCTGTGAGATTGGAGGGCCAGTGCATAGGTCATTTAGGGTTAGGGTTAGGTCATCTTTTTGGTTTTTCTTCTCTCCTTAGCCCAACACTTTGTGTGAAACTTGTAAAAGCCTGGAAATCTCTATTAACTACAGCTTGGAGGGCTGATCATTGTAAGTATTTTTATGTACAATGCAAGCTACCTTATTAATTCATTAGATCTGTATTGCTTTTAGGTTTTCCATTAAAGTTTTATAGTTTCTATGCACCCATTGATGCATGTGCATGTGGCCTTGCATATATGGTAGCTGCAGTGGGTTTAATGTTCTGATTTCAATCCCTAGACTGGAGTATATCTTTTGGGGATGATCTATGACCATTTAGTAGATAGATCATAGCCTTAAGACTAGCCCATATCCCTAGATTGGATTGGATTCTTTTCCCTTATATTTGTGCTTGTGGCCAAATGCAAGGATAGATGCAGATCCATCCTTTTCTATGTTTAACCAGACCCTGTTTTAGCTTAAAATAACAGTCCCTGTTTATTACTTCCCACCATTTTCCTATTATTTTTACAACTCCATTTTACCCTTCTCCAAAAACCCTTTCTTATAACATAGGACTATAGTTTTATTTTATATTTTAGTTTTAGTTGTGACAACAAACTCCCTTTCTTTAGGATTGCCAGATCTGTACTCAGATCTGGAGATCTACTAAAATAACCCTTTGGGTTATTTTAGTAGATCAATTTATCCTGTGGGACAACCTTTTCTTATCAAAACTTGCTACAATAGGCCATGGATCGTGTAGGACTGTATATTTTTAGATTGTTGTTTTCAACCCCCTTCATCTCACTCAGCTTTGTTCAGATTTATTTTCACCACCACTATGTTTTCTAATAAAATAAGCAGCAAGCATCTAAAATATACCCCAATAGTATACACCTACGAAGGTGAAGGAACTAAAATCACATAATAAGATGAGCAGGGCAAGTAAATCATTGATATGACCATTTGATGGTATACTTCCTCCTTCGAAGATTTCTATTATTTTGTCAAGTTTGGATGGAGAGGTTGGCGTGACGGTAAGCCCTCAACAAACTCGGGATTACCTAAAGAAGGTAAGAAAGGAGAGTAATATCCATCTGATATGTATGACCGTGATCAAGACCTTCATTGATAGGCAAATTAAAGAAGATAGTTTCTTCTTTAAAGCCGAACTAGACAAACAATACTGTATGCATAGTATATTTTGGGTTTATCACTAGTCATGGATGGCGTATCAACAATTAGGTGAAGTGGTCGTATTCGATACCACTTACAAAACAAATAAATTGTTGCTATCTTTCGTCCCATTCACGGGGGTCAATCATCATTGGCAGACGACGCTTTTTGAATGTGTGTTGCTCACAGATGAGACAGAGGAGACATTCATTTGGTTGTCTAACACATGACTGAAGTGCATGAGTTATAAGAAACCTAATGCAATCATCACTGATCAATACAATGAGATGAGCAAGGCTATCTCTGAAGTTCTTCTGAGGACCACACATTGTCTCTGCATATGGCACATAGGGAGGAATGAATTGAACCATCTCTCTCAGTTGAAGGTGAAGTTTGAGATTTTTGGGAGAAAGTACAATAAGTACAAGTTCGATAAAACGGTTGATGATTTCGAAAGGAGATGGGCAGAACTAATCGAGAAGTTTCAATTAGAAGATAACGTTTGGTTTAAAAAATGTACGCTCTTAGAAGGAAATGGATTTCATGATACTTGAGTGATACCTTTTGGGCCGGCATGACCAGTACGCAACACGGAGAAAGTAAAAATTCTTTCTTCGATACCTATGTCAATGCCCAGACAACTTTGACGAAATTTTTTAACCAATACGATATTGCCATCCAATCTTTTCGCAATAAAGAAAATAGGAAGGATCTCATATCAATGTCTACAAAATCGGTGCTCTTATTCGGAAATTCAATCGAGAGGCATGTGATTTTTGTGTATGCAAGAACCATGTTTGATAGATTCCACTCAAAGTTCCAGAAGTTTGCCTCTTTTAATTCCCAAAAGGTGGTCGAAGAGGAGCCGAGGTGGTTATTATATACCAAATTCATAAAAGTTGTGAGATTGCACGGAGGATAGCGGTCGAACATTCAAAGTTCATTTTGAATGTGGAGATGCCACAACCATTTGTGATTGCAAACACTTCCAAACATAAGGTTTGTTGTGTTCTCACATCTTTCATGTTTACTTCAAGGAAGAGATAGACCAAATTCCTTCTAAGTACATCTTAGCTCGATGGACAAAAGATGTTAGATACAGTACTATATCATTGGGAGTCAATGAAAAAGAGGATTTCAATTATGTATCTACCATAAAAATAAGGTGAGAGAAGCTGGACTGAAGTTAATTCAGTTGGGGATAGAATCGAAATACTTGATGGATTATATGATGGAAGGGATGATGAAGCTATTAGAAGGCGTAGAGGCCATTAAAATGGAAGAGGAAAATGAAAGACACACCAGTGAAGGAATTTCATGTAGAAGCATGTCCTCTCGGGGCGGCTCCCCCAGGCTAGCGAAGGAATTTCATTGTGAGAACATCCCAACATTACAGTGTGCGATCCAATACGATGTACCACCAAAGGTAGGCCAAGCAATAATTATAGAATGAAGTCTGGAATGGAAGTTAGTTTTGAACAATCAAACAAAAAGACACACCATTGTAAGGGTTATGGTGAGTTGGGCCATAAATCACAACTTGCCCGCTAAAGAGGGTCAGGAGGATGCCTGCTACTGCTAGACATAGCCAAATATAATAGGGGACGATGGAAAGTGTGGTATCGCAGATTCACAATGAATCAATTTTATGAAAAGCGCAATCGCTTCGGTAAGGAAGCACAGGCGCCTCTCAATCGAAGCATGGACGCTTCGTTTCAAAAGCGTTGGCGTGTCGCATTGTATTTTACGTGTCGACGCTTCTTTTTTAATGTGATGACGCTTCTTTATGTAGCCTCTACGCCTATATGACTAGAGTTGTACTTTGAATCGTGTCGGTAGCCTATGGTAATATTTTTATGTGTTGAATTTATTATTATTTATGCGTTTATTCCATCATTAAGGATTGATTTTAATGTTTCATGACCATCATTCCAAAGCCACGGTGCTTCGGGAAGGAAGCGACGACGTTGGCTTTATGAAGCTTGGGCGCTTCATTTTTAAAGCGTTAAAACCTCTTTTAAGAATCTATTGCGCCTAAATGATCACAGGTGTATTTGAATTCCTCTGACAAGTTCCATCTGGATTTTATAACTTCATAGCGATGATGACCCATACGCTAGGCGCTACCGCTTCCCATAGGAAGCGACATCGCTTTCCTTTTGAGTGACGACGCTTTCTTGCGAAGTGAAGCCGCTACATGTATGAAGCAAGTGTGATTCAATTTGGCACCATTGAATATGTAATTTTTTCATGAACACACTCCTGTGGATTGACGTTTTTATTACTCAGAACTATTTAATCAAAAATATTTCGTTCATAAATCAAAATCAATTCTTTACATCAAGATTATTTCTATACATCGTCTTTCTTTACATTGTCTTCCTATACAATATCTTTCTTTATCATAAATGGGTTTGATGAAATTGATCATAATTCTAATGTATTAGATGATCTAGCAAACCTTCATTCAGCCCTTGATGAGTTCATTACAAGAATCCGTAGGAGCAAGAATTATAATATTGACAAAATATCATAGAAGATACACCAAGACAGTGGGGATGAGGAGGTTGAGGCCGAGGCGAAAGAAGTAAAGAGAATGAAGGGAGGAGGAGAGAGGAAGGGGATATAATGAATGAATGGATATGGTGATGGTGATAGTTGGTTGGGGGAGGATGCAACATTTTATGAAAATGTTGGAGGTGGTGGGATTGGTGGGGATTGGTCATGGCCCTTGAATGAAGGAGGCGGAAATGGAGGAGGTAGCGGTAGAGGTAGAGGTGGAAATGGTGCTAAAAATGGAGGTAGAGGTGTAGACGGGTGTGGAGAGTTTGTTATGTTGGCAGTGGTGGATGAGGAAGTTGAGTTGGTGATGGTAGCGGTGGTTGTGGCTGGGGTGGAAGAGGAAGAAGTGGAAGCGGAAGGAGAAGAACCGACTGGAGAGCTGGGAGAAGAAGCACCAGCTCCGGAGCCGAGAGAAGAAGGGGCTCTGGGTCTCCCACCACTGACAACATAACGAGAAGGTCATTATTTTCCAGAATGACAATAACTTCTTCAAGGGGAGGAGGAACAACATGCTCGTTGTCGGGGACGACAACTAGCTCGTTGTCATCGGTAATGTCAATAACCAAACCATTGTAGGAACTAATAAAATGTTGGGGCGCTAGCCAATGGATCCTTCTCCAACCATTATGATGCATTTCAATCTGGGCTGAGGAAAATGAAACATTTAATCTAAGGAGTAACAGAAGATGAAAAAAAGTGAGCGTTATGATGCCCTTTAAATAGCAATTTGTCATGCAACTTTATTAAATAGACTATTGTAGTCATTTTGGTGTAGTGCACTGCCGCCAAAGTGATTTCGTAAATATTTGCACCCTCCATATTCCACCTTTCTCTCTCTCGAATTATGACAAGAATGCGTTTATTATTAGAAGTGTCTGCGCTTCAAAAAGACGTTTCTCAAACTGTCATTGCTTCTAAATTAAAGCGTCATCGCCTATAAATTTTAGCATCATCGCTTCTATATTGAAATGTCATCGCTTCTAAATTGAAGTGTTTGCACTTCAATTAAAGGCAATGACGCTTCTTGACGGTAATCGGCGTTTCATTTATGACGAATTTTAAGGAGTTTGAAATTGTGAGTTGTGTTGTCTTTTGGCGTGATCTTTTCCAACTCTAATTATTACAGCGGCTATTTGTATCCCAATAAAAATATCTTTTTTTCTCAAAAAAATAAAATAAAAATGAAAAAGTCTTTTAGCCTTTTGTCAATTTAATCTATTGACCATATCCTTTCTTTTGCCTTCCGTCCGCAAACCAAACCCCCTTCACCATAGCGGAATAACCCAACTCCGTGATCATCCAAGCCATCAGATTCCTCGATCATATAATTGGAAGGGAGAAGGTGGAGGTTCTAGAGCAACAACTCACGCTTCCAGCACAAACGAAGGTGCAGTTTCAAAGGGTAATGCATGAGATTGAAGCAGATGTGGCCGAGATTAAAGATATTTCTGCCAAGTTTGAGGAGCAGTTGCACGAACTACGACGTCGTTCGAAGGGGGAGTCGTCCACCCCAAAATGATGGCTCCACACCCCCTCCTAACTCTCCACCCAAATCGACGGCTTATCAGGCGGCTATGATGATGTCTCTCTGTAGATTTTTCCTAGGTTTTATTTTCTGGGTCTTGTACAGTGTGTTGTTTTTATAATATATGAATGCAATATCTTTCTTTTGTTTATTTTCGTGGAGAGGGAAAATATCGAACAGCTTTTCTCGTTTACATGAATATAATTTCTGCTTTTCTCGTTATGGTCGAAAATGCATATCGCTTATTGCTAGAAGCAGCATTGCCTCAGCTAGCCCGAATACTCAAGCCACTAGGTCAAAGCGCTAGCCCTAATTTCCAGGGCGACGTCGCTTCGTGATGCAGTGCATTTTGCTTATTGTCAGAAGCGGTAGCGCCTCAAATAGCCATAACATTCAGGGCGCTATGTCGATGCATTGGCCCTAATAAGTTGCACGTTTCAATTAGACGCGTCATCACTCCTTAATTGAAGAGTCAGCGCTTTAGTTAATGGCAAGGTTGCTTCTTGACATAAGTGGAGTTTCGTTTATTACGAATTTCGAGTAGAAGGGACCGCGCTTCGGTTAAGGGTTGTGATGTTTATATTCCATCATTACACTCATAATTGGAGAACTTTTGTCCTCACTGAATGAGAAGCGAAAATAAGAATAACATCAAATAATCATGGCATTATAATAACAATAAGTTTTTCCAATTAAACTCGATGCCTTGTCAACCCTAACAAATCTAGTTACTAATATTCAGGGCCTTGTCCCTAATATTCAGGTCGCTTTCACTTCATTATGGGGTGCATGTTTTATTATTATTTGAAGCTGTAGTGCCTCAGCTAGCCTTAATATTTAGCTCACTTCAATTAGGCGTGCCATCGCTTCTAACTCGAAGCGTTATCACTTTAACTTGAAGCGTCATCGCAACGAAATTGTTGCGTCATCGATTCTAACTCGATGCATCGTCGATTCTAACTCAGAGTGTCATTGATTTTTAATTGTAGCGTCAGTGCTTCAATTAACTATGCACTAATGGGTCCAATCTATTTACAATCCGCATTTGTTATAGCGACTGTTTCAAATTTGTAACTTTTGGGATAACTTTGTCCTCAGCGCTTCAAAATGTCATACCTTAACAACACATTGAGTTTCGTTTTCATATACTCATGGAGCTTCGTTCGTGTGGCCCAAAACATAAACAAACCTAAATAATCTAATCTAAATTTTTTTAATATATATGCAAAACTATACACAAGGTGTGTACCCCCAAACTTAAATAGGACAATGTCCTCATTGTGCACAAAATAAGGGATACCCAAAAATTTATCATGGTGTCGAGTGCGCTGGGCATAAGATCAGCAAAGAAAGTCAATAAGCTCTCCCAAACTTAGGAGAAATCACGTCTAGTATAGCTATAAAAAAACAACACCAAGAAGAAAAATAAGAACACAAAAGAAAATAATATACACAAAAAGAAATTTTCTATTAATATAGAAAGAAGTATTTACAGATATTAATCAAGAAGCTGATTACATAAAAGATAAACCTAGGAACAATCTAGACAAGGACTGACACGGAAAATTTTGTGGTGGAGATCGATCTCAAGGTCTTAAAAATTTTGGCTCCGTCAAGAGAGATGGCTCCCTCTTGCTGGAAATTTCCAACCCACCATCCTCGTAGAAGAACTCGCATTGAGGGGTGATTTGATGGTGAGTTTGTTAAGAAATGGGGGAAGGTGAGAAGTTGGAAAAAATGGCCAGTTTGGGCCGAGGTTTATGGCAGCGGGGGTCTCGGTAGAAGATTTAATGTCTGGAATGGGTCGCTGGCACTTCAATTTTTCTAATCTCTTTATTACAGCCTGAAGTTTGGCCATTTGCTTTTCAAGGATCAAGTCTTCTACTTAGCTCATCATGGTCAGGTTCTTCCACCATGGGGTTAGAGTTAGAAGATGGAGAGAGACGATGGGTTTGAAATGGGAAGGGTTTATGACAGGATGTGGCTTTATAGGGAAAGGCTAGGGTTTGAAACGTCACTTCAAAATAAATTTTGAGGGTTGGTGACAGGTAGCGTATTCCATGAACTTTTCTCAAATTACAATAAGAAGCACGTCGTTGTTTGATGTTATCCATGGCACTTTTTGCTAGAAGTTTCAGCGCTTCAGTAAGACAATCGTTGAAGCGTCATGTTAAGTGGTGAAAAATGCCACTTTTCACCCTATAACCTGACCATTGATAGACCTGTGAGCACACTAATAAGCTTTTGTCAAGTGCATTTTATAGATAGCAATAAAAGAAGATACTAATACAGAAAAGCACTCAAGAATGCCCAAAAAGGAGTTATCTCTTAGCGCAGGACAAACCCAGCAACAGCACACCAAAGGGTAGCACATCACTGGACCCTTGGAGCGCGTGGCTATAGCAGGGCAAGGCGAAGGAAGTGAAAACAGGGTGAAAATGTCCTATCGATTGGTCACCTGAAGACTTTGATAGGAGCTGAAAGCAAAGAAAGGAAGAATTCGTGTAGTTGAAGAGGTCTTCGATAGGATCTGAAGGCAGAAGAAGGATGAATTCGTGTGGATTAAGGAGTTCGATAGGATCTCAGAACCTATCGAGCAGCTAAAAGGAAAGAAGAAACCATCCTATCGAAAACCTGCCTGAAGTGTCAAAGGAACCTATCGAATGGTTTCTTGAACCTATCGAAATGGCGGAATGTAGAGCGGGACCTGTCGAAATGGTTTTCCAACCTGTCGAATACTCCAAACCAAGGACTGAGAAGGCTGGAACTCTAAGCGAAGATTCATCCTATGAGAACCTATCGAACGGATCTGAGAACCTAGCAAAATGACCAAAATGCTCGATTCCAACCTGTCGAAAGCTTCCTGAACCTGTCGAAATCGTGTGCAGAACTTCTCATAAATTCAGTTGTGCACACGTTATGATTCAGTGACCTGCTGCACGCAACCAGAGGCACTTGGTGACCGACACGACGATTTCAGAAGATACCCTAGAAAGCCCTAATCGACCCACGTGCTTTAACAGAACTCTAACAAACTCTGACAACCTTCTAGAAGGGATTTTTGGCAGGAAAAACTGAGGAGAAAGCTATATATAGAGACCCCCAATTGCAATTGGGGGGGATCAAGATCTGAGCCAAATTCTAGAGATTAGAGCTTGCAGAGAAATTCCATTTCCCTCCTTTAGCCCAACCATGGTTGGCTAAGCCCCTTGGAGTAGCGAGGAGCGAAGTTAGATTTCTAACTGGGTAAGGTTAAGAGTGCTATTGTAGGTTCCTAGCTGCACAGACTACAGATCTGAGAGTATTTTCATTATAGAGTGACCTTGTTTACAATGATAATGTTGTTTGTAATGCTTTAATTAGATTTAAATTTTCTTTGGTTCCATTTGGTGATCGATCGGATCTGTGTAGAGGAGTCTGTATATCATCTCACCCACTTAACTGGTAGACCTCTTGGATACCATCTGATCTCCCTGGATATGATGCTCATGTGATTCCTTGAGTTTGTGACCTGAGAATTGCAGTATCTGTAGTGGTTTTAATTATTCTAATTGATGCTCTGGCTTTGAAGGAGATCCCTAGGATGGTCTGTGACCATTAAAGTGGACAGATCATAACCTTAAGATGAATCTAAGCTCAGGCTCCAATTGGATTCATCTGCTGCAATCCATGGATTCAATAAAGTCTATAGGATGGTCTGTGACCATTGAAGTGGACAGATCATAGCCTTAAGACCAGGTGGATCCTGTGACTTGGAGTGGAATTTATACCCTGCAGCTGTGCTTATAGCCAGTTGAGGGAATTGTATGGTCTGAACCTCTATAGCATGATTAATCGAATCCGATTTCAGTGAAAACCAACCTCCAAGCTACTCTTCTCCATTTTCTACTTTTTACTCACTTCCCCTGCAAGATCTAAGCTCCTAAACTCGATCCAATTTAGTTTATATTTAATTTCAGCTTAGTTTAAAGTGACAATCCATTTTAAACCTCTCCCCTATCTTTTAGCTAACTTAGCAATAGTTAGGGTGCCAGATCTAACACAGATCTGGAGATTTATCATATTTCTAACCAACCTCCCTGTGGACATTCCCTTACTCACCATTCTTTTAAAGCTTGCTACAACAGATCCTGAATACTTGCAGGTCTGTATGAGTGCGTCTGCCTTTATTGATAATTTTAGACCCTCATTTGAGGGAAGGCAAACACCCCAACACGTCATCGCTTCTAATTTGAAGCATCATCGCTTCCAAATTTGAAGCGACATCAATTCAATTACGGGCGGTGATGCTTCTTAACGTAAGCGGCATTTCATTTATTACGAATTTCGAGGACTTTGAAACTATGGAGTGTGTTATCTTTTCACGCTGTCTTTTTCAACATTATTTATTGTAGCGACTGTTTGTATCTCAATGAATAAAACCTTTGGTATCCTTTCTTTTACCTTTCGGGAAGGAAGCGTGAGCGCTTCATAGCGATGACGACCCGTAGGCTAGGCGCTAACACTTTGCTTAGGAAGCAACATCGCTTCCCTCCGCGCTTCAATTCGGGTGATGACGATTCTTGACAGTAATCGGTGTTTCATTCATTACAAAATTCGAGAAGTTTGAAATTGTGAATGGTGGTGTCTTTTCGCGCAGTCTTTTCCAACATTAATTATTTCAGCGGCTATTCCTATCCCAATAAAAATACTTTTTTTCTCAAAAAATATAAATATAAATGCCTTTTAGCCTTCCGTCAGTTTAATCTTTTGACCACGCCCTCTCTTTTTCCTTCCGTCCCCAAACCAAACCCCCTTCACCATGGCAGAACAACCCAACTCAGAGAACTCCGAGATTAGCCAAGCCTTCAGATTGCTCTATCATATCATTGAAAGGGAGAAGCTGGAGGTTCTGGACCAACATCTCGTGCTTCTGGCCCAGAAGAAGAGGTTGTTGCAAAGGGCAATGAATGGGATTGAAGCGGAGCTGGCCGCAATTGAGGATATTTTTGGCAAGTTGGAGGGGAGGCTACGTGAACTACGATGCAATCCGAAGGGGGAGTCGTCTACCCCAAATTGATGGCTCCTCACCCCCTCCTAGGTTTTCTTTTTTAGGTCTTGTACAGAGTATTATTTTTTTAATATATGAATATAATATCTTTCTTTCGTTTAATTTCGTGAAGAGGGAGAACGTCAAACAACATTTCTTGTTTACATTAATACAACCTCTATTTTTCTCCTTTTGGTCAGAGATGCATATCGCTTATTGTTAGAAGCGTCAACACCTCAACTAGCCCTAATAATCATGTCAATATGCTAAAGCACAAGCCCTAATTTCCAGGGTGATGTCACTTCAAGTTGCGGCGCATTTCACTTATTGTTAGAAGCGGCAGTGCCTTAGATAGCCATAATATTCAAGCCACCATGTCATTGCGTTGGCCCTAATATTCTGTGCACATCAATTGGTTGGGTCATCGCTTTTAATTAAAAGTGTCATCACTCCTTAATTGAAGCATCGGCGCTTTAGTTAATGGCGATGATGCTTCTTGAAGTAAGCGGTGTTTCGTTGTTACGAATTTCAAAAAGTTTGAAATTATGGAGTGTGTTGTCTTTTTCTGCAGTCTTTTCAACATTATTTATTACAGCTGTAGTTCGTATCCCAACATTATTGATTATTTGAAGCGGGAGTACCACAGCTAGCCTTATTATTCGTCACGCTTCAATAAGACGCGTCATTTAAAAAAGTGGTTTTGCCTTCCGTCCATTTATTCATCCAAATTTTTTACACCAAATAATAAAAGAAGCGAATATATTACATCAAAAATTATATATCTCAAAGAAAAAGTTACATATGAGGGGCGTTGGCGCATCGTCGTGGAGGCGCCGACACGTTTACAAAAAAATGACAGCGCTTCGAAATGGCAGATTAACAACATATCCTGTGAATAAATCTCGTGTATTAAAAAATTTCCATCTAATATGATCAGTGTGCATTGTATATATCTATCCTATATAAGTAGCCCTATTGTATGATCATCGCTGGCATCCCAATTCTCTTCCTCGTGCATACCGAGGGCATGCCCAATCTTGGCCCTGAAAGTTTCGATGTCTTCCTGCTTGAATTATGGCTGAAGTTTCTGATCAGTCACATAATTTATCATTTTATCACTTTTAACTTAGTGATGCTAGACCCCAATTTGCTACGAATGAGATGTTATATGTAGATATTTAGAACAGATAGCATAATAGAGCCAAAGTATTAATCTTGCCAAAATTAACTCAAAAGGCAGTAAGAAAGACGATTGTTCGAAGATACAATCCCAAGCATATTTGAAAGCCAGTTGCAAATGAAATCATAATCTCGAGAGAGCCTAAACTGAAGAAAGAAGGAAGAAATCGTAATTATGATTTCCTAGCATACGCTTAAAGACTGGATGATGCGAAGCAAAAATACAATCAAACGAAAGAGTGAGAAATCGTACTAAAAAATGCAATCGTATTTACGATTGTATAATATTGAATCTTGAATAACTGCTGCTGATCATGTGAAGGCCATGTACAGAAATAGAAAGATCGCTTGAATTAGGAGTCTGCTATTCCACGGATCTGAGAAGATTGGTGAAAGGTTTCAGAAGATCTCTACTATTGAAAATACGGAGAAGAGTCCTGCGCGCATCTACCATCTAAAGCAAGGAGGAATTAGGATTAGAAGTTTTAGTTATTTTAGGAATCTTTTATTCCTAGTAGTTTACTTTGTTTAGAATTTGAATAATGTAAACTGACCCCTTATGATCTATAAATAAGAGGGCTCGGCCTAGAGGAAAACTTATCAAAGGAATTCTCAGCATCAATTGACGACTGAGGTTAGGTTTCCTGACCATCACCTTAGTGTATAGTAGTTTAGATATCCAAGGTTTTTTTAGAGCAATTAACAATTGCGATCGAAGACTAGAAGATTAGAGTAGAGCATCCGTAGTTTCTTAGGAGCAATTGATGCCTGTGACTGAGAGATAAAAGATCTTTTTATTTGATTTCTAGTTTAGATTTTGATTTATTACAGTTCCTGCTTTGTAAACATCTGATAATTCTTGATTTTAATTGACGCCTAAAGTCTTGAGTTTGAAAGATTAGTGCAACGATTTTTATTTTCCATCTTTAATTTTCTAGAGTTTGATTGACGCCCAAATTTTTGGAAGTTTGTTGATTAGTATAAATCTATATTTAAGAATTCTAGTATTTGGTTGATGATCCAATTCTGGGAAACTGAGATATATTGTAACGATATTTTAATTTTGTAAACATCCAAGAACTGAAGGATTGTGTTTGACGATCATAATCTGGAAGTAGGAGGATTTAGATTTATTTTTCTATAATTAGTTTAATAACTATTCTTTATTCATTTTTCTCAACCTTTAAAGATAGATAAAAGCCTTCATAAATTTTCAGACTTTCCTTGTAGGAACGATCCCATCGCTAGTGCATGATTTCCATTGTGCGCTTTCAATAGGTTAAGATAGAACGTAATTTATAAATATAGTTGTTCAGTCAAAAATACCCCCCAAAAGTTTTTAGTGTAGTTGCTGGGGAAAGTGAAAAAATTTCTGAAAGTCAATATTTGTCTCTTTATACTTTTCTTTATATTTTTATTTTCCTTGATCTCTTCTTGATCTTTTGCAAGTTTATTCGGAGCAACTGATCAAAAGTTTCAACACTTCTTCTGATAATAAAAGTTAGAGACTCAGATTTGTTCTCTCTAACTGCTTTCTAAAATAAAAATTAAATAAAATTAAAAATATAAAAATAATTGTTTTGGTGAATGCATCACACCCGATCTAGAAATCTATAACTTTCTAAATGTGATCCAGAAATTGAAAGGACTCTCCTACGTAACTTAGCATCTAGCCAATCTTCAGAAAGAGAATCCCAAACAATGGCTAATGATCGCCCTATTCAGACACATTTTAGCCCAGTTACTCTGACCGTGACCTCTTGTATAGTTGTACCGGAGGTAGCATCTAGTCAATCAAAGTTATGAGATCAAGCTTAATACACTTCAAGCTTTACCTACTTTTCATGGGCTTGATCGAGAGGAACCCTATAACACTTAAAGGATTTTATAAAATTTTGTACCATATTATAATTGTCAGCAACTAATGATGAGTCCGTTAAATTATGGTCATTTCCCTTCTCTCTCAAGGACAAAGCAAAAGTGTGGTTGATCTCATTGCCCGCCAGAAGCATTACCACTTGACAAGGACTTCAGTCCCTATTCTTGGGTGAGTACTTTCCGATTTGTAAGACCAACCAAATTCATCAGGTAATTCAAGACTTCAGACAATTGCCTGAAGAATTATTTCATGAGAGTTGGGAATTCATTAAGGATTTATTGAGAATATGTCCTCATCACAACATGCCAAACTGGTCTATTGTGCAAAGTTTCTATCAAGGATTGACCGAGACCAACCAGTCTACTGTTAATGTCGTAAGTGGAGGAGCCTTCATGGCCCAGAATGGACAGCAGTCTTGGAATCTATTTAAGAAACTGACTGATAATTCAAAGCAGAAACAGGCTTTGCTTAGATCTAATCCCAATATTTGCCACACCCCGCTCGCAAGGGGTGGACTTTACTATGTAAGCAAGGAAAAACTAAAGAGTGAGGATGACATTAATGCCAAGGTTGCAACCCTCGAGCAGCAAATCGCATCATTAATGAATGCCAAACCTAGCATCTCGGAGAGACCAATATTAGTCTATTCAATTTGCTAAAGCTTAACCCATGCTGTAGCCGAGTGCCCAGCTACGCCGTTATACCCGAATGCGGTGGAAAAAGAACAAGTTATGGCATTTCAAATAGGAGATTTCGGGAATGCATATAACCCATCGTAGAGGAATAACCCAGGATTTAATTATGGTTCCACAAATGGAGCACAACTAGCACCATCAGTTAGGCAGCCATGGTTTCCTATGCCTAAGTTTTCCATCAAAGACCACAAATGTCGACTATGTAGCCACAATTTGGACCACAAAGCAATGGACCTGATGCCACGGTTGTTCAAACCCATCAGGAGTTACAACAACTATCACATCAACATTCAAAAGACTTATCTCAGCTTGCTCAGTTCTCTCAAGTACTTAACTCACATACTCAGTCCATCATGAAGTTAGAGGGCCAGATTGGCCAACTAGCTTCACAAATGACTAAGAGAGAAAGTAGCCAGCTACCCAGGTATTTGCGAAAGGTGGCGATCGCATCAACCCTTGTATTCTCTATTTAGAATTCGCCTCTTTCCTTTCAGCATTTAACATTTCTCAATTTACTATGTTATCGCTTTCCGCCAGAGTCCATGTGGACCGAATTAGGCCACTTATTCCAAGATCCTAAAAAAGCGCATACCAACATCTCTCTCTCTCTCTCCCTCTCTCTCTCTCTCTCTCTCTCTCTTCCCTCAGATTGTGAACTGGCTTTAGATCCAATCTCATGCACTAGTCTTCTTCCCTTATCAACCCATAATCTTAGCGCGTCCTAAACTGTCGGTCATTAGCTTCACCTTCTTCGTTCCCTTAGTATCACATCCTCTCAACACTCATAGGTTTGCATCCCTATCAGCACTACTAGGGCTCTTAACCATTATATCCAATATTTGGCTGCCGCTAATAGTCTTGTTTTTTGTAGTGTAGCTCTTCAATCTCACTAAGTATTAGAGCATTGTGGGTGTGCCTTTCAAAATTTCCCACGATGAGGTCCAACCTAGGTTTTACTCTTTTTTGTTAGTAGATGCATGTCACTCGTATTGAAAGTCAAAGACATTGTAGATTATGGAGTCACCATACGCCCGATTCTACTCTCTCCATCAATGCCTATTCTAATGTCGACTGGGCCAACTATCTTGATGATTAACAATCGACTTCTAAATCTTTTTTGGTCACTGTTAAATTGCAGATATTAGGAGCGAACTTAATCCAAAGTTTTACATTTGTACATATTTATAACACTCAAATAAAGCCACTCTGAAGTGTACCAAAAAGCTAATATATATATATATATATATATATATATATATAAGCGTTCATTGGAGCAAATGTCAGGAGCCATCTTAACCCAAAGTTACGCACTAGCACATACATATTTCCCACAAATAAAGTGATTTTTATGTGTACCAAAAATCTAAAATATACATATTTACAACTGAGTATTTTCATAGTTAGGTGTTACAATTTTGCCGATGTAAGCAGGCATCTTAATCTAAAGTTATACGTGTGTACGACTTTATGTCGCCCAATAAAGTCAGTCTCATGTGTACTAAAAAGCTAAAATATAGTTGTCATCAATCGATGCCTATATATCTTGCTACGTTTTTTATAAGTTGGTGTTAGCTAGGTACCTCACGGAGCATCAATAGCAGTGGTGGTAATTGGTAAATCTCCATTTTCCAACATTGGGTAGTTGCATGGGGATAACTATTAAGCGCCACATCAGTGACCCCCAATAGTATAATTTATTTGGGTGCTCATAAACATCTTTCCACTACCAACCCTGACCATCTTGGGATTAGATGTGATGCTCACAGCCCGTGTAGTTTTTTTGACTAGATATGTGCGGTTATGGAGGAGCATGATGCTGAGTTGGACAAATTTATGACGATCGCCTGGGCTGTTTGTAAAGCCAATTCCCAACTCTATCAGTCACAAATTGTTCAATGGCAGAAACCTTGTCGGGGTTTTTATAAGGAAAACGTCGACGGCTCATGGAAGAATGATAGACCCATCTCAGGTGTGGGTGCTATTATCCGAGATGATAGAGGAAAAGTCCAAGCTTCTATGTCTAAAGGCCACAAAAACGTCTCCAATGCACTGCACGCCGAGCTTTTAGCAATCCTTAACGGTGCTGAGCTTGCACGAGATATTGGACTGCAAAATATTAGTGATTGCCTGCACGCCATTCATAGCATCAATGGTGCATCTGATGATTTGTCGGCTCTTTCTATATTGGTTAAGGAGGTGCGAAGGGTCTTAGATCTCTTCTCCTTTGCAATTTGTTCCTACAGTTGTAGGGATACTAATGTCGTAGCCCATGCGCTTGCAAAGCTTGGTATTGAGAGCCCCGACTTGGATGAAGAAAATTCCACCTTGTTTGCTTTCTTTGTTTCCCATGCTTTCTAATTAATGAAATTACCTTTTATCAAAAACTACCGTGACCATCTTGGCTTTAGGAGATTCACTTATCCAACTTTTTTTCAATAAGGGTTGGACTCCTCACTCTATCCCTAATTGTCAACTTTAATTGTATGATACTATGATGTTACGTTACATTTAGTTATTTTATCCAAAAAATTTAAGTTAGGGGGACATTTTTTACCTTTCTGCAACCTAAAACATAGGTTGATACAAGGATCAAGGACCATTGAATCCAAGCAACTTATCAGAACCCTTACGAGTTACAATAGATGTAAACAATCATTCGGGCAGAGCGAGGTAGAGGATTAGGAAAAGGATATAGTTGCAACCCTAAACTTTTGAAACTGAAATAAATAAGACGGTTAGGCCTAAATAACAGTAGTACATGTTATTTTGTTAAAGGTAGTTATAGTTCTTTGTATCTATGATTGTCTGCTTTTAAACTTGAGTTAGCATTAGGTAACTGGCACGAGTGCATGCGCTCTTGGTACTCGGTTCACGTTTTGGGATGCATGCCACGTGGAACTATCATATGTTCTGTGATTTTTCCATGATCTTAAGATTTATTTTGTAAGAGATTGGAACTAAAAGCGATCTCACACTACAAAAACAAGACTATTAGCGGTTGTTAAAAACTGCCGCTATTAACAAAAACTACCACTAATACCCTTGCCGCTAAGTCTTAATAGTGTTTTTATTAATAGCAGCAGTTTTAAACTGCCGCTAATAATCTTATTTTTCATAGTGTCAATCATCTAATTCAATACAGTCAAACGCCATCCAAAATTAATGGTATGCTTGATTTATATGGTAGCCATTAATTTTGGATAGCATTTGATGGCTCCAAATCAAACGATGGACATCATTTTTTATCTCATTAATCTTCTATGCCAAAGATTTTTAGATCATGATACACCTATCATATGATATACATATTAATTTCACATGCCACACATCTCAAAAGGTGACCTGACTACCAACTCATCGAGAGCTCATACTCCTCATCCAATATTAATAGTTAATATTAGCCCATTTTCTATCTCGAGCATAACTTGTCCCTTGGAAAAAAATCCGTACTTTGCCGCCTTTGGACCCTCTAGTGGTCATGCTTTCTTGCTTGACCAATCTTGATTTGACATTTAGTCACTTGAAAATTTGGATTTGCCCAAAATATCTACTATTTTGCTACAAAGTGGAAAGTGACAGCTTTATCGTAGGCTTCAGGTAAGTTCCAGTAAGCCTGTATACATAAAAAATAAAGAGCTGGTTTGAGCACACGACTCTCACATCATTTCTAGTAGCACACCCACTTTGACTATCCACGCAATAATCAATAATAACAATTGATAATGATCCTCTCACTTGCCTCATGAGATATAAATGCATGACTCAAGCTACCATTGATCATGTCACATAGTTGACTTTTAAATCTAGCTAATGTAGCATGCAACTATATGGAGTTCGAGTAATAGGCTTATGTCCCATTACTCGAATTAGGAGATCATTTCCAATCAGAGAATGCATGGAATTAAGGGAAATTTCAAGAGCCCGAGTTTGAGAGTTAATCATGACTACGTTTATGATTTCCATCTCAATGAGTGGCTATTTTCTTAGCAAGTTAGGATGAGATGAAGCCAGAGTGATGTAATCTGATTCTTTAGTCTATAATCTGAGTTTGTTTTAGTGAATATGATTGTTTGATTGAGAATTTAGGTAAATAAACCAGGTTCTATCGTTTACTTTGATTTCTTTCTTCTCTATTCATCTTGTAGAGGGTGAAGTAGTTTGATTTCATGATATTTATCTATGCTAACACTTGTACTGTAGTTTAGGTAATTCAAACAATAGTTTTCATGTGTTTTGGGTAAATTGATTAAGTTATGCGCGACTGATATACTTTATGCTTATGATTCGTAGAAAAGGTATGCCAAACCAAGATAGCTTGTGATTTTAGTTTATTCTAAGTTTCTTTACGAAATTGTTAGTGCTTATAGCCCAATAATTAACTATATTCATGTGATGGTTTGATTAAAAATTAAAAAGGATTGCTACAGAACTTTCATGGAATCGAATTCCTAACTGCATTTTATTTATGATTTTTCTCAACACTGTTACAAACTATTTCCAGAACTTGAATCCATTCATATTTTTTGTTTTTCATTGATCTACTTTTTTAGTACTTTTATTCCAACTCTTTTATTTATAAAATTAGTTTAGTTTAGGATTGGCTTAATTTGAAAAGTTTTTTATCTAATTATTAATTTCCCTTGGTTCGACACCTTTATACTTACTACTAGCTTCAAACACTCGTGTGCTTGCACGGATTAACATTTTATCGATCATGGACCCTCTAGTGATCATGTTTTCTTGGTTGGCCAATCTTGATATGATATTTAGTCATTTGAAAATTTTGGAGTGGCCTAAAATGTCTACTATTTTGCCTACAAAGTCTATAGTGAGGGCTTTCTCTTAAGCTTCAGGTGAGCTCCTATTAACCTATAAACATAAAAATAAAAATGAAAAAGAGTTGCTATAAGCAAACCATTTTACATCATTTCTAGTAGCACACCTGATCTGTGCCAAAATATAACTAAATTTCACACCCTAATACTAACATTTGGCTATCCGATGAAGACAATCTAACGACTGTTGTGTAGTTTTAGTGGCTGCAGGTGTTCTTGACCGTTGGATCGTGCAGAAGCTTAATTGAACATAATTAAGGACAACATGGAAGCATTGAACCATGAAGTCAATAAAAGCACTGAAATCCGTGAAAAGAACTGATTAATCCAGCCATTGCTATGAGAATTAAAAATGACACTGGTCTATCTCAATCGATTGAGGTCATGATACCTGTTTTACCGCTCAAATCTGAATTTAAATTCAGTCGATTGAGTTCTGAAATTCAATCGATTGAGTTCGGAAATTCAATCGATTGAGTTTATGACAACTGTTTTGCCGCTCAAATCTGAATTTAAATTCAATCGATTGAGTTCTGAAATTCAATCAATTGACTTTAAGACATTCGAGCCCGCCAATTTTATATTTTAAATTCAATCGATTGAATTTTGGAATTTAATTGATTGACCTTTAAATGGTAAATTTTCAGCCCGCACCCTATATAAACAAAGCAATGTTTAGGGTTCCGGGGGCCTTCTTTTTGGCCGATTTTTCATTAATTATTTTTGGATTTTCTCTTTAGCTTTTAATCTTTTTAGCTTTAACTTTTGATAAGTAGTTTGTAATTAGGAATCAAGGTTTTATAAGGTTTCAGATCTTTTCCTAAAAAGATCTAAACATTTGATAAATAAAAGAACATCTTTGATGGTTTCGAATTTGTGTGTTGCATTCGGATCGAGGATGAGTGGCTAAATCCCGCGATCAAGGAGGACATAACCTTTAGATAAGTAACAAATTTATTTTCAATCCCATTATTTATTGTCATAATTATTGAATGGTACGGCTATAATTTATGTATATTGATATATTCTTGCATACTCATTTATAGTCGTTAATCTTGTATATCAACAATAATAAACGAGTTATTCTACCTAGATCGATCTTATAGACTGATATAAGATGTCGTACGATTAGTTTTTCATTGTTGTGATTTCGTGTTTGTAATATAGTATGCCTTTTACATGATCCATGCCATAATTGAATGCGTCATAGTATTAAGATAATATATGTCGGATTTCATAATCACATTCTTTTCGAATCATCTTGCTTATAGTAAAATGAGGGTTAATAAATTATCATTGGAATGATTTGGTTGTTAATAGAAAAGTTACAAATCTAGGGTTAGCGAAATCCTTGATTATCTCATTATGGTTGTTTAATTATTCATTATTTTCCTTGCATAAGCTTTATTTAGATTTCATTAATTGTGTTGTGTAGTTGTTAATCTTCATCGTATTAAAAATTTTGCCTTTGGTATTTCCTTAGGTTCATTTTACACTCTTTAGAATTAATTAAATTTCGCCATGCTTCAATAGATCTTGTTTGCTTGAAAGGTTTTGATTTAAAACGATCAAATTTTTTACGCCGCTACTAAGGAAGGAGTGGAATTTTTCTAATTCTTAAGAGTGTTTAGTT
The DNA here is from genome assembly GCA_021018995.1 of Chloranthus sessilifolius. Taxonomy (NCBI): domain Eukaryota; kingdom Viridiplantae; phylum Streptophyta; class Magnoliopsida; order Chloranthales; family Chloranthaceae; genus Chloranthus; species Chloranthus sessilifolius. The sequence goes on from CM037586.1 coordinate 64,577,187, forward strand.
TTGTTTAGAAACCGACAAAAAAAAATTTATTTTGTTAGTGCGAACTGTGAAAATTCTGCTCTCTGTTATATTTCAATCGATTGATTTTCAAAAATCATTCAATCGATTGATTTTGAATTGTGGCTGCTTCTCAATTTGTTTTCATATAAAAAATAAAAAAAAATTTAAATTAGGAGTATGTTTTTTTTAAGATTTTTAAAGATTTTTTTTTTTTGGATTAGTAGAATTTGTAGGTTTCTTTTAGTTATTGTCGTTTAGTTTATTTGTATTAGTAATTTTCTAATTATAGTTTACCTTTTTTTTCGAGATTTGAAGATCGGGGTCCAAGTCCACCAAAACTTCGAAGGGGACACCTGCAAAAGGCCAAGGTACGCACCTTTGTTTTCAGATTTAGTTAGGATTTTGTACTTGTATTTTCATTTTTCAGTTTATGTTGTTAAGATTTGGAGTTTCCCACAATTTCGATGACCCTATCTTTTTATGGGTTTAATTATGAGACTCCATACGAAAATTGGGATGAATATGGGGAGAATGGTTCTAATTGGTGGGAACCAAATCAGGGTGGTGAATTAAATTAGCTTTATATGTAAAAAAATTCAGACCAACCTCGATTTGACCCACAATACTCACAATCCACATGGAGATCTGACTTCAAAGACCGGGTGTTAACGATGTTAGAAGAAATACTCCAATCCCAATCTGAACTCCAATCTCAATATGTCCATTTTGCAAAACTTGAATATCAAGTAGGGCAGTTGGCCACTGTCATTGCTAGGGAGGAAAATATCTTTCCTAGCCAACCAATAAATATCTCGCAAGACCTGATTAAGAAAGAAGACACTACTCCCACCCGTGAGCATGAGGTTGCGATTGTGACCCTTAGGAGTGGACATGAGGTAGTTTTCAAGGAAGATGTGGTTGGCAGACATAAAATTGAAACATTGGAAAATAGCCAACCTATTACTGATGCCCCTCTAATCCCAAGAGAGCAATTATATGAAGAGGACATAATTCCTTGTCCTATATCGATTGGGCAGTCTAGCATTAATTATAAAGTACCTTGTGTGCCGAGAGATCCATTCCTACAATGCGTAGATAAACCCTCAAATTGATTGGCATCAACATATGATTTATTCGGTGCTCTCAAATTGCCAACACACACTGAGTCCGAATATTTAACGGTTTATAGAGTGGATGAGATTGCTGAAAGATCACCCGGGAAAGGTCTTAAGACCTTAACTGATAAAAATGGTAGCCAAAATATGCTATATGAACAGCCCTTTTTGGTGCCTCTCATAGATTGAGGTAGTCCGGCTGAAGACCGAAAACTTAGCGCTTACTAGGAGGTAACCCAGTTGATTAGCCTTTGATTTTTGAAAAAAATATAAATAAATAAAAAGTTCCTTTTGTTTAGTGTGTTTAGATAGGTTTGTCTCGAGTTTGAGGGTTCAATTCTCGATTGATTGATTTTTGTGAATCAATTGATCGAAGTTAGTTCTAAACATGCATTAAATTTGTCCAACTTTTTCTTCTGGTCAATCGATTAATTAATGCACTCAATCAATTGAATTAAACTCGCATGCACGTGTTGTCATATAGTCAAATCAAATTAGATTTGACCAATTGATTTATGAAAATCAATCGATTGACATTAATAGATTTCTGGCAGTTTTCTCTTCCCAAGTGTCAAACTTCGCGTCTTTTCAATTGTTTTTATTTTCATATGAGGATAGTTTGCTTTGTGTGACGCATTAGCCTTAGTTTTCTTTTTAATAAGTGTAATAAACACATAGTATTAAATAAAAGTTTAGGTTATTTTATTAATCTTGCATCATGTGTTTTCATCTGCTTTTTAAGATAACTGTCAATTGATAACCCCAATATTTATTGGGGCATGATATTTTGTCACATGATCTTGCCTTATGACCATGATAAGGTTTTATCAGGTTTGGGGATGCCCAAATTCTATAACTTTTGCATAATGAGGACATTGCACCCAACAGTTTGGGGGTGAAAAACGTCATGTGTTCGATTAACCAGGTTATCTCTTTTTAAATAGAGCAAAACGTTTTTATAGCTATTTAAAAAAAAAAAAAAAAAAAAAGACAGTTTGTTCTCGGGTTACTTAAAGACAACACAGTCGATCGATTAAACTTTGAAGTTCGATCGATCAATTGACAATTATTTTCCAAGAATATTTTTGCAAATTGTTGCAATTTAATCGATTGATTTTCATAAATCAATCGATTGACTGTGCACAGGAAGGCCTATTTCCGAATTTCAAAGAGTTTGTCATAATTTTTAGTCGTTGATACTTGTGAAGCTTTTGTGAAAATTACCATACCATGTTCAGATTATAAATGCCCATGATCATTAGTTTCAATGTGAAGTTTCAAAAGATGATTATGCAGTTCATGTCTAGAATTTTTTTTTGCACCATTACTATTCTTAAATTTCGAAGTCAAGGAATTAGTCTAAAACTTTGAATCCTAGGATTCTAGTAGAGACTAAAAACCCATAATCTTTAAAGTCAATTTCTTGCTCTTGATGAGTGCTTAAATAAATTCGAAGTATTTTTAGAATTCGTGCTTACTTGCTTAATCTCATACATTTTATCTCGGTTTGGTTTACTTTGCATTGTTTTATATCATTGTACTAAAACACATTGCTCTTTAACTTAAAACAAATAGGAATCGTTACTACCTTGTGAGAAGATGATCGAAGGCTGTCTTTGGCTCACTTGTGCCTAAAATGCCCCACCTCATACAGATTTATCATTTAGTATCCTTTTTTAGCTTGATTGAAAAAGGAAAAAATTTCTTTATATATGTTTCTTGATAAGCCATGTTAACCATACTCCAAAAATATTTCTGAAAATTTAAGCGTTACCCTTCAATCTCTGAGAAATTAGGAACGAGGGGTGAAAGTAAATGGGAAGAGAGTAAGTGGAGAGGCATGAGGGTGGTGTTTACTGGAAACATATGACAGAGAATTACAGAAAAAAGGGAGAGAAAAAGATAGAAAATGAGAAAATTGAAAAATATGAGGTGAATTCAAAAAGAAAAAAAGGAGAAAGAAGAAAAGAAAGTTGAGAAAAGAAGAAATCTTCTGAAAAATTCGAAAAAGAAAAAGTGAAAATGATAAAATCAAATGTAATCTTTTTCTAGTTTCTCAAAGAAATTTGTATCAAATTTCCCGTTCTTCCATAACCTTCACCCGAGCCCCATTGCAACCTTAGAAAAGACCTTCGTGATCCGATCTCGGTTGATAAATGCCTTGTGGAGAGTAATGATGCAATGACTATGGCACTTAGTATAACATGCTTAGGATATAAACAACATTTCTTATGAGATTACTTTTAAAATTCTGTGATGCACCGTATTTCTTATATCATGTGAGATCTTTTGACTCACATTGTAACTCCTTTTCACATGTGTGTAAAAAAAGTAAACTATTCATCGAAGCGATTTCATTTTGAGTGCATATCTAAAATGAGGATTGAGTTGAGACATGGGATCCAAAGATTCCTTGTTCGGGCTTGTTCCCTAACAAAAAAAATTTAGTATTGATAAGCACACACGACACTCTAGGCATGAATAAAAGAATCATCTGAAGATCATAGCATTAAATTAATTTGAATGTGCACTGTTAAGATTAGCATGGCGCTGTGTTTGATATTAAAGATTCACAAGTTACAAACAATTGATGATTGTGAAAACTAATGTTAAAATTTAAAGGCTTTGAAGTTTGTAGATATCTTCACTGAAAACCTTCAAGAGACACAACTCCTGTAAGGATCACCTAGGGGTTTAAAGGCTTATTGCATATGATAAATGCAATCGTACTCCCTACGAAAGTGTCATTAAGTTTCTTAGGATGTTAGTTTTACTTGCTCTAACATATTTATTATTCTCTTTGCTCGAGGACTAGCAAAGTGTAGGTTTGGGGGTGTAATCTGTGCTAAAATATAACTATATTTTGTACCCTAATACTAACATTTGGTTATCTGATGAAAGCAATCTGACGATTGTTGTGTATAATTTAGTAGTTGCAGGTGTTCTTGACCGTTAGATCGTGCAAAAGCTTAAATGAATATAATTAAAGACAATATAGAAGCATTGAACCATAAAGCCAACGAAAGCACCAAACTCCGTAAAAAGAACCAATTGATCCAGCCATTGCTATGAGAATTAAAAATGTCACTAGTTTACCTCAATCGATTGAGTTCTGAAAATCAATTGATTGAAGTCATGACACTTGTTTTGCCGCTCAAATATGAATTTAATTTCAATCGATTGAGTTCTGAAATTCAATCGATTGAGTTTATGACAATTGTTTGGCCGCTCAAATCTGAATTTAAATTCAATCGATTGAGTTTTGAAATTCAATCAATTGACTTTAAGACATTTGACCCCTCCAATTTCATATTTTAAATTCAATCGATTGAATTTTGGAATTCAATCGATTGACCTTTAAATGGCAAATTTTCAGCCCACGCCGTATATAAGCAAAGCAATGTTTAGGGTTCCGTGGGCCTTCTTTTTGGCCAATTTTTTATTAATTATTTTTGGATTTTCTCTTTAGCTTTTAATATTTTTAGCTTTAGCTTTTGATAAGTAGTTTGTAATTAGGAATCAAGGCTTTATAAGGTTCCTGATCTTTTTCTAAAAAGATCTAAACATTTGATAAATAAAAGAACGTCTTTGATGGTTTTGAATTCGTGTGTTACATGCGGATCAAGGATGAGCGGTTAAACCCCGCGATCAAGGAGGACATAACCTCTAGATGAGTAACTAATTTATTTTCAATCCCATCATTTATTGTCATAATTATTGAATCGTACAACTATAGTTTATGCAGATTGATATATCCTCGAATACTCATTTATAGTCGTTGATCTTGTAGATCGGCGATAATAAACGAGTTAGTCCACCTAAATCGATCTTGTAGACCAATATAGGATGCTGTACGATTGATTTTTCGTTGTGGTTTCATGTTTATGATATAGTATGCCTTTTGCATGATCCATGTCGTAATTGAATGTATCATAGTATTAGGATAATATATGTCGGATCTCGTAATCATTCTTTTCAAATCATCTTGCTTATAATAAAATGAGGGTTAATAAATTGTAATTGGAATGATTGGGTTGTTAGTAGAAAAGTTACAAATCTAGGATTAGCAGAATCCTTGATCATCTCATCATGATTATTTGATTATTCATTGTTTTCCTTGCATAAGCTTTGTTTAGATTTCATTAATTGTGTTTTGTATAGTTGTTAATCTTCATCGTATTAAAAATTTTGCCTTTGGTAGTTGTTTAGGTTCATTTTTTTATAATTGTTAATCTTCTAGAGGATTGAGATGAAAATCATTCTTCGTCGTCTAATTCAACGCAGTCAACGGATTTTTTTAACATAGGTGCCCTCACTAATTAGATAGCAGTGAATAGAACTTACCCTTTTGTTAAATAAAGTAAGTTTTTTATACGCACACAAACTTTCAATGTACTTCACCATCACATGCCAATCTCAGTGTATCCCATTGGCATAGTAAAAAAGTATTAATCGACCAATGGATGAGATTAACCCCATGCACCACCCATGGCGTATAACTTGTATGCCAGAGCCAAACACAAACTCTAAAGAAAAGCTTTTTAAAGAAAAGCTTTTTAATAGCAAAATGGTAGTTAAAAGGACCATCAGACCATTTTTTATTTTTTTTATTTTTTTATAACATAGGTGTCCGTATTTGCAATTGAATTGGGTAGTTAACAGCAAATGGTAGTTCAACCTTCATATAGAGGTTACTAATATGTTGGAGGGACCCACTTTCAACGACAGTCAGGGAGAATCTTGTCCAAAACTTTTCCACAGTCATTTTAGAATTGGGTAGCCGTATTTGCAATTGAAGATTAGGTATATGTGGCCTGGTCATCACCATGAAAACCGTCGACAGTCTTGAATTAGATGATAGAGATTGTTTTTCATCCCAATCAGCACACACAACAGATCTTGAGATCATGGCCCACCTTCTACACGGTAAGATATTGATTTCACGTGGGAAACATCTCAAAAAGTAACCCGAGAACCCTTCTCATGACACCCTATGATAACAGTCACTTTAGAATTTGGGTAAGCTTCACCGGCCATGCACCAACTGTGGTGCATGAGCTACCAAACTATATATATATACACAAGGCAGAATTAGTTTGTATTTCCATGTTTCTCAAAAATGAACGAGTGAATGGTAGCAATTGTTCATTCTTTAGACTAAATCTAATCTAAACTAGGATTTACGTGTTGCAAAATTGAAGGAGTCTCACATGTACAGAATTGTGATGTGAAGTGAAATTCATATAGACTACCTTTCTTTGCATCTAGATATTCTTTCTTCAGAGGAGGGATGGAGCCAGAAACTTTTATGGGAGGGGGCCAAAGCAAGGATCAAAATTTCGGCCGAAATGATAGAAATTTCGGTCCCCACCGAAACCGAAATGAAATCCCAAAATTTTGTGTTTTTTATATGGGTTGAAGATTTCGGCCGAAATTTCGGTCTAAAACTTCGGTTTCAGTCCCCACTGAAACCGAAACGAAATCCGGAATTTTGATCCTTGGGCTAAAGTGTGAACAAGAAATGTATAATGATATAAAAAATAAAAATAGCATTCATTTAGTGGTAACAAAATTTAAAAAAAAATAAATAAATCTTTTGTTTATATATTTGTGCGCCTATCAATAGGCATTAGGGCCAATCTGTCATAGTTGGGAGCTATATTAACTAGGCTAGGCCTCATTTTTAACTTTTAAGGTCTGTTTGGATAAAATAGTTGGAAAATGGCGAATTTGGATTTATAAATCTAATAGATTCACATAATTTTTGAGGTTATAGGAATCCACATGATTCTTTTCTTTTTTACAATTTCAATAGCCTAATCATGTGTCAAAGAGAGAGACACAGAGAGAGAGAGAGAAAGAAAAAGAGAGAGAGAGAGAGAGAGAGAGAAACGCCTTAGGGTATGATTTAAAAAGAGAAGTTTTAGGAGGGTGGTTGAACTATTGCTCCTAAAAAATAGGAGAGATTGAAGTAGGGTATTTGGCTGAAATGCCTAAAAGATAGGAGAGAGAGAGAGAGAGAAGAGAGAGAAAAAACTAAATCAGCGGGGGTAGCCATGGCCCCTATTAGCCCCACCTTGGCTCCGTCCCTGCTTCAGAGTCAAGGTTAATACAAGTAAAAATTGTTGACAGCTTTGAATCACACAGTGCAATCCTTTTTCATCCTAACCTTTCATACAATTGATGTTGAGATCATGGCCTGTCATTACATGACCATATGTTGATTTCATGCCGACACATAGCCCAAAAAGTGACTTGAGAATCAAGTTAGATGGTACGCTCATGATGCAAGCCACATTTTGTGATGTATTTCAAAGTGGAATTAATGTCTTATGGTAACTCCCAATCTAATGATTGATTGTATGAAAGATGGAAACAAAAAAAACAAAAAAAAAACCGAGACCTATCATATGATTCAAAGTAATCAATAGTTTTCGCACATGTAAGACTTAAAGTAGGTAGAAAGAATCTCTAGTCACAACTATAGTGACAAACAAAGGTTAAAATATCGGATTTTCGATACGTATCGTCCTGAAGTTCAGGACGATACGTATCGCGTATCGTCCGATACATTCAATGTATCGACGATACATTGAATGTATCGGTTCAATACATTTTATTTTTTTCAAAAAATCTAAAAAATCAAATTATCGTCTGTATCGGATGATACGTATCGTCCGTATCATTCGTATCGTTCGATATGTATCGCGTATCGTTCGATACATATCACGTATCAGTGACACATTGAATGTATCGTTTTGATACATTTTTTTTTTCAAAAATTTAAAAATCAACTTATCGGACGATAATTTGAAATTATCGCCCGATAATTTCAAAGTATCATCCGTATCGTCTGATACAGGTGATACATTGGCCGTATCGGACGATAATTACCCTATTTTTCAGGGGGTACGATACATAGGCAATGTATCGTACCGCCCAGGTTCAAAACCGATACGTATCGGGCAATACGTATCGGTATCGGACGATTTTTTGACCCATGGTGACAAATTAATTTCGATATATTTCGAATTGATTTCAATACCTATCAGAAAAAAATTGGGAAAGTTTCGGGGATTAAAAATATATATAAAATATTTTTAATATTTTTTAAAAAAATTACTACAATATATACTAAATTACTAACATATTTAAAATAAAATTTTAAAACTAAAAATTTTAAACATAAAAACATATCGAAATTCACCGAAATTTTTCGAAATTTCACCGAAAAATACCAAAATTACCGAAATTATCAAAAAATACCAAAATTTTTCCGAAATTTTCGTTTGACCCCCTTTTCGGCGAATTTCGGCGAAATTTGTCACTATGGTCGCAACTGACGACTCTCATTTATAAATCGCAACTCAATTTAATTATGAGGGCTGCTATGTGCACCATACTTTTCCCCGCACAATATCTTTAGTTGCATGCAACTTTTGCTATCTGCACTCAAGTAATAGTTACAATATTTATTTTGTTGTGGCTAATAAAGATGTGAAACATGTATTACTTAGCTCAAGATCTATTATGTAGAAGATCGGGTTGAAACACAATCTCTATAATCTGATTAGAAGGAATCAAAAGTTTTTAAGGGGTCTGGGATGTGGCACATTTAGAAAATGCATGGGCTCAAACAAAGGTACCTTTTATTTTAAGGTTGTCAATAGGGTTAGGCTGGCCCATCACCCCGCTTGGCCTGGCCCTAAAATCGTAGGGGTAGGGCTTAAAAATGAGGTAATAAGGCAAGGGTAGGGCCTCAAAACCAAAAGCCCGCTATCCGTCAGGTCGGGTAAGGGCTTAACAAGTCAAAGCCAGCCCGTAAGCCCGGCCCGACCCGTGCATCACTTTTAGTTATATATTAAATATATTAATATAGTTATATAAAATATATTGTACTATTTAAAATTAAACTACCAAAACAGCACTCAATATTAACATCAAATTTATCAATCGGATAGTTCTAAGGATATTCTAGTAATTTAAATATTTATGAAGAGATATCTTAAGATTTTCTTTTTCTTCATTCGAAATATTTTTCTCTAGCTTTAATAAAAAATATTTATAACGGAAAAAAATTTAGACAAAATACCAATAACCAATGAAGTCCGACCCGAGCCAGCCCCAACCTGCATAAGTTAGGGTTGGGCATATCAAAGCCCACCTATGTTAGGGCCGGGCTAGGGCCTAGCCTTGGCCCCTAGCGTCACGCCCCTAGCTCCCGGCCTCGTTGTTAAGACATGAAAAGTATCACTTTTCACCCCTTAACTTAGCCTCTGTTAGACCCTTAGTCATCTAATAAATATGTGTTAAGTCATTTTTGTAGATAATAAACAGCAGCTGCAATAAAGCCTGAACCCTGTTAAGGAGCTCACTTTTACCCCAGAAGTCTCTCAGAAGGATGAAAGCTGAACCCATACAAGAATTGAACCTCGCGCAGCTTTCACAAGCTTTAAAGGATTCAGAAATTAAGCCTCGTGCAGTCCTCGCGAGTGTCCCAAAACTTCATTTCCAATTGCCCGCACTGTTCTCGCGCAGTTGAGTGACAGAAGGGTTTCAGAATCATACTTCGCGTAGCTCTCGCGAAGCTCAAATATAAATGCTCGCGCAGTCTCGCGTAGCTCAAGAAAGCAGCTCTCAAACCTCGCGCAGTTCACTCAGATCAACTGAGGAGAGAGAGCTCCAGGTATTTCGGCGCGCAACTGTCGCGCAGTGGCCGCGGGATGCAAAACTTCAGAAAAACCTCTCGCGCAATTCAGAGACCAATGCACATCACGTCCTCGCAAAGATCCATTGAGAAACAAATTGCTCGCGCGATTCCCGCGAAGACCAGAGCAATCCAGCGAGGATTCAATGCTCTATCGCGCGACTGCTTCAGCTACAACTAAGACAACCCCGCGACGGCTAGAATTTCAAGCTAATCCAATCTCGCGAAGACCGTGCTATCACGCGACAGTCTTGGAAACCAGTGCTACCTGGCGAGGCTCTGAACTCTAACTCTCCCTCACCTCTACAGAGGACATTCGGGAAACTTCCAATAATTAGGGCACGCATTCCAATGCTCCAAGTTCCGTGCACGTGCCCTGAAGCATCCAAGGGACAATATTAGGCCATGTGGCATCGTTAAAATTAGGGTTTCCTAACCCTAATACGCCGCCAAACTAACTGCTATATAAACCTAAGCCTAGTTTAGGTTTAGGGGACTCTCTGCTTAGAATAGAATTTAGTCTATCTTCTTCTTGCAGTAGCTGCAGATCTCTAGTAAGGTTTAGGTAGTTTTCTTTTTACTTTTTCTTCTCTCTATAGTCCAGCATTTGCTGGCTATGCCTTTGTATGACTATTTGGAAAAGATTACTGGAGTTTCATGATAGGGTGTTTTACTTTTATGGGATTTTTGTGAGTTGTTCTGTACAAGACTGTTATCTTGAGATCCTCCATTGCTAGGACGTATTGCAAGCAATGGAGGACTGATTTTATGATTTATTCATATCCAAGTGAGTTGTGTCTGGGCTAACATGCTCCCATACAGGCCTAGCCCCACCACAAGACCCACTAGATCTGAAGGCCCCATGGGAGCAATGAGCTTTTGTAGCCTTGTGAACATGGTGGTGGCAGCAAAGTTTCTTGTTCTATCTTGAGCTTTGTGAGGAGGATAGCCTCTGGGATAGTCTATGACCATTTAAGTGGACAGGTTATAGCCTTAGGGTGAAGCCAACCCACAGACTCAAGACGGATTATTCTTCTCTGCACTTGTGCTTGTAGCCCTGTGAGAGATTGTGCTGAGACAAACTCCCCTGTATGTGTATAGACCCGCCATCAGATGGCAGATCTGGTTTGGTTATAGAGATTGTAGGCTTGCGACTGGACCACTGCAGTCTCTCTAAAGCGGGCGGTGGATCTAAGGCTGCACTCAAACTCTTGGTTACGTATGCAGGCTAACATGCTCCCATACAGGCCTAGCCCCACACATAGCACTTTAGAGGTTGAGGTTCCCTATGGATTCTTGTGCTTGTAGCCTGGATGAAGTAGTGCCTACAATGATAAACTTGTTCTAACCCATCTCTAGATTGTGGTTCCCCAATTGGATAGTCTGTGACCATTTAAGTGGACAGGTTATAGCCATAAAGGGATTGGATCATGGCACAGAGATGAGTTGGATTCTTTCTCCTCAGTGGTGATAATGTAGCCATTGGACAGGACTTCTATAGTAGCAGATCTGAATCTGAGTCATGAAACCCATCAGATCTGACCCTAATAGCATACTTCTCACCCTTTTATATTTATTTCCTCACTCCATCTTCTTTCTTAACCCTTTCTATAGTTTAGACATTAGGATACCGTAGAATTTAGATTTTAGTGATCCTAAATCCCCTTCCATTTAGGATTACCAGATATATAGTCATATCTGGAGGGCCTACTAAAGATGGCTCCCTTGGAGCTTAAGATCAACTTCCCTGTGGGACAAACTCTTACTTATCAAACCTTGCTACAACAGGCCCTGTATCTTGCAGGATTGTGCATATTTTAGGCTCGCTGCTCTGCCATTTTCAATCCACCTTTTATTTATTTCGTTCACCCCATTCTTATCACTGTCTTCAATAAAGTCAGTAGCAAGCACCTAAAAATAGCCTAACAAGTTTTTGGCGTCGTTGCCGGGGATATTGATCTTTTAGTAGACTCTAGATTTTTTATTCTTTATTCTTTGGTAGCTGTACTTGTGAATAATTGATACTGCTGATTTACATTTGAAATTTTTCTTGCAGATTTGGACCGTAGCAGAGAAGGAGAGTAGAATTGCACTGGGAGTCTAGCTACCTCTGTTTGCACTTCTCTAACCCTCAAAACTCAGTCTATTTCTCATTTAAAGATTCCATAGCATAGCAGTTGATTAGGATAGTTGCAATTTTTATTAAGTGCAATGTGCCTGCAAATAGTCTTCCCTGCTGTTGGTGTGTGTGCATGTTAGGAAGGAGATCCCTCAGTCCTACATTAGAGCCTTCTAACCCTGAGATAGAAAGGGGTAGAAGACCGAGAAGGCATAGACACACCACTGTTGAGCCCCCTATTGAAATTGAGATAGCAGTTATGGGTGAAGAACAACCTAGAACATTGAAGGAATTGAATGCTCCGGATGATTACAATTCTCCATTCAGCATCCAATTCCCTGATGTTCAAGGAAACTACGAAATCAAAACTTCCATCATCCAAATGCTTCCCTCTTTCCATGGGCTTAGCAAGGAAGACCCTTACAAGCACATTGACCAGTTCTTGGCCCTGTGCACGACATTCTCCATTGCTGGTTTGGGACCAGAAGCCACTAGGTTAAGGCTCTTTCCTTTCTCTCTAAAGGACAGGGCCATGACCTGGTTATCTACTCTCCCAAACAACAGCATCACCTCCTAGAAAGACCTCTAAACAAGATTTCTGTCTAAATTTTTCCCAGAGACCAAGACCAGCCAGTTGAGGAAAGGCATACTTTCTTTTGCCCAATCCCCAACTGAAGATTTTAACTAGTGCTGGGATAGATTTAAAGAGATGCTCAAATAATGTCCCCACCACAAGATCCCTACTGGCAGCTTGTCCAGAGCTTCTATAATGGGATTGATGAGAAAAGCAGAGACATGGTAGATGCCTCTTGTGGTGGAACATACATGCATAAAATAGCTAATGAGGCATAGGACTTGTTCGAGGTCATAAGTGAAAATGCTTTTCAGAAGATGTCCTCTTCTAGAACTGTTCAAGAACCATCTCCTAAGCTGGGGGTGGCTGAGACTTCTAAAGAAAAAATGTATGAAGTTAGGAGAAATGATTATCTGAGAATGCAGATGGCCAATCTTACTGAAAGATTTGATAAACTTTTGACTGTGGTGCAGCCCAGAATGGTTGCGCAAGTGATGGAGGCATGTTTGATATGCCAATCTCCACAACACACAGTAGAAGAATGCCCATCTGCAGGGCAATACCCTGAGTTTGTAATGGAACAGGCTGTTGCTACCCAATCTTTTGGACAACAACAATCGGGTGGCTACAATAGACAACCCTATGGATACCAACACCAAAATGCTGGTTACCAATGGAGAGACACCCAAATTTGAGGTGGAGGCAAGACAATTATATGCAGCCACAACAGATGTTGGCCTTACCTCAAAGGCCATAGCAGCAGTTTATCCAGGGTTATGCCTAAAGGTCGAATTTCCAACAATAACAGCCCCAGCAACAAAATCAATTGATAGTTCCCCCACCTCAGCCCCGAAGTGCTTCTTTTGAGGATTAGGTTTTGGCCCAATTGCAAAGCCTTGGACCCTTAAATCAGATTGTGACTTCTCACAGTCAAAGCATTAAGAAAATAGAAGAGCAGCTTAGCCAAATAGCCAATGCTCTGGCTAAAAGAGAGGAGGGCAGGTTGCCAAGCCAACCAATTGCCAACCCTAAGGGCCAGTATTCCATCGGAGAAGGCTCCTCCAATTTTGAGGGGCCAATGCCATAACTTCCCTAAGGTCTGGTAGGATGGTAGACAACCAGGTGGGAAAGGAACAAGGAGAGGTCTATCCTAAGGAAATGTCATGTGAAAGTGATAAGGATTTAGTTAAGACACAGAGTCAAGAACTGCCTGCTGCCCTTCAACAAGGAAAAAATAACGAGGTTGTAGTTGAGCCTCAGCAGGAGATAAAAATAGAAAAAGGAAAAAAACAAAAGTTCAGTCATGGGCTTGCAACTGAGGAACCAGCAGTACCTCAGCTGCCATTTCCTCAAGCTTTGAGTGGCCCTGCCCCTTTTGATAAGGGTCAGGCACAGATCGAGGAAATGATGGAAACCTTTAAGCATGTCAAGATAAATTTACCCCTGCTTAATGCAATCTGACAGGTCCCAGCCTATGCGAAGTTTCTAAAAGACCTCTGTACTCAAAAAAGGAAGGCCATAGGCCATTTGTCCAAGAAGGTCTTTGCAACTGATACAGTGAATTCTGTATTAACCATGACAATACCTGAGAAGTTGCAAGACCCAGGGATACCCACTATTCCCTGTATTATTGGTGACCACACTATTGGAAGGGCCCTTTTGGACCTTGGAGCCAGTGTTAACCTGCTGCCATACAGTGTATATCAGCAGTTGGGTTTGGGGGAGCTGAAGCCCACCCCCATTATTCTATTGATGGTTGATAGGTCCGAGAGGAAACCCATGGGAGTGGTAGAGGATGTCCTAGTGGGGGTAGACAAGTTCTTCTATCCTGCAGACTTCCTTGTCTTGGACATGAGAACGCAACAAGAGTACATCTCGATGACATTGATAGCAGACCATTCTTGGCCATTGCCAATGCATGCATTCAATGCAGGTCTGAGATCATGGAGGTCACTTTCGGACATATGAAAGTTGAGCTTAATGTGTACAATAGTGCAAAGTACCCTCAGCTGGACAATGAGGAATGTTTTGCAGTGGATGTACTAGAAGAAATTGTTGAAGAAGAACTGCACACTCTGCTGAAGTAGAGCAACATTGCCACTGATTTAACTGAAGTTTGGAACTTGGTGGAGGAAGGAAGCCTAGCTTTAATGCCAGAAGACGCACCCCTAGTGAAGTCTTCTATGGGCTTAGTACAACATTCCAATTGGAAACCTACATTGCTGCCCCTTCCTCCATCCAACAATACACCAATCCTGCCATCCATACAACAAGCCCCTGATCTTGAGCTCAAGAAGCTGCCAGAGACATTAAAATATGCTTTCCTCGAGAAAGAAGAGAAACTTCCTGTGATTATCTCCTCTTCTCTTACCAGTGAGCAAGAGGTGGAGTTGCTAATTGTTTTGAGGAAGCACAAGAAAGCAATAGGCTGGACCATTGCTGATCTAGGAGGAATTGATGCATCAATCTATATGCATAGGATTCATCTAGAGGAGGACTCAACACCCTCCAGGGAAATGCGGAGGAAATTTAATCCTCACATGCAAGAGGTAGTTCTGAAAGAAATCATTAAGTTGCTGGATGCTGGGGTAATTTACCCCATCTCTGATTCTGAATGGGTGGCACCAATCCAGGTGGTACCCAAGAAATCTGGCATAACACTGATCAAAACTGACTCTGGAGAGTTGAGACCAGCTAGGGAGACCACTGGCTGGCGAGTTTGCATCAATTATCGAAAACTCAACTCCAAGACCAGAAAAGACCACTTCCCTCTCCCTTTTATTGATCAAATTTTGGACAAGTTGGCTGGGAAGGCTTTTCATTGTTTTCTTGATGGGTACTCAGGGTACAATCAGATCCCTGTGCACCCCCTTGGTCAAGAGAAAACTACATTTACTTGTCCGTTTGGCACCTTTGCTTACAGAAGGATGCCTTTTGGACTGTGTAATGCCTCAGCCACCTTTCAGAGGTGTATCTATGCCATTTTTTCTGATATGATTGATAAATTCTTAGAAATTTTCATGGATGACTTTTCGGTCTATGGGGATAGCTTTGACCAATGTCTACAACACCTCCATCAAGTCCTACAATGATGTGAAGAGACCAATTTGGTCTTAAGTTGGGAGAAGAGCCACTTCATGGTAACACAAGGAATTGTGTTGGGCCATGTAGTCTCTAAAGATGGAATTGAGGTAGACAAGGCCAAAGTTGACCTCATTAAAAATCTGCCCCCTCCAAGAACAATCAAGAAAATCAGATCCTTCCTTGGCCATGCTGGATTCTACAGGAGGTTTATCAAAGACTTCAGCAAAATTGCTAAGCCATTGTGTCACCTGCTCTGCCAGGATGTGCCCTTTGACTTCTCTCAAATGTCCAAGGCCTTTGAAACTTTGAAAATTTGCCTCACTTCTGCCCCTGTACTCCAAACACCTAACTATACCCTGCCCTTTGAGTTGATGTGTGATGCATCTGACTTGGCTATAGGTGTTGTCTTGGGCCATAGAAAGGATAAGCTGCCTGTGGTCATTGTATATCTCAGCAAATCACTTGCTGAAGCTCAACTGAACTACACAACCACTGAGAAAGAGCTTTTGGCAATGGTTTTTGCTGTGGACAAGTTTAGACCTTACCTACTTGGGTCTAAAACTGTCATCTTCACTGACCACTCAGCATTAAAGTACCTACTGTCCAAGAAGGATGCAAAGCCCAGATTGATTTGATGGATACTCCTATTGCAGGAGTTTGACATCGAAATCAAAGACAAGAAAGGTGTAGAAAATGTGGTGGCTGACCACTTGTCCAGAATTATGTTGGAGAAAGGTGTTGATGACCTCACTACAAATGATGTATTCCCGGATGAGCAATTGTTTGCCACCCAATCTTTAGCTCCTTGGTATGCACATATTGTCAATTATCTAGTTATCGACAAGATCTCTTCCCATTGGAAAAAAATGGATAAAGACCTATTTTTCTCACAGGTCCAATTCTTTTTCTGAGAGGAACCTTGCTTGTACAAGTATTGTGCAGATCAAATTATTCGGAAATGTGTTCCCAAAAGTGATATCCCCAGTATTCTGGCCATGTGCCATGAAAATGCATGTGGGGGTCACTTTAGTGGGAGAAAAATAGCTGACAAAGTGTTGCAGTGCAGTTTCTATTGGCCTTCTCTTTTCAGAGATGCCTATACACACTGCAAGGCCTGTGAAAGATGTCAGAAACTAGGGGGGCTGTCTAAACGAAATTCAATGCCTTTACAGCCCATCCTTGTTGTAGAACTGTTTGATGTGTGGGCTATTGATTTTATGGGCCCCTTTCCTCCTTCAAATGGTTTTCATTTTATCTTAGTAGCAGTGGACTATGTTTCCAAATGGGTAGAAGCCTTTTCCACAAGAACTAATGATAATCAGGTGGTCCTCAAGTTCATAAAGCAAAATATCTTCTCCATATTTGGTACCCCTAGAGCCATTATCAGTGATGGGGGGAGCCATTTTTGCAACAGAAATTTCGAGAGCTTACTCAAGAAATATTCTGTCACCCATAGGATTGCTACTCCCTACCACCCACAAACCAGTGGGCAAGTTGAAATTTCAAATAGGGAGATCAAGCATATCCTTGAGAAGACTGTGAGGACTGATAGGAAGGATTGGGCTGACAAGCTTAATGATGCACTGTGGGCTTATAGGACTGCCTATAAGACCCCCATCGGTATGTCCCCTTTCAGACTGATCTATGGCAAGGCCTGTCATCTCCCAGTGGAGTTAGAACATAAGGCCTATTGGGCCATCAAATATTTAAATCTAGATCTAACTTCTGCTGGTCATCACAGGTTGCTGCAGCTATCGGAATTAGAAGAACTAAGGATGGATGCATATGCCAATGCAAGGATCTACAAAGAAAGGTCCAAAGCTTTCTTTGACAAAGGGCTGTTGAGAAAGAGTTTCACTGCTGGTGATAAGGTTTGGTTGTTTAACTCCAAACTTAAATTTTTTCCAGGCAAATTGAAATCTAGATGGAAAGGTCCTTATATTGTCATGCATGTTTCCCCATCTGGTGCTGTGGAAATCAAGGACCCTAAGTCTGGGAGACTCTTGAAGGTGAATGGTCAGAGGCTTAAGCCTTGTTTTGAAAAACCTGCCGACTTTTTCGACACCATTCACTGTCAAGGGGATCCTTCTTCAAACTGATTCCACAGGTGTGTCATTACTGTAGCATATGCACTTAGTTTTTGGTTGATTTATCTTGCTTTCTGTAGTTTCTATTTTTTAGCATATGCACCTACTAATTTCTGAATTTCAAACCCCTTTTTCAACCTTCCAATTCTTTTTATAGCCCAATACCATAAGCCATATTACAACCCAGTTAAAGCCCTTGTGATCCAAAGTTGAATGAGTTGTCATGTGGAGATAATGAGTTGTCCAATCTATGGTAAAAATCTACCAATGATGCCAGAACTTGAATACTATGCCTATGCTCGTGCTTACAGACCCATTTGGGCGATGTAAATGCTCTTGAGCTTGAGAGACAATGAAACCCTCAAACGTTCTTTGTGAGAGTATGCCCTAGAGAGTTTTGGGTCTGATATTGAATGTATTGGGCATGACCTACAACCTAATTTTTAATTTAATGATGAGCTCAGTGCTAACACACATGTGTAGTTTCCCTGTTGTGAACTGATTGGAAATGCTGTGCTACCATGGGAAGTTTTTGATCTGTGCAGACAATGCATTTAAATTTCTTATATTTTTACTGATTCAGGGGTGAACTGATGCTCTATTTTTTGACAGCTGACTTGAATCTTGCACTTCTGCTAACTGTTTTATTGAGAAGTTTGTAGGTATCTTCACTAAAAACCCTCAGGAGACTTCACTCCTCTACTAGGGATCACCTAGGGGTTTAAAAGGCTTGGTACATATGCTAAATGTATCTGTGCTCCCTACGAAAGTGGCAGTTAATTTCTGTAGATTTTTAGTGTAGCTTTGCTAAGGGACTAGCAAAGATTAGGTTTGGGGGTGTGTTAAGACATGAAAAGTACCACTTTTCACCCCTTAACTTAGCCTCTGTTAGACCCTTAGCCATCTAATAAATGTGTGTTAAGTCATTTCTGTAGATAATAAACAGTAGCTGCAATAAGGCCTGAACCCCATTAAGGAGCCCACTTTTGCCCCAGAAGTCTCTTAGAAGGATGAAAGCTGAACCCAGACAAGAATTGAACCTCGTGCAGCTTTCACAAGCTTTAAAGGATTCAGAAATTAAGTCTTGTGCAGTCCTCGCGAGTTTCCCAAAACTTCATTTCTAATTGCCCGCACTATTCTCATGCAGTTGAGTGACAGAGGGGCTTCAGAATCATACTTCGCGTAGCTCTCGCGAAGCTCAAATATAAATGCTCGCGCAGTCTCGCGCAGCTCAAGAAAGCAGCTCTCAAACCTCGCACAGTTCACTCAGATCAACTGAGGAGAGAGAGCTCCAGGTATTTTGACGTGCAGCTGTCACGCAGTGGCCGCGGGATCCAAAACTTCATAAAAACCTCTCGCGCAATTCAGAGACCAATGCACATCACGTCCTTGTGAGGATCCTCACGAAGATCCATTGAGAAACAAATTGCTCGCGCGATTCCCGCGCCATTCAGAAGGAAAGTGCAAGCCGGCGAAGACCAGAGCAATCCAACGAGGATTCAATGCTCTATCGCGCGACTGGTTCAGCTGCAACTAAGACAACCCCGCGACGGCTAGAAATTCAATCTAATCTAATCTCACGAAGACCGTGCTACCACGTGACAGTCTTGGAAACCAATGCTACCTGGCGAGGCTCTGAACTCTAACTCTCCTCACCTCTGCAGAGGACATTCTGAAAACTTCCAGCAATTAGGGCACGCATTCCAACGCTCCAAGTTCCATGCACGTGCCTCGAGGCATCCAAGGGATAATATTAGGCCATGTGGCATCGTTAAAATTATAACCTTAATGCACCACCAAACTAACTGTTATATAAACCTAAGCCTGGTTTAGGTTTAGGGGACTCTCTGCTTAGAATAGAATTTAGTCTATCTTCTTCTTGCAGTAGCTGCAGATCTCTAGTAAGGTTTAGGTAGTTTTTTTTTACTTTTTCTTCTCTCCATAGTCCAGCATTTGCTGGCTATGCCTTTGTATGACTATTTGGAAAAGATTACTGGAGTTTCATGATAGGGTGTTTTACTTTTATGGGATTTTTGTGAGTTATTCTGTACAAGGCTGTTATCTTGAGATCCTCCATTGCTAGGACGTATTGCAAGCAATGGAGGACGGATTTTATGATTTATTCAGATCCAAGTGAGCTGTGTGTCTGGGCTAACATGCTCCCATACAGGCCTAGCCCCACCACAGGACCCACTAGATCTGAAGTCCCCATGGGAGCAATGAGCTTTTATAGCCTTGTAAACATGGTGGTGGCAGCAATGTTTCTTGTTCTATCTTGAGCTTTGTGTGGAGGATAGCCTCTGGGATAGTCTATGACCATTTAAGTGGACAGGTTATAGCCTTAGGATGAAGCCAACCCACAAACTCAAGACGGATTATTCTTCTCTGCACTTGTGCTTGTAGCCCTGTGAGAGATTGTGCTGAGACAAACTCCCCTGTATGTGTATAGACCCGCCATCAGATGACAAATCTGGTTTGGTTATAGAGATTGTAGGCTTGCGACTGGACCACTGCAGTCTCTCTAAAGCAGTGGACAGCTGGATCTAAGGCTACACTCAAACTCTTGCTGGTTCTATGTATCTGGGCTAACATGCTCCCATACAGGCCTAGCCCCACACATAGCACTTTAGAGGTTGAGGTTCCCTATGGATTCTTATGCTTATAGCCTGGATGAAGTAGTGCCTACAATGATAAACTTGTTCTAACCCATCTCTGGATTGTTGTTCCCCAATTGGATAGTCTGTGACCATTTAAGTGGACAGGTTATAGCCATAATTAGATCATGACACAGAGATGAGTTGGATTCTTTCTCCTCAGTGGTGATAATGTAGCCATTGGACAGGACTTCTATAGTAGCAGATCTGAATCTGAGTCATGAAACTCATCAGATCTGAACCTAATAGCATACTTCTCACCCTTTTATATTTATTTCCTCACTCCATCTTCTTTCTTAACCCTTTCTATAGTTTAGACATTAGGATACCGTAGAATTTAGATTTTAGTGACCCTAAATCCCCTTCCATTTAGGGTTGCCAGATCTGTAGTCAGATCTGGAGGGCCTACTAAAGATGGCTCCCTTGGAGCTTAAGATCAACTTCCCTGTGGGACAAACTCTTACTTATCAAAACTTGCTACAACAGGCCCTGTATCTTGCAGGATTGTGCATATTTTAGGCTTGCTGCTCTGCCATTTTCAATCCACCTTTTATTCATTTTCATTCACCCCATTCTTATCACTGTCTTCAATAAAGTCGGTAGCAAGCACCTAAAAATAGCCTAACACTCGTGCGTCGAGGGACTCTTGCGCTCGCTCGCCCTGCTCCGTGAGCTAGTTGGCGCGACACACCATCAAAAATCTATCAATCTATTTATTTATTTATTTACAAAAGAATCCCAATCATGATAACTTGATCAAATAATCAGTCAAATTTTTTCTTATTTTAGGAAATTGGATAAACTTTTAAAAAATCGTTGACTTACTGCATAAAGGTAAGTAAATCAAGAGACAACTTTTTCTAAAATTCAAAATACTATTCACATTCAAGAAAAGAGTCCAGTTACAAAAATTCAAACATTAAAATCAAACTAGCCTAAAACCAACTAGACAAACAAAAGAAGATCTAAAAAGACAACACGTGATCCGATCACATGCATGTGTGTTGCTAGTTATATAGGCAAAATGAGCTAGAAACTGTCAGCTCGGTAAACACTTATGGATATTTTCCTCCAATCCGCACCTTAACCCTGGCTGGATGGCTGTTGACCTAGCTCTGAAATTTTTGGGTCATAAAGCAACCGGAAGCGGTAAAGCTTAATAAAATCATAATCAATGGTGAAGCACAATAGTTGATAAAGTTTGTAATGTGTTTCTTAATTTACGCAGTTTAGTTCTAAGAGGTTAACAATCAATATCAGAGCAAACATTTAAATGTTACAAGTCATACAATCTAAAATCCAAAAGAGCAATGTAGCAGTACACAATCAATATGAAGGCACAACAACGATAATGATAGGTGAATCACAAATAATAGGTGAAAGTCCACAACTAAGCATGATATTATCAACTAAATTACAACTAATAGTTAAGAGTCCACAATTAAGCATGGCAATATTAATTAAATTACAACTACCAGTAATAGTTTTACGAGCTTGATCTTAACAATTAGATGAAAATATAGGAGGATTTATTAATGACCATAGCTTTCTTAAGAATTTCTAAGATGGCTTATAAATTAAATTATTTTAAAGTTTAATAGAGTTTTAAGGGTGAAAGTGTAATTATAGGATGTTTATTAAGAATTTTATTAATTGCAATGTGATACTAATACCAATCATGGTCCAAAATCAAATTCAAATGTCAATATAGTGCAAACAAAGGCTGACACTCTTCGTCATTTAGTCAATCAGGACAAGGATCAATGACCATGTTGGTCTAATGAGACCCAATCTTCTACTAACATTTCTAACTCTTTGAATACGAGTTGCTCTTGCGAGCCTCTTCGTAAGAACAATGGTTAGCATAAGAGGTTCAAATGTTCAAAATCAATATCTTCACTTTCAAATTTTAATATTCGATGTTCAATATTCCGAATGCAAAGTTCAAATTCAAGTAATCAGTGTTAAGTGATCAAAATTTCATATTCAGTATTTACTGATCAAAGTTCAAAGTTCAGTATTCACAATTTATTAGATCAAGGTTCAAAATTCAATATTCACAATTTACTGTTCAAAGTTAAAAATTCAGCATTCACAGTTTACTTATCAAGTTCAAAATTTAGTATTCATAATTTACTGATCACAATTCAAAATTCAGTATTCAAGATTCAAAGTTTACTGATCACAATTCAAAATTCAATATTCAAGGTTTAAGTTTCATATTCAGTATTCAAAGTTCAAAATTTACTGATCACAGTTCAAAATTCAATATTGAAGGTTCAAGTTCCAAATTCAATATTCAAAGTTTAAAGTTTACTGATCACAGTGCAAAATTCAGTATTTCCAAATTTAAGGTTTCATATTCATTATTCAAAGTTCAAAGTTTATTGATCATAGTTCAAAATTTAGTATTTCCAAATCCAAAGTTTCATATTCACTTGGATTTTATTTGCCAATCATTTTTCAACGTACGATTTGTAGCAAGATTTTCATTTAAAAATCAACCACTATGGTCTCATGATTCAAATCAAATCAAATTACCAATTCTTACCATCATCACATGTCGAAACTCCTTACAAGGAGAGTAGGGATCGGTTTAATTAAAATCGGTCCAATTGTGTAGTAGTTGTGCATCCTTGGAGGACTTATGGTAATTGTCATTCGTTGGGAGCGACATCTCTCATTTCACATGTCTAAGGCCTTCTTGGAAATCGAAAGTTATTGGGTGTAGATAATACAACATAAAAAGACTTATTCTAATATTATCAAGTCTATTTTTGACTTAATAGATCATAACTTATCATATATAGTTAAACCCCATTTATTTAAAAATCTTGAGGATTCGGGTGTAATTTGTCAAAAGTGTGAATCTTTTTTGTTTACTCGTGTGCCATCTCATCTAAGACACACACAGTCCCCTTTCTCAAGACATTAGGTCACAAGCTTATTTTCTTAGATGTAACACCCCCAAATTTTGAACCCGCAAGTACTGACTAAGTGCGCATGCCTGGGACGACACCATGTGCAAGTGTGCAACCTAGAGTCAAAATTTTTAGAAAACAGAAGTTTATGATTAAAACTTATTGAACTAGTTGGGCCGACCATTTGGTCCAACTGATTAGGCCAATTATTTGAACCGACTGTGGGCCTTTTGTAAGTGAGCTAGGGCTTAACTAAAGTGTATAAGCTCCACACCGAACCATAGATCCTTTTAGTGTGATGTAAAACATTTCACTTAGGTATATAGGTTCCACGCCAGAATGAAACAAAATGGATAAGGCTTAACACCCAAATGGGTGTATGTGTTTTAGAGGGAAAAATTGCCTTTTCATATAAAAAACAAAGGCTTCCTTTGGAAGCAATTACCATTTGAAATTGTGAGGGGTTTGGGTTCTAGAGAGAGGAAGAGAGAAAAGAAGAAGAGCTTGAACTTTTTCTCCCATTCATCACGTGTGACCCTTCCATGCGATCGCACCATATGCGATAGATAGGGTGAAGAATAGTGTGTGCTTAAGTGAAGATTCATCGTGGGCTACGTATTGATTCAATTGTGAGTGGAATCGATAAAAGTCACTTCAAAACCCTCCGTGGCCACGAGTCGTGGAAAAGTGCGTGATCGATCAAGGAAAGGTAAGCAATATGTGTTGGTTAGGCTATACTTAGTTATAATAAGCCTTAGAGAAAACATGATTAAAAGTTATAAGTGTATGGGGAAGATTTGAGAAAAAAAATGAGATAAGGAGTAAGAAACTCGTGTTGCTGAGAGTCTATCAAAATCGATCGATCGAAATAAGAACCGATCGATTGATTTTGACAGGACATAAGTATGTGAAGAGTTTTTTTTGAGAAACCGATCGATCGAATTTAAATTCGATCGATCAATTTGAGGAACCGATCGATCGAAATGGAATTTGACCGATCAAAATTTATTGACAAGTTCCATACAAGGTCAACAGGTTTCATGTAAAGTCGACAGGAATGCTGACATGTTTAATTTAATGTCAACAGGTTTCTGAGTAAATCGATCGATCGATTTGGAAATTGATCGATCGATTTAGAAACCGATCGATCGAGTGTGGGACTGATTATACAAACAGAAATGTGTGTGTTTTTCGAAGGAAATCGATCGATCGGATTGAGATTCGATTGATTGATTTAGTCAGATTCTGGCATTTGCCAGTTTTGAGGAAAAAGGTCTTTGTGACTTCCTTTTCTTCATTATTTTTGACACATAAGATATAAATTGATGCGTTCTAGGTTGTGATCAAGAGGACGTGATAGGAATATCACCTTGAGAGGAGGAAGGATTCGTTTTGACTTAAAGTTGAGGTAGGGAAAACTCCGTAACATGTGCATTTGATTACAACTAGCATGGATTTTGTGCTGTGATAGAAATATGTGTGATTTATGAAACTTATCATTTATTTAGCATGAATTTCATTCATAGGTTTAAATATCAACAGTGTGTGTGTGTGTGTGTGTATGTGCACTCAGAGTTATATGTGTGTGTGAATCAGGAAGATGTGAATAAGTGTGTGTAAGCTTTGAAACTTTAAACTTATTATATTTATCACAATTCACGGTGATAAACTATAAGTTAAATTTAGCACTTTTATTTAAGGTTCATGAGCAAATATCCAACCGACGCAGCGAGATAGTCGTGACCGCTGCGGCTGGATATCCGTGACCGATAGGGCGGGATATCCATACAATTGTATTTCAGGATGACAAAATATCGATTCATTTTCTACGGATTTGCGGTAAATTTCCTTCGGCACAAGCTTCCCTCATACGAAGGGACTTAGACATCAGACAAATGGTTCATTGAACGACGATGGTGGGTGTTCCCATCGGTATATATACGTGGCTCTCGATGCTATATATGCTCGAGATAGTATTTAAGTGATCAGTTTAAACTTTCCTTTTATTATGAGAATAAGTTTTGAAAGTCATGTGTTTAAACTTTGAAATTTGTATTTGATATCAGTTTTGCTTCAAGTCAAATACCTTTAAATTGTGTCTTTATTTGAAAAGCATGTTCTATTATGTCATAAGTTATATGTGTGATATGATAATATGCATGCTATTAATGTTTCTCTAGTGAGCTTAGATGTTAGCTTATCCCTCTATTATATGTCACAGGTTTAGGTGTATATCAGGATCGGGTACTGGAGAAAGGCACAGGATCTCTCATTTGGAAAATTCTACCCTAGGTAAAGACTTGAACTAGACATGTTTTGGGTTTGTAAGATGAATTTTTGGGATCTTTTGGATTTTGGAGTTGGTATGTCCTATGACTGAATTCAATTCTAAAAGAATTAGTTGGTAAGTATATTTTGGAAGCTACTATTTAGGTGATGGTTTGCCATCACCGGTGGTTTCTTTTGGTCCTTTGTATTAGACGTTAAGTATAAAGTCGAAAGATTTAGATTTGCCTAGTGATATCTAAATTTCTATTTCCGTGTATATATGATATCTGCTTTAATCTCCATGCTTATACGTGGATGTACCAAGTATTTTCTATATTTGGATTGTGAAGTGTGATTCGACAGTCCGATTTTCCCTGAGTTTAAGAAGTAAGAAAGAAAAAAAATATATTGTATAGGATTTTGTGGAAACGGGAAAATCGAGCTAACACTGTTGGTATCAGACCTTAGGTGTTAGGTCTTATTGGGACTCAAGACTATGACAGTAGATCCTATCAGGGCATAGGAGACCCAACTATGACTCTGTCACAGTTGGTAAAATCTTAAGCTTTAGGTCTTCTAGGGACTCAAAGCTGTGGCAGTAGGCTCTGTTTAGAACATGGGTTGTGGATCTTCACGATCACTTGTGGTGGAGATACTTGCTGATCGTGATAGAAGAAGGGCTATAATAGACGAGTTAAGTTTTAGGTTTTTGTCAGAACATAGGGTCATGAGGATCACAATCACTAGTAATTGAAACCTTTGTTTCATTTTGACAAATCACTATGGCACCACGTAAAAGAGCAAAAATCATAAGCACCAGAGAAAATGATCACAAGCAAAATAGGCAGTTGTTGGAGTTGATGATCAACACGGTGGCCCAACAGACCGCATTAATTACTCATGGCAATGTTACGAGACATGGCTCATACTTCTCCATCCGCACCAATTGAGTCATGCCCAAGGTGTAGAGAGCGGCACCTGGCAAAGAACTATAGATGCTCCATAGGTGTGTGTTTCAAGTGTGGGCGAATGGGACACCAGATAAGAGATTGTTCCGCAATGAAAAAAGTGGCAACACTTTGGCAACAACACACGATACCTCTCGATCCATCGTTCGGGATCATGCCCTTGTCATCTCTGCACAGAATGATCTGGCTGCCAGAGGGATTGTCCACGTACCCTCTCACTCTTCAGATCAGACAGCAGCTAGAGTTTTAGCGGTGCAACAGACCTTATGTATCTCCACATCTACACCGATTGATACATGCGCACGGTGTGTAAAGCATCATAAAATGGAGAAATGTCGATTAGCTTGGGCACATGATTTAAATGAGGTGAGAAAGGACACCTGGTGAAGAATTGTCCTAATACGCATCAAGGGCAGACAACATCAACGCCTACTCCCAGACCAATTCTCCCTACAACTCAAGGTCCTCCCAGTGAAGCGTTGATATAAGATGCCCAGGTGGTAAATGAAGTCCTCCAAGGTATAGATTCATTATTGATTGTCAAAGATTTTCCTTTAATTATAAGATGATGACTGCCCTTAGAATTCATGTTTGCTTTTGGCACTTGAAGAACAACATGACACCATCATACGTGTACCTAATTAAATCACCTACATGGCAAAAACATATTTCAAGTTCAAAGGTTTAACTACGTAGGTTATAGATAGGATGAGGTTTGAACCGAGACTTGTACATAAATTGATACTTAATCGGGCAGAATCATGATTCTCTTCGTTCAAACTAATGAATCATGAGTGATTAGTGTTCGGAAGCACTCCTTCCAACCTTGCGTGTAGTTGTTAATCACTACAGTTTTATGGGAAAATCCTTAGGGATTTGGGGAAATTTAAAATAATCATGTTAGTAGTTAACATAAGATACGGACGATTCAATTAAGGACTTCAGCCTTGATTTGAGGAGAAATAGATTTCTTCGGGACTTCTCAATCCTTATTGAATTGGTTGTCACTACTGCAACTTTAGACTTTGTTCCCCCATTATAGATTGTGCAGTTTTCATCACGTTTAATCCATAACTGATGGTTGTGGATCCATAAAGACGACATTTAGACTGAGTTATTATATTAATTGTGTTGAGAATTGTACACATGAAAAGATGATTAATCTTGACCTAACATGTATGTCCGACCTATTGATTGTATAGGAATAATTTAAGGCATAAATTTTAGAATTACAAGATCATTGTGATAGATTTTAAATAAGCTCATTTTGGTGATAACTGCATACCTTTACGGACATAGGTGATGGTGAACGTTGGTATGCTTGCAGTTGATAGTTAAAACAATTTTACTCTATGAATATAGTATATCCAATCGATAATTTTGAATTTTGGTGGGCGCTACACCTTTAGACTAATGGTTACGAATATTAGTTCATGTTTAAAATCTTAGTGATTATTAGTTCATGGTAAAAATCTTTATGATTATATTGATTGTACAACTGTATTAAATGTGCTAGGTAATGGTTGTTGGAATCCCCAATTTACCGTGAGTGTATATTCAGCTTTGTGGATGCGTTGTTATGATGAGTGCAGTCATGGTTTCAAGTTTATCTATGGTAATGGCTAGTTGGGCTATGTAAAATTCTATGTATCCGAAATCTGGGGGTCACTATTAGCAATAAAAATTTGGTTGTGGAAATGATGCATTGTCACTAATGGTTAGCATCGTTGTAGTGATGATATGTTGAGTTAGTAGTAAATTTGTAAGTGCTTAATGGTATGGTTGATCCTGTTTATAGTTTCAATTCTGGTTTAATGGTTCTAATATCAATATATCTTTCCTTGTGGATATGTCCTTAGCAACTCCTTAAAGAGATACTTCGTTAAATTGTGAACGTGGTGCTTCGTCATTACTTGTGCATGAGTTGACTAATCTATCCCTTCACTCTTGAGTGAGCACCGGTTTGATTAGTGAAAGATGGATATCCTTAGTGTAAAGCTTAGCAAATAGATTTTTTACCAGTTTGAGGTCAATCTTCATACAATGTGTTGTAGCAAATCTCCATTCAACTCTGAGGCTTTGATCGTGTGTCTAATTCTAATTCGTTGCAGCATTTGTTGTGTGTAATTTGAGTTTCACAAATGATTACTATATTGGATAACCAAACGTCATGTCGTGAAATTTCGAGGACGAAAATTCCTTTAAGGTGAGGAGATTGAGATAATCCTGGTTTAGAGGATGTTAAATCTTGATGAGGATACCCATATGGGTGGTACCGAGAGATAGCTACGGACCTTGGATTGATTTTGAATAATGGTAACTTTTGAATATTGGTAACTTTTGGATGTATATGGTTTTGAATTAACACATAAATATGTGGATGGATGGTTAAAATTTTCAATATGACTAGTCTTAGATAATTCTAAATGATGGAATGTGAAGGACTTTAGATCATTATAGAATAGAATTTGTACTCATTTAAGTAGATTTTAGATGTGTGGGTTTTCAATGGGCAAATATATGGATTTTATGTAGGTAAGTATGTAGATGTGTATGTGTGGGTTGTAGAGGGATTTTTCGTGCAATGTTCACCTTCGATGTGGCTAATTTCACAAATTATGGATGTGAATATTAATCGTGGATATGTCTATGTGTGTTCGTGTAAGGTGTGAGTATTTGAACTTTTGCTTTATGTGGTTTTCGGATCAAGATTTGGACATCTTCCAATTTATGTGAGTTCTACTTACATCAATTTTCAAGGATGAAAATTCTTTAAGGAGGGAAGAATGTAACTTCCCCAAATTTTAAACCTGAATGTACTGACTAAGTGCGCATGCTTGGGACGACACCCTGTGCGAGTGTGCAACCTAGAGTCAAAATTTCTGGAAAACAGAAGTTTATTAATGATTAAAACTTATTGAACTGGTTGGGCTGACCATTTGGGCCAACTGATTGGGCCAATTATTTTAGCCGACTGTGAGCCTTTGGTAAGTGAGCTAAGGCTTAACTAAAGTGTATGAGCTCCACACCGAACCAGAGACCCTCTTAGTATGATGTAAAACACTTGACTTAGGTATATAGGTTCCACGCCCGAATGAAACAAAATGGATAAGGTTTAACACCCAAATGAGTGTATGTGTTTCATAGGGGAAAATTTCCATTTTATATAAAAAGCAAAGGCTTCCTTTGGAAGCAATTACTGTTTAAAATTGTGAGGGGTTTGGGTTCTAGAGAGAGGAAGAGAGAAAAGAAGAAGAGCTTGAACTTTTTCTCCCATTCATCCCTTCCGTGCGATCGCACCATATGCAATAGATAGGGTGAAGAATAGTGTGTGCTTAAGTGGAGATTCATTGTGGGCTTTGTGTCGATTCAATTGTGAGAGGAATCGATAAAAATCACTTCAAAACCTTCTGTGGCCACAATTCTTAGAAAAACACGTGATCGATCAAGGGAAAGTAAGCAAAATGTGTTGGTTAGGCTATACTTAGTTATAATAAGCTTTAGAGAAAGCATGATTAAAAGTTATAAGTGTATGGTAAAGATTTGAGAAAAAAATGAGATATGGAAGAAGAAACCCATGCTGCTGAGAGTCTGTCAAAACCAATTGATCGAAATAAGAACCGATCGATTGATTTTGACAGGACATAAGTATGTGAAGAGTTTTTTTTGAGAAACTAACCGATCAAATTTAAATTCGATCGATCGATTTGAGGAACCAATCGATCGATTGATTTGAGGAACTAATCGATCGAAATAGAATTCGATCGATCAAAATTTATTGACAGGCTCCATACAAGGTCGACAGGTTTCATGTAAAGTCGATAGGAATGTCGACAGGTTTAATTCAATGTTAACAGGTTTCTGAGTAAACCGTTCGGTCGATTTAGGAATCGATCGATCGATTCCTAAATCGACCGATCGGGTGTGAGACTAATTATACAAACAGAAATGTGTGTATTTTTCAGAGAAAATCGATCAATCGAAATGTGTTTCGATCGATCAATTTTGGGAACCGATTGATCGGATTGGGATTCGATCGATCGATTTAGTCAGATTCTGGCATTTGTTAGTTTAGAGGAAAAAGGTCTTTGTGACTTCCTTTTCTTCGTCATTTTTGACACATAAGATATAAATTGATATATTCTAAGTTGTGATTAAGAGAACGTGATAGGAATGTCACCTTGAGAGAAGGAATTATTCATTTTGGCTTCAAGTTGAGGTAGGGAAAACTTCGTAACATATGCATTTGATTACAACTAGTATGAATTTTGTGATGTGAAAGAAATATGTGTGATTTGTGAAACTTGTTATTTATTTAGCATGAATTTCATTCATAGTTTTAAATATCAAAAGTGTGTGTATGTGCACTCAGAGGTGTATGTGTGTGTGAAATCAGCCATGTGCGTGTGTGACATCAAGAAGATGTGAACAAGTGTGTGTAAGCTTTGAAACTTCAAACTTATTATATTTACCATAATTTACGATGATAAACTATAAGTTAAGTTTAGCACTTTGATTTATGGTTCATGAGCGAATACCCAACTGACGCGGCGAGATATCCGTGACCGACGCGGTGGGATATCCGTGACTGATACGGCGGGATATCCGTACAATTGTGTCTCGGGACAGCGAAATATTCGTTCATTTCCTATGAATTTGTGGTAAATTTCCTTCAGCACAAGCTTCCCTCATACAAAGGGACTTGGGCATCAGACAAATGGTTCATTGAACGACGATGGTGGATATTCACATCGGTATATATATGCGGCTCTCGATGTTATATATGTTCGAGATAGTATTTAAGCGATCAATTTAAGTTTTTCTTTTATTATGAGAATAAGTTTTGAAAATCATGTGTTTAAACTTTGAAATCTGTATTTGATATCAGTTTTGCTTCAAGTCAAATACCTTTAAATTGTGATCTCTATTTGAAAACCATGTTTGATTATGTCATAAGATATATGTGTGATGTGATAATATACATGCTATTAATGTTTCCCTATTGAGCATAGGTGTTAGCTTATCCCTCGACTATACGTCACAGGTACAAGTGTAGATCAGGATCGGGTACTTGAGAAAGGCACAGGATCTCCCATTTGAGGAATTCTACCCTAGGTGAGGACTTGGACTAGACATGTTTTGGGTTTGTATGATGGATTTTTGGGGTCTTTTGGATTTTAGACTTAGTATGTCCTATGACTGAATTCAGTGCTAAAAGAATTAGTTGGTAAGTATGTTTTGGAAGCCACTGTTTAGGTGATGATTGGCCATCACCGGTGGTTTCTTTTGGTCCGTTGTATTAGATGTTATGTATAAAGTAGAAAGATTTAGATTTGCCTAGTGATATCTAAATTTCCATTTTCGCATATGTATGATATCTGCTTTAATCTCCACTCTTATACGTGAATGTACCAAGTATTTTCTGTATTCGGATTGTGAAATGTGATCCGACGGTCCTATTTTCCCAGAGTTTAAGAAGTAAGAAAGAATAAAAAAATATTATACAGGATTTCATGAAAACGGGAAAATCGGGTTGTCACATCAGATGACTTGGATCTTTTCTAGGCCAAATTAGGGATTAAGAGTGAAGTCTAGTCCCTATCTAGAGTTTTTTCTTCAAAGAGAGTCATAATGTCATGGGTGTCAGTTTGACCTCATGGGCGGCACTAGCAACACGACTTACATGTGTGTGTGATGTGGTACGTGACATTTATTGGGATTTTTATCCTCATTAGGCCACCAATTTGGCCCCTTACTTAAAATTCAAATTCTCACTAGTTCTAAATTTTTCATCACTAAATTGTGAGTGTCCTAATTTGTTGTGGGTGCCATTAACAATGGTGCACTTATTTTTTAGATGGGAAATCTCATACCTATTAATAGCACTTAGTGATCCATTGATTCCTTAGGAATCATAAATTGAGCTTTTGAGCCCAATGGGTCAATACTTATGGAAATTTACAATTTCCCTTGTGAGTGTTCCAAAAGTTTAGCCGGTGCCACTAACACTACCCCATTATCATTATTGGGCCGAGTCTCTGAACCTAAACTCAACCTAATTCGGGCTCATGGGCATGTGGGTCGTGAAGCTCTTAGGGTCTTTAACTTCCCTTTTTGCCTATTCTCTATATGGGCCTTAGCCTTCTTTGAGTCAATATTTTGACTTAGTCAATCGCAACAATTATAGTTTTATTGATCATGGACCATTGACCAGCCTTCAAAATTGTATAATTCAGTCTTGAATATCGGCGTTGCTATGCCATATTTAACTACTAATATTTCTTTTTAATGAATGATATGGTCTACCAAGTTTGAAGGGCAAAAGAGCACAAAAGTGGTTAAAAGAGGAAAGTTAGAAGAAGTCTCAAAACAACGGCAAGAACCAACCAAAATAGTAGAGAGAAAATAAGAGTACCAAGATTTATAGAAAGATCTATAAGAACTAAGGCCTACACCATTGGTATATAAAGGTTCACATCTTTCCAACGAGCTAAGAATCGCCTAATTTCGAGTTGTATATCAAAAGTTATGGAGAAATGAAGAGCACAGAAAAATGCAGGAAATGTAGTCTCA
Organism: Chloranthus sessilifolius; assembly: GCA_021018995.1. Lineage (NCBI taxonomy): Eukaryota > Viridiplantae > Streptophyta > Magnoliopsida > Chloranthales > Chloranthaceae > Chloranthus > Chloranthus sessilifolius. Next base: position 64,610,257 of record CM037586.1, read on the forward strand.
ACCAATCGAGATTGGAACTCGACCAGTCCAAATGCAAATCTGGACCAGTTGAAACCCAACAACAGAATGGGCTTTCTTATACAAATAATTTCGACTGATCGAGCTCCATTCTCGACGGTCGAAGCTGGGATTCTTTGCTTATTTTTAGGCGCAACAATTGGGTTATTCCGAAAATCAAGGCTCCGAGATCTTCTTCCTTCCTAATTTGGTTTAGATTCATTTTAGGATTTGTTTCCTAGTTTAAATCAATGTTCTAAAGTCTTATACATCTATGAATAAGGTCCCTAGGTTTAGGAATAGGGTAGCTTTTATCCTAGGGCTTTTTGCTCATAGTTTTAGGTTTTTTTCTAGGTTTAGTTTAATTTTCAGATTTGTGAGAATTTGTTAGATTGAGGGTTTTGTAATCATCGTTCTATAGTCGATTAAGTGATGATGAAGATCATAGCAATGATGCACGGCTAAAACTTCTTGAAGCTTGGGATCTCTTATACGATCAAAGATAAGTAATTAATTTAATTTTTATTTCTCTTATATTTTGAATTCTATTTTACTAGTACGATAGCATGTTTGAGGTTCAAGTTATACCGAGAACAAGCACAATAAAGGTTTAATCTTGGGTTGTTTAATTCTAATGACCTTATAGGGATTAGGATTAGATTTGATAGGATATTCATCGACGGATTAGGTCTTGTAGCGTAGTTTTGTTGATTGCGTGCAATGATGCTTTGATGTTTAGGTGGCAAGTAATTAGACAGATCATATCCAAGGACTGGTCCGTGATTATGAATAGGATCCAATTATTATACCTAGCTGTAGAGCTTGTAGCTTAGAGTGGGAGTACCTGGAATTCATAATATATTAGGAATAGGATGCGAGTTATTTATGAATATGCAATTAAAGGGATCCCAAGATGTTTTCTCACTATTTTTTAAATCTGTTTTAACTAATTTTCTAGATAACTTAATTAGAATTTTAATTTTATAAAACCCTCTTTAAATAAGGCTATAGTTGAAATAAATGACTAGTCTCTGTTGTTCAACACCCTTGTATTTGCTCGAGTACTTCGAACTTGTGCACTTGCAAGGTTTTAATTTATTTAAGACGACCAGCCATCTATGACCACATTGGTCATCGCTATATCTTACCGTGATCATAACATTGAGGGTTTCATGGAAAGGTCAAGTTTTGACTCAATTATGTTTTTTATAAAGTTTTTTGATAAAGGTATAGACCTTTGTCGGTAAATTGGTCGCCATTTTCGCTTCTGATCGAATTTTTAGGTGATTCCAAAATTCAGTGAAAGAGGACCGACAGTCCTAACTTTATCAGGTGATGGCATCCAAAAAATACGATCAGCGCTGATTGAGACCATTAATTTACAGTATGCAACAAATTCATTATTGATCCTCATACCAAATTTTGAGGCCTCTGGTAATAGGGTCGTAACTTTTCATACTGAACTCCAAATCGGCCAAATAAGAGCATGTTGGAAAGCTCTCAAGCTCAACTTTATGTTCTCTGAATAATTTTATATCTAATTATGATTGTATAATGATAGAATTGGATCCATCTTATCAGGTATTCAATTCGGACAAAAACTGTGTGCCACTTGACTAAATTCTGCACTTTTGGTTTTCGGATTTTCTCCCGATCAAACCTGATGAAATTAAGGAGCAAATTTTGGTATGATGGTCCATCACAGGTTCAAGGGCTATCAAAAATTTGTATACAAATTTTTGGGGAGAATTTTACACATAAAATGACAATCCCAATGCAGGGCAGTTTTCAAGTGCATTTCGGGTGAAATTACACCCACCTGTTCCAAATTTCATTCTAGTCAACTTACATGGAGTTTGACCTTGAAAATTTTCTAGGTCATAGGGGAACCTTTGGTGCATGTATTAGAATTTTTACATATTTTTTTACAAATCATTGTCTTTGGGTTTTATGGTCAGGACAGTGGGTCTTATATCCAAAAACTTAGAATTAACAAATTTAGCAATCAATGGGTGTAGAAGAGGTGCAATATCCCCAATTTTAGGAAACCGCATAAGTCAAATAGGTGTACGTACTGGTGTGGTGTGTGTGATTCACAAGGAAACCAAAGAACTTAACACACACTTAGGTGTGCATGTGCTTCACACCAAATAAGTCAAGTGGATAAGGTAACACACAAAAAGTGTGTGGGTGCTTCATATGGAAGAAAACACTTGAGGATAAGTGTGGGCAGCTTCTCACGCAAGCCTTAGTGGCTTGTTTGTATTTCAAGAAAGTTTTGAGAGCGAGAGAGAGAAGAAGAGATCCGCCGGATTCATGAATTTCGAAGCTCCTAACATTGGCTTTTCTTTTGCGATCTTACCGTAGGAGTGGTTGCCGTCGATTTATGACATTGAGGATGATGGGGTGTGGATTGTGGTCGAATGGCTTTTGAAACCCATTGTGTGTAAAGAGAAGAGAATCGCTTCGATCCTCGCATGACTTCGCTAGATTAGAAGGTAAGAAACCTCAATTCAAAAGTGTTAAAATAGTAGAGTAAGATGTATAGAAATTTTGTGTGATGTGTGGGTAGGATTGACAGAAGAGTCGCGAGAAAAATGATTTCAGAACTTGTGAATCTAAAGAATTTCTGGTTCTCGCGTGCCCGAGCTTCAAAGCTCACTACCGCGAGAAGCCTTCAGAAAGGTTTCTGAGAACCTCGTGTACCTGAGGACCAACTGAAGTGTGAGGCTCCAATGAGCCTCCGTGTCTCGTGCGCCTGAGAGGGATTGGTGCCATGTGACTCGCGCGCTCGATCTTGTACCTCGCGCGGGCGAGATACAGAGTTTGTGTGTTTTGGATAGTTTTCTCGCAAGATTTCTGAAGACTTCGACCGTTAGGCTTCCTTAGACATTTCTAAGGGGTTTTTGGATGATTTGGAATGTAGGTTAAAGTGAAGATTATCCGCGGGAAATCTTGAACAACTTCATGTGATCTTTGCTTTTATTGTGCGAGAATCATGATTGAGGTAGGGACACTTACTAACATTGAATTTAATGTACTTTGCATAGTTGTGTGATGTGATAAGATAATGTGTGATAAGTAATATGTTAAGCCTGTTATGTAAACTCTGAAATTGTACTTTCAAAATAAGCTTGTGAAATATGATTCGAAATGTGATGCTTAAATCATTGTGCGAATTCTAACTTATAGTTTAACACCATGTAAAGTGATTACATTATATTTAGTTTTTAAAATCTAGAATACACACACACTTTCTGGGTCCACACGATCCCTTATGTGCTCTGGTACTGCGGGATATCCGTACATTTCCTACCGGCCAACGGTAAAGCTTCATTCTGCACAAGTATCCTTCCTACGCAGAGGCTTGGGCATCATTAAAAAGGGTTAATTGAACGACGATGGTTAGGGATTCCCATCGGTATTTGTGTGACTTCCGATGCTATATATGCTCAGAAGAAGATTTAAGTTACTGTTTAAGTTATGCCTCAAGTTTTAAAACAAATAATTGAACTGCGTGTGTGTGTTCGAATTTCAACATCATGATATCCTTATGAAAATATAAAATGTGCTTATGAAATCAGTTATGGAATTTATGCTTTGAATATGAGATTTAATACTACTAACGTTTCCCCTATTAAGCTTAGACTGTTATCTCACTCCTCAAGCTCGAGGAGGAAGATTCAGAATCCATTCCGGAGGAGGAGACTGAGCCCCCTCAAAAAGAAATTTTCAAATAGATTGGGAATTGAGAAGGATTAGATTATTTTGTGATTTTGTTTGTCAGGGTTTGGTACATCTAGTCATTTTGTATTGTATTTTGGATTTAAATTCATATATTCAATACTATTTTGTGAACCATAGTTTAGGTGATGGTCGGCCATCACCAGTGGTTTGTTTCAGTTCTTCTGTCCATGTATTCTTGCATGAAATTAGAACCGTCATTTTGATATGTTTTATGTAAAGAATTGGAGGCTTAAATTTTTAGATATGATTACTCTATTTGCTTAGATAGAGAGATACACTTTGTTTTAGTTATGTGTTGGATGTGCCAAGTGTTCCGTTCGGGGATCGTCATTATCGATGATCTGACGGTCCGGGTTTCGTGGTTAGGAAATCTGGGCTGTCACAGTTGGTATCAAAGCTTTGGCTTTTGAAATTTCTGACAAGTTTTAAACTTTGACTAGACGTTTAAGATTTTTTCGAAGTATAGGGACTTTCTGTCAATGAAACTTTTATTTCATTTTAATAGATCAATATGTATGCTAGAGGTAGAGGACGATCGAGAGGCAGTCGTGCACGAAAATTAAGAAGTGGTGATGAGATACCTACTAGTTCCAATAGAATTCTTGTTGGTGAGAGGGCTACTCCTGGAGAAGGAGATCAAAAAAGAGATGAGAGACAAAGAATGGCACAAGCCATGAAGGTTGTGGTCAATGCTATAGCACAACAGACTGCGTTGATGACTGCTAATAATGCCAACAATCATCAACCTCTGCCACCTCAGCAACCTACGCCCTCAACATTCACAAAGTTTAGGAGGATGCGTCCTCCAAGTTTCTCTGGACAAGCAAAACCACTTGAGGTAGAAAAGTGGTGAAATGAGATGGAGAAGATATTTAATGTTCTCCCATGTACGGAAGACGAGAGAGTTAGATGGGCTACTTTCAACCTTGATGGGGAAGCAGACCCATGGTGGAAATTAGTTTCAAGAACAAGGAAGCTAGTAAATCCTGATATGCTGTGGACATGGGAGGAGTTTGTCGAAGAATTCAATAGGGAATATTTCCCTAAGCAGGTCAAGAATCAAATGGAGGTAAAGTTCATCAATTTGGAACAAGGGAAAATGACCGTAAGAGAATACGGAGTTTATGAGACTCTCTAGATTTGCTCAAGAGCACGTGGCCTCAGATTTGATGAAGGCTAAGAAGTTTCAACGTGGCTTAAGGCCAAACATACGTGATAGAATCTCGGTGTTAGAGTTAGAGACGTATAGAGAGGTAATGAGCAAGGCACTAGCTGTCGAGGAGGACATCGATGAGATGTATAAAAGGAGGGATCGACAAAGTAGAGGAAAGGCAACTCCAGGGAGGCCGAGTAATTTTGAACTGGCAAACAAGAGGCCTAAGTTTTCAGTACCGATCTCGAGGCAACCGAGTCAGATGGGTTTGCACCCATCTACAAGGTCTTATCGTCCCCTTGGTCCTACATTTTCATCGGGATCTTCTGTGAATCAAGGTTTTACAAGGACTGCGTCGTCTACTCCACAAGAGACATGTGCTCGTTGTGGAAAATCACATCGGACATCAAAGTGTAGGCGCGGTACGGGGGCATGTTTCAAATGTGGTAAGATGGGCCATGTGATTAAAGATTGCCCAGAGATCAAGAAGGAAGGAACTGCTTCAGCTGTCACACCTAGGCCTATACGATCTTCACGACCTACTGTTCAAGGCCATGCGTATGCTGTCACAGCTGTGGATGCTCAAAAGTCCAATGGCGTCATTCAAGGTAATTTTACCTTGAATTATCAAGCATAGCATAATGTTTTGTTGATAGATCAAAATTTCTAGTTTACATTCAGATTACAATTCATGCGTATTACTACACTTATGTTCTATTAAACACTAAATTAGATTTACATACATGACACGTAGGTACACTGCGATTATATCAAAGTTGTGACATTTGTCACCATGAGGCACGAGTATTAATAGACCCAGGCTCTACATACTCGTTCGTGACTTCACAATTCGTGACTGAATTGAGCGTCATTTCAGAAACTTTAAATTTTATTTTGGCAGTATCAGTTCCTATGGTGAACTTGGTAAGCACGAACAAGTTTTGTCGTTCGATCGTCATTGCAGTTGAGGAACACAAGACGACGACAAATCTCATCTTACTAGATATGTAAGGATTCAACGTGATCCTTGGCATGGATTGGCTATCCGCTTACCATGCGAGCGTCAATTTCCTATGAAAAGTGGTTACTTTTCGCCCTCCAAAGTGAAAGTCATTCAAATTTTGTAGCGTCAAGTCTAACGTAGCACCGTTCATCTCCGCAGTTCGAGCAGAATGTTTGATGAGGAGCGGATGCAATGGATATCTCGTATTTTTGCAAGAGAAATGGGATGAAAAATGGGAGATATCCAATATAAGGATAGCTTGCGATTTTCCAAATGTCTTTTTGAAAGAGCTATCGAGATTGCCTCCTGACCGAGAGGTTGAGTTTGTGATTGACTTAGCCTCAGGAGCAGAGCCAGTATCAAAAGTACCTTATTGGATGACGCCAGCTAATTAAAAGAGTTCAAGGAGCAATTACAGGAACTTTTAGACAAGAGTTTCATAAGACCAAGTGTGTCTGCTTGGAGAGCACCGGTCTTATTTGTGAAGAAAAAGGATGGGGTCGATGAGACTATGCATCGACTATCGTCAGTTGAATAAGCTAATGATCAAGAATCGATATCCTTTATCCAGAATCGATGATCTCTTTGACCAATTATAAGGGACAAAGTTCTTTTCTAAGATCGATTTGAGATCCGATTACCATCAGTTGAAGGTCAAAGCCGAGGATATTCAGAAGACGACATTCAGAATCAGATATAGGCATTACGAGTTCTTAGTGATGCCTTTCGGCTTGACTAATGCACCAACTTCATTCATGGATCTCATGAATAGGGTGTTCAAATGATACTTGCATGGTCATTTTTATGGATGATATACTTATCTATTCGAAAACTGAGGAGGATCATCAACAACATTTGAGAATTGCTCTCTAGACATTACGAGAACTCCAACTATATGCGACGCTAAGCAAGTGCGAATTCTAGCTAGAAGGAAGATTCTTAGGACACGTAGTCTCAGAAGTAGATGTTACAGTTGATCCGACAAAGATCGAGGCTGTTGTAGAATGGGAGCAACTAAAGACTGTGACTGAGATTCGCAGTTTTCTTGGTCTGGCTGGGTATTATAGAAGATTTGTAGAAGGTTTCTCAAATATTTCAGGACCACTCACAAGACTCACAAGGAAATATGTAAAATTTGAGTGAACTGAAGCATGTGAAGAGATTTTTCATGAACTTAAAAAGAGACTGACCTCCGCACCAGTGTTAGCTATTCCATCAGGAAGTGGAGGTTTTGTTGTGTACAGTGATGCATCCCACAACGGTTTAGGTTGTGTGCTCAACTAGAATCGGAAGGTTATCGCCTACAGGTCAAGACAGCTAAAGGATCATAAAAAGAATTATCCAACACATGATTTGGAACTGACAGTGGTGATATTCGCCATAAAATTTTGGAGACATTACTTGTATGGAGAAACCTTTAAGATCTTCATAGACCATAAGAGCTTCAAGAACCTGTTTATACAGAAAGACCTGAATATGAGACAAAGAAGATGGATAGAGTTTCTTAAAAACTACGATTGCTCCATTCAATATCACCCCGGCAAGGCCAAGGTAGTCGCAGATGCTTTGAGTCGGAAGGCTTCAACAAAATTGTCGAACCTGATTATGAGACTCAGTAGATGGAAACTATTAGAAGACATATCATTGTATGACACTAGGATCTAGGTGAAAGCCTCAGGAGCTTTTCTGGCAAACATCATAATTCATCTGATGATCTTCAATCATGTCTATGAGTTGCAGATGAAAGATGCAGAGTTATTGAAAATTAGACAAGGTTTGACATATGACACCAGAAAGGATTTCTCCATCAAGGAGGATGGATCGCTATTATTCATAGGGTGTCTGTGTATACCGACCGATGCTGATCTCTGAGAAACTATTTTAGGTGAGGCCCACAAGTCTAAATATGCTATTCATCCTGGTGGTACTAAGATATACCAAGCTCTAAAGAAAAGTTTTTTGTGGAGAGGTTTAAAGAAGGATGCGGTTGAGCACGTCTCAAGGTGTTTGGTATGTCAGCAAGTAAAGGTGGATCACAGACATCCATCTGGGTTATTACAACCGCTATCGATACCTAAATGGAAGTTGGAATCATTTCCATTGATTTTATTTTAGGATTATCATGGACAATGAGGAAGCACCATAATGAGGACTAACCAAGTCAGCTCATTTCTTGCCATACAATACGATGTATACAGCAAGTAGGCTTGCCGAGATGTATATAAAAGAGATTGTCAAACTACACGGTATTCCCGTGAGCATAGTCTCAGATCGAGATCCATTGTATACCTCACAGTTTTGGCATAAGTTTCAAAAAGGGATGGGTACGAGACTAGACTTTAGTTCTGCATTCCACCCACAGACGGATGGTCAGACCGAGTGGGTGAACCAGATTATCGAAGATATGCTCAGAGCGTGTATGCTTGATTTTCAAGGGTCATGGGATCAACACTTACCAGTGATCGAGTTTGCATACAATAATAGCTATCAAATAAGTATCGGTATGGCACCATATGAAGCTTTATATGGGAGACAATGTAGATCAGATCTCCAATCAATTGGAAAGAAACTGAAGAAAAGTTCGTTTTGGGTTCAGAGATTATTGAAACCACCACCGACATTGTACGTTTGATTCGTGAAAGGTAAAAGGTTGCACAGAATTAACAGAAGAGCTACACTGACCTCAAAGGAATGGGCATTGAGTTTCAAGCTGGAGACAATGTCTTCATCAAAATTTCACCTACTAAAGGAGTAATGTGTTTCGAGAAGCGTGGAAAGTTGAGTCCACGTTATGGGGGACCCTTTAAGATCTTAGGACGCGTTGGAGAAGTTGCGTATTGGGTTGCTCTACCCCCGCAACTTCAAGCATGCATAGCGTGTTTCACATGTCGATGTTACAGAGATACATGAAGGATCTAACTCACATTCTAGATTACCAACCGATCGAAATTCAAGTAGATCTGACGATTAGGGAAGAATCGGTACAAATTCTTGATCGGAAGGAACAAGTACTATGAACCAAGAAGATACCATTAGTACTTATTGTTAAGTAGTGAAAAATATCATTTTTTACCTCCTAACCTAACCTTTGATGGACCCTTGAACTGACTAATAAGGTGTTTTAAGTATATTTTATAGATAAGCAGTAAATTGCACTCTTAGTGCAAACATCCATCTAAAAAGGCTAAAGAAGCAACCTACTGCTCAATTTATACTCAAACAACCCAAAGGCCAGCCAATCAAATAGTGCACAGAGTTTTAAAAGTTCATAAGAAGGTCATGGGCCCAACTGGGTGTGCTTGGGACTAAGTGCAGTTGCAAGGAATGAAGATTAGACCCACCTAGAGGCTGCTGAGGGTTGAGCAAATGAAGAACAACACACCAAAGATGTGTGTCAGCTGTGGAAGCATAAAGCAGAACCTATTGAGAGGTTCTGATGCTCAAAGGTCAAGATATCGAGAGGTTCCATGAAGCTGTCATGAGGTTCTGGAATCATAGGCCAACATGTCGAGAGGCACTGAGCTGAAAATATGAAGATCTCGCGAGGTTCCAGTACCTATCAAGAGGTTGGAGGTACAGTTGTGGATCCTGTCGAGAGGATGCCTAGAGGTGCAGGGGAAGTCGAGAGGTTCCAGATACTTTTCGCAAGGTTCAACTGAACCTGTCGAGCAGTGCGCGACAACTTGTCGACAACTTACCTGAAGGTGCGCCCATTCTTACGAGCATTGAAGCAACCTGTCGAGCACTTAAATGGAACTGTATAACTACTCGACAGGATGCTTTATAACCTGTCGAGAGGATAAATGCAGTTAGGACAACAGATAAGATTTTACCTGTCAATCCTGTCGACGAGTTCACTAGAACCTGTCGAGAAGTCAAGCAACTTATCGAGAGCCTTCAGCAACCTATCGACCAATCCACAAAACCTGTCGAGATGTCTCCAAACCTGTCGAAAGCCACTTCAATCCTGTCGATGAGAACACCAAGCTGATTCAGAACCTGTCGAGAGGTTCAGGGAACCTCTCAACATTCAAATTAGGAACTTCTTAGTTCCTTTCACAGCAATTGCCAACTTCAGAATTCTTTGCACGAGTTCCAAGGCATGTTAATGACCCTTGGGAGTATTTTTGGAACACCACTGAGCACGAATGAGAACCCTAACCTGATCACATGGGGAAAGAGCTTTTAGAAGAGAAATTAGATCTAAGAAGAGAGGAGAAGAGTATAAAAGTTTAAAGAATTTACAGAGCTAGCATCTAGAAATTGGGAGAACCAAAGCCAAATCCGATCTCTATCTTCCTTCCAAAAATTCCTTCTCTCTCTTCCTTCTTCCCCCATTCTCCTCTTAACCAATTATGGTTGGCTAACCCTCTTTGGTAGCTAGGGTGAGATTGAAAGCTATAAATTGAGAGGTTCAAAGCTTTCTAGGAGGATTAGGTGTTGCACAAATTATAGATCTGAGCACAATTGACTATAAGTTGTATTGATTCAGTAATTATTGAATGTAAAGTTAATTTGGATTTATAAATCTCTTGATTGCCATTTGATTTCCCTAGATCTAATATCCCTGTGAATGCCTGAGCTTGTAGCCTTGCATCCACAGCATCTGCAATGGTTTAATTGTTCCAATTAAGATCTCTGAATTGGAACAATCTCTAGGATGATCTGTGACCATTTGAGTGGACAAATCATAGTCTTAGGATTGCTTCAATTCTCTGGTTAAGAGTGAATTCTTATACCTTGCATCTGAGCTTGTAGCCAGATGAAGGATTGTTACAAACCAGTTCCCTGCACTACCTTTGAACCAAACAATTTTCAGTAAAGATCAAAATCCCTAGCTGCTATTCTCCACCTCTTGATTTTAATCTTTTCTCCATTTTCCTTTAACTCTGTGTTTAATCAAATATGGATCATTTGCATTTAATTTTTTATAATTTTTAGTGACAAATCCTAGAAACTTCTCCTCTTCCCTGTTTTGATTTAGTTGAATTTAGGATAGAGTGCCAGATCTGCTATAGATCTGGAGATTTATCATAGTTTAAATCACATTTCGTTGTGAACATACCCTGACTTACCTATTAAAACTTGCTGCAACAGCCCTAGTTCTTGTAGGACTGCTTGCTTACCTTGATTTCTCATCTCTGTGATTTTGTCTTTTAATTGATTGTTTTAACCATTTAATAATTGTAAGGTGAGCAAGACAACACTTGTCAGATGGAGGAACCATTTGCCGGAAGAAGCCACATGTGAACGCGAATCGGACATAAGCAATGCATACCCTAAATTATTTGAGTAAACAATGTATAAGTTTAAAAAATTTGTACTTTGAAATGCTAATTCAAGTTATGGGTGAAATTCATGTTAAATGGGTGATGGATTGAATGTGCGAAGTTGCGATCGATTAACGAAATGAGAAATTCGAGATTTTGATCAAATTGTGTGTAGGTGAAGTCCAAAGAATGACTTGAAGTTGAGAAAAAGAAACCCAAAACAGAAAATAAGGAAAAACAAGGTGTGTCTGGTTCTCGGGCGCCCGAGGGGTAAGCCTCGCTCGTGCGGCCATCTCAAGAAACGAAATTAGTAGATAATAACTTACATTTTGTGCTTGACTGATCCTCGTGCGCCAAAGCTTTAGACCTCACTCGTGAAAGCGACTTGGGAAAAAATAATGATAAGGGGAATTCAATTTCCAGTGACTGACTGAAGCTTGCGCGCACGAGTATCGAGCTATATAATTAAACCCTTTTGTCACCATTTTACAATGAAATCAAAGAGGGGTTTTAGGGTTTTCGTCCTCTTCGCGCAGGCTATTGGATTTTGTGTTCGAATTGATCACCCCCAAACCATTTCATCGGATTTAAATCTCGAAGGAGGTAAGATTTACCATTTTTGGAAACTTAATTTCATTTATTTAGTACAAAACCTAGAAAAATGAGCCTTAGGAAGAAATTAGCGGAGAAACCGCCTAGTTTAGGGCGTCGTAGGGCTGCCACTCCGCCTAAACCCCAAACTCAACCCGTCGGTTGGTGGGAGGCAAAAATCTTTGAGACGGAGTGGTCAATTCATGCTAACATTTTCATAGATGAACCGACAATCCAATGAACGCTTGATTACCTCCAAGCGAATGGAATGACATCACTTTTGGCACCATTCCATAGCCATTACTACCCACGATTAGTCAAACTCTTTTATCAAACTTTTAAAACTGATGAAACTAATACCAAGTTGATTGCCACTATTGATGAACGGACGTTCATCTTTGATCATAAGCACATTTCCAGGGCGATGGGCTGTCCTTGGAAATATGTGAATGATGGGGGTTCGAAGCCCCCAATTCGTGAATTTGTGAACTTTAATGACATCGTAACCCAAATGACTAAGGAAGCAACCGGTACGGGAAAATTCGTCACATGTGCCCAATTACCCGAAAACCTATGGCCCTTAGACATCATATTTCGGAAAAACCTTTTTCCCATGGGACATGAACAGGAAAGGCGGGACCCTTTCCTACAAGCTATTTTTGTGGCATACCAAGGTAGGTGATTTAACGCACCTATATTGGTAAGGGAATGCATTAAGCACACCTTTTGACATAACAAACTCGGGGCCGTTCCAGCACCCATAAACCGTTTACCATATGCTCGTTTGATATCTCAACTGATTGAGTAGTACGAGGGCAATTATGGATTTCAGATTAACCCAAATGAACCTATATCTATGGATAACATCATGTCATACCGGCTTTCAGATTTGAGACTCAGTTACACTGGCTTAAATGCCAGTGTGAAAAGGAAGAGAGAGAGAGAGAGAGAGTGAGATAGCACGACGTGCACAACAACAACAACCCTAGCAACCACGTCCTAAGCCTGATTAGACGGCTCAACAACCAATCCCACCACATCATGTTCCAGAGCAACCACAAGTCCCTCAGTATGGTGGTGTGGATTTTGCCGCCTAATTATTCCGGTGCATGGATCTGTAGGACATTACACTCCATAGAGTGGAGGAAAAGTGTGACCAGATTATACGCTAGCAGTATTACCATGAGGCGATGATGAGCGAGACGATGAGGCACATGTACCCGTCTGACTACCTCTAGCGTATGGCGGCTGCACGAGCTTTTGTATCAGAGGCTTCCAGTTCAGGAGCAAGAGGTCCTGACGATATGGATGTGCAACCCGGTGATGTTGTGGACTAATGGGAGGGTCTAGCATGTATAGAGAAGTATTTTGGAGAAATTTGTTTTGGGAATGCATATGATATTCATTTTGTAAATTGTTGCTGTTAAGTCTTAAAAGTATTGTGGCATGGTTGCTACATTTGAATGGTTAAATTTTGGTGGCATGAATGCCACAATGTGCATGATTTAATTTTGATATGTAATTCCTAAAACTATTGTGGCATGGATGCCATGTGTGAATGGTTTAAATTTTGAATGTGTATGATTTAGCTTTTTAAATGTGAATGTGTTAGAATTTTGAATGTGCATAGTTGTTTATGCGTCATGTAGTTCAATTAAAGAATGTTACCTTCACAATTGTTGTGAATATATAGTGGATAGGTGGATTTTGTGCAGGTAAAAGAATTTGGTTAGCTTTCACTAATTTGGACTATCATGGCTATTGTTATAGCTGTGTTTTCATACAGGTTATGGATACCTTGTGAGTTGCGTTATTTGCATGTTACTATGTGTAAATAGTTTTGGCACGTGTGGATTTGTAAATTTTAAATGTCAATGTGACTTGGAGATTTATGTGCTTGAATTGTGTTCAAATTTTCAGTGCAAGAGCAAATGTGGGGTTGATTTTGATCACGTGTCCAGTTGGATATATGATCCAATTTTGGTGAAAAATTACTTTTATGATTGGGTGTCGTATATGCTTGCTATCCTTTTTGTTAGTTGGTGGATATATAAATATATTTGTATTTTGAATGGATTGTCATACAGGTGCGCTATTCACATCCCCGTGGCTAATCCCATAACTTGTTTGATGTGAATATTCTTCGTGCATATGTAAATGTGTTTTCGTGTAAGGTGTGGATATTGTGTGGTGTGGTCTTAGTATCAGTTTGTTGGTATTTTTCATTTTGTTGTGTGTGATGTAATATTGGCATATGTTTTGGTTAATGGGTTAGTGATCCCATGACTTATGTCAATTTTTTAGGACGAAAATTTTATAAGGTGGGGAGAATGTAATATCCCCAATTTTAGGAAACCACATAAGTCAAATAGGTGTGCGTACTGGTATGGTGTGTGTGATTCATAAGGGAACCAAAGAACTAAACACACACTTAGGTGTGTATATGTGTTTCACACCAAATAAGTCAAGTGGATAAGGTAACACACAAAAAGTGTGTGGGTCCTTCACATGGAAGCAAACACTTAAGGATAAGTGTAGGGAGCTTCTCATGCAAGCCTTAGTCACTTGTTTGTATTGCAAGAGAGTTTTGAGAGAGAGAGAAGAAGGTTGTGAAGGAGAAGAAGAGATCCACCGGATTCATGAATTTCGAAGCTCCTAACCTTGGCTTTTCTTCTGCTATCTTACCGTAGGAGTGGTTGCCATCGATTTATGACATTGAGGATGTTGGGGTGTGGATTGTGGTTGAATGGGTTTTGAAACCCATTGTGTGTAAAGAGAAGAGAATCGCTCCGATCCTCGCGTGACTCGCTAGATTAGAAGGTAAGAAACCTCAATTCAAAAGTATTAAAATAGTATAATAAGATGTATAGAAATCCTCAATTCAAAAGTATTAAAATAGTATAGTAAGATGTATAGAAATTTTGTGTGATGTGTGGGTAGGATTGACGGAAGAGTCGTGAGAAAAACGAGTTCAAAACTCGTGGATTTGAAGCATTTTTGGTTCTCGCTCGCTCGAGCTTCAAAGCTCTCTCGCGTGAGAAGCCTTCAGAAAGGTTTTTGAGGACCTCGTGTGCCCGAAGACCAACTGAAGTGCGAGGCTCTAGTGAACCAATGCTGGTTTCTACAATGCCTCATGGCGCCCTGAGGATTAGTGCCATGTGACTTACTTGGCTTGCCACCTGTACCTGGCGGGTCGAGAATCTGAACTTTATGTGATTTGGGTAGTTTTCTCGCGAGATTTTCGGAGACTTCAACCATTAGGCTTCCTTAGACATTTCTAAGGGGTTTTTGGATGATTTGAAATATAGGTTAAAGTGAGGATTATCCGCGGGAAATCTTGAACAACTTCGTGTGATCTTTGCTTGTATTGTGCGAGAATCGTGATTGAGGTAGAGGACATTTACTAACATTAAATTTAATGTACTTTGCATAGTTGTGTGATGTGATAAGATAAGGCGTGATAAGTAATGTGTTAAGCTTATTGTGTAAACTCTGAAATTGTGCTTTCAAAATAAGTTTGTGAAATATGATTCGAAATGTGATGTGACAAGTGTGATCGTGTAGACCCAGAAAGTGTGTGTGTATTCCAGATTTTCAAAACTAAATATAATCTAATACTTTACACGGTGTTAAACTATAAGTTAGAATTCACACAATGATTTAAGGTTCATGTGGAACGAATCCCTTATGTGCTCCGATACGGCAGGATATCTGTACGTTTCCTACCAGCCAATGGTAAAACTTCGTTCGGCACAAGTATCCCTCCTACGCAGAGGCTTGGACATCGTGAAAAAGGATTTATTGAACGACGATGGTTAGGAATTCCCATCGGTATTTGTGTGACTTCCGATGCTATATATGCTCGAAAAAGATTTAAGTTACTGTTTAAGTTATGCCTCAAGTTTTAAAACAAATAATTGAATTGCGCGTGTGTGTGTTCGAATTCCAGCATCATGATATCCTGTGAAAATATAAAATTTGTTTATGAAATAAGTTATGGAGTTTATGCTTTGAATATTCGATTTAATGCTTGTAACGTTTCCCCTATTGAGCTTAGACTATTAGCTCACTCCTCGACTATACGTCACAGGTAATGAGTAAGATACAAATTTAGAGCTCGAGGAGGAAGATTCAGATTACATTCTAGAGGAGGTGACTGAGCCCCCTCCATATGAGTTCTTCAAATAGATTGGGAGTTGAGAAGGATTAGATTATTTTGTGATTTTGTTTGTCAGGGCTTGGTACGTCCAGTCATTTTGTATTGTATTTTGGATTTAAATTCATATATTCAGTACTATTTTTTTGAGCCATTGTTTAGGTGATGGTCGACCATCATCGGTAGTTCGTTTCGGTTCTTCTGTCCATGTATTCTTGCATGGAATTAGAACTGTTATTTTGATATGTTTTATGTATAGAATTGGAGGCTTAAATTTTTAGATATGATGACTCTATCTGCTTAGATAGAGAGATACGCTTTGTTTCAGCTGTGTTGGATGTGCCAAGTATTCCATTCGAGGATCGTCCTTATCGGCGATTTGACAGTCCGGGTTTCGTAGTTAGGAAATCCGGATTGTCACAAGAGGGCTCATCAAACACCATCTAAAATTTTTATTTTTAATTCTATGGTGACCAGAGAACGTGATCATATCGGTCATGATCATTCTAAATCATAACCTCAAAATTTCCTTTAATCCTTACATCTAATAATGGTTTAATAATCTATAAGCTATGAATGACACCATCAAGTGCAAATCGGATCCGATCATTTGTCATCATCACATCAATGCTAACTAAATATTATTTCAAAGATCAAAAGAGAAATCCATAAATGATGTATCAAAATCATTATTTTCCAAAATCACCTAAACTAGACTTGATCTAGTCCAAGGCATCTCTATTTTTGACCATGTGATGATCATGCATGCACACAAAACTAACATGCAAAATCATCTTGGTCTTAAAACTCAAATTTCAAAGATCAAATTCAAAATTCAAAAGAAAATACATAAAAAAAATTGAAATATACTACAATCTCTACTATTATTTTACATCAAATCAAGACCATGATTTTACCTTGATGTAAACTCCTTTTGATGGTTGTTTTGTAGCTTAAGGATGACTGAGATGAATGTGGATTGAATTGATTCTAATATATGTGAGACTAGAAGCAATGAGAATTTGAATGGAGGTATGAGATTAAAGATTGGATGGTTGGATAGAGAGGTAGTTTCCAAGGTGCTTTAATGAAGAGAGTTCTAGAGGTTGAAGATGAAATTCGAATTTTGCTAGGGAGGGAGTTAAGGCCATGCTTGAGACAAGAGTGCCAAGTGACACTCTCTCTTCCGTAGCCTCCACTACTTCTCTCTCCTCTCTCTTTACTCCATGCGCATGTGATATTTGGGCCAACAAGGCCTCACTTCACACCCTCCATTTAGGTCATCTTTAAATCCCATCATCATTTGAGTCCTAAATTTATGTGATAAACTCTCTTTCCAATAGATCTTGTGGTGCATGGAGAGTAAGCCCATCTCCCACCCTATATTTTCCCAAAGTGGATCCAAGGGTGTGAGATATGGGCAACCGAATCAAGGGCTATGAATTGCTAGAGATTACTTATAATTCTAATTTCTAATTTAGAAATTAGGATACATCTTTCAATATGTCCTTTTAGTTGATGCTTATTTACCAACCTTGCCCACTATCCCATATAAAACTTATACACTTAAAGGAATTTGTTAGCCTTTTTGTAAGCCACTAGAAGTTAAGGTCTAAGTTTGACTAAGTTCTAGCAAGATAAAATGTGGGGTTGATTTGATCACCAACATTGATGATAATCTCGAGGTCATCACTTTAGGCTTATAAAAATTTTTGGTGAGCCCATTGATGTGGTTCACTCGGGTGCAAGTCCGGGTACAAAATGTATGGTTCTAGATTGAGTGTGGGTGGTTTTAGTAGTGCCACACACCATATAATTTGTTTGGGTGTCATTAGTAAGTGTTTCAATTGGAGGAGCCCTTCATGGGTAGTCCATATTTTTGGGCTCTTGGGTGTCAGGTCGCATCAACTTTTATTAATTATTTTTTAGTATAATAAATATTTTTCTAAGTACACACAAAATTTTCTTACTTTTCCAATCTCTACAATGCTTAATTTCCTTTAGGTGTGCGTCAAGAAAAAAGGACGTGCGCATAGATGCCCTCTAGAAATACAGCGACGATAGAGAATGGATTATCAACGTTAAAACGGAATTGAGTGACGAAATAGAGTTGCAATCGGATGTGACAAGGCGACTCGCAAGGCTGATTTTATTACAGGTTTTCTAAATGGGATGGTTAACCGTTATTATTAATCCTATGGTTCTAGGGCCACGACAATTAGTGTGTTGGACGATCAGGATTAACGCACACAAACACACGTGAAGGTAGGTATTATATATATATATATATATATATATATATATATATATAGAGGAAGATGAGCCCATCACCTAACCTCACACCAAACTATTCCACTCAACACACTTCCAATAAATTTACATGTACAACATATATAATTAAAAACAGTGTTTCATCAAATTTTGGCTTCTCACAACACCTAAAACTGATGCATAAAAAGCTAAAAGAAGACTGGTTTGTACCGTCAAATGGTCTACCTAGCAGGCCCATTTTAGTGCCGATATGTATCAGTCAACTCCGTACATTTTTTTATTTTATTTTGGAGATAATAGCTTTGAACAATATTTAAATACCAAAAAATTACAAATGGAGGACAGGTTTGATGTAGACAAACTTATAAAGTGTAAACGGCTGATATGGCACGATTTAATTGGCTGCATTAACCTGCATTAATTGAATCTCATTGCACTTGCAGTCAATTACATCGCACTACATCATTTCCTTGTAGTTTGTATGATTAAAATAACTCATTCCAAATATCAACTTTAATATTTGGTCAAGATGTTAAATATGGGCGATATGCATTGTGTTTAAGCTCAACTGAGCCGAGATGATATAGAGAGCTGGTATGATCCAACAACCTATAAATCGGAAACCATGTCGCCAATAAGGTATTGTCATATTGTCCACGCTCGATTTGGATGATATATCAGCTTATAGGTGTTTAGAATATCTAAAATGTCACTGTATCGGCGGTATCAGCCTATGTATATCGGCCATCCAGTCTACAGTGTCGCCGGTTTAAACCAGTTCAGAAACTTTGTATTTGGATGAAAATTTGTATCATAGAAACACATGATCTGTTCTCTAAACTGTTAATTAGAGCTTCTTCACTTTCTTGCTTCTGACGTATGCCACGTGGAAGTAAGTTTTTGTACAACCTGGCTTTATTTATTATATTATTTATATTTTTTCCTGTAGACGGGTAGCCATTAGCAGCAGCAAAAGGTGAACATTTTCATATCTCCTTTCATCCTCATTAACTCAGCTTTCTTCTCTTCAACCCCCGCCCCATATTAATGAAGAGAAGAAATAACATAGAAATGTGGTGAATTAGGGTTTCGATTTCTTCTCCTTCTTCTACACAATGGGACTCTGCCATGGAAAACCCCTCCCCAACTCGGATCTCCTCTCCACAGACGACGTAGAAAACGAGAACGAAATCGAACGACCTTCGAAGAGCCCTGTTAATGGCGTAACCGAAAACCAGAGCCAAAATCAACAGCAACAACGGCAACAGAAAAACAAAGATGAAAGATTTGAGATCGGTAAACGATCCCCTTTCTTCCCATTTTACAGCCCTAGCCCGGCCCACCACTTATTTTTCTCGAAGAAATCGCCGGCAGGGACGAACCCGAGCTCTAACTCGACGACGCCGCGGAGATTCTTTAAGCGGCCGTTCCCTCCGCCGTCCCCGGCGAAGCACATTAAGGCAGTGCTAGCGAGGCGGCACGGGTCGGTGAAGCCGAACGAGGCGGCGATACCGGAGGGTAAAGAAGCGGAGGGGGTTGCAGGGCTTGATAAGAGCTTTGGATTCTCCAAAAACTTTGCGAATAAGTATGAAATTGGTGAGGAGGTAGGGCGGGGGCATTTTGGGTATACTTGTTCTGCAAAGTTCAAGAAAGGGGAGCTTAAGGGGCAGCAGGTTGCTGTTAAGGTCATTCCCAAAGCCAAGGTTAGATTTCTCCCTCTCTCAATGCCTCTTTAATTTTTTATAATTTAATACAAGTTGGTTTTGAAAATAGGAAAAGATAGTTCAGAATTAGATCGCATGCATATATTTATTTATTTTAATTTTTGGTTGTTTATATGTAACAAAAATGCTTGTTGATACTATTAGCAGCTACCAGTTATGTAATTATTTTTTATAAAAATATGAAATTGTCTTTTGATCAATGTAATACTTCTGATCGAACATTATAGTTTATGGATTTTTGCAAATTAGGCTCCCCTAGAGTCTCCTTTTCGCCCTATGCTGAGGCCATTATCTTGGTATTTCCCTTGTATTTTATTTTTTTTTTCTTTCTGTTTTTGTTTTATTTTTGTTTTTCCTTGGCTAAACTTTTCACTGCTACCTTTGATCTCCTGTAGTTTCGTTTTCGATTGATGGAAGTGTGGTTTTAATGTGATTAAAAAAGTTTATGCTTCATGAGCCGATTATGTTTGTAGTGGTGAAAAGCCCCGGCTTGCATTTTTGCAAAGTTTTGAGATTTTGGTTGCTTTCTGACAAACCTCAGATGGGAGACATTGAGGGTCCTACAGATCTTTTACTTCTTTTTTTGAAGAAAAAGGCAGAAAATGGCATGGAGGTTGGGAATTGGGAGAGATGGAGACAGTGGTTTGGGAGTAGCAGCTTTGGAAGGGAAGTGGAGGAGGGGGAAAGAAGATTGCAAGGTTGATGGTGTTTTAAGGGAGAGAGAGAACCAAGAAGGAGTTGGGTTTAGGATAGAAGAGAGTTGGTCTTTGTAGAAAGCACAAAAAAAAGAAGAAAAAGAAAGAAAAGGAGTGGCTCCATGTTGTTTATTTTTATGGATTAATAGTGGGAGGAAAACAGGCTTTACAAATTTTTCTTTGGTAGCATGAAGAGTAGGAATTAGGTGTATTGGCTGTGCACCATCTTCGGCACATGAATCATCCAAACTGGTAGGCCATGGCACACCTAGAATTCATTTGTGATGATCAGGTGGTAGGCTAACTACTTAATGGAAACTCAAATGTTATTCTTTACAAAGGTTTCTAACATAATCTTTGTGCTATAGTGTGGACCATTGCTAATATGCTGTCTAGCTGTCCATTTGAAGGCTGTGGTAAGCTCTTGAAGTTGATGGTACAACATGTTAGTACTAGTGTAATCCAAATGGTTGCCACATCAATGAAATGTACATAATTGATGGAGAAGGATGTGGAGTTTACACAATTACTAACATCTACAGAAGTGATGCGCCTTCTCGTGCGTCCAATAGCAAGTCAAACCATACTACATTTTTGGCTAGACCTTGTTTGGGTCGCAAATGTTTAAGAAGACTTGGGGTCGTCCATGGGAGGGAGAAACAATCACATCAATTACCGTAGTCTTTACATTCTCCTATTTTGGGCTTGTTTCTTTGACTTATTTTGATAGATCTCCATGCCAGTTTCGGAGTCATTAGGAGAGTGTCATAAAGTTATAATTGGTGGATGGGTGTGGACCAATGTTAAGGTAGGTGTCTTTCTTTCTCCGCCAAACTGGTCAAGTGTAGGGAGACGACTAGATATTTAGGGGTGCAAAATTAGTAAAATATGCTTTTAAATTTCTTCATATAGTAATACTGACCTGTGCAACACACGTCCCATGCACCTATTACCAACAAGTGACGGGTTTGTATATGGTGCACCGCTTGTCCATCAGCCCATAGATCTGCATGCTTCTTAAGGTCTGTGCAGTGCTTGGTGGGCATGCTGTGTGCCAGTGGACAAACTATGCAGCAAAGTTGAACTCTAAAGTAATACCCTTAAAGAGTTTAAGTTAGGTGCATGGTTTGTGGTGGATCTACCATTTAGATTTGTAGTTTGTTCAGCAGGCCACGCATAGTAATCAAATGATATGTAACCAACATGTAGATGGGACTCAACTCAAAATTCATTTTTAGAGTTTTCTAATCAATTTTTGTGTCTCAATGTAGACTGTTGCTCCTCATATTTTGTTTGATCAGCCATTTTAGGGTTGTTGATCATACCATAGAAATTGTACTAAATAGTTGCTAGAAGAATCATAAGATGATGCTAACACCGTTTAAGGTGATGGTGGTTCCCATACTTGTTATCGATTGATGAGTGTAATTTGCAAAAAATGTGACTGTTTATTTATTTATTTGTTGATCAATAACAAAGGAAATTTCATTAAAAGAGAAAACTCGAACACATCCCCAACCACGAGGGTCAAACCCGGAAACCCAGCCCAAGCCGAGGTGGTAGTGAGCAGCTATCCTTCATCACAAAAGCCAGACCAGACCCTAAGGGAATGGCCAAACCCATCCCGAGAGAGAAAAAACACTATCATATGGGGCTACAACTACAGGATACAAGTTGGGCCCCAATCAATTCCATGCGTCCAAAACGGATAGACCTGAGCCGGAGACCCCCTTGGCCTCCCCAAACCAGCCGAAAATTACCATATCTCCGGATGCTCCTTCAGACAGGAGGCAAATGAGAATTTGTGACTGTTTATTCAAATTGGCACAATTACTGAATATTTAAATTATGCATATGAATGAACTGAAGACTTGCATCATGCTACTTTTCATAGGTTACCTACTCCCTACCCGCATCATTCATGAGTTGTACTTTTTTGTTATATTGCCTTTGGTGCATAGATAACCATAGAATGAAAACCAAGGTTTTAAATCTCATTATCAAAGGCCATATTAGCCACTATTTTGGGCTGATATGGACTGGCCGATATCCAATACCCAAAAGGGCTCCAAAAAAATAAAATTAAAACATAACAACAAAGGATTGCTATGTATCGGTTGATACTAATACAAGTCAGTACATCAATAGGGTTTGGCTGATACCCATCAATAGTAGTAGGTTTTTTTTTGTGGCTGATACCTATGTGATACTGATGTACTATTATGTACTGGTATCAGCTCGATGCATCATCGAATTAAAGCCTTTAGTTCTATAACTCTTTGATGAAGTTCCCTATTTCCTGATTTTCCACATACTACTGACTAAAGTCACCAATTATCTTGTCTCAGTCCAAATCTTCCATTGTTTGATCTTTGCTTGGGTTGGTTGTCCCTACGATACTATCTCCAGTTTAAGGATTCCATTTGTTGCACTTGCTTTAGGCAGCAAGCCTGACTGAAAGGTAAGCCCTTTAAAGTGAAACCAATTGGAAAATGGAATTTGATTATTTATCCTTTTGTAATTTTCAATGGGAAAGTCAAAGCTAGCATTATCCCGACCACCACTTTATCAACTACCTTCCGCAAAACATGGCCCATCAACCACTTGGTTACAAGTATGCGTCCCACATCTATTTGGGCTTCAATTCGGTTGGTTTTAGTTTCCTTTATACTCAATTTAATAATTTATGGTTTTCTCTTTAAAAACGAGAATACAAGTGATTAAACATATTGGTAAATTGCTGTTTGGGATTTTATTTTCAGGAGCATATAATAGAGTGAGCTAAGCAACGCTAATTGAAGGGCATAGTTTCCCTTATGCATAAAGAACAAGATAATCCGTAGTCCAAGCATCTACTTCACTATTAGCTTCTTTTTGAATGTGATTTGATGAGTAATCAAGCCCTTCATCGTAAATAAACTTCTTTCCTATCTTACTTATCAGAAAAGAAATCTTCCAAAAGTGAGGGGGCGCCACATCATCCATTCATTTTAAGAAGCCATCCAATCACATTCATCAAATCCTCACTGATACTATTTCCACCCAAATGTGCTTTGAAGTGATGAATATCTTTTAACACAACTATAAGTTCTGTCTTATTTGAATCTTTGAATCCAATCGATTGGAAAAGAGAAAAGATTATATCCCCATTATGAGAAGAACATTACCGCCAACCCCCACCGATTTGAGCTCTTTGGACGGAAAATGGCTTAAAAAGGGCTTTTGGCGGGTCACTTCAATGGTGATTCTGTGGGCTCTTTGGATGGAAAATGACAGTGTTCCAGCAGAGGAAATATATGGCTTTTGTTGTTAGTAGTGCTAGAGACTGGGTTCTGGATTGTGTGGTCTTCAATGCTCAAGCCATTAGTACTGAATCTGATGCAGCTGGCTGTTGGGATGATTTGGGGGATATGTAAGATCCTTTTGTTCTGGTCTGGAGGGGTTTCCAGGGCTGTATGGAGTTGTTTCCCTCCTCTTATTAGCTGTTGTGCTTTGTTCTGTAGGGTCTGTTGTAGTGTTTGTGTCTTGTTTTTCGGTTTTGTGTCCTGCTTTTTGAGGCTGTAGCATCTCGCTAGTGGCTTCTTGTTCTAAGCTCAGGTTTGTAATATTTTCCCCTCTTTATCATATTTGCCTTTTGCCGATCAAGAGAAAAAAATATATCGGATTTGAGTGCCCTGATTGCTGACAAACCAATCTACTCACTATCTTTGCCACAAGAGACTTGCTATTGAGATTGATTTTCAATTCCCTATCAAGGTCAAGAAGTTATGAACCACTGTTTGGTGCAACACCTGCATTTTGGTGCATTCTGATTCCTTTCCTTGGTCTTTCCTTCCGTCATATTCCTAATAACTTCTCAAATTATAATGTGTTAATCTCTAATGCACCTTTCTTTTATCAAATCTCTCGGACATGGTCTAATCATGAAGTTAGTATTTTATTAGGGTGTCGGATCCCAAGTTTTTGATTCCTTCCTTTGTTACCGGGGTCAACCCCAAAGCCATAATGTCTCAAAACGAGGAGGCCAAACAGAAACTCTTTTTTGTTCTCATCGAAGTTATTTCACAATGCAAAGACTTTCCATGGTAAGATGGAAGAGGGGGGAACAAACACACTTGGAGAGCGCAGTACAACGAAGAGTTGTATGCTGCGTTCGGGAAGGATGAATCGCTCCCGAAAAAGAATCTATTGATTCTCTCCCAATTGGTTGGATCGTAGGTGCGATGATTTACTTCACGGGCGAGGTCTCTGGTTCAAGTCCAGGATGGCCCAGCTGCGCCAGGGAAAAGAATAGAAGAAGCATCTGACTCCTTCATGCATGCTCCACTCCCACTCCCACTCCCACTCCCACTCCCACCCCCACCAACAACCACACCATGGAACTCTCGAACAAATTAACCCTTGTGAAAAGAATCACTCCTTAAAAAGGCCTTCTAAAATAAAAATTACAAAATGAAGACATTGAACTTGTAACGAACCTTTATGCGTGAAACCAGTAGAAAGAAAGTAAAGATGTAATTGGGATATGCAGAACAATGCAGTATTGTGTTACAGATAGTCAGGTGCCCCTCACACAAATATACAAGGATTTTAACAAATAAAGCAATTTCTATGTGATGTTTCTGGTTGGTTGTTACACGTATTGATATGTTGTTTTATGTCGAAGTCGGTTTTTTTTTTTTCCTTCTGGGTAAGCTGATTATACAGTTTATCATTATATGATATTCTTTAGACTTACTCTTTGTGTCTTTTGACCTATGATAGTTGAAGTTTCTTTTAATACACTGCATGTGAGTGCGACATGGGACATATGTTCTATAGAAGTTATTGCTGGTTCTTTTTAACATGAGCATTGGATTTTATATCCTGTTCTCCATCATTTAATGATGGTGCATTCCTTTTTGGCAGATGACTACAGCCATTGCCATTGAGGATGTCAGAAGGGAGGTGAAGATATTGAGAGCGTTGACAGGACATAGCAATCTAGTGCAATTTTATGATGCATATGAGGACCATGACAACGTTTATATAATAATGGAGTAAGCTTGGAACAGCAATTCTATTTCAGATTATAGTTTATAAATATGAAGTGCTTGGTACTTCTTGATTTATTTTTGCATTTAGTTAGGCATAACTTACTAAACACTTCGTAGTTTTTACAATACAGTGTTGTATAAGGCTATGTGAATTTAAGATTTGAAAGAAATTATGGTTTTTTATGATGTTGAAGTTATCCCATATCTGGTCACCCTGTGATTACCTTTGGTTGATTTGGTCTCTATTATTCTTCTGATGCATGGTATATGCATAGCTTTCTATTCTGGAAAAATATCTTCTCCAATTTGATACTTGTTTCAGCTATGGTACTTGGATGATAAGCCCTTATTATTCTGTAGTTTATGCATTTGTGACGTATAGGGATTGTACCTCAATGTAAACCAGTGGTGTAAGTTGCACAGATTTTCTCAATTTCTGCACCTAGGTTCTTTCTTAAATTATTGTTGTAACTAATATTCATCAGTCATAATTTTGGCCTACTTACTAGTGGAAGATGCCACAAAAACAAATTTTTTATTCTTGGGGGAAAGTCCACTGTGCTTCCAATGAGCCTAATATTATGTGATTCAAACAAGTATTGAATTTTGACCAAAATATTGATAGTGTATAGGGCTATGATAAATTTTAGATTAATTTTTTTTATAGTTATTGATTTATAGGATGTTTTATGTAGTTTTAGTTTGAGTTCTTTCTTTAGTAGGTGTTATTAAAATAGGTTAGCATACTTTGACTTGTAACGGGAATTAGAAAGAGAGGTTGTCTTATAAGTTAAAGTCATTTTGAGGTATAATGACATTAGAATGTTCTAGTCTTACATGAAGTTAACTATAGTATACTGATCAAAACAAAATGTTAAACTATAGTGGTTTTGTAAATAAAAAGTTAGCTTTTAAGGTTCTGCGAATTTTCGAAAAATGAATTTAAGGTTCTGTGAATTAATCCTGAATAATTCCCGATTTTTTCCAAAAACTTGTGATTTTTTTTTTTTTATTTTTTTTTATTTTTAGTTTTAAATCTTTTTTTTAATGTATAATTTTCTCTGATTTTTCCTCAGAATATTTCCCCGAACTTGCCTGATTTTTCCGAATTTAACCTTGCCGAATTATTGCCGAACCCCGACTCCGTGACTATGATTGTGACACCTATAAAATTGAGGTTTTGTAAAGGATGAAGTTAACTTGATTATTAGGAACTATAACCTTGTTTTCCACTGGGTATAACCGTATAAGACAACAACCAACCTCCAGCTGCCTCCATTTCTTCAATTTTTGTTTTGCTCTCCTTCATACGCTGGTATTGTGTAATTTGATCTTTGTTGCATCAATTAGTTATATAGCAGATTTGGTTGGGCCAGATATGAAATTTCAATGTTGATTTGGGTGAAACCATTGAGAGAGTATCCCCCTCATTGTCGATGAACGACTTATTTGTAATTAACTGAAACGAAGCGGGATTGGCTAAGTGTACTTGTTCAAGTTGCCACCTTTTGGAGATTGAAGTTTGATCTCTTAGCTTGTAGAGGGTGAGAGGAGTGCTTGGTTCTTTTGGGACTGCTACAACTAGGGTGAGGAGAAAGCTCCCTAGCTAAATTAAGGTAAATGGAGAGGAGCACAATGATAGAACAAGGTGATGATGATGATGAATTACAATGCCGAGATCGAAGTGCTGTAAACTGTTACTGCTTGCCCGCCTACTATCATAATAGGTACCGAGAGACGTCTCTTGAACCGGATTGTTCTCCGAAAAAAGAAATTCACAGGCACAGATGCATTTCTTTGAGGGGGGCTAGCCAAGGTTGAAAGGAATAATGAAGCGCAGTAAACTGTTACTGCTTGCCCGCGTCCCATCATAATAGGGACCGAGAGAAGTCTCTCCAGCCGGATTGTTCTCTGACAAAAGCAATTCACAGCCATAGATGCTGTTCCGGTCAAGTGTCACTACTACAAAGAAATATTATATAGTTCATTTCTTTGAGGGGCTAGACAATGTTGAAAGGAATGATGAGGCTTGGTAGTTGCCTAGCTGGGGGGGATATAGGCTGCGTATGGCATGGCTCTTTGCTAGCCCTGCCACAGCAGAGTTTACCTGCTTTAGTTGGTTCCCATTCTCTTTTCTAACTCCCTGCAAAGGAGGATTTACCTGTTCTAGTAGCAACCTCTCTGCTCTCTACTAACTCCCTACCAGAGCAAATAAAATCTGCTCTGGCAAGGAGAGAGTAGAGAGGGGGGTAGAACTGCTGAGCAGGTAAATCTTGCATAAAATCTTGCTATGCAAGGAGTTATCAAGGAGAAGGGGTACCTGCTAAAGCGGGTAGCAGGATTTTAGCAAAGAGGATGGGAGCCTGCTAAAGCAGGTGAACTCTGCTATGGCAGGGGCTAGCAGAGAGCTATGCCATACGTAGTCATATTGTGTATCTCCTCATAAACAAACAATATTGAACAACTTTTCTCCAACCAGGAGGTTATATCAATTGTTCTCTCTTAGAGGGGACAAAGTGCCAGATTGTGATATTTTTTGATGGTTTCTTTCGGGATTTATGGGATGTAGATGAGAATGATAGATTTTTTTTTCAATCCTGGCCAGCAAAACAAAACAAGTCTCTATTTCACTTTCCTTGCTCAAATACAGAAAATTAGATATGAGCGAATTCAGGCCAATAAGCCTTGTTGCGAGTCTACAAGATCATCGTGAAAAGATTATTTCTGAAATATTTGAGGGATTGATGGGGTCCTTGGTTTCTCCAAATCAAAGGGCGTTTGCTAGAGATCAACAAATTATAGATGGGCATGTTGTTGTTAACAAAGTTATCAACTGCAGTCCAATATTCTTGTAATGTTGGGCTGATTCTTAAACTCAATTAAGGTAAAGCTTATGATAGAATTAAGTAGCCATTTCTGATGCCTTTTTTTTTGGCAAGAATGAACTTTGAAATGAAATAGAAAAAGTATATCTGGTGGTGGATATCTTGTTAGTATTATGTTCCCTTCCAAGCCTAATCAATTAGCGCCATTAACTGTGGCTTGGATTAACTCAAACTGACAACAGTTGTTTTATCAGATAGCTCTTAGTTCATTGTACACATTGGTTTGCTTTAACTTATTATATAGTTGTGTAGTTTGTTTTTGTATTGCACATCATGTGATTGAGTGATGGAAATGGTTCAATGGTGTTGTTGGGCATTTTCTCTTTTAGGGTTAGCGTTTGTGTCATAAGGATCATTTTAGGCGGTCCATCGCAATGATTCTGCTCATGGTGCAGAGAAACTGGACTTGTCGATTCATTGTAAATTTTGAACTTGTAAAGCTGGGGCGAGTTGGATAGCTCATTAGCGTGATTTTCACATGTTGAGGTGCACAATAGGGTTAGCAGAATATCTTCTTTAGCTGTGGGAGGTGCTTACTCCACAGCCACACGAGTATGTGTTATCGCACATATTTGACGAAATCACAATGAGGTTCCACTCATTTCAGCTGCTTTATTAGAGGATTATTCTTCATATGCATCGTTTATGCATATTCTTAAACTGTTAAACCTAATGTTAATATGCCATTACATAAGAGATTATGCGATCGTTATGCCATGACATAGATATAAATCGCATAAGCCATGAAGGCTTATGCGATTTAAAAAGTATGCCCATCGCATACTACATATTGGTTTTTTAAATTTTTATTTAATTTTTTAAATAACTCCTCTATGTTTATAAATAGAGGCCTCACCCCACCCCTTCCCCCCCCCCCCCCCCCCCCCCCCTCCCAAATTTCTCCATAACAATTTTAAGCCTCTCTCTCTCTCTAATTTTCTTCAAACTTTCCATCCGGTCAATTAATCAACTATATCCAAGTATCAAAGACAAAGATGCATAAAAGTTTTTATAATGACTTAATGAATACTAATGATGAATTATATACTAGTTTATAAATTTATAGTGAAATCAGATTTAAATTACTACATCTAATGATTTCCTAATTTCTGTAATTTTGTTATTTTTTAATATTTCTTCTTATTTTTTCTGTTTTTTAGATTTTTCAAAAAAAAAAAAAGGGTATGCCATCGCTTATGATCACTTATGCCATTTTAAACCTGAGTCTTTCTTAGCTCTTTAATTGTTAACTAGGCAACTAGGGCAAATATCCTTGGTGTCGTTTCTGGTTGCATTTATGATAATCTGTGAGGTGCCAACATGTGATCCACTGGGAAATCGTTTATTATGCTATTTTATTTGATTTTATTTTAGATAATTGAGACTTTCATTGAGAGAATTTGAATTCAAGATTAAGCGAGGTGCTTAAAGAGAAGGAATGGACGTCGAAAAGACAGAGAAAGGAGAACTAAGAAAACATCTACACAAAAGACACGTAACGTGAGGGCCTAGACTTTCAAGGTTTGATACTCTAGCTGATCAAAGCCCCTTATTTAGCCCAATGCGCCTGCCTCACTATTGAGCATAGGGGATAATGAATATGAGAAAGCTCTTCCAAATTGATACTTGTGTATTAGGTATTATTAGATATGGGTTCATTTAATCTATAAGACAGTCAAATGTTGATTAACTGAATATTTGAGAAAATATTTGATCATGTTTCTTATATATATATATGTATATATACACTATTTTGTATTATGAAAGTTATTTTAAACCAATTTGGATTGTATGGTGGAGATTGGATGGTTAAGATCACACAATTATCTCTTGAGATCACCAGTGACTACAATGATCACTTGTGAGTGACAAATGTAGTAGGATATAGTGTAATAATGTGCAGACATGGATAATAATTACCAAATGTAAACGGTGATGCAATGCATTATGGGGCAGAGCACTACTGAGCATGGTGTCAGTGTATAAGAATGAGATAGTAACCTATCACTAAACCCATAGAGATTTCGAATCTCCTCTCCTAAATGGTGTGAAACCCAAGTTGTTTCTAATTCGTAAAATGAGTACTATTGAATTTTGGCGTCTTGGATTCTATTTTAAATAAGCAACTTGGGTGTTCAACATGTCCTGCCTTTTGTGGGAGTAGAAAAGAGATTTGTCCTTTTGTGAGTAGAAAAGAGGCTTGTTTTCTGAAAATGAAAATTTTTTTTTTCCTTTTGTTAGAAAAAATAAAAGAGACATCTATTCATGTGTGAAAAAAGAGAACACCATGGACCAATCACAATTTTTGACCATCTTGCCCTCTTCCATTACAAAATCTGCTACAGTTAAAGGAAGACGAATTACCCGCCCAAACCTTCCTTGCAATTGGTTGGTGGCTTCAGACGAAGTGACATTTCTTTTTCCAGCGGACTTCTTTCACCTAAAATGAAGTCACTTGCTAGTTATCATTTCCGTTGTTCATGGGTCACGCACCTTCCACTTTAGCTAGGGTGGGTATCCAATGCTGTGCTGTTCGGACTAGCCGGTTGGGGCTGGCGGAAGTTCCCGGAAGGGGTTGGGTGGCTGCAACAGAAATCTAGAAAGAAGGTTTTGAGAAATTGGAAGGAATTATTGAGGGTAACTCTCCTAGAGGCTGGAGCTACGTTCCACAGGGAATGAATTGTTTTTTCATTCTCTTCTATAAAGGTCTTGAAGCCTCAGAGTAATCGTGTTCTAAACTCATGAAATTAAGTTACACCGTTTTTTTTAATAAATAGATTTAATCATTTTTTCTCTCTCCTAGAAATGTTATCAAAGGCGCCTAGTTCTTCTTTAATCTGTTTTGCTTTGATCATTTTTTTCTCTCTCCTACAAATGGTATCAGAGACGTCTAGTTCTTCAATCTATTTTATGATTTTAAGGGTTTCATTTTATTCTATTTTATTATATTTTAACCTCTGATGGGAAATTTCTGTTATATTACATGGTGAATGTATGAATAAATTCATGTTTATTCTTCTTGCTCTCTCTCTCTCTCACACAAATTTTATCCACTCCCCCTTTGCTTATGTACTCCAAACGAGTGCATCGTTAAGATTCAGTTTTTTATTTTTCAGGAATAATTAATTTTATAAGAACAATTAGCAATCGATAATTGCTGTGTGTCATGTCGTAATATGAGAAATTGTGTTATTCCATGAAGTCTGCGAATTGGAGAAGAAGAACGAAATCAATAGACATAGATCGGATTAAGTTGGATACCTAGGAATCAGATTTTGAGTCCACAATATGGATGCTGTGGATGCCTTAAATTGGTATTTTATCATCTTCAAAAATCTCATATTTCAATGAGTCTCAATTTGAGTCCTAAGGCGATTTACTCTCCTTGTGGGAGAGAAATTCTCCAAATTACTATATCCCGACAATGAGTTTGAAAATTTTAGAATTTTATGTTTTGACAAATTGCTATTATAGGATTTTGGGAAACTAATTGAATTGGAATTCTAGAAGTACTAATTGGGTATGGATTTTCATGTCATATTCTAAGTGAAGGGCGTGATAAAGGGAAGTAGGATTTTGGATAGCTTATATCGCTTAGTACTTTCAATGAGTCTTATAGCATGATTGAGATTTGAAGAGTCCTAATTGAGTTGTAATTCTTCTATTTTAGGGTGATAGGAAAATACAGACTAGGAATTTTTCATTTTTAATTGAGATTTGTAATATGATCAACACTGTTATTTCAAAATCAAATGAATTCGGTTGGTTAAAGTTAAAGGCACAGACGGACCATTTGACAGCCGCAATTGGCCCATACATGGGCTAAGTAGGACAAGAAAATGCCAAACAAAAGAGCATTTGCATCTACACTGCTTTCTCAGACCAAGGGTTTTCAGTAACATGAACGTTCTGTCATTGAATTAAAGGACGAAGAGCACTGTTGAGATCGACCTGGATTTGATTTGATTCGACTGTTTATTGAGTAATGAATTAGAAGCCCCCCTTCATATTGCATAACATCATATTTGAATGGATGCTATTTATAGATGACGTGTGTACTTGTATGAAGTGAAATGTGAGCGAAGGTTTTGTCGATCTTCTGATTTTTTCTCTAATGAGAACTGATCAAGTAGTCCCCCTATTGGTAGTCAGGTTTCACTCTCCCACCGAAGCCTCGAGTAAAAAATTGACCTCGTATATATCAAATGGCTATTTCTTCTTATACGGAAAATCCAACGTACTGATGTGTCTCATAGGCCCAGAGAAGATGAGTGGGATTTTGAATGATTGTACTTAACAATGAATATAACAGCCCAAAGGAGTTCGACAGTCTTTTGGAATCACTAGAGATTATCTTCGATCCAAGCGTGTTTTTTTATGATGCCTTTACTGTTTGGATGGGTTGGATTGTAGTGGATAGCCGCCAATGTTTTCAAAATCGGATCGGGTGCCGAACCAATGAGGGCACCGGTTTGGTCGGACCTGCTTGGACCAAGGTTGGACGGGATTGGTTCAAAATGATATATATATATATATATATATATATATATATATATATATATATATATATATATATATATATATATATATATAAACAAATTATTATTTGAGATATATAATTATTTTTAACATATGATTTTTGCCTTTTAGGTTTTTGCCCTTGTTCTCCTAAGTTTTTGAACTTTTTCATTTCGAGCATTGTGAGAAAGAAGCCTACTTAGGGTTGTGAACTTGTTTGAATGCTAACCCTCTAACATTTTCCTATATGGGTTATAAGTGTATCTTTTTTTTCCTCTTTAAACTATTTAAGTAATGTATATGAATATTATCTTATGGATATTTTGTTAAATCTTTTTGATTTGAAAAATAGCAAATAAATTGGAAAATGCACAACATACGCAAAATAAAATTTAAAATTAAAAAAAAATCCTAATTAGATTAACTTATGAAAGATGGTGGGATGCATATTCCCCACCTTTGTCAGATCTCAGTATCTTCATAGTGGCATGGTACTTAGTTTGGATCAACTTCTGAAAGACAAAGAAAATGGAAGCAACTTCATCCTTGAATGTCAGCAATATAACACCGTAAAATGAGTACAATCATCGATGAATAACACGCAATAACAATCGCCATGTAAAGCAACAACTAGAGATGGGTTCCCAAACATCAGAATGCCCAATGTAATGCTTTGCCATTTGACATGTTTCACAATGAAACTTGGTGACATCAAAGGAACTAAGTTTTTGTGAAAAAACAAGACACAAATGTTGTAGGGGAAGATGCCCAAAACGAGTGCCATATTCTGACCTCCTAAATGGACACAACAGTAGTCGAAGCCAAGGGTCTCTATTTATGATGATCATCAAACGAATACAATTCTCTCTCTTCAGGATCACAACCAGACACCTTTCTTGTAAACAAGTATTGGAGGACATCGTGAGTGGAAAAGAGGTCACACTCCAATTAAGATGTTTAGTAATACTCCTCACTGAAAGAAGATTAATTGTCATCTTGGGAACATCAAAGTAGAATCTAAGGATGAATGATTAACATGAGGAATTCCTTTATCGACAATTGGAACATGAAATCCATCAACCATATGAACACTACAAGGTGCAGGCAAAGGAGATAAACAATGAAATATTGAAGATATACCGTCATGTGCTCCAACATTGATGATCCAGGACAGATGAGGAGATATAGAAGCATGTGCTGATCCAACAATACCTGCTTCAGCGGCATAGGAATGAGAAGCAAACAAAACATCTTCATCCATATTCGTTGATCCAGGACGCCCGAGGAGATATAGAAGCATGTGCTGATCCAACAATATCTGCCTCAGTCGCATAGGAATGAGAAGCAAATAACAGATCAAGATCATTAGGAGCATTGATGGTAAGCATACATCCTTCTTTGATTCCTCCATAGCAAGGATCAAAATTTCGGCCAAATTATCGGTTTTCAGATTCGCTTTCGGTCATGTCCGAAACCGAAATTTCGGCCGAAGTTTTGTTCCTTGCTCCATAGTACAGATTGGGTGTTTGATAATTAGGGTTAGGTTTAGGTGAGGAAGAATAAGAGATGGAGAAAATTAGGGTTATGTGTGTAAGATGGCACATATCCTAATATTATTCACTTATATATTATATGTATCTTCTTTTTTCTCCTCTTGGAAACCCTAGCGAAATCATAGGCTTTCAGAAGCATTCCAAGAGCACTTCTGATTTATAATTAATGGTACAAACGGTGGTGCAGCGGGTGGGCGACTGGGTTTGCCACAATGTGAACTTCAGAAAACGTTCACTGTGCCATCGTATTGGATGCGAGGAGCGTAGAACAGTAGGGGTCCATGTAGTAAACAACGAGTTCCAGACCCTGAGGAGGTGGGCTATGGATCAGGTGATCATTAATGGCACCCAAGAAAAAGACCTCCAAAATGGTTGGTCTATTGCGGGTAAGCACTTTAGGGGCGCATCGGGATCGAAGGATTGCGGTGGACCCACCACTACTCGCGATTTGTTAGGGTTCACCCTGACGTCTCCTCTGAGAATGTGGTTAAGGATGACGTGAGATTCGAGGGTCAGTTTTATGTGGGTTGTTGCCCGAGAGGGGCTGACATTGTGGAGAAGGGTGGCAGTGGTGGACCACCTATTTTGGAGTGCGCTAATCCTAAGCTGAGGTCCTTAGCCTCAAACTTACCTTTTTTTTGGGCAGCTATACATTTCTCCATTAATTCCCTGCTTCCTATTCAAATTTACAAATGGTTACATAGAAGGTGGGGCATATGTGAATGGCCTTACATTTCCTCTTTTGCTCTTACTAGCTACCTGGTTCATTTTCACAATGAGGTTGACTCCGAGAGGTTTTGCTCACAAAGTTTTATATTGATGGTGTTGTGGTGACCTACCGGCGTTGGGATGTGCACACCGGAGAGGTTACTCCACTCTCTTTCTTTGGGGGGAATTGGATTCGGCTATGGGGATTGCCATTACAAGCTTGGAGTCCCGAAGTCTTCTAGGCGGTCGACTCTCTATGTGGGTCTCTCATTTCCTTGGGTCGGAGTACTATGGACTTGTGGGAGACGAGCTTCGCTTGGATCCTGGTCGCCGTCGATTGCCTCTACGACATCCCGAGAAGCTGCGTCGTTCGCATCGACGGGCAAAGCGTACGGATCTTCATAGAAGTGGAGTTGGGTGAGAGGTCTCTCCTCTCAAGGCATCCGGAGAAGGAAGTGGCGGGGTCTATCAGAGGTGAGGAATACATACTGGCTTCGATGAAATTTTTTTGTCTTTCATCAACCCAATTGGGAACAGGGTAGATTTGGATGTTTGGCCGGGGAAAAGATCCTTGCAGTGGGATGTGCCTTCGCCGACACCACAACATCAGGGGGCGACCGCGACCAGTCGGTGTCGGGGGGCCATGTACCTTGGGTCGAAGAGTTGGAGGGGAAAATTGAACCGTCACTGGAATTCCTGAAGGCTTGCTCGCAGGAGGCGGGGGCTCCCGGAGGTCCGGCGGTTCCAGCTCAGGCTGATGGCAATTGCTCTACCTCCTACCTCGATCTACCATCGTTGAAGGTTTCAACGATCATGATGACGAGATCAGCCGAAATGGAGACAACGGATATGTTTTTGAATTTCAAACACGCCATGGAGGAAGACATGGCATTTGTAAAGTTGGGGATTCCAGATAGGGAGGATCTCATGCGTTTGGAGTACACACGTGAATGGACTGAGACACATGGTCGAATAGTGGAGGTTGGGAGCCTGGTACGAATACTTGGGGCTGCAAAACCTGATGGTTAGGGCTCTCAATGGGCCGGATTAGGGCCGGGTTGGAGTTCAATTTGGCCCTAACCTACCCGGGCCGGGTTCCCAATTTTTTTAGGCCAACCCTAACCCGGGCTACGATGGACTAGGGTGTTTTTCCGAGCTTTTTTCTGACTATTTTTTTTTTTAATAAAATTCGGTTTGGCTATTTTTTTGGGCTGTTTTTTCTAATAAAATTTGGTTGGGCTGTTTTTTTCTAATAAAAGTTTGAAGGTTAAAAATTTAATTAAATAATTATATTACCATTGTAGAGGCTCAGGTACATGCTTTTATTCAAATATTTTATTTTAATTTGTTGCACAATGGTTATAACGGACAACAGTTGCTTGAAAATCTATTAACAAGCCATCCAAATTGTGTAGCTAAAAAGCTATGCAACGGTTGCTTGAAAATGAATTAAGCCATTTAATTTGTCCAACCAAAAAATATATGCACAAGCATTCATCATCATTGCCTCAAATTGATAAAAAGGAATATAATAAGTGGAGTGAAAATATAATTTAAAATATAATTTTAAAAATATAACTGATTAACAATGTTTTTCCCTTTATCGTCCTCAATCTCATCTTTTTGGAAATCAATTGTAGGCATGATATTGATGTCATAGTCACAACGGATTCAATCTTGTGTACAAATCAAACATTTTACCGTCTTCGGCTTCAAACAACTCCTAATCTTATTAACCACTCTTCCTCCAACACTAAATGAAGACTCTGAAGCAATAGTCGTTACTGGAACCGCTAAAATATCACTAGCTATTTGTCCTAAAATTGGAAACCTATGACTACTTGAATTGACTTTCCACCAATTTAAAATATCGAAGTCTTGAGGAGTTGGTTGAGTCACATTTTTCTCTAATGGCTCTTCTAAATACTTTTCTAATTCCGTGATCTCCATATTCGTAGGGGCTATGGTTCGTTGTTCCATCAATTGAGCAAGCACATCTATTTCTTCCGGCATACTAACACTAGTTGCACCACTTGTTTGATGATTTAATTTAGTCGTATTTATTACATCGGTTGTACACCATTTACTTTTATATTCATTATAAAGTTTAGAGAGAATGTTCTTGAAACTCACAATACGTAAGGATACTTGATCCCCATATAAGGCCTCAATAGCTATTCGTAATCCAACTAAACATATCTAGGGTAAAAAATTATAGCTAATTCTAACACTAAAGTAGAAGTAGTAGTCGCCTCCTTCCAATATTCATAAAAAATTTCTTGCATTTTTATAGCCATCGGTCATTTTTCATTTTATTCAAATTAAGTTTTATTTTAGCCACTTCAATTAAAAATTTGTTGTTAGTTGGAGTCTTACTTGCACAAAAAGTATTTGTTATGTGATAAAATATTCTCAAAAAGTCGCATGAAATTAAAGTATCTTCCCATTCTTTATTTGAAGGCATAAATTTATAGTTTGTATCTTTATATCCTAACAAGTTAAATGCTTCTATGTAAGGTAGTGCGGAATCTAGCATAAGAAATGTTGAGTTCCAATGTGTTGGAACATCTAAGCATAATCCTTTTGCTTTTATAAAAATATCTCTAACAATCTCATTAAATTTTTGCAAGCGAGATGGTTTTGATTTTACAAATTTCACTCTCCCTAACTTTATGAATGGTTTCTCCTAAA
Source organism: Chloranthus sessilifolius (assembly GCA_021018995.1). Classification (NCBI taxonomy): domain Eukaryota; kingdom Viridiplantae; phylum Streptophyta; class Magnoliopsida; order Chloranthales; family Chloranthaceae; genus Chloranthus; species Chloranthus sessilifolius. The sequence goes on from CM037586.1 coordinate 64,648,255, forward strand.
TTCTCAAGACCCTTTTTAACTATTAGGTTCAAAACATGTGATGCATAACGTACGTGAAATAAATTGCCTCCTAGTGGGAGGATATCTTTTTGAACAAAATAAGATTTTAGAGTTCTTTCCACCACATCATTTGCGGCGGCGTTATCCAAGGTAATTGATCCCATTTTTTTTTTATTAAGTTTCCATATCAATATAGATGTCTTAATTCCTTCGACAATGTTGTTCCTGGTATGGGGTGAGGGGAGGTTATTAAAAGTTATTATACGTTTTTGTAACTTCCAACCAGAATCAATAAAATTAGCAGTAACAGCCATATATCCTAAAGTTTGGATAGATGTCCAAGTATCAGATGCAAAACTTACTCTACCACTATTATTTTCAAAGTTACTAACTAAATTATTTTTCTCCTTCTTATATACATTAAAACATTCTTTTCTAATAGTATTTTGTGATGACCTCTTAAATTTAGGTTCTAAGCTACTACAAATCCTCCTAAATCCAATGTGATCTACGATTTTAAACGGATATTCGTGAAGGATAATAGCCCTTGCTATTTCCTCCCTGAACTACCGCTTCGCTGAATACAAAGTTCTTAACGGGAGGTAAATTGGACAATATTTATTGTTTTTTATCCACTCTTGGTTTTTTTTTCACATGATTCCTTAAAATGTCTTTTTAGGGTAGTAGTTCCAGTCTTGTAACTATAAGCATATTCCTTTTTGTAGTGAGTACATTGGGGGCCTTCTGCTTGCCATTTTTTGTCACCAACACCATCTCATCTCAAATAGAGGATCTCCTACGCTTTTTCGATGGGGAATGCGGTTGGGAAAGAGGGGCATCAGGGGCAATACATACTGTAGAGTCAGGACTAAGAGTCGGTAAATTTCCTTGAATGCTACTAAGATTAGGATTAATATCCACACTATCACCAGTGTTGCTACTACTTGATTGAATGTCAGACATCTTAACAATTAAAAAAAGTGACCAACACTCCACAATTATATAAATAATGAGAAAACAAGCAACACTGATGTATATAATAAAAATACAGTGATCAACACTCAACAATGCTGTAAATAAGGATAAAAAATTAGCAATGATACAATAATTTAAAAATAATGATCAGTACACAACAATACTATAAATAAACAATGATATAAAAAACAGTGATAAGTAATGAAAAAAAAAAAGGTAAAAATCAACAATGATATAAAAAACAGTGATGAGTGATGAAAAAAAAAGAACGAACGCACCTAATCACCTAGATGTGGGCCCGTGGCCAACAATGGCACTGTAGTGAGAGAAGAAGAGGGAGAAGTGGTGCCATCAATCGTGGTGCGAGTGGCGAGCGAGAGGCAAAGATGTCGTCGGCCCCACCATCGACCATCGACCGGTGGTGGGATTACCGTCAGTGACAATGGGCTTGATAATCTGAGTCTCTAAGACTTTGAGAGAGATGACGAAATGAGAGAGGGGTGTAGCCTAGGTTGAAGAGAGATGAGGAGATGAGAGAGCGGGGCAGAGGGTGTAGCCTAGAGAGTAGAATGAGAGTTTTGTGTTTTTTGATGGAAAAAAGAGATAGACTTAAGAGTTTGATGGAAGAAAGAGATAGGGTTGTGTCTTTTGAGTTATGATGGAAGAAAGAGATAGACTGAGATATACTTCAAGAGTTAATGGCAGGCTGCGCAACGGTGAGTCAGTGACTGCCTTGAGACTTGAGAGAGTTATAAAGTAATAATTAATAAAACCTAGGTTTGTGAGCTTTTGACTTAAATGGCCCCAGGATTAAAACCGTTCAACGATTTAATATGAGGGCATTTAAGTAAATCTGATTTTACTATATAAAAAAAAATAATTTTAAAAAGATAGGTATAATATATATATATATATATATATATATATATATATATATATATATATATATATATATATATATATTCGGGCCGGGTGCGGGCTGGATGTTGCAACACTCAACCCAAGCCTGGCTCGGATTTATCTGGGTTGCAACATGCTTAGCCCGGTTCGGATACCGGGCCGGGCTTGCTTAATAAAAATTCCACTTTTTCCGAGCTGGATGCGGGCCAAAATCCAGGTTGGCCCGACCCATTGAGAGCCCTATTGATGGTTTTTGGACGACCGGTTTGTTGGAGGGGACCAAGATGGTTTCAACATCAGCAAATGGGAAGGAGGCACGTGGAAAGGGGTCTGAGCAGGGGGATGGTTCGTCAGGTGGTCTCGACTCCCCGCTCATGGTTTCTATAGATGGTTTGGCGGTTTGCGTAGCGGGTTTTGAGAATAGGGATGTGGGGGCGCCACGTGGTGTATGGGTCGCTAGAGGCAGACCATGTTGCATGGGCGGTCAAAAGGGCTGAATGCGTGTCCACTTATTTGACAACCTTCGAGGGGGCTGCTCTGGGGGCGACCTGAAATCTGATTTGTCGGATCACGTGTCCGTGGCTGCCGTGCATGGAACTGTGGGCCTAGGATATGATGGAAATTGGGGGCTGGTGCAAGTTGGATGGCGTCAGGACCAGAGATTCCTTTGGGCCCTCTTTTAGATCTTTCACAATGGACCCGAGCAATCTAACGGCTGTCGATGGTCCTTTCCATTCGAAGATTAACTCTAGCTCTGCTCTTCCGCTTCAACTTCTACCTACTTTAAAGGTCTCGTCTTCCTCTACATCGTCGGCTTCCAATTCTCTCTCCTCGCCCGCTTCCTAAACGACGAAGATCTACCCGATCAGATCTCTATGTCGGGATGGCTCCGGAGGCTAGGTTCAATGCTCCTTCAATTCATCAAGGGGACCAAAATGACACTTTCCTCGTCGGCCAGGTGCGACGACAACTGTGGCAGATCCGTCGACTCGGATGAGGTGGATAGGCTCATTCGTGTGGGACGAGAACTTAGAATGTCCTTCCAAGGGTCGGACGAAGCCCTCAGGGAGGTTTTTAGCTCCATTCTTATAAATCGGATGTCAACTGCTAAGAAGAAGAGGCGCTCCAAATCTTGAGAACTTCGAGACTACAATGGGGGATGTCGGATAGAAGGGGATCTGGGGGTGTTTAGCGCCTTACTATCCTTAGTTGGGCGGGCATGTTCTCGTTTCAGTATGAAAGTGTTTTCTTGGAATGTGAGGGGTATCTGCGAACTTAAAAAACGAGCTGGAGTGAAGAGGGTGATTGCTTTGTCCAATCTGATGGCGATTATGCTAAAAGAAACTAAGTGGGGATGCTGCGATAGAAGCAAGATTGCGTTTGTGCTAGGAGGCAACCGCTGGGGGTGGATTGGAGTCGACTTTGTAGGAGCCTCTAGGGGCATTCTGGTTGCCTGGAACCTTTTACTCTTCGAAAAGTGGATGAAGAGGTGGGTTAGTTCTCGGCATCTGTGGTGCTCCGGAATAGGGATACTGGGAACGTTTGGACGTTTTCTAGCATCTACATGCCCTTGGATGATGGCAGTTGAGGGGATTTCTGGTTTGAATTAGCGGCCATTGCGGCTAGGTGGGACTTCCCACATTGCTTGGGGGGAGATTTTAACGCCATTAATTGGTCGCATGAGAAACTGGGTGGGCCTCCTGATACGACGGTGATGCGGGAATTTAATTCTTTCATCAACGATTGGGAGCTGATTGATCTTCTGCTCTCGGGTGCGATGTTCACTTGGTCCAACCATCAAGAGGTGCCCTCTTTGAGTCGACTTGATCGATTTCTTTGTTCAGCCGAGTGGATTGACCTGTTTCCTGCTGCTAGGTTGGAAGGCCTGGCTAGGGCGGTTTCAGACCATCGTCCTTTGTTGCTTCGGTGTGTCTCGAGGGAAGGGTCCTCCCTTTCGTTTTGAAAACATGTGGCTTCTCGACGGAAGATTCCATGTTGCTGTCACTTCGTGGTGGAACGAAACGGCCCCATCGGGAACAACCGCCTTCCGATTTGTATCTAAACTGCAATGGCTCAAGGGTCGCATTAAGGAGTGGAACAGGGATGTGTATGGGCTGGTTCATATTGCTACTTCGCTTGAAGGAGTTGGATGATCTAGAGGAGTATAGGGATCTGTCGGATGCAGAAAGAGGGGAGAGACTGCCGAAGAAAATAGAATTCAATGACAAATGCTTAGCCGAGGAAGTGTGCTGGAGACAAAAGGCAAAGGTGCAAGGGCTTAGAGTAGGGGACAATAACACCAACTTCTTTCATGCGGTCGCCAACGCAAGGAAAAAAGGAAACTTTTTGGGTCAGATTTTTGTTGAGGACGAGGTTTTCTCTAATCCGGACCAGATAAGGACCCAAGTTGTCAATTTTTACAACCTCTACTCCGATGAAGTTCGGGCTCGACCGGAACTGGATGGACTGTAGTTTCACACCATTTCGGCGGACGACAAAGCTGATGTGGAACTGCCGTTCAGAGAGGACGAGGTGTGGCAGGCCATCAAGCACGGCGGCAAGAACAAAGCTCCGGGGACGGTTTTACGTTGGAATTTTACCGACACTTTTGGCCTATTCTCAAGGATGATCTCATGGGGGTTCTTCGTGAGTTCCATGACAACAGCTTCATTAGACGAAGCCTAAATTCCACCTTTATTAGGCTCATTCCTAAGAAGGATGGAGCCGAGGATCTTTCGGACTTTCGCCCAATCTGCCTGCTCAACTGTCTGTATAAGATTATTTCGAAGGTGCTCGCCAATTGAATCAAGCAATTAATGGGCAAAATTATTTCGGCTAATCAAGGGGCTTTTGTGTAAGGGAGACAGTTGGTGGACTTGGTGGCAATGGCATAAGAAGTGGTGCACTTAGCTCATCGTGCTCGCTACCCCGCTACCCTTTGGAAGGTGGATATGGAGAAGGCTTACGATCGGGTGGATTGGAAATGTTTAGACTACATGCTCGACAGACTAGGGTTTGGGACTAGGTGGAAGGGGTGGATGCGGGCCTGTTACTCCTTGGCATGGTTTTTAGTCATAATTAATGGATCCCCTGCGGGATACTTCAAAAGCTCTAGAGGGATTAGATAGGGTGACCCCCTCTCCCCGTTCTTATTTAATATGCTCGGCAAAGCATTAGCAGGCCTCATTTCGTGTGCGAGGCAGCTCCATTTCATATCTGGTACCCAAGTGGGCTCGCAGGGCCGCTACATCTCGCACCTCCAATATGCGGATGACACCATCCTATTTAGTAAGGTGGAGGTGGAAGAGTTTAGGTCATTGGCGGAGGTTCTATCAATTTACGAAGCTTTGTCAGGCCAGCGGATCAACTTACACAAGTCTGCCATAACTGGGGTTGGGATTGGGGATCAGCTGCTAGCCGAGTTAGCTGAGACGGTGGATTGCGGGGTGGAGAAGCTCTCGATTTTTGTATTTGGGCCTTCCTCTTGGGCTCAGACAACCCTCCGCCACTAGGGCACACTATCCGGTGATTCAGAGGTTTGAGCAAAGGCTGTCTTCGTGGAAAGGAAAACTTCTCAGCAGTGGGGGTCGACTCCTCTTGGTGAAATCAGTTCTAGCTAGTCTACCCATTTTTTATATGTATATGTTCAAATGCCCTATGGGTGTGATCCATAGACTCGAACAAATTCAAAGGAACTTCTTATGGGAGGGAATATGGCTAGATAGACGATATCATCTTGTGAATTGGGACATGTGCCAGCTCCCGTTTTGTTGTGGTGGGCTAGGTATTCGGAGTTTGCGATGGGTGAACATATCACTTTTGGGAAATGGTTTTGGTGGGCTGGATTGGACGGAGAAAGGGTGAGCCTATGGCGGAGAAGTATGGTCAATTGGGCGGCAATTGGGGGAACGTCCGACTTCTTAGCATGGTGGAAAGGTATTTGCGGAACATGGGATCATTACTCTAGATGAGTACGGTTCAGTTGGGGCTACGGGACTCGGATTCGGTTTTGGGAAGACACATGGGCAGAGAATGGACCCCTTAAAGAGACTTTCCCGGCTATTTTCAGCATTTCGAGAAACCCACATGGTGTGGTAGCTAGCTTTTTCTTAGAATCCGAATTTTGGGGGGGGGGGGGGTTCTGTGGGATATGGTCACTCGCAGACTCCTTAGAGATGAGGAGGTGTTCCCCTTCACTCGGCTGCTGGGCTTGTTGTACGGGATGAGTAGGAATCCACACATAGGAGATTCTCGGGTTTGGACTCCTAGTAAGGACAGGAACTTTAGCATTAGGTTGTACTTTCGGATGCTATCGAACCGTCCTTTAATTAAATTCGAAGGGGCGAGGTTGTGGAAGGCCGTCATTCCCCAAGGTCAAATTTTTTCGTGGACGCTGTTCAGAGAGAGAATTCTCACGATCAACCAGCTGATTCGGAGGGGGAAAGATCTGCCTAACCTCTGCGCAATGTGTTTTCAAGCGGAAGAGTCAGCAGCTCAACTTTTCCGCCACTGCTGGGTGGCCCACTATTATTATTATTTTTTTGTTGGGGGGGCCCTACCAACAGTTTTTGGCGTGGTTGACCGTCAGTTTGGAGGGCCAGCCGGGGGAGTTCTGGAAGGTCGGTTTCTTCGCGGTCATTTGGAGTATTTGGCTTGAGAGGAATGCACGTATATTTGAACAAAAATGCTGGCCGGTGGGGATGATTCTGAAGTCCGTCAAAGACCTCATGTGTTTATGGGTTTCCTGGGGTTGTAAAGGAGTAAGAGGGGAGGCTCCTCAGTGGGAACCGGGTTAGGTTGGGTGCAGCTGGTTATCTGCCTTTCTTGGCCTCGCGGCTGGGGTTTATTATCGTGTTGCCTTCTGTTTTCTTTCTTCTTTTGGTCGATGTATCAGTGTATTGTTCTTGTCAGCGTCTCGCTGCTTTTCAATAAATTTTGCGCAATTACTGATAAAAAAAAAGAGTACAGAAACACACTTTTCCTGGTGTTGATAAACTACTTTTGGACAAACATTCCAAAAAAATCTTCTAACGTCGAGATACCTCTACTCTACATTGCTATTGCGGAAACTTCACCCAATGTGGGCTGCACGGCCTTCAAAGTAAACATCAAAACACACTAGTACTGTGTAGTAAATATCTTCAGTGTAACCTTCAATAATGCTACAATACTTTCCAAGTCACCAGCTCACTGACTCCTTACTGGGGCATCCCTTGTTGAGATAGATCAACCGGAAATTACTATACAGCTGGACAACCACAACACTTATATGCTACAGTATGCTGATAGAGTTACCACGGTCATAAACAGGGGTTTCACCTCCAATCCATCTCTATCACGTTGACGAAAACAGTACAAACCATCAAATAGTTTCCAATAACCCCTTATGATTAGATTCATTCCAGTATCAGGTCTAAAACAAATCATTCTTCAGCATACAAATCAAGTTGTTGCAGTCCAAGAATGAAAATCTTGTTGGATATAATGATACGCGGTGAGATATGTATGTATGTGTGAGTTGTGCATTAGTGCCTTTTATGGTATATATTATGTGACGGGTAGGTGACTAGGAATTGTCCCACATCGTGTAGGTGTCCTTTGTCCTCTAGTTGCTGCTCTATATAAAGAATTAATGGCTGTGTTTGGGATTGCTCTTTGGTGGCAAAGAGCCGCTTTCTACTCTGGTGGAGAGCACTATAGTCTGGGAGTATGTTTGGTTGGAAGTACTCGTAACTCTTTCGTACAGTGAAAGAGCAGAATTTCGGTCTCTTTGAAAGAGCAATTCAAACCTGCTCTTTTAAGTGGCTGCTCTTTGCCTCCAAAGAGAAATCCCAAACACAGCCAATGTCTTGCAACTCATGAATTTATGGAAGCAACAATGTAGTTTCTTTAAGGTACACCGTATCTTTTCCTCTCTTTCTTCTTTCCCTCTTCTCTTCTCTCCTTCATTTTTTATGAAATAGTAGTTTAATTTAGTTTCTTATTTGCATGTTGGTATCAGAGCCAAACATGGGCTAGATTTCATGTTGTTTCTTATCTTGTTTGAAGATTATATCTAGGTTATTAGTCCAGTTTTGTTGTAGCATCATCTTGGTTCATGCAGCCATTAATGGTCATTTTCTGGGACAGCATCATCAACAATTTCTTTGTTTGTGCGGTTCATCTCCATCTCTTACTTCTGCTCAGAAGAACAGTAGGCCTCTTCCAGGACTTTTATTTCATCTTTTTCAACATTTCATGTCTTTTAGCATTACATCATCATCCACATCTCTTCCCCAACTGAAATCCCTTGATTAAAACCAGCCATTGAACCTCCCAGCAAAAATACTTATGTATATGTTAATCCTTGATGCAGCCCAACTCCTGTAGGAAACTCACTCTGTCTCTCTACATGCTCTTCTTATACTAGTTACCATTCTTTCATACATGGTAATGTTAGGGAAACACACTCGTGTTAGATTCCCTAAATAGAATATAATTATTTTAAATGAAAATAGGGAGGGTGGGATCACGCTCCCTTCATGAACCAACTCTTGACTCGCAGTTTTGGCATGGGTTAGTGAACTGTGCTTCATTTTTTTTATGTCATCCCTCTCAGACATATCTGCAAACACATGATCTGCACCTCTTTGATAAACAGCTGAAAACCCTCTTTCATTTGTTTCTTTAAAAAAGGAGGAAAAATAGAGAAGAGAAGGAGAGAATCTTCATCATCATCAACACCTCCATCTTGGTGCAGCAAGCTCAAGGTGCTCTATCTTCACAACATGTCTTCTACAGCAGCCATTAATGGCCATCTCTGGAATAGCTTCACATCATCATCATGTTCCTTTTTTTTTGGATCCAGCAATAGCAGCAGCTAATCCCTTTTTTTTTGCATAGATCAGAGAAACACTAAATTATTTTTTACTGTTAATCATAATGGAAGGTTTTTTCGAATCTCTATATGACTCTATGGCTGGTGGATATGAAGGAGCAGCTGCTCCTAATAAGTATTCGTATGTCAACTTATATAGCTAGCTTGTACTGTAGTGACAAAAAAAACGTGCTACCTCGAGATCTGAGAAGATGCTGCATTAAAATATGTGAAAGCTTTGTTGCCTTTGATGTTTCTGCCTTGAGATCTATCTAATCTCAATATTTGTGCTGCCTTGAGATTTGTGGGCCAGGGATATTTCTGCCTTGGAATCTGTGAAGGTGCTGCTACTATCTATCTACTATTGTTGTTGTTGCCTACTATTCTACTGCCTCAGGATCTCTGTCTGCTGCCCCAAAATCAGTGCCAGTGTTTCCTTGAGCCACTGCTGATACTGCCATGAAATTTGTGTTACTGTTGTCTTTTATTTCTTTTGTTCCGGTTGCTGATGCTGCTTACTCTAGTTGATGTTGCTGCCTGCTCCTAGTTGAATCTGCTGCCTTGAGAACTACGTGACTTTGAGATACACAAAGACTACGTTCATAATGCCTCAGAATCTGTGATGCTGCCTACTTAAGCTGATGATGGTATTGCCTTGAGATTAGTGAAGATGTTCCTCGGAATCTATGTTTATTTAGATGTTGCTCTCTATCTCTTCCCCACTTTATCCCTTGACTTATATGTGTATGTATGGTGTGTTTATACATACCCTTTGCTGCTTGCTGACTCTCCTTACACTGATGATGAGTGGCTTTTGCTGCTGTGATATGCAGCCCTTTAATGTGGATGTCTTTCCCACATTATTGATTGATTAGTGGATGCATTTTCCACTATTTGCCTTTTGACCTTATGGTCTTTATTGTTTCCCTGTCAGTGTCAGGGGGAGATGGTCTAGGCGTTTTTCTTATCATTGGATTAGTGGATGTATTTCCCACTATTTGCTTTTGACCTTATGGTCTTTATTGTTTCCCTGTCAGTGTCAGGGGGAGATGTTCCAGGCGCTTTTCTTATTATTGGCAAGTTGAGCATCTAGGATGCTCGATTTGAGGGGGAGTGTTGGATACAATGATATGTGCTGAGAGATGTATGTATGCGTGAGTTGTGCATTAGTGACGCGGAACAACGACCCTAAGATCCGTGAATGTCTATGATATGCTAATTTGCCGAAATTAAACTAATTAATTTGACCAGTTAAATCACAAATTAAAGCGATACCTTGGGTTTCGCGGGATTCCGCTTAGGTGACCATGCTTGGTTCACGTAAGGTCCAATCCGAGCTCTTCGTAGAATCAGTAGCTCCTCATTGGGACTTTGAATCGAAGCGGTTAACGGTGCAAATCGAAGAAACTCGAGTCCAACAATGGTTGTGGATCGACGGGCCAGGGTCGGATTCAAACCACGAGGATGGACATCAAGGTTACTCTAGATCTTGGGTTTGAGATTTTGAACAATCAATCAAAAGGGTGAAGATTGAATGCAAAAGATTAAAGAGAAAAGAAGATCAAGCAAGAGCAAGGATTAAAGGAGAAGATCAAAGTAACATGGGCCTCACACCCTTGGCCTCACACCCTTGGCCTCACACTAAACCCACATGGGGAAGAAGACTCTCTCTTCAAGCTCATCTCAAGCCAAATGCAAAGCATATTTTCATTAAATCAACAAGTGTCGAAAATGGCTTACAAATTGGGCTTTATAGCCATTACAAGGGAATAAATCCAAAATACAAAAGTACTATGTTACCCTTAGTGGTAACTTACATTGGACATCTTAAAAGAAATCAAGAAACAGGCTAAAAAGACAAATTACGTCTCTAAATGGATAAAACGTGTCATTGAAGTCGCAGGGCGGAGATCTCCACGGACGTCCGTCACGCAAAAAAATAGTGCTACCCTCTAATTTCGGACGTCCGCTCAAAGCCTTCTGACGTTTGTCGCCTGATGCCTTTTGTGCCTCATGGGCTGACCTCTAGGACCTTTCCTCGGTGGATCTTGAGGTTCCTTGGCCCTTTCGACGCTTCTTCCGCCGGTACACCTTGTACCGCCTGAAACCTAGGTCCTCTAGGCGGCGTCCCCATCAATTCCCCTAGACCCAAAAGGTTTCATCTATGATGAAACACGCATGTAGTACTGGTCAAGTGTATCAGGACTCAAACGGTGGAACTCCTCGCAACTAGCTCAAGCAATCGGTGTCGTATGATCCGCACCTCTATTGATTATATCTGGGGGCACACGGTAAACCTTTTCTCGACGAACCCAACAACCCGACTTGTCAACCCATTCTACTAAATATTTTTGAAGCTTCCCATCAACTGTTCCGGACTCGAAAGACCTCATCACCGATATCGGTCGGGAATACAAGCACTCAAGCGGTGAACTCTCTCATGATTGGCCTATGCACTTTCGGAAGTCGACTTGTCAACGCTCTTCATCTCATAAACCAGAAACACTCTGTCGTGAGTGAATGCCACACGATCATCCGAGATCTTCTCAATGACTTTGCTACTCATCTTGTTCGAAAGATGAAAAGATTGGGGTTGTGGGGTCGGGATTTGTGCACAAAGAAAGGGCGTTTGAAAAGGAGTTCTAGGAAGTGGGGTTGAGCCTAGATGAGGAACTAGGTCTTCCACATTGAGTGTTGAACTAACTCCCATACCTTGAGGTAGCTCAAGCATGTATATCTTAGGTTTACTCCTTGCTACCATCCTAAAAGATCGTAACGCGGGTTTGAGACTTCTTCGCGATCCTCGATGGGAATCGTTCAGGCTTAACCCGAACCAATTCATGACCACTTATTTGGATTTCCTTGAAGCTCATAGGCAAATTCACCTTTACTTTGGAATCTCCATTGCACAAATTAATTTTAAGCATAATTTTGGCATGCAATGCGGAATGAGACTCAAAACTTAACTCATAATAAGACTGAAAATGTGAAGTGGTATGCAACTCGAGACTATGATGTGTATGTGTATCTATCGACTTGATACTCTCATGTGCATACGACGCTAACGACTCACATGTAGTGGACTCTATCGACACTAGTGACTCATGTGTAGTGGACTCTACCAATACTAGTGACTCATGTGTGATCGAATTAAGTGACAATAATGACTCATGTGGACTCGACTCAACGGACTCCAATGACTCATGGGTAAGTGACTTAATCGGCTCGTGTGTGCTCGATTCAACTAGGACCAAAGACTCAAGTGCACTCGACTCTACAAACAATAAGGACTCGTATACAACTGACTCCATGGACACTAACGAATCATATGAATCATGTGTAAGCGTTTTGGTCGAATTGTGCGTGGGTGACTCGGTTGGCTCGTGTGGGCGACTCAACATCATCACTGACAAGGGAAATAACAGTCTCCTCAATGCAATCTAGACTTTCTTCGATTTCTTTTATTTCCTCTTCACTCACCATGGTACTAGGGTCATACACATCGTCCCCTACATTCACATTTTTCGGCTCTTTAGAACGCTCTCTTTTCATCAATAAATTTTGAGCGGGAAATTTTGTGGGGTATTGATATGCAAAGTGTCCAAATCCGTGACACTTGTAACATTTGTTGCGACCACTAGTTTTGGGGATGTCATTGATCGCTCCTTTCCCGTTATCAATTTGGGGATTCGTAGGAGTACTCGTGGGTTTCAATGGTTGAATCACGGAATTAGAACTCTCTTTAGTGTAGGTGCTCCTAGACTCAAGCTTGCGAAAACCACGACGCTTATCCATTTTAGCGTCCAAACACCATAGGAGGTGGCAGTGCATGAAAGGAACATACTTCTCGGTAAGTCGCTCTTTCATGTCCTCCCATCGTGTGACAGGCTTACATTGAGCTATCTTGCGTCGAAACTCCCCATCATTCCAATCGGTTTTAGCGCAGCCCACCTACCTCGTTTTGGCGAACTCGACCTTACATCCATCCAACACATCATAAGAGTCAAAGTACTCTTCTATGCTAGACAACCATTCCACGAAGGTGTTAGGGTTCGCCATACCCTTGAAATCCTGGACTTTTAGTTGACAAAACCTTAGAGATTTTCTATCAAGATCATGTTCGGGTTCACAATGATAGGAGTGTCCCCTAAGTCTAATCTCATCACGACTTTCGAGACTTCGCCTAAGATTTGGAGTGTAACGGTTTCCTTGTTTGGCCAGTTCCATCTCATTTATCGCGATCATCGTGGCTTGGATGCTCCTAAGAACATCGGTAATCTCACTCGTAGCCATGGTGATCACGACACACTAAACACGGGTTCAATAACGAACAAACAACTCTGACCTACAAGTGAATGAGTAATTTTATCAAACATGAGATGTGCATACAAATGAACACACAAATGTGACCACACAAGTGAGTGATTATAACAAACACAGGATGTGCATACAAATGAACACACCCATGAACACACAAATGTGACTACACAAACGACATCTAAATGACATAAACATGTGAATCAAAATGAATGAGGACTTTCATCAAACACTAGACGGACACACAAATATAAAACGCAAATGAATGAGGAATTTTATCAAATACACAATGTGCGCGCAAATGAGCACACAAATGTGAACACACAAATGACTAAGTGATTTTATATAACACGTGACGTGCATGCAATTGAACACAAATAAAACAAAATGCAATAAAAGTAAGATGACATGCAAGTATTCCCTAACCTAGAACCTAAGCTTTGATACCAAAACTGACACGGGACAACGACCCTAAGATCCGTGAATGCCCATGATATGCTAATTTGCCGAAATTAAACTAATTAATTTGACCAATTAAATCACAAATTAAAACGATACCTTGGATTTCGCGGGATTCTGCTTAGGTGACCATGCTTGGTTCACGTAAAGTCCAATCCGACGCGTGAGATCCGTTAGGATGGCGGAAGAGGCGATCCGAGAGATAGAAATCTCGCTTCGTCTACGTCGGGGCGCTAGATCGTAGCTCTTTGTAGAATCGGTAGCTCCTCGTTAGGACTTTGAATCGAAGCGATTAACGACGCAAATCGAGCAAACTCGAGTCCAACAACATTTGTGGATTGACGGGCTATGGTTGGATTCGAACCACAAGGATGGACATCAAGGTTACTCTAGATATTGGGTTTGAGATTCTGAACAATCAATCAAAAGGGAGAAGATTGAATGCAAAAGATTAAAGAGAAAAGAAGATCAAGAAAGAGCAAGGATTAAAGGAGAAGATCAAAGTAACATGGGCCTCACACAAAACCCACATGGGGAAGAAGACTCTCTTCAAGATCATCTCAAGCCAAATGCAAAGCATATTTTCATAAAATCAACAAGTGCCGAAAATGGCTTACACATTGGGCTTTATGTCATTACAAGGGAATAAATCTCAAATAGTAAAGTACTATGTTAGCCTTAGTGGTAACTTACATTGAACATCTTAAAAGAAAGCAAGAAAATGGTTAAAAGGACAAATTACGTCACTAAAAGGATAAAATGCGTCACTTAAGTCGCAGGGCGGAGATCTCCAAGGACGTCCGTCCTGAGCACCACGAACGTCCATGATGCCCGCGGACGTCCGTCGCGCAAAAAAACAGTGCGACCCTCTAATTCCGGACGTTCGTTCAAAGCCTTCGAACGTCCGTCGCTTGATTGCTTTTGTGCCTCACGGGCTGACCTTTATGACCTTTCGTCGGTGGATCTTGAGGTTCCTTGGCCCTTTCGACACTTCTTCTTCCACTGGTACACCTTGTATGGCCTGAAACCTAGGTCCTCTAGGCGGCGTGTCATGGGGTAACTTTTTCCGACGCCCGTGCAGCGCCTCGCTGCCGCTACAGCGAGGCCAGTCTATCTCAGATACCAGTTTTCACGAGGCATAACCTAACAATGGCTATAACACTCGTGCCACGCCTCGCTGTCGCACACATCAAGACCATCTTTTCCAACCATCACTCTAATACCACCCGCCTAGAGGACGAAACTCTCGCTTCGTGGTTGCCTTCATCGGGGGCAAACCATCTCAATGCATTGTGTCTACTCGCGACACGCATGCCAGGACTTAAGTGCCACCTGGCCTGCCCAGCTTCACCCTGTGCACTGCACTAGTTCCTCACTTGTGACAGGGGCATGCATCTCTTCATGCCATATAAGCCAACCATCGTGTGTGGCCCACGCGACCAACACACTTGGAGTAGCATGCAACTCTTCATGTTATCCAAACTAAGCATCGTGTATGGCCCACGCGACCAACACACTTGGAGTAGCATGCAACTCTTCATGCTATCCAAACCAAACATCGTGTGTGGCCCACGCGACCAGGACACGTCCGCATCAGGCCCCCAGCTAGTGCGCGCCACTGCGTCCCACGTAGCCCTTGAGTGCTCTCGTGAGGTCACCGACTCATGTGCATCGTGACGCAGGCCCGAGGTCACATAATAACCTCACCCTGGGTGGCACATGGCATCGCCGCATCGCTGCAACAACGTTCTAGGCCCACCCTTACCTAGAAGACCTATGTGCCCCTCCAACAACGCAAGACCCCATGTGTGAGAGAATAGCTCCACAGCTCCCCCCCCAAGTATGGTTTAAACACCAACTTGAGCTATTCAGAAGAAGAACCTCAAACCCTTTGGCTTGACATATCACCATGGCACATGTCCCTCTGTCCGTGGCACACACCTGCAAAGGTAGTGTCTTAGCATTATTTGTGGCACACGAACCTCTGTTCGTGGCACACAGTGCCATCCTCCAAGCCTACATGTCTTGAGAGGTTACGCATCAGCGTCACTTGCGACCGTGTCGCGTTTGCATCGCAAGGCCCTCATGGCCTCATGCCCATATAGCACTGTGTCGTGACCATGTCGCGAGGCCCTCATGGCCTCATGTCGCGTGCCCTCGTGGCACCACATGGCGTACCCTCGTGGGACCGCATCAAGTTCGAGTTGTGACTGTGTCTTGTGTCCACTCTACACTATATTGTGTCCGTCATTGCACCCGGATGCCACATGCCCTCTTAGCACCGCCTCGCTTGCTGTACAAGCTAGATGTCGCGTGCCCTCTTGGCTCCACATCGTGTACTGTCATGGCACCGCCTCATGTGCCTCATGGCACCAAGACATCGGCACCACGTCGCGTGCCCCTATGCAGAGCACCACATTACATCCCTCACGTGCGTCTAGTCACTGTCGCATCGTGTATAAGGGACACATGCACGTGTTGCAGGGCCACGTGTCTCTGCGCCCACACGTTATACAACTAGCTACAAGGTCCTTCCGCCTTCTTGCTAGCCAAGTGCCAAGCTCCAAGGTCGCCATGCCTTTATGTTGGCGCACAGATTAATGACGCCGTCACAGGCGTCCCCATCAATTAGTGTTTTTTATGGTATATAATATGTGAGAGTAGGTGGCTAGGAATTATCCCACATTGTGTAGGTGTCCTTTTGTCCTCTAGTTGCTGCTCTATTTAAAGAGCTAATGACTTGTAACTCATATGAATTTATGGAAGCAACAATGTCGCCTCTTCAAGGTACACCGTGTCTTTTCCTTTCTTCTTTCCCTCTTCTTCATTCTTTATAAAATAATAGTTTAATTTAGTTTCTTATTTGCATCTAATCTCATGTCTCAGATCCAACCAAGACCAATATCACTTCAGCAAAAAGCACTCTTACAAATGGAGTCCAAGTCGCATGAGACCAAGTTCAGTGAAAGAGGATTGAAAACTGCTCCATAATATCAGTAGCAACCAGAGATTCTTACCTCTCAGGCATTCAGATCTAGGAACTCCGTGAATCAGATGAGAATATTGATATGTATGAGATTCAACAAAAAGTTAAAAATCTTCACCAAAACTGCATACAATCACCTCTAGGGACTTACCATTGGATTCTGGTGCAGATGTGTATCAGCACCATCCTTTTACTGATCCCATAAAGATCAGTTTTCAAAAAATCGGATACCTTATCTTTTTACAAAGCCTGTTGAAATACCTTCAGAACCACTACAATTCACATAGATGCATTTATTAAAGTTGTACTCCTTAAAAGAATAATCAAGAATCTCTAATATTTTTCTCAATCTGATGCAGCGTGAGAAATTGAGCAGGTTTAGAATTCAAGTTTAAAGGGAGAAGAAATTAGCATTCACAAAATTTTTGGGCCTGAAATTACCCGTAAAAGTACAGATTTAGAAAGCTAGACCTGAGATCTCATTACGGCCCAAAGAAGGATTATGGGAGTTCATATTTCTGAGATCTCAAATCACGTATAATAGGATTTAATAGCCCACGAGAATATTGAGATTTTGGAGGCTCTCGGTGATTTAAATTTTTATGATTTTTGAGATCTCAGTGCTACAAAACAGGGGGGGGTCTCGGTAATTCCAAGCTGACATATATCCCTTTATTATTATTATGATATTTGTGAGATTCAAGAGTCAAAGAAAATAAGACTCTCGATAATTACCTTGGAGTCAAAATCTATAACAAATTTTCTTTATTTTAATCTAGTATTAGAGTGCTTAGAAGTAGGAGATGTGGTAAAAGAAAGTTAATTTATTTTAACTTGGAGTCCAAGTTTAGTGAAAGTCTAGTAAAATTAAAATATAGGAGTTTTACATAGAGTCAAGTTAGGATTTTCCTCGTCTTTATATTCTTTCTATACTGTAAAAAACTTGCATTAATGAAGATGGATTGACATGAATATTTTATGAAGTTTTTTTTATTTCTTTTAAGAAATACTGGAGAATTTCGAATCTCTGATCTTGGTTTTCTGCGAGACTTTTGAATCCCAGATCTGTGGTATTTGTTGAGGGTTTTGATCCTCCATTAACTGCTCGTTATTGAGTCTTTCTAGACTGATTTGTGTTGCTGATCAGAAGGTCTTTTGAGACCCTGTTTTGCTGAGAATTGTCATGTTTCTGCTGTGGATATTGCTGCTGGATTATTTGAATTTTTACGTCGGTTTTGATCTACTTACCTGAAATATATTATTAAGGGCGCTGCTAAACTCGCCACAATATGAGGCCAAGCTTTGATCTCATGCTGATGTCAACAATAGGGGCTGTGATTAATCTTTTGGAAGATTAGGATTAGGGTTTGGAAAGGAGGAGAGGAAGAAGAGATGAGGAGACGAGAGAGATACAGAAAAATTAGGGTTGTAAGCTATCTCTCTCGCACTGTTCTATATTATTATTTATACCGCCCACAAAATAAGATCCCATGTAAAACTCTTAACACCTACACACCCACATGTGCTCATAAAATTGACTACATACACACTACACTAACACTGTAGTCACACCAACATTGAATGCCTTCTCTCTATGTCTCTCTCTCTCTCTCTCTCTCTCTCTCTATATATATATATATATGGGAGCCAGTTCCGTCTTCCATGGTCCACGTGGAGGATGGGTGGATGGTTTAGATCAATGTAAATAAAATAAATTTCGGAAATTTTTTTCTAGAAACACAAGTCAAAGTTTGATGGGTTTCAATCGTCCACATTCCACGGTTCAAAAAACACATGGTGGAGATGAGTTTCCAATATTTTTGTTAAAGATAATCTAAGCAATTCACCCGAGCTCTATGCGGCATCGAAACAATATTTCGGGTGCCATGTGGAGCTCGACGTGGATCCTTGAAGGACCGTGACTGCCCTCCCATGGAGGACGGACACCTTTTCATATATATATATATATATATAGTTAATACGTGTTTTACAAATAATATATTTTGGATATTTTTCAGTGGTGAATGCCTTCTATTTACTTCGAAGTTTATACCTCTGTTCCTTGTAAGAGTGTTTATACCTCTGTTTCTTACAAGAGAGTTTAAGGCACTTAAGCTGATTGTAATTTGGAACTCTTCTTGGCATTGTTGAACCTAAAATAGAATTGTGTCGATCATGATTTTTTTTTTTCAATGCAGTTCAGTGGAGAACTGTATGTATTGAAATTAGTTTAATATAGGCACTCCCTTTTGTTTACTTGGAAATAACCGGCACAATTTTTATGAAGAATTCCATAAATTATTGCAAGGACTGCTTATGCCTTGTTTGTTTGGCCTAATATATTACTATTTTATGGATTTTGATTGCTTACGTATTTATTGTTTCAGGCTATGCGAAGGAGGAGAGCTTTTAGATAGGATACTTTCAAGGTCTTTCTTTTACATTATGTTTTTTACATTTGAAATTGTGATGCAAATCCATTCAGCTGAGAGGTGTGAATTTAAATAATGAAGGCTACTTAGTCATTCTTTGGTAGCTTATAACTACATATAAACATTGTTCATTGTGTAGGGGTGGGAAATATTTGGAAGATGATGCGAAAACTGTCATGGTTCAAATATTGAATGTTGTTGCATTTTGCCATCTTCAGGGTGTTGTTCATCGGGATCTCAAACCAGAGGTAAATTGTTAACAGTTAAGAGGTTTTCATACCTTGTGCAATCTGTGTTATTAGATGTCCAAGGAAGCATTATTTCTGATTAAGCTGGGGTTATCTGTTCTGTGACCCATGTTTTCTTTATCTGGCTACTGAATAGTTGAATAAAAAGTCTTCACAAGTGTCTGATTTAACCTTGTATCTTCATGTCATATTTGTCAAACTTCATTTGTTTTACGTTTTTGAAAGAATTGAACTGATCAGAAGCATTTTAAAGTTGGGTGGCATTATTTGCCCCCGTCTTTCCTGTGAAGAACACACGCCTTTCCACCATAAAAAACTATTGACTACCTTGAATCAGATGATGGAGATTGTTTTTTGTCCCAATCTTCCACACAATAGATCTTGAGATCATGGAGCACCTATTAGATGGTCAGATCTTGATTCCATGTGGCACACATCCCCAAAAGTGATAACCTTTCTTATGGTACAACCATGATCACGGTCACTTTTGGGGATGTGTGCCACATGGAATCAACATGTGGCCGTCTGATAGGTGCGCCATGATCTCAATATCGATTGTGTGGAAAATTGGGATGAAAAGCGATCTCCATCATTTGATTCAAGGCAGTCAACAGTTTTATATGGTGGAAATGCTTGTGTTCTTCACAGAAAAAACTGGTGCCAATAACGCCACCCTTTGAAGTTAAACTCATGCCAAACTTACACATTGGAAGTATCTTACATGTTTGCATGTAACATTGCTGCCACAATCTTTTCCAAGGGTCTTGAAATTTCACCCAATTTCTGTAAATTTATATTGGTTGCTACTAATTTTAGGGAAATATTGATTTAGTCACACCACATCAAGTATCATACTAAAATCATCCTCTTTTAATGGGTAAGCTGGGATTGAACCCGACCTAGAGCTTGCAATATTGTCAACTTTCCGAACGAGCTACAGGCCCAAACCCACACAAATCAACTTGTTCACAATCACTGTCTTAAAACGAATTTCATTTTCTCTTGTGCACACTGAATCAGCATTCTGCAAGTAAATTATAGTTTTGTGCACTATATATATATATATATATTTATTTATTTTTTTCTATCTAAAATGTTGGTTTTTGCCGGATCAGAATTTTCTTTTTACTTCCAAGGATGAAAACTCCCAATTGAAAGCCATCGATTTTGGCTTATCCGATTTCGTCAAACCAGGTTGGTCTTCATTGACTAGTTATAAATATCCACTTTATCTATTGGTCTGATTTTAGTTTCTGTAGTTTGTGGACTGGTTTGTAATGCTTCAAGTGGTTTGCAGATGAAAGGCTTAATGACATTGTAGGAAGTGCATATTATGTAGCACCTGAAGTTCTGCATAGATCTTATAGTACAGAGGCTGATGTATGGAGTATTGGCGTGATTGCATATATTCTTCTTTGTGGGAGTCGCCCGTTTTGGGCCCGAACTGAATCTGGCATCTTTCGTGCCGTCTTAAAAGCAGATCCAAGTTTTGATGAATCACCTTGGCCTTCTTTGTCTTCTGAGGCAAGAGATTTTGTTAAGCGCTTATTAAATAAAGATCCTCGCAAAAGAATGACTTCCTCTCAGGCTCTATGTACGTGATCTCATGGTTAACTAAAAATCCGGGTTTCTAGTCTTGTCTTCCTGAAATCTCTCATAACTTTTTTTATCTGCAGGCCATCCTTGGATTAGAAATTACAATGATTTAAAAGTTCCCTTGGATATGCTAATATTCAAGCTCATGAAGGCCTATACACGTTCGTCATCTCTGCGTAAGGCTGCTTTGAGGGTGTGTATCTGGTGATAATATCATCAAATTTTTACTTATTTACATTTTATGTGCATGTGTCTGTATTCAAACATGAACACACGCACACACACACATGCACATGTATATGCTTATATTAGTGTGTGTGTGTGTGGTATGTATATATATATATATATATATATATATATATATATATATATATATATATATATATATATATATATATATATATATAGTGGAATGAAGGGTTAAACTCTTGGCATAAGAGCATGTCTTGATTGCCTAAAAAAAGAATATGATACTTATCATCCGATACAGTATCCATTGGTGGACCCATTTTCTTCCGTGGAGGGCAAAAAATCAATTTATATTTTAAAAATTACATAAACATAAAATACTTTATATCGTTTGCTTATGAAAGACAATTCCCACTAAAAAATCATTTACTAATTACTAGCATATATCATTCGCTAACAAAAGAGTAATTCCCATTAGAAAGATATTTAGAATTGTGTATTATTCACCATTAAATATACAAATTATATCATATGTAAATTAGAACCCTGACTTTCTTAAAATCACTTTCAAGTCACCGTCTTTTTTACAGTTAAAAGGCTTGTCGAACTCAAATTTAATCTTGAATAGATCAACCTATATGGGCAATGCCAGAAAAATTGAATTAGCAAAATTACCAACAACCTATGTAAAAGGGTTTCTTTTAAAATGTCAGAGATCTTATTTTTCCTTTTTGTTATTGTTTCTTAAAATTTCAAAGATCAACCTCTTACTCGATTCAGTTACGATCGATCGAGACCAAAAAAGAAAGAAATCGAAGAGCCAAAACAGAACTGCAACTACTAAGAATCAATCATTCAAGTGCTAGATGACCAAATCTTCACTTACATTTATAAACTCATTTGAGAATTTGAAATCTAAATAAAATTAATTAATTACAACAAATAAAGAATGGTTTTTAACATCTGGTTCAATGATTTTATCTTAAACCCCTCTCCTACATTAAGATTTGAACCAAATAAATCAAAATCATAACTCATTGTCACAAATCTAATTGGCAATGTAAAAGATAAAATAAAGTTGTTTGGTTCAATCATCCAATCACGAACTTCATTTACTCCATATGTACAAGCCGGGCTTTGAAATCTGAACCAAATTCATCAACCAAAACAAAAGAAGGAAAATAAATAAATAAATCAACCTCTTCCCTTTATTCCCAAAACTGTCACATTTACAAAACCGCTCCCCTTTGTTCTCGAAACTATGAGTCAGATTTACAAAACTACAATCAGATGAATTGCCTACATGACAAAGAGAACCAGCAAACGATCCATGTTTCACATAAAGGAAACAAGAGCCACAACACGAGGATTGGTGAGGTTTGGCAACCAAACAATCTAAGTCAAACATCATCGATCAAAACAGTCAAACCAACCATGGAACAAAAGCAGCTCAAGAAACAATGAAACAAATCAAAACAAATTGGTAACTACTAAGCGAGTCATAGATCAAAGAAAAATGGAAAACTAGATGTACTACACCAGAGTAAAAAGGGGGATCTCATCCATCAACATTAATATCCTCATTGTTGAATTTCAATATATACAGCATTATAAACCTTGTGTAATCATCAATAAATGTTACAAAATAACGATAACCATGTAAAGAAGTAGCAAGGGATGGTCCCTAATCTTTGGAATGAATAATTTGAAATGGGGTATTAGTCTATTATCATTATAAGGTTATGAAGTTTGACAACGTTTAGATTAGTTACAGATCTCACATTAAAATTTTTAAACGTCAAAGTTTTCTAACTGCCTAGGAACCAAAATGCGTAAATGAAAACTAGCAGATTTCTAAGATAAGAATGCCATAAATGAACCATCTCCAGTGAAACTGTAGCAGCAACGACAAGCTCATTAGACCTCTTTTCTGGTTCTCCTAACAGATAAAGCTCCCTCTCCTCACAATCATGACAAAGGTCTTCCCCATCGCCAGGTTCTGAAAAAAAGACAATGGAATGGAAAAAAGTGTTACACTGCAGTCAAGATGTTTTGTTGTACTACTAACAGAGAGGAGGTTAGCAGGTATACTAGCAATGTGAAGCATAGACTCTAAACAACTAATATGAATAGTCCATTTTTCGACAACTGGGACAAGAGACCCATTGAATATAAAAATGGTAGAATGATTTGATAAAGGTCACATAGAGTGAAACCATGAAGGCATACCAGACATGTGGTTGATAGCGTCTGAATCAGTGACCCAAGGTGACCGAGAGGATGACAAGGCATGTGCAAATTCAATGGTACTTGAATCAGCAATGGGAGATCGAGAGGAGCTAGCATCAGCAGAGAAAGAGGCACGTTGCATCAAGTTGTCATACTCATTGGTGAGAATGATGGCATCAGTAGAGGAAGGTACAACTAGAGCAATAGCTGGTGAGGTAGTAACAGCAGGCGATCCATCGTCAACAATTGTAGGGTACCCTCTATTACCCTGAGACTTAGGGAACCCAATTAAATTCTAACATGTTTCCTTCAGGTGTCCAGTTCTTCAATAATGGGTACATTCTAGCTTTTCCTTCTCATGAGATGGTCCACCACGACCACGCCCCTGTCTTTCAGATCTACCTCCTGCTGAATGAATATAATAAAATGAGGGAGGGCCATAATGCTCTGTAAGTCTGGACAGACATCCATAAGCTTCATTCTAGTTTCTGCATGCTAAAGAAGAGAGAACACAATGCCTAAAGGTGGCAGCTTCTCTCTCTGAAGGATGCTACCCCTGACATGCTCATACTCTGGGGTTGTACCCGTAGAAAAATCAACAATTTCCTTCTCTTCCAACTCTTTGTACTCATGCATTCTCCACAACATGGTTTACTTAAATATGTAGCACATATACCCTTTTTACTAAGAGGCGCTTAACTCATCTCGCGTACCTCTCAACTGAGTACAATAATCCCCTTCGGACTTCTATCATTCTCTGATATTATTGACCATATCAATTAGACTAAACTCCTTTGCATGGTTGTGCTTCTGAGAATATGCTTCGCTTAAGGCCAATGATAATTCCCTTGCAGAAGTATCGTACATAAACGAATAACTAATGTAGGAGGCATCGAATGAAGTGGATGTAGGAGCTGGTTCAGAGATGTTACCATCTACATATTCCAACTTGTGCTCCGACTGTAGGAAAACCACGTTAAGTAATTTTTTCCATCAAACTTAACTGTGAAGATTTGCAATTCATGAGCTCCTTCATTTCCACTTCCAACATTAGCATGGGACTCATTAATAATGCAAATACTATAGAGACTAATGCAACTTACATGCTAAACTATGACACTCAAGGTAGCCTGCAATGCTACAACATACACCTCCAATGGCGGCTTCTGAGCTTATACTGTATACTCCACTACCTTATACCAGTACTAGAGCTGTAAACCCATTACAAATCACCACAAAACAATGCAAATTGATTGTTCGAAATAACCGCAGATTATATGCAGCAACAGCAGCACAAGGATCCAAAATTGCACATTAATACCACAGTAGTTTAATTACGGCAAGGGAATGAGATACTATAAGCATGAAAAAATATCATCACAGCCTCATTATGTACTCAATCGATAAGAGATAAATTTCAAAGGAATCTTGACAAAAGCGATCCAACTCCAATGAACACCAAGATCTATCGAGGCCACAGTTTTGGAACTCAGAATCTCATGAAATACATGTTAAAATGATAGATCTAATATCCATTTGAAAATTACATGTTAACAGCTTCAAATCCAAAAACTAACACCACAAGGTTACTTATTAGGAGATTAAAACAGCAGTAGATGTCTTGGCCCTTTCGATTTCACATCAATTGATAATACGAAAAACTGTGAAACCCTTAGATATGGAAGGTGCCTTCAAAAACCACTCAGAAAGCCCCAATCCCCTCTTAACTAAAAACATTTGCAGTTATGAACTTAATGTTCCGATCACACCCATGGAAACTATTATGTTGTTGAAATGAGTTTGTGACGGGGACGCCACATACATGGGCATTGGATTCGGACCGTATCGTTTCTACCGACGTAGAAAGAAGCGGAATGGAAATCAAAACTAGGCGAAAGATGAAATTCTGGAAATTGAAGGAGCACAGAAAAATCGATCGATCGAAATTGAATTTCGATTGATCGATCGAAATTAAAATTCGATCAATCGAAATGTCAACGACGATATTTTATGTATATGAGAATTTCGATCGAACGATTTTCAATTTCGATTGATCGAAATTTCGATCGAATGATTTTTAGTTTCGATCGATCGAAGTTGCGATCGAACGAAATTCAATTTCGATCGATCGAAATTGTGTCGGGTTGTTTTAGGAGTTGAGTTTCGAACTTTTGCTTCAAGGGTTTATTTGTCTTTACTTAATTTTCGTTTTATGGTTTCTTTTATTGGTAAGACCTCCTATATAAGGTCATTAAGAAGAACATTGTAGTTAGTTGATTGAATATTGAATGCTTTTATGCTTGAATATTTTCTGCCTGAGATGTGTTTGGTGTGAGGCCAAGGGAGTGATTCCCAAAAGCCATTGTTATTTTCTCTATTATATTTGCTATCTAAATCTCTGCATGCTTCTCTAAACCATAGCCTAATTTCTTCCTTGTGATCCCCGAAACCCTAAACCGGTTTGAAGCCTAAACCACACAAAGCCAACACCCATTCCAAAAATCATAAACCGATCTAAAAGCCACGGGCCTTTACAAACCATAAATCCTTTTCACAACCCAATTTGGAATCCGCGAATCTACATAGGACCAAAGACGAGTGCCTAATCCTAGAAAAGTTAGAGTACTATCTCTAGGCTGATCTCGCCTCGACTCTAAAGTACTTGCGCATCGGACTGGACCCTATCTGGATCTCGTGTGATCTACCCATCAGAATTCTGCAAACCCCAAGGTATCAAAGATAATTTTGCGATTAAACTTGAATTAATTTATTTAATTTCGGCAAAATCTTCAGTAAATCATATTTCGCATTTTAGGGTTGTCCCGCGTCAGTTTTGGTATCAGAGCCCTAGGTTTTCTAGGTTAGGGCATCTTTGCTTGTCATATTTATTTTATTGCATTGTTTTCTTTTTTGAGTTCATATTGCATTCCATATTAGAATCCTAATAGACTTTGTGATCACCATCGCTTTGGATGAGGTTCTTAATACTCTGAGAGCTATGCGAGAAGAATTGGGTGCGATTAGTGCACGTCTGAATACCATTGAGTAAGCCCAAACATCTCTAGGAGTTGGTAATGATAGATTACGTGATTGAATCAACTAACTGGAAGCGATGGGTGGACTTGAAAATCAACACCAAGAGCGTGAGTGTCTACACTTTGAACGTAATGGTCGCCAAGACAACCGGAACCGTAGAGATCATCGTAGAGATAACTATGACCCCGAAGTTCAACTCCTTAAGAACATCCGAGTTGAGATTCCGACTTTCGATGGAAGAATGGACCCTACCGTCTTCCTCGATTGGCTTGCTGACATGGACTAACATTTTGATTGGTATGCCATGAATGACGACCGTTGCGTTAGACTCGCTAAAATGAAGTTGGTTGGTTAAGCTCGACTTTTCTGGCTCAATGTTGAGCGCATTAGGGTGAACACGGGTTGTCCTCCCATTACCCATTGGGACGACATGAAGGAACAACTTACTGAGAAGTATGTTCCTTTATCATATCACCAACGCCTCCTCGACCAGTGGCAAAATTTACGTCAAGGTAGTATGCTCGTGACCGATTACATTACCAAATTTGAAGAGTTCATGATGAGGGAAAAAGTATCGGAAGACCCTGAAATCACTCTCTCTAGATTCCGCACTGGATTGCGACTTGAATTGCAAAAAGAGTTGATTTTTCACCCCGTAGAAACTCTTGAAAGATGCTATGTCGTCGTGTAAGATCTCGAATGGTATTTGAAAACTACGGTGGTGAAGAGAACCGAGCCACAATATAGTAACCAACGATCCGGTGAGGGACGATTCAATCCTCCTCCCAAACCTACACAACCTGTCCCTACTAATTCTAGGTTTGAAAAGGGAAAATGTGTAGTTGGAGAATCCTCAAGGGTTAATTCTCAAATAAAGTGCTATAAATGTCATGGGATGGGATACTTTGCCGCTCAATGCCCAACGAAAGAACCCCAAAGGACTCTTCATTGAGGGAGAGGAGGATGATGATGAGGTAGTGGTTGAAGAGGTATTTGAACCGGTTAGCACACCCAGCGATGAGGAGGGTGATGCTATTGGTCATGCTTTAGTTGTGCGGTGTGCCCTTGCACAGCCTCAACAGGATGAAAAGGATGACTGGCATAGGGAGAACATCTTCCACACCTATGTCAGATTTGGTTAAAAGAAATGTAGTGTCATCGTGGATAGCGGTAGTTGTACCAACGTAATACCCCGCTTAGGGCTTACACCTGAAGCCCACTCGAGACCTTATAAAGTGGCATGGGTCAATTCTTCATCCATTCCCGTGTCGAAAAGGTGTCATGTACCGATTCAATTGGGTTCTTATTTGGACACCTTATGGTGTGATGTGCCGATGGATGTGGGCCATATCATTTTGGGAAGGCCGTGGCTCTATGACATGGACGTGACTTTTTTTGGTCGATCAAACATATGCACGTTCATGCATAAGGGCAAAAAGATCACTTTACACCCTTTGCCTCCCAAAACACTATCGACCAACACAGTCGAAAAGAAGGGCGAATCTTCTAAATCCATTAATATTGTGAGCCCTTCTGAGTTCGAGAAAGCATCGATAGATGAGAGTGTGGTGTACGTAGTTGTCACTGTAGAAAGTGCTCCCGAGTCGGCGAGTGTCCCAAGGAGGTTGAGCCGATTTTAAAAGAGTTTACGGATGTCATCCCTGAAGACTTACCAAACGAACTCCCTCCTCTGCGTGATATCCAACACGCAATAGACTTGGTTCCTGGATCTACCTTACTGAACCTGCCCCACTATAGGTTGAAATCCGGTTGAGCACACCGAATTGACTCGGTAAGTCAATGAGCTCCTTCAGAAGGGGTTCATTCAAGAGAGCATGAGCCTGTTTGCCGTACCTGCCCTACTTACTCCTAAGAAAGATGGTACGTGGCGCATGTGTGTGGATAGCTGTGCAATCAATAAGATTACGGTTAAGTATCGGTTTCCCATACCAAAGCTCGATGACCAAAGCTCGATGACATACTTGATATGATGGTCGGTGCCATTATCTTTTCAAAGATAGACCTTATGAGTGGCTACTATCAAGTCCACATCCGCCCCGGTGATGAGTGGAAAACCGCCTTTAAGACTAAAGATGGTCTTTATGAGTGGATGGTCATGCCATTCGGCCTTTTTAACGCCCCAAGTACTTTCATGCGACTTATGACCCAAGTGTTGAGGCCGTTTCTAGGCAAATTTCTTATTGTTTATTTTGATGACATCTTGATCTATAGTCATGACAAGGATCAACACTTGAACCACCTTAGGCTGGTTTGTGAAACCCTCAAGGGCGAGCAGTTGTTTGCCAATCTCAAGAAATGTACCTTTATGCAGCGTTCTGTTGTTTTCTTGGGATTTATTATCTCGGCCAAGGGAATGGTCGCGGATCCCGAAAAGGTGAGAGCCATTATGGAGTGGCCCGAGCCTAAAAACATACACGATGTCCGTAGCTTCCATGGCTTGACTACTTTTTATCGTTGCTTTATCAGAAGCTTTAGCTCCATCATGGCCCCAATTATTGATTACATGAAAAAAGGGGACTTTAAATGGGGCAAAGCGGTGACAAAAGCCTTTGTTGAGATCAAGCAACGAATGAGTAGTGCACTCGTCATGCGATTGCCGGACTTTTCTAAAGTCATTGAAGTCGCATGCGACGCTTCGGGTGTAGGCATAGGAGGAGTGCTTAGCCAAGAGGGTTACCCTGTGACCTATTTTAGTTAAAAACTTAACGAGGCGAAGCAAAAATACTCCACCTATAACAAGGAGTTCTATGCGGTCATTCAATCTCTTTGGTATTGGAAACATTACCTTAGACTGCAGGAATTTGTGTTGTTCTCTGACCATGAAACCTTACGCTTTCTTGCTTCATAGAAGTTGAATCCAAGGCACGCGAAGTGGGTTGAGTACCTTCAAGGGTTCACATTCGTGTTAAAGCATAAGGCCGGTGTTGAAAATAGGGCCGCTGATGCACTTAGTCGGCGAGTGGTGACTGCGCACAATGAGCACCGAGGTCGTCGGATTCGAAAAGTTAAAGGATGAGTACCCTGAGTGCCCAGATTTCGGGGTTGAGTACATTTCTCTCCTTAGTAACCCGACTGGCACACACTCCGTGTACACCATCCAAGATGGGTACTTGTTCAAAGGCAATCGCCTTTGCATCCTTCGCACTTCATTGCGTGACTTTCTCATTTGGGAGTTACATGTTGGAGGGATGGCCGGACATTTCGGGCATAATAAAACTGTTGCGTTCGTAGAGGATAGGTTCTTTTGGCCTAGCCTAATGAGAAATGTCGCCCGGGTCGTTAAGCATTGTCGTACTTGCCAAGTGTCAAAACAGACCAAACAAAATACCGGCTTGTACACCCACCCCGTTACCCGTGCCACACACACCGTGACAAGACCTCTCTATGGATTTCGAGCTTGGACTTCCTAAGACCCCTAGGAAGCACGATTCCGTTTTTGTCGTAGTGGACTGTTTTTCCAAGATGACCCACTTCATTCTTTGTTCAAAAACCTCCGATGCGTCTCATATTGCTAAACTATTTTTCCCGGAGGTAGTGCGTCATCATGGGTTACTCAAAACCATTGTGTCTGATAGGGATGTTAAATTTACGAGTTATTTTTGGAAGACCCTTTGGCACATGATGGGCACATTGCTCAAATTCTCTACAGCTTACCACCCTTAAACGGATGGCCAAACCGAAAGCACCAATAGGAGCCTTGGGAATCTCCTTCGTAGTCTTGTCGGTGATCATGTTAGGACCTGAGATACCATCTTACCCACAGCTGAGTTTGCATATAATAATTCTGTCAATAGGTCCATAGGCATGAGTCCTTTTGAGGTAGTGCATGGTTATATGCCTAGGACCCCATTAGATTTGATCCCCATGTCTGCATCCCATAGAGTGTCAGAGTCCGCCGATGCATTTGCACAACATATTCATAGCTTGCATGTCTAAATTAAACAGAAAGTTAATTCAAGCAACAATTAATATAAATTATCTACAGATGCTCACAGGCGTTTTAAAGAATTTAACATGGGTGATTACGTGATGGTCCAGGTTAGGCCTGAGCGGTTCCCATCGGGATCCGCAAAGAAGCTCCAATCTCGAGGTGCTGGGCCTTTTAGAATTTTGGCTAAGAGTGGTCCTAATGCATACATGCTCGAGCTTCCTTCAGGTATGGGGGTTAGTTCTATGTTCAATATGGAGGACTTGGTTCCTTACTTGGGTTTCACCCCACCTCCAGAAAACCCACTCCAACCACCTAGTCCCAGCCCCAATCCAACCTTGCAACCTATACCTCTTCTTTCCCCAAGCAGATAGAGATCAGATGAGATAGAGGATATAATCAACGATCATGCCGTCTCTACACATGACGGGGGATTCAAGAAATACTTGGTTAAATGGGTCGGCAAACCGGCGTCCGACAACACTTGGGTCCACGAGAATGAGGTTCGGCGCTTGAACCTCGACTTGCTAGACATCTACCACGAGCGTGTTTCATCGGTGATGAAACCTTTTTGGTCCAAGGGAATTGACGGGGACGCCACATACATGGATATGGGATTCGGACCGCATCGTTTCTACCAGCGTAGAAAGAAGCAGAATGGAAATCAAAACTAGGCGAAAGATGAAATTCTGGAATTGAAGGAGCACAGAAAAATAGATTGATTGAAATTGAATTTCGATCGATCGAAATTAAAATTCGATCAATCGAAATGTCAACGGCGATATTTTATGTATATGAGAATTTCGATCAAACGATTTTCAATTTCGATTGATCGAAATTCAATTTCGATTGATCGAAATTCAATTTCGATCGATCGAAATTCGATCGAACGATTTTCAATTTCGATCGATCGAAATTGCGATCGAACGATTTTCAATTTCGATTGAACGATTTTCAATTTCGATTGATCGAAATCGTGTCGGGTTGTTTTAGTTGTTTTAGGAGTTGAGTTTCGAACTTTTACTTCAAGGGTTTATTTGTCTTTACTTAATATTCGTTTTAGGGTTTTCTTTTATTGTAAGACCCCCTATATAAGGTCATTAAGAAGAACATTGTAGTTAGTTGATTGAATATTGAATGCTTTTATGCTTGAATATTTTCTACCTGAGGGGAGTGATTCCGAAAAGCCATTGTTATTTTCTCTATTATGTTTGTTATCTAAATCTCTGTGTGCTTCTCTAAACCATAGTCTAATTTCTTCCTTGTGATCCCCGAAACCCTAAACCTGTTTGAAGCCTAAACCACACAAAGCCAACACCCGTTCCAAAAACCATAAACCGATCTAAAAGCCATGGGCCTTTACAAACCATAAATCCCTTTCACATCCCAATTTGGAATCCGCGAATCTACATCGGACCGAAGACGAGCGCCTAATCCTAGAAAAGCTAGAGTACTATCTCTAGGCCGATCTCGTCTCGACTCTAAAGTATTTGCGCATCGGACTGGACCCTATCTGGATCTTGTGTGATCTACCTATCAGAAATTTGCAAACCCTAAGGTATCAAAGATAATTTTGCGATTAAACTTGAATTAATTTATTTAATTTCGGCAAAATCTTTAGTAAATCATATTCCGCATTTTAGGGTCGTTGTCCCGCGTCAGTTTGGAGATGTAGATTAGGGTTAGGGAGGGAAGAAGGGAGAGCACATCTCCAAATCTGTGAATGAAGAGAGCTAAATATGCTAATTTCAAGCTCCATTACTGGATTGGAGTTGCTTTTTCCCAATTTACTGCTTACAATGGCTCAGTTGGGCTAACTTGCCAACTCAACCCAAATAAAATATCATAATAATTTTCATGAAGCATGCCTTTATGAATGCTAGGGTTTGCTTCATTCTCATCATCCAGGTTCTCTTTATTGTCTAATTAAATTTTGTACTTTTAATGCCTATCTACATTTCTATGAATAAAGATAAATGCTTTTCATCGGTGACAGGCTTTATCAAAGACATTGACTGTGGATGAGCTCTTTTATCTGAAGGAGCAGTTTGCACTATTGGAGCCAAATAAATATGGGTGTATCGCTTTAGAGAATGTCAAGACGGTTAGTTTCTTTGAAATAATATTTAAATTTTGACGCGGGCATTGATGATTGTTAGTGTATGACGCTCAGATCCTGCTGTTGATGTTTCCAATTATTATGTTTTGACCAGGCCTTGATGAAAAATGCAACGGATGCAATGAAGGAGTCCCGCATTCACGATTTTCTTGCTTCGGTATCTATTTGACTGTTGATAGGGGTCATAGTCACCAAATTCTCTGAATATTTGAAAAATCGCAAATAATTCTCGAATTTAAGGTTCTACAAATTAATCTCGAAAGGTTCGCGAATTTATGAAAAATTCGTGGGTTTTTAAAATATTTAATGATTCAGGATATTTTCAATAAACCATGATTTTTAATATTTCTTAAATTTTGTGTACTTTTTAATGTTATTTTTATTTTTTTCTCCGATTTTAATCCAAAATTTCCCCCCAACTTACCGAATTTCGCCAGATTTTTCCGATATTTGTTTTCTAATTCCTTTTGATTGTATCTCGTAGGTTTGTTACTTTCATTTGGCACCGATATTTGTTTTCTTCTATGACAGATGACTGCTCTTCAATACCGAAGGATGGATTTCGAAGAATTCTGTGCAGCCGCGTTAAGTGTGCATCAGCTTGAAGGACTCGAACGGTGGGAGCAGCATGCCCGTTCTGCCTATGAGATTTTTGAGAAAGATGGGAACAGGGCCATTGTCATTGAGGAACTTGCTTCTGTAAGTGATATTCAATTTTTTCATTCAATGATGAATACAATTTAGTATGCTCAATTTCATGCATGGAAGTTAGTTCTTTTTTGTTTAATTAATTTTTTTATTTATTGTTATCGGTAAAAAGCAAATATACTAAAAGAAAAAAGAAAGGACACAACAGAGCAATTTAGCAAGGGACTAAGTGCGACACAACGTACCAAAACAGAAGAACAAACACAGAAAGTTGATTGGCTGAGATTTTGAGGTTTAGGGTTCCATGGCACAATGCTCACTGCTAAGGCCCCAACTATTTTTGATGTTTGGCTTAATATACAGTCAACATCTTAGAATAAGATAACTACCCATGATTATTTGGATCTGCTGTCAACTGGTGATTTTGCATAAGATGATTCATGGCCAGTAGGAATGGATTAGGAATTTTCATGGTCAGTAGGAATGGATTAGGAATTTTCATTTATGGCAGGATTTAAAATGGAATTTATTGCTGTAATCAATGTCCCCTTAGATTTAATTTTTTTTTTTTTTCAAATTTTTTAAAAAAATTGGGAGTCACAATTCTGATCCAGAGTCGAGATTTCATTTGCCTGTGGTTCAGACTATGAAATTCTCCACCATAGTTTAGAAAGTTTCTTCTATGCATTATCTTGCCAAAAATCCAGAAATAATCGATTGGAATAACCCATCCATTGGATCTCATGAACCATTGGATCTCATGAACCATCGATTGGAGTAACAAAAAGTATGTGTTTGTTACTCACTTGGTTTCACAAAACCTCAAGAAAAGCTTCCTTTTAAGATACCCGAACATTGATCTCGTTTCCTCAATTAGGGCAAGAATCATTAGCCAATTTTTTCCTTCCTGCGGTACCATGGTGCATTTCTAAAACTTTATTTTGACTTCCTCTCCAAATGTGAAGTAGGAGCATTTTCTCATTCTTGGGACACCTGTCTCTTTTTGGTGCTCTTTTGTGAGTTGAAGCATGCTGCATGAAGTTTCCAGATCAGGTAAATAGCTTATCCAAAAATTCCTTTAATTGATATTCCTTTAATCCATCTTAAATACCCAATTTTTTTCTTCAATCCATAGAAAAACAGGTCCATGTCTTTTACCCATTTTTTCCTGGACATTTTACCTTACTACAGCTATCATGATCTCCCTCTACCAATAGATACACTCTCTCGAGAAAAGTATTACTTTTTACATTTTTTTCCATTATTTATGGTGAAATTGTTCAATCTCTATAAGCACGAACTAACCATTTACCATCATCAGCGTGAAATTATCCAAACTTCTAATCCTTCTCAGTAGTAACCAATATGCCAAAATCCCAGTTAATGCACTTACCGCCAATTTAGGACATCTTAATATTGGTTCTCTTGAAATTCCATCTCTGCGATCCTTTAGCTAAGAGTTTTTGGTCTTTATTCTATCTCAACATTTGGGATACACTGATGACACATGATTATGGGTTATGAATACACATACTCCAGGGCTTGTCACTTTCTATGAGAAGTTGTGTCAATTTTGTAGCAGAAACAGGAATGGAAAAATGTAAAGAAGGAAGTTAGAACATGTTTTGGTAGCTTCATTATTAAATATTACTAGCACATTATGTTGCTTATTGCGAATTTGGACTTTAACATCAAGGAATTAAGGGGGTGTCTAATTACAATTTCTCATATATATATAACAAAAACAGAGACTAGTACTTCAGGTGTTCTGCCTTTTTTGCTTGTTGTGGGAAATTCTGACATTATTATGTGGGCACTAAGAAAGTCCCTATGCCAGTGAAGTTTTAACAGATCTCTTAAGATCTGGAATATTATTGGGGTCTTCATATGTTCTTCCATTATTTGGAGGTGACGTTCAAAGTGCCAGTCTCATTTGGCTAGAGAGCTACCTTAGAAATTGTCTTCTGTACTCACTGCCTCCCTTGGTTCTCTTATGAGAAGAAATATTACTTACTGAAATAGAAAACACAATATAACATGGAGGTGGACTATCTCCAATGAATAAACTATATTTCCTGTTCTAAAGGGAAAGAAATATGACTATCTCTAGGCAATATCCTACTTTCTTCCCTTCCAGCAATCAGGTCAATATTATGTACTTGGACCAATTTGTATTTTCATTTGTTTGTAATGTTAAATAGGTCCATCTACTACTGGATTTTTTGTTGGTTATATAGTTTTGTGATTTTACATTATAACCAATATGCCCTTTAGGGAGTTTTCACTTTTATCTGGAATAATATATGGGTTATAGTGAAGATGATTAAGGCCATGGTTATTGATTGGGGTAGTTTGTCTTCTATTACTTAGTCTGGTGATGCTTGTGGGGGAGGGGGGAGTGCTGTTTTTCTTTAGCCTGCGCTTTTAACCTGTTTGTCCTCTCGGAGAGCGGGTCTATCCACGGGACTGGCCTCAGACTCAGGGGGAGTGTTTTCTGTTTCCTCTTTGTGAGATTTCTTGGGGGTGGTGGAGTAGGTTTTTTTAAGTTGGGTTTTAGTCTCTTTGGGGGTTTTCCAGTGTCAGGCTGTGGCTGCCCAGGTTAGTTTTCTCTTTTCTTTGATTTATAATATATCTATTTACCGATCTATATATATATATATCCTCTTGTGCCTCGGCTGTGGTCTTGGTGCTGAAGAAGGCTTGTGGCGCACGTGCGTGGATTAGGATGATCGTGTTTCCGCCCTGAATGAGTTTGGGATGGATGGATGATTTCGAAAGGACTTGGGTATATGGGTTATGGTTGCTACGATAACTTTTTACATTCTCCTACTTTTGATGGTGATCTTACTGTTTTTACTTTGATTTCTGTAAAAAATTTAATGAATATATTCTATTATATATTTGTCATTTCAGGAACTTAGTCTTAGCCCTTCCGTACCTGTCCACGCAGTTCTCCACGACTGGATTAGACACACAGACGGGAAGCTGAGCTTCCTTGGATTTGTCAAATTGTTGCATGGCCCCAGCAGGTCCGTTGCGAAGGCTCAATAGCTAGTTCCGACATGTATGGTATAACTTGCATGGAGGTTCATACCAGTCCTTTGCATGTAGAGCTCTCAACACAAAGCAGGCAGTTGTTAATATATATCAAGTTGCAATTGCAGACCTTATATGTCAAGGTTCTCTTCTCTAGCCTGCTCATCTACCCTTTTCCACTGTATCAGGTTCATAACAAGTGGCTTGCACTCACCTGTATTGTACGATGGGAGATGTGGAGACTTGGGTCCTCCCCTGAATGTGTATTTATAATCGTTTTGGTGTTTCAGTATGGTGGGATCCGCTGTTGTGTGTTGTAGCTCACCCTAAAGTAATAGGGATACTATTGGTGCAATTGCTTCAGGGAGGGCAATATATATGTCACTGTTCGTTTGATTGATCCTTGCATGTTTTTCGTACTGAATTACTGGACCGTCAAACTGTGATTATAACTGTTGCATCATTTAGTGTCCTTCAACCCCTAATTAAAAGTTCTCTACGAATTTGCGTCCAAGATTGCAAAAACACTTGTATTTTAGAATCTCTCTCAAATTTGAACAGGTGGTTTATATCAGAAATTGTATCAACATTCCCTATCTTATCCATATTGAATCTGTCTCAAACCATTTGATGGAACGAAGAGTCAGTTATATTGTAGATGGGTGTTACATTTCTTTTGATTGATGGGACTTTGACCATAAATTAATGCGTATTTTGAAATATAGAAGGAATTTAAGAAAGGATTCGAGTCTCCTGACTGACATCAATCATGGATAAGAAGTGACATCAATCATAGATAAGAAGCGCGCTTTGGTATGACAGCATCATGTCTAAAGTTGTCCACTTGTTTTAAAGATCCTGACTCTGACAGGATTCTGCTACCAAAAAGGCGCACATCTAAGTGTTGGTAATCTCCCTTTAATAAAAAAATAAAGTGCCGGTAATCTGTTGATGTCGGCGACACTCATTAATTCCATTTAAAAATGCACCACTTACGGTGATTCGATCGGTGATTGGTGTCTCTAGGTAAGTGTTGTTTTATGGTGCAATTCTTGGGTCCATCTGGACTAATGTAAAAACTAATTTCTCTAAGCAGCAAGCCACTGAACAGTTATGGCAGAGATTATGGTGTGTTTGGCATAGCTCTTTGTCATATACTTGTCATAGAAGCGAAAGCAAATAAAATCTGTTATAACAAGGAGTGAGCGAAGAGCAATAGAGAGCTGTTGGAGTAGGAAAATTTTGCTCTGCAGAGGAGTTTATAAGGAGAAGAGGGACTTGCTAAAGCAACTAGAAAAGCTTTGACAAAGAGAAAGGAAACCTGCCAAAGTAGATAAAAAGCTTTGACAAATAAAAAGGGAATCAAGGAGCTTCTGAGATCTCGAAAGGTTAGAAAACGGGATGTCTATAAAGATGG
Organism: Chloranthus sessilifolius; assembly: GCA_021018995.1. Classification (NCBI taxonomy): domain Eukaryota; kingdom Viridiplantae; phylum Streptophyta; class Magnoliopsida; order Chloranthales; family Chloranthaceae; genus Chloranthus; species Chloranthus sessilifolius. The sequence goes on from CM037586.1 coordinate 64,685,647, forward strand.
TAGGGATGATGCCAGCAAATGAAGGTAATTGGCTCTTCCGACTGTGAAATCATTCCCAGTTTTAGATGGTTGGTTAAGGATTTGCCGGAGAGTTATTTGTAATAGACTTTAGGCCTTGTTTATGTGTGTCCGAGTATTTCTCATAAAAACTCAGCTTCGGTGATTCATGACAAGTCAAATTCCTATCTTTTCTCACGTGTATTTTTTTACGCTTAAAAAATGTTTTAATTCTAGGCTTTTACCTAAAATGAAGGATTTTTTGTATTTTTTTAATTTTTTCATAAAAATATAGAATCGGTCTAGTTTAGAGACATCGTATGATCGTACTGCATCTGATACCGTATCATATATATATAAAAGTCATTTTTAGCTAGTGCACAATCCATTAAGATTGAACACTTTGCTAGTATAATTGTGCAAAATTGATTCCTACAGCTACACTACTCCGTCTCCTATCATAATAACACTATCAAGACGCTTATACAAATAAGGGAAGTACAATCTTCATTCCCACACAATTCAAAAACGGCTTAATTGAAAAACCAATTACAAAATAAAAAATAAAAATAGAACACAATAAAAGCAACATATAATCCAAAGATGATTACAAGGTTGTATCGTTGCCATCCCCCTCCTCGAAAGAGTATGAGGTAGTCTTCGTAGGTATGTTGGAGCTACTCCCGTCATCTCAGCTATCATCTCGATGATGTTGCATGGGAGGTACTCAATCGGGGTCCTGCTCATCATTCGACTTCATCGAACGCTCTAGAGTATTGTCCTCTAAGTCTGAACTGAAAAGCACTAGATTATTTGCAAGGCCTGGTGGTCAAATAATCTGAGGCACGGGTTGCACTGGTGGTGCCCAATTGGGCGAGTAGGCTAGTTGGGCGACAAGCAGGTTGAGTGAGTTTTAGAAAGGGCCTCAAATTTTCGGTACCCTGACTCGATGGCAATACCATGGAGGTGCAAGTGAAAATGGATGATGCTGTGGCCCCCTATATGGAGGATTTAGGTTTATTACTTCGATCTTTCGCCTGGCTAGAGGAGCAGGCAGTAATGATGAAGACCCTATGCGTGATTGCAATGAGCCCGACGTTCCTAATAGGGCTGCCAATAATTTATAACTTGCTACTATGTTTTTTAAAATCTTCAGTTGTAGTAATCGACTAAAACATTTAAATCAATCCTCAAGCATCTCATTTAATATTCGATTAGTAGATTTATTACATTCTTTGAAATACATATACAAATAAAAGAGCTACAGTAAAGAAATAACAAATCGTGAAACAAGTCCACACATATTGTACATATACACTCTTAGTCTATTTGTAAATACTACTCAAGGAATGATCGATTCTTAGGGAAGATCGGGTGTTTTCCCATGTGTCATGACTGACACTTGGGGAAGACGAGAGGGTTGGTATATGACAATAGAGTCTCCTACTATATGGTGGCGTAAGTTGATGAGACGATTATCTGAGGGGGTGTTTCTAAAACTTTGAAATGCGTTGACTACTTCATCATACAGTTTAAACGAGCGATGATAAGCCTTGAGAATCATGTTACTTCTCGCGAGCAATCCTCTCATGTTCGATAAACACCCGGTCTCCTACCAATAAAAGCGACATAGTATTTAATCATTACATCTGAGAACATGTACTAAAAGTTCAGTATCAACATGAAATAGTAAACATAAATTCAATTTGAAGAACAATTGGTCAGTAAAAGAGTCATCAGTAAAATGATACTATTGAACATTATTTTATGAGATTAACTCAATGAGATTGTACATCCCACATTCTATTTGTTATATCATCGCGATAAATGTTCATTCACTCATGATTTACAGGAGTTTGTGTGCTATGAACGTCCTGTTCTTCTACCTTCATCGACCTATCACTCAATAACTATCTTATTTTACGTTTATATAGGAAACTTCGTTTAGACTTTGAGCATTGGAAAGCATTGTTTAAGGACCCCAAATGTTCGTTCATTGATATTTCGTAGTGACGCATGTCGCTTATTAAATAGTTCTCGGGGAGTCGTTGAGGGATTTGAGGCGTTAAATTCTTGAAGATAGTATCGCACACCACGATAAAGACTCAGAAAGCCGTGCATATTCGAATATCCCCCATCGATAAATAATACTTTTCCATTAGCACATGAAGCCTGCTTTCTTTTCTTGATAGCACACTTGCGAGGACTTTGAAATCTGGAGAGGATCCCTTCCATCCTGACAGTACATGTTGAAATAGCATGTCAAAGCTCACTACACACAATACATTCTGTGATGCATCTTGGTGATAATTGCGTGTCTTTGTGAGTCTATCCTCGGAACAATTACATCAACATATGTACCATCAAGGGCACCTACCGCTTTCTTAAACCACAAATACACCCATGACTTGTTCAATATCTCAGGGGGTGTCAGACTTGTTGCTTACTTAACTAATTCAGGATATAACTTCAAAATAGCCTCAAGCATTACATTGAAGGAGAGGCTTATGGTTGATCTTGAATGTTAGAATCTATCTTGTACTGCCTGATTTTTTTAATTTTAGGCGACGATATATAAAAATATTGCAACCTGCTCCTAGATCATCATGTAACAATCTCCTAACTCTAAGGGCATTAAACAAGCTTCGAAATGTAGCTATGGACATGAGGAATAGCTCATAGGTAATGTCTGGATGCCTATTGAGAGTTTCTTCGACATACAAAGGACCAGTGGAGATAGTGATAGACGCCTCTGCCTCTTGGGTTTACGTACCCTCTGATAATAAACTATCACTGCCAGAAACACAATGATTGCAAACATTCTTATAATTGCATCATCGGATAGGGGGGGAGCCATTCCTATAAAAATATTAAAAATGTCGATTGGGCTGAGATTTGGTACTATTAATATATGAGTAACTCATAAGAAACGATTAAGAAATGAGTACTATTAATATATTCGATACTTAATATTTAGGATTACAAGACTATTGGTACGGAGGCCACTGCCTCCCAGTCAATCTGAACAGTTACCCTTGGCGGTGTTTGGGGCGTATTGCGAACAGTGTCTCAGCCACGCGAGATGAACTAACAGTAACTCTAACGATAATATCATAAAATATATTATTGTCTATTAAGTTTATTGATAGGTATTCTATTTTCATTTTGGGGGTAAAGGTAGGTGTTCCAATTTTCATTTTCGGGGTAAAGATTTTGGTTTTGATTCTTGGGAAGTTATTCTGATTCATAGTTTGAGGGAAAAGGTTTTGTTCTCTTGGTTCTATCCATGGTTTTTGATGGCATTAACTTGCTTAGTTGTAAGGGATTTCTTCTTTGACTTAGAGTTTGAGTCACTTGTGGAAGAATCGTTAGAAGGTAAAATCCAAACTTTTATATATCTCTTCATGCAAGTAGTGCGTCCATAGAAGTTAGAGAATTTGCTATAATACCTAGGGTTAGGATTGCTAGTATGCTCTTTATATTATTCTAATTAAGTATTAACCTGTTGCAAGCGCACAATGAAAATTGTAATACTAGCATAGATTGTTCCCACGAGGAAGTGTTTTATCTATTTATTAATTTTCTAAAAATTTATATTTATCTTTTAAGATACTAAACTACTTGAGAAATATGAATGAAAGAATGATTTCTTAAGCTAATTAACAGAAAAATAAATCCTAAATCCTTCAAATTGTGGTTGTCAATCACAATCTTCAGTTATCGGATGCTAATAAATTTAAAATATCGTTACACTATATCTCAGTTCTCTAGAATTTGGGTGTTAATAAAAAACTAGCATCCTTCAATATAGATCTATACTAATATTTAATCTACCAGAAATTTGAGCGTCAATCAAACTCCAGAAAATCAAAGATGAAAAAGTAAAAAAAACCATTACACTAATCTGTAAATTTCAACTTGAGTCGTCATTTCAAATTAAAACTTGGAGATGTTTACAAAGCAGTTAATTGCAATAAAAATAAATCTAAACTAGAAAGCAAAAGCAATAGAAATTATATCTTTCACCCTTCAGCTGTAGGTGTCAATTGCTTCTGAGAAACTATAAATATTTATATTAATCTTTCAACTCTCAATCCCAGTTCACAATTGTGATCAAGGAACCATGGAGATCTAAACTAAACTCTTTATTTTGATCAGAAGAAAACCCAACCTCAGTCGTCAATTGATGTTGGGAATTTCTTCGATGATTAATTCCTATGTCGGGCTCTCTAATTTATAGATCATAAGAAGTCAGTTTGCATTGATCTAAGTCTAACAAAAGAAACTACTCAAATAAAAGATTCCTATTATAACTCTAATTCTAATCTTATCTTTTCCTTGCTTTGAATGGTAGAGGTGCTTCTGAACTTTCTCCTTTATTTCAGTAACAGAGTCCTTTTAGGAGTCTTCCTTCGTCAATCTTCTCAGATCCGTGAATGGCCAAACTTCTAATTTAAAAGTTCTAATTATATACATGGTGTGTATATCTTCTTCATATGATCAGCAGTACAGGAGCTTTAATTTATACAATCGTAAAGTATGATTGCTTTCTTTTTACAGCTTTCACTCTCATGACGATTCTTCATTTACGATTGATCACTTTTCTCCTTTGTATCGCATTGAACGTTTTTAAGAATCGTAATTTACGATTTCTTACTTTTTGTCTATTCTTCAGCTTCGTTTAATCGTCTTTTACGATGTTCTAATCTTTAAAGCATATAACGAATCGTCTTTTACGATCCATCGTCATTCTAACTATTTTTTGAGTTTATTTTGATGAAGTTTAATATTTTAGTTCTATTTTATTGATTTTTCTTAATATTTGTATATCATTAACTTGTTAGTAGTAAACTAAGGTCTAGCATTACTAAGTTAAGAGTGGTAAAATGATAAATTATATAACTGATCACACTCCCAAACTTACTCTTTGCTAGTTCCTAGCAAACAAGAAAATATAAAATATCCTATACTAAGAATTTAAATGCCACTTTCATAGGGAGCACGATTGCATTTAGCAGATGCAACAAGCATTTAAACCCCTAAGTAATCGCTAGTAGAGGAGTTGTAGTCTCATGAAGGTTTTAAGTGAAGTTACCTACAAATTTCAAATCTTTTTAGATTTTTTAAAATTTATAAGAAAATAAAAGATTAAAAATCTAACTAATTTTTATACACTAACTAAGTTAATCATTACATTGTTGTTAGGATTTTCTAAAATTACCAATCTTTTATCTTTACTTTGCATCATAGCAGTTATCCTTAATTAGAACTCCAACAATTTCAATTCATAGTAAGCAGGGAGTGTATGCATTAGTGAACAGTTTATTCTTCATAGATTTTTCTAAACTGCAGTTTTAAAAAATATTTTCATTCAAAAACTCTCACTATTAGCATACTATCCAAAAAATGTCAAAATTTGTGGGTTCTCACAATATGATAAATTTAAAGGAAAATTGAATACCGATAAATCTCATGAAATGGATAATCAATTCTGTTCATATGATTTCTTTGTTCCTTCATAGTACCTATCACATATATCTCTACTAGACTCATGCTTTTGCAAATAGTAAATAAAAAGGTCTTTCTTTCAGCTTGTAATGGGGCTTTGGGTTTAAAAAAGTTTCAAAGAAAGGTAGATAGAATTCAAAGTTTTCTAAGAATTTAGTTCTTTCTTCTCCTATCTTTTCTTCTTCTTTCTTTATTTCAGTATCAGTAAGTATCGAAGAATTTGGATGCTTCTTCATAGTTACTAATTCTTATTTTTATAAAATCCCATTTCTTTTTCTCAGACTTGTAAAATCGTGTTTTACGTTTTTTTTTTTCCTTTTATCCTTTTGATTGCTTATTCGTATAGAATTGTGTGTTACGATTTTTGACTCTTTCCCATATTCTTTTCTTATTTCCTTTCAGTTGTACCATTTTTTTTAGCATATCCCTAATCTATTAACTTTTACTCCTTTCACTTCCTCTTCTTCCCTTCTTTTACATTCTAAACTCTCAGAAAATATAAGGGTTAAATATTGAAAGTTTTAGGCAGTAGATATAGTTAAGGGTTTACAAAATTTTGGTATGAAAAACTTTAGTTAAGGCTTCTAATATGGGTTCAAAGGATAAATTATTTTATGGGATTTTAGCTTGTTGGCTCTAGTTAAACAAAAGATGACCTTTAATTATCTTTATGATTTACTAGCATGGATGTCATGATCTCAGAATATTTTGATTCAAATTTTCAATAATATGAGATTTCATTTAAAACAGTCAAGAAGGTCAAGAAAATTTTAATTTGAATAGAAGCAGTCTCTCTGAATAGAAGATGAAAAGTTAGTCTCTAAAGCTCAATGGTTATATAATTTTGAAACTATAGTCTAAATATTACAGTTCAGATTAATCAATTGTTTCAAACATTCAATCTGATACAGTGTTCAAAGAGCTAAACATGAATTGCAACTATTCTATATTTTTGATTATTAAACTTCTACTATGATGGATTGTTAGTGTTAAGACCTGAAAAGTACACCCTTTAACTTAGCCTTTGATTAGGCCCTTAGCCATCTAATAAAGGTTTGTTAAGTGTTTTCTGTAGATAATAAATAGCAGTACAATAAGGCCATAAATCTTGTTAAGGAGCCCATGATTGGCACTAGAAGTCCCTCAGAAGAATGAGCCATGAATGAGGTAAGCCTTGCGCAGCTGACAAAGCTCCAGAGGATTCAGAAAACTATGCTTCGCGCAATCCTGGCGAGCCTCCCAAGACTTCACAACAAGTGCTCGCGCAGTTGAGTAACAGAAGAGCTTAAGAAGCACAACTTCGCACAGCTCTCACGAAGTTTCGGAGTAAATGGTCGCGCAGTCTCGCGTAGTTCAAGAAGACCTGAAATCAACCTCGCGCAGTTCACTCAGAACAGTTGAGGAGAGAGAGCTTCAGAATCCTGGCTTGCGCAGCTGTCGCACAGTAGCCGCGGGATGCAAATGTCAAGAGAACCTGTCGTGCAGTTCAGAAATGCCTCAAAGCTATCGCGAGGATCCTTGCAAAGATCTATCAAGAAAAGAAGCTGTCGTGCGATTCAGGAAGAAAGCAGTCTCGCAAAGTGAAATGGAATGCTCACATAGTTCTCGCGCTATTCACAAGTAACAATCCAACCGCGTGAAGCCCAATCCAGAGAGAGCTTAACTATCTACCTCAAGACTGCTCAAAGTATTAAGAAGCTGCAACCCCGCGACGTCTGAAGTTCTAATGTTAAACTCAACCACGCAAAGAATAGAGCTACCACGCGACAAGTCTGGGAATCGACTGCAACCTGGCGAAGCTCTGAACTCCAACTTCCATCATTCTGTAGAGGACATTCTGGAGATTTCCAGTGATTAGGGCACGCACTCCCATGCTCAAATCTCCGTGCACGCACCCTGAGGCATCCAAGGATTATTAATAGGCCATGTGGCATCGCTAAAATTAGGGTTTCCTAACCCTAATGCGCCGCCACACCCACTGCTATATAAACCTAAGCCCGATTTAGGTTTAGAAGGCGGAAGAGTTCAGTTTTTGCTTTGTTGTTAGCATTGTAGTCTTATTTTTCTGTAGCTGTAAGTAGTTTTCCTTTTTCTTCTTCTTCTCTCCATGGCCCAGCACTTGCTGGCCATGCCTTTATATGCTTATAAAGTTTAGATTAATGGAATTTGTGATTGGGTATTGCACTTTTATGGGATTCATGTGTTTGTGAGTTTCTCTGTGCAAGGCTGCTGCCTTGTGATCTGCCATTGCTTTGGCTGTGATTCAAAGCAATGGAGGACTGATTCTAAGGTCCCATTCAGATCCAAGTGACCTGTGTGTCTGGGCTATCATGGTCCTATACAGCCTTAGTCCCACCACAGGACCCACTAGATCTGAAATCCCCATGGAAGCCTGAGCTGGTAGCCTTGTGACCATGGTGGTGGCAGCAATATTCTTATTTTGTTTTGGGCTCCATGAGGAGGATAGCCTCTGGGATAGTCTGTGACCATTTAAGTGGACAGGTTATAGCCTTAGGGTGAATCCAATCTGTCGATCCAAAATGGATCCTTCTTCTCCGAGCCTAAGCTTGTAGCCTGGTAGAAGATTGTACAGAGGCAGACTCCCCTATATTAGTATAGACCCGCCATCAGATGTTAGATCTGATCTGGGTATGGAGATTGTAGGCTTGTGATTGGACCATTGTAGTCCCACTCAAGCAATGGACAGCTAGATCTAAGGTGGTACTCAATCTCTTGCTGGTTCTATGTGTCTGGGCTATCATGGTCCTTTACAGCCTTAGCCCCACACATAGAGCTTTAGAGGTTGAGGTTCCCTATGGATTCCTGAGCTTGTAGCCTGGATGAAGTAGTGCCTACAATGATTAACTTGTTTTGACCCATCTCTGGATTGTGGTTCCCCTATGGGATATTCTGTGACCATTTAAGTGGACAGGTTATAACCTTAAGGGATTGGATCATGGCACAGGGATGAGTTAAATTCTTTCTCCTCTTTGGTGATAATGTAGTCATTGGACAAGATTTCTATACCAGCAGATCTGGATCTGAGTCATAAATTCTAGCAGATCTGAATCCAATAGTATACTTCTCACCCTTTTATATTTATTTTCCCTCACTCCATCCATCTTCTCAACCCCTTTCTGTGGTTAGTTCATTAGGCTACCTTAGGATACTTAGAATAAGTGACCCTAAAGTCCCCTCCTTTTAGGACTGCCAGATCTGTAGTCAGATCTGGAGGGACTACTAGAGATGGCTCCCTTGGAGCTGTAGATCACCTTTCCCAGTGGGACAAACTTTTACTTATCAAAACTTGCTACAAATGGACCTTGTATCTTGCAGGTCTAGGATTTCTCAATTGTGCTGATTCCATCCCCTATTTTACTTTGATTGTAAATTGCTATTACCACCAACAAACAAAGTAAGCACATTGGAGATCACAACAAGTTTTTGGCGTCGTTGCCGGGGATAGATGATCTATTAGTAGACCCTTAGTTTTTATATTTTTAGTGTTCTTTGTAGCTTTGAATAATTGATACTGCTGATGTAATTTTGAATCTTTCTTACAGATCTAGACAGCGAAAAAGAAGGACAGTGGACTACATTTGGAGATTAGCTACCTCTGTTTGCAAATTCTCTAAACCTTTAAAACTCTATCTATTTCTCTTACAATTTTCATAGCAGTATTTAGGATAGTTGTAAATTTATGTTTTCTTAAAATAGCTGTAAATTTATTAGATAAATTCTTTGAGTCAAGTACAATGTGCCTGCAAGGAGTTGTCCCTACTGGTGGTGTGTTTGTATACTAGGTAGGAGATCTCTTAGTCCTACTTTAGAGCCTTTCAACCCTGAGCTAGAAAGGGGTAGAAGACTTAGAAGAAACAGACACACCACAGTAGAGCCCCCAATTGAATCTGAGACAGTACTCATGGGTGAAGAACAACCCAGAACTCTCAAGGAGTTGAATGCTCCGGATGACTATAACTCTCCATTTAGCATTCAATTCCCTGATGTTCAAGGGAATTATGAAATTAAAACCTCTATCATCCAGATGCTGCCCTCTTTCCATGGGCTTAGCAAGGAGGACCCCTACAAGCATATTGACCAATTTTTGGCCTTATGCACCACATTCAATATCGCTGGTTTGGGACCTGAGGCTACTAGGCTCAGGCTCTTTCCCTTCTCTCTCTCAAGGATAGGCTAGTACTGGTTGGCCACTCTTCCCAACAATAGCATTGCATCTTGGAAAGACCTCATGCACCAAGTTCTGACAAAGTTGTTCCCGAGACCAAAAGCAGGCATTGAGGAAGGAAATTCTTGCTTTGCCCAATCTCCAATCGAGAATTTTAATCAAGCACAGGATAGGTTTAAGGAAATGCTCAAACAATGCCCCCACCACAAGATCCCGAATGGCGGCTTGTACAAAGCTTCTACAATGGGATTGATGAGAAAAATAGAGATATGGCTGATGCTTCTTGTGGTGGAACCTACATGCACAAGACTGCTGATGAGGCATGGGAATTGTTAGAAGTAATCAGTGAAAATGCTTTTCAAAAGCTATCCCTGGCAAGAACTGGTCAGGAGTCTGTGTCAAAAGTGGAGCCTGCTGCATCGACAAGAGGAAAAGTTTATGAGGTGTCTGGGAACAATGATCTGCAGCTGCAGATGGCAAATCTCTTTGAAGTTTGACAAATTATCGATCGTGATGCAACCGGAAGTGCTCAAGTGGTGGAGGCATGTCGATATGCAGTCCCCACAAGACAGTGAAGGAATGTCCATCTATAGGAAATATCCCGAATTGGTATTGGAACATGTCGTCTTTGCGCAATCTTTTGGCCGACAACAATAACTGGGTGGCTACATGAATACCATATGGATACCAGCACCAAAATGCTGGTTACCAATGGAGAGACCACCCAAATCTGAGATGGAGGCAAGACAATTATATGTAGCCACAATGGATGTTGGCTTTACCTCAAAGGCCACAGCAACAGTTCAACCAAGGATATGCCCCTAGGTCTAATTTCCAACACCAGCAGCAGCCCCATCAGTAACAAAATCAATTAGTCTTACCTCCATCTCAACCCAGAAATGCTTCCTTCGAGGATCAGGTCTTGACTTCATTGCAAAACCTGGGGTCCTTGGCTCAGACTGTGAATTCTCAGGGTCAGAGCATCCATAAAATGGAAGAGCAGATAAGCAAAATTTCAAATGCCTTGGCTAGGAGAGATGAGGGGATGTTACCCTGCCAGCCGGTTGCTAACCCCAAGGGTCAGTTCTTAATTGAAGAAGCTTCCTCAAGTTTTGAGGGAACCAATGCTGTCACTACCCTAAGGTCTAGCAGGCTGATAGACAACCAGGTGGGTAACCGACCAACAGAGGTCATTTCCACAGATTATTCGAATGAGTGTGATGAGGATGTTGTTGGAACACAGAGCCAAGAATTTCCTGTCACCCTGCAGCATGAGAAAAATAAAGAGGCTGCAGTTGAACCTCAGCAGGAAGAAAAACAAGAAAAAAGGAAAAAATAGAAGTTTAGTCATGGGCTAGCAGCTGAGGAACCAACAGTACCTCAGCTGCCATTTCCTCAAGCTTTGGGTGGTCCTGCCCCTTTTGAGAAAGGGAATGCCAAGATGGAGGAAATGATGGAGACCTTCAGGTAGGTGAAAATCAATTTGCCCCTACATGAGGCAATTAAACAGGTCCCAGCCTATGTAAAGTTCCTGAAAGACCTCTGTACCCAAAAGAGAAAAGCTCGAGGCCATGTGTCCAAAAGAGTCTTTGCAACTAATACAGTGAATTCTGTATTTAACATATCAATGCCTGAGAAGTTGCAAGATCCAGGGATACCCACTATTCCCTGCATAATTGGAGACCATATAATCGGGAAGGCCCTTTTACTCCGCCATACAGTGTATATCTGCAGCTAGGTTTGGGGGAGCTAAAACCAACCCCCATTGTGCTAATGATGGCTGATAGATCTGAGAGGAGGCCTATGGGAATGATTGAGGATGTCTTGGTAGGAGTAGAGAAATTCTTTTACCCTGCTGACTTCCTAGTTTTGGACATGGGCTGCAGAAAAAGTACTAATCCCATACCTGTTATCTTAGGCAGGCCATTCTTGGCCACTGCCAATGCATGCATTCAAAGGTGTCCGAGTCATGGAGGTAACTTTCAGACATATGAAAGTTGAGCTGAATGTGTACAACAGTGCAAAGTACCCTCAAGAGGACAATGAGGAGAGCTTTGTAGTGGATGTACTAGAAGAAATTGTGGATAAAGAATTGCCCACTCTGCTGGAGTGGAGCAACACTGTCAGGAATTTAGTTAAAGTCTGGGATATGGTGGAGGAAGAAAGCCCAGCTATGATAACAGAAGACATGACCACATTGAAGTCTTCTGTGGGTTCAGTGCAGCATTCCATTTGGAAACCTACATTGCTACCTCTTCCTCCAACCACCAATGCACCAATTTTGCCATCCACCCAACAAGCCCCTGATCTGGAATTCAAGAAGCTTCCAGAAACATTAAAATATGCCTTCCTTGAGAAAGGTGATAGGCTTTCTGTGATTATCTCCTCCTCTCTTACCAATGAGCAGGAAGAGGAATTACTAACAGTTTTGAGGAAGCACAAAAAGGCAATTGGTTGGACCATTGCAGATCTGGGAGGAATAGATGCATCAATCTACATGCACAAGATTCATCTTGAGGAGGGATCACTACCCTCCAGGGAACTGCAGAGGAAGTTAAATCCTCACATGCAGGAAGTGGTTCTCAAGGAGATCATTAAATTGCTAGATGCAGGGGTAATTTACCCCATCTTTGATTCTAACTGGGTGGCACCTATCTAAGTGGTGCCCAAGAAATCTGGCATAACAGTTATTAAAACCGAATCTGGAGAGTTGAGACTAGCCAGGGAGACCACTGGCTAGAGAGTTTGCATTGATTATAGAAAGCTCAACTCTAAGACCAGAAAGGACCACTTCCCTCTCCCTTCATTGACCAAATTTTGAACAAATTGGCTGGAAAAGCTTTTTACTATTTTCTTGATGGGTACTCAGGGTACAACCAGATCCCTGTGCATCCTCAAGACCAAGAGAAAACCACCTTTACCTGTCCTTTTGGCACCTTTGGTTACAGAAGGATGCCTTTTGGGCTGTGTAATGCGCCAGCCACTTTTCAGAGGTGTATGTATGCCATATTCTCTGATATGATTGACAAGTTTTTAGAGATTTTTATGGATAATTTTTTTGTCTATGGGGACAGTTTTGGCCAGTGTCTACAACACCTCAACCTAGTTTTGCAAAGATGTGAGGAGACCAATCTGGTCTTAAGCTAGAAAAAGAGCCACTTCATGGTAACACAAGGCATTGTGTTGGGCCATGTAGTCTCTAAAGAAGGGCTTGAGGTAGACAAGGCCAAAGTTGACCTCATTGCCAATCTGCCCCCTCCAAAAATAGTCAAACAAGTCAGATCTTTCCTTAGGCATGTAGGATTCTACAGGAGGTTCATTAAGGACTTCAGTAGAATTGTTAAGCCATTGTGCCACCTGCTCTGCCGGGATGTGCCTTTCTACTTCTCGGCTGAATGTCTAAAGGCTTTTGAGACTTTGAAAGTCTGCCTTACCTCTGCCCTTGTGCTCCAGACACCAGACTATACCCTGCCCTTTGAATTAATGTGTGATGCATCAAATTTGGCAATAGGTGCTGTCTTGGGCCAAAGAAAGGATAAGCTGCCTATGGTCATTGCTTATGTCAGCAAGTCACTAGCTGAAGCTCAACTGAATTATACCACAACCGAGAAAGAGCTTCTAGCAGTGGTGTATGCTATTGACTAGTTTAGATCCTACCTGCTGGGATCTAAAACTGTAATCTTCACTGACCACTCAGCATTGAAGTACCTATTGTCAAAGAAAGATGCTAAGCCCAGGCTGATTAGATGGATACTCCTACTGCAGGAGTTTGACATCAAAATCAAGGACAAAAAGGGTGTGGAAAATGTGGTGGCTGACCACTTGTCCAGAATTGTGTTGGAGAAGTGTCTTGATGGTCCTACAAATGATGCCTTCCCGGATGAGCAATTATTTGCAATCCAATCCTTGGTCCCCTGGTTTGCCCACATTGTGAATTATCTTGTTATAGGAAAGATTCTTGCCCACTGGACCAAAATGGACAAAGACATGTTTTTCTCACAGGTCCAATATTTTTTTTGGGAGGAACCTTGCCTATACAAGCATTGTGCAGACCAAATCATCCGAAGATGTGTCCCCGAAAGTGATGTCCCCAGTATTCTGGCCGTGCGCCATGAAAATACTTGTGGAGGCCACTTTAGTGGAAGAAAAACAGCTGACAAGGTCCTGTAGTGTGGGTTTTATTGGCCTTCTTTATTCAAAGATGCATATACATACTGCAAGGCATGTGAGAGATGTCAAAAATTAGGAGGGATGTCAAAAATTAGGAAGGCTGTCCAAAAGAAATTCAATGCCTTTGCAGCCCATCCTTGTTGTCGAACTGTTTGATGTATGGGGCATAGACTTCATGGGCCCTTTTCCTCCTTCTAATGGTTACCATTTCATCTTAGTGGCAGTGGATTATGTTTCCAAATGGGTAGAAGCCATTGCCACAAGAACTAATGACAACCAAGTGGTCCTCAAATTTGTAAGGCAGCACATTTTCTCAAGATTTGGAACCCCTAGAGCTATTATCAGTGATGGGGGTAGCCATTTCTGCAACAAGAATTTCGAGAGCTTGCTCAAGAAATATTCTGTGACCCATAGGATTGCTACTCCCTACCACCCACAGACAAGTGGGCAAGTTAAAATTTCTAATAGGGAGATCAAGCACATCCTTGAGAAAACAGTAAGGACTGATAGGAGAGATTGGGCTGATAAGCTCAATGATGCACTGTGGGCTTATAGGACTGCCCATAAGACTCCAATTGGAATGCCCCCATTCAGACTGGTCTATGGCAAGGCTTGCCATCTCCCAGTAGAGTTAGAACACAAGGCCTGTTGGGCCATTAAAAACTTAAATATGAACCTAACTTCTGCTGGTCATCATAGGTCCCTGCAGCTGTCTGAATTGGACAAGCTGAGGATGGATGCCTACGCCAATGCCAGGATCTACAAGGAACGGTCCAAAGCTTTCTTTGACAAGGGCTTACTGAGAAAAAGCTTCGTACCTGGTGGTAAGGTTTGGTTATTTAACTCCAAACTAAAATTCTTTTCTGGCAAACTAAAATCTTGATGGGAAGGTCCTTATATTGTCTTAAATGATTCCCCATCTGGTGCTGTGGAAATCAAGGATCCCAAATCTGGGCGGACCTTGAAAGTGAATGGTCAGAGGCTTAAGCCTTGTCTCGAAAAACCGGCCGACCCTATGAACACTATTCATTTCAAGGGACCCCTTCTCCTACCTGACCCACAGTTGTGTCCATGTTGTACTATACTACTTTTGTTTCTTCAACAGTTTTTAGGAAATTGTAGTGTCTCGATGGGGTCTGAGTCTGTTGAGTTTGATAGAGTTTATGTGGGTTGGTATGATTACTTCTTCTGCGATTTGCTGATTTTTGAATTGAATGTATACTGTTTGAATATTTTTGATGAGTATGCTGCACTGCATGAATTGCTCCCTGTTGGGTACTAAGCCCTCGCGCATTCCAAATTGATATTTGGGAAGATCTCGCGCAATTCACATAGAGTATTTATTACACCGTCGCGAGTTTCAACAAATGATGCAGAGCCTCTCGCGCACTGCATGCTGCAACATCCATCATCGCGAGATTCAGTTCCTATCTCGCGATCCCCTTGACCAGCTGTGCGAGTTACATGTATTTGTCATGTCCCATGCTGATTGCTGTAACTTTTCACTTTCCAACTCACTCTCAATTAATTACAGCAACTTGGATGTTATTACACCGATTCATCTTCCACCATCCTCATCTTTAAAAACACAGGGTGCCCCTTTCATTTTCATCTCATCCTTTCTCCTCTCACCCTAGCGGTCCTTTCCTAGTCCAAACAATGGCAGATGACAAGCCTAATGCTCTACCTAACAAGTTTTACCCGATGTGGTTGGAACCGCCCCCACCTAAAGAGCCGGACCCCCTACAACCCCTCTGGGATGAATACGAGGAGGTTTTGCAGATCCTGGCGAAGGAGCAGAAGGACAAGCACCAGCTGTTAGCGGTTTTTGAGTGCTTACTTTATTGGTTGATGGTGAAAGTCATTTAAAAATCAAAGAAAGAGTAAAACAGGGGATGAATTCAGCACAACTCAGAAGTCCTAGACCTGTAAGATACAGGGTCCATTGTAGCAAGTTTTGATAAGAGTTTGTCCCACAGGGAAAGGTGATCTACAGCTCCAAGGGAGCCATCTCTAGTAGTCCATTCAGATCTGACTACAGTTCTGGCAGTCCTAAAAGGAGGGGAGTTTAAGGTCACTTATTCTAAGTATTCTAATGTCTAAACTACAGAAAGGGTTGAGAGGATGGATGGAGTGTGGAAAATAAATATAAAAAGGGTGAGAAGTATGTTATTGAGCCAAGGCCAGAGGATTTTTGTAACTCAGATTCAGATATGATGTTATAGAAATCCTGTCCAGAGGCTACATTATCACCACTGAGGGGAAAGGATCCAACCCATCACTCTGCCATGATTCCACCCTTAAGGCTATAACCTGTCCACTCAAATGGTCACAGATTATCCCATAGGGGAGCCACTATCCAGGGATGGGTCAAAACACAACAAGTAAATCATTGCAGGCACTATTTCATCCAGGCTACTAGCTCAAGAATCCATAGGGAATCTCAATCTCTAAAGCTCTATATGTGGGGCTAAGGCTGTTTAGGACCATGATAGCCCAGACACATAGAACCAGCAAGAGATTGAGTACAATCTTCGATCTAGCTGTCCATTGCTTGAGTGAGGCTACAATGGTACAGTCACCAGCCTACAATCTCTATAACCAGATCAGATCCAACATCTGATGGCAGATCTGTACAAATATAGGGGAGTCTGCCTCTGTACAATCTCTCACCAGGCTTCTACAAGCTCAGGTGTAAAGAAGAAGGATCCATCTTGGATCGATGGATTAGAATAACCCTAAGGCTATAATCTGTCCACTTAAATGGTCACAGACTATCCCAGAGGTTATCCTCCTCACAGAGCCCAAGACAAAACAAGAATATCGCTGCTACCACCATGGTCACAAGGCTACCAGCTCAAGCTCCCATGGGGATTTCAGATCTAGTGGGTCCTATGGTGGGGTTAAGACTGTAGGACCATGATAGCTCAGACACACAGGTCACTTGGATCTGAATGGCCCTTAGAATCAGTCCTCCATTGCTTTGAAACACAGCCAAAGCAATGGTAGATCACAAGGCAGCAGCCTTGCACAGAGCATCTCACACATAAACACCAATCCCACAAAGTACAGATCCTATTACAGAACTTCCATTAATCTAATTCAAAAACACTTACAAAGGCATAGCTAGCAAGTGCTGGACTATGGAGAGAAGGAAAGAGAAAAAGAAAATTACTTACAGCTAAAAAGAAAGAGAAAAGAAAAACGATCTGAGATGTGTTCTCAGATACCTAAACCTAAGCTAGGTATGGGTTTATATAGCAGTGGGGTGGCAGCGCCTTAGGGTTAGGAAACCTTAATTTTAACGATGCCATGTGGCCTAATAGTGATCCTTGGATGCCTCGGGGTGCGTGCCCTAATCGCTGGAAATACACAGAAGGTCCTTTGCTGAAGAGATGGAAGTTTAGGTTCAGAGCTTCGCTAGGTAGCTGTAGTTTCCCAGACTTGTCGCGTGGTAGCTCTTTGCTCTTTGCTAGGATAATTTGACACTGAAGCTTCAGCCATCGCGAGGTTGCCTTGGTTTGCTCTTCAGGAAGTCACGCGGTAGAGAATTGCGCTCTCGCTGGATTGGGCTTCGTAAGGTTGAGTAGAAAACATAGTCTCAGGTGTCGCGGGATTGAAGTTCAAGTAGTCGTGAGGTTTCTCGATCTTCGCTGGGCTGATCTTCGCGAGAGTGAATTTGAACAGCGCGAGAACTTCGCGAGCACTTCTCTTTACTGGACTTTGCGAGTTACCTCACGAGACTTTACTGAGTTCTGAACTGCGCGAGGTTCTATGTCTTACTTGATCTTCGCAAGGTTGGCTTTGCCTTCACCAGGATGTTTTCTTTCTTGAATGGTGCGAGAACTGCACGAGGAGTTCTTCTTTTGATAATTGCATCTTGCAGCGACAGCTGCGCGAGGAATCTTTTGAAGCTCTCTCTCCTCAGCCGTTCTGAGCGAACTGCACGAGATTGAGAGAGGTTTGCTTTGAACTGTGCAACACTGCACGATGTGTTCTACTCTTGAATTTCATGAGAGCTGCGCGATTTTGAGTTTCTGAAGCTCTTTAGTCACTCATCTGTGCGAGAGGTTGCTGTAAAGTCTTGGGAAGCTCAGTTGAACTGCGCGAGGCATATTTCTCCTGAATCCTTTAAAGCTTGGGTCAGCTGCGTGAGGCTCATTTCAGGTCTGGATTCAGAGTTCATTCTTCTGAGGGATTTCTGGTGCCAAAGCAGGCTCCTTAATAGGATTCCTGGCCTTATTTCACTGCTGATTATTACCTACATAAAACACTTAACAAGAACTTATTAGGTGGCTAAGGGTCTAATCAAAGGTTAAGTTAAGGGGTAAAAAGTAGTACTTTTCAGGTCTTAACACTAGCTGAAGAAGAAAAAGCAAAAGATAGAACCATCCCCATCCCCTGCCCCCTCCACGCAACCCCCTCCACCACCTTCTCAACCCCCACATCCCTGATCCCTCTCCCCTCTCTTCTTAACAATTTTCTTTTTGTAATTTTCCTTTTTTTTTTTTAGTCTTAATGAAAATTTCTTTTCCTGTTATTCTGTGAAGTTCTCTATTTTTGTTTGTTTTCATTCTTGCTGTTTTCTTTTCTCTGATAATAAATTTGCTGCACGACCACCTTTGAACCAGTGAAGACACTGCTCCTCATAGGTTTGGGGGTGTGGCAGGCAGATCCTGCCAATGGAATAGTTAACCTAAGTGCAGTAGAACCTTGTGAGTAAGATGGAAATGGAACCATGTTCACTGAAGAATCAGAACAATAATGAAATTTAAATTTTTTTCCAAACTTTAGACAGTATAAACTTTTAAAATTTCACATTTTCATGATGAGATCACCAAGGAAACTCACTTTTATCAGCACTTAGTGAATCACTAGAGAGAGAAAAAGGTAAGGACATACTTAAGAATTCAAAGGAAGACCATAACCTATGAGATTTAGGCCTATACAAATTTTTTTTCTTTGAGGAGTAACTAAGGCAATTTCTTCTAGCTCTAAGGACTGGCTGAGTCACTGTGCCCACTAGAAGTTAGGCAACTCCAAGTTGAAACAACTGACAGCACTCATGAGACTTAGGAAAGGATCAAGGCCTTCTCTTGGATAGTTTGAGCCTAAATAGACCAACCTTAAGCAACTGCCCATGTCCATACCCCCTTTGAGCCTTAAATCCTAAATTTCTTCACAATACACCTGAGTACTTGCACCTGAACCTATGTATCTGATTTAACCTTACTCTCACTCTGAGAACTCAGAAGGTAAAGGAACAAGAGTTGAAGATGGACTAGCTATGGTCAACATTAGGTGAATAAAGAAGAAGTACCTCAAATTCTGGCAGTATGATAACAGAGAAAATGGTGGCATTTCAGAAAAGCAAAAACAAAAGATAAAGAAGTAAAATGCATAAAAAAGAAACGAAAACAATAATGAAGAGGAGTAAGAGAGGAGTCAAGAGGGAACTTTCATTGGAAAAATTGAAATCAAGAAGAGAAACTGATCACTTCAAATTTGAAAACCTCAAAGAAGATGAAACGAGCTGAATTAAAGAAGGTGAAGTCATGAATCACCTCCTTCACCTACTAATTTCTCAATTTTGAACCCATTTTCAACCTTCCATTCTTTTTAACCCCACTCCATAAGCCACATTACAGCCCAGTTAAAGCCCTTGTGATCCAAAGTTGAGTGAGCTGTCATGTAGAGATAAAGAGTTATCCAATCTATGGTGAGGATCTGTCAATGATGCCAGAACTTCAGAGCTATGCCTATGCTCATGCTTACAAACCCATTTGGGGGATGTAACTGCTCTTGAGCTTGAGAGAAAATGATACCCTCAATAGTTCTTTATGAGAGTATGCCTTGGAGAGTTTTGGGTCTGATCTTGAATGCATTAAGTATGATCTACAACCTAATTTTTGATCCAGTGATGAGCTCAGTGCTAATACACACGTAAATTGTTCTTTGGTGTAAATTGATTGGAAATGTTGTACTTTCATGAGAAGCTTATACTATTTAAATTTCTGTGCAGCCAATGTGTTTGAATTTCTTATATTTTTACTAATTCAAGGGTGAACACACTCTGTTTCTTGACTGCTCACTTGATAATAATGCATTTTTGTTAACTGTCTCATTGAGAAGTTTGTGGGTGTCTTCACTTAAAACCCTCAGGAGACTTCACTCCTCCACTAGGGGTTTAAAAGGCTTGGTACATATGCTAAATGTATCCGTGCTCCCTACGAAAGTGGCATTTAAATTCTGTAGTTATTTTAATGTAGCTTTGCTAAGGGACTAGTAAAGATTAGGTTTGGGGGTGTGTTAAGACCTGAAAAGTACCACTTTTCACCCCTTAACTTAGCCTTTGATTAGGCCCTTAACCATCTAATAAATGTTTGTTAAGTGTTTTCTGTAGATAATAAACAGCAGTGTAATAAGACCATAAATCCTGTTAAGGAGCCCATGATTGGCACCAGAAGTCCCTCAAAAGAATAAGCCATGAATCCAGATCTGAGGCAAGCCTCGCGCAGCTGACAAAGTTCCAGAGGATTCAGAAAACTATGCTTCGCATAGTCCTCGCAAGCTTCCCAAGACTTCACAACAAGTGCTCGCGCAGTTGAGTAACAGAAGAGCTTCAGAAGCATAACTTCGCGTAGCTCTCGCGAAGTTCAGGAGTAAATGGTCACACAGTCTCGCACAGTTCAAGAAGACCTGAAATCAACCTCGCGTAGTTCACTCAAAACAACTGAGGAGAGAGAGCTTTAGAATCCTGCCTCGCATAGTAGCCGCGGGATGTAAATGTTAAGAGAACCTGTCGCGCAGTTCAGAAATGCCTCAAAGCTATCGCGAGGATCCTCGCAAAGATCTATCAAGAAAAGAAGTTGTCGCACGGTTCAGGAAGAAAGCAGTCTCGCGAAGCCAGAGTTAGCCTCGCGAAGTGAAATGGAATGCTCGTGCGGTTCTCGTGCTATTCACAAGTAACAATCCAACCGCGCGAAGCCCAATCCAGTGAGAGCTTAACTATCTACCTCGCGACTGCTCAAAGCATTAAGAAGCTGCAACCCCATGACGTCTGAAGTTCTAATGTTAAACTCAACCACGCGAAGAACAGAGCTACCACACGACAAGTCTGGGAATCGACTGCAACCTGGCAAAGCTCTAAACTCCAACTTCCATCATTCTGTAGAGGACATTTTAGGGATTTCCAATGATTAGGGCACACACTCCCATGCTCAAATCTCTGTGCACGTGCCTCGAGGCATCCAAGGATCATTAATAGGCCATGTGGCATCGCTAAAATTAGGGTTTCTTAACCCTAATGCGCCGCCACACCCACTGCTACATAAACCTAAGCCTGGTTTAGGTTTAGAAGGCGGAAGAGTTTAGTTTTTGCTCTGTTTTTAGCATTGTAGTCTTGTTTTTCTGTAGCTGTAAGTAGTTTTCCTTTTTCTTCTTCTCTCCATGGCCCAGCACTTGCTGGCCATGCCTTTGTATACTTATTAAGTTTAGATTAATGGAATTTGTGATTGCGTGTTGCACTTTTATGGGATTCATGTGTTTGTGAGTTGCTTTGTGCAAGGCTGCTGCCTTGTGATCCGCCATTGCTTTGGCTATGATTCAAAGCAATGGAGGACTGATTCTAAGGTCCCATTCAGATCCAAGTGACCTGTGTCATGGTCATGGTCCTACTCTGACCTTAGCCCTACAGGACCCACTAGATCTGAAATCCCCATGGAAGCTTTGTTTGTGTAGCCTTGTGACCATGGGTGTGACAATATTCTTATTTTGTTTTGGGCTCGTGAGGAGGATAGCCTCAGGATGATAGTCTGTGACCATTTAAGTGGACAGTTATAGCCTTAGGGTGAATCCAATCCGCCTATCAAAATGGATCCTTCTTCTCCGAGCTGAGCTTGTAGCACAGTAGGAGATTGTCTGAGGCGAACTCCCTATATTAGTATAGACCCGCCATCAGATGTTAGATCTGATCTGGGTATGGAGATTGTAGGCTTGTGACTGGACCATTGTAGTCCCACTCAAGCAATGGACAACTAGATCTAAGGTGGTACTCAATCTCTTGCTGGTTCTATGTGTCTGGGCTATCATGGTCCTTTATAGCCTTAGCCCCACACATAGAGCTTTAGAGGTTGAGGTTCCCTATGGATTCCTGAGCTTGTAGCCTGGATGAAGTTGTGCCTACAATGATTAACTTGTTTTGACCCATCTCTGGATTGTGGTTCCCCTATGGGATAGTCTGTGACCATTTAAGTGGACAGGTTATAACCTTAAGGGATTAGATTATGGCACAGGGATGAGTTGAATTCTTTTTCCTCTTTGGTGATAATGTAGCCATTGGACAGGATTTCTATACCAGCAGATCTGGATCTGAGTCATAAATTCTAGCAGATCTGATTCCAATAGCATACTTCTCACCCTTTTATATTTATTTTCCCTCACTCCACCCATATTTTCAACCCCTTTCTGTGGTTAATTCATTAGGCTACCTTAGGATACTTAGAATAAGTGACCCTAAAGTCCCCTCCTTTTAGGACTGTCAGATCTGTAGTCAGATCTGGAGGGACTACTAGAGATGGCTCCCTTGGAGCTGTAGATCACCTTTCCCTGTGGGACAAACTCTTACTTATCAAAACTTGCTACAAATGGACCCTGTATCTTGCAGGTCTAGGATTTCTCAGTTGTGCTGATTCCATCCCCTATTTTACTTTGATTTTAAATTGCTTTTACCACCAACAAATAAAGTAAGCACATTGGAGATCGCAACAGTTAGCTATATAGATTCATAAATTTTTTTGTTATAACTCACATATAATGGTTAATTGATCCTAATATTTATAAAACATAAAATTTTTTATGCAAAAAGCAACTAAAAAGCAAAATAATAAGCTAAGCAATATAAAATAAACTAAACTAATATACACAGTTGTTGTGTATCTCCCCCCAACTTAAACTAGACAATGTCCTCATTGGCATAAAAAATAGGGGACAATTCAACATTTTTAGTCAAAATTATCATACTTGTGAGGCTTTGTGATGTATGATTTAACATTCACTCACTCGGTGATGAAGGATATGACACAAGTGCTGATGTAGGTAGAGATTGCTCTGGCAAAGCTAAATGGCTGTTTATCGAATCTTCCTCAGAGTCTGATATTACATCTGTTGAGCAGTCAGATTCTTTCTTTGGTTCATGCTCCAATTGTGGTCTTGATTGTATCCCCTCCAAACTTATTTTCTCTGCTATCAGTGCCTCGTATTTGTCCATCAAAGCTAACAACTGTTCTTCAAGCTTTTCTTTTCTTTCAGATCCTCAGTTAACTTTTTAATCACAGTAGGTTTCAATTGTAACTCCTCTTTCATCTTGTCAACTTCAATGTGTAGTCTTGTTACTGTGGACTAGAACTTGCTTGTGAATGATTCAATTTTCTCTTTTTTGTTCTGCATAGTTGAGGACTAAGGAATCCTTCTCATTCTGAAGCTTCCATATTTTCCCTTCAGCTATTGTAAGCAGGTGGTTCTTCTCTGTCAGCTGAGCTTTTAGTGACTGCTCATACTCTTTGTGAGCTTTTTCTTTTGCATTATCCCCTGCTTCTGGGTCTTCAATTAATCTGCTAAACTGCTCAATCAGATTTGTGGTTGTTATGACTTCTTCTCTCCTTCCCATGCCTGCTGATCATGTCGTAGTGTGCTGTTTTCTTCTCTCAGCTGCACAATTTGAGTTTGAAGTGCTCCAGTGGCTTCATGTACTTTCTTTGCTGTTTCTACTGTCCATCGTGCCTGGTGTTCTTTTACAGCTTTTCGCCTTAGAATTTCTACTAACTCTTGGCATTCTTGTCTAGTATGCATGGTTTCAATGACTCTGCTTTTCAGTCTATGGAATTCTTCCATCATTCTTCTTACTACATCTGGTAATGGCATTAGATTTGGTGCATTTGTAAGTTGCCATTGTTCTAGTTCTCTCAATCTTTTTTCTAGTTTGGGAATTATTGTGGTGGTGACTTGAGGAGACATCTCTTGAATTATTGTGGTGGTGACTGGAGGAGACATCTCTTGATTCAATAATTCGATAAAATCCACCCTTGGAGCTTCAAAACTAGGTCCTACTTCTGTAGCTTGAACTGTCGGAGTCTGCTCTGTGGTAGATGAAATTGCGGTAGGAGCAACTGACTCAATAGGTGCAGGAACATGGCTAGAAGTAGCCAATTCAACAACTTACTCTATTGGTGGAATTTTTTTTTCTGCAGCCGTAACTAGGTTCACAGGCTCTGCTTCAACAATAATTGGCAGTGTACCTGCCACAGTTGAAGGGGCATAGTAGGCCCTGTTGGGGAATCCAGAGAGAAGTCATAAAGACTAGCTTGCTCATCAACTGGTATTGGTGTGTTTCTTACTTCCAACTCAACTAGCCTCTCCTGTATCGGAGATCCAGGGTCCAATCTTCCTTGGGGTGGAGTAGAAGTACTCACCCTCTCTTCTGTGATGGTTTCTTTTGGAACTGTAGTTTTTGCCAGTAGCCTTATGGTAGGCTCTTCTTGTCCCTCAAGGACTTGGGTAGCTTCAGGTATAGAAGGGACATTCTCTTGTGGTGCCGATATAGGAATTTTCTTATTGTCCGCGGCACTTAGAGTCCTCCTATAAGCCTTAGCTGTGAGGCTCTCTTCACTTCTAGGCAAGGCCTTCTCTTTGAGATCAATGCTATATCCCACATTCATCAATAAATTTATGATTAGACCTCCAAAGGGTAGACATAATTTATGCGTCCGATACTTCTCCAGCTTCAATTTCTCCCTCACGGTATTGATTACTTCTAACAGGTAGGTTGGAACATCGAACCAATAGCGATTAGCCATGAGATATAGGGCTTTTGCAAAGAGGGCTCTTCGCTGTGTTTACCCGTGGGGTGGATAGTCTTATGAATTAGGACATCCATGAAGTGGAGTTATAGATTCTGTGATTCTGAATCCTTCCGCAAGAAAAACGATCTATCCTTTGGGGGTTTGCCTAGTAACTCCGTAGCCATTTGAATAAAATTTGGGAGGGTCTCGGGTGGTTCTCTAAGTATGCTCTCCTCCGGAGTGTTAAGAGACACTTCAGGTCTTTCCAAGGGTGCATTCATAACCCCAACAACCATTACTTTTGTTATTAGAATTGGGAATCTGTCAATGGTTGTGGATAGAATTGGTGTTGAACCCTTACTACTATTAATCATGTTTTTTTAAAATAGTCTTACAATTCTTGGGTAGACTTGTGTAACTCCGGGCTCTAAAAAGTAATGAAGCCCTACATCCCTAAAATATCTGATAGCCTCCCCACTAATTTCAAAGTGTTCCGAAAAAGCAACTTCCATCGCAACATCAGTCCCCACCAGATGGTGTTTAGTTGAAGCTGGGATGCGATCCAATGTTTTTTTAGAGGATATTGGCCTTTTGCCTTTATCCATTGTTGTGTCCTTTGTAGGGGCAGATATTGGTTCAGTTGCTAATCCTTCTTCAGATGTTTCTCTAATAACCACCCTGAGGACTTAGTGTTCTTTTTGGATGGGCCTGTTGCTTTTGATTTAACTTTAATGGCAGCAGACCGTGACATCTAGCTAATAAGGGGAGAGTTATCAGAATTGTTACCTTCTTCTCCACTGTCTTCCTCTCGTGGTCGCTTCTCTGTTACTCTCAACATTCTACAATTTCTTTTTCTGCAAGTTGTAAAAGAATAGTATTTAGTAAAGTGCAACTTGCATATATCAATTTTGAAAATAATTGCAGAGACTCCTCCGCTTGAAAATGAAGATTGTTACCTTGATCTCGACTAATCAACAAACCCTAGTTTTAAGATATTACTTAGGACTTGAATAGGGTTTTCGAAATCAACTAGGTGAAAGTTCAAGAAATAAAAATGATTGAGTCTTAGTTGATGGATTTTTGAAAAAAATAGGGAAAATGATAACAAAAATGGAGTGTTCGACAATGGGGCCGACATATGCTCTCTAGAATATGTAGGCCCTCTCTCCGTGATGACCTGCTGAACCGGTCGTCACACGTGTTTGTAACCTAAGAGGTCGGTCGTCTCTAGCTTTTTAGCTCTTATATGCGAACTCTCGTACCAGTCAAATCGTAATCACTATGCTTGTACTAATAGACTTTTATGATCAATCGTAAAGCCATACGATTGATCGGGATAGTGTATAATAGGAACTATATTACGATCCATCATTTTTCAACGATTTGGCCCGTAGTGTAATACCTAGGCTTAAAAGAAAAAGAAATAATTTTACATATTTTACATGGGTTGCTACGGATGAGTCGGTACATGAGGTTTTTATGTTGGATTTTGGGGAGCTGATGTCTCCCCCAAGAATACTTGTCCTCTAGGATTGTTGACCAGCTGTGTAGGCAACTGGCCACTTTCTCTCTTTGCCACCTACGAAGCTAGTGGACCATATGGCTTTCTAACTTCATTATGAATTATGTATGTGAATGGAGTGTTTGAGTGAATTGGGCAAGCTGATGTAAATCCTTTAAATGCTGATGCGATTGTTGCTGCAAATCCTTGAGGACTTGAACAACTGTGGCTTCAGGTGCATTGCTTAGTGGGACATATTATTGTTACACAGTTGGCATGGGAGGTCTCAAATGGAAAACTTGAGTTTGGGGGAATCTGGGCTGCACAGTAGTTGGTGCTAATTGTGCTCCTCCCGTGGAATCATAATTGAATCCAGGGTAGTTCCTCCATGATGGGTTATAGGTATTCCCATAGTCTCCCCTTTGGAATGCCATTACTTGTTCTTTTTCCATCACCTCTTGGTATGATGGCATAACAGTGTTTTCGGAATAAGTAAATCTTTGGCAGTTAGAATAGTTTGCCAAAGATCTATCCGGAGTGCTAGGTATTGCAGCCATTAATGTTGCGATTTTTTATTCAAGTGCTGCTACTTTTACACTCATGTCATCCTCCTTCTTTACTCTATCCTTACTGATATCATAAAGTCCATCCCTTGCAAGTGCGGTATGGCAGATCACATCAAGGTCAGATCTTAACAAAGCATGTTTTTGTTTTTAATTCTTAGCCAATTTTTCAAATAGATTCCAAGACTGTTGGCCATTCTGAGCCATAAAGGGTCCTTCACTGATGGCATTGACTGTAGACTAGTTAGTCTCAGTCAACCCTTGGTAGAAACTTTGCGGTATCGACCAATTTGGTACCTCGTGATGAGGACACTTTTATAATAAATCTTTTATTCGTTCCCAATTCTCGTGAAATAATTCTCCCGGTAATTGCCTGAAGTCCTAGATTGCTTGGCGAATTTGGTTAGTTTTACCAATCGAGAAATACTCACCCAAGAACTTGAACTGTAGTCCATCCCATGTGGTAATACTCCTGGTAGGTAATGAAATTAACCATGCCTTCGCCCAATCTTTAAGAGAAAAGGGAAACAGATAGAGTTTCACGACCTCGTTGTTGGCTGTCAATAATTGCAGCATTGTGTAAAACTCTATTAAGTCCCTCAGATATTGTTAGGGATCTTCTCGATCAAGCCCATGAAAGGTAGGTAACGAATGGAGTGTGTTGAGCTTGATTTCATAATTTTGACTACTGGGACCTCGAGTATAACAATACAAGAAGGCTCAGTCAAAGCTACAGGGCTAAAATGTGCTTTGATCGAAAGATCGTCAACCATGTTTTTGGATTCTTGTGTGGAAAATCGGTTTGCTGCTGAAATATGCAAGAGAGTCCTTTCAATTTTTAGATCACACTCGAAGAAATCTAGACTTTGAGATCAAGTGTGATGCATACAAATAGAAAAACTATGTTTTTATGATTTTAGCTTTATTTAATTTTTATTCTAGAAGGCAGGGAGAGAAACAAATCTGAGCCTTTAGCTTCACTGATTAGGGGAAGTTGAAACCTTGATTCGTTACTCCAAATAAATCTATAAAAGATTTAAGAAGTGATCAAAGAAAATTTAAAATATAAAGAAATATAAAAAGAGAAAGATAAATATTTATTTTCTTAAACTAATATAAAGATAAAATCCACTTCCCCGGTAGTGACGCCTAAAACTTGGTATGCTCTTTATGTTATTCTAATTAAGTGTTAACCTATTACAAGCGCACAATGGGAATTGTAATACTAACATAGGATTGTTTCCACGAGGAAGTGTTTTATCTATTTATTAATTTTCTGAAAACTTATATTTATCTTTTAAGATCCTAAACTACTTGAGAAATATGAATGAAAGAATGATTTCTTAAGTTAATTTGCAGAAAGATAAATCCTAAATCCTCCTTCAGATTGTGGTTGTCAATCACAATCTTCAGTTATCGGATGTTTACAAATTTAAAATATCGTTACACTATATCTCAGTTCTCTAAAATTTGGGCATCAATAAAAAACTAGCATCATTCAATATAGATCTATAATAATCTTTAATCTACCAAAAATTTGGGCGTCAATCAAACTCTAAAAAATCAAAGATGGAAAAGTAAAAAAACTATTACACTAATCTGTAAATCTCAACCTAAGTCGTCAATTCAAATTAAAACTTGGAGATGTTTACAAAGCAGTGAATTATAATAAAAATAAATCTAAACCAGAAAACAATAGAAATTATATCTTTCACCCCTCAGCTGCAGACATTAATTGCTTCTGAGAAACTATAAATATCTACACTAATCTTCTAGCTCTCAATCCCAGTCGTCAATTGTGATCGAGGAACCTTGGATGTCTAAACTAAATTACTCTAAATTTTGATCAGAAGAAAACCCAACCTCAGTCATCAATTGATGCTAAGAATTTCTTCGATGATTAATTCCTATGTCGGGCTCTCTAATTTATAAATCACAAGGAGTCAGTTTGCATTGATCTAAGTCTAACAAAAGAAACTACTCAAATAAAAGATTCCTATTATAACTCTAATTCTAATCTTATCTTTTCCTTGCTTTGAATGGTAGAGGTGCTTCTGAACTTTCTCCTTTATTTCAGTAACAGAGTCCTTTTAGGAGTCTCCCTTCGTCAATATTCTCAGATCCGTGAATAGCCAAACTTCTAATTTAAAAGTTCTTCTAAATATATGCATGGTGGTGTATATCTTCCTCATATATTCAGCAACACAAGAGCTTTAATTTATACAGTCATAAATTACGATTGTTTTCTTTTTACAGCTTTCACTCTCATGACGATTCTTCATTTACGATTGATTACGTTTCTCCTTCATATCGCATTGAACATTTTTAAGAATCGCAATTTATGATTTCTTACTTTTTGTCTCTTCTTTAGCTTCGTTCAATCGTCTTTTATGATTTTCTAATCTTTAAAGTATATAGCGAATCATCTTTTATGCTCCATCGCCATTCTTACTGCCTTTTGAGTTTATTTTGATGAAGTTTAATATTTTGGCTCTATTTTACTGATTTTTCTTAATATCTGCACATCATTAACTTGTTAGTAGTAAACTAAGGTCTAGCATCACTAAGTTAAGGGTGGTAAAATGGTAAATTATGTGACTGATCAGTCGCCATGAAAGAGGTATGCAGACATTATTGATGATGATATCAATTGTGTCCTTATCTTTGATCTTTTTCCGCAAGCCTCCTCCAATGGCTAACAAAAGTAGAAAATCTTCCCCGGGCTTCTGAGTAGTAGTTACTAAATCACTGAGGCTGAAAGGTTTGTGACCTTGATGCTTGTATTGATCAAGGAAATGACTAGCTATTTCATTGAAAGTCGAGATCATGTCAAAAGAAAAGATGTGAACCAATCAAGGGCCACTCCCTCATTAAATGTTTGAAAATAATGAATTAAAGTCGCCCTTGACTATCCCATATCAAATAATTATTATTACAAAATTGCAAAGTAGTGTTTGGATTACCTCTCTTATAATCATTGAATTACATCATGGTAGAAATTAATAAAATCGAATTGCTTCGGACAATCTTTATCTTTCATGTAACTTTTGGGTAAGGTCGGGCATAGTGATGAGATTTTGTGAGGTGAATAATAGTCCTTTTCTAGCCTCGTTGAACATAGTATGTACGCTGCGTTTCAACGAAGAAGCGGAGGCGTTGGGATAGTCTTTCGGTGTACTGTATTAGAAACCTCCCCTAATTTCCTACCTCTTTGCTACTATGGGCCAATGTTTGTCCGATTAGTAGTGCATACATTGGCAAGTTATCATTAGCATCTCCATCTCCATATGGCCTTTATTTTTTTAGGCTACAAGGTTTTCTTCTTCCTTTTGCCACAATAATTTGGCAATCAGATTGGGCTATAGGGAGGATGTCTCAGCCTGAGGCCTTGAGTATTGGTGCAACAAAGACATTTTATACTCGTCTTTTCTAAAATGTTTTCTAATTTTAGACATTTTAGAGAGAGGAGAAAGAGATAACACACGAAAGAAAATTTCCAAAAGATAAATCTCACATTCTCAGTTTTCCAACTTTTAGGGTTAACAAGATGTTCATATTCCACTCCAGGTTCTTAGATGATTGATACACTTCAAAAATTATGCTATGTCTTAACCAATTGCAAGCGCACAATGGAAATTGCAGCACTAGTATAGGATCGTTCCCACGAGGAAGGTGGAAACTCTACAAAATTCTATTTGCCTTTAAAAAAATAAAGAATGGTTGTTTAAACTAAAGTGCAAAAAATAAATTGCAGAAAATAAATCTAAATCCTCATCCTTCTAGATTCTAGTCGCAATCTTTCTAGAATTTGGAAATTTATGAAATTAAAACCCGTTACACTAATTTGCAATCCTCCAGAATTTGGGGCGTCAATAAAAAAATAGAATTCTATAGATATTTATAAAAAGAAAATACCATTACACTAATCTTTCAAATTCTCAACTTTAGGCGTCAATTAAAATCAAGAACTTTCAGATGTTTAGAAAGCAGGAAAATACATAAAAATAAATCTAAACTAGAAAGCAATAAAATTGTTGATCTCCAATCACAGGCGTCAATTGTTCTTGAGAAACTATAGATACTCTACTCTAGAAAGTAAAATAAAATATATCCTAATTTTGATCTTCCAGAATCCCAACCTCAGTTGTCACTTGTGATTGAGAGACCTTGGATGATTATTCTGGGTACTAGGTCCTCTTATTTATAGCTGTATAAGGTGTCGGTTTATATTTTCTAAATTTGCAGTTTAGAAAAATCTATAATTAATAGATTCTTTCATTTATACGCACACACTCCACGCTTAATATGAATTGAAATTATTGAGTTTTCTGTTCAAGGATAACTGCTAGGATGGGGAGTCATGGCTGAAGGAATCTTATTTTTAAAAATTACAATAAGCATGTGATGCTTGACTGATTAGTGTACCAATAGTAGGATAGAATTTTAAACTTTTGTTAACTCTTTTATGAATTTTTTTTTTTTAAAAAATCCAAAAATATTTTGAAGTTTATAGGTAACTTCATTGAAAATCTTCAGGTGATAAAACTCCTCCACTAGGGATCACCTATTAAAGGCTTGTTGCATATGCTAAATGCAATCATGCTCCCTACAAAAGTGGCATTTAAATTTGTAGTTAGAATAATTTATCTTTTCTTGTTTACTAGGGACTAGCAAAATGTAAATTTAGGGGTGTCATTAGTCACATAATTTATCATTTTATCATCCTTAACTTAGTGATGCTAGACCTTAGTTTACTACTAATGAGATGTTGATGTACAGATGTTTAGAACAAACAACAGAAAAGTACCAAAGTATTAATCTTTGCCACAATGAACTCAAAAAGCAGTAAGAAATACGATCGCTCAAAAAATGAGAGCCCAATCGTACTCGAGACCAGTTTGAAAGAGAAGTCATGAGGAATCGTAAGAGAGAAGAGGAAGTACAAAGAAGAAGAAGGAATCGTTATTTACGATCCTACCAAAGACATTCAGGATTGGAGAAATCATAGTGAAGACACGATCGTTTGTAAAGCTAAAGAAATTATACTGAATGAAGAAAAGCAATCGTATTTTACGATTGTATAATAAAGCTCGAATCACTGCTGCTGATCACGTGAAACCAGACACAAAATTAGAAGATCTCTTGAATTACAAGTCTGTTATCCCACGGATCTGAGGAGATTGGTGAAAGAAATCCTGAAGATCTCTGTTGCTATAAAATAGGAAAGAATCTTGCGCGCATCTACTATCCGAAGCAAGAAAGATTAAGATTAGAAGTTTAAGTTGTTTTAGGAATCTTTTGCTTTTAGTAGTTTACTGTTTAGAATTCGAATAAGGTAACCGACCCCGTATGATCTATAAATAAGAGGGCTTGGCATAGAGAAAAACTTATCGATGGAATTCTTAACATCAATTGACGATTGAGGTTGGGAATCCTGAAGATAACTTTAGTGTAGTTTAGTTTAGATATCCAAGGTTTCTTGAGAGTAATTGACGACTGTGAACGGGAGCTGAAAGATTAGAGTACAGTATTTGTAGTTTCTCAGGAGCAATTGACGCCTGTGACTGAGAGATGAAAGATCTTTTTATTGGTTTTTAATTTAGATTTATTGCATTCTTTTACTGCTTTATAAACATTTAAAAGATTTTGACTTTAATTGACGCCTAAGATTGTGAATTTGCAAATTAGTGTAATGGTTTTTATTTTCCATCTTTAGTTTTCTAGTATTTGATTGACGACTAAATTTCTAGGAGATTGTAGATTAGTATAAATTTATATTGAAAGAATTCTAGTTTTTGATTGACGCCCAAACTCTGAAAGGCTTAAAAATAGTGTAACGGTATTTTAATTTTCATAGATATCTAAGAACCGAGGGAGACTGATTGACGACCAGGATCTAGAAGTTTAAAGATTTAGATTTATTTTCTTGCACCGTAGTTTAATTAAAACAACTATTCTTTATTTATTAAAGGCAAATAAACATATTCAAATTTTCAACCTTCCCTATGGGAACGACCTATTACTAGTGCTACAATTTCTATTGTGTGCTTGCAATAGTTTAAGACTGAGTACACTTTTAAGAGCTACTAGGTGGTGAAACTCTTCACATGATCTTCAGCAGCAACTTAAGCTTTATAGTACAAAATCATAATTACTACTTTGCTCTTTCTTCAGTACGATTCCTTGCTTACAATCGATTGTTCCTCATCATGTTCTCTCCAGTCTATGAGCTTCTTCTGTAGATTCGTTCATATGATTCTCCATTCTTTCTTTAGCTTTTGACTTCTCGATTTTACGATTCAGATCATAAGTCTTCTTTTAACTTATGGACTGATGGTTCTACTACGATTTAGATCGTAGTTTCATGCAATTGTCTTTTATACTGATTTTTGAGTTTATTTTGGCAAAGATTAACACTTTTGTCCTTTTCTGCATACTGTTCTAAATATCTACACATCAACATCTCATTAATAGCAAACTGGGGTCTAGCATCACTAAGTTAAGGGTGATAAAATGGTAAATTCTATGACTGATCAATGATCTCTCACTGACATGTGGTATTCGCTAGGACTTCGTAGATTTGGTACAATATCAACCACTATGAGAAGGTCTAATGATAGATTACTCCCTGGATCAAACTCTTGGAGGAGGATCACACCTATTTTGCTCCTTGAATTTTTTATTGTTGACTTGTAAGGGATTGACCTAGTTTGACTTAGTCAAATTACTGAGAACTTATTAGATAATTTTTTACCATTCCTTTTAATAGATTAAATATAAGGGTAAAGGTAGCCTAGTATCATGGACCGGGTAATTTACCTGGTCGCACACTACTTGGAGCCATGTGGTGCCCAATATATGATCGGATATCATGAATAGGAGCGGCTCAATGATCACAATTTTTTTATGAAAAATATTAAAATTAAAATATTTAAAATCATGCGGTTAAATAGTCAATTGCACATAAAATGAACGATAAATTCACATTTGATTTTACTATTCATTTCTCACCATGGTTTTTTTTTTTTTGAGGACAAACATCAATATGCATTAACTAAATTCAAGATTTACAACAGTTAAAATTTGATTAGGGACAGAGCTTGTTAGATATTACATCCCAAAGTGTTTAAACCTATTTTAGATAAGAGATCCGTAATAAAGTTGGTACCATGTTTGATCAGGTTGCATTTTACAGAGTGAAAATCCTGAGGAGAAGACTTTATCTCATTGAAGAGGAATCCCAGGACTGAGCAATCCGCGTGATCAACACTTATAGAGTTAAGAACTATAACAGAATCTCCTTCAATTATTATGTCAATTAGGTTCATAGACTTCGGCAAACTAATACCCGATAGGATTGCGAGAGCTTCAGAGTGTTCTGGGGACGCAACATAATGTCAATTTTCTGCTAAAGCTGTCAGTAGGGATCCTTCAGAGTTTCTTATTGCAACCGTTGTGCCCCCTACATTGGAGTTTCTACACTAAGCTTCGTCAAAATTGATGTTGACAACATTTCTAGGAGGCGCCTGCCATTTGGGGGGAGGATTGGGAGTCTCCTTTTGGCAGATGGGATTAGATGAGGAATTAATGTTGTGGAAGTCCTGAAGATATTGCTCCGCATCTTTGACAAGAATTGGGATATTTGGATGGGGAGATGAGCCAAAATTGATAAGGTTTCTAGCATTCCATATTGCCCAAGTAATGACAAAGAAAAGTTCCATAAACTCTTTACCCGATGCCACTAGAAAATTGATTAACTAGTCATTGAAGTCTATATTTGGAGCAGCTTTAGGCCTGATACATGGAAAGGAGCCAAACCAAAATTGTCTTGCCATGATACAATCTTTAAGAGAGTGTTCAATTATCTCTAGGGCTGAACCACAAACTTGGCAGGAGGGATCTACATTCTTAATTTTAGTTTGAATATTCGCACGTGTGGGAAGAAGATTGTTCTAAACACGCCACATAAAAATCTTAATTTTATTTGGGACTTTGCTGTTCCAAATCAGTTTCCAAATTTTATCCTCCATTGCTGAACTAGAACTCGCCTGATTACTGAGATCTCCCAATGCTACATAGTAGGCCGATTTTACTGAGAATTTTCCCTTATTATCAAAGGCCTACGCTATTCAGTCATCATCATCACTTGAGCTTAATGGGATACATAAGATATCCTTGACATCTTCCTCAAGGAAATGGAAGTGGATGGGTCTTCATTTCAACAAATCGGTTGGCGTAAAAGGAGATCGTGTACCCATTTGATAGATTGATCCATGTAGGGTGTTATCGGCTTAAAGGTTTGTGGTTTAGGAATCCAGCGATCCTCTAAGATGTCTGTGTTTTTTCCATTGCGAACACAGTGAATGAGGCCTTTGTTTATTTTATTTTTTGCGGACAAGATGCTACACCAAGTGTACGATGGATTGTGAGCCGGTTTAGCATTCATGAAGGATGTACATGAAAAATACCTTGCTTTTAATAACCGGGTTGTGAAGGAATTGGGATGGTTGATGATGCTCCAGGCTTGTTTAACCAACATTGTCTCGTTAAAGGCCGTTAGGTTTTTGAAGCCTAAACCTCCCTGAAATATCGATTTACAAAGATAATTCCAGCTTTTCCAATGTATACCATCCACTTTGCCATTTATACTCTACCA
The DNA here is from genome assembly GCA_021018995.1 of Chloranthus sessilifolius. NCBI lineage: Eukaryota > Viridiplantae > Streptophyta > Magnoliopsida > Chloranthales > Chloranthaceae > Chloranthus > Chloranthus sessilifolius. Next base: position 64,721,066 of record CM037586.1, read on the forward strand.
TAATTGAGCTATAAGCATAGAAATTTGATGTTTCAATCCCGAAGGAAGTTTGAAACAACTCATGGAATAGGTTGGGATAGCTTGAGCCGCTGCTTTGATCAAGATTTCTTTACCGGCATTAGAGAGTAGACGTTCTTTCCACCCTTGAAGTTTGTGCTAGATTCGATCTTTAATCGAGCTAAAATCATCTCTTTTTGATTTTCCAGTAAATGTAGGAAGACCCAAATACTTTGCCATTGCCTTTTCGCTCCTACTATTCAACACCGAAAAAATGCAGTCCTTGATGGGTTTTGGGACCACTTTGCCAAATGAAATCAATGATTTATCACAATTGATTTGCTGCCCAGAAGATTGCTCATAAAGAGATAGTACCCGACTCAGTTCAGTGCATTCCTCCTTCGAGGATTTTAGGTAGATCATACTATCATCTGCAAAAAATAAATGTGAAAGCATCGGGGCGTTTCTACAAATTTTAAGGTCCAATTTTTTTTTTTTTTGTAGCAATGGAATTAGAAATCAGGGCCGAGAACACCTCCACACAGATAATGAAAAGGTAAGGAGAAAGTGGGTTGCCTTGTCTAAGACCTCCTGTAGGAGCGAAATGCTCAGAGATTGTTCCATTTATTAGAAATGAAAAAGAGACCGATGAAACACAACCCATGATTAGAGACACCCACCGATCATTAGAGACCGATGAAACACAACCCATGATTAGAGACACCCACCGATCATTGAAACCCAATTTTTTCTTGCATGCTTCTAAAAGTTCTCATTCCACTCGATCATAAGCCTTGCGCATGTCAAACTTTATGGTACACGACTCCGCCGTTTTGTTTGTGCTAGATTTAGAAAATGGTTAGCCTCAGAGGCGACTAAGACGTTGTCGGTGAAGAGACTACCATGTACAAAAGCACTTTGAGAATTATAAATTATACTTGGGAGGATTTGTTTTAATTCAGTTTGCGAGAACTTTTGCAATTATTTTGTATATGACATTGCAAAGACTTATTGGACGGAAGTCAGAGACCTTTGTTGGCTTTTTAATTTTCAAAATTAGGACAATGTTCGTGTGATTCAAAGGGGATAAATCAACGTTTCCATTTAAATAAAATAAAACAGTACGAGAAACAGATGGACCAACTATTGACCAACACTTTTAGTAGAAAAATGGTGGCATATCATCGGGCCCAGGGGCTGAGAGAGACTTCATTTGCTTAAGTTCTTTATGAATTTATGACTCCGAAAAAGGTAGCATTAGCCAGCAATTTTGTTCCGGATTCACTGTTGGTTCGATCACGTTCAAGGCTTCATCAAAGCCTTTTGGATTTGTGGACGTGAATAGATCATGGAAGAAACACATAAATTTTTATTGAATCGACTGCTTAGAAATTATCCAAACACCCGTACGATTTCGTATCTCTTTGATTTTGTTATGTTTCCTTCTTTGCATCACCGTAGCATGGAAGAATGCAGTGTTCCTATCTCTCTCTTTTAGCTAAAGATCTTTGGCTTGCTGTCTCCAAGTATCTCTTGTCTCTCATACAACTCATTTAGATCTTGCATCAATTATTTTTTCCCAGTTCCCGGTGATGAGACTTGGAGCTCTTTGATTTTGCAGCAATTAATCTCTGGACATTCCCAAAAGAGGTGCAGTTCTAATGAGAAAGGGCCCCCGATATGTGTTTCACCTTTGAAATGAAATCAGGTATGGGAGAAGGGTGGGTTATCATGTTCCAGTGGTCGGCTAAGACTTGAGCACAACTTTGGTCTTTGATCCACATGGCTTCAAATTGAAAGATTGTTGAGAATAGAAATATACCACTTTCTACCCCTTAACCTGACCTATGATGGACCTTTGAGCATGTTAATAATGTCTTTTAAGTATGTTTTTACAGATAACAACAAAATAAGAGCTTAATGTTGCAATCCATGCTTTTGAAGCCAAGAAGAAGGAATTTTGTGTTTAGCAGTGGAGCTGATGGATTTATTGAAAAGGCACCATGGTGATTCACAATATTGGGGCTTTTTAGCATGCTTTGGGGGCCTTTGAGGACCTGCTGAGAGAGAGTGGTGAAGCCCAAGTTTTATGGACTGCTGCTACAACGAATTGAGCAAACCGGCAATTCAACAATTTATATACTCAGTAGTGCAACAGTTCAAGTGGCACTTGTGCAGCGTTGGTTAAAGCAATCTTTGAAGCATAAGAGTAGCTGATACCATTAAAGATGTGAGCACTTTAGTGCTGATGCACCAAGCCATAAAACTGTAAAGCCAGCATGCATAGCTGCCTTGAAGAACTTGAACAGTTGGCTAAAGTGTCACTGCTGCACTCAGCAGTTTTAGTGCTGCAAACCAAGACCTTCAAGCAGTTTTATTGCTGGAAAATGAGCCACATTAGTAGCACAACTGCTGTATTTGAAGGACTAGAGAAGATGTCAAAGCTGGAATGTGGATTGTAGAGCTGTTATGTGCTGAAAATAGACTCCACGAGGGGTTGTTTTGAACCGCACGAGCTGGTATGTGCTGAAATCAAGCTACAGTGCTGAAAAAAGGCTAAAATTGAACCTGTCGCAACCTATCGAATGGTTGTTTGAACTTGTCACAACCTATCGAATGGTTGTTTGAACCTGTCGAGACCTATCAAGAGGTTCTGATGCTGAAAATGAACCTATCGAGCATCCTGTCGAATAGTTGAATGAACCTGTCGAGATCCTGTCGAATGCACACCTGAAGCCCATTCAACCTATCAAACAGATGCTTGAACCTGTCGAGATCGAAGTTTTGAAGCTCCAACCTATCAAGGCACGGGTTCCAGCCATCTATTTCACACTTTAGCGACATTTTGGGGATTCCAATGCTTCTAGGGCACACATCCCAATGTCCCACACATCTCAGGGATTTATCTCGGGTTCCATTAGCAAATACCAGTAGCAGGCAAGGGCATTTTTGAGAGCTGCAAAGACACATCAGCTGGGCACAAAACTCTGCACATGGGTGTGAACTAATTATTGGCGGGAAAGAAATTAGCTTCAACTGGGCATAAATAAAACCAGAACCCTATCTCTTCTCTGATTGGTTGAAACTCTTAAATAGGGATTAAGCTTAAACTGAAATCCTCTCTTCTGATTGGCTACAACTAAAGGCACATGGATCGATGCATATGTATAAATACCCATCTATTTTACTATTTTTCTTCAGCAAGGAAAGTAGGAACAAAGGAATAGCCTGAGTTTTCCTTAGCTCATTTAGGTTTAGTTTAGGTTTTTATGTTCTTTTTTCTCTTCCCTCTTCTCTCTCTAATCCAGCATGTTGGATTAGATCTAGATAGTAGCTCAGATCTGGTTTGTAATTGTAATTTCGACATGAAGAAATGTGGATCGATGCACAGACTACAGATATGGGAACAAGTTTGTTGTAAGTGGTTTTGTTTGAAGCAATAAATTGTTGATTTTAAAGCTTAGTTAGATCTAAAGATTTTGTGGTCCCATTAGATTCTGGATCGGATTTGTGTAGAGGAGTTTGTTAATCAGCTCACCCACTTAACTGGTAGATCTCTTGATGACCATATGATTTCCCTGGGTTTGACATGCCTGTAATTCCCTGAGTCTGTGACCTTAGAATTGCAGCATCTGTAGTGGTTTTAATTGTTCTGATGGATGCTTTAGCTTTAGAGGAGATCCCTAGGATGGTCTGTGACCATTAAAGTGGACAGATCATAACCTTAAGATTAGTCCAAGCTCGGGCTCCAATTGGATTCGTCTGCTACAAATCTATGGATCAGATAAAGTCTATAGGATGATCTATGACCATTCAAGTGGACAGATCATAGCCTTAAGACCAGGTGGATCCTGTGATTTGGAGTGGAGCCTTCTACCCTGTAGCTGTGCTTATAGCCAGTTGAGGGATGGTTGCATATCCTCAGATCTTGATCTGTTTTGCAATAAGAACCAGGTCCTGACTGCCTATTTCTCACCATTTGATCTTTATTTGTCCATCCATCTTCCTCCATCTTCCTCCATCTTCCTCCATCTTTTAGTTTAGTTTTATTTCAGTTTTGTAGAATTAGATCTAGTGACACAGAAAAACTCTCTTTTTTTTCTCTATTTTCATAGAATTGCTAGATCTGTAGCCAGTCTACTATACTCCTTCTAGGTTTAGATCACTAGTCCCTATGGGACAAACTCTTACTTATTAAACTGCTGCAAAGGACCCTGTATCTTGCAGGTTTAGGATATTTTCGATGTGCTGAATTCATTCTCTGTTTTACTTTGATTTTATTTTACTTTTATCATTACACAATAAATCAGCACACTGAAAATCTCCAACAAAGATGAAAGACCAATGTTGTGTAGAGGGTTCGGGAAGGGGATTGGTGGACAAGATAAGGGTTACGTGGTCGGAGATAGAATATGTAAAGTGGTCTATGGATGTTGTAGGGAAGTACGAAACCCAATCAGAAGTAGCCAGGAAGCAGTCAATTCTTTTGAGGATAAGTTCTCCATCCTCCCTCTCATTGTTCCAAGTAAATTTTGAGCCTTTATACCCAAGGTCACAATCTGGGTTCCCGAAATTGGTTAATTTGGAGGTCCGATCTGGGGCAGCCACCTTTTTTCTCATGACGATAAAGGATTTCATTAAAGTCTCCACAACAGAGCCAAGGGAGTGAGGATTGGTTATGAAGCCTTTTGAGGAGTTCCCAAGTCATATATCGCCTGTGGGCTTTGGGATCACCATTTATGCCGGTCATGCGCCATTTTGTACCAGAATTATTTTCGAAGATAGTAACGTCAATGTGGTTCTTGGAACGCGATTGCAAATCTATGAATTGATCATTTTCCACACCAAATCTAAGCCACCCAATCTATGAAAATTCCTGAGTTGAATCTAAGTTGCCATTTTATTTTGTCCATCCTAGGAGAAGTTAGTTTCGTTTCAGGTAGGAACAGGATGGTGGGGTCTTCTTTCATCAGAAGTTGATGAAGTTGACGAACTATTTTGGTGTTCCCCAACCCTCGATAGTTCCAGTTGAGGATTTTCATTGTTGTCGGCGGGCTACTTAGCAACCGCCATCGATGAATCAGGGATAAAGGTTAATAGGAGATTGTTGATTGCACTTCCTCTTCTTTGAAAGAGTAGGATTTTCAGAGGATAGAAATGGTGGTTGAACTGATGGTAGAGGTGGGCCTAGGGTTGACTTGGTTTCAGATATCCGTGCGAGACTTTTGACTTCTCTGCTAGAGTTTCTTTGCAATAGAGGGTTATTTAATGTGCGTACAAGGGTTGGGTTCATGATTGGGTCTAAGGCAGGAGATGGTTTCGGAGGTGGGGGGCGAGAACAGTTGTTTGGGGGGTGGGCATATTTGGATAGATAGTGGGAATAATTGGGGTCATGTGTGGGTGAGGTGGGGCCAGTTACCATGTGTGAGTTGTGGTTAGTTGTAGAACGTGGGATGGGATCAGTTGGCATTAATGGAGGACGTGGACGTCTTGGAGACAGGGAACGTGGGATGGGATTAGTTGACATTAGTGGGGGACATGGAGAACTTGTGGATTGTGGAGATAGGGAACGTGGGATGGGAGCAGTTGACATTAGAGTGGGACGTAGAGAACGTGGAGATCGAGGATATAGGGAGCGTGGGTTGGGGAACATGGGAAGGGGAATGTGGGATGGGGAACTTGGAGAACGTGGGGATCTCAAATCCTTATTTGTGTTTGAGGAATCAACACGGATCTCAGGGGCCATAAAAATCCATGGAAACTGCGTCCGCTGAGATTCTCTCATCTCTAGTAGCACTCCGAAAATAGAGACAGTATTATTGGTGCACGCTTTTACGGGGTCCCTTTCGGTTCCCGTTGAATTAGTGGCTTCCAACTATGTCCTAGCGGACTCTAGCGATGCGGTGTGTGGAATAATTAAGGTAAAAATAATAATAAAAGGGGTTTTCTAGAATGTTTCTAATTTATTGTGATCACCAGCTACAGATATTTATCGATGCTGCAACACGTCAATGATCACGCTTAAGAGCGGGTATGGGTTTCTTCTATACTGAATAGTCCGCCTGCGAACGTCAGCAACATTTCATTTCTTAGGTTAGATAGTTTAATTTCCTTTTATTTCCCTGTATAGTTATAATTCTGGTAAGTTTAGATCCCCTTTGATCCTATTGGGAATTTAGTTATGTAGGTTTGTTCCAATCCGGTTAAGAGTCCAGTTAATGTTGGTTTCCCAATTCTATTAGAAATCCAATTAATGTTAGTTTCCCAATACTACTAGAAGTCCAATTAGTTTCAATCTCCTATTGGTATAAGGAGTGAATGTATAATAATTCTGGTGAGACTTTAATTTGTTCAGGCATATCAGGTGTACTAGAATTCTGATTGAATAAGGTAAAACACTTTTATTGAAATTCTAATTAAAGCAATTATAGCAATCTTGTTAGAATTCTAATTGAAATAAAAGACTAATTTTACTGAAACTCTGATTTAAGCAAAGGAATTAATGCTAATAACATCTAATTGAGACGAATAAACTAATTTTTACCATATGTGATTAAGATAAATAAACTAATTTTGTAAAGATCTCTAATTGAAGCAATGAATTGACTATGCTGAAGAATTTAATTGAAGTAACGAATTTAATCCCATTTAATTGTAATTGCAGCAAGGAATTGATCGATTAAATTCAGATCTAAAGAGATTAATTAGTCATACAAAGATTTAAGACACTGAATTAATTAAGCATGTTGAAATAAACCTACTAATCAATCGTACTAAAAGTATAAAACCAAAGCAATTAATTAATTCTGAAATTCCTAAAAAAAGGGGGATTTGGGCCCGCTATGCTAAGGAGGATTGGCCTCATTCCCGAGTACCCTTCGTAAGCTCCCTTGGGCAAATCGGGTGGTCGAAGTTGAAAATAAACTGAATTTTTGGACCGTAGAATAGTGTTTTGGACTTTTCAGAGTTGATTTCGGAATGATAATTATGAATTAAATTGTAAAACTAGAATTATAAGACTGAAACTATACCTAGAATTTTTTTAGAAATATTAAAATAAGAAACTAAAATTATGACTGAATTCAGGCCTGAAATCAAGAAATCAGATCGTATGATTAAGGACTGGTTCTGAATCGAAGGATTAGAACCAGAGATTAACGATAAGACTGTAAATCGAAGTTTTAGAACTAAATTAAGGTATAAGATCGGTATATCGGATCGATAGATTAAGGACTGGTTCTAGATATAGAGAACTAGAACCAGATTTATAGAATTTCGATCCGAACAGGGGTGCTACGGTCTAAAATTGAAAATAAAAATTAGTAGAATTCCTAGATCTAGAGATTAGAAGCTATGGTTGTGAATTAAAAGATTAAATCCTTACCTAGGGTCGGGGTTGTGGAGAGAAATCTCGAAAGTTAGAAGCTTGAATCTCGAAACCATAGTTAAGATGCTCTATGGGTTGATTCTTGGAGTTCTCTAGTTTCGGATTCCCAGAAAAATCTGTTCTCTCTCGAAAAATTGCCAGCCTCCTCTCTCTCTTCAAGAAAAAAAGCTTTTATAGGTTTTCCTTTAATTACGCGCCCTATTTCAGACATTTAATTGAATTACGTGTCAATTTCCTGGCACTTACTCGCTTTGAGTCGGTCATCGACTCAGTGAGCGACTGGCTGACTTGCTTAGTGCGTTTCCCAGTCCTAACAAAATTTGGGCTAATTGCGCACGTAATGGCAGATATGCAATCTGAATAAGTGTTTAGTCATAAGCGCTTAATCAAATGAACTTAAGGGTTAAGGATAATGAGACTAGGTCAGGCATAGGCCAATTGCATGTAGGTTTTATGGGGCGCAATCCGATCGTGCGTCAGATTTTAGGCTCGTGATCGAGTCTTGAATAGGTCTGGGAAAGGAAGCTTGGTCTGAAAGGGGGGACTGATTGTGCATTTGTGGTATAGCGTGCAATCAAATTATGCATGGGGTTTTAGGTGCTTAATTCAGGGTTGTCCGGGTCTGGTCTCTAGAATGAAATGCAAGACTATTGTTTCAATCTGTATTCCGACTGTATACTATCATTTCAGTATATAGCTTCCCCATGTCGGGATCTGAGCCACAAAGCTATTATTTTAGCCTGTGTTCAGCCATGTACTATTGTCTCAGTGCATGGTTCCCATATCAGGGTTAAAAAGAAGGTCAAAGGTTGACCAAACAAAAAATATATTCTGAGATGGCAAAATGGGAGTGCCTACAGATGCCCCTCTTCGGCGCGCTCTTGCGAAGTAAGAACGCGTCGAAGAAGTGGACACCCCTCATTTAAGGTGTCTTCTCGTTTCTTTTAGAAATTTACAAATGTGAATTGGTGATGCTGACATGGCAAGCTTGGCTTTTTTATTTATTAGCGCAAGCTAAAATGGAGCATTTGAAGGGCAAATGGTAGCTGTCAAAGGGCACATTCCGGGTCTGTGGGTGCATGGTGCATCCCGTCACATGGCGCGAGCTAACAGAGGGATTTTACACAATTGAGGTACCAGGGTGTCAATCAAATGTCCAAAAGAAGGTCCAGGGACTGATAATAAAAGAAGAGATAAATATCAAGTAATATCGAAGGCTTTTGCAAGTCATGTCAGACTGTGCACGTCATTGCTCACACCAATGCACGTCAGGCGTTCCTTTTCCAATAGGCATTTGTTAGTTCTTAGATTAAATATAGTCAATGATCAGTTTCCCAGGGGAATAGCTGATTTGGGCTGGTAATTGAAATGGGGTCTTATGAGGTGTGCTCAATTGAATTCTGCATAGTGGCATGTGCGCTTGATTCATCTGGAGTTCGGAGGTTGGTAAATTGAGAATTTTAATTCTAATGTGTCTAAACTAATGATTATGTGCAATGGAGTATGCGCTTGATCCAATTCTGCGCTGTGGGATATGCGCTTGATTGCAAGTTCAGGGATTGGTCCTTAGGAGTTAAAGGTCAGGTTCAAGTTTAATTTAAAGGAAGGTGAGTCGGGTCTATATATCTTGTTGCTTTGTTCTCTTTTTTTTTTTCCTTTTTTTTTGTTTGTTCTGTTATTATTATTTTTTAATGAAATAAAGGGGCGTTTTCAAATTTTGAAATTTTAAAGATTCTAACTTAAGATTAATTCGGTGGTAAAATGGCAGCAAACGTGGTTTCCGAGACGTCGCTAAGCAGATCCACCGGTACGAGATTTGTGGACCCGACCGTTATTGTGGTTGTCAAGATGACACTTGGTATGTCGGATACTACATCTAACCTTCTCAACGAATACTGATGATTGTCTCTTATGAGAGGGCTACAGTGACTCGCGAGTCGAGAGAGACGAGTTTTGAAAATATTTAATTTAATCATAGCTAATTATATTTGTAGGCAATATCGAGTAATTAAAAAAAGTGGCTAGTACTTATCTGGGGGTGATACTTACCTGGGTTGCGCGCAGCTTGTAGCAAGATTGGTGCTGTTGTATCGCGATGAGACTTTGTGTCTATTGTCGTGACACAGTGTGCCGGGTGTAATGCTGCGATGGAGCTTTTGGAGATTTGTTCTCTTCCGGCCCACTGTGGCAGGGTTTGGAGGCTGTGATACGACATCTTGGAAGAAATAATGTCTCGATGGGGCTTGGGGGTTGATTCGGAAGAGAGGGAGAGTCTATTGCCCTAGCGATGGGACGTCGGCTGGATGTAGTTAGCGATGAGACATTGGTAAGATGTTTGGGTGATAGGTGTGTCTTGTTTCTTTCTTCGGTAGATTTGAGTTATGTGAGATCACGTTGTGGTTGCGTCATGATTGGCTTAGTTTTTTTGGCGGTATGCTTTTGGCTTTTCGTGATGGGTCATGAGGGTATGACTAAGTTATTGCAATGGGACTAGTTATTGAGGTAACATTGCTGCTTGTGCCCATTATCGCAGTAGGGTCTTCCTATTTTTTTTGGTGGGGTCATGAGGGCATTGCGGTAAGAGGCGTGTGTCTTTCCGCGATGGGGTTAAGGAGTGATTGATGCTATAGGATGGGTGAGTAGGTCTTTTTTTTTTGTTTTTTATTTTTTATGACAGCTTATGAGGCTACGCGATAGGACAGAAGGGTGTGACCGTGACGTGATAAAAGAATCTTGGCCGCGATGGGACAGAAGGGTCTTGAGGGAATAAATTTAATCCAAAATTAGGTATTATGTGCCAATTTTTGAGCGCTCAATCTGATTGTGCGCCTGAGTTCGGGTGTGCGATCTTGGGCTTGAAGGGTCATTTACGCGCGATTATGTGCTTGTGCAATTGGATTATGCGCTATGGTACGTGCACGTGATTGAGGCGTCACTTGGTCATCGTACAGTCAATGTATAGGTGACCTTTCATATTGTGCGTTTATAGTGTGTCGTTTGATTGGTTTGTGCAACACATGAACTGCGCGTGATCGGAGCAATGCGCAGATGACACGGGCGATGGTTTAATTGCACGCTCGGGTCAGAGCGCATATTTCGAATTATGCGCCACGTGAATGGCGCGTAATCTAATTTAGCGCATGTGTCTGAGTGCGTGATTAAGTCCGTACTCTATATAAGCAAAAGAACTTTTATTTATTTTTCATTCTGGTTTAGTCTCGAGTTTTGACCTTTTTTAAGTCTCTTGTATTCTAGAATTCGTGTTTTAGCGATATCGGGCGATCTAACTGTCCGATTGGGATGTCATTTCTTCCTATGTTCGTTACTTTGTGTGATCTCCGTCCTGAGCTGATGCCCGTGGAGAGCGTTATTTTGAGAATGGGCGGTATTGGGAATGAGTGCACTTGTCTTCACATCGGTCCTTTTTAAGGAGCAGTGAAGGCAACGTTGACGAGGCGGCGATGGAGGAGGTGAAGATGGCAGAAGAGCAAGAGTAAAAAGTGGGGGGATGTATTTCCCAACCAATGCTCCCTGAAGTCTCTGATTGGATGCTCCAAACAGAATCTGCTCCTCGCTACGTCTCAGGTTCAAACTCAGTCTTTGTTTTGGGTTGTAGGTTAGAGTTTTAGGTTTTCGTTTTGGGTTGTAAATTCAAGAGGTATGCCTTCGATGATAATTGTAAAATTTTAAATTATGAATGAAGGGGCATTTCTGTTACTCTTATTGCACTTGTTTATTCATTTAAAATTATTAACGGATTAATTAGATTTACTTGATTTGCTTAACTTAGTTTTGGTCTTAACTTAGAGTTTTAGGATTCATTTCGAATTTATTTAGGGCTTATCCCAAGGTTAACTTGTCTTATTAAGCCTAGTTTAGAGAATTTATTTGGTTCTATTTGATTGGTTGGGGGCATTTTTTTTTTCAAACCAGTCAGGGTCTCACTCCAGGGAATTGTTGTTGTTTGTTTTTATTATTAATTTAATTTAATTTAATGTAAAGTTTTTGTCCGGTTTAAGATTTGATTTTAACTTGAGTTTTTTTAATCTTTTGTTTAATTGAACATGAGGTTGAAAAAGTGTGAGTTTTCAAGGGGTTCTAGATGGGTGTTAAATGTCTAAATCCTATTGGTTTATTCATTTTGCTTTGGATGGGTGTCCCTTAAGGGGTTAAGTGTTGTATAATCATTGGTTCATGCACGTTTGCCATGGATCTTGGTTTTTTAAAGGGGTATGTGTTTGGTTTTGATTTAATTTAGATTAGAAAGGTTTAAAGATGTGACACTTGCCATTTGATGATTTAGGGAGGTATAGTTTATAAATGTGTGAGCCAAAAGTTTTGTGATTTTGAATTTTATTTTACGTTTGGGATTGAAGGTTTTGAGGCATTCTTTTGGGGAATTTTTTAATTATTAATGTCTTTTCTTCCCTCCTCTTTTGTATCCCGGGTATTGAACCTAAAGAATTGTGTTTATTGTGTGGGCTCTTGAGAATGAACGGGATTGGGAATGCAAGGTAGCAGCCAAATTGCTGCTATGCTAAGGGAAGAGATGGAGGAGAAAAAGGCGGTGGGAAGGAAAGTCGAGGAAAAGGTAGGGTCAGAGTTCTCGTGACCGATGCCTATATTTCCTCGGTAGGCTTTACAAATTCAGTGTTTGTTGCTCCTCCTTTTTAGTGTTTTCAAGGCGGACTACTAAGGGTGGATCTTGCAGGTCCTGGGTGGCTTTACGTGGACCACTCTTTCTTCTCTGCCGGCTCGGAGCAAGGCGAAGAGGTTATTACGATTAGAATTTGTTCAGGGCGCTTCTTTGCTCCGGGTTTCTTCGAGATTTCTAGTTTCCCAAATGAATCCGGATTTAGGGATTGCTTGAACGTGCAAATTATTAAATTTCTTGTTTTAAGTTGTATATTTCGAGGGTATGCCCTCGGTGCATTTTATAATTATTTATTTATTTATGAAGTGATTATGATTTTAAATTCTTTTATAAATTCTAGTTTAGCTTGTTTTGAATTTATTTGATTTATTTGGAATGACAGATTTACTTGTTTAATTTATTTATTTTAGATCGGGACATGTTAGGAGTATTTTTTTTTGTGTTTTGATTTAGTTTGGGGTTAGTCGGAGTGTATGAATGATGAGGACATCTTTTGGTCTTAGTGTATAGAAGAAAAAAGAAAGGGGGCATTTTTTTGGTTGTTTAATTTAATATTAATTGGGGTTGTGTGTGATATGGGGGCATTCTTTTTTTTTTTTTTTTAGATCGGTGTTAGTTGAGACAAAATTTGCATTTAGCTTTGGTCTTAGTTTGAGGAAAATCTTCTTCTCTCTTTTGATTTCAGTTTTGGTTGGGATGTGCGAATGGTGTCAGGTCATTTTTTGTTCTTGCCCTTTTTTGGGGCGTATATTTTTTTTTCAAGTTAGGGGTGTTCTTAGATCAGTCTTGACAAGCGTATGGTTTGGACTTAGTTTTAGGAATCTCCTAGTTTAGGTCTGTGAAAGTGCTGGTTTGTATCCGTATAATTTTTTATTTTCTAGGGAATTGCGCGCATTATTATGGGCGTTTAAATGAATTGAGCGCCATACTTAAAGTGCGTATTCCAAGGCATTAAAAGGTTATTAAGCTTTCATATTCGATCGTTTAATCTAATTAAGCGTGGATGAGGAGCGCTTGATTAGGGGGGTGGTGGTTACTGTGGAAGTGACTGTTGGCAATTACGCACCATGAGGGGGCACTCGATATAATTAGGCGCCTGGAGGGCGACGCGCAATCAAGTGGTCGGGTTAGTTTGAGTGGGCGATGATTAGTTTGCGTGCTCTAGATCGGTCGTGTAATCCATATTAAGTGCTACCTAGGTGGCGCGTGATTGGTTTAAGCGTGTGGATTTAAGCACGTGATTCGACTATTCCCTATAAATGGCTTAAAGACTCTCATTTTTGTCGTGCAATCCATTTTAGTCTCTGATTCTCTGATTTTCTTGTTTCTGTGTGCTCTAGTTTTCACGTTTTCATGATATCCTGTGATCCGGTCGTCCATTTCACACGTCGTTTCTTCCATTCTCTTTAATTTCTCGAGCTCTTTGTTCTAGGATGGAGTCTAAGGGTGGTGGTAGGCATGATAATACTGTTAAGACCTGAAAAGTACCACTTTTCACTCCTTAACTTAACCTTTGATTAGACCCTTAGCCACCTAATAAGTTCTTATTAAGTGTTTTGTATAGGTAATAATCAGTAGTGAAATAAGGCCAGGAATCCTGTCAAGGAGCCTGCTTTGGCACCAGAAATCCCTCAGAAGAATGAACTCTGAATCTAGACTTGAAATGAGCCTCGCGCAGCTGACCCAAGCTTTAGAGGATTCAGGAGAAATATGCCTTGCGCAGTTCAACTGAGCTTCCCAAGACTTTACAGCAACCTCTCGAGCAGATGAGTGACTGAAGAGCTTCAGAAAATAAAAAACGTGCAGCTCTCGCAATGCTCAAGAGTAGAACACATCGCGCAATGTCACGCAGTTCAAGGCAGACCTCTCTCAATCTCGTGCAGTTCGCTCAGAACAGCTGAGGAGAGAGAGCTTCAGAAGATTCCTTGCGCAGCTGTCGTGTAGTCGCCGCGGGATGCAATTATCAGAAGAACTCCTCGCGCAGTTCTCGCACCATTCAAGAAAGAAACCATCCTGGCGAAGGCAAAGCCAACCTCGTGAAGATCAAGTAAGACATAGAACCTCACGCAGTTCAGAGCTCAGTAAAGCCTCGCGAAGTCCAGTAAAGAGAAGTGCTCGTGAAGTTCTCGCGCTGTTCAAATTCACTCTCGTGAAGATCAGCCCAGTGAAGACCGAGCAACCTCGTGATTGCTTGAACTGCAACCCCGCGACTGTGTTTTCTACTCAACCTCGTGAAGCCTAATCCAGCGAGAGCGCAATTCTCTATTGCGCGACTGCCTGAAGAGCAAACCAAGGCAACCTCGCGATGGCTGAAGCTTTAGTGTCAAATCATCCTAGCGAAGAGCAAAGAGCTACCACGCGACAAGTCTGGGAAACTACAGCTACCTAGCAAAGCTCTGAACCTAAACTTCCATCTCTTCAGCAGAGGACCTTCTGGGTATTTCCAGCGATTAGGGCACTCACTCCCATGCTCAAATCTCTGTGCATGCACCCCGAGGCATCCAAGGATCACTGTTAGGCCACATGGCATCGTTAAAATTAGGGTTTCCTAACCCTAAGGCGCTGCCACCCCACTGCTATATAAACCCATACCTAGCTTTGGTTTAGGTATCTGAGAACACATCTCAGATCGTTTTTCTTTTCTCTTTCTTTTTAGTTGTAAGTAATTTTCTTTTTCTCTTTCCTTCTCTCCATAGTCCAGCACTTGCTAGCTATGCCTTTGTAAGTACTTTTGAATTAGATTAATGGAAGTTCTGTAATAGGATTTGTACTTTGTGGGATTGGTGTTTATGTGTGAGATGCTCTGTGCAAGGCTGCTGCCTTGTGATCCACCATTGCTTTGGCTGTGTTTCAAAGCAATGGAGGACTGATTCTAAGGGCCATTCAGATCCAAGTGATCTGTGTGTCTGAGCTATCATGGTCCTACATCCTTAGCCCCACCATAGGACCCACTAGATCTGAAATCCCCATGGGAGCTTGAGCTGGTAGCCTTGTGACCATGGTGGTAGCAGCGATATTCTTGTTTTGTCTTGGGCTCCGTGAGGAGGATAACCTCTGGGATAGTCTGTGACCATTTAAGTGGACAGATTATAGCCTTAGGGTGATTCTAATCCACCGATCCAAGATGGATCCTTCTTCTTTACACCTGAGCTTGTAGAAGCCTGGTGAGAGATTGTACAGAGGCAGACTCCCCTATATTTGTATAGATCCGCCATCAGATGTTGGATCTAATCTGGTTATAGAGATTGTAGGCTAGTGACTGGACCATTGTAGCCTCACTCAAGCAATGGACAGCTAGATCGAAGGTTGTACTCAATCTCTTGCTGGTTTTGTGTCTGGGCTTTCATGGTCCTATACAGCCTTAGCCCCACATATAGAGCCTTAGAGATTGAGGTTCCCTATGGATTCTTGAGCTAGTAGCCTGGATGAAATAGTGCCTGCAATGATTTACTTGTTGTGTTTTGACCCATCCCTGGATAGTGGCTCCCCTATGGGATAATCTGTGACCATTTGAGTGGACAGGTTATAACCTTAAGGGTGGAATCATGGCAGAGTGATGGGTTGGATCCTTTCTCCTCAGTGGTGATAATGTAGCCTCTGGACAGGATTTCTATAACATCATATTTGAATCTGAGTTACAAAACTTCTCTGGCCTTGGCTCAATAACATACTTCTCACCCTTTTTATATTTATTTTCCACACTCCATCCATCCTCTCAACCCTTTCTGTAGTTTAGACATTAGAATACTTAGAATAAGTGACCTTAAACTCCCCTCCTTTTAGGACTGCCAGATCTGTAGTCAGATCTGGAGGGACTACTAGAGATGGCTCCCTTGGAGCTGTAGATCACCTTTTCCTGTGGGACAAACTCTTACTTATCAAAACTTGCTACAATGGACCCTGTATCTTGCAGGTCTAGGACTTCTGAGTTGTGCTGAATTCATCCCCTGTTTTACTCTTTCTTTGATTTTTAAATGACTTTCACCACCAACCAATAAAGTAAGCACACAGAATTCGCCAACAAGTTTTTGGCGCCGCTGCCGGGGAAAGATGATCTATTAGTAGACCCTTAGTTTTTGTATTATTAGTATTCTTTGCACATGTGAATAATTGATACTGCTGACATAATTTTGAATCTTTTTTGCAGATCTAGACAGCAGCAGCGATGGACAGTGGACTGCATGTGGAGCTTAGCTACCTCTGTTTGCAAACTCTCTGACTTTTAAAACTCTGTCTATCTGTCTTAAAAATTTTTCTAGCAGTATTTAGGATAGTTTAAATGTATTCCTTGAATAGCTGTAAACTAGTTAGATAAATTTGTTAGTGTACAATTATTCTTTTGCAATGTGCCTGCAAGAAGCTTTCCTTGCTGTTGGTGTGCTTGTATGCTAGGGAGGAGATCCCTCTGCCCTGCTTTAGAGCCTCTTAACCCTGAGTTAGAAAGGGGAAGGAGACTTAGGAGAAACAGGCACACCACTGGAGAGCCCCTAAGTGAATTTGTGACAGCAATTATGGGTGAAGAACAACCCAGAACCCTCAAGGAGTTGAATGCTCTCGATGACTATAACTCCCCTTTTAGCATTCAATTCCCTGATGTTCAGGGGAACTATGAGATAAAAACTTCAATCATCCAGATGCTGCCAGCTTTCCATGGGCTTAGCAAGGAGGACCCTTACAAGCATATTGACCAGTTCTTGGCCTTGTGCACCACTTTTAATATCACTGGTTTGGGACCTGAGGCTACTAGGCTCAGACTCTTTCCCTTCTCTCTAAAGGATAGGGCCAGTACCTGGCTGACCACTCTTCCCAACAATAGCGTAGCTTCATGGAAAGATCTGCAGACCAAATTCCTAACCAAGTTCTTCCCTGAGACCAAAACTAGCCAGTTGAGGAAAGAGATTCTTGCGTTTGCTCAATCCCCAACTGAGGATTTTAACCAGTCCTGGGATAGGTTTAAATACATGCTCAAACAATGCCCCCACCACAAGATCCCTGAGTGGCAGCTTGTACAAAGCTTCTACAATGGGATTGATGAGAAAAATAGAGATATGGTCGATGCCTCTTGTGGTGGATCCTACATGCACAAGACTGCTGAGGAGGCATGGGAATTGTTTGAGGTGATTAGTGAGAATGCTTTTCAAAAGCCATCCCTGGCAAGAACTAGTCAGGAATCCGAGTCAAAGGTGGGGCCTACTGCTGGATCAAGAGGAAAAGTTTATGAGGTGTCTGGGAACAATGACCTATAGTTCTCTATGAAGTTTGAAAAATTATTGACTGTGATGCAACCCAGAAGGGCTGCTCATGTGGCGGAGGCATGTCTGATATGCCAGTCCCCACAACACACAGTGGAGGAATGTCCATCTGCAAGGCAATTTCATGAATTGATTTTGGAACATGCTGCTACTGCTTAATCTTATGGCCAACAACAATCTGGGGGCTACAATAGGCAGCCATACGGATACCAGTATCAAAATGCTTGTTACCAATGGAGAGATCACCCAAATCTGAGGTGAAAGTAAGAAAACTACATGCAGCCCCAACAGATGTTGGCCTTACCACAAAGGCCACAACAGCAGTTCAATCAAGGGAATGCCCCTAGATCTACCTTCCAGCACCATCAGCAGCAAAATCAGTTGTTCTTACCCCCTTCTCAGCCTAGAGATGTTTCTTTTGAGGACCAAGTCTTGACTTCATTGCAAAACTTGGGTTCCTTGGCTCAGACTGTGGACTCTCATGGTCAGAGCCTCCAGAAAATGGAAGAGCAGATGAGCCAAATGTCAAAAGCCTTGGATAGGAGAGATGAAGGCAGATTGCCCCGCCAACCAATTGCTAACCCCAAGGGTTAGTTTTTAATTGAGGAAGCTTCCTCAAAGTTTGAGGACACTAATGCAGCGGTTGGTGAACAACCGGTGGGTAAGAACCACAGCAGAGGCAATTTCCACAGATGATGCAAATGATCATGATAGAGAAGTTGTGGGACCACAAAGCTAAGAAGTGCCTGCCACCTTGCAGCAGGAGAAAAATAATGAGGCTGTAGTTGAGCCGCAGCAGGGAGAAAAACATGAAAAAAGAAAGAAACAGAAGTTTAGTCATGGGCTAGCAGCTGAGGAACCAGCAAAACCTCAGCTGCCATTTCCTCAGGCTTTGGATGGTCCTATCCCTTTTGATAAAGGGAATGCCCAAATGGAGGAAATGACGGAGACCTTCAGGCAGGTGAAAATCAATTTACCCCTGCTTGAGGCAATTAAACAAGTCCCAGCCTATGTAAAGTTCCTGAAAGACCTCTGCACCCAAAAGAGAAAGGCTAGAGGCCATGTGTCCAAGAAAGTCTTTGCAACTGATACAGTGAATTCTGTATTTAACATATCAATGCCTGAGAAGTTGCAAGATCCAGGGATACCCACTATTCCCTGCGTAATTGGAGACCACACAATTGGAAAAGCCCTTTTAGACCTTGGAGCCAGTGTTAACCTGTTGTCATACAGTGTCTATCTGCAACTAGATTTAGGGGAGCTGAAGGCTACCCCCATCGTGTTGATGATGGCTGACAGGTCTGAGAGGAGACCTCTGAGAATGGTTGAGGATGTTTTGGTGGGAGTGGATAAGTTTTTCTACCCTCCCGACTTCTTAGTTTTGGACATGGGGTGCAGCAATAGCCCAAATCCCATACCTGTTATATTGGGCAGGCCTTTCTTGGCCACTGCCAATGCCTGCATCCAATGCAGGTCTGGAGTAATGGAGGTAACTTTTGGACATATGAATGTTGAGCTGAATGTGTGCAATAGTGCAAAGTACCCTCAAATGGACAATGAGGAGAGCTTTGCAGTGGATGTACTAGAGGAAATTGTGGAAGAGGAATTGCCCACTCTGCTGGAGTGGGGCAACATTGTTAGGAATTTAGTTAAAATTTGGGACATGGTGGAGGAAGAGAGCCCAGATGGGAGATCAAAAGACATGACCATATCGAAGTCTTCTGTGGGCTCAGTGCAGCACTCCTGTTGGAAACCTACATTGCTACCTCTTCCTCCAACCTCTAATGCACCAATTTTGCCATCCGCCCAACAGGCCCCTGATCTGGAACTCAAGAAGCTTCCAGAAACATTAAAATATGCCTTCCTTGAGAAAGGTGATAAGCTTCCTGTGATTATCTCTTCCTCCCTTACCAATGAGCAGGAAGAGGAATTACTAACAGTTTTGAGGAAGCACATGAAGGCAATTGGTTAGACCATTGCCGATCTGGGAGGAATTGATGCATCAATCTGCATGCATATGATTCATCTTGAGGAGGGAGCACTACCCTCCAGGGAAACACAGAGGAAGTTAAATCCTCACATGCAGGAAGTGGTCCTTAAGGAAATCATTAAATTGCTAGATGCAGGGGTGATTTACCCCATCTCAGATTCTCATTGGGTGGCACCTATCCAGGTGGTGCCCAAGAAATCTGACATAACAGTGATTAAGACTGAAACTAGAGAGTTGAGGCCAGCCAGGGCAATCACTGGCTGGAGAGTGTGCATTGATTATAGGAAGCTCAACTCTAAAACTAGAAAGGACCATTTCCCTCTCCCCTTCATTGATCAAATTCTGGACAAATTGGCTGGAAAAGCTTTTTACTGTTTTCTTGATGGGTACTCAGGGTACAACCAAATCCCTGTGCATCCTTAAGACCAAGAGAAAACCACCTTTACCTGTCCTTTTGGCACCTTTGCATACAGAAGGATGCCTTTTGAACTCTGTAATGCGCCAACCACTTTTCAGAGGTGTATGTATGCCATATTCTCTGATATGATTGAAAAGTTTTTAGAGATTTTTATGGATGACTTTGGCAGTGTCTCTACAGACCTCAAATTTAGTTTTGCAAAGATGTGAGGAAACCAATTGGTTTTAAGCTGGGAAAAGAGCCACTTCATGGTAACACAAGGCATTGTGTTGGGCCATGTAGTCTCTAAAGAAGGGCTTGAGGTAGACAAGGCCAAAGTGGACCTCATTGCCAATTTGCCCCCTCCAAAAATAGTCAAGCAAATCAGATCTTTCCTGGGGCATGCAGGATTTTATAGGAGGTTCATTAAGGACTTCAGCAAAATTGCTAAGCCATTGTGCCACCTGCTCTGCCAGGATGTGCCCTTTGACTTTTCTGCTGACTGTCTTAAGGCTTTTGAAACATTGAAAATCTGCCTCACCTCTGCTCCTGTACTCCAAACACCAGACTATACCCTACCTTTTGAGCTGATGTGTGATGCATCAGACTTGGCATTAGGTGCTATTTTGGGCCAAAGAAAAGATAAACTGCCTGTGGTCATTGCTTATATCAGCAAATCACTTGCTGAAGCTCAGCTGAACTATACCACAACTGAGAAAGAGCTTCTAGCAGTGGTTTACGCTGTTGACAAATTTAGAGCCTACCTACTAGGATCTAAAACTGTGATCTTCACTGACCATTCGGCATTGAAGTACCTACTGTCCAAGAGAGATGCTAAGCCTAGGCTGATTAGATGGATACTCCTGCTGCAGGAGTTTGACATCGAAATCAAGGACAAAAAGGGCATGGAGAATGTGGTGGCTAACCACTTGTCCAGAATTATCTTTGAGAAATGCCTGGATGGCCCTACAAATGATGCCTTCCCTGATGAGCAATTATTTGCCATCCAATCCTTAGTCCCTTGGTTTGCACACATTGTCAATTATCTAGTTATAGGAAAGATTCCTCCCCACTGGACCAAAATGGATAAAAACCTGTTCTTCTCAAGGGTCAAGTATTTTTTCTGGGAGGAACCTTGCCTATACAAGTACTGTGCCGACCAGATCATCCGAAGATGTGTTCCCGAAAGTGATATCCCCAGTATTCTGGCCATGTGCCATGAAAATGCCTGTGGAGGCCACTTTAGTGGGAGAAAAACTGCTGACAAGGTCCTGCAGTGTGGTTTTTACTGGCCATTCTTATTCAAGGATGCATACACACACTGCACGGCATGTGATAGATGTCAAAAATTAGGAGGGCTGTCCAAAAGAAATTCAATGCCTTTGCAGCCCATCCTTGTTGTAGAACTGTTTGATGTATGGGGAATAGACTTCATGGGCCCCTTTCCCCCCTCTAATGGTTACCACTTCATCTTAGTGGCAGTGGACTATGTTTCCAAATGGGTAGAAGCCATTGCCATAAGAACCAATGATAACCAAGTGGTCCTCAAATTCGTAAAGTACAACATTTTCTCAAGATTTGGAACCCCTAGAGCTATTATCAGTGATGGGGGTAGCCATTTCTGCAACAGAAATTTCGAGAGCTTGCTCAAGAAATATTTTGTGACTCATAGGATTGCTACTCCCTACCACCCACAAACAAGTGGGCAAGTTGAAATTTCCAATAGGGAGATCAAGCACATCCTTGCGAAAACAGTTAGGACCGACAGGAAAGATTGGGCTGAGAAACAGGATGATGCACTGTGGGCCTGTAGGACTGCCTATAAGACTCCCATTGGAATGTCCCCATTCAGACTGGTCTATGGCAAGGCCTGCCATCTCCCAGTAGAGTTAGAACACAGGGCCTATTGGGCCATTAAGAATTTGAACATGGACCTAACTTCTGCTGGTCAACACAGGTCATTACAACAATCAAAATTGGATGAGCTGAGGATGGATGCTTACACCAATGCCAGGATCTACAAGGAACGGGCTAAAGCTTTCTTCGACAAGGGCTTACTGAGAAAAAGCCTCAAACCAGGTGGTAAGGTTTGGTTATTCAACTCTAAACTAAAATTCTTTCCTGGTAAATTAAAATCCAGATGGGATGGTCCCTATGTTGTCGTGAATGTTTCCCCATCTGGTGCTGCAGAAGTCAAGGATCCCAAATCTGGGAGGACCTTCAAAGTGAATGGTCAGAGGCTTAAGCCTTGCATTGAACAACCTGCTGATCCTATGAGCGCTATTCATTTTCATGGGACCCCTACATCTACCTGACCTGCAGTTGTGTCCATGTTGTACTATACTACTTTTGTTTCTACCTTAAGTTTTAGAAAATTTCAGGGGTTATGTGGAGTTTGATATTGTTGAGCTTGATAGAGTTTATGTGGGATTGGTATGTTTTATTCCTCTTCTTCTGTGAATTGCTGATTTGGCCCTCGCGCATTCCAAATTGTGATTTGGGAAGACTCGCGCAATTCGCATAGACCATTTCTTTTGCTGTCGCGAGTTTCAATGCTGCAGAATCTCTCGCGCACTTCCAGCTCTAACTCCCATAATCGCACAATTCTGATTTCTCATGATTCCCTTACCCAGCTGCGCGAGTCTAATGCATTTTTCATTTTCCATGCTGACTGCTGGGACTTGACGTTTCCCAACTCACTCTCAATTAATTACGGCGACTTGGATGTTATTCAACCGTTTCATCTTCCACCATCCTCGCCTTTAAATACACAGGGAGGCCCTGTTCATCTTCATCGCATCCTATCTCCTCTCCCCCTAGCGGTCCTTCCCTAATCCTAATCATGGCAGATGATGGGACGACCTTGTTGCCTAACAAGTTTTACCCGATGTGGTTGGACCCGCCGCCCCCTAAAGAGCCGGATCCCCTCCAACCCCTCTGGGATGAATACGAGAAGGTTTTGCAAATCCTTGCCAAGGAGGAGGAGGAAAAGCTTCAGCCGCAGAAGAAGAAGCAAAAGACAGAACCATCCTCCACTCCACCCCCTCCCCCGCCTTCTCCACCCCCTCCTCCACCTTCTCAACCCCCTCAGCCCTGATCTCTCTCTCTTTTCCTCCTCCATTTTTATAATTTTCTTTTAATCTTAATGATATTTTCCTTGTTTGATATGCTGTACAGTTTTCTGATCTTGGTTACTTTATTTCTTGTTCTTGTCTTTTATGCTGTAATAACTCTGCTGCACAGACACCTTTGAACCAGTGAGGACACTGCTCCTCATAGGTTTGGGGGTATGGCAGGCAGACCCTGCCAATGGAATAGCCAACATAAGTGCAGCAGACTCATCTGAGTAATATGGAAATGGATCTATGTTCACTTAAGAATCATGCAAATAAGAAAGTTAACATTTCTGCAAACTTTAGACAGTATAAACTTCTAATATTCCACATTTCCATGATAATATCACCAAGGGAACCTACTTGTATTAGCACTTAGTGAATCATTAGAGAGAGAAAAAGGTGAGGACATACTTGAAAGTTCAAAGGATGACCATAACCAGTGAGAATTGGGCCTACAAAAATTTTCTATTCTTTGAGGAGTAACTAAGGCATTTCTTTTTGTTCTAAGGACTGGCTGAGTCACTGCGCTCACTAGAAGTTAGGTATCTCCAAGTTGAAACAACTGACAGTACTCATGAGACTGAGGAAAGGATCAAGGCCTTCTTTTGGACAGTTTGAGCCTGAAAAGACCAATCCTAAAGCAACTGCCCTTGTCCATACCCCCCTTTGAGCTTTAAATCCTAAATTTCTTCAAAATACACCTGAGTACTTGAACCTGAACCTATGAACCTGAATCAACCTACCCTCACTCTGAGAATTCAGAAGGTAAAGGAGAAAGAGTTAAAGATGGACTAGCTATGGTCAACATTAGGTGAATGGAGAAGAAGGATCTCAAAAAATCTGGCGTATAGTGGCGAGAACATGGTGGCATTTCTGAAAAGTAAAAATAAAATAAAAAGAAGGAAACTCCAGTAAAAACAAACAAAAATAATAATGAAGAGGAATAAGAGAGAAGTCAAGAGGAACTTTCATTGGAAAATCAAAATCAAGAAGAGAAACTGATCACTTCAAATCGAAAAATCTCAAAGAAGATGAAGGGAGCTGAATTATGGAAGGTGAAGTCATGAACCACCTCTGTGACCTACTGATTTCTCAAATTGGAACCCCTTTTCAACCTCCCATTCTTTTTAACCCTACTCCATAAGCCACATTACAGCCCAGTTAAAAGCCCTTGTGATCCAAAGTTGAGTGAGCTGTCAGGTGAAGATAAGGAATTATCCAATCTATGGTGAGGAACTGCCAATGATGTCAGCACTTAAGAACTCTGTCTATGCTCATGCTTACAGACCCATTTGGGGGATGTAACTGCTCTTGAGCCTGTGAGAAAATGAACCCCTCAACAAAACCTTTATGAGCGTATGCCCTGCAAAGTTTGTGGGTCTGAACTTGAATGTATTATTTATGACCTATAACCCAATTTTTGAGCTAATGATGAGCTCAGTGCTGGCACACACTTGTGTAGTTTTCGGTGGTTGTAAACTGATTGGAAGTGTTGTGCATTCATGAAAAGTTTTTTCTATCTAAATCTCTGTGCAATCAATGGATTAAAATTCTTTTATGTGTACTGATTCAAGAGTAAACTAAATCTGATTCCTTGACTGCTCATTTAATGATACTGCGTTCTTGTTGGCTGTTTCACTGAGAAGTTTGTGGGTGTCTTCACTGAAAACCCTCAGGAGACTTCACTCCTCCACTAGGGATCACCTAGGGATTTAAAAGGCTTGGTACATATGCTAAATGTATCCGTGCTCCCTACGAAAGTGGCATTTAATTTTTAGAATAGATTTAATGTAGCTTTGCTAAGGGACTAGCAATTAGGCTTGGGGGTGTGTTAAGACCTGAAAAGTACCACTTTTCACCCCTTAACTTAACCTTTGATTAGACCCTTAGCCACCTAATAAGTTCTTGTTAAGTGTTTTGTGTAGGTAATAATCAGCAATGAAATAAGGCCAGGAATCATGTTAAGGGGCCTACTTTGGCACCAGAAATCCCTCAGAAGAATGAACTCTGAATCCAGACCTGAAATGAGCCTTGCGCAGCTGACCCAAGCTTTAGAGGATTCAGGAGAAATATGCCTCGCGCAGTTCAATTGAGTCTCCCAAGACTTTACAACAACCTCTCGCGCAGATGAGTGACTGAAGAGCTTCAGAAACTCAAAAATGCGCAGCTCTCACAAAGCTCAAGAGTAGAATACATTACGCAGTGTCACGCAGTTCAAGGCAGACCTCTCTTAATCTCGCGCAGTTCACTCATAACGACTGAGGAGAGAGAGCTTCAGAAGATTCCTCGCGTAGCTGTCGCGCAGTCGCCGCAGGATGTAATTATCAGAAGAAGAACTCCTTGCGCAGTTCTCACGCCATTCAAGAAAGAAAACATCCTGGCGAAGGCAAAGCCAACCTCGTGAAGATCAAGTAAGATATAAAACCTCACGCAGTTCAGAACTCAGTAAAGCCTCGTGTGGTAACTCACGAAGTCCAGTAAAGAGAAGTGCTCACGAAGTTCTCGCACTGTTCAAATTCACTCTCATGAAGATTAGCCCAGTGAAGACCGAGCAACCTTGCGACTGCTTGAACTTCAACCCCGCGACACCTGAGACTGTGTTTTCTACTCAACCTCGCGAAGCCCAATCCAGCGAGAGCGCAATTCTCTACCGAGCGACTGCCTGAAGAGCAAACCAAGGCAACCTTGCGACGGCTGAAACTTCAGTGTCAAATCATCCTAACGAAGAGCAAAGAGCTACCACGCGACAAGTCTGGAAAATTACAGCTACCTAGCGAAGCTCTGAACCTAAACTTCCATCTCTTCAGCAGAGGACCTTCTGGGTATTTCCAGCGATTAGGGCACGCACTCCCATGCTCAAATCTCTGTGCACATGCCCCGAGGCATCCAAGGATCACTGTTAGGCCACGTGGCATCATTAAAATTAGGGGCATTTCTTTTACTCTTATTGCTCTTATTTATTCATTTAAAATTATTAACGGATTAATTAGATTTATTTGATTTGTTTAACTTAGTTTTGGTCTTAACTTAGAGTTTTAGGATTCATTTCGAATTTATTCAGGGCTTATCCCAAGGTTAACTTGTCTTATTGAGCCTAGTTTAGAGAATTTATTTGGTTCTATTTGATTGATTGGGGGCATTTTTTTTTTCAAACCAGTCAGGGTCTCACTCCAGGGAATTGTTGTTGTTTGTTTTTATTATTAATTTAATTTAATTTAATGTAAAGTTTTTGTCCGATTTAAGATTTGATTTTAACTTGAGTTTTTTTAATCTTTTGTTTAATTGAACATGAGGTTGAAAAAGTGTGAGTTTTCAAGGGGTTCTAGATGGGTGTTAAATGTCTAAATCCTATTGGTTTATTCATTTTGCTTTGGATGGGTGTCCCTTAAGGGGTTAAGTGTTGTATAATCATTGGTTCATGCACGTTTGCCATGGATCTTGGTTTTTTAAAGGGGTATGTGTTTGGTTTTGATTTAATTTAGATTAGAAAGGTTTAAAGATGTGACACTTGCCATTTGATGGTTTAGGGAGGTATAGTTTATAAATGTGTGAGCCAAAAGTTTTGTGATTTTGAATTTTATTTTACGTTTGGGATTGAAGGTTTTGAGGCATTCTTTTGGGGAATTTTTTAATTATTAATGTCTTTTCTTCCCTCCTCTTTTGTACACCGGGTATTGGACCTGAGGAATTGTGTTTATTGTGTGGGCTCTTGAGATTGAACGAGATTGGGAATGCAAGGTAGCAGCCAAATTGCTGCTATGCTAAGGGAAGAGATGGAGGAGAAAAAGGCGGTGGGAAGGAAAGTTGAGGAAAAGGTAGGGTCAGAGTTCTCGTGACCGATGCCTATATTTCCTCGGTAGGCTTTGCAAATTCAGTGTTAGTTGCTCCTCCTTTTTAGTGTTTCCAAGGAGGACTACTAAGGGTGGATCCTGTAGGTCTTGGGTGGCTTTACGTGGGCCACTCTTTCTTTTCTGCCGGCTCGGAGCAAGGCGAAGAGGTTATTACGATTAGAATTTGTTCAGGGCGCTTCTTTGCTCCGGGTTTCTTCGAGATTTCTAGTTTCCCAAATGAATCCGGATTTAGGGATTGCTTGAACGCGCAAAATTTTAAATTTCTTGTTTTAAGTTGTATATTTCGAGGGTATGCCCTCGGTGTATTTTATAATTATTTATTTATTTATGAAGTGATTATGATTTTAAATTCTTTTATAAATTCCAGTTTAGCTTGTTTTGAATTTATTTGATTTATTTAGAATGTCAGATTTACTTGTTTAATTTATTTATTTTAGATCGGGACATGTTAGGAGTATTTTGTTTTGTGTTTTGATTTAGTTTGGGGTTAGTCGGAGTGTATGAATGATGAGGACATCTTTTGGTCTTAGTGTATAGAAGAAAAAAGAAAGGGGGCATGTTTTTGGTTGTTTAATTTAATATTAATTGGGGTTGTGTGTGATATGGGGGCATTCTTTTTTTTTTTTTTTTTAGATCGGTGTTAGTTGAGACAAAATTTGCGTTTAGCTTTGGTCTTAGTTTGAGGCAAATCTTCTTCTCTCTTTTGATTTCAACTTTGGTTGGGGTGTGCGAACGGTGTCAGGTCATTTTTTGTTCTTGCCCTTTTTTGGGGCATATATTTTTTTTTCAAGTTAGGGGTGTTCTTAGATCAGTCTTGACAAGGGTATGGTTTGGACTTAGTGTTAGGAATCTCCTAGTTTAGGTCTATGAAAGTGCTGGTTTGTATCCGTATAATTTTTTATTTTCCAGGGAATTGCGCGCCTTATTATGGGCGTTTAAATAAATTGCGCGCCATACTTAAAGTGCGTATTCCAAGGCATTAAAAGGTTATTAAGCTTTCATATTCGATCGTTTAATCTAATTAAGCGTGGATGAGGAGCGCTTGATTAGGGGGGTGGTGGTTACTGTGGAAGTGACTGTTGGCAATTACGCACCACGAGGGGGCACTCGATATAATTAGGCGCCTGGAGGGCGACGTGCAATCAAGTGGTCGGGTTAGTTTGAGTGGGCGATGATTAGTTTGCGCGCTCTAGATCGGTCGTGTAATCCATATTAAGCGCTACCTAGGTGGCGCGTGATTGGTTTAAGCGTGTGGATTTAAGCACGTGATTCGACTATTCCCTATAAATGGCTTAAAGTCTCTCATTTTCGTCGTGCAATCCATTTTAGTCTCTGATTCTCTGGTTTTCTTGTTTCTGTGCGCTCTAGATTTCATGTTTTCATGATATCCTGTGATCCGGTCATCCATTTCACACGCTATTTCTTCCATTCTCTTTAGTTTCTCGAGCTCTTTGTTCTAGGATGGAGTCTAAGGGTGGTGGTAGGCATGATAATACTGTCTTTGAGTTGGAGAGGATGCTAGGGGCAGAGATAGGTGAGACGCCCGAGGCTCGGACTGACGCTGTCGTTGAGGAGGACATTGGGGAGGTAGTTGGAGAGGACGTACTGGAGTTTGACCAGTTGGTGGTTAGGGAGGAGGCGCTCGAGATTGACCAGGGGGTTGTTGAGGGTGAGGGTGAGAGAGTCGAGGGTGAGATACCTGCGGGTGAGGGAGCTGAAGGTGCAGCTGCGGAGCACCAGGGTGTGACTGCAGAGCATCCAGATCGCTAGCAGTTCCCGCTGGAGGGTTTCTTTGCCTGAGCCCGGGTAAGCACTCATGAGCAAGAGTTCTTCCATTTCCTTAGTGAGTTAGGTTATGACATAGTGCTTATTAGGATCTGGAAACCCTTTTAATTTATGTTGAACCTACATTAATGACTGATTGTGTATTTTACTCATGCATCATGGTGGCATCTAGAGGTAGAGGTAGGTCATGTTTCTACTCAGTTGTTCTCATCATGTTCTGTGCATTTATTGAAAATTGTCATTGTGTCTGGGGCATGTTTGACTTGCTTTTAATTTCAAATCTGTTTATTTTTCGTCAGAAGTATGTATTAGTTTTATTATTGTTGTTTGGGCCTCGTTCAATAGGAGCCCCTGCAGCTGGCTATCAGCTCGGCATGGGCCGAGTCTCATGCTTGGTATCGTGCCTTGTCAAAGTTTTAGCAGGCACGACTAGTGTCTTTTGGTTTTGAACTGATTCTAGTGTTGGAGCCCTTTCAGGTCGATCGTTGCCTGATCACGGTGATTCTAGAGAGGTGGAGGGAGGAGCATCAGGCGCTTCTCTTTTCAGTTGGGATGATGTTATCAACTCTAGAGGACTGGGTCCGCATCATCGATCTTTATTTTAAGGGCGAGCCGATCAAGGGGCGGATGGCAGGGCATTATTAAGAGGTGTGCCATGAGATCTTGGGTGTGCCGTATAGGTCGAGCAGCTCGGGGCCAGGTATAGTTCGGGTCACTTGGTTTTTTGATACATTTGTGAGTGCCTTCGTCCCCCAGAGGCGCCATTTGGAGGCGAAGGTGGCCTGTGAGGCACGTTGTGTAGTGGTGGCAGGTCGAGAGCTCGTGGTGGAGCCGAGGGTAGCTGCAGATAGAGTGCTTCGAGCATTTTTGATGCACTTCCTTGGTGCAGTACTTTTCTCTTCTTCGACTCGGGGATGCGTCACCGGGTTTTTTTTTATCGTACTTGGGGATCTGGATCGAGTCCTTACCTATGCGTGGGGTGCGACGGTGTTGGTGCATCTTTATGAGTAGCTTTACCGTCAGGGACAAGGTGTCGCATCGATCGAGGGTTTCCTTCCATTCATCTAGGTGAGTTTTAATTAATTAACGTCATAATGTCTTTAGTTCGGTTAATTTTAAGTCTTTTAATGGTAGATATTTCTCCTTGTGTGTCGCTGTTGTTGTTGTTACTTTTCTTTTCAATTTTGGGTGTATGATCATTTCATTTTCCTTCGTCCGAGGGTTCCGTTGGGTCTGAAGTTTACGTTCCCTTGGATGCATGTGTGGAGGGAGGCATTGAGGGGTCGTCACTGGTCTTCGGATCTTTAGACCGCGCGAGGCCTCTTTGAGGATATGCAAGCAGGGCAGGTATAGATTGTCATGCGTAAGCTTTTTTATTTTTTATTTTGGTGTTCTTGGATTTAAGTCTTCATTGAGAGATCGACTCATTTATTTAGTTATAAGTGATCTGGAGGCCGTATGAGGATGAGGAGGATGCAGGCATGTCAGTGATTGAGTCTGGCCGGCCCTTCTTCGATGTGGACATATGGGTCCACTGTTTTGAGAGGGTGGAGCGGATCCATACTTCTCGCGTGATACGACAGCTGGGGCTCACTCAGGGAGTCCCTCTAGAGATTCACCACAGTGTGGCGAAGAGGATGATCGGCCCTCCTGACTGGAATTTTACAGCATTGATGGCTCTTTAAATAGCAAATTTTAGAGCTGGGGGGACTAGAGTTAGAGGGGCACGTGATGAGGTGGACGCCCCTGGAGTATGCTCGGTGGTTTAGTGCATTGGGTGGCGGGCACCTCTTCACACGTCCCTTCCATGGGAGCGACTCTTTCGCGATCGGAGGGCCGAAGTCAGTGTCAGCCTTGAGGGAGAGATTGGCTGCATTGGAGCAGGGCCATGTCACCGCGAGTGTGCGGGGGGCATTAGACGCTCTCCACAGGGCAATGAGCGGATGGGGTGTGCTCCTCATCCGGATGAGGAGATGCTATAATCTTTAGTCTCCTCAATCACTCAGGCCAGGGGAGCGGAGGATGAGTTGGGAGTTCAGTTAGCGGAGGCTCGACAGCTCCTAGTGAGTTAATTTATGATTTTTTTTTTTCATTATTATGATGTGGGCTTAGTCTTCTGGTCGTTCTGATGTGGTTGTGGTGTCTCATCTTATTTTGTCTTGAACAGTCTGAGAGGGAGGGGGAGGTTGCTCGTCAGGCATCCTTGCTGGATGTTTACCGCTGTCAGTAGCTAGCTAACTGGGAGATAGCGGCCAGTCTATGAATTGAGGTTGATCGATTGGTAAGCGTCTTCACAAGTATGGTTCTATTTAATTGTTAGCATCGTTAGCTTGTCGACTGAAATGTTTATTATTATTTGTAGAGAGTCGAGGTTGCTGCTGGAGGTCCCGTTTTGACATTTGAACCATCTTTAGTTGCTTCCTCTAGTCGGGAGGATCCAGTGACGGCTCAGCTTCGGGCTGAGCTAGATCATTGGGTAAATTCCGTCCAATCTGTTATATTGCTTGTGTCATTGCATTAGTTTGTTGAGTGTCGTTGTTTTGCTTTCTTGGTAGTTTACAAATATTATGTGATATTTCAGTGCCAGGTTGCTAAGGATCTTCAGACGAGGGAGGCGACTGCTGCCTCTCTACGTCCGGAGAGCCAGGTAAAGTTTCTTTTGATGTGGGATAATTCTATTTTGGTTATTCCATCTTTATCTCATCCTGACATATCTTGTGTTGGATTATTTGGTTCTTTGTACAGGTTGTTCAGGATTCCGCTCCTGAGGCTCTTCCTCAGGAGTCCATTCCTATCCCTACTCAGGTATGTTTTAGTTATTGTACTTGTAGTTTATTTGTCATTATAGCATTATTGATGTATTTGTCTGTTCTTGTTGCAGTCGCCTATATTTGCTGTCCCTCCTATGCCTCCTGCTGATCCAGTGACCGCTGAGACAGTCGAGCGACTCCTGAGGGAGAGGCTGGATCTGGTATAGTTCTTTCCTTTTTTTTTTCAAAGTTTCTCATTTTGTTCATGTATATATTGGTTTTTTTTTTACTTGACTTGATGTAGTTATGCAGGTTCGTCAGCTAGAGGAGGCCCGCTGTTAAGACTTGAAAAGTACCACTTTTAACCCCTTAACTTAACCTTTGATTAGACCCTTAGCCACCTAATAAGTTCTTATTAAGTATTTTGTGTAGGTAATAATCAGCAGTGAAATAAGGCCAGGAATCCTGTTAAGGAGCTTGCTTTGGCACCAGAAATCCCTCAGAAGAATGAACTCTGAATCCAGACCTGAAATGAGCCTCGTGCAGCTGACCCAAGCTTTAGAGGATTTAGGAGAAATATGCCTCGCGCAGTTTAACTGAGCTTCCCAAGACTTTACAGTAACCTCTCAAGCAGATGAGTGACTGAAGAGCTTCAGAAAATAAAAAACATGCAGCTCTCACGAAGCTCAAGAGTAGAACACATCGCGCAATGTCGCGCAGTTCAAGGTAGACCTCTCGCAATCTCTTACAGTTCGCTCAGAACGGCTGAGGAGAGAGAGCTTCAAAAGATTCCTCGCACAACTATCGTGCAGTCGCCGCGGGATGCAATTATTAGAAGAACTCCTCACGCCATTCAAGAAGAAAATATCCTGGCGAAGGTAAAGCCAACCTCGCGAAGATCAAGTAAGACATAGAACCTCACGCAGTTCAGAACTCAGTAAAGCCTCACGAGGTAACTCGCGAAGTCCAGTAAAGAGAAGTGCTCGCGAAGTTCTCACACTGTTCAAATTCACTCTCGCGAAGATCAGCCCAGTGAAGACCGAGCAACCTCGCGATTGCTTGAACTTCAACCCCGCGACACCTGAGACTGTGTTTTCTACTCAACCTTGTGAAGCCTAATCCAGCGAGAGCGCAATTCTCTATTGCGCGACTGCCTGAAGAGCAAACCAAGGCAACCTCGCGATGGCTGAAGCTTTAGTGTCAAATCATCCTAGCGAAGAGCAAAGAGCTACCACGCGACAAGTCTGGGAAACTACAGCTACCTAGCGAAGCTCTGAACCTAAACTTCCATCTCTTCAGCAGAGGACCTTCTGGGTATTTCCAGCGATTAGGGCACTCACTCCCACGCTCAAATCTCTGTGCATGCACCCCGAGGCATCCAAGGATCACTGTTAGGCCACATGGCATCGTTAAAATTAGGGTTTCCTAACCCTAAGGCGCTGCCACCCCACTGCTATATAAACCCATACCTAGCTTAGGTTTAGGTATCTGGGGACACATCTAAGGATCATTTTTCTTTTCTCTTTTTTTTTTCTCTTTTCCTTCTCTCCACAGTCCAGCACTTGCTGGCTATGTCTTTGTATATATTTTGAATTTGATTAATGGAAGTTCTGTAATAGGATCTGTACTTTGTGGAATTGGTGTTTATGTGTGAGATGCTCTATACAAGGCTGCTGCCTTGTGATCCGCCATCGCTTTGGCTGTGTTTCAAAGTAATGGAGGACTGATTCTAAGGGCCATTCAGATCCAAGTGACCTATGTGTCTGGGCTATCATGGTCCTACAGCCTTAGCCCCACCACAGGACCCACTAGATCTGAAATCCCCATGAGAGCTTGAGCTGGTAGCCTTGTAACCATGGTGGTAGCAGCGATATTCTTGTTTTGTCTTGGGCTCTGTGTGGAGGATAACCTCTGGGATAGTCTGTGACCATTTAAGTGGATAGATTATAGCCTTAGGGTGATTCTAATCCACCGATTCAAGATGGATCCTTCTTTACACCTGAGCTTGTAGAAGCATGGTGAGAGATTGTACAGAGGTAGACTCCCCTATATTTGTATAGATCCACCATCAGATGTTGGATCTGATCTGGTTATAGAGATTTTAGGCTGGTGACTGGACCATTGTAGCCTCACTCAAGTAATGGACAGCTAGATCGAAGGTTGTACTCAATCTCTTGCTGGTTCTATGTGTCTGGGCTATCATGGTCCTATACAGCCTTAGCCCCACATATAGAGCTTTAGAGATTGAGGTTCCCTATGGATTCTTGAGCTGGTAGCCTGGATGAAATAGTGCCTGCAATGATTTACTTGTTGTGTTTTGACCCATCCTGGATAGTGGTCCCCTATGGGATAATCTGTGACCATTTGAGTGGACAGGTTATAACCTTAAGGGTGGAATCATGGCAGAGTGATGGGTTGGATCCTTTCTCCTCAGTGGTGATAATGTAGCCTCTGGACAGGATTTCTATAAAATCAGATCTGAATCTGAGTTACAAAACTTCTCTGATCTTGGCTCAATAACATACTTCTCACCCTTTTTATATTTATTTTCCACACTCCATCCATCCTCTCAACCCTTTCTGTAGTTTAGACATTAGAATACTTAGAATAAGTGACCTTAAACTCCCCTCCTTTTAGGACTGCCAGATCTGTAGTCAGATCTGGAGGGACTACTAGAGATGGCTCCCTTGGAGCTGTAGATCACCTTTTCCTGTGGGACAAACTCTTACTTATCAAAACTTGCTACAATGGACCCTATATCTTGCAGGTCTAGGACTTCTTAGTTGTGCTGAATTCATCCCATATTTTACTCTTTCTTTGATTTTTAAATGACTTTCACCACCAACCAAAAAAGTAAGCACACAGAATCCGCCAACACGGGCCTAGAGGCGACATGAGCGCGCGCCACTCTTGAGGCGAGACGAGTCCTTGGGGAGATGCAGAGTTAGGCTGACTTATTTGTTGAGATGATGGCCACTCAGATGACTCATACTGAGGCGTTAGAGGCAACTCGTCAGACGATGTGGGCAGAGATGTAAGCGTCCCTAGATCAGCTATAGTATCGTCTGTTGAGGAGTGAGTGGGGGATATATAGGCTAGCTCATCAGCTTGGTGGATCGGGCTCGAGGGCGACGGGTTCTTCAGCTGGCCAGTCTCGTCACACGTCACATGATCGTGCCAGGGGTGATCCTCGTGAGGATGCAGTGGCTTGTGAGGTTCTTGCGAGGTATCCTCCTCGTTCTCGATTGAGGCGGTCTGTCAGCTAGATGAGTGAGGGAGAATCTGTGGCTGGGCCTTGTCGCTTAGAGGTTCCGCCGACTTCGAGTGCTAGGATCATATTTTCAGAGGACCAGCCTGTAGGCTTCCGAGCAGATGATACTGGGGACAATAGTACTCGACCGTCCCAGTGGCAGCATAGGGATTGGGTGTGTGAGTGTGTGGGGTTCTTTTTTTGTATCTATAGCACATGTGTTGTTGTATATATAGGGGAGTGTCCCCAGTGATAGGTGTAAAAGGAAATAAAAAAAAACTTTAACACGTATATATATATATATATATATATATATAGAGATATTTTTTGGTTTAGATGTACCTGATTGGCTACTTTTTTCTTTTAGTTACCTCCTGCATCTACTTTTGCTTTCAGTTTCCTTAGCACCGTCAACCTTCATTGGGATTTGGATGCTTCATGAGCTGGCCTAGTGACGGTTGAAGGCTACTTCGTATCTGCACATGTGAAAGTAACATCATCAATAGTTTGTTCGCCTCCTTGCTGATTGTCAAGGGGGGTGAGTATCTCACATCGGAGTCCGATAGCAAAGATGGATATGTGCTCCCTTTTTTTTTTCATTCTTCTTTTTATTTATTTAATTTTTTTTTTTTGAAAGAAAAATAATGCAACAGGGAAATCAAATAGCTAAAATGG
The DNA here is from genome assembly GCA_021018995.1 of Chloranthus sessilifolius. Taxonomy (NCBI): domain Eukaryota; kingdom Viridiplantae; phylum Streptophyta; class Magnoliopsida; order Chloranthales; family Chloranthaceae; genus Chloranthus; species Chloranthus sessilifolius. The sequence goes on from CM037586.1 coordinate 64,756,170, forward strand.
AAATAATAACAAAACACTAAAATAAAAATGCTCCAGTGTAGGAGGGTGGTAGGATTGGCAGTATGATATCTTTGGTAGTGCTTTTCGGAGGGTAACTTCATCATTTCTTATCTTCTTCATGGACAGGCAGATGTTTCTGACATGATTCTTTTTCTAATAAAATAAATGCCCCAACGTCAAGGTGTAATGGAGCTTTTCCAGATTTCGAGATAAGCACTTTAGGGTCTGTAAGTAGTCATGGGTATTTTGTCAGTTAGTTTTGAAGAAAAAAGCTGATCGGTACTATCACCGAATTGGTGAGGTCATCTTTATGATTAGGTCAATTGTATACGGGGTCTATCCTAGAGTGGTGGTCATCCTATCCGGGGGTTTTTAGGGAGAAGTATGGTATGTATAGTAGGTGATTGTGCCAGTCGTTATTCATCAATTTTCGATTTCATTTCTTGAAATATCCTACAAGGCTTCTGATTTATCATCCAAAAATAAAAATAGCAGAGGGAGGTAAGGCTCAGTGATGAGAGTAGTTTATATATAATGTTTTCCAAAAGGGATAGGTAACAATCTTTTTCTTAGAGGGGTGCGGGATGCCATGATCAAGCTCTTCGTCATGCTTCGGCACCATCAAAATCTCATATTCTATGGTTAGCAGGAGTTCATCCTCCTCACGCCACCTTACGATGACATCTAGTAGTATAGGGACATCAGGGGTGCCCTTACAGCTTGCTTATACACTTCTAGTGATATTACTCACGGCCTACTTATGCTTCCCTGAGCTCATTAACATGTTCATTCGTCGTAATGCTCTCACCCAATTTTTTTGGACATATAAATGCGTACCTTTTTTGAAAGCATCCTGCTAATGCAAGAATGATGAGTTTTGATTGAACCTAACATCTTCATTTTTTTGCTCTAATGTCTCCTCCAATGGCGGGGGAAGGGAAGTGAGGATCGGGTGTTACTTATACTTTTGAAAGAGGTTAGATAGGTCACAAGTCCTTTAATTAAATTACCTAAATGAGAAAAAAAAGGTAGGCAATAGATCAGAGGTCTTAAGGATATTTTAAGAATTGAAGGCATACGACCAATGAATGGGTCCTGACAACTACGAGGGTGTGTTATTCACTGAAAAGTACCACTTTTCACCTCTTAACCTAGCCTTTCATAGACCTTGAAGTAGTCTAATAATCATTTGTCAAGTGTGTTTTGTAGGTAGCAATAATCTGTGTAGCTTAACACAAAATCCATCCTTAATGGCCCAAAGAAGAGGGAGAAGACATGCAAAGATGATAGCTGAACCAAAGTCTAATAGAATACCCTGATAGTGCTCACCACGGTGACCAGGTGCTGATCATCATTGACCAAAAGCCTAGCAGATGAACGATGTTGGCTGAGAATAGAGAAACTGTATAAGCAGCAAGTGCAACACAGCAGAGCATAGAAAGATAGATCTCGCAGAGTTGAGAATCTCCCTCACGAAGCTAAGGAAGCAGTGGAGGATGCCCTCGCGTAGATAGGATGCACAGTTAAGAGGAGAGCTGTAAAGACATCGCAAAGATCTCGTGGATTAAAATCCTCAGAATTTATGGTTGTGAAGCTCTCGCAGAGATAAGGCCTTAAAGCAGCCGCACTAAGAATATAGCGAGTCCATGTGTGAATTGAACTAAAATTCACCTCGCGGAGTTCGTGTGTGGCCCTAGAAGAGAGAGATGCCCAGAATTCTCCTCGCGCAGATCTCGCACACTCTGAAGCCTTACCAATTACTATGCGAGCGCAAGAGCATAACTGTGCGAGTACCTAGCGAGAGAGAGAGCTTCTGAAGCTCTATTGCGCGAGAAGTATAGGCACTCCAGATCATCTCTGTGACAGAATTGTAGCACAAAGGAACTACACAATTAACTAAAGATTAACTGCGCGAGTGAGCACTTCCCACCAACCAAAAGCTACTCTGCGAAGGCCCTACAATTGTGCGAATCAGTGAATGAATATGCCAGCCTGCGAAGCATGGGCTCCCCACTTATCAATTTAACTCAAGGACCTTTTGGGAATTTCTCAAGGCTAGGGCACACATCCCAAGGTGCGGATTTCAAGGTACACATCTCAAGGTATTCAAGGGATAAAATAGTGCCACATTTGCTAAAAAAATTAGGGTTAATCCCTTCAGAGCTAAGGCAGTATAGATAGAGTATATAAGCTACACTTAGAGTTTAATTTTATCATCAATCCTTCTTTTCATCCTCTATCGGCTGCGAGCTCCAGCAGGCTCGGGTTAGTGTTTGATCACCTCTTTTTCCTTTTTTTCTTCTCTCTTAGCCCATCACTTGCTGGCTAATCCCCCTGTAAGTAGCTAGGGTTAGTTTTATTTCAGTTTGTAATAGGTTTTTGTATACATTGGGATTGTGGATGAGCAGTTGTGTATAGGCTGCAGCTTGGACACAGTTCATTGTAAGTTTTGTGTTGATCAATGGATTGCTATTTTAATGCCTAATTAGATCTAAAGATCTTATGGTTTCTTTAGATGTCTATAGGATCCATATATTTGGGACTAGCCCATTCAGTTTCTAGTAGATCTATTGTTTACCATCTGATTTTCCTTAGTTTGATAGCCCCATGGAAATCAATGCTAGATCTGTAGTGAGATCTAGGGAGCTCGGAGGCCTGTGGACTATAGTGGTTGTAGCAATTTTCATGTTCTTTCTCAGGTCTCTATGGTATGGATAGACCAATGGGATACCCTATGACCATTCGAGTGGAGAGAGTATAGCCCTAAGGTTGTGTCCATTCACATGTTTGAGAAGGATTCTTCTTCCCTACACATGAGCTTCTAGAGCCTTGTGAGGAGGTTTGTACAAGAACTAGCTCCCCTCTGTTTTACCTAGCCGACATCAGATGTTAGATCTGATCTCTTTGTAGTAATTATAGCTTGAGGCTGAGCCATTGCAGGCCATTTGTAGCAATGCTCAGTTGAATCTAAAGCCCTATTCAACTTGTTGCATGGTCCTTTTTGTGGGCACTAGTGAGCCGTTGGCCTTAGTAAAACACTTAGGATCTTATGGGTTGGAATACCTATAGATGTTAGCCAGATCTATGCACAAATCTGGGGAGCTTGTAGCACTGACATTATATAGTTATGCAATATTATTCATGGCTTGATTTGGTCCAGTGGCTGGGGAAATGATCAGTCTACTCCTCTGGGCTAGATGGGCAACTTCTGGTTTAACTAATGGGATTTGACAGACTCTATAGGATAGGCTGTGACCATTTGAGTGGATAGCCTATAGCCTTAAGAGCACCCAAAATGGCATGGGTTAAAATAGATATGTCTACCTTGTTGAGGCTTTTGATAGTGTCTCAGTAAGGAGCACTACAGAGACAGACTAAATCTGAGTTACATTACTGCTTTAAATCTGAACTTAGCCTGCTTACTTCTCACCATTTTGTATATTTTATTTTGGTGCACACCATCACCACCTTTTTCTTAACCCTTTCTTCAGGATAGGGCTATATTTTATTTCTCTATTTGTAGGATTAATTTAGTGTAATCGTGACACCCAACTCCCTTTCTTTAGGATTGTCAGATCTGTAGCCAGATCTGGAGGCCTACTATATAGTCCATTTTTGGGTTCTTGATCAATTTCTCTCTGGGACAAACTCTTATCAAAACATGCTACAATAGGCCCTGTATCTTGCAGGTCTAGGAGTACTCTAGTTATGCTGAATTCATTCTTTTATTTCATTTTGTTTTTAATTGGTTTCCACCACTCAATAAACTAAAGCACACTGGGCTCCACAATAAGTTTTTGGCACCACTGTCAGGGATATTGATCTTTTTAGTAGATCTGAGTTGTACTATTATTTAGATTTCCAAATTCTTTATAGCTGTACCTAAATTAGAATAAAAGTACTACTGATTCCTTGTGGAAATTTACAGAAATGGATTACAGAAGAAGGGAAAAGCTAGAGCTGCTTTTGGAGTGAAGCTAGCTTTGTTTGCACTTACGCTCTCCTAAAATCTCAGTCCATTGATGTTTACTTCCCTGTGTTTGTTTAGTGTAAATCTGTGTAGTTGTTAATTTTTGCTTAAAATATTCTGTGTGTGCTTGTGAGCATTTTTTGTAATTACTGTGGGTGTGAATATATGTATGGTAGAAGGTCTTTAAACCCGAGCTAGAACTTTCAAATCTAGAGATTGAAAGGATCCTTAGACCTAGATGCACCCCACAGGGCCCTGCTATTGAAACTGAACTAACTATCATGGCTGAGAGGCAGAGAACATTAAAGTAGTACAATGCACCTGGGGAGTACACCTCTCCCTTATGCATTCAATTCCCCTCTGTTAAAGGAAATTATGAGATTAAATCCTCCACCATCAATATGCTGCCTTCGTTTCATGGGCTCAGTAAAGAGAATCCCTACAAGCATATAGACCAATTCTTAGCACTTTGCACTACCTTCAATATTGCTGGCTTAGGGCTAGAGGTCACCAAACTGAGGCTTTTTCTTTTCTCACTAAAGGACAAAGCCAACACATGGCTATCAAAGCTCCCAGCCAACAACATACAGTCATGGAATGACCTTCAAACCAAATTCTTGGCCAAATTCTTTCCCATGAATAAAACTAGCCAGATGAGGACAAATATTTTATCATTCACTCAGTTGTCAATTGAGGATTTTTATGAAGCTTGGAAAAGATTCCAGGAGATGTTAAAATAATGCCCCCACCACCAAATCCCATTGTGGAAGCTTATCCAAGTGTTTTATTAAGGAATTAATTCAAAGAGCAGGGATATGGTAGATGCTTCCTGTGGTGGTAGTTACCTCCACATGACATCTGAGGAAGCTTGGGAGCTGTTTGACATAATAGGAAAAAATTTCAAGCAGCAGGAGTCTCTGTCACACAATGATGGCTAGATTCCAGCTAAGATGGTAAAAAAGGCCACCCCTAGAGGTAGAATATATGAAGTGAAAGTGAAAGGTGATCTGGAGAGAAAGGTGGATAACCTGAGCTTGAAATTTGACAAACTCATGAATGTGATGTAGCCCCAAGTGGTTATACAGGTGGAGGAAGCATGTCTGATATGTCAGTCTCCCACGCATTCTATTCATGATTGTCCATCTGCCACCCAGTTTCCAAATTTTATTATGGAGCAAGCCAATGCTTGTTGCTTAATTCTAAGTGTGCATGATTTATTTGTGTTTTGAAAACAGATTTACAAATGATGAATTATACAGAATTTGGAAAACTAAAAAGAATAAAGAAATATCAGCACAGAGAGAAGTAAATTAGCCTACAAGATCAGGGCCAATTGTAGCAAGTTTTTAATGTAAGTGAGTAAAAGATCGTCCACGGGGAATTGATTTAAAATTTAAGATAAACCTCCAGATCTGAGCTACCAGATCTGTCCTCTTATCCTATCTACAAAGCACATAAGATGAGGGGTTGAATTTGTCACATTAACTAAATGATAAAAGTAACAATTAAACTAAATGATCCAGATCTGAGTTGGGGAGATTTTGATGTAAATTAATAAGAATGGAGAAATAATATCTAACTTTGATTTGGTTCTTGAAACAAAATGAGAATAAATGTAGATCAAATGAGAGATGATCCAATCTTCATCTGGCTACAAGCACAGATGCAAGAGAAAGTAATCTAACTCAAGGATTAGAGTTAAACATATGGCTATGGTATGTCCACTTCAATGGCCACAGACCATCCAATAGTCGTTAATCTGAACCCTCAATTCAGAATAAGAAACACCACTACAAATACTGTGAAAGATTAGGTTACAAACACTAATTCCCACAGGGATAATGAATCAAGGGAAATTGCTTGAAAAACAGTAAATCTAAAGGAGTCTAGTGCAATAAGGAGATCATAGGGAACCCTCAACACGAATCCAATTGAGAACGAACGGTTCACAGCAACCTTTTCAAATTCACCATTACAATTACAGCGCATAGCTTAAACAACTCTCGGATTTGTAGTCTTGAATACAATTCTTTTTTGAATTACAAAAGCATCTCACAACTCTCAATTGCAAGTAAAAGTTAGGCTATTACAAGAGTTTCAGACAAGCTATCTGAATTGGAAATGGAGCAACAGAAATGAAACTCAAAATTTGGATACCCAAATTGGGCAAATGGTTCATCTATTTATAGTTTCCCCCAGGTCTAGCTTAGATGTGTATCGACCAATCAGAATTGGTCAGCTCTGTATCAACCAATGGTAGTTGAGCACGAGGATCCAGATCTGTTTTGGCCAATCAGAATTGCTTGATTTGGTTCAGCCAATCAGATGGCAGAAGCATCAATTCTGTTATGTAATTCGAAAATCTGTTAGAACTTCTAGAAGTTCCCGCCAATTGATTTCATCTTCGAGTGCTCACATGGGGTGGAATATGCCTTTGGTTCGTGCTCAGAATCTTTTCGAATGTCCCTGGGTTTTTAAATGCATTGGGGCACGTGCAAAAGATTACTGCATTACCCTTGCAGATGCTAGGAATCTCCAGAATACTATTTCGCATAGTTTGGGGAACTTTTCGTAAGGTACTGTGACTTCTGAAGCTCTTTTCACAAAGTTCAGGTGCTGTTCGCAAGGAGTTCTCTTCTTTTCGAATAGGTCATAAATCCTTTCGAAGAGTTCAGGTGCTCTTCGAAAACTAAGCCTGGAGCTTTTAGTTCTTTTCGCAAAGTTCAGGTTCTTTTCGAAATGTTCAGATTCTTTTCGAAAAGCACTCTGTAATGCATTCTTCTGTTCGAATAGCTCCCCACTTTCAAGGTTACAACCAGGCCTTTTTCCTCTTTAGTTTAGGCATTTTGACAGCTCGTGAGGTTGTCCCTTCTCTTTCTTCCTTTGGATCAACATGGATCATCATCTTTTTGGCACTTTTAGGCTGCTTTCATGGTTAAGCCTGTCTCTACTGTTAGCTTTAACACAAGCACTTAAAACACTTATTTAGTTCTCTCAAGGGTCTATCAAGGCCCAGTTTAAAGGGTGGAAAATGGTATTTTCTAGTTCTCAACACACCCCCAAACTTAAGCTTTGCTAGTCCCTGAGCAAAGACAAAATTAAAAACAGAATAAAAAGCCACTTTTGTAGGGAACACAGTTGCATTTAGCATATGCAACAAGCCTTTTAAACCCCTAGGTGATCCCCAGTGGAGGAGTGAAGTCTCCTGAGGGTTTTCAGTGAAGGTACCCACAAACTTCTCCAATAAATCAGTTAATATCAATGTAGTTCTGTTAAAGCAGACTTTTATCCAGTCAGGTTATTCACACCTGCATTAGTCAAGCTGTAAAAAGATCTTCAAGAAAACATTAGTTTAAAACTAAAATTCAGCTGTAATTCCTTTTACCATTCACTCAGTTGGTGTAAAAAAGTTTTTATAAGAAAAATTAATGAAAAGCTTGCCTTCTATTTGAAAATTCAGTTTATGATATTACCCCAAATAATTTGATTTCAAACTCAACTCTCACCAGGGTTTTCACTCATCATGCAAATATGAGGGTTGCCTTATTTCACACAGCTCAAGAGCAATTATAGTCCTCAAATAGGATTGTAAGCAGGAGCATAGGCTTTGCTTTTTAGTTCTTAATTCACTGCTCTTTTCACCATAGATTACACAAATCCTTATCTCCATGTGACAGATCAATCCATCATTGATCAGTAAGGACTTTAACTTGGGTTGTAATATGGCTTATGGGTGAAATTTATCAAGAATAAAGGGGTTGGAATGGATTCCAAAATCTAGAAGTCAGTTAAGGTGAGGAAGTGACAGACACACCTTCTTCATTTCAGCACAATTTTATTTTCTTCTTTGAATTTTCAGAGCCAAAGTGGCCATCTATTCTTTTCCAAACTTCCAATGAAATGACTCCCTTTTCTTTTTCTCTCTCTTTTTTTTTTTTTTTTTTTTTTTTTAACATGCCACATTTCTGTTGTTGATACATCATTGCTTTCAATTCTTTTTCTTCTTCTTTTACCAAATTGTTACCCAACTCTCCTTTCTTTAGCTTCCTTTCCTTTACCTTATGAATTCTCAGAGTGAGGGTTAGGCTAAATGAGGTTGATGAAGTGGTTTGATGAGGTTTCAAAGAAATCTTAGATTTATAAAGCTCAAATGGTGTGTATCAAGGGCAGTTTCAAAAGGTGGGGCTTTTTGAGGGTCAAACTGTCCAAAAGGAGGCCCTACATCATGTCTTTAATATCATGATTGCTATCAAGTTATTTCAATTTGAATATGTGTAACTTCTAGTGATAGTAAGCAGGTTCAAACAGTCCCTAGAGCAGAAAAAAAATTGCCAATTCATATCTCCCAACAATACATTTCAGGCCCAAGTCTCACTGGGTGTAGTTTTCTATCAACTTCCTGAGGTATATCATCACGGTTTTCTCTCTTTTTAGGTTTACTACAACATTAATTTTATTTTGAAAAAATTTCTGACATTTACTTCATGAAAGTATTGGAATTACACTAAAAATTAGTTTTAAAAAGTTTTAACTTCCTCATTTTTCAAAAACAAGTGTGAAATCACCTTATTTTGAAAAATTCTGCTTATCATAAGCTGCATTAATGTTAACTCAATTATTGGCATTTCTGCCACACCCCCAAACCTATGGTGAGCAGGGTCCGCACTGGTCTGAAGTGTATTAGCAAAGAAAAGAAACAATCAAACAGAAATCATAATGACAAGAAGAAAGAAAAGAAATGCACAATGTATGTACAATGCATTAACACAAAACCAAAATTTTATATTATAGACCCATAAAACAAATATGTACAATGTATCAAAGTCTCAGATCATAAGTTGGTTCAATGGGATCAGAACTGGAGTCACTGTCAGAGTCAGAACTAGAATCAGTATTGGAGTCCGAACTTGATTTAGCCTTCTCCTGGATTGTATTTTTCAGCTCGGTGTTTTCCTCAGTTTTGATCTTTTTGGTGAGGCCAATATACTTTTCAAGTCTAGTAGTCCTCAATTTTTCTTGTTCAAGTTGTGCTTGTAACATGGTCACCTTGTGCTGCTCACTCCTAACCATCTGAAAAGTTTGACCCAATAGGTCCTGCATCTTCTCTCTTTCAAATTTCATGAACAACTCCAATTTCCGGATTTGGTTTTCATAAGGGGTTCTAATGTAAGCTTGCAGATCAGCTAACCCTTTGAGGACATTGCGATAGATATATGGATTCTTTTCCATAGCCTTTTTGAGAGTGGCAAATCTGGGAATGGGAATGGAGTGGTAGGGGACCAAAGGTATCCCAGCAGTGGGAGTGGGAGAAGAGGAGTCCAAAATAATGATCTCAGGGTCTGTCTGAGTGGATTGATCAGAGAAAGTTAGGAGAGGTGAAGGGACTCAATAAGAACTACCTCAGGTTCTGTTTGGGTAGCATGGGCAATAGTAGTGAGGGTGGGTGGATCAACAAATACTACCTCAGGGTCGGTTTGGGTAGCATGGTCATCAACAGCAGGTACAGTGGCTAAGGTATTTGTGTGGGATGTGGAGGCTAAGGTTTGGAGAAGGGCATTTGTCATCGATTATCGTGTTGATCTGTAGTTGGGCTTGGATGGATTGGAGAAAGGTAAATATTTGGCTAATTGATTCAGGTGTGGGTGTGGTATGCATAGTAGGGGCTGGTAAAACTGAAGTAGATGGTTGAGGTGCAATGGGTGAAATGGTTGTAAAGGGTGAAGAAGCCAAATGAGTGAAATGAGGAGGGTCAGGTATAGGTACAGATTCAAGCCCAATATTCTATAAAATAGATCCCATCATTGATGACTAAGCCTCTATAGTGAATATCTCAGGTTCAGTTTGGGTATGAGTTACTTCAGGTGTATTAGTTGAATTAGCAGGTGAACCTGAGAAGCTTTGGAGAAGAGGAGTACTAGGAGCTTGTTCAACAAAATCAGGGGCCAAATCTTGGATATTGTTGAGAGAAATTGGTGGTGTGAGTATGGCTGGTGTGGTTGGTGTAGAGGAGGAGTCTGCAACTGGGATTATGTTGGTTATGGGAGATGGGATTGCTTGAATGGGTGCAAGAATAGGAGTTGGGCTAGGTGAGGTGGGTAAGATGACAACTTCTTCAAGAATGGGTACAGCTGAAGAGCTGGTCACCACAGGAAGGACAACTTCTTCAATGTCAGCTGTAGGTAAAATAGGTTCAGCTAAAGAGCTGGTCACCTCAGGGTCTGGTAAAGCATATTCTTGGGCAGCTGCAGGGGCAGGCTCAGGTATGGCAGGTTCAATGGCAGCTGTAGGTGCAGGCTCCACTTCTTCCCTCATTCTATTCAACATTACTTGGCTTGTAGTCCACACCTTTTTCCCAAAAGCATGAGGAGATATAACTTCAAATGACTCTTGCTCATCAATGTCAAACTTGGCTCTTAGTACGGCTGTGATCAGCCTACCAAATGGTATTCCAGCTAATTTCTGCTCCTTTTTCAGCTTGGTACTAATATCAGCCATGGCTTCAAAAATCAACATAGGGGCATTGAAAAATTGCCCCTTAGAAAAATGGAAGAGAACCTCTAAAATTGGTGTCCTTCTTTCCTGGCTGTGCCCAGTGACATAAAAACATCCCCTCAAAATGGAATCCATCAGTAAAAATTGAGGTGCTAGGTCTCTTCTCATTATGGATTGTCCAGTTCCTAATATGCCTTGGGTTAAATGTGCAGCCATTTCTCTGAAAGAGGCTGTTTCTGGTGCGGCCAATGGACCAACAGGATCATGTTGAAAAGGTATCCCCAAAGCATTCCCAATGTCTTCATAAGTGACAGTTAAATCGCAATCATCAATGAAAATAACAAGAGTAGGGACATCAGCATCCTTCTCTGTCACTTTTACCAAGTTTTGGTACCATAATCTCACCATTCGTGGATAAATTTTCTCTGGAAGAGGGGTTAGGATATTGCTCAGTGAGGCATCCCTAATGTATTTCAAAGATAACTGACATTCAGGTTTGTTGTAGAAGAATGTCTCATCAACAATAAACTCTGGAATTAGGTTCTGAGCTTCAATAAATGGGTTCGGCAGTACCAAATGAATAGGCAAAAGGAGGAAGCTCAGACTCAGGGCTAGTATCAGCTGTTGGGTTGGGCTCCTCATATCTAACCTTTTTCCCCTTCTCAATCATATCAGCTTTATCCATTGAAAGTTTCCTTTTAGCTGAAGCTTTGGTTTTTCCTTTTTTGGACGGTTTGCTAATTTTCTTAGCAGAAGATTTTTGGAACATTTCAGCCAATGATTTTTCAGCTTTCCCCATTCTAAAGCTTTGTCTAAAAACTCCCACAATAAATGCTGACACCAAATCAAACTTTGCAAACGATAAACAGAAGAAATGCACAGAAAAATACCAAAATCTAGGGTTTTGGTTGAACTTGTTGCTTGCTCGCTAAAATCCACCAGAACCAGAAGCAAAAAATCCCTCTCTTCACGCTTAAACCATCGAACAAATATGAAGAAAAGTGTGGCTAAATTCTAAAAACACGCAAGGAAGGAAAGAAAAGTGGTTTAAAGTGACGTTTCAAGGCTTTCGAATATGAAACCCTTACTTCGAAAGGGTTTAAATATGCTCAAAAAGATTTTCGCAAAAAATCTTTGAAGTTTTTGAAAAGTTCAAAATAGTCCTTTTTTACAAGTGAGAATGGCATCAGCACCATTCGAAAAGCATATGGCTTCAGAAACAATTATTCGAACATCAAATAGCTTCAGAACTAACTTTTCGAAAAGCAAATCATTCTGAACTAACTATTCGAAAAGCAAATCATTCTTTTCGAGCAGTTAATCAAACTTTTCGAGAAGGATTTTTTTTCTTTGTGAGTTAATTTTTTTACATATTTAAACTTCTCGAATTGAAAGTAAAAATGACTAAAAATAGAGAGCAAACAACTATGCAAAAACTATAAAATAAGCACTGGTAAAATACATATTATACAGTTGTTTATCCTCAGATATGGGACAGATCTTGATGATAGATGGTTAGCACAGGCTCCAGGGTATTTTCAATGCATGGTTTGAGCCTCTGACCATTTACTTTCAAGATTCTTCCATCACTTGGGTCCAAAATTTCAACGGCCCCAGAAGGAGATGCATGAATGTATATGGCCCTTCCCATCTGGATCTCAGCTTTCCAGGAAAAAACTTAACTTTTGAGTTAAATAGCCATACCTTAGAGCCAGCTATGAACTCTTTTCTCAACAAATTTTTATCATGGAAGGCTTTGACTTTCTCTTTGTAAGATCTTGCATTGGTGTATGCATCCATCCTCAGCTCTTCTAACTCCTCAAGCGGTTTCTGTGATTACCAAAGAGTAGTAAGATCCATGTTCAAGGTTTTAATAGCCCAAAAGGCCTTATATTCTAACTCCACTGGTAAATGGCATGCTTTGCCATAGACCAATCTGAATGGGGACATGCCAATTGGGGTTTTATAGGCTGTCCTATATGCCCACAATGCATCATTTAGCTTAAAGGACCAATCCTTTCTGTCCTTCTTCACAGTCTTTTCCAGTATATGTTTGATTTCTCAATTGGAAATCTCTACTTGTCCACTGGTTTGTGGATGATATGGAGTAGCTACTCTATGAGTCACAGAGTACTTTTTCAATAAAGCTTCAAAATGTTTATTACAAAAATGGCTTCCCCCATCACTGATAATAGCTCTGGGAGAACCAAACCTGGAAAAGATGTTATCCTTTAAAAATTTCAGAACCACTTTGTGATCATTGGTTTTAGTGGCTGTGGCTTTAACCCATTTGGATACATAATCCACAGCTACTAAGATAAAATTACAACCATTGGAAGGAGGAAAGGGACCCATGAAGTCTATCCCCCAAATATCAAACAATTCAACTACCAAAATAGGCTGTAATGGCATTGAGTTTCTCTTAGAAATGCTGCCCAATTTCTGGCAGTTCTGGCAAGACTTACAGTGCTGCAGAGCATCTTTGAAAAGTGTAGGCCAATAAAATCCACACTGCAAAACCTTTGCAGCAGTTTTGTTTCCACTAAAATGACCTCCACAGGCCTGTTCATGACACATAGAGAGTATGCTATGAAAGTCTTCTTCAGGGACACATCTTCTTATTATTTTGTCTGCACAAATCTTGAACAGATAAAGATCCTCCCAAATAAAATGTTTAACCTTTGAGAAGAAAAGATCTTTATCCATTTTATTCCAATGTTGAGGAGTTCTTCCAGTAGCCAAAAGGTTGACTATGTTTGCAAACCAAGGGGTGTGTACACTGATAGCAAAAAGTTGCTCATAAGGGAAAGATTCATTGATAGGCAGCCTATCAATCTCAGCAGTTAAAATTCTAGACAGGTGATCAGCCACCACATTCTCCACACCCTTTTTATCTTTGATCTGTAAATCAAACTCCTGTAATAGGAGGATCCACCTGATTAATCTTGGTTTGGTATCCTTCTTAGGCAGAAGGTATTTCAGGGCTGAGTGGTCAGTGAACACCACTATTTGTGAACCCAAAACATATGACCTAAATTTCTCTAAAGCAAAAACAATTGCCAGCAGCTCCTTCTCAGTTATTGTGTAATTGAGCTGTGCATCAATCATTGATCTACTGGCATAAGCTATGACATGAGGCAGCTTATCCTTTCTCTGCTCAAGAACAGCTCCCAAAGCATAATCTGATGCCTCACACATCAGTTCAAAAGGCAGTGAATAGTCTGGAGACTGTAATATTGGAGCTGAAATCAAACAATTTTTTAAGAATTCAAATGCCTTTAAGCATTCATTGTTAAAAACAAAAGGGACATCTTGGCACAATAAATGACAAAGAGGCTTGGATATTTTACTGAAGTCCTTAATGAACCTTCTGTAAAATCCAGCATGTCCCAGAAAACTTCTAATTTGTTTAATAGTTTTGGGAGGTGGCAAATGCGCAATTAAATCAATTTTTGCTCTGTCCACCTCAATGCCCTTGTGGGAGACAACATGGCCAAGGACAATGCCTTGGGTGACCATGAAATGGCTCTTCTCCCAGCTCAAAACTAGATTGGTTTCTTCACATCTCTGTAACACCAATTTGAGATGATGTAAACACTGGGCAAAACTGTCTCCATATATTTAAAAATTATTCATAAAAATTTCCATAAATTGGTCAATCATATCAGAGAAAATGGAGTACATGCATCTTTGAAAGGTAGCAAGAGCATTACAAAGACCAAAAGGCATTCTCCTATAGGCAAAAGTGCCAAAAGGGTAAGTGAATGTGGTCTTTTCCTGATCTTGTGGATACACAGGGATCTGGTTGTAACCAGAGTATCCATCAAGAAAACAGTAATAAGCTTTTCCTGCTAGCTTATCTAAAATTTGATCAATGAATGGAAGAGGGAAATGGTTTTTTCTGGTCATTGTGTTTAGTTTTCTGTAATCAATACAGACCCTCCAACCAGTTGTTTGTCTGGTTGACATAAGCTCACCAGAATTTGAGGTTACAACAGTGATCCCAGATTTCTTAGGGACCACCTGTGTAGGTGCCACCCAAGCTGAATCTGAAATGGGGTAAATGACCCCCGCATCCAATAGTTTAACAACCTCTTTCATGACCACCTATTGCATATGAGGATTCAGCGTCCTTTGCATTTCCCTAGAAGGCTTTACATCTTCTTCCAAATGAATTTTATGCATGCAAACAGCTGGACTGATTCCTCCCAAATCAGCAATAGTCCAGCAAATTGCTTTCTTATGCTGTTTCAATATAATCAACAGCTCTTCCTCCTGTTCCTGAGTGAGGGAGGAAGAAATAATCGCAGGCAATGTTTTATGGTCTCCTAAAAACACATATTTCAAATTTTTTGGTAACTGCTTCAGCTCTACATCAGGTGGGCTGAGAAAAGAAGGTAACAAAGGTACCTTGGGTGTTTGTGGAAGGGGAAGAATAGCAGGTTTCCATGAAGAGAACCTTGCTGATTGATCATGAGTTCCTTGCACAGCATTTACTTCCTCAGACTTTGAGGTACATAATGTTTCTTCCTCAGCATTTCTCCAAGCATCTTTAAAATTTGTGGTTAAATCTTCACACTGCAAAAACTGTGGTAGAGTCTCTTCCACCAGTTCATCCAATAGATCAACTAGAAAACATTCCTCAGAACTGAATTGAGGCTGTGTGACTGCATTATAAACATTTAATTTCACCTTCATATTTCCAAAAGAGACTTCCATAATACCAGACCTGCATTGAATGCAAGCATTGGTCAGAGCTGAGAATGGTCTCCCCAAAATGACAGGGATGGAAGTTTTGCTTTTTGTAGGTTCCATGTCCAATACCAGAAAACCAGCAGGGTAGAAAAACTTATCTACTCCTACCAATACATCCTCAATCATCCCAACTGGTTTTGTTTCAGATCTGTCTGCTAGTTGGAACACCACATGAGTGGGTTTTAATTCTCCCAAACCTAGTTTCTCATATACAGAATATGGAAGCAGGTTGACACTAGCACCCAAATCTAATAAAGCCTTTTCAATGGTATGTTCCCCAATAATGCAAGGGATTGTGGGGATTCCAGGATCTTGAAGTTTAGGAGGTGTGGTAATGGACAACACCTGATTAACTCTTTCCACAGCAAAGACCTTCTTGGATAACTGTATCCTAGATTGTCTTTTGTGAGTGCAAATATCTTTCAAAAATTTTGCATATGCTGGGATTTGTTTGATTGCATCAAGCAAAGGTAGATTTATCTTAACTTGCTTGAAAGTCTCCATCATTTCATCTATTTTTGTGTTCCCTTTATCAAAAGGGGATGCAGATTTTATGGCATGAGGAAATGGTAAATGAGGAACTAGTCCTTCATTTACAGCTTTAGAATCATTATTAGAATCTTTTTGATTTTTCTGTTTTTCATTTTTTTGATTTTTCTGGGGTACATCAGCACCCCCAATGCTAACATCATGCTGCTCCTGCTGCATATCTCTATCAGTTTCCTCAATTTTTTCTTCTTCCTTTTCAGTACCTACTTTGTTATTTACAATTCTTCCACTTCTCAAAGTAGTGACAGTTTTTACTTCTTCATGTGAAACAGAAGCCTCTCTAACCATGAACTGTCCTTTGGGATTGTTCAAAGGTTGGCTGGGTAACCTTCCTTCCTCTCTTTTGGCCAAAGTATTTGAAAGTTGACCTAATATTTCTTCAATCTTCTTTATGCTCTGACTGTGAAAGTTCACAGTCTGAGTTAAAGACCCTAAATTCTAGATTGAATTTAGAACTTGATCTTCAAAAGAAGGGGATCTGGAAGGGGCTTGAACTGGAGCAGATTGCTGTACAGGTTGTTGTGGAATGGGTTGCTGAAAAGTTAGCTTGGTATAAAAATTCTGCTGATAAGGCTGAGCAGTTTTGAAAGGTACTTGGTTCTTTGATTGCTTCTGCTGTTGTGATTGATAATTGCCCTGGTTCCACCTCAAATTGGGGTGCCCTCTCCATGCAAATTCATTTGACTGCATCTGTCCAAATGATTGGGCAGCATGAGCTTGTTCCACCACTAGATCTGGGAACTGTGGTGCAGCAGGACATTGATCATGTGAATGAGTAGGGGACTGACATATCAGACATGCCTCCTCTACTCTTGCAACCATTGGATTTTTAAGTGAGTCCATCAATCTATTAAACTTTGTGGTTAAATTATCCATCTTCCTTTCCAACTCATTCACCTCATAAATCTTTCCTTTGGTGGTTTGCTGATTGTTCAACCTAGCAGGATTCTCAATATCTCTTGACAACGATTCTTGTTGAGTTGAATTTTCACTAATTACTTCAAATAAATCCCAGACCTCCTCAACTATTTTTTGCAAGTGCCTCCACAGGAAGCATCTACCATATTCTTGCCCTTTTGATCAATTCCTTGATAGAAGCTTTGAACAAGCTGCCATCGGGGGATTTGATGATGAGGACATTGCCTTAAAAGTTCTTTAAATCTTTCCCATGCTTCATGGAAAGTTTCAGTTGAATTTTGTGAAAAGGAAATAATACTTTGTCTCAACTGGTTGGTTTTAGACATAGGGAAATATTTGGCTAAAAATTGACACCGCAAATCATTCCAAGAAGTGATACTATTTGGTGCTAACATAGACAACCATGCTCTGGCTTTGTCCTTTAATGAAAAAGGAAAGAGCCTAAGCTTGGATGCCTCTGGACCAAGTCCAGCTATGCTGAATGTGGTGCAAAGAGACAAGAATTCATCCACATGTTTGTATGGATCTTCCTTACTCAAACCATGGAAGGAAGGAAGCATTTGGATAGTTGATGATTTGATCTCATAATTTCCTTCAACAGTAGGAAATTGAATGCAAAATGGAGAATTATAGGCACCAGGTGCAAAGTAATCCCTCAAAAGTCGAGGTTCTTCACCCATAGTAGCTGTTTCAGCAGAATTCTGTGATGTTTGTCTAGTTCGTAGTAGCCTTTCAACTTCTAAATTTAGATGGACAATCTCAGGGCTGAGAGTCCTACCAAACATACAACACAGAACAGAGAATCAAATTATGCACAGCAAACCGTCATAATTCCTTTTAAAGTAGATTCCATGCTTCTAACTGCACAGATTTAAACAACAGAATAGTTTAACACTGATGTAAAAATAAAAACAAAATGAAAACTTACGTCTACCTATTTTAAAACAAATTCCCCAACAACGGCGCCAAAAACTTGTTGCTTAATTCTAAGTGTGCAAGATTTATTTGTGTTTTGAAAACAGATTTGCAAATGATGAATTATGCTGAATTTGGAAAACTAAAAAGAATAAAGAAATATCAGCACAGAGAGAAGTAAATTAGCTGCAAGATCAGAGCCAATTGTAGCAAGTTTTGAATGTAAGTGAGTAAAAGATCGTCCACAGGGAATTACTTTAAAATTTAAGATAAACCTCCAGATTTGAGCTACTAGATCTGGCCTCTTATCCTATCTACAAAGCACATAAGATGAGGGGTTGAATTTGTCACATTAACTAAATGATAAAAGTAACAATTAAACTAAATGATCCAGATCTGAGTTGGAGAGATTTTGATGT
Source organism: Chloranthus sessilifolius (assembly GCA_021018995.1). Lineage (NCBI taxonomy): Eukaryota > Viridiplantae > Streptophyta > Magnoliopsida > Chloranthales > Chloranthaceae > Chloranthus > Chloranthus sessilifolius. The sequence continues at coordinate 64,774,188 of CM037586.1, forward strand.
AAATTAATAAGAATGGAGAAATAATATCTAACTTTGATTTGGTTCTTGAAACAAAATGAGAATAAATGTAGATCGAATGAGAGATGATCCAATCTTCATCTGGCTACAAGCACAGATGCAAGAGAAAGTAATCTAACTCAAGGATTAGAGTTAAACTTATGGCTATGGTATGCCCACTTCAATGGCCACAGACCATCCAATAGTCTTTAATCTAAACCCTCAATTCAGAACAAGAAACACCACTACAAATGCTGTGAAAGATTAGGTTACAAACACTAATTTCCACAGGGATAATGAATCAAGGGAAATTTCTTGAAAAACAGTAAATCTAAAGGAGTCTAGTGCAATAAGGAGATCATAGGGAACCCTCAACACGAATCCAATTGAGAACGTACGGTTCACAGCAACCTTTTCAAATTCACCATTACAATTACAGAGCATAGCTTAAACAACTCTCGGATTTGTAGTCTTGAATACAATTCTCTTTTGAATTACAAAAGCATCTCACAGCTCTCAATTGTAAGTAAAAGTTAGGCTATTACAAGAGTTTCAGACAAGCTATCTGAATTGGAAATGGAGCAACAGAAATGAAGCTCAAAATCTGGATACCCAAATTGGGCAAATGGTTCATCTATTTATAGTTTCCCCCAGGTCTAACTCAGATGTGTATCGACCAATCAGAATTGGTCAGATCTGTATCAACCAATGGTAGTCGAGCACGAGGATCCAGATCTGTTTTGGCCAATCAGAATTGCTTGATTTGGTTCAGCCAATCAGATGACAGAAGCATCAATTCTATTATGTAATTCGAAAATCTGTTAGAACTTCTAGAAGTTCCCGCCAATTGATTTCATCTTCGAGTGCTCACAAGGGGTGGAATATGCCTTTGGTTCGTGCTCAGAATCTTTCGGAATGTCCCTAGGTTTTTAAATGCATTGGGGCACGTGCAAAAGATTACTGCATTACCCTTGCAGATGCTAGGAATCTCCAGAATACCATTTCGCATAGTTTGGGTAACTTTTTGCAAGGTACTGTGACTTTTGAAGCTCTTTTCGCAAAGTTTAGGTGCTGTTCGCAAGGAGTTCTCTTCTTTTCGAATAGGTCAGAAATCCTTTCGAAGAGTTCAGGTGCTCTTCGAAAACTAAGCCTGGAGCTTTTAGTTCTTTTCATAAAGTTCAGGTTCTTTTCGAAATGTTCAGATTATTTTCGAAAAGCACTCTGTAATGCATTCTTCTGTTCGAACAGCTCCACACTTTCCAGGTTACAACCAGGCCTTTGTCCTCTTTAGTTTAGGCATTTTGACAGCTCGTGAGGTTGTCCCTTCTCTTTCTTCCTTTGGATCAACATGGATCATCATCTTTTTGGCACTTTTAGGCTACTTTCATGGTTAAGCCTGTCTTTACTGTTAGCTGTAACACAAGCACTTAAAACACTTATTTAGTTCTCTCAAGGGTCTATCAAGGCCCAGTTTAAAGGGTGGAAAATGGTATTTTCTAGTTCTCAACAATGCTGCTCAAACTTTTGGGTATCACCCTGTTGGGTATTCTTGGAGGAACCATTCAAATCTGAGGTGGAGACAAGATTCATATCCTCAACCCCAGCAGCAGTAAATGGTAGCTCCTTATAGGCCCCAGCACTAGTTTAATCAAGGTTACCCACCAAGGCAAAATTTTCTATTATCTGCCCCACAGTCTAACCAGTTGGCCCTGCCCCCACAATAGCCCAGATCCTGTTCATTTGAAGAGCAGATGCTGGCTTCAATATAGAATTTGGAGAGCTTGGTGCAAACTATCAATTCTAATGGACAGAGCATAAAAAAGATTGAGGATTAGCTGGGCCAGATTTGTAATGCTCTGAATAGGAGGGAAGAAGGAAAATTGCCTAGTTAGCCTTTGACAAATTCGAAAGGTCAGTATATGATTGGTGCTGCATCCTCTACTCAGGAGGAAGCTAGTGCTCAGTGATCCAAACATTGGTAATAAGTGTACCATATGTATGAAAATTTTGTTTTGATTTGTATTTTATAGAATTCTGTTAGTGGTGTTTTAGTGATATGATGATTTGCTTGTCTTGCTTTATCTATTTTTGAATTTTTTGTTGAATACATGTGCATTTTTGTCATTTGAATTTGCTATTTATGATTATGGATGATTGGTTGAGGTGCTCTCATCATAATTATATTGAACTTGATCTGAAAAACTATCTTTAGAATCCTGCAATGTTGATGATTTGTTAATTTAAATGGGCATATGTGTTTCATGATTGAAATGAACTTTCTGTCTGAGGGTTGATGCTCATGCACAGTGGTTGGGTGCACAACAACATGAATGCACTAACCACTGTGCTGCACTGAGCTAACTGAGTAAAGGTTGAGAAGTTATGCTGTCTCGCAGAGCTAGAAGTCTTTAATTTACTGCGCGAGACATCACTTGGCTTCCTCGCACACTAAAAGCCTGAGTAATGGCTATAAAAATGCCTCGCGGAGCTGCATTTATGCTCCGCGAGCTCATGCTGTAAGAGAAGCATGGCCCAGTGTTGTTCTGCACGAGCACCACGTAAGATAAAGTTCTGAGGCAACACAAGGCCTCACACACTAAAGGTAAAAGATTCTGCTCCGTGAGTTTTCAATGTGAGGCAGTTTATTCTTCTACATGACAAAATGCCTCGCGGTCTTAAATGCCAACTACGCGAGAAACTATTGCCAACTCCGCGAATCACAGGATTTGCTCTATAAACTCAGTGAAGTCCCTCATTTTCTTTATTTCCTCTATCTACCCTAATTTCTCAACATAAGGACCGACATTCCTTTCTCCTCCTTTCTTCTCTACTTTGTAATCCACACTACCTCAGGCATTTTCCTCCCATCATATTGTTCCCCAGCTACTCCTGATAACTATGAGTAAGGTTTGGGGGGATTTGAGCTACTATGCACAATTTAAAAGGGAACCCTAGCTCTCAACTGGTACCATCTCCATTTTTCTCTCAGCCTTGTGTTTGATTTATTTAAAAGAAGAGAAGGGGATAATTTAAAGTTTTTGTACTTACTCTGAGTGAGTGGTATTTTCTTATAGTTGTAAACCCAAATTTTGATAATCTGAGCACCTATGGCCACGGGTTCAAAATTTGTAGATACCCTCGCCGCGATGCTGAACCCATCCGTCAGTGGCAGCCCTGTGGCCACTAGAAAATCGGTTAGGATTGCAGAGGCCTCCACATTGGAGACCTTTGAGGCTCCCTCACCTGTTGTTGAGCCCTCCATTCTAAAAGAAAAGAAGAAATCTGCTCCAAAGAAGAGGGCCAGAGAGCATCCCCCTTTTAAGAGCCCTGAAAAATCAAAGAAGAAATAGAAAAAGGGCAAAGTTGTGGCCCCTAAGATCCCCGAGGTTGAGGAAGAAGAGACTGCTGAACACCTTAGGGTCCCTTCTGAATTTGTGGAAGCAATTCAGTTGGAGGCTAAAACCATTTTCGATAAAGCCTATTTTGAGGAGCTACCTGAGACTTCTGCCTCCATTGAATATCTGGCGAAGGCATCATTGCTGCCCTTATTGAGACCCTTAATGCAGCTGGTTTTTCCAAGGTTGGTAAGATTATTTTATCAGAATATGAAGTTAAAAAGTGGTGATGATGGGAACCCAGCACTGCTGGTTTTAATTGATGATTTTGAGATGCTATTCAACCAGGCAGACATTGGAAGGATACTAGGAATACTAGCCAGGTATAACCCTGATTAGGGCTTGGGTCCTCCTTTGACAGCCACCATTACTGAGATAGCCAAGGAGTTAACTGGAGGGATCACTGCCTCAGGTGACTCAATCAGAAAGAGGGATCTGCACCCCAACCTCAGGCTAATGGATGCTGTGTTGTGCAAAAATGTATATTGCTCTGGGCATGAGCAGGAGATGAGGTATCCCATAGCTGATGCCCTCTTATCATTTCACAGAAACCACTACTTGGATGCAGCCAAGTTAGTTTTTGAGGGGATAATAGATTTATGTGAGAAGGTGAAGATAATGAAGAAACCTCATGCCCTTCCCTACTGCAGATTGATTACTGTATTATTGAAGTGGAGGAAGTACCCAGTTAAATGGGAGGAGGAGACTGTAGCACTGAACCCCAAATAGAGTGGAAAGAAGCAATGGGGAATCAGTGGCACCATGATGGCAAGAAAGAAGAAGAGGAGGGAGGAGTTACTGAGAGATGTAGCCCCCACCATTCAAGAAGCAGTAGCTGCTGCTGCAACCTCTCCCTCACTTGTGCCAGCCAACACCACACTCACCACCCCTTTCATTACCCCTACCTCCATGCCTGCTACACCTTCCACCCAGACATCACAGCCCATCACATGCCCGACTACTCTTACCTGACCCTATACCACCAACCACCATAGCCACAGCCACCCTACCTAGGTCTATCCCCATACCTATTTTTCCAGCCCACCCTAGCCCACCTGTCAAGATCCTATACCAGAAGAAAAGGAAAACTTCCAAAACCCCTACTGCACCGCAACCCACCTATATAACCCAAACAATTCCAATCCCTGAAACCACTACCATTCCAGAACCCATACCCACACCTTATGAACCTGAAGTCTACACCTTCGAAACCCCACATTATTCCATTGAGACTTCCCCACCTTTTATACCTATCGCTAGTGAGCCTTTAGACCAATCTAAGCCTTTAGATAAATCTATTCTCTTATCCCATGATAGCAAGCCATTTTCAGGAGAGGAATTTTCCACTATGATGTCTACTATCCTAGGAGACATCAACCTTGAGTATACACCTCTCTCAGACTCACCTCACCCTCCACACTTTACCCCTCCACATCAGACACTACCACAGGCCACTACCTTTACTCATAGAACCACATCTCCCTTCCAACCAGTTTTACCTATCCAACCCACACCCAATACCATACCTAACCTCGTACCCCAAATCCTACACCTCTTACTCTCCCTATAGTCCCAAATGCTGACCAACACCCAAAACCAAGCCTCCATTGAGACATACATTCAATCCCTAACCTCCACTCTCCAAAACTAGGCCCTTCTAGAAACCTGCCTCCAAGCCATTCAATCCACTTTGGCTACCTTACCCTAATCCTTACCCTTAGCAGCCACAACACCCACTCCTACTTACGCTGAAGCGTCCACATTAACTGACCTAGATATTCCCCCTGTTGTAGCCACCTCCAATGCTGCAACAGATATGGATGACCTAATACCCACCTCTTCCAGGTCAATTCAAATAGAACCCGACCAGGAACCCTAACCTCAGCTTCAATCTGCAATTCCCCAACCCACTCCTTTTTCATTCCTGGCTGGCCCTTCTTCAAGTGAATAACAGCCGTTGATTCCTGCCTTTTCTTTTTCCATCCCCCTACTCCACCCTCCTTCAGGCAATGAAATCCAATCCTTACATAAAAAAGGATGTCATTCGAGGGATGATTGCTATCAGAACATCAATCAGGATATCCTATGAAGGAAGGATCCATCTCCTAAAATTGGATTTCGAGATGCAGCTCCAAAATATAGCAAAAGGGTGGAAACAAATGTTGCGTTTATATAAAGTCTAAGAAAGGATAGCTGCCTAAGAGAAGCTGAATGCAGAACAGGAGAAAATGGCTGCTGCAACAGAAAAATTGAGAGTTGATAGATTAGAGAAGAGGTTGATTGCTTCAAAGGAGATCAAGGAGCTCCTTATCTCCCGAGCTGAATTGGCGGAACAAAAAGCTACAATTTTGGAAAGACAATTAGCTCAAGAAACTGGGAGAATACCTCCACCTACTATTGGAAAGTCCGAAAAAGGGCAATGAGTCAAAATTAAAGATGAACCAGCAGATATTTAGCCACAGACTCTGATGATTAAATTTTGCACTTGTATTTAGTTAGGAAATAGTGTGTCATTTTTTTTGTGTAGTTTACTTGCACATACTTTGTACATACTTTATCTTTTATAATAACATTACTCTTAGATTTTCTTAGTTTACTTTCAATCTGTCTTTCTTTACATCTATGTGTTTATTTTTATATTTTTTGTTATGTGTTTTTCTCTCTGTTAATGTCTATGTCTTGAGCCTGCTGCACATCCACCTTTGAATCAGTGAGGACACTGCTCCTCATAGGTTTCGGGGTGTGGCAAGCTAGGTCTGCCAATGAAGCAGTTAACTTTAGTGCAGCAGTGTTGGTTTAATTGGGATGAATAAAATCAATTCCCACCTAACTTGTTAGAATGAGAAAATTTGTGGAAAATTACAACTTTTTGCATGACATTTTTTAAACTAAAAATTTTAAAATCTTTGTACCACCATGAAGCTAACATCAAATTTTTTTTCAATTGGTATTTAGTGAACCTAAGAGGAGAGAAAAAGGTGAAAATACACCCCATGGATTAAATTGAGGACCATACCTAGTGAGATTTGGGCCCATCATTTTCTTTTGAAGAGTGTTTTTAGCATTATTTCTGCTCTGAGGACTGATTGAGTCAAGACCTTTTCACTAGAAGTTAGGCACCTCCAAATCAAAACTAATTGGTAGCACTCAAGACATTAAGGAAATGATCCAAGGCCTTCATTTGGAGAGTTTGAGCTTGAAAATCTAACCTTTTAAAACTACCCTTTTGCATACACTCGTTGAGCCTTAAATATCATACTTTTCTTTGAAAAACATTGGAGTACTTGCACCTTAACCTCTTGACCTAATTCAACTGTACCCTCACTCTGAGAATTTAGAAGGTAAAGGAGAAGGAGTTGAAGATAGTGAGAGTGGTCCAATATTTAGTGGAAGAAAAAGAAAAGCAACATATGAGCAGCAATGTATCAATAGTTTTGTGTGGTAGTTCATCATAATATATATATATATATATATATATCTAATAAAAAAGAGAGAGAGAAAAAGAAAGAGAAGTCTAGAGAAGGACATCATCTAAAAATTGAAAAGAAGAGGAGAAGCTGGCCACTTTGATTATGAAATATATCAAGTAAGATAAAGTTGTGCTGAAATGAAGGTAGTGAAATCATCAATCACTCCTTACCTTGCTGATTTCTTAATTTTGAATCCCTTTTTACCCCTTCATTTTTTATATCCCTCACCCATAAGCCACATTACAACCCATTCAAAAAAAACAAAGACCTTATAGATCCAAAGTGAAATGAGCTGTCATGTGGAGATGATGAGTTGTCTAATCTATGGTGAAAAGTCATGAGGATGTCAGAAATCAGAAGCTTTGCCTATGCTCATGATTGCAGGCCCATTTGGGGTCTGTAACTGCTCTTGAGTTGATGAGAATATAAACACCCTTTTGATTTTCATTGTTGAGAGATATCCTTGGTGAGAATTGGGTTTGAATTTTAAATTCTTTGGAGCTGTATCCAACCTAATTTTTGAATTAAAGGCAAGCTTTGTACTGATTATATGCACATTGTATCCTTGATGTGAACTAATTGGTGGTGATGCACATGCATGTTGATTTTGAGTTTTAAATGCCTATATTACTGCTGTAATTTCCTATGATTTTAAGAGGATAGGTGTGGACTGAGACTTTATTCATTGAAACATGTTTTGTCATTGACTGCACTACTTTTAACTATTTTAATGGTGAAGTTTGTGGGTACCTTCACTGAAAACCCTCAGGAGACTTCACTCCTCCACTAGGGATCACCTAGGGGTTTAAAAGGCTTGGTACATGTGCTAAATGTATCCGTGCTCCCTACAAAAGTAGCATTTAAATTCTTAGAATAGTTGTTTTAAGTTTTTCTTTGCTCAGGGATTAGCAAAGATTAGGTTTGAGGGTATGTTATTCACTGAAAAGTACTACTTTTCACCTCTTAACCTAGCCTGTGATAGACCTTGAAGCAGTCTAATAGTCATTTGTTAAGTGTATTTTGTAGGTAGCAATAATCTGTGCAACTTAACACAAAATGCATCCTTATTAGCCCAAAGAAGAGGAAGAAGACATGCAAAGATGACAGCTGAACCAAAGTCTAATAAAACACCCTGGTAGTGCTCACCACGGTGACCAGGTGCTGATCATCATTGACCAAAAGCTTAGCAGATGAATGATGTTGGCTGAGAATAGAGAAACTGTAAAAGTAGCAAGTGCAATGTAGCAGAGCATAGAAAGATAGATCTCGCAGAGTTGAGAAGCTCCCTCACGAAGCTAAGGATGCAGTGGAAGATGCCCTCGCGCAGATAGGATGCGTAGTTAAGAGGAGAGCTGTAAAGACATCGTGAAGATCTTGCTGATTAAAATCCTTATAATTTATGGTCGCGAAGCTCTCGCGGAGATCAGGCCTTAAAAACAGCCGCACGAAGAACATAGCGAGTCTATGTGTGAACTGAACTAAAATTCACCTCGCGGAGTTCGTGCATGGCATTGGAAGTGAGAGATGCCCAGAATTCTCCTTGCGTAGATCTTGCACACTCTGAAGCCTTACCAATTACTACGTGTGCGCAAGAGCATAATTGTGCGAGTACCTAGTGAGAGAGAGCTTCTGAAGCTCTATTGCACGAGAAGTATAGGTACTCCAGATCATCTCCATGATAGAATTACAGTGAAAAGGAATTGCGCGATTAACTGCGCAAGTGAGCACTTACCACCAACCAAAAGCTACTCCATGAAGGCCCTGCAACTGTGCGAATAAGTGAATGCATATGCCAGTCCCATGAAGCACGGGCTCCCCACTTCTCAGTTTAACTCAAGGACCTTTTGGAAATTTCCCAAGGTTAGGGCACACATCCCGATGCATAGATTTTGAGGCGCACATCTCAAGGTATTCAAGGGATGAAACAGTGCCACATTTACTGAAAAAATTAGGGTTATTCTCTTCAGAGCCAAGGCAGTATGGATAGAGTATATAAGCTACACTTAGAGTTTAGTTTTATCATCAACCCTTCTTTTCATCCTCTACCGGTTGCGACCTCTAGCAGGGTAGGGTTAGGGTTTGATCACCTCTTTTTCCTTTTTTTCTTCTCTCTTAGCCCAACACTTGCTGGCTAATCCCCCTGTAAGTAGCTAGGGTTAGTTTTATTTTAGTTTGTAATAGGTTTTTGTATACATTAGGATTGTGGATGAGCAGTTGTGTACAGGCTACAGCTTGGAGACAGTTCATCGTAAGTTTTATGTTGATCACTGGATTGCTATTTTAATGCCTAATTGGATCTAAAGATCTTATGGTTTCTTTAGATGTCTATAGGATCCATGTATTTAGGACTAGCCCATTCAGTTTCTAGTAGATCTATTGTTTACCATCTAATTTCCCTTGGTTTGATAACCCCATGAAAAGCAATGCTGGATCTGTAGTGAGATCTAGAGAGCTCGAAGGGCTGTGGACCATGGTAGTTGCAACAGTTTTCATGTTCTTTCTCAGGCCTCTGTGGTATGGACAAACCAATGGGATACCCTGTGACCATTTGAGTGGACCGAGTATAGCCCTAAGGTTGTGTCCATTCACATGTTTGAGAAGGATTCTTCTCCCCTACACATGAGCTTCTAGAGCCTTGTGAGGAAGTTTATACAGGAACTGGCTGTCCTCTGTTTTACCTAGTAGACATCAGATGTTAGATCTAATCTCTTTATAGTAATTACAACTTGAGGATGAGTCATTGCAGGCCGTTTGTAGCAATGCCCAGCTGAATCTAAAGCCCTATTCAACCTGTTGCATGGTCCTTTTTGTGGGCACTAGTGAGCCGTTGGCCTTAGCAAAGTACTTAGGATCTTATGGGTTGGAATACCTATGGATGTCAGCCAGATCTGTGCGTAGATCTAGGGAGCCTGCAGCACTGGTATTACATAGTGCTGCAATAGTATTCATGGCTTGATCAAGTCTAGTGGCTGGGGAAATGATTAGTCCACTCCTCTGGACTAGATGGGCAACTTCTGGTTTAAATAATAGGATTTGACAGACTCTATAGGATAGGCTGTGACCATTTGAGTTGATAGCCTATAGCCTTAAGAGCACCCCAAATGGCATGGGTTAAACTAGATATTTCTACCTTGTTGAGGCTTTTGATAGCGTCTCAGCAAGGAGCACTGCAGAAACAGACTAAATCTGAGTTACATTACTGCTCTAAATCTGAACTTAGCTTGCTTACTTCTCACCATTTTGTATATTTTATTTTGGTACACACCATCACCACCTTCTTCTTAATCCTTTCTTCAAGATAGGGCTACATTTAATTTCTCTGTTTATAGGATTAATTTAGTGTAGTCGTGACACTCAACTCCCTTTCTTTAGGATTGTCAGATCTGTAGCTAGATCTGAAGGCCGACTATTATAGCCCATTTTTAGGTTCTTGATCAATTTCTCTGTGGGATAAACTCTTACTTATCAAAACTTGCTACAATAGGCCCTGTATCTTGCAGGTCTAAGAGTACTCTAGTAGTGCAAAATCCATTCTTTTATTTCATTTTATTTTTAATTGGTTTCCACCACTCAATAAACTAAAGCACACTGGGCTCCGCAACAGGGTGGTAAGTATAAGTATTGGACCATGGGATGTGACAATCATAGGGTTAGGGGTAGTTTTTTCTAAGGTACATGACATTCCAAGGACTAGGGAGTTCTTCCCTATCTTGATTCGCCAGTTTATAGGCATTTTCAGGGTATGCAGCTATTTGGACATATGGGCCTTCCCAGTTTGGTTTCAGCTTTCCTTTCAGTTGGGCGTACTTGGAAGACATAATTTTCTTCAAGACTAATTCTGTAATATTAAAGGTTCATTCGAGGACTTTCTTATTATAAGCTTTACTACTCTCCTCTGATATGCCTGAGTGTGATCAGTTGCCCTTAGATGTGTTTCATCGAGCTGCATGAGTAGGGCAATGCTCCTCTCATCTAAGAATAGATCATCAGAGTTGAATGCATAAAAATGATACTTGTATCTCATATGGTAGGACTGCCTCCATCCTGTAGGTGAGGAGGTAGGGAGTTTGGCCAGTAGCCATACGAATAGAGGTCCTATAGGCCTAGAGTGCTTCGGGTAGTTGTTCAGGCTAGTCGGCTCCAGTACTTGTTTCTACTGTGCATTTTAAGATTTGGATTAGCATTTTGTTCATAACTTTTGCCTGTCCATTGCCTTGAGGGTAGAACAATAATGAGTGGTGTAGATCGATGTCCTACTTCTTACATAACTTCTTCATCTTCTCCGCGATGAACTGTGGTCTGTTGTCGGTGACAAATATCTTGGGTACTCAAAATCTGGTGATGATATTTCGAATGATAAACCTCACGAGTGTTGAAGCGGTGATTTTGACATAGGATTCAGCTTCTACCCACTTGGTGTAGTATTCGGTTGATGTAAGGATAAATGCGTGCTTGTGAGTGTTCCCAATTGTGTCAGTGAAAGGGCCAATGACGTCGAAGGCCCACATCGAGAATGGCCATGACGAAGTCATAGTATTCAATGCAATTGATGGAGTTTGATGAGTGAGGCGTGTTCTTGGCATTGCTTGCAGGATTGAACATAGAGGTGGCAATCTCTGATCATTGTCGGCCAGAAATAACCTTATTGTGTAACTTGATCGGTGAGTCTCTGTCTACTGGAGTGGGCGTCATAGGCACTGGCATGTGCTTCCTGGATGATGCATTGTCCCTTGGCAGTCGTAACGCATCGTAGTAGTACTTCTTTAGTGAAAGCTTCTCTGTATAATATTTCACCGAGTATGCAGAATCGGGCGCATCGGTTCTTTATAGTCTTTTGTTCGATTTTTGTAGCATATGGAGGGTATGGAGGGACGTGCTGATATTTCAAGAAATTCTAGATATCGAAGTACCATGGCTGTTCATCGTCGGTTGGTGATTTTTCAAATCTGAACATGGCGACTTCGATTTCTGTCTTGTCATATTTTTCCAGTGTGATTGCTCCTTTTGGTCCTGTACTTGTGGGGAGGATGGGTAATTCTTTCTTGATGGTCCATACTACCTCTTGGGCTGGTACTGTCAGCTTTTCAATGAAGAAGGTCTTGGTATTTTGTCCGACATGTATTTGAATGACTGAGGCTAGCTTGGCTAAGAATTTGCGTGTTCATTTCTAATCTAGGGATGTGCATAAATGAGATTTGTTCAAATTTCTTTACTAAATATTGAGCGGTTTCTAAGTATGCCATTAGTTTCCTTTCCTTAGTTTTCCATTCTCTTATGACTTGTGAAATTACTATTTTAGAGTCACCGATGATTTTTAATTGTTTAACTCCTAACTATAGTGCTGCTCGTAGCCCTGCTATAAAGGCTTCGTATTCTATGACATTGTTAGTGACATGGAAGTCTAGCTGAAAAGCTTTGGGTATGACAACTCCTTCCGGGCTTAGGAGGACTATCCCGATGCCTTTTCCTTTGTGGTTTAGAGTTCCGTCAAAATAGAAGGTCTATGAGGTCTTATCGGGCTCTTCGTTACGATTCGTGAATAGATCTTCATCAGGAAAATCTGCGTGTAGAGGTTCGTCATTCGAGAGTGGGAGGTCTGTGAGATAATCAGTGATGGCTTGTCCTTTGATTAATTTCTGTGTGATGTAAGTGTTGTCGAATTCTTGTAATACCATGTGCCAGCAAGCGATCTTTCCTGATGTTGTGAGCTTTTCGAATACATACTTCAGAGGGTCCACTCGGGCTAATACTAGTATTTTATGTGCTTCGAAGTAGTGTCGTAATTTGGTGGAGGCCCACACCAATGTGAGGCAAGTCTTCTCCATCGGAGTATATTTTCGTTCGTATTCGACCATCATCCTGTTGAGGTAGTAGATAGCCTTCTCTCACTTGCCGTCTTCTTCGTATTGTCCCAGAATTACTCCCATTGCTTTGACATTCGCTGAGAGGTAAAAAATTAGGAGTTTTCTGGGACAGGTGGCGACAGTATAGGCGGGTTAAGGAGGTATTTCTTGATATTGTCGAAGGCTTGCTAACACTGGTCGTCCCATTTGTATTCAGCTCCTCCTTTAAGTAGCCTGTAGAAAGGATCGCATATGTCTGAATGCTGGGAGATAAATATCTTGATGAATTGCAATCTTCCTATCAGGCCTCGTAATTCTTTGATATTACTGGGAGGTGGCATCTCGAGGATGGCTTTGACATTTGTGGGGTCAACCTCGATCCCTCGCTTGCTAACTATAAAACTAAGTAATATCCCTGAGGTAACTCTGAAAACGCATTTCTTTGGGTTCATTTTTAGCTGATACTTTTTAGCTCTCTATAAAACTAGTCGGAGGGCTTCAGCTGTCCTACTCACAGTTGGGACTTCACTAATATGTCATCGACGTAGACTTCTACACACTTATGCATCATGTCATGAAAAATAGCCATCATGGCGCGTTGATGCGTAGCTCTCGCATTCTTGAGCCCAAAAGGTATGAAAATGTAACAGTATGTTCCCCATGGTGTGGTGAAGGAAGTATTCTATTAGCCAGACTTCCATAAAGGATAGCATGTCATGTCCTGCAATGTTATCGACTAGAGTTTCAATGTGTGGGAGTGGGAAGTCGTCTTTCCCTAGTTGAGATTTCGGAAGTCAATGCAAACTCATACTCTGCCTTTTTTCTTGGCAACAGGTACTATGTTGGTGACCCACTTAGGGTAAAGAACGACTTGAATAAATTTAGTTTTGTGTAACTTGTCGATTTCTTCTTTGACTTGGAGGACAATTTGTGGGTGCATCCTACGGAGTTTTAGCTTAACAAGCTTTGCGTCGGGTTCTAAGACAAGATGATGTTCAACTAGACTAGGGTCTAGACCGGGCATATCTTCATAGGACCATGTGAAGGAATCGAGGTGTTCTTGCAAGACTTGTGTAATTTGTTGGCATTCCTTGAGATTGAGCATTGCACTAATCAACAGCTTTTAGGTTTCTCTTCAGTGCCAAAATTAATTTCTTCGGTGGGTTCGGCAGTAGCTTGGGTTTGTTCATCTAAATGCTTAATAACCCGTTGGAAGTCTAGTGCCTCCTCATCAATTGGTGCTCTTTCTTCATCCTCGGTAGGTTCATATACTGCGAAGTTACTACACTGGGGACTCGAATTTGCGAAAGGTAATCCTTCATCGGCATAATTTATAACCGAGAGATCTTTGGTAAGGTAAAGGTCAAGGTTATTGATCCTTCTCTCAAAGTCACGAAGTATCTCATTCGATATGATCACTGGCTTATTGTCTAGCCGGGATGCTTGACGTCCTTATGTGAAGAATGGGATAGAAACCTTAGGAGAAGGGTCTCCTTGTTGGCCACAAATCTGGTTAGGGACAAAGGGTTCCCTTTCTTTTTTGAGGTTTTATGATTTTTTTGGATTTTGTATTTTTCAATTTTTAGGGTTTTCAATTTTTTCAATTTTTTTAATTTTTGATAATAAATATGGCACAGGGTCGGTCGCCTCAAGGGGTGTCGGGAGAATTGCTTCCTCTAGTTGAGGGAGCGAGACGGCTGGTGGAGCCGTTTGAGCGATCTTTCGAGAAACGATGACTTGTAAATTTGGCATTTTTTTTGGAGTCTTCAGCTAATGAGACCTTTTGAATGAGTGACGCGGGTGATAGTGGCACTGGTATTCATCTTTCCTCTATCACGTTAATGGCCTCTTCATCGAAGAAACTCTGAAGATCATAGTCAGCGGAGTTGTTCGCTTCTGAGTCATAATATGGTGGTTCTTCCCACTAGAGGAGATCTCCTAAAGGATCCTCATGGGTAGCAAGTTCTTTTCCTTGATCTTCATAATATGTTGGGATGAGCGCGCATGCTAGACAACGAGATTGATAATGGTGAAGAATGTAGGGGGATTCCTAAGGACATTTCCATCCTTCTAAATTAGAATCGAAGACGGTATCGAACTCATCTTCTTGTTCAGATAATGCTTGAAGTCCAGTATTCTTTTTCATCACTCAGGGGAGGTTGCCATTCCTCTTCGAGAGATTACTAAAATATTTGGAGTTGTGACGAATCCGGGGACGTAGAAGTGTCTAGTTCGAGTTCCTCTTCAAACTCTATAAAGGCGGGTTGAGTGTTTCCTTCTGGATCAAATGGATAGCTCTCGGGATTCTCTACTCCTTGTGCCAGTAGCTGAGCTGGTAGGTCATTGCTAGTTTCTGTCATCGCGGGGTTGGAATGGTTTGATTCCTCTATCGTAGACCGTTGGGCCTACTGTTGTTTGATTCTTCAGGTGCTGATTATTGTGTGGTGAAAATAAATTAAAAACAAAGTAAAATAAAAGAATGGATTCAGGAAAACTAAAATAATCCTAGACCTGCAAGATATAAGGCCTATTGTAGCAAGTTTTGATAAGTAAGAGTTTTTCCCATAGAGAAATTAATCTAGAACCAAAAATGGGCTATAATAGTAGGCCTTCAAATCTGTTTACAGATCTGACAATCCTAAAGAAAGGGAGTTGGGTGTCATGACTACACTAAATTAACCCTAATAAAAGGGAAATAAAATATAGCCCTATCCTAAAGAAAGGGTTAAGAAGAAAATGGTGATGGTGTGTGCCAAAATAAAATATAAAAAATGGTGAGAAGTAAGCAGGTTAAGTTTAGAGTTAAGGCAGTAATGTAACTCAGATTTAGTCTGCCTCTACAGTGCTCCTTGCTGAGACGCTATCAAAAGCCTCAACAAGGTAGAAATATCTAACTTAACCCATGCTATTTGGGGTGCTCTTAAGGCTATAGGTTGTCAACTCAAATGGTCACAACCTATCCTATAGAGCCTGTCAAATCCCATTGATCAAGACAGAAGTTGCTAATCAAATCTAGAGGAGTGGACTGATCATTCCCCCAACCACTGGACCAAATCAGACCTTGAATACTATTGCAGCACTATGTAATGCCAGTGCTACAAGCTCCCCATATTTGTGCACATATCTGGCTGAAATCCATAGGTATTCTAACCCATAAAATCCTAGGTGCTTTGCCAAGGCCAATGGCTCACGGTGCCCACAAAAAGACCATGTAACAGGTTTAATAAGGCTGTAGATTCATCTGGTCATTGCTACAAAAGACCTACAATGACTCAGCCTCAAGCTGCAACTATTACAGAGAAATCAGATCTAACACCTGATATCAGTTAGGTAAAATAGAGGGGAGACAATTCCTGTACAAAACCTCCTCATAAGACTCTATAAGCTCATGTGCAGGGGAGAAGAATCCTTCTCAAACATGTGGCTGGACACCACCTGAGGGCTATACTCTGTCCACTCAAATGGTCACAGGGTATCCCATTGGTCTATCCATACCACAAGGTCTGAGAAAGAACATGTAAACTGCTGACACTACCATGGTCCACAGGCCTCTGAGCTTCCCAAATCTCATTACAGATCTAACATTGCTTTCCATGGGGCTATCAAACCAAGGGAAATCAGATGGTAAACAATAGATCTACTGGAAACTGAATAGGCTCATCCCAAATACATGGATCCTATAGACATCTAAGGGAACCATAAGAACATTAGATTCAATTAGTCATTAAAATAGTAATCCATTAATAAAGGCAAACCTTATAATGAACTGCCTCCAGGCTGCAGCCTATACATAGCTGCTCATCAAAAATCCCAATGTATACAAAACTTATTACAAAACTTAAATAAAATTATACCTAACTACTTATAAGAGGATTAGCCAACAAATGCTGGGCTAAGAGAGAAAAAAAATAAGAAAAAGAGATGATCAAACCCTAACCCTAACCCTAACCCTAGCCTGCTGGAACTCTCAACCAATAGAGGATGAAGGAAGGATTGATGATTAAAACTAAACTCTAAGTGTAGCTTATATACTCTGTCCATACGGCCTTGGCTCTGAAGAGATTAACCCTAACTTTTCTAGCAGACGTTGCACTGTTACAACCCTTGAGTGACTTGAGATGTGCACCTCGAGATCCATGCCTCGAGAGTTAAAACTGAGAAGTGGGGAGGCCGTGCTTCGCGAGGTTGGCATATGCATTACTTCATTCGCGCAACTGCAGAGCCATCGCGGGGTAGCCTTTGGCTGGTGGGAAGTGCTCACTCGCACAGTAAACCTTCAGTTAATCGCACAGTTCCTTTACGTTGTAAAACTATTGCAGAGATGATCTAAAGCGCTTAGATTTCTCACATAGTAGAGCTTCAGAAGCTCTCTCTGTCACTGAGTACTCGCACAGGTATGTTCCTATGCTCGCGTAATAACTGGTAAGGCTTCAGAGTGTGCGAGATCTGCGCGAGGAGAATTCTGGGCGTCTCTCTCTTCTTTGGCTACACAAGAACTCCGCGAGGTAATTTTTTGTTCAGTATACATATGGACTCGCTAAGTTCTGCGCGCGGCTGCTTTAAGGCTTGATCTCTGTGAGAACTTCGCGATGGAAAATTTTGAGGATTTTAAATCGTGAGATCTTCGCGATGTCTTTACAACTCTCCTCTTGACTGTGTGCCTCATCTGCGCGAGCGCATTTTCCACTGTATCCTTAGCTTCGTGAGGAAGCTCCTCAACTCTGTGAGATCTGTCATTT
This sequence comes from Chloranthus sessilifolius, assembly GCA_021018995.1. Taxonomy (NCBI): domain Eukaryota; kingdom Viridiplantae; phylum Streptophyta; class Magnoliopsida; order Chloranthales; family Chloranthaceae; genus Chloranthus; species Chloranthus sessilifolius. Next base: position 64,791,632 of record CM037586.1, read on the forward strand.
GATACTCTGATGCATTACACTTGCTGTTGTTGCAGTCTTCTCCATTCTCAACTAACCTCATCCATCTGCTAGACTTTGGTCAATGAAGCTCCTCAACTCTGTGGCTCAGTTGTCATCCTTGCATATATTCTCTCTTCTTTGGACCAAAAAGAAAAGATTTTATATTAAGCTACATAGATTATTGCTAACTACAAAACACACTTAACAAATAATTATTAGTCTGCTTCAAGGTCCATCAAAGGCTAGGTTAAGAGGTGAAAACTGGTACCTTTCAGTGAATAACACACCCCTAAACCTAATCTTTTCTAGTCCTGAGCAAAGGAAACATTAAAATAACTATTCTAAGAATTTAAATGTCACTTTCATAGGGAGCACGAATACATTTAGCATATGTACCAAGCCTTTTAAACCCCTAGGTGATCCCTAGTGGAGGAGTGAAGTCTCTTAAGGGTTTTGAGTGAATATACCCACAAACTTCTCAATAAAATAGTTAACAAAAGTGCAGAATTATCAAGTTAGCTGTCAGGAAATAGAACATTAGTTCACATTTGATTCAACAAAAATAGGAGGAATCTGAACATATGATATGTATAGACATTTAATCATCACAGCTTTTACGTTGATGCACATCGTTTCCAATTAGCTCACAGCAGGGGAAAACATCACATGTAGGTCAGTGCTGAACTTATCATTAATTCAAAAATTAGGTTATAGGTCATGCCCAATACATTCAACATTAGACCCAATGCTCACCAAGGCATACTTCTCACAAGAAACTTTGAGGGTTTTCATTTTCTCTCAAGCTCAAGAGCAGTTACAGGCCCCAAATGGGTCAGTAAGCCTGAGCATAGGAAAAACATCGAAGTTTTGGTATCATTGGCTAATCCTTACCATAGATTGGACAACTCTTTATCTCTACATGATAGCTGATCCAACTTTAGAACTCAGTGTCTTTTGACTGGGTTGTAATGTGGCTTATGGGATAGGTTATAAATAATGGAAGGTTGAGAAGGGATTCAAAATTGAGAAATTAGTAGGTGAAGGAGGTGATTCATGACCTCACCTTCTTTAATTCAACACCTTTCATTTTCTTTAAACCTCTTCAGACTTGGAGTGGCTAACTTCTCCTCTTATTTTCGATTTTTTCAATGAACTTTTCCTCTTGACTCCTCTCTTATTCCTTTTCATTATTATTTTTCTTTCTTTTGGATGTATTTTTCTTTTTATTTTTATTTTTCTGACTTGCCACCTCTCTCCTCAGTTGCTACACTGCTAAGCTTTAAGTATCTCTTCTCCATTCACCCAATGTTGACCTTATCTTATCCATCTTTAGCTCCTTCTCCTTTACCTTCTGATTTCTTAGAGTGAGGGTAGGTTTGAATCAGGTCCAGAGGTTCCGGTACAAGTACTCAGGTGTATTTTAAAGAACATTAGAAATTAAGGCTCAAAGGATGTCTGCACAAGGGCAGTAGATTAGGGTTTCTCTGTTTGAGCTCAAACTGTCCAAGAGAAGGCCTGAATCCTTTCCTAGGTATCATGAGTGCTGTCAGTTGTTTCAACTTGGAGGTGCCTAACTTCTAGTGAGGGTATTGACTTAGCTAGTCCTTAGAGCTAGAAAAATTACCTCAATCACTCCTCAAAGAAAGGGAGAGTTTTTTTTTTGTAGGCCCAAATCTCATTAGCTATGGTCTTCCATTGAACTGTTGGGTATGCCCTTACTTTTTTCTTTCATTAATGATTCACTAAGTACTGATACAAGAGAGTTTTCTTGGTGTTCACATCATGAAAATGCTAAAATTTAAAAACTTGTACTACTTAAAGGTCTGCAAAATTTTTAAATTTCTCAATTTTTTATGATTCTTAAGTGAACATGGATCCATTTCTATCTTACTTGATTTATGCTGCACTTAGGTTAACTATTTCATTGGTAGGTCCTGCCACACCCCCAAACCTATGAGGACCAGTGTCCTCACTAATTTATAGTTAGATGTAGATGTGCAGCAGGTTTAAAACTGAGGTATTAAAAGAAAATGAAGTGCAGCAGGAAAGAAAAACACACAGCACAAAATAAAGAAACATAAACAAACACAGTGAACAAAACATAACAAAGAGCAATTTCATTATAACATCTAAAGTATGTACAAAGTAAGGGAAAGAACTACAAAATTCACACACTACTACCTAACTAAATACATATGCACAATTTAATCATCTAATCATCTATTGGTTCCTTCTTAATTTGGACCCCTTTTGCTTTATCTTTCTTCACAGCGACAACTTCTTAAGCAGGACCAGCAGTGGTGGCAGGTACTCTCTCAGTAGATAGAGCTAGTTGCCTTTCCAGGATTTTAGCCTTTTATTCAGCTAATTCAGCTCGGGTTATAAGGAGCTCTCTGATCTCCTTTGAGGCAGTCAACCTCCTCTCTAATCCATCAACTCTCAACTTTTCTGTTGCAGTAGCCATTTTTTCTTGTTCAACATTTAGCTTCTCTTGTGCAGCAATAACTTGGCTGCATCTAAGTAGTAGTTTCTATGAAATGAGAAGAGGGCATCAGCTATGGGGTACCTCCTCTCCTGCTCATGCCCAGAGCAATACACATTTTCCCTCAATACTGCATCTATGAGCCTGAGGTTGGGGTACAAATCTCTCTTCCTAATTGAGTCACCTGAGGCAGTGATCTCTCCAGTTAACTCCTTGGCTATCTCAGTAATAGTTGCAGTCAAAGGAGGACCCAAGCCACACTTAGGGCTATACCTGGCTGGTATCCCCAGTATTTTTATAATGTCTGCTTGGTTGAACAACATCTCAAAATCATCAATTAATACCAGCAGTGTTGGGTTCCCATCATCACTAGTTTTCATCCTCATATTTTGATAAATTACTAATCTTGAGAAAACCAGCTGCATTGAGGGCCTCAACAGTGGCAGCAGAGACGCCTTTGTCAGATATTCAATGGAGGCAAAGGTCTCTGTTAGTTCCTAAAAATAGACTTTGTCAAAGATGGTTTCAGCCTCCAGCTGGATTGCTTGCTCAAAGTCAGAAGAGACCCTGAGGTAGTCAGTAGTCACTTCCTCCTCAATCTCAAGGACCACAACTTTACCCTATTTATGTTTCTTCTTTGATTTTTCAGGGCTCTTAAAAGGTGGGTGCTCTCTGGCCCTCTTCTTTGGGGCTGGTTTCTTCTCTTTTGGGATTGTTAGCTCAACAACAGGTGAGGGCACCTCAGAGGTCTCCAATGTGTAGGCCTCTGTAATCCTTGCAGATTTTCTAGTGGCCATAGGGCTGCCACTGGCAGACGAGTTCAGCATTGTAGCTAATATATTTTTAAACTTTGAACCCATGGCCATAGGTGCTCAGATCGTCAAAATTAGGGCTCACTGATCTTAGAAAATACAGATCACACTGAGTAAGCATAGAAGTTCTAAACTTATGTCCTTCTCTCTAATAAATAAATCAATCATAGCTCAGAGAGAGAAATCGAGATCATACCATTTGAGAGATAGGGTTCCACCTAAAAATGCACACAGTGGCTCAAATCCCCCCAAACCTTGTTTGAAGTGACCAGGAGTAGCTGGGGAACAAAATGCCTGAGGTGGTGTGGATTACAAAGTAGAGAAGAAAGAAGAGAAAGGGGATGTCGGTTTTTATGTTGGGAAACTAGGGCAGACAGAGGAAATGAAGAAAATAAGGGGCTTCGCAGAGTTTATAGAGCAAATCCCGTGGTTCGCGGAGTTGGCAATAGGAGCTCGCGCAATAAAATTCTCGTGCAGTTGGCATTTAAATCCGTGAGAAGTTCTATCGCGCAGAAGAACAAACTACCTCACATTAAAATTCATGGAGCTGAATCAGTGGCTTTGGTTGCGTGAGGGCTATTACCTTTCAGAATTATTACCTCACGCAACAATCATGTAGAACACCACATATGGCACATTTTTATGCTCAGATTTGGCTCGTGGAGCAGAAAGTAACTCTGCGAGGTACTTTTACAGCCATTGCTTTGGTGTTTTAGCGCATGAGTAAGCTAAGAGATGGCTCGCGCAGTAAATTTAAGTCCTCTAGATCTGTACGACAGCATTTATTCACAACCTTTACTCTGTTAGCTCTATATAACACATTGGTTAGTTCATCCATGCTGTTGTGCACCCAACCACTGTGAATGAGCACCAACCCTCAGACAAGTACTTCATTTCAACCATGAAAAATATATGCCTATCTTCAAACATCAGATCATCAACATTGTAGAATATAAAAAAATAATTTTTTAGCTCAACTTCATGCAAATTATGATAAGGGCACCTCAACCATTCGTCAATAAACACACTACAAATTCAGATGACACATATGTACATGTATTTAATCATAAAATACAAACATAGACAAAGCAACATAAGCAATTCAACATCACTCTAAACACACAACTGACAGATTTCTAAAGAACATAAAACAAAACAGCATATACTAACCTTTCGGATTTGTCAGGGGCTGACTAGGCAATTTTCCTTCCTCCCTCCTATTCAGAGCATTACAAATCTGGCCTAGCTATTCCACAATCTTCTTGATGCTCTATCTTTGAGAATTGATAGTCTGCATCAATTTCCATAAGTTTTGCATTGAAGCCAGCATCTGCTCTTTAAATGACGAAGATCTGGGCTGTTGTTGGGGCAGGGCCAACTGGTTGGACTGTGGGGCAAGTAATAAAATTTTTTGCCTTGATGGATAACCTTGTTAAAACTGGTGCTGGGGTCTGTAAGGAGCTACCATTTGCTACTACTGGGGTTGAGGATATGAATATTGTCTCCATCTCAGAATTGGGTGGTTTCTTTAAGAATACCCAGCAGGCTGCTGCCTAAAAGTTTGAGCAGCATTGGCCTGCTCCATAACAAAATCTGGAAATTGATTGGCAGATGGACAATCATGAATAGAATGTGTGGGAGACTGGCATATCAGACATGCCTCCTCCACCTATGTAACCATCCGGGGTTGCATCACATTCATTAGTTTGTCAAATTTCAAGCTCAAGTTGTCCACCTTCCTCTCCAGATCACCTTGCACCTTCATTTCATATATTCCACCTCTAAGGGTGGCCTCTTTCACCATCTTAGCTGGGGTCTGGCTGTCATTGCATGACAGAGACTCCTGCTACATGGAATTTTCTCCTATTATGTCAAATAGCTCCTAAGCTTCCTCAACTGTCTTGTGGAGGAAGCTACCACCACAGGAAGCATCTACCATATCCCTGCTCTCGGAATTAATTCCTTGATAAAATACTTGGACAAGCTGCCACATTAAAATTTGGTGGTGGGGGCATTATTTTAACATCTCCTAGAATCTTTCTCAAGCTTCATAAAAATCCTCAGTTGACAATTGAGTGAATGACAAAATATTTGTCCTCATCTAGCTGGTTTTGTTCATGGGAAAGAATTTGGTCAGGAATTTGGTTTGAAGGTCACTCCATGACTGTATGCTATTGGCTGGGAGCTTTGATAGCTATGTGCTGGCTTTGTCCTTTAGTGAGAAAGGAAAAAACCTCAGTTTAGTGGCCTCAGGTCCCAAGCCAACAATATTGAAGGTAGTGCAAAGTGCTAAAAGTTGTTCTATATGCTTGCAGGGATCTTCTTTACTAAGCTCATGAAACGAAGGCAGTATATTGATGGTGAAAGATTTAATCTCATAATTCCCTTCAACAAAGGGGAATTGAATGCAGAAGGGAGAGGTGTACTCCCCAGGTGCATTGTACTCCTTTAATGTTTTCTGTCTCTTAGCCATGATAGTTTGTTCAGTTTTAATAGCAGGGCCCTGTGGGATGTGTCTAGGTCTAAGGATCCTTTTAACCTCAAGATTTAGAGGTTCTAGCTCAGGGTTTAAAGACCTTCTACCATGCATATACTCACACCCATAGTCAGTACAGAAAATGCTCACAAGCACACACAAAGAATATTTCAAACAAAAATTAACAACTACACAGATTTACACTAAACAAATAAAAGAGAATTAAACATAAATGGACTGAGATTTAGGGGAAAGGAAATGCAAACAGAGCTAGCTTCACTCTAATTGCAGCTCTAGCTTTTCCCTTCTTCTGCTGTCCATTTCTGTAAAATTCCACAAAGAATCAGTAGTACTTTTATTCTAGTTTAGGTACAGTTACAAAGAATTTGGAAATCTAAATTATAGTGCAACTCAGGTCCACTAAAAAGATCAATATCCCCGGCAACGGCACCAAAAACTTGTTTGATTCTTCAGGTGCTAATTATTGTGTGGTTAAAACAAATTAAAAACACAGTAAAATAAAAGAATGGATTCAACACAACTAAAATAATCCTAGACCTGTAAGATACAGGGCTTATTATAGAAAGTTTTGATAGGTAAGAGTTTGTCCCACAGAGAAATTGATCTAAAACCCAAAATGGGCTATAATAGTGGGCCTTCAGATCTAGCTACAGATCTGACAATCCTAAAGAAAGGGAGTTGGGTGTCACGACTATACTAAATTAACCCTAACAAAAGAGAAATAAAATATAGTCATATCCTAAAGAAAGGGTTAAGAAGAAGATGGTGATGGTGTGTGCTAAAATAAAATATAAAAAATGATGAGAAATAAGCAGGTTAAGTTTAGAGTTAAAGCAGTAATGTAACTCGGATTTAGTCTGTCTCTATAGTGTTCCTTGCTGAGACGCTATCAAAAGCCTCAACAAGGTAGAAGTATCCAACTTAACCCATGCCATTTGGGGTACTCTTAAAGCTATAGGCTGTCCACTCAAATGGTCACAGCCTATCCTATAGAGTCTGTCAAATCCCATTGATCAAGCCAGAAGTTGCTAATCTAATCCATAGGAGTGGATTGATCATTTCCCTAACCATTAGACCAGATCAGGCCATGAATACTATTACAGCACTATATAATATCAGTGCTACAAGCTCCCCAAATCTGTACACAGATCTGGCTAACATCCATAGGTATTCTAACCCATAAAATCCTAAGTGCTTTGCCAAGGCCAACGTCTCACTATGCCCACAAAAAGGACCATGTAACAGGTTGAATAAGGCTCTAGATTTAATTAGTCATTGCTATAAAAGGCCTGCAATGACTCAACATCAAGCTACAACTAATACAGAGAAATCGGATCTAACACCTGATATCGGTTAGGCAAAACAGAGGAGAGCCAGTTCTTGTACAAAACTTCCTCACAACGCTCTAGAAGCTCATGTGCAAGGGAGAAGAATCCTTCTCAAACATATGGTTGGACACCACCTTAAGCTATACTCTGTCCACTCAAATGGTCACAGAGTATCCCATTGGTCTGTCCATACCACAGAGGTCTGAGAAAGAACATATAAACTGTTGCAACCACCATTGTCCATAGGCCTCTGAGCTCCCCAGATCTCACTACAGATCCATCATTACTTTCCATGGGGCTATCAAACCAAGGGAAATCAGATGGTAAATAATAGATCTACTGGAAACTGAATGGGGTCGTCCCAAATACATGGATCCTATAGACATCTAAGGGAACCATAAGATCTTTAAATTCAATTAGTCATTAGAATAGTAATCCATTAATAAAAGCAAACCTTATAATGAACTGTCTCCAGGCTGTAGCCTGTACATAACTACTCATCAAAAATCCCAATGTACACAAAACTGAAATAAAACTAAGCCTAACTACTTACAAGAGGATTAGCCAGTAATTGTTGGGCTAAGAGAAGAAAAATAAGAAAAAGAGATGATCAAACCCTAACCCTAACCCTAGCCTGCTGGAACTCTCAGCTGACAGAGGATGAAGGAAGGATTGATGATTAAAACTAAACTCTAAGTGTAGCTTATATACTTTATCCATACGGCCTTGGCTCTGAAGAGATTAACCCTAATTTTTCTAGCAGATGTGGCACTGTTACATCCGTTGAGTGCCTTGAGATGTGCGCGTCAAGATCCATGCCTCGAAAAGTGTGCCCTAACCTTGGGAAATTCCTAAAAGGTCCCTGTGTTAAAACTGAGAAGTGGGGAGGCCGTGCTTCACGGGGCTGGCATATGCATTAATTCATTCACACAACTGTAGGGCCTTCGCGGAGTAGCCTTTGGCTGGTGGGAAGTGCTCACTCACGCAGTAAACCTTCAGTTAATCATGCAGTTCCTTTGCCCTGTAAAGCTATTGTGGAGATGATCTAGAGTGCCTGGATTTCTTGCGCAGTAGAGCCTCAGAAGCTCTCTCTCTCGCTGAGTACTCGCGCAGGTATGTTCCTATCCTCCCGTGGTAAGTGGTAAGGCTTCAGAGTGTGCAAGATCTACGCGAGGAGAATTCTTGGTGTCTCTATCTTCTTTGCCTATGCAAGAACTCCGTGAGGTAACTTTTTGTTCAGTATACATATGGACTTGCTAAGTTCTGCGCGCGGCTGCTTTAAGGCTTGATCTCTACGTGAACTTCACGATGGAAAATTCTGAGGATTTTAAATCGTGAGATCTTTGCGATGTCTTTATCGCTTTCCTCTTGATTGCGCACCCTATTTGTGTGAGGGCATCTTCCACTGCATACTTAGCTTCGCGAGGAAGCTCAACTCTGCGAGATCTGTCTTTTGATACTCTTATGCATTGCACTTGCTTCTGTTACAGTCTTCTCCATTCTCAGCTAACCTCATCCATCTGTTAGACTTTGGTCAATGATGACCAACAACTAAGTCACTATGGTGAGCACTACTAAGGTGTTCCCTTAAGCTTTGGCTCAGTTGTCATCCTTGCATGTATTCTCTCTCTTCTTTGGACCAAAAAGCAGAGATTTTATATTAAGCTGGACAGATTATTGCTAACTATAAAACACACTTAACAAATAATTATTAGTCCGCTTCAAGGTCCATCCAAGGCTAGGTTAAGCGGTAAAAAGTGGTACTTTTCAGTGAATAACATACCCCTAAACTTAATCTTTGCTAGTCCCTGAGCAAAGGAAAATTTAAATTAACCATTCTAAGAATTTAAATGCCACTTTCATAGGGAGCACGAATACGTTTAGAATATGTACCAAGCCTTTTAAACCCCTAGGTGATCCCTAGTGGATGAGTGAAGTCCCCTGAGGGTTTTCAGTGAAGATACCCTCAAACTTCTCAATAAAATAGTTAACAAGAAGTGCAAACTTATCAAGTTAGCTATCAAGAAATAGAGCATTAGTTCACCTTTGATTCAACAAAAATATGAGGAATTTGAACATATGATATGCACAGACATTTAATCATCACAACTTCTACATTGATGCACATCATTTCCAATTAGCTCACAACAGAGGAAAACATCACATGTTGGTCAGTACTGAACTTCTCATTAATTCAAAAATTAGGTTATAGGTCATGCCCAATACATTAAACATCAGACCCAATGCTCACTAGGGCATACTTCTCACAAGAAACTTTGAGGGTTTCCATTTTCTCTCAAGCTCAAGAGCAGTTACAGGCCCTAAATGGGCCAGCAAGCATGAGCATAGGCAAAACATCTAAGTTCTGACATCATTAGCTAATCCTTATCATAGATTGGACAACTCTTTGTCTCTGCATGACAACTCATTCAACTTTCGATCTCAGGGTCTTTTGACTGGGTTGTAATGTGGCTTATGGGATAGGTTATAAAGAATGGAAAGTTGAGAAGGGATTCAAAATTGAGAAATCAGTAGGTGAAGGAGGTGATTCATGACCTCACCTTCTTTAATTCAGCACCTTTCATTTTCTTTAAAACTCTTCAGACTTGAAGTGGCTAGCTTCTCCTCTTATTTTTGATTTTTTCAATGAACTTTTCCTCTTGACTTCTCTCTTATTCCTCTTGACTCCTCTCTTATTCCTCTTCATTATTATTTTTCTTTCTTTTGGATGCATTTTTCTTTTTATTTGTAGTTTTCTGACTTGCCACCTCTCTCCTCAGTTGCTACACTGCTAAGTTTTAAGTATTTGTTCTCCATTCACCCAATGTTGACCTTATCTTATCCATATTAAACTCCTTCTCCTTTACCTTTTGATTTCTCAGAGTAAGGGTAGGTTTGAATCAGGTACATAGGTTAAGGTACAAGTACTAAGGTATATTTTGAAGAACATTGGAAATCAAGGCTCAAAGGATGTGTGCACATGGGCAGTTGATTAGGGTTTGTCTGTTTGAGCTCAAACTGTCCAAGAGAAGGCCTTGATCCATTCCTAGGTATCATGAGTGCTGTTAGTTGTTTCAACTTGGAGGTGCCTAACTTCTAGTGAGGGTACTGACTTAGCCAGTCCTTAAAGCTAAAAAAATTTCCTCAGTCACTGCTCAAAGAAAGAGAGAATTTTTTTTTTTGTAGGTGAAAATCTCATTAGCTATGGTCTTCCATTGAACTATTGGGTATGTCCTCACCTTTTTTCTTTCTTTAATGATTCACTAAGTATTGATACAAGTGAGTTTTCTTGGTGTTCATATAATGGAAATGCTAAAATTTAAAAACTTGTACTGCTTAAAGGTCTGCAAAATTTTCAAATTTCTCAATTTTTTATGATTCTTAAGTGAACATGGCTCCATTTCTATCGCACTCACTTGATTTTTACTGCACTTAGGTTAACTATTTCATTGGCATGTCCTGCCACACCCCCTAACCTATGAGGAGCAGTGTCCTCACTGATTCAAAGTTAGATGTAGATGTGCAGCAGATTTAAAACTGAGGTATTAAAAGAAAATGAAGTACATCAGGAAAAAAAAATGCACGGCACAAAACAAATAAACAGAAACAAACACAGTGAACAAAACATAACGAAGAACAATTTCATTATAACATCTAAAGTATGTACAAAGTAAGGGAAAGAACTACAAAATTTACACACTAATACCTAACTAAATACATCTGTACAATTTAATCATCTAATCATCTGCTGGTTCCTCCTTAATTTGGACCCCTTTTACTTTATCTTTCTTCACAACAGTAGCTTCTTAAGCAGGACTAGCAGTGGTGGCAGGTACTCCCCCAGTAGATAGAGCTAGTTGCCTTTCCAAGATTTCAGCCTTTTATTCAGCTAATTCAGCTCGAGCTATAAGGAGCTCTCTGATCTCCTTTGAGGTAGTCAACCTCCTCTCTAAACCATCAGCTCTCAGCTTTTTTGTTGCAGCAGCCATTTTTTCTTGTTCAACATTTAGCTTCTCTTGTGCAGCGATAACTTGGTTGCATCTAAGTAGTAGTTTCTGTGAAATGAGAAGAGGGCATTAGCTATGGGGTACCTCCTCTCCTGCTCATGCCCAGAATAATACATATTTTTCCTCAACACTGCATCCATGAGCCTGAGGTTGGGGTGCAGATCCCTCTTCCTAATTGAGTCACTTGAGGCAGTGATTCCTCCTATTAACTCCTTGACTATCTCAGTAATGGTGGTAGTCGAAGGAGGACCCAAGCCACACTCAAGGCTATACCTGGCTGGTATGCCCTGTATTTTTACAATGTCTGCCTGGTTGAATAACATCTCGAAATCATCAATTAATACTAGTAGTGCTGGGTTCCCATCATCACTAGTTTTCAACCTCATATTTTGATAAAATAATCTTACTAATCTTGAGAAAATAGCTGCATTGAGGGCCTCAACAGTGGCAGCAGAGATGCCTTTGTCAGATATTCAATGGAGGCAGAGGTCTCTGTTAGTTCCTCAAAATAGACTTTGTCAAAGATGGTTTCAGCCTCCAGCTGGATTGCTTGCTCAAAGTCAGAAGGGACCCTGAGGTAGTCAGTAGTCACTTCCTCCTCAATCTCAAGGACCACAACTTTGCCCTATTTCTGTTTCTTCTTTGATTTTTCAGGGCTCTTAAAAGGTGGGTGCTCTCTGGCCCTCTTCTTTGGGGCTGGTTTCTTCTCTTTTGGGATTGTTAGCTCAACAACAGGTGAGGGCACCTCAGAGGTCTCCAATGTGTAGGCCTCTGTAATCCTTGTAGATTTTCTAGTGGCCATAGGGCTGCCACTGGCAGACGGGTTCAGCATTGTAGCTAATATATTTTTAAACTTTGAACCCGTGGCCATAGGTGCTCAGATCGTCAAAATTAGGGCTCACTGATCTTAGAAAATACATATCACACTGAGTAAGCATAGAAGTTCTAAACTTATGTCCTTCTCTCTAATAAATAAATCAATCATAGCTCAGAGAGAGAAATGGAGATCATACCATTTGAGAGCTAGGGTTCCACCTAAAAATGCACACAGTGGCTCAAATCCCCCCAAACCTTGTTCGAAGTGACCAGGAGTAGCTGGGGAATAAAATGGTGAGAGGAAATTGCCTGAGGTGGTGTGGATTACAAAGTAGAGAAGAAAGAAGAGAAAGGGGACGTCAAATTTTGTGCTGGGAAACTAGAGTAAATCCCGTGGTTCACGGAGTTGGCAATAGGAGCTCGCGGAGTAAAATTCTCGCGTAGTTGGCATTTAAATCCGTGAGAAGTTTTATCACGTAGAAGAACAAACTGCCTCACATTAAAATCTGTAAAGCTGAATCAGTGGCTTTGGTGCGGGAGAGCTATTACCTTTTAGAATTATTACCTTGTGCAACAATCGCGCAGAACACCACATATGGCACATTTTTATGGTCAGATTGGGCTCGCGGAGCAGAATGTAACTCCACGAGGTACTTTTACAGCCATTGCTCTAGTGTTTTAGAGTGCGAGCAAGCTAGGAGATGGCTCTCACAATAAATTTAAGTCCTCTAGATTTGCGCAACAACATTTCTTCACAAACTTTACTCTGTTAGCTCAGTGCAACACATTGGTTAGTGCATCCATGCTGTTGTGCACCCAACCACTGTGCATGAGCACTAACCCTCAGATAGATACTTCATTTCAACCATGAAAAATATATGCCCATCTTCAAACATTAGATCATCAACATTGTAGAATCCAAAAAAATAATTTTTTAGCTCAACTTCATGCAAATTATGATAAGGGCACCTCAACCATTTGTCAATAAACACACAACAAATTCAGATGACACATATGCAGATGTATTCAATCACAAAATGAAAATACAGATAAAGCAACATAAGCAATTCAACATCACTCTAAACTCACAACTGACAGATTTCTAAAGAACACGAAATAAAATAGCATTTTCATACATATTATACACTTATTATCAACCTTTTGATCACTAGGCACTAGCTTCCTCTTGAGTAGAGGATGTATCACCAATCATATACTGACCTTTCGGATTTGTCAGGGGCTGACTAGGCAATTTTCCTTCCTCCCTCCTATTCAGAGTATTACAAATGGGCCGGCCCAGCTGGTCCACAATCTTCTTGATGCTCTGTCTATGAGAATTGACAGTCTGCACCAAGTTCTCCAAGTTTTGCATTGAAGCAAGCATATGCTCTTCAAAGAAGAGGATCTGGGCTGTTGTGGGGACAGGGCCAACTGGTTGGACTGTGGGGCAGGTAACAAAATTTTTTGCCTTGATGGATAACCTTGATTAAACTGGTGCTGGGGTCTGTAAGGAGCTACCATTTGCTGCTGCTGGGATTGAGGATATAAATCTTGTCTCCACCTCAGAATTGGGTGGTTCCTTCAAGAATACCCAGTAGGCTGTTAGTTAAACCAGAAATTCGCTAGTCTAATCCAGAAGAGTGGATCGATCATCTCCACAGCCACTGGACCAGCTCTAGCCATGAATACTATTGCAGTACTATGTAATGCTAGTGCTACAAGCTCCCCAGATCTGCGCACAGACCTGACTAACATCCATAGGTATTTCGACCCATAAGATCCTAAGTGCTTTGCTAAGGCTAACTGCTCATTAGTGCCCACAAAAAGGACCATGCACCAGGTTGAATACGGCTTTTAGCTTAGCTGATCATTGCTACAAACAGCCTGCAATGACTCACCCTCAAGCTGCAATTACTATATGAGATTAGATCTAACATCTGATATCGATTAGGTAGAACAGAGGGGAGCCAGTTACTGTACAAACCTCCTCACAAGGCTCTAGAAGCTCATGTGCAAAGGAGACGAATCCTTCTCAAACATGTTAATGGACACAACCTTAGGGCTATACTCTGTCCACTTGAATGGTCACAGGGTATCCCATTGGTCTGTCTATCCCACAGAGGCTTGAGAAAGAACATGAAATGTGCTGCAACCACCATGGTCCACAGGCCTCTGAGCTCCATAGATCTTACTACAGATCCAGCATTGCTTTTCATGTGTTTATTAAACCAAGGGAAATCAGATAATAAACAATAAATCTACTAAAAATTGAATGGGCTAGTCCCAAATACATGGATCCTAAAGACATCTAAAGAAACCATAAAATCTATAGATTTGATTAAGCGTTAAAACAACAGTTCATTGAAAAAAACAAAACTTACAATGAACTGTCTCCTGGTTGTAGCCTATACACAACTGCTCATCCACAACCCCAATGCATACAAAATCTATTACAAGACTGAAATAAAACTAAACCTAGCTGCTTATAGGGGGATTAGCCAGCAAGTGCTGAGCTAAGAGAGAAGAGAAATAGGAAAAAGAGGTGATCAAACCCTAACCCTAGCTTGCTAGAGCTCTCTGCCGACAGAGGCTAAAGGAAAGATGAAAATAATAAACTCTAAATATAGCTTATATACTCTGTCAAAATGGCCTTGGCTCTAAAGAGAATAACCCTAATTTTTCGATGTGGCACTGTTACAACCCTTGAATGCCTGGAGATATGTGCCTCGAAATCTCTGCCTCAGGAAGTGTGCCCTAGCCTTGGGAAATTCCCAGAAAGTTCTTCAATTAAAACTAAGAAGTGGAGAGCCCATGCTTCGCGGGGCTGGTATATGCTTTTAGCTCATTCGCACAGCTGCTTTGCCTTCACGGAGTTGCCTTTGGCTGGTGGAAAGTGTTTGCTCATGCAGTGAATCTTCAATTCATCACACAGTTCCTTTGGGGTGCAATGCTATCGCAGAGATTATTTGGAGTGCCTAGACTTCTCACGCAGTAGAGCTTCAAAAGCTCTTTCTCTCGCTAAGTACTCATGCAGTTATGCTCCTACGCACGCGTAGTCAATGGTAAGGCTTCAGAGTGCGCAAGATCTACGCGAAGAGAATTCTGGGCATCTCTCTCTTTCAGGGCTACACAAGAACTATGCGAGGTGACATTCTGTTCAGTGTACATATGGACTCGCTGGGTTCTTCGCACGATTGCTTTGAGGCTTGATCTCTGCGAGAGCTTCGTGAGGGTAAATTCTGAGAGTTTTAACCTGTGAGATCTTCACGAGGTCATTTCAGCTGTCCTTTTGACTGTGCGGTGTATCTGCGCGAGGGCCTCTGCCACAGTAACTTTAGCTTCGTGAGGAAGCTCCTCAACTCTACGAGGTCTATCTTTTGCTGCTCTGGTGCATTGCACTTGCTGCTGTCACAGTTTCCTCCTTTCTTAGCTAACTTCATTCATCTGCTAGACATTGGTCAATGATGATCAACAATAATGAGTCACCGTGGTGAGCACTACCAAGGTGTTCCATCAGGATTTGTCTCAGCTGTCATCTTTGAGTGCATTCTCTCTCTCTCTCTCTCTCTCTCTCTCTTTTGGGCCAAAAAGCAAGGAGTTTGTATTAATGTGCAACTGTGAGATTTTTGACGATCCCGTCGCAACGATATGCCCGCTTGCAAGAAATATATAGCTTCACCACCCGGAGCTTTTGGTGTCTTGGGATACCTATATCATTTTTATGAGCACCGAAGTGCTAAAAATATGACTCTGAATCTGGTCCACAACAGACTCTTGGGTTGGGGCTTCGGTTATCGATCGGGAAGGTGTTAGGCACCCGATCAACCCGCTTAACATGGTCTCTACTTATGGCCAAAACAAAAATAAAGTAAAGGAAAAGAAAATAGCTTCCTCTTGCCTTAAATCTTATTTGTGCCCCTCCGTTCCTATAAAAAATTTGGTGGCGTAACGGTACAAATGGGAGGATGGGAAATGCTAAAAAGAGATAGGAGAAGAAAGGGGAGAGCTGGAGCCCTCGGGCCCTTGTAGCATCGTAGGAGAGCCTTACGTGGCTTGCTTTTGATGAGTTCTTAATGGCTTGTAAAGCTTGAGAATGGGTTCTAACTCTTTAAGAGAGATAGTTAAGAGGTAGAGGGAGGGTGCTAGGATAGAACACACACCTAACCTAGAGGTTTTTCATGAAAAACAAGGGTGGGGAAGTGGTTTGGAATTCTAGTTTTTGTATGGGAAGTATGCACCAAAGGGAGAATGATCTTCTCGCTTTAAGCTCTTTCTCTCTTAGGTAGAAATTCTCAACCTTTAAACCAAGGGTTGAGGGTCTCTATTTATAAGAAATGGGTGGGTTAGGAGAGTGTTTAGATGCTAAGCAAGGTTAGAAATTAGGTAATCTAGCATCTAAGTTTTCCTAGGGTTTCAAGGGTTTTAGAGAAGTGTGAAGATGGACTTTAATGGTGGATGATGGGTTAATGGTTTATATCACTTATGGGTTATAAATAGGTGTTAAAAGGGTGTAACAAAGTTATCAAAACACACCCCAAGGACTGAGGCGGTCAACAAGTCAAACCTTATCTTCAAAATTTGAGGCAAAAACCAAAAGCCACTGTTTATATGCTTGGCGCAACTATTAGTTGCGTCAGGCAAATGTACAGTAAAATAGTTCTGTACAGTAGCTTGGAAGTTGGCTCCGCGAGGGGTGGGGGGACCCATTTATAACTGGCGCAACTATTAGTTGCGCCAGGCCATTTCTAGGGGAAAAATGCCTGGTGCAACTATTAGTTGTGCCAGGCAAATTCTGGGGGAAAATGGCTTGGCGCAACTATTAGTAGCGCCAGGCAAAAATTCTTCCAAAATGACCCGATTTTCAAATGGTCATAACTTTTGATATATAATTCTGATTAAGATGTTTTATGGCTTGTTAGAAAGTTGGAGAAGTCCTCTTTCCAATGATATATAACGCAGCTCTTGAAGAGGTCTGTGTAAATTTTGACACTCCTCTTTCCAACCACTACTTTGGAGGGTTTGACACTAGTTCGGGAAAGGGTTCTAATGAGTTTGGAAAGGTTAGGGTTGATTCCTAAGGGTTCGGGAAGGTTCCTAAGGGTTTGGAAAGGTTTCTAAGGATTTCATACATACCATCAAAAGCTCGGAAGTGAACCTCTCTCGAAATGTGCTCTGATCGGGCCTTGGGCTAAATTTGGGTGTCTACAGATCCCCCTCTTTGATATCTGATCACTAATGATCGAATGCCAAAGAAAAAAGACACCCGAAGAGGCCCAAGGCATTACTGACAGGTTTGCTACATTCAGAACAAACTTCAAACACCAAATGAGTAATATGGTGAGAAAATGAAAGCCTTGGATGCCAGGCTAAACATTCATTTCTCAAGGTAATCGGTCCCCAAGCATTTAGCGACATTACTGGGCATAACCGAGGTGGAACGAGTTGCGAAAGTCCTGTATGCCAGGCCAAACATTCGCTTCTTGAGATGATTTGAAGGTATTTGATGTTTAAGATTCATTCTAGATGTAATAGCTTCGTAAGTAAGAGGGGTGATCGACCCACATTCAAAGATAGGCATAAAGTAAACATATGCAAGGCTCCATAGTTTTCGTCCAATCCTACAAGGCATTTAATTGCCCCATTTGACTGGTCACAGGTGCCCCTGCCTGAAGCAGGGTTCAAAATCTTTGGGTGAACCCAACGATCCTGAAGTTTATTTAGCATGACTACCCGAGCGGAGCGAATAGAAGTCGTAACACTTTTTAGGAGGACGCGCCCTTTTCGAAAATGTGCCCTGGATCAATATGACCTAGAGCATCCAGCTTCAAGTATAGCTAAACAGATCAAACCAATCATTCGGTGTCTCCCAAAAAGGGGCATCCAATCCTGGCTTCTGTTGATAATGATCATAAATATCAATTAACTATGCATAAACATGCACCCATCAGGAGCGATAAGCAACAACAAAGGCGATGGAAGCCCCGACTCGAACCTGCCCGAGTATAATTTATGGGAACAAACGACCATCATACGGATACCCAGACGCATGGCATACACTTTTACAGGGATACCGCTACCCATACAGGTTTTAAGCCTGTAAAAAAATAAAAGGGAAATGAACCCTTATGAATACATGGTTGCACATAGTTTGATTGATATATAATCTCATTCTCAACAGGTTGGTCTCAACCAATGATTGACCTTTTCCAACGGAGAATCTAAAGCTTAAGACACTTAAGTTCATATGAATTTAAAATAGAGCGCTCATCGCAAAGATTTATTAGTGGAGTCGACTCGATCGAAACATTGACTGTTTGTCCGGGACTGACACTGTTGCTCCTTCCTTGAAGTAAGATCCAGAATCCAAGGCGTGCCTTAGACTTAGGATGTTACTATAGCACAGTAGTGTTGCTGATAAAATATCGACATTTTATCGCATCAAAACACGCATGTGCATAGCTCTGTGGGGAAGCACAAATTTATTCTTTCTTTTTCAAAATAATTTTCTCTCTTTTTTTTGAATAGACCTGACGTTAGTGGTGAGATGCTTCATCTAATTTGTCCATCGCTGAGAAGTTGCCAGCTTTGAGGCTTTAGACCTTGTGATGTTCCTGCATATTCTCGAGAAAAGGTCAGTCCCTTTTTTGTTTATACATATAAAGAAAATGCATCCTAAACAACAGAAGGAAAAAAAGATTTCTACCTACATTTTTTCATTTTCAAGATATTTTTTTAGATTTTTATTTTTGAAGATTTTTTGTTATTTTCCTTCATTTTTGAGATTGAAATATGATGCTAGAAATATGAGTAGAAATATATGCACATTTTTTGGTATTTGGATTTTTCTTGATTTTTTGTTTTTGGCTTTCTCTCTTTTTTTTTTTTGATGCCTTGACAGTGAGACGAAGTAACGGGTTCCATTTTGAGCATAGTCGAACTCTTTCATGCAGTCAGACCTGAGTGAGTTTCTGGATTTTACCAAGGCCGGAATGTCAATCCCTTTGAATTGAGTCAAACCTTTCTCCTTACATTGACTCATACGTTTGACAAAGCAGTTCTAAAGACACACTTGGTTGGGACCCGATTTGAACTAGCATGAGCGGCCTAGAAAAAAGGATCAAGGAGAGTAACCAAGAGGGCTCCTCAAATATTAATCTTCTCAATCAGTCCAAACCTTTCTTTGTTTTTTTTTTTTTTTATCTTCTTTTTTACCCGTGGCGCCCTTTCGAGTTTTCCCACGTCCATGGATTTAGCTCTCTTACCCCAAGCGCCCTTTCGAGTTTTCACCTGGTCCGCACAAACTCACTATTTTTTACCCGTAGCGCCCTTTCAGGTTTTCACCACGTCCATCTTACTTTAAGCTTGTATTTTTATTTATTTATTCTAATTTTATTTTATTTATTATTTATTTTTTTTATCATTAATTTTTTTTTTTTTAAAAGCCACGACATAGACGTCGATTCCGTCATAGCCGGCCAGATGGGGTTCTGGTGTCATCCCACAACTTGGCTTATGTTGACTTAACAGATATTATGACTGCTTGCAAACCTAAAAGAGGGCTTTCTTCAGGGTATAGCTTCGCCATGGGTTAGGTTAGGATTTTGAAGGTATGATGGGCTAAAAGGGTTTCCTTGATACGGCTTCAGTTTTCTTGACATACTTCCTTCCTTGGAGGTTTTACTATACATGCCCCGTGATTCTTCTATTTTTTTATTTTTTTATATTTCATTTCAGGCAATCTCTTTTTGGGGTTTTGCTTTTCTGATTTTTTAAGATTTTGATAGTAACTTTACTTCCCTTTTTTTATATATGTACACACACAGTTTTTAGGGAAGGGGATTATTGAAAGAAAGGCCCAGGCTCAAATGGGGTAGCAAGGGATATCATTATTTTTAGGGATGCTTTCTGGCTACTGTGTTTGGAATGATGGCCTCTTTTGGGTGGTTCTTAAGCAGTTACGTATTTGTTTCACCAATACTTACCTTGACGTGATAGACTAAGAGTAGAACCGTCGGACATATCCAGCGTTGATGGGCTTAGGAAGATGATCTCCGTCCATGGTGGCGAGGCGGATGGCGTATCCCGGTAGCACCTCTCGAACGATGTAAGGTCCTTCCCAGTTTGGCTTGAACTTTCCTCTTGGGTCGGCGTGGAGGGATGGGAAGATCTTCTTCAGTACAGTGTCTCCTGCCTTCAGATCTCGATCGCGGACACATTTATTGTAAGCGCGTGTGATTCACCCCTAGTAAACTTGAGTATGACACAAGGCTTGGAGCCTTTTCTCATCCACTAAGCATAGCTGATTAAAGCGTGATCTCTCTCTCTCTCTCTCTCTCTCTGCTTCGAGTAAGCCTAATTCTATGAGAATTCGAAGCGAGGGTACTTTAACTTCAACTGGTAGGACGACCTCAGTTCCATACACAAGGGAGAATGGAGTTGCCCTTGTAGGTGACAACCATCTTCTCAAGGATGCAGACGACCGTCTTATTCACAGCATCCACGGCTCTATTAGTTTGAGGACGATAAGGTGACGAGCGATGGTGCTTGATTTTGTATTGCTCGCAGAAGGCTCGGATGCGCTTATTCACAAAGTTGGTGCCATTGTCTGTGATGATATCTTTGGGTACTCCAAATCGGCACACAATATTACTCTTGAGGAACTTCTCGAGGTGACTGGCCGTGATGTTGGCATATGAAAATTTTTTCTACCCACTTGGTGAAGTATTCAATGGCGACGAGGATGAACCGATGTCCATTTGATGCTTTTGGGTGAATCATTTCGACGATGTTTAGGCCCTAGGTAGCAAATGGCCAAGGAGTGGTCATGCAGTGAAGATCAATGGCAGGAGCGTGTATCAGACTGGAGTGTTCCTGACACTTATAGCATTTCTGAACATGTTGGCAGCAATCTGATTCATTAGTGGTTCAAAAGTATCCCTACCGCATAATTTTCTTAGCAAGCATGTGACTGCTGACGTGGGCTCCGCATACTCCTTCGTGGATCTCTCTCATGATGTTGGTTGCTTCACTCTCTATAAGGCACCTGAGTAAGATGTTATTATACGACCGCTTGTAAAGGCATTCCTTACAAATGACATAGCCTGCTGCTAGATGCTGGATGGTTCGTCGGTCCATCTTGGATGTACCCTCAGGGAAAGTTAGGGTCTCGGGGAAATTCTTGATATCTGAGAACCAAGGTGGCTCATCATCAGGCTTTGTAGGTTCCTCTATCTGTAGGCAGAAGGCCGGCTCATTCCTCTGCTCGATCATGATTGGCTTCATCTTAGCACCATATGGGATTTCTATCATCGATGCCAACGTCGCTAGTGCATCAGCGAAGCGATTCCTTATCAGGGGGACATATGAGAATGTCATGTCTTGAAAGCAAGCTATCAGATTCTTGAGGTGCTTATGGTAAGGGATCAGTTTCTCATCTTTCGTCTTCCAATCTCCATTTGTCTAGCATATGATCAACTGTGAATCACCAAACGCTTGAAGGTGAGTTATGTTTAGATTGAGAACCGCCTGCAGACCAGCGACACAAGCTTCGTACTCAACCATGTTGTTAGTGCAAGGGAAGTTGATCTTGATAGAGACGGGTATGTGGGATCCTTTCGGCAAGATCAAAATGGTGCCAACTCCCTGGCCCTCGGCATTTGCTGCCCCGTCAAAGTGCTGATTCCTCTGCCTCCTCAGTATCGTCTTCCGTCATGAACAAGATATCTTCATCTGGGAACTCAGTTCTCAAAGGTTCATAATCTAGCAAAGGGTTGTCGACAAGATGATCGGCGAGTGCCTGCCCCTTAATTGACTTTTGAGTGACGAACGTGATGTCGAACTCAGATAATAAAAGTTGCCATCGCGCGGTTCGCCCAGTGAGAGCCGGCTTCTCGAACAAGTATTTCAACGGGTCCATTCGGGCCAAAAGTAGAACGGCTTGAGACAGCAGGTAATGGCGGAGCCTCTGAGTAGCCCATAAAATAGCCAGGCATGCTTTCTCTAGATGAGAATAGCGCATTTCATATTCAATAAACTTCCTGCTCAGATAGTAAATGGCCTGCCCTCTTCTTCCCGTCTCGTCATGCTGCCCTAAGACACATCCCATCGAAACCTTTGTCGTGGAGAGATACATCAAGAGTGGCCTCCCCGACTCGGGTGGTACCAAAATAGGTGGGCTAAGGAGGTAGATTTTGATTTTATTGAATGCTGCCTGACAGTCATTATTCCATTCAACGAGCGAGTCCTTCCTTAGTAGCTTGAAGATCGGCGTGCAGATTGGAGTTAGCTGTGCAATGAACCGACTGATATATTGTATTCTCCCTAAGAACCCTCTAACTTCCTTCTCAGTAGACGGTGGCAGCATTTCTACGATAACTTTGACTTTGGCTGGGTCAACCTCAATCCCTCTCTTGCTGACAATGAATCCTAACAATTCTTTGGACATAGCGCCAAAAGCACACTTCTGTGGATTCAGGCGTAACCTATACTTTCTCAACCTCTTAAATAGTTTCTGGAGGTTTACCAAGTGATCGCCTCACTCTGGTGACTTGGCTATCATATCATCGACATATACCTCAATTTCACAGTGCATCATGTCGTGAAATAGTGCAGTCATAGCCCTTTGGTATGTTGCACTGGCATTTTTTAGTCCAAATGGCATGACTCGATAGTAACAGGTTCCCCATGGAGTGATGAACGTAGTCTTCTCTCGTTCTGCCTCGGCCATCTTTATCTAATTATATCCAGAGAATCCATCCATAAAAGAAACCATCCCGTGCTTAGCAGTGTTATCGACCAAGATGTCAATGTGTGACAGTGGGAAATCGTCCTTCAGGCTCACCTTGTTCAAATTTTGAAAATCAATACACATGCAGACCTTTCCGTCCTTCTTCAGCACCGACACAATATTGGCTAGCCGCTGTGGGTACTTGGATACCATGAGGAACCTTGCATCATACTAATTGATGACCTCATCCTTGACTTTCAGCATCCACTCGGGTTGGAGACGTCTCAGCTTCTGTTTAACCGACTTCATATCAGTGTAGAGAGGCAACTCATGCTCAACCAAATTAGTGTCCAGACTAGGCATGTCCTCATAGGACCAGGCAAAAACATCTTGGTATGACCAAAGTAAGTCGATCATGCTTTTCCTTTCTTCAGGAGACAACGACGTTCTGATTTTGGTTATTCTGGGAATCTCCTCAGTTCCTAAATTGATGTCTTCAATTTCCTCGACAATGGGGGTAGGGCCATGCTCAAAGTCGGCGAACCGATCAAGGAGCTCATTGGAGAGCTCCTCCAAAGGACTATCCTCGTCTAGACTCATAACACCTATCTCTTCTTGTATTTCTATAGGGAAGGGGTCAATTTTACATGGGTCGGTTATTTCGATTAAGGCATCCTTTTGTGGGACTTTTTCTAGAATTTTAAATGACGATATTTTTGGACTTTAGATTTTTTCAATGTTATTGGGATTTTATATTTTTTCTATGTTTTTGAGATTTTTTTTTTCTTCGGAGACGGACCCTTGGCAAGACGGGTTGCTATATATAAGGTATTGCCTGGCAAGGGCTTATCTCACTTTTTATAGGTTGTTTTTTTTAGGGAAACAAGTGTCAAACTTTAGGCCACTCCAAGCTTCCAGAGTTTGGGGCAAAGATGCCTAGTTGCGTACCCAAGGGGCTGCTCCTTTACTTGTTGGGATGGTGGGTGCTGACGGATATGGCTTATTGGGGTCAGCCTCCATCATATTGATCCCCAATTCGTCCAAGACGATGTCCTCAAATGTTAATACCATTTTGTGGTGATTTACCACAGGGGTGTTTGTTCAGGTACTGGCCGTCGTTCCTCGAAGAGGGACAACGTAGCCAAATCTATTTTCAGGTTGGGAAGGGAGATCTGAGGATTGGTGGGATGGACAGGGTCTATGGGTTTGTGTGGGGTTAAATGGGTTACCCCATTTCGATCGATCTTTATGACCCCAACGCTGACAAAGGATTCCCTGATGTGCGGCCTAGGGCGAGGTTTCTCTTCTATGTTGATTCCTCGAGCTCTTGCAGCTGTGGCGACCCTAGCTTTCTCTTTGGCCTCTCGGACCTCTTCCTCTGTGGGCTTGTATCCTAGCCCAAATCGGACCTTCTTTCCCTTGGCAACGACTGGCTCTCTTCTGCCCTGCAATCTGGGCCCTAGCCCTTTGCCTTTCTGATAGCCCCACTTCTGGAGCATGGCCACCGCTGCTTCCATTTCACCACCGATTGTTGAAGCGATGTTCCTAGGAGGTTCTAGGCCTACCACTGACATCTCATATTCAAAACTGTGCAGGTCAGTGTCTTCCTCAGTATGTGGCACCTCCACTACCTTAAGATTTTCAATGTTGTGGGTGGCCTTGTCTTTCTCATCGTGCCCTTCACCAATGATGGTGATCACCTTCTGTCCTTATATGAATTTCAATTTTTGATGGACGGTAGAAGGTATTGCCCTAACCTCATGCAACCATGGGCGTCCTATTAGTAGATTAAAAGAGGAATTGATATCCATCACTTAGAATGGTATGGAAAAGGTCATGGGCCCAATTACGAGCTCAAGGTCAACTTCTCCCATGATCTCCTGCCTCGTGTTATCAAAATCCTGAGCACTCATCCTTGTTGGCCTCAACATGCAGGGGTCCACCCAAATTTTAGTGGCAGTTCTCAATGGGCACAAGTTCAATGCAGATCCATTGTTAATTAAAATCAAGGGGATTATCATGTTCCCAAATTCAACAGTGATGTTGAGAGATTTAGAATGACTATTTCCCTCCTCCGGCAGATCTGCATCCGAAAATGAAATGGCATTGGGTGCCACCACTTGTCTAATTATTTGTCCAACCTCGTCTGGGCTCACCTGTTGGGACACATGCGCATTCTTTAACACCCCTATTAATGCGTGGAAATGGAGTGGGGACATCATCAATAGATCCCATATAGTTATATGGGCAGACATTCTTCTCAGCTGAGTTTTCAGTATATGTTCTTGACTCATCTTCTCGAAGGAGTTCACTGCGCTGTCTTTCTTTCCTTCGGGTTGGATTTGTGTTGCTATTGTTGTTGCCTCAAGATGTTTCGAGATTCTTCCCTATATGGTAACGAAGTCCACTGCCCCCTCCCTGTTGCTGCTGCCTGCATTAGCATTGGTTTGCTCATAGCTCAGTGGGACTTGATGTGGATCATAGGTTGGTCCTGAAAGCTAGAAAGGTATGGCTGCCGGTATCTACAGTGCATGTACCGATGGCTCTGGGGTGATAAGTAAGACCAGGCTTACCTCGGTGATGGATGGGTGGGTGGAAAAATTAGGCCAAGTAGGGGTTGTGAAGCTTAACGTTGTTTGTACGGGGGTAATGGGGTGGGCGTAGGCCATTAGTACTTGATGGGTGCGGGCGGAGGATTGGGGGTTTGATGGGTTATGGGGTAATTTAAGGGGGTGGTGGAATATGGTTGATACACATTTATTTGTACATAGTTGATGGGGGTGGGTGATGGAAAATAGGCCCTAAGATCTAGGGGTAGGAAAATAATCTGCCAGATTTAGGGGCTCAATCACCCCAATGGTTCTATCTTCTTGGTCTTGCTGCCTTGGGACCATAAAATTTCCTCTGTTACTGATGTGATCAGAGGGGTTAAATTCATACTCTTCCTCAATTTCCTCTACCATCCCTATGGTGGGTCTGAGACCTGCTATTCCGATAGGGTGTGGTGGCAAAGGCACCTGGTGAATATTCGCATGCTGGTTTTCTTGGGTGGATGCAGGGGGAATGATCTTCCCAGCATCGATTAAATCTTAGATCACGTGCTTCAATGGGAAGCAGCGATCAGTCGGGTGACCCTGGCCCTGGTGGAAATTACAATGAGTATTCGGGTCAAAGTTATATGGAATTGGATTGGGAGGTCATGGTTGGAGAATAGTTAGTAAACCCTTTTCAATTAATAATGGCAAAAGTACACTCAAGGATTGCCCTAAGGGTTTAAAGACTCGATCATAACGGGCTCTCCTCTCTGGGGTCATTTGCATTCCTTGTCCATTCCCTGCTCTCTGTATCGACCCTAGCCTGATGGGAGCTGGTTATGGTGCCTTAAACTGAAAGGGGACTACATTGTTATTGGGCCTGGTATTGATCACATTCTGCACATCCGCCCCTGCTCTGCTGTCATTTCTTTGTTCGGCAAACCTTCTAACCCCGCTAGGTCTCCCTGAAGCATTCTTATTCAATCGCCCTTCTCTAATTGTGTCCTCACAGCGGTTGATGTTCTTTACCAAGTCAGCAAAACTAGACTGCTGCTGGTATACAGGAAAATTAGAAATCACCGACAGAGTGTTCTTTGAAATCATCTCTATCTGCTCATTGTCTGGTATTCTATTCCTGACTTGAGCTGCCAGTGCTCTCCAATGCCCCAAATAGTCGCCGAAGGTCTCGTTGGGATTCTGTTTCAAATGGGCCAAATCAGACTTGTGCGGTTCAATATCAGTATTGTAGGCATACTATTCCTAGAACAAAGGCGTCAAATCCTTCCATGTCTTCATCATGGATGGTTCAAGAGATGTGAACCACCTCAGAGCCGGATCGATCAAACTTTTCTGAAAGACTTTTATTAGCAGTCTCTCATCCCCCCTGTACTGGCACATGTCCCCACAATAGGACTTGAGGTGTGCAATCGGGTTGCCCATGCCATTGTACTTGTCAAATAATGGCATTTTAAATTTGGGGGGCAGGGGGACCTCGGCAAACAGACACAAATCCGTGAAATCTGTGGCGTGGATTTCATCACCACCCATCTTTAACAATTTTTTTTGGATCTTGTCTAGTTGCTCCCTTAACTATTTTGATTCTTTGGACATGGGGGTCATTTTTTCAATTATTAGCCTGAACTCACTTTGGATTGCCAGGGGTGGGGTAATTATAGATAGAGGATTGACATTGGTCACTGCCCGGCATAGGCCCCACTGTTTCTGATATCGTCCTCCTCATACTGCTAGTCTACATAAGGTGTGGTGAGAACAAGATTTTCATGTTGATGTATGGACTGGATGTGGGTTGGGTGAGCCCCTTGGGTGTAAGGGAAGTGTTGTGGGGTGATGGGGTGAGTGGTAGTTTGGTTTAGGGGTGGGGCCTAATGAGGCCATTGGACATGAGGGAAGGTTTGGAGATGGTCTTGGGGTATGGGGCCATGAGAAAATTGGGTTTGAGGTATGGCATGGGTTTGACCTGGTCGTGAAGGTTGGGGGTGGGTGAAATTTTAGGGGTATTGTGGAGGGTATGAGTATGGGGCTTGGGCCATGGGCCCGGGGTAGCTTTGGGCCACAAGGCCTTGATCAGGTTGGGTTTGGGTAAAAGGCATGGGATTTGGGGGATCTTGGCCTATTAGGCCTTGATGGGTATGGCCCATTGGGCTTTGGAGGGCTTCGGCCATGGGCCATTGATGGGTATGGTCCTGGGCCAGATGGGTCTGGGCTATGGACCCTTAGGGTATGTGGGCCTGGCATACTAGGTTTTCAAGGGTATGGGCCAGGGGCCATTGGTGGGTATGGGCCATGGGCCCTTGGAGGGTTTGGGCTTAGGCCAAATCGGTTTGGCCCATGGGCCCTAGACGGGTTTGGGCCACGGGCCCTTGGGTAAGGGTTTGGGCAATGGGCCCTTGGGGTATGTGGGCCTGGCCCACTAGGTTTTGAGGGGTATGTTCCGTGGGCCATTGGTGGGTATGGGCCATGGGCCCTTAGAGGGTTTGGGCTTGGGTCAAATGGGTTTGGGCCATGGGCCCTTGGGTAAGTGTTTGGGCAACAGGCCCTTAGGGTATGTGGGCCTGGTGTTAAGACCTGAAAAGTACCACTTTTCACCCCTTAACTTAGCCTTTGATTAGACCCTTAGCCATCTAATAAATGCTTGTTAAGTGTTTTCTGTAGGTAATAAACAGTAGGGCAATAAGGCCATGAATCCTGCTAAGGACCCTGTTTTGGCACCAGAAGTCTCTCAGAAGAATGAACCATGAATCCAGACCATAGAAGAGCCTTGCGCAGCTGACAAAGCTCCAAAGGAATCAGAAAAATACACTTCGCGCAGTCCTCGCGAAGTCCCAAGACTTCACAAACAAGTTCTCGTGCAGTAGAGTGACAGAAGAGCTTCAGAGGCCTTAAGTCGCGCAGCTCTCACGAAGTATAGAAGTTAAAGGTCATGCAGCTCCCGCACAGTTCAAGAAGACCCCTCTCACCCTCGTGCGGTTCGCTCAGAACAGCTGAGGAGAGAGAGCTTCAGAATCTTACCTCGCACAGCTGTCGCGCAGTCGCAGCGGGATGCAAATATCAAGAGAACCTATCGCGCAGTTCAGAAAAGCCTCAATGCCTCACGAGGATCCTCGCGAAGATCCATGAAGAAGTGAACTTATCGCATAGTTCTCGCGCTGTTCAGAAAGAAAGCAGCCTCGCGAAAGCCAGAATTAGCCTCGCGAAGTGAAGAGGAAAGCTCGCGTAGTTCCCGCGCTATTCACAAATTATCAATCCAACTGCGCGAAGCCCAACCCAGCGAGAGCTTAACTGTCTACCTCGTGACTGCTCAAAGCATCAAGAAGCTGCAACCATGTGACATCTGAAGCTTTAATGTTAAACTCAACCACACGAAGACTAGATCTACGACGCGACAAGTCTGGGAATCGACTGCAACCTGGCGAAGCTCTGAACTCCAACTTCCAACATTTTGCAAAGGACTTTCTGGGGATTTCCAAGGATTAGGGCATGCACTTCCACGCTCAAATCTCCGTGCATGCGCCCCGAGGCATCCAAGGATCATTAATGTGCCATGTGGCATCGCTAAAATTAGGGTTTCCTAACCCTAATGTGCCGCCACAACCACTGCTATATAAACCTAAGCCTGGTTTAGGTTTACAGATCGATCTTTCTTTTGGGAATTCTTTAGACTTTTTGATCTGAGATCGTCTTCTTTTCTGTTTCTCTGTAGCTGTAAGTAGTTTTCCTTTTTCTTTTTCTTCTCTCCATGGCTCAGCACTTGTTGGCCATGCCTTTGTATGTCTATTGAGATTAGATTAATGGAGTTTGTGTAATAGGATTTATACTTTTATGGGATTTGTGTATTTGTGAGCTGTTCTGTGCAAGGCTGCTGCCTTATGATCCGCCATTGCTTTTACTATGTTTCAAAGCAAAGGAGGATTGATTCTAAGGACTCATTCAGATCCAAGTGACCTGTGTGTTTGGGCTATCATGGTCTTTTACAGCCTTAGCCCCACCACAGGACCCACTAGATCTGAAATCCCCATGGGAGCCTGAGCTGGTAGCCTTTTGACCATGGTGGAAGCAGCAATTACCTTATTTTGTCATTGGCTCCGTGGGGAGGATAGCCTCTGGGATAGTCTGTGACCAATTAAGTGGACAGGCTATAGCCTTAGGGTGAATCCAACCCGCCGATCCAAGATGGATCCTTCTTCCCCGAGCCTGAGCTGTTAAGCCTAGTAGGAGATTGTGCAGAGGCAGACTCCCCATATATTTGTATAGACCCGCCATCAGATGTTAGATCTGATATGGTTAGGGAGATTGTAGGCTTATGACTGGACCATTGCAGCCCCACTCAAGGCTATCTTAGAATACTTAGAATAAGTGACCTTAAACTCCCCTCCTTTTAGGACTACCAGATCTGTAGTCAGATCTGGAGGGACTACTAGAGATGGCACCTTTGGAGCTGTAGATCACCTTTCCCTGTGGGACAAACTCTTACTTATCAAAACTTGCTACATATGGACCCTGTATCTTGCAGGTCTAGGATTTCTCAGTTGTGCTGATTCCATCTCCTGTTTGACTCTTTCTTTGATTTTAAATTGTTTTTACCACCAACACATAAAACAAGCACACTGGAAAACCAACAAGTTTTTGGCGCCGTTGCCGGGGAAAGATGATCTATTAGTAGACCCTTAGTTTTTGAATTCTTAGTATTCTTTGTAGCTGTGAATAATTGATACTGCTGATGTAATTTTGAATCTTTCTTGCAGATCTAGACAGTTGCAGAGAAGGAGAGTGGACTGCATTTGGAGCTTAGCTACCTCTGTTTGCAAATTTTCTAACCTTTAAAACTTTGTCTATTTCTCTTACAATTTCCATATCAATATTTAGGATAGTTTTAAATTTATGTTCTCTTAAATAACTGTAAATGTGTTAGATAAATTCTTTGAGTCAAGTGCAATGTGCCTGCAAGGAGTTGTCCCTGCTAGTGGTGTGTTTGCATGCTAGGTAGGAGATCTCTTAGTCCTACTTTAGAGCCTTTCAACCCTGAGATAGAAAGGGGTAGAAGACTTAGAAGGAACAGGCACACCACAGTAGAGCCCCCAATTGAATCTGAGACAATACTCATGGGTGAAGAACAACCCAGAACTCTCAAGGAGTTGAATGCTCCGGATGACTATAACTCTCCATTCAGCATTCAATTCCCTGATGTTCAAGGGAATTATGAGATTAAAACTTCAATCATCCAGATGCTGCCCTCTTTCCATGGGCTCAGCAAGGAGGATCCTTATAAGCATATTGATCAATTTTGGCCCCACCCACGTTTAATATTATTTGGTTTGGGACACAGGCTACTAGGCTCAGGCCCTTTCCCTTCTCTCTAAAGGATAGGGCTAGTACCTGGTTGGCTACTCTTCCCAACAATGGCATCACTACATGGAAA
This sequence comes from Chloranthus sessilifolius, assembly GCA_021018995.1. Classification (NCBI taxonomy): domain Eukaryota; kingdom Viridiplantae; phylum Streptophyta; class Magnoliopsida; order Chloranthales; family Chloranthaceae; genus Chloranthus; species Chloranthus sessilifolius. The sequence goes on from CM037586.1 coordinate 64,822,271, forward strand.
GACCTGCAGACCAAGTTCCTGACAAAGTTCTTCCCTGAGACCAAAACTAGCCAGTTGAGGAAGGAGATTCTTGCTTTTGCTCAATCCCCAACTGAGGATTTTAATCAAGCCTGGGATAGGTTTAAGGAAATGCTCAAACAATGCCCCCACCACAAGATCCCAGACTGGCAGCTTGTACAAAGCTTCTACAATGGGATTGATGAGAAAAATAGAGATATGGTTGATGCCTCTTGTGGTGGAACCTACATGCACAAGACTGCGGATGAGGCATGGGAATTGTTTGAAGTAATCAGTGAAAATGCTTTTCAAAAGCTATCCCTGGCAAGAACTAGTCAGGAGTCTGAGTCAAAAGTGGGGCCTGCTGCATCGACAAGAGGAAAAGTTTATGAGGTGTCAGGGAACAATGACCCGCAGCTGCAGATGGCAAACCTCTCTATAAAGTTTGATAAATTACTGACTGTGATGCAACCCAGAAGGACTGCTCAAGTGGTGGAGGCATGTCTGATATGCCAGTCCCCACAGCACACAGTGGAGGAATGTCCATCTGTAGGGCAATATCCCAAATTGGTATTGGAACATGCTGCTGCTACGCAATCTTTTGGCCAGCAACAATCCGGTGGCTACAACAGACAGCCATATGGATACCAGCACCAAAATGCTGGTTACCAATGGAGAGACCACCCAAATCTGAGGTGGAGGCAAGACAACTATATGCAGCCCCAACAGATGTTGGCCTTGCCCCAAAGGCCACAGCAGCAGTTCAATCAGGGATATGCCCCTAGGTCTAGTTTCCAACACCAGTAGCAGCCCCACCAGCAACAAAATCAATTGGTTTTACCCCCATCTCAACCCAGAAATACTTCTTTCGAGGACAAGGTCTTGATCTCACTGCAAAACCTGGGGTCCGTGGCTCAGACTGTGAGTTCTCATGGTCAGAGCATAAAGAAGATGGAAGAGCAGATTGGCCAGCTAGCAAATGCCTTAGCTAGGAGAGATGAGGAGAGGTTGGCCTGCCAGCCGGTTGCTAACCCTAAGGGTCAGTTTTTAATTGAAGAAGCTTCCTCAAGTTTTGAGGAAACCAATGCTGTCACTACCCAAAGGTTTGGCAGGCTGATAGACAACCAGGTGGGTAACAGACCAGCAGGGGCCATTTCCACAGATTATTCGAATGAGTGCGATGAGGATGTTGTTGGAACACAGAACCAAGAATTGCCTGCCACCCTGCAGCAGGAGAAAAATAAAGAGGCTATAGTTGAGCCTCAGCAGGAAGGAAAACAAGAAAAAAGAAAAAAATAGAAGTTTAGTCATGGGCTAGCAGCTGAGGAACCAACAGTACCTCAGTTGCCATTCCCTCAAGCTTTGGGTGTTCCTGTCCCTTTTGAGAAAGGGAATGCCCAAATGGAGGAAATGATGGAGACCTTCAGGCAGGAGAAAATCAATTTGCCCCTGCTTGAGGCAATTAAACAGGTCCCAGCCTATGCAAAGTTCCTGAAAGACCTTTGTACCCAAAAGAGAAAAGCTCGAGGCCATGTGTCCAAAAGAGTCTTTCCAACTGATACGGTGAATTCTATATTTAACATATCAATGCCTGAGAAGTTGCAAGATCCAGGGATACCCACTATTCCCTGCATCATTGGAGACCATACAATCGGGAAGGCCCTTTTAGACCTTGGAGCCAGTGTTAACCTGCTGCCATACAGTGTATATCTACAGCTAGGTTTGGGGGAGTTGAAACCTACCCCCATTGTGCTAATGATGGTGGGTAGATCTGAGAGGAGGCCTATGGGAATGATTGAGGATGTCTTGGTAGGGGTAGATAAATTCTTTTACCCTGCTGACTTCCTAGTTTTGGACATGGGTTGCAGCAAAAGTACTAATCCCATACCTGTTATCTTGGGCAGGCCATTCTTGGCCACTGCCAATGCATGCATTCAGTGCAGGTCTGGAGTCATGGAGGTAACTTTTAGGCATATGAAAGTTGAGCTGAATGTGTACAACAGTGCAAAGTACCCTCAAGAGGACAATGAGGAGAGCTTAGCAGTGGATGTACTAGAAGAAATTGTGGATGAAGAATTGCCCACTCTGCTGGAGTGGAGCAACACTGTCAGGAATTTAGTTAAAGTCTGGGATATGGTGGAGGAAGAGAGCCCAGCTGTGATAACAAAAGACATGACCACATTGAAGTCTTCTGTGGGCTCAGTGCAACATTCCATTTGGAAACCTACATTGCTGCCTCTTCCTCCAACCACCAATGCCCCAATTTTGCCATCCACACACCAAGCCCCTGATCTGGAACTCAAGAAGCTTCCAGAAATGTTAAAATATGCCTTCCTTGAGAAAGGTGATAAGCTTCCTGTGATTATCTCTTCCTCCCTTACCAATGAGCAGGAAGAGGAATTACTAACAGTTTTGAGGAAGCACAAGAAGGCAATTGGCTGGACCATTGCCGATCTGGGAGGAATAGATGCATCAATCTGCATGCACAGGATTCATCTTGAGGAGGGAGCATTACCCTCCAGGGAAATGCAGAGGAAGTTAAATCCTCACATGCAGGAAGTGGTCCTCAAGGAGATCATTAAATTGCTAGATGCAGGGGTGATTTACCCCATCTCTGATTCTAACTGGGTGGCACCTATCCAAGTGGTGCCCAAGAAATCTGGCATAACAGTTATTAAAACCGAATCTGGAGAGTTGAGACCAGCCAGGGAGACCACTGGCTGGAGAGTGTGCATTGATTATAGAAAGCTCAACTCTAAGACCAGAAAGGACCATTTCCCTCTCCCTTTCATTGGTCAAATTTTGGACAAATTGGCTGGAAAAGCTTTTTACTATTTTCTTGATGGGTACTCAGGGTACAACTAGATCCCTGTGCATCCTCAAGACCAAGAGAAAACCACCTTTACCTGTCCTTTTGGCTCCTTTGGTTACAGAAGGATGCCTTCTGGGCTGTGCCAAAATGTATGCCATATTCTCTAATATGATTGACAAGTTTTTGGAGATTTTTATGGATGATTTTTCTGTCTATGGGGAGAGTTTTGGCCAATGTCTACAACACCTTAGCCTAGTTCTGCAAAGATGTGAGGAGACCAATCTGGTCTTAAGCTGAGAAAAGAGCCACTTCATGGTAACACAAGGCATTGTGTTGGGCCATGTAGTCTCTAAAGAAGGGCTTGAAGTAGACAAGGCCAAATTTGACCTCATTGCCAATCTGCCCCCTCCAAAAACAGTCAAGCAAATCAAATCTTTTCCTTGGGCATGCAGGATTCTACAGGAGGTTCATTAAGGACTTCAATAAAATTGCCAAGCCATTATGCCACCTGCTCTGCCAGGATGTGCCTTTCTACTTCTCGGCTGAATGTCTAAAGGCTTTTGAGACTTTGAAAGTTTGCCTTACCTCTGCCCCTGTACTCTAAACACCAGACTATACCCTGCCCTTTGAATTAATGTGTGATGCATCAGATTTGGCAATAGGTGCTGTCTTGGGCCAAAGAAAGGATAAGCTGCCTGTGGTCATTGCTTATGTCAGCAAGTCACTGGCTGAAGCTCAGCTGAATTATACCACAATTGAGAAAGAGCTTTTGGCAGTGGTGTATGCTGTGGACAAGTTTAGATCCTACCTGCTGGGATCTAAAACTGTAATCTTCACTGACCACTCAGCATTGAAGTACCTATTGTCCAAGAAAGATGCTAAGCCCAGGTTGATTAGATGGATACTCCTACTGCAGGAGTTTGACATCAAAATCAAGGACAAAATGGGTGTGGAAAATGTGGTGGCTGACCACTTGTCCAGAATTGTGTTGGAGAAATGTCTTGATGGTCCTACAAATGATGCCTTCCCGGATGAGCAACTATTTGCAATCCAATCCTTGGTCCCCTGGTTTGCTCACATTGTGAATTATCTTGTTATAGGAGAGATTCCTGCCCACTGGACCAAAATGGACAAAGACCTATTTTTCTCACAGGTCAAATATTTTTTCTGGGAGGAACCTTGCCTATACAAGTACTGTGCAGACCAAATCATCCGAAGATGTGTTCTCGAAAGTGATGTCCCCAGCATTCTGGCTATGTGCCATGAAAATGCCCGTGGAGGCCACTTTAGTGGAAGAAAAATAGCTGATAAGGTCCTGCAGTGTGGGTTTTATTGGCCTTCTTTATTCAAAGATGCACATACACACTGCAAGGCATGTGAGAGATGTAAAAAATTAGGAGGGTTGTCCAAAAGAAATTCAATGCCTTTACAGCCCATCCTTGTTGTAGAACTGTTTGATGTATGGGGTATAGACTTCATGGGCCCTTTTCCTCCTTCTAATGGTTACCAGTTCATCTTAGTGGCAGTGGATTATGTTTCCAAATGGGTGGAAGCCATTGTCACAAGAACCAATGACAACCAGGTGGTCCTCAAATTTGTAAGGTAGAACATTTTTTCAAGATTTGGAACCCCTAGAGCTATTATCAGTGACGGGGGTAGCCATTTCTACAACAGGAATTTTGAAAGCTTGCTCAAGAAATATTCTGTGACCCATAGGATTGCTACTCCCTACCACCCACAGACAAGTGGGCAAGTTGAAATTTCCAATAGAGAGATTAAGCACATCCTTGAGAAAACAGTAAGGACTGATAGGAGAGATTGGGCTGACAAGCTCAATGATGCACTGTGGGCTTATAGGGCTGCCCATAAGACCCCCATTGGTATGTCCCCATTCAGACTGGTCTATGGCAAGGCTTGCCATCTCCCAGTAGAGTTAGAACACAAGGCCTATTGGGCCATTAAAAACTTAAATATGAACCTAACTTCTGCTGGTCATCACAGGTCCCTGCAGCTGTCTGAATTGGACGAACTGAGGATGGATGCCTATGCCAATGCCAGGATCTACAAGGAACGGTCCAAAGCTTTCTTTGATAAGGGCTTACTGAGAAAGAGCTTCATCCTTGGTGGCAAGGTTTGGTTATTTAACTCCAGACTAAAATTCTTTCCTGGCAAACTAAAATCCCGATGGGAAGGTCCCTATATTGTTATAAATGTTTCCCCATCTGGTGCTGTGGAAGTCAAGGATCCCAAATCTGGGCGGACCTTGAAAGTGAATGGTCAGAGACTTAAGCCTTGTCTCGAAAAACCTGCCGATCCTATAAAGACTATTCACTTTCAAGGGACCCCTTCATCTACATGACCCACAGTTGTGTCCATGTTGTACTATACTGCTTTAGTTTCTTCAATAGTTTTTAGAAAACTGTAGTGTCTCGATGGGGCGATGCATGGGGTTGGTATGATTACTTCTTCTTCTGCGATTTACTGATTTTTTTAATTTAATGCTGAACTGCATGAATTGCTCCCTGTTTGGTACTAAGCCTCGCGCATTCCAATTTGAGATTTGGGAAACTCTCACGCACTACAAGCTACAACATTCATCATCGTGAGATTTTGTTCCTATCTCGCGACCCCCTTGCCCAGCTACGTGAGTCAAATGCAGTTGTCATTTCCCACCCTGATTACTGGGACTTGTCACTTCCCAACTCATTCTCAAGTAATTACGGCGACTTGGATGTTATTCCACCGTTTCATCTTCCACCATCCTTGTCTTTAACTACACAAGGAACTCCCTTTCATATTCATCTCATCCTTTCTCCTCTCACCCTTGCGGTCCTTCCCTAGTCCTAACAATGGCAGATGACAAGCCTAATGCGCTGCCTAACAAGTTTTACTCGATGTGGTTGGAACCGCCCCCACCTAAAGAGTCGAACCCCCTACAACCCCTCTGGGATGAATACGAGGAGGTTCAGCAAATCCTGGCTAAGGAGGAGGAGGAAAAGCTCCAGCCACAGAAGAAAAAGCAAAAGATAGAACCATCCCCATCCCCTGCCCCCTCCACTCCACCCCCTCCACCACCTTCTCAGCCCCCCAATCCTTGATCCCTCTCTCCTTTCTTCTTTCTTTCTTGCTATTTCTTTTTATTTTGCCCTTCATAAATCTGCTGCACAACCACCTTTGAACCAGTGAGGACACTGCTCCTCATAGGTTTGGGGGTGTGGCAGGCAGATCCTGCCAATGGAATAGTTAACCTAAGTGTAGCATAATCATGTGAGTAATATGGAAATGGAACCATGTTCACTGGAGAATCAAAAAAATAATGAAATTTAAAATTTTTCCAGACTTTAGACAGTATAAACTTTTAAAATTTCACATCTCCATGATGAGATCACCAAGGACACTCACTTATATTAGCACTTAGTGAATCATTAGAGAGAGAAAAAGGTAAGTACATACTTAAGAATTCAAAGGAAAACCATAACCAGTGAGATTTGGGCCCATACAAAAAATTTTCTTTGAGGAGTGACTAAGGCAATTTCTTTCTAGCTCTAAGAACTGGCTGAGTCACTGTGCTCATTAGAAGTTAGGCAACTCTAAGTTGAAACAATTGACAACACTCATGAGACTTAGGAAAGGATCAAGGCCTTCTCTTGGACAGTTTGAGCCTAAATAGACCAACCTTAAGCAACTGCCCTTGTCCATACCCCCTTTGAGCCTTAAATCCTAAATTTCTTCAAAAATACACCTGAGTACTTGCACTTGAACCTATGTATCTGATTTAATCTTACCCTCACTCTGAGAATTCAGAAGGTAAAGGAACAAGAGTTGAAGATGGACTAGCTATGGTCAACATTAGGTGAAGAAAGAAGAAGTACCTTAAAGTCTGGCAGTATGGTAACTGAGAAAATGGTGACACTTCAGAAAAGCAAAAACAAAATAAACAGAAGAAAAATGAATAAAAAAGAAACAAAAACAATAATGAAGAGGAGTAAGAGAGGAGTCAAGAGAGAACTTTCATTGGAAAAATTGAAATCAAGAAGAGATCACTTCAAATCGAAGACCTAAAAAAAGATGAAAGGAGCTGAATTAAAGAAGGTGAAGTCATGAATCACCTCCTTCACCTACTGATTTCTCAATTTTGAACCCCTTTTCAACCTCCCATTCTTTTTAACCCCACTCCATAAGCCACATCACAGCCCAGTTAAAGCCCTTGTGATCCAAAGTTGAGTGAGCTGTCATGTGGAGACAGAGAGTTGTTCAATCTATGGTGAGGATCAGTCAATGATGCCAGAACTTCAGAGCTATGCCTATGCTCATGCTTACAGACTCATTTGGGGGATGTAACTGCTCTTGAGCTTGAGATAAAATGAAACCCTCAACAGTTCTTTATGAGAGTATGCCCTGAAGAGTTTTGGGTCTGATATTGAATGCATTAAGCATGACCTATAACCTAATTTTTTATCCAGTGATGAGCACAATGCTGACACACATGTGAATGGTTCCTTAGTGTAAACTGATTGGAAATGCTGTGCTTTCATGAGAAGCTTATACTGTTTAAATTTCTGAGCAGCCAATGTGTTTGAATTTCTTATATTTTTAATGGTTCAAAGGTGAACTAACTCTGCTCCTTGACTGCTCATCTGATAAATTGCACTTTTGTTAACTGCTTCATTGAGAAGTTTGTGGGTGTCTTCACTGAAAACCCTCAGGAGACTTCACTCCTCCACTAGGGATCACCTAGGGGTTTAAAAGGCTTGGTACATATGCTAAATGTATCCGTGCTCCCTACGAAACTGGCATTTAAATTCTATAGTTGATTTAGTGTAGCCTTGCTAAAGGACTAGCAAAGATTAGGTTTGGGGGTGTGTTAAGACTTGAAAAGTACCACTTTTCAACCCTTAAATTAGCCTTTGATTAGACCCTTAGCCATCTAATAAATGCTTGTTAAGTATTTTCTGTAGGTAATAAACAGCAGGGCAATAAGGCCATGAATCCTGCTAAGGAGCCTGTTTTGGCACCAGAAGTCTCTCAGAAGAATGAACCATGAATCCAGACCAAAGAAGAGCCTCGCGCAGCTGACAAAGCTCCAGAGGATTTAGAAAAATACACTTCGCGCAGTCCTCGTGAAATCCCTTGACAAACAAGTTCTCGCGCAGTAGAGTGACAGAAGAGCTTCAGAAGCCTTGAGTCGCGCAGCTCTCGCAAAGTATAGAAGTTAAAGGTCGCGCAGCTCCTGCGCAGTTCAAGAAGACCCCTCTCACCCTCATACGGTTTGTTCAGAATAGCTAAGGAGAGAGAGCTTCAGAATCCTACCTCGCACAGTTGTCGCGCAGTCGTCGCGGGATGCAAATATCAAGAGAACCTGTCGCGTAGTTCAGAAAAGCCTCAACGCCTCGCGAGGATCCTCATGAAGATCCATGAAGAAGTGAACTTCTCGCGTAGTTCTCGCACTGTTCAGAAAGAAAGCAGCCTCGCAAAAGCCAGAATTAGCCTCGTGAAGTGAAGAGGAAAGCTCGCACAGTTCTCGCGCTATTCACAAATTATCAATCCAGCTGCGCGAAGCCCAACCCAGCGAGAGCTTAACTGTCTACCTCGCGATAGCTCAAAGCATCAAGAAGCTGCAGCCACGGGACGTCTGAAGCTTTAATGTTAAACTCAACCACGCGAAGACTAGAGCTACAACGCGACAAGTCTGGGAATTGACTGCAACCTGGCGAAGCTCTGAACTCCAACTTCCAACATTCTGTAGAGGACTTTCTAAGGATTTCCAAGGATTAGGGCACGCACTTCCACGCTCAAATCTCTGTGCACGTGCCCCGAGGCATCCAAGGATCATTAATGTGCCATGTGGCATCGCTAAAATTAGGGTTTCCTAACCCTAATGCACCGCCATAACCACTGCTATATAAACCTAAGCCTAGTTTAGGTTTAGGGATCGATCTTTCTTTTGGGAATTCTTTAGACTTTTCGATCTGAGATCGTCTTCTTTTCTTCTTTCTCTGTAGCTATAAGTAGTTTTCCTTTTTCTTTTTCTTCTCTCCATGGCTTAGCACTTGCTGGCCATGCCTTTGTATGTCTATTGTGATTAGATTAATGGAGTTTGTGTAATAGGATTTGTAGTTTTATGGGATTTGTGTATTTGTGAGTTGTTCTGTGCAAAGCTGCTGCCTTGTGATCCGCCATTGCTTTGGCTGTGTTTCAAAGCAATGGAGGACTGATTCTAAGGACCCATTCAGATCCAAGTGACCTGTGTGTTTGGGCTATCATTGTCCTTTACAGCCTTAGCCCCACCACAGGACCCACTAGATCTGAAATCCCCATGGGAGCCTGAGCTAGTAGCCTTGTGACCATGGTGGTAGCAGAAATTAACTTGTTTTGTCTTGGGCTCCGTGGGGAGGATAGCCTCTGGGATAGTCTGTGACCATTTAAGTGGACAGGCTATAGCCTTAGGGTGAATCCAACCCGTCGATCCAAGATGGATCCTTCTTCCCCGATCCTGAGCTGTTAAGCCTGGTAGGAGATTGTGCAGAGGCAGACTTCCCATATATTTGTATAGACCCGCCATCAGATGTTAGATCTGATCTGGTTAGGGAGATTGTAGGCTTGTGACTAGACCATTGCAGCCCCACTCAAGCAATGGACAACTGGATCTAAGGTGGTACTCAACCTCTTGCTGGTTCTATGTGTCTGGGCTATCATGGTCCTATACAACCTTAGCCCCACACATAGAGCTTTAGAGGTTGAGGTTCCCTATTAATTCCTGAGCTTTTATAGCCTGGATGAAGTAGTGCCTAGAATGATTAATTTGTTTTGGCCCATCTCTGGACTGTGGTTCCCTTATGGGATAGTCTGTGACCATTTAAGTGGACAGGTTATAACCTTAAGGGATTAGATCATGGCATAGGGATGAGTTGAATTCTTCCTCCTCTTTGGTGATAATGTAGCCATTAGACAGGATTTTCATAACATCAGATCTGAATCTGAGTTACAAAAACTCCTCTAATCTAGACTCAATAACCTACTTCTCACCCTTTTATATTTATTTTCCACAATCCATCCATCTTCTCAACCCTTTCTGTAGTTAACTCATTAGGCTATCTTAGAATACTTAGAATAAGTGACCTTAAACTCCCCTCCTTTTAGGACTGCCAGATCTGTAGTTAGATCTGGAGGGACTACTAGAGATGGCTCCTTTGGAGCTGTAGATCACCTTTCCCTGTGGGACAAACTCTTACTTATCAAAACTTGCTACATATGGACCCTGTATCTTGCAGGTCTAGGATTTCTCAGTTGTGCTGATTTCATCCCCTGTTTGACTCTTTCTTTGATTTTAAATTGTTTTTACCACCAACATATAAAACAAGCACACTGGAAAACCAACAACACCTGGCCCACTGGGTTTTGAGGGGTATGGGCCATGGGCCATTGGTGGGTTTGGGCCATGGGCCCTTGGGTATGGGAGATGGGGTGTTGGGCCATTGGGCCTTGGAGTTCATGGGTGATGGGGTGTTGGGCCATTGGGCCTTGGAGATCATGGGTGGTGGGGTTTTAGGCCAATGGGCCTTGGAGATCATGGGTGATGGGGTTTTAGGCCAATGGGCCTTGGTGAATGGTGGGGTTTTGGGCCAATGGGCCTTGGTGAATGGTGAGATTTTGGGCCAATGGGCCTTGGGGCATGAGGGAGATGGGGTTTGGATGGTGTGAATTATGGGGGGTTGATGGGGGTCATGGGGGAGTGAAGCATGGAGATTGGCTAGGGTATGGGACGGGTCCATGGATGTGGGGTGTGGATGATGGGGGGTGTTTTGGGAAACCTTCCATAAGGAGTAGGCTTGGAACATTTCCTCCATCATGGTGATGGAAGGAGGATCGGATGTGGGTGGTGGGTTTAAGGGATGATTGGGTATAGATGGGGTGAATGTGGAGGGAAAATTAGGCATGGCCATGGTAAGTGATGGGATATGAGATGGATTGAAGGAATGGGGTGGGCATTGGCAAAGGGTGATGGGTTGGAGATTTTTAAGGATGATGAAGGGTAAAGTGTGGGTGTTTGGGAAAAACTAGGCATGGCCCCGATAAAAAAGGGCATGACCAGGGAAGATGGGGGGATTTGTGGTGGGTTGGATAAGGTGGAGGTGACATAAGTGAATGAGGGTGGGTCAGGCCTATATGGGGAAGATGGCAAGTGGGGCATGGATGTGGATGGAAAAAATTGGATTGGGTTTTGTATAGATGTGGATGGGAAATGTGTTGGATTGGGCATGGATATGGGAGGGAGAATGGGCATGTTTTGGGCAAAAGATGGGGAATGGGGGGGTTGATTTTGGATATTTTGGGAAGTGGTGGTTGGGAAAATGGGGGCGCCGAATGGGCCGGTAACGGTAAAGGGGGGTTGGGTGAGGAGGATGGTGGAAAAAACTTCTTTCGAATGGGAGTGGGTTAGAAAATGTGGCGGGGATGAGTCGGGATCGGCGTAAGCTGGGTCCACTACCCACAACATTCTACGGGAACGGGTTGGGTAAGGGTGCCTTGGATAAGGCCCAAAAATCCTCCTCCTTCTTCCTCTACAGGACGGCGGAGGGCAAGATGATGCCGTTGTGCTGACACCACAAACTATTTTTTTTGGGTTTTGATTTACATTTTTATTTTTTTGATTTTTGGAAAACGTTTTTGAAAAAAACAAAGGTTTTGAGGCCTTGGAATTCCCTTTTCGGGTGGCTGTCATACCCTAATTCAAGACCTGCGGCGATGACTCTGACACCCTTCGAAAGAATCGAAGGAGAACCTTCGATCTATTGAAGACACAGAAATCGAGGCAAACAACCCGATCCCCCGGAATGAGCTAAAATGAAGTTGCCCTCTTTTGACCGGCGGGAGCGTATGTTGTTTGTTTATTTCTCCAGTGTGAAAAGAAACAAAGATGGATTCAGCACATCTGAAAGAAATCAAGACCTACAAGATACATGGCCTGTTGTAGCAAGTTTTAATAAGTAAGAGTTTGTCCCACAGGGAAAAATGGTCTAAAGCTCCAAGGGAGCCATCTTTAGTAGGCCCTCAAGATCTGACTACAGATCTGGCAATCCTAAATGGAAGGGGATTTAAGGTCACTATTGTTTAAATCCTATGGTAACCTAATGCCTAAACTACAGAAATGGTCGAGAAGAATGATGGAGTGTGAGAAAATAAATATAAAAAGAGTGAGAAGTAAGCTATTAGGTACAGATCTGATGGGTTTTATAACTCAAACTCATATCTACTGCTATAGAAGTCCTATCCAATGGCTACATTATCACCACAGAGGAGAAAGGATCCAACTCACCCCTGTTCCATGATCAAATCCCTTATGGCTATAACCTATCCACTCAAATGGTCACAGACTATCCAATAGGGGAACCACAGTCCATAGATGGGTCAGAACATGTTTATCATTGTAGGCACTACTTCATCCAGGCTACCAGCTCAAGAATCCATAGGAATCTCAACCTCTAAAGTTCTGTGTGTGGGGCATAGGCCTGCATATGTGCACTAGCCTGGACACACAGGACCAGCAAGAGTTCGAGTACTTTCTTTAGATCTAGTTGTTCACTGCTTTAGAGAGACAACAGTGATCCAGTCACAAGTCTACAATCTCTATAGCCAGATTAGATGTGCCATCTGATGGTAGGTCTATACATATACAGGGGAGTCTATCTCTGCACAATCTCTCACAGGGTTACAAGCACAAGTGCAGAGAAGAAGAATCTATCTTAGATCTGTGGATTGGCGTCACCCTAGGGCTATAACCTATCCACTTAAATGGACACAGACTATCCACAGAGGCTATCCTCCTCACAAAGGTCTGAGATAGAACAAGTATATTATTGCCACCACCATGTTCACAAGGCTACCAGCTCAGGCTCCCATGGGGATTCAAATTTAGTGGATCCTGTGGTGGGGCATAGGCCTGCATATGTGCACTAGCCTAGACACACAGGTCAGGCTAGTGCACATTGTAAGCCTAGCCCCACACACAGAACTTTAGAGGTTGAGGTTCCTATGGATTCTTGAGCTGGTAGCCTGAAAGAAGGAGTGCCTACAATGATAAACTTGTTCTGACCCACCTCTGGACTGTGGTTCCCCTATTGGATAGTCTGTGACAATTTAAGTGGACAGGTTATAGCCATAAGGGATTGGATCATGGCACAGGAGTGAGTTGGATCCTTTCTCCTCTTTGGTGATAATGTAGACATTGGACAGGATTTCTATAGCAGCAAATCTGAGCCTGAGTATAAGACCCATCAGATCTGTACCTAATAGCTTACTTCTCACCCTTTTATATTTATTTTCTCACACTCCATCATTCTTCTCAACCATTTCTATAGTTTAGGCATTAGGTTACCTTAGGATTTAGAAAATAGTGACCTTAAATCCCCTTCCATTTAGGATTGCCAGATTCGTAGTCAGATCTGGAGGGCCTACTAAAGATAGCTCCCTTGGAGCTTTAGATCAACTTTCCCTGTGGGACAAACTCTTACTTATTAAAACTTGCTACAACAGGCCCTGTATCTTGCTGGTCTGTGTATTTTTAGACTTACTGCTCTGTAGTTTTCAATCCACCTTTGATTCAGTTTCACTAATACATTCTTATCACTGTTTCCAATAAAGTCAGCAGCAAGCACTTAAAATAATCTAACAAGTTTTTGGCGCCGTTGCCGGGGAATCTTGATCTATTAGTAGACCCTAGATTTTTATATTTTTTATTCTTTGGTAGCTGTACTTGAATAACTGATACTGCTGATTTACATTTAGAATTTTTCTTGCAGATCTGGACAGTAGCAGAGAAGGAAAGTTGAACTGCACTGGGAGTCTAGCTACCTCTGTTTGCACTTCTCTAACCCTCAAAAACTCAGTCTATTTCTCCTTTGAAAATTTCATAGTAGTTGATTAGGATAGTTGTAATTTTGTTAATTGCAATGTGTCTGCAAGTAGTCTTCCCTGCTGTTGGTCTCTGTGCATGTTAGGAAGGAGATCCCTCAGTCCCACATTAGAGCCTCCTAACCCTGAGATAGAAAGGGGCAGAAGACCAAGAAAGCCCAGTCACACCACAGATGAGCTCTTTACTGAAACTGAGACAGCAGTCATGGGTGAAGAGCAACCCAGAACATTGAAGGAATTGAATGCTCCTGATGATTATAATTCCCCATTCAGCATTCAATTCCTAGATGTTCAGGGAAACTAGGAGATTAAAACCTCCATCATCTAAATGCTTCCCTCTTTCCATGGGCTCAGCAAGGAAGACCCTTACAAGCACATTGACCAATTCTTGACCCTGTGCACAACATTCTCCATTGCTGGTTTGGGACCAGAGACCACTAGATTAAGGCTCTTTTCTCTCTCCCTAAAGGACATGGCCAGCACCTGGTTAGCTACTCTCCCAAACAACAACATCACTTCTTGGAAAGACCTCTAGACAAGATTTTTGACCAAATTCTTCCCAGAGACAAAAACCAGCCAGTTGAGAAAAGCAATACTAGCTTTTGCCCAATCCCCAATTGAGGATGTTAATCAAGCATGGGACATATTTAAGGAGATGCTCAAACAATGTCCCCACCACAAGATCCCTGACTGGCAGCTTGTCCAGAGCTTCTATAATGTGATTGATGAGAAAAGCAGAGACATGGTAGAAGCCTCATGTGGTGGAACTTACATGCACAAAATAGCTGATGAGACATGGGACTTGTTCAAGGTCATCAGTGAAAATGCTTTCCAAAAGATGTCCTTGTCAAGAACTGTTCAAGAGCCTTCTCCTAAAATGGGACTTGCTGAAACTTCCAAAGGAAAGATGTATGAAGTAAGTGGAAATAATGATCTGAGAATGTAGATGACCAATCTTTCTTATAAGTTTGATAAACTATTAACTGTGGTGCAACCCAGATTGGTTGCACAGGTGATGGAGGCATGTCTTGTATGCCAATCTCCACAACACACAGTGGAAGAGTGTCCATCTGCAGGGAAATATCCTGAGTATGTGATGGAATAAGCTGCTGCTGCTAAATCATTTGGCCCGCAACAATCTGTTGGCTACAACAAATAGCCATTTGGATACCAGCACCAAAATGTTGGTTACCAGTGGAGAGACCACCCAAATTTGAGGTAGAGACAAGACAATCACATGCAGCCACAACAGATGTTGGCCTTACCCCAAAGGCCACAACAGTAATTTAACCAGGGATATGCCCCAAGGTCAAATTTCTAGCATCAGCAGCTGCCCCAACAGCAAAATCAGTTGGTAGTTCTCCCACCTCAGCCTCGAAATGCTTCTTTCAAGGACCAAGTTTTGACCTCATTGTAAAGCCTTGGAGTCTTGACTCAGACTGTGACTTCTCACAGTCAAAGCATAAAGAAAATGGAAGAATAGTTAGGCCAAATATCCAATGCATTGGCCAAAAGAGAAGAGGGCAAGTTGCCAAGCCAGCCAGTGGCCAACCCTAAGGGCCAATATTCAATTGGAGAAGGCTCCTCAAGTTTTGAGGGAGTTAATTGCCTCACAACCCTAAGGTTTGACAGGCTGGTCGACAACCAGGTTGGGAAGGAACAAGGAGAGGTCATTTCCAAAGAACTTTTGAATGAAAGTGAAAGAGACTTGAGCCAAGTTGTCGCTACCTGCAAGAAGGGAAAAATAAAGAGGCTGTAGTTGAGCCTCAGTAGGAAATAAAAGATGAAAAAAGAAAAAAACAAAAGTTTAGTCATAGGCTTGCATTTGAGGAACCAGCAGTACCTCAGTTGCCATTTCCTCAAGCTTTGAGTGGCCCTGCCCCTTTTGATAAGGGGAATGCATAGATAGAGGAAATGTTGGAGACCTTTAAGCAGGTAAAAATTAATTTGCCCCTGCTTGATGCAATTAGACAGGTCCCAGCCTATGCCAAATTTCTGAAAGACCTTTGTAGCCAGAAAAGAAAAGCTAGAGGCCATTTGCCCAAAAAGGTCTTTGCAACTAATACAGTTAATTCTGTATTAAACATGATAATGCCAGAGAAGTTGCAAGACCCAGGGATACCCACTATTCCCTACATAATTAGAGACCACACAATTGGAAGGGCCCTTCTAGAACTTGGAGCCAGTGTAAACCTACTGCCATACAGTGTGTATCAGCAGCTAGGTTTGGGGGAGCTAAAACCCACCCCCATTGTGCTGTTAATGGCTGATAGGTCTTAAAGGAGACCTATGGGAGTGATTGAGGATGTCTTAGTGGGGGTAGACAAGTTCTTTTACCCTGCAGACTTCCTTGTTTTGGACATGGGCTGCAACAAGAGTACATCCCCTATACCTGTTATTTTGGGCAAACCATTCTTGGCCACTGCCAATGCTTACATTCAATGCAGGTCAGGGATCATGGAGGTAACTTTCGGATATATGAAGGTTGAACTTAATGTGTATAACAATGTAAAGTACCCTCAGCTGGACAATGAGGAAAGCTTTGCGGTGGATGTACTAGAGGAAGTAGTTGAAGAAGAATTACCCACTCTACTAGAGTGGGGTAACATTGTCACAAGTTTAACTGAAGTTTGGGACATGGTAGAGGAAGGAAGCCCAGCTGTTATGCGAGAAGACATGACCACATTGAAGTCTTCTATGGGCTTAGTGCAACATTCCATTTGGAAACCTATATTGCTGCCTCTTCCTCAAACCAATAAAGCACCAATCCTGCCATCCACCCAATAAGCCCTTGATCTGGATCTCAAGAAGTTTTCAGAAACATTAAAATATGCCTTCCTTGAGAAATGAGAAAAACTTCCTGTAATTATCTCCTCCTCTCTTACCAATGAGCAAGAGGCAGAATTACTAATAGTCTTGATGAAGCACAAAAAGGCAATTGGCTGGACCATTGCAGATCTAGGAGGGATAAATGCATCAATCTGTATGCACAGGATCCATTTAGAGGAGGGCTCAACACCCTCCAGTGAAATGAAGAGGAAATTGAATCCTCACATGCAGGAAGTGGTCCTCAAAGAAATAATTAAATTGCTAGATGCTGGGGTAATTACCCCATTTCTGATTCTGAATGGGTGGCACCCATCTAAGTGGTTCCCAAGAAATCTGGCATAATAGTCATCACTACTGAGTCTGGAGAGCTGAGACCTGTCAGGGAGATCACTGGCTGGAGGGTTTGCATAGATTATCGAAAGCTCAACTCTAAGACCAAAAAAGACCACTTCCCTCTCCCCTTCATTGATCAAATTCTGGATAAGTTGGCTGGAAAAGCTTTCTATTGCTTTCTTGATGGGTACTCAGGGTACAACCAGATCCCTGTGCACCCTCATGACCAAGAGAAAACTACATTTACTTGCCCTTTTGGCACCTTTACTTACTAAAGGATGAATTTTGGGCAGAGTAATGCCCCAGCCACCTTTCAGAGGTGTATGTATGCCATATTCTCTGATATGATTGACAAATTCTTGGAAATTTTTATGGATGATTTCTTTATATATGGGGACAGTTTTGGCCAATGTCTGCAACACCTCACCTGGTCTTGCAAAGATGTGAGGAGACCAATCTGGTCCTAAGTTGGGAAAAGAGCCACTTCATGGTAACACAAGGTATTGTGTTGGGCCATGTAGTCTCTAAAGAAGGGATTGAGGTAGATATGGCCAAAGTTGACCTCATTACAAATTTGCCCCCTCCAAGAACAGTCAAACAAATCAGATCTTTCCTTGGACATGCGGGATTCTACAAGAGGTTCATTAAAGACTTCAGTAAAATTGCAAAACCATTGTGCCACCTGCTCTGCCAGGATGTGCCCTTTAACTTTTCTACTGAATGTCTTGAGGCTTTTGAAACTTTGAAGATTTGCCTCACCTCTGCCCCTGTACTCCAAACACCTGACTACGCACTGCCCTTTAAGTTGATGTGTGATGCATCCGACTTGGCAATAGGTGCTATTTTGGGTCAAAGGAAAGATAAGCTGTCAGTGGTCATTGCCAATCTCAGCAAATCACTTGCTGAAGCTCAGCTGAATTATACCACAACTGAAAAAGAGCTTCTGGCAGTGCTTTTTGCTGTTGATAAATTTAGACCTTACCTAGTTGGGTCTAAAACTGTAATTTTCACAGACCACTCAGCATTAAAATACCTATTGTTCAAGAAAGATACTAAACCCAGGCTGATTAGATGGATACTCCTGTTACCGGAGTTTGACATTGAAATCAAGGACAAAAAAGGTGTGAAAAATGTGGTGGCTGACCACTTGTCCAGAATTGTGTTGGAAAAATGTGTTGATGATCCTACACATGATGTTTTTCTGGATGAGCAATTGTTTGCCATCCAATCCTTGGTTCCTTGGTATGCACACATTATAAATTATCTAGTTATAGGCAAGATTCCTACCCATTGGACCAAAATGAACAAAGACCTATTTTTCTCACAGGTCAAATTCTTTTTCTGAGAGGAACCTTGCTTATACAAGTACTGTATAGACCAAATCATCCAAAAATGTGTTCCAGAAAGTGATGTCCCCAGTATTCTGGCCATGTGCCATGAAAATGCCTGTGGAGGCCACTTTAGTGGAAGAAAAATAGCTGACAAAATCTTGCAGTGTGGGTTCTATTTGCCTTCTTCATTCAGAGATGCCAATACACACTGCAGGACCTGTGAAAGTTGTCAGAAATTAGGAGGGTTGTACAAAAGAAACTCAATGCCTTTGCAGCCCATCCTTGTTGTGGAATTGTTTGTTGTCTAGGGTATTGATTTTATGGGCTCCTTTCCTCCTTCAAATGATTATCATTTCATCTTAGTGGCAGTGGATTATATTTCAAAATGGGTAGAAGCTATTGCCACAAGAACCAATGATAATCAAGTTGTCCTCAAGTTTATAAAGCAGAATATCATCTCAAGATTTGGCACCCCTAGAGCCATAATCAGTGATAGGGGTAGCCATTTCTGCAACAGAAATTTCGAGAGCTTGCTCAAGAAATATTCTGTCACCCATAGAATTGCTACTCCCTACCACCCACAAACTAGTGGGCAAGTTAAAATTTCTAATAGAGAGATCAAGCACATCCTTGAGAAGACTGTGAGGACTGACAGGGAGGACTGGGCTGACAAGCTAAATGATGCATTATGGGCTTATAGGACTGCCTATAAGACTCCCATTGGTATGCCCCCATTCAGACTGGTTTATGGCAAGGCCTGTCATCTCCCAGTAGAGTTAGAACACAGGGCCTATTGGGCCATTAAAAATTTAAATCTAGACCTAACTTCTGCTGGTCATCACAGGTTGCTACAGCTGTCAGAACTGGATGAGCTGAGGATGGATGCATATGCCAATGCTCGGATCTACAAGAAAAGGTCCAAGGTTTTCTTTGACAAGGGTCTGTTGAGAAAGAGCTTCATGGCTGGTGACAAGGTTTAACTCCAAACTTAAATTTTTTCCAGGCAAACTGAAATCCAGATGGGAAGGTCCCTATATTGTCATGAGTGTTTCCCCATCTGGTGCTGTGGAAATCAAGGATCCCAAGTCTGGGAAAACCTTGATGGTGAATGTTCATAGGCTTAAGCCTTGTTTCGAAAAACCTGCTGAACCTATGGACACCATTCACTTTTAAGGGGATCCTTCATTAAACTGATCCATAGGTGTGTCAATACTGTATCATATGTACTTTGGTTTTGTTAGATTTGTCTTTCTTTTTTTTGTTAAAAATTCTCTAGGAAATTTTAGTGGCCCCACTTGAATCTGGACCTGTCTAGTCTGATTTCTTTTTGCTTGGTTTGATGATTACTACTCTTGAATTGATGGTTTTTGCTTGAATGCACAATGTTGGATGGTGATTTTTGTTGTCTATGCTTGAATGTTTGATGTTAATGTGTTTGGGGGTACCCATGGTGATGAGTCATGCCTAGGAACCAGCCACAGCATAAATGGAAATAGCAGAATGAAGAGCACATGCTCTCTGTTTAATACTTTGCTGTCGTTGGGTCCAAAAGGAGGCCTGGGAGACTCTCGCGCAATTCCCATAGAACCCTGCAATAGCTGTCGTGAGATTCAAAGTAAGCCTGGGAACCTCTCGAGCGATCCAAATAGAGCATTTGACTAGCTGTCGCGAGGTTCAAAAGGAAGCCTGGGAGACTCTCGCGCAATTCAAATTAAATACTTCACTAGCTGTCACGAGATTCAAAAGGTTGTCGCGAGATTCAAAGTGAACCTGGGAGCCTCTCACGCAGTCCAAAAGGAAGCCTGGGAGACTCTCGCGCAATTCACATAGAATTCTTCACAAGCTGTCGCATGCTCCAAGGTAAACCTGGGAGACTGCAGCGCAATCCAAGTTGAATTGCACCTTCACTAGGTTTCATTTCCAATCCCGCGACCAGATATTTCCAAAGCACGCCAAGCTTAACGAAAAGTATTTTAACCCCGTGCTTGTCTCCCTTTCTAGTACTCTCTTCCTTCTCCATCCAGTGAAACCCTAGCTTTCGGCGCTCTTCTCCCTCTCTCCTCCAGCGTCCATCCTACAACCCATCATCCACACCAAGAATCTATAGATTTGTTCCTAACGTCATCCCCATCAATTGCCCTTTGCTCAGAGATCTCATGGTGCATTGTGTGTCAGATCGAACCAAACCCTACAATTTTAGGGTAAGCACTCAGATCTTAGTCCCCCATTTTTGTTTTTGAAAGTAGAGTTTGGAATGGCCCCTAAGAGTGCACCAAAGAAAAGGGACAAGGATAAGGCCCCTGTTGAGCCCGCTTCTAAGAAGGTCAAGACTTCAACGACACTGAAAGAAGGGAAGAAAGTGGTTGAGGAGGTGGAGGAGCCAACCCCTGAGTTTTCTACACCCTCTGAGCTCATGGCTTCAATCCCCTTGGAGCCTGAGACAGCTTTCGACCTGCCCTTCTTTGAGAAGGAGCCTCTCTCTGCCCCTACCATTCAATTTATGAGCAAGGCTGGCCTGACACCCTTGATGAGAGGAATTCCAGCACTAGCCTACCCTAGGCTAGTGCAACTCTTTTACCAGCACATCAGGATCATCAAGGACAAAGATGGACAAGTAGGTCTCCTTGTGTTGATTGATGATTTTGAAATGCTAATTAGCCCCAAGGTGATTGCAGAGGTATTGGGCATCCCAGCCGTATTTGACCCTAGCTGTGGATGCCCCCCCCTGAGTGCCTCAATTGATACAATTGTAAGGGCTCTGACTAGAGGATTAAAGGCCTCAGGGGATTCTATCAGAAGAAGAGAGTTGGAGCCTGGACTACTTTTCATTGATCAGGTCCTGAGAAAGAACATCTATTGCTCAGGCCATCAACAGGAGAGGAGAGCTCCTATTGCCGATGCTGTCTACTCTTTCTCTCTGGGCCATGGATTCCATGCAGCCTGGTTAATCTTTGAAGCAATGAAGGATCTGATGGAGAAATTGGGGCAGAACAAGAAGCCACACACACTCCCCTATGCCAGAGTCATCACCAAGTTGCTTCTAAAAGGGGGCTACAAGATAGCAAAAATAGAGGAGACTACCACCCTTGCTCCTACTACTTTTGCCAAGAGGCAATGGGAAATTAGCAGAAGCCTGATGGAAGCACAGAAGAAGAAGAAAGCTGAGACTCAGGCCCCTCCCAAGCAAGCTAATAAGGAAGTTGTTCCAAGGCCTACCCCTGCTACCAAAGAGGTGGTTCCAGAGCCTATCACTAC
Source organism: Chloranthus sessilifolius (assembly GCA_021018995.1). NCBI lineage: Eukaryota > Viridiplantae > Streptophyta > Magnoliopsida > Chloranthales > Chloranthaceae > Chloranthus > Chloranthus sessilifolius. The sequence continues at coordinate 64,843,739 of CM037586.1, forward strand.
CACTGCTGCAGCAGCCCCCACTTCCCACCCACCTTTTACTCCAGTATCCCCTATCCTGACAACATCCCCTCCCATTCAACCATCAACATCTCTCCCTTCCTCCCCTACATCCCTTTCTCCAGTGATTGGTACCTTGGAGGATACCACCTCCCATGTCAGCCCCTCACCATCCCCTACCCTACCTTAATACACAGCCCCAATACCCCCATCATCTTCACATAAACCTAACAGCCCTCCACTCATTTCCTACAAGAAAAGGAAAATCACTGAGACAACCCCCACCATCTCCCAGACACCACCCATAATCCCTTTTATCCCCACTGACACACCTCCCATTGAAGAAGACACCACTCCAGCCATGGCTACTATATCCCCATTCACAGACATAGACCTCAACCTTAATTCAACCACATGATTCCAAGCCTTTATGGCCCTAGTCCTTTCCCCACCCAACCTTGTCTCCACAACCCAACCATTCTCTTTCATACCTTTCACCATTCCCTTTTTCCCTCCCCCATCACCCCCTACTCCTAGTGAGCCTACCTCATTTTCTTTCCCTCCCATGCCTTCAATACCACCTCTTATCCTACCCCCTCCAACTTTCACTGACAAACAGACCCAAACAGACCCAGAACCTGTTACCCTCCCCCAACAACTAGACTTACCCACTGATATCTCCACTCCCCTCACCTAGGACCAATCACATTTGGCTCCTTCCACTTCCTCTCTTCCCATCACACCCAAACACTCCTTTTACATCCCTCCCTACCTCACCATACTCCATGCCATGAGGGACAATCCCTACCTTAGGAGGGATGTCCTGAGGGGCATGGCCCAACTTAGGCAGTCCATTGAGACCCCCCTGCTGCAGCAGCTTAGTGAAATTGAGGAAGCCCACCGAAATCAATTACTGGGTATTTCCCTTGGGTGGACCAACATTTTGGAGGCCTATGAGAAGGCAAAGACCATGACTTCTTATCATCAGATGAATTTGGAGCTGGAGAAGACAAACACCAATGTGGAGAGGATGAAGGCCAGGATGTTTGAAAAGAGACTCAACAATGTCCAGGAGATCTTCCGACTCCAAAAGGAAATCCATTACACTGACTTCCTCAAAGCCGAAATTCAGATAGCTTCTTTGAAAGCCGCATTGGCTGCTGTCAGAACTGCAGCTCAGCAGCCCACCCCACTCTCTTTACTCATGCCTGCACCTGAGTCTAAACCTTCTTAAACTCCAGCTGCCCAGTATGAGGAGGCACCACCATATAGCCATCCTGCCAAAGGGAAGTCCCCAGTAGCCCCCCACTGAGCAAGACAAAGGAAAATCCCCTATGATCCCTCCTGAACCCAAAACCAGAAAAATAAGGGTGAGGGAACCAAAAGCTCCTACCATGAAGAAATCACCAGCCCAACCTAAGAAACCAAGGCAGCCTAAGAAAAAGACTCCAACTGAGAGCAAAGCTAAGAAAAAAAAAATCCAACTGAGAAGCAAGCACGGAAGAAAGAGGACAAAGCTGCACTTAGGAAACATACCTAAAAGATGGGCTGGGACTGGTTCACAGATTCAGATTCAGATTCCTCCTCCTCTTAAAACCTAGATTGTAGATTAGGCTTTTCTTGCCTTTGCACTTCTTTTCTTGTTAGTGAAATTACAATTGTACATATTTTTCTCAGTTAATAGAATTTTTATTTTTTTTTGGTTTTTATATATTGATTTGTGTGCATTATCTGTGTTTACTTTTTTATTCCTGACTATTACCCTGCAACTTCTCACCTTTGAACCAGTGAGGACACTGCTCCTCATGGTTTGAGGGTGTGGCAGGGTTGATTTGTCAATAGAATAGTTAATTTTAGTGCAGTAATGGTGGTGTAACTGGGATAAATAAAGTCAATTTCCACCTAACTTGCTGCAATGAGGAAATTTATGAAAAACTAAAACATTTTTGCAGACTTTATAAAACTGAAAATATTAAAATCTTGACACCACCATGAAGCTAACATCAGAAAATTTTCAGTTAATACTTAGTGAACCTAAGAGGAGAGAAACAGGTGAAAATACACCCCATGGGTTAATTTGAGGACAATACCTAGTGAGATTTGGGCCCATCATTTTCTTTTGAGGAGTGTTTTTAGCATTATTTATGCTCTGAGGACTGATTGAGTCAAGACCTTTTCACTAGAAGTTAGGCACCTTCAAATCAAAACTGATTGACAGCACTCATGACACTGAGGAAATGATCCCGGGCCATCATTTGGATAGTTTGAGCCTGAAAACCCAACCTTTCAAAACTATCCTTTGGTATACACTCTTTGAGCCTCAAAAAGTCCTATTCTTCTTTAACAAACACCAGAGTACTTGCACCTTAACCTCTTGATTGGATTCAACCTCACCCTCACTCTGAGAATTCAGAAGGTAAAGGAGGAGTTACAGACAGTGAGAGTGGTCCAACATATGGTGGAAGGTGAAGAAAAGCAACTTATGAACAACAGTGTATCAATGGTATTTGTGTGGTAGTTCATCATAAAAATCATAAAAATATTGAATAAAAATAAAAAGAGAAAAAGAAAGAGAAGTCCAGAGAAGAAAATCATCTGAAAATGGAAAATAAGAGGAGAAGCTGGCTGCTTTGATTCTGGAATATATCAAGTAAGATGAAGTTTTGCTGAAATGATGGTTGTGAAGTCATGAATCACTCCTTACCTTGCTGATTTCTTAATTTTGATTCCCTTTTTACCCCTTGATTCTTTATATCCCTCACCCATAAGCCACATTACAACCCATTTAAAAAGACCTTGTAGATCCAAAGTGAAATGAGCTGTCATGTGGAGATGAGGAGTTGCCCAATCTATGGTGAAAAGTCATGAGGATGTCAGAAATTAGAAGCTTTGCCTATGCTCATGCTTGCAGGCCCATTTGGGGTCTCAGAATCGCTTTTGAGTGCTTTTGAATATGAACACCCTCAGATTGTCAATGTTGAGAGATAGCTCTGGTGAGAATTGGGTCTGAATTTAAACCTTATTGGGGTTGTATCCAACCTGATTTTTGAATTTAAGGCAAGTTGGGTACTGATTTGTACACATTGAATTTCTAATGTAAAATGAATGGTGGTGATGCAAACACATGCTAATTTTGAGTTTTAAATGGCCTGCATTAATGATGCAGTTCCCTATAAATGTTAAAGAATGGGTGTGGAATGAAGCTTTATACATTGAAATCTGTGTTGTCATTAATTGCACTATACTTAACTGTTCTAATGGTGAAGTTTGTGGCTATCTTCACTGAAAACCCTCAGGAGACTTCACTCCTCCACTACGGATCACCTAGGGGTTTAAAAGGCTTGGTACATATGCTAAATGTACCCGTGATCCCTATGAAAGTGGCATTTAATTAGTTAAAGCTTTGCAAATGGACTAGCAAAGATTAGGTTTGGGGTGTGTTAAGACCTGAAAAGTACCACTTTTCACCCCTTAACTTAATCTCTGTGAGACCCTTAGTCATTTAGTAAGTGTGTGTTAAGCCCATCTTGAAGGTAATAAGCAGCAGCTGCAGATAAGGCCCTAACCATTCCAAGAAGCCTAATGTTGCCTCGAAAGTTCCTCAGAAGAAAGGAGGTTGGACCTAGATAGAGAATTAGCTGTAGCATAGGCACAGCAAAGTAAAAAAATGTCAAGAAATGAGCCTTGCGCAGATGTCGCAAGGTTCAAATTGAATCAGAAAGAATGCTTCGCACAGTTGTCACGGGTTTCTGAAGGCAGCACACCAACTGCTCGCGCTGTTCTCGCGCAGATGAATGATAGAAGAGCTCAGAAAGTAGACTTCATGCAGTTCTCACGAGGCTTAGTCATAAGCTCTCGCGCAGTCTCGCGTAGCTCAAGAAAGGCATCTTTAAACTTTGCGCGATTCACTGAGGATAGAAAGCTCCAGGCATTCCTGCGCGTAGCAGTCGTGTAGGGACCGTGGGATACAGACCTTCAGGGAACTGCTCGCACGATCTAGAAGCCCATGCACATTGCTTCTTCGCAAGGATCTCTGCGAGATTCACCAAGGAATGAACTGCGCGTGTAATTCTCGCGCCATTCAAATAGAAAGCTCAATCCCGCGACGACCAGAGCATTCCCGCAATGACCAAAGTATCAATCCCGTGACTGCAAGAGCTTCAAGTCAATTCAATCCCGTGATGCCAATTCTATCACGCGACAAGACCTAGAAATCCTTGCTACCTAGCGAGGCTTGAGATCTTAACTTCTCCCCACTTCTGCAGGGGCAATCTGAAAACTTCCAACAACTTGGGCACGCACTCATATGCTCCAATCTTCGTGCACACGCCCCGAGGCATCCAAGGAACAGAAATAGGCCACGATAGCATTGATAAATTAGGGTTTTCCTAGCCCTAATGCTCACACAGCTGACTGCTATATAAGCCTAAGCCTAGTTTAGGTTTAAGGGACCTCTGTACTCCTTCTTGAATCAGCTGTAGAATTCTAATAGGCTATGGTTAGGGTTTAGGTAGCTTCTTTTTCCCTTTTTCTTCTCTTTATAGTCCAGCACTTGCTGGCTATGCCTTTGTATGTTTATTTGGGACAATTTTGATGGTGTTTTATAATAGGATGTTATACTTATGTGGGATTGGTGTTTTGAGGGTTGTTCTGTACAAGGCTGATGCCTTGAGATCCTCCATTGCTATGTTGCATTGTAAGCAATGGAGGATTATTTTTAAGAATTTATTTAGATCCAAGTGACCTGTGTGTCCAGGTTAGGCACATTGCAGGCCTATGCCCCACTACAGGATCCACTAAATCTGAATCCCCATGGGAGCTTCAGCTGGTAGCCTTGTGAACATGGTGGTGGCCGCAATCTTCTTGTTCTGTCTCAGACCTCTGTGAGGAGGATCGCCTCTGTGGATAGTCTGTGACCATTCAAGTGGACAAGCTATAGTCCTAGGGTGAGGCCAATCCACAGATTTACAGATTCTTCTTTTCTGCACTTGTGCTTGTAGCCTTGTGAGATTGTGCAGAGACAGACTCCCCTGTATTTGTATAGACTCACCCTGAGGCATCCAAGGAATAGAAATGGGCCACGATAGCATTGATAAATTAGGGTTTTCCTAACCCTAATGCTCACACAGCTGACTACTATATAAGCCTAAGCCTAGTTTAGGTTTAAGGGAATTCTGTACTCCTTCTTCTTGAATAAGCTGTAGAATTCTAATAGGCTAAGGTTAGGATTTAGGCAGCTTCTTTTTCCCTTTTTCTTCTCTCCATAGTCTAGCACTTGCTGGCTATGCCTTTGTATGTTTATTTGGAATAATTTTGATGGTATTTTATAATAGGATGTTATACTTATGTGGGATTGGTGTTTTGAGGGTTGTTCTGTACAAGGCTGCTGCCTTGAGATCCTCCATTGCTATGTTGCATTGTAAGCAATGGAGGATTATTTTTAAGGATTTATTTAGATCCAAGTGCTCTGTGTGTCCAGGTTAGGCACATTGCAGGCCTATGCCCCACTACAGGATCTACTAAATCTGAATCCCCATGGTAGCTTGAGCTGGTAGCCTTGTGAACATGGTGGTGGCCGCAATCTTCTTGTTCTGTCTCAGACCTCTGTGAGGAGGATCGCCTCTCCGGATAGTCTGTGACCATTCAAGTGGACAGGCTATAGTCCTAGGGTGAGGCCAATCCACAGATTTACAGATTCTTCTTTTCTGCACTTGTGCTTGTAGCCTTGTGAGATTGTGCAGAGACAGACTCCCCTGTATTTGTATAGACCCACCATCAGATGGCAGATCTGATCTGGCTGTAGAGATTGTAGGCTTGTGACTGGATCACTACTGTCTTTCTAAAGCAGTGAATAACTAGGCTTAAAAGCTAGTACTCAAACTCTTGCTAGTTCTGTGTGTCTAGGCTTGTGCACATTACAGGCCTAGCCCCACACACAGAACTTTAGAGGTTGAGGTTCCTATGGATTCTTGAGCTGGTAGCCTGGAAGAAGTAGTGCCTACAATGATAAACTTGTTCTGACCCACCTCTGGACTGTGGTTCCCCTATTGGATAGTCTGTGACCATTTAAGTGGACAGGTTATAGCTATAAGGGATTGGATCATGACACAGGGGTGAGTTGGATCCTTTCTCCTCTTTGGTGATAATGCAGCCATTGGACAGGATTTCTATAGCAGCAAATCTGAGTCTGAGTTATAAGACCCATCAGATCTGTACCTAATAGCTTACTTCTCACCCTTTTATATTTATTTTCTCACACTCCATCATTCTTCTCAACCATTTATGTAGTTTAGGCATTAGGTTACCTTAGGATTTAGACAATAGTGACCTTAAATCCCCTTTCATTTAAAATTGTCAGATATGTAGCCAGATCTAGAGGGCCTACTAAAGATAGCTCCCTTGGAGCTTTAGATCAACTTTTCCTGTGGGACAAACTCTTACTTATTAAAACTTGCTACAACAGGCCCGGCATCTTGCAGGTCTGTGTATTTTTAGGCTTGCTGCTCTGTAGTTTTCAATCCACCTTTGATTCAGTTTCACTAACACATTCTTATCACTGTTTCCAATAAAGTTAGCAGCAAGCACTTAAAATACCCTAACAATAACCAGTCGTTAACGACTGTTTTAACAGTCGATGTCGACTGCTTATACAATCGTATTCTGAGGGCGATTAAATAAGAATAAATTAGAAATTAATTGATTTGAAAGTGTGGACAATTCTTACCAGGACGTTCATTTGGATGGGATACTTCTCCTTAGAGGGCCTATCCAAAATTGGATTAACGATCATTACCGATCGTTCTAAAACCTTAACGATTGCAAGCGCTCAATGTAAAGGATCATGACTATGGACTGGGACAAATATTTGAAATGAATAATATATTAGAGAACACAATGGTGAAAATTATAAATAAAGTTTACAAAGACCATAATGTACCGTGTTACATTGGTGAGCCCACAAATCCCTCAACCTATTGAAGAAGAAGTTTTGGAGCACCTTCTTGCCTGGGTTGGCTTTTTCCTTAAGGGCAGCCCACAGTTCAATTTGCGTGGCCATCGGTTGGTCGTTGAGTTTTTCAGTTTCAACAAAGAATCTGAAATCATTATAATCCATGGAGATATAGGACAAACCGGTGGGGCTCATCAAGAAGAATTTATCCGCAACTTCAGGATGAGCAGTATCATCCATGACTTCCAAAAGTCTTAGGTAGGCTCCAATTATCTGGAAGATAACAAATTTTAGTAATAGACTATTCAAAGAATTGTTATCGATTCTATAGAGAGTTGGTATCGACTGTTAAGACGATCGTTAACGATGGCTTAGATAGTTAGTATCGACTGTTAAGACGATCATTAACGATTGCCTAGATAGTTGGTATCGACTGTTAAGATGATCGATCACGATTATTTGTACAATCGTTATCGATTATTTAAACAATCGTGATCCACTATCTGGGCAATCGTTCTATTTTTTTAATCAGTCGTTACTGTCAGAAATCATTAAAAGAAAATAACATCTATGGAAAGAATTAAGAATTGAATATGAGAGATTTAGTTACTTACAAGATTGTCTAAGTGTCCCTTGCCTTCCAAACATTTGAAAGTATGCATCCGGAGTGTATAATCACCTACGGAGCTTACGTAGGTACTGCATAAAACATAACGGCCAAAGTTTTAATTCAAAACGAAATTAACTTCTAACTAACAACTAACTATCATCGGAAAAATGGACAAATTATGAATATATGTAACTTACTCGACATCCTTTTCGGAAGTTGTCCAGATGGCATTCATGAACCTCTGCTCATCTGTCAGCTCAACCGTAGGAGGGGGCATTGTCTCGGTTGGAGGCTTTTTTATCGACTGCTTTTTTTTTGTCCTAAGCTTCATGACAACATGTTTTACTTTAATCCTAGGCCTCAGGCGAGCATCGAATGGTTTGTCAGATTGCTCATCACCAGCCGGACCACCCTTATCATCATGATCGTGGGATTGGTTATTAGCTGTTGCCAACTCCTCTTGAGCGGGAGGAGCTGGTGCCACATCTGCTGATCCTTGGTCGGCTGGACCAGCCGGTTCTGGTCCCATATTGGCAGTGAGAGACACTTCCGATAACAACTTTGAAACAACACTATCCTGAACATTAAAAGACATAAAATTGATAAATAAGAAGAACTAAGAGAATAGAATGACCTCTAAAAATAATTTAAATCGATTCTGAAACCGATTTAAACCGATCATATTTACAATCGATACTGATCATATTTATAGTCGATACCAATTATATTTAAAATCAATACAGATCATAATTACAATCATTACCAATCGTATTTACAATCGATACTGATCATATTTATAGTCGATACTGATTGTATTTAAAATTAATACCGATCATAATTACAATCGTTACCGATCGTATTAACAATCATTATCGATGATGAATACGATCGAAAATGATTGAATTTACCATCGATAACGATTGTAAATATAATCGATAGCGATTGTAAATATGATCGGTATCGATTGGAAAATAAATCGATAACGATTGTATTTACCATTAATAACGATTGTAAATACGATCGGTATCGATTGTAAATATAATCGTTAGCGATTCAATAAACAATTGAGGTAAACTAAAGTAGACTACACTGCCACTCATACCTTGGGTGTCACCTCCAAGATCGTTTGAAGGAGTTCTAAAATTTTTCCTTGCTCTTTCCGGATCAGCTTGTTGAAGTGATCCGCCGTTTGCAATTGAACATCCCTTGAAGTGAGCCGGTCATCACAGGAAGTGCATTGTGTCCGGAGGAGCCTATTCTCCTCCACCAACTGCTTATTCCCTTCCACCAATTGGTTGACTAACTCTTCCAAATGGCTCACTTTTTGGTTGAGTTTCAAGTTATCGAACTCCAAACCATCAATCCTCCTCAACAACTCTTGATTAGAGGAGGTTGGTGTACTGCCACTTGTCTTTGCGGCGACCCTTCTAGGCCGGTCTAATTGGACTTGGACCTCATCTGACGACAAGCCTTCGTCAGACGTTGTTTTGTCCTCAAACTCTTCCTCTTCAACTTCTTTGACCGGAATATAATTTCTTTTCTTCTTGGGCCGCAGATCAACTTCCACAGCTTTCTTGACCTCCTCAACCTCTTTCCTCTTCCCCTAATTTTCCCCCCAACAGCCTTTAGACCCCGCTGATAATCCCTTATGAGGGGTATCTCCAACTCGAAGGTAACAGGTTCGAGGGGAGCGTAAATCTGTTACAAAAAAGGACAAGTTGTAAAATAACATAGAAAAATTACAGAGAAAATTGAACAATCACTATAATATAACGACTGCTTAACGAGTGGATACTGATTTCATCTACAGTCGATAACGATTGTGTAGGAAGTCAATACCGATTGTGTATGAAGTCAATACCGATTGTGTATGAAGTCGATATCAATTGTGTAGGAAGTCGATACCGATTGCTTAGTCAATCGATCCGATTGCATAGTTAGTCGATACCGACTACGTAGGCAGTCGATATCGATTGATTTGGTAATCGGAATCCTCCACTTTACTCTTTAAAGTCCTTATAAATTTACCTTTATAAATTTAAATTATTTAAAACGACATCATACCTTGCTATCTAACATCTTTGCAAGAGTGTCGCCTTTAGTCCTTATTTGGGGCTTCTCCGCCCACTTCAACAATCGGGGGAAAGGGTTTATCATTGACGTTCTTTGAGGTGAGATGTCAGGCAGCATCTCATAGGCCCACCACTGAAGAGCTATAAATATTATACAGCTTAAGGGCTTTATCGTTGTCGGCAGTCTTTTATTTGCTAAGCCCTTGTTTATATACTCCAGCAAGTCTTTGAACATGTAGAGACCCCACGGGATTTTTTTAAAGTTCTCCACGTCATCGACGAGTTCAACGTGGTCTTCCGACAATTGAGGATGGGACCCGAGAAAAAGAAATGTACATAGAATAAAAAGAAGAGCCAACTTGACGAAGTCGTCATCACTTTGCGCCAGCCTCAATCCATTTTCAATATGAGACCGAATAATTTTCCCGGCCGGTAGTCCCCGAAAATATTTGTATCGAATGGTTTCCTCTTCAGGTGCTTTAATGGAAGGCGTATATTGTTGGGGTTCAACCACCACAAGGCCCAGTATTAAGGCAATGTCCATCTTCCGAAGATAGACATCTCTCCTCCCTATTCGAAAGTGGTTCTTCTCAACCCAAAAACTTAACATGGCATCCACAACATCTCCAGCAAAACTAACACCCTTTGGCATTTGGAATATTTCCCCGAAAACTGATGTACTTAGCAACTCCTTTCGCTGCGGGCTAGCGTCAGCGTAGATCTTCGAAATGCCAGTAAGAGAACATTTGCCAATAGCCCGTTGTACAACCATTTTGCCGGCTTCTGTATATGAACTGTAATAAAATTGAAAGAGATTGTTTATAATCAGGCTACATAAAAAATTGCTGATTCCCTAGACAATCGAATCGACTGTAATGCGATCGGTATCGATTGTTTACACAATCGTCATCGACTGTTTTTACAATCGTCATCGATTGTATGAACAATCGTTGTCGATCGCATTAACAATCGATATCGACCGTATATACAATCGATATTGACCGTATATACAGTCGATGGCGATTTTACAAAGAATCGACTTTAACACTAACAACTGAATATTTCATTGACATTAAAAATATTCCATTTACACTGAAAAATGTTTCATTTATACTTAAACAAAATTACATAAACAAAATTCCCATGGGAACATAATAAAGGTATTCTTAAGAAACTAAACTAAGTCTCTGGCAGCAACGTCCGAGAGAAGGATAGCAGGGATTAGAAAGATGGAAGATGAGCAGGTGGTGGAGGTGGTGTGGGGAGGTGGGTGGTTTTGTCCTCTTCATTTTCTTTTTCTTTCTTTTCTTCATTTTCATTTTCATTTTCATTTTCTTTTTCTTTTCTTCCTTTGCCAAAATTTTCATTACTTCATCGTATTCGTTCCATAGGAACTAAAGAGGATCTGGTTCTGGTGGTGGTGGTGGGTCCTCTATTAAGACCTGAAAAGTATCACTTTTCACCCTTTAACTTAACCTTTGATTAGACCCTTAGCCATCTAATAAATGTGTGTTAAGCTATTTTTTTAGGTAATAAACAACAGTGTAATAAGGCCATAAATCCTGTTAAGGAGCCTGTATTGGCACCAGAAGTCCCTTAGAAGAATGAGCCATGAATCTAGACCTAAGGCAAGCCTCGCGCAATAGACAAAGCTCTAGAGGATTCAAAAAAATATATGCTTCTCACAGTCCTCGCGAAGTCCCAAGACTTCATAGCAACTTCTCACGTAGTTGAGTGACAGAAGAGCTTCAGAAGCCTTGAGTCGCGTGGCTCTCGCAAAGTTCAAGAGTTAAAGGTCGCGCAGTAGCCGCGGGATGCAATGTCAAAGGAGCTGTCGAGCAGTTCAGAAAAGCCTTAAAGCCTCATGAGGATCCTCGTGAAGTTCCATTGAGAAGTGAAGTCTTGCGCAGTTCTCGCGCGGTTCAGGAAGAAAGCAGCCTCGCGAAGACCAAAGTTAGCCTCGCGAAGATCTATGCTCTCGCAGTTCTCGCGCTATTCACAAGTAGCAATCCAACTGCACAAGGCCCAATCCAGCGAGAGCTTAACTCTCTACCTCGCGACTGCTCAAAGCATCAAGGAGATGCAACCTCGTGACATCTGGAGTTTTAATGCAAACTCATCCTCGCGAAGCTCAATATAGCGAGAGTGCACCAACCCCGCGACAGCTAAAGCTTCAGAGTTAAACTCAACCACGCGAAGAGGAGAGCTACCACACGATAAGTCTGGGAAACGATGGCTACCTGGAGAAGCTCTGAACTTTAACCTTCCATTGCTATAGCAGAGGACTTTCTGAGAATTTCCAAGGATTAGGGCACCCACTCCCACGCTCAAATCTTTGTGCACGCGCCTCAAGGCATCCAAGGATCATTAATAGGCCACGTGGCATCGCTAAAATTTGGGTTTCCTAACCCTAATGCGCCGCCACACCCACTGCTATATAAACCTAAGCCTGGTTTAGGTTTGGGGATCCTGAAATCCTTTTTTGAAAACTGGACTTTAAGATCTTTTTCTTTTCTTTTCTTCTATAGTTGTAAGTAGTTTTCCTATTTTCTTTTCCTTCTCTCCATGGCCCATCACTTGCTGGCCATGCCTATCTATGTTTATTGAGTTTAGATTAATGGAATTTATGATTGGGTGATGTGTTTTTATGGGATTCATGTGTTTATGAGCTGTTCTGTGCAAGGCTGCTGCCTTGTGATCCGCCATTGCTTTGGCTGTGATTCAAAGCAATGGAGGACTGATTCGAAGCACCCATGCAGATCCAAGTGACCTGTGTGTCTGGGCTATCATGGTCCCTTACAGCCTTAGCCCCACCACAAGACCCACTAGATCTGAAATCCCCATGGAAGCCTGAGCTGGTAGCCTTGTGACCCTAGTGGTGGCAGCAATATTCTTGTTTTGTTTTGGGCTCCGTGAGGAGGATAGCCTCTGGGATAGTCTGTGACCATTCAAGTGGACAGGTTATAGCCTTAGGGTGAATCCAATCCGCTGATCCAAAGTGGATCCTTCTTCTCCGAGCCTGAGCTTGTAGCCTGGTAGGAGATTGTACAGAGCCAGACTCCCCTATATTAGCATAGACCCGTGTTAAGACCTGAAAACTACCACTTTTCATCCCTTAACTTAACCTTTGATTAGACCCATAGCCACCTAATAAACTCGTCTTAAGTGTTTTGTTCAGGAAATAATCAGCAGTGAAATAAGGCCAAGAATCCTGTTATGGAGCCTGCTTTGGCACCAGATGCCCCTCAACAAGAATGCACCTTGAAGCCTCGCGCAGATCAGCTGAACTTCCCAAGGCTTTACAAGCAACCTCTCGCACAGATGAATGACTGAGGAGCTTCAGAAACTCAACTCCGCACAGCTCTCGTGAAGCTCAAGAGTAGAACACAGCGCTCAGTGTCGCGTAGTTCAAAGCAGACTTCTCTCAATCTCACGAAGTTTACTTAAGACGGCTGAGGAGAGAGCCTCAGAAGATTTCTCGCGTAGTCGCCGTGGGGTACAATTCTCAGAGGAAGAACGCCTCACGCAGTTCGCGTGTCATTCAAGAAAGAAAGTATCCTGGCGAAGGCAAGGCCAAGCTCACGAAGATTGAGTAAGATAAAGAACCTCGCGAGGTAACTCGTGAAGTCCAAGTAAAGAAAAGAGCTCGCACAGTTCTCGCACTGCTGCCCAGTGAAGACTAATCTACCGCGCGACTGCTTGAATTGCAACCTCGCGACGCTTGAGACTATGTTTTCTACTCAACCTCACGAACTCCAACTTAGCGAGAGCTCAACTCTCTACCGCGCGATTGCCTGAAGTGCAAACCAAGGCAACCTCGTGACGGCTAAAGCTTCAGTGTCAAATCATCCTAGCGAAGAGCAATGAGCTACCACGCGACAAGTCTGGGAAACTATAGCTACCTAGCGAGGCTCTGAACCTAAACTTCCATCTCTTCAGCAGAGGGCATTCTAGAAATTTCCAATGATTAGGGCACGCATTCCCATGCTCAAATCTCCGTGCACATGCCCCGAGGCATCCAAGGATTAGTAGAAGGCCACGTGGCATCATTAAAATTAGGGTTTCCTAACCCTAATGCGCCGCCACCCCACTGCTATATATACCCAGGCCTAGCTTAGGTTTAGGTATCTGGGAACCTATCTCAGATCGCTTTTCTTTTCTCTTTCCTTTTAGCAGTAAGTAGTTTTTCTTTTTCTTTTTCTTTTCTTCTCTCCATAGTCCAGCAATTGTTGGCTATGACTTTGTATATGTATTTGAGTTAGATTAATGAAAGTTTTGCAATAGGATTTATACTTTGTGGGATTACTGTTAATTTGTGAGATGCTCTGTGCAAGGCTGCTGCCTTGTGATCCTCCATTGCCTAAGCAATGGAGGACTGATTTTAAGGGCCACTTTCATTCAAGTAACTGTTATGCAGGCTATCATGGTCTTCCAGTCTTAGCCCCACCACAGGACCTACTAGATATGAAATCCCCATGGGAGCTTGAGCTGGTAGCCTGGTGAACATGGTGGTAGCAGCGATAATCTTGTTTTGTCTTGGGCTCCGTGAGGAGGATAACCTCTGGGATAGTCTGTGACCATTTAAGTGGACAAATTATAGCCTTAGGGTGATTCTGATCCACCGATCTAAGATGGATCCTTCTTCTTTTCACCTGAGCTTGTAGAAGCCTGGTGAGGGATTGTATAGAGGCAGACTCCCCCATATTTGTATAGATCTGCCATCAGATGTTGGATCTGATCTGGTTATAGAGATTGTAGGCTGGTGACTGGACCATTGTAGCCTCTCTCAAGCAATGGACAGCTAGATCGAAGGATGTACTCAACCGCTTGCTGGTTCTATGTGTCTGGGCAATCATGGTTTTCCAGCCTTAGCCCCACACATGGAACTTTAGAGGTTGAGGTTCCCTATGGGTAGCCCTTTGGATGAAATAGTGCCTGCAATGATTTAATAGTTATGTTCTGACCCATCCCTGGATAGTGGCTCCCCTATGGGATAGTTTGTGACCATTTAAGTGGACAGGTTATAGCCCTAAGGGTGGAGTCATGGCAGTAGCGATGGGTTGGATCCTTTCTCCTCAAAGGTGATAATGTAGCCTCTGGACAGGATTTCTATAACATCAGATCTAAATCTGAGTTACAAGAACTCCTCTGATCTTGGCTAAAAAACATATTTCTCACCTTTTTATAATTATTTTCCACACTCCATCCATCCTCTCAATCCTTTCTGTAATTTAGTTATTAGAATACTTAGAATAAGTGACCTTAAACTCCCCTCCTTTTAGAACTGCCAGATCTGTAGACAAATCTGGAGGGACTACTAGAGACGGCTCCCTTGGAGCCTTAGATCACCTTTCCCTATGGGACAAACACTTACTTATCAAAACTTGCTACAAAGGACCCTATATCTTACAGGTCTAGGATTTCCGAGTGGTGCTGATTCATCCCCTGTTTCATTCTGTTTTTGATTTTAAAATACTTTCACCACCAACCAATAAGGGAAGCACACTTGAATTCGACAACAAGTTTTTGGCACCGTTTCCAGGGAAAGATGATCTAATAGTAGACCCTTAGTTTTTGTATTCTTAGTATTTTTTATACATGTGAATAATTGATACTGCTGACATAATTGTGAATCTTTCTTACAGATCTGGACAGCAGCAGTGAAGGATAGTTGGAATGCAATTGGAGCATAGCTACCTCTATTTGCAATCTCTCTGACTCTAAAGCTCTGTCTATCTTTCTTTTTAAACAATTTTTCCAGCAGTATCTAGGATAGTTTAAATGTATTCTTTGAATAACTGTAAAATAGTTAGATAAATTTGTTTGGGTATAAGTATTCTTAGCAATGTGCCTGCAAGAAGCTTTCCTTGCTGTGGGTGTGCTTGTATGCTAGGGAGGAGATCCCTCAGCCCTAATTTAGAGTCTCTAAACCCTGAGATAGAAAGGGGGAGGAGACTTAGAAGAGACAGGCACACCACAGGAGAGCCCCCAGGAAAATTTGCATCAGCAACCATGGGTGAAGACACCCCAGAACCCTCAAGGAGTTGAATGCTCCGGATGACTACAACTCCCCTTATAGAATTCAATTCCTTGATATTCAGGGGAATTATGAGATAAAAACTTCAATCATCCAGATGCTGCCAGCTTTCCATGGGCTTAGCAAAGAAGACCCTTACAAGCATATTGACCAGTTCTTGGCCTTGTGCACCACTTTTAATATCACTGGTTTGGGACCTGAGGCTACTAGGCTCAGACTCTTTCTCTTCTCTCTGAAGGATAGGGCAAGTACCTGGTTGGCCACTCTTCCCAACAACAGCATTGCTTCATGGAAAGACCTGCAGACCAGATTCCTAACCAAGTTCTTTCCTGAGACCAAAACTAGCCAGTTGAGGAAAGAGATTCTTGTGTTTTCTCAATCCCCAACTAAGGATTTTAACCAGTCCTGGGATAGGTTTAAAGAGATGCTCAAACAATGCCCCCACCACAAGATCCTTGAGTGGCAGCTTGTACAAAGCTTCTACAATGGGATTGATGAGAAAAACAGAGATATGGTTGATGCCTCTTGTGGTGGATCCTACATGCACAAGACTGCTGAGGAGGCATGGGAATTGTTTGAGGTGATTAGTGAGAATGCTTTTCAAAATCCATCCCTGGCAAGAACTCATCAGGAATCTGAGTCAAAGGTGGGGCCTGCTGCTGGATCCAAAGGAAAAATTTATGATGTGTCTGGGAACGATGACCTACGGCTGCAGATGGCAAACTTCTCTATGAAGTTTGATAAATTGTTGACTATGATGCAACCCAGAAGGGCTGCTCATGTGGCGGAGGTATGTCTCATATGCCTGTCCCCACAGCACACAGTGGAGGAATGTCCATCTGCAGGGCAATTTCTGGAATTAATGTTGGAACATGTCTTATGGCCGGCCAACAACTGGGGCTACAATAACAGCCATATGGATACCAGCACCAAAATGCTGGTTACCAATGGAGAGACCACCCAAATCTGAGGTGGAAGCAAGATAACTACATGCATCCCCAGCAGATGTTGGCTTTACCACAAAGGCCACAGCAGCAGTTCAATCAAGGGCATGCCCCAAGATCTACCTTCCCGCACCACCAGCAGCCCCATCAGCAGCAAAATCAGTTGGTTCTACCTCCTTCTCAACCAAGAAATACTTCCTTTGAGGACCAAGTCTTGGCTTCATTGAAAAACTTGGGTTCCTTGGCTCAGACTATGAACTCTCATGGTCAGAGCATTAAGAAGATGGAGGAGCAGATGGGACAACTGGCGAACACCCTAGCCAAAAGAGAAGAGGGAAGGTTGCCCAGTCAACCAGTGGTTAATCCCAAGGGCCAATTTTTGATTGGTGAAGGATCCTCAAAACCTGAAGGGGATCTTTCATTGAATTGATGATAGGAATTGTGCATCTTGTATATTATGTACTTTACAGATTGTAGGAATAGTTTGCAATCTTGTTGGAATTTGGGTTTAGTGCTTTAATGCCTACCTGGATACCAACTTCCCTTGTGTGATAATTTTAAGTGATTGAATGATGATTTGAATGCTTTGCGTGACGTGTGATTTTCTCGTCTGGAGAGTATAAGAATTGTGAATGCTTTATAATGACTAGGGGTGTCCCTGGAAGTAAGTCTGTGAGAGAATCCACCCCTTTGGTAAGGGTCAAACAGCAGACAGGGGGGTGAGTGAATTCTGCCTCGATTAAGCCATCACGGGGTTCTGAATAATGAGTTTGGTCCCATCTCATTCATAAGGAATTAGGTGCTGCATCGTAGTTTCAAGGAACATTTAATCTCGCGACCCATTCATTCCCAACCAGCGGACAGATGTTTCTAAAGCGCGCCGAGCTTTACAATATTTAAATCCCACCCCGTGCTGCTTTTCCTTACTGCTTTCTCTTTCCTCTCTTACCAGCGAAACCCTAGCTCCCACTCCTCTCCACCTCTCTCCTTTAACACCCTATCCCCAGATCATTGTTCATTTCAAACTTCAGGATTTTTGTTCTTCAAGCTCCCATTTATAGTTGCCCCCTGTTTAGAGATTTGGAGATCCTTTGCGCGTTCCATTAAATAGAACCCTAACTTTTAGGGTTAAACTCAGCTCCTGGTATTTCCTTTCAAATCTGTAACTCCACACTCACCAAGGAAATTGGGATGGCTCCTAAAAGCGCACCTATGAAGAGAGCCAGAGACAAGGCCACTGTGGAGCCTACACCTAAGAAAGCCAAGTCCTCCACAGCTCTGCAAAAAGGGAAGGGGGTGGTACAGGAGCAGGCTGCACCAACATCAGATTATTCTACACCCTCTGAGCTCCTCCTTTCCATTCCCTTAGAGCCTGAAGCCATTTTTGATATCTCTTTCTTTGAATTCGAGCCATTGTCAGCACCTGCCATAGAGTTCTTGTGCAAGGCTGGTCTGTTCCCCTTGCTGCAAATTATTCCTGCCCTAGCCTACCCTAGGTTAGTGCAACTCTTCTACCAGCACCTTAGGCTCAGACCCGACACACAAGGGCAGCCAGGCCTCCTTGCATTAGTTGACAACTTTGAGATGCTGTTTAACCCGGAGTTGATCGCTGAAGTCTTGGGCATCCCTGCCAGATTTGATCCCAAGTGCGGTTATGGTGCCCCTGTGAGTGCCCCCATTGACACAATTGCCCATGCCATTACCAGAGGCTTGAAGGCCATAGGGGACTCCATCAGAAGAAGAGATTTGGAGCCCAAACTGCTATTCATTGATTAAGTTTTGAGGAAGAACATCTATTGCTCCGGCCATCAACAAGAAAGGAGGACACCAATTGCTGATGCTCTGTATTCCTTCTCTCTGGGCCATGGATTCAATGCTGCCTGGCTGATCTTCGAGGCCATGAAGGATACAATGGTGAAGTTAGGGCTGCAAAAGAAGAGCCACACTCTCCCCTATGAAAGACTCATCACCAGACTGCTTCTAAGGGGAGGATATAAGATACTAGTGGGGGAATTATCTGCTGACCTCACTCCCACCACATTTGCTAAAAGACAATGGGGGATCAGCAGAAGCTTAATGGATCCCCTGAAGAAGAAGAAGAAGACTGAAGCTCATGAGGTCTCCGAGCAGAGAGAGGAAGCTGCTGTGGCAAGGGCCACCCCTGCTCCCAAAAAGAAGGCAACAACCCTTACCCCAAAGAAGGTGGCGTGAGCTTCTGTCACCTCTGCTTCTGCAGCAATCCCCCCACCCACTACTCTGGCCTCTCCCCTCCCCTCTTCACCCACTCCATCTTTCACTTCTCCTCTTTCCTCTCCTTTCTCCCTTCCCCCTCAAACCATTATCCGAACTTGAGTGCTGGACCACATGACACCACTCCACCTTCACCCACCCCACCACAATCAACATCCCTAGTCTCTCCCATAGCCCCTGATCCTCACCCTGACAGCCCTCCCTTGATATCCTACCTCAAAAACAAAACCTCTCACACTACCCCTGCCCTTCCCACAACCACACCCCTTAGTGACCAAACCTTAGACCCACCTGTCCATGACCTGGACTTCAACCTAGCCACCACCTCTGGGTATCAAGCCTTCATGACCAGTTTGCTTGATACCTTGCCCACCCACGACATCCCTCTCCCTGAGTCCCCTCTCCCTTCACCAGATCATTCACCCGATCCCCCCATTCCCCCCTACCACTTTCCATCATGCCCCCACTTCCCCTTTCCAACCTATTCCTTCTTACCATCCTACCCCCCCTCATCCAGCCTTTGATTCCCTTACTCATATCTTTTCCCTTATCCATGACCTCCAAACCCAACTATCCAACACCACAGAGACCCAAGCCAAAATGCAAACTGACATAACCACCCTCCAATCCACCCTGCACACATTGACAAACCCACCAATCCCAACACAACCCCCTTCCACCTCTGCCTCCCCTGTTCCCACAGCCCCTACCCCCATTGACTCGCCTCCATCCTTCCCCCTCCCTGATACCATACCTGCCCACTCTTTTCCCTCTCTCCCTATCCTTCCACCTCTAATACTTCCTCCCCCTCACTTCACCAACACTTCTACCCAGACAGACTCCATTCCATTCCCATACACCTTTCTCACTCCACCCCCCCAATTTGCACCCCCCTCCCATCCATTTCAACCTTTCACCATACCCTTCTTCCCCTCCTTCATTTCCACCCATACCTTCCATTCCCCTCTTCTCCCACCCCCTCCTAAATTCATTGACCATTCCACCCAGACCACCCAACCCATTTCTACACCCCCCACTTTCCCCCCCAGGCTCCAACAACCTCTCTTCCTTCCACTTCATTTCTCCCTATCTTGCCCAGACACTCCTACTACACCCCTCCCTACTTCACCCTCCTCCATGCCATGAGGGACAATCCTTATATCAAGAGGGATGTTCTCAATGGCATGGCCCAACTCCGCCAAGCCATTGAATACCTCTTGCAGCAGCAGCTGAGTGATCTGAAGCTTGCTCACAACGAGCAGCTGCGCGATATTTCAAAAGGATGGGAGGCAATTCTGGAGACATCAAATGCGAACAAGGTTGTAGCAACCTACTACAAAGTAACTGCTGACATGGAAAAGGCCAATGCTGAGAGGGTGAAAAAGCATAACCGGTTATTGGAGAAGAAATTAAACAATGCTCAGGAGATCACCCATCTCAGTAAGGAGCTTGCGGATACCAATCTCTTGTGGGCTAACAAGAAAATTGAAATCTTAGAACAGCGAGTTGCTTTCCTGCTGGCCCAACCTATCCAAGCCACCCCCATCGCCACCGCTCCCCCTGAGCCCTCATCTTCTTCCACACATCAAGGCCCATCTTCTTCCACAACCCCTATACCAACCCCTACACAGTCTGTTCCCCCAACTCCCCCAGGCCCCGCTTCGGCAGCTCCTCCCGTTCCTCCTCTAATGCCTGCTGCCGTCCCTTCTGCAGTACCCACAACACCTGTTGCTCCTGCTGTGACCCCTACGGTAGCTCCTGGGCCTACACCAGTGCCCCCCCTATTTCCTCTCCTGCTATCAAAAGGAAATGTACCCCTTCCCAGAAAAAGCCCACTTCTAAGAGAGCCACTGCAGCCTAAAAAGGCAAACGGCTGGCCCCTCCATCCCCACCTCCAAAGGTCACCTGAGCTTCCACTCAGGATGATCCCCATGGGCGCCTCCTATCCAAAGAAGAATGCAGACAGGCTGCTGCTGCCCTTGGTTTGGACCCTACTAAGCTCTTTTCGTCTGATTCTGACTCCGAGGAGGCACCACCTACGGATACCAGTGCCCAACCTACTGTGGTTGCCCCTTCAGATGCCCCTGCCGCCCAATTCTATCCTCAGAGATAGCAGCAGAGAAGAGACGAAGTTCTAGAGCTCATACTAGATAGAAACGTAGAAGAGACAACTTTATCTTTTTTCTGGAGCTCGTATTGGATAGAAGCGCAGAAGAGAAATTTGAGAAATTTTTTTTTGCTCGTATTGGATAGAAGTGCAAATGAGACAAATTTCTCTTTTTTTCCTAGAGCTCGTATTAGATAGAAGCGCAGAAGAGACACCTTTATCTTTGAGCTCGTACTGGATAGAAGTGCAAAAGAGATAACTTTCTCCTTTTTTCTGGAGCTCGTATTGAATAGAAGCGCAAAAGAGTGACATGAGGTAAGTTAGGTAATTTTAGACATTTTTGTATATTATTTTCAGCTTACTGATCATAAAATTATAAACATTCAAATATATATGTTATAGATGCGCAAACGCTTTTGCCCTCGGGTGGCAGCGCTTCGACATAGTGTGTGGCATTGCTTCGCACAACTTTCGTCTAATACAGGGTATGTAATGGATTCCATTGGAGGATTCAATGTAGGTGGTGTTTATTTAAATCTCACCCCTGAGACCCATTTCTTTAGAAGGAGTTTCACTTGGTTGTAATAGTGATATGAAAATGCTGGATGGTTGTGCAGGGTCCGAGAATATTAGCGAGGAATGGAAGCCACATATCGGCTTGAAATTCAAATATGAAGATGAGGCATATAACTTCTATAATTTATACGCTAAGAAAGTTGGTTTCAGCGTTAGGAAAAGTAACACTTACAAATCCGCAAAGGGGGAGATTGTAAAAAGAAAATATGTATGTTCGTTCGAAGGGTTCAAGCAGCCTAACAAGCGCAAATTACATGCCGATATAAAATGTTTAAGAGATAACAAATGCGGATGTTAGGCAAGGTTAAAGATTAGGATCGATGACCAAAAATTGTGGGAGGTAATAGAATTTAGAGATCCACATAATCATCAGTTGTATACACCTACGAAGGTGAAGGAACTGCAATCATATAATAAGTTGATCGAGGCAAGTAAATCATTGATAGGAGCATTTAATGGCATAATTCCTCCTTCTAAGATTTCTACTATTTTGTCAAGTTTAGATGGAGAGGCTGGTGTGATGGTAATCCCTCAATAAACTCAGAATTACCTAAAGAAGATGAGAAATGAGAGTAACATCCATCCGATGTGCATGACTGTGATCAAGACTTTCATTGATAGACAGAATAAAGGAGATGATTTCTTTGTTGAATTCGAACTAGACGAAGAATATCATACGCATAGTATATTTTGGGCTGATCACAGGTCATGAATGGCGTATCAACAATTCAATGATGTGGTCATATTTGGCACCACTTAAAAAATAAACAAATTACTGCTAGCTTTCGCCTCATCCACAAGGGTCAACTATCATTGGCAGATAACGCTTTTTAGATGTGCGTTACTCACGGATGAGATGGAGGAGACATTCATTTGGTTGTTTAACACAAGGCTGAAGTGCATGGTTCATAAGAAATATAATGCAATCATCACTGATCAGTGCAATGAGATGAGCAAGGCCATCTCTGAAGTTCCTCCGAGGATCGCACATCGCCTCTGCATATGGAACATAGGAAGGAATGAATTGAACCATCTCTCTCAGCTGAAGGTGAGATTTGAGAATTTTGGGAGAAAGTACAATCAATGCAAGTTCAGTCAAACGGTTGATGATTTCGAAAGGAGATGGGTAGAACTCGTCGAGGAGTTTCAATTGCATGACAACACTCGATTGAAACAAATGTATGCTCTTAGAAGGAAATAGATTTCATGCTGCTTGAGCAATACCGTTTGGGCCGACATGACCACTATGCAATGCGGAGAAAATATAAATTCTTTCTTTGATACCTATTGTAGACACCCAATTTTCGCCCTTTCGGAGTATACAAACCCGTTCAGTCAACCCTCGACCATGCCCACGACTCTCGGAAAAGGGACCAACCCTTTTCGGAGGCCTTAAAACTTTAAAATATGGGAACATATATCAAAATAATAGTATATGGCTAAGTTCCAGACTGAAACAATAGCTCTGTGGCTCGGACCCGACTCAACTTGGGAAGATTCGGAATTAAGCACCATAACTAGGGCACGTAATTCGATTGCATGCATGGAAACATGTGAGCAATTGGTCCCACTTGGACCAAATGTTCTCTTCCCATGGACCGCCTTAGGACCGGATTACGCACCCTACACAGGCTACACAATCAGATTGCATGTTCAATCATTGGTGCGCAATTGGTCGAACTTGGGCTAAAATTCCCCCTCTCGTAGACAACCTGTAGTCCTCGATTACGTGCCCAATCCAGCACTCTCAATCGATTACATGGCCCACCACAGACGCATAATTGGTCTCTAGTTGGACTAGGCTTCTAAAACCCTAAGACCACCCGTATTCCCCTATTGCACGCCGTCCACAGGGCACGCAATTAGTTCTAAGCGAGCCGAAACACGCCCCACATAGAGCACACAATTGAAATTGATCGACTAATTATGCACTGGCCCTAGGGCGCGTAATTACTCGTACACCTATAAAAAGGCCCCAAACCCATAGCCATTCAACTCCAATTAACTATTTTTCTCTCATCTCTTCTGAACTTCTTCTTCTTAGAAATTTTGAGGTTCTCTCTAGGGCTCTCAAAGAAAGGGGTTGAGCTACTTGTCTAGGCTTCTTGAATTGTAGACTCTTCTCCAGGATCCCTAGGTAGTCAGGCTAGCGACACTGGCTAGCTAGCCCTGACTCTCGAAATAGTATTAGAAGGATAAGAGCACTTAGCCTTTGATAGCCCCGAGGAAACCCCTGCCCAAATTCTTAGCCTAGAGCCCATCAGGTCCCTAACCCTCTCTAGTTTTCTCAACCTTAGCCACCTTGATTTACCCAAGGGAGCTTATGGAGGGTACCCAGGAACGGGGCTGATCCTCCTAAGCATAGAGGGCCACCACCCCTTTTTAAGTAGGATTAGCAGGATTAGGAAGTTAGACTAGATAGACCTTAGGCTATCGGTAGCTGCTGGAGTCGGCCGACTGACGTTCAGTAAAGGAGTTAGTCCGCATCTCCTCGTATGTGATCAGTGACATATTGTAGCACCGATAAAAATCTGCAGCTGGCGATCGCATCAACATAGGTACTCTCTATTTAAGATTCGCTTTTTTCCTTTCAGCAATTTAATATTTCCCAATTTATTATTCTGTCGCCCCAGTCAAAGTCCACTCAGACTGAATTTGGAAACTTCTTTCGGGGACTGAAAGGAACCCAGAAAAAGCACGTACCAACAAATTGGCAATCGCGATGGGACCCTTTTTTCTAAAATAGTTTTTGTCTAATTTAACTTTACTTTCTTGCTTCATTTTAATTAGTTTTACTCTCCCACTTCAGTTTAGTTTTATTTATTTTCTGGCTTTATCAATTTGCTACACACACTCACACTCTTGATGGCTCTCCAAGAGCGCATGAGTATCTATGAAAGGTTAGAGATGTCAGGGATACGTAAAATAAACCTGACCAGTAACGATAATGCGATGGAACTCCTTCACTCCCTCAAGCACTAGTAACCATGATGATGAGGGAGAAAGTAATACTGGGTAGAACTTCACGACCCGACAACTCGTGGAACTTAGCATCTAGAAGTTGCAATGAGGAGGAGAGGAAGCCGAAGAGTTTCATCGAGGCATGGCGGCCGCATACGAGACCGTCAGAGACAAACAAGAGTAGGAGGAGCGACAACAAAAGCAAGAGGAGGGACCCCCTCCAACTCTAAAAACCACGTCCCATCATATGACTCTGCCAAGGCAGACTGCTCATACCTTCGTCAGCAATAACCGACAAGGTAAACTCTATCCCCAAACCATCAAGAAAGATGCACTGTAAGAGTAGAGGTTCTCCCGAAGATTCTCGATAAATACATGGCTAAGAGAGAGCATCCCGAATTCTCATTTGAATTCGACAAATTTTGTCAGGACCTCGAGTTTAACTTATTATTAATCTACAAAAAGTACCACTTTTCACCCCTTAACATGAGCTTTGATAAACCTATGAGTGGACCATGGGTCAAAATTTTGGGTATTGGATACGTATCGTCTGAGCTCAAAACCAATACGTATCGGACGATACGTATCAAAATAATAAAATATCGGATGATACATTAAATGTATCGTTCGGGCATTACATACAAAATGGCGATATGGTACATTGAATGTACCGTATCGTCCAAGTCTGATACTGATACGTATCATCCAATACGTATCAATATCAAACGATATTTTGATCCATGGAGTGGACTAATAAATGCTTGTTGAGTATGTCTTGTAGATAGCAGTAAAAGGCAATCATAGTACAAAAACCTATCTCTTAGTGCAGTTCAGACTCAATAATGGCCCACTTAGAGCATGCAGCAATAGCAAAGCAGCTTTGAAGGAGTCAAAACAGGCTGAAAACAACCTGTCGAGAGGTTACTGGAACTTGTCGATAGGATCTGAAGGCTAAAAAAAAGGAAGAAGTCGTAAGGATGGGAGAAATCGATAGGATCCAAAACCTATCGCGTAGTCAGAAATAAAAAGGGAGCATCCTATTGAATGGTTACCTGAGCTTGAACAGAACCTATCGAAAAGTCTGAAAACTTGTCGATAGGTGCCAGAAGAGAACCTATCAAAACTTATTGCGCAGAAATCAACCTATCGAAAGGATCCCCCAACCTGTCGAACACACCAGATGAAGGCTGTGGATGTTGGAGCTTTATTTTCAGCACCAACCTATAGAAACCTATCGAAAGGATCTTGAATCCTAGCGAAAGTTGGTGACCTGCTACATGCAATCCGAGGCACTCTGGTGACTGGCACGAAGTTTTTAGAAGTGCCCTGGGAAACCCTAACCGACCCATGTGCTCTCTCCCAACTCTAACTAACTGAGAGAGGCTTCTAGAAGGGGAATAAAAGAGGGAATAACAGAATTATTTTAGCTGAGCTATGATTGGCGAGAAAAATAGATCTGAGGCTGAAGGGGAGAGCTATATAAGGGGGGAAGCTGCCAGAAAAAAGGGGAGATCAATTCTCGAGATCGGAGCTTGCATCGAAATTCTCTATTCTTCCTTTTTGCCCAACTATGGTTGGCTAATTTCTTTGGAGCAGCAAGGAGTGAGGTTGGATCTATAATTTGGGAGAGTTGAGAGTGTTATTGAGGGTCAGATAATGCACAGACAATAAATCTGAGAGCATTTCATTGTATAGTGAGTTTATTTCAATGCAATGCTAGTTTTATTATTTTAATTAGATCCATAGTTCATCTGGTTTCATTTGGAGCTCGATCAGATTTGTGTAGATGAGATTCAGCTCACCCACTTAACTGGTAGACCTCTTAGATACCATTTGATCTCCCTAAGTATGATATTCTTGCAATTGCCTGTGTCTGTGGCCTGACAGTTGCAACATTTGTAGTGATTATAATGTTCTGATGGAAACCTGAGAATGGGGTGAATCTATTGGATGATCTGTGACCATTGAAGTGGACAGATCATAGCCTTAAGATCAATCCAAATCTCTAGCTTAGAATAGATCCTTTTACTCCGTTGTTGTGCTTATAGCCAGATGAGGGATTGATGCACTCTGAATTCTTTGTGACACTGCCAGCTCAATCCAATTGCAGCAAGACCAAACTCCAAGTTGTTTCTCTCCATTTTCTGTTTCCAATTTCACCAAATATTCTCCTCACTTGCAAGATCTGAACTCTGGATTTAATCTCAATTCATTTATGCATTTCATTGTGTTTCTGTAGTTTAGTTTAAAGTGACAACCTCTTAAAACCTCTCCTCTCTCTTTTGCTATTTTTAGTATTAGGTAGGGTGCCAGATCTGCCTTAGATCTGGAGATTTACTTAATTTTCAGCTCACATTTTCTTGGGGACATACCCTTACTTACCCCTTAAAACATGCTACAATAGGCCCTGAATACTTGCAGGTATGTGTGTCTGCTTGCCTTGGTGTGTGCAACCAATAGATCCTTTAATTGTGTGATTTTAAACCTCTTTTTGAACACAAGGTAAGAAGCCAACAAGTTTTTGGCCCCGCTGCCGGGGATCTGTGTGCTTAAAATTGGTAGATCTAAGTTTGTTTTAGTATAGATTATAGATCTGTAATAAACTGTTTAGTTTTTCCCTAACTGTTTTTGAAAGTTTTTGCTATTTTGGAATAGTTTTTGCTGTTTTTAACAGATTGGAAGCTGTGTCTAAGGAGGAGCATTGTGCTAGAGGCTGTGCCAAAGTTTGCATCCCTCTACTCCTTTTATTTTTCTGATCTGTGGATTTGTAGATGTATTAGTTAATTGTGTTGTTCCTGATTGTTGTGGCCCTGCATTGTGTGTGCATTAAGATTGTGAGTGGTATATGTTTGGAGGGAGAACTCTCAATCCTCAGATTATTCCATTAAATCCAGAGGTTAAAAGAATTCTTAGGCCTAAAAAAATCTCACCCACATCTGTTGCATCTGAATCTGCTGAAATGGGTGAGCAACTTAGAACCTTAAAGGAATTCAATGCACCAGGGGTTTACAATTCCCCCTTCTGCATTCAATTCTTGTTGTTCAAGGGAACTACGAGATCAAGTCTTCCATAATCTAAATGCTACCCTCATTCCATGGCCTGACCAAAGAAGACCCATATAAACATATTGATGAATTTCTAGGACTGTGCACTACATTCAATATTACAAGTTTGTGGGAGGAAGCAACCAGGATGAGGCTCTTTCCTTTTTCATTAAAGGATAGAGCCAGGACTTGGTTGTCAATGCTAGCACCAACAGTATTCAGTCCTGGAGTGATTTGCAATGTCAATTTTTGGCCAAGTTTTTCCCCATGTCCAAGACAAGCCAGTTGAGGAAGGACATTATTTTATTTGCTCAAGACCCAACTGAGGACTTTCACCAAGCATGGGAGAGATTCAAAGAACTCCTGAAGAAATGCCCCTATCATTAAATCCCTGAAAGGAAACTTGTTCAAAGTTTCTATTAGGGAATTGATTCTAAAAGTAGAGATATGGTAGATGCCTCTTGTGGTGGTACTTACCTCCACAAAACTGCTGAGGAGGCTTGGAAATTGTTTGACATCAGCAGTGAAAACTCCATGCAGAGAGACATTGTCCAGGGACTTGGACATCCCTAGAATGGTGAAAGAAAATACCACAAGAGGAAAGATGTATAAGGTGAGTAGGCACAATGATTTGAAAAGGAAAGTGGACAGTTTGACCCAGAAGTTTGATAAGTTCATGGGAGCAATGCAGTGACCCATGGCTGTTAAAGTGGAGGAGGCATGTGTTATATGCCAGTCCCCCACTAACTCCCTTGAGGAATGCCCTTTAGCTATTTAATTTCCAGATTTTGTGACGGAGCATGTGGCTGCCACTTAGTCTTTTGGGCAACAACCTATTGCTGGTTACCAATGGAGAAACCACTCCAACTTGAGGTGGAGACAAGATACTTTTCCAAACCAGTAGCAGCAGCCACAGTAGCCCATGCCTTACAAAAATGCTTAGCGCTACTGTTAAGCACTGATTTTTCCCACTTTCTACACCTTTACACCTGACTTTTGCTAGGACTTAGAGTATTTAATATTTGTTTTTAGTATTATTTTATAGCAAGGAGTTAATTGTGTCCTTAGTGCAGTTTTCAGCTGAAAAGTGCCATTTAGAGGGGTTTTGGAATTAATTAACAGCTAAAAGAGAGATCTGGAAAGAGTGGGCTATGGCTTGTTGATAAGGAAGAAAATAGCAGCAACAAGGTGGAATGGAATGGCTTCAACTCTATAGAGGTGACTTGAGAATCACTCTCAAATTGCTGCAAGGTACACCCTTGAGCAGCATTGTATCCAAACAGGCCAAAGAAGATATAGCATCAGCTCAAGCTAATGTAGCAGTAATATATCTTCAGCTTAAGCAATCCCAAGGTTTCAACTCTGTGCCCATTGCAGCAGCAGTATATTCTAGATGAATTCAAGCATTTCAGATGCAAGCTACACTCATGTGCATGCACATGAGCTGCACACATCCGAAGCCCCAATTCAGCATCTTCTTAAAGATAAAGCTGCGCATTTAAACCTCTCGGATTAGTGCTGAAACAGAGGGACTGCAAAGGATCACCTTGTAGCCGCAGCCATTAAACCAGCAGCCCATTTTCTAATCCTGTCGAGCAGCAAACTCCAGAAGCTCATGAGTTGTAGCCATTAAACCAGCAGCTAACCCATCGAATTCTGCTGATGGTGAACCTATCGACTACATGCATTAGCTCTCAGCACCTGTCAAGTGAATCTTCAAGGCTGCAGCCATCCTATCAAGTGGATGAGCTACCAAGCAAAC
The DNA here is from genome assembly GCA_021018995.1 of Chloranthus sessilifolius. Classification (NCBI taxonomy): domain Eukaryota; kingdom Viridiplantae; phylum Streptophyta; class Magnoliopsida; order Chloranthales; family Chloranthaceae; genus Chloranthus; species Chloranthus sessilifolius. Next base: position 64,873,048 of record CM037586.1, read on the forward strand.
CTGTCGAAGAGCACACTTCAGCCTACATTGCACCTATCGAAGGGTTCGTCAGCTCATCAGCCATCCTATCGAGCAGATGGAGTTAAGAAAGTGCAGCCTTCAAACCTGTCAAAGTGGAGCTCCCCAGCCATGCATCTTGTCGAACTCTTACCTATTGATTGGTTCAAGTTAAAGCAGCAGCTGCACTCCAAGCTTTGAACCTATCGAATACATGGTGAAATTACTCTTGCACAACAGCTGAAGTTCCAACCTATCGATTGGTTGCTCAACTGCAGCCCTGCACTTATTGAACTACCTACCTGCAACCCCACGTGTCCAACCTATCGAACTCTTCAAAAGCAGCAGCTCATCTTCAACCTGTCGAAACCTACAGCTGTAGCCCCACTCTGAACCTATCGAAATGCACTTCAAACTCATCTCCAACCCCACGATCTGCAGCATTTCAAAGCTGCCATGCAGCTTATCCTATCGAAGTGCAGTAGCCCACCTTCAAACCTATCAAATACTATAGTAGCAGTAGCCTCCTAGCAAACTTGTATGCAGGCTTCAGCTGCAATCCAGCCCACAACACCCGTTGACTGCCTAAATATCTCAATCTGTTGAGATGCCCAACCTCTGGCTTTCTCCAATCTGCCGATGTGCAGTCAAGATCCTATCCAACCATCGATTTCTCAGAGAGGCCCTCAAACCTGGCATCTTTGGTGCGGCTGCATACACATTTATATATATATATATATATATATATATATATATATATATATATATATATATATATATATACTCCTTGCTTGCTTCAGTTGCAAAATCAGGCCGTAAAGCCTTTTTGACCGCTTCAATATCTCACCCTATCGAGATGCCCAACCTCCAACTTGCTTCAAATCTGTCGATGTGCATCCGAGATATGATCCAACCGGCCAATCTCTCGATCAACAAGCTCTCAAGCCTCCCTTAGAACCTCACGACCTTCTAGCTACTCATGCACTAGCCCCACATCACATGACTGAAACTGCAGCAGACTTGAATGGAGCTATATCAGGGCATGGTGCCTCGGGCCGACTCAACTCAAGTTCCATCAAATCTAAAGAAAGAAAGCTGTCTTGATAAGGTTTGCATTGGAACAACAGGGGCAGTTGGGGTTCACTTTTGACTGAAAATATCAAGAGATGCAGCTGAATACTTTGGGGGCAGCCAAGAATAATTATTTTGTGGACAATCACTTGAGGTGTGCAACTGGAAAAAGTAATGGACAGCGGGGCAGCTTGGGTCCATTTTGCGGACAATAGAGTTGAGTAGCTGAGTATTTATGGCTAAACAAGGGCAAATTGGGAACTCCAATGCACAGAAAATGCTACACATGGGTGTGAATAAATATTTGGTGGGAATGCAACTGAAGCACAACAGAAGGGATCCATCTATGCTCTCTGATTGGCTGAAACCCAAGGCACAAGGATCAATGCATATGTATAAATAAAACTCCTTGATGCTATTTTTCTTCAGCAAGGAAAGTAGGAACAAAGGAAGAGCCTGAGTTCTCCTTAGCTCATTTAGGTTTAGTTTTAGGTTTTATTTTTTCTTTTCTCTTCCCCCTTCTCTCGACTACAAATCTGGGAACAAATTTATTGTAAGTTGTTTTGTTTGAAGCAATAAATTATTGATTTTAAAGCTTAGTTAAATCTAAAGATCTTGTGGTCCCATTAGATTCTCAATCGGATTTGTGTAGAGGAGTTTGTTAATCAGCTCACCCACTTAACTGGTAGATCTCTTGATGACCATCTGATTTCTCTGGGTTTGATGTGTCTGTGGGTGTCTGTGCCTATGGCCTTGCATCCACAACATCTGTAGTGATTATCTTGTTCTGATCGAAGCCATTGGAATGGAGGAAATCTATTGGATGATCTGTGACCATTTAAGTGGACAGATCATAGCCATAAGATTAATCCAAACCAGGGATGGAGGAAATCTATTGGATGATCTGTGACCATTGAAGTGGATAGATCATAGCCTTAAGATGAATCCAAACCAGTGGTCTAGATCGGATTCTTATACCTTGCATTTGTGCTTGTAGCTAAATGAAGGATGGCTGCATATCCTCAGATCTTGATCTGTTTTGCAATGAAAACCAGGCCCTAGTCATTCCCATTTTATATTTTATTTTACCATCCATCTTCCTCCATCTCTTAGTTTAGTTTTATTTCAGTTTTATAGAATTAGATCTAGTGACACCCGAAAAGCTCTCTTTCTTCTTAGAATTGCCAGATCTGTAGCCAGATCTGGAGCTCTACTATACACCTTTTAGGTTTTGAACACTACTCCCTGTGGGACAAACTCTTACTTATTAAAACTTGCTACAAAGGACCCTGTATCTTGCAGGTCTAGGATATTTTAGATGTGCTGAATCCATCTCTATTTTATTTTGATTTTATTTGGCTTTTACAATTACACAATAAATCAGCACACTGAAAAAATCCAACAAGTTTTTAGCGCCGTTGCCGGGGAGTTTTGATCTAGATAGTAGATCAGAGTTTTTCATTTTTATATTGCATTCCAACTATTTGATTTACAGTTTGCTGTAGTGTTTGTATAGAAAACCAATTTTACTGCAGCAGAATTTCTGATTTTTTTGAATTTTTATTTTCTACCTTCTAGATGTTTGAATAAATGCTGCTATAGCCTTTTGCTTTTTTGCATAAATGAGGCTGCAGTTTGAGTTTTTTCTTTTTATTTTTGTCAATATACTTGAATAAGGTACTGCTGCAGTTTTTCAATTTTTGCAGATCTGGAGCAGCTGCTAAACAACGAGCATCTGGATTGCAGCAGGAGCAGATCTGCTTCAGTTTGCATCCTCTTTCTCCTTTGCACTCATTTTCTACTTTTGAATTCTTTAAAATCAGCAGTTCTGCTGTGTTTAATATTTATTTTGATTATACTTTCTGCTATCTTTTAGGCATGCTGATTTTTTCTTTTTACAAATCCAAATACAAAAATAAAAGAAAATGAAAACACAAATAGAAAATTTTTGAGTTGTTTCTTATTATTTTTCAGCAGTAGTAAATAAGGGCTCTTATAGAGCCCGGGCTGATCCAAAACACATAAAAAGTAAAAAATTATAAAATAATTTATTTTTTTTTCCAGAGGGGCTGTTTTCCTTTGCCTTTATTCATTTTCTCCCATCTGGACCTGCTGAGATCATGGTTTTTTATTTTGAGGAATCATGTAGGATAATGAGCAGTGGATCATATGCTGTTTTGAATATTCAATGGGCCCACTGATTTTATTTTCCTTCGAGATTCCTTCATTATTAATGGGTCTCAACGGTGTATGAACCCTATTTTTAATGTGTGCTCCCATGCTTCATTATTTTAAAATTCTTTTTTGATTCATACACATCATCAATATAGGGGTCAGTCTTATGAATCTTGCTTTTCACTGTATTTTATTCCTGCTGATCATTTTTATAATCACTTAGATTCATAAGTATCTGATTGGCTCAGGCTTTTGGGGTTTTCTTTGGGCTTAGGGGATTTATGATTTGGTATTAGGATTTTCTGTTTTAGGAATTTTAGTTTAAAATTCTGTTTTTAGATTGCTGATTTTTCTTTCTTAGGTTAATGTGTCCTAGTTTTACTGATTCCTTACATTTTTTTGCGATTATAGTTACTTTCTAACCTTGTCTTCCTGATTTTGTGTTTAGAATTTTGTTTTTGTATCTGCATTTTTCTTTTTTTCGTAGCTTTGTATTCAGTCCTTTACCTTGTTTTTACTGTTTTTCTGTTATTAGAATTAGTTTACTGTTATTTCCATAATACTTCTTTTATTTTTCTGTTCATATAGTCAGTTGGTAGTTTGTATTTGGTAGCAGTTCTAGTTTTGTTTTGCTATTTTTTCTGTTTTATCAGTAATTTCCTGCATTTATATAGTATTTTTTCTATTTTCCTGCTCATATATTCAGTTTTGTTTTTTTTTATTATTTTTTGCTGCATATTACTCTAATTTTTTTTTCTGCTTAGTTTTATTTTTACCCTGCTGCCCCTAGTTTCTCATTGTCTAGAACATTGAGGACAATGTTCATCTAGGTTTGGGGGTATGGCAGGTGTGCCAATGAAACAAGTTAATGCTTTGTGCAGCTATGTTGAAAAAGTTTTTAAAAATAAAGTGAATTCCCACCTGATTTTTAGAAAAGAGGAAATTAAAAACTTTTTGAAACTGAAATGGGCTGTAGTTTTAACATTTTTTATGAAGCAAATGTCAAGAATTTTCAAAATTTTGATGTTTAGTAAACCTGAAATGAGAGAAAACTGTAAGGATACACCCTAGAAAATTTGATGAAGACCATACCCAATGAGATTTGGGCCTGAAATTTTTTTCTTTGAAGAGTGTCTTGGTAATTTTTCTGCTCTAAGGACTGATTGGATCTAGTTTCGATCACTAGAAGTTAGGCAAATCTAAGTTGAAACAGCTTGACAACACTCATGATATTGAGGACATGAAGTATGGCCATCCCTTGGACAGTTTGAGCTTAAAATCTCCCACCTTTGAACTGCCCTTGATACACACCATTTGAGCCTTAAAAAAAAAAAAACCCAGTTTCTTTGATGGAAACTAGAAAATTCAAACCCCAAAAAAAAAACCGTTGACCTAATGTAGCCTGACCCTCACTCTGAGAATTCATAAGGTAAAGGTGAAGAAATGGAAGAAGGTAGAGTTGGTGTGATTTTTGGTTCAGAAAGAGGGAAACTCATTTGGTGGTGGTGTGGCATTCCAGCCCATAAAAAAAATAAATTAAAAAAAAAGGGAGAAATATACAAAAAGAAAAAAAAAAGTATACAAAAAAAAAAAAAAAAAAAAACAGAGCAAAAGGATGAGAAGGAGAAGTCACTGTATTTGAAAATCTACAAGAAGATAAGAAGCTGATGAAGCTGATCACTTCAAGTCTGAAAATTCAAAAAAAAAGTGAAGAGGTGCTGAAATGAAGAAGGTTGAGTTGCAAATCACCTCCTTACCTTTACTGACTTCTCAAATTTGAATCCCTTTTACCCTTTCAGTCTTTTACAAACCTCATCGCTAAGCCACATTACAACCCAATAAAAAGACTTTACTGATCTAAAATGGATTGAGCTGTCATGTGGAGATGAAGATTTGTTTGATCTATGGTGAAAAGAACTAGAAAATTTCAGAAGTTAGAGCAATGCCTATGCTCATGCTTGCAGTCCTATTTGAGGGTTGCCACTGTTCTTAAGCTGTGTGAAATGATGCACCCTTCTATTCTTGTTGTGAGTGAACAGCCATGGTGAGACTTGGGTTTGAAATCTAATATATTTGAGAACATTATCAAAACATAATTTTTAAATTAAAGGTGAACTTTGCATTAATTTTCAGGCACAATGCCTTGACATGAACTGATTGAGAATGAAGGAATTACAGCAGAATTTGAGGTTTTGAATTGGTGATTTTTTCTGCTGAAAATCCTCTAGAATTGAATGGACATGGTGTGGAATTTATTTTATTTCATTTAAACTCTGTTTTATCATGTTGCATGAGTATTAACTAATTTTATTGGAGAAGTTTGGGGGTACCTTCACTGAAAACCCTCAGGAGACTTCACTCTTCCACTAGGGATCACCTAGGGGTTTAAAAGGCTTGGTGCATGCGCTAAATGCACCCGTGCTCCCTACGAAAGTGGCATTTTATTTCATAGGTTAGTTGTTTTAAAATTCACTTTGCTCGAGGACTAGCAAAGGTTAGGTTTGGGGGTGTGTTAAACCTGACTTTTGCTAGGACTTAGAGTATTTAATATTTGTTTTTAGTATTGTTTCGCATCAAGGAGTTAATTGTGTCCTTACTACAATTTTCACCTGAAAAGTGCCATTTAGAGGAGTTTTGGAATTAATTAATAGCTGAAAGAGAGATCTGGAAAGAGTGGGCTATGGCTTGTTGATAAGGAAGAAAATAGCAGCAATAAGGTGGAATGGAATGACTTCAGCTCTATAGAGGTGACTTGAGAATCACTCTCAAATTGCTGCAAGGTACACCCTTGAGCAGCATTGTATCCAAACAGCCCAAAGAAGATATAGCATCAGCTCAAGCTAATGTAGCAGTAATATATCTTCAGCCTAAGCAATCCCAAGGTTTCAACTCTGTGCACATTGCAGTAGCAATATATTCTAGATGAATTCAAGCATTTCAGATGCAAGCTACACTCATGTGCATGCACATGAGCTGCACACATCCGAAGCCCCGATTCAACATCTTCTTAAAGATAAAGCTGCGCATTTAAACCTCTCGGATTAGTGCTGAAACAGAGGGACTGCAAAGGATCACCTTGTAGCTGCAACCATTAAACCAGTAGCCCATTTTCCAATCCTGTCGAGCAGCAAACTCCCAGAAGCTCACGAGCTGCAGCCATTAAACCAGCAGCTAACCCATTGAATTCTGCTAATGGTGAACCTATCGACTACATGCATTAGCTCTCAGCACCTGTCAAGTGAATCTTCAAGGCTGCAGTCATCCTATCGAGTGGATTAGCTACCAAGCAAACCTGTCGAAGAGCACACTTCAGCCTACATTGCACCTATCGAAGGGTTCGTCAGCTCATCAGCCATCCGATTGAGCAGATGAAGGAGTTAAGAAAGTGTAGCCTTCAAACTTGTCGAAGTGGAGCTCCCCAGCCTTGCATCCTGTCGAACTCTTACCTATTGATTGGTTCAGGTTAAAGCAGCAGCTGCACTCCAAGCTTTGAACCTATCGAATACATGGTGAAATTACTCTTGCACAACAGCTGAAGTTCCAACCTATCGATTGGTTGATCAACTGCAGCCCTGAACTTATCGAACTACCCAGCTGCAACCCCACATGTCCAACCTATCGAACTCTTCAAAAGCAGCAGCTCATCTTCAACCAGTCGAAACCTACAGCTGCAGCCCCACTGTGAACCTATTTAAATGCACTTCAAACTCATCTCCAACTCCACGATCAGCAGCATTTCAAAGCTGCCATGCAGCTTATCCTATCGAAGTGCAGTAGCCCACCTTCAAACCTATCGAATACTACAGCAGCAGCAGCCTCCTAGCAAATTTGTATGCAGGCTTCAGCTGCAATCCAGCCCACAGCACTCATTGACTGCCTAAATGTCTCAATCCGTTGAGATGCCCAACCTCCGGCTTTCTCCAATCTGCCGATGTGCAGTCAAGATCCTATCCAAGCATCGATTTCTCAGAGAGCCCCTCAAATCTGGCGTCTTTGGTGCGGTTGCATACACGATTATATATAGATACTCCTTGCTTGCTTCAGCTGCAATATTAGGCCGTAAAGTCTTTTTGACCGCTTCAATATCTCACCCTATCGAGATGCCCAACCTCCAACTTGCTTCAAATCTGTCGATGTGCATCCGAGATATGATCCAACTGGCCAATCTCTCGATCAACAAGCTCTCAAGCCTCCCTTAGAACCTCACGACGTTCTAGCTGCTCACACACTAGCCCTACATCACATGGTTGAAACTGCAGCAGACTTGAATGGAGCTATATAAGGGCATGGTGCCTCGGGCCGACTCGACTCAAGTTCCATCAAATCTAAAGAAAGAAAGTTGGCTTGATAAGGTCTGCATTGGAACAACAGGGGCAGTTGGGGTTCACTTTTGACTAATAATATCAAGAGATGCAGCTGAATACTTTGGGGGTGGCCAAGAATAATTATTTTGTGGGCAATCACTTGAGGTGTGCAACTCGAAAAAGTAATGGACAGCAGGGCAGCTTGGGTCCATTTTGTGGACAATAGAGTTGAGTAGCTGAGTATTTGTGGCTAAACAAGGGGAAATTGGGAACTCCAATGCATAGAAAATGCTGCACATGGGTGTGAATAAATATTTGGCGGGAATGCAATTGAAGCACAATAGAACGGATCCATCTCTGCTCTCTGATTGGCTAAAACCCAAAGCACAAGGATCAATGCATATGTATAAATAAAACTCCTTGCTGCTGTTTTTCTTCAGTAAGGAAAGTAGGAACAAAGGAATAACCTGAGTTCTCCCTAGCTCATTTAGGTTTAGTTTTAGGTTTTATTTTTTCTTTTCTCTTCCCCCTTTTCTGTCTAATCCAGTCAGTTGGATTAGATCTAGGTAGCAGCTCATATCTGTTTTGTAATTGTAATTTCGGGATGAAGAAATATGGATCGATGCACAGACTACAGATCTGGGAACAAGTTTATTGTAAGTTGTTTTATTTGAAGCAATAAATTGTTGATTTTAAAGCTTAGTTAAATCTAAAGATCTTGTGATCCCATTAGATTCTTGATCGGATTTGTATAGAGGAGTTTGTTAATCAGCTCACCCACTTAACTGGTAGATCTCTTGATGACCATCTTTTTTCCTAGGGTCTGATATGCCTGTGGGTGTCTGTGCCTGTGGCCTTGTATCCACAGTATGTGTAGTGATTATCTTATTTTGATCGAAGCCATTGGAATGGAGGAAATATATTGGATGATCTGTGACCATTTAAGGGGACATATCATAGCCATAAGATCAATCCAAACCAGGGATGGAGGAAATTTATTGGATGATCTGTGACCATTGAAGTAGACAGATCATAGCCTTAAGATGAATCCAAACCACCGGTCTAGATCGAATTCTTATACCTTGCTTTTGTGCTTGTAGCCAAATGAAGGATGGCTGCACATCCTCAGATCTTGATCTATTTTGCAATGAAAACCAGGCCCTAGCTGTCTATTTCTCCCCATTTTATATTTTATTTTACCATCCATCTTCCTCCATCTCTTAGTTTAGTTTTATTTCAGTTTTATAGAATTAGATCTAGTGACACCTGAAAAGCTCTCTTTCTTCTTAGAATTGCCAGATCTGTAGCCAAATCTGGAGGTTTACTATACACCCTTTAGGTTTAGATCACTACTCTCTGTGGGACAAACTCTTACTTATTAAAACTTGCTACAAAGGACAATGTCTCTTGTAGGTCTAGGATATTTTAGATGTGCTGAATCCATCTCTGTTTTATTTTGATTTTATTTGGCTTTTACCATTACACAATAAATCAACACACTGAAAAAACCCAACACCTACCACCAGAATTACTTTTCAAGGCCCCACTATCAATAACCCATGACTCAGCCTGTGCAGCAAGCTGCACCCCTCCTAACTGCTAGATCACTTTCTTTTGAGGAATAAGTTCTGGCCTCATTGCAGAACTTAGGATGCTTGTCTCAAACTGTACACTCATAGTGAAAGTAATAAAAAGATAGAAGACCATCTTGGTCAGCTATCTAATGCTTTGACCAAGAGAGAAGAAGGGAGGTTGCCTAGCCAACCCATGGACAACCGAAGGAGACAATATGTGGTAGGTGAGGTTTCTTCTTCCCATGAGAAAGCCAAATCTGTCACCACATTAAGAAGTGGAAGGCTGGTGGACAATCAAGTAGGCTGTGGGCCTTTGAAAAATTCAAAAAAAGAAAAAGAGAAGGTACAACAGGAACAACCCATGTTGAATAAGAAGGATAATGATGATCCTCAAGAAAAAAATAAAATCAAAGATAGAGATGATGAGTTGGCTAAGGCTGCAAATGGGGGAGCAGTCCCACATTTTCCATTTCTTAAGACAATGTAAGCACCTTCCCCATTTGATAAAGGGCATGCCAAAATAGAGGAAATGATGGAAACTTTTAAGCAAGTGAAGATCAACCTGCCTCTACTTGATGCAATCAAGCAGGTTCCAGCTTATGCAAAGTTTTTAAAAGACCTTTGCACCCACAAAAGACAATCAAGGATATATTTGTCCAAGAAAGCCTTTTCAGTAGAAAAAGTGAAACATATACTGACTATTACAACTCCAACAAAACTCCAAGACCCTGGAATCTCCACTATCCCTTGCATCATTGGGGATCATACCATTGAAAAAGCCTTGTTAGATCTAAGAGTTAGTGTGAATTTGCTTCCATATTTAGTATATCAGAAGCTGGGCTTAGAAGAGTTGAAGCTCACACATGTGGTCTTACAACTAACTGACAGATCTGAAAGGAAGCCTGTGGGGATCATTGAAGATGTCTTGGTAGGGGTTGACAAATTCTTTTATTCTGCTGATTTTCTGGTGCTGGACATGGAGCTAGGCAAGTGTGCTACTTCTATCCCTGTGATCTTAGGCAGGCTCTTTTTGGCCATTGCAAATGCTTGTATACAATGTAGATCAGGGGTCATGGAAGTATCTTTTGGTAATATGAAAATCAAGCTGAATGTGTACAATGCAGCCCATCAGCCCCACTAAGAAAATGAGGACTGTTTTTCCATTGATGTGCTGGATGAGTTTGTGCAAGAAAATCTACCTCAGCTGCTGCATGGTAATGATTTGTTTAATATTTTTGAAGAAGTATGGAATGAAACAGTGGAAGAGAAAGCTTCCACATCTGAGCTTGAGCAAGTGGAAAGTGTAAATTCTGAAGCAAGGCCAGCAAAGCATCACCCATGGACTCCTACTTTATTACCTCTTCCACCACCTTTTAAGGCACCCCTATTGCCTTCACTCATCAGTCCCTCAGATGTGGAGTTAAAGTAACTCCCAAAATCTTTAAAATATGCCTTTTTATGAGCCAATCACAAACTACCAGTGATAATCTCTTCCTCCCTCACTCTTGAGCAGGAAGAAGAATTGCTTTGTGTGCTAAAAAAGCATAAGACAGCAATATGGAGGACTATTGCAGATTTGGGGGGGATAAATCCAGGTGTGTGCATGCACAAAATTCATCTTGAAGAGGGGTTCTAAGTCTTCTCAGATTCTCAATGGGTGGCATCTACCCAGGTGGTGCCTAAAAAATCTGAGATCATAGCAGTTGAAGCAGACTCAGGTGAGCTAATTCCAATCAGATAGACCACTGGTTGAAGGGTATGCATAGACTATCGCAAGCTCAATGAGAAAACTAGCAAAGATCACTTCCCATTGCCTTTTATAGATCAAATCTTAGATAAGTTGGCAGGTAAGGCTTTTTACTATTTTCTTGATGGTTATTTACGATACAACTAGATTCCTGTTTACCCACAAGATTAAGAAAAAACCACATTCACTTGTCCATTTGGAACCTTTGCATATAGAAGAATGCCATTTGGGCTATGTAATGCACCTGCCACTTTTTAAAGATGTATGTATGCTATTTTTTCTGACATGATTGACAAGTTTTTAGAGATTTTTATGGATGATTTCTCTATCTACGGGGATGATTTTAGCCAATGCTTGCACCATCTCAGCCTTGTGCTGCAAAGGTGTGAGGTGACCAACCTAGTTTTGAGTTGGGAAAAGAGTCATTTCATGGTGACTCAAGGTATTGTCCTAGGACATATTGTTTCCCAAAGAGAAATAGAGGTTGATCAAACTAAAATTGATTTAATAGCACATTTGCCCCCTCCCAAAACTGTCAAACAAGTCAGGTCATTCTTGAGCCATGCTGGTCTCTACAGGAGGTTCATCGAAGACTTTAGCAAAATTTCCAAGCCTCTTTGCCACTTGCTGTGCCAAGAGGTTCTATTTGTGTTCAATGATGAATGCCTAGTTGCTTTTGAACTTCTGAAGATTTGTTTGACTATTGCTCCTATATTGCAAGCTCCTGATTTCTCTCTGTCATTTGAGCTGATGTGTGATGCATCAGACTTTGCCATTGGTGTAGTACTGGGATAAAGGAAAGACAAAGCACCATGTGTGGTGGCATATGCTAGTAAATTAATGGTTGATGCTCAATTGAACTACACCACAACTAAAAAGGAGCTGGTAGCCATTGTATTTGCATTGTAAAAGTTCAGATCATATGTGTTGGGATCCAAGATCACTGTGTTTACTGACCATTCAGCCCTGAAATATCTCTTGTCTAAGAAGGAGGCTAAAGCTAGACTAATTAGATGGATTCTTCTTCTGCAGGAATTCAACTTGGAAATCAAAGATAAGAAGGGGGTTGAAAATGTGGTTACAGACCACTTATCAAGGACTCCAGATGCTAAAATAGAGAGCTTGCCCATCAATGATTCTTTCCCAGATGAGCAGCTTTTTTCTGTGAAGATAAGTATGCCCTGGTTTGCGAACATAGTAAACTATCTTGCTGTGGGAACCCCCACATTGGAGTAAGGACGATAGGAATCTGTTCTTCTCACACATTTGATATTACATGTGGAAGGATCCTTACCTTTTTACGTATTGTGCAGACCTGGTGATAAGAAGATGTGTTCCTAAAACTGAGTTTGAAAATATTCTAACCATGTGTTATAAACAGGCTTGTGGGGTCCATTTCAGTGGCAACAAGATTACTGCAAAGGTGCTTCAAAGTGGTTTCTATTGGCCCACTCTATTCAAGGATGCCATACAGCATGGCAAAGCTTGTTCTAAATGCCAGCAAGTGGGAAGTATTACAAAAAGAAACTCCATGCCCTTGCAACTTGTGCTTGTTGTTGAATTATTTGACCTATGGGGAATTGATTTTACGGGACCTTTTCCCCCCTCCTATGGATATAATTTCATCCTTGTAGCTGTGGACTATGTGTCCAAATGGGTAGAGGCCATAGCTATAAGAACAAATGATCATAAGGTTGTCATTAAGTTCTTAAAGGATAACATCTTCTCTAGGTTTGGCACCCCCAAAGCTATTATTAGTGATGGAGGAAGCCACTTTTGCAACAAACCTTTTGAAAAACTGTTGGAAAAATACTTTATGACCGACACAGTTGCTACTCCCTACCACCCACAAACCAGTGGGCAAGTAGAGATTTCCAACAAGGAAATCAAACACATCCTAGAGAAGATTGTGCGAGCTAATAGGAGAGATTGGTCCATAAAACTGCCAGATGCCTTGTGGGCTTATAGGACTGCCTATAAGACCCCCATAGGGATGTCCCCATTCAGGCTAGTGTATGGCAAGGCATGCCACTTGCCTATTGAGTTAGAATATGAGCATATTGGGCCATTAAAACATTAAATTCTGACTTAACTTCTGCTGGTGTGAATAGGAAATTGCAATTATCTGAGCTTGATGAGTTAAGGATGGAAGCATATTCAAATGCCCGAATTTACAAGGAAAAAACCAAAGCCTTTCATGACAAGCATTTGCTGCAAAAAGAATTCAAAATAGGTGACCAGGTATGGTTGTTCAATTCAAGATTAAAATTCTTTCCAGGAAAATTGCAGTCCAGATGGGATGGGCCTTACACAGTTTTACATGTTTCCCCATTCGAGGCTATAGAAATCATGGCCCCCAAAGATGGTAGAGTCATGAAAGTCAATGGGCAGAGGCTAAAGATTTGTGTTGAAAAAATTTGTGAGCCTGAGGAGACCATTGATTTTCAGGACCCTCCAATTTATACATGATTTCAGTGTGTATCATATGTACTATATTTTGATTTTGTTTGAAGTGATTACTTTCTATTTTGATGTTTTGTTCATTTTCAATAAATTTTCTATGCTAGCATTAGGTCATCATATCAATCTTTCCAAGCAGTCCAGGGACCATGGGAGTATGTCAATAATAAAAACAACGTAAATGGAAGCACAACAAAGGAGTTTGCTGGGTGCTGAGGCTGAACACAGCATAAAAATATAGTTTCTATTAGCATATGGGACCTTTCAATAGGTCATTTGACCTTTCGATAGGTCATTTGAGGATTTAGATAGGCATTGAGACTTGTCGATAGGTGAAAACAACTCTTCGATAGGTTTAAAAGGTCAGAAAGAAGTTTTCGATAGGTTCTGGATACTTATCAAGAACCTATCGAAAGGATGAATCATGTACCACATGAACCTATCGATAGGAAGGATTTGACCTATCGAAGCATCTCATCTACACACTGTATTCTTTATAGTGTTCGATATGATGCCTTGACCTATCGAAATCACTCAGCTCATCCTATGGAAATCGATTTTCACTCTTTATATACCTGTCGTTAGGTCATTTCTGCTCCATTCAACACTTTCTGCAAACCCTAGCTCTCTCTTCCTCATTGGTCGCTGCTCTCATTTTCTGCCAAATACTCTAAGGACCTTTCGCCACTCAGTTTGCTACTCCTCAAGTTCATTCAGCCCACACAAAGGAGCATTTTGCACCTGATTTTTGGGAAATTGGAGTTGCGCATCACGATTTCTGCAAAACCCTAGGAATTTTTGGTAAGTTGTCTCCTGCTTCACTCTGTTATTTTCCTAGTTGTTTACTTCAGAATTTTAATTCAAATTGGTGAGTGAACTTTAAGAGATCAATTTTTGAGAGCATAATGGTCGATTTTGAAGAAAGCCTAGCTGACCTATTCCGGCAACCAGCTTCTTCCGCCCAAAAGTCCTCCAAAAAATCAAAGCCTACCACCAACCCACCTACAAAGGGGGAGCTTCCTGAGGTGAAGCCCAAGAAGGCTCCTAAAGTAAAAAAGGCCAAGTCTGTCGCAATTCAGGAGCTTGATGCAGAAATACCTATGGAGAGATCTGCTCCAACTGGGGAAACACCTTTGCCCAACCCTGACATATTACCTGTGGTGGAGCTTCCTACTGCATTAACCACCCCTAATGAGTTTGTGACTGGGTTGAGCCTTATCCCTGAGACAGATTTTGATCTTGCATACTTTACTAAGATAGAGGAGTGCCAGGGGACACTAATGCATCTAAAGAAAGAGGGACTGTTACCCCTACTTACACCCTTGAAGGAGACTGTGTACCCCAAGATGGTTAAATTGTGGTACCAAAATTTGACAAAGAAGGTGGTGCCTGGGAATGAGGCTGTGTTGGAAATTTTGATTGATGATTGGTAAATCACTGTGGATTGCAATGACTTTGGGATGGCTTTGGGAGTTCCACATCAATTTGACTCCACTAGATCAGAGGGAGCACCCAAATGTGTTACATTTAGAGAAATGGCTAAACAGCTCACCAATGGAATTGTGGGATTTGGTGAATCTTTGATGAGAAGAGACCTCCAACCTAACCTCATATTCATCGACACTATTATGAGAAAGAATGTGTATGTCATTGGGCACTTATAGGAGAGAAGGCCCCCAGTTGTAGATGCTTTATACTACTGTTCAAAAGGGCAATTTTTGAGTGCACCACAGCTGATTTTGAGACAATGGTAGACATTAATGATAAGGTGCTTAAAAGACAGGCATTTGCTAAAGGTGTTGGGTTGCCTTTCAGTAGGCTCATTACATGTTTTCTCAAGGCTGGGAAATATGTGGTCAAGAGGAATGAGCCAATAGAGAAGTTGACCCCAAAAGTGTATGGGAAAAGGGCATGGTCCACCAGCCGACCCTGATAAAGAAGAGTAAGCCAGCTGAGATGGAGGAGGTTGAGGAGGTGCCCACTACCACTGCAGCAGATCTTACTACTGAGATACCCTCATCCATCCTTTCACCTACCTTACCTACATCATCACCAACACCTCCACCCACTTTGCTTTTTTCCTTTGTATCAGTCCCTCTTCCAACAGACCCCCCTCCTCTTACCTATGAGCCAGTTTTACCTCCACCCACCACTCCAATTCTTGAACCTGAAGTCCTTGAACCTCCAACACTACCAGAACCTACCCCTACCCTTTCTTCTCCACCATTTGACCAACCCATTTCTGACTTCCCCCCTCACCAACCCCTACTTCATACCCATGGCTTAGACCAATTTACCACTGCTTCACTGCCCTAATGACATCTATTGTGGAAGATGTTTGGCATGAGTACACCCCACTCCCGGACTCTCCACACCCCAACCCCCCTCATTTCAACCATGCACCCTCCTCCCCTTCCCACCCTATTCAAACACATGTCCCCTCTAATCCCACCATTTCTGATACTTTCACTCAAATTCTCTCCCTATTACAGTCCATTCAAACTCAATTGACCACCAACACCAACAACCAAGCCCTCATGAGCTCCTGCCTTCACTCCATTCAGTCCACCCTTACCCCATCCTCTTCAACTCCCCAA
This sequence comes from Chloranthus sessilifolius, assembly GCA_021018995.1. NCBI lineage: Eukaryota > Viridiplantae > Streptophyta > Magnoliopsida > Chloranthales > Chloranthaceae > Chloranthus > Chloranthus sessilifolius. The sequence continues at coordinate 64,888,973 of CM037586.1, forward strand.
CCCCCTCACACTTCTCATCTTTCCCTGTCTAATCACCTCTCCATTTATCTCCTACATCTTCACCCATAGCTCCACCTCTCACAACTGCTACCAAATCTGAGGAGGCAGCAGCACCATTTTTTCCCATACCTATCTCATCCCCACCTTTTACCCCTCCATCACCTCTAATAGTAGCCACTAAAGTTGCTGTGTCACCTACCACCCAACCACCCACTCTCACTCCACCTGTCTTCACAGATGCCTCAACACAAACTGATCCACTTGAGGAATTGGTTTTCACCACCCCTTCCTCATCTTCCACTCCACCCCTTTCCTTGCCCATTGTACTCAGATCCCCCATCTACATTCCCCCTTACCTCACTCTGCTATATGTAATGAGGGACAATCCTTACATCCGCAGGGATGTCCTGATAGGTATGGTTGCCCTCCGAGCTTTCCTGAAAGTTTCTTATGAGGAGAGGATAGCTCTCATGGAATTGGAGCAATGAATTAAGCTCTGAGATATCTCTGAGGGGTGGAAGGAAACCTGACTCGTTATGAGTCCGCAAAAGTACTTGCTACTGCTTAGAGTCGCATTGCCGAGTTTGAGAATAAGAATGTTGAGCTTCTCCAAAACAAATTAGCCAATGCAGCGAAGAAAATCAACATTCTGGAGAGAAAATTTACTTCATTGACCTCTCAACCATTTCAACCAACTCCTCTTGCTATAGCTCCTCCGGACAATCCTACCTCCCCCCATCCCTGTCCACCTTCCACTCAACCTGCTCCTACCCCACCTGTAGATGTCCCCCCTTTCCAGCCCAAGATCTTCCTGCAGCTAAACCTTCCTCACCAAAACCTAAGAGGACTTATACAAAGAGAAAAGTTACTGTAAATAGATCTGTTTCCTCTACTTCTGCTCGCAGTAAACGAAAGGAACCTGCTACCCAGTCTAAAGAGGTAGCCCCCACCAAGCCCCCACCCCCACATGATACCTCCTCCACCTTACTCTCCAAGGAGGAAAGAAGGAAAGCTGCTGCTGCCCTTGGCCTAGATCCTACTATCCTTTTCCCTTCTGATTCTGATTCTGACTCTGCTGCTGCTTTTGCCAAGAAAACCAAGAAATCTGCTGCCCAGTCTGAGGAGGCCCCCAAGCAGTCCACCCAAAAGTCCCAACCTAAAGGAAAAGCTCCTTTATTCAAGGAGGATTTGAAAAATTTGGCAGACTTGTATGATTGGCCTGATGATGCTTGTAAATAAATATAGACTATTTTTGTTTGTTTTCCCTTAATGATTTAGACCATGTACATATGTTAGTTGTTCATCATAGTTTCTTTTCTGTACTCTGTCTGTCTTTGTCCTTATTATGCTTCTGTTTCTTCATCTACCCTTTTCATGGTTACCATGCTCTCTGAATAGTGAGGACACTGTTTAATTTAGGTTTGGGGGTATGGCAGGTGTGCCAATGAAATGAGTTAATGCTAGTGCAACAATGTTGAAAATATTGTTTTGAAAATAAAGTGATTTCCCACCTGATTTTTGAAAAAAAAGAGGAAATTAAAAACTTTTTAAAACTGAAATGAGCTGTAGTTTTAGCATTTTTCATGAAGCAAATGTCAAGAATTTTCAAAAAGCGATGTTTAGTGAACCTGAAAGGAGAGAAAACTATGAGGATACACCCCAGAAATTTGATGGAAGGCCATACCCAGTGAAATTTCGGCCTGAAATATTTTTTTCTTTGAAGAGTGTCATAGCAATTTTTCTGTTCTAAGGACTGATTGGATCTAGTTTCGATCACTAGATTTAGGCAAATCCAAATTAAAATAGCTTGACAACATTCATGACATTGAAGACATAAAGTAAGGCCATCCCTTGGACAGTTTGAACTTAAAATGTCCCACCTTTGAACTGCCCTTGATACACACCATTTGAGCCTTAAAATTCCCAATTTTCTTTGATAAAAACTAGAAAATTTGAACCCAAAACCTCAGTGACCTAATACAGCCTGACCCTCACTCTGAGATTTCAGAAGGTAGAGCTAGTTTGATGGTTGGTTGAGAAAGAAGAAAGCACATTTGGTGGTGTTATGGCATTCCAACCCATAAAAAGAAAAATGGAAAAAAATACAAAAAGAAACAAACAGACAAAAAGAAAAGGAAAAACAAAAAATAAAAAGAAAAGGAATGAGAAAGAGAAGTCATTTCATTGAAAGACTGAAAAGAGGATTAGAAACTGGCCACTTCAAATCTAAAACTTCAAGAAGTAGATGGAATTGTGCTGAAATGAAGAAGGTGTTGTCTAGACCACCTCCTTACTTTTACTGATTTCTCAATTTGAATCCTTTTTACCCCATTATTCTTTTACAAATTTCACCCATAAGCCACATTACAATCCAAAAAAAAAAAGGACCCTACTGACCTGAAATGGATTGAGCTATCATGTAGAGATGAGGATTTGTTTAATCTATGGTGAAAAGAGTTAGAAAATTTTAGAAGTTAGAGCAACGCCTATGCTCATGCTTGCAGTCCTATTTGAGGGCTGTAACTATTCTTGAGCTGTGTGAGAAATGATGCACCCTTCTACTTTTGTTGTGAGTGAACAACCCTGGTAAGATTTGGGTCTAAAATCAAAGTTGTTTGGGATATTATCAAAATAGAATTCTTAAATTGAAGGTGAGCTCTGCATTAATTTTCAGGCACAATGTCTTGACATAAACTAATTGATGATGAAGGAATTATAGCAGAATTTTAGGTTTTAAACTGATAATTTTTCTGCTGAAAATCCTCAAAAAAATTGAAGGGACATGGTGTGGAATTTATTTCATTTCACTTAAACTCTGTTTTAACATGTTTCATAAGTATTAACTAATTTTATTGGAGAAGTTTGTGGGTACCTTCACTGAAAATCCTAAGGAGACTTCACTCCTCCACTAGGGATCACCTAGCGGTTCAAAAGGCTTGATGCATATGCTAAATGCATTTGTGCTCCCTACAAAAGTGGCATTTTAGTTTTCTTTATTCTTCCTTTGCTCAGGGACTAGCAAAGCTTAGGTTTGGGGGTGTGTTAATCTATGAAAAGTATCACTTTTCACCCTATAACATGAGCTTTGATAGACCTATGAGTGGACTAATAAATGCTTGTTGAGTATGTCTTGTAGATAGCAGTAAAAGGCAGTCATAGTGTAGAAATCCATCTCTCAGTGTAGTTCAGACCCAACAATGGCCTACTTAGAGCATGCAGCAATAGCAAAGCAGCTTTCAAGGAGTAAAAACTGGCTGAAAACAACCTGTCAAGAGGTTACTGGAACCTGTCAATAGGATCTGAAGGCTATAAAAAAGGAAGAAGTCGTGAGAATGGGAGAATTCGATAGGATTCGGAACCTATCACGCAGTCGAAAATAAAAAGGGAGCATCCTATCGAATGATTGCCTGAGCTTGAATAGAACCTATAGAAAAGTCTGAAAACCTATTGATAGGAGCCAGAAGAGAACCAATCGAAACTTATTGTGCAGAAATCAATCTATCGAAAGGATCCCCCAACCTGTCGAACACACCAGATGAAGGCTGTGGATGCTCGAGCTTTATTTTTAGCACCAACCTATCGAAACTTATCGAAAGGATCCTAAATCCTAACGAAAGGAACAGAAGGCCTATTTAGAACCTGTCGAAAGCCTCAAGAACCTATCGAAATCGACTGAAGGACTTCTCAGAAAAGCTACTGTGCACACACAGGAAGTTGGTGACCTGTAACACACAATCCGAGACACTCTGGTGACCAGCATGAAGTTTTTAGAAGTGCCCTAGGAAACCCTAACCGACCCATGTGCTCTCCCCCAACTCTAACTAACTGAGAAAGCCTTCTAAAAGGGGAATAAAAGAGGGAATAACAAAATTATTTCAGCTGAGCTGTGATTGACAGGAAAAACATATCTGAGGCTGAAGGGGAGAGCTATATAAGGAGGGAAGCTGCAAGAAAAAAAGGGGGGATCAATTCTTGAGATCGGAGCTTGCATCAAAATTCGCTATTCTTCCTTTTTGCCCAACTATGGTTGGCTAATTTCTTTGGAGCAGCAAGGAGTGAGGTTGGATCCATAATTGGGGAGAGTTGAGAGTGTTATTGAGGGTCAGATAATGCACAAACTATAAATCTAAGAGCATTTCATTGTATAGTGAGTTTATTTTAATGCAATGCTGGTTTTATTATTTTAATTAGATCCATAGTTCATCTGGTTTCATTTGGTGCTCGATCGGATTTGTGTAGATGGGATTCAGCTCATCCACTTAACTGGTAGGCCTCTTAGATACCATTTGATCTCCCTAGGTCTGATATTCCTGCAATTGTCTGTGTCTGTGGCCTGGCAGTTGCAGCAATTGTAGTGATTACAATGTTTTGATGGAAACCTAAGAATGGAGTAAATCTATTGGATGATTTGTGACCATTGAAGCGGAAAGATCATAGCCTTAAGATCAATCCAAATCACTGGCTTAGATCAGATCTTTTTACCCTACAGCTGTGCTTATAGCCAGATGAGGGATTGATGCACTCTAAATTCTTTGTGACACTATCAGCTCATTCCGATTGCAACAAGACCAAACTCCAAGCTATTTCTCTCCATTTTCTATTTCCAATATCACCAAATATTCCCCTCACTTGCAAGATCTGAACTCTGGATTTAATCTCAATTCATTTTTGCATTTAATTGTGTTTCTGTAGTTTAGTTTAAAGTGACAACCCCTTAAAACTTCTCCTCTCTCTTTTGCTATTTTTAGTATTAGGTAGGGTGCCAGGTCTGCTTAGATCTGAAGATTTACTTAATTTTTAGTGCACATTTCCCTATGGACATACCCTTACCCTTTAAAACTTGCTACAACAGGCCCTGAATACTTGCAGGTCTGTGTGTCTGCTTGCCTTAGTGTGTGCAACCAATAGATCCTTTAATTGTGTGATTTTAAACCTCTTTTTGAACACAAGGTAAGAAGCCAACACTTACCTTTAGGGTTAAAACCACCAAAGTTTAGCATGTACAATGACATCAGGAATCCAAATCACCACTTGGCGTTATTCTACAATGACTGTCGGCCCATTCACGATAACCAAGGTCTCCTGATCCACTATTTCTAGAGATCGTTAGAAGGAGAAGCTCTTGATTGGTTCACCGGACTACCACTTCACAAGATCGACACATTCAATGATCTAGTCAGTCAATTCCTGGACCAGTACAAGAACTTGATAGAAGAAGCGGTCACTCTTAGTGACCTGATGACAACTAAGCAAGAGCCCGAGGAAGACTTCATGGACTTCATGACACATTGGAGGAAGCTTGCAGCTTGTACTGGAAGCCAGATGAAGGAGACGGATGAGATCTATATCATCATCGACAACATCAAAGAGCCTCTTCGAAGCGTCCTTATTATAAGCGATTGCCCAGACTTCGCTGCCCTTCACTTGGACGCGAACCGTATCCAATGACACATAAAGGGAGGAGAACTTTCCTTTTCGATAATAGCATCGAAAGTCACTTCTTCCAGTGACTCGAAGCCGAAAAATAATAAGAAAACCTCCAGCTTCAAGCAAGTCAACGTGGTTGTCAATTAGGGATAAAACTTCGGAAACATAAACTATCAACCAGGGAAGTCTGGACAAAACCATTACCAGAATCAAAATCAACAACGATATCCGAATCAAAATTAGAACTAGAATCAATATCAAAATCAAAACCAATACCCTAACTCGAACACCTACCAGAACTAGAATACAACCCAAAATTAGCCAGCTAACCCTTAGAATTAGAACAACGTGCCCCTACCCCAGAACGTCAATCAGCAAACCAGGGGCCCTTACCAACCAAAGTGCGAACATTACCCTCCATTGCCCAACACTATCCCTAACATTTTCCACCTCCTTAGTAATCAATATCTTATTAGATTCCCGCCAGAGGGATCACACCCTTGGTCAGCACACTTAAACTACAGTAAGTTCTGCACATTCCATCGATTCGTAAGGCATAACTTACAAGACTACTGAGTCTTGCGAGATGTGATTTACAACATGAATGATCAGAATCAGATCGACTGAGAATCCCTCTAAAACTCTAATCAAAATAACAACTGTTAAGACCTGAAAAGTACTACTTTTCACCCCTTAACTTAACCTCTGTTAGACCCTTAGTCATTTTAATAACTGTGTGTTAAGACCATTTTGTAGGTAATAAGCAGCAGCTGCAGCTAAGGCCCTAACCCTACTAAGAAGCCTACTTTTGCACCATAACTCCAAGCAACTGGTAACCCATTCACAGAGGAAAGAAACACCAAGGTAGAACACACTTGGATGTACACACTGAATGCCCAAGTGGGCCCTAGAAGTTCCTCAAAAGAAAGGAAGTTGGACCCAGATAGAGAACTTAGCTATAGCATAGGAAAAGCACAGCAACAACAAGTCAAGAAATGAGCCTCGCGCAGATGTCGCAAGGTCCAAGTGATTCAGAGAAAAATGCTTCGCACAATTATCGCGAGTTTCTCAAGGCAGTGCACCAATTGCTCGGGCTGTTCTCATGCAGATGAATGATAGAAGGGCTTGAGAAGCAGACTTCGTGCGGCTCTCGCGAGGCTCAGTTGTAAGCGCTCTCATAGTCTCGCGCAGCTCAAGAGAGGAGCATTTAATCCTCGCGCGATTCGCTCAGACAAGTTGAGGAGAGAGAGCTCCAGGCACTTCTACGCACAGCAGTCGCGCAGTGGCCGCGGGATGTAGATCTTCAGGGGACTGCTCGCACAATCCAGAGGCTGATGCAATTGCTTCTTCACGGGGATCCCCGTGAGATTCACTAAGGAACAAACTACGTGCGCGATTCCCGCACCACTCAAATGGAAAGCATAATCTCATGACAACCGGAGCATTCCTGCAATGACCAAACTATCTATCCCGTGACTGCAGGAGTTTTAGGTCAATGTAATCCTATGATGACCACTCTATCACGCGACAAGACCTGGAAGCCATTGCTACCTACAGAGGCTTGGGATCTTAACTTTCCCCCACTTCCGCAGGGGCAGTCTGAGAACTTTCAGCAACTAAGGCACGCACTCCAATTCTCCAATCTCCGTGCACACGCCCCGAGGCATCCAAAGAACAGAAATGGGCCACGTTTGTATCAATAAAATTAGGGTTTTTCTAACCCTAATGCTCCCACAGCTGACTGCTATATAAGCCTAAGCCTAGTTTAGGTTTAGAGAGGAGGTGAGGACTGAATTCCTCCTATCTTCTTGAATCAGCTGTAGAGTTCCAGTAGGCTATGGTTAGGGTTTAGGTAGCATCTTTTTCCTTTTTCTTCTCTCTATAGCCCAACACTTGTTGGCTATGCCTTTGTATGTCTATTTGGAACAGTTTTAATGAAGTTTTATAATAGGATGTTATACATGTATGGGATTGATGTTTGAGGGTTGTTCTGTACAAGGCTGGTGCCTTGAGATCCTCCATTGCTTAGTTGTATTGTAAGCCACGGAGGATTGTTTTTAAGGATTTATTCAGATCCAATTGACCTATGTGTCCAGGCTAGTGCACATATACAGGCCTATCCCCACCACAGGATCCACTAAATCTGAATCCCCATGGGAGCCTGCGTTGGTAGCCTTATGAACATGGTGGTGGCAGTAATCTACTTGTTCTGTCTCAGACCTCTGTGAGGAGGATAGCCTCTATGGATAGTCTGTGGCCATTTGAGTGGACAGGTTATAGCCCTAGGGTGAGGCCAATCCACAGACTTAAGACAGATTCTTCTTCTCTATACTTGTGTTTATAGCCCTGTGAGAGATTGTGCAGAGACAGACTCCTCTGTATTTATATAGACCCACCATCAGATGGAAGATCTGATTTAGCTGTAGAGATTATAGGCTTGTGACTGGATCACTGCTGTCTCTCTAAAGTAGTGAACAACTAGATCTAAAGCTAGTACTCGAACTCTTGCTGGTCCTGTGTGTTTAGGCTAGTGCACATATGCAAGCCTATGCCCCATACACAGAAGTTTAGAGGTTGAGGTTCCTATGGATTCTTGAGCTAGTAGCCTGGATGAAGTAGTGCCTACAATGATAAACATGTTCTGACCCATCTATGGACTGTGGTTCCCCTATTGGATAGTCTGTGACCATTTGAGTGGACAGGTTATAGCCATAAGGGATTGGATCATGGCACAGGGCTGAGTTGGATCCTTTCTCCTCTTTGGTGATAATGTAGCCATTAGACAGGACTTCTATAGCAACAGATCTGAGTCTGAGTTATAAAACCCATCAGATCTGTACCTAATAGCTTACTTCTCACCCTTGTTATATTTATTTTCTCACACTCCATTATTCTTCTCAACCATTTCTGTAGTTTAGGCATTCGGTTATCATAGGATTTAAACAATAGTGACCTTAAATCCCCTTCCATTTAGGATTGCCAGATCTGTAGTCAGATCTGGAGGATCTACTAAAGATGGCTCCCTTGGAGCTTTAGACCATTTTCCCTGTGGGACAAACTCTTACTTATTAAAACTTGCCACAATAGGCCCTGTATCTTGCAGGTCTAGGCTATTTTAGTTGTGCTGAATCCACCCTCTATTGTATTTTGATTTTTATTTTTTACTCTTATCATTACATAATAAATCAGCACACTATAAGTCAACAACAAGTTTTTGGCGCCGCTGTCAGGGATTTTTGATCTATTAGTAGACCCTAGATTTTTGTACTTTTTTTATTCTTTGGTAGTTGTGCTTGTGAATAATTGATACTGCTGATTTACATTTAGATTTTTTTTACAGATCTGGACAGTAGCAGAGAAGGAAAGTTGAACTGCACTAGGAGTTTAGCTACCTCTGTTTGCATTTCTCTAACTCTCAGAACTCAGTCTATTTTCCTTTGCAAATTCCATAGCAGTTGATTAGGATAGTCATAATTTTGTTTAGATAATTCTTTGAGTTAATTGCAATATGTCTGCAAGTAGTCTTCCCCGCTGTTGGTGTGTGTGCATGTTAGGAAGGAGATCCCTCAGTCCCACATTAGAGCCTCCTAACCCTAAGATAGAAAAGGCTAGAAGACCGAGAAGGCCCAGCCACACCACAGTTGAGCCCCTTACTGAAACCGAGACAGCATTCATGGGTGAAGAGCAACCCAGAACATTAAAGGAATTAATGCTCCTGATGATTATAATTCCCCATTCAGCATTCAATTCCCAGATGTTCAGGGAAACTATGAGATTAAAACCTCAATAATCCAAATGCTTCCCTCTTTCCATGGGTTCAGCAAGGAAGACCCCTACAAGGACATTGACCAATTCTTGGCCCTGTGCACAATATTTTCCATTGCTGGTTTGGGACCAGAAGCCACTAGATTAAGGCTCTTTCCTTTCTCCCTAAAGGATAGGGCCAGCACCTGGTTAGCTACTCTCCCAAACAACAGCATCAATTCTTGGAAAGACCTCCAGACCAAATTTTTTACAAAATTCTTCCCAGAGACAAAAACCAGCCAGTTGAGGAAAGCAACACTTGCTTTTGCCCAATCTCCAACTGAAGATTTTAATCAAGCATGGGACAGATTCAAGGAGATGCTCAAACAATGTCCCCACCATAAGATCCCTGACTGACAACTTGCCCAAAGCTTCTATAATGGGATTGATGAGAAAAGCAGAGACATGGTAGATGCCTCTTGTGGTGGAACTTACATGCACAAAATAGCTAATGAGGCATGGGAATTGTTCGAGATCACCAGTGAAAATGCTGTCCAAAAGATATCCTTGTCAAGAACTGTTCAAGAGCCTTCTCCTAAAATGGGACTAGCTGCAACTTCCAAAGGAAAGATGTATGAAGTAACTGAGAATAATGACCTGCAAATATGGATGGCAAATCTTTCTGATAAGTTTAATAAACTATTGACTGTGGTGCAACCCAGATGGGCTGCACAGGTGATGGAGGCATGTCTGATATGCCAATCTCCATAACACACAGTGGAAGAGTGCCCATCTGCAGGGCAATATCCTTAGTATGCGATGGAACAAGTTGCTGCTGCCCAATCATTTGGCCAGCAACAATCTGTTGGCTACAACAAGCAGCCATTTGGATACCAGCACCACAATGCTGGTTACCAGTGGAGGGATCACCCAAATTTAAGGTGGAGACAAGATAATTATATGCAGCCACAACAGATGTTGGCCTTACCTCAAAGGCCACAGCAGCAATTTAACCAAGGATATGCCCCAAGGTTAAATTTCCAGCATCAGCAGTTGCCTCAACAACAAAATAAGTTGGTAGTTCCCCCATCTCAGCCCCGAAATGCTTCTTTTGAGGATCAAGTTTTGACCTCATTGCAAAACCTTGGAACCTTGACTCAGACTGTGAATTCTCACAGTCAAAGCATAAAGAAAATGGAAAAGCAGTTAGGCCAAATATCCAATGCCTTGGCCAAAAGAGAGGAGGGCAGGTTGCCAAGCCAGCTAGTGGCCAACCCTAAGGGCCAATATTTGATTGGAGAAGGTTCCTCAAGTTTAGAGGGAGCTAATGCCATCACAACCCTAAGGTTTGGCAGGCTGGTGGACGACAAGGTTAGAAAGGAATAAGGAGAGGTCATTTCCAAAGAATTTTTGAATGAATATGAAAAAGAATATGTTAGAGCACAGAGCCAAGAGTTGCCTGCTACCCTGCAACAAGAGAAAAATAATGAGGCGGTAGTTGAGCCTCAGCAAAACATAAAAGATGAAAAAAGAAAAAAACAAAAGTTTAGTCATAGGCTTGCAGTTGAGGAACCAGCAGTACCTTAGTTGCCATTTTCTCAAGCTTTGAGTGGACCTACCCCTTTTGATAAGGGGAATGCACAGATGGAGGAAATGATGGAGACTTTTAAGTAGGTAAAAATCAATTTGCCCCTGCTTGATGCAATTAGACAGGTCCCAGCCTATGCCAAATTTCTGAAAGACCTTTGTACCCAGAAAAGAAAAGCTAGAGGCCATTTGTCCAGAAAGGTCTTTGCAACTGATACAGTTAATTCTGTATTAAACATAACAATACCAGAGAAGTTACAAGATCCAAGGATACCCACTATCCCTTGCATAATTGGAGACCACACAATTGGAAGGGTCCTTCTAGACCTTGGAGCCAGTGTAAACCTGCTGCCATACAGTGTGTATCAGCAGCTAGGTTTGGGGGAGCTAAAACCCACCCCCATTGTGTTGTTAATGGCTGATAGGTCTAAAAGGAGACCTATGGGAGTGGTTGAGGATGTCTTAGTAGGGGTGGACAAGTTATTTTACCCTGCAGACTTCCTGATTTTGGACATGGGCGGTAACAAGAGTACAACCCCGATACCTGTTATTTTGGGCAGGCCATTCTTGGCCACTGCCAATGCTTGCATTTAATGCAGGTCAGGGATTATGGAGGTAACTTTTGGACACATGAAAGTTGAACTGAATGTGTACAACAGTGCAATGTACCCTCAGCTAGACAATGAGGAAAGCTTTACAATGGATGCACTAGAGGAAGTTGTTGAAGAAGAATTGCCCACTCTGCTGGATTGGGGCAACATTGTCAAAAGTTTAGTTGAAGTTTGGGACATGGTAGAGGAAGATATCCCAGCTGTTATGACATAAGACATGACCACATTGAAGTCTTCTGTGGGCTTAGTGCAGCACTCCATTTGAAAACCTACATTGCTGCCTCTTCCTCAAACCAACAAAGAACCAATCTTGCCATCCACCCAACAAGCCCCTGATCTAGATCTCAAGAAACTTCCAGAAACACTGAAATATGCCTTCCTTGAGAAAGGTGAAAAACTTCCTGTAATTATCTCCTCCTCTCTTACTAATGAGCAGGAGAAAGAATTACTAACAGTCTTGAGGAAGCACAAAAAGGCAATTGGCTGGACCATTGCGGATCTCGAAGGGATAGATGCATCAATATGTATGCACAGGATCCATTTAGAGGAGGGCTCAGTACCCTCCAGGGAAATTCAGAGGAAATTGAATCCTCACATGCAGGACGTGGTCCTCAAAGAGATTATTAAATGACTAGATGCTGGGGTAATTTACCCCATTTCTGATTCTGAATGGGTGCCCAAGAAATCTGGCATAACAATTATTACAACTGAGTCTGGAGAGCTGAGACCAGCCAGGGAGACCATTGGCTGGAGGGTTTGCATAGATTATCAGAAGCTCAACTTTAAAACCGGAAAAGACCATTTCCCTCTCCCCTTCATAGATCAAATTCTGGATAAGTTGGTTGGAAAAGCTTTTTATTGCTTTCTTGATGGGTACTCAGGGTATAATCAGATCCCTATGCACTCGCACGACCAAGAGAAAACTACATTTACTTGCCCTTTTGGCACCTTTGCTTACCGAAGGATGCCTTTTGGGCTGTGTAATGCACCAGCCACCTTTCAGAGGTGTATGTATGCCATATTCTCTGATATGATTGACAAGTTCTTGGAAATCTTTATGGATGACTTCTCTGTATATGGGGACAATTTTGGCCAATGTCTGCGACACCTCCACCTGGTCTTGCAAAGATGTGAGGAGACCAATCTGGTCTTAAGTTGGGAAAAGAGCCACTTCATGGTAACACAAGGTATTGTGTTGGTCCATGTAGTCTCTAAAGAAGGGATTGAGGTAGATAAGGCCAAAGTTGACCTCATTACAAATTTTCCCCCTCCAAGAACAGTCAAACAAATCAGATCTTTCCTTGGACATGTAGGATTCTACAGGAGGTTCATTAAAGGCTTTAGTAAAATTGCTAAACCATTGTGCCACCTGCTCTGCCAGGATGTGCCCTTTGATTTTTCTGCTAAATGCCTTGAGGCTTTTGAAACATTGAAGATATGCCTCACCTCTGCCCCTATACTCCAAACACTTGACAATGCACTACCCTTTGAGCTGATGTGTGATGCATCCGACTTGGCAATAGGTGCTATTTTAGACCAAAGGAAAGATAAGCTGCCAGTGGTCATTGCCTATCTCAGCAAATCACTTACTGAAGCTCAACCGAATTATACCACAACTGAGAAAGAGCTTCTGGCAGTGGTTTTTACTGTTGACAAATTTAGAACTTACCTACTTGGGTCTAATATTATAATTTTCACAGACCACTCAGCATTGAAATACCTATTGTCCAAGAAAGATGCAGGCTGATTAGATGGATACTCCTATTGCAGGAGTTTGACATTGAAATCAAGGACAAAAAGGGTGTGGAAAATGTGGTGGCTGACCTCTTGTCTAGAATTGTGTTGGAAAAATGTGTTGATGACTCTGCAAATGATATTTTGCCGGATGAGCAATTGTTTGCCATCCAATCCTTGGTTCCTTGGTATGCACACATTGTAAACTATTTAGTTATAGGCAAGATTCCTGCCCATTGGACCAAAATGGACAAAGACCTGTTCTTCTCACAGGTCAAATTCTTTTTTTGGGAGGAACCTTGCTTATACAAATACTGTGCAGACCAAATCATCCGAAAGTGTTGTCCCTAGTATTCTGGCCATGTGCCATGTAATGCCTGTGGGGGCCACTTTAGTGGAAGAAAAACAACTGACAAGATCTTGCAATGTGGGTTATATTGGCCTTCTTTATTTAAAGATGCCAATACACACTGCAGGACATGTGAGAAATGTTAGAAATTAGGAGGGTTGTCCAAAAGAAACTCAATGCCTTTACAGCCCATCCTTGTTGTGGAATTGTTTGATGCCTGGGGTATTGACTTTATGGGCCCCTTTCCTCCTTCAAATGGTTATCATTTCATCTTAGTGGCAGTGGATTATGTTTCAAAATGGGTAGAAGCTATTGCCACAAGAACCAATGATCATCAAGTTGTCCTCAAATTTGTAAAGCAGAATATCTTCTCAAGATTTGACACCCCTAGAGCCATTATCAGTGATGGGGGTAGCGATTTCTGCAACAGAAATTTCGAGAGCTTGCTCAAGAAATATTCTGTCACCCATAGGATTGCTACTCCCTACCACCCGCAAACCAATGGGCAAGTTAAAATTTCTAATAGGGAGATCAAGTACATCCTTGAGAAGATAGTGAGGACTGACAGAAAGGACTGGGCTAAAAAGCTAAATGATGCATTATGGGTTTATAGGACTGCTTATAAGACTCCCATTGGGATGTCCCCATTCAGACTGGTTTATGGCAAGGCTTGCCATCTCCCAGTAGAGTTAGAACAAAGGGCCTATTGGGCCATAAAAAAATTAAATCTAAACCTAACTTCTGCTGGTCATCACAGGTCGCTGCAGCTGCCAGAACTGGATGAGCTAAGGATGGATGCATATGCCAATGCTCGAATATACAAGGAAAGGTCCAAGGCTTTCTTTGACAAGGGTTTATTAAGAAAGAGCATCATGGCTGGTGATAAGGTTTGGCTGTTTAACTTGAAACTTAAATTTTTTCTTGGCAAACTGAAATTTAGATGGGAAGGCCCCTATATTGTCATGAATGTTTCCCCATCTGGTGCTGTGGAAATCAAGGATCCCAAGTATGGGAAAACTTTGAAGGTGAATGGTCAGAGGCTTAAGCTTTGTTTATAAAAACCTGCTGAACCTATGGACACCATTCACTTTCAAGGGGATCCTTCATTAAACTGATCCACAGATGTGTCCATGTTGTATTATATGTACTTCGGTTTTGTTAGGTTTATATTGCCTTCTTTTGTTCAAATTTTTAGGAAATTTTAGTGGCCTCACTTGAGTCTGAATCTGTCTGGTCTGATTTCTTTTTATGCTTGGTTTGAATAATTACTTCTCTTAAATTGGTGGTTTTTGATTGAATGCACGATGTTTGGATAATGATTTTTGTTGCCTATGCTTGAATGTTTGATGGTATAAGTGGGAGGTCATTTTAAAGTGTCTGGGGGTGCCCCTGGGGGTGAGTTATACCTAGGAACCAGCTACAGCACAAATTGAAATGGCAGAATGAAGAGCGTGTGCTCTCTGTTTAAAAATACTTCACTAGCTATCGCGAGATCTAAGGTAAACCCTGGGGGCCTTTCGCGCAATCCAAGTTGCAATTACACCGTCGGTAGATTCCATTTCCCATCCCGTGACCATATATTTCTAAAGCGCGCCAAACCCAGCGATAAGTATTCCAAACCCACGATTGTCTCCATTTCTAGTACTCTCTCTCTCTTCTCCATCTAGCGAAACCCTAGCGTCCGGCGCTCTTCTCCCTCTCTCCTCCAGCTTCCATTCTACAACCCATTATTCACACCAAGATCCTAGAGATTTATTCCTAACGTCATCCCCATCAGTTGCCCTCTGCTCAGAGATCTCGTGGTTCACTGTGCGTCAGATCAAACTAAACCCTATATTTTTGGGTAAGCAATCAGATCTCAGTCTCCCTTTTTCATTTTCAAAAGTACTATCTTAGAAAGGAGATTTTTTTCATGGCCCCTAAGAGTGCACCAAAGAAAAGGGCCAGGGATAAGGTCCCTGTTGAGCCCGCTTCTAAGAAGGTCAAGACTTCTAAGGCACCGAAAAAAGGGGAAGAGAGTGGTTGAGGAGGTGGAGGATCCAACCCCTGAGTTTTCTACACCCTCTGAGCTCATGGCTTCAATCCCCTTGGAGCCTGAAACAGCTTTCGACCTGACCTCTTCGAGACAAAGCCTCTCTCTGCCTCTGCCATTGAATTTATGAGCAAGACTGGTATGACACCCTTGATGAGATGAATTCCAGCACTAGCCTACCCTAGGCTAGTGCAACTCTTTTATCAGCACATCAGGGTCACCATGGACCAAGATGGACAACTAGGCTTCCTTATGCTGATTGATGATTTCGAGATGTTAGTTAACCCCAAGCTGATTGTGGAAGTATTGGGCATCCTTGCTGCATTTGACACTAATTGTGGATATGGCCCTCCCCTGAGTGCCTCAATTGATACCATTGCGAGGGCTCTTACTAGAGAATTAAAGGCCTCAGGGGATTCCATAAGAAGAAGAGAGTTGGAGCCTAGACTCCTTTTCATTGACCAGGTCCTGAGAAAGAACATCTATTGCTCAGGCTATCAGTAGGAGAGGGGGAGTCCTATTGCTGATGCTGTGTACTCTTTCTCTCTAGGCCATGGCTTCTATGCAGCCTGGTTAATTTTTGAAGCAATGAAAGATTTGGTGGAGAAATTAGGATAGAAAAAGAAGCCACACAAACTCTCCTATGCCAGAGTCATCTCCAAATTACTTGTGAGGGGGGGTACAAGATACCAAAAGGAGAGGAGACTACCACCCTCACCCCTACAAGTTTTGCCAAGAGGCAATGGGGAATCAACAGGAGCCTGACGAAAATTCAGAAGAAGAAGAAAGCTGAGGCCCAGGCCCCTCCCAAGCAAAAAGATGAGGCAGCTGTTACAAGGCCCACCCCTGCTACCAAAGAGGTGGTTCAAGATCCTGTCACTACCACTACTGCAGCAGCCCCCACATCCACCCCACCTTTCACTGCAGGATCCCCTATCCCTACTACATCCCATTTCCCTTCCCCTACCCCATCTCTCTCTCACCCTCCTCTGTCTTCATTGTCCATGTCAACACCCCTTTTTCTAGTGATTGGTACCTGGGAGGACACCACCCCCCATGTCAGCTCCACACCTTCCCCTACACTACCTCAATACACAGCCCCAATACCCCCATCATCTTCACAAAACCCTGACAGCCCTCCACTGCTCTCATACAAGAAAAAGAAAACCACTGACACAACCCCCACCATGTCCCTACCCCCACCCACAATCCCTTTTATCCCCACTGACACACCTCACATTGACCAAGACACCACTCCAGCCATGCCTACTACATCCCCACTCACAGACATAGACCTTAACCTTAACACAACCATCGGATTCCAAGCCTTTATGGCTAGTTTCCTTGATACCATGCCCACCCACTACACCCCCCTCTCGGATTCCCAAAATACATCACCACATCACTCACCAGAACCCCAATCTCCTCCTCCTTCCACTTTCCATCATGCCCCTTCCCCCCCTTTTCAACCTGTTCCATCTTCTACACAATCTCAACCTCCCAATCCAGACACACTAGCACTTATCCTCTCCCTCATCCAAGACATCCAATCACAACTGTCCACAACAACACACACAGGACTAGATGCAAACAGAAATCACAGCCATCAAATCCACACTTCAGACATTGACAAACCAACCCATCCCTCAACAATCCAATCAAACCCCACTGATCATTTCCCCTTCTAGCCCTGACTCCCCAACCCAACCATTCCCTTTCATACCTTTCACCATTCCCTTTTTCCCTTTCCCACCACCACCTACTCCTAGTGAGCCTACCTCATTTTCTTTCCCCCCTTGCCTTCCATCCCACCTCTTATACTACCCCTCCAACATTCACTAACAAATCCACCCAAACTGACCCAAAACTTTTTGCCCTCCCCCAACAACTAGACTTACCTAATGAAAACACCACTTCACCAATCCAGGACCAATCACATTTTGCTCCTTCAACTTCTTCTCTTCCTATCGCACCCAAACACTCCTTTTACATCCCTACCTACCTCACCATCCTCCATGCCATGAGGGACAATCCCTACCTTAGGAGGGATGTCCTGAGGGGAATGGCCCAACTTAGGCAATCCATAGCGACCCCTCTGCTGCAGCAGATTACTGAACTACAGGATGCCTAAAGAAAATAATTACTGGGTATTTCACTTAGGTGGACTAACATTTTGGAGGCCTATGAGAAGGAGAAAACTATGGCTGCTTATCACCAAATGAATTGGGAGTTGGAAAAAGCAAATACTAATGTGGAGAGGATGAAAGCCAGAATGTTCGAAAAAAGACTCAACAATGCCCAAGAAATCTTCTGACTCCAAAAGGAAATCGACCAAAATGACCTCCTGAAAGCCCAAATCCAAATAGCCTCTTTGGAAGCTACATTGGCTGCTGCCAGAAGTGCCGCTCAGCCTCCAGCCCCACTCTCTCCCCTCATTCCCACACCTGAGCCTGAACTTACCCATACCCCTGCTGCCCCTCCTTCATCACCTCCTACTAAGCAAACTTATCCTAAACAGAGGAAAGTCACTGCTAAGAGGAGTGCTTCCACAGTAGCCTCTGTCAAAATTGGCAAGAGCCAGCTGCCCAGTCTGAGGAGGCACAACCACATGGCCAGCCAGAAAAGGGAAGTCCCCTATAGCCCCCCCTGAGCAAGATAAAGGAAAATCCCCTATGATCCCTCCTGAACCCAAGACTAGAAAAATGAGGGTAAGGGCACCAAAAGCTCCAACCATGAAGAAACCACCAGCCCAACCAAAGAAACCATGGCCACCAAAGAAAAAGAGTCCAACTGGGAAGCAAGCAAAGCAGAAAAAGACCAAAGCTCCCACAGACAGAACCAAGTCCAAGCTCAGTTCTGAGAACAAAGCTGAACTTAGGAAACATGCACAACAGATGGGTTGAGACTAGTTCATAGACTCATATTCCAACTCTTCCTCTTAAACTAGATTGTAGTTAGGCTTTTCTTTCCTTTGCATTTTTTTTTCTTGTTCTCATAATTCCCATTGTACATTTCTTTTGAAGATAATAGAATATTTTTTATATTGCTTTGTGTATATTGTCTGTGTGTGTTTACTCCTTTTTCATGACTATTACCCTGCACTTTCTGACCTTTGAACCAATGACAACACTGCTTCTCAGGGTTTGGGGGTGTGGCAGGGTAGGTCTGCCAATAGAATAGTTAACTTTAGTGCAGTAGTGGTGTTGTAATTGGGATAAATAAAGTCAATTTCCACCTAACTTGCTGCAATGAGGAAATTTGTGGAAAATAAAAACATTTTTGCAGACATTTCGAAAATGAAAATTTTAAAATCTTAGCACCAACATGAAGCTAACATAAGAAATTTTAAATTAGTACCTAGTAAACCTAAGAGGAGAGAAAAAGGTGAAAATACACTCCATGAGTTAAAAGAAGACTATCTAGTGAGATATGGACCCATCAATTTTTGTTGAGGAGTGTTTTTGGTATTTTTTCTGCTCTAAGGTTTGACTGACTCAGCACTTTTTACTAGAAGTGAGGCACCTCCAAATCAAAACTAGTTGACAACAACACATGACACTAAGGAAATGATTCAAGGCCTTCATTTGGACAGTTTGAGCCTTAAAGTACCAAGCCATTGAAACTGCCCTTTTACATAAACATTTTGATCCTTCAAATTAATTTTTCTTCACGATACACCAGAGTACTTGCACCTCAACCTGTAGACCTGATTCAACCTTAGCCTCACTCTGAGAATTCAAAAGGTAAAGGAGAAGGAGATGAAAGTGGGCAAGCTGAGTGCAACATGTGGTGAATGGAAAAGGGAAGCAATATATGAACATAAGTCTAGCAGTGATTCAGTTGTGGCATTTCATTAAAATAAAAAAAATCAAAATTTTAAAAGGAGAAAAGAGAAGTCAAGAGAATACCTTCATCTGAAAATTGGACAAAAGAAGAGAAACTGGCCACTTTGAATCTGAAAAATATCAAGGAAGATGAAGTATGCTGAATGAAATGAAGGTAGTGAAGTCATGAGTTACCCCTTACCTTGCTGATTTCTCAATTTTAATTTCCTTTTTACCCCTTCATTCTTTATATCCCTCACCCATAAGCCACATTACAACCCATTCAAAAGACCTTGAAGATCCAAAGTGAAATGAGCTGTCAGGTGGAGATGAGGGAGTGCCTAATCTATGGTGAAAAGTCATGAGGATGTCAGAAATTAGAAGCTTTACCTATACTCATGCTTGCAGGCCCATTTGGGGTCTGTAATTGCTCTTGAGTTGCTTTAAATGTGAACACCCCTAGATATTCATTCTTGGGAGATAGCCCTGGTGAGAATTGGGTTTGACTTGTAACTTCATTGGGGTTGTATCCAACCTGACTTTCAAATTTAAGGCAAGCTTGGTACTGATATGTGCACATCGAATTTCTAATTTAAGATGATTAGTGGAAATGCAAACACATGCTAAAATTTTTGGAGTTTTAAATGGCCTGCATTATTGCTGCAATTTCCTCTGAATTCTAAAGAGATGTGGATTGATGCTTTATTCATTGAAATTTGTTTTTTCATTGACTACACCACTTTTAACTATTTTAATAGTGAAGTTTGTGGGTATCTTCACTGAAAACCCTCAGGAGACTTCACTCCACTAGGGATCACCTAGGGGTTTAAAAGGCTTGGTACATATGCTAAATGTACCCGTGATCCCTACGAAAGTAGAATTTAATTAGGTGTAGATGTTTAGTTAAAACTTTGCTAAGGGACTAGCAAATATTAGGTTTGGGGGTGTGTTAAGACTTGAAAAGTACCACTTTTCACCCCTTAACTTAACCTCTGTTAGACCCTTAGTCATTTAATAAATGTGTGTTAAGACCATTTTGTAGGTAATAAGCAGCAGCTATAGCTAAGGCCCTAACCCTGCTAAGAAGCCTACTTTTGAACCAGAACTCCAAGCAACTGGTAGCCCATTCACTAAGGAAAGAAACACCAAGGTAGAACACACTTGAATGTACACACTGAATGCCCAAGTGGGCCCTAGAAGTTCCTCAGAAGAAAGGAAGTTGGACCCATACAGAGAACTTGGCTGCAGCATAGGCAAAGCACAGCAACAACAAGTCAAGAAATGAGCCTCGCGTAGATGTTGCAAGGTTTAAGTGATTCAGAGAAAAATACTTCGCACAGTTGTCGTGAGTTTCTCAAGGCAGCACACCAATTTCTCGCGCTGTTCTCGTGCAGATGAATGACAGAAGGGCTTGAGAAGTAAACTTCGCACAGTTCTCATGAGGCTCAGTTGTAAGCGCTCGCGCAGTCTTGCGCAGCTCAAGAGAGGAGCATTTAATCCTCACGCGATTCGCTCAGACAAGCTGAGGAGAGAGAGTTCTAGGCACTTCTGCGTGTAGCTGTCGCGTAGTGGCCGCGAGATGCAGATCTTCAGGGGATTGCTCACGTAATCCAGAGGCCGATGCAATTGCTTCTTCGCGGGGATCGCCCCGAGATTCACTAAGGAACAAACTACGCGCGCGATTCCCGTGACACTTAAATGGAAAGCGCAATCCCGTGATGACTAGAGCATTCTCGTGATGACCAAACTATCTATCGCGCGACTGCAGGAGTTTTAAATCAATGTAATCCTGTGACGACCACTCTATCACGTGATAAGACCTGAAAACCGTTGCTACCTAGGGAGGCTTGGGATCTTAACTTTCCCCCACTTCTACAGGGGCAGTCTGGGAACTTTTAGCAACTAGGGCATGCACTCCAATGCTCCAATCTCTGTGCACACTCCCTGAGGCATCCAAGGAACAGAAATGGGCAATGTTTGCATCGATAAAATTAGGGTTTTCCTAACCCTATAGCTCCCACAGCCGACTGCTATATAAGCCTAAGCCTAGTTTAGGTTTAGAGAGGAGGTGAGGACTGAATTCCTCCGATCTTCTTGAATCAGCTGTAGAGTTCTAGTAGGCTAAGGTTAGGGTTTAGGTAGCATCCTTTTCCTTTTTCTTCTCTCCATAGCCCAGCACTTGCTGGCTATGCCTTTGTATGTCTATTTGGAACAATTTTAATGAAGTTTTATAATAGGATGTTATACATGTATGAGATTGATGTTTGAGGGTTGTTCTGTACAAGGCTGTTGACTTGAGATCCTCCATTGCTTAGTTGTATTGTAAGCCACGGAGGATTATTTTTAAGGATTTATTTAGATCCAAGTGACCGGTGTGTCTAGGCTAGTGCACATATACAGGCCTATGCCCCACCACAGGATCCACTAAATTTGAATCCCCATGGGAGCCTGAGCTGATAGCCTTGCGAACATGGTGGTGGCAGTAATCTACTCGTTCTGTCTTAGACCTCTGTGAGGAGGATAGCCTCTGCGGATAGTCTGTGGCCATTTGAGTGGATAGGTTATAACCCTAGGGTGAGGCCAATCCACAGATCTACGACAGATTCTTCTTCTCTATACTTGTGCTTGTAGCCCTTTGAGAGATTGTGCAGAGACAGACTCCCCTGTATTTGTATAGACCCACCATCAGATGGCAGATCTGATCTGGCTGTAAAGATTGTAGGCTTATGACTGGATCACTGCTATCTCTCTAAAGTAGTGAACAACTAGATCTAAAGCTAGTACTCGAACTCTTGCTGGTCCTGTGGGTCTAGGCTAGTGCACATATGCAGGCCTATGCCCCACACACAGAACTTTAGAGGTTGAGGTCCCTATGGATTCTTGAGCTGGTAGCTTGGATGAAGTAGTGCCTACAATGATAAACATGTTCTGACCCATCTATGGACTGTGGTTCCCCTATTGGATAGTTTGTGATCATTTGAGTGGACAGGTTATAGCCATAATGGATTGGATCATGGCACAGGGGTGAGTTGGATCCTTTCTCCTCTTTGGTGATAATGTAGCCATTAGACAAGACTTCTATAGTAGCAGATCTGAGTCTGAGTTATAAAACCCATCAGATCTGTACCTAATAGCTTACTTCTCACCCTTTTTATATTTATTTTCTCACACTCCAACATTCTTCTCAACCATTTCTGTATTTTAGGCATTAGGTGACTATAGGATTTAAACAATAGTGACCTTAAATCCCCTTCCATTTAGGATTGCCAGATTTGTAGTTAGATCTGGAGGACCTACTAAAGATGGCTCCCTTGGAGCTTTAGACCCTTTTCCTTGTGGGACAAACTCTTACTTATTAAAACTTGCTACAACAGGCCCTGTATCTTGCAGGTCAAGGCTATTTTAGTTGTGCTGAATCCACCCTCTATTTTATTTTGATTTTGATTTTTTGCTCTTATCATTACACAATAAATCAACACACTAGAAGTCAACAACAACAACCTGTCTCCGTAAAACCTCAAGATTATCAACAATCCCATACCCAACCATAATCAAGGGCAGGTCTCTCACATCACTATAGTGGACCTCCCTGGGCCAGCTCCTTGTTCATCCTTTAACCTTGATCACCCGCACCAATCTCCCCGATACCCCAGTTGGTTCAATCGAACCTCTGAGACCTCCAGCCATTCGACCAAACCCCTCAACTTTGATCACTTGAATCGCACCTCCAAACCCCCCACCATATCCAAATTTTACTCGAATACGAGTCCAATCATTCAGGGCCCAGAGTCCTAACCTTCAGAGACCACCACCGGAGCTCTTGACTCCCCCAAACCAAGAACCCGCCACACTCACATTGCCCCTCTATGACTTTGAACCCGAAGACAGTAGGATCCCCACTCAAGATTTACTGCAGATCGACGACACGCCCAACCAAGAGCTTAAAGCAGAACCTTGAAGCGAGCCAGACACTGAAGCAGGCAAGCAGGATGAGGAATCAAGCCATGAAGAAACCCTAATTTCTTCCTTCCTAGAAGAGTAAGACTACATGCAGTACCTCCCGCCCTAAAACGGCATAACCCCGATACAAATCCCTTCCTCTAACTTTACCCCCTTTTTAACAAATGCTCAAGGCAATTCATTAGGACAAATCATGGCATGACTTAAGGACAAACAACCAACCTTTCCCATCCTCAACTTAGGGACCAACTATCCACCGCCATCATTCCCTCGGGAGAAGCCGAATGCGAGTACATAACCTTGTTGTTTGTCTATCCAGTGTGCTGATTTATTGTGTGGTAGAAACATTTAAAGCACAAATTCTTTTGATCTAAGTTACCAACAATGAAATTTCTCAAGGCAGTAGCCTTGTGCACAATAGCTCTTCACAAAATCCCAATGTTTAAATGATCTATTATAAAACTAAATGAAACTACACCTAATTGCTTACCAAATATTTAGCTAGCAAGTGCTGGGCTAAGAGAGAAAAAAAATGAAAAAAGAAGTGATCAAACCCTAACCCTAACTCTAATCTGCATGAGCTCTCAGCCGACAGAGGTTGAAGGAGAGAGTCATTGATAAATTCTAAGTTACAAGCACAACTTATATACTCAGTCCTACTACCTTGGCTCAGAGAAGAGTAAACCCTAATTTTTCTAGTAGATGTGGCACTGTTACAACCCTTGGATGCTTTGGAATGTGTGCCTTGAGATCAGTGCCTCGAGAAGTGTGCCCTAGACTTGGGGAAATCCCTAAAAGGTCCTTGAGTTAAAATTGAGAGGTGGAGGGCCCAAGCTTCACGAGGTTGCCTTCCACATATTACTTCTACCACGCAGATGATTTGTGCTCTTTAGTTATTTCGTGCAACTTGCAGAGCACTCGCAAGGTAGAATTGGCTTTGAATGATGTTGTCTTGCACAGAAGGACTTTGGATGATCGCATAGCTGACTTGGTTTTGAATGCACTCGCGTAGAAGGACTTGTAGTACTTAGCTTGCTCACACAATAGAGCTTCAGAATCTCCTGTCACGAGGTACTTGCGCAGATGGACTTTACTTCTCGCTCGACATAGGGTTAAGCATCCAATCTCGCGAGAATTGCGCGAGAGAATTTCTGGGCGTCTCTCTCCCCCAGAGCCACAAGAGAGCTTTGTGAGGTTGTCGCTGCTATTCAGGCAAATTGGTCTTACGAGATAGTGTGCACGGCTGCTTTAAGGCTTGATCCTCGTGAGAACTTCACGAGCTGTATTTCTGAAGGCTTAGTGCGCGATTACTTCATGAGTTTCTTTACATGTTGATTGCAGCTGAAGTGTGAGACTGCTGTGCAAGAGGTTGCTTTATGGTAACCCCCTTCATTGAGCTGTGTGACTTCTTCACGAGCTCTAGTATGTTGCATGTCTTAGCTGCGCGAGGGAGCTTTGCTAGCGAATTAAATAGTGTGAGGCAGCACCTCAACTGTGCGAGATAAATCATTTATTCCTCTGCTGCTATGCACATACTTCTGTTGCAACTTCCTCCACTCTCATCTATACTTGGTTCATCTACTAGACTGTCTTGGTCTATTGTGACATGCAACAGAGTCACTATGGTGTGTACCACCATGGTGTTCCATCAATCTCTGGCTCAACTATCATTCTTGGCTTGAATTCTCTCTCTTCTTGGCACCAAAGGCATGGACTTTGTGTTAAGCTGCACAAGTTATTACTAACTATAAAACAAGCTAAAAAGGAGTTATTATTCAGCTTCAAGGTCCAGCAAAGGCTAGGTTAAGAGGTGAAAAGTGGTACTTTTCAGTGAATAACATACCCCCAAACCTAGTCTTTGCTAGTCCCTGAGCAAAGCAAAATTTAAACAGCTACTCTAAGAATATAAATATCATTTTCGTACATAGCACGGATGCATTTAACTTATGCATCAAGCCTTTTAAACCCCTAGGTGATCCCTAGTGGAGGAGTGAAGTCTCCTGAGGGTTTTCAGTGAAGGTACCCACAAACTTCTCAATGAAACAGTTAATAAAAGTGCAACATAGTGGTTAATCAGTTTGAAATAAATATAGTTCATTTCACCCTTGCTATGTCAAAATTAAAGGAGTTCCAAAGTAGTGTATGCAAACAATTTAACATCTCAGTCATGCATGCATGCTCATCACATCCAATCAGCAGACACCAAGAAAACAATATGTGCAAAACAGTACTAAGCTTACCAGTGCATCAAAATTTAGGTTCAAATAATGCCCCAATGATTTCAATCTCAGACCCAATGCTTACCAGGGTTGTCTCTCACAAATGAATTTAAGGGTATATCATTTCACAGAAGCTCAAGAGCAGTTACATACCCCAAATGGGTTTGCAAGCATGAGCATAGGCAATTCTTCTAATTTCTGATATCATAAAGTAGTCTCACTATAGATTAGACATTCTTTCATCTTCACATGACAGTTCATTTGACTTTGGATCAACAAGGGCTTTTCATGGGTTGTAATGTGGCTTATTGGTGTGGGTTGTAAAGAATAAAATGGGTAAAGTGGGATTCAAAATTGAGAAATCAACACAGGTAGGAGATGATTCATGACTTCACCTTCTTCATTTCAGCACAACTTCGTCTTCTTTTGAAATTTCAGAGCTAAAGTGGCCAAGTTCTTCTCTTCTTTTCAACATTTCCAATGGAATTCTTCTTTTGACTTCTCTTTCTTTTCTCTTTCCATTTTATTTCTTGTATTTCTATATATATATATATATATTTTTTATGATGGTTGCCACACATCTACAACTGTTACACTGTTATTTACAGATCCCCTCCTCTCTTCTTCTCCTTTCACCAAATGTTAAACTTTACTCACCTATCTTCAACATCCTCTCCTTTACCTTCTGAATTCTCAGAGTGAGGGTAGGGCTGAATCAGGTTAAGAGATTCAGGTTCAAGTACTTTAGTGTTTATTGAAGAAAAATGAGGTTTTAAGGCTAAAAAAGTGTATGCACAAGGGTAGTTTCACAGGTTTGATCTTTTAGGCTCAAACTGTCCAAATGAAGGCCTTGATCCTATCCTTAGTGTCATGATTACTGTCAAATCGATTCAACTTAGGGTGTCTAACTTCTAGTGAAAAGGGCTTGATTCAGTCAGTCCTTAGAACATAAAAAGTTGCCACAGGCACTCTTAAAAAAAAATTTATAGGCTCAAAGCTCACTGGGTGTGGTCTTCAATTGAACTCAAAGGGGTATGCTTTCACCTGTTTCTCTCCTTACTAGTTCATTAACTATTGTTTATAAAAAATTTCCTGATGCTCACCTAATAGAAGTCCTGATTTTCAAATGATTTTAGTATTAAAAAGGTCTACACAGTATTTAAATTTCCTCACTTTCATCATTGCTTAGGTGAAGTTCATTTTATTTATTCCTCACTTTGTTAAGACTGCTGCACTTAGGCTAACTAGATCATTGGCAATCCTTGCCACACCCCCAAACCTATGAGGAGTAGTGTCCTCACTGATTCAAAGAGAAAAGGGCATGTACAGCAGGGATCATACACAAAAGTAGATAGAAAATAGAGTAAGTGAAAGCAAGAAACAAAGCACACATAAACAACTAAAACAAACAAACTAGATATGAAGCATAAAGTGAATCAATCAACAGATAAGAAAAAGGAATTTCATATATAGACAAAAATTTGTACACTGTAAGGGAAAAGTGATCTACAAAAATTATATCCTAACTAATTATAGGTGCATATCTAATCATTCTAATTATCTGCTGGTTCAGTCTTGACTTGGGGTCTTTTGCCTTTTTCTTCAGTAGCAGTAGGAGAAGTAGCAAGAGGGGGAGGCTCAATTGCTTGTGGGGGAGCTGTGTCAATTAATTGAGCAAGTCTCCTTTCAAGTATTTCTGCTTTCATTTCAGCAAGTCGAGTTCTCATTTCATAGAGCTCCCTGGTGGCCTTTGCGACGTCTTTGGAGGCAACTAATCTTTTCTCTAGGACATTTGCTCTCATCTTCTCCATTGCTGCTGTATGCGTTTCAACTTCATATTGAATCAAAATTCTACCCCATCCCTTAGATATACCCAATAGTTGAACTCGGTGATCGAACTCCATCCGATTGATTTTCTCTTCATAGGGTTGTCTGATGGAAGTTTTGATGGTAGCCATGCCCTTAATGACATCATTCTTCAGGTATGGGTTTTCTTGTATGGCATGGAGGAGAGTGGAGTATGGACGTAGGGAGAAGGATGAGGCAGGTAGGATGGGTTGCTTATCAGTTGAAGAAGGGCTAGCCAGCAAGGGAGAGGGGATGGATGAGGTGAATATGGAAGGTAAAGGGTGATGGACTGCAGGTTCAGGCTCTGGGTCTATTTGGGATGGTGTTGAGGAGGTGGGTATTAAGTCCTCCACATCTGTTGTAACATCAGAGGTAGCTACAATAGATGGGATAGCAAGTGGGGGGATAATGGGCAACTAGATAGGGATAAGTTCAGTAAGTAGGCAAGGGTACAAATAAGGGTAAAGGGACTATTGAAGGTTATGAGGCTTGGGTTGAGGGAGTAGTGACTGGCATAGAAGGTGAAGGGGTGGTTGGTAAGGTAATGGCTTCAGATGTGGGGGTGGTGCTAGCTGACATAAATGAATGGGCTACCTGAGAAAGGGTAGCAGAGAGTGGAGCCACAGAGGCAGCCACAATAGTAACATTGAAGGTTGCTAGTACATCTGCCTTCTTCTTCTTCTCAATGAGAGTGCCACTAATCTCCCATTGCTTCTTTCCACAGTTTCAGGGGTTTAGGGCAATGGTATCCTCATCCATGTGAAATTAGTACCCTCCAAGCTTCAGCAAGGCTGTAATAAACCTGTAGTAGGGAAGGGAATGGGGTTTCTTCTTGGTCTTCACCTTCTCCACAATGTCAGTCATCCCCTCAAAAATTAACTTGGCAGCATCCAAGTAATGGTTCTTATGGAAGGAGAAGAGTACATCAGCAATAGGAGACCTCCTCTCCTGCTCATGTCCAGAGCAATACTCATTTTTCCTTAGCACCCTATCCATAAATCTGAGTTTGGGGTGCATATCTCTCTTCCTGATTGATACCCCTGATGCAGTGACCCCTCCAGTTAGCTCCTTGGCTATCTCTGGGATGGTGGCTGTCAAAGGGGGACCCAAGCCACATTCAGGGCTATACTTGGCTCGTATCCCAAGAATTCTAGCAATGGCTGCTCGATTGAATAACATCTCAAATTTATATATTAGCACCAGCAATGCTAGGTTTCCATCTTCCCCAGTTTTCACTTTGATATTTTTGTAGAATAATTGCACTAGTCTAGGGAAGACTAGTTGCATTGGGAGCCTCAGTAGGGGCAACAATGTGGCTTTGGTGAGGTACCCCATGGAGGCAGCTATCTCAGGTAGCTCCTCAAAAAAAGCCTTATCAAAAATTGTTTCTGCCTCCAGCTTAATTGTTGCAACAAATTCAGAGGGGACCCTAAGGTATTCATTATCTTCTTCCTCTTCATCCTCAAGGAACTCAGGGGCTACTTCCTTGCCCATTTTCTATTTCTTCTTTGACTTCTCAGGGCTTTTAGCAGGTGGGTGCTCTTTGGCCCTCTTCTTAGGAGCAGATTTCCTTTTGGTACCATTGGCATTAGAGGCCACGCCCTTTCCTTTCTTTACAGTTAGCTCAATTTAGGGCTCCTCAGTGGGTGCAGTTACCATAGGGGTCTCAACATTGGAGGCCTCTGTAATTCTTATAGATTTTTGAGTGGCCAGAGGGCTCCCAGCAGGTAGTGGGGTTACCAAAGCAGACAAGGGTTCTATGAATTTTAAACCCGTGGCCATAGCTATTCAATTTCTTCAAATTAGGGCTTGAAACTCTCAGCAGGTGTAATGCGCACTTCAGAAATAAAACAAACCCCAAATTGCTCTCTACTTACACTAAAGTAATGTCCAATTAAATCAACTAAGAGAGAGTGAGAAATCTTATCAAATGACAGCTAGGGTTTCACCTCACACATTGCACAAATATTTAAATCCCCCCAAACCTAGCTCAAAGTGACCAGGAGGTGATGGAGAGTAAAATGGTATGAGGAAGCTAGCTGAGGTTGAGTGGAAAGGATTGTATAGAAGAAAGAAGAAAAGAGGGAGCTCGTGAATGCATAGTGAAAGCGGGCAAGGAGAAATAACATGGTGAGAATGAGGAAATCACTGGGTTTATAGGGCTTAACCTATGTCTCGCGCAGTACATAGCCAACCTCGCGAGAAGTTTTGTCATGAAGAAGAACAAAGCCTCACGAGAATAGATTTAGAAGCCTTATGTACCTCGTGAGGCACTTCGCAGAGTTGAATTTGGGCCTAAGTGTGCGAAGCAGTGCTCATCTGTCGTATATTTAGAGTAGCGAAGCCTCGCGAGGCTTAAAATGTGAGTCTCAGGCACCTCGCGAGGCTCACTATCAGGCTTCAGTAGACATACTTTTGATCACGAAGCTCTCATACGATACAAAATCTTCATCAAAACGTCACGAGAAAGCTTACAAGTGACTCGCGAGCTTGAAATTTAGGCCATTTAGCCTCGTGAGAAAGCAACACTTAATCTTTTCTTTCAGCCTGTGCCCTGGCCTGTGCATGTACAATGTCATGCACCAACTCAGTGTGCATAAGCACTAACTCCTTGACATGTACATCATTCATCATGACAATATGGTTACCCTTTATCAACATTTAAACATAAAAAATTTAGAATTCTAAAGATAATCTTTCAGATCAAATTCATGACATGTATTGTGAGAGCATCTTAATCATCAGCAATAGACATGAGTATCAAAATTCAGATGAGAGATATGTACTTGTACCTAAAATAAAAATGAACAAAATAAAATTAAACACACAAGCAAATCATCATCACAAAAGCAGTAAATGAAAAATTTCTAAGCAACACAAAACAAGACAAAGCATTCAACTCATATAGTACATATGTTCTTTGGTTCTTCACCACTCACCTTCATTTCATGTTTACTCTCTATGACCTCCTTAGTTGCCTTGTCCTACTAAACCATCATCCACATGGGTAGAGGCTGCTTCTCTAATCATATACTGTCCTTTGGCGTTGGCTAAGGGTTGACTAGGCAGTCTACCCTCCTCTCTTTTATTAAAGCATCACAGATTTGACCCAGCTGATCCTCTATTTTCTTAATGCTTTGCCTATGAGAGTTTACAGTTTGGACTAAGTTCCCCAAATTCTACATAGATGCCAGCATTTGCTCTTCAAAGGAAGAGGATCTGGGCTGTTGTGGGGGCAAGACCAACTGGTTGGGCAGGCAACTGAAAATTTTGTCTTGATGGGTATCCTTGGTTAAACTGGTGTTGGGGTCTGTATGGAGCTGCCAACTGCTGCTGCTAGGGTGAGGGTATGTATCTTATCTCCACCTCAAATTTGGGTGGTTTCTCCATGAGTACCCAGTAGGTTGCTGCCCATATGCTTGGGCAGCATTGGCATGCTCCGCGACAAAATTCAGGAATTGGTTGGCTGATGGACAATCTTGGAGTAAATGTG
Organism: Chloranthus sessilifolius; assembly: GCA_021018995.1. Classification (NCBI taxonomy): domain Eukaryota; kingdom Viridiplantae; phylum Streptophyta; class Magnoliopsida; order Chloranthales; family Chloranthaceae; genus Chloranthus; species Chloranthus sessilifolius. The sequence goes on from CM037586.1 coordinate 64,919,801, forward strand.
TGAGAGATCGGCATATCAGACATGCCTCCTCCACTTGTGCAACCATCCTAGGCTGCATCACATTCATCAATTTATCAAACTTTAAGTTCAGATTGTCTACCTTCCTCTCTAACTCACTTTGCAACTTAACTTCATACATTCCACCTCTAGGGGAGGACTCTTTCACCAATTTAGCAGGGGTCTGGCTGTCATTGCGAGACAGTGACTCCTGCTACATAGAATTTTCCCCTATGATGTCAAACAACTCACAAGCCTCATCAGCAGTCTTGTGGAGGTAACTACCACCACATGAGGCATCCACCATATCCTTATTCTTGGGATTAATTCCTTAGTAAAATACTTGCATTAATTGCCACTATGGAATGTGATGGTGGGGGCATTATTTTAATATCTCCTGAAATCTCTCCCATGCTTCATAAAAATCCTCAGTTGAGGACTGAGTAAATGACAAAATACTTGTCCTCATCTGGCTTGTTTTGTTCATGGGAAAGAATTTAGCCAAAAATTGGCTTTGGAGGTCACTGTATGTTTGAATGCTATTGGTTGGGAGCTTAGAGAGCCAGTTGCTGGCTTTGTCCTTTAGGGAAGAAAGGAAAAAGCCTCAGTTTGGTGGCTTCAGGTCCCAAGTCAACAATATTGAAAGTGGTGCCAAGTGCCAAAAATTAGTTAATGTGCTTGTAAGGATCTTCCTTACTGAGCCCATGGAAGGATGGCGGCATATTGATGGTGGAGAACTTGATTTCATAGCTTCGTTCCACTGAAGGGAATTGTATGCAAAAGGGAGATGTGTAATCCCCAGGTGCATTGTATTCCTTCAGGGCTCTTTGCCTCTCAGCCATGTTAGCTAGCCCAGTTTCAACAGGAGGGCCTTGTGTAGTGTTTCTTGGTCTAAGGACCCTTTCAACCATAGGATTTGGACGTTCCAATTCAGGGTTAAGGGACCTTCTTCTAAGCATACACATACAGATTCAACAAATAAGGAAAATGCTCATAGCACACAAAGAATTTTTAACTAAATTAACAACTAAACAAATTTACAAATAGACTAATTACAGGGAATTCAACATTAAAGGATTGAGTTTTAGGGTAAAAGAAGTGCAAACAGAGCTAGCTAAACTCCAGCTGCAGCTTTAGCTTTTCCCTATGTGCTGTTGTCCAATTTTGCAAAATTCCCAAAAAATTAGTAATACTTTTATTCTACTTATGGCACATGGAAAGAATTTTCTAAAATGAAATATTGTACAACTCAGGTCTACTAAAAAGATCAATATCCCCGACAGCGGCGCTAAAAACTTATTATTGATCTATCAAGTGTGCTGATTTATTATGTGGTAGAAACAAGTTAAAATCAAAGTAAAATAAAAGATGAAAACCAAAACTAAAATAGTCCTAGACCTGCAAGATACAGGGCTATTGTACCAAGTTTTGATAAGTAATAGTTTGTCCCACAGAGAAATTGATCTAGAACTCAAAAATGGGCTATAATAGTAGGCCTTTAGATCTGGCTATAAATATGACAATCCTAAAAAAAAAGAGTTGGGTGTCACAACTATACTAAATTACCTACTAAAAGAAAAGAAATAAAGTGCAGTCCTATCCTAAGAAAGGGTTATGGAGAAGGTGGTGATGGTGTGTTAAAATAAAGATAAAAGGATGGGAAGTAAGCAGTTTAGGCTAAAGTTCATTCAGTTATATAACTCAGATTTAGGGTTGTCTCTATAGCAAATCCTTACTGCAGTGCTATCAAAAACCTCAGCAAGGTAGAAGAATTCAACTTAACCCATGCCATTTAGACTGCTCTTAAGGCTATAATCTGTCTACTTAAATGGTCACAGACTATCCACTAGAGTCTGTCAAATCTCATTGATTGAATAAAAAAAGCTAACCTAATCCAAAGGAGTGGGCTGATCTGAAGGCTATAATCTGTCCACTTAAATAGTCACAGACTATCCAATAGATATCCTCCAACCAATGAATTAAATCAGGCCACAAATACCATTGCAGACACTATATTTACCAGGCTACAAGAACCCCAAATTTGCTACAGATCTGGCAAGTATTCATAGGAGCTCCAACCCATAAAATCCTATGTGTGTGGCAAAGGCCATCAACACAATGCTTGGACACATAGGAAAAGCAATAGGTTGAATAGGGACTTAAATACAACTGATCATTACTATAAAAGGCCTGTAATGACTTAGCCCACAAATCTGTAATCACTACAGAGAAGGCAGATCAAACATCAGATAGTGATCAAGTAAAACAGAGGGGAGCCTATTCCCGCACAACCTCTCACTAGGCTACAAGCTCAAGTGTAGAGGAGAAGAATCTTGCTTAGATTTGTGACCAAGACCTACCCTAGGGCTATAGTCTGTCCACTCAAATGGTCACAGGCTATCCACAGAGGTTACCTTATCCACAGATGATGAGATGAAACATGTAAACCGCTACTGCCACCATGGTCCCAGGGAAACAAGCTCAAGCTTCTATGGGCCATTTAATAAGCTCAAATCCTAAGTGCATGCTATAGCCTGAACAAAACTACGGGCAAATAGGAAAATAGCAGATTAAATGAACATTTAAAGCACAAATTCCATTGATCTAAGTTACCAATAATGAAATTTCTCAAGGAAGCAGCCTTGTGCACAGCTGCTCTTCACAAAATTTCAATGTTTAAATGACCTTTTACAAAACTAAATGAAACTACACCTAATTACTTACCAAAGATTTAGCCAGCAAGTGCTGGGCTAAGAGAGAAAAAAATGGAAAAAGAAGTGATCAAACCTTAACCCTAACCCTAATCTGCTTGAGCTCTCAGTCGACAGAGGTTGAAGGAGAGAGTGATTGATAAATTCTAAGTTACAAGAACAACTTATATACTCAGTCCTACTACCTTGGCTCAGAGACGAGTAAGCCCTAATTTTTCTAGCAGATGTGGCATTGTTACAACCCTTGGATGCTTTGGAATGTGTGACTCGAGATTAATGCCTGGGGATGTGTGCCCTAAACTTGGGGAAATCCCTAAAAGGTCCTTGAATTAAAATTGAGAAGTGGAGGGCCCGAGCTTTGCGAGGTTGCCTTCCACATATTACTTCTGTCGCGTAGATGATTTATGCTCTTTAGTTATTTCACACAGCTTTCAGAGTACTCGTGAGGTAGAATTTGGCTTTGGATGCTGCTGTCTCGCGCGAAAGGACCTTTGGATGATCACGCAACTGATTTGGCTTTGAATGCACTCACGCAGAAGGACTTGCAGTGCTTAGCTTGCTCGTACAATAGAGCTTCAGAATTTCCTATCGCGAGGTACTCGTGCAGATGGCACTTTCGTAGGGAGCAACGGATGCATTTAGCTTATGCATCAAACCTTTTAAACCCCTAGGTGATCCCTAGTGGAGGAGTGAAGTCTCCTGAGGGTTTTCAGTGAAGGTACCCACAAACTTCTCAATGAAACAGTTAATAAAAGTGCAACACAGTGGTTAATCAGTTTGAAATAAATACAGTTCATTTCACCCTTGCTCTGTCAAAATTAAAGGAGTTCCAAAGTAGTGTATGCAAACAATTTAACACCTCAGTCATGCATGCATGCTCATCACATCTAATCAGCTGACACCAAGAAAACAATATGTGTAAAATAGTACTAAGCTTACCAGTGTATCAAAATCTAAGTTCAAATAATGCCCCAATGATTTCAATCTCAGACCCAATGCTTACTAGGGCTATCTCTCACAAATGAATTTAAGGGTGTATCATTTCAAAGAAGCTCAAGAGCAGTTACATACCCCAAATGGGTTTGCAAGCATGAGCATAGGCAGTTCTTCTTTCGGTCCCCAGAAGAAGTGGCCCAATTTGGTCCGAGTGGACTCTAGCTAAGGGCGATGGAGTAATGAAACTATGAAATATTTGATGCTGGAATTAAAGAGGTGAATATTAAATAGAGAATACTTCGGTGATGCAATCGCAAGCTATAGATATTTATCGACGTTGTAGCACGTTACTGATCACGCGTGGGGAGATGCAGGTTGAATCCTTTATTAAACGTCGGCCGGCCGACTCCAGCAGCTAAAAATAGCCTATGGTCTATCTAGTCTAACTTCCTAATCCTGCTCTAAGTCTAACTGATTTTGTCATCTGAACCTACTTTGAGTCTATCTGGCTATGGGTCTCCTAGCACTATTCTAACTTTAATTAATTTAGTTTCCTATTGCTACTCTATTTAAAAAAGGGGGTTGTGGCCCGTTATGCTAAGGAGGATCGGCCCCGTTCTCGGGTACCTTCTGTAAGCTCCCTTGGGGAAATCGGGTGGCTAAGGGCTATTTTATAAATATTAGAAATTAAAGACTGAATTTGAACTAAGAACTAAGAATTAAGAATTAATAATTAGAACTATAACTATGAATTAAGAAATAGAACTAAGAACTAGAACTAGAAATTAAGAACTAAGAACTAAGAACTAGAAGTTAAGAACTAGAACAAGAAATTAAGAACTAAGAACTAGGGGAGTGATTACCTGAAGATGAGTGCTTCTTCCTCCCTGATTCTCCTTCTTCTGGCACCGTAAAGAGGGAAGCTCGAAATCCCTAAAATAATGAATTCGTGTTGAATTGGGGAGGTAAGGGGGTTCTTTTATAGGTATCGGGTTAATTTTGAGCACTTGGCTACGTGCGTAATTGTCTAATTACGTGCATAGGGCACTGCGTGGGATTGAATTCCATGTGTGGTTCTATGCATGCAATTTAGTTTAAGTCAGTCATAGACTCTAGAATGACCGGCTGATCGGCTCAGCCGGGGAGTCCTAGTTCCATTATCCCTAGAACTAATTCTGTGCATGGGATCATGCGTGAAATTCAATTATGCATAAGGCATGTGTGCGTAATTGAGGAGTTCGAGCAGTCTAGGGAATTAGAGTTCCAATCCATGTTTGGACCACTTACGCGCGTGTAGGGACGTGTGCAATTAGATTCCGCACAGTCATAGAGGTGCAAGACTTGGAACTTCAGGCGATGCACATAAGTGTGTGCCTAGTCCAAGTTGGACTAATTGCACGTAGGTAGCACTACAGGCAATTGAATTAAGCGCATAATGCCATGCACGTAATTTGAGGGCTTTCGGGCCTTATTGGGTCTGAGCTTTTGGGTTGATGTTTCAGCCCATATCTCAACCATATACTACGTGCTTAGTATATAGTCCCCTTATTTAGGGTTTTAGTACTTTCGAAGAGGTTTAGTCCCTTTTTGAGAGTTGTGGGCATGGTCAAAGGTAGACTGAACGGGTTTGTATATTCTAGGAGGGCGAAAAGGGGGTGTCTACAGATGCCCCTCTTGGGAGCATTCTTGTGGAGCAAGAGTGCGTCGAAGAAGTAGACACCCCTCCTTCAAGGTGTCTCCTCGTTTCTTTGAGAAATCACAAGTGTGAATAGGGGAGCTGACATGAAATGCTGGCTTTCTCACCTATCAGCGCAAGCTAAAATGAGTCATTCGAGGACCCAGTGGCAGCTGTCGAGAGGTATATCCTCATCCATGGGTGCAAGTGGCATCCCATCACAAATCATGACCTGCTGCAAGTGGCAGTCAAACGGGGGGAAATTGACGTAATCGAGATACCGGGTGGCGTCATATGAATGTCCAGAGATAAGGTCAAGTGACCAGATAATCTGACGTAATGTGATGGCGAAGGCTTTTGCATGTTATGTCAGGTCTGGCGCATCCTTGGTCATACCAACGATGTGCTAGGAGTCCCTTTCAAGTAGACATTTGTGATTTCTCAAAGTTGAGTATACTCGACGTTTGGTTTCCCAGGGGAAGAAATGGATTGGGGTGATGAGAGATAGAAAGTCTGATAGATAAGGGGTAGGTTTTGGAAATTTAGGTTTTTTAACTTAAGATCAATTCGGTGGTAAAACGACCAAAAATGTGGCTTCCGAGATGTCACTGAGCAGATTCATCAGTACAGGATTTGTGGACCTGACCTTTGTTTGGTTATCAAGACGACGCGCGTCATTTGCAGTGGGATGTAACAATCGTTTGATGGGAGGCTCGCGATGGGACTTGATAATTGATGGGCGCGATGGGATGTCAGAGAGGTTCCTCTCTTATTTCATTTCTGTAGTGGCAGGGCCTGATGATTGTTGGTGTGATGGGTCCTTTGGGGGGTTTGAGCTTACTTTCCGCAGTGGGACATTGGTTAAGCTTCCCTTCTGGTTGCGTTCTGTGGAAAGTTGCGAGGGGGTATTTTGGTGTTGATGGCTTCTTGACTATTTTAATGTCGCGATGGGATAATGATGGTTCATTTCTTTGTTTGGCAGATCTTGGGTGGGTCATGCAATGGTTGTTTTTAGTGCTGATGATGTGGTGGGGTTTCGAGGTCACGATGGGACAGGAGGACTGTTTCTTTCCTTTGGCGGATCTTGGGTTATATAATGGGTTGGGTCAGTTTGAGTGGTGTGTTGAGATCGGGACATGTCTTTGGCACTGGTGGTGTGGTTATGTGATGGGACAGATGGATTTGTGTCGCAATGGGACTGTCTTATTATTATCATTTATTTTATTATTATTATTATTTTGGGTTGTGACAAAACATCAGGGGGTGATCCCAAGTTGCCTTTTTTGCGATGGGACTGCGGGGTGATAGTCTCCCTCCTTTATTTTATCCTTATCAATATTTATTATTATTATTTTTGTGTATTTTTGTATGATTTTACTTGATTTTGTTTTATTGCATTTTATTTTGTGTTGTTTTGTATTTTAGTTGTATTTTATTTTATTTATTTATTCTTATGGGCTAGATGGGTTGCGATTATTAGTGAGCTTTTGTGGTGGAGAGGGAATTTTTTGCATTTTTTTTGTTTAAGGTGTGGATTTTGTTTTGGTCTTATGTTTGGTTTGGAGTAATACTTGTTAGAAATGTGTCAACTTGAATTAAAGTTTGGATGGGGTGTTAGATGTTTTAATCCTATTGATTGATCTAATTTGTGATGGATTTGTGTTACTTTAAGGGGTAAGTGTTCTGTAGCTATTGGTTTATCTAAGTTTCCCATGGACTTGTTTCTTTTAGGGGGTATGTGTCTTGTTTTAATTTAATTAGATGAGGGATGTTTGTGAGTGAGACACTTGTAACATTTTGGTTAAGGGCTTTTTTATCTATATATAGGTACTTAGGGGCTTAGGTTTTTGGATTTGTTTTTAATGACCTTGTAATAATTTTTGGCATTTGGAATTTTGATATATTCTTATGTCATTATTTTATATTGTGTCCCGGGTATTATTTCGGGTTTATAATGGTGGTTTATTCCTTGGGAATGGGTGGTGCTGGGAATATGGAGTCACATCTAAAATGCTACTGTGCTAGGGGAAGAGGTGGAAGAGATAAAGGTAGAGGGATGAACACCAAGGAAAAGAGATAGATCAGAGATCTTGTGACTGATCCTAATTGCTCCTTGGTGTGCTCTGTGGATTGACCTTTTGTCAGCCCTCCTTTGGGGGCTTTCTAAATGGGCTTTCCATAGGTGTATCTCTCGGCCTCTAAGTGGCTTTCTGAGAGCCACTCAAGTGTCTTTGAGTGCTTGTCTTGAAAAATCAAACATGAGGCATTGGCAGGCCATCTAGTCCTCACTTCTCCTGAGCACCTCATTCGGGCGTGCACCACCTGAGTGTGTTGATTTTATGTTTCTTGTTTTAGTTGTATATTCAGGGGGAATGCCCCCGGTGTAATTTGTAACAATTTTATTTTATTTATGAATTTGTTTTATTTATCAATATTTTTTTATAACTTTATTTTTGATTTTCGGAAATCTTGTTTGATTGGGTTTAGTTTGGTGCGGTTTGGATTAGTTTGGTCTTGATTCGGTTTTGGGTGTGTTTTGGTCCAGTTTGGTTTGTGTTAGTGTGATTAGTGGTAAAGTTCGTAGTGTGCGTAAGGGTAAGGGCTTTCGTTGGGGTTTTTGGAGTGTATATGAGCATGTGACAATTTCATTTGGGATGTCATCGGCTACATACATATTCTACGCTGTAAGCGTTGTTTCATGTGTGCTTAGACTCCATGGTTCAGTCTCCGGCCGTGTATAATTTTTTTTGCTGAAACTGGGGAATTGCGCGCTTCTAATAGTGTGTGTAATTATATTATGCGCTGGTTCAGTTGCGCGAGATCGAAGGGTTTGTGGGCTCATTGTGTGCTTTAGGGGTGTGATATGATTACGCGTAGCCGTGGTTGCGTGAGATTGAAAGGTTAGTCGTTACATGGCGGGGACATTTAGGCGTCGGTTCAAATTCCGCGCAATGGAGTCGTCGCCCGTTTTGAATTTCGTGCATGAGGGCTAGTGCGAGACTGGATCGTCACATGCATAGTTCGGTGGGGGTTGAGTCACGCACGCTGCAGTTTGAGTGTGACTCCGAATCTGCGCAATAAGGTTTGCACATAATCTAATTGTGCGCAAGTTCTCAGCGCGTGATTTGCCGGGTGTCTATATATTGACAAAATTTCTTCATTTTTCTTTATTCCTTTCTTACATCTCTTCTTATTTAGTGATCTAGGAGCTGATTTCGATGTCTCTTCTTCCCTTCTTCGTTATTTCATGTAAGCTTTGCCATGAGGCAGCTTGTGACAGTGAAGTGACTTAGAGGTGTCATTGTGGTCGAAGTGTTCGCTGTTAGAGGTGCCACCATGGTCGAGGCAACGACGGAGGAGGTGGAGATGGCAGAAGGGAGGGAAGTATTACAAATGGATGGAGAGGGTGTTACCCAACCAATCCTCCTTTCGCTTTTCTATTGCTTCTAATTGGACTCTCCTGAGCGTCGCGTGTCCATTTTGGGTTCCTCGGTTTTCATTCTAGGTTGTAGATTAGGTTTTGGGGTTTTTGTTTTAGGTTGTAAATTTAGGAGGTATGCCTTTAGTGGTACCCGTAAAGAATTTTTTAATCGTGAATAAAATTGTTTATCGTATTTTATTTTATTATTATTTTGCTTGTTTTGGTTTGAATAATGTGTGTGTCTTGCCTTCTTTCGGTTATATATATATATACTAGTTTGAGGACCTTCTCGGCTTGTACATACATTTTGTTTAAGTTTTGGATTACTAATTACGCAGGGGATTTGCGCATAATAATATTAAGCGTGTGTCATAATGCACGGGATCAGTGCGTTAGTGGCTTAATTACGCACAGACTGGTTGACATGCAATCCAATTGCACGTAGCGTTCATTGCGCGTGATCAAAAGTTCACCGGTCCAGAGTATGGAAGCACTGAGGTGACACTTTGGATTTTGCATAGCGGCGGATGCGTGTGATTCTAATTCTGTACAGAGAGTAAAGCGTGGTTTTGGTTTGTTCCCAACGTAGGTGGACAGAAGGCTAATCCCACATATGGAGGTGTGCGCGTGACTCAGAATTCACGCATCCTTCGACGCGCTCAATTCATTTGCGCGTGTTGTCCATAGTGCAAGATTGTTCGAGGTCTATTTAAGCCAGAAATTTCTCTCATTTACTAGTGTGTTCTAACTTTTCTCTGCATCTCGTGCTTTCTCTGCTTCCTTAGTGCCCAATTTTTCGTGTTTGTACGATATTTCCCTATCTGCCCATCAGATTCGAGCATCATTTCTTACATCATTCTCTATTTCTGAGTGCTTTCTTATGAGATGGAGCCTGAGGGTAGTGTGAGTTCTTCAGAATTGGAGCGGATGTTGGAGAGTGAGGCCCATGAGCTTCCGAGCATCGAGGGAGGAGTGGAGGTTGTTGTGATCACTGAGCTTCCTGTTAGGGTCAAGGGTGTCGTTGAGGTTGGTGAGGACGAGGACAAGGTCCCTCCTAGTGACGAGGGTGCTGAGGATGTTGATCCGCCTCACTCTGATCGTCTTATATGGATCCTGCTAGCGGATGCCTTTGCGATGAAGCAGGTAGGTGCTCGAAATCAAGAGTTGCTTTTAATTTCATAGGCATTTAGGCTATAACCTAGACTTTTTAGGATATGGAAACCCATTTACTTTTACGCAGAACCTGCATTTAGTCTAGTGTTCATGCGCATTCATGCATCATGGCTGTACATAGTTCTAGGTCACATTTATTTCGCTGCCTCATGCTACTTTTCTCATGTTTTGCATGCCTATCGTAGGTTATCATTATTTTTGCGTTCCTTGATAATTGTTATCACTACCATCGCCATTGTCATTTTCTTCAATTCTCCATTGTCGATTGATCATTGTCGTAGTTGTTGGTTATGATTAGTTATTTATTGTACTATCAGTGTCTTACTATTATCATTTTATTATTATCCTTGTTATTTATTTTTACTGTTATAGTGTTGTTACTTCGCCTTACATTTCCTTTCGGTCTTTGGTCGGGTGTCTAGGAGCCTCTTTCTTAGTGTATCAGCTCCGCATGAGCTGAGTCCCATGCCTGGTACCGTGCTCTCCCTATATTTCAACAGGAGAGGCCAACGTCTTTTGATTTTGGGCAGATTTTGGGGCTCGATCCTTTCCATCACCACATTAGTTTAGTCGGGGCTATAGTTGAGAGATGGCGAGAAGAGCAGTAGGCGATGCATTTTTCCTACGCGGATGATGCTTTTGACTGTCGACGATTGGGTACGCATCATCATGGTGCGATTCGAGGGTGAGCCTATGACTGGGCAGATGTTGTCTAACTACCAGGCAAAGAGTGTAGAGTTATTTGGGCTTGAGTATCCCCCTAGCAAATAAGGGACAATGTTGATTCGGATCACCTAGTTCCTCGATACGTTTTCCATCGGGTTCATTCCTCTGAAGCACCATCCAGAGTCTACAACAACCTATGAAGAGCGTTACAGAGAGATAGAGGCTCGTGCCCTCGTGTTAGAGGCAGGGGTGGAGGCTGATCGCGTCATCAGGGCCTTCTTAATGCACTTTTTTGGAGTAGTGTTGTTTTCTTCTTCCACCCAAGGGTGCATCATCCGATTATTTTTGCCGATTCTTAGGGACCTGGACCAGGTTTCTACATATGCGTGGGGTGTAACAGCACCAGCCCACCTTTACCAATAGTTATTTCGCTGTACGAGGGGCGTTGCTACCATCGGTGGCTTTATTCCTTTCCTCTAGGTGAGGTTTTAATTTTTTAAGATTCGTTGTTTTCTTTTAGGGGTTTTTATTAATGTTACTTTGCTTTATCATTTGTCGAGTTCTGGGCGTATGATCATTTTAGCTTTCTACACCCGAGGATTCCTCCGAGGATTCCACCTTCTTTCTTGCACTGTATGCTTGAGGGGACTGATGGGAGCTTGCCGGCGGACCACAGACCTCCAGACCGTGAGGTGGCTCTTTGAGGATATGCACCCCTACCAACTATGTATTTCGTCCCTTATTTGTTTTAATTCTCTTGGTATTTCTGATCTGCATCTGATTTGTTTTGTTTGTATTTGGTTATAGGTTGTTTGGAGGTCGGATGAGGATGGTGAGGGCGCTGATTAGGCTGTGATACAGTCTTGTTAGGGATTTTTTAGATGGGATATATCTGTCCCCTATTTTAAGAAGGTGGAGCGGATTCATGTATCTTGGGTTGCGCAATTTTGGGGCTCCCCCAAGGAGCCCCTCCAGAGCTTCTCCATTGAGTGGCAAAGAAGATGATTGGTTCCCCTGACCACTTCTTTGAGAAGAAGATGCCGGAGAAATATGCAGACTTCAGAGCTGAAGGGACAGATGTGACTAGGGCACGCGATGATGTGGATGCCCATTCATTCTCGAGATGGTTTCAGGAGCTCAGTGATCGACTCTTCACGCGATTCTCCTTTTAGGGGAAGGGTTCTTTTAGTGTTGGCTGGCCTGATTATGCTTCTGCATTGAGGGAGAGAGTGACCGAGCTAGAGCAGGGCCAGCTTAGACTGGGTGTTCGTGGAGCATTGGAGGCTCTCCACCTTGCGTAGGAGTGGATACGGAGTGCCCCTCACCCGAATGTAGAGATGTTGTGGTCCCTGGCAACCTCGATAGCTGATGCTAGGGCCGCGGAGGATCAACTGAGGGGTTAACTGGAGGAGACTCATCATGTTCTGGTAAGCTTGTTTTTCTTCGGTCATGTTTGGGTTTACTTGTCTTATTTTAGTTGGTTGATGAGTTCGTGTATTTCTCAAGTGGTGAGGGAGGGTGAGGTCACCACCAAGAGCAACTCATCGAGTTGCTTTGGGGTGTGTAGCTCAACATGCACTGAGAGATCGAGCGACTGGTATGTGTCTATGTCTTGTTTAGTTGGATGTTAGTTAATTGTTAGCGTTTTGAGTTCTACTTTGTTATGCTTGCAGAGGTCGAAGCTCGAGGTTGCTGGGGTGTCTGCTCTCCCTTTTGATCTATCTTCAGAGGTATCCTCTTGTCGTGAGGACCTGGCAATGGCGCAACTTTGAGCCGAGTTATATCATTGGGTAAGTTCTCGAGCTTCTCTTGTTATCTTGTCTAATCTGCTATTATTGGTGCTGACTTACCTAATATTTCCTTGGAATGTGTTTAGCTTCAGATTGCTGAGGATCTTCAGGCGAGAGAGGCTACAAATGCCTCATCGTGCACAGAGAGTCAAGTGTAGCATGTGTTCTAGTTTATTTTCATTTATTATTTATTCTGGTTGTTGGTTTTATCTGACGAGTTTATGCTTGTTGTTCGTTTGTTTCTTTGTGTAGGTCATCCCTGACTTTACTCCTGAGGCTCCTTCTCGGGATCTCATTCCTCCTCCCTAGGTATGCTTAGTTTAGTTATGTTTTCTATTTTTGTTTAGATATGATTTGATACATTTTTTTCTTTCTTGTGGCAGCCTATGTCCGAGATTCCTCCTCTATCGACACTGCCAGCTAATCCAATGACTATCACTACCGTTGAGCACCTTTTGTGGGAGCGAGCCAATCTTGTATATCCATCACTCTTGGTCTTCATCTCGTCATGCGTGTATATCTTCTTAGGCTTGCTTCGTGCTTGTGTGCAGATGCATGATTTGGAGCAGTAGTGGTTGGAGGCGCAGCATGCTCTTGCTCATTTGGAGATTCACGAGATTCCTTCTGATCTCGCAGAGTGACATCTTTAGGAGGTGATGATGGACCTCATGGTGGAGCATAGGACTCGGACGGTAGAGCTGGAGAGCGCTCGAGCCGTTACTCGTGCTGAGATGCGGGAGACGATAGAGCTTTTACAGCACGAGCTAGCGAGAGTGGGAGGGAGAGTGCGGGGGATGCTAGATCACGTCAGTGCGTCGGGGTCGAGGGCTACTGGTTCCCTGGCTGACATCCACCGTACGACCCATGAGCTTATGAGGGATTATGTTTAGGGTGACTCGGCTCTTGGGCCCCTGTTCACCTTCGATCCTCTGCATTCACAGTCTAGGCGGGGGTCCAGCCAGGCGAGCGAGGGAGGTTTTATTGCTAGGCCTTCTTCTTCCAGAAGGCCTCCACCCACTCCCCAGACTTTAGTGGTAGCTTCAGTGGATCAGACTACTGGTCCAGGAGCCAATGAGGCTGGAGAGAGTGGTGAGAGTCCCTTGCAAAGGCAGCGGAGTAGGGCCATGTGCATATTCCTACATTGTATTGTATATACAAGAGGTATGCCCCCAGTGACAGATGTAAATATTTTTGATATATATATATATATTTGAAGAGAAATTCTTGGTTCAGGCATACATCTTTCCTCTTCTCCTTTTACCGTCCATGCTTTAGTTGTCTGCTTAGGCGTTGTCATCTGTTATTGGGACTTGGACGTTCTGAGCTGGCCCCATAGCAGTTGAAGGTTACTTATATCTGCGCATGAAAACAAAGTCACTAGTAATTTTATTTTCCCCCTTACTTATTGTCAAGGGGGGAGGTATCTCAAACCAGAGTTTGGTAATAGGAGTATTAATTTTTATTTTTTTATTTTTTGGGTTTACTACTTTTCATTACAAGGAAAGGAAAACAATCCAATAGGGAAAATAAAGTACTGAAATAAAATTCTAAAACTAAAAAAAAAGCCCCAGTGTAGGAGCGTAATAGGGCAGGCAGTGTAATAGCTTTAGCAGTTTTCGTTGGGTGAGGACCTTGTTGTTCTGCATCCAACTTCAGGCAAGCAGGGGCCTCAATGTGTTTCTTTCTTCAAATAAAAATGCCCTAGTGTCGAGTGCAATGGAGCTTCCCTGGGTTTATGAGAGACTCGGGGTCTATGTGGAGCCATGTGTGTGTTTGGGTAGTTAATTCTAAGAAAATTCCTGATGATATCTTGCCACTCTGGAAGGGGTATTTGATTATACCAGTCATGTACCGGGTTTTACCTTTGAGGGCAGTGGCCATCATATCACGCAGTGTCGGTAGGAATGAGGTGAGCGATAGGTAGCAAGTGGTTGCATCAGTCATCATTCACGAGTTTTCTATTTTGTTCCTGAGGATATCCTAGGAAAGGTTCAGACTCATCGTTTGAAAATAAAATAAAGGGGGGAAAGAGGGATAAGGCTCAATGATGTGGGGACAGTTTCCTACTTGACGTCTTCAAAAGGGATAAGCAACAACCTTTTTCTCGGGTGGTATGGGGTGCCATAGTTGAGCTCTCCGTCATGTTTTAGTACCATCAAAGTCTCATATTCTATGGTTAGCCAGAGTTTGTCCTCCTCCCACCACCTTATGATGATATCTAGTAGTATGAAGACACCAGGGATGCCCTCGCAGTTTGCTTATACTTTCCTAATAAGATTACCAGGAATGTCCTCACGATTTACTTATGCTTCCCTGGGCTTATTGACTTGTTCACCCGTTGTATTGCTCTCACTGGGTTATGCTTCTTCTTTTCTCTCTTTAGTCTCTTAGTTTTGTCTCTCTCTTAAAGCATATGTATCTTGAAAGTAGCCTGCTAACGTAAGAATAACAAGTTTTGATTGAACCTAATATCTTCATTTTTTATGCTTCAACGTCTCCTCCAATGGCGGGGAAAGGGATGAGAATCGGGTGTCATCTATGCTTTTAAAAGAATTTGGCCATTTGACTAATCCTTTCTATCAAATCGCTTGAATAAAGAGGTGGGCGATGATTTAGAAGATTTTAGGAGATATTCTTGGAGATAATGACGTACGACTAGCGAATGACTTGTGATGACTGCGAGGGCGGTATCTATGTCTGACTATGGGATATGATAGTCACGGTACTTAAGGGTAGTATTTTCTAAGGTACATGACATTCCACAGGTTAGGAAGGTTCTCCCCATCATGATTCACCAGCTTGTATGCATTTCCTGGGTATGTGACTACTATAACATACGGTCCCTCCCAGTTTAGCCTCAATTTTTCTTTTGGGTGAGCATGCTTAGAGGGCATGGTTTTCTTCAAAACTAACTCTCCTATTTCGAAGGCTCGCTCGAGGATTTTCTTATCGTAGGCTCTGGCCACTCTCCTTTGATATACTTGTGCATGGTCAGCTCTCCTTAGACGCGTCCCATCAAGTTGTTCTAGCTGGGTGAGCAGAGTAACTCTCCTTTCATCTATGGATAGCTGATTGTCAAGTTGAACACGTAGAGATGGTACTTGTATTTCGTATGATAAAACTGCTTCCATCCCATACGTGAGAAGGTAAGGAGTTTGGCCAGTTTCCATGCGAATAGAGGTCCTATAGGCCCAGAGTGCTTCAGATAATCACTCAAGCCAGTCAACTCCATTGCTCGTCTCTACTGTTCATTTTAGAATCTAAATTAGCATTTTGTTCATGGCCTCTATTTGTCCATTTCCTTAAGGATAGAAAGGCGACGGGTGCTACAAGTCGATGTCATATCTCTTGCACAGTCTCTTCGTCTTCTCGGTGATGAAATATGGTCCATTATCTGTGACGATCATTCTAAGAACTCCAAAACTTGTGATGATGTTCTGAATAATAAACTTCATGAGCGTTGAAGCAGTAATTTTGGCGTATGACTCGGCTTCTGCCCATTTGGTGTAGTATTCGATTGCAGTGAGTATGAAGGCATGCTTGTGCTTGTTCCCGACTGTGTCTGTGAAGGGTCCGATAATGTCAAAGGCCCATATTGAAAATAGACATGGTGAAACCATGGGGTTCAATGGAACTGATGGGGTTTTGATAAGTGCAGCGTGCTCTTGACACTGCTTGCAGCATTGGACGTAGAGGTGGCAATCTCTTATCATTGTAGGCCAGTAGTAGCTTTGCCATATAATTTGATCTGTGAGTCTCTGTCTACCAGAGTGGGTGTCGCAGGCACTGGTGTGCGCTTATTAGATGATATATTATCCTTCGGCCACAGTGACTTAGCGTGGCAAGACTCATTTAGCGAAGGCTTGCTTGTATAAGACCTCTCCTAGGATGCAATACTTGGCGCATCTATTCCTTATCATCTTCCGTTCGATCCTTGTCGTGTAAGGGGAAATGTGTTGATATTTTACAAAGTTCCATATGTCATAGTTCCATGGCTGTCTATCGTTAGTTGGTGACTTTTCAAATCTGAAGGTTGTAATGATAGCCTCTTTTTTCTTGGGACCCTTTGTAGCGGATGCGTCTTCTTGCTTCATGGTCTTTATGAGGATTGGTAATTTGGGTTTGACCTTCCCTTGTTCTACTAAGAGTTTGACTGATTATGGGTTTCCTCGCAATATTCTAACTTTAATTGGTTGAATGTCCTACTGCTACTATAACTCTAATTATTCTAGTTTCCTAACGTTACTTTCATTCCAAGTGATTTAATATCCTAAGACTACTCTAATTCGAATTGAATTAATCTCCTAATACTACTCTGACTATAATTAATGTAGGCTCCTAATGCTATTCTAACTAGGAAAAATAAAGCATTTGTGGCCCGTTATGCTAAGGAGGATCGGCCCCATTCTCGGGTACCCTCTGTAAGATTTATTGGGCAAATTGGTTGGCTAAGGGTTATTTTTAA
The DNA here is from genome assembly GCA_021018995.1 of Chloranthus sessilifolius. Classification (NCBI taxonomy): domain Eukaryota; kingdom Viridiplantae; phylum Streptophyta; class Magnoliopsida; order Chloranthales; family Chloranthaceae; genus Chloranthus; species Chloranthus sessilifolius. The sequence continues at coordinate 64,936,635 of CM037586.1, forward strand.
AATACTATGGATTGAAAACTGAATTTGAATTGAGAATTAAAGATTTATGGATCGAAATTTAAGAATTAAGGATTAAAACTATAACTGGGGGCTATGAACTAGAAGTAAGAGATCAGGAACTGGAACTAGAAATTAAGAACTAGAACCCTAAATAAGAACAAAGAGCTAGAACTTAGAAAATTAAGAACTAGGAACTAAGAATTAAGAACTAGGAACTAAGAATTAAGACCTAAAAACTAGATATTAAGAACTAGAAATTAAAATCTAAGATCTAGAACTAGAAAGAGATTACTTGAAGCTAGGTCCTTCCTCCTCCTTTCAGTGTTGCAGAGAGAAGAAACTCGAGCTTAAGAAAGGCTTGAGCTCGAGAGGGAGAGGATTGCCATTCAATTCTATGTTGTGTCCCTTTTAGGCCGAGGTAAGGGAGTTTTTTTATAGGTAGCAGGCTAATTTCGTACATGTGGGAACGTGCAGAATTGGTTGATTCCGTGCAAGTGAGGTTATGCTTAATTGAATTCTGTGTAGTGGCATATGCGCTTGATTCAATTTGAGTCAGCCTGTGAATTGGGCTTCCTTGTCCTAGTGTGCCTGGGAAACCAATTCCATGCAGTGGTGTATGCACAGGATTGAATTCTGCACAGTGGCGTATGTACGGGATTTTGGAGTTCAGGAGGTCAAAGGATTTAGAGGACGGGTTCAATTGGGGACCAATTCCTCGTAGTGGCGTATACGCGAGATTCAGATCCTTGGGCAGTTTGGGGAGTAGAGTCCCAGTCCATGTCTGGACTGATTCCGTGTGTTGGCTCACATGTGGAATTGATTTCGTGCAAGTGTAGCTGTGTTAGATCAGAGTCTTTGGGCGGTGCATGAAAGGCAGGAGTCCAAGTGGGACTAATTCTGTGCAACTATGTCTGCGTGGAATTGGATTAAACGCATATTATATTGCACAAAATTCGAGTCTGAGTGGTCCGCGGGAAGAGTGAACTTGATCTAAGTGGGACAAATTTTGCGCATGTGGCCACATGTGGAATCGATTCCGCACAAGTGTATCTAAGCGAAATTTGAGATTTTCCCAGGCTGAGTCGGGTCCGAGCCCCAGAGCTATTATTTTAGCCTGGATCTGAACCATATACTATTGTTTCAATATTGATCCCCGTATTTAGGGTTTTAAGGTCTTCAGAGAAGGCAAGTCCTTTTTCAGAGATTGTGGGCAAGGTTAAAGGTTGACCGAACAGGTTTGTATACTCCGAGAGGGAAAAATTGGGGTGTCTACAGATGCCCCTCTTCAATGCATCCTTGTGGAGTAAGGATATGTCGAAGAAGTAGACACCCCTCTTCTGAGGTGCCTTTTCGTTTCTTTGGGAAATCATAAGTATGAACCGAGGAGCTGCTATGAAATGCTTGGCTTTCTTATCTATCGGCGCAAGCTAAGGTGGAGCATTCGGAGCCCAGTGGTAGTTTTCGAGAGGTATATCCTCATTCATGGGTGTTAGTGACATCTCGCAGCATATCGAGACCTGCTGCAAGGGGCAGTCAAATAGAGGTACATTGACTCAATTGAGGTACCGAGAGGCATCATACGAATGTCTAAAAACAAGGTCAATTGACCAGATAATGTGATGTAGTATGGTGGCGAAGGCTTTCACAAGTTATGTTAGACCGGGCGTCATTGCTCACACCAATGGCACGCCATGTGTCCCTCTCCAATGGATACTTGTGATTTCTCAAAGTTGAGTATACTGAGTGTTCGATTTCCTAGAGGAAGGAACAGATTGGGGTGATGGGAGATAGAATTTTGATAGATAGAGGTTTATTTATTTATTTGTATTGTTATTATTATTATTTTTTGGGGCCTGATCGTTTATAGGCTGTGAAGAAAACACTTGGTATGTCGGATACTCTGTCTAATCTTTTCATGAATATTGATGATTGTCTCTTATTGGAGGACTACAGTGATTCACGAGTCGAGAGAGACGGGCTTTGAAACTATTTTACCTAATATTAGCTAACTATACTTTATAAGGAATATCGAGTAGAAAGAAAGGTGTGATACTTACCTGATTTGTTGCCCGACGGGATGTTCGGACCACCTGATGAGATGTTCGCGATGAGACTTGATAATTGATGGGTGCTGTTATTTTATGGTGGTCACGCGGTGAGACATCGGGGTGCGTGACGAGAGGCTCGCGACGAGGCTTGTTAATTGTTGGGTGCGATGGGACGTTGGAGAAATTCCTCTTTTTCTGTCGGCGAGAATGTGTTTCTGCTGTGATGGGGTTCGACGACTGTTGTGCGATGGGACATTTGGGGGGTTCGACTCGTTGCTTTTCGTGATGGGAAATTGGTTGAGTCTCCCCTACTGGTTGTGTGCCGTGGGACTTTGGTGGTTATGCCGTGGGACTTTGGTGGTTATGCCATGGGCATTTCGGTCTGATGATTCCTTGACTATTTTGACATCGTGATGGGATAATGATGGTGTATTTCTTTCTTTGGCAGATCTTGGTTATGCGATGGGTTGGAGTCAGTTTGAATGGTGTCTTGAGATTGCGATGAAACTTGCCATTGGCCTTGGTGATGTGGTGGGGCTTTGGCGTCATGATGAGACATGACGGCGTGGCTGATTTAGGCCAATGAACCTAGGTGTTGAGACAACGTTGGGTATGTGATGTGTTATTGTGAGGATGTGTGATGGGATATTAGCGGCTCTCTCTCTCTGGTCAGCGTGTGAGGTTATGCGATGGGACAAGGGAGAGTGATTCCGATCGTGGTGGGATAGGTAGCGTGAATGATTATCTTGTGGCTACTTTGTCATCATTCAGGTATGGTTGTCATTATTTTTTTCTTTGTCTCGTGATGGGGCTTTTATTGTTATTTTTTATTATTTCTTTTTGTTCAAGTGGTTTGATTGTGATAGGGCATCGGGAGGTGTGTTATTGCGATTGGATTATGAGCGATAATTTTATTTTGTTATATATATATATATTTATTTTATTTTTTTTTGTCAGATTATTTACCTTAGCGGAGCGAGTGGCGGGTGTCGGGGAGTGATTTGATTTGGTCATGATGGGACTGTGGGAAGCAGTTTTCCCTTTGACTTTTGTATGATTTTATTGTGGTTTTTTTTTTTTTTTATTGAGTGATTTTGCTCATTTTTATGGTCTAGATGGGCTAGGATTTTATTTTATCATTATTAATGGGGGTTTATGACAAAGGGAAATTTTGGGCATTTGTTTTCTTTAAGGTATGATTTTTATGTTTTGGTTTTATGTTTAGTTTGCAGTGACACTTGTGTGAATTAGGTTTAACCTTGGATGGGTGTCTTCATGGTTTGCTCCTATTGGTTTATCTATTTTGTGATGGATTTATGTTTCTTTATGGGATAAGTGTTTCGTAGCTATTGGTTTATCTGAATTTGTCATGGATTTATTTCTTTTAGGGGAGTAAATGTCTTGTGATTATTGGTTTATCTCCATTCGCCGTAGTTGTGCTTTGTTTGAAGGGCTAAGTGTCATGTTTTGATTTAATTAGATGGAGGGTATTTGTGAGAGTGACACTTGTCACATTGTCCCTAAGGGGTCTTTCCCTATAAATGGGGGCTAAGGGCTTGAATTTTTTTATTTGTTATTTGTAATCTTGGCTTTGAAATTTTGTTTTACTTAGTATCTTTTCTTCCTTTTTATTTCATTTCTCAGGTGTTATGCCGTGAACGGTTTGTCATGGTGATTTGCTCATTGTGGTATTGGGGTTGTTGGGATATGGGGTGGCGCTGGGGTTGATGATGTTAATCTGGCCTGAAGTGCCACCCTATTGGGGAAAGAGATGGAAGAGTTAAAGGTGGAGGAAAGAAAATCAAGGAAAAGAACTGCGTCAGAGTTCTCGTGATTGGTACCAATTGTTCCTTAGTAGGTTCTGTTGATTGCCTTTTGGTCGGCCCTCCCTTGGGGGTTATCAAGATCGGCTTTTCATAGGTGTATGCCTCAGATCTTGAGTGGCCTTCTATGAGTCACTCTTTCTTCTCTACCGGCTGGGGGCTCTGTGATGCTGCATTTTATTATGTGACTTGAAAGATTGCATCATCTGCAGCTTCTCAGAGAGAAAAGGACGTGAAGATGAGATTTTTGTTAGAATTTGTTCAGCGCGTGCTTCCTCTCTGGGCTTCTCCGTCATTTTTCCCCTTTTTATGTGTTATTATTTAGGCATTTTCCCTCAAGGGTGCCGATTCTGATTTTAAATTCATTTTTCATTTGGCAGATTTAGTTTGATTCTTGTTTCGGGGTTTGTAACTGTCTTGTATATTCAAAGGGTATGCCCTTGGTGTAATTTGTACTAAAAGTGAATCATTTTATGAATTTATTTTAAGTTTCTTAAATTCTGGTTTGATTGGATTTTTTTGGGTGTGGTTTGGTTTAGTCTAGTTAGCATTGATCCGGTTATGGGTGTGTTTTGGGTTTACTTTGGTTTGTGTTGGCGTGATTAAGGGTTAAGTTTGAAGGGCGTGTAGAAGAGTAAGGGCTTTCTTCTGATTTTCAGGGCGTGGGTGCTTAAGTTCGATGTGTTCCTAGGGTGGAATGGGCATACGCATAAGTTCTGTGTGTAGGCGTTGTTTTCTGTATGGTTGTGGGCTTGCAACTCCATCTCTGGCCATGACTAGTTTGGGCATTTTTTTGTTATACCTAGGAATTCTGCACATGCGCATGTGCGTGGAATTAACTTCAACGCATATTTACTTGTGCGGGTTTCAGGAGGGCAGGGGGGCTAATTAAGCAAAGGTTTGATGGCGTGAGATTCAATTCCGTGCAAGATAAATTGCACGTGATTGAAGGGTCAGCGGAGTTATTCCGCGTGTTGGTGCTTGCACATAATCGGATTTCATGCGACTGTGTACGCGCGGGATTGAGAAGTCAGCCGTTACATGGCTCAGACTCTCAGGCATCGGATCGGATTCCGTGCAATGGTGTTAGCATGTATTTCAAATTCCGCATAGGGGTCAATGAGTAAGACTGGGTCGTCGCATGCAGAGCTTATCGGAGGTTGAACTCCGCGCATTGTGGTTTGCATGAGATTACAAATTCACCCGTTGTGGAAGGCGCCTAATTCGAATTTCTTCATTCTTTCCTCTTTACTTCTCTTTGCTTATTAGTCTGAGGTCCGATGTCTCTCCTTCCTTTCTTCATGATTTCGGGCGATCTTTGTCCCGTTGTGATGTTCAGTGATGATGCGACTTAGAAGTACCGCTTTAGCTGAAGGGAGGTATTATTAGAAGCACCGCCGTAGTCGATGTGATTGACTGCTAGGCAGGTGCCTTTCCGTTGCTGCTGACATGAAGTAGTGAAGGAAGTGTTGGAGGCGGTAGCGGAGGAGGTGAAGATGGCGGAAGAGGTCTTACAAGTGGAGGTGTTACCCAACCAATCCTCTTCTCGCTTTTCTGTTGCTTCTGATTGGGCGCTCCTCCTTATGTGTCCGTTTTGGGATCCTTGGTTTTTGTTTTAGGTTAGATTTTAGGTTTTCATTTTGGGTTTTAAATTCAGGGGGTCCAGTGTTACCTGTAAGAAGCTTTTAATTTTTAATAAAATTTTCTTTATTTTATCTCGCTTCTTTGTTTGGGTTTAATGTGCGCGCACGTGAGTGTTAGGGGGCTTTCTTGGGCTGGGTTCTCGTGTTTAGAGGACTTCTCGACTTCGATATATGTATATGTATATATTTTTTGATCGGGTTTGATAATTACACGCATAAGTACTAGTGCAGAATTAAAATTTGCGCATGGCCTAAGGCATAGGATCCAACTGTTAGTAGGTTTATTCTGCACAAGGGCATCTACGTTGAACCTGATTCCGCAAATATGGTGTTGCACATGATCGAAAGTTAGTAGTTAATAGGTTGGCCGAGTCGAGGAGACTTTTGGATTCCACGTATCGACTGATGTGTGGAATTATAATTTCACGCAAGTGGTGTTGCGTGATTTTGTTGTGTCGCTTGCGTGGTTTGACGGAGGGCTAATCTGCGCATGAGGAATAGCGCGGGACTCAGAATTCACTTGTTCTTCACTGCGCTAGATTCGATTTCGCATTATGGGGATAGTGCGGGATTGAGTGATGTCTATAAAAGTGGGAAATCCTTCTCATTTCTCCTGCGGGTTTTGACTTTTCCGAACTTCTATGCTTATCTACTCTCGAGTGTTCTAGTTTATGTGTTTCCTTGATATCTCGTGATCTGTCCGTCGGATTTTGATGCAGCTTCTTGCATTCTTCCTTATTTCTCGAGCACGTTCTTGTGAGATGGATCTTAAGAGTAGTATGACTATCTCAGAGTTGGTGTGGATGTTGGAGGGTGAGGGTACCCCAGAGATTCCTGTCGGAGGGGGAGTGGCAATTGCTGAGGAGTGTGTTGTCGAGGTGGTTGCGACAGTTGAGGGGGATGAGGCTCCTCCTGGTGATGAGGGCGTGGTTCCTCCCGTTGCTGAGGGTGCTGACCTTCCTCGGGCCGAGCGTCTGATACGGATTCCATTAGCCAATGCCTTCGCGTTGAATCAGGTAGGTTTTCAGAAACATGAGTCTTTCTTATTTCCCAGGTATTTAGGTTATGACTTAGATTTCTAGGCTACGAAAACCTTTTTACTTTTATGCAGAACCTACATCATGTTTGCATATAATTTTAGGTCGGGTTTTGTTTTGTTTTTCTCATGTTTTGCATGTCATGTTTACTAGTCAGTGTAGATTCTATTCTCATTTCTTTTATTCTTTTGTCATATGTCTAGGAGCCCATTTCTTTGTGCATCAATTCTGCGTGGGGCGAGTTCCATGCATGGTACCAAGATCTCCCTGCATTGGAGAGACATGTAGGTTTTGGTTTCGAGCCCATCCTAGGGCTCAAACCATTTCATCCCGACATCGGTTTAGTCGGGGTCATAGTCGAAAGGTGGAAGGAGGAGCATCATGCATTGCTCTTCCCTACGGGGATGATGTTGTGGACCCCGGAGGATTGGGTCCATCTCACTTGAGTGAGGTTCGAGGGTGAGCCTATGACTGGACATATGTTATCTGATTATCAGGTGTTGAGGGTCGAGTGTTTCGAGATTGAGTATGATTCTAGCAGGTTCGGGCTGGGGTTGATTCAGACTACTTGGTTTCTCGATATTTTTTGAGTGGGCTTCACTCCTATGAGATGTCACCTTGAGTTTGCGATGGCGTATGAGTGGTGTTGCAGGGTGATAGAGGCTTGGGCTCTCGTGTTGGAGGCACGGGTGGAGGCAGACCACGTAATCAGGCCTTTCCTGATGCATTTGTTCGGAGGAGTTCTATTCTCTTCCTCCAGTCGAGGGTGTATCACTGGACTATTTCTGCCACTGCTTGTGGACCTGGAGTAAGTGTCCACATATCGTGGGGTACGACAACGCTAGCTGTCATTTACGATCAGTTGTTTGGTCGGACGAGGGGAGTTGCTACTATATGCGGCTTCATTCCCTTTCTACAAGTGAGGTTTCAATTTTTTTTTTGTAAGTCCTTGGTATTTGACGTCCTTCTTTTGGGGATTTTACTGATATTGTTTTTTGTGGTTTTATATAGTTCTTGGTGTATGACCATATCCTATTCCTTCGCTCTAGGGTCCCTCCAGGGATGGCTCCAACCAAGGATCAAAATTTTTGGTAAAATTTTGATTTCGGGCTTGACCGAAATCAAAAATTTGAACTGAAATTTTGTCCAAAAACTGAAAATTTGGCCAAATTTTCAACTGAAATTTTGGATCCCATACAAATTTGGACCAAAATTTTAGTTCAAATTATCATTTCAGTGGGGACCAAAACTAATAATTTCGGCAAAAATTTTGATCCTTGGCTCCAACATTCCCACGTACGTACCTGTGGCAGACGTTGATGTGAGGTAGCCGGAGGATTACGACTCCCCAGACTGTGAGGTGGTTATGCGAGGATATGCACCTCGGTCAGGTGTGTGCGCACTTTGTTTCTTTTTTGGTTACTGTTGTCTTATTGTGTAGTTTGTATCTTACTGACACTTTCATCTGGCTTATTTCGAGATTACAGGTTATTTGGAGACCTTATGAGGATGGGGAGGGTGCTGATTAGGCTGTCATACAGTCTAGCCGACCCCTTTTTAGGTGGGATATGTGGGTCCCCTGCTTTGAGATGGTGGAGCGGATCCACCTCTCTCGGGTGGCTTGAAAGTTGGGACTCCCCCAAAGAGTCCCTCCAGAGCTTCATCCGCGGGTGTCGAAGAAGAAGACTAGTCCCCCTGGCCGCTTCTTTGCGAAGAAGATGCTAGATCAGTATTTACATTTTTGGTGTGGGGGGACCGAAGTTACTGGAGCTCGAGATGAGGCAGATGCTCGGGCCTATACGAGGTGGTTTGAGGATGTTCATGGCTGACTTTTTACCAGTTCCCCTTTCAGGGGAAGAGTTCCTTTAGTATTGGCGAGCCTGATTTCGCTGGAGCATTGAGGGAGGGAACAAGGTTAGCTGAGCCTTGGAGTACATGGGGAGTTAGAGGCCCTGCATCTTACACTGAAGCGGATGGGGAGTGCCCCCCATCTAGATGAGGAGATACTGAGGTCACTGGCGGCCTCCATAGCTGATGCTAGAGCTGCAGAGGATCAGCTAGAGGTAACTCGTCATGTTCTGGTGAGTGTAGTTTGTCTTCTTTGATTGTATTAGGTTTTACTTGTCTTTTTTTGTTAGGTTAATGTGTCTGTATATTTCTCAGGTGATGAGAGAGGATGAGGTTACTCACTAGGGGCAGCTTATTGGGTTGCTCCAGGGGCAGCAGTAGGCTGGTCGTGAGGTGGAGGCTAGCTTGCATTTTGAGATTGATAGACTGGTGAGTGTTTGTATTGATTTTATTTATCATTAGTGTCACTGATTCTATTATTTCTGAAGTGTTTATTATCTATTATATTTGAAGAGGGTAGAGCTTTCCACTTTTGGGGTATCTACTCCAGCTTTTGACCCGTTTTAGTGGTCTCCTCGAGTCAGGACGACCCGGTGATTGCTTAGCTCCGTGCCGATTTAGAGCATTGGGTAAGTCTTATTTTCTTGAGCTATTTTGTCTTATCAAATCCAACATTTTAGGTGTTTGACGTTGGGTTGGAATGTTTACAGCACACGCTTATCGAGAATCTCCAGAAGAGGGTGGCTACATCCACTTCACTGCATTCGAAGAGTCAGGTATAGTCTGCGTATGCGTTTTAGTTTGTTCTTTGATTATATATATGATTAGTTTGTTTTATCTGGTAATTTTGTATTTGTTTCTTTTGTTTTGTCTTGTGCAGGCCGTTCCTGACTCTGTTCCTGAGGCTCATCCCCAGGAGTCTACTCCTCCCGTTCAGGTATGCTGGGTTGTGTAGTTTTGTTGTTAGTTTTGGTTTTGTCGTCCTGATGTTATCTGATGCACTTTAATTTGTGTTGTAGCAACCTACGTCCGATGCTCCACCTCAGTCGACACCACCAGTTGACTCGATGAGTGCTACCATTATTGAGCGCCTACTTATGGTGCGGGCAGACCTAGTACGCTTCTCTTCTCTTTTCAGTCTTTCCTTCCTTTGTTGGTATGCTTGGTTCTTAATTCTTTGTTGTCACATAGGCTCGTTAGCTCGAGGAGTCACGTCTGGAGACAGTGTGGGCACCTTCCATTCCAGAGGCGAGGCGGGTTCTCTCAGATATGCATAGCCATGAGGACTTGCTCATTGACATGCTTATCACGTAGGGGACCCAAACGAAGGCTATAGAGGCTGCCTGTCAGATGGTGCAAGCAGAGATGCAGGCTATGACAGTTCGACTATGGTACTAGTTGTCAAGGAGTGAGCAGGGGGTGCATGGGATGGTCAGTCGTCTCGCCCAGTCGAAGTCAGTGGCTACTAGTTCCCTAGCTAGTCAGCCCCATCGTACGACACACGAGCTTGTCAAGGACTACGTCCATAAGGACTCCATCATTCGGGTACTGCTTGTCGAGGGTCCTTCGCGTTCGCAGTCTAGGCGGTCGATCAGTCAGGCGAGCTAGGGAGGTTCCATTGTTGGGCCCTCCCCTCCCAGGGAATCCCCACCTACTCTGGGGGCTTGGATGGAGGTTACGGTGGATCAGACTCCTGACCCCCGAGTCTATGATACCGGGGACAACAGCGATCGACCGTTCCAATGCTAGCGAAAGGAGTAGGGTATTGTATTCATTGTATATACAGGGGGTATGCCCCCCAGTGATTTAGGCAAAAAAAAATTGATATAAAAAGATTTTTGTTTCAGGCATACCTCTTTGATGATACTCTGTTGCATTGGGAAAAGGGCATTTGGTTATATTAGTCATGTGCCAGATTTTACTTTTAACAATGGCCGTCATATTAGATAGTCTTGGCTGGGGTGAGGTTGGTAGGTAGCGGGTGATTGCATCAGTCATCATTCACAAGTTTTTGGCTTTATTCTCAGGGATATCCTTGGAAAGGTTTGTTGTTGTCCTAAGTGTGCATGATTTATTTGTGTTTTGAAAACATACTTGCAAATGATGCATTGTACTGAATATTAAAAAGAATAAGAAAATATCAGCACAGAGAGAACATAATTAGCCAGCAAGATCAGGGCCAATTGTAGCAAGTTTTAAATGTAAGTGAGTAAAAGATCGTCCACAGGGAATTGATTTAAAATTTAAGATAAACCTCCAGATCTGAGCTACCAGATCTGACCTCTGATCCTATCTACAAAGCACATAAGATGGGAGGTTGAATTTGTCACGTTTAACTAACTAAAAACAAAGAAAAATTTAAACTAAATGATCCAGATTTGAGTTGGGGAAACGTTTGAGGTAAACTTATACAAAAAATGGAGAAGCAATATCTAACTTTTATTTGGTCCTTGAAAACTAATGAGAATGACTGCAGCTCAACAGAGGTGATCCAATCTTCATCTGGCTACAAGCACAGATGTAAGAGAGATAAATCTAATTTAAGGATTAGGTTTAAGCTTATGGCTATGGTCTGTCCACTTTAATGGCCACAAACCATCCAACAGTCTTTAATCCAAAGCCTTAGTTTAGAACAAGAAGCATCACTACAAATGCCATGAGAGATTAGGTTACCAACACTAATTCTCACAGGATTAATGAATCAAGGGAAATTGCATGCAAAACAATGAATCTAAAGGAGTCTAATGTACTGAGGAGATCAGAGGGAACCCTTGACATGAGTCCAATGGAGAATGCATAGTTTACAGCAACCTTTTAAATTTCATCTTTACAATTTACAGAGCACGGCTTAACAGCTCTCAGATTTGCAGTCTTGGATGCAAACTCTCCTTTGAGTTGATATCTCCCTCTCAAATGCAAGTACAAAGTAGGCTATTACAAAGGCATATTGGGGAAATGGGGGATTAGAAATGAAACTCAAAATCTGGATACCCAAATTGGGCAAATGGTTCGTCTATTTATAGTTTTCCCTAAGTCAGCTCAGATGTGTATCAAACAATCAGAATTGGATAGATCTGTCTCAACCAATAGGAGTCGAGCACAGGGATCCAGATCTATTTTGGCCAATCAGAATTCGTCGATCTGTTTCAGCCAATCAGGTGAAAAAGGCATCAATTCTGTTATGCATTTTGAAAGTTTGTTAGAGTTTCTAGAAGTTCCCGCCAAGTTATTCCCTCTCTAGGTGCTCACGTGGGGTGGAATATTCCTTCGCTTTATGCTTAGAACCCTCTGGAATGTCCCTAGGTTTTAAAATGCATTGGGACACACATGATTCTTGAATTGCCCTTGTTAAAGCTGCGAATCTCGAATACCTTTTCGCAGAGCTTAGGGGCCTTTAAAGTCGTGACTTGAAGCTCTTTTCGCAATGTTCAATCTCTCTTGAATTGGGTTTCTCCTTTCGCAAAGTTCAATCTTCCCTTGAAGTGTGTTTTCCTTTCAGAAGTTCAATCTTCTCTTCGAGGAGTTTAGATGCTCTTCGAAAGCTACGCCTGGAGTTTTAGTCCTTTTCGCAGAGTTCAAGGTTCTTTACGAAAAGTGCAGGTTCTTTGCGAAAAGAACTCTGTAGCGCATTTCTCTGTTCGAATTGTTCCCTACTCCGCTTACAGGTCTTTGCCTCTTTACTTTAGACCTTTTAATAGCTGATGAGGTTGTTTCTTCACTTCCTTTCTTTGACATATGGATTGTCATCTTTTGGCACTTTGTCGCTTTTATGGTTAAGCTGTCTTTATTGTTGGCTGCAACATAGGCACTTAAAACACTTATTTAGTTCTCTCAAAGGTCTATCAAGACTTAGATTAAGGGGTGAAAATGGTATTTTCAGGTTCTCAACACACCCCAAACCTAAGCTTTGCTAGTCCCCGAGCAAAGACAAAATTTAAAAATAGAATGAAAAGCCATTTTTGTAGGGAACACGATTGCATTTAGCATATGCAACAAGCCTTTTAAACCCTAGGTGATCCCTAGTGGAGGAGTGAAGTCTGAGGGTTTTCGTGAAGGTACCCACAAACTTCTCCAATAAATCGGTCAAGATCAATGCGCTGTTTAAAGCACACTTTCATCCAATCAGATTATTCACACGCATCGGTCGAGTTGTAAGAAGATTTTCAAGAAAACATCGATTCAAAACTAAAATTCTCTGTAATTCCTTTACCATTCACTCATTGGTGTCAAAAAGTTTTTACAAGAAAAATTAATGAAAAGCTTGCCTTCTATTTGAGAATTCAGTTTTGATGTTACCCCAAATAATGATTTCAAACTCAACTCTCACCGTGGTTTTCACTCACCATGCAAATATGAGGGTTAAGATTTCACACAAATTAAGAGCGATTCTGACCCTCAAATAGGAGTATGAGGGAGCATAGGCATTGCTTTTAGTTCGAATTCACCGCTCTTTTCACCATAGATTACACAAATCCTTATCTCCATATGAATGACTCAATCCATCTTTGATCAGTAAGGACTTTAACTTGGGTTGTAATGTGGCTTATGGGTGAAATTTATCAAGAATAAAAGGGTTGGAATGGAGTTCAAAATTTTAGAAGTCAGTCAAGGTAAGGAAGGAGGTGGTATGGACACCTTCTTTATTTCAGCACAATTTCATCTTCTTCTTTGAATTTTCAGAGCCAAAGTGGCCATCTTTTTCTCTATCTTTTTCAAACTTCCAATGAAATGACTTCTTTTTTTTTTTTTTTTTTTTTCAAATCAACATTGACTGGAATGCCACATTTCTTCTGCTGATACATCATTGTCTTCAATTATTTTTCTTTTTCTTTTACCAAACTGTTACCCAACTCACCTTTCTTCAGCTTTCTTTCCTTTACCTTCTGAATTCTCAGAGTGAGGGTTAGGCTAAATGAGGTTGATGATGTTTCAAAGAAATCTTTGATTTATAAAGCTCAAATGGTGTGTATCAAGGGCGGTTTTAAAAGGTTGGGCTTTTTGAAGTTCAAACTGTCCAAAAGGAGGCCTTACATCATGTCTTTAATATCATGATTGCTATCAAGATATTTTAACTTGGATATGTGTAACTTCTAGTGATAACAAGCAGGTTCAAACAGTCCCTAGAGCAGAAAAAACTGCCAATTTATACCTCCAAAGAATACATTTCAGGTCCAAATCTCACTGGGGTGTGGTTTTCTATCAAATTCCTGAGGTATATCATCACTGGTTTCTCTCTTTTTAGGTTTACTAAAACATCAATTTTCTTTTGGAAATTTTCTGACATTCACTTCATGAAAGTATTAGAATTACACTAGAAATTAATTTTAAAAAGTTTTAACTTCCTTATTTTTCAAAAAAAACAGGTGTGAGATTACTTCATTTTCAAAAATTCTGCTGATCATAAGCTGCACCAAGCATTAACTTCTTTTATTGGCATACCTGCCATACCCCCAAACCTAAGATGAACATTGTCCTCAATGTTCTAGACACTGAGAAACGAGGGGCAGCAGGATAAAAGAAGAAAGAAAAACTAAGCAGAAAAAAAAAAATTGCAGCTATGTGTAGCAGAAAATAAAGAAAATAACACTGAATATATGAGCAGGAAAAGGGAAAAAAATGTTATATAAATATATGAAATTACTGATAAAATGGAAAAATAACAAAACTAAGCTAGAACTGCTACAAAATAAAATCTAAAAACTGAATATATGATCAGAAAAATAAAAGAACTGCAAAGCAAATGGAAGGAAACTAATACTAATAACAGAGAAACAGTAAAAGCAAGGTAAGGGACTGAATACAAAGTTAAAAAAGAAAAAGAAAAGTGTTGATACAAAAACAGAATTTGTGAATGCAAAATAGGGAAACAAAGTTAGAAACTAACTATACTCACAGAAAAATGACGGAAATCAGTAAAGCGAGGACACATTAATCGAAGAAAGAAAGAAAAAATCGTGATCTAAAAGCAAATTTGAAACTAAAATTCCTAAAAAGAAAATCTAATGCCAAATGATACATCCTAAGCCCAAAGAAAAAAAAAAACCCAAAAGCACGAGATACTTATGAATCTAAGTGATTATAAAATGATTAGCGTGAATACATGAAAAGCAAGATTCATAAGACCCACTTTGTTGATGATGTGTATGATTAAAAAAAATATATGAAGCAGGGGAGCACATATTAAAAACAGGGTTCACACACAGCTGAGACCCATTTATGATGAAGAAATCTCGAAGGAAAATAAAATCAGTGGGTCCATTGAATATTCAAAATAGCCTATGATTCACTACTCATTATCCTACATGATTCCTAAAAAAGAAAAAATGATCTCAGCAGGTCCAGATGGGAAAAGTGGATGCAAATGGAGAAAAACAACCCATCCGGAAGATATCTATATATATATATATATATATATTTTTGTTTTTATAATTTTCTATATATATATTTTTTTACTTGTTTTGGATCAGCCCGGGCTCAACAAGAGCCCTTATTTACTACTGCTAAAAATAATGAGAAACAACTCAGAGATTTTCTATTTGTGTTTTCATTTTCTTTTATTTTGTATTTGGTTTTGTAAAAAAAAATAAAATCAGCATGCCTAAAAGACAGCAGAAATTATAACATTAAACACAATGAGCTCTGGTTCTCAAGAATTTAAAAGAGAAAACGAATGCAAAGGAGAAGGATGCAAACTCAAGCGAGATCTGCTCGGCTTTAGTCCAGATGCTCCTTGTTGAATGGTGCTCGGATCTGCAAAAATCCAAAAACTGCAGCAGTACCTTATTCAAGTATTGACAAAAATAAAAAGAAAAACTCAGGCTACTACCCAAATTTGACAAAAAGACAAAAGAGTGGCAGCAGCATTTATTCAAATAACTAGAAGGCAAATAATAAAAACTCAGAAAAATAAAAAATTCTGCATGAAAAGCAGGTTTTCTATACAAAACTGCTGTAGACATTTAATCAAGCACTTGGAATGCCAAGTGCAGGTTTAAAGCAAAAATAAAAATCAAATCTACAAAATAGAAAAACTTAGGTCTATCAATTTTAAAATCTATTCCCCGGCAACGGCGCCAAAAACTTGTTGTTCTAAGTGTGCATGATTTATTTGTGTTTTGAAAACATACTTGCAAATGATGCATTGTACTGAATATTAAAAAGAATAAGAAAATATCAGCATAGAGAGAACATAATTAGCCTACAAGATCAGGGCCAATTGTAGCAAGTTTTAAATGTAAGTGAGTAAAAGATCGTCCACAGGGAATTGATTTAAAATTTAAGATAAACCTCCAGATCTGAGCTACCAGATCTGACCTCTGATCCTATCTACAAAGCACATAAGATGGGAGGTTGAATTTGTCACGTTTAACTAACTAAAAACAAAGAAAAATTTAAACTAAATGATCCAGATCTGAGTTGGGGAAACGTTTGAGGTAAACTTATACAAAAAATGGAGAAGCAATATCTAACTTTGATTTGGTCCTTGAAAACTAATGAGAATGACTGCAGCTCAACAGAGGTGATCCAATCTTCATCTGGGTACAAGCACAGATGTAAGAGAGATAAATCTGATTTATGGATTAGGTTTAAGCTTATGGCTATGGTCTGTCCACTTTAATGGCCACAAACCATCCAACAGTCTTTAATCCAAAGCCTTAGTTTAGAACAAGAAGCATCACTACAAATGCCGTGAGAGATTAGGTTACCAACACTAATTCTCACAGGATTAATGAATCAAGGGAAATTGCATGCAAAACAATGAATCTAAAGGAGTCTAATGTACTGAGGAGATCAGAGGGAACCCTTGACATGAGTCCAATAGAGAATGCATAGTTTACAGCAACCTTTTAAGTTTCATTTTTACAATTTACAGAGCACGGCTTAACAGCTCTCGGATTTGTAGTCTTGGATGCAAACTCTCCTTTGAGTTCTGACGATGTCATGACTCTCAAATGCAAGTACAAAGTAGGCTATTACAAGGATTGCAGACAAGCTGTCTGGCTGGGAAATGGGGGATTAGAAATGAAACTCAAAATCTGTATACCCAAATTGGGCAAATGGTTCGTCTATTTATAGTTTTCCCTAAGTCAGCTCATATGTGTATCAACCAATCAGAATTGGATAGATCTGTATCAACCAATAGGAGTCGAGCACAGGGATCCAGATCTATTTTGGCCAATCAGAATTCGTCGATCTATTTTAGCCAATCAAGTGAAAAAGGCATCAATTTTGTTATGCATTTTGAAAGTTTGTTAGAGTTTCTAGAAGTTCCCGCCAAGTTATTCCCTCTCTAGGTGCTCACGTGGGGTGGAATATTCCTTCGCTTTATGCTTAGAACCCTCTGGAATGTCCCTAGGTTTTAAAACGCATTGGGACGCGTGCAATAGATTACTGAATTGCCCTTGTTAAAGCTGCGAATCTCCAGAATACATTTTCACAGAGCTTAGGGGCCTTTTCGCAAAGTGCTGTGACTTCTGAAGCTCTTTTTGCAATGTTCAATCTCTCTTCGAATTGTGTTTTCTCCTTTTCGCAAAGTTCAATCTTCCCTTCGAAGTGTGTTTTCTCCTTTTCGCAAAGTTCAATCTTCTCTTCGAGGAGTTCAGATGCTCTTCGAAAGCTATGCCTGGAGTTTTAGTCCTTTTCGCAGAGTTCAAGGTTCTTTACGAAAAGTGCAGGTTCTTTGCGAAAAGAACTCTGTAGCGCATTTCTCTGTTCGAATTGTTCCCTGCTTCGCTTACAGGTCTTTGCCTCTTTACTTCAGACCTTTCAACAGCTGATGAGGTTGTTTCTTCACTTCCTTTCTTTGGACTGACATGGATTGTCATCTTTTTGGCACTTTTAAGCTGCTTTTATGGTTAAGCCTGTCTTTATTGTTAGCTGCAACATAGGCACTTAAAACACTTATTTAGTTCTCTCAAAGGTCTATCAAGACTTTGATTAAGGGGTGAAAAATGGTATTTTCCAATTCTCAACAAGGTTCTGACTCATGGCCTGAAAGTAAAATTAAAGGTGAAAGATGGGTAAGGCTCAGTGATGTGGGGACAATTTTCTACTTAACAACTTTAAAAGAGGTAGGTAACAGTCCTTTTCCCGGGGGTATGCATTACCATGATTGAGTTCTCCATCATGTTTTGGCACCATCAAAGTTTCAAATTCTCTGGTTAATAGGGGTTTTTCCTCCCCCCGTCACCTTACGACGATATATAATAGTGTAGAGGCACCAGGGAGACCCTTGCAGTTTGTTTATACTCTCCTGGTAGGGCTACTAGGAATGTCCTCACATGTTGCTTATACTTCCCTGGGCTCATCGACTTGTTCACTCATCGTATTGCTCTCGCTCAAGTATGCTTCTATTATCTCTGTATTTTGAAAGCAATCTGCTAACATAATAATAGTGAGTTTTTATTAAGCCTAACATCTTAATGTTCTATACTCTAATGTCTCCTCCAATGGTGGGGAAAGGGGTGAGAGTCAGGTGTTACCTATGCCTTTTACAAGGGGTTGAGTATTGTAGTAGTCCTTTTGATCAAATCGCCCGAGTAAGAAGGTGAGCAATGTGTCAAAAAGCTTCGAAGGATATTCTTGGAAATAATGACGTACGACTGGTGAATGGATCACGATGACTACGAGGGTGGTAATTATAAGTAACTTTGTCTGACTATGAGACATGACGATCATGGTGCTAAAGGTAGTATTTTCTAAGGTACATGGCATTCCACGGGTTAGGAAGTTCCTCGCCATCTTGGTTTACCAACTTGTACGCATTTCCAGGGTACACGACTATTATGACATTGGGTCCTTCCCAATTTGGCTTCAGTTTTCCTTTGGGATGAGCATGCTTAGAAGGCATGATTTTCTTCATGACTAACTCTCAAATTTCGAAGGGTCGCTTGAGGACTTTCTTATCGTGGGCTCTGACCACTCTCTTTTGGTACACTTACGTGTGATCATCTGCCCTTAGACGTGTCTCATCGAGTTATTCTCGCTGGGTGAGTAGAGAAACTCTCATCTCGTCTATGGATAAATGATCATCAAGTTGGACACGCAGGGATGGTACTTATATTTTGTATGGTAAAACTGCCTCCATCCCATAGGTGAGGAGATAAAGAGTCTGGCCAGTGGCTGTGCGAATAGAAGTTCTGTAAGCTCAAAGAATTTCAAGTGGTCGATCGAGCCAGTCGACTCCATTGCTTCTCTCCATTGTTCATTTTAGAATCCGGATCAGCGTTTTATTCATGGCCTTCGCTTGCCCATTTCCTTGGGGATAGAACGGTGACGAATGGTGTAGATCAATGTCATATTTCTTGCATAGTTTCTGTCTTTTCTGCGATGAATTGTGGTTCATTATCTGTGACGAATGATTTTTCTCTCCATGCTACTTCATGTGTTGGTGTGGTCAATTTCTCGATGAAGGACTTGGTACTTTATTTGATCGATATTTGTATGACTAAGGCTGGTGTGGCAAGGGAATTTGCTAGCTCGTTCTCTAATCTCGGGATATACGTAAAGGAGATCCTCTAGAGCTTCTTTATCAGGAACTGAGCTATTTCAAGGTATGCCATCATTCTTTTCTCTTTGGTCTTCCACTCTCCAATGACTTGTGATATCACCAGCTTGGAGTCGCCAATTGTCTTCAACTGTTTGACTTCTAGTTGGAGTGCTTCTTGCAGTCCGGCAATGAAGGCTTCCTATTCTGCAACATTATTGGAGACTGGGAAATCAAGTTGAAAGGATTTCGGTATAACAACTCCTTCTGGGCTTAGAAGGACTATTCTGATGTCTTTCCCTTTGTCACTGAGAGCTCCGTCAAAGTATAAGGTCCATGAGGTCTTGTCAGGCTCTTCGTTGTGAATAAAGAGTAAGTCTTCATTGGGGAAGTCTGTGCATACTAGGTCATTGTCTAGGAGTGGAAGATTCGTGAGGTAATCGGTGATCGCCTATCCTTTGATCGATTTCTGTGTGATGTAGGTGATGTGGAACTCTTGTAGTAGCATATGTCAGCGAGCGATTTTTTTAGATGTAGCGAGCTTCTCAAAGATGTACTTCAGAGGGTCCATGTGTGCTAATATCATTATCTTGTGTACTTCGAAGTAGTGCTGTAGTGTCGTTGAAGCCCACGCTAGTGTCAGGAAAGTCTTCTCCATTACAGTTTATTTTTGTTCGTATTCGACCATTGTCCTGCTGAGGTAGTAGATGGCCTTCTCCTTCTTTCCATCTTCGTTGTACTGACCTAGGATTACCTCAATGGCTTTCTCGTTGGCCGAGACATAAAGGATTAGGGCTCTTTCAAAAACTGGCGGTGATAGTATCGAAGGATTGAAGAGGTACTTCTTGATGTTGTCGAAGGCTTACTGGCATTAGTCATCCCACATGTACTCAACGCCTCCTTTAAGTAGTCTATAGAAAGGATCGCATCGATCTGAGTGCTGAGAGATAAACCTCCTAATGAATTACAGTCTTCCTATCAGACCTCGTAGTTCCTTAATGTTGTCGGGAGATCGCATCTCAAGAATGGCTTTGACTTTGATTGGATCGATTTTGATTCCCTGCTTGCTGATAATGAATCCTAGTAGTTTTCTAAAGGTTACTCTAAGCACGCATTTCTTTGGGTTCATCTTTAATTAATACCTTTCAGATCATAGTACGAGTCAGAGGGCTTCGACATGTACTGCTCAAATTTGAGACTTCACCAGTATGTCGTTGATGTAGACTTCTACACATTTGTGCATCATGTCGTGAAAAATAGCCATCATGGCATGTTGATATATGGCTCCTGCATTCTTGAGTTTGAAAGGCATGACAACGTAACTGTAAGTTCCCCATGGCATAGTGAAGGAAGTCTTCTCTTGGTCTGATTCTGCTAATCTAATCTAGTTGTATCCAGAGAAACCATCCATGATGGAAAGCATCTCATGTTCGGCAGTATTATCAACTAGAGTGTTGATGTGTGGGAGTGGGAAGTCATCTTTTGGGCACACCTAGTTGAGATTTTGAAAGTTGATGCACACCCGTACTCTATCTTCTTTCTTAGCGACAGGTACTATATTTGCGACCCACTTGGGATAGAGGACGAGATGAATGAATTTTGCCTTGTGTAGCTTGTCGACTTCCTCTTTGACTTGTAGCACTGTCTGCGAGTGCATTCTCCTAAGTTTTTGCTTGACGGATTTTGCATTGGGTTTTAGGACCAAACGATGTTCTACTAAGCTCGGGTCCAGACTAGGCATGTCTTCATAAGACCATAAAAAAGAGCTGAGGTGGTCTTGAAGGACTTGGATAATCTATTGTCATTCCTTGGGGCTAAGTGTTGCTTGATTAGTAGCTTCTTGGGCTTATCCTTGGTGTTGAAGTTGATTTCTTTTGTGGGCTCCGCGGTGACTTGAGTTTGCTCATTGAAGCGTTTGATGACCCGTTGGAAGTCCTGTGTCTCCTCAGTGGCTTATCCTTCTTCATTGTCAGTTATAAGCTCATAAACTACAAAATCACTACACTGGGAGGTTAATTTTATGAGAGGTAACCCTTCACAGGTGCAATTGATAATTGCGATGTCCTTAGTGAGGTATAGGTCGAGGCTATTCATTCTCCTCTCGAAATCACAAAGTATCTCTTCAGGTATGATGACTGACTTGTTGTCACATTTGGATGCCTTATGCTTTCATGAGAGGAGAGTAGTAGGGTTGCGTAGAGCAAGCACAAGGTGCGACTCCACGGCGGTGCATCTCTGTGCGAGTATATCAGTTGGTTCTTCCTTGACTCCGTTGACATAACCCCTACTTGTAGCCTTAGGAGAAGAGTTTCCTTGTTGGTCGTTGAATGGGTCTGGGATGAAGGGCTCCCTCTCTTTTCCAAGGTTTTCTAATTTTTGTAATTTTTCTATTTCTAGATATTTAGGATTTTCTATTTTTTATTTTCAATAATAAGTGTGGTACAGGGTCGACTTCCTGGAGAGGAATCATAGGGACACTTCTCCTAGTTGGGGAAGGGTGATGGCCGCTAAAGCCATTCGTGCAAGTCTTCAGATGATGTGGACTCATTCTGAATTTGACATATTTTTTATAGCCCTCAGCGAGCATGATCTTTTGGATGAGTGACGACGGCAGTGGTCCGATCGATGTCACGACTTCCTCCATCATGTTAATCGCTTCGTCTTCGAAGAGAGTTTGGAGGTTATTATCGTGTGAGCTCTCATCCTAAGAGCTAGGCTAGAGATGTTCTTCTTGCTGAAGCTTGTCTTCTTTGGGTGGGCTCAATTGGTGATTCAATGGACTTGTGAGCTCTCTCCCTTGGACTTCGTAGTATGATAGGATGAATATGCACACTTGGAAACGAGGCCGGTAGGGCTGAGAGATGCAGGGATATCCCTAGGGGCATTCCCATCCTTCAGGATCGGGACTAGGGTCACCGTTGTAGATGCTTGATCCATCTTCTTCATCCGATATGCCTTGGAGGTTTTGCTTTGCCAACTCAAGTGTGGGGAGGTCTATCCAATAATCTTTGTCGTCACATGGCGGAGGATACCATTCCTCTTCCAACAATCTCCAGAATGTCTGCAGCTGGGGTTCTTCTGGGGATTGAGGGGTGTCTAACTCTAGTTCTTCAATCTCAATAGCGGTAATATGAAAGCCTTCCTTTTCGGTTGACTCTTAGTTCTCTATGTGCAACCCATGTCCTGGAGATTCTCTTCTTTCTGTAGCGGAGGACTTATCAGTCTTGAATAAGGGTCCAACTCCTTCAAGTGAATTATCTATATCATCATTGTCTCAATTCAAGTTTGTCAGGTTGGTGAAGGCTTTGGCTATTTGCTCAATCTCCGTTGCCTGTAGTTTGTGAAGGACACTTCCTTTCTTCTTAGCACATCGGCCTTCTCTATAGTTCCAAAGATAAAATGGTGGTAGGGTGACCACTTAGGTGAGGTTGGTAGGATAGCAGCTTGTTCCTCGTGATTGGTAGCCTAATCCCGTATGCTTGCAAAATTTCATCGGGACGACCGGTCCTATGCATCCTTATCTATTCTTGCCAAGTCTTATATGCGGGGTGTATCCTAGTTGATACATCAAGTCCCAGCCTTTGGCCGCAGTTGGGTTTATGTCACACAGGTGGGCAAGGTTAGGGCTTGTTGCTCTCTTTGTTAATCTTTGTTGGCAGGTTGGGAGGAATGGGGGATGGCTGATTTCTGCTATCGATGCGTCATCAGCATTCTCCACCCTTTTGATGTGGCCAGTATTTAGCATAGAGTCATGTGTCGTTGGAATGCTTGCCACGTAGTCAGTATCTATTTCTTGGAGAGGTGCGTTGCGTATATCCTAATGATAGAATCCTGATGAGGGAACTTGATGCACTGATGGTATGTAGATCCAACAACCTTCATAGATTCTAACCACTTTCTCCTTAGTATTAAGTTATAGGTGCTTGAGGAGTCGGAGACGTGGAATGTGTGTTGTTGACTTCGAGTGTGCTTCGCTTATTGGTTGGTGTTGAAGAATTAATTAAAAACCAAAAACATAATAAAACAGGGAATGAATCAGCACAACTCGGAAATCCTAGACCTGCAAGATACAGGGTCCTTTGTAGCAAGTTTTGATAAGTAAGAGTTTGTCCCACAGGGAAAGGTGATCTAAGGCTCCAAGGGAGCCATCTCTAGTAGTCCTTCCAGATCTGTCTACAGATCTGGCAGTCCTAAAAGGAGGGGAGTTTGAGGTCACTTATTCTAAGTATTATAATAACTAAATTACAGAAAGGATTGAGAGGATGGATGGAATGTGGAAAAATAATTATAAAAAGGTGAGAAATATGTTTTTGGGCCAAGATCAGAGGAGTTTTTGTAACTCAGATTTAGATCTGATGTTATAGAAATCCTGTCCAGAGGCTACATTATCACCTCTGAGGAGAAAGGATCCAACCCATCTCAACTACCATGACTCCACCCTTAGGGCTATAATCTGTCCACTTGAATGGTCACAGACTATCCCATAGGGGAGCCACTATCCAGGGATGGGTCAAAACATAACAGAAAAATCATTGCAGGCACTATTTCATCCAGGCTACCAGCTCAGGAATCCATAGGGAACCTCAACCTCTAAAGTTCCATGTGTGGGGCTAAGGCTGGAAAACCATTATAGCCCAGACACATAGAACCAACAAGCGATTGAGTACAACCTTCGATCCAGCTGTCCATTGCTTGAGAGAGGCTACAATGGTCCGATCCACTGACCTACAATCTCTATAACCAGATCAGATCCAACATCTGATGGCAGATCTATACAAATATGGGGGAGTCTGCTTCTGTACAATCCCTCACCAGGCTTCTACAAGCTCAGGTGAAAAGAAGAAGGATCCATCTTGGATCGGTGGATCAGAATCACCCTAAGGCTATAATCTGTCCACTTAAATGCTCACAGACTATCCCAGAGGTTATCCTCCTCACGGAGCCCAAGACAAAACAAGATTATCGCTGCTACCACCATGTTCACCAGGGCTACTCAAGCTCCCATGGGGATTTCAGATCTAGTAGGTCTGTGGTGGGGCTAAAATGGAAGACCATGATAGCCTGACAGACACAGTGTTACTTGGATCCGAGTGACCCTTAAAATCAGTCCTCCATTGCTTTGAAGCAAGGCAATGGGAATCCTAGGCGCAGCCTTGCAGAGCATCTCACATATAAACAAAGAATCCCACAAAGTATAAATCCTATTGCAAAACTTCCATTAATCTAACTCAAATACATATACAAGTCATAGCGACAATTCTTTGGACTATGGAGAGAAGAAAAGAAAAAGAAAAAGAAAAACTACTTACTGCTAAAAAGAAAGAGAAAAGAAAAGCGATCTGAGATAGGTTCCCAGATACCTAAACCTAAGCTAGGCCTGGGTATATATAGTAGTGGGGTGGCGGCGCATTAGGGTTAGGAAACCCTAATTTTAACGATGCCACGTGGCCTTCTACTGATCCTTGGATGCCTCGGGGTGTGTGCACAGAGATTTGAGCGTGGGAGTGCGTGCCCTAATCATTGGAAATTTCCAGAATGCCCTCTGCTGAAGAGATGAAAGTTTAGGTTCAAAGCCTTGCTAGGTAGCAGTAGTTTCCCAGACTTCTCGCGTGGTAGGTCATTGCTCTTCGCTAGGATGATTTGACACTGAAGCTTCAGCCGTCGCGAGGTTGCCTTGGTTGCTCTTCAGGCAGTCGCGCGATAGAGAGTTGAGCTCTCGCTGGGTTGGAGTTCGTGAGGTTGAATAGAAAACACAGTCTCAAGCGTCGCGAGGTTGTAATTCAAGCAGTCGCGCGGTAGATTAGTCTTCGTTGGGCAGCAGCGCGAGAACTGCGCAAGCTCTTCTCTTTACTTGGACTTCGCGAGTTGCCTCGCGAGGTTCTTTTGAGTTCTGAACTGCACGAGGTTCTTTGTCTCACTCAATCTTCGTGAGCTTGGTTTTACCTTCGCCAGGATGCTTTCTTTCTTGAATGGCGCACGAACTGCACGAGGCATTCTTCTCCTGAGAATTGTACCCCGCGGTGATTGGGCGACAACTGCGCGAGAAATCTTCTGAAGCTCTCTCTCCTCAGCTATCTTAAGTGAACTTCACAAGATTGAGAGAAGTCTGCTTTGAACTGCGTGACACTGAGCACTGTGTTCTACCCTTGAGCTTCGCGAGAGCTGCGCGGAGTTGAGTTTCTGGAGCTCCCCAGTCATTCATCTGCGCGAGAGGTTGCCTGTAAAGCCTTGGGAAGCTCAGCTGATATGTGCGAAGCTTCAAGGTGCATTCTTGCTGAGGGGCATCTGGTGCCAAAGCAGGCTCCATAACAGGATTCTTGGCCTTATTTCACTGCTGATTATTTTCTGAACAAAGCACTTAAGACAAGTTTATTAGGTGGCTAAGGGTCTAATCAAAGGTTAAGTTAAGGGGTGAAAGTTGTACTTTTCAGGTCTTAACACACCCCCAAACCTAATCTTTGCTAGTCCCTTAGCAAAGCTACATTAAATCTACTCTAAAAATTAAATGCCACTTTCGTAGGGAGCACGGATACATTTAGCATATGTACCAAGCCTTTTAAACCCCTAGGTGATCCCTAGTGGAGGAGTGAAGTCTCCTGAGGGTTTTCAGTGAAGACACCCACAAACTTCTCCAATGAAATAGTTAACTAAAGTGCAATGTCTTCCAATGAGTAGTTAAGGAATCAGATTTAGTCTACTCACGAATCATCATAAAAGAAGTTTAATTCATTGGTTGCACAGGAACTTAGACAGCATAATTCGCATGTTTGCACAACATTTTCAAATAATTTGTGATCACAGAAAACTGCACAAGTGCATGTCAGCACTGAGCTTATCCTTATGTCAGAAAATTAGGTTAAGGTCATACATAATACATTCAAGTTTAGACCCAAAAGAAAGCTTTTCAGGGCATACTCTCATCAAGGTTTG
This sequence comes from Chloranthus sessilifolius, assembly GCA_021018995.1. Taxonomy (NCBI): domain Eukaryota; kingdom Viridiplantae; phylum Streptophyta; class Magnoliopsida; order Chloranthales; family Chloranthaceae; genus Chloranthus; species Chloranthus sessilifolius. The sequence goes on from CM037586.1 coordinate 64,962,450, forward strand.
TTGAGGGGCTCATTTTTTCACAGGCTCAAGAGCAGTTACATCCCCTAACTGGGTTTGTAAGCATGAGCATAGGCAGAGTTCTTAAGTGCAGACATCATTGTCAGTTTCTCACCATAGATTGGATAATTCCTTATCTTCACATGACAGCTCACTCAATCTTTGGATCACAAGGGCTTTTAAGTGGGTTGAAATGTGGCTTATGGAGTATGGTTAGAAAGAATAGAAGGTTTGAAAAGGGGTTCAAAAATTGAGAACTCAGTGGGTGCAGGAGGTGGTTCATGACTTCACCTTCTTGAATTCAGCTCCCTTCATCTTCTTTGAGATTTTCAGATTTAAAGTGATCAGTTTCTCTTCTTGATTTTGATTTTCCAATGAAGGTTCCTCTTGACTTCTCTCTTATTCCTCTTCATTATTAGTTTTTTTTGTTTCTTTTTACTGGAGTTTTCTTCTATTTTTTTATTTTTTTATTTTGTTTTTGCTTCTCAGAAATGCCACCATGTCCTCAGTTACCATTCTGTCAGAATAGATGCTTCTTCTTCATTCACCTAATGCTGACCATAGCTAGTCCATCTTCAACTCTTTCTCCTTTACCTTCTGAATTCTCAGAGTGAGGGTAGGTTGAATCAGGTTCATAGGTTCAGGTTCAAGTACTCAGGTGTATTTTGAAGAAATTTAGGATTTAAAGCTCAAAGGGGTATGGACAAGGGCAGTTGCTTTAGGATTGATCTTTTTAGGCTCAAACTGTCCAAGAGAAGGCCTTGATCCTTTCCTAGGTCTCATGAGTACTGTCAGTTGTTTCAACTTGGAGTTACCTAGCTTCTAGTGGGCACAGAGACTCAGCCAGTCCTTAGAACTAGAAGAAATGTCGTAGTTACTCCTCAAAAAAAAAATAAAAATTTGTAGGCCCAATTCTCACTGGTTATGGTCATCCTTTGAACTTTTAAGTATGTCCTCACCTTTTTCTCTCTCTAATGATTCACTAAGTGCAGATACAAGTGTGTTTCCTTGGTGAAATGATTATGGAAATGTGGAAAATTAGAAGTCTATAGTGTTCAATGTTTGCATAAATTTTAAACTTCTTAATTTCATGATTCTTGTCTGCTGCACTTATGTTAATTGTTCCATTGGCAGGGTCTGCTTGCCATACCCCCAAACCTATGAGGAGCAGTGTCCTCACTGGTTCAAGGTCTATGTGCAGCAGATTTATTGCAACATAACAGAAAAGAACAACAAAACACACAGACAAAGCAAGACAGGACAGACAGTGGGAAATTCTATGAAATATGAAAACTGTACAAAATACAAGAGAACAAATGTAACAGAAATAGAGGAAATCCTAGGTGCAATCTAATCAGAATTTGGATTAAAATTTATCCCAGCCCATCTTCCTTGCATGTTCTTGAAGGATAGCCTCTTCTTCTTTTTTCTTACGTTCCCTCTCGGCCTTCCTCTGCTCTGGAGTTTTGGGTATGGTAGGAGCCCGGACTCTCATTTTTCTCTTCTTTGGCTCAGGAGGGATCTTCGAAGATTGTACAGTGGGTGGCTCAGGGGGTTTGGTGGGGGATTTCCCTTTGGGGCCCGTACCTTTAGAGGCTTAGGCCGAGGTGGAATAGAAGATGATGGGGCTGGTGGAGGCGCAGGAGGGGCAACGGGAGATTTGGCTGGAGCTGGCATTTGAGACAGTAGAGGACCTTTCCCTTTTTCTGTTGTAGGGGGGGGAGCCACAGGAGATGGAGCTGGTAATTTCTCTGTAGGCACGGCAGGGCTCTTTCCTTTCGCAGACTTGCTCGGTTGTGGTGCCTCCTCAAACTGGGCAGATGGTTCTTTGCCAATTTTTAAAGAGCGAGAGGGGGGAGTGGTCTTCTTAGTAGCAACTTTCCGTCTCTGAGGATAGGATTGGGCGGCAGGGGCATCTGAAGGGGCAACCACGGTAGGTTGGGCACTGGTATCCGTAGGTGGTGCCTCCTCGGAGTCAGAATCAGACGGAAAGAGCTCAGTAGGGTCCAAACCAAGAGCAACAACAGCCTGTCTGCGTTCTTCCTTGGATAGGAGGCACCCATGGGGATCATCCTGAGTGGAAGCTCGAGTGACCTTTGGAGGTGGGGATGGAGGGGCAGGCCGTTTGCCTCTTTGGGCCGCAGTGGCTCTCTTAGAAGTGGGCTTTTTCTGGGAAGGGGCGTGCTTCCTTTTGATAGCAGGAGAAGAAATAGGGGGGGCACTGATGTAGGAGCAGGAGCTACCGCAGGGGTCGCAGCAGGAGCAACAGGTTTTGTGGGTACTGCAGAAGGAACGACAGTAGGCATTGGAGGAGGAACAGGAGGAGCTACCGAAGCGGGGGCTGGGGGAGTTGGGGGAACAGACTGTGTAGGGGTTGGTATAGGGGTGGTGGAAGAAGATGGGCCTGGATGTGTGGAAGAAGATGGGGCTTCAGGGGGAGCGGTGGCGATGGGGGTGGCTTGGATAGGTTGTGCCAGCAGGAAAGCAACTTGCTGTTCCAAGATTTCAATTTTCTTGTTAGCCCACAAGAGATTGGTATCCGCAAGCTCCTTACTAAGACGGGTGATCTCCTAAGCATTGTTCAATTTCTTCTCTAATAACCGGTTATGCTTTTTCACCCTCTCAGCATTGGCCTTTTCCATGTCAACAGTTACTTTGTAGTAGTTGCTGCAACCTTGTTCGCATTTGATGTCTCCAGAATTGCCTCCCATCCTTTTGAAATATCGCGCAGCTGCTGATAAGTAGTGAAAAATACCATTTTTTACCCCTAAACATGAGCCTTGAAAGACCCTTGAGAGGACTAAATAAGTGCTTTAGTGTTCATATTGCAGCTAACCAAAAAGACAGGTCCAAATCCGAAAACCATCCTAAAATGATCAAAAAGCTGACAACGCATGTCAAACTCAAAGAGGGAGTGAAGAAATAGCCTCAGCAATGGCTAAAAAGGTCCTAAAAGAGCAAGAAAAGACCTGAAGAAGAAGAAGGATCCATTCGCAAAGAAGAATGGAAGCTAAAAGTTCAATTCGCAAAGAACATCTACTATTCGCAAAGAACTTTGAACTTTGCGAAAAGAAGAGAAGTCCTTTGCGAAAAGACCTCCTGAAGCCAAAATGGTGTGCGAAAAGAAGAGAAGTCCATTGCGAAAATATCTCCAGAAGCCAAAGTGCTTAGCGAAAAAGATCTCCTGAAGCCAAAATGCTTTGAAAAAGAGGTTACGGAGCCAAAATGCTTTGCGAAGAGAGATTCTGGAGCCAAACTACTTTGCGAAAAAAAAGCCCTTAAACTATGCGAAATGGCATTACGGGATTTGCGCTCGTCCGAAGGGTATTTCAGAAACTTTGCACGCGCCCCAATGCGTTTTAAAACCCAAGGACATTCCGGAAGATTACGAGCACGAACCAAAGGCATATTCCACCCCATGTGAACACCCAAAGATGAAATTACTTGGCGGAACTTCTATAAGCTCAAACAGATTTTTGAATTACATAATGAATTGATGCCTCTGTTTCTGATTGGTGAACCAGGATCAAGCATTTCGATTGGCGAGCAGATCCGGATCACGGTGCTCGACTCCTATTGGTTGATACAGATCTATCCAATTACGATTGGTTGATACACATCCGAGCTGGCTTAGGGAAAACTATAAATAGAGCGAACCATTTGCCCAATTTGGGTATCCAGATTTTAGAGTTTTCATCTCTGTTTCCCCATTCCGGTCGAAAGCTCATCGATTCCCTCAGTAATCCCTTCTTGTATTTTACCTTTTGATTTGTACTTCCGAGGGCTCTCGAGGCTCGTTTGTAAGTCCGAGGGCTCTCTAAGAAGCCGTGCTCTGTAATTGTAACGTTGGATTTTAAAAGGTTCTTTGTAATTTGTGTCTTCTCCATTGGAGTCATGTCGAGGGTTACGAATGTTCACCTTAGTGCATTAGACTTCTTTAGATTCACTCATCCGCATCCAACTTCCCTTAATTCATCATCCTGTGCGAATTAGCGTTGGTAACCTAATTCAAGCGGCATTATGATGTTCATGTTGAAATAAAGAATAGGCCTACTAATGATGATCCGTGACAAATCACGACCATAAGTCTAAACCTATTCCTTAATTCGATTTATTTCTCTTACATCTGTCTTTGGTAGCAGATGAAGATTGAATCTGCCTGTTGAACTCTGATTCTCCATTAAAATTCAAAGGCTAAAATACATGAAGCTATTATTTCGCATTTGTCTTATTTTAATCACCTCCACAACTCGGATCTGGATCACGTAGTTAGTTCTTTTCTTTATTTGCTTTTAGTTAAACGTGACAAAACCCAACACTCTCTTTTATCTATTCTTTATTTTAGATAATTATAGAGCCAGATCTGTAGCATGATCCGAGGTTTATCTCTCATTTTAGACAAACTTCTCGTGGACCATCTTGAAATACTTACTTTTAAAACTTGCTACAATTGGCCACGATCTTGCGGGCCGGTGTTAGCCAATGTCTTGATATCCCTTTCATAAGTTAACATCCATATAATTTAGCATTCTTTAATTCTTTAATTTTTTGCACACATTTTTGGCACACTTGGAGCGACAACAAGTTTTTGGCGCCGTTGCCGGGGAAGTTTGTTCTAAAATAGGTAGACCTAAGTTTTTTTATTTTGTAGATTTGATTTTTATTTTAATTTTTTCTTTAAACCGGCACTTTGCATTCCAAGTGCTTGATTAAATGTCTACTGAGCTTTTGTATAGAAAACCTGTTTCTTCGCAGTAATTTTTTTTTTTTTACGAGTTTTTATTCTTTTGCCTTATAGTTATTTGAATAAATGTCACGCCACTCTTTTGTCTTTTGTCAAATTTGGGCGTGCTTTGAGTTTTCTTTTATTTTTTTGTCAATACTTGAATAAGGTCTTCTTTGTAGTTTTTGGATGTTTGCAGATCTGGGCGTAGTCAACAAGAACATCTGGACCAAAGTGGGCAGATCTGCTTGAGTTTGCATCCTTCTCCTTTGCATTCATTTTCTATTTTAAATTCTTGAGAACCAGCAGATTCTCATGTTTAATGTTTGTTTTGATTATAATTTACATTGTCTTTTAGGCATCTTGATTTTTTTTTTTACAAAACCAAATACAAAATAAAAGAAAGTGAAAACACAAATAGAAAATCTCGAGTTGTTTCTCATTATTTTCAAGAAAGTAAATAAGGGCTCTTGTTGAGCGGCTGATCCAAAACAAGTAAAAAACAAATTTGGATAGCAATATGGTCATGATTTACATCGAAAATTCAAAAAATGAAAAAGAAAAATAACAAAATTGTTGAAAAAGATGAGGAGGAGAAATTTGTTCCTCACCTCCCATTTCCCCATGCAATGAAGTCGGTTTCTCCTTTTGACAAAGGAAACACAAAAATTGAGGAAATGATGGAGACATTCAAGCAAGTTAAAATTAATCTACCTCGCTTGATGCAATCAAACAGTCCCCGCTTATGCAAAATTTCTCAAAGAGGTGTGCACCCACAAAAGGCAATCTAGGATACATTTATCCAAGAAGGCCTTTTTGTGGAGAAAATCAACCAAGTGCTATCAATTGCAACACCACCTAAGATGCAAGACCTGGAATCCCCACAATCCCTGCATCATTGGGGAGCACACCATTGAGAAAGCCTTGCTAGATCGGGTGCTAGTGTCAACTCTGCTTTATGAGAAGCTAGGTTTGGGAGAATTGAAACCCACTCAAACTATTTGACAGATCGAAAGGAAACCTATGGGGTTGATTGAAGATGTTTTGGTAGGAGTAGACAAGTTTTTCTACCTTGACTTTTTGGTGTTGGACATGGAACCAACCAAAAGTACCACGCCATCCTGTCATTATGGGAAGACCATTCACAGCTCTACACTAATGCATGCATTCAATGCGGTCAGCATCATGGAGGTGTCTTTTGGAAATATGAAAGTTAAATTGAATGTGTATAATGTTACTCAACCTCAATTCTCTGTGAGGAATGTTTCCATGTTGACATCATTGATGAGCTGGTGGAGGAGTCTTTACAAACATTTCGCAAGGTAAAGACTCCACCATCTATTCTAATCCTCTGCGCCTTTTCTCTTGTCGAAATCAAAGGTGTAGATCACAGTGTGATCTTTTCGAACAAAAGAAACTCACAGGAGGAAACCCTCGGATCATGATGCTTCGCTTCTACTCTTATTCTTTCTGATTCTGGTACTTAAGCTACATTTGAGGCCATTTTAAATATGGGAAACAGAAATCTCTTGTTTGCCATGTTCCCTAAATCTTGACCAAGAAGACAGCAAAACACCCCAAAAGCCAAAGGCAAAGCCAAGAAGTGCAGAAGAGAAAACTTTCAATGGACAAAGCAGATAGGGTTGAAAAGAAAAAAAAATACGCCATGAGGAGCCCACCCTCGCCTCGAGCCAGTCCGAGCTGTCCCCATTACCCATTCCTTTGGTTTTGCCTAACCCATTCATTGATGCCCAAGCTCATACACGAGCTATTGGTGGATGAAACTTTTTCTCCTCCAAACCTGATTGCGTGCTATCTTTAAGATATCTCGGGAGGCTTCCTCGCACCATCCTCACTCCATTACTCGAGAAAATTTACCCAAGGATGACAAAGTGGTATCGTAACCTCACCACAGTCACAGAGGAACATGCCGATGTGCCAACCCTAGTTATTTTATAGACAATCTGTGACTTAATCAGGATCCCGAGGACATTGGACATGCCCTAGGGATACCTTTTCAATTCAATCTGATGGACCCTTGATCGCTCTGAAGTTGCCTCTTCAGAGATATGGCGCCCATTTGACACAGGGCATGGTGGGTTCTGGGCAATCAATAGTGAGAAGAGATCGCCCCATAATATCTCGATGGATTCCATACTCAGAGAGAGTTTTTATGTTCTGGGCACACCAAGAGGCGAACCCCATCTTAGAAGCCCTCTTTCACTTCTCTAAGGGCAATTCTTCAATGCCCCCATCTTGATCTGAAAGCAATGGTGATGTGAGTGCCAAGGTAAAAAGGAAGAAGATTCTTGGCCTCCTTTGGAAGACTCATTACCCTCTTAAGAGCCAAGTTTGACATTGATAGGGAAGAGCCCTTTGAGGTACTCACTCCTCACAACTTTGGCAAGAAAGCACGGACCACAAGTCGAGGCCATGTTAAGAAGAATGAGGGAAGTAGGAGAATCCCTACCGGTTTACAAGCCCAATTCCAATAATTGTCTCTTTCTTATTTTCTTATTTTCGCTTTTATTCTATTGCAATTTTTTCATTATAAGTTGTGCTAACCACTGCTTTTTGTTCTCCTATTTGAAAAACTTACAACCCCTCCCCTACTCCCTTTCCCTTTTTTCCTTTTATTTTCTATCCAAATTTCGATGTGCTTGTCAGAATCCAGATTATTGTTGTTTCTGTCTTCCCTAATAATTGTCCACCACCTTTGAACTGAGGACACTTTGTTCCCCATAGGTTTGGGGTGTGACAAGTCTGCCTAGGGAATAGTTAACATAAGGGCAGAATCACCTAAGTAATTAGGAAATGTATTCATTTACTTAAGAATCATGACAACTAGAAAATTTAAAATTCCTTTGCCAAATTTAGACATTCTAAACCTTGCGATATTCTACATTTCCATGATGATTACACCATAAAAACATCTGGTATCGACGTAGTAAGTCAAAAGGAAGAGAAAAGGTAAAGATATACTTAAAAGCTCAAGGAAAAACCATAACCGTGAGAATTGAGCCCATATATTTTCCATCTCATTGAAGAGTGATCGAGGCAATTTTTCCGATTCAAAGGATTGGGAGGCATTAGATCCACTAGAAGTTAGGAAACTCCAAATTAAAACAAGTAACAACACTCATGAAACCGAGGAAAAGATCAAGGCCTTCTTTGGACAGCTTGAACCTAACAGAACCAACCAAGAAAAATCTGTTTTGTACCCCATTTGAGTTGTAAATCCTACAATTCTTCATCAAAAATACTCAAAAGTACTTTTTGAACCTATGGAACCAATTCAGCCTTCCCTCACTCGAGAATTCAGGAGGTAAAGGAGAAAGAACTGAAAGATGGACCATTTCGGGCAACATCAAGAAAATGAAGAGAAAATACCTCAAAAACAGGCAATATGGTGTGAGAAAAGAAGAGACAAACAATGTGAAAAGTTGCAAGCAAAAAGGCAAAAAGGGACCTTATGTTGAAAATGCAAGATCAAAGAAAGAACTGATCACTGTGAATGTGAGAATCTCGAAAAGAAGAAGAAAGAAGCTAAACTCAAAAGGTGGAGTCATGAACCATCTCTGCACTTCACAGTTCTCAAATTCAAACCTCTGCTCAAATTGCCTTTCCTTGAAACTTCACTCCATAAGCCATACAAACAAACCTAGATTAAAAGCCCTTGTGATCCAAAGTTGAGTGAGTCATGTGGAGATGAGTGACCCAATCTATGGTGAGGAGATGTCAATGATGCCATTGCCTAAGAATCATGCCTATGCTCATGCTTACAGATCCGGTTGGGAGATGTAAGCGCTCTTGAGCTTGAGTGAAAATGAACCCTCAACAAAAACAACGATGAGAGTATACGGTGAGTATTTGGGTTGGAACTTGAGCACCTTAAGTATGACTTATAACCTAATTTTTATCCATAGGATGAGCTTCGGCACATTTGTATGATTTTCTATGACTGTTCACTGATTGGAAATATTGAAACATTCATGAGGTTTATAAATGTTTAAATTCTGCAAACAATAATCAAATTTTCTGCTTCATCATTGATTCAAGAGTAACTAACCCCTGCTCCTTGATTGCTCATTTGATAATATTGCTTGATGTTAAGCGTTTCATGGAGAAGTTTGTGGGTACCTTCTTGAAAACCCTCAGAGACTTCACTCCTCCTCTAGGGATCACCTAGGGGTTTAAAAGGCTTGTTGCATATGCTAAATGCACTGTGCTTCCTACAAAAGTGGCTCTTTACTTTGTTTTTATGTTTCTTTGCTCAGGACTAGCAAAGCTTAGGTTTGGGGGGTGTGATAAGTAGTGAAAAATACTATTTTTACCCCTAAACATGAGCCTTGAAAGACCCTTGAGAGGACTAAATAAGTGCTTTAGTGTTCATATTACTAACCAAAAGACAGGTCCAAATCAAAACCATCCTAAATGATCAAAAAGTCGACAACGCATGTCAAACTCAAAGAGGGAGTGAAGAAATAGCCTCAAAGAATGGCTAAAAAGGTCCTAAAAGAGCAAGATAAGACCTAAAGAAGAAGAAGGATCCATTCACAAAGAAGAATGGAAGCTAAAAGTTCAATTCGCAAAGAACTGAGAACTTTGCAAAAAGAGGAGAACTCCTTTGCGAAAAGACCTCAAGAAGCCAAAATGCTTGCGAAAAGAAGAGAAGTCCTTTGCGAAAAGATCTCCGAAGCCAAAGTCCTTTGCGAAAAGATCTCCTGAAGCCAAAATGCTTTGCGAAAAGAGATTCGGAGCCAAAATGCTTTTGAAGAGAGATTCTGAGCCAAACTACTTTGAAAAAGCCCTTAAACTATGCGAAATGGCATTACGGGATTTGTAGCTCGTCCAAGGGTATTTCAGAAACTTTGCACGCGCCCCAATGCGTTTTAAAACCCAAGGACATTAGGAAGATTCGAGCATGAACCAAAGGCATATTCCACCCCATGTGAACACCCAAAGATGAAATTACTTGGGAACTTCTATAAGCTCAAACAGATTTTTGAATTACATAATGTAATTGATGCCTCTGTTTCTGATTGGTGAACGGATCAAGCATTTACGATTGGCGAACAGATCTGGATCACCGGTGCTCGACTCTATTGGTTGATACAGATCTATCCAATCGATTGGTTGATACACATCGAGTGGCTTAGGGAAAACTATAAATAGGCGAACCATTTGCCCAATTTGGGTATCCATTTTAGAGTTTTCATCTCTGCTTTCCCCATTCGGTCGAAAAGCTCATCTGATTCTGTAATCCCTTCTTGTATTTTACCTTTGAGAGCCATTGCGAGTGATTTGTACTTCCAAGTTCGGATTCAAGATCAGAATCGAGGGCTCTCGAGAAGCTCGACGTAAGTCCGAGGGCTCTCTAAGAAGCCGTGCTCTGTAATTGTAACGTTGGATTTTAAAAGGTTGTCAGTAATTTGTGTCTTCTCCATTGGAGTCATGTCGAGGGTTACGAATGTTCACCTTAGTGCATTAGACTTCTTTAGATTCACTCATCCGCATCCAACTTCCCTTAATTCATCATCCACATGCGAATTAGCGTTGGTAACCTAATTCAAGCCATTTACTGATGATGTTCATGTTACGAAATAAAGAATAGGCCACTAGGCGATGATGCATGTGACAAATCACCATAAGTCTAAACCTATTCCTTAATTCGGATTTATTTCTCTTACATCTGTGCTAGTAGCCGGATGAAGATTGAATCTGCTCTGTTGAACTCTGATTCTCCATTAAAATTCAAAGGCTAAAATACATGAAGCTATTATTTCTGCATTTGTCTTATTTTAAACACCTGCACAACTCGGATCTGGATCACATAGTTAGTTCTTTTCTTTATTTGCTTTTAGTTAAACGTGACAAAACCCAACACTCTCTTTTATCTATTCTTTATTTTAGATAATTATAGAGCCGGATCCGGTAGCAGATCCGAGGTTTATCTCTCATTTTAGACAAACTTCTCCGTGGACGATCTTGAAATACTTACTTTTAAAACTTGCTACAATTGGCCTCGATCTTGCAGGCGGTGTTAGCCAATGTCCGATATCCCTTTCATAAGTTAACATCCATATAATTTAGCATTCTTTAATTCTTTAATTTTTGCACACATTTTGGCACACTTGGAGCGACAACAAGTTTTTGGCGCCGCTGTTTGGGAAGTTTGTTCTAAAATAGGTAGACCTAAGTTTTTTATTTTGTAGATTTGATTTTATTTTAATTTTTCTTTAAACCTGCACTTTGCATTCCAAGTGCTTGATTAAATGTCTCTGATTTTGTATAGAAAACTGTTTCTTTACCGCAGAAATTTTTTTTTTTTACGAGTTTTTATTCTTTGCCTTATAGTTATTTGAATAAATGCTCCTGCCACTCTTTTGTCTTTTTGGCAAATTTGGGCAGTAGCCAGAGTTTTTCTTTTTATATTTTGTCTATACTTGAATAAGGTACTGCTGTAGTTTTTGGATTTTTGTAGATCTGGAGCAGCTGTCCAACAAGGAGCATCTGGACCAAAGTGGAGCAGATCTGCTTGAGTTTGCATCCTTCTCCTTTGCATTCATTTTCTATTTTAAATTCTTGAGAACCAGATTCTGCTGTGTTTAATGTTTGTTTTGATTATAATTTCTGCTATCTTTTAGGCATGCTGATTTGATTTTTTTACAAAACCAAATACAAAATAAAAGAAGTGAAAACACAAATAGAAAATCTACGAGTTGTTTCTCATTATTTTGATAGTAAATAAGGGCTCTTGTTGAGCCCGGTGATCAAAACAAGTAAAAAGCAATTTGGATAGCAATATGGTCATTGATTTACATCGGAAAATTCAAAAAATGAAAAATGTAAAAAATAACAAAATTGTTGAAAAAGATTAGGAGGAGAAATTTGTTCCTCACCTCCCATTTCCCCATGCATTGAAGTCAGTTTCACCTTTTGTCAAAGGAAACACATAAATTGTGGTAATGATGGAGACATTCAAGCATGTTAAAATTAATCTACCTCTGCTTGAAGCAATCAAACAGGTCCCTGCTTATGCAAAATTTCTCAAAGAGGTGTGCACCCTCAAAAGGCAATGTTGGATACATTTATCCAAGAAGGCCTTAGCTGTGGAGAAAATCAACCAAGTGCTATCAATTGCAACACCACCTAAGATGCAAGACCGAATCCCCACAATCCCTGCATCATTGGGGAGCACACCATTGAGAAAGCCTTGCTAGATCTGGTGCTAGTGTCAACTCCGCCTGCTTATGAGAAGCTAGGTTTGGGAGAATTGAAACCCACTCAAGTGGTGTTATGGTAATCAGATCTGAAAAGGAAACCTATGGGGTTGATTGAAGATGTTTTGGTAGGAGTAGACAAGTTTTTCTACCTTGACTTTTTGGTGTTGGACATGGAACCAACCAAAAGTACCACTTGCCATCCTGTCATTATGGGAAGACCATTCACAGCTCTGACTAATGCATGCATTCAATGCAGTGCGGCATCATGGAGGTGTCTTTTGGAAATATGAAAGTTAAATTGAATGTGTATAATGTTACTCAACCTCAATTCTCTTGAGGAATGTTTCCATGTTGACATCATTGATGAGTGGTGGAGGAGTCTTTACAAACATTTCGCAAGGTAAAGACTCCACCATCTATTCTAATCCTCTGCGCCTTTTCTCTTGTCGAAATCAAAGGTGTAGATCACAATTGCGCGATCTTTTGAGCAAAGAAACTCACACAGGAAACCCTCGGATGTGATAATCGCTTCTACTCTTATTCTTCTGTGATTGCTGGTACTTAAGCTACATTTGAGGCCATTTTAAATATGGGAAAAACCGAAATCTCTTTTGCCGCCATGTTCCCTAAATCTTGACCAAGAAGGCAGCCAAAACACCCCTAAAAGCCAAAGGCAAAGCCAAGAAGTCGCAAAGAGAAACTTTCAATGGACAAAGCAGATAGGGTTGAAAAGAAAAAAAAATACGCCATGAGGAGCCCACCGCCTCGAGCCAGTGCAGTGTCCCCATTACCCATTCCTTTGGTTTTGCCTAACCCATTCATTGATGCCCAAGCTCATACGAGCTATTGGTGGATGAAACTTTTTCTCCTCCAAACACGATTGCGTGCTATCTTTAAGATATCTCGGGGAGGCTTCCCTCGGCACCATCCTCACTCCATTACGAGAAAATTTACCCAAGGATGACAAAGTCAGGTGTATCGAACCTCACCACAGTCACAGAGGAACATGCCGATGTGCCAACCCTAGTTATTTTATAGACAATGTGACTTAATCAGGATCACGAGGACATTGGACATGCCCTAGGGATACCTTTTCAATTCAATCTGATGGACCCTTGGCTCTGAAGTTGCCTCTTTCAGGAGATATGGCTGCCCATTTGACACAGGCATGGTGGGTTCAGGCAATCAATAGTGAGAAGAGATCTGCGCAATATCTCTTGATGGATTCCATACTGAGAGAGAGTTTTTATATTCTGGGCACACCAAGAGAGGCGAACCCCATCTTAGAAGCCCTCTTTCACTTCTCTAAGGGGCAATTCTTCAATGCCCCCATCGATCTGAAAGCAATGGCTGATGTGAGTGCCAAGGTAAAAGGACAGAAGATTCTTGGCCTCCCCTTTGGAAGACTCATTCTGACCCTCTTAAGAGCCAAGTTTGACATTGATAGGAAGAGCCCTTTGAGGTACTCCTCCTCACAACTTTGGCAAGAAAGCACGGACCACAAGTCGGGCCATGTTAAGAAGAATGAGGAAGTAGGAGAATCGGCCCGGCCCTACGGTTTACAAGCCCAATTCGTCAATTGTCTCTTTCTTATTTTCTTATTTTACGCTTTTTATTCTATTGCAATTTTTCTGTTATAAGTTGTGCCTAACCATCTGTTTTTGTTCTCCCTATTTGAAAAACTTTAACCCCTCCCCTACTCCCTTTCCCTTTTTCCTTTTATTTTCTATCCAAATTTCGATGTGCTTGTCAGAATCGTCCAGATTATTGTTGTTTTTGTCTTCCCCTAATAATTGTCCACCACCTTTGAACGGTGAGGACACTGTTCCCCATAGGTTTGGGGTGTGGCAGAAGTCTGCCTAGGGAATAGTTAACATAAGGGCAGCAGAATCACCTAAGTAATTAGGAAATGTATTCATTTACTTAAGAATCATGACAACTAGAAAATTTAAAATTCCTTTGCCAAATTTAGACATTCTAAACCTTGCGATATTCTACATTTCCATGATGATTACACCATAAAAACATACTGGTATCGACGTAGTAAGTCAAAAGGAAGAGAAAAGGTAAAGATATACTTAAAAGCTCAAGGAAAAACCATAACCGGTGAGAATTGAGCCCATATATTTTCCATCTCTGTTGAAGAGTGATCGAGGCAATTTTTTACGATTCAAAGGATTGGTGAGGCATTAGATCCACTAGAAGTTAGGAAACTCCAAATTAAAACAAGTAACAACACTCATGAAACTGAGGAAAAGATCAAGGCCTTCTTTGGACACTTGAACCTAACAGAACCAACCAAGAAAAATCTGCCCTGTTTGTACCCCATTTGAGTCATAAATCCTACAATTCTTCATCAAAAATACTCAAAAGTACTTGCATGAACCTATGGAACCAATTCAGCCTTCCCTCACTGAGAATTAGGGAGGTAAAGGAGAAAGAACTGAAGATGGACCATTTCGGGCAACATCAAGAAAATGAAGAGAAATACCTCAAAACAGTAATATGGTGACCGAGAAAAGAAGAGACAAACAATGTGAAAAGTTGCAAGCAAAAAGGCAAAAAAGGGACCTTATGTTGAAAAATGCAAGATCAAAGAAAGAACTGATCACCGTGGAATGTGAGAATCTCAAAAGAAGAAGAAAGAAGCTAAACTCAAAAGGTGGAGTCATGAACCATCTCGCACTTCCCGAGTTCTCAAATTCAAACCTCTGCTCAAATTGCCTTTCCTTGAAACTTCACTCCATAAGCCATACAAACAAACCTAGATTAAAAGCCCTTGTGATCCAAAGTTGAGTGAGTCATGTGGAGATGAGAAGTGACCCAATCTATGGTGAGGAGATGTCAATGATGCCATTGCCTAAGAATCATGCCTATGCTCATGCTTACAGATCCGGTTGGGAGATGTAAGCGCTCTTGAGCTTGAGTGAAAATGAACCCCTCAACAAAAACAACGATGAGAGTATACCCCGGTGAGTATTTGGGTTGGAACTTGAGCACCTTAAGTATGACTTATAACCTAATTTTTATCCATAGGATGAGCTTATCACGCACATTTGTATGATTTTCTATGATTTGTTCACAGATTGGAAATATTGAAACATTCATGAGGTTTATAAATGTTTAAATTCTGTGCAAACAATAATCAAATTTTCTGTTCATCATTGATTCAAGAGTAACTAACCACTGCTCCTTGATTGCTCATTTGATAATATTGCCTTGATGTTAAGCTGTTTCATGGAGAAGTTTGTGGGTACCTTCTTGAAAACCCTCTGGAGACTTCACTCCTCCTCTAGGGATCACCTAGGGGTTTAAAAGGCTTGTTGCATATGCTAAATGCACCTGTGCTTCCTACAAAAGTGGCTCTTTACTTTGTTTTTTATGTTTCTTTGCTCAGGGACTAGCAAAGCTTAGGTTTGGGGGTGTGATAAGTAGTGAAAAATACTATTTTTTACCCCTAAACATGAGCCTTGAAAGACCCTTGAGAGGACTAAATAAGTGCTTTAGTGTTCATATTGCAGCTAACCAAAAAGACAGGTCCAAATCCGAAAACCATCCTAAAATGATCAAAAAGCTGACAACGCATGTCAAACTCAAAGAGGGAGTGAAGAAATAGCCTCAGCAATGGCTAAAAAGGTCCTAAAAGAGCAAGAAAAGACCTGAAGAAGAAGAAGGATCCATTCACAAAGAAGAATGGAAGCTAAAAGTTCAATTCGCAAAGAACTTTGAACTTTGCGAAAAGAAGAGAAGTCCTTTGCGAAAAGACCTCCTGAAGCCAAAATGCTTTGCGAAAAGAAGAGAAGTCCTTTGCGAAAAGATCTCCTGAAGCCAAAGGCCTTGGCGAAAAGATCTCTGAAGCCAAAATGCTTTGCGAAAAGAGATTCGGAGCCAAAATGCTTTATGAAGAGAGATTCGAGCCAAACTACTTTGAAAAAGCCCTTAAACTATGCGAAATGGCATTCGGGATTTGTAGCTCGTCCAAGGGTATTTCAGAAACTTTGCACGCGCCTAATGCGTTTTAAAACCCAAGGACATTCGGAAGATTACGAGCATGAACCAAAGGCATATTCCCCATGTGAACACCCAAAGATGAAATTTCTTGGGGGGAACTTCTTGAAGCTCAAACAGATTTTTGGATTACATAACAGAATTGATGCCTCTGTTTCTGATTGGTGAACGGATCAAGCATTTACGATTGGCGAGCGGTCTGGATCACGGTGCTCGACTCCTATTGGTTGATCAGATCTATCCAATTCGATTGGTTGATACACATCAGTGGCTTAGGAAAACTATAAATAGGCGAACCATTTGCCCAATTTGGGTATCCATTTTAGAGTTTTCATCTCTGTTTCCCCATTCCGGTCGAAGCTCATCCGATTCCTGTAATCCCTTCTTGTATTTTACCTTTGAGAGCCATTGCAGTGATTTGTACTTCCAAGTTGGATTCAAGATCAGAACTGAGGGCTCTTCGAGAAGCTCAGACTGTAAGTCCGAGGGCTCTCTAAGAAGCCGTGCTCTGTAATTGTAACGTTGGATTTTAAAAGGTTGTAATTTGTGTCTTCTCCATTGGAGTCATGTCGAGGGTTACGAATGTTCACCTTAGTGCATTAGACTTCTTTAGATTCACTCATCCGCATCCAACTTCCCTTAATTCATCATCACATGCGAATTAGCGTTGGTAACCTAATTCAAGCGACATTTACTGATGATGTTCATGTTACGAAATAAAGAATAGGCCACGACTAGGCGATGATGCGTGACAAATCAGACCATAAGTCTAAACCTATTCCTTAATTCGATTTATTTCTCTTACATCTGCTAGTAGCCGATGAAGATTGAATCTCTGTTGAACTACTGATTCTCCATTAAAATTCAAAGGCTAAAATACATGAAGCTATTATTTCTGCATTTGTCTTATTTTAAACACCTCCACAACTCGGATCTGGATCACATAGTTAGTTCTTTTCTTTATTTGCTTTTAGTTAAACGTGACAAAACCCAACACTCTCTTTTATCTATTCTTTATTTTAGATAATTATAGAGCCAGATCTGGTAGCACAGTTCTGGAGGTTTATCTCTCATTTTAGACAAACTTCTCTGTGGACGATCTTGAAATACTTACTTTTAAAACTTGCTACAATTGGCCCTGATCTTGCAGGCCAGTGTTAGCCCCAATGTGCTGATATCCCTTTCATAAGTTAACATCCATATAATTTAGCATTCTTTAATTCTTTAATTTTTTGCACACATTTTGGCACACTTGGAGCGACAACAAGTTTTTGCCGTTGTCGGGAAGTTTGTTCTAAAATAGGTAGACCTAAGTTTTTTATTTTGTAGATTTGATTTTTATTTTAATTTTTCTTTAAACTGCACTTTGCATTCCAAGTGCTTGATTAAATGTCTACTTGATTTTGTATAGAAACACTTTGTTTCTTTATGAATTTTTTTTTTTTTACGAGTTTTTATTCTTTGCCTTATAGTTATTTGAATAAATCTGCGCCACTCTTTTTGTCTTTTGTCAAATTTGGGCGTGCTTTGAGTTTTCTTTTTATTTTTGTCAATACTTGAATAAGGTCTTGCTGTAGTTTTGGATGTTTGCGAGATCTGGAGCAGTCCAACAAGGAGCATCTGGACCAAAGTGGAGCAGATCTGCTTGAGTTTGCATCCTTCTCCTTTGCATTCATTTTCTATTTTAAATTCTTGAGAACCAGCAGTTCTGCTTTGTGTTTAATGTTTGTTTTGATTATAATTTACATTTGTCTTTTAGGCATGCTGATTTTTTTTACAAAACCAAATACAAAATAAAAGAAGTGAAAACACAAATAGAAAATCTGAGTTGTTTCTCATTATTTTCGAAGAGTAAATAAGGGCTCTTGTTGAGCCGGGCTGATCAAAACAAGTAAAAAAGCAATTTGGATAGCAATATGGCTGTTGATTTACATGAAAAATTCAAAAAATGAAAAAGCAGAAAATAACAAAATTGTTGAAAAGATTAGGAGGAGAAATTTGTTCCTCACCTCCCATTTCCCCATGCAATGAAGTCAGTTTCTCCTTTTGACAAAGGAAACACAAAAATTGAGGAAATGATGGAGACATTCAAGTTAAAATTAATCTACCTCGCTTGATGCAATCAAACAGTCCTCGCTATGCAAAATTTCTCAAAGAGGTGCACCCACAAAAGGCAATCTAGGATACATTTATCCAAGAAGGCCTTTCTGAGAAAATCAACCAAGTGCTATCAATTGCAACACCACCTAAGATGCAAGACCGAATCCCCACAATCCCTGCATCATTGGGGAGCACACCATTGAGAAAGCCTTGCTAGATCTGGTGCTAGTGTCAACTCGCCTGCTTTATGAGAAGCTAGGTTTGGGAGAATTGAAACCCACTCAAGTGGTGTTACAATTTAATGACAGATCTGAAAGGAAACCTATGGGGTTGATTGAAGATGTTTTGGTAGGAGTAGACAAGTTTTTCTACCTGCGACTTTTTGGTGTTGGACATGGAACCAACCAAAAGTACCACTTGCCATCCTGTCATTATGGGAAGACCATTCACAGCTCAGTAATGCATGCATTCAATGCAGTCTGGCATCATGGAGGTGTCTTTTGGAAATATGAAAGTTAAATTGAATGTGTATAATCTTTGTTACTCAACCTCAATTCTCTCGAGGAATGTTTCCATGTTGACATCATTGATGAGTGGTGGAGGAGTCTTTACAAACATTTACGCAAGGTAAAGACTCCACCATCTATTCTAATCCTGCGCCTTTTCTCTTGTCGGAAATCAAAGGTGTAGATCATAGCGATCTTTTGAGCAAAGAAACTCACACGGAGGAAACCCTCGGATCATGAATCGCTTCTCCTCCTATTCTTCCTGTGATTGCGGGTACTTAAGCTACATTTGAGGCGATTTTAAATAGGGGAAAAACCGAGAAATCTCTTACTGCCATGTTCCCTAAATCTTGACCAAGAAGAGACCAAAACACCCCAAAAGCCAAAGGCAAAGCCAAGAAGTCGCAAGAGAAAACTTTCAATGGACAAAGCAGATAGGGTTGAAAAGAAAAAAAAAACGCCATGAGGAGCCCACCCTGCCTCGAGCCCAGAGTCCGAGTCCCCATTACCCATTCCTTTGGTTTTTGCCTAACCCATTCATTGATGCCCGAGCTCATACGAGCTATTGGTGGATGAAACTTTTTCTCCTCCAAACACGATTGCGTGCTATCTTTAAGATATCTCGGGGAGGCTTCCTCGGCACCATCCTCACTCCATTACGAGAAAATTTACCCAAGGATGACAAAGGCGTGGTATCGTAACCTCACCACAGTCACGGAGGAACATCTTGATGTGCCAACCCTAGTTATTTTATGACAAGCTGTGACTTAATCAGGACTGCTGAGGACATTGGACATGCCCTAGGGATACCTTTTCAATTCAATCTGATGGACCCTTGATCGCTCACAAGTTGCCTCTTTCAGAGATATGGTGCCCATTTGACACAGGGCATGGTGGGTTCTGGGCAATCAATAGTGAGAAGAGATCTGCAATATCTCTTGATGGATTCCATACTCGAGAGTTTTTTATGTTCTTGGGCACACCAAGAGAGGCGAACCCCATCTTAGAAGCCCTCTTTCACTTCTCTAAGGGCAATTCTTCAATGCCCCCATCTTGATCTGAAAGCAATGGGTGATGTGAGTGCCAAGGTAAAAAGGAACAGAAGATTGCTGGCCTCCCTTTGGAAGACTCATTCTGACCCTCTTAAGAGCCAAGTTTGACATTGATAGGGAAGAGCCCTTTGAGGTACTCACTCCTCACAACTTTGGCAAGAAAGCACGGACCACAAGTCAGGCCATGTTAAGAAGAATGAGGGAAGTAGGAGAATCAGCCCCCTACCGGTTTACACAAGCCCAATTCATCAATTGTCTCTTTCTTATTTTCTTATTTTACGCTTTTTATTCTATTGCAATTTTTTTCATTATAAGTCATGCCTAACCAAATTGTTTTGTTCTCCCTATTTCGGAAAAACTTACAACCCCTCCCCTACTCCCTTTCCCTTTTTCCTTTTATTTTCTATCCAAATTTCGATGTGCTTCAGAATCCAGATTATTGTTGTTTCTTTGTCTTCCCCTAATAATTGTCCACCACCTTTGAACCGGTGAGGACACTGTTCCCCATAGGTTTGGGGTGTGGCAGACAAGTTCTGCCTAGGGAATAGTTAACATAAGGGCAGCAGAACCACCTAAGTAATTAGGAAATGTATTAATTTACTTAAGAATCATGACAACTAGAAAATTTAAAATTCCTTTGCCAAATTTAGACATTCTAAACCTTGCGATATTCTACATTTCCATGATGATTACACCATAAAACATACTGGTATCAAATACGTAGTAAGTCAAAAGGAAGAGAAAAAGGTAAAGATATACTTAAAGCTCAAGGAAAAACCATAACCCGGTGAGAATTGAGCCCATATATTTTCCATCTCTGTTGAAGAGTGGTGAGGCAATTTTTACGATTCAAAGGATTGGGTGAGGCATTAGATCCACTAGAAGTTAGGAAACTCCAAATTAAAACAAGTAACAACACTCATGAAACGAGGAAAAGATCAAGGCCTTCTTTGGACGACTTGAACCTAAGAACCAACCAAGAAAAATCTGCCTGTTTGTACCCCATTTGAGTATAAATCCTACAATTCTTCATCAAAAATACTCAAAAGTACTTGCACGAACCTATGGAACCAATTCAGCCTTCCCTCACTCGAGAATTCAGGAGGTAAAGGAGAAAGAATGAAGATGGACCATTTCGGGCAACATCAAGAAAATGAAGAGAAAATACCTCAAAAGCAGGCAATATGGTGGTGAGAAAAGAAGAGACAAACAATGTGAAAAGTTGCAAGCAAAAAGGCAAAAAAGGGACCCGATGTTGAAAAATGCAAGATCAAAGAAAGAACTGATCACTGTGAATGTGAGAATCTCGAAAAGAAGAAGAAAGAAGCTAAACTCAAAAAGGTGGAGTCATGAACCATCTCCTGCACTACCTGAGTTCTCAAATTCGAACCTCTGTTCAAATTGCCTTTCCTTGAAACTTCACTCCATAAGCCATACAAACAAACCTAGATTAAAAGCCCTTGTGATCCAGAGTTGAGTGAGTTGTCATGTGGAGATGAGAAGTGACCCAATCTATGGTGAGGAGATGTCAATGATGCCATTGCCTAAGAATCATGCCTATGCTCATGCTTATAGATCCAGTTGGGAGATGTAACTGCTCTTGAGCTTGAGTGAAAATGAACCCCTCAACAAAAACACTGATGAGAGTATACCCTGGTGAGTATTTGGGTTGGAACTTGAGCACCTTAAGTATGACTTATAACCTAATTTTTATCCATAGGATGAGCTTACTGGCACATTTGTATGATTTTCTATGACTGTTCACAGATTGGAAATATTGAAACATTCATGAGGTTTATAAATGTTTAAATTCCTGTGCAAACAATAATCAAATTTTCTGTTTCATCATTGATTCAAGAGTAACTAAACCTGCTCCTTGATTGCTCATTTGATAATATTGCACTGATGTTAACTGTTTCATGGAGAAGTTTGTGGGTACCTTCACTGAAAACCCTCAGGAGACTTCACTCCTCCTCTAGGGATCACCTAGGGGTTTAAAAGGCTTGTTGCATATGCTAAATGCACCTGTGCTTCCTACAAAAGTGGCTCTTTACTTTGTTTTTTATGTTTCTTTGCTCAGGGACTAGCAAAGCTTAGGTTTGGGGGTGTGATAAGTAGTGAAAAATACCATTTTTTACCCCTAAACATGAGCCTTGAAAGACCCTTGAGAGGACTAAATAAGTGCTTTAGTGTTCATATTGCAGCTAACCAAAAAGACAGGTCCAAATCCGAAAACCATCCTAAAATGATCAAAAAGCTGACAACGCATGTCAAACTCAAAGAGGGAGTGAAGAAATAGCCTCAGCAATGGCTAAAAAGGTCCTAAAAGAGCAAGAAAAGACCTGAAGAAGAAGAAGGATCCATTCACAAAGAAGAATGGAAGCTAAAAGTTCAATTCGCAAAGAACTTTGAACTTTGCGAAAAGAAGAGAAGTCCTTTGCGAAAAGACCTCCTGAAGCCAAAATGCTTTGCGAAAAGAAGAGAAGTCCTTTGCGAAAAGATCTCCTGAAGCCAAAATGCTTTGCGAAAAGAGATTCTGGAGCCAAAATGCTTTGCGAAGAGAGATTACGAGCCAAAATGCTTTTGCGAAGAGAGATTCGAGCCAAACTACTTCTTGAAAAAGCCCTTAAACTATGCGAAATGGCATTCTGGGATTTGTAGCTCGTCCAAGGTATTTCAGAAACTTTGCACGCCCCAATGCGTTTTAAAACCCAAGGACATTCCGGAAGATTCTGAGCATGAACCAAAGGCATATTCCACCCCATGTGAACACCCAAAGATGAAATTACTTGGCGGGAACTTCTATAAGCTCAAACAGATTTTTGAATTACATAACAGAATTGATGCCTCTGTTTCCTGATTGGTGAACGGATCAAGCATTTCGATTGGCGGAAACGGTCCGGATCACAGTGCTCGACTCCTATTGGTTGATACAGATCTATCCAATTGATTGGTTGATACACATCTGAGTGGCTTAGGAAAACTATAAATAGCGAACCATTTGCCCAATTTGGGTATCCAGTTTAGAGTTTTCATCTCTGTTTCCCCATTCCGGAAGCTCATCTGATTCCCCTGTAATCCCTTCTTGTATTTTACCTTTGAGAGCCATTGCGAGTGATTTGTACTTCAAGTTCGGATTCAAGATCAGTAAATCGAGGGCTCTCTGAGAAGCTCGGGTGTAAGTCCGAGGGCTCTCTAAAAGTGCTTCTGTAATTGTAACGTTGGATTTTAAAGGTTCTGTAATTTGTGTCTTCTCCATTGGAGTCATGTCGAGGGTTACGAATGTTCACCTTAGTGCATTAGACTTCTTTAGATTCACTCATCCGCATCCAACTTCCCTTAATTCATCATCCTGCGAATTAAGCGTTGGTAACCTAATTCAAGCGGCATTCTGATGATGTTCATGTTCAAATAAAGAATAGGCCACGCTAGTGATGATCTGTGACAAATCACGCCATAAGTCTAAACCTATTCCTTAATTCGGATTTATTTCTCTTACATCTGCTAGTAGCCAGATGAAGATTGAATCTGCTCTGTTGAACTACAGACTCTGCATTAAAATTCAGCGGCTAAAGTACATGAAGCTACCATTTCTGCATTTCTCTTATTTTAAACATCTCCCCAAGTCGGATCTGGATCACATAGTTAGTTCTTTTCTTTATTTGCTTTTAGTTAAACGTGACAAAACCCAACACTCTCTTTTATCTATTCTTTATTATAGATAATTATAGAGCCAGATCTGGTAGCACAGATCTGGAGGGTTATCTCTCATTTAAGACAAACTTCTCTGTGGACGATCTTGAAATACTTACTTTTAAAACTTGCTACAATTGGCCCTGATCTTGCAGGCCAGTGTTAGCCCCAATGTCTTGATATCCCTTTCATAAGTTAACATCCATATAATTTAGCATTCTTTAATTCTTTATTTTTTTGCCCACATTTTTGGCACACTTGGAGCGACAACAAGTTTTTGGCGCCGTTGCCGGGGAAGTTTGGTCTAAAATAGGTAGACCTAAGTTTTTTTATTTTCTAGATTTGATTTTTATTTTAATTTTTCTTTAAACACTGCACTTTGCATTCCAAGTGCTTGATTAAATGTCTCTGATTTTGTATAGAAAACCTGTTTTAAGAATTTTTTTTTTTTTTTTTATTCTTTGCCTTATAGTTATTTGAATAAATGCTGCTGCCACTCTTTTGTCTTTTGTCAAATTTGGGCGAGGAGTTTTTCTTTTATTTTTTGTCAATACTTGAATAAGAATGCTCTTGTAGTTTTGGATGTTTGCGGTCTGGGCTGTCAACAAGGAACATCTGGACCAAAATTTGGGCAGATCTCGCTTGAGTTTGCATCCTTCTCCTTTGCATTCATTTTCTATTTTAAATTCTTGAGAACCAGCGGTCTGCTGTGTTTAATGTTTGTTTGATTATAATTTCATTGTCTTTTAGGCATCTTGATTTTTTTTTTTTACAAAACCAAATACAAAATAAAAAATGAAAACACAAATAGAAAATCTCTGAGTTGTTTCTCATTATTTTTAGAGTAAATAAGGGCTCTTGTTGAGCCGGTGATCAAAACAAGTAAAAAAACAATTTGGATAGCAATATGGTACATTGATTTACATCGAAAATTCAAAAAAATGAAAAACAGAAAAATAACAAAATTGTTGAAAAAGATGAGGAGGAGAAATTTGTTCCTCACCTCCCATTTCCCCATGCAATGAAGTCAGTTTCTCCTTTTGACAAAGGAAACACAAAAATTGAGGAAATGATGGAGACATTCAAGCAAGTTAAAATTAATCTACCTCTGCCTTGATGCAATCAAAGCAGGTCCTGCTTATGCAAAATTTCTCAAAGAGGTGTGCACCCACAAAGGCAATCTAGGATACATTTATCCAAGAAGGCCTTTCTTGTGGAGAAAATCAACCAAGTGCTATCAATTGCAACACCACCTAAGATGCAAGACCACAGAATCCCCACAATCCCTGCATCATTGGGGAGCACACCATTGAGAAAGCCTTGCTAGATCTGGTGCTAGTGTCAACCTGCCTGCTTATGAGAAGCTAGGATTGGGAGAATTGAAACCCACTCAAGTGGTATTACAGCTAGCTGTCAGATCTAAAAGGAAACCTATGGGGATGATTGAAGATGTTTTGGTAGGAGTAGACAAGTTTTTCTACCTTGCGACTTTTTGGTGTTGGACATGGAACCAACCAAAAGTACCACTGCCATCCCTGTCATTATGGGAAGACCATTCACAGCTACAGCTAATGCATGCATTCAATGCAGTCTGCATCATGGAGGTGTCTTTTGGAAATATGAAAGTTAAATTGAATGTGTATAATCTTACTCAACCTCAATTCTCTGAGGAATGTTTCCATGTTGACATCATTGATGAGTGGTGGAGGAGTCTTTACAAACATTTCGCAAGGTAAAGACTCCACCATCTATTCTAATCCTCTGCGCCTTTTCTCTTGTCGAAATCAAAGGTGTAGATCACAACATGATCTTTTTGAGCAAAGAAACTCACACAGAGGAAACCCTCGGATCATGATCGCTTCTACTCTTATTCTTTCTGTGATTCTTTGGTACTTAAGCTACATTTGAGGCCATTTTAAATATGGGAAAAACCAGAAATCTCTTGCTTTGCCATGTTCCCTAAATCTTGACCAAGAAGGCAGTAAAACACCCCCAAAAGCCAAAGGCAAAGCCAAGAAGTCTGCAAAGAAAACTTTCAATGGACCAAAGCGGATAGGGTTGAAAAAGAAAAAAAAACATGAGGAGCCCACCCTGCCGCCTCGAGCCCAGTCCCCCATTACCCATTCCTTTGGTTTTGCCTAACCCATTCATTGATGCCCGAGCTCATACACGAGCTATTGGTGGATGAAACTTTTTCTCCTCCAAACTGATTGCGTGCTATCTTTAAGATATCTCAGGGAGGCTTCCTCGGCACCATCCTCACTCCATTACAGAAAAATTTACCCAAGGATGACAAAGCGTGGTATCGAACCTCACCCAGTCACAGAGGAACATCTTGATGTGCCAACCCTAGTTATTTTTATGAACAATGTGACTTAATCAGGATCACGAGGACATTGGACATGCCCTAGGGATACCTTTTCAATTCAATCTGATGGACCCTTGATCGCTCTCAAGTTGCCTCTTTCGGAGATATGGCTGCCCATTTGACACGGGGCATGGTGGGTTCTGGGCAATCAATAGTGAGAAGAGATCCGCTTGCCAATATCTCTGATGGATTCCATACTCGAGAGTTTTTATGTTCTTGGGCACACCAAGAGAGGCGAACCCCCATCTTAGAAGCCCTCTTTCACTTCTCTAAGGGGCAATTCTTCAATGCCCCCATGCCGATCTGAAGCAATGGTGATGTGAGTGCCAAGGTAAAAAGGAAGAAGATTCTGGCCTCCCTTTGGAAGACTCATTACCCTCTTAAGAGCCAAGTTTGACATTGATAGGAAGAGCCCTTTGAGGTACTCACTCCTCACAACTTTGGCAAGAAAGCACGGACCACAAGTCGAGGCCATGTTAAGAAGAATGAGGGAAGTAGGAGAATCATTGACCCCTACGGTTTACAAGCCCAATTCATCAATTGTCTCTTTCTTATTTTCTTATTTTACCTTTTTATTCTATTGCAATTTTTTACATTATAATTTGTGCCTAACCTTGATCTGTTTTGTTCTCCCTATTTGGAAAACTTACAACCCTCCCCTACTCCCTTTCCCTTTTTCCTTTTATTTTCTATCCAAATTTCGATGTGCTTCTTTTATGTTGTCAGATTATTGTTGTTTCTGTCTTCCCTAATAATTGTCCACCACCTTTGAACCGGTGAGGACCTTTGTTCCCCATAGGTTTGGGGTGTGGCGGACAAGTCTGCCTAGGAATAGTTAACATAAGGGCGCAGAATCACCTAAGTAATTAGGAAATGTATTCATTTACTTAAGAATCATGACAACTAGAAAATTTAAAATTCCTTTGCCAAATTTAGACATTCTAAACCTTGCGATATTCTACATTTCCATGATGATTACACCATAAAAACATCTGGTATCGACGTAGTAAGTCAAAAGGAAGAGAAAAAGGTAAAGATATACTTAAAAGCTCAAGGAAAAACCATAACCGGTGAGAATTGAGCCCATATATTTTCCATCTACGTTGAAGAGTGATCGAGGCAATTTTTTCTCATTCAAAGGATTGGTGAGGCATTAGATCCACTAGAAGTTAGGAAACTCCAAATTAAAACAAGTAACAACACTCATGAAACGAGGAAAAGATCAAGGCCTTCTTTGGACTTGAACCTACAGAACCAACCAAGAAAAATCTGCCTTTGTTTGTACCCCATTTGAGTCAGAATCCTACAATTCTTCATCAAAATACTCAAAAGTACTTGCACGAACCTATGGAACCAATTCAGCCTTCCTCACTCACGAGAATTCGGGAGGTAAAGGAGAAAGAATCGAAGATGGACCATTTCGGGCAACATCAAGAAAATGAAGAAAATACCTCAAAAAACAATATGGTGGTAGAGACAAACAATGTGAAAAGTTGCAAGCAAAAAAGGCAAAAAGGGACCTTATGTTGAAAAATGCAAGATCAAAGAAAGAAGCTGATCCGTGAATGTGAGAATCTCGAAAAGAAGAAGAAAGAAGCTAAACTCAAAAAGGTGGAGTCATGAACCATCTCCGCACTTCAGTTCTCAAATTCAAACCTCTGTTCAAATTGCCTTTCCTTGAAACTTCACTCCATAAGCCATACAAACAAACCTAGATTAAAAGCCCTTGTGATCCAAAGTTGAGTGAAAGTCATGTGGAGATGAGAAGTGACCCAATCTATGGTGAGGAGATGTCAATGATGCCATTGCCTAAGAATCATGCCTATGCTCATGCTTACAGATCCAGTTGGGAGATGTAATCGCTCTTGAGCTTGAGTGAAAATGAACCCTCAACAAAAACACGATGAGAGTATACCACGTGAGTATTTGGGTTGGAACTTGAGCACCTTAAGTATGACTTATAACCTAATTTTTATCCATAGGATGAGCTTCTTCATTTTGGCACATTTGTATGATTTTCTATGATTTGTTCACATTGGAAATATTGAAACATTCATGAGGTTTATAAATGTTTAAATTCGTGCAAACAATAATCAAATTTTCTTTCATCATTGATTCAAGAGTAACTAACCCCTCCTTGATTGCTCATTTGATAATATTACCGATGTTAAGCTGTTTCATGGAGAAGTTTGTGGGTACCTTCATGAAAACCCTCGGAGACTTCACTCCTCCTCTAGGGATCACCTAGGGGTTTAAAAGGCTTGTTGCATATGCTAAATGCACCTGTGCTTCCTACAAAAGTGGCTCTTTACTTTGTTTTTTATGTTTCTTTGCTCAGGGACTAGCAAAGCTTAGGTTTGGGGGTGTGATAAGTAGTGAAAAATACTATTTTTTACCCCTAAACATGAGCCTTGAAAGACCCTTGAGAGGACTAAATAAGTGCTTTAGTGTTCATATTGCAGCTAACCAAAAAACAGGTCCAAATCAAAACCATCCTAAAATGATCAAAAAGTCGACAACGCATGTCAAACTCAAAGAGGAGTGAAGAAATAGCCTCAAAGAATGGCTAAGAAGGTCCTAAAAGAGCAAGAAAAGACCTGAAGAAGAAGAAGGATCCATTCGCAAAGAAGAATGGAAGCTAAAAGTTCAATTCGCAAAGAACTTTGAACTTTGCGAAAAGAAGAGAAGTCCTTTGCGAAAAGACCTCCTGAAGCCAAAATGCTTTGCGAAAAGAAGAGAAGTCCTTTGCGAAAAGATCTCCACGAAGCCAAAGTCCTGCGAAAAAGATCTCCGAAGCCAAAATGCTTTGCGAAAAAGAGATTACGGAGCCAAAATGCTTTCGAAGAGAGATTCGAGCCAAACTACTGAAAAAGCCCTTAAACTATGCGAAATGGCATTACGGGATTTGTAGCTCGTCCAAGGGTATTTCAGGAAACTTTGCACGCGCCAATGCGTTTTAAAACCCAAGGACATTCCGGAAGATTCGAGCATGAACCAAAGGCATATTCCACCCCATGTGAACACCCAAAGATGAAATTACTTGGCGGGAACTTCTATAAGCTCAAACAGATTTTGAATTACATACAAATTGATGCCTCTGTTTCTGATTGGTGAACCGGATCAAGCATTTCGATTGGCGGAACAGATCCTGGATCACGGTGCTCGACTCCTATTGGTTGATACAGATCTATCCAATTACGATTGGTTGATACACATCCGAGTGGCTTAGGGAAAACTATAAATAGCGAACCATTTGCCCAATTTGGGTATCCAGTTTTAGAGTTTTCATCTCTGTTTCCCCATTCGGTCGAGCTCATCGATTCCCTGTAATCCCTTCTTGTATTTTACCTTTGAGAGCCATTGCAGTGATTTGTACTTCAAGTTCGGATTCAAGATCAGAATCTGAGGGCTCTCGAGAAGCTCCCGAAGTCCGAGGGCTCTCTAAGCCGTGCTCTGTAATTGTAACGTTGGATTTTAAAGGTTCTTGTAATTTGTGTCTTCTCCATTGGAGTCATGTCGAGGGTTACGAATGTTCACCTTAGTGCATTAGACTTCTTTAGATTCACTCATCCGCATCCAACTTCCCTTAATTCATCATCCCCAATGCGAATTAGCGTTGGTAACCTAATTCAAGCGGCATTACAAATGATGTTCATGTTACAAATAAAAAGAATAGGCCTGACTAGTGATGATCCGTGACAAATCACGCCATAAGTCTAAACCTATTCCTTAATTCGGTTTATTTCTCTTACATACAGTGCTAGTAGCCGGATGAAGATTGAATCTGCTCTGTTGAACTCTGATTCTCCATTAAAATTCAAAGGCTAAAATACATGAAGCTATTATTTCGCATTTGTCTTATTTTAAACACCTCCACAACTCGGATCTGGATCACGTAGTTAGTTCTTTTCTTTATTTGCTTTTAGTTAAACGTGACAAAACCCAACACTCTCTTTTATCTATTCTTTATTTTAGATAATTATAGAGCCAGATCTGGTAGCACAGATCTGGAGGTTTATCTCTCATTTTAGACAAACTTCTCTGGGCGATCTTGAAATACTTACTTTTAAAACTTGCTACAATTGGCCACGATCTTGCAGGCCGGTGTTATTAATGCGATATCCCTTTCATAAGTTAACATCCATATAATTTAGCATTCTTTAATTCTTTAATTTTTTGCACATTTTGGCACACTTGGAGGCGACAACAAGTTTTTGGCGCCGTTCTTAGGGAAGTTTGTTCTAAAATAGGTAGACCTAAGTTTTTTATTTTGTAGATTTGATTTTATTTTAATTTTTCTTTAAACACACTTTGCATTCCAAGTGCTTGATTAAATGTCTCTCTGATTTTGTATAGAAAACCTTTGTTTCTAGAAATTTTTTTTTTTTTTACGAGTTTTTATTCTTTGCCTTATAGTTATTTGAATAAATGCTGCTGCCACTCTTTTGTCTTTTGTCAAATTTAGGCGTGCTTTGAGTTTTTCTTTTATTTTTGTCAATACTTGAATAAGGTCTGCTTTGTAGTTTTTGGATGTTTGCAGATGGGCGTAGTCCAACAAGAACATCTGGACCAAAATTTGGAGCAGATCGCTTGAGTTTGCATCCTTCTCCTTTGCATTCATTTTCTATTTTAAATTCTTGAGAACCAGATTCTCTGTGTTTAATGTTTGTTTTGATTATAATTTCTGTTGTCTTTTAGGCATCTTTGATTTTTTTTTACAAAACCAAATACAAAATAAAAGAAGAAAACACAAATAGAAAATCTACGAGTTGTTTCTCATTATTTTCAGCGGTAGTAAATAAGGGCTCTTGTTGAGCCGGTGATCCAAAACAAGTAAAAAAAGCAATTTGGATAGCAATATGGTCATTGATTTACATCGAAAATTCAAAAAATGAAAAAGCAGAAAAATAACAAAATTGTTGAAAAGATTAGAGGAGAAATTTGTTCCTCACCTCCCATTTCCCCATGCAATGAAGTCGGTTTCTCCTTTTGACAAAGGAAACACAAAAATTGAGGAAATGATGGAGACATTCAAGCAAGTTAAAATTAATCTACCTCACTTGATGCAATCAAAGCAGTCCTGCTTATGCAAAATTTCTCAAGAGGTGTGCACCCACAAAAGGCAATCTAGGATACATTTATCCAAGAAGGCCTTTCTTTGTGAGAAAATCAACCAAGTGCTATCAATTGCAACACCACCTAAGATGCAAGACCACGAATCCCACAATCCCTGCATCATTGGGAGCACACCATTGAGAAAGCCTTGCTAGATCTGGGTGCTAGTGTCAACTGCTTTCATTTATGAGAAGCTAGGTTTGGGAGAATTGAAACCCACTCAAGTGGTGTTACAATTGACAGATCTGAAAAGGAAACCTATGGGGTTGATTGAAGATGTTTTGGTAGGAGTAGACAAGTTTTCTACCTTCGACTTTTGGTGTTGGACATGGAACCAACCAAAAGTACCACTTGCCATCCTGTCATTATGGGAAGACCATTCACAGCTCTGACTAATGCATGCATTCAATGCAGTCCTGGCATCATGGAGGTGTCTTTTGGAAATATGAAAGTTAAATTGAATGTGTATAATCTTTTACTCAACCTCAATTCTCTGTGAGGAATGTTTCCATGTTGACATCATTGATGAGTGGTGGAGGAGTCTTTACAAACATTTAAGGTAAAGACTCCACCATCTATTCTAATCCTCTGCGCCTTTTCTCTTGTCGAAATCAAAGGTGTAGATCACAATTAGTGATCTTTTGAGCAAAGAAACTCACACAGAGGAAACCCTCGGATCATGCTGCTTCTACTCTTATTCTTTCTGTGATTCTTGGTACTTAAGCTACATTTGAGGCCATTTTAAATATGGGAAAAACCAGAAATCTCTTAACGCCATGTTCCCTAAATCTTGACCAAGAAGGCAAAAAACACCCCAAAGCCAAAGGCAAAGCCAAGAAGTCTGCAAGAGAAAACTTTCAATGGACAAAGCAGATAGGGTTGAAAAGAAAAAAAAAAAAATCGCCATGAGGAGCCCACCCTCGCCTCGAGCCCAGTCTGGTGTCCCCATTACCCATTCCTTTGGTTTTGCCTAACCCATTCATTGATGCCCGAAGCTCATACAGGCTATTGGTGGATGAAACTTTTTCTCCTCCAAACTGATTGCGTGCTATCTTTAAGATATCTCGGGGAGGCTTCCTCACCATCCTCACTCCATTACCGAGAAAATTTACCCAAGGATGACAAAGTCGTGGTATCGTAACCTCACCACCGTCACAGAGGAACACTTTGATGTGCCAACCCTAGTTATTTTTATGAACAAGCCTGACTTAAGCTGTGACTGCGAGGACATTGGACATGCCCTAGGGATACCTTTTCAATTCAATCTGATGGACCCTTGGCGCTCAAGTTGCCTCTTTCGAGATATGGCTGCCCATTTGACCACAGGGCATGGTGGGTTACGGGCAATCAATAGTGAGAAGAGATCTGCCCCCCAATATCTCTTGATGGATTCCATACTCGAGAGTTTTTATGTTCTTGGGCACACCAGAGAGGCGAACCCCATCTTAGAAGCCCTCTTTCACTTCTCTAAGGGCAATTCTTCAATGCCCCCATGCGATCTGAAAGCAATGGGCTGATGTGAGTGCCAAGGTAAAAAAGGAAAGATTCTTGGCCTCCCCTTTGGAAGACTCATTCTGACCCTCTTAAGAGCCAAGTTTGACATTGATAGGGAAGAGCCCTTTGAGGTACTCACTCCTCACAACTTTGGCAAAAGCACGGACCACAAGTCAGCCATGTTAAGAAGAATGAGGAAGTAGGAGAATCGGCCCTACCGGTTTACAAGCCCAATTCATCAATTGTCTCTTTCTTATTTTCTTATTTTCGCTTTTATTCTATTGCAATTTTTTTACATTATAATTTGTGCCTAACCATCTGCTTTTGTTCTCCCCTATTTGAGAAAACTTACAACCCCTCCCCTACTCCCTTTCCCTTTTTTCCTTTTATTTTCTATCCAAATTTCGATGTGCTTCTTTGTGTTCAGATTATTGTTGTTTCATTGTCTTCCCTAATAATTGTCCACCACCTTTGAACCGGTGAGGACACTGTTCCCCATAGGTTTGGGGTGTGGCGGAACAAGTCTGCCTAGGAATAGTTAACATAAGGGCAGCAGAATCACCTAAGTAATTAGGAAATGTATTCATTTACTTAAGAATCATGACAACTAGAAAATTTAAAATTCCTTTGCCAAATTTAGACATTCTAAACCTTGCGATATTCTACATTTCCATGATGATTACACCATAAAAACATCTTGGTATCGCCGTAGTAAGTCAAAAGGAAGAGAAAAAGGTAAAGATATACTTAAAAGCTCAAGGAAAAACCATAACCGGTGAGAATTGAGCCCATATATTTTCCATCTCTGTTGAAGAGTGATCGAGGCAATTTTTTCGATTCAAAGGATTGGTGAGGCATTAGATCCACTAGAAGTTAGGAAACTCCAAATTAAAACAAGTAACAACACTCATGAAAGCGAGGAAAGATCAAGGCCTTCTTTGACAGACTTGAACCTAACAGAACCAACCAAGAAAAATCTGCCCTTTGTTTGTACCCCATTTGAGTAAATCCTACAATTCTTCATCAAAAATACTCAAAAGTACTTTTTGAACCTATGGAACCAATTCAGCCTTCCCTCACTCGAGAATTCAGGAGGTAAAGGAGAAAGAATCGAAGATGGACCATTTCAGGCAACATCAAGAAAATGAAGAAAATACCTCAAAAAGCAGGCAATATGGTGAGAAAAGAAGAGACAAACAATGTGAAAAAGTTGCAAAAAAAGGCAAAAAGGGACCTTATGTTGAAAAATGCAAGATCAAAGAAAGAAGCTGATCACGTGAATGTGAGAATCTCGAAAAGAAGAAGAAAGAAGCTAAACTCAAAAGGTGGAGTCATGAACCATCTCCTGCACTTCACGAGTTCTCAAATTCAAACCACTGTTCAAATTGTCTTTCCTTGAAACTTCACTCCATAAGCCATACAAACAAACCTAGATTAAAAGACCTTGAGATCCAAAGTTGAGTGAGCTGACATGAGGAGATGAGACATGACCCAATCCATGGTGAGGAGATGTCAATGATGCCATTGCCTAAGAATCATGCCTATGCTCATGCTTACAGATCCGGTTGGGAGATGTAAGCGCTCTTGAGCTTGAGTGAAAATGAACCCCTCAACAAAAACAACGATGAGAGTATACCTGGTGAGTATTTGGGTTGGAACTTGAGCACCTTAAGTATGACTTATAACCTAATTTTATCCATAGGATGAGCTTCTTCTTGGCACATTTGTATGATTTTCTATGATTGTTCACAGATTGGAAATATTGAAACATTCATGAGGTTTATAAATGTTTAAATTCCTGTGCAAACAATAATCAAATTTTTCTTTCATCATTGATTCAAGAGTAACTAACCCCCTTGATTGCTCATTTGATAATATTGCACCGATGTTAAGCTGTTTCATGGAGAAGTTTGTGGGTACCTTCACAAAACCCTCGGGAGACTTCACTCCTCCTCTAGGGATCACCTAGGGGTTTAAAAGGCTTGTTGCATATGCTAAATGCACTGCTTCCTACAAAAGTGGCTCTTTACTTTGTTTTTATGTTTCTTTGCTCGGGGACTAGCAAAGCTTAGGTTTGGGGTGTGATAAGTAGTGAAAAATACTATTTTTACCCCTAAACATGAGCCTTGAAAGACCCTTGAGAGGACTAAATAAGTGCTTTAGTGTTCATATTAGCTAACCAAAAGACAAAGTCCAAATCCAAAACCATCCTAAAATGATCAAAAAGTCGACAACGCATGTCAAACTCAAGAGGGAGTGAAGAAATAGCCTCGAATGGCTAAAAAGGTCCTAAAAGAGCAAGAAAAAGACACGAAGAAGAAGAAGGATCCATTCGCAAAGAAGAATGGAAGCTAAAAGTTCAATTAAAGAACTTTGAACTTTGCGAAAGAAGAGAAGTCCTTTGAAAAAGACCTCCACGAAGCCAAAAAATGCGAAAAGAAGAGAAGTCCTGCGAAAAAGATCTCCGAGCCAAAGTCCTTTGCGAAAAGATCTCCTGAAGCCAAAATGCTGCGAAAAGAGATTACGGAGCCAAAATGCTTTCGAAGAGAGATTACGAGCCAAACTACTACTTGAAAAAGCCCTTAAACTATGCGAAATGGCATTACGGGATTTGTAGCTCGTCCGAAGGTATTTCAGAAACTTTGCAGCGCTAATGCGTTTTAAAACCTAAGGACATTCCGGAAGATACTGAGCATGAACCAAAGGCATATTCCACCCCATGTGAACACCCAAAGATGAAATTACTTGGCGGGAACTTCTATAAGCTCAAACAGATTTTTGAACTACATAACAGAATTGATGCCTCTGTTTCACGATTGGGAACGGATCAAGCATTTCGATTGGCGAAGATCTCGGATCCCGGTGCTCGACTCCTATTGGTTGATACTGAGATCTATCCAATTACGATTGGTTGATACACATTGGCTTAGGGAAAACTATAAATAGGACGAACCATTTGCCCAATTTGGGTATCCAGTTTTAGAGTTTTCATCTCTGTTTCCCCATTCAGATTCGAGCTCATCCGATTCCCTGTAATCCCTTCTTGTATTTTACCTTTGAGAGCCATTGCAGTGATTTGTACTTCAAGTTGGATTCAAGCGTAAATCGAGGGCTCTCTGAGAAGCTCGATTTGTAAGTCGAGGGCTCTCTAAGCCGTGCTCTGTAATTATAACGTTGGATTTTAAAGGTTGTAATTTGTGTCTTCTCCATTGGAGTCATGTCGAGGGTTCAATGTTCACCTTAGTGCATTAGACTTCTTTAGATTCACTCATCCGCATCCAACTTCCCTTAATTCATCATCCTGCTGTGAATTAGCGTTGGTAACCTAATTCAAGCGGCATTCTGATGATGTTCATGTTACGAAATAAAGAATAGGCCCACGACTAGGCGATGATGCATGACAAATCACGATAAGTCTAAACCTATTCCTTAATTCGGATTTATTTCTCTTACATCTGCATGCTAGTAGCCGGATGAAGATTGAATCTGCTGTTGAACTCTGATTCTCCATTAAAATTCAAAGGCTAAAATACATGAAGCTATTATTTGCATTTGTCTTATTTTAAACACCTCCACAACTCGGATCGATCACATAGTTAGTTCTTTTCTTTATTTGCTTTTAGTTAAACGTGACAAAACCCAACACTCTCTTTTATCTATTCTTTATTTTAGATAATTATAGAGCCAGATCTGGTAGCACAGATCTGGAGGTTTATCTCTCATTTTAGACAAACTTCTCTGTGGACGATCATGAAATACTTACTTTTAAAACTTGCTACAATTGGCCCTGATCTTGCAGGCCAGTGTTAGCCCCAATGTGCTGATATCCCTTTCATAAGTTAACATCCATATAACCTAGCATTCTTTAATTCTTTAATTTTTGCACACATTTTTGGCACACTTGGGCGACAACAAGTTTTTGGGCGAATTCTTGGGAAGTTTGTTCTAAAATAGGTAGACCTAAGTTTTTTTATTTTGTAGATTTGATTTTTATTTTAATTTTTTCTTTAAACCTGCACTTTGCATTCCAAGTGCTTGATTAAATGTCTCAAGCTTTGTATAGAAAACCTTTCTTTATGAAATTTTTTTTTTTTTTACGAGTTTTTATTCTTTGCCTTATAGTTATTTGAATAAATCTGCTTTGCCACTCTTTTGTCTTTTGTCAAATTTGGGCGTGCTTTGAGTTTTTCTTTTATTTTTTGTCAATACTTGAATAAGGTCTGCTTGTAGTTTTGGATGTTTGCGGATCTGGGCGGTAGTCCAACAAGACATCTGGACCAAAAGTGGAGCAGATCTGCTTGAGTTTGCATCCTTCTCCTTTGCATTCATTTTCTATTTTAAATTCTTGAGAACCAGCATTCTCATGTGTTTAATGTTTGTTTTGATTATAATTTACATTGTCTTTTAGGCATCTTGATTTTTTTTTACAAAACCAAATACAAAATAAAAGAAGTCAAAACACAAATAGAAAATCTGAGTTGTTTCTCATTATTTTCAGTAGAGTAAATAAGGGCTCTTGTTGAGCCCTGATCAAAACAAGTAAAAAAAAGCAATTTGGATAGCAATATGGTCATTGATTTACATCGAAAATTCAAAAAATGAAAAAGGAAAAATAACAAAATTGTTGAAAAAGATGAGGAGGAGAAATTTGTTCCTCACCTCCCATTTCCCCATGCAATGAAGTTTTCTCCTTTGACAAAGGAAACACAAAAATTGAGGAAATGATGGAGACATTCAAGCAAGTTAAAATTAATCTACCTGCTGCTTGATGCAATCAAGCAGTCCTCGCTTATGCAAAATTTCTCAAAGAGGTGTGCACCCAAAAGGCAATCTAGGATACATTTATCCAAGAAGGCCTTTCTTTGTGGAGAAAATCAACCAAGTGCTATCAATTGCAACACCACCTAAGATGCAAGACCACAGAATCCCCACAATCCCTGCATCATTGGGGAGCACACCATTGAGAAAGCCTTGCTAGATCTGGGTGCTAGTGTCAACTTTTTGTGCTAGGTTTGGGAGAATTGAAACCCACTCAAGTGGTGTTACAGACTAGTGACAGCAGATCTGAAAGGAAACCTATGGGGTTGATTGAAGATGTTTTGGTAGGAGTAGATAAGTTTTTCTACCTTGCGACTTTTTGGTGTTGGACATGGAACCAACCAAAAGTACCACGCCATCCACTGTCATTATGGGAAGACCATTCTGCCACTGACTAATGCATGCATTCAATGCAGTCCGGCATCATGGAGGTGTCTTTTGGAAATATGAAAGTTAAATTGAATGTGTATAATGTCATACTCAACCTCAATTCTCAGTGAGGAATGTTTCCATGTTGACATCATTGATGATGGTGGAGGAGTCTTTACAAACATTTACGCAAGGTAAAGACTCCACCATCTATTCTAATCCTCTGCGCCTTTTCTCTTGTCAAATCAAAGGTGTAGATCACCGATCTTTTCTGAAACAAAGAAACTCACACAGAGGAAACCCTCGGATCATGATATCGCTTCTACTCTTATTCTTTCTGTGATTCGGTACTTAAGCTACATTTGAGGCCATTTTAAATATGGGAAAAACCAGAAATCTCTTGCTGCCATGTTCCCTAAATCTTGACCAAGAAGGCATTAAAACACCCCAAAGCCAAAGGCAAAGCCAAGAAGTCTGCAAGAAAACTTTCAATGGACAAAGCGGATAGGGGTTGAAAAAAAAGAAAAAAATCGCCATGAGGAGCCCACCCTGCGCCTCGAGCCAGTCTGAGCTGTCCCCATTACCCATTCCTTTGGTTTTGCCTAACCCATTCATTGATGCCCGAGCTCATACACGAGCTATTGGTGGATGAAACTTTCTCCTCCAAACTGATTCGTGCTATCTTTAAGATATCTCAGAGGCTTCCTCGGCACCATCCTCACTCCATTACGAGAAAATTTACCCAAGGATGACAAAGTGGTATCGAACCTCACCACAGTCACAGAGGAACATCTTGATGTGCCAACCCTAGTTATTTTATAGACAACTGTGACTTAATCAGGATCGCGAGGACATTGGACATGCCCTAGGGATACCTTTTCAATTCAATCTGATGGACCCTTAGCTCACAGTTGCCTCTTTAGAGATATGGCTGCCCATTTGACACAGGGCATGGTGGGTTACGGGCAATCAATAGTGAGAAGAGATCTGCCCATAATATCTCTTGATGGATTCCATACTCAGAGAGTTTTTATATTCTTGGGCACACCCAAGAGAGGCGAACCCCATCTTAGAAGCCCTCTTTCACTTCTCTAAGGGCAATTCTTCAATGCCCCCATCGATCTGAAAGCAATGGCTGATGTGAGTGCCAAGGTAAAAGGAGCAGAAGATTCTTGGCCTCCTTTGGAAGACTCATTCTGACCCTCTTAAGAGCCAAGTTTGACATTGATAGGGAAGAGCCCTTTGTGGGGTACTCCTCCTCACAACTTTGGCAAAGCACGGACCACAAGTCAGGCCATGTTAAGAAGAATGAGGGAAGTAGGAGAATCTGACCCTACCCGGTTTACAAGCCCAATTACATCAATTGTCTCTTTCTTATTTTCTTATTTTCTGCTTTATATTCTATTGCAATTTTTTTTGTTATAAGCTGTCCCTAACCAGTCTGTTTTTGCTCTCCCCTATTTCAGAAAAACTTACATCCCCTCCCCCTACTCCCAATTCCCTTTTTTTTCCTTTTATTTTCTATCCAAATTTACGATGTGCTTCTTTATGCTGTCCAGATTATTGTTGTTTCTTGTCTTCCCTAATAATTGTCCACCACCTTTGAACCGGTGAGGACACTTTGTTCCCCATAGGTTTGGGGGTGTGGCGGACAAGTCTGCCTAGGGAATAGTTAACATAAGGCAGCAGAATCACCTAAGTAATTAGGAAATGTATTCATTTACTTAAGAATCATGACAACTAGAAAATTTAAAATTCCTTTGCCAAATTTAGACATTCTAAACCTTGCGATATTCTACATTTCCATGATGATTACACCATAAAAACATCGGTATCAAAACGTAGTAAGTCAAAAGGAAGAGAAAAGGTAAAGATATACTTAAAAGCTCAAGGAAAAACCATAACCGGTGAGAATTGAGCCCATATATTTTCCATCTACATTGAAGAGTGACTGAGGCAATTTTTACGATTCAAAGGATTGGTGAGGCATTAGATCCACTAGAAGTTAGGAAACTCCAAATTAAAACAAGTAACAACACTCATGAAAGCGAGGAAAAGATCAAGGCCTTCTTTGGACGACTTGAACCTATGAACCAACCAAGAAAAATCTGCCTGTTTGTACCCCATTTGAGTCAGAATCCTACAATTCTTCATCAAAAATACTCAAAAGTACTTTTTGCACCTAACCTATGGAACCAATTCAGCCTTCCCTCACTCGAGAATTCGAGGTAAAGGAGAAAGAACTGAAGATGGACCATTTACAGGCAACATCAAGAAAATGAAGAAAATACCTCAAAAAGCAGGCAATATGGTGGTGAGAAAGAAGAGACAAACAATGTGAAAAGTTGCAAGCAGAAAGGCAAAAAAGGGACCTTATGTTGAAAAATGCAAGATCAAAGAAAGAACTGATCACTGTGAATGTGAGAATCTCGAAAAGAAGAAGAAAGAAGCTAAACTCAAAAAGGTGGTGTCATGAACCATCTCCTGCACTTCACGAGTTCTCAAATTCAAACCTCTGTTCAAATTGCCTTTCCTTGAAACTTCACTCCATAAGCCATACAAACAAACCTAGATTAAAAGCCCTTGTGATCCAAAGTTGAGTGAGGCATCATGTGGAGATGAGAGGTGACCCAAGCTTTTGTGAGGAGAGGTCGATGATGCCATTGCCTAAGAATCATGCCTATGCTCATGCTTACAGATCCGTTTGGGAGATGTAAGTGCTCTTGAGCCTGAGTGAAAATGATACTCTCAACAAAAACACATGAGAGTATACCACAGGTGAGTATTTGGGTTGGAACTTGAGCACCTTAAGTATGACTTATAACCTAATTTTTATCCATAGGATGAGCTTCTTCTTGGCACATTTGTATGATTTTCTATGACCATTTCACAGATTGGAAATATTGAAACATTCATGAGGTTTATAAATGTTTAAATTCACTGTGCAAACAATAATCAAATTTTCTGTTTCATCATTGATTCAAGAGTAACTAACCTGCTCCTTGATTGCTCATTTGATAATATTGCACCGATGTTAAGCTGTTTCATGGAGAAGTTTGTGGGTACCTTCTTTGAAAACCCTCGGAGACTTCACTCCTCCTCTAGGGATCACCTAGGGGTTTAAAAGGCTTGTTGCATATGCTAAATGCACTGTGCTTCCTACAAAAGTGGCTCTTTACTTTGTTTTTATGTTTCTTTGCTCGGGGACTAGCAAAGCTTAGGTTTGGGGTGTGATAAGTAGTGAAAAATACTATTTTTTACCCCTAAACATGAGCCTTGAAAGACCCTTGAGAGGACTAAATAAGTGCTTTAGTGTTCATATTGCAGCTAACCAAAAGGCAGGTCCAAATCAAAACCATCCTAAAATGATCAAAAAAAGGCGACAGCATGTCAAACTCAAAGAGGAGTGAAGAAATAGCCTCAATGGCTAAAAAGGTCCTAAAAGAGCAAGAAAAGACACGAAGAAGAAGAAGGATCCATTGAAAGAAGAATGGAAGCTAAAAGTTCAATTCAAAGAACTTTGAACTTATGCGAAAGAAGAGAAGTCCTTCTTGAAAAAGACCTCCTGAAGCCAAAATGCTTTGCGAAAAGAAGAGAAGTCCTGCGAAAAGATCTCCGAAGCCAAAGTCCTTTGCGAAAAGATCTCCTGAAGCCAAAATGCTTTATGAAAAGAGATTACGGAGCCAAAATGCTTTATGAAGAGAGATTGAGCCAAACTACTTTGCGAAAAAGCCCTTAAACTATGCGAAATGGCATTACGGGATTTGTAGCTCGTCCAAGGGTATTTCAGAAACTTTGCACGCGCAATGCGTTTTAAAACCCAAGGACATTCCGGAAGATTCGAGCATGAACCAAAGGCATATTCCACCCCATGTCTATAAGCTCAAACAGATTTTTGAATTACATAATGTAATTGATGCCTCTGCTTCGATTCGATCAACCAGATCAAGCATTTCGATTGGCGTAACAGATCCGGATCCCGTGCTCGACTCCTATTGGTTGATACAGATCTATCCAATTCGATTGGTTGATACACATCCGAGTGGCTTAGGGAAAACTATAAATAGACGAACCATTTGCCCAATTTGGGTATCCAGATTTTAGAGTTTTCATCTCTGCTTTCCCCATTCCGGCCGAAAGCTCATCCGATTCCCTGTAATCCCTTCTTGTATTTTACCTTTGAGAGCCATTGCAGTGATTTGTACTTCCAAGTTCGGATTCAAGATCAGAACAGGGCTCTTCGAGAAGCTCAGATCTGTAAGTCCGAGGGCTCTCTAAGAAGCCGTGCTCAGAATTGTAACGTTGGATTTTAAAAGGTTGTCAGTAATTTGTGTCTTCTCCATTGGAGTCATGTCGAGGGTTCCAATGTTCACCTTAGTGCATTAGACTTCTTTAGATTCACTCATCCGCATCCAACTTCCCTTAATTCATCATCCCCTGCAAGTAATTAGCGTTGGTAACCTAATTCAAGCAAAGATTTACAAGGATGTTCATGTTCAAATAAAGAATAGGCCATACTAGTCGATGATCTGTGACAAATCACAGCCATAAGTCTAAACCTATTCCTTAATTCGGATTTATTTCTCTTACATCTGTGCTAGTAGCCAGATGAAGATTGAATCTGCTCTGTTGAACTACAGATTCTCCATTAAAATTCAAAGGCTAAAATACATGAAGCTATTATTTCTGCATTTGTCTTATTTTAAACACCTCCACAACTCGGATCTGGATCACATAGTTAGTTCTTTTCTTTATTTGCTTTTAGTTAAACGTGACAAAACCCAACACTCTCTTTTATCTATTCTTTATTTTAGATAATTATAGAGCCAGATCTGGTAGCACAGATCTGGAGGTTTATCTCTCATTTTAGACAAACTTCTCTGTGGACGATCTTGAAATACTTACTTTTAAAACTTGCTACAATTGGCCCTGATCTTGCAGGCCAGTGTTAGCCCCAATGTGCTGATATCCCTTTCATAAGTTAACATCCATATAATTTAGCATTCTTTAATTCTTTAATTTTTTGCACACATTTTTGGCACACTTGGAGCGACAACAGCTGCTCGTTGTGAGCAAGCTTCAGATCACTAAGCTTCTGCAGCAAGGGGTATTCAATGGCTTGGCGGAGTTGGGCCATGCCATTGAGAACATCCCTCTTGATATAAGGATTGTCCCTCATGGCATGGAGGAGGGTGAAGTAGGGAGGGGTGTAGTAGGAGTGTTTGGGCAAGATTGGGAGAAATGAAGTGGAAGGAAGAGAGGGTGCTGGAGCCTGGGGGGGAAGTGGGGGTTTTAGAAATGGGTTGGGTGGTCTGGGTGGAGTGGTCAATGAATTTAGGAGGGGGTGGGAGAAGAGGGGGAATGGAAGGTATGGGTGAAAAATGAAATGAAGGAAGCGCAGCTGATGTGGATGGTTCAGCGGAGGGGAAGAAGGGTATGGTGAAGGGTTGAAATGGAAGGGAGGGGGTGCAAATTGGGATGCAAATAGGGGTGGTGGAGTGGGAAAGGTGGATGAGAATGGAATGGGGTCTGTCTGGGTAGAAGTGTTGGTGAATTGAGGGGGAGGTAGTATTAGAGGGGGTAGGGTAGGTAGAGAGGGGAAAGAGTGGTGTATGGTATGTGTGGAAGGGAAGGATGGAGGCGAGTCAATGGGGGGCTGTGGGAACAGGGGAGGCAGAGGTGGAAGGGGTTGTGGTGGGATTGGTGGGTTTGTCAATGTGTGAAGGGTGGATTGGAGGGTGGTTATATCAGTTTGTATTTTGGCTTGGGTCTCTGTGGTGTTGGATAGTTGGGTTTGGAGGTCAGGGATAAGGGAAAGGATATGAGTAAGGGAATCAGAGGTTGGATGAGGGGGGGTAGGAGGGTAAGAAGGAATAGGTTGGAAAGGGGAAGTGGGGGCATGATGGAAAGTGGTATGGGGGAATGGGGGGGGGGTCGGGTGAATGATGTGGTGAAGGGAGAGGAGACTCAGGGAGAGGGATGTCGTGGGTGGGTAAGGTATCAAGCAAACTAGTCATGAAGGCTTCATACCCAGAGGTGGTGGCTAGGTTGAAGTCCAGGTCATGGAGAGGTGGGTCTAAGGGTTGGTCACTAAGGGGTGTGGCTGTGGGAAGGGCAGGGGTAGTGTGAGAGGTTTTCTTTTTGAGGTAGGATATCAAGGGAGGGCTGTCAGGGTGAGGATCAGGGGCTATGGTAGAGACTAGGGATGTTGATTGTGGTGGGGTGGGTGAAGGTGGAGTGGTGGCTTGGGGTCCAGCACTTTCTACCCAGGTTCGGATAATGGTTGGAGGGGGAAGGGAGAAAGGAGAGGAAGAGGAGAAGTGAAAGATGGAATGGGTGAAGAAGGGAGGGGAGAGGCCAGAGTAGTGGGTGGGGGAATTGCTGTAGAAGCAGAGGTGATAGAAGCTCGCGCCACCTTCTTTGGGGCAAGGGTTGTTGCCTTCTTTTTCGGAGCAGGGGTGGCCCTTGCCACAACAGCTTCCTCTCTCTACTCGGAGACCTCGTGAGCTTCAGTCTTCTTCTTCTTCTGGGGATCCATTAAACCACGATCCCCATTGTCTTTTAGCAAATGTGGTGGGAGTGAGGTCAGCAGATAATTCCCCCACTGGTATCTTGTATCCACCCCTTAGAAGCAGTCTGGTGATGAGTCTTCCATAGGGGAGAGTGTGGCTCTTCTTTTGCAGCCCTAAATTCACCATTGTATCCTTCATGGCCTCGAAGATCAGCCAGGCAGCATTGAATCCATGCCCCAGAGAGAAGGAATACAGAGCATCAGCAATTGGTGTCCTCCTTTCTTGCTGATGGCCGGAGCAATAGATGTTCCTCCTCAAAACTTGATCAATGAACAGCAGTTTGGGCTCCAAATCTCTTCTTCTAATGGAGTCCCCTGTGGCCTTCAAGCCTTTGGTAATGGCAAGGGCAATTGTGTCAATGGGGGCACTCACAGGGGCACCATAACCGCACTTGGGATCAAATCTGGCAGGGATGCCCAAGACTTTAGCGATCAACTCTGGGTTAAACAACATCTCAAAGTTGTCAACTAATGCAAGGAGGCCAGGCTGCCCTTGTGTGTCGGGTCTGAGCCTAAGGTGCTGGTAGAAGAGTTGCACTAACCTAG
This sequence comes from Chloranthus sessilifolius, assembly GCA_021018995.1. Lineage (NCBI taxonomy): Eukaryota > Viridiplantae > Streptophyta > Magnoliopsida > Chloranthales > Chloranthaceae > Chloranthus > Chloranthus sessilifolius. Next base: position 65,007,036 of record CM037586.1, read on the forward strand.
GGTAGGCTAGGGCAGGAATCATTTGCAGCAAGGGGAACAGACCAGCCTTGCGCAAGAACTCTATGGCAGGTGCTGACAATGGCTCTGATTCAAAAAAAGAGATGTCAAAAATGGCTTCAAGCTCTAAGGGAATGGAAAGGAGGAGCTCAGAGGGTGTAGAATAATCTGATGTTGGTGTAGCCTTCTCCGGTACCACCCCCTTCCCTTTTTGCAGAGCCGTAGAGGACTTGGCTTTCTTAGGTGTAGGCTCCACAGTGGCCTTGTCCTTGGCTCTCTTCACAGGTGCGCTTTTAGGAGCCATCCCGATTCCCTTGGTGAGTGTGGAGTTACAAATTTGAAAGGAAATACCAGGAGCTGAGTTTAACCCTAAAAGTTAGGGTTCTATTTAATGGAACACGCAAAGGATCTCCAAAGCTCTAAACAGGGGGTAACTATTAATGGGAGCTTGAAGAACAAAAATCCTGAAGTTCGAAATGAACAATGACCTGGGGATAGGGTGTGAAAGGAGAGAGGTGGAGAGGAGTGGGAGCTAGGGTTTCGCTGGTAAGAGAGGGAAGAGAAAGCAGTAAGGAAAAGCAGCGCGGGGTGGGATTGAAATATTGCGAAGCTCGACGCGCTTTAGAAACGTCCGTCTGCTGGTTGGGAATGAATGGGTCGCGAGATTAAATGCATGCAGCCCACAGTTCTTTGAAACTCGCGACAGCACAACAAAGTAATTCCTTATGAACTGCGCGAGATGGGACCAAACTCATTATTCAGAACCCCGCGATGGCTTAATCGAGGCAGAATTCACTCACCCCCCTGCCTGCTGTTTGACCCTTACCAAAGGGGTGGATTCTCTCATAGACTTACTTCCAGGGACACCCCTAGTCATTATAAAGCATTCACAATTCTTATACTCTCCAGGCGAGAAAATCACACGTCACGCAAAGCATTCAAATCATCATTCAATCACTTAAAATTATCACACAAGGGAAGTTGGTATCCAAGTAGGCATTAAAGCACTAAACTCAAATTCCAACAAGATTGCAAACTATTCCTACAATCTGTAAAGTACATAATATACAACGATGCATAGTTCTTATCATCAATTCAATGAAAGATCCCCTCCAGGTTCTGAGGATCCTTCACCAATCAAAAATTGGCCCTTGGGATTAACCACTGGTTGACTGGGCAACCTTCCCTCTTCTCTTTTGGCTAGGGTGTTCACCAGTTGTCCCATCTGCTCCTCCATCTTCTTGATGCTCTGACCATGAGAGTTTACAGTCTAAGCCAAGGAACCCAAGTTTTGCAATGAAGCCAAGACTTGGTCCTCGAAAGAAGTATTTCTTGGTTGAGAAGGAGGTAGAACCAACTGATTTTGCTGCTGATGGGGCTGCTGGTGGTGCTGGAAGGTAGACCTTGGGGCATGCCCTTGATTGAATTGTTGCTGTGGCCTTTGTGGTAAAGCCAACATCTGCTGGGGCTGCATGTAGTTATCTTGCTTCCACCTTAGATTTGGGTGGTCTCTCCATTGGTAACCAGCATTTTGGTGCTGGTATCCATATGGCTACCTGTTGTAGCCCCCAGATTATTGCTGGCCATAAGACTGAGTAGCAGCAGCATGTTCCAACATTATTTCCAAAAATTGCCCTGCAGATGGACTTTCCTCCACTGTGTGCTATGGGAACTGGCATATCAGACATGCCTCCGCCACATGAGCAGCCCTTCTGGGTTGCATCACAGTCAATAATTTATCAAACTTCATAGAGAGGTTTGCCATCTGCAGCCGTAGGTCATCGTTCCCAGACACATCATAAATTTTTCCTTTGGATCCAGCAGCAGGCCCCACCTTTGACTCAGATTCCTGATGAGTTCTTGCCAGGGATGGCTTTTGAAACACATTCTCACTAATCACCTCAAACAATTCCCATGCCTCCTCAGCAGTCTTATGCATGTAGGATCCACCACAGGAGGCATCGACCATACCTCTATTTTTCTCATCAATCCCATTGTAGAAGTTTTGTACAAGCTGCCACTCAGGGATCTTATGGTGGGGGCATTGTTTAAGCATCTCTTTAAACCTATCCCAGGACTGGTTAAAATCTTCAGTTGGGGATTGAGAAAATGAAAGAATCTCTTTCCTCAACTTGCTAGTTTTGGTCTCAGGGAAGAACTTGGTTAGGAATCTGGTCTGTAGGTCTTTCCATGAAGCAATGCTGTTGTTGGGAAGAGTGGCCAACCAGGTACTGGCACTATCCTTCAGAGAGAAGGGAAAGAGTCTGAGCCTAGTAGCCTCAGGTCCCAAACCAGTGATATTAAAAGTGGTGCACAAGGCCAAGAACTAATCAATATGCTTGTAAGGGTCTTCTTTGCTAAGCCCATGGAAAGCTGGAAACATCTGGATGATTGAAGTTTTTATCTCATAATTCCCCTGAACATCAGGGAATTGAATGCTATAAGGGGAGTTGTAGTCATCCGGAGCATTCAACTCCTTGAGGGTTCTGGGGTGTTCTTCACCCATGGTTCTTGATCTGATTTTCTGGGGCTCTCCTGTGGTGTGCCTGTCTCTTCTAAGTCTCCTCCCCCTTTCTATCTCAGGGTTTAGAGACTCTAAAGTAGGGCTGAGGGATCTCCTCCCTAGCATACAAGCACACCCACAGCAAGGAAAACTTCTTGCAGGCACATTGCAAAAGAATACTTAAACACAAACAAATTTATCTAACTATTTTACAGCTACCCAAAGAGTACATTTGAACTATCCTAGATACTGCTGGAAAATTTGTTAAAAAGAAAGATAGACAGAGCTTTAGAGTCAGAGAGTTTGCAAACAGAGGTAGCTATGCTCCGATTGCATTCCAACTATCCTTCACTGCTGCTGTACAGATCTGTAAGAAAGATTCACAACTATATCAGCATTATCAATTATTCACATGTATAAAGAATACTAAGAATACAAAAACTAAGGGCCTACTATTAGATCATCTATCCCCGGCAACGGCGCCAAAAACTTGTTGTCGACTTCGAGTGTGCTTCGCTTATTGGTTGGTGTTGAAGAATTAATTAAAAACCAAAAATAGAATAAAACAGGGAATGAATCAGCACAACTCAAAAATCCTAGACCTGCAAGATACAGGGTCCTTTGTAGCAAGTTTTGATAAGTAAGAGTTTGTCCCACAGGGAAAGGTGATCTAAGGCTCCAAGGGAGCCGTCTCTAGTAGTCCCTCGGATCTTCTCTGATTTGGCGATCCCTAAAAGGAGGGGAGTTTGAGGTCACTTATTCTAAGTATTCTAATAACTAAATTACAGAAAGGATTGAGAGGATGGATGGAATGTGGAAAAATAATTATAAAAAGGTGAGAAATATGTTTTTGGGCCAAGATCAGAGGAGTTTTTGTAACTCAGATTTAGATCTGATGTTATAGAAATCCTGTCCAGAGGCTACATTATCACCTCTGAGGAGAAAGGATCCAACCCATCTCTACTGCCATGACTCCACCCTTAGGGCTATAATCTGTCCACTTGAATGGTCACAGACTATCCCATAGGGGAGCCACTATCCAGGGATGGGTCAAAACATAACAGAAAAATCATTGTAGGCACTATTTCATCCAGGCTACCAGCTCAGGAATCCATAGGGAACCTCAACCTCTAAAGTTCCATGTGTGGAGCTAAGGCTAGAAAACCATGATAGCCCAGACACATAGAACCAGCAAGCGATTGAGTACAACCTTCGATCCAGCTGTCATTGCTTGAGAGAGGCTACAATGGTCCACCACCACAATACAATCTATAACGGATCGGATCCAACATCGATGGGATCTATACAAATATGGGGAGTGCTCAGATAATCCCTCACCGAGCTTCTACAAGCTCAGGTGAAAAGAAGAAGGATCCATCTTGGATCGGTGGATCAGAATCACCCTAAGGCTATAATCTGTCCACTTAAATGGTCACAGACTATCCCAGAGGTTATCCTCCTCACGGAGCCCAAGACAAAACAAGATTATCGCTGCTACCACCATGTTCACCAGGCTACCAGCTCAAGCTCCCATGGGGATTTCAGATCTAGTAGGTCCTGTGGTGGGGCTAAGGCTGGAAGACCATGATAGCCCAGACACACAGGTTACTTGGATCTGAGTGACCCTTAAAATCAGTCCTCCATTGCTTTAAAGCACAGCCAAGGCAATGGGGATCACAAGGCAGCAGCCTTGCACAGAGCATCTCACATATAAACAGCAATCCCACAAAGTATAAATCCTATTGCAAAACTTCCATTAATCTAACTCAAATACATATACAAGTCCAAAGAAATTGGACTATGGAGAGAAGAAAAGAAAAAGAAAAAGAAAAACTACTTACTGCTAAAAAGAAAGAGAAAAGAAAAGAAAAGCGATCTGAGATAGGTTCCCAGATACCTAAACCTAAGCTAGGCCTTGGTATATATAGCAGTGGGGTGGCGGCGCATTAGGGTTAGGAAACCCTAATTTTAACAATGCCACGTGGCCTTCTACTGATCCTTGGATGCCTCGGGGCGTGTGCACGGATATTTGAGTGTGGGAGTGCGTGCCCTAATCATTGGAAATTTCTAGAATGCCCTCTGCTAAAGGGATGGAAGTTTAGGTTCAGAGCCTCGCTAGGTAGATGTAGTTTCCCAGACTTCTCGCATGGTAGCTCATTGCTCTTCGCTAGGATGATTTGACACTGAAGCTTAAGCTATCGCGAGGTTGCCTTGGTTTGCTCTACAGGCAGTTGCACGGTAGAGAGTTGAGCTCTCGCTGGGTTGGAGTTCGCGAGGTTGAATAGAAAACACAGTCTCAAGCGTCACGAGGTTGCAATTCAAGCAGTCGCGCGGTAGATTAGTCTTCTCTGGGCAGCAGCGCGAGAACTGCGCAAGCTCTTCTCTTTACTTGGACTTCGCGAGTTGCCTCGCGAGGTTCTCTTGAGTTCTGAACTGCGCGAGGTTCTTTGTCTCACTCAATCTTTGCGAGCTTGGCTTTTCCTTCACCAGGATGCTTTCTTTCTTGAATGGCGCACGAACTATGCGAGGCGTTCTTCTCCTGAGAATTGTACCCCGCTGCGATTATGCGACAGCTGCGCGAGAAATCTTCTGAAGCTCTCTCTCCTTAGCTGTCTTAAGCGAACTTTGCGAGATTGAGAGAAGTCTGCTTTAAACTGTGCGACACTGAGCACTGTGTTCTACCCTTGGGCTTTGCGAGAGCTGCGCGAAGTTGAGTTTCTGAAGCTCCCCAGTCATTCATCTGCGCGAGAGGTTGCCTGTAAAGCCTTGGGAAGCTCAGCTGATCTGCGCGAGGCTTCAAGGTGCATTCTTGCTGAGGGGTATCTGGTGCCAAAGCAGGCTCCATAACAGGATTCTTGGCCTTATTTCACTGCTGATTATTTCCTGAACAAAACACTTAAGACGAGTTTATTAGGTGGCTAAGGGTCTAATCAAAGGTTAAGTTAAGGGGTGAAAAGTGGTACTTTTCAGGTCTTAACAATGTGACGTCTTTGGTGACTAGCCTGAGGTTGACTTGTAACTTGATAGCTCCTTTGACAAAGCGTCAAAAACCATCATATGGAAGGAGGGATAAGGATGAAGGCCTTATGTCCTGCTCAATATATTCGAGTGTGTTGAGTGTCGTTATGGGATAAATGTTAAGCCCTGTTCCTGTGTCGACCAGCGCATGGGGTACTGAGGGCCCTTTGATTATGATCGTCAAATATATAGGGGCTGAGCTTCTACATAGCGATTCTTTAGGCATATTAGCTTCAGCGAAGGTGAGTGCTGGAGGTTGAGCCATAACTGAAGCGATCTCATGCAGTTCATCTAGAGTGGTATCTTCATTCACGTGCATTTCGTCCAACATCTCTATTAACAGTCGGTAATGTTCTGACAATTTCTTGATGAGCTCAAGTATGGATATCTATGCTGGTACCTTCCCAAGGTGCCGAAGAAGGTCATATTCCAGGCCTGTTTCAAGGGTTGGCTCCTTGTCGGGCCGGTGGGCTTTGTTGACATTTGGCTGAGGTGGCTAAGATGCCAATTCTAGAGCTAGAGGTGGAGGGATTACATGAGGTGGGGGAGGTAGGTTTGCTTCCCTTTCTCTTATTATCCTTTCTAATGGCTGAGTGCCACGTTCTACTTCTCTCGGGGGAATTGGGCAGTGGATAATTGGTCCCTGATTTGAGGACCGGGCATGTTGGCCATTGGTCCTGGAGCCCTGCCGTGACTGACATTGATGAACTCGCTGCAATGCTAGTTATGAGCTGAGTGAAGTTTAAAGAAGGGATACGCAGCGGAGCTATGCCATTCCATGGCGGGAGATACTGGGTGTAGTCTTCCTCTTCCAATAAGGTGGAGATCAACGCCTCCTCCTTGTCGGGTTCTTCCTTCTGTTGACTCATCTTCGCATTTGACTGGTGTTCCACCGCAGTCTCATGTCCTTGCCTTAAAGTGTTTTAGGAGAGGCGATCCACCCATGCCGCGATTGGTCTACAGTTTGAAGGACATCGTCTTCATTCTCAGGTTCAGAGTCACATAGGGGAAGCGGTAGTGGAGTTGTCTTAGAATGTGGGGGTGTAGGGGGTTCTACGGGTCGGAGGTCAGTCCTCGAGCTCTGAACGATTAGACATGAATTCGAGTGAAGGTTGGATAGTGCAGAGGATTCGAAGGAGTATTCCAAGTGATCAATGATGAAGGATGTGGGCAAATGATGGGAGACCTTGGGAGATCACCTGGATGGGCGGGAGTTTTTGAAGGATTGACACATGTGATGAGGATAGAAGGTCAAACAGGGAATCGGCTCGAGAGTTCCACTGTGGTGATGTGAGCGACCGTCCCTTGGTTGTGATTAGACATGGAATTATTAATAATCCCTAAGTTCTGTGGGGGTTGATTGTTGTTCTAGTTGGAATTTTGGAGGGACTCCTAGCCGATCTAGTTTCAGTCATTCATGTCATAAATCATATCTCGTAAAAACCTAGCAATCTTCTAAATTATGTCCTACCTATCAATGGAAAGCGTAGAACTTGTTATAGTCAAGGTTGGTGGGCCAGGGTCGTGACCGTTATGGTGGAAATCAGATAAAATTTTGATCACTAAGAAGGCAGAATATGTTAGGGATGGTGTTAGGCAATGCGGGGGTATGTTGATATAGCTTTGAGGGTAGCTATCTAGTTTCGAGAGACATTTTGGTTATGGTAGGTATTTTGGTTAGAGTATTGGTTTTGGTTTTGGTTTTGGTACTGGTTCTGATTCTGATTGGGGTACCGTTATTGATTCTTGTTCTGGTATTGACCTTGAACTAAATTCCTCGGTTGATAATTTCCATTTCAAGAGCTTTGACCCTGGTTGGCAACCGTGTTGACCTGCTCAAAGCTAGAGGCTTTCTTATTATTTTTTGCCTTTGAGTCACTAGAAGAGGCGACTTTTGACACTATATCTAAAAGGCAGGGTCTCCTCCTTTAATATGTTGCTGGATGCGGTTAGCGCACAGGTGTAGGGCAGCGAAGTTTGGGCATTCACTTATAGTAAAGGCGCTTCGGAGAGGCTCTTTGACATTGTCTATGATGATGTCTATTGCGTCTTTTTCCTTCATCTGACTTTTGGTGCGGGCTGCAAGCTTCCTCCAGCGTGCTATGAAGTTCGTAAAATCTTTGTTAGGTTCTTGCTTTGTCATATTAGGTCGCCAAGACTAACCGCTTCTTGTATTAGGTGCTTATATTGGGCCAAAAAAGTTTCGGCCAGATCGTCGAACTTGTCGATCTTGTGAAGTGAGAGTTAGATGAACCAATCGAGGGCTTCCCCTTCTAGTGACCTATGGAAGTAATGTATCAGAAGTCCCTGATTATCACGAACGAGTTGATAGTCATTGCAGAACAATGCCAAATGTTGATTCGAGTTCCATGTTCCATTGTACTTGTTAAACTTTGGGGGCTTCAATCCTGTAGGTAGGTTGAACTCGAGATCTCGATAGAAACTATCAAATATGAATGATAAGCCAGGGTGATTTCTTTTAGCCATGTATTCGTCGAGTATTGTAGGAAGATCCACTACTTTTATCGTGGCATCTTTCTGGGTAGACTGGGGGTGAACCCTGTCTTGATGACCATCATTGAAGAGTGCGCGGGCGGCCCGTCCTAGTGGTGATGCATAGGCTGATACTGTGGTTGGCGTAGGTGGTGGCCTCTCCCCTTTTTGTCATTCTTGTTCTTCCTTGTCTTGCTTCTCTTTGACAGTTTCGTAGGTGGCGGCCAAGCGTCCGAGCAATTCTTTGGCTTCATCACTTCCTTTTTGTAATATCTAAACACTAAGCTCTACGAGTTGTTAGGAGGTGAAACTCTGTCCGATACTACTGTCTTTCTCGCTTTGGTTATTGCTCATGCTCGGAGGAGTGGGTGACATGGGGGTGAGTCGTAGGATTGTTCAGCATCGTATATAGGGTTATCGTGATATCCCCATAGTGGCGGACTACCCGTGCTGGTCAAGTTTATTTTACGTATCCTTGACATTTCTAACCTTTGGTAGATACTCATAAACCCTCGAGGAGCTCTCGAGAGGGTGAGAGTGTCTAGCGAAGCGATAAAGCGAACAAGGAATAAAACTCAACTAAACAGAAAACTAAACTAAGTAAAACTACTTTAGCAGAAAAGAGTCCTATCGCGATCACCAGCCTATTGGTATGCACTTTTTCTGGGTTCCTTTCGGTCCCCGAAATAAGTGGCCCAATTCGATCCGAGTGGACTCTGGCTAAGGGCAATGGAGTAATAAACTAAGAAATATTAAATTGTCGAAATTAAAGAGGTAAATTCTAAGTAAAAAATACTTGATTCGATGCGATCGCCACCTGCAGATATTTATCGACGTTATAACACGTCACTAATCACACTTTACGGGGTTATGGGTTAACTCCTTTGTTGAACGTCGGTCGGTCGACTCCAACATCTATTAGTTTGTTTGACTTAACTTTTTTATTCTACTTTAAGTCTGATTCCCTTGTTCTACTCTGAGTTTGACTAATTACGGGTTTCCTAGCAGTATTCTAACTTTAATTGACTGAATGTACTACTGCTACTATAACTCTAATTTTTCTAGTTTCCTAACCTTACTTTGATTTTAAGTGATTTAGTATCCTAATACTACTCTAATTCCAATTGAATTAATCTCCTAATACTACTCTAAGGCTAATTAATTTAGGCTCCTAATGCTATTCTAACTAGGAAAAACAAAGGGTTTGTGGCCCGTTATGTTAAGGAGGATCGGCCCCGTTCCTGGGTACCCTCAGTAAGCTCCCTTGGGCAAATCGGTTGGCTAAGGGTTATTTTAAAAATATTATGGATTGAAAATTGAATTTGAATTAAGAATTAAATATTTATGGATCGCAATTTAAGAATTAAGGATTAAAACTATAATTGGGGGCTATGAACTAGAAGTAAGAGATTAGGAACTAGAACTAGAAATTAAGAACTAGAACTTGAAAATAAGAACTAAGATCTAGAAATTAGAAAATTAAGAACTTGGAAGTAAGAATTAAGTCCTAAAAACTAGAAATTAAGAACTTGAAATTAAAACCTAAGATCTAGAACTAGAAATTAAGAACTAGAAAGAGATTACCTGAAGCTAAGTGCTTCCTCCTTCCAGTGCCACAGAGAGAAGAAACTCAAGCTTAAGAAAGGCTTGAGCTCGAGGGGAGAGGGTTGCCATTCAATTCTGTGTTGTGTCCCTTTTGGGGTGAGGTAAAGGGGTCTTTTTATAGGTAGCGGGCTAATTTCGTGCATGTGGGAATGTGCAGAATTGGCCGATTCTGCATAAGTGAGGTTGCGCTTAATTGAATTTCGTGCAGTGGCATATGTGCTTGATTCATTTTGAGTCAGCCTGTGAACCGGACTTCCTTGTCCTAGTGTGCCTGGGAAACGAATTCCGTGCAGTGGTGTATGCATGGGAATGAATTTTGCACAGTGACGTATGTGCGGAATTCTGAAGTTCAGGCAGTCTAAGGATTAGAGGATGGGTTCAATTGGTGACCAATTCCACATGTCTAGTGACACATGGAATTGAATTCTGTGCAATGGCATATGCGCGGGATTCGGGTCCTTGGTCGGTTTGGGGAGTAGAGCCCCAGTCCATGCCTAGACTGATTCTGCATGCTGGCTTACACATGGAATCGATTCTGCGCAAGTGTATCTATATGGGATCATGGTCTTGGGGCGGTGCACGAAAGACAACCCTTGTCCAAGTGGGACTAATTTCGTGCAACTGTGTCTGCGTGGAATTGGATTAAGCGCATATTGTATAGCGTGAAATCCAGGTCTTAGTGGTCCGCGTGAAGAGTGAACCTGGTCCATGTGGGACCAATTCCGCACATGTGGTCACATGTGGAATCGATTCCGTGCAAGTGTGTCTATGCGAAATTCAGGATTTTTTCGGGTTGAGTTGGGTCCGAGCCACAGAGCTATTGTTTCAGCCTGGGTCTCAACCATATACTATTATTTCAGTATTGGTCCCTGTATTTAAGGTTTTAAGGTCTTCGGAGAAAGTCAATCCTTTTTCGGAGATTGTGGGCAAGGTTAAAGGTTGACCGAACATGTTTGAATACTCTGAGAGGAAAAAATTGGGGTGTCTACACCCAAGGCAGAGAATTTACTGATTAGTGTAATAGTTTTTATTTTCCATCTTTAGTTTTCTAGTAGTTGATTGATGCCAAAATTTCTAGGAGATTGTAGATTAGTATAAGTCTATATTGAAGGTTTTCTAGTTTTTGATTGATGCCCAAACTCTGGAAGGCTTAGATATAGTGTAACGGTATTTTAATTTTGTAAACATCCAAGAACTGAAGGAGACTGATTGATGACCAGGATTTTGAAGTAGGAGGATTTAGATTTATTTTTCTGCACCGTAGTTTAATTAAAAAAATCATTCTTTATTCTTAAAAGGCAAATAAAAGCATTCAAAATTTTGACCTTCCTCGTGGGAACGACCTTATACTAGTGCTACAATTTCCATTGTGCGCTTGCAATAGGTTAAGACTGAGTACACTTTTAAGCGCCGACTATGTTTTTAGTGCCACTGCGGGGGTAGCGGATAAAATTTGAAAACCAATATTTGTCTTTCAAACCTCTTTTCTTTCCTATTTTTATTTTCTTTGATCATTTCTTTACCTTTTTTGTAAGTTTTATTCGAAGCAGTAGATCGAAGGTTTCAACACTTCTTCTGACAATATAAGTGAGAGGCTCACATTTATTTTCTCTCCCTATTTTCTAAAATAAAAATCAAATAAAATTAAAAATATAAATATATATAATTTTTCTGGTGTATGCATCATACTTGATCTAATAATTCTGAACTTTCTGAGTGTGATCCAGAAATTGAGAGGACTCTCTTGCGTAATTTACCATCTAGCCGATCTTCCGAATGAGAATCCTAAATAATGGCTTATGATAGCCCTATTTAGGCATATTTCAGCCCAGTTACCCTGACTGCACTCTCTTGTATAGTTATACTAGAGGTAGTGTCTGGTCAAAGTTAAGAGATCATGCTCAATACACTTCAAGCTTTACCTACTATTGATGGGCTTGATCGAGAGGATCCCTATCAACACTTGAGGGATTTTATAGAGCTTTGCACTATACTACAATTGTCAGCAACTAATGATGAAGCCTTAAATTATGACTGTTTTCCTTTTCTCTCAAGGATAGAGCGAAAGCGTGGTTAATCTCATTGCCCGCTTGAAGTATTACCAGTTGGGAAGGAGTGTAGTCCAAATTTTTGAATGAGTACTTTTCGATTGGTAAAACTAATTAGATTTGCCAAGCAATCCAAGACTTCAGGCAATTGCCTGGAGAATTATTTCATGAGGGTTGGAAATGCATGAAGGATTTATTGAGAAAATGTTCTCATCATGACATGCCAAACTGGTCTATTGCGTAAAATTTTTATCAAGGATTGACCGAGACAAAATAGTCCACGGTTGATGCCGTAAGTGGAGGAGCCTTCATGGCTCAGAATGGATAGCAGTCTTGGAATTTGTTTGAGAAACTAGCCGACAATTCAAAGCAGAAACAGGCCCTGCTTAGGTTTGATCCTGATGTAATCCGCCACACTCCTCTCACTAGGGGTGACCTTTACGTTGTCAGCAAGGACAAAGTAAAGGAGGATGACATTGATGCCAAGGTTCCAGCCTTGGAACAAAAACTTGTAATATTAATGACTACAAAACGTAACACCCCGAAAAGATCTACGACTTCTTGTTTAATTTTCCAGAGCTTAACCCATGCTATAGCCGAGTTCCCAGCTGCCCCATTATACCTGAATGCGGTGGATAAAGAACAAGTAATGGCATTCCAAAGGAGAGATTACGGGAATACATATAACCCATCGTGGAGGAACCACCCAGGATTCAATTATGGTTCCACAAGTGGGGCGCAACTAGCATCAACAGTTGCACAACCACGAAATCATCCTGGCCATGTTTTCCACTAGAGACCACAAATGCATATTGTGTAGCCACAGTATGGACCACAGAGTAATGGACCTGATGCGACTGCTGTCTAGATCCTTCGAGATTTACAACAACAGTCACATCAACATTCAAGTGGCCATTTGCCAATGCAGCCAGTTAACAATCCAAGAGGACAAGTATTTATAGGGCAAATATCCGCCTCTACTAATCAAAATTAACTTCCTCAGGGACCCGTCAAGCTACAGACTCATCCATAGCATAACTTTGTAAATTATGTAAACTATTTCTTTTTTGTCTTGAAACTTTTGTTAGGAAAATACATAATGATTCAAATCGTAGTTAGACACGATCGATTGTAATGTATATTCCGTTACATACTCTTACAAGTGAACGTATGGAATTATGAATGCTCGTAATTCTTCCAGTAAACCACACCCTGCAAGCAAATTGTAGTGATTATGATTTGACTTGCGCGAGAGTTCTAAATTACAAAGGCTGAAAAGCTAGTGTTGAACCATCGACTCTAGGTTATACATACACGTGATGACTAGTTCAGTAGGTCTCCACTAAAATTAGGGCCTACTTACACAAGAGAGAGTACCTCGGCCCCATTTTCGAACTCTCCAGCTAACTTTCCTTATTTTCCCTCCATTTTCAAAACTCCCAGTGCTTCGCCCAACCGTTTTTTTTTTTATCACTGTAAATACCTTGTGCTTTTTCCCCTTCTTCGAAACCCTCTCGACGTTTCATCATGTAGTGTAGCTCGGAGATTAGGGTTTAGATTATTAACGACTAAAGCAAGGTAACAAACCTCATTTTAAAACCAGTTGGATCCCTTTTTCGGTTTTGATTCATGAAATTGGGGATGCATGGGATGCTAACTACTTTGTTTTCATTATTTCAGGATAAAGAATAGAGCATGTCAAGATCTAAAGCAGCAAGGCGAAGAGATGAAGAAGAAGATGAAGGTAACGGTTCTGACCATTCTCCACCCCATAGGCATAATACTCGGGCTGCTGCAGTAGCCCCATTGAAAAAGAAATCTAAGATTTCTGGGGTAGTTATAGGAGAACCATCAGTGGAGAGAATGAATATAGGAGAAGAAATCGTATCCACCCCTCAAGAAGGGCATAAATGTAGATAAAGGGAAAAGGACGACATCCTCCTATAAATTGTTAGATCGGCCCCCTTCCACAATGAAACACCATATTGTCGGGGCTGAGGTTGCAGTGGATGTCACCTTTTGGGAAAATGTTGATATTAGTAGACCCGCCATTAAATATTAGAAAGATGCCGAGCTTAATTATTTTCTAGAGCTGGAGCGACACCAATTGTTAGGGAATTTTAGATACTTGCTACTAACTTTATTTGAAAACAGTGATAAGAATGTGTTAGTAAAAATAATTCAAAGGTGGATTGAAAAATACAAAATAGTAAGTCTAAAACTACATACATACCTACAAGATACAGGGCCTGTTGTCGCAATTTTTGATAAGTAAGAGTTTGTCCCACAGAGAGTATTGATCTGAAACCTCGAGGGTCATATAGTAGTCTTCAGATCTAGCTATAGATCTGGCAACTCTAAAGAGAGGGGTGTTTAAGTGTCACCATGCTATATTAAAAACTAGGAAAAGACAAGAATAAATTACAACTAAAGAAAGGAATAGAGAAGATGGTGATGGCGTGTGCCAAAATAAAATATAAAAATTATGAGAAGTAAGCAGGTTAAGCTAGAGTTACAATAGTGATGTAACTCAGATTTAGTCTGTCTCTGCAGTGTTCCTTGCTGAGACGCTATTAAAAGTCTCAACAAGGTAAAAATATCCGATTTGACCCATGCCATTTGCGGTGCTCTTAGGGCTATACTCTGTCCACTCTAACGGTCATAGGGTATCTGATAGAGTCTGTCAAACCCCATTGGTTAGAACAGACATTGCCAATCTAACCCATAGGAGTGGACTGATCATTCCCCCAGCCACTAGGCCAGATCAAGCCATGAATACTATTGCAGCACTATGTAATGCCAATGCTAGAAGCTCCCCAGATTTACGCACAGACCTGGCTGACATCTATAGGTATTCCAACCCATAAGATCCTAAGTACTTTGCTAAGGCCAACTGGTCACTAGTGCCCACAAAAAGGACCATACAGCAGGTTGAATAAGGCTTTAGATTCAGCTGGTCATTGCTATGAATGGCCTATAATGACTCAGCCTCAAGCTGTAATTACTACAAAGAGATCAGATCTAACATCTGATGTCAGCTAGGTAAAACAGAGGGGAGCCAGTTCCTGTACAAACCTCCTCACAAGGCTCTAAAAGCTCATGTACTGGGAAGAAAAATCTTTCTCAAACATGTAAATGGACATAACCTTAGGGCTATACTCTGTCCACTTGAATGGTCACAAGGTATCCCATTGGTTTGTCCATACCACAGAGGCCTGAGAAAGAGCATGAAAACTACTGCAGCCACCATGGTCCACAGGCCTTCGAGCTCCCTGGATCTCACTACATATCCAACATTGCTTTCCATGTGTCTATCAAACCAAGGGAAATCAGATGGTAAATAATAGATCTACTAGAAACTGAATGGGCTAGTCCCAAATACATGGATCCTATAGACATCTAAAGAAACTATAAGATATATAAATTTGATTAAGTATTAAAACCGCAGTTCATTAATAAAAACAAAACTTACAATGAACTGTCTCCAGGCTGCAGCCTGTACACAACTGCTCATCAAAAATCCCAATGTATAGAAAACCTATTATAAAACTGAAATAAAACTATACATAAATGCTTACCAAAGGTTTAGCTAGCAAGTGCTGGGCTAAAAGAAAAAGAAAACTAAACCCTAACCCTAAATGAACACAGGCTATTCCTGGTTCAGATCTTAGGCTATTCCTAGATTTAAAACTCTAAGTGAACCAAGCTAATCCTGGCTCGAAACCCTAGATGAACACAGGCTCTCCCTGGTTAGTTTACAAATGTAGATAACAATCCTTTATATAAGCAACCCTCGAAACCCTAATATGCATTAGCCAATCAGATTTGAGAAGGTTTGGAGTTGATTTCGTGGCCCATCTGTGGCCCTTATATTCTTTGGGAAGTGTGAGACGTTGGAATGCATGCCCTAGAAGGTGTGAAATACCTAAAATATCCTTGGGTGCTGAAATAGGCTGCTGGAATTTGTGCCTCGCGTAGATGACAGCTTCAGGTATGCATCTCGCTTAAATCTCACTGAGTTCTCACTTAGTTAAAGCTTCAGAAGTTTGATCTCGTTGAGCTGAAATGCTTCAAAAGTTAAATCTCGCTGAGTTGAAGCTTCAGAAATTAAATCTCGCTGAGTTGCAATACAGCAGGAGCTTAAATCTCGCTGAGTTGAAATACAGCATATTTCAGCAACTTAAATCTTGCTGGGCTGAAATATAACATTTTTCAGCACTGCACCTGTTCAACAGAATGCCTCAACAGCAGAACAACTCAAATAGGCATATTTTTCAGCTCTACACCACTCGCCTTCGAGTCCGCAGCCCGTGGGGGTTTAGTTGATGTACACGAGAGGTGCACCACAGCTGCTCGAGTGCGCACAACAGCTGTTCGACAAAATTCTTTCAGCCTATATGCTGCTCCAATGTGCTAAATCTCCAAGTTTTCAGCTCATGTTCTTCAATGCAGCTGCTTTGTGGATTGAATGTAGGGTGTAGTGCTGCTACTATCATGTGTCTGAAATATATATAACAACCCAATTAGATGGTGTAGCAGCACATAAAGTTCATTTTGAAAGTGCTCAAGTGCTGTTGACTTCAAGTATAGGCTGCTGCCATGGTAGCAATGCCGCTCTAGCTATGTGGCTTTAAATCCTTATCATTGCAACTCAAGAGGATGAAGGCTTTGGCTGCTCCAAAGGATTAAAGTGCTGCTTGCTAGGCTCAAAACAGCTAGGAGCTTGCCAAGTTCAAATGGAGCTTGGACAACTCGTTAGGCTCATTGGATGCAACTCGCTTAGTTCACTTTACAGCAGCTTCAGGGCACGCAGATCACATGCACCTCGCTGGGCTCAAAACATCAGCTCGCTAGGATGGAATTCAGCAGCATTCATGTTGTTCACTAGGCTCCAATGCAGCAAAAGGTCAGGTTCTAATGTGAACCTCACGAGGTGATAAATTGCAGCTTCAAATTACAGCAGCTCGCGTAGTTCAAGGCATGTGCAGGAGCAGTTTTCAACTATTGTGTCCCACATACACACTGCTACATTACAGCAGTTCTCCTTAATTCCTTGCAGCAACTCTCCTCTCTACTTGGGCTTCACCTCATACCCTCAACAGGCCTTCTAGGGTCCCGAAGCATGACAAAATTGTCCCGATGGTGTGAACTACCATGGTGCATTCCCAATAAATTCTTTAGCTCCACAACTTAGCATAAAAATCCTCCTTCTTGGCTTGAAATATGATGGATTGCATCATTAAGCTACAAATTCTTGTTATCTACAACACACACATAAAACACTTTATTAGTCCACTCAGAGGTTCATCAAAGGTCAGGTTAAGGGGTGAAAAGTGGTACTTTTCAAAGCTTAACACCAATCTATCCTAGACTGGTGAAGCTGTTTTATAAAAGAATGACCAACAATAGCAGCAAGGGTCAATTCCCAATGCTCTCCATGATCGTAGATGGTCTGACTATTTAGTTGACAAGGAACATGATTCCTTGTGTTCTGAATGTAGCCTTAGAGAGACCAGAGTTGTTCACTGATAACCCGAAAGCCAATTTATTAAGATTACCACCTCCTAGTCTCCCAGATTTTGTAGACATGGCTGCAATATTGTTGGGCAAACCACCGAAGGACAAGTTAAAATTTATGAGAAAAGATCTGGAAAATAGTAGCTTGTCACTCCATTTCTTGGATGTCTTGATCTACAAGACCATCCATCCTACTTGTCATGGAATAGAGGGAAGGTTCCTTTTTGTCAAAGCGTTGTATTTGATTGCTAATCGAGTTTAGTTCGATGTACCCTCTTACCTCTTAGAGGTAATGTATGTTGTTAGAGAAAAGTTGAATAAATCAAAGTATGAGAAGTACAAGCTAGACCTTCCTTTTGGGGGTCTCATCACCAACATTCTTATGAATTTGGAATATTAGTTGGAACCAAATGAAAAAGTGCTCAAAAAGAGGTGAAGATCTTATAGTTGTAGCCTACAAAAGGATTTTGAATCCATCAAATAGAAAGAAGATGGCTATCGCTCTTTCTACAGGTAGAACATCTTCTGTTCCTCTCCCGATCAACGAAGTTGTTGCTGAAGGCTAGGAAACACCTGGCATAGAAAATGATAATGATACTACTGCTCCCTTAGAGCCAGGGGTAAATGAAGGAGTGAGTACTTCTACTCATTCACAAGAAGAGCAGAGGCCCAGTTCTCCAACTGGTCTCTCACCGGTTGAGCCAGAGATGGTAATTGTGTCAGAATCCGCACAAGAGCACAACAATCTCTATGACACAACCTTGAGCTCACCAATAGGGCCTGCCATGCCCTCCTTACACAGGGCAGACACACTACCAGTTACTTCTAAAGCTGATCCTATGAGCCCAATTGTCTCTGAAGCAGAGGAAATTCTCCCTCGACCTATTGAACAACATATCCCTGAAGTGACTACTTCTAACCCGCTTCCTATTTTTACTGAGTCTACTCCTCCACTCATGATTACATCAATTACAAAGCAGATTCCTAGCGCAGAAGCATGGACTTGTGAAACCACAAGAAGAGGTTTCATAGAGCTTTTGAATGAAGAAATATTTGCACCTCCTACAATCATTGCTACAAAAGCCCCGACATGTTCAGGAATACATATTGAATGGGAAAAGAGTGATAGAAGTAGAAAAATGGCAAAATAAAAATGCTCCACAGCTGATGCCCGTACCAGAGATGGTTAGAAGAATGATCGAAGAGGTTAATAGAGTGAAAAATAGAGTCTTCGAGGTCCTACCTACAGTCAGGGAAAGGGAAAAAATAGTAGGCAACCTTAGGCAAAGGGCCATAAGGGACTTCCAAGCACATTGGGAGGTCGAGACAGCCAAGAAGGTCCAAGAAGCAATTGTTTCCTTATTGTGTATATATAAAAATAAAAAAAAATTCGTTATAAGCTTTATTCTTAAATTTTTAGGTTTATTAGTTTTTATTTGTTTCTATCTGTTAACCATCACATGTGAGTTACAATTAGAAAAAATATTATGATTCCAAAAGCAGAACCATCATCTTAGCTAAAGTTTAAATGTAAAAAATAGAAGCAGTAACGATTCATGTTCAGTCCATTTGTACATTGTATCAAAATTGAATGCTTGAAATTATACGTGGCTTTAAACTATAATATTTAGATTATAGTTTCAAAATTATATAACTAATGAGCATTTGGACTTATTTCCTTTCTTTTTGAGAGAGGTTGCTACCCATTTGAATTCTAATTTCTTGAACTTCTTGACTGTGTTCCAATGAAATCTCAGATTGCTGTTAAATTGAATCAATTATTCTATGATTATGTTGAAGTTTTTCTAGAACTGTTTAGTATATGCATCAAAGCAATATGACATTCCTGCTAGTAAATTGTGAAAATGATTTAAGGCTATCCTTTGATTCGTTTGAGCCAAAATGCCAAAATCCCAAAAATTAATTTACCTCTTGAACCCATATTAGAGCCTAAACCGAATTTCTTTGTACCAAAAATCTTATAAACCCTTAACTATATGTACTAGCCAAAGCTTTCAGTCATTTTATCCTTGTAATTCTGAGAATTTAAAACAAAGGGAGAAATAGAAGAGTGGAAGGAGTATGCAAGTGCAGAAAAGGGAATGCTGAAAAAGGGTACAATTGAGAAAGAAAGAAAATTTTGAAAAAGAAAAAGAAAAAAATATGGGGAGAAAAGTAAAGAGAAAGAGAATCGAACTTACGAATCGACAAAAAAGAAGCAAAAAGCTTCCAAAATGAAAAAAATATTCAAGAGGGATTTTGAAAAAGAAACTGAAAGAAAAGGGGATTTACTGAAGAAAAAAATATATATGGGAAGAAGTTATCCAACTTTCTGGATACTTACTAAATTATAAAAAAAAAAAAAAAAAAGAAGAAGAAGATAGGTGAGAGATAAGCTGAATTCTCAGAACATTTGAATCATTTTACCTTTCTTTGGAACCTTTTAACCAAAAGCCGCCTCACAAGCGAAACAAATACTTTCTGATTTATCATTTACAATAGCATGAGCCTAGTAGAGATGTGTAATAAATTCTATGGAAAATTAGGATGCATATGAAATAGAATTGATTATCTATTCCATGAGATTTATCTTTTTATCATTTATCCTTTGAATTATTCATCATATATATATCATATTCACAGAACCCAATAATTTCGATATCTTTATGAGAGTATACCAATAGTGAGAATTTGGATGAAAATATTTTCTAAATCTGCAATTTAGAAAAATCTATAATGAATGAATTCTTCATTGATATACACAAACTCCACGCTTAATATGAATTGAAATTATTGAGTTTTTGATCAAGGGTAACTGCTAGGATGGGAAATCATGGCTGCCAAAATCTTATTTTTGAAAATTAGAATAACCATGTGATGTTTGACTGATTAGTGTACCAATAGTAGGTTAGAATTTTAAAGTTTTGTTAACTCTTTTTGAATTTTTATTTTTTTTTGAAAAATTTAAAAATATTTTAAAGTTTATAGGTAACTTCACTGAAAACCTTCAGGAGACTATAACTCCTCCACTAGGGATCACCTAGGGGTTTAAAGGCTTGTTGCATCTGCTAAATACAATACGGAAGTGGCATTTAAATTTTTAGCTTAGTTTATATTTCCTTATTTTCTAGGGACTAGAAAAACTTATGTTTGGGGGTGTGATTAGTCAAATAATTTACCATTTTATCACCCCTAACTTAGTGATGCTAGACCACCCTAGTTTGCTACTAAAGAGATGTTAATGTGGAGATATGTAGAACAGGCAATAGAAAAGTACCAAAATGTTAATTTTTGCCAAAATGAACTCAAAAAGCAGTAAGAATCATGATCGTACATACTTACGATCCCAATCTTGTTTGATGCTAGTTTGTAAGCTAAAAAAAAATAGCTTACGATACAATCATAATTTCAAAGGAACGTAGCCAAAAGAAGAAAAAGAAGGAATCGTAAATTACGATCCTACAACAAAGATGCTCAAGACTGGTTTAGCACGCAGGAAAGAGACGATTGTTCGAAGAGCAAGGATACAATTAAAGTTGATGAAATACAACCATATTTATGATTGCATAGAATTAAAGCTCGCACCTGCTGATCACGTGAAGTCATGCATAGAATTAGAAGATCTCTTAAATTAGATGTTTACTACCTCACAGATCTGAGAAGATTGGCGAAAGAATTTTTGAAGATCTCTGCTGCTAAAATCAAGGAGAAGAGTCCTACGCGCATCTGTTAACTAAAGCAAGGAAGATTAGAACTAGAAGTTTTGTTATTTTAGAAATCTTTTGTAGTTTACTTTTATTAGAACTCGAAGAATGTAAACCGACCCCTTATGATCTATAAATAAGAGGGCCTGATACTTAAAATTCTTTATCAAAGGAATTCTCAGCATCAATTGATGATTGAGGTTGAGTTTCCTGAAGATCAACTTAGCATAATTTAGTTTAGAGTAGTTTAGATATCCAAGATTTCTCAAGAGCAATTGATGGCTGTGATCGGGAGATGGAAGATTAGAGTAGAGTATCCGTAGTTTCTCAGGAGCAATTGATGCCTATGACTGAGAGATGAAAGATCTTTTTATTTACTTTCTAGTTTAGATTTATTGCTTTCTTTTACTGCTTTGTTAACATCTAAAAGTTCTTGATTTTAAATGACACCTAAGATTGAGAATTTGTAGATTAGTGTAACAATTTTTATTTTCCATCTTTAGTTTTCTAGTATTTGATTGACGCCCAAATTTCTAGGAGATTATAGATTAGTAGCAATCTATATTGAAGGTTTTCTAGTTTTTGATTGATGCCCAAACTCTGGAAGTCTTAGATATAGTGTAACAGTATTTTAATTTTTTAAATATTCGAGAACTGAAGGAGACTGATTAACGACCAGGATCTTGAAGTAGGAGGATTTAGATTTATTTTTTTGCACCATAGTTTAATTAAAACAACCATTATTTATTTTTTAAAGGCAAATAAAACCATTCAAACTTTTGACCTTCCTCATGGGAACGCCCTTATACTAGTGCTACAATTTCCGTTGTGCACTTGCAATAGGTTAAGATTAAGTACACTTTTAAGTGCTGACAACCCAATGGTCGAGATGACAGTCCTACGTTCAAATTAAGACATAAGTGAATTAGTCAGTAGCACTTTGAAGTAGACGCGCTAGCGCTTCATAGATAAAGCACTGATGCTATCACCTAAAGGCGATGACGCTTCAACAACGATGCGTTGACACTTCAAAATAGATTTTAAAAGTTGAATGGAGGGAATATACTTACACATTCTCTCTGTTGGGCTTTTCCCAAATAACATTCATGTAGGCCTGAGGTGATGCATCGCTGGCCAGGGCCCCCACCGGTTTGGCCTTCTTTTTGCAGGATTGGGAGACTAGCTCTCCCTTTCTTATAGAGAGAGTTTGTGAGGGAGGAATTTGAGGCCTTTAACCTGGTTCCTCTCACTTCTCCTGAAGAGGACTGGGACTTCGTTTTCCTCTTTTTCTTCTTGCATCGAAGACCTACCCTTGGTGCACGGTTGCGTAAGAGGCATCTCAGGATAATCATCATGAGACGCAGTAGGCGGCCATGGTGGTGGTAGAGGCAAAGATTGTGTTTGGGGATGGGGTTTCTCCTTTGTAGGAGGTTGAGTTTTGGACATAGGTGGAGGCAAGACTTTCGATTGGGTAAGGGCTTCGGGGTTTGGAGGGAGTAGGAGGATGGGGTTTGGGTGGGGCTAGGGTTGATTCTATGGTTTTGGTTGGGAGTTTGATTGTGGCTGTGGAGGTGGTTGTGGTTGGGGCTAGGGTTGATGCTATGGTTTTGGTTGGGAGTTCGATTGTGGTTGTGGTTGGGGTTAATGCTATGGTTCTGGTTGGGAGTTCGATTGTGGTTGTGGTGTTGTGGTTGGGGTTGGGATTGAGGCTAAGGTTGTCATGGTGGTTGAGGTGGTGGCTGAAGCTGTGGTTGTGGGTGGGATTGGGGCTCGAGGCAGTCACTTCCTTCAGGCAGGCGATGCACATCGCCCCACGCACCCTAGTGCACTTCCGACCACACTACGGGCCTGCAATATGAGAAGAATATTAATTAATGTTTAATCAATAATTAACATGTAGAAGCATTTACGCTTCATATATGAAGCGTTAACGCGTCATAGTCAATGCGTCGTCGCTTCATAGAGATACGTTATCGCTTCATGCATGTAGAAGCGTCAATGCCTCGTGTAGGATCGCCAGAGCCTATTATGGAGGTATCATGTGAAGGTGTTGGCACCTCAACTTGCCCATCATGTGAAAGCATTCGTACTTCATATATGAAGCGTTGATGCATCATGTGAAGGCGTTGGCGCTTCACATTCGAAGTGTCGATGCTTCGTCGTTGGATTTCCTCAATTTCAGTATTTCTCCACCATAGTTTAGAAGCAAACCTTGGATAATTTACTCAAAATCTCCTTCAGAGACGCCTTCTCATTCTGGAAGAGGGCGAACTGATTCTTAATATAACTCTGTTCCTTCAAGATCATGGCGATCTGACCCTTCAGCTGCTGGTTCTCGTGTTCCAGTTGGAGAACCTTTATATTGAGGTCCTCGAAGCCTTTGCTCCACTCCCTGGTTGACCTCTCATAGTCTGCAATTTTTGAATCGGCAGACTGCTTCTATTTCATCAATCGGCTATTTCACAGGCTTTTAGGCTTTGGGTTCTTCTTCTTCTTCTTCCTCTTCCTCCTCTACCTCTTCCTCGTCTGACACGCTAATAATGTCAATATCAATTTTCTTCCTCCATACAGTAATGGGAGGGACCAGTTATTCTTCACCCACTTTTGTAGGTCTCTACCCTATTCCCAATATGGCTTCTACCATAGGCAGGGTCCTCTCATAGTGTGTTGCTCCAGTTCTCGGATGCGGACGGCCTAGAAGAGATATATATTCCACATTATTTTCGACTAATAAATAATTTAGAAAAATGCAACCGCTTCCTGTTGTATTGCCTACCTTGTAATTATTAAGATATTAAAAATAGCACACTAAACGAAAAATCACAGTAAAATGGAACCAAGGTAAATAAACCAGCCTGTAAGAATCAAGGCTATTGCAACAAGTTTTAAAGAGGTAAGTAGGGGTATGTCCACAGGGAAATGTGTTTCAAAATATAGTAAATCTCCAAATCTATAATAAATTTGGTACTCTAACCTATGCTAATTTAAAACAAAGCAAGAAAGGAAAGAGGAGGGGTTTTTGGGGTTGCCACTTTACTAAAACTAAAGAAAATTAAATCTAAATGCTAATGATCTAGAAATGAGTAGAAAACATATTTGAAGCAATAGAGAAAAAGTTTTGGGGAATTAAAAATGTGGAGAATAGCAGCTTGGGATTTTGGTCTCATTGAAAATTGATTGGTTCAGTAGCAATGCAGGGGATTGCTTTGCAGCTATCCTTCATCTGGCTACAAACACAGATAGAAGGTAGAAAAATCTAATCTAAACCAGAGAATTGAATTGATCTTAAGGCTATGATCTGTCCACTTCAATGGTCACAGATCATCCAATAGATTTCCTCTAATCTAAAGGCTCCAATTAGAATAGGATAATCACCACAGATGCTATGGATGCAAGGTTACAAGCTCAGGCATCCACAGGAATATTAAATCTAGGGAAATCAAATGGCAATCAAGAGATATAAAGGTTAAATGAATGGGAAATTCCCAAATACATAAATCCGATTGAGCATCTAATGGAACCACAAGACCTATAAATTTAAATGAGCTTTTAAACCAACAATTTATTGATTCAGCACAACTTACAATACATTGTTCTCCGATCTGTAGTTTGTGCATCATCCAATCCTCATACAAAGCTCTCAAACCTCTCAATTTACAGATCTACCTCACCCTAGCTACTACACGTATTTAGCCAATCATGGTTGGGCTAAAGAGAGAATGAGGAAAAGGGAAGAATGATGGAATTTTAGAGGGAAAAGGAGCTCAAAATTAATTTCTGGACTCTCTCAATTTTTTTATTGTTCTTCTGTAAAGCTTTTCTTCTATTTATACTCTTCTCCTCTGTCTCAAATCTATTTCAGCTAATCAGAGCTCAAGGGAATAATTCTATTATTTTGGGCTACTGATGTGGCTAATTTTATTTCTAGAATCTCCCACCAATTGGTTTGAATTGGACAAGTACACGTAGGGGAGTTAGAGAGGTTCACATTCGTGCCCATTTGCGTTCCAAAAATACCCTCAAGGGTTGCTAGCATGCCTCAAGCCTTGTGCACAGAGCACTGAAGTGAGCTGCATTCTCTGCTGGAACTGAGTAGTTCTAGAATTGTGCTTCGAGAGGTTTAGAGAACCTCTTGACAGGTTCTGAATGTAATTGTTACTCCATTTGATAGGTTGAGTATAGCCTTCGATAGGTTCTTTTAAACTGCTTGACAGGATGGGTTCACTGCTTAACTACTGCACTAGCTTCAACCATCCTCTCGATAGGATGATGCAACCTCGCGATATCCAATACATCCCAAGGTAAGTCTTCGACAGGATCTTTCCTTCTGTTTGACAAGTTGGAAGTATTTCTCGATAGGCTGAAAGCAACCTCGCAAGATTCAAACTAGGTTGGCTAAGACTATTCGATAAGTTCAAGGAACCTCTCGACAAGTATAGTTTTGGCCTTCTACACTTCGCGAGGATGACTGCTTCAGGTGACCTCTCAACAGGATCTTCAGCACTATTCGACAGGTTCTTCTACTGCAGTCTAAACCATTCGATAGGTTCTGTAAACTTCTCGATAACATCATTTCAACTTTTTAGAACCTCTCGACAAGTTGAACTAACCTCTCGACCTCTTCCATTCAGCACCCAGACTTCTCGATAGGTTGAAATAACCTTTCGATAGCTAATGTTCTTTGCATGCCATTAAGCAGGTCCGAGCCTATGATAAGTTCCTTAAGACTTGTGCACTCAAAGAGAAAATCTAGGATCCATTTGTCTAAGAAAGTTTTTGTAGCTGAAAAAGTAAAATCTTTTTTGTCCATAGATACACCAACTAAGCTTCAAGACCCAGGGATACCTACCATCCCCTACATCATAGGTGACCACACCATAGGAAGAACTCTCTTGGATTTGGGAGTTAGTGTCAACCTGCTTTCATACTCAGTGCATGAGAAGCTAGGTTTGGGGGAGCTAAATCCCACACTTGTGATCTTACAATTGACTGACAGGTCTGAGAGAAGCCTATGGGCATTGTGAAAGATGTGCTGGTGGGAGTAGATAAATTTTTCTACCCAACTGATTTTTTGGTGTTAGACATGGAGCCTATCAAGTGCAGCACTCCAATACCTGTCATTTTGGGCAGGCCATTTTTAGCCATTGCCAATGTTTATATTCACTATAGGTCTGGAGTGATGGAAGTCACTTTTGGAAATATGAAAGTTAGGCCTAATGTGTACAATGCTGCCAAACAGCCTCAATTTGACAATAAGGATTGTTTTGTAGTAGATGTCATAGATGAATTGGTGGAAGCGACCTTACCTAGACTGCTAGAATTGGATAAGGTGTTAGATGATTTTGAGGAAGTGCGGACT
Organism: Chloranthus sessilifolius; assembly: GCA_021018995.1. Taxonomy (NCBI): domain Eukaryota; kingdom Viridiplantae; phylum Streptophyta; class Magnoliopsida; order Chloranthales; family Chloranthaceae; genus Chloranthus; species Chloranthus sessilifolius. The sequence continues at coordinate 65,033,280 of CM037586.1, forward strand.
GAGGTTGTTGAGAAGGAGGCCCCCACTCTAGTTGCTGAAGAAATGAACACACTGGATTCTTCAATGGGCCTAGTGCAGCACTCTACATGGAGACCTACCTTGCTGCCCCTCCCTCAACCCTCCAAGGCACCTTTGCTGCCTTCTGTGGAAAGTCCACCAGATCTAGAGCTGAAGCAGCTCCCAAATTCTTTGAAATATGTACTCCTGGGGCAGAATGAAAAACTGCCAGTAATTATATCCTCCTCTCTCACTGAGGGGCAGGAGGAGGAATTACTTTGTGTCCTTAGGAAGCATAAGAAAGCCATTGGATGGACAATTACTGATTTGGGAGGAATTGATCCATCTGTTTGCATGCACAAAATTCACTTGGACGAGGGTTCCAAGCCCTCTAGGGGAATACAGAGAAATCTGAACCCTTATATGCGGGAAGTAGTTATGGAAGAAATTATCAGATTGCTAGATGTTGGAGTCATTTACCCTATTTCTGATTCTAAGTGGGTATCACCTATCCAGGAGGTCCCCAAGAAATTTGGCATCACAGTAACACCAAATGAGTCTAGAGAGTTGATGCCAACTAGAGAGAACATTTGTTGGAGAGTTTGCATAGATTACAGGAAATTGAACTCTAAGACCAGAAAGGACCACTTCCCTTTGCCTTTTATTAATCAGATTTTGGATAAGTTGGTAGGTAGAGCCTATTACTGCTTTCTTGATGGATATTCTGGTTATAACCAGATACTAATGTATCCTCAAGACCAAGAAAAGACTACTTTCGCCTATTCATTTGGCACCTTTGCCTATAAAAGGATGTCATTTGGACTGTGCAATGGTCCTGCCAATTTTCAAAGGTTCATGTATGCCATTTTTATGATATGATTGATAAGTTTTTGGAAATCCTCATGGATGACTTTTTAGTCTATGGGGAGGATTTTAGTCAATGTTTGCATCACCTCTATCTTGCGCTTCAAAGGTGTGAGGAAATCAACTTGGTTTTGAGCTGGGAAAAGAGCCACTTTATGGTCACCTAAAGAATTATGCTTGGTCATGTGCTATCCCAGAAGGGCATAGAGGTTGACAAGGCAAAGATTGACCTGATTTCACATCTGCCCCCACCAAAAACATCAAACAAGTTAGATCATTTTTAGGACATGCTGGTTTTTATAGAAGGTTCATTAAAAATTTCAGCAAGATCTCCAAACCATTGTGCCACTTGCTTTGTCAAGATATGCCATTTGTGTTTGATGCTGAATGCGTGAGGGAATTTGAAATATTAAAAAAATATTTGACCTCTACCCCAGTGATCAAGGCCTAAGATTATACTCTACCCTTTGATATGATGTGTGATGCGTCTGATTTTACTATTGGAGTTGTTTTAGGATAGAGAAGAGAGAAACCGCCCTGTGTAGTTTACTATGACAGCAAAACAATGACAGAAGCTCAACTGAATTATACAACCACTGAGAAAGAGCTTCTGGCTATAGTTTCTACTTTGGATAAGTTTAGACCTTATTTACTAGGGTCTAAAATTATAATTTTTACTGACCACTCTGCCCTGAAATACTTGCTGGCAAAGAAAGATACAAAACCTAGGCTGATTCGATGGATCTTACTCCTACAAGAGTTTGATCTCGAGATCAAGGACAAGAAAAGGGTAGAGCATGTGGTAGTTGATCACTTATCCTGGATTGTGATTGAAGAAAGTGCTGTAAAATCACTTAAGGACTCATTCTCTAATGAGCAATTGTTTGCCATCAAGTCAAGTTTGCCCTGGTTTGCAAATATTATAAATTACCTTGCTGTGGGTAGGATCCCTTCTCACTGGTCCAAGATGGACAAATACTTGTTCTTTTCACAAGTTAAGTAATTTTTTTGGGAGGATCCTTACCTCTATAAATATTTTGCAGACCAGGTGATCAGAAAGTGTGTCCCCGATAGTGAAGTTCATAGTATTCTGACCATGTGCCATGAAAATGCCTGTGGGGGTCACTTTGGAGGAAAAAAGACAACAACTAAGGTGCTGCAGTGTAGTTTCTATTGGCCATCCTTGTTCAAGGATGCTTTTGAGCACTGCAAATCCTGCATGAGATGTTAAAGGATGGGTGGCATATCAAAAAGGGATTCAATGCCATTGCAACCCATCCTTGTTGTTAAGCTATTTGATGTCTGAGGGATAGATTTTATGGGTCTTTTCCCTCCTTCAATGGGCTTTAATTTCATCCATGTGGCTGTTGACTATGTTTTCAAATGGGTGGAAGCTATTGCCATAGGGATAAATGATCACAGAGTTGTCCTAAGGTTTGTAAAAGAAAATATCTTCTCTAGATTTGGCACCCTCAGAGCCATCATCAGTGATGGGGGGAGCCATTTCTGTAACAGGCACTTTGAGAGCTTGGTCAAAAAGTATTATGTTACTCATATAATTGCTACTCCATACCACCCACTGACCAGTGGGCAGGTGGAGATTTCTAATGAAGAAATCAAGCACATTCTGGAGAAAATAGTCAGGACAGACAGGAAGGATTGGCCCTTGAAATTGACTGATGCATTGTGGGCCCATAGGACAACCTATAAGACTCCTATAAGGATGTCCCCATTCAGACTGATTTATGGCAAAGCTTGTCATCTCCCAGTGGAGTTAGAGCACAGGGCCTATTGGGCCATTAAAAGTTTATACATGGATCTAACTTCTACTGGTTTGAACAGAAAGCTGCAACTGTCTGAGCTAGAAGAACTTAGGCTAGATGCCTATTCAAATTCTGGAAATTACAAGGAGAAAGCCAAGGCCTTCTTTGACAAGAACCTTCTTAGGAAGGACTTCGCTGATGGAGCTAAGGTATGGCTTTTCAATTTTAAGTTGAAGTTTTTTCTATGAAAGTTAAGATCCAGATGGGATGAGCCATTTACTGTCATTCATGCATTCCCATCTGGTGCTGTCGAGATCATGGACCCTACTTTTGGAAGGGTCATGAAAATCAATGGTCAAAGGCTCAAACTTTGTGTTGAGAATATTGTGGAGCCCTCTGAAACTATTAACTTTCAAGAACCTCCCACTGATGTGTGATCTCCAACCTTGTACCATGTGTACCATAACTATGCTTGTGTTCTTAGGGTATGTTTTTCATGAATCTTGTCGTGTGCAACTGTTGATGTGCTATTGAGTGTGAATGAGTCTATTTAGCATTAGGAATCATTAAACTTTAAAGGGCACTTCTCAAAAAGAGGATCCATGTTGCTAAAGTTTCTCAGTATTATACTCGAACGTAAAGTTTCTCATAATTAGGATGTAGTGGATATTAGGGTCCTTGAAATCCGTGAATTTGATTTATACAACTTAGTGAAATGTCATCTATTCCCTCCTTTATAAACCTTGTTTTAAACCCTTTTCACTTGCTTTTTAACATGCGATAGAGACCCAAAGAGGGGCATCGACTTCTCTCGCGGGTGTTCCATCGACTTCTCCGGCTGGTGTTCCGGCGAGTGCCGAGGTTCCAGGAAGAATTACCTCAAGGTATTCATTTTTTTCTAGCTCCATTCTATTCGATTCATCAAATCAAACCCTATTGTCTACTGATCTGCAACGAATAACCTTGGGTCGAAAATCCTAACGGTGGAATCTTTTCTCTCACAGACATCTTTTTTTGCATCGATCTTGTAAGTATTTTTGTTAGAGGTGCTAAGCATGATTTTTTTTTTTGCTGATAGTATTTTGTTTTAATGTATGGTGTAGTGTTGTGTATATGGTCTCTACATGTTCAATAAAATGCCTAGCAGAAATGTTATTTTTTTGTTTTCCATTTTCAATTTACATCTTCATTTAAAACATTCTAAAAAATAGCTACCATTTTCTCTGTAGCTCTTTATTTTATTTTTTTTTCATTTATTTATTTATTGTTATTACCAATTAATAAACAATATCTTTTCATTGAAGAAGTAAGCAAAATCTAATTCTCAAAAAATGAGAACTACAATGCTCTCACAAATCTTACTCTCTTCTCCATTTGAAGGTTCGTCATTGCCACCACCTCAAAACTGGCAAAGAAAGAGAAAGATTGCCTAAAACTATTCGAATAGAAAATAGGCACAGTGAAGGCTCTTTCTAGCTTGCATTGGAATCTCCAAATTTCTTTTTTATAAAACATAAAATCTGAGGTGATCGCCCATTTGGCCAAGTTGTCTGCCACACAATTCCCTTCCCTGTATGTACATTTGCAATGCAACACAATTCCCTTCCTTGTATGTACATTTGCAATGCAATTTCATCTTTTGGGTAAGATAAATCTGTTATTTCTCCGAGCTAATTGATGACATTCCATGGTATCTTACCTCTGTTGATGGTGGACGAAAGCAATTCGAGTCCAAGCATTTAAACTTAATTGATTAATGAAATAATATCAAGATGTAATTGCTTTGTGTAAAACAAATATGCCAAGCCTATCTTTTAGAGCTGTCAGTAGGCATGGTCAAGTCGGGTTGGGTCGGGCCAATATTTAGGCTGCCCAGCACTTTGGGCACTTGACCTAACCTGACTCAATATGTGCACCCAGACATGACCTGACCCGAAAAACTGGTAAGTCGGGAAATCCCCCAAAATCCTTTATACACTGTAAAAAATATCGGGTCGAGCATGTGAATCCTGAAAATTCCCTAAACTCTTTATACCCTTTATGCATAGAACTTTATGATCATCTCTGGTTTTACTCTGTTTTATGGATAATGTGTGGGTGGGACCTAATATTGGGACTAACCATGATAATTTTTTTATTTGTAGATCCTTTTTTCTTTGTTTTGTTGTTTTTTAAATCATGATGGGTTCGTTGTAAGTACTGATGCAAATGGGTCATGTCTTGTCTGTGAAGGTGTAGATCTTAACCTGACCCATTTAGTAAGCATGTCCAGATTTTGACCTGCATTCACCCATATATTAATAAGTGGAGCCCATGTCTAGGTTGGGTCAGGATTTTTAGCTACCTTTGATCTGAGGAGGTCTAAGGGTCAGGTTTACGTCTAGGAACAAATGCAACCTATTTAGAGGCCGGGCACAGCCGAGATAACCTCTTATAAACAAGCGGTTCTCGGGCTAGGCCCTATTGAAAAATCATAAATATATAAGCCTAAGCCCAGCACATTACCACCCATAAACATATGAATGGTGAAATGGATGCATGTGGCGCGAGTAGCATGTAGCGAGGAAATGGAGAATGAGTGAAGTGGAGACGGTGGATGCTGATCTCTATGCCCTCTACGGCTCGCCCAAAAATGTTGATTGCTTGCAAGTGCAAAGTGCACAAAAATAGTTGGATGCATTGGAGACGAGAATCGAGTGCCTTGAGGATGGATTGGAGTACATATTTAGGCGTATGATCAAAACCAGAGTCTCTCTTCTCAACCTCCTTAGCCATTAGAAAGCAGATCTTTGTAGCATTCCATCCCCTTACGGCATCCTAAATTTTTTTTAGTGGAAATGTCTATGGGTTTTACTTGTAGATCTGTATACATTAACAAAAAATATGTATAGCATGTAATTTAAGTCCAAATCAATAGATTTCTAATACTATTTCTATTAACACTAATAGTACATTGTCCTGTTATTGGTGTAGACTCTGCTTTATTAGTATAAACTTACTCATAATCTTCCAACAATAGCGCAAAATTTCGCAAATTATAATCAAACTTTAACAAAATTATATGCTCATTAAAGTTTGACTTTTATCAAATTTTAACTACTGTAAACTGACAATACTATAGTGAGTACTTCTATAGGTCGGGTCAAGTCGGGTAGATTGTCGGTTCGGGTCGGGTTGGACATTTACATATTTTTTTATTAGGTAGCCAAAATTTTGAACCAACCTGACCCATTGACAGCCCTAATATTGATAGACCACTTTCATGCATATGGCACACCTTTGGTTAATTCAAGTTGTTCAACTAGTGCCCACAAGGCCACAATTGGCACATGCCTCAGCCAAAGAATCGAAGTAATAAGAGCTCTGGTATTATCTCATTGATGCACTTAAGTATCAACTATTGGAAAAAAATTTGTCCAACCATTTATATTAGAATGTATGAATCGGTTCAAATTCTACAATGGAAAGATCTTTGAGCCTATGGTTCTCCAATTAAGGGATTATATATGCTTTACATGAAGTCTTTTCACTGCCATAGGTTTTTGCTTACATGAATTCTTTTCACTGACATTTTGTAAGGCTCGTTTATCAGTAATATTTCTCATGTTTTCCATGAATCGGGTCGGCTTCTCATTGGGCAGCCAAAATTTTGGCCGACTCTGCCAAAATGTAAGTGTTTTACTGGCGCTGGATTTTAGTTTCGATGCTTTTCGTGCGACAGGTATAGTATTCTTAAATGGTCTTATCCCCACACACTATTGTTTAACTTTCCGTAGGATCCAAACTACTAAAAATATATTTTTTGAAGATTTTCTTGCAATTTTGAAATATTTTAAACAATTTAGAATTCTTTAGACAAATTTCAAGCTGTTATTGTTCTATTTCTTTGACAGTGCGAGATATGCAGTTAGTATTATAATTGTAATTTGCATTAATATGAAGTCAGAAAACTGATTCATATCTAATGGGCCCATATCAGCTGAAAAGAAAACTTTGCCAACGCCCTTGGACTTGTCCACCTTTGAGTGAAAGATTGCAGAGCCTCTAAATCGCTCTCTTTCTCGTTTATAATTTCCGTTCTCACTGCCTTTACATTTTGTACTTTCGAAGCCTTATTACTTTATTCTTTTGCTCCTAATATGTAACTTCATCTAATTTGTTGCCTACTTATAACAATTGCACCCAAAATGTATTGCATATCCCCCTCCCCTAGAGCCTTCAGCTTGATAGGTTTACTATTGTAATTCAAATGTCCTTTGCGCAGAGCAAAGAGCATTTTAGTGTGGACTGTTTGTGGTTGTTAGTTCTCAATAGTATGGACTGTGTTAACCGTTTAGTTTCTAAAACATTTGGGTGTTGCTTGCAATTTTTATCTGGCAGGTACCGTGAAACGATGAATGACAACACCCTGTCAATGATATATTGTTACGATGGATATATCGAGTACGATAATGGATTTGGTTCCTACCATGGGGGGAAACGAAAAAGCAGGAGTGTCGAAAGGGACATATCATACGACGATTTCGTTAAGGATATGCGTGACGTAAGCAAATGGATGGGTGACCATTCCATACCTACGTTTCAATACTCATACTATGTAGAAGGTAAGCAGAACATAGTCCTTGATCTAGAGAGTCCTGACGATCTTCAACAGATGATTGAAATAGTCCCAAATGATTGTCGATGTATTATTATGTACTTCATCAAACCCTTAACGGACTCCGAGTCCATTGTCGGCATTAACCGTGAAGGAATGCGTAGAGCAAAGTCAAAGCGGAGCATTCAGCTCTCGTCATCTATATCCAATAGGTATGTCGTTATTGTAGTTTATTTTGTCCGAGCTTTTAATATTTAATAGGTAACAACAACGACTGACATATGATTACAGGAGGCGAAATATTTATAGATTCGGAGCTCTCTATTCTGAGTAAAGTAGCTATTATTTGAAAGACCATTCGAATAGAGAGCCTCTAGAGCATCTGTTGGAAAGGTGAGTATAATAGACAGGTTAATTGAATACCTATTATAATGTTTGCTTTCATATTTAAAATCTAATGTGGATTTTCATGTAGGTTCAGAACTTCTAGTCCCCAGGGAAGTATAAGTAGAAGAGAAAATAGTGATCCGAGTCCACTCACAGAGCATGCGTCACGGAAGTTAGTATAAAATCATTAATTAAACTATATACTACTTTTATATTATGGGCTTCTAATAGTTTCACTTGGAAAAATTGTTACGCAGGGGTACGAGAGAATGCGATATTTCATCAAGGAATATGCATAGTATAGGGCCTTGCAGGGTTAATGATGTTGACACGTGTTCGAGCGAGAAACCATATTACGAATCAGATTATGTGTCAGAATATGGAGAGAGTGCTTCTTTCAAAGACAGCCAATCAGAGTGGGATAGATCAGACGATGACACGAAGGTCAACTTTGAGGTCTACACAGAAGTCGATCCAGGGTCTGAAGAACACTTCCTTTCAACATTTAACCCCTATGAGAGTCCCAATGCGCGGTCGACTAGGAAAGTGCATGAAACCTTCACTAGACGTAATCTGAATAAGCTGAGGGGAGCATGCAATGTTGATTGTGATGACTTGCCTGAAGATTTCCTCGGTGAAGACTCCATCGATTTAAGAATTGGGGCGATATTTCCTTCAAAAAAAGCGTTCCATAGTTGTTTGAGGGAGTTTGCCGTGAGAAATAATTTTGTACACCACCCTATAATACAGTGATCATAGCTCAGTGTGCTCCTCCAGCATCACCAATGCGCACTGATGCGGCGTGTTCCTGGCGCATTCATTGTTCAAAGCAAGCTGGCGTACCACTATTCCAAGTAAAAACCTACAATTCAGTTCACACATGCCTCCGATCGGACAAGAGGTTGGGCCATCTGCAAGTGACAACTAAATGGGTAGCGAGTCAAATTATTACTCGCATGAAGAAGCATCACAATGTTACCCCTGGCGAGATTATCACCGACATTCAAATAGAATTCGGTGTGACAATTAGCTACTAGAAAGCATGGCGAGCGAAGGAGATAGTGCTCATAAATCTTTTTGGTGGGTGGGAGCAATCTTATAATATGATACCTTCATATTGCATTGAGTTGAAGCGAATAGATCCCAAAGCTGTGACTATTCTCCAACGCCACAATGACGATGCCTTTTTTCCTTTCTTTTGGGCATTTGGGCCATCGATCCGAAGTTATAAGCAAAATTTGCGGCCCATAATCTCAATCGACGGTGCACATCTTAGAGGGAAATACGTAGGCAAACTCTTAATAGCGACAGCGACTGACGGTAACAACGGATTATTCCCTTTGGCATTAGCAGTTGTGGAGGAAGAAACAAATGGTGCATGGACTTGGTTTCTAACCCGTCTCCGCGATCGCGTCATAGCCGACGATGACACTCCACTTGTGATTATCAGTGATCGAAACAAAGCTTTAATGGAATTATTGCTAGTCATTTTCCTGCACGCAAGTCATAGCTATTGCTTCAGGCACCTATGTGAGAGCTTCAAGAAACATTGCAATAATCGCTTCATTCATCAATGGTTTTGGGCAATTGCCCAAAAATTTTCAATATCAGAATTTAAGAAGGAAATGGATGAGTTCAAAAAAGTGAACATGGAATGTTGGAAATGGTTGGATGGTATCGACAAATGTCTTTGGTCGAGAGCGCACTTCGTAGGAAGAAGATACCATTTACTGATGACAAATTTATCCAAGTCTTTGAACTCAGTGTTGAAGTTAGATAGAGCCCTACCTATCACTGCAATAATTGAAAGGACTCACAATAAGGTCACCCAGTATTTTTTTGAAAGGAAGCTTGATTGTGCTAGATTTTTGTGTGGTCTGACAGACTATGCCAAAAAATATTTGGATAGTCAAGGAGAACTAGCAGGGTGTATGTGGCCGATCCCGAGTAGCATGGACTTGTTTACGGTGAGAACTTCTACTAGGGAGTATCAGGTTGATTTAGAGAATCGAAAATGTTCATGTCGGCGCTTTGACATATTGGGTCTCCCATGCTCCCACGCTTTGGCTACTATAAAAGTGAGGGAGGCACCGATTCTGCCATATTGCGAGAAGTGGTTTACGTCCAAAACGTATGAAGCTACGTACGAGCAAGTACTTCACCTGACCGCTAATCGAAGTGACTGGGCCGATCTATACAAGGGAGCTCCATTGCTTCCACCGCACCCTTGAAACCTGTCAGGTCGACCCAAAAAATATCGCTATAGATCAGTGAACGAAACCAAGAACACATACGAGTATGGTAAATGTGGCGAAAAGGGCCATAATCGAAAGTCTTGCAGAGGTGGCCCAAATGATCTTGCACAAGAGTAATTTTCTTAAATGGCGGTATTATGTTAGACCTTTTTTCTGGTTTAGCATATGATCCGCTATTGTTATTTTTCATTTCATTATTTTTGTATGAAATGTTGCTAAGACTGCTATGTGATGTGTTGAATTGTTTATGTTTGATAGGAATGGTTGAAGTGGATTATCCTAAGAGAAGATGGATTATGAGAGGTTGTTCAGATGAAAATTGGTGAAGCTGAACGTCCCTTTCCTAATGCCAATAATCTAATAGTGATTCTTTTACTTTGAGCACATTAACCAATTCATTTGTTTGATATTTGAAGTCTCTGTCTTGTTAATTAGGGGGATCCTTTTTTTTTTTTTTTTGGATTTCATTTTAAGTTCTACTTGTACTCTCCCAAGTCACAATTTTTGGGTGGTTACACCTTATCTATCCAAGCCTTTTTTTCCCTGGTTCATGGAACTCAGCAATAGTGGACTTCTTTTTGGTGGTCAAACCATTGCCTTGGTCAGGACTACTGGTAGTTCTTATCATTCCTAAGTAAGATTTGAAGCTCTCAACTTATGGGCTATAATCTCATAGTAGTCTTTCCAGTTCCAAATAGAGAATTCATGTATAAGTAATGGACTAATGGGTTCCTACCACAGTGTGTAACTTCTTACTCTGTAAATTACCACAGTGGAATCAAATTCCCGGCTCACACTACCTGAAAATCAAGAAAAAACAACATTAGTAGTTTTAAAAGAACCACAGCCGAAAGTTGTGGTAAGTAAATCGACTATCTATAGTTGTCGTTTAGTACTCCAAAAGCTATCATTTAGTCTCTTGTCCCGCGCCCGTGTTTCGTTCGAATACTAAGAATGAAAATAAAAACCCCTTTGTTTGTTCATTCCCTCTTAAAACTTTCATTTTTTTTCTATTTCCCCCTCCTTTTATCCCTCTCTCCAGCATCCCTCGTGCCAACGAAACCCTAGACTCCACTACAAAATTAGGCTCTTTTACTGGCAAGCCTTTGCCGATGGAGGTAATAAAGCCGCTTCCCCTTCTTCTCGCAAAATAAACCCTAAATGCTAATTAATGCTCGGTGAATTAACACCAGGTGATCGATCATCATCATCAACATATTTCACCATCTTCTTTCCAATTTTCAGGCATTTACATCATCGATAAGACAAAACTATCGTCATCTTCATTGTGGAATCATAGGTAAACTCCAACACTATGTTCTTCATCTTCTTCTTTCTGATTCTTTCTATGATTCTTCATCTTCTTCTTTCACTTATATTACTGAATTTTTTATGATTAATTTAGGGTTTTGCTATTTTAGGTTTATTGGGTTTATTTTAAACTTTTTGTTTTATTGTTTGGGTTTATTTTTCATCCTGGTTTATATTTTCCCAAACGCAGCCTCAATAAATTTTGTCTCGATCATAGCAACAAGAAGCTTGACTGCGTTTCTCAAAATTCAACATGCGATTTAAGAGGATTTTGCTCTATTTCTGTGATAGTTCAAGCACAGGATTTGAGATCTTTGATGCCATGGGCCTTTATTTGATGTTTTCATCACTTTAATTTAATTACAATTCAACTCAGAATGTTCAGGTTCTCCTAATGCAGTACCTCTTGTAAAGTTAGGCTTGGAATTGTCAATATATATCCTTACTATTCTGTAAAATTGAACTGTGGATTCATTATTGGAATAATGCTCATCAGTCGTGTACATGTCTACTTAGTTCATTCTCTATTCCATGAATTCCAGCTATCATTTTAACATGAGTGATTTGCTAAAATATAAGAGCTCCTACGCTGAGAAGATCCTACATCTTGAATGAGATATTCACTTTAAGAGATCTAAGATCCTTTATTTATGTAGAAGAATAACCAAAAACAAGAATTTTTCACAACACACACTATCACTAGACATAAAATAGAAAGCATAACTGAAACCTAGTAAGTGTTGAGTTTGTACTATTTGCAACTAACCGTAGTCAATCTGATTGATATGTATTTTTTGAACTACTTACAACTGACCGAAACCTGATTATGGTTGGAGTGGGTTGAATCTGGCCCGACTCTAACCAACTTATTTTCACTTGGACTTGACCTGGACCAGACCCAATTCTAAAGGTAGGATCCGAGTTTGATATCCGGACTTCATTCTTAAATGGGTAACGAGTCCTGCCCCATGTCAACCTCGACCTGACCGGTTTGCACTCCCCCCGTGGAAAATAAAAGTACTCCTTCAGCTATTAGCAAAAAAGAAAACCTTTTACTAGCTGATATGTATACATCATGAAAAAGTTTCCTTATGCTGGAAGGAAGACAATTAAAAGGACCATTAAGAAAATCATGAAGTAAAGCTTTCTCTACAAGGTATGGAACATAGAGTGTCCATGCACTATACAATTATATTTTGAATAATCTAGATTCCAAAGTAGCGAAAAAAGGATATAAATATGCTATATAAGAAAATATTTAAATATAAACCTTTTGGATGTAAATTAAGAGTTACTAAATAATAAGATGTCTAGGACTGCAGGCTATTAGTTTAACACTAAATCCTAAATGAGGTTCAAAAAGGACTTAAAATTTGTCAAGGTTCTACTAAAGTTTTAATAAGTCAAAAATTGCACCACTAATGAGTTTCCTTTTAAAAGTTGCTCGGAAATGGCTGATCATATCCTCTATTTCTCGGTGGCTACTACAATCTGGAATTCAATTCGGGTTCACTAGAATGGACTTGGTTGCCTTCGGAAATCTTGCAGGGAGGTGATAGCTGAATTCTGTCATGGGGGCCATCATCAAAATCCAACTCTTCCCGTGATTCCTTTGGTTACCTTATGGGCCATTTGGCATGAGTGTAACCGCAGAATTTTCAATGGCACTCACAAGTTGTTTCAGGACATCGACAAGGAGATCATTTAGGACATATATATTTTTGTCTCAACTCTTTTCTGCAAGCAGTGTCCCCTACATAATCTGGTCCCATTTTGCATGTCACATGCTTGGTTCCAGATTGTAGGTCATGTCGGCCAGCTTCTTTGCCCATTTTGCTGCAAAGAAATGCTTGTGTTTTAACGATGTTGTTATATGGTAAGATTTATGACTTCAAATATCTAAAAAACTGACATTTAAACTTATGGACCAAGTAGCTAAAAATCATTTATTTTTCCTAAAGTTCGATTCTAGGGATATATATGATGAAGATTGCGGAGTCATCGGATGATTTGATTTATATCTGCAATCTGATCGTGAATGTGAGATGTAACTGGATGTATTTTATTTTTTTTATAAGGTTGGCTATTTTTTTTTTTTTTTTTTTTTAATTTATTTATTTATGCCGTAAATTCACATATATGTGATTGCTATAGGATACTTAACAGTCTGCAGTATAGTTGTTAGTTCTATTTCAACCGTGGAATGGGAGAGGAAATATGCACATATTGGTCACCACGACGAAATTATATTGTGTTTTTAATTTATGCAGCAACCAGAGATGGACTTCTCAAAAGAGATAGCTTAATGAGTTCTTCTGTTCTGTTTCATTTTTTTTCGTAGTAACCCATCATGGAGAGAAGGTTAAAATACACACTCATATGATAAATTTTTTTGTGGATTTTGAGTCCTTGTTCACGAGTTTTGGAGGTAGTCCTCTTTTAGAGTTAATTGATACCCTGATATATGTTTTTTTTAACTTTTATGTCAAAAGTTTGCATTTAAATAGTTCAATGTAAAATGGTCTTAAATCTGTGATTAGATAAACCTATTTGTGATGTATCTGCCAGTCAGTACAATTTAATTTAATTTTTTGTTATTGTACAAATCCATACTGTCAAATGGATAAGATATAATTGGGGGCTAATCAGTTACAACACTTGGATAATGTAAAAGCTATTGACTGTTTTGAATTAGGTGATGGAGATTATTTTCTATTTGGGGTTGGCTTTCGCGAATCCTATTTAGCCTATTCAAATTGTTATAATTGTCTCTGTAGACGTCTGGCTGGAAACCAACATCACTAAGATCTTGCTGAGAATTTCATATTACATTGGTTGTCAACTTCCTCAATCAGCTGTTAGAATAAAAATCTGAAATGCCTATAATATTATAACCTTGTAGAACCTCATTATTTGAAGGACATTCAAAACTTCTAGCAAGGAGCTGAGGAAGGAAGACAAAAAAGCAAAAAGAACCTCCACTCAAAACTCACCCCTAGACCCGATCCATCCGAACCAAAAGCAGATAGATCCCAAAAGCAGATAGACCCCTTTTTGTACAGTGCCTAACTAGATTTGGCAATTTGCAGGTTATCATTGATTCACAACCATTGACAGTGTCCATACTTGCAGCCTTCTTGTTTGGTGAATCCATTGGTGTAGTTGGAGCTGCTGGTCTTGTGGTTGGTGTCATTGCACTGATCATCCCATCCAAACCATTTGATTTTAACCACTTTTCATGCCAAATGTATGATTGTTAAGACCAGAAAAGTATTACTTTTCACCCCTTAACTTAACCTTTGATGAGACCCTTAGCCATCTAATAAGTTCTTGTTAAGTGTTTTATGTAGGTAATAATCAGCAGTGAAACAAGGCCAGGAATCCTGCTAAGGAGCCTGTTTTGGCACCAGAAGTCCCTCAGAAGGATGGACTCTGAATCCAGACCTAGAATGAGCCTCGCGTAGCCCAACTGAGCTTCCCAAGACTTTACAACAACTACTCGCGCAGCTATCGCGAAGCTCAAGAGTAGAACACATCGCGTAGTCTCGCGCCGTTCAAAGCAGACCTCTCTCAACCTCGCCGAGGAGAGAGAGCCAGAAACTCCGGATGCAATTATCAGAAGAGAACTCCTCGCGCAGTTCTCGCGCCATTCAAGAAGAAAGCATCCTCGCGAAGACGGAGCCATCCTCGCGAAGATCAATCAAGACATGAAACCTCGCGCAGTTCAGAACTCATTAAAACCTCGCGAGGAAACAAGCGAAGTCCATTGAAGAGAAGTGCTCGCAAAGTTCTCGCACTATTCAAATCTGTCCTCGCGAAGATCAACCCAGCGATTGCGCAGCTACCTCGCGACTGCTTGAACTCCAACCCCATGACATCTGAGGCTTTGATGTCTACTCAACCTTGCGACTGCCTGAAGAGCAAACCAAGGCAACCTCGCGACGGTTAAAGCTTCAATATCAAATCATCCTCGCGAAGAGCAAGAGCTACCATGCGACAAGTCTGGGAAATAATGGCTACCTAGCGAAGCTCTGAACTTCAACTTCCATCTCTTCAGCAGAGGAACTTCTGGGAATTTATAGTGAATAAGGCACGCACTCCCATGCTCAAATCTCTGTGCACGCACCCCAAGGCATCTAAGGACCACTATTTGGCCACGTGGCATCATCAAAATTAGAGTTTCCTAACCCTAATGTGCCGCCACACCACTGCTATATAAACCCATACTTAGCTTAGGTTTAATCATCCTGGACTAGCTGGGAACACATATCATTTCTTGGAGACTTGATCTGAGATCATTTTTATTTTCTTTTTGTAGCTGTAAGTAGTTTTCATTTTCTTTTTCCTTCTCTCCATAGTCCAACACTTGCTGGCTATGTCTTTGTATGCTTTTTGAACTAGATCAATGGAAGTTTTGTAATAGGATTTGTACTCTGTAGGATTTGTGTTTGAATGTGAGATGCTCTGTGCAAGGCTGCTGCCTTGTGATCCGCCATTTCTTTGGCTGTGATTCAAAGCAATGGAGGACCGATTCTAATGGCCACTCAGATCCAAGTGACCTGTGTGTCTGGGCTATCATGATCATATACAGCCTTAGCCCCACCACAGGACCCGCTAGATCTGAAATCCCCATGGGAGCTTGAGCTGGTAGCCTTGTGACCATGGTGGTGGCAGCGATATTCTTGTTTTGTCTTGGGCTCCGTGAGGAGCATAGCCTCTGGGATAGTCCAATCAAGTGGACAGGTTATAGCCTTAGGGTGATTCTAATCCACTGATCCAAGATGGATCTTTCTTCTTTACACCTGAGCTTGTAGAAGCCTGGTGGGAGATTGTACTGAGGCAAACTCCCCAATATTTGTATAGATCCGCTATCAGATGTTAGATCTGATCTGGTTATAAAGATTGTAGGCTTGTGACTGGACGATTATAGCCTCACTCAAGCAATGGACAGCTAGATCGAAGGTTGTACTCATTCTCTTGTTGGTTCTATGTGTCTGGGCTATCATGGCCCTGTACAGCCTTAGCCCCACACATAGAGCTTTAGAGGTTTAGGTTCCCTATGGATTGTTGAGCTAGTAGCCTGGATGAAATAGTCCCTACAATGATTAACTTGTTTTGACCCATCCCTAGATTGTGGTTCCCCTATGGGATAGTCTGTGACCATTTGAGTGGGCAGGTTATAACCTTAAGGAATTAAATCAAGGCAGAGAGATGGGTTGGATCCTTTCTCCTCAGTGGTGATAACGTAGCCATTGCACAAGATTTCTATAACATCAGATCTGAATCTGAGTTACAAAGCTCCTCTGATCTAGGCTCAATAACATACTTCTTGCCCTTTTATATTTATTTTCCACACTCCATCCATCCTCTCAACCCTTTCTGTAGTTTAGACATTAGGTTACCTTAGAATACCTAGAATAAGTGACCTTAAACTCCCCTCCTTTTTAGGACTGCCAGATCTGTAGTCAGATCTGGAGGGACTACTAGAGATGGCTCCCTTGGAGCTATAGATCACCTTCCCTGTGGGACAAACTCTTACTCATCAAAATTTGCCACAATGGACCCCTGTATCTTGCAAGTCTAGGATTTCTTAGTTGTGCTGATTCCATCCCCTGTTTTACTCTTTCTTTGATTTTTAAATTACTTTTACCACCAACCAATAAAGCAAGCACACACTCAGAAATCTGCCAACAATGATCCCTTGTGCAGATTCGATCAAATGCTTGCCATCAGTGTGAGGAATGTAGTTTGCATTGATAATGACCCATGGGTGCAGGTTGACAACCAACTTGGTCAGTTTCATGAAGGCGCAGGCTCTATGAGACTAAAGCATGGCTGTTGGACACACGTTAAGCAAGAAGAGAAATTTGTAAAGGACCCAAACACATTTGGCAACAGGAAATTGTGAAAGCCAAGTTGTATTTGTAATTTCTCTTTTTAAATTAAGAAAATAGAGGTATGGGCTGATACGAATCGACCAATACTGAATTGTATATGTAACTCTTTTTTTTTCTCGGGTAAAATAAAGAAAATGGAGGTATGGGCCGATACCCAATACACATCGGCCCATACTGAATTTCTAATATCATTAACACATGAAAAGAAGTAAAATTCACAATCACATGAAAATCCAGCCATCAGAATTCATCTGAGTCAAGTAATAAACCATTTAACATAAGGTTTTGGTAAGCTCCGATCAGTTGAACCCGAAATGGGTTCAACTGATTTTAAAACCATCCAACACGATTTTAAGACCATCGTTTCCATTTGAGATCATTTGATCAGTCTTGTAGTGGACTAATCGGTCTCATATTAGACTATTCGATCAATGGTCTTATATGAGACGTAAGGGTATTTTCATCTAAGCCAGGTCATATTTAAGCCCACCAATTTAATGGTGGCTGGCAGCCTACGCTGAGGACCAATGAATAAATTCACGCATGATTAGTTATATATCATGCTTATATAACTTTTTACAGTATAATATCAATATCATAATTCACAGTGATCGTGAGGCTCACTTTCATTAGAAACTGAGGATATTTAAGGAGCTCAATTTCCTCCTCCTTCGCTAGATGTCCGAGGCGAAGGAGGACGTAAAATAAAAACAATTGTTAGCGGCTCTAATCTGCCAGCGGTTCTAACCAGCCTGTTGAGACCCTAGCCTTGGATCTAGCATACAGTTTGAATTGCTTTTCTTCCTTTTGAAGTTTCAACCATTTTTAACCTATTGCCTTTAAAAAGTTTTATTAATTCATGACTTTTTTAGTAAATTGACTTTGAAATGTTCTTAATTTTTTCGTACTTTTTATATTTTTTATTTTTTTAAAATTTTCTCCCAATTTTTTCATCTTGCTGAATTTTTTCAAATTTTAATGTTGCCGAATTATTTCCTGTGCAACTTTGGTGACTGTTTTTTAGATTCATGTTGGCACGAGGCCATGATGTCTCATCAATAAATGATAGAGAGCGCAATTGGTTACATGCATAGTTAATTATAGGATTAATCGCCGGTCATTATGTGATTAATGAGGATCATTTATCTTTGAGCATTAATGGGCAAATCCAAACCGCTTATATCATGAGCTTGATGGACCCACTTGATTTGTGAAAGATACATTGGTGTACAAGGATCCAATGGTGCAAATCATGGATCAATATGGTTGGGAAAACTTTAGCTCAAGGCAGTCACTAACCTAGCTGCATTCCCAAATTGATCAATTGATAGGAGGCGATCAATCAACGATTCAAAATTTATGGGACCCAACAGATCCAAATTAGGGTGGCGATTGTGTTGGGTCAACCACTAAAACATGAGCAGATCATCCATTTAGTATGGATCTCTACAACTTTGTGAGTGAGATGATTTTAGCTACGACTTTATATCTTATTCGCAAGGTATCCAAATAAGACCTGAACCAACCATAAAAACTCAACTAAATTTCAAAATTTTCATTTTCTTCTATTCCATCAGTATGCTTTTTAACTTTAATTGGTATATTAATAGCTCCCCATGATTGCAGTAAACCAAAACAAATTTTCATTTGGAAATCTTTCAGGTACAATGTCAATAGCAACTCAAATCGTTCAAAATCAAAGAGAGAGTGCCTATATAAATTTAAGATTTGGAAATCTTAAAAATATAGTGTCATCTCATTAGAGAGAGAGAGAGAGCCTATCTAGTACTAGTACCACGTACTAGTACCACCTTCTCCAGCAAACGTCACCGAAGGAAGAAAGGGGAAGATCAGCTAGTGAGGCTACAGGCTACTTGTTGATTTAGAAAGCTTTACTAATTTTGTCCTAGTATTTGGTGTTAGACATATGTACAATAATAAAAAAATCCTCAAACCAAAAACCCACGTGGCCTAATTTTATAAAAGGCTAGTGATTTGGTGCTTAGGCCCTAGCTCTTATATGGTGTTTAAATGATCTAACGCCATCAATTCTCATTGTGATAGTGTTAGATCATTTAAACAAAATGGCCGACTCTCCTAATCGTGGGTGTAATGTTAAATTGAAACCCATGATTTTTAAAGTGCCTGACTCAGGTGACAGTCATTTAAACACAAAAATCGTGTTTAACTGATCATAAAACCTTGATCATAAACCCTCAATGGTTTAAGATGTGGGTGATCTATACAGTTAGAGAGATTTAAGTCATTTGATTTCAGCCATAATGGGCCCAAAAATGGCATTATGAGGAGATTTAAGTCATCTGATTTGTAGACTTTAACATCAACTATTGTTTTCAATACTAATGGTTGATGTTAAAGATCATCAATCAATGGTCTAAGATGTTGGTGATCTGTACTGTTAGGGAGATTTAAGCCATCTGATTTTAGTCATAATGGGCCCAAAAATGACATTATAGGGAGATTAAAGTCATCTGATTTGTGGACTTGAACATTAACCATTGTTTTCAATATTAATGGTTGATGTTAAAGATCATCAATCAATGGTCTAAGATGTTGGTGATCTGTCCGTTAGAGAGATTTAAGCCATTTGATTTCAGCCATAATGGGCCCAATATTAATGGTTGATGTTAAAGAGTTAAAAAAAAAACAATAAAATAAAGTTCGGCAAAGCTCGGAGCATATTTTAAAAAAAATCCAAAATTTACAGAAATTTACCGATAATTTGACCGAAATTTGACAAATTTATGTTAGAGTGTAGTTGACTTGAGTCTCTACTCTCTAGTTCTCTCTTGACGACACGTCGACGAGTTGACTCAGTCATTATTTTATCAAAAAGAACATAAAGTCTCCAAGAGAGAGAAGAGAAAGAAGCTAACAGCCAGAGAGAGAGAAGAGAGAGAGGTAGTACTGCTACAAATGACCATTCAATTTCAGATTTCGAATGGCGATGGTGATTTACGAAGGCGGTTCAACTCTAATGGCAAACCTGCATCCCTAACTACTAGGTAGGAGGCGTTAGTAGTAGGTGTACCTTAAAGATTTTCAATATCAAAATTTAACAACGGATTTTCAATATCCCTCTCTCTCTCTCTCGGACACTGTACTTTAAAGATTTCCAGATCTTAAACCCTAAATCTTAGAAATATCAATGATTTGGAACAGTTTGAGTTGCTAGTGACACTGTACTCGTAAAGATTTGAGCGATTTGAGTTGCTATCCCTCTCTCCTCTCCTGTCTCTCTCTCTACCTTAAAAATTTCCAAATCTTAAACCTTAAATCTTAGAAGCACCTTTGATTTTGAACGGTTTGAGATAAATGCTCTCTCTCTCTCTCTCCTATATATATGGGCAAATATTAGCTTAAAAACGTGTACATATCTCAAAATAATTGAGGTTAAGTATTGTCCAAATAGAAGAGTTCAAGGATTTGCCATTCAAAATGTTTATGCTTCTCACTGAAAGAGGTGCCTCGTGCTACGACCATCTTATACTGAACCGCCATTCTTTCGCACAAACTAGGGAAAATGCCCGAGCGCTGAACTACCTTCTGTGTAATTGTCAAGCTGAGATCATTGTCAATAAGTTGGGACACAGGATTGTCCGTAAGAGATGATGCTTATGATTACTCATTCATCCAGGTGCTGAATGAAAAATATCTTTTTAACATTCATTTGTTCTCATTTTTTTGCAGTGCCGCAACTCGGTAATTTGGACTTAGATGGCGTGGGCGGAATGATAGTAGGATCACGTTGCGGCTTAATGGAGGATAGAGAGGAGTGGATGGTATTTTTAACAATTAATATTATTTTATTTTGGGGCCACGTGTTTATCAATTAATATTACTATATTATTTGATTTGAATATTTGATACAACTTGTACTGGCTATGGCAGCGCGAGTTTCCCCGGGTGCTGAGATCATGCTCGATGGTGGAAAAGACGTACTCCCCCTACGTGCGATGAACCCATTGTCCTTCTACCCGACACATCGGAAGGAGTAGATCGAACACTGGCGATAGTATCTATTCCGTCGCCTAGAGCGACCACCGATGTGTTGGCGCTTTTACGTCCTCCTTCGCCTCGGACATCTAGCGAAGGAGGAGGAAATCGAGCTCCTTAAATATCCTCAGTTTCTAATGTTTTGGTTTACTGCAATCAGGGGGAGCTATTAATGTATCAAATAAAGTTAAAAAGCATACTGATGGAATACAAGAAAATGAAAATTTTGAAATTTAGTTGAGTTTTAATGGTTGGTTCAGGTCTTATTTTGATACCTCTACAAAGTTGTGGGAAATAGCCCACACAAAAGAGTCCATTAATTAAATAGTCGAAAATATCTAGCCACTGTATTCTTTAGTCCAAGATTTGTCCAAAAGATTAGACGGCCTGGATAAATTGTTCTGCATGTATAAAAATGGCCAAAAATGATGGCACATGACAGTGAGCAGAGCCCATCTCATAAATACTATTAAAGATCAAAAGGTGAACAGAGACCAAAGTAATCTTGCTCTGAAAAATAGCTCCCAATACATCTACTATCCCAGGCTGTTCTTGGGCTGGACTATCCTAGGCTAGAGATTTTCTGGGGAGTCTCTTTTTGCAGCACCTCACTGCTTGATTTGTATCTCTCTTTTGCCTTTCCGGCCTCTTAATTTAATTTTCGTTATCAATAAAAAATACAAAAAAATACAAGTGCTCGCTCCTCATGGCAGCTATCTATATACCACTCCCTGAATTAGCCATTGATTGCATGAGATCTTCATTCCTATTTACCAAAAAACCCAAAAAATAAACAAGTAATTATTTGCTTAACATATAGATCTATAAACTAAATAAATAAATTAGTAGTGAAAGGACCCACGAAGCTGAGATGGCAAGATCCATTCACATATGAACAAAAACACAATTACTAAATTGAAAAAGAAGAATAAAACATGAGGTTCCAATTATAAAGTAGCATTCACAAATTTTCACTTGGCATAAGTAAAACATAAAGTGAACTAGGAACCATGTTTCCAAACATACCCAAATGTCTATGCGTTAAAAGAGTATAGACCTAAAAGGGCATCCATAACCTCAAGAGAAAACCTATCAATGAATATTGCCCCTTGCAAGCATTAAGGGCATACATCACCAACAAATCTATTACAAAAGCATAGGAAATTTTTTTATTTATTATAAAATTGCAGCCAATCATAGTATAACTGGAAAACGGAGAGAAATGCTGAGAAAAAAACCTTTGATCTCAACAAAATACAACAATATCTCTATAAAAGATCACCAACAATAAATTTTGTGAAGACATAACCTACCTAGCAGATAGCATACAACAGTGCCTCTATAACACATAGCTCTCTAACCCCCTTTGCTGACCACCACCACCATATTCAAATGCAATCTAAAGCTTTGGTCACCTCCAAGCATGAGGAAATTATCTTCTCCAGATAGTGTGCAGGGAGAAAGAGACACTTTCCACAAATCTCCGAGTACTTGACTTGTCGCTTCTCCAATTGATGGAAGAGCGCGCTTATCACCTATAGCCAAATTGATTACATGGGAATTTTATGTTATAAATATTAGTTGAGCTTAACTTTCTATAGGGAAGGTCGACTGTAAAGAAGATTATACCGATCCATTCACCCAATTCGGTGATTCCAGTGACTTAAATATCTCAATAGTGAAATAACGTACTCCCTCCACATCAATAATCTTCCTGTCATAGGTCATCGAATGTCAATAGTTAAATTTTAAACATACACGATGTGAGCAAATAAATGGGTTGTTATGACAAAAATGAGGACTAACGTGTTTTCCGGGTCGTTCCAATATACGTCGATCATTGCATTGTTTGTGTCTGAGCATGGTGGCATATGCTGAACGTAAGGTGCCTGAACACTCCATCCACATATGTTAAGGGAGAAAAATATCTCATTTCAAACATCACACCGGAAGAAATTAAAATATTCACGCGGTAAGTACCTTGCCCACCTCGTTCTCTAGTGGAATGCGCGACTTCAAGAGGCTAGATAACAATCGAACTCGCCCTAGTTTATTTTTCGGAGGAGAATCTTACGAATATATTACTTTCATTAGTATATAAAAATGAAAATGATGGTGTGAGGATTATGTGGAAACGTCTAATACCTCGTCTACTTCAGCAATATCCAAGTCCCCTTTCCCTTGCATTGATGTTTTAATTTCGAAATATTATAAGAAACTACTCTATACTAATAAAATAATTTATAATGTGACCATTACCTTCCTACTCGCATTCTCTTTATATTTGCTTCTCTCGAAATTGCTTGTGTAAGGTGATCTCAAGGCACTGGGTAAAAATTTCCGTCTGCAACCATTCTTAGCGGCTGTAACATCTTATGCATTCTCTTTATAGGACAACGCTGGTATGAAGGAGTCCTCCCTCTCCTGGCGTTTCTCCAACATCCTCTCGGGCATATGCAAAATTTCCTTTATAGAGGGTGAAGGATTATTCACACCCATTGTACGCACGTTGCGGTCTACTACAGCCTCATTCCCCGCTAGTTCCTGATAAGCATGTTCTTTATGCCGCACTATAAAGTCTTCCTTAATAGCGTCAATACGAGGAGGCTTTGACGGTAGCTTCGTAGAGGATGTGTGCTGCAAATGGCTTTGGCGACAACCTACCTTCGACTTCCGCCGGCCCTTGTAGGATTCGATAGCCGTGTCCTTAATAAAAATTGTTATTAGAATAACGTACAATAATTACAACAAACATTGTTCTTGGTAATATAACAAACTTCAACACTCTTACCGTTATAGATGCGACCTTCGCCTCCAACTTGGCAAAGCGGTTGGCCAAACCAATGTAATTGTCTTCTCTCATTTTAAGCGCCCTCTCCAATTCATCTAGGCGCTGCCTGTGCTCAGCGAACGTCCTGCACTCTCCTTCGTAGCAGTCCTTATCATTACTTAATAAGATAGCTACAATCGTCTGTTGAGTGAAAACACAATGTTATATTAAGGACACGCACTGAGTCTAGATATATTATCCTCATAATTACATCACCTCATACCTTCGAATTTTTTAGAATATCATCATAGTATCTCCGACATTGTCTGTCATTGTTCAGGTATCGCATAAACCTTGGCCAGTTAATCGTAAGAAGCGGAGATGCTAACTCTGAAAAATGCTCATATGCCCAGATTTGCAATGATGTTCAACAAAGGAATGAGGCGAAATACATTTCAACGTAACATCAAATGAAAACTACACTTCATACAAAATTAGTTAATAAAGTGGAAATCACTTGAAGGGTAAACGTACATCTCTCCACAGTAGTGTGCTTACGGTTGATCTGAAAATAAAGGGCACACTTCTTCACTGACCTTATTAGGTAGTCGTGAACCACCTTCCCCCATCCAATTTTATTGAAACTTTCAAGATCGTAAACTATGCCAATGTAGGATTTATCAATCGTCTTCTTCGAATTGGGTATTAAAAAACATGCTAGGATGTACAGAAGTGACAACCTTACGAAATCAAATATATCATCTGAGCCGTTAAAATGGCAAATATTTTTCTGAACATTGATTCTATTAATAACTACCTTACCACCAAAGTATTTTTCAATAAATGTCATTATCTTTGGCCTATCACACTTCGAATGCTGATGATCTTCGGGAATACTGATACCCTTGACTTTCAATCCTGCTACAATTTCGATCTCAGATTGATGGAATTTAAATGTCTTATCACCCATCCGTATCTCACCACTCGCACCGTTCGTTTGTTTGATAATCCAGAATATTAGATTTGGAAAAACTGGGGCCTTCGTCAACCCTAGGAGAGGTTCAAATGCAGTGGCACTAATCACGTTCCTTTCGGAGGCAGTTAACGTCATTACAAATGTAGTCATCTTACTCATGTTGCATGCGATTGGATCCTGTTCACATTTAAAAGCGTAATGTAAAAATAACCTCTTATATATTTCATGCTATATAACCAAAGGAATAACTAATTAAGTGCAAGAAAACATACAATTTGCCTGCTAGTCGCCATCTTAGGATTCGCCATGACACTTCCCACGCAGCTGCAAAGCAACTATTCCAAGATCCTTTGACAGATATAAAGACCGTTGACTTCACAGCACAACTTCAAAACCTGCACGTTGAAATAGAAATATAGAGGTCGGTCACATTCAAATAGAATTATAGAGGTTGGACAAAATCTAATTAAGATAGATTTATAAGAGGCAATATTAAGATGTTTATAACCAGCTCGCGAGTAAAGTACAGAATAGAAAGCCGTAATCTAGATGGAAGCACATTCCATGTGGCACAATCCAAATCAAATTACCAACTCAAGTGTACAAATAATGGCATGTTTATATCATTCTTACCCAAATTCAACAGTCTTTTAATGTTTTCTAATGTTGGATCGATGACATCTATCAACCCCATGACCCATGAAGCATCATCAACCACTTCTGTCTGTTGCACATAAAACGGTGATAATTACATTCCATTTCAGGAAAGGCTTTCTTTTATAAAGGAAGTGCTTATTGACATCAAAGAACAATTTAAATTTGTAAACTGCTTGAACCAACAAAAAAGATAATTAGGGGCTACAGCCTACATATAAGAAACAAATGAGAATATGATCCCATAGATGGTTTAAATTAGCACATAAATAAAACAATCCCAGATTAAGATGATGGATGGTTGAAGCCTTCATTTTCTACAACCTAAGGATAAATTGCAACTATGTGTATTATGTTTACATCAAAAGAGTATACATAGCCAGATTCCTGCACCCTTCTCGCTTGAAAGGAAAGGAAGAATCATGGTAAATATGTGAACCTAACTCCAAAACCATTTCATTACATGTGAATTGGATTTGAAATTACAAAAATTGATCGTCTTAGGCAAGTAGCCAATTAGATATGGCTAATAAAGTGCTTAGAAATTAACTGATAGCCACTTTTTTTTTAATTATTATCAAGAAACTGATATCCATTGTTAACAGTGAAGAACCACCAACTCTATTAAACTATGCATACAAGTACAATTGCACCTAAACTACCACCTCTTTCTTGTAATAACCTGAGAAAAACCAATTAAAATAATTGGGACCATGGAACCAGATCTGATGAACTAACTGAGGGCGATGTGACAGGGGCAGGTCTAGAAACGACGACTTAACAAGAGCAAGGCTAGTACCATCGTCTAGTCACGTCATGTTAGATGGAGATGATTACCCACGAGGCTAGAAATGTATACTACTAGAGTTGGCATATCTAGGGCAGCACTATACTGTCCCAAATTAACGCTGGAACTTATTTCATATTGGAATTGCACAACGGGTCTCGGCAATGCACGTGATTATTATAATGTAAAGAAATGAGAGGGGCTTCAACACATTATGCTATAAATAGAGGGACTACATCACTCGCAAACACCACTGGCATCACTACTTGGCATAAAACTAATGTCTTTTGAGAATAGCTCCAACTCTATCCCATCCCCTCCTCGTATGGATTTTGATTCGCCCCCGCGCGAAAACCCC
The DNA here is from genome assembly GCA_021018995.1 of Chloranthus sessilifolius. Lineage (NCBI taxonomy): Eukaryota > Viridiplantae > Streptophyta > Magnoliopsida > Chloranthales > Chloranthaceae > Chloranthus > Chloranthus sessilifolius. The sequence goes on from CM037586.1 coordinate 65,059,913, forward strand.
AAAAAGCCACGACCTTCTCGACCACCACCAGGACATTGTTGATTGTCATACAGCCGCTATCAGCGTAGTTGTGCGTACATCACTCACCAGCTTCAAGAGGAGTTCCCACCAGAGGCCTCCGACAAAAATTGCCCAATTGTCCCGATGGACGTAGACCCTCTGGTTGATGCAGTTGTAGCTGCAGCTACAGATGAAAAGCGAGAGAGAGGAGCCTCCAAGTCAACATTTAGCTCTTTCAGTGCCACCTAGTATGACGGAAGTTGTGCCAATCGTCATTTTTTCCTCCACCGAAGAGGTTGACGATGACAAGTCAGATGATGTGATTGAAATCAATACATCAATTGGGAGTAATGACATTTGAAAGAGGTGTTGGGCCTGGTTTCGTTTACGTTGGTTTCATTTAGTCGGAATATCTATTTAGTAGGTTTCATTTGAAATAGTCACCTATGCCTAGTTTGCGTAGAAGATGTAATAGGATGTAGCAAATTTCACTTTCAAGAAAAAGTACTAGTCACTTACGCCGAGTATTAGATTACAAACCACTAAGAGTTGTAGCAAAGAATTCATCGAAGATTCATATCCTTTAAGGGCTTGGTTAAATAGTATTTCTTTTTCTTTTTCATTTTTAATCGGTCAATAAATATTTATTAGAAACGGAACAAACAAATACAAACGCGAGAGAAGTTAATAGCAGACACCAGGGGGTAAAAAAAAAACCAAGGAAACTTCCACCCAAGGGGGAAATCCCAAACAGAGGAAAAGAGGGCTAAGTGTTGAGACTATCCCAATCACCATCTTGATTATTACCATCCAAACTTCCACCCAACTGAGCCAAGTGAATCCACTCCCAAAAGAAATCTTTGACAGCCTTTATGATCAAATCAAAGGGTTTTCTAGCCGTTCTAAAATTTCGGGAGTTTCTTTCAGTTCAAATTTACCACAATTAAATCTTGCTTACATCAGTCTTGTTTAAAACATCAATGATTTACCACAAGTTTCTAGTTCTATTGTTTTAAGCCATTTTATTTCTTATGTTTTAAATTCATTTAGTCATAATTGAGTAGACAATAAATGTACACTAAAGTCGACCGTTTACATGAGGCACCGGGGACACAGCTATAGGTGTCAACGTCAATGATTTTCATAGCATTTCATTGCATAATATCAGGGGTCCAACTAGTAATCAACTGGACCAACAACTCTCAGTGTCTCTATGAGACGTCTCTGTCTCGGAGTGGTCCGAGACAACTCTAAAATCCTAGATTTTAAGTCATGAACATCAACCATATTCACGTTATCTCAAAAACATAAAAACTAACACTTGATAGACACATATGAAAGTAAAGAAAATTCATATACGCTAAACCCATATCCTTTCATTTCCTTTCACAGAAACATAAAAGCGAACACGTGATAGTCATAACAAAAAATGAAGTAAAATTTATTTTATTAAAAGTACAAAAACCCATATACAAAAAAGAGCATAAAATTGAAAAATGAAAAGAACCCATCAAATTTCACCACTTTAAACATACAAGTGTACAAATAATGACATGTTTATATCTATCGTTACTTTTACCCAATTTTCATAAGGTAAAAAAAGAAAAATATGAATATGAATATGTAAATAAATATACCTTAAAAGGAGTAGTTTTTCTCCTTCAGTTTTTTTTCTTGGATCAAAGGGACGAGGTAGGATCACGGTTATATGATATCCCCCTATTAAGAAGGGAAAATAATGCAAAAGTAGAGAGAGAAAGTGACGGAATCCACCTAACCATAGCTGCAAATGCAATGGCCTCTTAAGACTTCAAAAAACCTCAAAAAATTGCACCAAAATAAAATAACAACGCTGAAACTTACCTCTCAAAACCTCAAAAAATTGGAGAAGAAATCAGCCCCAAAATCCATCAATCTGGAAAAGGATGAAAGAAAAACCATTAGTTATTTTATTTCAATTTAAAATAAGATCCATTTATATACAAAATGCATAACCATAAAAAGCCTTAAAAAATCAACATTAACTGTGGAGATAATATGACAAAGAACCTAAGAAGATCGGTGGTTGAAAGAGAGAACCAGAGAGAGGTAGAGCTTGAAGGATTTTAGTTTGGGAGAAAGAAGTGGATTTTGCGTTGTTCTAAAAAATTTGAAGAAATTTCATATTGCAAGTTCGGGAAAACATGTGTGGCTGGGCGGGAAAACCATTTTTAGCTTTTGATTTTCAATTTTGGATTTTGAATGTAGAAAAATCGGGAGATTTATTAGAGGGGAGCCTCTATTCCCGCCCAAGCATTCTCTGAAAGCACCCACATCCCATACCAATTTAAAACCATTGCTTGCTTAGGAACAAATGATGTAGATTGTGTTAGACCCCGATCTTCCCCGCAATAGATTGTCAAACTAATGATAAGGGAATGAAGATGATGTTCAATTTCATGTCAAACTGATAGATTGAATAGTAATTACAATGAATACAAATGATTTCATCATTATCTCGTGAACATAATTGAGCAGCCAAATACACACACATAGATTGTAGATAGAGACACTTGCTAATTATTCCTTTTCTATTAGTTTGCTTCTATGTGACAAGTCAATTACTCAAATTCAGTGTGGAAAGGATACACGTGTGCATGCATAAACCACCCCAAAATAGTCATTGGACTCAACTTCAACAAGAACCTATCAAGCATGACCTATCTCAATGGAGAGAGTGTAGATGGAATAGGACCTGAACAAGAACCTATCAAGCATAAAGAGACAATCTAGTGAGCGTTTTTTAGCATTCGGAACCTGTATTAGGATCTGGAGACATTTCTTCCATTATGTGAGCCCAAGTACTGTGGAAGGAGCCAAAGATCTCTATGGAGATTTCCCCCTTGCATGCAAGAGTAGTTGGAGTACTATTCGGCTGAAATTGGATTCAAATATCATGTTTTGAAAATCAAGGAATGAAAAAAGTAACCCTGTTGATGCTAGTCCCAAGCCTGGATGAAGGAGAGTTAACATCTGGTTGACTACTTGCTATAAAAACTAAAAAATATCGAATCTCCCTTTTTGAAAGAACATCCACGAGACCTAGTCCAAACATACAAATCCACTCTCACTGTCTCTCATCAATATGCTGTTTTCTACCAACCAACCCATATTGATATTGTGGCTTTTATCCCGAAGAGGTGACTGATATACAATAATGCCAAGTGTGCGGCCAATTACCTAATCCCACTTCTTACAACTGACCACTCAAATGCAACTTTTATCAACAAAGATCTTTAGATCATGTCGTACCCATAAAAAATAATGCCTTCAAATGCAATTTACAAGCCTAAAATTCCACCAAATATCTGAAACTGAACCCTAATCCAAAGATAACTATAAAAAATTAATAAATTGAAAAGAAATTTAACCTAAATGAGGCAGAGCACAAAGAGAGGTTTGATGGTGATGGATGCCGATTTTGCTGTAGTCGGATTGGGTATACTTATCACAAGTATATAATTTGTTTTAATTAGATAACAGGGGATATCTCATACAGTGGTTTCAGATTAGATGAGTTTGTTCCTTAGAAAACATTTGCATGCATAAGCCAATATGTCCTGCACATAACTAAGATGACTGTGAGGGAAACACTTGATTTTTCAGCGCGGTGTCAGGGTGTTGGAAACAGAGCTGGTGAGCCTCTCTTCTTACTCACTACTTTTCATTTCCGTTGACACTTGTCATTGTGTGGCTGATAGTTGTTGCTTCTGTGTCTAGAAATATTGATGGAAGTGAGTAAAAGGGAGAAGGAAGTGGGAATTGTCCCTGACTTAGATATAGACACTTACATGAAGGTAGCAACTGAATCATGAACAATTTAGATTAACAGCCTAGTGGTATGGAGGTCATGGGTTCAAATCCTCTTACCCTCCTTTTTAAGCATAATCATCAAATTCTCCGAATTTTGGAATAATTCACGAATTTGAGATTTTGTGAATTAATCATGAATTATTCTCAAATTTTGAATAATTCATGTTTAAAGAATTTGTGAAGTTTATGAATAATTCATGTTTTTTTCAATAAATTGTGATTTTAATTTATTTTTATACTTTTAAATCTTCTTTTTTTTATTTACTTTTTTGCTCCAAATATTTCCTGAACCTGCCGAATTTTCCTAGATTTTAACCACCCCGAATTATTTCAGAACCCTGACTTGGTGATTACATTTTTAAGGGAGTTAGCCTGGAGCTCAACTAGAAGGTTAACAATATTGTAATCTCAAGGTTGTAGCTTACCCATCAATCCAAAACAAACAAAAAGGGATGGACACTATGCTTATTTTTCCCTCTAAATAATTTGAGGAATAAGATACATTTTATAGCAGTGATCTATGGTAAAAATCACCATTATAACATAGTCATGATTTGTACCACCATTCGATGAAATCTGATGCTGGTACGATGATTGTGCAACATAATGTGATGGTGCAGATCACCATAAAAAATTTGCATGTCACACAATGAAAGGAACCTAGTGCATATTTTTCTCTTAAGTGGGCCTAGGTGATGGAAACTGTGCTTATTTTCGTTCCCTCTATATAATCCTATGGAAATAGATACACATTATTACAGTGGTAGATGGTGAAGATCACCCAAGGATTTAAACACCAATACATATTGGCATATCGACATATCGGCTGGGTCCCAAGCTTATATTTATCTGATATGGGAATTATTTAGCATGGTGGTCTTCCAAATGAACCATATGGGAATTATTTAGCATGGTGGTCTTCCAAATGAACCATATGGGAATTATTTAGCATGGTGGTCTTCCAAATGAACCAAACCATCCACATCGGAAGGCAAAACCCATGGAGATTGTGTTGCCTGTGATCTTTGGAAAGAAGGGAAACACCAGAATTTTAGAAAAGAAGAATTATAGTGATGCCTCACACCAAAGCATTTCATTGAAACCTGGTGACTAGCTATATGATAACACAATCGATTAAAAATGTCGTATATGTTGTCAGTCTTAACGATTACATGATTCCCAACAATACTAAATGGAAATTGTATAATAAACTGACAATGTGATGATCATGCCTACCTAAAATCAAGCAATAACTCAGAAAATATCACCTATACCCATATCATGCACATAGTTATTCTATTGTAAAAATGAGCAAGTTTAGCAAAAAGCAAAAAAAATGAATAGCGATTCATATATTCAATAACTTAAATTAATGAGAAGTTATTAGAGGTCTACCAAATAAAGAAAGGATTCAAAAAAATAGAGAAGAAAAATGCTCCCCGACATTTTATTATCTCAAAACTGCAAATTTAGATCTGAGACATACAAGTCTGAGTAAATAAAAAATTATAATGTGGATCCACCCTTGAATGGGAGTACTTACAACTTTTTGTGCAATCTACACAAAAATTCTAGGATCGACCATACTTAGCTACGAAGGAAAAGAACAAACTCCACGAATTTTTGGAAGTTATGAGCATTTTGTATAACTATGAAGACTACTCATAACTACACCATATACCAATAAAATATTGAGGAAGTAAAAACCTTAGGCATCTCAAACGGCATTAAAACACACTACACCACTTGAAAAACCATAATAATAAGCAAAGGCCCCCAAACGGAAAACAAATCCAAACAAGAAAGACTCAAGCCTAATACCATATTTACATCGGATGATACTTTGTATATGAATAGCTCCCAAAAGAAGGCACATTTGTTAGAATAGTCCTACATTGCCTGTGGGCTTGAAGGTCTTGGGCTATATATAATCTGGGCACTCCTTGTATCATCTACATATAAATCTGTGGATCGATCAACAACACAGGCATTAAGTACTAAAACCACTTGCAACTTAGATTTTAGAATCCCAGGAAGAAAAAAAACAATCCCAAATCCAGTGTATTGATTCCATGATCTACATCATTAGAAGAAAAAAATAAAAACAGACTATATTATTTATATGTAGATGAAAACAACAACCAACCTGACAGATTAGATTAGATTAGATCTGCTTCCCTCTGATCTGGAATTTTGGCATAGATCAAATTAAATCAAATTTATCCCTCTTCTTCTTCATCTTTGTAGGTCAACACGTTAACATATGAAATCAAGGGCTCCTTTTAAAGTTGGCTAGAGAGCCTGAAACGTCTCCAATAGCTGCTTCCGACCTAGAGAAAGAGAAGAGAGAGACACAGAGGGAGAGAAACAAAGGATGTTGGAGAACGTGTGGCTGGGCGGGAAATTAGCTTTCGATTTTCAATTTGGGATTTCGAATCTAGACAGACTAGAAGCTTTATTAGAAGGGAACCTCTATTTGCGCCCATGCTTTCTCTAAAACCACCAGTGTCCCATACTACTTTAAGACCATTGCTTGCTTAGGATCAGATGATGTAGATTGTGTTACACAACGACCCTCCCCGCAAAAGATCTTGAGATCATGGCACACCTATCAGACGGTAAAAAATTTATTCCATAGGTCACAAGTCCTAGAAAATGGTCCTTGAAACAAATGTCACACATCACACTTAAATGCAAATGTAGGGCCTATTTTGGGGGATCAATGACACATGGAATTTAAAAATGTGCGTCTAATAGGTGCACCATGATCTGAATATCTATTGTGTGGAATATCGAGGTGGAACACGAACTCCATCACTTGATCTAAACAAATTATAATGTGATCATTATCTTGATCATGCTAGAGAATCATGTCTATCGGTGGACGTGAACCATCCGATTGGCGAGTTCGAGAACCAACTGTTATAGCCAGAAGTGCCCTATCCCCTCTTGTGTTGAAACTCAAATCAACCGCCTAATTTTCGACTAAAATTTAGGACAGTATAACTTGTGCATCACGGGACCGGCCCAGATATAAAGGCCTATACATCTCGTGCTTGTACATCCGGGCCTAGATTAAAACCGCCCCTGACCGAGGTAAGCTCTATTTATGCCCAAGCATTTTCTAAAAAAACACCCACATCCCATACCAATTTAAAACCATTGCTTGCTTAGGATCAGATGATCTCAAGATAGGTGCACCATGATCTCAAGGTCTATTGTGTGGGAGATCTAGGTGAAACATGATGAGAATCCTCTGATTCGAAATAATAGATGGTTTTGAAGGGATTTGGCCCGTGGGATCATGGTGCACCTATCAGACACAATTTTAAATTCCATGTGTCACTGATCCCCAAAATAGGCCCTACATTTACGTTTGAGCGTGATCTGTGGCATTTGTTTCAAGGACCATTAACTGTGGAGATAATATAACAAAGAACCTAAGAAGATCAGTGGTTGAAAGAGTGAACCAGAGAGAGGTAGAGCTTGAAGGATTTTAGTTTGGGAGAAAGAAGTGGATTTGGCATTGTCCTAAAAAATTTAAAGAAATTTCATATTGCAAGTTCAGGAAAACATGTGTGGTTGGGTGGGAAAACCATTTCTAGCTTTTGATTTTCAATTTCGGATTTCGAATCTAGAAAAATCAGGAGATTTATTAGAACGGACCCTCTATTCCCGCCCAAGCATTCTCTGAAAGCACCCACATCCCATGCCAATTTAAAACCATTGCTTGCTTAGGAACAAATGATGTAGATTGTGTTAGACCCCGATCTTCCCCGCAATAGATCTTAAGATCATAGCACACCTATCAGACGGTAAAAAAATTTATTCCATGGATCACAGGTCCCAGGTCCCCAAAAATGTTCCTTGAAACAAATGTCACACATCACACTCAAACGCAAATGTAGGGCCTGTTTTGGGGGATCAATGACACATGGAATTTAAAATTGTGCATCTGATAGGTGCGCCATGATCTCAAGATCTATTGTGTGAAATATCGGGGTGGAATACGATCTCCATCATCTGATCTGAAACAATCAATGGGTTTCAAGGGATTTGGCCTGTGGGTACTTTCAGAGAATGTGTGGGTGCAAACAGACGTACCCTTATTACAATTTGGGAGATTTAATAGGGTAGCGTGGATTGTTTAAAAACTAAAAACCAATTATGACCGGTTTGGTTTGTGGTTTTGGTCCAAAACCGACCAAATCGAACCGAATACACCTCTAACTGATATGACGAGACTAGAGGATCCACTGACGAGACTAGCAGGCGATAACCAATGTCTTACTGAGTGTCAACTCGCAAGGATTATTAACTGATATGACGAGATTAGAGGATCCACTGAGCACTATTCCAAATCTCGAGGGACAAACCTACGCTCTACGAAGCAATAGTTTGCATTCGATTGTCTAGCAGGCGATATCCAATGTCGTATTGAGTGTCACCTCGCACAGATTCGTTTCGATTTGCTTTCGGTTGCGAGCCTCCCTAGACCGAAATAGACTGTAGATTGTTTAAAAACTAAAAACCAATTATGACTGGTTTGGTTTGTGGTTTTGGCCCAAAACTGGCCAAACCGAACTGAATACACCTCTAACTGATATGACGAGACTAGAGGATCCACTGACGAGACTAGCATGCGATAACCAATGTCGTACTGGGTGTCAACTTGCAAGGATTATCAACTGATATGACGAGATTAGAGGATCCACTGAGCACTGTTCCAAATCTCGAGGGACGGTCCTACGCTCTACGAAGCAGTAGTTTACATTCGATTGTCTAGCAGGCGATAACCAATGTCATACTGAGTGTCACCTCGCAAGGATTCGTTTCGATTTGCTTTCGGTTACGAGCCTCCCTAGGCCGAAATAGACTGTAAATTGTTTAAAAACTAAAAACCAATTATGCCCAGTTTGGTTTGTGGTTTTGGTCCAAAACCGACCAAACCGAACCGGATACACTTCTAACTGATATGACAAGACTAGAGGATCCACCGACGAGACTAGCAGGCGATAACCAATGTCGTACTGAGTGTCAACTCGCAAGGATTATCAACTGATATGACGAGATTAGAGGATCCACTGAGCACTGTTCCAAATCTCGAGGGACAGACCTACGCTCTACAAAGTAGTAGTTTACATTTGATTGTCTAGCAGGCGATAACCAATATCGTACTGAGTGTCACCTTGCAAGGATTCGTTTCGATTTGCTTTCGATTACGAGCCTCCCCAAGCTGAAATAGACCGTAGATTGTTTAAAAACTAAAAACCAATTATGACTGGTTTGGTTTATGGTTTTGGTCCAAAACCGACCAAACTGAACCGAATACACCTCTAACTGATATGACGAGACTAGAGGATCCACTAAGTGACTACAACGTAGTAGTTTACATTCGATTGTCTAGCAGGCGATAACCAATGTCGTAGTGAGTGTTACCTCACAAGGATTATCAATTGATATGATGAGACTAGAGGATCCATTGAGCCCTGTTCCAAATCTCAAGCAATCGTCCTATGCTTGAGATGCAGTATGTTACTATTGATTCTCTAGCAAGCATTAATCCATGATGTAGGTTGCTCCATAGTGCTATAAATTGGAGGTCCTCACAGGTTCAACACTCATTCTGCATCAACGTATACTACTACTCCACCACCGATTGCACCTTCGCTTACGGTAAACATCGTTTAAGTCATCTGAGTCATATACATTATTTACGTCTTACTATATGATTGTAGATTTCTCAAATGATTCGCTATTACCCATTTTTGGTTGTATAGATGGAGGATTCTAATCGCACCAACATGAAGACGATGCTGACAATCTTGACGGACAAGGGACAAGCAATCTTTGAGAACATAGTCCTGAACCATCTCTCTTTTGGATAAACTACAGAGGACATGCAGTCGTTGAGCTACTTGTTCTTCGAAGGGCAAGTGATAATAGGGAAAACCGAGACCGATGAATATATAATTTGTACGCATTTTTCTTTTGATTTTTGACTTCTATATTTGAAAATCCTTCCAAAATTTCCAGCACTATTGACTGATAAAATTGGAGTGGTATAGATCATCGGGACACCTTTGATGCAGCAGCATTGGAGTTCGCGAGCATGGCGCGCTCGACAATGATTTGCACACTTAATAACAAGAACTGGATGGTTAATATTGTCATGAAGCATATCCATTGCCTCAAACTCTCTCCTTTTAGTTAACCAAACTATCCATTTCCATGTCGAGCATAATACGCCCTTTTAATGTTGAACAGGAGATGAAAGATAAGGTACCACCAGGAGGTGAACTTATGCCACATCGAGTAGTTGTTGAAACAGATGGGATAAGCACGAGCTCACACCAATCAAGTTCTTTGGTGGGGAAGGACATTCAGGACCGACAATCCTTCGTCAACTAGACTGATAGTTGTCGAACCCCTAGTCGTTGTCAGGATAAAGCCATCGGGCAGTTGCTGAATAGCTTTAGTAGGTCTTACTGAATTTCAACATTCAGTCTTGTACCAACCGTATGTTTATGTGCTGTTTTATTTGGTGTTGTTTAATTTAGCAGGCGTACTCCCTCTAGTGTAAGAAGGTTCTATTGGTGATTCGACTCTTTAGTGGATCCCGGTACTACTTTGATCCAACAGTTTGGTTGAGTTGCTATTATAATTGACAGAATTAATGTTTCGTAGTTCATCCCCTCAGTAGTTGAATTGCTTTAGTAGTTGAAACTGCACCTGTTGCGTAATCATAACCATGCATTTGATCAATTCCAAAAAATTATAAGGATAAAAGATACAGTGGTATATGGGCAAACAATAACGCCAACACCATCCTTAATAATCTTAATTACATCAAACTACAAGATAATATGAGCATCAACAAAAATGCTCAACCCAATTCAGAATAGATTTTCTGTCAAATACTTAGGGGAGGTTCTACCATCAGACGGTCTATTTTTCATTTTACGCGGTACCCAACTAAAAAAGAGACCTTGAAATCATTTTTGAGCTTCGACGTGATGTTAAGGTCACTTTTTTTATTCAAAACTGATCATTAGATGGTACGGTCATCATCTAAGGATCCGTCGATAAAAGATTGAGCAGAAAACCAATCTCCATCTATGTTATTTAGATCAGTCAAATTATATTTTTCACATTACACGCCCAAAGTAATTAGGTAGGAGCAATAGAGCTACTCTTTTTACCTTCAAAAAATTGATTAATCTTCAATCATACATTACATGTGAAGGATAAAAATTAAAATAAAAATAAAAAATAATAAGTAGCATTTCTCATGCTCATGCACTTAGATCGGTCCGTCAATGAGACCCTCTTCAAGAGGTGTGATCTGCACCATCTCTTCTATAGGCCAGCTTAGGAATTTGGTAATCAATTCCCGCATTTGAAAGTAAGATAAAAAGTGTCAAAATCATTATTGTTATTCTCATCATTATTACTAAGGGCACAAGTTTTGACCCAAGACCCGAACCCAAAACAGTCCGACCCAGCCCAAAAACCTATACATACTGAACCGAACTGATTTCAGTTCCGATTTGGGTGGCAAGAACCGAAGAGCCAGTTTGGGTGGCAAGAAAATTCTAAGAACAGCCGGCTAAGTACACAAAAATTAAAAGAAAAAAAACGTAACCTCACCTCATCCTCAATAGGATCATTGTACTTCAGGAGCAGTGTTTTTGAGATAAAGCATCATCACCAAACCTAAGAAGTTGAAAAGAAGAAAAGTAAAATTTAGTCATGGAGGGGAGTTGTTACTTTTCGAAGGAAGTTTAACAAGAACTACCCTATTTTTCTTTTCACAACCCTGTAAGCCTCATCTCAATAGTTTTGCTCTCCAATCTTCACATTTTCAAGCATATCAACATTTGTTGATAGCTTTTGAAAATACAATAAAACAAAAACTATACTTCCAGTATGCAGAGCCGCCTTCCGGTCATCACGTTCTTCTAGATCAGTTTTATCCTAATAAATCGAAATTTCAAAAAGCCCATAATATATTAAGGGACAAAATGCTTAACCTTTGGTACTCTTAAAGCTTGTATATGGGAAATCAAATCCAGATGTCACTTTGGAGTGCAGGTCATGCAAAACAGAAAATAGAGATTGTTATGGTGGAATTGAACCTGCAAAAGAGAGACTGCAATTTTCTTAACCTTCCATTGGGCTACAGGCCAAATCCACACAGAAAATAAAATTGTTATGTAAAAAATGAGAATGGATAACCTTTCTGAATCATTGAACTGGCTTAGTTCAGTATAAATACCAACTTCTTGCCTGAACAACTCCTGCTCACCTGTCAAAAAAGAAAATAAATATTATATTTACCGTGTCTCTCTGTTTTTCTATAAAATTTCCCATATTTTTGGTAGTTTTTCTCCCATGCATCGATCAAAAGCACACAGATAAAAATATTTTCGACTGCTAGCAAGCCTCCACATGCATAAGTCACAATCCAAAATATAACATAAAATAATCCAAATGTAATCCAAAATAATCCACATGTAATCCATTGCCCATATTTTGTTTCATTGTCGATTTTCAGGCTGTCATTCAGCAATCAAGAATGTTTCTTAGTGTGCATTTTGGCTAGGTGCAAAAGGCACACTTTTGCGCTTTATGCACGAGGTAACATGAAAAGATATAATTAGGAATAATATTGTCAAAAGTGCACCTAGGCTCACGCTTTGCGCCTGCTCATTCCAATTTAGGCACAGGTGTAGTGAGGGAGGTTTATTTGTTGCCTTACAAAGCTCTTGTTCAAAGTGCCACTCGTTGATCACACAATACGGCACTCTACATTGATATCATTTGAGATGTTAATGCAAATTTGCATTAACAGGAACATAAGCGAGAAAGATATTAATGAGGTTGAAGCATCGACGGTATTAGTCTTGAGAAGATGGGGGGTTGATACAGTGATTGAAGGTAGCTTATGAAGGTTTTAAATGGTAATTGTGCGTTGCCATTGAAGGCTGATTAACAGCGCAGAAAAGGGAAGCAAAGGGGCCGTTATAACAGCTCAGAAAATGGCAGAGAAAAGAACCGCTAAGGCCTGCAAGATCAGCAAAAGAAAGTTCTAAAGGGCCCGCATTATGGTCCATAATAATCAGACTTCAAGGCCCAAAGTAGTAAGAAGACACGTGATCTTTAAGTGGTTTATGTTATGACCTATGTTTAAGTTATTACCTGACAACTTAGGGTCGCATGATGCTTCATAAAGTGGCAAGAATGCTTGGATTGCAATTAGCCTGTCCCTCTAAAATTTCGCAGTGCAATTTTGGTTACCAAAATATAATTTGCTATATTCATTATCTACATAAGCTAAAGGCTAGTTTCCTAGTTTATCTAAGACTCTAGCATGATGGAAAATGGGATTCTCACACGAGACGCATATGAGACAAAAGGAGGCATCTGAAATAAAGAAGAGAACACAAGATTTCAGGGGCATGCGAATGGGTATTTGGGACGTATTTGTCTTTCACATTTGACTCAAGATAATATTTTAGTTTCTAGTTATTGGCTATTAGTATCAAGTATTAGGATTTTAATAGTTATTAGAAGTCTTTCTTTCTCAATTAGCCATTGGATTTTTATGCTTTATAAACTGCAGTAAAATAGAATTTATTTTTAGTGAATAAAAATATGATTTTGGTAAAACATGAGTTCTCTCTTCTAGGGTTTTTGAACCCTTAATTGGTGTACCATTCTATCTCTATTTGCTAGTTATTTTGTTGAAATGTGGAAGGCTGGATTCTGACACTTGGAGAATCACTTCTGACACCTGCCTAAACCCTAAATAATTTATGATATTTGCAGAATCAAGGTGTCTTTATTAAATTCTGAATTTTCTTCTTCTTTGCAATATTCTTTTTTTTATCTAACATCCGATGTCCTCAAAACCCTTCTTTTTAGAGCTACTCTTTCTTTAGTAGCAGAGCTAAAGCTCATCCCCTAAGTCTCTAGCCTTCTCCCCCTGCCACTATGTCTCTTGTAATTTATCATTCTCATAGTATTCATCAATTCAGTGCTCTTTCCAATCAGTGGACTCATATTCCAAGAGGCCAAGCGTAGGTGCTGGACTAACTTTGTGCCCGCACACGTCCATATGAGTGAAGGAACTCTTCTCTACTATTCCCAACAATCAAGCATCGGTGTTGTGCAGTGCTTTTAGGGAATTCAATCTTTTTTCTCCTTTTTCATCCAAGGAATTCATTCTTTCTTGGGAAATTTACCTGATCGACCCTATCAGATACACCTTTTATGTCAGAGGGCCAGTATTTTTACCTTTACCCAAATCGACCAGCTTTTAGCCAAGCCATTTTCAGCAAAAACAAAAAGTCTGAAATACCCCTTCTTACACTTTTTTTTGTTCTACATGATTTAAAATTTTAAATATTTACATTTTTCTATATTTACGCGATGTGAAACCGGATCTATGCCGTCTGATTTGAAGGCCACATAATAAAATAAATGACACTAAAGATAGACACGAAAAACATGCGATATCGCTTCTTTAAAAAAAAATATATATATTTTGACAATCGATGTCGACTCTTAACACAATCGGTACCAACCATTTTAAGAGTCGTCATCGACTCTTTACACATTCCTCATCGACTCTGTACGGAGTCGCCATCGACTTTGTACACAGTTGTCATCGACTCTGTATAGAGTCGCCATCGATTGTAAAAAAAAAAAATTGTATATATATATATATATATATATATATATAATTTTATTTTTATACAGTCGATGGCGACTCTGTAAATAGTCGTCAATGACTCTTAAAATAGTCGGTACCGACTGTGTACAGAGTCGATATCGACTGTGTACAGAGTTGATATCGCCTTTTTTTCATATATATTTTTGGCTATCGATTTTATATTGTGGCCTTCAAATCAGATGGTTCAGATCGCGTAAATATAGAAAAATGCAAATATTTAAAATTTTAAATTATATAGGTATATCGTCTTCTTCCTCATTCTAATCTGCTATAGTTTCTGACGAAAAAGGTGTATCTGGGTCCATCCAAATAGCAGATTGGAGTAGATTGGATTGAGGAGAAGACGCCGTCACCTTCGCCACCTTTGACCTTTAGAAATTGTAGCAAATTAAAATGAGGAAGAAGATTATGTTTTTATACCTTAAAGAAAAGGGGTAATTTGGACATTTTGCTATCCTTAGGGTCGGCTAGTCTCCCAACATGACTTAGAGATTACGCTGTATATTTAAAGTCAATGAATTTAACTTTTTTCTCATTCTAGCTTGGCATACAATATGTTCTAGAAGAGAAATGATCAGAACAGATTGAGATGAACAAAATTATAGTTTTCAAGACCTCCCACATTCATAAGGGAGCCGACTCAAAAAGTTGTTTGTATAGACAATCCGGAGCAAGATCATGATCTCTGAACCTTTTACAAATTTGGAAACCCCATAAGAGGGAGGTGGATCTAATCAATATATACGTAAAATCTCCCTCCACTTGGGTTCGATATGAAGGAACAAAAAGGTAGACAAATATAACTTATCAATGAACAACTAGTAGGTACCAAATTTAGTGAAAGTAATCATATATCACATTATAAAAGAAAATCAAACAAAAAGATACAACATGTTAATGAAATAACAATCTTCATACATCTTGGAAAATAAGCTAAAAAAGTGTGAGTATATGCTCATCGCGTAAAAGTCAACAAATGCAACAGGAACACCATGTTTATTCTGCATCTTCACTTTCAAAAATCCTAGGCATCTTTCCATAGAACGACCGCAATGCATACTTTAGAATAAATTTTTCATGGAGTTTGAAAGTGCAAAGGCAAAAGTACACTTAAGTTATACAAACCTTAAAAATACTTGATTTAGTTCTTTCTCAAAATGTTTCTTAGTGTGCATTTTGGCTTGTGTTTCATTTTCATGGTGGCTTCCCCAGATACCGAAATATAGTGGAGATTAGGCTGAGTATCATCCTTGATACTTGACCAAGGTACTCTATAAAGACACAAATCAATGGATCAAATTTCATATTTACATCCCACTAGGCCAATTATAAAAATGGAAACCATGGATCTTACATGACAAAATATACAGAGCTGCAAAACAGCAGTTCTATAACCACCAAAGCATCCAACCCAAAGTTGAAAAACGAAATGAAGGCTCACCTTCTCAGGTTCTCCACCCTTGTCCGGATGATTCATTATTGCAGCTTTTCTATATGCTTTCTTCAACTAATCCTGGCTTGCAATTTTTTAAACACCAAGGACTTCATAATATCTGGTGTTATCACTCTTCTTTGGAACACGTCCAAACATGATTAAAGCACTTCAGTGAAACTGATTCTCCAATTTGGTGATCCTAAGCTCTCCAAAGTAAATTAGCCAAATTATTATACATTTTCATAATTAAGCAATTTCAATAAATTCATATAAAATCAATGGAAGAGTAACAAATTGATCCAAACTCAATATAGTGTATACTTGATAATGTCCCATGAAACATGGACACCCAATTTTTCAGACCTTTGTCACACTGAACATACATAAGGACCTATCGACATTGCTATCCAAATAAATTGTGATCATTCTTTAATCACTATTTTTTATACAAATTATTTATTTTAAAACAAATGAGAATTAAGACAATTTTCTGTGGCTCATTTGTGAGTGGTGCTGGCCTGTTTGGATGGTTGCAAATATTCAAGTGAAATGGTCATATGATTAGTATTTCCATCCCAAAACACAAAAGAGAAAATTTTTCATTCACAAATGAGAAAATTCTCCTGCTACCTGAATTTTTTCATTCACAAATAAGAAAATTCTCCTATATGGAGATCATTTTGACTTATGTAGGCAGATGTCCTCTGAGGCACAAATTCATCAATTCCATGACCATTGTAGGTTACTTTCCCAGAACCTGGTGTTTCAAATAAACACACAAATTTTTAATTTTTCAGAATAAATAATTCAAAAAAAAGGTAACATGCATCATAACAAGGAATCAAGAAACCAAGAAGTATTATGTATGATATCATTACCTTTAGTTTTGGATCAAGGTTCCCTGCCAAAGCCAACAGCAGAGTGGTCTTCCCATCGCTTGGGGGACCTAAAAGCAGAGTTAAAAAACTCACTGAATATATTAATTTTGAATTTAGTGAGATGAATGCCAATATGTATGTTTCATTTGTTGAAGGGGAAAAAGCAGCAATAACCATAGGATGTTAGATTAATATAGAATAGAGTAAAACAAAATGCTATACATGCCAAAAGTAAGGTGCTTACGAACCATAAGGTTTTAAACAACAAACCTATATATGCACAATGATCATGAGGTACAATCTAATCAAACCAATCCAGAAACTATACTAACCTCAATAACATGACACCAAATAGACTCCCCTTTGACAAGGGAATCCACCATCCCTCTTGCCTTTGTGTGTACAAGGCTCAAATGTGGCACCTTTGATGAGAAAAAAATCCATAACGTCATACTGTACATTTGCAAGCCTCCAGATGTGATTCCCATGTGTGGCACCGATACAATTTTATTTTACTTTCCAAAAAAAAAGGACCGATTTGGGATCGGCGATTATCCATATCGACTGATAATTATCAGAAGAAGATGGACCAATACGTTGCTTTTAGTCATGGGCTTGAGCCTGTAGCACAATGGACCAATACCTTGCTTTTAGTCATGGGCTTGGGCCTATAGCACAATGGTTCAAGATCGGAGATTATCCATATCGTCTAGTCACGTCAAGTTAGATGGCGGGGCTCGAATCACAATAAGAAAACCACCTTCCATTCTCAGCCCTCCGCGGTGCACCTCGGTAATCTTCGATGAGGAAGTTTAAAATTTCAGAAGTGTACGTCGCGGTCAAAGTCTATATCGTAGATTTACCGTCTCGATATTAAGCATGATGTGACCAGAGCAACTTTAGAAGCGGCGACTTGACAGGAGCAAGTCCAGTACCATTGTCTAGTCACGTCAAGTTAGGTGGCAGGGATCGAAATGTATACTACTGGAGTTGGCGTACCTAGGGCAGCACTGTACTGTCCCATCATGTACGCTAGAACTTATTTCGGATTGGAATTGCACAATGGGTCTCGGCAATGCACGTGATTATTATAATGTAAAGAAAAGGGAGGCACTTCAATAAATTATGCTATAAATAGCGGGACTACAACTCTTGTAAGCACCACTGGGGCATCACTACTAGGCATAAAACTAATGTCATCTGGGAATAGCTCCGACTCTATCCCATCCCCTCCTCGTATGGAGTTTGATTTGCCCCCGTGTGAAAACCCCAAAAAGCCATGACCTTCTCGACCCCCACTAGGACATAGTCGATCGTCATACAACCGCTAAAAGCATAGCTGTGCTTACATCATACGCCAGCTTCAAGTGGAGTTCCCACCGGAGGGCTTCGACGAAAATTACCCAATTGCCCCGATGGACGTAGACCCATCGATTGATGCAGTTGTAGCTGAAATCGAAGATGAAAGCGAGAGTGCAGAGCCTCCGACTGAGGTTTTAGCTCTTCTAGTGCCGCCTGGTATGACGGAAGTTGTACCAATCGTCATTTTCTCCTCCACTGAAGAGGTCGACGGTGATGATTCAGATGATGTGAGCAAAATCAATACTTCTATTGGGAGTGGTGACATTTGAAAGAGGTGTTGGGCCTCTTTTATATTAGTTGGAATATCTATTTAGCAGCTTTCGTTTGAAATAGTCACGTATGCCTAGTTTGCATAGAAGATGTATTAGGATTTAACTAATTTTACTTTCAGGAAAATATACTAGTCAACTATGCCTAGTATTAGATTACAAACCACTAAGAGTTGTAGTTGTCCATGGGAAAACTAATCAACCACTGATCGATTGTGTTGTGAGTCTTGTGTGGCAAAATACTTTCATCAAGAAAAAGATTACAACAATCTTGTGTGTGTGTGAAGTCTGGACCCATGTTTGTCACTTTTTATTCAACACAATTTTAGATTACTGGTGTGATTGGAAGTCAGTTTTTGTTCTCATTTTCATTTTCTAGCTCACAAGTTAGATTCTCTCTTCCAGTTTATATAATTCTTTTCTATATTTATTAGCTAATTCTCCATGTTCACTAAAGGTCTGCCCAAAGGACCATCCAGTAGGAGCCACATTATAAGACACCGCAGTTCGCCCATCACTTGTTGTGACCTTAAATGAGAGGCTTTCGCCATTGAGATAGGTGTTGCTTTTCCAATGTTGACCCCAATTTCTTGACATCGATTGCCACCCAGTTCTGGACCATTTGATGCAGACAGAATGCACATCACCAGCTCCTCCAACGTTAGTTATAAGGACTAGGTTGAAGTAAGAGTGGCCATTAATGGTGAACCTTATGCCTCCTCTCTTCCTGCATGGTACCCTATAAGAAGAGACCCATCAACACAGAAGGAGCTATCAGTACTAAAAGAAAACTGAGATAACAGTAAAAAAAAAAAAATAGAGGAAAATCCACAAAAGACTTAGAAAAGGGGGTCAAGAATTAAAAAGAAGACAAAACATGAGTGACCCACAAAAAGTAAAGGATAATAAAAATGATAAAAATCAAGTGACCCACCATAAAGATTTAAAAAAAAAAAGGTTATGGAAGATAAAACACAGAAGGGTTGATAGTGAATCCTTAAGGCAAACAATTTAATATTAAACCAAATTAAAAAAATGAAGGCTCATGATTTAGCTAAAAATTTTGTTAATGGAGGCATTACGCAAGCAATCTTATATATTTGACTTTCATTTAGCCCCTTGGGCACAAATTTTGGTTCCTGCTTTTTGTTGTTAACAAAGATGTGATTTACTGATAAACGATGGTAATAAGTCCTAAATAAAGTACGTAAAATCCCGTGGAGATTTAAAAAACAGAGGAAATCTAGGCCGCTCATTTGGTACCCATACCACTATTGCAAGTGGGGCAAAATTAGTTGTACTAGGGCTGAGGAGTGGGGCGGTGCTATAGAATTTTATGTAGTGATCATGTTTCGAGTCTTCAGATGTCACGTCAATCCAATGCCACCTAATAGCAGGGAGGGGGGGGGGAGGTACTCCCCATGAAGTTTCTTTTCTTAGTAACATTCAATCTCTATATCATCTAGCTACCCTCATGCTTTAAGAACATGTCATGCCAATTCAATTAGAGGGGATAAGGCTATGATGGTGATCTATAGTGCAGTATTCCAGCAGGTTGTGATTCAAATAGAGTTGCATTCAAACCAAATAGAACAACATACATTAACCGGTTTTAACAAGCCATAAATTAGCTGGTGTCTTTACTTTTGGTTGCAGGTGTCTTGTTTTTTGTTTCTTTATCTAATCCTAAGGTGCAGTGTCTTGTATTTGGGGTACAAAATTAACCAAATAAGCTCAGTGATCAGGGTTAGAATGAGAATTCAAGATATTTTGCTTAAGGAACATGAACTACTTGTTTCATTAGTCTTCTACATATAGCGAAAATTCTTTGTATCATCTTCAACTTTGGCAATTGATGAATGAAGTAAATAGATCGATCATGTGATCATTCCAATTTTCTCTCCTTTTCTTTTTTAGGTAAAGTAGGAAAGCATTTATCAGTTTTATTAACAAGGAGCATACACTTTACAAAGATTTTTGCAATAATATTTCAGGTAACACTTGAGATAAACAAATTTATTGTATAATGAGATTAAAAACCTAGAAACTGTGGCTGAAGTAGGAGTTATTCAAATGGTTACATCATGTTAGGAGAATCTGCAACCTTCAACTGCAAACAAGAACATAACAAATTAATTTTGTATCCATCGGCATTGAACCCAATGAGTTGTCAAATTCTGTAGGAAAAGGAAAAGAACATATAGCTATCAAGGCTCTACCATGATGAGGTTATTGTTGAACAGAGTCCAAACATGCCCACTTCCCAAAACATCCCTGTGTCCAATAAGCACAAGGTTTTGCCTCTAATACAACCCAACAGCAAGGGAAGTCGTTATATATATATATATATATATATAAGCACCACTTCATTTGTTTCTGCTCAACTAGACCTTCTTAGCAATCTAAGTTCGAAACCTTTTTCTCATGTTTCTGAAATCTTTGCCACATTAGATTCACCTACAATCAATACCAAGTGGCTAGTCGAGATGGAGAGGAAGTGGTAGAAGGTAACTATGGTAGGAAGGAAAAGAATTTCACTAATGAGAACTGAAGGTGGTGTAGCCGATAAGGGCCATTTTGTTGTGTACACTGTTGTTGAGAGACATTTTGTGGTTCCCTTGGCACATCTCAGCAACAACATCTTTAAAGAGATCTTCAGAATTTTTGAATATGAGTTTGGATTACAACATAATGGACCTATCACATTGCCATGCGATGGATTGTTTATGGAGTATGTTGTCTCATTGGTCTAAGGAGGCATTTCCATAGATGCGGAGAATGTTTTAATTATCCCTGTAGTCGGTGTTCAAGATCTTCCTTACTCTATCAAGGACATACAAAGCATCCGATACTTCTTCAAGGATACTAAAGAATCTATATGAATTGACTCGGACTGATACTTCTTCATGGATTCTAAAGAATTTAGATGAATTGCGAGAAGTGACCATCCACCATAGTCTCACTGTTGTATATGATCCATATAATTTTTGACTCCATAGAGAATCTTATAATTCATTTCCTAATTTATGGATGGAATTTTTTTTCTCAATCTCAGTAGTAGAATATAATTTATTTTATGATTTGTCATTTTTATTTTTGTAGGGTAAGCTGGGAATGAACGTGTGACCTCAAGGTGCATTATTGTCAACCTTCTAGTCAAGCTACTGTTCCAACCCAATTATTTGTATCTCATTACTAATAAACTTGAAATAGATTGTAGGCCTGTTTTGATGTATTTGCAGAGGATACTATACAAAATGTGTTTTTTTTTGGATAGGTAAGCATGGGATCTGAACCCCTGACCTCAACGCTACACGCTTGAGGGCATCATCACTGGGGCAAAGGTCTAATCCCCAAAATGCAGCTTCTTAAATGCAAAAAGGATGACACAAGTACCCATAAAATTCATCTCATTTGCATTTTGGGGCAGAAATACAAGTCAACTATCTTTGTCCTTGTGTATCAGTGGTGGGCCAAATACTCCTATCATGCCAATGCACGAATGAGGTGATTTAAATATCATCTCATTCGTGAATTGGTGGCTTTCCAATTGACAAATTATTGTCTTTGACTTCATGTAAAGTTTGGGATTTTTCTTCTCTAAAATGTTTGATAAATTATGCAGTTTTGACTCACAAAAATAATCTATGGATTAGATGGGCCTTGACTTTTATGTCTAAACCTTTTGGAGGATCATTGTCAAAAAGAATGAAAAAGGGAAATAAGAACTAGACTGCAAATGACAGGAGGTGCTTCATTCAAAGTTTGGGAACTTTTTCTAAATTTTAACATTTTGTGAATTTTAAGACAAAGAAACTTCTTGACCTTTTTGTCTAATCACTTTGGAGGATCTAAAATGAAAAAGGGGAGGTAAGATCTAGAGTTTCTTTCACAAGATCTCTTCACATGTTGGCCCATTAGTAAGTATGGAATGTAAATGGTCCAAGCTAGTAGAGAGTTCATGATTGTATGGTTGGATGATAAAACCTGATAACAAGAGCCATATATCTTACTAGACATGGTTAGCTTACCTTGGCCCCATATATCACAATCATAGAGTTTCATTTTTACTAAAAGGATAAGAGAACTGCCATCAAGTTATGATCAGAATTCCCAAAATACTTAGTCCATACTTTTAATGACAACAACAATATTAACCCTGATTGAATAACATGAAGGTAAATTAGCTGACCAATTGGTTAACAGAGGCATTGCGGAAGCTGTTTTGACATTGTTTGGGTAAAATTAGGTTCCTCTATTTTCTTTTTTATTTTAATAAAGATCTGTTTTACTGACGAAAAAAATTGGTAATAAGTCTTAACAAAGTATTTAACATCCCGTGGAGATCTAGAAAACTGAGAGTGGGGGTCTACAAGTCTCATCCATAGTCACTGAAGTCGCTGACTTATTGAAGAAGTCGTGATTAAATTGAGCTTTGTTAATCTCCAAGAAAATAACTATCTAGAAGATAAAGACAAATCCACTTTAAATTTCATTTTGTTATGAGAAAAGGCAATGATTCTTGGTTCACTGGAGCTTCAGTAGATCAAGACTAAAACTGCATAGATGGATTGAAGTAAATAACGCAGCTAGAATGTGCCTACTCTAACAAATAACAACCAAGGTATTTGAAGAAGGGGCGTCTAGTCACTGCAAGATAATCATAGCCTTAGTAAGCTAAACATAGTTGGATACGATTCAGAACGATGCTATCGGAAATGGTGTTTAGAATTACAAGCGCGCAGGATTCAAGACCATCAACAAATCCGATCTCAACCAAAATTTACAATGCATATAGTTGCACAGCATCATCCCTACCAACAGGATAATTACCCAAAATATAGTCATGTTACAGTTGCAAAAAACAGAAAGAGTTTCTTCTTAAAAGAAGATTGTGACATCAAAGCGGTACTAAATAAACTGATTTTCAGCACCACTGAGGTCTCATACTTGCACATAAGACAATTGTACAAACATTAGGTCTCCTACAGCTTCATCTGACTCCTGAAATAAGCATTTTTTGAATAGCAGTTTGAAATGCAAAATCTCTCCTTTGCTACGATCTTTAGCCGCCTTGAATTCAGCTAACAAATCCCCAATATATTTATTGTCACCTAACCCAATATATTCCTCTATGTGACATTAATAAACATTATTAGTATGACTAACTACGTAAATACTCAATTAGGAGATAGAGTCATGACACAAAATAAAATTCTTCATCCTACATAAGATTTCTTGCAAAATGAATAATTCAAGAAGGTGATATTAAACAATTACCACTGCCAGGATCAGGTGATTTAGAACCATTGACAACCTTTCGGCATTCAAAAAGACTGAAACTAGAGTACGTTGAAAGTTTGATAATTCCTGCTAGTTCCTGCAGCATATATGCATCGATCAATATTGTTGATGTGAAAATATATAGAAGGAAATGCAATTTTTCTTTGGTTATGATAATCTGTTTTTTCGAAGAAAGGAAAACCCTTGATCTGGTTCTTACAGCGAATTAATGTGCCTTATGAGTTATGACCGTGTGGCTGGGAACTTCCATAATTAGGTCCAAGGAATAGGATTTGGCCTTACAGTGGGTTCAAATTTTTCTATACTCAGAAACGGTACTCATATTGATACCATCTTCTCTGTTTTAAGATCCAATAGGGAATATCAAAATATGCCATGCCACCATACCAAAAAAAGCCTATACTTGTACATATTAATAGACTCAAAACAAAGTATCAAAGTCTTATATTACTTTACCTAGGTATTTTGTCAAACACTTTAACTACAAGAGAATGCAAAAATAAATTTATTTCATGTTTATACTTATTGAAAAATCAGTTCCTTAACTATTTCTTGAAATATTAAATAAATTGATGCATCAGCATCAAACAAAAAAAAATAGTCAATATTCTATCTTCCATAAATATAAAAAACTAGAAAAAAATAAAAATAATAAACCAAAAATTGAAGTAAACACATTAAAAACTTAAACCGAACCAAAAGCTTACCGGAAGAACGCGAAATATTCGGTGGCTTCAGTTCAGATTTGGTTCGGACAGATCCAGATAGAACTGATTTTGGTTTGCTTCCACCAAAAATTGGAAAAAAATAATAAACTGAAAAGTGAAGTAAACACATTAAACACCTAAACCGAACCAATAACGTACAGGAAGAATTTTGTCTCGAGGCATCAAGATCGAACCTTGAACTAATTCTTTGGGTTTCAGTTCAGATTTGGAATTACAGTAGATAGTGGGGTTTAATTTGATGAATTGAAGAGAATGGAGCAGGAAAACAAAATATATACCTTGAAGTAATTCTTCCCAGAAGCTCACCAGAGCACTCGCTAGAACACTTGCCGGAGAATTCGCCCCTCCTCTTTGGGTCGCGGTAACAGGTAAGAGATAGAGAGAGAGAGAGGCGCAGGGGCGCTAAGGAGAGGGGGTGGAGAGAGGGAGAGACGCTGGAGGGTTTGGAGAGACTCGAGAGAGAGAGAGGCTCACCGGAGCACTCGCCGGAGAGGTCGATGCTCCTCTTTGGATAGCTGTCGAAGGTAAAAAAGTAATCGAAAAGGGTTTAAAACGAGGCTTATAAAGGAGGGCATAGAGGACATTTCACTAATTTGGATAAATCATATTCACGGATTTCAAGGACTCTGAAAAATGGTGCGTCCTGATTTTGAGAAACTTTACGTTTCAGTATAATAGTGAGAAACTTTTTTTTCCTAATCTTGTTTCTGCAAATATCCCAACTTTAAATGTATGAGAGTGTGCTAGTTATCATGAGTGTTAATTAAACCAATTTTAGTTTCTCGAGAGGATCTTGTACTTCAAAGTATCATCTTGAGACAGTTGTTCTTGGGGTAATATAGTGCTTCGATAGGCTTCAATGCTTAAAAGCAGCTGCTCGAGCTTTACTCGAGACAATATCTGGATCCTTAATAGGCTCCAGTGCTTTAAAAGCATCTACTTGAGCTAATAGACTTCCACTTTGATAGGCTCCTGCACTTAAATATAACCTCTCGAGATCTACTTGAGAAAATCCATTCTGAAGCTTTATCTTGCCGAAATATATCTGGAGGCTCGACAGGATCATATGTTTACTTATAACCGCTCGAGATCTGCTCGATAAATTCATTTATGAAGCTTCATCCTATCAAAGCTCGTTTTCCTGAACTTACAAACCTCTCGTGAGGTTCATTCTCCTATTTCCATCTTTCTGCTAAACATTCTCACCACTCCACTGCTCCGATTTCTTCTTCCCACTCCATTGCTTTCTACCTGCTTCTCCACTCATCCAATATTACTGACACTTTGATCAGCTACTCAAGCCACACAGTTTGCACAAAGGATCTCTCGATTTGGACCACTGTGGACTGCCCTAGCAAGCCCTAATTTGGGTAAGCTCTCACTTCTTTCTCAATCCATTTTGTTCACTGTGTACTTTCTATTAGATTTAGACATCTCTACTGAGGTTTAGTGGACTTTGAGGTTTAGGGATACCTAGGGTTTGGGAGAAATCAGATAGAAGTTAGGGTTTCAAAATGGCTGACAATCCTGAATTTGAGGAAACCCTAACTATAGTGCTCAGTCCTGCCCAAACCCAGCCTCTTTCACCAACTAGGAAATCTAAGAGGATTGCCTCCTCAGCCCTTGTAGATCCTATGGCCCAACCATCACCCAAGATATCCAAAGTCAGTACCGAAAAACCAAAGAAGAAGAAGAAGGGTGAGGGGGCTACAAAGAAACAAAAGAAGGGCAAGGTAGCTGCCCCTAAGTTTGACTCCTTCACTACCCCAAATGACTTTGTGGAAAATCTTAGCCTAGTACCTAAAACTACCTTTCATAGGTCCTCTTCACCAAGGAAGAGTGGGCCAAGGATGCCATTAAGTTTTTTACAAAAGCCTCCATGGATTTCCTGTTGAGGCCGTTGGAAGAAACTGTATATCAAAGGTTAGTGAAGTTGTGGTAACCGAATATTAGGACAAAAGAGTCAGGGGGAGGGCCAAATCAGGAGGACCCTATGCTAGTTGTGTTGATAGATGACTTTGAGACAGTGGTGGATGCCACTGATATAGCATAGGTATTGGGGATCCCTGCAACATATGATCCATTTTGCATCCTGGGACCCCCAATCAGTGCCTCAATGAAGGAGATGGCCCAACAGATAACTCATGCGAAGAAAGCCTTTGGTGATTCACTGATGAGGAGTGAATTCAGGACAAACCTACTATTCATGGATAGTGTTTTGAGGAAGAATGTGTTTATGGATTGATACCAGCAGGAGAGGAGGGTCCCAATTGTGGATGCACTGTACTCTTTCTCCAAGGGGCATTTCTTCAATGCTGCCAAGCTGATTATTGAGGGGATGGAAGATATACATGGTAAGGTGAAGAAGAGGCAGAAAATGCAAAGTTAACCCTACAGCAGGCTGATCACACCTTTTTCAAGAAAGGAGGATATGTGTGGAAGGTTGGCGAACCCATTACTGAGTTGCCACTAGCTGAATTTGAAAAAAGGCAGTGAAAAATTAGCATATCACTGATGAAGAACAAGAAGAAAAAGGAGTCCAAGCTACTCTTCAGAGCCACTTACTGCTACCCCTTGAAGCCCCTTATGCTACTTTCTCTCCTCCTGCAAGTCCATCATCCACCCTTGAGCCCATTCCACCAGTAGCTCCACCATCCTTACCTGTCTACCCCACTCCACCAACCTTACCTTCCCAATTCATTCATGTATCAGCTCCTCCTCCTTCCATCATTTTCCCCTTCAACCTCCCTACACCTCCTATCCAAAGAACATACAAAAAGAAGACTCACCACCTGGCCACAGAACCAAGCCCATCCACTACCATACCCACTTACATACCAAGCCCAATAGCAGACCCACCCTCCCCTTTTACCTATGATGACAGTGAGCCAATGGCTACTGCCATTAAACCACCTAACCCCATTGAGCCCATTGATCCAATTCCCTCTCCTATTCATTCCCGTCCATTTCCACCTAACCAAGACCAATTCCATATGACCGAAGACCATTTCACAATAAAAGGGTTCTCAGCCGTAATGGACTACATGATGGAGGACATTAGGCATGAGTACATCCCTCTCCCTGAATCCCCACACCTATACCCATTTAACCATGCCCCTACCTCACCATTCCAACCAATCCCTCCCACCCAACCTGTAACCCCAGCCATACCTGACCGTTTAACCCAAATCATTTCCCTCCTAACCTCTCTCCAATCCCAAATCCATACCAACACAGAAAACCAAGCCTCCAT
The DNA here is from genome assembly GCA_021018995.1 of Chloranthus sessilifolius. Lineage (NCBI taxonomy): Eukaryota > Viridiplantae > Streptophyta > Magnoliopsida > Chloranthales > Chloranthaceae > Chloranthus > Chloranthus sessilifolius. The sequence goes on from CM037586.1 coordinate 65,087,732, forward strand.
CCAAGCAAGCCTTAACTCCAACCAATCCACCCTTCAAACTTTTATCCCACCACCCAATCACCCACACCTATCCCAGTCCCTACCCCTCCTCCATGCCACCAACCTTTTACATCTGTGGCAACAATTAATGTTGCCACCCAAACTGACTTTGACTCTGAAGAGTTGGCTATGGTCTCCCTTTCCACATCTTCCTACTTCACCCAAACTGAAACCACTGAGGAGGAGCTGACCCTTGCCCTACCATCCATTCCCTCCCCATCTACCCAAACTTGTATTGAGCTTGTTGTTACCTCCACTTCTGTAATGATCCATCCAATGGAGCCAATGTACCATATTGCCTCCAGCACCCACCCTCACTACTTTTATGAATGTCAATGCATATCTGGAAAAGGTTGTGTGCCAGCTAGTAGAATTTGTGAGCAATAATGTCTTTCAGACTTGTGAGGAACAACTAGCCCTAATGAAACCTCTTTATTGGAAAACTTTGGAGGCAGTTATACTAGATTATAATAAGGAGCTGAGGGCCATGCAAGAAAAATTGGACACTACTGTAGCTACATATAAAATTTATGAATAGAGGGCTAACAAATATTTCAGTCTTTGTGATTCATTATCAACCGCTCTCATGTCATTAGGTGTTAAAGATATACAGCCTCCAGCAGAGGCCAAGGGAGTTAAAATTGAAGAGCCTGAACCCAAAAAGGCTAGCACCAAACAATAGAGACTAGCTACTTCAAGGACAAAAGCTAGTGCTGCCATGGCTGACAGTGTAAAGAAAGGGAAAGGAAAAGCGGCAGAGCATATAGATGTGGACTCAGATTCAGACCATAGTTAGAAATTTTCTGTTTTTAGAAATTTTTTGTTTTGGTTTTAGGTGTGTTGTTTTGCTTTATTTTCCAGTAGCATGTTGTAAAAAGTGTTCTTATTGTATATTATTTTGCTATAAATTTTGTAAATAAAAATCATTTTGTTAGGCTACTTGTCTCTTCCTTTTCTGCATTGTATCTTTCTTTCCTGCAATTTTTGTTCTTCTTTTCCATATCTTGCTGCCCCTAAATGTACTCTTTGTTGAAACATTGTGGATAATGTTTATCTTAGGTTTGGGGGTATGGCAGGGTAGACCAATGAAGAAGTTAAATTTATTACAGTAGTGTAGTTAGATTGAAATAAATAAAGTTAATTCCCACCTAACCAATTGTGAAAAAGGAAATTAAAACTGTTGGCAGATATTTTAAAACTGAAATCCTTTGAAAATTTAACACTTCCATGAAGTTGGCATCAAGAAATTTTTTCACAATTAGTATTTAGTAAACCAGTGAGGAGAAAAAAAGGTGAAGATATACCCCATGAGTTCAATTGAAGACCATACCAAGTGAGATTTGGGCCTATAAAAAAAATCTATCTTTTAAAGAGTGTCTTTGGCAATTTTTTCTACTCTAAGAAATGATTGATTCAATGCCTTTTCACAAAAATTTAGGCTCCCCAAATTGAAACTGTTTGGCAGTACTCATGACACCAAGGAGATGATTTAAGGCCAATATTTGCATAGTTTGAGCCTGAATTTCCTACCCATTGAACTGCTCTTTGTTCACATTTGGTGGCCTTGAAATCCATTTTTGTTTAACAAACACTAGAGTAATTGAACCTAAACCTCATTTACCTAATTCAACCTTACCCTCACTCTAAGATTTCAGTAGGTATAGGAGAAGATGTTGAAGATAGGTGAGCAAGGTTCAACATTTGGTGGAAGGAGAAGAAAAGAGATTTAGAAGAAGCAGTGTATCAGCTGTGTAGTAGTGGCAATCCAATATAAAAAAATAAAAAATATAAAAAAAGAGAAGTCAAGAGAAGTATTTCATCTGAAAAACTGAAAAGAATAGAAGAAGCTGACCACTTTAGATCTGAAAAACATCAAAGAAAATGAAGCAGTGTTGTGATGAAGAAGGTGAAGTCATGAATCACCTCCTACTTCTTAGTTGATCTCTCAAATTTTGAACCCTTTCTACCCCTTTTATTCTTTTTAAATCTCAATCATAAGCCGCATTACAACCCATCTAAAAGTCCTCAATGATCCAAAGTGAAGTGGACTTTCATGTGGAGAAAAAGGGATGTCTAATCTATGGTGAAAAGAACATGAAGATATCAGGAATTAGCAGCAATGCCTATGCTTAGGCTTGTAGGCCTGTTTGAGGTCTATAACTGATCTTGAGTTGCAGTAAATGTGATACACCCTTGACCTTTATTTCTGAGTGATAGCCCTGGTGAGGATTGGGTATGAAATTAAATTTATTGGGGCAATGTTTAAACCTAATTTTTGAATTAATGGTGAGCTTAGTGCTGATTCTCACTCACTACACTCTTTCATTCATGCTCCCTACGAAAGTGGCATTTAAATTTTTAGAATAATTGTTTAATTTTTCCTTTGCTCGAGGACTAGCAAAGATTGGGTTTGAGGGTGTGTTAATCTCTGAATTATGCCACTTTCCACCTCCTAACCTAGCCTTTAATAGACCTTTGAGCTATTTAATAACTGATTTTTAAGTGTGTTTGTATAGTTAGCAATAATATGCATATTAGTGTAGCAATCCATCCAATAAATGCTAAGAAAAAGAGAATGAGAGACAAGCAGTGGAGCTGATGGAGGCAAAGAGTTTGAACCATGGTGGCTCCCACCATATGGACCTTTCAGCATGCCTTAGACCAATACAAGTCCTGCAGTGCCTTGGACCCATACAAGTCCTGCAATGAAAGAGAAGTTGGGCCCATGCCTGGAGGAGTGCTGTAGCAGAGTGGACAAAACTATAGAGAATCATACATCCAAACTCGAGCAGCTGTTGAGCACATCAATGCTACAGCAAGAGGTGTCATGAGTAGTTCAGCAACTTTAGAAGCATCCAATCAAGTAGATCAAAAACCTTCATCCCATCTTGTCGAGCAGTTTAGACTGCAGCTGCAACCTGTCGAGTGCCTGCAGAGAACCTGTCAAGCAGATCAGAAGCTTTAGAATTAACCTGTCGACCAACTTGTCGAGCAGTCTTCAGGAAGCAGCTATCATGTCGAGCAGATGTAACTTCAAACCCTTATCCACTCGAGATCTACTCAAGATTTTATGCCTGAAACTCTATCTACTCAAGCAGCTCTATCCATTCAAGACTTCAGCCACTCGAGAACCATTCAGAAGCACCCTATCCACTCGAGATCTGTTCGAGATTATACACTTGAAGCTCCATCCACTTGAGGGTCGGGTTCCAACAGATATTTTTAGACTTCAAGGACATTTGTGAAACTTTCATAGCACATGGGGCACATTTCCCAATGAGCTATACTTTTTCTAACTATCAAGGGTAGTACTTGGCTGACAATGAGCCACATCAGTAGAATCCTAACTAATTTGATTCTCCTTTTCTTTGATTGGCCAAGGTAAAAGCTACTTTATGGATTATATATAAGCCATGTAAGCATGCAGAAAAGGTAGCTAAGCAAGGGAACTGACCAGGATATTCTTGCCTTAGTTCATCTTTTAGGGTTAGATCATCTTCCTTTTCTTTCTTCTTTCCTTAGCTCAGCATGTCTGGCTAAGTCTCCGTAATAGTTAGAGTTGATCTAAGCAATAAAAGGATTGTGTAATAGCATTGTAAAGGGTCTGGAGTCTTGCAAAGACTTCAACCTTGAAGGCAAACCATTGTAAGTTCTTTTTTAAGCAATGAAAAGCATTTTAACTGTTCCATTCAATCTGTAATGTTCCTGTACTTTTCATTTAGATCTTTATAGATTGTATGCACCTATGGATGCATGAGCTTGTAGCCTTACAAACATAGTGGCTGCAGTGATTTTCTTGTTCTAGCTTTTAACCCCCATGATTGGATTATATCCATGGGATATCTTATGACCATTTAAGTGGACAGGATATATCCCTAGGACTAGTCCATATCTCAGGATTGAGTTAGATTTTTCTACCTTGCATTTGAGCTTGTAGCCAAATGAAGGACAATTGCAGCTCCAACTCTTGCTCTGCTGTACAGTCTCTTTTTCAGTAAAAAAATCAGTCCCTAGCTATTTACTTCCCACATTTTCTGTTTATTTTATCAAACCATTTCCATCCTTCTCTAAACCCCCTTTATTTTATTATTATTTTTTTTTTTCTATTTTAGTTTAGTTTTGTGACAACCTAAAAACACCCTCCCTTTCTCCTGCTTTCTTAGTTTAGAATAGCCTAGGTTTAGAGCTGCTAGATCTGTAGTAGATCTGGAGATCTACTATTTTTTTTAGATCATAAATCCTTGTGGAACAAACTCTTACTTACAAAACTTGCTACAACAACCCTAGATCTTTTAGGACTGTGTTTGTTTTGCTGTTGTGTTCAAACCATTTTCATCCCCTTTTTATTCTTATTTTTTCTATTCTTTATTGCTGCCATACTTTTATCAGTTTTATAATAAAAAGAACACAACACAACATTACAAGACCAACAACATGCCACATGAACATTTTGATTTGGTTTGAGACTGTACTACTCCAGATGATATCCCAAGTTTTTGAATTGGAGTCGGAACTGGTAGTGGCCTGAGAGAATGGGTCGTGATAGTTATCTAGGGCAATGTGATCGGCCTTAAAAGTTGTAAAATTTAGACCCAAATCTTAGCATTGCTAGGCCTTATTTAATTACTAATATTTATTTTTAGTGCAAGATTAATTATAACAGGCTTTGAAGGTCTAAAAGTGTAAATGTGGATAAAAGAGCCAAGTTAAGGGAGTATTGAGGCTATGAGAAGAACCTACTAGAATAGCAGCGAGAAAGAAGAGTGCCAAAGTTTACACATAGATCTACTAGAGCGGAACCATATATCATTGGAAAGAAGACTTTTCTAGCTTTCCAACGAGCAAAGAATTACTTTAATCTGAGTTGTAGATCAAAAGTTATGGCTGACTGAAGTTCACACAAAAACGTAGAAAAGTGTAGGATTTTCTAGACCGATCAAGAATGACTTGGGACTGGTCCAAACTAGTTCAGAAGGCGAATTTGGAATGTTCCAGCATAGACCAGCTTCAGGAATGAGATTTTAGACTGGTCAAAATGGACCGGTCAAAATCATTTTTTGGACCGGTCACAAATGGGATTTTGGCTGATTTTCAGGCACGAGGATGGGTATTCTTGCTGATTTTTAGGCGAGAACAATTGGATTTCTTCCTAAAATCAAGACTCCACGATCTTCTACCTTCCAAGTTTAGATTAGATTCATCCTAGGGTTTGTTTCCTAGTAGAAATCGATGTTCTAGGGCATTATACATCTATAAATAAGGACCCTAGGTTAGGAATAAAGCAGCTTATAGCCGTATAGCTTTAGCCGTAGGGCTTTTTGCTCATAGTTTAGGTCTAGATTTCATATCTGTGAGAGTTTGTGAGATTGAGGGCTTTGTAATCATCGTTCTACGATCGATTCAGCGACGATGAGGACCATAAAAGTGATGCGTGACTAAAACAACCCAAAGCTTGGAATCTCTTATGCGATCAAAGATAAGTAAATAACTTTATTTTTATTTCTTTTTTAACTTGTGAATTTTCTTTTAATGGTACGATTGCATGTTGAGGTTCTGAGAATCATCGAGAATGAGCGATTGTAAATGTTTAATTCTATTTAATATAATCTCAATGGCCTTATAGGGATTAGGGTTAGATTAAATAGGATATTCACTGATGAACTAGGCTTTGTAGGATAGTTTTAGTTGATTCGTGCAATGATACTTTGAAGTTTAGATTCATCTAACTCGCGATTAGATTTATCTAATTCTTATACGAAATCCTAGAGCCTAGAGTGGGAGGGTACCTGGGATTCAAAATAGGTGAAGATTTAGGGGTTTGTTATTTACGAGTCTAAGATCCATGAGAGATCTCAGGCTTGTCTCTCAATATTTTCCAAATCTATTTTCTTTGCTAGAATAATTAGGAATTTACTTCTACAAAAGCCCCCTTTCTAATAAGTCTTTAGTTTAAAATAAATGACTAGTCCCTATAGTTCGACACCCTTGTACTCACCCAAGTACATTCGAACTTGTGCACTTGCAAGGTTTTGAAATAAAACGATCAAGTTTTTGGTGTCATTGTCGGGGACTACGATTTTATTTGAACTATTGCCTTTTAGGTAGTCTATATTAGTAAGTTGTCTAATCATAGTTTTTTTTTCTTTTTTTTTTTTTCAGATTTGGAGATCGAGGTTTGCGCCTATCAAAGCTTCGAAGGGGCCGCCCGCAAGAGGCCAAGGTACGTGCCTTTATTTTCAGATCTAGTTAGGTTTTTGTATTTTTGTGTCTTAGTTATGTTTGTGTGATATGGAGTTTCTTGCAAATTTGATGTCCCCATCATCTGATGGGTGTGAATATGAGATTCCATACCACTATTGGGATGTGTCTGGGGAGAATGGACCTTATCGGTGGGTCCTAAATTGGGGTCATTCGGATTTTGGTATTGAAGAAGAGAGGTTAGCATTTTTAGAAGAGGAACTCCAAACCAATCTAGACTTTCTTGAAAGAATCCACTCTCAGATCATGTCTCTTGCGAGAAATAAATACCAATTGGGGCAGATAGCCACTGTCATTGCTAGGGAGGAAGATTCCTTACCTAGTCAATCTATAAGCATTCCGCAAGACCAGGAGTTGAGAGGAGGATTTATCCTTACCCCTGAACTTGAGGATGAGACCATGACGTTATGGGGTGGGCATGAGGAAGCTTTCAAGGAAGACGTGGTTGGCCCACAAAAGATTGAAACACCCAAAGATGGCCAACCAGTTTGTGTTACTCCTCTAATACCAAATGAAGAATTACATGAGGAGGACACATTTTCTTATTTTACATCGACTGAGGAGCCGAACATTACAGTTGTGGCACCTTATGTGCATAGCGATCCATTTTTACAATGCTTTAACAAATCCTCATGTTGATTCATTTTAAATAATGACTTATTCGGTGCTCTTAAATTCCCAACACACCTTGAATCTGAATATGTCATGGTTTATTGGGTGAATGAGAGTCCACCCACCAAACGTCTAAAGCCCTTAGGTGATAAAGAGGGCATCCAATTCCTGTTAGATGAAGGGTCCTTTCTTTTTCCTATCAAAGCTTGAGGGTGGTTCGACTGAAGATCGCAAAACAAAAACTTAGCGCTTCTAGGGAGGCAACAAAAGCACGTGTCCATTATTACCTTAGGATTTTCGTTTATTGGAGTTTGTTGGTGTGCAGGTAGTAGGATTGTAAAATAAAGTAAAAAAAGTTTAAAATATAAAAAGAAAAAAAAGTTAGGTAAGTTTGTGTGAAATCTGCCAGAGAACTGAGTTCTCTATCATATTTTGATCGATCGAAATTGATTTTGATCTGTCGAATTGCTCAGGATGAAAGAATTACAACAGATTTTGATGGGTCATATGTGAAGTCGACTGGTCGAAATTGCATTTTTTTCGACCGGTCACGATAGCGCAACAGAGTGGGAAACAGAGGAGGAGAACATAGCCTAAATGGACCGGTCGAAATACCATATTCGACCAGTCAAGACTCATAAGGCTTCAGAAAATAAAGAGACACCGGTCTCTTATAATTTCGACCGATCGAAATGGTTTCAACCGGTTGAGTTTCAGGGTATCCAGGGCTATATAAAGCTCTGTGATTAATCGAAATCCTATTCTTGTCCGGTCCAAACCTTAATCCTCATGACTTCTTCCTCCTTGAGTTTCCACATGAAATCCCTTTGAACTTTTTGGTTCCTTTGCATGCCATTACACCTTCCACTCCACACACACCTTCATTTACATGTACACTTACACCACTGCCTCATCTTTCGTCACTCCGTGCCAATAATCGTTTCGCGTTCCATCACTCCACGCCTATATATTTAACGGGAAGGATCGATAGTTCACAACTAGTGGCCGCAATCAACGATTTTCACTCTTCACGGGTAACTTCGCGCCATTTCTTTTTGCTTTTGCTATGTGGGTATGCTAGTTTAGATTGTTTGTATTTAGTTTTGGCGTTGACATCATGAGTGCATGGACTATATTGGTTTGCCCTCCTGTTGTTTTCAATGCTTATGGTTTTGTGCAATGAGGGCATTGCACCATTCAGGTTTGGGGGTGTTTGTGCTTATTGAAGTGGTTCATGTTTTATTTTGTCACATCTTATACTTGATCACTGTTTAGTACACCCTCAAATCCACATTTTTACATAAGTTTTGAACAATCATGTGCTATATTTTCAAGTAGTTTTCAAACTATCGTTGTTTATGCATGTGAGTTCTATTTTTAAAATATTGATGCCATGATAGGACTGTTGTGGCTTAGGATGATTAATTCCAATGTGAACATTTAAAGGTCAGTCTAAATTTCATGCTTAGAAAAAAAATTTACACGTTTACCATGCTTAAGTCCGGAAATCAAAGGATTAATTTGAATTTTGAATCTTAAGATCCTAGGAAACTAAACCCAGTGAGCTTTAGAATTGTTCCTCGTTCTTGATGAGTGCTAAAATAAATTCGGAGTATCTTTGAATTCGTGCTTACATGTTTAATCTCATATGCTTCACTTGGTTTGTTTACTTTGCATGCTTTATATCTTCGTACTAGAACGCATTGCACTTTAACTTGAAACAAATAGACATCCTTAGCACTTTGAAAGGAAATGATCGAAGGCCATCTTTGGCTCGCTTGTACCTAAAGTGCCCCACCTCATACAAATTTACCTTTTAGCACCCCTTTTGAGCCTTAATGAAAATTTTGCCATTATATGTTTCTTGATAAGCCATATTAACTATACCCTGACACCATTTATTAAAATTTAAGCTTTACACTTCAATCTCTGAGAAATTGGGAACGAGGGATGAGACTAAATGGGATGAGAGTAAATGGAGAGGCATGAGAGTGGGGTCTATTGGGAACATATGGCAGAAAAATATGGAAAACGGAAAGAAAAAAAATAGAAAAGGAAAGAAAAAGCAAAAGGTTGAAAATGAAAGAGAAAAAAAAAATTGAGGTAGTGTCAAAAGAAAGGGAGTAGAAAGAGGAGAAAAGTTGGGAAAAGAAAAAGAGAAATTCTGAAAAATCCGAAAACGAAAGTGTGAAAAAGAAAAAATCAAATGTGTTTCTTTTTTGGATTTCTCAGAGAAATTTGAGCCCAACTTCCATTTCTTTCTTAACCTTTACCTGAGCCCTGCTACAACCTTGAAAATGGCCTTGATCCAATCTTGAGTGATAATTACCTTATGAAGAGTGACAGTGCAATGTCTATGGTGCTTGGTATGACATGCCTAGGATGCAAACATCTTTCATTATGAGATTTATCTTTTTAATTCTTCGATGTACCATATTTCTTATATCATGTGAGACCTTTTTGTTTGTGTTGTAACTCTCTCTCACATGTTTGTGAAAAATGAACCATTCATCGAAGCGATTCTGTTTTGAGTGTATACCTAAGGTGAGGATTGAGTTGAGACTTAGGATCCAATGATTCTTTGTTTGGATTAGTCTCGCAATGAAAAAGTTTTATCATTGGTTAGCACACACACAACACTCTAGGCATGAATGAAGGATTTATCCAAGGATCGGAGCATTGGATTAATTTGAATAGCCAACATTAGTGTTAACATTACATTGGTATTTGAGAATGAAAATTTACATGTTAAAACAATTACTGGTTTTTTATTTAAAAAATATATACATTACGAAAATCGGCTTTGAAAACTCAATTTACCATTGGTTCCAAAAACTATTTTGGAAGTTTGTGGGTGTCTTCACTGAAAACCCTCAGGAGACACAACTCTTCCACTAGGGATCACCTAGGGGTTTAAAGGCTTGTTGCATACGCTAAATGCAATTGTGTTCCCTATGAAAGTGGCTCTCCTTTTCATAGAATAGCTTGTACAATATTAGATTAGTTTTCTTTTCGGAAGGATTTGAAGAATGCCTTAGCTCGAGGACTAGCAAAGTTGAGGTTTGGGGGTGTGATCGGTCTTAAAAGTTGCATAATTTAGACTCAAATCTTGGCATTGCTAGGCTTCATTTCATTACTAATATTTGCTTTTAGTGCAAGATTACTTATAACAGGTTTTGAAAGCCTAAAAGTGCAAATATGGTTAAAAGATAAAAGTTAAGGGAGTATTGAGGCCATGATAAGAACCTACCAGAACTGCAGAGAGAAAGAAGAGTTTTAAATTTTATACATAGATTTTCTAGATTTGAGCCTTATACCATTGGAAAGAAGACTTTCCCAGATTTCCAATGAGCCAAGAATCACCTGAATCCGAGCTATAGATCAAAAGTTATGGCCAACTGAAGTTCGCACAAAAACATAAAAAAGTGCAAGATTTTCTAGACCGGTCGCGAATGACTTGTGACCGGTCCAAACTAGTACAGAAGGCGAATTTGGAACATTCCAGTGTAGAACAGCTTCAGGAATGAGATTTTGGATCCGTCGAAATGTCCATTTCGACCAGTCCAAACCTAACAGCAGAAGAAGGCTTCATATTTGCATTTTGAGACCGGTCCAAATCATTTTTTGGACCGGTCACAGATGGGCTTTTGGCTGATTTTCAGGCATGAGGACAGGTATTCTTGTTGATTTTTAGGCAAGAATAATTGGATTTCTTCCTAAAATCAAGACTCCATGATCTTCTACCTTCCTAGTTTAGATTAGATTCGTTCCAGAGTTTGTTTCCTAGTAGAAATCGATTTTAGGACCTTATACATCTATAAATAAGGACCCTAGGTTAGGAATAAAGGAGCTTTCAGCCATATAGCTTCAACCGTAGGGCTTTTTGCTCATAGTTTAGGTCTAGATTTCTGATCTGTTAGAGTTTGTGAGATTGAGGGCTTTGTAATCATCGTTCTATGACCAATTCAGTGATGATGAAGACCATAGATGCGATGTGTGGCTAAAACAACTCAAAGTTTGGGATCTCTTGTGCGATCAAAGATAGTTAAATAACTTTATTTCTATTTCTTTCTTTATTTGTGAATTCTATTTTAATTGTACGATTGCATGTTCGAGGTTCCGAGAGTCATCGAGAACGAGCGATTGTAAATGTTTAATTCTATTTAATGTAATCTTTGTGGCCTTGTAGGGATTGTGGTTGGATTAGATAGGATATTCACCGACGAACTAAGCCTTGTAAGGTAGTTTTAGTTGGTTCGTGTAATGATACTTTGATGTTTAGATTCATCTAACTTGCAATTAGATTTATCAAATTCTTATACGAAACCTTAGAGCTTGTAGCCTAAAGTGGGAGGGTACCTAGGATTCAAAATATGAAAAGAATAGGGGTTTGTTATTTACGAGTCTGAGATCCAAGAGAGATCCCAGGCTTGTCTTTCAATATTTTTCAAATCTGTTTTCTTCGCTAGAATAATTACGAATTTACTTTTATAAAACCCCCTAATAAGGCTTTAGTTTAAAATAAACGACTAGTCCTTGTGGTTCGACACCCTTGTACTCGCCCAAGTACATTCGAACTTGTGCACTTGCATGGTTTTGAAATAAAACAATCACAATGTAATAGGCCGATTTAACTGTGAATTTTCTTTTTTTATCAAATGCCCATGCTATTTGATCTTCTCTATCATGAGAACTTAAAGGGATGCAAAGTATTTATTTTGCATCATCTTCCATAAAATGTTGGCGAATAAGTTATTCATTCCAACGTCGGAGATGTTGGAGGAGAATATTATTGACTCATCTAATCGGTTGGCCAGAGAATGGGGTAATGGGCTTAAAGGTACTTGGTCTTGGTATCCAGCGATCCTCCCATGTATCAGTGTTTTTACTGTCCTCTATCCTGTGAAGCAAGCCTTTGTGAATGATCTTCTTGACTGAAAGTAGGCTTCTCCAAGTATATGAGGGGTTATGACCAGATTTTGAATTCATGAGAGAAGTATACGAGAAATATTTGGCCTTTAGCAGCCGAGTGGTGAAAGAATTAGGGCACTCAGTAATGCGCCAAACCTGTTTGGCAAACAATGCATCATTAAAGGCCTTGAGATTTCTGAACCCCAAACCACTCATAAATTTTGACTTGCACAGATTATCCCAACTCCTCCAATGAATACCATTAGTTTTGTCATTTTTACTCCACTAAAATCGGGCAATGAGCATTGTGATTTGATGAATGAGGCCATTAGGTATCTTGAAGCAACTCATAGTGTCATTTGGGACTGCTTGAGCAACAACTTTGATTAGTATCTCTTTACCTGCAGATGAGAGAAGCTTTTATTTCCAGCCTTGTAATTTACTCTAGATTTGATCTTTTATGTTGCCAAAGACCTGGGATTTTGATCTTCCAATACTCGACGGTAGGCCCAAATATTTGTTCAATGGTTTCTCGCTTTTGATGCCTAGCACATGAAAGATATGTGTTTTAGAAGAACTAGAAACCGTTTTGCCAAAGGAGATCGTTGATTTTTTATAGTTTATTTACTGTCCGGAGGAAGCCTCGTAGATGGTGTGGATGTTGGCAAGTTCTACGCATTCATTCACTGAAGCCTTAATATACAACATGTTGTCATCTGTAAAAAATAAATGTGAGGGTATAGGTGCTTGTTTACAAATTTTTAATCCCAATTTTTTTTTTGACTTGAGCAATTTATCTATCAAAGCAGAAAAGACTTTTGAATAAAGCATGAAAAGGTATGGGGAAAGGGGGTCCCACTGTCTAAGACCCCTAGATGGGATAATATGAACTGATATTTTGCCATTTATTAGGAAAAGAGTAAGATACCAACTTGACGCAACCCATGATTAAGGAAACCCATTTGTCATTGAAACCCATTTTTTTCAAAGAAGCTTCAAGAAATACCCATTTGACTCAGTCATAGGCTTTGCTCATGTCAAGTTTGATGGCACATCCTCTAGCAGATTTATTTAGACTCGATTTTAGGAAATGATTGACTTCAAAGGCCGCTAAGACATTGTCTTTGATGAGGCGACCTGGGATGAAAGCACTCTGGGAATTCGAAATAATTTTTGGGAGGATTGTTTTGAGTCTGTTGGCCAATACTTACGCAATAATTTTGTACATGACATTGCAAAGACTAATTGGGCGAAAATCAAATACTTTTGATGGATTTTTTATTTTTGGGATCAAGATAATATTTGTTTGGTTAATAGAAGATAAATCAACCGACCCATTTAAATAACTTAAAGTTGTACTAGATACTGAATGACCAACAATGGACAAGTACTTTTGGGAGAAAATTGGGGGCATACCATCAGGACATGGGGCAGAGAGCTGTTTCATCTGTTTCATAGCTTTGATAGCCTTGGATTCCATAAACGGTTGAGACAAGTATTAATTTTGAAATGAGTTCACTTTATGATTTACAGCTTCCAAACCCTCATCAATGCGGATTGGGTTGGATGAAGTGAAGAGATCTTAGTAGTAGTCTCAGACCTCTTTAAAGATCAACGTTTCAGAATCACGCCAGACACCTTCACGATTGAACAAACAAGGGATCTTGTTCAGTTTGCTCCTTTGAAAAGATTTTGCTTGGAAAAAATCAGAGTTCCTGTCACCCTCCTTTAACCATAATTCCTTCGATCGTTGTTGCCATAGAATCTCCTGTCTTTCATATAATTCATTTAATTCAAGCCTTAGTTTCTTTTGGAAGAACCTCGGGGGAGTGGATTGAAGTAGTTTTGCTTTTTTAGAGATCATTTTTCGAACATTGCCAAAACTCAAGTGATCCCATCGCTTGAGTGCTCAGGAGAGATATTCGACCTTTTTAAAGAAGTCGGTGAGATGGCTTGGATGGGACATAAAATCCCAATTATCATAAATCAATTTCTCACATGCAGTATCACGGACCCACATGGCGTCAAATCGAAAAGTGGGGTAGTGGAAAGTTTGGGTTAGAAGTTGGGTGTTAGTGGATAGAATTTGGGTGTCAGTGGCTAAGAGGAGGGCAACATGGTCTGATACGGAGCAATTTATGTGAGAGACATGAGCCTCATGAAATAATAGATTCCAATCATAATTCAGAAGCATTCTATAGAGTCATTCCTGGATGAGTTCTCCATCGTCACGCTCATTGTTCCATGTGAATCTGTTCCCACTAAAACCAAGATCACGAAAGCCACATATATCCACACATTCCTGAAATCAACTAATCTGATTCTCGGGTCTAGGGCCCTCGCTGTCCTTCTCATCTTGTGACAAGATTTCGTTAAAATCTCCACAAAAAATCCAGGGGAAGGCGAGGAAGGCGAATTGATTGTAGAGATTTTCTAAGAGTTTCCAGGTAAGATGACAGAGATGAGAACGGGGTTCGCCATATAGACCCGTCAATCACCATTTTTTGCTAGTCTCAATTTCCAAAACTTTGACATCAATGTGATTTGTAGAATAGGATTGTAGATCTACTAAGAAATCTATTTCCCACAGCAATGCCAGTCCGTCTAATCTGCCAATAGGTTCGACAAAGAGGACACAAGAGAATCCAATACGCCATTTCAAATTTTCTATCCTTTTTTAGGTTAGTTTTGTTTCATAGAGGAAAAGAAATGAGGGGTCGTCCTTCATCAATATTTGACGAAGTTGGAGAACTGTTCGGGGGTTCCCAAGCCCCCGACAGTTCCAACATAGAATTTTCATGGCTCTCGGCAGGGTTGCTTAGCAACCCCCGCCGATGAAGAATCAATCGGAAGATCGAGGATGTTGTTGTGTTCAAGGACATCATTATCAGGGACGAAATTGGCTTCCTGGGAAAGGTTTCTTTTCCTTTTTTTGGTGTGTTGGGTTATCTCCTGTAAAGGAGCTGGCAAGGAATGGGAGGAAGAGGATGGAGATCTCTTGAGAAGTTCTTGGGAAGGGCAGGGTATCATGGAATTCCATGCAAGGTTTTTGACTCCTCTGAATGAATATTTTTTGGTATTGGGTGGTAAGTGTTGGGCAACAGTAGTATTAGAACGTGATGATGACCATGTGGTGTTGGAAGTTTTGGGATGTGATGGTTGAAAGAGATGACCCATTTAGAGTTTAGGTTTAGGGAGGGTGACGGGTGGGCGATTTGATGTTTAACTTACAAGGTTTCTTAAAAAAAAAAAAAAATTTGGGGGTTTTGAGTGCGGGTGAAGCCCATTTAGAGTTTAGGTTTAGGGAGGGAGACGGTGGGGGGTTTGAGGTTTAACTTACAAGGTGTCTTAAAAAAATAATAATTTTTTTGGGGGTTTTGAGTGCGGGCACTCACCTGCACTCACCCGCACGTGGTTCCGCCACTGATCGGTGTCATTGACAAGTATAAACATTAGATTTGTTCGGTGTGCCTTTGCCTTAGTATGTTTCATTATGAAATGAAATTAAAATGTCTTTGATGTTGTATTTATATGCCTCATAACTTATGGTGGTATGGGACGCCATGATGAGTAAGTTGAATGTGAATTAAGCATCGCGAGGTTGAGATGTGAGTCACTATATCTTATCATACTTGGACCCTAAATATTACTAATGAATAAAGCCTTCTTTCTTTGGCCATTGAGTAATTATTTCTGACATGATCTAAATACTACTAATGAATAAAGACTTCTTTCTTTGAGCATTGAGTAATTATTTCTGACATACTTACTAAGACTTTGATTCTGATTTCTATTATAAGCTATTGATCCTGAATTGAACATGGTAAAGGCCAAAATACTGATAAGATAGAAGTCTCTAATTTTATTCATATTATACCTTACGTTAGTCACAGTAAGAACTTAATGCCTACAACCAAGGCGGGTTACGAATTCAAGGAGAATATTCTATTTTTCTTTCTAGTTTTTTTATTGAACCCTCCCCATTGGGCTGCATGGGTAAAATACTATGTTCTTAATTACGATAACATGACAGGAAAATTAGGCACCATGGTTCGTGGTGGTTCATATTCGACGTATTACCTATCGCAATGAGGCTTAAGCAAACGACTCTTGCACAGTTCGTACATTATTTATACTTTTTGTAGTCATCAACACATGGAGTGCAAAATAAAAATGAACAATTTTATAAAAGACTAAATATTGCTAAAACTAACGTTTTAGGAATAGGGTTATGAGTTTAGGAACAATAAATGAACTACATTAGTTTCATACTGAATATAATAAATGAACTACATTAGTTTCATACTGAATATATATGCATGCATCAATTTCTTTGTCGTTGATTTTTTTTTTTGATAGAAAAGCAGGGTTGGAGGGACTCTTACCCTGTTTTATTCCAAAAACAATTATATATGATAGAAATTATAATGTAAATCTTCTAAAGTGAGACAAATTAAAGGACCAGGAACTTCGATAGGACTCCACCTGGCAACATTACTTGCATTAGCTCTATTATGTGCCAAGTAATCGACACACTTATTGCATTCCCTCCACACATGAGAAAACTGACAATCATGCCTATTTGCCAAATGAACAATGTTAGCTACTAGAATAGAATATTTCCAAGGAATATCCCAATCTCCTTTGGGGATTTAAATTGCCCCAAGAGGATCAGATTCGATGGTATGCTTCATAATATTGAGATCTTTCGCATTTATGAACACTTGGAGAATTGCTTTTAATTCATTACCGAGGATGTTATTGAGATCAGATGGTCCAAAGAAACATTCGACCATACTACCCTAATGATCTCTAAAATGCCTCCTATACCTGCACCTTTATGGTTGAATGATCCATCCGTATAAACCTTGATCCTGCTTCTATCTAGAGGGATCCATCTCCATATACTTGAGTTTGAGCAAGGACTATATGCAGTCTTCCATTAATTGATTTTGCTTATTGTTATGGTCTGCTATATATTTTGATTAGACTGTTTACATTGTTCTTATGTAGTTAGGGGAGGCTCCCTTGTTTAACTTGCCTAAAGAAATTACACCCAAACATGTATTCAGATGATTGAGAAGCGTTAACTTAAGGATGGACATATCTTTATAGAGATTAATTGAACCTCTATTACATTCGGTAAGAATGCTTAGACTTATGATGTTTATTTCACACTACAAAAAATAAGATTATTAGTGACTGCTAAAACTGCCGCTATTAACAAAAAAACCTTGTTGTTTTAATAGCGACAAGACTAGACGAGACTAATAGCGGCAGTTCTTTTGTTAATAGTGACAATTTTCGTTGCCGCTAATAATCTTATTTTTTGTAGTGTCAGTTAGTTAGTCGACAACATAATTATACTTTCAAAACATCTTCAAATAAATTAGCTCTTAAGTAATAACTATACAACTCTAATGATGAATGTTTAGTTTTAATATTTGAAATTATAAAAGCTTGAGCTCTTAAGTAACAACTATACAACTTTGATCATGATGAATGTTTAGTCTTCATATTTGAAATTATAGAGAGCCTGTCACATGTGTTATGATTTAATACAAGAAATTGTTTGGCTCACACTTGGGAGGGACATATAAGTGTATTGAGTCAAAGATAAGATTGTTTGTTTATAACATTGGGGTGCATGTGAGGTCATAATATAAAGTTGGGACCGAATCTCCTGGCCGTCATTTAAATACCAAAATTGTGTATAAATGATCTTACACCATCAATGGTTTGAGATGTGAGTGATCTGAGCCGTCAATGTGATAGTTCATAAATTGAAGTGCCACAGGTTCAAAAATGGTGTTTTAGGAAGATTTAAATCGTCTGATCTGTCGACTGTAATATCAACCATTGTTTTTAGTTTTAATGGCTGATATTAATATTCATAATTCGGATGGTTCACATTCATTTATCGGCATGTTTCATTGGTCTAAGACATATTCCAATGATAGATTGTCACTTGGGAAATTTAGATTGATCATAGACATATTTAAATGTCGGTCAGGAGCCATTACTACAAAAAATAAGACTATTAACAGCAGTTTTTGGCAGCAAAAACTGCGCCATTAACAAAAAAGTATTAATTGCTATTAGGACTATTAACGGCAAAAGTATTAGTGACAGTTTTTCAGTTAATAGCGGCAGTTTTTGGCTGCCGCTAATAGTCTTATTTTTTGTCGTGCATTATCCGTATAAAATTTTTCATCCTCATGGAGAGGTAGGATTTTGAGTCATGACAACACCAGCCCTTACCGTGTTAAAGGGAGTAGAATAGATGACTACATATGTAATGTATAGCGAAAAACTGAAGTGTGTGCTAAGTGAGCAAAATGAAAAAGGTTTTTGTCGAAGTTGAAACTAACTTGGGCAATCTTGGCACAAAGGAGTCTCATCATGGTCGCCAGTTTGTCAGAAGGCGATTTTTGATCAGTGTGTATCAACCTTCGAAAATGCCCGATTGTATAGCACAAGGCTCCCTTATTTTGGGATGAAAGAACTGAATTGAAACTGAAAATTTAAACATTTATCTTTACTATTGCCACCTATGGGGTTTTCTGACATCCGTAAACCCGCCTTGATCACATCTCTTTCGCGGTTGTATGATCGGACTACTGTAGTAAGTATTGGCCGACCAATCTTAGTATGCAGGTTACCTGGGTTTATTCTGTTTCCAGAAAGGTTACTTAACGAGAATTGGCTCGTTAGGAGGATGACACCTGATCGCAGGGTACCCCCTTTTACTCCCTTGGCAAAAGGGCTGGCTCTCAATGGGTCAGGTTACAAGTGAGGGTTAAACCTGCTCTGGCCCTTTCCAGACCAGGTTAGGAGTCTTCCAGCCTGAACCTAACCCGGGCCTTGATTTACTCAACCCAAGCCAGACGCTAGCAGGCGTGGCACTACAAAAAATAAGACTATTAGCAACACCAAAAAATCGCCGCTATTAACAAAAAAACTTCCACTAATAGTTTTAATAGGCTTCAATAATTTTTTTTGTTAATAGCAGCAAGTTTTTGCAGCAAAAAACTGCCGCTAAGAGTCTTATTTTTTGTAGTGTAGGTTGCAGGTTTATTTTTTAGCTAATTTAGTTCTGAGCTTTTTTATTTTATGTAAATGAAGGCTCTCTATCAAATTTAAATCGTTTTTATATAAATACAAATTTTCAGGTCAAACTAATTTAGTAATAATTATATATTATATAAATTATGATATTTTATACTCTATATTTTGTATAATTTTTTAGCCGGGTCCAAGCCGGGTGTTGGGCATCTAGTCCAAGCTTGGCCTGGGTTAACTTGAGACGTAGCATACTAAACTTAGTCTGGTTCCAGAGCCCAGTTCGAACCCTAAAACAAACCCGATATTTCCGAGGCCAGTCCAACCTAAATCCAAGCCGTCCCTATCCATTGAGAACAATAAGGGCTACAAGGCTATGAAGTTTAAAAACTACGAAAGAACGGTAGAATCTTAGGGGTAATAGGGCTACGGAATTCAAAGAGGATTCCCAAAGACTGAAAATTAACCAAGTAGAAAGCGCTAACTAAATCTCCTAGCCTAGTTCTCGATTTTCCAGAAATTTTAGAGGTCGAATGTGTAAGCCTTGTAGTTAAGAGTCTGATCTTAAGCTCTAAAATCGTACGGGAATGCCAGTCAAAATCTCAAAATTCGTAGAGAAATATATATGGTAAAGATAGATGAAGACATTGGAGACCTATATATGGATCTAGACCTAGAGGCCTTAACTATAGCCAGAGACATGATGTATAATTACAAATATACATCATCTCAATCGACATATAATTCCAATTATACACCAAACTAACGATGCGTCGTATATTTAGAAAAGCGACAAAGTTCTGAGAGCTCCGAGTGTTGCGCGGAAGTTTACAAACTAACCAACGATCTCACGATGAACTATCAAACACAACAAAAATAAGGTGTTTTAGTGGCACTTGCTGTTGCAGCAGTTTTTTGTTAAAAAAACTGCCGCTAATAGTCTTATTTTTTGTAGTAAAATAAAAACGCAAAAATAAAAGAAAATCAATCACAAATACATAAAAGACAATATTTACGTGATTCGACAATATGCCTACGTCCACGGGCAACGATAATCCATTATATTGATGATCACAGAAGAATACGGGAACACTCAGGCCTCACCAAAGCTCTCCTAAAAACTTTAGATAGGTTTTCCAAAGCTTTACAACTCAACTCTATAATTCGACCAAGAGCTTTCTCTTTATAGAGAAGACACAAATCCTACTTCTAATATAAGAGAAACTAATGTTATATAGAGTCTGAGCGTAACTGGGTCATTGCCAGTTAGAGTCAAACTACAATTCAACTTTCAAGTTAGAGTCAATCTCCAAGTTAGAGTCAAATAATAATTCTCTACCTGGCTCTAAGCTTGACCATGTACTCTTTCTTTCGATTATTGCTATGGTCGTATCACTGCTGCCACCAATGTCCCGAGTGCACTCAAACCTGCTGAACGTTGATCAAATCCAAACAATGTTTAGTCTTGACTACTAGTACCACCTTTGTCATCATATCCGCAGGATTGTCCTTCATATTCACCTTCTTTAAAGATATCTCATCATCTTCGATTACTTCCTGTGCAATAGCTGACTTTGCTGGTCCATCGCGACGATGCGCTCTCTCTAGAAAAAGATGGAGTCATCACCCGGAGCTTTTGGTGACCCGAGGTACCTCAAAAATCAATACCTAAGTACTGAAGTATAAAAATATGACTCCAATTTACCGGTCTTTGCCAAAGGCTCTTATGTAGGGGCTTCGATTATTGATCAGGAAGGTGTTAGGCACTCGATCAATCAGCACGTAAGCGGCCTTTACTTATGGCCAAATGATAAAATAAAATAAAATGAACGACACTCCTCCTTGCCCGAAGCCACTACGATCCTATTTGAGTCCCCGTAATTATCAAAATTTTGGTGGCATAGCGGCTCAAATTTTAGGATGGAAGAACAGTAAAGAAGGTAGAGGAATAGAGGGGAGAGCCGGAGCTCTCGGGCTCTTATAGCACCGCTATGGACCTTTGCGTTGATGCGCTTCCAGTGAGCTTCCTATAGTAAATGGGTTGAGGAATGGGTTTGAACCTCAAAGGCTTGAAAGCTAAAAGGTAGGAAAAGAAGGATAAGGCCTAGTTCTAGCCAAATCTAAGGATTTGATGAATGAAAATGGGATCTGGAAGGGTAAACTCAGTTCTAGAATTTTGGAAGTTTAGTGCTCAAAAGGGAAGAGAGAACTCTCTAGGATTTTTCTCTTTGGAAAATTTTTAAGCTCTTAAGCAAGGGGGTGGCTCTTTATTTATAAAGTTTGATGGGATTAGTGAAGGGTTAAACGGCTAATTGGGTATAATTAGGTAATAGGGATCATAGGTTTTCCAGGTTTTTGGGAGCTTAGATAGGTAGGAAATGGGTTTAAAAGTAGATGATAGGGTGGGACTTTAAATGGCTAAAGAGTTGCAATTAGAACTAATTGGGAGGGGGGTGCAACAGTCCTAAAGAAACCCACCTCGGACTTTGGGGTGGTCAACAAGTCAAACCTCAAATTCAAAATCTAGACATTTTCCCAAAAAATACTATTCCTAAGCCTAGCGTGTATATTATACATGCTAAGCTTGGGAACAGTGTTTCCTAAGAAAATAGGAAAGTCTGAGGCCAGTTTTGGAGCTCAATTCTGAAGGAAGAAGCCATATTTGCCTAGCGTGTATAATATACATGCTAGTGTAATTTTCATAATTTATACACAATTTTCAAACCGCCATATATTTTCATATACAACTCAGATTGAGGCAATTCTTAGCTCGTTGAAAAGCAGAGAACATTCTATTTCCAACGGTATAGTCCTAAGCTACAACAATGGTTTATGTAAACCTTGATATTCCCCTTCTATCCACTGCTCAGGAGGGTTCAAAATGGGTCGGGAAAGGTTAGGGTTGACTCCTAAGGGTTTGGGATGATTCCTAAGGGTTTTGGGATGATTCCTAAGGGTTTGGGAGATGCTTTTGAAAGCTCGAGGGTACGCCTTGTTCGACGTATATGTCGATCGGGCCTTAGGCCAAATGTGGGTGTCTATAGATGCCCCTCTTTGGTATCCGATCACTAGTTATCGTATGTCAAAGAAAGAGACATCCAAAGGGGCCTAAGGCAACACTCACGGGTCCACTGTATTCAAAGCGAACCTCAAATATCAAGAAAGTAACAAAAAAGATAACTAAATGGAGAGTGATGTAAGCCCAACACTTGGGAAAATGTGCGTCACTCGAGAGTAGCGGAAGCCCAATGCTTGGGAAAACATCCGTTCCTCAAGACTACCGGTCCCCATGCACTTAGCCACATTATTGGGAAAAAACATGATGGTGTATTTGAAAATTCATGATGTTTGAGATTCATTTCGAGCAAGACTGCCCCGTGAGTGGGAGGATGATCGACCCATACTTAAATATTAGCGTAAAGCAATGACGGAAAGATCAATAGTTTGTGCCCAATCTCATGAGGCACTGATCACTCCATTTGATTGGTCAGGGTGCCCCTACGCGAAGTAGAGTTCGAGATCTTTGACTGAACTCATCGATCCTGGAGATAATTTAGCACAACTATCAGAGCGGAGCGAATATTGATGTCGCAACGCTTTTTAGGAGTGTGCTACTTTTGTGACAACAACTTCTCACCAATCTATCTTTTTTTTTTTTTTTTTTTTTTTTTCTTTTTTATCTTTTCATTTAAGTTTTAAAATTTGAAATTTTGAACGCCCCTCATGACCAAAAAAATGGGGTTTTTCTAAAATTGCCATTTCACACCCCCCCTTTTTTGAATTTAATAAGAACATGTATGTGCAGGGTTTCTTTTCTTTTTTTTCGTTGAAATTAAACGACGGGACGTGTCCTCCTTTGATTTTTTTGGAAATTTTGGCAGGGATGAGGCATACTTACCTTCCTTTGGTCCGGTGTTGCTAGTAAAGAACTTGATTTCCTTCTGCTTATCATCTCCTAATGCTTGCTGTTTGTATATCACTTTTCAGGATGCCATGTAGTCACTCGAGTGAGGAGGACCAGGACTGGGAGGGTAGCCCCAACATGATCTTCGGTATCATTGGTGAGCGCCTTATTCAAGTGCCAGCGCTTCTCTCACAGTTGGTACGAGATGTAGGGCGAGGCGGCCCGCAGTGAGTTGCTCCATCAACAATACACCCACATTTCTAACTTTGGGATTGCCAGCTAGGTAAAAAACTGTATTCCTTGATTGCTTCCTTTTGTTCGTGCTTCTTTGTTCTAGGATCTGACATTTCCCATTCTTTTGATGCAGTCCTTCCCTCCGATCAAGTTACGTGGAGGCTGGTCCGACCTCCAACGCTTTTACATTCATCTCCCTCATGCTGTGAGGTTCCTTCTAACTCAGGCTGGCTTTGGAGACTTCTTATCTTGCCCTGGCATGAGGGGTGATTCGGCCTACGTGAAGGCCTTGGTGGAGAGGTTTCGTCCTGAGACGATGACCTTCCACATGTCCGTAGCTGAGATGACCATCTCTCCAGTTGGCTGGTTCATGATCACGGGGGGTTGCAATAGGAGGGATGCCAGTGGTCTATCCTCGCATTCCTGATCGTGCGGAGGTGATCCGATTGATTGGGGACTACCCCCTTTCCAACCATATGATCAGCTCCGAGGTCAAGTTATCTTGGTTGGCAGATCTATTCAAGGCTGGTGAGTTAGATGATCTAGACCAGCCCAATATGGATGTCATCATTGAGCCTGAGCATGCCTGATGCTTGCTCGTATCATGCTTCTTTTTGTTCTGGGCATGATGATCCTTGCCAATGCCAGTGATGGTCATGTCGCGCTATCCCTTCTCTGCCTGATGGAGAACTGGGAGGATGTGCACCATTTCGATTGGGGCGATGCCAGGTATGCAGTGTTGATGGATAGCTTGGCTAGAGCTTCAATTGGGGATGTTGCTTCTGTTCTTGGCTTTTGGCCTGTGATTGAGGTAACCTGTTTCTTTTGCTCTTTCAACCCTCCTAGTTCATCATTTCTGGCTCTTTTTGTCTTTGATTTGACATATTTTCTTGTTTGTCCTTCTTTTTAGGTTTGGGGGTATTTGCACTTTCAACCTGGTTGCCCCCTCCTCTTCTCTAATTAGTATATATACCCCGTGATGATTTGTTGGCACAAGGGTTGTCACCGGGACTTGGGGATGAAGCATTTGGAACTGGATCTGAGGTCCCAATTTGACTTAATGATTCCGAAGTAGGTTTGACACCCTCTTCTTCCCATGGTTGGTTAAACGTTTGAGTTTTGATTGTATTGATTAACTAATGGTATTCTCCTTTTTTGGGCATATTCTATTTGATCCTTACATAGGCTCCCCCTTTTTAGACTGCGCTGCTGTTGGGCAGTCATGACTGTTCACCGATCGTCGCTTCCTCTTCTTCTATGGTTCTTGGGATCGCGCCTACTATTTGGGGGAGAGGGTTATGCATCAGTACCGGGATTACTTTACCGTGCTAGTGGATCCTCCTGAGGACGTTATGTCACCAGAGGGTATGGTTGAGGAGCTTATAAGGAGGCTCCTCCATCATGGGATTCCTTCTAAGGGCCTTTTTGAGCATGGGGGTAGCAGTTGTGGTATGAGTCTCTCCCCTATTGGTCTATCCTCCCACGTTTTGTGCCTGGTGCCAATTTTTTGGTGTTCGGAGGCCCACAATCTCAGGTGCCTTCTTCTTTCTTTCCCTTGCTTGTGGGTTTCTTTTTCAACTATCATGTTTTTACTTTATTGACCAAATTTCTTCCTCACCTTTCAGTTCGAGGTGAGAGAGGATCCTGACGTGGGTGCAAACACGGGTCCTTCAGAGGTGCCATGTGTCGGACTTTCGGGGACTTTCGGTGTGGGGCCTTCGAGGAAATCTACTGCAGGGACTCAAGGGACTTTTAGGCGTTTTGACGACGCGTTCCTCTCAGATTTGTGTGCTGATGTGATGGAGTGTGCTCGCCTATCTAATAAGGCGGTTAGAATACCTCCCCCCGAGCTGGTCCCAGGGGTGAGTTCCTTTTCCAAAAAACTTTTTAAGGACATGCTTTCTCTTATCTATTTTTCTGTGCTACTAACCTTTCTCTCCCCCTCCTTGCAAGTTTAAGAGTCAGTTGTTCAGCAAGCGGAGTATTACCATCACGTTGCTGACCTTCAGGAAGTTTATGTGGTAAGTATGACGTTGGTTTGCCCCGTCTGTTTCTTTGTTGTCCTATGCTTTCCCTTAACTGATCTTTCTGATGTGATACTTTCAGCGCGCTTGTGAGAGGGAGTCACGCTCACTACTTAGCTGGCTGTCCCAGGCATGGTCGCAGGTGGGGGATATCTAGACATATCAGACTTCGCGCCAGCAGAGGAGGGACGCTTGAGGACTTGGAGCAGCCTTCATTTTTCTTTTTATGAGCATTCGAGCTTTTGAGTACTTTTAGAAGCAATGTAATAACAATGATTGATTGGTACTTTTGGATAATTCATGGAACAAATGTATTTAATTTTCTTTTCTATTTGTTATCTCCCACTTTGGGTGTGATATGTTTGTCTTCGAAAAAGTAGGCTAGATGGGTGTGAAGCTGGAATCATGATATGTACACTTTTGCAGGAGGGGCTATGAGTTTGGAAAATGGCGGACTGATCCCCAGGTTGTGCATTAGCTGAAATGGCCAAGGTTCATGTTTTCCTCCTTTATTTGTTGTAAGCATGGCACCTGAAAAAAAAAAAAGAGTGTAAAATAGGTTAAGTGGTGAACTTAGGTGTCCCAACTTGCGATCTAGGGTGCCATCTATAAAGAGAAAAAAAGTATATTATTGTGTGCAGGTGGGCTGGTCCAAATGACGGGAAAAAAAATAAACTTCATGTCTCACTTGCTGTTTCTCTCTCCCCCCTTTTTTTTGTTTTGGTCTAGCGTGTATATTATACACACTAGGAATTTTCTGGGCATTTTTTGGTCTACATGCTAGGCATTTTCTTGATATTTTTGGTCTAGCATGTATAATATACACGTTAGGCATTTTCTGGGTATTTTTGGTCCAGCATGTATAATATACACGCTAAGTGTTGTTCGGACATTGGTGGGCCTATAAGGCCTGAGAATGCACTCCCTTTTCTTTATTTTAAGTTTGGTATTGGAGTTTGCTCCAAGTTTTTTGTCTTTTCTTCCCGAGGGTGGGTCCATTGTCCTACATCGAATCATGACTCCTTAAATGACTTTGTGTGACCATGGACCAGCTTCACGACCCTGCCCTTCCGGGGGCACCCGAGATATTTATACTTCCCTCCTTGGGTGTAAGGCCCAACTTTCTGAAACATTGGCTTGATAGTTTGAACGAGAGTTGTTGGCTAAATTGCTTGTGTTGTAATTTTATTATTGGAAGTGTGGTAAAAATATGGCAACAAAAAAAAGCAAAAAAAGGCGAGTGAAATGGAATGAAACATCACCAAAATAGCAATCTATACACACAATCCTGCATGATCCAGGGCTGTTGTAGCAAATTTTGGTAAGTAAGAGTTTACCCCACATGGAGTGATGATCTAAAATCCAAAGGTTTTATAGTAAATCTCCAAATCTAGCTACAGATCTGACAACTCTAAACCTACACTAGAAAGCAAGGTAAAGAGAGGGTGTTTAGGTGTTACGAAACTAAAATAAACTAAAAACAGAAATAAAACTATAACTAAAGAAAGAGGATAAAGAAGAATGAAGATGGTGTGATAAAATAAAGTAAAATGGTGGAGAAGTAGACAACTATGTGCAATTCATCACTGCAACTTAGATCAAGACGCTGGATCTGCATCTATTCTTCACTTGGATATGAGCACAAGTGTAAGGTGGAAGAATCCAACCTAACCCAGAGGCATGAACTGATCTTAGGGGTGTATTCTGTCCACTTTAATGTATCCTAGGGATATCATCCAAGCAAGAGGTTAGAGTTGAAACAAGAAAACCATTGCGGACACTATGTTTGCAAGGCTACAACTCATGCATCCATAGGAGCAAACAGTCCATGAAGATCCGGTGGAAACCACAAGAAATCACAGGCTGAATGGGGATTTAGAATTAGCTGGTCATTGCTACAAAAGGGCCTGCAATGACCTAGTTCTCAAGTCTACAATCTGTGCAACATCTCAGACCTATTCACTGAAAATAGAGTTGTAAAACTGAGGAGAAGTTGGGTCAGCAACAGTTTTTGGCTTGGCTACAAGCACAACTGCAGAGAAAAAGAATCTGGCCCAGCCTTGCGATTTACACCAATCTTAGGGTTATATTCTGTCCACTTAAATGGTCACAGAATACCCCATAGAGGTGATTCAAACATGACTGAGCTAGAATAGGAAAGCTACTGTAGCCACTATGTGTGCATGGCTACAAGCACATGCATCCATAGGTGCATAAAACTCATACAGATCTAGGTGAAAAATACAAGAAAAATACAGATTTAATGAAGCTTTAAAAGTGGTATTTCATTGAATATAAAGGACTTACAATGATCTGCCCTCAAGGCAACAGTCTTTGCAAACTCCTAAAACTGCTCACTAAGTATTTAGAAAACCCGATTACAACTCACTATATACCTAGCTGCTACAAAGAACATTAACCCAGCATTGCTGCTGAGCTAAGGAAAAAGAAAAGAGACAGCAAAAAGGAAATAAAACCCTAAAGTATAAATCCTAAAAGGGAGCTCAGTCTAATCCTGGCTCCTGTCCCAAGACAGCTTATAGCTGTATTTATACAATCCATAAAGCTATATTTTGTATTAGTCAATCAGAAATAAGAATATTTGGAGCTGGTGTTGTGGCCCATTTGTGGCCAAGTAACTTGGGATGTGTGGGACAGCTCAGCACCTTGGGATGTGTGGCCTAGGTACTGTGGAATCTCAAAAATGCCTCGAGAGTTTTAATATGGCTGCTGGAACCCGTGCCTCAAGTAGATAGGCTTCAGAATTATGTATCTTGAGAGGTTCTCGAGCAGATGGAATGCTTTAGATAATTAATCTCAAACAGTTCGTGAGTGGTTGGATTGCTTCAGGTAGCTTCAGGTTTTCTATTCGAGTGGCTCTGGACAGGCTGAATTACAACATTTGCACTACTCGAGAGGCTCTCCACAAGTTAAAATAACACTTTAAGTGCTCCAGTGGCTTGATGCCTCAGGTCTTCAGGTCGACAGGCTCTCGAGGGGCAGAAACAGCAGCTCGAGAGGTGCGATTTCAATGTATTAAAGCTGCTCGAGTGCTGCTTGCTTTAGGAATGTAGTTGCTCATCTAGTTTAATGTCTTCAACGACTTCGACACTTATAAAGACTTCGCAGCTCGTCAGGTTAGTTTCAGCTGCTCGACAACTTGATTTCAGCAATGAACTGCTCGAGTTGACGCTTGGCTTCAGCTACACAACTCAAGAGGATTGTTGAGTGGAAGCTTTGAAGCTTCAGTTGCTCGAGTGCTTCAAGGCAGCAACTATGCAGCTGCTTTCTGCTTGGCTTGCTTCAATGCATTGCAGCTGCTCTTTGCTATAATTCTAATGTGCTCGAGATGCATGTAAGCACAGTGCTGTAGCTGTTGTGCTCCACTTAAACTGTTGTATTGCTGCTCATATAAAATGCTTGAGCTGCTAGTTTGCTGCTTGGCTTGTATAGATCTGCTTCAATGGTGCAGTGCAACAGCTTTCAATTGTAGCTCGACAAGTGGAATGCAGTAGCTAATGTTCTCAAGATGTTGAAGCTGAAGCTATAATGTTCTCCATAGCTGTCCTATATAATTTACTGCAGCATCAATCCACTAAGCTTGGGCTTCACTTCTCTCTCTTAGCAGGACATCTAGGACCCCGAGGCATGCTAAACAACCCCAATGGTGTGATCCACCATGGTGCTTTCACTATAAATCCATCAACTCCACTGTTTCACACAAAATTCTTTCTTCTTGGCTCTAAAATGATGGATTATTGCATTAAGTCGTAGTTTATTGTCATCTACAAAAGCACACTTAAAATCTCATTATTAACCAGCTCAAAGGTCCATTAAAAGCCAGGTTAGGGGGTGGAAAGTAGTACATTTCAGTGATCAACACACCCCCAAACCTAATCTTTGCAAGTCCTCGGGCAAAGAAAAAATTAAAATAGTTATTCTAAAAATTAAAATGCCACTTTCGTAGGGAGCATGGATACATTTAGCTCATGCATCAAGCCTTTTAAACCCCTAGGTTATCCATAGTGGAGGAGTGAAGTCTCCTGAGGGTTTTTAGTGAAGATATCCACAAACTTCCCCATTAAAATAGTTAAGTATAGTGCAGCCAATGACAAAACATATTTCAATGAATAAAGCATCATTCCACACCTATTCTTTAAAATCAGAGGAGTTTACAGCAGTAATGCAAGCAATTTAAAACTCAAATCAGCATGTGCTTTGCATCACCAACAATCATTTTACATCAAGAAAACAATGTGTAAAAATCAGTACTAAGCTTGCCTTTAATTCAAAATTCAGGTTTAGATACTATCCCAATAAATCTAATTTTCAAACCCAATCCTTACTAGGGCTGTCTCTCAATAATGGAAATCCAAGGTGCTCACATTCTCGTCAGCTCAAGATTAGTCACAGACCTCAAATAGGCCTGTAAGCATGAGCATAAGCATTACATCTAAGTTCTTGACATCCTCAAGTACTTTTTACCATAGATTAGACATCTCCTTATCTCCACATGATAGCTCATTTTACTTTGGATCAACAAGGTATTTTTGATGGGTTGTACTGTAGCTTATGATTGAGGTTTAAAAAGAATAGGAGGGGTAGAAGGAATTCAAAACTGAGAAATCAGTAAGAGGAGGAGGTGATTCACGACTTCACCTTCTTCATCACAGCATTGCTTCATCTTCTTTGATATTTTTTAGATCCAAAGTGGCCAGCTTCTTCTCTTCTTTTTAATTTTTAGATGAAGTACTTCTCTTGACTCCTCTTTCTTTTTCTCTTTTTATTTTTATTTATTATTATTATTTTTCTAATTTTTTTATGAGCTGCCACACATACCACTGCTACACTATTGTTTACAATTTACTTTTCTTCTTCGTCCATCAAATGTTGAACCCAGCCCACCTATCTTCAACATCTTCTCCTTTACCTTCTGAAATCTCAAAATGAGAGTAAGGTTGACTCAGGTCAATAAGGTTTAGGGGCAAGTACTCTGGTGTTTGTTTGAAGAAAAATGAATTTTTGAGGCTCAAAGAGTGTATACAAAAGGGAAGTTCAAAGGGTAGGAATTTTAGGCTCAAAATGTCCAAATGAAGGCCTTAAATAATCTCCTTAGTGTCATGAGTGCTACCAATCAGTTTTAATTTGGGTTGCCTAACTTATAGTGAAAAGGAGTTAAATCAGTCATTCCTTAGGGCAGGAAAAATGCTAAAAACACTCTTCAAAAGAAAATTGATAGGCCCAAATCTCACTGGGTATGGTCTTCAATTTAACCCATGAGCTATATTTTCACCTTTTTCTCTCCTCTCTAGTTCACTAATTACTAATTGAAAAAAATTTCTTGAAGTCAACTTCATGGTTAGGTGGGAATTGACTTTATTTATCTCAATTCAACCAACATTGCTGCACTAAAATTAACTATTTTATTAGCCTACCACACTGCCATACCCCCAAACCTAAGATAAACAGTGTCCTCACTATTTCAACAGTACTCTCATTAGGGGCAGCTGTTGAGAACTGAAAAATACCATTTTTCACCCCTTAACTTGAGTCTTGATAGACCTCTGAGAGAACTAAATAAGTGTTTTAAGTGCTTGTGTTGCAGCTAACAATAAAGACAGGCTTAACCATAAAAGCAGCGTAAAAGTGCCAAAAAGATGACAATCCATGTTAAATCCAAAGGAAGAAAGAGAAGAAACAACCTCACTAGATGCTGAAAGGTCTGAATTGAAGAGGCAAAGACCTGGTCTCAACCCAGAGAAGAAGTATGGAGCAATTCGAACAGAAAAATGCACTACAGAGTACTTTTCGCAAAGAACCTGAACTTTTTGCAAAGAACCTGAACTATTCGCAAAGGACCTGAACTCTGCGAAAAGAACTAAAACTCCAGGCTTAAGCTTCCGAAGAGCATCTGAACTCTTCGAAGAGATGATCGACCTTTTCGAAAAGAAGAAAACTCAATTCGAACAGAACCAGAATATTGCGAAAAGAGCTTCAGGAGTTTCAACACCTTGCGAAAAGCCCCCTAAGCTATGCGAAAAGGTATTCTGGAGATTCCCAGCTTTTGCAAGGGCAATTCAGTAATGTGTTTCACGCGTCCCAATGCATTTAAAAACCTAGGGACATTCCAGTGGATTCTAAACATGAAGCGAAGGCATATTCCACCCCACGTGAGCACCCAGAAATGAATAACTTGGCGGGAACTTCTAGAAACTCTAATAGATTTTCAAAATGCATAACAGAATTGATGCCTTTTTCACCTGATTGGCTGATCCAAATCGAGGAATTCTGATTGGCCAGAACAGATCTGGATCCTCGTGCTCGACTACCATTGGTCAATACAGATCTGAGCACTTCTGATTGGTGGATACACATCTGAGCTGGACTTAGGGAAAACTATAACAGATTTAAACCATTTGCCCAATTTGGGCATCCAGATTTTGAGTTTCATTCCTAATCCCCCATTTCCAAATCAGATAGTTTGTCTGAAATCCCTGTAATAGCCTCACCTTGTACTTGCAATTGAGAGCTGTGAGATACTTCTGTAGTTCAAAGGAGAGTTGTATTCAAGACTACAAATCTGAGAGCTGTTTAAGCTGTGCTCTATAATTGTAATGGTGAATTTGAAAAGGTTGCTGTAAACCGTGCATTCTCCATTGGACTCATGTTAAGGGTTCCCTTTGATCTCCTTATTGCATTAGACTCCTTTAGATTCACTATTTTTCATGCAATTTCCCTTGATTCATTAATCCTGTGAGAGTTAGTGTTTGTAACCTAGTCTCTCACGGCATTTGTAGTGATGTTTCTTGTTCTAAATTAAGGATTTGGATTAAGGACTATTGGATGATTTGCAGCCATTAAAGTGGACAGACCATAGCCATAAGCGTAAGCCTAATCCTTGAATTAGATTTATTTCTCTTACATCTGTGCTTGTAGCCAGATGAAGATTGAAAATCATTTCTTTGTTGATCAGCAGTCATTTTCATTGTGTTTCAAGGACCAAATCAAAGTTAGATATTACTTCTCCATTTTTTTTATAAGTTTACCTCAAACATTTCCCCAACTCGGATCTGGATCACTTAGTTTAATCTTTACTTTTATCATTAAGGTAATGTGACAAATTCAACCTCCCATCTTATGTGCTTTCTAGATAGGATAAGAGGCCAGATCTAGTAGCTCAGATCTGGAGGTTTATCTTGCATTTTAGCCAAATTCTCTGTGGACGATCTTTCACTCACTTACATTTAAAACTTACTACAATTGGCCCTGATCTTGCAGGCTAATTCACTTCTACCTGTGCTGATATTTCTTTACTCTTCTTAATATTCTAGATTCAGTATAATTTGGCAGTTGCAAACCTGTTTTCAAAACACACATAAATCAAGCACACTTAGAAGTAACAACAAGTTTTTGGCGCCGTTGCCGGGGAATAGATTTTAAAATTGGTAGACCTAAGTTTTTCAATTTTGTAGATTTGATTTTCATTTTAATTTTTGCTTTAAACCTGCACTTTGCATTCCAAGTGCTTGATTAAATGTCTACTGCAGTTTTGTATAGAAAACCTTTTTTCTTTACAGAATTTTTTTATTTTTCCGAGTTTTTATTCTTTGCCTTCTAGTTATTTGAATAAATCACGCCACTTTTTTGTCTTTTGTCAAATTTGGGCGGAGCTGAGTTTTCTTTTATTTTTGTCAATATACTTGAATAAGGTATCGCCAGTTTTGGATTTTTGCAAATCTGGAGCAGCCGTCCAACAAGGAGCATCTGGACTAAAGCTGGAGCAGATCTGCTTGAGTTTGCATCCCCTTCTCCTTTGCATTCATTTTCTATTTTTAAATTCTTGAGAACCAACAGTTCTGCTGTGTTTAATGTTTGTTTTGATTATAATTTCTGCTGTCTTTTAGGCATGCTGATTTTATTTTAGTTTTTACAAAATAAAAGAAAATGAAAACACAAATAGAAAATCTCTGAGTTGTTTCTCATTATTTTCAGCAATAGTAAATAAGGGCTCTTGTTGAGCCCGGGCTGATCCAAAACAAGTTAAAAAAAAAAAAAAAAAAAAAAAATTATAAAAACAATATATATATATATAGATATCTTCCGGATGGGCTGTTTTTCTCCATTTGCATCCACTTTTCCCATCTGGACCTGCTGAGATCAGTTTTTTTTTTTTTTTTTGAGGAATCATGTAGGATAATGAGTAGTGAATCATAGGCTGTTTTAAATATTCAATGGACCCACTGATTTTATTTTCCTTCGAGATTTCTTCATCATAAATGAGTCTCAGCTGTGTGTGAACCCTGTTTTTAATATGTGCTCCCATGCTTCATTATTCTTTTTTATTCATACACATCATCAACAAAGGGGTCAGTCTTATGAATCTTGCTTTTCACTATATATTATTCCTGCTAATCATTTTTATAATCACTTAGATTCATAAGTATCTCAAGTTTTTGGGGTTTTTCTTTCGGCTTAGGATGTATCATTTGGCATTAGAGTTTCTGTTTTAGGAATTTTAGTTTCAAATTCTGTTTTTAGATCGCTGATTTTTTTTATTTATTTTATTTTTATTTTTTTTTCTTTCTTAGGTTAATGTGTCCTAGTTTTACTGATTTTCGTCATTTTTCTGTGAGTATAGTTAGTTTCTAACTTTGTTTTCCTATTTTGCATTCACAAATTCTGTTTTTGTATCAACACTTTTCTATTTTTTTTAACTTTGTATTCAGTCCCTTACCTTGTTTTTACTGTTTCTCTGTTATTAACATTAGTTTCCTTCCATTTGCATAGCAATCCTTCTATTTTTTAGATTTTATTTTTTTTAGCAGTTCTAGCGTTGTTTTGTTGATTTTTCTTGCATTTGTATATCATGTTTTCCATTTCCTTGCTCATATATTCAGTTTTACATTTTTATTTTCTGCTGCATACAGTTTAGATTTTTTCTGTTCTTAGTTTTTCTTTCTTCTTTTACCCTGCTGCCCCTAGTCTCTCATTGTCTAGAACATTGAGGGCAATGTTCATCTTAGGATTGGGGGTGTGGCAGAGATGCCAATAAAATAAGTTAATGCTTGGTGCAGCTTATGACTAGCAGAACTTTTGAAAATGAAGTAATTTCACACCTGTTGTTTTAAAAAATGAGGAAGTTAAAACTTTTTAAAATTGATTTCTAGTGTAATTCTAATACTTTCATGAAGTGAAGGTCAGAAAATTTCTAAAAATAAAAATAAAAATTGATGTTTTAGCAAACCTAAAAAGAGAGAAAACAGTGATGATATACCTCAAAAATTTGATAGAAAACCACACCCAGTGAGATTTGGGCCTGCTGAAATGTATTCTTTGGAGGTATGAATTGGCAATTTTTTCTGCTCTAGGGACTGTTTGAACCTGCTTGTTATCACTAGAAGTTACACATATCCAAGTTAAAATAGCTTGACAGCAATCATGATATTAAAGACATGATGTAGGGCCTTCTTTTGGACTGTTTGAACTTCAAAAAGCCCCACCTTTTAAAACTGCCCTTGATATACACAATTTGAGCTTTATAAATCAAAGATTTCTTTGAAACCTCATCAACCTCATTTAGCCTAACCCTCACTCTGAAAATTCAGAAGGTAAAGGAAAGAAAGCTGAAGAAAGGTGAGTTGGGTAATAGTTTGGTAAAAGAAAAAGAAAAATAATTGAAGGCAATGATGTATCAGCAGAAGAAATGTGGCATTCCAGTCAATGTTGATTTGAGAAAAAAAAGAAAAAAGAAAAAAAAAAAAAGAAAAGAAAAAAAAAAGGGGAGAAGTCATTTCATTGGAAGTTTGAAAAAGAAAGAGAAAAAGATGGCCACTTTGGCTCTGAAAATTCAAAGAAGAAGATGAAATTGTGCTGAAATAAAGAAGGTGTCCATACCACCTCCTTACCTTGACTGACTTCTAAAATTTTGAACTCCATTCCAACCCTTTTATTCTTGATAAATTTCACCCATAAGCCACATTACAACCC
The DNA here is from genome assembly GCA_021018995.1 of Chloranthus sessilifolius. NCBI lineage: Eukaryota > Viridiplantae > Streptophyta > Magnoliopsida > Chloranthales > Chloranthaceae > Chloranthus > Chloranthus sessilifolius. The sequence goes on from CM037586.1 coordinate 65,122,763, forward strand.
AAGTTAAAGTCCTTACTGATCAAAGATGGATTGAGCTGTCACATGGAGATAAGGATTTGTGTAATCTATGGTGAAAAGAGCAGTGAATTCAGAACTAAAAAGCAATGCCTATGCTCCTGCTTATAGTCCTATTTGAGGGCTGTAACTGCTCTTGAGTTGTGTGAAATAGTACAACCCTCCTACCTACATGTTGAGTGAAAACCCTGGTGAGAGTTGGGTTTAAAATCAACTTATTTGGGGTAACATCAAAACTAAATTCTCAAATAGAAGGCAAGCTTTTCATTAATTTTTCTTGTAAAAACTTTTTGACACCAACTGAGTGAATGATAAAGGAATTACAGCAGAATTTTAGTTTTGAACTGATGTTTTCTTCTTGAGAATCCTCTTATAACTTGACTGATACAGGTGTGAATAATCTGATTGGATGAAAGTCTGTTTTAACAGAACTGCATTGATCTTAACTAATTTATTGGAGAAGTTTGTGGGTAGCTTCACTGAAAACCCTCAGGAGCTTCACTCCTCCACTAGGGATCACCTAGGGGTTTAAAAGGCTTGTTGCATATGCTAAATGCAACTGTGCTCCCTACAAAAGTGGCTTTTTACTTTATTTTTAAATTTTGTCTTTGCTGAGGGACAAGCAAAGTTTAGGTTTGGGGGTGTGTTGAGAACTGAAAAATACCATTTTTCACCCCTTAACTTGAGTCTTGATAGACCTCTGAGAGAACTAAATAACTGTTTTAAGTGCTTGTGTTGCAGCTAATAATAAAGACAGGCTTAACCATAAAAGCAGCGTAAAAGTGCTAAAAAGATGACAATCCATGTCAAATCCAAAGGAAGAAAGAGAAGAAACAACCTCACTAACTGTTGAAAGGTCTGAATTGAAGAGGCAAAGACTTGGTCTCAACCCAGAGAAGAAGTATGGAGCAATTCGAACAGAAAAATGCACTACAGAGTACTTTTCGCAAAGAACCTGAACTTTTCGCAAAGAACCTGAACTATTCGCAAAGGACCTGAACTCTGCGAAAAGAACTAAAACTCCAGGCTTAAGCTTCCGAAGAGCATCTGAACTCTTCGAAGAGATGATCGACCTTTTCGAAAAGAAGAAAACTCAATTCGAACAGAACCAGAACATTGCGAAAAGAGCTTCAGGAGTTTCAACACCTTGCGAAAAGCCCCCTAAGCTATGCGAAATGGTATTCTGGAGATTCCCAGCTTTTGCAAGGGCAATTCAGTAATCTATTTCATGCGTCCCAATGCATTTAAAAACCTAGGGACATTCCAGAGGATTCTAAACATGAAGCGAAGGCATATTCCACCCCACGTGAGCACCCAGAAATGAAATAACTTGGCGGGAACTTCTAGAAACTCTAACAGATTTTCAAAATGCATAACAGAATTGATGCCTTTTTCACCTGATTGGCTGAACCTGATCGAGGAATTCTGATTGGCCAGAACAGATCTGGATCCTCGTGCTCGACTACCATTGGTCAATACCGATCTGAGCACCTCTGATTGGTGGATACACATCTGAGCTGGACTTAGGGAAAACTATAAATAGACGAACCATTTGCCCAATTTGGGCATCCAGATTTTGAGTTTCATTCCTAATCCCCCATTTCCAAATCAGATAGTTTGTCTGAAATCCCTATAATAGCCTCACCTTGTACTTGCAATTGAGAGCTGTGAGATACTTCTGTAGTTCAAAGGAGAGTTGTATTCAAGACTACAAATCTGAGAGCTGTTTAAGCTGTGCTCTATAATTGTAATGGTGAATTTGAAAAGGTTGTTGTAAACCGTGCATTTTCCATTGGACTCATGTTAAGGGTTCCCTTTGATCTCCTTATTGCATTAGACTCCTTTAGATTCACTATTTTTCATGCAATTTCCCTTGATTCATTAATCCTGTGAGAGTTAGTGTTTGTAACCTAGTCTCTCACGGCATTTGTAGTGATGTTTCTTGTTCTAAATTAAGGATTTGGATTAAGGACTATTGGATGGTTTGCAGCCATTAAAGTGGACAGACCATAGCCATAAGCGTAAGCCTAATCCTTGAATTAGATTTATTTCTCTTACATCTGTGCTTGTAGCCAGATGAAGATTGAATCATTTCTCTGTTGATCAGCAGCCATTTTCATTGTGTTTCAAGGACCAAATCAAAGTTAGATATTACTTCTCCATTTTTTATATAAGTTTACCTCAAACGTTTCCCCAACTCGGATCTGGATCACTTAGTTTAATCTTTACTTTTATCATTAAGGTAATGTGACAAATTCAACCTCCCATCCTATGTGCTTTCTAGATAGGATAAGAGGCCAGATCTGGTAGCTCAGATCTGGAGGTTTATCTTGCATTTTAGCCAAATTCTCTGTGGACGATCTTTCACTCACTTACATTTAAAACTTGCTACAATTGGCCCTGATCTTGCAGGCTAATTCACTTCTACCTGTGCTGATATTTCTTTACTCTTCTTAATATTCTAGATTCAGTATAATTTAGCAGTTGCAAACCTGTTTTCAAAACACACATAAATCAAGCACACTTAGAAGTAACAACAGCAGCAAGGTTTATAAAAGAAAATAACTAAAGTACATCAGAAAACCAAGAGAAAACTAAACAAAAAGATTGCAAAAAATCGTAGTTAGAAAGAGAAAAAGAGAATATACACAAAATGATAACTAAGAAAACAAAACAACTACAGAAGTTCCTAAAACAACTATATACAATAGAAATTACACTAAAACAAACAACTGTTAAACTAAATATATCAGGTTTATTAAAAACAACAACTATATTAACCACAGTAAAATCCTAAACACAACTTCTTAAAAATGATCTGAGTATGAATCTACATTACTGGCAAAGAATCATCCACATTAATGGCACACATTTCAAAGCAAGATTCATAAAAATCAGATCACACAAGCACAATATTTACCCAATTTAAAAACATGAATAGTTATATTACATATGTTACACAGCTAAGATCAAATATTAGTTGAAGGTCTTGAAAGTGAAAGATTTCAGAGGCTCCACATAATTTTCAAAACTGAATATGAGCCTCTGCTTATTAATCTTCACGATTCTCCCCAAAAATTAAGTTCCATGATCTCAGCAGTCTGGATGGGGATGTATGTGTGACAGTAAATTAGTCATCCCATCTAGATCTCAGCTGAATTGGAAAGAACTGAAATTAAAAAATGAAAAGCCATACCTTTGCATTTTAATCAAACCTGAGATCCTTCAGCATGAGAGATGCATGAAGTAGCACCAACTCCTTATCTGGTGGAAAATTAATAGAGGGCTGAGGGAGAACATGAATGGGGGCCTCCTCAGTCAAAACTGCAACAATTTCACACACCTCAGCCCAGGTCCAACAGTTTGGGCAAGATATCCTCCACCATCTCATCTAAGACAACAACTAATTAACAATCCTCCTTTCCTCCAACAAAGCCTTCTCTTTGTAAGATGGGAAAGACTCTTTAAAAGCATGAGGAAATGGAGCTCATCATGGTAAAAAAAAATTATTAGTTTTTTAAAATTTTAAAATTTTATTTTATTTATTTATTTATTTTAACTGAGGCCCAACAACAGCCCCATTATTCAACACTTGCTGCTCAACAGTAGGAACTCAATCCTCTCTCTCTTCTGCACACCTTTTTCCATTAAAAACCTCTTAATGTTCCACCACCTTACTAGTCCTCAGGGCATGAATGACCCTAGCTTCCTCATTGGTTGAAGAAGTTTCACCAATCATATATTGCCCTTTGGAATTGGTCACAGTTTGGCTTGAGAGTCTACCCTCATTCCTTCTTGTCAGAGAATTAGAAATTTGACTCAGCTGGTCTTCTATATTTTTGATGTTCTGACTGTGGGAATTCACAGTCTGGGAGAGGGAGCTAAGGTTTTCCAATGAAGACAAAACCTGCTCCTTAAAGGATGGGGCTCTTGGTTGAGGTGGGGGCAAAGATAAATGACTTGGCTGGGGGGACTGATATGGGAATTGTTGTTCTTGGGCATAACCTTGATGGGACTGTTGGGTTGGTCTGTAGAGCAGTGCTAATTGCTGTTGGGGTTGAGGCAAATTATCTCGTCTCCACCTCAAATTAGGGTGGTTCCTCCAAGTATACCCAGCAAGCTGATGTCCAAATGATTGAACAACATTGGCATGCTAATTTAATAGTCTGGAAATGGAGCAGCATAGGGACAGTCAAGATATGAGTGCAGGGTGAGTGGCATATCAAACATGCCTCTCCAACCTGTGCAGGCATGTGGGGCTACAACACACTCAGCACTTTATCAAACTTTGAGGACAAACTGTCCACTTTTCTCTCTAGGTTATTATATACAGTTAGTTCGTACAATTTCCCAGTAGAAGTGAGTTCTTTTGCACCTCTAGCAGTAGGCTCAGAGTCATTGCTTGTCAAAGACTCTTGCTGTATAGATCTTTCACTTATCACATCAAACAAATCTCAAGCTTCTACACCAGTCTTGCTGAGATAGGTGCCATCACATGATGCATCAATCATGGATCTACTTTTAGCATCTATCCCCTAGTAGAAGTTTTGTACAAGCTGCCACTTGGTGATCTGGTGGTGTGGGCATTGCCTTAGAAATTCTTTAAATCTATCCCAAGCTTCATGAAATTGTTCATTTAAGGACTGAGCAAAAGAGATTATGCTCCTCCTCAACTGACTGGTTTTACTAATTGAGAAAAATTTAGCCAAGAATTGGCATTGCAAATGATTCCATGACTGTATGCTTTTGGTTGGGAGCATGGTGAGCCAAGTTCTAGCCTTATCCTTTAATGAAAAAGGAAAAAGCCTCAATTTGTTGGCTTCATCTCCCAAACAAGCAATATTAAAGGTAATACATAGAGAAAGAAACTGATCTATGTGCTGGTAGGGGTCCTCTCTACTTAACCCATGAAAAGATGGTAACATTTGGATAGTTTGAGGCTTAATCTCATAATTACCCGCAACAGTAGGGAGTTGAATGCAAAAGGGGGATGAGTATGCCCCTGGGGCATAATACTCCCTAAGTGGTCTCGGTTGCTAGACCATCTCAGATATTTCTAAATTTTTAGCAAGGGTGTGTGTTGCTGGCGTAGAGCTCAATACTCTCTCTATTTCAGGATTCAAAGGTTCTAGCTCATGAATGAGAGACCTTCTTCCCAGCATACAACACAAACGCAACAAAGAAAAAGACACTCACAGCAGATGGAATAAAAAATACTAAAGACTAAACACAACTGTTGAAATTTAAGACTGCAAAAATAAAACAAAAATAGGGGAGAGAGAGATGCAAACTAAGGAAAATTTGCTCTAGCTATAGCTGATCTCTCCTATTTCCTATTGCTCCAAGTCTGCAAAAATAAAAATTATTGCAGGAATTTATTCAGACATAAAATAGGCAATAAATCTAAAACAAAAAATAAAGAAAGACTGTAAACTAAAAGAAAAAATTACGACTGTAATTTATTCAAACACTACATTGACAATAAATAAATCTAAACAAAAACTCAGATTTACTACCAAGATCAAAACTCCCCGACAGTGGCATAAAAAACATGTTGGTGAAATTGCTTGTGTTGTTATTTTATTATTTGAAGTGTGGTAAAAATATGGAAACAAAATAAATCAGAAAAAGGAGAGTGAAATGGAATGAAACAACACCAAAACAACAATCTATCACTACATGAAAATGAAGAATAAGCAACACTACTTGCCTAAAGAAAATCACAGTCTCTAGCTGTTGTGGGCAAATCGACTGATACAACTGCCCAAAACCATAGTTTCGAGAATGCAACGGCCTAATATTGTATAATTAAGCCTATTCGAACCTATGACCTCAAGATATAAAGAAAATTGGGCGTCTGTTTCTGAAATGCAGCGGCCCGCTTTTTTATAGGTAAGGCGATTCGAACCTCGATCCTCTAAGTTGTAAAATAAATTGGGCGCCCAAATACCCTTCTAAAGGAAATCGAGCGTGGGAACGTCTGTCCAGCTACCCATTTCTCTTCTTAGCCCTTCCCAATCCTCTTCATTCGATGCGATCCTCCTCGTCGCCGAAGCTTGATTTGATTCGATCCTCCTCGTCTCCATAACCTGCAGCTTGATTCAATGCGATCCTCCTCGTCTCCATAAGCCGAAGCTTGATTCGATGTGATCATCATCGTCTCCAAATGCCGAAGCTTGAAGCCCATTAAAGGTGAAATTTATCTACAATCTATTATTGAGAAATGCATCAGTCTCTTTGAGGTCGAACGATTAAAGCTTGCCAAAGCAACATTGAAGAAACGATCAAGTAGGGGTTTTATTTTATTTTAATTTTTTCTAAAAGATTAAGAAGGATTATACCCAAATCATTTTACTTTGGTATTCCCTAATTAGAAATAATTTTTCTGAAATCTATATGTTTTTTTATCATCCAAAATATTTTTTGAAATTTCAGAATTAGGGTTTTTATTTTCTTTTATTTTTCTGAAGGATTATTTTATTTTTTCTGAAGCAGCTCCTCTATCTTCGAAGCCTACTAAATCCGATTGGGATATATATTGTTCATTAGACTACTGTATTTTGAGGTATTTTCCCTAATTTTCCTCTGTTTTATATGGTTTGCTCTCTATTTTTGTGTAAAAAGCACATATGAAAAATGGGAAATTCAAAATGAAATTGGAAAAATGGTGATTGATGGCCGTTTGAAAGTTTTGGATGATGATCCATAAAGAATATTTGAATTTAGCTTTGTTTTTAATGAATCATACTGAAAAATATCTTTAGATTGTTCTATGTATACGATAAGTTTTTTAAGCATGTATTGAACTTGTGAATGCTTTTCTGGAATTTTTTTTTTATATTCCTGCATTGAATTTCTTCCCCCACACCGATCAAAGACTTAGGATTGACAAAGTCTCATGTAAATAAAAATATTGATCCTTAAATAGAGTAGATCACCATGCGTTGTGCCAAAAGGAAATCAAAGACTCATTGCCTACAATTAAACATATTCATTGAAGGAAACCTTCCACGTAGCACCTTAGACTTGGCCATCAATCTTAACTAGTCCTATTAAAAAAGGAATGCGCCTGTGCAACCGTGGGAATCGGGACGATCCCCGTCGCGACGATGCGCCCTCTAACAATAAAAATATAGAGTCGCCACCCGAAGCTTTTGGTGTCCCGGGATACCTAGTTCATTTTTATGAGCACCTAAGAGCTAAAAATATGACTCTGAATCCGGTCCACACCAAAGGCTCTTGGGTAGGGGCTTTGGTTATCGATCGGGAAGGTGTTAGGCACCCGATCAACTAGCTTAACGCAGTCTCTACTAATGGCTAACAATAAAATGAAGTAGAAGCAAAGAAAATAGCTTCCTCTAACCCAAAAGGGCTTAGAATCCTATTTGTGCCCCTTCGTTCCTACCGAAAAATCGGCGGCGTAACCGCACAAATGGGACGATGGAGGGAGCTAGAAAGAGATAGGAGAAGAAAGGGGAGAGCCGGAGCCCTCGGGCTCTTGTAGCACCGTAGAGGGGCCTTGCGTGGCTTGCTTGGATGAGCTCTTGAAGGCTTTGTATGGTGGAAAGTGGTTCTAACTCTTAAGGCTTGAAGCTAAGAGGTAGGGGAGGGAGGCTAGGGGATCACACACACCTAGGCTAAGGGTTTTGGATGCAAGAACAAGTTTGAAATAAGGTTGGGAGATTCTAGAATTTGGGTGAAATGAGTGCACAAAAGGGAGGAAGAACTTCTCACTTTGAGCTCTTTCTCTCTTAAGCAAATTTCTCAACCCTTAAACCAAGGGGTGGGGGGCTCTTTTTATAGGAAAGGAGCGGATTAGGAGGCTACTTAGATGCTAATTGGAGTCAGTAATTAGGTAATCTCAAATCTAAGGTTTCCTAGGTTTTTGAGAGCTTGAAAAGGTGTGAAGGTGGTTCTAATGGTGGATGATGGGGTGAGGCTTTAAGCCACTTGGAGGGTTGCAAATAGGTAAGGAATGGGTGCAACAGAACTATCAAAATACACCCCAAAGGTTGATGTGGTCAACAAGTCAAACCCCAAATATGAATTTCGAGGCAAAAACCCATTGTTACTGTTCATATGCCTGGCACAACTAATAGTTGCGCCAAGTAAATGCACAGTAAAATAGTGAGGAACAGTGCTGAAAGTTAGCTCGTGGGGTGGGGGTCACCTTTTAAACTTGGCGCAACTATTAGTTGGGCTAGGCTTAAAATTAGGGAGGATTGGCTTGGCGCAACTAATAGTTGCGCTAGGCAAAATTTATACCTGGAGCCAGGCCATTTTGGGGGAGAAATAGCCTGGCGCGACTAATAGTCACGCCAAATCCCTAGGGGGCCACCTCGAAATTACCCTCCTACCCTCCGGGTTCGGATTGTCACATCTTCCTATATATACCTCCAATTGGGGCGATTCTTGGACCATTGGAAAGCTGACGACCTTCACTCTTCACTGGTATAAGAGTTAGTCACAGTAGAGGGTCATATCCAGTTCTGGGGTGCCCCTCCTCCTTATTGCCTGGGATGGTTAGGTTAGGGTTTAAAAAGGGTTCTAAGGGTCGGGGTTGGTTTCTAAAGGTTTGGGGTAGGTTCCTGTGGGATCTAGGGTGATTTCTAAGGGTTTAGGGTGATTCTTAAGGATTTTATACATGCCATCAAAAGCTCAGAAATGTGCCTCTCTCGAAATGTATTTCGATCAGGCCTTGGGCCAAATTTGGGTGTCTACAGATGCCCCTCTTTGGTATCTGATCACCAATGATCGAATGCTAAATAAAAGAGACATCCGAAGGGGCCCAAGGCATCACTGACGAGTCCCTGTATTCAGAACGAACTTTAAACATCGGATGAGTAAAATGGTGAGAAAATGAAAGCCCTGGAGTGCCAGGCTAATCATTCGTTTCTCGAGGTAATAGATTCCCAAGCGCTTAGCGACATTACTGGGCATAACCGAGGTGGAATGAGTTGCGAAAGCCCAATAACTGGAAAAAAATGTTCGCCTCTCGAGATGTTTTGAAGGTGATTGATGTTCGAGAATTATTCTGAATGCAACAGCTTCGTAAGTAAGAGGGGTGATCGACCCACATTCAAAGATAGGCATGAAGCAAATATACGCAAGGCTCCATAGATTGCGTCCAATCCTACAAGGAATTTGACGACCTCATTGGATTATTCACGGGTGCCCCTGCTGAAAGCAGGGTTTAAGATCTTTGGGCGAACCCATCGATCCCAAAGTTTATTTAGCATGACCACCTGAGCGAAGTGAATAGATTTCACAATACTTTTTTGGGGGTGCGTGCCATTTTTCATAATGCGCCTTAGATCCACCTGACCTAGAGTGTCCAGCTTCGAATACCACTAAACAGATCCAACCAGTTACCGGGTGCTAACCCAAAAGGGACATCCAACCCTGGTTTCTGCCAACAATAATCCTAAGCATCAATTAACTATGCATAAACATGCACCCATTAGGGGCAATAAGCAACAACGAAGGCGATGGAAGCCCCGACCCGGACCCGCCCGGGTACAATTTACGAGGACAAATGACCATCATACGGATACCTAGACGCATGACGTACACTTTATAGGGATGTCGCTGCCCATACAGGTTTAAAGCCTACGGAAAATAAAAAGGGAAGTGAACCCTTCAGAATGCATGGTTGCACATAGTTTGATTGACACATAATCTCATTCTCGACAGGTTGGTTTCAACCAACGATTGACCCTTTTTTTTTAATAGAGAATCTGAAGCTTAAGGCACTTAAGTTCACATGAGTCCAAGCGCTTGTCGCAAAGATTTAGCAGTGGAGTTGACTCGATCGAAACACTAGCTGTTTTGACCGGGACCGACACCGTTGCTCCTACCTTAAAGTAGGATCCAAAGATTCGAGGCGAACCTCTGACTCAGGACTTTACTGTGGCACAGCTGCATTGCTGATAAAATATTAGCGTTTTACCGCTTTATGCTTGTGTGCTGTGCGGGTTCAAATCTGTTTTTGATTTTTCTATCATTTTCTGTAATTTTCTGAAATTTTCAACTGTTATTTTATGGGATTTTTTGAATTTTGAAGCTATTATCTTATGTGAATTTTTTGGATTTTTAGAGTTATTATTTTATGTGAATTTTTTGAATTTTGGAGTTATTATTTCATGTGAATTTTTGGATTTTTTGGAATTATCATTTTATGTGAATTTTTGGATTTTGGAGTTATTATTTTATGTGAATTTTTTTGGATTTTGGAGTTATTATTTTATGTGAATTTTTTGAATTTTTAGAGTTATTATTTTATGTGAATTTTTGGAATTTTGGAGATGTTATTTTATGTGAATTTTTTGAATTTTTTGGAGTTATTATTGGAATTTCATCATTTTTAGAGTTGTCTTGTGAATATTTCTGGCTTCTCTGTGGGGATTATATTATATTTTTTAATTTTCCTTGTGTGTAGGACAAGAGTGCTCGTTGCCCTAGGCCCGTCCTTATTTTAGCACGGCTTCCTTCGCAAATCGAAGGATGACCGAAAACCAGCTTTGGGAGTGCGTGCATCGGTTGGAAGTGATCGAACAAACAAACAAAAGGAAGTGGGGGACCGGTCTTCCCATCTGGCCCGTACTAGGCTTAAGAGCCGGCCTGAGGGCCTGGCGCAACTATTAGTTGCACCAGGCCAATATGGGCCCAAGAACAGCCTGGCGCAACTATTAGTTGTGCCAAGCTAAAGGGAGGCAAACATTTGCCTGGCGCAACTATTAGTTGCGCCAGGTTTGGCTGGGTATTTAAAACAGCTCGAACTCAGGCAGTGGGGTCTCATTTCGAATTCTTCCCCCTCTCTTCCTCTTTGAAACCGAAAACCGCTCCCCCTCTCCCTAGGGTTCCTTTACATTGCCTTTAGCGTGCCCATTGCCGTTGTTTTGCTTGCGGATCGATCGCGGGCCTATGCTAGACAAAAAAAACCCCCTTTTCTTCATAAGGTAATTTTTTAAACTCTTTTTTCTTGATTTTTCTTGCTTTTTGTTATGCAAATATGATCATGATCTTGCATTTCTAGATGAAGAATAGTTTTTATTTATTTATTTTTTGTTGTAGGCATATTTGTTGATGATGTGTGAATGATTTTTTTTTTTTTTTATGAATAATGCCTTCTTCTTCTTTTCTTTTTTGATTTTATGCGTAATATATATATATATATATATATATATATATATATATATATATATATATATATATGCAAATAATAATTTTTTGTTTTTATTTGTGCCTAGAAAAGGGGTTTTATTTATGTTATTTTTTGTTTTTTATCTCAAAGCAAGGATTTTATGCATCCTTTTTGACAACTAGTTTAGAAAAAGGGATTTTCTAATGATTTTTGGTTTCTATATATTGAAAACTAATTAAGGAGAAAGTGTTTTTTTTTTTTTCATTATTTCTCTTAACATTAAAAAGGATTTTGCTTTTTTTTTTTTGTTTTTTTTTTTTTAAAGTATCTAAGGTATTGATTTATATATATGTAATAGTTCTTTGTTTTAGTTTTTTTTTTTTGTAAAAGAGGGATTTTTTTTTTTGGTCACAAAAGGAGGATTTTTTTTTGTGTTTTTTTTTTTTTTATATAGTATGCAAGAAGGATTCTTTTTTTCTTGATTTTATGGTCCATGAAGAAAAGGATTCTTTTGTTGATTTTTTTTGTTTCTTGATTTTAGAGGCATAAGGAAAGGATTTTTTTGTTTTTACGATTTTAGGAACGTAAAATGAAGGACTTTTTTTTTTTTGTAGTTTTTCTAAACAGAAAGAAAGATTTTTTTTGTTTCCTATTTTTAGAGGCATAAAAAAAGGATTTTTTTGTTTTATTTTTTTAAACAGTAGGAAAGACCTTTTTTTTTGTTTTTATGATTTTCGAGGTATAAAGTGAAGGACTTCAAAGAATGAGATTTTCTTTTTTTTGTTTCCCTAGACATAAAGGTAGGATTTCTTTTTCTAAGTGTAAAAGAAGGGCCTTTTCTATTTTCTTTTTGGAGTGATAAAAGAATGATTTTATTAGCTTCTAACTTGCTTTATTTTCAAAGATAGGAAGGGAAAATTTTATTTATTATCTTTTTCTGAAGAAAAGATTTTTTTTTTTTGCATTTTCAGCCTAAAAAGGGATTTTTTTGTTGTTTTTTTTTTTGGATGTGTATCTCTCATTTTTTTTTCTTAAAATATGTGAAAAGAAAAGGGGAAGGTGACCATACTTACCTCCCTTTTTGCAGCATAGGATATCATGGCTTTTTATCATTGATCTGTTCTGACGTGATTGCTTTGTTGCCCCGCATGTCGGGCGGTGATGAGCACGTTCCCGAGGAGGGGCCCGAGATAGTGTACAGTCCGCGAGGAGAGCACTTTCTCTGGGTGGAGCGGAGAGCGGGCCCATGGCTCGAGATGCAGGGTGAGGCTGCCCGGGTCGGCCTCCTCCATCAGCAGCACACTCATATCTCCAATTTCGGAATAGCGGGCAAGGTAAAGGATAGGTTCAGTTTCTTTCCTTTGCACAATTTTTTCTTTACCTCTGCTATCTGGTGTGTATTTTTTTTGGGTGCAGGAGCTGCCCAACATTGTGTTCTGCCGGGGGTGGCTCGACTTCCACGAGTTCTACCTTTATGTCCCCCCCGTGGTGAAAGTTTTGTTGGAATAGGTGGGCTTCGGGGAGTTCTTGTCCTGCCCTCCCATGAGGGCGGATGCCGCCTATTTGAAGGCCCTCATTGAGCGGTTCCAGCCCGAGACCATGACGTTCCACATGCTGTATGCCGAGCTGACACTGACGCTGACGCCCGTTGATTGGGCCTTGTTTACTGGCATTATGATTGGCAGAGTGGCGGTACCGAGTCGGGAGGACATCATTCGGTTGATCGGGGCCTATCCTCCTCGTGGGCAGACCCATGGCACAGAGCTCAAGATGTCCTGGCTGACCTCTCTCTTTTTCGCTAACGAGTTGGTGGACCTAGGCCAGCCAAATTGGGTGCTTTACATCATGCCAGAACGGGCGATCGTTCTAGCCCGCATCACCCTCCTACTCCTGCTGGGCAAGACTCTTTTTACAAATGCCAGTGGGGGACGGGTCAGCCTGGCCCTGTCGAGTGTGATGGATAATTGGGGCGATGCTCCCAGGCATGACTGGGGAAGGGCGGGATACGCCTGGCTGATGTACAACTTATCCCGGGTCACGACCGGGGACTCGAAGTCTGTCGTGGGATTTTGGACCGTTCTGGAGGTAATTCCTCACCCCTTCGCCTTTGTTACTGCTATCATCTACTCATCATTTTTCTTTTCTGACTGATCCATTTATATTATTGACCTACTCTCGTGCCATGCCCATTTTTTAGGTATGGGGATACCACCACTTTCACCCTGGGCGCCAGCTCCTTTTCACGGAGGTGCTCACCTATCCCCTCCTCAGCAACTGGCATCAGGCCCGATGCCGTGACGTGGGCCTAAAGCATCGGGAAATGGGCCTAAGGTCCCAGCTTGATTTGATGGTGCCTGAGCAGGTGGTAACCTTTGTTCACTTTCAGCTTGGGCATTTCTTTTGATTGAGGTGTTGCTTACTTGGTCCCTCTTGCCTTTTGATTTTGAGCAGATCCTCCCCGATCGGTACCTGACATCCCCCTTCTGAGACCGAGCAGCCATGGGTGCCTCCCGCCTATTCAACAACCGCCGCGTCGTCTTCTTTTATGGAGCGTGGGCCAAATGCTACTATTTGGGGGAGAGGGTGGTGCATCAATTCCAAGGCTACTATGCCATACCCGTGGACCCACCGACTGACGTTTGGAGTCCTGCTGGCAGTATTGAGGAGTTGACAACGACCTTTTTCAATAATGGGTTCCCCATTCGTTCTCTCCATGTGCCTGGGGATTATCATGCTTGGTACGAGTGCCTCCCCTACCGGTTCATCTTGCCGCATTTTGTCCCTAGCGCTAATTTCCTTGCCTTCGGGGGCCCACTTGGCCAGGTAACTTCTTAGCTCAGATTAATTTCTCTTTCGCTATTACTCAGCTTGAGTCTTATCTGAATAGATCCTTGTCTGGTTCACAGTTTACTCCGGGAGATGGTTAGGATGATGAAGGTGGGCCGAATGCTACTAACATGTCAGGGGTAGATCCCTCTAGTGCTGGTCCTTCTGGTGCGGGTCCCTCGGGCGAGGGTTCGTCAGGTGCTGGTCCGTCGGGTACCTCTCAAGCGGGTGTCCCTGGTGGGGGTCCATCTGTAGCTTATGGGAGCTTTCGGCGTCTAGCGATGGCTTCCTCTCAGATCTCTGTGCCGACGTGGACCGACAGGCACGGATCTCTGTCGAGGCGGCCCGCGTTCCTCCTCCTAAGGTGATCCCTGGGGTGAGTTTTTTGATGAGCTGCTTCTCCTTTATTTTGGTTTCCTTCGGTTCATGCTTTCAGGGGTGTTCTAATAATTGAATACTGTATCGTAGGACTTTGACTTGGCTGTGGAATATGCAGAGTAACATCGTCATTTGGCAGAGCTTCGGGAGGTGGAGACGGTGAGTACCTGGCTGCTCAACTCCTCTCTTTTTCTCATTTCTTTTTTTTTTTTCATTATCATTGGCCCCATGACTGATCTTGTCCTTGACTGTGCCTTGCAGCTTGCTCGGGCTAAGGAGTTGCATTCCCTGCTCAATAGGATTTCGCAGGCGTGATCTAGAGTGGGGGACATGAGGACCTATCAGAGCTCCTCCCGCTGTCGCAAGAAGTCCAAGGGAGCGAGCTAGGAATAGGCCATTAGTTTCCTTCAGCATTTTTTTGGATTTTATTTTGGGATCTATTTTTTTAAACAATTTGGAGAATGGTTGGTGTGGTACTTTTGGAAACAAATTTGATTTTTTTATAATTATTTGGGAAATGGTCTTGCTTTGATTTTAGGCTCCGCATGCTTGGCATCAAATCTGTTTCTCTGCAGGATGTGCCTGCTCCATGCCTTTTTAGAAAGTGGCCTTTTCGATCGCATGCCTCAATGTAGGATCAATCCTCAAGTAGGTCTGAGATGGCTGTAGAGGGGGGCCTTTTGGGTTGCATGCCTCAATGTAGGATCAATCCTACACATAATAAAACATTTCACAAGTCATTGATGGTTGGAAGTGCTGACATATATAAAATCAACAAAAAGGGCAGAAGTCCCCTCTTCAATTCAGTCTTGAGATGGCTGTAGAGGGGGGTTTTAGTCTGGCGCAACTATTAGTTGCGCCAAGCTAAAGTGCCAAAGAAATTTCATTAGTGCAACTAATAGTTGCGCCAGGCCAAAATGGGGGTGTAATGCATTGGCGCAACTATTAGTTGCGGCAGACCAAAATGGGTACAACAATGTGCTGGCATAACTATTAGTTGCGCAAGAATTGGCCTGCGGACAGTGGGGCTTTATATGCCCGAATTGACCCAGAAATGGTTTCTTTTTTGTCTGACTTGGCTCTTTTGATCGGCATCTTTAGCTCTTGTTTCTCCAAGGCGGGTCCATCTTCCTACATTGATTATTATCTTCCCAAAAGATCCTTGTACGTTCATGGATCCGCCTCCTAACCCTCCCTTACGTGGAGGGTCCGGAGCCAATGCATCCTCTTTGTCGGGCTTGGGGCCCAAGTTCCTGGTGGCTTGGTTTGGGAGTCTGAACAAGAGTGAGCTCACCACTTGGGGCACCTTGGGCTATCTCGCCTTCCTTCCTTCTGAGAGATTCCTCTTCGGTGGGAGCTCCTTCATGCCGCCGCTTCGTGCTGGGATGTGAACCTCCATGTATTCCGTTTTGGGAAGCAGGAGCTGACCCCAACCCTTGAGGAGCTATCCAATATGTCTGGCCTGAAGCTTCATAGGGACCTTGCAAGAGTTATGCCTAGGCCCGGGTATTCCAGATTCGTTCACCTTACTCTCGGTTTGAAGAAATTTGAATATGTGAAAAGCCTCGTCGGGGGGCCCACAAGGTGTTCGTTGAAATTCCTCAAAGAACTTTTCGGTGATGAAAGCCTCCGAAGATTGCCGGTTAGGAGTATCTTTAATGTGAAAGCTCTAGCACTTGGCCTCATCTCTGAAATCCTATTCTACACCGGGGGAGAGAGCTTCTCATTGGTAGTTTGTGATATTATGATGGAATTGGAGGTGGGCCGGTCCATGATGCATTTGGTGCTTGTCGGGCTGTACCGATGCCTTGATCTTTTGCCTTCGGCAATGTGGAGGGCCTTTGGGGATGCCCCTTATTGCTCCAGGTCTGGCTGGGTGAGCATTTTGCCGTTTTGGGGCCCGTGCCTCGCTTCTATGTTGCTCGAGGCAAAGTGGCCCACTATTTTTTGTGTAGATGCCACTTACTCCCCCAGGGTGATACGTCGGCTCTGAAACTTTGGTTGGTCGATGCTGAGCTGACATGGAGGCTTCCTTGGTTGGATCGGACCTTCCCAGTGATTCGTTCTAGAGACCATGAGGGTATCACCCTCCTAGGACTGACCGGCAGCACCTTCTACTTCCCATTCCGGGTGTTGCGTCAGTTTGGCTGCCCTCAGCAGGTGCCTTGTGAGGCCAGACCCCCTTTATGTGATTTGATCTTTTCTAGGGGATCCTCTGGAGACATAGACCGGATTGCTGCTCTTTGGGAGACGCGACAGTCGACCCTGATGTGTGATTTTGAGCAGGGAGACTCAATTATAACTTCTCCTGAGTATGAGGTCTAGCTGTTGACTGAGCAGCCTGCCGCCGATGGCCCGGATTTGTTAGAGAGCATTGAGACTGGAGGCTCGTGGCCAAGGAAAGAAGCAACACTCCGGACCCATATCGAGCTATTGGTGGATGAGAAGAGGGTCCTGCAAGATATCTTGGCATGCGAGAGGGTTAGAGCAGACGCAGCAGAGAGCGAGGTTCTCCGTTTGAAGGAATCACTGAGCGTTGCTTTTGGAGCCACCGACTCTTCTCGGAAGAGGTTCAAGAGCCTGCATGGTCATTGGCTGACTGAGAGGAATGTCTGAGAGGATGATCTTTATGCTGAGATTAGCGCTTTGAAGCACAAGTTGGGCCGTTGACTCCTTCCTGCACATAGATTTTTTTGCACAGATCATGTACACAGAAAAAAGGGGCGTAGAAAACCCCTTCACAGATACACACACATTTTTGGTATACATATATATATTTTTTTATTATTATTTTTTTAATTTTTTTTTTGTTTTTTTTTCTATACTTGTAAAAAGGAAACGCCAGCATCACACCGACTTTTTTTGAGATGTGGTGCAAGTGATACAAAAGGCAGTTATATACATCTATACAGATCTATTTTTTTGTTTATGTATTATCTCCTCTTTCTTCTTTCTTCTTTTTTTTCTTTTTTCTTTTTTTTTTTCTTCTTTTCTTCTTTTTTTTTTTGTGCCTTAATCATTGGGTGATATTTTGAGAAACCTTGGGGCCACCTTTGAGCATGGTCGACCCCCCCTCTTTTGGAGTCGGACCTAGATGAGTTTCCGAATTTGCCAAGGCCGAAATATTGATCCCTTTAGATTAAGTTAAACCTTCCTCCTTGCCTTGGGTCATACGTTCGACGCTGCGGGTTTCACCAAGACAATTCTGGTCGGGACTTGATTTGAACTAGCATGAGCGGTCCCCCAAAAAAAACAAGGGGACAGGGGTAGTAACCAAGGGGGCTCTTCAATAATTTTTATCAGTCCAAACCTTTCCTTTTTTTATTTTTTTTTTCTCTTTTTTTTTATCTCCCTTTTTTGTTTTTTACCCGTGGCGCCCTTTCGAGTTTTCACCACGTCCATGGGTTTAGCTCTCTTACCCCAAGCACCCTTTCGAGTTTTCACCTGGTCCACACAAGCTCGCTATTTTTACCCGTAGTGTCCTTTCGGGTTTTCACCACTTCCATCTTGCTTTGAGCTTGTATTTTTATTTTATTTTTTATTCTTTTTATTTTTTCAAGAGCCACGACATAAACGTCGATTCCGTCATAGCCGGCTGGATGGGGTTCTGCTGTCATCTCACGACTCGGCTCATGTTAACTTAACAGATATTATGACTGCTTGCAAACCTACAAAGAGGGCTTCCTTCAAGGTGTAGCTTGGCCATGGGTTAGATTAGGATTTGAAGATATGCTGAGCTAAAAGGGTTTCCTTCATACGGCTCCAATTTTCTAAACATACTTTCTTCCTTGGGGGTTTTTACTGTACATGTCCCGTGATTCTTCTACACATTTTTTATTCTTTTTGCTTCATTTCAGGCAATCTCTTTTTGAGGTTTTACTTTTTTTAATTTTTTTTTTATTTTGATAGTAACTCTACTTTATTTTTTTCTCTCTTTTTTGGTATACGTACCTGTGTATATATATATTTTTTGGGAGGAATGGGTTTATTGAAAGAAAGGCCTAGGCTCAAATGGGGTAGCAAAGGATATCATCATTTTTAGGGATGTTTTTAGGCTACTGTGCTTGGAATGATGGCCTCTTTTGGGTGGTTCTTAAGCAGTCACGTATCCGTTTCACCAACACTTACCTTATCGCGATAGACTAAGAGTAGAACTGTCGGATGTATCCAGCGTTGATGGGCTCAGGAAGATGATCTCCGTCCATTGTGGCGAGGCGGATGGCGTATCCCGGCAATACTTCTCGAATGACGTATGGTCCTTCCCAGTTCGGCTTAAACTTTTCTCTCGGATCAGCATGGAGGGATGGGAAGATCTTCTTCAACACAATGTCTCCTACCTTTAGATCTCGACCGCGGACACGTTTATTGTAAGCGCATGCGATTCAACCCTGGTAAACTTAGGAATGGCATAAGGCTAGGAGTCTCTTTTCGTTCAATAAGTTTAATTGATCAAAGCGTGATCTCTCTCTTTCTGCTTTGGGTAAGCCTGATTCCATGAGGATTTGAAGTGAGGGTACTTCAACCTCTACCGGGAGGACAGCCTCAATTCCATACACAAGGGAGAATGGTGTTGCCCCTGTAGCGGTACGGATCGACATTCGGTAGGCCCACAAAGCAAATGGCAGCATTTCGCTCCAATCTCGATAAGTGACAACCATTTTTTCAAGTATGCGGACGATTGTCATGTTCGCGGCTTCCATGACTCCATTAGTTTGAGGCCGATAGGGGGATGAGCGATGGTGCTTGATCTTGTATTGCTCACAGAAGTCTCGGATGCGCTTATTCGCAAAGTTTGTGCCATTATCCGTGATGATATCCTTCGGTACTCCAAATTGGCAAACAATATTATTCTTGAGAAACTTCTCGACGTGACTGGCAGTGATGTTGGCATATGATGCCGCTTCTACCCACTTGGTGAAGTATTCAATCGCGACGAGGATAAACTGATGTCCATTTGATGTTTTTGGATTAATCATTCCGACAACGTAAAGGCCTCAGGTAGCAAATGGCCAAGGAGTGGTCATGCGGTGAAGATCAGTGGCAGGAGCGTGTATCAGACTGGAGTGTTCCTGACACTTGTAGCATTTTTGAGCATGTTTACAACAATTCGACTCCATACTGGTCCAAAAGTATCCTTGCCGCAGAATTTTCTTGGCGAGCATGTTACCGCCAACGTGGGCTCCGCATACTCCCTCATGGATTTCTTTCATAATATTGACCACTTCACTTTCAGTGAGGCACCTAAGTAAGATGTTATTGTATGATTGCTTGTAGAGGCATTCCCCACAAATGACGTAACCTGCCGCTAAACGTTGAATGGTTCGTCGATCTGTCTTGGATGTACCCTCTGGGAAAGTTAGCGTCTCGAGGAAATTCTTGATATCTGAGAACCAAGGTGGCTCATCATCAGGCTTTGTAGGTTCCTCAATCTGGAGGCAGAAGGCCGACTCATTCCTCTGCTCAATCACGATCGGCTTCATCTCAACACCATAGGAGATTTCAATCATTGACGCCAAAGTTGCTACTGCGTCGACAAAGCAATTCCTTATCCGGGGGATGTATGAGAAAGTCACATCTTGGAAGCAAGCTATCAGATCCTCGAGGTGTTCATGATAGGCGATCAGTTCTCATCTTTCGTCTTCCAGTCACCATTCGTCTGACATATGATTAACTGTGAATAGCCAAATACTCGAAGGTGATTTATATTCAGATCAAGAGCCGCCTACAGACCGGTGGCGCAAGCCTTGTACTCAGCCATATTGTTAGTACAAGGGAAGTTGAGTTTGATAGAGATTGGTACATGGATCCCTTCAGTGAAATCAGGATGGCGCCAACTCCTTGGCCCTCGACATTTGCTACCCCGTCAAAGTGCATTACCCATGATTCTTCTGCTTCTTCTGAAATGTCTTCTGTCATGAACAAGATCTCTTCATCAGGGAATTCGGTTCTTAATGGCTCATAGTCAGGTAAAGGATTGTCGGCAAGATGATCAACAAGCGCCTGCCCCTTGATCAACTTCTGAGTGATGTACGTGACGTCGAATTCAGATAATAAAAGTTGCCATCGTGCAGTTCGTCCAGTGAGAGTTGGCTTTTCAAATAGGTATTTCAATGGATCCATTCGGGCTGAGAGTAGAACGGCCTACGATAACAATTAGTGGCGGAGCCATTGAGTAGTCCATATAAGTGCTAGGCATGCTTTCTCCAAATGAGAGTAGCGCGTCTCGTAATCAGTAAACTTTTTGCTCAGATAGTAAATGGCCTGTTCTCTTCTTCCCGTTTCATCATGCTACCCCAAGACACATCCCATCGAAACTTCCATCGTAGAGAGATACATCAAGAGTGGTCTCCCTGGCTCAAGTGCTATCAAAACAGGTGGATTAAGGAGGTAGCTTTTGATTTTTTCGAACGCTGCCTCACAATCATCGTTCCATTCAATGGGTGAATTCTTCCTTAGTAACTTGAAGATTGGCATGCAGATTGGAGTTAGCTGTGCAATGAACCGACTGATATACTGTATTCTGCCCAGAAACTCTCTAACCTCTTTCTCGATAGACGGCGGTGGCATTTAAGTGATGGCTTTGACTTTGATTGGGTTGACCTCGATCCCCCTCCTGCTGACGATGAACCCTAGCAGTTTCCCTGACATAGCACCAAATGCGCACTTCTATGGATTCAGACGTAGTCGATACTTCCTCACCCTTTCAAATAGCTTCTAAAGGTTTACCAGATGGTCGCTTTGCTCCGGTGACTTGGCTATCATGTCGTCGACATACACTTCAATCTCTCAGTGCATCATGTCATGAAATAGTGCAGTCATAGCTCTCTGGTATGTTGCACCGACATTCTTCAGCCCGAATGGCATGACCCGATAGCAAAAGGTTCCCCAGGGGGTAATGAACACTGTCTTCTCGCGATCAACTTCTGCCATTTTTATCTGATTGTATCCTGAGAATCCATCCATAAAAGAAAGCATCCCGTGCTTAGTTGTGTTATCAACCAAGATGTTGATGTGTGGTAATGGGAAATCATCCTTTGGGCTCGCTCTATTCAAATTACATAAATCTATGCACATGCGGACCTTTCCATCCTTCTTCGGTACAAGCATAATATTGGCTAGCCATTGCAGGTATTTGGATACCATGAGAAACCCCGCGTTATATTGCTTGATGACCTCATCATTGACTTTTAACATCCACTCGGGTCGAAGACGTCTCAGCTTCTGCTTAACTGGCTTCATATCAGGGTAGAGGGGTAACTCATGCTCAACCAAATCAGTATCCAGACCAGGCATGTCCTCATACGACCAGGCAAAAACATCTGTGTATGACCGAAGGAAGTCGATCATGCTCTTTCTTTCCTCAGGAGACAATGATGTTTCGATTTTGGTTACCCTGGGAACCTCCTCAGTTCCTAGATTGACGTCTTCGGTCTCTTCAATAATGGGGGTAGGGCCGTGGTCAAAGTCGGCAAATCGGTCAAGGAGCTCATCAGGGAGCTCCTCGAAGGGGACATCCTCATCCAGACTCGTGATCCCTACCTCTTCTTGTATTTCTACAGGGAAGGGGTCGATTTCACGTGGGACGGGTATTTTGATTAAGGCATCCCTTTGTGGGACATTTTTTGGAATTTTAAATGATAATATTTTTGGACTTTGGATTTTTTCAATGTTTTTGGGAATTTTGTTTTCTTCCTTATTTTTGAGATTTTTGGTTTCTTTGGAGATAGACCCTTGGCCAGGCGGGTTTGTGTATATACAAGGTATTGCCTGCCAAGGGCTTATCCCACTTTTTATAGGTTGTTTTTTTTTGGGAAACAGGCGCCAAACTTTAGGCCACTTCCTGCTTCTAGAGTTTGGGGCAAAGATGCCTAGTTACGTACCTGACGGGCCGCTTCTTTACCTATTGGGATGGAGGGTGCTGACTGATATGGCTCATTGGAGTCAGCCTCCATCATGTTGATCCCCATTTCGTCTGAGATCATGCCCTCAAATGATAACTCGGTTTTGTGGTGATTCACCATAGGGGGGGTTTGTTCAGATACCGACCATCGTTCCTTGAAAAGGGATAACGCGGCCAAGTCTATCTCTAAGTTGGAAAGGGAGATCTGGGGATTGGTGGGATGAACTGGGGCTATGGGTTTGTATGGGGTCAAATGGGTTGCCCCATTTCGATCGATCTTTACGACCCTGCACTGATAAAGGAATCCTTGATGTGCAACCTAGGGCAAGGTTTCTCTTCTATATTGATTCCTCGAGCTTTTACAGCCACGGCGACCCTGGCTTTCTCTTTGGCCTCTCGGACCTCTTCTTCTGTGGGCTTGTATCCTAGCCCGAATCTTACTTTCTGTCCCTTAGCCGCAACTGGCTCTCTTCTGCCTTGTAGTTTGGGTCTTAGACCCCTTCCTTTCTGATAGCCCCACTTTTGGAGCATTGCCACTGTCTCTACCATACCGCCTCCCTTTTTAGACATGATGCCCTCAATGGGTTCTGGGAGAATTGCCGACACCTCGTACTCAAAACTGTGGAGGTCGACGTCCTCAGCGGTGTGTGGTATATCCAGCATGTTAGGTTTCTCCACACTGTTGGTGGCCTTCTCTTTCTCACTATGCCCTTCTCCAATGTTCATGATAATCTTATGCGCAGATGCAAATTTGAGTTTCTGGTGCAATGTGAAAGGTGTGGCTCCGACTTCATGTAGCCACGGGCGCCCTAACAACAATTAAATGAGGATTTGATATCCATGCACGGATCAACCCCGATCTTGGTGGCAGTTCTCAATGGGCATATATTCAATGCTGACCCATTATCGATTAGTACCAAGGGGATAATCATATTTTCGGACTCAACGGTTATATTCAAAGATTTTGAGTGGCTACCTCCTTCCTCAGGTAAATCGGCATCTGAAAATGAAATGGCATTTGGAGCCATCACTTGACCAATTATCTGCCCGACTTCGTCTGGGCTAACTTTGAGTGATACATGCGCATTTTTTAACGCCCCCATTAATGCTTGAAAATGCAGTGGGGACGTCATTAGTAGATCCCATACAGTGATATGGGCAGGCATTCTTCTCAGCTGAGTCTCTAGTATAGATTCTCGACTCATCTGCTCAAATATATTCACAGTGCTCTCTTTCTTTCCTTAAGGTTGGGCTTGTGCTGCTGCCGGGGCTTTGGGCTGCTTTGATATTCTCCCTGACCTGGTAACAAAATCTACTGCTCCTTCTCTACTGCTGCTTTCGGCATTGATATCTGTCTGTTCGTAGCTTAGCAGGACCTGATGAGGATCATATGTGGGTCCCGAGAGCTGGAAGGGTATGGCTGCCGGTTCTTGAGGTACTTGGACTATCGTCTCAGGAGGTGTGGGCAATACTTGATTCACCCTGGTGGTAGTGGGTTGGGTGGAAAGATTGGGCCAAATGGGGGTGGTGGAGCTTGAGGGTGGTGGCATTGGAGGGAAGGAGGTAAAAGTAGGCCATTGATAGCTAGTTGGTGAGGCGGTGATGGGCGTCGGTGTAATTGAAGGTGGTGGAACTTGCCGGTGGTTGAGCTGGGGGTGATGGAGTGGGCGCAGGCCATTGATAACTGATGGGTGTGGGTGTCGGATTGGGGGCCTGTTGGCTCATTAGGTAATTGATGGGGGTTGTGGTGTACGGTGGCAGTTGGAATGGGCGGGCGTGGGCCATTGATGACTGGCGGGTGCAGGTGTAGGATTGGGGGCCTCTTGGCTCATTGGACAATTGATGGGGGTTGTGGTGTATGGTTGCTATGCATTGATATTCACGTAATTGATTGGTGTGGGTGATGAAAAGTATGCCCTGAGATCTAAGGGTTCAATTTGTGGAGTTGGATTGGGGAAATAATCTGACAAATTTAGGGGTTCAACTACCCCTATATTCCTTTCTTCAACGTTTCATAACAGCGGTGCTACATAGCTCTCCCGATCACTGATGTAATCGGATGGGTCAAATTTAAACTCCTCCTCATCTTCTATCATTTCGATGGTGGGTCTGGGACCTGCTCCTCCGGTAGGATGTGGGGGTAGTGGTACTTGACGAATATTAGCATGCTGAGAAGGTGCAGGGGGAATGATTTTCCTGGCATCAATCAAATCTTAGATGGCGTGCTTCAATGGGAAGCAGCGATCAGTAGGGTGATCCGGACCTTGATGAAAACTGCAGTGGGTATTTGGGTCATAGTTCTTTGGGATCGGGTGAGGAGGAGGTTGCAGTTGGTGGATAGCCACTAATCCCTTTTCTACTAACAAGGGCAAAAGTACACTTAAAGATTGCCCTAAAGGTGTAAAGACTCGGTTGTAGTGGGCTCTCCTCTGTTTTGAGGTCATTTGCATTCCTTGCCCATTCCCCATTCTTTTCATCTGCTCAGGCCTAACTGGTGCTGGTTGGGCTGCCTGAAATTGAAACGGACCAATATTATTATTGGGCCTGGTGTTGGCTATGTTCTGGACATCGCCCCTTGTTCTCTTCTCGTTCCTCTGCTCAGAAAATCTTCTGACCCCGGTAGGGCCCCTTGAAGTATTCTTACTTAGCCGCCATTCCCTGATGGCATCCTCACAACGGTTGGCATTCCTCACTAAATCAGCAAAACTAGACTGCTGTTGATATATAAGAAAATCAGAGATCACTGGCAGAGTGTTCTTTGAAATCATCTCTATCTGCTCATCATCTGGTATTCTATTTCTGATTTGAGCTGTCAATGCTCTCCATCGCCCTAAGTAGTCACTGAAGGTCTCATTTGGATTCTGCTTTAAATGGGCCAAATCAGACTTGCGTAGTTCAATATCAGTATTATAGACATACTGCTCTTAGAACAAATGCGCTAAATCTTTCCACGTCTTCATCATCGAGGGTTCAAGAGATGTGAACCACCTTAAGGCCGGTTCGGTTAAACTTTTCTGAAAGACTTTTATTAGCAGTCTTTCGTGCCCCCCTTACTGGCACATGTCCCCACAATAGGACTTGAGGGGTGCGATCGGGTTGCCTGTGCCATTGTACTTGTCTAATACTGGCATTTTAAACTTGGGGGGCAAGGGGACCTCAGTGAATAGGCATAGGTCTGTGAAGTCCGTGGCATGGATTTCAGCACCACCCATTTTCATCAGCTTTTTTTGTATTTTGTCTAACTATTCCTTCAGCTGCTCTGACTCTTTCGATATAGGGGACGCTTTCTCGGCCGTTAATCAGACTTCACTATGGGCTACCAGGGGGTGGGAAATTATTGATGGAGGGTTGAGGCTGGTCAATGCCCCAGCATAGGCCCTGCTATTCCTAATCTCGTTCTCCTCATACTGCTGGTCGGCATAATGTGCAGTGAAGACGGGATTCTCAACCTGTTGCTGCATGGGTTGGACGGGAATGACATGAGTAGGGGTTGGGTGAGCCCATTCGGGGTGAGGAAAGGTTTGTTGGGTGATGGGAATTTTGTTTTTAGGTAGGGCCTAGTAGGGCCATTGGGTATGGGGGAAGGTTTGGAAATGGCCTTGGGGTGTGGGGCCATGGGGGAATTGGGTTTGGGGGATGACATGGGTTTGACCTAGCTGTGAAGGTTAGGTTAGGTGTTGGGGGTGTTGTGGAAGGTATGAGTTTGGGGTTTGGATTTGGGCCATGAACCCTTGATCATTTTGGGTCATGGGCCACTGATAGGTTTGGGCCAATGGGCCTGGGTAGGTTTGGGCAATGGGCCCTTGGTGAGTTTGGCCCAATGGGCCTTGATGGGTTTGGGCCATTGGCCCTTGGTAGGTCTGGCCCAGTGGGCCTTGGTGGGTTTGGCCCAATGGGCCTTATTGGTTCTAGGCCATGGGCCCTTGGTGGGTCTGGCCTAATGGGCCTTGTCAAGTCTGTGCCATGGGCCCTTGGTGGGTCTGGCCAATTGGACCTTGTTGGGTCTAGCCCGATGGGCCTTCTTGGGTCTGGGCCATGGGCCATTGGTGGATTTGGGCCATGAGCCCCTGATGGGTTTGGATTTGATGGGTTTGGCCCAATGGGCCCTGGGGGATATGGATAATGGGGTTTTGGACCAATGGGCCTTGGGGATGATGGGTAGTGGGGTATTGGGCCATGGGGCCTTGGAGGTCATGGATGGTGGGGTATTGGGCCATGGGGCCCTGAGATGTATGGGAAAAGGGGGTTTGGGCCGATGGGCCTTGGGGTGTATGGAAGTTTGGAGGTTGGGCCATTAGGCCTTGGGGTGTACGGATGGTGGGAGGTTGGGCCATGGGGCCTTGGGGTATGTGGGTGATGGGGGTTTGGATGGTGTGGATTATGGGAGGTTGGTTGGGGTCATGGGGGAGTGAAGCATGGAGGTTTGCTAAGGTGTGGGATGGATTCATGGATGTGGGGTGTGGAGGAGAGATATTTTGGGAAGCCCTCCAGGAGGAGTATGCTTGGAACATCTCCTCCATCATGGCCATGGAAGGCGGGTGGGATGTGGATGGAGGATTTAAGGGGTGATGGGGTATAGATGGGATGGAGGTGGTGGAAAAATTGGGCATGGCCCCGGTATAATTGGGCATGGCCACGGTAGGTGGGGTGTATAGGGTGAAAGAGGGGATGTATTGTGTATGTTTTGGGATGATGGGGGGCATGATGAGGAAGGATAAGGAAAATTGGGTATGGTCCCGGTAAAAATGGGCATGACCCGGATGGATGGAGGATCTTGTGGGGGGTTGGATAGGGTGGAAGTGGTGTATGTGAATGTGGGTGGATTGGGTCTATAGGGGGATGATGGGAATTGGGGCATGGAGGTTGATTGGGAAAATGGGTTTGGCATGGGCATGGTTTGGGCAAAAGATGGGGAATGGAGGGTTGGACTTTTGATATTTTGTGGGGTAGTGGTTGGGAATATGAGGGCGCCGAATGGGCCGGTAATGGTAAAAGGGGGTTGGGTGAGGGGGATGGGGGAAAAGACTTCTCTCGAATGGGAGTGGGTTGGAGAATGTGATGGGGATGAGTCAGGATCGGCGTAAGCCGGGTCCACTACCCATGACATTCTACGAGAGCGGGTCGGGTAAGGGTGCCTTGGATAAGGCCCAAAAATCCTCCTCCTTCTTCCCCTACGGGACGACGGAGGGCAAGATGATGCCGTTGTGCCGGCACCACAAACTCAATATTTTTTGTGTTTTGTTATATATATATATATTTTTTTTTCTTGAATTTTATGAAATTTTTTAAAAAATAAAGGTTCCGAGGCCTTGGAATTCCCTTTTTGGGTGGCTATCGTACCTTAATTCAAGACCCGCGGCGACGGTTTCGATGTACTCCGAAAGAATCGAAGGAGAACCTTTGATCTATTGGATGCACGAAAATCGAGGCAAACGACCCAATCCCCCGAAATGAGCTAAAAAGAAGTTGCCTTCTCTTGACCGGCGGGGGCATATTGGATGTCAGAGATGGCGGGGCCTCAACAAGGCACTATGCACACTGATCAGGCAACTCGGGAGGTAGAAAGGGCCAAGGATTCAGGTTGGGTGATGCCAAACAGACCTGGCGCAACTAATACTTGCGCCCAGGTTGCAGGGGAGGACTTTTACACTGGCGTAACTATTAGTTGCGCCAAGGTAAAAGTTGGGAGTTTAAAGATGGCGTAACTATTAGTTGCGCCAGTTATAAAATCCAGCGTTTTTACACTGGCACAACTAATACATGCGGCAGGCAAAAATTGCCTCTCCAAAAGAGAAAGCAGCAGCCACTGATGCCCGAAATGAGTCTCTTTTTAGTTTTTTTTTTGTGGAAGTTAGGCTTCCGGGAATTGAGCTATTTTTTGGTGATCGATTCTCTCCTTATCGCACCTAAAGGATTGAGTCCGGTATAACTCGCTAGTGCGCTCCCCAAGGGTTTTAAGCTTCAGAATGGGAACCCACCCGATATACCTCCGGCGCAAGCGCCTTCTCAGATACTAGGTGGGCTGGGACTTTTTTGGATCATCACCACTAGGGGCTGCCGCTATACTAAGACCCGGGTGTTTGTTCGTGTGCCTAAACCAACCCTTTTGAAAAATCTACCCCGCAAATAAATTAATTAAGCTCCCTAACATGGTTCAATTTGAATTTTTTTCAAAGCTTTTCTCTTTTTTTTGGAAGTGTTCCTTAGTTCAAAGACTGGGGGTGATTATCCCGTGCCGCCACTACGGGCCGGCGTCCACTGTTAGGATATGAATAATAAAAAAAGACGGAGCCAATCGAGCGGCTAGGCAGGAAATATAAAGTGCTGAAATTTAAAAGGTGCCATACAAGTGACTAGGCAAAAAGTTGCTGAAATTTAAAGCGGAAACGTAGGGGTGAGTAAAAGAAAGGTGTCAGTCAAGCGACTAGGCAAAAATTACGAAAATTTAAAGCGGAATCATAGGGGTGAGTAAAAAAGGTGCCAGTCAAATGACCAGGCAAAGATTGCTAAAATTTAAAGCGGAATCGTAGGGGTGAGTAAAAAAAGGTGTCGGTCAAGTGACTAGGCAAAGATTGCTGAAATTTAAAGCGAAATCGTAGGGGTGAGTAAAATGGCGTAATCGGAGGGGTGAGTGATAAAAAAACAGCAATAAAATGTTAGAAAAATAAAAAATATAAAAAAGGCCTAGTTCAAGGGGAAGCTCTACTGGCTAATCCCCAGCAGAGTCGCCATCTGTGCAACCGTGGGAATCGGGACGATCCCTGTCGCGACGATGCGCTCTCTAATGATAAAAATATAGAGTCGCCACCCGGAGCTTTCGGTGTCCCGAGATACCTAGTTTATTTTTATGAGCACCTAAGTGCTAAAAATATGACTCTGAATCCGGTCCACACCAAAGGCTCTTGGGTAGGGGCTTCGGTTATCGATCGGGAAGGTGTTAGACACCCGATCAACCCGCTTAACGCGGTCTCTACTAATGGCCAACAATAAAATGAAGTAGAAGCAAAGAAAATAGCTTCCGCTTGCCCAAAAGGGCTTAGAATCCTATTTGTGCCCCTCCGTTCCTAGCGAAAATATCGGCGGCATAACGGCACAAATGCGAGGATGGAGGGAGCTAGAAAGAGATAGGAGAAGAAAGGGGAGAGCCGAAGCCATCGGGCCCTTGTAGCACCGTAGAGGAGCCTTGCGTGGCTTGCTTGGATGAGCTCTTGAAGGCTTTGTACGGTGGATAGTGGGGTTCTAACTCTTAAGGCATGAAGCTAAGAGGTAGGGGAGGGAGGCTAGGGGATCACACACACCTAGGCTAAGGGTTTTGGAAGATTCTGAAATTTGGGTGAAAATAGTGCACAAAAGGGAGGAAGAACTTCTCACTTTGAGCTCTTTCTCTCTTAAGCAAATTTCTCAACCCTTAAACCAAGGGGTGGGGGGCTCTATTTATAGGAAAGGAGTGGATTAGGAGGCTACTTAGATGCTAATTGGAGTTAGCAATTAGGTAATCTCAAATCTAAGGTTTCCTAGGATTTTGAGAGCTTGAAAATGTGTGAAGGTGGTTCTAATGGTGGATGATGGGGTGAGGCTTTAAGCCACTTGGAGGGTTGCAAATAGGTAAGGAATGGGTGCAACAAAACTATCAATGCACACCCCAAAGGTTGAGGTGGTCAAGAAGTCAAACTCTAAACACAAATTTCAGGGTAAAAACCCATTGCTACTGTTCATATGCCTGGCGCAACTAATAGTTGCGCCGTGCAAATCTACTGATAAAATAGTGAGGAACGATCTTTGGAAGTTAGCTCGCGGGGTGGGGGTCACCTTTTAAACTTGGGGCAACTATTAGTTGCACCACGCTTAAAATTAGGGAGGACAATAGTTGCGCCAGGAAAAATTTGTACCTAGCGTAACTATTAGTTGTGTCAGGCCATTTCTGGGGAGAAATAGCCTGGCGCGACTAATAGTCACGCCAAATCCCTAGGGGGCCACCTCGAAATTACCCGCTTGCCCTCCGAGTTCAGATTATCACATCTTCTTATATATACCTCCGATTGGGGTGATTCTTGGACCGTTGGAAAGCTGACGACCTCCACTCTTCAATGGTATAAGAGTTGGTCACTGTAGATGGTCGTAGCCAGTTCTGGGGTGCCCCTCATCCTTATTCCCTGGGAAGGTTAGGTTAGGGTTTGAAAAGGGTTCTAAGGGTTGGGGTTGGTTTATAACGGTTTGGGAAAGGTTCCTGGGGGATCTAGGGTGATTCCTAAGGGTTTAGGGTGATTCCTAAGGATTTCATACATGCCATCAAAAGCTCGGAAATGCGCCTCTCTCGAAATATGTTTCCATCAGGCCTTGGGCCAAATTTGGGTGTCTACAGCACCCAATTGGAGACTGACATATTATATTATGCTTTGATAAGCTGCACCCATAAAGCTTCTGTACTCATGGCTTTTGAGCATGCTGTTGTGAGTTTTGAGTCTCTGTCTTGGGTTATTTCGAGGGTTCTGATCCTCTATATGCTACTGTCAATGGTTCTGATCCTCTATATATTGTTGTCAATGGTGCTGTCAATGGTCTTGTTATATGTTGCAGCCAATAGTCCTGTTAGACTAATTTCGTGGCTGATCAGATAGTCATTTAGGACTTGTATTGCTGCTGTTTTCTATGTTGATAATATGGTATTGCTGTTGTGATTGCTGCAATATTCTGCTGTTAGTTTGTATTAGGTAAATTTACTAATACAACCCAATCTTGTCTGTTGTCATGTGGATATGAAATTATAGCAAGTTGGCTATGCCTTAAAAACCCAGCCATGTAGATGTTGGTGGCTTCAAAAGCTATTAAGATAATCTTTGCATCTTCGTTTGGGAGACCATTCCCAACAATGGAAGTACAATATTTTACCTACAATAGTTTTCTGTTTCCTTTTCCAGAGACAATGGTGCTCGAAACTTCTGGCCCTTATGTTTGGCTCCAAGTCATCCCATGTTTCTCAAACAGTGATACAATCCAAAAATTTAATCTACTTTGAAGTCCAAGAAAATGAGAAAAAATACAAAAAAATAAAGAATTGAAAGAAAGATAAATTAAAATCTATTGATGAAATTTTTTTGATTGGATGATCACGAAGTGCTCAACTACAAATCCTATCAATTTTTTGTATGACCTATATTCAAGTGTTAAACGACGTCAGATCCACAGACCTTCTCTGCTGCTGCTACCTCTTCAGCTCCTGCATTGTTGATGCAAGTAGCAGAAGCAACATGTCTACAAGAAGTAGGACATTTGAGATGTAGGTTTATTTTTTCTATAGTTTCGTGATTGGTTGCTCAGGTTCCGTGTCTATCATATCCACCTTCTCTTCTAAAGGATGCACTATGAAACCATATGATAAAATCTTAATTACTTTAGGTAGTGGTTACTATTTTTTTTTTAAATTTTTTTTATAGCCATTGTTGAAATAATATGTACTTGCATTAGTTTTGTATAAATTTAGAACGAGAGAGTAGCACATAGGGGTGCAAAAAAAAACCAAAACCCGAAAACCAATCGAAAACCGGGCCATCCAAAACGGACCTAAACAAATTGAAAATTGACTCCAAACAGACCCATTCGGCTAGGTTCAGTTTTAGTACCCAAAACCCAAAAACCAGTTGGGTAGGTGAGAAAACTGATAAAAACCCAAAAAATTAAAAAAATTGTAAAACTAAAATAAAGATATGAAGAAAAACCGAACCAACCGAAACTGAAATCGGATCGGTTCGACCTAAATGTTTCTACTAGAATTTGGTTTTGTAGAAACCGACCCGAAAATTGAAATTCTGGTTTCAATTTGGTTAACGGAATCTGCTCCCCTAGTAGCAAATATCCTGGAATGTATAGCACATACTTATTACAAATTATATATCTATACTGTAGGATACATAAATGGTGGAAATGATCTCATTTCATAACATTTTTATGAGGTATTTATATAAGATGGCACCATTTTTTTCATAGGTAAGCATGGGAAATAAACCCTTGAACTCAATGCTTTACGCTTGAGGGCATCTCCACTCGGCAAAGATCCAATAAAAATAGTCTCTAAAGTTTATTCTAGTGGCCTCCATACCAAATTTGAGCTTAAAACTCAAAATGGATTGGTCTACACTAATTCGGGATTAGACCCATCTAAGACATCAATTTTTTTCCTTCATTGTTGTGATTTGGTGTTGTGGTATGCAATTTTCCTTGCAGAATTTGATTGAAAACTTTTCCTCCTTAATAGCTAAGTTTATTTCCTTTTTTATATTTCAAGGTGGGTAAATCCAAAGCCATCAATTTAATTTTAAATTGAGCATTTGGAATTAGTCGGATGGTTTAAGAGGCTTCAAGCACTGAGGTTATATAAAAAGAAACAGGGTATAATATGAAGAAATTAACTAGATATTTTAATATTAAACTAAAACTTAAACCTTTGTTATATGATCATTTTAAAGAGTTCATTAACACACTTTAGATTTAAGTTCATTAACACACTAAATCTTAAACCTATGAATTTTTTAACACTAAAAGGTCAAATCTGGAAGCCTCTGTAATAGAGGCAGCCCACTTTAGGTTTAAGTTTGACCTCCAAACCTCAAAACCTGCGGATGGTTGAATCACCTCAGTTAACCCACTCAACATTAAAACAAGTAGTTGCCCATCAATTTGGGTGAAGACAATAGTCGATTGTGCTTCTCTTTATTCACTGAGCTCCTCAAATAGCATGTATGTTATTTCATCCATTATATCATTAGCTATATAATTGAGTTTGCTTGGATATTAAAGTGAACTACTAAAGTTCTTTTTCATTGATCTTTAGTTATATTATTATTATTTTTATTTATTTTTTGATTCATTTAGTTTTGTAGAATATGTCTTCAACAATCCCAAGTAAAGAGTGGTTGACGGCAAATCAGCAACTGTGGAATATATTGAAGGTCTTCATTCATTTATCAAATTCGCAAAAGAAAATGTAGAAGATCCTGATTGGTGTTGTTGTCCTTGTGTCAACTGTCAAAATCTTAAAAAATATAGCCTCGTGATTATTATGGAACATTTATTTTGTGATGGTATAGATTTGTCTTACACGATATGGAAGCACCATGGGAATCATTTTCTAATAGTCATGCCAATTTGGGAACTAGTACTACATCGACTTCTAACCCAAACGAAGATAGGTTTCCAAGAATGAAAGATATGTTGAATATCACATTCGGAGGTGTTCGTACTGAAGATTTAGATGCTTGCTTAAATGATGCTTATGATGAAGATGATGAGCAACGTCCACATGATTTACATGATGATGCGAGGTATAGTAACTTGATGGAATATGGATTAGAACTTTTATATCTGTCATGTAAAAAGGAGCACAGAAAATTGTCAGTCACGATTGAGTTGTTGAGCATGAAAGCTAGACATCAGTGGTCTGATAAAAGCTTCACAGAGCTGTTGAAAATGATAAAAAACATACTTCTTGAAGAAAATACTTTGCCAGATACCACATATAATGCAAACAAGATTATCAAGTCTTTACGTATGAAATATGAGATTATTCATGCATGCCCCAATGATTGCATATTATATTGGAGAGATCATGCAAACAAGGATACTTGTCCTACGTGTGGTACGAGCAGATTGAAGCCAAAAAATGCTTCAAAGCCGAGGACTAAGCCGTTACAATGGAAGAACTTAAGATACTTTCCATTAACTCCGAGGCTACAAAGAATGTACAGTGTACCGTGGATTGTAGAGAAAATGACATGGCATGCAAGCTCAGTTGTAAATGACAATCACATGTGCCATCCCATAGATTCTTCTTGTTGGAAATGAATTAATGTTCAGTGGAAAGAGTTTTCTTTAGAGAAACGTAATGTTCGTCTAGAACTTGCCACAGATGGATTCAATCCTTTTAGCAATAAGAATAGCTCTTATAGTTGTTGGCCTGCTATGATTGTTCCCTACAATCTCCCTTCATCATTGTGCATGTGCAAGGAGTTTACAATATTGACCATATTGATTTCCGGGCCCAATGGTCCTGGACATGACAGTGATGTTTACTTGCGGCCATTGCTTGTAGGATTAAATGAATTGTGGTCCATTGGAGCAATAACATATGATTCCTATACAAAAACTAGGTTTAACATGAAAGGAATTTTATTATGGGCTATACATGATTTTTCGCATATGGTCATCTTTCGGGTTGTAAGACAGCAGGAAGATATGGTTGTCCTATTTGTAGTGAAGAGGTTGACTCCGTATGGTTATATCATGGAAAGAAATTTGCTTATATGGGCCACCGGAAGTTTCTTAGAGATTTAAATAATCCTTTTAGAACTCAGAAATCCCAATTTAATGGTAAGGAAGAACATAGGAAACATGCACGTCGTATGAGCGGTTCAGAAGTTTTAAGAAAAATGGAAACAATTCAAACCATGTTCGGAAAGGCAGGAGGAAAGAAGAGGAAAAAGCCCACGAACAAAGAGAGTTATGCATGGTCAAAGCGATCAATCCTATTTGGCTTACCATATTGGAAGGTGATAAAATTTTCCTTTCATTTTATTATATGATCTCCTATAAACTTTGTTTGAATACTAATTTTTTTACTTTATAAATATAGGATCTTCCCGTTCGTCATAATTTGTATGTAATGCATGTAGAGAAGAATGTAGCGAAAAATTTAATTACAACGATTATGGATACAAAGGGTAAAAGTAAAGATAAATTGAGGCCCAATATGATCTTAAAGATATGAAGATAAAGAAAAATTTATGGATTGTGCAGAAAAATGACAAGGTGTATTGCCCTAAAGCTCCATTTGCCTTATCTCGAGAGGAAAAAATAATAATTTGTGAAACCTTGTATAATTTGAAAGTTCCCATTGGATACAGTGCAAATTGGAAGTATAACGTAAGTTTGGAGGATTTTTAACTGAAAGGCCTGAAGTTCCATGACTATCATATCCTCATGCAACAACTACTACCCGTGTTATTGATGCATGCATTCAAGAAAGAAAAGCCATTGAAAGCAGCTATCCGACAAATGTCAATATTTTTTAATGTCCTATGTTCCAAAGTTATAGATTGGGTTGAACATATAAACATGAGGAGACGCATGGTCGAAATTCTATGCGTGTTTGAAAAGTACTTCCCGCCTCTATTTTTTGTTTCTATGATACACCTTGTTGTTCACTTGGCGGATGAGGTGCTAACATGTGATCCTGTTTGATATCGATGGATGTATCCATTCGAAAGGTAAACCTTCATAATAGGACTTTTAAAGTATTTCTTTTTACTAGTATTATTGATATCTAATTAAAGAAAATTGTATAGGATGATGAAGACTTACAAGCATTATTTAAAAAATCAGGCTTATCCAGAGGGGTCTATTACAAAGCAATATCTAATGGAAGAATACATAAGGTATTGTATGGAGTATATGCCAAATGATAATGAAGGAGGACATAAGCGAGGAGATACACTATTCATGGATTATGATGTTACACGTGGCTACCCTCTCGATAAAAAAAGAAAAGTCTATTACCTTCAAAACTTGCAATATCAGCAAGCGCGTAAATGGATTCTCAAACATTCTCCAGAAAATGTTGAATGGGAGATGTAAGTAATATTTCTAAATATCGTCATTATTTTTCCTCAATTAATATTGTAATATTTGATCTAATTAATACTTAACATTTATAGGAAGTACCAATCTAACCTCTAAAGCAACAAGTCATGTGATAAACATCTGAGGGGCAACTACATTCCTTGGTTAAGACAGCAATTAGAAAAAGAAGAGTCTTCTACCTTGAAGAGTCTTGCTGATGGTCTAGACTTAAAAGCCATATCATATAATTCTTACATGGTTAATGGATATCTTTTTTGTACGGCGGAGTTAGAAATGAGTACAAGCACGCAGAATAGTGGAGTCTCCATGAAAGCTTTAACTAATTTCAGGGCTAGTGTCAAAGATAAGAACCTTGTGGAAGAAGAAGTCACTTGTTATGGCATCCTTAAGCAAATACTTGAATTGAATTATGGTACCTTTAAAGAAACAACCTTTTATTGTGATTGGGTATGTATAGAAGATAAAACGAATGGATGTGTTGTTGATCCAGAAACAAGCTTAATTTTTGTTAATCTTGGGAGGCTTATGAGGAGTTCACATGAAGATGACGAGCCATTTATTCTTGCCTCCCAAGCCACCCAAGTCTTCTATTGCAAAGATAAAATCAGAGCTTATTGGTATGTGGTCTTAGATGCTCCAAAGAGATTGACTCGGGATGTAGATGCTTATGAAGATCCATTGGTATTTAAGGCAAGAACTAATACAGATACTTTAGCATTACCATTGGTCGCTGATGTTGTGGAAGATGATGAATACTAAAATATATTTCTCATTTTTTTTGTAATTACCATTGGAAGATGATGAATACTAAAATACAATTCTCTTTTTTTTATAATTTTGTTCCCTCTACATGTTTTTAAAAAACTCATGTGGTCCACTCTATGATCTCTCTACATACTTTTGTAATTACCATTGGAAGATGTACTCTATTTTTACTAATAAACATGGTTTTGACATGTCTTAATAAATTACATGGTTTTGGCAAATATTATTTACTTATTTTCAGCAAAGAATTGAGCATGGAAACATATGAACCTCAATCAAGTGGTTTAGAACAAAGCGAGACTGCTGAGAAAGGTTTGTTCACTCTTTTTTTTCAATCTATTCTTTTTTTAATAATCGCTTTTTAGATGTATTGCTAATAACACATATTTTGTCTAGGCATACAGAAACAAGTTAAATTTAATGAACATGGGCAGCCAATTGGAACATATTCATTAAGTTTGTTAAAATTAATAGGTCAAGGGGCAAGGACACATTGTCCACCTACATACATGACATGGCATGATGTGCCAAAAAATGTGAAAGATAAGATATGGAGCACTGTCTTGGTGAGTACATATATTATTTACTTATACTATTTTCGGGCCAATTTCCTTCATGATTTTAACTTATCTTTATATTATTACAGGATGAATATGATATTGAAATTCAACACAAAGTTATAGTATTATCGAAAGTTAATGGATGTTGGAAGCAATGGAAGCATGAGCTTCGAAAAAAATATGATGAATATGAGACGGATGCAGAGCGGGAAAAACATCCACCAAAATGTGTGAAGTTAGCAGATTGGAAGACATTTATTCGCATATGTTCGACCAAAGAATATGTCGCACGTCGAGAAAAGAGGAGTTCTAGAGAAAGGATGATAAGCCCACACACCACTGGTCGACGGGGAGCAGCTAAGATGGCAGAGGAGTTGATAATATCACTAAAATATTACTTTAGTATAATTTTCTAAAGAAATAATGTTTACATATGATCATTGAATTATACAGAAAATACAGAATCCTGCTAGTATAGTTACTAGGACAGAACTGTTTATAGCCACACATACCAAGAAAGACGGGACATGCCCTTCACAATTTATGATAGAAAAATTGGTATGCTTCTATATGTTATAGTTCATTTAATAAACTTCAATAATTACAAAGGAGTGTAAGACTTTATCATTATAATATTTTATCATTATTTATTTTTTGTAGGATGAAATTTAGAAAATGATTGAAGATAATTCGGTTGAAGGAGAAGCAATTTTAGATCATGATCCTGTTGCACATGTAAATGCCTTCCTCTCAAATTAGATGATGGAATTATTGCTCTTTAAATCAATATCGTAATTATAGATAAAATTGTATCCTGGGTTTTTGGTCATGATAGAAGAGGCTATGTACGAGGTATGGGTAGAGTTATATCGAAGACAACTTTTTCCTCATCAACTCCTTCTAGGGAAATAGCTTCACGAGAGAAGAGAGCACATGAAAGTGTTAAGTCGAACTATGAAGCAATTATGTGACGACTTGATAAGGAGTCTAAGGCACGTAAGGTGCTTGAGGAGAAATTCAATGCATTACCAAGATATGATAGTTCTCATGGAACACATATTACTCGTTCGAGTGATCAATTGAGTTCTTCTTAGCAGGTAAAACTTTATTTATCCAATCAAAATTTATAATTTACCTCATATCATTATTGAATATCAATCATTTCATTTATTTTTCTTATATTTCTGTAGGAAAGGAAATAATCATCGATTCATCTTAACAGTCCCATAGAACAACTACCCTCTCAGTGCATATTAAAGAACTTCAAGAATAAGAATGTTGTCATGGGACGTATCGATAGAAATGCGAGTCAATCAAACTTATCATATACAATCATAGTAGATGACATATATGATATCACTGTAGAGTTGTATGCTCGTGATGGAACCTTGGGAGATATTACACCGGGTGATATAATTACGTGGCCCAAAAGTCTTGTTCATTTTAGTTGATTGTTCTTAGAAGTATATGGTTCTTTTTTTATATGTGGTTTTTTATTCAAATGCATCTATAGAATTATGGGCTATTTGTATAGTTCTTAGAGGTATATGGTTTGACATTTTGGTGGTTCTGATTTATCTGTAGAATTATGGACTATTTGTATGTTTGTCCTTTTCAATAGAAGAGTTTAAAATATTGATAGTAGTATTAGTTAACCTGATTGTGAAAGTTAGGGCTAAGCATGCCCATACATTGACATTTGTGGAAGAGTATGCTTGAGGAATTTTTAGCTTTTAAAGGGTCTTATTTGAATCGGGTGTCGTATATTTTGTAGTCGGATGAAGGTGAGGCCTCATAAATGTCTTTGGTTATGAAAGCTGTCAATCCTTTGTGAAAAAATCTAGATCACCTTTGCTTCTTTCCTTTCAGTGCAGGAATGCAAACATCACCTGAGACCGAGAACTATGTTTTAGCTGCTGAGTTGCGGGAAGTTGTTACTGCCAATAAATTAGATGAAAAGTAGTATGATTGCCTACTTTTGCTTTAATGATATATATTTTTTTAATGCTTCTAAATTTCAGAAGTTTCATGAATCTAGTAATGGTATTTCAATAATTTTTACTTTTGTAACCTCAAGGGGTTGGTGGTGCTGGCCAGGTACTTGCTTCCAATAGCAAGAGACCTGAGTTCGAATCCCATCCCCTCCTGGTGGCCACCCTACGGATTAATATCCCGTGCTGACCCGGCAGGTGCTAATTTGGGGTGGGCACGTTCCCCTGGGACTAATCGGATGCTCTAAGAGGCCCGGATACCCAGGTCTTCAAAAAATAAAATAATAATAATAACTTTTACTTTTGTAGCAAATAAGAGTTCTTCTTCAAAGTGCTGGTACTTTTATGTGCCCAGACTGCTCTGATTGGTTTGGGATGAGGATTGGTGATGATTTCGTTCAACAGATATTGATCGATGAATTCTCTCAAAATTTTTACAAGCACTTCCAGCAGATCATTCCACTATCAAGCTGCAGGTCAAGCTACACTACTCACTCTTATGGTTCATTATTGTTTTAGAAAACTCAGTACTATAAGTAGGACTTCTAAACGGATGCTAGGAAGTTCATCTTTTTTTCTCTTTGATAATTTAATTTCTACTTATAAGGAAGGGAATTTATATTGGGTATCTTGATTGCAATCATTAACTCTGGAATCAAACCAAGTAAACTATTTCCAAATGCTAATACGAGTTACCTGTTGCATTTAAATGGTCTCATGACTCATGCTTCTGTGTTTATGATACATAACATTTTGAACTGTTGGAGGTTCTAATCGTGCGTGCGTACTCAGTAAGGGGGAATAATGGTATGAACATACGCTCAATTTCCTCCTTAGATGGGTTAATGTGAAGTGCCAGTTGCATTTTTATGATTGCGACTTAAAAAGAGTAATCAGATTTAACATGTTGAAGTGTGTTATTTTGTCCTTTGAATTGTTCATTGTCAGAGGAAGTTATGTTGGAAACTTCTTATTAAATTGGCATATATGGACCGATGTCTGTTTTAGCTAAAGAATTGTTTTAGACTTCAAATATATCTTTAGCTAAAGAATTATTTTATTTAAAAGATGGACTTAAAGTTTGACAAAACATTGATCTAGCAAAAACCATTAAATTTTGTTTTCAAAAAGTAAATAGCCACTGAACTGGTTAAGTGAAAACTTTATAAAATGGCCAACTGCTAGAAAGGGCATTGTAGACCCCAAATTCGGCCCAAGGCCCGATCAATCTGTACTTCGGGAGAGATGTACCCTTGTGCTTCCGATGGCACCCCCTAAACCCTTAGGAACCTACCTAGACCAGTAGGAATCACCCTAAGACCTTTAGAGCCATTCCCCCAATCCTTAGAAGTCACCCGTACACCCTAGAATCCCTTCCCATACCTAACTTAAACCCTTCTGGCGGTCGATGGGAGGAGAGCTACAGAATTTCACATAGACCATTACCAAGGATGAGCCATATATCATTAGAAAGTGAACTTCTCTAGCTTTCCAACAAGCCAAAAATCACCCAATTTGGAGCTACGGTTCAAACGTTATGGCTGATTGAAGTTTCACATAAAATCATAGGACTTTTACTCAGGCGTAGATATTACATACGCCCAGCCATTTTTGCCCCAGATTAGTCAGGCGTATATATTATATATGCCCGCCTATTTTGGGGAAAATTTGGCCGGGCGTATATAATATATACGCCCAGTATAGGTGGGACCCACCATGGGCTTCATCTTCCCAGGGCTCCCCTGTTTTTGATGAAATTTACTGTTCCTAAACTGGGCGTATATAATATATCACCTTAGCTCTGAATCTTGTCATCAGTTGCTCGAATTTCCTTCTTCTGGTTTGACCCATTGACCATCCCCTTGGTTGAGGTGGGTGTCTTGAGATTGGTTGCACCCTCTTGGAGCTTATTGGCAACCCTTAAGTCACCCATGGTCTCACCCCATCATCTGCCATTAAATTCAATCTCCCAAAACCCTAGGACCTTGAAAGCCTAGAAAACCTTAGATGGGGGATTACCTAATGGCTAAACCAATTAGCTCTTAAGTAAGCCCTTAACCCTCCCCTTTTCTATAAATAGAGAGGCCCCCCCTCTTCCTTAAGGGTTAGAAAAAATTGGAGGTTAAGGATTTGGAGCTCAAGAGAGAACCCTAGTGAGAGAAAATGCACTCATTTTCCAGAATTCCAGCAAGCTTAGTTCATCTTTTCCAATCCATTTCAACTATTAGATCACTCCCTTTAGCTAAAGTCTAGCCTTTGGCCTTACCCTACACTTCCTATTTTATTGAATCCTAGCATTAGAATCCATTTTCACACCATTTAAGCCATCGGAAGCATGCCAAAGCGAAGATCTTCCATGGTGCAACAAGGGCCAGTGAGCTCCGGCTCACCCCTCTCTTCCTTTACCTTCTTGGTGTCTCCTCCGTCCAAGGATTCAAGCCGTTACGCCGCCGAAATTTCGGTTTGGCTCAAAGCTTGATAGGACCGTATTGCCTTCGGGCAAGGGGAAGCTCCGCCCTTTTTATTTTTATTTTGGCCATAGATAGAGACCGCTACGTGCGGGTTGATCGGGTGCCTAAACCCTTCCCGATCGACAACTGAAGCCCCTACCCTAGAGCCTTTGGCAAAGACTGGTAAATCAGAGTCATATTTAGCACTTCGGTGCTCAAAATATCGATTTGATGGTTTCCCGGGTCACCAAAAGCTTCGGGTGGCGACTCTACGTTTTATTACAGGAGAGCACATTGCCGCGACGGGTTCGAGAGGATCCACGGTCGCACAGATGGCGACTCCACTGGGGATTTCACCCTAGCGCTTCCCCTCTTGTTGGCCTTTCCTTTTATTTTATTATTTTACTAACCATGGCTGTTTTTTGTTCTAATTTGCTGCTATTTTTCGTTATTTTTTTTCTTTTTACTAACGTACTCACCCCTACGATTCAGTCCTTTAAGTGCCTTAGCCGTTTGGCGGGCCTACTTGCGCCTTAAATTTCAGCTTTTACGATTATTGTCATTTAAGCCACCTTAGCCGTTTGGCGGGCCCGCTCGCATTTATTTTCACGTCATTTAAATTTCGGTCATTTACAACCCTTAGCCGTTTGGCGGGCCTACTTGTGCACTTTATTTCGGTCATCATATTTCACCTTTGAACGCCGGCCCGTTGAGGCGGCATGGGTTTGTCATCCCCGACCTGATTTTGGACTTAATCTCACTCCCCTATAAAAGTTTGTAATTAAAAGTGAACCAACAGTATGGGGACATAATTGAATTTATTTTTGCGTTTTTGAGTAGTTTTCGGGGGGTTTAGGCACAGATACAATTTATCCGGTTCTCAGTAAGGCGGCAGCCCTAGTGGTGATGATCCTGAAAAGAACCACCCCTTCCAGTACCTGAGAAGGCACTTGCACCGGAGGTATATCGGTTGGGTTGCCAATTCCGATCAAGCCGTAAAACCCGCATTGGTGAGAACGTAGAAAACCCAAAATTCAGTCGTGTATCCCTAGGAAATGAAAAGGAGGGACCCGATAACATACACAGCAGTCCCCGGGAGCATTTCTCCCAAGAAACCAGTTCAAAGACCCACATTCGGGCTTGCTGTCCACTGTCAAAATATAATTGACAGAACCTTTTGCCCGGGGTATATAATATATACGCCCCGCAAAAAGGCCCCAGATTTACACAGGCGTATATAATATATACGCCTAGCCAAAATCTCCAGATTTAAGCCAGGCGTATATAATATATACGCCCAGCCAAATCTATACTTTTTTGGTCGGGCGTGCATAATATATTACCAAAGATATCTGGGCTAAGAATACCGAGGCCCAATCCACCATCCCGATTCCCCGATTAGCGGTATTAGTGTCCGCGGTAACCTCCCACACTCTCTAACACCCAATATGCCCCCGCCCAGTCAAAAGAAGGCGACTTCTTATTGATTTGCTCCGGGGGATCGGGTCATTTGCGTGGATTCCCTCGCCTTCAATAGAATGAAAGGGTTCCCTTTCGCTTCTTTCGAAGTGTGTCGGATCCCGCCGTGGGACCTACTAAAGGTACATATATCGCCGGAAACGAGAGTTGACCATGGGCACCAGGTCATCATTCATCTAAGTAGAGGGGAGTTAATTGCAATTTGAAAAAAAAGAGAGAAAGAAAATCCTCATCTTTAAAAAATCCACCTTCAAAAAAAAAAAATCAATCAAAATCAAAAATAAAAAATAACAACAAAAAATTCACTTTTCAAAAACAAAAAAATAAAATCATCATCATTTTCCAAAACCCAAAAAAACCACACAAAGAAAAACAATAAAAAATATACCTTGGTGTGACCGTCACTACGGCGACCTCAAACCCGGCCCGTAGGAGAAGAACCAGGAAGGTATTTGGCCCTTACCCGGGACATCGGTACAACACTCGTCAGCGGATCATGTCAAGAGCCGATACATCCCCACCGTTATCCCCTTCCCATTCCCGTATAGGAGAAGACCCGATCTCCGACACCTTCGCCCAAAC
The DNA here is from genome assembly GCA_021018995.1 of Chloranthus sessilifolius. Classification (NCBI taxonomy): domain Eukaryota; kingdom Viridiplantae; phylum Streptophyta; class Magnoliopsida; order Chloranthales; family Chloranthaceae; genus Chloranthus; species Chloranthus sessilifolius. The sequence goes on from CM037586.1 coordinate 65,166,484, forward strand.
CGGGTTCGATATCACGGGCCCATTGGGGGCGCCTGTGTTCACCTCCACCACATCCCCTTCCCTCACATTCTCCCAACATACCCCTTTTTCATCCCCTACTGAAACCCCTCATTTCCCAACCGATCCTTACATCCCCATCTCCCATCCAAACACCCTTACCGCATCCCCATAATTCCAAAGACCCCCTAGGGAGTCCCATCCCTAGCCTACTTCCCACGTTCCATCCCTCTCATCACCCATGCCCCCAACATCCTACATCCCATCCACCCCATCTCACATACCATTCCCATCACATGGCCCATCCACATCCCAACAAACCCCCCCATTTACCCGGGTCATGCTCAATTTCTCCCAACCACCTCCATCCTTAAGTGAGCCATCACCCCCAATCTCACACCTGAATCCATGCCCTCGATGGAGGACATGAGAACGATGTACCCTCTGTGGGCTGCTTCTCGCAACCCTACCTCTCAAACCCCGCATCCAAATGTCCAAAACCTCCATACCCCATTCCCTCCAAACCATGCCCAACCACCCATCGTCCATACCTCCCAAAATCCCCCACCTCACTCCCAGACCCAAACCCACACAAATCCATGGGCCCCAGCCCAAACACCTCTAGAGCCATGGGCCCAGACCCAATACCCTCAAAACCCATGGGCCCAAGCCCAAACCTATCAGGCCCAGGCCCCAGCCCAAACACCTCCAAACCTGTGGGCTCAAGCCCAAACCAACCAGACCCAGGCCCAGACCCAAGACCCTCAAAACCCATGGGCACAAGCCCAAGCCCCCCAGGGCCTTTGGACCCAAACCTATCAAACCAAAGCCCAGGGCCCATGGACACACACCTAACCCCCTCATGGCCCAGTAACCCAAACTCAACAAAGCCCATTGGCCCAAAGTCATATTAAGCCCCACACCCAGGCCCAAGGCCCGTCAGTCCAAGCCTTCCAAAACCATCAAACCCAAATCCTTCAAACCCAAGGCCCATCCGTCGACCCTCATCAAAGCCCATTCACTAACCCCCCCATACTCCCCCACCAATACCCTTCATTCACCTATACCCCTTACGCCCCCATCCCACCTCCAATGGGAAATCCAATCCATCCCATTCCTCAAAACCACAACATCCCACCACCTCAATCACACCCCCATCACCCCCAGAACGTGCACCCAACTCAGCACATCACTTACCCACAAAATGCTCACCCATTTATCCCTTCTCATCCCCTACAAACCATATGGCCCCACCAGGTCATCCAACCCATCACCCCCCAAGTCCAAATAGCAGAGCTCGCCCCTCACCAATACCATGACCAACAGTACGAGGAGGATGAGATTGGCAATAGTGGAGGAGCTGCCAGTTTTAACCCTCTCGGGCCCACCATCATCACACCAAGGGTCGAACCAAATCAGGGGGAAGCGGTCCCCGCCGCGGCCTCAAAGGAACCAGAGCAGCTGAAAGAACAGATAGACAGAATACAGAAGTAGCTGATGAAGATGGGAGGAATGGAACTACACTCAACGGACTTTTCAGACTTATGTCTGTTCTCTGATGTACCCTTGCCACAGAAATTCAAGATGCCATCATTCGATAAGTATAATGGCACTGGCAACCCCATCGCTCACTTAAAATCTTACTGTGGGGATATGTACCAGTATGGCGGAGATGAACGACTCCTCATCAAGGTGTTCTAGAAGAGTTTGACGGGCCCAGCACTGAGATGGTTCACATCCCTGGAACCATCCATGATAAAAAATTGGAAGGACCTGACACGATTATTTTAAGAACAATATGTCTATAACATGGACATAGAACCAAGGAAGTCGGACTTGCCCCGATTAAAGCAAAGACATGATGAAACATTTAGTGCTTACTTGGGGAGGTGGAGGGCCTTAGCTGCTCAGGTAACTCATCGGATCCTCGATGATGAGCAGATTGAATTGATAACCAAGGGAGCCCTCCCAGTCATCGCAGATTTTTTAATATATCAGCAGCAGTCAAGTTTTACTGATCTAGTCTGAAATGCCAATCGTTGCAAAGACGCCATTAGAGAGGGTAGGTTAGGAAGGAATGTGGCCAACGGGGCCACCGGGGTTCGAAAAGCCGCCGAACGAAGAATTGGAAGAAGACCAGGGACAGAGGTACAGAACATTGTTTACCCCCAGGCTAATACCAAAGCCCCCCCGATACAACTCCAGGTTACACAACCACCCCGACCCGTTTCGAGCAAGTATCAAGGCCAAGCAACGAACCAAGAGCCCCGTTTACCTCGGAATAGATGAAAGCACGTTTTGAACAAGTATTCACCCCGTTGGGGCAATCCTTGAGTGTCTTACTGCCGGTATTACTACAGAAGGGCCTGGTCAATTTACTCCAACCTCGCCCACCACCCCACCCAATACCAAGGAATTACGATCCGAATCTACATTACAATTTCCACCAGGGACCAGGTCACCCTACGGACCGGTGCTTCCCGTTAAAGCACGCGGTCCAAGATCTGATAGAGGCGGGAAAGATCGTACCCCCGCCACTTCCCCAAGGGCAGAACAAGAATATCCATTGAGCATCTCTACCACTGCACCTAGGAGGCCCTAGGCCTAACATACATTGGATAGAGGAAGAAGAAGAAGAGTTTGACCCTTCTGATTATATTAGCAATCAGGAAGAATTTTCACTCCCCAGGCCAAACGAAGATGAACTATTTGTTGGGGTGATCGAGCCACTGTATCTTGCCGATTATTTTCCCACACCGGCTTGCCAAGAGGAGCCCTTAGATTTAGGGCAGTATTTTTCCACCCCCGCTCCCGCCTCTCAAATCCAAACAGGCACAGCCCCGCCGCAATCATACGCGTATCCACCCCACACCCAATTTACCCCATACACCCCTCCGTCACACATAAATCATCCTGTTCCCTACGCAATTCTGCCATCCCCATATTATCCTACCCCATACACACCCTCAAGTCCCTCCACCCAATACATTACTCTGCCATCCCTAAGTTACCCCATTCCATACACACCTTCAAATTCGACCACCCAATTTACCCCATACACCCCTCCATCGCCCCCGAATTACCTCACTCCATGCACAACTCCATCATCCCCAATCTATCCCATTTCATCTACTAACCCCTCATCATCCCACCATGCCACAAACCCTCTATATCCCCCCATTCCTCCCACTACCCCGCCATATCCAAACCATCCCTCTCAATGCACAACTCCATCGTCCTCAATTTACCCCACTTCATCCACAAACCCATCACCATCCCATCATACCTCCTCATATACAAATATTTCATATCCCTATCACCCCGCGCCCACCACACCTCAAACCTCTCCCCATCCCTCCAGATCAGTCACACTCCCGCCATCCCTTCGCTATTTTGGCCCTAACCCAACTCCACCGCCACCCGGACAAGCAACCCCTCACCCAATCCCCTCATCATCCAATCACCACTGGTCCTTCCATGCCCAGGTAACACCAGTACCAGCCCCCTCCGTGCCCATAATACCCATACTGTCCATTCCCCCCACTACCATTCCACCCCCATTGAGTTAACCTGGTCGACCGAAAAAGATATATCCGCCCAATCCTCCCTGGAATCCTCATGCACTCCATTTCTCATCCCAAAACCTGTTTATGACCCGCATCAGGTACCATTGAGCTATGAACAGACGGACATGAATGCCGGGTGCAACCAAGAAGAGGTCATGAATTGTCACTGATCGCGATTACTTGATTAAAGCATCAGGCCGAGGAGAAGAAAAGAAGAAAGAAAGAAAGCACAGAAATCCCTTTGAAAAAATGGCTAGGGAGCACATACTGGAGACACAGATCAAGAGAACACCCGCACATATTACTGTGTGGGATTTGTTAATCACGTCTCCACTCCACTTTCAAGCCCTAATGGGAGCGCTCAAGGACGCGCATGTCTCCACCCATGAAACTCCAGATGAAGTAGGGGAAATAATAGGGCAAGTGTTGGCCCCAAACGCCATCTCTTTCACCGATGCAGACCTACCGATCAAGGGGAATGACCATTCTAAACCCCTGAATATAACAGTGGAAGTAGGGAACTTGGTGGTACTGTTGGTCCTGATCGATAACAGGTCGGCGCTGAACGTATGCCCTCTAAGGACGGCAATCACCTTCCGGCCATCCATATCAAGCGCACGGGGATTCGACAACACTAGAAGGGAAATCATAGGAGAAGTAGACCTTGACCTGATCCTCGGACCGCAAACCTTCACCACCCCCTTTTAAGTGATGGACATCAAGTCTACCTTCAATCTGCTATTGGGCCGGCCGTGGATACATAAGCTAAGAGAAATACCATCTACCCTGCACCAAAAGCTTCGATTTATCTCAGAAGGAAAAATTGTCACCATCATAGGTGAGAGCAGAGACGACATGGGGAAGAGCGCTCTGCACATTGAGAATCCAAAAGTGCTGAACATACCGCGCACAACTGAGGATGCCGTTCTCCATCGATTTGAGTATGACTTCTCAAATGTTACCCTCGGACCAACTGAAAAGATCTCGGATAAAACTGGAGGAGGAATGGACGCAGCTGTATTCATGCTCCACAGATGGGGCCATCAAAAAGGGAAAGGACTGGGCCCATGCCTTCAAGGAAGAAGAGACCCCGTCAAGGCCAAGGGGCAACAAACTAAATTCGGCTTAGGCTACAGGCCCAGAGAAGAGGAAGTCAGAGAAGCTAAGGAAAAGATGAGAGCCACAGTAGCCGCCAAGGCTAGAGGAATCATCTTGGAAGAGGAACCTCACGCTCGCCCCCACATCCGTGAACCCTTTGTGAGCGCCGGGGTAGTAAAAATTGATCTGAATGGGGAGACGAGGGTAACCCCACATAAGCCTACTTCAATCCACCCCACCAATCCCTACATCATCCCCCCAGACATCGAAATGGACTTAGCCGCCCTTTCCTTGTTTGAGGAAGAAGTTCCCCGATCCACCCCTCACTCCAGCACCAACCACTCTGGGCCCCTCCTAACCGTAGAGGACAAGGTCCCGGAGGATCCCTCTGTAAATATGTTGAGGGAAGAAATGCAAGAGAGGTAAAGGCCAGGCCTCACAGGTGAGAAACTGGGCATCCTTGCCCCAACTCTTGAGAGCTGCCAAATACCGTGAAAACAGCACCGACTCTCCAAAAAAAATCAACCTGTAAAAAGTGAGGTTAGCCTCTGGACCACTCTACCTTGTATATATAGAGATCCACCTCGCCAGGGGCTGACTTCCGAAAAAATGCAAAAGACCATAAAAATAGAAAAAATACCAATTCCAAAAATATTGCCCTTTAAAATTCCTAATAAAATCAATGTTGTGATACCCGTCCCATGTGAAGCCAACCCCTTCCCTTTAGAAATACAAGAAGAGGTAGGAGTCACGAGTCTGGACGAGGAAGGCCAAACCGACGAGCTCCCCAATGAGCTCCTCAAACAATTTGCCGATTTTGAGCATGGCCCTACCCCGATCGTCGAAGAGACGGAGGATGTCAATTTGGGCACCACAGAGGCCCCCAGAATCACCAAAATTAGAACATCGTTGTCCCCTGCGGAGAGGAAAGGTATGATAGACTTCCTTCGGTCATACCAAGATGTCTTCGCATGGTCGTATGAGGACATGCCTGGTTTGGATACCGATCTGGTTGAGCATGAGTTGCCACTCTACCCCGATGTTAAGCCGGTGAAATAGAAGCTGAGACGACTCTGACCCAAATGGATGTTGAAGGTGAAGGATGAGGTCATTAAACAGTATGACGCAGGTTTCCTCATGGTATCCAAGTACCCGTAATGGCTAGCCAATATCGTCCCCGTACCAAAGAAGGATGGAAAGGTTCGAATGTGTATCGACTTTCGAAATCTCAACAAGGCGAGCCCTAAGGACGATTTCCCACTGCCACACATCGATATCATGGTTGATAACACCACAAAGCATGGAATGCTATCATTTATGGATGGATTCTTAGGATAAAATCAGATAAAGATGGCAGAGGTTGATCGCGAGAAGACAGCGTTCATTACCCCCTGGGGAACCTTCTGCTACAAAGTAATGCCATTCGGGCTGAAGAATGTTGGGGCAACCTATCAAAGAGCAATGACGACCCTGTTCCATGACATGATGCACTGAGAGATCGAGGTATACGTCGACGACATGATTGCCAAATCGCCAGAAATAGAGGACCACTTGGTAAACCTTTAGAAGCTATTCGAGAGGTTGAGAAAATACAGATTGCAGTTGAATCCCCAGAAGTGCGCCTTCGGCGCTATGTCTGGAAAGTTGTTGGGCTTTATTGTCAGTAGGAGAGGGATTGAGGTCGATCCGACCAAGATCAAGGCCATCACTGAAATGCCACCACCATCTATAGAGAAGGAAGTTAGAGGCTTTTTAGGCAGGATCTAGTACATCAGTCGATTCATCGCATAGTTAACTCCGATATGCGCACCAATCTTCAAGCTGCTGAGAAAGGACTCACCAGTTGAGTGGAATGATGACTGCCAGGCTGCATTCGACAAGATTAAGGGTTATCTCCTGAAACCTCCGGTATTGGTACCACATGTACCTGATAGACCCCTGATAATGTACTTGTCCATGACTGAGTTTTCCATGGGCTGTGTGTTAGGACAGCATGATGAGACAGGAAGAAGAGAGCAGGCCATCTATTACCTAAACAAGAAATTCACTTATTACGAGACACGCTATTCTCATCTGGAGAAAGCATGCCTGGCGCTCGTTTGGGCTACTCAGAGACTTCGACACTACCTATTATCCCAGGCCATTCTACTTCTAGCACGGATGGATCCGTTGAAGTACCTATTCTAGAAACCTGCTCTCACTGGCCGAACTGCACGATGGCAACTACTCCTATCCGAGTTTGACATTACTTATGTCACCCAGAAGTCGATTAAGGGGCAGGCACTCGCCGATCATCTTGCTGAGAACCCTCTGCTGAACTATGAGCCTCTAAGGATCGAATTCCCCGATGAAGACATTTTGTTCATGACTGACGAGGATACAAAGGAAACGGAGGAGCCCTGGGTAATGCACTTCGATGGGGCATCGCATGTTGAGGGCCAAGGAGTTTGCGCCATTCTTATCTTGCTGAAAGGATCCCATATACCCATCTTAATCAAATTGAACTTCCCCTGCACCAACAATATGACTGAGTATGAGGCCTGTACAGCTGGTTTATAGGCGGCTCTTGATCTAAATATAACTCACCTTAGGGTCTTTGGAGATTCACAGTTAATTATATGCCAAACCAACGAGGATTGGAAGACCAAGGATGAGAAACTGATCCCATACCATGAACATTTGGAGGATCTGATAACCTTCTTTGAGGAGGTCACCTTCTCCTATGTGCCGCGAGCAAGAAATCGGTTTGCTGACGCCCTGGCTACCCTGGCCTCTATGGTTGAGATTCCATATGGAGTGGTGATGAAGCCGATCATGATAGAGCAGAGGAACTAACCGGCTTTCTGTCACCTGATCGAAGGACCTATGGAGATAGAGGACCAACCACCCTGGTTCTCAGACATCAAGAAGTTTCTCGAGACCCGAACTATCTCGGAAGGAACATCAAAGGTAGACAAATGCACCATCCAGCGATTGGCAACAAACTACGTCATCTGCGGCGATCTCCTGTATAGACGGTCTCACGACAATATTTTGCTCCGATGCCTAACCCAGAAAGAAGTGATTGAGATCATGAAGGAGATTCATGAAGGGGTCTGCGGAGCCCACGTTAGCGGTCACATGGTCGCTAAGAAAATTCTAAGGCAAGGATACTTTTGGACTACTTTGGAGACTGATTGCTGCAAGCACGTACAGAGGTGCTACAAATGCCAAGAGCACTCCAGCTTAATACAAGCTCCGGCCATTGACTTGCACAGCATGGCCACTCCTTGGCCGTTCGCCACCTGGGGTCTCGACGTCATCGGCAAGATCAATCCTAAGATTTCCAATGGACATCAATTCATCCTCGTCGCTGTGGAATACTTTACAAAATGGGTAGAGGCGGCCTCCTATACGAGCATTAAGGCTAGCCATGTTGAGAAGTTCATCAAGAACAACATCATTTGCAGATTCGGCGTACCCAAAGATATCATCACTGATAATGGCACTAATTTCGCTAATAGGCGCATCCGGGCCTTGTGTGAGCGGTTCAAGATCAAGCATCATCGTTCATCCCCGACAGCCTCGCATTTAATGGAGCCGAGAGGCCTAACAAAACTCGATCCGCATCCTGGAGAAGATGGTAGTTACTTACAGAGATTGGAGTGAATAGTTACCCTTCGCACTTTGGGCCTATAGAACGCCTATCCACCGCAGGGCAACACCATTCTCCCTTGTGTATGGGACCGAGGCCGTGCTACCCATTGAGGTCGAGGTATCGTCACTCCGTATCCTTTTAGAATCCCATCTACCTGAAGCTGAGAGGGAAAGAGCCAGTTTTGAACAGCTAGACCTAATTGACGAGAAAAGACTCCTAGCCTTGTGCCACACTCAGGTCTATCAAAGGAGAATTGCACGTGCTTACAATAAGCGCGTCCGCGGCCGAGATCTGAAGGTAGGAGACACTATACTGAAGAAAATTTGTTTTTCTCTCCACGCCGGTCCGAGAGGGAAGTTTAGGCCAAATTGGGAAGGACCCTACGTCGTCCGAGAGGTTCTGCCAGGATACGCCGTTCGCCTCGCCACCATGGACGGAGACCACTTTCCTGAGCCCATCAACGCTGGATACCTCCGTAAGTTCTACTCATAGGTCTTGGGACAAGGTAAGTTTCGATAAAAGTAGATGCATGACCGCTTAAAGGCTCCATAAAAGAGGCCATCATTTCAAAGTCAAGTAGCCCAAAAGAATATTCCCTGAAAACCTTCACCCCTTTTTCCTACACACTTCGTGCCAACAACCATTTCTTTCATATACCCCACCCAAAATTCCAAAAAATAGAAGAAAAAAGAAAAGGGAGGAAAAATCCAAACCAAAAGAAGAAGAAGAAGGCGCCCCCCAAAAAAAAAAAAAAACAACAAAGAAAAAGAGGGGTACCCCAAAAAAAAAAACAAAAAAAAAAAAAAAAATGATGATGATGACTGGGGCATAAAAAGCCTTTGGAAAGAAAAAGGAGTCCCCGAATCTAGAAATCACCCCAAACTTAAATCCAAATCCCCAGAAAAACCCAACCTGTTTGAACCCCAACCACATTACAACCTGAAAGAAAGCCCTCTTTAAGGCCCACAAGCGGTTATAACATCTACTGCATCAGAACAAGCCGAGTTAACAAACCCCACAGAACTTCATTCAGCCGGCTATGACGGAATTGACGCCCATGTCGTGGCTTTCTGGTTCTAAAAAAAAAATAGGAGAAAGAGAAAAAAAAAAAAAAACAAAGAAAATTAATTTGAGTTCAAAACAAGACGGACGTGGTGAAAACCCGAAAGGGCGCCACGGGTAAAAATAGCAAACTCACGCGGACCAGGTGAAAACCTGAAAGGGCACCTGGGGTAAGAGAGCGAACCCATGGACGTGGTGAAAACTCTAAAGGGCGCTACGGGTAAAAACTGGGATGATAGCCATGGCGAAAACCCGTCTTGGGCGCTATGAGCAAAAATGTCAAGAAAAGAGAGATTAGGAGAAGATCTGTCCTGGCCTGCTTGCTTTTGTTTGGATCCCTTGAGCCACTCCTCCTCTTTGCTGGGCCACCCATGTGAAAATTGAATCAGATCCCGATCAAGTATGTCGTCTCTACCACGGCGTCTGACGCATGACCAAAGGAAAAGACAGAAGGCTAGACCAATCCCGGGGAAGCTGACCTTCCCACGTTTAAAGAAAAAACTTGCATCTCACGAATGTGGTTCACCATGCTAAAAAAGAAAAGGACCATTGGTTTGGCCTTGTGGTTACCGGCATCACAAAAGAAAAGAAAATTCCAAAAAGAAAATAGATTTTCCTTTCCCATAAAAAGTCCCACACTGTGGAGGAGAAAATTTCAAAAAAGAAAATAGATTTCCCTTTCCCATAAAAAGCCCCACACTGTGGAGGAGAAAATTTCTAAAAAGAAAATAGATTTCCCTTTCCCATAAAAAGCCCCACACTGTGGAGGAGAAAATTTCAAAAAAGAAAATAGATTTCCCTTTCCCATAAAAAGCCTCACACTGTGGAGGAGAAAATTCCAAAAAAGATAATAGATTTTCCTTTCCCATAAAAAGCCTCACACTGTGGAGGAGAAAATTCCAAAAATAAAAAAAAAGAAGAAAATAGATTTCCCTTTTCCATAAAAAAAAAAAAAATCCCCACTAGGTGAAAGAGAAAATCCCCATAAAAAGTCCTACATTGCAGAATTATAAAAACAAAAACAAGAGCGCATGTATAGATTTCATTCCCTTTCTTTACAAGTGTTGCCTGTAGAGTGTCACGTCCCAAAAAGATAACGACATGACACACTTTCTATTTTGCTGCTTCTTTTACAAAAAAAAAAAACAAAAAAAAAATAAAACCCAAAATGTATATAGCTATGTATATATGAAAAAAAAAAAAAAAGAACATAAAAAGATAACCCAAAAAGAGATCTCTATTAGGGGCTTTCTCCCCGTGTATATGATCTATGATATGTGCAGGAACAGGTGAAGGGCGGGGAGCATGCTTCAAAGCGCTAATCTTCGCAAAGGTGGAGTCCTCGGGCATTCGATCGGACATCCACCTACCATGTGGGACTACCAAAAGACCAATCAAGAACCTCGCTCGGCCGGGTCAGTCACCTCACCGCAATATCGCCTCGACCCTTTCTTTCTCCAAAGCCTCGATCAAAGCCAGCCTCTCTGAAAGGGACTCGATCCGTCCAAGCATCGCTTCCTTACATGGCTAGGGCTGCCTCTACCACATCTACCGGTTGGGCTAGGAGTAGGTAATTCCTCGATACCACCAACCTCAGTAATCCGAGAGACGACGCCCCTGCACTAAGTTACACATGCGCGTGGCAGGTTTCCCAGAGGGCCGCTATGCGATCAAGATCACTAAGAGAACCTCGAGAGAATATCAGAGAGCAAAGGGTGGCCTCGCGGTACACGGCACATGCTGAGTATACCCGAATTAACAAAGCACCCGAGATGGGAAGTAGTATGTGCTACCAGTCAACCCCAAAAGTGTGATGCCTTCACAATCCCGAGAGCGGACAATCGGAAAGGTGCCGTCCATCCACGGAAGTTGTGTCGCTCAGGTCGATAGCCATGTGCCCGCCTCGACGCTCCCACAAGGTAGTCTCGAACTCCGGATCAGAAAACCCTGAGCCACATCCCCTCTAATCAAGCAGAATCTCGGCACAGGCCCCATGATAGCCAAATGCTCTCCTAACCAGATCTGAACAAGGAGCGGGCTCCCGCTGAGAATCCCAACCCGGCCCGAGGCCGCAGCATCCAGGCCTCGATACATCTCTGCCAAGACCAGGTGTACCAATGAGCGACCTCCCTCCAATTCGGTCAAAACATCACATAGCCCAAGGGAAAAGCTGTCACCCCCAGTGAAGAAGAGAACTTCCGACAGCAAATAAAGGGCAAAGGCCTTCATGTCGAAGGGATCTTGAATTGGCAACTTTTGAAGGCTCGAGTCACCGAAAAGTTCTCTCAGGAATTTCACCGAACACCTGGTGGGCCCTCCGGCGAAACATTTTTCGTATCCACCCTTTTTTAAGCCAAGGACCACGTGGACCGCCTTTGCATACCCCAGTTTGGGCACTACTTTGGCAAGGCCTCGATGCATCTGCAAGCCAGTGATGGAGGCTAGCTCTTCCAAAGTTGGGGTTAGCTCCCTAGACCCAAATTTAAAGACATGGGCCCTATGGTCCCATGATGCCAAAGCTGCCCGTAGTAGGTTGGGCAACAGAGGAACAACGAGGAGAGAGGAAAGGTGGGACAACCCGAGGCCATTCAGAATAGCAAGCTCCCTCTCAGTCAAACTATCATGCCATTTTTGCAAAAAGCTGGGCCCCGAGTCCAAACAAGGAAGTATACCGGCCCCTGTATAAAAGCTTGGGCCCCCTTTTGAAGGCAGGTCCATCGACGTACAAAGATGTTTGTGAAATCGATCAATATATGACGATGGACACGCTAGAAAAAGAGGGGAAAGAAAGAAAATAAAAGGAGGGGCAAAATAGCCAAACCAAAGTAGAAGAGGAGACAAGGGGGGACCAGGCTCAGGCTATAAGGAGCCCGCTGAGCCCAATCTATAGCAGGCATATATATTATATACGCCAAGGAAAATTTTGAACCATTTTTGATATAATATATAACCATTATGAGGATTGTGGTATATATATATATCCTTGCTATTGATTATTGAATGTTGGTATATATAATATATACGCCATTTAAGCTGGTTGGTCGCCTCGGGTCTATTTCTTTTCCCAAGGAGGAACGTAGTTTTATTTGGCCCACCTTTTCGTCGCGAGAGCGCACATGGGCGGCCATGCCACACACCCATGAGAAACACCTGGGTGGAACCCCACCCATAGGTCGCATATGGAGAGTCACCTGCATGATCAACCTCATCATTGGAGAGGTGCCAGTTCATTCCAAGCGAGAAAAAGAGAGAGGAAACCACCAAAGCAAAGAGATAACCAAATAAACCAGTCGCATAAACCGTGAAAATTATAAAACCATAAAAAAAAAAAGAGACTGTTGTCGTCTAAAGTTATTACATGTCCCATATAAATCAAAAGTCTAAATTGTCTCATTGTGCCCACTTTTTCAGAAAAAAAACTACTGGCAGCCTCTTCGATTTCTTCCGCTCGACTTTGAAAAGTACGAGTCTCCCCACCCGAGTCCACGAGAATACGCATAAGAGCGCGACTCCTTCTCACGAGCACGCTGCAGAGGCACACCAAAAGTCATCAGATAGAGAAACGGGCGGAAAGTAAATAAGGAAAATGACTAGGTTGGGCTAGCAGTCACTCACCACTTCGGTCTCCCTAAGCCCAACGAGGTTACGGTAGTATTCGACCTGACTCACTACCGACTCATAATCCTGGCCAATAAGGAAAAGGAGGTGTTAGTCACACGGGCCATCAGCATAATTCAGGAGAAAGGAATAAGAACAGAGCAACAAGATAGAAATTACCCCAGGAATCAGCTCGGGAGGTGGGACCTGGATGGCTTCACCAGAAATTCGTGCCTTTTTGGCCAGGTCGGCACACACGCGTGACAAAAAGGCATCATCCAGGCGTTTGAAGGTCCCCTGGACCTCGACAGCGAAGCTAAAAGCAATCGACACCTAAGGGTCGAGGGTCCAAAGACTGAAGCCACGCTAGAAGCACCAGCCCCGGAAGGATCGGAGGGTCCAACACCTGTTGCATCATAGGGAGCGGCCTCCTCTTCCCCCTCATCTGAGTCGCCGCCCCGCTCAAACTGTAGAGAGAAACATTTTATCGTTAAGGGCGACAGGCCAATCAAAGTAACCACATGAAAGCTGCTAAATGAAAGGAGAAAAGGGGCATTACCTGAGATCGCGGCCCACCAAAAGCTAAAAAGTTAGCACTGTGCACTAAGCGGGCAAGAAGAAATGATAGGGCAGAGTCATACCACATCGATACCCCTGGTGAGAAGGTCATCGATAGGAACCCCGTGATGAAGAAAGTGAGCTGTGAACTCCTCAATGGAGCCCTCTTGGGCCAACACATCGGCGGGAGGAGCTTGGGGCACGACAAAGAGAGGGCGATACTGATGAACCACTCTCTCCCCTAAATAGTAGGCCCTAGTCCAGGATCCGTAGAGAAAGATGACACGACGGTCCAGCAAAAGACGAGAAGGACCCACTGAGGCCAAATTCCAGAAGGGAGATCCTATGTAAGGGTCGAGGATGACCTGCAAAAGAAGAGAAAATCGGAAGGGGATGCACACATTTGGTCAGAAGCCCTAGCACACAAGAGCTGAGCTGTCAAATTTACCAAAAGGGAATTGTTTTACCTGCTCTGGGATCAACAGGTCGAACTGAGAGTGCAGTCCTAACTCCAAATGCTTCATACCTACGTCCTGACGGCGACCCACATGCCAGTTACTCATGAGGGGGAATGTAGCAATGTCAGACTGAAGCAGAGGGCAACCCGGTTGAAAGTGAAGGTACCCCCAGATCTGAGAAAGCAGGCAGATGAAGATAGGTATGCTATAAAAGAAAATTGGATAGACTAAAACCAAAAGATAAAATACCTCAATGGCAAGCCAGAAACCCACAATGGAGCTAGACTCCCTTTGGACATGAGTACGGCATAGCCAGCGCCGCCCCAATCGAATCGATGCACGGTCTCCCAGTTCACCATCAGGCTGAGCAGGGACAAAGAGACTCACCCTCCATTGGTGTTAGAGAGGAGAGTCTTGCCCAGGAGGAACAATAAGGAGATGCAGGCCAGCATAAGTGTGCGCACGGGCTCGATGTAAATGTCCATGTCAGGCTGCCCCTGGTCCACCAACTCATTAGGCCCAAACTAATCAACCAACCAGGATAGCTTGACCTCCGAGCCCTGAGCATTCCCTGAGGACGGGTAGGCCCCTATCAGTTGAATCACCACCTCCCTACCTGGTGTGCGGGTAGGTACCACGGGCACCCCTCCTATACGGACCCCAGTGATCATAGACCAGTCCGCCGGTGTGAACGCCATCTCTGCCACGACCATGTGGAATGTCATCGTCTTGGGTAAACGCCTATCGCTGTTTAAATAGCCAGACGCTCTCACAAAGAAGGCACGAAATGAAGTCCCCAAAATCGGCAGCAGTGAGTAGGTCCTTCACCACTGGGGGAAGGTAAAGCACGAGACGCTGGAGGTCGAACCAACCGCCTCGGAACATAATGTGCGGCAGGGGCTGCAAATAGAAGGCATCAATCAGATAGGGGTGAGGTGATATAATGAAGGCATCAAAGGAAAACAAAAGCGAAAAGGAGGAGGGGGCCCATCTGTTTACCTGACCAACTATCCCGAAGTTGGACATATGGGTGTGCTGACAGTAGAGGAGGCCAGTATGGGCGGCCTCACTTTGCATCTCATACAAAGGATGGGAGGAGCGCTGAGACACAATGAACTATTCCCCACGGGGGCCGAAGGCCATCTCCAGCCCTTTTTGCTGATCATGCCCCTCGTCACCAGACATCCTGAAAATATGAGACACATCGGCATATGAGAGGATTGCCAACAAAAAATTGTATATATATATATATATATATATATATATATATATATATATATATATATATGCACTAATCCAAAAAATAACAACAAAAAAAACAACCATGTGTGTGTACTAAAAACAAAAAAAAAAAAAAACAAAAAAAATCCATGTGTGTGTGGGTACTGACCCAAAAAAGAGATGTGTGTGTATACAAAAAAAAACAACAAAAAAACCATGTGCGAGTATACTAATCCAAAAAACAAAAAAAATGTGTGTATGTGTACTAACCTAAAAAAAAAAAAAAAAAGCGTGCACCAATCCAAAAGAAAAACAAAAAATGTGTGTGTGCTAACCCATTAACAAAAAATGTGTGTGTGCGTATTAATCCAAAAAAAAGAAGAGAAGTGTGTGTATAAATATAGGCATCTCTTTTCTTTTGCATATTAATCCAAACCAAAACACCAAAAAATGTGTGTATAAATATAAGCATCTCTTTTCTTTTGCATATTAATCCAAACCAAAAAATGTGTGTATAAATATAGGCGTCTCTTTTCCTTTGGGTTAGTATATATATAAAAAAAAAAAAAAGCAAACAAAAAACAAAACAACAACTAAAACAACTAAAACAAAAAAAGAAAAGAAAAAGAAAAGGAGAAAAAGGAAATATAGGCATCACAAAGCATTTCATCAAAAAGAAAAGAAAGAGGCAATAGCATCAAAAATTCGAAAGAAAAACAAGGGGAAGGTAATGGTTACCTTCAATGGGGGAGAAAAACGAATAGCGGCGGAGGATAAGCGCCTTTCGATCCACACCCGCGACCGCCGGTAATAGAACTCAAGCCAAATCAAATGAAAAACCCTAAGGGGTTGTCCCGGACTCAAGAAGAAAGGAGGGAGGAAGAGAGAATTTGAAAAGGGGGGCCCCTTTTGTGCTCGGGCTCGGGCAGTTTCGTAACTGCCAGATTTTAGATGGGCGTATATAATATATACGCCCGACCATTTTTCGCCAGATTTCAGCGATATATTATATATACTGACCAAAATGGCAGTTTTTAAACTGCCCGACCTCCTTTTTTTCGATTTTAAGGCCCAACGGCCCCCTTTGTATGCTATGGACCTCGATCCGGACCCCCCTTCGAGGTCCACGTGTCATCGGCTATGGTGCACACATCCCCAAATGACCCTTCGAGTTCCCTTCGATTGGCCCAAAGGGACCATGCTACAATAAACAGATCTAGATCCGTAGGCGCCCCCCTAATGCGCCCACAAAATCAAAAAAGAGAAAGAAAAAATAAAAAATACAACGCTGGTTCTCAAACGAAGCGTCATACGCTGTTTGCCCCACTCAGAGCCGTGTTAAATCAATTCGAATAATCGGGTTCACCCAGCTCTCGAACCCCGTTTCGAGGACATTTTGTACCGACCGTGACGATAATTTGCCCATCTCCACTCCCTCTGAGTCCCCCAGCAAGAGTCAAGGCCTGATCAGGCAAGCAAACCAAGAACCCATCACATGAATGTACACGTCCCTAAGGTATATCAACATGGCAAGTTGATTCGCCTAAGGATACGTGCAAAAATAAAGGCAGTTTGAGCATGCCCAGGGTCTCAATCTGATATGAAAAAAAGGAAAGAGAAAAGAGAAAAGGAAAAGAAAAAAAAGAAGAAGAAAGAAAAGGAGAAGAAATAACAACCTGTTGCTGCTTAGTGAAAACCCTGAGTGGGTTGACCCCACCTTCCGGCATTCACTCTGGTCATCCACCTTCGGATCTCTGTTGACCAGGAGTGCCCCCGATTTCAGACTATTCGAAAAGTCTATTGTTAGTCAAAACTGACCAGTCAAAAATGAAATTACAACCAACCAAACTATGTGCGAACATACAGACCAAAGGGCTCTTTTCCCTTTTTATTTCCTTTTACACAGGCTTAAAACCTGTATAGGCACGGTGTCCCTGTTGAATGTACACACTTGCGTCTGGGTATTCGCAGGATGGTCGTTTGTCCTCGTAAATTGTACCTTAGGGTCGAGGCTTCTGTTCGCGCCTATTTGCTGCTTATCGCCCCTGATGGGTGTCTGTCTGTGCATAGTTTGTAAGATGTGATTTTATTAGGGATGGAGGCTAGAATTGGCCATCTCTTTTGAGGGATGATTGGCCCTAGCCCGATCTTTTTAGCTTTGTCTCAAGTTAAGGCACTCCGGTCCGTGTGAATCAGGAGCACCTCACCACTGGAACGTGCACATCCCCAAGGTGCACCTATCCCCAGCATGGCGCACACACTCTTAAAAGCTTATCAACTGGCATTTGATCCACTTAAAGAGTTGTGCAAGAATAAAATTACCAGAGGTCCTTCAGCTTGGCTTAGAAGCCTCGAAGCAAAAGAAAATTCAAAAAATGTCACAAAAAAAATTACTCAGAAAATGGGCATGCATTCCCAAGAGGTGTTGCGACATCAATATTCGCTCCACTCGGGTCAATTATGCTAAAGTAACCTCGAGGTTGATGGGTTCACCCAGAAACTTTGAGCCTTACCTATGTAAGGGCACCCGTGCCCAATCCAATGGAGCTGTCGATATTCCATAGGATTGGACACAGTTTGAAGGCCTTCGCTTTGTATGCTTCGCATCAATTCCGAAGCATAGATCGATCATCCCATTTCATGGAGCTGTTTGGTTCAGATTAACACTCAACATCACAAATCTATAATTTCCCTCAGGAAGTGGACGATATCCCGGCTAGCAGGCTTACACTTTTTGTGACCATCGCAGTTATGCCCAGTAATGTCGCAATGCGCTTGGGGACTGTTAGCCTTGAGGTACGGACGATATCCCAAAATGAGAGGGCTTACGTACACTCACCATCACCATGAATGTTTGAGAATTGAGTTGAACCAGGCGGACCCATCAAACGTGCCTTAGACCTCTTCGGATGTCTCTTGTCTTTGGCATCCGATCATTAGTGATCGAATACCAAAGAGGGGCATCCGTAGACACCCAAATTCGGCCCAAGGCCCGATCAATCTATACTTCGGGAGAGATGTACCCTTGTGCTTTCGATGGCATCCCCTGAACCCTTAGGAACCTACCTAGACCAGTAGGAATCACCCTAAGACCTTTAGAGCCATTCTCCCAATCCTTAGAAGTCACCCCTACACCCTAGAATCCCTTCCCAGACCTAACTTAAACCCTTATGGCGGTTGATGGGAGGAGAGCTATAGAATTTCACATAGACTATTACCAAAGATGAGTCATATATCATTGGAAAGAGGACTTCTCTAGCTTTCTAACAAGCCAAAAATCACCCAATTTGGAGCTACGGTTCAAAAGTTATGGCTGATTGAAGTTTCACATAAAATTATAGGACTTTTACTCAGGCGTAGATATTACATACGCCCAGCCATTTTTGCCCCAGATTAGTCAGGCGTATATATTATATACGCCCGCCTATTTTGGGGAAAATTTGGCCGAGCGTATATAATATACACGCCCAGTATAGATGGGACCCACCACAGGCTTCATCTTCCCAGGGCTCCCCTGTTTTTAATGAAATTTACTGTTCCTAAACTGGGCATATATAATATATACGCCCAGCTTAGCTACAGTAACTGTCATCAGTTGCTTGAATTTCCTTCTTCTGGTTTGACCCGTTGATCATCCCCTTGGTTGAGGTGGGTGTCTTGAGATTGGTTGCACCCTCTTGGAGCTTATTGGCAACCCTTAAGTCACCCATGGTCTCACCCCATCATCTGCCATTAAAATCAATCTCCCAAAACCCTAGGACCTTGAAAGCCTAGAAAACCTTAGATGGGAGATTACCTAATGGCTAAACCAATTAGCTCTTAAGTAAGCCCCTAACCCTCCCCTTTTCTATAAATAGAGAGGCCCCCCCTCTTCCTTAAGGGTTAGAAAAAATTGGAGGTTAAGGATTTGGAGCTCAAGAGAGAACCCTAGTGAGAGAAAATGCACTCATTTTCCAGAATTCCAGTAAGCTTAGTTCATCTTTTCCAATCCATTTCAACCATTAGATCACTCCCTTTAGCTAAAGTCTAGCCTTTGGCCTTACCCTACACTTCCTATTTTATTGAATCCTAGCATTAGAACCCATTTTCACACCATTTAAGCCATCGGAAGCACGCCAAAGCGAAGATCTTCCATGGTCCAACAAGGGCCCGTGAGCTCCGGCTCACCCCGCTCTTCCTCTACCTTCTTGGTGTCTCCTCCGTCCAAGGATTCAAGCCATTACGCCGCCGAAATTTCGGTTTGGCTCAAAGCTTGATAGGATCGTATTGCCTTCGGGCAAGGGGAAGCTCCGCCCTTTTTATTTTTATTTTGGCCATAGATAGAGACTGCTACGTGCGGGTTGATCGGGTGCCTAAACCCTTCCCAATCGATAACCGAAGCCCCTACCCTAGAGCCTTTGGCAAAGACCGGTAAATCAGAGTCATATTTAGCACTTCGGTGCTCAAAATATAGATTTGAAGGTTTCCCGGGTCACCAAAAGCTTTGGGTGGCGACTCTACATTTTATTACAGGCGAGCGCATCGCTGCAACGGGTTCGAGAACATCCACGGTCGCACAGGCATTGAGTTGGCTGGTCTGTTAAGAACTGTTTATATGGTTCTGGGTATTGGGATTGGCTTCTCTATAAGCTATACCAGTTTAACTGGATCAAATTAGTCAATCCGGTTATTCCATACAAATAATTTGGTTATTTGCAGTAAATGTTTCCTGTTAGATGTAATTTCTTTCTACTAGACAGTTATATGTTGCCTGTGTCCTTGATTTTGCAGGAAAAACAACCCTTTGAGCGCATTGAAGTATCGAGAGAATAAGCTCTCGAGATGTTTGCTGAGAATAATTTTAAGGTAAATGGTGCTGCATATTGCATCTTCTAAATCCCCACTATACGTAGCATTCCTTTTGTGTCAGCACTGCCTTTTGACATCATCTTTTCCCCACGGGCATTTAACTTTATAATTGGTTGCAAATTAAATGCTCTTTTTTTGAACAACCTTCTAGGATTTCAAAGAATTTCACTCTTTTAATATTTAAAAAAGGAATGGCAGCATAGATAATATATTATATTCTATATTTCACAACTGTTCTGTGCAGGTTGAAATAATTAATGAGTTTCCTGAAGACAAGACCATCACTGTTTACAAATGTGGGCCTTTAGTTGATCTTTGTCACGGACCACATATACCAAATACATCTTTTGTAAAAGCATTTGCTTGTTTAAAGGTAAGGTCATATGGGACAATTAGGCTAGATTTGAGCTATTTATATGTATGTGTCATTAATATTACTAGTTCAAATCTCCAGGCTTCATCGTCCCATTGGAGAGGAAAATCAGACTGTGAAAGTTTGCAGAGAGTTTACGGGGATTTCTTTTCCAGAGTCAAAGAGGTTGAAGGTACAATTTCTTGATTTTCCTTTGTCCTAGCGAACATTGTCTATTTCTTCCCGCTTCCCTCATATCATAATTTGTTGTTTTGCTCTGCTATGGCTTTGATTTTGAAGGTAGTTTATCAGATGCTTCAGCTTGGTTGGGAAGGTGATGGGCTTAGTCCTCTCATAAAGTGAGTTCTAAAATAAATAGTCATTCCATAGAATGACAAATTTATTAATTTTTTTTTATCTTAAATCTTTAGCTCAACAACTTTTTATTCTAACCAAACAGCTTTCTAACCAACCTGCAAGTCCTGGATAACATAAATTTTGTTTTGGATGATTAACATAGCAGATGATATAGCCTATAGATTAGCATATGCATGGGAAAATTTAGATTCCTCACAAAAATGTCCATTCCTCCCCTTGGAGAGGTAAATCTCCTGCTGTTTTTGGTGTTTTAAACTTTACTTGTACTACTCTTTTCCTTTAGATCCCACGGTTCCTCGTTATATAATTATTTTGTAACTTTTTCACAAATGGAAATGCACCAATAAATAGGTAGTCACCTTATACAAATTCAGGTAATCCAGAAAGTATAATAAGTGAATCTATGCCTTTTCCATATAAATTGCACAATTTATGGCTTTGTTTAATTGCTCAAGCTCTCTTGTAGGCAAACTTTAAGTACTAGTAAGCGAAGCTTGTCGGTTTTTCCTTTCACTGTACATCCTTTTCTAGCTGTTCTGGTTTCTTGTACATCAGGGGATATATGGTTTTGTCTTTAGTTCCTCATCTCCTTTGGCACTTGTGACCCGGCCCGTATAATCTCTGTTTACATAAATTACAAAAATATAAGAAAAACCTGTCTTTTCATTCAATGGAATATAAGTACAGAAAGAGTGGAAGACAACCATTTTTCATACTAGAAATGAGCACCTATTAAGAAAAAAACAGTGAAATCAATGACAAACTCGTAATGGAACTCCAATAGCAAGTAGATAAAGAGGATGTAAAGTTTGAATAATAATTTAACAGCATTCAACAATGACCCACTTGAAAAAGCTATATACAATTTTGTATTTGTTCTATGTATTGAGAGGTTCATCAACCATATAAGCCATACCAGTGTATCATTTAGTTATAACCGTACCTTGTTTAAAATAGTTATTAGGCCAATGCATTTCCTATAATCCTATTTCATGAAGTTGGAAGTGTATGAAGATTTTTTGCCAATTGTCAAAAGTGAAAATGACATGGAGCTCAACATCCCAAAACTTTGGATGACTCAGATATCTGATATGAAAGCGAAACCTTTAAGCACAATTTAGGTTCCAAATGCGTCTTTTTTAGAAGATAAAGCAAGCCTTTGTGTTACCTATAGATACTAAGTACTTTAGTTTCATGAAGTTTCTACTTAGAGAGCCACTATTGCTTCCAATAATTTCAATACATTGAGAGCTAATATTCTACTTTTGAGTAGTCAGTTCTACCATCTGCTGCTTCTGATAAACTACTTTTGTGCTGACAAAATAGTGTGTACTTGGAAAATCAAGGCACACAGTTTTCCTCAGGTGAATTCTAGTATAAATAGACTCTCAAGTCTCAAGGGTCAAGGCATATAACCATGTTCTTCCTGTGCACTGAAAATTCTCTCAAATAGATCTGGAAATGATCAAATTTTAATCCCCCATCGTCTTACACTGCCCACAAATTGACAAAAATTCCTCATCTAGAAACTAAACAAATAAACTAAAAAATAATACTAATCGGTACACTCAAAAGTTAAAAGTCAAAACATTATATAAGTTTTAATAAAGTAAATGAAAGAGCTCAAACTTAACAAATCACGTGTCGTTCATCTAAATCAGTTAATCTATTTGTATTGTTGATCAATTGTAGCTTGTAAGATTCACATACTCCTTTCTAAGATGCATGGAATGATTATATCAAAAGAAAAGAAATGGTGAAGTGGAAAAACCCAACTTTAAAAAAGATTCTGGCTAACTTTTAGGAGTAATTTTTTGATGAAAAATATAAATTACTGATTCTCAGGTAATCAGAGAGAACTAGACATTGACTTTTTTCAACTTTGAGTCCGGAGAACAGCCACTGTGTGCGTAAAATGCAAGAGGTTAGGTCTGTATCTTGCCCACCTCTCCCAGCTCCCAGTACATACGAGAGCAACACTGAGGTTAGCTCCGGGCAGAGCATATACCACCTCTGCATGGTCCGCAATTTTGATGCCACAGATGCAGACCGTCATTACAAGCTTGAGAACAGGGGCACCTACAAGTATCTCAACTGCATGTGGGGCAATGAGAGCTCGGCAGCCAGGTGGCAAATGGTGAGGGTTTCAGACTCGGCACTGCTTGAGAAAGAATTTGATGAGTGGGTCCGGGAGGTGGGGCGAAGCAATAGGCGGATGCCAAGCCGGAGAGAAGTGGTGGAGAAGGCGGCCATAGAGAAGATCAACGGTGAAGTAGATGTTGCAGGAGAAGAAGTCAGCGTCATTCAGGCCCTCCAACATGGTTGCTGAGAAAGACAGGCTGGGGAAGGAGATAGAGGTGGCAGAGAGCCGTCGGGATGAGGTGACAAGAATCCGTATCAAGCTATATGAGCTGGACGCGACATCTAGGCAGGTGAAAATAAAAGATTCCAAAGCAGTGAGGCTAGCGGAGATGAACAAGAGAAACAGGGTGAAAAATTTCAAAAATGCTTCGGAGATGAAGCTAGTGAACACAAGCCTTAAAGCGGGCAAGGCATGGTTGGGATAATGTCCAACACAGTAGTTCTTTTGTTCATAGGAACTCTCATGCAGCAATTAAATTTGCTTTCAAATGTACAAGAAGAAAAGGATTGATGTGTAGCACTTGGCTAGCAAATGAACCTAAGTCTTCAGGTAATCCTGCTGCATGTGTCCCCTTAGCCAGGCCAAATCTACTTTCCAATCACCCTCAACAGTAGCCTGCTACATAACCTATTCATATCCAAAAAAAGCAACCCATATTGCTGCATTTTTTATCCCAATGGTTCATAATAGGAATGCAGTGTGGGGCCTTATTTGTAATTGTGATAGGTTTAACATTTAATAAAAGCTACAGTTTTAAAATGCCCATATATGGGGAAATTTTTGCATTTTTTTTAAAGAAAGGACTCTTTACCGACGGTTTAAAACTGAGTGTTTGGTTCCACTTGCAGGTTACTTGGTTAGAAACAGATCTTTTTACTATTGGCTTGGGTTTCCTCACGCTCTCGATGGGGTTGACCTTGACATTTGAAGATTTCGGACGATGCATGCGAAACCCATGGACAGTAAGATACCAAACACCACAACTTTATGGCTCTTGAGGCGTTGCCTCTAGCCTTTTAACATTTGGTTTATCAGTTAAAAGGTTTCCTTTTCATTTTGTCTATTTTGCAACTCACCCATTCATTTTTTTTTTTACAGGTAGGTGTAGGATTTCTTGCTCAGTACATAATCAAGCCAATTTTAAGCTTCATTATTGCAATGGTATGGCTTTACCTGCTTATTGTAGCAAGTTATTTGTTAGGGGTCTCAATTGGCCGGGCTTGAGCACAGCCCAACCTGCTATGGGCCGGGTATGGGCTTCATTTTTACGCCCATTTAATAATTGGGCTGTGCTGGGATAGCCCCCATATATAACGGGCTAGGCTTGGTCATATAGGCTCAAGCCCATCAGACTGTTATACTATAGGACTATTTTGGCCCGGCCCGACCCGAATGAAAATACACATGTATGTATTTTTCTACACCCGGTTCTTTTATATAGTAGTTAATATTCGTGAAATTACTACATTACCCTAGTTTTAATAAGTTTTTTTTGGGATTAGTTAGCTTCAACCTCGGGGTTGCATTATTGTCAACCTTCCATTCAGCTACAGGCCAACCCCCTTTATGAATTTTTTTGGTTTATATGTTCTAACTTTTGGTTTGTAGGCAGATCATAGATACATTTTCAGACAGTGTAATGCCTGTTTGTTTGACGAAAAGTGAGATTATTGCTGGAAGTGTGGATGGAACTATTCGTACTTTTGACGTTCGTGTTGGTAGGTATGTAGCATTTTAGTATTGGGGGGTAGCAAGTCATTTATATATATATATATATATATATATATATATATATGAGACCCTAGGTTAGTGACCTAGGGTTGAACCTTATGCTAGTGCCATTTGGGTGCCAAGTGGCACCTAATCTGAAGATCAGGTGCCGAGGCAACATAGACAAGGTCAATCACATCCATCCCC
Organism: Chloranthus sessilifolius; assembly: GCA_021018995.1. NCBI lineage: Eukaryota > Viridiplantae > Streptophyta > Magnoliopsida > Chloranthales > Chloranthaceae > Chloranthus > Chloranthus sessilifolius. The sequence continues at coordinate 65,191,316 of CM037586.1, forward strand.
AAAAAGAAAAAATTGAAAACACATCTTATCCATCGTTCAAAAACGTGCTTAAAGTTGGAAAAAAGTTCAATGCACCAAGTATGTTTGGCGTTACTTAATATTTGACCACATTTTTAAAGGTGAAAAAAGTATTTTAAATATATTTTTTAAGATCACATGCCATGTGTCCAAGGATCCCAAAACGGGATTTTTTGGGGAACACATGCCACATGTCCAATAATTCAATTTAATGTTGGACCAATCAAAATCCAACCAATTTAATGTATGAAGTTGTAATTCGTAGAAGAATATAAAAATGTATTATTATGGTATATATATTTCAATTGAAATTAATTAAAAAAAGAGTCCTCCATTTTTTTTTACTTGAAATAATAATGAGGTGATGGGAATTTGATTACATAATGTGTTTTTTGTCAATCTTTGTTTGTTGGTGGAATAGTATTTTTTGAGTTGGAGGTTAACTCGGAAGTGGTAATTTTCAGGCTGCGATCCGTCTATTAGCCCATCCACTTGATTATTTCCCCATTAGAATTTAACAAACAGTGGACGGTTAGGAAATTAGTTAGACATAAAAAATATATATCTTTGATTTATACTTTATTACTTATACACATTTCATTTATGGGGGACTTTTTATAAAATCTACACCATGCTAGAAGGGGGGCAGACAAAAAAACTTGGGCTGCCGGTAATAAAGATAGGTAGTGATCGTTAAAAAATCTTTGCCGGTGGCCCAAGGCCACTGGCAAAAAAACTTGGGCTGCCGGTAATGAAGGTAGGTAGTGACCATTAAAAAAATTTAGACGGCGGCTTAGGGCCGCGGGCAAAAATACTTCGGTTGTCGGTAATAATATCCCTGACAAAGGGATTAGTGGCGGATAGGGAGCCGCCGGTGAAATTATTGCCAGTGGCTTTGGGCCGCCGGCAACAATAAAATTTTTTTTAGTGTGTATATACATACATATACATGTGCCTATTATCCGATGTTCTTTGATCACAAAATATCTTTCTTTATGCATCTATATATATCTGCCAATCATATCTATCCTTCATGTGTTCAGATTACAAGATCAGTAAAAGAGTATTGGCTTTGGATCATCCTTTGCATAAGGATTACAAAACCCAGATAATTTTTTTTTCTCTTCATTGTTAAAGTAATAAGGACTATAACTGTTTTGCTAAGAACTAATAAGTTGAGATGAAAGTTTGAATAGCCTTTGTTTATAATATTCATGTTTTGTGTTGCCTTTCATATGCTTAATATTACAGATCATGGGAGGATTAAATATTGTTAGGAAGAGGGCTCATAATATAATGAAAGAAGTAGCAGTGAATCTGGCTGGACCATGTTTGTTGACCCCTCGATGCATAGTGCCAATATTGTTGTTGAAGATGGAAGTGTTTGCTTGCTCAAATTGGCTGCATATTTCCGAAGTTGTTTACCAAGTTTAATAGCTATAAAAAAGAATTAGTTTACATTTGTTCTGTAATATAATTTAGGAAAGTGTTGATTCTTTAACTGTCTGAATTTCTAAGGGACTGTAAATCACTAGATGTTTTTGTGAATTTACATTTCCCATTGCACCAACTGTAGGCAATATTGGCGCCACAGTTTCCTATTTTTAAGTTAATTTTGTTTTTGGCTTCTTATTTTTTATTCAGTTGAATGAATTATGCTTTTTTTCCCTTCTATGGTGATATGTGATTGATACAATAGTTATAAAAGGTTTTAATTACAAAAACAAAAAAGGAAGCTATGCATTTTTATTTTTTTTTAAATTTAAAAAAAAAACAACGGTCCATAACCGTTATTTTTAGAGTAAATTAACAACGGCTCAAAACTGTTGTGCTTCTGCAATGGATATATACTACTGACTTAGGTCGTGGTTTCGATAGAAAAATAACTATTTTTTTGTAAAAGACAACGGCTACAAACCGTTGTACCTTTGCAATGGACACATACCACTAATGTAGGTCATGGTTTTGGCAGAAAAATAACAACTCTTTTCTGCAAGGAACAACGGCTCACAACCATTGTACGTTTAAAACGGATATATACCACTGACATAGACCGTGGTTTAGGTAGAAAAATAACAACCCTTCTCTGTAAGGAACAATGGCTCAGAACCGTTGTAATTTTGCAACGGACATGGGCCATTGTTTATGAGGTAAATAAACAACGGTTATAGGCCATTGTTTAGCAAAACCATTGCTCTATAAACAACGGTCGTTACCACGGCTCAAAACTGTTGTTTAAGAAATTTACAATGATTTTGGGCCGTTATTTTTTTTCGATTTTCATGTAGTGTATGCACATAATCCTGCAAGATCCAAGGCTGTTGTAGCAAGTTTTGATAAGTAAGAGTTTGTCCCACAGGTAGTGATGATCTAAAACTCAAAGGTTGTATAGTAAATCTCCAGATCTGGCTACAAATCTGACAACTCTAAACCTACACTACAAAGCAAGGTAAAGAGAGGGTGTTTAGGTGTCATAAAACTAAACTGAACTAAAAACAGAAATAAAACTACAACTAAAGAAAGGGAATAAAGAAGAATGAAGATGGTATGGTAAAATAAAGTAAAAAGGTGGAGAAGTAAACAACTATGTTCATCACTATAACTCAGATGAAGATGTTGGATCTGCAGTTATCCTTCACTTGGCTACATGCACAAGTGCAGGGCAGAAGAATCCAACCTAATCCAGAGGCATGTGTTAAGCAGTGAAAAATACCATTTTTCACCTCCTAACTTGACCTTTGGAAGACCCATGAGGTATTTAATAATGTGTTTTAAGTATGTTTTGTAAATAAGCAATAAATTGCAGCCTTAGCACAGACAGCCAACAAAAAGGGTCAAATAAGCAATCTACAGCCTCAACCTATGCTCAAACTCCAACAATCCACAAAGCCTTAGAAACTCATTGAAGGCCATGAACCCAACTGGGTGCACCTGAGACCAAGTACAATGCCAAGGGATGAAGATTGAATTCACCCAGAGGTGACGGAGGGCGAGACAGATGAAAGACAGCACATTAGAAGTACGTGCCAGTTAGGAATGCATAGAAATCAAGCTGTCAAGGGGTTCTCTTAAGCGACCGAGAGGATCTGGTGCCTAAATGAAAAGATATCAAGAGGATCGACTTACATGTCGAGCGAATCGATTTACATGTCGAGAGGTTCAACTGAGCCCATCGTGCAGTGCACTCAATCCTATCCATAACTGCTAGGTGCAGTCCTCGAGAGGATGAAAAGAAGCTGTCGACAAGATCTGTGATAACCAATCGATGAGTCGACAGGATCTGTGACAACCAATCGACGAGTCGATCAGAACCTGTCGAGGAGATGAATGAGATGATCGCCAATCCTATCGACAAGCACCATCAATCCTCTCAATAGGTCTACAAACCTGTCGATTTGCATGTAAAGCCAAATAGAACCTGTCTAGAGGATCCCTTAACCTCTCGACACTCGATTTGGGGAGCTTCTCAGTTCTATCTTCAGCAGTTGTCCATGCCAGAAGCTTATGCACGTCTTCTAAAGCATGTCAGTGACCCCTGGGGGTATTTTTGGCACACAATGGGCCACGCACGGAAACCCTAACGTTATCACATGTACTTATCAGATGAGAACCAATGAGAGAAGAGCTTCTAGAAGAGAAATTGGCCATATCAGCAGAACAGAATTATTCCCTTGTGTTCTGATTGGCTAAAGCAGATCTGAGGATAAAGGAGGAGAGTATAAACGCTTGGAGAAAATGCAAAAGAAACGATCCAGAAATTGAGAAAACCAGAGCTTAGGGTGAGATCCATTTTTCCAAAATTCTCCCTTCTTCTTCCTACTTTTCTCCTTCTCTCTTTAGCCAATCATGAGTTGCTAAACTCTTCTCAGTAGTTAGGGTGAGTTTTTAAGCTGTAAATTGAGAGATTCAAAGAAATTGTAAGGAACTATAAGATGCACAGATTACAGATCTGAGCACAATTGTGTTGTAATTTTGTAATATAATTATAGATTTTAAAGGTGATTTTGATCTATATTTCACTTTTTTGTATTTGTTTTCCCTGGGTTGGATATTTTTGTAGATGTTAGCCTATGAGAGTCTCATATCCTAGCATCTATAGCATCTGTAATGGTTTTCCTATTTTACTTAAGATCTTTGAAGTGGAATAATCTCTTGGATGGTCTGTGACCATTAAAGTGGACAAATCATAGCCTTAGGATTGCTTCAATTCTCTATTTGAGATTAGATTCTTATACCTCACCTCTGCTAGGGTAACCTGGGAAGCTGGGAGCCAGAAAATAGGATTGTAGCAAATCAGATCTTAGCATTGTCATTGATTCCTTTGGTTTTTAGTGAGAGACCAATACCCCTAGCTGTTGTTCTCATCCTTTGATTTTTTCATCTCTTCTATATCTCCCCTTATTTCTGTGTTGGAATAGATCTGGATCAGTAGCACTTAATTCTGTAGTTTGTAGTTAAAGTGACAAAACCCCAAAACCTCTCCTCTTTCTTAGATTAGAATAGAGTGTCAGATCCACTCTGGATCTGGAGAATTACTGAAAGTTAGACCACATTTCCCTGTAGACATACCCTTTTTAAAACTTGCTGCAATAGCCCTGAATACTTGCAGGTTTGTGAGGCTATTTGCCTTGGTGTGTGTGCAATCCATAGATTCTATAATTGTTTGATTTTAAACCCTTTTTTGAGCACAAGGTAAACGGCCCAACAGCATGAACTAATCTTAGGGGTATATTCTGTCCACTTTAATGGTCACAACATATCCCAGGGATTTCATCCAAGCAAGAGGTTAGAGCCGAAATAAGAAAACCATTACAGACACTATGTTTGCAAGGCTACAAGCTCATGCATCCACAAGAGCAAACAGTCCATGAAGATTTGGTGAAAACCACAAGAAATCACAGAGTGAATGGGGATTTAGAATCAGCTGGTCATTACTACAAAAGGGCCTGTAATGACCTAGCTCTCAAGTCTACAATCTGTGCAATATTTTAAACCTATTCATTGAAAATGAAGTTGTAAAATAGAGGAGAAGTTGGGTCTGCAACAGTCTCTGACTTGACTATAAGCACAAGTACACAGAAAAGGAATCTTGCTCAGCCCTGTGATTTAAGCCAATCTTAGGGTTATATTCTGTCCACTTAAATGGTCACAGAATACCCCATAGAGGTGATTCAAAGGGACTGAGTTAGAATAGGAAAACTACTGTAGCCACTATGTGTGCATGGCTACAAGCACATGCATCCATAGGTGCATAAAATCCATATAGATCTAGTTGAAAAACACAAGAAAATTATAGATTTAACGAAGCTTTAAAAGTGGCATTGCATTGAATATAAAAGACTTACAATGATTTTCCCTCAAGGCAGCAGTCTCTGCAAACTCCCAAAACTGCTCAATAAGTTTTTATAAAACCCAATTACAGCTCACTATATACCTATCTGCTATAAAGAATATTAACCCAACATTGCTGCTGAGCTAAGGAAGAAGAAAGGAGAATGTAAAAAAGGAAATAAAACCCTAAAATATAAACCTTAAAAGTGAGCTCAGGCTAATCCTGACTCCTTTCCCAAGACAGCTTATAGTTGTATTTATACAATCAATAAACCTATATTTTGCATTGGCCAATCAGAAATAAAAATATTTGGAGCTGGTGTTGTGGCTCATTTGTGGCCAAGTAATGCCTTGGTATGTGTGGGACAGCTCAGCACCTTGGGATGTGTGCCCGAGGTGCTATGGAATCCCACAAATGCCCCTAGTGTTTAAATATGGCTATTAGAGCCCGTGCCTCGAGTAGACATGCTTATGAATTATGTATCTCGAGAGGTTCTTGAGTAGATGGAATGCTTTAGATAATTAATCTCGAGCAGTTCTCAAGTGGTTGGATTGCTTCATTTAGCTTTAGGTTTTCAACTTGAGTGGCTCTCGACAGGCTGAATTACAACATTTGCACTGCTCGAGCAGTTGCTCGAGAGGCTCTCCACAGGTTAAAATAGCACTTTAAGTGCTCGAGTGGCTTGATGCTTCAGGTTTTTAGATCACCAAGCTCTCGAGGGGTTGAAACAGCAACTCAAGAGGTTAGATTTCAGTGTATTAAAGCTGCTCGAGTGCTGCTTGCTTCAGAAATGCAGCTGCTCAATTGGTTTAATGTCTTCAACACTGAACTACTCGCCAACCATATTGAACTACTCGACAGCTCCAATGCATCAACTCGACAGGTTAGTTTTAGCTTCTTGACAGCTTGCAGCACTTCAGCCAGCAACTCGTTAGGTTAGTTTCAGCTACTCAACAACTTGATTTCAGCAATGAACTACTCGATTTGATGCTTGGCTTCAACCACACAGCTCGAGAGGATGGTTGAGTGTATGCTTGGAAGATGCAGCTGCTCGAGTGCTTCAAGGCAGTAGCTATGCAGTTGCTTTCAGCTTGGCTTGCTTCAATGCATTGCAGCTGCTCTTTGCTGTAATTCTAATGTGCTCGAGATGCATGTAAGTGCAGTGCTGTAGCTATTGTGCTCCACTTAAACTACTGTATTGCTGCTCATATAAAATGCTTGACCTGCTGGTTTGCTACTTGGCTTGTATAGATCTGCTTGAATGGTGCAGTGCAGCAACTTTCAATTGTAGCTCGACAAGTGGAGTGCAACAGCTGATGTTCTCAAGATGTTGAAGCTGAAGCTATATTGTTCTCCATAGTTGTCCTATAAGCTTGGGCTTCACTTCTCTCTCTCAGCTAGACATTGAGGACCCCGAGGCATGCTAAACTGCCCCAATGGTGTGATCCACCATGGTGCTTTCACTATAAATCCATCAGTTCCACAGCTTGGCACAAAATTCTTTCTTCTTGGCTCTAAAATGTTGGATTGCTGCACTAAGCTGCAGTTTATTGTCATCTACAAAAACACACTTAAAAACTTATTATTAACCCGCTCAAAGGTCCATTAAAGGTCAAGTTAAGAGGTGGAAAGTCGTATATTTCAATGATCAACAAGAGCGAGCTCGTGGGTTTCGATCGACTCGGGATTGTTCGTCTCTCCTCTTTCATTGAAGTTCCCTTCTTTTGGGATCTTATCCATGTGTTGGTTTCTCATTCGGATGCGAGAACCCATGTCTTCCGCTTTGGGACCTGTGAGTTGAATCCAACACTTGAAGAACTCTATGTTTTGTCGGGTTTAAAGCTACATCGCGATCTCGCTAAGGTGGTACCAAAACCTGGTTATGCCAAGACTGTCCACACAACTTTGAGCTTGAAGAAAAGTGATTAAGAGAAGAGCTTTGCAGGTGGGCCCACCAAGTGTTCGGTGAAATTTCTGAGAGAACTTTTTGGCAATGAAAGTTTACAAAATTTGCTGATCAGAAATATTCATAACGTGAACATTTTTTCCCTTTTCCTTCTCTCGGAGGTCTTCTTTTACACAGGGGGAGAGAGTTTCTCTCTTGCACTCTACGACGTACTGGCATAGCTTGAATGGGGTCGCTTTGTGATGCACTTTATGCTGGCCAAGCTCTATCGTGGTCTCGATGAATTTGCCTCATGCAAGGTGGAGTGCTTCAGGGGATGCCTCGCTCTTCTTCAGGTCTAGTTTGCGGAGCATCTTGCTATTTTGGGATTCGTGCCCCACTTCTATGTGGTTCGAGGAGAGATAGCTCATTACTTTTTAGGTCGATGCTCCAAGTTGCCTCAAGGGAATTGACGCGAGATACATCTTTGGATGACAGAGGTTGAGTTGTCATGGAGGCATCCATGGCTTGGCGATACCTTCTTGATAGTTCAATCTAGAGATTATGAGGGTATCACTCTTCTCGGCTTGACTGGTAGTACCCATTATTTCTCTTCTTGAGTTTTGCACCAATTTGGCTATACTCAGCATGTGCCTTGTGCGGCGAGACCTCCCGTGTGTGGGTTGATTTTCTCTCGGGGGTCTTTTACAGACTTGGATAGGATAGCTGCTCTTTGGGAAATGCATCAGTTGACGCATATGTGCTATCTGGAGCAAGGGGTTTTCCTTTTGACTTCTCCAGAGTATGAGGCTTGGCTACTATCTGAGAGACCTTCTGCTCATCCATTGGATCAGGTAGAGAGCAACAATTTAGAGGGACCTTGGCTGAGGAAAGAGTTGGCGCTTCAAACCCGGATTGAGTTGCTGGTAGATGAGAAGCGGTTCCTGCATGAGCGTTTAGAGAAAGAGCATGATAGAACTGAGGTTGCCGAAACAAGAGCCGAAGTTGCAGAGTGCGAGGTCCTTCGCTTGGAAGGGGCTCTGACTGATGCCCTTAGCGCTATGGTGCTTCCCAGAAGCGATATAGGGGCCTCCATGGTCGGTGGATGATTGACCGAAATGCTCGCGAGGATACTTTGCGTGCACAGACCCATTTCCTGAAGCGCGAGTTGGGTTGTTGACCTGGTCCTGCACTTACTTTTAGCACAGATCAAACACCATTGGAAGGGGCATAAGAACCCCTGATAGATATCTTTTTGGTATAACTATATTTTTGATGTTTTTGTTTCTTTTTCAAATTTGTACAAGGGGAAATAGGGTGTCAAACCGATTATCTTTTTGAGATGTGGTGCAAGCAAACATGGACATGAAAATGGAAAAAAGGAAATTTTTTATCTTATATAAGTATCATCTTCTTCGCTTCTCTATTTTTTTTATGCATTTGTTGCTTCTCCTTTCAAACTTGTAAAGGGAGAAATGGGGTGTCACACTAATTATCTTTTTGAGATGTGGTGTAAGCAAAATATGGACATGAAAATAGGAAAGGGAAATTTATTATCTTACATAAGTATCATCTTCTTCTTTTTTTGATGTCTCAATAATGAGTCGAGGTGACGGGTTCCATTTTGAGCATAATCGAACCCCTTCATGTGGTTGGACCTGAGTGAGGTTCATAGTCTATACCAAGGTCGGAGCATCCATCCCTTTGGATTAAATTAAACTTTTATCCTTACCTCGGACCATGTATTTGACGGTGTGGTTCAAAGATCTATCTAATCAAGACCTGATTGGAACTAACATGAGTGGCCAGGTTGGCAACCAGATAACCCGGAAATGTAACCAAGGGAGTAACTAAATGATTTTTCTTTCTTCTTTTTTTTTTCTTTTTCTTTTAACCTTTTTACTCACAACACCCAAGATGGGTTTTCTCCATGCCCATTATCGCCCTCTTTTTAACCGTTAGCGCCCTTTCGAATTTCCACTACGTCCGTGGGTATGCACTTTTATCCCATGTGCCTTTTTAAGTTTTCACTTGGTCCATACAAGCTCGCTCTTTTTTCCCACAGCGCCCTTTCAGGTTTGCACCACGTCCATCTTGGTTTGCGCTTGTATATTTTCCATTTCATTTTCTTTTTCAAACTCAAAGATCACAACATGGACGTTGATTCTATCATAGCTGGCTGGATGGAATTCCTTTTGTTATCTCTCAGCTTGGCTTGTGCTGACTCGATAGATACTGTGACTGCTTGTAGACCTTAAAGAGGGCTTTATTCAGGGATGTATCATGGCCATGGGTTAGAAGGGATAAGTTAGGAATTTTGAAAGTATTCTCGGGTAAAAAGGTTTCCTTGATTGGGTTTCAGCTGCCGTAATACACTTCTTCCTTGGGGGATTTTTACTGTACATGCCCCATGATTTTTCTATCTCTTTTCTTTTCTAATTTTTTTGTTCTTTTTACTTTTTTCAGACATCCTCTTTTTAGGATTTTGCTTTTCTGAATTTTTTTTATTTTGATGGTAACTCCTTTTTTTTTGTTTGGTATATACACTTTTTCTTTCTTCTTTTCTGGGGAGGAGTTTATGAAAGAAAGGCTAATGCTCAACGGGCATAGCAAAGGGTATGAGCATTCAGGGATACTTTTTTGCTACTTGGCTTTGAAATGATGGCCTATTTTATGGAGTCCTTAAGCAGCCACGTATCCATCTTATAAATACTTACCTTGCCATAGGGGACTAGGAGTAGAAACGTTGTACATATCCAACATTGATGAGCTCAGGAAAATGATCCCCATCCATGATAGCAAGATGAAGTGTGTATCCGGGGAGCTCATCTCTGACGATGTAGGGTCCTTCCTAGTTGGGCTTGAATTTCCCTCTCGAATTAGCATAGAGAGACAGGAAGATTTCTTGAGCTCCATGGGATTCTTCCTTGGTAGACCTGGGTATGACAGAAGGCTAGGAGCCTTTTCTCATCGAGGAGGTTCAGTTGTTCAAAATGGGATCTCTCTCTCTTGGCTTCTGGTAGATCGGTTTTGATGAGGATACAGAGGGAGGGTACTTCGACCTCAACTGGTAGCACGGCCTCGGTTCCATACATAGAGGAAAATGGTGTTGTCCCTGTAGTAGTATGGACTGACATTCGGTAGGCCCATAGTGAAAATGGTAACTTTTCACTCCAATCTCGGTATGTGACAACCATTTTCTCAAAGATTCAGACAATTGTTTTGTTAGCCGCTTCTATGGCTCCATTGGTTTAAGGCCAATATGGTGATGAGCAATGGTGTTTGATCTTGTATTGCTCGCATAAGGCTCTAATATGCTTATTCACAAAGTTGGTGCTGTTGTCTATGATGATATCCTTAGGCATACTGAATCGACAAAAAATATTGTTTTTGATAAACTTCTCAACATAACTGGTTGTGATGTTCGTATAGGATGTTGGCTCTACCCATTTGCTAGAGTGTTCAATGGCGACGAGAATGAACTTATGCCCGTTAGAAGCTTTTGGATTGACCTTTTTGATGATGTCGAGGCCACATCTGTCAAATGGCCATGGAGTGGTCATACTGTGTAGATCTATGGCAGGAGCATGTATCAGACTTGGGTATTGTTGGCATTTGTAGCACTTTTGAAGGTGCTTGCAACAGCCAGCCTCCATGGTGGTCCAAAAATACCCTTGTCGTAGGATCTTTTTGGCGAGCATGTGTCTATTGATGTGGGCCCTACATACTCCCTCGTGGATCTCTTTCATGATGTTGGCTGCGTTACTTTCAGTTAGACATTTGGGCAGGATATTATTATATGATCATTTATAGAGGCACTCACCATAGATGACATAGTTTGCCGCTAATCGTTGGATGGTCCACCAGTCCATCTTAGACATGCATTTAGGGAAAGCTCGAGTTTCGAGAAAATTCTTGATATCTAGGATCCATAGAGGCTCATCATCTGTCTTTGTTGATCCCTAGATCTGGAGACAGAAAGCAGGCTCCTTTCTTTGTCCGATCATGATCGATTTCATCTCGACACTATAGGGAATTTCGACCATTGATGCCAAAGTCGCTAGTGCGTCGGCAAATTAATTTTTTGTGGGACATAGGAGAAGGTAATGCCGTCGAAGCATGCTATTAGATCTTCAAGGTGTTCATGGTACATGATTAGTTTTTCATCTTTCGTCTTTCAGTCTCCGTTTGTCTGGCATATGATTAGTTGTGAGTCGCCAAACACCCTAAGATGAGTTACATTCAGGTCAAGTGTTGCTTGTAAACCGACTACGCAGGCTTCATACTCAGTCATGTTGTTAGTACATGGGAAATTGAGCTTGATGGAGACTTTATCGCTTTATTTCAAAACCTTGCAAGTGCACAAGTTCGAATGTACTTGAGCGAGTACAAGGGTGTCGAATCACAGGGACTAGTTATTTATCTAAGCTAAAGCCTTATTTAGAAAGGGGATTTTCTAAAAGTAATTTTCTAATTATTTTATCTAGAAAAGCAAGAAAACAAATTTGGAAAATATTAAGAGACAAGCCCGGGATCTCTCTTGGATCTCAAACTCGAAAATAACAAACCCCTATCTGTCTCCTATTTTAAATCTCAGGTATCCCCCCACTCTTGGCTACAAGCTCTAGGGCTTTGTATAAGAATTAGACAAATCTAATCATGAGTTAGACTAATCTAAACATCAAAGCATTATTGCACAAACCAACTAAAACTAACCTACAGGGCTTAGTTTGTCAGTGAATATTCTATCTAGGCTAACCCCAATCCCTACAAGGCCATTGATATTAATCTGAACATAATTAAACCTTTACAATTGCTTGTTCTCGATGACTCTTAGAACCTCAAACATGTAATCAAACCATTAAAATGGAATTCATAAATAAAGAAAGAAATAGAAATAAAGTTATTTACTTATCTTTGATCGCACAAGATATCCCAAGCTTCTGGTTGTTTTAACCACACGTCGTTTCTATGGTCTTCATCATCCCTGAATCGATCATAGAATGATGATTGAAAATTCCTCAATCTCACAAACTATCACAGATCTGAAATCTAGAACTAAACTATGAGCAAAAAGTCTTATGGCTGATGCTCTCTTATTCCGAACCTAGGGTCCTTATTTATAGATGTATAAGGCCCTAGAACATCGATTTCTACTAGTAAACAAACCCTAAAACAAATCATATATAAACTAGGAAGGTAGAAGATCGTGGAGTCTTGATTTTAAGAAGAAATCCAATTATTCTCTCCTAAAAATCAGCAAGAATACCCGTCCTCGCCCCTGAAAATCAGCCAAAATCCCATTTGTGATTGGTCCAAAAATGATTTGGACCGGTCTCAAAATGAAAATCTGAAGCCTTCTTCTACTATTGGGTTTGGACTGGTTGAAATGGACATTTTGACCGGTCCAAAATCTCAATCCTGAAGTTGCTCTGCGTTGGAACGTTCAAAATTCGCATTCTGAACTAGTTTGGACCGGACCCAAGTCATTCTCGACCGGTCTCAAGTCATTCTCGACCGGTCTAGAAAATCTTGCACTTTTATGCGTTTTTATGTGAACTTCAGTAGGCCATAACTTTTGATCTACAGCTCGGATTCAGGTGAATTTTGGCTCGTTGGAATGATGGGAAAGTATTCTTTCCAATGGTATAAGGATCGGCTCTAGTAGATCTATTTGTAAATATGGGCACTCTTCTTTCTCTCTGCTATTGTGGTAAGTTCTTGTCATAGCCTCAATACTCCCTTAACTTTGCTCTTTTAACCACATTTGCACTTTTAGGCCTTTAAAACCTATTATATTTAATCTTACGTTAAAATAAAATATTAGTAATTAGATGAGGCCTAGCAATGTTAAGATTTGGGCCTAAATTATGCGACTTTTAAGGCCGATCATACCCCTAAACCTCAACATTACTAGTCCTCGAGCAAAGGCATTCTTCAAATCCTTCCCAAAAGCAAACTAATCTAATATTGTACAAGCTAATCTTTGAAAATAAAAGCCACTTTCATAGGGATCATGATTGCATTTAGCATATGAAACAAGCCTTTAAACCCCTAGGTGATCCCTAGTGGAGGAGATGTGTCTCCTAAGGGTTTTCAGGGAAGACGACCACAAACTTCCAAAACTATTTTCAAATCATCGGTAAATTGAGTTTTCAAAACTGGCTTTCATAATGTATATATTTTTTAAAACAAAAACCAGTTATTGCTTTAACATGTGAACTCTCATTTTCAAATACTAATGCTATATTAAGCCTAATGTTGCCTATTCCAATTAAACCAATGCTGCGATCCTTGGATAAATCATTCATTCATGCCTAGAGTGTCATGTGTGCATATACCAATGCTAAAGTCCTCCTATCTCGAGATTAATCCAAATAGAGAATCATCGAATCTTAAGTCTCGACTCAATCCTCACCTTAGGTATACAATCAAAACATAATTGCTCCGATGAATGGTTCATTTTTCACACACATGTAAGAGAGAGTTATAATACAAACAAAAATATCTCACATGATATAAGAAACACGGTGCATCGAAGAATTAAAAAGAGAAATCTCATAATGAAAGATGTTTGCATCCTAGGCATGTCATACCAAGCACTATAGACAGTGCGCTATCACTCTCCACAAGGTATTTACCACTCAAGATTGGATTAAGAAGGTCTTTTTCAAGGTTGTAACAGGGCTCGGGTAAAGGTTAAGAAAGAAAGGAAAGTTGGGCTCAAATTTCTCTGAGAAACCAGAAAAGAAACACATTTGATTTTTACTTTTTCACTCTTTCGTTTTCGGATTTTTCAGAATTTCTCTTTTTCTTTTCTCAACATTTTTCCTCTTTCTACTCCTTTTCTTTTGACATCACCTCAATTTTTTTTTCTTTTTCTTTTTCTACTTTTTTCTTTTTCTTTTCTTTCTTTTTTTTCTTTCCCTTTTCCATATTTTTTTGCCATATGTTCCCAGTAGACCCCACTATCATGCCTCTCCACTTACTCTCATCCCATTTAGTCTCATCCCTAGTTCCCAATTGCTCAGAGATTGAAGGGTAAAGCTTAAATTTTCATAAATTGTGTCGGGGTGTGGTTAACATTGCTTATCAAGAAATATATGAAGGCAAAATTTTCATTAAGGTTCAAAATGGGTGCTAAAAGGTAATTTTGTATGAGGTGGGGCACTTTAGGCACAAAGGATGACCTTCGATCATTTCCTTTCAAGGTGGTAAGGATGCCTATTTGTTTTAAGTTAAAGTGCAATGCGTTATAGTATGAAGATATAAAGCGTGCAAAGTAAACAAACCAAGTGAAGCATATGAGATTAAACATGTAAGCACGAATTCAAAGATACTCCGAATTTATTTTATCACTCATAAAAAACGAGGAACAATTCTAAAGCTCACTGGGTTTAGTTTTCTAGGATCTTAAGATTCAAAATTCAAATTAATCCTTTGATTTTCGGACTTAAGCATGGTAGAAGTGTAAAATTTTTTCTAAGCATGAAATTCAGACTAACCTTTAAATGTTCACATTGGAATTAATCATCCTAAGCAACAACAGTCCTATCATGGTATTAATATTTTAAAATTAGAGCTCACATGCATAAACAAATACAATTTCAGAACTACTTGAAAATATAGCACATGATGGTTCAAAACTTATGGAAAAATGTGGATTTGAGGGTGTACTAAACAGTGGTCAAGTATAAGATGCGACAAAATAAAACATGAACCACTTCAATAAGCATAAACACCCCCAAACCTAAATGGAGCAATGCCCTTATTGTACAAAACCATAAGCATTGAAAACAGCAAGAGGGCAAACCAATATAGTCCACGCACTCATGATGTCAATGCCAAAACTAAAAACAAAGAATCTAAACTAACACACCCACATAGCAAAAGAAAAAATAAATGGCGCGAAATTACCCTTAAAGAGTGAAAATCGTTGATTGCGGCCACTAGTTGTGAATTGTCGATCCTTCCCGTTAAATATATAGGCGTGGAGTGACAGAATGCAAAATGATGATCGACACGGAGTGGTAGAAGATGAGGCAGTGGTGTAAATGTACATGTGAATGAAGGTGTGTGTGGAGTGGAAGGTGAAATGGCATGCAAAGGAATAAAATAAGTTCAAAGGGATTTCACACGGAAGCTCAAGGAAGAAGAAGCCGTGAGGATTAGGGTTTGGACCTGTCGAAAATAGGATTTCGATCGGTCCTAGGGCTTTATATAGCCCTTGATACCCTAAAACTCGACCGGTCGAAACCATTTCAATCGGTTGAAATTATAAGAGACCAGTCTCTCTTTATTTTCCTGAAGCCTTATGAATTTTGAGCGATCGAATATGGTATTTTGACCGGTTCATTTAGGCTTTGTTCTCCTCCTTTGTTTCCCACTCTGCTGGACTATCTTGACTGGTTGAAAATGCAATTTCGATCGGTCGACTTCACATACGACCAATCGAAATCTTTTGTAATTCTTTCATCCTGAGCAATTCGAATGGTCAAAATCAATTTCGACTAGTCAAAATCTGATAGAGAACTTAGTTCTCTGGCCGATTTCACACAAACTTATGTAAAAAAAAATTCTTTTTATATTTTTAACTTTTTAACTTTATTTTACAATCTTACTACCTGCACACACACAAACACCAAAAAACAAAAATCCTAAATTAATAATGTACAAGTGCTTGGGTTGCCTCCCAAGAAGTGCTAAGTTTTAGTTTTGTGGTCTTCAGTCGGACCACCCTCAAGCTTCGATAGGAAAAAGAAAGGGCCATTCATCTAACAGGAATTGGATGCCCTCTTTATCACCTAAGGGCTTGAGGCATTTGGTGGGTGAACTCTCATCCACCCAATAAACCATGACATATTTGGATTCAATGTGTGTTGGGAATTTAAGAGCACTAAATAAGTCATTATTAAAACAAATCGACATGAGGGTTTTTCAAAGCATTGTAAAAATGGATCGCTAGGCACATAAGGTGGTGCAAATGTAATGCTTGGCTCCTCGGTCGATGTAAAATAAGAAAAAGTTCTAATGTAATTGTTAGTTTGGTATTAGAGGAGTAACACAAACTGGTTGGCCATCTTTCGGTGTTTCAATCTTTTGTGGGCCAACCATCTTTCCTTGAAAGCTTCCTCATGCCCACCCTAAAAGGTCATGGTCTCTTCCTCAAGTTCAGGGGCAGGGGTAAATCCTCCTCTCAACTCCTGTTCCTGCGGAATGCTTATAGATTGACTAGGTAAGGAATCTTCCTCCCTAGCAATGGCAGTGTCCATCTACCCCAATTGGTATTTATTTCTCGTAAGAGACATGATCTGAGAGTGGATTCTTTCAAGAAAGTCTGGATTGGTTCGGAGTTCTTCTAAAAAATCTAACCACTCTTCTTCAGTGCCAGATTCCAAACACCATAGGGATCATGAAACATGTGGGACAAACTGAGGTTGGTTTGAAAATTTTACCACAGAAGGTTGACCCCAATTTGGGACCCACCGATTAGGTCCATTCTCCCCAGACTCATCCCAATAGTGTTATGGAATCTCATAATCAAACCCACCAAATGATGGGAACATCGAATTTGCACGAAACTCCATATCACACAAACATAACTAAGACACAAAAATATAAAAACCTAAGTAGATCTTAAAACAAAGGCATGTACCTTGGCCTCTTGCGGACGTCCCCTTCATCTAATGGGTTTGATTATGAGATAATTAGACAAATTAGTAATATAGACTACCTAAAAGGCAATAGTTCAAATAAAACTGTAGTCCCTGACAACGGCACCAAAAACCTGATCGTTTTATTTCAAAACTTTGCAAGTGTACAAGTTTGAATGTACTTGAGCGAGTACAAGGGTGTCAAACCACAGGAACTAGTCGTTTATCTAAACTAAAGCCTTATTTAGAAAGGGGATTTTTTAAAAGTAATTTTCTAATTATTTTATCTAGAAAAGCATGAAAACAGATTTGAAAAATATTGAGAGACAAGCCTGGGATCTCTCTTGGATCTCAGACTCGTAAATAACAAACCCCTATCCTTCTCCTATTTTGAATCCCAGGTACCCCCCCACTCTAGGCTACAAGCTCTAGTGCTTTGTATAAGAATTAGACAAATCTAATCGCGAGCTAGACGAATCTAAACATCAAAGCATCATTGCACGAACCAACTAAAACTATCCTACAAGACCTAGTTCGTCAGTGAATATCCTATCTAAACTAACCCCAATCCCTACAAGGCCACTGAGATTAATCTAAATAGAATTAAACCTATACAATCGCTCTTTCTCGATGACTCTCAGAACCTCGAGCATGCAATCGTACCATTAAAATGAAATTCACAAATAAAGAAAAAAATAAAAATAAAGTTATTTACTTATCTTTGATCACACAAGAGATCCCAAGCTTCGGGTTGTTTTATCCATGCATCATTTCTATGGTCTTCATCATCACTGAATCGATCATAGAATGATGATTACAAAGCTCTTAATCTCACAAACTCTCACAGATCTGAAATCTAGACCTAAACTATGAGCAAAAAGCCTTACGACTGAAGCTCTCTTATTCCTAACCTAGGGTCCTTATATATAGATGTATAAGGCCCTAGAACATTGATTTCTACTAGGAAACAAACCCTAGAACAAATCTTATCTAAACTAGGAAGGTAGAAGATCATGGAGTCTTGATTTTAGGAAGAAATCTAATTATTCTCGCCTAAACATCTGCAAGAATACTCGTCCTTGCGCCTGAAAATCAGCCAAAATCCCATATGACCGGTCCAAAAATGATTTGGACTGGTCTCAAAATGCAATTATGAAGCCTTCTTCTACTGTTGGGTTTGGACTAGTCGAAATGAGCATTTTGACTAGTCCAAAATCTCATTCCTGAAGCTATTCTATGCGGGAACATTCCAAATTCGCGTTCTGAACTAGTTTGGACCGGTCACAAGTCATTCTCGACCGGTCTAGAAAATCCTGTACTTTTTTACGCTTTTGTGTGAACTTTAGTCGGCCATAATGTTTGATCTGCAACTTAGATTCAGGTGATTCTTAGGTTGTTGAAAAGCTAGGAAAGTCTTGTTTCCAATGGTATAAGGCTCAGCTCTAGCAGATCTATGTGTAAACTTTGGCACTCTTCTTTCTCTCTGCTATTCTGGTAGGATTCTTGTCATAGCCTCAATACTCCCTTAACTTTTCTCTTTTAACCACATTCGCACTTTTAGGCTTTCAAACCCTGTTATAATTAATCTTGCATTAAAATCAAAGATTAGTAATTAAATGAAGCCTAGCAATGCCAAGATTTGGGTATAAATTATGCAACTTTTAAGGCCGATCAAGACTGGTACTTGAAACCCTTTCGGCGAGATTAGAACAACGTCGTTTCCTTGACCCTCGACATTCGATGCGCCATCAAAGTGTATTACGTAGGACTCCTCTCTCTCTTCTATGTCATCCTCAGTCATGAACAAGATGCCTTCATCAGGAAATTCAGTCCTCAGCGGCTTGTAATCAGGAAAGGAATTCTCGGCAAGATGATTGATGAGTGTTTGCCCCTTGATTGATTTTCGGTGACATACATGATGTCAAATTCTGATAGGAAAAGCTGTCAACGTGTAGTCTACCTAGTGAGAGCCAACTTTTCAAACAAGTACTTCAACGGATCCATTCGTGCCAGAAGGAGAGCTGCCAGAGATAGCAAGTAGCGATGAAGTCTATGTGTAGCCCATACGAGAGCCAGGCATGCTATCTTCATATGAGAATAGCGTGTCTCATAGTTAGTGAATTTCTTGCTTAGATAGTAAATGGCTTCCTCTCTTCTTTCAATTTTGTCGTATTGCCCTAAGACACATCCCATCAAAAATTCTGTCATGGAGAGGTACATTAAGAGTGGTCTCTCGGGTATTGGTGGTACCAAAATTGAGGGGTTGAGAAGATAACCTTTGATTTTATTGAACGCGCCTTCATAATCCTCGTTCCATTCATTGGGTGAATCTTTTCTCAGTAATTTGAAGATCGGTGTGCAGATACAAGTCAACTGTGCAATAAACCGACTACTGTACTGTATTCTGCCCAAGAAGCCCCTAACTTCTTTCTCGATAGATGGTGGGGACATTTCTACGATGGCCTTTACTTTGATTGGGTCAGCCTCAATGGCCCTTTTACTAATAATGAAACCAAGTAGCTTTCCTGACATGGCATCGAAAGCACATTTTTCAGGATTTAGATGTAGCCTGTAATTCCCCAGTCTTTTAAACAGCTTTTGGAGGTAGCATGCCTGGCTCTTTGATATATCACCCCAGCATTTTTAATCTAAACGTCATGACTCGGTAGCAGAAGGTTTCCCATGGAGTGATGAATGATGTCTTTTCTCGATTTGCCTCTACCATTTTGATCTGATTGTAGCCAAAACACCCGTCCATGAATGAGAGCATTCCATGCCTAGCATTGTTATCGACTAGGATGTCAATGTGTGGCAAAGGGAAGTCATCTTTTGGGCTTGCTTTGTTAATATTTTTAAAATCGATGCACATGCTAACCTGCCCATCTTTCTTCAACACCGAGACAATGTTGGCCAACCACTGTGGTATTTAGAGACCATAAGAAATCCAGCATTGTATTGCTTGATGACCTCATCCTTTACTGTCGACATCCATTTTGGTTAGAGAAGCCTTAGCTTTTGCTTGATTGGCTTTACGTCGGGTTATAGTGAAAGCTCATACTCAACCAAATCAGTGTCCAAACCAGGCTTGTCTTTGTATGACCATGTGAAGACATCTTGGTATGACCGAAGGAAATCAATCATGCTTTTTCTTTCCTCGGGAGATAGTGACGTTCTGATTTTAGTGATTCTAGGAATCTCCTCGGCACCTAGATTGACATCTTTAGTTTCTTCAACGATCAAGGTCGGGCCATGCTCAAAATTGACATACTATTCAAGGAGATCATTGGGAAACTCCTCGATTAAGTCCTTGCCATCAAGAACCGTGACTCCTACCTCTTCCTGTATTTCTATAGGAAAGAGGTCGACTTCATGTCTGGTGGGTTATTCTATTAAGGCATCATTTTTCTTACTTTTTTTGAGAATTTTGAAAGATAATATTTTTGACATTTTTTATATTTTTTTATGGTTTTCCTTTTCTTCAGAGATGGACCCTTGGCATGGCGGGCCTCTATATACACATGGAATTGCCTGTTAAGGGCTAATCTCACTTTTTATAGGTTATTTTTTTAGGAAGTTGGTGTCGTATTTATGACCACTTGATGATTCTAGAGTAAGTGGTATTAATACCCAATTCCATACCTACGGTGCCGCACCTTTACCTGCTCTGATGGAGGAGGCTAATTGAAATGGTCTTTAGGTCAACCTCCATCATATTTATCATTGATTCGTCTGGGACTCGGTCATCAAACGTTAACAAGGGTTTGTGGTGGTTTATGCCTGAGGTTGGTATTGACGGGGGTACCTCCTCCTCAAAAATAGATATGGAGGCCAGTTCTATTTCCATATCGGGAGGGATGATTAGTGCGCTGGTTAGGTGGATAGTGGCTATCGGTTTGTGTGGGGTCAGCTGTGTTGCCCCATTCTGATCAATTTTTATAACCCTTGTGCTTACAATTATGAGGTCTTAGATGGGTTTCATCTTCGAGGTTTATCCCCCTAGATTTTGCTATGGCAGTGGTGCGAGCCTTCTCTTTGGCCTCCTGGACCTCCTCATCGGTAGGCTTGTAGCCTAAGCCGAATCTAATCTGTTGTCCACCCTTAGCCCTGACCAAGTCTTTTCTTCCTTGCAGGCGAGGACCTAAACCCTTTCCTTTCTGCTAGCCCCATTTCTGGAGCATGGCAATTGCTGTAGTCATTCCACCTCTTGTACTCGAGGAGACTCTTCCGAGGGGTTCAGGTGCCACTGCTGAGACATTATATTTAAAACTGTGAAGATCTGTGTCTTTGGCTAAGTGTGGCACATGAAATATCTTAAGGTTCTCGATGTTATGTGCAACCTTTTCTCCTTCCTCTTGTCCTTCTCTTAGAATGGTGATGACCTTCTGATCTGATACGAATCTGAGCTTTTGGTGCAAGGTTGAAGGTATTGCCCCGATTTCATGCAACCATGGACGTCCCAGCAGCAGATTGAAGGAGGATTTGATGTCCATAACATGGAACGGGATGGAGAAGGTCATTGGCCCAATGGTGAGCTCAAGATTGACTTCTCCTATTATTTCCCTCCATGTGTTATCGAACCCTCTTCCGCTTGTTCTGGCTGACCTGAACATGGAGGGATCAACCCCTATCTTAGTTATAGTTCTTAGGGGGCACACATTTATTGCCGATCCATTGTCTATTAGCACTAATGGGATCACCAAGTCTCATGATTCTACTATGATATTAAGGGGTTTGGAATGATTGTTTCCCTCATTCGAATGATCAACGTCTGAAAATGAGATGGCGTTAGGAGCCAATACCTGTCTGATTATCTGCCCTACCTCATCTAGGGTACTTTGCTAAATACATGTGCATCTTTCAATACTCTCATTAGAGCTTGGTAGTGGAGCAGAGATGTCATTAGTAGGTCCCAGACGGTGATGTGAGCCGACGTTCTTTTAAACTATGTTTCAAACGTGTATTCCCAGCTCATTTTTTCAATGGGGTGCACTATTGGGGATTCCTTTCTCTCTTCTAGTCGAGTGGGTACTGGTACCTCAGGTTGCTTAGAGATCCTCCTAGATTGTATAATAAAATCAATTGCCCCTCTCTGTTGCTGCCCGCATTGATGTCTGTCAGATTGTAATTGAGTGGGATTTGGTGGGGGTCATAGGTCCACCTTGGGATCCAAAACGAGTTCGACAAGGGTATCGGAGGCTCCTAGATTGGGGGTGCCGAATTACTGGATACGACATGGTTAACTTCTGCTAGAGGTGGATAGGTTGGAAGAGCGACAAAAGTGGGCCAAATGGGGTCTATGAGAATGGTGGATGACTGCATTGGTGGTGATGTGGCGGAGTGAAGCCAATGGTAGCTAATTGGCACCAGATGGGGTAATTGGGAAATATCGGGCATCAAGTAATTGGATGGGGTTGGTGTTGTATATGGTTGATATGGAGATAAGTGATCAATCATAGAATATACTATTTTATCACCCTAAACATAGTGATGCTAGGACTTAGTTTGCTACTAACAAGTTGATAATGTGCAGATATTAAAGAAAAACAGTAAAAGAGAGCCAGTGTTAATATTCATCAAAATGAACTCAAAAAACATTCAAAAGACAATTGAGCGTAAGAAGACAATTTACCACATACTGAAAGTTGAGAAATCATATTTTATGATTGAGCGTTAATACTGAAGCTACAAAGAAGAAGAAAATGAGAAATCGTAATTTACGATTCTTCAGAAAGTGACAAAAGAGTAAAAGGCGATACAAAAGAAAGCAATCGTTCATTATAAAGAATTGTCCAGTATAAAAGTATGGGAGCTTGATATTTATGATTTTCAAAAGAAAAAGAACAATCGTAATTTACGATTGTATGAATAGAAGCTTTCCCTTTACTGTTGCTGCTGATCATGTGAGAATTTCTATTGCCAAGAACATAATTAGAATAACTCTTTAATTAGAAGTTTGGCTAATCTCGGATTTAGGAGATTGATGAAGATAAACTCCTATGATCTCTGCTGCTGTTATCAAAGGAAAGAAATTCGGAACACATCAACCGTTGAAAGAAAGGAAGAATAAAATTAGAATTAGAGTTATATTAGGAATCTTTTATTTTAGTAGTTTCTTTTATTAGAACTAGAGCTCTTTAAAATGACTCCTTATGATCTATAAATCGGAAGGCTCGGCATAGGAATAATCATCGAAGAATTTCACAGCATCAATTGACAACTGAGGTCTGTGTTTTCTCTCAATCAAAGTAGTTTAGGATTTATAAAGTAACATCGTCCACAGTTCTCTGAGGTTTTACCTGACAACCAAGGCTAAGGAAGCTGAAACATCAACCCTTTGGATGGTTCTACTTTTGCTTTCTAGTCTAGATTTTATTTTATTTTTAATTTAGATTTTATATGCTTTGTAGACATCTTCAAATTTTGATTTGAATTGACGACTCAGGTTAAAGTTTGCAGATTAGTGTAACGCTTTTACTTTTTCATATTCAATTTTCTCGAATTTGATTAACGCGCAGATTTTAGGAGATTGTTAATTAGATTAAATCTGTGTTGAAGAATTTTAGATTTTGATTGACAACCAAATTCTAGAAGGCTACAATACGGTGTAACGGTATTTTAAATTTGTAAGGATCCGATAGCTGAAGGTTGAGATTGACGACCTCAATCTAAAGGAGGATTAGGATTTATTTTTATGCAATTAGATTAAGAAACCCATTCTTTTATTCATATTTCTCCAGTAGTTTAGGACTTAAAACATAAAGATAGTTTTTAAAACAACAATATTAAAATCTATAAGAAGATAATCACTTCTTCATGGGATCGATCCTATCGCTACGCTATAATTTCCATTGTACGCTTGCAATAGGTTAAGGCTTGATTTTAATTTAAATATATACATACTATAAGTCGGTCAAGTTTTTGGCGCCATTGCCAGAGAAGCACTTTATCTTTTATTTTTTGTTTATATTCCCGTTTTAAAAATAAATATTTATCTTTCTCTTTTTATATTTCTTTATATTTTTAATTTTCTTTGATCGTTTCTTAAGCTTTTGCAGGTTTATTCGGAGCAGTGAATCGAAGGTTTCAATACTTCTGCTGGCCACAGAAACTAGTGGCTAAAATTTGTCTTCTCTCCCTATATTCTAAAATAAAAATAAAATAAAACAAAAACATAAAATAAAATTCTTTTAACAGGAAATCATGATCTTTTCCTAATTGAGACAGTCTTGGGCGCGTGCCGGTATTTTGCCCATAACTTTGGCTATGGGTGTTGGAATCGCCCAAAAGACCCCAATCTGGAAAGCTCTTTAAGACACGCAGTCATGGCTACCTTCGGTAAAATCTACTAATTACCCTTCTAAATCCCTAGTTTTAGTTATTTCTTTCCTTTTTTGGTAATATTTTCTTTAGTGTTTAAGAGGTGATTCTGAACCCAATTTGGGCCAGATTTTTTTTGGAATACTTTTTTTATTTCGTATTTTTATTTTTGCATGTTTATTGGAATTTGCTATTTTGGCAAAATTCTAATAATTAATATATTTAGCTAAAATAAAATAAAATAAAATAAATAAAAAAAAGATATATAATTATTATTTTTGGTTTATGCACCAAACTCATTTAGAATCTATAAATATTTTGAGTGTTTAATTGCCCTATCACCCCACTATACTCTAAGATGATAGACTGGTAATGGGCGTATGCGTTCCAGCAGATTGACTACGATAATACGTATATCCCGTAGCGGAATAACCATCCTTATTTTAATTATGGCTCCACTAGTGGCCAACAACAAGGATCATCTATTGTTGAGCCAAGCTATCCTCCTACACAGAATTTCCAACAAACCTACCTGCCACCCATGAGACCATATCAGCCATATGAGCAGCAACAGTTCAGTACTTCGAGTAACATTTTTGATGACATAGTTATTCAAATCCTTAGATATTTACAGCAACAGTGGCATCATCGTTCCAAGGATTATCATAGCTCGCTCAATTCTCTCAAGTTTTACATTCACACATATAATCCATTATAAAGCTGGAAGCCCAAGTTGAGCAGCTAGCTATGCAATTGGTGGAACGAGAGAGCAACCAGTTATAGTCACAACCTGTGAGTAACCCAAGAGGATAAGTTTTTGTGGGAGAAACATCGATTCCCTCAGAACAGATCCAAGTTGTTCAACCTTTAAGAAGTGGTGAGACTGTTGATAACTAGGTGGAGATGCCTACGTTAGTAGTCATCCCTGAGACCAAGGATAGTAAGCCTAAAATTAAAGCATATATTTTCCCACCGGAGAAACTAAAAACAATAAAAATTGAAAATAGACAACAAAAAAAATAATAAAGATACTGTGCTGTAGACACCCAAATTTGATCTAAGGCTCGATCGAAACACATTTCGAGAGAGGCGCACTTCCAAGCTTTTGATGTCATGTATGGTAGCCTTAGATACCTTCCCAAACCCTTAGGAATCATCCCAAATCTCTTAGAATTTACCCCGAACCTTTAGAAACCAATCCCAACCCTTAGAACCCCTTTTGAGCCCTAAACCTAACCTTCCTGGGCAATGGATGAAGAGGGGTGCACCGGGACTAGTTGCAACCTTCTACTATGATAAAATCTCATACCTTTGAAAAGTAGAAGTCCTTAGCTTCCCAAAGGGCTAAGAATCACCCCAATCGGAGCTAGGGACAAGATAGTAATTTCATGAAAACTCCCTTAGGGATTTGGCACAACTAACAGTTGCGCCAGTTATAAGTAAGCATGGTGTAACCATTAGTTGCGCCAAGCAATCTCTCCCCAGAAATGGCCTAATAGTTGCGCCAGCATTAGAGTGGACCCCACCTCTGGGAGCCAACTTCCAGGCACTATTCCATGCACTGTTTTACTGTGCATATGCCTGGCACAACTAATAGGTGTGCCAGGCATATAAGCAGTAACCCCTAGTTTTTACCTCAAATTTTGGGAGTGAGGTTTAACTTATTGACCATCTTGACTTTTGGGGTGTGCTTTGACAGTCCTGTGGCACCCTTTTAGTGCCTATTTACAACCCTTAAGTGATTTGAAATACCAACCTATCATCTACCATTAAAATCACCTTCACACCTTTCCAAGCTCTCAAAATCCTAGGAAACCTTAGATTAGAGATTACCTAATTACTAACCCCCAATTAGCACCTAAGTAGCCTCCTAACCTACCCTTTTCCTATAAATAGAGCCCCCCTCCCCTTGGGTTAAAGGGTTGAGAAATTTGCTTAAGAGAGAAAGAGTTCTAAGCGAGAAGTTCTTCCTTCCTTTTATATTCCATTTTCATATAAAATTCCAGATTCTCCTAACCTTATTTCAAGCTTAATCTTGCATCTAAAACCCTTCGTCTAGGTGTGTGCTACCCCCTAGACCCCTCTCTACATCTTAGCTAGCAAGCCATAAAGGTTAGAACCCCATTTTCCACCATTCAAGCCTTCAAAAGATCATCAAAGCAAGCCTATGTAAGGCTCCTCAACGGTGCAACAATGGCTCGAGATCTCCAGCTCTCCCCTCTATTCGTCTACCTTCTTGGTCATTCCTCCATCCTCCCATTTGCGCCGTTATGCCGCTGAATTTTCGGTAGGAACGGAGGGGCACAAATAGGATTTTAAGCCCCTTTGAGTAAGAAGAAGCCTTTTTATTTTATTTTATATTATTTTTGTTTTATCCATAAGTAGAGACCGAATTAAGCGGGTTGATTGGGTGCCTAACACCTTCCCAATTGATAACCGAAGCCCCTACCCAAGAACCTTTGGTGTGCACCGGATTCAGAGTCATATTTGTGACACTTTGGTGCTTACAAAAATAATCTAGGCTTCTCATGATACCAAAGGCTCCGGGTGGCGACTCTATATTTTTGTTAGCAAGCACATCGCCGCGACGGAATCGTCAAAGATCCCACGGTTGCACAAATAGCGATTCTGCTGGGGAGTAGCTTGTAGAGCTTTCCTTTGAACTTGGCCTTTTTATTTTTAATTTTACAAACCTTTTATTGCTGTTTTTTATTTTATTTTTACTCACCCCTCCGATTAAGTCATTTTAGTAACCCTTACTTTTATGTCATTTACGAGCCTTAGCCGATTGGTGGGCCTACTTGCGCATTGCTTTTACTTTCTTTATTTTTCCGTCATTTTAGCGCCTTAGCCAATCAATGAGCCTATTTATGCATTGTCATTTACTTTTCTTTACTTTTCTGTCATTTAGGGTCCCTTAGCCGATGGCGGGCCTACTTGTGATATCATATCCTAACAGTGGACGCCGACCTATGTGGCAACACAAGATCATCACCCTCAATTTTTGGACTTAAGAAAACTTCCATAAAAAAATTTTGTTTGAAAAAATTATTATAATTGAACCAAGAAAGGGGACTTAATCAATTAATTTTTTTGTGGGGTAGATTTTAAAGGGTTGGGTTATTAGGCACACATACAACCACCCGAGTCTTAATATGGCTGCAGCCCCTAGTGCTGATGATCCAGAAAAGTCCCAACACACCTAGTATCTGAGAAGGAACTTACGCCAGAGGTATATCGGGTGGGTCACCTGTTCCTACAAGCTTATACCGGACTCAAACCCTTAGGTTCGGTACGGAGAAAACGATTCACTAAAAAATTAGTCAGTCCCCAGAAGCCTAGATTCCATAAAAAGCTAGTTTGGAGACCAATTTTGGACTAAGTTTGCTGTTGTCAAACAAAGTGGAGAGTCGTACTGCTCTGGCACAACTATTAGTTGTGCCAATGCAAATTACCCCAACAGTACACTAGCACAACTATTAGTTGCACCAACTTTAAATTTGGACCCTTTGCTCTGGCGCCACTAATAGTTGCGCTAGACTGGTTTTAAGTAGCCCCAGTCCGAATCTATGGCCTTTTCCACATCTCGAGTCCCCCGATTAGTGTCTTAGCACCTCTGCTTGGGCCCCACCATCTACGACACCCAATACGCCCCCGTCGGTCAAAAGAAGGTGACTTCCCTTTTACTCATTTCGAGGGATCGGGTTGCCTACATCAATTTTTGTGCCTTCAATAGATCAAAGGCCTCCCTTTGATTATTCCGAAGTGGTTCAGAATCGTCGTTGGCGGTGTCCTAAATTAGGATATGAAAGCCACCTGAGAAGGGAACTCCAAGGCCTCGAAAACTTTGTTTTCACTTATAAAAATTCAAAAAAATTAAAAATAAAAAAAACCTAAAAACTAGAGTCTTTGTGGTGTCGGCATAATGGCATCATCTTGCCCTCTATAATCCTATAGGGGAAAGAGGAGGAAATTTTTTGGGCCTTATCCAAGGCACTCGTACCCAATCCGCCAACAAACGATGTCGTGGGTAGTGGACCCGGCTTATGACGATCCCAATTCATCCCCTCCACATTCTCCTACCCATTCCCAGTTGGGAGAAATTTTAACCACCATCCCCCTCACCCAACCACCCTTTGCCATTTCCGGCCCCTTTGGCACCCCTATTTTTCCATCCATCACTTCCCAAGTTATCTAAAATCTACCCCCCAATTCCCCATCTTTTGCCCAAATCATGCCCATTTTTCCTCCCATATCCATGCCAAACCCATCCCTCCTTCCATCCACATTCATGCCAAATCAACCCCACCTTCCATCCACATCCATTCCGAACCCAACCCGATTGTCCCCATCCACATCCATACCCCATTTTACATCTTCCCCATATAGGCCCGATCCGCTCTCATTCATGTATGTCACCTCCACCCTATCCAACCCCCCCCCCCCAAATCCCCCCATCTACCCGAGTCATACCCATTTTTACCTGGGCCACACCCGATTTTTCTCAAACATTACCCATCATCATACCCATCCCCCTTTTCCAATGCCCCACCTCATTCCTCCAATCCACCCTATATCCCATCTTCAACCCGGGTCATACCCAATTTTATCAGGATCATGCCCAATTTACCCTCCACATTCATCCCATTCATGCCCCTCCAAACCTCAGATAATCTGTCTCCATCTGATCTCCCTTCCATGGCCATGATGGAAGAAATGGTCCAAGCCTATAATAGGTGGAAGGCCTCCCAACACATCCCCTCTCATCCATACCACACACCCATGGATCTATCCCATACCCTATCAAGCCTCCATGCCTCACTCCCCCATGACCCCCATCAACCCCCCATAATCCACACCATCCAAACCCCCATTACCACATACACCAAGGCCCCATGGCCCAAACCCCAATTTCCCACATGTCTCAAAACCCTATAGCCCAGACCTATCAAGGGCCCATCGGCCAGACCCACCAAGGGCACATGACCCAGACCCATCAAGGCCTAATGGGTTAGACCCACCAAAGGCTAATGGGCCAGATCCATCAAGGCCCGATGCGCCAGACCCTCTAAGGGCCCATGACCTAGACCCATCAAGGCCCGATGAGCCAGACCCATTAAGGCCCAATGGGCCATACCCACCAAGGGCATATGGCCCAAACCCATCAATGGCGCATGACCCAAACCTATCATGACCAAGGCTTCATGGTCCAACCCTCCCAAGGCTTCATGGCCCAAAACCTTGGGGCCTCACACCCATACCCTTCACAATTCCTCCAGAATTTTACCCACTCACAACCCTCATACCCAGCTCAAACCCATGCCTTACATCAACCCCAATTTACCCATATCCCTACATCCCAAAGTCGGCTTCAAACCTTCCCCATGCTCAATGCCCTCATTAGGCCCCACTCCAAAATCAAACGTCCACTCATCCCATCATCCAACAAACCTCCCCTCATCCTCAATGGACTCACCGAACCCCCACTCATGTCATTCCCATCCAGTCCATGCAACACCAGCATGAAAATCCCACCCTCACTGTACAATATGTCGACCAACAGTATGAAGAGGACGAGATTAGGAACAGTTGTGCCTATTTGCTGAGGTCCCCCTACCCCCTAAATTCAAAATGTCGGTCTTCGATAAATATAACGGTATAGGCAACCCTATTGCACACCTTAAGTTCTACTGTGGGGACATGTGCCAACATGGCAGAGATGAACGACTCCTCATCAAAGTGTTCTAGAAAAGTTTAACTGGCCCAGCTTTAAGATGGTTCACATCTCTTGAACCATCAATGATTAAAACATGGAAAGATCTGACCCACCTATTTCAAGAGTAATATGTCTACAACATAGACATTGAGCCCCACAAGTCAGATCTAGTCCAATTGAAGCAGAAATCCAATTAAACCTTTAGCGATTACTTAGGGCATTGGAGAACACTGGCAGATCAAGTCAGAAGCAGGATACCTGATGACGAGCAGATAGAAATGATCTCAAAAAATACCCTACCAGTGATCTCAGATTTTCTTGTATACCAGTAGTAGTCCAGTTTTACTGACTTGGTAAGGAACGCCAACCGCTGTGAGGACGCCATCAGAGAAGGGCGGTTGAAAAATAACGCATCCGAGGGGCCCAACGGGGTTAGGAGGTTCTCTGAGCAGAAAAATGATAAAAGAACAGGGGTAGAGGTACAAAATGTTACAAACACTCGGCCCAACAATAACAATATAGCTCCCTTCTAGTTTAAAGCAGCGCAACCAGCTCTCGTCAGGACAAGGCCAGTACAAAGAGCAGGGAATGGGCAGGGGACGCAAATGACCCCAGAGAGGAGAGCCCGTTATGGTCGAGTCGTTACACCCTTGGGGCAATCTCTGAGTGTACTTTTTCCTTTGTTAATTGAAAGGAGATTAATAACTGCTCTCCAACGACGACCTCCTCCCAATGCGATCCCATATAATTTTGACCCTAATACTCATTGTAATTTCCACCAGGGTTCGAGTCACCCAATTGATTGTTGCTTCCCATTGAAGCACGCGATCTAGGATTTAATCGATCCTGGGAAGATCATTCCCCCTACACCCACCCAAATGAACAAGCATGTAAATATTCACCAAATGCCTTTGCCCCCACACCCTACCGAAATAGCAGGTCCCAGACCCACCGTAGGGATGGTAGAGGAATATGAAGAAGAATTGGAGTTTGATCCGTAAGACTTTATTTATAACCAGAAAACTTTCATGGCCCCAAGGTGGAGAGACCAAGAAGAGAAAACTGTTGGGGTAATTGAACCCTTCCTAAATCTGGCTGATTATTTCCCCACTCCCACACCATAAGCTGAGCGCCTAGATCTTAGGGCCTACTTTCCAGCACCCACACCCATCAATTACGTACAAATAAATGCATACCAACTGTACACCACCATTCTCATCAATTACCTAATAAACTAGTAGGCCCCCAATCCTCCACCGCTAATAAACTACCAATGGCCTGCGCTCACCCCATTACCCCTGGTTTAACCACCTGCAAACTCCACCACCCCCATCAATTACCTAATGGCCCATCAAACCCCCAATCCTCCACCGCCCATTACTTACCAATGACCTACACCTACCCCATTACCCCCGGCACAACCATCTGCAAGCTTCACCACCCCTACCCGGCCCAATTTTGCCACCCACCCATCAGTAATCGAAGTAAACCGGGTCTCACCTATTCCCGTGTTGGAGCCATTAGTAAACGCACATCAGATGCGGCAGCCATACCATTTTAGATCTCAAGACTAACTTATGATCCTCATCAGGTCCCGCTGAGTTATGAACAAATTGATATCAATGCTGGCAGCAATAAAGAAGGGGCAGTGGACTTTATTACCCGATCTGGGAAGATATCAAAGCAGCCAGAAGCACCACCACCAACACAAGCCCAACCGGAGGGAAAGAAAGATAGCGTTGTGAATCCTTTTGAGAAAATGAGTTGAGAACATATACTGGAGACTCAGCTGAGAAGAATGCCTGCCCATACTACTGTATGGGATCTATTAATGACGTCTCCACTCCATTTTCAAGCTTTAATGGGGGCATTAAATAATGTGCATGTGTCACTTCAAGTTAGCTCGGATGAAGTCGGGTAAATAATTGGTCAAGTGATGGCTTCAAATGCCATTTCATTTTCTGATACCGATTTACCTGAGGATGGAGGTAGTCACTCAAAGTCCCTGAATATAACCATCGAGTCTGAAAATATGATTATCCCCCTAGTTCTGATCGATAATGGGTCTGCATTGAACATATGTCCGCTGAGAACTGCCACCAAGATTGGGGTAGATCCTTGCATGGTAAGACCCATGAGAACTAGAGCCAGAGGTTTTATTAACACACAAAGAGAAATAATGGGAGAAGTTGACGTTGAGCTATTAATTGGGCCAATGACCTTCTTTATATTGTTTCAAGTGATGGACATCAAATCCTTGTTTAATCTGCTACTGGGGCGCCCGTGGCTACATGAGGTTGGAGTGATACCCTTCCCATTGCACCAGAAACTCAAATTTGCATCGGGGCATAAGATCATCACAATCATCGGTGAGGGCATAGTGAGAAAGAGAAGGCCACCAACAACGTTGAAAAGCCCAATGTGCTGGATGTGCCACACACCGCTGTGAATGTTAACCTCCACAATTTCGAATAGGAGGTGTCGACAATACTCTCGGAGCCCATCGAGGGCATCATTCCAAGAACTAGAGGGGGAATGATAGCGGAAATGGCTATGCTCCAAAAGTGGGGCTATCAGAAAGGAAGGAGCCTATCATAGCTAAGGGTGGTCAGAAAGTCAGATTTAGGTTAGGTTACAAGCCCACGGAAGAAGAAGTAAGAGAGGCTAAGCAGAAAGCACGTGCCACTGCAGCTGTAAAAGCCAGAGGAATCCACATAGAGGAAGAACCTCGTCCCAGGCCTCACATAAGGAATTCATTCATAAGTGTCGGGGTCATGAAGATTTATCGGAATGGGGAAACTCGATTCACACAAGCCCACAGCATCAGTCCACCCCACCAATTCCTACATCACCCTTCCCAGCCTCGAGATAAACTTGGCCGCGTTATCCCTCTTTAAGGAACGACGGTTCGTACTTGAACAAACTCCCCCTGTGGTGAATCACCATGAAACTGTGTTAACGTTTGAGGATGTCATCTCAGACAAAATGGGGATCAACATGATGGAGACTGACTCCAAAGAGCTGTATCAGTCAGCACCCTCCATCAAAATTGGTAAAGGAGCGGCCTCTCAGGTACGCAACTGGGCATCTTTGCGCCAAACCCTGGAAGCAGGGACTGACCTAACATATGGCACCCATTTCCTAAAAAGAAAAATAACCTATAAAAAGTGAGATAAGCCTTGGCAGGCAATACCATGTATATACACAGACTCGCGCTGCTAATACAAAACCTCAAAACTAGTGAAAAAATACAAAACCTCAAAAACATTGAAAAAATATAAAGTCCAAAAATATTTTCATTTAAAATTCTAGATAAAATGTCACAAAAAGATGCCTTCATCGAAATACCCGTCCCACGTAAAATCGACCCCTTTCCTGTATAAATACAAGAAGCAATAGGAGTTATGAGTCTGGACAAGGATATCCCCTTGGAGGACCTCCCCAATGAGCTCCTTAACTGATTTGCCCAATTTGAGTATGGCCCTACCCCCATTGTCGAGGAAACCAAGGACGTTAATCTAGGGACTGAGGAGATTCCCCGAATTACCAAAATCAGAACGTCGCTATCTCTCGAAGAAAGAAAAAGCATGATTGACTTCCTTTGATCATACTAAGATATTTTTGCCTGGTCATACAAGGACATGCCTGGTCTAGACACTGATTTGGTCGAGCATGAGTTACCTCTCTACTCTGATATGAAGCCGGTTAAGCAGAAGCTGAGACGTCTCCCACCCGAGTGGAGGTTGAAAGTCAAAGACGAGGTCATCAAGCAGTATGATGTAGGATTTCTCATGGTATCCAAATACCCATAGTGGCTAGCCAATATTGTGCTTGTACCGAAGAAGGATGGAAAGGTCCGCATGTGTATCGATTTCCACAATTTGAACAGGGCAAGCCTGAAGGACGATTTTTCGTTACCCCACATCGACATCTTGGTTGGTAACACTGCTAAGCACAGGATGCTTTCTTTTATGGATGGATTCTCAGGATATAATCAGATAAAAATGGTAGAGGAAGATCGAGAGAAGACTATGTTCATCACTCCTTGGGGAACCTTTTGCTATGGAGTCATTCCATTTGGACTGAAGAATGTTGGTGCAATGTACCAGAGAGCTATGACTGCACTGTTTAACAACATGATGCACCGAGAAATTAAAGTGTATGTCGATGATATGATAGCCAAGTCACTAGAGCGAAGTGATCATCTGGTAAACCTTCAGAAACTATTTGAGAGGTTGAGAATGTACAGGTTATGTTTAAATCTACAGAAGTGCGCATTTGGTGCTATGTCTGAGAAACTGTTGGGATTCATCGTTAGCAGGAGAGGGATCAAGGTCAACCCAATCAAAGTTAAAGCCATTACTGATATGCCGCCACCATCTACTAAGAAAGAATTTAGAGGGTTCTTGGGCAGAATACAATATATCAGTCGATTCATTACACAGCTAACGCCTATTTGCATGCCTATCTTCAATCTACTCAGGAGGAACTCGCCCATTGAATGGAACGACGATCATCAGGCAGCATTCGATAAAATCAAAAGCTACCTCCTTAACCCACCTGTGTTAGTACCACCCAAGCCAGGGAGACCACTCTTGTTGTATCTCTCCACGACGGAAGTTTCGATGGGATGTGTCTTAGGGCAGCATGACGAAATAGGAAGAAGAGAGCAACCCATCTATAATCTAAGAAAAAAGTTTACTGATTATGAAACGCGCTATTCTCATCTAGTGAAAGCATACCTTGCTCTTGTATGGGTTACCCAGAGGCTCCGCTAGTACTTGCTATCTTAAGCCGTTCTACTTCTAGCTCGAATGGACCTGTTGAAATACTTATTCGAAAAGCAAGCTCTCACAGGGCAGACTGGACGATGGCAGCTCTTGTTATCTGAGTTCGACATCATGTACGTCACTCAGAAGTTGATCAAGGGGCAGGCACTCGCCGATCATCTTGCCGACAATCCTTTGCAAGATTATGAGCCTTTGAGAATTGAGTTCCCCGATGAGGACATCCAGTTCATGATGAAAGATGATACTGAAGAAGTAAAAGAATCATGGGTATGCACTTTGACGGAGCAGCAAACACCGAGGCTCAGGGAGTTGGCGCCATTCTGATTTCGCCGAAAAGATCACATGTACCGGTCGCTATCATGCTCAACTTCCCTTGCTCTAACAATATGACTGAGTATGAAGCTTGTGCCGCTGGTCTGCAAGCGGCTCTCGATCTGAATATAACTCACCTTCAAGTGTTTGGCGATTCGCAGTTGATCATATGCTAGACAAATGGTGACTAGAAGACGAAAGATGAGAAACTGATCCCTGTTATCAGTTTTGGATGTGCTAATTTATTATGTGGTGTTAGAAGAGAATTAAAATCAAAGTGAAACAGAGGATAAAGATATGGTGAAAACAGCAATTCTAAAACATTCTAGACCTACAAGATACAGGGCCTATTGTAGCAAGTTTTGATAAGTAAGAGTTTGCCCCACAGAGAAATTGATCTAGAATCCAAAATGGTTTGTAATATTAGGCCTGCAGATCTTGCTACAGATCTGACAATCCTAAAGAAAGGGAGTTGGGTGTCACGACTATACTAAATTAACCCTAATAAAAGAGAAATAAAGTGCAACCCTATCCTAAAGAAAGGGCTAAGAAGAAGATGGTGATGGTGTGTGCCAAAATAAAATACACAAATAATGGGAAGTAAGTAGGTTAAGCTAGAGTTAATGCAGTAATGTAACTCAGATTTAGAATATCTCAACAGTGGTCCTTGCTGAGATGCTATTAATAACCTCAATAAGGTAGAAGAATCCAATTTAACCCATGTAATTTGGAGTGCTCGTAGGGCTATACTCTGTCCACTCAAATGGTCACAGAGTATCCGATAGAGTGTCAAATCCCATATATTAAACCAGAAATGCTAACCTAATCTAAAGGAGTGGACTGATCATTTCCCCAACCAATGGACCAAATCAGGCCATAAATATTATTGCAGACACTATGTAATGTTAGTGCTACAAGCTCCTAGATCTGTGCACAGATCTAGCTGACATCCATAGGTATTCCAACCCATAAAGTTCTAAGTATTTTTCCAAGGCCAATGGCTCACTGTGCCCACACAAAGGACCAGTAACATGTTGAATAAGGATTTAGATTCAGCTGGTCATTGCTACAAAAGGCCTGCAATGACTTAGCCTCAAGCTATAATTACTACAGATAAATCAGATCTAACATCTAATATCAGTCAAGTAAAATAGAGGGGAGCCAGTTCCTGCACAAACCTCCTCACAAGGCTCTAGAAGCTCATGTGCAGAGGAGAAGAATCCTTCTCAGACTTGTGGCTGGACACTATCTTAGGGTTATACTCTGTCCACTCAAATGGTCACAGGATATTCGATAGGTCTGTCCATACCACAGAGATCTTAGAAAGAACATGTAAACTGCTGCTACCACAATGGAGTCCCAGGGCTACGAGCTCTCCAGATCGGGCTAAAGATCTAGCTTGGTATCCATGGGTCTATCAAACCAAGGGAAATCAGATGGTAAACAATATATCTACTAGAAACTGAATGGGCTAGTCCCAAAGTACGGATCCTATACACATCTAAGGAAACCATAAGATCTATAGATTTAATTAGTCATTAAAACAACAATCCATTGATAAAAGCAAAACTTACAATGAACTGTCTCAAGGCTACAGCCTGTATACAACTACTCATCCAAAAGATCCCAATGTATACAAAGCCTATTACAAAACTAAAATAACACTAAACCTAGCTGCTTATAAAAGGATTAGCTAGCCAATGCTAGGCTAAGAGAGAAGAAAAATAAGAAAAAGAGATGATCCAACCCTAACCCTAGCCTCCTGGAACTCTCAGCCGACAGAGGATGAAGGAAAGATGAAAATACTAAACTCTAAGTATAGCTTATATACTATGTCCATAAGGCCTTGGCTCAAAAGAGATTAACCCTAATTATTTCCAATAGATGTGGCACTGTTACAACCTTTGAATGCCTTGAGATGTATGCCTCAAAATCTGTGCCTTGAGAAGTATGCCCTAGCCTTGGGAAATTCTCAAAAGGTCCTTGAGTTAGGGTTGGGAAGTGGAGAGCCCGAGCTTCGTGGGGCTGACATCTACATTAATTCACTCGCGAAGTGGGAGAGCCTTCGCAGAGAAGCATTTGGCTCAGGAAGATTATTCACTCGTGCAGTAGATTCTCAGTTGATCGCTTAGCTGCTTTGAGCTGTAATGATGTCGCGGAGGAGATTTGGGAACGCTTGGATTTCTCGCGTAGTAGAGCTTCAGAAGTTCTCTCTCACTAGATACTCATGCAGGTAGGCTCCTGCACTCGCATAGTAATTGGTTAGGCTTCAGAGAGCGCGAGAGCTGCACGAGGAAAATTCTGGGTGTCTCTCTCTTCCAGGGCTTCGCGAGAACTCCGTGAGGTGACAAATTATTTTTAATGCATATGGACTCGCTATGTTCTGCGCATGACTGCTTTAAGGCTCGATCTCTACGAGAGCTTCGCGAGCACAAATTTTGAGGGTTTTAAGACACGAGATCTTCGTAATGTCT
Source organism: Chloranthus sessilifolius (assembly GCA_021018995.1). NCBI lineage: Eukaryota > Viridiplantae > Streptophyta > Magnoliopsida > Chloranthales > Chloranthaceae > Chloranthus > Chloranthus sessilifolius. The sequence continues at coordinate 65,228,813 of CM037586.1, forward strand.
TTACTGCTCTCTTCTTAACTGCGCATCCTATCTGTGTGACTGCATCCTTAGCTCTGCAATGGAGCTCCTCACCTCTGCGAGGTGAGTTTTGATTCTCTGATGCATTGCACTTGCTGCTGTTGCAGCTTCCTCCATTCTCAGCGAACTTCTTTCATTTGTTAGACTTTTGGTCAATGATGACCAATAAATGAGTCACCATGGTGAGCACTACCAGGGTGTTCCATTAGGCTTTGGCCAAGCTGTCATCTTTGCATATTTTCTTTCTCTTCTTTGGACCAATAAGCAGGGATTTTGTATTTAGTTGCACAGTTTATTACTAATTACAAAACACACTTAACATATGATTATTAGTGAGCTTCAAGGTCCAACAAAGGCTAGGTTAAGAGGTGAAAAGTGGTACTTTTCAGTAAATAACACACCCCCAAACCTAATCTTTGCTAGTGTTGGGGAATTTAAGTGTGCTGATTTATGGTGTAATGATAAAAACCAAATAAAATCAAAATAAAGCAGAGGATGGATTCACCATAGATTAAACAAATCCTCATCTCCACATGACAGCTCAATCTCCTTTTGATCAGTAGGGTCTTTTATTTGGTTGTAATATGGCTTATGGGTGAAATTTACAAAAGAATAAAGGGGTAAAAAGGATTCAAATTGAGAAATCAATAAAGGTAAGGAGGTGGTCATGACACCTTCTTCATTTCAGCACAATTCCATTTACTTCTTGAATTTCCAGATTTGAAGTGATCAGTTTCTAATTCTCTTTTCAATTTTTCAATGAAATGACTTCTCTTTCTCATTCTTTTTGTTTTGCTTTTCTATTTTTCTTTTCTTTTTATTTTGTACTTTTCCTCATTTTTCTTTTTATGGGCTAGAATGCCACAGCACCACCAAATGTGCTTCCTTCTCTTTCAACCAAATTTTAAACCTTGCTCCTCTAGCCTCACTTCTCCTCCTCTTTCCTGATTTCTTAGATTGAGGGTGAACTGGAACAGGTCAAGGGGTTTTTGGGTTCAAATTTTATGGTTTTTATCAAAGAAAAACTGAGGTGTTTAAGGCTCAAATGGTGTGTATCAAGGGCAGTTGAAAGGTAGGAAAATTTTAGCTCAAGCTGTCCAAGGAATGGCCTTACTTCATGTCTTCAATGTCATGAGTACTGTCAAGCTGTTTCAATTTGGGTTTGCCTAACTTCTAGTGATCGAAACTAGATCCAATCAGTCCTTAGAGCAGAGAAATTGCAAGGCACTCTTCAAAGAACATTTTTCAGGCCCAAATCTCACTGGGTATGGCCTTCCATCAAATTTTCTGGGGTGCATCCTTACAGTTTTTCTCTCATTTCAGGTTTACTAAACATCAATTTTTGAAAATTTCTTGACATTTGCTTCACGAAAAATATTAAAACTACTGCTCATTTCTGTTTTAAAGAGTTTTTAATTTCCACTTTTTCTAAAAAATCAGGCGGGAAATCACTTTATTTTCAAAAACTTTTTCAACATAGCTGCACAAAGCATTAACTTATTTTATTGGCATACCTGCCATACCCCCAAACCTAAGATGAGCATTGTCCTCAATGTTCTAGACACTGAGAAACTAGGGGCAGCAGGGGAAAAGAAGAAAGGAAAACTAAGCAGAAGAAAAAAAAAAATAATAATAATTTTCAGCTATGTGCAGTAGAAAATAAAGAAAATAACATTGAATATATGAGCAGGAAAATGGAAAAAAAATGCTATATAAATGTAGGAAATTATTGATAAATCAGAAAATTAACAAAACTAAGCTAGAACTGCTACGAAATAAAATCTAAAAACTAAATATATGATCAGAAAAATAAGAGAACTGCTAAGCAAATGGAAGGAAACTAATGCTAATAATAGAGAAACAGTAAAAACAAGGTAAGGGACTGGATACAAAGTTAAAAAAAAAAACAGAAAAGTGTTGATACAACAACAGAATTGTAAATGCAAAATAGGAAAACAAAGTTAGAAACCAACTATAATCACAGAAAAATGCAGAAAATCAATAAAACTAGGACACATTAACCTAAGAAAGAAAAATCAGCAATCTAAAAACAGAATTTTAAACTAAAATTCCTAAAATAGAAAATCCTAAAAGAAACTTTAAATCACCTGTGCCAAAAGAAACCCCCCTGCTTCTTGTGTGAGTATGAATCAATATGAATTTGAAATTGATGAAGCATGGGAGTACACAGCTAAAAATAGGATTCATACATAGCTGAGACCTATTTATGGAGCAGAAATCTTGAAGGAAAATAAAATCAGTGGCTCCATTGAATATTCAAAACAGCCTATGAGCCACTTCTAATTATGCTACATGATTCCTAAAAATGAAAAACCATGATCTTAGCAGGTCTAGATGGGAAAAATGAATAAAAATAAAGAAGAACAGTCCATCTGAAAAATATTTTTATCTTTTTATAATTTTCTATATATATATATATATATTTTTTTTGTTTTGGGTCAACCCGGGCTCAACAAGAGCCCTTATTTACTACTGTTGAAAAATAATAAGGAACAAATCAGAAATTTTCTATTTGTGTTTAGATTTTCTTTTATTTTTGTATTTGGTTTTAAAAAAAAATAGCATGCCTAGAAGACAGGAGAAATCAAAATAAACATCAAACACAACAAAACAGTTGGTTCTCAAGAATTCAAAAAATAGAAAATGAGTGCAAAGGAGAAAAGGATGCAAACTCAAGCAGAATCTGCTCCTGCTGCAATTCAGATGCTCCATGTTTGGCAGCTGTTCCAGATCTGAAAAAAATCAAAAAAACTGCAGCAGTACCTTATTCAAGTGTATTGACAAAAATAAAAAGAAAAACTCAGGCTACTGCCCCAATTTGACAAAAAGACAAAAGAGTGACAGCAGCATTTATTCAACTAACTAGAAGGCAAAGAATAAAAACTCAAAAAAAATAAAAATTTCTGCTACAGTAAAACAGGTTTTCTATACAAAACTGCAATAGACATTTAATCAAGCACTTTGAATGCAAAGTGCAGTTTTAAAGCAAAAATTAAAATGAAAATCAGATCTACAAAATTGAAAAACTCATATCTACTATCTAGATCAAAACTCCCGGGCAGCGCCGCCAAAAACTTGTTGGGGAATTTCAGTGTGCTAATTTATGGTGTAATGATAAAAGCCAAATAAAATCAAAATAAAATAGAGGATGGATTCAACACATCTAAAATATCCTAGACCTGCAAGATACAGGGTCCTTTGTAGCAAGTTTTAATAAGTAAGAGTTTGTCCCACAGGGAGTAGTGATCTAAACTTAGAAGGAGTATAGTAGACCTTTAGATCTGGCTACTGATTTGACAATTCTATGGAAACAGGAAAAAGAAAGAGAGTTTTTCTGTGTCACTAGATCTAATTCTACAAAACTGAAATAAAACTAAACTAAAAGATAGAGGAAGATGGATGGACAAATAAAGATAAAATGGTGAGAAATAGGTAGCCAGGACCTGTTTCTTATTACAAAACAGATCAAGATCTTAGGATATGCACCCATCCCTCAACTGGCTATAAGCACAGCTGCAGGGTATAAATTCCACTCCAAATCACAGGATCCACCTGGCCTTAATGCTATGATCTGTCCACTTTAATCGTCACAGACCATCCTATAGACTTTATCGAATTCATGGATTGCAGCAAATAAATCCAATTGAGGCCTGAGCTTAGATTTACCTTAAGGTTATGATCTATCAACTTTAATGGTCACAGACCATCCTAGAGATCTCCTGCAAAGCCAGAGCCTCAATTAGAACAATTAAAACCACTATAGATGCTACAATTCTAAGGTCACAAACTCAGGGAATTACAGGCATGTCAAACCCAGGGAAATCAGATGGTAATCAAGAGATCTACCAGTTAAGTGGGTGAGCTGATCAACAACCTCCTCTACATAAATCCGATCGAGAATCTAATGAGACTACAATATCTTTAGATCTAACTAAGCATTAAAAACAGTATTATCATTACAAAGAAGGTCACTCTTACAATGGAAATACTCTCAGATCTGTAGTTTGTGCATCAATCCACATTTCTTCATGTCGAACTTATAATTACAAAATAGATCTGAGCTGCTATCTAGATCTAATCCAACAGGCTGGATTAGAGAGAGAAGGGGGAAAAGAAAAAGGAAAATAAAAACCTAAACTAAACCTAAATGAGCTAAGAAGAACTCAGGCTATTCCTTCGTTCCTACTTTCCTTGCTGAAGAAAAATAGCAGAATAGATGAGTATTTATACATATGCATCGATCCATGTGCCTTCAGTTGCAACTAATCACAAGAGAGGATTTTAGTTTAAGCTTAATCCCTGTTTAAGAGTTTCAACGAATCAGAGAAGAGATAGGGATCTGGTTTTGTTTTGTGCCCAGCTGATGTGTCTTTGCAGCTCTCAAAAATGCCCTTGCCGGCCACTGATGTTTGCTAATGGAACCAGAGATAAATCCCTAAGATGTGTGGGACATTGGGATGTGTGCCCTAGAAACATTAGAATCCCCAAAATGTCCCTAAAGTGTGAAATAAATGGCTGGAACCCGTGCCTCGATAGGTTAGAGCTTCAGAACTTCGATCTCGACAGGTTCAGGCATCTGTTTGATAGGTTGGAGCTTCAGAACGTCGATCTCGATAGGTTTAGGCATCTGTTCGATAGGTTGGATGGGCTTCAGGTATGCATTTCGATAGGTTCTCGACAGGTTCTAACAGGAGCTCGACAGGTTCATTCAACCATTCGACAAGATGCTTGACATGTTCATTTTCAGCATCAAAACCTCTTGACGGGTTCATGACAGGTTAAAATAACCATTCGATAGGTTGCGACAGGTTCATTCAACCATTCGATAGGTTGCGACAGGTTCAATTTTAGCCTTTTTTCAGCATTGTAACTTGATTTCAGCACATACCAGCTCGTGGGGCTCAACCGACCATTCAAGAGGTTGGATCTTATCATTCTAAACCACTAGAGGGGTTGGTTTTCAACATGAACCGCTCATGGGGTTCACTAAATCATGCATTTAAACCACTCGAATGGTTACACCAGCCCTCTAAACTGCTCGAATTTCTTCAAGTTTGTAGCTGTGCTGCTCATGGGCTTCCATCATCAGCTCGAGTAGATGATCTTCAACACTTCATGTACTCAAGTGCATTAATGTTGTTGCTGTAATATGCCACTTGAATTGCTCTGCAGCTGTTCTTCAAGGCCCCAAAACATGCTAAAAAGCCCCAATGGTGTGAACCACCATGGTGCCTTTTCAATAAAATCTATCAGCTCCACTGCTGAACAAAAAATTCCTTCTTCTTGGCTTCAAAAGCATGGATTGCAACATTAAGCTCTTATTTTGCTATTATCTATAAAAACACACTTAAAACATATTATTAACATGCTCAAAGGTCCATCATAGGTCAGGTTAAGGGGTAGCAAGTGGTATATTTCAGTGCTCAACAGATAGTCCCTGAGCAAAGGAAAAATTAAAACAACTACTCTAAGAATTTAAATGCCACTTTTGTAGGGAACACAGATGCATTTAGCTTATGCATCAAGCCTTTTAATTCCCTAGGTGATCCCTAGTGGAGGAGTGAAGTCTCCTGAGGGTTTTCAGTGAAGATACCCACAAACTTCTCAATAAAATAGTCAGCAAAAGTGTAAAATTATCAAGTCAGCTGTCAAGAAACAGAGCATTAGTTAACCTTTGATTCAACAAAAATGTGAGGAATTTGAACATATGATATACATAGACATTTAATCATCACAACCTTACATAGATGAACATCATTTCCAATTAGCTCACAACAAGGGAAAACATCACATGTAGGTCAGTACTGAGCTCATCATTAATTCAAAAATTAGGTTATAGGCCATGCGCAATATATTCAACATCAGACCCAATGCTCACCAGAGCAAGCTCTCACAAGTAACTTTGAGGGTTTTTATTTTCTCTCAAGCTCAAGAGCAGTTACAGGCCCCAAATGGGTCTGTAAGCATGAGCATAGGCAAAGCACCTAAGTTCTGACATCATTGGCTAATCTTCACCATAGATTGGACAACTCTTTGTCTCTACATGACATCTAATTCAACTTTGGATCACAGGGCCTTTTGACTGGGTTGTTATGTGGCTTATGGGATAGGTTATAAAGAATGGAAGGTTGAAAAGGGATTCAAATTTGAGAAATCAATAGGTGAAGGAGGTGATTCATGACTTTACCTTCTTTAGTTCAACACCTTTAATTTTCTTTAAAATTCTTCAGACTTGAAGTGGCCAGCTTCTCCTCTTATTTTTTATTTTTTTTCAATGAACTTTTCCTCTTGACTCCTCTCTTATTCCCCTTCATTATTATTGTTCTTTCTTTTAGATGCATTTTTCTTTTTGTTTTTCTAACTTGCCACCTCTTTCCTCAGCTCTTACACTTCTAAGCTTTAGGTATCTCTTCTGCATTCACCCAATGTTGACCCTATCTAGTCCATCTTCAGCTCCTTCTCCTTTACCTTCTGAATTCTCAGAGTGAGGGTAGGTTTGAATCAGGTCCACAGGTTCAGGTACAAGTACTCAGGTCTATTTTGAAGAAAATTGGAAATTAATCCTCAAAAGGTGTGTGTACGAGGGTAGTTTATTAGGGGTTTGTTTAAGCTCAAATTGTCCAAGAGAAGGCCTCGATCCTCTCCTAGGTGTCATGAGTGCTGTCAGTTGTTTCAAATTGGAGGTGTCCAACTTCTAGTGAGGGCATTGACTCAGCTAGTCCTTAGAGCTAAAAGAATTGCTTCAGTCACTCCTCAAAGGAAGGAATTTTTTTTTTGTAGGCCCAAATCTCACTAGTTATGGTCTTCCATTGAACTCTTAGACATATCCTTACCTTTTTCTCTCTTTAATGATTCACTAAGTGCTGATACAAGTGAGTTTTCTTGGTGTTCATATCATGAAAATACTAAAATTTAAAAGCTTGTAATGCCTAAAAGTATGCAAAATTTTTAATTTTTTTATGATTCTTAAGTGAACATTGCTCCATTTCTATCTTACACACTCGATTCTGCTATACTTAGGTTAACTATTTCATTGGCAGGTCCTGCCACGCCCCTAAACCTATGAGGAGCAGTGTCCTCACTATTTCAAGGGTAGATGTGGATGTGCAACAGGCTCAAAACAGAGGTATTAAAAGAAAAGAAGCATCAGTAAAGAAAAATAGACAACACACAACAAACAATAAATAAATAAACAAAATAAAGAAAGACAATGAAGGAAACAACTTATAACAAAAAGAAATTCTATTATAACAGCAAAAATATGTATAAAGTAAGGGAAAGTAAACTGCAAAATTACACACTACTTCCTAACTAAATACATGTACAAAAATTAATCATCTGAGTCTTTGGCTTCTGCAGGTGGTTCCTTGATTCCTTTTCCCTTTCCTTGCTTCAAAGTAGCAACCTTAGACAATGGTCTTTTTGAAGTAGGTTTCCTAGGCTTGGCTGTATTTTTTCTTGTTGGAGTGGGTGATGGCTTTGGGGTAGGTTCCTTGATTTTGAGTCCAGGTTTGACTTGGCTAGGTTCCTTTGAATTTGGAGATGTTTACTGGAGAGGTATATCTGGGTTTAATTCTTTAAAAAGAGCTTCTGCCAACTCCCTGTCAGTTTGTGCATTGATGGACTTCTCCAAAGCTGCAATAGTCACCTCATAATCATAAGCCCCCTCCTCAGTCAGTCTCAGTCTCTCTTTCAGTTCCTTGATCACATCTTATTAACTCTCAACTCTTCTCTTTTTCTGGTTGTATTGGACCATAAGCTCTCTCCATCCTTGCTTGATTCCTTTTTTCTCAACTTTATGAGCAAGCATCAAGAGTTTAATTTTATCAAGGAGGGGCTGCCGCACTGTAGCTTTTAGGTCAGCCATACCTTGAACTATATCCCTCTTTAAGTAAAAATCGGCTTTTATGGCCCAGAGGAGGGTGTAGTAACGAGGCTAAGGATTACAAGAGGCAGGAAGTATGGGGTGAGCAACGATGGAAGAAGTGATAGCAAGTAATGGAAGGGGACAGGATGAAGACAGGGGTGGGGTGGAGGGTAGAGGGTGAGGGACATTTAGGGAAAATGCAGGTATGGGTTGTAGTTGAGGTTCAGGGTCTGTTTGGGTGGATGCATCTTTAGAGGTGATGGGAGAAGTTTCTGAGAGAGGTACAATGGGTGTAGGAGCAAGTGGGGGATTATGAATTGACGTAGGGAGAGGTGACTGTTGGGAAGGTTGAGTTAGAGTGGTTAAAGTTGCTTGGATGGATTGTAAAATGGTTGGGATTGATGCAGGGTTTGCTAGGGTGGTGTGAATTGAATGCAAATTGGCCTCAGTGGAGGCTTGGGTTCGGGTATTGGCCAACATTTGAGAATGAAGGCAGAGTAGGAGGTGCAGGATTTGGGATAATAGGTCAGGTATGGTAGTGGCAGTAGGTTGGATAGGGGAAACTGGTTGAAAGGGGGAAGTGGGTCTATGAGTGAAGGTAGTGGCCAGTGGTGATGTCTGATGTGGAGGGGTGAAGTGTGGAGGGTGAGGTGAGTCTGGGAGAGGGGTATACTCCAGGTTGATGTCTCCTAGGACAGTGGACATCATAGTGGAAAATTTCTCAACTATAAATGGCGCATAGTCATAGGATAATGGAATGGATTGGTCTAGGGGTTCACATCTGATAGGTACAAAGGGTGGGGTTTGGAATGGTTGTGGTTTTAGGGATTGGAATTGTTTGAGAGATATAGGTGGGATGTGGTCCAGTGGGGGTTTTGACAGCTTTTCTTCTCTTCTGGTATGGGGTTTTGACAGGTGGGTTAGTGTGGGCTGGAAAAATAGGGAAGGGTGTAGAAATGGGTAGGGTGTCAGTGGTTATGATGGTTGGTGGTGAGATTGAGGTGGCTATGACAGTGGTGAATGGTGATATAGGCTTAGGTAAGGGAATTAGACCTGTGTGGGGCTGTGAGGTCTGAGTTGAGGGTGGAGGTAGTGGTAAAAGAGTTGGGGTTAGTATGGAGGTAAAGGGAATGGCTGGGGAGGTGATGGTTGTGCTGGCTGGCACATGTGAGGTGGAGGATGCAGCAGCATCAACAGTAGCAGCAGCAGCAACAGCTGCTTCATGAATGGTGGGGGCTGCTTCTCTCAGTAACTCCTCCTGATCTGCTACTTTTTCTTCTTCTCCATCATTGTGCCACTGATTCCCCACTGTTTCTTTCCACTCTTTTTAGGGTTCAGGGTCACTATCTCCTCCTCCCTTTGAAAGGAGTATTTCCCAAATTTCAGCAAAGTAGTAATGAACCTGCAGTAGGGAAGGGCATGAGGTTTCTTCTTGATTTTTACCTTCTCACATAGGTCCTTAAACCCCTCAAAAATCAACTTGGCTGCATCCAAATAATGATTCCTGTGAAATGAGAAGAGGGCATCAGCTATGGGGTACCTCCTCTCTTGCTCATGACCAGAGTAATAAATACTTTTCCTTAACACCCCATCTATGAATCTGAGGTTAGGGTGCAAGTCCTTCCTGATTGAGTCTCCTGAGGCTGTGATTCCTCCAGTTAATTCCCTTTACTATCTCAGTGATGGTGGCTATCAAAGGAGGGCCCAAGCCCCATTCAAGGGTATGCCTGGCTGGTATCCCCAATATTCTTGCAATGCCAGACTGGTTGAACAACATCTCAAAGTCATCAATCAATACCAGCAATGCTGGGTTCCCATCATCATCAGTTTTCAATCTCATATTCTGATAAAATAGTCTCACTAGTCTTGGGAAAACCAGCTGCATCGGGGGCCACAACAGGGGCAGCAGAGATGCCTTGGTTAGATATTCAATGGAGGCAGAGGTCTCTGGTACCTCCTCAAAATAGGCTTTGTCAAAAATAGTTTCAGCCTCCAGCTGGATTGCTTGCACAAATTCAGAAGGGACCCTGAGGTATTCAGTAGTCTCTTCCTCCTCAACCTCAGGGACCACAACTTTGCCCTTTTTCTGTTTCTTCTTTGATTTTTTAGGGCTCTTAGCAGGTGGGTGCTCTCTGGCCCTCTTCTTTGGGGCTGATTTCTTCTTAGCTTGTGGAACTTGGGGCTCAACAATAGGTGGAGACACCTCAGAGATCTCCAATGTGGAGGCCTCTGCAATCCTTATAGATTTTCTAGTGGCCACAGGGCTGCCACTAGCAGACGGGTTTAGCATTGCAGCTAGTGTATCTAAAATTTTTGAACCCGTGGCCATGGGTGCTCAATTATCAAAATTACTAAACCAATCAAAGAACAAAGTGAGAGTTGGAGAGCTTACCAATTGAGAGCTAGGGTTCCACCTAAGAACTTGTACAGCGGCTCAAATCCCCCCAAACCTTGTTTAAAGTGACCAGGAGTAGCTGGGGAACAAAATGGTGGGGGGAAAATGCTGTAGGTGGAGTGGCTTAAGTTGTAGAGAAGAAAGTTGAGAAAGGGGATTTTAGTTGTGGTGTGGAGAAGCTAGGGCAGAAAGATGAAATGAAGAAAATGAAGGGTTTCGCAGAGTTTATAAAGCTAATCTCGCAATTCGCAGAGTTATAAATAAGTGCTCGCAGGGTATATTTCTCACGCAGTTAACATTTATTCTCGCGAGAAGTTTTATCGCGTAGAAGAAAACTGCCTTTTAATGCATTTCTCGGAGCTGAAACTTTGCCTCGGTGCGTGAGAGCTATTTCACCTTTCAGAATTTTACCTCGTAATGTTCTCACGAAGAACAACGCATATGATAATCCTTTTGCAAGGATTAGGTTCGCGGAGTAAAAGTAACTCGGCGAGGCTCTATTGCAACCACTGTTCAGGCATTTTAGCATGCGGGAGAGCCAAAAATGGGCTTGCGTAGCTGATTAAAGCCTCTAAAGCCCGTGAGAAAGCAGCATTCTCAACCCTTAATTTTTTAACTCAATGCTGCACAAGGATTGGTGTATCCATGCTGTTGTGCACCTGACCACAGAGTTTCAGTACCAAACCTTTCACATGTACTTCATTTCAACATGATAATTAAGTACCCATTAACAATATCAATTCATCAGAATTGCAGAATCTTAAAGATTGTTTTTCAAATCAAGTTCATGGCAATTATGAAGAGAGCACCTCAACCATTCATCACAAGCATACACAGCAAATTCAAATGACAAAAATGCACATGTATTCAACACAAAATTCAATACAAAATTAAAAAATAGATAAAGCAACACAAACAAAATAATATCACACTGACAACAGAAATTGACAAATTTTGCAACACACATCAGAAAAAACTTTTCATACATATGGTACACTTATTACCAATCTTTGAATCACTGAGGACTAGCTTCCTCATGAGTGGAGGATGCATCTCCAATCATATACTGCCCTTTTGGATTTTTCAGGGGTTGACTAGGCAATTTTCCTTCCTCCCTTCTGTTCAAAGCATTGCAAATTTGACCTAACTAGTCCTCAATCTTCTTAATGCTCAGTCCATGAAAATTTATAGTCTGTACCAGGTTCCCCAAATTTTGTATTGAAGTCAGCATCTGCTCTTCAAATGAAGAGGATCTGGACTGTTGTGAGGGCATGGCCAACTGGTTAGACTAGGGGGTAGGTAGTAGAAACTTTTGCCTTGGTGGGTTCCCTTGGTTAAACTAGTGCTGGGGTCTGTAGGGAGCTACTGCTTGCTGCTACTGGGGTTGAGGATATGAATCTTGTCTCCACCTCAGGTTTGGGTGGTTCCTCCAAGAATAACTAGCAAGCTGCTGTCCAAAAGTTTGAGCAGTATTGGCATGCTCCATAACAAAATCAAGAAACTGGTTGACAGATGGACAATCATAAATAAAATGTGTGGGAGATTTACATATCAGACATGCTTCCTCCACCTGAGCAACCATCCGGGGCTGCATCACATTCATTAATTTGTCAAATTTTAACGACAAATTATCCACCTTCCTCTCCAAATCACCTTGCTCCTTTACTTCATATATTCCACCTCTAGGGGTGGCCTCTTTCACCATCTTAGCTGGGGTCTGGCTTTCATTGTGTGATAGGGACTTCTGCTGTATGAAATTTTCCCCTATTATGTCAGACAACTCCCAAGCTTCCTCAGCTGTCTTGTGGAGGTAGCTACCACCACAGGAAGCATCCACCATATCCCCACTCTTGGGATTAATTCCTTGGTAGAATAGTTGCACTAGTTGCCACATTGGAATTTAGTGGTGGGGGCATTATTTTAACATCTCTTAGAATCTTTCTCAAGCTTCATAAAAATCCTCAGTTGAAGACTGAGTAAATGATAGAATACTTGTTCTCATCTGGCTGGTTTTGTTCATGGGAAAGAATTTGACCAGGAATTTGGTTTGAAGGTCACTCCATGATTGTATGCTGTTGGCTGGGAGCTTTGATAGCCATGTACTGGCTTTGTCCTTTAGTGAAAAAGGAAAAAGCCTCAGTTTAGTGGCCTCAGGTCCCAAGCCAATAATATTGAAAGTAGTGTAAAGTGTTAAAAATTGGTCGATATGCTTATAGGGATCTTCATTACTAAGCCCATAAAATGAAGGCAGCATATTAATGGTGGAAGATTTAATTTCATAATTTCCCTTAATAGAGGAGAATTGAATGCAGAAGGGAGAGGTATACTCTCCAGGTGCATTGTACTGCTTTAATGTTCTCTGTCTCTCTGCCTCTCCCCCATGATAGCTGGTTCAGTTTTAATAGTAGGGCCTTGTGTGGTACGTCTAGGTCTGAGGATCCTTTCAACCTCCAGATTTGTGAGCATTCTCTTTATCATGCATATACTCACACCCACAGCAAGTGAAGAGAATGCTCACAAACACAAAAAAAAAAAAATAATAATTTCAAATAAAAATTAACAACTACATAGATTTACACTAAACAAATAACAGGGAATTGAACATAAATGAACTGAGATTTAGGGGAAAGGAAATGCAAATAGAGCTAGCTACACTCCAGCTACAACTCTAGCTTTTCCCTTCTTCTGCTATCTATTTCTGTAAAATTCCAAAAAATATCAGTAGTACTTTATTCTAGATTAGACACAACTATAAAGAATTTGAAAGTCTAAATTGTAGTACAACTCAGTTTCGGATGTGCTGATTTATTATGTGGTGTTGAAAGAGAATTAAAATCAAAGTGAAACAGAGGATAAAGATATGGTAAAAACTGGAATCCTAAAACATCCTAGACCTGTTAGATACAGGGCCTATTGTAGAAAGTTTTAATAAGTAAGAGTTTGTCCCACAAAGAAATTGATCTAGAACACAAAATGGGCTGTAATAGTAGGCCTCTAGATCCGACTACAGATCTGACAATCCTAAAGAAAGGGAGTTGGGTGTCATGACTATACTAAATTAACCCTAACAAAAGAGAAATAAAGTGTAGCCCTATTCTGAAGAAAGGGTTAAGAACAAGTTGATGATGGTGTGTACCAAAATAAAATATCCAAATGATGGGAAGTAAGCAGGTTAAGCTAGAGTTAATGTAGTAATGTAACTCAGATTTAGACTGTCTCTGAAGTGGTCCTTTTTGAGATGTGATTAATAACTTCAACAAGATAGAAGAATCCAATTTAACCCATGCCATTTGGGGTGCTCTTAGGGCTATAGTCTGTCCACTCAAATGGTCATAGAGTATTTGATAGAGTCTGTCAAATCTCATTAATTAAACCAGAAATGCTAACCTAATCCAAAGTAGTGGACTGATCATTTCCCCAACCAATGGACCAGATCAGGCCATAAATATTATTGCAGACTGTTATTCACTAAAAATTACCACTTTTCACCTCTTAACCTAGCCTTTGATTGACCTTGAAGTGGACTAATAATCATTTGTTAAGTGTACTTTATAGTTAGCAATAATCTATGCAACTTAATACAAAATCCATCCTTATTAGCCCAAAGAAGAGCAAGAAGACATGCAAAGATGATAGCTGAGCCAAAAGCCTAATAGAACACCCTGGTAGTGCTCACAATGGTGACTCATTTGTTGGTCATCATTAACCAAAAGCCTAGCAGATGGATGAAGTTGATTGAGAATGGAGAAACTGCAAAAGCAGCAAGTGCAATGCATCAGAGCATAGACATACAGATCTTGCAGAGTTGAGAAGCTCCCTCACGAAGCTAAGGATGCAGTAGAATATGCCCTTGCATAGATAGGACGCACAGTCAAGAGGAGAGCTGTAAAGACATCGCGAAGATCTCACAGATTAAAATCCTCATAATTTATGGTCGCAAAGATCTCGCGGAGATTAATCCTTCACGCTGCTGCGTGAAGAATATAGCGAGTCCATGTGTGTACTGAGCAAAATTTCACCTCGTGGAGTTCGTGTGTGGCCCTTGAAGAGAGAGATGCCCAGAATTCGCCTCGCGCAGATATCGCACACTCTGAAGCTTTACCAATTACTACCCGAGCGCAGGAGCATATCTGTGCAAGTACCCAGCGAGAGAGAGAGAGAGCTTTTGAAGCTCTACTGTGCGAGAAGTCTAGGCACTCTAGATCATCTCCGTGACAACTTTGTAGCACAAAGGAACTGCGCGATTATGCGCGAATGAGCACTTCCCACCAACCAAAAGCTACTCTTTGAAGGCTCTGTAACTATGGGAATGAATGAATACATATGCTAGCCTCATGAAGCATGAGCTCCCCACTTCTCAATTTTAACTCAAGGACCTTTTAAGAATTTCCCAAGGCTAGGGCACACATCTCGAGGTGTGGATTCCAAGGTGCACGTCCCAAGGCATTCAAGGGTTGTCACAGTGCCACATCTGTTAGAAAAATTAGGGTTAATCTCTTCAGAGCCAAGGCCGTATGGATAGAGTATATAAGCTATACTTAGAGTTTAGTTTTATCATCGACCCTTCTTTTCATCCTCTGTCGGCTGAGAGCTCCAACAGGCTAGTGTTAGGATTTGATCACCTCTTTTTCTTATTTTTTCTTCTCTCTTAGCCCAACACTTACTGGCTAATCCTCCTGTAAGCAGTTACGTTTAATTTATTTCAGTTTATAATAGGTTTTATATACATTGAGATTTTTATATAAGTAGTTGTGTACAAGCTACAGCTTGGAGACAGTTCATTGTAAGTTTTATGTTTATCAATGGATTGCTATTTTAATGCCTAATTGATTATAAAGATCTTATAATTTCATTAGATGTCTATAGGATCCATGTATTTGGGACTAGCCCATTCAGTTTCTAGTAGATCTATTATTTACCATATGATTTCTCTTGGTTTGATAGCCCCATGGAAAGTAATGATAGATCTGTAGTGAGATTTGAGGAGCTCGGAGGCCTGTGAACCATGGTGGTTGCAGCAGTTTACATGTTCTTTTTCAAATCTCTATGATATGGACAGACCAATGGGATACCCTATGACCATTCGAGGGGACATAGTATAGCCCTAAGATATTGTCCATTCACATGTCTGAGAAGGATTCTTCTCCCTTGCACATGAGCTTCTAGAGCCTTATAAGGAGGTTTGTACAGGAACTGGCTCCCCTCTGTTTTACCTAGCCGACATAAGATGTTAGATCTGATCTCTCTGTAGTAATTGTAGCTTGAGGCTAAGTCATTGTAGGCCGTTTGTAGTAATGACCAATTGAATTTAAAGCCCTATTCAACCTGTTGCATGATCCTATTTGTGGGCACCAGTGAGCCGTTGGCCTTGGCAAAGCCCTAAGCATTTTATGGGTTGGAATACCTATGGATGTCAGCCATATTTGTACGCAGATCTGAGGAGCTTGTAGCACTGGCATTACATAGTGCTGTAATAGTATTCATGACCTGGTCTACTTCAGTGGCTAGGGAAATGATTAGTCCACTCCTCTGGATTAGATTAGCAACTTCTGGCTTGATCAATGGGATTTGACAGACTCTATAGGATAGGTTGTGACTATTTGAGTGGACAGCCTATAGCCTTAAGAGCACCCAAAATGACATGGGTCAAGTTGGACACTTCTACCTTCTTGAGGCTTTTGATAGCGTCTCAGCAAGGAGCACTGCAGAGACAGACTAAATCTGAGTTACATTTTTCTTTAACTCTAAACTTAACCTGCTTACTTCTCACCAATTTTTATATTTTATTTTGGCACACACCATCACCATCTTCTTTTTAACCCTTTCTTTAGGATAGGGCTACATTTTATTTCTCTATTATTAGGATTAATTTAGTGTAGTCATGACACCCAGCTCTCTTTCTTTAGGATTGTCAGATCTGTAGCCATATTTGGAGACTTACTATTATAGCCCATTTTGGGTTCTAGATCAATTTCTCTGTGGGATAAACTTTTACTTATCAAAATTTGCTACAATAGGCCTTGTATCTTACAGGTCAAGGATTACTTTGATTGTGTTGAATCTATTCTTTTATTTTACTTTGTCTTTAAATTTGTTTCCACCATACAATAAATAAAGCACCAAGAGTCCGACAACACAGACACTATGTAATGCCAATGCTACAAGCTCCCCAGATCTGCACACAGATCTCGCTGACATTCATAGGTATTCCAACCCATAAAGTCCTAAGTGCTTTGCCAAGTCCAACAACTTATTGTGCCCACACAAAGGACCAGCAACAGGTTAAATAAGGATTTGGCTTCAGGTGATCATTGCTACAAAAGGCCTGCAATGACTCAGCCTCAAGCTGTAATTACTACAGAGAAATCAGATCTAACATCTAATATTGGTCAACTAAAATAGAGGCGAGCCAGTTCCTGTACAAACCTCCTCACAAGGCTCTAGAAGCTCATATGCAGAGCAGAAGAATCCTTCTCAGATATGTGGCTAGACACCACCTTAGGGTTATACTTCGTCCACTCAAATGGTCACAGGGTATCTGATAGGTCTATCCATACCATAGAGATTTGTGAAAGAACATATAAACTGTTGCTGCCACCATAGAGTCCCAGGGCTACGAGCTCTTCAGATCCGGCTTGCTATCCATGGGTCTATCAAACCAAGGGAAATTAGATGGTAAATAATAGATCTACTAGAAACTGAATGGGCTAGTCCCAAAGCATGGATCCTATAGACATCTAAGGAAATCATAAGTTTTATAGATTTAAGTAGTCATTAAAATAACAATCCATTGATAAAAGCAAAACTTACAATGAGTTGTCTCAAGGCTGCAGCCTGTACACAACTACTCGTCTAAAAGATCCCAATGTATACAAAGCCTATTACAAAACTAAAATAACACTAAACCTAGCTGCTTACAAAAGGATTAGCCAGCCAATGCTGGGCTATGATAGAAGAAAAATAAGAAAAAGAGATGATCAAACCCTAACCCTAGCCTACTGAAACTCTCAGCCGACTAAGGATGAAGGAAAGATGAAAATACTAAACTCTAAGTACAGCTTGTATACTTTGTCCATAAGGCCTTGAGTCAAAAGAGATTAACCCTAATTTTTTCTAATAGATGTGGCACTGTTACAACTCTTGAATGCCTCGAGATGTGTGCCTCAAAATCTGCACCTCAGGAAGTGTGCCCTGCCTTGGAAAATTCTCAAAAGGTCCTTGAGTTAGGGTTGAGAAGTGGGGAGCCCGAGCTTCATGGGGTTGGCATCTGCATTAATTCACTCGCACAGTGGCAGAACCTTCGCGGAGAAGCATTTGGCTCAGGAGGATTGTTCACTCGCGCAGTAGATTCTCTGTTGATTGTGTAGCTACTTTGCACTGCAATGCTGTGGCGGAGGAGATTTGGGAACGCCTAGATTTCTCACGCAGTAGAGCTTCAGAAGTTCTCTCTCGCTGGATACTCGCGCAGGTAGGCTTCTGCGCTCGCATAGTAATTGGTTAGGCTTCAGAGTGTGTGAGAGCTGTGTGAGGAAAATTTTGGGCGTCTCTCTTCCAAGGCTTCGCGAGAACTCCTCAAGGTGACAAATTGTTCTTAATGCTTATGGACTTGCTATGTTATGCGCGTGGCTGCTTGAAGGCTCGATTTCCATGAGAGCTTTGCAAGCACAAATTCTGAGGATTTTAAGACACGAGATCTTCACGATATCTTTACTGCTCTCCTCTTGACTGCGCACCCTATCTGCGCAAGGGCAGCTTTCAAGGCATCCTTAGCTCCCCTAGGGAGGTCCTCAACTCTGCGAGGTGAGCCTTTTGATTCTCTGATGTATTGCACTTGCTGCTATTACAGCTTCCTCCATTCTCAGCTAACTTCTTTCATTTGCTAGAATTTTGATCAATGATGACCAGCAAGTGAGTCACCATGGTGAGCACTACCAGGGTGTTCCATTAGGCTTTGGCTCAGCTGTCATCTTTCAATATTTTCTTTCTCTTCTTTGGACCAATAAGCAGGAATTTTATATTTAGCTGCACAGTTTATTACTAACTATAAAACATACTTAATAAATGATTATTAGTGAGCTTCAAGGTCCAGCAAAGGCTAGGTTAAGAGGTGAAAAGTGGTACTTTTCAGTGAATAACAATCCCTTACCATGAACACCTCGAGGACTTGATAGCTTGCTTCCAAGATGTGACATTCTCATATGTCCCCTGGATAAGGAATCACTTTGCCGACACACTAGCAACATTATCATCGATGATAGAAACCCTGTATGGTGCTGAGATGAACCTAATCATGATCGAGCAAAGGAATGAGCTGACCTTCTGCCTCCACATTGAGGAACCTACAAAGCCTGATGATGAGCCACCTTGGTTCTCAGATATCAAGAATTTCCTCGAGACACTAACTTTCCCTGAGGGTACGTCCAAGACGAATTGGCAAATTATTCAACGTCTAGCAACAGGCTACGTCATTTATGGGGAATGCCTTTATAGGCGATCCTACAATAACATCTTACTCAGGTGCCTTACAGAAAGTGAAGCAATCAATATCATGAAGGAGATCCATGAGGGAGTATGCGAAGCCCACGTCAGTGGTAACATGCTTGCTAAGAAAATTCTGCGGCAGAAATACTTTTAGACCACTATGGAATCAGATTGCCGCAAATATGTTTAGAAATATTACAAGTGTTAGGTACACTCCAGTCTGATACACGCTCCTGCCATCAATCATCACTGCATGACCACTCCTTTGCCATTTGCTACCTAGGGCCTTGTCATCATCGGAATGATTAATCCAAAAGCATCAAACGGACATCGATTCATCCTCGTCGCCATTGAATACTTCACCAAGTGGGTAAAAGCGGTGTCATATGCCAACATGACGGCCAGTCATGTCGAGAAGTTTCTTAAAAACAATATTATGTGCCGATTTGGAGTACCCAAGGATATTATCAGGGACAATGGCACCAACTTTGCGAATAAGCACATCCTAGCCTTCTGCGAGCAGTAAAAAATCAAGCACCATCGCTCGTCACCTTATCGGCCTCAAACTAGTGGTGCTGCTGAAGCTACGAATAAGATGTTCGTCTGCATCCTTGAGAAGATGGTCGTCACGTATCGAGATTGGAGCAAAATGCTGCCATTTACTTTGTGGGCCTATAGAATGTCGATCCATACCGCTACAGGGGCAACATCATTCTCCCTTGTGTATGGAACCGAAGCCATCCTACCGGTTGAGGTTGAAGTACCCTCGCTCTAAATCCTCATGGAATCTGGGTTACCCAAAGCAAAGAAAGAGAGATCCCGCTTCGAACAATTGAATCTACTAGATGAGAAAAAACTCCTAGCCTTGTGTCATACTCAAGTCTACCAGGGGCAAATCGCACTTGCTTAGAATAAACATGTTCGTGGTTGAGATCTAAAGGTAGGAGATACTGTACTGAAGAAGATCTTCCCATCCCTCCACGCCGATCCAAGAGGAAAATTCAAGCAGAACTGGGAAGGACCTTATGTTGTCCGAGAAGTGCTACCGGGATACGCCATCCGCCTCGCCACCATGGACGGAGATCATCTTCCTGAGCCCATCAATGCTGGATATGTTCGACGGTTCTATGCTTAGACTATCGTGACAAGGTAAGTATTGGTTAAACAGATACGTGAGTGCTTAAGAACCACCCAAAAGAGGCCATCGTTTCATACACAGTAGCCAAAAAGTATCCCTAAAAATGATGATATCCTTTGCTACCCCATTTGAGCCTGGGCCTTTATTTAAATAAACCCCTTCCCTAAAAAAAAATGTGTGTACATATACAAAAAAAAAGGGGAAGTAAAGCTACTAGCAAAATCCAAAACATCGGAAAAGAAAAACCTCAAAAAGAGATTGTTTGAAATAAAATAAAGAAGGAAGAAAAAAAAGAAGAATCATGGGGCGTGTATAGTAAAATCCCCCACAGAAGAAAGTATATTGTGAAAAAGTGAAGCTGTATCAAAGAAACCCTATTTAGCCCAGCACACCTTCAAATCCTAACCTGACCCATGGCCAAGCTACACTCTAAGGAAAGCCCTCTTTTCAAGTTCACAAGCAGTTATAACATCTATTAAGTCAACACGAGCCCCATCTGTTAAATTCACAAGTTTGTGCGAACCAGGTGAAAACCCGAAAGGGCACTTGGGGTAAGAAAGCTAAACCCATGGACATGGTGAAAACCCGAAAGGGCGCCACGGGTAAAAGGAGGGCAAAAAGGGAACGACGAACCCACCTTGGGCGTTGTGAGTAAAAAGAGATTAAAAAAGGAAAATTATTTGAGGAAAGGAATGAAGAAATATTTGAAACCTTGGTTGTCTCTCTCCTATTACTCCCTTTGTCTGACTGGGCTGCTCATGTTATTTCAAATCGGACCCCGACCGGAATTACCATTGTGGAACTACTTTGTCAAACGTATGACTTAAGGTAAGGCGAAAGGTTTGACTCAGCCCAAAGGGATTGATGTTCCAGTCTTGGTAAGGCTGCTGAAACTCCCTCAGACCCGACTATTTAAAAGGGGGGTTCGACTATGCCCAAAGAAGGACCCGTGACTTCACTTCACTGATAAGGCATCATCAAAGAAAAAGAGAAAAGCCAAAAAAGAACAAAAAAATCAAGAAAAATTCAAATACAAAAAAAATGTGTGTATATATTTCTACTCTTTCCCATGTGCATAGTTACAACATCGTACTTCCATATCAAAAATAAAGAAAAAGAAAAAAAAATCTCTGAAAATAAAAATCCAAAAATATATATATAAATCTTGAAAATGAAAAAATATAGGTAAAAGTTTGTTTCTCCTTCTGTTGATTAGGATGCTTATTGTTACCTATATAAACAAAAAAGGGACTGACATTTTTTCAAGGATGTGCAGGAACATCAAACGGTCCAAAGCCTCGAAGCAGGCAACTTCTAAGCGGTGGACAAATCAGATAAAGCATCTCGCCATCGATGTCAGGTCTATTAAAAAAAAGGGAGAATGAAAATCATTTTGAAAGAGAAATAAAAGAAATCTGTAAACTTTTCATGCACAGCTACGCACATGCGTGTTTTTAATGCAGTAAAATGTCAATATTTTATTGGTAACGTAGTTGTGTAAAACTAATATCCTAGGTCTAAGGTTCGCCTTGGATCCATGGATCCTACTTCAAAGTAGGAGCAACGGTGCCAATCTTGGTTAAACAGTCAATGTTTCGATCACTAAATCTTCGCCCTGATCGCTCCATCTATTTGTTTCGAGTGAACTTGAATACCTTGAACTTCAAGTTCATCATGTGATATTTTCAGAGGCGTAGGCTCTTCGGGCAAGCGCCCTACGGGGTTTGAGGTTCGTATAACTTCGTCCTCAAAAGGATCTATTGTTGGATTGTTTCCAACCTATTAGATACGAAACTACGTCAGACAACTATATGCAAATATGCATGCAGAAGAAGCCATTTTAGGGTGCAGGCTTATAACCTACATGGTATCCCTGTAAAGTATGCGCCTTACGTCTAGGTATCCGTAGGATGGTTATTTATTCTCGTAAATTATACCTAGACGGGATTTGGGTCGAGACTTCCATTGCCTTTGTTGCTTATTGCCCCTAATGGGTGCATGTTTATATATAGTTAATCGAGTTGTAAGATCATTGTTGGTAGAGTCCAGGATTGGATGCCCCCTTCAGGGGGCACTCAATTTTTGGTCGAATCTATTTTGTGTTATTTAGGGTTAGATACTCTAGTTCATGATGATCTGGGGCATGTTGGAAAAATGGCACATACTCCCGAAAAGCGTTGCGACCTCCATTCACTCCGCTCGGTGGTCATGCTAAATAAATTTTAGGATCCATGGGTTCACCCAAAGACCTTGAACCCTGCTTTAGGTAGGGGCACCCATGACCAGCCAAATGGGGCAATCAAATGCCTCTTAGGATGGGACACAAACTGTGGAGCCTTGTATAGTTTTGCTTAGCGCCTATCTTTAAGTGTGGGTCGATCACCCCTCTTACCTGCGAAGCTATTATATTTAGAACGAATCTCGAACATCAAATACATTCCAAATCATCCCAAGAAGTGAATGTTTTTCCCGACTATAGGGCATTCGCAACTCATCCCACCTCGGTTATGCCCAGTAATCTCGCTAAGCGCTTGGGAATGGATTACCTTGAGAAACGAATGTTTAGCCTGACATACAGGGCTTTCATTTTCTCACCATGTTACCCGTCAGATGTTTAAAGTTCATTCTGAATCTAGTAAACCTGTTAGTAATGCCTTGGGCCTCTTCGAATGTCTCTTTTCTTTGGCATTCGATCATTAGTGATCGGATATTAAAGAGAGGCATCTGTAGATACCCAAATTTAGCCCAAGGCCCGATCGAAATATATTTCGAGAGAGGCACACTTCTGAGCTTTTGATGGCATGTATGGTATCCTTAGATACCTTCTCAAACCCTTAGGAATCATCCCAAGTCCCTTAGAATTTATTCTGAACCTTTAGAAACCAATCTTGACCCTTAGAACCCCTTTCGAATCCTAATCCTAATCTTCCAGAGAAATAGATGAAGAGGGGTGCATCAGGACCAGCTGTGACCTTCTACTATGATCAAATCTCATACCTTTAAAAAGTAGAAGTTCTCAGCTTTTCAACTGGGCAAGAATCACCCCAATCGGAGCTGTGTACACAAAGATATGGTGGTCCGAACTCGAGGGGCAAGATAGTAATTTCATGAAAACCACCTTAATGATTTGGCGCAACTAATAGTTGCACCAGTTATAAGTAAGCTTGGCACTACTATTAGTTGTGCCAAGCCATCTCTCCCTAGAAATGGCCTGGCGCAACTAATAGTTGCGCTAGCATTAGAGTGGGCCCTCGGGGAGCCAACTTCCAGGCACTATTCCATGCATTATTTTATTGTGCATATGCCTGGTGTAACTAATAGTTGCGCTAGTCATATGAATAGTAACCTCTAACTTTTACCTCGAATTTTGAGAGTGGAGTTTGACTTGTTGACCATATTGACCTTTTAGGTGTATTTTGACAGTCGTGTGGCACCCTTTTAGTTCCTATTTGCAACTCTTAAGTGATTTGAAGCACCAACCTATCATCCACCATTAAAACCACCTTCACACCTTTTCAACCTCTTAAAATCCTAGGAAACCTTAGATTATAGATTACCTAATAGCTAACCCCTAATTAGCACCTAAGTGGCCTCATAACCTATCCTTTTTCTATAAATAGAACCACCCCTCCCCTTGGGTTAAAGGGTTAAGAAATTTGCTTAAGAGAGAAAGAGCTCTAAGTGAGAAGTTCTTCCTCCCTTTTGTGCCCCATTTTCACATAAAATTTCAGAATCTCCCAACCTTATTTTAAGTTTAATCTTGCATCCAAAACCCTTAGTCTAGGTGTGTTCTACCCCCTAGACTCCTCTATCTACCTCTTAGCTAGCAAGCCATAGAAGTTAGAACCGCACTTTCCACCATTCAAGCCTTCGAAAGCTCATCAAAGCAACCCTACGCAAGGCTCCTCAATGGTGAAACAAGGGCCTGAGAGCTCCGGCTCTCCTCTCTATTCCTCTACCTTCTCGATCATTCCTCCATCGTCCCATTTGCGCTGTTACACTACTGAAATTTTGGTAGGAACGGAGGAGCACAAATAGGATTTTAAGCCCCTTTGGGCAAGAGAAAGCCTTTTTCTTTTCTTTTATATTCTTTTTGTTTTGGCCATAAGTAGAGACCGCATTAAGCGGGTTGATTGGGTGCCTAACACCTTCCCAATCGATAACTGAAGCCCCTACCCAAGAACCTTTGGTGTGGACCAGATTTAGAGTTATATTTCTCGGGACACCAAAAGCTATGAGTGGCGACTCTATATTTTTGTTACCGAGCGTATTGCCGCGACGGGATGGTCAAAGATCCCACAGTTGCATATGTGCCCAATATTGTGACTGAAGTGCCATATATACCGAGCTTACCTTTTCCTAACACTTTCGGTGCACCGTCAATTTTTTACAAAAACCCAAAAAAATTAGAGGAGAGCACATATTTTGTTCATATCTCCCCTCTTAATTCTCAAACAAGTATGTCTGATATACTCATGGGCACCGTCGAGCTACTGACTCATCCGTAATAAAATCTTTTAAAATATGTAAACTAACTTTTTTTTTATTTTGCTTTAGTTAGAAATTTGTTCTCAGCAAGTATGTTACGATCTAAATCGTGGTAAAACACAATCAATCGTAAGATACTTCCTGCTATACATTATTATGTCCTCGAGTGATCGGATTTACTACATTCTGAACCTCACCGGTACGAAAATTTTGAAATTAAAAATTTTACTGTGTCCCCTATTTTTTGTGTCAATGAGGACATTGTCCGATTTAAGTTTGGGGGATACATAATTTTTGTGTATAGTAGTATTATTTTTAGTAATATAAAAAAAAAAATTGATCAGTGCATAGGAATTATGATAGAAGAAATTACAGGTCCCGAAAACTTACGATTCATTATAATAGAAGTTTAATAATTAGAATTTAGAACAGTTATAATTCATGCTTTGCTCATTGAAACACTATATTAGAATGAATGTTTGAAACAATAGATTGATCTAAACTGTAAAAATTTAGACTATAGTTTCAAAAATTATAAACCACTTAGATTTTGCGCCATATTTCCTCTTTCATTCTGAGAGAGACTGTTCTATTCAAATTGTAAAAATTTCATTAAACTTCTATACTGATATAAAATCTCATGTTACTGAATTTAGAATCGAATTATTCTATGAATATGATGAACTGATTTTTTTGTCTAGAACTATCTATTAGAAATATCAAAGTAATAAGGCATCTATGTTAGTAAATCGTAAAGATGATCTGAGGTCATCTTTTGTTTAAACCAGAGCCAAAAAGCCAAAATCCCATAATATTTTATCCTTTGAACCTATATTAGAAGCCTGAAAGGAAATTTCTTTGTACCAAAATTTTATAAACCTTTAGCCATATGTACTGCCCAAAGTTTCTACCTTTAACCCTTACCATTTCTGAGAGGTTAGAATGGAAGAAGAGGGAGTGAAAGGAGTAAAAGAATAATAGATAAAGGGAATGCTAGAAGAGGTATAAAGAAAGAAAATAAAAGAAAATTTGGAAAAAGAAAGAAAAATCGTAACAAACGATTTTTAAAAATAAAAATTACGATTTAGCAAAAAGCTATAAAGAAGAGAAAAATAGTAAAAGATGATTTTATAGATGAAGAACTCGAATATGTATATATATAAAGAAATAAATGGGAAGAAGTTATCCAATCATGGATACTTACCAAAGTAGAATAGTAGAAGAAGAGCTAAATTCTCAAAAAAGCTTTGAATCCTTTTCTACCTTTAGTTGTTACCTTCTGAAATCGAAAACCCCATTACACATTGATGGAAAGACCATTTTGATTTATGATTTGCAAAGGCATAAGACTAGTAGAGATAAGGATAATTTATATTATGGATTACACAGGGAATCATAAGAATAGGATAAGATTATCTTTTCTATGAGATTCTTTTTTACGATTATCTTTGACTGAATTCTTCTGAAAAATATAATGAGCGAAACCCAAAAGTTTCGATATCTTTTTGAGAGTATGTCAATAGTGAAATTTTTTTATTGAAAATATTTTCTTTTTTATTTTAGATGAATAATGAAAATATATTCTAAATCTGCAGTTTAGAAAAATTTATGAAGAATAAACTATTCACTAGTGCATACACTATAACGTCTCGAAAATTTCGGATCTGGAATAGTGCACCTCAAGATGCATGCCGAATGGTCACATGTTTGACCGGGTCAAAGTTGGCTTGGTTGATGTACTTGGTTAATTTTAGTTAGATAAACTAAGTGTGAAATATGGTATTTGTAATAAAAGTTAGTTGATTGGGTCATATAGACTTAGTTAGGTATGTGTGCTTTACACCTAAGTAAAGAAGGGGATTATAAAGAATAGGGAGAAATTATCTCCCATTTGCTTAGGTTGTTGAGAAATTTAGAAGGAAATAAATGAGAAGTGTGAGAGTGTGATTATGTATGGGCATTTAATGTGTATGATTAGGAGTGGATCGGAAAGGATTTGCTAATTTAAGGCTTCATATCGACGTGAGATTGGGGATCTCGAGTTGTGAAACCCTTGATGTGAACGGAAGCTTGGATCAAGGGATCCGATCGGTTTTGAAAGGTAAGCTTAAACCCTTTTATGAAATTACAACTATTGCATATGAATTTGTCTCAAGACGTAAGAAGAATGGATTCTAGATGTTCTTGAATGAGTTTTAGAATTTAGAACACAGTTTCGATCTGAAATGGGAAAAATCGATCGAATGGAATTAGTGATCGTTTGATCGATTTTGCCAAAGAATAAGAACAATAATGCTGTGTTCTGAGGAAATCGTTCAATCGATTTGGAAAATCGTTTGAACAAAATTAGTGATCATTCGATCAGTTTTGCCAAGGGGTGAATGTATGTGCAAACGGTTTCTGAGGAAATCAATCGAATGAAATAAAACGGTTCAATCGATTTTGGTAATTCTTTCGAAAGATTTAAAATCGTTCGATTGATTTTGCAAACCGTTCGATCGATTTGGCAAACCGTTCGATCGATTTGAAAATCGTTCGATCGGTTTGGGCTGATATAGGCTTTTGTTGGGTTTTTCTTTCTGAACTGTTATGGATTGAATTAGGCTTCCAAACTCCAAATTTTACACCAATTGTGACATGTTGCTTGTGTTTTGGCCATACCTAGGTTGAGCCGAACCTTAGGGTGGTTAAGGCTAGCTCAGATTGAGGAATCCGTGGAGTAAATTGCGTGTGAGGTAGGGAAATCTCTTAACATGTACACTTGATTTCGAAAGCATGTATGTAGTGATGTGATATGTATGCACGTGTGTTTAACGCATAGTTATGGGCATGTGTTTCGAAATAGAATTAACTATGTGAATTTAATATGTGTGTGCTTGTGTGTACACTAAGAAACCAGTAAGTAAATGAGGTGATATCCCAGGGATGTATGCGTGATGTGGGCATCTAGGCGATGCATATGAGCAAGTGACATCCCAGGGATGTAATGTCAAATGTGAATATCCATGTGATGTGAAAGTATATGAATGAGACTTGAACAAACCTTGAATATTATATTTAACACAATTACTTGGTGAATAATTATATGTAGTTGCATAATTGATTTAAGGTTTGGAAAATATCCCAATGACGCGGCGGTATGCCCGCGATTGACGCGACAGGATATTCGTGACCGGTATGGCGGGATATTCGTACACTAGTTGACATCCCAGGGATGTAGATGAGTTATGTGCCTCGTCGCCTATGTGAAAGAGACTTGGGTTATGTTACATTAAAAATGGTCTA
Source organism: Chloranthus sessilifolius (assembly GCA_021018995.1). Classification (NCBI taxonomy): domain Eukaryota; kingdom Viridiplantae; phylum Streptophyta; class Magnoliopsida; order Chloranthales; family Chloranthaceae; genus Chloranthus; species Chloranthus sessilifolius. The sequence goes on from CM037586.1 coordinate 65,256,506, forward strand.
ATTGGACGACGATTGAGGGCATTCCATTGGGGCTTGATGCTATATTGCTCGGGGATTATTTAAGTTTGTGACACAAATCTTGATGAGATATGAGAACAAGTTAAACAAAGCATAAGATCTATAGTGTGAAAGGATAAGATTTATCATGTGCAATTCTGTCCATGCTTTTAGTAATTCAATTACTTTTAAATTATTTCTAACTGTTTTATATTAATGAAATCATGTTTTGTTTATGTCATGGAATATGTGTGAGTAAGTTAGCTTTACATGTTTAGATATCTTCCATATTGAGCTAGGATGTAGCTCACTCCCTTTTGACTATACGTCAAAGGTTTTGAGATTGCGACTGCTTCTGGAGACGTTGATCATGAGGACACGGATTACATTCCCGTGGAGGAGTCGGACCCCTTCCTGAGAATTTCTTCTAGAAGTCCCTCTGCGTACTTGATAGTTATTTTTGAGAGAGTGATTGTACAGCTTGGTATGTCTAGCCTAAATTTTGGATAATGTAATTATGTGGGATATTTTTTGGCGAACCATCTGGGGTGACCGTTGTTCCTTCACCGATGGTTCGGGTAGGTTCTTTTGCCCATGCAATGGCATGGGACTAGAACTATCTCTTGGGTTATATGTTTTTGGCATCATATTATAGAACTGAAGACTTAATGCAGTATTAGTTTCTTTAGTACATGTTTTACTTTCGTGTTGTGTCGATATACCAAGTGTTCCGCGAATGTATATGGGGCACGGTCTCGAGGGTCATGCCGATGGCACGAGTTTCGGGGTGCTAAAATTCGAGCTGTCACATATACGCTCTGTTTTTATTATGAATTGAAATTGTTAGAGTTTTAATCAAGGATAACTGTTGTAATGGAAAATAAGGATAAAGGATTGATAAGTTTAGAAAATCATAATAGATTGTATATGGACCAATTAAGTAGATTAGTTATATTTTTTTTATTTACTTTTTATTTTAAAGAAGAAAAAAAAAAAAAATTATTTGAAGTTTGTAGGTAAATTCACTGAAAAGCTTCAGGAGACTGTAACTCCTCCATTAGGGATCACCTTAGGGTTTAAAGGCTTATTGGATCCGCTAAATGCAATTGTGCTCCCTACAAAAGGGGCATTTAATTTCTTAGTTTATATTTCCTTGCTTGTTAGGGACTAGCAAAGCTTAAGTTTGGAGGTGTGATCAGTTACATAATATACTATTTTGTCACTCTTAACTTAATGATGCTAGGAGTTTGCTACTAATAAGTTGATGATGTGTAGATATTAAAGAAAAATAGTAAAAGAGAGCCAAAGTGTTCAAATTCATCAAAATAAACTCAAAAATAAGTAAAAAGACAATTGAGCATAAGAAGACGATTTGCCATATACTGAAAGCTGAGAAATCGTATTTTACAATTGAGCGCTAATACTGAAGCTATAAAGAAGAGAAAAATGAGAAATCATAATTTACGATTCTTCGAAAGACGATTTTCCAGAAAGCTACAAAAGAGTAAAAGGCGATACAGAAGAAAGCAATCGTTCATTATAGAGAATTGTCTATTATAAAAGTCATGGGAGCTGAAGAAAGAGAAAATCGTGATTGATGATTTTCTAAAGAAAAAGAACAATCACGATTTACGATTGTATGAATTGAAGCTTTCCCTTTACTGCTGCTACTGACCACGTGAGAATTTCCACCGCCAAAAATAGAATTAGAAGAACTCTTTAATTAGAAGTTTGGCTAATCACGGATCTGGGAGATTGATGACGATAAACTCCTAAGATTTCTGCTGCTGTTATCAAGGAAAGAAATCCGGAACACATCAACCATTGAAAGCAAGGAAGAATAAAATTAGAATTAGAGTTATATTAGGAATCTTTTATTTTAATAGTGTCTTTTATTAGAATTAGAACTCTTTAAATCGACTCCTTATAATCTATAAATACGAGGGCTCGACATAGGAATAATCATTGAGAAATTTCACAGCATCAATTGACAACTGAGGTTTGTATTTTTATCCGATCAAAGTAGTTTAGGATTTACAAAGTAATATTTTCCACAGTTCTCTGAGGTTTTGCCTAACAACTAAGGCTGAGGAAGTAGAAAGATCAACCCTTTGGATGGTTCTACTTTTGCTTTCTAGTTTAGATTTTATTTTATTTTTAGTTTAGATTTTTTATGCTTTATAAATATCTTTGAATTTTGATTTGAACTGACGACTCAGGTTAAATTTTGTAGATTAGTGTAACGGTTTTACTTTTTCATCTTCAATTTTCTTGAATTTGATTGACACCCAAATTTTAGGAGATTGTTGATTAGATTAAATTTGTGTTGAAGAATTTTAGTTTTTGATTGACGATAAAATTCTAGAAGGCTACAATACGGTGTAACAGTATTTTAAATTTGTAAACATCCGATAGCTAAAGGTTGAGATTGGTGACCTCAATCTGAAGAAGAAGATTAGGATTTATTTTTATACAATTAGATTAAGAAACCTATTCTTTTATTCATATTTCTCTAGTAGTTTAAGACTTAAAAGATAAAGATAGTTTTTAAAATAAGAATATAAAAATCTATAAGAAGATAATTATTTCTTCGTGAGATCAATCCTATCGCTACGCTATAATTTCCATTGTGCACTTGCAATAGGTTAAGGCTTGATTTTAATTTAAATATATACATACTATAAGCTGGTCAATAAGCTGGATTGAACACAATTGATAAGAGCTGGTTCTGGGAAATACATCCTTAGATCTAAGGGCTCTGCTTGGGGTACTGGATTGGGGAAGTAATCAGCCAAGTTTAAAGGCTCAATTACTCCTATGTTACCATCCACTCGATTTCTTTACCTTGGTGCTATGAAATTCTCCCTGACAGTGATATATTCTGAAGGATCAAACTCTTTCCTGTCTTCTTCTATCATGTTGATAGCGGGCTTTGGGCCCACTCCTCCTGGTAGATGCGGTCGCAACGAAACCTGATGGATGTTTGCATACGAATTTATCGGGGGAGGAGTCGGAGGGATGATTTTCCCGACTTTTATCAGATCCTGTATTGCGTGCTTCAAGGGAAAGCATAGATCAATCGGGTGATCTAGCGCTTGGTGGAAATTATAATGAGTATTGGGATCATAATTTCTTGGGATTGGGTTTGGTGGCAGGTGCGGTTGGAAGGGCATAACAAGACATTTTTCAACCAACAATGGTAAAAGGATGCTTAAGGATATCGCCAATGGCGTAAAAACTCGATTGAATCGGGCCCTTTGTTGTCGCTCCAAGTGTGCCATAATTGTGTGCATTATGAATCAAAAATTAAAGAATTAAAGAATGCTAGGTTATATGGATGTTAACTTATGAAAGGGATATCAGCACATTGGGGCTAACACTGGCCTGCAAGATCAGGGCCAATTGTAGCAAGTTTTAAATGTAAGTGAGTAAAAGATCGTCCACAGGGAATTGATTTAAAATTTAAGATAAACCTCCAGATCTGTGCTACCAGATCTGGCTCTATAATTATCTAAAAAAGAGAATAGATAAAAGAGAGTGTTGGATTGTGTCACATTTAACTATAAGCAAATAAAGAAAAGAACTAATTACATGATCCAGATCCGAGTTGGGGAGATGTTTAAAATAAGACAAATGCAGAAATAATAGCTTCATGTACTTTAGCCTCTGAATTTTAATGGAGAATCTGTAGTTCAACAGAGCAGATTCAATCTTCATCTGGCTACCAGCACAGATGTAAGAGAAATAAATCCGAATTAAGGAATAGGTTTAGACTTATGGCTATGGTCTGTCCACTTAAATGGTCACAGATCATAGCTAGCTGTGGCCTATTCTTTAGTTCGAACATGAACATCATCAAATCTGCTAGAATTAGGTTACCAACGCTAATTCGCACAGGGGTGATGAATTAAGGGAAGTTGCATGCGGATGAGTGAATCTAAAGAAGTCTAATGCACTAAGGTGAACATTCAGAACCCTCGACATGACTCCAATGGAGAAGACACAAATTACAGCAACCTTTTAAAATCCACTGCTACAATTACAGAACACGGCTTCTTAGAGAGCCTCGGACTTATCTGAGCTTCTCAGAGAGCCCTCGGACTTCTGATCTTGAATCCAACTTGGAAGTACAAATCACTCACAATGGCTCTCAAAGGTAAACTACAAGAAGGGATTACGGGGGGTTCGGATAAGCTATCGACGAATGAGGGAAAGCAGAGATGAAAACTCTAAAATCTGGATACCCAAATTGGGCAAATGGTTGATCTATTTATAGTTTTCCTAAGCCACTCAAATGTGTATCAACCAATCGTAATTGGATAGATCTGTATCAACCAATAGAGTCGAGCACCGGTGATCGAGATGCATTACGCCAATCGTAACCGCTTGATCCGGTTCACCAATCACGAGCGAAGCATCAATTCTGTTATGGGTTTGAAATTCTGTTTGAGCTTCTGGAAGTTCCCGCCAGGTAATTTAACTTTGGGCGCTCACATGGGTTGGAATATGCCTTCGGATCTTGATTGGAACCTTCCGGAATGTTCCTAGTCTTTTGATTGCATTGGGGCGCGTGCAAAGTTTCATAAAATACCCTTCGGACGAGCTGCAAATCCCCAGAATGCCATTTCGCAGAGTTCAGGGGCCTTTTCGCAAAGTTCAATGACTTCTGAAGCTCTGTTCGCAAAGTTCAATCTTCTTTTCGAGGAGTGTTTTCTTCTTTTCGCAAAGTTCAAGGTTCTTTGCGAATAGTAGAAGTTCTTTGCGAATTGAACTCTAGGCTCCCATTCTTCTTTGCGAATAGTAGAAGTTCTTTGCGAATTGAACTCTCTCTTGCTTGTGTCTTTATGCTCTTTTAGACCCTCTTTAGCCATTCTTTGAGTTTTCTTCACTCCTTTAAACTTGACATGAGTCACTTTTGATCTTTTGGGATGCTTTTCGGATTTGGACTGTCTGATTGGTTAGTCAGAAATGCACACTAAAGCACTTATTTAGTCTTCTCAAGGGTCTTTCAAGGCTCATGTTTAGGGTAAAAATGGTATTTTCACTACTTAACACACCCCAAACCTAAGCTTTGCTAGTCCCCTCGAGCAAAGAAACGTAAAAGCAAAATAAAGAGCCACTTTTGTAGGAAGCAGTGCATTTAGCATATGCAACAAGCCTTTTAAACCCCTAGGTGATCCCTAGAGGAGGAGAAGTCTCTGAGGGTTTTCAAATGAAGGTACCTCAAACTTCTCCATGGGACAGCTTGGCATTAGTGCAATTTGTCATCCCATGAGCAATCAAAGATCAAAATTAGTTACTCTTGAATCAATGTTTAAACAGAAATTTAGGTTTATTGTTTGCAAGGGATTTCAACATTTATAAACCTTATGAATGTTTCACTCTTTTCAACTGTGAGCAGCCATAGAAATCATGCAAATGTGTCGTAGTAGTTCATCATTTGAATAAAAATTAGGTTATAAGTCATACTTAATGTGCTCAAGTTCCAACCCAAACACTTACGGTGTACTCTCATCAAGATTTTTGTTGAAGGGTTCATTTTCACTCAAGCTCAAGAGCGGTTGCATCTCCCAAATGGATTTGTAAGCATGAGCATAGGCATGATTCTCGGTCGACATCCTTGACATCTCCTCACCATAGATTGGGAAACCGCTTATCTCCACATGATTCACTCAACTTTGGATCACAAGGACTTTTAGGCCGGGTTTGTTGTATGGCTCATGGAGTGAGGTTTGTGGATAGGAAGGTTGAACAGGTGTTTGGATTTTTGAGAAGTCAGGAATTGAAGGAGGTGGTTCATGACTCCACCTTCTTGAGTTTAGCTTCTTTTGAGATTCTCGTGTTCAAAGTACTCAGTTCTTCTTCCTTTGATCTTGAGTTTTCAACATAAAGTTCCCCTTTTTGCCTTTTTTTTGCTTGCTTCTTTTTCACATTGTTTTTCTTTTACTTTCTCAGTCACCATACTGCCCATTTTTGAGGTATTTCTTCTTCATTTATTTTGATATTTGCCCAGAAATGTTCCATCTTTACTTCTTTCTCCTTTAACTCCTGAATTCTCAAGGTGAGGGAAGGCTGAATTGGTTCCATTGGTTCAGGTGCAAGAAAAATGGGTGTTTTGATGAAGCATTGTAGGATTTATAGCTCAATTGGGGTACAAATAAGGAGATCTTTCTTGGTTGGTTCTCATTAAGCTCAAGTCGTCCAAAGAAGGCCTTGATCTTTTCCTCGCTTCATGAATCTGTTGCTTGTTTTGATTTGGAGTTTCCTAATTTCTAGTGGATCTAATGCCTCACCAAAGTCCTTTGAATCGGAAAAGGTTGCCTCAGTCACTCTTCAACGAGATGTAAAACATATAGGCTCAATTCTTCTTGGTTATGGTTTTCCTTGAGCTTTTAAGTATATCTTTACCTTTTCTCTTCTGTGGACTTGCTATGTGTTAATACATGTGTATTTTCCTGGTGTTAACATCATGGAAATGTGGAATATTGTAGGGTTTAGAATGTCTAAATTCTTGCAAAGAAAATTTTAAAATTTCCACATTGTCATGATTCTTAAGTAAATTGATTCATTTCCTGATTACTTTGGTGATTGTGATGCCCTTATGCTAATTATCCCATGGGCAGGACCTGTTTGCCATACCCCCAAACCTAAGATGAACATTGTCCTCAATGTTCTAGACAATGAGAGACTAGGGGTAACAGGGTAAAAGAAGAAAGAAAAACTAAGAACAGAAAAAATCTAGACTATATGCGTGAGAAAAATAAAATGTAGAACGAAGATATGAGCAAGGAAATGGAAAACATGATATACAAATGCAAGAAAAATCAACAAACCAACGCTAGAACTGCTAAATAAAATCTAAAAAATAGAAGGATTACTATGCAAATGGAAGGAAACTAATGCTAATAGCAGAGAAACAGTAAAAACAAGGTAAGGGACTGAATATAAAGTTAAAAAAAAAAAAAAAAAAAAATAGAAAAGTGTTGATACAAAAACAGAATTTGTGAATGCAAAATAGGGAAACAAAGTTAGAAACTAACTGTACTCACAGAAAAATGACGAAAATTAGTAAAACTGGCTCCAGAAAGATCTTTTCGCAAAGGACTTCTCCCGCATTTTCTATTCAAAAGGAAATTTTAACTATTCGACGAACATGGTTCTTTTCGAGTAGTTCATTACAGCTCCAGAATCAATTCGAATAGAACTTTGAGCTTTTCGAAAAGTACGTTGTACGTTGCGAGTTGAACTTGGAAGCGTATTTACACTATGCGTACAAGAAAATAGATGTAAAGCAAGAAAAAATCGAAAAAACAATGTTGTACAAACATATTATACACTTTTCTACCATCGATTTTTTGGAGATTCATGATGATAGGTGGGCAAGGGCTCCTGGGTGTTTTCAATGCATGGTTTGAGCCTCGACCATTTACCTTGAGTATTCTTCCATCCTTGGGATCTGAAATATCCAGACTCCGAGGGAGGCCTTGATGATGATGTATGGCCCTTCCATACGGATCTCAATTTGCCGAGAAAGAATTTAAGTTTAGAGTTGAATAACCATACCTTGGACCCCAGTATGAACTCTTTTCTCATGAGGCTCCTATCATGGAATGATTTAACCTTTTCTTTGTACAACTGGAGCTAGTGTAGGCATCCATCCTCGGTTCTTCCAGATTCGGTGAGTTGAAGCTTCTGTGGTTACCGCAGTTAGATCCATATTAAAAGTTTTGATTGTCCACAAGGCCTTATATTCTAATTCTCTTGGTAGATGGCATGCCTTGCCATAAACGGTCTGAAGGGACATCCCTATAGGAGTCTTGTAGGCGATTCAGTATGCCCACAAAGCATCATTAAGCTTAAAGAACGATCCTTCATCCTTCTTCAGCTTTTTTCCAAAATGTGTTTGATCTCTCTATTTGAAATTCCACCGCCCACCGGTTTGTGGATGATAGGAGTGGCTACTCGAGTGATGAGTACTTTTTAATAGAGAGTCAAACTGCACTAAAAGTGGCTTCCCCATCACTAATGATGGCCTGGGGAATCCAAATCGGAAAAATGTGGTCTTTGAGGAATCTTAAAACCACTTTGTGATCATTGGATTTGGTAGCTATGGCCTCAATCCACTTGGAGACATAATCCATACTACCAAGATGAAATTGTTTCCATTAGAAGGGAAAGGGCCCATAAAATCTATACCCCAAACATCAAACAACTCAACTACCGGGATTGGTCAGGGCATTGAGTTTCTTTTGGAAATCTTGCCGATTTTGGCGATTCGCAAGATTTACGGTCTTGTAAGGCATCTTTAAAGATTGTGGGCCAATAGAAACCACAATCAGAATTTTTGCGCTATTTTATTGCCACTTGAAATGGCCTCCACAGCTGTATTCATGACACATTGACAATATGCCGTGGAATTCATGGTGGACACACTTTTCGATCACTTGGTTTGCACAAATCTTGAATAGATAAGGATCTTCCCAAATGAAATGTTTAACTTGTGAGAAGAAAAGATCTTTATCCATTCTATTCCAATGTTGAGGAATCGTCCAATAGCCAAGAAGTTGACTATGTTTGCAAACCAAGGATGTGGGTATTGATGGCAAAAAGTTGCTCATCGAAATGATTCATTAATGGGTAAGCTATCATCCTCGATTGAGAATTCGGATAAGTGATCACCACCACATTCTCCACTCCTTTCTTATCCTTAATCAGAGATCAAACTCCCGTAATAGGAGGATCCACCGATTAATCTGGCTTGGTATCCTTCTTAGAAGAAGGTACTTTAGGCGAGTGGTCAAGAACACCACAATTTGTGAACCTAAAACATAAGGCCTGAATTTTTCCAATGCAAACACAATGGCCAGCAGCTCTTTCTCAGTTGTTGTGTAGTTGAGCTGGGCATCTATCATGGATCTGCTGGCATAAGCTATGACATGGGGAAGCTTATCCTTTCTCTGCCCTAGGAGAGCTCCTAGGGCATAGTCTGATGCATCACACATCAGCTCAAAGGGAACTGAATAGTCAGGGGATTGCAAGATGGGAGCTGAAATCAGACATTTCTTAAGGACCTCAAAGGCTGTCATGCATTCATTAGTAAACACAAAAGGAACATCTTGACACAGTAAATGACAGAGTGGCTTGCATCTTAGGTGGTGTTGCAATTGATAGCACTTGGTTGATTTTCTCCACAGCAAAGGCCTTCTTGGATAAATGTATCCTAGATTGCCTTTTGTGGGTGCACACCTCTTTGAGAAATTTTGCATAAGCAGGGACCTGTTTGATTGCATCAAGCAGAGGTAGATTAATTTTAACTTGCTTGAATGTCTCCATCATTTCCTCAATTTTTGTGTTTCCTTTGTCAAAAGGAGAAACTGACTTCATTGCATGGGGAAATGGGAGGTGAGGAACAAATTTCTCCTCATCTTTTTCAACAATTTTGTTATTTTTCTGTTTTTCATTTTTTTGAATTTTCTGATGTAAATCAACAGCCATATTGCTATCCAGCTGTTGTTCCTGCACTTGTTCTTCATCTTTTTCCTCTTCACTACCCACTGTGTTGTTTATTATTCTTCCACTTCTCAAAGTAGTCACAGCTTTGATTTCCTCATGGCCATTTGAGGATTCTCCAACCATGAACTGTCCCTTAGGATTGTTCACAGGTTGGCTGGGTAGTTTACCCTCTTCTCTCTTAGCCAATGAATTTGAGAGTTGGCCCAGAGTTTCTTCAATTTTTTTAATGCTCTGACTGTGAAGGTTCACAGTCTGAGACAGAGTTCCAAGATTTTGAAGTGAACTCAAGACCTGCTCTTCAAAGGTCAGGGATCTAGGAGGGGCAGGGGCTGGTGCAGACTGCTGCATGGCTTGTTGTTGGTTAGACTGCTGAAAATAATGAGAAACAACTCAGAGATTTTCTATTTGTGTTTTCAGCTTCTTTTATTTTGTATTTGGTTTTGTAAAAAAAAAAAATCAGCATGCCTAAAAGACAGCAGAAATTATAATCAAAACAAACATTAAACACAGCAGAATTGCTGGTTCTCAAGAATTTAAAAATAGAAAATGAATACAAAGGAGAAGGGGATGCAAACTCAAGCAGATCTGCTCCAGCTTTGGTCCAGATGCTCCTTGTTGATTTGCTCCAGATCGCAAACATCCAAAAGCTGCGTGATTACCTTATTCAAGTATTGACAAAAATAAAAAGAAAAACTCAGGCTACTGCCCAAATTTGACAAAAAGACAAAAGAGTGGCAGCAGCATTTATTCAAATAACTAGAAGGCAAAGAATAAAAACTCAGAAAAATAAAAAAAATAAAAATTCTGCTGCAGTAAAACAGGTTTTCTATACAAAACTGCTGTAGACATTTAATCAAGCACTTGGAATGCAAAGTGCAGGTTTAAAGCAAAAATTAAAATAAAAATCAAATCTACAAAATAGAAAAACTTAGGTCTACCAATTTTAAAATCTATTCCCCGGCAACGGCGCCAAAAACTTGTTGTCGCTCCAAGTGTGCCATAATTGTGTGCATTATGAATCAAAAATTAAAGAATTAAAGAATGCTAGGTTATATGGATGTTAACTTATGAAAGGGATATCAGCACATTGGGGCTAACACTGGCCTGCAAGATCAGGGCCAATTGTAGCAAGTTTTAAATGTAAGTGAGTAAAAGATCGTCCACAGGGAATTGATTTAAAATTTAAGATAAACCTCCAGATCTGTGCTACCAGATCTGGCTCTATAATTATCTAAAAAAAGAATAGATAAAAGAGAGTGTTGGATTGTGTCACATTTAACTATAAGCAAATAAAGAAAAGAACTAATTACATGATCCAGATCCGAGTTGGGGAGATGTTTAAAATAAGACAAATGCAGAAATAATAGCTTCATGTACTTTAGCCTCACGAATTTTAATGGAGAATCAGAGTTCAGAGCAGATTCAATCTTCATCTAGCTACCTGAGATGTAAGAGAAATAAATCGAATTAAGGAATAGGTTTAGACTTATGGTCGATGATCCGTCCACTTAAATGGTCACAGATCATCACCTAGCTATGGCCTATTCTTTAGTTCGTAACATGAACATCAATCGTAAATGCTAGAATTAGGTTACCAACGCTCATTCGCATAGGGTGATGAATTAAGGAAGTTGCATCCGGATGAGTGAATCTAAAGAAGTCTAATGCACTAAGGTGAACATTCGAACCCTCGACATGACTCCAATGGAGAAGACACAAATTAGCAACCTTTTAAAATCCACCGTTACAATTACGAGCACGGCTTTAGAGAGCCCTCGGACTTACGGTCGAGCTTCTCAGAGAGCCCTCGGACTTCTGATCCTTGAATCCGAACTTGGAAGTACAAATCACTCACAATGGCTCTCAAAGGTAAACTACAAGAAGGGATTACGGGGGTTCGGATAAGCTATCGGCCGAATGAGGGAAACAGAGAGATGAAAACTCTAAAATCTGGATACCCAAATTGGGCAAATGGTTTGTCTATTTATAGTTTTCCTAAGCCACTCAAATGTGTATCAACCAATCGAATTGGATAGATCGTATCAACCAATAGGACGCCAATCGTAATCGCTTGATCCGGTTCACCAATCGTGAGCGAAGCATCAATTACTTATGGGTTTGAAATTGGTTTGAGCTCGGAAGTTCCCGCCAGGTAATTTAACTTTGGGCGCTCACATGGGTTGGAATATGCCTTCGGATCTTGATTGGAACCTTCCAGAATGTTCCTGGTCTTTTGATTGCATTGGGGCGCGTGCAAAGTTTCCTAAAATACCCTTCGGACGAGCTGCAAATCCCCAGAATTCCATTTCGCAGAGTTCAGGGGCCTTTTCGCAAAGTTCAATGACTTCTGAAGCTCTGTTCGCAAAGTTCAATCTTCTTTTCGAGGAGTGTTTTCTTCTTTTCGCAAAGTTCAAGGTTCTTTGCGAATAGTAGAAGTTCTTTGCGAATTGAACTCTCTCTTGCTTCAGGTCTTTGTCTGCTCTTTTAGACCCTCTTTAGCCATTGCTGAGGCTGTTTCTTCACTCCTTCTTTAAACTTGACATGAGCTGTCAGCTTTTTGATCTTTTTGGGATGCTTTTCGGATTTGGACCTGTCTGATTGGTTAGCTGTAAAATGCACACTAAAGCACTTATTTAGTCTTCTCAAGGGTCTTTCAAGGCTCATGTTTAGGGGTAAAAAATGGTATTTTTCACTACTTAACACCCTTCTTTATTCTAGGGTCATCAGTGCCCCCTGCCCATTGCATGTTCTCTGTACTGGTTTGATTCGTGGTCGGCTGGCTGTGCTGCCTTATACTGGAATGGGGCTATACTAGCGTTGTGTTGTGCATTTATGATTGTCTACACATTACCCTTGTTCTTTTATGTTGCCTCTGCTCTGTGAACTTGCGCCCACTGGTTACGATTTTGTTTAACCGCCCCTCTCTTATTACATCCTCGTCATGATTGGCATTCCTTATCAAGCCAGCAAAGTTGGATTGCTACTATTACACCAAGAAATCTGAGATGACTGGCAGAGTGCCTTTCGAGATCATCTTGGTTTGCTCATCGTTGGGTATTCGGTTTCTTACTTGGGCTGCCAAAGCTCTTCATCTCTCGAGGTAATCGCTGAGTGTTTCATCGTGCTTCTGCTTTAGCCGAGCTAGATCAGATTTGTGGGGATCGATGTTTATGTTGTAGACATATTGCTCCTGGAACAGGTGGGTAAGATCTGTCCAAGCTTTAATCATAGATGGTTCAAGAGAAGTGAACCATCTCAAAGCTGGGCCATGAGGCACTTCTGGAACACTTTGATGAGGAGTCGTTCATCTCTGCCGTACTAGCATATGTCCCCACAGTAGGACTTGAGGTGTCCAATAGTGTTACCTATGTCATTGTACTTATTATTGGCATCTTGAATTTTGGGGGTAAGGGTACCTCTGTAAATAAGCATAGGTCAAAAAATCAGTGGCATGGATTTCGGCTCCACCCATCTTCATCAGCTATTTTTGGATCTTGTCCACCTGTTCTTTTAGTAGCTCTGACTCTCTGGATGGTGGGGCTGGTCCCTCAATAGGTTGTCTCCATTCACTTTGGATTGTCTATGGGTTGGTCAATATGGGTTGTGAGGGGATGAAATTGGTACATGCCCCTATGTAGGTTCCACTGTTTCGGGCTTCATCCTCCTCATATTGGTTACTTGAATCAATAACTGGGGGAGGAATCAGATTGATTTGATTTTGAAAGGTTTGGGAAATTGCTTGGTGAGGCCATTGTGAGTGGGGGAGGACTTGATGGTCGATTTAGGGAGCAGATGGATGGGTAAACTGGGGGTTTTGGATAGGTGCCTGGTGAGGCCATTGTGCTTGGTGGGGGTTTTGCTGAGTGGGTTGGGAGGTAAGAGGATGGGTGAATTGGGGATGGTTGACGGTATGGGATGGATCCCCATATTAGATTGGGTGTGAGGGATGTGGATAAATGGGGCTCATGCCGGCTTGAAGGATGGGATGAGAGGAGTTTATTGTTTGAGGGGGGGAATGGGGGGTTTGTTGGGGGTGAATGTAAGTGGGAAATTGGGGAATTTATGGAGGGTTTGAGAATGTGACCCTTGGATTTTGGATTTGATGGGCTTGGGATTTTGTATTAGGCCTTTGAGGCCCACCTTCATGGTCCCATGGCGGATGTTGGGTGTTTTGGGTGGTATGGATTATGGGTGGTTTGGGTAAGATTCGAATTTTGGACAAATGGGGTGCGAAGATTTTGGAAGGTTTAATGGGGATCGGGTATTTGGGGAGGATGAGGAAGGCTTTGAGAGGCCTTCCATGAATGTAAGCCCTCATCATTTCCTCCATCATGACCATGGGGTCAGTCATGGGTGCTGATAGGGATGATTCATTTGATGGGGAAGATGTGTGGAGTGGTGGTAAAGTATGCTGGCATGTGGATGGAAATTTGGTCATGGTTTGAGTGGATGTGGATGAAAATTGGGCATGACTTGGGTAAATGAAGGAAAATTAGGCATGACCCAGGTGGACGAGGGAAAATTAGGTATATTTGGATTGGAGGGAAGATGGGGTATATAGGGTGGGGATGGGAGAAAATTGGGTATGGTGGATGTGGGTGTTAGGGAATTTTAAGATGTTTGCTGCTAACATTACTTGGAAACAGTGAAAAGAATGTGTTAGTAAAAATAAATCAAAGGTGGATTGAAAAACATAAAACAGCAAGTTTAAAAATACACACAGACCTGCAAGATATAGGGCCTGTTGTAGCAAGTTTTGATATGTAAGAGTTTGTCCCACTGGGAGTGATGATTTGAACCACAAGGGTCGTATAGTCGTCTCCAGATCTAGCTACAGATCTAGCAGTCCAAAAGGAAGGGTGTTTAAGTGTCACTAAGCTATATAAAAAACATAAATGCAGAAATAAAACTATAGCTAAAAAAAGGAATAAAGAAGGATGATAATGTGTTAAAGTAAAGATAAAAGGATGGGAAGTAAGTAGGTTAAGCTAGAGTTAATGTAGTAATGTAACTCAAATTTAGACTGTCTCTGCAGTGGTCCTTGCTGAGATGCTATCAATAACCTCAATAAGATAGAAGAATCTAATTTAACCCATGCCATTTGGGGGGCTCTTATGGCTATACACTATCCACTCAAATGGTCACAGAGTATCCGAAAGAGTCTGTCAAATCCCATTGATTAAACAAGAAATGCAAACCTAATCCAAAGGAGTGAACTGATCATTTCCCCAACCAATGGACTAGATCAAGCAATGAATATTATTGCAGACACTATGTAATGTTAGTACTACAAGCTCCCCAGATCTGCGCACAGATCTGGCTGACAACCATAGGTATTCCAACCCATAAAATCCTGTGTTTTGCCAAGGCCAACGGCTCAATGTGCCCACACAAAGGACCAGCAACAGGTTGAATAAGGATTTTGATTCAGTTGGTCATTACTACAAACGACCTGCAATGACTCAATCTCAAGTTGAAATTACTATAGAGAAATTAGATCTAACATCTGTTATCGGTCAAGTAAAATAGAGGGGAGCCAGTTCCTACACAAACCTCCTCTGAAGGCTCTAGAAGCTCATGTGCAGAGGAGAAGAATCCTTCTCAGACATGTGGCTGGACACCACCTTAGGATTATACTCTATCCACTCAAATGGTCACAGGGTATCCATAGGTCTGTCCATACCACAGAGATCTAAGAAAGAACATGTAAATTGTTGCTGCCATCATGGAGTCCCAGGGCTACGAGCTCTCATGAGCTGGCTACAGATCCGGCTTGCTATCCACGGGCCTTTCAATAAGCTCAAATCCTAAATGTATGCTATAGCCTGAACAGAACTACGGACGAATAGGAAAATAATAGATTGAGTAAGCATTCAAACATAGATTCCATTGATATGATATTTACTAACAATGAAATCCCTCAAGGCAGCAGCCTTGTGCACAACATCTCAACACCAAATCCCAATGTTTAACTGAACTATTACAAAACTGAAATAAAACTATATATAAATGCTTACCAAAGATTTAGCCAGCAAGTGCTGAGCTAAGAGAGAAGAAAAAATAGAAAAAAGGAAGAGAAAGCAAAACCCTAAATCAGCATAGGAAACCCTAGCTCAGATCTCAAGCTATTCCTAGAGAGTTTACAAATGTAGATAATAGTCCCTTATATATGCAACCCATGAAACCCTAATATGCATTAGCCAATCAGATTTGAGGAAGTTTGGAGTTGATTTCGTTGCCCATCTGTTGCCCTTAGATTCTTTGGGACGTGTGGGACGTTGGGATGCGTGCCCTAGAAGGTGTGAATTTCCTAAAATAGGCTGCTGGAATTTGTGCCTTGCATAGATGACAACTTCTAGTATGCATCTCGCTGAGTTGAAGCTTCAGAAGTTTGATCTTGCTAAGCTGAAATGCCTCAAAAGTTAAATCTCGCTAAGTTCTTGCTGGGCTGAAGCTTCAGAAATTAAACCTCGCTGGGTTGGAATGCTTCAGGAGTTTAAATCTCATTGAGTTGTAATACAACAGGAGCTTAAATCTCGTTGAGCTGAAATACAGCATATTTCCGTAACTTAAATCTCGTTGGGCTGAAATACAACATTTTTCAACACTGCACCTGTTCGACAGAATGCCTCAACAGCATAACAACTCAAATGCCAATATTTTTCAGCTCTACACCACTCGACTTTGAGTCCGCAGCCCTTGGGGGATTAGCTGAAGTACTCGAGAGGTGCGCCACAGCTGCTTGAGTGCGCACAATAGCTGCTTGATAAAATGCTTTCAGCCTATACGCTGCTCCAATGTGCTAAATATGCAAGTTTACATCTCATGTTCTTCAATGCAGCTGCTTTGTGGATTGAATGTAGGCTGCAGTGCTGCTGCTATCATGTCTCTGAAATACATACAACAACCCAATTGGATGGTGTAGCAGCACATAAAGTTCATTTTGAAAATGCTCAAGTATTGTTGGCTTCAAGTATAGGCTGCTACCATGGCAGCAATGCTGCTTTGCTATATTGCAGCAGTTCTCCTTAATTCCTTGCAGAAACACTCCTCTCTACTTGTAGTATAGTGGTGAGTATTCTTGCTTGTCACGCGGGTGACCCGGGTTCGATCCCCGGCAACAGCGCTAAAAACTTGTTGTCTCTTTCGGATTGTGCTGATTTATTATGTGGTGTTGGAAGAAAATTAACATCAAAGTGAAACAGAGGACAAAGATATGGTAAAGACAATAATCCTAAAACATCCTAGACCTGCAAGATACAGGGCCTATTGTAGTAAGTTCTGATAAGTAAGAGTTTGTCTCACAGAGAAATTGATCTAGAAGCCAAAATGGGCTATAATAGTTGGCCTCCAGATCTGGCTACAGATTTGACAATCCTAAGGAAAGGGAGTTGGGTGTCACGACTACACTAAACATTAACCCTAACAAAAGAGAAATAAAGTGCAGCCCTATCCTAAAGAAAGGGTAAAGAAGAAGATGGTGATGGTGTGTGCCAAAATAAAATACACAAATGATGGGAAGTAAGCAGGTTAAGCTAGAGTTAATACAGTAACGTAACTCAGCTTTAGACTCTCTCTGCAGTGGTCCTTGCTGAGAGTACTAACCTCAACAAGGTAAAAATATCAAACTTAACCCATGCCATTTGGGGTGCTCTTAAGGCTATAGGCTGTACACTCAAATGGCCACAGCCTATCTTATAGAGTCTGTCAAATCCCATTGATCAAGCCAAAAGTTGTTAATCTAATCCAGAGGAGTAGACTGATCATTTCCCAAACCACTGGACCGGATCAGGCTATGAATATTCTTGGAGACACTATATAATGCCAGTGCTACTAGCTCTCCAGATCTGCGCAAAGATCTGGCTGACATTCATAGGTATTCCAACCCATAAAGTCCTAAGTATTTTGCCAAGGCCAACGGCTCACTGTGCCCACAAAACGAACCAGCAATAGGTTGAATAAAGATTTACATTCAGCTGGTCATTACTACAAAAGGCCTGTAATGACTCAGCCTCAAGCTATAATTACTACAGAGAAATCAGATCTAACATCTAATATCGGTGAAGTAAAACAGAGGCGAGCCAGTTCCCACATAAACCTCCTCACAAGGCTCTAAAAGCTCATGTGCAGAGGAGATGAATCCTTCTCAGACATGTGGCTGGACACCACCTTAGGATTATACTCTGTCCACTCAAATGGTCGCAGGGTATCTGATAGGTCTGTCCATACCACAAAGATCTGAGAAAGAACATGTAAACTGCTGCGACCACCATGGAGTCCCAGGGCTACGAGCTCTCCAGATCTAGCTACAGATCCGACTTGCTTTCCATCGGCCTTTTAATAAGCTCAAATCCTAAATGTATGCTATAGCCTGAACAGAACTACAAACAAATAGGAAAATAACAGATTGAGTAACCATTCAAACATAGATTCCATTGATCTGATTTTTACTAACAATGAAAGCCCTCAAGGCAGCAGCCTTGGGCACAACAGCTCAACACCAAATCCTAATGTTTAACTGAACTATTACAAAACTGAAATAAATCTATACATAAATGCTTACCAAAGGTTTAGCCATCAAGTGCTGAGCTAAGAGAGAAGAAAAAATGGAAAAAAGGATAAGAAAGCTAAACCCTAAATCAGCATAGGAAACCCTATCTCAGATCTCAGGCCATTCCTAGATAGTTAACAAATGTAGATTTGAGAAAGTTTAGAGTTGATTTCATTGCCCATCTATCGCCCTTGGATTCTTTGGGACGTGTGGGACGTTGGGATGCGTGCCCTAGAAGGTATGAAATACCTAAAATAGGCTGCTGGAATTCGTGCCTCACATAGATGACATCTTCTGGTATGCATCTCGCTGAGATCTCGCTGAGTTGAAGCATCAGAAGTATGATCTTGCTAAGCTGAAATGCCTCAAAAGTTAAATCTCGCTGAGTTCTCGCTGGGCTGAAGCTTCAGAAATTAAACCTCGCTGGGTTGGAATGCTTCAGGAGATTAAATCTCGTTGAGTTGCAATACAGCAGGAGCTAAAATCTCGCTGAACTGAAATATAGCATATTTCCATAGCTTAAATCTCATTGGGCTGAAATACAACAATTTTCAGCACTGCACCTATTCGATAGAATGTCCCAATAGCAGAACAACTCCAATGCCTATATTTTTCAGCTCTACACCACTCGACTTCGATTCTGCAGCCCGTGGGGGTTTAGTTGAAGTACTCGAGAGGTGCACCACAACTGCTTGAATGCGCACAACAACTGTTCGATAAAATGCTTTCAGCCTATACGCTGCTCCAATGTGCTAAATATGCAAGTTTACATCTCATGTTCTTCAATGCAGCTGCTTTGTGGATTGAATGTAGGCTGCAGTGCTGCTGCTATCATGTGTCTGAAATATATACAACAACCCAATTGGATGGTGTAGCAGCACATAAAGTTCTTTTTGAAAGTGCTCAAGTATTGTCGGCTTCAAGTATAGGCTGCTGCCGTGGCAGCAATGCTACTTTGCTATATTGCAGTAGTTCTCCTTAATTCCTTGCAGAAACTCTCCTCTCTACTTGTAGTATAGTGGTGAGTATTCCTACTTGTCACGTGGGTGACCCGGGTTCGATTCCCGGCAACGACGCCAAAAACTTATTGTCTCTTTCGGATTGTGCTGATTTATTATGTGGTGTTGGAAGAAAATTAACATCAAAGTGAAACAGAGGATAAAGATATGGTAAAAACAACAATCCTAAAACATCCTAGACTTGCAAGATACAGGGCCTATTGTTGTAAGTTTTGATAAGTAAGAGTTTGTCCCACAGAGAAATTGATCTAGAACCCAAAATGGGCTATAATAGTATGCCTCCAGATCTGGCTACAAATTTGACAATCCTATGGAAAGGGAGTTGGGTGTCACGACTACACTAAATATTAACCCTAACAAAAGAGAAATAAAGTGCAGCCCTATCCTAAAGAAAGGGTAAAGAAGAAGATGGTGATGGTGTGTGCCAAAATAAAATACACAAATGATGGAAAGTAAGCAGGTTACACTAGAGTGAATACAGTAATGTAACTCAGATTTAGACTGTCTCTGTAGTGGTCCTTGCTGAGATGCTATTACTAACCTCAACAAGGTAGAAATATCAAACTTAACCCATGCCATTTGGGGTGCTCTTAAGGCTATAGGCTATCCACTCAAATGGCCACAGCCTATCCTATAGAGTCTGTCAAATCCTATCGATCAAGCCAGAAGTTGTGAATCTAATCCAAAGGAGTAGACTGATCATTTTTCCAACCACTGAACCGGATCAGGCCATGAATATTGTTGGAGACACTATATAATGCCAGTGCTACAAGCTCTCAAGATCTGCGCGCAGATCTGGTTGACATCCATAGGTATTCCAATCCAAAAAGTCCTAAGTATTTTGCCAAGGTCAACGGCTCACTGTGCCCACAAAACGGACCAGCCATAGGTTGAATAAAGATTTAGATTCAGCTGGTCATTGCTACAAAATGTCTATATTTAGATTCATCCATAGGTATTCGACAGAATGCCTCAACAGCAGAACAACTCAAATGCCTATATTTTTCAGCTCTACACCACTCGACTTCGAGTCCGCAACCCATGGGGGTTTAGTTGAAGTACTCAAGAGGTGCACAATAACTACTCGAGTGTGCACTACAGCTATTCGACAAAATGCTTTCAGCCTATACGCTGCTCTAATGTGCTAAATATGCAAGTTTACAGCTCATGTTCTTCAATGCAACTGCTTTGTGGATTGAATGTAGGCTGCAGAGCCGCTGCAATCATGTGTCTAAAATATATATAACAGCCCAATTAGATGGTGGAGCAGCACACAAAGTTTATTTTGAAAGTGCTCAAGTGTTGTTGGCTTCAAGTATAGGGTGCTGCCATGCCAGCAATGCTGCTCGTTCTATGTGGCTTTAAATCATCATCATTGCAGCTTTGGACTTCAGTTAGTGTAGCAGCAAGAGTGGGCCCAACATTGGTGTGCAACTTTACTGGATAGTGCCACAGTTTTGCAGCTCAATATGATGAAGGCTTTGGCTATTTCAAAGGATTAAAGTGCTACTTGCTAGGCTCATTGGGTGCAGCTTGCTTAGTTCACTTTGCAGCAGCTTCAGGTCGTGCAGTTCACATTCACCTCGCTGGGCTCAAAACATCAGCTCGCTAGGATGGAATTCAGCAGCATTCAAGCTTCTCACTAGGCTCCAATGCAACAAAAGGACAGGTTCTAATGTGAACCTTGCCAGATGATAAATTGCAGCTTCAAGTTACAGCAGCTCGCGTAGTTCAAGGCATATGCAGGAGAAGTTTTCAACAATTGTGTCCCACATACACACTGCTACATTGTAGAAGTTCTCCTTAATTCCTTGCAGCAACTCTCCTCTCTACTTGGGCTTCACCTCATACCCTCAACAGGCCTTCTATGGCCCCGAAGAATGACAAACTTGTCCCGATCGTGTGAACCACCATGGTGCATTCCTAATAAATTCTTCAGCTTCGCAACATAGCATAAAAATATTCCTTCTTGGCATGAAATATGATGGATTGCATCATTAAGCTACAAATTCCTGTTATCTACAACACACACGTAAAACACTTTATTAGTCCACTCAAAGGCCCATCAAAGGTCAGGTTAAGGGGTGAAAAGTGGTACTTTTCAGAGCTTAACACACCCCCAAACCAAATCTTTGCTTGTCCTCAAGCAAAGTCAAAATTAAAAACAGTTATGCAACACAGAAAAAGCCACTTTCGTAGGGAGCACGGATGCATTTAGCTTATGCACCAAGCCTTTTAAACCCCTAGGTAATCCCTAGTGGAGGAGTGAAGACTCATAAGGGTTCTTAGTGAAGACACCCACAAACTTCACCAATAAAACAATTAAAAATAGTGCAGTCAATGATAAAACAGATTTAAGTAAATAAAGCTTCATTTCACACCCATTCTTTAAGAATCAGAGGAAATTACAGCAGTAATGCAGCCATTTAAAACTCAATATCAGCAAGCGTTTATATCACCACCTATCATTTTACATTAGAAATTCAATCTGCAAAAATCAGTACCAAGCTTACCTTAAATTCAAAAATCAGGTTGGATACAACCCCAATGAAATTAAAATTCAGACCCAATCCTTACATGGGCTATCTCTCAACAATAAAAATCAAAAGAGTGTTCACATTCTCATCAACTCAAGAGTAGTTACAGACCCCAAATGGGCCTGCAAGCATGAGCATTGGCTTTGCTTCTAAGTTTTGACATTCTCATGACTTTTCACCATAGATTGGACACTCCCTCATCACCACATGACAACTCACTTCACTTTGGATCTACAAGGTCTTTTTGAATGGGGTGTAATGTGGCTTATGGGTGAGGGATATGAAGAATGAAGGGGTAAAAAGGGAATCAAAATTGAGAAATCAGCAAGGTAAGGAGTGATTCATGACTTCACTATCTTCATTTCAGCACAAGTTCATCTTACTTGATATATTTCAAAATCAAAGTGGCCAGCTTCTCCTCTTCTTTTCAATTTTTAGATGATGTTCTTCCCCAAACTTCTCTTTCTTTTTCTCTTTTTATTATTATTATTATTTTTTTATCTTTTTATGATTTCTATGATGAACTGCCACACAAATACCACTAATTCACTGTTGTTCATAAGTTGCTTTTCTTCTCCTTCCACCAAATATTGGACCATTCTCACTATCTTTAACTCCTTCTCCTTTACCTTCTGAATTCTCAGAGTGAGGGTGAGGTTGAATCAAATCATGAGGTTAAGGTGCAAGTACTCCAGTGTTTGTTGAAGAAAAATAGGATTTTTAAGGCTCAAAGTGTGAATGCAAAAGGGCAGTTTTAAAAGGTTAGATTTTCAAGCTCAAACTATCCAAATGAAGGTCTTGGATCAATTCCATAGTGTCATGAGTGTTGTCAATCAGTTTTGATTTGAAGGTGCCTAACTTCTAGCGAAAAGGTCTTGACTCAATTACTCCTTAGAGCAGAAAAATACCAAAAACACTTCTCAAAAGAAAATGATGGGCCCAAATCTCACTAGGTATGGTCCTCAAATTAACCCATGGGGTGTATTTTCACGTTTTTCTCTCCTCTTAGGTTCACTAAGTACTAACTGAAAAAAATTTTGTTGTTAGCTTCATGGTGGTGCAAAGATTAAAAAAAATTTCTCGTTTCAAAATGTCTGCAATAAATTATTGATTTTCCAAAAATTTTCTCATTCTAACAAGTTAGGTGGGAATTGACTTTATTCATCCCAATTAAACCAATACTACTGTACTAAAGTTAACTATTCTATTGGCAGACCTACCCTGCCATACCCCCAAACCTAAGTTAAATAGTGTCCTCACTGTTTCAAGCAAAATGTAAAAGGGCAGCAGGGTTGGTAAAAGAAAAACAAACTAAATTACATTAGAAAAGTAAAGAGAAAACAAAGCTAAAAGTGCAAAAAATTAAACTAAGAAATAGAAAAAGAGAAAATATACAAAAAACGACAACTAAGAAAACAAAATAACTCCACACAATCCTAAAAATAGCAAGTAAACACAAAACTAAACACCTAAAAAATAAAATCCTAAATAAAACTATCTAAAAGTGATCTGAGTATAAATCTATATGATGGCAAAGAGATATTAGCATGAATAGCACAAATTAGAAAAAATAGGATTCATACAAAAATCAGATCACGCTACACTATATAGACAGCTATGTTACATATGGTACAAAGTGTTGGATCAGCTATCAGTGGAAGGAGTTGAAAGTGAATGATTTTAGAGGGCTCAACAGAATTTTCAACACAGATTTGTAACCTCTGATCATTAACTCTCATGACTCTTCCTACATTAAGGCTCATGATCTCAACAGTCTAGATGGGGGTATATGCATAACAGAAAATTAAGACAACCCATCAAGAACTCAGCTAACCTGGAGTGAACTGTAATATAAAAATGAAAGGTCATACCTTTGCATTTGCAACAAACTTGAGGTCCTCCAGCTTATCAGTTTACAGTTGCATGAGAGATGCAGGAAGCAGCTCTAGCTTCATATCAGGAGGAGAGGCAATAACAGGTAGCAAAGGTGCATAAAATGGCTGAGGGCAGTTGTCCAAGTGAAGTGGTGCACACACCCCACTGAGAGGCCCAAAATGAGTACTTTTCAGCACATAGGTGGGGGCCTTCTTAGTCCATACTTCAAAATTTTCAGCAAATACCTCAGCCCAAGTCTAGCAGGTTGGGCAAGGTCTCATCCACTATCTCACCAATGACTACAACTGTTTAATAAATCTCATTTCCTACATCACATGCTTCCCCTTATAAGAGGGAGAAGGACCCTTAAAGATTTGAGGAAAAGGAAGATGAGGTACCGCTGGTCCTCATCTGTTGACACATCATTTTTTTGTTTTTTGGATAACAGTTGTACTTTATTCAAACATTATAAAAACAAAAAAACTCTAAGACAGAAAATGAAGAAAAATTTCAAAAATCACACAAAAACTAAAGCCGGCATTTATTCAAACACTACATCTACAAAGAATATAGCTCAACCAAAACACAAATTACTATACTATATCAAAACTCCATGGCAACGGTGCCAAAAAGTTGTTAGGGTATTTTTAGACGCTTGCGGCTAACTTTATTTGAAAACAGTGATAAGAATGTGTTAGTAAAAATAAATCAATGGTGGATTAGAAAACACAAAACAACAAGTCTAAAAATACATACAGACCTGCAAGATATAGGGCCTATTGTAGCAAGTTTTGATAAGTAAAAGTTTGTCCCACAAGGAGTGATGATCTGAACCACAAGGGTCGTATAGTAGTCTCCAAATCTAGTTACAGATTTGGCAGTCCAAAAGGAATGGTGTTTAAGTGTCACTAAGCTATATTAAAAACATAAATGCAGAAATAAAACTACAGCTAAAGAAAGGGATAAAGAAGGATGATGATGCGTTAAAATAAAGATAAAAGGATGGGAAGTAAGCAGGTTAAGCTAGAGTTAGTGCAGTAATGTAACTCAGATTTAAACTGTCTCTAAAGTGGTCCTTGCTGAGATGCTATCAATAACCTTGACAAGGTAGAAGAATCCAATTTAACCCATACCATTTGGGGTGCTCTTAAGGCTATACTCAGTCCACTTAAATGGTCATAGAGTATCTAATAGAGTCTGTCAAATCCCATAGATTAAACTAGAACTGCTAACCTAATCCAAAGGAGTGGACTGATCATTTCCCCAACCAATGGACTAGATCAGGCCATGAATATTATTGCAGACACTATGTAATGTCAGTGCTACAAGCTCCCCAGATCTGTACACAGATTAGGTTAATATTCATAGGTATTCCAACCCATAAAATCCTATGTGCTTTGCCAAGGCCAACGACTCAATGTGCCCACACAAAGGACCAGCTAGAGGTTCAATAAAGATTTAGATTCAGCTGGTCATTGCTACAAAAGGCCTGCAATGACTCAACCTCAAGCTACAACTACTACAGAGAAATCATATCTAACATCTGATATTGGTCAAGTAAAACAGAGGGGAGCCATTTCCTGCACAAACCTCCTCACAAGGCTCTAGATGCTCATGTGCAGAGGAGAAGAATCCTTCTCAGACATGTGGCTAGACTCCACCATATGGTTATACTCTGTTCACTCAAATGGTTACAGGGTATCTGATAGGTCTGTCCATACCACAGAGATATGAGAAAAAACATGTAAATTGCTGCTGCCACCATGGAGTCCCAAGGCTATGAGCTCTCCAGATCTCGCTACAGATCCGACTTGCTATCCATGGGCCTTTGAATAAGCTCAAATCCTAAATATATGCTATAGCCAGAACAGAACTATGGAGAAATAGGAAAATAATAGATTGAGTAAGCATTCAAACATAGATTCCATTGATCAAGTGTTTACTAACAATGAAATCCCTCAAGGCAGCAGCCTTATGCACAACAACTCAACACCAAATCCCAATGTTTAATTAAACTATTACAAAATTGAAATAAAATTATACATAAATGCTTACCAAAGGATTAACCAGCTAGTGTTGAGCCAAGGGAGAAGAAAATATGGAGAAAAGGAAAACAAAGCTAAACCCTAAATGAGCACAGGAAACCCTAGCTCTGATTTCATGCTATTCGTGGATAGTTTACAAATATAGATAATAGTCCCTTATATATGCAACCCTTGAAACCCTAATATGCATTAGCCAATCAGAATTTAGAAGGGTTGGAGGTTATTTCGTGGCCCATCTGTGTCCCTTGGATTCTTTGGGATGTATGGGACGCTGGGATGCGTGCCCTAAAAGGTGTGAAATACCCAAAATATCCTTGGGTGCATAAATAGGCTACAAGAATTCATGCCTCGCGTAGATGATAGCTTTAGGTATGCATCTCTCTAAGATCTCGTTGAGTTGAAGATTCAAAAGTTTGATCTCGCTGAGCGGAAATGCATCAGAAGTTAAATCTCACTGGGCTGAAGCTTCAGAAATTAAATCTCGCTAGGTTGAAATGCTTAAGCAGCTTAAATCTCGCTGAGTTGCAATACAGCAGGAGCTTAAATCTCGCTGAGTTGAAATACAACATATTTCAACAACTTAAATCTTGCGGGGCTAAATATGGCATTTTCAGCACAGCACCTGTTCGACAGAATGCCTCAACAGCAGAACAACTCAAATGCCTATATTTTTCAGCTCTACACCACTCGACTTTGAGTCCGCAGCCCATGGGGGTTTTGTTGAAGTACTCGAGAGGTGCACCACAGTTGCTCAAGTGCGCACAACAGCTGTTTGAAAAAATGCTTTAAGCCTATATGCTGCAACAATGTGCTAAATATGCAAGTTTACAACTCATGTTTTTCAATGCAGCTGCTTTGTGGATTGAATGTAGGATGTAGTGCTGCTGCTATCATGTGTCTAAAATATATATAACAACCTAATTGGATGGTGTAGCAGCACATAAAGTTCATTTTGAAAGTGCTCAAGTGATGTTGGCTTCAAGTATAGGCTGATGCCATGGCAGCAATGCTGCTCCAGCTATGTGGCTTTAATTCCTCATCATTGCAGCTTGGGACTTCTGTTAGTGCAGTAGCAAGATTGTGCCCAACATTGGTGTGTAGCTTTACCGGATAGTGCCACAGTGTTACAGCTCAAGAGGATGAAGGCTTTGGCTGCTCCAAAGGATTAAAGTGATGCTTGCTAGGCTCATTGGGTGCAGCTCGCTTAGTTCACTTTGCAGCAACTTTAGGTTGCGCAGCTCCCATGCACCTCGGTTGGCTCAAAACATCAGCTCGCTAGGATGGAATTTAGTAGTATTCAAGCTGCTCGCTAGGCCCCAATGCAGCTAAAGGTCAGGTTCTAATGTGAACCTTGCCAGATGATAAACTGCAGCTTCAAGTTACAGCAGCTCGCGTAGTTCAAGGCATATGCAGGAGAAGTTTTCAACAATTGTGTCCCACATACACACTGCTACATTGTAGAAGTTCTCCTTAATTCCTTGCAGTAACTCTCCTCTCTACTCAGGCTTCACCTCATACCCTCAACAGGCCTTCTAGGGCCTCGAAGCATGACAAAATTGTCCCGATGGTGTGAACCACCATGGTGCATTCCCAATAAATTCTTCAGCTCCGCAACTTAGCATAAAAATCCTCCTTCTTGGCTTGAAATATGATGGATTGCATCATTAAGCTACAAATTCCTGTTATCTACAACACACACTTAAAACACTTTATTAGTCCACTCAGAGGTCGATCAAAGGTCAGATTAAGGGGTGAAAAGTAGTACTTTTCAGAGCTTAACACTCCCCCAAACCTAATCTTTGCTAGTCCTCGAGCAAAGGCAAAATTAGTAATAATTATTCAACATAGAAAAAGGCACTTTCGTAGGGAGCACAGATGCATTTAGCTTATGCACCAAGCCTTTTAAACCCCTAGGTGATCCCTAGTGGAGGAGTGAAGTCTCTTGAGGGTTTTCAGTGAAGACACCCACAAACTTCACCAATAAAACAATTAAAAATAGTGCAATCAATGCAATCAATGATAAAATATATTTAAATAAATAAAGCTTCATTCCACACCCAATCTTTAAGAATAAGAGGAAATTATAGCAGTAAGCAGCCATTTAAAACTCAAAATCAGCAAGTGTTTACATCACCATCAATCATTTTACATTTGAAATTCAATGTGCAAAAATCAGTACCAAGCTTGCCTTAAATTCAAAAATCAGGTTGGATACAACCCCCAATGAAATTAAAATTCAGACCCAATCCTTACATGGGCTATCTCTCAACAATGAAAATCAAAAGGGTGTTCACATTCTCCTCAGCTCAGGAGCAGTTACAGACCCCAAAATGGGCCTGCAAGTATGAGCATTAGCTTTGCTTCACCATAGATTGGACACTCCCTCCTTCCCACATGACAGCTCATTTCACTTTGGATCTACAAGGTCTTTTTGAATGGGTAGTAATGTGGCTTATGGGTGAGGGATAAAACAAATTAAGACGTAAAAAGGGAATTAAAATTGAGAAATCATTAAGGTAAGGAGTGATTCATGACTTCACTACCTTCATTTCAGCACAACTTCATCTTACTTGATATATTTTAAAATCAAAGTGGCCAGTTTCTCCTCTTCTTTTCAATTTTCAGATGATGTTCTTCTCCAAACTTCTCTTTCTTTTGCACTTCTTTTTTATTATTTTTTTTATATTTTTATGATTTTTATGATGAACTGCCACACAAATACCATTGATACACTGTTGTTCATAAGTTGCTTTTCTTTTCCTTCCACCAAATATTGGACCATTCTCACTATCTTTAACTCCTCCTTTACCTTATGAATTCTCAGAGTGAGGGTGAGGTTGAATCAAGTCATGAGGTAAAGGTGCAAGTACTCCGGTGTTTGTTGAAGAAAAATAAAATTTTTAAGGTTCAAAGAGTGTATGCAAAAGGGCAGTTTTAAAAGATTGAATTTTCAGGCTCAAACTGTCCAAATGAAGGCCTTGGATCATTTTCTTAGTGTTATGAGTACTATCAATCATTTTTGATTTTGAGGTGCCTAACTTCTAGTGAAAAGGTCTTAACTCAATTAGTCCTTAGAGTAGAAAAAATGCCAAAAACACTCTTCAAATGAAAATGATGGGCCCAAATCTCACTAGGTATGGTCTTCAAATTAACCCATGGGGTGTATTTTCACCTTTTTCTCTCCTCTAAAGTTCACTAAGTACTAACTAAATTTTTTTCTGATGTTAGCTTCATGGTGGTGCAAAGATTCTAAAATTATTAATTTCAAAATGTCTGCAATAAATTATTGATTTTCCACAAATTTTTTCATTCTAACAAGTTAGGTGGGAATTGACTTCATTCATCCCAATTAAATCAACACTGCTGCACTAAAGGTAACTATTCTATTGGCAGACCTACCCTGCCACACCCCCAAACCTAAGTTAAACATTGTCCTCACTCTTTCATGTAAAATGTAAAAGGGCAGCAGGGTTGGTAAAAGAAAAACAAACTAAATTACAACATAAGAGTAAAGAGAAAACTAAGCTAAAAGTGCAGAAAATTAAACTAAGAAAGAGAAAAAGAGAAAATATATAGAAAATGATAACTAAGAAAATAAAACAACTACACAGAGTCCTAAAAACAACGAGTATACACAAAACTAAACACCTAAAAACTAAAATCCTAAATAAAACTATCTAAAAGTGATTTGAGTATAAATCTATATGATGGCAAAGAGATATTAGCTTGAATAGCACACATTAGAAAAAATAGGATTCATACAAATATCAGATCACGCTATGCTATATAGACCGAAATTCCAAACACTAAATACAACTATGTTACATATGGTACACAATGTTGGATCAACTATCAGTGGAAGGACTTGAAAGTGAACGATTTAAGAGGGCTCACCAGAATTTTCGACACAGATTTGTAACCTCTAATCATTAACCCTCATGACTCTTCCTACATTAAGGCTCATGATCTCAACAGTCTAGATTGGGGTATATGCGTGACAAAAAATTAAGACAGCCCATCTGGAACTCAGCTAAACTGGAGAGAACTATAATATAAACATGAAAGGCCTTACCTTTGCATTTGCAACAACCTGAGCTCCTCCAGCTTAGTAGTTTACAATTACGTGAGAGATGCAGGGAGCAGCTCCAGCTGCACATCAGGAGGAGAGGTAATAACAAGCAGCAAAGGTGCCTAAAATGGCAGAGGGCGGTTGTCCTAGTAAAGTGGTGCACACACCCCACTGAGAAGCCCAAAATGAGTACTTTTTAGCACATAGGTGGGGGCCTTCTCAGTCCATACTTCAAAATTTTCCGCAAATTCCTCAGCCCAAGTCCAACAGGTTGGGCAAGGTCTCATCCACTATCTCACAAATGACTACAACTGTTTAACAAATTTTATTTCCTACATCATATCCTTTCCCTTATAAGAGGGAGAAGGACCTTTAAAAAATTGAGGAAATGGTAGATGAGGTACTACAGGTCCTCATCTGTTGACACATTATTTTTTTTGTTTTTTGGATTACAGTTGTACTTTATTCGAACATTACAAAGACACAAAAAATCTAAGACAGAAAAGGAAGAAAATTTTAAAATATCACACAAAAACTAAAGCCGTCATTTATTCAAACACTACATCTACAAAGAATATAGCTCAATGAAAACACAGATTACTATACTAGATCAAAACTCCCCGGCAGTGGCGCCAAAAACTTGTTAGGGTATTTTTAGATGTTTGCTGCTAACTTTATTAGAAAACAGTGATAAAAATGTGTTAGTAAAAATAAATCAAAGGTGGATTGAAAAACACAAAATAGCAAGTCTAAAAATACACATAGACCTACAGGATACAGGGCCTGTTGTAGCAAGTTTTGATAAGTAAGAGTTTGTCCCATAGGGAGTGATGATTTGAACCACAAGGGTCATATAGTAGTCTCTAGATCTAGTTACAGATCTGGCAGTCCAAAAGGAAGGGTGTTCAAGTGTCACTAAGCTTTTTTAGAAATATAAATGCAGAAATAAAACTACAGCTAAAGAAATGGATAAAGAAGGATGATGATGTGTTAAAATAAGGATAAAAGGATGGGAAGTAAGCAGGTTAAGGTAGAGTTAATGCAGTAATGTAACTCAGATTTAGACTGTCTCTAAAGTGGTCCTTCCTGAGATGCTATTAATAACCTCAACAAGGTAGGAGAATCTAATTTAACCCATGCCATTTGGGGTGCTCTTAGGGTTATACTCTGTCCACTCAAATGGCCACAGAGTATCCAATAGAGTCTGTCAAATCCCATTGATTAAATCAGAAATGCTAACCTAGTCCAAAGGATTACACTGATCATTTACCCAACCAATGGACTAGATAAGGCCATGAATATTATTACAGACACTATATAATGCCAGTGCTACAAGCTTCCTGAATCTGCGTACAAATCTGGCTGACATGCATAGGTATTCCAACCCATAAAATTCTATGTGCTTTGCCAAGGCCAACGGCTCAATGTGCCCACACAAAGGACGAGCAACAGGTTGAATAAGGATTTAGATTCAGCTAGTCATTGCTACAAAAGGCCTGCAATGACTCAGCCTTAAGCTGTAATTACTATAAAGAAATCAGATCCAACATCTGATATCGGTCAAGTAAAATAAAGGGGAGCCATTTTCTGCCCAAACCTTCTCACAAGGCTCTAGAAGCTCATGTGCAGAGGAGAAGAATCCTACTTAGACATATTGCTGGACACCACCTTAGGGTTATACTCTATCCACTCAAATGGCCACAGGGAATCTAATAGGTTTGTACATGCCACAGAGATTTGAGAAAGAACATGTAAACTGTTGCTGCCACCATGGAGTCCCAGGGCTACGAGCTCTCTAGAGCTGCCTACAGATCCGGCTTGCTATCCACGGGCCTTTCAATAAGCTCAAATCCTAAATGTATGCTATAGCCTGAACAGAGCTGCAGACAAATAGGAAAATAATAGATTAAGTAAGCATTCAAACATAGATTCCATTGATCTGGTATTTACTAACAAAGAAATCCCTCAAGGTAGCAGCCTTGTGCACAACATCTCAACACCAAATCCCAATGTTTAACTGAACTATTACAAAACTAAAATAAAACTATATATAAATGCTTACCAAAAATTTTGCCTGCAAGTGCTGAGCTAAGAGAGAAGAAAAAATGGAAAAAAGGAAAGGAAAGTAAAACCCTAAATCAGCACCGGAAACCCTAGCTCATATCTCAACCTATTCCTGGAGAGTTTACAAATGTAGATAATAGTCCCTTATATATGCAGCCCATGGAACCCTAATATGTGTGCAACCGTGGGAATCGTGACGATCCCGTCACAACGATGCGCTCTCTAACTATAAAAAATATAAAGTCGCCACCCGGAGCTTTCGGTGTCCCGGGATACCTAGTTCATTTTTATGAGCACCGAAGTGCTAAATATATAACTCTGAATCTGGTCCACACCAAAGGCTCTTGGGTAGGGGCTTCGGTTATCGATCGGGAAGGTGTTAGGCACCCGATCAACCCACTAAATGCGGTCTCTACTTAAGGCCAAGTATATGTGGGGCTAGTTTATGTAGTATATATATATATATATATATATGTATATGTGGGGCTAGTTTATGTAGTATATATATATATATATATATATATATATAAGAAAGTGAAATGAGCGGCACTTTCCCTTGCCCGAAGGCACACCGATCCTATTGAACCCTTCCCGCTTGCCAAAATTTGGGCAGCGTAACAGCTCAATTCTAGGATAGAGGAAAAGCAAAGAAGGTAGAGGAATAGAGGGGAGAGCCGGAGCTCTCGGGCCCTTATAGCACAGTTAGGGAGCCTTGTGTTGGCTTGCTTCGGTGAGCTTTTTGAAGGCTTGTATGGTATGGAATGGGGTTCTAACTCCTAAGGCTTGAAACTAAGAGGTAGAGAAGGAAAGCTAGGGGGTAACACACACACCTAACCTAGAGGTTTTTAGTGAAATACTAAGGTCTAAAGGGGCTTTTTCAATTATGAAATTTGTATGGGGATGGTGCACCAAAGGGAGAAAGATCTTCTCACTTAAGCTCTTTTTCTCTTAGGTAAAACTCTCAACCCTTAAGCAAGAGGGGTGGCTCTCTATTTATAGAGAAAGGGGGGATTAGTGAGGGTTAAAGTCCTAATTAGATTAGCAATTAGGTAATGGGCAATCTAAGGTTTTTGTGGTTTTCTAGAGCTTGGAGAAGAGGGATTTGGGTTTAATGGTAGATGATAGGGTGGTGACTTGAATGGCAAAAGGGTGATAACTTAAGCTAATAGGGTCACTAGGGTCCTAAAGAAACACACCCTAGACTTTGGAATGGTCCACAAGTCAAACCCCCAATGTCAATTTTGGCCATTTTTTGAAGGAAAACCAGGTCCAAACTGTTAGAAGTTGAAGACTCCCAGGGGCCCGACCCGGTTTGCAATTTCCTGCACAAATCCGCAATTTTCAAATTGCCATAACTTTTTGTGTACAACTCCAAATTAGGCGATTCTTGGCTCGTTGGAAAGCTAGGAAAGTCTACTTTCCAATGGTATAGGCCTTAAGTTGGGAAACTATATATGATAACCTTGGCACTCCTCTTTTCATCAGCTATTTTGGTTAGTTCAAAATTGGCTCTATGGGTCCGGTTTTGCAATATCTCGTACAAATTTACGATCTTCATTCTGCTATATCTTTTGATGTGCAACTCCAAATTAGGCGATTCTTGGCTTGTTGGAAAGCTGGAAAAGTCTACTTTCTAATGGTATATACCTTAGGTTGGGAAACTATCCACCAAAAACTTTAGCACTCCTCTTTCTAATCACTGTTCAGGAGGGTTCGAATCATGCCCGAGAAGGGTATGGTTAATTCCTAAGAGTTTGAGATTGGTTTCTAAAAATTTGGGGTAGGTTCCTAAGAGATCTAGGGTGATTCCTAAGGTTTAGGGTGATTCCTAAGGGTTTCATACATCCCATCAAAAGCTCAAAATTACACCTCTCCAAAGGTGTTTCGATCGAGCCTTGGGTCAAATTTGGGTGTCTACAGATGCCCCTCTTTGGTATCCGATCACTAATAATTGTATGCCAAAGAAAGGAGACATCCGAAGAGGCCCAAGGCATTACTGATAGGTCCACTGCATTCAGAACGAACTTCAAACATCAAGTGAGTAACACAATGAGAAAACGAAAGCCCTGGGGTGCCAGGCTAATCATTCGTTTCTCGAGGTAATCGATTTCCAAGCACTTAGCGACATTACTGGGTAAAATCGAGGTGGAATGAGTTGCGAAAGCCCAATAGCTGGGAAAAATGTTCGCCTCTCGCGAGTTTGAAGGTGATTGATGTTCAAGATTCATAATGAATGCAACAACTTCGTAAGTAAGAGGGGTGATCAACCCACATTTAAAGATAGGTGTGAAGTAAACATACGCAAGGCTCTACATTTTGCGTCCAATCCTATAAGGCATTTGATGACCTCATTGGATTATTCGCGGGTGCCCCTGCAGAAAGCAGGGTTCGAAATCTTTGGGCGAACCCATCGATCCCAAAGTTTATTTAGCATGACCACCTGAGCGAAGTGAATAGATGTCACAATACTTTTTAGGAGTGCGTGCCATTTTTTAAAGTTTGCCCTAGATCTACATGACCCAGAGTATCCAGTTTCGACTTCCTTGCACAGATCTAGCCAAACATTGGGCACCTACCAAAATGAGGCATCCAATCCTGGCCTCTGTTGACAATAATCATAATCATTAATTAACTATGCATAATCATGCACTCATCAGGGGCAATAAGCAACAACAAAGGCGATGGAAGCCCCGACCCGGACCCACCCGGGTACAATTTACGGGGACAAACGACCATCATACGGATACCCAGACGCATGGCGTACACTTTATAGGGATATCTGCCCTCTGAGGTTTTAAGCCTGCAGAAAATAAAAAGGGAAATGAACCCTTCTGAATGCATGGTTGCACATAGTTTGATTGACACATAATCTCATTCTCAACAGGTTGGTCTCATCTAACGATTGACCTTTTTCCATGGAGAATCTGAAGCTTAAGACAACTCAAGTTCACACGAATCCAAAACAGAGCGCTCATCACTCAAAAGATTTAGCAGTGGAGTTGACCCAACCGAAAAATTGACTGTTTGACCAGGACTTACACTGTTGCTCCTACTTTGAAGTAGGATCCATGGATCCAAGGCGAACCTTTGACCTAGGACATTAATTTTGCACATCTGCGCTGTCGATAAAATATTGACATTTTACTGCATCGAAACACGCATGTGCATCGCATGAAAACATAGATTTCTTTTTCTTTTCAAAATAATTTTCATCATTTTTTTGTTAGACCTGACGTCGGTGGTGAGATTCTTTATCTGATTTGTCCATCGCTGAGAAGTTGCCAGCTTCGAGGCTTTAGACCGAGTGATGTTCCTACACATTCTTGAGAAAAAGTCAGTCCCTTTTTTGTTTATACATATAAAGAAAATGCATCCTAAACAATAAAAGAAAAAGTAGATTTCTACCTATACTTTTTCATTTTCAAGATATTTTTTTAGATTTTTGTTTTTGGAGATTTTTTGTTATTTTTCTTCATTTTTGAGATTGAAATATGATGCTGAAAATATGTACATGAGTAGAAATATATACACAATTTTTTTGTGTTCGGATTTTTCTTGATTTTTTTGTTTTTGGCTTTTCTTCTTTCCTTTTTTTGTTTTTGATGCCTTGATAGTGAGACGGAGTAACAGGTCCCGTTTTGAGCATAGTCGAACTCTTTCATACAGTCGAACCTAAGTGAGTTTCTGGATTTTACCAAAGCCGAAACGTTGATCCCTTTAGATTGAGTTAAACCTTTCTCCTTGCCTCGGGTCATACGTTTGACGGTGCAGGTTTCACAAAGACAATTCTGGTAGGGCCCCGATTTGAACTAGCATGAGCGGCCCAGTCAGATAAGAGGGTACAGGAAGAGTAACAAAAGGGTTCCTCAAACATCAATCAATCATTCCAACCCTTCCTTTTCAAAAAAAAATTTCTCCTCTCTTTTTATTTATTTATTTATTTCCCTTTTTTTACCCGTGGCACCCTTTCGGGTTTTAACCATGTCCATGGGTTTAGCTCTCTTACCCCAAGCGCCCTTTCGGGTTTTCACCCAGTCTGCACAAGCCCGCTGTTTTTACCCGTAATGCCCTTTCGGGTTTTCACCACGTCCATCTTGCTTTGAGCTTGTATTTTTATTTTTTTTTATTTTTTTATTCTTTTTATTTTCTTTTCTTTTTTCAACAGCCACGTCATAGACCTTGATTTCGTCATAGCCGGCTGGATGGGGTTCTGGTGACGTCTCACGACTCGGCTCATGTTGACTTAACAGATATTATGACTGCTTGCGAACCTACAAAGAGGGCTTCTTTGAGGGTGTAGCTTGGCCATGGGTTAGGTTAGGATTTGAAGGTATGCTGGGTTAAAAGGATTTTCTTGATACGGCTTCAGTTTTCTTCAGATACTTTCTTCCTTAGGGGTTTTACTGTACATGCCCTGTGATTCTTCTACATTTTTTTGTTCTTTTTGCTTCATTTATCTCTATTTTTTTTTTGGTATAGGTACACATATATATATATATATATATATATATATATATATTTTTTTTTTTTTGGGTGAATGAGTTTATTGAAAGAAAGGCCCAGGCTCAAATGGAGTAGCAAAGGATATCATCATTTTTAAGGAAGTTTTTAGGCTATTGTGATTGGAATGATGGCCTCTTTTGGGTGGTTCTTAAGCAGTCACGTATCTGTTTCATCAATACTTACCTTATCGTGTTGGACTAAGAGTAGAACCGTCGGACGTATCCAGCATTGATGGGCTCAGGAAGATGATCTCCGTCCATGGTGGCGAGGCGGATGGCGTATCCTGGCAGCACTTCTCGGATGACGTAAGGTCCTTCCCAGTTTGGCTTGAATTTTCCCCTTGGATCGGCATGGAGGGATGGGAAGATCTTCTTCAGCACAGTGTCTCCTACCTTCAGATCTCGACCACGAACGCGTTTATTGTAAGCGCGTGCGATTCGTCCGTGGTAAACTTGAGTGTGACACAAGGCTAGGAGTCTTTTCTCATCCAGTAAGTTCAACTGATCAAAGCGTGATCTTTCTCTTTCTGCTTCGGGTAAGCCTGATTCCATAAGGATTCGGAGTGAGGGTACTTCAACCTCCACTGGGAGGACAACCTCGGTTCCATACACAAGGGATAATGGTGTTGCCCCTATAGTGGTATGGATCGACGTTCGATAGGCCCACAAAGCAAATGGTAGCATTTTGCTCCATTCTCGATAAGTGACGACCATTTTCTCAAGGATGCGAACGACTGTCTTGTTCGCGGCTTCCACGACTCCATTAGTTTGAGGCCGATAAGGGGATGAGCGATGGTGCTTGATCTTGTATTGCTCGCAGAAGTCTCGGATGCGCTTATCCGCAAAGTTTGTGCCATTGTCTGTGATGATATCTTTAGGTACTCCAAATCGGCACACAATATTGTTCTTGAGAAACTTCTCAACGTGACTGGCTGTGATGTTGGCATATGACGCTGCTTCTACCCACTTGGTGAAGTATTCAATGGCGACAAGGATGAACCGATGTCCATTTGATGCTTTTGGATTAATCATTCCGACAACGTCAAGGCCCCAGGTAGCAAATGGCCAAGGAGTGGTCATACAGTGAAGATCAATGGCAGAAGCGTATATCAAACTGGAGTGTTCTGCATACTTGTAGCATTTTTTAACATGCTTGCAACAATCTGATTCCATGGTGGTTCAAAAGTATCCCTGCCATAGGATTTTCTTAGTGACCATGTGACCGCTGACGTGGGCTCCGCATACTCCCTCATGGATTTCTTTCATAATGTTGACCACTTCACTTTCGGTAAGGCACCTGAGTAAGATGTTATTATATGATCACTTGTAGAGGCATTCCCTGCAAATGACATAACCTGCCGCTAAACGTTCAATGGTTCTTCGGTCTATTTTAGATGTACCCTCTGGGAAAGTTAGGGTCTCGAGGAAATTCTTGATATCTGAGAACCAAGGTGGCTCATCATCAGGCTTTATAGGTTCCTCAATCTGGAGGTAGAAGGCCGGCTCATTCCTCTGCTCGATCACGATCGGCTTCATCTCAACACCATAGGGGATTTCAATCATTGACGCCAAAGTTGCTAATGCGTCAGCAAAGCGATTCCTTATCCGGGGGACGTATGAGAAAGTCACATCTTGGAAGCAAGCTATCAGATCCTCGAGGTGTTCATGATAGGGGATCAGCTTCTCGTCTTTCGTCTTCCAATCGCCATTCGTCTGGCATATGATTAATTGTGAATCGCCAAATACTCGAAGGTGAGTTACATTCAGATCGAGAGCTGCCTGCAGACCAGCGGCGCAAGCTTCATACTCAGCCATATTGTTAGTGTAAGGGAAGTTGAGCTTGATAGAGACCGGTACATGGGATCCTTTTGGTGAAATCAGGATGGTGCCAACTCCTTGGCCCTCGACATTTGTTGCCCCGTCAAAGTGCATTACCCATGATTCTTCTGGTTCTTCTGTATCGTCTTCCGTCATGAACAAGATATCTTCATCTGGGAATTCGGTTCTTAATGGCTCATAGTTAGGTAAAGGATTATCAGCAAGATGATCAGCAAGTGCCTGCCCCTTGATCGATTTCTGAGTGACGTACGTGATGTCGAATTCTAATAATAAAAGTTGCCATCGTGTGATTCGTCCAGTGAGAGCTGGCTTTTCAAACAGGTATTTCAACGGGTCCATTCGGGCCAAGAGCAGAACGGCCTGGGATAGTAAGTAGTGGCAGAGCCTTTGAGTAGCCCATACAAGAGCCAGGCATGCTTTCTTCAGATGAGAATAGCGTGTCTCGTAATTAGTAAACTTCTTGCTCAGATAGTAAATGGCCTGCTCTCTTCTTCCTATTTCATTGTGCTGCCCCAAGACACATCCCATCGAAACTTCAGTCGTGGAGAGATACATCAAGAGTGGTCTCCCTGGCTCAGGTGGTACCAAAATAGGTGGATTAAGGAGGTAGCTTTTGATTTTTTTGAACGCTGCCTGACAATCGTCGTTTCATTCAACGGGCGAATTCTTCCTTAGTAACTTGAAGATCGGTGTGCAGATTGGAGTTAGCTGTGCAATGAACCGACTGATATACTGTATTCCGCCCAAAAACCCTCTAACCTCTTTCTCTGTAGACGGCGGTGGCATTTCAGTGATGGCTTTAACTTTAATTGGGTCGACATCGATCCCCCTTCTGCTTACGATGAACCCTAGTAGTTTCCCTGACATAGCACCAAATGCGCACTTCTGTGGATTTAGACGTAGTCGATATTTCCTCAGCCTTTCAAACAGCTTCTGATGGTTTACCAGATGGTCGGTTTGCTCTGGTGATTTAGATATCATGTCGTCGACATACACTTCAATCTCTCTATGCATCATGTCATGAAATAGTGCAGTCATAGCTCTCTGGTACGTTGCACCACCATTCTTCAGCCCGAATGGCATGACTCAATAGTAAAAGGTTCCCTAGGGGGTAATGAACGCTGTCTTCTCACGATCATCCTCCGCCATTTTGATTTGATTGGATCCTAAGAATCCATCCATAAAAGAAAGCATTCCATGCTTAGTTGTGTTATCAACCAAGATGTCGATGTATGGCAGTGGGAAGTCGTCCTTTGGGCTTGCTCTGTTTAAATTGCGGAAATCAATACACATGCGGACCTTTCCATCCTTCTTCGGTACAGGTACGATATTAGCTAGCCACTGCGGGTACTTGGATATCATGAGAAATCCCACGTCATATTGCTTGATGACCTCGTCTTTGACTTTCAGCATCCATTCAGGTCGGAGACATCTCAACTTCTACTTGACTGGCTTCATATCAAGGTAGAGAGGCAACTCATGCTCGACCAAATCGGTATCTAGACCAGGCATGTCCTCATACGACTAGGAAAAAACATCTTGGTATGACCGAAGGAAGTCAATCATGCTCTTTCTTTCCTCAGGAGATAGTGGCGTTCCAATTTTGGTTATCCTAGGAACCTCCTCAGTTCCTAGATTGACGTCTTCGGTCTCTTCGACAATGGGGGTAGGGCCATGCTCAAAGTCGGCAAATCGGTCAAGGAGCTCATTGGGGAGCTCCTCGAGGGGGGCATCCTTGTCCAGACTCGTGATCCCTACCTCTTCTTGTATTTCTACAGGGAAGGGGTTGATTTCACGTGGGACGGGTATTTTGATTAAGGCATCCTTTTGTGGGACATTTTCTGGAACTTTAAATGACAATATTTTTGGACTTAGGATTTTTTCAATGTTTTTGGGATTTTTGTTTTCTTCCATGTTTTTGAGATTTTCGTTTTCTTTCATGTTTTTGAGATTTTTATTTTCTTCGAAGACGGACCCTTGGCCAGGCGGGTTTGTGTATATACAAGGTATTGCCTGCCAAGGGCTTATCTCACTTTTTATAGGTTGTTTTTTTTTTGGAAACAGGTGCCAAACTTTAGGCCACTTCCTGCTTCCAGCGTTTGGGGCAAAGATGCCCAATTGCGTACCTGAGGGGCCGCTTCTTTACCTATTGGGATGGAGGATGCTGGTTGATATGGCTCATTGGAGTAAGCCTCCATCATGTTGATCCCCATTTCGTCTGAGATCATGTCTTCAAACGATAACTTGGTTTTGTGGTGATTTACCACAGGGGGGGTTTGTTCAGGTACCGATCGTCGTTCTTCGAAAAGGGACAACGCGGCCAAATCTATCTCCAAGCTGGGAAGGGAGATCTGAGGATTGGTGGGATGGACTGGGGCTTTGGGTTTGTGTGGGGTCAAATGAGTTGCCTCATTTTGATCAATCTTTATGACCCCTGCGCTAACAAAGGAATCCCTGATGTGTGGCCTAGAGCGAGGTTTCTCTTCTATGTTGGTTCCTCGAGCTCTTGCTGCTGCGGCGACCCTGGCTTTTTCTTTGGCCTCTTGGACCTCCTGCTCTGTGGGCTTATATCCTAGCCCGAATCTTACTTTTTGTCCCTTAGCCACAACTGGCTCTCTTCTACCTTGTAATTTGGGTTCCAGACCCCTTCCTTTCTGATAGCCCCATTTTTGGAGCATCGCCACCGCTACTTCCATTTCGACGTTGGTTGCTGAAGTGATGTTTCTAGGGGGTTCTAGGTCTACAGCCGACACCTCATATTCAAAACTGTCCAGGTCGGTGTCTTCCTCAGTATGTGGCACATCCACTACCTTAGGATTTTCAATGCTATGGGTGGACTTGTCTTTCTCATCGTGCCCTTCACCAATGATGATGATCACCTTCTGTCCTGATATGAATTTCAATTTTTGATGGAGGGTAGAAGGTATCGCCCCAACCTCATGCAACCATGGGAGTCCTATCAGTAGAGTAAAAGAGGATTTGATATCCATCACTTGGAATGGTATGGAAAAGTTCATGGGCCCGATTACGAGCTCAAGGTCAACTTCTCCCATGATCTCCCGCCTTGTGTTATCAAAACCTCGAGCACTCATCCTTGTTGGCCTCAACATGCAGGGGTCCATCCCAATTTTGGTGGCAGTTCTCAATGGGCACACGTTCAATGCAGATCCGTTGTCAATTAAAACCAAGGGAATTATCATGTTCCTGGATTCTACAGTGATCTTGAGAGGTTTAGAATGACTATTTCTCTCCTCTGGCAGGTCCGCATCCGAAAAAGATATGGCATTGGGAGCCATCACTTGACCAATTATCTACCCAACTTCATCCGGGCAGACTTGAAGTGATACATGAGCATTTTTCAACGCCCCCATTAATGCTTGGAAATGGAGTGGGGATGTCATCAATAAATCCCATACAGTAATATGGGCCGGCATTCTTTTTAGTTAAGTCTCCAGTATATGTTCTCGACTCATCTTCTCAAAGGGATTCATAGTGCTCTCATTCTTCCCATGAGTTGGGCTTGTCTTTCATTCTTTGTTCTTTCTTCTTCTTTATCTCGGTATCTGAGATCTTCCCCAACCTGGTAACAAAGTCCACGACTCCCTCTCTGCTGCTGCTGCCGGCGTTAGCATTGGTTTGCTCGTAGCTCAGCGGGACCTGATGTGGATCATAGGTTGGTCCTGAGAGCTGGAATGGTATGGCTATCGGTGTCTGGAGTGCATGTACTGATGGCTCTGGGAGGGTAGGTAATACATGGCTTTCCTCCGTGATTGTTGTCACTCCAAGTGTGCCATAATTATGTGCATTATGAATCAAAAATTAAAGAATTAAAGAATGCTAGGTTATATGGATGTTAACTTATGAACGGGATATCAGCACATTGGGGCTAACACTGGCCTGCAAGATCAGGGCCAATTGTAGCAAGTTTTAAAAGTAAGTATTTCAAGATCGTCCACAGAGAAGTTTGTCTAAACTGAGAGATAAATCTCCAGATCTGTGTTACCAGATCTGGGTCTATAATTATCTAAATAAAGAATAGATAAAAGAGAGTGTTGGATTGTGTCACATTTAACTATAAGCAAATAAAGAAAAGAACTAACTACATGATCCAGATCCGAGTTGGGGAGGTGTTTAAAATAAGACAAATGCAGAAATAATAACTTCATGTACTTTAGCCTCTGAATTTTAATGGAGAATCTGTATTCAACGAGCGATTCAATCTTCATCGGCTACCGACAGGATGTAAGAGAAATAAATCGAATTAAGGAATAGGTTTAGACTTATGGTACGTGATCTGCCCACTTAAATGGTCAGACACATCGATTAGGCCTATTCTTTAGTTCGAACATGAACATCCGTAAATCTTTGCTTGAATTAGGTTACCAACGCTAATTACAGGATGATGAATTAAGGGAAGTTGGATGCGGGTAAGTGAATCTAAAGAAGTCTAATGCACTAAGGTGATCATTCGTAACCTCGACATGACTCCAATGGAGAAGACACAAATTACAACAACCTTTTAAAATCCAACGTTACAATTACTGAGCACGGCTTTTAGAGAGCCCTCGGACTTCTGATCAGCTTCTCGAGAGCCCTCAGTTCTGATCTTGAATCCGAACTTGGAAGTACAAATCACTCACAATGGCTCTCAAAGGTAAACTACAAGAAGGGATTACAGGGGGTTCAGATAAGCTATCTGACCGGAATGAGGGAAACAGAGATGAAAACTCTAAAATTTGGATACCCAAATTGGGCAAATGGTTCGTCTATTTATAGTTTTCCCTAAGCCAGCTCAAATGTGTATCAACCAATCAGGAATGCTTTAGATCTGTATCAACCAATAGGAGTCGAGCACCAAGATCCAGATCTGTTCTGGCCAATGAAAATGCTCGATGGTTCGTTCAAATCAGGCGTTAGAAGCATCAATTCTGTTATGGGAATTCAAAAGTCTGTTTGAGCTTCTAGAAGTTCCCGCCAAGTGATTTCATCTTTGGGTTTTCACGTGGGGCAGAATATGCCTTTGGTTTGTGCTTGGAATCTTCCGAAATGTCTCTGGGCTTTTAATTACATTAGGTAGCGTCAGAGTTTCTTGAAATACCCTTCAAAGTGGTATAAATCCCGGTATGCCATTTTAGGTTTAAGGGTCTTTTCGCAAAGTAATTTGGCTCCAGAAGCTCTCTTCGCAAAGCATTTTGGCTTCAGGAGATCTTTTCGCAAAGCATTTTGGCTTCAGGAGATCTTTTCGCAAAGCAATTTGGCTTCAGGAGATCTTTTCGCAAAGGACTACTCTTCTTTTCGCAAAGGTCATTCTTCTATTCGAGGAGTGTTTTCTTCTTTTCGCAAAGGTCATTCTTCTATTCGAGGAGTGTTTTCTTCTTTTCGCAAAGTTCAAGGTTCTTTGCGAATAGTAGAAGTTCTTTGCGAATTGAGCTTTAGCTTCCATTCTTCTTCTTCAGGTCTTTTCTTGCTCTTTTAGGACCTTTTTAGCCATTGCTGAGGCTATTTCTTCACTCCCTCTTTGAGCTTGACATGCGTTGTCAGCTTTTTGATCATTTTAGGATGGTTTTCGGATTTGGACCCGTCTTTTTGGTTAGCTGCAATATGAACACTAAAGCACTTATTTAGTCCTCTCAAGGGTCTTTCAAGGCTCATGTTTAGGGGTAAAAAATGGTATTTTTCACTACTTAACACACCCCCAAACCTAAGCTTTGCTAGTCCCTGAGCAAAGAAACATAAAAAACAAAGTAAAGAGCCACTTTTGTAGGAAGCATAGGTGCATTTAGCATATGCAACAAGCCTTTTCAACCCCTAGGTGATCCCTAGAGGAGGAGTGAAGTCTCTGAGGGTTTTCAGATGAAGGTACCACAAACTTCTCCATGAAGCAGTTAACATCGGTGCAATATTATCAAATGAGCAATCAAGGAGCAGGGTTAGTTACTCTTGAATCAATGATGAAAGCAGAAAATTTGATTATTGTTTGCACAGAATTTAAACATTTATAAACCTCATGAATGTTTCAATATTTCCAATCAGTG
Organism: Chloranthus sessilifolius; assembly: GCA_021018995.1. Lineage (NCBI taxonomy): Eukaryota > Viridiplantae > Streptophyta > Magnoliopsida > Chloranthales > Chloranthaceae > Chloranthus > Chloranthus sessilifolius. The sequence goes on from CM037586.1 coordinate 65,300,552, forward strand.
AACAGTCATAGAAAATCATACAAATGTGCCAGCCAGTGATAAGCTCATCCTATGGATAAAAATTAGGTTATAAGTCATACTTTAGGTGCTCAAGTTCCAACCCAAACACTCACCAGGTATACTCTCATGTGTTTTGTTGAGGGGTTCATTTCCTCAAGCTCAAGAGCGATTACATCTCCCAAATGGATCTGTAAGCATGAGCATAGGCATGATGCTTAGGCAATGCCATCATTGACCTCTCCTCACCATAGATTCGGTCACTTCTCATCTCCACATCACAGCTCACTCAACTTTGGGTCACAAGGGCTTTTAATCTAGGTTTGTTTGTATGGCTTATGGGTGAAGTTTCAAGGAAAGCGGTTTGAGCAGAGGTTTGAATTTGAGAACTCGTGAAGTGCGAGATGGTTCATGACTCCACCTTTTTGAGTTTAGCTTCTTTCTTCTTCTTTTGAGATTCTCACATTCACGGTGATCAGTTCTTTCTTTGATCTTGCATTTTTCAACATAAGGTCCCTTTTTGCCTTTTGCTTGCAACTTTTTTTACATTGTTTGTCTCTTCTTTCTCCACCATATTGCCTGCTTTTGAGGTATTTTCTCTTCATTTTCTTGATGTTGCCCGAAATGGTCCATCTTCATTCTTTCTCCTTTACCTCCCGAATTCTCGAGTGAGGAAGGCTGAATTAGTTCCATAGGTTCAAGTACTTTTGAGTATTTTTGATGAAGAATTGTAGGATTCTGACTCAAATGGGGTACAAAAGGGGGCGATTTTTCTTGGTTGGTTACATAGGTTCAAAAGTCTGTCCAAAGAAGGCCTTGATCTTTCCTCGGTTTCATGAGTGTCAAGTTACTTGTTTTAATTTGGAGTTTCCTAATTTCTAGTGGATCTAATGCCTCGTCCTTTGAATTAGAAAAATTGCCTCGATCACTCTTCAATGAGAGATGGAAAATATATGGGCTCAATTCTCACTTGGTTATGGTTTTTCCTTGAGCTTTTAAGTATATCTTTACCTTTTCTCTTCCTTTTGACTTACTACGTCTTTGATACGGTATGTTTTTATGGTGTAATCATCATGGAAATGTAGAATATCATAAGGTTTAGAATGTCTAAATTTGGCAAAGGAATTTTAAATTTTCTAGTTGTCATGATTCTTAAGTAAATTAATACATTTCCTAATTACTTAGGTGATTCTGCCCTTATGTTAACTATTCCTAGGCAGACTTGTCCACACACCCCAAACCTAAGATGAACATTGTCCTCAATGTTCTAGACAATGAGAGACTAGGGGCAGCGGTAAAGAAGAAAGAAAAACTAAGAAACAGAAAAAATCTAAACTATATCGTAAAATAAAAATGTAAAGCGAAGATATGAGCAAGGAAAAAACATGATATACAAATGCAAGAAAAATCAACAAAACAACGCTAGAACTGCTAAATAAAATCTAACAAATAGAAGGATTACTATGCAAATGGAAGGAAACTAATGCTAATAACAGAGAAACAGTAAAAACAAGGTAAGGGACTGAATACAAAGTTGAAAAAAATAGAAAAGTGTTGATACAAAAACAGAATTTGTTAATGCAAAATAGGAAAACAAAGTTAGAAACTAACTGTACTCACAGAAAAATGACGAAAATCAGTAAAACGAGGACACATTAACCTAAGAAAGAAAACAAAATCAATGATCTAAAAGCAATTTGAAACTAAAATTCCTAAAACAGAAAATCTAATGCCAAATGATATATCCTAAGCCCAAAGAAACAAACCCAAAAGCCTGAGATACTTATGAATCTAAGTGATTATAAAAATGATTAGCAGGAATACAGTGAAAAGCAAGATTCATAAGATTGACCCCTTTGTTGATGATGTGTATGAAAAAAAAATAATGAAGCATGGGAGCACATATTAAAAACAGGGTTCACACACAGCTGAGACCCTTTAGGATGAAGAAATCTGAAGAAAAATAAAATCAGTGGGTCCATTGAATATTCAAAACAGCCTATGATCCACTACTCATTATCCTACATGATTCCTAAAAAAGAAAAATGATCTCAGCAGGTCCAGATGGGAAAAGTGGATGCAAATGGAGAAAAAACAGCATGCCTAAAAGACAGCAGAAATTATAACCATACCTTGGACCCCGGTATGAATTCTTTTCTCATGAGGCTCCTATCATGGAATGATTTAACCTTTTCTTTGTACAATCTGGAGCTAGTGTAGGCATCCATCCTCAGTTCTTCCAGTTCAGTGAGTTGAAGCTTCCTTGGTAACTTGTGGAAGAGGGGGAGGAGCAGGTCTCCAAGAGAGAGAACTTGATGACTGTTGGTGAGTGCCTTACCAGCAGACTCCCGTTGAATTTGATCTCCCTTTTCCTTCATTCTCAGTGGATCCCCAATTATTTCTAAATTCTGTGGTGGAGTCTTTACCTTGCAGAAATGTTTGTAAAGACTCCTCCACCAGCTCATCAATGATGTCAACATGGAAACATTCCTCAGCAGAGAATTGAGGTTGAGTAACAGCATTATACACATTCAATTTAACTTTCATATTTCCAAAAGACACCTCCATGATGCCAGACCTGCATTGAATGCATGCATTAGCTGTAGCTGTGAGAATGGTCTTCCCTGAATATGAGGGATGGCGGTACTTTTGGTTGGTTCCATGTCCAACACCAAAAAGTCAGTAGGGTAGAAAACCTTGTCTACTCCTACCAAAACATCTTCAATCAAGCCCATAGGTTTCTTTCGTGATCTCACTAGTCATATACCACTTGAGTGGGTTTCAATTCTCCCAAACCTAGCTTCTCATAGACGAATAGGAAGCGGTTGACACTAGCACCCAGATCTAGCAAGGCTTTCTCAAGGGTGTGCTCCCCAATGATGCAGGATTGTGGGGATTCGGTCTTGCATCTTAGGTGGTGTTGCAATTGATAGCACTTGGTTGATTTTCTCCTCACAAAGAATTCTTGGATAAATGTATCCTAGATTGCCTTTTGTGGGTGCACACCTCTTTGAGAAATTTTGCATAAGCGAGGACACTGTTTGATTGCATCAAGCGGTAGATTAATTTTAACTTGCTTGAATGTCTCCATCATTTCCTCAATTTTTGTGTTTCCTTTGTCAAAAGGAAACGACTTCATTGCATGGGGAAATGGGAGGTGAGGAACAAATTTCTCCTCCTCTTTTCAACAATTTTGTTATTTTCTGCTTTTTCATTTTTTGAATTTTCGATGTAAATCAAAAGCAGACATTAAACACAGAGAATTGCTGGTTCTCAAGAATTTAAAATAGAAAATGAATACAAAGGAGAAGGGATGCAAACTCAAGCGGTCTGCTCCGACTTTGGTCCAAATGCTCCTTGTTGACGGCCGCCCAGATCTGCAAACATCCAAAAACTGCAGCGAAGACCTTATTCAAGTATTGACAAAAATAAAAAGAAAAACTCAGGCTACTGCCCAAATTTGATAAAAAGACAAAAGAGTGGAAGCAGCATTTATTCAAATAACTAGAAGGCAAAGAATAAAAACTCGGAAAAATAAAAAAATAAAAAATTTCTGCTGATAAAGCAGGTTTTCTATACAAAACTGCTGTAGACATTTAATCAAGCACTTGGAATGCAAAGTGCAGGTTTAAAGCAAAAATTAAAATAAATGAAAATAAACATAGGTTTATCTATTTTAGAACAAACTTCCCCGGCAACGGCGCCAAAAACTTGTTGTCACTCCAAGTGTGCCATAATTATGTGCATTATGAATCAAAAATTAAAGAATTAAAGAATGCTAGGTTATATGGATGTTAACTTATGAACGGGATATCAGCACATTGGGGCTAACACTGGCCTGCAAGATCAGGGCCAATTGTAGCAAGTTTTAAAAGTAAGTATTTCAAGATCGTCCACAGAGAAGTTTGTCTAAACTGAGAGATAAACCTCCAGATCTGTGTTACCAGATCTGGCTCTATAATTATCTAAATAAAGAATAGATAAAAGAGAGTGTTGGATTGTGTCACATTTAACTATAAGCAAATAAAGAAAAGAACTAACTACATGATCCAGATCCGAGTTGGGGAGGTGTTTAAAATAAGACAAATGCAGAAATAATAACTTCATGTACTTTAGCCTCTGAATTTTAATGGAGAATCTGAATTCCAACAGAGCAGATTCAATCTTCATCTGGCTACCAGCACAGATGTAAGAGAAATAAATCCGAATTAAGGAATAGGTTTAGACTTATGGCTGTGATCTGCCCACTTAAATGGTCGCAGACACTTAGCTGTGGCCTATTCTTTAGTTGAACATGAACATCACTTTGTAAATCTTTGCTTGAATTAGGTTACCAACGCTAATTAGCATAGGGATGATGAATTAAGGGAAGTTGGATGCGGTAAGTGAATCTAAAGAAGTCTAATGCACTAAGGTGATCATTAACCCTCGACATGACTCCAATGGAGAAGACACAAATTCTGACAACCTTTTAAAATCCAACGTTACAATTACGAAAGCACGGCTTCTTAGAGAGCCCTCGGACTTACTGATCCCGAGCTTCTCGAAGAGCCCTCAGTTCTGATCTTGAATCCGAACTTGGAAGTACAAATCACTCACAATGGCTCTCAAAGGTAAACTACAAGAAGGGATTACGGGGGTTCAGATAAGCTATCCGACCGGAATGAGGGAAACAGAGATGAAAACTCTAAAATGGATACCCAAATTGGGCAAATGGTTCGCCTATTTATAGTTTTCCATAAGCCCTCAAATGTGTATCAACCAATCAGAATGCTTTAGATCAGATCAACCAATAGGAGTCGAGCACACGGGATCCGGATCATTCTCGCCAATGAAAATGCTCGATCCGTTCCAATCGCGTTAGAAGCATCAATTACATTATGGGAATTCAAAAGTCTGTTTGAGCTTCTAGAAGTTCCCGTGATTTCATCTTTGGGTTTTCACGTGGGGCGGAATATGCCTTTGGTTTGTGCTTGGAATCTTCCGAAATGTCTCTGGGCTTTTAATTACATTAGCGCGTCAGAAGTTTATGAAATACCCTTCAAAGTGGTCAAATCCCGATGCCATTTCGAGGTTTAAGGGTCTTTTCAAAAGTAATTTGGCTCGAAGCTCTCTTCATAAGCATTTTGGCTTCAGGAGATCTTTTCGCAAAGCATTTTGGCTTCAGGAGATCTTTTCGCAAAGCAATTTGGCTTCAGGAGATCTTTTCGCAAAGGACTACTCTTCTTTTCGCAAAGGTCATTCTTCTATTCGAGGAGTGTTTTCTTCTTTTCGCAAAGGTCATTCTTCTATTCGAGGAGTGTTTTCTTCTTTTCGCAAAGTTCAAGGTTCTTTGCGAATAGTAGAAGTTCTTTGCGAATTGAGCTTTAGCTTCCATTCTTCTTCTTCAGGTCTTTTCTTGCTCTTTTAGGACCTTTTTAGCCATTGCTGAGGCTATTTCTTCACTCCCTCTTTGAGCTTGACATGCGTTGTCAGCTTTTTGATCATTTTAGGATGGTTTTCGGATTTGGACCTGTCTTTTTGGTTAGCTTCAATATGAACACTAAAGCACTTATTTAGTCCTCTCAAGGGTCTTTCAAGGCTCATGTTTAGGGGGGTAAAAAATGGTATTTTTCACTACTTAACAGTGATGGATGGGGGGGTAGCAAAATTTGGCCAGGTAGGGGTGGTGAGGGTTAATGGTGGTTGCACCGGGGGTAATGGTGTGTGTGCAAGCCATTGATAATTGATGAGTGCAGGCAGAGGGTTGGGGGTTTGATGGGCCATGAGGGAATTGACAGGGGTGGTAGAGTTTGCATGTGATTGAGCTGAAGGTAATAGGGTGGGAGCAGGCCATTGGTAATTTATTGGTGGTGGGGGATTGGGGGTCTGTTAGTTTATTAGGTAATGGATGGGGGTGGTGGAATATGGTTGATACGCATTCATTTGTACGTAGTTAATGGTAGTGGATGGTGGGAAGTAGGCCCTAAGATCTAGGGGTTCAACTGTTGGTGTAGGGGTAGGAAAATAATCTGCCAGATTCAGGGGTTCAATCACCCCAACAGTTCCTTCTCCTAGATTTCTCTGCCTTGGTGCCACAAATATTTCTGGATTACAAATGAGGTCTGACGGATCAAACTCCAATTCTTCTTCAAATTCCTCTACCATCCCAATGGTGGGTCTGGGACCTGCTATTCCGGTAGGGTGTGGTGGAAAAGACACCTGATGGATATTCGCATGCTGGTTTGCTTGGGTGGGTGCAGGGGGAATGATCTTTCCAGCATCAATTAAGTCCTGAACCACGTGCTTTAATGGGAAGCAGCGATCAGTCGGGTGACCCAGACCCTGATGAAAATTGCAATGAGTATTAGGGTCAAAATTATATGGAATCGAATAGGGAGGAGGTCGTGGTTGGAGAACAGTTATTAAACCCTTTTCAATTAATAATGGCAAAAGTACACTCAAGGATTGCCCTAAAGGCGTAAAGACTCGATCATAATGGACTCTCCTCTCCGGGGTCATTTGCATTCCCTGCCCATTCCCTGCTCTTTGTATTGGCCCTGTCTTGACGGGAGCTAGTTGCGCTGCTTGAAATTGGAACGGGGCTACATTATTATTATGGGGCCGAGTGTTCGCAACATTTTGCACCTCTGCCGCTATCCTCTTGTCGTTCTTCTGCTCAGTAAACCTCCTAACCCCGCTACGGCCCCCTGAAGCATTCTTACTCAACCGCCCTTCCCTGATGGCATCCTCACAGCGGTTGGCATTCCTCATCAAATCAGCAAAACTGGACTATTGTTGATATACAAGAAAATCAGAAATCACTGGCAGAGTGTTCTTTGAAATCATATCTATCTGCTCATCGTCTAGTATTTTATTTCTAACTTGAGCTGCCAGTGCTCTCCAACGCCCCAAATAGTCGCCAAAGGTCTCGTTGGGAATCTGTTTCAAACGGGCCAAGTCAAACTTGCGCGGTTTAATATTAGTATTATAGACATACTATTTCTGGAACAAATGCGTCAAATCTTTCCATGTCTTTATCATGGATGGTTCAAGAGATGTGAACCACCTCAGGGCCTGTCTGGTCAAACTTTTCTGAAAGACTTTTATTAGCAGTCTCTTGTCCCCCCCATACTGGCACATGTCCCCACAATAGGACTTGAGGTGTGCAATCGGGTTGCCTGTGCCATTGTACTTGTCGAATACTGGCATTTTAAATTTGGGGGGCAGGGGGACCTCGGCAAACAGACATAAATCCGTGAAATCCGTGGCATGGATTTCAGCACCACCCATCTTTAATAATTGTTTCTGGATCTTGTCTAGTTGCTCCCTTAACTATTCTGATTCTTTGGACATGGGGGCCATTTTCTCAACAGCCGTCTGGGACTCGCTTTGTGCTATTGGGAGTGGGATTGCTACTGGTGGAGGATTAATAGTGGTCACTGCCCCGACATAGGCAACACTATTTCTGATCTCGTCCTCCTCATACTATTGATCTATATAAGGTGCAGTGAGGACGGGGTTCTCATACTGTTGTTGCATAGACTGGATGGGATTGGATTGGATGTGAGTTGGGTGAGCCCCATTAATGTAAGGGAAGTGTTGTGGGGTGATGGGATGAGTGGTGGTTTGGTTTAGGGGTGGGGCCTTATTGGGTCATTGGTCATGGGGGAAGGTTTGGAAGTGGCCTTGGGGTGTGGGGCCATAGGAAAATTGGATCTGAGGTATGGCATGGGTTTGACCCGATTGTGAAGGTTGGGGGTGGGTGAAATTTTGGGGGTATTGTGGAGGGCATGGGTATGGGGTTTGGGTTTGGGCCATGAACCCTTGGTCATTTTGGGCCAGGGGCCATGGATGGGTTTGGGCCATGGACCGTTGGTGGGTTTGGGCTGATGGGCCTGGGTAGGCTTGGGCCACTGGGCCTTGACGGGTCTGGCCCATTGGGCCTTGGTGGGTCTGGGCCATGGGCCCTTGATGGGTCTGGCTCATTGGGCCTTGGTGGGTCTGGGTCATGGGCCCTTGGTGGGGCTGGGCCATGGGCCCTTGATGGGTCTGGCCCTTTGGGCCTTTGTGGGCCTGGGTCGTGGGCCATTGGTGGGTCCGGGCCGTGGGGTACTGAGCCATGGGGCCCTGGGACATGTGGGTGATGGGGGTTTGGATGGTGTGGATTATGGGAGGTTGGGCCATGGGGCCTTGGGGTATGTGGGTGATGGGTGTTTGGATGGTGTGGATTATGGGAGGTTGATGGGAGTCATGGGGGAGTGAAGCATGGAGTTTTGCTAAGGTATGAGATGGATTCATGGATGTGGGGTGTGGAGGAGAGATATTTTGGGAAGCCCTCCATGAGGAGTATGCTTGGAACATCTCCTCCATCATTGCCATGGAAGGGGGGTCGGATGTGGATGGTAGATTTAATGGATGATTGGGTATGGATGGGGTAGAGGTGGTGGAAAAATTGGGCATGGCCCCGGTATAATTAGGCATGGCCACGGTAGGTGGGGGTGTATGGGGTAGATGAGGGGATGCATTGGGTATGTTTTGGGATGATGGGGGGCATGATGAGGATGGATGAGGAAAATTGGGCATGGCCCTGGTAAAAATGGGCATGACCCGGATGGATGGAGGATTTTGCGGGGGGTTGGATAGGGTGGAAGTGGTGTATGTGAATGTGGGTGGATCAAGTCTATAGGGGGATGATGGGAATTGGGGCATGGATGTGGATTGAGAAAATGGGTTAGGGTTTTGCATGGGCATGGTTTGGGCAAAAGATGGGGAATGGGGGGTTGGACTTTGGATATTTTGGAGGGTAGTGGTTGGGAATATGGGGGCGCCGAATGGGCCGGTAATGATAAAAGGGGGTTGGGTGAGGGGGATGGTGGAAAAGACTTCTCCCGAATGAGAGTGGGTTGGAGAATGTGGCGGGGATGAATGGGGATCGGTGTAAACCGGGTCCACTACCCACGACATTCTTCGGGAGCGGGTCGGGTAAGGGTGCCTTGGATAAGGCCCAAAAATCCTCCTCCTCCTACGGGAGGACGGAAGGCAAGATGATGCCGTTGTGCCGGCACCACAAACTAAATAATTTTTGGGTTTTCATTATAAATTTTATGAAAACTTTTTTGAAAAACAAAGGTTCCGAGGCCTTAGAATTCTCTTTTCGGGTGGCTCTCGTACCTTAATTCAAGACCCGCGACGACGGTTCCGATGCACTTCGGAAGAATTGAAGGAGAACCTTCGATCTATTGAAGGCATGAAAATCGAGGCAAATGACCCGATCCCCCAAAATGAGCCAAAAAGAAGTTGCCTTCTCTTGACCGGCAGGGGCGTATTGGGTGTCGGAGATGGCGGGGCCCAAATAAGGCACTAAGCACACTAATCGAGAAACTTGAGAGGTGAAGAAGGCCACAGATTCGGGCTGCTTAAACCCAATTTATACTAGGCATATGTATTATATACGCCTGACCAAAACTAAGCAGATTTGGCTGGGCGTATATATTATATACGCCTGAGTATTTCTGGGGATTTTTTGGCTAGGAGTATTTAATATATACGCCTGGCAAAACTGTTCTTTCAGCTTGGTTTGATAGTGTCCACAACAAGCCCAAAATGAGTCTCTTTTTTTTATTTGTGGAAGCTAGGCTTCCGTGAACTAAGCAGTTTTTTTTTTTATGATCAATTCTCTCCTCACCGCACCTAAGGGGTTTGAGTCCGGTATAACTCGCTAGCGCGCTCCCCAAGGGTTTTAAGCTTTTTGGAATGGAAACCCACCCGATATACCTCCGACGCGAGCGCCTTCTCAGATACTAGGTGGGCTGGGACTTTTCTGGATCATCACCACTAGGGCTGTCGCCATACTAAGACCCGGGTGTTTGTATGTGTGCCTAAACCCAACCCTTTGAAAATCTACCCTGTAAAAAAATTAATTAATTAAGCTCCCCAACTTGGTTCAATTTAAATTTTTTCAAAGCTTTTTCTTTTTTTTTTGAAAGTTTTCTTTAGTTCAAAGACCGGGGGTGATGATCCCGTGCAGCCACTACGGGCCGGCGTCCACTGTTAGGATATGAATAATAAAAAAGACGGGGCCAGTCAAGCCACTAGGCGGGAAATATAAAGTGCTGAAATTTAAAAGGTGCCAGTCAAGTGACTAGGCAAAAAGTTGCTCAAATTTAAAGCAGAAATGTAGGGGTGAGTAAAAGAAAGGTGCCAGTGAAGCGACTAGGCAAAAATTGCAGAAATTTAAAGCGGAATCGTAGGGGTGAGTAAAAAAGGTGCCAGTCAAATGACTAGGCAAAGATTGCTGAAATTTAAGGCGGAATTGTAGGAGTAAGTAAGAAAGGTACCAGTCAAGTGACTAGGCGAAAATTGCTAAAATTTAAAGCGAAAACGTAGGGGTGAGTAAAATGACGTAATCGGAGGGGTGAGTGAAAAAAAAAAAAAGCAAAAAGTAATTAAAAAAATAGCAATAAAATGTTAGAAAAATAAAAAAAGGCCTAGTTCAAGGAGAAGCTCTATTAGCTACTCCCCAGCAGAGTCGCCCTCTGTCCAACCGTGGGAATCGTGACGATCCCGTCGCAGGGATGCGCTCTCTAACTATAAAAAATATAGAGTCGCCACCCGGAGCTTTCGGTGTCCCGGGATACCTAGTTCATTTTTATGAGCACCGAAGTGCTAAAAATATAACTCTGAATCTGGTCTAGACCATAGGCTCTTGGGTAGGGGCTTCGGTTATCGATCGGGAAGGTATTAGGCACCCGATCAACCCGCTAAATACGGTCTCTACTTAAGGCCAAGTCTATGTGGGGCTGGTTTATATAGTATATATATATAATTATATATATATATATATAAGAAAGTAAAATGAGCGGCACTTCCCCTTGCCAGAAGGCACACCGATCCTATTGAGCCCTTCCCGCTTGCAAAAATTTGGGCAGCGTAACGGCTCAATTCTAGGATAGAAGAAAAGCAAAGAAGGTAGAGGAATAGAGGGGAGAGCCGGAGCTCTCGGGCCCTTATAGCACCGTTAGGGAGCCTTGCGTTGGCTTGCTTCGGTGAGCTTTTTAAAGGCTTGTATGGTATGGAATGGGGTTTTAACTCCTAAGGCTTGAAACTAAGAGGTAGAGAAGGAAAGCTCACACACATAACCTAGAGGTTTTTAGTGAAATACTAAGGTCTAAAGGGGCTTTTTCAATTCTGGAATTTGTATGAGAATGGTGCACCAAAGGGAGAAAGATCTTCTCAATTAAGCTCTCTCTCTTAGGTAAAACACTCAACCCTTAAGCAAGAGGGGTGGCTCTCTATTTATAAAGGGAGGATTAGTAAGGGTTAAAGTCCTAATTAGATTAGCAATTAGGTAATTGGCAATCTATGATTTTTGTGGTTTTCTAGAGCTTGGAGAAGAGGGATTTGGGTTTAATGGTAGATGATAGGGTGGTGACTTGAATGGCAAAAGGGTGATAACTTAAGCTAATAGGGTCACTAGGGTCCTAAAGAAACACACCGTAGACTTTGGGATGGTCCACAAGTCAAACCCCCAATGTCAATTTTGGCCATTTTTTGAAGGAAAATCAGGTCCAAACTGTTGGAAGTTGAAGACCCGCAGGGGCCCGGCCCGGTTTGCAATTTCCTGCACAAATCCGTAATTTTCAAATTGTCATAACTTTTTATGTACAACTCCAAATTAGGCGATTCTTGGCTCGTTGGAAAGCTGGGAAAGTCTACTTTCCAATGGTATAAGCCTTAAGTTAGGAAACTATATATGATAACCTTGGCACTCCTCTTTTCATCAGCTATTTTGGTTAGTTCGAAATTGGCTCTATGGGTCCGGTTTTGCAATATCTCATACAAATTTACGATCTTCATTCTGCCATGTCTTTTGATGTGCAACTCCAAATGAAGCATTTCTTGGCTCGTTGGAAAGCTGAAAAAGTCTACTTTCCAATAGTATATACCTTAGGTTGGGAAAATATCCACAAAAAACTTTAGCACTCCTCTTTCTAACCACTGTTCAGGGGGGTTCGAATCATGCCCGGGAAGGGTTCTAATAGGTCTGAGAAGGGTATGATTAATTCCTAAGGGTTCGAGATTGGTTTCTAAAAATTTGGGATAGGTTCCTAAGAGATCTAGGGTGATTCCTAAGGGTTTAGGGTGATTCCTAAGGGTTCCATACATGCCATCAAAAGCTCAGAATTACACCTCTCTCCAAAGGTGTTTCAATCGGGCCTTGGGTCAAATTTAGGTGTCTACAATATGCATTAGCCAATCAGATTTTAGAAAGTTTGGAGTTGATTGAGTGGCCCATCTGTAGCCCTTGGATTCTTTGGGACGTGTGGGACGTTGGGATGCTTGCCTTAGAAGGTGTAAAATACAAAAAATATCCTTGAGTGCTGAAATAGGCTGCTGGAATTCGTGCCTTGTGTAGATGACAGCTTTAGGTTTACATCTCGCTACGATCTCGCTGAGTTGAAGCTTTAGAAGTTTGATCTCGCTGAGCTAAAATGCCTCAGAAGATAAATCTTGTTGGGTTGAAGCATAAGAAATTAAATCTCGCTGGGTTGGAATGCATCAGGAGCTTAAATCTCGCTGAGTTGTAGTACAGCAGGAGCTTAAATCTCGTTGAGCAGAAATACAACATATTTCAACAACTTAAATCTCGCAAGGCTGAAATGCAGTATTTTTCAACACTGCACTTGTTAGACAGAATGCCTCAACAGCAGAACAACTCAAATGCCTATATTTTTCAGCTCTACACCACTCGACTTCTAGTTCGTAGCCCATGGGGGTTTAGTTGAAGTACTCGAGAGGTGCACCACAGCTGCTCAATTGCGCACAACAACTGTTCGACAAAATGCTTTTAGCTTATACGCTGCTCCAATGTGCTAAATATGCAAGTTTACAGCTCATGTTCTTCAATGTAGCAGCTTTGTGGACTGAATGTAGGCTGCAGTGCTACTGCAATCATGTGTCTAAGATATATATAACAACCCAATTAGATGGCGTAGCAGCCCATAAAGTTCATTTTGAAAGTGCTCAAGTGCAGTTGGCTTCAAGTATAGGCTGCTGCCATGGCAGCAATGCTGCTCCAGCTATGTGGCTTTAAATCCTCATCATTGCAGCTTTGGACTTTAGTTAGTGCAGCAGCAAGAGTGTGCCCAACATTGGTGTGCAGCTTTACTAGATAGTGCCACAACTTTGCAGCTCAAGAGGATGAAGACTTTAGCTGCTCCAAAGGATTAAAGTGTTGCTTGCTAGGCTCATTGGGTGCAGCTCGCTTAGTTCACTTTGCAGCAGCTTCAGGTCGCACAGCTCACATGCACCTCGTTGGGCTCAAAACATCAGCTCGCTAGGATGGAATTCAGTAGCATTCAAGCAGCTCGCTAGGCTCCAATGCAATGAAAGGTCAGGTTCAAATGTGAACCTTGCGAGATGATAAACTGCAGCTTCAAATTACAACAGCTCGCGTAGTTTAAGGCATTAGCCAGAGAAGTTTTTAACTATTGTGTACCACATACACACAGCAACATTGCAACAGTTCTCCTTAATTCGTTGCAGCAACTCTCCTCTCTACTTGGGCTTCACCTCATGCCCTCAACAGGCCTTTTAGGGCCCCAAAGCATGACAAAAATTTCTCGATGGTGTGAACCAACATAGTACATTCCCAATAAATTCTTTAGCTCTGCAACTTAGCATAAAAATCCTCCTTCTTGGCTTGAAATATGATGGATTGCATCATTAAGCTACAAATTCATGTTCTCTACAACACACACTTAAAAAAATTTATTAGTCTACTCAGAGGTCCATCAAACGTCTGGTTAAGAGGTGAAAAGTGGTACTTTTTAGAGCTTAACACACCCCCAAACCTAATCTTTGCTAGTCCTCGAGCAAAGGCAAAATTAAAAATAGTTATTCAACATAGAAAAAGCCACTTTCGTTGGGAGCACGGATGCATTTAGCTTATGCACCAAGCCTTTTAAACCCCTAGGTAATCCCCAGTGGAGGAGTGAAGTCTCCTGAGGGTTTTCAGTTACGACACCCACGAACTTCACCAATAAAATAATTAAAAATAGTGCAGTCAATGATAAAACAGATTTAAATAAATAAAGCTTAATTCCACACCCATTCTTTAAGAATCAAAGGAAATTACAACAGTAATACAGTCATTTAAAACTCAAAATCAGCAAGTGTTTACATCACTACCAATCATTTTACATTAGAAATTAAATGTGCAAAAATCAGTACCAAGCTTGCCTAAAATTCAGAAATCAGGTTGGATACAACCCCAATGAAATAAAAATTCAAACCCAATCCTTACATGGGCTATCTCTCACCAATGAAAATCAAAAGGGTGTTCGCATTCTCATAAGCTCAAGAGCAGTTACAAACCCTAAATTGGCCTGCAAGCATGATCATTGGCTTTGCTTCTAAGTTTTGACATCCTCATGACTTTTCACCATAGATTGGACACTCCCTCATCTCCACATGACGGCTCATTTCACTTTGGATCTACAATGTCTTTTTGAATGGGTTGTAATGTGGCTTATGGGTGAGGGATATAAAGAATGAAGGGATAAAAAGAGAATCGAAATTGAGAAATCAGCAAGGTAAGCAGGGATTCATGACTTCACTACCTTCATTTTAGTAGAACTTCATCTTGCTTGATATATTTCAAAATCAAAGTGGTCAGTTTCTCCTCTTCTTTTCAATTTTCATATGATGTTCTTCTCCAAACTTCTCTTTGTTTTTCTCTTTTTATTATTACTATTTTTTTTTTATATTTTTATAATTTTTATGATGAGCTGCCACACAAATACCACTGATACACTACTATTCATAAGTTGCTTTTCTTCTCCTTCAACCAAATATTGGGCTATTCTCACTATCTTTATCTCCTTCTCCTTTACCTTCTGAATTCTCAGAGTGAGGGTGAGGTTGAATCAGGTCATGAGGTTAAGGTGCAAGTACTCCGGTATTTGTTGAAGGAAAATAAAATTTTTAAGGCTCAAAGAGTATGCAAAAGGGCAGGTTTAAAAGGTTGGATTTTCAGACTCAAACTGTCCAAATGAAGGCCTTAGATAATTTCCTTAGTGTCATGTGTGCTGTCAATCAGTTTCGATTTGGAGGTGCCTAGCTTTTAGTGAAAAGGTCTTGACTCAATTAGTCCTTAGGTAAGAAAAAATGTCAAAAATACTCTTCAAAAGAAAACGATAGGCCTAAATCTCACTAGGTATGGTCCTCTAATTAACCCATGGGGTGTATTTTCACCTTTTTCTCTCCTCTTAGGTTCACTAAGTACTAATTGAAAAAAAAATTTATGTTAGCTTCATTGTGGTGCAAAGATTCTAAAATTTTTAGTTTCAAAATGTCTGTAATAAATTTTTGATTTTCCACAAATTTTCTCATTCTAACAAGTTAGGTGGGAATTGACTTTATTCATCCCAATTAAACCAACATTGCTGGACAAAAGTTAACTATTCTATTGGCAGACGTACCCTGCCACACCCCCAAACCTAAGTTAAACAGTCTCATCACTATTTCATACAAAATGGAAAAGGGCAGCAGGGTTTGTAAAAGAAAAACAAACTAAATTACAGAAGAAGAGTAAAAAGAAAACTAAGCTAAAAGTGCAGAAAATTAAACTAAGAAAGAGAAAAAGAGAAAACATATAGAAAATGACAACTAAGAAAACAAAACAACTACACAAAGTCCTAAAAATAGCAAGTAGACACAAAACTAAACACCTAAAAAATAAAATCCTAAATAAAACTATCTAAAACTGATGAGTATAAATCTATATGATGGCAAAGAGATATTAGCATGAATAGCACACATTAGAAAAAACAGGATTCATACAAAAATCAAATCGCGCTACACTATATAGACAGAATTTTCAAACACTAAAAATAGCTATGTTACATATGGTACACAGTGTTGGATCAGCTATCAGTGGAAGGACCTGAAAATGAACGATTTTAGAGAGCTCAACAAAATTTTTGACACAAATTTGTAACCTCTGATCATTAACCCTCATGACTCTTCCTACATTGAGGCTCATGATCTCAACAGTCTAGATGGGGGTATATGCATGACAGAAAATTAAGACATCCCATCTGGAACTCAGCTAAACTGGAAAGAACTATAATATAAAAATGAAAGGCCATACCTTTGCATTCGCAACAAACCTGAGCTCCTCCAGCTTAGTAGTTCACAGTTGCATGAGAGATGCAAGGAGCAGCTCCAGCTCCACATCAGGAGGAGAGGCAATAGCAGGCAGCAAAGGTGCCTAAAATGGCTTAGGGTAGTTGTCCAAGTGAAGTGGTGCACACACCCCATTGAGAAGCGCAAAATGAGTACCTTTCAGTACATAGGTGGAGGCCTCCTCAATCCATACTTCAAAATTTTCAGCAAATACCTCAGCCCAAGTTCAACAGGTTGGGCAAGGTCTCATCCACTATCTCACTAATGACTGCAACTGTTTGACAAATCTCATTTTCTACATCATATCCTTCCCCTTATATAAGGGAGAAGGGCCCTTAAAATTTTGAGGAAATGGTAGATGAGGTACTGCTGGTCCTCATCTATTGACACACTATTTTTTTTTGTTTTTAGATTACAGCGGTACTTTATTCAAACATTACAAAGACGGAAAATCTTAGATAGAAAATGAAGAAATTTTTTAAAAATCACACAATAATTAAAGCTGACATTTATTTAAACACTACATCTATAAAGAATATAGCTCAACCAAAACACAGATTACTATACTAGATCAAAATTCCCCGGCAGCGGTGTCAAAAACTTGTTAGGGTATTTTTAGATGCTTGCTGCTAACTTTATTTGAACACAGTGATAAAACTGTGTTAGTAAAAATAAATCAAAGGTAGATTGAAAAATACAAAATAACAAGTCGAAAAATACACATAGACCTCCAAGATACAGGACCTATTGTAGCAAGTTTTGATTAGTAAGAATTTGTCCCACGGGGAGTGATAATCTGAACCACAAGGGTCGTATAGTAGTCTCCAGATCTAGTTACAGATCTAGCAGTCCAAAAGGAAGGGTGTTTAAGTGTCACTAAGCTATATTTAAAACATAAATACAGAAATTAAACTACAGCTAAAGAAGGATGATAATGTGTTAAAATAAAGATAAAAGGATGGGAACTAAGTAGGTTAAGCTAGAGTTAATGCAGTAATGTAACTCAGATTTAGACTATCTCTGCAGTGGTCCTTGCTGAGATGATATCAATAACCTCAACAAGGTAGAAGAATCTAATTTAACCCATGCCATTTGGGGTGCTCTTAGGGCTATACTCTGTCTACTCAAATAGTCACAGAGTATCCGATAGAGTCTGTTAAATCCCATTGATTAAACCAAAAATGCTAACCTAATCCAAAGGAGTAGACTGATCATTTCTCCAATCAATGGACTAGATCAAGCCATGAATATTATTGCAGACACTATATAATGCCAGTGCTTCAAGCTCCCTAGATCTGCGCATAGATCTAACTGACATCCATAGGTATTCCAACCCATAAAATCCTATGTGCTTTGTCAAGGCCAACGGCTCAATGTGCCCACACAAAGGACCAACAACAGGTTGAATAAGGATTTAGATTCTGCTGGTCATTGCTATAAAAGGCCTATAATGACTCAGCCTGAAGCTGTAATTACTACAGAGAAATCAGATCTAACATCTGATATTGGTCAAGTAAAATAGAGGGGAGGCATTTCCTGCACAAACCTCCTCACTGGTTCTAGAAGTTCATGTGAAGAGGAGAAGAATCCTTCTTAGACATGTGGCTGGACACCACCTTAGAGTTATACTTTGTCCACTCAAATAGTCACAGGGTATCCGATAGGTCTGTCCATACTACAGAGATCTGAGAAAGAATATATAAGCTGTTACTACCACCATAGAGTCCCAGGGCTAGGAGCTCTCCAGATCTGGCTACAGATCCGGCCTCCTATCCATGGGCCTTTCAATAAGCTCAAATCCTAAATGTATGCTATAGCCTGAACAAAACTACGAACAAATAGGAAAATAACAAATTGAGTAAGCATTCAAACATTGATTCCATTGATCTGGTGTTTACTAACAATGAAATCCCTCAAGGCAGCAGCCTTGTGCATAATAGCTCAACACCAAATCCCAATGTTTAACTGAACTATTATAAAACTGAAATAAAACTACACATAAATGTTTACCAGAGGTTTTGCCAGCAAGTGCTGAGCTAAGAGAGAAGAAAAAATGGAAAAAGGGAAAAGAAAGCTCAACCCTAAATGAGATAACAGTCCTTTATACATGCAACCATCGAAACCCTAATATGCATTAGCCAATCATATTTGAGAAGGTTTGGAGTTGATTTTATGGCCCATTTGTGGCCCTTAGATTCTTTAGGACATGTGGGACGTTGGGATGCGTGCCCAAGAAGGTGTGAAATGCCCAAAATATCCTTGGGTGCTGAAAATAGGCTACTGGAATTTGTGCCTCGGGTAGATGACAGCTTCAGGTATGCATCTCGCTGAGATCTCATTGAGTTGAATCTTCATAAGTTTAATCTCACTAAGCTGAAATGCCTTAGAAGTTAAATCTCGCTGAGTTCTTGCTGGGCTGAAGCTTCAGAAATTAAATCTCGCTGGGTTGGAATGCTTCAGGAGGTTAAATCTCGCTGAGTTGCAATACAACAGGAGCTTAAATCTCGCTAAGCTGAAATACAACATATTTCAGCACTTAAATCTCGTTGGGCTGAAATACAACATTTTTCAGCACTGCACCTGTTCAACAGAATGCCTCAACAATAAAACAACTCAAGTGCCTATATTTTTCAGCTCTACACCACTCGACTTCGAGTCCGTAGCCCGTGGGGGTTTAGTTAAAGTACTCGAGAGGTTCACTACAGCTGCTCGAGTGCACACAACAGCTGTTCGATAAAATGCTTTGAGCCTATACGCTGCTCCAATGTGCTAAGTATGCAAGTTTACAGCTCATGTTCTTCAATATAGTGCTTACTGGATTGAATGTAGGTTGCAGTGCTGCTGATATCATGTGTCTAAAATATATATAACAGCCCAATTTGATGGTGTAGCAGCACATAAAGTTCATTTTGAAAGTGCTCAAGTGTTGTTGGCTTCAAGTATATGCTACTGCCATGGCAGCAATGCTGCTCCAGCTATGTGGCTTTAAATCCTCATCATTGCAGCTTTAGACTTCAGTTAGTGCAGCAGCAAGAGTGTGCCCAACATTAGTTTGCAGCTTTACTGGATAGTGCCACAGCTTTGCAGCTCAAGAGGATGAAGGCTTTGGCTGCTCCAAAGGATTAAAGTATTACTTACTAGGCTCATTGGGTGCAACTCGCCTAGTTCACTTTGGAGCAGCTTCAGGTCGCGCAGATCACATGCACTTCGCTGGGCTCAAAACATCAGCTCGCTAGGATGGAATTCAGCAGCATTCAAGCTGCTCACTAGGCTCCAATGCAGCCGAAGGTTAGGTTCTAATGTGAACCTCGCGAGATGATAAACTGCAGCTTCAAATTACAGCAGCTCGCGTAGTTCAAGGAATATGCAGGAGAAGTTTTCAAGTATTGTGTCCCACATATACACTGCTACATTACAGCAGTTCTCCTTAATTCCTTGCAGCAACTCTCCTCTCTACTTGGGCTTCACCTCATACCCTCAACAGGCGTTCTAGGGCCTCGAAGCATGACAAAATTGTCTCGATGTTGTGAACCACCATGGTGCATTCTCAATAAATTCTTCAGCTCTGCAACTTAGCATAAAAATCCTCCTTCTTGGCTTGAAATATGATGGATTGCATCATTAAGCTAGAAATTCCTGTGATCTACAATACACATTTAAAAGACTTTATTAGTCCACTCAGAGGTCCATTAAAGGTCAGGTTAAGGGGTGAAAAGTGATACTTTTCAGAACTTAATAGTGGAAACATTTGGCGTAGTTTGAGAAAAAATTAGGATATTTTGAGTGGAGGTATGCGAAAAAGTAGGTGTATTTGAAGTGGAGGGATGTGAAAAATTGGTCATGACCTTGGTTGATGTGGGGGGAAAATAGGGTGAATTTTGAGTGGTGGTGGATGGGGCAAAATTAGGGTTATTTGAATTTGAGGGAAAATTGGGTGTATGAGGGGTGGATGTGGATGGATTTTGGGTAGATACAGATGGAAAAATGGGCAAATTTTGAATGGGTGTGGATGATAAAATGGGTGCAGCAAATGGTCAGGTGACGTTGAATGGGGATTGGGTTGGGGGTCAGAGATAGGTATCTCCTCCATGTGGTAATGTGTTGCAGTGGGGATGAATCGGGGTCGGCGTAAGCCAGATCGACCACCCAAGACATGGTTTGGTGGCAGTTCGGGAATGGATTCCTCGAGTGAGGCCCAAACACTTTCATCCTCCTTTTCCTACGAGATGATGGAGGGTAAGGCAACGTCGTTATTCAGGCACCACAAGCTCTTTTTTTTGGGGTTTTTGGTTTGATTGATTTGTTTTTTTGGTTTATTTTTGGATTTTTTATATGACAAATGACAATTTCCTCTCCCTTGGATCAATATGGTGCTTTTTCCGGGGTCTTAAAACTCTCTTTTTAGGCGATATTTACACTCTTAATGCCTCAAACGGTGGGATTTTGATGCACCTTTGAAGAATCAAAGGAGGACCTTTGATCTATGTAAGGGAACGAAAATCCACGCGACGACCAGATCCCTCGAAAGAGTCAATAAGAGGGCAACCTCTCTTGACTGGCGAGGGCGTTTTGGGTGTGGATGGTGTGAGAATTATCAAGGGTATTAAAACCGCTAAGTGGGGGGCTCGGGGATGATGAAAAAGAGCTTAGATTTGAGCTGCTTGAACTAGAACTGACTAGCGTATATATTATATATGCTAGGCTAAAACTCTGGAGATTTGGCTTAGCGTGTATATTATACACGCAAGGCTAAATCTGGGGATTTTTGGCTTAGCATGTAAATTATGCACCATAGGCTAAAAATACATGCATATATATATATATATATATTTATTTATTTTATTTTTTTGGACAGCAGCAACAGACTTGAGTTGGTCTATTTTTTTTTTGGGTTTTCTGGAAGCAATTCTTTCGGGGACTTTTTTCTCGTTATCGGGTCCCTCCTTACCACACCTAAAGGATAGAAGGTCGACTCAGTATAACTAACGCTCTCTCCAAGGGTTGTAAGCTTCGTAACATTCTGATTACCCACCCGATATACCTTCGGTGCAAGCGCCTTCTCAGATACTGGATGAGGTGGTTCCTTTCGAGATCATCACCACTAAGGCTGTTGCTCTACCGGGAATCGGGACGAGTGTATCGCTAGCTAAAATTCCCCCCTTTTGCCAAGGCAACTAGCGAGAACGATTTAATTAAGTCTCCCTCTTGATTCAATTTTAAGTTCAGTTTTAAGGGAGTTTATCTAAGTTCAAAACGGGTGGTGAGAATCTCGTGCCGCCTCTATGGGCCGGCGTCCACTATTGGAATATGATCTACACTATCAAGTAACCAGCCAAAAGGCTAAGATGTGTAAAGACAAAATCGGAAATGCTCAAGTAGACCTGCCAAACAGATAAGGCGTGCAAATGACAGAATCATAGGGGTGAGTAAAAGGTGCTCAAGCAGGCTCGCCAATCGGCTAAGGCGGTAAATGACAGAATCGTAGGGATAAGTAAAACAAATATAGAAGCGTAGGGGTAAGTAAGCAAAAATAGACAAAAACAATTAGTGAAAAGAAAAACACACGCGATAAAGGAACTAATACTTTAAGAAGAAGCTCTATACGCTATCCCCAGGGGAGTCGCCATCTGTGCAACCATGGACTTTACGGGTTTGTCGTGACGATGCGCACTCTCTAAAAAAAGTTGGAGTCGCCACACGGAGCTTTTGGTGACCCGGTAAACCTCAAAAGGTAGTACAAAAAATATGACTCTGATTTATCGATCTTTACCAACGGCTCTTGGGTAGGGGCTTCGGTTATTGATCGGAATGATTTTAGGCACCCGATCAATCTGCTTGTAAGTGGTCTTTATTTATAGTCAAATGATGCAAAATAAAGAACGACACTCCTTCTTGCCCGAAGGCACTACGAACCTATTTGAGCCTCCGCAATCACCGAAATTTTGGCGGCGTAACGACTCAAATTCTAGGATGGAAGAAAAGCAAAGAAGGTAGAGGAATAGAGGCAGAGCCGGAGCTCTCGGCCCCTTGTAGCACTGCTGTGGACCTTTGCGTTGATGCGCTTCCGGTGAGCTTCCGATAGCAAATGGATTGAGAAATGAGTTTGAACCTCCAAGGCTTGGAAGCTAGAAAGTAGGAGAAGAAGGCTAAGGCCTAATTCTAGTCAAATCTAAGGGTTTGATGATGGAAAATGAGATATGGAACGGTAAACTCAATTACAAAATTTTGGAGGTTTATTGCCCAAAAAGGAAGAGGGAACTCTCTAGGTTTTTCTCTCTTTGAAAAATTTTCAAGCCCTTAAGCAAGGGAGGGTGGCTCCTTATTTATAGAGTTTAATAGGATTAGTGAAGGGTTAAAGGCTAATTGGGTTAGCAATTAGGCAATAGGGATCTAATGTTTTCTAGGTTTTTGTGAGCTTAGATAGGTGAGAAATGAGTTTACTGGTAGATGATAGGGTAGGGTTTTAAATGGCTAATGGGTTGCAAATAGAACTGATGAGGGTGCAACAGTCCTAAAGAAACCCACCGCGAACTTTGGGGTGGTTAACAAGTAAAAGCCCAAATTCGAAATCTGGATATTTTGGTAAAAAATATTATTCCTAAGCCTAGCATGTATATTATACACGCTAAAATTGGGAACAGTATTCCTTGAGAAAATAGGGAAGTCTAGGGCCCGTTTTGGAGCTCAATTTTGAAGGAAGAAGCCAATTTTGTCTAGCGTGTATAATATACACACTAGGCAAATTTCAGTCAAAAATTGGCATAGCGTGCATAATATACACACTAGTATAATTTCTTGCATTTCTGCACAATTTTCAAACCGTCATATCTTTTGATATACAACTTGGATTGAGGCGATTCTTGGCTCGTTGGAAAGCTAGGAACATCCTCTTTCCAATAAAATAGTCCTTATCGTCAACAAAGGTCTATGTAAATCTTGGATTCCTCTTTCCATCCACTGCTCAGGAGGGTTCAAAATGGGTTGGGGAAGGCTAGGGTTGATTCCTAAGGGTTCGGGATGATTCCTAAGGGTTTTGGTATGATTCTTAAGGGTTTGGGAGATGCTTTCGGAAGTTCAGGGGCATGCCTTGCTCGAAGTATGTGTTGATCGGGCCTTGGGCCAAATTTGGGTGTCTACACTTCCCGTACGAAGTTATACCGTATATCCATGTGCTTGGTACGATCATGAAATATATTGGTATGTATATATCAGACCGATACATACAAATTAAGACCCCAGGGCAAAACTTATTCAACGTCCAAGTTAGAGCCATCCTTCAAGTTAGAGTCAAACAACACCGGTTAGAGACACCCAGAGGCAGTGCAATTATATATGTGTCCTCTTTTCGGAATACATCGTAGGCCTCACATATAATTTTCCTTCTTAGAAGGTTGGAAAATTTGCTAGATAAATTGTGTTTTTGACATCCCATTTCTTCGGTCATTTATCATTAGAAAGTTAGGACAATATATATGATGTTCAAGATATTACCCATTTTAACAGTCGGTAATTAGTAAAGACCTTCCTTTAAAATTTTAAAAAATTTAGGCTGTCATATTTGTTTTCTCTAGTTTTCTCTGATGAAAGAAATGAAAAAGGTAAGAAACCTTTTTAAAGCCGTTAACATGTTAGCAGTTTACATATTCAGATGTCAATGCCCTTAGAACCGGAAGATGTGATTTTTTGATGGTGAGAGATAAGCTTAAACAGGTATAATTTATTGAAGTTGGTGATAGCCCAATCCATAATCATAGCCCATATTTAGTAACCTATCCATTCCAAATGATGAATCAGGATGCATAGCTTTTTTTACAAGTGGAACATTTTTTCAACAAGTGTCATGTGATTCTATAGTGATGATATAAACTTCTGTGGTGTTGAAGAATTCTTCATGAAAAACATTTCTATCATGTGATTCAAAAGTAAAAACCATCAATGCCATTAAAATGAGCCGGAAGAACTAACTTTAAATATTTAATTGGTAGCCACTCACTTAAAAAGAGTGACTGCTTTGAGTCATACGATGGAGATCGGTTTTTTAATGGGTGGACTCGAAATTGTAGTTAAAATTTCGGATGAAATGGCTACGTATCATCTTATATATCTTGCTTTCAGAGGTCATCAGGTCAGTGCATTAAATGCATTGGCTCATATATATTGGCATGTATCAGTCTGATATATACATGTAGAATACAAAACTGATACACACCATCCAATACCTATCGATATTTGAGCTGGCCAACATATACTAGAAAATTGTGATTTTGAACCTGGCTCGCAATGATAGATATGACACTTATAAGTGCTTTGAACAACAAAAGTTGACATTTTGGCCCTATAAAAATACGTGAATGTAACTATTGACTGAATGTTATAAAAAAAGGTGTTGGAAAGTCGATCCCTGCTTTAAAACACTGTCTAGTTGCTGCCCTAGAAAAGTTGATGGTGGGGCTGGAAAAACAAATATTAATGAGTGCAGGTAAATCGATTCTCTCTGCTTTACTCATCAACAACCCATTTTTGTCTTCTAGAAACATCTCATCTTATCATTTGTAGTTTTGTAGTTTGAGGGAAAAAGTTTGCATGTTTTTGTTTTTGGCGCTGCTCGCAATTTTAGTCAAACAAAAGCTACGGCATCTAGATATGCTTTGGTGACGGGCAAAAGGTCGGAATCGATTTTGGTCGACCACTGTATGTTCTTTACTATATATATATATATATATATATAAAGCACTGAGGAGTAGGTTGATGGTGTTATTTGCACTCGTTTTCTGGTGAAGAGCACACGTATTTCAAACATAAAAAATCGTTGACTGCCTTAAGTGAGATGATTAGAGATCATTTTTCGTTCCAATCTTCCACACAATAGATCTTGAGATCATGGTGTACCTATCAGACGATCAGATCTCGATTCTATGTGGCACACATCCCCAAAATTGACACTTGAGAACCCTTTCTCATGGTAAGGCCATAATCACGGTCACTTTTTGGTATCTGTGCCACATGAAATCAACATCTGACCGTCTGATAGGTGCGTCATGATCTCAGGATCTATTGTGTGAAAGATTGGGACGAAAAACGATCTCCATCACCTGATTTAAGACAGACAAGGATTTTTTATAGTGAAAATGAGTGTTTTTCACAAGAAATGTTGGTGCAAATAATGCAACCCATGGTAGGTTGAGGCCAACGATGAAAATATTTTTTCTTTATTAAATTTTTAAAAAGAAATTAAAAGAATAACTGAAATATATTGAAGATGCTCTAGCAACTCTTTTTCGCGTCCTTAATCCCTTATTCCTATAAAGTCTCTCTCCACATGCATAACACGTGCCACACACTAGTATTTTAACATTAATAAATTAATATTTTGGTTTTAAAGGTTGTACCAATATTCGCACACGAGAGAAAGGAGTTTTGGTGTACTTGCATATGATATAAAAAATCTCTATTTTTTTTTAAAATTTAAAATTACAATCATACCCTTAGTAATTACACAGGTGACCGTCATACGAAACAGGTCAGGATGACATGAGTGGCGGACCCATTCATGGGCGAGTGCAGCCAAGCGCCCGCACTCAACCAAAACTGTCTTTTAAAAAACAAAAACTTTTTAGCCTAAAAATGCAAAACCCAACGAGTTCTTTCCTCTCCTAATTGTCGTCCTCTCTCTGGCTCGATGCCGCAACACCCTCTCTCTCTCTGTCACCCAATCAAGCCCGTTCTAGCCAGCGAACAATCCACTTGTTGCTGCCGCCCAAAATTTTAAGTGAGAAATCCTCTCTTCTTCTTCATCTCCCTCTCTGATTCACTCTCTTCTTCTTCTTCTTCTTCATCTCCCTCTCTGATTCACTCTCTAAGCACACTCCAGCACCCTTCTCTCTTTCTCCTTCTATGATTCTCTCTCTATCTACTCCTTTCTCCCCCTCTATTTCTCTGCTGCTCTCTCTAGCCAGCCCTTTCTCCCTCTCGTTTCTCTCTCTAAGCCTAGCCCATTCCAGCACCACTTTATTTCTCTATTTCTCTCTAAATCCTTTCTTTTCTAGAAAACCCTCTCTATTTCTTTCTCTATCTCTCTTCCCCTCTTTGTTTCTCTTTCTCCCCCAGAAACTCTTCGAAATCTATTTAAACAGGGGTTTGACAAAGCTTTCCGTGAAATTTCGAACGCCAAAATTTGTGGATTGTCCCAATAGTCTAGTTTTTTTCGAGTTATAATTTTTTTTATATAACAGTCTTAATAGTTAATTATATTGTGTAGATTATATCGCAATCGGATTCGTCAAGATTGTCAAAATCGGAATTGTTTGAGTTAACTTTCGATGGAAGCGGAATTGTCAGATGACAACAGATCGGAAGCACTATTTTTTTTCTTAATTTCAATAATTTTATTTCATATTTGATGAAATTAGGGTTATTTTTAGGATGTGTAGATGACTTTGTATAATTTAGATTTATTTGTGAAATTTTATAACTTTATAGATAATTTTGTTACTTTGTATAATTGTGTAATTAATTAGGATGTGAACATGAATTAGGGTTTCTATAGCCCCTAAACCCTAAAGCTCTAATTCAATAAAATCAAAACGCTCACACAATCATGTATGCCTAAAGCCCTAAAGTCCTAATTCCTAAATATGAAATGCCTAAAGTACTAATTTCCTGATTCTCTAAAAAATTAAGCCCTAATTTCCTAAATTTGAAATGCCTAAAACCCTAATTCCCAAAAGCCCTAATTTCCTACCCTAATTCCTTAAAGTCCTAATTACCTAAATATGAATGTGATACGTTTATTAGTTATTTGACGAATGCGGGTAAATTTAATAAAAAAATTTCTATATCTATAATTGAGTATATGTGTTTACAAACTTGAATGAATGATGATACGTGTTTAAATATGGATGCATTAGGATATACGTTTATTAGTTATTTAATGAATAAGGTTATTTGTTGGTCGTTGATCTAGTTATGCATCGATATTTTAAAAGAAAGTCTGAAGTACCACCGCCTTTTGCTGAAGAAAATGAAGATTGTGATCCAGTTTAACCTCACCCACAATATCGTCATGCAGAGATTGACTTGACAAATCTTTCGACGGAAGTTGACTTGGAAAATCTTCCAACAGATCCCGGTCTACATCCTTGGATTTTCAATTACCATCATAATGAATGGGAGAGGATAAGAAAAATTTATTTGGAAAAGGGTCATTTTCACCCAAAGGCCATAATTTTCCTCGAACGAATTTTTCAAATGAGTTACTACGATTCAATCCCACTTGGCTTGACGACTTCTCCAATTGTTTAGAATATAACATAGAAAAGGACGTCGCATATTGCTTATGTTGTTATGTCTTCAGACCGAATAGAGGAGGGAAAAGTAGTGGTTAACAATTTGTCGATGAAGGTTTTAGAAGCTGGAAGAGGAAAAAGTGATTACAAACTCATGTTGGAGGACCCGATAGTGCTCATCATCATGTTTATATGATGTGTCAGAATCTTTTAAATCAGAAGCAACACATTGAGATAGTTTTTGAGAAGTACACTAAATAAGAAAAATTGGATTATAAAATTTGTCTGTATGGATCGATTGATTGCGTAAGATATCTCCTTGGTCAAGGATTAACTTTCTGTGGTCATGAAAAATCTGAGGAATCAATTAATCAAGGAAACATTTTTGAATTGTTGAAATTTCTTTCCAATCATAATAAAAAGGTTAAGAGCATTGTGCTAAAAAATGCTGCTGGAAATTTGTAGTTGACTTCGCCCAAGATTCAAAGAGAGTTTGTTCATGCATGTGTGGTTGAAACTATGAAAGCAATCATTAATAATCTTGGAGATTCTTTCTTTTCGTTGTTAGTTGATGAGTCTATACGATATGTAAATAAGTGGGGATATATAGTTGAGCGTGCCATTAGATTTGTACATTTCGTGAAATAACGACCTTATTACTTAAGGAAGGGATTGAAGGATTATTTTTGAAGTTTAATTTGAGTATTACAAAATTGTGTTATCAAGGTTATGATGGGGCAAGTAACATGAAAGGAGAATTTAATGGGCTTAATGCACTTATTTTGAAAGAGAATAGATATGCATTTTATATCCATTGTTTTATACATCAACTTCAGTTGACAATTGTCAATATTGCACAACAGCACAAATCAATTGCAATCTTCTTCAAAGTGGCCACTCTTATAGTAAATATGCTTGGGGGTTCATGCAAGCGTAAAGATCTTATCCGAGAAGAACAAGCAAAGATTGTGAAAGAAGCAATTAAAAATGGCAAAAAGCCCACTGAAAAGGAAAATATTAAGAAACTAGCCTTAAAGGAGCTAGTGAAATACATTGGGGCACACATTTAGATACATTCGTAAACTTGATTCTCATGTCCCCTACCGTGATTCAAGTGCTTGAGTTTATCAATGTAGATGGTGAACTGATCAGTCACATAATTTACCATTTTAATACCCTTAACTTAGTAATGCTAGACCCCAATTTGTTACTAATGAGATGTCCATGTGTAGGTATTTAGAACAGTCAGTAGAAAAGAGTGAAAATATTAATCTTTGCCAAAATACACTTCTTAAGCAATAGAAAGATGATCACACGTGAATACGATCCAAATAGTAGAAGAAGAATAGCCAGATAAAGTTGAAAAGAAAAGATTACGATTCAAATCATAATTTCGATAAGTCAAAGCCAGAGAAATAAAGAGAAATTGTTTTTTTGATTCTGCAGAAGAAAGCTAAAAGATTGGAGAAATCAAGGTGATTACGATCGATCAAGAGTAAGGAATCATACTGAAGAAACAAAGTAAAATTGTAACTTCGATTTTGTAATAATAAAACTCGTGTTGCTGCTAATAATCACGTGAAACATTGCACCGCCATGAATAGAACAGAAGAAATCTTAAAATAGAAGCCTTGCAATCTACGGATGAAAGAAGATTGACAAAAATCCTGAAGATTTCTGCTGCTGTAAATTAGGAAGAAAAGATATGCACGGATCTACTATTCAAAGTAAGGACGATTAGGATTAGGAAGTTTAGAAGTTTAGAATTTTAGGAATCTTTTAGTTTTAGAATTCGAATAATGTAAACCGACCTCTTATGGATCTATAAATAAGAGAGTCTGGGGCCCAGAATAAGCATCCATGGTCTCTCAGCCGCAATTGACAACTGAGGTTGGGAACCCAAAGATAAAAAATGTAGAGTAGTGTATCCTAGGCTTCTCAAGAATAAATGACAATTGGTCTTGAGAATTGGAAGATCAAAATTAGGATAAATTTTATTGCTTTTTATTGTAGAGTATCTGAAGTTTCTCAAGATCAATTGATGACTGAGCTTGGAAGATAGAAGATCAATTTACTTGCTTTCTAGTTTAGATTTATTTTTTATATATTTTTCCTGCTTTGTAAACATCAAAATTTCCTTGATTTTAATTGATGACTAAAGTTGAGAATTGGAGGATATTAGTATAACGGTATTTTATTTTCATAAATATCTATAAAAAATTAGTTTTTAATTGACGCCTAAATTCTGGAGGATTGCAAATTAGTGTAACGGCAATTTAATTTTGTAAACATCCGAGAACTGAAGGAGACTAATTGAAGGCTAGAATCTGGAAGGACGATGATTTAGATTTATTTTCTTACAATTTATTATCCTACACTTAGTTTAATTAACCATTCTTTATTTTCTAAAGGAAAATTGAAAGTTTTTAGAATAGACTTCCTCGTGGGAACGATCCTATACTAATGCTACAATTTTCATTGTGCACTTGTAATAGGTTAAGACAAAACATAATTCATAGAGCTGTCAAGTTTTTGGCACCGCTGTCGGGGAAGCATTTTCCAAAATCCAATATTTTTCTCACTTTCTTTCTATCTTCTATTTTTATTTTTCTTTAATCAATTCTTATTCTTTTGCAGGTTTATCCGGAATAGCGGATCGAAGTTTCGAACCTTCTTCTGACAAAGGAAGCTAGAGGCCCAGATTTGCCTTCTCTCTCTACTTTCTAAAATAAAAATAAAATAAAATAAATAAATAAATAAATATATATATATATATAATATAATTTTTCTGGTATATACATCACAGCCAATCTTAAAACTTTAAATCTTTTAAGTGTGTGATTCGTATACTGGGCGAATACTACACTGCCACGGAGAAATATTTGTTGATTATTATTGGGAGCTTTTGGTGTGCTAATTTATTGTATAATGATGAATACAAAATAAAATCAGAGTAAAACAGGGGATGAATTCAGCACAACAAAATTATCCTAGACCTGCAAGATGCAGGGTCCTTTGTAGCAAGTTTTAAAAGAGTAAGTAAGGGAATGTCCAAAGGGAGGTGAGTTCAAAATATGATAAATCTCCTTATCTGTAAGAGATCTGGCACCCTAACTAATGCTTAGTCAGCTAAAAGACAGGGAAGAGTTTAAAAAGGGTTGTCACATAAGCTAAACTACAAATAAAATGCAACTAACTGAGATCGAGTCCAGAGATATAGATCTTGCAGATGGAAGGGTTTAAAAATAGAAATGGAGAAGAGCAGCTTGGAGATTGGTCTTACTACAATCAGGTTGAGCTGATCATGTTACAGGGGTTCAGAGCATACAAATCCCTCAGCTGGCTACAAGCATAGCCGCAGGGTAGAAGATTCCACTCTAAACTAAAGGATTTAACTAATCTTAAGGCTATGGTCTATCCACTTCAATGGTCACAAACCATCCTATAGACTTCATCTGATCCAAAGGTTTATGGTAGAAGAATCCAATTGAAACCAAAGATTGGACTGCTCTTAAGGCTATGATTTGTTCACTTTAATGGTCACAGATCATCCTAGGGAATTCCTCCAAACCAAAGGTTTCAAACAGAGCATTAAAACCATTACAGATGCTGCAATTTCCAGGTCACAGACACAGGAAATTACAGGGATATCAGATCTAGGGAGATCGAATGGTATCCATGAGGTCTACCAGTTAAGTGGGTGAGCTGATCAACAGACTCCTCTACACAAATCCGATTAAGCACCAAATGAAACCAAAAGAACTATAGATCCAATTAAAGCAATAAAAACAACATTTACATTGCAATAAAAACTCGCTTTATAATGAAAGGCTCTCAGATCAGTAGTCTGTGCAGTAATTAACCCACAACAACACTCTCAACCTTACCCAATTATAGATCTAACCTCTCTCCTTGTTGCTCCTAGGGAATTAGCCAACCATAATTGAACTAAAATAAGGAAAATGGAATTCGCTGGAAGCCCTGATCTCCAGAATTTGATCTAAATCTTGATCTCCCCCAATTGCAATTGGGGATCTCAATCTATAGCTTTCTCTCTTATTTTTCTTGCCAATATCCCCTTCCAGAAGGTCCTCAGAGTTTGTTAGAGTTCTGTTAGAGCAAGTGGGTTGGTTAGGGTTTTTTACGGCATCTTTTAGATCATCGTGCCAGTCTCCAAGTGCCTCGATTTGTGTGCAGCAGGTCATCAAGTTGTAGCGTGTGTATAATTGATTTTCTGAGAAGTTCTTCACACGATTTCGATAGGTTCAGGAAGCTTTCGACAGGTTCAAATGGAGCTTTGTGGCCCCTTTCGATAGGTTCTCAGGTCTCTTCGATAGGTTTCGATAGGATGATTCTTCTCTTAAGGCTTTAGCATTCTAAGTCCTTTGTCAGGAGCATTTGAGAGGTTGGAGGACCATTTCGATAGGTCCAGCTCTCCATGCCATCATTCCGATAGGATTGCTCTTACTCCTATCGAAAGGCTCAAGCACCCTTCGATAGGTTATGTTCCAGCGTCTCCATCTCGATAGGTCCAGGCCACCATCCGACAGGTTCAGGGAACCATTCGATAGGTTCCCCTTACACCTCAGACAGGCTTTTGATAGGATGGTTTCTTCCTTTCTTTCAGCTGCTCGATAGGTTCTTGGATCCTATCGAACTCCTCAATCCACACGAATCCATCCTTTCTCTACCTTCAGATCCTATCGAACCCTCTCCAACTGCACGAATTCCTCCAATTTAGCTTTCAGCTCCTATCGGAGTCTTCAAGTGACCTCTAGATAGGATGTTTTCAGCCTATTTTTACTTCCTTCGCCTTGCCCTGCTGTTGCCACGCGTCTTAAGGGCCTAATAGTGTGAAGCCCTCTAGTGTGCTATTGCTAGGTCTATACTGTGCTGAGAGATAAACTTTCTTGTGTGGCATTCTTGAGTGGTTTCCTGCATTTTTCCTATCTTTTATTGCTATCTACAAAACATACTCAACAAAGGTCTATTAATGTGCTCACCGGTCCTACAAAGGTCAGGTTAAGGGGTGAAAACTGGCATTTTTCACTACTTAACACACCCCCAAACCTAAGCTTTGCTCGTCCCTGAGCAAAGGAGAAACAAAGAAAATTAAAAATGCCACTTTCGTAGGGACCACGGATGCATTTAGTATATGCATCAAGCCTTTTAAACCCCTAGGTGATCCCTAGTGGAGGAGTGAAGTATCCTAAGGATTTTCAGTGAAGGTACCCACAAACTTCTCCAATAAAGTTAGTTAATAGTAGTGCATCCTGCTAAAATAGAGTTTAAGTAAATAAAATAAATACACACCATGTCCATTCAATTCATTAGAGGAATTTCAACAGAAAAAGCATCAGTTCAAAACTTGAAAGTTTGCTGTAATCCTTCACCATCACTCAGCTCATGTCAAGGCATTTCTCCTAAAATTAATGCATGGCTCACCTTTCATTGGAGAATTCTGTTTTGATACTACCCCCATCAAATTGGATTTCATACCCAATTCTCACCAGGGCTGTTCACTCACAAAAAAAAATGAAGGGTGTAGCATTTCACACAGCTCAAAAGCAGTTACAGCCCTCAAATAGGACTGCAAGCAAGAGCATAGGCATTGCTCTAATTCCTAAAATTTTCTAACTCCTTTCATCAGAGATTGAACAAATCCTTATCTCCACATGACAACTCAATTCATTTTAGATCAGTAAGGTCTTTTTATTGGGCTGTAATGTGGCTTAGGGATGAGGTTTGTAAAAGAATGAAAAGGGTAAAAGGGATTCAAATTGATGAATCAGTAAAGGTAAGGAGGTGGTCTCCTGCTCAACCTTCTTCATTTCAGCACCTCTTCATTTTCTTTTTAAAATTTCATACTTGAAGTGATTAGCTTTTTTTCTTCTTGTGGATTTTCAAATGAAGTGACTTCTCTTTCTCATCCTTTTGCTCTATTTTTTTTTTTTTTTTTTCTTTTTTACATTGTGTTGGAATGCCACAACACCACCAAATGTGTTTCCCCTTTCTGAACCAAAAATCATAGCAGCTCTACCTTCTGAAATCTCAGAGTGAGGGTCAGGCTATATCAGGTTATTGAGGTTTTGGGTTTAAATTTTCTGATTTTTTTATCAAAGAAAACTGGGACTTTTAAGCTCAATGTGGGTGTATCAAGGGCAGTTCAAAAGGGTAGGATCTTTAAGCTCAAACTATCCAAGGGGTGGCCTTACTTCATGTCCTCCATGTCATGAATGCTGTCAAGCTGTTTTAACTTGGATTTGCCTAACTTCTAGTGAGCAGAATTGAGTCCAATCAGTCTTTAGAGCAGAAAAAATTGCCAAGACACTCTTCAAAGAAAATTTTTCAGGCCTAAACCTCACTGTGTATAGCCTTCCATCAAATTTTCTGGGGTGTATCCTTACAGTTTTCTCTTATTTCAGGTTCACTACACATAAAAAATTTTCGAAAATTGTTGACATTTACTTCATGGCAAATGTTGAACTACAGCTTATTTCAGTTTCAAACAGTTTTTTTTTTTTTTTTTTAATTTCTTCTTTTCCAAAAAAATCAAGTATGAATTTACTCTAATTTCAACCACTCTTTTTTTAGCCTAGCTGCACTATCATTAACTCATTTCATTGGCATACCTGCCATACCCCTAAACCTAAACCAAACAGTGTCCTCACTGTTGGGAGCATGGTAGAAAGGAAACAGGTAAGACATAATATTTGAAAAGAAAGAGAAACAGAAATGGAAAGTATACAAGCACAGATAACATTAAAAAGATATTTTATTGAGAATAACACACTACAAATCTGTTGTCACTTAAAATTCGTCGTTCCCCTGGCGCAGGGATATCCTCATCCTGCTTACGGTGGAAGAGGAACTGCAAGCCAGGATGGGAGGAAGAAAAGGAAAAAGAAAAGCAACACTTATGGATCAGGGGGCAGGGGGTGGGTGTTGGGATATTTTAAGTACTTGCTTCTAACTTTATTAGAAATGGTGATAAGAATGGGGTCAGTGAAAATCAAAGGTGGATTGAAAACTACAGAGCAGCAAGCCTAAAAATACACAGTCCTGCAAGATACATGGCCTGTTGTAGCGAGTTTTAATAAGTAAGAATTTGTCCCACAGAGAAAGTTAATCTAAAGCTCCAAGGGAACTATCTTTAGTAGGCCCTCCAGATCTGGCTACAGATCTGGCAATCGTAAATGGAAGGGGATTTAAGGTCACTATTGTCTAAATCCTAAGGTAACCTAATACCTAAACTATAGAAAGGGTAACTACAGAAAGGGTTGAGAAGAATAATGGAGTGTGAGAAAATAAATATAAGAGGGTGAGAAGTAAACTATTAGGTACAGATTTGGTGGGTCTTATAACTCAAACTTAGATCTGTTGCTATAGAAATCCTGTCCAATGGGTACATTATCACCAAAGAGGAGAAAGGATCCAACTCACCCCTATGCCATGATCCAATCCCTTATGGCTATAACCTGTCCACTTAAAATTTTCACAGACTATCCAATAGGAGAATCACAGTCTAGAGATGGGTCAGAACAAGTTTATCATTATAGGCACTACTTCATCCAGGCTACCAGCTCAAGAATCCATAGGAACCTCAACCTCTAAAGTTCTGTGTGTGGGGCTAGGCCTGCAATGTGCACTAGCCTGGACACACAAGACCAGTAAGAGTTTGAGTATTAGCTTTTAAGCCTAGTTGTTCACTGCTTTAGAAAGACAACAGTGATCCAGTCACAGGCCTACAATCTCTACAGTCAGATCAAATCTGCCATCTGATGGTGGGTCAATACAAATACAAGGGAGTCAGTCTCTGTACAATCTCTCATAGGGCTACAAGCACAAGTGCAGAGAAGAAGAATCTGTCTTAGATATGTGGATTGGTCTCACTGTAGGGATATAACCTATCTACTTGAATGGTCACAGATTATCCACAGAGGCTATCCTCCTCACAGAGGTATGAGAAAGAACAAGAACATTGCTGCCACCACCATGTTCACAAGGCTACAAGCACAGGCTCCCATGGGGATTCAGATTTAGTGGTTCCTGTGGTGGGGCATAGGCTTGCAATGTGCCTAACCTGGACACACAGGTCACTTGGATCTAAATGAAACCTTAAAAATAATCCTCCATTGCTTACAATACAACTTAGCAATGGAGAATCTCAAGGCAGCAGCCTTGTACAGAACAACTCACAAAACACCAATCCCATACATGCATAAAATCCTATTATAAAACTCCATTAAAACTGTTCCAAATAAATATACAAAGGCATAGCCAGCAAATGCTGGACTATGGAGAGAAGGAAAGGGAAAAAGGAGCTACCTAAACCTTAACCTTAGCCTACTGCAATTCTACAATTGATTCAAGAAGGAGTACAGAATCCCTAAACCTAAACTAGGCTTAGGCTTACATAGCAGTCAGCTGTGGGATTATTAGGGTTAGGAAAACCCTAATTATATCAATACAATCATGGCTCATTTCTGTTCCTTGGATGCCTCAGGGCGTGTGCACAGAGATTTAAGCATTGGAGTACGTGCCCTAGTTGCTGGAAGTTCCCATATTGCCCCTGCAAAAGTGGGGAGAAGTTAAGATCCTGTTCCTCACTAGATAGCAAGGATTTTCAGGTCTTATCGCGTGATAGAATTGGCATCGTGGGATTGAATTGACTTGAAGCTCTTGCAGTCGCGGGGTTGATACTTTGGTCATCACGGGGTTGCTCTGGTCGTCGCGGGATCGAGCTTTCTATTTGAATGGCACGGGAATTACGCGCGTGGTTTGTTCCTTGGTGAATCTCGCGATGATCCTCACGAAGAAGCAATGTGCCTAGGCTTCTTGATCGCGCGAGCAGTTCCCTGAAGGTCTGTGTCCCACGGCCACTGTGTGACAGCTAAGCGCAGGAATGCCTGGAGCTCTCTCTCTTCAGTGAATCACGTGAAGATTAAAGGCGCCTTTCTTGAGCTGCATGAGACTGTGCGAGAACTTATGAATGAGCCTCGTGAGAACTGCGCGAAGTCTACTTTCTGGGCTCTTCTATCATTCATCTGCGCGAGATCAGCGCCACTAGTCGATGTGCTGCCTTCAGAAACTCGCGACAACTATGCAAAGCCTTTTTCTCTAAAACAATTGAACCCTGCGACATTTGCGCGAGGCTCACTTCTTAACATTTTTCTGCTTTGTTGTGCCTATGCTGCAACCAATTCTCTATCTGGGTTCAACCTCCTTTCTTCTGAGGAACTTCTGGGGAAACAGTAGGCTTCTTGACATGGTTAGGGCCTTATTTGCAGCTGCTGCTTATTTCCTACAAAATGGGGTTAGCACACCTTTATTAAATGACTAAGGGTCTAACAGAGAGCTGTGAGATGCTTCTGTGATTCAAGTGAGAATTGTATTCAAGACTACAAATCCGAGAGCTGTTTAAGCTATGCTCTGTAATTGTAATGGTGAATTTGAAAAGGTTGCTGTCAGCAGTACGTTCTCAATTGAATTCATGTTGAGGGTTCCCTGTGATTTCCTTATTCATTAGATTCCTTTAGATTTACTATTTTTAAAGCAATTTCCCTTAATTCATTATCCCTGTGAGAATTAGCGTTTGTAACCTAACTTCTCACAGCATTTGTAGTGGTGTTTTTGCTCTGAATCAAGGATTCAGATTGAAAACTATTGGATGGTCTGTGTCCATTTAAGTGGACAGACCATAGCCATAAGTTCAACTCTAATCCTTGAGTTAGATTACTTTCTCTTGCATCTGTGCTGGTAGCCAGATGAAGATTGGATAATATCTCATGTGTTTTACATTTATTCTCATTCTGCAATTAAGTACTAAATCGAAGTTAGATATTATTTCTCCATTCTTATTAATTTAAATCAAATCTCCCCAACTCAGATCTGGATCATTTATTTTAATTTTTACTTTTATCATTTAGTTAATGTGACAAATTCAACCTCCTCCCATCTTATGTGCTTTGTAGATAGGATCAGAGGTCAGATCTGGTAGCTCAGATATGAAGGTTTATCTTACATTTTAAATCAATTCCCTATGGACGATCTTTTACTCACTTACATTTAAAACTTGCTACAATTGGCCCTGATCTTGCAGGATAATTAAGTTCTCTTTGTGCTGATATTTTCTTTATTCTTTTTAGTTTTCCAAAATCATTATAATTCATCATTTGCAAATCTGTTTTCAAAACACAAATAAATCATGCACACTTAGAATAGCAACACCTATTCTTCAGGTCTTCTTGGTGCACGGAGTCAATCCCCTGAATGACTTTAGATTCTATCAAAATGTAGGAGACTTTAACCCATGTTCGAGTGAGATTCTAGGCTTCACGATCACTTCTGACTATAATGTTTGTTTAATCGTGACAGGTCATTATGGCCACTCGAGGTAGAGCAAGAACTATTCGTATCAGGGGCACGTCGAGTGTCGAGAGAATAGCACAGGGTACAAGTAACACCCCTCTGGAGGGAGGAAGCAATAGCGGAAATGATAGGCAGTTATTCGAGACCATGTTGAACACTGTGGCCCAATAGATGATGCTACTCACAGAGAGACACCAACCTTTAGGATTTCAAGAATTTAGGAAGATGAGGCCTCCTAGCTTCTATGGTTAAACTGACCAGCTTGAGGCAGAAGCGTGGTTGAGCTAGATAGAAAAGATACTCCGGAGAATTCCATGCATGAAAGAGGAAACAGTGAATTGGGCTTCTATCTAACTTGAAGAAGAGGCTGACCCATGGTGGAAATCCATGGAGAGGACTA
The DNA here is from genome assembly GCA_021018995.1 of Chloranthus sessilifolius. Classification (NCBI taxonomy): domain Eukaryota; kingdom Viridiplantae; phylum Streptophyta; class Magnoliopsida; order Chloranthales; family Chloranthaceae; genus Chloranthus; species Chloranthus sessilifolius. The sequence goes on from CM037586.1 coordinate 65,338,775, forward strand.
GAGTGCAAGAGACACTGAATGCCCCATGGACGTGGACTGAATTCATGGAAGTGTTTAATGAGCAATACTTTTCCAGACAAGTGAGATATCAAATGGAAGTCAAGTTTACATCATTAGAGTAAGGTCAGATGACAGTGCATGAATACGAGGTCGAGTTCACCAGGCTTTCTCGTTTGGCACCACTAAACTTACCTACAGAATTGATGACGACCTAAAAGTTTGAATGGGGTCTGAAGCCCATTATTAAAGAGAGGATCTCCTTGTTTAGGGTGACGACCTATGATGTGGTCATGGAATTGGCCATCATAGCTGAGAGAGACATTGAAAACATGAATAAGAGAAGGGAAGAACAAAATGAGAATAAGATAATTCATATGCAGCCATATGTCCATCAGCCGGTGACCCAGAGATCGAGGCTCTTAATGCTAGCATCCCGTCAACCTGCTCAAAATGTGTCTACCCCGACTGTGCCCTTCCAACCTTTAAATCCCATGTTAGTTGAAACATCGAACAGGCAACAAACTTCACACATAGCTCCATCCACACCGGTTGAACCATGCTCCCAATGTGGAGAGCCACACCAAAAGTAGTGTTGGTGGGTCACTGGTGCATGCTTCAAGTGTGGCCAAAAAGGACACCGGATAAAGGATGGCCCTAAGGCGAAAAAGAGCAAAAGGACAATTTAATGCATGTAGTTGATATCGGTAGTTCATAGTCTGAACTTATGGTTCTAATGTATTTTAATGGATAATTTTAATGCATTTTGATAGATAGTTTTGTGATAGTGGACTACTTGGTTTATCGTTAACTTGTAAATTGATGGTTTAAATTGGATTTATACTCGAGGGATCCTTTGAGCAACGGTTAATCTTTGTTAATCAATGATGCAAATTTTGTCTGTATTAACAACAAACTCTGCCTTATGGTTAACTTTGGAGATTTCTAGACTAAATTTTCCGTTGCTAAGATGGCGTACCTTTGATTCATGTTTACGATCGCTTGTTAATGGGTTTTGTTCTAGTGATGAGATACCTTTCAATTACTAGTTATGGGGAATTAGTTGATAGTTTATGCCTTGTGGTGTTGATGTAAATTGCTACATGATGTAGATCTTGTTGGCGACAATGACGCTTTTATATATCGGCAACCTATTTACCTTTGATGTCAAAGCATCTACTATAATAGACACACCAGAAGTCACGTCGTGAATTTTCGAGGGTGAAAATTCCTTTAAGGAGGGGAGAGTGTAATGACCCTGACTTTTATCGCGGTTATATCATAAACTCTTGAGGATTTTCATTTATAATGAATCATTGACTCTTGAGAAGAGCATGACTATTCTTGTTCGTGACTCCTAAGTATCAATACCTTTTCGAGTAAGGTACCTAAATTTTTGAGGAAGAAAATTCTTTTAAGGGGGGGGAGGATGTAATATCCTAAAATTTGAGCCCTAAAACCATAGACCATGGATACGTGTTTGATATTGTACACGATGCATGCCCTAAATTCCAGAGCAATTATTTTCTGGGAATGTATAACTTGCACTTAAGCTTAAATATTAAGCTATGTAATTAGTACACACGCTCCTTGAGAGCACCCCTGATAAAGAGCTTGGATTGTAACCAAGTGGTCCTGGTGTCAAAACCATTGGTGAGCATTAGACCGCATTTTTCTTTTGGTCTTTATTTTACAAAGCCCGTACACCGAGTGGGATGTGCCAACTACACACCAAATCTGGGCTCTTAGCACCAAAGAGAGTTCCCACGCATAAGTTACATACATTTTGGTTTGAGAGACTTTTATTGTTAGAGAAAAAGAAAGAGCCGTGAGGAAAAGAACCCATCTCCCTCCCCAAATTTTTGTGAAACCTTGGCAATCCGACTCTTTTTCTGATACACCTTCTTCTTCAAGAAGACCCTTAATGTTTCAACCGTATGAAACGTAAATCCGCGATGTTGTCGCGATCAGAGCAAAGGAAAATCATATCATTGGATGAACGAGAAGCTTTCGCGCCAAAATCCCAACATCGTTCACTGCAAAAGCATTACGTACCCGATCTAAGAAGGTAATCATCATAAAATAATTGTGTGAATCTCCAATAATTAGATCTTGAATTGACATAGGTTTGGATTGCTCGCAAGGATTTCAGAGATCGGGCATGTGAGAAGCAGGATCGCCGATATTCCAGAAATCAATCACCAAAATCATTGCATGCATGTGATTTAAAGATGGGATTGCTGATTTGATGAAGTAAGATATACTTGGCATTGTTGGTGTATGAATTGAACATTTCATCCCTTAGATTTTAGGAATTTTCAGATTTGGGAAAGAAGAAGAAGATGAAATTTGAAACACAGTTGCTGCAGTAAATACTAACTCATTGTAGCAAGGTTCTTTCTGTGAATAGTAACTCACTGGAGTGAGGTTCTTCATGAACCACTCGCTGTAGTGAGTGCAGCAAGAAGTTCAGGCTAAAATAGTTCGGGTAAAACTCGCTGCAACGAGTTGGAGCAAGTTGCTGACACAGGCTTGGTATTTTAGTCATAACTTTTTACCCCGAATTTGGATTGACGCGATTCTCATGGCATTGGAAAGAAGATAATGAGCTCTATAGCCTTGTGTGAAATAGCAATTTCATGAATTCAATGTTTAAGAGTTAAAATTGGGTGGCAAATGCAATCAGTTCTACATGATCCAAAATTTGCAAGAACTTGTCCATTCTGCCTATCTACACTTTTCCTTGACAAAGCTTTAGAAACCTTGACTTATTCAATTTCTTTGACACTAACATGTGGTTTATGAACCTTTCGTGATATAGATTGAGAACGGGAAGAAATTGGTAAGGCTTTGCCTTGCCTCGCACGACTTCGAGATTAAGGTATGGAAACTTTCAATGCAAGGTTATGTTTTAATGCCGATGCATAGTCATTGATGATATTTTGCATGAGCCTGTTATTTCGGAAACCAGTTGCATCTATATATTTGAATCATTTTCAATGATTAATGATTTGTAGGGAGTTTCATTGCAAGGTTATATCTTTGATTACGATTCATAGACATCATGATAATTCTTACTACATCTAAACTTATATTTGAACTCACTGTTAAAACTTTTTGAATCTGGATTTTTGTAAGGGAAACTCATTGTCAAATGACATTTTTGAATTGTTTCATGGATGTCGTGATAAGTCTTAAATTTGGAATTTTGAAACCTTTTGAGCTTTGTTGTATGCTAAGTCTGTCCGTATTGAACAAGTAACTAAACTCTTTGAATTAGGAAACTGTGCATATTTGGACACTTTGAAACCTGATTTTCGGAAATGTAATGCCTAAATACACAAATGAACATTAACAAGAACATGAATCGTACTCCTTGACTTCTGGACTTTGACGTTAGCACTCTGCTTCTATACATGAACTCCGTTTCCATATATGAACGCTATTGTTGCACATGAACTCGATTTTCACATATGAACTAGGTACCTCATCCTCGAATACTGTTTCTGACATGACTGGTGCAACATTGTTCTGAATATGAAAAGAACTGGCACGACGGAGAAACCGTGAATCGAACTTCTGAATATGAAGAGAGCCGACACAACGGTGAACCCGTGAATCGAACTGGCACGGTGGCATATCCGTGAATCGTTCTTGAATGTGAATTCTAAATTTTGCATGTGAACATTGAATACAAATCCGTGAATTGAACTGGTATGAAACTTAATCTGTGAATCGAACTGGTACGATAGTTAATCTATGAATCGACTGGTATGACAGCATTTTAATGAATCGAATCGGCCTAGCGGTGTAGTTGTATTTGAAATTTGCAGTTTGAACTCTGAAACCTCTGAACCTTGAAATTTTGAACTCTGAAACCTCTGAGCATGAACTCTGAAAATGTGAACTTTGGCTTCAATAAATTCGAAACTCCGACATTTGAATCTTGCACCCAGAACACTGAAGACTCTAATAATTTAGACTCTGAACTTGTGAACTCTAACATTTTGGACTGCAATTTGTATATGAACACTGAAATACTGACATCTAAATGGTGAATCCCGAATATGAGATAGAAAGAATGACATCTAAAATCAGTTTCTGCTTGACATGAAAATGATCTTTCAAATATGTTTCTGCTTTAATAAGATTCTTGAATAGTGTTGATACGAAATTTTTTTTTTTTTCCGTTTCGATATGAAAATGTTTTCTATTTTGTTATGACTCTGATTATTGCCTTGAAATTCAGTTTTGCAATGCTCTTGGATGTTGTCATCAAATCCATGCTTCGTTATGATAAACTATGAAATTGTACTGAAAATTTTCCCTACTAGGCTTAGACTGTTAGTTCACCCCGACTGTACGTCACAGGTATACGTCTTGATTTGGATCCGGAGCTTGAGGTGCATATTCTACCTTAAATTGGGGATTTAGATTTGATATAGTCTTGGATTTTGAGGTTTGGGCTTAGTACTCCAATCATCTTGTAGACTGGTAGAATTAGATTTTAATGTACATACTTTGTATATACCATTGTTTAGGTGATGGACGGCCATCACCGGTGGTTTATTTTAGGTAGTTTCATTCTTATGTTTTGTAAGAAAGGAAAATTTAGTTATGCCATTTATGATATCTGTTCATTTATGTGATATCTACTTTGATTTCCACATTATGTGGATGTATCGAGCCAAAGACGGTCCGGTTTTCTCGGAATTTTGTGTGGTTTGCCCTGAAAATTTTAAATGGGAAAATCGGGCTATAAAAAGGCCTAGAACATTAATTTCTACTAGGAAACATACCCTAGAATGAATCCAATCTAAATTAGGCTGATAGAAGATCTTGGAGTCTTGAATTTAGGACGAATCCAGACTGTTTGCATCTCAAAATCAACGAGAATCCCAAACTGCGTGCCTAAAAATCAGCGGGCAATCCCTATTTCGACCAGTCTAGATTTGCATTTGGACCGGTCAAAATCAGCATTTCTGAAGCTTCCACTTCAGAAAATAAAACTCTTAGCGGCAGCCAAAAATTGTCGTTATTAACAAAAAACTGTCGCTAATACCCTTGCCGCTAATAGTCTTAATAGCCTTTAATAGTTTTTTTGTTAATAGCGGTAATTTTTGGCTTCAAAAATCTGCTGCTAATAATCTTATTTTTTGTAGTGTTTCTGCAGCTATTGGTTTGTGAGTGGTCGAAATAGATATATGGACCAGCCACAACTCATATTTCTGAAGCTAAGAGAGTTGGAATGTTCTAAATTCGCGTATGGAACTAGTTTGGATCGATCACATTGTCATTCTAGACCGGTAAGGAAAATCCTGCATTTTCCTGGCTTAGAATTCGACGATTCTTGGCTCGTTGGAGAGGTGGGAAAGTCTTCTTTCCAATGGTATAGGCCTTAGATTCAGCAGATCTATGTGTAAACTTTGGCACTCTTCTTTCTCTCCGTTGTTCTGATACATTCTTCCCATAACCTCAAAACTCCCTTAACTTTGCTCTTTTAACTACCTTTGCAGTTTTAGGCCTTCAAAACCTGTTATATTCATTCTTGCACTAAAAACAAAGATTAGTAATTAAATGAGGCCTATCAATGCCGAGAATTGGGTCTAAATTATGTAACTTTTAAGGTCGATCACACCCCCAAACTTCAACTTTACTAGTCCTCGAGCAAAGACAATCTTTAAATCCTACCCAAAAGCAAACTAATCTAATATTGCACAAGCTAATCTATGAAATTAAGAGCCACTTTCGTAGGGAGCACAATTGTAATTAGTGTATGCAACAAGCCTTTAAACCCCTAGGTGATCCCTAGTTGAAGAGTTTTGTCTCCTGTGGGTTTCCAGTGAAGACACCCATAAACTTCTAAAACAGTTTTTAAAACCATTGGTAAATTGAGTTTTTAAAAGCGGTTTTCATAATGTATGTACTTTTGAAAATAAAAACTAGTACTTGCTTTAACATGCAAACTTTCATTCTCAAATACCAATGGCATATTAATTCTACTATTGCCTATTCAAATTAACCCAATGCTCTGATCCTTGGATAAATCCTATATGCCTACCTAGAGTGTTGTGTATGTGCTAACCCATGCTAAAATCTTTCCATCGCGAGACTAAATCAAACAAAGAATTGTCAGATCTCAAGTCTCGACTGAATCCTTACCTTAGGTATACGCTCAAAACAAACTCGCTCCGATGAATGGTTCATTTTTCACACACATGTGAGAGAGAGTTACAATACAAACAAAAAGGTCTCACATGATATAAGAAAGACGGTGCATCAAAGAATTTTGAAGAAATCTCATAGTGAATGATATTTGTATCCTAAGCACGTTATACCAAGTACCGTAGACATTGTGCTATCACTCTCCATAAGACATTTACCACTCAAGATTGGATCAAGAAGGTCTTTTCTGGGTTGTAACGGGGCTCGGGTAAAGATTAAGAAAGAAAGGGAAGCTAGGCTCAAAATTCTCTGAGAAGCCGGGAAAAGAAACTCTATTTGATTTTCCAATTTTACACTCGTTCTTTAGATTTTTCAGAATTTCTATATTTTTCTTTTCTCACTTCTCTTTTCTTTCTAATTGTTTTTGCTTTTTACATTCCACCTCATTTTTATTTTATTTTTATTTTTTACCCTTTTCACAAATATATTTTTCTTTTCCTTTTTTTTCTCTCTCTCCGCTTTTTCTTCCTTTTAACTCTACCACATGCTCCTTGCAAGCATATTTCCCACTCCTTTATTCTTCCTCATTTTGTTCTCATCCCTCTTTCTCGATTTCTCATAAATTGAAGGGTAAGGTTTTATATTTTTTGGTACTAATATGGGGTGTGGATATTGTAACTTAACAAGAAATTTATTTGCAGGCAAAATATTTCAATAAGGCTCAAAGAGAGTGCAAAAAGGTAAATCAGTATGAGGTGGGGCATTTTATGTCCAAGCAAGCCAAAGACGGCTTTCGATCATCTCCTCCCAAGGTGGTAAGGATGTCTATTTGTCTTGAGTTCAAACACAATGAGGTCTAGCACAATGATATAAAACATGCAAAATAAACAAACCAAGATAAAGTGTATGAGATTTAAACAATGAAACACGAATTCAAGGATACTCCAAATTTATATGCACTCTTAAAAAATGGGAACACAATTCTAAAGCTCACCGGATTTAGTCTTCCTAGGATCCTAGAATTCAAGATTCAAACTAATCATTTGATCTCAAGACTCAAGCATGGTAGAAGTGCAAAATTTTTCATAGTATGAAATTTATATCAATCTTTAGATGTTCACATTGGAATTAATCATCATAAGCAACTACAGTCCTAGCATGAAATCAATATTCTAAAATTAGAACTCACAGGCATAAACAACTATAGTTTGAAAACTACGGCAAAATAAAGCAGTGATGGTTTATAAACTATATATAAAATAAGGTATTGAGGGTGTATAAAAATAATGGTTACGAATATGATACAAAAATTAAAAATATGGACCACACATTAAGCACAACACCCCCAAACCCGAATGGTGAAATGCCCTCATTGTACAAAACAATAAACATTAAAAACAACAACAGGGTAACCAGGCAAGAAGACAGGATTGGGAAGATTTACGGCTTGGACCGGTTGAAAATAGAATTTTGACCGGTCACAGGGTTTCATATAGCCCTAGAATCCTCAAATTTCGACGGATCGAAATCATTTCAACGGGTCAAATTTATATATGTTCTTCAAAATAGCCTCTGTTCTGAGGCTAATTCCTGAATTCAACTGGTCAAAATCATTTCGACTGGTCGGAACTCCGTTTCTTCCTTTGGTTTCTGAGCACATCGACCAGTCGAAATCTAGTAGAGAGCGTGGTTCTCAGCCCAGATTTCATAGATACTTTCCTAATTTTTATTTTTAGTATATATATATATATATTATTGCCCTACACCTACTACCTACACACACAACATTTATTAAATAAAAATAAAAATCCTAACCTAATAATGTACAAGGGCTTGGGTTGCCTCCCAAGTAGCGCTAAGTTTTTGTTTTGTGGTCTTCAGTTGGACCCTCAAGCTTCGATAGGAGCAAAAAATGGCTGCTCATATAGCAAGAATTGGATGCCCTCTTTATCACATGAGGGTTTGAGGCTTTTGGTGGGTGGACTCTCATTGACCCAATAAACCATGACATATTCGGATACAGTGTATATTGGCAATTTAAGAGCACCGAATAAGTCATTATTTAAAACTATTTGACTTGAGGGTTTGTCGAAGCATTATAAAAATAGATTGTTAGGCTCATATGGTGCCTCAAATGTAATGCTCGACTACCTCAAATTGGTTGGCTATCTTCTAGTGCTTCATTCATAAATGGACCAACAACTTCTTTCTTATAATCTACCTAATGTCCGCCCCTAAGGGTCATGGTCTCAACCCCTGGTTCATGGGTGGGGGTAGTTCTTCCTTTCAACTCTAGGTCTTTGTTCAACCATGGGAATCGAGACGACTCCGTCACAACGATGCGCACTCGTAAAAATTATAGAGTCGTCACCCAAATCTTTTGGTGCCTTGGGAAACCCAAATCAAATTTAATGAGCACCGAAGTGTCAAAAATTGACTCTAAATCCGGACTACGCCAAAGGCTCTTGGGTAAGGGTTTCGATTATCTATTAGGAAGGTGTTAGGCACCCAATCAACCCGCTTAATGCGATCTCTACTTATGGCCAAAACAAAAATAATATAAAAGAAATAAAAAAGCCTTCCTCTTGCCCAAAGGGCCTTAAAATCCTATTTGTGCCCCTTCGCTTCTATCAAAAATTTGGCAGCGTAACGGCACAAATGAGAGGATGGAGGAAGAACCGAGAAGGTAGAGGAATAGAGGGGAGAGCCGGAGCTCTCGAGTCCTTATTGTACCACTGTGGAGCTTTGCGTTGGCTTGCTTTGGTGAACTTTTGATTGCTTGTATAGCTTGATGATGGATTCTAACTCCTAGGGTGGATAGATAAGAGGTAGAGAGGGGAGGCTAGGGGCTAGCATACACCTAAACTAAAGTTTTTAGGTGAAAGGCTAAGGTTCTGGAATTTGTGTGTAAAGAGTGCACTAGAGGAGAGAGAGAAGGAATTCCTTAATCTCTTACTTTGCAAATTTTTCAAGCCTTTGTAAAGGGAGGGGTGCCTCTCTATTTATAAGAAAAAGAGAGGTTAGGAGGGTGTTTAGAGGCTAATTTAGATTAGCAATTAGGTAATCTAGCCATCTAAGGTTTCTTAGGGTTTTTGAAGCCTTGAAATAAGTGAAAAGATGCTCCAATAGTGGATGATAGGTTAGAGGTTTAAACCACTTAAGGGGTTACAAATAGATAGTGAATGGGTGCAACAGAACTAGCAAAACACACCCCAAAGGTCAAGATGGTCAATAAGTCAAATCCCAATCTCAATTTTTGAGGCAAAAACATTGGGTTACTATTCATAAGACTGGCGCAACTAATAGGTGCGCTAGGCATATGTACAGTAAAATAGTGTTTCTATAGGGTCTGAAAGTTGGCTGCCCATGGTGTGGCCCACCTTATAGCTGGCGTAACTAATACTTGTGTCAAATCCCTAAAGGGAATTACATAAAATTATAAATTTGCCTGTATGCTTCGGAACGCGATATCTTTTCGCATACAGCTTCAATTGGGGTGATTCCTAGCTCGTTGAAAAGCCGGGGATTTCTACTTTTCAATGGTATATGATTTGATTGTAGTAGAAGGTCATAGCTAGTCTCGGTGTACCACACGTCATCCATTGCTCGGGAAAGCTAGGTTTAGGTTTGGAATGGTTTCAAAGGGTCAGGATAGGTCTCTAAGGTTCGGGAAGGTTCCTAAGGGTTTGAAATGACTCCTAAGATTTCAAAAAGGTTTCTAAGGGTTTCATACATGCCATCAAAAGTTCGGAGATGCGCCTCTCTCGAAATATGTCTAGATCGGGCCTTTGGCTAAATTTGGGTGTCTACAAATGCCCCTCTTTGGTATCCGATCACTAATGATCGAATGCCAAAAAAAAGAGACATCTGAAGAGGCCCATGGCATTACTGACGGGTTCACTGCATTCAGAACGAACTTCAAATATCAGACGGGTAACATGGTGAGAAAATGAAAGCCATGTATGTAAAGAAAATGATCGTTTCTCAAGATAATCGATCCAAAAGCGCTTAGTGACATTATTGGGCATAACCGAGGTGGAATGAGTTGTGAAAAACCAATAGCTGAGAAAAATGTTCGCTTCTCAAGTTGCGAAAGCCCGTTAGTCGAGAAAAATGGTCACTTCTTGAGATGATTTGAAGGAGTTTGATGTTCAAGATTCATTCTGAATACAATAGCTTCGTAAGTAAGGGGAGTGATCGACCATATTCGAAGATGGGCGCAACGCAAGTATGCAAGGTTCCATAATTTGTGTCCAATCATATGAGTCATTGACCACCTCATCTGACTGGTCACGGGTGCCCCTGCTTGAAGCAGGGTTCGAGGTCTTTGGTTGAACCCATCGATCCCGAAGTTTATTTAGCACGACTACCCGAGCGAAGCGAATAGATGTCGCAACACTTTTTGGGAGTATGTGCTATCTTTTCTAAAATACATATTTTTGTTATTTTATGTGGGAATTTTTTGACTTTTTATGTTTATCAATTTATGCGATTTTTTTTTTTATTTTGAGTTATCATTTTATGTGACTTTTTGGATTTAAGTTATCATTTTATGTGATTTTTAATCATCACTTTATTACTTTATGTGACTTTATTCAATTATTTTATGTGAATTATTTTTGGGATTTTCTTTATTTTTTTATGTGATTTTTTTTTTTTTTTTTGGTTATCATTTTATGTGATTTTTTTTTCTTTTTTTTTTAAAAGCTATCATTTTATGGGATTTTTTGGTTTTTTCAAAACTATCATTTTATGTGAATTATTCCATCATTTTATGTGAATTATTTTTGGCTTTTTATGCAAGATTTTTTCCATCATTTTTTAAATTTTTTCACGTTCTCCTATGTAGGATCGGGATGCTTATTGATCTCGATCCATTTCATTCTAGCATGGCTTTCTGGGCAAGCCGAATGAGGATTGACATACCATTTGGGAGTACGTGCATCTATCGGGGACAACAAAACAAAGAGGAGGGGTACCGGGCTATGCATGTGACCTGCACCAAGCCCAAAACCTAGTCCATAAGTGACCTGGCGCAACTAATAGTTGCGCCAAGCCAACTGGGGGTCCAAAATTGTCTGGCGCATGTAATACATGCGCCAAGCATGACTGGGGATCGAATTTAAAGAGCCCGAGTTCGGGCAGCGGGGTGTGTTTTCAAAAATCTTTTCTTCCCCCTCTCCAAACCGAAAAACAGAGCTCCCATAGGGTTCCTTTACATTGCTTCTAAGCACACTTCATCACTGGTATTTGTTTGCGCCGATTGATCGCCCGCTCCGCACTAGATCAAAGATCCCTTTTTCTTCAAAGGTAACCATTTAAGACCATTTTATTTTATTTTTCTTACTTTTTCTTGCAAATGTGATCATGATCTTGCATTTTTGGATGATAAATGGTTTATTTTTATTGTGAGCATATTTATTGATGATGTGTTGATCATATTTCATGAATGATGCCCTATTTTTGTTGTTTTATGGGTTTTATCTATGTATATTTTTTTGTTTTTATTTGTGCTTATAGAAAGGGCTCTATTGTTTGTTTTTGTTTTTCAAACATGAAGAGAGGATTTTTTTTGGTCTTTATTTATATATATATTTTTTGAAGACTAAGGGAAAGAATTATATATATATATATTTTTTGTTTTTATTAATTAGGAAAAAGGATTTTTATGATTTTTAGTTTTTGTTTTTATTTTGAAAACTAACTAAGAAATTTATTTTATATGTTTTTTTTGTTGTTGGTTTTTTATTTTATGGACATAAGAGAAAGGGATTTTTTGTTTGGGGTCTTTTGATTTTATAAACATAAAAGAAGGATTTTTTTTTGTTTGATTTTGATTATAGAAGCATAAAGAAAGGATTTTTTTTGTTTTTAACTTGCTTTATATTTGAAGATAGAATGGGAAAATTTCGTTTTATTTTATTTTATTTTTTTTAAGACAAGAGAATGGGGTTTTTTTTTGCATTTGTTTCATTTTTGAAAGGAAAGGAAAGGGACCCCTTCTCTTCTTTTTTTGGTTTTTGTTTTTCAGCAAACATAAAGAAAGGAATTTTTTTTTTTGTTTTTGTGAACATGAAAGAAACAGTATTTTTTGTTGTTTTTTTTTTTGGTTATTGATTTTTTTGGAAAACAAAAGAAAAGGGAGGAGCATTCTTACATTCCCTCGGCCTGTAGCAAACAAGGGTTTTTCTTATCATTGATCCACCTTGATATGACTGCTTGCTTTTGCCTCAAAATGTCTGGTGATGAAGAATACGTATCGGAGGAGGAATAGGAGTGGCCGGACGTGGTTTACGGTCCTTGTGGGGAACTGTAGACACCCAAATTCGGCCCAAGGCCCGATCAGTCTGTACTCCGAGAGAGATGTACTCCTGTGCTTCCGATGGCACCCCTGAACCCTTAGGAATCCCTCTGAACCCTTATAAACCTACCCAGACCTTTAGGAATCACCCTGAACCCTTTAGAGGCATTCCCCCAACCCTTAGAGATCACCTCTAAACCCTAGGATCCCGTCCCAAACCTAACTACCCTTCTGAGCAATTGGTGGGAGGAGAGCTATAAAATTTTATACAAACTACTATCAAGGATGAGCCACATACCATTGGAAGGAGGACTTCTCCAGCTTTCCAGCAAGCCAAAGATCACCCAATTTGGAGTTATGGTTCAAAAGTTATGGCCAATTGAAGTTTTACATAAAATCATGACTTTTGCTCGGGCGTATGTATTACATACGCCCAGCAAATTTGGCCCTAGTTTGGTCGGACGTATATATTATATACACCTGGAATTTTTGGGCCAAATTTGGCCGGACGTATATAATACATATACCCAGCATAGGTAGGGCCCACCACGGGCACCCACCTTCTCGGATCTCCTCTAGTTTTCATGAAAATCACTGTACATAAACTGGGCGTATGTAATATATACGCCCAACTTAGCTACAGTAAATGTCATCAGATGCTCGAAATTCCTTCATCGGGTTTGACCTTTTGACCATCCCCTTGGTTGAGGTGGGTGTCTTAAGGTTGGTTGCACCCCCTTTGAGCTTATGTGCAACCCTTAAGTCACCTATAATCTCACCCCATCATCTGCCATTGAAACCGGTTCCCCAAACCACTAGGACTCTAAAAACCTAGAAAACCTTAGATGGGGGATAACCTAATTGCTAAACCAATTAGCTCTTAAGTAACCCTCTAACCCACCTTTTCTCTATAAATAGAGAGGCACCCCCTCTTCCTAAAGGGTGGAAAAAAATTAGGGTTGAAAGTTTTTGAGCTTAAGAGAGAGAGCCCTAGTGAGAGAAAGTTTCCTTTTATTTTTTATTCTTCAATCAGAATTCCAGCATGCTTAGTTCACCCCCTTTCAATCCATTTCAACCATTAGATCACTCTTTTTTAGTCAAGCTTAGTCTCTAGCTTCACCCTACACTTCCCATCTACCAAATCCTAGCATTAGAATCCATTCTCCTACCGTTTAAGCCATTTAAAGCCATCAGAAGTACACTGAAGCGAAGGTCTTCCACGGTGCAACAAGGACCCGTGAGCTCCGACTCACCCCTCTCTTCCTCTACCTTCTTGGTGTTTCCTCCGTCCAAGGATTCAAGCCGTTACGCTGCCGAAATTTTGGTTTGGCTAAAAGTTTGATAGGACCATATTGCCTTCGGGCAAACGGAAGCTCCGCCCATTTATTTTTCATTTTGGCCATAGATAGAGACCGCTACGTGCTGGTTGATCAGGTGCCTAAACCCTTCCCGATCGATAACCGAAGCTCCTACCCTAGAGTCTTTGGCAAAAACCGGTAAATCATAGTCATATTTAGCACTTTGGTGCTCAAAATATTGATTTAAAGGTTTCCTGGGTCACCAAAAGCTCCGGGTGGCCACTCTACATTCATTCCATCGTGAGCGCATCGTCACGACGGGTTCGAGAGAATCTATAGTCACACAGATGGCGACTCTGCTGGGGATATCACCCTAGCGCTTCCCCTCTTATTGGCATTTCTTTTAAATCATTACTAACCATTGCTATTTTTCTGATTTTATGTTGTTTTTTCCTTCATTTTTGTTGTTTTTACTAACATACTTACCCCTACGTTTCGGCCTTAAATTTCAGTAATTTTTGCCTAGTCACTTGATTGGCACCTTTTACTTACCCCTACGTTTCGGCTTTAAATTTCAGCAATTTTTGCCTAGTCACTTGACTGACACCTTTCTTGCTTACCTATGTTTCGGCTTTAAATTTCAGCAATTTTTGCCTAGTCACTTGACTGGCACCTTTTTTACTTACCCCTACATTTCGGCTTCAAATTTCAGCAATTTTCGCCTAGTCACTTGACTGGCACCTTTCTTACTTACTTTTACGATTCGGTTTTAAATTTCACCACTATATATTTTCCGCCTAGTCGCTTGACCAGCCCCGTCATTTTTTCTTATTTCTTGTCATATCCTAACAGTGGAAGTTGGCCCATTGAGGCGGCACGGGCTTGTCATCCCCGACCCGAACTTGGACTTAAATTCACTCCCCTTTAAAAATCTGTAATTAAAAGTGAACCAACAGTGTGGGGACATAATCAAATTTATTTTTATGTGTTTTGGGTAGTTTTCAGGGGGGGGTTAGGCACAGATATAACTTCCCCGGTTTCCAGTAAGGCAGCAGTCCTAGTGGTGATGATCCTAAAAAGAACCACCCCTTCTAGTACCTGAGAAGGTGCTTGCGCCAGAGGTATATCGGTTGGGTTTCCAATTCTAATCAAGCCATAAAACCCACAATGGTGAGAGCGTAGATAGCCCAAATTTAGCCATGTATCCCTAGGAAGCGGAAAGGAGTGACCCGATAACATACACAGCAGTCCCCGAGAGCATCCCTCCCAGGAAACCAGTTCA
Organism: Chloranthus sessilifolius; assembly: GCA_021018995.1. Lineage (NCBI taxonomy): Eukaryota > Viridiplantae > Streptophyta > Magnoliopsida > Chloranthales > Chloranthaceae > Chloranthus > Chloranthus sessilifolius. The sequence goes on from CM037586.1 coordinate 65,353,818, forward strand.
AAAAGACTCATTTTGGGCTTGCTGTTCACTGTCAAACCAAGCTGAAAGAACAGTTTTTTCCAGAAGTATATATTAAATACGCCCAGCCAAAAATCTCCAGAAATACTCAAGTGTATATAATATATACGCCCAGCCAAAATCCCCAAAGTTAAACCAGGCGTATATTATATATATGCCCAGCCAAATCTGCTTAGTTTTGGTTAGGCGTATATAATACATACGCCCAGTATAAATTGAGTTCAAGCAGCCCGATCTGAGGCCCAATCCATCACCCAAGTTCTCTGATTAGCGGTATTAGTGCCCGCAGTAGCCTCCCGCATTCTATAACACCAAATATGCCCCCGCCCAGTCAAAAGAAGGCGACTTCTCATTGATTTGCTCCGGGAGATCGGGTCGTTTGTGTGAATTCCCTCACCTTCAATAGAACGAAAGGGTTCCCTTTCGCTTCATCCAAAGTGTATCGGATCTCACCGTGGGACCTACTAAAGGTGCATATATCACCCAAGACGGAAATTTTCCTAGGGCACCAAATCATCATTCATTTAAATAGGGGACTTAATTTCCATTTGAAATATCCAAATAAATAAATAAATATATATATATATATATAAAGAAAAATCAAAAGCCCAAAAAAAAATATATATACTTTTGGTGTGACCGTCACTACGGCGACCTCGAAACCAACCTATAGAAAGAGAACCAAGAAGGTATTCGGCCCTTAACCAAGACATCGATACAGCACTCATCAACGGATCATGTCGAGAGCCGATACATCCCCACCATCATCCCCATCCCATTCTCATGTAGGAGAGGACCCGATCTCCGACGCCTTCACCCAAACCCGGTTCGATGTCACGGGTCCATTTGTGGCGCCCGTGTTTGCATCCACCCCATCCCCTTCCCTTTCATTCTCCCAACATACTCCCATCTCATCCCCTACTGAAACCCCTCATTTCCCAACCGACCCATACATCCCTATCTCCCATCCATACACCCTTACCGCACCCCCTACTCCCAAAGACCCAATCGGAAGTCCCATCCCCCGCCTACCTCCCACGTCCCATCCACCTCATCATCCATTCCCCCTACATCCTATAGCACATCTACCTCATCTCACATGCCATCGACATCCCAACATAACCCCCATTTACCCAGGTCATGCTCAACTTTTCCCAGGGTATGACCAGTAACCCACCATCTTCCATAGCCATACATCCATACCCTCGAAGCATAAACATCCATACCCCCCATACCCGGGTCATGCCCAATTTCACCCGACCCCCTCCATCCTTGAGTGGGCCATCACCCTTTAATCTCACACCTGAAACCATGCCCTCAATAGAGGACATGAGAATGATGTATGCCCTGTAGGCTGCCTCCCAAACCCCTCATCCAGGTCTCTAAAACCTCCATACCCCATTCCCTCATGACCATGCCCAACCACCCATCATTCATACCATCCAAAATTCTTCACATCAATCGTAGGCCCAGGCCCAAACCCACACAAATCCATGGGCCCAAGCCCAAATATCTTTAGAACCATGGGCCCAGGCCCACTCCCAAACCTAAGCTCAGGTCTAGGCCCAAGCCCATCAGACCCAAGACCACTCCTCCCAGGCCCAAACCCATCAGACCCAGGCCCAAAACCCATCAGATCCAGACCCATGCCCAAAACCCTCAAGGCCCATGGGCCCAAGCCCAAACCCACCAGATTCAGGCCCAAGCCCATCAGACCCAGGCTCAGTTCCAAGCCCCCAAGGCCCTTGGACCCAATCCTATCAAACCTAGGCCCAAGGTCCATCACCCCACACCCAACACCTACTTTGCCCATTAGCCCAAACCCAACAGGGCCCATTGGCCCAAAATCATACCAACCCCCACACCCAGGCCCAAGGCCCATCAACCCAAGCCTTCCAAAACCATGAAGCCCAAATCCATCAAACCCTAGGCCCATCCACCCACACTCATCAAGGCCCGTTCACAAACCCCTTACCCCTCCACCAGTACCCTTCATTCACCTATACCCCTTACGCCCCCATCCCGCCTCCAACGGAAAATTTGATCCACTCCATTCCTCAAACCCACGCCTACAGCATCCTGCCACATCAACCACACCCCCATCACCCCCAAAATGTGAACCTAGCTCAGCACATCATTCATCTACAAACAACTCATCCATTCATTCCTTCCCATCTCCTACAAACCTTTTGACCCCACCAGGTCATCCAACCCATCACCCCCCAAGTCCAAATAGCAGACCTCGCCCCTCACCAGTATAATGACCAACAGTACGAGGAGGACGAGATCCGCAACAGTGGAGGAGTTGCCTGCTTCGACCCTCCCAGGCCCACCATTGTCACACCTAGGGTTGAACAAAATCACGGGGAGGCAGTCCCTGCTACAGCCTCAAGAATCAGAGCAGCTGAAAGAATAGATAAACAGAAAACAGAAGCAGCTGATAAAGATGGGAGGAGTAGAACTGCATTCGACAGACTTTTCAGACTTATGTCTGTTCTCGGATGTCCCCCTGCCACAGAAATTTAAGATGCCATCATTCGATAAATATAATGGCACTGACAACCCCATCGCCCACTTAAATTCTTACTATGGGGATATGTTCCAGTACGGAAAAGATGAATGACTCCTCATCAAAGTGTTCCAAAAGAGTTCTTACTATGGGGATATGTAGAAATCCTGCCTGCGCCTTCAAGGAAGAAGAGACCCCATCAGGGCCAAGGGGCAGCAAACCAAATTCGGCCGGGCTATAGGCCCATTAAAGAAGAAGTCAGAGAGGCCAAGGAAAAGATAAGAGCCGCGATAGTCGCCAGGGCCAGAGGAATTAACCTGGAAGAAGAACCTCACGCTCGACCCCACATCCGTCAAACCTTTGTGAGTGCCAGGGTAGTAAAGATTGATCTGAATGGGGAGACGTAGGTAACCCCACACAAGGCTTCTTCCGCCCACCCCACCAACCCTTACATCATCCCCCCAGACCTCAAGGTGGACTTAACCGCCCTCTCCTTATTTGAGGAGGAAGTCCCCCGGTCCACCCATCACTCTAGCACTAGCCACTTTGGCCCCATCCTACCCATAGAGGACAGGGTCTCAGAGGATCCCTCCGTAAACATGTTGAGGGAGGAACTGCAAGAGCCTATCGATGCTGCTTCCAACCAAAGAGGTAAAGGCCATGTCTCACAGGAAAGTAACTGGGCATCTTTGCCCCAACTCCTGGGAGCCGCCAAAGGACGTGAATACGGCACCGGCTCTCTAAAAAAAAAAAAAAAACCTGCAAAAAGTGAGGTTAGCCTCTGGGACACTCTACCCTGTATATATAGAAATTCGCCTCGCCAGGGGCTGACTTCCGAGAAAATACAAAAAACCATAAAAATAGAAAAAATACAAATTCAAAAAATATTATCTTTTAAAATTCCCAATAAAAATAAAAATGATATCGTGATACCCATCCCGCGTGAAGCCTACCCCTTTCCTGTAGAAATACAAGAAGAGGTAGGAGTCATGAGTCTGGACGAGGAAGGTCAAATCAATGAGCTCCCCAATGAGCTCCTCAAATAATTTGCCAATTTTGAGCATGGCCCGACCCCGATCGTCGAAGAGATGGAGGACGCCAATTTGGGCTCCAAAGAAGCCCCTAGAATCACCAAAATTGAAACATCGCTGCCCCCTGCGGAGAGAAAATGTATGATAGACTTCCTTCGATCATACCAAGACGTCTTAACATGGTCGTATGAAGACATGCCTGGTTTGGATATCGATCTGGTTGAGCATGAGTTGCCACTCTACCTTGATATTAAGCCGGTTAAACAGAAGCTGAGATGCCTCTGACCTGAATGGATGTTGAAGGTGAAGGATGAGGTCATTAAGCAGTATGACACAGGTTTCCTCATGGTATCTAGTACCTGCAATGGTTGGCCAATATCGTCCCCGTACTAAAGAAGTATGGGAAGGTTCGAATGTGCATTGATTTCTGAAATCTCAACAAGGCAAGCCCTAAGGATGACTTTCCGTTACCACACATTGATATCTTGGTCGATAACACTGCTAAGCACGGAATGCTCTCATTCATGGATGGATTCTCGGGCTATAATAAGATTAAGATGGCAGAGGCTGACCGAGAAATGACTGCATTCATCACTCCCTGGGGTACCTTCTGTTACAAGGTGATGCCATTTGGGCTCAAGAATGCTGGGGCAACCTACCAGAGAGCAATGACGGCACTGTTCCATGACATGATGCACCGAGAGATCGAAGTGTATGTTAACGACATGATTGCCAAGTCACCGGAAAGGGATGACCACCTAGTAAACCTTCAGAAGCTGTTCGAGAGGTTGAGAAAGTACAGGTTGTGGTTGAATCCCCAAAAGTGCACGTTCAATGCTATGTCAGGAAAACTGTTAGGCTTTATTGTCAGTAGGAGAGGGATTGAGGTCGATCCGACCAAGTTCAAGGCCATAACTGAAATTCCACCACTGTCTATAGAGAAGGAGGTCAGAGGCTTTTTAGGCAGAATCTAGTACATCAGCCAGTTCATTGCACAGTTAACTCTGATATACACACTGATCTTCAAGCTACTAAGAAAGGATTCACCAGTTGAGTGGAATGCTGACTGCCAAGCTGCATTTGACAAGATCAAGGGTTACCTCCAAAATCCTCCAGTATTGGTACCACCTGTACCTGATAGACACCTGATATTATACCTGTCCACGACAAAGTCTTCCAAGTGCTGTGTTTTAGGGTAGTATGATGAGACAGGAAGAGAGCAAGCCATCTACTACCTGAGCAAGAAGTTCACTGATTATGAGACGCGCTATTCCCATCTAGAGAAAACATGCTTAGCGCTTGTATTGGCTACTCAAAGACTTCGACACTACCTGTTATCCCAAGTCATTCTACTTCTAGCACGAATGGATCCGTTGAAGTACCTGTTCGAGAAACCTGCTCTCACTGGCTGAACTGCACGATGGCAACTACTCCTCTTCGAATTTGACATTACTTATGTCACCCAGAAGTTGATCAAGGGGCAAGCACTCGCTGATCATCTTGCTGAGAACCCTCTGCTGGACTATGAGCCTCTAAAGACTGAATTTCCTGATGAGGATATCCTGTTCATGACTGAAGAGGATACAGAGGAAACAAACGAGTCTTGGGTAATGCACTTTGATGGGGCATCGCATGTTGAAGGCCAAGGAGTTGGCGCCATTCCTTTCTCGCCAAGAGGATCGCATGTACCCATCTCAATCAAGTTAAACTTCCCATGCACCAACAATATGGCCGAGTATGAAGCCTGTACAGTGGGTTTACAGGCGGCTCTTGATCTAAATATAACTCACGTTAGGGTCTTTGGGGATTCATAGTTAATCATATGCCAGACCAACGGAGATTGGAAGACCAAGGATGAGAAGCTGATCCTATACCATGAACATCTTGAGGATCTGATAACCTGCTTTGAGGAAGTCACCTTCCCTTATGCGCTACGAACAAGAAATCAGTTTGCTAATGCCCTGGCTACCCTGGCCTCTATGGTTAAGATTCCATACGGGGTTGAGATGAAGCCGATCATGATAGAGTAGAGGGACGAACCGACATTATATAACCTGATCGAGGGATGTACCGAGTTAGATGATGAGCCACCCTGGTTCTCAGACATCAAGAATTTCCTCGAGACCCGAACTGTCCCGGAAGGAACATCGAAGGTAGACAGACGCACCATCCAGTGATTGGAAATGAACTACATCATCTGTGGCAATCTCCTGTACAGACGGCCTCACGACAATGTTCTGCTCCGATGCTTAACCGAGAGAGAAGCGGTTGAGATCATGAAGGAGATCCATGAAGGAGTCTGTACGGCACAAGTTAGTGGACACATGCTCGCTAAGAAAATCCTAAGGCAAGGATACTTTTGGACCACTTTAGAGACTGATTGCTATAAACACGTTCAGAAGTGCTACAAGTGCCAAGAACACTCCAGTCGAATACATGCTTCGATCATTGATTTACACAGCATGACCACTCCTTGGTCATTCGCCACCTGGGGTCTCGACATCATCGGCAAGATCAATCCTAAGGCTTCCAATGGACATCAGTTCATCCTCGTCGCAGCGGATTACTTCATGAATGGGTAAAGGTAGCCTCCTATACGAGCATTAAGGCCAGTCATGTCGAGAAGTTCATCAAGAACAACATCATTTGCATATTCGGCGTGCCCAAGGATATCATCACTCATAATGGCAGTAATTTCGCTAATAGGTGCATCCGGGCCTTGTGTGAGCAGTTCCAGATCAACCATCATCGATCATCCCCATATAGGCCTCAGATGAACGGAGCTGTAGAAGTGGCCAACAGAACTCTAATCCGCATTCTGGAGAAGATGGTAGTCACTTACAGAGATTGGAGTGAGCAGTTACCCTTTGCGCTTTGGGCCTATAGAACGTCTATCCGTACCGCTACAGGGGCAACACCATTCTCCCTTGTGTATGGAACCAAGGCCGTGCTACCCAGTGAGGTCGAAGTACTGTCACTTCATATCCTTTTGGAATCCCATCTGCCCAAAGCTGAGAAGGAAAGATCTTGTTTTGAGCAGCTAGATTTGATTGACGAGAAGAGACTCCTAGCTTTGTGTCACACCTAGGTCTATCAGAGGAGAATTGCACGTGCCTACAATAAGCGTGTTCACACTCGAGACTTGCAGATAAGTGACACGGTACTGAGGAGGATTTTCCCATCTCTCCACACCGATCCAAGAGGGAAGTTTAAGCCGAATTGGGAAGGACCCTACGTCATCCGAGAAGTGTTGCCGGGATACGCCGTTCGCCTCGCCACCTTGGACGGAGACCACTTTCCTGAGCCCATCAACGCTGGATACCTCCGGAGGTTCTACTCATAGTATTTGTGACAAGGTAAGTGTTGATAAAGATAGATGCGTGATAGCTTAAGGACCCCATAGAAGAGGCCATCATTTCAAAGACAAGTAGCCAAAAAAAAAAAAAATTTAATATATATTCCCTAAATACCTTTACCCTTTTGCTACACACATCGGGCCAATAATCATTTCTTTCATATACCCCTCCCAAAAAAAAAAAAAAAAATGAAGAGGAGAAAACAAAAATATGTGTTAATACCAACAAAAAAAAAGGAGAAAAGTGAGGAAAAATCCTAAAAAAAAAAAGAGAAAAAATCCAAACAAAAAAAAATATATATATATATATAGAAAAGCAAAACCCCAAAAGGGGGGATCAAGAATGAAAAAGAAACGACTGGGGCACGTACAGTAAAAAACCCCTGGAAAGGAAGAGGAATCACTGAATCTGGAATTCAGTCAAAGCTCAAATCCAAAATCCCAGAAAAACCTAGCCTGTTTGAGCTCCGACCATATTACAACTCGGAAGAAAGCCCTCTTTAAGGTCCATAAGCAGTCATAACATCTGTTGCATCAGCACAAGCTGAGTTAACGAACCACACAGAACTTCATCCAGCCGGCTATGATGGAATCGATGTCCATGTCATAGCTTTCTGGTTCTTGAAGAAAGTAAGAAATAAAAAGGAAAAAAAAATTAATTTGAGTTCAAAGCAAGCTGGACCTGGTGAAAATCCGCAAGGGCACCACGGGTAAAAACAACAAACTCACGCAGACCAGGTGAAAGCCTGAAAAGGCACCTGGGGTAAGAGAGCAAACCCATGGGCGTAGTGAAAAGCCGAAAGGGCGCTACAGGTAAAAACAAGGATGACAGGCATAGCCAAAACCAGCCTTGGGTGATGTGAGCAAAAATGTCAAGAAAAGAGATTAGGAGAGGATATGTTCTGGCCCACCTATTTTTAGTCTGGACCCCTTGAGCCTCTTCTCCCCTTTTATGGGCCGCTCATGTTAAAAATTGGATCGGATCCTGATCAAGTATGTCGTCTCTACCACGTCGTTTGACACATGACCAAAGATAAAGGCAGAAGACTAATCAATCTTGGGGAAGCTGACCTTTCCATGTTTAAAAGAAAAACCTGAGCCTCATGAGCAGGGTTCGACCATGATAAAAAAAGGACCCACCAGTTGGCCTCGTAAATACCGACATCACAAAAAGGAGGAGAAAAAAAGAAAATTTTAAAAAAGATAATAGATTCTCCTTTTCAATAAAGAGCTCCACACTGTGTAGGAGAAAATTTCAAAAAAGATAATAGATTCTCTTTTTCCATAAAGAGCCCCACATTGTGTAGGAGAAAATTTCAAAAAAGATAATAAATTTTTCTTTTCCATAAAGAGCCCCACACTGTGTAGGAGAAATTTTGAAAAATGATAATAGATTTTCCTTTTCCATAAAAGGTCTTACGTTGCGAGATGTATGGAAGAAAATTCGAACACCAAAAAAAAAAAAAAAAAAAAAAATATATATATATATATATATAATAGATTTCATTTCTTTCTTACAGCGTTACGTGTGAAGTGTCATGTCCCAAAAAGATAACAACATGACACACTTTCTATTTTTTGCCTTCTTTACAAGTATAAAAAAAAAAAAGAGAGAAAAAGAAAGAAAAAAAAGAAGAAGAAACAACCCAAAAAGAAAAGAGATCTCTGTTAAGGGGCATCAACCCCCACTCTGTGTATATGATCTATGATATTTGCAGGAACAAGTCAGGGGCAGGAACTACGCTTCAAAGCACTGATCTCTGCAAGGAGAGAGTTCTCACGGGCATTCCGATCAGACAACCACCTACCATGAAGACTCTTCTGCCGCCTCCGCAAAGCGTCAGCTGCACTGTGAGACTTAGTCAAAAGCCCAGTCAACCGAAGAACCTCACTCTTGTCCATAGCAGCTCTCACCTCCGCAATCTCAGCTTAGGCCCTTTCCTTCTCCAAAGCCTCAGTCAAAGCCAGCCTCTCTACATAAAAAGACTCAATCCTAGTCTGGAGTATCGTTCCTTGTATGGCTAGGGCCCCGTCTCTATCACATCTATCGAAACCAGGCTAGGGGCAGGTAAGTCCTCGGATGCCAGCCAAACCTTGTAATCAGAAGAGAGAACGCCCCCCTGAACTAAGCTACACATGTGCGCTGATTGGCGGGTCTCCCAGAGGGTTGCTATGCGGTCTAGGTCACTGAGAGAACCCTGAGAGAATATCAGAGAGCACAAGGGCGGCCTCACAGTGCACAACACATGTTGGGTATATCCGAATTGATGGAGCACCCTAGATGGGAAATAGTAGGTACTACCAGTCAACCCCAAAAGCGTGATACCCTCACAATCCCGAGAGCGGACAATCGAAAAGGTGTCGTCCATCCAGGGAAGTTGCCAGATCAACTCCACATCAGATAGCCACAGGCTCAGTTCCTCGATACTCCCATGGGGTAGTCTTGAGCATTGGGTCAGAAAGCCCCGAGCCACATCCCCTCTTACCAAGCAAAATGTCGGCACGGGCCCCATGATAGCCAAATGCTCTCCTAGCCAAATCTGAATGAGGAGTGGACTCCCGCTAACAATCTCGACCTGGCCCGAGGCTGAGGCATCCAAGCCCCAATACATCTCAGCCAGGACCAGGTGTACCAGTGAACAACCTCCCTCCAATTCGGTCAAGACGTCGCATAACACGAGGGAAAATGTCTCACCCCCAGTAAAGAAGAGAACTTCCGACAGCAAATAAAGGGCAAAGTCCTTGACATTGAAAGGATCTCGGATAGACAACTTTCGGAGACTCGAGTCACCAAAAAGTGCTCTCAGGAATTTCACCAAGCACCTGGTGGGCCCCCCGTCGAAGCCCTTCTCATACCCACCCTTTTTCAAATCGAGAACTGTGTGGACCGCCTTTCCATACCCCGGTTTGGGCACCACTTTGGCAAGTCCTCGATGCATCCTCAAGCCAGTAATAGAGGATAGCTCTTCCAAGGTTGGGGTGAGCTCCCTGGACCCAAATCTGAAGACATGGGCCCTATGGTCCCACGATGCCAAAGCCGTCTGCAGGAGATTGGGCAACAGAGGAATAACAAGGAATAACAAGGAAAGCTTTATAGTGTGCCATGCATCCTTAAAGAGAGTGGGCCAATAAAATCTACTTTGGAGCACCTTTGCAGCAGTCTTGTTGCCACTGAAATGGCCTCCACAAGGCTGTTCATGACACATGGTTAGTATGCTGTGAAAATTCTCATCAGGGACACATCTCCTCACCACTTGGTCTGTACAATGCTTAAACAGGTAAGGATCCTCCCACATGTAATGTCTGATCTGTGAAAAGAATAACTCCTTGTCCATTTTATCCCAATGTGGGAGAATCCTACCTACAGCCAAGTAGTTCACAATATTTACAAACCAAGGTGTAAAGGTGCTGATAGTAAAAAGTTGTTCATTAGGGAAGGAATCATTGATAGGCAACCTATCAAACTCCTTAGCTAGGATCCTGGATAAGTGGCCTGCAACTATATTTTTAACTCCTTTTTTGTCCTTAATCTCGAGATCAAACTCTTGTAATAGGAGGATCCATCTGATTAATCTTTGCTTAGCATCCTTTTTTGATAAAAGGTACTTTAGGGCTGAGTGGTCTGTGAACACCACTATCCTAGATCCCAAAACATAAGACCTGAATATCTTTAAAGCATAGATAATTGCCAACAATTCCTTCTCAGTTGTGGTGTAATTTAACTGAGCATCAATCATGATTTTGCTTGCATAATCAATCACACAAGGAGCCTTATCCTTCCTTTATCCTAATACTGCACCAATAGCAAAATCTGATGCATCACACATTAGTTCGAATGGCAAAGAAAAATCAGGTGCTTGAAGGATAGGTGCAGAGGTTAAACAACCTTTTAAAAGCTCAAAGGCATGGAGACATTCATCATCAAACTCAAAGGGGACCTCTTGGCACAACAAGTGACAAAGAGGTTTTATGATCTTGCTAAAATCCTTGATGAATCTCTTATAGAACCCAACATGCCCCAAGAAAGATCTAACTTGTTTCACAATTTTTGGTGGGGGTAAGTGTGCAATCAGATCAATTTTAGCCTTGTCTACCTCAATGCCTCTGTGGAAAACCACATGGACAAGGACAATGCCTTGATTTACCATAAAATGGCTCTTTTCCCAACTCAAAACTAAGTTGGTTTCCTCACATCTTTGCAATACAAGGCTGAGATGGTGTAGACATTGGCTAAAACTATTCCCAAAGATAGAGAAATCATCCATGAATATCTCTAAAAACTGATCAATCATATTAGAAAATATAGCATACATGCATCTTTGGAAGTTGCAGGGACATTGCACAGTCCAAATGGCACCCTTTTATAGGAAAACGTGCCAAATGGGCATGTGAAATTGTCTTTTCCTGGTCTTGTGGGTAAATAGGGATTTGATTATACCCTAAATATCCATCAAGAAAATAATAGAAAGTCTTGCCTGCCAACTGATCCAAAATTTGGTCAATGAAGGGCAAAGGGAAGTGGTCTTTTCTGGTTTTCAAATTGAGCTTTCGATAGTCTATACACACCCTCCAACCTGTGGTTTCCCTAGTTGGAACAAGCTCACCAGAATTAGTTTTAATCACAGTAATTCCAGATTTCTTAGGGACCACCTGAGTAGGTGCCACCCATTCGGAATCTGAAATTGGGTAGATGACTGCAACATCTAACAATTTGACCACTTCTTGCATGTGGGGGTTCAATTTTCTCTATATTTCTTTAGAGGATTTGAAACCCTCTTCCAGGTGGATTTTATGCATGCACATAGTAGGGCTGATGCCCCCATGGTCAGCAATAGTCCAACCTATTGCTCTCTCACGCTTCTTTAGAACACATAACAATATTTCCTCTTGCTCATCAGTGAGAGAGGAAGAAATGATCACTGGAAACTTCTTGTTTGCATCCAAAAAAATATATTTCAAGGTCTTAGACAGCTGTTTCAACTATACATTAGGTGGACATATGAGAGAAGGAAACAGAGGTTCCTTTGATGGTGGTGGAAGAGGCAACACAGCAGGTTTCTATGGTGGATACCTTGTTGCTGGCCCCATATCAGAATTTAAGGCTTTCACCTCTTGGACCATGGGTGTGGGGGCCTTCTCTTCCAAAATCTCACTCCACACTTTTTTAAAAACATCAAAAAAATCATCATCATGCAGCAGCTTGGGCAAAGTCTCTTCCAAAAGCTCATTAAAAACATCAAATAAAAGGCAATCCTCACTATCCAAGTGAGGCTGATTGGCTGCATCATACACATTCAATTTCACTTTCATGTTGCCAAAAAACACCTCCATTACTCATGATCTACACTGAATACAAGCATTGGCAGTGGTCAAGAAAGGCCTGCCCAAAATCATAGGAATAGAGGTGGTGCACTTGCTGTTGTGGAATTCCAATGTGCTGATTTATAGTGTGAACATCAGAGAAAACAGAGATGGGTTCAACACAGTTAGGAAATCCTAGACCTGCAAGATACAGGGTCCTTTGTAGCAAGTTTTAAAAGTAAGTAAGGGGAAGTCCACAGAGAGGTGGTTTGGAATTGGGTAAATCTCCAGATCTGTAAGAGATCTAGCACCCTAACTAATGTTGATCTAGCTAAAAGACAGGGGAGAGATTAGATTGGAGTTTCACTTAATCTAAACTACAATTAAAATGCAGATTGTCTTAGATCGAATCTGGAGCCTCAGATCTTGCAGATGGAGGGTTTAAAAACTCAGAAAATGGAGAAGAATAGCTTGGAGGTTGTTTTCACTGCAATCAGGTTGAGCTAAGCATATTACAGGGGTTCAGAAGCACACAAGTCCCTCAGCCGGCCACAAGCACAGTTGCAGGGTATAAATTCCACTCCAAATCACAAGATCCACCTAGCCTTAAGGCTATGATCTTTCCACTTTAATGGTCACAGACCATCCTATAGATTTTATCGAATCCATGGATTGCAGCAGATGAATCCAATTGATGCCTGAACTTAGATTTACCGTAAGCCTATGATCTGTCCACTTTAATGGTCACAGACCATCCTTGAGATCTCCTACAAAGCCAGAGCCTCAATTAGAACAATTAAAACCACTATAGATGCTGCAATTTCCAGTTCACATATGTAAGAAATTATAGGGATATCAGATCTAGGGAATTCAGATGATATCCAAGAGGTCTATCAGTTAAGTGGGTGAGCTGATCAAGCAACTCCTCTACACAAATCTGATCAAGCACCAAAAAGAATCAAAAGAGCTTCAGATCTAATTAAAACATTGAAAATAATATTTACATTGCAAACAAGGTCACTCTTACAATAAAATGCTCTCAGATCTGTAGTATGTGCAGCAATTAACCGCAGCAACACTCTTAACCTTACCCAATCACAGATCTAACTCAGTCCTTGCTGCTCCTAGGAAATTAGCCAACCATGGTTGGGCTAAAGGAAGGAAAATAGAATCTCGCTGCAAGCTCTGATCTCCAGGAAATTGTTTTGAAATTTGATCTTCCCCAATGGCAATTGAGGATTTCTATATATAGCTTTCCCTTTTGTTTTTCCCGCCAAAAATCCCTTCTAAAAGGTCGTCAGAGTTTGTTAGGGTTATGTTAGAGCACGTGGGTAGGTTAGGGCTTTCTAGGGCATCTTCTAGAACCTCGCATCGGTCACTAAAGTGCCTCGGATTGCGTCCAGTAGGTCATTGAATCACCACGTGTGCACAACTAAATTTCTGAAAAGTTTTGCACATGATTTTGACAGGTTCGAGGAGCTTTCGACAAGTTGAAAGGAATCTTCGACAGGTTGGAGAACCATTTTGATAGGTTCCTTTCTACATGCTATCCCTTCGATAGGATTGCTATTACTCCTATCGAAAGACTCAATCACCATTCGATAGGTTATGTTTCAGCACTTTCATCTCGATAGGTTCAAGCACCATTCGATAAGTTCCTTTGACGCTTCTGGTAGACCTTCAATAGGATGGTTTCTTCATTCCTTTCAGTTGCTCGATAGGTTCTTGGATCCTATCGAACTGTTCTATCCGCACGAATTCATCCTTCTTCTGCCTTCTGATCATATCAAATCCTTCTCAACTGCACAAATTCCTTCCTTTTAACCCTCAGCTCCTATCGAAGTCTTCAGACATCCTCTCGATATGATGTTTTGGACCTATCTTCACTTCCTTCCGCTTGTTCTGCTGCTGGGGTTACATGGTGGTGAGAGCTGGCTTCTTTGTGGGAATTCTTAAGTGGTTTTCTTCATTATTACCAACTTTCACTACTATCTACAAAATGCACTCAACAGAGGCTTATTAGTGTGCTCACAAGTCCGTCAATGGTCAGGTTAAAGGGTGAAAAGTGGCATTTTTCACCACTTAACACACCCCCAAACCTAACCTTTGCTAGTCCTTGAGCAAAGGAGAATTAAAAGGAAATAAAAATGCCACTTTTTTAGGGAGCACGGATGCATTTAGCATATGCACCAAGCCTTTTAAACCCCTAGGTGATCCCTAGTGGAGGAGTGAAGTCTCCTAAGGGTTTTCAGTGAAGGTACCCACAAACTTCTCCAATACACTTAGTTAATAATAGTGCAACCTGTTAAAGCAGAGTTTAAGAAAATCAAATTAAAATCACGTCATGCCCATTCATTAAATGAAATTCAACAGAAAAAACATCCATTTGAAAATATGGAAGTTTGCTGAAATCTCTCCATCATCACTCAGTTTGTGTCAAGGCATTTCTCCTGAATTTTTTTTTTTTTTTTTGCATAACTCACCATCAATTTGAGGATCCTACTTAGATACTTCCCCCATCAATTGGATTTCAGACCCAAGTCTCACCAGGGCTGTTCACTCATTAGTACAGAGAAGAGGGGTAAATCATATCTCTCAGCTCAAGAGCAATTACAACCCTCAAATAGGACTGCAAGCAGGAGCATAGGCATTGCTTGAATTTCTGACTTTTCCAGCTCTTTTCACCGTAGATTAAGCAGATTCTCATCTCCACATGACAGCTCAATCCACTTTCAGATCAGTAAAGTCTTTTTATTGGGTTGTAATGTGGCTTAGGGATGAGATTTGTGAAGTTACAAAAAGGGATAACAGAGTTCAAAATTGAGAAATCAGTAGAGGCAAGGAGGTGATTCATGACTTCACCTTCTTCAATTCAGAACCTCTTCGCTATCTTTTTGAATTTTTCAGACTTGAAGTGATCAGCTTCTTGTCTTTTTGTAGATTTTTAAGTGGAGTGACTTCTCTTCCTCATTCTTTCCTTTGCTTCTTCTTTTTATTTTTTTATTTTTTATATGTGTGTGGGTTGGAATGCCACAACATCACAAACTGTGTTTTCCTTTCTTTTGACCAAATTTGCCACCTTGCTCCTCTAACCTCATTTCTCCTTCCATTTCTTGATTTCTCATATTGGGGGTAGACTGAAATGGGCCAAAGGAGTTTTGGGTTCAAATTTTTTGGTTTCTATCAAAGAAAACTGGGATTTATTTTTTTTATGGCTCAAAAATGTGTGTATCAAGGGCAGTTCAAATTTGAGGAATTTTAGGCTGAAACTGTCCAAAGGATGGCCTTACTTCACATCTTTAATGTCCTGAGTGCTGTCAAGTTGTTTCAACTCAGATTTGCCTAACTTCTAGTGATCAAGATTAGGTTCAGTCAGTCCTTAAAGCAGAAAGAATTGCCATGACGCTCTTCAAAGAAATCTTTCAGGCCTAATTCTCACTGGGTATGGCCTTCCATCCAATTTTTATGGGGGGTATCTTCACAGTCTCTTCTCATTGCTGGTTTATTACACATCAAAAACTTTCTTAAAAAATTCTTGACATTTTCTTCATGAAAAATGTTAAAACTTCAGCTTATTTCAGTTGCAAATGGTTTTTAAAGTTTTCTTAACAATAAATATGAGGTGAATTCATTTTCTTTTCGATTATTCCTTTTTAACTTGCCTGCACTAAAATTAACTAGTTTATTCGCATACATGTCACACCCCCAAACCTTAACCAAACAGTGTCCTCACTGTTTTTTAACAGAATGGGTTTAGTGGTGCAGACATATAGAGAAAATAAACGGAACAAGAAATAAATAGAGAAGCAACAAATGAAATTAACAAAACATTTTATTACAAATAACTGAAGACAAATATGTGGACAAAATCTCCTTTGGGAAAAAAAACGTCCCCCCTGGCTCGGGGATATCCTCAGCCTGTGTCAGGTGGAAGAGGAACTGCAAGCCAGGAGGGGAAAGAAAAAGAAAAAGAGTGGGATCAGGGGGGGTGGGGTGGTGGATGAGGATGAGGATGACGGGGGGGAAACAGTCGGTGAGTCGGTCTTCTGCCTCTTCTTCTCCCTCTTTCGGTTTTTCTTTTTCTCCTTGGTGAGGATTCTCTGTACCTCGTCATATTCATCCCAGAGAAATTGAAGAGGATCAAGCTCGACCGGTGGTGGTGGTGGTGGCCAAACTGGGAAGAACTTGGTGGGCAAGTCTTAAGGTTTGTCGTCTCCCATGAGTGTGGGCTGGAAGAGTTGGGCCGGTTAGGGGGGAATGGATGTGTAAGGACTGGACGAAGCCAATACTTATGGTGCATGGGCGTTGGAATATGAAACGATGCAATAAAAGTGGCGCATTCTTCCAGGCTTGGGAAATGGAAATGAAGGGTGGGAATGCAGGGAGTGGTGGTCGCTGTGTGGGAAGTGGAGCGTGGACTACATGATGGGCTAAATTTAGGAGGGAAGATAAGTGAAAGAGGCATGCGCCATAAATGCTGAAGCATTGAGAGAGGTTTAGGAATGCAGGAAATGCACAGGATAGGACCACTTGATCGATACGGGTGTGAAAAAATGATTTCGATAGGATGATGAGAATGGTGGCGATAGGTCAAGGTGTCCTATCAAAGACTTAGTAGTCAAAGCTTACAAAAGGTAAAATTCGATAGGATCTCGACAGGTGGAACCTTCCATTCGATAGGTTAGAATTCAACGCGATTCGTCATTTCGATAGGTTCCGATAGGTACCCAGAACCTATCGAAAAGTTTCTGTTACCTTATTTAACCTATTGAGGGGTTGGTTTCACCTATCGTCAAAGCTCAGTGCCCCTCAAAAATGTCTAGAATCCTATCGAAATCATCAGCCATCTTATCGAAGGGTTCTAAAGGCCAATAGTTGGATATTTGAGTGTAGTGCTTAGTCTCAACACCCTGAAAATTTCCTACTAGGCCAACCGACACTTTATTGATACAAATAAATCACATATTTTACATATGATACAAGCAAAAATTAGCTATTAATCTAGAGGTTCTTGAAGATTAATGCTTTCCTCAGGCTCACAAATCTTGTCCACACACAGTTTGAGCCTCTGGCCATTAACCTTCATGACTCTACCATCTGTAGTGTCCCTGATTTCAACAGCTCCAGATGGGGAAACATGTACAACTATGAAGTGTCCATACCATCTGGACTGCAACTTTCCTGGAAAGAATTTTAATCTAGAATTGAACATCCACACCTTATCATTGGGTTTGAATTCTTTCTGTAGCAATTGTCTGTCGTGGAAGGCTTTGGTGTTCTTTTTGTAAGTCTAAGCATTGGCGTATGCTTCCAATCTGAGCTCCTCCAGCTCAGCTAACTGCAGTTTCCTGTGTATACCAGTAGAGTTGAAATCAGAATTTATTGCTTTAATAGCCCAATATGCTTTGTGTTCCAATTCAATAGGAAAATGACATGCCTTGCCATAAACTAGTCAGAATGGGGACATACCTATGGGGGTTTTATAGGCAGTCCTATAAGCCCATAAGGCATCTGTCAATTTCATGGACCAGTCCCTCCTATCACTTCTCACAGTCTTCTCTAAAATGTGTTTGATTTCCCTATTGGAAATCTCAACTTGTCCACTGGTTTGTGGGTGGTAGGGAGTGGCTACCCTGTGGGTCACAGAGTACTTTTCCAGCAACTTATCAAAAGGTTTATTACAAAAGTGGCTTCCCCTATCGCTAATGATGGTTTTAGGGATGCCAAACCTAGAGAAGATGTTGTCTTTGAGGAATTTAATGGCAACTTTGTGGTCATTTGTCCTTGTAGCTATGGCTTCTACCCATTTGGATACATAGTCCACAGCTACAAGGATGAAATTATATCCACAGGAGGGGGGAAATGGTCCCATAAAGTCAATACCCCAGACATCAAATAATTTGACCACAAGTATGGGCTGCAAAGGTATAGAATTCCTCTTAGTAATACGTCCCATCTGCTGGCATTGAGGACAAGCTTTAAAATGTTGCCGGGCATCTTTGAACAGAGTAGGCCAATAGAAACCACTCTGAAGCCCCTTCGCAGCAGTCTTGTTACCACTGAAGTGGCCCCCACAAGCTTGTTCATGACTCATGGTTAAAATGTGGTGGAACTCTATTTTCGGTACACATCTTCGAATTACTTGGTTTGAACAATGCTTAAAAAGACAAGGATCCTCCCATATATAGTGTTTGATCTGGGAGAAAAATAAGTTTCTATCATTCTTATTCCAATGTTGAGGGATCCTTTTCACAGCAAGGTAGCTCACGATATTAGCAAAACAGGGCATACTGATCTCCACAACAAACAACTGCTCATCTGAAAAAGAATCATTGATTGGTAGGCACTCTGTTTCTATAACTTGGATCCTGGACAGATGATCAACAACCACATTTTCCACTCCCTTCTTGTCTTTAATCTCCAAATGGAATTCCTGCAAAAGGAGAATCCATCTGATCAATCTTGCTTTGGCGTCCTTCTTAGACAAGAGGTATTTCAAGGCTGAGTGGTCAGTGAACACAGTGATTTTGGAGCCCAACACATAAGATCTGAATTTTTCTAAAGCAAAGATAATGGTTAACAACTCCTTCTCAGTCATGGTGTAATTCAATTAAGCATCAACTATTGATTTACTAGCATATGCCACCACACATGGTGCCTTGTCTCTTCTTTGTCCCAAAACTGCCCCCATAGCAAAGTCTGATGCATCACACATCAGCTCAAATGGAAAAGAGAAATCAGGGGCTTGTAGAATAGGAGCTGTAGTCAAGCAAGTTTTTAGCTGCTCAAATGCAGCCAGGCAGTCATCATTGAACTCAAAGGGTACCTCTTGGCACAATAGGTGGAATAGAGGTTTGGTGATTTTGCTGAAGTCCTTAATGAATCGCCCATAAAACCCAGCATGGCCGAGAAAAGACCTGACTTGTTTGACAGTTTTGGGAGGGGGCAGATGGGAAATTAAGTCAATCTTAGCCTAATCAACCTCTATTCCCTTATGGGAGACCACATGTCCAAGGACAGTGCCTTGAGTCACAATAAAATGACTCTTTTCCCAACTTAGGACCAGGTTGGTTTTCTCACACCTCTGCAGCACAGAACTGAGATGGTGCAGGCATTGGCTAAAATCATCTCCATAAATGGAGAAATCATCCATGAAGATATCCAAAAACTTGTCAATCATGTCAGAAAAAATGGTATACATGCATCTTTGGAAAGTGGCAAGTGCATTGCACAACCCAAATGGCATCCTCCAGTATGCAAAGGTCTCGAATGGGCAAGTGAATGTGGTTTTTTCCTAGTCTTGGGGATAGACAGGGATTTAATTGTACCCTGAATATCCATCAAGGAAACAGTAATATGCCTTGCCTGCCAGCTTGTCCAAAATTTGGTCTATGAAGGGCAATGGGAAGTCCTTACTGGTTTTTTCATTGAGCTTTCTGTAATCGATGCATACTCTCCAACCAGTGGTCTGTCTTGGGCACTACCTGGGTAGGTGCCACCCATTGGGAATCCGAGATAGGGTATATGATGCCAGCATCAAGGAGTTTGACTACCTCCTTCATCACAACTTCCTGCATGTGAGGGTTGAGTTTCCTCTGCGTCTCTCGAGAAGGTTTGGCACCTTCCTCAAGATGAATCTTATGCATGCACACAATAGGATTAATCCCCCTAACTCTGCAATGGTCCATCCTATTGCCCTTCAATGCCTTTTTAGCATACCAAGTAGTTCTCTTTCCCTCTCAATGGTGAGGGAAGATGAGATTATCACAGGTAATTTATTGTTGTCTCCTAAAAAGGCATATTCCAAAGCTTTCGAGAGTTGCTTTAACTCCACCTCTGGGGGGCTGATGAGGGAGGGCAATAGGGGTGTCTTGGAGGGGGGTGGAAGAGGCAGTAGAGCAGGCTTCCATGGATGGAGCTTTGCTGGTTCTGCTCTGGAAGAGACAAGTTGTACGTGGTCAATTTTAGAGGTGAGAGTCTTTTCTACCTCTGGTTCCTTCCATACTTCAGTTAGCTCATTAGACCATTCCTTACCATGCAACAACATTTTCACATTTTCTTGCACAACCTCATCTATTATATCTAGAGAAAAATAATCCTCATTAGGATGAGGTTGATTGGCTGCGTTGTAGACATTCAACTTGACCTTCATATTTCCAAATGACACTTCCATTATTCTAGACTTGCATTGAATACAAGCATTAGCTGTGGCCAAAAAGGGTCTGCCTAGGATCACAGGTATGGAGGTGGCATTCCTACCTGGTTCCATATCCATCACCAAAAAGTCAGCAGGATAAAAGAATTTGTTAACTCCTACCAAGACATCCTCGATTATCCCCACAGGTATCCTTTCAGATCTGTCAGCCAGCTGTAGAACAACATGTGTGGGCTTTAATTTGCCTAAGCCCTGATTCTCATAAACTGAATATGGAAGCAAATTTATACTGGCTCCCAGATCTAATAGGGCTTTGTCAATGGTATGATCCCCAATGAAGCAGGGGATGGTGGGGAGTCCAGGGTCTTGAAGTTTGGGGGGAGTTACAATGGACAGGACATGCTTAACTTTTTCTGCTGAAAAGACTTTCTTGGATAGGTGTATCCTAGACTATCTTTTATGGGTGCATAGGTCTTTTAAGAATTTGGGATAGGCTGGGACTTGTTTAATGGCATCAAGTAAAGGCAGATTGATCTTTACTTGTTTAAAAGTCTCCATCATTTCCTCAATTTTACCTTACTCTTTGTCAAAAGGGGAAGGTGCCTGTAGTGCCTTAGGAAATGGCAAGTGTGGGGGTGCTCCCTCACTTGCAGCCTTAGCCAATGGGATCTCTTTCTTTTTTAGTCTTTTCTTTTCTTGAAGATCCTCATTATCCTCTTTATTCACAGCTGATTGTTCCTGCAAGTTCACCATTGGTGGTCTTCGTTGTGTTTGAGGAGAAATCCCTCCATTCTCTTCCTCCAAGCTTCTCACAGGCTCACAGCCCACTTGATTGTCCACTAGCCTACCACTCCTCAAAGTTGTCACAGGTTTGGCTTCCTCATAGGTGGAGGAAACTTCACCTACTACAAAGTGTCTTCATGGATTATCCTGTGGTTGGCTAGGTAACCGTCCTCCTTCTCTCTTAGTCAGAGCATCAGACAGTTGACCAAGTTAGTCCTCTATCTTTTCGATGCTCTGGTTGTGAGAGTGCACAGTTTGGGTTAAGGTGTTCAACTTCTGCAGTGAAGATAGAACTTGTTCCTCAAAAGATGGTGTTCTCATAAGTGGAGGAGGTTTGCTTGCTGCACAGGAGGAGCTACAGGTTGGGCCATGGGTTGCTGATATTGAGGTCTTGGGGCATAACCTTCTCGATAGGGCTAAGCATTTCTATAGGGCATGGGTTGTTGGGGCTGCTGCTGCTGCTGGCTGGGGTATCCATCTTGTCTCCACCTCAGATTGGGGTGGTTCATTCATTGATACCCAACAACAGGCTTCTGTCCATAAGACTGAGCTGCAGTCACATGCTCTGTTATAAAATCAGGAAATTAGTCAGCAGATGAGTATTCTTCCAAGGGATGAGTAGGGGACTGACATATGGCACATGCCTCCTCCACTCTAGCAGCCACAGGTGACTGCATTGCTCCCATCAGCCTATCAAATTTCAGAGTTAAGCTGTCCACTTTCCTTTCCAACTCACTTGGGACACTCACTCCATATATCTTTCCTCTTGAGGTGTTCTCTTTCATCAATTTAGGAGGCTCTAGATCTCTTGCTAAGGTTTCCCTCAGCATAGAGTTCTCACTGATGATGTCAAAGAGCTCCCATGCCTCCTCAACAGTTTTATGGAGATAGGTGCCACCACAAGAGGCATCTATCATATCTCTGCTTTTAGCATCAATTCCTTGGTAAAAGCTTTGAACCAATTGCCATTCAAGGATTTTATGGTGGGGGCATTTCTTGAGGAGTTCCTTAAATCTCTCTCAGGATTGATGAAAATCTTCAGTTGGATCTTGGGTAAAAGAGATGATACCCTTCCTCAACTGACTAGTCTTTGACATAGGAAAGAATTTGCCCAAAAACTGACATTGGAGATCACTCCAGGACTGAATACTGTTAGGTGGAAGCATGGACAACCAAGTCCTGGCTTTGTCCTTTAATGAAAAAGGAAAGAGCCTCATCCTAGTTGCCTCCTCCCCCAAACCTGTGATGTTGAAGGTAGTGCGCAGTCCTAAGAATTCATCTATATGCTTATTAGGGTCCTCCTTGGTTAGACCATGAAATGAGGGTAACATCTGAATGATGGAAGATTTGATTTCATAGTTTCCTTGAGCAGCAGGGAACTGAATGCAGAAGGGGGAATTGTAGATCCCTGGTGCATTAAATTCCTTGAGAGTTCGAGGCTGCTGCTGCTCACCCATTTCAACAGATTCAATTTCAACAACTGTGGATGTAGTTGGTCTTGATCTGAGAAGTCTTTCAACCTCTGGATTTAGTGGAATAATCTAAGGTTGAAGAGTTTTCCTACCAAACATACAACACCCACAAACAGAATGGAGAATAAATCCTCGCACAACAGAAAGAAGCAACAGAACTGACTAATTAATCTAAAAAATATTAGCAGATCTGAAAAATAAATAGGGGAAAAAGGGATGCAAACTATAGAGCAGCCTTCAGCACGACTCTCCTCTCACTCTGTACTCAGATCTGATGGAATGCACACAAAAAATACTGAAAAACAGTAAAACTTACAAATGCAATTAGTAAAATCAAACACAGTTACAGATTTATAAAATAAAACTAGATCTACCAACTTCACAAACACCTCCCCGGCAGCGGCGCCAAAAACTTGTTGCGGAATTTCGGTGTGTTGATTTATAGTGTGAACATCAGAGAAAATAGAGATGGGTTCAGCACAGTTAGGAAATCCTAGACCTGCAAGATATAGGGTCCTTTGTAGCAAGTTTTAATAGTAAGTAAGGGGAAGTCCACTGAGAGGTGGTTTGGAATTGGGTAAATCTCCAGATCTGTAAGAGATCTGGCACCCTAACTAATGTTGATCTAGCTAAAAGACAGGGGAGAGATTAGATTGGAGTTTCACTTAATCTAAACTACAATTAAAATGCAGATTGTCTTAGATCGAATCTGGAGTCTCAGATCTTGCAGATGGAGGGTTTAAAATCTCAAAAAATGGAGAAGAACAGCTTAGAGGTTGTTTTCACTGCAATCAGGTTGAGCTAAGCATATTACCGGTTCAAAAGCACACAAGTCCCTCAGCTGGCCACAAGCACAGCTGCAGGGTATAAATTCCACTCCAAATCAAAGGATCCACCTGGCCTTAAGGCTATGATCTGTCCACTTTAATGGTCACAGACCATCCTATAGACTTTATCGAATCCATGGATTACAGCAGATGAAATCAATTGAGGCTTGAACTTAGATTTACTTTAAGCCTATGATCTGTCCACTTTAATGGTCATAGACCATCCTATAGATCTCCTACAAAGCCAAAGCCTCAATTAGAACAATTAAAACTACTACAGATGCTGCAATTTCTAGATCACAGACGCAAGAAATTACAGGGATATTTGATCCAGGGAATTCAGATGATATCCAAGAGGTCTACCAGTTAAGTGGGTGAGCTGATCAAGCAACTCCTCTATACAAATCCGATCGAGCACCAAAAGGAATCAAAAGAGCTTTAGATCTAATTAAAATATTGAAAACAACATTTACATTGCAAACAAGGTCACTCTCACAATGGAATGCTCTCAGATCTGTAGTCTGTGTAGCAATTAACCCCAGCAACACTCTTAACCTTACCTAATCACAGATCTAACTCAGTCCTTGCTGCTCCTAGGGAATTAGCCAACCATGGTTGGGCTAAAGGAAGGAAAATAGAATCTCGCTGCAAGCTCTGATCTCCAGGAAATTGTTTAGAAATTTGATCTTCCCCAATGGCAATTGGGGATCTCTATATATAGCTTTTCCTCTTATTTTTTGCACCAAAAATCCCTTCTAGAAGGTCGTCAGAGTTTGTTAGGGTTTTGTTAGAGCACATGGGTCAGTTAGGGCTTTCTAGGGCATCTTCTAAAACCTCGCGTGGGTCACCAAAGTGCATCGAGTTGCGTGCAGCAAGTCATTGAATCCCCACGTGTGCACAACTGAAAATTTGAGAAGTTCTACACACGATTTCGATAGGTTCAAGGAGCTTTCGACAGGTTGAAAGGACTCTTCGACAGGTTGGAGAACCATTTCTATAGGTTCCTTTCTGCATGCTATCTCTTCGATAGGATTTCTCTTACTCCTATCGAAAGACTCAATCACCATTCGATAGGTTCTGTTCCAACACTTTCATCTCGATAGGTTGAAGCACCATTCAATAGGTTCCTTTGACGCTTCAGGTAGGCTTTCGATAGGATGGTTTCTTCATCCCTTTCAGCTGCTCGATAGGTTCTTAGATCCTATCGAACTGTTCTATCCGCACGAATTCATCCTTCTTCTGCCTTCTGATCCTATCGAATCCTTCTCAACTGCACGAATTCCTTCCTTTTAACCCTCAGCTCCTATTGAAGTCTTCAGGCATCCTCTCGATAGGATGTTTTGGACCTATCTTCACTTCCTTACCCTTGTTCTGTTGCTGTGGTTACATGGTGCTGAGAGCTGGCTTCTTTGTGGGCATTCTTAAGTGGTTTTCTACATTATTACCAACTTTCACTGCTATCTATAAAATGCACTCAACAGAGGCTTATTAGTGTGCTCACAGGTCCATCAATGGTCGGGTTAAAGGGTGAAAGGTGGCATTTTTCACCACTTAACACTTGCTTGGCTCCTTGTCAAGCTCTAAAAAATCAGCTGGATAGAAAAACTTATCAACCCCAACTAATACATCCTCTATCATTCCCATAGGCCTACTTTCAAATCTGTCAGCTAGTTGTAGCACCACATGTGTGGGCTTCAATTCTCCCAAGCCTAACCTCGCATAAACTGAATATGGAAGTAGGTTTACACTAGCTCCCAGATCTAATAAAGCATTCTCAATGGTATGATCCCCAATGATGCAAGGGATTGTGGGAACTCCAAGGTCTTGATGCTTGGTTAGGGTTACAATGGCTAACACTTGGTTGCTTTTTTCAGCACAAAAGACCTTCTTGGATAGATATATCCTCCATTGTCTTTTGTGGGTGCATAATTCTTTTAAAAATTTTGCATAGGCTGGAACTTGCTTGATAGCATGAAGTAAAGGCAAGTTGATCTTTACTTTTTTGAATGTTTCTATCATCTCCACCACTTTAGCATTTCCCTTATCAAAAGGAGAAGGTGCTTTCAATGCATTGGGAAATGGCAAATGGGGGACTGATCTCCCATTTGTTGCCTTAGCAAGCTCATCAGATTTTTCTTTATTTTTATTTTCAGTTTTTTCTTAGGGTACATCAACACCCCCCTTATTTTTTATATTATGCTCCGACTGCATATCATCATGGGTTAGTCCTTCAGTTCCTGCACTTTTCTCATCAGCCTTAACACCAACTTGGTTATCAACCAGCCTTCCACTCCTCAAGGTGGTGACAGATTTTTCTTCTTCATGGGAAGAAGTCTCACCCACCATGTACTGCCTCTTTGGATTGTTCATGGGTTGATGAGGCAATCTTCCCTCCTCTCTCTTAGTCAAAGTATTAGATAGCTGACCAAGGTGGTCCTCTATCTTCTTAATACTTTGGCTATGGGAGTTGACAGTTTGTGACAAAGGGCCTAAATTCTATAGTGAAGCCAGAACTTACTCTTCAAATGTGAGGGATCTAGAGGGTGTTGGGGCTGGTGCACTTTGATGCACAGGTTGAGCCATTGGCTGAGCCATAGGCTGTTGATAATGGGACCTTGGAACGTAGTTCTGTTAGTAGGGCTGGGCATTCTTATAAGGCATCAGATGCTGTTGTGACAACTGCTGGTGCTAGTTTGGGAAGGTATCTTGTCTCCACCTCAAGTTGGGGTGGTTTCTCCATTAATAACCAGCAGTAGGTTGTTGTTCATAGGACTGAGCAGTGTTGGTCATTTCTTCGAAACTCTTGCTGCTATTTTATTAAGAATAGTGGAGAGAATAAATCAAGAGTGGGAAATTGGAGATGGGTCATCACAGTAAATCTAAAATAAACATAGTCCTGCAAGATACAGGGTCCATTGTAGCAAGTTTTGATAAGTAAGAGTTTGTCCCACAGAGAAATTAATCTAGAACCCAAAATAGGCTATAATAGTAGGCCTCCAGATCAGGCTACAGATCTGACAATCCTAAAGAAAGGGAGTTGGGTGTCACGACTATACTAAATTAATCTTAAAAACAGAGAAATAAACTGTAGCCCTATCCTAAAGAAAGGGTTAAAAGGAAGATGGTGGCAGTTTGTGCCAAAATAAAATACAAAAATTATGAGAAGTAATCAAGTTAAGCTAGAGTTAAAGCAGTAATGTACCTCAAATTTAGTCTGTCTCTGCAGTGTTCCTTGCTACGACACTATTAAAAGCCTCAGCAAGGTAAAAATATTCGGTTTAACCCATGCCATTTGGGGCACTCTTAGGGCTATACTCTGTCCACTTGAATGGTCACATGGTATCTAATAGAGTCTGTCAAATCCCATTGGTTAAATCATATATTGCCAATCTAACCCAGGGGAGTGGACTGATCATTCCCCCAGCCACTGAGCCAAATCAAGCCATGAATACTATTGCAGCACTATGTAATGTCAGTGCTACAAGCTCCCCAGATCTGCACACAGACCTGGCTGACATCCATAGGTATTCCAACCCATAAGATCCTAAGTTCTTTGCTAAGACCAACTGCTCACTAGTGCCCATAAAAAAGACCATGCAACAGGTTGAACAAGGCTTTAGATTCAGCTGGTCATTGCTACAAGCGACTTGCAATGACTCAGCCTCAAGCTATAATTACTACAAAGAGATCAGATCTAACATTTGATGTCGGTTAGGTAAAACAGAGGGGAGCCAGTTCCTGTACAAACCTCCTCACAAGGCTCTAGAAGCTCATGTGCAGGGGAGAAGAATCCTTCTCAAACATGTGAATGGACACAACCTTAGGGCTATACTTTGTCCACTTGAATGGTCATAGGGTATCCCATTGGTCTGTCCATACCACAGAGGTCTGAGAAAGAATATGAAAACTGCAACAACCACCATGGTTCACAGGCCTCCGAGCTCCCTGGATCTCGCTACAGATCCAGCATTGCTTTCCATGGGGCTATCAAACCAAGAAAAATTAGATGGTAAGCAATAGATCTACTAGCAACTGAATGGGCTAGTCCCAATTACATGGATCCTAAAGACATCTAAAGAAACCATAAGATCTTTCGATTCAATTAAGCATTAAAATGGCAATCCATTGGTGAACACAAAACCTACAATGAATTATCTTCAGGCTGCAGCTTGTACACAACTACTCATCCGAATCCCATTGTATACCAAAAACCTATTACAAACTGAAATAAAACTAACCTAGCTGCTTATAAGGGGGTTAGCTATCAAGTGTTGGGCTAAGAGAGAAGAAAAATAAGAAAAAGAGGTGATCAAACCCTAACCCTAGCCTGGTGGAGTTCTCCGCCGATAGAGGAAGGAGGAAAGATGAAAATAATAAACTCTAAGTATGGCTTATATACTCTATCAAAATGGCCTTGGCTCTAAAGAGATTAACCCTAATTTATCCTGCAGATGTAGCACTATTACAACCCTCGAATGCCTCAAGATGTGTGCCTCAAAATCTGCACCTCGAGAAGTGTGCCCTAGCCTTGGGAAATTCTCAAAAGGTCCTTCTAGTTAAAATTGAGAAGTGGAGAGCCCATGCTTCGCAGGGCTGGTATATGCTTTTAGCTCATTCACGTAGTTACTTTGCCTTCACGGAGTTGCCCTTGGCTTGTGGGAAGTGCTTACTCACGCATTAGCTCTTCCTTTGATCGCGCAGTTCGTTGGCGCTGTAATGCTATCGCATAGATGATTTGGAGCTCCAGGATTTCTCAGTCAGTTGAACATCAGAAGCTCTCTCTCGCTAAGTACTCGCATAGTTATTTTCCTGTGCTCGTGCAGTCAATGGTAAGGCTTCAGAGTGTGCGAGACTTGTGTGAAGAGAATTCTGGGCATCTCTCTCTTCTAGGGCTACGCGAGAACTCCGCGAGGTGACATTTTGTTCAGTGTACATATGGACTCGCTATGTTCTTCGAGTGACTGCTTTGAGGATTGATCTCTGGGAGAGCTTTGCGACCACAGATTCTGGGGACTTTAACCTGCGAGATCTTCGCGAGGTCATTTTAGTTGTCCTTCTAATTGCACGGCATATCTACGCGAGGGCCTCTTCCACTGCATCTTTAGCTACGCGAGGAAGCACCTCAACTCTGCGAGGTCTATCTTTTACTACTCTGGTGCATTACACTTGTTGCTGTCACAGTCTCCTCCCTTCTCAGCTAACTTCATTCATCTGCTAGACTTTGGTGAATGGTGATCAACAACAATGAGTCATCATGGTGATTACTACCAAGGTATTCCATTAGGCTTTGTCTCATCTGTCACCTTCGAGTGTATTCTCTCTCTTTTGGGCCAAAAAGTAAGGAGTTTGTATTAAGCTGCATATTTTATTGCTAACTATAAAACACACTTAACAAATGGTTATTAGTCTACTTCAAGGTCCAGCAAAGGCTAGGTTAAGAGGTGAAAAGTGGTACTTTTCAGTGAAGAACAAGCAACATTTACATGTTCCATCACAAAGTCTAAAAATTGGGCAGTAGAGGGACATTCCTCAAGGGAGTGAGTGGGGGTTGGCAGATCACACATGCCTCCACCACTTGGGCAGCCAATAGAGACTGCATTGCTCCCATGAGCTTATCAAATTTTTGAGTCAAGTTGTCTACTTTCCTTTCCAAATCATTGTATTCACTCACCTCATACATTTTTCCTCTTATAGTGGTCTCTCTTACCAATCTAGCAGGGGTCTCAAGGTCTCTTAACAATGTCTCCCTTTGCGTGGAGTTTTCACTAATGATATCAAACAATTCCCAAGCCCCATCAGCTAACTTGTGGAGGTATGTACCACCACACGAGGCATCAACCATATCCCTACTCTTAGGATCAATTTCTTGATAGAAACTTTAGACATGTTGCCATTTTGGAATTTGGTGATGGGGACATTGCTTCAACAGTTCTTTAAACCTCTCCCATGCTTGGTGAAAGTCTTCAGTTGGGGCTTGAGCAAATGAAATAATGCTCTTCCTCAGCTGACTTGTTTTGGATATGAGAAAAAACTTGGCTAAAAACTGACATTGAAGGTTATTCCAAGACTGAACATTGTTGGTTGGGAGAATTGACAGCCAAGTCCTGGCTCTATCCTTTAGTGAAAAAGGAAAGAGTCTCAACCCGGTTGTTTCCTCCCCCTAACCTGCAATATTGAAGGTAGTGCACAGTCCTAGAAATTTATCAATGTGCTTATATGGATCTTCTTTACTCAGGCCATGGTATGAGGGTAGCAACTGTTTGATCGAGGATTTGATCTCATAGTTCCCTTGGACAACAGGGAATTGAATGCAGAAGGGAGAATTGTAAACCCTTGGGGCATTGAATTCCTTTAATGTCCTTGGTTGCTCACCCATTGCAGAACTATCACAATCAACTACAGGTGTGTGTATGGGATGCTTAGGTCTACGTAGTCTCTCAACTTTAAGATCTAAGGGATCAATCTCAGGATAAAGAGATCTCCTACCAAACATACATACAACGGAAACACAATACAACACAAACAAAATACAGCACAGATTCACTAAAACAAATTTAAAAACACACAACTAATGCTACAGATATAAAAAAAACTACAGATCTAGAAATATAAACAGAGTTAGAAAATGCAAACTTAAGCAAAGCTTGCTCCTCCAATTAGCACAATACTCCTTTCAACACAACAAATCCAGATCTATAATCACAAAATTAAACTACCGAAAACTACAACAGTAATTAGTCAAACACAAGATAGGCAATAAAAAATCTAAGTCCAAAATGGGAAAAACTTAGATCTACCACTCTTAAAAACACAAATCCCTGGCAACGGTGCTAAAAACTTATTTTGCTGCTCACCTTGCAATTATTAAATGGCTAAAACAGCCGATTAATTGTACAAATTACATAGATGAGGGATCAAGGTAAGCAGCTAGTCCTGCAAGAACCAGGGTTGTTGCAGCAATTTTTAATAGGTAAGTAAGGGTTTGTCCAAAGGGAAATGTGATTTATACTATGGTAAATCTCTAAATCTATAGCAGATCTGGCACTCTATCCTAATTTAAACTAAAATTAATATAGGAAAGAGGAGAGGTCTTTAAGGTTTATCACTTACTAAAAACTACAAATATCAAATGCAAATGATCTAGATTTGATCAAACGCAAAGTTAAAGGAATATGGAGAAAAGATTAAAATCAAGAGATGGAGAATAATAACAGCTAGGGATTTTGGTCTTTACTGAAAATTGGTTGGTTGAAAAGTAGTGTAGGGAACTGGTTTGCAGTAATACTTCATCTAGCTACAAGCTCAGATGTAAGGTATAAGGATCCATTATCAACCAGAGAATTGAAGCAATCCTAAGGCTATGATCTGTCCACTCGAATGGTCACAAATCATCCTAGAGATTGTTCCAATTCAGGGATCTTAATTGGAACATCTAAACCATTGCAAATGCTATGGATGCAAGGCTACAAGCTCAGGAATCCACAGGGATATTAGATCTAGGGAAATCAGATGACAATCAAAAGATCTATGAATCTAAATTAGCTTTACATTCAATAACTACTGATTCAATACAACTTACAGTCAATTGTTCTCAGATCTACAATCTATGCAACACCTAATTCTCCTACAAAGCTTTGAACCTCTCAATTTACAGCTCTCGACCTCACCCTAACTACCAAAGAGGGTTAGCCAACAATAATTGGCTTAGTGGAAAATGAGGGAAGAAGGAAGAGAGAGAGGGAATTTCTAAAGGGAAGATGGAGATTGGATTTGGCTCTGGTTCTCCCCATTCTGGATGATAGCTCTGTAAATTCTACAAGCTTTTATACTCTTCCCTTTATCTTTAGATCCATTTCAACCAATCAGAGCTCAAGAGAATAATTTTGTTATTCCCAGCTATTGATGTGGCTAATTTCTCTTCTAGAAGCTCTTTCGCCATTAGTCCAAAAACTGGTAAATACACGTGACGTAGTTAGGGTTCCCATTCCTGCTTAGTTGCATACCAAAAATTACCCCAGGGGTCACTGACGTGCTTTGGAATGTGTGCATAAGACATAGGCACGTGGCAGCTGCTGTGAAAGGACCTGAGAAGTTCCTAATTTGAGTGTCGAGAGGTTTTGAGAACCTCTCGACAGGATGAAATGACTTTCGACAGGTTGAAATGACTAGTCGATAGGATTGGAGACTTCTCGACAAGTTCATGAGTCTTCCCAGCATTCACTTTGATAGGATGGAGTAGTTCTCAATAGGTTTGGAGCTTTGTCGATAGGATTGGAGTACATCTCGATAGGTTCATGTGAACTGGTTGACGGGATTGGAGTAGATCTTCACCTTCTATCCAGTTCTTCATTCATCCTCTCGACAGGTTATAGTCAACCTGTCGACTTGTTATACTGTCTTTAGTTGAGTGCTCGATAGGTTGGCTCAATCCTCATGAGAATGAGCATAACTGCAAGCAAGTTGTCGACAGGTTGCCTTGCGTTGTTCGACAAGTTCAGTTGAACCTCACGATAAGTATCTAGAACCTCTCGACTTCTTCTGCACCTCTAGGTATCCTCTCGACAGGATCCCCAATTGTACCTCCAACCTCTTGATAGGTATTGGAACCTCGCATCATCTTCATGTTTCCAACTCCATTCCTCTTGACAGGTTGGCTTTTGCTTATAGAACCTCTCAACAAGTACTGGGAAGCTCTCTATAGGATCTTCTGTTGTGCCTCCAACCTCTCAACAACTTTATTCTAAGCATCCAAACCTGCTGACTTGTTAGTTTATCCTCTCAACAGGTTGTGTCCTTCGTTTCCACAGCTGGCATACAATCTTGTGTTGTTGTTCTTCATTTGTCTAACACTCAGCAGCCTCTTGGTGGGTTTAATCTTCATTCCTTATAACTGCTCTTAGTTTCAAGCATACCCAGTTGGGCTCAAGACATTCTCATGAACTTCTAGGGCTCTGTGGGCTGCTTGACTGGCTTTAGGCTGTTTGAGCACATGTTGAGATGTATGAGCAGCTTCTTTGGCCATTTTAGGTGGATGCTTGTACTAAAACTGCAATTTGTTGCTTATATACAAAATACACTCAAAACATATTATTAGTCAGCTCAAAGGTCCATCAAAGGTAAGGTTAGGAGGTGAAAAATGGTATTTTTCACTGCTTAACAATAGGCTTCCTGTCAATGACTCATTTCCTAATGAACAACTATTTACTGTCAGCATGACCGCCCCTTGATTTGCAAACATAGTAAATTACTTGGCAGTGGGTAGGATTTTCTCACATTGGAACAAAATGGAGGAGTTGTTCTTCTCTTAGATCAGATATTATATGTGGGAGGATACATACCTTTTCAAGCACTCTGCAGACCAAGTTGTGAGGAGGTGTGTACCAGAGAATGAATTTCACAGCATACTAACCATGTGTCTTTAACAGGCTTGTGGAGGCCATTTTAGTGGAAACAAGACTGCTTCAAAGATACTTCAAAGTGGATTTTATTGGCCCAATATCTTCAAAGATGTATGGCAGCATTGCAAAGCTTGTGAAAGATGCCAGAAAATGAGAAGTATTTTCAAATGAAATTTCATGCCTTTACAG
Organism: Chloranthus sessilifolius; assembly: GCA_021018995.1. Lineage (NCBI taxonomy): Eukaryota > Viridiplantae > Streptophyta > Magnoliopsida > Chloranthales > Chloranthaceae > Chloranthus > Chloranthus sessilifolius. The sequence continues at coordinate 65,386,856 of CM037586.1, forward strand.
CCCATACTTGTTGTTGAATTATTTGACATTTGAGGGATTGACTTCATGGGTCCTTTCCCTCTTTCTTATGGATACAATTTTATTCTTGTGGATATAGACTATGTGTCCAAATGGATTGAAGCTATAACCATAAGAACTAATGATTACAGAGTTGTCATCAACTTCTTAAAAGATAATATTTTCTCTAGGTTTGGTACCCCTAGAGCTATCATTAGTGATGGGGGAAGCCATTTCTATAATAGACAGTTTGATAGCCTGCTTAGAATGTACTCTGTGACACACAGAGTTTCCACCCCATACCACCCACAGCCTAGTGGATAGGTGGAAATTTCTAATAGAGAGATCAAACACATTTTAGAGAAAACTGTGAGAGGAGATAAGAAGGATTGGTCCCTGAAGTTGATTGATGCTGTTTGGGCTTATAGAACTGCCTATAAGTCCCCAATAGGGATGTCTCCCTTTAGGATGGTGTATGGCAAGGCATGCCATTTACCAGTAGAGTTAGAACATAAAGTCTATTGGGCTATTAAGTCATTGAATGTTGATCTAACTGCTGCTGGTATGCACAGGAGGCTGCAGCTGTCAGAGCTAGAAGAGCTGAGATTGGAAGCCTACTCCAATGCAAGGATCTATAAAGAAAAAGCCAAAGCTTTTTATTATCAGCACTTGTTGAGGAAGGAGTTTGCTACAGGCAATAAAGTATGGTTGTTCAATTCCAAATTAAAATTTTTCCCAAGCAAGTTGAGATCTCGATGGGAGGGACCTTACATTGTAATGCATGTATCCCCATCTAGAGCTGTTGAAATCATGGATCCAAAGGATGGTATGATCGTGAAAGTTAATGGTCAAAGGCTCAAACTCTTTGTTGAAAATGTAGTAGAGCCTATGGTGACCATTCACCTTCAAGAACCTCCAAAGTGTGACTGATTTTCAACATTGTACACTATGTGTCATAACTGTCAGCTCCATGTATGTGGTTGTCTTCAAATATGTTTGTCATTGTATATATGCTATAATGTTGCTTAGTTTTTCATTTAGAATAATGAGTCATCTATGATAAAGGTAGGAAGGTCCCTAATGCATGAGAAATAAATGGGATCAGAGGAGGATTGATGAGTTTGGGGTGAATGGAGACAAGTGAACTGATGAGAAACAATGTGGATTGCTAAATAGACCTATCGAGAAGTTGAGAGAGGAAGTCAATAGGTACTGAAGGCCATGGCTGCATTTGCGATAGGTTCTGATCCCTGTCGAGAGGTTGACTACTGAGAAAAATAAACCTGTCCAGAGGTTGGATGAACCTCTCGACTTACAAATTCTGAAGCCTATGGGCCTATCGAGAGGTTGAACAATCTCTCGAAACCTTTAGCCTGAGAAGTTTACATTTCCAAATGGCTTTAACTATTCGACAGGTTGCTTGAACTTGTTAAAATGTTATTTCCAATCCTGTTGAAATAGCATTTTACTTATTTTAAATCTATCGATATGTCATTTCATCCATTCGACAGCTTCTGTTACAAGCCTGGTTCCCCCTCTGCCCGATTTCTCATTTCCTTCTTTCTTCTCCATCTTCCTGGTACCAATTCCACTTACCTTGCCATTGTTCCAATTACATTAATTTTACAAGGGCGACATTTTGCACCTAGTCTATACCAGTTTTGGTGTTGTGTACTGCAAGTTCTAAGAAACCCTAGGTTTTTGGGTAAGGTCTTTTTCAACCTCCATTCTGTGATTTTCTAGCATTGTAATTCCATATTTCTGTGTGTGTGGATAATTTGATTAAACAAAATAAGGCTGCTGTGGTTTTTGAAAGCTGATTGTGTGTCCAATGGCTGACCATGAGGATACCCTGGCTAATTTATTCAAAACCCCTTCCAAATCTGCCACAAAATCAACCAGGAAATCTAGTAGGTTAGCCACACAACCCAAAGATGACCCACTTACTAAGAGGAAGCTCATTATGGAAAAACTCAAGAAAACTCAGAAAGCCAAGAAAGCCAAACTAGCTAAAGAGGTTGTTGAGAATGTCCCTGTGCCTGAACCTAACCCTAAGGCTGAAACTGAGATACTTGAGAACCTGATAACACCCAATGAGTTTGTGGATGCCATAGCTCTGATTCCTGAGACAAGCTTGAACCTACGTTATTTTTCTAAGGTAGAGGAGTGCAAGGAGACCTTGGACTACTTGGTAAATGCATCCCTGACACCTCTCTTAACCCCATTACAAGAAAAGGTCTACCCAAGACTGGCCGAGTTATGGTATCAGAACATTAGAAAAAAGATGAAGCCGGGGTCAACTGACCCCGTGCTTGTGGTCTTGGTTGACAATTGAGAAGTAGTTGTGGACTACAATGATATTAGTTTGGTATTAGGGGTCCCATCCATTTATGACCCAGTTTATGGTTTAGGAGAACCTGATAATGTGTCCTTTAGAGCAATGGCTAGACATTTGACTCAAGGCATTGTGGGATCTAGGGAGTCATTAATGAGGAAAGATCTAGACCCTAGCCTATTTTTCATAGATTCAATCTTGAGGAAGAGTATCTATGTCAATGGATATCAGCAGGAGAGAGGAACCCCTATAGTGGATGCCCTTTACTTTTTCTCCAAGGGCCAACTGTTGAATCCCTCTCAGCTGATATTTAAGGCTATCGTGGATGTAAATGACAAGATAAAAAAGGGACAGATGTTTTCAGGGTTACCCTATAGTCGACTCATAACTTCTCTGCTAAGGAAAGGAAAATATGTGATACAAAAGGATGAGCCAGCGGAAAAATTGAGTCCAAAAGTGTTTTGGAGAAGAGCTTGGTCGACAAGCATGACTATGATTGGGAAAAGCAAGAAGAAGCCAGTGGAGAGTCCTGAAAAAGAAGCATCTCAGGTGACCAACTCAGTAGCTGCACCTGTGATACCTATAGCCCCATCAGCTAGTTCAGCAGTTACACCAGGGACATCTACATCAGCGAGCTCAGAGCCTCTGCCTACCTCTTCTGGTACCAGCTCAGTGCCCCCACTTGTGACCTCTGCATCCATCTCCTCCCTTCCACTGCTGTGACCTTGCCCATGGTTAGCCTTGTTGTTGTCACTTCAGTTAGCATCCCCATCCATCACCTTCCATACCATCAATTTCAGTCCCCATACCTTCCACCATTTCAGATATCCCTTCTATCATCACCACAATTACCCCTGTGTCAGCTCCTCCTACTGTTGAGAACTGGAAAATACCATTTTTTACCCCTTAATCTGGGCCTTGATAGACCCTTGAGAGAACTAAATAAGTATTTTAAGTGCCTATGTTGCAGCTAACAATAAAGACATGCGTAACCATAAAAGCAGCTCAAAAGTGCCAAAAAGATGACAATCCATGTCAGTCCAAAGGAAGGAAGTGAAGAAACAACCTCATCAGCTGTGGAAAGGTCTAAATAGAAGTAAGAGTAGCGAGGAACATTTGAATAGAGAAATGCACTCTGAGTTCTTTTAAAGAACTTGCACTTTTAAGTAAGAACCTTGAACTTTGCGAAAAGAAGAAAACACTCCTCGAAAAGAAGATTGAACTTTGCGAGCGAGCTTGAAGTCATTGAACTTTGTGAAAAGGCCCTAAACTCGTGAAAAGGACTAAAACTGTGTAGCTGAAGAGCATCGAACTCCTCGAAAAGAAGATTGAACTTTGCGAGCAGCTTGAAGTCATTGAACTTTGCGAAAAGGCCCACGAACTCTGCGAAAAGGTAACGGAGATTCACGGCTTTAACAAGGGCAATTCGATGTCTGCTACACGCCCCAATGCATTGAAAAGCCGAGACATTAGGAAGATTACGAGCACGAGGCAGAAGGCATATTCCACCCCATGTGAACACCCAAAGATGAAATTACTTGGCGGGAACTTCTAGAAACTCTAACAAACTTTTATAATGCATAACAGAATTGATGCCTCTATTTCCTGATTGGCTGAACCAGATCAAGCAGTTCTGATTGGCTAGAACAGATCTGGATCCTAGTGCTCGACTCCTATTGGTTGATACAGATCTATCCAATTCTGATTGGTTGATACACATTTGAGCTGGCTTAGGGAAAACTATAAATAGACGAACCATTTGCCCAATTTGGGTATCCAGATTTTAGAGTTTTCATCTCTGTTTCCCTCATTCCGGTCAGATAGCTTATCTGAACCCCCTGTAATCCCTTCTTGTAGTTTACCTTTGAGAGCCATTGTGAGTGATTTGTACTTCCAAGTTCGGATTCAAGACTGTAAGGCTGAGGGCTCTCTAAGAAGCCGTGCTCTGTAATTGTAATTTTGGATTTTCAAAGGTTGCTGTAATTTGTGTCTTCTCCATTGGAGTCATGTCGAGGGTTCTGAATGTTCACCTTAGTGCATTAGACTTCTTTAGATTCACTCATCCGCATGCAACTTCCTTAATTCATCACTCTGTGCGAATTAGCGTTGGTAACCTAATTCTAGCAAAGATTTACGATGATGTTCATGTTACGAACTAAAGAATAGGCCACATAGAATGACGATCTGTGACCATTTAAGTGTGATGATCACGACCATAAGTCTAAACCTATTCCTTAATTCGGATTTACTTCTCTTACATCTGTGCTGGTAGCCAGATGAAGATTGAATCTGCTCTGTTGAACTACAGATTCTCCATTAAAATTTAGAGGCTAAAGTACATGAAGCTATTATTTCTGCATTTGTCTTATTTTAAACATCTCCCCAACTCGGATCTAGATCATGTAGTTAGTTCTTTTCTTTATTTGCTTATAGTTAAATGTGACACAATCCAACACTCTCTTTTATCTATTCTTTTTTTTAGATAATTATAGAGCCAGATCTGGTAGCACAGATCTGGAGGTTTATCTCTCAGTTTAGACAAAATTCTCTGTGGACGATCTTGAAATACTTACTTTTAAAACTTGCTACAATTGGCCCTGATCTTGCAGGCCAGTGTTAGCCCCAATGTGCTGATATCCCTTTCATAAGTTAACATCCATATAACCTAGCATTCTTTAATTCTTTAATTTTTGATTCATAATGCACACAATTATGGCACACTTGGAGCGACAACACCTACCACAAACCCAATTGTCACCTTACCTTCACTTCCCATCACAACCACCTACCAGAGAAAATTAAGGCAAGCCATAACCCCTCCAGCTAGCCCATCCATCTTTAGAACCCTTAAGTCCTCAACCACCTTAACTTCATTTCCCATCACAACCACCTACCAGAGAAAATCAAGGCAAGCCACAACCTGTCTAGCTAGCCCATCCAAAGAAAATCAAGGCAAGCCACAACCCCTCCACCCATCATTAGAACCCTTAAGTCCTCAACCAGCAGCTCCATCTACATCAGTTGACCTAGTTACTTCCTCTACACCATCCATACCCTCTGACATTGACCCCACTTCCTCCATATCACCTGCAGATACCTAGGATTTGGAACACTACACCACAGAAGGGTACTCATCCCTAATATATTCCATTATGGAAGATGTTAGGCATGAGTACTCCCCTTTACTTGACTCTCCACAACCTATCCTATTCCAGCATGCTCCCATATCTCCTTTCCAGCCTATTATACCCATTCCACTAGTTACCCAAGCCCCACACTTACCAGATGCCTCTACTCAGATCCTTTCCCTTCTCACCTCCATCCTAGCCCAACTTCAAACCAACATCGCAAACCAATCTACTATGTCCTCCTGCCTCCATGCCATTCAATCTACTCTAATCCCATCTTCCTCAACCATTCACCCTCTTACAAAACCTACTCCTACACCTATTCTTGTACCCACTCCACCTCCATCCCCTTAGCTGTCCCCTGTAGTAGTGCCTTCCACTGCTAAGGTGGAAGAACCAACCCCTGCCCCTTCTACCCGAGACTCCTTTACTCGAACTGACTTTGAGGAAGCAGCATTGTCCATCCCTGCTACAACCCCAACTGACCCCTTGTAGGCTGACCTACCTGTTTTACCTTTTACCAACCAGCCACCCCACTTGAGTCCATTGTTGTGGAAGTGGAGCTGCCACTGACCTTCATTTTACCATCACCACCACTTCCTAAGCTCCCCATCACCCCCTCCTCCATATATGATCCTCATCATTAGGCCATTGTCCCAGATGGCACCAACACCTTTTCACCTCTACCATCCCTCACAAAAGCCATTGAGACCAACCCATATGTCACTGACGATGTCAGATTCCTAGTGGATGCAGTCATGGTTTTGCTACAGCAAGCCCATGAGGAGGAAATTGACCCTCTTTTGGAGGCCTATAGGAAAGAGGAATGGAAATTATGGAAGATGGTCCTCAATTCCTAAAAATTGATTGGTTCAGAGGTAATGCGAGAGATTGATTTGCAACTATCCTTCATCTAGCTACAGGCACAAATGCTAGGTAGAGAAATCCAATCTAGACAAGAGAATGTGATTGATCTTAAGGCTATGATTTGTCCACTTTAATGGCCATAAATCATCCTAGGGATTCCCTCTAATTCAAAGGTGTTAATCCAAACAATTAAATCATTATAGATATTGTGGAATCAAGGCTAAAAGCTCAGGCATCCACAGGGACATTAAATCTATGGAAATCAAATGGCAATCAAGAGATCTATAGATTCAAATTAACTTTACAATCAACAATTCACTGATTCAATACAACTAGCTAGCATTTCAGATTTTTTTTTGTACATCTTGTAAAGATCGAGGGAATTGAGGACCATCTTCTATAATTTCCATTCCACTTTCCTATGGTCCTCCAAAAGAGGGTCAATATCCTCCTCATGGGCTTGCTGTAGCACAACCATGACATCATTCACTAGGAATCTAACATCCTCCTTGACATATGGGTTGGTCTCGATGGCTTTTTGTTTGGGATAGCAAAGGTGAAAAGGTGTTGGTGCCATATGGGATAATGGCCCAATGATGAGGGTCATCCATGGAGGAGGGGGTGATGGGGAGCTCAGGAAGTGGTGGTGATGGTTAAGTAAAGGTCAGTGGCAGCTCCTCTTCCACAAAAATGGACTCAGGTGGGGTGGAGAGGTAGGTAAAAGGTAAAAAGGGTAGGTCAGCCTCAAAGGGGTCAGTTGGGGTTGCAGCAAGGATAGACAAAGCTGCTTCCTTAAAGTCAGTTTGAGTAGAGGAGTCTTGGTTAGAAGGGGCAGGGGTTGGTTCTTCCACCTCAGCAGTGGAAGCCACTACTATAAGGGATAACTGAGGGGATGGAGGTGGAGTGGGTACAGGAATAGGTGTAGGAGTAGGAGTTGTAAGAGGGTGAATGGTTGGGTAAGATGGGATTAGAGTAGATTGAATGGCATGGAGGCAGGTGGCCATAGCAGATTGGTTTGTCGTGTTGGTTTGAAGCTGGGCTAGGATGGAGGTGAGAAGGGAAAGGATATGAGCAGAGGAATCTGCTAAGTGTGGGGCTTGGGTAACTAGTGGAATGGGTATAATAGGCTGAAAAGGAGATGTGGGAGTATGCTAGAATTGGGTAGGTTGTGGAGAGTCAGGTAAAGGGGAGTACTCATGCCTAATATCTTCCATAATGGAATCTATTAGGGATGAGTACCCATTTGTGGTGTAGTGTTCCAAATCCTAGGTATCTGTAGGTGATATGGAGGTAGTGGGGTCAATGTCAGAGGGTATGGATGGTGGAGAGGGAGTAACTGCGTCAACTAATGTAGATGGAGTTGCTAGTTGAGGACTTAAGGGTTCTAAAGATGGGATGGATGGGCTAGCTGGAGGGGTTGTGACTTGCCTTGATTTTCTCTGGTAGTTGGTTGTGATGGGAAGTGAAGGTAAGGTGACAATTGGGTCTGTGGTAGGAGGAGCTGACACAGGGGTGATTGTGGTGATGATAGAAGGGATAGCTGACATGGTGGAAGGTATGGGGACAGAAATGGACGGTATGGAAGGTGATGGAATGGGGATGCTAACTAAACTGACAACATCAGGGCTAACCTTGGGCAAGGTCACAGTAGTGGAAGGGAGGAGTATGGATGTAGAGGTCACAGGTGGGGGTATTGAGCTGGTACCGGTAGAGGTAGGCAAAGGCTCTGAGCTAGCTGACGTAGAGGTCCCTGGTGTTGTTGCTGAGTTGGCTAATGGGGCTGTAGGTATCACAGGTGCAGCTGCTGAGCTGGTCGCCTGAGTTGCTTCTTTTTTAGGACTCTCCAATGGCTTTTTCTTGCTTTTCCCAATCAGTGTTATGCTTGTGGACCAAGCTCTTCTCCTAAACACTTTTGGGCTCATTTTTCCACTGGCTCAGGCTTTTGTATCACATATTTCCCTTTCCTTAGCAGAGCAGTGATGAGTCTGCTGTAGGGTAACCCTAGCAACATCTGTCGCTTTTTTATTTGATCATTTACATCCACCATGGCCTCTAATATCAGCTGAGAGGCATTCAAGAACTGGCCCTTGGAGTAAAAGTAAAGGGCATCCACTATAAGGGTTCTTCTCTCCTGCTGATGTCCACTGACATAGATACTCTTCCTCAAGATTGAATCTACGAAAAATGGGCTAGGGTCTAGATCTCTCCTCATCAATGACTCCCCAGATCCCACAATGCCTTGAGTCAAATGTCTAGCTACTACTCTAAAGGACACATTATCAGGTACTCCTAAACCATAAATTGGTTCATAAATGGATGGGACCCCTAATGCCAAACCAATTTGATTGTAGTCCACAACTACTTCCCAATTGTCAACCAAGACCATAAGCACAGGGTCAGTATACCATGGCTTCATCTTTTTTCTAATGTTCTGATACCATAACTTGACCAGTCTTGGGTAGACCTTTTCTTGTAATGGGGTCAATAGAGGTGTTAGGGATGCCTTTAGTAAGTAGTCCAAGGTCTCCTTGCACTCCTCTACCTTAGAGAAATAAGGTAGGTCAAAGCTTGTCTCAGGAATCAGACCTAAGGCATCCGAATACTCATTGGGGGTTGTCAGTTTCTCAGGTATCTCAGTTTCAGCCTCAGGGTTAGGTTCAGGCACAGGGACATTCTCCACAACCTCTTCAGCTAGTTTGGCTTTCTTGGCTTTATGAGTTTTCTTGGGTTTTTCCATAATGATCTTCCTCTTAGCAGGTGGGTCATCTTTAGGCTATGTGGCTAACCTACTAGATTTCCTGGTTGAATTTGTGGTATGCCTCTGCTCATCTTTAGGCTATGCCTCTGCTCAATTCCTTTCCCTTCTAACCTCCATCCTAGCCCGGCTTCAAACCAACACTGCAAACCAATCTGCTATGGCCGCTTGCCTCTTCCACCATGGATGACCCTCATCATTGGGTCATTGTCCCATATGGCACCAACACCTTTTCACCTCTGCCATCCCTCACAAAAGCCATTGAGACCAACCCATATGTCAAGGAGGATGTCAGATTCCTAGTGGATGCTATCATGGTTTTGCTACAGTAAGCCCATGAGGAAGAAATTGACCCTCTTTTGGAGGCCCATAGGAAAGAAGAATGGAAATTATGGAAGATGGTCCCCAATTCCCTTGATCTTTACAAGATGTACAAACAGAAATCTGAAATGCTAGGTAGGTTAGTAGAGACCCTCTCCCTATACTCGGCCTTGGGTCCTTTAGAATCCAAAGGCATTTCCATCAAGGAGCCTAACACAAAGCCCAAGAAGAAGAAGAAGCCAGCTGTAATCAAATCCACACCTGATGCTTTCAGTGCAGAGCCAATGAAGAAGGACAAGAATCCTTATGAAGAAAAATATGCCTGGGACCCTCCTTTTTTTTAAAGTTCAGATACTGACTTTGACTAGGTGTAGCCTGTGTTTGGGATTTGTACTAGTTAGTTTGTATGTAGGATTGTGCTGTATATATTTTTTGTTAAATGTAGAATGTGTTGTTTCTTTTGTATTTTATAAATACTTTTTGTTCAAAGAAATGTCTCTTTTTCATTTACAATAGTGATTGTTATGTTCCTGTTTGCTTCAATTTGTTCTTGACTATTCTGTCTGCTTAGTGATCAAGCATTTCTCTGTGCTTACCCTACTGTTTCCTTTTGTTATACTTCCTGAAACAGTGAGGACACTGTTCCTCATATGTTGCGGGATATAGCAGGGTAATTTTGAAAAAATTGTATAAGATAATTAAGCCAAGTTCATGGTATGAATGAGATCAAAACAATTTTAGAAGAATTTCAAACTGAGCAATTTTGAGAAAGGAAGATTTAAAAATTTATGGTAGACTGTTTAAATTTTGAATCTTTTTGAAAATTCATCATTTCCACAAAAGACATCATCAAGAAATTTTGGTCGTAATCAGTGTGTAGTGAACCATTGAGGAGAGAAAAAGTAAGAACATGTCTTGAGAGTCCTAAGGAAGACCATATCCAATGAGAATTGGGCCTATAAAAGAATTTCTTATGAAGAGTGTGTTGGCAAATCATTCTGCTCTAGGGACTGTTTGAACCTACTCTTTCTCACTAGAAGTTATGCAATTCCAAGTTGAAACAAATTGACAGAACTCATGACATGGAAGAAATGATGTACGGCCCTCTTTTGGACAGTTTGAGCTTAAAATTCCCCACCTTTCAATTGCCCTTAATACACACAATTTGAGCCTTAAAATTTTAAGTTTTCTTTGACAAGAACCAAAATAATTTGTTCCCTAAACCTCTTGACCTGTTTCAGTTCACCCTCAATCTGAGAATTCAGGAAGTGGAGGGAGAAGTCATGTTAGAGGAGCAAGATTTGACATTTGGTGGAAGAAGAAGAAAATACAATTGAAGGTAGGTGCATCAGTTGTAGAATTGAGGCATTGTAGCACGCACAAATGAAAAAAAAATTACAAAGAAAAGAGTACAAAAAGAAACAGAAAAAAATAATAATACAAAAAAAAAAAAAAGAGAGAGTCACTTCATTGGAAAATTTAAATGAAGATTAGAAATTGATCACTTCAAATTTGAAAATTCAAAGAAGATGAAGATTGTGCCGAGATGAAGAAGGTGTTGTCATGACCACCTCCTGACCTAACTGATTTCTCTATTTTGAATCCCTCTTTACCCTTTCATTCTTTATAAACGTCACTCATAGGCCACACTACAACCTAATAAAAAGACCTTGTTGATCTGAAGTTGATTGAGCGGTCCTGTGGAGATAAGGATCTATGTAATCTATGGTGAAGAGAGTTAGAAGATTTCAAGAACTAGAGCACTACCTATGCTCATGCTTGCAGTCCTATTTGAGGGCTGTAATTGCTCTTGAGCTGTGTGAAATGACACATCTTTGAAATCACTTGAGAGAGTATGCATGTGAGATAATTTGGTCTGAAATTGGACTATTTAGGCATTATTTGAACCTGATTCTTGAATTAATAGTGAAGTATATACTGTTATGAACATAACGTTCCCTTGATGATTTTAGATTAGTTATGATGAGTTTGAAAAAGGATTTAGGTATTAAATTTACTATTTTGAAACTTCTAAATTCAAAAGGGTAAGGTATGGAATAAAGCTGAATTTGTTGGGATCCAACTTGTAACTGCTTGCACTTGATTTAATTATGTTTATATGAAAGTTTGTGGGTAACTTCACTAAAAACCCTTAGGAGACTTCACTCCTCCACTAGGGATCACCTAGGGGTTTAAAAGGCTTGATGCATATGCTAAATACATCTGTGCTTCCTACAAAAGTGACATTTTTTGTTTTCAATATTTGTTTTTAATTTATCCTTTGCTCAGGGACTAGCAAAGCTTAGGTTTAGGGGTGTGTTAATCATTGAAAAATACCATTTTTTACCTTCTAACCTGACCTTTGATGGACCTTTAAGGTGACTAATAATGTGTCTTGAGTGTGGTTTATAGTTAAGCAATAAATTATAGTCATAATACAAACATCCATCTAAAAATGCCAAAGAAGAGACCTGCTGGTTCAACATGTGCTCATGCAACCTAAAAGGCCATCCATCAATCAATTCATAGAGCCTCAGAAGTCTATGGGAATGGCATGTGTCCAACTGGGCACACATAGGAGAAAGAGCAACTACATTGGATGAAGATTGAACCACACAAAGGGCTACTGTGTGCTGGACAGAGGAAGGATAACACCTCAAGTTGTGTGCTAGCTGTGGAAGCAAAGAACAAAACATGTCGAGAGTACCTGAAGCTGCATTACAGCCTGTCGAGAGGATCTGATATGAAGAAATAAATATTTCGAGAGGTTGACAGCACCTTTCTAAGGGTTTAAACTGCTGAAGAGAACCTGTCGACAAGTGCAAGTCATCCTGTCGAGGAGTCACCTAAAGCATCTATCCTCGCGAGGTGTAGAAAGCTGGAATTAAACTTTTTGAGAGGTTTCCCCGAACCTACAGAACAGTCAAGGGCAACCTGTCGAAGACATACCTAAAGCTGAATGTGTTCATGCAAGGTTTCCACGAACTTATCGAACAAAAGGAAAAGTCTCGTCGAAGACTTACCTGGAGCTGTATTGGACTTCGTGAGGATTGAATCATCCTGTCGAGAGGATGGCTGAAGCCAGTGCAGCAGTTACACATTGCATCATCCTGTCGAGCAGTCAAAGGATCCTATCGAAGGCTAAATGCAACTTGTTGAAGGCTAAATCCAACCTATCAAATGGAGCACAAATGAGTCTCAGAACCTTTCAAGAGGTCCTTTGAACCTCTCGAGGCACGATTTGGGAACTTCTCAGTTCCAGTTGAGAGTGCTGCTCACTTTAGTGCTCTGTGCATGCATCTCGAGGCACATTAACAACCCTTGGGGGTATTTTTAGAATGCAAATGGGCGTGAATGGGAATCCTCTAACCACCTCACATGTACTTGTTTAATTTGAACCAATTGGTAGAAAGTTTTTAGAAGCAAAATCAGTCACATCAGCAGCTCAGAATAACAGAATTATTCTCCCGAGCTTTGATTGGTTGAAATAGATCTGAGGACAGAGGGGAAGACTATATATGGAAGAGAAGGTTAACAGAAGAAGCATCCATAAATTGAGAGAGCCAGAGCCCAAATTCGAATTCCCTTTTTCCTCCAAAATTTCATCCCTCTTCCTTCTTCCCCATTCTCTCCTTAGTCCAACCATGGTTGGCTAAACACTTGTAGCAGTTAGGGTGAGGTCTAGCTGTAAGTTGAGAGGTTGAGAGCTCTGTAAGAAGATTAGATGTTGCACAGATTACATATTTGCGAATAATTGTACTATAAGTTGTATTGAATAAGTGAATTGTTGATTGTAAAGTTAATTTGAATCTATAGATCTCTTAATTGCCATTTAATTTCCCTTGATTTAATATCCCTGTGGATGCCTGAGCTTGTAGCCTTGCATCCAAACATTTGCAATGATTTAATTATTCTGATTAACACCTTTGAATTGGAGAAAATCCCAAGGATGATCTATGGTCATTAAAGTGGATAGATCATAGCCTTACGATCAATCTCATTCTCTGGTTTAGATTGGATTTCTCAACCTTGCATCTATGCTTGTAGCCAGATGAAGGCTAGTTGCTAATCATTCTCTTGCATTGCCTTTGAACCAATCAATTTTCAATGAAGATCGAAATCCCCACTTGCTAGTCTCCTCCTTTTTTATTTTAATTCCCCAAACCCTTTTCTCCATTTCTTTAAATATGTGTTTTACTCACCTCTGCATAATCTGCCTTTACATTTAATTTTCTATAGTTTTAGTAAAGTGATAATCCTTTAAAACCTCTCCTCTTTCCCTTTTTGCTTTAGTTTAAATTAGGATAGAATAGAATGCTAGATCTGTTATAGATCTAGAGATTTACCATATTTTAAAGCACATTTTCCTATGGACATACCCCTACTTACCCCTTTAAAGCTTGCTGCAACAAACCTGGTTCTTGCAGGCCTGATTGCCTTACCTTAGTTCCATATTGCTGTGATTTGTCCTCTAGTTTGCGATCTTTAATCTCTTAATAATTACAAGGTAGGCAGCACAACAAGTTGCTGCCTACATAGTGGAGATTAAAAAAAAAAATTACAAAGAGAGGAGTACAAAAAGAAGACCATACCCAATGAGAATTGGGCCTGTAAAAGAACTTCTTTTGAAGAGTGTGTTGGCAAATCTTTCTGCTCTAGGGACTGTTTGAACCTACTCTTTCCCACTAGAAGTGATGCAACTCCAAGGTGAAACAAATTGACAGAACTCATGACATGGAAGAAATGATGTAAGGCCCTCTTTTGGACAGTTTGAGCTTAAAATTCCCCACCTTTCAGCTGCCCTTGATACACATAATTTGACCCTTAAAATTCTAAGTTTTCTTTGACAAAAACCAAAATATATTTTTTCCCTGAACCTCTTGACCTGTTTCAGTTCACCCTCAATCTGAGAATTCAGGAAGTGGAGGGAGAAGTGAGGTTAGAGTAGCAAGATTTGACATTTGGTGGAAGAAGAAGAAAATACAATTGAAGGTAGCTGTGCAACAGTTGTAGAATTGAGGCATTGTAGCACACACATACAAAAAAAAAATTACAAAGAAAAGAGTACAAAAAGAAAGAGAAAAAAAAAAGAGAGTCACTTCATTGGAAAATTGAAATGAAGATTAGAAATTGATCACTTCAAATCTGAAAATTCAAAGAAGATGAAGATAGTGTCGAGATGAAGAAGGTGTTGTCATGACCACCTCCTGACCTTACTGATTTCTCTATTTTGAATCCTTCTTTACCCTTTTATTCTTTATAAACCTCACCCATAGGTCACACTACAACCTAATAAAAATACCTTGCTGATCTGAAGTTGATTGAGCTATCTTATGGAGATAAGGAGCTGTGTAATCTATGGTGAAGAGAGTTAGAAGATTTCAAGAACTAGAGCACTGCCTATGCTCATGCTTGCAGTCCTATTTGAGGGCTGTAATTGCTCTTGAGTTGTGTGAAATGATACACCTTTGAAATCACTTAAGAGAGTATGCCTGTGAGATAATTGGTTTTGAAATTGGACTATTTAGGCATTGTTTGAACCCGATTCTTAAATTAATGGTGAAGTATATACTGTTATGTATATAGCATTCCCTTGATGATTTCAGATTAGTTATGATGAGTTTGAAAAGGATTTAGGCATTAAATTTGTTTGCATTTACTGCTTTGAAACTCTTAAAGTCAAAAGGGTAAGGTATGCAATAAAGCTGAATTTGTTAGGACCTAACTTCTAATTGTTTGCACTTGGTTTAATCATGTTCATATGGAAGTTTGTGGGTAACTTCACTAAAAACCCTCAGGAGACTTCTCTCCTCCACTAGGGATCACCTAGGGGTTTAAAAGGGTTGATGCATATGCTAAATGCATGGGTGCTCCATACAAAAGTGGCATTTTATATTTTCAATAACTATTTTTAATTTCTCCTTTGCTCAGGGAGTAGCAAAGCTTAGGTTTGGGGGTGTATTAACTAGTGAAAAATACCATTTTTCACCTCCTAACTTGACCTTTGATGGACCTTTGAGTTGACTAATAATGTGTCTTGAGTATGTTTTATAGTTAAATAATAAATTACAGTCATAGTATAGACATCCATCTAAAAATGCCAAAGAAAAAACCTGTTGTTTCAACATGTGCTCATACAGCCCAAAATGCCAGCCATCAAGCAGTCACAAAGCCTCTAACCACCTCACATGTACTTGTCCAGTTTAAACCAATTGGGAGGAGTTTCTACTAGCAAAATTAGCCTCATCGATGGCTTAGAATAAAAAAATTATTCCCTTGAGCTCTGATTGGCTGAAACAGATTTGAGGACATAGGGGAAGAATATAAATGGAAGAGAAATTGCATAGAGGAAGCATCCAAAATTTGAGAGAGCCAGAGCCCAAATTCGAATTCCCTTTTTCCTCCAAAATTTCATCCCTCTTCCTTCTTCCCCATCCTCTCTTTAGTCCAATCGTGGTTGGCTAAACACTTGTAGTAGTTAGGGTGAGGTCTAGTTGTAAGTTGAGAGGTTGAGAGCTCTGTAAGAAGATTAGATGTTGCACAGATTGCAGAATTGAGAACAATTGTACTGTAAGTTGTATTGAATCAGTGAATTGTTGATTGTAAAGTTAATTTAAATCTACAGATCTCTTGAATGCCATTTGGTTTCCCTAGATTTAATATCCCTGTGGATGCTTGAGCTTGTAGCCTTGCATCCACAACATCTGTAATGATTTAACTATTCTGATTAACACCTTTGAATTGGAGGGAATCCCTAGGATGATCTGTGGCCATTAAAGTGGATAGATCATAGCCTTATGATCAATCCCATTCTCTGGTCTTGATTGGATTTCTCTACCTTGCATCTGTGATTGGAGCCAGATGAAAGATAGTTACAAATCTATCCCTTGCATTGCCTCTGAACCAATCAATTTTCAGTGAAGACTGAAATCCCTAACTACTATTCTCCCCCTTTTTTATTTTAATTCCTCAAATTCTTCTCTCTATTTCTTTAAATATGTGTTTTACTCACCTCTGGATCATTGGCCTTTACATTTAATTTTCTTTAGTTCTAGTAAAGTGACAATCCTTTATAACCTCTCCTCTTTCCCTTCTTGCTTTAGTTTAAATTAGGATAGGATAGAGTACTAGATCTGTTATAAATCTGTAGATTTTCCATATTTTGAAGCACATTTCCCTGTGGACATACCCCTACTTGCCCCTTTAAAGCTTACTGCAACAGCCCTGGTTCTTGAAGACCTGATTGCCTTACCTTAGTTCCATATTGCTGTGATTTGTCCTCTAGTTTGTTGTTTTTAATCTCTTAATAATTACAAGGTAGGCAGCACAACACATGGGAGTCCTAACAATAGATTGGACAAAGATTTGATATCCATTACTTGAAATAATATGGAGGTCATTAGCTCAATCAATAGCTCAAGGTCAACTTCTCCCATTATCTCTCTTCTTGTATTGTCAAAACCTCGGGCACTAGTTCTCGTGGGTCTCAACATGCACGAATCTACACCGATCTTTGTGGCGGTTCTCACTGGGCATATGTTCAGAGCAGACCCATTATCAATTAACACTAAAGGGATTATCATATTTTTGGATTCCATAGTAATATTGAGGGATTTTGAGTGACTACTTCCCTCATCTGGTAAATCGACATCTGAAAATGAAATGGCATTTGGAACCATCACTTGACCAATAATCTGCCCGACTTCATCTGGGCTTACCTAAAGTGAAACATGTTCGTTCTTTAACGCCCCCATTAAGCCTTGAAAATGGAGTGGGGATGCCATTAATAAATCCCATACAGTGATGTGAGCTGGCATCCTTCTCAACTGAGTCTCCAATATATGTTCTCGATTCATTTTTCCAAAAGGATTAACGACACTATCTTTCTTTTCCTCTGGTGGGGCTTGTGTTGTTGCTGGTACTTCCGGCTGCTTGGATATCTTTTCGGATCTCATGAAAAAGTCTATTGCCCCTTTTCTACTGCTACCGACATTGGCATCTGTCTGCTATAACTTGGTGGGACTTGATGAGGATTATAGGTTGGTCCGGAGGGGTGAGTAGTACTCGGTTCCCCTCAGTGATAGATGGTTGGGTGGCAAGATTGGGCCAGGTTTGGGTGATGAGGTTTGTGGGTGGTTGCATCCCGAGTAATGGGGTAGGAGTGGGCCATTGGTAGTTGATAGGTGATGGTAGGGGATGAGGGACTTGATGGGCTATCGGGTAATTGATGGGGGTGGCAGTGTATGGTTGATAAGCAGTAATTTGCACATAATTGATGGGTATGGATGATGGGAAATAGGCCCTAAGATCTAGGGGTTCAATTTGGGGTGTAGGATTTGGGAAATAATCAGATAAATTCAAGGGTTCAATCACCCCAATACTTCTCTCTTTATGGTTTCTCTGCAAAGGTGCCACATAACTTCCTCGGTCACTGATATAGTCCGACGGGTCAAACTTAAACTCTTCCTCACATTCCTCTATCATCCTGATGGTGAGTCTGGGACCTGCTCCTCCGATAGGGTGTGGGGGTAAGGGCACCTAATGTATATTTGCGTGATGGTTCAATTGGGAAGGTGTAAGTGGAATGATTTTCCCCGTATAAATTAAATCTGGTATTGCATGTTTCAACGGGAAACAGTGATCAGTCGGGTGACCCGGACCCTGATGAAAATTACAATGAGTGTTGGGGTCATAATTCTTCGAGATTGGGTTAGGAGGAGGTCGTGGTTGGAGGGCGGTAACTACTCCCTTTTCTATTACCAAAGATAAAAGTATACTTAATGATTTCCCTAAGGGTGTAAACACTCGATCGTAGCGGGCTCTCCTCTACTCTAGAATCATCTGCATTCCTTGTCCATTCCCTGTTCTCTAGATCTACTCAGTTCTAATTGGTGTTGGTTGGGCTGCCTGAAATTGGAACGGGGTTATATTACTATTGGGCCTGGTGTTGACAATGTTCTGGACATCGGCCCCTGCTCCCTTCTCGTTCCTTTGCTCTGAGAACCTTCTAACTCTATTGGCTCCACTAGGTACATTTTTATTCAGGCGACCTTCCCTGATAGCGTCGTCAGAGCGATTTACGTTCCTTACTAGATCAACAAAGCTGGACTACTGTTGGTACACTAGAAAGTCCGACATCACTGGCAAAGTATTTTTGGAAATCATTTCTATTTGCTCATCATCAGGTATTCTATTTCTAACCTGAGCTGCCAGTGCTCTCCAATGCCCTTAATAATTGCTAAAGGTCTCCTTTGGATTCTACTTCAAACGGCCAAGTCTGACTTGCGCGGTTCAATGTCTATATTGTAGACATATTATTCTTAGAACAAGTGCGTCAAGTCCTTCAAGGTCTTTATCATAGACTGTTCCAAGGATGTGAACCACCTCAAGGTTAGACCAGTCAAACTTTTTTGAAAGACCTTTATTAATAGTCTTTCATCCCCCCATACTGGCACATGTCCCCATAATAAGACTTGAGGTGTTTTATGGTATTGCCGGTGCCGTTATATTTGTCAAAAGTTGGCATTTTATATTTTGGAGGCAAGGGGACCTCAGCGAACAAACACAAATCTGAGAAGTCTGTGGCGTGGGTTTCAGTACCACCCATCTTCAACAACTGCTTCTAAATTTTGTCTAACTGTTCTTTCAACTGCTCTGATTTCTTGGGCATGGGGGCCACTTTCTCAGCAGTCGATCGGGACTCGCTCTGTGTTATCAAGGGGTGGGTAATTATAGGAGGGGGATTAATGTTGGCCAATGCTCCAGCATAAGCACTACTATTCATAATCTTGTCCTTTTCATACTACTGATCTACATAAGGTGCAGTGAGGGTGGGATTCTCTTGTTGGTGCTACATGAATTGGATAGGAATGGGGGGTGGGTGAGTCCATTGCATGTGAGGGAAGGTTTTGTTGGGTGATGGGATGAGTGGAAATCAGATTTTAGGGTGGGGTCTGATGAGGCCATTGGGCATGGGGAAAGGTTTGGAACTGACTTTGGGATGTTGGGATATGGGTGAATTAGGGTTGATGTAAGGCATGGGTTTGAGTTGGGTATGAGGGTTGTAGGTGATTGAAATTTTGGAGGAATTGTGAAGGGTATGGGTGTAAGGCTCCAAGGTTAGGGCCTTGCTGGGCCTGGGTTTGGGCCATGAAGCCTTGGGAGGGTTGGGCTATAAAGGTCTGGCCCATGGGTCCTTGGGGAGGTTGGACAATGAAGCCTTGGTCATGATAGGTCTGGCCCAGTGGGCCTTTGTGGGTTTGGGCCATGGGCCATTGATGGATCTGGGTCATGGGCCCTTGATGGATTTGGGTCTGGGCCATGGGCCCTTGATGGATATGGATGATGGAATTTTGGGCCATTGGGCCTTGGGGTATGTTGGTGATGGTGGTTTGGATGGTGTGGATGATGGGGGGTTGATGGGGGCAATGGGGGAATGAGGCATGAAGGCTTGATGGGGTATGGGATGGATCCATGGATGTGTGGTGTGGATGAGAGGGGATATGTTGGGAGGCCTTCCACCTAATGTAGGTTTTGACCATTTCCTCCATCATGGCCATGGAAGGGGGATAGGATGGAGATGGGGTATTTAAGGGTTGGAGGGGCATGGATGGGGTGGATGAAGAGGGAAAATTAGGCATGACCCCGATAAAATCGGGCATGACCTGGGCAAGTGGGGGGATATGGGGTGGGTTAGAAAAATGAGATGGATCATTGGTGAATGAGGATGGATTGGGCATGTGTGGGGAGGATGTATGGGGCATGGATGCGGATGATGAGAGAGGAAAGCTGGCCATGGCCCCAATAAAAATGGGCATGACCAAGGTAGACAGAGGGATATATGGGGGATCGGGTGTGGCATGGATAGATGTGGGTGGATTGGGTACGCATCGGGCGGATGAAAAATATGGTATATTGGGGAAAGTGTAGGATGGGGCCGGGTTTTGAATGGGCGTGGATGGGTTGGAAATGGCCATGGATGAGGGCATGGCTTGCAAAAATAATGGGAAATGCGGGGTTGGATTTTGGATATTTTGGGAAGTGGTGGAAGGAAAAATAGGGGCACCGAACAGGCCGGTGATGGTGAGGGTTGATTGGGTGAGGGGGACGGAAGTGAAAGCCTCCTCGGTATGGGAATGGGTTGGAGAATGTGGCGGGGATGAGTCGGCATCGGCGTAAGCCGGGTCCACAACCCATGACATAGCTTGGTATCGAGTCGGGTACGGATGCCTCGGATGGGGCCCGTAAAGCTTCTTCCTTCTTCCCCTATGAGATGATGGAGGGTACGATGATGTCGTTGGGTCGGCAATAACAAGACTCTATTTTTGGGTTTTTAATTTCAATTTTTTTGAATTTTTATAAGTGAAAAGATATAAGGAATCCGGGGCCTTTTGAATTCCCTTCTCGAGTGGCTCTCGTACCCTAATTAGGTCCCGCCGCAAAGGCTCCAAAGTGCTTCGAAAGAATCAAAGGGTAACCCCTTGATCTATTGAAGGCAAGGAAACTAATGCAAACAACCCAATCCCTCGAAACGAGTCAAAAAGAAGTCACCTTCTTTTGATCGGTGAGAGCGTATTGGATGTCGAAGATTGCAGGGCCTAAACAGAAGCATTAAAGACACTAATCGGGGAGTTCGGGGTGTGATACAGGCCACAGATTCGGGCTGCTGCTGCCTAAAACAAACCTGGAGCAACTATTAGGTGCGCCAGACCAAAATTGCCTAGGATAAAGCTGGCACAACTAATACATATGCCAGTGTATTTCTGGGGAATTTTGCATTGGCGCATGTAATAGGTGCGCCAGACCAAAATTGCCTAGGATAAAGCTGGCGCAACTAATACATACGCCAGTGTATTTCTGGGGAATTTTGCATTGGCGCATGTAATAGTTGCGCCAAACAAAGATGAGGCTCCAGATAGTTTGACAGCAACACTTTCAGCCCGAAATGGGTCTTCTAACTATTTTTTTATGCAAGCTAGGCTTCCGGGGACTGACTGTTTATATGAGTCGGCTCTCTTCCTCACCGAGCCTAAGGAAACAAGGTCGATTCGGGTCCGCTAACTCACTTTTTCCTTGGGTTTTAAGCTTGGTAACGAGAAGGTTACTAACGTCATATACCTCAAGTGCAAGCACTTTCTCAGGTACTAGGTGGGCTGGGACTTTTTTGGATCATCACCACTAGGGGCTGCAATCGTACTAAGACCCGGGAGTTTGTATGTGTGCATAAATAACCCAACCCATAAAAATCTACTTTGCAAAATTCAATTTAAATCCCCTTTGTTGGTTCAAATTTACTTTTCACTTTTAAGGAAGTTTTCTTAAGTTCCAAGACCGAGGGTGAGGATCCCGTGCCGCCTCTACGGGGTCGGCGTCCACTGTTTGTAATATGATTGCGGAATTAAAGGCACAAGTAGGCCAGCTAAGTGGCTAAGGCGCTTAAAATTGCGTAAAAGTAAAAAAAATTAAATGACAATGCACAAGTAGACCCGCCGGTCGGCTAAGGTGCTTAAAATGACAGAAATATAAGGAAATTTAAGACGGTGCGCAAGTAGGCCCGCCAATCGGCTAAGGCTCATAAATGACGTAAAAGTAGGAGTGATAAAATGACGTAATCATAGGGGTGACTAAAAAGTAGTAAAAAAAATAGTAAAAAAAGTTAGTAAAAATAAAAAAAATAAAAGGCCAAATTTAAGGGCAAGCCCTACTAGCTACTCCCCAGCAGAGTCGCCATTTGTGCAACCGTGGGAATCGAGATGATCCCATCGCAATGATGCACACTCGTAAAAATTATAAAGTCACCGCTTGGAGCTTTTGGTGTCCCGGGAAACCCAAATCAAATTTAATGAGCACCAAAGTGCCAAAAATTGACTATGAATCCGGACTACGCCAAAGGCTCTTGGGTAGGGGCTTCGGTTATCGATTGGGAAAGTATTAGGCACCAAATCAACCCGCTGAATGTGGTCTCTACTTATGGCCAAAACAAAAATAATATAAAAGAAATAAAAAAACCTTCCTCTTGCCCAAAGGGCCTTAAAATCCTATTTGTGTCCCTCTGCTTCTACCAAAAATTTGACGGCGTAACGGCACAAATGAGAGGATGGAGGAAGAACCAAGAAAGTAGAGGAATAGAGGAGAGAGCTAGAGCTCTCGGGCCCTTATTGTACCGCTGTGGAGCCTTGCGTTGGCTTGCTTCGGTGAGCTTTTGAGGGCTTGTATAGCTTGATGATGGATTCTAACTCCTAGGGTGGATAGCAAGAGGTAGAGAGGGGAGGCTAGGGGGTAGCACACACCTAAACTAATGTTTTCAGGTGAAAGGCTAAGGTTTTTAGAAGGTTTAAAGGTTCTGAAATTTGTGTGTAAAGAGTGTACTAGTGGAGAGAGAGAAGGGATTCCTTAATCTCTTTGCATATTTTTTCAAGCCTTTGTAAAGGGAGGGGTGCCTCTCTATTTATAGGAAAAAGGGAGGTTAGGAGGGTATTTAGGGGCTAATTTGAATTAGCCATTAGGTAATCTAGCCATCTAAGGTTTCTTAGGGTTTTTGGAGCCTTGATATATGTAAAAGGATGCTCTAATGGTGGATGATAGGTTAGAGGTTTAAACCACTTAAGGGGTTGCAAATAGATAGTGAATAGGTGTAACATAATTAGCAAAACACACCCTAAAGGTCAAGATGGTCAATAAGTCAAACCCCAATCTCAATTTTTAAGGCAAAAACACAGGATTACTGTTCATAAGCCTGGCGCAACTAATAGATGTGCCAAGCATATGTACAGTAAACAGTGTTTCTACAAGGTCTAGAAGTTGGCTGCTCGTGGTGGGGCTTACCTTATAGCTGGGGCAACTATTAGTTGCACCAAGCCATTTCTGGGGAGAAATGGCTTGGCGCAAGTAATAGTTGCACCAAATCCCTAAGAGAAATTCTATAAAATTATAAATTTACCCCTATGCTTCAGAACGCGATATCTTCTCACATACAACTTCGATTGGGGTGATTCTTGGCTCGTTGGAAAGCTGAGGACTTCTACTTTTCAATAGTATATGATTCGATCATAGTAGAAGGTCACAGCTAGTCTTGATACACCATTTTTCATCCACTACTCGGGAAACCTTAGATGGGTTTCTAAGGGTTCAAGAAGATTCCTAAGGGATCTAGGGCAATTCAAAGGAGTTTGAAATGGCTCTTAAGGTTTCAGAAAAGTTTCTAAGGGTTCCATACGTGCCATTAAAAGCTTGGAGAAGCGCCTCTCTTGAAATGTGTCTCAATCAGGCCTTGGGCCAAATTTGGGTGTTTACAGTCTTGTAGGAAACTTATTAGTTGGCTAGGCAAGGTATCATCCTCCCTGACCATGGCAGTGGTCAACTATTCTAATATTATATTGAAGCTTCACAAGAATCAGGTTATTATTTTTAGACGATTGGGATTGGAGTTCTGCCATCTTAGTTAAATACTGGTCTTCACAGTCGGAACTCCATGGGGATTGTGAATATGGTGGGTCAAACTGAGGTTGGTTTGAAAATTTTTCCAAAAGACTGATTTAATTAACAACCCTGATTTGGGACCCACCAATCAGGACCGTTGTCCCCATATCCATCCCAAGTGTTGTCCGAGTGTTGGTATAAGGTTGCTGCCTTGAGGTGCTTTTGTACAATATCGGAGTATAATGGGGCAGCCGGACAATCAGGTACTTTGTGCGTGAGGCTTTAGCAAATACCAAAAATCCTCACCTACATGAGATATTCGGTGTGATTGCATACCCAACATGGACTCTATTTTCTTTTCCAAAGCATCAATTTTTGTAGAAAGCACCGCCACCATTGCATCCTGATTGTGGTATGGAGTCCTATAATTAAACCCATAAAATGATGGGGGCATCAAAGTTGTAGGAAACTCCATATCACATAGGCACAACCTAAGAAACAAAAATCCAGAAATAAAATCCTAACTAAATATGAAAACAAAGGCATGTACCTTGGCCTCTCACGGGTGTCCCCTTCGAAGATTTGATAGGCTCGGACCTCGGTCTCCAAATCTGGAAAAAAAACAAACTAGAATTAGAAAATTACTACTATAAACTAACTAAAGTAGTGCAACTATAGACTTTGCAGGTCCGTCGTGATGATGCGCACTCTCTAAAAAAAGATGGAGTCGCCACTCGGAGCTTTTGGTGACTCGGGATACCTAAAAAATTAATATATAAGCACCGAAGTGCAAAATATGACTTTGATTGACCGGTCTTTGCGAAAGGCTCTTGGTAGGGGCTTCGGTTATCAATCGGGAAGGTGTTAGGCACCCGATTGACTCGCTCGTAAGCGGTCTCTACTATGGCCAAATGAAAAATAAAAAAAGAAAAGAAAATGAATGACACTTCCTCATCGCGATGAGGTTGATTGACTGCGTTGTATACATTCAATTTGACCTTTATATTTTCAAATGGCACTTCCATTATTCCAGACCAGCATTGAATACAAGCATTAGTTGTGGCCAAAATGGGTGTGCCTAGGGTAACAGGTATTGAGGTAGCATTCCTACCTGGTTCCATATCCAGCACCAAAAAGTCAGCAGGATAAAAGAATTTGTTAACTCCCACCAAAAGATCCTCGATTATCCCCACAGGTTTCCTTTTAGATCTGTCAGCCAGCTGTAGAACAACAGTGTGGGCTTTAATTTGCCTATGCCCAGCTTCTCATATACTGAATATGGAAGCAAATTTACAAAGGCTCCCAAATCTAATAGGGCTTTGTCAAAGGTATGATCCCCAATGATGCAGGGGATGGTGGGGAGTCCAGGGTCTTGAAGATTTGGGGGAGTTGCAATGGACAAGACATGCTTAACTTTTTCTGTAGAAAAGACTTTCTTCGATAGGTGTATCCTAGGCTGTCTGTTATTGGTGCACAGGTCTTTTAAGAACATGGCATAGGCTGGGACTTATTTAATGGCATCAAGTAAAGGCAAATTGATCTTTACTTGCTTGAAAGTCTCCATCATTTCTTCAATTTTACCTTGCCCTTTGTCAAAAGGGGAAGGTGCCTGTAGTGCCTTAGGAAATGGCAAGTGTGGGGGTGCTCCCTCACTTGCAGCCTTAGCCAATGGGGTCTCTTTCTTTTTGAGCTTTTCCTTTTCTTGAGAATCCTCATTATCCTCTTTATTCATAGCTGATTATTCCTGCAAGTCCACCATTGGTTGTCTTTGTTGTGTTTTAGGAGAAATCACTCCATTGTCTTCCTCCAAGCTTCTCGCAGGCTCATGGCCCACTTGATTGTCCACTAGCCTACCACTTCTCAAAGTTGTAACAGATTTGGCTTCCTCAAAAGTGGAGGAAACTTCACCCACTACAAACTGCCTTCGTGATTTGTCCTATGGTTAGCTAGGCAACCTTCCTCCCTCTCTCCTAGTCAGAGAATCAGACAGCTGACCAAGTTGATCCTCTATCTTTTTTATGCTCTGGTTGTGAGAGTGCACAGTTTGGGTCAAGGTGTTCAAGCTCTGTAATGAAGATAGAACTTGTTCTTCAAAGGATGGTGTTCTCACAGCTGGAGTGGATGCAGCTTGCTACACAGGAGGAGCTACATGTTGAGCCATGGGTTGCTGATACTGAGGCCTTGAGGCAAAACGTTCTCGATAGGGCTGAGCATTTCTGTAGGGCATGGGCTGTTGGGGCTGCTGCTACTGCTGGCTGGGGTATCCATCTTGTCTCCACCTCAGATTGCGGTGGTTCCTCCATTGATACCCGTGCAAGTTCTCGCCTATAAAGGTAATGCTGACCACATGCTCTGTTATAAAATCAGGAAATTGGTCAGCAGATGGGCATTCTTCCACGGGATGAGCAGGGGACTGACCTATGGCACATGCCTCCTCCACTCTAGCAGCCACAGGTGACTGCATTGCTCCCATCAGTCTATCAAATTTCAGAGTTAAGCTGTCCACTTTCCTTTCCAACTCTCTTGGCACACTCACTTCATATATCTTTCCTCTTGAGGTGTTCTCTTTCATCAATTTAGGAGGCTCTAGATCTCTTGCTAAGGTTTCCCTTTGCATAGAGTTCTCACTGATGATGTCAAACAGCTCCCATGCCTCCTCAGCAGTTTTATGGAGGTAGGTGCCACCACAGGAGGCATCTATCATATCTCTGCTTTTAGCATCAATTCCCTGATAAAAGCTTTGAACCAATTGCCATTCAGAGATTTGATGGTGGGGGCATTTCTTGAGGAGTTCGTTAAATCTCTCCCAGGATTGATGAAAGTCTTCAGTTGGATCTTGGGTAAAAGAGATGATACCCTTCCTCAACTGGCTAGTCTTTGACATAGGAAAGAATTTGGCCAGAAACTGACATTGGAGATCACTCCAGGACTGAATACTGTTAGGTGGAAGCAAAGACAACCATGTCCTGGCTCTGTCCTTTAATGAAAACGAAAGAGCCTCATCCTAGTTGCCTCCTCCCCCAAACCTATGATATTGAAGGTAGTGCACAGTCCTAAGAATTCGTCTATATGCTTATAAGGGTCCTCCTTGGTCAGGCCATGAAATGAGGGCAACATCTGAATGATGAAAGATTTCATTTCATAGTTTCCTTGAGCAGTAGGGAACTGAATGCAGAAGAGGGAATTGTAAATCCCTGGTGCATTAAATTCCTTGAGAGTTCGAGGCTACTGCTACTCACCCATTTCAACAGATTCAATTTCAACAGTTGTGGATGTAGTTGGTCTGGATCTGAAAAGTCTTTCAACCTCTGGATTTAGTGGAATAATCTGACGTTGAAGAGTTCTCCTACCAAACATACAACACTCGCAAACTGAATGCAAAATAAATCCTCACACAACAGAAAGAAGCAACACAACTGACTAATTAATCTAAAAAAAATTAGCAGATCTAAAAATAAATAGGGGAAAAAGGGATGCAAACTATAGAGGAGCCTTCTGCACGGTACTCCTCTCACTCTGTACTTAGATCTGATGAAATGCACACAAAAAATACTGAAAAAGAATAAGACTTACAAATGCAGTTAGTAAAATCAAACACACAAATACAGATTTATAAAACAAAACTAGATCTACCAAATTCACAAACACCTCCCCGGCAGCGGCGCCAAAAATTTGTTGGGGAATTCCAGTGTGCCGATTTTTAGTGTAAACATCAAGAGAAAATAGTGATGGGTTCAGCACAGCTGGGAAATTCTAGGCCTGCAAGGTACAGGATCCTCTGTAGCAAGTTTTAAAAGTAATTAAGGGTAAGTCCACAGAGAGGTGGTTTGGAATTAGGTAAATCTCTAGATCTATAAGAGATCTGCCACCCTAACTAATGTTGGTCTAGCTAAAAGACAGGGGAGAAATTAGATTAGATTTTCACTTAATCTAAACTACAATTAAAATGCAGATTGTCTTAGATCGAATCTGGAGCCTCAGATCTTGCAGATGGAGGGTTTGAAAACTCAAAAAATGGAGAAGAACAACTTGGAGGTTGTGTTCACTGCAATCAGGTTGAGCTAAGCATATTACAAGGGTTCAAAAGCACACAAGTCCCTCATCTGGCCACAAGCACAGTTGCAGGGTATAGATTCCACTCCAAATCACAAGATCCACCTAGTCTTAAGGCTATGATCTATCCACTTTAATGGTCACAGACCATCCTATAGACTTTATCGAATCCATGGATTACAACAGATGAACCCAATTATGGTATGAGCTTAGATTTACCTTAAGGTCATGATCTGTCTACTTAAATGGTCACAGACCATCTTAGAGATCTCCTACAAAGCCAGAGCCTCAATTAGAACAATTAAAACCACTACAGATGTTGTAATTTCTAGGTCACAGATGAAGAAAATTACAGGGATATCAGATCCAGGGATTCAGATGATATCCAAGAGGTCTACCAGTTAAGTGGGTGAGCTGATCAAGCAACTCCTCTACACAAATTCGATCAAGAATCAAAAGGAATCAAAAGAGCTTTAGATCTAATTAAAACATTGAAAACAACATTTACATTGCAATCAAACTCACTCTACAATGAAATGCTCTTAGATCTGTAGTATGTGTAGCAATTAACCCCAGCAACACTCTTAACCTTACCCAATCACAGATCTAACTCACTCCTTGCTGCTCCTAAGGAATTAGCCAACCATGGTTAGGCTAAAGGAAGGAAAATAGAATCTCGCTGCAAGTTTTGATCTCCAGGAAATTGTTCAGAATTTTGATCTCTTTCAATGGCAATTGAGGATTTCTATATATAGCTTTCTCCTTTATTTTTCCAGCCAAAAATCCCTTTTAGAAGGTCATCAGAGTTTGTTAGAGTTCTGTTAAAGCACATGGGTTTGTTAGGGCTTTCTAGGGCATCCTCTAGAATCGGCGCGTCCCTCACTTCAGCATATCTCTTCCTCTTTCTGCCTTCAGATCTTATCGAACCCTTCTCCAACTGCACGAATTCTTCACTTTTATCCTTCAGCTCCTATCAAAGTCTTCTAGATACCCTTTCGATAGGTTGTTTTAAGACCTATCTTCACTTCCTTTCCTTTGTTCTGCTGTAGCCACTCATTCCAAGGGCTCAGTGATGTGCTGCCCTCGGGTGTGTTGTTGCTGGGTCTACATAGTGCTGAGAGATGGCTTTTTTGCAGGCATTCTTAAGTAGTTTTCTACATTATTACCAGCTTTCACTGCTATCTACAAAAGGCACTCAACAGAGGTTTATTAGTGTGCTCAGGTCTATCAATGGTCAGGTTAAAGGGTGAAAAGTGGCCTTTTCACCACTTAACAGCCATGTAAAAGAAGTATTGCTTGGTTGCCTCCTTTAGTTCGAGCTTCTTTATTTCAGCATTTTACATATCTCGCTCTTTTGATGCAATCTTTATCTTCGATCATGTTTCGTGGAGGCTGGTTTGACCTCCAGCACTTTTACGTCCATCTCCCTCACGTCATGAGGTTCCTCCTAGCTCTGGCCGATTTTGGAGACTTTTTGTCTTGCCCCACTATGAGGGGGGATTCGGCCTACGTGAAAGCCTTGGTGGAGAGGTTTCATTAGGAGATGATGACCTTCCACATGTCTGGAGCAGAGATGAACATCACTCCTATTGACTGGTCCATGATTACGGGGATTGCAATAGGAGGGGCATCAGTGGTCTATCCTCACATTCCCGATCGTGAGGAGGTGATTCGATTGATTGGGGACTAGCCCCCTTCTAACCATATAACCGAATCCGAGGTCAAGTTGTTTTGGTTGGTGGATCTATTTGAGGCCATTGAGTTGGTTGATCCGGACCAGCCTGATGTGGATATCGTCATTGAGCCTGAGTCCGCCCTAATGCTTGCTCGTATCACACTTATTTTTGTAATGGACAAGACGATCCTTGCCAATGTAAGTGGTGGTCTTATTGCACTATCCCTTTTCAGCCTGATAGGAAATTGGGGGGATATGAACCATTTTGATTAGGGTGATGTTGAGTATGTGGTGCTGATGAACAGCTTGGCTAGAGCTTCAATTGGAGATGTCGCTTCTGTCTTGGGCTTTTGGCTCATGATTGAGGTAACCCATGGGTTTACTCTTTCATCCCTCTTGGTTCATCATTTCTGGTTGTCTTTGGTCTTTGTTTTGACATATTTTCTTGTTTATCCATCTTTTCAAGTTTGGGCGTACCTGCACTTCCAACCTGGCCACTCCCTCATCTGTTCTGATGAGTATACATATCCATCGATGAGTTGCTGGCATAATGACCGTTGCCGGGACCTGGAGATGAAGCATTTGAAGCTGGGTCTGAGGTCTCAGCTTGACTTGATGATTTCAGAGCAGGTTTGACACCCCCCCTCCCCTTGTTGGTTAAGATTTGGAGTTTTGATTGTATTACTTAATTAATGGGATTCTCCTATCTTGGGTGGATTATATTTGATCCTTACGTCGGCTCCCCCTTCTTAGACCGCACCGTGTTGGCCAGTCATGACTGTTCGTCGATCATCACGTCATCTTTTTTTACGGATCTTGGGCCCGGGCCTACTATTTGGGGAAGAGGGTAGGGCATCAGTACAAGGATTACTTTGTCGTGCCGTTGGGACCTCCTGAGGATGTTATGGCACCAGAGGGTACATCTGTGGATCTTGCAGGGAGGCTCCTTTAACATAGGATTCCTGTTGATGTCCTTTATGAGCACGGGGGTATCAGTTGAGGTATGAGTCTCTCCCCTATTGGTCCATCCTCCCACATTTCATGCCTGGTGCTAACATTTTGGCGTTCGGAGGCCCGTGATCCTAGGTATCTTCTTCTTTCTTTCCCTTACTTGTCGATTTCGTTTGCAACTGCTAAGTTTTTGCTTTACTGACCGGATTTCTTCCTCTTTCTTCTGTTCGAGACAATAGAGGATTCTGACGATGGTGTAGACGTGGGTCCTGTAGTGGTGCCAGGTGCTGAACCTTCGAGGCCTTCCAGAGCGAGGCCTTCAAGGACATCTACTGTGGGGACCCAGGTGATTTTTAGGAGTTTTGATGACGCATCTCGGATTTGTGTGCAGATGTGACGAAGCATGCTCGCCTATCCACCAGGGTCATTAGAGTTCCTCCTCCTGAGCTGGTCCCAGGGGTGAGTTCTCTTCTCAAATTTTCTAGGGACATGCTTGCTCTTATCAATTTTTCTGCACTGCTAACTTCTCTCTCCCCCCTTTACAAGTTTATGAGTCAGCTGTTCAGCAAGCAGAGTATTACCATCATATTGCTGACCTTCGGGACGTTGAAGTGGTATGTATGGCGTTGGTTTGCCCTGCCTGTTCTTTTGTTGCCCTATGCTTTCCTTTAACTGATCTTAATTGATCTTTCGAGTGTGATGCTTTCAGCGTGCTCGTGAGAAGGAGTCGCGTTCAATACTTAGCCGACTGTCCCATGCATGGTCACGGGTGGGGGATATTCAAACATATTAGAAGTCTTCATGCCGACTGAAGAAGAAGTACCTTGATTGGGAGCACCTTTTGTCTTTTTGCCTTTTATGAACATTTGAACCTTTGAGCATTTCTAGGAGCAATGTAATTAACAATGAATGATTGATGTACCTGGATAATTCATGGAATTGATGGTTTTAATTTCACTTTCTATTTGTTATCTCTCCCCTCTATTTTTTGGGTGTGATATGCTTGCTCTCTTGTAGGATGGGCCTTGAGTCTGCGAATGGGGCAATGATTACATATTGGCTGAAATAGACAAAATCCATATTTTCCTTCTTGATTTGTTGTGAGTGTGGCACTTGTAAAAAAAAAGTAGATAGGTTAAGTGGTGAACTGAGGTGTCCCAGTTCGTGGTCTAGGCTGCCATTTATAAAGGAACGTTATTGTGTGTAAGTGGATTGGTCCAAAGGGCAGGGAAAAAAAACCTTTATTTCCCCCTTCGCTTCTCCTTCTTTCTTTCTTTTCTTTTTCTTTAGCTTTGGTCTAGCGTGTATATTATAAACGCTAGGCATTTTTTGGGCATTTTTGGTCTAGCGTGTATAATATATACACACTAAGTGTTTTTATGGGCATTTTTTTGTCTAGCGTGTATATTATACATGCTAGGCATCTTTTGAGTGTTTTTGGTCTAGCGTGTATATTATACACTCTAGGCACTTCTTGGACAGTGGCGGGCCTATAAGGCTCGAGAATGTTATCCTTTTTCTTTATTTTAAGTTGGGTTTTAGATTTTGCTCCAAGTTTTTTCTTTTCTTCCTGAGGATGGGTCCATTGTCCTACATCGAATCATGATTCTTTAAACAGCCTTGTATGACCATGGACCCGCTTCACGACCCCGCTCCTTCGTGGGGGACCAAGATTTTTATACTTCCCTCCTTGGGTGTAGGGCCCAACTTTTTGAAACATTGGCTTGATAGTTTGAACGAGAGCGAGCTCGCAGGTTTGGAGAGACTTGGGCTTGCTCATATCTCCTCATTCCTTGATGTTCCCTTGTTTGGGGCCTTATCAACGTGGCGGTTTCTCATTAGGATGCAGAAACCAATGTCTTCCACTTTGGGACCCGTGAGCGGACTCTGACACTTGAAGAACTCTCTATTTTATCGGGTTTGAGGTTGCATCGTGGTCTTGCTAAGGTGGTAGCAAAACCAGGTTATGCCATGATTGACCATGCGACTTTGGGCCTGAAGAAAAATGATTATGAAAAGTGCTTTGCTAGAGGGCCCATCAATTGTTCGGTGAAATTCCTGAGAGAACATTCGGCGATGAAAGTTTGTAAAAAGTATCGATCAGAAATATTCATAATGTGAACGCTTTTGCCCTATGCCTTCTCTCGGAGGTCCTCTTTTGCACGAGGGGAGAGATTTTCTCCCTTGCACTCTGCGACATACTGGTAGAGCTTGAAAGGGTCGCTCTGTGATGCATTTTGTGTTGGCTGAGCTTTATCATGGTCTTGAGGCCTTTGCCTCAGGCAAGGTGGAGTGCTTTAGGGGATGCCATATTCTCCTTCAGGCCTAGCTTGGGGAGCATCTTTCCATTTATATATCCGTGCCCCACTTTTATGTGGTTCAGGGAGAGGTAGCTCACTGCTTTTTGGGCCGATGTTCTAAGTTGCCTTAGGGGAATACATACGAGTTGCATCCCTGGCTGATTGAGGTTGAGCTGACATGGAAGCTTCCATGGCTTGATGGCACCTTCCCGATAGTCCGATCTAAGGATCATGAGGGTATCACCCTTCTCGGCTTGACTAGTAGTATCCATTATTTCCTATCTCGGGAGCTACGCCAATTCGATTATGTTCAGCAGGTGCCTGATGCAACGATACCTCCCTTATGCAGCTTGATTCTCTTTTGGGGGTCTTCCAATGACTTAGATAGGATAGCTATTCTTTGGGAAATGTGTCAATCGACGCATAGGTGTGATCTAGAGTAAGGGACCTTCCTTTCAACTTCTCTAACGTAAGAGGCTTCGCTACTATCTGAGAGGCCTTCTGCCTGTTGATTAGATCAGGTGGAGAGCAGCGATTGAGAGGGACCTTGGCTGAGGAAATAGTTGGCGCTTCGGACCCAAATTGAGTTGTTGATAGATGAGAAGCGGGTCTTGCACGAGCGTTTAGAGAAAGAGCAGGGTAGAGATGATGTTGCCGAAATAAGAGCCAAAGTTGCAGAGTGTGAGGTCCTTCGCCTGGAAGGGGCTCTGAGTGATGATCTTGGTACCACTAATGCTTCTGGAAAGCGATATAGGGGCCTCCATGGTTAGTGGGTGACTGACCGAAATGCTCGTGAGGATGCTGTGCATGCACAGATCCGTGTCCTTAAGTACGAGTTGGGTCGTTGACCTGGTCCTGCACATACTTTTTGCATAGATCAAACACTATAGGATGGGACATAAGAATCCTTGACAGATATATTTTTGGTATATATATTTTTTGATGTTTTAGTTTCTCTCTTTCTTTTTTTTTTTTTTAATAAATTTGTAAAGGGGAAAACAGGGTGTCACACCGATTATCTTTTTGAGATGTGGTGCAAGCAAAATATGGACATGAAAATGGAAAAGGAAAATTTATTTTCTTATATAAGTATCATCTTCCTCTTTTTTTGATGTTTTTATTGCTTCTCCTTTCAAAATACTGTGTCGCACTGATTAATTTTGTGGGATGTGGTGCAAGCAAAATATGAGTATGAAAATGGGAAAGGGAAATTTATTATCTTATATAAATATCATCTTCTTTTTTTTGTTGCTTCTCCTTTCAAAATAGGGTGTCGCACTGATTATCTTTGTAAGATGTGGTACAAGCAAAATATGGGTATGAAAATGGCAAAGAAAAATTTATTATCTTATATAAATATCATCTTCTTTTTTGATGTCTCGACAATGAGACGAGGTGATGGGTCCCATTTTGAGTATAGTCGAACCTGTTCATGTGGTCGGACCTGAGTGAGGTTCAGGACTTTCTAAGGTCGGAACATCCATCCTTCTAGATTGAATTAACCTTTTCTCCTTACCTCAGATCATACGTTTGACGATGCAGTTTTATGATACACCTGATCAGGACCCGATTTGAGTAAACATGAGCGGCCCAATTGGCGACCAGATAATTTGTACGTGACCAAAGGAGCAACCGATTTTAGTTTCTTAGACATTTTTACTTACAACACTCGAGACGGGCGTTCTCCATGCCTGTCATTTCCCTCTTTTTAACTCGCAGCTCCCTTTCGGGTTTTTGCAATGTCCATGGGTATTGCAGTTTTACCACAAGAGCCTTTTCAGGTTTTCACCTGGTCCGCACAAGCTTGCTCTTTTTATTCGTGGCGCCCTTCCGGGTTTTCACCACGTCCACTTTGCTTTGAATTTATATTCTCTTCTTTTTTTCATTTTATGATCATTTCAAAGGCCACGACATGGACTTCAATGCCATCATAGCGAGTTGGATGGTGTCCTTCTATTGTCTCTTAGCTCGGTTTGTGTTGACTCAAAGGATATTGTGACTACTCGTAGACCTTAAAGAGGGCTTTTTTAGGGATGTATTGTGGCCATGGGTTAGGAGCGGTGGGTTTGGAATTTGGAAGGTATACTTGGGTTAAAAGGTTTCCTCCAATTACCATAATATCCTTCTTCCTTAGGGGATTTTTACTATACATGCTCCATGATTTTTCCATCTCTTTTCGTTTCTATTTTTTATTCTTTTTAATTTATTTTCAGACATTCTCTTTTTGGGGTTTTTCTTTTCTGATTTTTTATTTTTTTTGGTTTCTGACAATAACTCTCTTTTCTTTTTATTTATGTATTTGGTATATACACGCTTTTTTCCTTTTTCTAGGAGGGCTTACAAAAGAAAGGCTAATAGTTCAACGGGTGTAGCAAAGGGTATGAGCATTCAGGGATGCTTTTTGGCTACTTGGCTTTAAAATGATGTCCTCTTTTATGGGATCCTTAAGTAAGCACATATCCATCTTATCAATACTTACCTTGCCATGGGAGACGAGGAGTAGAATCGTTGCATGTATCCAGTGTTGATGGGCTTAAAAAAATGATCTCTGTCCATGGTGGCAAAATGAAGCGTGTACCTACGCAACACTTCTCTGATGACGTAGGGTCCTTCCCAATTGGGCTTAAATTTTTCTCTCGGATCGGCATGAAGAGAAAAGATTTTCTTGAGTACCGTGTCACCTACTCCCAAATCTCGAATGCGAACACACTTATTATAAGCACGTGCGATCCTTCCATGGTAGACCTGGGTGTCACACAAGGCTAGGAGCCTTTTCTCATCGAGGAGGTTTAGATGTTTGAAATGGGGGATCTCTCTCTTTCTTGACTTTTGGCAAATCAGACTCGATGAGGATACAGAGTGAAGGTACTTCAACTTCAACTGGTAGCACGACCTCAGTTCCATACACAAGAGAAAATGGTGTTACCCCTATAGCGGTACGGATTTACGTTCGATAAGCCCATAGTGCGAAAGGTAGCATCTCACCCTAGTCTCAGTATGTGACAATCATTTTCTCAAGGATCCAGATGACTGTTTTGTTAGCCACTTCTACGGTTCCATTGGTTTGCGGCAGATATGGTGATGTGCAATGATGTTTGATCTTGTACTACTCGTAAAAGGTTCTGATGCGC
Source organism: Chloranthus sessilifolius (assembly GCA_021018995.1). Lineage (NCBI taxonomy): Eukaryota > Viridiplantae > Streptophyta > Magnoliopsida > Chloranthales > Chloranthaceae > Chloranthus > Chloranthus sessilifolius. The sequence continues at coordinate 65,422,787 of CM037586.1, forward strand.
TTATTCTCAAAGTTGGTGTCGTTGTCCGTGATGATGTCTTTGGGCACGCAAAACTAATAAATAATATTATTCTTGATGAACTTCTTGACATGATTGGTTGTGATGTTTGCGTAGGATGCTGCCTCTATCCATTTGATGAAGTACTTAATGGTAACGAGGATGAACTAATGCCCATTAAATGCTTTTGGGTTGACCTTTCCGACGACGTCGAGGCCCCATGTGGTGAATGGCCATGGAGTGGTCATGTTGTTTAAATCTATGGCAGGAGCATGCATCAGACTGGAGTGTTCGAGCATTTATAGTACCTTTGAACGTGCTTGCAACAGTCAACTTCCATGGTGGTCCAAACGTATCCTTGCCGTAGGACATTCTTGGCGAGCATATGCCCATTGACGTGGGCCCCGCATACTCCCTCGTGGATTTCTTTTATGATGTTGGCTGCCCCGCTTTCAGTTAGGCATCGGAGCAAGACATTGTTATATGACCGCTCGTAGAGGCACTCGCCAAAGATGACAAAATTAGCCACTAAATGTTGGATAGTCCGCCTATCGGTCTTGGATGTTCTTTCAGGAAAAGCTCGAGTTTTGAGGAAATTCTTGATATCTGAGAGCCATGGAGGCTAATCATCTGTCTTTGTAGATTTCTCAATTTGGAGGTAGAAAGCAGGTTCATTTCTTTATCTGATCATGATTGGCTTCATTTCTAAGACATATTGAATTTTGACCATTGATGCCAAAATTTCTAAGGCATCGACAAAACGATTTCTTACTCATGGTAAGTAGGAGAACGTAGCATCATTGAAGCATGCTATCAGATCCTTGAGAAGTTCATGGTATGGGATTAGCTTTTCATCTTTCATTTTCTAGTCACCATTTGTCTAGCATATGATCAGCTGTGAGTCGCAAAACACCCTAAGGTGAGTTTCGTTCAGGTTGAGAGCTGCTTATTGTCCAACTGCACAAGCTCCGTACTCGGCCATATTGTTGGTGCAGGGGAAATTGAGTTTGATGGAGACTGGTACTTGAGACCCTTTTGGAAAGATAAAAATAGTATTGAGTCCTTGACATTCGACATTTTATGCTCCATCAAAGTGCATTACCCAAGACTCTTTTGTCTCCTCTGTGTCATCTCCTATCATGAATAAGATGTCCTCATCAGAAAACTCAGTTCTCAGAGGTTCGTAGTCAAGTAAAGGATTCTTTGTAAGACGATCACTAAGTTCTTGCCCCTTGATTGACTTCTATGTGACATACATGATGTCAAATTCAGATAGAAGTAGTTGCCAACGTGCAGTCCGACTAGTGAGAGCCAGCTTGTCAAATAAGTATTTTAGTGGATCCATTCGTGCTAAAAGGAGAACGACTTGAGATAACAAGTAGTGATGAAACCTCTGTGTCGCCCATACGAGAGCCAGGCATGCCTTCTCTAGACGAGAATAGCGTGTCTCATAATCGATAAATTTCTTGCTTAGGTAGTAAATCACATGTTCTCTTCTTTCGGTCTCATCATGTTGGCCTAAGACACATCCCATCGAAACTTCTATTGTTGAAAGATACATCAAGAGCGGTTTCCAAGGTACTGGTGGTACCAGAACTGGAGGGTTGAGGAGGTAACCCTTAATTTTATCGAACGTGGCTTGGCAATCATCATTCCATTCAATGGACAAATCTTTCCTTAGTACCTTGAAGATCGGCATGCAGATAGGAGTTAACTGTGTAATGAATCGACTAATGTACGGTATTCATCCTAGGAAGCCTTTGACTTCTTTCTCGATAGATGCTGGTCGCATTTTGGCGATGGCTTTCTCCTTGATTGGGTGAACTTCGATGCCTCTTTTACAGATGATAAATACAAGTAATTTTCCTGACATGGCACCGAATGCACATTTCTGAGAGTTCAGACATAGCCTGTATTTCCTCAGTCTTTCGAATAACTTTTGGAGGTTGACAAGATGATCGCCTCTCTCTTGAGACTTGGCTATCATGTTGTCGACATACACCTTGATTTCTCGATGCATCATGTCATGGAACAGTACTGTCATCGCTCTTTGATATATTGCCCCGACATTCTTTAACCCGAATGGCATGACTCGGTAATAGAAAGTTTCCTATGGAGTAATGAACATTGTCTTTTCTCGGTCTGCCTCTGCCATCTTTATCTGATTATAATAAAAAAATCTATCTGTAAATGCAAGCATCCCATGCCTAGCTGTGTTATCAACCAAGATGTCGATGTGTGGCAAAGGAAAATCATCTTTCGGGCTTGTCTTGTTAAGATTTCTAAAGTCGATCCACATGCGAACCTTTCCATCATTTTTTGGTACTAAGACGATATTAGCTAGCCATTGTGGGTATTTAGAGACCATGAGAAACCCCATGTCGTACTGCTTGATGACTTCATCTTTCACCTTCCACATCCATTATGGCTAGAGACGTCTCAACTTCTGTTTGACTAGCTTAATGCCGGGATATAGCGACAACTCATGCTAGACCAAATTGGTGTCCAAATAAGGCATATCCTTGTTTGACCATGCAAAGACGTCTTAGTATGACGAAGGAAGTCAATCATTCCTTAACTTTCCTCTGGCGGCAGTGACGTCCTGATCTTAGTGATTTTAGGAATCTCCTCGGTACCCAGATTGACATATTCAGTTTCTTCAACAATCAGGGTAGGACCATGCTCAAAATCGACATACCATTCAAGGAGCTCATGGGGAAGCTCCTCAATTAAGTCCTCTCCATCCAAATTCATGACTTATACCTCTTCTTGTATTACTACAGGAAAGGGGTCGACTTCACGTCGGGCGAGCTCTTTTACTAAGGCATCATTTTTTTAGCTTTTTTTGAGAATTTTGAAAGACTGTATTTTTAGAGTTTTTTTATTTATTTTTATTTTTTTATTATTTTCCTTTTCTTCGGAGATGGGCCCTTGGCAAGGTGGGTCTTTGTATACACATGGTATTACCAACCAATGGCTAATCTCAATTTTTATAGGTTTTTTTTTTTGGAAGCTAGTGCCATATTTATAGCCATTTGATGCTTCCAGGGTCAGGGGCATTGATACCCAATTCCTTACCTGGTCTGATGGAGGAGGCTGATTAAAATGGCCTTTGAGAGTCAACCTCCATCATATTTATCATTGGTTCATTTGGGACCCGGTCCTCAAACGTTAGCAAGGGTTGGTGGTGGTTTATGCCTGAGGTTGGTATTGACAGGGGTGCCTCCTCCTAAAAAGGGATGGGAGGCTAGGTCTATTTCCATATCGGGAGGGATGAGTTGGGGGTTGGTTAGGTGGATAGTGGCTACCAGTTTGTGTTGGGTCAACTACATTGCCCTATTCTGGTCTATCTTGACGACCCCTATGCTAACGAAAGTGCTTCTGATGTAGGGTCGCAATTTAGGCTCATCCTCTAGGTCCATCCCCCTGGCTTTGGCTGCAGTGATGGTTCGAGCCTTCTCTTTGGCCTCCTAAATCTCCTCTTTGTTAGGCTTATAGCCTAAGCCAAATCTAACTCGCTGTCCGCCCTTTGCTCTGACTGGATCCCTCCTCCCTTGCAATCGAGGGTCACACCCGTTTACCTCTCTGGTAACCCCACTTTTGGAGCATTCCTACTACTATAATCATTCAACCTCTAGGATTTACAATGAATTTTTTTATGGGTTCAGGGATTACTGTTGACAAATCATACTAAAAGTTGTGAAGATCTGTGTCTTCAGCTGTATGTGGCACATCCATCACCTCAAGATTCTCGATGTTGTATATGAATTTTTACCTTCCTCCTGTCCCTCACCTAAAATGGTGATGACCTTCTGATCTGATACGAATCTGAGCTTTTGGTGCAAGGTTGAAGGTATTGGCCCTATTTTATGTAGCCACGGGCATCCCAGCAGTAGATTGAAGGTGGATTTGATGTCCATAACTTGGAATAGGGTGGAGAAGGTTATTAGCCTAATGGTGAGCTCAAGATTTACTTCTCCATTGTATTTTCCTCATTGTGTGATCGAATCCTCTCGCGCTTGTTTTGGTTGGCCTGAACGTGGAGGGATCGACCCCAATGTTAGTTACAGTTCTTAGAGGGCTCACATTTACTGCTAATTCATTATCTATTAATACTAACAAGATCACCAAGTCTCCTGCTTCTACTGTGATGTTGGGAGGTTTGGAATGATTGTTTCCCTCATTTGATAGATCGACATCTGAAAATGAGATGGTGTTAGGAGCCAACACCTACCTGATTATTTGCCCTACCTCATTTGGGGACACTTTACTAAATACATGCATGTCTTTCAATGCTCCCATTAGAGCTTGGTAGTGGGCTGGAGGCATCGTTAGTAGATCCCAGATGGTCATGTGAGTCAGCGTTCTTTTGAACTGTGTTTCTAATGCGTATTCATGGTTCATTTTTTCAAATGGGTGCACTACTGGGGGTTCATTTCTCTCTGTTGGTTGGGCTGGTACAGGTATCTTGGGTTGCTTAGAGATCCTCCCGGATCGTGTAATGAAATCAACTGTCCCCTCTTTATTACTGCCCGTATTGACGTCTGTCTAATTGTAATTGAACGAGATTTGGTGGGAGCATAGGTCAGCCTAGGGATCTGAAATGGATTAGCCAAGGGTGTTGGGAGCTCCAAGATTGGTGGTGCCAGGTAATTGGATAAGACATGGTTAACTTCTGCTAGAGGTAGATAGGTTGGAGGAGTGGCAAAAGTAGGCCAAATGGGGACTATAGGGATAGTGGATAACTACATTGGTGGTGACACTATTGATATCTAATCTACTCTAACTATTTTACACTACTGATAAGAAGAAAATCAAACCTCAGTTGTCAATTGATGCTGAAATTCTTCAATCCTTATTCCTATACCAAGCTCTCTTATTTATAAATCATAAGGAGTCGTTTTACAAAGACTTCTAATTCTAATAAAAGAAACTACTAAAATAAAAGATTCCTAATATAACTCTAATTCCTAATTTTATCTTTTCCTTGCTTTAGACGGTAGATATGCTTCGGGATTGTTCTTTAGCGATGACAGCAAAGATCTTCGCAGTGTATCTTCATCAATCTTCTCAGATCCATGATTCACGAGACTTCTAATTCCATATATCTTCTAATTCTGTTCCTGGCGGTGTAATATGCACGTGATCAACAGTAGTGAACTAAGCTTTCTGTAAAATTGTTGATACTGATTCTCTGTCTCTCTTCTTTGGTGGAAAATCATAAATTATGCTTTTCAGCTTTCATTAGGATTCATAGAGGGAAAATCGTAAAAGATGATTCTTCAATTTTTATCTTTTTGCTGCAAAATCGTAAATGACGATTTTATATCTTCATACTGCTCACTCTTATGACTTAGCAGACTTGGCAGACGATTCTTGAAAAATCATAAAATACAACTTTTCATTCTGTTCAATATGTGGAGCTTCGTCTTTCATGTTTGTTGTCATTTTTTACTGCTTTTTAAGTTCCTTTTGATTAATATTAACACTTTTACTCAATTTTGTTGTTTATCCCAAATATCTGCATATCATTAACTTATTAGTAGCAAACTAAGGCCTAGCATCACTATGTTAAGGGAGATAAAATGATAAATTATGTGACTGATCACACCCTCAAACTTAAGCTTTGCTAGTCCCTAGCGAACAAAGAAAATTAAACTATCCTAAAACTATAAATTTAAATGCCACTTTCGTAGGAAACGTGATTACATTTAGCAAATGCAACAAGCCTTTAAACCCCTAGGTGATCCCTAGTGAAGGAGTCGTAGTCTCCTGAAGGTTTTCAGTGAAGTTACCTACAAACTACTAATATTTTTAGATTTTTTAAAATATTTTTCAAAACTAAAAATTCAAAATATAGATTTTATATACTAATTTCTTAGTCAATCATTATATGTTCATTATTTGTCAAAAAATTTCAAATCTTTTATCCTTAGCTTTCCATCATCGTAATTATCCTCTATCATAACTCAATAATTTTAATTCGGTATACCGTGGAGTGTGTGCATATCAGTGAAAAGTTTATTCATCATAGATTTTTCAAAATTGCAGATTTTAAAAAATATTTTCATTCAAACTCTCACTTATTGGTATACTCTCAAAAATAATCGAAATTTTGGGTTCTCACAATATTGTAAATATATATGCAAATTTCATCGGATAATTTAACTAAGAAGATAAATCTCGTGGAAAGGATAATCAATTATGTTTATATAATTTCTTCATTTATTCATAATATCTATTTTATATATCTCTACTAGACTCATATTCTTGCAAATTGTAAATCACGAAGGTCTTTCCTTCGGCTTGTAATGGGGCTTTGAGTTTTCAGAAGGTTTTAAAGAAAAGGGTAAAGAGGATTCAAAATTATTTATGAGAATTTAGCTCTTCCGTCTCTTCTTCTTCCATATTTTTCATCTTTTGTAAGTATCCCTATTTTGGATAACTTCTTCCCATTTCTTTTCTAGTATAAATAGCATTTTTTTTTTCCAGTTGAAAGCTTTTTGCTTCTCTTTTTCATAGATTCATCTTTTTACGATTTCTCTTTCTTTTTTTTTCTTTTCCCATATTTTCATACAATTATATTTCTTTTTACTTGTGCCCTTTTAAGCAGATCCTTTATCTGTTACACATATACTCCTTTCACTCCCTCTTCTCCCCTTCTTTACATTTTAAACTCTCAGAAATTATAAGGGTCAAGGATAGAATGTATTGGGTAGTACATTTGGTTAAAGGTTTATAAAATTTTGGTACAAGGAAATTTGATTTTCAGGCTTCTAATATGGGTTCAAAAGATAAAATATTATGAGATTTTTGGCTTTTTGGTTCTGGATTAATAAAAGATGGCCTTTGGTCATTTTCACGATTTACTAATATGGATGTGTTATTACTTTGATACATTTAATAGACAGTTCTAAACAAATAAATCATCATATTTATAGAATATCTTGATTCTATGTTCAACAATATGAGATTTCATATAGTAGAGAAGTTTAAGGAAAATTTATAATGAATAAAAACAGTCTCTCTTTCTCAGAATAAAAGAGAAAATAGGCTCTATAGCTCACTGGTTATATGATTTTGAAACTATAATCTAAAATATATGCAGTTTAGATTAATTGTATAGTTTCAAACATTCTCCTAATACAGTGCTCTAGAGATGCTTTACTTTGAATTGTAACTATTTTTATTTTAATTTTTATACTACTACTAGGATGGGTTGCTAAGAATTTCAGATTTTCATATTTTTTTATAATTCTCATATAATGATTAACTTAACTAAAAAAAAAAATCCTCAAGAAAACCTCATAACCGCCAATAGGGGTGCGAATACATGGGGGTAGTGTAAGAGGTGTCAATGCATAGTATTCTCCCATTGTATTAGCCTTACTTTGATTTACTCCTGCCAGTTTCATACTGATTTAGAATTGAGGCCGGATGGCTAGAATGCAGTATGCCTAGTTTTAGTGCAAGTTTATATGATTTTTATACTAGAAAGCAGGGAGAGAAATAAATCTGAGCTTCTAAATTCTATGGCCGACAGAAGTTGAAAACTTTTGATTCGCTGCTCCGAATAAACCTGCAGAAGATTAAGAACTGATCAAAGAAAAATAAAAATATAAAGAAATATAAAAGGAGAAAGATAAATATTGGTTTCTAAATGAATACAAATATTAAATAGAAATAGAAATAAAGATACAGTCCGCTTCCTCGGCAGCGGTGCCAAAAACTTTATGGTATCTTGTAATGTATATTAAGATTATGTTGAATTCAAGTCTTAACCTATTTTTCAGTTGCTTGCTACTAACTTTATTTGAAAATAGTGATAAGAATGTGTTAGTAAAAATAATTCAAAGGTGGATTGAAAAATACAAAACAGCAAGTCTAACAAATACACAGTCCTACAAGATACAGGGTCCATTGTAGCAAGTTTTGATAAGAGTTTGTCTTACAGGGAGTATTGATCTGAACCACAAGGGCATATAGTAATCTCCAGATCTGGCTACAAATCTAGCAGTCCATAAGGAAGGGTGTTTAGGTGTCACTAAGCTATATTAAAAGCATAAATGCAAAAATAAAACTACAGCTAAAGAGAGGGGTGAAGAAGGGTAATGACATGTGTGATAAAATAAAGATAAAATATGGAGAAGTAAACAACTAGGGAGAAATCAGTAATGTAACTCAGATTTAGCTTGTCTCTGCAGTGGTCCTTGCTGAGATACTATTAATAGCATCAACAAGGTATAAGCTTCCAGTTTAACCCATGCCATTTGGGGCGTTCTTAGGGCTATACTCTGTCCACTATAATGGTCACAGGGTAATCGATAGGGTCTATCAAATCCCATTAGTTAAATCAGAAATTTGCTAGTCTAATCCAGAAGAGTGGGCTGATCATTTCCCCAGCTACTGGACTAGCTCTAGCCATGAATACTATTGCAGCACTATGTAATGTCAGCGCTACAAGCTCCCTAGATCTGTGCGCAGACCTGTCTGACATCCATAGGTATTCTAACCCATAAGATCCTAAGTGCTTTGCTAAGGCTTACTGCTCACTAGTGCTCGTAAAAAAGACTATGCAACAAGTTGAATAAGGCCATTATCTCAGCTGGTCATTGCTACAAATAACTTGCAATGACTCAGCCTCAAGCTATAATTACTACAAGAGATCAGATCTAATATCTAATATCGATTAAGTAGAACAGAGGGGAGTGAGTTACTGTACAAACCTCCTCACAAGGCTCTAGAAGCTCATGTGCAGGGGAGAAGAATCCGTTTCAAACATGTGAATGGATACAACCTTAGGGCTAGACTCTGTCTACTCGAATGGTCACAAGGTATCCCATTGGTCTGTCCATCCCACAGAGGCCTGAGAAAGAACATGAAAATTTCTACAACCACCATGGTCCACAGGCCTCTGAGCTCCCTGGATCTCTCTACAGATCCAGTATTGCTTTCCATGTGTCTATCAAACCAAGGGAAATCAAATGGCAAATGATAGATCTACTAGAAACTGAATGGGCTAGTCCCAAATACATGGATCCTATACACATCTAAAGAAGCCATAAGATCTATGGGTTTGATTAAGCATTAAAAAAAAAGCAAAACTTATAATGAACTGTCTCCTAGCTGCAGCCCATACATAACTGCTCATCCAAAATCCCAATGTTTATAAAACCTATTACAAAACTAAAATAAAACTAGCTAGTACATAGAAGTTAGCCCAGCATTACTGCTGTGCTAAGGAATAAGAAAATGGAAAAGGAAAAAGGAAAAGGAAACTAAACCCTAAATGAGCACAGGAAACCCTGGCTCCGATCTCAGGCTATTCCTGGATTTAAAACCCTAAGTGAACCAGGCTAATCTTAGCTTGAAACCTTAGATGAACACAGGCTATCCCTGGTTGGTTTACAAATGTAGATAACAGTCCTTTATATAAGCAACCCTTAAAACCCTAATATGCATTATCCAATCAGATTTGAGAAGGTTTGGAGTTAAATTCGTGGCCCATCTGTGGCCCTTGGATTCTTTGGGAAGTGTGGGACATTGAATGCGTGCCCTAGACGGTATGAAATACCCAAAATATCCTTGGGTGCTGAAATAGGCTGCTGAAATTCGTGCCTCGCGTAGATGACAGCTTCAGGTATGCATCTCACTTAAATCTCGCTGAGTTCTCGCTTAGTTGAAGCTTCAGAAGTTTGATCTCGCTGAGCAGAAATGCTTCAGAAGTTAAATCTCACTGAGTTCTTGTTGAGTTGAAGCTTCAGAAATTAAATCTCGTTGACTTGCAATACTTCAGAGGTTAAATCTCGCTGAGTTCTCGCTGAGTTGAAGCTTCATAAATTAAATCTCGCAGAGTTGCAATACAGTAGGAGCTTAAATCTCGCTAAGTTGAAATACAGCATATTTCAGCAACTTAAATCTCGTTGGGCTGAAATATAGCATTTTTCAGCACTGCACCTGTTCGACAGAATGCCTCAACAGCAGAACAACTCAAATGCCTATATTTTTCTGCTCTACACCACTCGCCTTCTAGTTCGCAGCTCGTGGGGGTTTAGTTGATGTACTTGAGAGGTGTACCACAGCTGCTCGAGTGCGCACAACAGCTGTTTAACAAAATGCTTTCAGCCTATACGCTGCTCCAATGTGCTAAATCTGCAGGTTTTCAGCTCATGTTCTTCAATGCAGCTTCTTTGTGGATTGAATGTAGGCTGTAGTACAGCTGCTATCATGTGCCTAAAATATATATAACAATCCAACTGGATAGTGTAGTAGCACATAAAGTTCATTTTGAAAGTGCTCAAGTGTTGTTGGCTTCAAGTATAGGCTATTGCCATGGCAGCAATGCTGCTCCAGCTATGTGGCTTTAAATCCTCATCATTGCAGCTTTAAACTTCAGTTAGTGCAGCAGTAAGAGTGTGCACAACATTGGTATGTGGCTTTACTGGATAGTGCCACAGCTTTGTAGCTCAAGAGGATGATGGCTTTAGCATGGGCAGCCCGCTAGGATGCACATTGCACAACTCCAAAAACAGCTCGCGAGGGTCAAAATATATGGAGCTTTAGAACTACTCGTGAGGCTGGGCACTCTAAGGACTTCAACCAGCTCGCGCGGTTCCAAGGTGGAGCTAAGAGTGCAGGCTCGCAAGGATAGAAAATATAGGGCTTTAGAATTCCCAGCTCACGAGGATACATTACATGCACTCCAGCTCTCTAGGATAAAGACTCCCACAGCTTTTAGGCTGCTCGCAGGGCTCTCTTGGGTCGCGCAGATCAAATTGCTGCATTACATCTTCAATTTCTAGCAACTCACATAGATTATTTTTAGCAACACTCCTCGCTACTTGGGTTTCTCCTCATACCCTCAACAAGCCTTCTAGGGCCCCGAAGCATAACAAAATTGTCCCAATGGTGTGAACCACCATGGTGCATTTTCAATAAATTTTTCAGCTCCACAACCTAGCATAAAAATCCTCCTTGGCTTGAAATAGCATGGATTGCATCATTAAGCTCTTATTTCCTGTTATCACAAAACTCACTAAAAACACATTATTTTATGTGCTCAAAGGTCCATCAAAGGCCAGGTTAAGGGGTGAAAAGTGGTACTTTTTAGAGCTTAGCACCTATTGCAAGCACACAATAGAAATCATAGTACTAGCATAGGATCGTTCCCATGAGGAAGTTTATTTATCTAATTACTTATTATTTATATCTTCTATTTAAATCCTTATTTTAAAAACTTCTATTTATCTTTAAGATCTAGTCTACTGAAGAAACATGAATAAAATAATTATTTTAATCTAAAGTGCATAAAATAAATTTAAATCCTCCTTCAGATTGAGGACATCAATCCCAATCTTCAGCTATCGAATATTTATGATATTAAATAGTACTGTTACACGATATCTCTAGTTTCTTAGCATTGGTCATCAATCCAGTCTAAGATCCTATAAATACAGATTTAATCTAATCAACAACTTCCTAAAATCTAGGTGTCAATCAAAACTTAGAAAACTAAAGATGAAAATGTAAAAACTATTACACTAATCTGCAAATTCTAACCTGAGTCATCAATTCAAATTAAAACTTGGAAATGTTTACAAAGCATGGAAATAAAGCAAAATAAAATCTAACTAGAAAGAAAAAAAATATATCTTTCACCCGTCATCGGCAGTCGTCAATTGCTTCTGAGAAACTAGGATATCTACACTAATCTTCAGTACTCAATTGCAATTGTCAATTGCTCTTGACAAACCTTTGATATCTAATCTACTCTAACTATTTTACACTACTGATCGGAAGAAAATCCAACCTCAGTTGTAAATTGATGCTGAAATTCTTCGATCCTTATTCCTATACCAAGCTCTCTTATTTATAGATCATAAGGAGTTGGTTTACAAAGACTTCTAATTCTAATAAAAGAAACTACTAAAATAAAAGGTTCCTAATATAACTCTAATTCCTAATTTTATCTTTTCCTTGCTTTAGACAGTAGATATGCTTCTGGATTTTCTTCAGTAACGGCAGTAAAGATCTTCGCAGTGTATCTTCATCAATCTTCTCAGATCTGTGATTCACCAGACTTCTAATTCCATATATCTTCTAATTCTGCTCATGGCAGTGTAATATGCATGTGATCAATAGTAGTGAGCTAAGCTTTCTATTAAAATCATTGATACTGATTCTCTATCTCTTCTTTGGGGGAAAATCGTAAATTACGCTTTTCTACTTTCAGTGGAGTTCATAGAGGGAAAATCATAAAAGATGATTCTTCAGTTTTTATCCTTTTACTGCTAAATCATAAATGACACTACAAAAAATATGTTTATTGGAGACGGCTTTTGGCCGTCTCCAAAGATGTCTAAGCCATCTTCAATACTATTGGAGACGGCTTCCATATAGTCTCCAATAGCCCCGTCTCCAATGTCTTTGAAGACCAAACATTGGAGATGGCTTTTGGCCGTCCCCAATATTTCAGCTTATTAGAGACCGCCATAAACCGTCTCCATTTCCATATCAATGCATGTTGGAGATGGCTTTCATCCGTCCCCATTAACAATTTTCTACTATTGGAGACGGCTTCAAGCTATCTCTAATAAGTTTTTCTCTGTAATTGGAGACGATTTTTGGCTGTCTTTAATGAAATTTTTTATTTTTTTTAATGATATTTATTTCCCGGGCATCATATTGCCCAACAATACAAATCTATAGCCTATAAATAATATAAAAGAAATAATTATACAATTTCATATTCCTGCAAATAATATAAAAAACTAATTATTCTATTTTCTATTTATCACAAGAACGATAATTTTGGGCAATCATTTTACTGCCCAACATTAAAAATCCATAACCTGCAAATAATATAAAAAACTAATTATTCTATTTTATATTTATATTCACAATTTTAAAATTCAAGAGTGGACCAGCCCACAATTTTGTAAAACATAAAACAAGAAAAGTACTACAAAAGACGATGTAAACTCAAATTCTGCATGAGGCTCTTCTAAAGGATCTCTAGTAACTACCGATGTCCGCTGCATGAAATCTGCTCGAGCTGGGATCCTACACAAGAAAAAGAACATTGATTACCATATTCTAACCCCTCAGGGTTCAAAAGTTATATAACCAATATGTTACACATTTTAATGTCCTTAAAGATGTGCAAGGGGCACTAAAGAAATAATTGAAATCAAATATGATAAAACACAGTGAAAGCCCATCATTAGAATAAACACAATCAAAGCTTATCATCATGGTTGACTATGTTGATTCAGATGATTGAGATTGTGCCAATCTTTGGCACCGTAGAATAGACACACGCACCATGGATTCCTGAAACTCAGCTCCAAGATAGCCCTCGGAAACACGGAATCGATTGTCTAGTAACAAATAGTATGCAACTGCTGCCTGGGAAAGTTTAAATAAGATCAGCTATGCTGCCAAAAAAAAACTTGAGCAAAGATGCACTACACATTATATAAGAAAACTTCATTCTGTAGTCTGTTACAAAGAGATTCAAGCAGTTGGTTCCTGTCAAACCCCATTTTAATTACCTCTTAAAGAATGTCCTCATCGATTTGCAACAATGGACTCAATTATACAAATAATGTAGCAATTATCATGACAACGAATACATGGCATTTATTGGATCCACATATAGATAAAACCACAAGCCATTTTGGTTAACAGACCACATGCATTAATAGCACATCTAAAAATCCCAACTCTTCAACAATATTCTCATTATTTATCAAAAAAAGGCAATAACGCATCATATCAATATGCAATCAAAGCTTGAATACACAGAATCAAATCGACTTGGTGTGGAACCTGCACGAACATATTATAAAGCATGTAACATATAATATACTTGATTATATATATATATATATATATATTAAAGGGTTTCATAGTCCCAACTTTTAAAATAGGTGCCATGTGTAACATAAACCCTGGGGAAAATAATTGGGGAAAAAAAACAGAAAATTTTCTTGCACACTCACCAAATCACTGGGGAAAAATAACTGAACTTTTTTTCTTTTTTAAACTTTATCTAGCATTGAGAAATCCCCTGTAGAACTCCAAAATTCCTAATTGTTTTTAGTTCCTTTCCTTAATTTCCCTCTCCTCCAATCAAATATCCCCAACTTTAAGTCATTTTCTTGTTGAGGCAACTTGAGGACAAGTTTGGAGAAAGGTGGAAACGATTACCTTTGGTTTTTATCGATCTAAAGAAGGTTCAAGTGGATGATAAGGAGGAAATAAATTCCAATCCGAGACATGTATGTATGGATGGCAGGAATCTGATGCAAGAATTATGTGGGGAAATAAAAATATTGGTCAACATGTAAGCATTTTGCATAAGAAATCAGCTAAAAAATTTATCATAGAAAGTGCCTACTTAGAACAAATAAAACCTGTAAATGGCTCTTTATGTGGAAAATGTTCAACCCTTCATATTTCATTAGTTTTAAAATCCGCTTCGGAGTTGCCTCTGCACAATCTGACTGCATATCACATACCCATAAATATTTGCAGAGCAAAATGAAAAGTTAAAAATAGAACTAAGATGAGAGTGTGGTGTATTACTCACTTGCTGAACCTCTGAGGCGACTTACGACATCAATGAATTGATTATGTAGCTCCCCTGTCCATTTGATTCGTTGTTTTTTGCAAGCTACTTGCACTCTAGATTGGGTATGAGTACAAGCCGCAGTAGTACCTACCAAAGAGTTATAACACTGCTGGGTTACCTATCAAAAATTGATACCGAGACTCAAACCAATATTTTATATGGTAACAAAACTAAGATTGCGTAATAGATTAAAAGGCCCACCCTGCTACGGGGACACCCTCATTTTCCAAGGGGACATCCGAAGTATACCAACATATCTGCAAAATTAATTGATCCAATGGGTCATTAAAATAATTAAAGTGGATATAGAATAAAAGAAAAACAACAAATGAAAGAATAGTACATTAATCACGATCTACAATAAATTACCTTCAAGACCTGTCGAAGTGATACCATGAGTGTCCATCACTCATTTTAGAGTTTGCAAAACCAGAGTGATCTCCTTCATTCTCTTAACGACATCAACAGTTTTGGCTTGCATGGCTTCCATAAAGCATTTTCGATCCTCCTCACTGATGAATAGATAATAATAATAATAATAAATGAAGAAAACAGTAAATTAAAACCCTGTTTCAACTCTCAATTCCATTTACCAGCTCTATAATTGTCCATGTGCTTCGGGCAATCCTTCGGGTAGGGAATGGGGGCTTTTTTCTTTTTGTTTTTCCTTTGCAACTTCTCGCTACCTCATTCCTATATCTTTTACCTTCAGCTAAGCCTTTAATACTTGATATGGCAAGGCGGTGCTTCTATCACAACTACATAACAGTTCATCTAAATGCATATGATGTAAAAAATCACAGCCATCAAGTGGCTCCATCTGAATGATGCAACTCTATGATGCCGCTGCAACACATCAGATCGAACTTCCATGGGACGGCTGAAATCCACATCGAGAGGCTTGCCATGGAATGTGGTTCCTGTATAAACATGTACGTGTTCCCATCAAATAACTCAATTAAGTAATATTTTCAACTCCTATTAAGTGTGAAAAATAGAATTAAGGCATGTCTTAGCTTACCGACCCGAGTGGCAGCAGCAGCACTTGTTGATGGTCATACCCGTGCCCCACAATGCTAGCACACATTTCCCATTTGCCTTTTCCTTTACAAGTTTCTACAGCTCCGTTCACCTCGCCCCTGAGGTCAATGTCCCACAAAGGTGACAGGTTGCACTGAATCATGACATCATCATCAAAGAAATACCACCTTGTCAATGTTTGGAAATAGTTGTTCACATGTGTTTGTGTATGTGTGTGTCTGTGTGTAAATTGAGCACCTTGAATTGACTGTTGACAACTTCACACTGATCGGTAGCTAAGCCCCATCCCAATTGATCACATGAATCTTCTCTTTCGCCACTACTAGGGCACTTGAATATTTACATAAAATAGATTGGAAGATTGAATAGACTTTCCTTGATCAAAGTGATTCTTCGATCTTTCGAGAGTAAAGAGTAGGGCTGTCAATGGGTCGGCTCGGTTCAAAATTTTGGTTGCCTGATAAGAAACTCACAAATGCCCCACCCGACCCAATAAAAGCCCCTAATTTTAATTTTTATACATATAAAATATCGGGTCGGGTATTGGGTCGACCCGACCCTTTCCTCCCAACTAACTTTTTGCCAAAATGCCCAAACACTTGGACCCAATGGGACACATGTCTTTCAATATAGATATGTTCATAGAGTCATCCCCACCCACACCCCATAACACCTACCAACTCCGTGATAATGGCATCCTCCCCTGTACCTCTTCCCAGCATTACTGGTTGGAGAAGGCCCTTAGTCAGCAACAATGGTACCATTTTTTCTCGCTTTGGTGCCACATGGAGCAAGGGGAGATCATATAGATCAGACACAAAAAATTTGAAAAAAAATGAAAAAGAAAACATTCTGCTATGTGATTAATGGACTGAAAAGCTTTCATCATAATTCGAATGAGTTACCTTGTGAAAGGGGAGGGCCAGAACTACTAAGGGATGGAATTGTATGATGTGATTGTCATGTACAGTTCCTTTGGGAAGGATATGCATTAAACAATGAGCGCGATCATTTCTCATCCAAACCTGTTTTAGTTGTCCACTTTTATGCTCAATAATTACACAATAGCAATAATTTTTATTACATTTAAAAAAAAAAAATCTGAGCTATATATCTCCCACTTGCTCCACTTGTTGCATCAAAACCATAAAATGCTCCCAATTGTACAGAAATGATGATTTAATCAAACAATATGCTTTATGGGAATAAGGCAGATTTTCATCATTGTAAATTTTTTGTAATTTTAATAATTAACTGAAAGGGGAAATGAGATAAAACATTCCTTGCTTTGGGCTTAATTAGGGACCTGAATTAGTTTAGGATATTATTAAGCCTAACCACCCTTAGAGGATAATTGCAATTATTAGTCTCCGATGGTATGGGACACTAACAACACTAGTCAAGTTGCTGCACAGGTAGTTAGGAGCAATATTAATGTTTATTTGAGGAAACTTTTTTGGACAAGTCTGTGAATAAGATCAGAGAAGATGTCCAACTATCTTATGCAATATATCCAATTGAGCTGTCTAGGGGTGCCAAAAGATGTGGCTAAAAACACTTGAGAAGGGCCATTGCAAAAAAATCAAGGTGGGTGGTTTATGGACTTTACAGATATTCCTAATCACCCTTTTTGTCGAGTCAACTAGGATTGAACAATACAATAAAGTTTGACTATCAGAAATGAATTGGAGGGCCAAAGTTGAAACATAAAATTTTATATAAAAGAAAGTGAGAAACAGATTGAACTGAACCAACATAACTAGTGGAATGTATGGGTTAGATTTCAAGAGCAGATATACAAAAGAGTGTGTGAAAGAGAGCTAATAAGCCAAGCTGTGATAGCCCAGATTTTCTAATTGCGAAACCCGGACCGTCGGATCGACACTAAGGCCGATCCCCGAACAGAATACTTGGCACATCCACACACAAAGCGAAAACAAAGCAAAAACCATAGCTAAACATCAAATGGAAAAGTAAATCTCCAAATCTATATATAAAAAACTCAAAATAATGATTCTAATCTCATGCAAAACTCATTGGCAGAAGAACCGAGAAGAACCACCGGTGATGGCCGACCATCACCGAAACATGGTTCACAAAAGAATAGTACAAGTTTATCCAAAAGAATATATTTAATACATCTCAACCCAAGTGCTAAACCAATCTCCAAAGGCCAGATCTACCCGTGCCTCGCACACAGAAAACAATTCTCAGGAGCAGACTCTAACTCCTCTTCCGACGGCATGTATTCGAAGTCCCCCTTTTCTTGGTCCTCCATGCCTATGACATATAGTCGAGTAATGAAGTTCATATAAGCTCAGTAGGGAAAAGCTAATAGCATACATATCTCATCGCATCACATATATCTCATGACATAAATGAAAACATAATTTTTCCTTACTGGTAACCCAATTTTAAAAGCAATGGAATGAGCAAAGCAAATTATTGGTGCACATTTCAAGATGACTGAATGAAACAAACATTTTTTCTTATTGACGGAAGCTTAGCATATGCACATCTACTGATTCACGTAACACAGAGAAAGAAACTTAAAGTGTTTTACTTAAATATTTCCTCGAGCAAGTATAACATCGAGCCCCCAATAGAATATCCACCATCATCATTCATATGAACCATTCGAATATGGTGCCCGAGGTCCCAATAAAGATGGACGCTTGTGCCGAACATAGATTTTACCATTGGCCAGTAGGATTTCACAATCTCACAAAGGTTCTACGGATATCCCGCCGTACCGGTCACGAATATCCCGCCGCATCGGTCGCGGATATACCACCGTTTCGGCTAGGTATTCACATATAAACCTCAAATCATCGTGCATAACTTATAGTTTATCACCGTGTATTGTGATAAGTATAATTAAGTTTGAAAGTTAAAACTAAAACACAATCTTTCACACACACTTATTGAAATGAATCATGAAGGATTCCACATGGTGGCACATTGCTAAAACAAAGCTAGAAAGTTTTTCTCATCACAAATACATTCTCCAAATCACACATGCACACTAACACATTCACCCTTAGATCTTACACCAAATTAATGCTTATTTGATGACAAAACTTATCATATCATAACACACATGCCAATTGTATGAAATATACATGTTATAGGGATTTCCCTACCTCGACACGAAGTCACAAGCGAAATCCCTCAACGCTGTCTAGACTCAACCTCACACAAGCACAAGGTCAACCTAACACATCAATTCACAGTTCACATGTCAGAAATGACGTGAAATGGAAAGATATAAAATCTCCTCACAATCCCTTAGACAAAACACAACAAAATCCTGAATCTGGCAAATTTGATCGATTGATTCCACATTTCGATCGATCGAATTCCAAATTCGATCGATTAACAATATTTTGATCGGTCGAATCCATCAGAAATAAAATGTCTGGGACCGCAATTTTGATCAAATGACTTTTAATTCGATCGATCGGATTTCAAATTCGAGTGATAGAAATATATTTCGATCGGTCGAATCCTGCCAAAAGAAAATCCACAATCCCTGTTATATACCTTTCGATCGATCGAGTGTTTGACTCGTTCAGTCGAAACACATTTCATTCGATCGAATCATATTTTGATCGAACAAATTCCTCAAGAATTCGTATTCCACCTTCTCAAGTCAATTTCAATCGATCTAATCCAATTTTGATCGATCAAAATTTACAGATTTCTTCCATGCTTTGGTTTTCTCATTTCATTTCCATTTTTTTCTCAAATCTATCTTCTTTTCTTCATATTTTCCAATCATAAATAAATGAAAATCTACATAATGCTAATTCACAACTTAACACGAATTTCTTACCTCGAATTTATCGATCTCCCGTTTCTATAAGCTCAACTCCAATCTAGGGTATGTGTGGAACACGTGAGGATTGGTTTAAATTCTCAATCCTTGCCTCGTGCATGGCTCGCGTAATCACATCTATGCAATTTCGAATTAAAGAACCTTCACTCTCCTCTCTCTTCATAAATTTCTAATCATAAGCAATAAAAGGAATTGAATGCAAATCATTCAAATGTATTTATTTCTCCTATAACTAAGCCCCAGGCTTAGGTGCTAAGCTACTATACCAAACATAAGTGTATGTAATTCCTCCTAATGGTTCAAATACTTTCCAATTCCATCTCTTCACACAAGATCTAAATCCACATACATTACTTAGTGTTTTGCACGATCTTTGACGTACAAACAATCAGTCCCATGCACTGAGACGAACTGTTCCAAGGCCAAATTTTACGGGGCATTACATTCTCCCCACCTTAGGAATTTTCATCCTCGAAAATGGATCTACAATGATGTGTAAGACACTAAAAAAAAGTGTCCTCGAAAGGTACCACACATGGCTAAACAAACAAGTTACTAAATTAAAATTCCCACACACACCCCACGCTCATTCAACATTATTCATGCCCTGCAAGAAACAAAGCAGTATAAAACCCTTCATCATTGTAAAACCATTTGTTATACACACATCCACAACAAAAATTCCTTCCAAGCACGTCAATCATCAGCCGCTCCCTCCGCTCCTATAGGGTCATTCTCTCCAACCGCGTCGTCGGCTCCATCCGCTTGTAGGTCGAACACACTAGCATGCATCGTGGCCATCCATTGGAGGTAGTCCGTCGAATACATGTGGTGCATGGTGTCCTCCAATATGAGCTCAGGGTAATCAAGTCGATAATTTAATTGGTGTTTGCTCTCCGTAATGAGCTAACTCCCCAATGGTCATGTATGTAGCTTGCTGATGTGGTGGAGGCATGGTAATGTGAGCATACTGAGCTGGAGGTATGATTTTTGGCTGATCCTGATAAGGCACATCCTGGGATGGCTGTTCATGCTCTGAGGCATCCTAGGCTGGCTATTTAGGTTTTGGAGCGTCCTGAATTGGCTACTCTTGGGCTTGGGGAGCAACAGGAGCAGCTGGTCCTTGTGGAGCTAGTTGGAGACATAGCTTTAACCAATTATAAGTCTTCTTCTAATGTTTAAAGCATAAAGCTCCATGTTATCCGATGATTTAGACTCACGAGGAGAAATCGTATGCGTAGCACCCCCCAAATACTCCTCAAGCAAGCTAGAGATGAAGCCTACATAGGGGATGAACTCTTCCGGCTTATCTGCCCCCTCTAACATTTTCCCCTGGCATGATTCATGCCCTCAAAAACCACTTCAGCGGCATTAAACCACCACCCCTTCAACGCTGAAAATAGCGCCTGCATCAATACCCTGAGTCTCTTGGTCTTCTGGCATATAGGGTATAAATTACACTAGAAGATTGTGTCTAGCATTCACATAGAGCTAGGTAAATCGGCTTGGTTAATCGCTCAACCAGATCCAAGTTGATCGTGAGTCATTTGCTCAGCTATCACCAAATGAGGTATTGGTTCGGGTTTGGGGGTAACAATTTGACGCCGAGACCATAACTATCGTAGCACTCTAGAGATTTACATGCCATCTTATGGGTGAAAACGTAGCTTCTTCCATCGATCTTGGTATAAATGGTATCGGGGTTCTTACCATCGTACATGTTTTGGTAAAATAGTCACACAAGGCGAGGGTAGTGGTACTCATGAAGAGGTTTCAAAAGGTTATCTAATCCGGCCTTCCCTAAATAATCAAGAGCCTAGCCATCAACACCTAACACGTTGGGCATCTCAAACAGGGCCGGATCGATCTTATACTCATAAGCAAACCCTTTGGCAGCCCACCATTTTGTTGGTTGCTCAATTGGTGGTGGTGAAGTAGGTGGTGGTATTAGTTGTTGTGAAGAGATTAGTGGTGTTGGTTGCGAATAACCTGTTTGAGTCTTGGGTCTCTTCGCAGTTGGGATTTTAGACGATTGTCTTGTCTTTGGAGCCATTGGTCTAAAAAATTAAGCCTAGGGTTCTTATAATGCACACAATACACTTGAAATTGAATGAAAGATTGCCAAAAATTTGGGGCTTTACCTTTTCGATGAAGTTTGAATGCAATTCATAAGAGGATCCAAACTTGAATGCTTGCCCTTTGATCTCCCAAGAAGAAGCACAAGAAAAACCCACAAGAAAAGCCCTAAAATTTTGCCTTTTTGATTTTTAAAACGGTCGAATCACTTATATTCCACACGATTCGATCAATCGAATTCAATTTCGATTGATTGAAATTGACTTAAACTGATATGATCCACGATTTCGATCGATCGAATTCAATTTCAATCGGTCGAGTTTCCAAATTCGATCGAACTAGTTTATTTTCTTTCACTCGAATTTCTCAGGCTAACATTGGCACTTAAAATTTTTGATCAAACGATTTATGAATTCGATCGAACGATTTACAAATTCGATCGAACAAATTTAGTATAATTTACCCTAGTGTGAAAATACTCCCTGTTTGGTGGTTTTGATCGATCGAACTCCAAATTCGATCGGTTGAATTATAATTCGATTGGTCGAATTTGACAGAAACACTTAAATTTTGAAAATTTTCAATTCCCTTTTCATTGTAACTCTTAAACTCTCTCCAATGGTTTCATTTTCAATAACTAATAGAGTTATGTTACATGCAACAAGAGTCACAAAAAGACTTTTGCAATTCATTTTCTCTCCTCGTTCATTGGAACAACAAAGGGTACTAGTCGTGAATCTCGACTTTGCGCTCCCAAGTAGCTTCCTCTTTAAAATGGTTCTTCCATTGGACTAGCTCTAAGGGAATTCATTTTGTACGCAACACCTATTTAGTTCGATCTAAAATTTGCATCGATTCCTCCACAACTATCAAATCCTTATAAACTTCAATCGGTGGTGCATCGAGTATATGAGTCGGATCCCTCACGTACTTCCGTAGCATGGAAACGTTAAACATGTTGTGTACTCTATCGAGTTACGGGGGTAAAGCGACCCTAAATGCAACTTCGCCCACTCTCCCCAATACTTTGAATGGTCTAATGTAGCGGGGACTTAGCTTCCCATGCTTTCCAAAATGCATCACACCCTTCATCGATGAAATCTTTACAAATACGTGATCGCCCACTTGGAAATCCACGCTTGTTCTCTTGATATCGGCATAACTCTTCTATCGACTCTAAACGGTCTTAATTCTTTCTCGAATGATGTAAGCGGTTTCTACATTTCTCTTTATCACTTCTGAACCCAATACAAACTTTTTGCCGGACTCTTCCCAATTGATCAGAGACCTACACCTCTGTCCATACAGCGCTTCATACGGAGCCATCCCAATGCTCTGCTAAAAATTGTTATTATTTGCGAATTCAATCAATGGTAGGTGTTGATCCCATGATCCTTAAAAATTGATCATACACGCTCGAAGCATATCCTCGATGATCTGTTTGACTCTCTCAGTCTAATCGTCTATCTACAGGTGGAACTCTGAACTAAAATCTAACCTCGTGCCCATACCTTAAAATGTTTGCCAAAATATTAAGGTATACAATGGGTCACGGTCTGAAACAATGCTCACCAGAATACCATGTAGTCAGACGATCTCTCGCGTATACAAATCTACCAGTTTGCTTGTTGTATAGTTTGTGTTGTATGATAGGAAATGTGCTGACTTTGTTAAGCGGTCAACAACTACCCATATAGCATTATGGCGCTTCGCTGTCCTTGGTAATAATACAATGAAGTCCATAGAGATTGACTCTCATTTCCACTCAGGTATTGGTAGAGGTTGCAATAAGCCAGCTGGATGTCTATGATCCACCTTTACTTTTTGACACACCAAGCACTTAGAAACATACTCTGCGATATCCTTCTTCAATCCTTTCCACCAATAGTTCTTCCTCAAATCCTGGTACATCTTGGTACCACTAGGATGAACAGCATACTTGGACTGATGAGCTTCGTCCACTATCGTTTGCCACAGATCAACATCAATCTGTATGCATAGATGTCATCTGAATAGTAATGATCCATCCTCTTTAATAGAAAAGTCTCCTCTGGTGCCGTCTGTCACACCCTGTCTGATCTTCTGTAGCTCAGCATCTTTCATCAGAAGTTCATAGATGCAGTCAAAAATTGTTGGTCGGATTGTGATGTTGGCCAATAATGCACCTGAAACCTTGACTTCAATGTTCTTGTCATACAAGAAAATGTCTTCTAACAATTTCCATCGATGAAGTCCCGTAATAAGACTAGCTAACTGAGCCGAGTTCTTCCGACTCAAAGCATCTGTCACGACATTTGCTTTACCGGGGTGATACTAAATAGAACAGTCATAGTCCTTGAGAAATTTAATCCATCTCCGTTGCCTCATATTCAAATACTTCTACTTAAACAAGTACTTGAGGCTTTTATGGTCTGTAAAGATCTTGAAAGTTTCACCGTATAGGTAATGCCTCTAGATCTTAAGTGCAAAGATCACCGCGGCTAAATTGAGATTGTGTGTCAGATAGTTCTTTTCATGATCCTTCAGCTGTCTTGAACCATAAGCAATAGCCTTCCCATTATGGTTGAGGACACAACCTAAGCCGTTGTAAGAAGCATCAGTATAAATCATTGTAAGAAGCATCAGTGAAACCCCCACTGCCTGATGGAATCCCTAGTACTGGTGCGGAGGTAAGCCGTTTCTTCAGTTCCTAAAAACTCTCTTCACAATCATTGGTCCACTCAAATTTAACATCCTTTTCTTGGGTGTCTGCCTCGCCTTCAAAAAGGGTTTAAATTCACTCAAATCAAGGCAGATCACACGTAAGACTTGCAAGTAGTCAGGGCCTATTGTAGCAAGTTTTAAAAGAAGGGTAGGTAAGGGAATGTCCACAGGGAGGTGAGTTCAAAATTTGGTAAATCTCCAAATCTGTAAGAGATCTGGCACCCTAACTAATGCTAAGTCAGCTAAAAGAAAGGGGAGAGGTTAAAAAGGGTTGTCACTTGAACTAAACTACACATGAAATGCAAACTAACTGAGATCGAGTCCAGAGATCTAGATCTTGCAAGTGGAAGGGTTTAAAAATAGAAAATGGAGAAGAGCAACATGGAGATTGGTCTCACTGCAATCAGATTGAGCGGATCATGTTATAGAGGTTCAAAGCACACAAATCCCTCAGCTGGCTACAAGCACAGCTACAGGGTAGAAGACTCCACTTTAAACCAAAGGATCTAACTGGTCTTAAGGCTATGGTCTGTCCACTTCAATAGTTACAAACCATCTTATAGACTTCATCCGATCCAAAGGTTTATAGTAGAAGAATCCAATTGAAACCAGAGATTGGACTGATATTAAGGCTATGATCTGTCCACTTCAATGGTCACAGATCATCCTAGAGAATTCCTCTAAACCAAGGGTTTCAACCAAAGCATTAAAACCACTACAAATGCTGCAATTTCTACGTCACAAACACAAGCAATTGTAGGGATATCAGATCTAGGGAGATCAGATGGTATCCAAGAGGTCTACCTGATTGGACTGATATTAAGGCTATGATCTGTCCACTTCAATGGTCACAGATCATCCTAGAGAATTCCTCTAAACCAAGGGTTTCAACCAAAGCATTAAAACCACTACAGATGCTGCAATTTCTAGGTCACAAACACAAGCAATTGTACGGTATCCAAGAGGTCTACCAGTTAAGTGGGTGAGCTGATCAACAGACTCCTCTACACAAATTCAATTGAGCACCAAATGAAACCAAAGGAATTATAGATCTAATTAAAACAATAAAAAAAATGTTTACATTGCAATAAAATTCTACAATGAAATGCTCTCAGATCTGTAGTCTATGCAGCAATTATCCCACAATAATACTCTCAACCTTACCCAATTACAGATCTAACCTCTCTTTTCGCTGCTCCTAGGGAATTAGCCAACCATAGTTAACCTAAAAGAGGGAAAATGGAATTTCGCTGCAAGCTCTGATCTCCAGAATTTGATCCAAATCTCGATCCCCCCCAATTGCATTTGGGGATCTCAATATATAGCTTTCTGTCTTGTTTTTCCCGCCAATATTCCCTTCTAGAAGGTGCTCAGAGTTTGTTAGAGTTCTGTCAGAGTACGTGGGATGGTTAGGGTTTCCTAGGGCATCTTTTGGATCGTCGTGCCAGTCACCAAGGTGCCTCGGTTTTTATGCAGCAGGTCACCAAGTTGCAGTGTGTGCATAGCTGATTTTCTAAGAAGTTCTTCACACGATTTCGATAGGTTCTCAGGTGTCTTCGATAGGTTCCGATAGGATGAGCCTTCTCTTAAAGATTCAACATTCTCAGCCCTTTGCCTGGAGCATTTGATAGGTTGGGGAAGCTTTTCGACAAGTTGGAGGACCATTTTGATAGGTTCAGCTCTGCATGCCATCATTCCGATAGGATTGCTCTCACTTCTATCGAAAGGCTCAAGCACCCTTCGATAGGTTCTGCCCAGTGTCTCCATCTCGATAGGTCCAGGCCACCATCCGACAGGTTCAAGGAACCATTCGATAGGTTCCCCTTACACCTCAGGTAGGCTTTCAATAGGATGGTTTCTTCCTTTCTTTTAGCTGCTCGATAGGTTCTTGGATCTTATCGAACTCCTCAATCTACAGGAATCCATCCTTTCTCTGCCTTCAGATCCTATCGAAACCTTTCCAACAGCACGAATTCCTCCATTTTTTGCTCTCAGCTCCTATCGAAGTCTTCAGATAACCTCTCGATAGGATGTTTTCAGCCTGTTTTCATTTCCTTCGCCATGCCCTGCTGTTGCCACCCGCCCCAAGGGCCCAATGGTGTGCAGCCCTCTGTGTGCCATTGCTGAGTCTGCACTGCGCTGAGAGATGGACTTCTTTGTGCAACATTTTATAGTGGTTTTCTGCACTATTCTTATTGCTATCTATAAAATAGACTTAACAAGTGTTTATTAGTGTGCTCACAGGTCCATCAAAGGTCAGGTTAAGGGGTGAAGACTAGCATTTTTCACTACTTAACACACCCCAAAACCTAAGCTTTGCTAGTCCCTGAGCAATGGAGAAACAATGAAAATTAAAAATGCCACTTTTGTAGGGATCACGGATGCATTTAGCATATGCATCAAGCCTTTTAAACCCCTAGGTGATCCCTAGTGGAGGAGTGAAGTCTCCTGAGGGTTTTCAGTGAAGGTACCCACAAACTTCTCCAATAAAGTTAGTTAATAGTAGTGTATCCTGCTAAAATAGAGTTTAAGTAAATAAATAAATTCACACCATGTCCATTCAATTCAGTAGAGGAATTTCAACAGAAAAAACATCAGTTCAAAACTTCAAAGTCTGCTGTAATCCTTCACCATCACTCAACTCATGTCAAGGCATTTCTCCTAAAAAATAATGCATGGCTCACCATCAATTCAAGAATTATGCTCTGATATTACCCCCAACAAATTGGATTTCAGACCCAAGTCTCATCAGGGCTGTTCACTCACAACAAAAAAATGAAGGGTGTAGAATTTCACACAGCTAAAGAACAGTTACAACCCTCAAATAGGATTGCAATCATGATCATAGGCATTGCTCTAATTCTTGAAATTTTCTAACTCTTTTCACCATAGATTAAACATATCCTTATCGCCACATAACAACTCAATTCATTTCAGATTAGTAAGGTCTTTTTATTGGGTTGTAATGTGGCTTAGCGATGAGGTTTGTAAAAGAATGAAAGGGTAAAAGGGATTCAAATTTGAGAAGTCAGTAAAGGTGAGGAGGTAATTTGCAACTCAACGTTCTTCATTTCAGCACCTCTTCACTTTCTTTTTGAATTTATAGACTTGAAGTGATCAACTTCATCAGCTTCTTATCTTCTTATAGATTTTCAAATGAAGTGACTTCTCTTTCTCATCCTTCAACTTTATTTATTTATTTATTTCTTTTTCTATTTTTTTTTTTTTTTATGGGCCGGAATGCCACAACACCACCAAATGAGTTTCCCTCTTTCTGAACCAAAAATCACACCAGCTCTACCTTTTTCCATTTCTTCACCTTTACCTTCTGAATTCTTAGAGTGAGGGTCAGGCTGCAATAGGTCAAAAGGGTTTTTTGGGTTTGAATTTTCTGGTTTCCATCAAAGAAACTGGGATCTTTAAGGCTCAAAGTGGGTGTATCAAGGGCAGTTCAAAGGGTAGGATCTTTAAGCTCAAACTGTCCAAGGGATGGCCTTACTTCATGTCCTCCATGTCATGAATGCTGTCAAGCTGTTTCAACTTGGATTTGCCTAACTTCTAGTGAGCAGAATTGAGTCCAATCAGTCTTTAGAGTGGAAAAATTACCAAGATACTCTTCAAAGAAATGAAAATTTTTTCAGGCCCAAATCTCACTGGGTATGGCCTTCCATCAAAATTTCTAGGGTGTATCCTCACACTCTTCTCTCATTTCAGGTTCACTAAACATCAAAAATTTGTTTTTTTTTTTTTCGAAAATTCTTGACATTTACTTCATGACAAATGTTAAACTACAACGTATTTCAATTTCAAATAGTTTTTTTAATTTCCTCTTCCAAAAAAAAATAATGAAGTGACAATTTACTCTAATTCCAAACACTCCTTTTTAGCCTAGCTGCACTATCATTAACTCATTTCATTAGCATACCTGCCATACCCCCAAACCTAAATTAAATAGTGTCTTCACTGTTGGAAGAATGGTAGTAAGGAAACAGGTAAGACATAATCTTAGAAATGAACGAGAAACGAAAATTGAAAGCAGACAAGCACATATGACATCAAAAAGACATTTCATTGCAATAACACACTATTGTTGTCAATTCTAAGTGTGCATGATTTATTTGTGTTTTGAAAACAGATTTGCAAATGATGAATTATAATGAATTTGGAAAACTAAAAAGAATAAAGAAAATATTAGCACAGGGAGAACTTAATTATCCTGCAAGATCAGGGCCAATTGTAGCAAGTTTTAAATGTAAGTGAGTAAAAGATCGTCCACAGGGAATTGATTTAAAATGTAAGATAAACCTTCAGATCTGAGCTACCAGATCTGACCTCTGATCCTATCTACAGAGCACATAAGATGGGAGGAGGTTGAATTTGTCACATTAACTAAATGATAAAAGTAAAAATTAAACTAAATGATCCAGATCCGAGTTGGGGAGATTTGATGTAAATTAATAAGAATGGAGAAATAATATCTAACTTCGATTTAGTACTTGATTGCAGAATGAGAATAAATGTAAAACACATGAGATATTATCCAATCTTCATCTGGCTACCAGCACAGATGCACGAGAAAGTAATCTAACTCAAGGATTAGAGTTGAACTTATGGCTATGGTCTGTCCACTTAAATGGACACAGACCATCCAATAGTCTTCAATCTGAATCCTTGATTCAGAGCAAAAACACCACTACAAATGCTGTGAAAAGTTAGGTTACAAACGCTAATTCTCACAAGGATAATGAATTAAGGGAAATTGCTTTAAAAATAGTAAATCTAAAGGAATCTAATGAATAAGGAGATCATAGGGAACCCTCAACACGAATCCAATTGAGAACGTACTGTTCACATCAACCTTTTCAAATTCACCATTACAATTACAGAGCACAGCTTAAACAGCTCTCGAATTTAGTCTTGAATACAATTCTCACTTGAATTACAGAAGCATCTCACAGCTCTAAGTTATAAATAAAAGCTAGGCTATTACAGAAGTTTCAAACAAGCTATCTTGATCTAAATTGGAAATGGGGCAGCAAAAGTGAAACTCAAATTCTGGATACCCAAATTGGGCAAATGGATCGTCTATCTATAGTTTTCCCTAAGTCCAGCTCAGATGTGTATTAACCAACTAGAATTGGTTAGATCTGTATCAACCAATAGGAGTCGAGCACAAGGATCCAGATCTGTTTTGGCCAATCAGAACTGCTTGATCTGGTTCAGCCAATCAGGTGACAGAAGCATCAATTCTGTTATGTAATTCAAAAATCTGTTAGAGCTTTTAGAAGTTCCCGCCAAGTAATTTCATCTTCGGGTGTTCAAATGGGGTGGAATATGCCTTTGGTTCGTGCTCAGAATCTTCTGGAATGTCCCTGGGTTTTTAAATGCATTGGGGCGCGTGTAGAGATTACTGAATTACCCTTGCAGATGCTGGGAATCTTCAGAATACCATTTTGCACAGTTTGGAGAACTTTTCACAAGGTGCTGTGACTTCTGAAGCTCTTTTCGCACAGTTCTGGTGCTGTTCGCAAGGAGTTCTCGTCTTTTCGAATAGGTCAGGAATCCTTTCGAAGAGTTCATGCGCTCTTCGAAAACAAAGCCTGGAGCATTTAGTTCTTTTCGCAAAGTTCATGTTCTTTTCGAAAAGTTCAGGTCCTTTTCGAAAAGCATTCTATATTGCATTCTTCTGTTCAAATAGCTCCAAACCTCTTTCCAGGTTGAAACCAAGCCTTTGTCGTCCTTAGTTTAGGCATTTGGAAAACCAGTGAGGTTGTTCCTTCTCCTTCTTCCACTAGATTAGCATGAGTCATCCTCTTTTTGGTACTTTTAAGCTGCTTTCAGGGTTAAGCTTGTCTTTATTGTTAGCTGTAAAACAAACGCTAAAAACACTTATTTAGTTCTCGCAAAGGTCTATCAAGACCTAGGTTAAGGGGTGGAAAATGGTATTTTCCAGTTCTCAACACACCCCGAAACCTAAGCTTTGCTAGTCCCTGAGCAAAGACAAAATTTAGAACCAGAATGAAAAAGCCATTTATGTAGGGAGCACAGTTGCATTTAGCATATGGAACAAGCCTTTTAAATCCCTAGGTGATCCCTATTAGAGGAGTGAAGTCTCCTGAGGATTTTCAGTGAAGGTACCCACAAACTTCTCCAATAAATTAGTTAATATCAATGTAGTTCTGTTAAAGCAGAATTTCATCCAGTCAGATTATTCACACCTGTATCAGTCAGGTTGTAAGAAGAATATCAAGAAAATATCAATTTAAAACTAAAATTCTGCTGTAATTCCTTTTCCCATTCACTCAGTTTGTGTCAAAAAGTTTTTTTTACAAGACAAATTAATGAAAAGCTTGTCTTCTATTTGAGAATTCAGTTTTGATGTTACCCCAATTAGTTGATTTCAAACCCAACTCTCTCCAGGATTTTCACTCACCATGCAAGTAAGGGGGTTGTACTATTTCACATAGCTCAAGAGCAGTTACTGTTAAGACCTGAAAAGTACCACTTTTCACCCTTTAACTTAGCCTTTGATTAGGCCCTTAGCCATCTAATAAAGGTTTGTTAAGTATTTTCTGTAGATAATAAACAGCAGTACAATAAGGCCATAAATCTTGTTAAGGAGCCCATGATTGGCACCAGAAGTCCCTCAGAAGAACGAGCCATGAATCCAGACCTGAGGCAAGCCTCGCGCAGCTGACAAAGCTCTAGAGGATTCAGAAAACTATGCTTCACGCAGTCCTCGCGAGCTTCCCAAGACTTCACAATAAGTGCTCGCGCAGTTGAGTAATAGAAGAGCTTCAGAAGCACAACTTCGCACAGCTCTCGCAAAGTTCAGGAGTAAATGGTCACGCAGTCTCGCGCAGTTCAAGAAGACCTAAAATCAACCTCGCGTAGTTCACTCAGAACAGCTGAGGAGAGAGAGCTTCAGAATCCTGCCTCGCGTAGTAGCCGCAGGATGCAAATGTCAAGAGAACCTGTTGTGTAATTCAAAAATGCCTCAAAGCTATGGCGAGGATCCTCGCGAAGATCTATCAAGAAAAGAAGTTGTCGCGCGGTTCAGGAAGAAAGCAGTCTCGCGAAGCCAGAGTTAGCCTCACGAAGTGAAATGGAATACTTGCACAGTTCTCGCGCAATTCACAAGTAACAATCCAACCACGCGAAGCCCAATCCAGCGAGAGCTTAACTATCTACCTCGCGACTACTCAAAGCATTAAGAAGCTGCAACCCCGATACGTCTAAAGTTCTAATGTTAAACTCAACCACGCGAAAAATAGAGCTACCACGCGATAAGTCTGGGAATCAATTGCAACCTGGCGAAGCTCTGAACTCCAATGTCCATCATTCTGTAGAGGACATTCTGGGGATTTTCAGCAATTAAGGCACGCACTCCCACGCTCAAATCTCTATGCACGCACCCCGAGGCATCTAAGGATCATTAATAGGCCATGTGGCATCACTAAAATTAGGGTTTCCTAATCCTAATGCGCTACCACACTCACTGCTATATAAACCTAAGCCTGGCTTAGGTTTAGGAGGCGGAAGAGTTCAGTTTTTGCTCTATTTTTTAGTGTAGTCTTGTTTTTCTGTAGCTATAGGTAGTTTTCCTTTTTCTTCTTCTCTCCATTGCCCAACACTTGCTGTCCATGCCTTTGTATGCTTATTAAGTTTAGATTAATGGAATTTGTGATTGGGTGTTGCACTTTTATGGGATTCATGTGTTTGTGAGTTGCACTGTGCAAGGCTACTGCCTTGTGATCCGCCATTGCTTTGGCTATGATTCAAAGCAATGGAGGACTGATTCTAAGGTCCCATTCAGATCCAAGTGGCCTGTGTGTCTGGGCTATCATGGTCCTATACAGCCTTAGCCCCACTATAGGACCCACTAGATCTGAAATCCCCATGGAAGCCTGAGCTGGTAGCCTTGTGACCATGGTGGTGGCAGCAATATTGTTATTTTGTTTTGGGCTCCGTGAGGAGGATAGCCTCTGGGATAGTCTGTGACCATTTAAGTGGACAGGTTATAGCCTTAGGGTGAATCCAATCCGCTGATCCAAAATGGATCCTTCTTCTCCGAACCTGAGCTTGTAGCCTGGTAGGAGATTGTACAGAAGCAGACTCCCCTATATTAGTATAGACCCGCCATCAGATGTTAGATCTGATCTGGGTATGGAGATTGTAGGCTTGTGACTGGACCATTGTAGTCCCACTCAAGCAATGGACAGCTAGATCTAAGGTGGTACTCAATCTCTTGCTGGTTCTATGTGTCTGGGCTATCATGGTCCTTTACAGCCTTAGCCCCATACATAGAGCTTTAGAGGTTAAGGTTTCCTATGGATTCCTGAGCTTGTAGCCTGGGTGAAGTAGTGCCTACAATGATTAACTTGTTTTGATCCATCTCTGGATTGTGGTTCCCCTATGGGATAGTCTGTGACCATTTAAGTGGACAGGTTATAACCTTAAGAGGATTGGATCATGGCACAGGGATGAGTTGAATTCTTTCTCCTCTTTGGTGATAATGTAACCATTAGACAGGATTTCTATACCAGCAGATCTAGATCTGTGTCATAAATTCCAGCAGATCTGAATCCAATAGCATACTTCTAACCCTTTTATATTTATTTTCCCTCACTCCATCCCTCTTCTCAACCCCTTTCTGTGGTTAATTCATTAGGCTACCTTAGGATACTTAGAATAAGTGACCCTAAACTCCCCTCCTTTTAGGACTGCCAGATCTGTAGTCAGATCTGGAGGGACTACTAGAGATGGCTCCCTTGGAGCTATAGATCACCTTTCCCTGTGGGACAAACTCTTACTTATCAAAACTTGCTACAAATGGACCCTGTATGTTACAGGTCTAGAATTTCTCAGTTGTGCTAATTCCATCCCCTATTTTACTTTGATTTTAAATTACTTTTACCACCAACAAATAAAGTAAGCACATTAGAGATCGCAACAAATTTTTGGCGCCGTTGCCGGGGACAGATGATTTATTAGTAGACCCTTAGTTTTTATATTTTTAGTGTTCTTTGTAGCTTTGAATAATTGATACTGCTGATGTAATTTTGAATCTTTCTTGCAGATCTAGGCAATGAGGAGAAGGACGATTGGAGATTAGCTACCTCTGTTTGCAAATTCTCTAAACCTTTAAAACCCTGTCTATTTCTCTTACAATTTCCATAGCAGTATTTAGGATAGTTGTAAATTTATGTTTTCTTAAAATAGCTGTAAATTTGTTAGATAAATTCTTTGAGTCAAGTACAATGTGCCTGCAAGGAGTTGTCCCTGCTGGTGGTGTGTTTGTATGCTAGGTAGGAGATCTCTTAGTCCTACTTTAGAGCCTTTCAACCCTGAGTTAGAAAGGGGTAGAAGACTTAGAAGAAACAGACACACCACAGTAGAGCCCCTAATTTAATCTGAGACAGTACTCACAGGTGAAGAACAACCCAAAACTCTCAAGGAATTGAATGCTCCGAATGACTATAACTCTCCATTTAGCATTCAATTCCTTGATGTTCAGGGGAATTATGAAATTAAAACCTCTATCATCCAGATGCTGTCCTCTTTCCATGGGCTTAACAAGGAGGACCCCTACAAGCATATTGACCAATTTTTGGCCTTGTGCACCACATTCAATATCGTTGGTTTGGGATTGTTAAGGCCTGAAGAGTACCACTTTTCACCCCTTAACTTAACCTTTGATTAGACCCTTAGCCACCTAATAAGTTCTTGTTAAGTGTTTTGTATAGGTAATAATCCGCAGTGAAATAAGGCCAAGAATCCTGTTAAGGAGCCTGCTTTGGCACCAGGTATCCCTCAGAAGAATGAACTCTGAATCCAGACCTGAAATGAGCCTCACGCAGCTGACCCAAGCTTTAGAGGATTCAGGAGAAATATGCCTCGCGTTGTTCAACTGAGCTTCCCAAGGCTTTACAGCAACCTCTCACGCAGATGAATGACTGAAGAGCATCAGAAACTCAAACTCGCACAGCCCTCGCAAAGCTCAAGGGTAGAACACATCACTCAAAGGTCGCATACAGTTCAGCGGACCTCTCTCTAATCTTCGCGATTAACAGGCAGTGAGAGAAAACTTCGAAGATTCCTCGTCATTTGCGCGTTATCGGAAGAAGAATGCCTCAAAGAAAACATCCTGGCAAAGGCAAAGCCAATCTCGCGAAGATCAAGTGAGACAAAGAACCTCGCGTAGTTTAGAACTCAGAAGAGCCTCGCGAGGTAACTCGCGAAGTCCAAGTAAAGAGAAGTGCTCGCGAAGTTCTCGCGCTGCTGCCCAGGGAAGACTGATCGACCGTGCGACTGCTTGAATTTCAACCCCGCGACACTGTTGGTATTTCTTAGTGTGCTTGATTTGTGTGTTTTGAAAACAGTTTTAAAGTTGCCAAATTACAGTGGCTCTAAACTATATAAGAAATTAAAGAAATATCAGCACAGTTAGAAGAGAATTAGCCTGCAAGATCAGGGCCAATTGTAGCAAGTTTTAAAAGTAAGTGAGTGAAAGATCGTCCACAGAGAATTTGTTTAAAATGTAAGATAAACCTCCAGATCTGAGATACCAGATTTGGCTTCTTATCCTATCTAGAAAGCTGATAAGATGAGAGGTTTGAATTTGTCACGTTTAACAAACTAAAAACAAAGGAAAATTTAAACTAAATGATCCAGATCCGAGTTGGGGGAGTGATTGAAACAAAGATGGAGAAGTAATATCTAACTCTGATTTGGTCTTTGAAATCTAATGAGAAATACTGCAGTTCAGCAGAGGTGATCCAATCTTCATCTGGCTACAAGCACAGATGTAAGAGAGATAAATCTAATTCAAGGATTAGGCTACACTTATGGCTATAGTGCATCACTTTAATGGCCACAAACCATCCAATAGTTTTAATCCAAATCCTCAATTGAGCAGAAACATCACTACAAATCTTTGTAGAGACTAGGTTACCAACACTAATTCTTACAGGATTAATGAATCAAGGAAATTGCATAGAAAAGAATCTAAATCTAAAGGAGTCTAATGCAATAAGGAGATCAGAGGGAACCCTTAACATGATTCCAATTGAGAAAATACGGTTTACAGCAACCTTTTCAAATCCACCGTTACAATTACAGAGCACAGCTTAAACAGCTCTCAGATTTGTAGTCTTGAATACAACTCTCTTTTGAATTACAGAAACGTCTCACAGCTCTCAATTGCAACTCAAACTGAAGCTATTACAGGGATTTCAGACAAACTGTTTGGCTGGGAAATGGGGGATTAGAAATGAAACTTAAAATCTGGATCCCCAAATTGGGTAAATGGTTCGTCAATTTATAGCTTTCCCCAAGTCCATCTCTAATGTGCATCAACCAATCAGAATTGGTTAAATCCATATCAGCCAATAGGAGTCGAGCACCAGGATCCAGATCTGTTCTGGCCAATCAGAACTATATGATCTGGTTCAGCCAATCAAGAAACAGAGGCATCAATTCTGTTAGGAAATTCAAAAATCTGTTGGAACTTCTAGAAGTTCTCGCCAAGTAATTTCATCTTTGGGTGTTCACATGGGGAGGAATATGCCTTTGGTTCATGCTCAGAATCTTTCGAAATGTCCTTGGGTTTTAAAATGCATTGGGACGCATGCAACAGATTACTGAATTGCCCTTGTTAAAGCTGCGAATCTCAAGAATACCTTTTCGCAGAGTTTAAGGGTCTTTTCGCAAAGTGCTGTGGCTTCTGAAGCTCTTTTCGCAGAGTTCAATCTCTCTTCGAATTGTGTTTTCTCCTTTTCGCAAAGTTCAATCTTCTTTTCGAAGAGTTCAGATGCTCTTCGAAAACTAAGCCTGGAGGTTTTATTCCTTTTCGCAGAGTTCCAGGTTCTTTACGAAACGTGCAGGTTCTTTGCGAAAAGAACTCTGTATTGTATTTCTCTGTTCGAATTGTTCCCTGCTTCTCTTACAGGTCTTTGCCTCTTCCTTTTGGACTTTTCCACAGCTGATGAGGTTGTTTCTTCACTTCCTTCCTTTGGACTGACATGGATTGTCATCTTTTTGGCACTTTTGAGCTGCTTTTATGTTTAAGCCTGTCTTTATTGTTAGCTGCAACATAGGTACTTAAAACACTTATTTAGTTCTCTCAAAGGTCTATCAAGACTTAAGTTTAGGGGTGAAAAATGGTATTTTTCACTTGTCAACACCCCCAAACCTAAGCTTTGCTAGTCCCTGAGCAAAGAAAAGAATAATAAACAAAAAACAAAGTAAAGAGCCACTTTTGTAGGGAGCACAGTTGCATTTAGCCTATGCAACAAGCCTTTTAAACCCCTAGGTGATCCCTAGTGGAGGAGTGAAGTCTCCTGAGGGTTTTCAGTGAAGGTACCGTCAAACTTCTCCAATAAATCGTTAAGATTAATGCATTCTGTTAAAGCAAACTTTCATCCAATCAGATTATTCACACTGCATCGCCACTTTTGTCGAAGATTTTCAAGAAAACATCAGTTCAAAACTAAAATTCTCTTGTAATTCCTTTACCATTCACTCGGTTGGTGTCAAAAAGTTTTACAAGAAAAATTAATGAAAAGCTTGCCTTCTATTTGAAAATTCAGTTTGATGTTACCCCAAATAATTTGATTTCAAACTCAACTCTCACGAGGTTTTCACTCACCATGCAAATATGAGGTTGCACTATTTCACCTGACTCAAGAGCAATTCTGAGTCCTCAAATAGCATTGTAAGCAGGAGCATAGGCATCGCTTTTTAGTTCTGAATTTACTACTTTTTTCACCAAAGATTACACAAATCCTTATCTCCATATGACTCAATCCATCATTGATCGATGGACTTTAACTTGGGTTGTAATGTGGCTTATGGGTGAAATTTATCAAGAATAAAGGGTGGAATGGAGTTTAAAATTGAGAAGTCACAAGGTAAGGAGGATAGACACACCTTTTTCAATTCACAATTTCATCTTCTTCTTTGAATTTTGAGCCAAAGTGGCCATCTTTTCTCTTTCTTTTCAAACTTCCAATGAAATGCCTTCTCCTTTTCTTTTCTTTTTTTTCAAAGCAACATTGACTAGAATGCCACCTTTCTTCTGATACATCATTGCCTTCAATTATTTTCTTTTTCTTTTTAAGCTTTACCCAACTCACCTTTCTTGACTTTCTTTCCTTTACCTTACGAATTCTCGGTGAGGTTAGGCTAAATGAGGTTGATGAGGTTTCAAAGAAATCTTGGATTTATAAAGCTCAATTGGTGTGTATCAAGGGCGCTTTAAAAGGTGGGGCTTTTTGAAGTTCAAATGTCAAAGAAGGCCCTACATCATGTCTTTAATATCATGATTCTTTGTCAAGATATTTTAACTTGGATATATGTAACTTCTAGTGATAGCAAGCAGTTCAAGCAGTCCTAGAGCGGAAAAAATTGCCAATTCATACCTCCAAAGAATACATTTCAAAGCCCAAATCTCACTTTGGGTGTGGTTTTCTATCAAATTCTTGAGGTATATCATCACTGTTTTCTCTCATTTTAGGTTTACTAGAATATCAATTTTTTAGAAATTTTCTGACCTTCACTTCATGAAAGTATTAGAATTACACTAGAAATCAATTTTAAAAAGTTTTAACTTCCTCATTTTTCAAAACAACAGGTGTGAAATTACTTCATTTTCAAAAATTCTGCTGGTCATAAGCTGCATCAAGCATTAACTTACTTATTTTATTGGCATACACCGCCATACCCCCAAACCAAAGGGAAGCGGGGTCCACTTGGTCCAAAAAACAGAGGAAAAATATAAGAAAGAAAACAACAAAATAATAATGGCAAGAAGATGAGAC
The DNA here is from genome assembly GCA_021018995.1 of Chloranthus sessilifolius. Lineage (NCBI taxonomy): Eukaryota > Viridiplantae > Streptophyta > Magnoliopsida > Chloranthales > Chloranthaceae > Chloranthus > Chloranthus sessilifolius. The sequence continues at coordinate 65,460,897 of CM037586.1, forward strand.
AAAAATGCAGTGAGTATACAAAGGAATTTTCTATTACAAATCAGATAACCCAAAAGTACAATGAAAGCTAATAATGGGATCAAAATCTGTATCATAGGTTGGTTCGGTGGCTCGCTGGAGTCATCGAGAATCGAGCTAGAGTCGGTGTTGAGTCTGGCTGGATTGAGCTTTCTGGAATAGTGTTTTTCACCAAGATACTCCTCGATTTGATCTCTGATGAGGCCAAGGTGTTTGGTGAGGCTAGTGGTCTTCAATTTTCTTGATCCAGTTGGGCTTGCAACATGGACACCTTGTGTTGCTCGATCCTCACCGGTGAAATGTTTGACCCGGAGTCCCGCATTTTATCTCTTTCAAATTTCATAAAAATCTCTAACTTCCTGATTTGGTTTTCATAGGGGGTGCGGATGTAAGCTTGCAAATCAGCTAGCCCCTTTTTAACATCTCTAAGGATATAAGGGTTAGTTTCCATGGCTTTGATGAGGGTGGCATATCGGGGAAGGGGAATGGAATGGTAGGGGACTAAAGGGGGCCCAGCTGGGAGAGGGGTGGAAGGGACTAAAGGGGGCCCAGCTGGGAGAGGGGTGGAAGAAGTGGTTAGAAGGGGGATAGCAGGGTCTGTCTGAGTGGCTTGCTCAGAGAAACTGGGTAGTGGTGGAGGGCATGGCAGATCAACCAATATGACTTCTGGATCTGTTTGAGTGGCCTGTTCAGAGGATTTAGGTACAGGGGTGATGGTGGTAGTTTGGGTTGTGGAAGCTAAGGTATGGAGCAGTTCCATGGCTACAGACTGATTGTCTGTGTTGATTTGAAGTTGGGCTTGGATGGATTGGAGGTAGGTAAGGATTTGGGTAATGGATGCAGGTGTGGGAGAGGTGGAGGGAGGAGGTGCAATGGACGTAAAGGGAGGGGTTGGAATGTGGGTGAATGGAGGAGGAGCAGGTATAGGGGAGGGGTCCAGTTCCATTGTTTCAAAAATAGAGCCCATTAAAGCAGAGTAGGCTTCTGTAGTGAGGGGCTCAGGTTTAGGTGTGGGAGGCCTCGGTGTGTTGGTGATGGGCGAGGAGGCAGGAGATGGGGCAATATATCCTGCAATAACTCTTCTAAAACTTGGGCATTGGAGGTGAAATGGGTGGTGTGAGAATGGTTGGAGTGGTTGGTGTAGAGAAGTCCGGTGGAATGATGGGAAGTATGGGCGAGGGACAGGTGGGATAGGTGAACTATCAAGGGCTGGAGTGGGGGAGTAGGGTGTAGGGATGACTTCCTCCGGTATGTATGTGCAGTGGCTGGTCACCAAAGGGAGGGTTTCGGCTATAAGGTGCGGCTCTGGTGGTCACCACTGAGGATTTAGCGGTAGTTCGGACAACGTTGGAGTGCAGCAACATGGCGAGGCAGCTCATTTGGATGCTCAAATTCAGCCGGGGATGGGTTACGGCTCGCTCTGGCTGTGTTGATGTCAATTTGGGTTCAAGCTGCGGTGAGTTCGACTCACTCTGGCTGCGAGGTTCAGTGCGACAATAGGGGCATGTGCGGGTTCACCGCCTCTCTCATCCTTCTGACATTGCACGGCTTGTAGTCAAGCCTTTTTTCCAAAATTGTGTGGTGTAATGACTTCAAAGGGCTCCTCAGTATCAATGTCAAATTTGGCTCGGAGGAGGGCTGTGATCAATCTGCCAAATGGTAGGCCAGCTATCTTCTGCTCTTTCTTTAGCTTGGTACTAACATCAGCCATGGCTTCAAAAATTAACATAGGGGTATTGAAAAACTGCCCCTTGGAAAAATGAAAGAGGGCCTCTAAAATTGGTGATCTTCTCTCTTGGCTGTGCCCAGTGACATAAAAACTACCCCTTAGAATGGAATCCATCAATAGAAATTGGGGAACAAGGTCTCTTCTCATGATGGTAGCCTGCGTGCCCACAATACCTTGAGTTAGATGGGCAGCCATCTCTCTAAAAGAGGCAATTTCGGGAGCAGCCAAAGGGCCAGAGGGATCAAATTGGAATGGTATCCCTAGAGCATTCCCTATGTATTCAAAAGTCACAGTCAGATCGCAATCATCAATAAAAATGACAAGGGTAGGGACATCAACATCTTTTTCAGTGACCTTGGCTAGGTTTTGGTACCATAACTTTACCATTCTTGGGTAAATTCTTTCTGCCAAGGGGGTAAGGATATTGCTTAGTGAAGCTTCTCTAAGGTATCTTAAGGATGGCAGGCATTCTGGTTTGGTGTCGAAAAAAGTTTCGTCAACCATTAGCTCGGGTAGTAGCTTTTGAGCTTCAATGAAGGGATTGGGTAGAACCAAATGAATGGGCAGAGGAGTAAGCTCAGGCTCAGGGCTAGCAGCAGCAGGGGTGGGTTCCTCATGTCTAATTTTCTTTCCTTTTTCTACCCTATCTGCTTTATCCATTGAAAGTTTCTGTTTAGCTGCAGTTTTGGTTTTCCCCTTTGCTTTTGGGGTTGATTTGCTCACCTTTTTAGCAGAGGATTTGGTAAACATTGCAACCAATGATTTCTCTGCTTTTCCCATCCTAAATCGATGTATAATAATGCCCAAAAATGGATGCCGACACAGAACAACTTACTATATGATAACCAGAGAGAATGAGTAAAGAAATACCAAGATTTAGGGTTTCGGTTTTGAACGAGTTGTTTGCTTTGCAGAAATCCTCCAGATTATAAGCGGCAATCCTCTTCTGAAAATGCAGATGATCTAACCAATTAGTTAAAAAAAGGGTAGTAAACTTGTTGAATTGTGCAAAGAAAGAACGAAGTAGGGTTTTAGTGAGAGGAGTCGCTCTGCGGAGCGAGTTTGAAATGAAAACCCCACCATCGAAAGGGTTTAAATATACTCAAGGTTAATATCGCAAAGTGCTTTTAAGTTTTCGAAAAGTTCCAAAAGAGTCCTTTTTAAAATTGTGAATGGCATCAGTACCATTCGACAAGTTAACGACTTGAAACATCATTTACAAAGGAGTTAGCTTAATTACTTTTCGAAAGAGAAATGGCTTGATTACCACCTATTGAAGAGCACATCTTCTCTTTCGAGTAGTTCATTCTGACTTGAGATCTATTGAAAAGCAAATTGAACTTTACGAAGAAATATTACTTTCTTTGAGCATATTTAAACTCTGCGAAAAGAAAAAAATAGAAAGCAGAAAAATAAGCACAAACTTTGATATACAAACATAATATACGGTTTTACCATCAGTTTTGAAGATTCGTGATGATGGATGGTCAGCACAGGCTCCTGGGTTTTTTCAATGCATGGTTTGAGCCTCTGACCATTGACCTTTATGATTCTTCCATTACTTGGATCAAGGATGTCAACACTCGAAGAAAATGTATGGCCCATCCCATCTGGATCTTAGTTTTCCTGGGAAAAACTTGAGCTTTGAGTTAAATAACCATACCTTAGAACCAGGTGTGAACTCTTTTCTCAATAAATTTTTATCATGAAAAGTTTTGACTTTTTCTTTATATAATCTTGAATTGGTGTATGCATCCATTCGCACTCTTCTAACTCAAAGAAGTTGCAATTTCTGTGATTACCAGTAGTTAGATCCATGTTCAATGTTTTAATGGCCCAAAAAGCTTTATATTCTAACTCTACTGGTAAATGGCATGCTTTGCCATAGACCAACCTAAATGGGGACATACCAATTGGGGTTTTATAGGCTGTCCTATATGCCCACAATGCATCATTCAACTTAAAGGACCAATCCTTTCTGTCCTTCTTCACAGTCTTTTCCAAAATTTGTTTGATTTCTCTATTGGAAATCTCCACTTGTCCCCTGGTTTGTGGATGATATGGAGTAGCCACTCTATGAGTCACAGTATTTCTTCAACAATGTTTCAAAATGTCATGACAAAATGGCTTCCCCATCACGATAATGGCTGGGAAAACCAAACTGGAAAAATGTGATCCTTAAGAAATTTCAAGGCCACTTTGTGACCATTTGTTTTAGTAGTTGTGGCTACAATCGATTTGGAAACATAATCCACAGCTAGTAAAATGAAAGTATACCCATTGGAAGGAGGAAAGGGACCCATGAAGACTATTCCCCAAACATCAAACAACTCAACTACCAAAATAGGCAGTAAAGGCAGTGAGTTTCTCTTGGAAATGCTGCCTAATTTTTGACAGTTCAGGCAGGACTTACAATGCTGCAGGGCATCCTTGAAAAGTGTAGGCCAATAAAATCCACCTTGCAAAACTTTTTACGGTTTTATTCCCACTAAAATGACCTCCACAGGCACACTCATGACACATAGAAAGTATTCTATGAAATTCTTGGTCGTGACACATTTCTTATTATTTGATCGCACAACTCTTGAGCAGATAAGGATCCTCCCGGATGAAGTGTTTAACTTTTGAGAAGAAAAGATCTTTATCCATTCTATTCCAATGTTGAGGAATTCTTCCAGAGCCAAAAGTTGACTATGTTTGCAAACCAAGGAGTGTGTATACTAATGGCAAAAGTTGCTCATCGTGGAAAGATTCATTGATAGGCAACCTATCAATCTCAAAGAAGTGATTAAAATCGGAGAGGTGATCGCCACCACATTCTCCACCCCTTTTTATCTTTAATTTGTAGATCAAATTCTTATAACAAGAGAATCCACGATGAGTCTTGGTTTGTTGTCCTTCTTAGATGTAAGGTATTTTAAAGCCGAGTGGTCGAACACCACTATTTGTGAACCCAAGACATATGACTGAATTTTTCTAAAGCAAAAACAATTGCCACGGCTCCTTCTCGCTTGTTGTGTAATTGAGCTGTGCATCAATCATTGATCTCTTGGCATAAGCTATAACATGAGGCACTTATCTTTTCTCGTCCAAGGACAGCTCCCAAAGCATAATCGATGCATCACACATCAGTTCAAAAGGTAATGAGTAATCTGGGCGCAATATTGGAGCTGAAATCGAGACAATTTTTAGGAATTCAAAAGCCTTCATGCATTCATTATTGAAAACAAAGGGACATCTTGGCACGACAAATGACAAAGAGGTTTAGTTATTTCTGAAGTCCTTGATGAACCTTACATAAAATCCACATGTCCTAAAAACTTGATTTGTTTAATGATTTTGGGAGGTGGTAAATGTGCAATTAAATCAATTTTTGCTTTGTCCACCTCAATGCCCTTGTGGAAACAACATGGCCAAGGACAATGCCACAGGTGACCATGAAATGGCTCTTTCCCAGCTCAAAACCAGATTGGTTTCTTCATCTTTGTAGTACCAATTTGAGATGGTGTAAACAGGAAAAACTCATGCCATAGATTGAGAAATCATCCATAAAAATCTCCATAAATTGGTCAATCATATCGGAAAAATTGCATACATGCATCTTTGGAAGGTAGCAGAGCATTACAAAGACCAAAAGGCATTCTCCTATAGGCAAAAGTGCCAAAGGGCACATGAATGTGGTCTTTTCACGATCTTGTGGGTACAGAATCGTTGAGTATCCATCAAGAAAATAGTAAAAAGCTTTTCCGCTAGCGTATCTAAAATCGATCAATGAATGAGAGGAAAATGGTCTTTTACGGTCATTGCATTTAATTTTCGTAATCAATCTGGACTCTCCATCCGATTGTTTGCTTGGTTGACATAAGCTCACCGAATCGAGGTTACAACAGTGATTCCAGATTTCTTAGGTACCACCTGTGTAGGTGCCACCCAAGCTGAATCTGAAATGGGGTAAATGACCCCTGCATCCAACAACTTAACAACCTCATTCATGACCACTTCTTGCATATGAGGGTTCAACCTTCTTTGCATTTCTCTAGAAGGCTTTGCATCTTCTTCCAAGTGGATTTTGTGCATGCAAACAACTGGACTGATTCCTCCTAAATCAGCAATAGTCCAGCCAATAGCCTTTTTATGTTCTTTCAAGACTATCAGCAGCTCTTCCTCTTGCTCCTTTGTGAGAGAGGAAGAAATAATGGCAGGCAATGATTTATGATTACCCAAGAACACATACTTCAAATTTTCGGGTAGCCTGTTTAGTTCTAAATCAGGTGGGCTGAGAAAAGAAGGTATCAAAGGTACCTTAGATGTTTGTGGAAGGGGGAGAGTAGCAGGTTTCCAAGAAGAAAAACTTGCTGATTGTTTAAGAGTTCCTTGCACAACATTAATTTCCTCAAAATTGGAGATAAAACTTGCGTCTTTTTCAGCATGTCCCCAAGCATCTTTGATATCTGTGGTGAAGTCTTCACCCTACAGAAATTGTTGTAAAGTTCCTTCCACAAGTTCGTCCAATAGATCAACATGAAAACATTCTTCAGAGCTGAATGTGTGTTTGCATTATAAACATTTAATTTTACCTTCATGTTTCCAAATGAGACTTCCATAATACTGCACGCATTGAATGCAAGCATTTGCTGTAGCCAGGAATGGTCTTCCCAAAATGACAGGGATGGAAGTTTTGCTTTTGGTTGGTTCCATATCTAAAACTAGAAAATTAGCAGGATAGAAAAATTTATCTACTCCTACCAATACATCTTCAATTATCCCTACTGGCTTTCTTTCAGATCTGTCTGCTAATTGTAACACCACATGAGTGGGTTTTAATTCTCCCAAACCTAGCTTCTCATATACAGAATATGGAAGTAGGTTGAGACTAGCACCCAAATCTAATAAAGCCTTTTCAATGGTGTGTTCCCCAATAATGCAAGGGATTGTGGGGATTCCAGGATCTTGAAGTTTGGGAGGTGTAGCAATGGATAACACCTAACTAATTCTTTCCACAGCAAAGACCTTCTTGGACAACTGTATCCTAGATTGTCTTTTGTGAGTGCACACATCTTTCAGAAATTTTGCATATGCTGGAATTTGTTTGATTGCTTCAAGCAAAGGTAAATTTATCTTGACTTGCTTGAAAGTCTCCATCATATCATCTATTTTTGTGTTCCCTTTATCAAAAGGAGATACAGATTTCATTGCATGTGGAAATGGTAAATGAGGAACCAATCTTTCATCTACAGCTTTAGAAGTATCTTCAGAAATTTTTTTACTTTCCTGTTTTTCATTTTTTTGATTTTACGAGGTACATCAACCCCACTGCTATCACTATGCTGCTCCTGCTGCATATCTTTATCCTCTTCCTCATTTCTTCCTTCTTCAATACCCACTTTGTTATCTATCATTTTTCCACTTCTCAAAGTGGTGACAGTTTTTACTTCTTCATGTGAATTAGAAGCTTCTCCAACCATGAAGCTCCTTTGGGATTGTTCAAAGGTTGGTGGTAACTTTCCTTCCTCTCTTTTGCCAAGGTATTTGAAAGTTGTCCCAATGTTTCTTCAATCTTCTTTATGCTGGTCATGAAAATTCACAGTTTGAGTTAAAGATCCTAAATTCTCGAGTGAATTTAGGACTTGATCTTCAAAAGAAAGGGACCTCGGAGGGGTTTTGAATCAAAGGCATCTGCACGAGTTGTTGTGGAATGACAATGGGCTGAAAGTTTGGTTTGACATAAAAATTTCGATACTGGTACAGTGCAGTTTTGAAAGGCATTTGATTCTTTGGTTGTTGCTGTTGTTGGGATTGGTAATTCCCCTGGTTCCACCTCAAATTGGGGTGTGCTCTCCATGGATATTCATTTCACTGCATCTGTCCAAATGATTGAGCAGCATGAGCTTGTTCCACCATTAAATCTGGGAACTGTGATGCAGCAGGACATTGATCAAGCCCAGATGAGTAGGGACCATGCACATGCCTCCTCTACTCTTGAAACATTTGGAGTTTTAAGTGAGTCCATCAATCTATCAAATTTTTTGGTTAGATTATCCATTTTTCTTTCCAACTCATTCACCTCATAAATCTTCCCTTTTGAGGGTTGGTGATTGTTCAACCTAGCCGGATTTTCAATTTCTCTTGACAGAGATTCCTGCTGAGTTGAATTCTCACCAATCACTTCAAATAAGTCCCAAACCTCTTCAACTGTTTTTTGTAAGTAAGTGCCTCCACAGGAAGCATCCACCATATTTTTGCCTTTTTGATCAATTCCTTGATAGAAGCTTTGAACCAGCTGCCACCTAGGAATTTGATGATGAGGACATTGCCTTAACAGTTCCTTGAATCTTTCCCATGCTTCATGGAAAGTTTCAATTGAGTTTTGGGAGAATGAAATGATACTTTGTCTCAATTGGCTAGTTTTAGACATTGGGAAATATTTGGCTAAAAATTGACATTGTAAATCATTCCATGAAGTGATACTATTTGGTGCTAACATGGATAACCATGCTCTAGCTTTATCCTTTAATGAAAAAGGAAAGAGCCTAAGCTTGGTTTAGACCTACCCAGCTATGTTGAATGTGGTGCAAAGAGCCAAGAATTCATCCACATGTTTGTATGGGTCTTCCTTACTCAACCCATGGAAGGAAGGGAGCATTTGGATAGTTGAGGATTTTATCTCATAATTTCCTTTCACAGTAGGAAATTGAATGCAAAAGGGGGAATTATAAGCACCAAGTGCAAAGTAATCCCTCAAAAGCCGAGGTTCTTCACCCATAGTAGCAGAATTCTGTGTTGTTTGCTTGGTTCGTAGTAGCCTTTCAACTTCTAAATTCAATGGGAGAATCTCAGGGCTGAGAGTCCTCCTACCAAACATACAACTCAGAATAAAAAAAATCTAATTATGCACAGCAAACCTTCAAAATTCCTTTCAGTAATTTCCCTTCTTTAAAAACTGGAATATGAATAACTGCACAAGTATAAACAATAGAATAGTTTAGTAATGATAAACAAAATTAAAATGAAAAACTTAGGTGTATCTATTTTAGAACAAATTCCCCGGCAACGACGCCAAAAACTTGTTGGTATTTCTTAGTGTGCTTGATTTATGTGTGTTTTGAAAACAGTTTTAAAGTTGCCAAATTACAGTGGCTCTAAACTATATAAGAAATTAAAGAAATATCAGCACAGTTAGAAGAGAATTAGCCTGCAAGATCAGGGCCAATTGTCGCAAGTTTTAAAAGTAAGTGAGTGAAAGATCGTCCACAGAGAATTTGTTTAAAATGTAAGATAAACCTCCAGATCTGAGCTACCAGATCTGGCTTCTTATCCTATCTAGAAAGCTGATAAGATGAGAGGTTTGAATTTGTCACGTTTAACAAACTAAAAACAAAGGAAAATTTAAACTAAATGATCCAGATCCGAGTTGGGGGAGTGATTGAAACAAAGATGGAGAAGTAATATCTAAATCTGATTTGGTCATTGAAATCTAAAGAGAAATACTGCAGTTCAGCAGAGGTGATCCAATCTTCAGCTGGCTACAAGCACAGATGTAAGAGAGATAAATCTAATTCAAGGATTAGGCTACACTTATGGCTATGGTCTGTCCACTTTAATGGCCACAAACCATCCAATAGTTTTTAATCCAAATCCTCAATTGAGCGAAACATCACTACAAATCTTTGTAAGAGACTAGGTTACCAACACTAATTCTTACGATTAATGAATCAAGGAAATTGCATAAAAACTAAATCTAAAGGAGTCTAATGCAATAAGGAGATCGAGGAACCCTTAACATGATTCCAATTGAGAAAATACGGTTCTGACATCCTTTTCAAATCCACCGTTACAATTACAGAGCACAGCTTAAACAGCTCTCAGATTTGTAGTCTTGAATACAACTCTCTTTTGAATTACAGAAACGTCTCACAGCTCTCAATTGCAACTCAAAGTGAAGCTATTACAGGGATTTCAGACAAACTGTCTGGCTGGGAAATGGGGGATTAGAAATGAAACTCAAAATCTGGATCCCCAAATTGGGCAAATGGTTCGTCAATTTATAGCTTTCCCCAAGTCCATCTCTAATGTGCATCAACCAATCAGAATTGGTTAAATCCATATCAGCCAATAGGAGTCGAGCACCAGGATCCAGATCTGTTCTGGCCAATCAGAACTGTTTGATCTGGTTCAGCCAATCAAGAAACAGAGGCATCAATTATGTTAGGAAATTTAAAAATCTGTTGGAACTTCTAGAAGTTCCCACCAAGTAATTTCATCTTTGGGTGTTCACATGGGGAGGAATATGCCTTTGGTTCGTGCTCAGAATCTTCCGGAATGTCCTTGGGTTTTAAAATGCATTGGGACGAAAGTGCAGCAATTCTGAATTGCCCTTGTTAAAGCCGTGAATCTCTAGAATACCTTTTCACAGAGTTTAAGGGTCTTTTCAAAGTCGTGGCTTCAAGCTCTTTTCGCAGAGTTCAATCTCTCTTCAATTGTGTTTCTCCTTTTCGCAAAGTTCAATCTTCTTTTCAAGAGTTCGGATGCTCTTTGAAATTAAGCACAGAGGTTTTATTCCTTTTCAGAGTTTCGTGTTCTTTCTGAAAACGCGGTGTTCTTTGCGAAAAGAACTCTGTATTGTATTTCTCTGTTCGAATTGTTCCCTGCTTCTCTTACAGGTCCTTGCCTCTTCCTTTTGGACTTTTCCATAGCTGATGAGGTTGTTTCTTCACTTCCTTCCTTTGGACTGACATGGATTATCATCTTTTTGGCACTTTTGAGCTGCTTTTATGTTTAAGCCTGTCTTTATTGTTAGCTGCAACATAGGTACTTAAAACACTTATTTAGTTCTCTCAAAGGTCTATCAAGACTTAAGTTTAGGGGTGAAAAATGGTATTTTTCACTTGTCAACAGACACTTGAGACTGTGTTTTCTATTCAACCTCGCAAAGCCCAATCTAGCGAGAGCTCAACTCTCTACCGCGTGACTGCCTGAAGAGCAAACCAAGGCAACCTCACGACGGCTGAAGCTTCAGTATCAAATCATCCTAGCGAAGAGCAAAGAGCTACCACGCGACAAATCTGGGAAACTACAGCTACCTAGCAAAGCTCTGACCCTAAACTTCCATCTCTTCAGCAGAGGACCTTCTGGGTATTTCCAGCGATTAGGGCACGCACTCCCATGCTTAAATCTCTGTGCATGCGCCCCGAGGCATCCAAGGATCATTATTAGGCCACGTGGCATCGCTAAAATTAGGGTTTCCTAACCCTAATGCGCCGCCACCCCACTGCTATATAAACGCATACCTGAGCTTAGGTTTAAGCATCTGGGAACCCATCTCAGATCATTTTTCTTTTCTCTTTCTTTTTAGCAGTAAATAGTTTTCTTTTTCTTTCCTTCTCTCCATAGTCCAGCACTTGCTGGCTATGCCTCTGTATGTGTTTTTGAATTAGATCAATGGAAGTTCTGTAATAGGATCTATACTTTGTGGGAATGTTATTTGTGTGTGAGATGCTCTGTGCAAGGCTGCTGCCTTGTGATCCGCCATCGCTTTGGCTGTATTTCAAAGCAATGGAGGACTGATTCTAAGGGCCACTCAGATCCAAGTGACCTGTGTGTCTAGGCTATCATGGTCCTACAGCCTTAGCCCCACCACAGGACCCACTAGATCTGAAATCCCCATGGGAGCTTGAGCTAGTAGCCTTGTGAGCATGGTGGTAGCAGCGATAATCTTATTTTGTTTTGGACTCCGTGAGGAGGATAACCTCTGGGATAGTCTGTGACCATTTAAGTGGATAGATTATAGCCTTAGGGTGATTCTGATCCACCGATCCAAGATGGATTCTTCTTCTTTACACCTGAGCTTGTAGAAGCCTGGTGAGAGATTGTACACAGGCAGATTCACCCATATTTGTATAGATCCGCCATCAGATGTTGGATCTGATCTGATTATAGAGATTGTAGGCTGGTGACTTAACCATTGTAGCCTCGCTCAAGCAATGGACAACTAGATCGAATGTTGTACTCAATCTCTTGCTGGTTCTATGTGTTTGGGCTATCATGGTCCTACAGCCTTAGCCCCACATATAGAACTTTAGAGGTTGAGATTCCCTATGGATTCTTGAGCTGGTAGCCTGAATGAAATAGTGCCTGCAATGATTTACTTGTTATGTTCTGACCCATCCCTGGATAGTGGCTCCCCTATGGGATAATTTGTGACCATTCAAGTGGACAGGTTATAGCCTTAAGGGTGGAATCATGGTAGAGTGATGGGTTGGATCCTTTCTCCTCAGAGGTGATAATGTAGCCTCTGGACAGGATTTGTATAACATCAAATCTAAATCTGAGTTACAAACTTCTCTGAACAGGTTTAGTTTTAGCTTTTATTTTCCCTTTTTCTCTTCCCCCTTCTCTCTCTAATCTAGCTTGTTGGATTTGGTCTAGGTAGCGGTTTTGATCTATTTTATAATTGTAATCTCAGCATGAAGATGTGAGGATTGATGCACAGACTACAGATCTGAGAACAAGGTTATTGTAAAAAATATTGATTCAATAAATTATTGATTTTAAAGTTCAATTAAATCTAAAGATCTTGTGGTGCCAGTAGATGTCTATAGGATCCATGTATTTGGGAATAGCTCATTCAGTTTACTAGTAGATCTATTGATTACCATCTGATTTTCCTTAGTTTAATATCCATGTGGATGCCTGAGCTTGTAGCCTTGCATCCACAACATTTGTAGTGATTTTTATGTTTCAAGTTAAAACTTTGAATTGGATGAAGTCTATAGGATGATCTGTGACCATTCAATTGGACAGATCATACCCTTAAGATTAGTTCAAACCTTTGGCTTGGTTTGAATTCTTCTACCTCGCACTTGAACTTGTAGCCAAGTGAAGGACAACTGAAAATTCACATGCCTTGATCTGTTTTGTAATGAGAACCAGTCCCTAGCTACCTACTTCTCCTCATATTCTATTTTATTTTACCATTCATCTTCCTCCATCTTTTAAAATTAGTTTTATATTTCTATTTTTTAGATTAGATCTAGTGACACCCAAAAAACTCTCTTTATTCTTAGATTAGGATAGAATTGCTAGATCTGTAGTAAATCTAGAGGTCTACTATACTGCCTTTTAGGTTTAGATCACTACTCCCTGTGGGACAAACTCTTACTTATTAAAACTTGCTACAAAGGACCTTGTATCTTGCAGGTTTAGATATTTTAAGATTGTTGTTTTCATCCTCTATTTTACTTTAATTTTATTTTTCTCTCACCTTACACACAATAATCAGCACCTGAAATATCTGCAACAAGTATATATATAACTATATATATGTGTGCAGCTCTTATAATTCTACAGCTCAAGTGCCTGAAGGGTGGCTTCAGTATAGCAGCTGCTGCGATGTGTTCCTCTTTACTGAAAAAACCCACTGCTATAGCTTATTTTCCGAAGTGTGTAGCTAAATGAGCATCTAAGGTGCATATGAGGTGCAACAAGCTATTGCAACTGCTCAAGCTTTTAGATGGCTACTGTAGTTTTCTTTCATAACTTCATCTCAAGCACACTGGTAGCTGCTGTTGAGCAGTAGGCCATAGCACCACTCCTTTCATTTTTCTCTCTTAGCACATGATTGATTCTGAAACTACTCTTACTGGCACTTTTGACTGAAAAATTGCATTTATTGTATTTTTATTCCTAAACTGTAAACCAACATAAGAATTAGTTATTAAGTACTCTAAGTACTAACAAAGGCTAGGTTTAAAGGGTATAAATTGCTATAAATCAGTGACTAACACACACCCCAAATCTAACCTTTGTTAGTCCTCAAGCAAAGTGAAATTTAAAACAATTATCCTATAAAAATAAATACCACTTTTGTAGGGAACATGGGTGCATTTAGCATATGCACCAAGCCTTTTAAACCCCTAGGTGATCCCTAGTGGGGGAGTGGAGTCTCCTGAGGGCATTCAGTGAAGGTACCCACAAACTTCTCCAATAAATTCACTTAATATCACTGCAACATGTTAAAACAGTGTTTAAACAAATTAAAATTCATTCTACACCTTACTCATTCAACTTTTTAGAGGATTCTCAGCAGTAAAACAGTAATTTCATTATGAAATTCTGCTGTAATTCCTATACCATCAATCAACTTATGTCAAGGCATTGTGTGTGAAAATTAATGCAAAGCTCATCATTCATTTAAGAATTCTGTTTTTGTAATACCCCAAACAAATTCAATTTCAGACCCAAGTCTCACTAGGGCTGTCACTCAAAATAACAATAGAAGGGTGCATAATATCACACAGCTCACGAGCAGTTACAACCCTTAAATAGGTCTGCAAGCATGAGCATAGGCATTGCTCTAATTTCTGAAATCTTATAGTTCTTTTCACTATAGATTACACAAATCCTCATCTCCACATAGCAGCTCAATCCATTTCAGATCAGTAGGGACTTTTTATTGGGTTGTAATGTGGCTTATAGGTAAGGTTTGGAGGGATTCAAAATTTGAGAAATCAACAAGGTAAGGAGGTGGTCATGACAACACCTTCTTCATTTCAGCATGATTCCATCTTCTTTTTAACTTTTCAGAGCCAAAGTGACTAGCTTTTTCTCTTCTTTTTCAAAATATCCAATGAAATGATTTCTCTTTCACATTCTTGTTTTACTTTTCTGTTTCTATTTTTCTTTTTGTATGCTTTTCTTTTGTAGTTTTCTCAATTTTTTTATTTTTTTATTTTTTATTTTTTTTTATGGGCTGGCATGCCACAGCTATACATTTGATACACAGTTGTCATTAAGTGTGCTTTCTTCTCCTTCCACCCCTTGTCAAACCAGCTCTGCCTTCTCCAACTCCTTCACCTTTACCTTCTGAAATTTCAGGATAAGGGTCAGGCTACATCAAGTCACTGCATTTTGGGTTCAAATTCTCTTATTTTTATCAAAGAAAAGCTTAGATTTTTAAGGCTCAAATGGCGTGTATCAAGGCAGTTCAAAGGTGGAAAATTTTAAGCTCAAATTGTCCAAATGATGGCCTTACTTCATCTCTTCAATGTCATGAATGTTGTCAAGCTGTTTCAACTTGGATTTGCATAATTTTTAGTGAGCAAGACTAGATTCAATCAGTCCTTAGAGCAGAAAAATTGCCAAAACACTCTTCAAAGAAACTTTTTCAGGCCCAAATCTCACTGGGTATGGTCTTTCATCAAATTCTTGGGGTATATCCTCACAATTTTCTCTCTTTTCAAGTTCACTAAGCACCAATTTTGAACAAAATTCTTGACATTTGCTTCATGAGTATGTTAGAGCTACAACAAATTTCAGTTTTGAAAAAGTTTTTAATTTCCTCTTTTTCAAAAATCAGGTGGGAATTCACTTTATTTTAAAAAATTCTATCCAACACTACTGCATCAACATTAACATTTCCATTGGCACACCCTGCCATACCCCCAAACCTAAGATTAACATTGTCCTCAATGTTTACATAGTGAGTAACCAGGGGTAGTAGGGTAAAACAAGAAAGAAAAATAAGCAGGAAAATCAAAGTTCCATGCAGCAAAGAAGAAAAATAAAGGCTAAATATATGGACAGTAAAAAATAGAAAAAATTATATACAAATGAAGGAAAGTTATGGCTAAAAACAGAAGAACAACAAAACAAAGCAGTAAAATAAAATAAAAAATTGAATACAAATATCCAAAAATGAAAAAAAAAAATCAGTCAAAATTGTATACATATTATCCTTAGAAAAGAAAAATCAACAAACTAAAAGCAGCATGTAAAACTAAAATTCCTAAAACAGAAAATCCTAAGACAAAATCCTACAGTCAACTATGATAAGGTAAGGAAATTTGTGATACAAAAAGATGAACCAGCTAGTGTTGCTACTTATTAATCTATGTGAATTTGAAAAGAATGATCAGCATGAATATCACACAGTGAAAAGCAAGATTCACAAGACTGAGTCCTGTGTTGATGATGTGTATGAATCAATATGATTTTCAAGGTAATGTCAGTATGAAAGCACACAATTAAAAATAGGATTCATACACAGCTTAGACCCATTAATAGTGAAAATTCTTGAAAGTGAATGAATGCAAAGGCTCCATTGAATTTTCAGAAAAAAATATGATCCACTGCTCATTATCTTTCATGATGCTTCAAAAATTAAAAATCATGATCTCAGCAGTTCCAGATTGGGGTAGAGAAATGACAGCAAAAGAAAACAGCCTATCTGAAAAAATTATTTATTTATTTTTATATTCTTTTAAATTTTTATGTGTTTTTGATCAGTCGGGGCTCCAACAATAGCCCTTATTTACTACTGCTGAAGAATACAAACAAGTCTGAAATTTTTATTTGTGTTTACATTTTCTTTTATTTAAATTTTTTTTTTTTTTTATCAGCATGCCTAAATGACAGCAGAAATAAAAACAAAGACAGACACCAAACACATCAAAACTGCCGATTTTAAAGAATTTAAAAATTGAAAATGAACACAAAGGAGAAGGGAATGCATACTCAAGCAGAGCTGCTCCAGCTGCAACCCATAAGCTCCTCTTGTGGCTACTGCTCCAGATCTGTAAAAACTCAAAGACTGTAGTAGTATCTTATTCAAGCATATTGAATGTAATAAGCAAAACAAATAGAAAAAACTCGGGCTACTGCCCTAGTTATGAAAAAAATGCAAAAGGCTACAGCAGCATTTATTCAAATAGGTAGAAGGCAATGAAGAAAAATTCAAAAAAAGAAAGATTACTGCAGTAAGAAAATAGATTTTCTATACAAAAACTGTAGCAGTCATTTATTCAAACAGTTTAAATGCAATATACAGTAAGGACTAAAATCAGATCTATAAAAATGAAAAACTCAGATCTACTAACTAGATCAAAACTCTTCGGCAGCGGCGCCAAAAGCTTGTTATGGATATTTCTGATGCTGATTATTGTGTGCAGTGAAACCAAATTAAAATTAGATTAAAATAGAAGATGAAAGAGATGGTTTCAGCACATCTAAAATATTCCTAGACCTGCATGATACATGGTCCTTTGTAGTAAGTTTTGAAAGTAAGAGTTTGTCCCATAGGGAGTAGTGATCTAAAACCTAAATGGATGTATAGTAGACCTCCACATCAGCTATAGATATGACAATTCTAACCTATTCTAAGAAGAAAGAGAGTTTTTCGGGTGTCACTAGATCTAATCTACAAAATAGAAATATAAAACTAAATCTAAAAGATTGAGGAAGATGAATGGTAAAATAAAATGTAAAATGGTGAGAAATAGATAGCTTAGGGATTGGTTCTTATTGCAAAACAAATCAAGATTTGTGAATTTGCAGCTGACCTTCACTTGGCTATAAGCACAGGTGCAAGGTAGAAGAATTCAAATTAAACCAAAAGCTTGAACTAATCTTAAGGGTATGATCTATCCACTTGAATGGTCACAGATAATCTTATAGACTTCATCCAATCCAATGGTTCAAATTGAAACAATAAAACCATTGCAGCCACTATGCTTGTAAGGCTACAAGCACTTACAACCATACGATCAAACAATCCATATAGATCTGGTGAGAACCACTAGAAATCACAGATTATTTGGGGATCTAAACTCTGTTGGTCATTGCTTCAAACAATTGCAATGACTGAGCTCACAAGGCTGCAATCTCTGCATAATTCCAGATTGCTTCACTGAAAATAGATCAGGAAATCAGAGCAAGAGTTGGATCTGCTATAATCTTTCACTTGGCTACAAGCACAAGTGCAGAGAAGAAGGATCCAATTTCACCTTCACTTATGGATTAGTCCTAAGGGTATAATTTGTCCACTTGAATGGTCACAGATCATCCTAGAGATTTACTCCAGTAGTGAGGATAAAAGATTGACCAATAGAATTACTTAAGGCACTATGGTTAAAAGGCTGCAAGCTCAGGCAACCACAGGTGCATTAAATATGGAAAAATCTAAAGCAATTGAATAGAAAAATCTAAAGCAATTTAATTAATAATTTTACAATTGCTTAGGTTGCCTCCCAAGAAGCGCTACGGATGCGTCGGTAGCTCCACAAGGTCAAAGCGCTCATCAGAGCTTTGGCGAATTAGAGGAAGACGACGTCTCCTCAGCCATTGCTTTGCTATTCTGAACATCAATCGGTCGCGTAGGCAACCGGGCCTCCTCTTCTTTTAAAACTACAGTTAGCTCCTCAATCCGAGTAGTCAAAATAGCTCGAGAATCTTTGAGGGCGCGGAGTAAATTCTCGTGGTGTTGGCTCTGATGTTGCCAGGTCTGGACTGTCAGTAGCAAAGCCTCCTCCCAAGAGTCATTCCTGCGAGGCGACTAATGTTACCGTCCCATAAATGGCAAAGCATGTATTGGCCTAAAAGGCTGATTATTTCTCCACATCCCATTGTGTTGCCGGGACAGACTTGGGTGGTTCCTCTAGGTTGTATTGTAAATATTTACACAACCATAATTATTATCGAAACACTAGAAGGAACATGCTATAGCCGGATGATCTAGGGTCACCACAAGATCTTTAGATTTAATTGATCTTTAAAATAAACAATTTATTGAATCAAAATTTCTTACAATAACCTTGTTCTCAGATCTGTAGTTTGTCCATCAATCCACACATCTTCATGCAATAAAACATATTTGTACTGCTACCTAGATCTAATCCAACAAGCTGGATTAAAGAGAGAAGGGGGAAGAGAAAAAGGGAAAATAGAGGCTAAAACTAAACCTAAATGAGTGAAGGAGAATTAAAGCTATTCCTTGGTTTCCTTGCTGAGGAATTACAGCAGCAAGGAGCTTTATTTATACATATGCAGTGATCCATGTGCTTTTAATTGCAGCTAATCAGAGGAGAGAAATTCCATTTCAGTTTATGTTAATCCCTATTTTAGCATCCCAACCAATCAGGGAGAAGATAGAGAGATCCAATTCTGTTATGCTCAACTAAATTAGTTTGCATGTGGGCAGTTATCTATGTGCTTTGGGGTTCCCAAATTTGCCCCTGTTGTCCATTGGTATTTTCAGTTGTACCATCCATAAAATTACTGCAAATAACGCGTATCCCAACTTCTGTTGTTTCTAAAATTACCCCTCACATCTATTGATGATTGTTAGGACCCGAGTGGTAAAAGTTGTAGAAATCTCTAAGCAGCTTGAGAAGATGAAGAGGTAATTACAGTTGGGAGGTTGAAGGCTTGGGAGTAGGGAGTGCTCGATAGGATGGCTGAGTGTAGGGCTGCTCGAGAGGATGGAAGGTTGCTTCAGCAATCCGCTCAAGATGTTGTGGGAGGATAGGCTAGAATCTCAAGAGGTACTGATGGTTCACTCCATCCATTCGAGAGGTATTGATGCGGCAACTGAGATGTACATGACAGGTTTGCTGGTGTACCTGCAACTCGAGAGGATGGGAGTGACCAATCGACAAGTTGGCTGAAGTGCAGCTTGTACCAATCGATAGGTATTGAAGGCTGAAAGGTATCCACTCGATACGATATGGGAGGATGAGAGCTGAAGGTCGAGAGGTTGTTAGTGAAGGTGTGCTAGAGCTCGAGAGGTAATGGGAGGATGCTGAAAGTAGGTGCATGAAGTCGAGAGGTACTGAAGCCAGAAGCTGAAGAACTCGAGAGGTTTGATGGGAGGATGAGAGTTGAAGCAGTTCTAAGTCGAGAGGATGCTGATGGCTGCAATGTCGACAGGTTGGCTGCATGCAATGTCAAACCATTTGAGAGGTTGGCTGTGCAGTGCAATGAAGAGCTCGATAGGTTGAAGGCTGCTCTTGCTCGAGAGGTTGAAGAGATGCTTCAAGTCGACAGGTTGACTGCAGCGTTGAAGATCCTGTCAATAGATTGTTGAATAGAGGGCTGAAGCATCTACAATTCGACAAGATGGCTGAAGATTCCTCCTAACCATTCGATAGGTTCAAAACCCAGCTAGGAACCACTCAACCAGTTATAGTTTTAGTAGCAATTCCCTTTTATAGGTTGGTTCAGCACCTTCTTCATCTTGACAGGTTGTTGGTCCTCTTGATGGGTTGAGCAAAGCATACATCGAGTGCTTCAAATAGTCATTTGATGAAGTTCATTTCTCAGTCATTACACCATGTAAATAGTTGACTTGATGGCTGCTTGTGATCATCTCCACTCTGCTGAAGCGTATGCAACTGCTGTAGCTTTTATGTACTAGGCCTTGTAGCTGCTAAAGATAATGAAGTGTGCAGCTAGGTGTCCCCTTGGCTGCTCCAATGGATTGCCCTAGTGTACCCTTTCATCTTTTTCTCTTAGCTCTTAAATGTTTCCAAAACTCTTCTTATTGGCACTTCTTAACTGGATTTCTTCACTATGCTAAATTTTATTCCTAAATTGCAAAACATATTTAAATGCAATTATTAAGTATTCTAATTCCTAACAAAAGCCAAGTTTAAAGGGTATAAAAATGGTAGAAATCAGTGATTAACACACTCCCAAACCTAACCTTTGCTAGTCCTCGAGCAAAGTGAAATTTAAGCAATTATTCTACAACACTAAATGCCACTTTCGTAGGGAGCACAGATGCATTTAGCATATGCACCAAGCCTTTTAAACCCCTAGGTGATCCCTAGTGGAGGAGTGGAGTCTCCTGAGGGTTTTCAGTGAAGATACCCACAAACTTCTCCAATAAATCAATTAATATTGTGCAACTATGGGAATCGGGTTGATCTCGTCGCGAAGATGCGCTCTCTAACGAAAAAAAAATATATAGAGTCGCCACCCAAAGCTTTCGGTATCCCGGGATACCTAGTTCATTTTTATGAGCACCTAAGTGCTAAAAATATGACTTTGAATCCGGTCCGCACCAAAAGCTCTTGGGTAGGGGCTTCGGTTATCAATCGGGAAGGTATTAGGCACTCGATCAACCCGCTTAACGCGGTCTCTACTAATGGCCAAAAATAAAATGAAGTGAAAGAAAAGAAAATAGCTTCCTCTTGCCCAAAAGGGCTTAGAATCCTATTTGTGCCCCACCTTTCCTACCAAAAAATCGGCGGCGTAACGGCACAAATGGGAGGATGGAGGGAGCAAGAAAGAGATAGGAGAAGAAAGGGGAGAGTCGGAGCCCTCGGGCCGTTGTAGCACCGTAGAGGAGCCTTGCATGGCTTGCTTTGATGAGCTCTTGAAGGCCTTGTATGGTGGAAAATGGGGTTCTAACTCGTAGGACTTGAAGCTAAGAGGTAGGGAAGGGAGGCTAGGCTAAGGGTTTTGGATGCAAGAACAAGCTTGAAATGAGGGTGGGAGGTTCTGGAATTTGAGTGAAAATAGTACACAAAAGGGAGGAAGAACTTCTCACTTTGAGCTCTTTCTCTCTTAAGCAAATTTCTCACCCTTAAACCATGGGGAGGGGGGCTCTATTTATAGGAAAAGGGTGGGTTAGGAGGCCACTTAAGAGCTAAATGAGTTTAGCAATTAGGTAATCTCACATCTAAGGTTTCCTAGGATTTTGAGAGCTTGGAAAGGTGTGAAGGTGGTTCTAATGGTGGATGATGGGGTGAGGCTTTAGGCCACTTGGAGGGTTGCAAATAGGTAAGGAATGGGTGCAACAGAACTATCAAAATACACCCCAAAGGTCGAGGTGGTCAATAAGTCAAACCCCAAACATGAAATTCGGGGCAAAATCTAACGATTCTTTGTTCATATGCAAGAATTACACACAGTGCAACTAATAGTTGCGCCAAAATGTCTGATAAAGCAGTGAAGAAACAGTGCTGAAGTGAGCTCATGGGTGGGGCGTATGGTTGAACCTGGCGCAACTATTATTTGTGCCAGGCTAAAATCCTGGGATGGTGGCCTGGCGTAACTAATAGTTGTGCCAGGCAAAATTATACCTAGCGCAACTATTAGTTGGGCCAGGCCATTTATGAGGAGAAATGGCCTGGCGCATCTATTAGTTGTGCCATATCCCTAGGGGGGCCCACATGTTTTTACCTTTTTTTGCCCCTGGGGCTCGGTTTTCCATATCTTTTGATGTACACCTCCGATTGGGGTGATTCTTGGACCGTTGGAAAGCTGACAATGTCTACTCTTCAATGGTATAGGAGTTGGTCGCTATAGAGGGTCATAGCCAGTTTTGGTGCACCCCTCCTCTTTATTGCCTAGGAAGGTTAGGTTTAGGGTTCGGAAAGGATTCTAAGGGTCGGGGTTGGTTTCTAAAGGTTCAGGGTAGGTTCCTAAGGGATCTAGGGTGCTTCCTAAGGACTTGCGGTGATTCCTAAGGGTTCCATTCATGCTATTAAAAGCTCAGAACTACACCTCTCTCGAAAGGTGTTTCGATCGGGACTTAGGCCAAATTTGGGTGTTTACAAATATTATTGAAACATGTTAGAACAGAAGTCAAACAAAAATAAAGTTCATTCCATACCTTACTCATTCAACTTTTTAGAGGATTCTTAGCAGTAAATCTGCAGTTTAACCCTAAAATTCTATTGTAATTCCTTCACCATCAATCAACTCATGCCAAGGCATTGTGTATGAAAATTAATGCAAAGGTCACCATCAATTTGAGAATTCTATTTTGATAATGACCCCAAAAAAATTCAATATTAGACCCAAATCTTACCAGGGCTGTGACTCAAAATAAGCATGTAGAGTACATTATTTCACACAGCTCAAGAGCAGTTACAACCCTCAAATAGGACTACAAGCATCAGCATAGGTAATGCTCTAATTCCTGAGATCTTCTAGCTCTTTTTACCATAGATTACACAAATCCTCATCTGCACATGATAGCTCAATCCATTTCAAATTAGTAGGGTCTTTTTATTGGGTTGTAATGTGGGTTATGGGTGAGATCTATAAAGAATAAAATGGTAGAATGGATTCAAAATTGAGAAATCATTAAGGTAAGAAGGTGGTACACACACCTTCATTTCAGCACATTTCCATCTTCTTTTTAAATTTTCAGAGCAAAAGTGGCTAGCTTCTTCTCTTCTTTTTCAAAATATCCAATGAAGTGACTTCTCTTTCACATTTTTGTTTTGCTTTTCTCTTTCTTTTTGTATGCTTTTCTTTTGTATTTTCTCATATTTTTTTTTATGTGCTGGAATGCCACAACTATACATCTGATTCACAACTGCCATCAAATGTGTTTCCTTCTCCTTTTACCAAATGTCAAATCAACTCTACCTTCTTCAACTCCTTCTCCTTTACCTTCTAAAATCTCGCTGCATCAGGTCACTAAGTTTTGGGTTCAAATTTCTAATTTTTATCAAAGAAAAACTTGAATTTTTTTTTTAAGGCTCAAATGGTGTGTGTCAAGGGCAGTTCAAAGGTGGGAAATTTTAAGCTCAAACTGTCCAAAGGATGGCCTTACTTCATTTCTTAAATGTCATGAATGCTGTCAAACTATTTTAACTTGGATTTGCATAACTTCTAGTGAGCAAAAATAGGTTCAATCAGTCCTTAGAGCAGAAAAATTGCCAAAACACTCTTCAAAGGAAATTTTTTCAGACCCAAATCTCACTGGGTATGGTCTTCCATCAAATTGCTAGGGTATATCCTCACAATTTTCTCTCTTTTGAGGTTCAATAAGCACCATTTTTGAAAATTCTTGACATTTACTTTATGAAAGTGTAGAGTTACAACAAATTTTAGTTTTAAAAGGTTTTTAATTTCTTCTTTTTTTTCAAAAATCAGGTGGGAAATCATTTTATTTTCAAAAAATTTATCCAACACTGTTGCACTAGCATTAACTATTCCATTGGCACACCCTACCATACCCCCAAACTTAAGATGAATATTATCCTCAATGTTTACATAGTGAGTAACTAGGGGCAGCAGGGCAAAACAAGAAAGGAAAAATAAGTGGGAAAATAAAAGTTCTATGCAACAAAGAAGAAAAATAATAGCTGAATATATGGACAGAAAAAAAATAGAAAAAAAAATGATATACAAATGAAGGAAAATTACTGCTAAAAACAGAAAAAATAGCAAAACAAAGGTAAAAACTGAATACAAACATACAAAAATATAGAAAATCCGTAAAAGTAGTATACAAATTATCCTAAGAAAGAAAAAATTAGCAAACTAAAAACAGTAGTTAAACAAAGTTCCTAAAACAGAAAATCCTATGACAATAACCTACAGTCAACTGTGATAAGGAAAGGGAATTTAGTGATACAAAAAGATGAACCAGTTGATGTTGCCACTTATGAATCTATGTGAATTTGAAAAATTGATCAGCGGGAATAACACACAGTGAAAAGCAAGATTCATAAGACTGAGTCCTGCGTTGATGATGTGTATGAATCAATATAAATTTTAAAGAAATGCCAGCATGAATGCACACATTTAAAAATAGGATTCATACACAGCTGAGACCCATTAATAGTGAAAAATCTTTAAAGTAAATGAATGCAGAGGATCCATTGAATTTTCAATGCAAAAATATGATCCTCTACTCATTAGCTTTCCTTATTCTTCCAAAATTGAAGAACCATGATCTCAGCAGATCCAGATGGGGGAATATGAATGAAAGCCAAAGAAAACAGCCCATCTGAAAAAAAAAAAAATATTTTTATATTTTTGTATTTTTTTGTGTTTTTCCTCAGCTGAGGCTCAAAAATAGCCTTTATTTACTACTGTTGAAGAATACAACAAGAGGGAAAAACAAGTCTAAAATTTTTATTTGTGCATGCTTAAATTTGAAACTGCAGTAAGGAACTTGTTGCCCTTTTTTGTTCAAAAACAGCCTTGTGAACTGCCATCTTCTTTTAAAGAAGATTCACCCATTACAAATGGCTCACAATTATACAGCGGTAAAGATTTTAGCAAACACCAAAAACAAAAAAAATAAAAAGAAACACAGCAGTTTGCTGGTTTTTAAAAATTTTAAAATTGAAAATAAACACAAAGGAGAAGGGGATGCAAACTCAAGCAGATCTGCTCCAGCTATAATCCATAAGCTCCTCTTGTGGCTACTGCTCCAGATCTGCAAAAATTCAAAAACTACAATAGTAATTTATTCAAATAGCTACAAGGCAATGAAAAAAATTCAGAAAAATTTAGAAATACTACAGTATTAGAACAAATTTTCTATACATGTACTGCAGCAGACATTTATTCAAATACTTTAAATGCACTACACAAATTTAGGTTCTCCTTGACTCATTTAGGTTTAGTTTTAGCAGTTCAGATATATTTTATAATTGTAATCTTAGCATGAAAATGTATGGATTGATGCACAGACTACAGATATGAGAACAAGGTTATTGTAAGAAATTTTGTTCAATAAATTGTTAATTTTAAAGTTCAATTAAATCTAAAGATCTTGTGGTGCCAGTAGATGTCTATAGGATTCATGTATTTGAGAATAGCCCATTCAATTTACCAGTAGATCTATTAATTACCATCTGATTTCCTTTGGTTTAATATCCCTATGGATGCCTGAGCTTGTAACCTTTCATCCACATTATTTGTAGTGATTTTTATGTTTCAAGTTTAACCTTTGGATTGAATGAAGTCTATAGGATGATCTATGATCATTCAAGTGGACAAATCATACCCTTAAGATCAGTTCAAGCCTTTGGTTTGATTTGAATTCTTGTACCTTGCACTTGAGCTTGTAGATAAGTGAAGGATAGCTGCAAATTCACATGCCTTGATCTGTTTTACATTAAGAACCAGTCCCTAGCTTCCTACTTCTTCTCATTTTCTATTTTATTTTACCATCCATCTTCCTTCATCTTTTAGAATTAGTTTTATATTTCTGTTTTGTAGATTAGAACTAGTGACACCCAAAAGATTCTCTTTCTTCTTAGATTAGGCTAGAATTGCCAGATCTGTAGTAGATCTGGAGGTCTACTATACTGCCTTTTAGGTTTAGATCGCTACTCCCTGTGGGACAAACTCTTACTTATTAAAACTTGCTACAAAGGACCCTGTATCTTGCAGGTCTAGATATTTTAGGATTGTTGTTTTTCTCCTCTGTTATACTTTGATTTTATTTGGCTATCACCATACACACAATAATCAGCACCTGAAATATCCGCAACAAGTTTTTGGCGCCACTTTCGGGGATCGAATTCGGGTCACCCACGTGATAGATGGGAATAGCAAAGGGTAGGTTTGGGGGTGTGTTAGTCACTATTTTATACCATTTTATACACCATTAAACCTGACTTTTGTAAGACCTTGAGCTGCTTAATAACTATTTTTAATATTGTTTTGCAGTTTAGGAATAAAGATGCAGCCACCAATGAATATGTGCTAAGAAGAGGAGATTAGAGTCAATAAAGAGCCTCCTGTAGCCACCTATTGGAGTAGAAGAAGATTTCAGCTGCACATTTCAGCAGAGTGCACAATGAATGGGTGCACATTAGAGCAGCACACCTTCAAGCTATGTGAGGGAACAACAGTGTGTTAAAGCCTCTCAAGCAGCTATCACATTGGAGGTGTCTAGAAGCAGTTGCACATTAGATGAATACAACCATGGGAGCAGCCATGTGGAACACCATACAGCTGCATACATAAAAGCTTCAACAAGGACAGCTATGTGCTCACTTGGGAAGCTCAGCATAGGCTTCAACTTTGCACACGTTAATGCAGCCATGTGGACACCCTTCCATAGCAGCACATTAAGACAGCATTGGTGCCATCACTTTCAGCAGTTACAAATCACAATAGCAATTGCACACTAGCTGCACATTGAGCCACAGTAGCAAGCATTTTCAGTAACTGATGCACCTGCACTTCAACTTCCCAAAGGGATTCAACTGCTGCATTTCAAAACCTATCGAGCCCTCTAATGGTGCAGGAACAGAACCTAGTGCAGCAGCACTTCTCGAGTGGATTGCTGAACCCACTCTTGCACCGATTGAATGCAGTTCCAACATTTCCAAATGGCAGCAACAATTTATTCAAACATTAAAGAGTTGCAACAAAGAGGAAACAAACCTGTTGAGCGCCTTCAAACCCTCATGCATTGAACCTGTCAACTTCGAGTTGTTAACCTCACGAAGTATTGGTAGCTGAAAGCCAACTTGTCGAGTTAAAGAAAGGGACTGAAGCAACCTATCGAGCCGTCATTTGCGTTGCATAGCCAACCTCTTGAATGGTTTGATATTGAGTGCAGCCAACCTACCAACATCTTCACTCCGAGATCCCTAGCCACCTTGTCAAAATAGAACTGCTAACCTGTCGAGCTCTTAAACTATAAATCCAGCCAACCTGTCGACAGTTAGCCATTGCAGCTTCAGAACCTATCGAGTTCCAGCCTAACCTCACACAACTTGTCGACTTTTGCAACTCCCAAGCATTTCATCCTCTCGAGTTCTTCAAGCATCCTCATGAATAGATGCATGAAGCTTCAGTACCTGTCGACCTCAGCCAGCCCAGCTTCAGTACTTCTCAAAGAGTGCAACTTCCAACCCTTCATCTTGTCGAGTTCAACCACACCTACGACACAACCTGTCGACTACATGCATCAACCTTCAACCATCTGCTCGAACAACAATCATCCACATCAGCCATCCTGTCAAAATAGCCATCAAACCTGCCGGGATTCACTTCCATCCTCACGAAAAGGTACCTGAAGCTGCTATGGGTTTGGACCTGCATTAGCCTCTTCTCGAACTGTGCTCACATCCTCTCGACTTCAAGCACATCTTTAGCAGCAACCTCTTGAATAGTGGGCCTCATCCTCTTGAAAGGATTGCTCATAGCTCCAACCTCTCGAAGTACAAACCAATAGCCTCATGCATCCTCTCGAGTGGACCAGCCCTTCAACCGCTCGACTGCAATTACCACTTCATCTTCTCAAGCTGCTAAGAAATTTCTACAACTTATACAGCTCGGGTCCCAGTAGTCATCAATAGATGTGAGGGGTAATTTTGGGAAATAACAGCAACTGGAATACAAGTTATTTGCAGCAATTTTATGGATGGTACAATTGGAAATACCAATGGACAGCAAGAGCATTTTTGGCAACTCCAAACCACCAGAGAAGTCTGCACATGGGCAAAATTATTTTTCTAACTAACTGAAGAAATTCTTGGCGGGAATGCAAATAGTGTAGCTGGGTAGAACTGAATTGAGCTCTCTTCTCTCTGATTGGTTGGAATGCTAAACACAAGGATTAGCATAAACTAAAAGGTAATTCTCTCCGCTGATTGACTGCAATGCAAAGCACTTGGATCACTACATATGTATAAATAAAAGTTGTTGTTGTAATTCTTCAATAAGGAAACTAGGAACAAATGAATAGCCTGAGTTCTCCTTAGCTCAATTTAGGTTTAGTTTTAGTTTTATTTTCTCTTTTTCTCTTCCCCCTTCTCTCCCTAATCTACCACGTTGGATTAGATCTAGATTGCAGCTCAAATCTAGTTTCTAATTGTGAATGAGTCTGTAAATTCATTGTGAAGAGCTCTGGATTCATGCACAGACTGTAGGCTTGAGAGAAAAGTATTATAAGTTTGGATTAAGCAATGAAATATTGTTTTTAAAGATTCATTAGATCTGTAATTTTTCTATTCAATTGCTTTAGATTTTTCCAGATTTGATGCACCTATGGTTGCCTGAGCTTGTAGCCTTTCAACCATAGTGCCTTCTGTAATTCTATTATTCCATCCTTTACCCTTACTGCTGGAGTAAATCTCTAGGATGATCTGTGACCATTCAAGTGGGCATATTATACCCTTAGAACTAATCCAAAAGTGAAGGTGAAATTGGATCCTTCTTCTCTGCACTTGTGCTTGTAGCCAAGTGAAAGATTGTAGCAAATCCGACTCTTGCTTCGATTTCCAGATCTATTTTCAGTGAAGTGATCTGGAATTATGTAGAGATTGCAGCCTTGTGAGATTGGTAATTACAATTGTTTGAAGCAATGACCAGCTGAATTTAGATGCTTGTAGCCTTATAAGCCTAGTGGCTGCAATGGTTTTATTGTTTTAATTTGAACCTTTGGATTGGATGAAGTCTATAGGATGATCTGTGACCATTCAAGTGGATAGATCATACCCTTCAGATTAGTTCAAGCTTTTGGTTTAATTTGAATTCTTCTACCTTACACCTGTGCTTATAGCCAGGTGAAGGTCAACTACAAATTCACAAATCTTGATCTGTTTTGCAATAAGAACCAATCCCTAAGCTGTCTATTTCTCACCATTTTACATTTTATTTTACCATTCATCTTTCTCAATCTTTTAGATTTAGTTTTATATTTCTGTTTTGTAGATTAGATCTAGTGACACCTAAAAAACACTCTTTCTTCTTAGATTAGGTAAGAATTGCCAGATCTGTAGCAAATCTGGAGGTCTACTATATATCCTTTTAGGTTTTAGACCACTTATCCCTGTGGGACAAACTCCTACTTTCAAAACTTGCTAGAAAGGACCCTGTATCTTGCAGGTCTAGGAATATTTTAGATGTGCTAAAGCCATCTTTTTCATCTTTTATTTTAATCTGATTTTAATTTGCTTTCACCACACACAATAATCAGCAACTGAAATATCCACAAGTTATGCAAATCCAAGTTAAAACTTCTTGACAACATTCATGACATTTAAGAAATGAAGTAAGGCCATCCTTTGGACAGTTTGAGCTTAAAATTTCTCACCTTTGAACTACCCTTGTTACTCACCATTTGAGCCTTAAAAGAAAAAAATTCAAGTTTTTCTTTGATAAAAACCAGAAAATTTGAACCCAAAACTCAGTGACCTGATGCAGCTTGATCCTCACTCTGAGATTTCAAAAGGTAAAGGAGAAGGAGTTGAAGAAGGTAGATTTGGGTTGACATTTGGTAAAAGGAGAAGAAAACACCTTTGATGGTAGTTGTGAACCAGATGGATAGTTGTGGCATTCCAACCCATAAAAAAAATTGTGAGAAAAATACAAAATAAAAGCATACAAAAAGAAAGAGAAAAATAGAAAAGCAAAACAAAAATGTGAAAGAGAAGTCACTTCATTGGATATTTTGAAAAAGAAGAGAAGAAGCTAGGCACTTTGGCTCTGAAAATTCAAAAAGAAGATGAAATTATGTTGAAATGAAGAGGTATGTACCAGCTCCTTACCTTACTGATTTCTCAATTTTTGAATCCATTCTACCTTTTTATTCTTTAGTAACCCCACCCATAAGCCACATTACAACCCAATAAAAATACCCTATTGATCTGAAATGGATTGATCTATCATATGGAGATGAGGATTTGTGTAATCTATGGTGAAAAGAGCTAGAAGATCTTGCTTGCAGTCCTATTTGGGAGCTGTAACTGCTCTTGAGCTGTGTGAAAAGATGAAACCTTAATGCTTATTTTGAGTGATAGCCCTGGTGAGATTTGGGTCTGATATTGAATTTGTTTGGGGCATTATCAAAAGAGAATTCTCAAATTAATGGCGAGCTTTGCATTAATTTTCATACACAATGCCTTTACATAAATTGATTGATTGTGAAGGAAGTACAACAAGATTTCAATATTAAACTGTTATTTTATTGCTGAGAATCTTCTAAGAGTTGAATTAGTAAGGTGTGGAATGAATTTTATTTTACTTGAACTCTGTTTTAGTAGGGATCACCTAGGGGTTTAAAAGGCTTGGTGCATGTGTTAAATGAATCCGTGCTCCCTATGAAAGTGACATTTAGTGTTGTAGGTTAATTATTTTAAATTTTACTTTGCTCGAGGACTAGCAAAGGTTAGGTTTGGGGGTGTGTTCATCACTGATTTATATCATTTTATACCCCTGAAACCTGACTTTTGCTAGAGTTTAAAGTGATTAATAATTGTATTTTAGTGTTGTTTTATAGTTAGGAAGAAATTACAGCCTTAGTGCAGTTATTCAGTTAAAAGTGCCAATGAGAGGAGTTTTGGAATCAATAAACAACTGAGAGAGAGAGATGAAAGGAGTGGTGATATGGCCTGTTGCTGAGGAAGACAAACTGCAGCTACCAGTGCCATTGAGATAAAGAGAAGCTGGAACAATGTGGAATTGAATGACTTCAGCTCTATGCACATTGGAGAGGCCTTAAGGTTCACTTTTCAACAGCTACATTTCAGATGGCTGCAATGTATTCTTAAAGAGCTACAATGTATACACTCTTAAACAATTGCAAACAATGGAGGATGAAGCTATCAAAGAAAATTGCAGCAGCAATATAGAGGGGTTAGCATTACATGGAGCTACTGCCATATGGAACAACCACAAGTTTCAGCATGTGCACTCACATGAGCTGCACACACAAGCTCTTGAGTAGCAGTGCAGCCATATGGTTCACCCCAACAACAGCAACATGTTCTTGATCTTGATGAGATATAGCAGCCAAGACATTGAGGATCTTTTACACCTTGAACCTGTCAATTTAGAGTTTAATCCTCTTGAATGGAGTATAAAATACAGTAGTTGAACCTTGCGGATTGGTGCTGAAATAAAGGTATGCATATAGCTCCCAAAGCTAAACCTCTCGGGTGAAGCTTTCAGCCATCCTATCGAGGTCTTGCACACATTCAGCACCAACCTCTCGAATAGGCTTTGAACCTGTCAACTTTCACCAGCATTTCAAACCTTCAACCTATCAATTTCCAAGCATCCTATCGATTTCAACAAGTTAAGCTTCAACAACTTATCGATATACAAGCTGCAGAAGTCTCCTTAATCCTCTCGAGTTTTCCCTTCAACCTGTCGACCATTTGGAGTTTAAAGTTGCAGCAATTCAAATGCCATCCACTCGACTTAAAGAGGTACCAAACTTGTCGACATTTAAAGCTACAACCTCCCACAACTTGTCTACAGGATGTTCAAGGCTTCAACACCAACTTGTCGAGTTATACAGCCCTAGCTTCAATACCTGACGACCTACCTTCAGCAACCTCCCATAACCTATCGAGCACTTCACCCTGCATAGCTCCAACTTCACGAACAGATGGCTGAAGTTGTTGCATATCCCCAGCACCTATCGAACAGATCCTCTACACAATAGCCAACCTATCGAAGTGCAGCTCCCAAATCTTGATCTCGTCGACACCTTCCTCTACACCTTCAGTACCTCTCAAGATTCTAGCCTATCCTCCCACATCCTGTCGACTTGAGCACTAGCTAAACCCACAACCTATCGACAACAACCATTACTACCTTCAGAACCTATCAAGTTTCAGTTCTACACCAACAGCCATCTTGTCGAGTTCTTCAAGCATCCTCATGAAAGGATGCCTGAAGCTACTGCACTCGACTCCATCCTCTCGAGCAGTCCAACCTCCCATCCTATAAAGCATCAGTACCTATCGAGATTCAAGTTCCACCTAGACCCCATCAGCTGCCAGGCTTCATCAATGGATGTAAAAGGCTATCTTGAGCTATAGCTGTTATTTATAAACATCGGGGGCACTTTTGAAGACTCCATCGAGTCTCAAATATATGTAGTAATTATAAAAGGTTGTAGCTTGAGTTATTTTTGGTTGGAAAGGTCAATTTTGGGAACTCCAAGGCACAGAAGAAATATGCCCGTGTGCAAACTAATTTTCAAATCAAAGGAGGCAATTCTTGGTGGGAAGCTTCAGCTAAGCATAACTGAATTGAGCTCTCTTCCCTCTGATTGGGTAGAATGCTAAGCACATGGATTAGCATAAACTGAAATCAAACTCTCTCCTCTGATTGGCTACAATTCAAGGAAATGGAGCCCTGCATATGTATAAATAAAACCCCTTGCTACTGTAATTCTTCAGCAAGGAAATCAAGGAATAGCTTTAGTTCTCCTTGACTCATTTAGGTTTAATTTTAGCTTTTATTTTCCCCTTTTCTCCTCCCCCTTCTCTCTCTAATCCAGCCTGTTGGATTAGATCTAGGTAGCAGTTCAGATCTATTTTATAATTGTAATCTCAGCATGAAGATGTGTGGATTGATGCACAGACTACAGATATGAGAACAAGGTTATGATAAGAAATTTTAATTCACTAAATTGTTGATTTTAAAATTCAATTAAATCTAATGATCTTGTAGTGCCAGTAGATGTCTATAGGATATATATATTTGGGAGTAGCCCATTCAGTTTACCAGTAGATCTATTGATTACCATTTGATTTCCCTTGGTTTTGTATCCCTGTGGATGCCTGAGCTTGTAGCCTTGCATCCACAGCATTTGTAGTGATTTTTATGTTTCAAGTTGAACCTTTGGATTGGATGAAGTCTATAGGATGATTTGTGACCATTCAAGTGGACATATCATACCCTTAAGACCAGTTCAAGCCTTTAGTTTGGTTTGAATTCTTCAACCTTGTACTTGAGCTTGTAGCGAAGTGAAGGATAACTGCAAATTCACATGCCTTGATCTGTTTTGCAATGAGAACCAGTCCCTAGCAGCCTACTTCTCCTCTATTTTATTTAACCATCCATCTTTTAGAATTAGTTTTATATTTCAGTTTTGCAGATTAGATCTAGTGACACCCAAAAAACTCTCTTCTTAGATTAGGCTAGAATTGCCAGATCTGTACCAGATTTGGAGATCTACTTTACTGCCTTTTAGGTTTAGATCACTACTCCCTGTGGGACAAACTCTTACTTATTAAAACTTGCTACAAAGGACCTTGTATCTTGTAGGTCTAGATATTTTAGGATTGCTATTTTCATCCTTTGTTTCACTTTGATTTTATTTTACTTTCACCATACACAATAATCAGCACATGAAATATCCGCAATAGGAATTGGTGCTCAGTTTCTATGAAAGCTTGGAAGACCAAACCCGGCAATGGATTGATAATACTTGTGGGGCTATGTTCCTTTCATTTGTGGCAATAGATGAATGGGAATTTTTATGGACCCTCGGTGTGGAATTGATGTCGCACCTGACACCAAGTATGACTAGAGCGGAGATATTAGGAAATACACCTCTTAAGCAAGGAAGGTTGTACAACCTGAAATCTAGGATGACTTTTCTTCTAAGGTTGAAGCTTTGGAAGATAAAACTCTAGTCCATGTTGGGAATAAAATCGCACCCAATATCACAAGGAGGTGAGGTACGTGGTCTTAACCAGAACCATGCCCAATGGGTTCCTGTGTATCCTGTTGCCCCTATGCACCCCACAGTGACCCTAGATCATCCGGCTGTAGCATGTTCCTTCCAGTGTTTCAATAATAATTATGGTTGTGTAAATATTTACAATCCAACCTGGAGGAACCACCCAAGTCTGTCCCGGTAACACAATGGGATGCAGAGAAATAATCAGCCTTTTAGGCCAACACATGCTTTGCCATTTATGGGACGGTAACATTAGTCGCCTCGCAGGAATGACTCTTGGGAGGAGGCTTTGCTACTGACAGTCCGGACCTGGCAGCATCCGAGCCAACACCACGAGAATTTACTCCGCGCCCTCACAGATTCTCGAGCTATTCTGACTACTCGGATTGAGGAGCTAACTGTAGTTTTAAAAGAAGAGGAGGCCCGGTTGCCTACGCGACCAATTGATGTTCAGAATAGCAAAGCAATGGCTGAGGAGACGTCGTCTTCCTCTGATTCACCAAAGCTCTGATGAGCGCTTTGACTTTGTGGAGCTACTGACGCATCCGTAGCTCTACTTGGGAGGAAACCTAAGCAATTGTAAAATTATTAATTAAAGCTTTTAGGGTGTGTTAGTGTAATTTGGGCTAAGAATAGAGTTCTCTAATAGGTTTTGACCGGTCAAAATAGATTTCAACCGGTCTGGATGCTCACATAGGAAGATACACAGCAACACTGGGTTTCTGTTATGCACAAACCTGTCGAAAGTAGATTTCGACTAGTTGAATGGCCACCTTATACCTTAGAACCGGGGGAGTGTAAGAGAAATCCATTTTTCTCTAATTATTAGACCGGTCGATTGGTTTTGACCAGTCGAATTTACTAGCATTGGGCAATTTAAAGCCCTTCAGACCAATCGAAATCTATTTTTGATCGGTCTTACCCTATTTTCCTTAAACAATTTTCTTCTTCTTTAAGCCTTGTGTCGTTTGATCTTTTGGCGCGTGCCTTTCCACCTTCCAACCATCCACCTTCCTCATTAAACACGACCTTCCATCTTCTCCCCCACCCTCCACTATTAAACCCTCGCCCATTTCGTCCATCTTTTTCTTCTAAACCCTTTTTCACCATGGCCGATGAACCAGATTGGTCGGCAATTCGGAGGGCCATCACTGGTCATTTGCAAAGGGGGCTACCACAATGCTAGAAGCCGAGAAAGACATATGAAGGCTGTTCTCTTATTTGTGTTAAATGCTGAATTCCCAAATCCAGCCTATCCCTTCTTTGCCAACTTCTCCTCTTCCCCCTCCCAAACACCAACGCCATCGTCCACCATCTCCATCTCCATCACCGCCTCCGGCATGACTCCGCTGGTAGGTCCGATTATTTGTCCCCTTCTGGATACAAGTTGAGGGTAACTCGGACCCCAGAGAGGAATACCTTTTTGAGGGAGCAGACCCTTTTTGGACACCACTGTTCCATTGCGCCTTTACCTCATGGGTCGCTACCACTATTCGAACCTATATAGCTTCTTCATAGGTTTTTTATTTTTGTCCAAATGGTGTCTGTAAATTATACAATTTAAAAATATATAGTCTGTTTTATTTTTCGTTTGTTAATTTTGTGGTTGATAACAATTCTTTGGATGTGTGAATGGTCCTATTGAACAGGTTTGGGGGAGGTGCATAGTTCCGCTTTTCCCATATGTAACTTTGTTTAATGATTTTAGGGTTTCTGACCCAACCTGTCGAATGATCTTAATGTTGCATTTTGGCTCAATTTGTCCATGCTACAGTGCTTATTGGTTGACCACTTGATAATTCTTTATTATTGCCTTGTTGCTTGTATAGTATTTTTAGTTTTGTGCAATGATGACATAGCACCTCTTAGGTTTGGGGTGTTGTGCCCAACTGTGTGGTTCATGATAT
Organism: Chloranthus sessilifolius; assembly: GCA_021018995.1. Lineage (NCBI taxonomy): Eukaryota > Viridiplantae > Streptophyta > Magnoliopsida > Chloranthales > Chloranthaceae > Chloranthus > Chloranthus sessilifolius. Next base: position 65,496,520 of record CM037586.1, read on the forward strand.
TGAATGTCCTCCATCACATATTGGACCACATTTTTTTTAAATACCCTCAAAACCTTGTTTTTAAACCATCAAAAATTTATTTTGCCGAAGTTTTCAAAATATAGTCAAAGACACATGTAAATTTTAATTTTTACATACCCATGACATGACAAAATCGCGGTTGTTTAGGACAATTATCCCCAATGTGAACATTTAAGGATTAGTCTAAATTTCATACTTAAAAATTTTTTGTACCCAATTGGCCATGTTTAGGTCTAGAAGTCAATGGACTAGTTCGAATATGAAATTTTAGGATTCCAATAATCGACTAAAACCAGTGAGCTTTAGAACCTTTCTTCGTCGTTCTTGATGAGTGATGGAAATAAATCCGGACTATCTTTGAAATTCGTGTGAAATTGTTTCAATCTTATATGTTTACTTTGGTTTTTTGATCACGCATCGCTCATATTATTATATTAGAACTTATTATATTTGAATCCAAAACAAATAGGCATCATTACCACCGAGAAAGGAAATGATCAAAGGTCATCTATTGGCTCATTTATGCCCAAAATGCCCCACCCCTTTTAAGCCTGAACTAAATTTTTTTGCCCTTATTTGTTTCCTGATAAGCCATGTGAACCATACCCCACACCAGTGCTATAAATGCAAATCCTTACCCTTCAATCTCTAAGAAATTGGAAAAGAGGGATGAGAGCAAAAGAGGAGGTATAGGGGAGTGGGGAGGTATTCTTGCAAGAAGCTTTTCGCAAAACTGAAAAGAAGAAAAAGGGAGAGAAAAAGAAAAGAATAAATATATATATGAAAAAAAACAAGGTAGAAATATGAGGTGGTACCAAAGAAGAAGAAGGAATAAAAAGAAGAAAGAGTTGAGGAAAGAAAACAAAGAGAAATTATGAAAAATCCAAAGAAGAAAGAGCCAAAAATAGAAAATCAAATTGAGTTCTTTCGGATTTCTGAGAGACATTTGAATCCATACTTCCCCTTTCCTTCTTAACTTTCACCCGAGCCCCATTACAACCTTCAATAAAACCTTTTTGATCCAATCTCGGGTAGTAAATGCCTTGTGGAGGGCGATGATGCAATAACTATGGTACATAGTATAACATGCATGGGAAACAAACATCATTCTTCTATGAGGTTACTATTTGATTTCTTTGATGCATCGTCCAATTTTTATATCATGTGGGATCCTTTAAATTGAGCTATAACTCTATCCCACATGTGAGTACATCCATCAGAGTGACCCTGTTGAGAGTGTATGCCTAAAGTAAGGATTGAGTTGAAACGTGGGATCCGACGTTTTCAGGTTTGGATTGATCCAGAGATAGAAAAATTTTAGCATTGGCACCTACACACACAACACTTTGGGCACGGAAGAAAGATTGGTCCAAGGATCAGAGCATTAGGCTGATTGGAATAAACAACAGTGGAACTATCATGGTATCGGTATTTAGAATAAGAATTTGCATGCTGACATAATTATAGGTTTTGATTTTTAAATGTATATATATTATATGAAAACCAGTTTTGAAAATTCTTTTACTGATAGTTTTGAAAAAGTTTTGGATGTGGGTGTCCACTAAAAACCCTCAGGAGACACAACTCCTCCACTAGGGATCACCTAGGGGTTTAATGGCTTGTTGCATACACTAAATGCAATCATGCTCCCTACGAAAGTGAGTCGTTTAATTTCATAGATGATCAGTCACATAATTTACCAATTTTTCACCCTTAACTTAGTGATGGTAGGACTTAGTTTGTTACTAATAAGTTAATGATGTGCATATATTAAAGAAAATCAGTAAAAGAGAGCCATAATGATAATATTCATCAAAATGAACCAAAAAAGAGCAGTAAAAGACGATTAAGCATAAAAAGATAATGCACCGCCTACTGAAGAATAAAAAATCATGTTTTATAATTTTGTAGAACGATTGTGCTGTTACGAAAGAACTACAGAAAATCATAATTTACGATTCTTCAGAGAGAGTATGATATAGAGAAAAGCGATGACTCGTAATTCAGAGAATCATCCAGAGAGAAAGCTATGGAACATAGAAAATCATGATTTATGATTTTTCAGAAAGAAAAGAAAAGAAAAGAGATAATCGTGATTTATGATTATGATTATAGAAGCTTTCCTACTATTGTTACTGTTGTTGCTGATCACGTGAAAATCTCAACCTCCATAAACAGAATTAGAAGAACTCTTGAATTAGAAGTGTGGCTGATCACTGTTAATCACTGAATTATGCCACTTTTCACCTCATAATCTAGCCTTTACTAGACCTTAGATCTATTTAATAATTGAGTTTTGAGTATATTTTTATAGTTAGAAATAATCTGCAGCATGAGCAGCAATCCATCTCACAAATGCCAAGAAGTGAGAAATGAGAGTCCAACATTGAAGCTGATGAAAAGACAGTGATTGAACTATGGTGGTCTCCACCATATGAACCTTTCAGCATGTCTTGGACCCCTAGAAGTTCTACAGTGAAAGAGAAGTGGGGCCTATGCCTGGAGAAGTGCTGCAGTAGAGTGGACAAAAGTACAGAGAATTAGAAATTCAAACTTGAGCAACTTTTGTGCACACTCGACCAGCTATCGAGCACATCAATGTTGCAGCAAGAGGTGTCTCAAGTAGTTCAGCAGCTTCAAAAGCATCCACTCGAGCACACTCGAGTAGATCAAAAACCTACATCCCATCCTGTCGAGCAATTCAGACTGCAGCTGCAACCTGTCGAGTGCCTGCAGAGACCTGTCGAGCAAATCTAAAGCCAACAGCAACCTGTCGAGTGTTAGCAGCAACCTATCGAGGCCTTCAGATCCTACCTGTCAGCAACCTATCAAGAATCCTTTAGAAACACTTCAGCCACTCAAGATTCTTTCATAAAGCATCCCATCTGCTCGAGATTACATGGCTGAAGCCTTTATCCACTCGAGATCTACTCCAGATTTTATACCTGAAGCTTCATCCACTCGAGGCTCAGGTTCGAGTAATTATATTCAGACTTCAAGGGTATTTTAGAACTTTCATAGCACATGGGACACCTGTCCAAGCGTATTGTGCTTTTCCTAATTGTCAGGGGCAATACTTGGCTGAAAATGAGCCACATCAGCAGAATCTTAACTAATTTATTTCTCCTCCTCTTTGATTGGCCAAGGCAAAAGTCACTTTATGGATTGTATATAAGCCAATTAAGCATGCAGAAAAAGCATCTGAAGCAAGGGAGTCATGAGGATATTCTTGCCTTAGGTCAATTTTAGGGTTAGATCATCTTTTTATTTTCTTCCATCCTTAGCTCAGCATATCTGGCTAAGCCTCTGTAATAGATAGAGTTGATTTAAGCTGTAAAAGGACTTTGTAAGAGCATTGTAAAGGGTCTGGAGGTTTGCAGAGACTACGGCCTTGAGGGCTAATCCATTGTAAGTACCTTTTAAGTAATGGAAAGTTGTTTTTAATGTTTCATTAAATCTGTAAGTTCTTATGTTTTACATTTAGATCTTTATAGATTTTTTGTACCTATGGATGCATGAGCTTGTAGCCTTACACACATAGTGGCTGCAATGGTTTTCTTATTTTGACTTTTTAACCCCCATGACTGGAGTATCCATAGGATATCCTGTGACCATTCAAGTTGACAGGATATAGCCCTAGTACTAGTCCATATCCCAGGGTTGGGTTGGGTTCTTCTTCCTTGTATTTGTGCTTGTAGCCAAATGAAGGACAGCTAAAGATCCAACTCTTGCTTTGCCTTGCCATGTCTTTTTTTCAGTAAAAATCAATCCCTAGCTATTTACTTCCCACATTTTTTGTTTATTTTACCAAACCATTTCCATCGTTCTCTAAACCCCCTTTCTTTTATTACTATTTTTTATTTTACTTTTATTTCTCTTTTTAGTTTAGTGACAACCAAAAACACCCTCTTTACCTTGCTTTCCTAGTTTGGGTTTAGAGCTTCCAGATCTGTAGCAGATCTAGAGATCTACTATTGTTTTTAGATCATAAATCTCTATGGAACAAACTCTTACTTATCAAAACTTGCTTCAACAACCCTGGATCTTATAGGCCTCATATCATAAAGTTATTTGTGAGTGCTGGGGTTGTAAAAATTGACCGGAATGGGGTAACCCGATTAACCCTACACAAGCCTATAGCACCAATTCACCCCACCAATCCCCACATCACTCTTCCCAATCTCGAGATAGACTTGTCCGCGTTATCCCTCTTTGAGGAATGACGGTCCATACCTGAACAAACTCTCCCTGTGGTGAATCACCACAAAATTGGGTTAACGTTTGAGGATATCATCTGAGACGAAATGAGGATCAACATGATGGAGGTTGACTACGAAGAGCCGTATCAGTCAACACCCTCCACCCAAATAGGTAAAGGAGCGGCCTCTCAGGTACGCAACTGGGCATCTTTTCCCCAAACCGTGGAAGAGGGGAGTGGCCTAACATTTGGCACTCGTTTCCCAAAAAAAAAAACCTATAAAAAGTGAGATAAACCCTTGGCAGGCAATACCTTGTATATACACAGACTCGTGCTGCCAAGGGTCCATCTCTAAAAAAAATAAAAATCCCAAAAACATTAAAAAAATATAAAGTCTAAAAATATTGTCATTGAAAATTGTAAATAAAATCTCACAAAAAGATGCCTTAATTGAAATATCCGTCCCATGAAAAATCGACCCCTTTCCTATAGAAATACAAGAAGAGGTAGGAGTTACGAGTCTGGACGAGGATATCCCCTTGGAGAAGCTCCCCAATGAGCTCCTTGACCGGTTTGCTGAATTTGAGTATGGCCCTACCCCCATTATCAAAGAAACTGAGGACGTTAATCTAGGGACTGAGGAGATTCCCTGAATTACCAAAATCGGAATGTCGCAACCTCTCGAAGAAAGAAAAAGCATGATCGACTTCCTTTAGTCATACTAAGACATTTTTTGCTTGGTCGTACGAGGACATGCCTGGTCTGGACATCGATTTGGTTGAGCATGAGTTGCCTCTCTACCCTGATATAAAGTCGGTTAAGCAAAAGTTGAGACGTCTCTGACCCGAGTGGATGTTGAAAGTCAAAGACGAGGTAATCAAGCAATATGGCGCTGAGTTTCTCATGGTATCTAAGTACCCGCAGTCGCTAGCTAATATTGTGCCTATACCGAAGAAGGATGGAAAAGTCTGCATGTGCATTATTTTAGAAACATGAATAATGTAAGCCCGAAAAATGATTTCCCATTGCCGCACATTGACATCTTGGTCGATAACACTGCTAAGCACGGGATGCTTTCTTTTATGGACGGATTCTCAAGATATAATTATATTAAGATGGTAGAGGCAGATTGAGAGAAGATGACAGTTGTCACTCCCTGGGGAACCTTTTGCTACAAAGTCATGCCATTTGGGCTGAAGAATGATGGTGCAACATACCAGAGAGCTATGATTACACTGTTTCACGACATGATATACCGAGAAATTAAAGTGTATGTTGATGATATGATAGCCAAGTCATCGGAGCGAGGCGAACATCTAGTAAACCTTCAGAAACTGTTTGAGAGGTTGAGAAAGTATCAATTACGTCTAAATTCACAGAAGTGCGCATTTGGTATCATGTCCGAGAAACTGTTGGGATTCATCGTCAGCAAGAGAGGGATCGAGGTCAACCCAATCAAAGTCAAAGCTATCACAAAATGCTGCAACCATCTACCACGAAAGAGGTTAGAGGGTTCTTAGGTAGAATATAGTATATCAGTCAATTCATTGCACAACTAACTCTAATCTGCATGTCGATCTTCAAGCTACTTCGAAAGAACTCGCCCTTTGAATGAAACGATGACTGCCAGGCAACGTTCGATAAAATCAAAAACTACCTCCTTAACCCACCTATGTTGGTACCACCATGTTAGACTTATTTCAGTAGTGTGCTTATTTTTATTAGTCTAAAAATAGATGTGGAAAGAATCACACATAAAAAATAAAATAAAATAAAATCAGAAGATGGAATGACACAAAAGAACAAAACCAAAATCCATAGACCTGCAAGAATCCAGGGTCTGTTGTAGCAAGTTTTACAAAGTAAGAGTTTGTCCCACGAAGAGTATTGATCTGAAACCACAAGGGTCGTATAGTAATCTCCAGATGTAGCTACATATTTGGCAACACTAAACCTAAAGGTAAAGAGAGGAAGTTTAGGAGTCACACAAACTAACCTAAAACTAAGAAAAAGAGAAGTAAAAACTACAGCTAAAAGGAAGGGGAAAAGAAGATGGATGTAGTGTGAGAAAATAAAGTAAAATGATGAAGAGGTAGACAACTAAGGTTAAACCAGTTATGCAACTCAGATCTAGAAATGGAAGAGTAGTTGTCCTTTACTTAACTACAAGCACAAGTGCAAGGTATAGGAATCTAAATCAACCCATGCTATTTAGACTGCTCTTAAGGCTATAATCGATCCACTTAAATGGTCACAGACTATCCAATAGAGATGGTCAAATCCTATTGATTAACTCAGAAATCTGACTAAACCTAAAAGAATAGATTGATCTTAAGGCTATAATCTGTCCACTTAAATGGCCATAGACTATCCAATAGATTTCCTCCATTCAACGAATTAAATCAACATATGAAAACTATTGCAAACACTATGTTTGCATGGCTACAAGCTCATGCATTCATAAGAGAAAATAGATCTAGGAAACCACGTGAAAACCACAAAGAATCTCAGGTTGAATGGGGACTTAAGCTCAGCTGGTCATTACTACAAAAGGCCTACAATGACTCAGCTCACAAGTCTGCAATCACTACAAAACCCAGATCTAACCTCTGATAATGGTGATGCAAAAAAGAGGAGAGCTTGGCTCTGCACAATCTCTCATAAGGCTACAAGCCCAACTGCAAAGGATAAGAATCCATCTCAGATCTGTGCGGAAGACATTCCTTAAGGTTATAGTCTATCCACTCAAATGGTCACAGACTATCCTAGAGGCTACCTTCCACACAAATGATGAGATAGAATAGGAAAACTGCTGTTGCCACCATAGTTGCAAGGCTACAAGCTCAGGCAACCATGGGAGCATCAAATCTATAAAGATCTGTATGAAGAATACATTTAAACTAAATATTGAATAGAGCTTTAAACATAGCACTCCATTGATTAAAAAGGGAACTTACAATGATGGCCTTCAAGGCAGCAGCCTGTGCAAACCCCAAAACTGATCTCTATGATTAAACAAAACCCATTGCATTACATGAAATAAAACCTAGCTATTACATAGAATCTAGCCCAGCATTGCTATTGTGCTAGGGCAAGAAGAATAGGGAAAAAGAAAGGAGACAATAAAATTCTAACCCGAAAAGAAAACCTAATTTGAGCCATCTATCCTGGCTATTTTATAAGGCAAAATATAGCTTTATATATACACAATCCATAGCCAATCAGAAAATAGGATGTGTGGAGTGGATTTAATGGCCCATCTGTGGCCCTTGGATGCTTTGGGAAGTGTGGGACATTGGGATACATTTCCTAGAAGGTGTGAAATATCCAAAATATCCTTGGGTGCTAAACTAGGCTGCTGGAATTCGTGCCTCGCGTAGATGACAACTTCAGGTATGCACCTCGCTAAGATCTCCCTAGGATCTCATTGGGTTGCAACTTTAGAAGTTTAATCTCGCTAGGATCTCGCTGGGCTGCAGCTTCAGAAGTTTAGTCCCGCTAGGATCTCGCTGGGCTGAAATGCTTCAAGCATGCACCTCGCTAGGTTCTCGCCAAGTTCAAAATAGCCTCGCAAGGTTCAAAATACCACATTTTTCACCTCGCCAGGTTCATCTGTACCCTCGCCAGGTTCAATATAGTGCAAACTTAAGCAGCTCACGAGGATGATTTTCTTGCTGAAGAGAGCTCATGACTTCACAGTTGAAGGGCGCTCACAAGGTTGAATTGAAGCGCGCAGGGTCTAGCTCATGCGGATGAGTTACTTCGAAAGAAGTGCTTGCGAGGTTCATAATGTAGGCAGCTTCAAGGCTCGCGAGGTTCCTCGACAGGCTGGAATTGTGTTTGAAGCGTGTGGGATCTATGCGAGGTCGCATGCGAGATGTCGCCCGTCTCAAGCTCTTTTTTGCTACCGAGTTGTAAGCAGAACCATGACGATGGTGTCAGAGGGCTTGTAAGCCTCGCGGCAGGTTCAAGTGAACCACGTGAGGTCTCATTTCTATTGCTCTGCTGCTGTGCACAGTCTGCGGCAGCAGCCTCCTCTCTTTGGGTCTACCCTCCTTTCATCCTCTGAACTTCTAGGGCCCACTTAGGCATGTAATATGGTCACCATGGTGTGTGCCGCCATGGTGTATGCTCGGTTCTTGCCTTAGCTCCGAGACTTAGCTTAAAAAGCTCTCTTCTTTGGCTCTAAAAAGCATGGACTGCAGATTTAAGCTCCATTTTTCTGCTACCTACAAAACAAACTTAAAACCCATTGTTAATATGCTAAAAGGTCCATCAAAGGCTTGGTTGAGGGGTGAAAAATGATATTTTTCAGTGCTCAACACACCCCCAAACCTAATCTTTGCTAGTCCTCGAGCAAAGGCAAAATTAAAAATAATAGAAAATGCCACTTTCATAGGGTGCACGGATGCATTTAGCATATGAACCAAGCCTTTTAAACCCTTAGGTGATCCCTTGTGGAGGAGTGCAATCTCTTAAGGGTTTTCAGTGAAGGTACCGACAAACTTCACCATTAAAACAGTTAACAATAGTGCATATCACAAAACAAAATTTAATGAATAAAACTTTACTGCATAGCCATTCTTTAAGAAGTAAAGGAAATTACAGTAGTAATGCATCCTATTAAAACTCAAAGTTAGTATGTAATGCATCACCACCATTCCATTCACATCAGAAATACAATGTGCACAAATCAGCACTAAGCTCACTAGAAATTCAAAAATTAGGTGTGCATACAACCCCTATGAAATTAAAATTCAGACCCAATCCTTACCAGGGCTATCTCTCAGTAATGAAAGTTCAAGGGTGTTCAATTTCTCATAGCTCAAGATCAGTCACAGTCCCCAAATGGGAGTGCAAGCGTGAGCATGGGCATTGCATCTAAGTTCTAACATCCTCAACTATTTTCACCAAAGATTAGACAACTCTGCATCTCTACATGACAGCTCATTTCACCTAGGATCATCAAGGTCTTTATGGTGGGTTGTAATGTAGCTTATGGGTGAGGTGTATAATAAATGAAGGGGGGGGGGGGGTACAATGGATCAAAATTGTGAAATCAACAAGGTAGGGAGTGATTCATGACTTCACAACCTTCATTTAAGCACAACTTCATCTTCCTTGATATTTTCTTGAGTTAAAGTGGTCAAGTTCTTCTCCTTTTTCTAATTTCTAGATGAAGTAGTTCTCTTGACTTCTCTTCTATATATTTTTTTCTTTTATATATATATATATATTTTATATTTTAGTGATGGATTGCCACACAGCCACTGCTACACTGCTGTTTTTCAGTTGCTTTTCTTCTCCTTCCACCAAATATTGAACCTATCCTACTCATCTTCCACTTCTACTCCTTTACCTCTTGAATTCTTAGAGTGAGGGTAAGGTTGAATCAGGTCAAATAGGTTTAGGTGCAAGTACTCCGGTGTTTGTCAAAGATAAATAGGATTTAAGGCTCAAAGAGTATGACCAAAGGGCAGTTTCAAAAAGGGTAGAAAAATTAAGCTCAAGCTGTTTAATTGAAGGCCTTAATTAATTTCCTTAGTGTCATGAGTGCTGTCAATCTATTTTGATTTGGAGGTGCCTAACTTCTAGTGAAAAGTATTTGAATTAATCAGTCCTTAGAGCAGAAACAATGCCAAAACACTTTTCAAAATAGAATTGGATAGGCCCAAATCTCACTGTGTATGATCCTCATATTAACTCATAGGGTGTATTTCTGCCTTTTTTTTGTCCTCTTTAGTTCACTAAGTGCTAACTGAAAAAAATTTCTGATATTAATTTCATGATGGTGCTAAAATTTTCAAAGATTTTTAGTTTTAAAAGTCTGCAAAATTTTTAAATTTTTACAAATTTCCTTATTTTCGGGTTAGGTGGGGATTGACTTTAATCATTCCAATTAAACCACACAATGTTGCACTAGAGTTAACTATTCATTGGCAGGTCTACTTTGCCACACCCCCAAACCTAAGTTAAACAGTGTCCTCACCGTTTCATGCAACATGTGAATAGGGGCAGCAGGGAAACAATAGATAGGCACCCTAAATTACAGTAAAAAATTAAGAAAATGCTAAACAAAAATTCATCAAATTAAACTAGGAAGAGAAAAATACATGGTATATACAAGTGTGACACTACGAGAACAACACTACGACACAAATTACTAAAAACGAAAAGTAAAAATAGCAGAAATGAAATTAAAAACAGCAGATATAGACAAAACAAAAACTAATTAAACACCTAAAAATAGAGAAATCCTAAACATATCTATCTACCATGATTTGGGTATGAATCAAAATGATGGCAAAATTCAGCATTGAAAGTACACATTGGACAGCAGGATTCATACAAAAAAATCAGATTAGACCACAAAATAGATACAAACAGCCCGAATGAGGGGTACATGATTGACAAAAATTTTAGTTTCCCCATCTGGACTCCCTTGAATTGGAAAGAACTATGAAAAAAAAAATGAAAGGCCATACCTTTGGATTTGCAACAAACCTGAATTCATCCATTCAATAGATATTCAGTTGCATGAGAGGTGCAGGGAGCAGCTCCAGCTCACGGCAGGTGGATAAGCAATACAAAGGCAGGAAAGGTGCCTTAGATTTCATTCTTCATTAACTTCATCAAGTTCCTTACCCCAAGTGTGGCAATTTAGGTGAGGAATTTCCACTATCTCATCAACACAGCAACTGAATATGGTAAAAATTTTCTTTCATTTTTTAATTTTTACTTTTTTTTATAGTTTGATGTTTTTTTCATTTTTTTTTTCAGTTGGGGCTCAACCCCATTTTATTTAGCTTCTTTCCTTATGCACACTCACTTGGCATCACTACAATCTTGGGTAGCCACCTCCTTTCCATTCCTCAAGGCATTGATTGACCTTGTTTCTTCATGACTTGAAGAAGCTCCATCAATCAAATGTACTCCTCGTGGGTTGTTCACAGTTTGACTCGAGAGTCGACCCTCTTCCCATCGCGTTAGAGCATTTGAAATATGACCAAGCTGGTCCTCAATTTTTCTGATGCTCTGTGTGTGGGAAATCCACAATTTGTGCAACATAGCCTAGGATTTGTAAAGAAGACAAAACCTGCTCCTCAAAGGAGGGGGCTCTAGGGTGTTGGGGTGCTACAACTAACTGTCCTGGCTGGGAGGGCTGATGAGAGAATTGTTATCCTTCTACATGACCTTGGTAAGATTGCTGGTTAATATTATAGGGCAAAGCCTGCTGCTACTGGGGATGAGGTGAATTAGCTTGTCGCCACCTCAGATTCGGGTGGTTTCTCCAAGTGTACCTAGCAGGCCCATCCATATGATTGGACAACATTGGCTTACTCATTAAGGAATTCAGGGGACAGACCAGTAGAGTGACCTTGCAAATGGAAGTGGGAAGGTGAGTGGCATATGGTACACACCTCTCTAACCTTTGCAGCCATGTGGGGCTGCAATACACTCAAGACTTTATCAAACTTTTTCAACAATGTGTCCACCTTTCTCTCCAAGTCACTATATACATTCAATTCATACAATTTACCAGAAGACATGGGTTCTCTAACAGCTTTAGCAAGTGGCTCAATGCCATAACTGGGCAAAGCCTCTTGCCAGAGAGAATTTTCACTAATAAGCTCAAATAAATCCCATGCTTCCTCAGCAATTTTGGTGAGGTATGTGCCACACTTGATGCATCAATCGTCACTCTACTCATGGCATCAAGTCCTTGGTAGAAGCATTGTACAAGCTGCCACATAGGGATTTGGTGGAGCGGGCACTGCCTCAACAACTCCCTAAATCTATCCCATGACTCATGCATTTGCTCAGTTGGAGATTGAGCAAAAGAGATGATCCTCTTCCTCAACTAGCTGGTTTTACTAGTTGAGAAAAATTTGGCCAAAAATTGACATTGAAGATCGTTCCACGACTGTATGCTGTTTGGTGGGAGCAAGGAGAGCCATCTTTGGGCTTTATCCTTTAGTGAAAAAGGAAAAAGCCTAAGCTTGGTGGCTTCCTCTCCCAACCCAGCAATATTAAAAGTAGTGCACAATGCTAGAAATCGGTCTATGTGCTGGTGGGGGTCTTCCTTGCTCAGCCCATGAAAATTTGGTAGCATTTGGATGGTTGAGGCTTTAATCTCGTAATTGCCCATATCATTAGGGAGCTGAATGTAAGAGGGTGATGCACACGCCCCTGGTGCATTGTGCTCCTTAAGTGTTTTAGGCCGCTCTCCCATCTCAGTTTCTACCACATTTACAGTCGGGGTGTGTGTTGGTGAACCAGGACATAGGACTCTCTCAATCTTAGGATTTAACGATACAAGTTCGGGATTGAGAGACCTCTTTCCTTACATACAATGCACACTCAACTAGACAAGAGGTAGCTTACAACACACAGACAAAAATGGAAACCACTAACTACACAACTGCTGAAAAATAAATACTGTAGAAATGAAAATACAGCATAACTGAAATAACAATAGGGGAGATAGAGAAGCAAACTGATGCAGGAATGCACCAGCTGCATCCAAGCTCTCCTATTTATTGTTGCTCCAATCCTGTAAAAATCCATAGTATCAGCAAAAATTTATTGAAACTTTAAATAAGTAAAAATAGAAAATAAATGGAAAGTAAAATGATGCCAACTGTATGTTATTCACACATACCGAGAACAATAGAAAGTCCTACAAACAAAAAATGAACAGAGAAACTACAAAGAAAATCACAGAAAAATACAACTGGCATTTATTCAAACACTAAATCAACAATGAATAAAATTAAAGACTACTAAGACACAACTAAGACACAAAATACCTAAAGTAGAAAATAAAACAAAGAATAAATATCAGACTTGAATTACAGTTGTACTTATTCAAACCCTAAAAAGCATAATAACTAAACTTAGTTTACTATACTAGATCAAAACTCCCCGACAGTGGCGCCAAAACTTGTTAGACTTATTTTAGTAATGTGCTTCTTTATATTAGTCTGAAAATAGATGTGGAAAGAATCACACATAAAAATAAAATAAAACAAAATCAAAAGATGGAATGAACACACAAAAGCATAAAACCAAAACCCACAGACCTGTAAGAATCCAGGGTCTGTTGTAGCAAGCTTTACGAAGTAAGAGTTTATCCCACAGAGAGTATTGATCTGAAACCACAAGGTTCGTATAATAACCTCCTGATCTAGCTATAGATCTGGCAACTCTAAACCTAAAGGTAAAGAGAGGAAGTTTAGGTGTCACACAAACTAACCTAAAACTAAGAAAAATAGAAGTAAAAACTACAACTAAAAGGAAGGGGAAAAGAAGATGAATGTAGTGTGAGAAAATAAAGTAAAATGATGAAGAGGTGGGCAGCTAAGGTTAAACCAGTTATGCATCTCAGACCTAGAAATGGAAGAGCAGCAGTCCTTTACTTGGCTACAGGCACAAGTGCAAGGTATAAGAATCTAAATCAACCCAAACCATTTAGACTGCTCTTAAGGCTATAATCTGTCCACTTAAACGGTTACAGACTATCCAATAGAGATTGTCAAATCCCATTGATTAACTCAGAAATCTGAATCAACCCAAAAGAATAGATTGATCTTAAGGCTATAATTTGTCCACTTAAATAGCCACAGACTATCTAATAGATTTCCTCCATTAAATGAATTAAGTCAACACATGAAAACCATTGCAGACACTATGTTTGCAACGCTACAAGCTCATGCATTCATAGGAGCAAACAAATGTAGGAAACCAGGTGGAAACCACAAGGAATCCCAGGCTGAATGGGAACTTAAGCTCAGCTGGTTGTTGCTAGAAAAGGCCTGCAATGACCCAGCTCACAAGTCTGCAATCACTATAAAGCTGAGATCTAACCTCTAATAGTGGTGATGCAAAACAGAGGAGAGTTTGGCTCTGCATAATCTCTCACAAGGCTACAAGCCCAAGTGCAGAGGATAAGAATCCATCTCAGATCTGTGAGGAAGACCTTCCTTAAGGTTATAGTTTGTCCACTCAAATGGTCACAGACTATCCTAGAGGCTACCTTCCACACAAATGATGAGACAGAATAAGAAAGTTGTTGCTACCACCATGGTTGCAAGGCTACAAGCTCAAGCAACCATGGGAGCATCAAATCTATCAAGATTTGTGTGAAAAACATAAGTAAAATACAAATTTAATAGAGCTTTAAACATGGCACTTCATTGATTAAAAAGGGAACTTATAATGATGGCCCTCAAGGTAGCAACCTGTGCAAACCCCAAAACTGCTTAAGCAAAATCCATTGCATTACATGAAATAAAAACTAGCTATTACATAGAACCTAGCCCATCATTGCTGGTGTGCTAGGGCAAGAAGAACAAGGAAAAAGAAAGGAGAAACTAAAATCCTAACCCTAAAATAAAACTTAATTTGAGCCAACTATCTTGGCTATTTTACAAGGCAAAATATAACTATATATATACAATCCATAGCCAATCAGAAAATAGGATGTGTGGAGTTGATTTTGTGGCCCATCTGTGGCCCTTGGATGCTTTGGGAAGTGTGGGACATTGGGATGTGTGCCCTAGAAGGTGTGAAACACCTAAAATATCCTTGGGTGCTGAACTAGGCTACTAGAATTCGTGCCTCGCGTATATGACAGCTTCAGGTATGCACCTTGCTGAGATCTTGCTGGGCTGAAATGTTCAGGCATGCACCTCGCTAGGTTCTCACCAGGTTCAAAATATAGCATTTTTCACCTCCCCAGGTTCAAATGTAGCCTTGCCAGGTTCAAAATGGTGCAAACTTAAGCAGCTCGCGAGGATGACTTCGCAGTTGAAGGATGCTCACAAGGTTGAATGAAGCGCGTGGGGCTAGCTCCCGTGGATGAGTTGCTTCTGAAGAAGAGCTCACAAGGTTCATAATGTAGGCAGCTTCAAGGCTTGCGAGGTTCCTCGACTGGCTGGAACTGTCTTTGAAGCGAGCGGGATCTATGCGAGGTCTGTGCGGGATGTCGTCTTGAAGCTCTTTTACCACTGAGCTATGTGAGAACTGCGTGATCGATTTAAGTATTGCAGGCTTGTAAATCTCACGGCAAGTTCAAGTGAACCACGTGAGGTCTCATTTTTGTTGCTCTGCTGCTATGCATAGTCTACTGCAATAGCCTCCTCTCTTTGGGTCCACCCTCCTTTCATCAACTATCCTTTCATTCCTTTGGACTTCTAGGGCCCACTTAGGCATGTAATATGGCCACCATGGTGTGTGCCACCATGGTGTATCATCGGTTCTTACCTCAGTTCCAAGACTTAGCCTTAAAAATTCTCTTCTTTGGCTCTAAAAAGCATGGACTGCAGCTTTAAGCTCTATTTTTCTGCTACCTACAAAACACACTTAAAACACATTATTAATATGCTCAAAGGTCAATCAAAGGCTAGGTTGAGGGGTGAAAAATGGTATTTTTCAGTGCTCAATACACCAGAGCTGGGGAGACCACTCTTGATGTATCTCTCTATGACGGAAGTCTAGATGGGATGTGTCTTAGGGCAGCATGATGAAAAGGGAAGAAGAGAGCAGGCCATCTACTATGTGAGCAAGAAGTTTACTGATTATGAGATGCGCTATTATCATCTGGAGAAAGCATGCCTGGCTCTTGTTTGGGCTACCCAGAGGCTCCGCCATTACTTACTATCTCAAGTTATTTTACTTTTGGCCTGAATGGACCCGTTGAAATACCTGTTTGAGAAGTTGGCCCTCACTAGACGAATTGCATGGTGGCAACTCCTATTTTCTGAGTTTGACATCACGTACGTCACTCAAAAGTCGATTATGGGGCAGGCACTTGTCGATCATCTTGCTGATAATCCTGTGCTAGATTATGAGCCTTTGAGAACTGAGTTTTCCGATAAGGACATCCTATTCATGATGGAGGACTATACAAAAGAAGCAGAAGAATCTTGGGTAATGCACTTTGACGGGGTAGCAAATGCTGAAGGTCATAGAGTTGGCGCCATTCTGATTTTGAAGAAAGGATCACATGTACTGGTCTCTATCAAGCTCAACTTCTCTGACACTAACAACATGGTTGAGTACGAAGCTTGTGCCGCTGGTTTGCAGGCGGCTCTCGATCTGAATATAACTCACCTTTGAGTGTTTGGCGATTTGCAGTTGATCATATGCCAGACGAATGGGGATTGGAAGATAAAAGATGAGAAACTGATCCCTTACCATGAGCTCCTCGAGGATCTGATAGTTTATTTTGAAGCCATGACATCCTCTTATGTCCCGCGAATAAGGAATCACTTCGCCAATGCACTAGCAACGTTGGCATCAATGATAGAAATCCTGTTTGGGGCTGAGATGAAGCTAATCATGATCGAGCAGGGAAATGAGCTGACCTTCTGCCTACAGATTGATGAACCTACAACGCCTGATGATGAGCCACCTTAGTTCTCAGATATCAAGAATTTCCTAGAGAAACTAAATTTCCCTGAGAGTATGTCCAAGACGGACCGACGAACCATTCAACATTTAGCGATAGGCTACGTCATTTGTGGGGAATGCCTTTACAAGCGATCAGACAACAATATTTTACTCCAGCGCCTTACTGAAAGTGAAGCGACCAATATCATGAAGGAGATCCACGAGAGAGTATGCAATGCCCACGTCAACGGTCATATGCTCACCAAGAAAATTTTACGGAAGGGATACTTTTGGACCACTATGGAATCGGATTGCTGTAAACATGTTTAGAAATGTTACAAGTATTAGGAACACTCCAGTTTTATACACGCTCCTACCATCGACATTCACTACATGACCACTCCTTGGCCATTTGCTACCTAGGACCGTGACATCATCGGAATGATTAATCTGAAAGTATCAAATGGACATCAGTTCATTCTAGTCACCATTGAGTACTTCACCAAGTGGGTAGAAGAGGCATCATATGCCAACAGCACGGCCAGTCACATCGAGAAGTTTCTAAAAAATAATATTCTGTGCCAATTTGGAGTATCCAAGGATATAATCAGGGACAACAGCACAAACTTTGCGAATAAGTACATCCAAGCCTTCTGCGAGTAATACAAAATCAAGCACCATCACTAGTTACCATATCGGCCTCAAACTAATGGAGTCGTGGAAGCTATGAATAAGAGGGTCATATGCATCCTCGAAAAGATGGTCATCACTTATCGAGATTGAACAAAATGCTACCATTTTCTTTGTGGGCCTATAGAATGCCGATCCGTACCACTATAGGGGCAACACCATTCTCCCTTGTGTATGCAACCAAGGCCGTCATAACGATAGAGGTTGAAGTACTCTCGCTCTGAATCGTTATGGAATCAGGCTTACCGGAAGCAGAGAGAGAGATCCTTCTTTGAACAATTGAATATACTGGACGAGAAAAGACTCATAGCCTTATGTCATACTCAAGTTTACTAGAGGCAAATCGCACGTGCTTATAATAAACGTGTCTGTGGTCAAGATCTAAAGGTAGGAAACACTATACTGAAGAAGATCTTCCCATCCCTCCATGCCGATCCTAGAGGGAAGTTCAAGCCGAACTGGAAAGGACCTTACATCTTCCAAGAAGTGCTATCGGGATACGCCATCCACCTCGCCACCATGGACGGAGATCATCTTCCTGAGCCCATCAATGATAGATATGTTCGACGGTTCTACGCTTAGTCTATCGTGATA
This sequence comes from Chloranthus sessilifolius, assembly GCA_021018995.1. Lineage (NCBI taxonomy): Eukaryota > Viridiplantae > Streptophyta > Magnoliopsida > Chloranthales > Chloranthaceae > Chloranthus > Chloranthus sessilifolius. Next base: position 65,514,416 of record CM037586.1, read on the forward strand.
AGGTAAGTATTAGTGAAATAGATATGTGACTACTTAAGAACCACCCAAAAGAGGCTATCATTCCAAGCACAGTAGCCAAAAAGCATCCCTAAAAATTATGATATCCTTTGGTACCCCATTTGAGCCTGGGCATTTCTTTCAATAAACCCCTTCCCAAAAATATATATATATATATACATATACAAAAAAAGAGAAGTAAATTTATCGTCAAAATACAAAAAAATTAGAAAAGTAAAACCTCAAAAAGAGATTGCTTGAAATAAGATAAAAGAAAAAGAAAAAATAAATAAATAAATAAAAATTAGAAGAATTATGGGGCGTGCATAGTAAAATCTCCCAAGGAAGAAAGTATGTTGTGAAAAACTGAAGCCGTATCAAGGAAACCTTCTTAGCCCAGCACACCTTCAAATCCTAACCTAACCCATGGCCAAGCTATACCATGAAGAAAGCCCTCTTTTTAGGTTCACAAGTTGTCATAGTATCTGTTAAATCAACCAGAGCCAAATTGTGAGACGACAGTAGAACCCCATCCAGCCAGCTATGATGGAATCGACATCTATGTCATGGCCTTTGAGAAAAAAAAATGATGAAAGAAATAAAAAGAAAATAAAATAAAAATAAATGCTCAAAGCAAGATGGACGTAGTGAAAGCCTGAATGGACGCTACAGGTAAAAACAGCAAGCTTGTGCGGACTAGGTGAAAACCCGAAAGGGAACTTAGGGTAAGAGAGCTATACCCATAGATGTAATGAAAACCCGCAAGGATATTACGGGTAAAAAAGAGGTAACAACGGGCACGACAAAAACCTGTCTTGGGCGCTATGAGTAAAAATGTTCAAAAAAAAAAAAGAAAATCATTGAGTTACTTCCTTCGGTTACATCTCTATGTTATCTGATCGCTAACTAGGCTGCTCATGTTAGCTCAAATCAGGTTCTAACCAGGAATATCTTTAGGCTACATCATCAAACGTATGACCCAAGGTAAGGAGAAAAGGTTAATTCAATCAAAAGGGATGGACGTTCCGACCTTGAAAAATTCTGAGCCTCACTACTCGGACCACATGAACAAGTTCGGCTATGCTAAAAAAGGGACCCGTTACTTCGTCTGACTAATAAGGCATCAAACAAAAAAAGAAAAAAAGCAAGATAAATTATAAAAATGGTTTTTAAATGGTTACCTTGTGAAGGAAATAGGGTCTTAGATCTATCGTGATGCGGACAATCAATCAGCGTGAGCGAATGCAGGCAATCAGGGATGCGTGGAGTCGATGTAAAGGAACCCTAGGGGAGGCCGGTTTTCAGTTTGAAGAGAGGGGGAGGAAGAAAATTTGAAAATCTGCCCTTGCTGCTTGAACTCGGGCTGTTTAAATTTGAAACCCAGCCAGGCATGGTGCAACTATTATTTGCGCTAGGCTATTTCGAGCCTTCTTTTGGCTTGGTGCAACTAAGAGTCGCGTCAGCCACTAACAGGCCAGGTTTTGGGCCTAGTACAGGTTAGATGCATAACCCGGTACCCCCCTCTTTTCATTTTATTTACTCTCGGTAGATGCACATACTCCTAAACGGCGTGTTGATCCTCTTTCAACTTGCCCGGGAAACTGTGCTAGAATAAAATGGATAGAGATCAATAGGCATCTCGATCCTACACAGAAAAATGTGAAAAAGTCTTTAAAAAATGATAAAAAATCTCACATAAAAAGCCAAAACTAATTCACATAAAATGATAGTTCTAAAAATTGAAAAATACCATAAAATGATAGCTCTAAAAAATTCAAAAAAATCACATAAAATGATAGCTTAAAAATCTAAAAATCAACAAAAATAAGATAAAGAAAATCCCAAAAAATAATTCACGTAAAATAATAGAAGTAATAAAGTGATAAAATCACATGAAATAATAACTTAAAATCCAAAAAATCTCATAAAATAATAAAAATCACATAAAATGGTAAACACAAAAAAGGTCAAAAAATTTCCACATAAAATAACAAAAATATAGGTTTTGAAAAAGATAGCACGTACTCCCAAAAAGCGTTATGACATCTATTCGCTCCGCTCGGGTAGTTGGGCTCAATAAACTTCAGGATCAGTCGGTTCGACCCAAGGACATCGGACCCTGCTTCAAGTAGGGACACCCGCGACTAGTAAAATGAGGCGGTCTATGCCTTATATAATTGGACGCACAGCTACGCACATGCGTTTTCCAATGCAGTAAAATATCAATATTTTATCGATAATGTAGCTGTGCTATATCAATGTCCTAAGTCTAAGGTTCACCTTGGATCTTTGGATCCTACTTTAAAATAGGAGCAACGGTGTCATTCCTGGTCAAATGGTCAATTTTTCGATTGGGTCGACTCCACTGCTAAATCTTTGCGATGAGTGCTTTGTTTGTGGATTCATAGGAACGTGAGTGTCTAACTTCAGATTCATCAAGAGCTATTTTGGAGGTGTGGACTCTTGGTCTACGCTGTCCGAGCGTGCGCCCTATGGGGTTTAAGGTCCGGATAACTCCGTTATGAAATAGGTCAATCGTTGGTCGAAACCAACCTGTTAAAAATGAAACTACATGTCAATCAAACTATGTGTAAACATGCATGCAGAAGGATTCATTTTCCTTCTTTCCACAGGCTTAAAACCTGTATTGGCATGGTGTCTCTGTAAAGTGTATGCCATGCGTCTGGGTATTCGTAGCATAGTCATTTGTTCTCATAAATTATACCCAGACGAGATCTGGGTCGAGACTTCTATCGCCTTTATTGCCTATCGCACCTAATGGGTGCCTGTTTATGCATAGTTAAATGATTTGTAACATCAAACCCTGCTTCATGCTGGAGTACCCGTGACCAGTCAGATGGGGCAATCAATGCCTCATATGATTGGACACAAACTATGGAACCTTGCCTACTTGCGTTGCACCTATCTTTGAATGTGGGTCGATCAGCCTCCTTACTTACGAAGCTGTTGTATTCAGAATGAATCTTAAATATCAAACTCCTTTAAAACATCTCAAGAAGCAACTATTTTTCCTAGCTATTGGGCTTTCGCAACTCATTTTCCACCTCAGTTAGGCCCACTAATATCGCTAAGCGCTTGGGGACCGATTACCTTGAGAGACGATCATTTTTCCCGACATACAAGGCTTTCATTTTCTCACCATGTTACTCATCTGATGTTTGAAGTTCATTCTGAATGCAGTAGACCCGTCAGTAATGCCTTGGGCCTCTTAGAATGTCTCTTTTCTTTGCCATTCGATCATTAGTGATCGGATACCAAAAAGGGGCATCTGTAGACACCCAAATTTGACCAAAGGCCCAATCGAGACACATTTCAAGAGTAGTGCATCTTTGAGCTTTTGATGGCATTTATGGAACCCTTAGGAGTCTTTCTAAACCCTTAGGAACCACCCTAGATCCCTTAGGAACCTTCCTGAACCCGTAGAAACCCATCCTGACAATTAGAACCCATTCCGAACCTAAACCTAGCTTTCCCGAGCAATGGATGAGGGGTGGTTCACTGAGACTAGCAGTGACCTTCAACTATGATCAAACCTCATACCATTGAAAAGTAGAAGTTATCAAGTTTCCAACGGGCTAAGAATCACCCCAATCGGAGCTGTACATAAGAAGATATCGCATTCCGAAGGGATTTGGCGCAACTAATCGTTATGCCAGTTATAAGGTGGACCCCACCCCGCGGGCAGCCAACTTCCAGACACTGTGCATTACTATTTTACTATACATATGCTTGGTGCAACTATTAGTTGCACTAGGTAGATGAACAGTAACTGTGGTACCTCAAATTTTGAGATTAGGGTTTGACTTGTTGACCATCTTGACCTTTGGGGTGTGCTTTGCTAGTTCTGTTGCACCGATTTACTATCTATGTGCAACCTCTTAAGTGGTTTAATGCCTCACCCTATCATCCACCATTGGAGTAACTCTTAACACTTTTCAAGGCTTCAAAAACCCTAGGAAACCTTAGATTGCTGATTACCTAATTGCTAATCCAGATTAGCTTTTAAACACCCTCCTAACCTCTCTTTTTCCTATAAATAGAGAGACACCCCTCCCGTTACAAAGGCTTGAAAAAATTTGTATTTAAGAGACTAAGGAATCCCTTCTCCCTCTCTCTCCTCTATGGCACCATTCCCATACAAATTCCAGAACTTCAAAAACTCCTTTAGACCTTAGCATTTAACCAAAAAGCTCTAGGTTAGGTGTGTGTTACCCCCTAGCCTTCCCTCTCTACCTCTTAACTATCAAGCCTTAGGAGTAGAACCCCATTTCTCATCATACAAGCTTTCAAAAGCTCACTGAAGCAAGCTAACACAAGACTCCACAGTGGTGCAACAAGGGCCCGAGAGCTCCAGCTCTCCCCTCTACTCTCCTACCTTCTCGATTCTTCCTCCATCCTCTCATTTGTGCTGTTACGCCGTTGATTTTTCGGTAGGAACGGAGGGGCACAAATAAGATTTTAAGGCCCTTTGGGCAAGAGGAAGGCTTTTTTATTTTTTTTATATCATTTTTGTTTTGGCCATAAGTAGAGACTGCATAAAGCCGATTGATTGGGTGCCTAACACCTTCCCAATTGAGAACCGAAGCCCCTATCCAAGAGCCTTTGGCGTAGACCGGATTCAGAGTCATATTTGTGGCTTTTCGATGCTTATAAAAATTGATCTAGGTTTCTCGGGACACCAAAAGCTTCGGGTGGCAACTCTAAATATTTCATTAGGGAGCGCATCGTCGTGACGGGATCGTCAAAAATCCCATGGTTGCACAAGGATATTTTGAACTTAGGGCTATATAAGACTTTAAGACCAGTTGAAACCCCATTTTGGTCGGTCTTGCCCCCTGCATTCCCTTCTTCTTCTTGTAGGCTGTGGATTTTGTGAATATTGTGCATGGTGTGTGGCATTTCAAGCATATCCACGTAGAAAGGAGTCAATAGCCTACTCTTCGCAACAACATTCACGCTTCTAGGGTAATCCCGAGCTTTTCTTCTTTTATTTTATTTGCGTGAGTTAGGAAATGGTTTCAAAGCTCAACAAAGGCAAGGCACCCATGGTGGATGCCCCACCTAAAAAGAAGGCACGAACCACTGTGCCGCCTAACCCCTGCGCTGGTATACGTATTGGCACAAGGTCGTCGGCTATTGCACCACCGCCACCACTGGCTGTTCTCGAGACTCTACCACTACAGTGGAGACCCCTACTCCAGTAATGCTACACCATTATTTCTTTGTCGAACCCGAGTTCGATAGAAAATTTTTTGGCCAACTTCCCGAGGCCCAGTTTACACTGGCCTACTTTAGGCGAGCCGACCTCGAGGGTTTGGTGATACTATCATTGATGGTAGTTTACCCTCACCTTGTTCACCTTTTTTATCAGAATCTCATCTATAGCACTAACGAACAGGGGAGACTTTTGACTAAGGTTGACGGTTTTGACCTGTCAATCAATAAGGCAGCTTTAGAAGCTACTATTTGTCTCCTCGATGTGTGCCCTTTGAGAAGTGGCCTGATTACAAGCCAAAAATTCCTAGAATTTGCTGAACTAGTGAATGTTATTTCCATCAAACCACCAGTTGGCCCAACTTTTCCCACACGAGCCACCCTTCGACTCGATCTTTTCTTTGTGGATGTAGTGTTATATAAAACACTAAGTCCCATCACACACAAGACCCAACACTGTGGGGACCTTTTGAGGGTCCTTTACACTGTAATTAAGGGCTGGTGGGTCTCACCAGTGCAGCTAGTTGTTTTGGGGCTCCTTGATACCCTTAAGAAACTGGCAGCACCTCACTCCCAGAATAAGTCGATTCGACTCCTATACGGGCAAGCCATCACATGTTTTTTACTCTAACAGGGGTACAAGATTGAGTTGCAGGATCCACCATTGACAAAGCTACCTAAGCTCTATGACGCGGGCCAATGGAGAAAAATTGGGCCCACCACTGCAGAGCAGGCTGCAATGGTTTCTGCCTCAGCCACGCTTATGACAGAGAAACTGGTTGTCTCCGTACCTAACCCTACTGGATTTGATGTTGGGGCAACCAGCTCCAGCATCCCGGTCCCTTCCTTAGCCCGACCTATACCCTTCACGCCCTCGCCATCACCACCACTAGAGATGAGGGATGCTTTACATACCCCTCCGTCTCCTCGACCCCCATCTCGCTTCCCATGGGTTGAGACTACATCCATTTACTCACCTACTGCTACACCTCTGGTCACTGTGCTTTTCATGGACCCTATTATCACAACGGAGCTTGCACCCACCTCATTCACTTCTATAACATCTTCTATACCCTCACCATGTTCTTTACTGACACCTTTGACATTGGTGTCAGTGGCTATAGTGGCCTCTTAGATGAGTCCATACATGGGAGCACTGCCCCAACCATGGACCAATTTTTCCCAAGTACATCTCAGTCCACGGTGGAGCAGCATCTCCATGCTTTGAGGTGGGGCAGATACAGATTTGGGCTAAGCTCACTTCTATGCTAGGGTTGTTGCATGAGGTGTTAGAGGGAATTTCTTTATTATTGCCCCAGACAGGTCTGAGTGGGTCTTCCCATGATGATGAACCTCCTACTCTGTCTTGTTCGCCTCCCCCTACACCTCCTACAGATGACCCCTTCATAGAGGATGACTCATCCATGGCCCCACCTGAGGTCCCTCTCACGGATCCTGCTGATCCGCCTCTCCCATCTTCATCAGAAGAGCCGGATGTTAGCATTGCTCCTGATCACGTTGAGTTAGAGGAGCCCAACTCCTCCTCCCTAGTCTTGGAAGGGATTGTACATGTGGTACCCAAGGATGGGACCTCTTTAGCTCTGGTTCTGCACCCCGAGGCCTCACTTGACCTTGTCGTGTCCAACCCCTCGACCTGGGCCATTGTGCCTTTTCAAGGAGAACCTACTCGATCCTTCGTTGAGGTAGATATCGCTCTTGTCCATGCTTTGGGAGTATATACAGATGCTCTTGAGGGGGAGCTTCATCGATCCAACATTGCCTTGGCAGCTGAAAGATCCTTGGCAGTTTCTCTTTGGGAGAATTGGTTCACATTAAATGGGGATTATGAGGAAGTCAAACTCAAATTAAAATATGAGGAGTACTACCGCAGGGAAGATGCTAGATCTTTTACGGAGGCTTCGTTAAAACATGCTAGGGATCGTCTTTAATAGGAGAAAGAGATGAACAACTTACGTAACTAATTGTCTCTCATTGTCCTTGATATTGAGGATGATGACTTAGGTGCTTCCACCCTCCCCTCTCCTGAGTAGGGTGTACCCTTGCAGCCCCCTCCCCCCTCTTCATTTCCCCGAAAGCATGCAAAGCGGTATGATGAATTATTTTTGGCGCGTGGGCTGCTTTGATTTATTTTTCTGAATTTGCCTTGTTGCTGATGTAGAATTGTGTAATCGTGGATTTTTATCAAATTTGTCATGATGATGCGCTCGTAAGAAAAATATAAAGTCACCACCCAGAGCTTTTGGTGTGTCGGGAAACCTAAATCAATATTGAAAGCACCAAAGTGCTAAATATGACTCGTATTTACCGATCTAGGCCAGAGGATCTTTGGTTGGGGCATCAGTTATCAAGTGGGAAGGTGTTAGGCACCCGATTGACCCCCTCATAAGCGATCTCTACTATGATCGGGTCTATGTGTTGCTGCTTTATATAATATATATAATTATATATATGAAAAAAAAAATGAGCGGCACTTCCCCTTGCCCGAAGGCACACCAATCCTATTGAACCTTTGCTGCTTTCCGAAATTTGGGCAGTGTAACTACTCAATTCTAGGATAGAGGAAACTAAAAGAAGGTAGAGGAATAGAGGGGAGCCGAAGCTCTCGGGCCCTTGTAGCACAGCCATGGACCTTCGCGTAGCTGCATTCCAATGAGCTTCTGATAGCGAAAGGGCAGTGGGATGGGTTTGAATTGCTAAGACTTGGTAGCTAAGAGGTGAGTGAAGAAGGCTAGGGACCAGTTCTTGCTAGGTCTCAAAGATTGATGGTGGAAAATGAGGTTTTAAGGACAAAACTCAGTTCTAGAATTTTGATGGTTTAGTGCTCAAAAGGGGAAGAAGGAGCTCTCTAATGTTTTTCTCTCTTTTGAAATTTTTTCTAGCCTCTAATCCAAGGGGGAGGGCTCTCCATTTATACAGAAAAGGAGGATTAGTGAAGGGTTAAGTCATATTTTGGTTAGCAATTAGGTAATCCTAGATCTATGGTTTCCTAGGATTTTGGGAACTTAGGTGGGAAGTGGGTTTAATGGTAGATGATAGGGTGGGACTGTTAAAAGGCTAGAGGGTTACAAATAGGCTTAATGGGGGTGCAACAGTCCTAAAGAAACCCACTTTTAACATTGGAGTGGTCAACAAGTCAAACCCCAAAAGTGATTTTTGAACAAAATCCCAAAAACACCATAGCTAAGCCTAGCGTGTGTATTAGACACGCTAGGCTTAGGAACAGCATCTCTGAGAAGTTCAGAGCTCGTTCTGGAGCTCAATTCTGGAGGAAGAAGGCCATTTTTACCTAGCATGTATATTATATACGCTAGACCAAATTCCTACCAAATTGGGCCTAGCATGTATATTATACACGCTAGGCAAAATTCAGGCAAAAAATGGCCTAGCGTGTATAATATACACGCTAGGCAAAATTCCTGCATTTCTACTCTATTTTCAAATCACCATAACTTATGATATACAGCTCGGATTGAGGCGATTCTTTGCTCGTTAGAAAGTTGGGAACCTGTACCTTCCAATGGGGTAGGTCTTATATCTAGTTGAGGTATGTGTAAATTTTGACACTCCTCTTTCCAACCACTATTCAGGAGGATTCGAGACTGGTCCAAGAAAGGTTTTAATGAGTCTGGGAAGGTTAGGATTGATTCCTAAGGGTTTGGGAAGGGTTTTAAAGGTTTTGGGGTGACTCTTAATAGTTTGGGGAATGATTTCAAAAGCTCAGGGGTTCACCCATCTCAAAGTATGTGTCGATCGGGCCTTAGGTTAAATTTGGATATTTACAAATGCCCCTCTTTGGTATCCAATTACTAATGATCGAATGTCAGAGAAAGAGACATCTGAAGAGACCCAAGGCAATGCTATCAGATAAAATTTACTCAAAATGAACCTCAAACATTAAAATGGAAAGAAACATGGAGAGTGATGTAAGCCCATCACATTGGGAAAATGTCTGCCAATCGAAAATGAGAGTTGCGGAAGCCCGTATCATTGGGAAAACGTCTGCTCCTTAAGACTATCGGGTCCCAAGCGCTTAGCAACATTACTGGGCATAACCGAGATGGAGAAATGATTGATGATGTTAGATGTTCAAATTTTATTCTGAATAAAACAGCCTCGTAAGCGGGAGGGTGATCGACCCATACACAAAGATTAGCGTAAAGCAACGATGCCAAGATCCACAGTTTGTGTCCAATCGCATGAGGCATTGATTGCCCCATTTGATCGGCCACAGGTGCCCCTACGCAAGGTAGGGTTCGAGACTTTTGGGTGAACCCAACAATCTCGAGGATAATTTAGCATAACTATCGGAGCAAAGCGAATATTAATGTTGCAATGCATTTTGGGAGTGTCTGCCATTTTTTAGAATGTGCCCTGGATCAACAGGACCTAGAGCACCTAACTTCAAATAATACTAAACAGATCCAGCCAAAATTGGGTATCTACAGAAGGATACACCTAATCCTGGTTTTTGCCAACAATGATCCTACAAATCATTTAACTACGTATAAACATGCACCCATTAGGGGCAATAAGCAACAAAGGCGATGAAAGTCCTGACTCAGATCCCGTTCGGGTGCAATTTATAGGAACACACAACCAGACGGAGCTCTTAGCTTGAAGATCTAGTAGAGGAATCAACCTGATTGAAACATTAACTACTTAATCAGGATTGACACCATTGCTCCTACTTTAAAACAGGATCCAAAGATCCAAGGCGAAACATAGACTTAGGACATTAATTTAGTATAGTTACATTGTTGATAAAATATTGATATTTTATCGCATTGAAGCACACATGTGTATAACAAAAAGTGCCATGAAAGCTCAACTATATTTTTTTTCTTTTTCAAATGATTGACTTTTCCATTTATCTTTTTTTTAATAGACCGAACATCTGTGGAGAGATGCTTAATTTGATGCTTTGGACAATTTGATGTTCCTGCACATTCCTGAGAAAACGTCAGTCCCTTTTTTGTTTATATAGGTAACAATATGCATCTTAATTAATAGAAGGAGAAGCAAACCTTTACCTACACATTTTTAATTTTCCCGATTTATATATTTTTTGGATTTTTATTTTCAAAGATTTTTTTGTTCTTTTTCTTTATTTTTTACATGGAAGTACGATGTTGTAAATATGTATATATATATTTTTGGATTTTTTTATTTTTCCTGATGATTTTTTTATTTTCTTTTTTGGCTTTTTTGTAAGGGTAAAGAGTTGGGACCACACTGATTATCTTTTTCAAATGTGGTGCGAGTAATGTTTAAAGATGAAAATGTGAAAGGGAAATCTATTATCTTTTTCTAATTTTCTTTATATGTATGAAAATAGAAAGGAGAAATCTATTATCTTATATAAGTATATTTTCTTCTATCCTCTTTTTGGTTTTGCCTTAAACGTGAGATAAAGCAATGGGTCCCATTTTGAGCATAGTCGAACCCATTCATGGTCGGACCTAAATGAGGTTTGGAATCCTTGCCAGGGTCGGAAGGTCCATTCCTTTGGACTGAATCGACCTTTTATCTTTACCTCGGGTCATGCGTCCGACAATGCAGTCTAAAGGATCTGCCTGATCAAGACCTGATTTGAATGAACATGAGCAACCCAATTGGTAACCAGAGAATCGAGAATGTAACCAAGGGAGTAACTGCAAATTTTCTTCTTTCTCCTTTTGTTTTTTTACTCACAGGGCCCAAGAAGGGTTTTCGCCGTGCCCATTGTCGCCCTCTTTTTTACCCGTAGCGCCCTTTTGGGTTTTCACTATGTCTATGGGTATGCATTTTTATCCTAGGTGCCTTTTCAGGTTTTCACCTGGTCCGCACGAGCTCTCCCATTTTACCCGTAGTGCCCTTTCGGGTTTTCACTATGTCCATTTTACTTTGAGCTTGTATATTTTCATTTCATTTCTTTTCTTTTTCAAAGGCTGCATCAAGGATGTTGATTCCATCATAGCAACCTGGATGGAATTCTTTGTTGTCTCACAGCTTGGCTCATGCAGACTCAACGGATACTGTGACTACTTGTAGACCTTAAAGAGTGCTTTTTCTTGGGATGTATCTTGGCCATGGGATAGGTTAGAAAGTTTAAATTTATTCTGGGGTTAAATGGTTTCCTTGATTGGGTTCCAGCTGCCGTAATACACTTCATCCTTGGAAAATTTTTACTATACATGCCCCATGATATGTCTATCTCTTTTCTTTTCTATATATATTTTTTGTTCTTTTTCTTTTCAAAGAATCTCCCTTTGGGGTTTTGCTTTTTCGATATTTTTTTTAAAGATTTTGATAGTAACTCTTTTTCTTCTTTTTTTTGTTTGGTATATACGCTTTGTATGTCTTCCTTTCTTAGGAGGAATTTATAAGAGAAAGGCTCATGACTCAATAGGTGTAGCAAAGCGTATGAATGTTCATGGAAACTTTTTTGGCTACATGACTTTGAAATGATGGCCTCTTTTTTAAAGGATCCTTAAGCAGTCATGTATCCATTTTTATCAATTCTTACCTTGTTGTGGGAGACTTAGGAATAGAATCGTCAAACATATCCAGCGTTAATTGGCTCAGGAAAGTGATCTCCGTCCATGATAGCGAGGCAGAGCGCGTAACTAGGGAGTACCTCTCGAATGACGTAAGGTCCTTCCCAGTTGGGCCTGAATTTCCCTCTTGCATCAGTATGGAGAGATGGGAAGATTTTCTTGAGTACAGTGTCTCCCACATTTAAATCTCGGATGCGAACAAGCTTGCTATAAGCACGTGCGATTAACCCTTCTGTACATCACCCCAACATTCTTCAACCGAATGGCATGAATCGGTAACAGAAAGTTCCCCATGGGGTAATGAGCTCTGTCTTCTCTCGGTCTACTTCTGCCATCTTGAGCTAATTGTATTCAGAGAATCCATCCAGGAATGAGATAATCTCATGCCTGATAGTGTTATCGACCAAGATATTGATGTGTGGCAATGGGAAGTCGTCTTTCGGGCTCGCCTTGTTCAGGATTCTAAAGTCGATGCACATGTGAACGTTTCCATCCTTCTTTAGTATAGGGACAATATTGGCCAGCCATTGCGAGTATTTGGAGGCTATGAGAAACCCTGCGTTGTACTGTTCGATGACCTCATCCCCACTTTTAGCATCCATTTTGGCATGAGGCATCTCACCTTCTACTTAACTATCTTAACATCTTGATATAGCAGCAGCTCATGCTCGACCAAATCATTGTCTAAACTAGTTATATCCTTGTATGACAATGCGAAGACGTCTTAGTATGACCTAAGGAAATCAATCTTGCTTTTTATTTCCTCGGGAGACGACGACGTTTCGATCTTGGTGATTCTAGGAACCTCCTTTGTACCCATGTTGATATCCTTTATTTCTTCAATAATTGGGGTAGGGCCATGTTCAAAATTGGCAAATTGGTCAAGGAGCTCATTGGGGTGCTCGTCAGTAGGGATCTCCTCGTCGAGACTTGTGACTCCTACATCTTCTTATATTTCTACAGGAAAGGGGTTGATTTCACGTGGGACAGGTTTTTCAATTAAAACATTATTTTTCTTGATTTTATTAGGATTTTTTAAAAGATAATTTTTTGAATTTTTTTAGATTTCTTTTATTTTTTTAGATTTTTTTCTTTTTCCTCGAAGATGGGCCCTTAGCAAAGCAGGTCTTTATATACACTTGGTATTGCCCGTCAAGGGCTAATTTTACTTTTTATAGATTATTTTTTTGGGAAGCTAATGCCAAATTTCAGGCCACTTGATGCTTCCAAAGTATGGGGCATTAAAGCCCAATTTCTCACTTGTCGTGTCGCCCCTTTACCTTGTCTGGAGGAGGAGGCTGTTTGAAATGGCTTTTGAGGGTCAGCCTCCATCATGTTTATCATTAGCTTATCTTGAACCTGATCCTCAAAGGTTAACACTTGCTTTAAATGGTTCAGGATGGGTGGCTGTACAGGCATGGGTATCTCCTCTATAAAAAGTGATAATGAGGCGAGGTCTATTTCAATTTTCGGAGGGATGATTTGGGGATTGGTTTGGTGGATGGCCACCTGCTTATATGTGGTCAATTGCATTGCCCCATTTTGGTCAATTTTGATGACCTCTGTGCTCACAAATGTGGTTCGGCTGTGAGGTCTCAAGCGGGGTTCATCCTCCATATCTATCCCCCTGGCTTTAGCTGTAGTAATGGTTCGATCCTTTTCCTTGGCCTCTTGGATTTCTTCTTTGGTAGACTTGTTGTCTAAGATGAATCTGACATGTTGGCCACCTTTTGCTCTGACCAGGTCCCTCCTGCCTTGTATGTGACAGCCCAAACCTTTTCCTTTCTGGTAGCCTCACTTTTGGAGCATGGGCACTGCTGCATCCATTCCTCCTTCGATTTTTTTGATAACCTTTCCAGAGGACTCTGGTGCTACAGCTGATACATCGTATTGAAAACTATGAAGGTCCGTGTCCTTAGCTATATGGGAAACATCTAGCATCTTGAGATTTTTGATGCTGTGAGCCATCTTCTCTCCTTCCTCTCATCTCTCACCTCTTATGGTAATAACTTTTTCTTCGAAGAAGACTTTGAGCTGTTGGTGTAGAGTGGAGGGCATCGCCCCGATTTCATGCAGCCACGGGCGTCCTAGTAGCAAGTTGAAGGAGGACCTGATGTTCATGACTTGGAATGGGATTGAGAAGGTCATTGACCCAATGTTGAGCTCAAGATCGACTTCTCCTATCACCTCCCTCCTGGTATTATCAAACCCTCTTGCACTTGTTCTGGCTGGCCTAAATGTGGAGGGGTCAACCCCTATTTTGATTGCAATTTTGAGAGGGCATACATATAATGTCGAACCATTGTCTATAAGCATTAAAGGGATTATTAAGTCCTTTAATTCTACCATGATGTTGAGGGGTTTGGAATGATTGCTTCCTTCACTTGGCAGGTCGGCATCTAAAAATTTGATGGCATTGGGAGCCAACACCTACCCGATCATTTGCCCTACTTCATCTGGTGAGACCTGGTTGGATACGTGCACATCTTTCAATGCCTCCATTAGAGCTTGGAAGTTGGACGGGGATGTCATCAATAGATCCTATATGGTGATGTGATTTGGCGTTCTCTTCAACTGTATTTTCAGTATGTGCTCTCTGCTCATTTTTTTAAAGGGATGTACCGCAATAGATTCTTTCTTCTCTTCTAGCCGGATTGGTACCGAAACCTCAGGTAGTTTGAAAATCCTCCCCGATCAAGTAATAAAATCAATTGTCCCCTCCATGCTACCACCCACATTAACATCTATTTTACTGTAATTGAGCAGGACCTGATGGTGATCATATGTTGGTCTAAAGATTTGAAATGGGACAGATGGGGGTGCCTGATATTATTAAACCGGCAGGGCTGGTGTGGCAAAATTGGGCCATATGTGGTTGATTAGTGCAAGAGGCGGTTAGACTGATGATGATGTAGCAAAATTAGGCTAGCGGTATTGGGCTGGTGCTAGATGTATTGATGGGAGTGTAACAATACTAGGCCAGCTGTATTGTATGGGAGCTAGAGGTGGGGAAAAATTGAGCACCATGTAATTGATCGAGGTTGGTGTCGAATATGATTGGTATTACGGGGATGGAGTAAAACTAGGCTGCACATGGGAAACAGGCACTGGTGTAGGGAAATATATCCTTAAATTAAAAGGTGCTGCTTGTGGTGCAGGGCTCAGGAAATAATCGGTTAAGCTTAATGGCTCAATCGCCTCTATGATCTTATTCTCACGACTCTGCTGCCCTGGTACTGCAAAATTCCCTCCCTTCATGATAGATTCGGAGGGATCAAATTCTTTCATCCCTTCCTCCCCGCGGGTGCGGTTGTAATGGTGCCTGCATGATAATAGTGTGCGAGTTTGCTTGGGGGTGCTGGGGGTAAGAGTTTCCCTGCCTCTATCAAATCCTCTATCGCGTGTTTCAAAGGAAAGCACTGATTAGTTGGTTGTCTCAACTCTTGATGGAAATTACAATATGTGTTGGGACCATAATTCTTTGGGATTAGATTCGGTGGGGGTCTTGGTTGAAGCTGAGTAACCAAACCCTTCTCGATCAGCAACGACAAGACGACATTTAGGGATTGTCCCAAGGGAGTGAATACTCGATTATATCGAGCCCTTCTCTACTCAGCGGTCATTTGCCCCTAGGGGACATTGTTTTGTCATGGAGCCTGATTTATTTGTGCTGGTGCTGGTTGTGCTCTCCGAAATCGAAAGGGGACCATGTTGGTGTTGGGCTATGTGTTCATTATATTTTGTACCTCTGCCCTTGCTCTTCTCTCAGTCCTCTATTCGGTGAACTTTTGGACCCCATTGGTTACCCATCCCTCTTTGATTGCGTCCTCACACCGATTGGCATTTCTTACCAAATTAGCAAAGTTGGATTGCTACTGGTACACTAGGAAATCTGAGATGACTGGTAGAGTACATTTTGAGACCATCTCGATTTGCTCATCATCGGGTATTCGATTTCTTACTTGGGCTGCCAAGGCTCTCCATCTCCCCAGATAGTTGTTGAATGTCTCATCAAGCTTTTACTTCAAGTGAGCTTGATCAGATTTCTGAGGCTTGATGTCTATGTTGTAGACATACTGTTCCTGGAACAGGTGGGTCAGATCCTTCCAATTTTTAATCATGAATAGTTCGAGGGACATGAACCATCTCAAAGCGGGGTCCGTGAGGCTCTTCTGGAACACTTTTATGAGTAAACACTCATACCCTCCATACTGGGACATATCTCCACAGTACAACTTGAGGTGTGCTATAGGGTCGCCGGTGCCATCATACTTGTCGAATGATGGCACTTTGAGCTTAGGTGGCAAAGGCACCTTGACAAACAAGCACATATCAGAGAAATACGTTGCGTGAATCTCGACCCCACCCAACTTCACCATCTGCTTTTGGATTTTATCCATTTGTTCTTTTAGCAGCTCAGTTTCTCTGGATAGCAATGTCGAGGCTGGTCCTCCACTGGGCTATAGGCTGGTAAAGGTGGGTTGTGGGGGGATAAAATTGGCAAATGCCCCTGCATAGGCCCCACTATTTCAAACCTCATCCTCTTCATATTGAGGATCAACATACGGTGGCAGAAGGATGAGGTTATCTTGTTGGTTCTGAGTGGGTTGGATGGGTGCCTGGTGGGACCACTGTATATGGGGGAAGCTTTAATGGGTGACTTGTGGGGTGATGGGATGAGTGAGTTGTAGATTTTGGGTTAGTGCTTGATGAGGCCACTGCAATTGGAGGGAACCTTGGGGATGAGTTTGAGAGGTAGGAGGATGGGTGAATTGAGGATGGTTGTTGGTATGGAATAGATTGCCATATTGGGTTGGGTGTGAGCCATGTGGAAAAATTGGGCCCATGTCGGGTTGACGGAATGAATAAGATGGGTGTATTATCTGAGGGTAATTGGGGGCCTGCTAGGCAGAGGTGAATGTGGGATATTGGGGGAATGATAGAGGGTTTGCAAATGGGGCTCCTGAGTTTGGGCCTTGATGGGCTTGGGCATAGGGCAATGGACCTTGATGGGCTTGGACCGGGGTATTAGGCCATGATGGGCTTGGGCCTAGGGCATTGGGCCTTGATGGACTTAGGCCTGGGGTGTTAGGCCTTGATGAGCTTGTGGTTGGGAATTGGGCCCTTGAGGCTTGCTTGGATGGCCCCATGGTTGATGGGAGCCTTGGATGGTACAGACAATGAGAGGTTGATTAGGATTTTGGGGGAATGAGGTATGGAGATTTTGGAGTGTATGGGATGGGTTTGGAGGTGTTTGGGATGGATGAGGGAGGCTTTGAGAGGCCTTCCAAATGGTATAAGCCCTCACCATGCCATCCATCATGGCCATAGGATTGGGCATGGGGGTAGATGTCTATCTAAAGAGGGGAGGGTATGGGGAAAATTGGGCATGACCTGAGTGGATTGGGAAAAATTGGGTGCATTTGGAGAGGATGTGGGCAAAGAGGGCATGGCATGGGTGGATTGATAAAATTTTGGCATGACCTAGGTGGACTGGGGAAAATTGGGTGTGTGTTAGGAAAACGGGAAAATGGGATATTGGGCATGGCTTGAGGAAATGGGGGGTAATCGGGCAAGGTTTGGGGAAAGTTGGTCATGACCTGGGTAAAGGAGGGAGAAAAATGGGGTGAATTTGAAGAGGTGGTGGATGGGGGAAAATTAGGGTTATTTGGATCGAATATGGAAGGAAATTTTGGTGAGATTTGAGTGAATGAGGGGATGTGTGATGGATTTGAATTGGATGCGGAGGGAAAATGGGAGGTATATTGGTTTAAAACCTAGGGGGTATTTTGGATTGATATGGGAGAAAAATAGGATGTATGTTGTGTGGAAGGATGTGGAAAATTGGATATGGTGGAAGGGAAGGGAAAATGGGATATATTGGATGTGAATGGGGGAAAGTTGGGCATGGTGAATGGTATGGGTGTACTTGGAGTGGAATGGCCTGGTGATATTGAATGGGGATCATGGTTGGGGAATCAGAAATGGAGATTTCCTCCTTGCGGGAATGTGAAGGGGAAGGTGGTGGAGATAAATTGGGATCGGCGTAGGCCGGGTCTACTGCCCACGACATGGTTTGTTGGCGGGTTGGGTACGGGATCCTCAGGTGAGGACCAATAACACCCGTCTTCTCCTTCCCCTACGAGATGATGGAGGATAAGGCGATGCCATTGTTCTGGCACCACAAGCTCTCTTTTTGGATTTTGATTTTTCGTCATTTTTATTTATTTATTTGGATATAAAGATGAACCTTCTTATGGTGCCTTTCAGGGGCCTTGGAATTCACGTTTCCAATGGCGTTCACACCCCTAATATCTCCCCTGGCGAGATCCCGATGCGCTTCAAAAGAATTAAAGGAAATCCACCTTCTTATGGTGCCTTTCTGGGGCCTTGGAATTCACTTTCTTATGGTGCCTTTCTGGGGCCTTTTATCTATGTGAAGGCACGAAAATCCACATGATGACCCGATCCCTCGAAAAAGTCAATAATAGGGTGACCTCTTTTGACCGACAAGGGCGTATTGGGTGTCGAAATGTGTGGGATTTATCGGGGGTACTAAATCACTAAGCGGGGGATTTGGGAATAGTGAAAAAAGGCCTTAGATTTTGGCTGCCTAAACCCAGGATAGTCTAGCATATGTATTACATACGCTAGACCAAATTTTTGGAGATTTGGCTTAGCGTGTCTATTACAAACGCTAGGCTAAATTTCTAGGATTTTGGCCTAGCATGAATATTAGACACGCTAGGATTCTGGGGGTTTTTGGTTTAGCATATTTATTACACGCGCTAGGCTAAAACTAAATATATTTATATTTTTTGACAGTACCAGCAAACCCAAAATTGGTCTAGTTTTTTTGGTTTTTGGAAGCAGTGATTCCGGGGACTGTTTATTTTTGCTGTAGCGGGTCCCTCCTCACTATACCTAGGGATACAAGGCTATTTCAGGATATTCTAATGCGCTCTCCAAAGGTTTTAAGCTTTGTAATCGGGGATCGATCACCCACCCTCGGCACGAATGCCTTCACAGATACTGGATGGGGTGGTTCTTTACGGGATCATCAACACTAGGTGCTACCGCCGTACTAAGAACCGGGATGTTTGTATCGCTGCTTAAATTCTCAACCCTTTGTAAAATCAGCCCAACATAAAAATGAATTAAGTCCCTTAGTTCATTTTTAAGGTTCAATTTTAAATTAAAATTTAAAAGGGCAGTTTACTTAGGTTCAAAACTGGGTGGTGACAATCCCATGCCGCCTCTACGAGCCGGCGTCCACTGATGGAATATGATTGCGAGAAATGTAAAAGCTCAAGTAGGCCAGTCAATCGGCTAAGGCGGTAAAATGTGCAAGTATGTCTGCCAATCGGCTAAGGTGTTTAAATGATAAAAAAATAAATGCTCAAGTAAACCCGTCAAACGGCTAAAGCATGTAAATGACTGAAAAATAGGGTAAGTAAAAATTAATAGAATCGTAGGAGTGAGTACGTAAAATAGACAAAGAAGGTTAGTAAAATGAATACAGAAAACAAAAATAAACAAAACAGGCCAGTACTTCAAGGAGACGCTTTACAAGCTACCTCCCCAGCAGTCGCCATCTGTGCAACCGTGAATTTTTATCAAATCCGTTGCGATGATGTGATCGTAAGGAAAATATAGTCACCAGCCGGAACTTTTTGGCATCCCGGGAAACCCAAATCAATATTCAAAGCACCAAAGTATCAAATATGACTCTGATTTATTGATACACGCCAAAGACTCTTGGGTAGGGGCTTCGGTTATCAATCGAGAAGGTGTTAGGCACCCAATTGACCTGCTCGTATGCGGTCTCTACTATGGCCGGGTCTATGTGTAGCTGGTTTATATAATATATATATAATTATATATATGAAAGAAAAAAAAAAAAAAAAATGAGCGGCACATCCCCTTAGCCAAAGGGACACCGATCCTATTGAGCCCTTCTCGCTTGCCGAAATTTGGGTAGCGTAACGGCTCAATTCTAGGATATAGGAAAAGCAAAGTAGGTAGAGGAATAGAGGGGAGATTGAGAGCTCTCGGGCCATTGTAGCACAACCGTGGACCTTCGCATAGCTGCATTCCGATGAGCTTCTGATAGCAAAAGGGTAGTGGAATGGGATTGAATCGCTAATGGTTGGTAGCTAAGAGGTGAGTGAAGAAGGCTAGGGACCAGTTCTAGCTAGATCTCAAAGATTGATGGTGGAAAATGAGTTTTTAAGGACAAAACTCAGTTCTAGAATTTTGATGGTTTAGTGCTCAAAAGGGGAAGAAGGAGCTCTCTAATGTTTTTCTCTCTTTTGAAATTTTTTCTAGCCTCTAATCCAAGGGGGAGGGCTCTCCATTTATACAGAAAAGGAGGATTAGTGAAGAGTTAAAGTCCTAATTGAGTTAGCAATTTGGTAATCCTAGATCTAAGGTTTCCTAGGATTTTTAGAGCTTAGATAGATGGGAAATTGGTTTTTAGTAGATGATAGGGTGGTACTTTTAAAAGGCTAGAAGGTTGCGAATAGGCTTAGTGGGGGTACAACAGTCCTAAAGAAACCCACTCTAAACATTGGGGTGGTCAACAAGTCAAACCTCAAAAGTGATTTTCAGAAAAATCCCAAAAATACTATAGCTAAGCCTAGCATGTGTATTAGACACGCTAGCCTTAGGAACAATATCTTTGAGAAGTCCAGAGCCCATTCTGGAGCTCAATTCTGGAGGAAGAAGGTCAATTTTTCCTAGCGTGTATATTATACACACTAGGCTAAATTCTTGAAAACACGCTAGCCAAAATTCCTGCATTTCTGCCCTATTTTTAAATTGTTATAACTTTTGATATATATAACTCAGATTGAGGCGATTCTTAGCTCGTTGGGAAGCTGAGAACCTTTACTTTCCAATGAGATAGGCATCAGATCAAGTAATGCTTTTGAAAACTTGAGGGTGCACCCTTCTCGAAGTATGTGTCGATCGGGCCTTGGGACAAATTTGGGTGTCTACAAGACTAATTTATTCTTTTGTACAATGAGGACATAGCACCTCTTAGGTTTGGAGGCAGTGTGTTGATGCTTGATTATTATTTAAACTTGTTGCATCATATACTTGAACCACTATTTTATATATACCCTCAATACCTTGTTTTAAGCCATCAAAGTTTATCTTGCCGTAGTTTTCAAAATGTAGTCATTAATGCATGAAATTTTAATTTTTCGATACCCATGCCATGATAAAATTACTGTTATTTAGGATAATTAGTCCCAATGTAAACATTTAAGGACTAGTCTGGATTTCATACCTAGAAAACTTTTACACCCTCTACCATTCTTGGGTCTGGAAATCAATAGACTAGTTCGAATATGAGATTTTAGGATTCTAAAAATCAAATAAAATCAGTAAGCTTTAGAACCCTTGTTCGTCGTTCTTGATGAGTGATAAAAATAAACTTGGAATATCCTTGAAATTCGTGCTAAACTACTCAATATGCTTTATTTGGTTTGTGGATTATGCACTGTTTATATTACTGAAGTAGAACTTATTGTATTTGAATCTAAAATAAATAGACATCAGTACCATCGAGAAAGGAAATGATCAAAGGCCATCTATTGGCTTGTTTATGCCCAAAAATTCCCCACCTTATACTCAGATACCTTTTTGCACCCCCTTTGATCTTGATTGAAAATTTTTGTCATTATACATTCCTTGTTAAGCCTCATCAACCATACCCCAATTCCTTTTATGAAAATTTAAACCTTACCCTTCAATCTCTGAGAAATTGGGAACAAGGGATGAGTGTACATGAGAAGAGAGTAAGTGCCGAGGAATGGGGTGATGCCTACAAAAAGCATTTGGCAAAATCTAAAAGAAGAAAAGGAGAGAGAAAATAAATAAATAAATAAATAATAATTTATAATCAAGGTAGGACAAAAATTCTATATGAGGTTGTAATTCAAAAGAAGTTGAAGGAATGAAAAGAAGAAAAAATTGAAAAAAAAGACGTGAAAATTTCTGAAAAATTTGAAGAAGAAAGAATATGAAAATAGAATATCGAATAGAGTTTCTTTTCTCATTTCTCAAAGACATTTGAATCACAACTTTCTTTTTTTTTATTAATCTTCCCCAGAGCCCCATTACGACCTTGTATAAAGACCTTTTTTATCTGATCTTAGGTAATAAATGCCTTGGGGAGGGTGATGATGTAGTAACTATGGTACATTGTATAACATGCATAAGATACGAACGTCATCCTTCAATGAGATTACATTTTAATTTCTATGATGCACCGTCTTTTTTATTTCATGGGGGATCTTTCAATTTGTTTTGTAATTATATCTCACATGTGAGCAAAAATTTAGACCATCCATCGAAGTTACCTTGTTGAGAGCGTAACTAAGGTGAGGATTGAGTTGAGACTTGGGATCCGATAATTCCCGATTCAGATTAATCCAGAGATAGAATGATTTAAGCATTGACATCTGCACACACAACACTCTAGGCATGGATGAAAGATTGGCCTAAGGATCGGAGCATTGAACTAATTGGAATAAATAACTATGGGACTGTTATGGTATCGGTATTTGAAAATAACAAATCTACATGCTGAAATGATCACAGGTTTTGATTTTTAAATGTATATATTATATGAAAATCAATTTTTGGAAACTCTTTTACCGATGGTTTTGAAACAACCTTTGAAGTTTGTGGGTGTCTTCACTGAAAACCCTCATGGGATACAACTCCTCTACTAGGGATCACCTAGGAGTTTAAAGGCTTGTTGCATACGCTAAATGCAATCGTGCTCCCTATGAAAGTGGCTCTTATTTTCATAGATTAGTTTGTTTATTATTAGAATATTTTACTTTTGGGTTAAAGTTTTAATGTTGCCTTTGCTCGAGGACTAGCAAAGTTGAGGTTTGGGGTTGTGATCGGACTCAAAAGTTGTATAAATTATCCTCGAATCCCAGCTTTGTTAGACCTCACTTAACTACTAATGTGTGATTTTAGTTCATGTTGAGTGCAACAGATACAAAAGTCACTTGAAAGTAAAACGTGTTAAATGAGTAAAGATAGGAAGAAACCCAAGCAAAATGGTAAGGGTCGAAGGATGCAACTGGGAAGAGTACATCAAATGGTCAAATGGAGCGGTCAAAAGTGTAAAATCGACCAATTGGAGTAGTGCAGCTGGAGGATAAAACAACAGAAGAAATTAGTTTTTAAATGGACCGGTCGAGGCATCAAAATTGACCGGTCAGAAAACCAGAAGCTTCAAAAAATCAAAGTGACACTGGTCAAGACTCAGTCAACTGGTCGAAATCAGAACAGCAAAACGTAATCAATACAAGGAAATAATCGACCGGTCAGGAAATTGAGTTGACTGGTCTAAAAAATAATGAATGCTCAAGCCCGCGGGTCGTCTCCTCGCTGGAGCAGGGAACTAAACTCAACCGGTTGGTGCATCATTCTCGACCGGTCCCAACGGTGTTTCTGAGTGAAAAACGAGGTTTCACATCTATGGATATCTTCTAAAATGCCAAGATCTTCTCCGAGAATCTCTCAAGCAAGCTAGATAACTCTAAATAGGCACGAATTCCTTTCCAGAATCATCATCTGTCGCTGATTTTTAGGATCTAGAGAATACTTGTCGTGCATAGTTGTTCTAGGGCCTTATAATCTATAAATAAGGACCCTAAGGTTTTGTTTTAGGAGACCCACATGCCAGAAATTTTCTAGAGGGCTCTAACATGAGTTTCTATAGTATTAGGTTAGATGTAGTTTTGGAATGGAGGGAGACTGGATGTAATCATCGATCAGTGCCTGCATCAACAATGATGAAGGCCTCTGATTCGATGCGTGCTTAAAGCTTCGAGCTGGAGCTCTTGTAAATTCTAGATAAGTATCTTAATAAAATTTTATTTTCTTTTTCTATTTGTGGATTCCATTGTGGTACGATTGAACGTTCGAGGTTCCGACTAGATCGAGAATGCGATGGTAACGCTACAATCTTATGTAGTTTAATCTTAGTGGCCTTGTAGGGATTGGGGTTAGATTAGATAGGATATTCACCGACAGACTAGGCCTTGTAGGGTAGTTTTTGTTGGTTCGTGCAATGGTTCTTTGACGAGTAGGTTTGTCTAACTCGTGATTAGATCTACCTATTTCATATACGAAGTGACTGAGCTTGTAGCCAGGAGTGGGGATAGCAGGGATTCACGATAGAAAGGAAGTAGGATTTATTAGTTATGAATCAGTAATCAAAGAGAGCCCCCAGTCTACTTTCTCCTCTCCTATTTCTAAAACTATGTAGATTTCTTTTATTTTTGTTTTAGAATAATTTAGGAAAACTAGTGCTTCAAATTATTGTGTAAAATAGAATTAAATAGGAGATAAACAACAAATTCCTGTGGTTCGACACCCTTGTCTTAGCCTAGTAAATTCGGACTTGTGCACTTACAAGGTCATATTTTAGGAAGATTAGGTTCCAAACTTCAGTTGTCAATTGCAACTGAGAAACCATGGATGCTTATTCAGGCACTAGACTCTCTTACTTATGAAGATTGGTGTGCATATCGGAGTTAACTTTATGATGAATCGGCTGATGTACTAGATCCTGCCTAAGAAGCCTCTGACTTCCTTCTCTGTAGATGGTGGTGGCATCTCAGTGATGGCCTTGATCTTGGTTGGATCGACCTCGATCCCTCTCCTACTGACAATAAAGCCCAGTAGCTTTCCGGACATAGCGCCAAACATTCATTTCTAGGGATTCAACCGCAATTTGTATTTTCTCAACCTCTCGAATAGCTTCTGCAGGTTTATCATGTGGTCCTCCCTTTCTGGCGATTTGGCAATCATGTCGTCGACATATACTTCGATCTCTCGGTGCATCATGTCGTGGAACAGGGCCGTCATTGCTCTTTGATAGGTCGCCCCAGCATTCTTCAGCCCGAATGGTATTACTTTGTAGCAGAAGGTTCCCCAGGGGGTAATGAACGCTGTCTTCTCGCGATCAACCTCTGCCATCTTTATCTAATTATATCCTGAGAATCCATCCATAAACGACAACATCCCGTGCTTTACAGTGTTATCGACCAAGATGTCGATGTGTGGTAGTGGGAAATCATCCTTAGGGCTCGCCTTGTTGAGATTTCGAAAGTCGATACACATTCGAACCTTTCCATCCTTCTTTGGTACGGGGACGATATTGGCTAGCCACTGCGGGTACTTGGATACCATGAGGAAACCTGTGTCATACTGTTTAATGACCTCATCCTCCACCTTCAACATCCATTTGGGTTGGAGTCGTCTCAGCTTCTGTTTCACCGGCATAACATCGGGGTAGAGTGGCAACTCATGCTCAACCAGATCGGTATCCAAACCAGGCATGTCTTCATACAACCATGCGAAGACGTCTTGGTATGACCGAAGGAAGTCTATCATACCTTTCCTCTCCTCAGGGGACAGCGACGTTCCTATTTTGGTGATTCTGGGGGCCTCTATGGTGCCCAAATTGATGCCCTCTGTCTCTTCGACGATCGGGGTAGGGCCATGCTCAAAATCGGCAAATTGTTTGAGGAGCTCATTGGGGAGCTCGTCGGTTTGGCCTTCCTCATCCAGACTCGTGACTCCTACCTCTTCTTGTATTTCTACAGGGAAGGGGTTGGCTTCACGTGGGACGGGTATCACGACATTGATTTTAACTTTATTGGAAATTTTAAAGGACAATATTTTTGGAATTGGTATTTTTATGATCTTTTGTATTTTTTCGGAGGTCAGCCCCTGGCGAGGTGGATCTCTGTATATACAAGGTAGAGTGGTCCAGAGGCTAACCTCACTTTTTACAGGTTTTTTTTTTTTGGACAGTCGGTGCCATTTTCATGGCATTTGGCGGCTCTCAAGAGTTGGGGCAAGGATGCCCAGTTACTCACCTGCGAGGCTTGGCCTTTACCTCTTTGATCAGGAGCGACATCGGTAGGCTCTTGCATTTCTTCCCTCAACATATTTACAGAGGGATCCTCCGGGACCTTATCCTCTACGGTTAGGAGGGGCCCAGAGTGGTTGGTGCTGAAGTGAGGGGTGGATCGGGGCACTTCTTCCTCAAACAAGGAAAGGGCGGCTAAGTCCATTTCAAAGTCTGGGGGGATGATGTAGGGATTGGTGGGGTGGATTGAAGTAGGCTTATGTGGGGTTACCCTCGTCTCCCCATTCAGATCAATTTTTACTACCCCAGCGCTCACAAAGGTTTCACGGATGTGGGGGCGAGCGTGAGGTTCCTCTTCCAAGATGATTCCTCTGGCCTTGGCGGCTACTGCGGCTCTCATCTTCTCCTTGGCTTCTCTGACTTCCTCTTCTGTGGGCCTGTAGTCTAACCCGAATTTAGTTTGTTGCCCCTTGGCCTTGACGGGGTCTCTTCTTCCTTGAAGGCTTGGGCCCAATCCTTTCCCTTTTTGATGGCCCCATCTGTGGAGCATGAACACAGCTGCATCCATTCCTCCTTCAGTTTTATTCGGGTCTTTTCATTTGGTTCGAGGGTAACATTCGAGAAGTCATACTCAAATCGATGGAGATCGGCGTCCTCAACTGTGTGCGGTATGTTCAGCACTTTCGGATTCTCAATGTGCAGAGCGCTCTTCCCCATGTCTTCTCTGCTCTCACCTAAGATGGTGACAATTTTTCCTTCTGAGATAAATTGGAGCTTTTAGTGTAGAGTAGATGGTATTGCTCCGAGCGTATGTATCCATGGCCGGCCCAATAGCAGATTGAAGGTAGACTTGAAGTCCATCACTTGAAAGGGGATGGTGAAGGTTTGCGGTCCAAGGATCAGGTCAAGGTCTACTTCTCCTATGATTTCCCTTCTAGTGTTGTCGAATCCCTGTGCGCTTGATATGGATGGCCGGAAGGTGTCGGGGTTCGCCCCAATCTTGATTGCCGTCCTTAGAGGGCATACATTCAGCGCCGACCCGTTGTTGATCAGGACCAACGGCACCACCAAATTCCCTACTTCCACAATTATATTCAGGGGTTTAGAATGGTCATTCCCCTCGATCGATAGGTCCGCATCAGTGAAGGAGATGGCGTTTGGGGCCAACACTTGCCCTATTATTTCCCCTACTTCATCTGGAGTTACATGGGTGGAGACATGCACGTCCTTGAGCGCTCCCATTAAGGCTTGAAAGTGGAGTGGAGACGTGATCAATAAATCCCACACGGTAATATGTGTGGGCGTTCTCTTGAGCTGTGTCTCCAGTATATGTTCCCTGGCCATTTTTTCAAAGGGATTTCCTGTGGCTTGTTCCTTCTTCTTTTCTTCTCCTCTGACTGCCCCTGATGCTTCTGGCTGGGCAGAAATCTGGCCCGATCGAGTAACAAATTCAACAGCCTCTTCTTGGTTGCATCCGGCATTCATGTCCGTCTATTCATAGCTCAAAGGTACCTAATGCAGGTCATAAGTAGGTTTTGGGATGAGAAATGGGGTGCGTGAGGATTCCGGGGAGGATTGGGCCGAATATACTGGTTTGTAGGGTCCGACCAGGTTAACTCCAATGGGGGGTGGAATGGTAGTGGGGGGAATTGACAGAATTGGATTTATGGGCATGGAGGGGGCTTGTACTGGTGTTACTTGGGCATGGTAGGACCAGTGGTGATTGGGTGATGAGGGGATTGGGTGAGGGGTTGCTTGTCCAGGTGGTGGTGGAGTTGGATTAGGGCCAAAATAGCGAAGGGATGGCGGGAGTGTGGTAATGGAGGGATGGGGAGAGGTTTGAGAGGTGGTGGGGGCGGGATGATGGGGGTAAGAAGGATTTGTATATGGGGAGGTATGATGGGATGGTGACGGGTTTGTGGATGAAGTGGGGTAAATTGGGGGCGATGGAGTTGTGCATTGAGCGGGATGACCGGGACATGCGGAGTAGTGGGTGGAATGGGGGG
This sequence comes from Chloranthus sessilifolius, assembly GCA_021018995.1. Classification (NCBI taxonomy): domain Eukaryota; kingdom Viridiplantae; phylum Streptophyta; class Magnoliopsida; order Chloranthales; family Chloranthaceae; genus Chloranthus; species Chloranthus sessilifolius. The sequence goes on from CM037586.1 coordinate 65,542,123, forward strand.
ATATAAAGGGTTTGTGGCATGGTGGGGAGGTGATGGGTTGGTAGATGAAATGGGATAGATTGAGGATGATGGAGTTGTGCATGGAGCGGGTAATTCGGGGTGATGGAGGGTGTATGGGTAAATTGGGTGGCGGGACTTGAAGGCGTGTATGGCATGGGGTAACTTGAGGATGGCGGAGCATTGTATTGGGTGGAGGGACTTGAGGGTGTGTATGGGGTAGGATAATATGGGGATGGCGGAATTGCGTAAGGAGTAGGATGATTTATGTGTGACAGAGGGGTGTATGGGATAAATTGGGCGTGGGGTGGATATGCGTATGATTGCGGCGGGGCTGTGCCCATTTGGATTTGATAGGCGGGAGCGGGGGTGGAAAAATACTGCCCTAAATCTAAGGGCTCCTCTTGGCGAGCTAGTGTGGGAAAATAATCGACAAGATACATTGGCTTGATCACCCCAACAAATAGTTCATCTTCGTTTGACCTGGGGAGCGAAAACTCCTCCTGATTGCTAATATAATCTGAAGGGTCAAACTCTTCTTCTTCTTCCTCTATCCAATGTATGTTAGGCCTGGGGCCTCCTGGGTGCGGTGGTAGAGGGGCTTGATGGATATTCTGGTTCTGCCCTTAGAGAAGTGGCGGGGGTATGGTCTTTCCCGCCTCTATCAGATCTTGGACCGCATGCTTTAACGGGAAGCACCGGTCCGTAGGGTGACCCGGTCCCTGGTGGAAATTACAATGCAGATTCGGATCATAATTCCTTGGTATTGGGTGGGGTGGGGGGCGAGGTTGGAGTAAATTGACCAGGCCTTTCTGTAGTAACACCGGCAGTAAGACACTCAAGGATTGCCCCAACGGGGTGAATACTCATTCGAAACGTGCTTTCATCTGTTTCAGGGTAAACGGGGCTCTTGGTCCGTTGCTTGGCCTTGGTACTTGCTCAAAACGGGTCGGGGGCGGTTGTGTAACCTGGAGTTGTATCGAGGGGGCGTTGGTATTGGCCTAGGGGTAAACAATGTTCTGTACCTCTGTCCCTGGTCTTCTTTCAGTTCTTGGCTCTGGCTTTTTGAACCCCAGCCCGCTAGCATTCCTTCCTAACTCCCTCTCTAATGGCGCTTCAAGAACGGTTGGCATTTCGGACCAGATCAGCAAAACTTGACTGCTGCTAATATACGAAAAAATCTGCGATGACTAGGAGGGCTCTCTTGGTTATCAATTCAATCTGCTCATCATCGGGAATTCGATGAGTTACCTGAGCGGCTAAGGCCCTCCACCTCCCTAAGTAAGCACTGAATGTTTCATCATGTCTTTGCTTTAACCGGGCCAAGTCTGACTTCCTTGGTTCTATGTCCATGTTATAGACATATTGTTCTTGAAATAAGCGTGTCAGATCTTTCCAATTTTTTATCATGGATGGTTCGAGGGATGTGAACCATCTCAGTGTTGGGCCCGTCAAACTCTTCTGGAACACTTTGATGAGGAGTCGTTCATCTCCGCCATACTGGCACATATCCCCGCAGTAGGATTTCAAGTGGGCAATGGGGTTGCCAGTGCCATTATACTTATCAAATGATGGCATCTTGAATTTCGTAAGGAGGGGGATCGCCGAGAATGTATATAAGTCCTGAAAAGTCCGTCGAGTGTAGTTCAATTCCTCCCATCTTCATCAACTACTTCTGTATTCTGTCTATCTATTCTTTCAGCTGCTCTGGTTCCTTCGAGGCTGTGGCGGGGACCGCTTCCCCTTGATTTGGTTCGACCCTAGGTGTGATGATGGTGGGCCCTGGAGGGTTAAAACTGGCAGTTCCTCCACTGTTGTGGATCTCATCATCCTCGTACTGTTGGTCGTGATATTGGTGAGGGGCGAGCTCTGCTATTTGGACTTGGGGGTGATGGGTTGGATGACTTGGTGGGGCCACATGGTTTGTAGGGGATGAGAAGGGATAAATGGGTGAACGTTTTGTGGGTAAGTGATGTGTTGAGTTGGTGGCACATTCTGGGGGTGATGGGGGTGTGATTGAGATGGCGGGATGTTGTGGTTTTGAGGAATGGAATGGATTGGATTTCCCATTGGAGGTGGGATGGAGGCGTTAGGGGTATAGGTGAATGAAGGGTATTGGTGGGGGGGTATGGGATTAGTGAATGGGCTTTGATGAGCATGGGCGGATGGGCCTTGGGTTTGAGGGATTTGGGTTTGATGGTTTTGGAAGGCTTGGACTGACGGGCTTTGGGCCTGGGGGTGGGGCTTAATATGACTTTGGGCCAATGGGCCTTGTTGAGTTTGGGTTACTGGGCCATGAGGGGGTTGAGTTTGTGTCCATGGGCCCTGGGATTGGGTTTGATAGGTTTGGGTTCAAAGGCCCTGGGGGGCTTGGACCTGGACCTGGGTCTGATGGGCTTGGGCTTGGGCCCATGGGTTTTGAGGGCTTGGGCTGGGGCCTGGGCTTGGTGGGTTTGGGCTGGGGCCCATGGGTTTGGAGGTGTTTGGGCTGGGGCCTGGGCTTGGTGGGTTTGGGCTTGAGCCCATGGTTTAGAGGTGTTTGGGCTGGGGGCTGGGCTTGATAAGCTTGGGCTTGGGCCCATGGGTTTTAAGGGTTTTGGGCCTGGGCCCATGTCTCTAGTGGTGTTTGGGCTGGGGCCCATGGATTTGTGTGGGTTTGGGTCTGGAATTGAGGTGGGGGATTTTGGGAGGTATGGATGATGGGTGGTTGGGCATGGTTAGGAAGGAATGGGGTATGGAGGTTTTGGAAATTTGGATGCGGGGCTTGAGAGGTAGGGTTGCGAGAAGTAGCCCATAGGGCATACATCGTACTCATGTCCTCCATCGAGGGCATGGACTCAGGTGTGAGATTGGGGGGTGATGGATCACTTAAGGATGGAGGTGGTTGGAAGAAATTGGGCATGACCCGAGTAAATGGGGGGGTATGTTGGGATGTGAATGGGCCATGTGGTGGGAATGGTATGTGAGGTGGGGTGGATGAGATGTAGGATGTTGGGGGCATGGGTGATGAGAGGGATGGAATGTGGGAAGTAGGCGGGGGATGGGACTCCCTGGGGGGTCTTTGGAAGTATGGGGATGCGGTAATGGTGTTTGGATGGGAGATGGGGATGTAAGGATCGGTTGGGAAATGAGGGGTTTCAGTAGGGGATGAAAAAGGGGTATTTTGGGGGAATGTAAGGGATGGGGATGAGGTGGAGGTGAACACGGGCGCCCCAAATGGGCCCGTGATATCGTACCTGGCTTGGGTGAAGGTGTCGGAGACCGGATCTTCTCCTATACGGGAATGGGAAGGGGATGACGGTGGGGATGTATCGGCTCTTGACATGATCCGCCGACGAGTGTTGTATTGATGTCGCGGATAAGGGCCGAATACCTTCCTGGCTCTTCTCCTACGGGCCGGGTTTGAGGTCGCCGTAGTGCCGGTCACTCCAAGGTATATTTTTGATTGTTTTTCTTTGTGTGTTTTTTTTTTGGGTTTTGGAAAATGATTTTTTTTTGTTTTGAAAAGTGAATTTTGTGATTTTTGACTTTTGATTTTGATTGATTTTTCCCCCCTTTTTTTTTGAAGGTGGATTTTTTTTTTTGAAGATGAGGATTTTCTTTCTCTTTTTTTTTTTCAAATTGCAATTAACACCCCTCTACTTAGATGACTGATGACCGTGCCTGTGGTCAACTCCGCTTTGCGATATATGTACCTTTAGTAGGTCCCACGGCGGATCCGACACACTTTGAAGAAGCGAAGGAACCTTTTCGTTCTATTGAAGGCGAGGGAATCCACACAAATGACCCGATCCCCCGGAGCAAATCAATAAGAAGTCGCCTTCTTTTGACTGGGCGGGGGCGTATTGGGTGTTAGAGAATGTGGGAGGCTACCGCAGACACTTATACCGCTAATCGGGGGATTAGGGTGGTGGATTGGGCCTCAGGTCGGGTTGTCGCAGCCCAAGATATATCGGGCGATATATTATGCACGCCTCGACCAAAAAGTACAGATTTGGTCAAGATATTATATATACCGCTAAAATCAGATTCGGCCATGATATATTATATATGCTCGTAAATCTGGGGCTATTTTGTCAAGGATATATTATATACGTCGGGCAAAAGGTTCTGTTTGACAGTGGACAGCAAGCCCGAATGTGGGTCTTTTAACTGGTTTCTTGGGAGAAATGCTCCCGAGGACTGTTGTGTTTGTTATCGGGTCCCTTCTTTCCGTTTCCTAGGGATACACGGCTGAATTTTGGGTTTTCTACGCTCTCACCAATGCGGGTTTTACGGCTTGATCGGAATTGGCAACCCAACCGATATACCTCCCAAGAAGCGCCTTCTCGTGTAATCGAAGGTGGTTCTTTTCAGGATCATCACCACTAGGGCTGCCGCCTTACTGGGAACCGGGTAAATTGTATTTGTGCCTAACCCCCCCGGAAACTGTCCAAAAACGTAAAAATAAATTCAATTATGTCCCCATACTGTTGGTTCACTTTTAATTACAAATTTTTATAGGGGAGTGAAATTAAGTCTAAAATCGGGTCGGGGATGACAAACCCATGCCGCCTCAACGGGCCGGCGTTCAAAGGTGAAATATGATGACCGAAATAAAGTGCGCAAGTAGGCCCGCCAAACGGCTAAGGCTTGTAAATGACCGAAATTTAAATGACGTGAAAATAAATGCGAGCGGGCCCACCAAACGGCTAAGGCGGCTTAAATGACTAGAATCGTAAAAGCTAAATTTAAAGCGCAAGTAGGCCCGCCAAACGGCTAAGGCACTTAAAGGACTGAATCGTAGGGGTGAGTACGTTAGTAAAAACAACAAAAAATAGCGAAAAACAGCAGCAAATTAGAATAAAAAACAGCCATGGTTAGTAAAACAACAAAATAAAAGGAAAGGCCAACAAGAGGGGAAGTGCTAGGGTGAAGTCCCCAGCAGAGTCGCCATCTGTGCGACCGTGGATCCTCTCGAACCCGTCGCGGCGATGCGCTCGCCTAGGATAAAATGTAGAGTCGCCACCCGGAGCTTTTGGTGACCCGAGAAACCTTCAAATCGATATTTTGAGTACCGAAGTGCTAAATATGACTCTGATTTACCGGTCTTTGCCAAAGGCTCTAGGGTTGGGGCTTCAGTTATCGATCGGGAAGGGTTTGGGCACCCGATCAACCCGCATGTAGCGGTCTCTATCTATGGCCAAAAATAAAAATAAAAAGGGCGGAGCTTCCCCTTGCCCGAAGGCAATACGGTCCTATCAAGCTTTGAGCCAAACCGAAATTTCGGCGGTGTAACGGCTTGAATCCTTGGACGGAGGAGATACCAAGAAGGTAGAGGAAGAGAGGGGTGAGCCGGAGGTCACGGGCCCTTGTTGCACCGTGGAAGATCTTCGCTTGCAAGCCCTTAAATGGTGTGAAAATGGGTTCTAATGCTAGGATTCAATAAAGTAAGGGGTGTTGAGTGAAGCTAGAGGCTAGACTTTAGCAAAAGGGAGTGATCTAATGGTGGAAATGGGTTGAAATAGGTGAAGTATGCATGCTGGAATTCTGGAAAATATTGGCATTTTCTCTCACTAGGGTTCTCTCTTAAGTAATTCTCTAATCCTTCAACAAAAATTCAACCCTTAAGGAAGAGGGGGGCCTCTCTATTTATAGAGAAGGGAAGGGTTAGGAGCTTACTTAAGAGCTAATTGGTTTAGCAATTAAGTAATCCCCCATCTAAGGTTTTTTGGGTTTTCAAGGTCCTAGGGTTTTGGGAAACTGGTTTCAATGGCGGATGATGGGGTGAGACCATGGGTGACTTAAGGATTGCCAATAAGCTCAAAGGGGGTGCAACCAATCTCAAGACACCCACCTCAGCCCAGGGGATGGTCAAAGGGTCAAACTAGATGGAGGAAATTCAAGCTACTGATGACAGTTACTGTAGCTAAGCTGGGCGTATATATTATATACGCCCAGTTTAGAAACAGTAATTTTCACCAAAATCAGGGGAGTTTTGAGAAGATGAAACCCGTGGTGGGTCCCACCTATACTGGGCGTATATATTATATACGCCCGGCCAAATTTTCCCCAAAATAGGCACGTGTATATAATATATACGCCTGAGTAATCTGGGGTAAAAATGGCTGGGCGTATGTAATATCTACGCCTGAGTAAAATTCATGATTTTATGTGAAACTTAAAGCGGCCATAACTTTTGAACCGTAGCTCCAAATTGGGTGATCTTTGGCTTGTTGGAAAGATGGAGAAGTCCGCTTTCCAATGGTATATGGCTCACCCATAGTACTAGTCTGTGTGAAATTCTGTACCTCTCCTCCCATCAACCGCCAGAAGGGTTTAAGTTAGGTCTGGGAAGGGATTCTAGGGTGTAGGGGTGACTTCTAAGGATTGGGGGAATGGCTCTAAAGGTCTTAGGGTGATTCCTACTGGTCTAGGTAGGCTCCTAAGGGTTTAGGGGGGTGCCATCGGAAGCACAGGGGTACATCTCTCCCGAAGTACAGATTGATCGAGCCTTGGGCCGAATTTGGGTGTCTACAGTTATGTTTTGCTTTATTTCCTTTCTGATTCATATCTTCTTTATTTGTTTTAGTTGTTTGTGTGTGCTTTCTTAATGCTTTCACTTCCTTTATTTTCTGCTACTTTTATGTATGATCCCTGCAACACATGCCCTTTATCTTTAAATCAGTGAGGACACTACTCCTCATAGGTTTGGGGGTGCGGCAAGGATTGCCAATGATATAGTTAACCTAAGTGCAACAATCTTAACTAAGTGAGGAATAAATAGAATGAACTTCACCTAAGAAATGTTGAAAGTGAGAAAATTTAAACACTGTGTAGACCTCTTCAATACTAAAATCATTTGAAAATCAATACTTCTATGAGGTGAACATCAGGAAATTTTTTATAAATAGTAGTTAGTGAACCAGTAAGGAGAGAAACAAGTGAAAGCATACCCCTTTGAGTTCAATGAAGACCATACCCAATGAGCTTTGAGCCTACAAAATTTTTTTTAGAAGTGTTTGTGGCAAATTTTTCTGTTCTAAGGAATGACTGAGTCAAACCCTTTTCACTAGAAGTTAGACACCCCAAGTTGAAGTTGTTGACAGTAATCATGACACTAAGGAAAGGATCAAAGCCTTCATTTGGACAGTTTGAGCCTAAAAGATCAAATCTGTGAAACTATCCTTGTGCATACACTTTTTGAGCCTTAAAGCCCAATTCTTCAACAAATACCAAAGTGCTTGAACCTGAACCTCTTAACCTGATTCAGCCCTACCCTCACTCTGAGAATTTAGAAGGTAAAGGAGAGGATGTTGAAGATAGGTGAGTAAAGTTTAACATTTTGTGAAAGGAGAAGAAGAGAGGAGGAGATCTGTAAAGAACAGTATAGCAGTTGTAGATGTGTGGCAACCATCATGAAAATAAAAATAAATAAATATATATATATATATATAAATACAAGAACAAAAAGGGAAGAGAAAAGAAAGAGAAGTCAAAAGAAGAATTTCATTGGAAATGTTGAAAAGAAGAGAAGAAGTTGGCCACTTTAGCTCTGAAATTTCAAAAGAAGATGGAGTTGTGCTGAAATGAAGAAGGTGAAGTCATGAATCATCTCCTACCTGTGCTGATTTCTCAATTTTGAATCGTAATTTTGAATCCCTCTTCACCCCTTTTATTCTTTACAACCCACACCAATAAGCCATATTACAACCCATGAAAAGCCCTTATTGATTCAAAGTCAAATGAACTGTTATGTGAAGATGAGGGAATGTCTAATCTATGGTGAGCGCACTTTATGATGTTAGAAATTAGAAGCACTACCTATACTCATGCTTACAAACCCATTTGGGGTATGTAACTACTCTTGAGCTTATGTGAAATGATACACCCATAAATTCATTTGTGAGAGATAGCCCTGGTAAGCATTGGGTCTGAGATTGAAACCATTGGGGCATTACTTGAACTTGAATTTTGATGTACTGGTAAGCTTAGTACTATTTTACACATATTATTTTCTTGATATCAACTGATTGGATGTACTGAGCATGCATGCATGACTGAGGTATTAAATTATTTCCATACACTACTTTGGAACTCCTTTAATTTTGACAGAGCAAGGGTGGAATGAACTGTATTTATTCCAAACTGATTAACCACTGTGTTGCACTTTTATTAACTATTTCATTGAGAAGTTTGTGGGTACCTTCACTGAAAACCCTCAGGAGAATTCACTCCCCCACTAGGGATCACCTAGGGGTTTAAAAGGCTTGACGCATAAGCTAAATGCATCCGTGCTCCCTATGAAGTGGCATTTATATTCTTAGAGTAGCTGTTTAAATTTTACTTTGCTCAGGGACTAGCAAAGATTAGGTTTGGGGGTGTGTTATTCACTGAAAAGTACTACTTTTTACCTCTTAACCTAGCCCTTGCTAGACCTTGAAGCTGACTAATAACTGTTGCTTAAGTGTGTTTTGTAGTTAGTAATAAATTGTATAGCTTAACACAAAATCCATACCTTTGGTGCCAAGAAGAGAGAATTTAAGCAATAGATGACAGCTGAACCAGAAAGTGATGGAACACCATAGTGGTACATTCTATGGAGACTATTTTGCATGTCATAATGGACTAAAAAAGTACAACAGATGAAAGAGCCATAGAGAAGAGTGGAGGAAGCTATAACAGAAGCATGTGCATAGCAGCAGAGGAGCCAATGACCTATCTAGCACAGTTGAGTTATTGCCTCGCGCAGCTAAGACATGTAGCATATTAGAGCTCGTGAAGAAGTCGCGCAGCTTAATGAAGGGGTTATCATAAAGCAGGCTCTCGCGCAGTAGTCGCGCACTTAAGCTATAATCAACATGTGAGGAAACTCGTGGAGCTCTCACGTATTAAGCTTTCAGAAATACAGCTCGCGAAGTTCTCACGATGATCAAGCCTTAAAGCAGTCGCGTGCACTACCTCACGAGATCAATTTATGCGAATAGCAGCAACAACCTCACGAAGTTCTCGCATAGCTCTAGAGGAGAGAGACACCCAGAAGTTCTCTCACGCAACTCTCACGGACCTAAAAGTTAACCCTGTATCGAGCAAGATGTAAAGCCCATCTGTGCGAGTACCTCGCGACAAGAGGTTCTGAAGCTCCACTGCACAAGCAAGCCAAGCACTGGAAGTTCTTCTGCACAAGTGCATTCAAAGTTAAAGCAGCTGCGCGATAGGCTTAAATCCTTCTGTGCGAGAAAGCAACATTCAAAGCCAAACTCTACCTTGTGAGTACTCTGCAAGCTACGCGAAGTAACTAAAGAGCACAAAGCAACTACACGATAGAAGTAATGTTCAGAAGCCAGCCTCGCGAAGCTCGGGCTCTCTACTTCTCAATCTTAACTCAAGGACCTTTTGGGGATTTCCCCAAGTCTAGGGCACACATCCCAAGGCACTGATCTTGAGGCACATATCCTAAGAAATCTAAGGATTATAACAGTGCCACATCTGTTAGAAAAATTAAGGTTTATTCTTCTCTTAGCCATGGTAGTAGGACTGAGTATATAAGCTGTGGTTGTAACTTAGAATTGAACAATCACTCTCTCCTTCAACCTCTGTCGGCTAAGAGCTCAAGCAGATTAAGGTTAGGGTTAGGGTTTGATCACTTCTTTTTCCATTTTTTCTTCTCTCTTAGCCTAGCACTTGCTGGCTAAATCTTTGGTAAGTAATTAGGTGTACTTTCATTTTAATTTTATAATAGGTCATTTAAACATTAGGATTTTTGTGAAGAGCTGTTGTGCACAATGTTGCTGCCTTGAGAAATTTCATTGTTGGCCATTTAGATCAATGGAATTTATGCTTTAAATGCTTACTTAATCTGTTATTTTCCTATTTGTTCGTAGTCTTGTTCAGGCGATAGCATGCATTCAGGATTTTAGCTTATTGAAAGGCCCATGGAAGCTTAAGCTTGTAGCCCTAGGATCATGGTGGCAGCAGCAATGTACATGTTCTATCTAATCATTTGTGGGTAAGGGAAACTCTGTGAATAGCCTGTGACCATTTGAATGGACAGACTATAGCCCTAGGGCAAGTCTTCGTCACAGATCTGAGATGGATTCTTTTTCTCTGCACTTGAGCTTGTAGCCTAGTGAGAGATTGTGCAAGAACAGGCTCCCCTCTGTCTTACTTGACCACTATCAGATGTTAGATCTGGCTTCTCTGTAGTTATTACAAACTTGTGGCTGAGTCATTGTAGACCTTTTATAGCAATGATCAGTTGTATTTAAGTCCCTATTCAACCTGTTGATTTTCCTATGTATCCATGCATTGTGTTGATGACCTTTGCCACACACAGGATTTTATGGGTTAGAACTCCTATGAATGCTTGCCAGATCTATAGCGAATCTGGGGTGCTTATAGTCTGGCAAACATAGTATCTACAATGGTATTCTTAGCCTGATTTGATTCATTGGTTGGGAATCATTCCACTCCTTTGGATTAGGTTAGCTTTTCTTATTTAATCAATCAGATTGACAGACTCTATTGGATAGTTTGTGGCCATTTAAGTGGACAGATTATAACCTTAAGAGCAGTCTAAATGGCATGGGTTAAGTTGGATTCTTCTCCCTTACTGAGGTTTTTGATAGCACTTCAATAAGGATTTGCTGCAAAGATAGCCCTAAATCTAAGTTACATAATTGAATGAACCTAAGCTTAAATTGCTTACTTCCCATCCTTTTTTCTTTATTTTAACACACCATCACCACCTTCTTCATAATCCTTTCTTAGGATAGGACTGCACTTTATTTCTTTTCTTTTAATAGGTAATTTAGTGTACTTGTGACACCCAACTCCCTTTCTTTAGGATTGTCAGATCTGTAACCAGATCTAGAGGCCTACTATTATGGCCCACTTTGGGTTCTAGATCAATTTCTCTGTGGGACAAACTTTTACTTATCAAAACTTACTACAATTAGCCATGTATCCTGCAGGCTGTGTGTACTTTAGGTTGTTAATTTCATAGCCATTTCATTCCATCTTTGTATTCTGATTTTACCATCTCATCACTTAAATAAACATCAGCATTTAGCAAACACCTAGAGTGAAACCAACAGGGGTATCCTCACAATTTTCTCTCTTTTCAAGTTCACTAAGCATCAATATTTTTTTTTTGAAAATTCTTGACATTTGTTTCATGACAATGTTAGAGCCCAACTGGGAAAATTCTTGACATTTATTTCATCACAATTTTCTCTCTTTTTAAGGACACTTTTTGGCTACTGAGTTTTGAAATGATGGCCTCTTTTTAATGTATCCTTAAGCAGTCACGCATCCATTTTTGTCAATACTTACCTTGCCGCGGAGACCTAGGAGTAGAATCGTCAAATGTATCTAGCGTTGATGGGCTCTGGAAAGTGATCTCCGTCCATGGTAGCAAGGCAGATGGTGCATCCCAGAAGCACCTCTCGGATGACGTAAGGTCCTTCCCAGTTGGGCTTGAATTTCCCTCTCGGATCGGCATGGAGGGACGGGAAGATTTTCTTGAGTATGGTGTCTCCTACCTTTAGATTTTGACCGCAAACACATTTTTTGTAAGCGCGTGAGATTCACCCCTGATACACTCGGGTATGACACAAGGCAAGGAGCCTTTTCACATCTAACAGGTTCAACTGCTCAAAGCGGGATCTCTCTCTTTCAGCTTCGGGTAAGCCAAATTCCATGAGAATGTGGAGCAATGGTACTTCAACTTCTACTGGCAGGACGGCCTCAGTTCCATATACAAGGGAGACCAATGTTGCCCCTATAGTGCTGCGGATCGATATTTTGTAGACCCATAAAGCGAATCGTAACATTTTGCTCCAATCTTGGTAGGTGACAACCAACTTCTCAAGGATGCGAACGACCGTTTTGTTAGCAGCTTCCACAGCCCCATTGGTTTGTGGCCGATACGGTGACGAGCGATGATGTTTGATCTTGTACTGCTCATAGAAGGCCTTGATGCGCTTGTTTGCGAAGTTCATGCCATTGTCCGTGATGATATCCTTCGGTATGCCAAATCGGTAAACGATATTACTTTTGATAAATTTCTCAACTTGTCGGGCCATGACGTTCATGTAGGATGTTGCCTCTATCCATTTGGTGAAGTATTAAATGGCAATTAGGATTAATTGATGTCCGTTTGATGCTTTCGAATTGACTTTTCCGACGTCATAGAGACCCCAAGTGGCGAATGGCCATGGAGTGGTCATGCTGTGAAGATCAATGGTTGGGGCGTGGATCTGATTGTAGTGTTCTTGGCATTTGTAGCACTTCCAAATGTGCTTGCAACAATCAGATTCCATAGTGGTCCAAAAGTATCCTTGGCGCAAAATCTTTTTGGCGAGCATGTGGCGATTAACGTGGGCCACACATACTCCCTCGTGAATCTCCTTCATGATGTTTGTTGCTTCGCCTTTAGTTAGGCATCAAAGTAGGATGTTGTTATACGACTGCTTGTAGAGACACTCGCCGTAGATGATATAGTTTGCTGCTAAACATTGAATGGTCCGACTGTCCTCTCTGGCCATCTCCTCACGGAATGCCCGAGTCTCGAGGAAATTCTTGATATCTAAGAACCATGGTGGCTCATCATCCAACCTTGGGGGTTCCTCAATCTAGAGGCAGAAGGCTAGCTCGTTCCTCTATTCAATCATGATTAGCTTCATCTCAACACCGTAGGGGATTTCTACCATCGATGCTAAAGTCGCTAACGCGTCGGCAAAGCGATTGCTTATCCATGGGATATAGGAGAAAGTAACATCCTTGAAGCATTCTATTAAATCTTCAAGGTGTTCATGGTATGGGATCAACTTCTCATCCTTCATCTTCCAATCTCCATTTGTCTGGCATATGATGAATTACGAATCACCAAATACCCTGAGGTGGGTTACTTTTAGGTCCAGTGTTGCTTGCAATACAGCAACACAGGCCTCATATTCAGCCACATTGTTAGTGCAGGGGAAGTTGAATTTGATGGAAACTAGTACGTGAGATCCTTTTGGCGAGATCAGAATAACACCGACTCCTTGACCTTCGACATTTGCCTCTCCGTCAAAGTGCATCACCCAAGACTCCTATGTCTCTACTGTATCATCCTCTGTCATGATCAAGATGTCCTCATCTGAGAATTCGGTCCTTAGAGGCTCATAATCGAGTAAGGGATTATCGGTAAGATGATCAGCAAGTGCTTACCCCTTGATTGATTTCTGTGTGAGATATATGATGTCAAACTCTAATAGAAGAAGCTACCAGGGCACAGTCTGCCCGGTGAGGACCGGCATTTCGAACAGGAAGTTTAATGGATCCATGCGTGCTAGGAGTAGAACGGCCTGGGATAACAAGTAGTGGCAAAGCCTCTGTGTGGCCCATACGAGAGCCAAGCATGCTTTCTTAAGATGAGAATACCACATCTAGTAGTCGGTGAACTTCTTACTGAGGTAGCATATGGTCTACTCTCTTCTTCCTGTCTTGTCATGATGCCCTAGGACACATCCCATCAAACTTCTGTCATGGAGAGATACATTAAGAGTGGTCTCCCTGGTTCGAGTGGTACTAATACTGGAGGGTTGAGAAGGTAGCCCTTGATTTTATTGAACACTGCCTAACAATCATCGTTCCATTTAACGGGAGAATCTTTCCTTAGTAACTTGAAAATTAGCGTGCAGATAGGAGTGAGCTATGTAATAAATCGACTAATATATTGTATCCTGCCTAAGAAGCCTCTGATCTCTCTTTTAGTAGATGGTGGTGGCATTTTCGAGATGGCCTTTACTTTGACGGGGTCAACCTCGATACCTCTCCTACTGACGATGAATTCAAGCAATTTTCCTGACATGGCACCGAATGCGCATTTTTGAGGATTCAAACATAACCTATATTTTCTCAGCCCCTCAAATAGCTTTTGGAGGTTTATCAGATGGTCACTTCGCTCTGGTGACTTGGCGATCATGTCATTGATATACACCTCAATTTCTCGGTGCATCATGTCATGAAATAGTACCCTCATAGCTCTCTGGTATGTTGCCTCGATATTCTTTAACCCAAATGGCATGACTTTATAGCAAAAAGTGCTCCAAGGAGTGATAAACGTTGTCTTCTCTCGATCTGCCTCCGCCATCCTGATCTAATTGTATCCGAAGAATCCGCCCATGAAGGACAGCATCCCATGCTTAGCAATATTATCGACCAAGATGTCGATGTGTGGCAATGGGAAGTTGTCTTTTGGGCTCGCCCTGTTTATGTTTCTAAAATTAATGCAGATGCTGACTTTTCCATCCTTCTTCAATAATGGGACAATATTGGTTAACCACTGTGGGTACTTGGAGACCATGGGAAATCCTGCATCATATTTCTTAATGACCTCGTCTTTCACTTTCAGCATCCACTCGAGTCAGAGTCGCCTTAATTTCTACTTGGCTAGCCTGATATTAGGGTAGAGTGGAAACTCATGCTTGACCAAATCGGTGTCCAAACCAGGCATGTCCTCATTTGACTATGCAAAGACGTCTTGATATGACCGAAGGAAATCAATCATGCTTTTTCTTTCCTCGAGTGATAGCGATGTTCTGATCTTAGTGATTCTAGGAACCTCCTCAGTCCCCAGATTAACATCCTCTATTTCCTCAACAATGGGGGTAGGGCCATGCTCAAAGTCGGCAAACCGCTCAAGGAGTTCATTTGGGAGCTCCTCAGTAGGGACTTCCTCGTCCAGACTTGTGACTCCTACCTTTTCTTTTATTTTTATAGGAAAGGGGTCAATTTCATGTGGGACGGGTTTTTCCATCAAGGCATCATTTTCTTTAATTTTATTCAAAATTTTAAAAGACAATATTGATAGATTTTATATTTTTTCTATATTTTTAGGATTTTCGTTTTCTTCGAAAATGGGCTCTTAGCAAAGCGAGTCCCTATATATACACGGTATTGCCTGCCAAGGGCTTTTCTCACTTTTTATAGGTTATGTTTTTTTAAAAATGGGTGCCATATTTCAGGACACTCATCGCTTCTAGAGTTTGGGGCACAGACACCCAATTCCGTACCTATGGTGCCGCTCCTTTACCTATTTGGATGGAGGGGGGTGGCTGATATGATACTTCGGAGTCAGCCTCCATCATGCTAATCATGGACTCATATGAGATTCTATCCTCAAATGTCAGCAAAGTGCTGTGATGATTTAGCACAGGGGGAGATTGCACACGTATGGGAGACTCTTCCTCAAAAAGGGACAGAGCGGCCAGGTCTATCTCCAGGTTGGGAGGGATGATCTAAGGATTGGAAAGGTGGATAGGGGGTGCTGGTTTGTGTGGGGTTAACTGCATTGCCCCATTTCGATCTATTTTTATGATCCCTGCGCTCACAAAGGTGTTCCAAATGTGAGGTCTGGGACGGGGCTTCTCTTCTAAGTTGATTCCTCGAGCTCTAGCAGTTGTTGTGGCTTGGGCTTTCTCTTTGGCCTCTCGAACCTCTTCTTTTATGGGTTTGTAACCTAACCCAAATCGGACCTGTTGTCCACCTTTTGCCTTGATTGGCTCTCTCCTGCCTTATAGCCGGGGACCCAATCCCCTTCCTTTCTGATAACCCCACTTTTGAAGCATGGCCACAGCCGCTACCATCCCGCCCTTGGTTTTTAGGGTGATGCTCTCTTGGGGTTCCAGGACTACCATCAATATCTCATATTCAAAACTGTGGAGGTCCGTATCTTCGATCGTGTGCAACACGTCCAGCACTTTAGGGTTTTCAATGTTGTGGGTAGCTTTCTCCTTTTCCTCATGTCTCTCACCTATGATGGTGATGACCTTCTGTCCAGACACGAATTTGAGCTTCTGGTGCAGGGTCGAAGGTATCGCCCCGACCTCATATAACCAGGGGCGTCCTAATAATAGATTAAAAGAAGATTTGATATCCATTACTTGAAAAGGTATGAAAATGGTCATTAGCCCGATCACTAGCTCAAGATCAACTTCCCCAATTCTTTCCCTTCTTGTATTATCAAACCCTCTAACACTGGTTTTTGTCGGCCTCAGCATACAAGGGTCCACACCTATTTTGGTGGCGGTTGTCGAGGGGCATACATTCAAGGCAAATCCGTTATCAATCAACACTAGTGGGATTACATGTTTCTGGCCTCTATGGTGATGTTGAGGGATTTAGAATGATTATTTCCCTCTTCTGGTAAATTTATATCTGGAAAAGAGTTGGCATTGGGAGCCATCACCTATCCGATTATCTATCAAACCTCATATGGGCTTACTTGGAGTGAGACGTGTGTATTTTTTAACGCCCCCATTAGAGTTTGGAAATAGAGTGGGGACATCATTAATAGATCTCAAACCGTGATATGGGTCGGCATCCTCCTGAGCTGGGTTTCGAGTATGTTCTCACGGCTCATCTTTTCAAACGGGTTTGCTGCAGTGGAATCTTTCTTTCCCTCTGGCTAGGCTAGTGCTGGCGTTGGTGCGTCTGGCTGTTTAGAGATCTAAGGGTTCTATTTGTGGAGTGTGGTTGGGAAAGTAATACACAGATGTAATCCGATAGGTCAAAGTCTTCATCATCCTTTGCCACCATGCCGATAGTGGGTCTCAAACATGCCCCTCCTGGTGGGTGCAGGGGTAGCGGTACCTGGTGAACGTTGGCATGTTGGTTGGCTTGGGGAAGTGCATGGGGAGTGATTTTCTCAGCCTCAATCAAATCTTAAATTGCGTGCTTTAATGGGAAACAACGATCAATAGAGTGACTCGGTCCCTGGTGGAAGTTACAGTGGGTGTTAGGGTCATAGTTCCTTGGGATGGGATTTGGCAGAGGCCGTGGTTGGAATGTTGTGACCAACCCTTTTTCTATTAGTAAGGGCAATAAAACATTCAGTGATTGCCCCAAAGGTGTGAGCACTCAATCAAAGCGGCCTTTCTCTGTTTTGGGGTCATCTGTGCCCCCTGTCCATTCCCGGTTCTCTGTATCGGCTCGCTTCTGACTGGGACTGGCTGTGCGGCTTTGAATTGGAATGAGATTATACTGGTGTTGGGTCTGGTATGCATGACGTTCTGCACCTCTGCCCTAATTCTTTTATCATTTCTTTGCTCAGAGAATCTCCTAACAATGTCGGCCCCACTGAATACATTCTTGCTTAATCGCCCTTCTCTGATAGCATCCTCGCAATAATTAGCGTTCCATACCAAATCAACAAAGTTGGACTGCTATTAGTAAATGAGGAAGTTTGAGATGACTGGTAAGGTATTTTTCTAGATCATCTCAATCAGCTCATCGTCAGGTATTCTATTTCTCACCTGAGCAGCTAGTGCTCTCTGACGCCCAAGGTAATCGATAAAGGTTTTGTTAGAGTTTTGCTTTAAATGGGCCAGATCTGACTTACGAGGTTCAATGTCTATGTTGTAGACATGCTGCTCTTAGAACAAATGCGTCAGATCTTTCCATGCTTTTATCATTGACAATTCTAGGGATGCGAATCACCTCAAGGCTAAGCCCGTGAGACTCTTCTAAAAGACTTTTATAAGCATGCGCTCATCCGCCCAATATTGAAAAATGTCCCCACAGTAGGACTTGAGGTGTGCGATGGGGTTGCCCATACAGTTATATTTATCAAAGATTGACATTTTGAATTTTGGGGGCAAGGGAACTACAAATAAGCACAAGTCCGAGAAATTCATGGCATGGATTTTGGCTCCATCCATCTTTAACAGTTGATTCTGGATTTTGTCCAATTATTCTTTCAGCTGCTCAGACTCTTTAGACAGCGGGGCTGGTTATTCAACGGTCAACCTTGATTTACCTTGTGCTACCGAGGGGTTGGTGATTATGGGTCGAGGATTGATATTGGGAAATGCCCCAGCATAAGCCCTACTATTCCTGATCTCATCTTCCTCATATTGTAGGTCTATATATGGTAGAGTGAGGGTGAGATTTTCTTGTTGGTGCTGGCTCGGTTGGATAGGTGTCGAGTGGACCATTGAAGGTGAGGGAAATTTTGGGGAGTGATAGGATGAGTGGAATTTAGATTTTGGGTGAAGCCCTGATGGGGCCATTGTGTTTAAGGGAATGCTTGGAGATGGCCTTGAGGTATATGAGGATGGGGGAAGTGGCGAAGGGAGGGTATGTGTCGGGTTCCTGCCTGGGGCGGGGTGTGAGGTTTGTGTGTGAGAGAGATATTGTGGACAGTATGGGAACCCAGGGTTTGGGCCTTGCTAGGCTTGGGTATTTGATAAGGGATTTAGAGGGGTTTGGGTAATAAGGTCTTGGGAAATTTAGCCCATTGGGCTTTGTTGGTTTTCGGTTATTAGGCCCTGGTGGGTCTGGCCCATTAGGCTTTGATGGGTCCGGCCTATTAGGTCTTGGTGGGTCTGGCCCATTTGAGCCTTGGTGGGTTTGGCCCGTTGGGCCTTGATGGGTGTGGATGATGGGGATTTGGGCCATTGGGCCATGGTGGGTTTGAGGTAATGAAGCATGGAGGCTTGGGAATGTGTATGATGGGTTGGAAGATGTGTGGTGAGAATGAGGGGGGATGTTTTAGGAGGCTTTCCAACTAGTGTAAGTCCGGACCATTTCATCCATCATGGCCATTGGAGACGGATTGAATGGAGGTGGTTCATTTTAGGGTATTTGGGGTGTGGATGATGTAGATGTGTGGAAAAAATTGGGTATGGCCCTGGTAAGATTGGGCATGACCTAGGTAAATGGGGGGATATGGGGTGGTTCGGAGAAACTAGGTGTGGCATGGGTAAATGTGGGTGGATTGGACATATGTTGGGAGGATGAAAACTGGGGTATATTGGTGAAGGTGGAAAATTAGGCCGGGTTTTGGGTGGATGTGGATGGAATGTGAGATGGATCTGGGATGGACATGGCAGGGGGAATAGACCTTGTTTGTGAAAATGAAAGGGAGTAGGGTGTCGGATTTTTGGGGTTTTGAGTGGTGCTGGACAGGATAATGGGCGCACCGAAAGATCCGGTGACGGAGAATGGGGATTGGGTGAGGGGGATGGATGTGAAAACGTCTTCTGTATAGGAATGAGTTGGGGAATGTGGCGGGGATGCATCGGGATTGGCGTATGCCGGATCCACTGCCCACGACATGGCTTGGTTATGGGTGAGGTATGGGATGATGAAGGATAAGGCGGTGCCCTTGTGCTGGCACCATAATTTTTTGATTTTTTAGTTTATTTAATTTTTTAAAAATTTTGTATTTGAATTTTTATGATGAAGGATTATGGGGCCTTTGAATTTCTATTTCGGGTGCTGTTTGTACCATAAATAAATCCCATGGTGAGACCCCGACGCGCTTCGGAATAATCAAAGGGGAAGCCTTTGATCTATTGAAGGCACAGGAATCAACGCAACCAACCCGATCCCCCGAAACAGGTCAATAAGAAGTTGCCCTCTTTTGACCGACGGGGGCGTATTGGGTGTCGGATAGTGTAGGACCTAATCAAAGGTACTAAACCACTAAGCAGGGAACTCGGGGATGTGAAAAGGCCTCAGATTTTGGGCTGCTCTGCTTAGTTGGGGTCAACCAATACTTGGCACGTCTATTACATGCACCAGACCAACTTTGGTCTAATTTATGCTTGGTGCATCTATTACATGCGTCAAAGAAAATCTGGGGTTTCCAGACTTGGCATGTGTATTAGTAGCGCCAGAGAAAATCTGTGGTTTCCAAACTTGGCACGTGTATTAGTTATGCCAGGAAAACAGTGGGGTCAGATACCTCTAACAATAGATCAGCAAGCTCGAATTCAGTAATTTTTTCTTGGTTTTCTGGAAGCGATGCTTCCGGGGACTGATTTCTTAGTTGCACCGGGTCTCTCCTCACCGAACCTAGGGATACAAAGTCGCTTCGAGACTACTAACACTCTCCCCAAGGGTTTTAAGCTTTGTAACAGGATAGGTTACCCACCCGATATACCTCAAGTGCAAGCACCTTCTCAGATACTAGGTGGGATGGTTCTTTTTTGGATCATCACCACTAGGGGTTGCTGCCGTACTAAGAACCGAGACGTTTGTAGAATTGCCTAGATTTCTCAACCCTTAAAAAATCTACCCCCGTAAAAGTTCAATGAAAGTCTCCTCTTGGTTCAATTTTAATTTCAGATTTCAGAGAAATTTTTGTTTAAGTCCAAAAACGGGTGGTATGGTCCCGTGCTGCCTCTACGGGCCAGCGTCCACTGATGAAATATGTTTGTGGAAATATAAAAGCTCGCATAAGCTCACCAAACGGCTAAGGCATGTAAAAGCGCAAGTAAGCCCGCCAATAGGCTAAGGCATGTAAATGACGAAAAAATAAAGGAATCGTAAGGACGGTGCTCAAGTAGGCCCGCCAATCGGCTTAGGCACATGTTAATCAGTGAAAAATACCATTTTTCACCTCCTGACCTGACTTTTGATGGACCTTTGAGTTAACTAATAATGTGTTTTGAGTGTGTTTTGTAGTTAGCAATAAATTACAGTCATAGTACAGAAATCCATCCAAAAGTGCCAAAAAGAGACCTGTTGGAGAGTTGCATCAATGAGAAAATATAGAATAGCTTCAACAATTGCTCATGCAACCTAAAAAGTCAGCCATCAAGCAAATTCAAGGAGCCTCAGAATTCTATGGCAATGGCATGTGTACAGCTGTGTACACATGGGAGCAAAAGCAACTGCATCTGATGATGAATGAACCTCTCAAAAGGGCACTGAGTACTGGACAGCTGAATTCCAGCTCCCCAAGTTGTTACAAGCTATGGAAGCAAAGAAAACAACCTATCAAGAGCTCTGGGTGCTGAAGAGCAAGCTGTCGAGAGGTTCTGATGTGAAGAAATCAAGATGTCGATAGGATCTCTGAACCCATCGAGTGGTTTGAATTGAAGAAAACATCCTATCAAGTAGTGAAACTGATACTGTCAACAGGATACCTGAAGCCAATCAAGATGTCGAGAGGTTCTTTAAACCTATCGAGCAGATGAAAAGGGGGCAACCTACCTATCAGGATAGAGCAAGTTGAACCTATCGAACAGTTAAAGCCAACCTATCGAAGGGTCACCTGAAGCTGCACTGGATATCGAGAGGTTGGCTGAAGCTTGTAAAGCAGTTAAGCAGATCTTTCAACCTGTAAAGAGGAAGTTTGATCCTGTCAAGAGCTACAAGTCAACCTCTCGAATGTATCTAAACTAAAGCTAGAACCTATCAAAAGGTTCTCTGAACCTCTCAAGGCACAAATTAGGGACTTATCTTCAGGTAGCTGAAAATGCAGATCACTTCAGTGCTTTGCTACACATGTCCCAAGGCATGTTAACAACCCTTGAGGGTATTTTTGGAAATCCATGGGCATAAATAAGAAACTCTCTAACTCCCCACGTGTGCTTGCCCAATTTTAACTAATTCGTGGGAGATTCTAGAAGGGAAATCAGCCACGTCAGCAAGCATAACATAATTATTCCCTTTTGTTCTGATTGGTTGAAATAGATCTGAGAGTAGAGGGGGAAGAGTATAAATAGAAGAGAAACACACCAGAAGAAGGGGGGAGAGAAATCCAGAGTTTAATTTTGAATTCTCTTTTCCTCCAAAAATTTCAGCCTTCTTCCCTCTTCTCCATTCTCTCTTTAGCCCAACTATAGTTGGTTAAACTCTTGTAGCAGCTAGGGTGAGGTAGATCTATAAAATTGAGAGGTTTGAGAGAATTATATGAGGATCGGATGATGTAGAGACTGTATATCTGAGAATAATTTATTGTAAGATGCATTTGAATCAATGAATTGTTAGTTTTAATGATCATTTAGATCTATAGATCTTTTGGTTCCATTAGATTTTCCATAGGATTTATGTATTTGGGAATGCCCATTCATTTAACTTATAGATCTTTTGATTTCCATCAGATTTTCCTAGATTTAATGCTCCTGTGGATGCTTGAGCTTCTAACCTTGCATCCACAGCATCTGTGGTGGTTTTCTTGTTCTAATTGAAGCCTTTGGATTGAAGGAAATCCCTAGGATGATCTGTGACAATTGAAGTAGACAGATCATAGCCTTAAGATCAATTCAACCCTTTGCTTAAGATTGGATTATTCTACCTTGCATCAGTACTTGTAGCCAGATGGAGGATAGCTGCAGATCCATCCCCTGCATTGCTGTTTAACCAATTAATTTTCAGTGAGACCAAATCCCAAGTTGCTATTCTCCATATCTGATTTTAATTCCCCAAAACCTTTTCTCTTTTCTTCAAATCTATTTTCTGCTCATCTCTGGATCAATTTACATTTAGATTTAATTTTCTTTAGTTTGTAGTTTAAAGTGACAACCCCAAAAACCTCTCCTCTTTCTCCTTCTTTCTTTATTTTAAGTTAGAATAGAATAGAGTGCCAGATCTGTAGCAGATCTCGAGATTTGCCAAATTCTTTAACTCATTTCCCTATGGACAACCCTTACTTATCTTTTAAAACTTGCTACAACAGCCTTAAATTCTTACAGGATTGTGTTTTTACCTTGGTGTGCATATTCTTTCTGCTGTGATTTTTCTTTTAGTTTACTATTTTTAACATCTTAATAATTACAAGGTAAAGATAAACAACAAGTTTTTGGTACTGCTGTCGAGGATCGAACCAAAAACTTGTTGTAATAAATCTATGTGTACTTATTAAAATGAGAAAAACAATGGTAAAAATTAAAGAAGAAAATCTACACACAGATTTAAACACAACCTGCAAGATCCAAGGCCTGTTGTAGCAAGTTTTGATAAGTAAGAGTTTGTCTCACAGAGAGTGATGATCTAAAAACCTAAAGGCATATAGTAAACTCCAGATCTGATTATAGATCTAGCAACTCTAAACCTACACTAGAAAGAAAGGTAAAGAGAGGGTGCTTAGGTATCACAAAACTAGAATAGAACTAAAAACATAAATAAAACTAGATCTAAAGAAAGGGAAAAGAAGAGAATGTAGATGGAGTGGTAAAATTAACTAAAAAGGGGAGAAGTAAACAGCTATGGGATAATCTTCACTACAACTCAGATTAAGAACTAGATCTGCAGCAACCCTTCACTTGGCTACAAGCACAAGTGCAAGGTAGAAGAATCCGACTCAACCCTGTAATTTGGATTGCTCTTAAGGATATAATCTGTCCACTTAAATAGTCATAGATTATCCCAGGGAGGTGATCCAATCACAAGTGCTAAAGTTAGACCAGGAAAACCATTGCAGACACTATGGTCTAGACACTGATTTGGTCGAGCATGAGTTGCCTCTCTACCCCGATATGAAGCTGAGACGTCTCCGACCCGGGTGGATGTTGAAAGTCAAGGACGAGGTCACCAACTAGTATGACGCGAGGTTCCTCATGGTATCCAAGTACCCACAGTGGTTAGCCAATGTTGTGCCAGTATCGAAGAAGGATGGAAAGGTCTACAGGTGCATCGACTTCCGAAATTTGAACAGGGCGAGCCTGAAGGATGACTTCCCATTGCCACACCTCGACATCTTGGTCAATAATACTGCTAAGCACATGATGCTTTCTTTCATGGATGGATTTTCAGGATACAATTAGATAAAGCTGGCAGAGGTTGATCGCGAGAAGACAATGTTCATTACCCCCTGGGGAACCTTTGGCTATCGAGTCATGCCATTTGGACTGAAGAATGCCAGTGCAATGTACCAAAGAGCTATGACTGCGCTATTTCACGACATGATGCATCGAGAAATTGTAGTATATGTCGATGACATGATAGTGAGGCGATCACTTGGTAATCCTTTAGAAGTTGTTTGAGAGGTTGAGAAAGTATCGACTATGTATGAATCCACAGAAATGTGCTTTTGGTGCTATGTCCGGAAAATTGTTAGGATTCATTGTCAGCAAAAGAGAGATTGAGGTCGACCCAATCAAAGTCAAAGCTATCACAGAAATGTCACCGTTGTCTACTGAGAAAGAAGTTAGAGGGTTCTTGGGTAGAATACAGTATATCAGTCGGTTCATTCAACAACTAACTCCAATCTGCATGTCGTTCTTCAAGCTACTAAGGAAGAACTCGCCCGTTGAATGGAATGATGACTGCCAGGCCGCGTTTGATAAAATCAAAAGCTACCTCCTTAACCCACCTGTGTTGGTACCACCCGAGCCGAGTAAACCACTCTTGATGTATCTCTCCACGACGAATGTTTCGATGGGATGTGTCTTAGGGCAGCATGACGAAATAGAGAGAAGAGAGCAAGCCATTTACTATTTGAGCAAGAAGTTTACTGATTATGAAACACACTATTCTCATCTGGAGAAAGCATGCCTAGCTCTTGTATGGGCTACTCAGAGGCTCCACCACTACTTGCTCTCTCAAGCAGTTCTACTTTTAGCCTGAATGGACCCATTGAAGTACCTTTTCGAGAAGCTAGCCCTCACTAGGCAGACTGCACGCTAGCAGCTCTTATTATCTGAGTTTGACATCATGTACATCACTCAAAAATTGATCAAGGGGTAGGCACTCGTTGATCATCTTGCCGACAATCCTTTGCCAAATTATGAACCTTTGAGAACTAAGTTTCTAGATGAAGATATCTTGTTCATGACGGAAGACGATACTGAGGAAGTAGAAGAATCTTGGGCAATGCACTTTGACGGGGCAGCAAATGCCGAGGGCCAAGGAGTTGGTGTCATTCTGATCTCGCCGAGAGGATCTCACATGTCCGTCTCTATCAAGCTCAATTTCCCTTGCACCAATAACATGACTGAGTACGAAGCTTGTGCCGCTGGTTTGTAGGCGTCTCTCAATCTAAATATAACTCACCTTTAAGTGTTTGGTGATTCATAGTTAATCATATGCCAGACAAATAAAGATTGGAAGACAGGATGAGAAACTAATTCTTACCATGAGCACCTCGAGAATCTGATAGCTTGCTTTCAAGATGTGACATTCTCATGTCCCTCGGATAAGGAATCGCTTTGCCGATGCACTAGCAACTTTGGCGTCAATGATAAAAATCTCGTACGGTGCTGAGATGAAGCCGATCATGATCGAGCAGACGAATGAGCCAGCATTTTGCCTCCAGATTGAGGAACCTACAAAGCCTGATGATGAGCCACCTTGGTTCTCAGATATCAAGAAGTTACACGAGACATTAACTTTCCCTGAGGGTACATCCAAGGCGGATTGACGAACCATCCAACATCTAGCGACAGGCTACGTCATTTGCGGGGAATGCCTTTACAAACAATCGTATAATAACATCTTGCTCAGGTGCCTTACAGAAAGTGAAGCAATCAATATCATGAAGGGGATCCATGAGGGAGAGTATGCGAAGCCCACGTCAGTGGTCACATGCTTGCTAAGAAAATTCTGTGGCAGGGATACTTTTGGACCAGTATGGAATCAGATTGCTGCAAACATGTTCAGAAATGCTACAAGTGTCAGGATCACTCCAGTCTGATACACGCTCCTGCCATCGATCTTCACTACATTACTACTCCTTGGCCATTCTCCACCTGGGGCCTTGACGTCGTCAGAATGATTCATTCGAAAGCATCGAACGAACATCGGATCATCCTTGTCGCCATTGAATACTTCACCAAGATGGTAGAAGCGGCGTCATATGCCAACATCACGGCCAGTGACATCAAGAGGTTTCTCAAGAATAATATTGTGTGCCGATTTGGAGTACCCAAAGATATCATCATGGATAATGACATAAACTTTGCGAATAAGCACATCTGAGCCTTCTGTGAGCAATATAAAATCAAGTGCCACCGCTCTTCACCTTATTGACCTCAAACTAATGGAGCCGTGGAAGCTGTGAATAAGACAGTCATTCGCATCCTCAAGAAAATGGTTGTCACTTACCAAGATTGGAGCGAAATGCTACCATTTGCTTTGTGGGCCTACAGAACATCCATCTGTACCGCTATAAGGGCAACACCATTCTCCCTTGTGTATGGAACCGAGGTTGTCCTACCGATTGAGGTTGAAGTACCCTCGCTCCGAATCCTCATTGAATCAGGCTTACCCAAAGCAGAGAGAGAAAGATCACGCTTTGATCAGTTGAACTTATTGGACGAGAAAAGGCTCCTAGCCTTGTGTCACACTCAAGTTTACCAGGGGCGAATCGCACGCGCTTATAATAAATGTGTCCGCCTCACCACCATGGACGGAGATCATCTTCCTGAGCCCATTAATGCTGGATACGTCGGACGGTTCTACTCTTAGTCTATCGCGATACGGTAAGTATTGGTGAAACAGATACGTGACTGCTCAAGAACCACCTAAAAGAGGTCATCATTCCAAACACAGTGGCAAAAAGCATCCCTAAAAATGATGATATCCTTTGCTACCCCATTTGAGCCTGAGCCTTTCTTTCAATAACCCCCTTCCCCCCAAAAAAAATGTGCGTGTATATATACAAAAAGGATAAGTGAAATTACCATCAAAATCCAAAAAAATCAGAAGAGCAAAACCTCAAAGAGATTGCCTGAAATAAAATGAAAAGAACAAAAATCATGGGGCATGTACAGTAAGATCCCCGAGGAAGAAAGTATGTTGAGAAAACTGAAGCCGTATCAAGGAAACCCTTTTTAGCTTAGCATACCTTCAAATCCTAACCTAACCCATGGCCAAGCTACACATTGAAGAAAGCCCTCTTTTAAGTTTACGAGTAGTCATAATATATGTTAAGTCAACACAAGCTAAGTTGTGAGACAACACCAGAACCCCGTCAAGCCGGCTATGATGGAATTGACGTCTATGTCATGGCTTTTTAAAAGAAATAAAAAATAAAATAAGATAAAAATACAAGCTCAAAGCTAGATGGACGTAGTGAAAACCTGAAACCGCGCTATGGATAAAAACAACGAGTTTGTGCAGACCAGGTGAAAACCCGAAAGGATGCTTGGGGTAAGAGAGCTAAACCCATGGACATGGTGAAAACCTGAAAGGGCGTCATGAGTAAAAAAGGAGATAAATAAAATAAAAAAGAAAAAAAGAAAAAAACAAGAAAAGAAAAGGAAAAGAAAGGTTTGATTTAAATGATTGATTAATGTTTGAGGAGCACTCTTGGTTACTCTCCCTAATCCCCTTTTCTGGGTTGCTCATGCTAGTTCAAATTGAATCCCGACCAGAATTGTTTTTGTGAAACTATTTTGTCAAACGTATGACTCAAGGTAAGGAGAAAGGTTTGACTCAATCCAAAGGGATTGACGTTCCGGCCTTGGTAAAACTATTGAAACTCTCTCAGAATCAGCCATTCAAAGAGGGGTTGGCCATGCTCAAAAGAGGGCCCAGGGTTTCACAAGGTTTCACCCAGTGATTAAGGCACCACACCAAAAAAATGCACAAAGCAAAAAAAACAATATAAAAAGACCAAAAGGTCTATGTAGATGTACAAAATAAACTACCTTGCATTTACAAAATGCACCGCTTACACCACATCCCAAAAAATAGCCTGTGTGATGACTAGCGTGCTTTCCCTTTTTTACAAATAAACAACAAAAACAACAACATAAAGAAAATATGTATACCAAAAAATGTGTGTATCTGTAAAGGGGTTTTTACGCCCCTTTTGTGTATTTGATCTGTGCAAAAAGTTCTATGTGCAGGAAGGAATTAGCGGCCCAGCTCGCGCTTCAATGCACTAATCTCGGCAAGAAAGTCATCTTCCCGGGCATTCCGCTTGGTCAACCAGCGACCATGAAAGATTTTGTACCTCTTCTAAGAAGAATCGGCTGCTCCAAGGGCAACATTCAGTGATCCCTTCAGACGAAGGACCTCGCTCTCCGCTATCTACGCACTAACTTTTTCCTACGCCAAAAGCTCATGCAGGACCCTCTTCTCATCCTCCAGTAGCTCGATGCAGGCTCGGAGTACCTTCTCGTTCTTTGGCCAGGGGCCTCCAGTGTCAATGATCTCTGCTAAATCTGGACCATCAATAACAAGCTACTCGGTAGATAGCCAGGCCTCATACTCAGGAGAAGACTGAACCAAATCTCCCTGCTCCATATCGCACATCAGCGTCGACTGACGCGTCTCCCACGAAGCAGCAATCTAATCTATGTCTCCAGAGGAACCCCTAAAAAAGATCAAATCACATAGAGGGTGTTTGGCCTCGCAAGGCACCTGCTGAGGGCAGCCGAACTGACACAACACCTGGAATCGAAAGTAAAAGGTACTTCCAGTCAATCCTAGGAGGGTGATGCCCTCATGATCTCTAGAGCGAACTATTGGAAAGGTCCAGTCCAACCAAGGAAGCCTCCATATCAGCTCAGCATTGGACAACCAAAGTTTTAGAGCTGGCACATCGCCCTGTGGAAGCAAGTGGCACCTACCCAAAAAGCACTGAGCTGCCTCACCTCGGACAATATAAAAGCGGGGCACAAGCCCCAAGATAGCGAGGTGCTCACCCAACCAGACCTGAAGCAATAAGGGGCACCCTCAAAGGCCCTCCACCTTATCCAAAGCAAATGAATCAAGGCATCGATACAGCTCGACGAGCATCAAATACATCATGAATCGGCCTGCCTCCAGGTCAATCAAAATATCGCAAATTGCCAAGGATAAGCTCTCCCCCCCGATAAAGAAGAGGATTTCTGAAATGAGACTGAGAGATAAAGCTTTTGTGTTAAAAATATTCCTAATCGGTAATTTTCGGAGACTTTCGTCACCGAAAAGTTCTTTGAGGAATTTTAGCGAACACCTTGTGGGCCCCCCGATGAGACTTTTCCCATACTCAAATTTCTTCAAACCGATAGTAAGGTGAATTGATTTGGAGTAGCACAACCAAGGCGTGACTCTTGCAAGGCCCTATGAAGCTTCAGACCGGACAAATTGGATAGCTCCTCAAGGGTTGGGGTTAGCTCTTGCTTTCCAAAACGGAATACATGGAAATTTACATCCCAAAATGAAGCGGCAGCGTAGAGAAGGTCTCACCGTGGAGGAACCTCAAGGAAGGAAGGAAGGCGAGATAGCCCAAGGCGCTCCAAGTTGGCGAGCTCACTCTCATTCAAGCTCCCAAACCAAGTTGTTAGAAATTTGGGCCCCAAGCCCAAGGAAGAGGGTAAATTAGCTCCAGGCCCTCCACGTAAGGGAGGGTAGGAAAGCCGGTCCATAAACATACAAAGATATTTTGAGAAGATAAAAATTGATGTATGGTGATGGACCCGCCTTGGAAAGGCAAGAGCAAAAAAAAATCGGACAAAAGGGCCAAGTCAAACAGAAAATAAAGAATTTTTGGGCTGGCTCGGGCATATAAGGGTCCACAGCTCCCAAGGTTAAACCTGGCGCAACTAATAGTTGCGCTAGTGCTTTTTGTCCCAAATTTTGCTTGGCACAACTATTGGTTGCACCAGCACATTCTTCTTGGGATTTTAGCCTGACGCAACTAATAGTTGCGCCGACTAAAAATCCCCCCTCCTCAGCCATCTCGGGGCCTAATTGGGGGGACCTTTTGTTTCACTCAACCCTTGTTTGTTTATTATATATTGGATAATCTTTTATCACTAAATGACATGGAAATCATTTTGTTTATGTGCAGGATTGATCCTACATCAAAGCATGCGACCCACAAATTCGCTTTCTGAGAGCGTTTGGCAAACGCGTCCTGCAGAGAAACAGGTCCGATGCAAAGAAACCATGGGATAAGATCAAAACAAAAGCACTAAAAATATTTTCCAAAAAAAATATGTCATCCAAAGTGTCGCATCATTCATCCCAAAATGTCTATCAAATCAATATCCAAACCCAAGAGTACTGAATTTTAAAGGCAGAAACTAAAGCCTATTCCTTGCCCGCGCCCTTTGACTTCTTCTGTCGACGAGAAGAGGTCTGCAAAGTCCGCATGTCCCCCACCCGAGACCACGCCTATGAAATCCTACTAAGTAAGGAGCGCAACTCCTTAGCACGAGCACGCTGCGAGGCACAATCAAAATCAAAAATCAGGATCAGTTAAGGGACAAATAGTAATTGAACAAATGAGAGGAGCAGAGCAGCAAGGTACTCACCATCTCCACCTCCCTAAGCTCCGTGATATGGCAATGATACGTTGCATACTCCATGGCAGAGTTGAAGTCTTATGTTCAGAATGATACAATATCAGCTATAAGGGCAATCATAAAGCATGTGCAAAAGAAGACCAAAACAAGAAAGAGATGGGCTGTCAGAAGACTTACCCCTGGGATCACCTCAGGAGGAGGGACATGGGCTGCCTCAGCAGAGAGCCGCGCTTGTTGATCCACATCAGTGCAGAGGCCCGAAAGGAAGCTATCATCCAGGCATCGGAAGGTCCTGTAAACCACGGTTAGATTGCCACTAGGGATACCGGCATGAGAGGTACCCGACGGACAAACACCAGAAGAGCCCTCGCCCAAGGGGCCCACACCAGAAGGGCCAGCACCGGAGGGATCTACCCCTGATGTATCAGCCGCACTTGTCCCGTCTTCGCCATCCGAATCATCTCTCGAAGTAAACTGTGAACAAAATAAGGATCCGCTTAGAAGGGATGAAGGCGGAATTACAACATAAGGGAAATCAATCCAAGCTGAGAAGAATTACATGATCGAGTGGGCCACCAAATACAAGAAAATTGGCACTAGGTAAGAAGCGCGACAAGATAAACCGATATGACAGGCACTCATACCAAAGATGATAGTCCCCGCGCACATGGAGGGCATGGATAGGGAGCCCATTATTGAAAAAGGCTGCCGTGAGCTCCTCGATAATGCCAACAGGATTCCAAACGTCCTCCGGAGGATTCTACACTTGGCCCACGCTCCATAGAAGAAAATGACGCGGAGATTGTTACATAGGCGAGAGGGACCTACGACTACCTGGTCCCTAAAGGGGGATGTGAGGTACGGGTCAAGAAGGATCTGCCCAAGCCAAAAAGAGGCCAAACAGTTAGCACATCAATCAAAGGGGATTTCTGAGCTAGAACAAACAAGGTTGGAAAAGAGTTTTACCTGCTCAGGAACCATCAAGTCGAGTTGGGACCTCAAACCCATCTCCAAGTGCTTCAGACCTACGTCGCGGTGCCGGGTCTGATTCCAGTTGCTAAGAAGAGGATAAGTAAGCTCCTCCGAGTAAAGAAGCGGGCGCCCAGGGTGAAAATGATGGTATCCCCATAACTGAAAAAGGGGCAATATACAAGAGCAGGTCAGTAGCATATAAAGCTCATTCAGGGAAACTAGCAAAAAAAAAAACAAACAAGGGAATAAGGGATTACCTCTAAGGCGGCCCAAAAACCAACAGCAGATTTGGAATCGCCGGTCATGACCCGAGCTAGGTTATACATCAGCCATGCATACCCGGCCCCTCCCCAGTCATACCTATGGACATCACCCCAATTGTCCATGACACTCAGCAAGGTTAGGCTGACTCGGCCATCACTCTCATTGGTGAAAAGGGTCTTCCCGAGCAGGATTAGGAGAGTGATGTGGACTAGGACGATCAACCGCTCCGGCGTGATATAGAGCACCCTGTCTGGCTAGCCCGGATCCACTAACTCATCAGGTGTGTAAAGTGCGATCAGCCAAGTCATCATGACCTCAGTGCCATGCGTCTACCCGCGAGGGGGATAGGCTCCAATTAATCAGATGATGTCCTCTCTACTCGACACCACGAGGTCGGCTATCGGTATCCCTCCTACCCTGATACCTGTAATCATGGCCCAGTCAACCGGCATTAAGGTCATCTCGGCGTACGGCATATGGAAGGTCATCGCCTCAGGGCGAAATCGTTCGATCAAGGCCTTCAGATAGGCAGCATCAGCCCTCATGGTAGGGTAGGATAGAAACTCCCCAAAGCCCACCTGTGCTAACAGGACCTTCACTACGAGAGGGACATAGAGGTAAAAGTCTTGAAAGTCGAGCCACCCCCGCGGAATACAATATTGGGCAGGTCCTGCATCCAAACAAATGTGCATCAGATCATGGATGTAAAGCAAAGCCACACAAAGGAAATAAATTGAACCTCTCTTTTACTTTGCCCGCTATTTCAAAATTCGAAATGTGGATATGCTGTTGGTGTAGGAGGCTGACTCGGGTGGCCTCGCCCTGCATTTGGAGCCATGGGCCCGCTCTCCACTCTACCCAAATGAGCTGCTCCCCCCGCGGGCCGTATACTATCTCGGGTCCCTCCTCATGGCCCTCCTCAGGAATATCCTCATCATCGCCCAACATGCTGGGGCAACAAAAGACAATCACATCAAAGCAGATTAGTGATAAAGAGCGGTTTTTATGCCACACATCAAGGGAAGGTAAGTGTGGTCACCCTCTCTTTGTTTATTGTCAGAAAATAAAGATGCGCACATGCACAAGCAAAAAAAAAATCCTTTTTTTTAGATTGAAATTGCAAAAAAAGTCCCTTCCATTCTATCTTAAAAGGTAAAGTAAAAAAATAATAATAATAAGATAATATAAAATAAATTCCTCTTTTCTTCTATGTTTAAAAATAAAAGCCAGTTGAAATAAAAAATCATCATCAAAACTAGAGAGTCCTTCCTTTATGTTAGAAAAAAACAAAAAAGAATCCTTTCTTTATGCCTTGAAAATCAAAAAAAGAAACAAAAAATCCTTTTTTCATGTTTAGAAAAAAAAACAAAAGTTTAAAACAAAAAATCCTTTTCTTCATAGTTCATAAAACCCCCAAAAGAAAAACCTTCTTTCAAAAAAAAATCCCTCCTTTTGTGTCCATAAAATAAAAAAAAATCCTTCTTTTTACAAAAAAAACTAAAACCCAAAAAAAAAAAAAAATATATATATATATATCTATATATATAAATCAATGCCTTAGTTTTCAAACAAAAAAAAAAATCAAATGCAAAATCCTTTTCCTTAATTAATTGTAAGAAAAAATTGAAATAAAGCATTCCCCTTAATTAATTTTCAATATATATAGGAACCAAAAATCATTTTTTAATTAACCTTTCAAAAAAAAAAAAAAACTAAAAATTCCCTTTTCCTAACTAGTTTTCAAAATGATATCCTTGCTTGGTATTCAAGATAAAAACAAAAAAAAATAACACCCCTTTTCTAAGCACAAATAAAAACTAAAAAAAATTATTTACATATGTATATATATTATGCATTAATAAAACCCATAAAACCACAAAAAAAAGCATAATTCATGGAAAACCATTCACACATCATCAATCAACATGCTTACAACAGAAATAAACCATTTTTCATCTAGGAATGCAAGATCATGATCATATTTGTAAGAAAAAGCAAGAAAAATCAAAGAAAATAGGTGTTAAATGGTTACCTTTTGAAAGAAAAGGGGTCTTTGATCTAGAGCGAGCCGGCAATCGATCCACACACGTAAAGCAACGGCAATGGGGCACATGTAGAGGCAAAGTAAAGGAACCCTAGGAGGGGTCGGTTTTCAGTTTCAAGAGAAAGGGAGGGAGAAAATTTTGAAATAATGCCCCACAACTTGAACTCAGGTTGTTTAAATTCCTCCCCAGCCAAGCCTGGCGCAACTAATAGTTGCGCCAGGTAAATTCAGGGCCCCTATTGGCCTGATGTAACTAATAGTTGCGCCAGGCACTTAGGCCGGGTCTTGGGCCTGGTATGGGCCAGATAGGAATGCCAGTCCCCCCACTCTTTTAATTTGTTTTGAAGCTCCCGGCAAATGCACGCACTCCCGAGACGGCATCTCGATCATCCTTTGACTTGCCAATGAAGCCGTGTTAGAATAAAAGCAGACCGAGATCAATAAGCACCCCGATCCTGCACAGGAAAATATGAAGAAAAATCCAACAAAAATGATGAATGATAATAAAAAAAATCCCACAAAAAAATTAGAAGTATTCACAAAAAAATAATAATAGGAAAATCATTGAAAATAACAACTTGAAAAATCTAAAAAATCACATAAAATAATAGTTGAAAATTCTAAAAAATCACATAAAATAATAGTTAAAAAATTCCAAAAAATCAAATAAAATAATAGTTGAAAAATCACATAAAATAATAGCTGAAAAAATCCAAAAAATCACATAAAATAATAGTTGAAAATTCCAAAAAATCACATAAAATAATAGTTAAAATTTTCAAAAAAATCACATAAAAGAATAGTTGAAAATTTCCAAAAAATCACATAAAATCATAGTTTAAAAAATCCAAAAAATCACATAAAATGATAGGTGAAAATTCAAAAAAAAAAATCACATAACAGTCAAAAAATCCAAAAAAAAATCACATAAAAAGATAGAAAAATCGAAAATAGATTTGAATTCCCCCGCAAAGACTCGCAAGCATAAGACGATAAAATATTAATATTTTATCAGCAATGCAGTTGTGCCATATTAAAGTCCTAAGTCTAAGGCACGCCTTGGATTCTGGATCCTACTTCAAGGCAGGAGCAACGGCGCCAATCCCGATCAAACGATCAATGTTTTGATCATGTTGACGCCACTGCTAAATCTTTACGATGAGCGCTTTGTTTTAGATTCATATGAGTTTAAGTGTCTTAGGCTTCAGATTCTCTGTTGGAAAAGGTCAATCGTTGGTTGAGACCAACCTGTTGGGAATGAGATTATGCATCAATCAAACTATGTACAACCATACATTCAGAAGGGTTCATTTCCCATTTATTTTCTGTAGGCTTAAAACCTATATTGGCAGCGATATCCCTGTAAAGTATACGCCATACCTCTGGGCATTCGTATGATGGTCGTTTGTTTCCATAAATTGTATCCAGGCAGGTCAGGGTCAGGGCTTCCGTCGTCTTTATTGCTTATCGCCCCTAATGGGTGTATGTTTATGCATAGTTAAATAATGTTTATGATCATTGTTGGCAGAAACCAAGATTGGATGTCCCTTTTGGGAGACACCCAATGTTTGGTTTGATCTGTTCAAGGTAGTTGAAGCTGGATGCTCTAGGTCATGTTGATCTAGAGCACGTTTTTGAAAATGGCGCATACTCCCCAAAAAGCATTGCGACGTCTATTCGCTCCGCTCGGGTAGTCATGCTAAATAAACTTCAGGATCGATGGGTTCGCCCAAAGACTTCGAACCCTGCTTTCAGTAGGGGCACCCGCGAATAGTCAGATGGGGCAATCAAATGCCTCATAGCATTGGACGCAAACTGTGGAGCCTTACGTATTTTTTCTTCGTGCCTATCTTCGAATGTGGGTTGATCATCCTTGTTACTTGTGAAGCTATTGTATTCAGAATGAATCTTGAACATCAATCACCTCCAAATTATCTTGAGAAGCGGATGTTTTTCCCTACTAACGGGCTTTGGCAACTCGAGAAGCGAATGTTTTCCCAGCTATTGGACTTTTGCAACTCATTCCACCTCGGTTATGCCCGATAATTCGCTAAGCGCTTGGGAACCGATTATCTTGAGAAACGAATGTTTAGCCTGGCATCCAGGGCTTTCGTCTTCTCACCATGTTACTCATCTGATGTTTGAAGTTCGTTCTGAATGTAGCGGACCCGTCAGTAATGCCTTGGGGCTCTTCAGATGTCTCTTTCTTTAGCATTCAATCATTAGTGATCGGATATCAAAGAGGGGAATCTGTAGACACCCAAATTTGACCCAAGGCCTGATCGAAATATATTTCGAGAAAAGTGCACTTCCAAGCTTTTGATGGCATGTATGGAACCTTTAGGAACCACCCTAGAACTCTTAAGAACCCTTCCAAACCCTTAGGAATCACCCTAAATCCCTTAGGAACCTGCCCCGAACCTTTAACAATCAATCCCAACCCTTAGAACCCGTTCTGAACCTAAACCTAACCTTCCAAAACCTTGGAAAAACGGTGTGGTGCATTGGAACTAGCTATAGCCTTCTACTATAATCGAATCTCACACCATTGAAAAGTAGAGGATGTCAGCTTTCGAACGGTCCAAGGATCGCCCCAATCAGAGTTATACATCAAAAGATATGGCGGTTCAAACCTGTAAGGCAAAAGAGTAAAATCGGGTGGGCTCCCCTAGGGATTTGGCGCAACTAATAGTTGCGCCAGTTATAATTTTGCCTGGCACAACAATTAGTTGCGCCAGGCCACTTCTCTCAAAAATTAAGCCTAGCGCAACTAATAGTTACGCCAGTTTTAAATGTGGACCCCACCCTTGCGAGCCAACTTTCAGGCACTATTCAATATTGTTTTACTGTATATTTGCCTAGCGCAACTATTTGTTGTGCCAGGCATATGAACAGTAACCATGTCTTTTTTCTTCGAAATTTGTGATTGGGGTTTGACTTGTTGACCACCTCGACCTTTGGGGTATGTTTTGATAGTTCTGTTGCACCCATTCACTACCTATTTGCAACCCCTTAAGTGGCTTAAGGCCTCACCCCATCATCCACCATTAGAGGACCTCACATATTTCAAGGCTCCAAAAATCATAGAAAACCTTAGATTTGAGATTACCTAATTGCTAACCCCAATTAGCACTTAAGCGGTCTTCTAACCCACCCATTTCTTATAAATAGAGCCCCCCCTCCATTTGGTTTAGGGGTTGAGAATTTCTACCTAAGAGAGAAAGAGCTTAAGGTGAGAAGATCTTTCTCCCTTTGGTGCACACCTCCTATACAAAAACAAGAATTTATTAACCTCTTCCCACCCTTGCCTTTCATGGAAAGCCCCTAGGTTAGGTGTGTGTGATCTCCTAGCCTCCCTTCTCTACCTCTTGGCTTCAAGTCTTAGGAGTTAGAACTCTATTCCATACCATACAAAGCCTTCAAAAGCTCCTCAAAGCAAGCCACGCAAAGCTCTCCAACGGTGCTACAGGGGCTCGAGCGCTCCAGCTCTCCCATTTCTTTTCCTATCTCTTTTTAGCTCTTCTCATCCTTGCCTTTGTGGCATTACGCCATCGAATTTTCAGTAGGAACGAAGGGGCACAAATAGGATTCTAAGCCCCTTTGGGCAAGAGGAAGCTATTTTCTTTTCTTTTATGTCATTTTTAGTTTGGCCATAAGTAGAGACCGCATTAAGCAGGTTGATCGGGTGCCTAACACCTTCCCGATCGATAACCGAAGCCCCTACCCAAGAGCCTTTGGTGTGGACCAGATTCAGAGTCATATTTTTAGCACTTCGGTGCTCATAAAAATGATATAGGTATCCCGGGACACCAAAAGCTCTGGGTGGCAACTCTATATTTTTGCAAGCGAGCGCATTGCCGCAACGGGATGGTCACAAATCCCATGGTTGCACACCCCCAAACCTAATCTTTGCTAATCCTCGAGCAAAAGAAAAATTAAACAATTACTCTTAAAATTTAAATGTTACTTTCGTAGGGAACACAGATGCATTTATCTTATGCATCAAGCCTTTTAAACCCCTAGGTGATCCCTAGTGGAGGAGTGAAGTCTCCTGAGGGTTTTCAGTGAAGATATCCACAAACTTCACCGTTAAAATAGTTAATTATAGTGCAACCAATGATAATAACAGATTTCAGTAGATAAAGCATAATTCCACACCCATTCTTTAAAAATCAGAGGAGATTATACCAGTAATGCAAACAATTAAAACCTATATCAACTTGTGTTTTCATCACCACCATTCAGTTCACATCAAGAATTCAGTGAGCAAAAATCAGCACTGAGTTTACTATTAATTCAAAAATCAAGTGTGGATACATTCCTAATGAAATTAAATTTCAAACCCAATCCTTATCAGGGCTATCTCTTAACAATGAAAATCTAAGGGTGATCACATTCTTATCAGCTCAAGATCAGTCACAGATCCCAAATGGGCCTGCAAGCATGAGCATGGGCATTGCATCTAAGCTCGGACATTTTCATGTTCTTTCACCATAGATTAGACATCTCCTCATCTCCACATGACAGCTCATTTCACTTTTGGATCAACAAGGTCTTTCTGATGGGTTTTAATGTGGCTTATGGGTGAGGTTTATAAAGAATAAAAGGGGCATAAAAGATTCAAAATTGAGAAATCAGCAAGGGCTGGAGGTGATTCATGGCTTCACCTACTTCATTACAGCACAACTTCACCTTCCTTGATATTTTTCAGAATCAAAGTGACCAGCTTCTTCTCTTCATTTCAATTTTCAAATGAAGTACTTCACTTGACTTATCTTTCTTTTTATTTTTTTACTTTATTTTATTTTTTTTATTTTTTATTTTTTGAAGTGCCACACATATGCCACTACTACACTGCTGTTTTATGGCTTTCTTTTCTTCTCCTTCCACCAAATGTTGACCTCCTCTCAACTATCCTCAACTTCTTCTCCTTTACCTTCTGAATTCTCAGAGTGAGGGTAAGGTTGAATCAGGTCATGAGGATTAGGTTCAAGTAGTCTAGTGTTTGTTGAAGAAAAATGGATTTAAGGCTCAAAGAGTGTATGCAAAAAGGCAGTTGAATGGATAGGACTTGTAGGCTCAAACTATCCAAATGAAGGCTTTCGATCATCTCTTTAGTGTCATGAGTGCTATCAATCAGTTTCAATTTGGAGGTGGCTAACTTCCAGTGA
Organism: Chloranthus sessilifolius; assembly: GCA_021018995.1. Taxonomy (NCBI): domain Eukaryota; kingdom Viridiplantae; phylum Streptophyta; class Magnoliopsida; order Chloranthales; family Chloranthaceae; genus Chloranthus; species Chloranthus sessilifolius. The sequence goes on from CM037586.1 coordinate 65,580,507, forward strand.
CATAGTATTGAGTAAGTCATTCCTTAGAGCAAAATAAATGCCAAAAACACTCTTCAAAAGAAATTTGATAGGCCCAAATCTCACTGGGTATGGTCTTCAATTTAACTCATGGGATGTATTTTTACCTTTTTCTCTCTTCTCTAGTTCACTGAGTACTAATTGAAAATGGGGCAGCAGTGTTATAAACTACAGTACAACAGAAAAAACTAGAATGAATAGCATTAAAGGAAAATCCGAAAAGGAAGCATTATGCAAAAAACACACAAAAGACAACATTCATTAACAAAATAAATATTACATAAGACTATTTACAGTTTTAAAACTAGTTCTAAAATAGAAACAACAAAAAGAACTTAATTACAAAAGCTACACTACAGCCTAATCAGAATCTGAGTCTGAACTTAAGTCAAAGGGGGGGGGGGGGGTCAATTCATATTTTCCCTTCTCTTTCTTCATAGTTGTGGCTTGTGCAGCACCAGCCTTGGTTCTTATTGCAGCTGGCTTTTGGGACTTGGTGTTGCTCTTCTCCATTGAAGTCTCCTTGAGAGACACCCTTAAACATTGAAGGGTTCCTGACAGAAAAACTGGAGGTTAATGTCTCTAGTAGTCCCTCCAACTAGATTGATTTGGTTTTATAAACTTTATACAAATCTAGGGAATTCAACACCATCTGCCACAGCCTCTTCTTCTCGTTCTCCTCATCCATCTTGATTTGGGAAATGTGGCCTTCATTGGCTGCTTCATCATTGCTGTGACTAACTCTATCACTGAATGTACATCTCTTCTGATATAAGGATCAGTAGTCATGGCCTTGGTGAGGATGTAAAATGGGGGAATGGGTATGGATGAAGCAAGGACAATGGCCTTCTTGTAAGGGTCATCAATCCTAGGGTGTGAAACAGAGGGGGTGATCAGGTCAATGTACGTGGGTGGAGATGATGGGGGTGGAAAGATAGGTGCCAACTCCTCCTCCTCATAAGTGAAAGGAAACAGGGGTAACTCCTCTTCAAAATCAGTTTGGGTAGCAATAGAGGTAGAGGTAGATGGGATAACGGCCAGCTCTTCATAATCAGGGTGAGTCTGTGTGTCAGCAGCTGCTGTAGCCACTGAAGTGGAAGGCCTGGGTGAAGGAGGTGGTGTAACGACAGGTGTGGGTCTTGGCTGTTGGGTTGTTGGAGTATAGGTCTGAAGGGTGAGCAGGATGGATTGTACGCTGGTTTGGAGGGAAGCATGGTTTTGAGAATTAGCCAGAAGTTTGGTTTGGAGAGAGGAAAGAAGGGAAAATATGTGGGATAAGGGGTCTAGGATGGCTGAGTTTGATGGTTTGGAGGTTGAGATTGGTTGGAAGGGTGAAATTGGGGCATGGTTTAATTGGGTAGGCTGGGTGAGTCTTAAAGGGTGTTAAGCAGTGAAAAATATTATTTTTCACCTCCTAACCTGACCTTTGATGGACCTTTGAGCTGACTAATAATGTGCTTTGAGTGTATTTTATAGATAAGTAACAAATTATAGTCTTAGTGCAGACATCCACCTAAAATGGCCAAAGAAGCTGCTCATACATCTCAACATGTGCTCAGAAAGCCCAAAGCCAGCCATGCAACCCACAAAGCCTTAGAAGTTCATGAGAATGTCTTAATCTCAATTGGGTATGTTTGGAACCAAGAGAAGTTGCAAGGAATTAAGATTAAACCCACCAAGAGGCTGCTGAGTGTTGAATAAATGAAGAACAACAACACAGGATTGTATGCCAGCTATGAAAACAAAGGACACAACCTGTCGAGGGGATAAGCTAACCTGTCGACAAGTTTGGATGCTTAGAATAAAGTTGTCGAGAGGTTGGAGCCACAACAGAAGCTCCTGTCGAGAGCTTCCCAGTACTTGTTGAGAGGTTCTGGAAATAAAAGCCAACCTGTTGAGAGGAACGGAGTTGGAAATATGAAGATCTCGTGAGGTTCAAGTACCTATCGAAAGGTTGGAGGTACAATTGTGGATCATGTCAAGAGGATACCTAGAGGTGCAGAAGAAGTCGAGAAGTTCCAAATACTTATCGCTAGGTTCAACTGAACCTATCGAACAGTGCAAGGCTACTTGTTGATAACTTACCTGAAGCTATGCTCATTCTCACAATGATTGAGCCAACCTATCGATCACTCAACTAAAGACCGTATAACAAGTCGACAGGTTGACTATAATCTGTCGAGATGATTAATGAAAAACTAGATAGAAGGTGAAGATTTACTCCATCCTGTCGAAGTGAATGATGGGAAAACTCATGAACCTGTCGAGAAGTCTTCAATCATGTCAACTAGTCAACCAAACTTGTCGAAAGCCATTACAACTTGTCGATGAGAACACCAAGCAGACTCAAAACCTCTCGACATTCGAATTAGGAACTTCTCAGTTCCTTTCAGAGCAGCTGCCACACGCTAATGCCTTCTGCACACATTCCAAAGTACGTCAGCGACTCTTGGGGGTATTTTTAGTATGCAACTGGGCACGAATGGGATCCCTAACTACCTCACGTGTATTTACCAATTTTTAGACCAATGAAGAAAGAGATTCTAGAAGAGAAATCAGCCACATCAGCAGCTCAGAATAACAGAATTATTCTCGAGAGCTCTGATTGGCTAAAACAGATCTGAGAGGAGAGGAGAAGAATATAAAAGCTTGAAGAAATTAGAGTGCGAGCATCTAGATATAAAAGCTTGAAGAAATTAGAGTGCGAGCATCTAGAAATTGGGAGAACCAGAGTAAAATCTGATCTCCATCTTCCCTCCAAAAATTCCCTCTCTCTCTTCCTTCTTCTCCCATTCTCCTCTTAGCCAATTATGATTGGCTAATCCTCTTTGGTAGCTAGGGTGAGGTTGAGAGCTGTAAATTGAGAGGTTCAAAGCTTTGTAGGAGGATTAGGTGTTGCACAGATTACAGATCTGAGTATAGTTGACTGTAAGTTTTATTGATTCAGTAATTGTTGAATGTAAAGTTAATTTGAATTTCTAAATTTCTTGATTGCCATTTGATTTCCCTAGATCTAATATCCATGTGGATGCCTGAGCTTGTAGCCTTTCATCCACAGCATTTGTAATGGTTTAATTGTTCCCATTAAGATCCCTGAATTGGAACAATCTCTGGGATGATCTGTGACCATTCGAGTGGACAGATCATAGCCTTAGGATTGCTTCAATTATCTGATTTAGAGTGGATTCTTATATCTTGCATCTGAGCTTATAACCAGATGAAGGATGGTTGCAAACCAGTACCCTGCACTGCCTTTGAACCAAACAATTTTCAATAAAGACCAAAATACCTAGCTGCTATTCTCCACCTGTTGATTTTAATCTTTTCTCCATATTCCTTTAACTTTGTGTTTAATCAAATCTAGATCACTTGCATTTGATTTTTTTTGTAATTTTTAGTAAAGTGACAAATTCTAGAAACCTCTCCTCTTTTCTGTTTTGATTTAGTTTAAATTAGGATAGAGTGCCAGATCTGCTATCGATCTGGAGATTTACCATAGTTTAAATCACATTTTCCTATGGACATACCCTGACTTACCTATTAAGACTTGCTACAATAGCCCTGATTCTTGCGGGATTGCATGCTTACCTTGATTCCTCATCTCTGTGATTTTTCTTTTTAATTGGCTATTTTAACCATTTAATAATTGTAAGGTGAGCAAGATAACAAGTTTTTGGCACTGCTGTTGAGGACTTGTATTTTAAAAGTGGTAGATCTAAGTTTTTCTCATTTTAGACTTAGATTTTTTATTGTCTATTTTGTGTTTGACTAATTGCTGTTGTAGTTTTTTGTAGTTTAATTTTGTGATTGCAAATCTGGATTTGTTATTTTGAAAGGAGCATTGTGTCAATTTGAGGAGCAAGTTGTGCTTAAGTTTATTTCTTAACTGTGTTTAGATTCCTAGATTTGTAGTCTTTAGATCTACAGCATTAGTTGTGTGTTGTGAATTTGTTTTGCTTAAATCTGTAACTGTCATTCTGTGTGTTGTCCTATATTTTTGTTGTGTATATACTTGGTAGGAGATCTCCTAATCCTGAGATTCCGCTTTTAGATCTTGAAGTTGAGAGACTTCTTAGACCTAAGCATCCCATACACACACCTATAGTTGATTGTGATAGTTCTGCAATGGGTGAGCAACCTAGGACATTAAATGAATTCAATGCCCCAGGAGTTTATAATTCCCCCTTCTGCATTTAATTTCCTGCTGTCCAAGGGAACTATGAGATCAAATCCTCCATCATATAGATGCTACCCTTATATCATAGCCTGAGTAAAGAAGATTCATATAAGCATATTGATAAATTTCTTGGACTGTGCACTACCTTCAACATTGCAGGTTTGGGGGAGCAAGAAACCCTCTTTCCTTTTTCACTAAAGGGTAGAGCCAGGACTTGGCTATCAATGCTTCCAACCAATAGTATTCAGTCCTGGAATGATATTCAATGTCAATTTCTGACCAAGTTTTTTCCCATGTCCAAAACAAGTCAGTTGAGGAAGAGTATAATCTCTTTTGCTCAAGCTCCAACTGAGGACTTTCTCCCAGTATGGGAGAGGTTTAAGGAACTCTTGAAGCAATGTCCCCATCACCAAGTAATTCTGTTGATATGGCTTCACTGTAAAATTTAGGCTCTTTGTCACAAACTGTCAACTCCCATAGCCAAAGTATCAAAAAGATAGAGGACCACATTGGTCAGCTATCTAATACATTGACTAAAAGAGAGGAGGGAAGACTGTCTAGTGAGCCCATTAGCAACCCCAGAAGGCAGTGCATGGTGGGTGAGACTTCTTCACATGAAGAAGTCAAATCTGTCACCACTTTGAAGAGTGAAAGGCTGGTTGCTAACTAAGTTGGTGTTGAACCTGATGAGAAAAGTGTAGCCCATGATGATATGCAGCAGGAGCAGCATATAAAAAATAAGGGGGGTGTTGATGTACCCTAAGAAAAATTGAAAACAAAAATAAAGAAAATTCTGATGAGCTTGCTAAGGCAGTAACTAGGAGATCAGTCTCCCATTTTCCATTTTCCAATGCATTGAAAGCACCTTCTCCTTTTGATAAGGGGAAGACTAAAGTGGAGGAGATGATGGAAGCATTCAAATAAGTAAAGATCAACTTGCATTTACTTGATACTATCAAGCAAGTTTCAGCCTATACAAAATTTTTAAAAGATTTGTGCACTCACAAAAGACAATCTAGGATACATCTATCCAAGAAGGTTTTTTGTACTAAAAAAAAGAACTAAGTGCTGGCCATTGCAACCCCAACCAAGCTTCAAGACCCTAGAGTTCCCACAATCCCTTGTATGATTGGGGATCATACCATTGAGAAGGCTTTATTAGATCTGGGAGTTAGTGTAAACCTACTTCCATATTCAGTTTATGAGAAGTTAGGCTTGAGAGAATTGAAGTCTGCACATGTGGTGCTACAACTAGCTGACAAATCTGAAAGGAGGCTTGTGGGAATGATAGAGGGTGTTAGTTGGGATTGATAAGTTTTTCTATCCAGCAGATTTTTCTGTGCTTGACATGGAGCCAAGCAAGTGCACCACCTCTATTCCTGTGATTTTGGGCAGACTCTTCTTGGCCACTGCCAATGCTTGTATTCAGTGTAGATCTGGAGTAATTGAGGTATCTTTTGGTAACATGAATGTGAAATGAATGTGTATGATGCAGCCAATCAGCCTCACTTTTATAGTGAGGATTGCTTTTTAATTGATGTTTTTGATGAGCTTGTGGAAAAGACTTTGCCCAAGCTGTTGCATGGTGATGATTTGTATGATGTCTTTGAGAATGTGTAGAGTGAGATTGTGGAAGAGAAGGTCCCCCACACCCATGGTTCAAGAGGTGAAAGCCTTAAATTCTAATATGGGGCAAGCAACAAGGTATCTACCATGGAAACCTGTTGTGTTGCCTCTTCCACCACCATCAAAGGCACTTCTGTTGCCTTCTCTCATATGTCCACCTGATGTGGAGTTGAAACAGCTGCCTAAGACCTTGAAGTATATTTTTTGGGGGGCAAATAAGAAGTTGTCAATGATCATTTCTTCCTCTCTCACTGATGAGCAAGAGGAAGAATTGTTGTGTGTTTTAAAGAAACATAAGAGAGCAATAGGCTGGACCATTGCTAACCTAGGGGGCATCAGCCCTACTATATGCATGCATAAATTTCACTTGGAAGAGGATTCCAAACCCTCTAGAAAAATACAGAAAAAATTGAACCCCCACATGCAAGAAGTGGTCAAACTACTAGATGCTGGAATCATCTACCCAATTTCAGATTCCGAATGGGTGGCACCTACTCAGGTGGTCCCTAAGAAATTTGGAATTACTGTGATTAAAACCAATTCTGGTGAGCTTGTTCCAACTAGGGAAACCACAGGTTAGAGGGTGTGTATAGACTATCGGAAGCTCAATTTAAAAACCAGAAAAGACCACTTCCCTTTGCCCTTCATTAACCAAATTTTGAATAAGTTGGCAGGCAAGGCTTTCTATTATTGTCTTGATGGATATTCGGGATATAACCAAATCCCTGTTTACTGACAACACCAAGAAAAGACAACTTTCACATGCCCATTTGGCACCTTTGCCTGTAGAAGGATATCATTTGGATTGTGCAATGCCCCTACAACTTTCCAAAGATGCATGTATGCTGTATTTTCTAACATGATTGATCAGTTTTTAGAGAAATTCATGGATGATTTCTCTATCTTTCGGGAGAGTTTTAGCCAATGTCTACACCATCTCAACCTTGTGTTGCAGAGATGTTAGGAAACAAACTTAGTTTTGAGTTGGAAAAAGAACCATTTTATGGTCAATCAAGGCATTGTCCTTGGCCATGTGATTTCCCACAGAGGCATTGAGGTAGACAAGGCTAAAATTTATCTGATTGCACACTTACTCCCACCAAAATTTGTGAAACAAGTCAGATCTTTCGTGGGACATGTTGGGTTCTATAGGAGATTCATCAAGGATTTTAGTAAGATCTCAAAACCTCTTAGTCACCTGTTGTGCCAAGAGGTTCCCTTTGAATTTACTGATGAATGTCTTATGGCTTTTGAGCTTTTAAAAGGTTGTTTAACCTCTGCATCTATCCTTCAACCACCTGATTTTTCTTTACAATTCGAGCTTATGTGTGATGTTTCAGATTTTGCTATTGGTGCAGTCTTAGGACAAACGAAGGATAAGGCCCCTTGTGTGATTGCTTATGCAAGTAAAACCATGATTGATGCTCAATTAAATTACACCACAACTGAGAAGGAATTGCTGACAATTGTATATGCCTTGGAAAAATTTAGGCCGTATATTTTGGGATCTAGGATAGTGGTGTTCACAGACCACTGAGCCCTAAAGTACCTTTTGTCAAAAAAGGATACAAAGCCAAGATTAATCAGATGGATCCTCCTATTACAAGAGTTTAATCTTGAGATTAAGGACAAAAAAGGGGTTGAAAATGTAGTTACAGAGCACTTATCCAGGATCCTAAATGAGGAGTTTGATAGGCTACCTATCAATGATTCTTTCCCTGATGAACAGTTGTTTACTATCAGCAGCTCTACACCTTGGTTTGCAAACATTGTGAACTACTTGTCTGTAGGTAGGATTCCCCCACATTGGAATAAAATGGACAAGGAGCTGTTCTTTTCACATATCAGACATTACATGTGGGAGGATCCTTACCTATTTAAGTATTGTGCAGACCAAGTGGTGAGGAGATGTGTCTCTGATGAGGAATTCCACAGCATACTAACTATGTGTCATGAACAGGCTTGTAGAGGCCATTTCAGTGGAAACAAAACTGTTGCCAAGGTGCTCCAAAGTGGATTTTATTGGCCCACTCTCTTCATGCCTTTGCAGCCTATACTTGTGATTGAACTCTTTGATATTTAGGAGATTGACTTCATGGGTCCTTTCCCTCCTTCCTATGGATATAATTATATTCTTGTGGCTGTAGACTATGTGTCCAAATGGGTTGAGGCCATAGCCACAACAACCAATGATCACAAGGTTGTCCTCAACTTCTTGAAGGATAACATTTTCTTCAGGTTTGGTACCCCCAGAGCTATCATTAGTGATGGAAGGAGCCACTTTTACAATAGACAGCTTGAGAACCTGCTTAGAAAGAATTCTATGACACATAGAGTTGCCACCCCATACCACCCACAAACTAGTGGGCAGGTGAAAATTTATAATAGAGAGATCAAACACATTTTGGAGAAAACAGTGAGAATTGATAGGAAGGATTGGTTCCTGAAGTTACTTGATGCTATTTGGGCTTATAGGACTGCTTATAAGATCCCAAAAGGGATTTCTCCCTTCAGGCTGGTGTATGGCAAGGCATGCCATTTACTAGTAAAGCTTGAGCATAAGGCATATTGGGATATTAAAGCATTGAATATTGCTCTACCTTCTGCTGACATGCATAGGAAACTCCAGCTGTCAGAGCTGGAAGAGCTGAGATTGGATGCCTATTCCAATGCAAGGATCTATAAGGAGAAAATTAAGGCTTTCTATGACAAGCATTTGCTGAGAAAATAGTTCATTGCTGGCACCAAGGTGTGGCTGTTCAGCTCTAAGTTAAATTTTTTCCCATGTAAACTGAGATCTAGATGGGAGGGACCTTATAATGTAGTAAATGTATTCCCATCTGGAGCTGTTGAAATCATGGATCTAAAAGATGGTAGGATCATGAATGTTAATAGTCAAAGGCTCAATCTCTTTGCTGAAAATGTCATGGAGCCTGTGGTGACCATTCACCTTCAAGAACCTCCCAAGTGTGATTGATTGTCAACAATGTAGACTATGTATCATAACTATTGTTTTTGGCTGTTTTTACTGTTGTTTCTATTTTTTGTTTATTATTGTTTGGCATTGTAAATATGATTGTCAATCTTACTTAATGTGTGCATGTACAAATCATGATTCCGTCATAATTTGGTTAGAAGCATGAACTATTTGGATTGAGTTGGGAATTGAGAAATCTGTGGGTAGAATGGATTTGGAATTGATAAAACTCTGTTTGAATTGAGATACAACCTGTCGAGATGAGTGGAGAACATTTCGATAGGTTCTGAAGGTGGACAAATGGTTTTCGACAGGATTTTTGAACCTGTCGAGATGTTGGAAAAACCTATCAAGAGGTTCTGAAGGTGTAGGCTTTGTTTCGACAGGTTTTAGAACATGTCGAGAGGATTAAATGTTGAGTTCAGAGTACCTGTCAAGAGCTTCTGTGAACCTCTCGAATTGATTGTTTCTGAAACCTTGAACCCATCGACAGGATTGACTGACACTCTCGAGAGGTTCAACTACTTTTCACTCTTCGACAGGTTGATGCAACCTGTCGACACCTTTACCCCAATCCTGTCAAAACTCGATTTTCTTCCTTTTAAACCTATCGACCACTCAATTCAGCCATTCGACAGCTTGTTTTTGAGCTTTATCTTCTCTCTATCGATTTCAACTTTCTTTCTTCTGCCTCTACCTCCCTGGTGTCTACTCCAATCGCTTGGCCATTGTTCAAATTGCTGTCATTCCTCAAGGGCTACATTTTGCACCTAGTTACTGTCAATTTGGTGCCGTGCACATCAAGATCTGAAAACCCTAGGTTTTTGTGGGTAAATTTTCTTCCAGCTCCACTCTGTGATTTTCCGGTATTTTAATTCTATGTTTTAGTGGTCACTTTCATTGAGCAAAGAAGTTCGTTGTGGTTGTTAAGAGCTAATCTTAAGTGAATTGCTTGTCCAATGGTTGATCAAGAGGATACCTAGCTACCCTTTTCAAAGCCACCTCCAAATCTGTCACAAAAGCCATTAGGAAATCTAGTAGGCTCACCACACAGCCCACAGAAACTCCACCTGCAAAAAGAAAGTTGGCCATGGATCAAGCTGAGAAATCTGTCAATCCCAAGAAAGCTAAGAAATCTAAGAAGGCCCAAATTAGTGAAGAAATTATTGAGGAGGCCCCTGAGACAGAATCCATGCCTCAGCCTAACATTGTGCATGAGCCTAACCCTAAGAAAGAACCTGAAGTCCCTGTGCACTTATCCTCCCCCAATGAATTTGTGGATGTTCTAGGCCTAATCCCAGAGACAATTTTTGACCTCCCCTATTTTTAAAGAAGAGGAGTGCAAGGATACCTTGGATTACATGGTGAAGGCAAGCTTGACACCATTGTTGACCATTTGCAAGGGAAATCCTACCCTAGGCTAGTCAAATTGTGGTACCAGAACATCATGAAGAAAACCAAGCCTGGGTCAACTGATCATTGTCTTGAGATTTTAATTGATAACCAAGAGATTGTTGTGAATTACAGTGATATAGGGTTGGCTTTAGGGGTCCCATCAGTTTTTGATACAACCTATGGCCTAGCAAAACCTGAGAGTGTCTTTTAGAGCAATGGCTAGGAAGCTGACTAAGGGAATTATAGGGTCTGGGGAGTCCTTAATGAGAAGAGATTTACACTCCAACATGCTCTTCATTGATTCAATTTTGAGGAAGAATATATATGTCAATGGACATCAGCAAGAAAGGAGAACCCCCATAGTGGATGCCCTATATTTTTTCTCTAAGGGCCAGTTTGTGAATGCTGCTCAATTGGTGTTTGAAGAATGGTGGAGGTGAATGAAAAAATTAGAAAGGCACAGGCCTTGCCATGGCTACCTTACAGTAGGCTTATCACTGCCTTGCTTAAGAGAGGAAAATTTGCTTTCAAGGAGGATGAAGAAGTAGAGATAGTGAAGCCAAAAGTGTTTGGAAAAAGGGCTTTGTCTGCCAGTAGGACTTTAATTGGGAAGAGCAAGAACAAATATGTATAGTCCTGAAAGAGAGACTCCTCAAGCAGCCATAGTTGCACCTACCATATCTGTTGGTCCAGCCCCTTCTTCCAGCTCAGCAGCTACAGCTGAGACCTCTTCATATGTTGGTCCTAGCTCAGAGCTTCCATTTGTACCTTCTGCACCCCCACTCATCCCTTCCACTTCTGTGCCCTTGCCCGTAGTCAGCCCTTATATGACCAGCTTTTCCATCCCATCAGCCTCTCTACCATCCATCTCATTTCCCTTGCCCTCCATTGCAGTCTCCATACCTCCCAGCACCTCAGCCACCCTCTCCACCATCACCACCTCCACACCTCTGTCAGTTCCTCTTACCACAGACCCCATCCTTACCTCACCTTATCACCTGCCCACACCCAATACCAGATAACCACTGAGGGATATTCATCCCTAATTGACTCCATTATGGAGGACATTGGGTATGAATATACCCCCTACTTGACTCTCCACAGCCTACCCATTTATAGACCACACCCACCCCACCTTTTCACCATGCCCACACTTTCCCATTTCAACCTATCCCACCCATCCAACCCATAGCCCCTATCATACCTGACCCCTACCCCAAATACTCAACCTTCTCCTCTCTCTTCAATCTCAAGTAATGCCCAATACCCATACCCAATCATCCATTGAGGCCACCCTCCTATCCATGAACTCCACCCTCCAAAACTAGGCCTCCATGCAATCGACCCTCCAAGCCATCCAATCTACCTTGTCCCTTTTAATCCAACCATCACAACAGCCAGCTATCCCTACACCCACCCATTTACCTATTCCACCCCCTTCTCCCCAACCCATTCCCTTAGTTGTACCCTCCCCTGTTACTGCACCCATTATACCTATCCCAGATATCCCTCCTCCTACCTTTACCAATGCTGCCACAGATGTGGATGACTTAATTCCCACCTCCTCAGTCCCAACCCAAACAGGACCCTGAACCTGAACCAGCACCCCTACCTGAGCCTGACCTTGCAATCCCTCACCTTTTACCCTTAATCTCCACCCCACCCATGCCATCATCCATCCCCTCTCCGTTCCTAACTAGCTCTTCTTCAAGTGCTGACCAGCCCATACTCCCTGCCTCTTCCTTTCTCATACCTCCTCTATACTCTACCCTCCTTCATGTCATGAAACAGAACCCATACCTTAAAAGGGATGTTGTTCGAGGAATGGCTATACTTCGCAAATCAATCGAGATGCCCTATGAAGCAAAGATAAATCAAATGACCGTGGATTACAACTTTGAGATGATGAATATATCTAAGGGCTGAAAATGAATTTTGATTCAGTTTGAAGCTGAGAAGAAAAATGCAGCAACTGAGAAAATGAGGGCAGATGGACTCGAGAATAGGCTAGCTACATCCAAAGAGATCATCAAGGCCACAAGGGATCTGTATGAATCTTGAATTGAACTGACTGACAAGAAGGCTAAAATACTAGAAAGGAGAGTTGCTCAACTAACTGCCAGCGAGCCTGCATAAGCAGCTGAGCCTGCCCCTCCATCAACTACTACAACTGCGGATGAAAAAGAAAAAGGAGTCCCAGTCAAGGCTGAGACTTCTGAAAATTTATAGGATTAGATTTACACATGTACTTAGTTATGATGTTGTTTTTGTCAACCTCTTTGTCATTAGTTTCCCTTGCAATGTATAGATTTCTCTGTTGTATATAAAATTTCGCTTTAGTATAATTTGTGTCATTTACTTTGTCTTTATATTTGTTTATGTGTTTTAATGGTTTATGTGTGCTTTGTTTACTGTTACTTACTTTGTTTGATGTCTGATATTAACGTGCTACCCTTACCGTTTATCCTTGAAGCAGTGAGGACACTACTCATAGGTTTGGGGGTGTGGCATGTTATGCCAAATGAAATAGTTAATGGGAGTGCAGTAGGGTTTAATAGAAATTGAGAAAATAAAGTGAATTCCCACCTGATTTTTGAAAAAGAGGAAATTAAAAAAAAAATTAAAACTGAAATGTGTTGTAGTTCTAACATTTTTCATGAAGTGAATGTCAAGAATTTTGAAAAATTAATATTTAGTGAACCTGAAATGAGAGAAAATTGTGAAGATATACCCCAGGAATTTGATGGAAGGCCATACCCAGTGAGATTTAGGCCTGAAAAACTTTTTTTGAAGAGTGTCTTAGCAATTTTTCTGCTCTAAGGACTAACTGAATTTACCTTTGCTCACTAGAAGTTAGGCAAATCCAAGTTAAAATAGCTTGGCAGCATTCATGATATTGAGAACATGAAGTAGGGCCATCCTTCGGACAATTTGAGCCATAAAAAAATTTCCTACCCTTTAAACTGCCTTTGTATACACCAATTGAGCCTGAAGCATGCCATTCTTCTTTGACAAAAGCCAACATATTTTTTTTTCCTGATCCTCTTGACCTGTTGCAATTCACCCTCAACCTGAGAATTCAGTAAGTGGAGGGGGGAATGAGGCTAGAGGAGCAAGGTTTCATATTTAGTGGAAGGAAAAGAGAGAAAATTAAAGTAAAATAGTGTTTAGTGGTGGAGTGTGGCAGTCCAGCCCAAAAAAATACAAAAATACTGGAAAAATACAAAGGAAAAGCATACAAAAAGAAAAAAAAAAAAAAAAGTAAAACAAAAGAATGAGAAAGATAAGTCATTTCATTGGAGATTTTGGAAAGGAAGAGAAGCTGGCCACTTTGGCTCTGAAAATTCAAAAAGGAAGATGGAATTGTGCTAAAATGAAGGTCGTGAAATTGCAAATCACCTCCTTAACTTATTGATTTCTCAATTTTGAATCACATTATACCCTTTTTATTCCTTATAAACCTCACCCACAAGCCACATTACAACCCAATAAAAGCGCCTACTGATCTGAAATGGATTGAGCTATCATGTGGAGATGAGGATTTGTATAATCTATGGTGAAAAGAGTTAGAGGATTTCAGAAACTAGAGCGATGCCTATGCTCATGCTTGCAGTCCTATTTGAGGGCTGTAATTGCTCTTGAGCTGTGTGAAATGATACACCCTTCTATTTTGAGTAACAGCCCTGGTGAGCTTTAGGTCTGAAATTAGGTTTGTTGGGGGCATTATCAAAACATAATTCTCAATTTGATGGTAAGCTATGCATTCATTTTCATACAAAATGCCCTGACATGAGCTGAGTGATTGTGAAAGAATTATAGCAAAATTTCCGTTTTAAACTGCTGTGTTTCTGCCAAGAATCCTCTAGAATTGAATGAACAATGTGTGGAATGAATTTTATTTTAACATGCTGCATTGATATTAACTAATTCATTGGAGAAGTTTGTGGGTAACTTCACTGAAAACCCTCAGGAGACTTCACTCCTCCACTAGGGATCTCCTAGGGGTTTAAAAGGCTTGATGCATATGCTAAATGCATCTGTGCTCCCTACAAAAGTGATATTTTTTATTTTTAATAATTATTTTTACTTTCTCCTTTGCTCAAGGACTAGAAAAGCTTAGGTTTGGGGGTATGTTAAGCAGTAAAAAATATCATTTTTCACCTCTTAACCTGACCTTTTATGGACCTTTGAGCTGATTACTAATGTGTTTTGAGTGTATTTTGTAGATAAGTAATAAATTACAATCTTAGTGCAGACATCCACCCAAAATGACCAAGAAGTTGCTCATACATCTCAACATGTTCTCAGGCAGCCCAAAGCCAGCCAAGCAACCCACAGAGCCTTAGATGTTTATGAGAATGTCTTGAGCCCAACTAGGTATGCTTGTACCAATAGCAGTTACAAAGAATGAAGATTAAACCCAGCAAGAGGCTGGTGAGTGTTGAACAAATGAAGAACAACAACACAGGATTGTAAGCTAGCTGTGGAAACAAAGGACACAACCTGTCGAGAGGATAAGTTAACTTGTTGACAGGTTTAGATGCTTAGAATAAAGTTGTCAAGAGGTTGGAGGCACAGCAGAAGATCCTGTCGAGAGCTTCCCAGTACCTATCGAGAGGTTCTAGAAATAAAAGCCAACCTGTCGAGAGGAACGGAGATGGAAATATGAAGATCTTGCGAGATGTCAGTACCTATCGAGAGGTTGGAGGTACAATTATGGATCCTGTCGAGAGGATACTTGGAGGTGTAGTAGAAGTCGAGAGGTTCTAGATACTTATCATGAGGTTCAACTGAACCTGTCGAACAGTGCAAGGCAACCTGTCGACAACTTACCTAAAGCTATGCTCATTCTCGCAAGGATTGAGCCAACCTGTCGAGCACTCAACTAAAGACCGTATTACAAGTCGACAGGTTGACTATAACCTATCGAGAGGATGAATAAAGAACTAGACAGAAGGTGAAGATGTACTCCATCTTGTTGAAGTAAATGCTGGGAAGACTCATGAACCTGTCGAGAAGTCTTCAATCCTGTCGACTAGTTAACCAAACCTATTGAAAGCCATTTCAACCTATCGATGAGAACACCAAGCAGACCCAGAACCTCTCGACATTAAAATTAGGAACATCTCAGTTCCTTTCACAGCAGCTGCCACATGCCAATGCTTTGTGCACACATTCCTAAGCATGTCAGCAACCCCTAGGGGTATTTTTGGTATGCAACAGGGCACGAATGAGATACCTCACGTGTATTTACCAATTTTTGGACCAATGGAGAAAGAGCTTTTAGAAGAGAAATTAGCCACATCAGCAGCTCAGAATAACAGAATTATTCTCGGGAGCTCTGATTGGCTGAAACAGATTTGAGAGGAGTGGAGAAGAGTATAAAAGCTTGAAGAAATTAGAGAGCGATCATCTAGAAATTGGGAGAACCAAAGCCAAATCCGATCTCCATCTTCCCTCTAAAAAATCCCTCTCTCTTCCTTCTTCCCCCATTCTCCTCTTAGCCAATTATGGTTGGCTAACCCTATTTGGTACCTAGGGTGAGGTTGAGAGCTATAAATTGAGAGGTTTAAAGCTTTGTAGGAGGATTAGGTGTTGCACACATTGCAGATTTGAGCACAGTTGACTGTAAGTTGTATTGATTCAGTAATTGTTGAATGTAAAGTTAATTTGGATTTATAAATCTCTTGATTGTCATTTGATTTTCCTAGATCTAATATCCCTGTAGATGCCTGAGCTTGTAGCCTTGCATCCACAGCATCTGCAATAGTTTAATTATTCCAATTAAGATCCATGAATTGGAACAATCTCTGGGATGATCTGTGACCATTCAAGTGGATAGATCATAGCCTTAGGATTGCTTCAATTCTTTGGTTGAGAGTGGATTCTTATACCTTGCATCTGAGCTTGTAGCCAGATGAAAGATTGTTACAAACTAGTTCCCTGCACTGCCTTTAAACCAAACAATTTTCAATAAAGACCAAAATCCCTAGCTGCTATTCTACACCTCTTGATTTTAAGCTTTTCTCCATATTCCTTTAACTCTGTGTTTAATCAAATCTAGATCACTTGCATTTGATTTTTTTTGTAATTTTTAGTAAAGTGACAAATTCTATAAACCTCTCCTCTTTCCTGTTTTGGTTTAGTTTAAATTAGGATAGAGTATCAGATCTGCTATAGATCTAGAGATTTACCATATTTTAAATCGCATTTTTCTGTCCCTGACTTACCTATTAAGACTTGCTACAACAGCCCTGGTTCTTGCAGGACTGCTTGGTTACCATGATTCCTCATCTCTGTGATTTTGCCTTTTAATTGACTATTTTAACCATTTAATAATTATAAGGTGAGCAAGACAACAAAGGGGTGTGTACTCATGCATGATATGCCCACAATAGAGTCCATCATGGAAGAGTGGTGTGTACTCAGATGTGTGGCCATGGTCATGGGTGGGGGAATAATTAATGGAATGGGTAGGGGAGGTAATGGGTTCAAGTGGTTCATTGGGTTCAAATGGAGGTACGAGGTCAGTGGTGGTGGTTTGTTCAATGTCAGTGGCGATAGGCTTATTGTCATTTATTGTGAAAGGGGAAGGTGGGACTGGAATTGAGTGTAGGTATGTCAGTTGGCTCAAGGTTTGGTATGGGCTGGGTTAATGGAATGGGTCCAGGGCTTGGTATAGGTTGTGGTATGATAATGGGTATGGTAGGTTCAATGGTTGCTGTGGTTGGTTTAGGGGTTTGCTTTTTGTATTTTCTTTTATAGTTGGTGTGGGTAGGTTAAATGGGAAAGTGGTTTGAGTTGGAGCTAGCACTAGAATGAAAGTGGGGATTGTGGGAGGTGAGGAAGATGGTATGTAATCAGTCACATAATTTATCATTTTATCACCTTTAGCTTAGTGATGTTAGGACTTAGTTTGCTACTAACAAGTTACTGATGTGTAAATATTAGAGATAAGTAATAAATTAGAGCCTAAGTGTTAACCTTTGTCAAAATGAACTCAAAAAATAATAAGAAAAATGATTGAGCGAAAAAGACGATTTACCGCTACTGAAAGCCAGAGAATCGTAATTTACGATTCTTCAAAATAGATAAAAAGGAGAAAAGTGATAAAGCATAATCCAAAAAATCGTCAACTATGAGCAAGCCTACTGAAAATAGAAAATTGTGAATTAAGATTTTTCAAAGAAGAATAAGAAAGAAATCGTTATTTATGATTTCCTTAAAAATAGAAGCGTTTCTACTATTGTTGTTATTGTTGATCACATGAGAACTATCACCGTCATATCCAAAATTAGAAGACTCCTGCAATTAGAAGTCTGATGAACCACAGATCTGAGAAGATTGATAAGGATCTAAATTAGAAGGACTCTGCTGCTGCTCAATAAAGAACACTCTATAAGCGCATTAACTAAGGAAAGTAAGGAAAGATAAAATTAGGAATTAGAGTTATATTAGGATACTTTTGTTTGAGTAGTTTCTTTTATTAGAACTAGATCTTTGTAAACTGACTCCTTATGATCTATAAATAAGAGGGCTCGGCATAGGAATAAGCATCGAAGAATTTCAGCATCAATTGACGCCTGAGGTTGGAATTTCTTCTGATCAAATTAGTGTATACCAGTTAGAGTAGATTAGATATCAGAGGTTTCTCAAGAGCAATTGACGACTACAATTGAGTGTTGAAGATTAGTGTAGATATCTGTAATTTCTCAAGAGCAATTGACGACTGCGATTGAGGAGTGAAGGATATATTTTACTTTGCTTTCTAGTTTAGATTTTATTTGCTTTGTAAACATCTCTAAGTTTTAATTTGAATTAACAACTCAGGTTAGAATTTACAGATTAGTGTAACAGTTTTTACTTTTCCATCTTCAATTTGCTAGAGTTTGATTGATGCTCAAATTTCTGGTTGATTGTTGATTAGATTAAATCTGTATTGATAGAATCTTACACTTGATTGACAACCAATGCTAGGAGACTAGAAATATGGTATTACGGTACTGTTTATTTTCATAAATATCCGAAAGCTAAAGATTAAGATTGGCGATCATAATCTGAAGGAGGATTAGAATTTATTTTTTATGTAATTTAGTTTAGAAAATCATTATTTTATTCATATTTCTCCAATAGATTAGAAAATCTTAAAGATAAGTAAAAGTTTTTAAGATAGGGATTTAGATAGAAGATAGAAATAGGAATTAATAAGATAATAAACTTCCTTGTAGGAACGATCCTATTCTAGTACTATAATTTCTATTGTACGCTTGCAATAGGTTAAGACTTGAATTTAATATAATTATAATATACAATAAGAAGCAAGTCAGTATGGTAGGCATGGGAGTAGGGATGGAAGGTGGACTGATGGTAACTAGTGGTTGGATAGTGTGTGGAATGGATGTGATTGATCTATTAGCAGGGATAACCACTGAAACAGCTGCTGATGGGGCTGCTGATTGAGTTGGTATGGGGTCTGTGTTGACTGCAGCCCTGACCACAGTAGGTTCCTGGTCTTGTATGACTTCAGTTAGCTAATCTGATTTCTTCCCCTTCTTTTTTGCCATCAAGTTCATACTAATGCCCCACTGCCTCTTGCTAAACTCAAATGGAGCCAGCTCCTCAGTAGGCTCCCCTATCTTCACTACATAACCTCCCTGCTCGAGCAGGGCTGCAATCAATCTACTGTAGGGGAGCCCATGTGATTTTACCTTCTTCTAGACCTTGATGTGAATATCCATCATCCCATCAAGAGTCAACTGGGCTACATTAAAGCAGTGCCTCAGGGAGAAGGAATAGAGAGCATTAGCAATGGAATGCCTCCTCTCCTGTTGGTGCCCAGACACATAAATATTCTTCCTTAGAACATTGTCAATAAAAAGTAGGATGGGTTCCATGTCTCTCCTCCTAATTGAGTCCCCTGAAGCCTTCTTTCCCTTGGTCAACTTCTCAGCAATCTCTGTAATGGATGCTGTCAGTGGTTCTCCCATGTTGCACTCTGGGTTGTAGGCAGCTAGAATGCCTAGAGCGAGGATAAAATGCAGCTCGCTACTAGACAGGATGAAATTGAACTTCTCATGTGGCTGGATCAGTCTTTGAACTATGCGAGATCCACGCGAGATCTACGCAAGGTATTTATGTGTTGCAGGCTTGGACTTCATGAGATCTATGCGAGAGGACTTTCCAGGTATTTTTTTAACTACGCGAGAGTTATACCTACTTCTCTGCTGCTGTGCACAGCCTGCTGCAGTAGTCTCCTCTGCTTGGGTCCATGTTATGATGTTTTAGGGTGCTGGTTATTATTGGTGAAGGGAAAATAAATTCAAAGTAAAACAGATGGTGAAATAGATGAAAACAATAACTCTAAAATATACAGACCTGTAAGATATACGGTCCTTTTGTGACAAGTTTTAAAAGTAAGAGTTTGTCCTACAGGGAGTGATGATCTAAAAACCTAAAGGAGTATAGTGATCTCTAGATCTAGCTATAGATCTGGTAATTCTAAACCTAAGCTAGAAAGCAAGGAAAAGAAAGAGTGTTTAGGTGTCACAAACTAAACTACACTAACAACAGAAATAAAACTATAGCTAAAGAAAGGGGATGAAGAAGGTGATGATGATGTGGTGAAATAAAATATAAAATGGTGAGAAGTAGACAGCTAGGGACTGGTTCTTCTTGCAAACAGATCAAGATTGTGGACTTGCAGCTATCCTTCACTTGGCTACAAGCACAAGTGCAAGGTACAAGAATTCAAGCTAAATCAAAGGCTTGAATTGATCTTAAGGGTATGATCTGTCCACTTGAATGGTGACAGATCATCCTATAGACTTCATCCAATCCCAAGGTTCAAATTGAAATAATAAAACCATTGCAGTCACTATATTTGTAAAGCTACAAGCACTTACAACCATAGAATCAAATAATCCATATAGATCTAGTGAGAACCACTAGAAATCATAGATTATTTGGGGATCTAAACTCAGCTGGTCATTGCTTCAAACAGCTGCAATGACCGAGCTCACAAGGCTGCAATCTCTGCATAATTCCAGATCTCTTCACTGAAAATAGATCTGGAAATTAGAGTAAGAGTCGGATCTGCTACAATCTTTCACTTGGCTACAAGCTCAAGTGCAAAGAGGAAGAATCCAAATTCACCTTCACTTCTGGATTAGTCCTAAGGATATGATTTGTCCACTTGGATGGTCACAGATCATCCTAATGATTTACTCCAGCAGTTAGGATAAAGATTGGAACATGAAAATTACTGCAAGCAATATGGTTGCAAGGCTACAACCTCAGGCAACCATAGGTGCATCAGATCTAGGAAAGTCTGATGGAAATCAAGAGATAGGAAGGTTAAATGAATGGACTATTCCCAAATACATAAATCTGAATGAGAATCTAATGGAACTAAAAGAACTATAGATTAGATGAATCTTTAAAAATAGCATTTCATTGATTAAACAAAACTTACAATGATCTGCCTCAAGCTTACAGTCTATGCATAAATCCGAAGCTCTTCACAATGAATTTACAGATTTATTTACAATTACAAATCAGATCTCAGCTCCTACACAGATCTAATCCAACAGGCTGGATTAGGGAGAGAAAAGGAAAAATAAAAGGGAAAAAGAAAACTTAAAACTAAACCCAAATTGAGCTAAGGAGAACTCTGGCTATTCCTTTGTTCCAAGCTGCCTTGCTGAAGAATTACAGTAAAGAGGATGCTTATTTATACATTTGCCTTGATCCATGTGCCTTGAGTTGCAGCCAATCAGAGGAGAGAATTTCATTTTAGTTTATGATAATCCATGTGTTTAGCATTCTAGCCAATCAGAGAGAAGAGAGAGATCCATTATGTAATACACAGCTGCAATGTTTTACTTCTGGCCAAGGCTTGCTCCAATTAGTTTGAAAAATAGTTTGCACATGTGCAGAGTTCTCTTGTGCTTTAGAGTTCTCAAAAATACCCCTGCCAACCAAAGATAACTCCAGCTGTAACCCTCATATAATTTCTACAAATAATTTGAATCCAAGCTGCTGTTATTTCCAAAATAGCCCTCAGATGGAACCCAAATTGATAAAGTGTTGGGATCTTCAAGGTGCTCAATAAAATGGCTGCAAACTGAAGTAACCTCAGCAAGTTGATAGTTAAAACTTTAATGGAGTTCGATGGGGCCCGAGCTGGATCAGCTTGAAGAAGCCATGATGAAATCTTGAGGGATTTGCTGCAAGTATTTGAGGCTTGATGAAGTCTAAATTGCAGCAGAGAGATAACAGCTTGAAAGGTTGAGATGGTTTCAGCAATTACTGGGCTTTAGAATCTCCAGCTTCAGCAGTCCTTTCATGAGGTTGAGAAGATGAACTCGAGGGGATGAAGCAGGAATTCGATAGGTTGTTGAAGTTGTTCTTGAACCAATCGATAGGTATTGAAGTGCTGCTGGAAACTCAGCAGCTTCAGGTGATAATTTGTGAGGTTCTATAGTGCATTTCGATAGGTTGCAAGGCTGGTTCAGCAATCCTCTTGAGAGGATGGGTATAGCTGGTCCACTCGAGAGGTTGGAGTGTAGACCTCATGGATAATTCGAGAGGTAGGCTGAAGCTTTAAGGGATCCACTCGAGAGGATGAGAGTAAGATATATGTCGTCAGGTTTTCTGAATACCGAGGGTGAACCATTCGAAAGGTTGATGACAGGTTTTGTGCATGGTCCATTCGAGGGGATGGAGGAGACTGTTGGTCGACAGGTTGAAAGACTGGTCTTCTCGACAGGTTGTGATGACTGTTCAGCAATCCTCTCGAGAGGATGGCTGAAGGTGCAGCTGTCCATACTCCAAGTCGACAGGTTCTGAACTGCAGCTCCTTCCATTCGATAGGTTGGAGGTTCAGCTCTCTATTACTCGACAGGTTATGTTTCAGCAACTTGGACTTCACATAAAGTTTATTCCAGCAGTTAGTTCTTGACAAGCTGCTACGCCCTTAAACTGCTCTAGCATCTATGCAAATGTCAGCTTGTTGTTGTAGTTTAAAGTTTGCTGAAAATGGTGAATAGCTCTATTGTGCAACTGAAGTTTGGGCTGCTTGGATGCACTGCTGCTCAAGAGTTAATATGTGCAGTTAATGTGCATTTGTTGTAGCTTGTGAAGATGGTCAGCAGCTCTAAGGTGTACTGCTCTGGTGTATCTACATTTGCTTGAGTGCACAACTAAAGAACATGCTGAACCACATGATTGTATGCCTCTGCTGATGTGGATTGAAGCACATGGTTGCTCAAATCCAAGATGCAGCAGCTGAAATATGCAGCTAGTATGTGTGCACACAGCCGAAAGCTTGGACTGCTTTGTGTTGTATCTTTGAAGCTCTCATTTGCCCAAATATATAGCTGTTGAAACTGCTGGAGATTATCTTGAAAGCTCTTTCTGCTGTTTATTCCAACAACAGCAGCTATCTTTGCTTTAAGTCCTCCTCTTGGCACCTATTTCATGGATGGCTACATTTTATTGCTTAACTACAAAATAGTATTTAAAACAGTTATTAAATAGCTCATGGTTTTACAAAAGTCGGGTTTAAAGCTTTATAAAATGGTATAAATCATTGACTAACACATCCTTCTTTCTTCTGTTTGACTTCCAGGGCCCCTTTAGGCAAGCCAAATAGTCCCAATGGTGGGGGCCACCATGGTGTACTCTATGTTCTTCAATCAGCTACAAACCTTGACTTCAAAACTCTCTCTTCTTGGCCTCCAAAGTGTGGACGGTTGCACTAAGTTGCAGCTTTATTCCTAATACAAAACATGCTCAAGAGACAATTATTAAATGGGTCACAGGTGTAGTAAAGGCTAAGTTAAGAGGGAAAAAATAGTATTTTTCAGTAATTAACAGTAAGGGAGGGTGAAGTTTTGTATCAAAGTATAAACTATTTCCTTCATCAAGAAAAGTTTGGCAAAGCATTTATCCAGACTTTGTGTTCGTGAGTTTGTAAACGTTTTATGTATGAAAGGCAAAGCATTTGTGCATCAACATCATTGTGTGTGCCCTACCTATTTGGCTGCTATTTTTGTAAGTCATATTTCGATGCCCATCAAGAAGAATTTAAAAAACCCATCAAGAATCAAAACCCATCAAATAGAATTAAATAAATAAAAAGAAAGATGAGATTTCTATATCAGGATGGACATCAATAAGTGATTGATCTTATTCTGATCCTTCAGAAATGAAGCCCCATGTCATCTACTTCCTTTGTGCAGCAAAATCGTCTGATGGGAGTAGCTAGGGTGTTATGGTGTGAATTTTATGACTCTAATACACCTAAAATATTTGTATGTGCTTAATATCGTATTCGCCGCATGCCTTGACTTTTCAAAATGTTTTATCTAAAAATACATATTATAGTTTTTCAAGCTCTTATATTTAATTCCGTCATTAATGAACACAAGTTATGTGATAGCCTACTAGTTAAAGGCTTTAAGTTCTGGATAAGAGGTCTAGGGATAAAACATTGTTATGTGTGTTCTAAACCTCTATTTTGGACTTTGAGATAAAAGCTTATACACTCTTCCTTGGTGTGTTAGCTTAACACCGGATAATCCCCAAAATGTTATAAATAAGTGTCTTACGGAAAATCCTAAATTATAATCTCATTCAGAGTTCTTAAGAATAGAGCCGTCAGAAACCCTAGAGACCTTAGAGGAGAAATTATAGATCTATCTTCCTAGAACCCTTCTTTTGGAAGAGCGACAAGACGTTGACATATATTCTCAAGCGGCCTTCGCCTCCTTCTAGAATCATCATCATTGTGGAGATCTCGATCTAATCATGGTGATCAATCGATCTAGGTATGGAGAAATCATACTTTCCATTTATCTTAAAATATTATTTTTTATTAATAGTTTTTTATATAAATTAGTGATTTTATTTCACAGATAATGATGGAATGATTAAATGAATGCATGCTATGATTAATAGATTTTTAATGTTAATGATGTTGGGTTAAAAAGAAGTCCGATTAAATTCCACCATGTGATTTGATGTATTTTGAGCCGTGCTCACGGATTGAAATCAATCGATTGATTCTGGGAAATCAATTGATTGAGTCTGAGATAAATAAAATGGTTTGAGAATGCACGGATTGAAGTCAATTGATTGATTATGTAAAATCAATCGATTGAGTTTGTACAAAAATGCTTTAGTTACTCACTGATAGAAATCAATATATTGACTTTGGATAGGAAAATCAATAGAATGAGTTAGAAATCAATAGATTGATTTTGGGAAAATCAATAGATTGAATATGCGAAATCAATCGATTGATTTAGGAAAATCAATAGATTGAGTTAGAAATCAATAGATTGATTTCGGGAAAAATCAATAGATTGAGTTTGAGGTGGAATGCATTAATTACCCCCTGACAAAAATCAATAGATTGAATTAGAAATCAATAGACTAATCTTGGGAAAATAATAGATTGATTATTTATGTCAATCGATTGATTTAGGAAAATCAATAGATTGAGTTAGAAATCAATAGATTGATTTTGGGGAAAATCAATAGATTGATTCAAGAGAATCAATAGATTGATTCTGGAAAAATTGATCGATTGAATTTAAGCAGATAAATGTTTTAAAAAAAAATTTTAAAAAAACTCACCGAACGAAATCAATCGATCGATTATGGAATTCAATCCATCGATTCTGAACGGTCAAATTTTACAGTCAGTTAGTTTCACAAAAAGGTGTGGTAAAATGTTAATGTTTATATGCCATATTTATACTCATATGCTCGTCAATGCTACATGTCATGATTATATTGCACGCACTTCAATGTTTATACATCATGATTGTGTACACTTCTATGTTTATGTATCAGGATTAAATGTACTTAAATGCCCATGTATTATGAACATATTCTTATACACTTTACATGTTTCATGATAATCTATACAATACATAATCAAAACACGTAAAATGTCAAGCCATGACCAACGAACATTAGACCCAACATCTTGTACATGATGGAGTCTAAGAAGGTATTAGACCCAACATCTTATACTTGATGGAGTCTAACCAAATACGATTAAGGAGCATTATACCCAACATCTTATACATGATGGAGTCTAAGAAGATATTTGATCCAACATCTTATACATAATGGAGTCTAAGAAGATATTTGATCCAACATCTTGTGTAAGATGGAGTCTAACTGAACAAGAGTATGATGAGCATGATTAAGCCCAACGTCTTGAGTGGTACAGAGTTTGACATGTAATAAATGATATG
Source organism: Chloranthus sessilifolius (assembly GCA_021018995.1). Classification (NCBI taxonomy): domain Eukaryota; kingdom Viridiplantae; phylum Streptophyta; class Magnoliopsida; order Chloranthales; family Chloranthaceae; genus Chloranthus; species Chloranthus sessilifolius. Next base: position 65,605,969 of record CM037586.1, read on the forward strand.
ATTCATTAGACCCAACATCTTGAACATGACGGAGTCTAACTAAACAAGTGATAAGCATGATTAAGACCCAACGTCTTGAGGGGGACGGAGTCTAACGTGCCTTAAATGACAAGAAATATGAAATTAAAAGAAATGATGCATTCATGTGATATTGATATATATGTTTATGTTCAGTTCATTTTAGCTTATTGAGATTATACAAGTCACATGCACACACACTTAAAATATACCGAAATGTTTATATAGCTATGACTGATATTTTATGCTTCAATGGATTGCATGTCTGGTCCATACAAGTGTAAACTTGCACCCCTTGTTGATGTGGGTGACCAGATGAGACAGGTGTCACCGATGGCAATGTATGGGTCTATGGCGATGAGACAGTACGTGGTGCTCAAGAAACTGAACTGAATGGCGATGATGACTTCGTGGCTTAATTAGCTATTTTCCTTTCTAGTTATTATTAGTAGTTTTAAATAAATGAGACATTGATCAGTTAGTATTTTATCAAAACTGTTTAAACTTTAATCATGTTGGACTTGTAATTGGAATAAGAACATTATCATGATTTTTATTTTGATTAATTAATGTGTTAAAGAAATTTTACCTTCCGCTGTTTAAGATGCTTTTATCCCCTTATTATATTTATATGATTCACGATACGAAGGTATGGTCTAAGATCTTACAATCAAGAGGTTGTGAGATCTCGGGCCGCTACATAGGGTTTGGTAATGGCGGAAGAAAGAAAGAAAGAATTTGGAATAAATTTTTGGGGCTTTGTTTTTTTAGTATTTATACCATACATTTATTAAAAGGACAAGTTTACACTTTTAAAAATAAAAAATTACCCGCCTATCCTTTTCTTAAAATACAACAATTATAAGGTACTAAACAACTACTTTAGGTAGTCAATTGTTTCACAACTGTATTTAGTTGTTCTTTTCAGACCAGTGATGTTTTTTTCTCATTTTCATGTAGTGTGATTGAATTGCATGGTGTAAATGCATAGACTTGATTGCTTGTGTGAGTTAAAACTACAGCAAAAGAAATGAAAGATCCTATCAAAACCAAGTGTGCAAGTGCTGGTAGCTTTATAGGCAAATGAGCTCAAACTGGCAGCTCAATGATCGCTCCTGAATCTTTCCTTGTCTAGCTCGTCTAGCTTTGATTGGGTGGCTACTAGCTAGTCTCTGAAATTTTTTGGTCATCAAATGACCGTAAGTGGTGAAGCTTAATGAAGTCTTAATTAATTTTGTAATGGGTTTAAGTACAATTAATTTAAGAGAATTCTATAGGTGCAAGTGTAAGTAGGGTTTCATACAGCTGTGATAGCACAAAAATAAGCAAGACTAGACTATCATTAAGCAGGAATTCTAAGTATAAGAACATTAAGAAATTTCGATCTAGCATAATGATGAGTATTCTACAATTTATCATGCAACATTATTAACTAGGCATGGAACATTATTCTATAGATTTACAAGTAACAAGATTTACAAGGTACGTTAGATTTTACATGCTTACTCACGTACCAATTTACTAACTACCATAATGATGGTCACTGTAACTATTGTGATCTAGTATTTACCTGGTGGTCTCGAGTTTCGGGGTAAGCCAAGATTTTGACTAAAATCATCTAATTGCAGATTTTTCCACAGGTGTGTCGAGCACCTTGCGATAAATCGCTCATCATTTCCAACTCCAATCAAATTTTCGAGTCCTACCAAAAATGGGTGAAAGAGGGTTGGTAACCGCATCCTTCCCACAGGGTGGTACTCAAAAATATAATCAGACATTATCATGGTCGACAAATCACTAAGATATGTCCTCGTTTAGCAAGTTATTGTACCAGGTTTATTCAACCTTAATGTCAGGTCTGTAACTTTTGGTGCCGATATCGAAATCAAGCACTCAGTGGCTTTCTGGAAAGCTCAACGAGTTTCCTATAATTTATTTTTATATTTCGGGGGTCAAAACTCAAGGGATCAGGATGGAATCAGGTCCACCTGATCAAACGTTAGGTCGGATTACTGGCTGAGTGTCATGATCCGCACTTCTGCGTCACAATGTTTCAAATTTTCCAGCCGAAAATCCTGATAGAATTATCGTGTGAAATTTTACCCAAGCCTTAGGGATAGGTCAAGGTTTGACCTTGATTTATCCCAGATTTTTCTAAGGGGTTCTTAGTGACGAAAATCATAGCTTTTTCAGGGATCTGATTTCTAGTGCAATAGGGCAGCTTCATTGTTTTATGCTCCGAGTGTCGTAACTTTCAAACTGCGTGGAGTTCGGGTCTTATAATTTAACTGGATATCGGAAACCCATCAACTTATTTAACTAAATTTTTTGGAGAATTTTTTAAAATTTATTTCAATTTATTTTGCTGTCTTATCTAAGAGTAAACTGCTATGGGCTGCAAGGCCTACATGTTTGAGCCTTCGATGGGATCCACCTAGTGGTCCATCTTATGTCACATATTTCGGGTTTCAATCCGGGATAATTCCAGATTAGTCCCAAATCCATCAGGATCTTGTTTCGGGTCCATTCTATCGATTTAATCGGCACAAGTTATTTGTCGATACTACCCAATTCGTAGGGTATTGTTCAATCTAACAATTTCAAATTGGCTTAGAGGGTCATCCGATCGAACCTAAATTTTCGAGCACGATTACAATTTTCAAATCCTTTTCTTTTCAAAGATCGGTTTGACGAAAATCAGGTTTAAAAAAAAAATCGATTAGATTTCAAAAACTAAACCGATGCGCACTATAGCCTAAATTACCCGAAATTCGCGGTTTCATCGATAATGATCGATCACCATTGATCATTGGTGATCAACATTGATCATGAGCCTCCAAGGTTTGGAATCTCATCAGACCACAAGTCAATCAAAATGGTCAAACTTCGATCAAGAGGCCATCTAATGATCCCGATTGAGGTTTAACTACATAGAACCTATATATCAAGATTTTCCTATACATGCATCTATCGCCATTAAAATTTCCCTGATCAAAATGCAAGATTCTAACATGCCTTTCTAGAATTAACTAACTCATATAAACCCATCAGTAGATCAGATTCTATGATCAAGCTCATACAAGCAATCAAGTCTATGCATCTACACCATGCAATTCAATCAATTCAAGCAAATTTCAATATAGTCAATCGTGACCATCCGATTGGACTATCATCAAGATTAATAAATTAGCTAAAATTTTCTGAGATAAAACTATATGAATCTCAGCATATTCCAGCTACTATTCTTGCTAAAAATTTAGTCTAACTCCATAGAAATAGTCAAGATTTTCAATGCTACATTACATGTGGACTATCTAGTAATGAAGCAATCTAGAGCCATACATTTCGATCATGATCAAAACCAGTGAATGCTGGAAATATTTTTGGAATATCACATGAATATTTTATCTAAACTTTATTTCATATCAGGTCACAAATTTCATGAATATTCTATAAAAGAACTAGCATCAATCAACACTATAACACATAGTATCAACATGCATCTATGACCACACATTGACCTAAAATCATCCTTGAAACATATGGATTTCAGCCATCAAATTTATCTAATCTATGTACTATAGCATGGAATTAATAATCAGAAATTGAAAATTTATACACACTAATGAACATGGTCCATCTTTGACCAATCTAGACCATTGGATGGCCTTGAATGATGATGTTGATCACATGCATGACATCCAATCATGCTGGTCAAACATTCATTCACTACAAAAAGAATAGATTATTAGCGGCAATTTTTTGGAGTTAAAAACTGCTGCTATTAACAAAAAACTATCAAAGACTTTTAGCGACAAGGGCATTAGTAACAGTTTTTGCCTGCCACTAATAGTCTTGTTTTTTGTGGTGATTCCAGAAAACTCCAAAAGTTTCAAACAAAATCCATTTATTTTTTGCCAAAATTTCAAGGAAAATGCAAGAAAATTCGAAAATACGTTAGTCTTGATATATCATTACAAAAAATAAGTCTATTAGCGGCAGTCAAAACTGCCCTTATTAACAAAAAAACTACCGCTAATACCCTCATCACTAATAGTCTTAATAGTCTATAATAATTTTTTTGTTAATAGTGGCAATTTTTGGCCACCGCTAATAGTCTTATTTTTTATAGTGTATTTAACCAATCTAAACTATTGGATGGCCTTGGATGATCATGTTGATCACATGCATGGCTTCCAAACATGCTGGTCAACATATATTCCAGAGAATTTAAAATTTTCAAATAAAAAATCCAATCTAAACCATTGGATGGCCTTGCATGAGCATGTTGATCACATGCATGACATCCAAACATGCTAGTCTAAATATGTTCCATAATTTATAAAAATAATTCAAGACAAAAATTCATTTTTCTATACCAAATTTCAAGAAAACTCAAGAGAAATCCTACACAATATTGGCCTTAGCATAATTGGTCTATCTAGACCATTGGATGACCTTGCATGATCATCTTGATCACATGCATGGCCTCCAAACATGCTAGTTTAACAAATATACAAAAATTCCAGAACTTAAAAGTTCTAAAACAACTCACAAAACTTGAAATCTATGGCCCTAAAGTTTAACTACTAGACTAGAAATTCCAAACAAAGCTTAACTAAGACAATAGCTTAGCTTGGATCCTCTTGCTTGCCTGTTTGACTCGATTTGAATGGTGAAAAGGGCTGGGATGAAGCCCAAATTAATATATGTTGAACTAGGAGAAGATGGGAGTTGATTGGTGGTGTTGGATGTGAGCTTTCATGGCTGGATTTAGAGGGGCAAATTCAAGGTAGCAATGGAGCTTCAATGGAGTTGCAAGTGGAAGAAGATGAAAATGGTGGAATGAGAAAGCCCCCTAGAGAAATTCAATTTTTACAAGGGCTGAAAAAATTTGGACAAGTGTCCAAGTTACTTCCCAAAGCCCTCCATTTTCATCCCAATGCACTCTCTCTCCTCTCCACTCTCCCATGCTCATCAAGTAGCGTCCCCACTTGGGTTCCACTCTCCTTCACACATCATGGTCAACTTTAGGCTTTTGTGGTTCTCAAGGTCCTCAAATTTGCGATTATCAATTTGTCAAATAAATCTTGTGGTGCATGATGTGATTTTTTTAATGTAATGTTTTACTCGCAAGTGCACGAATCGGTTTGTATATAGTGGGTGCGGAGTACGAGATCGTTCCCACGAGGATTAATTTTGAAATACCTAAAAGAGACAAGCAATTCTAGAAATCTATTAAGATCTAACAGTATTCTACCAGTTTTATGATTTAAGTGGTTGATGGTAATTAATGACTACAAACTAAAATTCAATTGATGATTCACAAATAAAAGTGAAGATGATGATAAAGATGAAGATACTAAATCCTCTCATCTTTGATCCGTTCTTCCTATAATATAAATCTAAGGATTAAATTATGAGATATTTCATTAGTAACAAACATCTTTTATGGAAGATCAATGGTCAACACCCTAATAGGTTCCATGTTGCATCCACAATCGGGACTTAGATGATTTTCATATATAGATCGGGATCAAAGTGCGGCTAGACACGCATGATCTCAGGTTCAAATAAAAACCATCCCCAAAGTGGGTGAAAATTCCAACAAGAATACCACTTACAAATCTGAAATCAAGGGCATGGCTCGGCACACTTTATTCAGATTAGGGATTATTTAAGATAAAATTACCATTACAGAACCAAGATCTAGGGCATGGCTCAGCACACTCGATCCCAGAACATAATCGTAATTAGATCCACACGATAAAAATAAAAAGACCATAACAATGATTGGGTAAAATTACCGTCACAGATCTGAGATCCCGGGCATGGCTCGGCACACGCGATCCCGGTTAGGTGCGGGGATTTCATCCGTTCATGATAGCACAACAACCATAAAAATAAAATCTCATATTTTAATCCTAAATTTATATTATTAAAAGTACATCCCTCGGATGGGAATCATTAGATCCCCATCCCTATAAATTTAGCCACACATATTGTAAGTAAATGACATAAATAAATAAAGACGGGAAAATAACATTAATTAAAATTACCTCAAACTACAAAGTAAATTACGTTGATCCACAGGGATGATAATCTTCAGAACGAAATAAATGCGAATAAACTTTGAACAAAATTTATAAAGCGGAAGGAATGAAATCTTGAAAAATTAAAGGGAACAAAGCTCTCAAAAAGAAATAATAAAACTTCCCTATTTCTAGGTCTAACTATGAAAAACAATGGCCAAAAACTAAGAACACTAAAAACTAAAACTCTCTAAAAAAAACTCTAATTCTAATCTCCTCTTTCCCGAAGTGTTTGAGTCACTTTAAATAGACCCGTCGTGCGGAGGTCTCCTAATCCTACTTTTCCGGGTCGATTAATCGACCAATGGATGTCGATGCATCGAGCCGACCAAGAGTCCCAAAAAATAGACTTTTAGTGTCAGATTCGTGTCAAACTTAAACTCTGGCTCGATTTATCGACCCCAGAAATCCGTGAAATTCAGCACTTCTTCTTAGTTCAGACACTTCTTCGGTATTTTGGCCATAACTTTCTATCCCGAACTCGGATTGAGACGAGTCTTGCGCTGTTGGAAAGCTGACGAAAAGATCTACAACTTGCATGTTTTGACAATTTCGTAATTCAGCCGTCTGGAAGGTCCAAATTTAGCCGCAAGTCGTACCAAGTTCTTGATTACCCGAAGTTGCAGTGTTTTGGCATTATATTCAGAATTCTTGTACTGTTTTCTATACTTGGCTTGTATTTACCTGAAACACTTCAAATCTAATCAATCTCATTAGATAGCCTTCATCGGACAGCTAAATATAGGTATTTAGGGGCGAAATATCCTCATTTTTCAGTACTCATCATACCCCCAAACCTACACTTTGCTAGTCCTCGAGCAAAGCAAACTAAAGAAAATAAATGCCACTTTCGTAGGGAATACGATTGCACTTAGCATGTGCAACAAGCCTTTAAACCCCTAGGTGATCCTAGTGGAGGAGTTATGTCTCCTGAGGGTTTACAGTGAAGTTACCCACAAACTTCAATACATTTTTGAAATCATCGATTAAATTGAGTTTTCAAAACATGATTTTGATAACATATATACCATTGAAAAACAAAAATCATTAATCAATTCAACATGCGAATTCTCAATTTTAAATAACAATGTTATACTAATCATACTAATATCCATTCAAATTAGTCTAATGCTCAAATCGTTAGATAGCTCATCCATTCATGCCTAAACGTGAAGTGTGTGCATAACCAAACCAAAATTCATTCATCTCAGAACTAGTTTAAACGGAAAACCGTTGGATCTGTTGTTTTGACTCAATCCTCACTTTAGGTATACTCTCAAAATATAAAAACACCGATAGTGGATAAGTTTTCGCACATATGTGAGAGGTCAATACAAAGCAAATAAAAAGGTCTCACATGATAAATGAAACACGATGCAATCAATGAACAAAAATAAATCTCATAAGAAGATACTTGTATATCCTAAGCATGTCATATCAAGTGTCATAAGTATCACATATTTACTCTCCACAAGGCAGTTACTAATGCAAGATCAGATCATGAAGGTCTTTTTAGGGTTGTAATGGGGCTCAGGAAAGGGTAAGAAAGAATTGGAAGTTGGGATTCAAAGTTTCTGAGAAATTGGAAAAGAAACTCCTTTTTTTTTTTCTATTTCTCTTCTTTTCTTTTCTACTCTCTCTCAATTTTTTCTATTTTTCTCAACTCACTTTTTCTTTTGAATTTCCTTTTCTTGAAGCACCTCAATTTTCATTATTTTCACAATTTTCTTTTTCTCTCTCCTTTTTCTTTTTATTTTTGCCATACACTCTCAGTAAACACCACAACTCAGTATCTCTCCACTTACTCTCTTTTCGTTCACTCTCATCCCTCGTTCCTAATTTCTCAGAAATAAGAAGGGTAAAGCTGAATTTTCAGAAATGGTGAAGGGTTAAAGGTTAACGTGGCTTATCAAAGAATGTATAAAGGTAAATTTTCAATAGGCTCAAAGGGGTACTAGAAAGATAAATTTATTTGAGGTGGGGCATTTTAAGCACAAACGAGCCAAAGATGGCCTTCAATCATGTCCTTAAAAGATAGTAACTTTGCCTATTTGTCTTGAGTAGATATACAGTACATTCTAACATAATGATATGAATTTGATTTCATGCAAAGTCACAAGTCAAAATGAAGTGTATGAGATTATGCAAAATAAGTCGTATTCAAAGAAAACTCCGAGTTTATATATTCACTCATCAATGACGGGAAATTAGCTCTAAAGCTCACTGGGTTTAGTCTCCACTGAGATCCTAAGATTCAACATTCAAAACAGTTCATCGATTTCTAAGTCTTAGCTTGGTATAAGTGTAAAAATTCTAAGCATGAATATCAAAATTATCCACAACATATCACATTAAGCTTCATCATCTTAGATACAAGTAATCAAAATATGACACTAGTATTCTCAAAATTAAATTCACATGCATCATCAACTAAAGTTTGAAAACAATCGTAAAATAATGTGCATGATGACTTCAAAATTTAAAAAAAAATTTTTTTTTTTTTTTTTTTCAAATAAAACATATAAATGACGCAAAATAATTAATCATACCCCCAAACCTAAAGATGACAATGTCCTCATTGACTGAAAGAAGTAGCGCACCCCCAAACCTGTTTGAAAAAAGTACCTCAACACAAAGATCAAAAGTCGGAGAATGTGTATCAAATTGGAACATGACAAAAAATATATTGAAGGGAATATGGTTACACTATTGAGGGAATTAAAAAAAAACAATCCAAACTAAACACAACAAAACAAAAAAGAAAGAAAAAAAACTAAAAAATCCTAAATCCTAAACCAAACGAAAACTACACAATTGGGTTGCCTCCCAATGAGCGCTAGTTTAAAGTCGATAGCTCGACCTTGGGAATTGCTCAGTCAGGGTGAGCCAGTGGCTCACCCAAAGAAATAGTGTCAGAGAATGCAATCGCATTCTCAAGGAACGGTTTCAATCGCTGACCGTTAACCCGAAAAACATTCCCGTGTTTTGGGTTTATAATATCTACTGCCCCATTGGGGAGTATTCGAGAGATTTTGAAAGGACCACTCCAACGGGTTTTTAGTTTCCCCGGAAATAGATGAAGTCGGGAATTGTAGAGTAGAACTAGTTGACCAACAACGAACGATTTCCGCAGAATAGATTGATCATGAACCCGTTTCATCCGGTCCTTATCTACGATTTAGCACGATCCATATGCATCGTACGGAGTTCCTCTAATTCATTTATTTGGAGACCCCTTTGGGTACCAGTTGAAATCGAAATTCAATGACTTAACGGCCCAAAATGCTCGATGTTCCAATTCAAGCTGGGAGGTGACACCTTTACCAAAGACCAACCGACATATCGGAGTTTTAAATCTTGATTCTATACGCCCATAGGCGTCATTCAAACTTTAACGACCGATCTTTACGGTTTGGATTGATTGTCTTTTCTAAAATCCGCTTAAGTTCCGATTAGAGACTTCAACTTGGCCACTTATGCGAGGGTGGTATGGTGTAGCAACTTTGTGTAACACCATATTTCTTCATTAATTGGTGAACACTTTATTGCAAAAGTGCTTTCCACCATCAGATTATCGCCTTTGGAATGCCAAAGCTGAAAACACTTGATCCTTGAGAAATTTGATCACTATTCTGATCATTAGATTTACCACGGCCTCTACCCATTTCAAACATAGTCAACGCCGACAAGAATGAACGTATTTCCAAAACGAATTGGAAAGGACCCATAAAATCGATCCCCAAACATCAAATAACTCAACTTCTAAAATGGGATTGAGCGGCATCATGTTGCGCTTTGAGATTCGCCTAGCATTTGATAGCCAGACAGATTTGCAATGTTGATGGCAATCCTTAAATATATCGACGCCGATAAAACCACTTTGAAAGATCTTAGTGCAGTCTTTTTGGAACTAAAGTGACCTCCACAAGCTAACTCATGACGAGCGAGATGATTTGTGGTTGCTCGATTCGAGAATACATCGTCGTATGATTTGATCAGATGATTTGAATAAGTACGGATCTTGAAAAATAGTGTTTCACCGAGCTAAGAAAATAGATTTCTCATTCTTTGACCAATGGTGAGGTAATTTCTTGACTAGGAAATTGACAAGATCCGCATACCAAGGTGGGCAATCAATCCTCAACAAGCTGCTCATCCGGAAGTGCTCCAAGATCGAACAGCTCGTCAAGTTTCTCAATAATTATTCGTGACAAGTGATCGCCACCACATTTTTACGAACCTTTCTTGTCCTTGATCTCCAAATCGAACTCTTGCAACAACAAGATCCACCTAATTAAGCGTGCCTTAGCCTCTTTCTTAGCGAGCGAGAGATGTCGCGTGAATACCACAACTTTAGATCCTAATAAATAGGATCGAAATTTATCCAACGCGAAAACTACCGCCAAAAGTTCCTTTTCAGTGGTCGAGTAGTTTAACTGGGCATCGTTGAGAGTGCGACTCGCATAGTAGATTACATGCGGTAATTTTTCTATTCGTTGCCCCAAAACAGCTCCAATTGCATAATCAGAGGCGTCGCACATAATTTCGAACGGGAAGGCCCAGTTCGGAGATTGAATTATTGGAGCTTTTATTAATTCGGCCTTAATGGTTTCAAAGGCCCGCAAACATTTATCATCAAAGATGAATGGGACATCTTTGGAAAGTAAGCTGCAGAGCGGCCGTGCTATCTTACTGAAATCTTTAATAAAACGCCTGTAAAAACCGGCGTGGCCCAGAAAAGATCTGATTTCCTTCACTGTCCTCGGTGGTGGTAGGTCGGCAATTAAATCAACTTTAGCCTTATCGACCTTGATACCCTGGGACGATATGATGTGTCCCAAAACAATGTCATCTTTAACCATGAAGTGACATTTCTCCCAGTTAAGAACAAGATTCTTCTCCTGGCATCGTGCAAGCACTAGCGACAAATGATTCAAACAGTCAGCAAAACTGTTTCCATGTATTGAGAAGTCGTCCATGAAGACTTCCAAGAATCGCTCGACCATATCCGAAAAAATACCGACATACATCTTTGGAATGTAGGCGGTGCATTACAAAGCCAAACGGCATTCGTCGGTAGGAGAAAGTACCAAAAGGACATGTGAAAGTGGTCTTCTCTGATCCTCCCAGAATGACTATTTGGTTATACCCTAATAGCCATCGAGAAAGCAATAGTACTCATGCCCGGCCAATCTTTCTAACATCTGATCGATAAACGGAAGTGGAAAGTGATCTTTTCTTGTCATCAAATTTAACTTCCGATAATCAATGCACACTCTCCACCCTGTTTGAATTTTTGTAGGGACCAGTATATTTTCTTCATTCTTAACCCTTTGTGATTCGATTTCTTAGGGACCACTTGTGTGGGGCTGACCCATTTACTGTCCGAGATGGGGTATATGATTCCAGCATCTAAAAGTTTGATTACCTCATTTCGGACCACATCTTGCATTATAGGGTTCAGTCTCCTCTGTGGTTCCCTAGAAGGCTTAGCATTGTCTTCCAAATGGATTCGGTGCATACACACCGTCGGACTAATGCCTTTGATATCTTTTATCGACCAACAGGGCACTTTTGTGCTCTTTGAGTACATTCATGAGTTGGCTTCTGGATTAGCATCCAGTGTTGATGATATGATAACAGGTTGATTTTCATTCTCCCCCAGGTAGGCATACTTGAGATTTTTCGGAAGAGGTTTAAGTTCTAAGGACACTTTCTCCTCCTCTTTCGGCTTTTCCTTGATTAATTCAATTTGAGTTCCACACTCTATTTCCTGTTCTTCACCCAGACGTGGTGTGGAATCCAACATGTGATTTACTTCTTGGATTAGGTGATCCACATCGAAATTTTCTCCAAAATGCGCAAGACAAGCTGCTAGAGGATCGTCAGATTCAGATGCATTAAATATTTCCTCTACAATTTCATCGAGTATGCATGCTTGTGCATGTTCGTCATCCTCCATGGGCTGCTTGGCAATATTAAAAATGTTGAGTTCCACTGTCATATTCCCGAATGACAGATTCATGATCCCATTTCGACAATTGATCAGCGCATTGGAGGTTGCTAGGAATGGTCTTCCTAGAATCACTGGAATATTATTCTTCAAATTTGATGTCGGTTCAGTGTCTAGAACAACAAAATCTACAGGAAAGTAGAAAGAATCCACCTTGATGAGGACATCTTCTACAATTCCTCGAGGGATCTTCTGGACCGATCGACTAAGCGAAGGGTCATCGCAGTGGTCTTAAGTTCTCCCAATTCGAGCTCCTTATACACAGAATAAGGCAACAAGTTGACACTTGCTCCTAAGTCCAAAAGGGCTTGATCAATACGGTTATCGCCGATAATGATCGAGATTGTAGGACAACCTCGGTCTTTGTATTTGATTGGGAGCTTTGCTTGCAACATCGAACTAACCAAATTTAAGAAAGCCTTTTTCGAATATTGGTCTTTCTTTTGATTGTGACCAATTCCTTCAAAAATTTAGCATAAGCGTGTACTTGACGGATGGCATCCGGAAAGGGAATATTAATTTTAATTGCTTGAAAATCTCATTTATTCCTTCCACATCGCGATTTCTCGGTGCCATCAATCTTTCTTGGTACGGTGCTTTGGAACTAGACTTTTCTTCCGCTCACTCATCCGATATTTCTTTGCTTGTACTTTGTCATCAATTTCTTCTCTCTCTTGATTTCTTCTCTCCATCGACTCTTCCTCCTCCTCCGCAACACTACTTTGTTATCGACACCGCTTTCCGAGATCTCAACGCGTTGTGATCGCCTGAATTTGTTGTTGATTCTCCTCTTGTGTTGAAGTTGATGTTTGTTCAACAACCATTTGGCCCCTTGGGTTAGGAACAGTTGGCTTGAAACGAACCTTTTCTCTCTCACAGAAAGGATGCCAATTGCCCAATTTGGGTCTCTATTTTAGAGATTGAGGACGTGTGAGAATGGATGAGTTTCACTGCATCCTCGAGAGAAGGGGTTTGTGTAGGGGCGTTGAGGCGAGGATTTTCTGTGGGTTGTTAAATCCAGTGGTGGAAATGTCGACAAAATTTTGTTGTGGTTGGTTTTGATAACCTCCCATTGGTCGTAAACTGAAAATTCGGTTCATTTGCCGTGGGCCCAACCCGATTTTGATTGTATTGAAATTGATTCGGTTATTGAACCCTTCGCTGAAATTGCCCTTGACCGTAGTTCTGCTGCGGTCCTTGATTGAAATTTTGTTGGGGATAAAAGTTCGTCCCCTGTTTCCTGGGCTGCATTCTTTGATTATCTTGTTTCCATGAGAAATTTGGGTGGTATCTCCAGCTATTTGGGTTATTCTCATTGAAAACGTTTCTTTGATTCCGCCCATAATTATTCACAACATTTAACTGTTCAGATGTGTCTTCATGATAGTTCTGCATTGAAGGACAATCATCTGCCATATACATTGGACTTGCACAAATTGAACATGGCTCAGGTTGTGTATTGACCATATGCACATGCTTCTTTACTTTCAATTCCTCCACTTGTTGAGTGAGGAAATCAATTTTAGCAATCAGATCTGGGGAATCCTTGACTACATATAGTCCTCCTTTCTTGGTTGAACTCCCAGCTTGATCACGGGCTTTGACTGCTTGTTCCCGAGTCTTTGTGAAATCCCAGTGCTGAGAATCCTCAGCTAGCTTTTCTAAGAAAGCATAAGATTCGGTTTCTTTAAGGCTCAGGAATCCTCCGCCATTCATTGACTCCACCAGATGTCTATTTGGTTGATTTAATCCATTGTAGAAACACTGGACCAGTCTCCACTTTGAGTATCCATGGTGCGGGCATTTGAGTAAGAGATCCATGAATCTATCCCAAGCTTCATATAATCTCTCATCTTCCTCTTGCGTGAAATCCGTGATTTCACGTCTAAGGACATTCGTCTTCGCCATAGGGAAGAACTTTGACAAAAACTTTTTGACCATCTGATCCCAGGTGGTTATGGATCTCGATGGTAGAGAATTTAACCATGCTTTTGCTTTATCCTTTATAGAGAAAGGAAATAAGCGCAGCCTAACAGATTCTTCGCTGAAATTTTGGTAAACAGATGAGCAGACTTCGACGAAGTCTTTAACATGCTGGTATGGATCTTCTCGCTCCATGCCATGAAAGATTGGAAGGATTTGGATGACATTTGTCCGAATTTCAAACCGCCAGGTGTGGCAGGGTATACAATGCATGATGGGGTATTTGTAGTTATCGGAGAAAATAGTTCTCTCAATGTTGGTTCTTCCTCTTGTTCGAGTTGCCCATTCATGTTGTCACCATATTGACTTCGATGGATGATTCACTTAAAATTTACGCCTTGATCTAGCGTCCTTACGATTTAGCAGCGAACGCTCGATCTCAATTTAACGGTTCTAAATTTCTTTCTTTAGAAGACCTAGTGTGCATGCAAATAATGCACAGTGGAGGTTCGAGGAAAAACCTCAACAATTTTTTTTTTTTTTTACTAAAAATCGATTGATCGAGTCACACTCGATCAATCGAGGCCAAATCGATGCATCGACAATAGGGGTCGATGCATCGACTCCAAAAAATTATTATTATTATTATTTTATTTATTTTTTTTTTTTTTAAATTTGAAATTTTCGAAATTTTTTTTTTTTTATTTTTTTATTTATTTTTTTTTTTTTATTTTTTTTTAAATTAAAATTTTTAAATTTGAAAATTTTGAATTTTTTTTTTTTTTTTAAAATTAAAATTTTTAAATTTGAAATTTTCGAATTTTTTTTTTTTTTTTAATTAAGCAGAAATACTATTTTAATCCTCGAAAATTCCTAAAATTCTTGTCTACAAAAATTGATTTTCTCAATTTGATCCCAATGGCCAAAACTTGATGTGATTTTTTAATGTAATGTTTTACTCGCAAGTGCACGAATCGGTTTGTATATAGTGGGTGCGGAGTACGAGATCGTTCCCACGAGGATTAATTTTGAAATACCTAAAAGAGACAAGCAATTCTAGAAATCTATTAAGATCTAACAGTATTCTACCAGTTTTATGATTTAAGTGGTTGATGGTAATTAATGACTACAAACTAAAATTCAATTGATGATTCACAAATAAAAGTGAAGATGATGATAAAGATGAAGATACTAAATCCTCCCATCTTTGGTCCGTTCTTCCTATAATATAAATCTAAGGATTAAATTATGAGATATTTCATTAGTAACAAACATCTTTTATGGAAGATCAATGGTCAACACCCTAATAGGTTCCATGTTGCATCCCTGCAATCAGGACTTAGATGATTTTCATATATAGATCTGGGATCAAAGTGCGGCTAGACACGCATGATCTCGAGGTTCAAATAAAACCATCCCCAAAGTGGGTGAAAATTCCAACAAGAATACCACTTATAAATCAAATCAAGGACACACTTTATTCAGATTAGGGATTATTTAAGATAAAATTACCATTACAGAACCAAGATCTAGGGCATGGCTCGGCACACTCGATCCCAGAACATAATCGTAATTAGATCCACACGATGAAAATAAAAAGACCATAACAATGATTGGGTAAAATTACCGTCACAGATCTGAGATCCCGGGCATGGCTCGGCACACGCGATCCCGATTAGTGGCGGGGATTTCATCCGTTCATGATAGCACAACAACCATAAAAATAAAATCTCATATTTTAATCCTAAATTTATATTATTAAAAGTACATCCCTCGGATGGGAATCATTAGATCCCCATCCCTATAAATTTAGCCACACATATTGTAAGTAGATGACATAAATAAATAAAGACGGGAAAATAACATTAATTAAAATGACCTCAAACTTCAAAATAAATTACGTTGATCCACACGGATGATAATCTTCAGAAACGAAATAAATGCAGAAATAAACTTTGAACAAAATTTATAAACTGAAGGAATGAGTACTGAAAAATTAAAGGGAACAAAGCTCTCAAAAAGAAATAATAAAACTTCCCTATTTCTAGGTCTAACTATGAAAAACAATGGCTAAAAACTAAGAACACTAAAAACTAAAACTCTCTAAAAAAAACTCTAATTCTAATCTCCTCTTCCCCCTAGTGTTTGGGTCACTTTATGGAGGTCTCCTAATCCTACTTTTCCGGGTCGATTAATCGACCAATGGATGTCGATGCATCGAGCCGACCAAGAGTCCCAAAAAATAGACTTTTAGTGTCAGATTCGTGTCAAACTTAAACTCTGGCTCGATTTATCGACCCCAGAAATCCGTGAAATTTAGCACTTCTTCTTGGTTCAGACACTGCTTCGGTATTTTAGTCATAACTTTCTATCCCGAACTCGGATTGAGACGATTCGTACGCCGTTGGAAAGCGGACGCAAAGATCTACAACTTTCATGTTTTGACAATTTCGTAATTCGGCCGTCTTGAAGATCCAAATGTAGCCGCAAGTCGTACCAAGTTCTTGATTACCCGAAGTTGCAGTGTTTTGGCATTATATTCAGAATTCTTGTACTGTTTTCTATACTTGGCTTGTATTTACCTGAAACACTTCAAATCTAATCAATCTCATCAGATAGCCTTTATCGGACAGCTAAATATAGGTATTTAGGGGCGAAATATCCTCATTTTTCAGTACTCATCAGTGCATGTGTATGGGTGTATTGTTAAGGTATTTTAGATGCTTGTTGCTAACTTTATTAAAAACAATGATAAGAATGGGTTAGTGAAAATGAATCAAAGGTGGATTGAAAACTAAAAAGCAGCAAGTCTAAAAATACACAGACCTACAAGATATAGGGCCTGTTGTAGCAAGTTTTAATAAGTAAGAGTTTGTCCCACAGAAAAAATTTGTCTAAAGCTCCAAGGGAGCCATCTTTAGTAGGCCCTCCAGATCTGACTACAGATCTGACAATCCTAAATGGAAGAGGATTTAAGGTCACTCTTGTTTAAATCCTAAGGTAACCAAATGCCTAAACTACAGAAATGGTTAAGAAGAATTATGGAGTGTGAGAAAATAAATATAAAAAGAGTGAGAAATAAGCTATTAGGTACAGATCTGATGAGTTTTATAACTCAGACTCAGATCTGCTGCTATAGAGGTCTTGTCCAATGGCTACATTATCACCAAAGAGGAGAAAGAATCCAACTCACCCTTGTGTCATGATCCAATCCCTTATGGCTATAATATGTCCACTCAAATGGTCACGGACTATCCAATAGGGGAACCACAGTCCATAGATAGGTCAGAACATGTTTATCATTGTATGCACTACTTCATCCAGACTACCAGCTCAATAATCCATAGGAACCTCAACCTCTAAAGTTCTGTGTGGGGGGCATAGGCCTGCAATGTGCACTAGCTTGGACACACAGGACCAGCAAGAGTTTGAGTATTAATTTTAGGTCTAGCTGTTCAATGCTTTAGAATGACAGCAGTGATTCAGTCACAAGCCTACAATCTCTACAGCCAGATCAGATCTGCCATCTGATGATGGGTCTATACAAATACAGGGGAGTCTGTCTCCGCGCAATCTCTCACAGGGCTACAAGCACAAGTGCAGAGAAGAAGAATCTGTCTTAGATCTGTGGATTGACCTCACCCTAGGGCTATAACCTGTCCACTCAAATGGCCACAGACTATCCACAGAGGTTATCCTCCTCACAGAGGTCTGAGACAGAACAAGTAGATTATTGCCACCACCATGTTCACAAGGCTACCAGCTCAGGCTCCCATGGAAATTCAGATTTAGTGGATCCTGTGGTGGGGCATAGGCTTGCATATGCGCCTAGCTTGGACACACAGGTCACTTGAATCTAAATAAATCCTTAAAAACAATCCTCCATTGCTTACAATACAACTTAGCAATGGAAGATCTCAAGGCAGCAGTATTGTACAAAACAACCCTCAAACTTCAATCCCATACATGTATAACATCCTATTATAAAACATCATTAAAACTGTTTCAAATAAACATACAAAGGCATAATCAGCAAGTGCTGGACTATGGAGAGAAGAAAAAGGAAAAAGAAGCTGCCTAAACCCTAACCTTAGCCTACTGAAACTCTACAGCTGATTCAAGAAGATAGGACCCCCTAATCTAAACTAGGCTTAGGCTTATATAGTAGTCGGCTGAGGGAGCATTAGGGTTAGGAAAACCCTAATTTTATCGATGCAATCGTGACCCATTTCAGTTCCTTGGATGCCTCGGGGTGTGTGCACAGAGATTGGAGCATTGGAGTGCGCGCCCTAGTTGCTGGAAGTTCCCAGACTGCCCCTGCAGAAGTGGGAGGCAGTTAAGATCTCGAGCTTTGCTAGGTAGCAAGAGTTTCCAGGTCTTGTCGCGTGATAGAGTTGTTGTCGTGGGATTGAATTGACTTGAAGCTTTTGCAGTCGCGGGACAGATATTTTGGTCATCGCGGGATTGCTCTGGTTGTCTCGGGATTGCGCTTTCCATTTGAGTGGCGCGGGAATCACGCGCGCAGTTGATTTCTTAGTGAATCTCGCCGGGATCCTCGCGACGAAGCAATTGCATTGTCCTCTGGATTGCGCGAGCAGTCCCCTGAAGATCTGCATCCCGCGGCCACTGCGCGCAGGAATGCCTGGAGCTCTCTCTCCTCTGTGAATCGCGCGAAGATTAAATGCTCCTCTCTTGAGTTGCGCGAGCGCTTATAACTGAGCCTCGCGAAAACTGCGCAAAGTCTGCTTTCTGGGTCCTTCTATCATTAATCTGCGCGAGAACAACGCAAGCAGTTGGTGTGCTGCCTTCAGAAATCCGCGACAACTGCCCAAAGCATTTTTTTGTGAAACAATTGAACCTTGCGACATCTGCGTGAGGCTCACTTCTTGACTTGTTGCTGCTGTGTTTTGCCTTTGCTGCAACCAAGTTCTGTCTGGATTCAACTTCCTTTCTTCTAAGGAACTTCTGGAGCAAAAGTAGACTTCTTGACATGGTTAGGGCCTTATCTGCAGCTGCTGCTTATTACCTACAAAATGGGCTTTACATACATTTATTAAATGACTAAGAGTCTAACAGAGATTAAATTAAGGGGTGACAAGTGGTACTTTTCAGGTCTTAACACATCTATCACCTTAGATTTCTCCAAAGTTTATTAATGATGTAAGATGGGTCAAACTTTGATCAAGTAGATTAAGGGTTAAGGTTTGCTAGAGATTTGAAAATTTCTAATTTCTAATTTCTAATTTCTAATTAACAAATTTATATAATTAACTTGTAAATGCCCTTGGGCTTTATTTAAAATTAAAAGGAATGTCACTGCTCCATGCAAGGCACACACACTTAATTTCATATGTTAGTGCATTTAGTTCTTTGAATTTTATGAGTTTAGGTTTGATTCAACCCAGCAACCATTCCTAAGTTCATCATCAAAATCTGATCCGTTGGCGATGATCTCCTCATCACCACCCAAGGATCTGGCCCAATTCGGGTCAAACCTTGAGTCAGGGTCCATCAAGAATCCGTCCAGGCTGGTTACAAGAAATGAAATGTGGTGTGTGTTTTACTAAATTTCTAACACACCCATTCAAGTAAATGGGGTGCCCTATGGGTGCCACTAGAAATATGCAATATCTTATCAATCTAAGGTGGGTGCTTCACAAATTTTGATGAACCTGGCCTCAGGCAGCTTCCTGGCACAGTCAAGTCTCAGTCAATAGTTTGACCAACACAGAAATCGAGGGACATGTGTTACACAGTGTTCTTTATGTCTCTCTTTTAGTGTCATGTTTGGGTTAGAAAAAAATTGGGACAACTTCAAAGGAACTTCTTATAGAAAGGCATGGACGAGAAAGTTAAGGTTTATTTAGTGGATTGGCGTCTCCTATGTAAAGCTAAGGAAGAAGGGGGTATGGGGGTTCTCAGTCTCTAAGAATTTAATTTTGCTTTGCTCTCTAAGTGGCTTTGGAGAACCTCTAATGAACCAAGCAATTTGTGGCACTCAGCTGTAGGTGCTAAATATAGTGGTGGTGGCTCTCTTTGGGAGATCGAAGAGGTGAGTGGTAGATTTGGTTATGCAATCTGGAGGGATATCTCCAACCGCTTCCCTATCTATCACCTTGGGATGTCCTCGCAATAGAAGATGGTGCCAAGACCTCCTTTTGGAATGATGTGTGGAATGGTAAGGTTCGTTTTATCGTCCTCTTTAAATCCATATATGTTTTAGCTATAGCCAAAAATATCACTATTAAGGAGGCAACTATCATGCCCTCTTTAGGTGAAATTTCGTGGAAGTTAGAAATGTTTCGCAGATTATATGACCATGAGATCAAAGAGATCGTGGAGCTCCTCGACATTCTGCAATCTATCTGCATATCTAACAACCATGATCGCCTAATCTGGACGTTGGATAAAAGTCTCTTTCTATGTAAGATCCTTGTATCGATTGTTGTCTTCTGTCGTTGTGTCGGAGCTGCCTTGGTTTTGGATTTGGAAATCTTGTGCGCCGTTTAGAGTCATCTTCTTTCTCTAGCATGTGGTTTTGGATAAAATTTTGAGTGGAAAACTTGCAACATAAAGGTTTCCATTTGGCTAATAGATGTGCTCTATGTTGCAAAGATGAGAAAACGAATGACCACTTACTCATTCATTGTCCTTATTCGACCAAGGTGTGGAACTATATGCTCCGCTGGTTAAATACCAGCTAGGTCATGCCTGAATCAATGAGTTTGCTAGTAGGTGCTTGGATCTTGGGTGGGTCTTCTAAAAGGGAGAAGCTATGCTGGAAGTTAGTCATCTTCGCGGCTGCCTGGTTGATATGGAAGAACAAAAATAATCATGTCTTTGAAGCGAAAGGAATTTGAGCCTCTGTTGGCCAACAATATTAAGGTCAAATCCCACCAATGAGCTAAAAGCTTTGGTTTTACTGGTCCTTATTCCATTCGGGATGGCCTTAGAGATTGGAGTTCTGTATGTGAGGGGTAGGAATTCTAAATGTAAGCTTCGGTATGTATTTTGCTTTTGTCTCTAGTTCTAGATGTGCTCCTTGCTCATTGCTCAAAGCCCATGTTTCATTTGTAGCTTATTGGTTTTTATTAATTAATTTGCGTATGAATTATCCAAAAAACAAAAGTTGGTGATGACGTGCAAAGCATCATATAGAGACATAGGCCGTGTTTGGCATTGCTCTTAGGGATTTGTTATTGCAAATGAATATGGGGAGGAAGAGAAGGATTGGAGGAAGAAAAAGGGGGAGGGTCACTACAAAAATAAAGTGTTTTAGCGACACTTGCTGTTAAGGCAATTTTTGGTAATGGCAAGACTAATAGCGACAGTTTTTTATAGCGACAGGGTTAATAGTGGCAATTTTTTTGCGACAATTTTTTTAACAAAAAACTGTCACTAATAGTCTTATTTTTTGTAGTGGGTGCACTTTGGAACATGGAAAACATCCTTCTTTAAAAGAGCATGATAATTCATGCTCTTTTAAATAGGGGCTCTTTTAAAGAGGGATATTTTTCATGTTTCAAAGAGCAACACCGTCCCCTTTTTTCATCCCTTTTTTTCTTCCTCCAATCACTCTATCCCCAAAATTATTTTGCAATAACAAAGAGCACATGCTGCTCTTTTCTACTATCCCAAAGAGCTATACCAAACACACCCTTAACAAACGTCACACACATGAACCTATTTCCTGCCAATGGACCACTCCACCACAAGGTTATTTGAAATTTACGGTGTATATATGGAGCTTTAGCGCACCATAGAGCTACTAGGGGGGCATTTTGCGTAACTCTCGAGGGAAATTAGCTAGATTCTGGAGTGCCATGATGATGAAGGATGAGAGTTAGGCTATTCAAACTGCTCTACAAAATGGCGTTGGGTTTGACTATCGAGAAACTTATTCTTAAACAAGGTAGCAGTGGTGTAGCCGTGTAGGATTAACAAGTTAAAACTAACAAGGTGGATGGAATCCTAGATCAAAGAGGAAATCAAAAGTATCATTAGTAGAGGCTCATGTTCAGTTCATCACATCGAGATAGGGAAACGAACTCATGCGCAGACTACCCAGATGGCAATGGATTGGGTGCTGTTAAGGTGATTCGGTGCAATAAAATGGAACAAAATGGAAAAGGCTTCCATTGTTTGATGGGTAGGTCGAGACCTGATTTAGGCTCTCTCATTAGACAAGATTGTATTTGCTTGAGATATGGGTTGTAATCTTCTCCTCCCATTATAATAAAAGGGTTGGGTCCCTCAAAACCTCATTAATTAGAGGAGATTGTATTAATTTTATTGAGATATCCATTGTAATCTTCTCGCATTTTAGTAAAAGGGTAGAGTCCTCTAACCGTAATTACCAATTCAAAAAAATAAAAATAAAAAATGAAAGATTTACATAGAGAACAATATTGCACAGTATTTTGATGTTTAATTTCTGTGTTTGCACCAGATTTGACCTTTCATTGTCACAGGGGTGATGGCTAGTCGAAGCTCCTTAAGCATTGATCGGCTAAAATCTGATATTTGATATGGTACACTTTCTACTCTTGTTTTCTACCTTATTGAAAGGGGGTAACAATCCAAGAAGGGAAATCTGCACTTTCGGACTTATATGTTTGCGTATTTGCAGAAACGGCCCTATAATTTCAATCGTTACATTAATGACCAGCTCCAAGCCTAGCCGCCTCCGCCTGCTCCACGTCAGCAAGGACCTATTTTAAATAATATAAAAAAAAAATTTCCACCACCCTTTAACAGAGAGTATAAAAGCTACTTTTACATTTCATTAGTTACTGTTACTTTTAAGTTTAACTTTTCTGAAAAAAACAAGAGAGCGGCGACTTAGCGGCGACAAAGCGGTAAAAGGTCACAAAGGTCACATTACATTTCCAGGTAATTTATTTTTTTTACATTTCAACACATTTAGTCATCCTCAATGTTTCCCACCTAATCCGATAACTTACCGATAATCTAAGTTATCGATCGATAACTTATGTTATCGATCGATAATTTAAATTATCGATCGATAACTCAGATTATCGGTCGATAATTTAAGTTATCGGTCGATAACATAAATTATCGATCGATAACTTAGATTATCGAAGTTATCAGAGGTTAGGGATTAGTAGTTTTTTCAAAATCACTTCTTTTATTTATTAATTGCTTTTTATTTATATTGCAGTTCGTACTAAGTTATTGAAAATGACCATTACTCTAAAGCCCATCGGAAAATGTTCTGGAGTTGGTGTTAGGAAATTTTACATGCACTGTAACGAAGAGAGAAAGAAAATATTAGATGATTCAGTATTCGGTCATCTATTTAGGATGAATGAGAAATTAGGTTTCGTTGGAGACTTGGTTGACGCTATTTTAAGTTTTTGGGTTGAAGATAATATTTTCAAGGTCAAGAACACCAATGTACTCCTGCAACAGATCGATATAGCCTTGATTTTAGGCCTCAACATGTTGACGAAACCTGAGTCTGAGAAGGTGGCCATAAAAGAGGAAACAACTATTCGATACAAATTCTTTCGGGGGAAGCCGACAAAAAGATCTCGTATTGAAGAAATTATTGACAGTGCTGATTTATCCAACGATGATTTTTTGAAACCGTCATTATTATTTTTCGTATGTTCTTTTTTACTTCCGGACACATACCAGGAAGTAGATACACGGTACTTAGAATTAGTAGATAACATTGAAGAGTTCAACAAGTTACCGTGGGGCCTGATAGTTTACAATAATTTATTAGATAGTATATCAAAAGTGAGTGGCAGGAGGGAAATTGCGAAAAGGTCAGAAAAGGGGCAATACAATATCTACGGATGTACTATCGCCTTACAGATTTGGGCGTTTGAGCACTTTCTGCAGTCGCCACCGCTCCTATTGGGCTTAAAGAACCATTTTCAAGGCTAATGAAATGGGAAGGCCCGAAATTCAGCCGTAATCCTAATTTATATAGAGAAAATTTTCTTAAGTCTAAAGTGATTTTAGAGCTTGAAGTTGAGAAGCACGAATTATAGTATAAATGGGTTCGATACTTTTTTATTCGAAGAGAAATGGAAAATAAGAAGGAAGAGACCGAAGAAAGATAAGAGCCTTACTCCGAAGAAAATATAGATGAATATGATGATATCCCAAGTCATCCAACACGTCCGGAAGAAAGAGCCGAAGAGCCGATTAGCCGAGATGACGACAATGAGGATGACGAAGATTATAGTGACGATAACGATGATTTTGAAGTCGTTGTACGTCAACCAAAGGGCAAACCGGAAATTAGGCCCGAGCCAACAAGAGAGCAGCCAGTTAGACAACCGCACCTAACCAAAGAAGTAACGGAGCTAAGAAAAGAATGCAAGATGCTCCGCATGGCTGTAAAAGAAATGAAAAAAGAATTTCGGCGTGCATTTACGCTGCTTAAAGGGCAAGCACTCACCATTGAACAACTAGGGAGAGATAAGAAGGCCTTACAAGAAGAAAATAAAGCAATACGGAAGAATCTTGATACGGTCATCTCTCATTTAAGAAAGGTATCAAACCAAGACTTTTCAAATTTAAAACAAAATCAATTCTTTACAAATTAATGCAAAATTAGCTTGTCGTCCGAAGATGGAACTTATCGTCCGACGATGTACATTATCGACCGATAATTTAAATAGTCGATCGATAATGTACATTACCGGACGATAATTTAAATTATCGACCGATAAGTTACATTATCGGTCGATAATTTAAATTATCGATCGATAATTTACATTATCGACCGACTATTTAAATTATCGGTCGATAATGTAAATTATCGATCGATAACTTAAATTATCGACCGATAATGTACATTATCGATCGACTATTTAAATTATCGATCGATTAGTTAAATTATCGGTCGATAATGCAATTTTTTTTTTATTTTTTATTTTTTGTAATGTATATTTTTTTGCAATTATGCAGGATAATATTTTAACCTCTGTGCTTTTGACACCTTCGCTTCCTTCACCCACTTACCCTCAATCAATCGTCCCTCAACCCACCACTCATCAACAAAGCCATCGGTCCATCGCCCAAAACCTTTGCTCCTCAACAAAGCCATCATCCGATTGCCCCCAAAACCAACTGCTCCTCAACCAAGCCATCAGTCAAGTGCCCCAAAACCCTCTGCTCATCAACCTAGACAACAATCAACTGCCCCAAAACCCGCCGCTCCTTAACTTACAAATAAATCTACTGTCATTAAACCCGCTGCCCCAAAACCTACTGCTCCTCAGCCTACTAAACAACCCTTGGTTGATGTGGGTGATAATGGTGCTCCTCTTACGCAGCCTTCTCGTGAGTCACAGCCGGCATCACTAAAAACAATTATAGTGAAACTATCATCTACAAAAAATGAAGCCGAAGATTATGACTTGCGTGCTCGTAAGAAGAGAAAGTCTCCGACCACTAAAGCATTAATAAAAAAACCAAGATTGATTGTAGAGGATGAGGAGGATGGGGCAAAATCAATGGAGCAAAAGTATATGCTTAGTTTTTGGAATCGGCCGGAGAACGAGGACAATGTGATCGTCAATACTATCAGGGGTGTTGAGATCACAGTTGCTCTTTTGAAGGTTCTCAAAGGACGCTCGTGGCTCGACAATGAAGTCATCGACGCATACTCGAGAGTCCTTGAAGTTATAAACGATTCAATGTTTACGGCCAATGCCGAAAAAGCTGGTTCGCCAAATGGTTCGCCTCGTAAGGTTTCAAATATTTATTGAAGCTCGTTTGTTTCTTTTATTTGTCTTTTCAATCACGACTCTTGATTAAGTTCTTCTAATTTATTTACTTACTACATTATCCTGTTTCAGACCTTGTTTATGGCAGAAAAAATTTGAAAAATATATCGATAATGAAGGTATAGCTGCGCTCAGCGACCTCGATAGGTGGCAGGCCTATTGTGACGAATGGAATGTTCGTAACAATTCAAAGCCGATGGAACCACTATTGAAAAATAATATCCGCGGAATTCACGCGATCGATCGTGGGGCAGTACGTTTTGAATACTAAACTTCGCTTTATTTAACGTTAACGGCTTTTAAATAAAATTTATTATTTAAAATTTCGGTTCCGTTTATGTGTAGATTTATCTTCCGATGCATAGCCAAAAACATAGCCATTGGGCGTTGACTATAATTTCATTAGTTGATCGAGAAATTAAGTTAATAGATCCAGCAGACCGAGAGTGCTAAAAAAGGTTTGAAGCGCATAAAGAATGTCTATTGAATCACCTTCCGCGCCTTCTTTACGCTATCGGTTTGAAGTCAGCTTTCGATCAACAGTGGAAGGTATCGGCGTTCAACAGTGTCGTTCTCCCGATCCAACAAAACGGTTGGGATTGCGGTGTATACGTTTTGAAGTATATAGAATACTTCTCCCAACAGCGGTCTATTGATTTCGACGATAAACATATGCAACAATTTAGAGCCGAAATCGGCCATCTAATGTGCACGTTTGGGAAGAAGAGTTAATATCTGTAAAAAAATTTAGACTTTTGTAAAGATATTTTTTGATGAAATTGTAAATAATTAATTTTATTAATTTTTATTAACTTGTATAATTTTCATTTTCGTTGTTATCAATTTATCTTATTTGTATCACCTTGCCTGATTTATCAATGGAGCCTTCCTCTCTTGAAGCAATTCCAATCGGCCGATGACTTAAATCATCGGCCGATATCTTAAATCATCGTCCGATATCTTAAATCATCGGCCGATAATTTAAGTCATCGGCCGATATCTTAAGTAATCGAACGATATTTTAAGTAATCGGACGATAGCTTAAATCATCGGCCGATGATTTAAATTATCGGCCGATATTTTAAGTCATCGGCCGATATCTTAAATCATTGTCCGATATTTTAAGTTATCGGCCGATATCTTAAATCATTGGCCGGTATTTTAAATCATCGGCCGATATTTTAAATCATCGGCCGATAATTTAAATCATCGGCCGATAATTTAAATCATCGGCCGATGATTTAAGCTATCGTCCGATTACTTCAAATATCGGCCGATGATTTAAGATATCGGCCGATGATTTAAAATATCTACCTTTCTGAATTGTGAAGCCTGATATCTTTGGTCTGGCTTTATGCCAATCACTAGTAGATTAGGGGCGAATTTGACAACTTCAAATCCTGTTTGAATGAATGAATGATTTATTAAGAAGCACAACAATATATTTTAATCACAATTCCAAAATTTAATTATTAGTCCAAAAAAATATATTAATTAATTGGTAGATGTTGATCGCTCTTTTATTGAGGTCTAATCTGTTTATGTTGAAGGAAAGAAAAAGAGAAAAAAAAAAAATACTCTTCTATAATGAGATCATTTGGAAGCTCGATTGCCACTAGGTCTAATCTAATCTAAATCTGTTTTCAATCTCAACCTTTGATGTAATATAAGTTAATTTCAAATATTAACAAATTTACACGAGCGACGATTATGACCGTACTTGTTACAATTTTTACATTGTAGTGGTCGAACTTCCCCTTTAGATCTTGTTCTCCTTTTCTTCGGACGGCCGGCTTAACGTATTTTGTGAGGAGGCAAAACTTGAATGTCTTTTATTTGCGAAGTCCATTGACGCTTGTCAACGGTCGGGACAAAGTGTTCTTTATAAGTTTCCCTAAATAAGTCACTGGTAAACCAGTGTTCACAAAATTGGGGGATCTCTCTTTCTCTGTTTCGGCGCGATAATGCGGCAATCGCATGTGAACATGGTAATCCAAGAATAGCCCAACGTCTACATGTACATGTTCGCGATTCTAGATCAACACTGTGAGTGTAATCACCACGTTTAACTTGAAATATATCACGACCATATGGTATGACGTTTTTTCGACGGGCCCATCCTGAATTTCTTTTTATGTGTTTTTCTGTCATCGGTGTTAACACATGTGTCATTTTATTTCCTTCCTCCTGACGACGAAGATAAAATTCGACTATTTTTGTGCGAATAGTTTCTAACATGCTCACAATCGGTTCCTCCCTGGCTATTTTCAACACACTATTTATGCTTTCAGCTATATTAGTTGTCAACATATCATAACGCCTCCCTTGGAAATAAGCGCGTGCCCAGAAATGATCACCAATTTCTTTAATCCATTTTGTACATTCCGGCGGGGCGTCGTCTTCTATTTTTCGCATAATTCTTTTAAATTTTGCTTCAAATGCACGCAAAGAACCTGACAAAAAGCGGTCTAAAGATTGTATCCTTATATTTATCAAGCAGATTTAGAGCCTTATGCATACGATGGTCGTGAAAGGCATTAGGAAAAACTTTTTCTACTGCTTCCATCAAACCTTTCTGTCTGTCTGATATCAAAACAAACTGTTCTTCAAATTCAACGATTGCACGTCTCCCTAATAGATCAAGAAACCATGTCCAATGGTCTTCATTTTCTTTCGGTACAACGCCGAACGCTATAGGAAATAAATGTCTATTCCCGTCTATCCCCGTAGCTATTAATAACACTCCCTTGTATCGTCCACGCAAATGCGTTCTATCTACCGCAATTATTCTTCGTAAAGTATTACGAAAGCTTCGAATGCAAGGTCCGAATGCCACGAAGAATCTTTGAAATGCATTATCAGGCTCGAGACACAATTCGGTCTGTATGTCTGGATCGACCCGCTGTAATTCGGCAACATATGACGGTAACATCTTAAATTGCTCCTTTCAGCTACCTCGGATGTCATTCAACGCCATTTCTTTTCCTCTCCATGCTTTCCAGTAACCTACTGTTATACCGTATTTTTTTTCAATATAAAAAATTATTGAAGCAGGAGTCTCGTCAAAACCCTTTAATAGTTTATCTCTAACGAATGAAGCTATCCACGATGTCGTACATTGGCGATGTCCGCTTCCAAAAGCTGGCATTCCGCACGTGTGTACCGAGTGGAAAGTTTTCACAGCAAACGTGTCTACGCCTACTAATTTCGATGCATGTATTCGCCAAGCACATCCTACTTCAACACACCTCGCAGTTACTCGAAGAGGACTGGTTTTTATTGGTTTAATCTGAAAATTATTTGTCATCGCAAAATCCTTTAAGAACTTTTGAAATGATTTCTTATTTCTAAACGCCGACCAATGGTAATCGTTCTTCATACGCTTCCTCATCGTCTCAATCCATATACTCTCCTTAGTCATTAAGTCGATAGTCTTCGCCCACCGAGGGTTGATCAATTCCCTATTAGTATAAACACGCCAAGTGGGAGACGGCGGGGCTTCATTATTTTCGGGATCACTATCACCGTCATCATCGGATGGTTATTACGTGATTGGTCGATGTACGCTTGGTTGATGTGCAGTTGTTTGGATTGATGTTAGCCGATGCGGGAATGTTTGATGTATGAGAGGCTGTTCTGTTGAAGGCTCGATTATCATTGGCTCCGAAGCTATTTGTTCGGAAGGCCATTGATATGGACTAAGGCCGACTAAAAACGTTTCCCACTGATTTACCGAATCGAAGTTGAACTGAGATGTATCATGCATCGGATTCATTTGATGAGAATATCCTTGATCTTCATCGCCTTCACTCATCGGAATGTCTGAATAGGATTGCTCTGGAATTTTACTGTGGGGGCGAAATCCTATATTTATATTTCTATCATCGTCGGCTATTATCGGTGCAACAATGTTCTCCTCTTCATACCGTATTTCTTGATTTTCAATCAAATGTTTTGTTCCCACACCATGATAATCTTCGTTTGTTTCCTTAAACGGATGAAATGTTTCTAAAGACGGCAAAATTTCTGCTACAGTAGTGACTAATGATTTTTCGATATAAATATTTATAACACCATCACCGATACGATATGCTCTAAATAAGTTTGTAAGATCATCAGAGTCAGACAATTCGACAAATACAAGCTCATTCCATATGCGTAATGAAACAGTAAGTGTAATAGAATGTTCTTCCGGTTGTGTCCGACTGACTTTGTACATTTTCTCTATAAACTCATCAAATGATATATTCTCCGTGACAGTGACAATCCTCCGATGTCCTACGTTGTAAGTATTATCTCTCACGCGTACGAAATCAAAATGGCAAAGAAGGGGAACATCCATTTCAACTTACAATATTTACAAAATTAAAATTAAAATTAGTTGTTTATAAAGAATTATACTTGACTTAGCGCTATAATTGTTTAAAAATATTATTAAAAAATTAAATGAATGAAAACTTTAGCGTTTTTGTCAATCATAGGATATCGCTCGATATCCTAAGATATCGGATCGATATCCTAAGATATATAGCCGATGGATGGACTTTTAACGTAAACCATAATCCAAAAACTAAAAAAAAAACTTAAGATATCGGTCGATATCTTAAGTTATCGACCGATAACTTATATATCTTGGACTACCTACAATGTTTTGAGAAATTGGGAAAACAATAACTTAAAAGATATTGTACTCGATATCTTACCTAACCTGTTGTATTCTCTATGTTATACGACCTTTAGTGGAATCTCGAAATCGC
Organism: Chloranthus sessilifolius; assembly: GCA_021018995.1. Lineage (NCBI taxonomy): Eukaryota > Viridiplantae > Streptophyta > Magnoliopsida > Chloranthales > Chloranthaceae > Chloranthus > Chloranthus sessilifolius. The sequence continues at coordinate 65,636,540 of CM037586.1, forward strand.
TTTCCAAGAGAGATAAAAATTATTAAAAAATGATACAAAAATTCTAGATTCAATGCTTGCATAGAGAAGCATATATATATATATATATATATATATATATATATATATATATATATATATATATATCTGACGTGCACGCGGCTAGGCTTGGAACTGGCCATTTATGCAAGGATTGAAACTATAGGGCCGTTTCTGCAAATACACAAACATATAGGGCCGAAAGTGCAAATTTCCCATCCAAGAATGTCAAAATTTAACGAAAAAAAAAAAAAACGAGACTTACTGTTTGAATCAAAATGTTTATTTTAGATTGCTTTTTCAAAAAAATAAATTGTACTTTGAACTCATTGCCAATTCCTTTTTTTTTTTTTCTTTTCGAGGGATTTTTAAGTAAATAATTCTATTTTTTTTTTGTGGGTGTAAATAATTCTATTTAGAATAGGGATTTAGACCTTATTTAAGTTGCTTTGAGGTACCAAACATATACTTTTTACATACAACCATCGAAAAGAGTTTCCCTCAGAAATATGAAATCTTAAAACTATGACAATGCTTTGAACCCATATCACAGAAAGAGCATTCATTTTGAAACCCCTGTTTTTTTTTTTTTTTTTGTTTGTGGGGGGCACTTTTTTCGAGTCATGCCAAATAGGGATTCCAAACCGAATCCAATGGTTTTCGAATCTACAAAACCTAGAAGACAGAAGATCATATACGTGAGCATATACACTAAAAATAGCGTACAAACCATCTCTTCCCTTCCATGCACAAAAGGAAATAATGCAGTTATACTTGCACAGCATTTTGATCGATTAGATATAAAAGTCGGGCCCAAAATGCTAATGTAAGGTAAAAGAAGAAGAGAGGTTGCTTCGTTGGCATTAGCTGATGTGGCCCGAGCACCAAGGATCGAGTTCAGCTCATCTGTAACACGCCAGCAGTGGTGCAGTTGGTGGATCCAACGGTCAGGAACCCGGGATCCATGTGCACCAATGCTAAAGAAAGCAAAATACCATCCGTGATGCTCACGTCACAGCATGGTATAGAAGAATGCGAAAAGATAAGTGGAGAGGAAAAGGATGTGAGAGGGAGAGAGTACAATGGCCTGGCCCATTAAGCAAAAATATAAAAGCCTGGACTTTTCATCATCGGGGACAATGAATTTGGTATCGTTATATCACTTCATACACCGTAGGGACTTGCTTTGCATAGAAGATAGACTGCAAGATAAGTACAACTTCAGAAAGAAAAGTGTTGTGTGTTTTGGACAGATGGGGAGAGAGAGAAGAGAGAGAAGTTGAATAATCGAATCTAATCTCATCTCGCTTCATAGAAAGAGAGAGACCCCAAGTACCCAACAGACAAACAACCTCTTGCTTGCCTAGGTAGATAAGTAGGTACACGAAGGAGATAGAAAGAGAGCCAAAAATTCCAAAAACGACTTGCTTGAAGGAAGAGAGCGAGAGAGAGAGAGAGAGAGAGATCCCAGGTACCCAACAACCTTGCTTGAAGGAAGAGTGAGAGAGAGAACCCAAGTACTCAAAACCCACTTGATTGATGGGGGAGAGAGAGATTAATTTTAAGGTTTAAGAAAAAATGATACCAATAACAATAACAATAATAATACAAAGTAAATGATACTACTCAACATAGAGATTAAAAATATCAAAAGTGTAGTTTTAAACATACAATAACAAAATCTCTCAATATGGAGGCGGCGGTGGGGGCGGTTGCCTAGCCGTGGGCGCCCAGATCACATCGGACGGTAGATGACAACTGTACATAGACATAGCACCACCACCGGAATCCGGTGGAGTATGTCCACCACCGCCATCGGCGTTGCACGAAATAGACGCAGAGATCTCATCCTCTATCGGCAACCGATGGTATGACGGACTCGAAAATACCGCAGCCACCAGAATAACGTTCCCGGCTGCGTGTAAGCTCCCGGCGACGGACCCACCGACGATCTGGCCTTGTGGGCCGGCGAGCGAAATGGTGAAACCGTTACAAGGGGTTGAAATACAGGAAGAGGGAGGGAGGAAGGTGGCCGATAAAGAGAGAATATCGAACCGGCCGTGGAACGTAACGGTGCCACCGCCTGGGGTGGTGGATGGCTGCCGGAGAGTGACGTTGGAGACTGTGCCGGTGCCAGCGAGGACGCAGAGGCCGGTGTTGTGGCGACGGGCGAAGCGGGAGACGGCGTCGACGAGGTCGACGCCGCCGGGGATCTCGAGGACTTGGGGGCGCATTGCTGAGTCGGCGTCGCGGGTTATGACGATGGGTGGTTTGGGTTTGTTTTTGGAGCCGGGTGGGCGGCCACGTGGGCGGCGGACGAGCTCGATGGTGGCGCCATCGCCTGCGCCACCGCCGCTGCTGCTGGATTTTAGTCTCTTGGTGGCTGCGGCGCCGCTGCTGCCGACGCCACCGCCGCTGCTTCGGCTCTCGTCTTCTTCTGAGGTTTGGTACTCTTTTGGTGCGTGGAGGGTGGTTGCTAATGCAATGTCTTGGTATTTGCCGCCTTTCATTTTTTTATTTTTTTATATTTCGGGGGTTGATTTTGTGTGGGCTATGTGCGTTCTCGAGCTGATACGGAGGCCAAGATAGAGAAAGGCAGGAGCATGGAGGACAGGAGAGTCTTATTTGAGGTTTTTATATTTGATTAAATGATACCCGAGAGAGAGAGAGAGAGAGAGAGGGGGGGGGTTGTTGAACTTTGAAAGCAAGTAAAGATTAATGGGGTTGTGAGGTGGAGTGGGGTCCACACAAGTGTATGAGATTTCTATCCGTAGAGATTGGGTGTAAGATTGATACATTTAAGTTACCTGTGGAAGCATTCATAATGCAACATGATGGTTTTGCTGATGCCCGTCCAGTTGTTAACTTTGGAAATGAAGGTTATAAAGGTAGATTGAGAAATGTTTAAAAGAGAAATGGTGAGTAGTTTTTAAGCAAACATAAAAACCTCCTTAATAACTTTCTTAGCGTGAATCTCTGTAAACATGATGTGATTTAAGGCAAAGGGCGGGGTTTTAAAAGTAACCAAATTGCAACTTTTCTTTTTTGAAAGTATTTGGGTGTTTGTGGAATTGAGGAGACTGACTAAAGATTAAGAACTCATTTGATAATAGGTACTCCTTGTAACTAGAGTTTTCACCTGTTAAATGACTGCCTTGAATTAGATCATGAAAATTGTTTTTCTTTCTAATTTTACACACAATAGATCTTGATATCATGACTCAACTAGCAATAGATCTTGATATCATGACTCATCTATCAAACAGTCAGATGTTGATTTCATATAACACACACATCTCAAAAGTGACTGTCATCGTGGTGTACCATGAGAGATTCTTGGGACACTTTTGAGTTTGTCTTCCAATGGAATCCTCCATCATCTCAAAATTTATTTTATAAAAGATTGGACAAAAAACTCTCTCAATCATATAATTCAAAGGAATTAATGGTTTGATTTAAAAAGTCAATGATTTGAACGGGCAAAAATTTTAGTTGCAAATGTAAAATCTCTAATACGAGTGACTTTGGATTAGCTGTTTTTCGCATTTTATGAGTAGGTTAAGAACTTAAGATTGAGTTTTTATATGGTTGGAATATTTTAGTGCTTGGTAATGAATATTTACCTGTTTTCACCGCCCTTGCCTTTCCGACTTTGAAATGGGTGAGAATGATGCAATGCTTCTTTAGCCCGACCGAGAAGATTGAAAATGACCTTTGATGTCTTTATTTTTTTTTTTCTTTTGTCGTCTACTTGTTTCTCTCTCTTCTCTTTTCTCTCACCTCTTTCTCTCACTAAATGTGAAGGAAAAATAGCCCACATCCTTTGACAAAAGGATGAGAGGTGGATTTATTGGAACAGGAAGATTCACGACTGGCAACAACCCTGTGGCCAGTTTTTCCTCATCGCAAGATTTTGGATACGGTCAAACTTTAAATTTTAGAGATAAGGCCAAGTTTTTTAAACCGTACAAATCAGCTTGGCCTTAACCTGGTCCCATAGTTTTAAATATATATATATATATATATATATATATATATATGAGAAAAGAGAAAATACATTCGGTGATAGAGATTTTTCTACGCTTACCCAATGAGAAGCGGATATAGGAAAAGTGCTTTTGCACTAATCCGGATTAGCCACAGCGGGGATTTTCTAGTATCAATAGTAGATAAAGTAGATAGTAGGAAAATTAGAAAAAACTATATCTGACGACTCCCAGAAGGAAGCATTAGTTTTAAGGAAAATGTCTTGTTGAATGTAATGGCGGTAAATTTTTTCAAAAATTATTACATGGCAGTAGATTTTTTCAAAAATTGCTATATGGTAGTAGATTTTTTCAAAAATTGCTATAGATTCCTTCTTTTTCCTTCCTTATTCAGGTTCATCCTCTCGATTATTTTATTTTCTCTCTTAAGCTTGTAACTTTCTCGTTTTTTCTGAAGCTCTGATTGGATAGAAACACAAAAAGACAACTTTCTCTTTTTTCCTAGAGGGACATACTGGATAAAAACGCAGAAGAGACAACTTTCATAAAAATTCTCGAGCGCATACTGGATACACTACAAAAAAAAAAAAACCTACACCGACGATTGGTAGCCGTCGGCGTAGAGTACTCTCACCGTCTGTAAAAAGCAACGCCAACGGCTTTAAGTCGACAGCAATACTTCCATGGGCGAATGCCTACGCAGATGGCTGAAGCCGTCAGCATCAGGTTGGGGCCCAACACCAACGGCGCTAGCCATCGGCATAGGGTTATATATATATATATATTTAATTTGTTTCCTCACCTACGCCGATGACTAAAGCTTGCAGCCGTTGGCGTAGGTGGTTTTTGTTATTAAAAAAAATAATATATATATATATATATATATATATATATATATATATATATATATATATATATATATATATAATTAATATTTATAATAATATAGGCCCCATTAATAAATGGGCTGTCCTAGCCCAATTAGTAATCGGGCTGGGTATGGGGTAGATTCTAAAGGCCCAATTATAATCGGTGTGTTTAAGACCCAACCTGACACATTGGGACAGCTGATTACAGGCACATTGGGAAAGCTAATTTGGGTAGGCTTTTGACCATTAGTGGTCTGATAGAAGTCCAACAAGATTTCCTTGAAATCACAACCAATAATTACAACAGCCCATTACTACATTTAACAAGGGGCCAATTAGATTTAGGAGCCTGAAGTAAAGAATATGAGAGTTAGGGATAACAAATACAATATCCTCAGCCTTTCTACACTGCATTTTGATGATACCTCTGGTTTTGTTGCATTCTGATGAATAAAAGCTGGAACCGAAGGCACCAGGAGCACCAGGACGCAGCGGGAGTGGGTGGACTGTAACAATACTATTACGGTCATGCCATGTTGTGGAACTCTCAGGGGACATCTTTGAGTGCAGCGTAGAGGCAGCACCACTCGCTTTCATGGGTCTTAGATCTTAGGCCTGGATTTCTCGCTAGAATTTTCGCTGATGAAGCTTGGGAAGAGAAACTTATCAACATATCTAAGGCTGGGAAATCAGGGGCTGACCAAACTTGATGACCTGGAGAAGCCATGTAAGAAGGGAAAAAAATCTCCAGTGCTCAATCTTGGAGGACTAAGTATTGGACTCGAGAAACCACTGGGTGTAGCACTCTTAGGAGGAATGCTTAGCTAGAAGTGATTTTGAATGTTTTCAGCAGCATTTGGATCTCGAAGCACCCTCCTACTACGATTCGATCCAGCTGATGGCACATCAACATGCTCTGTATTGTACACAGTTTGATAGGCCAACCTACTGCAATATTATCAAATACGAGATATTAATAATTATAATTCAGCGTATTTTCAATGCTAATGCTAACCTTAAGAATGACCTGTACTGATTCCCAGTAAATTAAGAAAAATGTCAATAAATAATAAATATCTATGACCATTTCCGAATAAAATACCAGATTGTTTCTTGAACCATAAGAATCAACATAATACCAAACAGTGGACACTAAGGAACCACAACAGAAAAATTACACTAAGGAATCATAGCTGAAAAATTACAAAACGGGATAATTGAAGTGGACCAGAAATTTCCATAATTAGATCTCTCTCACCTGAGTTTCTCTTATTGACTTCCTGAATTGCATCTGTTTGTGCAACCATGGCAAGCTCAAATTGCCTAAAAGAGATAGAAGGAAGAGAAAGCAATTCAGGAACTTTGAAGTCATCCCAATTCTTCATTGTGCTAGTTGTAGTTGACCCATCCCATCGTATGTGTGTTACATGCTTCACATCTGTTGGAAACCCTATCTCCATCTCTCCAACCTCTTCTTTGTATACTGCCCACCAAAAAATAAAATCATATAATACAGTTTGTTAATTTGTAAGGGAAAAAAAAGGATTATATAAGTGGAATTGTCAAACTTATATATACTTTACTTCAAAGAACTCAATTTGAAGTAAAGTAGGCTTGATACTAAAATAATGAATAATACAGGTTACCTTTGGCTGATCCAAAGTGCACCCAAAATAACCTATTCCAAAGGAGGACGATGTGTAAGCAACAGTGAGTTCCAATGCATCCAGCGAGTTCCAATGCATCCAGCTGGGATTCATTTTCTGCTACCTAAAACAAAATTTTATGCTTGTAAGAAGTCTCGCTGAATAAAAACACATACATCTTCCATAAAGAGCTTACCATTTTATGCTTACCATTTTTTAAGCATCAGCCTGTACTTGTAAGGATTATGGAATCAAGATGTATTAAACAATGATATATCAAAAAATAAAGGAAAATGCCAATGACAAATTAAAATTTCTTAAATGATTAAAGTGCTAAAACTCAAGTATAATTTGTGTACTTACAGCTAAAAATCGGAATTCATGTTCTCTTTCAATGAAAGATGGAACCTGTAGAGGTCAGTAAGAGTTCTTAAGCATGCAAGTTGAAATTTGAGAATGGTGACTTTACTGCTTGATCTTATATTTCACTACAAAAAATAAGTCTATTAGCGGCAGCCAAAAACTGCCGCTATTAACAAAAAATTACCGCTATTAACAAAAAACTGCCACTATTAGTGTCGTCGCTGCTTTGTTTTAGCAGCAGTTTTTACAACTGCTAATGAGAGTATTAGCGGCAGATTTTACTAAAAGCTACCGCTGAGTTGTCAATAGTAGTGGTAATTAAAAAACTGCCGCTAGCATGTTTATACCGACATTACAAACAGGGTTAGATTAGATTGGGGGTGCAATAAATTTGTTTATGAATTTCTATGAAAAAAATAAATCATGAAAATAACTTCTATAATTAACAACTTGTTGTCCTTTAATATCTCAAATAGCACAAAGGAAATTACAAATAATATCCTTGGCAATTAAAGAAAATCAAAGCGACACATGGGGCAATAACTCAACAATCTCCGCGGAAGAAAGAGACCCACCAATAGCAGCGCAGTGGAGAGTGTTATTCACTGAAAAGTACTACTTTTCACCCCTTAACTTAGCCTTTGTTAGACTTTGAAGCAGACTAATAACCATTTGTTAAGTGTGTTTTGTAGTTAGCAATAAAATGTGCAGCTTAATATAAACTTCTTGCTTTTTGGCCCAAAAGAGAGAGAGAATGCACTCAAAGATGATAGCTGAGACAAAGCCTGATGGAACACCTTGGTAGTGCTCACCATGGTGACTCATTGTTGCTGATCATTATTGACCAATGTCTAGCGGATGAATAAAGTTAGTTGAGAAAGGAGGAGACTGCAACAGCAACAAGTGTAGTGCAGCAGAGTGTCAAGAAACATACCCGCTCAAAGTTGAAGAACCTCCTCGCGAAGCTAAAGATGCAGTGGAAGAAGCTCTTGCGCAGATAGGCCGTGCAGTCAAGAAGAGAGCTGTAAAGACATCGCGAAGATCTCGCGGTGTAAAACCTTCAGAATTCGTGGTTGCGAAGTTCTGCATTAAAGCCAACATCTGCTCTTCAAATAAAGAGGACCTGGGCTGTTGTGGGGGCAAGACCAATTGGTTAGGCGTAAGGTAATGTGAAATTTTTTCGGTGGGTAACCTTAATTAACTCGCCGGGGTCTCAGAGGGAGCCATTCATTTGTCTTCTTGGGGTTGAGGATATGAGTCTTGTCTCCACCTCAGATTTGGGTGGTTCCTCCAAGAATACCCAGCAAGCTACTGCCCAAAAGTTTGAGCAGCATTGGCATGCTCCAAAACAAAATTTGAAAACTTGTTAGCAGATGGACAATCATGAATAGAATGTGTGGGGGATTGACATAGCAGACATGCTTCATCTACCTGTGCAACCATCCGAGGTTGCATCACATTCATAAATTTATCAAACTTCAAGCTCAGGTTGTCCACCTTCCTCTCCATATCACCTTGCACCTTCACTTCATATATTCCACCTCTAGGGGTGGCCTCTTTCACCATTTTAGCTGGAATGTGACTATCATTGCATGACAGAGACTCCTGCTGCATGAAGTTTTCCCCTATTATGTAAAACAGCTCTCATGCTTCCTCAGCTGTCTTGTGGAGGTAGCTACCACCACAGAAAACATCCACCATATTCTTGCTCTTGGCATTAATTTCTTGATAAAGCACCTGAACAAGCTGCCACATTGAGATTTGGTGGTGGGGGCATTATTTTAACATCTCCTGGAATCTTTCCCAAGCTTCATTAAAGCTAATATTTGTCCTCATCTGGCTTGTTTTGTTCATGGAGAAAATTTTAGCCAGAAATTTGGCTTGAAGGTCACTCCATGACTGTATGCTGTTGGCAGAGAGCTTTGATAGCCACGTGTTGGCTTTGTCCTTTAATGAGAAAGGAAAAAGCCTCAGTTTAATGGCCTCAAGCCCTAAGCCAGCAATGTTGAAGGTAGTGCAAAGTGCTAAAAACTAGTCAATATGCTTGTAGGGATCTTCTTTACTCAGCCCATGAAATGAAGGCAGTATACTGATGGTGGAGGATTTAATTTCATAGTTCCCCTCAACAGAGGGAAACTGAATGCAAAAGGGAGAGGTGTACTCCCCAGGTGCATTGTATTCTTTTAATGTCCTCTGCCTCTCAACCATAGTAGCTGGTTCAGTCTCAATAGAAGGGCTCTGTGTGGTGTGTCTAGGTCTAAGGATCCTTTCCACCTCTGGATTTGGGGGTTCCAAGTCAGGGTTTAAGGACCTTCTACTGAGCATATACTCACTAACAATAATGAAAATGCTTACAAGCACACAGAAAGAATTAAAAAAAAAAAAAAAAAGTAATAACTACACAGATTTACACTAAACAAAATAACAGGGGATTCAACATAACTGGCATGAGAGTTAGGGGAAAGAAAGTACCAACAGAGCTAGCTACACTCCACTTGCAGGTCTAGCTTTTCCCTTCTTCTGCTGTCCATTTCTGTAAAATTCCACAAAGAATCAGTAGTACTTTAATTCTAGATTAAACACAACTACAAAGAAGTTTTTAGTCTAAGTTATAGTACAACTCAAGTCTACTGAAAAAATCAATATCCCCGACAACAACGCTAAAAACTTGTTGGCTATTTATTTCGCGACTCTTGCTGCTATTTTATTAAGAACAGTGGAGAAAATAAATCAAGAGTGGGGAATTGGAGATGGGTCAGCACAGCAAGTCTGAAATAAATACAGCCCTGCACGATACAAGGTCTATTGTAGCAAGTTTTGATAAGTAAAAGTTTGTCCCACAGAGAAATTGATCTAGAACCCAAAATGGGCTATAATAGTAGGCCTCCAGATCTAGCTACAAATTTGACAATCATAAAGAAAGGCAGTTGGGTGTCATGACTACACTAAATTAATCCTAAAATAGAGAAATAAATTATAGTCATATCCTAAAGAAAGGGTTAAGAAGAAGATGGTGGTAGTGTGTGCCAAAATAAAATATAAAAATTATGAGAAGTAAGCAAGTTGAGCTAGAGTTAATGATGCAGTAATGTAACTCAGATTTAGTCTATCTCTGCAGTGCTCCTTGCTGAGATGCCATTAAATGCCTTAACAAGGTATAAGATCCCAGTTTAACCCATGCCATTTGAGGTGCTTTTAGGGCTATACTCTGTCCACTCCAATGGTCACAGGGTATTCAATAGAGTTTGTCAAATCCCATTAGTTAAATAAGAAATTCGCTAGTCTAATCCAAAAGAGTGGATCGATCATCTCCATAGCTACTAGACCAGCTCTAGCCATGAATACTATTTCAGCATTATGTAATGTCAGTGCTACAAGCTCCCTAGATCTATGCACAGACCTGACTGACATTGATAGGTATTCCAACCCATAAGATCCTAAGTGCTTTGCTAAGATTAACTGCTCACTAGTGCCCACAAAAAAGACCATGCAACAGGTTGAATAAGGCTTTTAGCTCAACTGGTCATTGCTACAAATAGCCTGTAATGACTCATCCTCAAGCTGCAATTACTACATGAGATCAAATCTAACATTTGATATTGATTAGGTAGAACAGGGGGGAGCCAATTACTGTACAAACCTCCTCACAAGGCTCTAGAAGCTCATGTGTAGAGGAGACGAACCTTCTTAAACATGTGAATGGACACAACCTTAGGGCTATACTTTGTCCACTTGAATGGTCATAGGGTATCCCATTAGTCTGTCTATCCCACAGAGACCTGAGAAAGAATATGAAAACTGCTGCAACCACCATGGTCAACAGGCCTCTGAGCTCCCTGGATCTCACTACAGATCCAACATTGCTTTCCATGTGTCTACCAAACCAAGGGAAATCAGATGGTAAATAATAGATCTACTAGAAATTGAATGAGCTAGTCCCAAATACATGGATCCTATAGACATCTAAAGAAATCATAAGATCTATAAATTTGATTAAGTATTAAAACAGCAGTTCATTAAAAAAAATAAAACATACAATGAATTGTCCCCTGGCTGCAGCCTATACACAACTGCTCATCCACAATCCTAAGGTATACAAAATCTATTACAAGACTGAAACAAAACTAAACCTACCTGCTTACAGGGAGATTAGCGAGCAAGTGCTGAGCTAAGAGAGAAGAGAAATAGGAAAAAGAGGTGATCAAACCTTAACCCTAGCCCGCTAGAGCTCTCAGCCGACAGAAGATGAAGGAAAGATGAAAATAATAAACTCTAAGTACAGCTTATATACTCTGTCAAAACGGCCTTGGCTCTAAAGAGATTAACTCTAATTTTTCCAGCAGACATGACACTGTTATAACCCTTGAATGCCTCGAGATATGCACTTCAAAATATGTGCCTCAGGAAGTGTGCCCTAGCCTTGGGAAATTCCCAAAAGGTCCCTGAATTAAAACTAAGAAGTGGAGAGCCCGCGCTTCGCTGGACTGACAACTATTTTAGTTTACTCGTGCAGTTGCTTCGCTTTCGCGAATTTGCCTTTGGCTGATGGGAAGGGCTCATTCGCGCAGTAAACCTTTAGTGATTCGTATGATTGCTTTGGTCGCAAAGGTCGTCATGGAGATGATCCGAGAGAGCCGTGGTGTTTAGCACACGCTACAGTGAGCTCCTGCGCTCGCGTAGTAACTTGTAAGGCTTCAAAGTGCGCGAGATTTGTGCGCGGGGAATTATGGGCGTTTCTCTCTTCCAAGGTCACGCAAGAGCACTACGAGGTGATTTTTTGTTCTCTATACATATGGGCTTGCTGTGTTCCTCGCACGGCTACTTTGAGGCTTGATCTTCGCGAGAGCTTCGCAACCACGAATTCTGAAGGTTTTACACTGCGAGATCTTCGCGATGTCTTTACAACTCTCCTTTTGACTGTGTGGCCTATCTGCACGAGAGCTTCTTCCACTACATCTTTAGCTTCACAAGGAGGCTCCTCAACTGTGCGAGGTCTATTTCTTGACACTCTACTGTACTACACTTGCTGTTGTTACAGTCTCCTCCTTTCCCAGCTAACTTCATTCATCTACTAGACATTGGTCAATGATGATCAACAACAATGAGTCACCATGGTGAGCACTACCAAGGTGTTCCATCAGCCTTTGTCTCAGCTGTCATCTTTGAGTGCATTCTCTCTCTCTTTTGGGCCAAAAAGCAAGGAGTTTGTATTAAGCTGCACATTTTATTACTAACTATAAAACACACTTAACAAATGATTATTAGTCTGCTTCAAGGTCCAGCAAAGGCTAAGTTAAGAGGTGAAAAGTGGTACTTTTTAGTGAATAACAGAGGGCGATCGCATCGTCCAATCCACAGGCCTGATTGACATCCATTGATCCAAGAAAGAGACCCACTAGCAGCGCAGTGGAGGGCGATTTTTTTTTTTTATGACCTGTACAATGGCGACGAGTAAGAGATCACCTCGCAACCCAACAACAATGGAAGCAACAATCATGATAGCTATGATCCTTCGCAGCAATGCCATGAACAACCCTTAACTCTCACCATCACAAAAGCCAAAGAGAAAAAATTTCTATCAGAAAATAGATATATAAAAATTGATGGATAAGATGATGGGTATATAAAAATTTCCACATGCTATTTTGTTTTAATGGTGGGTTTCTTCAAGAACTGACCAAGACTGAACATTGCCATTCCAAGGCCTGCATCTGACAGTATGGAGATGGATTTTGCCATAATGATAAGCATCTCAAAATGCCACCTGCAAGAACACAAAAAAACAACAAATAGAAATTTTGAATAATAGGATCAAATAGATTTTGCTTGTTTTTTCTTTAATTTTCTAAGGACCTGAAAGAAACAAGAGACCAAGTGAGTCCTATTAAGCAGGAATAAGTGTTGGGGTTTATGATGAGTTTCCTCCAGACCATGATCAGAAACAATTTTTTCATAATAGGTACTGAATCAATATAGCAGTTTCTTACTCATCTATCGGTGTACGGGTTACCCCGGCAAAATTGCCGCTTTTATGTTCACTTCTGTTAGTGTTCTTGTGATCTGCTGAAGAAGCAAATCAAAACCCAGATGAGTAAAAGATCAAAGAATCATAATTTTTTTTATTCTAAACAAATACTAACCTTCCTCCTTATTGCCACTGTAGATCCCTTTTTGTTGATTCTGACTAGGCCTATACTTCTGTATTAAAGAAATATGGATGATCAATATATAACCCATTTAAATTTGTTGCAGTCTTTAGATTACAAAATTCAGCTAAAATAGATGTACCTGCAAATGGCTCTTAAGGTGGTACAAAGTAAGTCTAGGTGTACCCATCTGCCTCATCACTGTTTTAGGTGTGGCCTCTACCAAAAAAATATTGATGATCAATATATAACCCATTTGAAAAAAAATGGGTTATAAAACATGTAACCAGGAATTGCCATAGAGTTACAAGCTGTGGGATAATCTACCTTTGCATCCAAAACTATGCGCTTTGCCATATCCATATCAGCCAACTTATCAAAATACGTATATGAAGTCAGCAAAATAAACAGTACCAGCAACATAAACACCATCAAATTTAAAATAATATTCTTGAAGTTATCCTTGATAGGCATCATAAACATTTCCACAAACAACTACATGATAGATTTCAAGATTGATGCTCGTGGATGGATTTCGTTTTGTATATTATGCATGCATAAGTGGTGAATGGAACCACTTTTCTTACCTTTTAGAAATATTTGTATTTTGGATTACAGAGCTGAATGACACAAGAACCATAGTAAAGAGTACTGTTGTATTGTTTATCAGTGGTTAAAATCTTATTGATTATGACATGGCTGATCAACTAAAACTAAGCCTGAGATAGCTTTACTTGTGCACATGGCATGAACAAAACCATTTTTTTCCACATTTGATGCAATTTTTCTTCTTTGAGAGGCCAATGGGCCAAGCAAAACAGAATGAACTTTTTTCTCACTATGCTATATTAATAAGCATTTTTGTACTCGGAGAGGTGAACATGATCTCCAAATGAACTCCTCTTGTTCATTTGCATCAAAAACCAAAAAAATAAGGAACGCTGGAAGGGAGCAGAGATTCAAGTTACCACTGAGGGGAACGGGAAAACTACACATGTAAGTGGTACTTATGATGATTGAGAATTATATAGTTCCTATAATTTGGGAAAAATAATTTTATTGTTTCTATGCTTTTGTAGAAACTTTGGACCCGATTGTGGTTCTATAATAGTATATTATTAGGTGTAAGTTTTTGTAAAGGAAACACATACATGATTTAATAGTTTGTTCTAAAGCTAATGGATTCTTTGTTAACATTTGCAATAGAAGATATTGTAATATTTGCGGCAGATGGCTCTAATCACCCCCTATGCTCAATTTCTCTTTAGGTTCATTTACAATATGGCAAAGTAAGTTATGTTTGATAAATTTGTAGCGTCTTTTTGGATTTTCAACTTGTAATTGCAGAGTGCATGCCCTGTGTTCATCCATTATATCCTTCCTACTCGAGCCCTCTTCTTTTGTTTTAGATATTTGTTCATCCATGCTTGTTAAGAGATCGGCATGGCCAATCTCCCCTTCATATGATGATATGGCGTGTCACTATATGATACTAATAAAATAAATAAAAAAGCGGGTCAAATTATTTGACTTAAAGACTACACCAGAATTTATGAAATTCATTACATTATCCACTACACAAGGTCACAAAAATTTGAAGATAAACGAATGGTGTCCATTGACATAAAAAAAAGAGCGAGAAAAGCGAGAAAATCTCCATACCTCAGTATTACTCCCAGGTCTTGCAGGAAAACCGTCCCTTGGGAGAACATGAAAAACCCTATTAGCTATAGCAGGAAATAGTTCCTCCAATGTATCACCCACAGAGGTATTGAATATAAGCTGGTTGATCAATACAAGAAACCTTTTCTTTTGGCTGCAACAAGAGAAGTTTTAAGAGTCAAACTAGATAAATGATGCCGCAACAAGAAATTTAAGTGCAAACAACAGATGATAAAACAAGGTTATTTCTACTACCCTGGACAAAACTCAAGAACAAAGGTGCCAACAATCTCAGCATCCAAGCCATCTCCCTTGGTGTACCCATGGTTCACAGTATTGGTTCCTCCACCATAAAGCTGATACTGACTCGTCTCGAAGCCCTTCACAACACCAACACCACAAATAGCACCCAAGCATTGCATCACCATGTAGAAAACCGCCCTTGTCAAGGACAGTTTCCTAGCCAAGAACAGCCTAAAGGCCACTGCATGGTTGATATGACCACCTGCCACCCAAACAAAGGAATCAAAAAAATTTCAAGCAAACAAAACCCACCTCTAAATATTTTTAAGAGTCTTAACACCTGACAGAATCATGATTCAGTTCATCTCTTAGATAAATAAATAAATAAATGCAAACCCATTTACCTTAATTTGCTTAAAAACACAATCCATGCATATGGCTAAAAATAAAATTATACAAACAATTTGTGAAAGAAGCCATGCAAAATTAGAAGAAACAAAGCTCTCAAACACAAAGCATATAAAGACAACAAAGTCCCATACCTAAAATCCCTGCAGTGCAGTAAATCAGGGCAAAGATCATGCCTCCAAAAGCCCAAGCAATCCCTTGAATGCCCATAGTTGCACAAGCAATCCCTAGATAGAACCAAGCCTACTGTAGTCATTCTAACCAAATCCCAACGTGATTGGACGGTAAGATCAAGCAATATGATCTTACCGTCCAATCACGTTGGGATAAGGAAAATAGGGAGGATATCATCTCAATGTCTATGACACCGGCGCTCTTGTTCGGGAAATTCAATCGAGAGACATGCCGCTGCTATGTATACAAGAACCATGTTCAATAGATTCCACTCTGAGTTCCGAAAGTTTGCCTTTTTAAAGGCCCAAAATGTGCTCGAAGAGGAAGCCGGGTCGATTATTGTATTCCAAGTTTGTGAAAGTGGTAAAAGTTGTGGGGATGCTAGGGAGGATAGCAGTCAAACATTCAAAGTTCGTTTCGAATGTGGAGATGCCACGACCACTTGTAATTGCAAGCACTTTGAGACAGAGGGTTTGTTGTGTTCTCACATCTTCAAAGTTTACTTCAAGGAAGAGATAGACCAAATTCCTTCTAAGCATATTCTGCATCGATGGACGAAATATGCTAGATATAATTCTGTAAGTTTGGAGGTGAGTGACAAAGAGGATTACAACTTTGTCTCTAGGATGAAAATATGGAAGGTGAGAGAAGCTGGACTGAAGTTAATTCACCTAGGGATAGAATCGAATCACTTGGTGGATTATACGTTGGAAGAGATGATGAAACTATTAGAAGGTGTAGAGGCCATTAGAATGGAAGAGGAGATTGAAAGAGAGACTACCATCGCGTCCTGTTCGAGTGCCTCCTCCCAACCTAGCAAAGGAATTTCATTGCAAGAACATGCCAATATTATAGTGCAAGATCTTATATGATGTGCCACCAAAGGTTGGCCAAGCAACAATGGAAGAATGAAATCTTAAATCGAGGTTGGTTTTGAACAATCACAAAAGAAGAGACACCATTGTAAGGGTTGTGATCAGTTGGGACATAAAATCATAACTTGCGCGCTTCTGAAGGTCAGGATGATGGCTGATAGCACTAGATAGAGCCAAACAAAAGAAGGCACGAGAGAACATGCAGTCTCACTGAGTCACACTGATTAGGAAGCACAGACGCCTCCATTTGAAGCGTCATCGCTTCATATATGAAGTGTGGGCGCTTCTCTTTCCATGCGCTGACGCTTCGCTATAGTGTATTCGTTGTCATGTGGCTAGCCTATGGTAATCTGTTTATGTGATGAATTTTTTTTCTTTGTATGTGTTCATTTTCGATGATTAAAGGATTGATTTCTACACTTCATGGCCATCATTCAGAGGGGACGACGTCAAATATGAGAAGCGACGGTGCTCGTGAAGGAAGTGACAACGCTAAGTTTTTGAAGCGTGGTAGCTTCGTCATTGAAGCATCTATGCTAACGCTTCATTTTAATTCTATGCACCTATTGGATCCCAGTCAAGTGAAGCGCTTGCAACTCAACTTGGAACCATTGACAATGTTAACTTTTCATGAAAAGTTTTCTGTGGATTGACATTTTCCTTTTCTCATGGAGCATCGTTTTACTTACTACTAAGAGTTATTTATGAAGAAAAAAGATTTACTAATCTGGGTACAAAAATTTTCATTCATAAATCAAATCTATTTCTTTACATCGTCTTTCTTTACACTGTGTTTCTTTATCGTAAATGGGTATTATTGTCGAAGCTCCATTGCATCTAAACTGAAGCATCATTGCGTCTTAGTTGAAGTGCTAGCACCTCTTGGTAGATGCCGCACTTCCCAGTTTTGTGACATCGCTTCCCATTTAGATCGTCTTCCTTTATCGTAAATGGGTCTAATGAAATTGAACAAGGGTCTGATGCCTGCTAACGCTGGATAGAGAAGCGTTATCACTAATTCACAGTGAATCAATATTATGAAAAGCACAAGCGCTTCGAGTAGTAGGAGGCACAAGTGCTTCTCAATCGAAGCGTGGTTGCATCATTCTAGAAGCGTTCGCGCGTGACATTGTATTTTCGTCGGTGCTTCATTTTCGATATGCTTATCTTATTAGAACTGTAATTAGAATCAAGTAAAAAATAACTTACTACCCATGCTAAAAGATTTTATTTATAAATCAAAATTATTTTTTTACGTCAACATACTTTCTATACACCGTCTTCCTATACACCGTTTTCTTATATACTGTCTTTCTTTATCGTTAATGGGTTTGATAAAATTGAACAAGGTTCTGATAGCGGTGGTTGGTTGGGGGGAGGATGCCACATTTTATTGAAATGTTGGAGGTGATGGTTGGTAGTGGAGGTAGAGGTGCAAATGTTGGAGGAAATAGAGGTAAAGGTGTAGGCGGGTGTGGGGAGTTTGTTATGCTGGCGATGGGAATGGTGGCGATTGTTGTGGCTGGGGTGGAGGTGGAAGAAGAAGAATCGACTGCGGAGCCGGGAGAAGAAGGACCGGCTCCAGAGGCGAGAGAAGAAGGGGCTCGGGGTCTCCCACTACCACCAGCATAAATTGAAGGCCGTCATCATCCGAAATGCTGATAACTTCTTTAGGGAGAGGGGGAACCACATGCTCGTTGTCGGGGATGACAACTAGTTCATTGTCGTTAGGGATGTCGATAATCGAACCATCGTAGGAACTGATAAAACACTGACGCGTGATACGGTGACTCCTCTTCAAAACGTTACAATGAATTTCGGTCTGGACAGAGGAAGATGAAATGATAATCCAAGGAAATACAGAAGATAAAAAAATTGGGTGCAATAATGTCCTTTAAATATCGATTTGTCATGCAACTTCATTAAATAGACTGTTGTAGGTGTACTTCTACCACAGAGGGATTTCGTAAATTGTTGTGCTTCTTCTTTATTGCGCCGACCGTGCGCAATCCATGAACTTCTCTCGAAATATGATAAGAAGTGCACCGCTTTTTTATGTTACCAATAGCACTTATCATTAGAAGCGACATCGCCGATAAATCGACGCATCATCGCTTCTAATAAGAAGCGTCATCGCTCTTAAATAGAATTGTCATTGCTTCTAAATAGAAGCGCCAGTGCTTTAATTACCTACGATGACGCTTCTTGACGGTAAGCGGCATTTCATTCTTCTAAAATTTGAGGATTTCAAATCGTGGAGTGTGTTGTCTTTTCGGGCAGTATTTTCAACATAATTTATTGCAACGGCTCTTTGTATCCCAAAAAAATTACTATTGTAGGTGTACTACCGCCACAGAGGGTGTTGGTCAATCTTAGATGATGCTGATTATTGTAAGAAATGTATGGTCAAAATATGGTGGCAAAAGTAAATCAAAAGGTGGAGATGAAATGAATGAAAACAACAATCTAAAATATACACAGTCCTGTAAGGTCCAGGGCCTGTTGTAGCAAGTTTTGATAAGAAAGGGTTTGTCCAACAGGGATAATTGATCTAAGACCACAAGGGTTGTCTTAGTAGCTCTCTAGATCTGAGTACAGATCTAGCAATCCTAAAGAAAGGGAGGTTTGGGTTGTCACTGAACTAAAACTAAAACATAACATGAAACTACAGTCCTATGCTATAAGAAAGGGTTTAAGAAGGATGATGATGGTTAGTTGAAATAAAAATAAAATGATGAGAAGTAAGCAGCTGAGAGTAACTCAGTAATGCAACTCAGATCTAGAAATGACTCTGCAGCAGTCCTTCAGATGGCTACAAAAAAAGCACATCTGCCAGGTAGAAAAATCTCACCTAACGCAAGGGAATGAATTGATCTTAAGGCTATAGCATGTCCACTTCAATGGTCATAGACTATCCTAGGGATTTCCTCCATTCAATGGATCAAGTCAGAACATGAACATCATTACAGACAATATGTTTGCAAGGCTACACAAGCTCATGCATCCATAGGAGCAATCAGCCCTTAAAAATCCAGTGAAAACCACAGATAATCAGAGGCTGAATGGGGACTTAGACTTAGCTGGTCATTGCTAAAAAAGGCTTGCAATGACCCAGCTCACAAGTCTGCAATCTCTACAGAATGTTAGATCAAAGAACTGATGATTGCATTGCAACATAAGGGAGAGTTTGGTTCTGTAACTATCTCTCACTTGGCTCTAAGCTCAAGTGCAGAGAAGAAGAATCCATCTCAGATCTGTGATTGAGACCAGCCTTAAGGCTATAGTCTGTCCACTTAAATGATCACAGGCTATCCCAGAGGTTATCTTCCTCATAGATGATGAGATAGAATAAGAAAACTGCTACTATCACCATGGCTGCAGGATTACAAAAGCTCAAGCAACCATGGGTGCACAAACCTATAAAACCCTATGTGAGAAACACAAGGAAATGCAGATTCAATTGAATTATAAACATGGAATTGCATTGATTTAAAATGAAACTTACAATGTTTTCCCTCAAGGCAACAATTAGTGCAAACGCCCAAATCAACTCCTAAAGTTTATACAAAACCCATTGCAACTGAAGTAAACTATTTACTTACAAAAGATCTTGGCCAGCAAATGTTGAGCTAAGGAAGAAGAAAAGGAAAAGAATGGCCTAACCCTAACTCTAAATGACCTAAGCACTCTTGAGTTCCCAGCCAAATTAGGTTAAGGGGAAGATGTTATTTCATACAAAAATTATAGATTAAATACACATTGCCCAAAAAATATCTTGCTCTTGCCAATAGGAGAAGAGGAGGGGAAATGCCCCATTTTCCACTGCTATCGTGGCTCCTTTGCAGCCCTTGGATGCCTCGGGATATGAGAAACAGATTAGAGCCTTGAGGTGTGTGTCCTAAAAGTGGAAAAATCTCCAAAGTGTCCCTGTGTATGGACTGAGAAGGCAGGAGCCCGAGCTTCGCAAGGATGAGTGTTGTATTTTGGCCTCTCGTGAGGCTGTTGCGTGGATGTACTTGTAGTTAAATGATCCTCGTGAGGTTCCTTTTATATTGAGTAGCACAACTCACACAAATGATCCTCTAGGTGGCTCAAGTCGCGAGGATTGAATGATCCTCAGTTTGCTAGCTTCTTCTCCCAAGCCAGCAATATTGAATGTGGTGCATAAGTCAAGGAACTCATCAATATGCTTATATGGGTCCTCTTTACTTAGCTCATGAAATGAAGGCAACATTTGGATGATTGATGATTTGATCTCATAATTTCCTTGAATAACAGGGAATTGAATGTAGAAAGGGGATATATATATACCCCTGGTGCATTAAATTCCTTTAAGGTTCTTTGTTGTTCACCCATCTCAGTTGACTCAGTATTATCAGGAGGGGTTTGTGTGGTCAACCTATGTCTAACGGCCCTCTCTATATCAGGATTTGAAGGTTCTAAGTCAGGGTTAAGGGACCTCCTACCCAGTATGCACATACAAACAGCAAGTAAGGAAAGACACTACAACACACTTAAAGAATAAGAACAACAAGAAAAGAAATTACAACTGGTTATACTATTGAAAGAACATTTCAACATAAATGGAATTGAAATAGGGGGAGGAAAGAAATGCAAATTAAGGTCATCAAGGCTCCAGTTGTAGCTCTAGCTTCTCCCTTTTTTTGCTGTTCCAGATCTGCAAGATCCAATAAAAAAATTCAATAGTACTTTTATTCAAAAATAGGCACTGCTACAAAGAATTTGTAAGCACAAAATTTAAAACTTAGATCTACTAACTAGATCAAATAATTCTTGACAGTGGCACCAAAAACTTGTTGGTCAATCTTGGATGATGCTGATTATTGTAAGAAATGTGTGGTCAAAATATGGTGCCAAAAATAAATCAAAAGGTGGAGATGACATAAATGAAAACAACAATCTAAAATATACACAGTCCTGTAAGATCGAAGGCCTGTTGTAGCAAGTTTTGATATGAAAGGGTTGTCTTAGTAGATCTCCAGATCTGAGTACATATCTGGCAATCCTAAGGAAAGGGAGTTTTGGGTAAACTAAAACTAAAAGATAAAATGAAACTACAGTCCTATGCTATAAGAAAGAGTTTAAGAAGGATTATGGTGGTTAGTTGAAATAAAAATAAAATGATGAGAAGTAGCTGAGAGTAACTCAGTAATACAACTCAGATCTAGAAATGACTCTGTAGTAGTCCTTTAGCTGGCTACAAAAAAGCACATTTGCCAGGTAGAAAAATATCACCTATCCCAAGGGAATGGATTGATCTTAAGGCTATAGCCTTTCCACGTTAATGGTCATAGACTATCCTAGGGATATTTTCCATTCAATGGATCAAATAAGAACATGAACATCATTGCAGACACTATGTTTGCAAGGCTATAGAAGCTCATGCATCCATAGGAGCAATCAACCCTTAAAAATTCAGTGAAAACCACAGACAATCAGAGGCTGAATGGGGACTTAGACTTAGCTGGTCATTGCTACAAAAGGCCTGCAATGATCCAACTCACAAGTATGTAATCTCTACAGAATATCAGATCTAAGATCTAATGATGGCATTGCAGCATAAGGGAGAGTTTGGCTCAGCAACTATCTCTCACTTGGCGCCAAGCTCCAGTGCAAAGAAGAAGAATTCATCTAAGATCTGTGATTGAGATCAGCCTTAGGGCTATAGTCTGCCACTTAAATGGTCACAAGCTATCCCAGAGGTTATCTTTCTCATAGATGATAAGATAGAACAAGAAAACTACTGCTGCCACCATGGTTGCAGGGCTACAAAAGCTCAAGCAGCCATGGGTGCATCAAATCTATAAAATCCTATGTGAGAAACACAAGGAAATGTTGATTCAACTGAATTATAAACATGGCATTGCATTGATTTAAAATGAAACTTACAATGTTTGCCCTCAAGGCAACAACCAGTGTAGAAGCCCAAATCAATTTCCAAAGTTTATACAAAACCCATTGCAACTGAAGTAAACTATCTGCTTACAAAAGATCTTAGGCAACAAATGCTGAACTAAAAAAGAAGAAAAGGAAAAGGATGACCTAACCCTAACCCTAAATGACCTAAGCACTATCGAGCTTTCAATCAAATTAGGTTAAGGGGAAGATGTTATTTCACACAAAAATTACAGCTTAAATACACATTGCCTAAAACATATCTTGCTCTGGCCAATAGGAGAAGAGGAGGGGAAATGCCCCATTTTCCACTGCTGTCGTGGCTCCATTGCAGCCCTTGGATGCCTTGGGATGTGGGAAATAGATTAGAGCTTCAGGGTGTGTGCCTTAGATGTGGGGAAATCCCAAAGTGTCCTTGTGTATGGACTGAGAAGGAAGGAGCCTGAGCTTTGTGAGGATGAGTGTTGCATTTTGGCGTCACGAGATGAATTTTTGACCCTTTGTTACAGTAACGTGAGCGAGATCTGCGCGAGCTCTTTTAATGCTGCAGGCTTGAGCTTAGCGAGAACTTCACGAGGAGCTTTTCTGTGCTCCTTTCCAAAGTGAGTTGATTGAGGACTGTGCGAGCTCTTTATGTGTTACAGGCTGGAGCTTCGCGAGATACACGCGAGGAGACTTTCTAGGCAGTTTGAACTACGCGAGGGCCCTTCTTTGCTTCTCTGCTGCTGTGCACACCTGCTGAGTAGTCTCCTCTGCTAGGGTCCATCTTTCTCTCATCTATCTAACTTCTAGGGCCCACTTAAGCAAACAAAATGGTCACTATGGTGTGTACGACCATGGTGAATCCTCTGTTCTTCCATCAGCTATAGCCCTTGGCTTTAAAAAAATCTCTCTCTTCTTGGCCTCAAAAGCATGACAATTGCACTAAAATGTAATTTTATTATTAACTACAAAACACACTCAAAATATATTTATTAGATGGCTCCAAGGTATAGTAAAGGCTAGGTTAAGAGGTGAAAAATATGATTTTTCAGTGCTTAATAGAGGGATTTTCTAGATCTTTGTGCTTCTTTTTTATTGCGTCGACCGTGCATAATTCACGAACTTCTCTCGAAATACGATAAGAAGCGCACTGCTTTTTGATATTACCAATGGCGCTTATCGTTAAAAGCGATATCACCGATAAATCGACGCGTCATCGCTTCTAATAAGAAGCATGATTGCTCTTAAATAGAATTGTTATTGCTTCTAAATAGAAGCATCAGTGCTTCAATTACCTGCGATGACGCTTCTTGATGGTAAGCAGCATTTCATTTTTTTGAATTTCAAGGATTTCAAATCGTGTAGTGTGTTGTCTTTCCGGATATTATTTTGCAACATAATTTATTACTGCGGCTCTTCGTATCCCAAAAAAAATTACTGTTACAGGTGTATTGCTGCCACAGAGGGATTTCGTAAATCTTTATCCTACATCTTTATTGCGCCGACAGTGCATAATCCATGAACTTCTCTCAAAATACGATAAGAAGTGCACCGCTTTTTGATGTTATCAATAACGCTTATCATTAGAAGTGACATAGCTGATAAATAAATGCGTCATCACTTCTAATAAGAAGCATCATCGCTCTTAAATAGAATTGTGATTCAACCATTGATGGCCGCAATTGAAGATATTTCTTACAAGCATTATGGTAAATGGGTCTGACGCTTCCAATTAAAGGCGACGACGCTTACAATTAGAGGCGATGATGCTTCCCATTAGAAGCGATGGCGCTTCCAATTAGAAGCGATGACGCTTCAATTTAGAAGCGATGGTGACTTCTATTTAGGGCTAGCGCTTCGACTTAGCGGCATTATTATTAGCGACGTGATTATTAATATATTCATATATTAAAGCTACCAACACTTCGAAAAGAGAAATGAAAGACATCAGCAGAGTGCTAGTAATACAAAAGCAGAGGTTGTATTAATGTATTCATATTTAAAAAAAAAGAACAACAAACTATACAAGAAATGTCCGATTGAATCTTTTGGCCTGGGGACTAATTTGGGCTAGTGCTTCTTGACCTATGCGGGGTTTCGTTTATTAGGAATTTCGAGGACATTGAAATTGTAGAATGTGTTGTCTTTTCATACAGTCTTTTCCTACATAATTAATACAATTTGTGCTTTTCGATGTGCTGGTAGCCCTAATAATCATGAAGGTAATAAGAATGGCTCTAGGTTGAAGAGTTGAAGAGCCAACTCTAATAACAAGTGTCATTGCTTCTTATAGGAAGCGTCTTCACCTCTAATGTGGAGCGTCATCGCTTCTAATACGAATCATCATCGCATCTAATTCGAAGTGTCATCGGTTCTAATTATTGCTCGTATCACAATAAAACAGCATTTTTTCTCAGAAAATTTGAAACATTATTTATTATAGCGGCTTTTCGTATCCCCAAAAAAATGCCTTCTAGCCTTCCACACTTTTATCTTCATTCCATATCCTTTCTTTTGCCTCCATCCCCAAACCAAACTCCCTTCACCATGGCAGAGCAACTCGAGTTTTTGTCCGAGATTACAAAAGCGTTTCGTCTTCTTGATCGAACCTTTATAAGTTCGACGATCGGGGATATTAAAGAACTTCTCGCCCTTCTCGCCCAAAAGAAAAGGAGGTTTCAAATTTTGATGGATGTGATTAAACCCTTGATCGCCATAATTGAAATGGTTTCTCCCATTTTGGAGGATCGATTGTGTGAATTACGATGCAATCCGAAAGGGGAGTCGTCTACCTCTCCACCCTTTTGATGTCTCAGGTGGTCGAGTTATGCTGGTGTCTGTCGTCTCTATAGATTTTTCTTAGGTT
Source organism: Chloranthus sessilifolius (assembly GCA_021018995.1). NCBI lineage: Eukaryota > Viridiplantae > Streptophyta > Magnoliopsida > Chloranthales > Chloranthaceae > Chloranthus > Chloranthus sessilifolius. The sequence continues at coordinate 65,661,694 of CM037586.1, forward strand.
TTTTTCTTTTTTCTTCTACTCTGTATTTTTGTAAGTAGTACTTTATAAGAATAAAATATCTTTCATTATATAAATTTGATCTCACAGCTTTTCGTTTAAATGTAAAGGAGAAGGCCATTGCAGAGCTTCTCTTGTTTATATGATTTCTTTATTTTTTAGAAGTTAATCTTTATAGAGATTAATATGGAAGTTAATATTTATAGAGATTAACAAAGAAGCTGATTAAATAAAATATTAACTTAGGAAAAATCTAGTCAATGACTGATACGGTAAAGTTTGCCATGGACGCTTCTGATTTGAAGCGTCATCACTTCCAATTAGAAGCGTTATCGTGTCAATTACGGGCGTGTAGATACCCCCATTTTGCCCTCTTGAAATATATAAATTTGTTCGATCAACCTTTGACCTCACAACCCTAATTGGGACCATATGCTGAAATAATAGTATATGGCTGGACACAAGTTGAAACAATAGCTCTGTAGTTCAGACCCCATGACCTTAACATAGGGACCAGGCACTGAAATATTAGTAAATGGCTGAACACATGCTGAAACAATAGCTCTGTGGCTCAGATCCTAACATAGGGAGACAATATACTGAAACAATAGTATATAGTCAGAATACAGACTGAAATAATAGTCTTGTATTTTAGACCCTTTTGCCCTCAAATTGGGACCATATACTGAAATAATAGTATATGGCTTAACACAGGCTGAAACAATAGCTCTGTAGCTCAGGCCCCATAACCCTAACGTAGGAACCATGAACTGAAACAGTAGTACATGGCTGAACACAGGCTGAAAAAATAGCTCTTTAGCTCAGATCCCAACATAGGGAGACTATATACTAAAATAATAGTATATAGTTAAAATGCAGGCTGAAATAATAGTCAGGCAATTCAGACCCGACCCGGACAGCCTCGAATTAAGCGCCTAAAACCATGCTCGTAATTTGATTGCACGCTAAACCACAAATACGCAATCAGTTCCTCTTCCAAACCAGACTCCCTTTCCCATACCACTCTGAGACTCAATCGCGTGCTTCATAAGAAACGCGTAATCAGATTGAGCACCCCACTACTGGCGTGCAATTGGCCTACACCTGACCTAGTCTTACCGTCCTTGACCCCTAAGTTTCCTCGATTAAACACTTCTTTCGAGGTGCTTAATTAGATTACACACTCCACACTAGGCGCACAATTAGTTCTAACGTGATTAGAACTAGGAAACTCGCTGAGAAAGTCAGCCGGTCGCTCACTGAGTCGGTGATCGACTCAAAGCAATTAAGCACTGGGAGACCGGCGTGCAATTCGGTTAAATGCCTGAAACAGGGTCTTTAATTAGAAAAAAACCTATAAAAGATTTTTTTAATTCGACCCACACACAACACGAATGAGAGAGGCTGACAATTTTTGAGAGAGAACGAATTTTTTTGGGATTTCAAAAACAGAGAACTCCGAGAACGAACACATAGAGCAACCTAGCCATGATTTCGAAATTCAAGCTTAGAATCTTCGAGGTTTCTCTCCGCAGCCCCGGTCCTAGGTAAAAATCTTAGTTTTAGACTTAGGATTTCTCTTAGTTTTAATTATAAATATTAGTTTGCAGTTTTAGAACGTAGCACCCTTTTTAGACCGTAATCTTCAATATCTAGTTCTAGTTCCCCATTTCTAGAACCAGTCCCTAATCTGACGATCTAATTTACCGACCCTAGGCTTTAATTCCGTTCTAAAATCTTAATTTCAAGTCCTATCATTAATCTCTAGTTCTAGACCTTAGGTTCTAGAACCAGTCCTTAATCATACGGTCTGATTTTCTGATTTTGGACTCGATTTAGTCCTAGAATTTTAAATTTTAATTTTAATTACTTAGTTTAATACTTTAAAAAATCCTAAACATTATTTTAGTCTTCTATAATTCTATTTTCTCAATTTAATTCATAATTATTACCCCAAAATCGACTCTGAAAATCCAAAAATACCATTTTTATAACCTGAAATTCAATTTATCTTTAATCCCAGCCACCCGATTTACCCAAGGGTGCTTACGGAGGGTACTCAGAAATGAGGCCGATCTTCCTTAGCATAGCAGGCCCAAAACCCCTTTGTTTAGAATTATTTAGTTACTTTAATTAGGATTAAAAAATCAGTCCCATAATTCCTGCTTAGAATTTTAGTACAATTAATTTACATGCTTTATTTTTATTAGATCCTTAGAATTCATTACTTTGATTATAATTCTATAAAAAATAAGTTCCCTTATTTTAATTGGATTTTAGCATAAATAATTCATTACTTTAATTAGAATCTTAGGATAAATAATTTCTCACTCTAATCGCAATTCTAGTAAAATTAGTCTCTTTATTTTAATTAGAGTTTTAGCAGAACTAGTTCCCTATTCCAATTAGAATTTTGGTAGGACTATTATAATTGCTCTAGTTAGAATTTTAGTCAATTATTATATTTATTTTAATTAGAATTTCAATACAATTAGTATACTTGCTTTACTTAGAATTCTAGTATAATTAGCATGCTTGATTTAATTAGAGTTTCATTAAGAATTAATATACTTACATCCCTAGTACAATTAGGAGACTGATATCAATCAGACTTTTAGTAGTACTAGGACACTAAATTAATTGGAACTCTAATAAGATTAGGAAACTAAAATTAATTAAACTCCTGATAGAATTAGAATACTAGATTAAATCAACTATAATAAATTCCCACACAACTAAACTCACAACAGAATTGGGAAGTCTAAACTGATTAGAACTACCACAATAACGAGAAAGGAAAGGAAAATTAAACTATCTAAATTATAAGAAGAGACATAGCTGCTGACGTTCACAAGTGGATGATTCAGTAAAGAAGTAACCCACACCCGCTCTAAAGCATGATCATTGACGTATTGCAGCGTCGTTAATATCTACAGCTGGCGATCGCAACAAACTAGGAATCTTTCTAGAAAACCTCTCTTCTTTTATTTTTACCTCCACCATTCAAAACGCCGCATCGCTAGAGTCCACTTGGACAGAATTGGAGCCACTGATTCAATGGGGACTGGGAGGAATCCAGAAAAAGCGTACACCAACAGGGCGGGGATGCTTCTTGAGTTTAGTGGCGCTCCTTTCGTGCAGTCTTGTCCAACATAATTATTATAGTGACTGTTCATATTCCAAGCATCGTGTCATCGCCTCTAAGCGGTGTGTCAGTGGCCTTACGATTTTCAAGGGGTGTGCTATCTTTTTCCACGGAATTCGTTTCGACATGCTCATTAACGAAGCGTTGGTGCTTACATCATAAGTGTAGCAGCTTTTGTCTCCAAAACCACCCCTTTATTGTCAAATTTACTTCCCTTTCTTGTACAGTGATGTTCTGTAATTAGTCTCAGTTTATATGAATATAAGCACTTTTGTTTCATTTCATGAAGAGGGATAATTCCAGCTTCGCAGGATAATTCTACAAAATTTGAGGCGATGGCACTTCCATTTAGAGGCGATGGCGCTTCCAACTAGAAGTGATGACGCTTCTATTTAGGGCAAGCACTTCGTCTTAGCGGCATTATTATTAGCGGCGTGATTATTAATGTATTCATATATTAAAGCTATCAGCACTTCGGAAAGAGAAAGGAGGGACATCAGCAAAGCGCTAGTAATGCAAAAGCAGAGATTGTTTTAATGTATTCATATATTAAAAAAAATAACAAAAAGCTGTATAAGAAATGCTCGGTTCATATCAATACAATCTCTACCTCAAGGCGCAGGTCGAAGTGCTAGCCCTAATATTTAGAGCATAGTCGCTTCTTATTAATAGCGTAAACGCTTCTGCTGGACTACTTGTGACGTCACTGAATAAAATAAATAAAATTTATAAATCATGCACTCGAAGATTTCATTCATAACTCAAAACTATTTCTTTACATCTTTCTTTGCACTGTCTCTATTTATCATAAATGGCTTTGACGAATTTATGATGGTTTCTGATGAGTTTGATGATCTAGCCGACCCTGATTCAACCCTTGATGAGGTCACTGCAAGTATCCGTACAAGCAAGGTCTTCCCGAAGATTTAGTACTTTCCTTATGAAAATTTTGAAAGTAGGCTTTAGTACTAGTGCTTCTACCTTCTTATTTTTCCATGTAGGCATTTGAAAGAATTGAAAACCACATGTCATCAAAATCAAGAGTGGGCCGAGACAGACGAGCCAAAGCGACATGAAGATGAGAATGAAGGGACCATGAAAAAGGGAATGACGGGAGGAGCATCGTCGGAGAAAGGGAGGAGCAAGGAGAAGTGAAGAATTGATGAAGGGAAAGCATGAGAAGTGAAGAATTGAGAAAGGGCAAGAAGGAGAAGTAAAGAATTGATGATGGGGATGCAGGAAAGATAAAGAAGGGAAGGAGCAACTGGGTGTAAGGGAAAGCAGGAAAGAGAAAGAAGGGAGAAGGAGCATCGGGAGGAGGGGCATCCCCCGAGAAAGGGAGGAGCAAGGGTAAGAAGAAAAGATAACGAAGAGAGGTGATGCATTGGACGATGTAGCAGACCCTGATTCAGCCTATGATGAGGTCATCGCAAGTGGAGGTTATGGCTGCAGTGGAAGAAGTGGAGGATCATTAGGGATGACAGTCAGCTCTTTGTCGTCGGGGATGTTGAGAACCGAACAATCATATGAACTGATACAACGACGGTGCGCAAGACAGTGGCTCGCCCGTAAAGTGGTGAGACGCATTTCCCCTTGGGCTGAAGAAGATTAAATGCTAATCTAAGGAGATACAAAAGAAGAAAAAGAATAGATGCTTTGAGGCCCTTTCAATGTAAATTTTCTCATGCAACCTCATTAAATAGACTATTGTGGCACACTGCCACTTCATATTTATTGCATACAGCTGTTCGTATTCCAAATGGCATACCATCGCTTCTAAGCGGCGTGTCAGTGGCATTACAATTTTCGAGGGGTGTGTTGTCTTCTCCTGCAGACTTCGATAGACACATCATCTACCTGTGTTGTTCAATTCTAAGCGGCGTGTCATCGCTTTTAAGCGACGTGTGAGTGGCATTACAATTTTCAAGGGGTGTTGTGCTGTCATTTCCTGCGGACTTCAGTTTAACATGTCATCTCCTTGTGTTGTTTGTATTCTAATATAAAGCGCTTTAGACATTCGTCTCAGCTATCCAATAAAAATCAACTCATAACGAAGCGCTGACGCTGCCACAAAGAATGACTGCGCTTCAAGTTACTAGCGTAAGCTCTCAAATAGGATATTTATTAAAGCGTCAATGCTCTTAAATTGAAGCTCTAACGCTCTAGATTCGAATCGTCATCGCTTTTAAATTGAAGTGTCCTCGCTTTAAACTAAGCATTAGTGGTGTTACGATTTTCTCAGTTTATATGAATACAAACACTTTCATTTAATTTCATGAAGAGGGATAATTCCTGCTTCTTAGGATAATTTTACGAAATTTATATGAATATCGCACAAATTTTATCTTTCATATCACTACAATCTCTGCCTCAGCTACCACTAATATTCAAGGGCCTCAAGGTGCTAGGTCAAAGCGCTAACACTAATATTCAAGGCGCAGTCGCTTCTTATTAATAGCGCTAGAACTTCCGTTGGACTACTTGAGACCTCACTGAATAAAATAAGATGAAATATAAAAAAATTTACAAATCATGTATTCTAAGGTTTCATTCATAACTCAAATAAGCCATTTATTAAAGCGTCAACGCTTCTAAATTGAAGTGTTAATGCTCATCACTCGAACCATATTGCCTTTAAATTAATACAATGCCTCTAAATTGTACGATTTGTTCATTTTTTTAATATATGAACAAATTAATACAATCTCTTGTTTTCGATGTGCTAGTAGCCCTAATAATCATGCCACTAATTGGAAGCGTCATTGCTCTAATTGCGTTATCACTTTTAATTAAAGCGTTGACACTTCGATTGATGGCGAGGTCTCTTCAGCTTGCTTCATTTTGACGCATCATCTCTTCTAACTCGAAGCGTTATCGCTTTTAACTGGAGTGTAATAGTATATTTACAAATCTGTAACTTTTGGGATAAGAGAGACAAAAAGAAATTCTCTATTAACTGACTCCCTCTTGCTGTAGGAGTAGATTAATACAAACTCTGCTTCTGTCATTTAAATTAATACAATCTGTGCTTCCAAGCCGCGTGTCATCGATTCTAAGTGGCGTGTCAATGGCGTTATAATTTTTGAGGGGTGTGCTGTGTTTTCCCGTGGACTTTTGTTCAATACGTCATCTCCCTGTCATTTATTACTATCGTTAGAGTATTAACACGTAGTACCTATTTTGTGCGATATGACACGCAGCACCTTTCTGTGTGAAGCGGCGGTTCGTATCCCAATAAAAAATGTCTTTTATGTCTATCTTCATATTTGAGTACCTTTAAATCCACCCACCAAATCTTTGAGTTCACCCATGACGAAGCACATTGACTTGGTAGAATTAGATGATGGAGATCGTTTATCCTCTCAATCATTCACACGATGGATCTTGGGATCATGGGCCTACTGTCAGATGGTTAGAATTTTTCCTAGGTTTTATTTTTGCTGGAGATTTCCTGTCGACAGTAACAAATCCTCAATTAAGACGCGTCGTCGCTACCAAATTGACGTGTCATCGCTACAAAATCACTTCTAAATCGAAGAATGTTTCTATAATTTTGTCCGATTTTATCCAACATTAATTATTCCAGCGGATGTTCGTTTCCCAATAAACGTAAAAGTATAAGTTGACCACTTACACCTTTTTGTGGGAAGCAACGAGCAACCGTACTTCATCTACCAGCTTCATCAGAGTAATAACACCTAGAACCTTTTTTGTGCAAAGCAGCTGTTCTTATAATCATATCCCAATATGAACCCCTTTTTTATTCAAATAAACACGGGAACATGTGAAAATGAAATCTGGGCTGTATGATTTAAAGTTTATGATCTATAGATCCTTAGTGGATTAGATTGACATGGAATATAATCTTCGTCATGTGATTAAATATAGGAAAATGCTATTATTTGATTCTACGGTTGACAACAATAGATCATATGATAAATATCGTGTTTTGCTCTAATCTTATCCCCTAAGGATATATAGATCATTAATGTTAAATTAGAGGCCTAGATTGTGTTTCCACATGTCGCATGTCCCTAAAATACAGAGTCTTTCTTTAAGCTCAGTCTATCTTGAATCGTCATCGCTTCGACATCGAAGCGATATCGCTTCTATCACTAAGCATTATCACTTCAATCTCGAAGCGTTATCGCTTTGATTACATAGCGTAATCATTTGGATCTTGAAGCGTCATCATTTCAAATTTGTAACTTTTGGGCTAAGTTTTGTTTATATGCAGTGAAAGTCGAGAAAAAAAATAGCACCAAGAAGAAAAATCAGCACAAAAGAATGTGTTATACACAAAAAGAAAATTTCAATTAATATGGAAAGAAATATTTATACGGATTAACTTCTGTTTAAAACTAGGAAAAATAAACCAAGAAGCTGATTACATAAAAGATAAATCTTGACTGGGACTAACATGGTAATGCTTGCGATGGAGATCTGTCTCGGGGTCTTCAAATTTTTGGCTCCGTCAAGAGAGATGGCTTCCTCTTGCTCTAAATTTTCAACCCACATCCTCATAGTTTGCTACAAAATTTTTGCTTCGTCAAGAAAGATGGTTCCCTCATGCAGCCATTGATGAGGTGATTGCAAGGATTCGTAGGAGCAAGGAATACACTTTCGATGACTTACAACCAAAGATACGCCGAGAAAGTGGAGACGAGTAGGCTGAGGAGGAGGATAGGTTAAGGAAAGAGAATGAAGGATGGAGGAGCAAGGAAGAGGTCTTACAATTTTGGCTCGATCAAGAGAGATGGCTCCCTCTTCTTATAAATTTCAAACCACCATCCTGGTAGAGGAAGTCCCACGGACGATGCAACATTTGATGGTAAGGTTGGTGACATCGTGAAGAAGTGAGGGAAGGTGAGAAGTTGGAAAAAAGGGTCAGTTTGGGATGAGGATTATGGCAACGGGGGTCTCAGTAGAGGATTCAACGACTGGAATGAGTCGCTGGCGCTTCAATTTTTCTAATCTCTTTATTACAGCCAGAAGTTCGGCTCTTTGCTTTTCAAGGATTCAATCAAGCTTGCTACTTAGTTCGTCATGATCTAGTTCTTCTGCCATGGGGTTAGGGCTAGGAGACGAAGAAAGACGATGGGTTTGGAATGAGAAGAGTTTGTGACGGGACATGGTTTTAAAAGGAAAATGGCTAGGGTTTGAAACATGACTTTGAAATAAATTTTGAGGGTCGGTGGAGGAACTTCTCTCGAATACCGGTCCGCTGCTTGATGTTACCCATGACGCTTGTTCATTGCAGTGTCAGTGCTTCTAATTTGAAGCGTCATTGCTTCAATCACGAGGAGTGACGCTTCTTGACCTAAGCGGGGTTTCGTTTATTTGGAATTTTGAGGACATTGAAATTATAGACTGTGTTATCTTTTTATGCAGTCTTTTCCAACATAATTTATTGAACAGTAAATAAATCTCGTATATTAAAAAAATTCTTGTGTAATATAATCGATGTACATTGTATATCTATCCTACGTAAAATAAAAAATATGAATATACATAAAATCTTCAGTACAATGCTATGTATGTCAACAAATATGAATATACATTTACGTAAAATAAAAAATTTATAAAAGAAAATCCACATCGTCATTGGCATCCCAATTGTCTTCCTTATGCGTACAGATAGCATGCCCAATCTATCTTCCATGTTGAAATCGGGCTGAAGTTCCTTGCTTAAATAATCTACATATTTCATCATGAAAACTGACTCATAACGAAGCGCTGACGCGACTACAAAGAGCGATTGCGTTTTAACTTACAAGCGTCAGCGCTGGAATAAGATGTTTATTTAGGCATCAACGCTTCTAAATTGAAGTGTTAACACTCCTGAGTAGAACTGCCATCGTATTTTAATTGAAGTGTCATCGCTTCTAAAATGAAGCGTCCGTGGTTAAATTTAGGTGGCATTTGTTTATTACGAATCTCGAGTTTGAAATTTTAGAGTGTGTTGTCTGTTACTGTTGTGTTTTCCAACATTATTTATTGCATGGGCTTTTCGTATCTTAGTAAAAATGCCTTTCAACCTTCTGTCAGTTTAACCTTCACTCCATATCCCTTCTTTTGCCTTCCATCCCCAAACGTGACCCCCTCCACCATGGCGGATAAAACTAACTCCGAGATTATCGAAGGCTTTAAAGACCTTGATCGTATTATTGAATATTTGAAGGCAGATATTCTAAAACAACAACTCGCGCTTCTGGCAGAGATGCAAGTGTAAGTTGACACTTACACCTCATTACGAAGCGCTGATGCGACTACAAAGAGCGACCACGCTTCAAGTTACTAGCGACAGCGCTCAAATTAGACGTTTATTTAAAGGTCAGCGCTTCTAAATTAAAGTGTTAACGCTCCTGAGTTGAACTGTCAAGGGCCTAAAGTGCGGGTCGAAGTGCTAGCCCCAATATTTAGGGCGCAGTCGCCTTTTATTAATATTGCTGGCGCTGGCGTTAGACTACTTGTACCATCACTGAATAAAATAAGATGAAATAAATAAAAATTTACAAATTATGCATTTGAAGGTTTCATTCATGACTCCAAACTATTTCTTTACATCGTCTTTCCTTACACATCTTTCTTTACACTGTCTGTATTGATCGTAAATGGGTATGATGAAATTCATGATGGTTCTGAAGCATTGGACGATCTTGCAGACCCTGATTCAGCCCTTGATGAGGTCATCGCAAGCATCCGTAGGAGCAAGGATAATACTTTTCCTATGAAAATTTTGAAAGTAGGCTTTAGTACTAGTGCATCTACCTTCTTTTTTCATAGAGGCATTTGAAAGAATTAGAAACCACGTATAATCTAAATCTAAAGTGGGCCGAGACAGTGGAGATGAGGAGGTTGAGGCCGAGGTGGAAGAAGGAGAAGGGAATGAAGGGAGGAGCATCTTGAGATAAAGAGAGGAGAAAGGATCGCTCCTCCAAGAGCTATCGAACACTCCTCTTTGCCCTTATTTATCTTGCATCCTCACTACTACCCTTGGGATGGAGGATGACCTTGAAAATTATGACCCATCCTCATTGTATAGGAAGTCGCATTCTGACTAGGTTGTAATGGGTGATATGATAGGAAGTGAGGGAAGATGGGTTCTTGGTATATGGTTCGATTTTGGGTTAGGTTTAGGGTGAAGGCTAGTTTCGGTGGATGATTCAGCATCAGGTATAGGTCGCTGGCCCTTCAGATCTTCTACTTTCTTGATTGCAGCCAGGAGTTCGACTCTATATTTTTTCAGGATTCTATCAAGTCTCTTGCTGAAATCACGTGGGTGATGCTCTTCCGTCATAGTATTTATGGTTATGGATCTTAGGAAGATGAAAGAGATTGGTGCTTGGAATGGTGATGGTCTGGTTTTATAGGGAAGGGAACGGTTCTGAATCGTCACTTCGAATTGAATATTGAGGTGTAGGAATTAAGGCTTGGGTAATTGGCAAGTGAAAATTTTAAAATGCGATTCTTGTCTTCTTCTGTCATGGACGGGAGGGGACGTGGCCTTATAGGATTTGTGATGGGACGTGGGTTTATAGGGAAAAGGCTACGACTTGAAACGTAACTTCGAAATAAATATCGGTCGGTGGCAGGTAAGCTAATGGTAGCCTTTTCCAACATAATTTATTACAGTTACTGTTCGTATTCAAAGCGGCATGTCATCGCTTCTAAGCGGAATGTCAGTGACGATATGATTTTCAAGGGGTGTGCTGTCTTTTCACACGAACTTCGTTTTGACACGTCATCTCCCTGTCTCAAAAAAATTCTCGAGGAACTTCAAATTATAGATTCTGTTCTATTTTCGCCCGGTCTTATCCAATATTAATTATTCGAGTGGCTCTTCGTATCCTAATAGATTTTGTTGTACTTTTTTTTAAATATATGAATACATTAATACAAACTCTGCTGTTGTGGTTTAATACAATCTGTGCTTTCAAAGCATCATCGCTTATGTTCGAAGTGTCATCGTTTAATATTCGACGCGTCATCGCTTCTAAATTTGAGGCTGATTGTTTTGTATTTTTGCGCTGTCTTATAACATTAATGATTCCTTGTATCATAAAAAAAAAGTATTTTTTCTCAGAAAATTTGAAAATGCCTTTTAGCATAAAGTCAATTTATTCTTTTGACCATATCCTTTCCTTCTCATTTGGAGTGACATCGTTGATATTTGACGCATCATCGCTACAAATTCGAAGCGTTATAGCTTCTAATTTGAAGCCGATTGTGTTGTATTTTTATGCGGTCTTATCTAATATTAATTATTACTCGTATCACAATAAAAATACATTCTTTCTCATAAAATATGAAAATGCCTTTTAGCATTCCAGAAATAATAATGCCTCTAGGTTGAAGCGCAATCTCTAAATACAAGCGTTATATCTTTATATAGGAAGCGTCTTCGATTCTACTTTGAAGCGTCATCGCTTCTAATTTGGAGTGTCATCACTTGATATTCGATGCGTCATCGCTACAAATTAGAAGCGTTATAGCTTCTAATTTGAAGTGGAATGTGTTATATTTTTGTACGGTCTTATCTAATATTAATTATTACTCGTATCATAATAAAAATGCCTTCTTTCTCATAAAATATGAAAATGACTTTTAGCATTTCGAAAATAATAATGCCTCTAGGTTGAAGCACAATCTCTAAATAAAAGATTTATCGTTTTATATGTGAAGCATCTTTAAATCTAATTTGAAGAGTCATCGCTTTTAATTTGGAGCATCATCACTTGATCTTCGACGCGTCATCGCTACAAATTAGAATAGTTATAGCTTCTAATTTGAAGTGGATTGTGTTGTATTTTGTGCGGTCTTATCTACTATTAATTATTGCTCGTATCACAATAAAAATGCCTTCTTTCTTATAAAATATGAAAATGTCATTTAGCAATCCAAAAATAATAATGCCTCTAGGTTGAAGTGCAATCTCTAAATACAAGTGTTAGCGCTTTATATAGGAAGTGTCATCGATTCTAATTTGAAGCGTCATCACTTGATATTCAACGCGTCATCATTATAAATTAGAAGAGTTATGCTTCTAATTTGAAGTGGATTATGTTGTATTTTTGTGCGGTCTTATTCAATATTAATTATTGCTCGTATCACAATAAAAATACCTTCTTTCTCATAAAATATGAAAATGCCTTTTAGCATTGAAGAAATAATATTGCCTCTAGGTTGAAGCGTAATCTCTCAAGATAAGCGTTATCGCTTTATATAGGAAGTGTCTTCGATTCTAATTTGAAGCGTCATCGCGTCAAATATGGAGCTTCATCACTTGACATTCGACGCGTTATCGCTACAAATTAGAAGCGTTATAGCTTCTAATTTGAAGCGGATTGTGTTGTATTTTTGTGCGGTCTTATCTAATATTAATTATTACTTGTATTACAATAAAAATGCTTTCTTTCTCATAAAATATGAAAATGCCTTTTACCATTCCGAAAATAATAATGCCTCTAGGTTGAAGCGCAATCTCTAAATACAAATGTTATCGCTTTATATAGGACGCGTCTTCGATTCTAATTTAAAATGTCATCGCTCTAATTTGAAGCGTCTTCAATTCTAATTTAAAATGTCATTGCTCTAATTTGAAGCGTCATCACTTGATATTCGACGCATCATCGCTACAAATTAGAAGCGTTATAGCTTCTAATTTTAAGCAAATTGTGTTATAGTTTTTTGCGATCTTATCTAATATTAATTATTGCTCGTATCACAATAAAAATGCCTTCTTTCTCATAAAATATGAAAATACCTTTTAGCATTCCAGAAATAGTAATGCCTCTAGGTTGAAGCGTAATCTCTAAATACAAGCATTATCGCTTTATATAGGAAGCATCTTAGATTTTAATTTGAAGCGTCATCGCTTCTAATTTGGAGCGTCATCACTTGATATTTGATGCGTCATCCTTACAAATTAGAAGTATTATAGCTTCTAATTTGAAGCGGATTATGTTGTATTTTTGTGTGGTCTTATCTAATATTAATTATTGTTCATTCACAATAAAAATGCCTTCTTTCTTATAAAATATGAAATGCCTTTTACCATTCTGGAAATAATAATGCCTCTAGGTTGAAGCGCAATCTCTAAATACAAGTGTTATCGCTTTATATAAGAAGCGTCTTCGATTCTAATTTGATGCGTCATCGCTTCTAATTTGAAGCGTCATCACTTGATATTCGACATGTCATCGCTACAAATTAATAGCGTTATAGCTTCTAATTTGAAGCGGATTGTGTTGTATTTTTGTGCGGTCTTACCTAATATTAATTATTGCTTGTATCACAATAAAAATGATTTCTTTCTCATAAAATATGAAAATGTCTTTTAGCATTCCAGAAATAATATTACCTCTAGGTTGAAGCACATTCTCTAAATACAAGCATTATCGCTTTGTATAAGAAGCGTCTTCAATTCTAATTTAAAGCGTCATGGCTTCTAATTTAGAGCATTATTAGTTGATATTCGACGGGTCATCGCTACAAATTAGAAGCGTTATAGCTTCTAATTTGAAGTGGATTGTGTTGTATTTTTATGTGGTCTTATATAATATTAATTATTGCTCGTTGACAATAAAAATGCTGTCTTTCTCATAAAATATGAAAATGCCTTTTAGCATTCTGGAAATAATAATTTCTCTAGGTTGAAGTGCAATCTCTAAATACAAGCGTTATCGCTTTATATATGAAGCGTTTTTTGTTTTAATTTGAAGAGTCATTGTTTCTAATTTGATGCGTCATCACTTGATATTCGACCCGTCATCGCTATAAATTAGAAGCATTATAGCTTCTAATTTGAAGTGAATTATGTTGATATTTGTGCGGTCTTATCCAATATTAATTACTGCTTGTGTCACAATAAAAATGCCTTCTTTCTCATAAAATATGAAATGACATTTTAGCCTTCCATCAGTTTAATCTTTTGACCATATCCCTTATTTTATTTTCTTCGTCGTTAAAAGGGACAATGCCTTAGCTAGCCTTAACGTTCATGTCGCTTGGTCGAATATCTGGCCCTAATATTCAGGGCGTTGTTGCTTCATTCACTATGGAGCTACATTTGTAATACTCAGAAAATAAAAAAATAAGGGGATACCCCAAAATATATCATAGTGACGAGTGCACTGGATATAAGAAAATAATATAGAAAAGAAACTAATATACATAAAAAGAAAATTTCCATTAATATTGAAAGATATATTTACAGAAATTAACCAATAAATTGATTACATTAAAGATAAATCACTTGGACCACCAAAAGAAAGTAAAGGCCCGGAGACTTTGGAGGCTCGGAAGACGAGCTCGAGCTTTTGAAGTATTTGCTGTAAAGAGCAAAGATTTTTGAAAGAATTGTTATCTTCACTTCTAAACCTTCTAGATCACTCTTGCCTCAAAGAGAGATGGCTCCCTGATTCAACCATTGATGAGGTGATCGCAAGGATCCATCAAAGCAAAGATTATAGCCAAAGGATATGGTTCCATCGAGAGAGATAGCTCCCTCTAGCTGGGAGACTGGTTATAAATTTACAGCCACGGGAAAGGGGTGGCGTGCAAATTTCCAGCCCACCGTCCTTGTGACAGCCCGGATTTTCCCAACCTGAATTTCCTGGACATATATATATATATATATATATATATATATATATATATATTTTCTTAAACTTAATTAAACCAAAACCAAATGGGAAATCTCGGACCATCGGGTCGGAAAACACGATCCGAATACAGAGAATACTTGGTACATCTGCATACATGTAGAAATCAAAGCACATAATACATATGGCATAAATAAATCTCCAATTCTAATATCTAATATTACAATAAATAAGATCGACCACCGGTGATGTACCAACCTCACCAAACAATGGTGTACAAAATTATATACGAGTTCAAAGGGTACCAAGTTTGAACTCACCAAACTCTACAAAGTACTCAATCTACGACCCTGAATATCATAGCCCTCTTTAATTCCTCAATCTGCAAGTCTGGTGTCCACATAGAAGCCATACCTATGACGTATAGTCGAGGGGTGAGCTACATCCTAGCTCAGTAGAGGAAACTCAATACAAATCCACATCTTATCATAATGAAGCATAGATTCAATGTCAAAATCAAACATTTTCATATTTAAAACTGAAACTAATTTCAAGCACTTTTCTTATCAAACAAAACTGATTTTTAAATATCTTTTTCTTGTTGCACCAAGTTGATTTCCAAAACATTACCTCATTGAACAAAACTGATTTCAAAGACATTTCTTTAACCCACCAAAACTGATTTCCTTATCACACAAAATTGATTTCAAAACTGGTTTCCTTATCATCCAAAACTGATTTCAAAACATTTGCCTCTCACATAAAAACTAATTTTAAAATATTTACTTATCACATAAAAATTGATTTTAAATCCGCCCCAGCGGCCCACATGGTACTTATACTCCGCCCATAGCGGTCCACGACAAGCATAATCCACCCACAGCGGTCCACATACACAAAATCCGCCCATAGCGGTCCACATAAACAAATCCGCCCATAGTGGTCCACCTTAATCTCATGACTTCTCATTTGATTTACGAGTAACATCCGAAAAGTACGTAAAATCCCGCAAAAGCGGTCCAAAGGCGCACATGAATCCCGCCACAGCGGTCCAAGGGTGTACCGAGTCACAACAAGGTCCAAAGGAGTATGTAAAATCCTGTAAAAGCGGTCCAAAGGCGTATATGGTTATATCGAAGTTCAAGGGTGTATGTAAATCCCGTAAAAACGGTCCAAAGGCGTACATGAATCCCAACATTATCCAGAGGAGTACGAAAAATCCTGCAAAAGTAGTCCAAAGGTGTATATGAAGTCACAACAGTGTTCAAAGGAGTACGTAAAATCCCGTAAAAATGGTCTAAAGGCGTACATAAATCCCGCCAGAATGGTCCAAGGGTGCATCAAGTCACAACAAGGTTCAAAGGAGTACGTAAAATCCCGCAAAAGTGGTCTAAAGGCGTACATGGTTACATAGAAGTTCAAGGGTGTACGTAAATCTCATAAAAACGGTCCAAAGGCGTACATGAATCCCAACATTATCCAGAGGAGTACGTAAAATCCTGCAAAAGCGGTCCAAAGGCATACATGACTCACAACAGTGTTCAAAGGAGTACGTAAAATCCCGTAAAAATGGTCTAAAGGCGTACATAAATCCCGCCACAGCGGTCCAATGGTGTACATACATCCCACCACAGTGGTCCAAGGGTGTACCTTCTCACAAATCTACAAGACTCAAGGATTCCGAGTTTATATTCTAGTTTAGATTTCTAAATCACAATCCAAAGCTCACATTCTTGGTTCAAAGGTTTTAAAACTCACCATTTAAAAATCAAGTTTAAAATCGAATACCATAGTACAAATTCTAGGTTAAGTTCATAGTTCAGAATTCACCATTTTCGACTCAAGGATTTCAATTTTCTATTTTGCAAGGAGTTTAAGTTATAATTCAAATATCTATCAAACTTACATCAAAATACATCAAGAAAACTTATCATTTTTCATCTAAATACATCAAGGAAACTTATCATTTTTTTTTTCATATAAATACCTCAAAGAAACTATGAATCAAAGTAAAACATGCAAGTTTGTGTTGAAGTTCCCCTACCTCAAAGCACGCTCAACATAATCCACATTCCATGCATGGATCAACACTTTTCTCCTACATTCAAAATACCTAAATTTTTCTTAGAAATCTTCTAAAGGATCCAAGGAACACATCTCTAAGGAGCTCAAACAAAACTAAACAAAACATATACTTTGTACCTCGCTTGATAGAGCCTTTGTCCGCGCTTGAGCGAGCACAACCCTTGCTCGATCGATTATAATTGAGCCCTTTGAAACTCACATGAGCGAGCATAGAACAAATGTCCCCATATTTGTCTCTCGTGCGAGCGAGCTATAACAATTGCGCGAGCGACAAACAGAAACGTCTTAGATCTATGATTTTTCTTCTCTCGATCCTTCTCAACTCTCTACCATCCTTCTCCCACATTCACACATACATTGAGGCATCAAGGGTAACTCTAATCACCAATAACCTAAACATATTTGAGTGTTTTCTCAAAAAAGGTGAAAACGAATAGGTTCATGCTAACTAAGAATTTGACACAACTTTCCCTCAATTTTTGACCTAGAAGTTTATGGATTCATAAGTTGGTCAAAACATAAAAGTTGTAGAGTTCGTTTTCTTCTTTCCAACGCAACAAGAATCGTATCAATCGGAGTTTCGAGTAAAACATTATAGTTGAAATACCGAGACAGGTTCTAACACTCGCGCAAGCGATTATAGCTCTCTCGAGCGAGCCCGAGCGAGCGACTATGCGCGATTTGCACGTTTTTAGATTTTTTAAACCCCATTTTACATCAAAATTCAATCTTTTTTTTATCCTAATCTCTTATACACATCTAAGCAACCTATTTTTAGTTAAATACATGGAAGAATTGCATTATTTACCTCTTTAAATCGGTGATCTACTCGTAGATCGGATCGTCTTCTTCGTTAAATAAAAAGGGTTTTCAAACCCACCTTGATCATCTTCATGCTCCAAGATCACAACCAAGCCCATGAAGTCAACGGCAATCCTTCCACACACACTTCACACAAACTCACGCTACGATTTGCGGATCAAAACCCACGATCTCTTCGCAAGAAGAGGGTTTCAAAACCACCAAACGGCTCCAAAACTCACAAAACCACAACCAAACGTCAAAATCGATGGCGATCTTCCCATACACGATCTCACAAATATTTTTCACACAAATCTGAGGCTCGGCACACATAGATTCAGCACGTTCATTTCATCTCCTCCTCTTTCTCTCTTCCTTCTCTCCTCAAATCCCAAAACTCAAAAACCCCTTGTGCAAACCGGGTGTTAGCTTCCAAAAGAAGAAAGTGCCTTCTTTAACTAAATGAGATTGGTTCCCATACAAAATACATATACTTGTTTTTGGGCGTATTAGTTCTCATCTAAGTATCTAGCTCCCGTGTGAAACGAACGTACCTATTTAGGTGTTATCTCATAATAAAATAGTTTTCTTTGATTAGGTGTGGGCCTACACACCCAAAACCAAATGGGAAATTCCCAACCTAAAATAACTCAATTAATTTCACAAAATCTGGCACGTGACTAGTCAGGCACGCACACCAAGGCACACTATTCAAAGTCAAAATTTTCAGGATGTTACATTCTTCCCACCTTATAAAATTTTCATCCTCAAAAATTGCCCTAAGTAACCAGGTCTTACCATGCACTTCAAGTTGAACACTCACGTCTAGATATGAATCGATTTATACCCAACATAAATTCGGGGTTATTACATTCTTCCCTCCATGAATTTTCGTCCTTGAAAATTGGTAAGGCCATTCTCTTAATCCTTCAATTACCTCTCCACATTTAGTTCACAACCAAATCCATCTAGTTTACTACCAATGTATTAATCATCTTGCCAAAATAAAACATACCCCTAGCAGGGTATCCATTTCATATTCCCTAATTCGTCGCACTTAGGCTAACCACCATTTATCGTATACATAGAATATAACCCTGCGTACCGATTACTATTTTACAAGGGTGCACAACTAATTTATCAAAAAGGGTTTTAAGAAAGTCATTTGCATGCACACTCGTAATTTATTAAGCAATGTGAATAATAAAGTTTGATCGACCTGCAACACACATATCTCATTATTCGTGTGATTAGCCACAGATACACATCCATAATGCATACGGATTCATCCCCCTTGTAATTGTTCCATTAAGTAATCATCTGTTAAATTATATTTCTACAAATTTAACTACAACATATACCATTAATGAAATTGTCAACCTACAACTAACCATATGGATCATAATTCAAATTTAATCATCGCCATAAAGGAAAAGAAAACCGTCTAACCATTAATTGCCTACATGTACCATTAATTGCAATAAGGATCCTACACACATATATCAAAGGGAGAGCTAATAGCATCGATCATACATCCAAAACACCATATTAACATGTTCTGAGATTAAACACCCACGATAAGGTATAGAAAATAGTTGGCATTGATCGATGACGTCTCACACCAAATTCGTCTTATTCTTCTTCAGTTCTGGGCAGTCCCTTACCTGATATCGCAGCTGATGACAATTGAAACATGCACATGTGGTCCAGCTACACTTGGCTACACGATGTCATCCCCCACATCTTGGCCATGATTTGCCAGCTGTAAATGACGAGGTGGGTGGAGCCTATTGTGTTTGTGGCACTCCAGTTGTCATAAGATTTGAAGGACGAAAGGTCACTACAGGCACAGACGCAGGTGGTCCTGCATAAACAGTCTGAGTAGACTGAGGGGGTGCTGGCAATAAGAGTCTTGGTATCTCGGGTGCTTGCTCATGGGCATATGACTGCATTTGGCTTGCTCTTTCTCTTTGCTGTTGGTCCCGTCTCTTATACATTTCTTCCACGTCTTCTTCCACCACAAGAGCCTTGCTCATTATTGTGCCATAAGTTTTCAACTCAAAAGCAGCGACTTTTCCCCTGATATCCGGCCTTAAGCCTCATTGAAATTTCTTGGCTTTCATCAGATCCGTCACCACGAACTCAGGAGCAAAGCGAGCAAGCCTCATAAACTCAACTCCATACTCTCTCACAGACATCCTCCCCTGCTCAAGCTGTAGAAATTTCACTTCCATTTGATTTATCACTACCTTAGGAAAGTACTATTTGTTGAATTCTCTCACGAATTCCTCCCATGTCCAAGGCAATCCTGGGGTCTCCTGTGGTCTAGTCTGCGACACGGACTTCCACCATGGGCCTACCTCCCCATCTAGCATATAGGCCGCCCAACATACACTCTCATCCTCAGTGCATGTAAGTACACCGAATACCTTCTCCATTTCGCTTAGCCAATTTTCTGCGTCCATTGGCTCTGCTTGCCCTGAAAAACTTGGAGGACGCATCGTCCTAAACTCGGTGAATGCAGAAGGTATCTGCTGAGTGGTACCCACTGGACGAGTAGGAGGTGGCTGATGCTGGTCATTGGCATTATGAGTTGCCAATAATGCCACTTGTTGAGCCATGGCAGCTGCCATGGTTTTCATGGTATGCATCATTCTCTGACGTTCTTCTCTTTCTTTATTTCTTTCTCTTACTCTTTCCTGTTCTCTTTGATCTCTATCTTGGTTCTCCTCTTTGTCTCTGTTCCCCTGACCACTCCCTCCTGGGGCATCTCTATTCCCCAACGGTACTTTATTTGTATTTGACTGGGAACCTCTACCACCTCGGCCATCTCTGGGTCGTCGACCTCTACCAGACATAATGATCTGTTATAACAATGAAACAAAGTTTCAATTAGCAATCGGTTATTATACTCAGACATGACTTTCAAAAGCTCACAAAATATACTCTGATAAAATCTAATGTCACATCTATGGACCTACAATCACGCTCCGCACACATAACTAAGACTCACAGTCTCATGGGAGACTTAACGCCTAAAATCCGATAACCTAATGTCATTGAGAGACACGACTCTAAATTTCTAGAAGATTTCAGAATAGGGATTGCGAACCTCTCCTAAGTTCCAACATAATCTAATGACATTGCAATTGAGTCCTAAATTTTCGGGTCCCAACAGGACCTAATGCGTAAGCTTTGATACCAACTATGACAGCCCGGATTTTCTGAACCTGAATTTTCTGGACATATATATATATATTTTTCTTAAACTTAATTAAACCAAAACCAAATGGGAAAACTCGGACCGTCGGGTCGTAAAACACGATCCGAATACGGAGAATACTTGGTACATCTGCATACATGTAGAAATCAAAGCACATAATACATATGGCATAAATAAATCTCCAATTCTAATATCCAATATTACAATAACTAACAACGACCACCGGTGATGTACCAACCTCACCAAACAGTGTACAAAATTATATACGAGTTCAAAGGGTACCAAGTCTGAACTAACCAAACTCCACAAAGTACTCAATCTATGACCCCGAACATCATAGCCCTCCTCCATTCCTCAATCTGCAAGTCTGGTATCCACATAGAAGCCATACCTGTGACGTATAGTCGAGGGGTGAGCTACATCCTAGCTTAGTAGAGGAAACTCAATACAAATCCACATCTTATCATAATGAAGCATAGATTCAATGTCAAAATCAAACATTTTCATATTTAAAACTGAAAATAATTTCAAGCACTTTTCTTATCAAACAAAACTGATTTTTAAATACCTTTTTCTTATTGCACCAAGCTGATTACCAAAACATTACCTCATTGCAGAAAACTGATTTCAAAGACATTTCTTTAACACACCAAAACTGATTTCAAAACTGATTTCCTTATCACACAAAACTGGTTTCCTTATCATCCAAAACTGATTTCAAAACATTTGCTTCTCACGTAAAAACTGATTTAAAAACATTTACTTATCACATAAAAATTGATTTTAAATCCGCCCCAGAGGCCCACATGGTACTTATACTCCACCCATAGCGGTCCACGAAAAGCATAATCCGTCCACAGCGGTCCACATACACAAAATCCGCCCATAGCGGTCAACATACACAAATCCGCTCATAGCGGTCCACCTTAATCTCATGACTTCTCATTTGATTTACGAGTAACATCCGAAGAGTACATAAAATCCTGCAAAAGCGATCCAAAGGCGCACATGAATCCCGCCACAGCGGTCCAAGGGTGTACCGAGTCACAACAAGGTTCAAAGAAGTACGTAAAATCCCGCAAAAGAGGTCTAAAGGCGTACATGGTTACATCGAAGTTCAAGGGTGTACGTAAATCCCATAAAAATGGTCCAAAGGCATACATGAATCCCAACATTATCTAGAGGAGTACGTAAAATCCCGCAAAAGCGGTCCAAATGCGTACATGACTCACAACAGTGTTCAAAGGAGTACATAAAATCCCATAAAAACGGTCTAAAGGAGTACATAAATCCCGCCACAACGGTCCAAGGGTGTACCTAGTCACGACAAGGTTCAAAGGAGTACCTAAAATCCCACAAAAGCGGTCTAAAGGCGTACATGGTTACATCGAAGTTCAAGGGTGTACGTAAATCCCGTAAAAACGGTCCAAAGGCGTACATGAATCCCAACATTATCCAGAGGAGTACATAAAATCCCGTAAAAGCGGTTCAAAGGCATACATGACTCACAACAGTGTTCAAAGGAGTACGTAAAATCCCGTAAAAACGGTCTAAAGGCGTACATAAATCCCGCCACAGCGGTCCAAGGGTGTATACACATCCCACCACAGCGGTCCAAGGGTGTACCTTCTCATAAATCTATAAGACTCAAGGATTCCAAGTTCATATTCTAGTTTAGAGTTGTAAATCACAATCCAAAGCTCACATTCTTGGTTCAAAGGTTTTAAAACTCACCATTTAAAAATCAAGTTTAAAATCGAATACCATAGTATAAATTCTAGGTTAAGTTCACAGTTCAGAATTCACCATTTTCAATTCAAGGATTTCAAATTTCTATTTTGCAAGGAGTTCAAGTTATAATTCAAATATCTATCAAACTTATATCAAAATACATCAAGACAACTTATCATTTTTCATCTAAATACATCAAGGAAACTTATCATATTTTTCTTCATATAAATACCTCAAAGATAAACATGTAAGTTTGTGTTGAAGTTCCCCTATCTCAAAGCACGCTGAACACAATCCACATTCTACGCATGGTTCAACACTTTACTGCTACATTAAAAATACTCAAATTTTCCTTAGAAATCTTCCAAAGGATCCAAGGAACACATCTCTAAGGAGCTCAAACAAAACAAAACAAAACATATACTTTATACCTCGCTTGATTGTGCCTTTGTCCTCGCTCGAGCGAGCACAACCCTCGCTCAATCGATTATAATCGAGCCCTCTGAGGCACACGCGAGCGGGCACAGAACAAAGGTCCCCATATTTGTGTCTCGCGCGAGCGAGCTATTACAATCGCACGAGCGACAAACAGAAATGTCTCAGATCTACCATTTTTCTTCTGTCGATCCTTCTTAACTCTCTACCATCCTTTGCCCACATTCACACATACATTGAGGCGTCAAGGGTTAACTCTAATCACCAATAACCTAAACATCTTTGAGTGTTTTCTCAAAAGAGGCGAAAACGAATAGGTTCATGTTAACTAAGAATTTGACACAAATTCCCCTCAATTTTTGACCTTTAAGTATATGGATTGATAAGTTGGTCAAAACATAAAAGTTGTAGAGTTCGTTTTCTTCTTTCTAACGCCACATGAATCATATCAATCGGAGTTTGGAGTAAAATGTTATAGCCAAAATACCGAGATAGATTCTGACACTCGCATGAGCGATTATAGCTCGCTCGAGCGAGCCCAAGTGAGCGACTATGCGCGATTTGCACGTTTTTAGACTTTTTAAACCCCATTTTACATCAAAATTTAATCTTTTTTTTATCCCAATCTTTTATACACATCTAAACAACCTATATTTAGTTAAATACATGGAAGAATTGCGTTATTTACCTCTTTAAATCGGTGATCTACTCGTAGATCGGATCGTCTTCTTCATTAAACAAAAAGGGTTTCCAAACCCACCTTGATCATCTTCATGCTCCAAGATCACAACCAAGCCCATGAAATCAACGAAAATCTTTCCACACACACTTCACACAAACTCACGCTATTATTTGCGGATCAAAACCCACGATCTCTTCGCAAGAAGAGGGTTTCAAAACCCCCAAACGGCTACAAAACCCATAAAATCACAACCAAATGTCGAAACCAATGGCGATCTTCCCCTTACACAATCTCACAAATGTTTTTCACACAAATCTAAGGCTCGGGACATATGGATTCAGCACGTTCATTTCACCTCCTCCTCTTTCTCTCTTCCTTCTCTCCTCAAAATCCAAAACTCAAAAACCCCTTGTGCAAACCGGGTGTTAGCTTCCAAAAGAAGAAATTGCCTTCTTTAACTAAATGGGATTGGTTCCCATACAAAACACATATACTTGTTTTTGGGCGTATTAGTTCTCATCTAAGGATCTAGCTCCCATGTGAAACGAACGTACCTATTTAAGTGTTATCTCATAAAAAAATAGTTTTCTTTGATTAGGTGTGGGCCTACACACCCAAAATCAAATAGAAAATTCCTAACCTGAAATAACTCAATTAATTTCACAAAATCAGGCACGTGACTAGTCAGGCACACACACCAAGGCATACTATTCAAAGTCAAAATTTTCAGGATGTTACATTCTTCCCACCTTATGAATTTTCATCCTCGAAAATTGTTCTAAGTAACCAGGTCTTACCATGCACTTCAAGTTGAACACTCACGTCCAGATATGAATTGATTTATACCCAACATAAATTCGAGGTTATTACATTCTTCCCCCCATAAGAATTTTTGTCCTCGAAAATTGGTAAGGCCATTCTCTTTATCCTTCAATTACCTCTCCACATTTAGTTCACAACCAAACCCATCTAGTTTACTGCCAATGTATTAATCATCTTGCCAAAATAAAACATACCCCTAGCAGGGTATCCATTTCATATTCCCTAATTCGTCACACTTACGCTAACCACCATTTATCGTATACATAGAACATTACCCTGCATACCGATTACTATTTTACAAGGGTGTACAACTGTTAAGTGGTGAAAAATGCCACTTTTCACCTTAAAACTTGACCATTGATAGACCTGTGAGCACACTAATAAACTTTTGTCAAGTGCATTTTGTAGACAGTAATAAAATAAGGTACTAATACAGAAAATCACTCAAGAATGCCTAAAAAGGAACTATCTCTCAGCACAGGACAAACCTAACAACAGCACACCAGAGGGTATCACATCACTGGACCATTGGAGCGCGTGGCTACAGCAAGGCAAGGTGAAGGAAGTAAAAACGGGCTGAGAACGTCCTATCGATTGGTCACCTGAAGACGTCGATAGGAGCTGAAAGCAAAGAAAGGAAGGATTCGTGCAGTTGAAGAGGACGCCCATGGTTGCATGAGGTTGGAGAGATACCTTCTACCCTTCATCAAAAATTGAAATTCATATAAAGACAGAAGGTGATCATCATCATTGGTGAAGGGCACGATGAAAAAGACAAGGCCACCCACAACTTTGAAAATCCTAAGGTAGTGGATGTGCCACATATTGAGGAAGACACTGACTTGCACAGTTTTGAATCTGAGGTGTCGGCTGTAGGCCCAAAACCCCCTAGAAACATCACTTCAGCAACCAGCGATGGAATGGAAGTAGTGGTGGCTATGCTCCAAAAGTGGGGCTATCAGAAAGGAAGGGGTCTGGGACCTAGATTACAAGGAAGGAAAGAGCCAGTTATTGCCAAGGGGCAGCAGGTCCGATTCGGGTTAGGTTATAAGCCCACAAAAGAAGAGGTTCGAGAGGTCAAAGAGAAACCCAGGGTCGTCCCGGCTGCAAGAGCTCGAGGAATCAACATAGAAGAGAAACCTCGCCCTAGGTCGCATATCAGGGATTCCTTTGTCAGTGCAGGGGTCATAAAGATCGATCGAAATGGGGTAACCCATTTGACCCCACACAAACCCACAACCCCAATCCATCCCACCAATCCCCAGATCTCTCTTCCCAGCTTGGAAATAGATTTGGCCGCGTTATTCCTTTCCGAGGAATGATGGTCGGTACCTGAACAAACCCCCCTGTAGTGAATCACCACAAAACCGAGTTATTGTTTGAGGACATGATCTCAGATGAAATGGGGATCAATATGATGGAGGCTGACTCCAATGAGTCATATCAGTTAGCACCCTCCAACCCAACAGGTAAAGAAGCGGCTCCTCAGGTACGCAACTAGGAATCTTCGCCCCAAACTCTGGAAGCAAGAAGTGGCCTAAAGTTTTACACTTGTTTCCAAAAAAAAAACAACTTATAAAAAGTGAGATAAGCCCTTGGCAAATAATACCTTGTGCATATAGCAACCCGCCTTGCCAAGGGTCCGTCTCCGAAGAAAACAAAAATCTCAAAAACATGGAAAAAATACAAAATCTCAAAAATATGAAAAAAACACAAAATCCCAAAAACATTAAAAAATCCAAAGTCTAAAAATATTATCATTTAAAATTCCAGAAAATGTCCCACAAAAGGATGCCTTAATCAAAATGCCCGTCCAACGTGAAATCGACCCCTTCTCTATAGAAATACAAGAAGAGGTAGGGAACACGAGTCTGGACGAGGATGTCCCCTTCGAGGAGCTCCCTAATGAACTCCTTGACTAATTTGCCAATTTTGAGTATGGCCCTACCCCCATTTTCGAAGAGACCAAAGACGTCAATCTAGGAACTGAGGGGGTTCCCAGGATAACCAAAATCATAACGTCACTGTCTCATGAGGAAAGAAATAGCATGATCGACTTTCTTCGGTTATACCAAGACATTTTTGCCTGGTTGTACGAGGACATGCCTGTTATGGATACTGATTTGGTCGAGCATGAGTTCTACCCTGATATGAAGCCAGTCAAGCAGAAGCTGAGACGTCTCCGACCCGAGTGGATGTTGAAAGTAAAAGATGAGGTCATCAAGCAGTATGACGTGGGGTTTCTCATGGTATCTAAATACCCGCAATGGCTAGCCAATATCATACCTGTGCCGAAGAAGGATGGAAATGTCCACATGTGCATCAATTTCTACAATTTGAATAGAGCAAGCCAAAGGACGATTTCTCATTGCCACACATCGACATCTTGGTTGATAATACTGCCAAACACGGGATGCTTTCTTTGATGGATGGATTCTCAGGATACAATCAGATCAAAATGGCAGAGGTTGATCACGAGAAGACAGCGCTCATTACCCCCTGGGGAACCTTTTACTATCGAGTCATGCCATTCGGGCTGAAGAATGCCGGTGCAACGTACCAGAGAGCTATGACTGCACTATTTCATGACATGATGCACCGAGAGATTGAAGTGTA
Organism: Chloranthus sessilifolius; assembly: GCA_021018995.1. Lineage (NCBI taxonomy): Eukaryota > Viridiplantae > Streptophyta > Magnoliopsida > Chloranthales > Chloranthaceae > Chloranthus > Chloranthus sessilifolius. The sequence goes on from CM037586.1 coordinate 65,688,837, forward strand.
TGTCGACGACATGATAGCCAAATCACTAGAGCGAAGCGACCATCTGGTAAACCTTTAGAAGCTATTTGAAAGGCTGAGGAAGTATCAACTACGACTGAATCCACAAAAGTGTGCATTTGGTGCTATGTCAGGGAAACTTCTAGGGTTCATCGTCAGCAGGAGGGGGATTGAGGTCGACCCAATCAAAGTCAAAGCCATCACTGAAATGCCACTACCGTCTACCGAGAAAAAGGTTAGAGGGTTTATGGGCAGAATATAGTATATCAGTCGGTTCATTGCACAACTAACTCCAATTTGCACGCCGATCTTCAAGTTACTAAGGAAGAATTCGCCCATTGAATGGAACGGTGATTGTCAGGCAGCGTTCAAAAAAATCAAAAGCTACCTCCTTAATCTACCTATTTTCGTACCACTTGTGCCAGGGAGACCACTCTTGATGTATCTCTCCACGACGGAAGTTTCGATGGGATGTGTCTTGGGGCAGCACGATGAAACGAGAAGAAGAGAGCAGGCCATTTACTATCTGAGCAAGAAGTTTACTGATTATGAAGCACGCTACTCTCATCTGGAGAGAGCATGCCTGGCTCTTGTATGGGCTACTCAAAGGCTCCGCCACTACTTGCTATCTTAGGTGGTTCTGCTCTTGGCCTGAATGGACCCATTGAATTACCTATTAGAAAGCCAGCTCTCATTGGACGAACCGCACGATGGCAACTTTTATTATTTGAATTCGACATCACGTACGTCACTCAAAAGTCAATCAAGGGGCAGGCGCTTGCTGATCATCTTGCTGACAATCCTTTACCTGATTATGAGCCTTTGAGAACCGAATTCCCCGATGAGGACATCCTGTTTATGACAGAAGACGACACAAAAGAAGCAGAAGAATCATGGGTAATGCACTTTGACGGGGCAACAAATGTCGAGGGCCAAGGAGTTGGCGCCATCTTGATTTCACCGAAAGGGTCCCATGTACCAGTCTCTATCAAGCTCAACTTCCTTTGCACTAATAATATGGCTGAGTATGAAGCTTGTGCCGCTGGTCTGCAGGCGGCTCTCGATTTGAATGTAACTCACCTTCGAGTATTTGGTGATTCAAAGTTAATCATATGCCAGACGAATTGTGACTAGAAGACGAAAGATGACAAACTGATCCCCTATCATGAACACCTCGAGGATCTGATAGCTTGCTTCCAAGATGTGACTTTCTCATACATCCCTTGGATAAGGAATCGCTTTGCCGACACATTAGCGACTTTGGCGTCAATGATTGAAATCCCCTATGGTGTTGAGATGAAGCCGATCATGATCGAGCAGAGGAATGAGCCGGCCTTCTGCCTCCAGATTGAGGAGCCTACAAAGCCTGATGATGAGCCACCTTGGTTCTCAGATATCAAGAATTTCCTTGAGACCCTAGTTTTCCCAGAGGGTACATCCAAGACAGACTGACAAACCATTCAACGTTTAGCGGTAGGTTACTTCATTTGCGGGGAATGCCTCTAGAAGCGATCATATAATAACATCTTACTTAGGTGCCTCACTGAAAGTGAAGCGATCAATATTATGAAAGAAATCTATGAGGGAGTATGTGGAGCCCACGTCAGCGGTTACATGCTCGCTAAGAAAATCCTACGGCAGGGATACTTTTGGACCACCATGGAATTGGATTATTGTAAACATGTTCAAAAATGCTACAAGTGTCAAGAACACTCCAGTCTGATACACGCTCTTGCCATTGATCTTCATTGCATGGCCACTCCTTGGCCATTTGCTACCCGGGGCCTTGACATTGTCGGGATGATTAATCCGAAAGCATCAAACGGACATCGATTCATCTTCGTCGCCATTGAATACTTCATCAAGTGGGTAGAAGCGGCATCATATGCCAACATCACGGCCAGTCACGTTGAGAAGTTTCTGAAGAACAATATTGTGTGCCAAGTTGGAGTACCCAAAGATATCATCATGGACAATGACACAAACTTTGCGAATAAGCGCATCCGAGACTTCTGCGAGCAATACAAGATCAAGCATCATCACTCATCCCCTTATTGGCCTCAAACTAATGGATCCGTGGAAGCCGCGAACAAGACAGTCATCCGCATCCTTGAGAAAATGGTTATAACTTATCGAGATTGGAGTGAAATGCTATCATTTGCTTTGTGGGCCTACCGAACGTCGATCTGTACCGCTACAAGGGCAATACCATTCTCCCTTGTGTATGGAACCGAGGCCGTCCTTCAGGTAGAGGTTGAAGTACCCTCGCTCAGAATCCTCATAGAATCAGGCTTATCCAAAGTAGAAAAAGAGAGATCCTACTTTTAACAATTAAACTTATTGGATGAGAAGAGACTCCTAGCCTTGTGTCACACTCAAGTTTACCAGGGGTGAATCGCACGCACTTATAATAAATGTGTCCGCGGTCAAGATCTGAAGGTAGGAGACACTGTGCTGAAGAAGATCTTCCCATCCCTCCATGCCGATCCAAGAGGAAAGTTCAAGCCAAACTGGGAAGGACCTTATGTCATCCGAGAAGTGTTGCCAGGATAAGCCATCCGCCTCGCCACCATGGATGGAGATCATCTTCCTGAGCCCATCAACGCTGGATATGTCCGACGGTTCTACTCTTAGTCTATCGCAATAAGATAAGTATTGATGAAACAGATACGTGACTGCTTAAGAACCACCCAAAAGAGGCCATCATTCTAAACACAGTAGCCAAAAAGCATCCCTAAAAATGATGATATCCTTTGCTACCCCATTTGAGCTTGGGCCTTTCTTTCAATAAACCCCTTTTCCAAAAACAATGTGTGTATATATATAGAAAAAGGGGAAGTAAAGATAGCATCAAAATCCAAAAAAATTGAAAAAGCAATACCTCAAAAAGAGATTGCCTGAAATGGAGCAAAAAGAATAAAAAAAATGTGTGGAAGAATCACGGGGCATGTACAATAAAAACCCCTAAGGGAGAAAGTATGTTGAGAAAACTAAAGACGTATCAAGGACTAGCCTAGCATACCTTCAAATCCTAACCTAACCCATGGCCAAGCTACACCCTGAAGAAAGCTCTCTTTTAGGTTTACAAGCAGTCTTAATATCTGTTAAGTCAACACAAGCCGAGTTATGAGACGACACCAGAACCCCATCCAGCCGGCTATGATGGAATCGACATCTATGTCATGGCTGTTGAAAAAATAAAGAAATGAAAGAATAAAAAGAATAAAAAAATAAAAAAATAAAAATACAAGTTCAAAGCAAGATGGACGTGGTGAAAACCCGAAAGGTCATTACGTGTAAAAACAGCGAGCTTGTGCGGACCAGGTGAAAACTCGAAAGGGCGCTTGGGGTAAGAGAGCTAAACCCATGGACGTGGTAAAAACCCGAAAGGGCACCACGGGTAAAAGAAGGGAGATAAATAAATTAAAAAAAAAGAGAGAAAAAAGAGAAAAAGAAAGGTTTGAATTGATTGAGAAGATTGATATTTGAGGAATCCTTTTGTTACTCTTCCTGTACCCTCTTGTCTGACTGGGCCGCTCATGCTAGTTCGAATCGGGTCCCAACCAAAATTGTCTTTGTGAAACCCGCACCATCAAACGTATGACCCGAGGCAAGGAGAAAGGTTTAACTCAATCCAAAGGGATCAACGTTTCGGCCTTGGTAAAATCCAGAAACTCACTCAGGTCCGACTGCATGAAAGAGTTTGACTATGCTCAAAATGGGATCCGTTACTCCATCTCACTGTCAAGGCATCAAAAAAAAAAAAAAAAAAGAGAAAAGCTAAAAATCAAAAATCAAAAAAAATCCAAACACCAAAAAATGTGTATATATTTCTTCTCATTTTCATGTACATATTTCCTGCATCATATTTCAATCTCAAAAATGAAGGAAAAATAATAAAAAATCTCCAAAAATAAAAATCCAAAAAATATCTTGAAAATAAAAAAGTGTAGGTAGAAATCTACTTTTTCTTCTATTGTTTAGGATGCATTTTCTTTATATGTATAAACAAAAAAGGGACTGATGTTTTCTCGAGAATGTGCAGGAACATCACACAATTCAAAGCCTTGAAGCGGGCAACTTCTCAACGATGGACAAATCAGATAAAGCATCTCACCACCGATGTCAGGTCTAATAAAAAAAATGATGAAAATCATTTTGAAAAGAAAAAGAAATCTATGTTTTCATGCTAAGCACAGTTACGCACTCGTGTATTTTCGATGCGGTAAAATGTCAATATTTTATCGACAATGCAGCTGTGCAAAATTAATGTCCTAGGTCAAAGGTTCACCTTGGATCCATGGATCCTACTTCAAAGTAAGAGCGATCGTGTCAATTTTGGTCAAACAGTCAATGCTTAGATCGAATTGATTCCACTGCCAAATCTTTTGAGCCAAGCACTCTGTCTTTGGATTCATATGAATGTCGGTGTCTTAAGCTTCAGATTCTCCGTTGGAAAAGGTCAATCGTTGGTTGAGACCAACCTGTTGAGGGTGAGATTACATATCAATCAAACTATGTGCAACCATGCATTCAGAAGGGTTCATTTCCCTTTTATTTTCTATAGGCTTAAAACTTGTTTGGGCAGCGGTATCCCTATAAAGTGTACGCCATGCGTCTAGGTATCCGTATGATGGTCGTTTATCCCTGTAAATTGTACTCGGGCGGGTCCAGGTCGGGGCTTCCATTGCCTTTATTATTGCTTATTGCCCCCGATGGGTGCATGATTATGCATAGTTAATTGATGATTATGATCATTGTCAACAGTGACGAGGATTGGATGCTCCCTTTTGGGAGGTGCCCAATGTTTGGCTGGATCTGTTCAAGGAAGTCAAAATTGGATACTCTAGATCATGTTGAGCTAAGGCATGCTTTTAGAAAAATGGCACGTACTCCCAAAAAGCGTTGTGACATCTATTCACTTTGCTCAGGTGGTCATGCTAAATAAACTTTGGGATTGATGGGTTCGCCCAAATATCTCGAACCCTGCTTTCAGCAGGGGCACCCGCGAATAATCCAATGAGGTCATCAAATGCCTTGTAGGATTAGACGCAAACTGTGGAGCCTTGCATATGTTTACTTCGCGCCTATCTTTGAATAGGGGTCGATCACCCCTCTTACTTACGAAGCTGTTGCATTCAGAATGAATCTCGAACATCAATCACCTTCACATCATCTCGAGAAGCAGACATTTTTCCTGACTAACAGGCTTCTGCAACTCGAGAGGCGAACATTTTTCCCAGCTATTGGGCTTTTACAACTCATTCCGCCTCGGTTAGGCCCAGTAATGTCACTAAGCGCTTGGGAACCGATTACCTCGAGAAACGAATGTTTAGCCTGACATCCAGGGCTTTTGTTTTCTCACTGTGTTACTCATCTGATGTTTAAAGTTCATTCTGAATACAACAGACCTGTCAGTAATGCCTTGGGCCTCTTCGAATGTCTCTGTTCTTTGGCATTCGATGATTAGTGATTGGATACCAAAGAGGGGCATCTGTAGACACCCAAATTTGGCCAAAGAGGGGCATTCAAGAGGCACATTTTCGAGCTTTTGATTACATGTATGGAACCCTTAGGAATCACCCCAAACCCTTAGGAATCACCCTAGATCCCTTAGGAACCTATCTCGAACCTTTAGAAATCAATCCCGATCCTTAGAACCCATTTCGAACCCTAAACCTAACCTTCTCGGGCAATGGATGAAGAGTGGTGCACCAAAACTGGCTAACCTTATACCATGATCGAGTCCCATACCATTGAAGAGTAGAGGTCATCAGCTTTCCGTCGGTCTAAGAATCGCCCCAATCGGAGGTATACATCAAAAGATATAGCAAATCGAGCCCGAAGGGCATAAATGTAAATTCATGCAGCCCCCCAAGGGATTTGGCGCAACTAATAGTTGCGCCAGTTATAAGTTTGCCTGGCGCAACTATTAGTTGCGCCAGGCCAATTCTCCTGGACTTTAAGCCTGGCGTAACTAATAGTTGCGCCAAGGTTAAAAGTGGGGCCCACCCTCGTGAGGCAACTTCCAGTACTGTTTAAAATATTGTTTTACTGTATATTTGCCTGACACAACTATTAGTTGTGCCAGGCATATGAACAATGACTGTTGGATTTTGCCCCAAATTTTGTGTTTGGGGTTTGACTTGTTGACCACCTTGACCTGTGGGGTGTATTTTGCTAGTTCTGTTGCACCCTTTTGAAGCCTATTTGTACCCCTTTAAGTGGCTTAAGGCCTCACCCCATCATCCACCATTAAAGCCCATCTTCACACTTCTCTAAAACCCTTGAAACCCTAGGAATCCTTAGATGTGAGATTACCTAATTGTTAAACCCATTTAGCTCTTAAGTGATCTCCTAATCCATCCTTTTCCTATAAATAGAGCCCCCCTCCCCTTGGTTTAGGGGTTGAGAAGTTTGCTTAAGAGAGAAAGAGCTCCAAGTGAGAAGTTCTTTCTCCCTTTGGTGCACTATTTTCACCTAAAATCTAGAACTCAAAAACCCCTTCCGAAGCTTGCTCTTATACCCAAAACCCTTAGCCTAGGTGTGTGTGATCCCCTAGCCTCTCTTCTCCATCTCTTAGCTAGTAGGCCTTAGTGGTTAGAACCCCTTTTTCCACCATTCAAGTCTCTAAAAGCTCATCAAAAGCAACCCAAGCAAGGCTCCTCTATGGTGCAATAAGGGTCCGAGGGCTTCGGCTCTCCCCTTTCTTCTCCTATCTCTTTCTAGCTCCCTCCATCTTCCCATTTGTGCCGTTACGCCGCCGACTTTTCGGTAGGAATGCAGGGGCACAAATAGGATTCTAAGCCCTTTTGGGTAAGCGGAAGCTATTTTCTTTGCTTTTATTTCATTTTATTTTTGGCTATTAGTAGAGACCGCGTTAAGCTGGTTGATCGGGTGCCTAACACCTTCCGATCGATAACCGAAGCCCCTACCCAAGAGCCTTTGGTGTGAACCGGATTCAGAGTCATATTTTAAGTACTTCGGTGCTCATAAAAATGAACTAGGTTTCCCGGGACACCGAAAGCTCCGGGTGGTGACTCTATATTTTCGTTAGAGAGCGCATCGTCGTGACAGGATCATCTCGATTCCCACGGTTGCACAGTAAAACAAAAATTTATAAAAGAAAATCGGCGTCATCACTGCCATCCCAATTATCTTCCTTGTGGGTACCAATGGCATGCCCAATCTCCGCCCTGAAAGTTTTGATGTCTTCCTGTTTGAAATCTGGCTGGAGTTCCTTGCTCAAATAATCTACGTATTTCATCACGAAAATCCCACAGTCATAATCATTTTTTTGGATCGGCGCGTTGACAGCCTTACTGTCCCAAGGCCATTTATAAAAAATGGAAACCGGGGCACCGTGCATATGTAACAGGGTAGGGAGGTAATGCATCTGTCAATAAAATAAAATAAAATATCAGTTACACATTTGTTGACATACAATGAGCGCTGACATCTCATTGTGAAAGCGCTAACAGTAAAATATTAAAGCATTGACGACCCATTTTGGAAGCGCTGATGCCCCATTTTAAAAGCGTTGATGCCCCATTGTCAAAGCGGTGATGCTTAATTATCAAAGTGGTTACGCCCCATATTAAATGCGTCAATGCTTTCGCTAAGAGCGATAAGCGATTTCGGTGTTACTTTTGAGAGTATTATAGCATACCTTACTAGTGCCTTTATCACCTCGACAAATTTCTATACAGCAGGAAGATCTGGGACGGGGTCAAGGACATCGATTTTATGAGCTGAGGGGGTCACCACAGAAAGCACCCAGTGTGATGGCTTTGGGATGTGAATCAAAATAAAAAAAAATTCACACTCAATCGCATTCAAGGCGCAATTTTTTTTTCTGAAGAAAGGCAGCAACTGCAGTGTGCCTTGTTGTGCAGAAAAACTATTGCCGTAGTATGTGCTCCATCCTGCCATATTGGGGGGCACGTGTGGACCACTCATATTAATGTAATTCTCAAAATCTTTAAAATCCATGCTCAACTCAATGGTAATACTTACTGGGTCTTCTATTTCATGTTTGAAAGTATAAATATCAATATAAAATCAAAGAAGCGATAGGGTTGAATAGGGACTAATACTTACTGGGTCTTCTATTTCCTGTTTGAATCGTAGGCAGCGCATCAACTCAACGGTAATACGCTGGGATCCAACGGTTGAGATGAGAGTCCTAGGTTTAAATTAAAACATAAGTGGATCGGTCTCTAGCGCTTCTAAGTACACGCATTAGCGCTCATTTTATAAAGCATTGGCGCTCTCACTGAAAAGCGATGATGCTTCGACAACGAAGCGTTAACGCTTAGAAAGGCTTATTAAATGTTTTATGGAGGGAATATACTTACTGGTTCCATCTGTTGGGCAATGCCCAAATAACATTCATATAGGCCTGAGGTGGTGCATCAGTGGCCAATAGTAAAGGCACCACTTTTGTTTTTGCCTTCTTTTTGTGGGTTTGGGAGATCAGCTCTCCCTTCTTTTAGAGTGAGTTTGCGAGGGAGGAATCGATAGGCCTTTCGCTCGGGCCCTCTGACTTCTCCAAAAATATAATGGGACTTGGTCTTCCACTTCTTCTTCTTCTCCCATAGAAGACCCCTCCTCAGTGCATGGTTGTGTAAGGGGATTCTCAGGCTGTTCGTCATGAGACGCAGTAGGCGGTGGTGGTGGTGGAGGCAGAGATGGTGGCTGTCGTTGGTGTTTCTCCTTTCTAGGGGGTTTGGTGGACCGTGGTGGTTGTGAAGGCAGGACTTTCAATTGGGTAAGAGGTTCAGTTTGGGAGGGAGTATGGGATTTTGGTGGGGCACAAAGTCTAAATGTGGTTGGGTCGAGTCTTAGGCTGGGGCTTCAGCTTCGACTTGGGCTGGGGCTTGGGTTGAGTCTAGGGCTAGGGCTTTGGGTGGGTATTGGGCTGGGGCTTGGGTTGAGTCTAGGGCTGGGGCTTTGGGTGGGTCTTAGGCTAGGGCTTCAACTTCGGCTTGGGTTGGGGCTTTGACTTTTGATGAGGCTTGGGGTGGGGCTTTTGGTGGGTCTTGGGCTGGGGCTTTGACTTTGGCTTCGGCTTCAGCTTATGCTGAGGATTGGGCTGGTCATGGGCTAGGGTTTGGGCAGGGTCATGCGCTAGGGTTTAGGCTGGGGCTTGGACTTCGGCTTGTGTTGAGGCTGGGGTAGGGGTTTGGCCTTGGGCTGGGGCTTGGACTTGAACTTTGCCTTGGGGTTGGGATCGGGTTGTGGCTGGGGTTCGGGCGGAGGCAGCCTATTGGGTTAGGGGATAAATGTTTGATTATCCCCAGCCGAGTGCAACAAACTTCCCAACACACTAGGGTCTGTAATATGATAAAAATATCATGTCATGTTTAAAAATAGTGAATATATAGAAGCGTTCATGCTTCATATACGAAGTGTCGACGTGTCATAGAAAAGCGTCGACTCTTCATATGGAAGCGTCATCGCTTCGTTGTTGGATTTCTGTAAGCTCAGTAATCAACATTTATCCAGCATAATTTATGAGCATACCTTCAGTTGCTAGTTCTCCTTTTTCAGCTGAAGAACCTTTGCTTTCAATTGCTGGTTCTCCTGTTGTGACAACCCGACGTTTCCCTTAATAGTATATTGGAACCGTCGCATCGTCGGATCCTCTAATATGATCCTTTCATATAAGGGGCCATTATTTGTACAAATTATTGCAAATGCGAAAGCAATGTACTTACTCTGGCAGGCAATAATATGGAAAAATAAACTGACTTTTACATATCTAAGCAGAAACTAGCAAACACTATATACGAGTATAAACATAGCTGATGTATAGCTTTCCACGGATGACGGCCACCCATCATCTAAACAATGGAAAGAAACCTATACATCCCATAACAAAGTATCTCAAAATACCATACATAATTCATACAAGTGTATCCACTATCTCTATCTCTATCTCTCTCTCTCTCTCTCCACAAACCTATTTAGGGAAGAAATCTTTCGCAAAGTCTTCTTTGTCGTCTTCTTCTTCTTCCTCCTCTTCTTCTTCGTCTGGCTGGTAGGTAGGGTCAGCTGCGTGCTCGGGATCTAAATCTGCAACTAAGAAATTTAAGTCATAGAATGAGCTATCATCAAAGCTCAGCAGGAAATTTTACATTGCTAACATATATTGACGATATACCACATTCTCATCGAGAGGCATAAAATATATTTAAGAATATGACTTTATTATTATGCGAATAATATAACATGCTGACATGCTGAATTAACTCATGATGTAACAGGTATGCAAAATCAAGCTGAAACAAGATACACGTGTAGGCAGAAACAGAAAAATCAAGCTCCCGAGTTAGTGGGATCACTTGAACTAAGGAAATCAAGCTCCCAAGTTAGCGGGATCACTTGTCAAGCTCCCGAGTTAGCGGGATCACTTGACTCAAGATGAAGTAACAACATATGAAAGATACCACAGATAGCAGGATCTGAAGGAGGCAATATGACTGATGCATTGATATAAAAGAAACTTGCATATTTAAACTGAAATGCATTTAGCATAGAGTACACTGAATCTATTTAATCTCCTAAACTGCCGCTGCATGTAAAACTATCATAAATTTTCAATGTATATACAACTGATCTTACTGTCATGTGATTTTGAAATTTCCTCACCATATATATATCCGATAAGACTATCATTTACGTAATTTATACTCATCATCAAACTGCTCTGGGTTCACGTATATAACAAACAAGATTACACACATTTGATCAATAAATGAGAATAGGCATTAGTATAATTTTCAATCAGCACTAATTTGCAATCTTTAATGAGAATAAGGAAATCCAAATAGATGGGAACAAGGTAAATTCCCTACCTTATCACCTATGCAGACATGAATCGTATTGGATGTGCGCTCATGCATCCGAGACCATCCTTATCGTCTAACTTTTTCAAAACTGTTTATGTGCACCATGTTGCACCTATCATGTATATATATATATATATATATATATATATATATAGATTTTAGTATAAATCAAATGGGCTAATGGGTCATTTGAGCCCTTCTTCTTGGTTTCTATAACCGTAATTGTTTGTAGGATCAAAGTATATACCCACGCACAGACCAAACAAGCAGCACCCAAAATTATCTGCTTGCCTCGGCAAGCCACAAGGGTTGTTGTGGCAAGCAGTCCAGCTGAGGTTCTTGCCGCGACAACCATGTGAGGTTGCCGTGGCAAGCAGTCCAGGTGAGGCCCTTGCCATGGTGCATTTCTTTTTCTGTGCCTTTAATGTGTTCTTGTGGTTTGTGTCTTTAGGTGCCTTTGTAGTTTTTTTTTTTTGCTTTTGCTTATATATCTGTACATATATATATATATATATATATAGACATCTATATTTCTCTATTTCTCTATTTCTATATTTCTATATTTCTAGGTGATAATTATCGAGACCTAGATTAATATATCTCATCACTTCGGCATTGAGCATTAACCAACAGCCTATAGTGTTCACTTCGCTTCAGCAATAAACAATAGTACCTAGTGTTCACTGCTGTACTACAGATGCGATTGTAGGTGCTCAACACCATAGCTTGCGTATCTTATAACTTCTGATATATTCAGGTGTTCGTTATCATACCGTTTTGTGGATTTGCAGTCTCGACGGTGTGGTGCCGAACATCTATTGACGCAGTGCTTGCTGAGGCAGTGAACTACGAAGGTCTTTCTGAGTTGACCTCGATTCTGACCTTGACTCAATGATATGAAGAGTTCTTAACACCTAACAGAGGTCTTAAGGGTTGGGCTGGGATTTATGAAATTTGCAATGGTATCCTTGGTTGTGTATGTTATAGTTGCAAGGTCGGCTTGTAGTGAATTTGAAACGAGGAAGATGCAGGGAGTTTTCTCGCATTTTATAAGGGGCCACTGCACTTTGCGTGCATGAAAATCTAGGATGACTCATTGAGTCGTGTAGTCAAAATATGCTACAAGCAGCTTATAAGCATTGCAGGTTGTGTTATTGTATCAAACCAGCATTTGCTTTGTAATTGTATAGCCATAAAAGACAAGCAAAGATTTCTTTGCATGTAAGTCACCTATACTCATTTCGTGTATAAGCCTTTTAGGCTAATATAACATACATAACCCATATGGCTTTTACTGGTATCCTAGAAGAGGTGCTAGTTGTGTACAAGCATACACATGGGTTTAGCTATATTTTATAGCTGGCTAGGGTAGTGAGTCTCGAACGGGTTACACTTCAAATGACTTGGCTGGGCTAGCTTAGGAGTCACATAGTTCAGCTAGGTGTATATATATATAATACATAGATATAGTATATACCAAATTAAAATACAAAGTTGTGTGTATTCATTTACTCTTTTAATGGTCTTATTGTGCTCAAAGTGGCGCATGTACATGCCTACCCGGACCCGTGTCTCCATCAAGTAGAGTGATACAAAATAGTGCATTTGTTACATTCTCCCCTATTTAAGGAATTTTCATCCTCGAAAAAAAACATAGATGAGGAACTGCCATCAGGTTATGGTGAATATACGCAATAAGCAAAATCAATAAGGAATGGTACAGTAAATCAGATCATACCACGTGTGTTAAAGAAAACCAACTAATGTCAGCTGGCACATATATAGCATACAATAAAGCAATATGAAAAATATAACAAAATTCATAATTTATATCAGAGACTAATATACACGTGAGTTAGCTATACTTGAGTTAGCTACGTATGAAAACATAAAAGTAAACTTACTATCAACGCGAGATATATACTCACCAGGCTGTGGACTTGGCTATTACTGACCAGCTGATAATGGACCAGCATCTTGTTGCTGAAATTCTTGCTAAAATTCTGGCACGAGTAATGCTGCATTTCCAGTGTACGTTGAGACAAAGTTTCGCGCCTGTCCAATATAAGGACTTACAGCTGTCTGAAAAGTATGCTCCATCATGATATTGGTGGCTTCCTCAATATAATCAACTCGTTGATGGAGCATGTAGTGATTTCAATATAAATTATCGAACTATAGAAGAATCTGCTCATGGTTTTCATGCATGAGGCGTGGAAGATTTGAAATGGTGTAGGCCTCATTGGAAGGGGGAACTGGATCAGATTGGGGTTGAGAGGGGATGTCTTGTGTTGGGATGGAGGGTGTAACTTGTGGTGGTGGTGGAGGAGGACGTATCTATTAGACTTGGCAATTTCGCATTGCTTGGTGTGATCTTTGATAAACATTTTTCCATATAGCTGGGCTAAAGATCGCATATTATTGGTGCGGACTTCTTCACCCAGAGGGACTTGGTAAGGAACTTGATTTACACTATCGGAGTGACATTCTAAGAGGCGGGTGATCAATCGAGGATATGGGCATGCTGGTATGGGGCTAGAGACGTTACTTTGTAAATGAATATTGGCATATTGTGTGCCTTTCCATACCACTTTTAGGGCATTCACCCATCTATTTTCATGAACAATAAATAATGCTTATAAGAGAGCATCATGACGCTCTCTCTCATGCTGCATCGGGTATAAATTACATCAGAAAACACAAACAAGAAACCACATCTTCGGTAGTAACTGGCTGCGGCAGATTAAAAGGCCTTGGGCAGAAGAGGTCTACCCATCAGTCATTTTTGTGATGATGTGATGGAATTTCACATCTTTTAATCAGGGATTCGTTGCCCGAGAGTCACATCAAAATTGGAACTACAGTCCATAGCCTGAGATATGTCCTGTAAGTTAAAATAGAATTTGTGATTATCAATTTCTGTTTCAAGCTGGCCAACTACTGGTGACACCTTTAGATTTTGATAAAAAAGACAGACCACATGTGGATAGAAGTGAGTATGGAAGGGCTGGTATAAGGCGTCTAAATGCGCCTGTTCCATGTACAGAATGGACCATGCAGCCTGGTCATTCAATGTAAGTAGTGTATCGTCAATGATTCACTTAGGTTCCATAGCTTTCACGTCCCACCATGGGACGGGCTGTTCTCGATCCATGGGTGGATCGATTTGTTCATAGGAGGTAGAAGGGGCTTTGCCCTTTGTTTTGGCTGATGCTTTTGGGGGTTTTGATACTCCTGTCTTCCTAGGAGGGATAATGCAGGAATCAAAGTATAAGGAACTAAAACCAGAGCTAAGGGTATGGTTTTACCTCACAAGAACACCACAAATGTGGACGAAATGTTGAAATAGCAGAGAATGGAGAGCTGCCAAGACGAAATCAGCAACATGCAACAACTTTTGACTTAATTTTGGAGTGCATGAAGGTAGTATGGCTTGGGAGCTAGAAGTAATAAGGAACCCACAACAAAAAAAATAACAGAAAACAGACTAGAGGGGGTTTTGGACCCAGTTATGCTCCACAGGGTTGCCGCGGCAACTAACTTCACTTGCCGCGGCCAGCTATTCCTTGTCGCGGCAAGGGGGTCTGATTTGGTTCTGCCCAGATTTCGATTTCGAGGCCAAATGGGCTTGGTTGCAATGGACCGATATTCGTGTGTACTTAATAGACAGGTGGTCTGTATAAAAATATTTATTGATCTTTTTGATGTATATATATGTTAAAATATTTAATTTCGATGAAATTGATATCCGTACCTTATGGTATTACTCGGACATGTACTGTGTCAGCCCCTCTCTGAGCCTAGTATCTTTAATTGGGAGTTGAAGAGGTGTACTGGGATGTGTCACCTCTACTAGGTATCTGTTAAAAATATTGGATGTAAATTTTTAGCATTATCTTTCCTCCAAATAATTTTATTTTAACAAAATAAAGAATTCTAAGTGTATAAAGGTATATAAAACACAATTGGTTTACTATATTTTATGTGGCCTCTTGTCGTCTGGTGTATAAAACAAAGTATTGTACACTATTTTTAATTAACCAATGCCATTTATATCATTTATGAGTTTATCACTTATCATGTCAAAATATATCATTTATATCCACAATAATATATAATATATATATTCATGAGAATTATTATATATATTCATTTAAACAAGCATATTTATATCATAAGCATACAATAATTTACGTACCTTATGTAAATAAATGAGGGTACTGAGCACGAATATCGGTTTCGCGTTCCTAGGTAGCCTCATGAGACCCGTGATTCTTCCATTGGATAAAGACGAGTGGGATTCGCTTCGTTCGCAAGATTTGATCTCTGCGGTCCAAAATTTGACTTGGTTCCCCGATCACCGTTAAATCTTCCTAAATATTTAACGGTTGATAATCCAACACATGGGTTGGATCGCTGACGTACTTTCTCAGCATAGACAGGTGGAATACGTCATGAATGCCAGATAAATGCGGAGGTAATGCAAGTCGATACGCAACCTCACCTACTCTGCCCAGAACTGGGACTGGCCAAACATAACGAGGACTTAACTTGCCTCGTTTCCCAAATCACGTCACGCCTTTTTTCGGAGAGATTTTGATAAAGACATGCTCGCCAATCTATATACCATTCATTAGAATGATAATATATTAAAGTGAATTCACAAATTTAAAAGACTTATCAGTGTAGGGTATTACCTGAAAATAAACTCTCCTTCTTTTGAGATCAGCGTAACTTTTTTGCCGACTCTGGGCACTCTTCAATCATTCCTGAATAATGTGGACAACTGCATTGGTTCTTTCGATCAAGTCAGGGCTCAAAATTAAATGGTCTCCAGCTTCTTCCCAATTAATCAGGAATTTACATCGGCGTCCATACAATGCCTCGAATGGTGCCATGCCAATGCTTGATTGGAAGCTATTATTGTATGCAAATTTGATCAGGGGTAAGTGCTTATCCCATGATCCTTGAAAATCTAGCATACAGGCCCTTAAAATATCCTCAATCACCTTATTCACCCTCTCCATCTGCCCGTCGGTCTGAGGATGAAACGCAGTACTGAAGTCTAACTTGGAACCCATTCCTTCTTGGAAACTCTGCCAAAATCACGAAGTATATAAAGGATCGCGATCTGGCACAATGCTCATGAGTATCCCATGTAATCGTACAATCTCCCTCATATAAATTTCAGCCAATTTTGATGCTGTATATCGCGTACTATAGGGTAAGAAATGTGCCGATTTGGTGAGGCGATCAACAATCACCCAAATCGCATTGTAACCCTTCTGAGTACGGGGCAAACCGAGAATGAAATCCATGGAAATATTTTTCCATTTCCACTCTGGAATGGGCAGTGACTGTAATAGACCAGCAGGGTGCTTGTGCTCAACCTTTACTTGCTGACAGGTTAAACACTTCACAACATATTCTGCTATATCGCGTTTTAAGCCATTCCACCAAAACGTCTTCTTTAGATCCTGGTACATCTTCGTGCCGCCAGGATGAATAACATGAGCATGCTTGTGAGCTTCCTCGAGAATTTCCTGACGCAGGGCACTATCATCAGGTACGCATACTCGAACTCAAAACAATAAGGATCCATCATCCCTGATTGAGAAATCTGATTGTAGTCCACTTTGTTCTCCCTGTCTGATGGAAATAAGCTCTGTATCCTACATCTGGAGCTCTCTGATCCTATCGAATAGTGGAGCTCGGATCATTACAGTAGCAAGTAAACCTCCTGTTGACGTTGCTCGTAGAGTGGCACTCGATGATACAATGTCATTGAGTAGTTTCAATCTTTGTAGTCGTGTCACTAGATGAGATAACTGAGCGGATGATTTTCGACTAAGCACATTAGCTACTACATTGGCTTTGCTAGGATGGTACTGAATAGAATAGTCATAATCTTTCGAGAACTCCATCCACCTTCTCTGCCTCAAATTCAACTCTTTCTGGGTAAAGAGATATTTGAGACTCTTGTGATAGGTAAAAATCTCGAAGGTTTCACCATATAGGTAGTGTCTCTAGATTTTTAATGCGAAGATGACCATTGCTAGTTCCAGGTCGTGAGTAGGATAGTTCTTCTCGTGGTCTTTCAACTGACGGGAACCATATGCAATTACACGTTCCCATTGATTTAAGACACCCTAACCCACTAAATGAAGCATCGCTGAAGACAACAAACCAATCACTGCCTGATGGTAATGTTTAAAAGGGTGTCGAAGTGAGTCTCCTTTTTAATTCTTGGAAACCCTGTTCGCATGCCTCAGTCCACTCGAATTTAACATTCTTTCGAGTGAGCTGCGTGAGTGGTCCAGCAAGTCTTGAAAACCCCTCAACAAAATGTCGATAATAGCCTGTGAGACCTAGAAAACTTTAGATCTTGATTACTGTTTGTGGCTGCTTCCATTGCACTATAACCTCGATCTTTGCAGGATCAACGGTAATACCTGCTTTCGAGATAATATGACCCAGAAAGCTGACTTGATTCAACCAGAAGTCGCATTTACTGAACTTAGCATATAACTGCGAATTTCTCAATGTTTGTAATGCCAAACATAGATGATCTTCGTGCTCTGCCTTCGTCTTTGAGTAGCTAAGTATATCGTCGATGAATACTACGATACACTGATCAAGATAAGGCATGAAGACTCGATTCATCAAGTCCATAAAAGCTGTAGGTGCGTTGGTCAACTCGAAAGGCATGACAAGAAACTCGTAGTGACCATAGCGCGTTCAAAAAGCTGTCTTCAAAATATCTTTAGCTTTTACCTTCATTTGATGATAACCCAATCGCAGGTTCATTTTTGAAAAGAACCGCGCTCCTTTTAACTGATCGAAGAGATTGTCGATTCGAGAGAGCGGATATTAATTCTTGATCGTTAGTTTATTGAGTTGACGGCAATCAATGCAGAGACGCATCGAACTGTCTTTCTTCTTCACGAACAATACCGATGTGCTTCACGGAGACACACTTGGTCTGATAAAGCCTTTATCAAGGAGCTCTTATAATTGTTCCTTGAGTTCTTTCAACTTTGCCGGTGCCATTCGATACAACGCCTTTGATACTGGCTCAGCACCTGGAGCTAACTCAATAGCAAATTCCACTTCCTTGTCAGGCGGTAATCCTGGCAACTCATCAGAGAAAACATTAGGGAATTCACAGGCAATTGGTACCTCTGAAAGTGAAATTTTCTTTGCTTCCTGATCTTTACTTTGAATAAAAGCAATATACCCTTCAGCACTATTTTATACCATTTTATACCCCTTTAAACTTGGCTTTTGATAGGACTTAGAGTATTTAATACTTGCTTTTAGTATTGTTTTGAAGTAACGAGGTAATTGTGTCCCTAGTTTAGTTTTCAGCTAAAAGACGCCAATAAGGAGAGCTTGTGAATCAATCTTCATCTGAGAGTGAAAGATAAATGGAATGGTGTTGTGTCTAGCCGATGAGGAAGCACCCAGCAGTTACACATTTCAGCAGGTGCATGCACATGAGCTGCACACATGCAAAACTCCAATTCAACGTCTTCATTGCAGCACACACATACCTGTCGAGCTGCAATTCATGCAACTGCAATCTGTTAAATGGCGTCAAATAATGCAGATTTGAGTTATTAAACTACAGCAGCATAGAGTACCTTCAAGCCAAATCTGTCGGCATGCAAAGCATCAACAACCTTCTGATTTGAATCTGTCGACCATCTGCTATGGAAGCTCCAGATCCTCTTCAGCATGCAGGCACAAAACCTGTCGACAGCTATGTGTGCATACAGCTCCAACCTCTTTATTTCAGCATGCAACACTAGAGCCTGTCGACACCTATTTGCAGTGCAAAGCCAACCTCATGAAGAGATGGTGTGTATCTCCATAGAACTTGTCGACTTTCTAGTTGGAGCAGCAAGGTGCACCACCCGATCCTCTCGACCATTGCACAGAAACCTATCGAGGAGCTTCATGAAAACCAAGCTCTCGAACAGCAACTCCATGCAGCCAAGTTGCACCAATTATCCCAGCAAATCTCACGATCAGCAAGCCAAAATAAACTTTAAACCTGTCGACTTCTGCAAGCTCCAACATTTCGAGCAGTCCGGCCTTTTCATCCTATCGAATACGTCAAGTGCAGCAGCCTGATCCTATCGAGCAGTCATCCTCCCGCCAGCTTGACCTATCGAATGGTTGATTAAGGAGTGCAGCACCTTCAAACCTGTCGAATGGATGAGCTACACACCTTCTAATCCTGTCGAAAGGATCCCTTAAAGCTGCAGCAATGCAGCTGCCATCTTATCAAATGGTTCAAGATTAGAGCAGCAGCTTCCTAGCTTCCCTGTATGCAAAGCTCCAGCTACAAGCCAGACCATAGCAGCGGTTGACCGCTTAAATGTTTGAATCTGTCGAGACGCCCAACCTACAACACTCCTCTAACCTCTCCATGCACGTTCAAGATCCTATCTGACCATTTCGACCAGCAGAACCCTTGTTGAAATCCCACACATCCCGACACCTGGTCTTGTACCCGTCATCTTCAACCTCACGACAGCAATGGCAGCAGCCCAAACTTTCCATGCATAGCCCAAACCTCTCAAAGAGCTGATGCAGTCTTCCACTTATTTACCCTTTCGAGCATAGCAGCACCATCTTCCATCAAGCTTTCGAAGTGCAGCTCCCAAAATTCCCAAGAGTTGTTGGCACCTTGCAGCAGCCCTCTACAGCTAACCTATTGAAATACCAGCTACAGCCTTGCACCTCTTCAATCCTATCGAATGGCAGCAGCTCAAAGCTCCCTTGCAGCCCACAATCCTATCGAATTGCAGCAGCTACCATCTTCCAATCCTATCGAATTCGTCAAAGAGCAGCAGTTGATCCTATCGAAGGGATCCTCCCCAACCTTCAACCTATCGAATGGTCCAATATATAGTAGCAGCAGCCTCCTAGAAAACTTGCATGCAAACTTCAGTTGCAAAATCAGACCATAAAGCCCTTTGACCGCCTAAATATCTCAATCCCTTGAGATGCCCAACCTCCAGCTTTCTCCAATCGGCCGATGTGCAGTCAAGATCCTATCCAACGGTCGATTTCTCAGAAAGCCCATCAAATCTGGTGTCTTATGTGCATCTGCATACGCATTTATATATATATATATATATATATATGAAAAATCAGACCATAGCAGCCTTTGACCGCTTAAATATCTCAACCTGTCGAGAAGCCCAACCTCCAGCTTGCCCCAAATCCGTCAAAATGCAGTCAAGATCCTATCCAACCGTCAGTTTCTTAGAAAGCCCCTCAAACCTGGCGTCTTGAGTGCAGCTGCATATATATATATATATATATATATATATATATATATATATATTTGCTTCAGCCCCCCATTGCAACCCATCGAAGGGTTCTTTGGACTGCAAATCAGAACCCATCGAATGGTTCATTTGGCAGCAGCTCCACCTATCGAAATGCTTCAAGCCTATTCTTTCAAGCTACAGCCATGAGATTTAATATCTGCATTTTAGTAAAACGGGGACCATTTGGGGCTGTTTTTGGAAATAATTACAACAGGGGCATTTTGGGGCAGCCAAGAATAATTTGTGGGCAATCACTTGAAGTGTGCAACTCGAAAAAGGGGTAGCTTGGGTACATTTGGCGGACAACGACTGTAAAGATGAGTAGCAGGCATTTTGTGGATTGACAAGGGCAGATTGGGAACTCCAATGCATAGAAAATGCTGCACCTGGGTGTGAATAAATATTTGGCGGGAATGTAACTAAAGCACAACAGAAGGGGATCCATCTCTACTCTCTGATTGGTTGAAACCCAAGGCACAAGGATCAAGGCATATGTATAAATACCCATCTATTTTACTGTTTTTCTTCAGCAAGGAAAGTAAGAACAAAGTAATAGCCTGAGTTCTCCTTAGCTCATTTAGGTTTAGGTTAGGTTTTTATTTTCCTTTTTCTCTTCCCCCTTCTCTCTCTAATCCAGCCTGTTGGATTAGATCTAGATAGCAGCTCAGATATGTTTTGTAATTGTAATTTCGACATAAAGAAATGTGGATCGATGCACAGGCTACAGATCTGAGAGCATTCCATTATAAGAGTGACCTTGTTTGCAATGTAAATGTTGTTTTCAATGTTTTAATTAGATCTAAAGCTCTTTTGATTCCTTTTGGTGCTCGATCGGATTTGTGTAGAGGAGTTGCTTGATCAGCTCACCCACTTAACTAGTAGACCTCTTGGATATTATCTGAATTCTCTAGATCTGATATCCCTGTAATTTCCTGCGTCTGTGACCTGAAAATTGCAGCATTTGTAGTGGTTTTAATTATTCTAATTGAGGCTCTGGCTTTGTAGGAGATCTCTAGCATGGTCTGTGACCATTAAAGTGGATAGATCATAACCTTAAGGTAAATCTAAGCTTAGGCCTCAATTGGATTCATCTGCTGCAATCCATGGATTTGATAAAGTCTATAGGATGGTCTGTGACAATTAAAGTGGACAGATCATAGCCTTAAGACCAGGTGGATCCTGTGATTTGGAGTGGAATTTATACCCTGCAGCTGTGTTTATAGCCAGTTGAGGGATGATTGCATATCCTCAGATCTTGATCTGTTTTGCAGTAAGAACTAGTTTTTGGCTGCCTATTTCTCACCATTTGATCTTTATTTGTCCATCCATCTTCTTCCATCTTTTAGTTTAGTTTCATTTCAGTTTTGTAGAATTAGATCTAATGATACAGAAAAAATCTCTTTCTTTTTCGAATTGCCAGATCTGTAGCTAGATCTGAAGGTCTACTATACACCTCTTAGGTATAGATCACTACTCCTTGTGGGACAAACTCTTACTTATTAAAACTTGCTACAAAGGACCCTGTATCTTATAGGTCTAGGATATTTTAGATGTGCTGAATCCATCTCTGTTTTATTTTGATTTGATTTTGCTTTTACCATTACACAATAAATCAGCACACTGAAATCCCACAACAAGCACCATTATCAATTAATCACCGTGCTCGAATCGCAGATATCAAAGAAAGATTAGTTGACGGTACTCCGTAAAATTTAGCTGATGTCTTCTTTTGGGGGTAGAAAGAGACAATCTTCTTTCGACAGTCAACATTCGCATGGTGTTTAAACAACCAATTCATGCCAAGGATTATGTCGTATCCTTGCATCAGAAGTTAGATCAAGTCGACTACCGCTTTGTAGTGCCAGTAGTCTTTGATCAAGACGAGAATCGAGTGATACACCATATCAGTCATGAGAGACTGTCCAGTTGGAAGTGTTACATCTAAAATAAAATCAAGAGGTTTTAGAATGCCTCCTAATTTTCTCAACTTTTTAGCGAACTGAGGCACACCAAACGAGTGTGTAGATCCAGGATCTATCAAAACTCGTGCGTCATAACACAAATAAGCATCTTTTGGATATAATTGCAAGATACCTAAGGCATACGGACTAGTGTTAGGTAGATTATTTCTAAGTATGCAAATATTAAAGTAACAATATGTCAATGTAGCAAATATAAATGTAGCTTTCTTAGGTCACTAAATGCACCTTCTTTATCAAAAAGTTAATTTAAGAAATTGTAAACTGAGTAAATAATGCGCATGCATACCTTGAATGATATCATTGTTGTTTTGTGCATCCCTTGCAATTACAGCATAAGCTCGGCCTTGTACCGTAGACCGTGCAAATCGTAAAACTGGTCCAGCCTTTGCTACTATTCCAACAATTTTCGAGCACTCTTTGATCCGGTGTCCCATTTTCCCACAACGAAAGTATGCCCCAGATGCTTTCCGGCATTCATCTGTCTTATGTGCCTTCCCACATTTCCTAGAGATCTTTGTTGAAGCAACCAATGAAGTCATATAGGATCCCATGTGAGAAACTGTTGGCCGTGCTTGCGAAAAATCGGATGTGCTTCTGGCTGCCGTTGAAAAAGACTGGTTCTGAACACGTGGAATCCTTGGTGGTAATGGGAATGTCGGTGAATATAAGGCCGTGCATAGGCTCCTGCAGCTGGTTGAAATGCGGCCTATCCTTGGAATCATTGTCGCTTACTAATTTGATCGGCACTATAGGACTGGGATGGAGATTTTTTGGCTTTCTGTTTTTCTTCTCTCCTTTTGAACATAGTATCAACATTTGTTTATGCTATTAGGGCCAATTTCATTATATTGGCATAAGTCATTGCTTGAAACAACGAAATTCGTTCCTTGATCAGGGGTTTCAAACCCCGCTCAAACTTTTGTGTCTTCATCAACTCTGTGGCTACAAGCAAGGGTGCAAAACGAGAGAGACGAGTGAACTCTGCTTCATACTCTCTAACTGTCATCTGACCCTATACTAAGGTCGCAAATTACACCTCCATCTTGTATCTCTCAGGTGCTGGGAAATATTTTTCATTGGATGCCTCTGTTAACTCTGCCCATGTCCATGGTACTCCAAGCATTCTCGTTCATTCTACCAACTGCCACCATGGCTCTACCTCACTTTCTAATTTATAGGCCACCCAACTCACTTTCTCTTCCTCGGTGCTAGTAACTGTTTGCAACACCTTTTCAATCTGTGTCAATCACTTCTCGGTCCCCATTGGATCATGCTGACTATGGAAACTCGGTGGTCGAAGTCGAACAACTCTATAAAACCCTCAGGACGTCTAACAGCAAGCATGGCTATGGTGTTGACGATAGTCTCCATCAACTGCGGATTGTGTCCCACATTTTGCTCAACTCCAGGAGCATTTCCCATCTGAGGAGTATCTACAACTGGTGGAGTCTATACTGGTAGAGTATGCTCAATAACATTCTCCCTCGTCGTTCAGCTTTCTGCTATATATACATTCTCTCCACTTCCCGAGGCGATGTCATGCTCATAGCCTACTACTAGAATCCCATTCGGCCCAGTGCGATGGGGCAACGGTGGTCTACCCCTATCTCTTCCACATCGTGGGGGCATCTCAACCTATTGTGATCAGGCAATGACTTGATCAGACAACATGAATTCAATCTAATCCTACTACTGAATAATTATCAGATATTTTTCCATATGTATACGCCAGAGTTAAATCTCCAAATAACTTAATGCCAGGCTCTGATACCACCTGTGACAACCCGACGTTTCCCTTAATAGTATATTGGAACCATCGCATCGTCGGATCACCTAATATGATCCTTTCATATAAGGGGCCATTACTTGTATAAAGTGTTGTAAATATGGAAGCAATGTACTTACTCTGGCAGGCAATAATATGACAAAATAAACTGACTTTTACTGATCTAAGCAGAAACTAGCAAACACTAGATACGAGTATAAATTGAGCTGATGTATAGCTTTCCACCGATGACGGCCACCCATCATCCAAACAACGGAAAGAAACCTATACATCCCATAACAAAGTATCTCAAAATACCATACATAATTCATACAAGTTTATCCATTATCTCTATCTCTCTCTCTCCACAAACCTATTTAGGGAAGAAATCTACTGCAAAGTCTTCTTTGTCATCTTCTTCTTCTTCCAATTCTTCGTCTGGCTGATAGGTAGGGTCAGCTGCATGCTTAGCATCTAAATATGCCGCTAAGACGTTTAAGTCATAGAATGAGCTATCATCAAAGGTCAGCAGGAAATTTTACATTGCTAACATATATTGACAATTTACCACATTTTCATCAAGAGGCATAAAATATATTTAAGAATATGACTTTATTATTATGAGAATAATATAACATGCTGACATGCTGAATTAACTCATGATGCAATAGGTATGCGAAATCAAGCTGAAACAAGATACACGTGCAGGCAGAAATAAAAGAATCAATCTCCCGAGTTAGCAGGATCACTTGTCAAGCTATCGAGTTAGCGGGATCACTTGAACCAAGAAAATCAAGCTCCTGAGTTAGCGGGATCACTTGTCAAGCTCCCGAGTTAGTGGGATCACTTGGACTAAGAAAATCAAGCTCCCAAGTTAGCGGGATAACTTGACTCAAGATGAAGTAACAACATATGAAAGATACCATAGATAGTAGGATCTGAAGGAGGCAATATGACTGATGCATTGATATCAAAGAAACTTGCATGTTTAAACTAAAATACATTTAGCATAGAGTACACTAAATCTATTTAATCTCCTAAACTGCCTCTGCATGTAAAACTATCCTAAATTTTCAATGTATATACAACTGATCTTACTTTCATGTCATTTTGAAATTTCCTCACCATATATATATCTGATAAGACTATCATTTATATAATTTATACTCATCATCAAACTGCTCTGGGTTCACATATATAACAAACAAGATTACACACGTTTGATCAATAAATGAGAATAGGCATTATTATAATTTTCAATCAACACAAATTTGCAATCTTTGATTAGAATAAGGAAAACCAAATAGATGGGAACAAGGTAAATTCCCTACCTTATCACCTATGCAGACGGTAATTGTATTGGATGTACGCTCATGCATCCGAGACCATCCTTATTGTCTAACTTTTTCAAAATTGTTTATGTGCACCATGTTGCACCTATCATGTAGAAAAAAAAAAAAAAAAATCTATATATATATATATATATATATATATAGATTTTAGTATAAATCAAATGGGCTAATGGGTCATCTGAGCCCTTCTTCTTGGTTTCTATAACTGTAATTGTTTATAGGATCAAAGTATATACCCATGCACAGACCAAACAAGCAGCACCTAAAAATATCTGCTTGCCTCGGCAAGCCACAAGGCTTGCCGCGGCAAGCAGTCCAGGTGAGGTCCTTGCCATGAAAACCTTGTGAGGTTGCCGCGGCAAGCCTTACTTGCCGTGGTGCATTTCTTCTTTTGTGCCTTTAATGTGTTCTTGTGGTCTGTGTCTTTAGGTGCCTTTGTAGTTTTGTTTTTTTACTTTTGCTTATATATCTATATTTATATATAGACATTTATATTTCTCTATTTCTATATTTCTATATTTCTAGGTGATAATTATTGAGACCTAGATCAATATATATCTCATCACTTCAACATTCACCATTAACCAACAGCCTATAGTGTTCACTTCGCTTTAACATTAAACAATAGTACCTAGTGCTCACTGCTGTACTGCCGATGCGATTGTAGGTACTCGACACCATAGCTTGCGCATCTTATAACTTTTGATATATTCAGGTATTCGTTATTGTACCTTCTTGTGGATTTGTGGTTTCGACGGTGTGGTGTCGAACATCTATCGACGCTGCGCTTGCTGAGCCAGCGAACTACGAAGGTCTTTCTGAGTTGACCTGGATTCTGACCTTGACTCAATGATACGAAGAGTTCTTAACACCTAACAAAGGTCTTAAAGGCTGGGCTGGGATTTATGAAATTTGCAATGGTATCCCTGGCTGTGTATGTTATAGTTGCAAGGTCGGCTTGCAGTGAATTTGAAACGAGGAAGATGCAGAGAGTTTTCTCACATTTTATAAGGGGCCACTACACTTTGTGTGCATGAATATGCAGGATGACTCATTGAGTCATGTAGTCAAAATATGCTACAAGAAGCTTATAAGCGTTGCAAGTTGTGCTATTGTATCAAACCAGCATTTGCTTTGTAATTGTATAGCCATAAAAGACAAGCAAAGAATTATTTGCATGTAAGTCACCTATACTAATTTCGTGTATAAGCCTTTTAGGCTAATATTACATACACAACCCATATGGCTTTTACTGGTATCCCAGAAGAGGTGCTAACTGTGTACAAGCATACACATGGGTTTAGCTATATTTTATAGCTGGCTGGGGTAGTGAGTCTCGAATGGGTTACACTTCAAGTGACTTGGCTGGGTTAGCTTAGGAGTCACATAGTTCAGCTAGGTGTATATATATAATACATAGATATAGTATATATACCAGATGAAAATACAAAGTTGTGTGTATTCATTTACTCTTTTAATGCTCTTATTATGCTCAAAGTGGCGCATGTACATGCCTACCCGGACCCGTGTCTCCATCAAGTAGTATGATACAAAATAGTGCATTTGTTACACCTATTCTAGTTGAATAACCTTTACACGAAGGTCGTCGATTGACCTCTCATAATCTGTAATTTTTGAATCTGCAGACTGCTTATATTTTTCATCAATCTGCAGTTTCGTGGACTTACGAAGAGTGGGTTCTTCTTCTTCTTGTTCTTCTTCTTCCTCCGCTGCCTCTTCTTCTTCCTCCTCTACCTCTTCCTCGTCCCAGGAGCTAATCACATCAATGTCCATCCTTTTCCTATGCATAGTAGTGGGAGGGACCAGTTATCCTTCACCTAATTTTACAGGTCTCTGCCCTACGTTCACTGATGCTACCACAAGGACGGCGCTTTCATCGTGTGTGGCATCCTGTTGCCAGATGCAGACGGCCTACAAGATAATAGATATTCCACCTTATTTTTGATTGATTAAGTATTTGAGAAAATGTGACCACTTCTTTAAGAAGTGATTATGCTTGTTATAGAGGCAGCATCGCTTCATATAGTAGCGATTGCACTCGTATTAAAGGCGCCTTCGCTTCATTTCATAGCGATTGTGCTCCTGTTAGAGGTACCCTCACTGCATTTGAAAGTGGCTGTGCTTCTACATTGTACTGATATCGCCTATATTTGGATGCGATATCACCTCATTTTGAGTTTACCTTGTGCTCGAATTCCATAATATAGGAAAGGCTCGTTTGGTCATTTGCTTCCGATTTCAGCAACCTTGGGAAGCTGACGGTGCCAACAACCTTGTGTGGTGCGCACCTATCGTTATTCTCGTATGCCCATATTTGAGAAAAATAAAATAAATATTAGATGACTTTCATAATCATTAGCGCTTCGTAGAAAATAAAATAGGACATTCTCTGGGAGACGACATTTACCTACAGGGTAATAGTGTAGTCGTAATATTATATTGCTATCGTGCCTTAACTTTCTCAGCTCTACTCCTCATCGTCTTCGCTTTCTCCATCACCCTAGAAGATGAGTGTACATGTGACAACCCCATGGATATAAGTTGACATTGGGGAGATCATCAATGAGGTGGAGGTGAGAGTTGTCGAGGTTGTAATGTGAGTTTAGCAAGGAAGAACAACAGATAGAGTTTCAGAAAGTTGTCGCCAGCATTCATCTTGACTCTCCTAATCGCCGCTTCGATGTCTGACCTTTTAACCTCTTGGAGGCCCCTAAAAAACCTATATCTAATGGTTCGTTCTTCAAGAATCTCCAACCTCACAGGGTAAATGCTGGGGTCGGTCATTCGAAGACCAGTTATCAACACAAAATCAAGGGCCCGAAATTTGATAATGCCAAACTTGGCAGTCTCAAAATTCCAAACGTTGCCATGGTTCAAGAACTTGATGATTGTGTCCAGGAGGTTGATGCTTTTCAAGGCCTTTGGAGCCACAAAGAATACACCGAAGACTGAATCATTAAGCAGATTTTTCCTCCCCTTAGATACCTCGTCATAAAAGTCCCGACACTTTACGATGATACACATAGTCATTGAAGTTTTGAGAAGCATCTTCAAAATATGTGACACAGAAAAAGGAGAAGTTTAGAGAATAAGGTACTAATAATAGGAGAGGCGTCGCTTTCCTGTACAGGCGCAAGTGCCTAAATTGTTCGAGCGTTGACGCTCCAAAAGCCACAGCAGGGAGGGCCCCTGCCCATAAATGATAGAGCGCCGACGCTTCATCTATGGAAGGGATGGCGCTTCTATTTGGTATTTTTAAAGCGAAATAAAAATAAAAGTACACTCACATTGTTACTAGATGCTGGAAAAGGGTTTCGCCACTTTGATGTTTCTTACTGCGCTCCGAGAAGATAAAATTATGGAGGGCAAAGGTTAAAGTAATTTGTGAATTTGTAATTCAAAAAATTGCTGCCTTAAATATTTTTCTCGAATGAGAATAATGGCCATTGCACACCACGATGTCACGCACCATAATCCCTAGTCCGCCTTGCCCCGCTCCTTATTTATTGTTCTGGTAATGGTAATAAGTAAAATGCGTTTGGGGGTTGCTTCACACATAATGGTGCAACGTGTCAAATTTTGGGGTGCTTCATATCATGTATGAAGTGCTAATGCTTCTTTGTCGTTGCAGATTCATTAACAGGAGATTGCGTCAGCGCTACTTACCTGAGAACTAGCGCTTCTCACCTGAGAACTAGCGCTTCTCATGGGGAGGAAAGCTTCCTCTGACAGAAGGGCCATTAATGTTCAACATTCGACCATTAATGCTAAACATTCTGCCAATTAATGAACTCCCCTAAGGGGTGCCCGACGGGGCTCTCAGACATTCAATTAAGATGATAATGATTACCATTGAAAACTACAAAGTCGTGCCCCACTTCTCATTTAATGTTTTGACGACGTTAATAAATGAAGTAAGGCCGGAAGCGCTACGTGTCAGAAGGAAGTTTTCTATCATCTCACATAGGGAGCGCAAATGCTCGGTTACTAGCACAAACGCTTCGATTAGTAGAGTTAAATGCTTCATTCGGAAATGTTTTCGCTTTGTACCAAAGCATAATTTCGAATTGTAATGTTCGCCATTGAAAACCACGACATCATGCACCGCTTTTAATTAATGATATTACATCAGACAAAATCAGGATGTTAGGAACAGACTCCCAACGCCTCGCCACATTTTCGCTATTCTAATTTTGCCTTTCTGATTTTGTCAGTGTCAGTGGTAACCATGGTTAAAGCACGACGAAATTGGGAAAAGGAGGGACTGTTACATCAGAGACAGAGGCGCTACATGTCGAGCTCCTATCAATATGCGCAGAGATATCTCTATGCCCGAGCGCATATCCCCGGGCCTCCATATATATATATATATATATATATATATATAGGCCCGGGGATATGCGTCCGGGTGTAGAGATATCTCTACGCCAAGTGATATGAGCGCGACAGCGTAGTGCCCTTTTTGTGAAGTGATAGGTGGCATAGGGCCCACTTTACTAACTAGGGTTACACTTTTAAAAATTAAATACCCTTCCAGCCATCATTCTTGACTTTTTCAAAGTCTCTTTCTTTTCTCTATTTTTCCAAAAAAGTGTCAAACTAAACTTTTCATGTATATTTTACTCAAAAAAAGTGGCGCCCGATAGCAAAGCGCTAGCACCTTGGAGAGCGAAGCGGCAACACCCTGAAACGAAGTGCCAACGCTCCTAAAATCAAGTGTCGATGCCTCATTTTAGAGGCCCCGACGCTTCAAAAAAATACAATAGAAATTATCGAAGTGCCGACACCCCTAAAATGAAGCGCTGACACTTTGTTTAGGGGCAAAAATGTGGTGCTCGGTAGTGAAGCGCTAGCACCTCAGGGAGCGAAGCGCCAACACCCTGAATCGAAGCGCCGACACCCCTAAAACCAAGCGTTGGCGCCTCATTTTAGAGGCGTCGACTCTTCATTTAAGTGCGTCGACGCTTCGAAAAGAATAAAATAAAAATGATCGAAGCCTCGACACCCATAAAACGAAGCGTCGATGCTTTGTTTAGGGGCGTTAATGCTTCCATAAAAAAAATAAAAAAAATTTCAAAGCGCTGGTGCATCGTTCTAGGAGCACTGGCGCTTCCATAAAAAAAAAAGCTCGAAGCACTGACGCCCCTAAACAAATCGTTGATGCTTCCTTAAAAAATGATAAAAAATAATTTTTTTTTTCTGAAGTGCTGACACCTCTAAACAAAACACCGGCCCCTAAACAAAGCGTTGGTGCTTCCATAAAAAATATAAAAAAAAAAAAAAAAATATATATATATATATATATATATTTTAAATCAATTCACCGACACCCCTAAACGAAGTGTTGGCGCCCCTAAAAGGAGGTGCCGATGCTTCTCTTTACAGGTGCTTGCGCTTCAGTACCGGGCGGCGGGCGCTCATATTTTTTGAGTAAAAAGTAAGTATGAGACTTTCTTAGAAAAAGAGAGGAGAAAAAATAAAATTTAAAAAGACTTTTTAAAAAGTCAAGAATGACGGCTAGAAAAGAATATAATTTATAAAATATTTTAATTGTTTAACTCTAGTTAGTAAAGTGGGCCCCATGCCACCCATCACTTCACAAAAAATATATAAGGCCTGAGGAAATGCGCTCGGGCGTAGAGATATCTTTGCACATATTGATAGGAGCTCGACACGTAGCGCCTCTGTCGCTGATGCGACAGTCCCTCCTTTTCCTAATTTCACCGCACTTTAACCATGGTTACCACTGACACTGACAAAATCAGAAATGCAAAATGTGGGGAGGTGCTGGGAGTCCGTGCCTAACATCGTAATTTTGTTATGATTATATTCGAAAAGACATAAGAGAAGACCACCTAATTCGAAGCACTTACATTTGTAAGAAGGAGGCGATTGTGCTTCTTATACGATGTGTTATCGCGATATTTGATGTAATATCATTAATTAAAAGTGGCGCATATCGTGGTTTTCAATGGTGGTCATTACATTTCAAAATTATGCTTCGGTACGAAGCAAAAATGCTTTCAAATGAACCGTTTGGGCTTCGAAACAAAGCAGTTTATGCTACTAATCGAAGCATTTGCTCTTCGAAATGAAGCGAAGCATTTGCACTTTGGAACGAAGCGTCTGTGCTTCTAACCGAGGTGTTTGCTCTCTCTTTGTGAAATAAAAGACGACTTCCTTCTGACACGTAGCGCGCCCGACCTTACTTCATTTATTACCATCGTCAGAACATTAAATGAGAAGTGGGGCATGACTTCGTGGTTCTCAATGGTAATAATTACCATTTGAATTGACTGTTTGAGAGATCCCTTCGGGCACCCCTTAGGAGAGTCCATTAATTGGTGGATGTTTAGTATATATTGGTCGAATGTTGAACATTAATGGCCCCTCTGTCAGAGGAAGCTTCGCTCCCCATGAGAAGTGCTAGCTCTTAGGTAAGAAGCATTAGCGCTATCTTCTGTTAGTGCATTCGCTATGATAAGGAAGCGTTAGCACTTCGTACATGATACGAAGCGCCCTAAAATTTAACACGTTGCACCATTTTGTGCAAAGAAACTCCCAAATGTATTTCATTTATTACCATTGTCAGAACATTAAATAAGGAGCAGGGCAAGGCAGACGGGGTTACACCGCCTGACATCATGGTGTGCAATGGCCATCATTCCCATTCAAGAAAAATATTTAAAGCATTTATTTTGTTAATTAAAAATTCACCAATTACTTTTCACCTTTGCCCTCCACATTTTTATCTTCTCGGAGTGCAGTAAGAAACATCAAAGTAGCGAAAACCTTTTCCTACATCTATTAATAAGGTGAGTGCACTTTTATTTTTATTTCGCTTTAAAATACCAAATAGAAGTGCCATCCCTTCCATAGATGAAGTGTGGATGCTCCAACATTTATGGGCAGGGGTGCGTCCCCGCAGTAGCTTTTGGAGCGTCGGCACTCGAACATTTGAGGTGTTTGCACCTGTATATGGAAGTGATGCCTCTCCTATTATTAGTACCTTCTTCTCTAAACTTCTTATTTTTCTGTGTCACATAGTTTGAAGATGGTTCTCAAAACCCCAATGACTAAGTACACCATTGCAAAGTGCCGGGACATTTATGACGCGTCATCTGAGGGAAGGAAAATTTGCTTAATGATTCAGTTTTTCGTATATTTTTTATGACTCCAAAGGGCATGAGAAGCATCAACAGCCTCCTAGAGGCAATCATCAAGTTTTGGGACCATGGAAACGTCTGAAATTTTGGAAATGCCAAGACTGGCATTATCAGCTTTTGAGCCCTTGATTTTGCCTTGATAACTGGTCTTCGAATGATCGACCCTGCTAGTTACCCTACGAAGGTAGAGATTCTTGAAGAACAGACCATTAGACAGTTTTTTCAGGGGCCTCAATGGGGTTAAAAGGTCACACATCAAAGTGGTGATTATGATAGTCGACCAGTATGCTGACAACGACTTTCTGAAACTCTGTCTGTTGTTCGTCCTCGCCACCGTTCTCTTTCCAAACTCACATTAATTCCTCGACAACTCTCACCTCCGCCTCATTGATGATCTCCCCAATTTCAACTTATATCCATGGGGCCATCACTGATACACTCAACTTCTTGGGTGCGTAGAGAATGCGAAGACGAAGAGGGGTAGAGCTCAGAAAGCAAAGGCACAGAAGGAATATAATATTTATGGCTGCACTATTGCCCTGCAGGTAAATGCCATCTCTCAGAGAATATCCTATTTTATTTTCTATGAAGCGTTGAGGATTATAAAAGTCATCTAATATTTATTTAATTTTTCTCAGATCTGGGCGTACGAGATTAATGGAAGGTGCGCCCCACACAAGGTTGCTGACGTGGTCAGCTTCCCAAGGCTGGTGACATGGGCAGCAAACGACCAAAGGAGGCATTCCTACATTGTGGACTTTGAGCACAAGGTAAATTTGAAACGAGGTAATATCACATCCAAATATAGGTGATATCGCTTCATTGTAGAAGCGCAACTGCTTCTAAATGAAGCGAGGGCACCTATAATAGGAGCGTAATCACTACGAAATAAAGCGATGGTGCCCCTAATACGAGTGCAATCGCAACTAAATGAAGCGATGCCACCTCTATAACGAGCGCAATCACTTCTGAAGGAAGTGATCAAGCATTCCCAAATTCTTAATCAGTCAAAAATAATATGAAATATCTATCATCTTATAAGCCGACCACATCCGACAACTGGAGGCATCACCCAAATAAAGTGCCCTCCCTGTGGTAGAAGCCCCATTGAGAGTAAGGCAGAGACCTACGAAATTAGGTGAAGGACAACCGGTCCCTCCCATTACTGTGTAGAGGAAAAAAATGGACATTGATGTTATTAGCTTGTCAGACGAGGAAGAGGCGGAGGAGGAAGAAGAAGAAGAGGCAGAAGAGGAAGAAAAAGAAGAAGAATCCAAATCCCATAAGTCGAAAAACTATGGATTGATGAAAAATGGAAGCAGTCTGCCGATTCAAGAATTACAGACCATGAGAGGTCAATTGATGACCTTTGTGTAAAATTTGTTCTGCTGGAACTTGAGAACCAATAACTGAAAGTAAAGGTTCTTCAGCTAGAAAAGGAGAACTAGCAACTGAAGGTATACTTCTAAACTATGCTGGATAAATGCCTAGCTTGCAGAAATCCAACGATGAAGAGATGACACTTCCCTATGAAGCGTCAACGCTTTTGTATGAAGTGTCAACCCTCCATATATAGTGCTGACTTTTCTACAGGAGGCGACGACGATTCTCTATGATGCGTCAACGCTTCGGATATGAAGTGCGAATGGTTCTACATGTTAACTATTTTTTAAACATGACATGATATTCTTATCATATTACAGGCCCGCAGTGTGTCAGGAAGTTTGTTGGCCCTAGCTGAGGATAATTAGACATATTTCCCCAACACCATAGGTCTGCCTCCACCCGAATCCCAACCCCACCCACAACCCTATCCCAAGCCCAAGCTCAAGCCCAATCCTCAGTCCAAGTCTAAGTCAAAGTCAAAGTCCAAGCCCCAACCTCAACCCAAGCCAAACCCCAGCACAAGGCAAAGTCCAAGTCGAAGCCCCAGACCAAACCCCAGCACAAGGTAAAGTCCAAGCCCCAGCCCAAGGTAAAGTCCAAGTCCAAGCCCCAACCCAAGACCTAGCCCAAGGCCCAGCTCTAACCCCAGCCCAAGGTAAAGTCCAAGCCCCAGCCCAAGCCCCAACCCAAATCCCAACCCAAGACCTAGCCCATGGCCTAGCCCAAACCCTAACCTAAGGTAAAGTCCAAGCCCCAGCCCAAACCCCAGCCCAAGGTAAAGTCCAAACCCTAGCCCATGCCCTAGCCCAAGGTAAAGTCTAAGTTCAAGCCCCAGCCTAACACCTAGGATAGGGTTTGGGCTAACCCAAACCCTAGCCCAAGCCTCAGCATAAGCAAAAGCCCAAACCCCAGCCCAAACCCTAGCCTAAGACCCAACTGAAGCCCCATCCCAAGCCTCAGCACAATCCGAAGTCGAAGCCCTAGCCCCAGCCCCAACAACATTTAGACTCCGTGCCCCACCTAAACCCCATACTCCCCACCCAAACTCCTTACCCAATCGAAAGTCCTACCTCCACCACCACCATGGTCCACCCAACCTCCTGTAAAGGAGAAACCCCAACAACAGCCACCACCTATGCCTCCACCACCATCACCGCCTATTGTGACTCATGACGAATAGCCTGAGAAGCCCCTAACATAATCATGCACCGAGGAGGGGTCTTCTGTGGGAGAATAAGAAGAATTGGAGGACTAAGGCCCATTATCTTTCAGGAGAAGTGAGAGGACACGGGCTAATGACCTCACGATTCCTCCCTCACAAACTCACTCTAAAAGAAAGGGAGAGTTGGTCTCCCAAACTCGCAAAAAGAAGGTCAGAGCAGCAGTGGTAGTTTTACTGACCGCTGATGCACCACCTCAGGCCTATATGAATGTCATTTGGAAAATATCCAATAGATGGAATGAGTAAGTATATTCCCTCTATATAACTTTTAACATGCCTTTCGAAGCATCAACGCGTGTTGTCGAAACATCGTCGTCTTTACGTTAATGCGTCAATGGTTTTTAAAATGAGCCCTAACGTGTCTACTTCGAAGCGTAAGAGACTGATCCACTTATATTTTAATTTGAACCTAGGACTCTCATCTAGACTGTTGGTTCCTAGCATATTATCGTTGAGTTGATGCACTGCCTGCGATCTAACCAGGAAATAGAAGATTCAGTAAGTATTAGTCTCCTTTCAACTTGTGGCTTCCCTAATTCTATATTGATATTTATACTTTCGTATGCAGATAATGACCGTGTACTTCAGGTTCATCGACAAGTGGGAAGACATTGAAAATAAGAGGAAGACTTCCCGGATGGCCTTTGTTGCACTCAATTGCATGAGCACGAATTTTATAGATTTTGAGAATTACAATAGAGAGAGTGGTCAACACGCGCCCCCCAGCATGGCGGGACAGAGTAGAGACTACATCAATTCATTTTTTACACAGTAGAACATGATGCCATTGCAACGTTTTGTCAGAAATAAAAATCGCGCCTTGAGTTTGATGGACTGTGATAAAATATTTATTCCGATTCACATCGAGAAGTCAAGACACTGGGCGCTTGTTGTGGCGACCCCCTCAACTCATAAAATTGATGTCCTTGACCCCCTCCCAAATCTTCCTGCGGAAACTAAATTTGCCGAGGCGATAAGGACACTGGTAAGCTACACTAGAATACTCTAAAAAGTAAGGCCAGAGTCGGTTATCGCTCTTAGTGAAAGCATTGGTGCATTTAATATGGGGCATAATCGCTTTGATAATTGAGCGTCACTGCATTGACAATGGCGCGGCAACGCTTTTAAAATGTGGTGTCGGTGCATTGATATTTTGCTGTCAGCGCTTTCACAATAAGGCGTCAGCGCTCCATTGTATGTTAGCAAATGTGTAACTGATATATATATTTTTTTATTGATAGACACATTACCTGCCAGCCCTGTTTCATATGCACAATACCTCGGATTTAATTTTTTCCAAATGGGCTTGGGACAGTAAGGTTGTCGACGCGTCGATCCAAAGAAACGCTACTGACTGTAGGGTTTTCGTGATAAAATACGTAGATTATTTAAGCAGGGAACTCCAGCCAGATTTTAAGCATGAAGACATCAAAACTTTTAGGGCGGAGATTGGGCATGCCATCGGTACATACAAGGAAGAGAATTGGGATGCCAGCGAAGATGTAGATTTTCTTTTATAAATTTTTTATTTTACATAAATGTACATTCATATTTGTTGACATACATAGCATTGTAGTGAAGATTATATGTATATAGGGGTACTTACGTAGGATAAATATATAATGTACACTGATCATCTTACACGAGAATTTTTTAATATAAGCCCTTAATTGAAGTGACGGCGCTTCAAATTTGAAGCAACGACGCTTCGACCATCGTCTGTTTGGGTAATCTTAAACAACAGACTGCTTCTTATCGGTATTCGAGAGAGCTTCAGGAAATACGCTACCTGCCACTAACCCTCAAAATTTATTTTAAAGTAACATTTCAAACCCTAGCCTTTTTACCTATAAAGCTACTGCTTGTCCCAAACCCTTCCCATTCCAAACTCATCGTCTTTCTCTGTCTCTAACCCTAACCCTAACCCTAACCCTAACCCTAACCCCATGGTGGAAGTACCAGACTATGACGAGCTAAGCAGAAGGCTTGATCAAATCGTTGTTATGCAAAGGGCCAAGCTTCTGGCTGCAATAAAAAGATTAGAAAAGTTGAAGCACAAATAGTCATTCCAAACGCTAGATCGTCTATCGAGACCCCCCGAACCTTCTTTTCAACTTCTCACCTTCCCCCACTTTTTCACACTCTCACCATCAAATTCCTTCCTCAGTGCGAGTTCCTCTATGAGGATAGTGGGTTGGAAATTTGCACGCCACCCCTTTCCCTTGGCTGTAAATTTCTAATTTGGCTCCCTGCTAGAGGGAGCCATCTCCCTTGATGGAGCCATCTCTCTCTCTATAGTCTCGACGTATCTTTTGTTGTATTTTGTCCACTGTGTAATCTTTACTCTGACAGATCCTTGCGATCACCTCATGAATGGTTGAATCAGGGAGCCATGTCTCCATGCGGCAAGAGCGATCCAGAATGTTTGGAAGTGAAGATAACCATTCTTTCCAGCTCGTCTTCAGAGCCTCCAAAGTCTCA
The DNA here is from genome assembly GCA_021018995.1 of Chloranthus sessilifolius. Classification (NCBI taxonomy): domain Eukaryota; kingdom Viridiplantae; phylum Streptophyta; class Magnoliopsida; order Chloranthales; family Chloranthaceae; genus Chloranthus; species Chloranthus sessilifolius. The sequence goes on from CM037586.1 coordinate 65,726,406, forward strand.
GGGTCTTCACTTTCTTTTGGTGGTCCAACGAATTTATCTTTAATGTAATCAGTTTATTGCTTAATCTCTATAAATATTTATTTCAATATTAATAGAAATTTTCTTTTTCTGCATATTAGTTTCTTTTCTGTATTATTTTCTTATATCCGGTGGACTCGTCACTATGATATATTTTGAGGTATCCCTTTATTTTTTTATTTTCTAACTATTACAAACGTAGCTCCATAGTCAATGAAGTGATAGCGCCCTGAATAGTAGGGTCAAATCTTTGACCAAGCGACATGAACGTTAATGCTAGTTGAGGCGCTGTCCCTTCTAACAATACGAAAAATAAAAGAAAAGATATGGTCAAAAGATTAAATTGATAAAAGGCTAAAAGGTTTTTTCATATTTTATGAGAAAAAGGATATTTTTATTGTAATATGAGCAATAATTAATGTTAGATAAGACTGCGCAAAAATATAACACAATCCGCTTCAAATTAGAAGCGATGACGCTTCGAATTTGTAGCGATGACGCGTTGTATTTGTAGCAATGATGCTTCAAATATCAAGTGGTGACGCTTTAAATTAGAAGCGATGATGCTTCAAATTAGAATTGAAGATGCTTTCTATATGAAGCGATAATGCTTGTAATTAAAGCTAGCACTTCAACCTAGAGGCATTATTATTTTCGAAAGGAGAAAAGGCGTTTTCATATTTTCTGAGAAAAAAAGCATTTTTATTGTGATATAAGCAATAATTAATGTTAGATAAGATCACGTGAAAATACAACACAATCCTCTTCAAATTTCAAAGCAATGACGCTTCGAATTAGAAGCGATGACGCGCCGAATAAGAAGAGATGATGCATCGAATTTATAACGATGACGCTTCCAATATAAGCGATGACACTCCAAATTAGAAGAGAAAGGATATGGTCAAAAGATTAAACTGACGGAATGCTAAAAGATGTTTTCATATTTTCTAAAAAAAGGGTTTTTTTATTAAGTTACAAGCAATAATTAATATTAGATAAGACCGCACAAAAATACAAAACAATCCACTTCAAATTTCGAAGCGATGACGCGTCAAATTTGAAACAATGAGGTTCGAACATTAGCGATGATGCTCCACATTAGAGCCGAAGACGCTTCCTATAAGAAGCGATGACGCTTATTATTAGAGCTAGCTCTTCAACCTAGAGGTATTATTACTACCTTGATGATTATTAGGGCTACTAGCACATCAGAAAGCACAGATTGTATTAATTTAAATGACAAAAGTTGAGTTTGTAGTAATGTATTCATATATTAAAAAAAAAATATAACAAAATCTATTGAGATACGAACAACTACTGGAATAATTAATGTTGGATAAGATCAGTAAAAAATATAACAAAATCTATAATTTGAAGCTCCTCGGGAATCATTTTTGAGACAGGGAGATACGTGTTAGAACAAAGTTCACTGGAAAAGATAGCACACCCCTTGAAATATGTAATGCCACTGACACGCCGCTTAGAAGCGATGGCACGCCGCTTGGAAATTTCAGGGCGGAGATTGGGCATGCCATTGGTACACAGAAGGAAGAGAATTGGGATACCAATGATGATATGGATTTTCTTTTATAAATTATTTATTTTATATAAATATATATTCATATTTGTTGACATACATGGCATTGTACTGAAGATTATATGTACATAGGGGTACTTACGTAGGATAGATATGCAATATACACTGATCATATTACACGAGAATTTTTTAATATACGCCCTTAATTGAAGTGTCCCTGCCCTTAATTGAAGTGACAGCGCTTCAAATTCAAAGAGATGACGCTTTGACCATCGTCTGTTTCGAAAACCTTAAATAGCGGCCTGCTTCTTATCGGCATTTGAGAGAGCTTCAGAGAATACGCTACCTGCCACCGACCCTCAAAATTTATTTCAAAGTGACATTTCAAACCCTAGCTTTTTTTCCTATAAAGTCAGTGCTCGTCACAAACCCTTCCCATTCCAAACTCATTGTCTTTCTTCGTCTCCAACCCTAACCCTAACTCTAACCCCATGGTGGAAGTACCAGACTATGACAAGCTAAGTAGAAGGCTTGATCAAATCCTTGAAATGTAAAGGGCCGAGCTTCTAGTTGCAATTAAAAGATTAGAAAAGTTGAAGCGCAGATAGCCATTCCAGACGCTAGATCATCTACCGAGACCCCCCGACTCTTCTTTTCAACTTCTCACCTTCCCCGACTTTTTCACAATCTCAGCATCAAATTCTTTCCTTAGTGTGAGTTCCTCTAAGAGGATGGTGGGTTAGAAATTTGCATGCCACCCCTTTCCCTTGGCTGTAAATTTCTAACCAGGTTCTCAGCTAGAGGGAGCCATCTCCCTTGATGGAGCCATCTCTCTCTCCACAGTCTCTTCGTATCATTTATTGTATTTTGTCCACTGTGTAATCTTTGCTCCGACGGATCCTTGTGATCAACTCATCAATGGTTGAATCAGGGAGCCATCTCTCTATGAGGCAAGAGTGATCCAGAAGGTTTAGAAGTGAAGATAACCGTTCTTTCCAAAATCTTTGCTCTCTACAGCAAAAACTTTAAAAGCACGAGCTCGTCTTTGGAGCCTCCAAAGTCTCGGGGTCTTCACTTTATTTTAGTGGTCCAAGAGATTTATCTTTAATGTAATAAGTTTTTCTGTAAATATATCTTTCAATATTAATAGATTTTTTTTTTTTTGTACATTAGTTTCTTTTATGTGTTTATTAGATAAGATCGCGCAAAAATACAATACAATCTGCTTCAAATTAGAAGCGATAACTCGTCGAATTTGTACGATGACGCGTTGAATATCAAGTGATGATGCTTCAAATTAGAATTGAAGACACTTCCTATATTAGGCGATAACACTTGTAATTAGAGCTACCGCTTCAACCGAGACGCATTATTATTTCCGGAAGGCTAAAAGGCATTTTCATATTTTCTAAGAAAAAAGGCATTTTTTTGTGATACGAGCAATAATTAATATTAGATAAGATCGCATGAAAATACAACACATTCTGCTTCATATTTTGAAGCGATGATGCTTCGAATAAGAAGTGATGATGCGTTGAATTTACAATGATGACGCTTTGAACATAAGCGATTATGCTCCAAATTAGAAGTGAAAGAATATGGTCAAGAGATTAAACTAACGGAATGCTAAAATCATTTTCATATTTTATGATAAAAAGAACTTTTTATTGTGATACGAGCAATAATTAATATTAGATAAGATCGAGCGAAAATATAACACAATCCGCTATAATTTAAAAGTGATGTCGGTTCGACTCATGAGTGTAAACGCTTCAATTTAGAAGCGTTGACGCTTTCATAATCATCTTATTTGAGTGCTGATGCTTGTAACTTGAAGCGCAGTCACTCTTTGTGGCCATGTTAGCGCTTCATTATGAGTCAGTTTTTATTGAATAGCTGAGACGGAAGTCTAAACGGCGCTTTGTATTGGGATACAAAAACACAAGGAGATGATGTGTCGAAACGAAGTTCGCAGGAAAGATAACACACCCCTTGAAATTCGTAATGCCACTAACACACCGCTTAAAAGCGATGACACGCCACTTATAATACGAACAACTGTATGTAATAAATATGAAGTTACAGTGCACCACCACAGTCTATTTAATGAGGTTGCATAAAAAAATTGCTACTGAAAGGACCTTAAAGTATCCATTCTTTTTCTTCTTCTGTATATCCTTAGATTAGCATTTCATCTTCCTCAGCCCAAGGGAAAATGCGTCTTATCGGTTTGTGGAGGAGCCACTATCTTGCGTGCCGTCGTTGTATCAGTTTACGATTGTTCAATTCTCGACATCCCTGATGATAACGAGCTGGTTATCGTCCCCAACAATCCTCCACTTCTTCCTCTTCCACCACAGCCACAACCGCCACCACCATCTCTAACCCAATTTCCTCATCCACACTAGCAGCATAACAAACTCCCCACATCCTCCTACACCTCTACCTCATCCACTAGTGGGCCACCCCTGCCACCACCTCCAACATTTCCATAAAATGTAGCATCCAACCCCAACCAACCAACACCGCCCCCTCTATTCATTCTCTTTCCTTCTTACCCTTGCCCCTAACTTGCTTCTCCTCCCCATGCACCTCCTCCCTTCTTTCTCTTTCCTTTTAGACCAGTTGCTCCTTCCCTTCTTTATCTTTCTTGCTTACCCTTCCTCAATTCATTCACTTTGTCTTCTTCCGGCTCGGACTCCTCATATCCACTGTCTCGACGTATATTTTATGGTATTTGGTCGATAGTGTAATCCTTTCTATTACGGATCCTTATGATGACCTCATCAAGGGTTGAATCAAGGTCCGCTAGATCATCCACTGCATCACCTCCCTTCATTATCTTTCCTTCTAACCCTTGCTCCTCCCTGTCTCCGACGATGCTCCTCCTCTCTTCATTCCCTTTTTTATTTTTCCTGCTTCCTTAATTCTTTCACTTCTCCTTCTTTCCCTTCCTTAATTCTTTCACTTCTCTTTCTTACCCTTGCTCCTTCCTTTCTCCGACGATGCACCCTTCATTCCCTTCTTCATGCTCCCGTCATTCCCTTCTTCATGCCGCCTCTTTCACTTTTCCTTCTTTCCCTTCGTTCCAATTCTTTCAAATGTACATAGAAAAAGAAGGTAGATATACTAGTACTAAAGCCTATTTTCAAAAATTTCATAGGAAAAGTATTGAATCTTCGAGAAGACCTTGCTCACACGGATGCTTGCGGTGACCTCATCAAGGGCTGAATGAGGGTTCTCTAGATCGTCCAATGCATCAGAACCATCATGAATTTTATTAGACTCATTTACGATAAATAGAGACAATGTAATGAAAGATGTGTAAAGAAAGAAGATATAAAGAAGTAGTTTTGAGCTATGAATGAAACCTTCGAATGCAGGATTTGTAATTTTTTTTTATTTCATCTTATTTTATTCAGTGATGTCACAAGTAGTCCAATGGAAGCGTTAGCACTATTAATAAGAAACAACTGTGCCCTTAATATTAGGACTAGCGCTTCGACCTGCACCTTGATGCCCTTGAAAATTAGTTGTAGCTGAGGCAGAGATTTTATTAATATGAATAATAAAATCTATGCGATGTTCATATAAATTATTAGCGACATAATTATTAGGGCTACTAAGGATAGATTGTATTAATTTAAAGGACAAAAGCAGAGATTGTATTAATGTATTGGGGACGGAAGGCAAAATAAAGGATATGGCGAAAAGATTCAACTGACAGAGGGCTGGTAGCCCTAATAATCATGCCGCTAATAATAATATCACTAAGTCGAAGAGCTAGCCCAAATTAGTCCCCTAGGCCAAAAGATTCAACTAAGCATTTCTTGTATAGTTTGTTGTTCTATTTTTTAATATATGAATATATTAATACAATATTTGCTTTTGTATTACTAGCGCATTGCTGCTGTCTCTCCTTTCTCTTTTCAAAGTGTTGGTAGCTTTAATATATGAATACATTAATAATCATGTCACTAGTAATAATGCCACTAAGTCGAAGCGGTAGCCCTAAATAGAGGGGTCATCGCTTCTAAATGGAAGTGTCATCGCTTCTAATTAGAAGTGTCATCGCCTCCAATTGAAGCGTCGGCGCTTCGGTCGACCCTTCGGTTGATGGTGAGGTCTCTTCTTGATGTAAGCAGGGTTTCCTTTATTACTAATTCCTAGTATTATCTCTAATAAAAAAGTAGGCCTTAATATTCAGCTCGATTCATTTTGACGCGTTATCGCTTCTAATTCGAAGCATTACTGATTATAACTCGAGCATTATCGCATCGAAACGGAATATTAGTGGTAGCTAAGGCCGAGATTATATTGATATGAATGATAAAATCTGTGTGATATTCATATAAATTTCATAGAATTATCCTGAGAAGCTAGAATTATCCCTCTTCATGAAATTAAACAAAAGTGTTTGTAATTATATAAACTTAGACTAATTATAGAACTTCATTGTACAAGAAAGATAAGAAAATTCGATGACAAAGGGGTTTTGGAGACGGAAGACAACAAAAGAAAGGTTATGGAATATATTCTTTTATTAGAATACAACCGGCCGGCTATTGCTGCACTTATGATGTAAGCGTCGATGTTTCAGTTAATGAGCAATGACGCTTAGAATATGAAGCGATGACGCTTCTAACAAAAAATACTGAATATTAGGGATAGCTTAGGCGTTAACCTTTCCCATGATGTTTCGAGTTTTAAGCTATGACGCTTCGATATAGTCTAATCTCGTGGTGATGACGCTTCCTTTCTGAAGTGATGACCATTCTTTGTGAAGCGATGACGCTTTAAAGTGAAAGTGATAATGTTACAATAACGCCAAGATTATTTGATGTTATTCTTAATTTTACTTTGATGTGGAAGCGATGACACTTTGACGATTCGACTTAGGAGCATTAACGCTTCAATTTAGAAGCGTTGACGCTTTCATAACTTGAGCGCTAACGCTTGTAACTTGAAGAGCAATCGCTCTTTGTTGTCGCGTCAGTGCTTCGTTATGAGTCAATTTTTATTGGATAGCTAAGATAGAAGTCTAAATGGCGCTTTGTATTAGAATACAAATAATATAAGGAGTTGACGTATCAAATTATAGTATGGGGGAAAAGACAGCACACCCTCGAAAATCGTAACGCCACTGACAAGCCGCTTGGAATACGAACAACTGTATGTAATAGATATGAAGCGACAGTGCACCACAACAGTGTATTTAATAAGGTTGCATGAAAAAATTTCTATTGAAAAGACCTCAAAGCATCCACTCTTTTTCTTCTTTTGTATCTCCTTAGATTTGCATTCATCTTCCTCAGTTCAAGGGGAAATGTGTTTCACCGATTTGTGGAGGATCCACCGTCTTGCACACCGGCGTTGTATCAGTTCATGCGATTATTCGGTTCTCGACATCCCCGATGACAACTAGCTGGCTGTAGTCCCCAACGATCCTCCACTTCTTACTCTTCCACCACAACCACAACCTCCACTTGTAATGACCTCATCAAGGGTTGAATCAGGGTCCGCTAGATCGTCCAATGCATCACCTCCCTTCATTATCTTTCCTTCTTACCCTTGCTCCTCCCTTTTTTCGATGATGCTCCTCCTCCCTTCTTTCTCTTTTCTGCTTACCCTTGCACACCGATTGGTCCTTTGCTTCTTTATCTTTCCTGCTTACCCTTCCTTAATTCTATCACTTCTCCTTCTTCTGTCTTGGAGTATCATTTTTATTGTACTTGGTCAATAGTGTATCCTTGCTCCTACGGATCCTTGTGATGACCTCATCAAGGGCTGAATCAGGGTCTGCTAGATCTTCCAATGCATAATCTCCCTTCATTATCTTTCCTTCTTACCCTTGGTCCTCCCTTTCTCCGATGATGCTCCTCCTCCTTCATTCCCTTCTCCTTCATGCCGCCTCGGCCTCAGGTTCCTCGTGTTCCTTATCTCAGCTCACTTTGGATTTAGATGAGTCATGGTTTCCCTTTCAAATGCCTACATGGAATAAGAGGAAGGTAGATGCACTAGTACTAAATCCTACTTTCAAAATTTTTATAGGAAAAGTACTGAGTCTTCCGGAAGACCTTGCTCGTACGAATGCATGTGGTGACCTCATCAAGGGCCGAATCAAGGTCTGCTAGATCGTCTAATGCATCAGAATCATCATGAATTTCATCAGACCCATTTATGATAAATAGAGACAGTGTAAAAAAAGATGTGTAAAAAAAGGCAGTATAAAGATATAGTTTTGAGTTATGAATGAAACCTTCGAATGCATGATTTGTAATTTTTTTTTTTTTTCATCTTATTTTATTCAGTGGTGTCACAAGTAGTTCAATAGAAGCGCTAACGCTATTAATAAAAAGTGACTATGCACTAAATATTAGGGCTAGCACTTCGAACTATGCCTTGAGGACCTTGAATATTAGTAGTAGTTGAGGCAGAGATTGTATTTATATGAACGATAAAATCTGTGCGATGTTTATATAAATTATTAGCGACATGATTATTAGGGCTACTAAGGATAGATTATTTTAATTTAAAAGATAAAAGCAGAGCTTGTATTAATGTATTATAGATGGAAGGTAAAAAAAAGGTAGCCCTAATAATCATGCAGCTAACAATAATATTGCTAAGTCGAAGTGCTAGCCCAAATTAGTCCCTCAGGCCAAAATATTCAACTGAGCATTTCTTGTACTGTTTGTTGTTCTTTTTTTTGATATATGAATATATTAATATAATCTCTGCTTTTGTATTACTTGCGCTTTGCTGATGTCTCTCCTTCCTCTTTCCGAAGTGCTGGTCGCTTTATTATATGAATGCATTAATAATCATGCCTCTAATAATAATGCCGCTAAGTTGAAGCGTTAGCTCTAAATAGAAGGTCATCGCTTCTAAATGGAAGTGTTATCACTTCTAATTGGAAGTGTCATAGCCTCTAATTGTAGTGTCGGCGCTTCGATCAACGCTTCGCTTGATGGCGAGGTCTCTTCTTGACGTAAGCGGGGTTTCGCTTATTACTAATCCCGAGCATTATCTCTAATAAAAAAGCAGGCCTTAATATTCCGCCAGGATTATTTGATGTCATTCTTAATTTTGCTTCCTATTCAAAGTGAACCATAGCCTTTTTCTCTATAAGGTCCTACGTGTCGTATCACACAAAAAAGGTGCTATGTGTTAATACCCTAACGATGGTAATAAATGAAGTAAGGTCGGATGTCGCTTCACACAGAAAGGTGATGTGTCATATCGCACAAATTTAAAAAGCGATGATGCTTCAGATTAAAAGTGACGACGACCTAACTAATTTAAGCGATGACGCTTTAATAAAAAAGTGATAACATTACATGTTAGAAGCGATGACACTAAAATGTTAGAAGCAATGATGCTTCCAATTAGAAGAGATGGCGCATCATATTTGAAGCGAGGATGCCTCGAGTTAGATGCTTATTGAAGCGAGCGGAATATTAAGGTTAGCTGAGGCACTGCTGCTTCAAACAGTAAGAAGACATGAATATTAGGGATAACGCATCATTTCAACCAAGCGGCATGAATATTAGGGCTAGCTGAAGCGCAGCCGCTTCAAACATTAAGCGACATGCGACCCATAATAGAACGAGAAAAGCAGAGATTGAAATCATATAAAGAAGCAAGGAAAAAAAAAAGAAATTATATAAACAAGAAATGCTCGGGATGGCCTTATCCCTTTCATTTAAATGAAAAGCTGTGAGATTGAATTCATATAAACGAAAGATATTTTATTCTTATAAAGTACTACTTAAAAAAATACACAGTAAAAGAAAGAAGAAGAAAATCTAAGAAAAATCTAGAGAGACAGACAGACACCAACACAACTCAGCCACCTGAGACATCATGAGGGTGGAGAGGTAGACGACTCGATTCAATAGCTTTGGTTACGCCTTTGACTTTCCTAATCCTTCGGACTGCATCGTATTCACGCAGTCGCCTCTCCAAAATGGGAGAAATCATTTCAATTGTGGCCATCAAGGGTTCAATCACATCCATCAAACTTTGAAACCTCCTTTTCTTCTGGGCGAGAAGTTTCTCAATATCCTCGATAGTCGAACTTAGAAAGGTTCGATCAAGAAGATGAAACACTTCTGTAATCTCAGATGAATAGTCGAGTTGCTCCGCCATGGTGAAGGGGGTTTGGTTTAAGGACGGAGGCTAAAGAAAGGATATGGAGTGAAGATGAAAGTGACGGAAGGCTAAAAGGCATTTTTTTTGGGATATGAAGAGTCGGAGTAATAAATAATATTGGAAAATACTACTCGAAAAGACAACACACTCCACGACTTGAAATCCTCAAAAATCGAAACAAATAAAATGTCAATTACCGTCAAGAAGTGTCATCATAGGTAATTAAAGCGCTGACGCTTCTATTTAGAAGCAACGACAATTTTATTTAAAAGCGATGACACTTCTTATTAGAAGCGATGATGCATTGATTTATTGGCGATGTCGCTTCTAACGATAAGCACCATTGGTAATATAAAAAAGTGGCGCACTTCTTATCATATTTTGAGAGAAGTTCATGGAATACGCACGACTGATGCAATAAATAAGAAGCACGAAGATTTATGAAATTTCTGTATCTTCTTAGATTATCATTTCATCTTTCTCTGCCCAGACCGAAATGCATCATAACATTTTGAGGAGGATCCACCGTATCACACGTCATCATTTTATCAGTTCCTATGATGGTTGGGTTATCTACATCCCCGATGACAATTAACTGGTTGTCATCCCCGACAACGAGCATGTGGTCCCCCCCCGCCCCCTTCAAGAAGTTATCATTTTGGATGATGACGACCTTTAAGTTATGCTGCCGGTGGTGGGAGACCTCGAGCCCCTTCTTCTCCAGGCTCCGGAGCCGGTGCTTCTTCTCCCGGCTCTGCAGCGGGTTCTTCTTCTTCCACCTCCACTTCTCCCTCTTCCACCCCAGCCACAACAACTGCCACTATCTCCAACTAAACTTCCTCATCCACCACCACCAGTATAATAAACTCCCCACACCCGCTTACACCTCTACCTCTATTTTTACCATAATTTACACCTCTACCTCCACCTCTAACTCCTCCACTTTCACCTCCTCCATCACTGTGTGCGCTACCGTCTTGTCGACCAGTGGCCCATCCCAACCGTCACCTCCAACATTTCCATAAGATGTGGCATCCTACCCCAACTAACCACCGCAATCAGAACCTTGTTCAATTTTATCAGACCCATTTACGATAAAGTAAGACAGTGTATAAGAAGATGGTGTATATGAAGACAGTGTATAGAAAGTATTTTGACATAAAAAAATAATTTTAATTTATGAATGAAATCTTTTAGCATAAGTAGTAAATTAATTTTTTCTTGATTCTAATTACAGTTCTAGTAAGATAAGCATATCGAAAATAAAGCACTAACGTGGAAAATACAATGTGACGCGCCAACGCTTCTTGAACGATGTTACCACGCTTCGATTGAAGGTGACTGCGCTTCTTACTACTCAAAGTGTTTGCGCTTTTCATAATATTGATTCACTATGAATCAATGATAATGCACTTTCCATCCTGCCTTATTCTTTTTTGCTCTGTTCAGCGTTAGCAAGCATCAGACCCATGTTCAATTTCATCAGACCGATTTATGATAAAGGAAGACGATATAAATGAGAAGCAACACCACAGAACTAAGAAGCGCCTTCACATCAACTAAGAAGCGATGGTGCTTCAACTAAGATGCGATGGCACATCGATAACAAGACCCATTTACGATAAAGAAAGACAGTGTAAAGAAAGACGATGTAAAAAAATATATTTGATTTAAGAATGAAAACTTCTTCATAAATAACTCTGAGTAGTAAAATGATGCTCCATGAGTAAAGGAAAATATCAATCCATAGGAAATTATTCACGAAAAGTTAATATTGTCAATGGTTCCAGGTTGAGTCGCAGGTGCTTTGCTTGCCTGGGATCCAATAGGCGCACGAGATTAAAAAGTAGTGCCAGCGCAGACGCTTCAATGATGAAGCTCCCACGCTTCAAAAACTTAGAATCGTCACTTCCTTCACGTGCATCGTCACTTCTCATATGTGTCATCATTGTCTTTGACTGATGGGCACAAAACGTGGAAATCAATCCTTAAATCACTGAGAATGAACGCATAAAAAGAAAAAAAATTCAACATATGAACATATTACCATAGGCTAGCCACATGAAAACAAATACAAGGATAGCCACATGACAACAAATACAGCCCTGGTCAGATAGGCGCAGATGCAATGTATCGAAGTGTCATCACATCGAAAAAGATGCGCCAACTAATCTAAGAGATGCGCCCACGCTTCATATACGAAGTGATGACACTTCGAATGGAAGCGTCTGCGCTTCCTAAGCCAAGCGATTGAGATTTTTAAGAAATTGAATTAGTGTGACTCAGTGGGACCGCATGTTCCCTCATGTTCTATTTTGTTTGGCTCTGTCTAGCACTATCAGCCATCATCCTGACCTTCAGAAGCGCGCAAGTTGTGATTTTATGTCCCAACTGACCACAACCGTTACAATGGTGTCTCTTCTTTTGTGATTGTTCAAAACCAACCTCGATTCTAGATTTTATTTTGTCATTGTTGCTTGGCCTACCTTTGGTGGCACATCGTATTGGATCTCACACTGTAATGTTGGCATGTTCTTATAATGAAATTCCTTCTCTAGTCTGAGAGGAGGCGCCCGGACAGGACATGATGCTAGTCACTCTTTCATTATCCTCTTCCATTCTAATGGCCTCTATACCTTCTAATAGTTTCATCATCCCTTCCAACGTGTAATCCACCAAGTGATTTAATTCTATCCCCAACTGAAATAACTTTAGTCCAGCTTCTCTCACCTTCCATATTTTCATCCTAGAGACAGAATTGGAATCCTCTTTGTCACTCACCCCCAAACATATAGTATTGTATCAAGCATCTTTCGTCCATCGACGTAAAATATACTTAGAAGGAATTTGGTCTACCTCTTTCTTGAAGTAAACTTTGAAGATGTGAGAACACAATAAACCCTCTGTCTCGAAGTGCTTGCAATCACAAGTGTCCGTGGCAACTCCACATTTGAAACAAACTTTGAATGTTCGACTGCTATCCTCCCTGATATCCCCACCACTTTTACCACTTTCACAAACCTGGAATATAATTACTGCCCCGACTTCCTCTTCGAGCACCTTTTGGGCCTTAAAAGAGGCAAACTTTTGAAACTCAGAGTAGAATCTATCGAACATGGTTCTCATATACACAGTAGTGGCATGCTTCTCGATTGAATTTTCAAACAAGAGTGCCGGTGTCATAGACATTAAGACGAGATCCTCCTTATTTTCTTTATCGTGATGAGATTGGACGGCAAGATCGTATTTCTTGATAAATTCAGTCAAACTCCTCTGGGCATTGACATAGGTATCGAAGAAAGAATTTATATTTTCTCCGTATTGTGTAGTGATCATGCCGGCCCAAAAGGTATCGCTCAAGTATCATAGAATCCATTTCCTTCTAAGAGCGTACATTTATTTCAACCACTCGTTGTCTTGCAATTGAAACTCCCCAACTAGTTCTGCCCATCTCCTTTCAAAATCATCAATCGTTTGACTGAACTTAGACTGATTGTACTTTCACCCAAAATTCTCAAACTTTACCTTCAACTGAGAGAGATGGTTCATATCATTCCTCTCTATGTGCCATAAGCAGAGGTGATGCGTGGTCTCCGGAAGAACTTCGAAGATGGCCTTGCTCATCTCGTTGCATTGATCAGTGATGATTGCATTAGGTTTCTTATGACCCATGGACTTTAGCCGCGAGTTAAATAACCAAACGAAAGTCTCCTCCATCTCATCTACAATCAATGCAATCTAAAAAGCGCCATCTGCCAATGATGGTTGACTACTGTGAATGGGGCAAACAGTAGCAACAATTTTTTTATTTTGTAAGTGGTGTCAAATACCACCACATCATCGAACTATTGATACGCCATTCATGACCTGTGATATGCCCAAAATACACTACACATACGACATTCTTCGTCTAGGTCAGCTTCAAAGAAGAAACCATCTCCTTTATTCTGCCTATCAATGAAGGTTTTGATCATGATCGTATACATCAGATCGATGTTACTCTCCTTTCTTATTTTATTTAGGTAATCCTGAGTTTGTTGAGGGTTTACCATCATGCCAGTCTCTCCATCCAAACTCGACAAAATAGTAGAAATCTTCAAAGGAGGAATTATGCCATCAAATGCTCCTATCAACGATTTACTTACCCCATTCAACTGATTATGTGATCGTAGTTCCTTCACCTTCGTAGGTGAACACACTTGATGATTATGAGGCTCTCTAAATTCTATAACCTCCCACAAGTTTCACTCGTCGATCCTAATCTTCAACCTTGCCTCACATCCGCATCGGTTATCTCTTGAGCATTTTATATTGGCATGTAATTTGTGCTTGTCAGGCTGCTTGAACCCTTCGAACGAACATACATATTTTCTCTTTATAATCTCCCACTTTGCGAATTTGTCGGTGTTACATTTCCTAACGCTTAAACCAACTTTCTTCGTATATAAATTATAGAAGTCATATGCTTCGTCTTCAGATTAGAATTTCAAGTCCATATGTGGCTTCCATTCCTCGCTCGTATTCTCTGCACCTTCACAAGAATCCAACATTTTGATATCCCTATCACCACCAAGTGGAACTCCTACAAAAGAAATCGTCTCAGGGGGGAGATTTAAATTAACACCACCTACATTGAATCGTCCAATCGAGTCCATTACAAGCCCTGCATTAGACAAATAATGGGCTAATAAGGAAATTGATTCACAAGGAAGCGATGGCGCTGTCATACCAAGCACAAGCGCTTCAATATGGAAGTGATGACGCTTCTCAATCTTTGCGCCATTGCTTCTTATCTCTTCAAATAAAAAGTGTGTGCTTATAATTTAAATATTTTTGAATGCTTATAATTTTTTTTATCTCCACCTTATAAATAAGTGAAGAGATCCATCAACTATGAGTAGATGAGGAAACTGATCCACAAGGAAGCGATGATGCGGCCGTACAAAGCGTCGGCGCTTCAATATGGAAGCGATGGCGCTTCAAAATCGTTGCCCCATCGTTTATAACTTGTAACGCCATCGCTTCTCAATCTTTGCGTTGTCGCATCCTATTACTTCAAATAAGAAGCATGTGCTTATAATTTTTATATTTTCGAATGCTTCTCAATCGTTGTACCGTCACTTCTAACATGTAGCGCCATTGCTTCTAACTCATAGCGCTGTCGCTTCTCAATTGTTGCACCGTCGCTTCCTATCACTTCAAATAAGAAGCGATATCTCCACCTTGTAAAGAAGTGAAGAGATCCATCAACTACGAGCATATGAGGAAACTGATTCACATACGAAGCATCATTGTGTGGGTGTAGAAGCAACAACGCATCTAATGCCATATATATTTGAATGTTCTGCAAGGTGAAAATAATACACATGAAAAATAATTAATACTTAGCTCAAATGTCAATCTTCCAGTCTTCTATCTAGTACGTGCTCCAGAAAAAAGAGCAAGTTGTCACTCCTGCGCTTCTATCCAGTACGTGCTCCAGTGAAATAGAGAAAGCGCTCTCTTCTGCACTGCGAATTATCTCTTCTGCGCTTCTATCTAGTACGAGTTTCAGAAAAATAGAGACATATCTCTTCTGCGCTTCTACCTAGTGCGAGCTCTAGATTCTTGTGAAAGTTACCTCTTCTGCGCTTTTAATCAGTACGTCCCTCTACGAAAAAGGTGTAAGTTGTCTCTTTGTGCTTCTATCCAATTAGAGCTCCATGAAAAATGAGAAAGTTGCAAGCCAAAGAGAGGAAATAAAATAATAGAGAGAATGAACCTGAATAAGGAGGGAAAAAGAAGGAGCCTATACCAATTTTATTTTACCGCCATTTCATTCGACAAGACCTTCCCCTTGGGAATAGCGTCCGACCTTCCTCCCTCCATCAGGTATAGCTTTTCCTAATTCTCCACTGCCTATTTTACCTACCACTGACACTAGGAAACCCCTGCTGTGGTTAACCATAATTTGTGTAAAAGCCCTTTCCACGTGTCAGCTCCCCATTGGGGGAGCGGAGAAAAATCTCTACCCCCAAGCGCATTTTCCCTTTTCCCACATATATATATATATATATATATATATATATATATATATATATATATATATATATATATATATATATATATGGCAAAGGGGAAAATGCGCTCGAGCGTAGAGATATCTCTACGCCAATTGATATGGGTGCGACACGTAGTGCGCTTTTTGTGAAGTGATGTGTGGCATGGGGCCCACTTTACTAGCTAGAGTTAAACTTTTAAAATATTTTAAAAGTTATATTCCTTTTCAGCTGTCATTCTTGACTTTTTTATAAGTCTTTTTAAAGTCTCTTTCTTTTCTTTCTTTTTCCAAGAAAGGGTCAGATTTACGTTCTTAGGTATATTTTACTCAAAAAATATGAGCGCCCGAGAGTGAAGCGCTAGCACCTCTACAGAGAAGTGTCGGCGCCTTGTTTTAGTGGCACCAACCTTTGTTTAGGGTCGTCAATGCTTCGATTAAAAAAAAAACAAATTTTATGGAAGTGTTAGCGCCCTGATCGTGCTTATTATGCATATTAAAACTATGTTAAATTCAAGTCTTAACCTATTACAAGCGAACAATGGAAATTATAGTATTAGAATAGGATCGTTCTCACGAGGAAGTTTATTTATCTAATTACTTCTTATTTATATCTCCTGCTTAAATCCTTATCTTAAAAACTTCTATTTATCTTTAAGATCTAATCTACTGGAGAAATATGAATAAAAGAATTTATTTTCATCTAAAATGCATAAAATAAAACTAAATCCTCCTTCTTTTAATTGAGGTCGCCAATCCCAATCTTCAGCTATTGAATATTTATGAATTTAAACAGTACCGTTATACTATATCTCTAGTTTCTTAGCATTGGTTGTCAATCAAGTCTAAGATCCTATCAATATAGATTTAATCTAATCAACAACTTTCTAAAATCTGGGCGTCAATCAAACCTTAGAAAACTGAAGATGAAAAAGTAAAAACTATTACACTATTCTACAAATTCTAACCTGAGTCATCAATTCAAATTAAAACTTGGAGATCTTTACAAAACTGTAAATTTAAACTAAAAGGCAAAGTAAAATATATCCTTCATCCCTCAACCGCAGTCGTCAATTGCTCTTGAGAAACTACAGATAGCTACTCTAATCTTCAGCACTCAATTGAAGTCGTCAATTGCTCTTGAGAAACCTCTGATATCTATTCTATTCTAACTATTTTACACTACTTTGATCAGGAGAAAATCTAACCTCAAGCATCAATTGATGCTAAATTTCTTTGATGATTATTCCTACACCAAGCTCTATTTTTTATAGATCATAAGGAGTCGGTTTACAAAGACTTCTAATTCTAATAAAAGAAACTACTAAAAATAAAAGATTCCTAATATAACTCTAATTCCTAATTTTATCTTTCCTTGCTTCAGACGGTAGATATGCTTTTGGATTGTTCTCTTTTATCTTAGCAATCGAGATTTTCTAAGAGCTTATCTTCATCAATCTTCTCAGATCCGTGATTCACCAAACTTCTAATTTCATATATCTTCTAATTCTGTTCATGGCGGTGATAATCTTCACTCACGTGATCAACAACAGCAACAATAGTAGGAAAGTTTCTTTTATGGATAATCGCAATTCATGATTTTCTATCTTTCATAGCTTCCTATTTAGACGATTCTCTAGATTATGATTTTTTGCTTTTCTCCTTTTGTTTCTTTTACAGATTCATAAATTACGATTTTCTGGCTTTTAGTAGGCAAAAAATGACTTTTTCACTCATTCGTCTTTCTTATTACTTTTTGAGTTCATTTTTATGAATATTAATACTTAGGCTCTCTTTTACTGTTTATTTCTAATATCTGCATATCAGTAAGTTATTAGTAGCAAACTAAAGCCTAGCATCACTAAGGGTGATAAAATGGTAAATTATGTGACTGATCATACCCCCAAACTTAAGTTTTGCTAGTCCCTAGCAAACAAGAAAATAATAAGCTTATCCTAAAACTAAAAATTTAAATGCCACTTTCGTAGGGAGCATGATTGCATTTAGCAGATGCAACAAGCCTTTAAACCCCTAGGTGATCCCTAGTGAAAGAGTTGTAGTCTTCTGAAGGCTTTCAGTGAAGTTACCTACAAACTTCCAATATTTTTGGATTTTCAAAACTAAAAATTTAAAATATAGATTTTTATATATTAATTACTCAGTCAATCAATAGATGTTCATTATTTTTTAAAAATTTTCAAATATTTTATCCTTAGCTTTCCATCATCGTAATTATCCTCTATCAGAACTAAATAGTTTTAATTCAGTATAGCCTAGAGTGTGTGCATATCAGTGAAAAGTTTATTCATCATAAATTTTTCTAAAATGTAGTTTTTAGATATTATTTTCATCCAAACTCTCACTTATTGGCATACTCTAAAAAATAATCAAATTTTTGGGTACTCACAATATTATAGATATATATGAAAATTTCATAAGACAATTAGCTAAGAAGATAAATCTCATGGAAAGGATAATCAGTTCTGTTCATATAACTTCTCTATTTATTCATAGTGTTTATTTTATATATCTCTACTAGACTCATATTCTTGCAAATCATAAATCACAAAGGTCTTTCATTCGGCTTGTAATGGGGCTTTGGGTTTTCAGAAGGTTTCAAAGAAAAAGGTTAAGATGATTGTTATTCACTAAAAAGTACCACTTTTTACCTCTTAACCTAGCCTTTGCTGGGCCTTGAAGCTCACTAATAATCCTGTGTTAAGTGTGTTTTGTAGTTAGCAATAATCTGTGTAGCTCAATACAAAATCCCTGCTTTTTAGTCCAAAGAAGAGAGAGAATACATGTAAAGATGATAGCTGACCCAAAGCCTAATGGAACACCTTAGTAGTGCTCACCATGGTGACTCACTTGCTAGTCATCATTGACCAAAGTCTAGCAGATGGATGAAGTTAATTGAGAATGGAGGAAACATCAATAGCAGCAAGTGCAATGCATCAGAGTATCAAAAGACAGATCTCACAGAGTTGAGGAGCTTCCTCACGAAGCTAAGGATGCAGTGGAAGATGCCCTCGCGCAGATGGCGTGCACAGTCAAGAGGAGAGATTTAAAGACATCGCAAAGATCTCGCAATTTAAAATCCTCAGAATTTGTGATCGTGAAGTTCTCGTGGAGATCAAGCTTTAAAGCAGCTGTACGCAGAACATAGTGAGTCGATATATATACTGAACAAAATGTTACCTCGCAGAGTTCTTGTGTAGCCCTGGAAGAGAGAGACGCCCAAAATTCTCTTCACGCAGATCTTGCGCACTCTGAAGCCTTACTAGTTACTATGTGAGCGTAAAAGCATACCTGCATGAGTAATCAGCGAGAGAGAGCTTTTGAAACTCTACAGCACAAGAAATCCAGGTGCTCCAGATCATCTCCATGACAGCATTGCAGCACAAAGGAACTGCACGATTAATTGAAAATTTACTGCACGAGTGAGGACTTCCCACCAGCCAAAGGCTACTCCGCGAAGGCTCTGCAACTATGTGAATAAATTAATGCATATCCCAGCCCTGCGAAGCACGAACTCCCCACTTCTCAGTTGTAACACAAGGACCTTTTGAGAATTTTTTAAGACTAGGGCACACTTCCCGAGGCATGGATCTTTAGGTGAACATCTCAAGGCATTCAAGGGTTGTAACAGTGCCATGTCTACTGGAAAAATTAGGGTTAATCTCTTCAGAGCCAAGGCCATTTGGATAGAGTATAAAAGCTATACTTAGAGTGTAGTTTTAATCATCAATCCTTCCTTCATCCTCTATTGGCTTAGAGCTCCAGCAGGCTAGGGCTAGGGTTAGGGTTTGATTATCTCTTTTTCTCATTTTTCTTCTCTCTTAGCCCAACATTTACTGGCTAATCCTCTTGTAAGTAGCTAGGTTTAATTTTATTTTAGTTTTGTAATAGGTTTTGTATACATTAGGATTTTTGATGAGTAGTTGTCTACAGGCTGCAGCTTGGAGGCAGTTCATTGTAAGTTTTGCTTTCATTAATGGATTGTTGTTTTAATGACTAATTGAATCTAAAGATCTTATGGTTTCTTTAAATGCCTATAGGATCCATGTATTTGGGATGAGCCTGTTCAGTTTCTAGTAGATCTATTATTTACCATCTGATTTTCTTTGGTTTGATAGCTCCATAGAAAGTAATGTTAGATCTGTAGTGAGATCTGGGGAGCTCGGACGCCTGTAGACCATGGTGGTTGCAGCAGTTTACATGTTCTTTCTCAGATCTTTGTGGTATGGATAGACTAATGGGATACCCTGTGACCATTTGAGTGGACAGAGTATAGCCCTAAGATGGTGTCCAGTCACATGTTTGAGAAGGATCCTTCTCTCCTGCACATGAGCTTCTAGAGCCTTGTAAGGAGGTTTGTACAGGAACTGGCTCCCCTCTGTTTTACCTAATCAATATCAGATGTTAGATCTGATTTCTCTGTAGTAATTACAACTTGAGGCTGAGTCATTACATGCCTTTTATAGCAATGACCAGTTGAATCTAGAGCCTTATCCAACCTGTTACATGATCCTTTTTATAGGCACAGTGAGTCGTTGGTCTTGGTAAAGCACTTAGGATTTTATGGGTTGGAATACCTATGGATGTCAGCCAAATATGTGTGTAGAACTGGGGAGCTTGTAACATTGGCATTACATAGTGTTGTAATAGTGTTTATGGCCTAATCTGGTCCAGTGGTTGAGAAAATGATCAGCCCACTCCTTTGGATTAGATTAGCAAATTTTGGCTTGATTAATGGGATTTAGCAGACTCTATAGGATGGGCTGTGGCCATTCGAGTGGACAACATGTAGCCTTAAGAGCACTCCAAATGGTATGGGTTAAGTTGGATACTTCTACCTTGTTGAGGCTTTTGATAGCGTCTCAGCAAGGAACACTGTAGAGACAGACTAAATCTGAGTTACATTACTGCTTTAATTCTAAACTTAACCTGCTTACTTCTCACCATTTTTATATTTTATTTTGGCACACACCATAACCATCTTCACTTTAACCCTTTCTTTAGGATAAAACTATATTTTATTTCTCTTTTGTTAGGATTAATTTAGTGTAGTCGTGACACCCAACTCCCTTTCTTTAGGATTGTCAGAACTGTAGCCAGATCTGGAGTCCTACTATTATAGCCCATTTTGGGTTCTAGATCAATTTCTCTGTGGGATAAACTCTTACTCATCAAAACTTGCTATAACAGGCCTGGTATCTTACAGGTCTAGGATTGTTTTAGTTGTGTTGAATCTATTCTTTTATTTTACTTTGATTTTAATTTGTTTTCACCACACAATAATTAACACACTAGAGGAATCGCATAACAAGTTTTTGGCACTACTGCCAGGGATATTGATCTTTTTAGTAGACTGGAGTTGTACTATAATTTAGACTTCCAAATTCTTTGTAGTTGTGCCTAAACTAAAATAAAAGTACTACTGATTTTTTGTAAAATTTTGCAAAAATGGACAGTAGAAGAAGAGAAATGCTAGAGTTGCAATTGGAGTGAAGCTAGCTCTATTTGCACTTCCTTTCCCCTAAATCTCTGTCCATTTATGTTTAATTCCCTGTTATTTGTTTAGTGTAAATCTATGTAGTTGTTAATTTTTGTGTAAAATATTTTTTTGTGTGTGCTTGTGAGCATTCTCTATACTTACTGTGGGTGTGAGTATATGCATGGTCGAAGGTCCTTAAACTCTGAGTTAGAACCTCAAATTTTAGAACCTCAAATTTTAGAGGTTAAAAGGATCCTTAGACCCAGACACACCACACATGTCCTTGCTGTTGAGACTAAGCCAGCTATCATGGCTAAGAGGCCGAGAACATTAAAGGAGTACAATACACCTGGGGAGTACACCTCTCCCTTTTGCATTCAATTCCCCTCTGTTGAGGGGAATTATGAAATTAAATCCTCCACCATCAATATGTTGCCTTCGTTTCGTGGGCTTAGTAAAGAAGATCCCTACAAGCATATAGACCAATTTTTAGCACTTTACACTACCTTCAATATTGCTGGCTTGGGACCTTAGGCCACTAAACTAAGGCTTTTTCCTTTTTCACTAAAGGACAAAGGCAGTACATAGCTATCAAAGCTCCCAGCCACTAACATACAGTCATGGAGTAACCTTCAAACTAAATTCTTGGCCAAATTCTTTTCCATGAACAAAACTAGCCAGATGAGGACATATATTTTGTCATTCACTCAGTCCTCAACTGAGGATTTTTATGAAGCTCGGAAAAGATTCCAGGAGATGTTAAAACAATGCCCCCACCACCAAATCTCAATGTGGCAACTAATGCAAGTATTCTACCAAGGAATTAATTCCAAAAGTAGGGATATGGTGGATGTTTCCTGTGGTGGTAGCTACCTCCACAAGACAGCTGAGAAAGTTTGAAAGCTGTTTGACATAATAGGGGAAAATTCTATATAGCAGGAGTCTCTGTCATGCAATGACAGCCAGACCCCAGCTAAAATGGTGAAGGTGCAAGATAATCTGGAGAGGAACGTGGACAACCTGAGCTTGAAATTTGATAAATTGATGAATGTGATGCAGCCCCGGATGGTTGCACAGGTGGAGGAGGCATGTCTGATATGCCAATCTCCCACACAATCTATTAATAATTGTCCATCTATCAATCAGTTTTTGGATTTTGTTATGGAGCATGCCAATACTTCTTAAACTTTTGGGCAGCAGCCTGTTGGGTATTCTTGGAGGAACCACCCAAATCTGAGGTGGAGACATGATTCATATCCTCAACCCCAGCAGCAGTAAATGGTAGCTCCTTACAGACCCCAGTACCAGTTTAATCAAGGTTACCCACCAAGGCAAAATTGTGTGTTACCTGCCCCACAATCTAACCAGTTAGCCCTACCCCCACAACAGCCCAGATCCTCTTCATTTGAAGAGCAGATGCTGGCTTTAATATAAAATTTGGGGAGCCTAGTTCAGACTATTAATTCTCATGGGCAAAGCATTGAGAAAATTGAGGATCAGCTTAGTCAAATCTATAATACTTTGAACAAAAGAGAGAAGGGTAAATTGCTTAGTTAGCCCTGGACCAACCCCAAAGGACAGTATATGATTGAAGAAGCACCCTCTACCAATAAGAATACCAATGCTATCACTACCCTTAGAAGTGGGAGAGTGGCTGATAATCTTGTAGGTAAGATAATTGAGGAGGTCACAGAAAATGAAGAAGAAAATGAAAGGATTGTTAGTGTTGAAGAGCCAAGGATTGTACCACCTGCTGTGGATAAGCTAGGGCAAAATAATAGGACTGATGTTGAGCCTCAACATAAAGAAATACATGAAGATAAAAGAAAAAGACAAAAATATGACCATGTTGTTAATAGGCATGCAGTAGTGGCACCAGCAGTGCCACAACTGTCATTTCCTAAAGCTCTAGCTGGCCCATCCCCTCTTGATAAAGGGAATGCTCAGATGGAGGAAATGTTGGAGACTTTTAAGCAGGTTAGGATCAATTTGCCTTTACTTGATGCCATAAAACAAGTCCCTGCCTATGCTAAGTTTTTAAAGGACCTCTGCACACAAAATAGGAAAGCAAGGGTGCAGTTGTCTAAAAGAATTTTTGCTATTGAGCAGGTTGAGTCAATCCTGTCCATTGCCACACCAGAAAAGTTACAAGACTCAGGGGTACCTACAATCCTCTGCATAGTCGGAAACCACACCATTGGAAAAGCTCTCTTAGACTTAGTGGCCAATATAAACTTACTCCCTTATTCAGTGTATGAGGAGCTAGGTTTGGGGAGCTTAAACCTACATCAATTGTGCTCCAACTAGCTGATAGGTCTAAGAGGAGGCCTGTGGGTGTGGTAGAGGATGTCTTGGTAGGGGTGGACAAATTCTATTATCCTGCTGATTTTCTTGTTTCAGACATGGACCCTTGCAAAAGCAAAATCCCAATTCCTATTATCCTTGGCAGGCCATTCCTGGCTACTGCAAATGCTTGCATACAATGCAAGTCAGGGGAAATGGAGGTTACCTTTGGGAACATGAAGGCCCATTTAAATGTGTACCATGTTGCTATAGTGCCTCAGATTGACATTGAGGATTGTTGTACAGTAGATGTATTAGATGGCCCAGTAGAAGGAGAATTATCCAATCTGCTGGATTGGGATAATCTGACTGAAAGCCTGAAAAGTGTTTGGAGTCTGGTTGAGAAGGAGGCCCAAATTCCCATGACAGAGGACAACACAAACACTGAGTCTTCTATGGGCCTAGTGTAACATTTCAATTGGAAACACACATTGTTGTCCCTTCCTCAAACCACTAAGGCACCTTTGTTGCCTTCAATTGAAAGTCCCCCTGAGCTAGAGCTGAAATAGCTCCCAGCCACATTAAAATATGCCTTCTTGGGACAGGACAACAAGCTTCCCGTGATTATCTCATCCTCTCTCACTAGTGAGCAGGAGAAGGAATTACTGAATGTTCTTAAGAAGCACAAGAAAATAATTGGGTGGACAATAGCTAACCTTGGAGGCATTGGTGCCTCAGTTTGCATGCACATGATTCACCTTGATGAGGGTACAAAACCCTCAAGGGAGATGCAGAGGAAATTAAATCCTCACATGCAGGAGGTGGTCCTCAAGGAAATAGTAAAACTATTGGATGTAGGGGTGATCTACCCCATTTCAGATTTCGAATGGGTGTCACCTATCCAGGTGGTACCTAAAAAGTCAGGCATCACAATTATTACTTCTGATTCTAGGGAGTTAATGCCAGCCAGAGAGACCACTGGCTGGAGAGTGTGCATTGATTATAGGTAGCTCAACTCTAAAATAAAAAAGGACCACTTCCCTCTTCCTTTTATTAACCAAATTCTAGAGGTTACTCAGGGTAAGACATACTACTATTTTTTTGATGGATACTCAGGGTATAACCAAATGCTTGTGGATCCTTAAGATCAGGAGAAAACTACTTTCACATGTCCCTTTGGCACTTTTGCTTACAGAAGGATGTCTTTTGGACTGTGCAATGCCTCAGCCACTTTTCAGAGGTGCATGTATGTAATTTTTTCTGATATGATTGACAAATTCCTGGAAATCTTCATGGATGATTTCTCAGTATATGAAGACAGCTTTAGTCAATGTCTGAGTCACCTTGAAAAAGTTTTACAAAGATGTGAGGAGACCAACTTGGTCCTAAGCTGAGAAAAGAGTCACTTTATGGTGACACAAGGTATTATACTAGGCCATGTAGTCTCTCATAAAGGAATTGAGGTTGATAAGGCTAAAGTTGACGTGATCTTACATCTGCCCCCACCCAAGACTGTCAAGCAGATCAGATTATTTTTAGGACATGCTGGATTTTACAGGAGGTTCATCAAGGACTTCAGCAAGATTGCCAAACCATTGTGCCACTTGCTTTGCCAGGATGTGCCATTTATATTTTTTGTTGAATGCCTTGAGGCCTTTGAGGCTTTGAAAAAGTGCCTTACAACTGCCCCTATAATCCAGGCCCCAGATTACTCACTCCCCTTCGAGCTGATGTGTGATGCATCAGACTTGGCCATAGGTGCTGTCTTAGGACAGAGAAAAGATAAGTTGCCTGCAGTGATCTATTATGCCAACAGAAGACTAGCTGAAGCTCAGCTGAACTATACCACAACTAAGAAGGAGCTACTTACAGTAGTGTTTGCTATGGAAAAGTTTAGGCCCTACTTGTTGGGGTCTAAGATTATAGTTTTTATAGATCACTCAGCCCTAAAATACCTATTGGCTAAGAAGGATCCAAAGCCTAGGTTGATCAGATGGATCCTCCTCTTGCAGGAGTTTGATCTTGAGATTAAAGACAAGAAGGGAGTTGAGAATGTGGTGGCTGACCACCTATCTAGGATTATTTTGGATGAATGTGCAGTAACACCTGTTAATGAGTTATTCCCTGATGAGCAACTTTTTACTTTGCAGTTTAGTGTACCCTGGTTTGCACACATTGTCAATTTTCTTACTACTGATAGGATCCCTCTACACTGGTCTAAGATGGATAAAGACCTGTTCTTCTCTCAAGGTAGACATTTTTTATGGGAGGATCCATACCTTTACAAGCATTGTCCAGACCAGGTCATTAGGAGATATGTGCCTGAAAGTGACTTCCACAACATTCTTTCAATGTGCCATGAGCAAGCCTGTGGAGGTTACTTCAGTGGCAGAAAGACTACAACAAAAGTTCTTCAATGTGGTTTGTATTGGCCTTCTTTGTTCACAGATGAATACTTACATTGCAAGGCCTGTGAGAGATGTCAAAGGATGAGAGGCATTTCCAAGAGAGACTCAATGCCATTGCAACCCATCCTAGTTGTAGAACTTTTTGACATCTGGGGCATTGATTTTATGGGCCCCTTTCCTTCATCTCTGGGATTTAACTTCATACTTGTGGCAGTGGACGATGTGTCCAAATGGGTGGAAGCCATTGCCACAAGGACCAATGACCACACAGTTGTCATTAAATTCTTAAAGGACAATATCTTTTCACGATTTGGCATCCCCAGAGCTATCATCAGTGATGGGTGGAGCCACTTCTGTAACAGACCTTTTGAGAACCTGCTCAAAAAGTATTCTGTTACACACAGAATTGCAATACCCTATCACCCACAGACAAGTGGGCAAGGTGAAATTTCTAATGGGGAGATTAAGCATATTCTGGAGAAGACTGTGAGGACTGATAGAAAGGATTGGGCATAAAAGCTGAATGATGCTTTGTGGGCTTATAGGACTGCCTATAAGACCCCTATTGACATGTCCCCATTTAGCCTGGTGTATGGCAAGACCCGCCACCTACCAGTGGAGTTAGAGCATAGTGCCTATTGGGCTATCAAAGCAATGAAGGTAGATCAAAAGCATAAGGAGAGATCAAAAGCATTCTTTGACAAGAAGCTATTAAGGAAGGACTTCAATGCTAGCACTATGGTTTGGCTTTTCAACTCCAGACTTAAATTTTTTCCAGGGAAGTTGAAATCCAGATGGGATTGACCTTACACTGTCAATAAAGCCTCCCCATCTGGTACTGTGGAAATCCTGGATCCAATGTCAGGGCAGATCATGAAAGTAAATGGTCAGAGGCTTAAGATTTGTGTAGAACAACCAGTGGAGCTTTCTCAGACTATTCACCTACAAGAACCTCCCACTGCTTAGTGATCCATACCTTTATATTATGTGTGCCATATCTATTCAAAAAATTTTGGGTATTTTTGTTTGATTAGGAACCTGTCATTTAATATTTTTATTATGGAGATTTGCTTGCTTGTTTTCATCTGTTTGTTTGTTCTATTTTGAGTATTTTATCATTTTTGTCATTAGCATGGGAGATGTATGCTTATTGCTGCTGTGTGATTGAAGTACTGGCACTACAAATGTTTAGAGTTTGTTTTCATGGAGAACTTTTATCATTTTGAATTTTTGATATGCATGTGCTGGTATACAAGTTTATGCTGATGGCCACTGAATGGGTGCCTGACTCTGTACATGCACAGGCCAGGGCACAAATTGAGAAAGGGGGGTTATGTGTGGTTTTCACGAGATTAAATGGCCTAATTTTCACAATCGTGAGCCATTTCAAAGCTGTCTCACGGAATCATGAGGGCGTAAAAAGCAGAATTCAACATATTCTAGTGCATGAGACCTTAAAACTCCAAATGGTTGTTCTCCGTGGAGATCACCAGGTAATCCATGTGAGAAATAAGAAACTGCTTCGTGCGCTTAGTCCCAACATCAACTCCGTGAAGTAACTTCGCAAGACACACAAAGCTTCTGATTCTGTACTCGCGGGGTTATGTTCTTTTGCACAATTGTCCTTCTCGCGAAATTAAATGCTAATTGCACGAGAATTCCACTCCGCGAGCACCCATGTATAGCTGCGTGAAGCGCGGAATTGGCCCTTTTATCTCTGATAAATTTCTTTAATTTCGTATCTCTTTGCCTTAATTCTCAGTGCTAAAAATAGACCAACATTTATAGTGCGCTCCCATTCCCCATAATAAATTGTGCGATTTACCATTTCTCATAATAATCACAATTCATTGCCAACTAACCTTGTTTAATTTCTTTTTGGCAATTGAGCTTGGAAGGAGGCGATATTTAATCTGTCGATTCATATTCCACCATCCAAGTAATTTAAATATAAGAGTAGTTCTTCTTCTTCACATTCAGTCTCCTCTAACCTTAGCAGTCCTTCCCTTTTCACAGTAATGGCGGATGACAAACCCACTAATCTACTGAACAAATTCTATCCAATGTGGTTGGACCCGCTCCCACCTAAAGAGCCTGACCCACTACAATTCCTCTGGGTGAATGTGAGGAGGTGCAAAGGATCCTAGCCAAGGAGGAGAAGAAAACAAAGAAGCAAAAGATCAAACCACCTGCATCCCCCCCCCCATCCTCTTCAATCCCCCCACCACCTGCTCAACATCCATCTCCTTGATGCCCGTTCTTCCCCCTTCTCCTGGCTTGCAGTTCCTCTTCCACATGCAGCAGGTTGAGGATATCCCTGAGCTAGGAGGAAGAACCATTTTGTTTTTGACAGGATGTTTTGTTGATGAGTGTATAGATTGTTCTTAGGTTTATACCTTTTTATAATCTTTTTGTTTTATACTTATAATAAAATTTCTTTTCCTATTATTCTGTTTCATTCACTGTCTTTCTTTATTTCTGTGTGTTTGTTTATGTGTTGTTGGTTAGGTGTTATCTGTTTTCTGTTGTACTTCATTTTCTTTTAATATCTCTATTTTAAACCTGCTGCACATCCACATCTACCTTTGAATTAGTGAGGACACTGCTCCTCATAGGTTTGGGGGTGTGGCAGGATCTGCCAATGAAGCAGTTAACCTAAGTGCAGCAGAATCAAGTGAACATTAGAAGCTTAAGAATCATAAAAAATGATGAGTAAGATAGAAATGGAGCCATGTTCACTTAAGAATCATAAAAAATGACAAATTAAAAAATTTTGCTGACCTTTAAGCATTACAAGCTTTTAAATTTTAGTATTTCCATGATGTGAACACCAAGAAAACTCACTTATTTCAGCACTTAGCGAATCACTAAAGAGAGAAAAAGGTAAGGACATGTCTAAGAGCTCAATGGAAGACCATAACTAGTGATATTTGGGCCTACAAAATTTCTTTTTTTCCTTTCTTTGAGGAGTGATTGAGGCAATTCTTTCAGCTCTAAGGACTGGCTGAGTTAATACCCTCACTAGAAGTTAGGCACCTCCAAGTTGAAATAACTGACAGCACTCATGACACCTAGGAAAGGATCAAGGTCTTCTATTGGACAGTTTGAGCTTAAATAGACCAAACCCTAATCAACTGCCCTTGTGCACACACCCTTTGAGCCTTAATTTCCTATTTTCTTTAAAATATACCTGAGTACCTGTACCTGAATCTATAGGCCTGATTCAAACCTACCCTCACTTTGAGAAATTAGAAGGTCAAGGAGAAGGAGCTGAAGATGGACAAGATAAGGTCAACATTGAGTGAATGAGGAAGAGAGACCAAAAGCTTAGCAGTGTAGCAGCTGAGGAGAGAGGTGGCAAGTCAGAAAAAAATAAAAAAAAAAGAAGGAAAAAAATGCATGCAAAAAAAAAAAAAGAAAAAAAAAAAGGAGAAAGAAAAATAATAATGAAGAGGAATAAGAGAGGAGGCAAGAGGAAAAGTTCATTGAAAAATAAGAAATAAGAGGAGAAGCTGACCACTTCAAGTTTGAAGAATTTTAAAGAAAATGAAAGGTGCTGAATTAAATAAGGTCAAGTCATGAATCACCTCCTTCACCTACTGACTTCTCAATTTTGAATCCATTTTCAACCTTCCATTCTTTACAACCCATCCCATAAGCCACATTATAAGCCAGTCAAAAGACCTTGTGATCCAAAGTTGAATGAGTTGTCATGCAGAGACAAAGAGTTGTCCAATCTATGATGAGGATTAGCCAATGATGCCAGAACTTAGGTGCTTTACCTATGCTCATGCTTACGGACCCATTTGGGGCTTGTAACTGCTCTTGAGCTTGAGAGAAAATGGAAATCCTCAAAGTTCCTTGTGAGAGTATGCCATGGTGAGCATTGAGTCTGATGTTGAATGTATTAGGCATAGCTTATAACCTAATTTTTGAAATAATAATGAGCTCAGTACGGACCTACATGTGATGTTTTCCCTTGCTGTGAGCTAATTGGAAATGATGTGCATCTATGTAGAAGTTGTGATGATTAAATGTCTGTGCATATCATATGTTCAAATTCCTCATATTTTTGTTGAATCAAAGGTGAACTGATGCTCTATTTCTTGACAGCTGACTAGATAATTTCGTACTTCTGTTAACTATTTTATTGAGAAGTTTGTGGGTATCTTCACTGAAAACCCTCAAGAGACTTCACTCCTCCACTAGGGATCACCTAGGGGTTAAAAAGGCTTGGCCTGACACATATGCTAAATGTATCCGTGCCCCCTAAGAAAGTGGCATTTAAACTCTTAGAGTAGTTGTTTTAATTTTTCCTTTGCATAAGGACTAGCAAAGATTAAATTTGGGGGTGTGTTATTCACTGAAAAGTACCACTTTTCACCTCTTTACCTAACCTTTGTTGGGCCTTGAAGCTCACTAATAATCATGTGTTAAGTGTGTTTTGTAGTTAGTAATAATCTATGTAGCTTAGTACAAAATCCCTGCTTTTTGGTCAAAAGAAGAGAGAGAATACATGCAAATATGACAGCTGAGCCAAAGCCTAATGGAACACCTTGGAGTGCTCATCATGGTGACTCACTTGCTGGTCATCAATAACCAAAGTCTAGCAGATGGATGAAGTTAGCTGAGAATGGAGGAAACTGCAATAGCAGCAAGTGCAATGCATCAGAGTATCAAAAGATAGGTCTCAGAGAGTTAAGGAGCTTCCTCATGAAGCTAAGGATGTAGTGGAGGATGCCCTCTCGCAGATGGGGCGTGTAGTCAAGAGGAGAGCTGTAAAGTCATCGTGAAGATCTCATGGTTTAAAATCCTCAAAATTTGTGATCGCAAAGTTCTCGCGGAGATCAAGCCTTAAAGCAGCCACGCACAAAACATAGCGAGTCTATACGCATATTGAACAAAATGTTACCTCACGAAATTCTTGCATGGCCCTGGAAGAGAGTGACGCCCAGAATTCTCCTCGCGTAGATCTCGTGCACTCTAAAGCCTTACCAGTTACTATGTGAGCGAAGGAACATACTTGCGTGAGTACTCAGTGAGAGAGAGCTTCTGAAGCTCTACTGTGTGAGAAATCTAGGCACTCCAGATCATCTCCATGACAGCATTGTAGCACAAAGGAACTACGCGATTAATTGAAGATTTACTGCACGAGTGAGCACTTCCCACCAGCCAAAGGTTACTCCGCGAAGGCTCTGCAACTGCATGAATGAATTAATGCATATGCCTGCCCAGCGAAGCACAGGCTCTCCACTTCTCAGTTTTAACATAAGGACCTTTTAGGAATTTCCCATGGCTAGGGCACACTTCTCAAGGCATGGATCATGAGGCACACATCTCAAGGCATTCAAGAGTCGTAATAGTGCCATGTCTGCTAGAAAAATTAGGGTTAATCTCTTCAGAGCTAAGGCCTTATGGACAGAGTATATAAGCTATACTTAGAGTGTGATTTTAATCATCAATCCTTCCTTCATCCTCTGTCGGCTGAGAGCTCCAGCAGGCTAGGGCTAGGGTTAGAGTTTGATCATCTCTTTTTCTCATTTTTCTTCTCTCTTAGCCCAGCATTTGCTGGCTAATCCTCTTGTAAGCAACTAGGTTTAATTTTATTTCAGTTTTCTAATAGGTTTTGTATACATTGAGATTTTTGATGAGCAGTTGTGTACAGGCTGCAGCCTGGAGGCAGTTCATTATAAGTTTTGCTTTCATTAATGGATTGCTATTTTAATGACTAATTGAATCTAAAGATCTTATAATTTCCTTAGATGTCTATAGGATCCATATATTTGGGACGAGCCCATTCAGTTTTTAGTAGATCTATTGTTTACCATTTGATTTCCCTTTGTTTGATAGGCCCATGGAAAGCAATGCGGGATCAGTAGTGAGATCTGGGGAGCTCGGAGGCCTGTGGACCATGGTGGTTGCAATAGTTTATATGTTCTTTCTCAGATCTTTGTGGTATGGATAGACCAATGGGATACCCTATGACCATTTTAGTGGACAGAGTATAGCCCCAAGGTGGTGTCCAGTCACATGTTTGAGAAGGATCCTTCTCCCCTGCACATGATCTTCAAGAGCCTTGTGAGGAGGTTTGTACAGGAACTGGCTCCCCTCTATTTAACCTAACCGATATCAGGTGTTAGATCTAATTTATTTGTAGTAATTGCAGCTGGAGGCTGAGTCATTGCAGACCTTTTATAGCAATGACCAGCTGAATCTAAAGCCTTATTCAACTTGTTATATGATCCTTTTTGTGGACATAGTGAGCCGTTGGCCTTGACAAAGCATTTAGGATTTTATGGGTTGGAATATCTATGGATGCCAGCCAGATCTGTGCACAGATCTGGGGAGATTGTAGCACTGGCTTTACATAGTGCTGTAATAGTATTCTTGGCCTGATCTGGTCTAGTGGTTGGAGAAATAATCAGTCCACTCCTCTGGATTAGATTAGCAAATTTTGGCTTAATCCATGGGATTTGATAGACTCTATAGGATACGCTGTGGCCATTTGAGTTGATAGCCTATAACCTTAAGAACACCCCAAATGGTATGGGTTAAGTTGGATACTTCTATCTTGTTGAGGCTTTTGATAGCATCTCAACAAGGAACACTGCAGAGACAGACTACATCTGAGTTACATTACTGCTTTAATTCTAAACTTAACCTGCTTACTTCTCACCATTTTTATATTTTATTTTGACACACACCATAACTATCTTCTCTTTAACCCTTTCTTTAGGATGGGGCTACATTTTATTTCTCTTTTGTTAGGATTAATTTAGTTTAGTCGTGACACCCAACTCCCTTTCTTTAGGATTGTCAGATCTGTAGTCAGATCTGGAGGCCTACTATTATAGGCCATTTTGGGTTCTAGATATTAATTTCTCTATGGGACAAACTCTTACTTATCAAAACTTGCTACAATAGGCCCTGTATCTTGTAGGTCTAGGATTATTTTAGTTGTGTTGAATCCATTCTTCTATTTCACTTTGATTTTAATTAGTTTTCACCACACAATAATCAACACACTAGAGGAATCACACAACAATGATTCAAAATTATTTATTAGAATTTAGCTCTTCCTTCTCTTCTTCTTCTATATTTTTCAGCTTCAGTAAGTATTCTTATTTTGGATAACTTCTTTCCATTTCTTTTCTAGTATAAAGCACATTTTCTGTTCTAGTTGGAAGCTTTTGCTTCTCTCTTTTTTTTCATGGAATCGTGATTTTCTTCTATTTCTTTTCCCATATACGATTGTATTTCTTTTTAGATGTACCTTTTTTAGCAGATCCTTTATCTGTTACGCATATACTCCTTTCACTCTCTCTTCTCCTCTTTATTATTATTCTAAACTCTCAGAAATTGTAAGGGTCAAGGTCAGAAAGTTTTGGGCAGTACATATGGTTAAAGGTTTATAAAATGTTGGTACAAAGAAATTTAGTTTTTAGGCTTCTAATATGGGTTCAAAGGTAAGATATTATGAGATTTTTGGCTCTAATTTAACAAAAGATGGCCATTGGTTATTTTCACGATTTACTAGTATGAATGTCTTATTGCTTTGATATATTTAATAGACAATAGTTCTAAACAAATATATCATGATATTTACAAAATATCTTCATTCTAAGTTCAACATTATGAGATTTCAAATAGTAGAGAAGTTCAAGGAAAATTTAGCAAGAATAAAAACACTCTCTTTCTCAGAATAAAAGAGGAAATAGGCTCTATAGTACACTGGTTATATTATTTTAAAACTATAATCTAAAATATTTGCAGTTCAAATCAATCGATAGTTTCAAACATTCATCTGATACAATGTTCTAGAGATGCTTTGCTTTGAATTATAACTATTTTTATTTAAATTTTTGAACTACTACTATGTTGGATTGCTAAGAATTTAAGATTTCCATTTTTTATTTATAATAATCATATAATGATTAACTTTAAAAAAAACTCTAAAGAAAACTATACTAATATATTATATTTTCAAAATTGATATGTATCCCCCCCCCAAACTTAATTAGGACAATGTCCACATTGTCCAAAACAGGGGACATACAAAAAAATATTACCTTATTTTACTGGGTTATCTATCAGGTTTATAATCTGCAAAAAAAAGAATAAAAAATATTCTTCCAAACTTAGGAGAAAAATACTATTGGTTCTATGGAATTAAAAAATATTAAATGTTAGTAGCACTGTTAGTAAATTAGTCAAAAACAACAAAGATTTTTTTTTTTTTTATATATATAAACTAATTACAGAAACATGGAAAGAAAACTAATTACATCAAACAAATCCTAGGAAAAATGTAGACTCACACTAAACTAAGACACTGGCAGTAACGTCCGAGAGAAATCTTCACTGAAGATCGGTCCTCTGATTTCTAACCAAAATTTATCCCATCAATAATGGTTTGCCTTCCTGGCTCTGGGAGGTCCTCAACTTGCTGCTCTTGGTAGAGGAACTGCAAGCCAGTAAGGGGAATTGTGGAGATTAGGGAGAAACAGGGGGCGGTGACTGAGCGGAAGAGGAGGTGAAGATGGGAGGTGTGTCAGAAGAGGCTAGTGGTTCCCTCTTCTTATTTTTCTTTTTCTTCTTTTTCATTTCTTCTTTCGCTAAAATCTTTTGAACTTCCTTGTACTCGTCCCACAGGAACTGCAGAGGGTCTGGCTCTGGTAGTGGTGGTGGGTCCTCCCATACTGGAAAGAATTTTATTGGGTTATAGTTAGTTTTATCGTCTGTCATGGGTAAGGATGGGATGGTAGGGACGAGAAGGAATGATTTCACAAAGGATGGACTGATCCCGTAATGAAAGTGCTTGGATGGTGGAATACGAATCGTTGTTTTAAATTTTCTCATCCTTCCGAGCTTAATTGCCATAATGATTATATAGAAGGTTAGTTGGCAATAAATTGGACGTCGGCTAAAATAAATATGAAACATCATACTATTAATTTTGTGTGATGATATCGAAGAGTACATATGATGGTAATAATTATGTGGTAGCAGAGTTCTTATTTAGTGGCGTATGTATACATGAAAGACTTTGAGATGTATTTGAGCATAACTACTTATTGTTATGTTTTTAGCTTATTATGATTTTTATTTTAAAGAGCAGGGAGAGAAGCAAATCTGAGCTTCTAAATTTCGTGGTCGACAAAAGTTGGAAACTTTTGATTCGTTGCTCCAAATAGATCTACAGAAGATTAAGAAGTGATCAAAGAAAAATAAATAGATAAAGAAATATAAAAAGAGAAAGATAAATATTTGTTTATAAAAGAATAAAAATATTAGATAAAATAGAAATATAGATAAATTCGGCTTCCTCGACAACGGCGCTAAAAACTTGATTGTGCTTATTATGTATATTAAAATTATGTTAAATTCAAGTCTTAACCTATTGCAAGCGCACAATGAAAATTATAGTACTAGCCTAGGATCGTTCCCATGAGGAAATTTATTTATCTAATTACTTCTTATTTATATCTCCTACTTAAATCCTTATCTTAAAAACTTTTATTTATCTTTACGATCTAATCTACTTGAGAAATATGAATAAAAGAATTTTTTTTAATCTAAAGTGCATAAAATAAATCTAAATCCTCCTTCTGATTGAGGTCATCAATCCCAATCTTCAGCTATCGGATATTTACGAATTTAAATAGTACCGTTACACTATATCTCTAGTTTCTTAGTATTGGTCATCAATCAAGTCTAAGATCCTATCAATATAGATTTAATCTAATCAACAACTTCCTAAAATTTGCACGTCAATCAAACCTTAGAAAACTAAAGATGGAAAAGTAAAAATCGTTACACTAATCTGTAAATTCTAACCTAAGTCGTCAATTCAAATTAAAACTGGGAGATGTTTATAAAGCTATAAACTTAAACTAAAAAGCAAAGTAAAATATATCCTTCACCCCTCAACCGTAGTCGTCATTGCTCCTGGGAAACTACAGATATCTGCTCTAATTTTCAGCACTCAATTGCAGTCGTCAATTGCTCTTAAGAAACCTCTGATATCTAATCTATTCTAACTATTTTATACTACTTTGATCGGAAGAAAATCCAACCTCAGGCTTCAATTGATGCTGAATTTCTTCGATGATTATTCCTACACTAAGCTCTCTTATTTATAGATCATAAGGAGTCGGTTTACAAAGACTTCTAATTCTAATAAAAGAAACTACTGAAAATAAAATATTCCTAATATAACTCTAATTCCTAATTTTATCTTTCCTTGCTTCAGACGGTAGATATGCTTCTGGATTGTTCACCTTTATCTCAACAACCGAGATTTCCTAAGAGCTTATCTTCATCACTCTTCTTAGATCTGTGATTCACAAAACTTCTAATTTCATATATCTTCTAATTCTATTTATTACAGTGATAATCTTCACTCACGTGATCAGCAACAACAATAATAGTAGGAAAGCTTCTTTTTTGGATAATCGTAAATCACGAGTTTCTATCTTTCATATCTTCCTATTTAGACGATTCTCTAGATTATGATTTTTCACTTTTCTCCTTTTGTTTCTTTTGTAGAATCGTAAATTACGATTTTCTGGCTTTTAGTAGGCGAAAAATGTCTTTTCGCTCAATCATCTTTCTTATTACTTTTTGAGTTCATTTTGATAAATATTAACACTTAGGCCCTCTTCTACTATTTATCTCTAATATCTGCATATCAGTAAGTTATTAGTAGAAAACTAAAGCCTAGCATTACTAAGTTAAGGGTGATAAAATGGTAAATTATGTGACTGATTACGCCCCTAAAACAAAGCGTCGACTCTTCATTTTAAGGGTGTCGACGCTTCGTTTCTAGGTGTTGGCGCTTCGCTCCTGAGGTGTTAGCGCTTCACTACTGGGCGCCACATTTTCTAAGTAAAATATATGAAAAAGTATGTCAGACAATTTCTTGCAAAAATAGAGAAAAAAAAGAGACTTTAAAAAAGTTAAGAATGACGATTGAAAGGGTATTTAACTTTTAAAAGTATAACCCTAGTTAGTATAGCGGGCCCCATGCTACCCATCACGTCACAAAAAGGGCGCTAAGTATTGCACTCATATCAATTGGCATAGAGATATCTCTACGTCCGGGCGCATATCCTCAGCCCCCTCTCCCTCTCTCTCTCTCTCTATATATATATATATATATATGCAAAGGGAAATATGCATCCGGACCTAGAGATTTCTCTGAGCCCGCCCAATGAGAAGCGCATACATTGGAAAGTGCTTTTGCACAAACTCGGGTTAGCCACAACAGAGACATCTCTGACAGATCTTGCATACAGGGGTACGTAGAGAGGTAGCGTACGTACCCCTGACAGAGGTAGGTAGCACCTTCCGGACAAATGAAATGTCAAGTAAATGAATTAAAAATTTTGCTCTCACTCCATCTCAGAGACAACTCTCTCTCTCTCTCTCTCTCTCTAGAGCTCTGGTACTCTGAGTCGATAGAAGCGTAAAACAGTGATCCTAGAGGTAAGTGCTAACGCGATATGCTTTGTTCACTTATTTAAAAGGTATAGATCATAAATTTTGAGGCATTCAAAATATATAAGGCGGTGTAGACGCATACGCTTCTTCTGTGAAGAGTTGGGGCTCATCATGGCCTCACAATCACTTCTTATGTGAAGCGATTGAAGCAATGGTGCTTCTAATGTGTCACGCTATCACTTCTTATTCAAAAAGACATCACCTTAGAATATTTGAGCCGGCGCATCTCCTGTGAAGTTTTACCTTATATTGCCCGTTATTGTTCGATATCTTTGTTTAGTTATTCACAAGGTATTGATCATAAAATTATAAGGATTCAAATAGTATAAATCAGGATCGACACAGACGCTTCTTCTGTGAAGAGTTAGGGCTGAGCATAGCCTCGCATTGATTCCTATGAGAAGCGATGAAATCAATGGCACCTCATACTAGTCGCGCCATCGCTTCTTATGCGAAGAGATGGCACCTCTGGATCAACGTGCTATCACTTCTTATGTGAAGTTTTGCCTTATTTTTCCATTGTTGGTCGATCTTTTCGTCTAATGCACAGGTTGTAATGGACTCTATTGGAGAATTTAATTTAAGTGGTGTTGATTTAAACCTCCCTCTTGAGATTATTTCTTTAAAACGAGATTCACATGATTGTGATAGGATATCGAAATGCTAAATTATTGGGGAGGGCCTGAGGAATGAAAGCCACATATCAACTTGAAATTTGAAACTGAGGACGAGGCATATAACTTCTACAATTTATATGAGAAGAAAGTTGGTTTCAGCCTTAGGAAAAGTAACCCTTACAAATCGACAAAGGGGGAAATTATAAAGAGGAAATATGTATGTTCGTTCAAAGGTTTCAAGTAGCTAGACAAGCGCAAGTTGCATGCCAATATCAAGTGTTCAAGATATAATAGATGCGAATGTGAGGCAAGGTTGAAGATTTAGGATCGACGAGCAAAAGTTGTCAAAGGTAATGGAATCTAGAGAGCTGTATAATCATCAGTTGTTTACACTTACAAAGGTGAAGAAATTATGATCTCATAATAAGATGAGTGGGGTAAATAAATCATTGATAAGGGCATTAGATGGCATCATTTCTCTTTTGAAGATTTCTACTGTTTTGTCGAGTTTACATGAAGAGGCTAGCATGATGGTAAGCCCTCATCAAACTCAAGATTATCTTAAGAAGATAAAAAATGAGAGTAACATCTATCTGATTTGCATGACCGTCATCAAAACCTTCATTGATAGGTAGAATAAAGAAGATGGTTTCTTCTTTAAGGTTGAACTAGACTAAAAATATCGTATGCGAAATATATTTTTGGTTGATCACAGGTCATGGATTGCGTATCAACAATTCAGTAATGCTTTGGTATTCGACACCACTTATAAAATGAACAAATTGCTGCTATCTTTCGCCCCATTTAGGGGGCTCAACTATCACTGGTAGACGATGCTTTTTGGATATGCATTGCTCGCAAATGAGATAGAGGAAACATTCATTTGATTGTTTAAAATGTGGCTGAAGTGCATGGGTGATAAGTGTTGACGTTCTTTCGAGACTCTTGCTGTTATTTTATTAATAACAGTGGAGAGAATAAATCAAGAGTGGGGAATTAGAGATGGGTCAGCACAGCAAGTTTGAAATAAATATAATCCTACAAGATACAGGATCTATTGTAGCAATGTTAAATAGTGAAAAATACCATTTTTCACCCCTAAACATGAGCCTTGAAAGACCCTTGAGAGGACTAAATAAGTGCTTTAGTGTTCATATTGCAGCTAACCAAAAAGACAGGTCCAAATCCGAAAACCATCCTAAAATGATCAAAAAGCTGACAACGCATGTCAAGCTCAAAGAGGGAGTGAAGAAATAGCCTCAGCAATGGCTAAAAAAGTCCTAAAAGAGCAAGAAAAGACCTGAAGAAGAAGAATGGAAGCTAAAGCTCAATTCGCAAAGAACTTCTACTATTCGCAAAGGAAAAATCAAGTTAAAAGTCAATTCGCAAAGAAGAATGAGAGCCTAGAGTTCAATTCGCAAAGAACTTCTACTATTCGCAAAGAACCTTGAACTTTGCGAAAAGAAGAAAACACTCCTCGAATAGAAGAATGACCTTTGCGAAAAGAAGAAAACACTCTGCGAAAAGAAGAGAAGTCCTTTGCGAAAAGATCTCCTGAAGCCAAAATGCTTTGCGAAAAGATCTCCTGAAGCCAAAATGCTTTGCGAAGAGAGCTTCTGGAGCCAAACTACTTTGCGAAAAAGCCCTTAAACTATGCGAAATGGCATTCTGGAGATTTGCAGCTCGTCCGAAGGGTATTTCAGGAAACTTTGCACGCGCCCCAATGCGTTTTAAAACCCAAGGACATTCCGGAAGATTCTGAGCACGAACCAAAGGCATATTCCACCCCATGTGAACACCCAAAGATGAAATTACTTGGCGGGAACTTCTAGAAGCTCAAACAGAATTTCAAAATGCATAACAGAATTGATGCCTCTATTTCCTGATTGGCTGAACCAGATCAAGCGATTCGATTGCGAGCGTAACATCTGGATCCTGGTGCTCGACTCCTATTGGTTGATACAGATCTATCCAATTCTGATTGGTTGATACACATCTGAGCTGGACTTAGGGAAAACTATAAATAGACGAACCATTTGCCCAATTTGGGTATCCAGATTTTAGAGTTTTCATCTCTGCTTTCTCATTCCGGTCGAGATAGCTTATCCGAACCCCTGTAATCCCTTCTTGTAGTTTACCTTTGAGAGTCATTGTGTGTGATTTGTATTTCCAAGTTCGGATTCAAGACTGTAAGCCTGAGGGCTCTCTGAGGAGCTCAGAGTGTAAGTCTCAGGGCTCTCTAAGAAGCCGTGCTCTGTAATTGTAACGTTGGATTTTAAAAGGTTGTTGTAATTTGTGTCTT
This sequence comes from Chloranthus sessilifolius, assembly GCA_021018995.1. NCBI lineage: Eukaryota > Viridiplantae > Streptophyta > Magnoliopsida > Chloranthales > Chloranthaceae > Chloranthus > Chloranthus sessilifolius. The sequence continues at coordinate 65,766,761 of CM037586.1, forward strand.
CTCCATTGGAGTCATGTCGAGGGTTCCAATGATCACCTTAGTGCATTAGACTTCTTTAGATTCACTTATCCGCATCCAACTTCCCTTAATTCATCATCCCTGCGAATTAAGCGTTGGTAACCTAATTCAAGCAAAGATTTACTGATGATGTTCATGTTACGAACTAAAGAATAGGCCACAATGACTAGCGATGATCTGTGACCATTTAAGTGGATGAGATCACGACCATAAGTCTAAACCTATTCCTTAATTCGGATTTATTTCTCTTACATCTGTCTTTGGTAGCCGATGAAGATTGAATCTGCCTGTTGAAATCTGATTCTCCATTAAAATTCAGAGGCTAAAGTACATGAAGCTATTATTTCTACATTTGTCTTATTTTAAACATCTCCCCAACTCGGATCTGGATCATGTAATTAGTTCTTTTCTTTATTTTCTTATAGTTAAATGTGACACAATCCAACACTCTCTTTTATCTATTCTTTATTTTAGATAATTATAGAGCCAGATCTGGTAGCACAGATCTGGAGGTTTATCTCTCATTTTAGACAAACTTCTCTATGGACGATCTTGAAATACTTACTCTTAAAACTTGCTACAATTGGCCCTGATCTTGCAGGCGATGTTAGAATGTCTTGATATCCTCATAAGTTAACATCCATATAACCTAGCATTCTTTAATTCTTTAATTTTTGATTCATAATGCACACAATTATGGCACACTTGGAGCGACAACAAGTTTTTTTGGCGCCTTGTCTAAAATAGATAAACCTATGTTTATTTTCATTTATTTTAATTTTTACTTTAAACCGCACTTTGCATTCCAAGTGCTTGATTAAATGTCTACATGTGATTTTGTATAGAAACCTGTTTCTTTATAATTTTTTTTATTTTTCTTATTTTTATTTTTGAGTTTTTATTCTTTGCCTTCTAGTTATTTGAATAAATGCTGCGCCACTCTTTTGTCTTTTGTCAAATTTGGGCGTGCTTTGAGTTTTTCTTTTATTTTTGTCAATACTTGAATAAGGTATCTGCAGCTTTTTGGAAGTTTGCGTATCTGAGCGGCCGTCCAACAAGGAGCATCTGGACCAAAGTGGAGCAGATCTGCTTGAGTTTGCATCCTTCTCCTTTGTATTCATTTTCTATTTTTAAATTCTTGAGAACCAAAGAATTCTTGTTTAATGTCTGCTTTGATTTACATCGAAAATTCAAAAAAAAAAAATGAAAAATAACAAAATTGTTGAAAAGATGAGGAGGAGAAATTTGTTCCTCACCTCCCATTTCCCCATGCAATGAAGTCGGTTTCTCCTTTTGACAAAGGAAGCACAAAATTGAGGAAATGATGGAGACATTCAAGCAAGTTAAAATTAATCTACCTCCGCTTGATGCAATCAACAGTCCCATGCAAAATTTCTCAAAGAGGTGTGCACCCACAAAGGCAATCTAGGATACATTTATCCAAGAAGGCCTTTCTTTGTGGAGAAAATCAACCAAGTGCTATCAATTGCAACACCACCTAAGATGCAAGACCCTAGAATCCCCACAATCCCGCATCATTGGGGAGCACACCATTGAGAAAACCTTGCTAGATCTGGTGTTAGTGTCAACACGCTTCCTAATTCTGCCTATGAGCGCTAGGTTTGGGAGAATTGAAACCCACTCAAGTGGTGTTATATCGATGATCCGAAAGGAAACCTATGGGGTTGATTGAAGATGTTTTGGTAGGAGTAGACAAGTTTTCTACCTCTGACTTTTGGTGTTGGACATGGAACCAACCAAAAGTACCACCGCCATCCCTGTCATTCGGGAAGACCATTCACAGCTACTGACTAATGTATGCATTCAATGCAGTCCTGCATCATGGAGGTGTCTTTTGGAAATATGAAAGTTAAATTGAATGTGTATAATGTCATTACTCAACCTCAATTCTCTGAGGAATGTTTCCATGTTGACATCATTGATGAGCCTGGTGGAGGAGTCTTTACAAACATTTTCGCAAGGAAAAGACTCCACCACGTAATTTAGAAATAATTGGGGATCCAGAAGGAAAAGGGAGATCATATTCAATGGGAGTCTGCTTTGTGCAAGGCACTCACCAACAGTCATCAAGTTCTCTCTCTTGGAGACCTGCTCCTCCCCCTCTTCCACAAGTTACCAAGGAAGCTTCAACTCACTGAACTGGAAGAACTGAGGATGGATGCCTACACTAGCTCCAGATTGTACAAAGAAAAGGTTAAATCATTCCATGATAGGAGCCTCATGAGAAAAGAATTCATACCGGGGTCCAAGGTATGGTTATAATTTCTCATGCCTTTTTAGGCATCTTTGTTTTCTCCATTTGCATCCACTTTTCCCATCCTGGACTCTTTGAGATCATTTTTCTTTTTTAGGAATCATGTAGGATAATGAGTAGTGAATCATAGGCTGTTTTGAATATTCAATGGACCCACTAATTTTATTTTCCTTTGAGATTTCTTCATCATAAATGGGTCTCAGCTGTGTGTGAACCCTATTTTTAATATGTGCTCCCATGCTTCATTATTTTTTTTTTTCATACACATCATCAACAAAGGGGTCAATCTTATGAATCTTGCTTTTCACTGTATTCCTCGCTAATCATTTTATAATCACTTAGATTCATAAGTATCTCGCTTTTGGGTTTGTTTCTTTGGGCTTAGGATATATCATTTGGCATTAGATTTTTCTTTTAGGAATTTTAGTTTCAAATTCTTTTAGATCGCTGATTTTGTTTTCTTTCTTAGGTTAATGTGTCCTCGCTTTTCTTGATTTTCGTCATTTTTCTGTGAATATAGTTAGTTTATAACTTTGTTTTCCTATTTTGCATTCACAAATTCAGTTTTTGTATCAACACTTTTCTTTTTCTTTTTTAACTTTGTATTAAGTCCCTTACCTTGTTTTTACTGTTTCTCTGTTATTAGCATTAGTTTCCTTCCATTTGCATAGTAATCCTTCTATTTGTTAGATTTTATTTAGCGTTCTAGCGTTGTTTTGTTGATTTTTCTTGCATTTGTATATCATGTTTTTCCTTGCTCATATCTTCGTTTTACATTTTATTTTCTGCGCATATAGTTTAGATTTTTTCGTTCTTAGTTTTCTTTCTTCTTTTACCCCTAGTCTCTCATTGTCTAGAACATTGAGGACAATGTTCATCTTAGGTTTGGGGTGTGTGGCATAAGTCCCGCCTAGGAATAGTTAACATAAGGCGTAATCACCTAAGTAATTAGGAAATGTATTAATTTACTTAAGAATCATGACAACTAGAAAATTTAAAATTCCTTTGCCAAATTTAGACATTCTAAACCTTGCGATATTCTACATGTCCATGATGATTACACCATAAAAACATACTGGTATCGACGTAGTAAGTCAAAAGGAAGAGAAAAGGTAAAGATATACTTAAAAGCTCAAGGAAAAACCATAACCGTGAGAATTGAGCCCATATATTTTCCATCTCTGTTGAAGAGTGAGAGGTAATTTTTTCTCGATTCAAAGGATTGGTGAGGCATTAGATCCACTAGAAGTTAGGAAACTCCAAATTAAAACAAGTAAAGACTCATGAAACGAGGAAAAGATCAAGGCCTTCTTTGGACAGCTTGAACCTAACAGAACCAATCAAGAAAAATCTGCCCTGTTTTGTACCCCATTTGAGTCAGAATCCTACAATTCTTCATCAAAATACTCAAAAGTACTTGCACTGAACCTATGGAACTAATTCAGCCTTCCCTCACTCGAGAATTGGGAGGTAAAGGAGAAAGAATCAAGATGGACCATTTCGCAACATCAAGAAAATGAAGAAAATACCTCAAAACAGTAATATGGTGACCGAGAAAAGAAGAGACAAACAATGTAAAAAAGTTGCAAGCAAAAGGCAAAAAGGGACCTTATGTTGAAAAATGCAAGATCAAAGAAAGAATCGATCACCGTGAATGTGAGAATCTCGAAAGAAGAAGAAAGAAGCTAAACTCAAAAGGTGGAGTCATGAACCATCTCCCGCACTTCTGAGTTCTCAAATTCAAACCTCTGCTCAAACCGCCTTTCCTTGAAACTTCTCCATAAGCCATACAAACAAACCTAGATTAAAAGCCCTTGTGATCCAAAGTTGAGTGAGCTGTCATGTGGAGATAAGAAGTGACCCAATCTATGGTGAGGAGATGTCAATGATGCCATTGCCTAAGAATCATGCCTATGATCATGCTTACAGATCCATTTGGGAGATGTAACTACTCTTGAGCTTGAGTGAAAATGAACCCTCAACAAAAACACCGATGAGAGTATACCCGTGAGTGTTTGGGTTGGAACTTGAGCACCTTAAGTATGACTTATAACCTAATTTTTATCCATAGGATGAGCTTCTTCGCACATTTGTATGATTTTCTATGACTGTTCAGATTGGAAATATTGAAACATTCATGAGGTTTATAAATGTTTAAATTCTGTGCAAACAATAATCAAATTTTCTGTTTCATCATTGATTCAAGAGTAACTAACCGCTCCTTGATTGCTCATTTGATAATATTGCCGATGTTAATCGCTTCATGGAGAAGTTTGTGGGTACCTTCATCAAAACCCTCAGAGACTTCACTCCTCCTCTAGGGATCACCTAGGTTGAAAAGGCTTGTTGCATATGCTAAATGCACCTGCTTCCTACAAAAGTGGCTCTTTACTTTGTTTTTATGTTTCTTTGCTCGTGGACTAGCAAAGCTTAGGTTTGTGTGTTAAGTAGTGAAAATACCATTTTTCACCCCTAAACATGAGCCTTGAAAGACCCTTGAGAGGACTAAATAAGTGCTTTAGTGTTCATATTGCAGCTAACCAAAAAGACAGGTCCAAATCCGAAAACCATCCTAAAATGATCAAAAAGCTGACAACGCATGTCAAGCTCAAAGAGGGAGTGAAGAAATAGCCTCAGCAATGGCTAAAAAGGTCCTAAAAGAGCAAGAAAAGACCTGAAGAAGAAGGATGGAAGCTAAAGCTCAATTCGCAAAGAACTTCTACTATTCGGAAAGGAAAAATCAAGTTAAAAGTCAATTACGCAAGAAGAATGGGAGCCTAGAGTTCAATTCAAAGAACTTCTACTATTCGCAAAGAACCTTGAACTTGCGAAAAGAAGAAAAACCTCCTCGAATAGAAGAATGACCTTTGCGAAGAAGAAAACACTCTGCGAAAAGAAGAGAAGTCCTTTGCGAAAAGATCTCCTGAAGCCAAAATGCTTTGCGAAAAAGATCTCCGAAGCCAAAATGCTGCGAAGAAAGCTTACGGAGCCAAACTACTTTCTTGAAAAAGCCCTTAAACTATGAAATGGCATTACGGGATTCTGACTCGTCCGAAGGGTATTTCAGGAAACTTTGCACTCGCCCCAATACATTTTAAAACCCAAGGACATTCCGGAAGATTCTGAGCACGAACCAAAGGCATATTCCACCCCATGTGAACACCCAAAGATGAAATTACTTGGCGGGAACATCTAGAAGCTCAAACAGAATTTCAAAATGCATAACAGAATTGATGCCTCTGTTTCCTGATTGGCTGAACCAGATCAAGCAGTTCTGATTGGCCAGAACAGATCTGGATCCTGGTGCTCGACTGTTAAGTAGTGAAAAATACCATTTTTCACCCCTAAACATGAGCCTTGAAAGACCCTTGAGAAGACTAAATAAGTGCTTTAGTGTGCATTTTACAGCTAACCAATCAGACAGGTCCAAATCCGAAAAGCATCCCAAAAAGATCAAAAAGCTGACAGCTCATGTCAAGTTTAAAGAAGGAGTGAAGAAACAGCCTCAGCAATGGCTAAAGAGGGTCTAAAAGAGCAGACAAAGACCTGAAGCAAGAGAGAGAGCCATTCGCAAAGAAAAAATCAAGTTAAAAGTCATTTCGCAAAGAAGAATGGGAGCCTAGAGTTCAATTCGCAAAGAACTTCTACTATTCGCAAAGAAGAATGGGAGCCTAGAGTTCAATTCGCAAAGAACTTCTACTATTCGCAAAGAAGAATGGGAGCCTAGAGTTCAATTCGCAAAGAACTTCTACTATTCGCAAAGAACCTTGAACTTTGCGAAAAGAAGAAAACACTCCTCGAAAAGAAGATTGAACTTTGCGAATAGAGCTTCAGAAGTCATTGAACTTTACGAAAAGGCCCCTGAACTCTGCGAAAAGGTATTCTAGAGATTTGCGGCTCGTCAAGAAGGTATTTAGAAACTTTACCGCGCCCCAATGCAATCAAAAGACCGGGAACATTCGGAAGGTTCAATCAAGATCCGAAGGCATATTCCAACCCATGTGGCGCCCAAAGTTAAATTACAGCGGGAACTTCCGGAAAACTCAAGCAATTTCAAACCCATAAAATTGATGCTTACGGCACTTTTTGATTGGCGAACGGATCGAGCATTTCCATTGGCCAAAACAGATCTGGATCCCCGTGCTCAACCTTCATTGGGCAATCCAGATCTAAAGCATTCCTGATTGGTTGATACACATTTGAGCTGGCTTAGGGAAAACTATAAATAGACGAACCATTTGCCCAATTTGGGTATCCAGATTTTAGAGTTTTCATCTCTGTTTCCCTCATTCGGTCGGATAGCTTATCTAAACCCCGTAATCCTTCTTGTAGTTTACCTTTGAGAGCCATTGTGAGTGATTTGTACTTCCAAGTTCGGATTCAAGGCAGTAAGTCGAGGGCTCTCGAGAAGCTCGGTGTAAGTCCGAGGGCTCTCTAAAGCCGTGCTCTGTAATTGTAATTTTGGATTTTAAAAGGTTCTTGTAATTTGTGTCTTCTCCATAGGAGACATGTCGAGGGTTCTGGATGTTCACCTTAGTGCATTAGACTTCTTTAGATTCACTCATCCGCATGCAACTTCCCTTAATTCATTGCCCCTGTGCGAATTGGCGTTGGTAACCTAATTCTAGCAAGATTTATGATGTTCATGTTCGAACTAAAGAATAGGCCACATCTAGGTGATCTGTGACCATTTAAGTGGGCCATAAGTCTAAACCTATTCCTTAATTCGGATTTATTTCTCTTACATACATCTTTGGTAGCCGGATGAAGATTGAATTTGCTGTTGAACTACTGATTCTCCATTAAAATTGAGGCTAAAGTACATGAAGCTATTATTTACGCATTTGTCTTATTTTAAACATCTCCCCAACTCGGATCTGGATCATGTAGTTAGTTCTTTTCTTTATTTGCTTATAGTTAAATGTGACACAATCCAACACTCTCTTTTATCTATTCTTTTAGATAATTATAGAGCGATCGGTAGCAGATCTCGAGGTTTATCTCTGTTTAGACAAACTTCTCGTGGATCTTGAAATACTTACTTTTAAAACTTGCTACAATTGGCCCCGATCTTGCGAGGCGGTTAGCCAATGTTTCATAAGTTAACATCCATATAACTTAGCATTCTTTAATTCTTTAATTTTTGATTCATAATGCACACAATTATGGCACACTTGGAGCGACAACAAGTTTTTGGCGCCGCTGCCGGGGAAGTTTGTTCTAAAATAGATAAACCTATGTTTATTTTCATTTATTTTAATTTTTGCTTTAAACCTGCACTTTGCATTCCAAGTGCTTGATTAAATGTCTACAGCAGTTTTGTATAGAAAACCTGTTTTACTGCAACAGAATTTTTTTATTTTTCTGAGTTTTTATTCTTTGCCTTCTAGTTATTTGAATAAATGCTGCTGCCACTCTTTTGTCTTTTTGTCAAATTTGGGCAGTAGCCTGAGTTTTTCTTTTTATTTTTGTCAATACTTGAATAAGTCTATCGCTTTTGGATGTTTGCGGATCTGGGCTAGTCAACAAGGAGCATCTGGACCAAAGCTGGAGCAGATCTGCTTGAGTTTGCATCCCCTTCTCCTTTGTATTCATTTTCTATTTTTAAATTCTTGAGAACCAGCAATTCTGCTGTGTTTAATGTCTGTTTTGATTTACATCAGAAAATTCAAAAAAATGAAAAAACAGAAAATAACAAAATTGTTGAAAAAGAGGAGGAGAAATTTGTTCCTCACCTCCCATTTCCCCATGCAATGAAGTCAGTTTCTCCTTTTGACAAAGGAAACACAAAAATTGAGGAAATGATGGAGACATTCAAGCAAGTTAAAATTAATCTACCTCTGCTTGATGCAATCAAAGCAGTCCTCGCTATGCAAAATTTCTCAAAGAGGTGTGCACCCACAAAAGGCAATCTAGGATACATTTATCCAAGAAGGCCTTTCTTTGTGGAGAAAATCAACCAAGTGCTATCAATTGCAACACCACCTAAGATGCAAGACCACAGAATCCCCACAATCCCTCGCATCATTGGGGAGCACACCATTGAGAAAGCCTTGCTAGATCTGGGTGCTAGTGTCAACTGCTTCCCTATTCGTCTATGAGAAGCTAGGTTTGGGAGAATTGAAACCCACTCAAGTGGTGTTACACAATGACAGATCTCGAAAGGAAACCTATGGGGTTGATTGAAGATGTTTTGGTAGGAGTAGACAAGTTTTTCTACCTGACTTTTTGGTGTTGGACATGGAACCAACCAAAAGTACCACTGCCATCCCTGTCATTACAGGAAGACCATTCACAGTCTGACTAATGCATGCATTCAATGCAGTGCAGCATCATGGAGGTGTCTTTGAAATATGAAAGTTAAATTGAATGTGTATAATGTCAAGTTACTCAACCTCAATTCTCTCATTGAGGAATGTTTCCATGTTGACATCATTGATGAAATTTGGTGGAGGAGTCTTTACAAACATTTCGCAAGGTAAAGACTCCACCACGAATTTAGAAATAATTGGGGATCCACTTGAGAATGAAGGAAAAGGGAGATCAAATTCAGCGGAGTCTCTTTGTGCAAGGCACTCACCAACATCATCAAGTTCTCTCTCTTGAGACACTGCTCTCCCTCTCTTCCACAAGTTCCCAAAGAAGCTTCAACTCACTGAACTGGAAGACCTGAGGATGGATTCCTACACTAGCTCCAGATTGTTCAAAGAAAAGGTTAAATCATTCCATAATAGGAGCCTCATGAGAAAAGAATTCATACCGGGTCCAAGGTATGGTTATAATTTCTCATCTTTTAGGCATCTTGTTTTCTCCATTTGCATCCACTTTTCCCATCTGGACTCTGAGATCATTTTTCTTTTTAGGAATCATGTAGGATAATGAGTAGTGAATCATAGTGTTTTGAATATTCAATGGACCCACTAATTTTATTTTCCTTCAGATTTCTTCATCATAAAGGGTCTCATGTGTGTGAACCCCTGCTTTTAATATGTGCTCCCATGCTTCATTATTTTTTTCATACACATCATCAACAAAGGGTCAATCTTATGAATCTTGCTTTTCACCGTATTCTCGCTAATCATTTTATAATCACTTAGATTCATAAGTATCTCGGCTTTTGGGTTTGTTTCTTTGGGCTTAGGATATATCATTTAGCATTAGATTTTTCTGTTTTAGGAATTTTAGTTTCAAATTCTGCTTTTAGATCGCTGATTTTGTTTTCTTTCTTAGGTTAATGTGTCCTCGTTTTTACGATTTTCGTCATTTTTCTGTGCAGTTAGTTTCTAACTTTGTTTTCCTATTTTGCATTAACAAATTCTGTTTTTGTATCAACACTTTTCTATTTTTTTCAACTTTGTATTCAGTCCCTTACCTTGTTTTTACTGTTTCTCTGTTATTAGCATTAGTTTCCTTCCATTTGCATAGTAATCCTTCTATTTGTTAGATTTTATTTAGCGTTCTAGCGTTGTTTTGTTGATTTTTCTTGCATTTGTATATCATGTTTTTCCTTGCTCATATCTTCGATTTTACATTTTATTTTCTCGCATATAGTTTAGATTTTTCTGTTCTTAGTTTTTCTTTCTTCTTTTACCTGCTAGTCATTGTCTAGAACATTGAGGACAATGTTCATCTTAGGTTTGGGGGTGTGGCAGACAAGTCCTGCCTAAGGAATAGTTAACATAAGGGCAGCAGAATCACCTAAGTAATTAGGAAATGTATTAATTTACTTAAGAATCATGACAACTAGAAAATTTAAAATTCCTTTGCCAAATTTAGACATTCTAAACCTTGCGATATTCTACATTTCCATGATGATTACACCATAAAACATCGATATCGGCACGTAGTAAGTCAAAAGGAAGAGAAAAGGTAAAGATATACTTAAAAGCTCAAGGAAAAACCATAACCGGTGAGAATTGAGCCCATATATTTTTCCATCTCTGTTGAAGAGTGGATCGAGGCAATTTTTCTAATTCAAAGAATGGTACGAGGCATTAGATCCACTAGAAATTAGGAAACTCCAAATCAAAACAAGCAACAAGATTCATGAAACCGAGGAAAGATCAAGGCCTTCTTTGAATGACTTGAACCTATGAGAACCAACCAAGAAAAATCTGCCTGTTTGTACCCCATTTGATAAATCCTACAATTCTTCATCAAAATACTCAAAAGTACTTGCACGAACCTATGGAACCAATTCACCTTCCCTCACTCGAGAATTCGGAGGTAAAGGAGAAAGAATCAAGATGGACCATTTCGGGCAACATCAAGAAAATGAAGAGAAAATACCTCAAAAACAGGCAATATGGTGACTCGAGAAAAGAAGAGACAAACAATGTAAAAAAGTTGCAAGCAAAAGGCAAAAAAGGGACCTTATGTTGAAAAATGCAAGATCAAAGAAAGAATGATCCGTGAATGTGAGAATCTCGAAAAGAAGAAGAAAGAAGCTAAACTCAAAAGGTGGAGTCATGAACCATCTGCACTTCACGAGTTCTCAAATTCAAACCTCTGTTCAAGCGCCTTTCCTTGAAACTTCACTCCATAAGCCATACAAACAAACCTAGATTAAAAGCCCTTGTGATCCAAAGTTGAGTGAGTCATGTGGAGATAAGTGACCCAATCTATGGTGAGGAGATGTCAATGATGCCATTGCCTAAGAATCATGCCTATGCTCATGCTTACAGATCCATTTGGGAGATGTAATCGCTCTTGAGCTTGAGTGAAAATGAACCCCTCAACAAAAACACATGAGAGTATACCCCGTGAGTGTTTGGGTTGGAACTTGAGCACCTTAAGTATGACTCATAACCTAATTTTTATCCATAGGATGAGCTTATCACGCATTTGTATGATTTTCTATGACTGTTCCACATTGGAAATATTGAAACATTCATGAGGTTTATAAATGTTTAAATTCTGTGCAAACAATAATCAAATTTCTGTTTCATCATTGATTCAAGTAACTAACCCTGCTCCTTGATTGCTCATTTGATAATATTGCCTGATGTTAAGCTGTTTCATGGAGAAGTTTGTGGGTACCTTCAAAACCCTCGGAGACTTCACTCCTCCTCTAGGGATCACCTAGGGGTTGAAAAGGCTTGTTGCATATGCTAAATGCATGTGCTTCCTACAAAAGTGGCTCTTTACTTTGTTTTTTATGTTTCTTTGCTCGAGGACTAGCAAAGCTTAGGTTTGTGTGTTAAGTAGTGAAAAATACCATTTTCACCTAAACTAAACATGAGCCTTGAAAGACCCTTGAAGACTAAATAAGTGCTTTAGTGTGCATTTCTGACTAACCAATCGACAGTCCAAATCCGAAAAGCATCCCAAAAGATCAAAAAGGCGGCGACTCATGTCAAGATTAAAGAAGGAGTGAAGAAAGCGACCTCGGCAATGGCTAAAGAGGGTCTAAAAAGCAAGACAAAGACACGAAGAAGAAGAGAGCCATTAGCAAAGAAGAATGGGAGCCTAGAGTTCAATTCGCAAGAACTTCTACTATTCAAAGAACTTTGATCTTTGCGAAAAGAAGAATTCTCTCTGCGAAAAGAAGAGAAGTCCTTTCCGAAAAGATCTCCTGAAGACAGTATGATTTGCGACGTGATCTCCTGATGCCAAAATGCTTTGCGAAGAGAGCTTCTGGAGCCAAACTACTTTCGAAAAAGCCCTTAAACTATCTTGAAATGGCATTACAGGGATTTCATTTCGTGAAGGTATTTCGAGGAAACTTTGCAGCGCCCCAATGCGTTTTAAAACCCAAGGACATTAGGAAGATTACGAACAGACCAAAGGCATATTCCACCCCATGTGAACACCCAAAGATGAAATTACTTGGCGGGAACTTCTAGAAGCTCAAACAGATTTTTGAATTACATATATGAATTGATACCTCTTCTGATTGGTGAACCAGATCAAGCATTTCGATTGGCGAGAACGGTCTGGATCTTGGTGCTCGACTCCTATTGGTTGATCTGAGATCTATCCAATTACGATTGGTTGATACACATCTGAAATGGCTTAGGAAAACTATAAATAGACGAACCATTTGCCCAATTTGGGTATCCAGTTTTAGAGTTTTCATCTCTGTTTCCCTCATTCGGTCGGATAGCTTATATGAACCCCCGTAATCCTTCTTGTAGTTTACCTTTGAGAGCCATTGTGAGTGATTTGTACTTCCAAGTTCGGATTCAAGGATCAGAATCGAGGGCTCTCGAGAAGCTCGGTATGAAGTCCGAGGGCTCTCTAAAGCCGTGCTCTGTAATTATAACGTTGGATTTTAAAAGGATGCTGTAATTTGTGTCTTCTCCATTGGGGTCATGTCGAGGGTTTTGAATGAGCACCTTAGTGCATTAGACTTCTTTAGGTTCACTTATCTGCTTCCAACATCCCTTAATTTATCATCCTGTATGCGAATTAGCGTTGGTAACCTAATTCAAGCGAGATTTATGATGATGTTCATGTTACGAACTAAAGAATAGGCCCAGCTGGTGAGATCTGTGACCATTTAAGTGAGATCACGACCATAAGTCTAAACCTATTCCTTAATTGGATTTATTTCTCTTACATACATCTTTGGTAGCCAGATGAAGATTGAATCTGCTCTGTTGAACTACAGATCCTCCATTAAAATTCAGAGGCTAAAGTACATGAAGCTATTATTTCTGCATTTGTCTTATTTTAAACACCTCCCCAACTCGGATCTGGATCATGTAATTAGTTCTTTTCTTTATTTGCTTATAGTTAAATGTGACACAATCCAACACTCTCTTTTATCTATTATTCTTTTTAGATAATTATAGAGCCAGATCTGGTAGCACAGATCTGGAGGTTTATCTCTCAGTTTAGACAAACTTCTCTGTGGACGATCTTGAAATACTTACTTTTAAAACTTGCTACAATTGGCCCTGATCTTGCAGGCCAGTGTTAGCCCCAATGTGCTGATATCCTCTTTTCTCAGCCCACCTGAATTGGAACTCAAACAGCTCCCCAAAAATCTGAAATATGTATTTTTGGGAGATCATCAAACACTACCTGTGATTATTTCTTCTTCCCTTACAAAGGAGCAAGAAGAGGAGCTGTTGGTAGTTCTAAAACAGCACAAGAAAGCAATTGGCTGGACCATTGCTGATTTAGGAGGAATAAACCCAGCTGTATGCATGCATAAGATCCACCTGGAAGAGGATGCCAAGCCTTCTAGAGAAATGCAAAGAAGGTTGAATCCTCACATGCAAGAGTGGTAATGAAGGAAGTTGTCAAGCTGAATCTTTGGGGTCATTTACCCCATTTGATTCTCGCTTGGGTGGTGCCTAAGAAATCAGCATCAACATAGCAAATTTGAATCTGGTAAACTTATGTCCACCAGACAAACAAGCTGGATGGAGGGTCCGCATAGACTACGAAAATTAAATACCATGACAAGGAAAGACCATTTCCCCTCCCTTCATTGACCAAATCCTTGATAAGCTTGCAGGCAAAGCTTACTCTCGCTTCCTTGATGGGTACTGGTTACAACAGATCCTGTGTACCCACAGGACCAAGAAAAGACCACCTTCACCTTGCTTTGGCACTTTTGCCTATAGGAGGATGCCCTTTGGTCTTTGCAATGCCCTGCTACTTTTCAAAGATGCATGTATGCCATCTTTTCGACATGATTGATCAATTCATGGAGATCTTCATGGATGACTTTTCAATTTATGGAGACTTTTCCCAATGCTTACACCACCTCAAGTTGGTGTTGCAAAGATGTGAAGAAACCAATTTGGTTCTAAGTCGAAAAGTCATTTTATGGTCACCCAAGGCATTGTCCTAGGACATGTGGTCTCCCATAAAGGCATAGAGGTGGACCAAGCAAAATTGATCTAATTGCACATTTGCCTCCTCCCAATCATAAGCAAATCAAGTTTCTTAGGGCATGAGATTTTATAGGAGGTTCATCAAAGATTTCGATAAAATTTCCAAGCACACTGTCATTTCTTGTGTCAAGATGTTCCTTTTGTGTTTACTAATGAATGCATGACCTTTGAGGTCCTTAAGAAATGTCCGATTTTAGCTCCCATCTTCACCCCCGACTATTGCCTTTGAGCTGATGTGTGTGATGCATCGGACTATGCCCTAGGAGTCTGTCCTAGGCGTAGAAAGGATAAGCTTCCCCATGTCATAGCTTATGCCAGCAGATCCATGATAGATGCCCAGCTCAACTACACAACAACTGAGAAAGAGCTGCTGGCCATTGTGTTTGCATTGGTTAAGGATAAGAAAGGAGTGGAGAATGTGGTGGCTGATCACTTATCCAGAATTCTCAATACTGAGGATGATAGCTTACCCATTAATGAATCATTTCCTGATGAGCAACTTTTGCCATCAATACCCCACGATCCTTGGTTTGCAAACATAGTCAACTTCTTGGCTATTGGATGATTCCTCAACATTGGAATCGAATGGATAAAGATCTTTTCTTCTCACAAGTTAAACATTTCATTTGGGAAGATCCTTATCTATTCAAGAATTGTGCGAACCAAGTGATCGTAAAGTGTGTCCCGGACCATGAATTCCACGGCATATTGTCAATGTGTCATGAATGTGCTGTGGAGGCCATTTCGATTAAAACAAAACAAGCAGCAAAATTTGCTTGTGGTTTCTATTGGCCCACAATCTTTAAAGATGCCTTACGACCAGTAAATCTTGCCGTAATCGCCAAAAAAGTATTTCCAAAAGAAACTCAATGCCCTGCAGCCAATCCTCGGTAGTTGAGTTGTTTGATGTTTGGGGCATAGATTTTATGGGCCCCTTTCCCCTAATGGAAACAATTTCATCTTGGTAGTCTGGATTATGTCTCCAAGTGGATTGAGGCCATAGCTACCAAATCCAATGATCACAAAGTGGTTTTAAGATTCCTCAAAGACCACATTTTTCCAGATTTGGATTCCCCAGGCCATCATTAGTGATGGGGAAGCCACTTTTAATGCATTTGACTCTCTATTAAAAAGTACTCATCACTCACGGAGTAGCCACTCCTTATCATCCACAAACCAAAGGGATGTGGAGATTTCAAATAGAGAGATCAAACACATTTTGAAAAAACTGAAGAAGGACAGAAAGGACTGGTCCTTTAAGCTTAATGATGCTTTATGGGCATACTGATCGCCTACAAGACTCCTATAGGGATGTCCCCTTTCGGTGGTTTATGGCAAGGCATGCCATCTACCATGAATTAGAATATAAGGCCTTGTGGGCAATCAAAACTTTTAATATGGATCTAATGCTGCGGTAACCACAGTGAAGCTTCAACTCACCGAATCGAAGAATCGAGGATGGATGCCTACACTAGCTCCAGATTGTACAAAGAAAAGGTTAAATCATTCCATGATAGGAGCCTCATGAGAAAAGAGTTCATACCGGGGTCCAAGGTATGGTTATTCAACTCTAAACTTAAATTCTTTCCTGGCAAATTGAGATCCAGATGGGAAGGGCCATACATTGTCATCAAGGCCTCCCCCTCAGGAGCTGTGGATATTTCAGATCCCAAGGATGGAAGAATACTCAAGGTAAATGGTTAGAGGCTCAAACCATGCATTGAAAACACCCAGGAGCCCTTGCTGCCCACCTATCATCATGAATCTCCAAAAATCTGATGGTAGAAAAGTGTATAATATGTTTGTACAACATTGTTTTTCTGATTTTTACTGTTTTTGTCTATTTTTCTTATACGCATAGTGTAAATACACTTCAAAGTTCAAATCACAAAGTAAAAAGTACTTTTCGAAAAGTTCAAAGTTCTTTTCAAATTGATTCTGGAGCTATAATGAACTACTCGAAAAGAACCATGTTCTGTTCGAATAGTTAAAATTTCCTTTTCGAATAGAAAATCTGGGGAGATGTCCTTTGCGAAAAGATCTTTCTGGAGCCAAATCCATTTCGAATAGACATACTGAAGCTCAGTTCTTTGCGAACTACACTTTCTCAAGATTTTTTACCTTTCGAAAGACACTTGTGCTATTCGAAATAGAGAAAAGGACTCTTTTGGAACTTTTCGAACACTTAAGGGTGCTTTGCGAATAACCACCATCTATTCTAATCTTCTGCGCTTTTTCTCTTGTCAGAAATCAAAAGGGTAGAGCCCAGCTGCGCGATCTGTTCAAAGCAAAGAAACCCAAACAGAGGAAACCCCTAGATCGCGCCAAGAAGACAGCCAAAACACCCCCAAAAGCCAAAGGCAAAGCCCCAAAATCTACAAAGAGAAAACTATCCATGAACAAAGCAGATAGGGCTGAGAAAGGAAAGAAAGTGCCATGAAGAGCACACTTTCGATGTTTCCACCGAATCTCAAATTGTCTCCCCTACCCCTCCATTTGGTTTTGCCCAATCCCTTTATTGATGCCCTGAAGATACTCCCCGAATTACTGGTGGATGAAACTTTTTTCTCCTCCAAACCAGATTGTGAACTGTCTTTAAGATATCTCACGGCAGCCTCCATCAACACCATCCTTACCCCTTTACCTAAGAAAATCTACCCACGGATGACAAAGTTGTGGTACCAAAACCTCACCATGGTGACAGAAGATCAGGCTGATCTGCTTGAGTTTGCATCCCCTTCTCCTTTGCACTCATTTTCTATTTTTAAATTCTTGAGAACCAGCAGTTCTGTTGTGTTTAATGTTATAATTTCTGCTGTCTTTTAGGCATGCTGATTTTTTTTATTTTACAAAACCAAATACAAAATAAAAGAAAATAAAAACACAAATAGAAAATCTCTGAGTTGTTTCTCATTATTCTCGTGATAGTAAATAAGGGCTCTTGTTGAGCGGCTGATCAAAACAAGTAAAAAAAAAAAAAAAATTATATACATAGATATCTTCCTGATAATGCTTTTTCTCCATTTGCATCCACTTTTCCCATCTGGACCTGTTGAGATCATTTTTCTTTTTTAGGAATCATGTAGGATAATGAGTAGTGAATCATAGGCTGTTTTGAATATTCAATGGACCCACTAATTTTATTTTCCTTCGCGATTTCTTCATCATAATGGAGTCTCAGCTGTGTGAACCATGTTTTTAAAATGTGCTACCATGCTTCATTTTTTATTATTATTCATACTCATCATCAACAAAGGTCATTTTATGAATCTTGCTTTTCACGTATTCCTGCTAATCATTTTTATAATCACTTAGATTCATAAGTATCTTAGGCTTTTGGGTTTGTTTCTTTGGGCTTAGGATATATCATTTGGCATTAGATTTTTTACATTTTAGGAATTTTAGTTTCAAATTCGCTTTTAGATCGATTTCTTTCTTTCTTAGGTTAATGTGTCCTCGTTTTACTGATTTTCGTCATTTTTCTGTGAGTATAGTTAGTTTATAACTTTGTTTTCCTATTTTGCATTCACAAATTCAGTTTTTGTATCAACACTTTTCTTTTTCTTTTTCTTAACTTTGTATTCAGTCCCTTACCTTGCTTTTACTGTTTCCCTTTTATTAGCATTAGTTTCCTTTCATTTGCATAGTAATCCTTCTATTTGTTAGATTTTATTTAGCAGTTCTAACATTGTTTTGTTGATTTTTCTTGCATTTGTATATCATGTTTTCCAATTCCTTGCTCATATCTTCAGTTTTACATTTTTATTTTCTGCTGCATATAGTTTAGATTTTTTCTGTTCTTAGTTTTTCTTTCTTCTTTTACCCTGCTGCCCCTAGTCTCTCCTTGTCTAGAACATTGAGGACAATGTTCATCTTAGGTTTGGGGGTATGGCAAAATGTGTCCTGCCCATGGGATAATTAGCATAAGGGCATCACAATCACCAAAGTAATCAGGAAATGAATCAATTTACTTAAGAATCATGACAATGTGGAAATTTTAAAATTTTCTTTGCAAGAATTTAGACATTCTAAACCCTACAATATTCCACATTTCCATGATGTTAACACCAGGAAATTACACTTGTATTAGCACATAGCAAGTCCACAGGAAGAGAAAAAGGTAAAGATATACTTAAAAGCTCAAGGAAAAACCATAACCAGTGAGAATTGAGCCTATATGTTTTACATCTCTGTTGAAGAGTGACTGAGGCAACCCTTTTCTGATTCAAAGGATGGTGAGGCATTAGATCCACTAGAAATTAGGAAACTCCAAATCAAAACAAGCAACAACATTCATGAAACGAGGAAAAGATCAAGGCCTTCTTTGGACTTGAGCTTGTAGAACCAACCAAGAAAGATCTGCCCTTGTTTGTACCCCAATTGAGCTATAAATCTACAATGCTTCATCAAAACACCCATTTTCTTGCACCGAACCAATGGAACCAATTCAATGTCCCTCACCTTGAGAATTCAGTTAAAGGAGAAAGAAGTAAAGATGGAACATTTCGGGCAAATATCAAAATAAATGAAGAAGAAATACCTCAAAATGGGCGATGGTGGTGAGAAAGTAAAAGAAAACAATATGAAAAAAAGCAAGCAAAAAAAGGCAAAAGGGGAACTTTATGTTGAAAATTCAAGATCAAAGGAAGAAGAACTGAGTACTTTGAACACGAGAATCTCAAAAGAAGCTAAACTCAAGAAGGTGGAGTCATGAACCACCTCCTTCAATTCGACTTCTCAAAATCCAAACACTGCTCAACCTTCCTATCCTCTGAAACCTCACTCCACGAGCCATACAACAAACCCATTTAAAAGTCCTTGTGATCCAAAGTTGAGTGAACTGTCATGTGGAGATAAGCGGTTTCCCAATCTATGGTGAGGAGATGCCAAGGATGCCAAGACGAGAATCATGCCTATGCTCATGCTTACAAATCCATTTGGGAGATGTAACGCTCTTGAGCTTGAGTGAAAATGATCCCTTCAACAAAAATCTTGATGAGAGTACACCACGGTAAGTGTTTGGGTTGGAACTTGAGCACATTAAGTATGACTTATAACCTAATTTTTATTCAAATGATGAACTCTCACGACACATTTGCATGATTTCTATGGCTGCTCACAGATTGGAAAGAGTGAAACATTCATAAGGTTTATAAATGTTGAAATCCCTTGCAAAAAATAAACCTAAATTTCTGTTTAAACATTGATTCAAGAGTAACTAATTTTGATCTTTGATTGCTCATGGGATGACATTGCACTAATGCCAACTGTCCAATGGAGAAGTTTGTGGTACCTTCACGAAAACCCTCAGAGACTTCACTCCTCCTCTAGGGATCACCTAGGGGTTTAAAAGGCTTGTTGCATATGCTAAATGCACTGCTTCCTACAAAAGTGGCTCTTTATTTTGCTTTTACGCTTCTTTGCTCGGGGACTAGCAAAGCTTAGGTTTGGGTGTGTTAAGTAGTGAAAATACCATTTTCACCCCTAAACATGAGCCTTGAAAGACCCTTGAGAAGACTAAATAAGTGCTTTAGTGTGTATTTTACAAACTAACCAATCGACAGTCCAAATCCAAAGCATCCCAAAAGATCAAAAGTGACACTCATGTCAAGTTTAAAGAAGGAGTGAAGAAGCTTTCAAAGAATGGCTAAAGAGGGTCTAAAAGAGCAGACAAAGACCTGAAGCAAGAGAGAGAGCCATTCGCAAAGAAAAAATCAAGTTAAAAGTCAATTCGCAAAGAAGAATGGGAGCCTAGAGTTCAATTCGCAAAGAACTTCTACTATTCGCAAAGAAGAATGGGAGCCTAGAGTTCAAAGAACTTCTACTATTCGCAAAGAAGAATGGGAGCCTAGAGTTCAATTCGCAAAGAACTTCTACTATTCGCAAAGAACCTTGAACTTTGCGAAAAGAAGAAAACACTCCTCGATTAGAAGATTGAACTTTGCGAGCGAGCTTGAAGTCATTGAACTTTCTGAAAAGGCCCCGAACTCTGCGAAAAGGTATTCTAGAGATTTGCATTTCGTCCGAAGGGTATTTCAGAAACTTTACACGCCTAATGCAATCAAAAGACCGGGGAACATTAGGAAGGTTCCAATCAAGATCCAAGGCATATTCCAACCCATGTGGCGCCCAAAGTTAAATTACAGCGGGAACTTCCGAGCTCAAAGCAATTTCAAACCCATAACGAATTGATGCTTACGGCGATTGGCGAACGGATCAGAGCATTTCCATTGGCCAAAACAGATCTGGATCCCCGTGCTCAACCCTCATTGGGCAATCCAGATCTAAAGCAATTCTGATTGGTTGATACACATTTGAGCTGGCTTAGGGAAAACTATAAATAGACGAACCATTTGCCCAATTTGGGTATCCAGATTTTAGAGTTTTCATCTCTGTTTCCCTCATTCCGGTCAGGTAGCTTATCTGAACCCCCTCTAATCCCTTCTTGTAGTTTACCTTTGAGAGCCATTGTGAGTGATTTGTACTTCCAAGTTCGTATTCAAGCCTGTAAATCCGAGGCCTCTCCGAGAAGCCGAGCCTCTAAGTCTGAGGGCTCTCTAAGAAGCCGTGCTCTGTAATTGTAATTTTGGATTTTAAAAGGTTGCAGTAATTTGTGTCTTCTCCATTGGAGTCATGTCGAGGGTTCTGAATGTTCACCTTAGTGCATTAGACTTCTTTAGATTCACTCATCCGCATGCAACTTCCCTTAATTCATTGCCCCTGTGCGAATTAGCGTTGGTAACCTAATTCTAGCAGCATTCTGATGATGTTCATGTTACGAACTAAAGAATAGGCCACTGACTGGTTGACAGATCTGTGACCATTTAAGTGGACAGATCACAGCCATAAGTCTAAACCTATTCCTTAATTCGGATTTATTTCTCTTACATCTGTGCTGGTAGCCAGATGAAGATTGAATCTGCTCTGTTGAACTACAGATTCTCCATTAAAATTTAGAGGCTAAAGTACATGAAGCTATTATTTCTGCATTTGTCTTATTTTAAACATCTCCCCAACTCGGATCTGGATCATGTAGTTAGTTCTTTTCTTTATTTGCTTATAGTTAAATGTGACACAATCCAACACTCTCTTTTATCTATTCTTTTTAGATAATTATAGAGCCAGATCTGGTAGCACAGATCTGGAGGTTTATCTCTCAGTTTAGACAAACTTCTCTGTGGACGATCTTGAAATACTTACTTTTAAAACTTGCTACAATTGGCCCTGATCTTGCAGGCCAGTGGTAGCCCCAATGTGCTGATATCCCTTTCATAAGTTAACATCCATATAACCTAGCATTCTTTAATTCTTTAATTTTTGATTCATAATGCACACAATTATGGCACACTTGGAGCGACAACATCGACTCCTATTGGTTGATACAGATCTATCCAATTCTGATTGGTTGATACACATCTGAGCTGGACTTAGGGAAAACTATAAATAGACGAACCATTTGCCCAATTTGGGTATCCAGATTTTAGAGTTTTCATCTCTGTTTCCCTCATTCCGGTCAGATAGCTTATCTGAACCCCCTGTAATCCCTTCTTGTAGTTTACCTTTGAGAGCCATTGTGAGTGATTTGTACTTCCAAGTTCGGATTCAAGACTGTAAATCTGAGGGCTCTCTGAGAAGCTCAGACTGTAAGTCTGATGGCTCTCTAAGAAGCCGTGCTCTGTAATTGTAACGTTGGATTTTAAAAGGTTGCTGTAATTTGTGTCTTCTCCATTGGAGTCATGTCGAGGGTTCTGAATGATCACCTTAGTGCATTAGACTTCTTTAGATTCACTTATCCGAATCCAACTTCCCTTAATTCATCATCCCCTGCGAATTAGCGTTGGTAACCTAATTCAAGATTTGATGATGTTCATGTTACGAACTAAAGAATAGGCCACGACTAGTCGATGATCTGTGACCATTTAAGTGGACGGATCTGACCATAACTCTAAACCTATTCCTTAATTGGATTTATTTCTCTTACATCTCTTTGGTAGCCAAATGAAGATTGAATCGCTTTCTGTTGAAATCTGATTCTCCATTAAAATTCAGAGGCTAAAGTACATGAAGCTATTATTTCTGCATTTGTCTTATTTTAAACATCTCCCCAACTCGGATCTGGATCATGTAATTAGTTCTTTTCTTTATTTGCTTATAGTTAAATGTGACACAATCCAACACTCTCTTTTATCTATTCTTTATTTTAGATAATTATAGAGCCAGATCTGGTAGCACAGATCTGGAGGTTTATCTCTCATTTTAGACAAACTTCTCTGTGGACGATCTTGAAATACTTACTTTTAAAACTTGCTACAATTGGCCCTGATCTTGCAGGCCAGTGTTAGCCCCAATGTACTGATATCCCTTTCATAAGTTAACATCCATATAACCTAGCATTCTTTAATTCTTTAATTTTTGATTCATAATGCACACAATTATGGCACACTTGGAGCGACAACAAGCAAGTTTTGATAAGTAAGAGTTTATCCCACAGAGAAATTGATCTAGAACCAAAAATGGGCTATAATAGTAGGCCTTCAGATCTGGCTAGAGATCTGATAATCCTAAAGAAAGGGAGTTGAGTGTCACAACTACACTAAATTAATCTTCAAAACAGAGAAATAAAATGTAGTCCTATCCTAAAGAAAGGGTTAAGAAGAAGATGGCAGTAGTGTGTGTCAAAATAAAATACAAAAATTATGCTAAGTAAGCAGGTTAAGCTAGAGTCAATGATGCATTAATGTAACTCAGATTTAGTCTGTCTCTGCAGTGCTCCTTGCTGAGACGCTATTAAAAGCCTCAATATGGTATAAGCTCCCAGTTTAACCCATGCCATTTGGGGTGCTCTTAGGGCTATACTCTGTCCACTCCAATGGTCACAAGGTATCCGATAGGGTCTGTCGAATCCCATTAGTTAAACCAGGAATTCGCTAGTCTAATCCAAAGGAGTGGATCGATCATCTCCATAGCCACTAGACCAGGTCTAGCCATGAATACTATTACAGCACTATATAATGTCAGTGCTACAAGCTCCTCAGATCTGTGTACAGACCTGGCTGACATCCATAGGTATTCCAACCAATAAGATCTTAAGTGCTTTGCTAAGGCTAACTGCTCACTAGTGCCTGCAAAAAGGACCATACAATAGATTGAATAAGGCTTTAGAATCAGCTGGTCATTGCTACAAATGGCTTGCAATGACTCAGCCTCAAGCTGCAATTACTACATGAGATCAGTTCTAACGTTTGATATCGATTAGGTAGAACAGAGGGGAGCTAGTTACTGTACAAACCTTCTCACAAGACTCTAGAAGCTCATGTGTAGGGGAGAAGAATCCTTCCCAAACATGTGAATGGACACAACCTTAGGGCTATACTCTGTCCACTTGAATGGTCACATGGTATCCCATTGGTTTGTCCATCCCATAGAGGCCTGAGAAAGAATATGAAAACTGCTGTAACCACAATGGTCCACAGGCCTCCGAGCTCCCTGGATCTCACTACATATCCAACATTACTTTCCATGTGTCTATCAAACTAAGGGAAATCAGATGGTAAACCATAGGTCTACTAGAAACTGAATGGGCTAGTCCCTAATACATGGATCCTGTAGACATCTAAAGAAACCATATGATCTATAAATTTGATTAAGCATTAAAGTAGCAGTTTATTACAAAAAAAAAAAACTTACAATGACCTGTCTCCTGGCTGCAGCCTATACACAATTGCTCATCCACAATCCCAATGTATACAAAAATCTATTACAAAACTGAAAGAAAACTAAACCTAGCTGCTTACAAGGGGATTAGCCAGTAAGTGCTGAGCTAAGAGAGAAGAGAAATATGAAAAAGAGGTGATCAAACCCTAACCCTAGCCTGCTAGAGCTCTCAGCCGACAGAGGATGAAGGAAAGATACTACAAATAAGCTCTAAGTACAGCTTATATACATTGTCAAAATGGCCTTGGCTCTAAAGGGACTAACCCTAATTTTTTCAGTAGACGTGGCACTGTTACAACCCTTGAATGCCTCGAGATGTGCGCTTTAAAATCTATGCCTCAGGATGTTTGCCCTAGCCTTGGGAAATTCCCAAAAGTTCCCTAAGTTAAAACTT
The DNA here is from genome assembly GCA_021018995.1 of Chloranthus sessilifolius. NCBI lineage: Eukaryota > Viridiplantae > Streptophyta > Magnoliopsida > Chloranthales > Chloranthaceae > Chloranthus > Chloranthus sessilifolius. The sequence continues at coordinate 65,791,011 of CM037586.1, forward strand.
AGAAGTTGAGAGCCTGCGCTTCGCGGGGCTGGCTGCTGTCTTAGTTTACTCGTGCAGTTGCTTTGCCTTCGTGGAGATGCCTTTGGCTGCTGGGAAGGGCTCATTCACGCAGTAAGCCATTAGTGAATCGCGTAGTTGCTTCACGTCGCAGTGCTGTCATGGAGATGATCTGGAGAGCTAGGGTGTTTCGCGCAATAGAGCCTTAGGAGCTCTCTCTCTCACTAAGTACTCACGCAGGTGGGCTCCTGCGCTCATGTAGTAACTTGTAAGGCTCCAGAGTGCGTGAGATCTGTGCAAAGGGGAATTCTAGGCATCTCTCTCTTCCATGGCCACGCGAGAACTCCGCGAGATGACTTTTTGGTCTCTATGCATATGGGCTCGCTGTGTTCCTCGCACGACTGCTTTGAGGCTTGATCTCCGCGACCACGAATTCTGAAGCTTTTACACCGCGAGATCTTCACGATGTCTTTATAGCTCTCCTCTTGACTCCTTGACCTATCTGCATGAGAGCTTCTTCCACTGCATCTTTAGCTTTGTGAGGAGGCTTCTCAACTCTGCGAGGTCTATTTCTTGACACTCTGTTGCACAACACTTGCTGCTGTTGCAGCATCCTTCCTTCTCAGCTGACTTTAGTCATCTGCTAGACTTTAAGTCATGATGATCAGCAACAGAGAGTCACCATGGTGAGCACTACCAAGGTGTTCCATCAGGCTTTGTCTCAGCTGTAATCTTTGAGTGCATTCTCTCTCTCTTTTGGGTCAAAAAGCAAGGAGTTTGTATTAAGCTGCACACTTTATTACTAACTGCAAAACATACTTGAACAAATGATTATTAGTGAGCTCCAAGGTTCATCAAGGGCTAGGTTAAGTGGTGAAAAGTGGAACTTTTCAGTGCATAACACAGCCCCAAACCTAATCTTTCCTAGTCCCTGAGGAAAGGAAAGATTAAAACAACTAGTCTAAGAATTGAAATGCCACTTTCATAGGGAGCACGGGTACATTTAGCTTATGTACCAAGCCTTTTAAACCCCTAGGTGATCCCTAGTGGAGGAGTGAAGTCTCCTTGAGGGTTTTCAATGAAGATACCCACAAACTTCTGAATGAAAATAATTAAAAATAGTGCAGTCAATGACAAAAAATTAAATTTAAATAAATAAAGTTTCATTCCTCACCCATTCTTTCAAATTTAGAGGAAATTGCAGCAGCAATGCAGGCCATTTAAAACTTAAAATTAGCATGTGTTTGCATCACCACCAATCATTTTGCATCAGAAATTCAATGTGTAAAAATCAGTACCAAGCTTGCCTTAAATTCAAAAATCAGGTTGGATACAACCCCAATGAAGTTAAACTTCAAACTCAATTCTCACTAGGGCTATCTCTCAACATTGACAATCTAAGGGTGTTCACATTCAAAGTAGCTCAAGAGTAGTTATAGCCCCCAAATGGGCCTGCAAGCATGAGCATAGGCAAAGCATCTAATTTCTGACATCCTCATGACTTTTCACCATAGATTGGACACTCCCTCATCTCCACATGACAGCTCATTTCTCTTTGGATCTACAAGGTCTTTTTGAATGGGTTGTAATGTGGCTTATGGGTGAGGGATATATAGAATGAAGGGGTAAAAAGGAAATCAAAATTAAGAAATCAGCAAGGTAAGGAGTGACTCATGACTTCACTACCTTCATTTTAGCACAACTTCATGTTACTTGATATATTTCAGAATCAAAGTGGCCAGTTTCTCCTCTTCTTTTCAATTTTCAGATGATGTTCTTCTCCAAACTTCTCTTTCTATTTCTCTTTTTATTATTTTTCTTTTTTTATTTTTATGATTTTTATGATGAACTGCCACACAAATGCCACTAATATACTACTATTCATAAGTTGCTTTTCTTCTCCTTCCACCAAATGTTGGACCATTCTCACTATCTTTAACTCCTCCATTATCTTTTGAATTCTCAGAGTGAGGGTGAGGTTGAATTAGGTCATGAGGTTAAGGTGCAAGTACTTTGGTGTTTGTTGAAGAAAAATAGGATTTTCAAAGCTCAAAGAGTGTAAGCAAAGGGCAGTTGAATAGGTGAGAAATTTTAAGCTCAAACTGTCCAAAGACAGGCCTTGGGTCATTTCCTTAGTGTCATGAGTGCTGTCAATCAGTTTTGATTTGGAGGTGCCTAACTTCTAGTGGCAAGGTCTTGGCTCAATCAGTCCTTAGAGCAGAAGAAATGCCAAAAACACTTTTTAAAAGGAAATGATGGGCCCAAATCTCACTGGGTATGGTCCTTAAATTAACCCATGGGGTGTATTTTCACCTTTTTCTCTCCTCTTAGGTTCACTAAGTACTAACTGAAAATTTTTCTGATGTTAACTTCATGGTGGTGCAAAGATTTTAAAATTTTTAGTTTCAAAATGTCTGTAAAAATTTTAATTTTCAATAAATTTTCTCATTCTAACAAGTAGGTGGGAATTGACTTTATTCATCCCAATTAAACCAACATTGCTGCACTAAAGTTAACTATTCTATTGGTAGACCTACCCTGCCACACCCCCAAACCTATGAGGAGCAATGTCCTCACTGATTCAAAGGGCAATGGATGTGCAGTAGTGAACAAAGAAATTGACAAAATCGAAACTTCAAAAGAGAAAAAGAACACACAAAAATGAATGAGGAATTACACACACATATAAGAAAAATAGTGACAGTTTATAAAGAAAAGAGATTTTATTAAAGAGACAAAAGTAAATAGATTACAAAAAGATGGAAAATTATAAAGCTAAGAACAATCTAAGTAAAACTTCCTGTCAAACAAAATGGTTCTTTCTCCTGGCTCAGGGATGTCCTCAACCTGCTGTGGAAGAGGAACTGTAAGCCAGGAGGAGGGGGAAGACGAGGATCATGGAGATGGGTGTTGAGCAGGTGGTGGGGGGTTTACAGAAGATGGTGGGGGAGATGTAGGTTGTTCAATTTTTTTCTTCTTCTTTCTGCTCTCCTTTTTCTTCTCCTCCTTGGCCAGGATCCTCTGGACCTCTTCATACTCATCCCAACGAAATTGTAGTGGGTCTGGCTCCTTAGGCAGTGGAGGGTCCAACCACATTGGATAGAATTTATTTGAGAACTCGGTGGGTTTGTCGTTAGCCATGGTTATGAGTAAGGAGGGACTACTAAGGTTAGAGGAGAATGGGTAAGATGAAAACGAACTGTCCCTGTATTTAAAGTTCTTAGACGGTGGAATACGGATGGGCACATTAACTTTCGTCTCTTTCTGAGCGTGACAATAAATTGTGATTGGTCTGGAAATGATAAATCACACAACCTATTGGGGGAACGAGAGCTGACAATAAATGGTGGCCTAATTTTGGTATTGGAAATTAAGGTAATCCCGCATTTCACGAAGTTTTCCTAAGCACTCGCGGAGTAGAATTCTCTCGCAGTAACAGATGTACCTCCGTAAGAAGGATAATCACGTAGAAGCAAATAGCTCCGTGAGTACAAAATCAAGAACATTGTGTGCCTCGTGAAGTTACTTTGTGGAGTAGACGTTGGGATTGAGCACGCGAAGTCATTTTTCATTTCTCACGCAGATTAGCTGGGGATCTCCGCGAAGAACATCCATTCGAAGTTTCAGAGATTTCGCGCCCCTATACTCTGTGAGAAAGTGGTGAAATGGTCCGCGATAGTGAAAATTAGGCCATTCAACCCCAGGAGAAACCAACAGTCAACCTCTTTACACCATTTGTGCTTAGGCCTATGCTTGTGCAATGTCTTGCACCCATTCAGTGGCTATCAGCATCTACCCTTCACATGTATCCCCTTTTTCAAATGATAATAGCCTCCCTAATACCCGCACATGCATAGCAGAAATTCTAAATGATCAAACACCTTGATGAACACAGATTCTAAATAGTTGCAGTGCTAGTACCTTGCTCATACTTCAACAAGAAGTATTCATCTCCGATGTTACTGACAGAAATGAACAATACTGAGAATAAAACTTATAAAGCAATTGAAAATAAACAAGCACACAGAACAGAATAAAACAAACACACAAAATAGATATGGCACACATAATACAAAGCTGTGAATCACTGCTTAGTGGGAGGTTCATGTAGGTGAATGGGCCGAGGAAGCTCCACTGGTTGTTCTACACAAATCTTGAGCCTCTGCCCATTTACTTTCATAATCTGTCCTGACTTCGGGTCCAAGATCTCCACAGCACCAGATGGGGAGGCTTTGATGATAGTATAAGGTTCATCTCATCTGGTTTTCAGCTTCCCTAGAAAGAATTTAAGTCTGGAGTTAAAAAGCCAAACCTTGACGTCAGCAATGAAGTTCTTCCTTAACAACTTCTTGTCAAAGAATGATTTTGATCTCTCCTTGTATATTCTGGTATTGGCATAGGCTTCTACCCTCATTTCATCAAGTTCTGCCATTTGCAACTTCCTGTGAGAACCAGCAGAAGTTAGATCTACATTCATTACTTTGATAGCCCAATAGGCTATATGCTCTAACTCCACAGGTAGGTGGCAGGCCTTGTCATACACCAGCCTAAATGGGGACATGCCAATAGGAGTCTTATAGGCAGTCCTATAAGCCCACAAAGCATCATTCAACTTTGGTGCCCAATCCTTCCTATTAGGTCTCATAGTTTTCTCCAGAATATGCTTAATCTCCCTATTGGAAATTCCAACTTGCCCACTGGTCTGTGGGTGGTAGGGAGTTGCAATTCTATGTATAACAGAATACCTTTTGAGCAGGTTCTCGAAAAGTTTATTATAGAAGTGGCTCCCCCATCACTGATAATAGCTCTGAGAATACCAAATCGTGAGAAGATATTGTCCTTCAAGAATTTAAGGACAACTATGTGGTCATTGGTCTTTGTGGTAATGGCATCTACCCATTTGGACACATAGTCCACTACCACAAGTATGAAATTAAATCCCATAGATGAAGGAAAGGGGCCCATAAAATTAATGCCCTAGATTTCAAAGGGTTCTACAACTAGGATGGGCTACAATGGCATGGAGTCTCTCTTCGAAATGCCTCCCATCCCTTAACATCTCTCATAGGCCTTGCAATGCAAGTTTGCATCTCTGAACAAAGAAGGCCAATACAAAACACATTAGAGCACTTTTGATGCAGTCTTTTTGCCACTGAAATGACCTCCACAGGCTTGCTCGTGGCACATTATAAGAATGTTGTGGAAGTCATTGTCAGGCACACATCTCCTAATTACCTGGTCTGCACAATGCTTGTAAAGGTATGGATCCTCCCACAGAAATTGTCTAACCTGAGATAAGAATAGGTCTTTGTCCACTTTAGACCAGTGTGGAGGGATCCTACCAACAGCAAGAAAATTGACAATGTGTGCAAACCAGGGCACACGAGACTACACAGTAAAAAGCTGCTCATTGGGGAATAACTCATTAACAGGTGCTGTTGCACATTCTTCAAAGATAATCCTAGAGAGGTGGTCAACCACCACATTCTCAACTCCCTTCTTGTCTTTGATCTCAAGATTTAAACTCTTCTAAGAGGAGAATCCATCTGATCAACCTAGGCTTTGCATCCTTCTTAGCCAATAGGTATTTCAGGGCTGAGTGATCTGTAAAAACTATAATCTTAGACCCCAATAAGTAGGGTCTAAACTTGTCCATAGCAAACACTATTGCAAGTAGCTCCTTCTCGGTTGTAGTGTAGTTCAGTTGAGCTTTAGCTAGTATTCTGTTGGCATAATAGATCACTACAGGCAGCTTATCTTTCCTCTGTCATAAGACAACACCTATGGCTAAGTCTGATGCATCACACATCAGCTCAAAGGGGAGCAAGTAATCTGGGGCCTGGATGATAGGGGCAGTCATGAGGCACTTTTTCAAAGCCTCAAAGGCCTTAAGGCATTCAGTAGAAAATAAAAATGGCACATCCTGACAAAGTAGGTGGCACAATGGTTTGGCAATCTTGCTGAAGTCCTTGATGAACTTCCTATAAAATCCAGTATGTCCGAGAAATGATCTAATTTGCTTGACAGTCCTGGGTGGGGGTAGATGTGAAATCAAATCTACTTTAGCCCTGTCCACCTCAATTCCTTTGTGAGAGACCACATGACCTAATACAATACCTTGGGGTCACCATGAAGTGACTCTTCCCAGCTTAGGACCAAGTGGGTCTCCTCACATCTTTGTAAAACTTTATCAAGGTGGACTAGACACTGGTTAAAGCTATCCCCAAATACAGAGAAATCATTCATGAAGATTTCTAGGAATTTTTTAATCATATCAGAAAAAATTGCATACATGCACCTCTGAAAAGTGGCTGGGGCATTGCACAATCCAAAAGGCATCCTTCTGTAAGCAATGGTGCCAAAGGGACATGTGAAAGTAGTTTTCTCCTGGTCTTGAGGATCCACAGAGATTTGGTTATACCCTGAGTATCCATCAAGAAAACAATAGTATGCCTTCCCAACCAACTTGTCTAGGATTTGGTCAATAAAAGGGAGAGGGAGGTGGTCCTTTCTGGTTTTGGAGTTGAGTGTCCTATAATCAATGCACACTCTCCAACCAGTAGTCTCTCTGGCTGGAATCAACTCTCCAAAATTAGAACTAACAACTATGATGCTTGACTTTTTAGGTACCACCTGGATAGGTGACACTCATTCGAAATCTGAAATGGGGTAAATCACTCCTGCATCCAACAGTTTTACTATTTCCTTAAGGACTATCTCCTGCATGTGAGGGTTTAGCTTCCCCTGCATCTCCCTTGTGGGTTTTGTACCCTCATCCAGGTGAATCCTATGTATGCACACTGAGGCATCAATGCCTCCAAGGTCAGCTATTGTCCACCCAATTGCTTTCTTGTGCTTCTTAAGGACATTTAGTAATTCGTCCTCCTGCTCACTAGTGAGAGAGGAGGAGATAATCACAGGAAACTTGTTATCTTGGCCCAAGAAGGCATGTTTTAATGTGGCTAGGAGCTGCTTTAGCTCCAGCTAAGGAGGACATTCAATTGAATGCAACAGAGGTGCCTTAGTGGCTTGAGGAAGGGGTAGCAATATGTGTTGCACTAGGTTCATAGAAGCTCAGTGTTGGTGCTGTCTTCTGTCATGGGAATTGGGGCCTCCTTCTCAAACAGACTCCAAACACTTTCCATGCTTTCCATCAGATTATCCCAATCCAGTAGATTGGGTAATTCTTCTTCTACCAGGCAATCTAGTACATCTACTACACAACAGTCCTCAATGTCAATACGAGGTACTGTAGCAGCATGGTACATATTTAAATGGTCCTTCATGTTCCCAAAAGTAACCTCCATTATCCCTGACCTGCATTGTATGTAAGCATTTCCAGTAGCGAAGAATAGTCTGCCAAGGATGACATGAATTGGGGTTTTGCTTTTACAAGGGTCCATGTCTAAAATAAGAAAGTCAGTTGGATAATAGAACTTTTTCACCTCAACTAAGACATCCTCTACCACACCCACAGGTCTCCTCTCAGACCTGTCAGCCAGTTGGAGCACAACTGATGTAGGTTTAAGCTTCCCCAAACCTAGCTCCTCATATACAGAATAAGGAAGTAAGTTCACACTGGCCCCTAAATCCAAGAGGGCTTTTCCAATACTATGGTTTTCGATTATACAGGGGATGGTAGGTACCCTTGAGTCTTGTAATTTTTCAGGTGTGGCGATGGACAGAACTGACTCAACATGCTCAACAGCAAAAACTCTTTTAGACTATTGCACCCTAGCTTTCCTCTTTTGATTGCAGAGGTCCTTTAAAAATTTAGCATAGGCAGGGACTTGCTTTATGGCATCAAGTAGGGGCAAGTTGATCTAAACCTGCTTGAAAGTCTCCAGCATTTCTTCCATCTGAGCATTCCCTTTATCAAGAGGGGATGGGCCAGCTAGAGCTTGAGGAAATGGTAGCTGTGGCACTGCTGGTGCCATTGTTGCATGCCTACTGTCATCATGGTCATATTATTTTTTTTTCTTTTATCTTCATTAATTTCTTTATGTTGGGGCTGAACATCAGCCCCATTATTTTGCCCTAGCTGATCCACAGCAGGGGTCACAAGCCTCAGCTCCTTGACACTAACAATCCTTTCATTTTCAGTTTCATTTTCTGTGACCTCCTCATGTTCACTGCCCACTAAATTATTGACCACCCTTCCACTCCTAAGGGTAGATATGACATCGACAACCTCATGAGTGAATGGTGTTTCTCCAAGCCAGATCTGCCCTTTTGAATTAGCTAGGGGCTGACTGGGCAATTTTCCTTCCTCCCTCTTGTTCAGAGCATTACAGATCTGACCAAGCTGGGCCTCAATCTTTTTGATGCTCTGTACATGAGAATTGATAGTTTGCACCAAGCTCCCCAAATTATGCATTGAAGCCATCATCTGCTCTTCAAATGAAGAGGATTTGGACTGTTGTGGGGGCAGAGCTAATTGGTTAGACTGCGGGGCAGGTGACAGGAAGTTTTTCCTTGGTGGATAACCTTGAGTAAACTGGTGCTGGGGTCTGTAAGGAGCTACCATCTGTTGCTACTGGGGTTGAGGATATGAGTCTTGTCTCCACCTCAGATTTGGGTGGTTCCTCCAAGAATACCCAGCAGGCTGCTGCCCAAAGGTTTGAACAGCATTGGCATGCTCCATGATAAAATTCAAAAATTGGTTGGTAGATGCACAATCATGAATAGAATGTGTGGGGGATTGGCATAACAGACATGCTTCCTCCACCTGTGCAACCATCTGAGGTTGCATCACATTCATCAATTTGTCAAACTTCAAGCTCAGGTTGTCCACCTTCATCTCCAAAACCTTGCACCTTCACTTTATACATTCTACCCCTAGGGGTGGCCTCTTTCACTATTTTAGCTGGAATCTGTCTGTCATTGAGTGACAGAGACTCCTGCTGCATGGAATTTTCCCCTATTATGTCAAACTGCTCTCATGCTTCCTCAGCTATCTTGTGGAGGTAGCTACCACCACAGGAAGCATCCACCATATCCCTGCTCTTGGCATTAATTCCTTGATAAAACACTTGAACAAACTGCCACATTGGGATTTGGTGGTGGGGGCATTGTTTTAACATCTGCTGGAATCTTTCCCAAGCTTCATCAAAGCTCTTAGTTGAGGACTGAGTGAATGACAGAATATTTGTCCTCATTTAGCTTGTTTTGTTCATGGGGAAAAATTCAACCAGGAATTTGGTTTGATGGTCACTCCATTACTGTATGCTGGTGGCAGGGAGCTTTGATAGCCAAGTGCTGGCTTTCTCATTTAATGAGAAAGGAAAAAGCCTCAGTTAAGTGGTCTCAAGCCCCAAGCTAGCAATGTTGAAGGTAGTGGAAAGTACTAAAAAGTGGTCAATATACTTGTAGGGATTTTTTTTACTCAGCCCATGAAATGAAGGCAACATACTGATGGTGGAGGATTTAATTTCATAGTTCCCCTCAACAGAGGGAAACTGAATGCAGAAGGGAGAAGTGTACTCCCCAGGTGCATTGTATTCCTTCAATGTCCTCTGCCTCTCAACCATTGTAGTTGGTTCAGTCTCAATAGCATGACCCTGGTTGGTGTGCCTAGGTCTAAGTATCCTTTCCACCTTTGAATTTGGGGGTTCCAAGTCAAGGTCTAAGGACCTTCTACCGAGCATATACTCACAAACAGTAATGAAAATGCGTACAAGCACACAGAAAGAATTTCAAACAAGAAAAATAATAATTACACAGATTTACACTAAACAAATAACTGGGGATTCAACATAAATGGCATGAGATTTAGGGGAAAGAAAGTGCAAATAGAGCTAGCTACACTCCACTTGCAGCTCTAGCTTTTCCCTTCTTCTGCAGTCCATTTATGCAAAATTCCACAAAGAATCAGTAGTACTTTAGTTCTAGATTAAACACAACTATAAAGAAATTGTTAGTCTAAGTTATAAAACAACTCAGGTCTACTAAAAAAATCAATATCCCCGGCAGCGGCGCCAGAAACATGTTGACATTCTTTCGAGACTCTTACTGTTATTTTATTAAGAATAGTGGAGAGAATAAATCAAGAGTAGGAAATTGGAGATGGGTCAGTAAAACAAGTCTAAAATAAACACAGTTCTGAAAGATACACGGTCTATTGTAGCAAGTTTTGATAAGTAAGAGTTTGTCTCACAGAGAAATTGATCTAGAACCCAAAATGGGCTATAATAGTAGGCCTCCAGATCTGGTTACAAATTTGACAATCCTAAAGAAAGGGAGTTGGGTGTCACGACTACACTAAATTAATCCTAAAAGCAGAGAAATAAATTGTAGCCTTATCCTAAAGAAACGGTTAAGAAGAAGATGGTGGTAGTGTGTGTATAAAATACAAAAATTATGAGAAGTAAGCAGGTTAAGCTAGAGTCAATGATGCAGTAATGTAACTAAGATTTAGTCTATCTCTGTAGTGCTCCTTGCTGAGACGCTATTAAAAGCCTCAACAAGGTATAAGCTCCCAGTTTAACCCATGCCATTTGGGGCGCTCTTAGGGCTATACTCTGTTCACTCCAATGGTCATAGGGTACCTGATAGAGTCTGTCAAATCCCATTAGTTAAACCAAGAATTCGCTAGTCTAATCCAGAGGACTGGATCGATCATCTCCACAACCACTAGACCAGCTCTAGCCATGAATACTATTGCAGCATAATGTAATGCCAATGCTACAAGCTCTCCAGATCTGTGCACAGACCTGGCTAATATCCATAGGTATTCCAACCCATAAGATCCTAAGTGCTTTGCTAAGGCTAATTGCTTCCTAGTGCCCGCAAAAAGGACCATGCAATAGATTGAATAAGGCTTTAGAATCAGTTGGTCATTGCTACAAACAACTTGCAAATGACTCAGCCTCAAGCTGCAATTACTACATGAGATCAGATCTAACATCTGATATCGATTAGGTAGAACAGTGGGGAGCCAATTACTGTATAAACCTCCTCACAAGGCTCTAGAAGCTCATGTGCAGGGGAGAAGAATCCTTCCCAAACATGTGAATGGACACAACCTTAGGGCTATACTCTGTCTACTTGAATGGTCACAGGGTATCCCATTGGTCTGTCCATCCCACAGAGGCCTGAGAAAGAATATGAAAACTGCTGCATCCACCATGGTCCACAGGCCTCCAACCTCCCTGGATCTCACTACAGATCCAGCATTGCTTTCCATGTGTCTATCAAACCAAGGGAAATCAGATGGTAAACTATAGATCTACTTGAAACTGAATGGGCTAGTCCCAAATACATGGATCCTATAGACATCTAAAGAAACCATAAGATCTATAAATTTGATTAAGCATTAAAACAGTAGTTCATTATAAAAATAACAAAACTTACAATGAACTATTTCCTAGCTGTAGCCTATACACAATTTCTCATCCACAATCCCAATGTATACAAAAGTCTATTACAAAACAGAAACAAAACTAAACCTAGCTGCTTACAGGGGGATTAGCTAGCAAATGTTGAGTTAAGAGAAAAGAGAAATAGGAAAAATAGGTGATCAAACCCTAACCCTAGCCTGCTAGAGCTCTCAGTCGGCAGAGGATGAAGGAAAGATACTACAAATAAGCTTTAAGTACAGCTTATATACATTGTCAAAAAGGCCTTGGCTCTAAAGAGACTAACCCTAATTTTTCCAGCAAACGTGGCATTTTTACAACCCTTGAATGCCTCGAGATGTGTGCTTTAAAATCCACACCTCGGGAAGTGTGCCCTAGCCTTGGGAAATTCCCAAAAGGTCCCTGAGTTAAAACTGTGAAGTGGAGAGCCCGTGCTACATGGGGCTGGCAGCTATCTTAGTTTACTCGCGCAGTTGCTTTGCCTTCATGGAGATGCCTTTGGCTGATGGGAAGGGCTCATTCACACAGTAAGCCATTAGTGAATCGCGCAGTTGCTTTGCGTCGCAGTGTTGTCGCGGAGATGATCTAGAGAGCTAGGGTGTTTCACGCAATAGAGCTTCAGGAGCTCTCTCTCTCTCTCGCTATGTAATCACACAGGTGGGCTCCTGCGCTCGCGTAGTAACTTGTAAGGCTCCAGAGTGCGTGAGATCTAAGTGAAGGGGAATTCTAGGGGTCTCTCTCTTCCAGGGCACGCTAGAAGTCCGCGAGATGACTTTTTATTCTCTGTACATATGGGTTTGTTGTGTTCCTCGCACGGCTGCTTTGAGGCTTGATCTCTGCGAGAGCTTAACGACCATGAATTCTAATGGTTTTACACCACAAGATCTTCGTGATGTCTTTATAGCTCTCCTCTTGACTACATGGCCTATCTGCGCGAGAGCTTCTTCTACTGCATCTTTAGCTTTGCGAGGAGGCTTCTCAACTCTGTGTGGTCTGTTTCTTGACACTCTGCTGCACAACACTTGCTGCTGTTGCAGCATCCTTCCTTCTAAGCTAACTTCAGTCATTGACTAGACTTTAGGTCAATGATGATCAGCAACAGAGAGTCACCATGGTGAGCACTACCAAGGTGTTCCATCAGGCTTTGTCTCAGCTGTCATCTTTGAGTGCATTCTCTCTCTTTTGGGCTAAAAAGTAAGGAGTTTGTATTAAGCTGCACACTTTATTACTAACTGCAAAACATACTTAACAAATGATTATTAGTTGGCTCTAAGGTACATCAAAGGCTAGGTTAAGAGGTGAAAAGTGATACTTTTCAGTGCATAACAAGAAGCAACCTAGTGCAATTATCTCCGATAAATGTAGTTAGATGAGCAAGGCCATCTTTGAAGTCTTTCAGGGAACCACGCATTGAGAGGAATGAACTGAACCATCACTGTCAGCCGAAGCTAAGGTTTGAGAATTTTGGTAGGAAGTACAATCAGTGCAAGGGTAGTCATACGGTTGATATTTTGAAAGAAGATGGGCAGAATTTGTCGAGGAGTTTCAATTACAAGACAATGTATGGTTCAAATAAATGTATGAATTCCATACTACCTGAGTGATACCTTCAGGACTGGCATGACGACTACGCAACACAATGAAAGTATAAATTCCTTCTTCAATAGCTATGTAAGTGCTCATACGAGTTTGAAGGAATTTATCAAGCAATATGATCTTGCCATCCAATCTCATCGCGATAAAAAAAGTAAAGAGGATTTTATCTCAATGTCAAAGACACCAAATCTATTGCTCGAAAATTTATTCGATAGGCATGCCACTACTTTGTATATGAGAACCATGTTCAATAGATTCCACACTGAGTTTCGCAAGTTTGCCTCCTTTAACTCCCATAAGGTGGCCAAAGAGGAAGCCGAGGAGGTTAAAGTATATGAAATGCATAGAAGTTGAGGGGATGGCATGGAGGATAACGGCCGAACGTTCAAGGTTCATTTTGAATGTGGAGTTGCCTCAACCACTTGTGACTGTAAGCACTTTGAGACTGAGGGCTTGTTGCATTCTCAAATCTTCCATGTTTATTACTAGGAAGAGGTAGACCAAATTTCATTTTAAGTACATTCTTCCTCGATTGGTGAAAGACGCTACATACAGTACTATATGTTTGGGGGTTGATGAGAAAAAGAATTCCAATTTTGTATCTACGATGAAAATATGGAAGGTGAGAGAAGTCAAACTCAAGTGAATTCAATTGGGGATATAGTCGCTTCACTTGGTGGATTACACATTGGGAGGGATGATGAAATTATTAGAAGGCATAGAGGCATTAGAAGGGAAGAGGAGAATAAAAGAACCACTACCATCGCGGCCTCTTTGAGTGGCTTGATCAACCTTCTAAACTGTGTATTTTAGACTCAAGTCTTGGCGTTGCTAGGCCTCACTAAACTACTAATGGTTACCTTTAGTGTAAGATATTGTATAACAGGTTTGGAGGCCAAAAGTGTACAAAAGTGGTTAAAAGAGCAAAGATATTGCAGACCCGAAGCCATGGCAGAGTATTGAGCTGAAACAGAGGAAAGAAAGCCCAAAAGAATGAATTCAACTGGTCAGGATTGAATTTGGATTGGTCGAGATGTTACAACAAAGAAAAAGAAGAAAAATCAAAGAGACAGCAAGTCTCGACTGGTTAAAATTTCCAATTTGACCGATCGAGTGAGGCCAAGCTTCAGGACTCCAAAGTGGACCAATCGAGAGCTCAACTCGACCGGTCGAGAAGGTAACAGCTTTAGAAGAATGAAAGTGGACTAGTCAAGAATGAACTCACTCAGTCAAAACCAAACATAGATTGTGGGCTTCTTATGGATATAATATCGACCGATCGATACCTTTTTCGACTAATCGAATCTTAAGATGTTGTTTAGAGGATTTGACAATTAGATCGGTCGAAAACCAATTTCGATCGGTCGAATCTGAAGATGCGATTTAGAGGATTTAACAACTGGACAGGTCGAAAACCACTTTTGACCGATCGAAATTCAATTGCAAAGAAGAATCTTCGAAGCCTGAGACCAATTCCAAGCTCAACTGATCGAGTACCAATTTTGACCGGTCGAAACAGGCAATTTCTACGATTTCTCAGGCATTACAACCAGGTTTTGCTGACATTCGAGAATCCATTCTTATGCTTCTTCTCCAGCCACTTTTTAGGGTGGTTCTAGGGATTACTTGTCGTAATTAAACAGTGTACTAGGGGACTTATGATTCTATAAATAAGGACCCTAGGATTAGAATTAGGAGAGCTTCTTCCTAGGTTTAGTTTCCTTCATGTTTCATTTTCTAGATTTTAGTTTCCAATTTTTGGAGAGTTGTGAGAGACTGTGTGATTTGTAATCATAGTCCGATGATCAGTCCAGCAATGATGGAGATCAATCCGATGATGCGTGGCTAAACTCTTCAAGGCTGGGATCTCTTATAACATCACAGATAAGTAGTTAATATAAATTTTATTTCTTTTTTTGTTCTAAATTTTGTGTAGTAATGATTGCATGTTTGAGGTTTATTTTTGTTATCGTAAACATTCTTAGATTGATTATCTATGTTTCATTTAATTCTAATGGCCTTATAGGGATTAGGATTAGATCTAATATGATAGATACCTTCGGATTAGCGCTTGTAACCTAGTTTCATTGGTTGCGTGAAATGATGCTTAATGTTTAGGTTGCTAGAGATTAGATGAATCATATCATCCAGACTGGTCCATGACTATGAATAGGACCTGATTCATTTACCTTGCTTTAGCTTGTAGTGAAGAGCAGAGCTGTTACTCGAAATTCAGAATAGGATATGAATAGGGTTTATGTTACTTACGAGTCTGTGATTCTAGAGGGATCTCGAATTGTTTTCTCATAGCTTTTCCATCACTGTTTTCAATCGCTTTGTAGTTAATTTAATTAGAAAACTTTATAAAAAACTTTCTCTAATTAAGACTTTAGTTGAGAGTAAACGACAAGTTCCTTTAGTTTGACACCCATGTGTTCGCCCTAGTACTTCGAACTTGTACACTTGTAAGGTTTCAGATTTTAAACGATCAAGTTTTTGGTGTCATTGTCAGGACTTCAGCTTTACTTTAAACTATTGTCTTAATTTGTAAATTTTGCAAGCATAGTTTTCTTTTAGTTTGGTAGATTTGGACACCAAGGTTCGAGTCTACTAAAGCTTTGATGGGGAAGACCGGGAGAGGCCATGGTACGCACCTTTGTTTTTAGATTTAGTTAGGTTGTTGTATTTTTATTTTCCTTTCCTAGTATATGTTGTCGCTCCAAGTGTGCCATAATTGTGTGCATTATGAATCAAAAATTAAAGAATTAAAGAATGCTAGGTTATATGGATGTTAACTTATGAAAGGGATATCAGCACATTGGGGCTAACACTGGCCTGCAAGATCAGGGCCAATTGTAGCAAGTTTTAAAAGTAAGTATTTCAAGATCGTCCACAGAGAAGTTTGTCTAAAATGAGAGATAAACCTCCAGATCTGTGCTACCAGATCTGGCTCTATAATTATCTAAATAAAGAATAGATAAAAGAGAGTGTTGGATTGTGTCACATTTAACTATAAACAAATAAAGAAAAGAACTAACTACATGATCCAGATCCGAGTTGGGGAGATGTTTAAAATAAGAAAAATGCAGAAATAATAGCTTCATGTACTTTAGCCTCTGAATTTTAATGGAGAATCTGTATTCCAACAGAGCAGATTCAATCTTCATCTGGCTACCAGCACAGATGTAAGAGAAATAAATCCGAATTAAGGAATAGGTTTAGACTTATGGCTGTGATCTGTCCACTTAAATGGTCACAGATCTGTCAGCTAGCTGTGGCCTATTCTTTAGTTCAGAACATGAACATCACTGTACATGCTGCTTGAATTAGGTTACCTACGCTAATTCGAACAGGGATGATGAATTACAGGAAGTTGGATGCAGATAAGTGAATCTAAAGAAGTCTAATGCACTAAGGTGATCATTGGAACCCTCGACATGACTCCAATGGAGAAGACACAAATTACAAGAACCTTTTAAAATCCAACGTTACAATTACGAGCACGGCTTCTTAGAGAGCCCTCGGACTTACGATCGAGCTTCTCGAGAGCCCTCGATTCTGATCTTGAATCCGAAATTGGAAGTACAAATCACACACAATGGCTCTCAAAGGTAAACTACAAGAAGGGATTATAGGGGGTTCAGATAAGCTATCTGACCGGAATGAGGGGAACAGAGATGAAAAGTCTAAAATCTGGATCCCCAAATTGGCCAAATAGTTCGTCTATTTATAGTTTTCCTAAGCCACTGGATGTGTATCAACCAATCGAATTGGATAGATCTGTATCAACCAATAGGAGTCGAGCACGGGATCCAGATCTGTTACGTGCCAATCGAAATGCTTGATCCGGTTCACCAATCGGAAGCAGAGGCATCAATTACGTTATGTAATTCAAAAATCTGTTTTGAGCTTCTAGAAGTTCCCGTAATTTCATCTTTGGGTGTTCACATGGGGTGGAATATGCCTTTGGTTCGTGCTCGAATCTTCGGAATGTCCTTGGGTTTTAAAACGCATTAGGCGCGTGCAAAGTTTCTGAAATACCCTTCGGACGAAAATCCCGTAATGCCATTTCGCATAGTTTAAGGGCTTTTTAGCAAAGTAGTTTGGCTCGAAGCTCTCTTCGCAAAGCATTTTGGCTTGGAGATCTTTTCGCAAAGCATTTTGGCCGGAGATCTTTTAAAGGACTTCTCTTCTTTTGTGAGTGTTTTCTTCTTTTCGCAAAGTTGAAAGTTCTTTGCGAATAGTAGAAGTTCTTTGCGAATAGTAGAAGTTCTTTGCGAATTGAACTCTAGGCTCCCATTCTTCTTTGCGAATTGACTTTTAACTTGATTTTTTCTTTGCGAATGGCTCTCTTTCTTGCTTCAGGTCTTTGTCTGCTCTTTTAGACCCTCTTTAGCCATCGCTGAGGCTGCTTCTTCACTCGTTCTTTAATCTTGACATGAGTCGACTTTTGATCTTTTGGGATGCTTTTCGATTTGGACTGTCGATTGGTTATTGTAAAATGCACACTAAAGCACTTATTTAGTCTTCTCAAGGGTCTTTCAAGGCTCATGTTTAGGGGTGAAAATGGTATTTTCACTACTTAACACACCCCAAACCTAAGCTTTGCTAGTCCGAGCAAAGAAACATAAAAACAAAGTAAAGAGCAACTTTTGTAGGAAGCACAGTGCATTTAGCATATGCAACAAGCCTTTTCAACCCCTAGGTGATCCCTAGAGGAGGAGTGAAGTCTCTGAGGGTTTTCGATGAAGGTACCCACAAACTTCTCCATGAAACAGCTTAACATCGTGCAATATTATCAAATGAGCAATCAAGGAGGGTTAGTTACTCTTGAATCAATGATGAAACAGAAAATTCGATTATTGTTTGCAGTGAATTTAAACATTTATAAACCTCATGAATGTTTCAATATTTCCAATCTGTGAACAGTCATAGAAAATCATACAAATGTGCCAATGAAGCTCATCCTATGGATAAAAATTAGGTTATAAGTCATACTTAAGGTGCTCAAGTTCCAACCCAAATACTCACGAGGTATACTCTCATCGTGTTTTTGTTGAGGGGTTCATTTTCACTCAAGCTCAAGAGCGTTACATCTCCCAAATGGATCTGTAAGCATGAGCATAGGCATGATTCTTAGGCAATGGCATCATTGACATCTCCTCACCATAGATTGGGTCACTTCTTATCTCCACATGACTCACTCAACTTTGGATCACAAGGGCTTTTAATCTAGGTTTGTTTGTATGGCTTATGGAGTGAAGTTTCAAGGAAAGGCGGTTTGAGCAGGGGTTTGAATTTGAGAACTCGTGAAGTGCGGAGATGGTTCATGACTCCACCTTTTGAGTTTAGCTTCTTTCTTCTTCTTTCGAGATTCTCACATTCACGTGATCAGTTCTCTTCTTTGATCTTGCATTTTTCAACATAAGGTCCCTTTTTGCCTTTTTGCTTGCAACTTTTTCACATTGTTTGTCTCTTCTTTCTCGGTCCACCATATCACTGCTTTTTGAGGTATTTTCTCTTCATTTTCTTGATGTTGCCCAAATGGTCCATCTTGATTCTTTCTCCTTTACCTCCTGAATTCTCGAGTGAGGGAAGGCTGAATTAGTTCCATAGGTTCAAGTACTTTTGAGTATTTTGATGAAGAATTGTAGGATTCTGACTCAAATGGGGTACAAACAGTGATTTTTCTTGGTTGGTTCAGTTAGGTTCAATTTGTCCAAAGAAGGCCTTGATCTTTTCCTCAATTTCATGAGTGTTACTTGTTTTAATTTGGAGTTTCCTAACTTCTAGTGGATCTAATGCCTCACCAATCCTTTGAATCGAAAAAATTGCCTCACCACTCTTCAGAGAGATGGAAAATATATGGGCTCAATTCTCACTTTGGTTATGGTTTTCCTTGAGCTTTTAAGTATATCTTTACCTTTTTCTCTTCCTTTTGACTTACTACGTCTTTGATACCGGTATGTTTTTATGGTGTAATCATCATGGAAATGTAGAATATCGCAAGGTTTAGAATGTCTAAATTTGGCAAAGGAATTTTAAATTTTCTAGTTGTCATGATTCTAAAGTAAATTAATACATTTCCTAATTACTTAGGTGATTCTACGCCTTATGTTAACTATTCCTAGGGGACTTGTCCGCCACACCCCAAACCTATGGGGAACAGTGTCTTCACTTGGTTCAAAGGTGGCATGGTCACTTTATACTGGAAAAATTGAAACAAGGCAAAGAACAATAAGAAGAAAAGAAAAAAAAAATAAGCAATGAGAAAATGACATGGAGAATGGGAGAAAGTAAAGTTTATTAACTAGAAATATTTTACATAAAAAAATAAAATAAAAATAAAGAGAATAGGATGTGTGTTTTAGGGGAGGGGGTGGGCGGTGGAGGGTGGAAGTGGCGGGGAAGGTTGATTTTTGTTTTTTCGAGGAGGCGGAGTTGGGCCTCCTTTTCTTTGGCCAAAATCGCGAGGACCTCTTCAAATTCCCCAGAGGGGCCGAGCGATCTGCACCTTCGGTGTGGTGGTGGGTCCAACCACATGGGGTAAAAGCGTGTGGTGGCTTATTGGCTTGTGTCGGCCATTTTGGAAGGGTGGGGAAAGATGTGGGAATTTGGTAGAGGTTGGTTATTTATAGGTAAGGTGGGGAAGAAAGGGTGGGACTTGAATGGGGGCATTGGGAATGCATGGCCCAGAATCTGGGTCATTAAGTAGCATTAGGCGATGCGTGTGGGAGGCGTAAAGTAACTTTCGCATTTAATTCCCCAATAAGTGAGTAACAACCTGAAATTGGGGGAAACGTGTGAGGAACCGTGTCCTCACTTGTTGTTGTAAGGAAAAACAAAGAAAATAGCAGGGCTCACTACAGATCTAAATGGTAGAATTTATGAAAAGCGTAAACCGAAAGAAAAAGAAAAAATTAGTGAAAGCGAAACTAAGAAGCAACGAGAAACTAAGAAGCAGAAACAAATGCATGCATACATTGGGTTTATTCCTCCTAAATCAGCAATGGTCCAACCAATTGCTTTCTTGTCTTATTTTAGAACTCCCATGACTCCTCTTCTTGCTCCTTTGTAAGGGAGGAAGAAATGTGTAGTGTTTGATGATCTCCCAAAATACATATTTCAGATTTTTGGGAGCTGTTTGAGTTCCAATTCGTGGGTGAGAAAAGAGGGCAAAGAAAGGTACCTTGGTAACTTGTGGAAGAGGGAGAGGAGGTCTCCAAGAGAGAGAACTTGATGTTGGTGAGTGCCTTGCACAAAGCAGACTCCCTTTGAATTTGATCTCCCTTTTCCTTCTTTCTCAGTGGATCCCCAATCACTTTTAAATTCTGTGGTGGAGTCTTTACCTTGCAGATATGTTTGTAAAGACTCCTCTACCAGCTCATCAATGATGTCAACATGGAAACATTCCTCCAGAGAATTGAGGTTGAGTAACGATTATACACATTCAATTTAACTTTCATATTTCCAAAAGACACCTCCATGATGCAGACTGCATTGAATGCATGCATTAGTGTAGCTGAGAATGGTCTTCCCGAATGAGGGATGGCGTGGTACTTTTGGTTGGTTCCATGTCCAACACCAAAAAGTCGTGAGGTAGAAAAACTTGTCTATTCCTACCAAAACATCTTCAATCAACCCCATAGGTTTCCTTTCGGATCTGTCAGTAACACCACTTGAGTGGGTTTCAATTCTCCCAAACCTAGCTTCTCATAGCGGAATAGGGAAGCAGGTTGACACTAGCACCAGGATCTAGCAAGGCTTTCTCAATGGTGTGCTCCCCAATGATGCAGGAGATTGTGGGGATTCTGTGGTCTTGCATCTTAGGTGGTGTTGCAATTGATAGCACTTGGTTGATTTTCTCCACACAAAAGGCCTTCTTAGATAAATGTATCCTAGATTGCCTTTTGTGGGTGCACACCTTTGAGAAATTTTGCATAGCGAGGACCGTTTGATTGCATCAAGCGTAGGTAGATTAATTTTAACTTGCTTGAATGTCTCCATCATTTCCTCAATTTTGTGTTTCCTTTGTCAAAAGGAGAACTGACTTCATTGCATGGGGAAATGGGAGGTGAGGAACAAATTTCTCCTCCTCTTTTCAACAATTTTGTTATTTTTCTTTTTCATTTTTTGAATTTTCGATGTAAATCAATGACCATATTGCTATCCATTGTTGTTCTGCACTTGTTCTTCATCTTTTTCCTCTTCACTACCTTTGTGTTGTTTATTATTCTTCCACTTCTCAAAGTAGTCACAGCTTTGATTTCCTCATGGCCATTTGAGGATTCTCCAACCATGAACTGTCCCTTAGGATTGTTCACAGGTTGGTTGGGTAGTTTACCCTCTTCTCTCTTAGCCAATGAATTTGAGAGTTGGCCCAGAGTTTCTTCAATTTTTTTTAATGCTCTGACTGTGAAGGTTCACAGTCTGAGACAGAGTTCCAAGATTTTGAAGTGAACTCAAGACCTGCTCTTCAAAGGTCAGGGATCTAGGAGGGGCAGGGGCAGGGGTCAAGCAGATCTGCTCCAGCTTTGGTCCAGATGCTCCTTGTTGGACGGCTGCTCCAGATCTGCAAACATCCAAAAACTGCAGCAGTACCTTATTCAAGTATTGACAAAAATAAAAAGAAAAACTCAAAGCACGCCAAATTTGACAAAAGACAAAAGAGTGGCGGCATTTATTCAAATAACTAGAAGGCAAAGAATAAAACTCGGAAAAAAAAAAAAAAAAAAAAAAATTACTCGAAAGAAATGTGTTTTCTATACAAAGCTCAGAGACATTTAATCAAGCACTTGGAATGCAAAGTGCAGGTTTAAAGCAAAAATTAAAATAAATGAAAATAAACATAGGTTTATCTATTTTAGAACAAACTTCCCCGGCAACGGTGCCAAAAACTTGTTGTCGCTCCAAGTGTGCCATAATTGTGTGCATTATGAATCAAAAATTAAAGAATTAAAGAATGCTAGGTTATATGGATGTTAACTTATGAAAGGGATATCAGCACATTGGGGCTAACACTGGCCTGCAAGATCAGGGCCAATTGTAGCAAGTTTTAAAAGTAAGTATTTCAAGATCGTCCACAGAGAAGTTTGTCTAAAATGAGAGATAAACCTCCAGATCTGTGCTACCTGATCTGGCTCTATAATTATCTAAATAAAGAATAGATAAAAGAGAGTGTTGGATTGTGTCACATTTAACTATAAACAAATAAAGAAAAGAACTAACTACATGATCCAGATCCGAGTTGGGGAGATGTTTAAAATAAGAAAAATGCAGAAATAATAGCTTCATGTACTTTAGCCTCGAATTTTAATGGAGAATCAGATTCCAACAGAGCAGATTCAATCTTCATCCGGCTACCAAGACGGATGTAAGAGAAATAAATCCGAATTAAGGAATAGGTTTAGACTTATGGCGTGATCTCATCCACTTAAATGGTCACAGATCATCGTCATTAGTCAGGCCTATTCTTTAGTTCGTAACATGAACATCATAAATGCCGCTTGAATTAGGTTACCAACGCTAATTCGCACAGGATGATGAATTAAGGGAAGTTGGATGCATAAGTGAATCTAAAGAAGTCTAATGCACTAAGGTGATCATTCGGAACCCTCGACATGACTCCAATGGAGAAGACACAAATGAACCTTTTAAAATCCAACGTTACAATTACGAGCACGGCTTCTTAGAGAGCCCTCGGACTTCTGATCAGAGCTTCTCGAGAGCCCTCATTCTGATCTTGAATCTGAACTTGGAAGTACAAATCACTCACAATGGCTCTCAAAGGTAAACTACAAGAAGGGATTACAGGGGGTTCAGATAAGCTATTTGACCGGAATGAGGGAAACAGAGATGAAAACTCTAAAATCTGGATACCCAAATTGGGCAAATGGTTCGTATTTATAGTTTTCCTAAGCCTTTCGGATGTGTATCAACCAATCGAATTGGATAGATCTGTATCAACCAATAGGAGTCGAGCACGGGATCCGGATCTGCTTACGCCAATCAGAAATGCTTGATCTGGTTCAGCCAATCAGGAAATAGAGGCATCAATTCTGTTATGTAATTCAAAAATCTGTTGAGCTTCTAGAAGTTCCCGCCAAGTAATTTCATCTTTGGGTGTTCACATGGGGTGGAATATACCTTTGGTTCGTGCTCAGAATCTTCCGGAATGTCCTTGGGTTTTAAAATGCATTGGGGCGCGTGTAAAGTTTCCTGAAATACCCTTCGGACGAGCTGCAAATCCCCAGAATGTCATTTCGCACAGTTTAAGGGCTTTTTCGCAAAGTAGTTTGGCTCCAGAAGCTCTCTTCGCAAAGCATTTTGGCTTCAGGAGATCTTTTCGCAAAGCATTTTGGCTTCAGGAGATCTTTTCGCAAAGGACTTCTCTTCTTTTCGCAGAGTGTTTTCTTCTTTTCGCAAAGTTCAAAGTTCTTTGCGAATAGTAGAAGTTCTCTGCGAATAGTAGAAGTTCTTTGCGAATTGAACTCTAGGCTCCCATTCTTCTTTGCGAATTGACTTTTAACTTGATTTTTTCTTTGCGAATGGCTCTCTTTCTTGCTTCAGGTCTTTGTCTGCTCTTTTAGACCCTCTTTAGCCATTGCTGAGGCTGTTTCTTCACTCGTTCTTTAATCTTGACATGAGCTGTCAGCTTTTTGATCTTTTTGGGATGCTTTTCGGATTTGGACCTGTCTGATTGGTTAGCTGTAAAATGCACACTAAAGCACTTATTTAGTCTTCTCAAGGGTCTTTCAAGGCTCATGTTTAGGGGTGAAAAATGGTATTTTTCACTACTTAACAGTATATGCCCTTGAAAAATGGAGTTTCCAATAATCTCATTGCCCTCATCATTTTATGGGTTAAATTATGAAGCTTCATACCAATATTGGGATGAATATGGGGAAAGTTGTCCTAATTCGTGGGAACCAAATCAGGGTAGCGAATTAAATCAATTTTATATGTCAAATTTTTTAGACCAACCTCAGTATGACCCACAATATTCACAATCACCATGGAGTTTCAGTTTCGAAGACAAATTTTAACTATGATAGAAGAAATCCAATCCCAATCCGACCATCCTGAATTAACCAAATCTCATACCCAGTCTTTTGCGAGAATTGAATATCAAATAGAGCAATTGGCCGTTGCCATTGCTAGGGAGGGAGATACCTTGCCTAGCTAACGAATAAGCATCTCGCAATGCCAGAATTTGAGACAAGAAACTACCCCCGCCCATGAGCATGAAGTTGAAACCATGACCCTTAAGAGCGGACATGAGGTAGATTACAAGGTAGATGTTTTTGGCTGACATAAAATTGAAACAATGGAAGATAGCCACCCTATTACTGATGCCCCTCTAATCTTGAAAGAGCAATTAGATGAGGAGGACATAATTCCTTGTCTTATATTGATTGGGTAGTCTAGCATTATATATGTGACACCTTGTGTGCCGAGAGATCCATTACTACCATGCTTAGACGAAAACTCAAATCGATTGGCATCAATGTTTGATTTATTCGGTGCTCTCAACTTGTTGACACATATTGAGCCCAAAGATTTCATGGTTTATAGGGTGGGTGAGTTTGTTCAAAGACCATCCTCGAAAAGACTCAAGACCCTAATTGATAAAAAGGTAACCAAAACATGCTATTGGAACAAACATTTTTCATACCTTTCATGGCTTGAGGGGGTCCGGCTGAAGACCAAAAACTTAGCGCTTCTTGGGAGGTAACCCAAGCCCCTTGTATATTATTGTTTTCAGTATTTTCAGAGTTGATCTTTTTGTGTATGTATAGGTTTCCATGCGTGGCGTTTGAACGAAAAAAAATAAAATACATAAAATTATTTTAGAGAGTAAGTTGGGTTTGGAATCTAGATAAGAGAGCAGAGCTCTCTGCTCAGATTCGACCGATCGAAATTAGATTTCGACTGGTCAGTTGTGCAATTGGCATAGAGCTGTGCTCTCTATCTAATTTCACCTGGTTGAGATGGATTCTTGGCCAGCCAGAATTATAAACTAAATAGAGACCAAAGTCTCTGTTTAGTTTCTACCGGTCGAGTCTGGATCTCGACTGTCGAGGTGCCATTCCATTCTTTTTCAAAAAATAATAATAATAAAGAGTTGATGTTTTGGAATCTCGATCGGTCGAAATAGGGTTTTGGATCGGTCGAAATTCCATTTCAACTGATCCACCTCTCTCTTTTCATTTTTCTCTTCTTCCTTTTTCTTCTTCCTCGTTCCCGTGACCCTTTTTCCAATTTTTTAAAAATCTTTGTGCCCTTTCACCTTCTAACCATTACAAACTTCATCTCCCTCTTCATCTTCTTGCCTTTTGAAATCCTATCATATAAGCCACCTTTTCATCTTCCACCTTTTCACCTCCTCACCATTTCATATCCCACCGGTTCACATCTATAAATACAAAGCGTGGGGAGTGTTTCTTCATCCTTCGGCCGCAATCGACGTCCTTCGTCGTGCACTCACGCTACAAGGGAAATTTCTTTCTTTTCTTTTATAGTTTTTCTGTACTTCCCTTGTGTTTTCATTTCTTTTTCTTTGTGTTGTTAATTCATGGGAAAGAAGCACAATAAGGGCAAGGCTCCAATGGTGGATGCTCCGCCAAAAAAGAAAGCAAGGCCCTTTCTGCCTCGAAACCCCGATGCCGGTATCTATATCAGCACCCGGACATCTGCCACAACCACATCCACCCTATCATGATGCACCACGACTTCTTCGCCGAACCAAAGTTTGACATGAAATATTTTGAAAATTTGTTCGAGGCCTAATTTTCACTGGCTTACCTTAAGCGTGTCGGCCTTGACATTTTACTTGTGCCCTCACTCACCCTGGTGTACCCCCATTTTGTCCAGCTCTTCTATGAGCGCCTAGTTTATAATTTCACTAGGCAGGGCTGCATTTCAACAAAGATTGATGGATTCAACCTTTCGTTCGACCGGGTGGAGCCTTCCCATCACATGGGCCATCCTAATGATCCTCATGGGGGCAGCGATATGCCACATTGTCCTAATTTTCCCCCATTTACCGAGATGGTCCTCACCGTCTCCGACCGTCTGCCCGTTGGTCTGACTTATACCACATGGGCGGCACTCAATCGGGGTCTTTTCTTTAAGGATATAGTGTTATATAAGACACTATACCCGATATCCCATAAGACCCAAAGGCGATCAGATCTCTTTCAAATCCTTTATGCTGTTAAAAAGGGCTGTTGGTTTGAACTAGCCAAACTAGTTTTCTTCGGGTTACTCGAGACCCTTACAAAACTAGCATTGTCATGGTACCTTGGGGTGTCTCTTGAGCTCCCTTATGGTCATTTTTTCATGCTCTTGTTACTCCGCCATGGGTATATATTTGACCCGTCGGAGCCCACATTGAAAGAACTACCCAAGCTCTACGAGCTGAGCCAATAAAGGAAATCCTAGCCCACTGCTTCTTAGCAGGCTACTGTGGCCTCCTCGATGGCTACATCTCCAACAGAGACTCCAGGAGTCTATGTCCCTATCCATGCTAGATCTGTTGTTGGAGCAGCTAACACGCCAATCCCTTCCTTTACCTGGCCCATACCTTTTACGCCCTCCCCCTCCCCTCCCCTTGAGTCGGAGGACCCTACCTTCTCCCCTTCGTCTCCCAGACCACCATTCACCTACATGAAGTCCTCGACCATTCCTCCGACTACCACACTTCCCCCGATCACCATGCTCTTCACCGATCTTATCATCACATCTGAGTGTGTGACCGTTGCCTCCAGATCTGGCTACTTCCCTATCCATACCATTAGCCACTACCTTTTTACTGACGACTTCGATATTGGCGTCGGGGGTTTTTGAGGATTGATGGATGAGGCCATCCATGATGGTGCTATCCCATTTGAGGACTCACATGCCACGTTTACTTTTCAGTTCATAGTGGAGTCATGCCTTAGCGCATTGGAGGCGTGGCATTTCGAGATCCAGGCCGAGCTCGCCTCTATGATCGGCCTCCTGACTAATGTGTTGAGGGGGGTTTCTATTTTTCTATGGAGAGCAGGTATGAGTGGGTATTCCCATGACTATGGACCTGTGCCTCCCCCTAGTCCCCCCCGCCCCCACCATCTAGTGAGCCCTTTATAGAGGAGGGTTTAAGATTTGCGCCTCTTGATGCTCTAGCCATGGAGCCTGCTGGACTTGCTCCCCCTACTTCTTCAAAGGAGTTGGGGCCAACCATTTTTCGGAGCCCATTGATTCTAAAGTTCCCGTTACCTCACCCCCAGTCCTTGAGGGGGATGTGTTGGAGGAGCCTACTGATGGGCCCTCCACTATGGTAGTTGTGAGTAGTGAGGGTCCGCTTGACCTTGTTACTTTTGATTTGTGTCGTTTTAAGGTGAACCTATTTGGTCCCGAGTAGTTGTCAATGCCGCTCTCATCCATGCCATGGGTTTTTATGCGAAGACCTTGGAGGAGGAACTGACACGGTCCAATGCCGCCATGGTGGCCGCAAGATCGATGATAGTTTCTCTTTGACAAAATTGGATGAAGATGAAGGAGGATTATGAGGACATGCATCTCAGTTCGAATTAAGAGATATACTTTAGAGAAGCGGATGCCAAAAAGCATTCGGAGGCTAAAGAGAAATGGGAGAAAGAAATGAAAAATCTACGTGCTCAGTTGTCTCCCATTGACCATGATGTCGATGATGTAGATATGGGTGAAGCCCCTCCTTCCTCTCGTGGAAAAGGGGTAGCCCTTGATCCTCCACCTCCGCCTTCATCCTCCCTCAAATGAAAGGGACATTGATTGTGCATCTCTGGTGCTAGTGTTGTATTGTTACATTTTCTTCATTGCCCTCTTGTCTTGATTTCGGGTTTATTATTTTGTAGAATGAGGGCATTACACCATTCAAGTTTGGGAGTGTTTGTGGTCCTTTTTTTTGTATATATGCATCATTTGTATATCACTGCCTTATCTTTTTATACCACACATCCTTAAAACCTCCATTTTTTTTTTGAGCCATCATATTGTAGACACCCCAATTTTTCCCTCTTGGAGTATACAATCTTGTTCAGTCAACCTTTGACCTTTCCCACATTCTCTGGAAAAGGACTAACTTTCTCCAACGACCTTAAAACCCTAAATACGGGGACCATTACTGAAATAATAGTATATGGTTGAGACCCAGGCTGAAATAATAGCTTTGCAACTCGGATCCGACTCGGGAAAATCCTGAATTCTACGCAGATACGCTTGCGCAGAATTGATTCCACGGGCGGCTATAGGCGTGGAATTGGTCCCACTTGGACTAGGCTCACTTTTCCCGTAGACCACTTAAGACCTAGATTTCGTGCAAGACACAACACGCGAAATCCGATTCCACGCAGACACAGTTGCGCAAAATTAGTCTCACTTGGACTAGGGCATGCCTTTCGTGCACCGCCCAAAGACCCTGATCTCGCGTAGATACACTTGCGCGGAATCGATTCCACGTGTGAGCCAACACGCGAAATCGGTTCAGACTGGACTGGGACTCTATTCCCCAAACCACCAAGGGACCAGAATCCCGCGCATACGCCACTGCGTGGAATTCAATCCCACGCGTCACTGGATATGTGAAATTGGTTCCCAATCCAACTCGACCTTCAAATCCTTAGACTGCCTGAACTTCCAATCAAGCACAAATGCCACTACGGGGATTTGGTTTCCCAGGCATACTAGGATAAGGAAGCCCAGTTCATAGGACGACTCAAATTAAATCAAGCGCATACACCACTGCATAGAATTCAATTCAGCGCATCCTCACTTGCGCGGAATCGACCAATCGCGCACATGCCCACATGGGCGGAATTAGCCCGACACCTATAAAAAGACCCCCCATACCTCGCCCAAAGGGACAAATTATTTACACAAGTCTCGAGTTCTCCTCCAAGCTTAGGATTTTGAGGCTTTCTCTGCGGCACTCGGCATCAAGTAATCCCTTCTTAGTTTTTAGCTTTTAGTTCTTAATTTTAGCTTATAGTTTAGTTTTAGTTCTTAATTTCTGGTTCTAGTTCTTAACCCCTGGAACCAGTTCTTAGTTTTAGTTTTTAAGGTTCTTATTCTAGTTTCCAATTTCCAGTTCTAAAACCTCTAGTTCTTAATTTCAAGTTCTAGTTCTTAACTTTAGGTACTAGTTCCAAACCTTTAGTTCTAATTCGTAATTCTAATTCATAGTTCCTAAAATCTTTCAACTTTCGAACCATAAATTCTTATTTCCACATTTAAATTCAGTTTTCAATCCATAATATTTTTAAAATAACCCTTAGCTAACCGATTTGCCTAAGGGAGGGGAGCTTACGGAGGGTACTCGGGAACGGGGCCGATCCTCCTTAGCATAACGGGCCATAAACCTTTTTTTTGTAGTTAAAGTAGCATTAGGATATTAAATTAATTAGAATTAGAATACTATTAGGACACTAAACTAATTAGAATTAGAATATTATTAGGACGTTAGAATAATTAGAATTAGAGTAGTAGTAGGACACTCAGTTAATTAGAGTTAGAGCACTACTAGGAAACCCGTAATCAGTCAAACCCAGTATAGGATAAGGAAATAAGGTTAATTAGACTTAAAGCAGAATTAAAAACTTAAACCAGACAAACTACAGCTGTTGGAGTCAGTCGGCCAACGTTCAACAAAGGAGTTAACCCACACCCTGTAAAGCGTGATCAGTGACGTGTTGCAGCGTCGACAAATATCTACAGCTGGTGATCGCATCACCCAGGTACTTTCCATTTAATATTCATCTCTTTAATTTTAGAAATTTAGTATTTCATAGTTTATTACTCCATCGTCCCTAGCCAGAGTCCGCTCGGACCGAATTGGACCACTTATTTCGAGGACCGAAAGGGACCAAGAAAAAATGCATACCAATAGACTGGCGATCATGATGGGACCCTTGTCTGCTAAAGCAGCTTGCATAGTTTAATTTTCGACTTAGATTAGTCCTATTTCCTATTCGCTTTATCACTTCACTACACCTAGTCACCCAAAGCTCCACGAGGGTTTATGAGTATCCACCAAAGGTTAGAAATGTCAGGGATACGCAAAATAAATCTGACCAGCCCAGTAATCCGCCACTATGGGGATTCCACGATAACCCTATATACGATGCTGAACAGTCCTACGACTCACCCCCATGTCACCCCGAGATTAATATGGCCGGCGATCAAGAAAACCCTTTCACTCCTCCGAGCACCAGAAACAACCACGGTGGGAAAGAAAGTAGTATCGGGCAAAATTTCACCGCTCGACAACTCGTAGAGCTAAGTGTTCAGAGATTACAAAAAGGAGGCGACGAGGCCGAAGAGTTGCTCTGTGGAATGGCCGCCGCATACGAAACTGTCAAAGAGCAGCAAGACAAGGAAGAATGAGAATGAAAAGCAGGGGAGATGCTACCACCTACGCCAAGCACGATATCAACCCATGTATCACCACTAGGGCGGGTTGTCCGCGCCCTCTTCAATGTTGATCGTCAAGACAGGGTTCACCCCCGGTCTGCCCAGAAAGACACCATAGTAAAAGTAGAGGATCTCCCTAAGATGCTCGATGAATACATGGCCAAGAGAAATTGCCCTAGCTTATCATTCGGGTTTGATAGGTTCTACCAGGATCTCGAGTTTAACCTACCTACGGGATTCAAACTCCCAAAGTTAAGCAAGTACAGCAGCATAGGGAATCCAAATCACCATCTGGCATTATTCTGCAAGGATTGTCGACCCGTTCGCGATAATCAAGGACTCCTGAAACACTATTTCTAGAGGTCACTCGAAGGGGAAGCTCTCGATTTGTTTGCCGGACTCCCACTTCACAAGATTGACATGTTCGATGACCTGGCCGGATAATTTTTGGACTAATATAAGCACTAATATAAGAAGCGGTTAGTCTCAGCGACCTGATGACGAAGAAGCAAGAACCTGAGGAAGACTTTACGGATTTCGTAGCATGTTGGAGGAAGCTTGCGGCCCACACCGAAAGTTAGATGAAAAAAAAGACGCAATCGACATCATCATAGACAATGTCAAAGAGCCCAGCGATTGCCCAGACTTCACTAACCTTAACCTGCATGCTAACCGCATCCAACGACATATAAAGTGGAGAAACCTCACCTTTTCAATAGTAGCATCGAAAGTCGCTGCCTTCAGTGAATCAAAGCTAAAAAATAATAAGAAAACCTCTGGCTCTAAGCAGGTCAAAACGGCTGCCAACCAAGGTCAAAGCCCTAGAAATGAAAATTACCAATCGAGGAATTTCTATGAAAGTCAATACCAAATCCAGAATCAACAATGGTACCCTAATTAGAGTTAGAACCAGTACCAAACCAAAACTAATACTCTAACCAAAATATCCACTAGAACAAGAATGCCTCTCGAAATCGGCCAGCTAACCCTCAAAGCTATAATAACGTACCCCCGCCTCATAACTTCAACTAGCAAACCAAAGGCCCTTACCAACCTAAACATGATCGCTATCCCCCATCTAACACCATCCCTAACATAATCCCATGCCTAATCAAAATCAAGGGACATCCGCTCACAACACTATAGTGGATCTCTCGAGCCGTCTCCCTCTTCTTCCTTCTACCTTCACCACACGTGTCAGTCCTTCAGACATTTCAACCTATCCAGGTGATCCCCGAGGCCTCCCATCATTCACCCACATCCTTCATCCCTGATCACCCAGATTTCTCCTTCGAATCCTCTGCCCTATCCAACCTTCACTTGAATTCGAGTCTAATCATTCAGAGCTCGAGGACCAATCCTTCAACCTGCTGAACCCTCTACACCCCCAAATTCTGAGAGAACTCCACCATGTGACTCTGAGCCTATGTGACTTTGAGCTTCCCCTATGTGACTCCGAGCCAGAGAACGAATACGATGTCCTTTAAACTGTAGATCAAATTTCGGCATGGGTGGATAGCCTCTCCCAGAACACTTCAAGTCGAGGGCACAAAACTGTCGTGGGACATCAGCTAGATGCAAAGATGAGACAACAGAAGGAAGAACCTAGCAAGGAGGAGGCGCTAATCTCCACCTTCTTAGAAGAAGAAGACTACACCCAGTGTCTCCCACCATGGAATGGCATAGCTCTACTGTGTATCCCTTCTTCAAACTTCACTCCGTTCATGACAACTGCTGCTGCAAGTTCATCAATGTGAGTCACGGCAGGGCTCCAGGGTCAACGGCCGACATGCCTGATACGCAAATTAGGGACTAATTATCCACCATCACCCCGGGAGAAGCAGAACGTGGGTGCTCAACCATCTGAAAGAATAGCAAGGGAACAAGGGGTGAACCTACCTCCCCCACCTCATGTAATCCCTCCACCTCCAGTTCTAGAATCAACATCTCAACCACTTCAGACAAATGTCAACAAAGCCCACCGACCCGACAAGGAGCCAATCCTCGAGACAGGCCAGAAATACAACCTTCTTCGACACCTTAGGAGGGTACCAACACAGATATCAATACTTGATCTCATCAAGGAATTGCCAGAACACCACCAACTATTAATAGAGACGCTGGACGAGACACACGTGAATGAAGATATAACCCTAGACGAGCTACACGAGAATGAAGATATAACCCTATACGAGCTACACGAGATTGCTTCGGTTATGGCTTAACCTTCGGCACCCACCTTCACTGAAGTTGATATGCCTAAAGAATCGATGCACGAAAGCTCAACCCTATATACTTGATGATTATAATCAGAGGGTTCTCAGTAACCCATGTGCTAGTCGACACAGGAGCAGGCTTAACATCTATCCCATAATGACGCTCAAGTGGCTTGAATATACCGAGCAGGATATAAGGCATTCATCCTTATCCCTCATTGCGTATGACGGTTCTCGATGCTTCGTCAAAGGAACTATCAAGTTACAAGTTGGCCTCGGGCCAGTCACTAAAGACGTCACATTCTATGTCTCCGACTCCTCAAGCACCTATAACTTAATACTAGGGAGAAAGTTGTTAGAATCCATGAAGGTTGATCATAGAGAGCAATAGAAATATGAAGGGGGGTTTGTATCCTTACCAACTCGATCTTGTTGCCCCCGGCAACAAACATGCATGAACCATTTCACGAAGTATGTGTCCGGATAGCCCAAAGTCTCTATAGTTAGCTCTAGGTCTTCTGGTCGAAAAACAACGTCGATGAAGACGTATAGATGCACTATTACATTATTGGGATTACAATTTTCCATGTCTACATACCACCAGTGCATCAAGTTACCTCATGAGGATTCTATCATCAGGATATACATCGATGCACCTCTTTAAGCAATAGATCAGTAACAGAAATCAGCCATCCCTCGTTCCTCCCAACCTGCCAATAAAGATTAACAAGGAGAGCAGCAGGTCCTAACCTTGCTCGCATGTACGACATAAACCTAACTGTGACTAAAGTTTGAGACTTGATGTATCAACTAGGATACATCCCACATAAAGGACTTGGCAAGAATAGACAAGGACGCATAAGGCCGGTTGTCCCGAAGAAAGTTCGTAAGCATAGGGGATTAGGCTACCTATCAGGCAGCAAACAAGCTAACATCCTACCAACCTTACCTAAGTGGTTCCTCTATGACTATTTTTTCTATGGAACCACTAAGAAGGCCGATGTTCCATGGAGAAGGGAAGTGTCCTTCACCAAATCACAGGCAACGAAGATTGAGTAGTTGGCCAAAGCCTTCGTCGACCTGACAAACTTGAATAAAGATGATGATGATACAGATATACCACTCGAAGGAGTTGGACCCCTTTTCAAGACTAAGGAATCCTTCGCTATAGAAAGAACAGAGTCTTTGGGACCTGAGCCGCACATAGAGGACTGAGACTCAACCGATGAGGAAGACTTCAATATCGCCGCTATCGAGGTTGAAAAAGAGCTAGAGTTAGACACCCTTCAATCCCCAGAAGCACCTCAGCTGTAGATATTCTGGAAATCGTTAGAAGAAGAATGGCAACTACCATCGAGTGACGATGAAGATTATTGGATAGACCTCCCTGCACTCGAGTTGGCCGAGCAAGGCCTCCAAAGGTTATCAGACGAGGAAGAGAGTCCAACTCTTATAATGGTGACCTCGACCTCAATCCTGAAGGATGGGAGTGTCCCTGGGGATATCCCTGCATCTCTCAGCCATATCAGCCTCACTGTCGGGCATGCATATTAATCCTATCATACTACGAAGTCTAAGGGGGAGAGCTTAAAAGTCCAAGAAATCATCAGTTGAGCCCTCCCAAAGAAGACGAGCTTAAAAAATAAGAACATCTCTGGCCCAGCTTTGAGGACAAGAGCTCACACAACTACAACCTCCAAACTCTCTTCAAAGACAAAGTGATTAATGTGACAGAAGGAGCCGGAGCAACAACCGGACCACCGCCTTCATAACTCATCCAGAAGATCACGCTCGATGAGGGCTATAAAAAAAAAGCCAAATTTAGAACGATTTCACATCATCCAAAGACTCACACAAACGACCCAACAACTGTCACACTTCCCCATCTAGGAGAAACTATCCCCATCGATTCGTCCCTAGGAAGTCGACCCTGTACCATACTTATTATCTATTGACACCCAAATTAGGCCCAAGGCTCAATCAAATCATACTTCGAGAGCAACACACTTCTGAGCTTCCAAAAGCACCTTGCATACCCTTTTCAAACTTATGCAACCATTACCAAACCCTTAGAGACCTTTTTGTGCCATTAGAAGCCAAAACGGACCCATAGAATCTGTTTTGAACCAACCTAAATAGTGGATGAAAAGTGGAGTGCCAAAATTTTCATAGATAATTGATCATCCTAAGGCCTATGCCATTGGAAATAAGAGGTTCCCATCTTTCCAACAAGCTAAGAATCGCTTGATTCTGAGTTCTACATCAAAAGTTATGGTGAAATGAAAAATGCTCAGAAATGTAAGAATTCACGAATGATCGTAAATACAATCATAAACAAGCTTCAGAATGCCAAATCGTATTCAAGAATGATTGTAAACATAAATTCATGAACGATCCTAAATACAATCGTAAACATGGTTCAGAATGCAAAATCATATTCAGGAACAATTATAAATAGGAATTCATGAACGATTGTAAATACAATCGTAAATAGGGTTCCAAACATAAAACCGTATTCAGGAACCATTGTAAACATGGTTCAAAATGCACGCACGATCGTAAATAGGGTTTAGAATGCAAAATCGTGTTCACAATGAAGGATTTAGGATTTAATCATGGCTATCCCCATCATCCACCATTAAAACCCATTTTCACATTTTTCCAAGCCATAGAAAAGCTAGAAAAACTTAGATGGCCCACTAACTAATTTCTAAACCAGTTAGTGAGTTAACCACTCAATAATTACCCCCAACTCTATAAATAGAGACCCCCACCCTTTACTTGAGAAAAGACCAGATTTTTCAATCAAAAAATATCCAAAGAGGAACGGTCCTAAAACAGAGAAAAATATCCAGAGAAGAATTTCTATAGGGATAGAGAGAGAAACTTCAAAAACAGAGAACTCTAGAAAGATCTCCCCCCATCTCAAAGCTTCAACTTTTTAGGTTTTGAAACCACAGTTCATTAGATACCACCCCAGTTCCCTCAATATCATTCCCACGCCTTAGCTAATTTAGAAATCTTAGCTCATCCTTCATACCATCCATCTTCCCCAACCTTAGCTAGTTAGAAACTTGCTCTAACCCACTGTCCTTTCGAAAGCTCATCAGAGCTAGCATCAAAGCGAAGATCCAGCAGCGGTGCTACAAGGGTCCGAGAGCTCTGACTCTCCGCTCCATTCCTTTAGCTTCTCTTTTTTTGTTTTTGCTTTTCCTCTATCCTAGAATTTGAGCCGTTATGCCACCGAAATTTCAGTGATTTGGGGGCTCAAATAGGATCGGAGTGCCTTCGGGTAAGATGAAGTGCAATTTTTTTATTTTTAAATCTAGCCATAGTAGAGACCACTTATGAGCGGGCTATTTGGGTGCTTAACACCTTCCCAATTAGTAACTAAAGTCCCTACCTAGAGGCTTTGGTGCAGACTGGATTCAAAGTCATATTTCTCACTTCGGTGTTAATAATATTGATTTTGGGTATCCGAGGACACCAAAAGCTCCGGGTGGCAACTACATTTTTTTTCTTCTTGTGAGCGCATCGTCGCGACGGACCCACAAAGTCCATGGTCACACATTATCAAAAATATAAAAATAGAAAATCCTAAAGCCCCTAAAAATCTAGAAATAGAAAACTCAATAAAATTAGAAAACCTTGGAAAAGAGAGGGAGCCCTTCATCCCAGACCCATTCAACGACCAACAAGGA
This sequence comes from Chloranthus sessilifolius, assembly GCA_021018995.1. Classification (NCBI taxonomy): domain Eukaryota; kingdom Viridiplantae; phylum Streptophyta; class Magnoliopsida; order Chloranthales; family Chloranthaceae; genus Chloranthus; species Chloranthus sessilifolius. The sequence goes on from CM037586.1 coordinate 65,827,308, forward strand.
GACTCTTCTCTTAAGGCTACAAGTAGTGGTTACGTCAACGCAGCCAAGGAAGAACCAACTAATATACTCGCATAGGGACGCACTACCACCTTCGACGCCGCACCTCGAGCCCACTCGATGCAACCCTACTACTCTCCCCTCACAAAAGTGTAGGGCATCCCGACGTGACAACAAGCCAGTCATCATACCTGAAGAGATACTTTGCGATTTTGAGAGGAGAATGAATAGCCTCGACCTAAGGATGTCACAATTATCAATTGTACCAATGAAGGATTACCTCTCATAAAACTAACCTCCCAGTGTAGTGATTTTGTAATTTATGATCTTATAAACGATGAAGAGGGACAAGCCGCTAAGGACACACAGGACTTCTAACGGGTCATCAAACACTTCGACGAGCAGACTGAAGCCGCCGCAGAGCCCATAGAGGAGATCAATTTTGGCATCGAGCATAAGCCCAAGAAGCTACTGATCAGTGCAATGCTTAGCCCCAAGGAGCGACAACATATTATCTAAGTCCTTCAAGACCACCTCAGCTCTTTTACATTATCCTACGAGGACATGCCTAGTCTGGACCCGAGCTTAGTAGAACATAGTTTGGTCCTGGAACCGAATGCAAAACCCCTCAAGCAGAAACTTAGGAGAATACACCCACAAACAGCACTACAAGTCAAACAGGAAGTCGACAAGCTACACAAGGCAAAATTCATTCGAGTCATCCTCTATCCCAAGTGGATCATAATTATAGTACTTGTCACCAAGAAAGACGGCAGAGTACGGGTGCGCATCAACTTCTGAAATCTCAACCAGGCATGCCCAAAAGATGACTTCCCACTCCCACACATCGACACTCTGGTCGATAACACTGCCGGTGTGACAGCCCGAATTTCAGCATCCCAAAATCCGTGCCATCAGCACGACCTTCAAGGTCGTGCCCTGGGTCCTTTACAACACATTGATATATACAAGCCAAAACTAAAATTGAAGCACACGTAGCTACCCTAAATCGAAATCTCAAAACAATATATTTGGTCTCGCAAGGCTGTCCTTGTCCCATGCCAATTCATGGACATAAGGACATACCCAAAAGTTAAATGATAATTATTCATCCTAGATGTTTTATCAAGAGACAGAAATTAAAGCATTCGAAATAAAGAGGCTCGATATACCAAGCCATACATAGTACTCTCTCAACTCACTCTCAGAGTATGCAGCGGGTTTCCTAGAAGAATTCCTCAGGAGGAGGTTCTGACTCTTCTGTGGCCACGAACACCGAGGCCCTTGGATTAACTTCTCTCGAAGTCTTTCTTGCTAGTCAGTCGGACGTGCGACGTATAGTCTAAGGGGTGAGCTACATCCTAGCTCCGTAGGGAAAACAAAAGAACATATAGATCAACCTTCACACATATGTCAGCAACTTAAAAAGCATAGAATTTTCAAGAAGTCACTTATGGACAATAATTTGAGTAACAGGAATAACCCAATAATTTCCGACCACTACTTAGCATAGTTTTGTTTAATCTCCTTATTAGTTTGGTTGTGAATTTGGCCTAATCACTTAAATCTTAACTTAAGTAGTCCTCGAGCAATATAGCATCGAGCCCCGATGGAATACCCGCCATCGTCGTCTAACTAGATAGTTGTTATATGTATTCACGAAATCGCCGAGCCCCTTTCTCATAGGCGGCGGGGTCTATTCTCAATCTACATCCCTGGGATGTGCTATAAATGTACGGATTGGCCGCCGTACCGGTCACGGGTATCCTGCCGTGTCAGTCGTGGGTATCCCGCCACGTCGGTGGGGTATTCTAATCAAACCTTAAATAATAAAAATATCAATGTGCTTTACATATAGTTATTCACCGTGATTGTGCTAAATATATTACATTAGGCCTTATCACGTTACCTTTGTTTCTCTGTTAGTTTTCTTACGCATCCCTGGGATGCCCATGCTTCTATTTCACCCTTCTTTGATTTAACCACTTAATTTTTCATCCCCTGGGGACCTCAGGATTTTTCGCATTGCAACACACACACACACCCTTATCATGAGGGTTCATGGAATATATAACTATTTAAATAGACTATACTACGCATATGAGTTCACGAAATAATACACATGTTTCAAGAATATTCCCTACCTCGACGAATCTCAAGGCACGCCTGCTCGTAGAGGGTTATAATGCATCAACCTACATTTAAAAAAAAATAGTTTTAGAACGATCTAAAGTCATTGGGGTGTGTGACTCCCAAGTTTCTTACATTCGAAAACCAAGATCTGAGTGGTCACCAGACCTCGCTCGCGCGGCCATTTATACTCGCTCGAGCGGTCACTTGACCTCGCTCGAGCGGTCTCTTGACCTCGCTCGAGCGGTTAAATCGAGGTCGCTCGAGCGGTTAAATCGAGCTTTCGAATTATACTGCGGACCCTCGCTCGAGCGAGCTCCCCTTTAGTTTTAGGGACCGCTCGAGCGAGCCCAGAGTCATATTTTTCTCTGTTCATCCTCGCTCGAGCGAGCCTTTTTGGACCGCTCGAGCGAGGAACACTGATTTGTCCCTCGATCAGATCGAGAACAGATTTCCATCCATCCTTTAACCTTAATCTCATACAAAGCAACATTTATCCAACATTCTTCCTACTATTCAAAACATTCCTAGGCATATATCATGTTTTTAACGTACCTCCGACGATGATGAGTCACGCATGTGTTCGATTTATAATTGAAACTCCACTAGACTAACTGCCTCCTGGTTCTTCCTCCAGGTCCTTTCCTCTAATCTCCTTTGCCGACCTAAGTCTCGTGAACCCTACTTCTCTACTAGGCTCTTTCCTTCTCTCTATATAGGTTAGAATAGATTTACGTAAGGGTTGCTCTCTCTCTCTTTCACTTTTATATCTATAAGTTAGGGATGTGCTAGTGTGTTTCCCAAATACACACTTAATGTATTTGGGTCGTTTTGGTCTCCTTGTGAAACACATATACCTATGTGTGTATGCGTTGCAGCACTCATCTCAAAAATCTGCGGTTGTGACAATCACCCCAACTTATAAGATTTTGCCCTCTAAAATCGATATTATTCTCTTAACTGTGTACCACTTCATAATCGACTAGCATATCCAAACAAGAATTTAAACATTTTGCCGCATTTTTAAAGAACCAAAGGTTGGTCATGCCAACAAATTTCCACACAACAAAAAAACAAAACAAACAAACAAAACATTATCGGTATCTCATTCCATACATATTTATCATCTACACAAACAAAACTTTGTGACATTCATGTCACGATAGTTTGAAGAAAATTTTGACCTCCATACAAAATGTTTCAAAAGATTACATGTAAAGTGTTCAAAGTTTTTGTTACTATCTAATCCTCATCCTCTTCATAGTCGTCGTCGTCGTCGTAGTCCTCGCCATCCTCATCGTCATCGTCCACCGTGACGGCTGTGGTACCCACTGTGGCGCTCCTCGTAGCCGGGCCGGAGCTAGATGCTCCAAAAATAGCGTCCCTCATGGCACCTACGCGCTGCATGTAAGACTGCGGGTATGCCTAGCCCATGAGGTCGATAAGTAACGCCTCCTAGAACCTCTGATGCAACCTGATCTCCCGCCCTTGCTGAAGGATCTCCCTCATCATGCCCGCGTCGGTAGTGGGTATGGGCTGTGGAACTGAGGTAGAGGGAGTAGTCGGTCCTACCGGTGCTTGATGGGTGGCTGATCGGGAGACCTGTCGGTCTCTCTTCTTGTTGACACTAGTTTGCAGGCTTTTAAGGTTTCGGCTCCAGTCTTGGGCGAGGTATGGGACGACATTATCGGTGAGGAACAACTCGTCCTCCCGGATCTTAAATCCTCCCTTCCCATTCCGTGAGTCCAAGAGTCGGGAAATCAACCGAGCATATGGTAATCGGTTGATTGGTGGAGGGACAGCACCCCTTACATTTCTTTTGTAGGCATGCGCCATGCCTTTTATGATGACCATAGGTGCGTTGATCCACCTATTGTGAAAAGTGGTGTGTAGGGCTCGCAGAAACGCATCTCGGCATTCTTGATCATGGCCGGTTGGGTGTAGATTCTTTTTAAAGATAATGTCTAAAAGCCACATGCGCGACGGTAGTTGTGATCGGGTAATAGATTGTCCCGAGGCGGACATACCGCCAGTGATGTCGGAAATGATCGTTGGGAAATCTACGTTCCCAGAAAAAGGTGGTAGGATGAGTGGGCTAGGGGTGTAGATGTGGGGACATTTCATGATTGAGGAAATGTCGGCACATCTGAAAATTAGCTCATTACCATCGATGGTAACGAGTATGGCGTCCTCATCGACGTTCATGTTTAGGGTTTGGTAAAACAATTTCACTAGCCTCGGGTAATACTGATCCCCGAACGGCATAAGCAAGGTCTTGAGATGGTTGTTGGTGAGAAAGTCCGATGTCCACTGGGTGGACGTCGGATCTCCGAAACATGAGGGGTGTATTTCCCATTCGGCTTCAAAAATTTTTGCTCCCCACCAATCATCCAATGTGATTGGAGCAGAGGGCGGGTTTGATGATGGTTGGGAGGTTTGGGGCGCTTTGTTGCGCTCCGATGGTGACCGAATCGCCATCCGTTTCTTGGGTTGGGGGTTTGGGCTCGAGGCCATTTAGTATAAATAAGGCTCAAAAAGAAAGAAAGACTTTAGGAAAAGGTAGATTTTACCTAGAAGAGTCGTCCTAACGGATCGGATTGCTCAAATCCGGTTGAAAACGGAAGGAAAATGTCTGAAATTGTTTGCTAACCCTTCCCCGCTTTCGTCTCTTCTTCTTTCTTTCGCGAAGATGAGCGAGCGCTCTGGCCTCTGCCATATTTATAGTTCCGCCTCGCTCGAGCGGTCATTAGTTCTCGCTCGAGCGAGAACAGAAATCGTATTGTCATATACTGTAACCTCGCTCGAGCGGTTATAATGCATCGCTCGAGCGGTCAAAATGCCTCGCTCGAGCGAGGATTTGTTATCGCTCGAGCGAGAAGAAGTATGATGTTATGCGATTATTTCGGCGGTCATTAGTGGTCGCCGGCGAGACGAAACATTTCTGGTACCATTTTGCTCGTTTTTGGTTTCAATTCTCATCCTAGTTTCATTAAATAAGAGTTCAACGAAAAGTGGTTCAATCATTGTTTGGTGTCAATATATCTTTAAAAGAAATTTATATATATATAGCCTTCATAGTACCCGCAATCACATATTCTCAAAAGAATAAAACCATTCAGTTGGTAATTTCGAACAATTTGGGATATTGTTCTCTAACATCCGCCTCACGTTCCCATGTTGCCTCTTCGGCCGGATGGTTCTTCCATCGGACAAGCACTAAGGGAATTACTTTTGTTCGCAACACCTGTTCTTTTTGATCTAAAATTTCTACCGGCTCTTCAATCATGGTCATATCTTCATGCATTTCGAATGATTGGCCGCTCAGCACGTGATCAGGGTCATTGAGATATTTTCTAAGCATCGACACGTGGAATACATTGTGTACCTGATCAAACAATGGTGGCAACCCAATGCGAGCTACTTCTCCCACTCGACCCAAAACTTCAAACGGTCCAAGATAGCGGGACTTAGTTTCCTCTCTTCCCAAATCTCATCACTCCTTCATCGGTGATACTTTCACGAACACATGTTCACCCACTTTAAAGTCTACACTAGTCCGCTTGATATCGAAAACTTTTACATGCGCTCTGAGCCGCCTTTAGTCTTTTCCTGATCATGCGGACAATAGCAGCGTTATCTTCAAGTAGCTCGGGTCCCAAAACAAATTTCTCGCCAATTTCCTCCCAATTGATTGGCGACTTACATCGTCTTTCGTACAAGGCTTCATACGGTGCCATCCCGATGCTCGTCTGAAAACTATTATTATAAGCGAACTCAATCAATGGTAGATGTTGATCCCATGGTCCTTACAATTCTAACATACATGCCCTAAGCATGTCATCAACGACTTGGATGACCTCTCCGTCATGCATCATCTGTTTGTGGGTGAAACGCTGTACTAAAATCCAACCTAGTTCCCATTCCCTCTTGGAATTTCCTCCAAAACTTTGATGTATATAATGGGTCTCGGTCTGAAACAATGCTACTTGGAATCCCATGTAACCGGACAATCTCCTTCATGTAAAGTTCTGCTAATCTTCCCGCTGTGTACATTGTATTGTACGGCAAGAAATGTGCCGACTTAGTCAATCGATCAACTACTACCCAAATGGCGTTATGCCTCCTTGCAGTTCGCGGTAAACCGACTATGAAATCCATGGAGATAGACTCCCATTTCCATTCCGGTATGGACAAGGGCTGCAATAGGCCTGCGGGGTGTCTATGATCGATTTTCACTTGTTGGCATGTCAAACATCGTGACACGTACTCTGCCACATCTTGTTTCAAACCTCTCCACTAGTAGTTCTTTTGGATCTGACGATACATCTTCGTGCTTCCCGGGTGGATCGCATAGCTTGACTGTGAGATTCATCAAGAATCGTTCGCCGTAATTCGGCATTGTCCGAATAAAAGTCGCCTTGAATATTAAGGAACCGTCTTCCTTGATTGAAAACTCAGAGGTAGTACCTTCAGTTACATTTTGATGTATCCTTGTTAGAATCGGGTCTTTCATCTGTAGTTCTCGTATGTGTTCGAATATCACTGGCTTCACTGATATGTTGGCTAAGAAGGCTCCTATGGCTTGTGGTTGTATGTCTGCGCCACACAACGCTAGATCTTCCAACAACTTCCATCGATGTATACCCGAAATTAGTCTAGCCAGTTGGGCCGAACTCTTTCGACTCAAGGCGTCGGCCACTACGTTAGCTTTGCCCGGATGGTACTGTATAGAACACGTAATCCTTGAGAATTCCATCCACCTTCATTTGCCTCATATTGATTTCATACGTAAAGCAGTATCCGAGGCTTTTATGGTCGATGAAAATTTCAAATGTTTCTCCGTATAAATAATGTCGCCATATCTTTAATGCGAATATCGCTAGTTCGGATCGTGTGTTGGGTAGTTCCTTCGTGCTCTTTCAAGCATGCGGAGCCGTAAGCTATCACCTTTTATATTAATTTAGTACACAACCCAACCCGTTATACGAAGCATCACTATAAACTGCGAATCCTCCACTGCCTGATGGAATGGCTAACACTGGAGCTGAGGTGAGTCTCTTCTTGAGTTCTTGAAAACTCTTCTCACACGCCTCACTCCACTCAAATCTTGAGTCCTTTCTTGTAAGCCTCGTAAGAGGTCCTGATATTTTTGAAAACCCCTCTACGAAACATCGATAATAACACGCACGGTCAGGAAACTTGGGATATACACCACGGTTTTTGGTTGTTCCGATTCCTCGCCTCGATCTTAGCAGGATCTACAGTGATGCCATGCTTGGATACGACATGTCCCAAAAAGCTAACCTCTTCTAACCAAAACTCACATTTGCTGAGGTTGGCGTACAGTTGGTGTTCACGCAAGGTTCGTAGAGCGACACGTAAGTGTTCTTCATGCTCCGATTTAGATTTTGAGTAGATTAGGATGTCATCAACAAACACTACCACGCAGGAGTCTAGGTGTGGTTTAAACACTCGATTCATCAAGTCCATAAGCATTTGGTGCATTTGTCGATCCCAAACGGCATCACTAAAAATTCATAGTGTCCATACCGTGTTCTAAAAGCCATTTTCTGAATGTCCTCGGCCCTGACTCTTAACTGATGGTAACCAGATCTTAGATCGATCTTGGAAAAATGTTTTGCACCCTGCAATTGGTCGAATAAGTCATCTATTCTTGGCAACGGATATCGATTCTTCACCGTGACTTTGTTCAATTGGCGGTAGTCGATGCACAACCGCATCGACCCATCTTTCTTTTTCACGAACAACACTGGTGCTCCCCACGGAGACACGCTTGGTCGTATGAATCCCTTGTCCATGAGCTCTTGCAGTTGTTCTTTCAACTCTTTCAACTCTGCAGGGGCCATTCTATAAGGTGCTTTTGAAACAGGTTCCGTTCCTGGTGCTAAGTCGATCGCAAATTCTACTTCTCTTTCTGGAGGTAATCCTGGCAATTCTTCTGGGAATACATCTGGGAATTCTCGCACCACTGCTATCTCAGAGATAATATTCTTTTCTTCTTTATCTTCTTTCAAAAATGCCAAATAACCACTACACCCCTTTCGGATTAAACGTTCTGCTCTGACTGCAGATATGAGTGGTACCTGAGTCGACCTCTCCCCTTGAAATCGAAACGATCTCCTCGTGTTAGGACGGAAAACAACAACTTTATCCTTGCAGTCCACTGTTGCGCAATGATGGGACAGCCAATCCATACCAAGGATTACATCGAATCCTTGCATGTCCAACCATATTAAATTTGCGTCTAATTCGTGGACAGCGTGATCCCGAATGCTTACTACTACCGATTTGCAGACTAACTCCGTGTCCACTAATTCTCCTGTTGGGATGGACACTGATAACACAAAGTCCAGTGTCTCCGGAACAATCTTCATCTTCTTTGCAAATCTAGGGGTAATGAAGGAGTGGGTAGACCCTGGGTCTATCAGCACTCGTGCGTCATGTGCGACGTAACACCCTTTCTCATAAATCGTAGCATTACCTACAATGCATGCATATACGTACATAACATATACATAAAACAAAATTTTCACTCTTAAGTTTAATAACGGTTATATAGATATTTATCCGAATGGAATTCCATTCTTTATCCAGAGTTGTATTGCAACCGAAATTCTTTATTTTAAAGGAGATCTCACCTTGGATAACGTCGTGTACACTCCCTGCTTCCTGGGCGGTAACTGCGTAGGCTCTCCCTCGAATAACAGGCTTTCGAGATTGAATAGGTTGTGGCATGGAAGTTGGAGCCGTTTTCTTTGGTATCTCGGGTGGCAATCTCTAATCATGTGGCCTATCTTGCCACACTTGAAACAACCTCGCATACCCTGTCTACAATCTGTTGTTTTGTGGGACTTGCCACATTTAGCACAAGTTTCCCTTGGTGATGAAGTAGCAGCTCTCGAAAAACCTTGTGTAGTTGTAGCCTTTTGGAAAAGCAGGACCTTGATACCTCATCGGTCTCCTGATGCCAAAGAACGGATAATTTTGATGAGTAGGTTGTTGTGCGGCTCTCCCATACCTATGCGGAGCATTGTTCGATTTGGTGCTACAAACCTCGGTTTCTTATATACCGATTCATAACTCCCGTCCTACTCGGTCAATGCTTTCTCTACCTTGATGTTCCTCCGACGGTATCGGTTATTGTTTTCTTCCTCAACTACCAATGCCTTACTCATTACTTCTCCATAAGTTTTGGTGGAAGGTGCAACCTCCTCGGATGTCCGACCTTAAGCCTGTTGGAACCTCTTCGCTTTCATCACGCCCGAGATTACGTGATGCAGCGAAGCGAGCCTCTCATGAATTCCACTCCATACTCTCTCACGGTCATTCTTCCTGTGCTAGTTGTAAAATTGGGTCTCCATCGATTTCTCACAACTTGAGAAATATTGTTTATTGAATTCTTCTACAAATTCGTCCCAAGTCCACGTCACATCCGAGTTTCTTGTGCTCTCGTTCATGGCCGATTTCCACCACGGTCCAGCTTCTCCATCTAACATATATCTGTAACGGACGCTCTCATCCTCCGTGCATGTCAGTACGCTGAACACCTTTTCCATTTCCCCCAACCAGTTTTGGCCATCGTATGCACGTCACGAAAAGTTGGGAGGTCTCATTCTTGAACTCGGTGAATCTTTGAAGCCACCGAAGGTGTAAGTCCCTCGGAGGGGTAGGTGTTCGTTGTGGTTCGTAATCTTGTATCTTGTTGCCAAGGAGCTTGTTATTCCATGGCAGTTGCCATGGTCTCCATTGTGTGCATCATTCTCTGACGCTCTTCTCTTTCTTCATTTCTTTCTCTCACCCTATCTTGTTCCCTCTGATCTCGATCCTGTCTATCTAGATCTTGCTCCTCTGCTTGATTTTGGTTTCCTCCCTGGCCACTGCTCTCGGGAATCTCCCTGTTTCCCAATGGCACTCTGTTTGTAGGTGAGACGAACCCATCTCTACTGCGCAAATTCCTATCATGACCACCCCTGGGTCGGCCTCTCCCTCTAGGAAACATAACGGTCTGCATGAGAATCCATAATCTCGTTAGCAGAAGTCCCTATATTCTGACGATATGATAGTCAGAACCCTGGAAAGAAAGGCTTTGATACCAACTGTGACAGCCCAAATTTCGGCATCCCGAAATCCATGCCATCAGCACGACCTTCAAGGCCGTGCCCTGGGTCCTTTACAACACATTGATATATACAAGCCAAAACTGAAATTGAAGCACACGTAGCTACCCTAAATCGAAATCTCAAAACAATATATTTGGTCTCGCAAGGCTGTCCTTGTCCCATGCCAATTCATGGACATAAGGACATACCCAAAAGTTAAATGATAATTATTCATCCTAGATGTTTTATCAAGAGACAGAAATTAAAGCATTCGAAATAAAGAGGCTCGATATACCAAGCCATACATAGTACTCTCTCAACTCACTCTCGGTATCGTGGGTTTCCTAGAAGAATTCCTCAGGAGAAGGTTCTGACTCTTTTGTGGCCACGAACACCGAGGCCCTTGGATTAACTTCTCCCGAAGTCTTTGCTGCCGCTAGTCCTGGACCTGCGACGTATAGTCTAAGGGGTGAGCTACATCCTAGCTCCGTAGGGAAAACAAAAGAACATATAGATCAACCTTCACACATATGTCAGCAACTTAAAAAGCATAGAATTTTAAAGAAGTCACTTATGGACAATAATTTGAGTAATGTGAGAATAACCCAATAATTTCCGACCACTACTTAGCATAGTTTTGTTTAATCTCCTTATTAGTTTGGTTGTGAATTTGGCCTAATCACTTAAATCTTAACTTAAGTAGTCCTTGAGCAATATAGCATCGAGCCCCGATGGAATACCCGCCATCGTCGTCTAACTAGACAGTTGTTATATGTATTCCCTGGGAATACTGCCCGAGCCCCTTTCTCATAGGCGGCGGGGTCTATTCTCAATCTACATCCTTGGGATGTGCTATAAATGTACGGATTGGCCGCCGTACCGGTCACGGGTATCCTACCGTGTCAGTCGTGGGTATCCCGCCACGTCGGTGGGGTATTCTAATCAACCTTAAATAATAAAAATATCAATGTGTTTTACATATAGTTATTCACCGTGATTGTGCTAAATATATTACATTAGGCCTTATCACGTTACCTTTGTTTCTCTGTTAGTTTTCTTACGCATCCCTGGGATGCCCATGCTTCTATTTCACCCTTCTTTGATTTAACCACTTGATTTTTCGTCCCCTGGGGACCTCAGGATTTTTCGCATTGCAACACACACACACACCCTTATCATGAGGGTTCATGGAATATATAACTATTTAAATAGACTATACTACACATATGAGTTCACGAAATAATGCACATGTTTCAAGAATATTCCCTACCTCGACGAATCTCAAGGCACGCCTGCTCGTAGAGGGTTATAATGCATCAACCTACATTTTAAAAAAAATAGTTTTAGAATGATCTAAAGTCATTGGGGTGTGTGACTCCCAAGTTTCTTACATTCGAAAACCAAGATCTGAGTGGTCACTAGACCTCGCTCGCGCGGCCATTTATAGTCGCTCGAGCGGTCACTTGACCTCGCTCGAGCGGTCTCTTGACCTCGCTCGAGCGGTTAAATCGAGGTCGCTCGAGCGGTTAAATCGAGCTTTCGAATTATACTACGGACCTCGCTCGAGCGAGCTCCCCTTTAGTTTTAGGGACCGCTCGAGCGAGCCCAGAGTCATATTTTTCTCTGTTCATCCTCGCTCGAGCGAGCCTTTTTGAACCGCTCGAGCGAGGAACACTGATTTGTCCCTCGATCAGATCGAGAATAGATTTCCATCCATCCTTTAACCTTAATCTCATACAAAGCAACATTTATCCAACATTCTTCCTACTATTCAAAACATTCCTAGGCATATATCATATTTTTAACGTACCTCCGACGATGAGTCACGCACAGGTTCGATTTATAATTCAAAACTCCACTAGACTAACTGGCCTCCCTGGTTCTTCCTCCAGTCCTTTCCTCTAATCTCCTTTGCCGACCTAAGTCTCGACGAACCCTAGTTCTCTACTAGGCTCTTTTCTTCTTTCTCTTTATATTCTCCTTCTCTCTATTTAGGTTAGAATAGAGTTACGTAAGGGCTCCTCTATCTCCTTCACTTTTATATCTATAATTTTAGGGATATACTAGTGTGTTTCCCACGTACACACTTAATGTATTTGGGTCGTTTTGGTCTCCTTGTGAAACACATATACCTATGTGTGTATGCGTGCCGTGCACTCATCTCAAAAATCTGCGGTTGTGACAGTCGGACATGAGATGCTTTCCTTCATGGATGGTTTCTCCGGATACTACCAGCTTAGATTAGTAGAATTAGACCAAGAGAATATTTTCTTCACTATGCCATGGGGAACTTACTATTACATCATCATGCCTTTTGAGCTTAAGAACACAGAAGCCACATATCAACACGCCATGATGGCTATCTTTCACAACATGATACACAAATGTGTAGAAGTCTAGGTCGACGACATACTGGTGAAGTCTCAAACACGAGCGGGACATGTCGAAGCCCTCCGACTCGTACTAAGACGATCCGAAAAGTATCAATTGAAGATGAATCCGAAGAAATGCATGTTTGGAGTAACCTCCAAAAACTTACATGGATTCATAGTCAGCAAGCGAGGAATCGAAGTCGATCTAGTCAAAGTCAAAGCCATTCTCGAGATGCCACCTCCCAGCAACATTAAGGAACTACGAGGTCTGATAGGATGACTGTAATTCATTAGAAGTTTTATCTCTTAGCACTCAGACTGATGCGACCCTGAGATGGAAGGAATGGCAAGGGAGGGGGTGGTGAGGCTGGCATCGGTTGAGCTAATCACAGGCACAAATACAGCTGTGGAGGGAATGAATAAGGGTGTAAAGGGTAAAAATGGAGGTACTGAGCAGGGACCAATAGATGTGAGCAGAGGCTCAGAGGTGATTGATGTAGAGATCTCAGGAGGAGGCTCTGATCTAGCTGAAGTAGAGGTGCCATGTGTAGCAGCTGAGCTGGCTGCTGGTGGAGCTTCTATCTTAGGGTCCTCTGCTGACTTGTTCTTGCTCTTCCCAATCATGGTCCTATTGACAAACCAAGCCCTCTTCCCAAACACTTTTGGCTTCACCCTCTCCACAGGCTCATCCTCTTTAAATGCATATTTCCCTCTCTTAAGCAAGGTAGTGATGAGTCTGTTGTAAGGTAGCCCAGGCAGAGCTTGCACTTTCCTAATCTTCTCATTCACACCCACCATTGCATCAAACACCAGCTTGGAGGCATTCATAAACTAGCCCTTGGAGAAAAAATACATGGCATCCACTATGGGGGTTCTCCTCTCTTGCTGATGTCCACTGACATATATGTTCCTTCCTCATAATCAAATCAATGAACAACATGCTGGGGTGTAGATCTCTCCTCATCAAGGACTCCCAAGACCCCACAATACATTGAGTCAGGTGTTTGGCCATAGCTCTAAAGGATACACTCTCAGGTTTTGCTAGGCCATAGGTGGCATCAAAAACTGATGGGACCCCTAAAGCAAACCTTATATCACTGTAATTCACAATAATCTCTTGGTGATCAATTACAATATCTAGACAAGGATCAGTTGACCAAGGCTTGGTTTTCTTCATGATGTTCTGATACCACAACTTGACCAGTCTAGGGTAGGATTATTCAGTCAACGGGTCAACATGGGTGTCAGGCCTGCATTCACCAAACAATTCAAAGTATCCTTACAATCTTCTTCCTTAGAAAAATAGGGGAGGTCAACAGTTGTCTCTAAAATCAGGCCTAAGGCATCCACAAATTCATTGGGAGTAGATAGGTTCACAGGGGCTTCAGGTTCCTCCTCAGGGTTAGGCACAGGCTCAGGAATTTCAGGCACAGGGTCAGGCTCAGGTATAGGGTTAGGTTCTGTCTCAGGGGCCTCCTCAACAATTTTTTCACTAATTTAAGCCTTCTTAGCTTTCTTTGCTTTCCTAGGTTTCTCAGATTTCTCACACAAATTATATCTCAATAATTCATAAAAATCTTCTGTCTCAAATGAATTACCATAAAAATTACCAATGAAAGTATTGACCAAGGAAATCACGGAGTGAAGGTGAAGGACTTACTAACAGAAACCTAGGGTTTCTCAGATCTCGAGTGCATGGCACCAAATCAGTCTCCAATAGGTGCAAAATGTAGCTTTTGAGGTATTAAAGCACTTGGAGCAAGGGCACAGTGAGTGGAGTTGGAACCATTGAGGGAAAGGAAGAAGAAAGAAAATGGAAATCGGCAGAGAGAAAATAAGCCTCAGAGAACAAGCTATCGAATGGCTGACATTTGGTTGTCGAGAGGTTTAAAACGATGAAAAGTGATTTTCGGCAGGATTGGGACAAGGTGTCGACAGGTTGATACAACCTGTTGAAAAGTGAAGAGAAACTGAAGGTCTCTAGAGGTTCACTCAATCTTGTCGACGGGTTCAAGGCTTCAGGAAACAATCAGTTCGAGAGGTTCACAGAACCTCTTGACAGGTACTCTGAACCTGTCAGTAATACACTTAAAAACCTTCAGAACTTGTCGACAAGTTCATAGATCCTATCGACAATCATCTTTACTCCTTCAGAACCTCTCGATAATTAACTTAAACCTCTCGACAGGTCCCAGATCTTGTCGAAATGCATACTGGGAACCTTCAGAACCTATCAAAATGGTCTCTGCTCCTCTCGACATATAGTTTCTTAGTTCAAACAGATTTCTACTCAGCTCCTAGTCCATCTGTCACACCAATTTATCAATTTTGCTCAGTGTTAAGCATTGATTTTTGCCACTTTCTACACCTTTAAACCTGGCTTTTGATAGGATTTAGATTGTTTAATACTTATTTCTGGTGTTGTTTTGCAGCAAGGAGTTAATTTTGTCCTTAGTGCAGTTTTTCGTTAAAAAGCGTCAATAAGGAGAGTTTTCGAACCAATCAATAGCTGGGAGTGAGAAATGAATAGGGTGGTGCAATGGCATGTTGATAAGGAGGCAAATAGCAACAATTTGAATAGAAAGGTTTCAGCCCTAGGCGCATTGGAGGTGTTTTAAGGGTCACATACAGCGTTTGCATCTTGTGTATTGGTGCTGAAATAGAAGCACACTTGATTTGTTTAGAAGCTGGGTTTAGCACCTGTTAAAAGGAAGTGCACTTGGCTTCAACTTTAGCAGCACCTCTTCAGTATCCACTTTGCACCCATGCATCAGCAGTGCAGCCATATAGTTTAGCCCTCCATGTTGCACTTCTCGAGTAGTTGCATAGGTATATATACATATATACATATATATCGGATGCACACTCCAGCAATTGCTCGAACAACAGAAAAGAACTTAGCCTACATTATAGCCATCTTGTAAAAAGCATCAAATGAACAGCAACTGCACCTCATGCAAGCCTGCTATTAATCCTATCGAGATGGAGCAACACCTTTAGAAGACATAGCAGCAACATGTGAACTGAGCTGGGAGTGAACCTATCGCCATATATCTGTTGCTTTGTACAGGCCAGCTTGGCGACGAGAAATCTGCTTCAGCCTCTTGAACACACCAGCCAACTCATCGAGATTTACATCTCATCCTCTCAAAGAGTGCAGATCCCTTCAAACTCCAACAACTAAACCTATCGAATGCATGCACCTGCACAACTTCAAACCTGTCTAGGAGTTCATTGGCACTCCAACCTGTCGACCACTTGGAGTTGAAGCTATTGCTGCATCCCCTTAAACCTCTCGAGCCACAAAGCCATTACACCTTTGCAACCTTTCACCAGCTGCAGCAGTGCACCCCTATCTCCTCACGACAACTCCTCCAAACTGCAAGCTCCCAATCCTGTTGACTACTTGGAAAACATAGCATTGCTCCTAGCTGGAAACCCAAGCTCTCGAATGGATCATTGTGTCCATTCTCACAACCTGTCGACAACTTGCATGCAATGTTTCAGCTGCAAATCAGACCAGAGATCATGTTGACCACTTAAATATCTCCACCTGTCGAGATGCCCAAGCTGCAGCCTTCTTCTAACCTCTCGATGTGCATTCAAGATTCTATCCAACCATCTCGACCAGCAGAACCCCAAGCTGCAGCTCATCTTCAACCTCACGACAACATCAGCAACTCTTGCATCCTTGACCAGCATCCTCTCATCCCCACCACAGATCTCCATACTCCCATCCTCTCGAAAAGCACCTAATCCTATCGAAATGTATTTGTAGCCCCAATCCCTATCCCAATTCTATTGACCAATAGCAGCTTGCACCCCATACATCCTCACGACATCTACCTAGCTGCACCTTCACCATCTTCTCAAAAGCTTTATAGCTTCATGCAGCCTATCCTCTCGAGGAGCAGCTCCATGCACTTTCATCATATCGAGCTCCACCACCAAACCTCACGACAGCTTCCCCATGTAGCTGCTCATTTGTAACAACCCGGATTTTTAGATTTTATTTTAACGGTGTTAGATGATGCACCACACTATGTACTATGCTAATGCTCCACATCGGAATCGAAACCCACCCTTTAAAATAGAAAATTTCTAATTTTTCCCATATCAAAATTAGACTCATTGCGAAGTACTCGTCAATACGATTCCAATGATATATAATTTGACGACTTCTGACAAGAATATAAAAAGTTGTGCCCATTTTAAGTGATCAAGAAAGTTAAAGGGTACAATTGTAATTTCGGGAGAGAAACACCATTTGCCTTGGTGCTTATACAAAGCGCTAGAACGAAACATTTTCTCAAGCTATCCAAGTTACGTACGAATTCTTATTCCGTGTAAAAATCTCCTATCTTATTAAATCTCCTACGAAAAGTGTTAATTAGAGTTGACCTAAAATTTTATACCATTATAAATAAAACTTTAAAAACTCTCTACTCTCTATAATAAAAAATCATTCTCTCTGAAGACTTAGACGAACCAACGCCCTAGGCATCGACCTTTTCTACTCGAATCGCTGTTGATCTTCCGTTCACGCTTCAAGAGGTGGGTACCCATCAATCCATCTTGTTCTTCTCAGATCCCGTCGCGTAGGATGCGTTCGGTCGCTCATCGACGGGTTTAAAAATCTTATTTAAACCCAAATATCTCATAAATTAATAGACCTATATATTTAATATTATGCTTTTCTTTGAAAGTTGTATAATTGTAAGTTGGGTTTATATGTTATTTCTCTTTTCTTTTCAAGAATCCCTTTTGTTTGGGCCATTAATATTTTACCTTATATCAGGTCTGCATATTTAATATGTTTACTTCCTCTTTTATATCTGTAAAATCAATTAAACTCTAATATTTATAAATTTGATAGATTGACTTAATTGGCATAATATCATATTGATATTATTTATTTCCAAATTTATATAGTTAGAAATTTATCCTTCTACTAAGACTATACTAATATATATTATTGTTGCAAGTCTATATTATTATTTATTTAAAATTAATTAAGCCCAAAAATTAAATTATATTTTTATTTTATTTAAAAGAATAATAGATTGCACCATCTTAAAGTTTCGGGCCCGAACATGGTGCTATGAACCCGAATTCGGGGCCACGAACCCGAGCTCGAGACCATCGATGTATTAGTCTCGATATTTTGATCATAACATTTTACTCCGGCCTTAGATTAATGCGATTCTTATTACATTGGAAAGAAGACAACGAGCTTTACAACTTTGTATGAAATAGCCATTTCACGAATCTGATGGTTTAGAGGTCAAAATAGAGTAACAAGTTGGGTTCAATTTTGAATGACTTAAGGCTATTCGAATTTAGTATTATTATTTTTTTTTCATGACCAAAGTTCCTGTATATATTATATTTTAAGGTCTCTCGATCGATGGTCATGATAAATCATAACTAAATAATTATAAGTACTATTTAATTTAATTATCTAATTATTATATATATATCTCAATTTATCGCTTCAACGCGACCTCTTCGATAACACGAAGTGTTAGGAATTCGATACCTCGTGAACATCGAACCCCGACGCTCTCGTTATCGAGAATACACTTATAATTATTCTATTCTATATTGTATTGGAATGTGTGTAAATAAATGTATATGTATAAATATAAGATAGTCTAATATAAATCTTTTTGTACGTCTGATTTTCTGTATTTCCATCTGAATTACATTATATGAGTTATGAGTATGGTAGGACATATGTACGAGAGGGTATGCTACACTTGGGCGTGGTGACTCACTGAGATGGTATCGAAGGGAGGAATACACCGTATTCACATGCCTTACAACTCACGGTGGCATATACTATGATCCTATCACCCTGAGTTTTAAGACAAGAGGATAAGATATGAGATATGATATGAGAATCAAGCTTTGAGCCTTAGTTGTAGTGAGGTTTCTTCTACGGTCACGTGAAACTCGGAATATTGGCGTCCATGTACGGATGCAACACCTCTATGATAGTATAAACTACCACACGAAGTACATCCAGGTTACTACAGAACCTTTTTCTTGAGAAGCATAAATTAGGAAAGTTGCCACACTATAGTTTGTCCTAGGATTAAGTATGAGAGTAAGATAAGATATGAGTATGAGATAAGATAAGTTATGATACGAGTACGATAATAAGACGTCACTGTGTAGGCCAGCAAAAGATAAAGAACTTAAGTCTCAGACGTTCCTTGCGTACGATGATAAAGCAACAACGTCTTTCAGCCAAGACGGATCTCTGGGAGAGATTATGAGTATGAGTATGTTATGAGTGAGTTTGGCCATTATGTCTCCCTATTGGCTGGATGGTGGAGTATGAGTATGACACGAGGGCATTACAATATGGTGGTATGATACTATGTTGACCCTCCCATAGTAGCTCGAGCAGCGACTCTGACACAGGTCGTTTAGGATTTCACTAGTATGTTAGTTATGCTCATGCGATGTACAAACGTATGTGCGAGAATGATAATAAGATATGATATGATATGTTATAAGATATGGTAAGGTACGTTAGGATATGAGTGTCTAGATCATGGTCTTGTATTTATGATATGAGTTTTACGATATACATGTGATTTTGTCATTCTTTTGTTATCTCCTTTGAGATATTATGTTTATCACTCACAAGATGCACCCACAATGCACCTGAGTAGTATGGGGTAGATTGGTGGTTTATCCCACTGAGTTTACGTGACTGAATAAACTCATTCCACGATAATCTAATAGTTGCAGGTGATTACGCTGGTGGAGTAGACCCTGGCCATCTAGATCTTGTCGACGCTGATTTCATTGATTCAGTGGGTATTGAGTACCAGGAGCCTTTGGAGGGCGACGCTGCCAGTTATCAGGAGGACTACGGTGCTGATCTTGATTCGAGTGTCGGTTACTGATCATTATGGACTTGGTATTGACTTTTATTGATACTAGTATTGCGGATTTTATAGCTTATTATATCAGATTTGTCTCCGATTGGATTTACATTTTTATCGGTGGATTGTGATTTTATCATACTTATTCAGTATTTATGATTGCATTTATATTCCACCACTATTTGTTGGATTTCACGGATATCGTGGAACCATTATTGCGTGAGAACTCTGATTAGGTATATGTCCGCTTAGCATATCTGGGATATGTGCGGGTCATAACTTGGAATTCTAGGCCCTCGAGATGGGATAGAATTTTGGGTCGTGACAGAGTGGTATCAGAGCATCAGTCTTTACTTTCAGTAGACTTTGGGATTTAAGTTATTATGAGTTCTAAATCCTTGAAATTTTGAAACAGGATTACGATGGCACCGTGAAGGAATGGTGAGGGATCTTCATCTCAGGGAAATGAAAGTGAAATAGCGCGTATGATATGCGAATTGACGACAATACAACAACAGCATGTGGTCCAGTTGAATGAGGCCCATCAGTAAGAGACTGCAAGACTGATCTAAGGGTTCAATCAGTAGCTGGAACAGCAGGCCAAAACTTATCAGGACCTGATTGCCCAGCAACTGAACAGTCCTACCAACCGATGTCCAGTTACACCTCCACCAATGCCTCGATTTGATAACTATTATAATGGCTATGTGACCTTCTCTAGGGCTCGACCTCCGCACTTCCACAGATAGTTGGATCCCGATACCGCTGAGTGTTACCATTTTTAGAAGGGGCTCAACCTTGTTATCAGGAGAAAAATTGCAACAATGAAAATTTTAACCTATGGAGAGCTTGTAGAACAAGCTCATGTCCAAGAGCAGGAAAATGAAGAACTGCGCGCTCAGCATGTAGCCCGTCAAACAACTCAGAGGGGTAAATCTAATCAAGAAGGCTCTTCATCCCTTACTCTGAGGGCACCTCATTCTAGATTTGCACTGGTACAGAGACAGCAGCGTTTCGCACCATACCCTCAGACTCATCCAGTTCAGAGAGCTGCTCCCACATCCGGTTATCAGAGAATTGCACCATCGTCAGGTTACACCCACCCTGGGATGACTATAACCCCAGCAGCTCAGAGAGGTGCTGTATCTACAGCATACCCCAAGAATTCTCCAGCTAACACCCACCAGAAACCTTACTTTGTTTCGTACCAACCTTGCACCAAATGCAGCAAGAAACATAAACCGGGTGAGTGTTTGTTATACTCAAGCGTGTGTTTCCGATATAAGAAGTCGGGACACTTTAGCGAGCGCCAGATATTTATTTTAGAGGTCGAATAAAGCAACCGATAACAACCTCGGCCGAGGTTGAGTTTTTGCCATGTCTCAGCAGGACGATATGGCTACCGATGAGGTCGTTCAGGATATGAATTTTACCTTGTCTAATTTTCTTTAAGATTTACTTCCTTATAGTTGCTTTTATGACTTATTCTGTGTATGAGTTTAATTTATTATTTTCTTGAGAATGCTATGCCATGTATAACTCAGATCATATGTGAACCCTTGTGTAATTCAGGAACTATGAAAGTTTCTAGACCTATCGATTCATCCAGTTGTCATGCTTGGGTCTTGATCGACTTTGGATCGACCTACTCTTTGATTACACCAAGTTTTGTTTATGAAATCGGAGCTAAGCCTGTACCACTGGATAGTATGCTTGCGATTTCTACGCTGTCAGGAGAAGTGATGATGGCATCTAAAGTTTGTAAGGCTATGATCCTAATAGTTGGAACACATGAGTTACCTGTAGATCTTGTGGTACTCGGATTCCAAGACTTCGATATAATCCTCGGCATAGATTGGTTGGTGGCTTATCACGCCTCAGTTGATTGCCTTTCTAAAGTAGTCACCTTCCGACCGATTGGGAGCCTTTCGTTCAAATTTTATGGTATTAAAAAGGGAGGAGCAACCCTACTTGCTACTCTCGACGGTGAACGTGATGAGAAAGTGGACCCCTCAGTTATTCCTATCGTTGGAGAGTTCGTCGATGTCTTTCCGGAAGATTTACTTGGACTTCCACCTAACCGAGAAGTAGAGTTCAAGATTGATCTCGCGCCCGGTACCTTACCGATTGCAAAAGTCCCGTACCGAATGGCACCAGCAGAACTAAAGGAGTTAGAGATTCAGTTGCGTGAGCTATCTGATAAGGGATTTATCCGCCGTAGTGAGTCACCATGGAGAGCACCGGTCTTATTCGTAAAGAAGAAAGATGGTTCGATGAGACTTTGTATCGACTACCGACAGCTAAATAATGTTACCGTGAAGAATCGATACCCTCTTCCTCGTATTGATGACCTATTTGATCAGCTACAGGGTGCTACTTACTTTTCAAAGATAGATCTCAGGTCCGGTTATCATCAGTTGAAAGTTAGAGTAGAAGATATTCCGAAGACTGCTTTTGGAACAAGGCATGGACACTACGAGTTCCTCGTTATGCCTTTTGGACCTAATGAACAACGTATTCAGAGAATTTCTTGACAAGTTCGTAGTGGTTTTTAATGACGATGTTCTCATTTATTCTTGCACGAAAGAAACTCATAAGGACCACCTTCGTATTGTGCTACAGACTCTCCGTGAGCACATATTATATGCGAAATTGAGCAAATGTGAGTTTTGGCTTGAGAATATATCTTTCTTAGGTCATGTGATTTCTACCGCAGGAATTTCTGTAGATCCATCGAAGATTGAGGCGGTTGCAAATTGGCAAACACCAAAGAATATCACCGAAGTGAGAAGTTTTCTCGGTTTAGCCGGATATTATCGTAAATTTATGGAAGGATTCTCTCGTTTGGCACTCCCGCTCACCATGCTAACCAGCAAGAACAACAAATTTGTGTGGACCGATTAGTATGAGCAGAACTTTAACCTATTGAAGCAGAAACTCACGACAGCTCCCATTCTCACATTACCTTCTGGACCCGTTGATTATGAAGTCTACACAGATGCTTCGCGCCAGGGACTTGGATGTATGTTGGAGCAACTTAAGAAAGCAATTGCCTACGACTCGAGACAGTTGAAGCCGCATGAGAAGAATTATCCAGTTCATGACCTTGAGTTGGCCACAGTCATCTTTGCACTTAAGATTTGGCGACATTATCTATACGGTGAGACTTTCAAGATTTATACGGATCACAAGAGTCTCAAATACTTATTTTCTCATAAAGCTCTTAATTTGAGACAGAGACGTTGGATTGAATACATGAAGGACTATGATTGTTCCATTAATTACCATCCGGGTAAAGCAAATGTCGTTGTTGATGCTCTAAGTCGAAAATCTTCAGGACTGCTAGCACGTCTAAAGGCTTGGAAGTCGCTCGATGAGATTGCTAAGTTGGATCTGCGACTTGACAAAATTGGTGAGGGAGTATACCTAGCCAGTATGATGGTCAAGCCTTCCTTTGTTGGTATACGATTTGACGGGACCCTCCTTTTCAGAGATAGATTGTATGTCCCTGATGTTGAAATGTTGCAGAACGAAATTCTCGAGGAGGCACACAAATCTGGATATTCGGTGCACCCAGAAAGCACGAAAATGTACCAAAATATTTGAAACTATTATTGGTGGCCAAACATGAAGAGAAAGATTGCTGAATACGTCTCTAGGTGTTTGGTATGCCAGCAGGTGAAAGTTGAGCATTAGAAGCAAGCCGATCTTTTTTGCAGCCCTTACCGATTCCCGAGTGGAAGTGGGAGAACATCTCTATGGATTTCATAGTCAGACTCCCTCGAACTTTAAGGAAGCACAACGCCATCTGGGTTATTATGGACCGATTGATTAAGTCGGCGCACTTCCTACCTTTCAAGATTACAGATAGTGGGGACAAACTGGCTGAGACGTATCTGAAGGAAATAGTCAAGCTTCACGGGGTTCCTGTGAGCATTGTGTCAGATAGAGACACGAAATTCACTTCTGATCATTGGAAGAAATTTCAGGAAGCAATGGGTACGAGACTTGACTTCAGTACAGCCTTCCATCCAGAGACCGACGGTCAAACTGAAAGAGTTAATCAGATCGTAGAAGACATGCTTCGAGCCTGCATGTTAGACATCCGAGGTAATTGGGATGACCACCTCCCTTTGACTGAGTTTTCTTATAACAATAGCTTTCAGGCAAGCAACGGGATGTCGCCTTTCGTTATCACAGATCGCATCGGCAAGGTAGCATATCGAATTTCACTTCCAAAACACTTTGCCGGTATCCATAATGTGTTCCATGTCTCTACGTTGCGAAAATACTTGTCCGATCCATCTCATGTCCTGGATATCGAGCCTACTAAAGTTAGAGATGATCTTACCATTATAGAGAAGCTAATTTGTCTCGTAGATCGGAAGGAGCAGCTCATCAAGGGTAAATCCGTTCGCTTCGTCAAAGTACAGTGGCAACATCATTCACCGAATGAAGCCACTTGGGAATGAGAAGCCGAGACTTTGGAGAAGTACCCCGAGCTCATCGCCTGATGTACGTAATTTTCGAGGACGAAAATATTATAAGGGGGAGAGAATGTAACAACCCGGATTTTTAGATTTTATTTTAACGGTGTTAGATGATGCACCACACTATGTACTGTGCTAACGCTCCACATCGGAATCGAAACCTACCCTTTAAAATAGAAAATTTCTAATTTTTCCTATATCAAAATTAGACTCATTGTGAAGTGCTCGTCGATACGATTCCAACGATATATAATATGACAACTTCTGACAAGAATATAAAAAGTTATGCCCATTTTAAGTGATCAAGCAAGTTAAAGGGTATAATTGTAATTTCGGGAGAGAAACACCATTTGCCTTGGTGCTTATACAAAGCGTTAGAATGAAACCTTTTTTCAAGCTATCCAAGTTACGTACGAATTCTTATTCTGGGTAAAAATCTCTTATCTTATTAAATCTCCTACGAAAAGTGTTAATCAGAGTTGACCTAAAATTTTATACCATTATAAATAAAACTTTAAAAACTCTCTACTCTCTATAATAAAAAATCATTCTCTCTGAAGACTTAGACGAACCGACGCCCTAGGCATCGACCTTTTCAACCCGAATCGCCGTTGATCTTCCGTTCACACTTCAAGAGGTGGGTACCCATCAATCCATCTTGTTCTTCTCAGATCCCGTCGCGTAGGATGCGTTCGATCGCGCATCGACGGGTTTAAAAATCTTATTTAAACCCAAATATCTCATAAATTAATAGACCTATATATTTAATATTATGCTTTCCTTTGAAAGTTGTATAATTGTAAGTTAGGTTTATATGTTATTTCTCTTTTCTTTTCAAGAATCCCTTTTGTTTGGGCCATTAATATTTTACCTTATGTGAGGTCAGCATATTTAATATGTTTACTTCTTTTTTTATATCTGTAAAATTAATTAAACTCTAATATTTATAAATTTGATAGATTGACTTAATTGGCATAATATCATATTGATATTATTTATTTCCAAATCTATATAGTTAGAAATTCATCCTTCTACTAAGACTATAATAATATATATGATTGTTGCAAGTCTATATTATTATTTATTTAAAATTAATTAAGCCTAAAAATTAAATTATATTTTATTTTATTTAAACGAATAATAGATTGCACCATCTTAAAGTTTCGGGTCCGAACTTGGTGCTACAAACCCGAATTCGCGGCCACGAACCCGAGCTCGCGATCCTCGATGTGTTGGTCTTGGTATTTTGATAATAACGTTTTACTCTGACCTCAGATTAATGTGATTCTTGTGCCATTGGAAAGAAGATAGCGAACTTTACAACTTTGTGTGAAATAGTCATTTCACAAATATGACGTTTTAGAGGTCAAAATAGAGTAACAAGTCGGGTTCAATTTTGAATGGCTCAAGGCTATTCGAATTTAGCATTATTATTTTTTTTTCATGACCAAAGTTCTTGTATATATTATATTTTAAGGTTTCTCGATCGATGGTTATGATAAATCATAACTTAATAATTATAAATACTATTTAATTTAATTATCTAATTATTTTATATATATCTCAATTTATCGCTTCAACGCGACCTCTTCGATAACACGAAGTGTTAGGAATTCAATACCTCGTGAACATCGAACCCCAACCCTCCCGTTATCGAGAATACACTTATAATTATCCTATTCTATGTTGTATTAGAATGTGTGTAAATAAATGTATATGTATAAATATAAGATAATCTAATATAAATCTTTTTGTACGTCTGACTTTCTGTATTTCTATCTGAATTATATTATGAGTTATGAGTAAGTTAGGACATATGTATGAGAGGGTATGAGATCATGCCTACGCTTGGGCGTAGTGACTCACTGAGATTGTATCGAAGCGAGGAATACACCGTATTCACATGCCTTACAACTCATGGTGGAATGGGACCCGTGACAAGTCGGGTGAGTGTGAATTCAGTGTAACTTCGTATACGAGGGCATATATGGTAATCCTATCACCCCGAGTTTTAATACTAGAGGATAAGATATGAGATATGATACGAGAATCGGGCTTTGAGCCTTAGTTGTGGTGAGGTTTCTTCTACGGTCACGTGAAACTCAGAATATTGGCGTCCATGTACGGATGCAACATGTAGTATAAACTACCACACGAAGTATATCCAGGTTACTACAGAGCCTTTTTCTTGGGAAGCGTGAATTAGAAAAGTTGTCTCACTATAGTTTATCCTAGGATTAAGTATAAGAGTAAGATAAGATATGAGTATAAGATAAGATAAGTTATGATACGAGTATGGTAATAAGACATCGCTGTGTAGGCCAGCAAAAGATAAATAACTTAAGTCTCTATACGTGTTGTTCCTTGCGTAGCCACCGTAAGGGCAACAATGTCTTTCAGCCAAGACGGATCTCTGGGAGAGATTATGAGTATGAGTATGTTATGAGTGAGTTTGGCCATTATGTCTCCCTATTGGCTGGATGGTGGAGTATGAGTATGACACGAGGGCATGATAATATGGTGGTATGATACTATGTTAACCCTCCCATAGTAGCTCGAGCAGCGACTCTGGCATAGGTCGTTTAGGATTTCACTAGTATGTTAGTTACGCTCATGCGATGTACAAGAATGATAATAAGACATGATATGATGTGTTATGAGATATGGTAAGGTACGTTAGGATATGAGTGTCTAGATCATGGTCTTACATTTATGATATGAGTTTTACGATATACATGTGATTTTGTCATTCTTTTGTTATCTGCTTTGAGATATTATGTTTATCACTCACAAGATGCACCCACAATGCACCTGAGTAGTATGAGGTGGATTGGTAGTGTATCCCACTGCGTTTACATGACTGAGTAAACTCATCCCATGATAATCTAATAGTTGCAGGTGATTACGCTGGTGGAGTAGACGCCGGCCATCTAGATCTTGCCGACGTTGATTTCATTGATTCCGCGGGTGTTGAGTACCAGGAGCCTTTAGAGGGCGATGCTGCCGGTTATCACGAGGACTACGGTGCTGATCTTGATTCGAGTGTTGGTTACTGATCATTGTGGACTTGGTATTGAGTTTTATTGATACTAGTATTGCGGATTTTATAGCTTATTATATCGGATTTGTCTCCGATTGGATTTACATTTTTATCGGTGGATTGTGGTTTTATCACACTTATTCAGTATTTATGATTGCATTTATATTCCACCACTATTTGTTGGATTTCACGGATATCGTGGAACCATTATTGCGCGAGAACTTTGATTAGGTATATGTCCGCTTAGCATATCCGGGATATGTGCGGGTCATAACTTGGAATTCTAGGCCCTCGAGATGGGATAGAATTTCGAGTCGGGACATCATTGAACCTCTCGAGATCCCAACTTTCATTTTCAGCCTAAACCTCTCGGTATGCAGATGCGTGCAGCCTCTAAGCCCTAATCTTGCGGACTAGAAACCAGCAGCCTGGATTTTAGCAAATCAGAATTATGAGGACTGTTTTGAAAATATTTGCAGTAGAGATACTTTTTTTAACAGCATGGGCACTTTTGGGAAATGTAAAACACAAGATAAAGCTGCAGCTGGAATTATGTTTTTTGGTAAAATATTGCTGATACGCAAGGATAGTATTGGGAACTACAAAACATCAAAGAGGGCTGCACATGGGCAAATTAATTTGCAGAAATTAGTGCAGCTGAGTATTTTTAGGTGGCAAGGGCAGATTTGGAACTTCAATGCACAAAGAATTCTGCACATGAGCGTGAACTGATTTTTGGCGGGAATACAAGTTAGTTTCAGCTGGGCACAACAAAACCAGATCCATATATGCTCTCTGATTGGTTAGAATGTTTAAACAGTGATTAAGCATCAAATCCTCTCCTCTGATTGGCCGAAACCTCAAGCACACAGATCACTACATTTGTATAAATAGAACCCCTTGCTGCTGTAATTTCTTAGCAAGGAATCCACAAAATAGCTGTGTTTCTCCTTCGCTCATTTAAGGTTTAGTTTAGTTTAGTTTATTTTAGTTTTATTTTTCTATTTTTCTTTTCCCCCTTCTCTCCCAAATCCAACATGTTGGATTAGATATATATAAGCAGCCCAGATCTATTTTGTAATTGTATTTTGAAAGCTTCAAAGAATTTGGGAATAAATCGATGTTGCACAGATTGCAGATCCAAGCTCAATATGCTGTAAGATTATAGTGATTGTAGATTTTAAAGGTAATTCTAATCTATATTTCACTTTTTTGTATTTGTTTTCCCTAGATTGGATATTCCTATAGATGTTAGCCTCCGAGGGTCTCGTATCCTGACATCTACAACATCTGCAATGGTTTTCCTGTTTTGATCAAGATCATTGGAGCGGAACAATCTCTAGCATGGTCTGCGACCATTAAAGTGGAGAGATCATAGCCTTAGGATTGGTTCAATTCTCTGATTGAGATTGGATCCTTATACCTCACCTTTGCTAGGATAACCTCGGAAGCGGGGAGCCAGAAAAGAGGATTGTAGCAAATCAGTTCTATACAATGACTTTGATTCAATTGATTTACAATAAGAACCAGTCCCTAGCTGCCTATTTCTCACCATTTGATCCTTATTTTTCCATCCATCTTCCTCCATCTTTTAGTTTAGTTTTATTTTAGTTTTGTAGAATTAGATCTAGTGGCACCCGGAAAGCTCTCGTTCTTCTTAGAATTACCAGATCTGTAGCCAGATATGGAGGTCTACTATACACCTTTTCGAGTTAGATCACTACTCCCTGTGGGACAAACTCTTCCTTATTAAACTTGTTACAATGGACCTTGTATCTTGCAGGTCTAGGATATTTTAGTTGTGTTGAATCCATCCTTTATTCTACATTATTTTTATTTTGCTTTTATCATTACACAATAATCAGCACACTAGAAAATCCACAACACTTAGCTCCCATTCATTTCTCCTGCCTTAGAGTTGATGACACATGCTTCAAACCTACTAACTATTGACTCATGATTTGTAAATGCAAACATTAAGGAAAAACTACCACATATATGTGCATTGCCAGACACATTCTAAAAAATAGCAACAAACACAAAATCGCAGCTATGATACATAATATACACTGATGAGAATCAATCACATTTTTGGCGGTTCTTGAAGGTGGATGGTCACTACAGGCTCCACCACATTTTTAACAAAAAGTTTGAGCCTTTGACCATTCACTTTCATTATCCTGCCATCTTTTGGATCCTTGATTTCAACAACTCCAGATGGGGATACATGCTCTACCATGTAAGGTCCCTCCCATCTAGATCTCAACTAACCTGGGAAAATTTTTAATTTAGAGTTGAACAACCATACTTTGCTACCAGCTGTGAACTCTTTCCTCAGCAAATGCTTGTCATAGAAGGTATTAGTTTTCTCTTTGTAGATCCTAGCATTGGAGTATGCTTCCAATCTTAGCTTGTCCAGCTCTGACAGCTGGAGCCTCCTGTGCATGCCAGCAGAAGTTAGATCAATGTTCAATGCTTTAATAGCCCAATAGGTTCTATGTTCTAACTCTATTGGCAAGTGACATGCCTTGCCATACACCTGTCTGAAAGGGGACGTGCCAATTGGGGTCTTATAGGCAGTCTTATAAGCCCACAGTGCATCATTAAGCCTCATGGCCCACTCCTTCCTATCTGCCCTAACTATCTTCTCTAGGATGTTCTTTATCTCCCTATTTGAGATTTCAACTTGCCCACTAGTCTAGGGGTGGTAGGGAGTTGCAATCCTATGTATAACAGAATATTTCTTGAGTAAGCTCTCAAAATTTCTGTTATAGAAATGGCTGCCCACATCACTGATGATGGCTCTAGGGGTGCCAAATCTTGAGAAGATATTTTCTTTGATAAATTTTAAGACAGCCTTATGGTCATTAGTCCTTGTGGCAATGGCTTCAACCCATTTGGACACATAGTCCACTACCACAAGGATAAAACTATACCCATATGAAGGAAAGGGGCTCATAAAATCTATTCCCCAGATATCAAAAATTCAACAAGTATAGGCTATAGAGGCATGGGGTTTCTTTTTGAGATACTTCCCTTTTTTGGCATCTATCACAATCTTGACAATGCTGCAATACATTCTTGAAGAGAGTGGGCCAATAAAATCTACTTTGGAGCACCTTGGCAGTAGTCTTGTTGCCACTGAAATGGCCTCCACAAGCTTGTTCATGACACATGATTAGTATGCTGTGGAAATCCTCATCCGGGACACATCTCCTCACAACTTGGTCTACACAATGCTTGAACAGGTATGGATCCTCCCACATGTTTGTCTGATCTATGAAAAGAACAACTCCTTGTCCATTTTGTTCTAATGTGGGGGGATCTTACCCACAACTAAGTAATTCACAATGTTCGCAAACCAAGGTGTAGGGGTGCTGATAGTGAACAACTGTTCATTAGGGAAAGAATCATTGATAGGTAGCCTATCAAATTTCTTACTTAGGATCCTGGATAAGTGGTCTACAACCACATTTTCAACCCCTTTCTTGTCCTTAATTTCAAGATCAAACTCCTATAATAGGAGGATCCATCTGATTAATCTTGGCTTAGCATCATTTTTTGACAAAAGGTACTTTAGGGCTGAGTGGTTAGTGAACACTACTATCCTAGATCTCAACACATAAGACCTGAATTTCTCTAACGCATAGACAATTGTAAATAATTCCTTCTCAGTTGTGGTGTAATTTAACTAAGCATCAATCATGGTTTTGCTTGCATAAGCAAACACACAAGGGGCCTTATCCTTCCTTTATCCCAAGACTACACCAATAACAAAATCTGATGCATCACACATTAGTTCGAATGGCAAAGAAAAATTAAGTGCTTGAAGGATAGGTGCAAATGTTAAAAAAGTTTCAAAAGCTCAAAGGCATGGAGACATTCATCATCAAACTCAAAGGGAACCTCTTGACACAACAGGTGATAAAGAGGTTTTGTGATCTTGCTAAAATCCTTGATGAATCTCCTATAGAACCTAGCATGTCCCAAGAAAGATCTGGCTTGTTTCACAGTTTTGGTAGGGGTAAGAATGCAATAAGATCAATTTTAGCCTTGTCTACCTCAATGCCTCTGTGGGAAACTACATGGCCAAGGACAATGCCTTGATTGACCTTGAAATGGCTCTTTTCCCAACTTAACACCAAGTTGGTTTCCTCACATTTCTGCAATACAAGGCTGTGATGATGTAGGCATTGGCTAAAGTTGTCCCCAAAATTAGAGAAATCATCCATGAATATCTCTAAAAATTGATCAATCATGTTATAAAATATAGCATACATGCACCTTTGAAAAGTTGCAGGGGCATTGCACAGTCCAAATGGCATCCTTTTATAGGCAAAGGTGTCAAATGGGCATGTGTAAGTTATCTTTTCTTGATCTTGTGGATAAATAGGGATTTGGTTATACACCAAATATCCATCAAGAAAAAATTAGAAAGCCTTGCTTGCCAACTTATCCAAAATTTGGTCAATGAAGGGCAAAGGGAAGTGGTCTTTTCTAGTTTTCAAATTGAGCTTCTGATAGTCTATGCACACCCACCAAACTATGGTTTCCTTAGTTGGAACAAGCTCACTAGAATCAGTTTTAATAACAATAATTCCAGATTTCTTAGGGACCACCTAAGTAGGTGCCACCCCTTCGGAATCTGAGATTGGGTAGATGACTCCAGCATCTAACAATTTTACCACTTCTTTTATTACCACTTCTTGCATGTGGGGGTTCAATTTTCTCTGCATTTCTCTAGAGGGTTTGGAATCCTCTTCCAAGTGGATTTTATGCATGCACACAGTAGGGTTGATACCCCCAAGGTCAGCAATAGTCCTGCCTATTGCTCTCTTCTGCTTCTTTAAAACACACAATAGTTCTTCCTCTTGCTTAACAGTGAGAGAAGAAGAAATGATCATTGACAATTTCGGGTTTGCCTCTGAAAAAATATATTTCATGGTCTTAGGCAGCTATTTCAACTCAATATCTGGTAGACATATGAGAGAAGGCAATATAGGTGCCTTTGATGGTGCTGGATGTGATAATATAGCAGGTTTCCAAGGAGGATACCTTACTGCTGGCCCCATATTAGAAAATATGGCTTTCACCTTGTTATCGGATTCCCTCAAGTGTTGATTATTGTGTGGTAAAAATAAATTTAAAAACAAAGGAAAATAAAAGAATGGATTCAGCATAACCAAAGTAATCCAAGACCTGCAAGATACAGGGCCTATTGTAGCAAGTTTTGATAAGTAAGAGTTTATCCCAGAGAGAAATTGATCTAGAATCCAAAATGGGCTATAATAGTAGGCCTTCAGATATGGCTATAGCTCTGACTATCCTAAAGAATGGAGTTGGGTGTCATGACTACACTAAATTAACGCTAACAAAAGAGAAATAAAATGTAGCCCTATCCTAAAGAAATGGTTAAGAAGAAGATGTTAATGGTGTGTGTCAAAATAAAATAAAAAAAATGGTGAGAAGTAAGCAGGTTAGGTTCAAAGTTAAAGCAGTAATATAACTCAGATTTAGTCTGTCTCTGCAGTACTCCTTGCTGAGATGCTATTAAAAGCTTCAACAAGGTAGAAGTATGCAACTTAACCCATGCAATTTGGGGTGCTCTTAAGGCTATAGGTTGTCCACTCAAATGGTCACAACCTATCCTATAGAGTCTGTCAAATCCCATTGATCAAGTCAGAAGTTGCTAATCTAATCCAGAGGAGTGGACTGATCATTTCCCCAACCACTGGACCAGATCAGGCCATGAATACTATTGCAGCACTATGTAATGCAAGTGCTAAAAGCTCCCTAGATCTGTGCACAGATCTGGCTGACATTCATGGATATTCCAACCCATAAAATCCTAAGTGCTTTGCCAAGGCCAATGGCTCACTGGTGCCCACAAAAAGAACCATGTAATAGGTTGAATAATGCTCTAGATTCAACTGGTCATTACTACAAAAGGCCTGTAATGATTCAGCCTCAAGCTGCAACTACTACATAAAAATCAGATCTAACATTTGATATCGATTAGGAAAAACAGAGGGGAGTCAGTTCCTGTATAAAACCTCCTCACAAGGCTCTAGAAGCTTATGTGCAGGGGTGAAGAATCCTTCTCAAACATATGGCTAGACATCACCTTAGGGCTATACTTTGTCCACTCAAATGGTCACAGGGTATCCCATTAGTTTGTCCATACCACAGAGGTCTGAGAAAGAACATGTAATCTGCTGCAACCACATGGTCCACAGGTCTCCGTGCTCCCCAGATCTCACTACAGATCCAAAATTATTTTTCATGGGGCTATTAAACCAACGAAAATCAGATGGTAAACAATAGATCTACTGGAAACTGCATTGGCTCATCCAAAATACATGAATACTATAGACATCTAAGGGTACCATAAGATCTTTAGATTAAATTAGTTATTAAAATAGCAATCCATTAATAAAAGTAAATCTTACAATGAACTGCCTCTAGGCTGTAGCCTGTACATAGCTGCTCATCAAAAATCCCAATGTATACACAACCTATTACAAAACTAAAATAGAACTAAGCCTAACTACTTACAAGGGGATTAGTCAGTAAATGCTGGGCTAAGATAGAAGAAAAATAAGAAAAAAAGATGATCAAACCCTAACCCTATCCCTAGCATGTTGAAACTCTCAGTCGACAGAGGATGAAGGAAGGATTGATGATTAAAACTAAACTCTAAGTGTAGCTTATATACTCTGTCCATGCGGCCTTGGTTATGAAGGGATTAACTCTAATTTTTTTAGCAGACGTGGCACTATTATGACCCTTGAATGCCTTCAGATGTTCGTCTCGAGATTCATGCCTCAAGAGGTGTGCCCTAGCCTTGGGAAATTCTCAAAAGGTCCTTCTGTTAAAACTAAAAAGTGGGGAAACCATGCTTTGCGGGCTGGCATATGCATTAATTCATTCGCACAGCTGTAGAGCCTTCGTAGAGTAGCCTTTGGCTGGTGGGAAGTGCTCACTCGCACAACAAACCTTCAGTTAATCACGCAGTTCCTTTACGCTGTAAATGTGTTGCAGAGATGATCTGGAGTGCCTAGATTTCTCACGCAGTAGAGCTTCAGACGCTCTCTCTCTTTCTCTCGCTGAGTACTCACGTAGGTATGTTCCTGCGCTCGCATAGTAACTGGTAAGGCTTCAGAGTGTGCGAGATCTGTGCGAGGAGAATTCTGGGCATCTCTCTCTTCTTTGGCCATGCAAGAACTCTACGAGGTACATTTTGTTCAGTATACATATATACTCGCTAAGTTTTGCGTGTGGTTGCTTTAAGGCTTGATCTCTGAGAGAACTTCGCGAAGACAAATTTTGAGGATTTTAAACCGCAAGATCTTCACGATGTCTTTACAGTTCTCCTCTTGACTGTGCACCCCATCTGTGCAAGGGCATCTTCCACTGCATCCTTAGAAGGCAAGGAAGCTCCTCAACTCTGTGAGATCTATCTTTTGATACTCTGATGCATTGCACTTGCTACTATTATAGTCTTCTCCATTCTCAGCTAACCTCATCCATCTGCTAAACTTTGGTCAATGATGACCAGCAAGTAAGTCACCATGGTGAGCACTACTAATGTGTTCCCTTAGGCTTTGGCTCAGCTGTCATCCTTGCATGTATTCTCTCTCTTCTTTGGACTAAAAAGCAAGGATTTTGTATTAAGCTGCACAGATTATTACTAATTATAAAACACACTTAACAAATGATTATTAGTCTGCTTCAAGGTCTATCAAAGGCCAGGTTAAGAGGTAAAAAGTGGTACTTTTCAATGAATAACACACCCCCAAACGTAATCTTTGCTAGTCCTTGAGCAAAGGAAAATTTAAAACAACTATTCTAAGAATTTAAATGCCACTTTCGTAGGGAGCACGGATACATTTAGCATATGTATCAAGCCTTTTAAACCCCTAGGTGATCCCTAGTGGAGGAGTAAAGTCTCCTGAGGGTTTTCAGTGAAGATACCCATAAACTTCTCAATAAAATAGTTAACAGAAGTACAAAATTATCAAGTTAGCTGTCAAGAAATAGAGCATTAGTTCACCTTTGATTCAACAAAAAATATAAGGAATTTGAACATATGATATGCACAGACATTTAATCATCACAGCTTCTACATAGATGCACATCATTTCCAATTAGCTCACAGTAGGGGAAAACATCACATGTAGGACAATACTGAGCTCATCATTAATTCAATAATTAGGTTATAGGTCATGCCCAATACATTCAATATCAGACCCAATGCTTACCAGGGCATACTTCTCACAAGGAACTTTGAGAGTTTCCATTTTCTCTCAAGCTCAAGAGCAGTTATAGGCCCCAAATGGGTTTGTAAGCATGAGCATAGGCATAGCAACTAAGTTCTGGCATCATTGGCTAATCTTTACCAAAGATCGGATAACTCTTTATCTCTGCATAATAGCTCATTCAACTTTGGATCACAGGGTCTTTTGACTGGGTTGTAATGTGGCTTATGGGATAGGTTATAAAGAATTGAAGGCTGAGAAGGGATTCAAAATTGAGAAATCAATAGGTGAAGGAGGTGATTCATGACTTCACCTCCTATATTTCAGAACCTTTCATTTTCTTTAAAATTCTTCAGATTTGAAGTGGCCAACTTCTCCTCTTATTTTTGATTTTTTAATGAACTTTTCCTCTTAACTCCTCTCTTATTCCTCTTCATTATTATTTTTCTTTCTTTTGGATGCATATATATATATTTTTTGACTTGCCACCTCTCTCCTCAGCTGCTACACTGCTAAGCTTTAAGTATCTCTTCTCCATTCACCCAATGTTGACCTTATTATATCAATCGTCAACTCCTTCTCCTTTACTTTCTGATTTCTCAGAGTGAGGGTAGGTTTCAATCAGGTCCATAGGTTCAGGTACAAGTACTCTGGTGTATTTTGAAGAAAATTTGGAAATTAAGGCTCAAAGGGTGTGTGCACAAGGGCAGTTGATTAGGGTTTGTCTGTTTGAGCTCAAACTGTTCAAGAGAAGGTCTTGATCCTTTCCTAGGTATCATGAGTGTTGTCAGTTGTTTTAACTTGAAAGTGCCTAACTTCTAGTGAGGGTATTGACTCAGCCAGTCCTTAGAGCTAGAAAAATTTCTTCAGTCACTCCTCAAAGAAAGGAAAAAAAAACTTATTGTTGGCCCAAATCTCATTAGTTATGGTCTTCCATTGAACGGTTGGGTATGCCCTTACCTTTTTCTTTCTTTAATGATTCACTAAGTACTGATACAAGTGAGTTTTCTTGGTGTTCACATCATGAAAATGCTAAAATTTAAAAACTTGTAATGGTTAAAGTTTTGCAAAATTTTTTAAATTTATCAAATTTTTATGATTCCTAAGTGAACATGGCTCCATTTCTATCTTACTCACTTGATTCTGCTGCATTTAGGTTAACTGCTTCAATGGCAGATCCTGTCACACCCCCAAACCTATGAGTAGCAGTATCCTCACTGATTCAAAGTTAGATGTGGATGGGCAACTGATTTAAAACTGAGGTATTAAAAAGAAAATGACACAGCAGAAAAAGAAAACACACAACACAAAACAAACAAATACACAGAAATAAAGAAAGGCAGATTGAAAACTAAACAGAACAAAGAGCACTTTCACTATAACATCTAAAGTATATATAAAGTAAGGGAAAGAAAAGTACAAAATTCACACACTACTGCCTAACTAAATACATGTGCACAATTTAATCATCTAATCATCTGCTGGTTCCTTCTTAATTTGGACCCCTTTTGCTTTATCTTTCTTCATAGCAACAGCTTCTTGAGCAGGATCAGCAGTTGTGGCAGGTACTCTCCCAATAGATAGAGCTAGTTCCCTTTCCAAAATTTCAACCTTTTATTCAGCTAATTTAGCTCAGGTTATAAGGAGCTCCCTGATCTCCTTTGAGGCAATCAACCTCCTCTCTAATTCATCAGCTCTCAGCTTTTCTGTTGCAGCAACCATTTTTTCTTGTTCAATATTTAGCTTCTCTTGTGCAGCGATACTCTCTTGGGCTTTATATAAATGCAACAGTTGTTTCCATCCCCTTGCTATGTTCTTGAGCTGCCTCTCATTATCCAATTTAATGCGATGGATTCTTTCTTTATAGGGTATCTTGAGTGATGTTTTGATAGTAGCCATCCCTTGAATGACATCCTTTTTGAGGTAAGGATTGGATTTTATTACATGAATGAGGGTGGAGTATGGGGGAATGGAAAAAGAAGAGGCACAAATCAAAGGCTATTCGTCACTCTAAGAAGGGTCAGTCAGGAATGAAAAAGGGGTGGGCTGCGAAATTGCGGATGGAGCTTAGGTCGGGGTTCCAGGTCAGGTTCTGTTTGGATTGACTTGGAAGAGGTGGTTATTAAGTCATCCACATCTGTTGCAGCTTCGGAGGTGGCTACAACAGGGGAATATCTTGGTCAGATAATGTGGAGGCTTCAGTGTAAGTAGGGAGGAGTATGGTGGTTATTAAGGATAAAGGTTGAGGTAAGGTAGCCAAAGTTGATTGTATGGCTTGGAGGCAGGTCTCCAGGTAGGCCTGGTTTTGGAGAGTAGAGGTTAGGGATTGAATATATGTCTCAATGGAGGCTTGGGTTTCGATATTAGCCAGTATATGGGATTGTAGGGAGAGTATGAGGTGCAGGATTTGGGGTAAGTGGTCAAGTATGGTAGTGGGTGTAGGTTGGGTAGGGGGAACAGGTTGAAAGGGGAAGTGGGTCTATGTGTGAAGGTAGTGGCCTGGGGTGATGAATGATATGGAGGGGTGAAGTGTGAAGGGTGAGGTGAGTCTGGGAGAGGGGTATACTCTAAGTTGATGTCTCCTAGGATAGTGGACAGTATAGTTGAAAATTCCTCTCCTGAGAATGACTCACGATCATGGGATAAGGGAATGGATTGGTCTACAGGCTCACCAGTCATAGGTATAAAAGGTGGGGAATAAAGTGGGGTTTCAAAGGTATGGGTTGCAGGTTCATAGGGTGTGGGTATGGGGTCTGGAATGGCTGTGGTTTCAGGGATTGGTATTGTTTGGGAGATATTGGTGGGATGGGGTACAGTAGGGGTTTTGGTAGGTTTCTTTTTCTTTTGGTATGGGGTCTTGACAGGTGGGCTAGGGTGGGCTGGAAAAATAGGTAGGGGGGAAGAAATGGGTAGGGTGTCTGTGGCTATGGTGGTTGGTAATATAGGGTCAGGTAAGGGTAGTGGGCTTGTGATGGGCTGTGATGTCTGGGTTGAAGGTGGAGGTGGTGTGGCACTGAGTGTAGGTAAAGGTGGTGTAAAGGGGGTTGAAGCTAGCATGGAGGTAGAGGTAATGGCTGAGGAGGTGATGGTTGTGCTGGCTGGCACAAGTGAGGTGGAGGATGCAGCAACATCAGCAGTAGCAGCTACTTCAAGAATGTTAGGGGCTGCTTCTCTCAATAACTCCTCTCTCTTCTTTTTCTTCTTCTCTATCATGGTGCCACTAATTCCCCACTATTTCTTTCCACTCTTTTTAGGGTTCAAGGCCACAGTCTCGTCCTCCCTTTTAAAGGGGTATTTCCCCCACTTCAGCAATGTAGTAATTGATCAATAGTAAGGAAGGGCATGAGGTTTGTTCATAAAAATCACCTTCTTACATAAATCTTTAATCCCCTCAAAAACTAACTTGGCTGCATCCATGTAGTGGTTTCTATGAAATGAGAAGAGGGCATCAGTTATGGGGTATCTCCTCTCCTACTCATGCCTAGAGCAATATACATTTTCCCTCAACAATGCATCCATGAGCCTGAGGTTGGGGTGCAGATCCTTCCTAATTGAGTCACCTGAGGCAGTGATCCCTCTAGTTAACTCTCTGGCTATCTCAGTAATGGTGGTAGGCAAAGGAGGACCCAAGCCACACTCAGGGCTATACCTGGCTGGTATCCCCAATATTTTTGCAATGTCTGTCCAGTTGAATAACATCTTGAAATCATCAATTAATGCCAGCAGTGTTGGGTTCCCATCATCACCAATTTTCAACCTCATATTCTAATAAAATAATCTGACTAATATTGGAAAAACCAGCTGTATTGAGGGCCTCAACAGTGGCAGCAGGGATGCCTTGGTCAGATATTCAATGGAGGCAGAGGTCTCTGGTAGTTCCTCAAAATAGACTTTGTGAATGATGGTTTCAGCCTCCAGCTGGATTGCTTGCCCAAAGTCAGAAGAGACCCTGAGGTAGTCAGTAGTCACCTCCTCCTCAACCTCAGGGACCACAACTTTGCCCCCTTTCTATTTCTTCTTTGATTTTTCAGGGCTCTTAAAATGTGGGTGCTCTCTAGCCCTCTTCTTTGGGGTGGTTTTCTTCTCTTTTGGAATTGTTGGCTCAACAACAAGTGAGGGCACCTCAGAGGTCTCCAATGTTGAGGCCTCTGCAATCCTTAATGATTTTCTAGTGGCCACAGGGCTATCACTGGTAGACGGGTTCAGCATTGCAGCTAATGTGCCTATGAATTTTGAACCCGTAGCCATAGGTGCTCAGATCGTGAAAATTAGGGCTCACCAATCTTAGAACATATAGATCACACTGAGTAAGCACAAAAGTTTTAAACTTATGCCCTTCTTCTCTCTAATAAATAAATTAATCACAATACAAAGAGAGGAATGGAGATCATACCATTTGAGAGCTAGGGTTCCACCTAAAAATGTACACAGTGGCTCAAATCCCTCCAAACCTTGCTCGAAGTGATCAGGAGTATCTGGGGAACAAAATGGTGAGAGGAAAATGCCTGAGGTGGTGTGGATTATAAAGTAGAGAGGAAAGGAGAGAAAGGGGATGCCAGTTTTTATGCTGGAAAACTAGGGTAGACAGAGGAAATGAAGAAAATGAGAGGCTTCACTGAGTTTATAGAGCAAATCCTGCGATTCACGGAGTTGGCAATAGGAGCTCGCGGAGTAAAATTCTCGCGCAGTTGGCATTTAAATTCGCGAGACGTTCTGTCACGTAGAAGAACAAATGGCCTCACATTAAAATTTGTGGAGCTGAATCAGTGGCTTTGGTGTGCGAGAGCTATTACCTTTCAAAATTATTACCTCGCGCAGCAGTCACGCAGAACCCGACATATGGCACATTTTAAAGCTCAGATTGGACTCACGGAGCAGAAAGTAACTCCGCGAGGCACTTTTACAGCCATTGATCAGGTCTTTTAGCGCACGAGCATGCTAAGGGATGGCTTGCATAGTAAATTTAAGTCCTCTAGATCTGTGCGACATCATTTGTTCACAACCTTGACTCTATTAGCTCAGGACAGCACATTGGTTAGTGCATTCATGCTGTTGTGCATCCAACCATTATGCATGAGCACCAACCCTCAGACAGGTACTTCATTTCAACCATAAAAATATATGCCAATTTTCAAACATCAAATCATCAATATTACAAACTCCTAAAAATAATTTTTCAGCTCAACTTCATGCAAATTATGGTAAGGATACCTCAACCATTCGTCAACAAACATACAGCAAATTCAGATGACAAATATGCACATGTATTCAATCAAAAAAATGCAAACATAGACAAAGCAACATAAGCAATGCAACATCACTCTAAACACACAACTGACAGATTTCTAAACAATATAACAAAGTAGCATTTTCATACATATTATACACTTATTACCAACCTTTTGATCACTAGGCACTAGCTTCCTCCTGAGTAGAGGATGCATCACCAATCATATACTGACCTTTCGGATTTGTCAAGGGCTGACTAGGCAATTTTCCTTCCTCCCTCCAATTCAGAGCATTAAAAATTTGGCCTAGCTGGTCCTTAATCTTCTTAATGCTCTGTCCATGAGAATTGACAGTCTGCACCAAGTTCCCCAAGTTTTGCATTGAAGACAGCATTTGCTCTTCAAATGATGAGGATCTGGACTGTTGTGGGGGCAGGGCCAACTAGTTGGATGGTGGGGCAGGTAATAGAAAATTTTGTCGTGGTGGGTAACCTTCATTAAACTGGTACTGAGGTCTATAAGGAGCTACCATTTGCTACTGTTGGAGTTGAGAATATGAATCTTGTCTCCACCTTAGATTTGGGTGGTTCCTCCAAGAATACCCAACAGGCTGCTGCCCAAAAATTTGAGTAGCATTGGCATGCTCCATAACAAAATCTAAAAACTGGGTGGCAGATGGACAATCATGAATAGAATGTGAGGGAGATTGGCATATCAGACATGCTTCCTCCACCTATGTAACTACTCGAGGCTGCATCACATTCATTAGTTTGTCAAATTTCAAGCTCAGGTTGTCCACCTTCCTCTCCAGATCACCTTGCACCTTCACTTCATATATTCCACCTCTAGGGGTGGCCTCTTTTACCATCTTAGTTGGGGTCTGGCTATCATTGCGTGACAAAGACTCCTACTGCATGGAATTTTCCCCTATTATGTCAAATAGCTCCCAAGCTTCCTCAGCTGCCTTGTGGAGGT
This sequence comes from Chloranthus sessilifolius, assembly GCA_021018995.1. Taxonomy (NCBI): domain Eukaryota; kingdom Viridiplantae; phylum Streptophyta; class Magnoliopsida; order Chloranthales; family Chloranthaceae; genus Chloranthus; species Chloranthus sessilifolius. The sequence goes on from CM037586.1 coordinate 65,868,817, forward strand.
AACTACCACCACAGGAAGCATCCACCATATCCCTGCTCTTGGAGTTAATTCCTTGATAAAATACTTGGACAAGCTGTCACATTAGAATTTGGTGGTAGGGGCATTATTTTAACATCTCTTAAAATCTTTCCCAAGCTTCATAAAAATCCTCAGTTGAGGACTGAGTGAATGACAAAATATTTGTCCTCATCTGGCTGGTTTTGTTCATGGGAAAGAATTTGGCCAAGAATTTTGTTTGAAGGTCACTCCATGACTGTATGCTATTGGCTCGGAGCTTTGATAGCCATGTGTTGGCTTTGTCCTTTAGTGAGAAAGGAAAAAGTCTCAATTTGGTGGCCACAGGTCCCAAGCCGGCAATATTGAAGGTAGTGCAAAGTGCTAAAAATTGGTCTATATGCTTGTAGGGATCTTTTTTACTAAGCCCATGAAACGAAGGCAGCATATTGATGGTGGAGGATTTAATCTCATAATTCCCTTCAACAGAGGGGAATTGAATGCAGAAGGGAGAGGTGTACTCCCCAGGTGCATTGTACTCCTTTAATGTTCTTTGCCTCTCAGTCATGATAGCTGGTTCAGTTTTAAGAGCAGGGCTCTGTGGGATGCGTCTAGGTCTAAGGATCCTTTCAACCTCTAGATTTGAAAGTTCTAGCTCAGGGTTTAAAGACCTTCTACCTTGCATATACTCACACCCACAGTAAGTACAGAAAATGCTCACAAGCACACACAAAGAATATTTCAAACAAAAATTAATAACTACATAGATTTACACTAAACAAATAACAGGAAATTAAACATAAATAGACTGAGATTTAGGGGAAAGGAAGTGCAAAGAGAGCTAGTTTCACTCTAATTGCAGCTCTAGCTTTTCCCTTTTTCTGCTGTCTATTTCTGCAAAATTCCACAAAGAATCAGTAGTACTTTTATTCTAGTTTAGGTAAAGCTATAAAAAATTTGGAATCTAAATTATAGTATAACTCAGGTCTACTAAAAAGATCAATTTCCCCGGCAGCGGCACCAAAAACTTGTTGTCGGATTCCCTTAGGTGCGGATTATTGTGTGGTGAAAACAAATTTAAAAATAAAGTAAAATAAAAAATGGATTCAGCACAACTAAAGTATTCCTAGACCTGCAAGATACATGACCTATTGTAGCCAGTTTTGATAAGTAAGAGTTTGTCCCACAAAGAAATTGATCTAGAACCCTAAATAGGCTATAATAGTAGGCCTTCAGATTTGGCTATAGCTATGACAATCCTAAAGAAAGAGAGTTGGGTGCCACAACTATACTAAATTAACACAAACAAAAGAGAAATAAAATGTAGCCATATCCTAAAGAAAGGGTTAAGAAGAAGATGGTGATGGTGTGTGCCAAAATAAAATATAAAAAATGGTGAGAAGTAAGTACATTAAGTTCAGAGTTAAAGCAGTAATGTAATTCAGATTTAATTTTTCTCTGCAGTGCTCCTTGCTGAGATGCTATCAAAAGCCTCAATAAGGTAGAAGTATCCAACTTAATCCATGCCATTTGGGGTGCTTTTAAGGCTATAGGCTGTCCACTCAAATGGTCACAGCCTATCCTATAGAGTCTGTCAAATCCCATTGATCAAGCCAGAAGTTGCTAATCTAATCCAGAGGAGTGGACTAATCATTTCCCCAACCACTGGACTAGATCAGGTCATGAATACTATTATAGCACTATATAATGCCAGAGCTACAAGCTTCTCAGATCTACGCATAGATCTAGCGGACATCCATAGGTATTCTAACCCATAAAATCCTAAGTGCTTTGCCAAGGCCAATGGCTCTAGATTCAGCTGGTCATTGCTATAAAAGGCCTACAATGATTCAGCCTCAAACAACAACTACTACAGAGAAATCAGATCTAATATCTAATATCGATTAGGTCAAACAGAGCGGAGCCAGTTCTTATACAAAACATCCTCACAAGGCTCTAGAAGCTCATATGTAGGGGAGAAGAATCCTTCTCAAACATGTGGCTGGACACCACCTTAGGGCTATACTCTGTCCACTCAAATGGTCACAGGGTATCCAATTGGTCTATCGATACCACAGAGGTCTAAGAAAGAACATGTAAACTATAGCAACCACCATGGTCCACAGGCCTCCGAGCTCCCCAGATCTCACTATAGACACAGCATTGCTTTCCATGGGGCTATCAAACCAAGGAAAATTAGATGGTAAATAATAGATCTACTAGAAACTGAATGGGTTAGTCCGAAATATATGGATCCTATAGACATCTAAGGGAAACATAAGATCTTTAGATTAAATTAGTCATTAAAATAGTAATCCATTAATAAAAGCAAACCTTACAATAAACTGCCTCCAGGGTGTAGCCTGTACACAACTACTCATCAAAAATCCTAATGTATACAAAACCTATCACAAAACTGAAATAGAACTAAGCCTAACTACTTGCAAGGGGATTAGCCAGCAAATACTGGGCTAAGAGAGAAGAAAAATAAGAAAAAGAGATGATCAAACCCTAACCCTAACCCTAGCCTACTGGAACTCTTAGCCGACAGAGGATGAAGGATTGATGATTAAAACTAAACTCTGAGTGTAGCTTATATACTCTGTCCATGTGGCCTTCGTTATGAAGGGATTAACCCTAGTTTTTTCAGCAGACGTTGCACTGTTACGACCCTTGAGCACCTTGAGATGTGTGCCTTAAGATCCGCTCCTCAGGAAGTATGCCTTAGCCTTGGGAAATTTCCAAAATGTCCTTCTGTTAAAACTAAGAAGTAGGGAAACCATGCTTCTCGGGGCTGGCATATGCATTAATTCATTCGCACAGCTGCAGAGCCTTCACAGAGTAGCCTTTGGCTGGTGGGAAGTGCTCTCTCGCGTAGTAAACCTTTAGTTAATCGCACAGTTCCTTTGCGCAGGAAGGCTGTCACGAAGATGATCTGGAGCGCTTGGATTTCTCACGCGGTAGAGCTTCAGAAGCTCTCTCTCTCTCTCTCACTGAGTACTCGTGCAGGTATGTTCCTGCACTCGGGTAGTAACTGGTAAGGCTTTAGAGTGCGCGAGATCTGTGCGAGGAGAATTCTAGGCGTCTCTCTCTTCTTTGGCCATGTAAGAACTCCATGATGTACATTTTGTTCAGTATACATATAGACTCGCTAAGTTTTGTGCGCGACTGCTTTAAGGCTTGATCTCCGTGAGAACTTTGCGATGGCAAATTTTGAGGATTTTAAATCGCGAGATCTTTGCGATGTCTTTACAGTTCTCCTCTTGACTGCGTGCCCCATCTGTGCGAGGGCATCTTCCACTACATCCTTAGCTTCGCGAGGAAGCTCCTCAACTCTGTGAGATCTATCTTTTGATACTCTGATGCATTGCACTTGCTACTATTATAGTCTTCTCCATTCTCAGCTGACCTCATCCATCTGCTAGACTTTGGTCAATGATGACCAGAAAGTAAGTCACCATGGTGAGCACTACCATGGTGTTCCCTTAGGCTTTGGCTCAGCTGTCATCCTTACATGTATTCTCTCTCTTCTTTGAACCAAAAAGCAGAGAATTTGTATTAAGCTATAAAGATTATTACTAACTACAAAACGCACTTAACAAATGATAATTAGTTAGTTTTAAGGTCTATCAAAGGCTAGGTTAAGAGGTGAAAAGCGATACTTTTTAGTGAGTAACACACCTCTTCAACCATGGGTGTGGGGACCTTCTCTTCCACAATCTCACTCCACACATTCTCAAGAACATCACAAAAATCATCACCATGCACCAACTTGGGTAAAGTCTCTTCCACAAGCTCATCAAAAACATTAATTAAAAAGCAATCCTCATTATCCAAGTGAGGCTGATTGGCTGCATTGTAAACATTCAATGTCACTTTCATGTTGCCAAATGATACCTCCATTACTCTTGATCTACACTGAATACAAGCATTGGCCATGGCCAAGAAGGGCCTGCCCAAAGTCATAAGAATAGAGGTGGTGCACTTACTTGGCTCCATGTCAAGCACCAAAAAATCTGCTAGATAAAAACACTTATCAACCCCAACTAATACATCCTCTATCATTCCCACAGGCCTCCTCTCAGATCTGTCAGCTAGTTGTAGCACCACATATGTGGGCTTCAATTCTCTCAAGCCTAACTTCTCATAACTGAATATGGAAGTAGGTTTACACTAGCTCACAGATCTAACAAGGCCTTCTCAATGGTATGATCCCCAATGATGCAGGGGATTGTGGGAACTCTAGGGTCTTGAAGCTTGGTTGGGGTTGCAATGAACATCACTTGGTTTCTTTTCTCAGCACAAAAGACCTTCTTGGATAGGTGTATCCGAGATTGTCTTTTGTGGGTGCACAATTCTTTCAAAAACTTTACATAGGCTGGAACTTGCTTAATAGCATCAAGTAAAGGCAAGTTGATTTTTCCTTGTTTGACTGTTTCCATCATCTCCTCTACTTTAGCATTCCCCTTTTCAAAAGGAGAAGGTGCTTGAAGTGCATTAGGAAATGGAAAATGGAGGACTAATCTCCCATTTGCTGCCTTAGCAAGCTCATCAGATTTTTCTTTATTTTTGTTTTCGGTTTTTTCTTGGGGTACATCCACACCCCCTTTATTTTTTATATACTGCTCTTGCTGTATATCTCCATGGGTTGTTCTATCATTTCTTGGACTGTTCTCAGGCTCAAAACCAACCTGCTTATTAACCAGCCTTCCACTTCTCAAAGTGGTGACAAATTTGGCTTCTTCATGGGAAGAAGTCTCACCCACCATGTACTGCCCTCTTGGGTTAGTCATGGGCTGACTTGACAGTCTTCCCTCCTCTCTCTTAGTTAAAGTATTAGATAGATAACCAAGGTGGCCCTCTATCTTTTTAATACTTTGGCTATCAGAGTTGACAGTTTATGACAAAGGGCCAAAATTCTACAGTGAAGCCAGAACTTGCTCTTCAAATGTGAGGGATCTAGAGGGTGTTAGGGCTGGTCCACTTTGCTACACAGGTTGAGCCATTGGCTAGGTCATAGGCTGCTAGTAATGGGGCCTTGAAAAGTAGTTCTCCTGGTAGGGCTGGGCACTCCTATAAGGCATCAGATGCTATTATGACTGTTGCTGCTGCTGGTTTGGAAAGGTATCTTATCTCCAAGTCAAATTGGGGTAGTTTCTCCAATGATAACCAGCAGTACGCTGTTGTCCAAAGGAATGAGTAACATTCACATATTCCATCACAAGGTCTAGAAATTGGGCAGCAGAGGGACATTCCTTTAGGAGGTGAGTGGGGGACTGACATATCACACATGCCTCCTCCACTTTGGTAGCCATTGGAGACTGCATTGCTCCCATGAGCTTATCAAACTTTTGAGTCAAACTGTCCACTTTCCTTTCCAAATGATTGTATCCACTCAACTCATACATTTTCCCTCCTGTAGTGATCTCTCTTACCAATCTAATAGGGGTCTCAAGGACTCTTGACAAGGTCTCCCTTTGCATAGAGTTTTTACTAATGATATCAAACAACTCCCAAGCCTCATCAGTTGTCTTGTGGAGGTATGTACCACCACATGAGGCATCAACTGTATCCTTGCTCTTGGAATCAATTCCTTGATAGAAACTTTGGACAAAGTGGCCATTCAGGAATTTGGTGATGAGGATATTGCTTCAAGAGTTCTTTAAATCTCTCCCATGCTAGGTGAAAGTCTTCAGTTGGGGCTTGAGCAAATGAAATAATGCTCTTCCTCAGCTGATTGGATTTGGACATGGGGAAAAATTTGGCCAAGAACTGACATTGAAGGTCATTCCAGGACTGAATACTATTGGTTGGGAGCATTGACAATAAAGTTCTGGCTCTATCCTTTAATGAAAAAGGAAAGAGTCCCAACCTGGTTGCTTCCTCCTCCAATCCTGCAATGTTGAAGGTAGTGCACAGTCCTAAAAATTCATTAATGTACTTATATGGATCTTCTTTACTCAGACAATGGTACGAGGGTAGCATCTGTATGATGGAGGATTTGATCTCATAGTTCCCTTGAACAACAAGGAATTGAATGCATAAGGGAGAATTGTATACCCCTGGTGCATTGAATTCCTTCAATGTCCTAGGTTGCTCACCCATTGTAGAGCTGTCAAAATCAACTACATGTGTGAGTATGGGTTACTTAGGTCTGAGAAGTCTCTCAACTTCAGGATTGAGGGGAGCAATCTCAGGATTAAGAGATCTCCTCCAAAGCATACACAACAAAAATACAGAATAACTCACAAAATGACAGTATAGATTTAAGTAAAACAAATTCAAAAACACACAACTAATGCTACAGATCTAAAAACTACAGATCTACAAATGTAAAGAGAGTTAAGAAATGTAAACTTAAGCACAACTTGCTCTTCAAATTAGCACAATGCTCCTTTCAAACCAACAAATCCATATCTGCAATCACAAAATTAAACTACACAAAGCTATAACAGTAGTTAGTCAAACACAAAATAGGCAATAAAAAATCTAAATCTAAAATGAGAAAAACTTAAATCCACTACTCTTAAAAACACAACTCCCCGACAGTGGCGCCAAAAACTTATTGTCTTGCTTACCTTACAAATATTAAATGGTTAAAATAGCAAATTAAATGAACAAACTATAGCAAAGTGGGCTTAAGGTAAGCAAGCAGTCCTGCAAGAACCAGGACTATTGCAGCAAGTTTTAATAAGTAAGTTAGGGTAGGTCCACAGGGAAATGTGTTTTGAAATGAGGTAAATCTCCATATCTATGATAGATCTGACACTCTATCCTAATTTAGACTAAATCAAAATAGGAAGGAAGAGAGATTTCTAAGATTTATCACTTTACTAAGAACTACAAAAATCAAAAGCAAATTGAGCCAGAACTGATTGAACTCAGATTCAAGGGAATAGAAATAATTAAACTCAAAAGGGTGGAGAGCAACAGCTAGGGATTTTTGTCTTTATCGAAAATCAATTGGATCAAAGGCAATGTATAGGACAGATTTGCTACAATCCTTCAACTAGCTACAAGCTCAGATGTAAGGTATAAGAATCTAATCTCAACCAAAGAATTGAAGCAATCCTAAGGTTATGATCTGTCCATTTTAGTGGCCACAGATCATCTCAGAGATTGTTCTAATTTCAGTATCTTGATTGAAATAGGTAAACTATTACAGATGTTGTGGGTGCCAGGCTATAAACTCAAGCATCCAAAGGAATATCTAATTAAGGGAAATCAAGTACGAAAAAGTAAAATATAGATCATAATCACCTTTAACAACCACAATTACATTATAATAACACAACTTATAATCCTATTATGGTCAGATCTATAATCTGTGCAACATACAATCCATCTACACAGCCTCTGAAACTCTCGATTTATAGCTCTTAACCTCACCCTAGCTACTGAAGGGGTTTAGCCAACCATGATTGGCTAAAAAGAGAATGGGGGAAGAAGGAAGAGAGAGGGAATTTTTAGAGGGAAAATGGAGATCAGATTTAGCTCTGGTTCTCTCAATTTCTGGATGCTAGATCTATAAATTCTTCAAGCTTTTATACTCTTCTCCTCTCTTCTCAGATCTATTTCAACCAATCAGAGCTCAAGAGAATAATTTTGTTATTCTGAGTTGTTGATGTGGCTGATTTCTCTTTTAGAAGCTCTTTCCCCATTGATCTAAAATAGGTAACCCCATGTGATGTGGTTAGGGTTCCCGTTCGTGCTCAGTTGTGTTCCAAAAATACCCCAAGGGTCATTAACACACCTTGGAACTCGTGCACAAAATTCTAAAATTGGGAACTGTTGTGAAAGGAACTGAGAAGTTCTTAATTCGATTGTCGAGAGGTTTAGGGAACCTCTAGATATGTTCTTAGTGTGCTTAGTGTTCTCATCGACAGGTTGAAATTGCTTTCGACAGGATTGGAGGCATCTCGATAGGTTCCCTTTACTTCTCGATAGGTTGAGTTGCACTAGTCGACAGGATTGGAGCCAATTTTCATGAATTTCCTCCTTCTGTGCAGGCTCCTTCAATCCTCTCGACAACTTATACAAAATCCTGTCGACCTCTTTGTAAAGCTCCAGTTGAGCTTTTGACAGGGTGGCTTGTTTCTCGACAGGTTGCTCTCAACCTCGCGCTAATGGCTACAACTTCAAGTAAGGTGTCGACAGGTTGGCTTGAACTAGTCGACAGGATTGGCAGAGAAATCTTAAATTATGCCCTAGCTTCCTCAATCCTTTCAACATCTTATACAAAATCCTGCCGACTGGTTGCTGGATCCTCACGATCTCCCCTGCATCTCCAGGTAAGACTTTAACAAATTCTTTTCTTCAATCCCAACTGATTGAAAGGTACTGGGAAGCTCTCGACAACTTAATGGAACCTCTTGATATCTTAGCTTTTGATCATTAGAACCTCTCGACAGGGTCTGCTTTATGCTTCCACAGCTGGCACACATCTTTGGTGTGTTGTTCTTCATTTGTTCAACCCTCAGCAGCCTCAAGGTGGGTTCAATCTTCATTCCTTGCAACTACACTTAGTCCCAAGCATACCTAGTTGGGCTCATGACCCTCTCATGAACTTCTAAAGCTCTGTGGACAATTTGATTTGCTGGCCTTTGTGTTGTTTGAGCACATGTTGATTACTAGGTTGCTTCTTTGGCCTTTTTAGATGGATGTCTACACTAAGGTTGCAATTTATTGCTTATATATAAAACATACTTAAAGCACCTTATTAGTCAGCTCAAGGGTCTATCAAAGGTCAGGTTAGGAGGTGAAAAATGGTATTTTCCATTGCTTAACATCGCTACCACATCAACAACAACTACCACTCCCCCTCCAACAGGAATCTCCGAAACATCTGCATCATCCAACAATCCTACGAGCTCTGAGATGGTCATGCTACTCTCAGGCTCCATCTCACAAGAAAGCACTCGAAAATGGAAAAGAACACAAGAAACTGCATCAGAATCTGACAGACGGATCACGAGATATTGTAAGAACACGTAAACTAGAGTACTTGAAAGCCGAGAAGCAAAAGAATCCAGAAAAGTCAAAAAGCGCGGATCAAGTGAGAACAAACTTTCTATTTTTATAGACTCTGCCTAATCTCGCATATTGACTATAGCGCGGAATTTAATCCAACACCAAAGGACACATGCGAATTTAGAATCAAGCGCTTGATTGGTCGTGCTTAATCAGAGCCCCGTCGGCTGGCGCGGGTGATAAATGAAACCCACGCACTTTAAGTTGCCCGGAATTACAATCAAGCAATCCAACAACTGCGCGGAATTCGAAGAGGTGCCCAGACACTTGCCCTGATGACCATACAACTTTTCAATCACGCGCAATGACACATGTGCATAATTGAATTAATCACCAACCATATAGCACTTAATTAACCCTCTGAACATGTAATCACACGCATCACCACTTTCACAGAATTCTATTTCGCGCTAACATGCATGCGCGTAATTTCCAAACCCGACCAAAAATATATATATATACATATACCGGGCTGAGATGCCCTCTAAACGCAACAACATGGCCCAAGAAGGCCCCCTAACACACATGCATGCACACATTAAACCCAAACGAAGTAACAAGGTAAAATAATCCAAAATTTTATTAAAAATTAAAGCTTTTTGTAGGTAACATCAGGGGCATACCCCCTAAATTTACAACCCAAAATGGAAACCTAAAACCTAACCTACAACCAAAAATGAAGACCGAGAATCCCAAAATAGACACACGATGCACAGGAGCGTCCAATCAGAAGCAACAGCAAAGCGAGAAGAGGATTGGTTGGGTAACACCTTCTCCCTCCACTTGTAACACCTCTCTTCCACCATTTTCACCTCCTCCGTCGCCTCCTCCAATGCTGCCTTCACTTCTTCGTGCTAGCAGCGAGGGAGAGGCACCCGCTGGCCAACCGATCACCTCGACTACGGCGGTGCTTCTAATAACACCTCCCTTTGACTAAAGTGGCACTTCCAAGTGGCATCATCACTGAACATCATGACGGGATGAAGATCGCGTAAAATCACGAAGAAAGGAAGGAGAGACATCAGACCTCAGACCGATAAGTAAAGAGAAGAAGAGAGAAAAGAATGAAGAAACTCGGAAAAACCCCACCAATATATAGACACCCGAGAAATCCTGCACTAAACACTCTGTGCGTATTCCAATGCAAATCGCAACGTGCAAAATTCAAACCCCAATAAATCCTGCATGCGACAATTCAATCTCGCGCTTATTCTGTCATGCAAAATTTCAGACGTGCGCTACAAGCCTTCTACGGAATTCAAGCCGACGCCTCAAAGTCAGTGTAGAGTAATGCCTGACCCCTCGATCTCACGCACCCACGCCTGCTCGAAATCTGATTACACACAAGTACCAGCACGCAGAATAACCATGCTGATCCTTCAATCACGCGCAATTGAACTTGCATGGAATTGAAATTCACGCCACCAAACCTGCGTGTAATTAGCCCCCTGACCCCTGAATCTCGCGCAAGTAAATATGCGCAAAATTTAATTCCACGGACATGTGCATGCGCGAAATTCCCCAATTATAGCAATAAAATTATATATGGAACAGCAGGACCAGAGACCAAAACTAGAAGGCCGAAATAGATAAAAAAATTGATCCACACTTATGCTCAGACTATCTAAAGAACACCTCAAACCTAAAACTATACACCCCGGAAAACTAGAATACGCATTTCACATACACACCCAAACACTCCAGACTTAACCATTAAAAGCTAAACCAGACCCAATTAAAAATACACTCAAGCAAATAAAGCGGACCAAACTATTCTAAATTAAATAAGCCAAACCAAAATTCACCAAAATTCAGGTAATCGTAAATAAGTAAATAAAAATTTTGCTTCATAAATATGATAAAATCATTACAAATTACACCAAAGGCATACCCTTTGAACATACAAAAATAATTACAACCTTAAACTAAACCCGCCAAACGATAGACTAATTTAAAATCAGAATGGTCACTCTTGAGGGAAAATGCCCAAATAATAACACACAAAATGGGGAAAGATGACGGAGAGGCCCAGAAAGCAAGCACACGCTGAACGAATTCTAACAAGAATCTCATCTTCACCTCCTTTTCCACCAGAGATGTTGTTTATGATGTAATCTTTCAAGTCACATAATAAAATGACAGCATCGTAGAGCCCCAAGCTGGTAGAAAAGAAAGAGTGATTCATAAAAGACCACTCAGGATGTAAGGCATACAACTATGGACGGCCAATCTTGGAAACCCCCAAGGGAGGGCCAACCAAAGGTCAATCCGCAAAACCTACCAAGGAGCAACTGGTACCGATCACGAGAACTCTGACAAAGTTATTTTCTTTGGTTTGCTTTCCTCCACCTTTAACTCTTCCATCTCTTCCCCCAATAGGATGAAACTTTCGGTCAGATTAACATCATCAACCCTAGCACCACCCCATATCCCAACAACCCCGATTACACAACGAACAAATCACTATGACAAATCCCTTTAGGATGCAATACCCGAGAAACATAATAAAATGGAAGAAAAGACATTAAAAAGTATCAAATTCTAAAAAATAAAATTACAAATTAACTAAAAATAATAAAAGAATTAAAAAAAAATAAACCACCCCTAGATACCCATTTATAGGCAAAGGTCCCTTAGCCATAATGTGACAAATGCCACACTCACAAAAACCCCCATCTAATTAAATCTAAACAAGGCACCTAGCCTTTCAAACAAGGCACAATCCATAGCAAATAGAGATAAACCAATAATCACGAAACACTTACCCCCTAAAGAAACACAAATCCATCACAAAATAGATGAACCAATTGGATCAAAACATCTTAACACCCCATCCAAGCTTAAACCAAATTCACACAAGTCTCACTCGAAACTAAACATAAAACGAAAAAAAAAACCCATACCTTAAACAATGCAAATGCCCAAAAATTCCCTTTTGCCATAAAACCCTATTAATAATGATAAAATACAATCCTAGCCCATCTAGACCATAAAAATGAGCAAAATCACTCAATAAAGTAAATAAAAATAAAAATAAAATATAGCGTTAAGAAAAAAAAAAAAAAAAAATCACAGTAAAAATCATACAAAAATCAAAGGGAAAATTGCTCCTCGCAGTCCCATCACGACCAAATCACTCCCCGACACCCACCACTCTCTCCGCTGTGGTAAATAATCTGAGAAAAAAAAATAAATAAATAAATTATCGCTCACAGTCCCATCACAATAACACAACCTAAAAAAAAAAATTTCGGACACCTCTTGATGCCCTGTCACAACTAAACCACTAGAAAAAAGACTAAAAAAAACAAAAATAATAACAAAATAAACATTAAAAGACCCATCGCGACACAAAAGCGAAAAATAATGACAACGACACCCGAATGATGACAAAGAAGCTACATGATAAATCATTCTGTGCCACCCGCCCCACCACGATCAGAATCACTCTCCCTTGTCCCATCGCGTAACCTCACACGCCAACCAGAGAGAGAGAGCCGCTATTGTCCCTTCACACTTCCTCACAATAACATGTCCCATCGTGAATGAACGCTCATATAACCAACACTATCCCAACACCTAAGTTCATTGACATAAATCAGCCACGCCCTCATCTCCCACTGTGACGTTCAAGCCCCGTCACACCACCAAGGCCAAAAGCAAGTCCCGTCACGATTTCAGACACCATTAAAACTGACCCCAACCCATCGTATAACAAAGATTTGCCAAAAAACGAAATACACCATCATTGTCTCATCACGACGTAAAGACAATCAAGGAGTCATCAACTGAAATGCCCCATTACATACCCACCAGTGTTCCATCATGGAGAATGAATCTAGACCCCCTGAATGTCCCACCATCGTAATAAACACGGCCCACCATGCCAACAATCATCAACTCATCCCACTACAGAAATCGAAAGAAGAGAGGAATTTCTCTGACGCCCCATCGCACCCAACAAATATCAAGTCCCATCGTGAACGTCTCAACGGGCGATCCGGATATCCCATCGTGCAACAAATCAGGTAAGTATCACCCCTTTGTTTCAACTCGTTATTCCTTATAAAGTATAGTTAGCTAATATTAAGTCAAATGTTTTCAAAACCCGTCTCTCTCGACTTGCGAATCACTGTAGTCCTCCCATAAGAGACAATCATCAGTATTCATGAGAAGATTAGATGGAGTATCCGACATACCAAGTGTCGTCTTGACAGCCACATAAATGGTCAGGTCCACAAATCCCATTTCGGTGGATCTGCTCAGCGATGTCTCGGAAGCCACATTTTTTACCGTTTTACCACCGAATTGATCTTAAGTTAAAAATCACAAACTTAAAAAAAAAAAAACAAAAAGAAATGATAATAAATAAACCTGCTATCTATCAAACTTCACCACTCATCACTCCAATCTGTTCCTTCCCCTGGGAAATAGAACACTGAATATGCTCAACTCTGAGAAACCATAAATTTCCACTAGAAAGGGACTCCTGACGCACCTTTGGTGTGAGCAATGATGCGCTTGGTCTGACATGACTTGACAAAACCTTCGTCATTACATCAAATTACATCATATTATTCAGTCATTGAACCGGATACCTCAATTGCGTCAATCGTATGACATTCGTATGACGCCCCCCGATATCTTGATTGCATCAATGTCCCTTTATTTGATTACCCCTTATAGTAGGTCGCGATATGCGGCAAGATGCCACTTCCACCCATAGATGAGGATATACCTCTCGACAGCTACCACTGGGCCCCTAAATGCTCCTTCTTAGCTTGTGCTAATAGATAAGAAAGTCAAACATTTCATGTCAGCTCCCCGATTCACACTTGTGAGCTCTCAAAGAAATGACAAGGCACCTCAGAAGAGGGGTGCCTACTTTTTCAATGCATCCTTACTCCGCAAGGACACGTCGAAGAGGGGCATCTGTAGACACCCCAATTTTGCCCTCTCAAAATATACAATCCTATTTGGTCAACCTTTAACCTTACCCATGATCTCTGAAAAAGGACTAACCTTCTCCAAAGACTGTAAAACCCTAAATATGAGGACCATTACTGAAACAATAGTATATGGTTGAGACCCAGGCTAAAATAATAGCTCTGCGGCTCGGACACGACCCGACCTAGGAAAATCCCAAATTTCGCACAGATACACTTGGGTGAAATAGATTCCACATGTGGCCACATGTACGAAATTGGTCCCATTTGGACCAGGCTCACTCTTCTCGCAGACCGCTTAAGACCCAAATTTCGCGCAAGACACTATGCGCATAATCTGATTCCATGCAGACACAATGGCATGAAATTAGTCCCACTTGAACTAGGGCATGCCTTTCATGCACTGCCCAAAGACCTCGATCCCACACAGATACACTTGCACGAAATTGATTCTATGTGTGAGCCAACACACAAAATCTGTCCAGGCTAAACTGGGATTTTAATCCCCAAACTGCCTAGGGACCTGAATCCCGCACATACGCCACTGCACGAAATTCAATCCCACGCGTCACTGGATACGCGAAATTGGTTCCCAATCCAATCCAGCCTTTAAATCCTTAGACCACCTGGACTTCCAATCAAGCGGAAATGCCACTGCGCAAAATTGGTTTCCCAGGTATACTAGGATAAAGAAGACTGGTTCATAGGCCAACTCAAATTGAATCAAGCGCATATACCACTGCGCGAAATTCAATTCAGCGCATCCACACTTGCATGGAATCGACCAATCCCGCACATGCCCACATGCACGGGATTAGCCGGACACCTATTAAAAGAGCCCCCATACCTTGCCCAAAGGGATGGATTTTTTACACAAGTCTCTAGTTCTTCTCCTCCAAGCTTAGGATTTTGAGGCTCTCTCTGCGGCACTTGGCCTCAGGTAATCCCTTCTTAGTTTTTAGCTATTAGTTCTTAATTTTAACTTCTAGTTTAGTTTTAGTTCTTAATTTTTGGTTTTAGTTCTTAACCCCTAGATCCAATTCTTAATTTCTAGTTCTAGTTCTTAATTTCTTAGTTTTAGATCTTAAGGTTCTAAGTTCTAGTTTTCAATATCTATTTCTAAAACCTCTAGTTCTTAATTTCAAGTTCCAGTTCTTAACCTTAGGTTCTAGTTCTAAACATTTAGTTCTAATTTGTAATTCTAATTCATAGTTCCTAAAATCTTTCAACTTTCGATCCATAAATTCTTATTTCCCAATTTAAATTCAGTTTTCAATCCATAATATTTTTAAAATAACCCTTAGCCTACTGATTTGCCAAAGGTAGCTTACGGAGGATACCCGGGAATGGGGCCGATCCTCATCAACATAACAGGCCATAAATCTTTTTTTTTCTAGTTAAAGTAGCATTAGGATACCAAATTAATTAGAATTAGAATACTATTAGGAGACTAACCTAATTAGAATTAGGATAATATTAGGACGTTAGAATAATTATATTTAGTGTAGTAGTAGGACATTCAGTCAATTAGAGTCAGAGCACTACTAGGAGACCCGTAATCAGTCAAACCCAGGATAGGATAAAGAAATAAGGTTAATTAGACTTAAAGCAGAATTAGAAAGTTAAACCAGACAAACTATAGTTGTTGGAGTCAGTTGGCCGACGTTCAACAAAGGAGTTGACCGACACCCTGTAAAGCGTAATCAATGATGTGTTGCAGTGTCAATAAATATCTACAGCTGGCGATCGCATCACCCAGGTACTTCCCATTTAATATTCGTCTCTTTAATTTCTGGAATTTAATATTTCATAGTTTATTACTCCATCGTCCCTAGCAAGAGTTCGCTCGGATCGATTTGGGCCACTTATTCCGAGGACCGACAAAGACCCAGAAAAAGCACGTACCAACACATATGTTACCTTCCTATAATTTTCACTGTTACCCCTACACCATTTTTGAAAATTTAGCGTTACCCTTCTTATTTATGAGAAAATAGGAACAAGGGATGAGAATGAATGCGAAGAGAGTAAGTGCAAGGATGCGAGTGGTGGTGTTTACTAAGAGTGTATGGTAAAAAAATATTCAAAAGAAAGTTGAGAAAAAGAAAAAAGAAAAGCGGTGACAGATTAGGAAAGAAAAAGTTAAAAAATAGAAAAATCAAGTAAGTTCCTTTTTCAATTTCTCAAAAATTTGGAATCCCAACTTCCCTTTCTTTCTTACCTTGACCTGAGCTGTAATATCCCGAAAATTTCAAACTCAGATGCGCTTGACTTTGTGTACGGGCATGACATGTCACACGATGACTTCTTAAATTTTTGAATTTTTGGGAATAAATATTTTTAAGGATATATTTGGTGTAAAGAGGATTAAAGTTAAGCCACATCCTGACCATTGAGAGTGAGCCGTGCACCGAGTTACGGTGTATCTGCGAAACACCCAATGTGTTCACTTAAGTCAAGTAGATAAGGTTGGAGTAAATATCTAAAATATTTGCTCGCTTACTTTTGCCTTGGTTTGCTTTGTAAGTGTCACAACCCTAATTTTTGGAAAACTTGTGGATCGAATTGGTACGCGTGTCGGTGGGGCTCATTGTGCCATTCAAGATTTGGGCAGCATCACTTAGCATAAGTGAGAATGAGCAAACACCTAACCTGGGTGTATGGGGTTCACAAATGAACCAATCTTTTGAAAATCACCGAGTGTGGGAGTTTGTGCTTCATAAGGAAGGCACCTAGGGTATAAGAGAGGGGATAAACCCATTTCTTATCCCCTTGCCTTTGAAAATTCTAAGAGAGAAAGAGGAAGGAGAAGAGGAAGACTTGTGGAGAATGCATTCTTGAGATCGAGATCGTGGGTGATCTACTGTGTAAACCAATCCTCCATCTAACTTCATTTGATTCAAGAGGTGACCTAGGGAGATTCTTTGGGAGTGTGTGTGTGAAGGATTGTGAAGAGTGAGAGATCCATGTTGGGATCGCCGTAAAGTGTGGAGCGTGAGTTGTATTTTTAAAAAAATTCAAGCATGAGTAAGTTCCAATACGAGTATGAGAAGGTGAACCTCGAGCTTGGTCGATTCATGTGGAAGAGGCATCGAAAGATGCATTCATTTTTGCGAAATCCATGTGATATAAATGTGGTAAGAACTTGTGGAATTAAATGCATTAAATGTGGATTTAGAATATTGAATGATGGCAATGAATGCCTATTGAGGGTTTATTAAATGTGTGTAAGGGTTAGGTGAAAGGGGAGAAAGGAAAGAAAACTCTATCTTGAGAAGAAACCCAATAACCTCGAAAGTCGCTTGTGCAACTTTGAACCTCGCTCGCGTGACTTAGACTTGATTGCGTGAGAGGAGCTTCATAATAGGCGTGAAGTGCACCTTTGTGTAGTCACTCGCGCGATTGAGTATGAACATGTAGAGTTGCTCGTGGGACCTTAGAACTCACGTGCGCGACTGTCTCAGGCTGTGAACATAAGAGAAATGAGAGAGCACAGTCGCTCGAACGAGCTCGCGTGGCTATGAGTTGCCTGTTGGTTAAATTGCTTGTGCTATCCTTTTTATAAAAAAATGATGGTAATTTGATATGGCAGCAAAAGCAGATTAAAAAGAAAGTGAAAATGGAATGAAACAACACAAGAACAAAATTTTATACACACAGTCTTGCAAGATTCAGGGCTGTTGTAGCAAGTTTTGATAATTAAGAGTTTGTCCCATAGGGAAATTTGATCTAAGAACATAAGGTTGAATAGTAGACCTCCAGATTTGGCAACCCTAACCTATACTAGAAAGCAAAGGTAAAGAAAGGGAGTTTCGGGGTGTCATAAGACTAAAATAAAATAGAAAAGAAAATTACAGATCTACACTACAAGAAAGGGGCATAGAAAAAGGTGGAAATGGATTTGGAAAAATAAATGGAAAATGGGTGAGAAGTAATAAGATAGGGATTGATTTTTCACTGAAAAAATGCTGGTCAAGCAGAGCAAGGATTGGATCTACAGCTATCCTTCATTTGGCTGCATGCTCAAATGCAAGGAAGAAGAATCCAATCCAACCCTGAGATATGGACTAGTCTTAGGGATATAACCTGTCCACTTGAGTGGTGATAGAACATCCCATAGATATACTCCAGTCATGGGGTTAAAATCAGAATAGAAAAACTACTGCAACCACTATGTTTGTAAGGCTACAAGCTCACGCATTCATAGGTGCAGAAAACCTATAAAGTATATGCAAGCACAAGAGATTATAGATTCAATGGATCAAGAAAAATAGCTTTTATTGCATAAAAAGTACTTACAATGGTCAGCCCTCAAGACTACAGTCCTACAGAACTCCAAGACCCTTTACAGGCTTACACACAATCCTTTGTACAGTAGAAAATCAATCTTAACTATTACAAAAGGACTTAGCCAGCAAATGCTGAGCTAAGGAAGGAAGAAAAAGGAAAAAGATGACCTAACCCTAGAAATGACCTAAGCACAGACTATCCTCCTGGCTCAAAGCAAATTAGGTTATGTTAGATGCCTATTTTTGGCTATTTTTACAGCTTATATATAGTCCACACAAAATATCACTGTGCCTTGGCCAATCAGAAAGAAGAAGAATCAAGTTAGTTAGGATCCTGTTGATGTGGCCCAATTACAATCAAGTGCTGCCTTGGTTAGTGGGGAACAACTCAGCACATTGGGATGTGTGCCCTAGATACTGTGGAATCACAAAAGTACCCCTGAAGGTTGAATGAGAATGCTAGAACCCGAGCCTTGAATGGTTGGGGCTTCAGATTATGGATCTCCAGAGGTTCTCGAGTGGCTTGATTAGCTCCTGAAGCTTGCTCAACAGGCTAGAGTGGTTCAGATTTTACAGCTCGAGTAGATGAGGCTCCAGGTATTGTATCTCGAGAGGCTCTCGATAGGCTAGAATTCTTGTTCGAGCAGATGATTTTCCCATTTTGTAGCTTAAGGGCTGGATTTAGCTTCTCAATAGGTTGTTTCAGAAGCTCCTAGAGAGGCTTTCGACAGGCTGAATTGCTTGAAACTATAGCTCAACGAGCTGAATTTTCTCAGGCTTTAGCTGCTCGACAGGATAAATTCACCTATTGTCTACTGCTCGAGATCTTCTCTAGATGGATTTATGAAGGTGCATTTGCTCAAGAACCACTCGAGTAGATGTTATTTGAAAGAACTAATCCACTCGAGATATGCTCGACATGATTTTCTGAAGCTCAGAACCTCTCGAGAACTGCTCGAGGTTGAAAATTTAAAGCTATCTTTGCTAGAACTGCTCAATGTAGCTCGAGATGCTGATCTGCTACAGGCCTAAAGTGCTCAAGATCTGCTTGAGCTTAATTTGCTGGGGGTTTAGCTACTCGAGCTTGCATTTCTAAGTGTCTGCTGTTGTGCACAGCCTACTATTGCACTCTTCTCTACTTGGTCCATCTTTCTTTTCTCTTTTAGACTTCTAAGGCCCTCAGGCATGACTAATGGCCCCTATGGTGTAGACCACCATGGTGCACTCTTTGTTATTCCATCAGCTTTAAGACT
Source organism: Chloranthus sessilifolius (assembly GCA_021018995.1). Classification (NCBI taxonomy): domain Eukaryota; kingdom Viridiplantae; phylum Streptophyta; class Magnoliopsida; order Chloranthales; family Chloranthaceae; genus Chloranthus; species Chloranthus sessilifolius. Next base: position 65,888,329 of record CM037586.1, read on the forward strand.
TGACTTCAAAATGCTCTCTTCTTGGCATCCATTATGTGGACTGTTGTACTAAGTTGTGATTTATTACTAACTACAAAAACATACTCAAATGACAATGATTATATGGCTCAAAGGTGTAGTAAAGGCTAGGTTAGGAGGTGAAAAGTGGCATTTTTCAATGATTAACACACCTCCGAATCTAATCGTTGATAGTCCTCGAGTAGAGCAAAAATTAAACAATTACTCTAAAAATTTAAATGCCACTTTCGTAGGGAGCACAAATGCATTTAGCTGATGTATCAAGCCTTTCAAACCCCTAGGTGATCCCTAGTGGAGGAGTGAAGTCTCTTGAGGGTTTTCAGTGAAGGTACCCACATACTTCCTAATAAAAATAGTTAAAACAAGTGCACACATTAACAAGTAAAATTTCAACATACCAAGCTTCATTGCACACCTTGATCTTTCAAATTGGAGGAGCTTTAAAACAGTAAATGCAAACAATTTAATAGCTAAATCCTCATGCATGCTCATCACAACCAATCAGTTTACATCAATAGTGTAGTGGATGCAAATGAATATAAAGCTCACCATTAATTCAAAAATTAGGTTCAAACAGTGCCCTAATAAATTCAATCATAGACCCAATCCTCACCAGGGCTGTCTCTCACAAATGAATTGAAGGGTGTTCAATTTTACTCCAGCTCAAGATCAGTTACAGACCTAAAATAGGCCTGCAAGCATGAACATAGGCATTTGCTTCTATTTCTTGACTTCATCATGTTTTCTTCACCATAGGTTAGACACCCCTTCATCTCCACATAGCAGCTCAATTGACTTTGGATCACTAAGGACTTTTATTAGGTTGTAATGTGGCTTAAGTTAAGGTTTTCAAAAGAATGAAGGGGGTAAAAAGGTTCAAAACTGAGAATTCAATCAAGAGGTAGCAGGTGATTCATGACTTCACCTTCTTCATCACAGCACAACTTCATCCTCCAACAAGTTTTTCAGATCTGAAGTGCCCAACTTCTTCTCCTATTTGCAATTTTCCAGATGAAGTACTTCTTTTGACTTTTTTCTTTCTCTCTTTTTTTTTCTATTTTTTTTTTTTTTTATGATGGTTGCCACAGTCATACAACTAGTACACTACCTCACTTAGATATTCTCTCTTCTCCTTTTCCTTCCACCAAATATTGAACCCAACTCACCTATCTTCAACTTCTTCTCCTTTACCTTCTAAATTTTCAGAGTGAGGGTAAGGCTGAATCAGGTCAAGAGTTTCAGGTTCAATTACTCTAGTGTTTTTAAAAGAAAAAAATTAGATTTTAAGGCTCAAAGAGTGTATGCAAAAGGGTAGTTTAATTGGTAGAAATTTTAGGTTCAAACTGTCCAAATGAAGGCCTTAGATCATGTCCCTAATGTCGTGAGTTCTCCTAAACAATTTCAATTTGGGGTTGCCTAACTTCTTGTGAAAAGATTGGAATCAATTAGTCCTTAGAGCACAAAAATTGCCAAAGATGTTCTTCTAAAGAAAAATTTTTGTATGGGCCCAAATCTCAGTGGGTATGGTCTTCATTTGAACTCATGAGGCATGTTCTCACCTTTTTCTCTCCTTACTAGTTCATTATGTACTGATTGTAAAATTTTTGCTTGATGATCACTTCATGGAGGTGTTGAATTTTTAAAATATTTCAGTCTTAAACAGTCTACTATACATTTAATTTTCCTTTTTCAAAATTGCTTAGGTGAAACTTTACTTTATTTGTTTCAATCATGACTAATACTGCTGCACTTTGCTTAACCATCTCATTGGTCTACCCTGCCATACCCCCAAACCTAATATAAACAGTGTCCTTACTAGTTTGGGGCAGTAGGGTATGCAAAGAATTAATAATATACAGTCGAAAAAAAAATTAATTTGATCAGAAATGAAAAGGTAGACAAATAAGCACATTGCAAATTGACACACGAAAGAAATTTTAATTAACAAAATTAATTTGATACAAGAGAGAAAACTTAATACAAATTTACCTGTATAAGCATAAACACACCATTACAAAACATTCATAAACAACAACTAAAGAAAAACATTGACAAACTAACTAACTACACTAACTCCTACAAGTGATCTGAATCAGGATCTAAGTCTATTGGGTCCTGCATCTTTCTCTTTTCCTTTCTTCACACTATCAGCTTGTGCACCACCAGCTTTGGATCTTGTTGCAGCTGGTTTCTTGGGCTTGGTGCTACTCTTCTCTTGGGAAGGCTCCTTTATTGGCACTCCCATGGGCAGAGTTGGGTTCATTACTTAAATGGTGGAGGTGAGTGTCTCCACCAGCTGTGCAAAGTGGGCTGCCCTCTGCTCATAGACTTTATACAAGGACAATGCATTGTCCAATTGCTGCTATATCACCTTCTTCTCCTTTTGATGATCCAATATTGCTTTCTCCATCAGCTTTCAATAATCAGTCTTCATCTGGGAAATCTGGTTTTCGTAGGCCTGCTGGACTGTTTATGGACTGAAGGGTTGTTTGAATGGACTGTAGGTTGTTTTTTATGGTGACTTGGTTTTCAGTATTGGAATAGAGTTGGGTTTGGAGAGAGGTAAGGAGGGAAATTATTTGGGATAAGAGGTCTGGTGTGGCTGGGGTTATAAGATGGGGGGGTGGGATTGGTTGGAAAGGAGAAGTAGAGGCATGGTTAAAATGGTAAGGCTCTGGGGAGTCTGGGAGGGGTGTGTACTCATGCCTGATATCCTCCACAATGGAGTCTATCATGGCTGAGTACCCCTTAGTGGTGAACTGGTCTTGGTTATGGGTAGGTGTTAAGACCTGAAAAGTATCACTTTTCACCCCTTAACTTAACCTCTGTTAGACCCTTAGTCATTTAATAAATGTGTCTTAAGACCATTTTTGTAGGTAATAAGCAGTAGCTGTAGATAAGGCCCTAACCCTTCTAAGAAGCCTACTTTTACACCAGAACTCCAAGCAACTGATAACCCATTCACAAAGGAAAGAAACACCAAGGTAGAACACACCTGGATGTACAAATTGAATGCCCAAGTGGGCCCCAGAAGTTCCATAGAAGAAAGGAAGTTGGACCCAGACAGAGAACTTGGCTGCAACATTAGGCAAAGCACAGCAACAACAAGTCAAGAAATGAGCCTCGCGTAGATGTGCCAAGGTTCAAGTGATTTAGAGAAAACTTCTTCGCACAATTGTCCCGAGGTTCTTAAGTTAGCACACCAATTGCTCGTGCTGTTCTTGCACAGATTAATGATAGAAGGGCTCGAGAAGCAGACTTTGCGCAGTTCTCGCGAGGCTCAGTTGTAAGCACTCGTGCAGTCTTGTGCAACTCAAGAGAGGAACATTTAATCCTCGCGCGATTCACTCAGACAAGCTGAGGAGAGAGAGCTCCAGGCACATCTGTGCGCAGCTATCGCGCAGTGGGCACGGGTTGAAGATCTTCAGGGGACTGCTCGCGCAATCTAGAGGCCGATTCAATTGCTTCTTCACGGGGATCCTCACGAGATTCACTAAGGAACGAACTGCGCACGTGATTCTCGTACCACTCAAATGGAGAGCGCAATCCAGCGACGACCAGAGCATTCCCGCGTTGACCAAACTATCTATCCTGCGACTGCAGGAGCTTCAAGTCAATTCAATCTCGCGATGATCACCCTATCACACGACAAGACTTGGAAACTATGGCTACCTAGCGAGGCTTGGGATCTTAACTTTCTCGCACTTCTGCAGGGACAGTCTGGGAACTTCCAGCAACTAGGGCATGCACTCCAATGCTCCAATCTCTATGCACACACCCCGAGGCATTTAGAGAATAGAAATGAACCATGTTTGCATCATTAAAATTAGGGTTTTCCTAGCCCTAATGCTCCCACAACCGACTGCTATATAAGCCTAAGCCTAGCTTAGGTTTAAAGGAGAGGAGGGGAGGACTGAATTCCTCCTATCTTCTTGAATCGGCTATAGAGTTCCAGTAGGCTAAGGTTAGGGTTTAGGCAGCATCTTTTTCCTTTTTCTTCTCTCCATAGCCCAACACTTACTGACTATGCCTTTGTATGTCTATTTGGAACATTTTAATGAAGTTTTATAATAGGATGTTATACATGTATGGGATTGATTTTTTAGGGTTGTTTTGTACAAGGTTGCTGCCTTGAAATCCTCTATTGCTAAGTTGTATTGTAAGCAATGGAGGATTATTTTTAAGGATTTACTCAGATCCAAGTGGCATGTGTGTCTAGGCTAGTGCACATACGCAGGCCTATGCCCCACCACAGGATCCACTAAATCTGAATTCTCATGGGAGCCTGAGCTGGTAGCCTTTGGAACATGGTGGTGGCAGTAATCTACTTGTTCTGTCTCTGACCTCTGTGAGGAGGATAGCCTCTATGGATAGTCTATGGCCATTTAAGTGGATAGGTTATAGCCCTAGGGTGAGGCCAATCCAGAGATCTAAGATAGATTCATCTTCTCTGCACTTGTGCTTGTAGCCCTGTGAGAGATTGTGCAGAGACAGACTCCCCTGTATTTGTATAGACCTACCATCAGATGGCAGATCTGATCTGGCTGTAGAGATTGTAGGGTTGTGACTGGATCACTGTTGTCTCTCCAAAGCAGTGAATAGCTAGACCTAAAGCTAGTACTCAAACTCTTGCTGGTCCTGTGTGTCAAGGCTAGTGCACATATGCAGGCCTACGTCCCACACACAAAACTTTAGAGGTTGAGGTTCCTATGGATTCTTGAGCTGGTAGCCTGGATGAAGTAGTGCCTACAATGATAAACATGTTCTGTCCCATCTATGGACTGTGGTTCCCCTATTGGATAGTCTGTGACCATTTGAGTGGACAGGTTATAGCCATAAGGGATTGGATCATGGCACAGGAATGAGTTGGATCCTTTCTCCTCTTCGGTGATAATGTAGCCATTGGATAGGACTTCTATAGCAGCATATCTGAGTCTGAGTTATAAAACCCATCAGATCTGTACCTAATAGCTTACTTCTCACCCTTTTTATATTTATTTTCTCACACTCCATCATTCTTCTCAACCATTTCTGTAGTTTAGGCATTAGGTTACCATAGGATTTAAACAATAGTGACCTTAAATCCCCTCCCATTTAGGATTGCTAGATCTGTAATCAGATCTAGAGGACCTACTAAAGATGGCTCCCTTGGAGCTTTAGACCATTTTCCCTATGGGACAAACTCTTATTAAAACTTGCTACAATAGGCCCTGTATCTTGCAGGTCTTGATTTCTTTCAGATGTGCTGAATCCATCTTTGTTTCTTTTCACACTGGAGAAATAATCCAACAACAGTAGCTGTAGGTGGGACGGAATGGGTAGGATAGGTAATTGGGTAAATGTGTTCACAGGTGTCAGTGGGGATAGGTGGTACAATGTTAGTGACCATTAGTTCACTGACATCATAGGTGAATGGTGCTGGTGGGTCTAGTGTGGGCTTGATATAGTAGTGGGTTCTGGGCTTGGAATGGGTGTTGGTATGGTAATGGATAGGCTAGGTTCAGTGGGTGTTGTGGTTGGTTGATGAGTTCTCTTTTTGTATTTTATTTTGATGGTGGGAGTGGGTAGGTTAAATGGGAAGGTTGTTGGAGTTGGAGCTGGCACTTGGATGGCAGTGTTAGTGGTAGGTGGTGAGGATGGAATTGTAGGCATGGTAGTAGGAAGTGGAGATGGGGGTACTGAGGCTCCTGCTGTAACTGTTATGGGTAATGTGGCTGAGCTGTCAGCAGAGGGAGTTGCAAGGATGGCAACTTTTAAGTCTTCTTTAGGGAGGGCTGCTCATGGCTTCTCAGATACCTTCTTCTTCATTTTTCTCGTAAGTCTAGCTGATGGTCCATAGCTTCTTCCCAAACACTACTGGGGCAATTTCTCAGTTGGCTCCCCCATCTTCCATATATAAGATCCTTGTTAGAGCAGGGTTGTGATCAGCCTGCTTTAGGGAAATCCATGTGGCTTCTAGTTCTTCTAGACTTTAATATGTATGTCCTTCATCCCTTCAAAAATTAGTTGGGCAACATTGAAGCAATGCCCTTGGGAGAAGGAGTACATGGCATCTGCTATGGGGTGCCTCCTTTCCTGTTGGTGCCCAACTGCCAACATGTTCTTCCTGAGAACACTATCTATGAGGAGCAAATTGGGGCTGAAGTCACTCCTCATGAGTCTCCAGAGGCTTTCTTTCCATTGGTCAACTTCTCGATAATCTCTGAGATGGAGGCATTAAGTGGTGCCCCCAAATTGCAAGCTGGGTCATAGGTAGTTGGAATGCCCAGAGCCTTTACAATATCAGTTGTGTTTACAACTGTTGTTGCAAAATCATCTAGTAGAATGACCAGCACAGTGTGCAACTGTGGGATTTGTGACCATCCCGTCACGGCGATGTGCTCGCTTGCAAAAAATATGGAGTCGCCACCCAGAGCTTTCGGTGTCCCGGGAAACCTAGTTCATTTTTATGAGTACCGAAGTGTTAAAAATATGACTCTGAATCCGGTCCACACCAAAGGCTCTTGGGTAGGGGTTTCGGTTATCAATCGGGAAGGTGTTAGGCACCTAATCAACCCACTTAATGCGGTCTCTACTTATGGCTAAAATAAAAAGGAATAACAAGAACAAAAGAGAGCTTCTTCTTGCCCAAAGGGGGCTAAAATCCTATTTGTGCCCCTCCGCTCCTATAGAAAAGTTGGCGGCATAACGACACAAATGCAAGGATGGGAAGAGCTAAAAAGAGATAGGAGAAGAAAGGGAAGAGCCGGAGCCCTCGGGTCCTTGTAGCACCGTAGGAGAGCCTTGCGTGGCTTGCTTTTGATGAGTTCTTGATGGCTTGTAAAGCCTGAGAATGGATTCTAACTCTTTAAGAGAGGTAGTTAAGAGGTAGAGGGAGGGTGCTAGGATAGAACACGCCTAACCTAGAGGTTTTTCATGAAAAACAAGGGTGGGGAAGAGGTTTAGATTTCTTGTTTTTGTATGGGAAATGTGCACCAAAGGGAGAAAAATCTTCTCACTTTAAACTCTTTCTCTCTTTGGTAGAAATTCTCAACCCCTAAACCAAAGGGAGGGGGCTCTATTTTTAGGAAATGGGTGGGTTTGGAGACCACTTAAGTGCTAATTGGGGTTAGCAATTAGGTAATCTCATATCTAAGGTTTCCTAAGGGTTTTGGAACCTTCAAATATGTGAGAAGGTCCTCCAATGGTGGATAATGGGGTGAGGCCTTAAGCCACTTAAGGGGTTGCAAATAGTTAGTGAATGGGTGCAACAGAACTATCAAAACACATAGCAAAGGTCGAGACGGTCAATAAGTCAAACCCTAATCATGAATTTCGAGGCAAAAAGATAGGGTTACTATTCATATGCCTGGCACAACTAATAGTTGCGCTAGGCAAATGTAAAGTAAAATAGTGTTGAACAGTGCCTGGAAGTTGGCTCGCGAGGGTGGGGTCCACACTTATAACTGTTAAGACCTGAAAAGTACCACTTTTCACCCCTTAACTTAACCATTGATTAGACCCATAGCCACCTAATAAGTCCTTGTTAAGTGTTTTATGTAGGTAATAACCAGCAGTGAAATAAGGCCAAGAATCCTGCTTAAGAGCCTGTTTTGGCACCAGAAGTCCCTCAGAAGGATGGACTCTGAATCCAGACCTGAAATGAGCCTCGCGCAGTCCAGCTAAGCTTCCCAAGACTTTACAACAACTTCTCGCACAGTTGATTGACTAATGATCTTCAGAAACATAAACTCGCGTAGCTCTCGCGAAGCTCAAGAGTAGAACATCTCGCACAGTTCAAAGCAGACCTCTCTCAACCTCGCGCAGTTTGCTCACAACGGCTGAGAAGAGAGAGCTTCAGGAGACTCCTAGCGCAGCTATCGCGTAGTGGCCTTAGGATGCAATTACCAGAAGAGAACTCCTCGCGCAGTTCTCGTGCCATTCAAGAAGAAAGCATCCTTGTGAAGGCAATGCCATCCTTGCGAAGATCAGTTAAGACCTAGAACCTCGCGCAGTTCAGAATCCATTATAGCCTCGCGAGGTACCTCGCGAAGGCCAGTAAAGAGAAGTTCTCACGCTATTCAAATCTATCCTCACGAAGATCAACCCAGCGATCGTGCAGCTACCTGGCAACTCCTCGAGCTCCAACCCCATGACATCTGAGGCTCTGATGTTTACTCAACCTCGCGACTGCCTGAAGAGCAAACCAAGCCAACCTCGCGACGGCTGAAGCTTCAATGTCAAACCGTCCTTGGGAAGAGAAAGAGCTATCATGCGATAAGTCTGGGAAACAATGGCTACCTAGCGAAGCTTTGAACCTCAAACTTCCATCTCTTTAGCAGAGGACTTTCTGGGAATTTCTAGAGATTAGGGCACGCACTCCCACGCTCAAATCTTTGTGCACGTGCCCCAAGGCATCGAAGAATTACTATTCGGCCACATAGCATCTTAAAATTAGGGTTTCCTAACCCTAATGCGCCGCCACACATCTACTATAAATACCCACACTTAGCTTAGGTTTAGGGGAGCTTAGACTTTCTTTTCTTTCTACATCCTGGAATAGCTGGGAACACGTCTCATTTTCTTGGAGACTTGATCTGAGACAGTTTTATTTTTGTTTTTATAGTTGTAAGTAGTTTTCCTTTTCTTTTTCCTTCCCTCCATAGTCCAGCACTTGCTGGCTATGTCTTTGTATGCATTTTGAACTAGATTAATGGAAGTTCTGTAATAGGATCTGTACTTTATGGGATTTGTGTTTGAATGTGAGATGCTCTGTACAAGGCTGCTGCCTTGTGATCCGCCATTGCTTTGGCTGTGTTTCAAAGCAATGGAGGACTGATTCTAAGGGCCATTCAGATCCAAGTGACCTGTGTGTCTGGGCTATTATGGTCCTATACAGCCTTAGCCCCACCACAAGACCCACTAGATCTGAAATCCCCATGGGAGCTTAAGCTGGTAGCCTGGTAACCATGGTGGTGGCAGCAATATTCTTGTTTTATCATGGGCTCCGTGAGGAGGATAGCCTCTGGGATAGTCTGTGACCATTCAAGTGGACAGGTTATAGCCTTAGGGTGATTCTAATCCACCGATCTAAGGTGGACCCTTCTTCTTTACACCTGAGCTTGTAGAAGCCTGGTGGGAGATTGTACATAGGCAGACTCCCCTATACTGATATAGATTCGCTATTAGATGTTGGATCTGATCTGGTTATAGAGATTGTAGGCTTGTGACTGGACCATTGTAGCCTCACTCAAGCAATGGACAGCTAGATCGAAGGTTGTACTCAATCGCTTGCTAGTTCTATGTGTCTGCGCTATCATGGTCCTATACAGCCTTAACCCCACACATAGAGCATTAGAGGTTGAGGTTCCCTATGGATTCTTGAGCTGGTAGCCTGGATGAAATAGTGCCTGCAATGATTTACTTGTTATGTTTCGACCCATCCCTGGATTGTGGTTCCCCTATGGGATAGTCTATGACCATTTGAGTGGACAGGTTATAACCTTAAGGGTTGAGTCATGGCTGAGTGATGGGTTGAATCCTTTCTCCTCAGTGGTGATAATGTAGCCATTGGACAAGATTTCTATAACATCAGTTCTGAATCTGAGTTATAAAACTCCTCTGATCTGGGCTCAATAACATACTTCTCACCCTTTTATATTTACTTTCCACACTCCATCCATCCTCTCAACCCCTTCTGTAGTTTAGACATTAGAGTACCTTAGAATACTTAGAATAAGTGACCTTAAACTCCCCTCCTCTTAGGACTGCCAGATCTGTAGTCAGATCTGGAGGGACTACTAGAGATGGCTCCTTTGGAGCTGTAGATCACCTATCCCTGTGGGACAAACTCTTACTTATCAAAACTTGCTACAATGGACCCTGTATCTTGCAGGTCTAGGGTTTTTTAGTTGTGCTGATTCCATCCCCTGTTTTACTCTTTCTTAGATTTTTAAATGACTTTTACCACCAACTAATAAAGCCCAGCAACTGAGAGATTTCACAACAAGGTTTTGGCGCCGTTGCCGGGGATAGATGATCTATTAGTAGACCCTTAGTTTTTGTATGCCTAGTATTCTTTGCAAATGTGAATAATTGATACTGCTGACATAATTTTGAACCTTTCTTGCAGATCTAGACAGCAGCAGTGAAGGACAGTTGGACTGCAATTAGAGCTTAGCTACCTCTGTTTGCAAACTCTCTGACTTTTAAAACTGTCTTTCTTAAAAATTTTTCCTAGCAGTAACTAGGATAGTTTTGAATGTATTCTTTGAATAGCTGTAAATTAGTTAGATAAATGTGTTAATTGTACAGATATTCTTTTGCAATTTGCCTGCAAGAAGTTTTCCTTGCTGCTGGTGTGCTTGTATGCTAGGGAGGAGATCTCTCAGCCCTACTTTAGAGCCTCTTAACCTTGAGTTAGAAAGGGGAAGGAGACTTAGAAGAGATAGGCACACCACAGGAGAGGCCCCAAGTGAATCTGTGACAACAATTATGTGTGAGGAACAACCCAGAACCCTCAGGAGTTGAATGCTTCGGATGACTATAACTCACCTTTTAGCATTCAATTCCTTGATGTTTAGGGGAACTATGAAATCAAAACTTCAATCATCCAGATGCTGCCCTCTTTCCATGGGCTTAGTAAGGAGGACCCTTACAAGCATATTGACTAGTTCTTGGCCTTGTGCACCACTTTTAATATCACTGGTTTGGGACCTGAGGCTACTAGGGTCAGACTCTTTCCCTTCTCTCTGAAGGATAGGGCCAGTACCTGGTTGACCACTCTTCCCAACAATAGCATTGCTTCATGGAAAGACCTGCAGACCAAGTTCCTGACCAAGTTCTTCCCTGAGACCAAAACTAGCCAGTTGAGGAAAGAGATTCTTGCTTTTGCTCAATCCCCAATTGAGGATTTTAACTAGTCCTAGGATAGGTTTAAAGAAATGCTCAAACAATGCCCCCACCACAAGATCCCAAAGTGGCAGCTTGTACAAAGCTTCTACAATGGGATTGATGAGAAAAATAGAGATATGGTCAATGCCTCTTGTGGTGGATCCTACATGCCCAAGACTACTGAGGAGCCATGGGAATTGTTTGAAGTGATTAGGGAGAATACTTTTCAAAAGCCATCCCTGGCAAGACTAGTCAGGAAACTGAGTCAAAGGTGGGGCCTGCTGTTGGATCAAGAGGAAAAGTTTATGAGGTGTTTGGGAACAATGACCTGCAACTGCAGATGGCAAACCTCTCTATGAAGTTTGACAAATTACTGACTGTGATGCAACCCAGAAGGGCTGCTTATGTGGCGGAGGCATGTCTGATATGCCAGTCCCCACAGCACACAGTGGAGGAATGTCCATCTACAGGGCAATTTCCTGAATTGGTTTTGGAACATGCTGCTACTGCTCAATCTTATGGCCAACAACAATCTGAGGGCTACAATAGACAACCATATGGATACCAGCATCAAAATGCTGGTTACCAATGGAGAAACCACCCAAATCTAAGGTGGAGGCAAGACAACTACATGCAGCCCCTGCAGATGTTGGCCCTACCACAAAGGCCACAGCAGCAGTTCAATCAAGGGAATGCCCCTTGGTCTAACTTCCAACACCATCAGCAGCCCCATCATCAATAAAATCAATTGGTCTTACCCCCTTCTCAACCTTGAAATACTTCTTTCGAGGACCAGGTCTTGACCTCACTGCAAAACCTGGGTTCCTTGGCTTAGACTGTGAATTCTCATGGTCAGAGCATCAAGAAGATGGAAGAGCAGATTGGCCAACTAGCGAATACCTTAACCAAAAGAAAAGAGGGAAGGTTGCCCAGTCAACCAGTGGTGAATCCCAAGGGCCAATTTTTTATTGGTAAAGGATCCTCAAACCCTGAAGGGGATCTTTCATTGAATTGATGATAAGAACTGTGCACCTTTGTATAATATGTACTTTACAGTTTAGAGGAAGTTGTAGTGATCTTGTTGGAATATGAGTATAGTGCTTTATGCCTACTTTTATTCCTGTTCCCCTTGTTTGCTAATTTCAAGTGATTGAATGATGATAGTATTATTTGAATGCTTTTCATGATGTGTGAATTTAATGCTTTGAGAGTATGGAATTTTTATTTAATTTTTTTGAATGTTTTATAATGCTTATGGGTGTCCCTGGAAGTGAGCCTGTGAGAGAATCCACCCACAAAATAAAGGTCAAGAGGCTGACTAGTGGGTGAGTTAATGCTAACTCTGTTAAGCCATCGCGGGGTTCTGAATATTTGGTTTGGACTCCTCTCGCGCAGTTCATAAAGAATTACTTTGCTTTGCTGTCGCGAGTTTCAGATATAGCTGGGTGGGCTGCCTCGCGCAGTTTAAATGGACATCTAATCTCGTGACCCATTCATGCCTATCCAGCAAGCGGATATTATCAAAGCGCGTCGAGCCTTGCGATATTTAAATCCCCCCCCGCACTGCTTTTCTTAACTGCTTTCTCTTTCCTCTCCTCCCAGCGAAACCCTAGCTCCCACTCCTCTCAATCTCTCTCTTCCAGCATCCTGTCTATAGTTTATTGCTCACTTTGAAATTCTAGATTTTTATTCTTAAAGCTTCCATCAACAGTTGCCCCCTGCTAGGAGCTCTTGCGATCTACCGTGCATCAAATTGAATAGAACCCTAACTTTTAGGGTAAGACTCAACTCTTAATCTTTCCTTTCAAAATTTCAACCGCACACTCACCAAGGAGAATCTTGATGGCTCCTAAAAGTGCACCTGTGAAGAGAGCCAGGGACCAGGCCACCGTGGAGCCTGCCCCTAAGAAAGCCAAGTCCTCTACGGCATAACAAAAAGGGAAGGAGGTGGTTCCTGAGGTGGGTCAGAAACACCTGATTACTCTACTCCCTCTGAGCTCCTCATTTCCATTCCCTTAGAGCCTGAAGCCATTTTTGATATATCTTTCTTTGAATCTGAGCCGTTGTCAGCACCTGCCATTGAGTTCTTGCACAAGGCTGGTTTGTTCCCCTTGATGCAAATGATTCCTGCACTAGCCTATCCTAGGTTAGTGCAACTCTTTTACCAGCACCTTAGGGTCAGACCAGACACACATGGGCAGCCATGCCTCCTTGTGTTAGTTGACAATTTTGAGATGCTGCTTAACCCAACATTGATTGCTGAAGTCATGGGCATCCCTGCCATTTTTTATCCCAACTGCGGTTATGGTGCCCCTGTGAGTGCCCCCCTTGATACCATTGCCCAGGCCATTACCAGAGGCTTGAAGGCCACAGGGGACTCCATCAGAAGAAGAGATTTGGATCCCAAGCTGCTGTTCATCGATCAAGTGCTAAGGAAGAATATCTACTGCTCCGGCCTTCAGCAAGAGAGGAGGACACCAATTGCTGATGCTCTCTATTCCTTCTCTCTGGGTCTCGGATTTAATGCTTCATGGCTGATTTTTGAGGCCATGAAAGATATGGTGGTGAAGCTTGGGCTGCAAAAGAAGATCCACACTCTCCCCTATGGAAGACTTATCACCAAATTACTTCTGAAGGGAGGGTACAAGATACCAGTGGGGGAGTTATCTGCTGACCTCACTCCCACCACTTTTGCCAAAAGACAATGGGGGATCAACAGAAGTCTAATGGATCCCCAGAAGAAGAAGAAGAAGGCTAAAGCTCAGGTTATTTCTGAGAAAGGAGAGGGAGCTGTTGTGGCAAAGGCCACCCCTGCCCCCAAAAAGAAGGCTAAAGCCCCTACTCCAAAGAAGGTGGTGCGAGCTTCTGTCGCCTCTGCTTCTGCAGCCATACCTCCTTCCACCACACTTGCCTCTCCATTAGTTTCTTCACCTATTCCATCTCTCCCTTTCCCTCTCTTATCTCCCTTTTTCATTCCACCTCCCACTGTGATTCGTTCCTGGGTGGAAAGTGTTGAACCCCATGACAATACTCCCCCTTCACCCACCTTACCACAATACACAGCCCCAGTATCTCCAACATCATTTGACCTCAACCCTGACAGTCTTCCCTTGATAATATACCTTAAAAAGAAAACCTCTCACACAACCCCTGCCTTATCTTTACCTACTCCCACGTCCCCTATCATTCCAACAGACACACCCCATATCGACCAACCCTTAGTCCAACCCCTCCCAACTACATCTTCACTCCACGATCTTGACTTTAACCTAGCCACCACTTCCGGGTATCAAGCCTTCATGACTACCTTGCTTGATACCTTGCCCACCCATGACATCCCTCTCCCATTCCCCCCACTCCTTCCCACATCACTCATCGACCTTTCATCTTCTCCCCTACAACTTTCCATCATGCCCCACGTCCCCTGCTCCAACTTTGCTCCTCCTATCCTCATACTCCCCCCCAACCAACCTCAGATACCCTTACCCATATTCTTTCCCTCATACATGACCTCGAGACCCAACTATCCACCACAACACAAACACAAGTCTAAATGCAGACTGACATAACCAACATACAATCCACCCTTCAAACATTGACAAACCTACCAATCCCTACACAACTTCCTACCACCCCATTGATCCAACCCCCTTCCACCTCTGACTCCACAGTTACACCAACCCTCACCCAATTAGACCTATCTACACCCTTCACACTCCATGACACCATACCCCACCACTCCTTCCCCACTCTACCTATCCTTCCCCTACTAATATTACCTCCCCCACAATTTACCAACACTGCTACCCAAACAGATCCCATTCCCTTCCCATCCACCTTTCCCATTCAACCCCACCTATTTGCAACCCCACCACTTCCATTTCGACCCTTCACCATTCCTTTCTTCCCTTACCCAGAACCATCCACACCCACTAACCTTCCTTTATTCCACTTTCCACCCATACCTTCCATTCCACCTCTTCTCCCACCCCCTCCTCAATTCACTGACCATTCAACGCAGACTACCCCACCCACTTCCTCCCCTCCTCTTGACTTCATCCCTCCAACACCCACTCTTCCCCCCTAGGATCACTCACCTTCTACTTCTTCCACTCCATTTCTACCCATCTTACCCAGACACTCCTATTACACCCCTCCCTACTTCACCCTCCTCCATGCCATGAGGGACAATGCCTATCAAGAGGGATGTTCTCAATGGCATAGCCCAACTCCGACAAGCCATCAAATATCCATTGCTATAAAAAATGAGTGATTTGAACCTTGCTCACAGCGAGCAGCTAAGAGATATTTCCAAGGGGTGGGAGGCAATTTTGGAGACACTCAATGCGAACAAGGCTGTGGCAACTTATTACAGAATGACTACTGAGATTGAAAAAGCTAATGCAGAAAGGACACAAAAAGCACAACAGGTTATTAGAAAGGAAACTGAATAATGCTCAAGAGATCAACCGACTCAGTAAGGAGCTTGCGGATACCAATCTCCTGTGGGCTAACAAGAAAATTGAGATTTTAGAATAGAGGGTTGCCTTCCTACTATCCCAACCAATACAGGCCACCCCTCTCGCCACAACACCCCCTGAGGCCCCATCCTCTTCCACACAACCTGGCCCATCTTCTTCCACTCCCCCTGCCCCTACACCTACACAACCTGTTCCCCCCCCCCCTACTCTGTACCTCCTCCTGTTCCTCCTCAAATGCCTACTTCAGTTCCTACTACAGTACCTACACAATCTGTTGCTCCTGCTAAAGACCCTACTGCAGCTCCTGCTCCTATCTCAGTGCCCCCCCTGTTCCCTCTCCTACTCCCAAAAGAAAACGCACTCCTTCTAAGAAAACTCCCACTTCCAAAAGAGCCACGCAACCCAAAAAGGAAAAAGGCCAGCCCCTCCATCCCCACCTCCAAAGGTCACCAGAGCTTCTGCTCAGGATGATCCCCATGGTCGCCTTCTTTCCAAAGAGGAACTCCGACAGGCTGCTGCTGCCCTTGGATTGGATCCCACTGAGCTTTTTCCTTCTGACTCAGACTATGATTCCGCACCACCTAGGGATCCCAGTGCCCAACCTACTATTGCTGCTCCCTCATCCAGCCCTGTTGAACAATCTTATCCTCAGCGTAGGAAGGTTGCTGCCAAGAGGACTACTCCCCCAACTGCCTCTTTGAAAATCGAAAAAGACAAATCTACCCAGTCTGAGGAGGCACCACCAATAAGCTAGCCAGTGAAAGGGAAGAGCCCTGCCATTCCTGCTGCAAAAGAACAAGACAAATCTTCTGTGGCTCCCCCTAAGCTTGCAAAAGGGAAAAGTCCTCCCCTCCCTCAGGTGAAAGCAAAAGCTAAATCCCCTGTTGTCCCTCCTGAGCCAGCACATGCCCAATCCCCTCTTATTCCCCCTCCGACTCAGCAAGGGCAAGCCTCCAAAGGGACGAGCTCCAAAGGTAAGGGCCCCAAAGGAAAATCTCCCACCAAACCCCCGGAGCCAACCACTGATAAATCTTTCGAGATCCCTCCTGAACAAAGAGGAGAAAAATGAGGGTCAAGGCACCATCTATACCCAAAACTGCCGACCAAAGAAAGGCAGAGAGAGAACGAAGAAAGAAAGAGGAGGAGGCCTTCCTTCAAGAACATGCCAAGAAGATGGGTTGGGAGAAGTTTTGAGCCAGATTCTGGATAGATTGTACCTAGGATTTTATCTGTTGTGCACTCTTTTGCTTCTGTTTTCTTATAGTTTGTACACTTCTCATTTCTAATAGACTTTATTCCCCTGTCATTACTATCTTGCTTTGTCTGTTGTGTGTTTTGTTTCTTGTTCTGGTCTTTTATGCTTTAATAAATCTGCTGCACAGACACCTTTGCACCAGTGAGGACACTGCTCCTCATAGGTTTGGGGGTGTGGCAGGTAGACCCTGCCAATGGAATAGTTCACCTAAGTGCAGCAGACTCATCTGAGTAATATGGAAATGGACCTCTGTTCACTTAAAGAATTATGAAAATAAGAAATTTAAAATTTTTGCAAACTTTTGACATTATAAACTTTTAATATTCCACATTTCCATGTTAATATCACCAAGTAAACTTACTTGTATCAGCACTTAGTGAATCAGTAGAGAGAGAAAAAGGTGAGGACATACTTAAAAGTTCAAAGGAAGACCATAACCAGTTAGAATTGGGCCTATATAAAATTTTTACCATCTTTTGAGGAGTAACCAAGGCAACCTTTCTAGTTCTAAGGACTGACTGAGTCACTGTGCTCACTAGAAGTTAGCTAACTCCAAGTTGAAACAACTGACCGTACTCATGAGACTTAGGAAAGGATCAAGGCCTTCTCTTGGACAGTTTGAGCCTAACAAGACCAACCCTTAAGCAACTGCCCTTGTCCATACCCCCTTTGAGCTTCAAATCCTAAATTTCTTCAAAATACACCTGAGTACTTGAACTTGAACCTACGAACCTGCTTCAGCCTACCCTCACTCTGAGAATTCAGAAGGTAAAGGAGAAAAGGTTGGAAATGGACTAGCTATGGTCAACATTAAGTGAATGGGAAGAAATACCTCAAATCCGGCAGTATGGCAACTAAGAACATAGTGGCATTTCTAAAAGGCAGAAACAAAAATAAAAAGAAGAAAATTCCATCAAAAAGAAATAAAAATAATAATGAAGAGGAGTAAGGGAGGAGTCAAGAGGAATTTTCACTGGAGAATCAAAATCAAGAGGAGAAACTGATCACTTCAAATCTGAAAATCTCAAAGAAGATGAAGGGAGCTGAATTCAAGAAGGTGAAGTCATGAATCACCTCTGTCACCTACTGATTTCTCAATTTTAAACCCCTTCTCAACCCTCCATTCATTCAACACCACTCCATAAGCCACATTCTGAAGCCCTTGTGATCCAAAGTTGAGTGAGCTGTCATGTGAAGATAAAGAGTTATCCAATCTATGGTGAGGAACTGCCAATGATGTCAGCACTAAAGAACGCTGCCTATGCTCATGCTTATAAACCCATTTAGGGGATGTAGCTGCTCTTGAGCCTGTGAGAAAATGAACCCCTCAACAAAACCCTCATGAGAGTATGCTCTGCAAAGTTTTTGGGTCTGAACTTGAATGCACTATGTATGACCTTAACCTAATTTTTGATCTGAGGATGGGCTCAGTGCTGGCACACACTTGTGCAGTTTACTGTGATTGTAAACTGATTGGAAATGCTAAGCATTCATGAGAAGTTTATGCTATTTAAATTACTGTGCAACCAATGAATTAAATTTCTTGTATGATTAATGATTCAAGAGTAAACTAAGTCTACCCCTTGACTGCCCACTGAATGATATTGCACTTTTGTTAACTGTTTCATTGAAGAAGTTTATGGGTGTCTTCATTGAAAACCCTCAGGAGACTTCACTCCTCCACTAGGGATCACCTAGGGGTTTAAAAGGCTTGGTACATATGCTAAATATATCCGTGCTCCCTACGAAAGTGGCATTTAATTTTTATGGTAGGTTTAATGTAGCCTTGCTAAGGGACTAGCAAAGATTAGGTTTGGGGGTGTGTTAAGACCTGAAAAGTACCACTTTCACCCCTTAACTTAACCTTTGATTAGACCCATAGCCACCTAATAAGTCCTTGTTAAGTGTTTTATGTAGGTAATAACCAACAGTGAAATAAGGCCAAGAATCTTGCTAAAGAGCCTGTTTTGGCACCAGAAGTCTCTCAGAAGGATGGACTCTAAATTCAGACCTGAAATGAGCCTCGCGCAGTCCAGCTGAGCTTCCCAAGACTTTACAGCAACTTCTCATGTAGTTGATTAACTAAAGAGCTTCAGAAACATAAACTCGCGCAGCTCTCACGAAGCTCAAGAGTAAAACATCTCACGCAGTTCAAAGCAGACCTCTCTCAACCTCGCGCAGTTCGCTCACAACGGCTGAGAAGAGAGCTTCAGGAGACTCCTTGCGCAGCTGTCACGCAGTGGCCACAGGATGCAGTTATCAGAAGAGAACTCCTTGCGCAGTTCTCGTGCCATTCAAGAAGAAAGCATCCTTGCGAAGCTAATGTGATCCTCGCGAAGATCAGTTAAGACCTGGAACCTCGCGCAGTTCAGAACCCATTATAGCCTCGCGAGGTACCTCGCGAAGGCCAGTAAAGAGAAGTTCTCGCGTTATTCAAATCTATCCTTGCGAAGATCAACCCAGTGATCACACAGCTACCTCAGGACCGCTCGAGCTCCAACCCCGCCACATCTGAGGCTCTGATGTCTACTCAACCTCGCGACTACCTGAAGAGCAAACCAAGCCAACATCATGACGGCTGAAGCTTCAATGTCAAACCATCCTCGCGAAGAGCAAGCGCTACCATGCGACAAGTCTGGGAAACAATGGCTACCTAGCGAAGCTCTGAACCTCAAACTTCTATCTCTTCAGTAGAGGACTTTCTGGGAATTTCTAGCGATTAGGGCACGCACTCCCATGCTCAAATCTCCATGCACGCGCCCTAAGGCATCGAAGGATCACTATTCGACCACGTGGCATCGTTAAAATTAGGGTTTCCTAACCCTAATGCGCTGCCACACCACTGCTATAAATACCCACACTTAGCTTAGGTTAAGGGGAGCTTAGACATTCTTTTCTTTCTACATCCTGGAATAGCTGGGAATACGTCTCATTTTCTTGGAGACTTGATCTGAGATCGTTTTGTTTTTCTTTTTATAGTTGTAAGTAGTTTTCCTTTTCTTTTTCCTTCCCTCCATAGTCCAACACTTGCTGGCTATGTCTTTGTATGCATTTTGAACTAGATTAATGGAAGTTCTGTAATAGGATCTGTACTTTGTGGGATTTGTGTTTGAATGTGAGATGCTCTGTGCAAGGCTGCTGCCTTGTGATCCGCCATTGCTTTGGCTGTGTTTCAAAGCAATGGAGGACTGATTCTAAGGGCCATTAAGATCCAAGTGACCTGTGTGTCTGGGCTATCATGGTCCTATACAGCCTTAGCCCCACCATAGGACCCACTAGATCTGAAATCCCCATGGGAGCTTGAGTTGGTAGCCTGGTAACCATGGTGGTGGCAGTAATATTCTTGTTTTGTCCTGGGTTCCGTGAGGAGGATAGCCTCTAGGATAGTCTGTGACCATTTAAGTGGACAGGTTATAGCCTTAGGGTGATTCTAATCTACCGATCCAAGATGGATCCTTCTTCTTTACACCTGAGCTTGTAGAAGCTTGGTGGTAGATTGTACAGAGGCAGACTCCCCTGTACTGATATAGATTCGCCATCAGATGTTGGATCTGATCTAGTTATAGAGATTGTAGGCTTGTGACTGGACTATTGTAGCCTCACTCAAGCAATGCACAGCTAGATCGAAGGTTGTACTCAATCGCTTGCTGGTTCTATGTGTCTGGGCTATCATGGTCCTGTACAGCCTTAGCCCCACACATAGAGCTTTAAAGGTTGAGGTTCCCTATGGATTCTTGAGCTGGAAGCCTGGATGAAATAGTGCCTGCAATGATTTACTTGTTATGTTTTGACCCATCCCTGGATTGTGGTTCCCTTATGGGATAGTCTGTGACCATTTGAGTGGACAGGTTATAACCTTAAGGGTTGAGTCATGGCAGAGTGATGGGTTGAATCCTTTCTCCTCAGTGGTGATAATGTAGCCATTGGACAGGATTTCTATAACATCAGATCTGAATCTGAGTTACAAAACTCCTCTGATCTGGGCTCAATAACATACTTCTCACCCTTTTATATTTATTTTCCACACTCCATCCATCCTCTCAACCCCTTCTGTAGTTTAGACATTAGAGTACCTTAGAATACTTAGAATAAGTGACCTTAAACTCCCCTCCTCTTAGGACTGCCAGATCTGTAGTCAGATCTGGAGGGACTACTAGGGATGGCTCCTTTGGAGCTGTAGGTCACCTTCCCTGTGAGACAAACTCGTACTTATCAAAACTTGCTACAATGGACCCTGTATCTTACAGGTCTAGGATTTCTTAGTTGTGTTGATTCCATCCCCTGTTTTACTCTTTCTTTGATTTTTAAATGACTTTTATCACCAACCAATAAAGTACAAAGAATCGAGAGATTTAGCAACAATAAGCTCGCATAGTATTAGTTGCGGAACTTAATTTTTTAATAGTTATGCCAGGTAAAATTATAACTGGCACAAGTATTAGTTGCACCAAATCCCTAGGGGGCCCACCTGATTTTACTCTTCTGCCCTTCGGGTTTAGACCGCCATATCTTTTGATGTATAACTCCGATTGGGGCGATCCTTGGACCGTTGGAAAGCTGACGTCCTCTACTTTTCAATGGTGTGAGATTCAATTATAGTAGTAGACCATAGCTGGTCCCAATGCACCACACCCTTTTCCAAGGTTTTAGAAGGTTAGGTTTAGGTTCAGAACGGGTTCTAAGGGTTGGGATTATTTTTAAAGGTTCGGGGCAGGTTCCTAAGGGATCTAGGATGATTCCTAAGGATTTGGAAGGATTCTTAAGGGTTCTAGGGTGGTTCCTAAAGGTTCCATACAAGCCATCAAAAGCTCAAAAGCGCACCTTTCTCGAAATGTGTTTCGATCGGGCCTTGGGCCAAATTTGAGTGTCTACACACAGTGTCTTCTTTGTTAGGTCCACCCTTAGACTCCTTGAGTATAATGTTTTTGTACCAAAACTTGACTAGCCTAGGGTACACCAACTCCTCTAAAGGCATCAATAGGGTATCCAGGGAAGCCTTGGTAAAAAATTCCATGGCTTCAACTGCCAAGGCTTCCTTTATAAAAAATGCCTTATCAAAGGCAATTTTAGGCCCCAAACCCATGGCATCCATAAAGTCATTGGGTGTGGTCAGTGGATCAAATTCTAGGGTGGCTTCCTCCTGTTGTTTTTGCTTCTTGGGCTTGACGGATTTTAGGTTTTTGGTGGCAGTCCTTGCCCTTTTCTTAGGAGCAACCCTCTTCTTAGGATTTTCTAGTGGAGGTTCTGGGGCTTCAAGGGTGGAGGATGTAGAAATCCTCTGAGAATTCCTGGTGGGAGTTGGAGGGCTAGTTTGGGCAGGGCTCAACAACCCCTACAAGCTTTCTCCAAATTCTGAATCTTAAGCTATTAAAACCCTAAGTTTAGTCACTCAAAATTAAACCCTAGATTTCCACAACTCCAAGGAAATAACCCAGTAAATAATCCTCCCAAAAGCTAACTTAACCCAGTAAAAAGAATGTCTTGCCATCTGAACAAGTGAGAAGAGTTTGTAAACTTGCCCCAAAACCTAGGGTTCTGCAAAGGAAGATGCACAGTGGACCAAATAGCACTTTGCCAGGTGCAAAATACTCGATCTGTGTTGCTTAGCAAAGTGGCAAAAGTAGGGTGTGAATGATGGAGCAAAAATGGTACTGAAGAAGGACGATGAAAAGTCCGGCTTGGGTTTGTGCTCGGGTGCTTTGGGTAGGGAATGTTCTAACAGAAAGAACTGTCGAGGGGTTTTAAATTATGTAAACCCGAGCCTCGAGGGGCTGATTTCTTAGAATATGGAACTTGAGAGGCTCTCGAGCAGATATAATCACTGAAAATTAGCTTGTCGAGTAGTGAATTTGAACTGCTCAACAGGTATATTTGTTGGAAATCCAAGCCTCGATAGGCTGAGCTTCAGATGTTTCTGCTCAAGAGGATCTTGAGCAGATGCCTTTTATACATAGAGCCTATCGAGGCTATCTTCTCTTCAAGAAATGTGGCTCGAGAGGCTACTAGAGCCTCTCAAGAAAGTAAAATATGCCTTGGCAATGGTTCGAGAGGATGCCTGATCCTCTCGAGAAGGCTAAAATCAGTGGATTTTCACACTTGTGCTATCAAGCCCACTGCCATGCTACACATGCACATTTCTCATTCCTTAAAACAATGGATTCCTATGTTAAAGACAACCTTATACTACAACAGACCAGAATTATGCATGCATATCAGGATTCACAGATCACACAAAACATAGCAAATGACAGAATTGAAAACAACAAAAATAACTACGTTACACAGTGTACAAGGCTGAAGATCACTCAACATTGGGAGGTTCTTGAAAGTGCATGGTTTCAGAGGACTCCATAGAATTTGTCACACAAAGTTTGAGCCTCTGACCATTTACTTTCATGACCCTACCAGAAGTGGGGGGTCCATGATCTCCACAGCCCTAGAAGGGAATGCATGGATTATAGTGAAAGGCCCATCCCATCTGGATCTTAATTTGCCTAGAAAAAACTTGAGCTTTGAGTTGAAAATCCATATCATGGCTCCATCAGCAAAGTCCTTCCTCAGAAGGTTCTTGACAAAGAAGGCCTTAGCTTTCTCCTTGTAAATTCTAAAATATGAATAGGCATCGAGCCTCAGTTCCTCCAGCTTAGACAGCTACAATTTTTTATTTACACCAGCAGAAGTTAGGTCCATGTTCAAGCTTTTGATGGCCTAAAAGGCCTTGTGCTCTAACTCCACTGGGAGATGACATGCTTTGCCATAGACCAGCCTAAATGGGGACATTTCAATTGGAGTCTTATAGGCTGTCCTATAAGCCCATAAAGCATCATTCAATTTTAATGGCCAATCCATCCTATCTGTCCTAATTGTTTTCTCCAGAATATTTTTGATTTCTCTATTGGAAATCTCCACTTGCCCACTAGTTTGTGGGTGGTATGGAGTAGCAATCCTATGTGTCACATCATACTTTTTGAGCAGGCTCTCAAAGTGTCTGTTATTGAAGTGCCTTCCCACATCACTGATGATAAATCTAGAGGTGTGTTTACAGATATTTCAGGTGCTGATTATTGTGTGTGGTGAAAACAATTTAAAATCAAAGTAAAATAAAAGGATGAAAATAGCACTCTAAAAATATCCAAGACCTGCAAGATACATCGTCTTTTTATAGCAAGTTTTAAAAGTAAGAGTTTGTCCCACAGGGAGTAGTGATCTAAAACCTAAGAGGTTGTATAGTAGACCTCCATATCTGCTACAGATCTAGCAATTCTAGCCTAGAAAATAGGGAAACGAAAGAGAGTCTTTCGGGTGTCACTAGATCTAATCTACAAACAGAAATATAAAACTAGATCTACAAGATTGAGGGAGATGGATGGTAAAATAAAATGTAAAATGGGGAGAAATAGTTAGCTAGGGACTGGTTCTTATTCTAAAATAGGTCAAGACATGTGAATATGCAACTATCCTTCACTTGGCTACAAGCACAAGTGCAAGGTAGAAGAATTCAAACCAAACCAAAAGCTTGAACTGATCTTAAGGGTATGGGCTGTCCCCTTAAATGGTCACAGATCATCCTATAGACTTCATCCAATCTAAAGGTTCAAAATGAAATAATTAAACCATTACAGCCACTATGCTTGTAAGGCTACAAGCACTTACAACCATAGGATCAAATAATCCATGTAGATCTGGTGAGAACCACTAGAAATCAGAGATTATTTGGGGATCTAAACTTAGTTGTTTATTGCTTCAAACAACTGCAATGACAGAGCTCACAAGGCTGCAATCTCTGCATAATTCTAGATCTCTTCACTGAAAGTAGATTTGGAAATCATAGCAAGAGTCGGATCTGCTACAATCTTTCACTTGGCTACAAGATCAAGTGCAAAGAGGAAGAATCCAATCTCAGCTTCACTTCTAGATTAGTCCTAAGGGTATGATCTGTCCACTTGAATGGTCACAGATCATCCTAGAGATTTATTCCAGCAGTGAGGATAAAAATTAGAATATGAAAATTACTGCAAGCACTATGGTTGCAAGGCTACAAGCTTAGGCAACCATAGGTACATCAGATCTGGAAAAATCTAAAGCAATTACATAGAAAATTACA
Source organism: Chloranthus sessilifolius (assembly GCA_021018995.1). Lineage (NCBI taxonomy): Eukaryota > Viridiplantae > Streptophyta > Magnoliopsida > Chloranthales > Chloranthaceae > Chloranthus > Chloranthus sessilifolius. Next base: position 65,913,059 of record CM037586.1, read on the forward strand.
AATTTAATGGGACTTTAAAAACTGCATTTCATTGCTTAATCAAAACTTACAATGATCCGCCTCAAGCCTATAATTTGTGCATGAATCTGGAGCTCTTCACAATGAATTTACAGATTTATTTACAATTAGAAACCAGATCTGAGATGCTACCTAGATCTAATCCAACAGGCTGGATTAGGGAAAGAAGGGCGAAGAGAAAAAGGAAAATAAAACCTAAAACTAAACCTAAATGAGTCAAGGGGAACTAAAGCTATTCTATGATTTCCTTGCTGAGAAATTACAGTAGCAAGGAGCCTTATTTATACAAATGCAGTGATCCATGTGCTTTGGATTGCAGCCAATCAGAGGAGAGAGTTTGATTTCAATTTATGCTAATCTATGTGCTTAGCATTCTGCCCAATTAGAGAGAAGAGATAAATCTGGTTCTGTCAAACTAAACTGAAGTAGTTTGCTTCCCGCCAAAGATTTGAAAATCAGTTCATGCCGATGTGCAAAATTCCTTGTGCCTTGGAGTTCCCTCTTTTTCCCTTGCCAACAAAAAATATTTGCTGCTGAAATCATAAAACTATTAGCTATTGTTTAGTGCCAAAATAACCCTCATGCTTTTGACTTGATGGAGCCCAAGTTGGATTAGTTTGAAGAAGTCATGAGCTGATGGAGTCTAAACTACAATTTGAGAGGTTGAAGGTGGGTTCAACCATGCATTTTAGAGGATGGGATAACAAGTCGATTTCAGCTTGGAAACCCAACAACTTCAGGTAAGTTGTCGTGAGGATGGAAGTGAATCTCGATAGGATGAAGGGCTGGAAGCGGCACTCTTTGATAAGTTTAATGGGAGGTTGTTGAAGCTACAATGTGTAACTCGAGAGGATGGATGGATGGGGTGGCTGCGGGTTTGCATTTTGAGAGGATGTGGGAGTATGAGAGCTAGAGGTCCATAGGATGGAGCTTCCAGCTGGTATACAGGTTCCAAGTCGAGAGGATGCAAAGAAGATCTCGATATGTTGGCTGAAAGGTACAGTCTATTGGATGCAAAGAAGATCCTCTCTAGAGGATGTGCTTGGGAGCTGATTTTAGAGGCCTGATATGCTCGATAGGAATGGCTGGAGTTATTACAAGTCGACTGGTTTGATGGGAGGTTGTGAAAGGCAGCTGCAGTTCGACAGGTTGTGGGATGGATAGGCTGGAATCTCGTTAGGTTCTGAAGGTGTGGAGTTGTTGTTCGACAGGTTCTGAAGGTGTGCAGCTTGAGGTATCGAGAGGATGAAGGTTTGGGGGTTAAACCAGTCGACAGGTTGATGGGAGGATGGTACTGCTCGAGCAGTTGGCTGCAGACTTCAGCTAAATGTCGACAAGATGCTGGTTCTTATAAGCCACTAATCGACAGGTTCAAGTGCATGCTTCGTTCCCTTCTTTCACCCGATAGGATGCTGGCTAAGAGATTGTACCATTCGAGAGCTACTGAGTGTTTGTTGATAGGCATTGCAGTTTGCTAATTTTATTGTGTGGTGAAAACAAATTAAAAATCAAAGTAAAATAAAAGATGGAAACAGCACAACTAAAATGATCTTGAGCCTGCAAGATACAGGGCTATTGTAGCAAGTATTAATAAGAGTTTGTCCCATAGAGAAATTGATCTAGAATCCAAAATGGGCCATAATAGCAGGCCTCCAGATCTGGCTACAAATCTAACAATCCTAAAGAAAGGGAGTTGGGTGTCATAACTACACTAAATTACCTCTTAAAGAGAAAAGAAAATAAAGTGCTATCCTATCCTAAGAAAGGGGTATGAAGAAGGTGGTGATGGTGTGTCAAAATAAAGATAAAAGGATGGGAAGTAAGCAGCTTAGGCAAAAGTTCATTCAGTTATGTAACTCAAATTTAGGGCTCTCTCTGCAACAAATCCTTGCGAAGTGCTATCAATAACCTCAGCAAGGTAGAAGAATCCAACTTAACCCATACCATTTGGGGTGCTCTTAAGGCTATAGTCTGTCCACTCAAATGGCAATAGTCTATCCAATAGAGTCTATCAAATCTCATTTATTGAGTCAGAAAAGCTTACCTAATCTAAAGGAGTGGATTGATCAAACCTAATCCAATGAATCAAATCAGACCATGAATACCATTGCAGACACTATGTTTGCCAGGCTACAAGCTCCCCAGATCTGCGTACAAAACTGGCAAGCATTCATAGGGGTATTAAACCTAAGAAGATAAGATAGCAATCAAAAGATCTAAAGGTTAAGTGAATGGGCAATTCCCAAAAACACAAATCCGATCGAGAAAGCTAATGGAACCGAAAGATCTATAGATTTAAATGGGCTTTAAATCAATAATTTATTGCTTATAAATAGCTTGCAATAAAATGTTCTCATAGATGTAATCACTACAGAGAAGCCATATCTAACATTTGATAGCGGTCAAGTAAGACAAAGGGGAGCCTGTTCCTGCACAATCTCTCACCAGGCTATAAGCTCAAATGCTGAGCAAAAGAATCCATCTAAATCTATGACCAAGATTGCCTTAGGGCTATAGTCTGTCCACTCTAATGGTCACAGGCTATCCACAGAGACTCCCTTACCACAAATGATGAGATAGAATATCCAAAGAGACTCCCTTACCCATAACTGCTGCTGCCCCCATGGTCTCAGGGCTACAAGCTCAAGCTTCCATGGGCCTTTCAATAAGCTTAAATCCTAAATGCATGCTATAGCCTAAACAGAACTACGAGCAAATAAAAAAATAACAGATTAAGTAAGCATTAAAAGCATAAATTCTATTGATCTGATGTTACAAACAATGAAATCTCTCAAGGCAGCAGCCTTGTGCACAATAGTGCAATACAAAATCCCAATGTTTAAATGACCTATTATAACACTTAGATGAAACTACACCTAAGTGCTTACCAAAGATTTCGCCAGCAAGTGCTGGGCTAAGAGAGAATAAAAAATGGAAAAAGTGGTGATCAAACTCGAACCCTAACCTTAATTTTCTTGAGCTCTCAGCTGACAGAGGTTGAAGGAAAGAGTGATTAATGATTTCTAAGTTACAAGCACAGCTTATATACTTAGTCCTAATGTTGTGGCTGAGAGAAGAGTAAACCCTAATTTTTCAAGCAGATGTGGTACTATTACAACCCTTGGATGCCTTGGGATGCATGCATCGAGATGTGTGCCCTAGACCTAGGAAAATCCCCAAAAGGTCCTTGAGTTAAGATTAAGAAGTGGAGAGCTCGAGCTTCATGGGGTTGGCTCCTGCATATCACTTCTGTCACACAGCTACAGAGTGTTCGCGGGATAGAGTTTGGCTTTGAATATTACTGTCTCGCGTAGTATAGCTTTGGATGATCACGTAGCTGCTTTAGCTTTGAATGCACTCGCGCAGATGCCTTTACATCTTGCCTGGTTCAGAGTTGAGCTTCTAGAGCCACGCGAGAACTTCGCGAGGTCTTTACTGTTGTTCGCTCCAATTGGTCCCAAGGGGTAGTGCATGCAGCTGCATTAAGGCATGATCCTCGTGAGAACTTCGTGAGGTGTATTTCTGGAGGCCTAGTGTGTGAGAGCTTCGCGAGTTTCTTCACATGTTGATTGTAGCTGAACTGCACGACTGCTACACGAGAGACTGCTATATGATAACCCCTTCATTGAGTTGTGCGACTTCTTCGCGAGCTCTAATATGCAGCATGTCTTAGCTGTGCTGTGCAACCGTGGGATTTGTGACCATCCCATCGCGGTGATACGCTCACTTACAAAAAATATAGAGTCGCCACCCAGAGCTTTCAGTGTCTTGGGAAACCTAGTTCATTTTTATGAGCAACAAAGTGCTAAAAATATGACTCTGATTTCGGTCCACACCAAAGTCGCTTGGGTAGGGGCTTCGGTTATCGATCGGGAAGGTGTTAGGCACCCGATCAACTCGATTAAAGCGGTCTCTACTAATGGCCAAAAATAAAATGAAGTAAAAGAAAAGAAACTAGCCTAATAGGGCCTTAAATCCTATTTATGCCCCTCCGTTCCTACCAAAAATTCGGCGGTGTAATGGCACAAATGGGTGGACGGGAGGAGTCAAAGAAGAGATAGGAGAAGAAAGGGGAGAGTCGGAGCCCTCGGGCCCTTGTAGCACCGTAGAGGAGCCTTGCTTGGCTTGCTTTGATGAGCTTTTGAAGGATTGTATGGTATGGAATGGGGTTCTAACTCCTAAGGCTTGAAGCTAAGAGGTAGAGAAGGAAGGCTAGGGGATCACACAAACCTAACCTAAAGGCTTTTTATGAAAGGCAAGGGTGGGGAAGAGGTTTTTGAAATCTGGTTTTTGTATGGAAACTGTGCACCAAAGGGGGAAAGATCTTCTCACTTTAAGCACTTTCTGTCTTAGGTAAAAATTCTCAACCCCTAAACCAAGGGTGGGGGTCTCTATTTATAGGAAATGGGTGGATTATGAGATCACTTAGGAGCTAAATGGGTTTAGCAATTAGGTAATCTCACATCTAAGGATTCCTAAGGTTTTTGGAGCCTTGAGATGTGTGAGAAGGTCCTCCAATGGTGGATGATTGGGTGAGGCCTTAAGCCACTTGAAGGGTTGCAAATATGTAGGGAATGGGTGCAACAGAACTAGTAAAACACACCCCAAAGGTCAAGGTGGTCAACAAGTCAAATCCCAATCATGATTTTTGAGGTAAAATCTAGAGGTTACTATTCATATGTCTGGTGCAACTAATAGTTGCGCTAGGCAAATATACAGTAAAATAATTTTAAACAATGCCTGAAAGTTGGTTCGCGAGGGTGGGCCCCACCTTTAACCTTGGCGCAACTAATAGTTGCGCCAGGGTTAAAATCTGGGAGAATTGGCCTAGCGCAACTATTAGTTGTGCCAGACAAAATTATAACTGGCACAACTATTAGTTGCGCCAAATCCTAGGGGGGCCCACATGAATTTACACTTATGCCCTTCGGGCTCGGTTTGCCGTATCTTTTAATATATACCTCTGATTGGGGCGATTCGTAGACCATTGGAAAGCTGACGACCTCTACTTTTTAATGGTATATGATTCGATCATAGTAGAGGGCTGTAGCTGGTTCCGGTGCAACCCTCCTCAACCATTTTCTTGATAAGGTTAGGTTTAGGTTCAGAACAGGTTCTAAGGGTCGGGATTGATTTCTAAAGGTTCGGTTCAGGTTCCTAAGGGATCTAGGATGATTCTTAAGGGTTTGGAAAGGTTCCTAAGGGTTCTAGAGGGGTTCCTAAAGGTTTGGAAAGGGTTCTAGGGGGGTTCCTAAAGGTTCCATACATGTCATCAAAAGCTCAAAATTGCACCTCTCTCGAAAGGTGTTTCGATTGGGCCCTAGGCCAAATTTGGGTGTCTATAGATGCCCCTCTTTAGTATTCGTTGACTAATGATCGAATGAAAAAGAAAAAGAGACATCCGAAGAGGCTTGAGGCATTATTGACTGGTCTGCTGCATTCAGAACGAACTTCAAACATCAAATGAGTAACACGGTGAGAAAACAAGAGCCTTGGGACGCCAGGCCAAACATTCGTTTCTCGAGATAATCGGTTCCCGAGTGCTTAGCGACATTACTGGGTAGAACCAAGGTGGAATGAGTTGCGAACTCCCTATAGTCGAGAAAGACATTCACTGCTCGGGATGATTTTGAAGGTATTTGATGTTTAAAATTCATTCTGAATACAACAACTTCATAAGTAAGAGGGGTGATCGACTGACATTCAAAGATAGGTGCGAAGTAAATATACGCAAGGCTCCACAGTTTGCGTACAATCCTACAAGGCATTTGATTGCCCCATCTGTCTGTTCATGGGTGTCCCTGCTGAAAGCAGGGTTCGAGGTCTTTTGGTGAACCCATCGATCCCAAAACTTATTTAGCATGACTGCCCGAGCGAAGTGAATAGTTGCCACAACGCTTTTTAGGGAGGACATGCCTTTTTTGAAAGCATGCCCTAGATCAATATGACCAAGAGTATCCAGCTTCAACTACCTTTGAACAGATCCAACCAGACATTGGGGCGTCTCCCTAAAGGGACATCCAATCCTGGTCACCGCTGACAATGATCATAAATATCAATTAACTATGCATAAATATGCACCCATCAGGGGCGATAAGCAACAATAAAGGCGATGGATGCCCCGACCTGAACCTGCCCCGATACAATTTACATGAACAAATGACCATCATGTGGATAACCAGATGCATGGCATACACTTTACAGGGATACCGTTGCCCATACAAGTTTTATGCCTGCAGAAAAATAAAAGGAAAATGAACCCTTCTGAATGCATGGTTGCGCATAGTTTGATTGATACGTAATCTCATTCTCAACAGGTTGGTCTCAACCAACGATTGAATTTTTCCAATGGAGAATCTAAAGCTTAAGATACTTAAGTTCACATGAATCCAAAACAGAACGCTCGTCGCAAAGATTTAGTCGTGGGGTTGACTCGATCGAAACATTGACTGTTTGACCGGGACCGACATTGTTGCTCCTTCCTTAAATTTGGGTCCAAAAATATGAGGCGAACCTCCGTCTCAGGACTTTAGTATGGCACAACTGCATTGCAGATGAAATATTAACGTTTTACCGCCTTATGCTTGTGCGTCTTTGTGGGGAATACAAATCTGTTTTTTATTTTTCTATCATTTTATGTGATTTTTTTGAATTTTTCAACTGTTATTTTATGTGATTTTTTTAGAGTTTTGAAGTTATTATTTTATGTGATTTTTTGGAATTTTGAAGCTATTATTTTATGTGAATTTTTCTTTTGAATACTTCCGGCTTCTCTGTGGGGATTTTTTTTGGATTTTTCTTTATATTTTCCTGTGTAGGACCGGGGTGCTCATTGATCTCGATCTGCTTTTATTTTAGCATGGCTCTCTTGGTAAGTCAAAGGATGATCGAAATGCCTCTTTGGGAGCGCGTGCATCTGCCGAGAGCGACAGAACAAACAAAAAGAGTGGGGGGGGGGGGGGCTGGTCTTCCCATCTATCCCGTACCAGGCCCAAGACCCGGCCTAAGTGCATGGGGCAACTAATAGTTGCGCCAAGCAAAAGGTGGGAAACATTTTGCCTGGCGCAACTATTAGTTGCGCCAGGCTTGGCTGGGGGGAATTAAACAGCCCGAGTTCGGGCTATGGGTTTTATTTCGAATTTTTCTCCCCCTCCTTCCTCTTTGAAACTGAAAACCGCCCCCCTCTTAGGGTTCCTTTACATTGCCTCTACGCGTGCCCCATTATCGTTGCTTTGTTTGTGTGGATCGATCGTCGGCTCATGCTAGATCAAAGACCCCTTTTTCTTCTAAGAGGTAACCATTTAACACCTATTTTCTTTGATTTTCTTGCTTTTTCTTGCAAATATGATCATGATCTTGCATTCCTTGATGAAAAATAGTTAATTTCCATTGTAAGCATATTGATTGATGATGTGTGAATGATTTTTTTCTGAATAATGCCTTATTTTAATGGTTTTATGGGTTTTATTAATGCATAATATATATATATATATATATATATATATATATATATATTTGTAAACAATAATAATTTTTGTTTATGTTTTTATTGGTGCTTAGAAAAGTGGTTGTATTTATTTTTTTCTTTGTTTTTATCTTGAATACCAAGTAAGGATACTATTTAGGAAAAGGGAAAAATTTTGTTTGTTTTTTTGTTGTTATTTTTTTTTTGTTTCTTTTTGAAAGGTTAATAAAAAAACGATATTTGGTTCCTATATATATTGAAAACTAATCAAGGGGAATTTTTTTCGATTTTCTTTCTTATACTTAATTAAGGAAAAGGATTTTGCCTCTAAAAATTTTATTGTTTGAAAACTAAGGCATTGATTTATATATATATTTTTTTGGTTTAGTTTTTTTTGTAAAAGAGGATTTTTTTTTCAATTTTATGGACATAAAGGGAGGGATTTTTTTTGAAGGAGGTTTTTTTTGTTTGGTTTTTTTGTTTTTGATTTCTTGAACCATGAAGAAAAGGATTTTTTGTTTGTTTTTTCTAAAACCCCCCTTTTTTGGCATAAAGGAAGGACCCTTTGGTTTTGATGACCATTTTTTTTTTAAATGGCTTTTATTTTTAAACATAAAAGAATGGGGGGTTTATTTTATTATTATTTTTTATTTATTTTCTAAGATAGAAAGGAGGGGATTTTTTTTTGCGTTTTCAACATAAAAGGGATTTTGTTTTTTGTGTCTTCTTTTTTTTTGCCTATGTATGTGTGCATCTTTACTTCCTGACAATGAACAGCGAGAGGGTGAGCATACTTACCTTCCCTTGGTATATAGCACAAAAACCATCCTTTACCACTGATCTATTTTAATGTGGTTGCCTTTTGTTGCCCCAACATGTCAGGCGAGGGTGAGCATATTCCTGAGGAGGGCCACGAGGAGGGGCTTGAGATAGTGTACGGCCCGTAGGGGGAGTAGTTCATCTGAGCAGATTGGAGAGCGGCCCTATGGCTCGAGATGCAGGGCGAGGCCGCCCGGGTTGACCTCCTTCACCAACAACATACCCACATTTCAAATTTTAGGATAGCGGGCAAGGTAAAGAGAGGTTCAATTTATTTCCATTTTATAGTTTTTGCTTTGCCTCTGTGGTCTGATGCGCATTTTCTTGGGTGCAGGACCTGCCCAACATTGTGTTCCGTGGGGGTGGCTCAACTTTTACGAGTTCTACCTCTATGTCCCTCCCGTAGTGAAGGTCTTGCTCACACAGGTGGGCTTTGGAGAGTTTCTATCCTGCCCTGCTAGGAGGGCTGACGTCGCCTATCTGAAGGCCCTAATCGAAAGATTTAACCCCGAGACGATGACCTTTCACATGCCGTATGCAGAGATGACTTTGACGCCCGTCGATTGGGCCATGACTACCGGCATCAGGATAGGGGGATATGGATATCTGATCTCACGGTGCCGAGTCGAGAGGACATCATTCAATTGATCGGGGCCTATTCCCCTCGTGGGCAGATGCATGGCACCGAGGTCAAGATGTCTTGGCTAACCTCACGTTATACACCTGATGATTTAGTGGACCGGGGTCAGCCAAACAGGGTGCTCTGCATCACGCAAGAGTGGGCGATCGTCCTGGCTCGCATTACTCTCTTGGTTCTGCTTGATAAGACCCTTTTCACCAATGTGAGTGGTGGCCGAGTCAGCGTAGCCTTGCTGAGTGTGATGGACAACTGGTGTAACGTCCACAGGTATGACTAGGGAGGGGCAGGGTACGCATGGCTAATGTATAATTTTTCTCGAGTCACGACCGGGGATTCAAAGTCTATTGTTGGATTTTGGGCCGCCCTGGAGGTAATTCCTCATTCCTTTGCCTTTGCCATTTTTTTTTCAAATGATCCATATACACTACTGACCCGCTCTTGTGCAATGCCCCCTTTTCAGGTATGGGGATATCATAACTTTCACCCTGGGCACCCACTTCTTTTCTCTGAGGTGCTCACCTATCCCCTCCTCAGCAACTGGAATCAGGCCCGACGCCGCGATGTAGGTTTAATGCACTTGGAGACGGGTCTGAGGTCCCAACTCGACTTGATGGTTCCTGAGTAGGTAAAACTCCCTTTCAACTTTGTTTGTTCTTAGCTCAGGAATCTCCTTTTACTGATGTGCTAACTGCTTGGATTCTTTTTTTTTACTTGGGCAGATCCTCCCTGACCCGTACCTTGCATTCCCCTTCTGGGACCAAGCAGCTGTAGGCGCTTCCCGCCTATTTAACAATCACTGCGTGTTTTCTTCTACAGATGATGGGCCAAATTCTATTATCTGGGAGAGTGAGTGGTGCACCAATTCCAGGGTTATTATGCCATACCTGTGGACCCTCCGACGGATGTCTGGTATCCCGTTGGGAGTATCGAGGAGCTTACCGCAGCCTTCTTCAACAATGGGCTTCCCATCCATGCTCTCCATGTGCCTGGGAACTATCATCTTTGGTACGAGTGCCAGTCGTACCGATTTATCTTGCCGCGCTTTATACCTAGCGCCAATTTTCTTGCATTTGGCGGCCCACTCGTTCAGGTAATTCTTCTTAGCTTGGATTAGTTCCCTTTATGCTTTAGTTCGGGCCTTCATTCCTTCTAAGCAGATCTTTATTTTGTTCATAGTTTACTTCAGGGGATAATTCGGATGGTGAAGGTGGGATGAGTGCAGTTGATATGTCAGGGGAAGATCCCTCCGGTACTGGCCCTTCTTGTGTGGGTCCCTTGGGCGAGGGCTCTTCGGGTGTTGGTCCGTTAGGTACCTCTCATGCTGGTATCCCTGGTGGTGATCCGCCCGTGGTCTATGGGACCTTCTGGCGCCTGGATGCCAGCTTCCTTTCGGGCCTCTACACAGACGTGGATCGACAAGCGCGGCTTTCGGCTGAGGCGGCCCTTGTCCCTCCTCCTGAGGTGGTTCCAAGGTAAGTCTGTTGACGACCCAATCTCTTTTCGTTTCAGCCTCCTATTGCACATGCTTTAAGATTGCCATGATAATTGATGTTATATCGTTCCGAACGTAGGACTTCAACTCGGCCATGGAATATGCAGAGTATCGTCGTCATCTTACAGAGTGTAGGGAGGTGGAGACGGTGAGTACCTTGCTGCTCTACTCTTCTCATTCATTTCATTATCATTTGCCCCTTAACTGATCCTGACTCTTGACTTTGACTGTGGCTTGCAGCGTGCTCGTGCTAAGGAGTCGCATTCTTTACTCAGTAGGATCTCGCAGGCATGGTCAAAGGTGGGGGACATTTGGACCTTCCAGAGCTCCTCTCGCGGTCGCAAGAAATCAAAGGGCACGAGCAAGGAATAATCTTTTAGTTTTTATTTTGAAAACTCAGTACTCTTTGGAATTCGATTTGGATTTGTTTAATTATTTTGGGGATGGTTGATGTGATACTTTGGATCATTATTTTTGGAAAATATTTTTAGTATTTCTGGTTTGATTTTATGCCATGATCTCTTTGCATCGGACTTGTTTCTCTGCAGGGTGTGTTTTCCCAAAATGTTCTCAGAAAGCGACTCCTTGGGCATACGCTTTGATGTAGGATCAGTCCTGCATATGAATAAACAAAATAATTGCCAAACTATTAGTGAAAGGAGGTGTGTGAAAAAATAAAAGGGGTGTAAGTCCCCACAGCGGGGTCTCGGGATGGATGAAGAGGGGGGACTGTAGTGTGGCGCAACTATTAGTTGCGCCAGGTTGAAATCCCAGAAAATATGTACTAGTGCAACTATTAGTTGCGCTAGGCATAAATGGGGACCAAAATGTGCTGGTGCAACTAATAGTTGCGCCAGGCTCAACCTGGGGGAGAAAAACACTAGCACAACTAATAGTTGCGCCTTGTTTAACCTAGGGAGAAGTGGGTCCTTATATACCAGAGTTAGTCCAAAAATCACTTCTTTTTTGTTTGACTTGGCCCTTTTGACCGGTTCTTTTGGCTCTTGCTTTTCGAAGGCGGGTCCATCACCATACATCGATTTTTGTCTTCTCATAAGATCTTTGTATGTTCATGGACTCGCTTTCTAACCCTCCCTTACATGGAGGGCCTGGAGCCAATTTACCCCCTTCCTTGGGCCTGGGGCCCAAATTTCTAATAGCCTGGTTTAGGAGCTTGAATGAGAGTGAGCTCGCTAACTTGGAGTGCCTTGGGCTATCTCGCCTTCCTTCCTTTCAAGAGGTTCCTCCACGGTGGGAACTCCTTTTCACTGCCGCTTCATTTTGGGATGTGAATTCCCATGTATTTCATTTTGGGAAGCGGGAGCTAACCCCAACCCTTGAGGAGCTATCCAATCTGTCTGGCCTGAAGCTTCACATGGGCCTTGTAAGAGTCATGCCTCGGTCGGATTACTCCAAATCCATCCACCTTACTCTCGGTTTGAAGAAACTTTAGTATGAAAAAAGTCTCATCGGGGGGCCCACAAGGTGTTCGCTAAAATTCCTCTAAGAAGTTTTCAGTGATGAAAGTCTCCGAAAATTGTTGTTTAGGAACATTTTCAACGTGAAAGCTCTAGCACTCGGTCTCATCTCTGAAATCCTCTTTTTTACCGGGGGGAGAGCTTCTCCTTGGCAATTTGCGACATTTTGACTGAGCTGGAGGCTGGCTGATCCATGATGCATTTTGTGCTCGCCGTGCTGTATTGATGCCTTGATTCATTTTCTTTGGGCAAGGTGGAGGGCCTTCGGGGGTGCTCCTTGTTGCTTCAGCTCTGGTTGGGTGAGCACCTCGCTATCTTGGGGCCTGTGCCCCGCTATTATATTGCTCAAGGTGAGGTGGCTCAGTGCTTTCTGGGTAGGTGCCATTTGCTTCCACAGGGCGATGTGTCAGCTTTGAAACCTTGGTTGACCGATGCCGAGCTGACTTGGAGGCTTCCTTGGTTGGACCAGACCTTCCCAATAGTTTGCTCTAATGACCATGAGGGCATCACCCTTCTAGGATTGACTGGCAGTACCTTTTAGTTCCCATTCCGAGTATTACGCCAGTTTGGCTGCCCTCAGCAGGTTCCTTGCGAGGTCAAACCCCCTCTATGTGATTTGATCTTTTCTAGGGGTCCTCTGGAAGCATAGATCGGATTGCTGCTCTTTGGGAGACGCGTCAGTTGACACTGATGTGTGATTTTGACCAGGGAGATTTGGTTAGAGCTTCTACTGAGTATGAGGCCTGGCTATTGACTGAGAGGCCTGTTGCTGATGATCCAGATTTGACAGAGATTGTTGATACTGGAGGCCCCTGGCGAAAGAAGGAGACGGCACTCCGAGCCCGTATCGAGCTACTTGTGGACGAGAAGAGGGTCCTGCAAGAACTTTTGGTACATGAAAAGGTTAGAGCAGAAATAGCAGAGAGCGAGGTCCTCTGTTTGAAGGGTTCACCGAGCATCATTTTTGGAGCTGCCGACTCTTCTCGAAAGAGGTATAAGAGCCTGCATGGTCGCTAGCTAATTGAGCGGAATGTCCGGGAAGATGACCTTCATGGTGAGATTAGTGCATTGAAGCACGAGCTGGGCCGCTAACTCCTTCCTGCACACAGAACTTTTTGCACAGATCAGATACACAGATAAGGGGCATAAAAACCCCTTTACAGATACACACATTTTTTATATACATATTTTCTTCATGTTTTTATTGTTTTTTGTTTATTTGTAAAAAGGAAAGCATGGTAGTCGTCACACTGGCTATTTTTTAGGATGTGGTGTAAGCGGTGCATTTTGTAAATGAAAGGTAGTTTATTATATACATCTGCATAGACTTTTTGGTCTTTTTGTTTTGTGCATATATATATATATATTTATTTATTTATTTATTTTTGTGCGGTGCCTTAATCACCTTGTGAAACCATGGGTCCTCTTTTGAGCATGGTCGAACCCCTCTTTGACTGGTTAATTCTGAAAGAGTTTCAACAGTCTTAACAACTCCGGAACGTCCTTCCCCTTGGGTTGAGTCAAACCTTTCTCCCTACCTTGAGTCATACGTTTGACAAAGCAATTTCATGAAAACAATTCTGGTCGAGACCTGATTTGAACTAGCCTGAGCGGCCCAGAAAAGGGGATCAGGGAGAGTAACCAAGAGGGCTCATCAAACATTAATCTTCTCAATCAGTCCAAACCTTTCCTTTCTTTTTTTTTTTTTTTTTTTTTTAATCTCCTTTTTTACCGGTGGCGCCCTTTCGGGTTTTCACCTGGTCCGCACAAACTCACTGTTTTTACCCATAGCGCCCTTTAGGGTTTTCACCACGTCCATCTTGCTTTGAGCTTGTATTTTCATTTTTTTTAAAAAGCCACGACATAGACGTCGATCCCTTCATAGTCGGCCAGATGGGGTTCTGGTGTCATCCCACAACTTGGCTTGTGTTGGCCTAACAAATATTACGACTGCTTGTAAACCTAAAAGAGGGCTTTCTTTAGGGTGTAGCTTGGCCATGAGTTAGGTTAGGATTTAAAGGTATGCTAGGCTAAAAGGGTTTCCTTGATACGGCTTTAGTTTTCTCAACATACTTTCTTCCTTGGGGGTTTTTACTATACATGCCTCGTGATTCTTCTATATTTTTTTGTTCTATTTGCTCCATTCCAAGCAATCTCTTTTTGAGGTTTTGCTTTTTTGACTTTTTTAGATTTTAATAGTAACTTTACTTCCCTTTTTTGTATGTGTACACACACATTTTTTTGGGGAAGGTGGTTATTGAAAGAAAGGCCCAAGCTCAAATGGGGTAGCAAAAGATATCATCATTTTTAGGGATGCTTTTTGGCTACTGTGTTTAGAATGATGGCCTCTTTTGGGTGATTCTTAAGTAATCACGTATCAGTTTCACCAATACTTACCTTGTCGTGATAGACTAAGAGTAGAACCGTCAGACGTATCCAGCATTGATAGGCTCAGGAAGATGATCTCCGTCCATGGTGGCAGGACGAATGGCGTATCCCGATAGTACTTCTCGAATGACATAAGGTCCTTCCCAGTTCGGCTTGAACTTCCCTCTCAGATCGGCATGGAGGGATGGGAAGATGTTCTTCAGTACAGTGTCTCCTACCTTTAGATCTCGACCGCGGACATGTTTGTTGTAAGCGTGTGCGATTCGCTCGTGGTGCACCTGAGTGTGACACAAGGCTAGGAGTCTCTTCTCATCCAATAGTTCAACTGTTCAAAGCGTGATCTTTCTCTCTCCGCTTTGGGTAGGCCTGATTCCATAAGAATCAAGAGCGAGGGTACTTCAACCTCAACCGGTAGGACGACCTTGGTTCCATACACAAGGGAGAACGGTGTTGCCCCCGTAGCAGTATTGATCGACATTTTGTAGGCCCATAAGGCAAATGGTAGCATTTCGCTCCAATCTCAGTAAGTGATGACCATTTTCTCTAGGATGTGGATGACCGTCTTGTTCGCAGCTTCTACGGCCCCATTAGTTTGAGGCCAATAGGGGGACGAGCGATGGTGCTTGATTTTATATTGCTCGCAGAAGGCTCGGATGTGCTTATTTATAAAGTTTGTTCCATTGTCTGTGATGATATCTTTGGGTACTCCAAATCGACACACAATATTACTCTTGAGGAACTTCTCGACATGACTGGTCGTGACGTTGGCATATGATGCCGCTTCTACCCACTTGGTGAAGTATTCAATGGCGACGAGGATGAACTGATGTCCGTTCGATGCTTTTGGATTAATCATTCCGACGACATCAAGGCCCCAGGTAGTAAATGGCCAAGGAGTGGTCATGCAGTGTAGATCAATGGCAGGAGTGTGTATCAGACTGGAGTTTCCCTGACACTTTTAGCATTTTCCATAGTGGTCCAAAAGTATCCCTGCCGCAGAATTTTCTTAGCAAGCATGTGACTGCTAATGTGGGCTCTGCATACTCCCTCATGGATCTCCTTCATGTTATTGACTGCTTCACTTTCTGTAAGGCACTTGAGTAAGATGTTATTGTATGACCGCTTACATAGGCATTCCCCACAAATGACATAGCCTGCCGCTAGATGTTGAATGGTTCGTCGGTCCATCTTGGATGTACCCTCAGGGAAAGTTAGGGTCTCGAGAAAATTCTTGATATCTGAGAAGAAAGGTGGCTCATCATCAGGCTTCATAGGTTCCTTAATCTGAAGGTAGAAGGTCGGCTCATTTCTCTACTCGATCATGATCGGCTTCATCTCAGCACCGTATGGGATTTCTATCATCGACGCCAAAGTCGCTAGTGCATCGGCAAAGCGATTCCTTATTCGGGGGACATATGAGAATGTCACATCTTGGAAGCAAGCTATCAGGTCCTCGAGGTGCTCATGGTAAGGGATCAATTTCTCATCTTTCGTCTTCCAGTCACCATTCGTCTGGCTTATAATTAACTGCTAATCGTCGAACACTCGAAGGTGAGTTATATTTATATCGAGAGCCGCGTGCAGACCAGCGACACAAGCTTCGTACTCAGCCATGTTGTTAGTGTAAGAGAAGTTGAGCTTGATAGAGACGAGTACGTGGGATCCTTTCGGCGAGATTAGAATGGTGCCAACTCCCTAGCCCTCGACATTTGCTGCCTTGTCAAAGTGCATTACGTATGATTCCTCTGCCTCCTCAATATCGTCTTCCGTCATGAACAAGATATCTTCATCTAGGAACTCAATTCTCAAAGGTTCATAATCTGGCAAAGGATTATCGGCAAGATGATCGACTAGTGCCTGCCCCTTAATCGACTTCTGAGTGACGTACGTGATGTCGAACTCATATAATAAGAGTTGACAGCGTGCAGTCCGCCCAGTGAGAGCGAGCTTCTCGAATAGGTATTTCAACGGATCCATACAGGCCAAGAGTAGAACAGCTTGGGATAACAAGTAATGGCGGAGCCTCTGAGTAGCCCATACAAGAGCCAAGGGATTCTTTCTCCATATGAGAATAGCACATTTCATAATCATTAAACTTCTTGCTTTGATAGTAAATGGCATGTTCTCTTCTTCTTGTCTCGTCATGTTGCCCTAAGATACATCCTATCGAGATTTTCGTTGTGGAGAGATACATCAAGAGTGGTCTCCCTGGCTTGGGTGGTACCAACATAGGTGGGTTAAGGTGGTAGCTTTTGATTTTATCGAATGTTGCCTGGCAGTCGTTGTTCCATTCAACGGGCGAGTTCTTCCTTAATAGCTTGAAGATTGGCGTGCAGATAGGTGTTAGCTGTGCAATGAACCGACTGATATACTATATTCTGCCTAAGAACCCTCTAACTTCTTTCTCAGTAGACGGTGGTGGCATTTCTGTGATAGCTGTGACTTTGACAGGGTCAACCTCGATCCCTCTCCTGCTGACAATGAACTGCAATAGCTTTCTGAAAATAGCACCAAATGCGCACTTCTGTGGATTCATACATAACCTGTACTTTCTCAACCTCTCAAACAACTTTTAAAGGTTTACCAAGTGATCGCTTCACTTCAGTGAATTGGCTATCATATCATCGACATATACTTCAATTTCTCGGTGCATCATGTCATAAAACAACGCTGTCATAGCTCTTTGGTATGTTGCACCGGCATTCTTTATCCCAAACGGCATGACTTTGTAGCAGAAGGTTCCCCAAGGAGTGATAAATGCCATTTTCTCGCGATCAACCTCTACCATCTTGATCTGATTGTATCCTGAGAATCCATTCATAAATGAAAGCATCCCATGCTTAGCAGTGTTATTGACCAAGATGTCGATATGCGGCAGTGGGAAATCGTCCTTCGGGCTTGCCTTGTTTAAATTTCAAAAATCGATACACATGCGGACCTTTCCATCTTTCTTCGGTACAGGCACGATATTGGCTAGCCACTGTGAATATTTCGATACCATGAGAAACCCTGCATCATACTACTTGATGACCTCATCTTTGACTTTCAACATCCACTCGGGTCAGAGAAGACTCAACTTCTGCTTAGCCAGCTTCATATCAGGGTAGAGAGGCAACTCATGCTCATCCAAATAAGTGTCCAGACCAGGCATGTCATTGTAGGACAAGGAAAAAATGTCTTGGTTTGATCGAAGGAAGTCGATCAGGCTTTTCCTTTCTTTAGCAGACAGCGATGTTTCGATTTTGGTTATTCTAGGAATCTCCTCAATTCCTAAATTGGGCGTCTTCTATCTCTTCGACAATGGGGGTAAGGCCATGCTCAAAGTTGGCGAACCGGTCAAGGAGCTCATTGGGGAGCTCCTCCGAAGGACTATCCTCATCCAGACTCGTAACTCCTACCTCTTCTTGTATTTCTAAAGGAAAGGGGTCGATTTTATGTGGGACAGGTATTTCGGTTAAGGCATGATTTTGTGGGACTTTTTCTGGAATTTTAAATGACGATATTTTTGGACTTTGGATTTTTTCAATGTTTTTGGGATTTTGTATTTTTTCCATGTTTTTGAGATTTTTGTTTTCTTCGAAGACGGACCCTCGGCACGGCAGGTTACTATATATACAAGGTATTGCCTGCCAAGGGCTTATCTTACTTTTTATAGGTTGTTTTTTTTGGGAAACGGGTGCCAAACTTTAGGCCACTCCCTGCTTCCAAGGTTTGGGACAAAGATGCCCAGTTACGTACCTGAGGGGCTGCTCCTTTACCTGTTGGGATGGAGGGTGCAGACTGATATGGCTCATTGGAGTCAGCTTCTATCATGCTGATCCCCATTTCGTCTGAGATGATGTCCTCAAATGATAACTCAGTTTTGTGGTGATTTATCACAAAGGGAGTTTGTTCAGGTACTGGTTGTCGTTCTTCGAAAAGGGACAACACGGCTAAATCTATCTCCAAGCTAGGAAGGGAGATCTGGGGATTGGTGGGATGTATTGGGGCTATGGGTTTGTGTGGGGTCAAATGGGTTACTCCATTTCGGTACATCTTTATGACCCCTGCGCTGACGAAGGATTCCCTGATGTGCGGCCTATGGTGAGGTTTCTCTTTTATGTTTATTCCTCAAGCTTTTGTTGCTGCGACAACCCTGGCTTTCTCTTTAGCCTCTGAGACCTCTTCCTCTATGGGCTTGTATCCCAACCCGAATCTGATCTTCTGCCCCTTAGCAACAACTGTCTCTCTTCTGCCTTGTAATCTGGGCCCGAGCCCTCAACCTTTTTTATTGCCCCACTTTTGGAGCATAGCCACCGCCGCTACAGTACCACCTCTTGTTTTAAGCATGATGCCCTTAATAGGCTCCTGGAGTATTGTTGACACCTCATATTCAAAACTGTGGAGGTTGATATCCTCAGCGGTGTGTGGTATATCCAACACATTGGGTTTTTCGACGCTATTGGCGACTTTTTCTTTCTCGCTGTGCCCCTCACCAATCATTATAATAATTTTGTGCCCAGATGCAAACTTGAGTTTCTGGTGCAATGTGGAAGGTATGGCTCCGACCTCGTGCAGCCACGGGTGCCCCAACAATAGATTAAATGAAGATTTGATATCCATGACTTGAAATAAAATGGAAAAGGTCATTGGCCCTATCAACAGCTCAAGATCAACTTCTCCCATTATTTCTCTCTCGGTATTGTTAAACCCTCTTACGCTGGTTCTGGTGGGCCTCAACATGCATGGATCCACCCCGATCTTTGTGGTGGTTCTTAATGGGCATATGTTAAATGCGGACCCATTATTGATCAAGACCATATTTCCAGACTCAACTGTTATATTCAAAGACTTTGAGTGGCTACACCCTTCCTCAGGTAAGTCAGCATTAGAAAATGAGATGGCATTTGGAGCCATCACTTGCCCAAATATCTTCTCGACTTCATCTGGGCTAAGTTGGAGTGATACATGTGCATTTTTTAATGCCCCCGTTAATTCTTGAAAATGGGGTGGAGACGTCATCAACAGATCCCAGACGGTTATATGAGCAGGCATTCTTCTCAGTTGAGTCTCTAGTATATGTTTCCGACTCATTTTTTCGAAGGGGTTCACAACGTTGTCTTTCTTCCCCTCTGGTTAGGCCTATGCTGCTACTGGCGCTTCTGGCTACTTCAATATCTGTTGTTTAATTCTGAGTGTGCATGATTTATTTGTGTTTTGAAAACAGACTTACAAATAATGAATTGTACTGAATTTGGAAAACTAAAAAGAATAAAGAAATATCAGCACAGAGAGAAGTAAATTAGCCTGCAAGATCAGGGCCAATTGTAGCAAGCTTTAAATGTAAGTGAGTAAAAGATCGTCCACAGAGAATTTATTTAAAATGTAAGATAAACCTCCAGATCAGAGCTACCGGATCTGGCCTCTGATCCTATCTACAAAGCACGTAAGATGGCAGGTTGAAGTTGCCACATTAACTAAATGATAAAAGTAAAGATTAAACTAAATGATCCAGATCTGAGTTGGGGAAATTTTTATGTAAATTAATAAGAATGGAGAAATAATATCTAACTTTGATTTGGTTCTTGAAACAAAATGAGAATAAATGTAGATCAAATGAGAGATGATCCAATCTTCATCTGGCTACAAGCACAGATGCAAGAGAAAGTAATCTAACTCAAGGATTAGAGTTAAACTTATGGCTATGGTATGTCCACTCCAATGGCCACAAACCATCCAATAGTCTTTAATCTGAACCCTCAATTCAGAACAAGAAACACCACTACAAATGCTGTGAAAGATTAGGTTACAAACACTAATTCCCACAGGGATAATGAATCAAGGGAAATTGCTTGAAAAATAGTAAATCTAAAGGAGTCTAGTGCAATAAGGAGATCATAGGGAACCCTCAACACGAATCCAATTGAGAACGTACGGTTCACAGCAACCTTTTCAAATTCACCATTACAATTATAGTGCACAGCTTAAACAGCTCTCGGATTTGTAGTCTTGAATACAATTCTCTTTTGAATTACAAAAGTATCTCACAGCTCTCAATTGCAAGTAAAAGTTAGGCTATTACAAGAGTTTCAGAGAAGCTATCTGAATTGGAAATGGAGCAACAGAAATGAAACTCAAAATCTGGATACCCAAATTAGGCAAATGGTTCATCTATTTATAGTTTCCCCCAGGTCTAGCTCAGATGTGTATCAACCAATCAGAAGTGCTTAGCTCTGTATCAACCAATGGTAGTTGAGCACGAGGATCCAGATCTGTTTTGGCCAATCAAAATTGCTTGATTTGGTTCAGCCAATCAGATGACAGAAGCATCAATTCTATTATGTAATTCAAAAATCTGTTAGAACTTCTAGAAGTTCCCACCAATTGATTTCATCTTCGGGTGCTCACATGGGGTGGAATATGCCTTTAGTTCGTGCTCAGAATCTTCCGAAATGTCCCTGGGTTTTTAAATGCATTGGGACGCATGCAAAAGATTACTGAATTACCCTTGTAGATGCTAGGAATCTCCAGAATACCATTTCGCATAGTTTGGGGAACTTTTCGCAAGGTACTGTGACTTCTGAAGCTCTTTTCGCAAAGTTCAGGTGCTGTTCGCAAAGAGTTCTCTTCTTTTCGAATAGGTCAGAAATCCTTTCGAAGAGTTCCGGTGCTCTTTGAAAACTAAACCTGGAGCTTTTAGTTCTTTTCGCGAAGTTCAAGTTCTTTTCGAAATGTTCAGATTCTTTTCGAAAAGCACTCTGTAATGCATTCTTCTGTTCGAATAGCTCCACACTTTCCAGGTTACAACCAGGCCTTTGTCCTCTTTAGTTTAGGCATTTTGACAGCTTGTGAAGTTGTCCCTTCTCTTTCTTCCTTTCGATCAACATGGATTATCATCTTTTTGGCACTTTTAGGCTGCTTTCATGGTTAAGCCTGTCTTTATTGTTAGCTGTAACACAAGCACTTAAAACACTTATTTAGTTCTCTCAAGGGTCTATCAAGGCCCAGGTTAAAGGGTGGAAAATGGTATTTTCTAGTTCTCAACACACCCCCAAACCTATGCTTTGCTAGTTCCTGAGTAAAGACAGAATTGAAAATAGAATAAAAAGCCACTTTTGTAGGGAACACAGTTGCATTTAGCATATGCAACAAGCCTTTTAAACCCCTAGGTGATCCCCAGTGGAGGAGTGAAGTCTCCTGCATTAGTGAAGCTGTAAAAAGATCTCCAAGAAAACATTAGTTTAAAACTAAAATTCAGCTGTAATTCCTTTATCATTCACTCAGTTGGTGTCAAAAAGTTTTTATAAGAAAAATTAATGAAAAGCTTGCCTTCTATTTGAAAATTCAGTTTATGATGTTACCCTAAATAATTTGATTTCAAACTCAACTCTCACTAGGGTTTTCACTCACCATGCAAATATGAGGGTTGCACTATTTCACACAGCTCAAGAGCAATTACAGTCCTCAAATAGGATTGTAAGCAGGAGCATAGGCTTTGCTTTTTAGTTCTGAATTCACTGCTCTTTTCACCATAGATTACACAAATCCTTATCTCCATATGACAGCTCATTCCATCATTGATCAGTAAGGACTTTAAATTGGGTTGTAATGTGGCTTATGGGTGAAATTTATCAAGAATAAAGGGGTTGGAATGGATTCCAAAATCTAGAAGTCCGTCAAGGTGAGGAAGTGACAGACACACCTTCTTCATTTCAACACAATTTTATTTTCTTCTTTGAATTTTTAGAGCCAAAGTGGCCATCATTTCCTCATTCTTTTTCAAACTTCCAATGAAATGACTCCCTTTTCTTTTTCTCTTTTTTTTTTTATATATATATTTTATTATTATTATTATTTTTTTTAACAATTACTGACATGCCACATTTCTGTTGTTGATACATCATTGCTTTCAATTCTTTTTTTTCTTCTTTTACCAAATTGTTACCCAACTCAACTTTCTTCAGCTTCCTTTCCTTTACCTTCTAAATTCTCAGAGTGAGGGTTAGGCTAAATGAGGTTGATGAAGTTGTTTGATGAGGTTTCAAAGAAATCTTAGATTTATAAAGCTCAAATGGTGTGTATCAAGGGCAGTTTCAAAAGGTGGGACTTTTTGAGGCTCAAACTGTCCAAAAGGAGGCCCTACATCATGTCTTTAATATCATGATTGCTGTCAAGTTATTTCAATTTGAATATATGTAACTTCTAGTGATAGTAAGCAGGTTCAAACAGTCCCTAGAGCAGAAAAAATTGCCAATTTATATCTCCCAAAAATACATTTTAGGCCCAAGTCTCACTGGGTGTAGTTATCTATCAACTTCCTGAGGTATATCATCATTGTTTTCTCTCTTTTTAGGTTTACTAAAACATCAATTTTTATTTTGAAAATTTTCTGACATTCACTTCATGAAAGTATTGGAATTACACTAAAAATCAGTTTTAAAAGTTTTAACTTCCTCATTTTTCAAGTGTGAAATCACTTCATTTTCAAAAATTTTGCTGATCATCAGCTACATTAATGTTAACTCAATTATTGGCATTTCTGCCACACCCCCAAACCTATGGTGAGCAGGGTCCGCACTGGTCCGAAGTGTATTAGCAAAGAAAAGAAACAATCAAACAAAAATCATAATGACAAGAAGAAAGAAAAGAAATGCACAATGTATGTACAATGTATTAACACAAAACCAAAATTTTATATTATAGGCCCATAAAACAGATAGGTACAATGTATTCTAATAACTGGGGTCAAAGTTTGTATCATAAGTTGGTTCAATGGGATAAGAACTGGAGTCACTGTCAGAGTTAGAACTAGAATCAGTATTGGAGTCTGAACTTGATTTAGCCTTCTCCTGGATTGTGTTTTTCAACTCGATGTATTCCTCAGTTTTGATCTTTTTGGTGAGGCCAATATATTTTTCAAGTCTAGTAGTCCTCAATTTTTCCTGTTCAAGCTGTGCTTGCAACATGGTCACCTTGTGCTGCTCACTCCTAACCATCTAAAAGGTTTGACCCAGCAGGTCTTGCATCTTCTCTCTCTCAAATTTCATGAATAACTCCAATTTCCGAATCTGGTTTTCATAAGGGGTTCTAATGTAAGCTTGCAAATCAGCTAACCCCTTGAGGACATCTCGACAGATATATGGATTCTCTTCCATAGCCTTTTTGAGAGTGGCAAATCTGGGAATGGGAATGGAGTGGTAGGGGACCAAAGGTATCCCAGCAGTGGGAGTGGGAGAAGAGGAGTTCAAAATAATGATCTCAGGGTCTGTCTGAGTTGATTGATCAGAGAAAGTAAGGAGAGGTGAAGGGGACTCAATAAGAACTAACTCAGGGTCTATTTGGGTAGCATGGGCAATAATGGTGGGGATGAGTGGATCTACAAGGACTACCTCAGGGTCTGTTTGGGTAGCATGGTTATCAACAATAGGTATAGTGGCTAAGGTAGTTGTGTGGGATGTGGAGGCTAAGGTTTGGAGAAGGGCATTGGTCACAGACTGATTGTCTGTGTTGATCTGTAGTTGGGCTTGGATGGATTGGAGAAAGGTAAATATTTGGCTAATTGATTCAGGTGTGGGTGTGGTATGCATAGTAGGGGCTAGTAAAACTGAAGTAGATGGTTGAGGTGCAATGGGTGAAATGGTTGTAAAGGGTGAAGTAGCCAAATGAGTGAAATGAGGAGGGTCAGGTGTAGGTACAGATTCAAGCCCAATATTCTCTAAAATAGATCCTATCAGTGATGAATAGGCCTCTGTAGTGAATATCTGGAGTTCGGTTGGGTATGAGTTACTTCAGGTGTATTAGTTGAATTAGCAGGTGAACTTGAGAAGCTTTGGAGCAGAGGAGTACTAGGAGCTTGTTCAATAAAGTCAGGGGCTAAATCTTGGATATTGTTGAGAGAGATTGGTGGTGTGAGTATGGCTGGAGTGGTTGGTGTAGAGGAGGAGTCTGCTACTGGGATTATGTTGGTTATGGGAGATGGGATTGCTTGAAAGGGTGCAAGAATAGGAGTTGGGCTAGGTGAGGTGGGTAAGATGACAACTTCTTCAAGAATGGGTGCAGCTGAAGAGCTGGTCACCACAGGAAGGACAGCTTGTTCAATGTCACCGTAGCTTGAAAATAGGTGCAAAGAGCTGGTCACCTCGTGGTCCTGCAAAAGGTGTTCAATAGTAGTCAAGCAAGTGCGTGTCTGTATGGCAGGCTCAATAGCAGCTGCAGGGGCAGGCTCCACTTCGTCCCTCATTCTTTTCAACATTGCTTGACTTGTAGTCCAAACCTTTTTCCCAAACGCATGAGGAGATATAACTTCAAATGGCTCTTGCTCATCAATGTCAACCTTGGCTCTTAGTAGGGCTGTGATCAGCCTACCAAATGGTATTCCAGCTAATTTCTGCTCCTTTTTCAGCTTGGTACTAATATTAGCCATGGCTTCAAAAATCCACATAGGGGCATTGAAAAATTGCCCCTTAGAAAAATGGAAGAGAGCCTCTAAAATTGGTGTCCTTCTTTCCTGGCTTTGCCCAGTGACATAAAAACATCCCCTCAAAATGGAATCCATCAGTAAAAATTGAGGTGCTAGGTCTCTCCTCATTATGGATTGTCCTGTTCCAACGATGCCTTGGGTTAAATGTGCAGCCATTTCTCTGAAAGAGGCAGTTTCTGGTGCAGGCAGTGGACCAGCAGGATCATGTTGAAAAGGTATCCCCAAAGCATTCCCAATGTCTTCATAAGTGACAGTTAAATCGCAATCATCAAGGAAAATAATAAGAGTAGGGACATCAGCATCCTTCTCTGTCACTTTTACCAAGTTTTGGTACCATAATTTCACCATTTGTGGATAAATTTTCTCTTGAAGAGGGGTTAGGATATTGCTCAGTGAGGCATCCCTAATGTATTTCAAAGATAACTGACATTCAGGTTTGTTGTAGAAAAAGGTCTCATCAACAATAAATTCTGGAATTAGCTTTTGAGCTTCAATAAATGGGTTCGGCAGTACCAAATGAATAGGCAAAGGAGGAAGCTCAGACTCAGGGCTAGTGTCAGCTGTTGGGGTGGGTTCCTCATATCTAACCTTTTTCCCCTTCTCAATCATATCAGCTTTATCCATTGAAAGTTTCCTTTTAGCTGAAGCTTTGGTTTTTCCTTTTTTGGACGGTTTGCTAATTTTCTTAGCAAAAGATTTTTGGAACATTTCAACCAATGATTTTTCAGCTTTCCCCATTCTAAAGCTTTGTATAAAAACTCTCACAATAAATGCTAACACCAAATCAAACTTTGGAAATGATAAACAGAGGAAATGCACAGAAAAATACTGAAATCTAGGGTTTTGGTTGAACTTGTTGCTTGCTCATCAAATCCACCGTAACGTAAGCAAAAAAATCCCTCTCTTCAAGCTTAAATGATTGAACAAATATGAAGAAAAGTGTGGCTGAATTCTAAAATCACGCAAGGAAGGAAAGAAAAAAGGTTTTCTGTGAAGCAGGACGTTCTCAGAAGGCTTTCGAATATGAAACCCTTACTTCGAAAGGGTTTAAATATGCTCAAAATGATTTTTGCAAAATATCTTTGAAGTTTTCGAAAAGTTCAAAAAGTCCTTTTTTACAAGTGAGAATGCCATCAGTACCATTCGAAGAGCATATGGCTTCAGAAACAACTATTCGAATAGCAAATAGCTTCAGAACTAACTTTTCGAAAAGCAAATCATTCTGAACTAACTATTCAAAAAGTAAATCATTCTTTTTGAGCAGTGAGTTATAGGTTCAGCTCCTTTTCGAAAAGTTAATTAAACTTTTCGAGAAGGATTTTTTTCTTTGCGAGTTGAATTTTTTTACATGTTTAAACTTCTTGAATTGAAAGTAAAAATGACTAAAAACAGAGAGCAAACAACTATGCAAAAATTATAAAACAAGCACTGGTAAAATACATATTATACAGTTGTTTATTCTCAGATATGGGATGGATCTTGATGATAGATGGTTAGCACAGGCTCCAGGGTATTTTCAATGCATGGTTTGAGCCTTTGACCATTTACTTTCAAGATTCTTCCATCACTCGGGTCCAAAATTTCAACAGCCCCAGAAGGTGATGCATGAATGACTTTATATGGCCCTTCCCATCTAGATCTCAGCTTTCCAGGAAAAAACTTAAGTTTTGAGTTAAATAGCCATATCTTAGAGCCAGCTATGAACTCTTTTCTCAACAAATTTTTATCATGGAAGGCTTTGACTTTCTCTTTGTAAGATCTTGCATTGGTGTATGCATCCATCCTCAGCTCTTCTAACTCCTCAAGCTGCAGTTTCCTGTGATTACCAGCCGTAGTAAGATCCATGTTCAAGGTTTTAATAGCCCAAAAGGCCTTATATTCTAACTCCACTAGTAAATGGCATGCTTTGCCATAGACCAATCTGAATGGGGACATGCCAATTGGGGTTTTGTAGGTTGTCCTATATCCCACAATGCATCATTCAGCTTAAAGGACCAATCCTTTCTGTCCTTCTTCACAGTCTTTTCTAGTATATGTTTGATTTCTCTATTGGAAATCTCCACTTGTCCACTAGTTTGTGGATGATATGGAGTAGCTACTCTATGAGTCACAGAGTACTTTTTCAATAAAGCTTCAAAATATTTATTACAAAAATGGCTTCCCCTGTCACTGATAATAGCTCTGGGAAAACCAAACCTGGAAAAAATGTTATCCTTTAAAATTTTTAGAACCACTCTGTGATGATTGGTTTTAGTGGCTGTGGCTTCAACCCATTTGGATACATAATCCACAGCTACTAAGATGAAATTACACCCATTGGAAGGAGGAAAGGGACCAATGAAGTCTATCCCCCAAATATCAAACAATTCAACTACCAAAATAGGCTGTAATGGCATTGCATTTCTCTTAGAAATGTTGCCCAATTTCTGGCAGTTCTGGCAAGACTTACAGTGCTGCAGAGCATCTTTGAAAAGTGTAGGCCAATAAAATCCAAACTGCAAAACCTTTGCAGCAGTTTTGTTTCCACTAAAATGACCTCCACAGGCTTGTTCATGACACATAAAAAGTATGCTATGAATGTTTTCTTCAGGAACACATCTTCTTATTATTTTGTCTGCACCAATCTTGAACAGATAAGGGTCCTCCCAAATAAAATGTTTAACCTTTGAGAAGAAAAGATCTTTATCCATTTTATTCTAATGTTGAGGAGTTCTTCCAGCAGCCAAAAAGTTGACCATGTTTGCAAACCAAGGGGTGTGTATACTGATAGCAAAAAGTTGCTCATCAGGGAAAGATTCATTGATAGGCAGCCTATCAATCTCAGCAGTTAAAATTCTAGACAGGTGATCAGCCACCACATTCTCCACACCCTTTTTATCTTTGATCTGTAAATCAAACTCCTGTAATAGGAGGATCCACCTGATTAATCTTGGTTTGGTATCCTTCTTAGACAGAAGGTATTTTAGGGCTGAGTGGTCAGTGAACACCACTATTTGTGAACCCAAAACATATGACCTGAATTTCTCTAAAGCAAAAACAATTGCCAGCTGACTCCTTCTCGTGTTGTGTAATTGAGCTATGCATCAATCATTAATCTCACCGCATAAGCTATGACATGAGGCAGCTTATCCTTTCTCTCGCCAAGAACGGCTCCCAAAGCATAATCGATGCATCACACATCACCAAAAGGCAGTGAATAATCTGGAGACTGTAATATTGGAGCTGAAATCAAACAATTTTTTAAGAATTCAAATGCCTTCAAGCATTCATTGTTGAAAACAAAAGGGACATCTTGGCACAATAAATGACAAAGAGGCTTGGATATTTTACTGAAGTCCTTAATGAACCTTCTGTAGAATCCAGCATGTCCCAGAAAACTTCTAATTTGTTTAACAGTTTTGGGAGGTGGCAAATGTGCAATTAAATCAATTTTTGCTCTATCCACCTCAATTCCCTTGTGGGAGACAACATGGCCAAGGACAATGCCTTGGGTGACCATGAAATGGCTCTTCTCCCAGCTCAAAACTAGATTGGTTTCTTCACATCTCTGTAACACCAATTTGAGATGATGTAAACACTGGGCAAAACTGTCTCCATAGATTGAAAAATCATCCATAAAAATCTCCATAAATTGGTCAATCATATCAGAGAAAATGGAGTACATGCATCTTTGAAAGGTAGCAGGAGCATTATAAAGACCAAAAGGCATTCTCCTATAGGCAAAAGTGCTAAAAGGGCAAGTGAATGTGGTCTTTTCCTGATCTTGTGGATACACAGGAATCTGGTTGTAACCAGAGTAACCATCAAGAAAATAGTAATAAGCTTTTCCTGCTAGCTTATCTAAAATTTGATCAATGAAGGGAAGAGGGAAATGGTCTTTTCTGGTCATTGTGTTTAGTTTTCTGTAATCAATACAGACCCTCCAACAAGTTGTTTGTCTGGTTGACATAAGCTCACCAGAATCTGAGGTTACAACAGTGATCCCAGATTTCTTAGGTACCACCTATGTAGGTGCCACCCAAGCTGAATCTGAAATGGGATAAATGACCCCTGCATCCAACAGTTTAACAACCTCTTTCATGACCACTTCTTGCATATGAGGATTCAGATTCCTTTGCATTTCCCTAGAAGGCTTCGCATCTTCTTCCAAATGAATTTTATGCATGCAAACAGCTGGACTGATTCCTCCCAAATCAGCAATAGTCCAGCCAATTGCTTTCTTATGCTGTTTCAATACAATCAATAGCTCTTCCTCCTACTCCTCAGTGAGGGAGGAAGAAATAATCGCAGGCAATGTTTTATGGTCTCCTAAAAACACATATTTCAAATTTTCTGGCAACTGCTTTAGCTCTACATCCGTATTTGAGAAAAGAAGGTAACAAAGGTACCTTGGCTGTTTGTGGAAGGGGAAGAATAGCAGGTTTCCATGAAGAGAACCTTACTGATTGATCATGAGTTCCTTGCACAACATTTGCTTCCTCAGACTTTGAGGTACAAACCATTTTTTCCATAGCATTTTTCCAAGCATTTTTCAAGTCTATGGTAAAATCTTCACACTGCAAAAACTGTGGTAGAGTCTCTTCCACCAGTTCATCCAATAAATTAACAAGAAAACATTCCTCATAACTGAATTGAGGTTGTGTGACTGCATTATAAACATTTAATTTCACCTTCATATTTCCAAAAGAGACTTCCATAATACCAAACCTGCACTGAATGCAAGCATTGTCTGTAGCCAGGAATGGTCTCCCCAAAATGACAGGGATGGAAGTTTTGCTTTTTGTAGGTTCCATGTCCAATACTAGAAAATCAGCAGGGTAGAAAAACTTATCTACTCCTACCAATACATCCTCATTCATCCCAACTGGCTTTCTTTCAGATATGTTTGCTAGTTGTAACACCACATGAGTAGGTTTTAATTCTCCCAAACCTAATTTCTCATATACAGAATATGGAAGCAGGTTGACACTAGCACCCAAATCTAATAAAGCCTTTTCAATGGTATGTTCCCCAATAATGCAAGGGATTGTGGGGATTCGAAGATCTTGAAGTTTAGGAGCTGTGGTAATGGACAACACCTGATTAACTCTTTCCACAGCAAAGACCTTCTTGGATAACTGTATCCTAGACTGTCTTTTGTGAGTGCAAATATCTTTCAAAAATTTTACATATGCTGGAATTTGTTTGATTGCATCAAGCAAAGGTAGATTTATCTTGACTTGCTTGAAAGTCTCCATCATTTCATCTATTTTTGTGTTCCCTTTATCAAAAGGGGATGCAGATTTCATGGCATGAGGAAATGGTAAATGAGGAACTAGTCCTTCATTTACAGCTTTAGAAACATCATTTGAATATTTTTGATTTTTCTGTTTTTCATTTTTTTTATTTTTCTGAGGTACATCAGCACCCCCAATGCTAACATCATGCTTTTCCTGCTGCATATCTCTATCAGTTTCCTCAATTTTTTCTTCTTCCTTTTCAGTACCCACTTTGTTATTTACAATTCTTTCACTTCTCAAAGTAGTGACAGTTTTTACTTCTTCATGTGAAACAGAAGCCTCTCCAACCATGAACTATCCTTCGAGATTGTTCAAAGGTTGGCTGGGTAACCTTCCTTCCTCTCTTTTGGCCAAAGTATTTGAAAGTTGACCCAATGTTTCTTCAATCTTCTTTATTCTCTGACTGTGAAAGTTCACAGTCTGAGTTAAAGACCCTAAATTCTGGAGTGAATTTTGAACTTGATCTTCAAAAGAAGGGGATCTGGAAGGGGCTCGAACTGGAGCAGATTGTTGTACAGGTTGTTGTGGAATGGGCTGCTGAAAAGTTGCCTTGATATAAAAATTCTGCTGATAAGACTGAGCAGTTTTGAAAGGTACTTGGTTCTTTGATTGCTGCTGCTGTTGCGATTGATAATTACCCTGGCTCCACCTTAAATTGGGATGTCCTCTCCATGCATATTCATTTGACTGCATTTGTCCAAATGATTGAGCAGCATGAGCTTGTTCCACCACTAGATCTGGGAACTGTGGTGCAGCAGGACAATGATCATATGAATGAGTAGGGGACTAGCATATCAGACATGCCTCCTCTACTCTTGCAACCATTGGATTTTTAAGTGAGTCCATCAATCTATCAAACTTTGTGGTTAAATTATCCATCTTCCTTTCTAACTCATTCACCTCATAAATCTTTCCTTTGGTGGTTTGCTGAGTGTTCAACCTAGTAGGATTCTCAATATCTCTTGACAAAGATTCCTGTTGAGTTGAATTTTCACCAATTACTTCAAATAAATCCCAAACCTCTTCAACTGTTTTTTGCAAGTAAGTGCCTCCACAGGAAGCATCTACCATATTCTTGCCATTTTGATCAATTCCTTGATAGAAGCTTTGAACAAGCTGCCATCGGGGGATTTGATGATGAGGACATTGCCTGTTCTTTAAATCTTTCCCATGCTTCATGGAAAGTTTCAGTTGAATGTTGTGAGAAGGAAATAATACTTTGTCTCAACTGGCTTGTTTTAGACATAGGGAAATATTTGGCTAAAAATTAACACTGCAAATCATTCCAAGAAGTGATACTATTTGTTGCTAACATAGACAACCATGCTCTAGCTTTGTCCTTTAATGAAAAAGGAAAGAGCCTAAGCTTGGTTGCCTCTGGACCAAGTCTAGCTATGTTGAATGTGGTGCAAAGAGACAAGAATTCATCCACTTGTTTGTATGGATCTTCCTTACTCAAACCATGGAAGGAAGGAAGCATTTGGATAGTTGATGATTTGATCTCATAATTTCCTTCAACAGTAGGAAATTGAATGCAAAATGGAGAATTATAGGTACCACGTGCAAAGTAATCCCTCAAAAGTCAAGGTTCTTCACCCATAGTAGTTGTTTCAGCAGAATTCTGTGATGATTGTTTGGTTCGTAGTAGCCTTTCAACTTCTAAATTTAGAGGGACAATCTCAGGGCTGAGAGTCCTCCTACCAAACATACAACACAGAACAGAGAATCAAATTATGCACAACAAACCTTCAGAATTCCTTTTAAAGTAGATTCCACGCTTCAAAATGTATATGAATAACTGCACAGATTTAAACAATAGAATAGTTTAGCACTGATGTAAAGATAAAAATAAAATAAAAACTTAGGTCTACCTATTTTAAAACAAATTCCCCGGCAACGGAGCCAAAAACTTGTTGTTTAATTCTGAGTGTGCATGATTTATTTGTGTTTTGAAAACAGACTTACAAATAATGAATTGTACTAAATTTGGAAAACTAAAAAGAATAAAGAAAAATTAAATTATCCTGCAAGATCAGGGCCAATTGTAGTAAGTTTTAAATGTAAGTGAGTAGAAGATCGTCCACAGAGAATTTATTTAAAATGTAAGATAAACCTCCAGATTTGAGCTACCAGATCTGGCCTCTGATCCTATCTACAAAGCACATAAGATGGGAGGTTGAATTTGTCACATTAACTAAATGATAAAAGTAAAGATTAAACTAAATGATCCAGATCTGAGTTGGGGAAATTTTTATGTAAATTAATAAGAAAGGAGAAATAATATCTAACTTTGATTTGGTTCTTGAAACAAAATGAGAATAAATGTAGATCAAATGAGAGATGATCCAATCTTCATCTGGCTACAAGCACAGATGCAAGAGAAAGTAATCTAACTTAAGGATTAGAGTTAAACTTATGGCAATGGTATGTCCACTCCAATGGCCATAGACCATCCAATAGTCTTTAATCTGAACCCTCAATTCAGAACAAGAAGCACCACTACAAATGCTGTGAAAGATTAGGTTACAACCACTAATTCCCACAGGGATAATGAATCAAGGGAAATTGCTTGAAAAATAGTAAATCTAAAGGAGTCTAGTGCAATAAGGAGATCATAGGAAACCCTCAACACAAATCCAATTGAGAACGTGCGGTTCACAACAACCTTTTCAAATTCACCATTACAATTACAGAGCACAGCTTAAACAGCTCTTGGATTTGTAGTCTTGAATGCAATTCTCTTTTGAATTACAAAAGTATCTCACAGCTCTCAATTGCAAGTAAAAGTTAGGCTATTACAAGAGTTTCAGACAAGCTATCTGAATTGGAAATGGAGCAACAGAAATGAAACTCAAAATCTGGATACCCAAATTGGGCAAATGGTTCATCTATTTATAGTTTCCCCCAGGTCTAGCTCAGATGTGTATCGACCAATCAGAAGTGCTTAGATCTGTATCAACCAATGGTTGTCGAGCACGAGGATCCAGATCAGTTTTGGCCAATCAAAATTGCTTGATTTGGTTCAGCCAATCAGATGATAGAAGCATTAATTCTGTTATGTAATTCAAAAATATGTTAGAACTTCTAGAAGTTCCCGCCAATTGATTTCATCTTCGGGTGGTCACATGGGGTGGAATATGCCTTTGGTTCGTGCTCAAAATCTTCCGAAATGTCCTTGGGTTTTTAAATGCATTGGGGCACGTGCAAAAGATTACTGAATTACCCTTGCAGATGCTAGGAATCTCCAGAATACCATTTCACATAGTTTGGGGAACTTTTTGCAAGGTACTATGACTCCAGAAAACCTGAAGCTTTTAGTTCTTTTCGCAAAGTTCAGGTTCTTTTCGAAATGTTCAGATTCTTTTCGAAAAGCACTCTGTAATGCATTCTCCTGTTCGAATAGCTCCACACTTTCCAGGTTACAACAGGGCCTTTGTCCTCTTTAGTTTAGGCATTTTGACAGCTCGTGAGGTTGTCCCTTCTCTTTCTTCCTTTGGATCAACATGGATTATCATCTTTTTGGCACTTTTTGGCTGCTTTCATGGTTAAGCCTGTCTTTATTGTTAGCTGTAATACAAGCACTTAAAACACTTATTTAGTTCTCTCAAGGGTCTATCAAGGCCCAAGTTAAAGAGTGGAAAATGTTATTTTCTAGTTCTCAACAATATCCTCCCAGACCGTGTGACAAAGTTCACTGCCCCTTCTCTGCTGCTGCTGCCAGTATTGACATCTATTTGCTCGTATCATAGCGAGACCTGATGAGGGCCATAGGTTGGTCCGGAGAACTGGAAAGGTATGGCTACCGGTACATGAGGCATTGGCACTATCGGCTCAGGAGCTATGGGCATCACCTGATTTATTTTGGTGGTAGTGGGTTGGGTGGAAAAATTAGGCCAGATAGGGGTGGTGAAGCTTGAGGGTGGTGGCATTGGAGGGAAAGATGTAAAAGTAGGCCATTGATAGCTAGTGGGTGTCAAGACCTGAAAAGTTCCACTTTTCACCCCTTAACTTAACCTTTGATTAGGCCCTTAGCCATCTAATAAGTTCTTGTTAAGTGTTTTATGTAGGTAATAATCAGCACTGAAATAAGGCCAGGAATCCTGCTAAGGAGCCTGTTTTGGTACCAGAAGTCCCTCAGAAGGATGGACTCTGAATCTAGACCTGAAATGAGCCTCGTGCAGCTGACCCAAGCTTTAGAGGATTCAGGAGAAATATGCCTTGCGCAGTCCAACTGAGCTTCCCAAGCCTTTACAATAACTTCTCACGCAGTTGAGTGACTAAAGAGCTTCAGAAGCACAAACTCGTGTAGCTCTCGCGAAGCTCAAGAGTAGAACACATTGTACAGTCTCGCACAGTTCAAAGCAGACCTCTCTCAACCTCATGTAGTTCACTCAAAATGGCTGAGGAGAGAGAGCTTTAGAAGACGCTCCACACAGCTGTCGCGCAGTAGCCACGAGATGTAAATATCATAAGAGAACTCATCGCGTAGTTCTTGCGCTATTTAAGAAGAAAGCATCCTCACAAAGACAGAGCCATCCTCGCAAGATCAATTAAGACATGGAACCTCGTGTAGTTCAGAACTCATTAAAGCCTCGCGAGGAAACTCGCGAAGTCCATTGAAGAGAAGTGCTCGTGTAGTTCTTGCGCTATTCAAATCCATCCTCGTGAAGATCAACCAAGCGAATGCGTAGCTACCTCATGACTGCTTGAACTCCAACTCCGCGACATCTGACGATTTGATGTCTACCCAACCTCGTGAAGCCCAATCCAGCGAGAGAGCAATTCTCTACCGCGCGACTGCCTGAAGAGCAAACCAAGCCAACCTCACAACAGTTGAAGCTTCAATGTCAAATCATCCTCGTGAAGAGCAAGAGCTAACATCCGACAAGTCTGGGAAATAATAGCTACCTAGCGAAGCTCTGAACTTCACCTTCCATTGCTTCAGCAAAGAACTTTCTAAGAATTTCTAGCGATTAGGGCACGCACTCCCACGCTAAAATCTCTGTGCACGTGCCCCGAGGCATCTAAGGATCACTATTAGGCCACGTGGCATCATTAAAATTAGGGTTTCCTAACCCTAATGCGCCGCCACACCACTGCTATATAAACCCATACTTAGCTTAGGTTTAAAGAAAGCTTGGAAAATATCGAGGAACAAATCTTGGAAAAAAATCTTGGAACACGTCTCATCTCTTGGAGATTTGATCTGAGATCATTTTTCTTTTCTTTTGTAGCTGTAAGTAGTTTTCTTTTTCCTTCCCTCCATAGTCCAGCACTTGCTGGCTATGTCTTTGTATGCATTTTGAACTAGTTTAATGGAAGTTTTATAATAGGATCTTTACTTTGTGGGATTTGTGTTTGAATGTGATCTGCTTTGTGCAAGGCTGCTGCCTTGTGATCCGCCATTGCTTTGGCTATGATTCAAAGCAATGGAGGACTGATTCATGGTCATATACAGCCTTAGCCCCACCACAGGACCCACTAGATCTGAAATCCCCATGGGAGCTTGAGCTGGTAGCCTTGTGACCATGGTGGTGGCAGCGATATTCTTGTTTTGTCTTGGGCTTCGTGAGGAGGATAGCCTCTTGGATAGTCTATGACCATTCAAGTGGACAGGTTATAGCCTTAGGGTGATTCTAATCCACCAATCCAAGATGGATCCTTCTTCTCTGCACCTGAGCTTGTATTAGCCTGGTGGGAGATTATACAGAGGCAGACTCCCCTATATTTGTATAGATCCGCTATCAGATGTTAGATCTGATCTGGTTATAGAGATTGTAGGCTTGTGACTGGACTATTGTAGCCTCACTCAAGCAATGGACAGGTAGATCGAAGGTTGTACTCAATCTCTTGTTGGTTCTATGTGTCTGGGCTATCATGGTCCTATACAGCCTTAGCCCCACACATAGAGCTTTAGAGGTTGAGGTTCCCTATGAATTCTTGAGCTGGTAGCCTAGATGAAATAGTGACTACAATGATTAACTTGTTTTGACCCATCCCTGGATTGTGGTTCCCCTATGGGATAGTCTGTGACCATTTGAGTGGACAGGTTATAACCTTAATGGATTGAATCATGGCAGAGAGATGGGTTGGATTCTTTCTCCTCAGTGGTGATAACGTAGCCATTGGACAGGATTTCTATAACATCAGATGTGAATCTAAGTTACAAAACTCCTCTGATATAGGCTCAATAACATACTTCTCACCCTTTTATATTTATTTTCCACACTCCATCCATCCTCTCAACCCTTTCTGTAGTTTAGACATTAGGCTACCTTAGGATCTGTAAACTAGGTGACCTTAAACTCCCTTCCCTTAAGGATTGCCAGATCTGTAGTTAGATCTAGAGGGACAACTAGGGATGGCTCCCTTGGAGTTGTAGATCATCTTTCCCTGTGGGACAAACTCTTACTTATCACAATGGACACTGTATGTTGCAGGTCTAGGACTTCTCAGTTGTGCTGATTTCATCCCCGATTTTATTTTGATTTTAAATTTCTTTTACCACAAACAAATAAAGAAAGCACAGCTGGGGTAGCAACAAGTTTTTGGCGCCGCCGCCGAGGAAAGTTGATCTATTAGTAGACCCTAAGTTTTTATAGTTTTATTATTCTTTGGTAGTTAAGAATAATTGATACTGCTGATGTATTTGTGAATTTTTTTTTTGCAGATCTAGACAGCAGCAGTGAAGGATAGTTGGATTGCAATTGGAGCTTAGCTACCTCTGTTTGCAAACTCTCTAACTTTTAAAATTCTGTCTATCTTTCTTGAAAATTCTCTAGCAGTATCTAGGATAGTTGTAATGTATTCTTTAAATAGCTGTAAATTTGTTAGATAAATTTGTTAATTGTAAAGTCATTCATTTGTAATGTGCCTGCAAGAAGCTCTCCTTGCTGTTGGTGTGCTTGTATGCTAGGGAGGAGATCTCTCTGCCCTACTTTAGAGCCTCTTAACCCTGAGTTAGAAAGGGGAAGGAGACTTAGAAGAAATAGGCACACCACAGGAGAGCCCCCAAGTGAATCTGTGACAACAAATATGGGTGAAGAACAACCCAGAACTCTCAAGGAGTTGAATGATCCGAATGACTATAACTCCCCTTTTAGCATTCAATTCCCTGATGTTTAGGGGAATTATGAAATAAAAACTTCAATCATCCAGATGCTGCCCTCTTTCCATGGGCTTAGCAAGGAGGACCCTTACAAGCATATTGACCAATTCTTGGCCTTTTGCACCACTTTTAATATCACTGGTTTGGGACCTGAGGCTACTAGGCTCAGACTCTTTCCCTTCTCTCTGAAGGATAGGGCTAGTACCTGCTTGACCACTCTTCCCAACAATAGCATTGCTTCATGGAAAGACCTGCAAACCAAGTTCCTGACTAAGTTCTTCCCTGAGACCAAAACTAGCCAGTTGAGGAAGGCAATTCTTGCTTTTACCCAAGCCCCAACTGAGGATTTTAATCAAGCCTGGGATAGGCTTAAGAAAATGCTCAAACAATGCCCCCACCACAAGATCCCAGACTGGCAGCTTGTTCAAAGCTTCTATAATGGGATTGATGAAAAAAGTAGAGATATGGTTGATGCCTCTTGTCGTGGCACTTACATGCACAAAAATGCTGATGAGGCATGGGAATTGTTTGAGGTGATTAGTGAAAATGCTTTTCAAAAGCTATCCTTGGAAAGAACTAGTCAGGAGTCTGAGTCAAAGTGGGCTGTTTGCTGATCAAGAGGAAAAGTTTGTGAGGTGTGCAGAACAATGACACTGCATTTGCGGATGGCAAACCTCTCTATGAAGTTTGACAAATTCTTGGTATGTGATGCAACCCGGAAGGGCTGCTCATGTGGTGGAGGCATATACGATATGCAGTCCCCACAGCACACAGTGGGGGAATGTCCATCTGCAGGGCAATTTCCTGGATTGGTTTTGGAACATCTTCTTCTTTGCTCAATCTTATGGCCGACAACAATCTGCAGGGGCTACAATGACACATATGGTTACCAACACCAAAATCTTTGGTTACCAATGGAGACCACCCAAATCGAGGTGGGCAAGACAATTATCAGCCCCGGATGTTGGCTGCACCTCAAAGGCCACAGCAGCAGTTCAATCAAGGGAATGCCCCTAGGTCTAACTTCCAGCACCATCAACAGCCCCATCAGCAACAAAATCAATTGGTCTTACCCCCATCTCAACCCAAAAATACTTCTTTCGAGGACCAGGTCTTGACCTCACTGCAAAACCTGAGTTCCTTGGCTCAGACTGTAAATTCTCATGGTCAGAGCATCAAGAAGATGGAAGAGCAGATTAGCCAACTAGTGAATACCTTAGCCAAAAGAGAAGAGGGAAGGTTGCCCAGTCAACCAGTGGTTAATCCCAAGGGCCAATTTTTGATTGGTGAAGGATCCTCAAACCTTGAAGGGGATCTTCCATTGAATTGATGCTAAGAACTGTGCACTTTGTATGTTATGTATTTCACTGTTTATAGGAATTTTTAGTGATCTTGTTGGAGTCTGAGTTTAGTGCTTTATGCCTACTTTTATTCTTGTTCTCTTTGTTTGATAATTTCAAGTGATTGAATGATGATGGCATTGTTTGAATGCTTTTCATGATGTGTGAATTTAGTGCTTATAGAGTATGGGAATTTTTGAATGTTTTATAATGCTTATGGGTGTCCCTGGAAGAGAGCTTGTGAGATAATCCACCCACAAAACAAAGGTCAAAAGGCTGACTAGTGGGTGTGTGAATTCTGACTCTGTTTAAGCCATCGCAAGGTTCTGAAAATTTGGTTTGGTTTCCTCTCGCGTAGTTCATAAAGAGTTACTTTGCTTTGCTGTCGCAAGTTTCAGATATAGTTGTGTGGGCTTCCTCGCACAGTTTAAATGAACATCCAATCTCGCGACCCATTCATGCCTATCCAGTGAGCAGATATTTTTAAAGCGCGCCAAGCCTCGTGATATTTAAAATCCAACCCCGCGCTACTTTTCTTTACTGCTTTCTCTTTCCTCTCCTGCCAGTGAAACCCTAGCTCCCACTCCTCTCAATCTCTCTCCTCCAGCATCCTGTCTACAGTTCATCGTTCACTTTGAAATTCTAGATTTTTGTTCTTAAAGCTTCCATCAACAGTTGCCCCCTGCTAGGAGCTCCTGCGGTCTACCGTGCATCAAATTGAATAAAGCCCTAACTTTTAGGGTAAGACTCAGCTCTTAATTTTTTCTTTCAAAATTTCAACTGCACACTCACCAAGGAGAATCTTAATGGCTCCTAAAAGTGTACCTGTGAAGAGAGCCCGGGATCATGCTCCCGTGGAGCCTGCCACTAAGAAAGCCAAGTCCTCTACGGCACAACAAAAAGGGAAGGAGGTGGTTCCTGAGGTGGCTAACCAAACACCTGATTACTCTACACCCTCTGAGCTCGTCATTTCCATTCCCTTTGAGCCTGAAACCATTTTTGATATATCTTTCTTTGAAACTGAGCCGTTGTCAGAACCTGCCATTGAGTTCTTGCGCAAGGCTGGTTTGATCCCCTTGATGAAAATGATTCCTGCACTAGCCTACCCTAGGTTAGTGCAATTCTTTCTGACACCTTAGGGTCGGACAGGACACACATGTAGCAGCTTCCTTGTGTTAGTTGACAATTTTGAGATGCTACTCAGCCCAGCGTTGATTGCTGAAGTCATGGGCATCCCTGCCATTTTTTATCCCAACTGTGGTTATGGTTCCCCTGTGAGTGCCCCCATTGATACCATTACATAGGCCCTTACCAGAGGTTTGAAGGCCATAGGCGACTCCATCAGAAGAAGAGATTTGGATCCCAAATTACTGTTCATTGATCAAGTGCTGAGGAAGAATATTTATTGCTCCGGCCATCAGCAAGAGAGGAGGACACCAATTGTTGATGCTCTTTATTCCTTCTCTCTGGGCCATGGATTTAATGCTGCATGGTTGATTTTTGAGGCTATGAAGGATATGATGGTGAAGCTCGGGCTGTAAAAGAAGATCCACACTCTCCCCTATGGAAGACACATCACCAAATTACTTCTGAGGGGAGGGTACAAGATACCAGTGCGGGAGTTATCTGTTGACCTCACTCCCACCACTTTTTCCAAAAGACAATGGGGGATTAGCAAGAGTCTGATGGATCCCCAGAAGAAGAAGAAGGCTGAAGCTCAGGTTGTTTCTGAGCAAGGAGAGGGAACTACTGTGGCAAAGGCCACCCCTGCCCCGAAAAAGAGGGCTAAAGCCCCTGCTCCAAAGAAGGTGGTGCAAGCTTCTGTCACCTCTGCTTCTACAGCAATACCTCCATCCATCACACTTGCCCCTCCATCAGTTTCTTTGCCTATTCCATCTCTCCCTTTCCCTCTCTTATCTCCCTTTTCCATTCCACCTCCCCCTGTGATTCGTTCCTGGGTAGAAAGTGTTGAACCCCATGACAGCGCTCCCCCTTCACCCACCATACCTCAATACACAGCCCTAGTATCTCCAACATCCTCTAACCTAAACCCTGACAGCCCTCCCCTAATATCCTATATTAAAAAGAAGACCTCTCACACAACCCCAGCCAAATCCTTACCTAAACTAACCACCCCTATCATTCCCACAGATACCCCACATATTGACCCAGCCACCATCCCAACCATCCCTACCTCACC
Organism: Chloranthus sessilifolius; assembly: GCA_021018995.1. Lineage (NCBI taxonomy): Eukaryota > Viridiplantae > Streptophyta > Magnoliopsida > Chloranthales > Chloranthaceae > Chloranthus > Chloranthus sessilifolius. The sequence goes on from CM037586.1 coordinate 65,953,745, forward strand.
TCCACTCCCAGACCTTGACTTTAACCTAGCCACTACTTCTGGATATCAGGCCTTCATGACTACCTTGCTTGATACCCTGCCAACCCATGATATCCCTCTCCCAGATTCCCCACTCCCTTCACCACATCACTCACCAGACCTTTCATCTTCTCCCCTTACAACTTTCCATCATGCCCCCACTTCCCCTTTCCAACCTGATCCCTCCTCTTCTCATACTCCACCCCAACCAACCTCAGACACCCTTACCCATATCCTTTCCTTAATACATGACATCCAGACCAAGCTATCCACCATAATACAAACCCAAGACCAAATGCAGACTGACATCACCAACATAAAATTCACCCTTCAAACATTGACAAACCCACCCATCTCTACACAACCTCCTACCACCCCACTGATCCAGCCTCCTTCCACCTCTGACTCCACAGTGCAACCAGACCTCACCCCAATTGACTTAACTACACCCTTCACCCTCCAAGACACCATACCCCACTACTCCTTCCCCACTCTACCTATCCTTCCCCCACTCATATTACCTCCACCACAATTTACCCACACTTCTACCCAAACAGACCCCATTCCTTTCCCATCCACCTTTCCCATTCAACCCCCCATATTTGTAACCCCACCACTCCCATTTCAACCTTTCACCATTCCATTTTTCCCTTACCCAGAACCATCCACCTCCACTGCCCATCCTTCATTTAATTTTCCACCCATGCCTTCCATTCCACCTCTTATCCTACCCCCTCCTCAATTCACTGACCACTCAACACAGACTGCCCCAACAACTTCTACCCCTCCTCTAGACTTCATCACTATAGCCCCCACTTTAGGCCCCCAGGATCAATCACCTTCTACTTCTTCCACTCCATTTCTACCAATCTTACCCAGACACTCCTATTACACCCCTCCCTACTTCACCCTCCTCCATGCCATGAGGGACAATGCCTATATCAAGAGGGATGTCCTGAGGGGCATGGCACAACTTCGACAAGCCATTGAATACCCCTTGCTGCAGAAGTTGAGTGACCTAAAGCTTGCTCACAGGCAGAAGCTGCGAGATGTTTCAAAGGGGTGGGAGTCAATTTTGGAGACCATCAATGAGCACAAGGCTGCAGCAACTTACTATAGAATGACTTCGGAGATGGAAAAAGCTAATGGCAAAATGGCAAAAAAGAGAGCTAGGTTGTTAGAAAGGAAACTGAACAATGCTCAGGAGATCAACAAACTCAGTAAGGAGCTTTCAAATACCAATCTCCTGTATGCTACCAAAAAATTGAGATTTTGGAACAGAGGGTTGCCTTCCTACTAGCCCAACCAATTCAGGCCACCCCTCTCGCCACAGCACCCCCTGAGGCCCCATCTTCTTCCACACAACCAGGGCCATCTTCTTCCACTCCCCCTGCCCCTACACCTACACAACCTGTTCCCCCACCTCCTACAACCCCAACTCTGGTACCTCCTCCTGCTCCTACTCAAGTTCCTGCTCCTGCTCCTGTCTTAGTGCCTCCCCCTATTCAATCTCCTACCCCCAAAAGAAAAAGGAATCCTTCCAAGAAACCCACTCCCTCCAAAAGAGCCATTGCAGCCCCAAAAGGAAAAAGGCCAGCACCTCCATCCCCACCTCCAAAGGTCACCAGAGCTTCTGCTCAGGATGATCCCCATGGTCGCCTACTTTCCAAAGAGGAACGCAGACAGGCTGCTGCTGCCCTTGGTTTGGATCCCATTGAGCTTTTTCCTTCTGACTCAGACTCTGATTCTGCACCACCTATGGATCCAAGTGCCAAGACTCCTGTTGCTGCTCCTTCATCAAGCCCTGCTGAACAAACCTATCCTCAGAGAAGGAAAGTTACACCTAAAAGAACTTCTCACACTGCTGCCTCTCTAAAAATTGGAAAAGAAACATCTGCCCAGTCTGAGGAGGCACCACCAATGAGCCAGCCAGTGAAGGGGAAGAGCCCTGCCATTCCTGCAGAAAGGAACAAGAAAAGTCTTCTGTGGCTCCCCCTAAACTTGACAAAGGGAAAAGTCCTCTCCTGCCTCAGGTGAAAGTAAAAGATAAATCCCCTGTTGTCCCTCCTGAGCCAGAACAAGCCCAATCCCCTCTCATTCCCCCTCAACCTCATCCAGGGAAAGGCCCAAAAGGGAAGAGTCCCAAAGGAAAAAGTCCTATCAAATCCCCTGAGCCAACCCCATATAAATCTTCAGTGATCCCTCCTCAACCAAAGACCAAAAAAATGAGGGTCAAGGCACCAACCATGTCCAAAACTGCGGCCCAAAGAAAGGAAGAGAGGGAACGAAAGAAAAAAGAGGAAGAGGCTTACCTTCAAGAGCATGCCAAGAAGAAGGGTTGGGACAAGTTTTGATCTAGACTCTGATTAGATTGTACCTAAGATTTTTTCTGTTTCTGCACTCTTTTGCTTCTATTTTCTTTTAGTTTGTACATTTGTCATTTTTAATAGATTTTCCTCTATTGTCATTACTATTTTGCTTTGTCTGTTGCGTGTTTTGTTCCATGTTATTTTCTTTTCTTTTTACCCTCAATAAATCTGCTGCACATTCACTTTGAACTAGTGAGGACATTGCTCCTCATAGGTTTGGGGGTGTGGCAGGCAGACCCTGTCAATGGAATAGTTAACCTAAGTGCAGCGGAGTCATGTGAGTAATATGGAAATGCATCTATGTTCACTTAAGAATCATGACAAATAAGAAATTTAAAATTTCTGCAAACTTTAGACATTATAAACTTTTAATATTTCGCATTTCCATGATGAGATTACCAAGGAAACTCACTTGTATCAGCACTTAGTGAATCATTAGAGAGAGAAAAAGGTGAGGATATACTTAAAAGTTCAAAGGAAGACCATAACCAGTGAGAATTGGGCCTACAAATTTTTTTTCTATTCTTTGAAGAGTAACTAAGGAAATTTCTTCTAGTTCTAAGGACTGGCTGAGTCACTGTGCTCACTAGAAGTTAGGAAACTCCAAGTTGAAAAAACTGACAGCACTCATGAGACTTAGGAAAGGATCAAGGCCTTCTCTTGGACAGTTTTAGCCTAAAAAGACCAACCCTAAAGCAACTACCCTTGTCCATACCCCCTTTGAGCTTTAAATCCTGAATTTCTTCAAAATACACCTGAGTACTTGTACCTGAACCTATGAACCTGATTCAGTCTACCCTCACTCTGAGAATTCAGAAGGTAAAGGAGAAAGAGTTGAAGATGGACTAGCTATGGTCAACATTAGGTGAATGGAGAAGAAGTATCTCAAAATTCTGGCAGTATGGTAACTGAGAACATGGTGGCATTTCAGAAAAGCAAAAATAAAAATAAAAAAAAGAAAATTCCATAAAAAAGAAACAAAAATAATAATGAAGAGGAGTATGAGAGGAGTCAAGAGGAATTTTCTTTTGGAAAATCGAAATCAAGAAGAGAAATTGATCACTTCAAATATGAAAATCTCAAAGAAGAAGAAAGGAGCTTAAATCAAGAAGGTGAAGTCATGAATCACCTCTTTCACCTACTGATTTCTCAATTTTGAACCCATTTTCAACCTTCCATTCTTTTTAACCCCACTCCATAAGCCACATTATAGCCCAGTTAAAAGCCCTTGTGATCCAAAGTTGAGTGAGCTGTCATGTGGAGATAAAGAGTTATCCAATCTATGGCGAGGATCTGTCAATGATGTCAGCACTTAAGAACTCTGCCTATGCTCATGCTTACAGACCCATTTGGGGGATGTTACTGCTCTTGAGCCTGAGAGCAAATGAACCCCTCAACAAGACCCTTATGAGAGTATGCCCTGGAAAATTTTTGGGTTTGATCTTGAATGCATTATGTATGACCTATAACCTAATTTTTGATCTGATGATGAGCTCAGTGCTGGCACACACTTGTGTAGTTTTCTGTGGCTGTAAACTGATTGAAAATGCTGTGCATTCATGAGAAGTTTATGCTGTTTAAATTTCTGTGCAACCAATGGATTAAATTTCTTTTATTTTTACTGATTCAAGAGTAAACTAAGTCTGCTCCTTCACTGCTCACTTGATGATATTGCACTTTTGTTAACTGTTTCATTGAGAAGTTTGTGGGTGTCTTCACTGAAAACCCTCAGGAGACTTTACTCCTCCACTAGGGATCACCTAGGGGTTTAAAAGACTTGGTACATATGCTAAATGTATCCGTGCTCCCTACGAAAATGGCATTTAATTTTCATAGTAGATTTAACATAGCTTTGCTAAGGGACTAGTGAAGATTAGGTTTGGGGGTGTGTTAAGACCTGAAAAGTACCACTTTTCACCCCTTAACTTAACCTTTGATTAGACCCTTAGCCATCTAATAAGTTCTTGTTAAGTGTTTTATGTAGGTAATATTCAACAGTGAAATAAGGCTAGGAATCCTGCTAAGGAGTCTGTTTTGGCACCAGAAGTCTGCCAGAAGGATGGACTCTGAATCCAGACCTGAAATGAGCCTCGCGCAGCTGACCCACGCTTCAGAGGATTCAGGAGAAATATGCCTCGCGCAATCCAACTGAGCTTCCCAAGACTTTACAACAACTTCTCACGCAGTTGAGTGACTGAAGAGCTTCATAAGCACAAACTCGCGCAGCTCTCGCGAAGCTCAAGAGTAGAACACATCATGCAGTCTCACACAGTTCAAAGCAAACCTCTCTCAACCTCACGCAGTTCACTCAGAACGGCTGAGGATTGAGAGCTTCAGAAGACACTTCGCGCAGTAGCCGTGGGATGCAAATATCAGAAGAGAACTCATCGCGTAGTTCTCATGCTATTCAAGAAGAAAGCATCCTCGCAAAGACAGAGCCATCCTCACGAAGATCAATTAAGACATGGAACCTCACACAGTTCAGAAATCATTAAAGCCACACGAGGAAACTCGTGAAGTCCATTGAAGAGAAATGCTCACGCAATTCTCGCACTATTCAAATCCATCCTCGCGAAGATCAACCAAGCGAATGCGCAGCTACCTCGCGACTGCTTGAACTCCAACTCCGTGACATCTGAGGCTTTGATGTCTACCCAACCTCGCGAAGCCCAATCCAGCGAGAGCGCAATTCTCTACTGTGCGACTGCCTGAAGAGCAAACCAAGGCAACCCCGCGACGGTTGAAGCTTTAATGTCAAACCATCCTCGCGAAGAGCAAGATCTACCACGCGATAAGTCTGGGAAACAATAGCTACCTAGCGAAGCTCTGAACTTCAACTTCCATCTCTTCAGTAGAGGACTTTCTGGGAATTTCTAGCGATTAGGGCACGCACTCCCATGCTTAAATCTTCATGCATGTGCCCCGAGGCATCCAAGGATCACTATTAGGCCACATGGCATCATTAAAATTAGGGTTTCCTAACCCTAATGCGCCGCCACACCACTGCTATATAAACCCATACTTAGCTTAGGTTTAAAGAAAGCTTGGAAAATATCGGGGAACAAATCTTAGAAAAAAATCTTAGAACACGTGTCATCTCTTGGAGATTTGATCTGAGATCATTTTTCTTTTCTTTTGTAGCTGTAAGTAGTTATCTTTTTCCTTTCCTCCATAGTCCAGCAATTGCTGGCTATGTCTTTGTATGCATTCTGAACTAGTTTAATGGAAGTTTTGTAATAGGATCTTTACTTTATGGGATTTGTGTTTGAATGTGATCTGCTCTGTGCAAGGCTGCTGCCTTGTGATCCGCCATTGCTTTGGCTGTGATTCAAAGCAATGGAGGACTGATTCTAAGGGCTACTCAGATCCAAGTGACTTGTGTGTCTGGGCTATCATGGTCATATACAGCCTTAGCCCCACCACAGGACCCACTAGATCTGAAATCCCAATGGGAGCTTGAGCTGGTAGCCTTGTAACCATGGTGGTGGCAGCAAATATTCTTATTTTGTCTTGGGCTCCGTGAGGAGGATAGCCTCTGGGATAGTCTGTGACCATTCAAGTGGATAGGTTATAGCCTTAGGGTGATTCTAATCCACCGATCCAATATGGATCCTTCTTCTCTGCACCTGAGCTTGTAATAGCCTGGTGGGAGATTGTACAGAGGCAAATTCCCTTATATTTGTATAGATCCGCTATCAGGTGTTAGATCTGATCTGGTTATAGAGATTGTAGGCTTGTGACTGAACCATTGTAGCCTCACTCAAGCAATGGACAGCTAGATCGAAGGTTGTACTCAATCTCTTGCTGGTTCTGTGTCTGGGCTATCATGGTCCTATACAGCCTTAGCCCCACACATAGAGCTTTAGAGGTTGAGGTTCCCTATGGATTCTTGAGCTGGTAGCCTGGATGAAATAGTGCCTACAATGATTAACTTGTTTTGACCCATCCCTGGATTGTGGTTCCCCTATGGGATAGTCTGTGACCATTTGAGTGGACAAGTTATAGCCTTAAGGGATTGAATCATGGTAGAGAGATGGGTTGGATTCTTTCTCCTCAGTGGTGATAACATAGCCATTGGACAGGATTTCTATAACATCATATCTGAATCTGAGTAACAAAACTCCTCTGATCTAGGCTCAATATCATACTTCTCACCCTTTTATATTTATTTTCCACACTCCATCCATCCTCTCAACCCTTTCGGTAGTTTAGATATTAGGCTACCTTAGGATCTGTAAACTAAGTGACCTTAAACTCCCTTCCCTTGAGGACTGCCAGATCTGTAGTCAGATCTAGAGGGACTACTAGAGATGGTTCCCTTGGAGCTATAGATCATCTTTTCCTGTGGGACAAACTCTTACTTATTAAAACTTGCCACAATGGACCCTATATCTTGCAGGTCTAGGACTTCTCAGTTGTGCTGATTTCATCCCTGGTTTTATTTTGATTTTAAATTTCTTTTACCACAAACAAATAAAGAAAGCACAGCTGGGGTAGCAACAGTGGGCGCTGACAAGAGATGGGGTGTGATGGGTCGTTAGGTAAGTGACCGGGGTGGTGGAGTTCGCAGGCGGAACTTGTGGTGATGGGATGGGTGCAGGCCATTGATAACAGACGGGTGCGGGTGTGGGATTGGGGGCCTGATGGCTTATTGGGTTATTGATGAGGGCGGTGGAGTTTGCCGATAGTTGAACTGGGGGAAATGGGGTGGGCACAGGCCATTGATAACTGGAGGGTGTAGGCATAGGATTGGGGGCTTGTTGGCTCATCGGATAGTTGCTAGGGGTGGTGGTGTATGGTTGTTATACATTGATATGTACATAATTGATGAGTGTGGTGGATGGAAAGTATTCCCTGAGATCTAAGGGTTCCATTTACGAGGTCGGGTTGGGAAAATATTCTGACAAATTTAGGGGTTCAATTACCCCTACGTTCCTCTCTTCCATGTTTCTTGACAATGGTGTTACATAACTCTCCCGATCACTGATATAATCGGATGTGTCAAATTCAAACTCCTCCTCATCTTCTATCATTCGGACGGTGGGTCTGGGACCCGCTCCTCCGATAGGATGTGGGGGTAGTGGCAGTTGGTGAATATATGCATGCTGAGAAGGTGCAGGGGGAATGATTTTCCTAGCGTCGATCAAATCCTGGATTGCATGCTTCAATGGGAAGCAGCGATCAATTGGGTGACCCAGACCCTCATGAAAATTACAGTGGGTGTTTGGGTCATAGTTTTTTGTGATCGGTTGAAGAGGAGGTTGCGATTGACGGATAGTGACTAATCCCTTTTCCACTAACGAAGGCAGAAGTACACTCAATGATTACCCTAGAGGCATAAAAACTCGGTCGTAGCGGGCTCTCCTTTGCTCTAGAGTAATTTACATTCCTTGCCCATTCCCTATTCTCTAACTTTGCTCAGGCCTAACTGGTGCTAGCGGGGCAACCTGCAATTGAAACGGGGTTGTATTGTTATTAGGCCTGGTATTGGCAATGTTCTGGACATCGCCCCTGTTCTCTTATAGTTCCTTTGCTCTGAAAACCTCATAATCCCACTGCGTCCACTTGGCATGTTCTTACTCAGACGGCCCTCCCTGATTGCATCCTCACATCGATTAGCATTTCTCACTAGATCAGTAAAGCTGGACTGCTGCTGGTACACCAAAAAGTCTGAGATCACTGGCAGAGTATTCTTTGAGATCATCTCAATCTGCTCATTATCAGGTATTCTATTTCTGACCTAAGCTGCCAGGGCTCTCCAGTGTCCCAAGTAGTCGCCGAAGGTCTCATTCTGATTCTGTTTCAAGTGGGTCAAGTCAGACTTTCGTGGCTCAATGTCTATATTGTAGACATATTGTTCTTAAAAGAGGTGCGTCAGGTCCCTCCATGTATTTATCATGGATGGTTCTAAGGATGTGAACCATCTCAAAGCCGGCTTGGTCAGACTCTTCTGAAAGACTTTTATTAGCAGTCTTTCATCCCCTCCGTATTGGTACATGCCCCCACAGTAGGACTTCAAGTGCGCAATAGGATTGCCCGTGCCATTATATTTGTCGAAAGCTGGAATTTTAAATTTGTGGATCAGGGGAACCTCAGTGAATAAGCACAAATTTGTGAAGTCTGTGGCATGGATTTTGGCACCACCCATTTTCATCAGCTACTTCTGTATTTTTTCTAACTGTTCTGTCAGCTGCTCTGACTCTTTTGATACAGGGGTCGCTTTCTCGGCCATTAGTTGGACTTCACTCTGGGCCACCAGGGGGTGGGCAATTATGGGAGGAGGGTTGAGGTTGGTTAATGCCCCAGCGTAGGCTCCGCTATTCCTAATCTCGTCCTCCTCATACTACTGGTCTGCATAATGTGTAGTGAGTGCAGGATTTTCTAGTTGTTGTTGCACGGGTTGGACGAGAATGAAATGAGTGGGGGTTGGGTGAGCCCATTAGGAGTGAGGGAGGGTTTATTGGGTGATGGGAATTTGGTTTTGGAGTGGGGCCTGATGGGGCCATTGGGTATGGGGGAAGGTTTGGAGATGGCGTTGGGGTGTGGGGCCATGGGAAAATTGGGTTTGGGGTATGGCATGGGTTTGACCTAGCTGTGAATGTTGGGTGAAATGTGGAAGGTATGTGTGTGGGGTTTGGGTTTGGGCCATGAAGCCTTGGTCATTTTGGGCTAGGGGTCACTGATGGGTTTGGGCCAAGGGCCCTTGGTAGGTTTGGGCCATTGGCCTTGGGTAGATCTAAGCCATGGACCTTTGATGGGTTTGGGCCAATGGGCCCTTGGTGGGTTTGGTCCATGGGCCCTTGGTGGGTTTGGGCCGTGGCCCTTGATGGGTTTTGTCCAAGTGGCCTTGATGGGTCTGGGCCATAGGCCCTTGGTGGGTTTGGGCCATGGGCCCTGGATGGGTTTGGCCCAAGGGGTCTTGATAGGTCTGGGCCATGGGCCCTGGGTAGGTTTGAGTGGTAGGGTATTGGGTCATGGGGCCCTGCGATATGTGGGAAAAGGGGGTTTGGGCCAATGGGCCTTGGGGTATGTGGGAGGTTGGAGATTGGAGATTGGGCCATTTGGCCTTGAGGCATGTGGGTAATGTGAGTTTGGATGGTGTGGTTTATGGGGGCTTGATGGGGGTCGTTGAGGAGTGAGGCATGGAGATGGGCTAGCGTGTGAGATGGGTTTAAGGACATGGGATGTGGAGGAGGGGAGGTGTTTTGAGAAGCCTTCCATATGGAGTGGGCTTGGAACATCTCCTCCATCATGGTCATGGAGGGAGGATTGGATTTGGGGGGTGGAGATAGGATGGAGGGGAAATTGGGCATGGCCATGGTAAGAGGTAGGGTATGGGGTGGATTGGAGAGTTGAGGTGGGGCAAAGGATGTGGAAGGATTAGGGATGTTAGGGGTGGATGCTTGAAAAAACCCGGGCATGGCCTCGGTAAAACTGGGCATGACTCGAGTAGATGGGGGGATTTGTGGGGGGTTGGATAGGGAGGATGTGGTATATGTGAATGTGGATGGATCGGGCCTTTAGGGGAAGATGGGAAATGGGGCATGGATGTGGATTGGGAGAATGGATTTTGTGTGGATGTGGAAGGGAAATGGGTTGGACTTGGCATGGGTATGTTTTGGCCAAAAGATGGAGAATGCGGGGTTGGACTTTGGATATTTTTGGGAGTATCGGTTGGGAAGATGGGGGCGCCAAATGGGCTGGTAACAGTAAAGGGGGGTTGGGTGAGGGGGATGGTGGAAAAAACTTCTCCCGAATGGGAGTGGGTTGGAGAATGTGGCGGGGATGAGTTGGAATTGGCATAAGCTTGGTTCACTACCCACGACATTGTTTGGGAACGAGTTGGGTAAGGGTGCCTTGGATAAGGCCCAAAAATCCTCCTCCTTCTTCCCCTACGGGATGGCGGAGGGCAAGATGATGTCGTTGTATCAGCACCACAAACTATTGTTTTTGGCTTTTGATTTGCTTTTGATTATTTTTTTATTTAATTTTTTTTTGGAAAAAGTTTTTGAAAATTCAAGGTTCCGAGGCCTTAGAATTTACTTCTCGGGTGGCACTCGTACCCTAATTCAAGTCCCGCAGCTATGATTCCGACGCACTTCGGATGAATCGAAGGAGAACCTTTGATCTATTGAAGGCACAAAAATCAAGGCAAACAACCCGATCCCCCGGAATGAGCTAAAAAGAAGTTGCCCTCTTTTGATTGGTGGGGGCGTATTGGGTGTTGGAGATGGCAGGGCCTAAAGCAAGGCACTAAGCACACTGATCGGGGGATTTGGGAGGTGAAGAAGGCCACATATTTGGGTTGGTGTGGTGTTAAATAGACCTGGCGCAACTAATACCTACGCCTAGGTGGCAGGGGCAAGTTTTTACACTAGCGCAATTAATACCTGTGCCAGGCAAAAACTGATGCTCCAGAACTGATGACAACAGCCACTAACACCCGAAATGAGTCTCTCTTTTTGGTTTTTATGGAAGTTACGCTTCCAGGAACTGAGCTATTTTTGGTGATCGATTCTCTCCTCACCGCACCTAAAGGATTTGAGTTCCGTATAACTCGCTAGCGCGCTCCCCAAGGGTTTTAAGCTTAGAAATGGGAACCGACATGATATAGCTTCGGTGCAAGCGCCTTTTCAGATAATAGGTAGGCTGGGACTTTTCTTGATCATCACCACTAGGGGCTGCTGCCATAATAAGACCCGAGTGTTTGTGTGTTTGCCTAATCCCCACCCTTTTAAAATCTACCCCGTAAAAATAAATTAATTAAGCTCCCTAACTTGGTTCAATTTTAATTAATTTTTTTCAAAGCTTTTCTCCTTTTTTTTGGAAGTTTTCTTTAGTTCAAAGACCGGGGGTGATGATCCTGTGCCGCCACTACGGGCCGGCGTCCACTATTGGAATATCAGTGTGCACGTAAGCCCGCCAATCGGCTAAGGCACTTTAAATGATGGAAATTTAAATGAAATTAAAAGACAAAGCGCAAGTAGGCCCGCCAATCGGCTAAGGCACTAAAATGACGGAAAAGTAAAAAAATTTAAAAGACGATGCGCATGTAGGCCCGCCAATCGGCTAAGGCTCGTAAATGACGGAAAAGTAGGGGTGAGAAAAATAAAAAAAATAGTAAAAAAAATAACAAAAATGGTTAATAAAATTAAAAATAAAGGGCCAAATTTTAAGGAGAAGCTCTACAAGCTCTCCCCAACAGAGTCGCCATCTGTGAAACCATGGTATTTGTGACCATCTCGTCTCGGCGATGCGCTCACTTGCAAAAAATATAGAGTCGCCACCTGGAGCTTTCGGTGTCCCGGGAAACCTATTTCATTTTTATGAGCACCGAAGTGCTAAAAATATGACTTTGATTTCGGTCCACACCAAAGGCTCTTGGATAGGGGCTTCAGTTATTGATCGAGAAGGTGTTAGGCACCCGATCAAGTCGCTCAAAGCGGTCTCTACTAATGGCCAAAAATAAAATGAAGTAAAAGAAAAGAAAATAGCTTCCTCTTACCCAAAAAGGCCATAAATCCTATTTGTGCCCCTCTGTTCCTACCAAAAATTCGGCGGAATAACGGCACAAATGGGAGGACGGGAGGAGCCAAAGAAGAGATGGGAGAAGAAAGGAGAGAGCCGGAGCCCTCGGGCCCTTGTAGCACCGTAGAGGAGCCTTGTTTGGCTTGCTTTGATGTGCTTTTGAAGGCTTGTATGGTATGGAATGGGGTTCTAACTCCTAAGGCTTGAAGCTAAGAGGTAGAGAAGGAAGGCTTGGGGATCACACACACCTAACCTAGAGGCTTTTCATGAAAGGGAAGTGTGCACGAAAGGGAGAAAGATCTTCTCACTTTAAGCTCTTTCTCTCTTAGGTAAAAATTCTCAATCCGTAAACCAAGGGGTGGGGGTCTCTATTTATAGGAAATAGTGGATTAGGAGATCACTTAGGAGCTAAATGGGTTTAGCAATTAGGTAATCTCACATCTAAGGATTCCTAGGGTTTTTGGAGCCTTGAGATGTGTGCGAAGGTCCTTTAATGGTGGATGATGGGGTGAGGCCTTAAGACATTTGAAGGGTTGCAAATAGGTAGGGAATGGGAGCAACAGAACTAGCAAAACACACTCCAAAGGTCAAGGTAGTCAACAAGTCAAACCCCAATCACGATTTTCAGGCCAAAATCTAGAGGTTACTGTTCATATGCTTGGCGCAACTATTAGTTGCGGCAGGCAAATGTACAGTAAAATAGTTTTAAATAGTGCCTGGAAGGTGGTTTGCGAGGGTGGGCCCCACCTTTAACCTTGGCGCAACTAATTTGAGAGAATTGGCTTGTGCAACTATTAGTTGCGCCAGGCAAAATTATAACTGGCATAACATTAGTTGCGCCAAATCCCTAGGGTGGCCCACATGGATTTACACTTATGCCATACGAGCTCGATTTGCCGTATCTTTTGATGTATACCTCTGATTGGGGTGATTCTTGGACCGTTGGAATGCTAATGACCTCTACTTTTCAATGGTATGAGATTCGATCATAGTAGAGGGCCATAGCTGATTCTGGTGCACCCCTCCTCAACCATTTGCTTGATAAGGTTCGATTTAGGTTCAAAACGGGTTCTAAGGGTCGGGATTGATTTCTAAAGGTTCGGGTCAGGTTCCTAAGGGATCTAGGGTGATTCCTAAGGGTTTGGAAAGGTTCCTATGGGTTCTAAGGGGGTTCCTAATGGTCTGGAAAGGTTCCTAAGGGTTCTAGGGGGGTTCCTAAAGGTTCCATACATGTCATCAAAAGCTCATAATTGCACCTCTCTCGAAAGGTGTTTCGATCGGGCCTTGGGTCAAATTTAGGTGTCTACATGCCCGAGGGAGCTTTGCCAGTGAATTGAACAGTGTGAGGCAGCACCTCAACTATGCGAGATAGGTCATTGGCTCCTCTCCTGCTTTACACATGCTTATGTTGCAGGTTCCTCCACTCTCACCTATACTTATTCATCTGTTTGACTTTCTTGGTCCATTATGACATGCAAAATAGTCACCATGGTGAGTACCACCGTAGTGTTCCATTACTTTGTGGTTCAGCTATCATCTTTTGCTTGAATTCTCTCTCTTCTTGGCACCAAAAGGATAGACTTTGTGTTAAGCTGCACAATTTATTACTAACTATAAAACAAGCTAAAAAGGAGTTATTAGTCCGCTTCAAGGTCCAGTAAAGGCTAGGTTAAGGGGTAAAAAGTGATACTTTTACCCCCAAACCTAATCTTTGCTAGTCCCTAAGCAAAGCAAAATTTAAACAGCTACTCTAAGAATGTAAATGCCACTTTCGTAGGAAGTACGGATGCATTTAGCTTATGCATCAAGCCTTTCAAACCCCTAGGTGATCCCTAGTGGAGGAGTGAAGTCTCCTGAGGGTTTTCAGTGAAGGTAACCACAAACTTCTCAATGAAACAGTTAACAAAAGTGCATTCATTGTCAAAATTGAAGGAGTTCAAAAGTAGTATATGCAAACAATTTAACACCTCAGTCATGCATGCATGCTCATCACATCCAATCAACTGACACCAAGAAAACAATATGTGCAAAACACTACTAAGCTTACCAGTACATCAAAATTCAGGTTCAAACAATGCCCCAATAATTTAAATCTCAGACCCAATGCTTACCAGGGCTATCTCTCATAAATGAATTTAAGGGTGTATCATTTCTCATAAGCTCAAGAGCAATTACATACCCTAAATGGTTTTGCAAGCATAAGCATAGGCAGTTCTTCTAATTTCTAACATCATAAAGTACTCTCACCATAGATTAGACATTCCTTCATCTTCACATGACAGTTCATTTGACTTTGAATAAACAAGGGCTTTTCATGGGTTGTAATGTGGCTTATTGGTGAGGGTTGTAAAGAATAAAAGGGGTAAAAAGGGATTCAAAATTGAGAAATCAACATAGGTAGGAGATGATTCATGACTTTACCTTCTTCATTTCAGCACAACCCTATCTTCCTTTGAAATTTCAGAGTGAAAGTGGCCAACTTCTTCTCTTTTTTTCAACATTTCCAATGGAATTCTACTTTTGACTTCTCTTTCTTTTTTTTCCTTTTTTTTTCTTGTATTTATATATATATATATATATTTTTTTTTTATATGATGGCTACCACACATCTACAACTGCTACATTGTTATTTACAGATCTCCTTCTCTTTTCTTCTCCTCTCACCAAATGTCAAACTTTTACTCACCTATCTTCAATATCCTCTCTTTTACCTTTCAAATTCTCAGAGTGAGGGTAGGGCTAAATCAGGTTCAAGTACTTTGGTGGTTGTTAAAGAAAAATGGGACTTTCAGGCTCAAAAAGTGTATGCACAAGGGTAGTTTCACAGGTTTGATCTTTTAGGCTGAAACTGTCCAAATGAAGGCCTTGATCCTTTCCTTAGTGTCATGATTACTGTCAAACAGTTTCAACTTGGGGTGTCTAACTTCTAATGAAAAGGGCTTGACTCAGTCAGTCCTTAGAATAGAAAAAATTGCCATAGACACTCCTAAAAAATATATTTATAGGCTCAAAGCTCACTAGGTATGGTCTTCAATTGAACTCAAAGGGGGTATGCTTTTACCTGCTTCTCTCCTTACTAGTTAACTAACTACTGTTTATAAAAAAAATTTTGATGTTCACTTCATAGAAATATTGATTTTCAAACGATTTTAGTATTAAAAAGGTCTACACAGTGTTTAAATTTCCTCACTTTCAACATTGCTTAGGTGAGATTCATTCAATTTATTCCTTAGTTAAAACTGCTACACTTAACTATATCATTGACAATCCTTGCCACACCCCCAAACCTATGAGGAGCAGTGTCCTCACTGATTCAAAGATAAGAGGGCATGTGCAGCAGGGAATAGAGACAAAAGTAATAGAAAATAAAGGAAGTGAAAGCAAGAAACAAAGCATACATAAACAACTAAAACAAACAAACTAGCTATGAGCAGAAAGTAAAGCAAACAACACATAAGAAAAAGAAATTTCATTTAGAAACAAAAAAGAGTTTAATCCTAAGACAAATCTAAACACACACTAAGTTAGACATGACAGTGGCAGAAACTTGCTGCTTCGGGAAGAGGAACTGTAAGCCAGAAAAGGGGGGATAATAGGGATTAAGGAGAAGGATGTTGAGCAAGTGGTGGATGGAGTGTAGATGAAGGGGTAGAAGATGCAGATGGTTCTATCTTCTTTTTCTTTTTCTTTCTTCGATTATTTTTCATTTCCTCCTTGGCCAAAATTTTTTGTACATCCTCATACTCATTCGCAAGATTGAACTTTATGCCTGTTAGCATCGCAAGACCCATTTTTAACCATTTTCTTAGTGCTGCTCATTGGCCAGTGCGTCTATAATGTCATGCACCTATCCATTGTGCCTCAACATCAACCTTTTCACATATACTCCATTTCATCATCCCAATTATGTGCCTATTATCAACAACTGTTATGACCAATTATAGAATTCGAAAGAGAGTTTTTCAGATGAAATTCATGCCATTTATCATGAGAGCACCTCAACCTTGTACAACAAATTCAGATGATAGACATGCACATGTACTCAAAATAGAAATGAACAAAACAAAATCAAACATGCAAGCAAATCAACACCCTAAAAGCAGTAATTGAAAATTTTCTAAGCATCATAAAAAAAACAAAACTGTTAACTCATATGGTATATATGTTATAAAGTTGTAGGTCACTGAGCAGTGAAAGGTTCATGTAGGTGAATTGTTTGACGGGGTTCCACTAAATTTTCTATATAAATTTTTAACCTTTGCCCATTCACTTTCATGATCTTCCCAGACATAGGATCCAAGATTTCCACAGCACCAGATGGGGAAGCATGAATGACAGTGTAAGGTCCATCCCATCTGGATTTCAACTTCCCTAGAAAAAAATCTGAGTTTGGAGTTGAAAAGTCAAACCTTAGTGCCAGCATTGAAGTCCCTTCTCATTAGCTTCTTATCGAAGAATGCCTTTGATTTCTCCTTGTATATTCTGGCATTTGAATAGGTTTCCAGCCTCAACTCATCAAGCTCTGCTAGCTGCAATTTCCAGTGAGAACCAATAGAAGTTAGAGCAAAATTCGGTGATTTGATAGCCCAATAGGCTCTGTGCTCTAACTCCACTGGTAGGTGGCAAGCCTTGCTATACACCAGCCTAAATGGGGACATGCCAATGGGGGTCTTATAGGCAGTCCTATAAGCCCACAAAGCATCATTCAACTTTTATGCCCAATCCTTCCTATCAGTCCTCATAGTCTTCTCCAAGATATGTTTGATCTCCCTATTTGAAATTTTAACTTGCCCACTGGTTTGTGGGTAGTAGGGAGTTGTAATTTTATGGGTAACAGAATACTTTTTGAGGAGGTTCTCAAAAGGTCTGTTACAAAAATGACTCCCCCTATCACTAATGATAGCTCTGGGGGTACCAAATCTGGAGAAGATATTGTCCTTCAAAAATTTGAGGACAACTGTGTGGCCATTGGTCCTTGTGGCAATGGCTTCCACCCATTTGGACACATAGTCCACTGCCACAAGTATAAAGTTAAAACCCATAGATGGAGGAAAGGGGCCCATAAAATTAATGCCTCAGATGTCAAAAAGTTCTACCACAAGGATGGGCTGTAATGGCATAGAATTTTTATTAGAAATGCCTCCCATCCTTTGACATCTCTCACAGGCCTTGCAATGCATAAATGCATCTCTGAATAAAGAAGTCCAATAAAAACCACATTGCAACACTTTTGCTGCAGTCTTATTGCCACTGAAGTGACCTCCACAGGCTTGCTCATGGCACATTGAAAGAATGTTGTGGAACTCACTTTCAGGCACACACCTCTTAACAACCTGGTCTGCACAATGCTTATATAGGTATAGATCCTCCCACAAAAAATGTTTGACCTGAGAGAAAAGCAGGCCTTTGTCCATCTTGGACCAGTGAGGGGGAATCCTACTCACAGTAAGAAAATTGACAATGTGTGTAAACAAGGGCACACTATACTGCACAACAAATACCTGCTCATCAGGGAACAATTCATTAACGGGTGCTTCTGCACATTCTTCCAAAATAATCCTAGAGAGGTGGGCAGCCACCACATTCTCAACTCCCTTTTTATCCTTGATCTCAAGATCAAACTCCTGAAATAGGAGGATCCATCTGATCAACCTTGGCTTGGCATCCTTATTAGCAAATAGGTAATTCAGGGCTAAGTGATCAGTGAAAATAATAATTTTAGACCTAAGCAAGTAGGGTCTAAACTTGTCCACAACAAACACAACAGCTAGCAGCTCTTTCTCAGTAGTGGTGTAGTTCAGCTGACTTTTAGTTAGTGATTTGTTAGCATAATAGATCACTGCAGGCAACTTATCTTTCCCGTGTCCTAAGACAGCTGTTGAGAACTGGAAAATACCATTTTTCACCCCTCAACCTGAGTCTTGATAGACCTTTGAGAGAACTAAATAAGTTTTCTAAGTGCTTGTGTTTCATCTAACAATAAAGACAAGCTTAACCATAAAAGCAGCGTAAAAGTGCCAAAAAGATGATAATCCATGTCGATCCAAAGGAAGAAAGAGAAGGGACAACCTCACTAGCTGTTAAAAGGTCTGAACTGAAGAGGCAAAGACCTGGTCTCAACCCAGAAAACAAGTATGGAGCAATTCGAACAGAAAAATGCACTACAGGGTACTTTTCGCAAAGAACCTGAACTGTTCGAAAAGAACCTGAACTCTGCGAAAAGAACTAAAAACTCCAGGCTTAACTTTCGAAGAGCACCTGAACTCTTCGAAGAGATGATTGACCTTTTCGAAAAGAAGAGAACTCCATTCAAACAGAACCAGAACGTTGCGAAAAGAGCTTCAGGAGTTACAACACCTTGCGAAAAGTCCCCTAAACTATGCGAAAAGGTATTCTGGAGATTCCCAGCTTTTGTAAGGGCAATTCAGTAATCTTTTTCATGCGTCCCAATGCATTTAAAAACCTAGGGGCATTCCAGAAGATTCTAAGCATGAAGCGAAGGCATATTCCGCCTCAGGTGAGCACCCAGAGATGAAATAACATGGCGGGAACTTCTAGAAACTCTAACAAAGTTTCAAAATGCATAACAGAATTGATGCTTTTGTCGCCTGATTGGCTGAGCCAGATCGAGCAATACTGATTGGCCAGAATAGATCTGGACCCTTGTGCTCGACTACCATTGGTCGATACAGATCTGAGCACTTCTGATTGGTTGATACACATCTGAGCTGGACTTAGGGAAAACTATAAATAGACGAACCATTTGCCCAATTTTGGCATCCAGATTTTGAGTTTCATTCCCATTCCCCCATTTCCAAACCAGATAGTTTGTCTAAAATCCCTGTAATAGCCTCACTTTTACTTGCAATTGAGAGCTGTGAGATACTTCTGTAATTCAAAAGAGAGTTGTATTCAAGACTACAAATCTGAGAGCTGTTTAAGCTGTGCTCTATAATTGTAATGGTGAATTTGAAATGGTTGTTGTAAACCGTACATTCTTAATTGGACTCATGTTAAGGGTTCCCTCTGATCTCCTTATTGCATTAGCCTCCTTTAGATTTACTGTTTTTCATGCAATTTCCCTTGATTCATTAATCCTGTGAGAATTAGTGTTTGTAACCTAATCTCTCACGGAATTTGTAGTGATGCTTCCTGTTCTAAATTAAGGCTTTAGAGTTAAGACTATTGGATGGTCTGTGGCCATTGAAGTGGACAGACCATAGCCATAAGCCTAAACCTAATCCTTGAGTTAGATTTATTTCTCTTACATCTGTGCTTGTAGCCAGCTGAAGATTGGATCATCTCTCAGTTGATTTGCAGTCATTCTCATTGTATTTCAAGGACCAAATCAAACTTAGATATTATTTCTCCATTTTTTATAAGTTTACATCAAAATTCCCCAACTCAGATCTGGATCATTTAGTTTAACTTTTACTTTTATCATTTAGTTAATATGACAAATTCAACCTCCCATCTTATGTGCTTTCTAGATAGGATAAGAGGCCAGATCTGGTAGCTCAGATCTGGAGGTTTATCTTGCATTTTTAAACAAATTCTCTGTGGACGATCTTTTACTCACTTACATTTAAAACTTACTACAATTGGCCCTGATCTTGCAGGCTAATTCACTTCTCTCTGTGCTGATATTTCTTTACTCTTTTTAATGTTCTAGATTCATTATAACTTAGCAATTGCAAACCTGTTTTCAAAACACAAATAAATCAAGCACACTGAGAAGTATCAACAAGTTTTTGGCGCCGTTGCCGGGGAATTTGTTCTAAAATAGGTAGACCTAAGTTTTCACTTTTATTTTTATATCAGTACTAAACTATTCTATTGTTTATACCTGTGCAGTTATTCATATCCAATTTTTGAAGAAGGGAAACTACTTAAAAAGGAATTCTGAAGGTTTGCTGTGAATAATCAGATTTTTTATTTTGAGTTGTATGTTTGGTAGGAGGACTCTCAGCCCTGAGATTGTCCCACTGAATTTAGAAGTTGAAAGGCTACTACGAACCAAACAAACAACACAGAATTCTGCTACTATGGGTGAAGAACCTCGACTTTTGAGGGATTACTTTACACCTGGTGCTTATAATTCTCCCTTTTGCATTCAATTTCCTACTATTGAAGGAAATTATGAGATCAAATCATCGACCATCCAAATGCTTCCTTCCTTTCATGGGTTGAGTAAGGAAGATCCATACAAACATGTGGTTGAATTCTTGGCTCTTTGCACCACATTCAACATAGCTGGACTTGGTCCAGAAGCAACCAAGCTTAGGCTCTTTCCTTTTTCATTAAAGGATAAAGCTAGAGCATGGTTATCTATGTTAGCACCAAATAGTATCACTTCTTGGAATGATTTGCAGTGTCAACTTTTAGCCAAATACTTCCCAATGTCTAAAACAAGCCAATTGAGACAAAGTATCATTTCTTTCTCACAAAACTCAACTGAAACTTTCCATGAAGCATGGGAAAGATTTAAGGAACTTTTAAGGCAATGTCCTCATCATCAAATTCCCAGATGGCAGCTGGTTCAAAGCTTCTATCAAGGAATTGATCAAAAAGGCAAAAATATGGTGGATGCCTCCTGTGGAGGCACTTACTTGCAAAAAATAGTTGAGGAGGTTTGGGACTTATTTGAAGTAATTGGTGAAAACTCAACTCAATAGGAATCTCTGTCAAGAGATATTGAAAATCCTGCTAGGTTGAACAATCAGCAAACCACCAAAGGAAAGATTTATGAGGTGAATGAGTTAGAAAGAAAGATGGACAATTTAACCACAAAGTTTGATAGATTGATGGACTCACTTAAAAATCCAATGGTTGCAAGGGTAGAGGAGGCATGTCGGATATGCCAGTCCCCTACTCATTCAATTGACCAATGTCCTGCTGTACCACAGTTCCTAGAATTAGTGATGGAACAAGCTCATGCTGCTCAATCATTTGGACAGATCCAGTCAAATGAATATCCATGGAGAGGGCACCCCAATTTGTGGTGGAACCAAGGGAATTATCAATCACAACAGCAGCAGCAACAAAAGAACCAAATGCCTTTCAAAACTGCACAGCCTTATCAGCAGAATTTTTATGCCAAACCAAATTTTCACAGCCAGAGCATAAAGAAGATTGAAGAAACATTGGGACAGCTTTCAAATACTTTGGCCAAAAGAGAGGAAGGAAAGTTACCCAGCCAACCTTTGAACAATCCTAAAGGACAGTTCATGGTTGGAGAAGCTTCTATTTCACATGAAGAAGCAAAAACTGTCACAACTTTGAGAAGTGGAAGAATTATAAATAATAAAGTGGCTACTGAAGAAGAAAAAAATGAGGAAAATGATAAAGATATGCAGCAAGAGCAGCATAATGATAGCGTAAAAGCCGATGTACCTCAGAAAAATCAAACAAATGAAAAACAAAAAATTCAAAAAATTTCTGAAAATGCTTCCAAAGCTGTAGATGAAGGATTAGTTCCTCATTTGCCATTTCCGCATGCAATGAAATCTGTTTCCCCTTGTGATAAAGGGAACACAAAAATAGATGAAATGATGGAGACTTTCAAGCAAGTCAAGATAAATCTACCTTTGCTTGAGGCAATCAAACAAATTCCAACATATGTAAAATTTTTGAAAGATGTTTGCACTCACAAAAGACAGTCTAGGATACAGTTATCCAAGAAGGTCTTTGCTGTGGAAAGAGTTAATCAGGTGTTATCCATTGCCACACCTCCTAAACTTCAAGATCCTGGAATCCTCACAATCCCTTGCATTATTGGGGAACATACCATTGAAAAGGCTTTATTAGATCTGGGTGCTAGTGTCAACCTACTTCCATATTCTATATATGAGAAACTAGGTTTGGGAGAATTAAAACCCACTCATGTGGTGTTACAACTAGCAGACAGATCTGAGAGGAAGCCAGTTGGGATGATTGAAGATGTATTGGTGGGAGTAGATAAATTTTTCTATCCTGCTGATTTTCTAGTTTTGTACATGGAACCTGCCAAAAGCAAAACTTCCATCCCTGTCATTTTGGGAAGACCATTCCTGGCTACAGCAAATTCTTTCATTCAATGCAGGTCTGGTATTATGGAAGTCTCTTTTGGAAACATGAAGGTAAAATTAAATGTTTATAATGCAGTCACACAGCCTCAATTCAGCTCTGAGGAATGTTTTCATGTTGATCTATTGGATGAACTGGTAGAAGGGACTTTACAACAGTTTCTGCAGTGTGAAGATTTCACCACAGATGCTAAAGATGCTTGGGGAAATTCCGAGGAAGAAACAGTTTGTATCTCAAAGTCTGAGGAAGTAAATGTTGTGCAAGGAACTCATAATCAATCAGCAAGTTTCTCTTCTTGGAAACCTGCTACTCTTCCCCTTCCACAAACAGCTAAGGTACCTTTGTTACCTTCTTTTCTCAGACCACCTGATTTAGAACTGAAGCAGCTGCCAGAAAATTTGAAATATGTGTTTTTAGGAGATCATAAATCATTGCCTGCAATTATTTCTTCCTCCCTCACAAAGGAGCAGGAGGAAGAGCTGTTGATTGTTTTGATAGAACATAGAAGGGCAATTGGCTGGATTATTGCTGATTTGGGAGGAATCAGTCCAGCTGTTTGCATGCACAAAATCCATTTGGAAGAAGATGCAAAGCCTTCTAGGGAAATGCAAAGGAGGCTGAACCCTCATATGCAAGAAGTGGTCATGAAAGAGGTTGTTAAGTTGTTGGATGCAGGGGTCATTTACCCCATTTCAAATTCAGCTTGGGTGGCACCTACACAGGTAGTACCTAAGAAATCTGGGATCACTATTGTAACCTTAGATTCTGGTGAGCTTATGTCAACCAGACAAACAACTGGGTGGAGGGTCTGTATTGATTACAGAAAATTAAATTCAATGACCAGAAAAGACCATTTCCCTCTCCCATTCATTGATTAGATTTTAGATAAGCTAGCAGGAAAAGCTTATTACTGTTTTCTTGATGGTTACTCTGGTTACAACCAGATTCCTGTGTACCCACAAGATCAGGAAAAGACCACATTCACTTGCCCTTTTGGCACTTTTGCCTATAGGAGAATGCCTTTTGGTCTTTGTAATGCCCCTGCTACCTTTCAATGTATTCCATTTTCTCTGATATGATTGACCAATTTATGGAGATTTTTATGGATCTAACTACTGCTGGTAATCACAGGAAACAACAACTTGCTGAGTTGGAGGAGCTGAGAATGGATGCATACACAAATTCAAGAGTTTACAAAGAGAAAGTCAAAGCTTTCCATGATAAAAATTTGTTGAGAAAAGAGTTCACAGCTGGCTCTAAGGTATGGTTATTTAACTCAAAACTCAAGTTTTTTCCTGGAAAGTTGAGATCCAGATGGGAAGGGCCACATACTGTCATTCTGGCAGCTCCTTCTGGAGCTGTTGACATCCTTGATCCAAGTAATGGAAGAATCTTGAAAGTAAATGGTCAGAGACTCAAACCATGCATTGAAAATACTCAGGAGCCTGTGCTGTCCATCTATCATCAAGAACCTCCCCAAATCTGATGGTATATAACTGTACATTATGTTTTTATTTCATAGTTTTTGCTTAGTTTCTTTGTTTCTATTTTTATTCATGTTTGTTCTCTTTTCGCATGGTTTAAATAGGTGAAAAGTTATGTCGCAAAGTAAAAATTGTCTTTTCGCAAAGTTCAAATTACTTTTCGAAAAGAATCTGAATTTGTAACGAACTGCTCGAAAGCAAGGATTTGCTTTTCGAATAGTTGTTTCTGAAGCTAGTTTATTTTCGAAAAGAAGTTTCTGAAGCTATTAACTTTTTGAATGGTACTGATGCCATTTTCAGTTGTAAAAGGTCTATTTTGGAACTTTTCAAAAACTTAAAAAGGACTTTGCGAAATTAACTCTGAGCATTTTTAAACCCTTTCGAAGTAAGGGTTTCATATTCGAAAGCTTTCTAAGAACGACCTGTTCCACAGAAACCCTATTTCTTTCTTTGCTTGCGTGATTTGAGAATCTAGCCACACTTTTCTTCACCTGTGTTCGATCAATTGAGATTTCAGAGAAGGATATTAGCTTCGAGTCTGGGGGATTTCAGCAAGCAAGCAACACGTTCAATAAAAAACCCTAGATCTCGATATTTCTCTGCGCATTCTCTCTGTTTATCATTTGAAAATTTTGATTTTGTGTCAGCATCTGTTGTGGGCATTTTCATACATAAATTTAGAATGGGAAAAGCGGAGAAATCATTGGCTGCCATGTTCTCAAAATCCTCTGCTAAGAAAGTTAGCAAACCTACCCCAAAAGGAAAAACTAAAACTTCAGCCAAAAGAAAACTATCAATGGATAAAGCGGATAGGGTGGAAAAAGGGAAGAAAGTGAGACATGAGGAACCCATCCCTGCAGCTGCTAGTCCTGAGCCTGAGCTTCCTCCTCTGCCTATACATTTGGTACTGCCAAATCCATTCATTGAAGCTCAGAAGCTAATTCCTGAGCTGATTGTGAACGAAACTTTTTTCGTCAACAAATCGGATTGTCTGCTATCTTTAAGATACATGAGAGATGCCTCACTAAGCAATATCCTTACCGCTCTGCCAGAGAAAATTTACCTGCGAATGGTGAAGTTATGGTACCAAATCCTAGTAAAAGTTACTGAAAAAGATGCTGATGTCCCTACCCAGGTTATCTTTATTGATGATTGCAATCTAACTGTCACATTTGAAGACATAGGGAATGCTTTGGGGATACCCTTCCAATTTGATCCTTCTGGTCCATTGGCTGCCCCGGAAGAAGCCTCCTTTAGAGAAATGGCTGCACATTTAACCCAAGGAATTGTTGGCACTGGACAATCCATAATGAGGACAGACCTAGCACCCCAATTTTTATTGATGGATTCCATTTTGAGGGGAAGTTTTTATGTCACCGGGCACAGCCAAGAGAGGAGAACACCAATTCTAGAGGCTCTCTTTCATTTTTCGAAGGGGCAGTTTTTCAATGCCCCTATGTTAATTTTTGAAGCCATGGCTGATATTAGTGCCAAGTTGAAAAAGGAGCAGAAATTAGCTCGCCTCCCATTTGGAAGATTGATCACAGCCCTCCTCAGAGCCAAGTTTGACATTGATGACCAGGAGCCATTTGAAGTCATAGCTCCTCACAATTTTGGGAAAAAGGCTTGGACTACAAGCCTAGCCATGCTGAAAAGACTGAGAGAGGAAGGTGAACCTGCACCTGCACCTGCAGCTGTTAATGAACCTGCACCTGCAGTTGTTAATGAACCTGCCCCTGCAGCTCCCTTAGAAGCAGCTCTGCCAGACCCTGTGGTGACCAGCTCTTTAGCTGCACCCATTCTTGAAGAAACTATCCTTCCCATGGTGACCAGCTCTTCAGCTGCACCAATTCTTGAGGAAGTTGGCCTTTTACCCTCCTCACCTAGTCCAACTCCTGCCACTTCACCTATCCCAGCTGTCCCATCTCCCATACCCACCATTATCCCAATTACAGATTCCCCCTCTACACCAACCACTCCAACCATACTCACACCACCAATTTCTCCCACCAATGCCCAAGTTTTGGCTGCAGACTTTATTGCCCAATCTCCCTGCACTCCTCTGCTCCAAAGCCCCTCAAGTTCACCTGCTCATTCAGCCCACACACCTGAAGTATCCCATACACCTGAACCTGAGCCTTTCACTACAGAGGCTTATTCCTCATTAATGGGATCTATTTTTGAAAACGTGGGGCTTGAACCTGTCCCTATACCTGACCCTCAACATTTCACTCACTTACCTACTTCTCCCTTTACAGCCATTTCACCCATTGCACCACCACCATCCACTTCAGTTTTACCAGTCCCTGCTATGCACACCTCCCCCACACCTGCATCTATTAACCAAATACTTGCCTTCCTCCAATCCATCCAAGCCCAACTACAAATCAACACAGAAAACCAGTCTGTGACCAATGACCTTCTCCAAACCTTAGCCTCCACATCCCACACAACTACCATTACCACTGTACCTACTGTTGATGCCCATGCTACCCAAACTGAACCTGAGGTAGTATTGGTTGATCTGCCCACCCCCACCACTACTGCCCATGCTACCCAAACTGAAGCAGAAGTACCTATGGCTGAATCCCCTTCACCACTCCTCACTTTCTCTGATCAAGCCACTCAGACCGACCCTGAAGTCATCCTTCTGGACACTTCTTCTCCCACTCCCACAGCTGGGATACCTTTGGTCCCCTACCATTCCATTCCCCTTCCTAGATTTGCCATCCTCAGAAGAGCCATGGAAGAAAATCCATATATCTGTAGAGATGTTCTAAAGGGGTTAGCTGATTTACAAGCCTACATTAGAACCCCTTATGAAAACCAGATTCGGAAATTGGAGTTACTTATGAAATTTGAGAGAGAGAAAATGAAGGACTTGCTGGGGCAAGCTTTTCAGATGGTTCGGAGTGAGCAGCACAAGGTGACCATGTTGCAAGCATAGCATGACCAGGAAAAACTGAAGACCACTAGACTTGGCAAGTAAATTGGCCTCACCAAAAAGATCAAATCAGAGGAATACACTGAGCTGCAAAATACAATCCAGGAGAAAGCTAAATCAAGTTCAGACTCCAATACTGATTCTAGTTCTGACTCTGACAGTGACTCCAATTCTGAGCCCATTGAACCAACTTATGATATAGAATTTGACCCCAGTTATTAAAGCACTTTGTACTTATCTGTGTTATGCGTTTGTAATATAAATTCTGGTTTTTCTTGTGAAATTACTGTGCATTTCTGTCTATCCTCTTGTCATCATGATTTTTTTTCTTGCTTGTGTCTCTTCTTTGCTTTGGACCAGTGTGGACCCTGCTCCCCTTTGGTTTGGGGGTGTGACAGAAATGTCAATAATCAATAATTGAGTTAACATCAGTACAACTTATGATCAATGGAATTTTTGAAAATGAAGTAATTTCACACTCGCTGTTTTGAAAAAAATGAAGAAGTTAAAAAACTTTTTGAAATTAATTTCTAGTGTAATTCTAATACTTTCATGAAGTGAATGTCAGGAAATTTCCAAAAGAAAATTGATGTTTTAGTAAACCTAAAAAGAGGGAAAACAGTGATGATATACCTCAGGAATTTGATAAAAAACCACACCCAGTGAGGTTTGAGCCTAAAATGTATTCTTTGGAGGTATGAATTTGCAATTTTTTCTGCTTTTGGGACTGATTGAACCTGCTTACTTGCACTAGAAGTTACACATATCCAAATTGAAATAGTTTGATAGCACTCATGATATTAAAGACATGATGTAAGGCCTCCTTTTGGACAGTTTGAACCTTACAAAGCCCCACCTTTTGAAACTGCTCTTGATACACACCATTTGAGCTTTACTAATCTAAGATTTCTTTGAAACCTCATCTAATAACCTCATCAACTTCATTTAGCCTAACCCTCACTCTGAGAAGTCAGAAGATAAAGGGAAGGAAGCTGAAGAAAGGAGAATTGAGTAACAGTTTGACAACAAAAGAAGAATAAAAAGTGAAGGCAATGATATATCAGCAGAAGAAATGTGGCATTCTAGTCAATGCTAATTTGAAAAAAAAAAAAAAAAAATTTGAGAAAAACAAAAAGAGAGAAGGCATTTCATTGGAAGTTTGAAAAAGAAAGAGAAAAAGATGGCCACTTTGGCTCTAGAAATTCAAAGAAGAAGATGAAAATATGCTGAATTAAAGAAGGTTTGTGTATCACCTCCTTACCTTGACTGACTTCTCAATTTCGAACACCATTCCACCCCTCTATTCTTGAGAAATTTCACCCATAAGCCACATTACAACCCCAGTAAAGTTCTTACTGATCAATGATGGATTGAGCTGTCACATGGAGATAAGAATTTGTGTAATCTATGGTGAAAAGAGCAGTGAATTCCGAACTAAAAGCAATGCCTATGCTCATGCTTACAGTCCTATTTGAGGGCTGTAACTGCTCTTGAGCCGTGTGAAATAGTACAACCCTCTTACTTACATGTTTAGTGAAAATCCTGGCGAGAGTTGGGTTTGAAATCAACTCATTGGGGTAACATCAAAGCTGAATTCTTAAATAGAGGCCAAGCCGTTCATTCATTTTCCTTGTAAATAACTTTTGACATAAATTGACTGAATGGTAACAAAAATTACAGCAGAATGTTAGTTTTGAACTGATGTTTTTCTTGAAAATCTTCTTACAACATGACTGATGCAGGTGTGAATAATCTGATTGGATGAAAGTTTGTTGTAACAGAACTGCAGTGATCTTAACTGATTTATTGAAAAAGTTTGTGGGTACCTTCACTGAAAACCCTCAGGAGACTTCGCTCCTCCACTAGGGATCGCCTAGGGGTTTAAAAGGCTTGTTGCATATGCTAAATGCAACTATGCTCCCTACAAAAGTGGCGGTTTACTTTTTTTTTAATTTTGTCTTTGCTCAGGGACTAGCAAAGCTAAGGTTTGGGGGTGTGTTGAGAACTGGAAAATACCATTTTTCACCCCTCAACCTGAGTCTTGATAGACCTTTGAAAGAACTAAATAAGTTTTCAAAGTGCTTGTGTTTCAGCTAACAATAAAGACAGGCTTAACCATAAAAGCAGCTTAAAAGTGCCAAAAAGATGATAATCCATGTCGATCCAAAGGAAGAAAGAGAAGGGACAACCTCACTTGCTGTTAAAAGGTCTGAATTGAAGAGGCAAAGACCTGGTCTCAACCCAGAAAAGAAGTATGGAGCAATTCGAACAGAAAAATGCACTACAGAGTACTTTTTACAAAGAACCTGAACTGTTCGAAAAGAACCTGAACTGTTCGAAAAGAACCTGAACTCTGCAAAAAGAACTAAAAACTCCAGGCTTAACTTTCGAAGAGCACCTGAACTCTTCGAAGAGATGATTGACCTTTTCGAAAAGAAGAGAACTCCATTCGAATAAAACCAGAACGTTGCGAAAAGAGCTTCAGGAGTTACAACACCTTGCAAAAAGTCCCCTAAGCTATGCGAAAAGGTATTCTGGAGATTCCCAGCTTTTGCAAGGGCAATTCAGTAATCTTTTTCATGCGTCCCAATGCATTTAAAAACCTAGGGGCATTTCAGAAGATTCTAAGCATGAAGCGAAGGCATATTCCGCCCCAGGTGAGCACCCAGAGATGAAATAACTTGGCGAAAACTTCTAGAAACTCTAACAAACTTTCAAAATGCATAACATAATTGATGCTTTTGTCGCCTGATTGGCTGAACCAGATCGAGCAATACTGATTGGCCAGAACAGATCTGGATCCTTGTGCTCGACTACCATTGGTCGATACAGATCTGAGCACTTCTGATTGGTTGATACACATCTAAGCTAGACTTAGGGAAAACTATAAATAGACGAACCATTTGCCCAATTTGGGCATCCAGATTTTGAGTTTCATTCCCATTCCCCCATTTCCAAACCAGATAGTTTGTCTGAAATCCCTGTAATAGCCTCACTTTTACTTGCAATTGAGAGCTGTGAGATACTTCTGTAATTCAAAAGAGAGTTGTATTCAAGACTACAAATCTGAGAGCTGTTTAAGCTGTGCTCAGTAATTGTAATGGTGAATTTGAAAAGGTTGTTGTAAACCGTACATTCTCAATTGGACTCATGTTAAGGGTTCCCTCTGATCTCCTTATTGCATTAGACTTCTTTAGATTTACTGTTTTTCATGTAATTTCCCTTGATTCATTAATCCTGTGAGAATTAGTGTTTGTAACCTAATCTCTCACGGCATTTGTAGTGATGCTTCCTGTTCTAAATTAAGGCTTTGGAGATAAGACTATTGGATGGTCTGTGGCCATTGAAGTGGACAGACCATAGCCATAAGCCTAAACCTAATCCTTGAGTTAGATTTATTTCTCTTACATCTGTGCTTGTAGCCAGATGAAGATTGGATCATCTCTCAGTTGATTTGCAGTCATTCTCATTGTATTTCAAGGACCAAATCAAACTTAGATATTATTTCTCCATTTTTTATAAGTTTACAACAAAATTCCCCAACTCAAATCTGGATCATTTAGTTTAACTTTTACTTTTATCATTTAGTTAATATGAAAAATTCAACCTCCCATCTTATGTGCTTTCTAGATAGGATAAGAGGCCAGATCTGGCAACTCAGATCTGGAGGTTTATCTTACATTTTTAAACAAATTCTCTGTGGACGATCTTTTACTCACTTACATTTAAAACTTGCTACAATTGGCCCTGATCTTGCAGGCTAATTCACTTCTCTCTGTGCTGATATTTCTTTACTCTTTTTAATGTTCTAGATTCATTATAACTTAGCAGTTGCAAACCTGTTTTCAAAACACAAATAAATCAAGCACACTTAGAAGTATCAACAGTAGCACCTATGGCCTAGTCTGATGCATCGCACATCAATTCAAAGGAGAGTGAGTAATCTGGGGCCTAGATTACAGGAGTAGTGGCAAGGCACTTTTTCAAGACCTCAAAGGCCTCAAGGCACTCAGCAGAGAAGTCAAGTGGCACATCCTGACAAAGCAGGTTGCACAATGGCTTTGAAATTTTACTGAAGTCCTTAATGAACCAGCTATAGAATCCAGCATATCCTAAAAATGATCTGATTTGTTTGACAATCCTGAGTGGGGGTAGGTGTGAAATCAAGTCCACTTTAGCCTTGTCAACCTCTATTCTTTTGTAAGAGACCACATGGCCTAATACAATTCCTTGTGTCACCATAAAGTGACTCTTTTTCCAACTCAAGACCAAATTGGTCTACTTACATCTTTGTAAAACCAACTCAAGGTGACTCAAGCATTGACTAAAGTTGTCTCCAAATATTGAGAAATCATCCATGAAGATTTTCAAGAATTTATCAATCATATCAGAAAAGATTGCATACACGCACCTCTGAAATGTGGTTGAGGCATTGCACAGTTCAAAAGACATCCTTCTGTAAGCAAAGGTGCCAAAGGGACATGTGAAAGTAACTTTTTCCTGATCTTGAGGATATATAGGGATTTGGTTATACCCTGAGTATACATCAAGAAAATAGTAAAATGCCTTTCCAGCCAGCTTATCTAGGATTTGGTCAATGGAAGGGAGGGAGAAGTGGCCTTTTCTGGTCTTGTAGTTGAGTTTTCTATAATCAATGCAAACTCTCCAGTCAGTGGTCTCTCTGGCTGGCATTAACTCCCAAGAATCAGTAGTGATAACTGTTATGCCTGACTTTTTAGGTACCACCTGGATAGGTGATACTCATTCTGAATCTGAAATGGAGTCAATTACCCCTGCATCTAACAGTTTCACTATCTCCTTGAGGACCACCTCTTGCATGTGAGGATTAAGTTTCCTTTGTATCTCCCTTGAGGGTTTTGCACCCTCATCCAGGTGAATTCTGTGCATGCAGACTAAGGCATCAATGCCTCCAAGATCAGTTATTGTCTATCCCATTGTCTTTTTATGCTTCTTGAGAACACTCAATAATGCCTCCTCCTTCTCACTAGTGAGAGAGGAGATAATCACTGGAAGCTTGTTGTTCTACCCTAAGAAGTCATATTTTAATGTGGCTGGGAGTTGTTTCAGCTCCAGCTCAGGGGGACTTTCAATTGAAGGCAACAAAGGTACCTTAGTGGTTTGAGGAGGGGGCAACAATGTATGTTTCCAACTAGAATGCTACACTAGACTCACAGAAGTCTCTATTTTTGTGTTGTCTTCTATCATAAGAACTTAGCCCTCTTTCTCAAACATATTCTAAATATTTGCCAGGTCATCAGCAACATTATCCCAAGCTAGCAGATTGGATAATTCCTCTTCCACTAGGCCATCTAGTACATCTATTGCACAGCAGTCCTCAATGTCCATCTGAGGATGCCTAGCAGCCTGGTACACATTTAATGGGGCCTTCATATTCCCAAAGGTCACCTCCATCAACCCTGGCCTGCATTATAGACAAGCATTTCCAGTGGCCAAGAATGGCCTTCCAAGGATGATAGGAATTGGGGATTTACTTTTGCAAGGGTCCATGTCCAAAACAAGGAAATCAGCAGGATAGTAGAACTTGTCCACCCCCACCAAAACATCCTCCACCACACCTATAGGTCTCCTCTCAGACCTATCAGCTAGTTGGAGTACAACTGATATGGATTTCAGCTCCCCCAAACCTAGTTCCTCATATACAGAATATGGGAGTAGGTTCACACTGGCCCCTAAGTCCAAGAGGGCTTTACCAATGGTATGATTTCCAATTATGCAGGGGATAGTAGGTTCCCCAAGGTCTTGTAGTTTCTCAGGTGTAGTAATGGACAAAAATGACTCAACATGCTCAATAGTAAAAACCTTTTTTGACAACTGCACCCTTGCTTTTCTCTTCTCTGTGCAGAGGTCCTTCAAAATTTAGCATAGGCAGGGACCTATTTTATGACATCAAGTAGGAGAAAATTGATCTTGACCTACTTGAAGGTCTCCATCATCTCCTCTATCTGAGCATTCCCCTTATCAAAAAGAGATGGGCCAGATAATGTATGAGGAAATGGTAGCTGTGGGACTGCTCGTGCCACAGCTACATGCCAAACCACATCATGGTTAATTTTTTGTTTTTTTCTTTTTTTTTTAACTTATTGGTTGATGTTGGGGCTCAACATCAGCCCCTTTAGTTTGCCCTCGTTGATCCATAGAAGGGGTGACTTCTTTGGCTCTTCACCACTTTCATCTCTTTCAATTTCACTTTCTATGACCTCCTCAGTTTCCCTGCCCACAAAATTAGCAACCACTCTCCCACTCCTCAGGATAGTGATTGCATTAGCCTCCTCTTGGGCAGAGGATGAATCCCCAATCATATACTGCCCTTAGGGGTTGGCTAAGGGTTGACTAGGCAATCTACCCTCCTCTCTTTTGTTCAAAGCATTACAGATTTGACCCAGCTGGTCCTTTATTTTCTTAATGCTTTACCCATGAGAGTTCACAGTTTGGACTAGGATCCCTAAATTCTGTATGGATGCCAACATTTGCTCTTTAAAAGAAGAGGATCTGGGCTATTGTGGGGGCAAGGCCAACTGGTTGGGCTGTGGGGCATGCAACTAAAAATTCTGTCGAGGTGGGTATCCCTGGTTAAACTTGTGCTGGGGTCTATATGGAGCTACCAACTGCTACTGTTGGGGTTGAGGGTGTCTCCACCTCAAATTTGGGTGCTTCCTCCATGAGTACCCAACAGGTTGCTGCCCAAATACTTGGGCAGCATTGGCTTAATCCATAACAAATTCAGGGAATTGGTTGACTAATGGAAGATCTTGTAGTGAATGTGTGGGAGATTGGTATATCAGACATACCTCCACTTGTGCAACCATCCGAGGCTGCATCACATTCATCAATTTGTCAAAGTTTAAGCTCAAGTTGTCCACCTTCCTCTCCAACTCACTTTGTACCTTAACTTCATATATTCCACCTCTAGTGGTGGGCTCTTTCACCAACTTAGCAAGGGTCTGACCGTCATTGCAAGACAGTGACTCCTGCTACATGGAATTTTCCCCTATAATGTCAAACAACTCCCAAGCCTCATCAGCTATCTTGTGGAGGTAAGTACCACCACATGAGGCATCCACCATATCCCTACTCTTGGGATTAATTCCTTGGTAAAATACTTACACTAGTTGCCACATTGGAATTTGGTGGTGGGGGCATTGTTTTAACATCTCCTGAAATCTCTCCCATGCTTCATAAAAATCTTTAGTTGAGGACTGAGTAAATGATAAAATACTTTTCCTCATCTGGCTGGTCTTGTTGATGGGAAAGAATTTAACCACAAATTAGCTTTGGAGTTCACTCCATATTTGAATGCTGTTGGCTAGGAGCTTAGAGAGCCATGTGATGGCTTTTTCCTTTAGGGAAAAAAGAAAAAGTCTCAGTTTGGTGGCCTCCGATCCTAGGCCAGTAATATTGAAAGTGGTGCAAAGTGCCAAAAATTGGTCAATGTGCTTGTAAGGATCTTCCTTACTAAGCCCATGAAAAGATGGCAGCATATTGATGGTGGAGGACTTGATTTCATAGTTTTCTTCCACTGAAGGGAATTGTATGCAGAAGGTAGAAGTTTAATTCCCAGGTGTATTGTATTCCTTCAGGGTTCTTTGCCTCTCAGCCATGTTAGCTGGCTCAGTTTGAACAGTAGGGCCTTGTGTGGTGTGTCTTGGTATTAAGACTCTTTGAACCTCAGGATTTGGAGGTTCCAACTCAGGGTTAAGAGACCTTCTTCCAAGCATACACACACAGATTAAGCAAGTAAGGAAAATGCTTACAGCACTCCTAAAAAAAAAATATTTTATAAACTAATATAACAACTAGACAAATTTATACTAAATTACTTACAGTGAATTCAATATCAAGGGACTAAGTTTCAGGGTAAAAGATGTGTAAACAAAGCAAGCTAGACTCCAGCTGTAGCTCTAGCTTTTCCCTTCTCCTGTTGTCCAATTCTATAAAATTCAAAAAAATTCAGTAGTACTTTTATTCTACTATGGCACAGCTACAAATAATTTTTTAAACTACAATATAATACAACTCAGGTCTACTAAAAAGATCAATACCCCCGGTAGTGGTGCCAAAAACTTGTTGATAGGCATTCCAGTATACTGATTTTATTGTATGGTGAAAACAAATTAAAAATCAAAGTAAAATAAAAGATGAAAAAAGCACAACTAAAATGATCTTGAGCCTGCAAGATACAGGGCTATTGTAGCAAATTTTGATAAGTAAGATTTTGTCCCACAGAGAAATTGATCTAGAACCCAAAATGGGTTATAATAGTAGGCCTCCAGATCTGGCTACAGATCTGACAATCCTAAATAAAGGGAGTTGGGTATCACAACTACACTAAATTACCTCTTAAAAAGAAAAGAAAATAAAGTACAATCCTATCCTAAGAAAGGGGAATGAAGAAGGTGGTGATAGTGTGTCAAAATGAAGATAAAAGGATGGGAAGTAAGCAGTTTAGGTAAAAGTTCATTCAGTTATGCAACTCAGATTTAGGGCTCTCTCTGCAGCAAATCCTTGCTGAAGTGATATTAATAACCTCAGCAAGGTAGAAGAATCCAACTTAACCCATGCCATTTGGGCTGCTCTTAAGGCTATAGTCTGTCCACTCAAATGGCCCCAGTCTATCCAATAGAGTCTGTCAAATCCCATTGATTGAGTCAGAAAAGCCAACCTAATCCAAAGGAGTGGGTTGATCAAACCTAATCCAATGAATCAAATCAAACCTAATCCAATGAATCAAATATCATTGTAGACACTGTATTTGCCAGGCTACAACCTCCCAAGATCTGCATATAGATCTGGCAAGTATTCATAGGGGTATTAAACCTAGGAAGATCAGATGGCAATCAAAAGATCTAAAGGTTAAGTGAATGGGCAATTCCCAAAAACACAAATCCGATCGAGAAAACTAATGGAATCAAAAGATCTATAGATCTAAATGGACTTTAAATTAATAATTTACTATTTAAAAATAGCTTGCAAAAAAATATTCTCACAGCTGTAATCACTACAGAGAAGCCAGAACTAACATTTGATAGCGGTCAAGGAAGACAAAGGGGAGCCTGTTCCTACACAATCTCTCACCAGGCTAGAAGGTCAAGTGCAGAGAAAAAGAATCCATCTCAGATCTGTGACTAAGATCTCCCTAGGGCTATAGTCCGTCCACTCTAATGGTCACAGGCTATCCATAGAGGCTCCCTTACCTACAATGATAAGATAGAACATATAAACTGCTGCTGCCACCATGGTCCCAGGGCTACAAGCTCAAGCTTCCATGGGACTTTTAATAAGTTCAAATCCTAAATGCATGCTATAGCCTAAACAGAACTATGGGCAAATAGGAAAATAATAGATTAAGTATTAAAAGCATAAATTTTATTAATCTGATGTCATCAACAATGAAATCTCTTAAGGCAGCAGCCTTCTGCACAATAGCTCAACACAAAATTCCAATGTTTAAATGACCTATTATAAAACTTAAATGAAACTACACCTAAGTGCTTACCAGAGATTTAGCCAACAAGTGCTGGGCTAAGAGAGGAGAAAAAATGAAAAAAGTGGTGATCAAACCCTAACCCTAACCCTAATCTGCTTGAGCTCTCAGCCCACAGAGGTTGAAGGAAAGAGTGATCAATGATTTCTAAGTTACAAGCACAACTTATGTACTTAGTCCTAATGCTATGGCTGAGAGAACAGTAAACCCTAATTTTTCAAGCAGATGTGGCACTGTTACAACCATTAGATGTCTTAGGATGCATGCATCGGGATCCGTGCCTCAGGATTTGTGCCCTAGACCTGGGGAAATCCGTAAAAGGTCTTTGAGTATGATTGAGAAGTGGAGAGCTCGAGCTTCATGGGCTTGGCTCCTGCATATCACTTCTGTCGCATAGCTACAGAGTGTTCGCGGGGTCGAGTTTGGCTTTGAATATTGCTTTCTCGTGCAGTAGAGCTTTGGATGATTGTTGGGGATTTTCAGTGTGCTTATTTAGTGTGTAATGAAAAGAAACAACAGAGATGGATTCAGCACATCTAAAATATTCTAGACCTGCAAGGTACAGGGTCTTTGTAGCAAGTTTTAAAAGTAAGGGAAAGTCCACAGAGAGGTGGTTTGGAATTGAGTAAATCTCCAGATCTGTAAGAGATCTGGCACCCTAGCTATTACTAATTTAGCTAAAAGATAGGGGAGAAGTTTGGATAGGGTTGTCACTTAAACTAACTACAATTAAAATGTAGATTGTCTTAGATCGAATCTGGAGCCTCAGATCTTGTAGGTGGAAGGTTTAAAAACTCAAAAGATGGAGAAGAACAACTTGGAGGTTGTTTTCACTGCAATCAGGTTGAGCTAAGCATATTACAGGGGTTCAAAAGTACACAAGTCCCTCGGCTGGCCACAGGCACTGGCCACAAGCACAGCTGTAGGGTGTAAATTCCACTTCAAATCACAGGATCCACCTGGCCTTAAGGCTATGATCTGTCCACTTTAATGGTCACAGACAATCCTATAGGCTTTTATCGAATCCATGGATTACAATAGATGAATCCAATTGAGGCCTGAGCTCAGATTTACCTTAAGGTTATGATCCGTCCACTTTAATGGTCACAGACCATCCTAGAGATCTCCTACAAAGCCAGAGCCTCAATTAGAACAATTAAAACCACTACAGATGCTGCAATTGCTAGGTCACAGACGCAGGAAATTACTGGGATATCAGATCCAGGGAATTCAGATGATATCCAAGAGGTCTACTAGTTAAGTGGGTGAGTTGATCAAGCAACTCCTCTACACAAATCCGATTGAGCACCAAAAGGAATCAAAAGAGCTTTAGATCTAATTAAAACATTAAAAACAACATTTACATTGCAAACAAGGACACTCTTATAATGGAATGCTCTCAGATCTATAGTCTGTGCAACAATTAACTCCAATAACACTCTTAACCTTACCCAATCACAGATCTAACTCACCCCTTGCTGCTCCTAGGGAATTAGCCAACCATGGTTGGGCTAAAGGAAGGGAAATAGAACCTCGCTGCAAGCTCTGATCTCCAGGAAATTTTCCATAAATTTGATCCTCCCCCAATGGCAATTGAGGATCTCTATATATAGCTTTCTCCTCTATTTTTCCCTCCAAAAATCCCTTCTAGAAGGTTGTCAGAGTTTGTTAGTATTCTGTTAAAGCACGTGGGTCGGTTAGGGTTTTCTAGGGTATCTTCTAGAACGTCGCGCCAGTCACCCAAGTGCCTCGGATTGCATGCAGCAGGTCACAGAGTCTCAGCATGTGCATAGCATAGTTTTTCTGAGAAGTTCAGTACACGATTTTGACTGGTTGGAGAAGCTTCCGGCAGGTTAAAAGTAAGCTTGTAATTCCTTTCGTTAGGTTCCTTGGTCTCTTTGATAGGTACCGATAGGATGAGTTTTCTCTTTGAAGCTTCAGGGTCCTCAGCCCATTATCTGGAGTATTCGATAGGTTGGCTGAGTAGTTCGATAGGTCTAGGGGTCCTTTTCGACAGGTTCAACTCTATGTGCCATCATCCCGATAGGTTGTCTCTCATTCTTATCGAAAGGCTTAAGCATCCTTCGATAGGTTTAATTCCAGCATCTTCATTTCGATAGGTTCAGGGAGCCTTCGACAGGTTGGAATCGAGCATTTCAGTCCTTTCGCTAGGTTCTCAGATCTGTTCG
This sequence comes from Chloranthus sessilifolius, assembly GCA_021018995.1. Lineage (NCBI taxonomy): Eukaryota > Viridiplantae > Streptophyta > Magnoliopsida > Chloranthales > Chloranthaceae > Chloranthus > Chloranthus sessilifolius. Next base: position 65,991,865 of record CM037586.1, read on the forward strand.
ATAGGTTCCTTTAACACTTCAGGCAAGTTTTTGATAGGATAGTTTCTTCTTTCCTTTCTTTGCTCGATAGGTTCTGAAATCCTATCGAACTCCTCAATCCATATGAATTCATCCTTCTTCTGCCTTCGAATCCTATCGAACCCTTCTCCAACTGCACGAATTCTTTCCTTTTAATCCTCAACTCCTATCGAAGTCTTCAGACATCCACTCGATAGGATGTTTTAGACCTATCTTCACTTCTTTCCCCTTGTTCTGTTGCTGGGTCTGCATGGTGCTGAGAGATGGCTTCTTTGTGGGCATTCTTAAGTGGTTTGCTGCATTATTACCAGCTTTCCCTGCTATCTACAAAGTGCACTCAACAGAGGCTTATTAGTGTGCTCACAGGTCCATGAAAGGTCAGGTTAAAGGGTACAAAGTGGCATTTTTCACCACTTAACAATGATCGCACAACTGCTTTAGCTTGGAATGCACTCATGCATAAGGACTTTCAGTGCTTAGCTTGCTCGCACAGTAGAGCTTCAGAAGTTTTCTTTCGCGAGGTACTCACACAAATGCCTTTGCATCTCGCTTGGTTCAGAGTTGAGCTTCTAGGCGCGCGAGAGCTGCTTGAGAGAACTTCTGGGCATCTCTCTCTTCCAAAGCCATGCGAGGTCTTTGCATTTTTTCACACCAATTGGTCTCGCAGGGTAGTGCGCGCGGCTACATTAAGGCATGATCCTCGCAAGAACTTCGTGAGTTGTATTTTTGGAGGCTTAGTGAGCGAGAGCTCTCCGAGGTTCTTCACATGTTGATTGCAGTTGAACTACACGACTGCTGCACGAGAGACTGCTGTGTGATAACTCCTTCATTGAGCTGTGCGACTTCTTCGCATGCTCTAATATGCTATATGTCTTAGTAGCGCGAGGGAGCTTTGCCAGTGAATTAAAAAATGTGAGGCAGCACCTCAACTGTGCAAGATAGGTCATTGGCGCCTCTGCTACTATGCACATGCTTTTGTTATAGCTTCCTCCACTCTCACCTATTCTTCATTCATATGTTGGACTTTCTTGGTCCATTGTGACGTGAAAAATAGTCACCAAAGTGAGTACCACCATGGTGTTCCATCACATTCTGGTTTAGCTATCATCTTTTGCTTGAATTCTCTCTCTTCTTGGCACCAAAAGCATAGACTTTGTGTTAAGCTGCACAATTTATTACTAACTATAAAACAAGCTAAAAAGGAGTTATTAGTCAGCTTCAAGGTCCAACAAAGGCTAGGTTAAGAGGTGAAAAGTGGAACTTTTCAGTGAATAATAGTGTGCAACTGCAAATGCATGGGCTGCACAATAGGTGCAATCCTCAGCATTGCACTAGCTAATATTTCAATAGGTTCACATGTACACCACGATAGGTATGCTGAAGGTGCAACAATGCATTCAATAAGTTTGCTGAAACTGCATCTTGAATGTTGACAGGTTGATGCTTTAAGTGCAATAATACTTAAGTTTGGTCCCAGCTAGCTTCTCTACATTGCACATCTTAATAAGAGCACTTTTCAGTTTGAAACACTTGGGGCTTAAGCATATGCAGCTGTAATTGTAGATGTTCGTGCTCCTATATCTTCCACTCAAGAGAATGATATGTTGAGGCTTTGCATGTGTGCAGCTAGTGCAGTTTTAGTGTGAGTGCACATAGCAGCTGCTATGAATGCACCCAACTGAAAGCTTTGTTTTAATTCCCAATGTGCACATGGTTGCAGGTCTGAAAGTGCGAGGCTTGCTCACTCCAAATTACTGCTGTTTGTTGGGCTGAACCACATGGCTTTTGCATCTGTTGAAGTTTGAGCTTTTTCCAATGAAGATCTGATCCACTCGGGATCCACATAGTTGCTGAAATTGTTTGAATATTCAAGGCCTGCTCAAATAGAAGCAAACCTTACAGAAGCTAGTCTGCTCTTGAAGGTGTAGCTTGCCATTTTGTGCACCCAGCTGATTGATGTGCAACACTTCTTTTGTAGCAACTTTTCTCATTGACATGTACCAGTGCTATAGCTGTTTAGGTGCCAATTAAAATGATGGAACAAAAGGCTTTGACAACAACTCTATCCTTCCTTCTTCTCAGTGCTGCAGAAGTCATCTAATGTGTAGCTGCAGGAGGCTCTTGATTGCTCTAATCTCCTCTTCTTAGTACATAAATATGGATAGCTGCATAATTTCTTCCTAACTGTAAAATAACATAAGAATCATTTATTAAGTACTATAAGTACTAACAAAGGCCAGGTTTAAATGGTATAAAATGGTATAAAACAGTGACAAACACACCCCTAAACCTAACCTTTGCTAGTCCTCGAGCAAGGTGAAATTTAAAACAATTAACCTACAAATCTAAATGCAACTTTCACAGGGAACACGGATGCATTTAGCATATGCCCCAAGCCTTTTAAACCCCTAGGTGATCCATAGTGGAGGAGTGCAATCTCCTGAGAGTTTTCAATGAAGGTACCTACAAGCATCTCCAATAAAATCAGTTAATATTAATGCAACATGCTAAAACAGAGTTCAAATAGAATAAAATTCATTCGGCACCTTACTCATTCAGTTTTTAAGAGGATTCTCAGTAGTAAAACAACAATTTAAAGATGAAATTCTACTGTAATTCCTTTATCATTAATCAACTTATGTCAAGGCATTGTGCATGAAAATTAATGCAGGGCTCACCTTTAATTTGAGAATTTTGTTTTGCTAATGCCCCCAACAAATTCAATTTCAGACCTAAGTCTTACCAGGGTTGTCACTCACAACAAAAATAGAAGGGTGCATCATTTCACATAGCTCAAGAGCAGTTACAGCCCTCAAATAGGACTGCAAGCACGAGCATAGGCATAGCTCTAATTTATGAAATTTTCTAACTCTTTTTACCATAGATTACACAAATCCTCATCTCCACATGACAACTTAATCAATTTTCTGATCAGTAGGGTCTCTGGGTTGTAATGTGGCATATGGGTGAGGTTTATAAAGAATAAAAAGGAAATAAAAGGATTCAAATTTGAGAAATCAGGACGGTAAGGAGATGATTCATGACTTCACCTTCTTCATTTAAGCACAAATCCATCTAATTCTTGAATTTTCATATTTGAAGTGACCAACTTCTAATCCACTTTTCAATCATTTAAGGAAATGACTTCTCTTTCTCATTCTTTTGTTTTACTATTCTATTTTTCTCCTTCTTTTTGTATGCTTTTTCTTTTATATTTTTCTCAAATTATATTTTTGTATGGGCTGGAATGCCACAACTATACATCACACTTGCCTTCAAATATATTTTCTTCTCTTTCAACCAACTATCAAACCAACTCTACCTTCTTCAACTTCTTCACCTTTACCTTCTGAAATCTCAGGATAAGGGTCAGGCTGCATCAGGTTACTGAGGTTTGGGTTCAAATTTTCTTGTTTTTATCAAAGAAAAACTTGGATTTTTAGGACTCGAATGGTGTGTATGAAGGGCAGTTCACATGTAGGGATTTTTAAGGTAAAACTGTTCATAGGATGGCCTTACTTCATGTCCTCAATGTCATGAATGTTGTCAAGTTGTTTCAACTTAGATTTGCCTAACTTCTAGTGAGCAAGATTAGATGCAATCAGTCCTTAGAGCAGAAAAAATGCCATGACACTCTTCAAAGAAAATTTTTCAGGCTCCAATCTCACTGGGCATGGTCTTCCATTAGATTTATTGGGGTATATCTCAATTTAACTTTCATGATTCAAAATTTCTCGATAGGTGCAATCCTCTACTCATTAACTTTCATGATTGAAAATTTTTGAATCATGATCTCAGCAAATCCAGATGGGGGTAAATGAATGGCAGCAAAAGAAATAGCCCATCTAGAAAAAAATTTATGTTTTTATAATTTTTTACTTTTTTATTTGTTTTGGATCAGCCAGGGCTCAGCAAGAGCCCTTATTTACTACTGCTAAAGAATACAAATGAGGAATAACAAATAAAAAATCAGCATGCCTAAATGACAGCAGGAATTAAAATAAAGACAAACACTAAACACAACAAAACTACTGGTTTTAAAGAATTTAAAAATTGAAAATGAATGCAAAGGAGAAAGGGATGCAAACGCAGGCAGATATGCTCCAGCTGCAATCCATAAGCTCCTGTTGTGGCTACTGCTCCATATCTACAAAAATTCCAAAACTGCAATAGAACCTTATTCAATGAAAGTGAATGTAATAAGCAAAAAAAAAAGAAAAAATCATGCTACTGTCTCATTTCTGTAAAAATGCAAACGGCTACAGCAACATTTATTCAAATAGCTAGAAGGCAAAAATATAAAAAACTCAGAAAATTCAAAATTACTGCAGTTTAAAATAGGTTTTCTATACAAAAACTACAACAAACATTTATTAAAACATTTGGAATGCAATGTACAGATTGAAAAATTAAACAACAATAAAAACTAAAAAAAAATCTGATCTACAAAAAATGAAAAACTCAGATCTACTAACTAGATCAAAACTCCCCGGCAGCGCCATAAAAAACTTGTTTGCGGATATTTTGCTGATTATTGTGCATGGTGAAAACAATTTAAAATCAAAGTAAAATAAAAGGATGAAAATAGCACTCTAAAATTAGCCAAGACCTGCAAGTTACAAGGTCTTTTTACAGCATGTTTAAAAAGTAAGAGTTGGTCCCACAGGGAGTAGTGTTCTAAAACCTAAGAGGTTGTACAGTAGACCTCCATATCTACAACAGATCTGGCAATTCTAGGCTAGAAAATAGGGAAAAGAAAGAGTCTTTCGGGTGTCACTAGATCTAATCTACAAAACAAAAATATAAAACTAGATCTACAAGATTGAGTGAGATGGATGGTAAAATAAAATGTAAAATGGGGAGAAATAGGTAGCTAGGGACTGATTCTTATTGCAAAATAGATCAAGACATGTGAATATGCAGCTATCTTTCACTTGGCTACAGGCATAAGTGCAAGGTAGAAGATTTCAAAACAAACGAAGAGCTGGAACTGATCTTAAGGGTATGGGCTGTCCACTTAAATGGTCACAGATCATCCTATAGACTTCATCCAATCTAAAGGTTCAAATTGAAACAATAAAACCATTGCAGCCACTATGCTTGTAAGGCTACAAGTACTTACAATCATAGGATCAAATAATCCATGTAGACCTAGTGAGAACCACTAGAAATCAGAGATTATTTAGGGATTTAAACTCAGCTAGTCATTGCTTCAAACAGCTACAATGACTGAGCTCACAAGGCTGCAAACTCTGCATAATTCTAGATCTCTTCACTGAAAATGGATCTAGAAATCAGCGCAAGAGTCAGATTTGCTACAACCTTTCACTTCGCTACAAGCTCAAGTGCAAAGTGGAGGAATCCAATCTCACCTTCACTTCTGGATTAGTCCTAAGGGTATGATCTGTCCACTTGAATGGTCACAGATCATCCTAGAGATTTATTCCAGCAGTGAGGATAAAAATTAGAACATGAAAATTACTGCAAGCACTATCGTTGCAAGGATACAAGCTCAGGCAACCATAGGTGCATCAGATCTGGAAAAATCTAAAGCAATTGCATAGAAAATTACAGATTTAATGGGACTTTAAAAGTAGCATTTCATTGCTTAATCAAAACTTACAATGATCCGCCTCAAGCCTACAGTCTATGCATGAATCCGGAGCTCTTCACAATGAATTTACAGATTTATTTACAATTAGAAACCAGATCTGAACTGCTACCTAGATCTAATCCAACAAGCTGGATTAGGGAGAGAAGGGGGAAGAGAAAAAGGAAAATAAAAGCTAAAACTAAACCTAAATGAGTCAAGGAGAACTAAAGCTATTCTATGGTTTCCTTGCTGAGAATTACAATAGCAAGATGGCTTATTTATACAAATGCAGTGATCCATGTGCTCTGGATTGCAGCCAATCAGAGGAGAGAGTTTGATTTCAATTTATGCTAATCCATGTGCTTAACATTCTACCCAATTAGAGAGAAGAGATAGATCTAGTTCTGTCAAACTAAACTGAAGTAGTTTGTTTCTTGCCAAAGATTTGAAAATCAGTTCATACCCATGTGAAAAATTCCATGTGCCTTGGAGTTCCCACTTTTTCCCTTGCCAACAAAAAATATTTGCTACTGAAATCACAAAACTATTAGCTGCTATTTATTGCAAAAATAATGCTCATGCTTTAGACTTGATAGAGCCTGAATTGGATTAGTTTGAAGAAGTCATGAGTAGATGGAGTCGAAACTATAGTTTGAGAGGTTGAAGGTGGGTTCAGCCATGCATTTGAGAGGATGGGATAGAAAGTTGATTTCAGCTTGGAAACCCAACAACTTCAGGTAAGTTATCGTGGGGATGGAAGTGAATCTCGATAGGATGAAGGGCTGGAAGCTGCACTCTTCAAGAAGTTTAATGGGAGGTTGCTGAAGCTGCAATGTGTAACTTGAGAGGATGGATGGATGGGGTGGCTGCTGGTTTGCATTTCGAGAGGATGTGGGAGTACGAGAGCTAGAGGTCGACAGGATGGAGCTTCCAGCTGGTATACAGGTTCCAAGTCGAGAGGATGCAAAGAAGATCTCGATATGTTGGCTAAAAGGTATAGTTGACTGGATGCAAAGAAGATCCTCTTGAGAGGATGTGCTTGGGAGCTGCTTTTAGAGGCTTGACCTGCTCGATAGGATTGGCTGGAGTTATTACAAGTCGACAGGTTTGATGGGAGGTTCTGAAAGGTAGCTGCTATTTGACAGGTTGTGGGGTGGATAGGCTGGAATCTCGAGAGGTTCTAAAGGTGTGGAGTTGCTATTCGACAGGTTGGAGAAGATGGCTGAGTGTGCAGCTGAAGGCATCGAGAGGATGAATATTTAGGGGCTAAACCAATTGACAGGTTGATGGGAGGATGGCACTGCTCGAGCAATTCGTTGCAGACTTCAGCTAAATGTCGACAAGATGCTGGTTCTTTATAAGCCACCAATCGACAGGTTCAAGTGCGTGCTTCATCCCCTTCTTTCACTCAATAAGTTATTGGCCAAGAGATTGTACCATTCGAGAGGTACTGAGGGTGCAACTACAAATGCATGGGCCGCTCGATATGTGCTATCCCTCATCATATCACTAGCTAGTATTTCAACGGGTTCACATGTACACCTCGACAGGTATGCTGAAGGTGCAACAATGCAATCGATAAGTTTTCTGAAACTGCATCTTGAATGTTGACAGGTTGATGCTTTAAGTGCAGTAATACCTAAGCTTGGTCCCAGCTAGCTTCCCTGCATTGCACATCTTAATAAGAGCACTTTTCAGTTTGAAACACTTGTGGGCTTAAGCGTATGTTGCTGTAATTGGAGATGTTGGTGCTGCTATATCTTCCACTTAAGAGAATCATATTTTGAGGCTTTGCATGTGTGCAGATGGTGCAGTTTTAGTGTGAGTGCACATAGCAGCTGCCATGAATGCACCCAACTGAAAGCTCTGTTTTAATTCCCAATGTGCACATGGCTGCAGGTCTGAAAGTGTTGAGGCTTGCTCACTCCACATTGTTGCTGCTGTTTGTTGGGCTGAACCACATGGCTTTGCATCTGTTGAAGTTTGAGCTTCTTCTAATGAAGATCTGATCCACTCGGGATCCATATAGTTGCTGAAATTGTTTGAATATTCAAGGCCTACTCAAGTAGATGCAAACCTTGCTGAAGCTAGTCTGCTCTTGAAGGTGTACCTTGCCATTTTGTGAACCCAACTGACTTATGTGCAGCATTGCTTTTGTTACCACTTTGCTCCTTGACATGTACCAGTGCTGCAGCTGTTTAGGTGCCAGCTAAAATGATGGAACAAAGGGCTTTGACAACAGATCTATCCTTCCTTCTTCTGAGTGCTGTAGCAGTCATCTAATGTGTAGCTATAGGAGGCTCTTGATTGCTCTAATCTCCTCTTCTTAGTACATAAATATGGATAGCTGCATAGTTTCTTCCTAACTGCAAAATAATATAAGAATCAATTATTAAGTACTCTATGTACTAACAAAGGCCAGGTTTAAAGGGTACAAAATGGTATAAAACAGTGACTAACACACCCCCAAACCTAACCTTTGCTAGTCCTCGAGCAAAGTGAAATTTAATACAATTAACCTACAAAACTAAATGCCACTTTCGTAGGGAACACGGATGCATTTAGCATATGCCCCAAGCCTTTTAAACCCCTAGGTGATCCCTAGTGGAGGAGTGCAGTCTCATGAGGGTTTTTAGTGAAGGTACCCACAAACTTCTCTAATAAAATCAGTTAATATTAATGCAACAAGCTAAAACAGAGTTCAAATAAAATAAAATTCATTCCGCACCTTACTCATTCAATTTTTAAGAGGATTCTTAGTAGTAAAACAGTAATTTAAATATGAAGTTCTGCTATAATTCTTTTACCATCAATCAACTTATGTCAAGGCATTGTGCATGAAAATTAATGCAGGGCTCACGTTTAATTTGAGAATTTTGTTTTGATAATGCCCACAAAAAATTTAATTTCAAACCCAAGTCTTACCAGGGCTGTCACTCACAACAAAAATAGAAGGGTGCATCATTTCACATAGCTCAAGAGCTGTTACAACCCTCAAATAGGACTGCAAGCATGAGCATTGGCATTGCTCTAATTTATGAAATTTTCTAATTCTTTTCACCGTAGATTACACAAATCCTCATCTCCACATGATAGCTTAATCAATTTTAAGATCAGTTGGGTCTCTGGGTTGTACTGTGGCTTATGGGTGAGGTTAATAAATAATAAAAGGAAATAAAATGATTCAAATTTGAGAAATCAGCAAGGTAAGGAGATGATTTATGACTTCACCTTCTTCATTTCAGCACAAGTCTATCTAATTCTTGAATTTTTCAAATTTGAAGTGACCAGTTTCTAATCCTCTTTTCAATCTTTTAATGAAATGACTTCTCTTTCTTAGTCTTTTATTTTGTTTTTCTGTTTTTCTCCTTCTTTTTGTATGCTTTTTCTTTTATTTTTTTCTCAAATTATATTTTTTTATGGGCTGGAATGCCACAACTATACATCACACTTACCTTCAAATGTATTTTCTTCTCTTTCAACCAACTGTCAAACCAGCTCTTCCTTCTTCAACTTCTTCACCTTTACCTTCTGAAATCTTAGGATAAGGGTCGGGCTGCATCAGGTTAATGAGTTGTGGGTTCAAATTTTTTGGTTTTTATCAAAGAAAAACTGTGAATTTTAAGACTCAAATGGTGTGTATCAAGGGCAGTTCACATGTGCAGATTTATAAGCTCAAACTATTCATATGATGGCCTTACTTCATGTCCTCAATGTCATAAATATTGTGAAGCTGTTTCAACTTGGATTTGTCTAACTTCTAGTGAGCAAGATTAGATCGACTTAGTCCTTAAAGTAGAAAAATTGCCAAGACACTCTTCAAAAATTTTTCAGGCTCAAATCTCACTGGGTATGGTCTTCCATCATATTTATTGGGGTATATCACAATTTTCTCTCTTTTCAAGTTCACTAAGCATCAATTTTCAAAACTTCCTGACGTTTGCTTCGTGACAATGTTAGAACTATAGCACATTTCAGTTTTAAAAAGTTTTTAATTTCCTCTTTGTAAGAAAATCAGGTGGGAAATCACTTTATTTTCAAAAAATTTATCCAACATTGCTGCACTAGCATTAATTATTCCATTGGCACACCTTGCCATACCCCCAAACCTAAGATGAACATTGTCCTCAATGTTTACACACTGCGTAACTGGGGACATCAGGGCAAAAACAAGAAAGAAAAATAAGCAAAAAAATAAAAGCAATATGTAACAAAGAAAAATGCAAAACTGAATATATGAACAAGAAAAATAGAAGAAATGATATAAAAATGCAGGAAAATTACTGCTAAAAATAGAAAAATAGCAAAACCAGGATAAAAAACTGAATACAAAACTACAAAAATGAAGAAAAATAGTAAAACTAGGACACATATTATCCTAAGAAAGAAAAATCAGAAATCTACAAACAGTATTTAAACTAAAATTCCTAAAACATAAAATCCTAAGAGTCAACTATGATAAGGTAAGGTCCCCCAATGCAAAAGATAAGTTCCTCAGTGTGGGGTAAGTTCCTCTGTGCTGTTGTGTGTGTTGTGGATGTCTATGAATCAAAAAGAATTTCAAATTGATGAAGTCATTGAAGCACACATTAAAAACAAGATTCATACACAACTGAGACCCATTAATGGTGAGAAATCCTGAAAGTGAATGAATGCAGAGGCTCCATTGAATTTTCAAAGCAAAACCAAAATATATGTTCCTCTGCTCATTAACTTTCATGATTCAAAATTTAAGAACCATGATCTTAGCAAATCCAGATGGGGGTAAATGAATGACAACAAAAGAAATAGCCCATCTGGAAAATTTTTAATGTTTTTATAATTTTTTACTTTTTTATTTGTTTTGGATCAGCTGGGGCTCACCGAGAGCCCTTATTTACTACTGCTAAAGAATACAAATGAGGAAAAACAAATTTGAAATTTTTATTTGTGTTTTCATTGTCTTTTATTTTTTTATGTGTTTTTATTATTTGAAAAAAATCATCATGCCTAAATGACACCAGGAATTGAATTAAAGACAAACACTAAACACAGCAAAACTACTGGTTTTAAAGAATTAGAAAATTGAAAATGAATGCAAAGGAGAAGGGGCTGCAAACTCAGGCAAATATGCTCCAGCTGCAATCCATAAGCTCCTCTTGTGGCTACTGTTCCAGATCTGCAAAAATTCAAAAGCAGCAGCAGTACCTTATTAAAGCAAAGTGAATGTAATAAGTAAAACAAAAAGAAAAACTCAGGCTACTGCCTCATTTATGCAAAAATGTAAATGGCTACAGCAGCATTTATTCAAATAGCTAGAAGGCAAAAACATAAAAACTCAAAAAATTCAGAATTACTGCAGTTTAAAATAGGTTTTCTATATAAAAACTGCAGCAAACAATTATTTAAACATTTGGAATGTAATGTACAAATTGAAAAACTAAACAGTAATAAAAACTAAAAAAAAAATTAGATCTACAAAATATGAAAAACTCAGATTGACTAACTCAATCAAAACTCCCCAGCAGCAACGCCAAAAACTTGTTTGCGGATATTTCAGGTGCTGATTATTGTGCATGGCTTAAACAATTTAAAATTAAAGTAAAATAAAAGGATGAAAACAGCAATCTAAAATTGTACAAGACCTGTAAGATACTGTAGACACCCAATGTTGGCCCAAGGCCATATCAATACACATTTCGAGAGAGGCGCACTTTCGAGATTTTGATGGCATGTATGGTACCCTTAGGAACCTTTCTAAACCCTTAGGAACCTTTCCGAACCCTTATGAATCAACCCTAACCTTCCCAAACCTATTAGAACCCATTCCTGGACCAGTGTCAAACCCTCCCGAGCAGTGGTTAGAAAGAGGAGTGCCAAAATTTACACAGACATTTTTAGGAGCTGAGTTATATACCATTCGAAAGAAGACTTCTCCGAATTTTTAACAAGTGAAAAATCACCTCAATTGGAGTTGTATATCAAAAGTTATGACCATTTGAAAATCGGCTATTTTGGAGGAATTTTTGTCTAGCGCAACTAATAGTTGCGCCAAGCCATTTCCCCCTAGAATTTGCCTGGCGCAACTAATAGTTACGTCAGGCCTTTTTCCCCCAGAAATGGCCTGACACAAATAATAGTTATGCCAGGTATAAATGGGTCCCACCATCCCTCGCGGAGCCAACTTCCAGGCTACTGTACAGAACTTAATTTACTGTACATTTGCCTGGCGCAACTAATAGTTGCACCAGGCATATGAACAATGACAGTTGGTTTTTGTCTCAAATTTTAAAGCTAGGGTTTGACTTGTTGACCACCTCAGTCCTTGGGGTGTGTTTTGATAACTTTGTTGCACCCTTTTAATGCCTATTCGCAACCCTTAAGTGATTTGAAATACTAATCTATCATCCACTATTAAAACTATTCCCCCACATCTCCAAGCTCTCAAAATCCTAGGAAACCTTAGATTAGAGATTACTTAATTGCTAACCCTAATTAGCATTTAAGTAGCCTCCTAACCTATCATTTTCTTATAAATAGGGCCCCCCTCCCTTTGATTTAAGGGTTAAGAATTTTTGCCTAAGAGAGAAAGAGCTTAAAGTGAGAAGATCTTTCTCCCTTTGGTGCACCATTGCTCATACAAATTCCAGAATTCCAAAACCTCATTCTAGGCCTTACCTTTCCTAAAAAGCCTCTAGGTTAAGTGTGTGTTATCCATTTGCCTCCCTTCTCTACCTCTTAGCTAGTAAGCCTTAGTGGTTAGAACTCCTCTTTCCACCATTCAAGCCTTCAAAAGCTCATCAAAAGCAAGCCACACAAGGCTCTCCTACGGTGCTACAAGGGCCCAAGGGCTTCGACTCCCTCCTTTCTTCTCCTATCTCTTCCTTAGCTCTTCCTATCCTCCCATTTGTACCATTACGCCGCCGAATTTTTGGTAGGAACGGAGGGGCACAAATAGGATTTGAGGCCCATTTGGGCAAGAGAAAATTATTTTCTTTTCTTTTACTTTATTTTTGTATTGGCCATTAGTAGAGACCGCGTTAAGCAAGTTGATTGGGTGCCTAACACCTTCCTGATCGATAAACGAAGCCCCTACCAAAGAGTCTTTGGTGTGGACAGGATTCAGAGTCATATTTGTGGCACTTTGGTGCTTATAAAAATGATATAGGTATCCCGGGATATCAAAAGCTCTGGGTGGCGACTCTATATTTTTGCAAGCGAGCGCATCGCCGCGATGGAATCGTCACAAATCCCACGGTTGCACAGATACATGGTCATTTTGTTGCAAGTTTTAATAATAAGAGTTTATCCCATAAGGAGTAGTGATCTAAAACCTAAGAGGTTGTATAGTAGACCTCCAGATCTGCTACAGATTTGGCAATTCTAGCCTTGAAAATCAGGAAAAAAAAGAGTCTTTTGGGTATCACTAGATCTAATCTACAAAATAGAAATATAAAACTAGATCTACAAGATTGAGGGAGATGGATGGTAAAATAAAATATAAAATGGGGAGAAATAAGCAGCTAGGGACTGGTTCTTATAGCAAAATAGATCAAGACATGTGAATATGCAGCTATCCTTCACTTGGCTACAAGCACAAGTGCAAGGTAGAAGAATTCAAACCAAACCAAGAGCTTGAACTGATCTTAAGGGTATGGACTGTCCACTTAAATGGTCACAGATCATCCTATAGACATCATCCAATCTAAAGGTTCAAAATGAAATAATAAAACCATTACAACCACTATGCTTATAAGGCTACAAGCACTTACAACCATAGGATCAAATAACCCATGTAGATCTGGTGAGAACCACTAAAAATTAGAGATTATTTGGGGATCTAAACTTAGTTGGTCATTGCTTCAAACAACTGCAATGACAGAGCTCACAAGGTTGCAATCTCTGCATAATTCTAGATCTCTTCACTGAAAATAGATTTGGAAATCATAGCAAGAGTCGGATCTGCTACAATCTTTCACTTGGCTACAAGATCAAGTGCAAAGAGGAAGAATCCAATCTCAACTTCACTTCTGGATTAGTCCTAAGGGTATGATCTATCCACTTGAATGGTCACAGATCATCCTAGAGATTTATTCCAGTAGTGAGGATAAAAATTAGAACATGAAAATTACTACAAGCACTATGGTTGCAAGGCTACAAGCTCAGGCAACCAAAGGTGCATCAGATCTGAAAAAATCTAAAGCAATTATATAGAAAATTACAGAATTAATGTGACTTTAAAAATAGTATTTCATTGCTTAATCAAAACTTACAATGATCTACCTCAAGCCTACAGTCTGTGCATGAATTAGGAGCTCTTCACAATGAATTTATAGATTTATGTACAATTAGAAACCAGATCTAAGCTGCTACCTAGATCTAATATAACGGGCTAGATTAGGGAGAGAAGGGGGAAGAGAAAAAGGAAAATAAAAGCTAAAACTAACCCTAAATGTGTAATATCCTAAAAATTTTACGTTAAACAGTGACCTCGAGATCCGTGCCTGACTGGTCATAGGTTTGACCATGTAGGGGTTCACTAGATGACGTAGGATATGATGAACAGATGAGATGTGAGAAATTAAGTGAAAGTGTGAAATGTGATGAAATCCAAAGTCACATACACCTACTTCTGGTGTATGTGCTCAATACACAAGTTAGAAGGGAGATAAAAGGGTTTAATAACCCTAAAATCAATTGTTTTGGTTGTTGAAGGAGAGTAAAGAAGAGAGAGAGAGAGGAGTAAAGAGAGGAGTTATTGCAGCTGATTGAAAGGGGGGATTCAAGCAATAAAAGCCGGATTCGATGCTGTTTGGATCCGTTAGAGCCAAAGCTGGAACCCTAGCCTTTCCAACCACTAGATCTAATCAAATTGAGATTTGATTGAGGTAAATTTCTTGTGAATTAAATGCATAAGTTATGGGAGTTTAATCGTAGTTAGGAATGGTTAAAATCATAGATTAAAGGCTTAGAAAAAGAAAGAAAATAAATGGGGAAAGATTTGGAAGAACAGCCCGAAAGGGGGTTGAAACTGGCCAAATCGATTAATCAAAATTGGGTTTCGATTAATCGATTTTGGCCAAGAAGTTGAAAAGTCAAAGGACCCGAATTCGATTAATCGATTTGAATTTTGATTAATCGACTTTGGATTTCGATTAATCGATTTTGGTGTCGATTAATCGACTGGGAACCTCCAGTGGCTGGAGGAAGGTGAACTGGGGAGATCGACTAATCGAATGGGGATTTTGATTAATCGATTTCGGATTTTGATTAATCGATTTGGGATTGATTAATCGACTTTGAGAATTCGATTACTCGAATTGAGAATCGATGAGAATGAGTTGAGAATTTTGATTAATCGATTTGGGATCGATTAATCGATTGTGGATCTCGATTAATCGATTATGGTAATCGATTAATCGATTTTGGATCTCAATTAATCGATCTTGGGAATCGATTAATCGAATCAGATTCGATTAATCGACTTTGGAGTTCGATTAATCGACTGAGTCAATTTTTATTGATTTTTAGTTTGACTTTGAGGTTCATGGAGGGCCTTAGGTCTTCTCTGTTACATCTTTAGTGATGTATTCCATATGTTATGTTGTACCATAGGTGGTACGTGTGAACAAGAGCACAAGGAGCCACGTGGGACCTTGATGCATGATTTATCAGAGATTTGAGGTAGGGAACACCCTGAACATATATTTTAATTGCAAGAGCATGTATGTAGTGATATAGAATTTAAATTGAAAACTGTTTTAGTTATGGAAAGCTTTGTGAAAAAGAGGTGTGTTTGAGCATGTATGTAGTGATATAGAATTTAAATTGAAAACTGTTTTAGTTATGTAAAGCTTTGTGAAAAAGAGGTGTGTGTGTGATACACCAGTGAAATCATATAATATCCCTGTGTGTGTGTGTGTGCGTGATACACCAGTGAAATGAAAGTGCTTTAAATCATAAAACTTTTATTAAATATGGGTGTGTGTATCTGACACCAAGTAAGCATATAAAAATGGGACATCCCCAGGGGATGAGAAAGTGATAAAGGCATCGGTGTGATGCGAGCAATTCAGAACAAGTGGGCATATGAAAAGGAGAAATCCCCAGGGGATGAGAAAGTAACAAGGGCATCAAGTGTGATGCGAGAAATTAGATACATCCCAGGGATGTAAACAAGATTGAATAATGTTGATACGGCCTAACTGATATAAGATAGCACGCTTACACGGTGAATAACTATATGTAAAGCACCTGATATTTTTGTTATTTAAGTTTTGATAGGATACCCCACCAACGTGGCGGGATACCCACGACTGACTCGGCAGAATATCTGTGACCGATACGACGGCTAATCCGTAGGCCAGTGCGGAGGCTTATCCGTACACAGTAAGGACATCCCAGGGATGTTCTGATATGATTGAAACCCTGCCACTGATCCCCAGGTGAAAGGGGCTTTGGTGCTATTTATATTCCCAGGGAATACGTTGAAAACTGTCTATATAGATGACGATGAAGGGTATCTCATCGGGGCTCGATGCTATATTGCTCGGGAATTATTTAAGTTGAAAGGTTAAGTTTTGCTTTTGCTTTAGGCCTGTTCAGTGTCATTCATGATTAATTAAAAGACATGTGTAAAACTACTAGTAAAATGTGATTTCAAATTGTTATCTTTCAACTGTTTTATCAGTAACTGCATAGACACATCATGCTTAGAATATCATGGAATATATGTGAGGTTTTAACTTATATGTTCACTATGGTTGTTTCCTATTGAGCTAGGATGTAGCTCACCCCTTTAGACTATACGTCGCAGGTCCACTTTTAGCAGCTCTTGAGACTTCAGGGGACGTAGACCCTGGTGTGTCGGACCTTGCACCTAGTGACGAGTTGGAGCCACCACCAGAGGACTACTTCTAGAGGACTATGTTGTGCATTCTTGAGAGCTTTTCGTGAGATTCTTAGTTCGGCTTGGTATGTCAAGCCTTGTTTTGTAAACAATGTAATTAAATAATGGGATTATTCTTTTGGGGCGAACCATCAATGATGATCAGCTATCATCGATGGTTCGGATCGGTTCTCCATCCATGCAGGGGCATGAAGGTAGAACTGTATTTTGAGCAGTACTTAGAGGATATTTTATTTTTGCAATTATTTTCTTATTTCAGTTCATTATTTTTGCTTGGTATACCAGTGTTCCATGAATAGCCAAGGAGCACGGTCAAGATGATCGTGCTGATGGCTCGAGTTTCGGGGTGTCGAAATCTGGGCCGTCACAGTTGGTATCATTGCTTAGGCGTTAAGTCTTCTAGGGACATTGTGGAAGTAGAGCTTAAGCTTTTGGTCTTGGTTTAGAACTTGTTTGGACCCAAGGATATTGCAGTAGATTCGGTTAGGGTATAGGAGATCCAACTAGGACTCTATCACAGTGGAGTAAAACGTTAGGCTTTAGGTTCATGAAGTCTCAAGTTGTGACAGTAGGTTCTGTTTGGAACATGGGCTATGGATTTTCAACGATTGCTTATTGTGGGAATATTGGATGATTGTGATTAATAATGATAGGAGTATCCCTAGTGGATGAAGTGAAGTTTTAGTTTTGTTGGAGCTTAGGGCCGTGGTGACCACAACCATTATTAATTGGAACCCTATTTCATTTTGACAGATTGAAATGGCACCATGCAAAAGAGCAAGAACTGAATGCACCAGAGAAGATGAGCAGAATAGGCAATTGCTAGAGACAATGATCAACACAATGGCTCAGTTGACCTCATTACTCACGACAAGGTTGTGAGAGACGACTCACATCTCTCCATCGACACAGGTTGAGTCATGCTCAAGGTGTGGAAAACGACACAAGACATCAGACTGTAGGAGAGGCATGAGAGGGTGTTTCATGTGTGGACGAATGGGACACCTCATAAAACATTGTCTAGCACTGGGGAAGGGGGCGACGACATCTACATCGAGTGATATCTGCGCGCATTGTGGGAAGCACCACAAAATTGTAGAGTGTCGGTTAGTTTTGCGCACATGTTTTAAGTGCGGAGAGAAAGGGCACTACATCAAGGATTGTCCAGTGCGACGTCAAAAGCGGGTAACATTGACGTCTACTTCTGATCCAACCCTCCCTACGAAGCAAGGTCCTACATGTGAAACAGCGATGCACGATGCCTAGATGACTCATCAAGTTTCCCAAGGTATTGATTTACTATCAATTAACGAGTATTTTCAAAAAAAATTCTAGATGATGAATGCTCTTAGAAATTGTGGTTGTTTTTGACACTTAAGGAATATCACGACACCATCATACGTGCATTCGATTAAATCACCTCCATAACATAAATGAAGTATAATTTCAAAGGATTAACTAAGTAGCTGACAATATAAGGACGAGACTGGAAAAAAAAAAAATCCTCACAGTAGGGTGAAATTACTTACGGATAGATTGTTCACAATTTGAAATTTAGTTGACATTATGAGTAATGAAGGTAATGAAGTTGAATTAATGGACTTAATCCTAGCATTCTTCTTTCTGACAAATGAGTCGTGATTATGGTGTATTTAAATGCATTCCTTCCAACTTGAGTTCGGTTGTAATCACTGTACCTTACTCTGGGAGTTTTCTGAGAATTGGGAGAATCTAAGACAATCATGTAGGTAATTGACAGAGGATAGGAAGAATTTAAATTTCGAGTATCACGGGAGAGCAAAATTGGATGTCGCTACAGTAGATTGCGCTGTTTTCACTTAAGCCATGATAAATGACTATAGATTTTCAAGGACTATATGGAGATTTAGTTAGTATAGGGAGTGTGTTGAGAGTAGTACACATGAAGAGTCTAATGATTATGCCTAAGTAGTTGTGTACGACCCCAATCCTGGTGCACCTAAATTGTAAGAACTTGAGAGAAATCATTGGTAATCATCTCTTTGAAATGAAAGCCAAGATGTGTCACACTTTTGCCCTTCCTGTACGATCGGAAGGATATTCACGTATCGTAAAACTGGGTAAGGGCATAAAGTTTGAATATTTCAAGATCGTTGCGGTAGGTTTTAGAAGTACTCATGTTGATGATGGCTTTATCTCATTTTGGTGATGGCTTTATCTCATGTTGGTCATAACTTTATCTCATTTTGCTGATGGCTTTACCTCATTTCGTGATGGCTTTATCTCATTTTGCTGATGGCTTTACCTCATGTTGATGGTGGCTTTATCTCATCTTGGTGATGGCTTTATCTCACTTTGATAATTTCTTTTATCGCTGTTCTGTATCAGACCATGAGTGACTGTGAACTCTTGCTCCTAGACAGGTGAGACCTATTTCGAGTCATGAGTTAAACCGTTGTGGGTTGACAATCTTATGGATAATATATGTTGTAGTGGGTTGTTATAGAATATAGTTAGTAGTAATTATCCTATTGGAAAATTGGCGGTGCGCCCAACTTGCTAGATATGGATTCTTCATGTTGGGTGAGGAATAGTGCGGTAGAAGGCATTAGTTCAGCGTTGTCACTCAAGCAGACTGTTCCTTACTTTTAAAGAGTCGTCTTGTATTCCAGATGACGACGATCTGTGGCAAACTATACTTGCTGTGGTTCATAAGTAAACTTATGCAATCCACTCTGGTAGCACTACAATGTACCAGGAATTGAGAAAGAACTACTAGTGAAGAGAGTGGAAGCAAGATATGGCTAAGTACGTGTCACGATGTTTGACCTGTCGACAAGT
The DNA here is from genome assembly GCA_021018995.1 of Chloranthus sessilifolius. NCBI lineage: Eukaryota > Viridiplantae > Streptophyta > Magnoliopsida > Chloranthales > Chloranthaceae > Chloranthus > Chloranthus sessilifolius. Next base: position 66,011,184 of record CM037586.1, read on the forward strand.
GAAGATTGATCATGGACATCCTGCTGGACTATTGCAGCCTCTACCCATACCAAAGTGGAAATGGGAATCGACCTCTATGGAATTCATAGTTGGACTGCCACCAGAACTTGATTGCGTGTGCAATGTTTTCCACGTATCGATGCTCAGAAAATATGTGAGGGATCCATCTCATGTGTTAGGAAGTCAACCTTTGGAGATGCATGAGGACATGAGCATGATAGAGGAGCCAGCAGAGATTTTTGGATCGAAAGGAACAAGTACTACGTACTAAAGTGATTCCCTTAGTGCTTGTTCGATGGAAGAATCATCCGACCGAAGAGGCTACGTGGGAACGAGAAGCCGATGTGAAAGAGCAGTATCCAAACTTGTTTGCAACAACTTGAGAGTCAACATTGTAACATTGCAATCATGTTTGCGAATTCTCACTGCTCATGTAACAAATGATGACCAGTTGGTCAATGTATTCAATGAGAAATTGAAAAATTTTGAGATCAATATTACCATGGAAATAAAGGAAAAAAAGAGACAACAGAATTCGAGAAGTCGGGTCAAACCGATTAATCGATTTGGAGATTCTATTAATCGAGTTTTGGTCGACTAATCGACTGACATCTGCCAGTGAGGAGAAACTTAGACAAATAATAAAACCATCAAAAATTTGATTAATTGAGGGAGTTCGATTAATCGATAGTGGAATTCGATTAATCGACTGGCAGAGGCCAGTGGGCCTAATATTTGAAGAAATTAAGTTATGTTTAATTCGACTAATCGATCTAGCTTTCGATTAATCGAATTTGGAATTCGATTAATCGATCTTGAGATTCGATTAATCGAATAACTTCAGTGATTTTAGATAAAAATTTGAATTATAAGCAATTTCGACTAATCGATGATGAATTCGATTAATCGAATTGTAAATTCAATTAATCGAACTGGGAATTTTGACTAATCGAGTCATTTAAGAAATTGGGAAAATTTTGAAGGACCATGCGATTTCGACTAATCGAAGTAAAATTCGATTAATCGATTTTAAAATCTCGATTAATCGAAAACGGATTTCGATTAATCGACTGGCTAACACCAGCGAGCTAAAATTTTGAAATTTTAAACGGCTACAATTTCGATTAATCGAAATTAAATTCGATTAATCGATTTTGTGTTTCCACTAATCGATTTTGATTATCGATTGATCTATTTCGAGCACCTTAGCTAATTTTGCAACTCGATTAATCAACTTTGAGAAATCGATTAATCGAACCAGGACCAATATATAGATGAGTTGGGGTTTTGGTGCTCATTCGAAACTTTTGCATTTGGGCGCCATTCTTCTTCCTCTTCTCCAACTGACCGAGCACTCTAGGGTTTGCATTTTCCATCAATTTCAGATCGGATTCGTGTGCCACCGCATCCAAAACCCATGGTAAACCCTAAATTTGTGTTCTTTCTTCAATTTGAGTTAGGGAAACCCTAGTTTCCTTGAATTTTCTCCACGATGCCGCCGAAAACTCAGCTATCTTCAAAGAAGGCAGCCTCCAAGCTACCGGTCCGGCGTAAGAACGCCGCACCGCCACCACCGACCCCATCACCCATGAGGACCCCATCGCCATCGGCATCGGACACCAAGTCCGGGTCGATGGCCACATCTTCAATTGAACCTTCACGTGAATCCACACCTATGCCACCACCACCCACCAATGTGGTTCAACCCAACGAGCGGTGGGCGGCTAAGACCATTGGGATCGATTACATTCTCGACCCAACTCTATTCACAGACCCTAATGTGTAAGGCGAGACCAATTGGGCTCGTAAGTACCTTGAAAATGCCTGACTCGGCAATCTTTTGAAACCGACCCGTGGGTCCTATTACCCTCGGTTGGTTCAATTGTTTTACCAGGGCCTTACCGATGGCCCTACTGATGACGTGGTCTTGACCAAGATCGAGGGTTGAGACTACACCATTACACGTCGCGACATCCATGAAGCACTTGAGTGCTATTTGGATTTTGTACCTGAGACCACCCTATTTCCACTGTTCCCAGAGGAGGTGGATGTCGAGGAGATCATCCGCGACATGACCAAGGGGAAGAGGGGTTCGGGCACCTCAATCCGAAGGGTAGACTTGCCTCCGTATATGTGGATGCTCGACTCCATCATCAAGTGCAGCCTCTACCCGATGCGACACGATATCGAACGGGTAGAGTTGGTTCAACAATCACTATTCGCAGCTTACAAGGGCCGTTGGTTCGATGCCACCATGATCATCCTCGAGGGGATGAGGTACATGAAGGGCAAGTAGATGAAGGGAAACCTATGGCCCAAAGAAAAAATGCCCTATGCTCGGCTCATCTTGAGCATATTGGAGAGCTATTCTGTCGCCCTGGCGTACTTGATATCGCCCCACGAGGCGCGGGCGACGGACAAGACTAAACGGTTTTCACACTCCTCGTGGAACCGGAGTTATAACCTTCTGAAGAAGGCATTACCAGCAGCGGGCGCAGCGGAAGGCGCAGCTGTAGCACCACCACCACCCCCACCACCACAGCTTGACCTACCGCCGGCGGAGCACCACCAGAGGAGGCTCCACCTGTTATCCCACCTCTTACCACAGCAACTACACCACCACCTCGATCCACCCTGGCGACGCCGATGTCATCCCGTCGCCGACCTGCAACTCCTTCCGGCCCTACTATAGAGGATGTGTTGGCACGTATGGAGGCCAACAACGAGAGGATGAATTGGTGGATGGACTTCCTGACATTCCATACCCTCCGCTACATCTACCCATTGGACTACTAGCGGCGCCTTGCCCAGGAGGAGGAGTGGACCGCGGGACGCACTGCCTTTCATCGGGGTCCAGTCTTCCATCCCACCACTGCGACTCAACGCCGAGCTCACCCGGCCACGGAGCCAAGACCACACCGGCCCGGCGAGGAGCTAACATTCAAATACGCCAGCATTGTATTTTGGTTGTATGGCAAATTATGGTTGTACTGTGGATCATATTAATATACAAATTTTGTAAATTTTTTGTTAATTAATACAATGTCTTTGTAAATTTTTTAGTGCAATTATCTTTTTATGCTGTCTTTGTCTGTAATATGTTAAGTTACTCAACTGGCCCGCCTCAGCCCAGCTTGTGGGGGGGGGGGTGGGAAACCTGACCGACGCACCTTTGGGTTATTTTTGAGGACGAAAATTCCCAAGGTGGGGAGGATGTAATATCCTGAAAATTTTGTGTTAAACAGTGACCTCGGGATTTGTGCCCGACTGGTCATAGGTTTGACCATGTAGGAGTTCACTAGATGACGTAGGATATGATGAACGGATGAGATGTGACAAATTAAGTGAATGTGTGGAATGTGACAAAATCCGGAGTCACATACACCTACTTCTGGTGTATGTGCTCAATACACAAGTTAGAAGGGAGATAAAAGGGTTTAATAACCCTAAAATCAATTGTTTTGGTTGTTGAAGGAGAGTAAAGAAGAGAGAGAGAGGGAGAGGAGTAAAGAGAGGAGTTATTGCAGCTGATTGGAAGGGGGGATTCAAACAATAAAAGTCAGATTCCACGCGGTTTGGATTCGTTAGATCCAAAGCTGGAACCCTATCCTTTCCAACCACTAGATCTAATCAAATTGAGATTTGATTGAGGTAAATTTCTTGTGAATGAAATGCATAAGTTATGGGAGTTTAATCGTAGTTAGGAATGGTTAAAATCATAGATTAAAGGCTTAGAAAAAGAAAGAAAATAAATGGGGAAAGATTTGGAAGAACAGCCCGAAAGGGGGCTGAAACTGGCCAAATCGATTAATCGAAATTGGGTTTCGATTAATCGATTTTGGCCAAGAAGTTGAGGAGGTTTGGGACTTATTTGAAGTAATTGGTGAAAACTCAACTCAACAGGAATCTTTGTCAAGAGATATTGAAAATCCTGCTAGGTTGAACAATCAGCAAAGCACCAAAGGAAAGATTTATGAGGTGAATGAGTTGGAAAGAAAAATGGGCAATTTAACCACAAAGTTTGATAGATTAATGGACTCACTTAAAAATCCAATGGTTGCAAGAGTAGAGGAGGCATGTCTGATATGCCAGTCCCCTACTCATTCAATTGACCAATGTCCTGCTGCACCACAGTTCCCAGATTTAGTGGTGGAACAAGCTCATGCTACCCAATCATTTGGACAGATGCAGTCAAATGAATATCCATGGAGAGGGCACCCTAATTTGAGGTGGAGCCAAGGGAATTATCAATCACAACAGCAGCAGCAACCAAAGAACCAAATGCCTTTCAAAACTGCACAGCCTTATCGGTGAATTTTATGCCAAGCTAAATTTTCAAGACCCATTCCACAACAACACAAGAATCACACCGATTCAAATCCCTTCCAGGTCCCCTTCTTTTGAAGATCAAGTCCTAAATTCACTCCAAAATTTAGGATCTTTAACTCAGACTGTGAATTTTCACAGCTAGAGCATAAAGAAGATTGAAGAAACATTGGGACAGCTTTCAAATGCTTTGGCCAAAAGAGAGGAAGGAAAGTTATCCAGCCAACATTTGAACAATCCCAAAGGATAGTTCATGGTTGGAGATGCTTCTATTTCACATGAAGAAGTAAAAACTGTCACAACTTTGAGAAGTGGAAGAATTATAAATAACAAAGTGGGTACTGAAGAAGAAAAAAATGAGGAAAATGATAAAGATATGCAGCAAGAGCAGCATAATGATAGCAATGGGGGTGCTGATGTACCTCAGAAAAATCAAACAAATGAAAAACAAAAAATTCAAAAAAATTCTGAAAATGCTTCCAAAGCTGTAGATGAAGGACTAGTTCCTCATTTACCATTTCCTCATGCAATGAAATCTGTATCCCCTTTTGATAAACGGAACACAAAAATAGATGAAATGATGGAGACTTTCAAGCAAGTGAAGATAAATCTACCTTTGCTTAAGGTAATAAAACAAATTCCAGCATATGCAAAATTTTTGAAAGATGTTTGCACTCACAAAAGACAGTCTAGGATACAGTTATCCAAGAAGGCCTTTGCTATGGAAAGAGTTAATCAGGTGTTGTCCATTGCCACACCTCCTAAACTTCAAGATCCTGGAATCCCCACAATCCCTTGCATTATTGGGGAACATATCATTGAAAAGGCTTTATTAGATCTGGGTGCTAGTGTCAACCCACTTCCATATTCTGTATATGAGAAACTAGGTTTGGGAGAATTAAAACCCACTCATGTGGTGTTACAACTAGCAGACAGATCTGAAAGGAAGCCAGTTGGGATGATTGAAGATGTATTGGTGGGAGTAGATAAATTTTTCTATCTTGCTGATTTTCGAGTTTTGGACATGGAACCTACCAAAAGCAAAACTTCCATCCCTGTCATTTTGGGAAGACCATTCCTGGCTACAGCAAATGCTTGCATTCAATGCAGGTCTGGTATTATGGAAGTCTCTTTTGAAAACATGAAGGTAAAATTAAATGTTTATAATGCAGTCACACAGCCTTAATTCAGCTCTGAGGAATGTTTTCATGTTGATCTATTGGATGAACTGGTAGAAGGGACTTTACAACAGTTTAGCAGTGAAGATTTCACCACGTATGCTAAAGATGCTTGGGGAAATTCGAGGAAGAAATAGTTTGTATCTCAAAGTGAGGAAGTAAATGTTGTGCAAGGAACTCATAATCAATCAAAGAAGTTTCTCTTCTTGGAAACGCTACTCTTCCCCTTCCACAAACAAATAAGGTACCTTTGTTACCTTATTTTCTCACCACGATTTAGAACAAGCAACCGAAAATTTGAAATATGTGTTTTAGGAGATCATAAATCATTGCTCAAGGATTATTTCTTCCTCCCTCACAAAGGAGCGGGAGGAAGAGTCATGTTGATTGTTTTGAAAGAACATAGAAGGGCAATTGGTGGACTATTGCTGATTTGGGAGGAATCACCATTGTTTGCATGCACAAAATCCATTTGGAAGAAGATGCAAAGCCTTCTAGGAAATGCAAAGGAGGAACCCTCATATGCAAGAAGTGGTCATGAAAGAGGTTGTTAAGTTGTTGGATGCAGGTCATTTAACCCATTTGATTCAAACTTGGGTGGCACCTACAGGTGGTACCTAAGAAATCTCGTAATTCACTTGTAACCTCAGATTCGTGAGCTTATGTCAACCGGACAAACAACCGTGGAGAGTCCTGATTGATTACGTAAAATTAAATTCAATGACCGAAAAGACCATTTCCTCTCCCATTCATTGATCAGATTTTAGATAAGCTAGCGGAAAAGCTTATTATGTTTTCTTGATGGTTACTCGGTTACAACTGATTCCTCATGTACCCACAAGATCAGGAAAAGACCACATTCACTTGCCCTTTTGGCATTTTGCCTATAGGAGAATGCCTTTTGGTCTTTGTAATGCTCCTGCTACCTTTCAAAGATGCATGTATTCCATTTTCTCTTATATGATTGACCAATTTATGGAGATTTTTATGGATGATTTTTCAATCTACGGAGATAGTTTTTCCCAGTGTTTACATCATCTCAAATTGGTGTTACAGAGATGTGAAGAAACCAATCTAGTTTTGAGCTGGGAAAAGAGCCATTTCATGGTCACCCAAGGCATTGTCCTTGGCCATGTAGTTTCCCACAAGGGCATTGAGGTGGACAGAGCAAAAATTTATTTAATTGCACATTTACCACCTCCCAAAACTGTTAAACAAATCAGAATTTTTCTGGGACATGTTGGATTTTACAGAAGGTTCATTAAGGACTTCAGTAAAATAACCAAGCCTCTTTGTCATTTATTATGCCAAGATGTCCCTTTTGTTTTCGATAATGAATGCATGAAGGCATTTGAATTCTTAAAAAACTGTTTGATTTCAGCTCCAATATTGCAGTCTCCAAATTATTCACTACCTCTTGAGCTGATGTGTGATGCATCAGATTATGCTTTGGGAGCTGTCCTTGGACAGAGAAAGGAAAAGCTGCCTCATGTCATAGCTTATGCCAGTAGATCAATGATTGATACACAGCTCAATTACACAACAACGGAGAAGGAGCTACTGGCAATTGTTTTTGCTTTAGATAAATTCAGGTCATATGTCTTGGGTTCACAAATAGTGGTGTTCACTGACCACTCTACCTTGAAATACCTTCTGTCTAAGAAGGACACCAAACCAAGATTAATCAGGTGAATTCTCCTATTACAGGAATTTAATTTATAGATCAAAGATAAAAAGGGGGTGGAGAATGTGGTGGCTAATCACCTATCTCGAATTTTAACTGCTGAGATTGATAGGCTGCCTATCAATGAATCTTTCCCTGATGAGCAACTTTTTGCTATTAGTGTACACACTCCTTGGTTTGTAAACATAGTCAACTTTTTAGCTACTGGAATAATTCCTCAACATTGGAATAAAATGGATAAAGATCTTTTCTTCTCAAAGGTTAAACATTTCATCTGGGAAGATCCTTATCTGTTTAAGAGTTGTGCAGACCAAATAATAAGAAGATGTGTCCCTGACTAAGAATTTCATAGAATACTTTATATGTGTCATGAACAGGCCTATGGAGGTAATTTTAGTGGAAACAAAACTACTGCAAAGGTTTTGTAGTGTCGATTTTATTGGCCTACACTTTTCAAAGATGCTCTACAGCACTGTAAGTCTTGCCAGAACTGCCAGAAATTGGGCAGCATTTCCAAGAGAAACTCAATGCCTTTACAGCCTATTTTGGTAGTTGAGTTATTTGATATTTGGGGGATAGACTTCATGGGTCCCTTTCCTCCTTCCAATGGGTATAATTTCATTTTAGTAGCTGTGGATTATGTATCCAAATGGATTGAAGCCACAGCCACTAAAAACAATGATCACAAAGTGGTTCTTAAATTTCTAAAGGATCACATTTTTTCCAGGTTTGGTTTTCCCAGAGCTATTATCAGTGATGGGAGAAGCCATTTTTGTAATAAACATTTTGAAACTTTATTGAAAAAATACTCTGTGACTCATAGAGTAGCCACTCCATATCATCCACAAGCCAGTGGACAAGTTGAAATTTCCAATAGAGAAATCAAACATATACTGGAAAAGACTGTGATGAAGGACAAAAAGGATTGGTCCTTTAAGCTGAATGATGCATTGTGGGCATATAGGACAGCCTATAAAACCCCAATTGGCATGTCCCCATTCAGGTTGGTCTATGGCAAAGCATTCCATTTACCAGTGGAGTTAGAATATAAAGTCTTTTGGGCCATTAAAACATTGAACATGGATCTAACTACTGCTGGTAATCACAGGAAACTGCAACTTGCTGAGTTGGAGGAGCTGAGAATGGATGCATACACAAATTCAAGAGTTTACAAAGAGAAAGTCAAAGCCTTCCATGATAAAAATTTGTTGAGAAAAGAGTTCACAACTGGCTCTAAGGTATGGTTATTTAACTCAAAACTCAAGTTTTTTCCTGGAAAGCTGAGATCCAGATGGGAAGGGCCATATACTATCATTCAGGCAGCTCCTTCTGGAGCTGTTGACATCCTAGATCCAAGTAATGGAAGAATCTTGAAAATAAATGGTCAGAGGCTCAAACCATGCATCGAAAATACCCAGGAGCCTGTGCTGCCCACCTATCATCAAGAGCCTCCCCAAATCTGATGGTATACAACTGTACAATATGCTTTTATTTCATAGTTTTTGTTTAGTTTCTTTTTCTCTGTTTTTATTCATGATTTGTCTCTTTTCGCATGGTTTAAATATGTGAAAAGTTAAGTCGCAAAGTAAAAATTGTCTTTTCGCAAAGTTCAATTTACTTTTCGAAAAGAATCTGGATTTGTAACGAACTGCTCGAAAGCAAGGATTTGCTTTTTGAAAAGTTGTTTCTGAAGCCATTTTCTTTTCGAAAAGTTATTTCTGAAGCCATTTTCTTTTTGAAAAGTTATTTCTGAAGCCATTTTCTTTTTGAAAAGTTGTTTCTGAAGCCATTTTCTTTTCGAATGGTACTGATGCCATTCTCAGTTGTAAAAAGGTCTGTTTTGGAACTTTTTGAAAACTTAAAAAGGACTTTGCAAAATTAACCTTGAGCATACTTAAACCCTTTCGAAGTAAGGGTTTCATATTCGAAAGCTTTCTGAGAACGTCCTGTTCCACAGAAACCCTATTTCTTTCTTTCCTTGTGAGATTTGAGAATCTAGCCACACTTTTCTTCACCTTTGTTCGATCATTTGAGCTTTCAGAGAAGGATTTTAGCTTCTGGTCTGGGGGATTTCAGCAAGCAAGCAACACGCTCAATCAAAAACCCTAGATCTCGGTATTTTTCTGTGCATTCCCTCTGTTTATCATTTGAAAATTTTGATTTTGTGTCAGCATCTATTGTGGGCATTTACATGCATAAATTTAGAATGGGAAAAGCGGAAAAATCATTGACTGCCATGTTCCCAAAATCCTCTGCTAAGAATGTTAGCAAACCTACCCCAAAAGAAAAAACCAAAACTTCAACCAAAAGAAAACTATCAATGGATAAAGCGGATAGGATTGAGAAAGGGAAGAAAGTGAGACATGAGGAACCCATCCCTGCAGCTGCTAGTCCTGAGCCTGAGCTTCCTCCTCTGCCTATACATTTGGTACTGCCAAATCCATTCATTGATGCTCAGAAGCTAATTCCTGAGCTGATTGTGGACGAAACTTTTTTCGTCAACAAACCGGACTGTCTGCTATCTTTAAGATACATGAGAGATGCTTCACTAAGCAATATCCTTACCCCTCTGTCAGAGAAAATTTACCCACGAATGGTGAAGTTATGGTACCAAAACTTGGTAAAAGTCACTGAAAAAGATGCTGATGTCCCTACACTGGTTATCTTTATTGATGATTGCGATCTAACTGTCACATATGAAGACATAGGGAATGCTTTGGGGATACCCTTCCAATTTGATCCTTCTGGTCCATTGGCTGCACCAGAAGCAACCTCCTTTAGAGAAATGGCTGCACATTTAACCCAAGGAATTGTTGGAACTGGACAGTCCATAATGAGGAGAGACTTAGCACCCCAATTTTTATTGATGGATTCCATTTTGAGGGAAAGTTTTTATGTCACCGGGCACAGCCAAGAGAGGAGAACACCAATTCTAGAGGCTCTCTTTCATTTTTCTAAGGGGCAGTTTTTCAATGCCCCTATGTTAATTTTTGAAGCCATGGCTGATATTAGTGCCAAGTTGAAAAAGGAGCAGAAATTAGCTGGACTCCCATTTGGTAGATTGATCACAGCCCTCCTCAGAGCTAAGTTTGATATTGATGACCAGGAACCATTTGAAGTCATAGCCCCTCACAATTTTGGGAAAAAGGCTTGGACTACAAGCCAAGCTATGCTGAAAAGACTGAGAGAGGAAGGTGAGCCTGCACCTGCAATTGCTCCTGAACCTGCTCCTGCAGCTGTTAATGAACCTGCCCCTGCAGCTCCCTTAGAACCGGTTTTGCCAGATCCTGAGGTGACCAGCTCTTTAGCTGCACCAATTCTTGAAGCAGCTCTGCCAGACCCTGTGGTGACCAGCTCTTTAGCTGCACCCATTCTTGAAGAAACTATCCTTCCCATGGTGACCAGCTCTTCAGCTGCACCAATTCTTGAGGAAGTTGGCCTTTTACCCTCCTCACCTAGTCCAGCTCCTGCCACTTCACCTATCCCAGCTGTCCCATCTCCCATACCCACCATTATCCCAATTGCAGATTCCCCCTCTACACCAACCACTCCAACCATACTCACACCACCAATTTCTCCCACCAATGCCCAAGTTTTGGCTACAGATTTTATTGCCCAATCTCCCTGCACTCCTCTGCTCCAAAGCCCCTCAAATTCACCTGCTCATTCAGCCCACACACCTGAAGTATCCCATACACCTGAGCCTTTCACTACAGAGGCTTATTCCTCATTAATGGGATCTATTTTTGAAAACGTGGGACTTGAACCTGTCCCTATACCTGACCCTCATCATTTCAGTCACTTACCTACTTCTCCCTTTACAGCCATTTCACCCATTGCACCTCCACCATCCACTTCAATTGTACCAATCCCTGCTATGCACACCTCCCCCACACTTGAATCTATAATCCAAATACTTGCCTTCCTCCAATCCATCAAAGCCCAACTACAAATCAACACAGAAAACCAGTCTGTGACCAACGACCTTCTCCATACCTTAGCCTCCACATCCCACACAACTACCATTACCACTGTACCTACTATTGATGCCCATGCTACCCAAACTGAACCAGAGGTAGTATTGGTTGATCTGCCCACCCCCACCACTACTGCCCATGCTACCCAAACTGAACCTGAAGTACCTCTGGTTGAGTCCCCTTCACCTCTCCTCACTTTCTCTAATCAAGCCACTGCATCACCACAAGTCATCCTTCTGGACACTTCTTCTCCCGCTCCCACAGCTGGGATACCTTTGGTCCCCTACCATTCCATTCCCCTTCCCAGATTTGCCACCCTCAGAAGAGCCATGGAAGATAATCCATATATCTGTAGAGATGTTCTCAAGGGGTTAGCTGATTTACAAGCCTACATTAGAACCCCTTATGAAAACCAGATTCAGAAATTGGAGTTATTCATGAAATTTGAGAGAGAGAAAATGAAGGACCTGCTTGGTCAAACTTTTCAGATGGTTCGAGTGGCGGACAAGGTGACCATGTTGCAAGCACGCAGCTTGACCGGGGAAAAAGACTTGGAAAGTACATTGGCCTCACCAAAAAGATCAAATCAGAGGAATACACTAAGCTGCAAAACACAATCCAGGAGAAAGCTAAATCAAGTTCAGACTCTAATACTGATTCTAGTTCTGACTCTTACAGTGACTCCAGTTCTGATCCCATTGAACCAACTTATGATAGAGATTTTGACCCCAGTTATTAAAGCACTTTGTACTTATTTGTGTTATGAGTTTGTAATATAAAGTCTGGTTTTTCTTGTGAAATTACTGTGCATTTCTGTCTGTCTTCTTGTCATCATGATTTTTTTTTTTTGCTTGTTTCTCTTCTTTGCTTTGGACCAGTGTGGACCCTGCTCCCCTTTGGTTTGGGGGTGTGACAGAAATGTCAATAATCAATAATTGAGTTAACATCAGTACAGCTTATGATCAGTGGAATTTTTGAAAATGAAGTAATTTCACACCTGCTGTTTTAAAAAAAATGAAGAAGTTAAAAACTTTTTGAAATTAATTTCTAGTGTAATTCTAATACTTTCATGAAGTGAATGTCAGGAAATTTTCAAAAGAAAATTGATGTTTTAGTAAATCTAAAAAGAGGGAAAACACTGATGATATACCTCAGGAATTTGATAAAAAACCACACCCAGTGAGGTTTGGGCCTGAAATGTATTCTTTGGAGGTATGAATTGGCAATTTTTTCTGCTTTTGGGATTGATTGAACCTGCTTACTTGCACTAGAAGTTACACATATCAAAATTGAAATAATTTGACAGCACTCGTGATATTAAAGATATGATGTAAGGCCTCCTTTTGGACAGTTTGAACCTTACAAAGCCCCACCTTTTGCAACTGCCCTTGATACACACCATTTGAGCTTTACAAATCTAAGATTTCTTTGAAACCTTATCTAATAACCTCATCAACTTCATTTAGCCTAACCCTCACTCTGAGAAGTCAGAAGATAAAGGGAAGGAAGCTGAAGAAAGGAGAATTGAGTAACAGTTTGACAACAAAAGAAGAATAAAAACTGAAGGCAATGATGTATCAGCAGAAGAAATGTGGCATTCCAGTCAATGCTAATTTGAAAAAAAAATTAGAAAAAGAGAAAAGAAAAGAGAGAAGGCATTTCATTGGAAGTTTGAAAAGAAAGAGAAAAGATGGCCACTTTGGCTCGAAATTCAAAGAAGAAGATGAAAATATCTTTGAATTAAAGAAGGTTTGTGTATCACCTCCTTACCTTGTGACTTCTCAATTTTGAACACCATTCCACCCTTTATTCTTGAGAAATTTCACCCATAAGCCACATTACAACCCCAAGAAAGTCCTTCTTGATCAATGATGGATTGAGTCACATGGAGATAAGAATTTGTGTAATCTATGGTGAAAAGAGCGGTGAATTGAACTAAAAGCAATGCCTATGCTCATGCTTACAGTCCTATTTGAGTCAGAATCGCTTCCTTGTGAAATAGTACAACCCTCTTACTTGCATGTTGAGTGAAAATCCTGGAGAGAGTTGGGTTTGAAATCAACTCATTGGGGTAACATCAAAGCTGGATTCTTAAATAGAAGGCAAGCTGTTCATTCATTTTTCTTGTGAATAACTTTTGACATAAATTGACTGAATGGTGACAAGAATTCCAGCAGAATTTTAGTTTTGAACTGATGTTTTTCTTGAAAATCTTCTTACAACATGACTGATGCAGGTGTGAATAATCTGATTGGATGAAAGTTTGCTGTAACAGAATTGCAGTGATCTTAACTGATTTATTGAAGAAGTTTGTGGGTACCTTCACTGAAAACCCTCAGGAGACTTCACTCCTCCACTAGGGATCACCTAGGGGTTTAAAAGGCTTGTTGCATATGCTAAATGCAACTGTGCTCCCTACAAAAGTGGTTGTTTACTTTGTTTTTAATTTTGTCTTTGCTCAGGGACTAGCAAAGCTTAGGTTTGGGGGTGTGTTGATAACTGGAAAATACCATTTTTCACCCCTCAACCAGAACCTTGATAGACCTTTGAGAGAACTAAATAAGTGTTCTAAGTGCTTGTGTTTCAGCTAACAATAAAGACAGACTTAACCATAAAAGCAGCTTAAAAGTGCCAAAAAGATGATAATCCATGTCGATCCAAAGGAAGAAAGAGAAGGGATAACCTCACTAGCTGTTAAAAGGTCTGAACTTAAGAGGCAAAGACCTGGTCTCAACCCAGAAAAGAAATATGGAGCAATTCGAACAGAAAAATGCACTACAGAGTACTTTTCGCAAAGAACCTGAACTTTTTGAAAAGAACCTGAACTCTGTGAAAAGAACTAAAACCTCCAGGCTTAGCTTTCGAAGAGCACCTAAACTCCTCGAAGAGATGATTGACCTTTTCAAAAAGAAGAGAACTCCTTTCGAACAGAATCAGAACGTTGCGAAAAGAGCTTCAGGAGTTACAACACCTTGCGAAAAGTCCCCTAAACTATGCGAAAAGGTATTCTGGAGATTCCCAATTTTTGCAAGGGCAATTCAGTAATCATTTTCATGCGTCCCAATCCATCTAAAAACCTAGGGACGTTCCAAAAGATTCTAAGCATGAAGTGAAGGCATATTCCACCCCATGTGAGCACCCAGAGATGAAATAACTTGGCGGGAACTTCTAGTAGCTCTAACAGATTTTTAAAATGCATAACAGAATTGATGCTTATTTCGCCTAATTGGCTGAACCAGATCGAGCAATTCTGATTGGCCAGAGCAGATCTGGATCCTTGTGCTCGACTACCATTGGTTGATACAGATCTGAGCACTTCTGATTGGTTGATACACATCTGAGCTGGACTTAGGGAAAACTATAAATAGACGAACCATTTGCCCAATTTGGGCATCCAAATTTTGAGTTTCATTCCTATTCCCCCATTTCCAAATCAGATAGTTTGTCTGAAATCCATGTAATAGCCTCACTTTTACTTGCAATTGAGATCTGTGAGATACTCCTGTAATTCAAAGGAGAGTTGTGTTCAAGACTACAAATCTGAGAGCTGTTTCAGCTGTGCTCTGTAATTGTAATGGTGAATTTGAAAAGGTTGCTGTAAACCGTACATTCTCAATTGGACTCATGTTAAGGGTTCCCTCAGATCTCCTTATTGCATTAGACTCCTTTAGATTTACTATTTTTCATGCAATTTCCCTTGATTCATTAATCCTGTGAGAATTAGTGTTTGTAACCTAATCTCTCACAGCATTTGTAGTGATGCTTCTTGTTCTAAATTAAGGATTTGGATTAAAAGACTATTGGATGGTCTGTGGCCATTAAAGTGGACAGACCATAGCCATAAGCCTAAATCTAATCCTTGAGTTAGATTTATTTCTCCTACATCTGTGCTTGTAGCCAGATGAAGATTGGATCATCTCTCAGTTGAGCTGCAGTCATTCTCATTACATTTCAAGGACCAAATCAAAGTTAGATATTATTTCTCCATTTTTATAAGTTTACATCAAAATTCCCCCAACTCAGATCTGGATCATTTAGTTTAACTTTTACTTTTCTCATTTAGTTAATGTGACAAATTCAACCTCCCATCTTATGTGCTTTCTAGATAGGATAAGAGGCCAGATCTGGTAGCTCAGATCTGGAGGTTTATCTTGCATTTTAAACAAATTCTCTGTGGACGATCTTTTACTCACTTACATTTAAAACTTGCTACAATTGGCCCTGATCTTTCAGGCTAATTCACTTCTCTCTGTGTTGATATTTCTTTACTCTTTTTAATGTTCTAGATTCATTATAACTTAACAGTTGCAAACCTGTTTTCAAAACACAAATAAATCAAGCACACTTAGAATTAAACAACAAGAACCAGCCGGGTGGTGAGGAGGATTAGCCGAGAGGTAGTGGTTACAGGATGTTTTGTTTTACGCTAAGTAAATTTGGAAAATTGTGAATTTGGATGGTTTGGGTTTAAGCTTTAAACAATGTTGAAATTTTCTAGAAACTAAAAATTGTAAATTTTGGATGTGATGGATTGTAAAATTTTAAATTTTGAATGGTAATTGTCAACACTTTCAGTATGTGCGTGAATGGTTATGCATTATTGGCTCGTTAAGATATGAATTAACAACATGTTTCCATTATAGGTATAAGTTGAATTGGCCCTGGCTAATTCATTTACATGTGAACAATTTTATGGATAATTTGTAGTATGAATGGGTCATGTGTAGTTTATTGTGATGGGTTCGTCGGTATGCAATGTTAAAAAAAAATGATGTGTTTTATGGCAGGGTTAATGCATTAAATTAGACATTTTGCTAAACTCATGGTTTTGTTTATGTGATGGATTGATGGGTAATGGGTTGATTACCCGACGTGGATTTAGTTATGAATGCGTTTTTGTATAATTTATAATCAATGTGTGAATGGTCGAATGATTCATGTATGGTTTATATAGTAACAGGGTTTTATTGTGAATGGTTCGATTGTCAAGGATAACGTGATGTGTATGGATTTCATGGTTGTGAAGTATGTGTGAAATGATGTGGGTATGCAGGTATATGAACAGGTGTCTCTTAGCAATAAATGTAATATTAGTTCGATGTATGTGTTAAAGTGAAAATCATGTGTGTGTTATCATTTTTCGAGGACGAAAATTTGTAAGTTGGGGAGAATGTCACAACCCCAATTTTTGAAAAACATGTGGATCGACTTGGTACTCGTGTCGGTGCGGCGCATTATGTGGTTCAGGATTTGGGAAGCATCACTTAGCATGAGTGAGAATGAGCAAACACCTAACTTGGGTGTATGGGGTTCACAAATGAACCAATCTTGTGTAAAACACCAACTGTGGGTGTTTGTGCCTCATAAGGAAGCCACCTAGGTTATAAGAGAGGGGATAAACCCATTTCTTATCCCCTTGCCTTTGAAAATTCTAAGAGAGAGAGGAAGGAGAAGAGGTAGAGCTTGTGGAGAATGTGTTCTTGAGATCGATGTCGTAGGCCATCTACTGTGCAAACCAATCCCCCATCCAACTTCATTTGATTCAAGAGGTGACCTAGGGAGATTCTTTGGGCATGTGTGTGTGAAGGATTGTGAAGAGTGCGAGAGATCCATGTTGGGATCACCATGAAACATGGAGTGTGAGTTGTGCTTTTACAGAAAATTCGAGCATGAGTAAGTTTCGATACAAGTACGAGAAGGTGAGCCTCGCTTGCTTGGTTTATTCGTGTGGAAGAGGCATCGAAAGATGCATTCATTTGACCAAAATCCATGCGATATAAATGAGGTGAGATCTTGTGGAATTAAATGCATTAAGTGTGGATTTAGAATGTTAAATGATGGCATTGAATGCATATTGAGGGTTTAATAAATGTGTGTAAGGGTTTGGTGAAAGGGGAGAAAGGAAAGAAAACTCGATTTTGAGAAGAAACCCCAAAACATAGAAAGTCGCTCGTGCGACTTTGAACCTTACCCTCGCGATTGAGTATGAACATGTGAACTCGCTCATGCGACGTTAGAACTTGTGTGCACGACCATCTCAGGCTGTGAACATAAGAGGAATGAGAGAGCACAATCGCTCGAGCGAGCTCACACGACTGTGAGGTGCCATATGACTCACTCGTGCGACCTTGGGACTCGTGCACGTGACTGAACAAGTTTGGGCAAATTGGGAATTTTCTTTGAGAACTCTCTGAATCTTTGGTGTGTGGGATCTTTTAGGCATTAGTTAATGACCTTTGAATACCTTAGAATTTAGGTTATGATTCGGATTGCGCCTAAAGGTTTTCTCTCCGTCCTTGAGTGATTTAGTGCGTACTTCATAAGAGAGGGAAAATTCAATAACATGACTTTCGAAATGAACTGTATAGATAATGTGAATGTACTAAGCATGTGTGTGTGTGATAAGCATGTGTGCGCATGTGAACATGATAAATGTGTGTGAAGATGAAAGGAGTAATAAGTAATGTGTGTGAATGCAATAAGCATATGAACATGATAAGCAATGTGCGTGAGTGGGATAAGTATAGCAAGCAAGCGTGTGTGAATGTGATAAGCATGATGAGCGTGTATGTGAATGTGAAAAGTAACTACATGAAACTCTAAAACTAGCTATAATTCATCACACTAATCAATTTCACAGTGATAAACTATAAGTTAGAATCTGCACAATGATTTAAGGTTTTTGTGAAATGAATCCCCATCGTGTATCCTGTATGGCGGGATATCTGTACATGTGGACTGACCAACAGTCAATACGTGGCACAAGTGACCCTATTAACTTAGCTCAGGGGCTTGGCAATGTGGCACAAGTGACCCTGTTAACGTAGCTCAGGGGCATGACAATCGTGTAAATTGCTCATTGAACGACGGTGATTCGGGATCTCCATCGATAATTGTGTGGCTCCCAATGCTATATATGGTTGGGAGATTTTTTAAGTTAAGTTTTTAAGTCATTTTGAAGCATAAGAAGCATGTGGAACTAAGAAAAAAATCATGTGTGTGCACTTTGAATTCAGTTTAATTATGATGCAATCGTCTAAAATTTCAGTGTTATAGAATGTGCTTTAAATTTAGTCTTAAGATCTATGCTTTGAATATGATATGCATGCTAGTGATATCCCCTATTGAGCTTAGACTGTTAGCTCACTCCTTTTGACTATACGTCACAGGTATAGGCGTGGATTTAGGTATCGAGGAGTCAGGCCGTGAAGAGGATCCAGATTATATTCCAAAGGAAGAATCTGATCTTCTGCCTGAGGATTGCTTCCCTTAGGGGATTTGGGAGATATTTTTGAGATTTTGTGTATGGCTTGGTATGTCCAAGCTTTGTATTTATTTAGAACTATGGATTCATGAAAAGTAAACTGTGATTTTAAACCACTGTTTGGGTGATGCTTGTTCATCACTTGTGGGTTGTTTCGATTCTATCAGGCTTATGGGATGCATAAGGACAGAAATGTCATTTTGTCTTATTTAGATATAGAATTATAGTTCTATGCCATATATATATGACTCCATCTGCTCATTTGTAGAGATCTTCTTAATTCTACTGTGTGAGTTTACATCTTATGTGTTCAATTCAGGGATCGTCAGAAATGGTGATCTGATGGCTTGAGTTTCAATGAAATTCGGGCTATCACAGTAAGAGAGAAGAAAGAAGAGCAAGATCTCCCCCCTTAAACCCTCTTGTGAGATTACGATTGCAAGATCGCATCTCAAGTTTCAGATTCTTCACAAAGAACGTGTCGATTGTTGCAAGAGTCTCGCCGTCACGTAGATTCCGATTGTGAGAAGCCTTCAAGCTTGAGTCAATTAGATCTAAGGATGTGAGAGGGTGTGGATTTGAGCAAGTGAGAACTAATCATCATAGGCGCGTCGTACGCGATTTGAAGAGGAGAAGATCAGTATGGATTGGTGTGGAGCTGTATCTTAAGCTTCGTGAATCGCGATCACCGTGAGATTTCTGCCATTCGACACCGAAACTCCTTTTTTCAATAGAAATCATCGAAAGCTGCATGAACGACCTCAAAATGGTGAGCATCATAACCTTATGGTGTGAGAGTTAGTTTCCTTAAGCTTAGATTGATAAATGTGTTGTTTATGACCAAGTATTTTAAAAATTTGGAGAAAATTGATCAAGAAGCCCGAGTGGGCTACAGAATCTGTCAAAATCAATCGATCGATTCCTGAATCGATCGATCGAATTTGACAGGACAGAGATATGTAAAAATTTCCTCTGTTTTTGGCTGCTTCAGTTTTTATTTGGAAAACTCAGGGAAACTTCAAACCATCTAATTTTGCCGTCATTGACACGTAGTGTACACTTTCTGTGATCTAGGTTTAGAGCGAGGCACATTGATAAGGATCTTCACATTGAAAAGGACCTTCGTTCAGTACCGAACTTAAGGCAGGGAAAACTCAACAGTTAATTCTAGTTTTGATTTTGATACATAGATCCGTGATATGATTAACATGAATTTGATTGTGATGTAACCATAGAACTCGTACGTTTTATCAAATGCTCGAACTCCTAATATGAATCATTGAAAGTTAACATCGATTTCCAAATCTTTGATTTGATGGATATGAAATCTTTGAACTCTAAATATTAGTGATATGTTATGAACTGAATTTGAACATTATACATCTGTGTTGCATGATGATTTAAGGTTTTGTGAACAAATCCCCATAAGGACCGGTATGGCATTTTATACCATCCATCGTGAACTGGTACGACAGTTTATACCGTACATTTGTAAGTGTTTATGGAACACAAATGGTTAGGGGATTTTCATCAAAAATTTGGATCAACAACGCTATAATGTGTTGGAGTTATTTAAGTTACAATTTAAGTAAATTAATGGATTAAGCATAGTAAGTAAAACATGAGAAAAGAATAGAAATCGAGGTCACATGAATTTTCAAATTTCGTTTGAATATTATGTTGAACATTAATGCTTTTGAATTCTATTTGAACATGAAATTATATTTGAAAGATCATCATTTGATTCAGTTTTAACATGATAAATGCTATTGATTATATCATTGAACCTGTGTTTAGAATTAATGCAATGTGAGTTAATATTGATCTTTTTTCTACTAAGCTTAGACTGTTTGCTCATTCCGACATTTATGTCACAGGTGTAGATGTGGATCAGGATCCTGAATTAGAGGACCTTGATTATGTGCTAGAGGTGGAACAGGAGCTTCCACTGGAAGACTATTTTCCTTAGTTCAGTTTATTTGTGATAGATTTTGGGTTAGTTCATTTTGGTGGTTGTATGTAAATTACTTGAATTAAAATTCATATAACTATGTGCAGTTTGGAACCACTATTTAGATGACGGTCAGCTGTTAACAGTGATTTATCTTTTCATTTTGGGTTTCATTTTATATAGAATTGAAATTTTATTACTGTCATGTGATATCCGTTTAGTATTTCTGTATGAGAGACATGCCTTAGAAGGCATCGGACGGTCCGTTTTCCCTGCCACTATGTGTAAAGGAGACTGTATAGTCATTTGGCAACCCAACCTTTCCTAGAAATTTGTGCGGAAAGGTCGAGTTGTCTCATGAGCCCCATTACAACTTTATAAAAAACTTCATGATCCGATCTTGTTATGGTGACTGCCTTGTGGACAATAAATATGTGATGCCTATGGTACTTGATATGACATGCTCAAGATATATAAGTATCTGTTCTTATGATATTTCTTTTTATTCATTGATACAGTCGTGTACCTTTTATCATGTGAAACCCTTTATTTGCTTTGTATCGATTCCTCGTGTGCGAAAACATACCCATTCATCTGAGTGACTTTCATTTTGAGAGTATACCTAAAGTGAAGATTGAGTCAAGATATGGGATCCGATGATTCACTGTTTGGGTTGCTCCTAAGATTGACGGATTTTAGCTTTGGCATGCACACACTTCACATCTAGGCATGAATGGATGGAATATTAAAAGATGTGAGTATTAAACTAACGTGATTAGACGCTAGTGAAAATTGGCATGCAATGGTATTCGAGATTGAGGATTTACATGTTGAAGCAGGTAATGATTTTAGTGTTGCAAAGCATATATGTTATGAAAACCAGTTTTTGAAAATCCACTTTTACCGATGGTTTCAAAAGTATTTTGGAAGTTTGTGGGTAACTTCATTGTAAAACCTTAGGAGACACAACTCCTCCACGACGGATCAACTAGGGGCTTTAACGCTTGTTGCATACGCTAAATGCAACTGTGTTCCCTACGAAAGTGACATTTACTTTTGTAGAATTATTATTTTTAGTTTTTGGTCTAGTTTTAAAATTTTGTCCTTGCTTGAGGACTAGCAAAGTTGAGGTTTGGGTGTGTGATCAGCCTTCAAAATTATGTATTTTAGACCCAAATCTCAGCGTTGCTAGGCTTCACTTAACTACTAATGGTTACCTTTAGTGCAAGATATTGTATAACAGGTTTGAAGGCCAAAAGTGTACAAAAGTGATTAAAAGAGCATTTATATTGAAGACTCGAAGCCATGGCAGATTACTGAGTTGAAACAGAGGAAAGAAAGCCTAAAAGAATGAGTTCGATTGATCAGGAATGAATTTGAACCAGTCGAGATGTTATAGCAGAGAAAAGGAAGAAAAATCAAAGAGACAGCAAGTCTCGATCAATCGAAATTTCCAATTCAACCGGTCGAGTGAGGCCAAGCTCCAGGACTCCAAAGTGGAACGGTCGAGAGCTCAACTAAAATGGTCGAGAAGATAAAAGCTTCCGAAGACTGAAAGTGGGCTGGTCAAGAATGAACTCCACCAATCAAAACCAAACAAAGATTGTGAGCTTCTTATATATATAATATCAACCGGTTGAAATTCAATTGCAAAGAAGAATCTTTGAAGCCTGAGACTAATTCCAAGCTCGGCCGGTCGAGTCCCAATTTCAACCGATCGAAATAGGCAATTTCTACGATTTCTTAGGCATTATAGCCTGGCTCTGCTGGCATCCGAGAGTCCTTTCTTATCCTTATTCTCCAACTGATTCTTAGGGTGATTCTAGGGATTACTTGCCATAATTAAATAGTGTACTATGGCCTTATCATTCTATAAATAAGGACCATAGGATTAAAATTTGGAGAGCTTCTTCATAGATTTAGTGTCCTTCTCGTTTTCAATTTGTAGGTTTTAGTTTCTAGTTTTTGGAGAGTTGTGAGAGACCGTGTTATCTATAATCATAATCTGATTATCTATTTAACAATGATGAAGA
Organism: Chloranthus sessilifolius; assembly: GCA_021018995.1. Classification (NCBI taxonomy): domain Eukaryota; kingdom Viridiplantae; phylum Streptophyta; class Magnoliopsida; order Chloranthales; family Chloranthaceae; genus Chloranthus; species Chloranthus sessilifolius. The sequence continues at coordinate 66,033,597 of CM037586.1, forward strand.
TTAATCTGACGATGCATGGCTAAACTCTCCAAGGTTGGGATCCCTTGTAACATCACGGATAGGTAGTTCATATAAATTTTATTTCTTTTTTTGTTCTTAATTCTGTGTGGTAATGATTGCATGTTTGAGGTTTACTTTTGTTATCATAAACATGCTTAGATCGATTTATTTTTGTTTCATTTAATTCTAATGGCCTTGTTGGGATTAGGATTATATCTAATAGGATAGACACCTTCGGATTAGAGCTTGCAACCTGGTTTTGTTGGTTACGCGCAATGATGCTTACTATTTAGGTTGTTAGATATTCGACGGATCATATCAACCCGACTGGTCCATAACTAAGAATAGGACCTAATTCATTTACCTCGCTTTAGCTTTTAGCGAAGAGCAAGGTTGTTATCCAGAATTCAAAATAGGATAGGAATATGGTTTATGCTACTTACGAGTCTTTGATTCAAGAGGGATCCCAGACTGTTTTCTCATATCTTTTCCATCACTATTTTCAATCACTTTTTAGTTAATTTAATTAGAAAACTTTATCAAAAACTTTCTCTTATTAAGACTTTAGTTGAGAGTAAACAACAAGTCCATGTGGTTCGACACCCTTGTATTCACCCTAACACTTCGAACTTGTATGCTTGGAAGGATTCAGATTTTAAATGATCACGGCTCCCTCCAGGGGAGTCAAGCAATATCATTGCAAGAGCATGCCAGCATTACAGTGTACGATCTAGTACGATTTGCCACCAAAGGTAGGCAAAGCAACAATGATAGAATGAAGTCTAGAATTGAGGTTTGTATTGAACAATCAAATAAGCAGAGAATGAACTATAAGGATTGTGGTGAGTTGGGTCTTAAAATAATAACTTGTCCGATAAAGAGAGTCAGGATGATGGCTGCTAGCATTGAACAGAGCCAAACAAAATAGGGACGATGGAAAATGTAGTATCACAGAGTCACACTGACTCAATTTTATGAAAACTGAAACTGCTTCGATTTGGAAGCGACGATGCTTCGAATACAGAGCATTGGCTCTTCGACTTGGACGCACTGACATCTCGTCTACAAAGCCAAAATGTCATGCCCCCAGCCCCTGGCCTCACATGCCGGGCGGCTCTTGCGTCCTGTATGTTCCGATCCACAAGCCGGGTCGACACGGCACACCTCGATTTTCAATGATCAATATTGGCAATTTTCTCCCAAATTGGAGGAAAATATAAAGTTTATCTAATGTAGAAAATCTCATTTTCATAACCTGATCAATTTTTAAATTCAATCATTCACTTATTACAAAAACACAAGTTCCTTTGAAAATTTCTAATTGTTGCGGAAAGACAAGTTAAAATAAAAGTATGCTCTGTTTCAATCAAAATAAATTCAAAGTCTAATATGTATAATGAGACCAATAATTTTATAAAATGATAAACCAAACTGGTCTTCAACAAAAGTAAATCAACTGTACAAAGTCAAAATCTAGTGTAAGTGTCACGTAGTTCGTCCACGTATGTGTTTGGTCCTTCTAAATCTTTACCTGACCACTCCGTCTAGTTTTGACTAGGCAACGTCTATCCTGTCTCTGGACATTTTTGTCATGAAATGACATAAGCGGTGAAGCTTAAAAAAGTATTAGCTAGATTTATCAATGCATTTCCAGTAAATTCTCATAATTCAGTTAGTGTTTCAGTCAGATTTCATCAGTTACCTAGCTTGTCAATATCACAATATCCTTTTATCTCAGTTTTAAATCTATCAATCTATCCATCAATAACTCATTGGGCACTAATGAGACAATGATGATAATGTTTAAAGATTCATTCGATACAAAGTGATCATTCAATTTCCCAAATCTAAAGCATATTCAATCATAAATTCCAATTACTAATATCAATAAAGCAATATCCAATTCGATTTTCAATCATCCATCCTCTCAGTACAAAATTTTCAATTATCAACAGTAACACATCAAATTCAATTACTAATCTACCATTCAAACAATGTCATAAAAAAGTATTAGGTTGATTCATTGCAAGTTAATGATAGTTTATTCATTTAACTAATTGTTCATATATGCTATCACAAAATTAACATTATTAGGTAATTTAATGCATTTAGTTTGTTAATTTATTAACGTTTTCTAAATTATTTTGGTGCGATACTAGACACCAGCCATAGTCTAAAATTCTAGATTTAAATGCCAATGTTACGCAGACAAAGGCTGACAATCTCCGCTATTTAGTCAATCAAGATAAGGATCAACGACACCCTGTTGGTCTAACAAGACCCAATCCTCAACTGACATTCTAAAATCGTTTGAGTATGAGTCGCTCATAGTGCCCGTTCGCAAGAACAATGGTTAACTATGCAACATTTTCAAGTTCAAGATACTATCATCTTTTCACTTTCAAAGTTTCAGGATTCATTATCAAATAGTTAATGTTCAGAATTCAATATTCAAAATATCCATATTCAAAGTTCAATATTCAAGCATACTTCTCTTTGAAGTTCAATATTCAAATTCCATATCAAAATCCTGTTTGCGGGTTCAAATTCAATTACCCATTGCGGGTTCAACTTCAAGCTCAAAATCCCATTTCGGGTTCAAAATTCTAGTATACTTCTTCTCAGAAGGTCAAGTTCAAAATCTCATTGTGGGTTCGAAATTCAAGTATACTTCTTCTTAGAAGTTCAAGTTCAAAATCCCATTTCCGATTCAAATTCAAAGTTCAAATTTGGTTTTTCATGTTTCATATTCAATATTCAATATTCAAATAAGCCATATACAGGGGTTCATATTCAAAGTTCACATTACATTAAATATTTAACGATTCAATCAATTTTCGAATTCAATCTCAATCTATATCAAAAATCAATAATCCAATCGATGTCGGGTTTCAATACGAGTTCCATCAGTCATCAGTTTCAAATAAAATATCATATTCAGATCAAATACTAGTTTCATCAAATATTGGATTCCACTTAAATATCAGCTTCTTATCAAGTACAGGCTTCAATAAATATCAGTTTCAAATCAAATGCAAGTTTCATCAAATATCATATTCAAATCAAATACGGGTTTCATCAAATATCGGTTTCAATTTAAAAACCGGTTTCACATACAACAATTCAACAATTCAGTCACATTTCAGGTCCTATTCATTTAGTCTGAATTGTCAGATCTATCACATTAATTACTATAAATATTTTGATCCCATACACATAATGGGATTGCTAGGCATACTGATTTTCTGAATCGGTTTACACTATACTTAGTGCTACCATAATTTATAGTCCATCGGCGACATACATTTCATAACTAATTCAATAGAGTTATGGAAGAGGTCTATCTCTTTTATTGTTTCAAACAAAATCATTAAGGCAAAGTCAATGTCAATTACTAGTTGCACGCAGGTAGTGTGTAACTATGTCTTCAACCAATATGGGTTATTGTTAGTCTATCTAAGGTCATCTAATTTAGAATTGGTGAAGCTTTGACCGAGATTTTAATATTACAAAACTCATTCTCTTATCTCATATCTAGTACTTTTAATTTCTCAATTTAAGGTACAGATTCAGGCAGGTATCCATTTCAATTTTGACTAGGTGTCATTAATCGAAGCACACCAGTTTATAAATCAAGGGCACTAAGTCCTAATAGTTCATTACTTATGTCGGGCCCCTTGTTGGGTCCATTGGTTGGGTCAATTTTGGGTTCTCACGCCTAAATTAGCATTAAGATTTCGGGAGAGTATAGTATAGGACTCTCCTATATTTTCATAGGTGTCCATAACAAATGAATCACCTGATTAAAGAGGATATCGTATCCTTAATAGGTTCATCATCGTCCATTTGGGCCTCATGAGCTGGGCCAAATAGGATCTTATTAACAATCAGTTCGGGTCTTTAAGATGTCTCCCCATTTTCGATGTGAGTGCTTTTAGTCCTTAGTAGGTGACATTAGTAATGTCCCATAAGGCTTCAAGATGGGGACATCAGGTCCCAATGATTTTATTAATTGCCTTGGGCCTCTTATATTAGGTCACTCCGGTCCTACATCGAAAGAGGGTTTAGTTTCCTAAGAAATTCACACTTTTAAGTGTAGGTGCTTCCACATTTTGAGGGGTGCCAATAATAGTGGCCAACTCAATTTCTGAACAAGGACATCAGGTCCTAAAGGTTATTTTTAACTATTTTCTTAGGCCCATGGGTCGGGCCGTATTGGGTTTCTAGACCCTAATCGGTCTAATTTCAAGAATTCAGGTTTTTTTTTGCCTCTACGAGTCCAATCTCGATTGGTCAAACTTGTTTTCAGCCAACTGAGGTTTAATCAACAGTCATCACTGATTACTGAAACCAAAACAGTGATCATTGGTGATCTCTGTACCGCAGGACTCGAGGGAAAGGCAAGGTTTTGACTCTATCCCTTCAAAACTAGCTATGTCACTAAGGCCTTGTTTGATAACATGGAAATATAATTACATAGGGGATAATAAAATTTAGTTTCCAATTGTTATTGTTTGATAGTTATGTAAGGAGATGGAAATGAAATTAAGTGGGCCCCGCATGGAAATTGAATTTTCCTATACTAAGTCATTTTAGGAGGAAAACATTTCAACCTTTAAAGTGACTGAAATTGAGTTTCCCAGTAACAAAATAATATTTTTTTGTCATTTCAAATCTAAAGTTACTTGTAAAAAACCTAAAAGAAAAAAAAAATTTGACTTTTAAAAACTAACTTGCATTTCTATGACCATCATACCGACACAATCACTATGACCACCACATTATCTAAATTACACTTTTTTAGCTAATATTTGACTTTGGTCAAAGTTTGAATTTTAATCAAACTTTAACAATATTTATAAGCTATTTAAAGTTTTGACATTTGATCAAACTTTGACTACTAAAATATGATAATAAGTTGTAAGTTACTAATATACTAATATATTATAAAATTTTTAGGGGTCAGAGGTTGTCTTCATGGTCAAACTTTGACTTTTAATTAAAATTTTACTTTTTTATTAAACTTACTCCTCTGATTTGATGGCAAAAAATGATACTATCGTATTGATATATAATGTGATACTAGATTCTCAATTTTATGAGTCAATAGTTTTACCTTTAATCAAACTTTCACTTTTTGTCAAACTTTGACTTTTACAAAAAATGTATTTTTCGTCAAACTCCAAATCTGCTTATAGATAGAGTCTACTACTACATAAATTTATACCCTATTAGTGCAATTTTTATTGGTCAAAGTTTGACTTTTTGTCAAAGTTCAATTTTTTTTAAAAAGTTATAAATTTTAATTAGTAGAATATTATAATTAAAAATATCTATCATTGTTTTAATTTGAAACTTTAAAATACATTGCCTTATTTTTATTGGCCAAAGTTTGACTTTTATTCAAAATTTGACTTTAGTCAAAATTTGAGAAGTGTATCCCGACAGTAGATGGTGATTATTATTGTGTTATTTATATTTTGGGAATGTAAATTTTTATCACTCAAAGTTTATATTTGGTCAAACTTTATCTTTGTAAGACAATTTAATTTTGTGACAGCCCGGATTTTTGGCAACCCGAAACCCGTGCCATCAGCACGACCCTCAAAGTTGTGCCTGATAAAACTATACGGAGCATTGGTAATACAAGCCATAAACCACAAGGTAAAACATAAGAATATACTCTAAAAGAGTTACCATGCATTTAAAATAAAAAGAAAGCTCTAAAGACAGTTCTAGTCCCATGCCAATTCATGGGCATAAGAACTGACCCGAACCATCGGTGATAAACCGTTCACCCCTAATGGTTCGCCAAAAGGATCATAGTGTTTAATTACATTTTAGATAACTAAGGCTTGACATACCAAGCCGTACCAAATACTCTCAACTCACTCTTAAAGTACGCAATGGGTCTCCTAGAAGAATTCCTCAGGAGGAGGCTCTGACTCTTCTGTGGGCACGTAATCCGAATCCCCCGGATCAATGTCTCCAGAAATCTTTGTTGTCTCTAGTATTGGACCTACGACGTATAGTCTAAGGAGTGAGCTACATCCTAGCTCAATAGGAAAAACATAGTGAACATATAAATTAAGCTCTCACATATATGTTAAAACAGTTTAAAAGCACAATTTATATGATAGGACTGCTGAATGACAATTGAAATAATCGAAAATGAAATGATAGATACAATTGTTACTTTGCATGACTTTGTTTATTCTCATCTTACTAGTATAGTGACGGGTTCGGCCTAATCACTTAAATCTTAACTTAAGTAGTCCCCGAGCAATATAGCATCGAGCCCCGATGGAATATCCACCATTGTCGTCTAAATAGGCACTTGTTATATATAAAATTCAATACCACCTAGGCCCCTTTCTCTTAGGCGACGGGGTCTATTCTCAATTTAACATCCCTGGGATGAGCTATTGGTGTATGGTTTGGCCGCTATACCGGTCCCGGATATCTTGCCGAGTCAGTCGTGGGTATCCAGCCGCATCGGTGGGGTATTCTACTCAAACCTTAAATAACAAAAATATCGAATGTGCTCTACATATAGTTATTCACCATGATTGTGCTAATTTGATTACATTAGGCCTTATCGCTCTTCTTTTGTTTCACCATTTGGTTTCATTTGCATCCCTAGGATGCTACTGGTTTAATGCATCATTCAGATGCCTATTGTTACATTTCTACGTCCCCTGGGGACTTCATGGTTCCATTTGAATTCACACTCACACACACGTTTTGGAAACATATTTAATACATGACTATTCTCTTGAAATACTCTACATATTTAAAATACTCTACATACATGGTTTTGACGAATTAAAGTACTTGTTTCAAGATATTTCCTACCACAAAGCAAAATCTAACGCGCTCCTCTCTCGTAGAGGTTTACGCGTAACAACTCACATCAAACCTACATTGCATGTTTTACGAAATTACTTAGAATGGTCTCATGAACCCTTGGGAACACGGCTCTCATAATTTACACTAACAGAAATGAGAAACCGGTTAATTCCTCGCGCGAGCGGGAACTATTCCTCGCTCGAGCGGTCACTTAACCTCGCTCGGGCGAGCACTTGACCTCGCTTAAGCCATAAGAACGAGGTACTAAACCCTCGCGCGAGCGAGAACTATTCATCGCTCGAGCAGTTATTATTCATCGCTCGAGCGGTCACCACGAGGCATTCAGCCCTCGCTCGAGCGAGCACTATTCATCGTGCGCACAATCACTATTCATCGCTCGAGCGGTTACAGTTGGCTGATAACAACTGTGACGACCCTCAAGGCCAGATTTTTAGCAAACCTAAACCCGTGCCATCAGCACGACCCTCAAGGCCGTGCCCGATAAAACTATATGGAGCATTGGTAATACAAGCCATAAACCACAAGGTAAAATACAAGAATCTACTCTAAACGAGTTTCCATGCATTTAAAATAAAAAGAAAGCTCTAAAGACAGTTCTAGTCCCATGCCAATTCATGGGCATAAGAACTGACCCGAACCATCGGTGATAAACCGTTCAGCCCAGATGGTTCACCGAAAGGATCATAGTGTTTAATTACATTTTAGATAACTAAGGCTTGACATACCAATCCGTACCAAATACTCTCAACTCACTCTTAAAGTACGCAATGGGTCTCCTAGAAGAATTCCTCAGGAGGAGGCTCTGACTGCTGAGATGAGTGGCACCTGTGTCGATCTCTCTCCTTGAAATCGAAATGATCTCCTTGTGTTAGGTCGAAAAATGACAACCTTGTTCTTGCAATCCACCGTCGCACAATGATGAGACAACCAATCCATGCCAAGGATTACATCGAATCCTTGCATATCCAATAATATTAGTTGTGCGTCTAATTCATAGATGTCGACATCTCGAACGCCCACTACCATTGATTTGCAGACTAACTCTGTGTCCACTAATTCTCCCGTTGGGATAGACACTGATAAAACAAAGTTCAGTGTCTCCGGAACAATCTTCATTTTCTTTGCAAATCTAGGAGTGATAAAGGAGTGGGTAGACCCTGGGTCTATCAACACTTGTGCGTCATGTGCTACATAGCATCCTTTTTCATAGACTTGTAAAGTACCTATATCACATACATATACATTTATAGTATATACTTTATTTAGAATTTCTAACGTACAAAAATGAGTCTACACGTTGTTCTAACGAATGCACCTTCTCTATCTAAAATTGTATTAAATTGAAATTCTTTATTTAAAAGGAATCTCACCTTGAATGATGTCATGTATGCTCCCTGCTTCTTGGGCGGTGACTGCATAGGCTCTCCCTTGAACAACTGGTTTCTATGATTGAATAGGTCATGGCATGGAAGCTGAGGCCGTCTTCTCCTTAATTGCCTCAGGGCAATCTCTAATCACGTGGCCCATCTTGCCACATTTAAAATAGCCTCGCATTCCTTGCCTGCAATTCGTCGTTTTGTGGAACTTGCCACACTTTCCACAAGTCTCTCTTGGTGCTGAAGAAGCAGCTCCTGAAAAACCTTGTGTAACGGTGGCTCCACTGGAAATAGCAGGATTCTCGTACCTCATCCGTCTCCCTAACGCAAACAATGGGAATCTTTGATGAGTGGTCTGTTGTGTGGCTCTCCCATACCCTGTTTGGAATGGTTGTCTCTGATTCGGTGCTATGAACCTTGGCTTCTTATTCATTGGTTCATAACTCCCAGTTCTGCCTTGATCTACGCTTCCTCTTCCCTGCTGTTCCCTTTGACGGTATCAGTTATTATTTTCTTCTTCAACCACTAATGCCTTACTCATGAGCTCTCCATAGGTTTTTAGCTGAAATGGTGCAACTCCTCCTCACAACTTTCGAAACCTCTTCGCTTTCATCACATCAGAAATCACGTAGTCTGGAGCGAAACGAGCAAGTCACATAAATTCTACTCCGTACTCTCTTAAGGTCATCTTTCCTTGCATGAGTTGTAAAAATTGGGTCTCCATTTGATTTCTCACAACTTTCAGAAAATACTATTTATTGAACTCTTCAACGAATTCATCCCATGTCCAGGGCATATCTGGAGTTTCCTGAGCCCTAGTCCGTGAAACAGATTTCCACCAAGGTCTAGCCTCCCCATCTAGCATGTAAGCTGCCCAACGGACGCTCTCGTCTTCTGTGCATGTCAGTACGCTAAATACCTTCTCCATCTCACTCAGCCAATTTTTGACTGCCATGGTGTCTGCTTGCCCTGAAAAGTTAGGAGGTCTCATCCTCCTAAATTTGGTAAATGTTGAAGCTACTGGTAGTGTAGGCCCTACTTGAGGCATAGGTGTCTGATGTTGCTCTGGGGCGGCATGAGCTGCCAAGGATGCTGCCTGTTGTGCCATGGCAGTTGCCATGGTTTCCATAGTATGCATCATCCTCTGACGCTCCTCTCTCTTCATTTATTTCTCTCATTCTATCTTGTTCTCTCTGATCTCGATCCTGACGGTCTTGATCCTAATTTTTTACCTGATTTTAGTTCTCTTGGCCACTACCCTCAGGAATCTCCCTATTTCCCAATGGCACTCTATTCGTAGGCGAGATGAACTCATCTCTACTGTGCAAATTCCTATCATGACTGCCCCTGGGTCGGCCTCTTCCTCCAAGAAACATAACGGTCTGCATGAGAAACCACGGTTTCGTTAGCAGAAGTCCCTATGCCCTGACAAAACGAATGATTGTCAAAAATTTAAAAGAAATGACTTTGATACCAACTGTGGCAGTCCGGATTTTTGGCAACCCGAAACCCGTGCCATCAGCACCACCCTCAAGGCCGTGCCTGATAAAACTGTACGGAGCATTGGTAATACAAGCCATAAACCGCAAGGTAAAACACAAGAATCTACTCTAAACGAGTTTCCATGCATTTAAAATAAAAAGAAAGCTCTAAAGACAGTTCTAGTCCCATGCCAATTCATGGGCATAAGAACTGACTCGAACCATCGGTGATAAACCGTTCACCCCAGATGATTCGCTGAAAGGATCATAGTGTTTAATTAAATTTTAGATAACTAAGGCTTGACATACCAAGCCGTACCAAATACTCCCAACTCACTCTTAAAGTACGCAATGGGTCTCCTAGAAGAATTCTTCAGGAGGAGGCTCTGACTCTTCTGTGGGCACGTAATCTGAATCCCCCGGATCAACGTCTTCAGAAATCTCTGTTGTCGCTAGTATTGGACCTCTGACGTATAGTCTAAGGGGTGAGCTACATCCTAACTCAATAGGGAAAACACAGTGAACATATAAATTAAGCTATCATATATATGTTAAAATAATTTAAAAGCATAATTTATCTGATAGGACTGCTGAATGACAATTGAAATAATCGGAAATGAAATGATAGATACAGCTGTTACTTTGCATGACTTTGTTTATTCTCATCTTACTAGTATAGTGACGGATTTGGCCTAATCACTTAAATTTTAACTTAAGTAGTCCCCGATCAATATAGCATTGAGCCCCGATGGAATACCCACCATCGTCGTCTAAATAGACACTTATTATATGTAAAATTCAATACCACCCAGGCCCCTTTCTCTTAGGCTCCGGGGTCTATTCTCAATTTAACATCCCTGGGATGTGTATAGGTGTACGGTTTGGCTGTCCTACCGGTCACGGATATCCTGCCGAGTCAGTCGTGGATATCCCGCCACGTCTGTGGGGTATTCTACTCAAACCTTAAATAACAAAAATATTGAATGTGCTCTACATATAATTATTCACCGTGATTGTGCTAATTTTATTACATTAGGCCTTATCGCTCTTCTTTTGTTTCACCATTTGGTTTCATTTGCATCCCTGGGATGCTACTGGTTTAATGCATCATTCAGATGCCTATTGTTACATTTCTACGTCCCCTGGCGACTTCATGGTTTCATTTGAATTCACACCCACACATATGTTTTGGAAATATATTTAATTCATGACTATTCTCTTGAAATACTCTACATATTTAAAATACTCTACGTACATGGTTTTGACGAATTAAAGTACATGTTTCAAGATATTCCCTACCTTAAAGCAAAATCCAACGCGCTCCTTTGTCATAGAGGTTTACGCATAACAACTCACATCAAACCTACATTGCATATTTTACGAAATTACTTAGAATGGTCTTTAGAACCCTTGGGAACACGACTCTCATAATTTACACTAAAAAAAATGAGAAACCAGTTAATTCCTCGCGCAAGCGGGAGATATTCCTCGCTTGAGCTGTCACTTAACCTCGCTCGAGCGAGCACTTGACCTCACTCGAGTGATAAGAACGAGGTACTAAACCCTCACGCGAGCGAGAACTATTCATCGCTCGAGCGATTATTATTCATCGCTCGAGCGGTCACCACGAGGCATTCAGCCCTCGCGCGAGTGAGCACTATTCATCGCGCGCACAGTTACTATTCATTGCTCGAGCGGTTACAATCTCTCGTGCGAGCGAGCACTATTCATCGCTCGAGCGGTTATATCAAAGTACCTGGAGCTTTACGCGATGCCTCACTCGAGCGAGCTTCTCCTTCACTATGGGTCTCGCTCGAGCGAGCCTAAAACACAGTTTATGCTCAGATTATATATTTTGTTCTCGCTCGAGCGAGCCATTTAGACTGATCGAGCGAGCCACGTAAAAATATAAGTGCTCGATCTGTTCGAGAATGATTTCCTTCTTCATATGAGGTTTGATTAATGTCAAAAGTCATTCGTCTGGTAATTTATACTCTACTTAAAACATACATAAGCATCTAAAACCATACCTTAATCGATAGATCTCATATAATTTGATCCGAGCTCCGACTAAATGCAGAAATTTTGAAAGTTCTCTATTACTTAAAAACCAATGAACCTCTCCTCCTCTTTTACAAAACCCTCTCCTCTTTCTCTCTATTTTATCTTCTCTCCTCTTTTATAAAACCTTCTCCTCTTTCTCTCTATTTTACCTTCTCTCTATCTAGGCTAAATTAGGTTACGTAGGAGAGACTCTTCTCCGCACTTTCACTTATATAGTGAAGGTTAGTATGTTTCACATATACACACATAGTGTATATATGTAAATTTTTGGTTTCCCCTGTGATCCACAAATACACGTGCATGGTACGTGACGGGCTCGGTTCCCAAAAATCTGGGGTTATGATAAATATTTTCAAACTTTTGTAGCCCTAATGAGGATATTATTTTGTTAATTTATTACTTTGTAGTATATTACCAAATTTTAGTTTACTTTTTTTGACATTTAGTCAAAGTTTGACTTTTTAAAAAGTAGATATCGAGTCAAATTTTTTACTAGTGTGACCTAGCAATGGATATGAATATTATTATGTTAATTTGCAATTTGGCGATGCATTACCAAATTTTCTATTGGTCAAAGTTAAAAATATTGTTCCAAGTTTGACTTTTTTAAAATTGAATTTTCATTCAACATATAACTTTATAGTACATACTAGCATTGACTATGTAACTTTGTATTTTAGTCTTGAAAATTTTTATTGATCAAAGTTTTATGTTTTGTCAAAGTTTGACTTTCATTAAAAGTAGATATTTAATTAAATTTAGACTAGTGTAACCTAACTATGTATATGAATACTGTTATGTTAATTTGCAGTTGGACTTTTGTAACTTGTTGGTACTTTACAAAATTTTCTGTTGGCCAAAGTTGAAATTTTAGTCAAAGTTTGACTTTTATAAAAATTTATTTTCCTTTCAACGTGTAACCTTGCAGTAGATATTAGCATTTACAATTTTGTTATTTAGCTTTACACATTTTTATTGATCAAAATTTTAAGTTTGATCAAAGTTTGACTTTTTATTTGAGTTTGATTTTTGAAACTCTGACTTTTTATTTTTTGAGAGAAAACTCTAACTTATGTAACTTGGTAATAAATAGTGATTACTATGGTGTTAATTTATAACGTAATAGAATATCTGAAAAAAAATTATTGGTTAATATTGTACTTTAATTATGATTTTGAAAAAAAAAGAGTCAATCTATGACTAGTGTAACACGAAGTGATAAGTTAGGTATTTTCCTAAATAAATTTTTTTCTTCTTTTCTCACTAAGTATTTCTTCAAACTAGCTGAAAGTAGAAAATATATGATTCAAACTTAAAAAAACTTATTTTCAAATTTTTTTTTCAAACAACCAAATCAAACAAGAGAAATCAATTTTCAGTGAAGGTCATTTATAAAACACACTAATCAAACAGTGAAAAATTAATTTCTAGAAGAAATCATTTCCCAGGAAATCAACTAGGAAATTGATTTCATTTCCACTTTGGAGTTTCCTTACTATAAAACAGGGCCTAAGGGTTTCAGACCCTTAGTTAGTAATCAGGTAGCCGTTTTCAGCTCCGATCGAGTTTTCCGACGATTCGACAACTTAGTGAAAGAGGAATGGGAGCCCCATCTTTTAGAAGTAATAACACTCAAAAATACGATTAGACGTGTGTTTCAAATTTTTAATGTGCTGATTTATTGTGTGTGGTGAAAGCAGATTAAAATCAAAGTAAAACAGAGATGGATTCAGTACACTAAAATTATCCTAGACCTGCAAGATATAGGGTCCATTTGTAGCAAGTTTTAATAAGTAAGAGTTTCTCCCACAGGGAGTAGTGATCTAAAACCTATGAGGTGAATAGTAGACATCCAGATCTGGCTACAGATCTTATAATTCTAGCCTAATTCTAAGAAAGAAAGAGATTTTCGGGTGTCACTAGATCTAATTTACAAAACTGAAATATAAAACTAAATCTAAAAGATTGAGGAAGATGAATGGTAAAATAAAATAGAAAATGGTGGGAAATAGGCAGCTAAGGATTGGTTCTTGCTGAAAATCAATTGGTTCAAAGGCAAAACATAGGAAAGATTTGCTATAATCCTTCATCTGGCTACAAGCTTAGATGTAAGGGATAAAAATCTAATCTTAACCAAAGAATTGGAGCAATCCTAAAGCTATGATCTGTCCACTCGAATGGTCATAGATCATCCTAGAGATTATTCTAATTCAAGGATCTTGATTAGAACAGGTAAACTATTGCATATGCTATGGGTGTCAGGCTACAAGCTCAAGCATCCACAGGGATATTTAATCCAAGGAAATAAAATACAAAAAAGTCAAATTTAGATCAGAATCAGCATTAAAAACCACAATTACTATAATTATACAACTTACAGCCTATTGAGCTCAGATATGCAATCTGTGCAACATCCAATTCATTTACTAAGCCTTTGAAACTCTCAATTTACAATTATAAACTAGATCTGGACTGCTTTTCTAGATCTAATCCAACAGGCTGGATTAGAGAGGGAATGGGGAAGAGAAAAAGGAAAAAAAAATCAAAACTAAACTTAAATGAGTCAAGGAGAACCAAAGTTATTCTATGGATTCCTTGCTGAGAAATTACAGCAGCAAGGAGCTTTATTTATACACATGCAGTGATCCAAGTGCTTTGGATTGCAGCCAATCAGAGGAGAGAATTTGATTTCAATTTATACTAATCCATGTGCTAAGCATTTCAACCAATCAGAGAGAAGAGAGGGATCCAATTCTGTTGTGTTCAGCTGAAGCTTCCCTCAAGAATTCCCTCACTTAATTTGAAAATTAGTTTATTCCCATGGGCAGCTTTCTCTTGTGTTTTGCAGTTTTAAAAACTATCCCTATTGTCCATTAATATTTGCAGTCGCAAACCTCAAATAATTACACCCAAAATGCTGAGAATGCCCCACATACAACTCACCATCCTCTTGGCTGCCTTGGACTCAAAATAGCTTCCAAATGGTCACTACTAGTAGCTGATGATAGCTCTACCCCAAGCTTTGAGAAATTGAAGAAGGCATAAAATGATCTCGAGAGGTTTGGAGGTAACCAGCTAAAAGCCCTGCAGCTTTAGGTAAGGTTTCGTGATGTTCCTTGTGGATTTCGAGAGGATGGGATAGCATACTCGAGAGGATGGAAGGATGGAGTATGGAGACTGTAGCTTTAGGTGTGTTGTCGTGAGGCTGAGAGGTGCATTTCGACAGGTTCAAGGTGTTATTCTAGCAGAGGTTGACAGGTTCTGGAGCTGAATGGAGGTTAGAGCTCAAGAGGTACAAAGTTGTAGCGATCTCTTCATGAGGTTGGTTGAAGGTAAGCTTGGGCATCTCGACTGGTTGGTGCATTGCATCCTCGACAGGTTGCTAGAGTGCATTTCGAGAGGATGGAAGCTTAAGGAGGTGAACCAGTCGATAGGTTTATGGGAGGTTCTTCAACTCGACAGGATGTGAGGTTACTGAAGAGAGATCTACAAGTTGACAGGTTTGGGAGTAGGCAAGCTGCTGTTGCTGAACCAATCAATAGGTTTGCTAAAAACTTTAATCATCCACTCGAGAGGTTGAAGTGGGAGCTTCGAGTGTAAATGCTTACAGGTTCAAGTGCACATCTGTTTGAGAGGTTGGGTTTCCTAAGGTGAGACGTTGAGAGGTTGGCTGGAGAGTGCAATGAAGAGCTTGATAGGTTCTGAATGTGCATCCATCTCATCAACAGGTTGCTGCTCTTCTAATTCGAGAGTTTAGTGCAGTGTGCTGGGCTACATTCGACAGGTTGCAGAAGCTATGGCTTGAACTGCTCGACAAGTGGACTGAAAGGGTGCAAATCCACTCAGCAGCTCGGGTTTCCAGCTAGGAACCACTCGACCAGTTCTAGCTTTAGTAGCAGCACCATTTTAGAGGTTGGGTCAGCACCTTCTTCATCTTGACAGGTTGCTGGTCCTCTTGATCAAGTGTTTGAATCAGTTGCTACTGCAATTGGACATATTGGTGCTGCTGAAAGTGTGCAGATTGTATGGGTGCAGCTGCTGATTGTTGGTGGCCTACAATTGTGCACAAAGCTAAAGGTGTAGCTGCTATTCAAGGGTGTCCACCTGACTGCATTAATGTGTGTAGAGCTGCAGCTGATGATTTCTTCAGAGCTTGCACAACTGGGATATTTGCACTCATCTTGAATGTAGGCTACCGCACTGTCCTGCCCAACTTTGCCCACAGCTGAAACTTTTAATCCATCTAGATCAGCTCCATAGCCTAAAATATTCATCTTTGAGGCTCTTGGTAGTTGTTGCTCGAGTATACTGAACCACACAATTGTATAAGTCTGCTGATGTAGGTTGAAGCACTTGATTGCTTTTAATCTCCTCCTCTTAGCACATAAACATGGATAGTTGCAGATTTATTCCTAAGCTGCAAAACAAGCAAAAAAAAAATATATACAGCTCAAGGTCTTAGCAAAAGTCAAGTTTTAATGGGTAGAAAATGGTAAAAATCAGTGGCTAACAGACACCCAAACCTAACCTTTTCCTAGTCCTCGAGCAAAGTGAAATTTGAAACAACTAACCTACAAAACTAAATGCCACTTTCGTAGGGAACACGGATGCGTTTGGCACATGCACCAAGCCTTTTAAACCCCTAGGTAATCCCTAGCGGAGGACTGGAGTCTCCTGAGGGTATTCAGTGAAGGTGCTCACCAACTTCTCCAATAAAATCAATTAATACTGATGCAACATGCTAAAACAATGTTCAAGTAAAATAAAATTCATTCCACACCTTGTTCATTAAATTTTAGAGGATTCTCAACAGAAAAATATCAGCTTAAAACTGAAATTCTGCTGTAATTCCTTCACTATCAATCAATTTATGCCAAGGCATTGTGTATGAAAATTATTGCAAAGCTCACCATCAAATTGAGAATTCTATTTTGATAATGCCCCCAACATACTTAATTTCAGACCCAAGTCTTACCAGGGCTGTCACTCACAATAAGCATGAAGGGTGCATCATTTCTCACAACTCGAGCAGTTATAGCCCTCAAATAGGACTGCAAGCATGAGCATAGGCATTGCTCTAATTTCTAAAATTTTCTAACTCTTTTCACCATAGATTACACAAATCCTTATCTCCACATGACAGATCAATCAATTTTCAGATCAGTATAGTCTTTTTATTGGGTTGTAATGTGGCTTATGGGTGAGGTTTATAAAGAATAAAAGGGTAGAATGGGATTCAAATTTTAGAAATCAGCAAGGTAAGGAGGTGATTTGCAACTTCACAACCTTCATTTCAGCATAATTCTATCTTCTTTTTGAATTTTCAGAGCCAAAGTGGCCAGCTTCGTTTCCTCTTTTTCAAAATATCTAATGAAATGACTTCTCTCTTATATTTTTGTTTTGCTTTTCTATTTTTCTTTCTTTTTGTATGCCTTTCTTTTGTATTTTTCTCAATTTTTCTTCATGGGCTAGAATGCCACAATGCCACCAAATGTGCTTTCTTATTTTTCTGCCAAATATCAAACCAACTCTACCTTCTTCAACTCTTTCACCTTCACGTTCTAAAATCTCAGGATGGGGTTAGGCTGCATCAGGTCACTGAGTTTTTAGTTCAAATTTTTTGGTTTTTATAAAAAAAAATTGGGATTTTTAAGGCTCAAAAGGTGTGTATCAAGGGCAGTTCAAAGGTGGGAAATTTTAGGCTCAAACTGTCCAAAGGATGGCCATACTTCATGTCCTCAATGTCATGAATGCTGTCAAGCTATTTCAACTTGGATTTGCCTAACTTCTAATGAGCAAAACTAGATCCAATCAGTCCTTAGAGCAGAAAAATTGCCAAGTCACTCTTCAAAGATAATTTTTCAGGCCCAAATCTCACTGAGTATGGTCTTCAATCAGATTTATTGGGGTATATCCTCACAATTTTCTCTCTTTTCAAGTTCACTAAGCTTCAATTTTTGAAAATTCTTGACATTCACTTCATGAAAAATGTTACAACTACAACACATTTCAGAATTAAAAAGTTTTTAATTTCCTCTTTTTCAAAAATCAAGTGGGAAATCACTTTATTTTAAAAAAAAAATTTCAACCTAGCTACACTAGCATTAAATTATTTCATTGGCACACTTGCCATACCGCCAAACCTATGATGAACATTGTCCTCAATGTTTACATACTGAGTAACCAGGGGCAACAAGGTAAAAACAAGAAAGAAAAACAAGCAGGAAACTAACAACTATATGCAGCAAAGAAAAATGCAAAACTGAATATATGAACAGAGAAAATAGAAAAAAATGACATACAAATAGAGGAAAATTACTGCTAAAACAGAATTTCAAATACAAAAATAGGAAAGCAAAGTTAGAAACTGAATACAAAATGACAAAAATGAAGAAAAATAGTAAAATTAGGACGCACATTAACCTAAGAAAGAAAAATCAGTAAACTAAAATTCCTAAAACAGAAAATCCTAAGACAAAACCCTGAGTCACCTGTGCTAAGAGAAATTTGTGATCCAAAAGGATGAACTATTTTGCTACTTATGAATCTATGTGAATTTGCAAAATGATTAGCAGGAATAATACACATTGAAAAGCAAGATTCATAAGACTGAGCCCTGTGTTGATGATGCGTATGAATCAAAACGAATTGCAAAGGAATAAAGCATGGAGGTCCACATTAAAAACAAGATTCATACACAACTGAGACCTATTTAAGAGTGAAGAATCTTGAAAGTGAATAAAATCAGAGGTTCCATTAAATCTTCAAAACAAAATATGATCCTCTGCTTATTAACTATCATGATTTTCCAAAATTGAAGGACCATGATCTCAGCAGTTCTAGATGGGGGAAAATGAATGAAGGCAAAGGAAAAACATCCCATCTAGAAAAATTATGTTTTTATATTTTAATATGTTTTTTATTTTTATTTTTATCAACTACGGCTCAACAATGGCCCTTATTTACCACTGCTGAAAAATAATAAGAAACAAATCAGAAAAAATAAAAATATTATTTGTGTTTACATTTTCTTTTATTTTTTTATTTGATTTTGTTATTTTACAAAAAAAATTCAGCATGCCTTAAATGGCAACAGAAATTAAAATCAAGACAAACACCAAAAACAACAAAACTGCTGGTTTTAAAGAATTTAAAATTTGAAAATGAATGCAAAGGAGAAGGGGATGCAAACTCAGGCAGATCTGCTCCAGCTGCAATCCATAAGCTCCTCTTGTGGCTACTGCTCTAAATCTGCAAAAATTCAAAAACTGCGTTAGTACCTTATTCAAACAAAGTGAATGCAATTAGCAAAACAAAAAGAAAAAACTCAGGCTATTGCCTCATTTATGCAAAAATGCAAAAGGTTACAACAACATTTATTCAAATAGCTAGAAGGTAAAAAATAAAAATTCAGAAAATTCAGAATTACTACAGCATTAAAACAGGTTCTCTATACAAAAACTATAGCAAACATATATTGAAACACTTTGAATGCATTATACAAATTTAAAACAAAAATAGCAATAAAACTAAAAAAAATAAAAAATCTGATCTACAAAATAAAAAACTCAGATCTACTAACTAGATCAAAACTCCTCGGCAGTGGCGGTAAAAACTTGTTGCAGACTTTTCAGGTTCTGATTTATTTATTAGTTGTGAAACAAAATAAAATCAAAGTAAAACAGAGTATGGAATCAGCACATCTAAAATATCCTAGACCTGCGAGAAACAGGGTCCATTTGTTACAAGTTTTAATAAGTAAGAGTTTGTCCTACAGGGAGTAGTTATCTAAAACCTAAGAGGTGTATAGTAGACTTCTAGATCTGCTACAAATCTGGCAATTCTAGCCTAAACTAAGAAAGAAAGAGAGTTCTTCAAGTGCCACTGGATCTAATTTACAAAACTAAAATATAAAACTAAATTTAAAAGATTGAAGAAGATGGATGCTAAAATAAAGTCTAAAATGGTGAGAAATAGGCAGCTAGGGACTGGTTCTCATTGCAAATCCTTACTGAAAATCAATTGGTTCAAGGGCAAACCATAGAATTGATTTGCAATAATCCTTCATCTGGCTACAAGCTCAGATGTAAGGTATAAGAATCTAATCTTGACCAAAGAATTAGAGCAATCCTAAGGCTATGATCTTTCCACTTGAATGGTCACAGATCATCCCAGAGATTGTTCTAATTCAAGGATCTTGCTTGGAACAGGTAAGCTATTGCAGATGCTGTGGGTGCCAGGCTACAAGCTCAAGCATCCACAGGGATATCATAATGAACTTTAAAAACTATAATTACACTGTAATAATACAACTTACAGTCCTATTGTGCTCACATCTGCAATTTGCGCAACATCCAATCCATTTACAAAATCTTTGAAACTCTTAATTTATAGATTTATTTACAATTAGAAATCAGATCTGAACTGCTTATCTAGATCTAATCCAACAGGCTGGATTAGAGAGAGAATGGGGAAGAGAAAAAGGAAAAATAAAATCTAAACTAAACCTAAATGACTCAAGGAGAACCAAAATTATTCTATAGATTTTTTGCTGAGAAATTATAGCAGCAAGGAGCTTTATTTATACACATGCAGTGATCCAAGTGCTTTGGATTGTAGCTAATCAGAGGAGAGAATTCGATTCAATTTATGCTAGTCCATGTGCTTAACATTTCAACCAATCAGAGAGAAGTGAGGGATCCAATTCTGTTGTGTTAGGTTGAAGCTTCTCTCCAAGAATTCCCTCACTTAATTTGAAAATCAGTTTATTCCCATGTGCAACCTTCTCTTGTGTTTTGTAGTTTCCAAAACTATCCCTGCTGTCCATTAATATTTGCAGCTGCACACCTCAAATAATTACAACCAAAATGGTGAGAATGCCCCACATACAACACACCATCCTCTTGGCTTCCATGAACTCGAAATAGCTCCCAAATGGTCACTACTAGTAGCTGATGACAGCTCTACCCTGAGCTTCGAGCAGTTGAAGAAGGCATAAAATGATCTCGAGAGGTTTGGAGGTAACCTGCAAAAAGCCCTGCAGCTCAGGGTAAGGTTTCGTGAGTTTCCTTGAGGATTTCGAGAGGATGGGATAGCATACTCGAGAGGATGGATGGATGGAGTATGAAGACTGTAGTTTCAAGTGTGTTGTCGTGATGTTGAGAGGTGCATTTCAACTGGTTCAAGGTGTTATTCCAGTAGAGGTCGACAGGTTCTGGAGCTGAATGGAGGTTAGAGCTCGAGAGGTACTGAGTTGCAGCCATCTCTTCGTGAGGTTGGTTGAAGGTAAGCTTGGGCATCTCGATAGCTTGGTGCATTACATCCTCGACAAGTTGCTGGAGTGAATTTCGAGAGGATGGAAGCTTAAGGAGCTAAACCAGTCAACAGGTATATGGGAGGTTCTTCAACTCGACAGGATGTGAGGTTGCTGAAGAGAGATCTACAAGTCGACAGGTTTGGGAGTAGGGAAGTTGCTGTTGCTGAACCAGTCAAGAGGTTTGCTGCAGACTTTAATCATCCACTCGAGAGGGTGAAGTGGGAGCTTGGAGTGTAAATGCTGACAGGTTCAAGTGCACATCTGTTTGAGAGGTTGGGTTTGCAGCTAAGGTGAGATGTCGAGAGGTTGGCTGGAGAGTGCAATGAAGAGCTCAATAGGTTTTGAATGTGCAGCCATCTCATCAACAAGTTGTTGCTCTTCTAATTCGAG
This sequence comes from Chloranthus sessilifolius, assembly GCA_021018995.1. Lineage (NCBI taxonomy): Eukaryota > Viridiplantae > Streptophyta > Magnoliopsida > Chloranthales > Chloranthaceae > Chloranthus > Chloranthus sessilifolius. Next base: position 66,055,094 of record CM037586.1, read on the forward strand.
TGTTTAGTGGAGTGTGTTGGGCTCCATTCGACAGGTTGCATAAGCTATGACTTGAACTGCTCGACAAGTGGACTGAAAGGGTGCAGATCCTCTAAGCAACTCGGGTTTCCAACTAGGAACCACTCGACCAGTTCTAGCTTCCGCAACAGCACCCTTTTATAGGTTGGTTCAGCACCTTCTTCATCTTGACAGGTTGCTGGTCCTCTTGACCAACTGTTTGAATTAGTTGTTGCTGCAATTGGACATATTGGTGCTGTTGAAAGTGCGCAGATTGTATGGGTGCAGGTGCTGATTGTTAGTGGCCCACATTTGTGCACAAAGCTAAATGTGTAGCTGCTATTCAAGGGTGTCCACCTGGCTGCATTAATGTGTGTAGAGCTGCAGCTGATGATGTCTTTAGAGCTTGCACAGTTGGGATATTTGTACTCATTTTGAATGTAGGCTGCTACACTGTCCTGCCCAACTTTGCCCACAGCTAAAACTTTTAATCTGTCTAGAACTGCTCCATAGCCTAAAATATTCATCCTTGAGGCTCTTGGCAGCTGCTTGCTCGAGTATACTGAACCACACAATTGTATACAGCTGCTGATGTAGGTTGAAGCACTTGATTTCTTCTAATCTCCTCCTCTTAGCACATAAACATGGATAGCTGCAGATTTATTCCTAAACTGCAAAGCAAGCTAAAAACAATTATAAACAGCTCATGGTCTTAGCAAAAGTCAGGTTTTAATGGGTAGAAAATTGTAAAAATCAGTGACTAACAATGTGATCGTGACTATCATTTTACCGAACAGATTTTTGACTAATTTTTATATCAAGCAAGATTTCCAGGTCTCCGGTAATCCGGTCGTAACGTTCATCTCCGATGTCGAAATGAAGTGAATTTGAGCTTGTTGGAAATCTCTTCAAGTTATCAATGATATATTAGTATATTTCTAATACTAGAAATGTCAGATCATGATGGAATCATGGCCATCTTATCGGATGTCCGACAGTGGTCATAGTGTGTGCCACTTGACATAGTCTCATACCCTTATTTTTCGGGTTTTCTATCCGTCTAAATCGATCGAATCGGAGATCGAATCTGCAGATGAATTCAATATTTTTATAAGTTTATTTTCCCAGAATTTTATAGAATTCTTGGGGTCACCATGGCCCATGAAGTTCTAGCTCCCAACTGGGCCATTTTCTTACCATATTGGCCTTTGGGCCTTCTAAGAGTCAATCTTTGACTCGGTCAACTAAGGTCAATCATCTTGCTTACAGGTCATCGGTGACCATTTAACCTTATTTGTGATCATCAGTAGTCACAATATCATAGAATTTAAGGAGAAAGTCAAGATTTTGACTTACTCAGTTCATTTTATAAATTTCAGGTTAGGGCATTGGATCGTTGCTGGTAATCAGGCTGCCATTTTCAATCCCGATTAAAATTTTGAATTATTCCGAAACCCAGGGAAAGATGATTGATAGACCAATCTTTCACAAGTGATGGCATTCAAAATTTTGATCATGATTGATCAGTACCAATTGATTTACAGTACATGTTTTTAATTCAATTGGTTATCAGACCAGATTTTAAGGCCTTGGTAGCTATTTAAACTATACCTTGTCTTAACATATTGCAAGCGCACAATGGTATTATAGAATGAGTATAGGTATCGATCCCATAGGGAAGGTTGTTAATATGAAAACCTCTATTTGCCTTTGAAGAATAAAAAATGATTTTGATTGTTTAAAACTAAAGTGCAAAATTTAAATGGATTATCTACTAAATTGAAAAACAGTTACACTAAATCTCCAACCTCCCAGATCTTAGTCATCAATTAAAATCTAGAATTCTTTTGATACCCTAAGTGTTGAATGTAAAAGACAGAAATTAAATTTAAACTAAAACTAATATTCAGTCTTCTAGATTTTAGTCATCAATTAAAATCTAGAAGTCCTCAGATGAATTATATGCAGAAAATTAAAAGACTGGAATTGAATTGCTGGAATTGAAATAGACAAGAAATTAAATTGCTGAAATAAAACTAAGCTATAATGATCTTTCGGCCTCCTCAATCTTAGTTGTCAGTTACGACTGAGAATTCCTTGGATGATTATTCTTGGATACAGGCTCTCATATTTATAGATTCATAAGAGGTTGGTTATAATAACTTAGGACTCTATTCTAAGAAACCTTCCTAAAACCAATTTTCCTAAAATTAAACTACCTAATATGTATACTCCTAATTTAGAACTTCTAGAGATGTGTAGGATCTTCTTTCCTTGTAATCATCAACAGTGAATCTTGTTGGGTTTTGTGAAGTGCATGGATTCTTCTTTTAGATCTATAATTTTTCATGGTTGTGCACTTCTCACGTGAGTCTTTAGAAATCAATCATACAACTTTAAATGACAAAATCGTGGCTACGATTTTGTATCTTTCTCAGTTTCTTTGTACGATTCTCTGGTCGATCGCTCATAATTTTTCTCAATCTCTCCCAGTCTTTTCTTTCCTTCTTGCAACTTTCGTACACCAATCTGGAGCCAATCGTATGGTTATGATTCTTCATTTTTTCTCACTCGCAAAGCTATGATTTTATGCTTTCTCTGGTTCTAGCTCTTGATTGTGTTCTTCTTTACTTCGACTGGGTCGTAGGGCTTACAATTTCTTCTCGTTACCTTGTAAGCTGGGATTCCAGCTACTATTTTACTCTTCTTTACTTGTGAATTTCTCTTTTACTACTTTTAAAGCTCTTTTTAGCATAAATTTGTACTTTCTTCTTCTGTTTGTTATTCTAATTATCCACTATCAAGAAGTCATTACTAACAAACTATGGACTAACATCACTCAGTTGAGGATATTAAAATTATACACTGTGACTGATCACTCCCTCAAGCTTAAGTTTTGCTAGTCCCTAGCAAACAAGGGAAAGATATGTAATCCTAACTAATAAGTTAAATGACACTTTCATAGGGAGCACGATTGCATTTAGTAGATGCAACAAGCCTTTAAACCCCAAGGTGATCCCTAGTGGAGGAGTTCTGTCTCTGAAAGGTTTTCAGTGAAGGTACCTACAAATTTCAAATATTTTCGGATATTTCAAAACTTTTTCAAAACATTAAACTACAATAGTACACTAGTCAGTCATTACATGGTTGCAAACATTGTCAGAAATATGATTCCATTCATGAATTACTTCCCATCCTATAAATTATCCTTACTCAGGTTCTCAACAATCTCTATTCATGCAAAATGTGGTGTGTGTGCGTACTAATGAAAAAATTCTATTCATCAAGATTTTTCTAAACTGTAGATTTTGAAAACATTTTCATTCAAATTTCACCGTGGCATATACTCTCAAAGGATATTGAAATTGTTGGGTTCTCTCAAAATGATATATATGATGAATGTTTCATGGATATGTATACTGCAAATCTCATGTAAAGATAATCCATCTATTCTACTCTTATGCTATCAGAATTCTATAATGTAAATAAGAAGCATCTCTACTAGGTCTTACTTTGTAAATCGTGGATCAAAGAGACCTTTTATTGGCTTGTAATGGGGCTAAGGTTAAAGGTTCCAAAGAAAGGGTAAGAGGACTCAAAGTTTCTGAGAATTCAATTAAACTCTCACCTATTCTTCTTCATCATTTCAATTTTCTTCTTTTAGTAAGGATCCAAAAACTTGGATCAGTTCTTCCCATTTTCTCATATAAATCCCTTTTTCTTTCTTTTCACTCTCTCAATATCTTTCCTTTTCATAGATTAGAAGCCTTATTGCTTCTCTTTTTCTTCCCTTTTTTTTATTTTCTCCAATACTTGCACTTTCAAATTTTATTTTCTTTTCAGAAGTACCCATTTTCGAACATTCCCCCTTTTTAGTTTTTGTATACACCTTCCACTCTCCTAGTTTTTCTTTGTTCTAAAGTCTCAGAAGTACAAGGGTAAAAGACCAAGAATTTTAGGATGTACATTTGGTTAGGGGTTTATAAACTTTTAGTACAAAACAATTTTCAGTTTTAGGCTTCAAATATGGGTTCAAGAGGTAAATTATCAGGGATTTTTGCTTTTTGGCTCAGACTTCTTAAAAGATGACCTCTTCTCATGTCCAAGTTCACTAGCAATGATGCCATATCAGGTCAACACTTATAAGAAATAGTTCTAGAAAAATAGATACCACAATTGTAGTCATGGATTCAAAATAGCAAATATGAGATTTCAGTTTAAGCATTCAAGAAGTTCAAAGAAAATTTAAAGAATATAGGCATTGCAGTCTCTTCAATGAAAGGATAAGGTTTAAAAAGCTCACTAGACAAATTGTTTATGAAACTGCAATCTAAATTCTACAGGTTAAAGCAATATATAGTTTGAACAACTCAGTTTGATACAAGTGTGCAAATGGACTAAACATGAACATTAATTGCATCCTATCATTGATTTCAAACTTCTTTTAGGATGATGGTACTATGATTGGAATCAAATTTTTTCTAAAATTTACTTACATGTAATGGTTAACTAAAAATGAAAAGTTAAAAACAAACCTAAAAACAGAAACTAAACAACTATACTAACACTAAAACTAACAAACTGAAAGAAACAAACATTTTTTTAAATTTATATATACACAGTATACACAAAAGTGTGTACCCACAAACTTACGATGGACAATATCCTCACTGGAAAAAATAAAAAATAGGGGTAATAAGCATCATACCTGTGAGGTTTGTGAATTTCTAATCAGGTTCACTCACTTGGTAGAATTAATGGCCAATAGGGAATGATTATCAGAGATGGAATTGGAGCAGGTTGGGTTGGAAGTGGAGTTGAAATTGGACTGCTCGATATTTCGGGATCTGATTCAGAAATTCCCAGTGTAGTAGCAGTAACTGTTTGATCATTTTATTCTTCCTCCTCATGAGTTGCAACCAATGGAATGTTGTGATGTTTAGCTTCAAATTCCTTACAGGGAGCTTCAACACTCTCTTTCTCAAATAATAATGCCTTGTACTTTACATCCAAGGCTCTCAACTCTTCCTCAACTTGATTTTTGGCTCTCAAATGTTCAGTCAGCTTGGAGATGACTGTAAATTTTTCTTTTCCCTCGGCTCGTAGCATATCAGGTTCCTCCCTCAATTTGTTAGATGAAATGAGACTAGCTCTGGTGATAGAATCTATTTTTCTTTTATGCTCATCACATGCTATTATCAGTCCTTCTTTGTCCTCATGGAGTTTTCTAATTTGTCCATCAATCAATGTTACACGGTGGTTTTTCTCATCGAGTTCGGCATGCAACTTCTTCTAATAATCAACATAAGCCTGCCCTTTTTTAGTTAGAGCTTTGTATACCATTGTTAGCTGATGCCTCAAATTTGTAATCTGGCTTCACCTTGCTTTTTCAGTTCCTCCCATATCTGCTTCTCTTCCTTAACCAGTCTATTATTTTCCCTCATCTGCTCAATTTTGCTGTGTAAGGGGGCAATTGCTTGCTATACATTTTGAGCAATCTCTTATTTTTCTTGGTCACAAAAATCTACCAATGCCTTCTGCTTATGTTCTTACATGATTGCATTTCATTCTCGAGTAGTTGGTAGTGGGGCTGATTGATCATTTCAATTTCAAAACCTTGCAAGTGCACAAGTTCAAATGTACTAGGGAAAGTGCAAGGGTGTCGAACCACAGGGATTTTTTATTTATCTTCTATTCAATCCCGTTTTACGAAGACTTTTGTAACATTGATTTCCTAATAAGCAAAAGAAAATCTAAATAATTTTGGAAGTAAGGAAAGAGAAAGTGAACTAGAATCCCTCTTGGATTCCAGACGGGTAAGTTAATAAATCCTAATTTTCTCTCTATCGTGAATCCTTGGTATCCCCGCCCCTGGCTAAAAGCTCAGTCACTTCATATGTGGCTTAGGTAAATCTAATCGCAAGTTAGAATGACCTAATCGTTAAAGATCTATTGCATGAACCAACAAAACTACCCTACAAGGCCTAGCCTGTCAGTGAATACCCTATCTAGATTAACCTAATCCCTACAAGGTTTTAAGTGGTGAAAAATGCCACTTTTCACCCTATAACCTGACCATTGATAGACCTGTGAGCACACTAATAAACCCTTGTCAAGTGCATTTTGTAGACAACAATAAAAGAAGGTACTAACACAGAAAACCACTCAAGAATGCCCAAAAAGGAGCTATCTCTCAGCACAGGACAAACCTAGCAAAAGCACACCAGAGGGTAGCACATCACTGGACCCTTGGAGCGCGTGGCTATAGCAGGGCAAGGAGAAGGAAGTGAAAGCAGGCTAAGAACGTCCTATCGATTGGTCACCTGAAATCGTCGATAGGAGCTGAAAGCAAAGAAAGGAAGAATTTGTGCAGTTGAAGAGGTCTTCAATAGGATCTGAAGGCAGAAGAAGGATGAATTCATGTGGATTAAGGAGTTCGATAGGATCTCAGAACCTATCGAGCAGCTGAAAGGAAAGAAGAAACCATCCTATCGAAAACCTGCCTGAAGAGTCAAAGGAACCTATCGAGATGAGAATGCTGGAACAGAACCTATCAAAGGGTGATTGAGCCTTTCGATAAGACTGAAAGGAAACCTATCGAAATGGCAGAATGAAGAGCAGAACCTGTCGAAATGGTTTTCCAACCTGTCGAAGAGCTTTTCCAACCTGTCGAATACTTCAAACCAAGGACTGAGAGGGCTAGAACTCCAAGCGAAGATTCATCCTATCGAAACCTATCGAACGGATCTGAGAACCTAGCGAAAGGACTAAAATGCTTGATTCTAACCTATCGAAAGCTTCCTGAACCTGTCAAAATCGTGTGCAGAACTTCTCAGAAATTTAGCTGAGCAGAAGTTGTACTTCAGTGACTTGGTGCACGTAATTTGAGGCACTTGGTGACTGACACGACGGTTCCAGAAGATGCCCTAGAAAGCCCTAATCGACCCACGTGCTTTAACAGAACTCTAACAAACTCTGATGACCTTTTAGAAGAGATTTTTGGCGAGAAAAATAGAGGAGAAAGCTATATATAGAGATCCCCAATTGCCATTGAGGGGGGATCGAGATCTAAGCCAAAATTCTGGAGATTAGCACCTGCAGAGCAATTCCATTTCCCTCCCTTAGCCCAACCATGGTTGGCTAAGTCCCATGGAGTAGCGAGGAGCGAAGTTAGATCTGTAATTGGGTGAGGTTAAGAGTGCCACTGTAGGTTCCTAACTGCACAGACTACAGATGTGAGAGTATTTCCATTGTAAAGTAACCTTGTTTGCAATGATAATATTGTTTTTAATGCTTTAATTAGAATTAAATTTCCTTTGGGTCCATTTGGTGATCGATCGAATTTGTGTAGAGGAGTTGTCGATCAGCTCACCCACTTAATTGGTAGACCTCTTGGATACCATCTGATCTCCCTGGATCTGATGCTCCTGTGATTCCTTGAGTCTGTGACCAAGGAATTGTAGCATTTGTAGTAGTTTTAATTGTTCTAATTGAGGCTCTGGCTTTGTAGGAGATCCCTAGGATGGTTTGTGACCATTAAAGTGGATAGATCATAACCTTAAGATAAATCTAAGCTCAGGCCTCAATTGGATTCATCTGCTGCAATCCATGGATTCGATAAAGTCTATAAGATGGTCTGTGACCATTAAAGTGGACAAATCATAGCCTTAGGACCAGGTGGATCCTGTGATTTGGAGTGGAATTTATACCTTGCAGCTGCACTTATAGCCAGCGAGGGAATTGTGTGCTCTGAACCTCTGTAGCATGATTAATTGAATCTGATTTCAGTGAAAACCAACCTCCAAGCTACTCTTCTCCATTTTCTGCATTTTTACTCTCTTCCCCTGCAAGATCTAAGATCCTAAACTTGATCCAAGATAGCTTATGTTTAACTGTAGCTTAGTTTAAGTGACAACCCATTCCAAACCTCTCCCCTGTCTTTTAACTAAATTAGTAATAGCTGTTAAGACCTGAAAAGTACCACTTTTCCCCCCTTAACTTAATCTCTATTAGACCCTTAATCATTTAATAAATGTGTTTTAAGTTTATCCTGTAGGTAATAAGCAGCAGCAGCAAATAAGACCCTAACCATGCCAAGAAGCTTACCTTTTTGCCCCAAAAGTGTCTCAAGAGAAAGAAAGTTAGACCCAGACAGAACTGGCTACAGTTTAGGCACATTAAAGAAGAAACAAGCCAATAAGTGAGCCTCGTGCAGATGTCGTAGGGCTCAATTGAACTAAAAAGAATGCTTTGCGCAGTTGTTGTGGGTTTCTGAGGGCAGCACACCAACTGCTCGCGCCGTTCTCGCGCGGCTTGATGACAGAAGGAATTGAAAAGCAGACTTCACACGGTTCTCATGAGGCTCAGTCATAAATGCTCGTGAAGCACTCGCGCAGCTCATGAAAGGAGTCATTAATCTTCGCGTGATTCACTAAGGAGAGAGAGCTCCAGGCATTCCTGCGCACAGCTGTCGCAAAGTGGCCGTGGGATACAGACCTTTAGGGAACTACTCACGTGATCCAAAAGCCCATTCACATTGTTTCTTCATGAGGATCGCCGCGGGATTTATCAAGGAACGAGCTGCACGCGTAATTCCTGCGCCATTCAAATGGAAAGAGCAATCCTGCGACGACCAAAGTATCAATCCTGCGACTGCAAGAGCTTCAAGTCAAATCAACCTCGCGACACCAATTCTATCATGCGATAAGACCTAGAAAGCCTTTCTACCTAGCGAGGCTCGGGTTCTTAACTTCTCCCCACTTCTACAGGGGCAATCTAGGAATTCACAGCAATTAGGGCACACACTCTAATGCTCCAATCTCCGTGCACATGCCCCGAGGCATCCAAGGAACAGAAATGGGCCACGATAGCATTGATAAATTAGGGTTTTCCTAACCCTATTTCTCAGAGAGCTGACTGCTATATAAGCCTAACCCTAGTTTAGGTTTACGGGACTTCTGTACTCCTTGAAACCAATTATAGAATTACAGTAAGCTAAGGCTAATGTTTAGGCAGTTTCTTTTTCCCTTTTTCTTCTCTCCATAGTCTAGCACTTACTGTCTATGCCTTTGTATGTCTATATGGAATAGCTTTAATGGATTTTATAATAGGAATTTATGCATGTATGGGACTGGTGTTTTGAGAATTGTTCTGTACAAGGTTGCTGCCTTGAGATCCTCCATTGCTAAGTTGTATTGTAAGTAATGGAGGATTGTTTTTAAGGTTTTATTTAGATCTAAGTGACCTATGTGTCCATGTTAGGCACATTGCAGGCCTAGCCCCACCACAGGATCCACTAAATCTGAATCCCCATGGGAGCTTGTGCTGGTAGCCTTGTGAACATGGTGGTGGTAGCAATGTTCTTGTTCTGTCTTAGACCTTTGTGAGGAGGATAGCCTCCGTGGATAGTCTGTGACCATTCAAGTGGACAGGATATAGCCCTAGGGTGAGGCCAATCCACAGATCTAAGACAGATCCTTCTTCTCTGCACTTGTGCTTGTAGCCTTGTGAGAGATTGTACAGAGACAGAGTCCCCCGTATTTGTATAGACCAACCATCAGATGGTAGATCTGATCTAGCGATAGAGATTGTAGGCTTGTGACTGGATCACTGCTGTCTTTCTAAAGCAGTGAACAGTTAAGCTTCAAAGCTAGTACTCAAACTCCTGCTGGTTCTGTGTGTCCAAGCTAGTGCACATTGCAGGCCTAGCCCCACACACAGAACTTTAGAGGTTGAGGTTCTTATGGATTCTTGAGCTGGTAGCATGGATGAAGTAGTGCCTATACTGATAAACTTGTTCTGACCCATCTCTGGACTGTGGTTCCCCTATTGGATAGCCTGTGACCATTAAAGTGGACAGGTTATAGCCATAAGGGATTGGATCATGGCACAGGGGTGAGTTGGATCCTTTCTCTTTGGTGATAATGTAGCCATTGGACAGGATTTCTATAGCAGCAGATCTGAGTCTGAGTTATAAGACCCATCAGATCTGTACCGAATAGCTTACTTCTCACCCTTTTATATTTATTTTCTCACACTCCATCATTCTTCTCAACCATTTCTGTAGTTTAGGCATTAGGTTATCTTAGGATTTAGATAATAGTGACCTTAAATCTCCTTCCATTTAGGATTGTCAGATCTGTAGCCAGATTTGGAGGGCCTACTAAAGATAGCTCCCTTGGAGCTTTAGATCAACTTTTCCTATGGGATAAACTCTTACTTATTAAAACTTGCTACAACAGGCCTTGTATCTTGCAGGACTGTGTATTTTTAAGCTTGCTACTCCGTAGTTTTCAATCCACCTTTGATTTATTTTCACTAACCCCATTCTTATCACTGTCTCCAATAAAGTCAGTAGCAAGCACTTAAAATACCTTAACAAGTTTTTGGTGCCACTGTCGGGGACTGTTGATCTATTAGTAGACCCTAGATTTTTGTATTCTTTATTCTTTGGTAGCTGTACTTGTGAATAATTTATACTGCTGATTTACATTTGGAATTTTTCATGCAGATCTGGACAGTAGCAGAGAAGGAAAGTTGAACTGCACTGGGAGTCTAGTTACCTCTGTTTGCATTTCTCTAACCTTCAAAAACTCAGTCTACTTCTCCTTTGAAAATTCCATAGTAGTTGACTAGGATAGTAGTAATTTTTTTTATTGCAATGTGTCTGCAAGTAGTCTTCCCTGCTGTTGGTGTGTGTGTGTGTTAGGAAGGAGATCTCTCAGTCCCACATTAGAGCTCCTAACCCTGAGATAGAAAGGGGTAGAAGACCAAGAAGGCATAGACACACCACAGTCGAGCCCCCTATTGAAATTGAGACAACAGCCATGGGTGAAGAGCAACCCAGAACATTGAAGGAATTGAATGCTCCTGATGATTATAATTTCCCATTCAACATTCAATTCCCAGATGTTCAGGAAAACTATGAGATTAAAACCTCCATCATCCAAATGCTTCCCTCTTTCCATGGGCTTTGCAAGGAGGACCCTTACAAGCACATTGACCAATTCTTGGCCCTGTGCACAACATTCTCCATTGCTGGTTTGGGACCAGAAGCCACTAGGTTAAGGATCTTTCCTTTCTCCTTAAAGGACAGGGCCATCACCTAGTTAGCTACTCTCCCAAACAACAGCATCACTTCTTGGAAAGACCTACAGACAAGATTTCTGACCAAATTCTTCCCAGAGATAAAAACCAGCCAGTTGACGAAAGCAATACTTGCTTTTGCTCAATCCCCAACTGATGATTTTAATCAATCTTGGGATAGATTTAAGGAGATTCTCAAACAATGTTCCCACCACAAGATCCCTGATTGGCAGCTTGTCCAAAGCTTTTATAATGGGATTGATGAGAAAAGTAGAGACATGGTAGATGCCTCTTGTGGTGGAACTTACATACATAAAACAACTGATGAGGCATGGGACTTGTTCAAGGTCATCAGTGAGAATGCTTTCCAAAAGATGTCCTCATCAAGAACTGTTCAAGACCCTTCTCCTAAGCTGGGGCTTGCTGAAACTTTCAAAGGAAAGATGTATGAAGTTAGTGGAAATAATGACCTGAGAATGCAGATGGCCAATCTTTCTGATAAGTTTGATAAACTATTAACTGTGGTGCAGTCTAGATTGGCTGCACAAGTGATGGAGGCATGTCTGATATGCCAATCTCCACAACATACAGTGGAAGAGTGCCCATCTACAGGGCAATATCCTGAGTATGTGATGGAACAAGCTACTGCTGCCCAATCATTTAGCCAGCAACAATCTGGTGGCTACAATAAATAGCCATATAGATACCAGCACCAAAATGCTGGTTACCAGTGGAGAGACCACCCAAATTTGAGGTGGAGACAAGACAATTATATGTAGCTACAACAAATGTTGGTCTTACCTCAAAGGCCACAGCAGCAGTTTAACCAGGGATATGCCCCAAGGTCAAATTTCCAACATCAGCAACAACCCCAGCAGCAAAATCAGTTGGTAGTTCCCCCACCTCAGCCCCAAAATGCTTCTTTCGAGGACCAGGTTTTGACCTCAATGCAAAGCCTTGGAGTCTTGACTCAGACTGTGACTTCTCACAGTCAAAGCATAAAGAAAATAGAAGAATAGCTTGGCCAAATATCCAATGCCTTGGCCAAAAGAGAAGAGCGCAGGTTGCCAAGCCAGCCAGTGGCCAACCCTAAGGGCCAATATTCAATTGGAGAAGGCTCCTCACGTTTTGAGGGTGCTAATTCCATCACAACCCTAAGGTCTGGCAGGTTGGTAGATAACCAAGTGGGAAAGGAACAAGGAGAAGTCATTCCCGAAGAACTGTCGAGTGAAAGTGAAAGAGACTTTGTTAGAGCACAAAGCCAGGAGTTGCCTGCTACCCTGCAACAAGGGAAAATTAAAGAGGCTGTAGTTGAGCCTCAGCAGGAAATAAAAGATGAAAAAAGAAAAAAATAAAAGTTCAGTCATAGGCTTGTAGCTGAGGAACCAGCAGTACCTCAGTTGCCATTTCCTTAGGCTTTGAGTGGCCCTGACCCTTTTGATAAGGTGAATGCACAAATAGAGGAAATGATGGAGACCTTTAAGCAGGTAAAAATTAATTTACCCCTGCTTGATGCAATTCGACAGGTCTCAGCCTATGCAAAATTTCTAAAAGACCTTTGTACACAGAAAAGAAAAGCTAGAGGCCATTTCTCTAAAAAAAATTTTACAACTGATACAGTTAATTCTGTATTAAACATGACAATGCCTGAGAAGTTGCAAGACCTTGGGATACCCACTATTCCCTGAATAATTGGAGACCACACAATTGGAAGGGCCCTTCTAGACCTTGGAGCCAGTGCTAACCTGCTGCCATACAATGTGTATCAGCAGCTAGGTTTGGGGGAGCTAAAACCCACCCCCATTGTGCTGTTGATGGTTGATAGGTCTGAAAGGAGACCCATGGGAGTGGTTGAGGATGTCTTGGTAGTGGTGGACAAGTTCTTTTACCCTACAGACTTCCTTGTTTTGGACATGGACTGCAACAAGAGTACATCTCCTATACCTGTTATTTTGGGCAGGCCATTCTTGGCCACTGCCAATGCATGCATTCAATGCAGGTCAGGGATCATGGAAGTAACTTTCGGACATATGAAGGTTGAGCTTAATGTGTACAACAATGCAAAGTACCCTCAGCTGGACAATGAGGAAAGCTTTGAAGTGGATGTACTAGAAGAAGTTGTTGAAGAAGAATTGCCCACTCTGCTAGAGTGGTGCAATATTGTCACAAGTTTAACTGAAGTTTAGGACAAGGTAGATGAAGGAAGTCCAGCTGTAATGCCAGAAGACATGTCCACATTGAAGTCTTCTGTGGGCTTAGTGTAGCATTCCATTTGGAAACCTATATTGCTGCCCCTTCCTCAAACCAACAAACCACCAATCCTGCCATCCATCCAACAAGCCCCTGATCTGGAGCTTAAGAAGCTTCTAGAAATATTGAAATATGCTTTCCTTGAGAAAGATAAAATTTTTTTAGTAATTATCTCCTCTCTTACCAATGAGCAAGAGGAGGAATTACTAACAGTCTTGCGGAAGCATAAAAAGGCAATTGGCTGGACCATTGCTGATCTAGGAGGGATAGATGCATCAATCTGTATGCACAGGATCTATCTAGAGGAGGGCTCAACACCCTCCAGGAAAATGTAGAGAAAATTGAATCCTCACATGTAGGAAGTGGTCCTAAAAGAAATCATCAAATTGCTAGATGGTGGGGTAATTTACCCCATTTCTGATTCTGAATGGGTGGCACCGATCCAAGTGGTGCCCAAGAAATCTGGCATAACAGTTATCACAACTGAGTCTGGAGAGCTGAGACCAGCCAGGGAGACCACTGGCTGGAGAGTTTGCATCGATTATCGAAAGCTCAACTCTAAGATCAGAAAAGACCACTTCCCGCTCCCATTCATTGATCAAATTCTGGATAAGTTGGCTGGAAAAGCTTTTTACTGTTTTCTTGATGGGTACTCAGGGTACAACCAGATCCCTGTGCACCCTCTTGATCAAGAGAAAACTATATTTACTTGTCCTTTTGGCACCTTTGCTCACCGAAGGATGCCTTTTGGGCTGTGTAATGCCTCAGTCACTTTTCAGAGGTGTATGTATGCCATATTCTCTGATATGATTGACAAATTCTTGGAAAGTTTTATGGATGATTTCTCTATCCATGGGGACAGTTTTGGCCAATGTCTGCAACAGCTCCACCTGGTCTTGCAAAGATGTGAGGAGACCAATTTGGTCTTAAGTTAGGAAAAGAGTCACTTCATGGTAACACAAGGTATTATGTTGGGCCATGTAGTCTCTAAAGATGGAATTGAGGTAGACAAGGCCAAAGTTGACCTCATTGTAAATTTGCCTCCTCCAAGAACAGTCAAATAAATCAGATCTTTCCTTGGACATGTTGGATTCTACAAGAGATTCATCAAAGACTTCAGTAAAATTGTTAAACCATTGTGCCACCTGCTCTGCCAAGATGTGCCCTTTGACTTTTCTGCTGAATGTCTTAAGGATTTTGAAACTTGGAAGATTTGCCTCACCTCTGCCCCTGTACTCCAAACACCTGACTATACACTGCCCTTTGAGTTTATGTGTGATGCATCCTACTTGGCAATAGGCACTGTTTTGGGTTAGAGAAAAGATAAGCTGCCAGTGGTCATTGCCTATCTCAGCAAATCACTTGTTGAAGCTCAATTTGAATTACACAACCAGAGAAGAGCTTCGCGTTGGTTTTCTTTGTGGACAAATTTAGACCTTACCTACTTGGGTCTAAAACTATAATTTTCACAGACCACTCAACATTGAAGTACCTACTGTCCAAGAAGGATGCTAAGCCCAGGCTGATTAGATGGATACTCCTGTTGCAGGAGTTTGACATTGAAATCAAGGACAAAAAGGGTGTGGAAAATGTGGTGGCTGACCACTTGTCTAGAATTGTGTTGGAGAAATGTATTGATGATCCTACAAATGATGTCTTCTCGAATGAGCAATTGTTTGCCATCCAATCCTTGATTCCTTGGTATGCACACATTATCAATTATCTAGTTATAGGCAAGATTCCTACCCATTGGACCAAAATGGACAAAGACCTATTTTTCTCGCAGGTCAAATTCCTTTTCTGGGAGGAACCTTGCTTATACAAGTATTGTGCAGACCAAATCATCCAAAAATATATTCCAGAAAGTGATGTCCCCAGTATTCTGGCCATGTGCCATGAAAATGCCTGTGGGGGTCACTTTAGTGGGAGAAAAATAGCTGACAAAATCTTGCAATGTGGGTTCTATTGGCCCTCTCTATTCAGAGATGGCAATACACACTGCAGGACCTGTGAAAGGTGTCAGAAATTAGGAGGGTTGTCCAAGAGAAACTCAATGCCTTTGCAGCCCATCCTTGTTGTGGAACTGTTTGATGTATGGGGTATTGACTTTATGGGCCCCTTTCCTCCTTCCAATGGTTATCATTTCATCTTAGTGGCAGTGGATTATGTTTCAAAATTGGTAGAAGTTGTTGCCACAAGAACCAATGATAATCAGGTTGTCCTCAAGTTTATAAAGCAGAATATCTTCTCAAGATTTGGCACCCCTAGAGCCATTATCAGTGATGGGGGTAGCCATTTCTGCAACAGAAATTTTGAGAGCTTGCTCAAGAAATATTCTGTCAACCATAGGATTGCTACTCCCTACCACCCACAAACCAGTGGACAAGTTGAAATTTCAAATAGGGAGATCAAGCAAATCCTTGAGAAGACTCTGACGACTGACCGAAAGGACTGGGCTGAAAAGCTTAATGATGCACTGTGGGCTTATAGGACTGCCTATAAGACTCCCATTGGGATGTCCCCTTTCAGACTGGTTTATGGCAAGACTTGTCATCTCCTAGTAGAGTTAGAACACAGGGCCTATTGGGCCATTAAACATTTAAATCTAGACCTAACTTCTGCTAGTCATCATAGGTTGCTGCAGTTGTCAGAATTGGATGAGCTGAGGATGGATGCATATGCCAATGCCCGAATCTACAAAGAAAGGTCCAAAGCTTTCTTTGACAAGGGGCCGTTGACAAAGAGCTTCATAGCTGGGGACAAGGTTTGGTTGTTTAACTCCAAACTTAAATTTTTTCCTGGCAAACTGAAATCCAGATGGGAAGGTCCCTACATTGTCATGAGTGTTTCCCCATCTGGCACTGTGGAAATCAAGGATCCCAAGTCTGGGAAAACATTGAAGGTGAATGGTCATAGGCTTAAGCCTTGTTTTGAAAAACCTGCTGAACCCATGGACACCATTCACTTTCAAGGGGATCCTTCATTAAACTGATCCATAGGTGTGTCAATATTGTATCATATGTACCTTGGTTTTGTGAGATTTGTTTTACTCTCTTTTGTTCACATTCTCTAGGAAATTTTAGTGGCCCCACTTGAATCTGGACCTGTCTGGTTTGAATTTTATTTGCTTGGTTTGATATTACTGCTCTTGGATTGATTATTTTTGCTTGAATGCATAATGTGGGAGGGTGATTTTTGTTGTCTTTGCTTGAATGGTTGATTTTAATGTGTCTGGGGGTACCCCTAGTGGTGAGAGTCATGCCTAGGATCCAACCCCAACATCAATGGAAATGGCAGAACATAGAGCACATGCTCTATGTTTATTACTCTGTTGTCCCTGGGTTCAAAAGGAGGCCTGAGAGACTCTCGTGCAGTTCACATAGAACCATTCAATAGCTGTCATGAGATTCAAGTAAACTTGGGAACCCCTCGTGCGATCCAAATAGAGTATTTCACTAGCTGTCGCGAGGTTCAGCAGGAAGCCTGAGAGACTCTCGCGCAATTCAAAAGGAATACTTCATTAGCTGTCACGAGATTGAATGGCTATCGCGAGATTCAAAGTGAACCTCAGAGTCATTCGCGCAATCCAAAAGGAGACCTGGGAACCTCTCACGCAATTCACATGGAATTCTTCACATGCTATCACGCGCTCCAAGGTCAACCTGGGAGATTGTTGCGCAATCCAAGTTGAATAGCACATTCGCTAGGTTCATTTCCAATCCCGTGACCAGATATTTCCAAAGCGCGCCGAGCTTCGCGATAAGTATTTTAACCCCGCACTTGTCTCCATTTCTAGTCCTCTCTTCCTTCTTCACCCTGCGAAACCCTAGCTTCCGACGCTATTCTACCTCTCTCCTCCAACATCCACTCTACAACCCATCATTCACACCAGGAATTTATAGATTTGTTCCCAAAGTCATCCCCATCAGTTGCCCTCTGCTCAGTGCTCTCATGGTGCACTGTGCGTAAGATCGAACCAAACCCTAGGATTTTAGGGTAAGCACTCAGATCTTTCAAGGTAGAATTTGTAATGGCCCCTAAGAGCGCACCAAAGAAAAGGGGCAAGGATAAGGCCCCTGTTGAGCCGTCTGCTAAGAAGGTCAAGACTTCAAAGATATACAGAAAAGAGGGAAGGAGGTGGTTTAGGAGGTGGAGGAGCCAACCCCTAATTTTTCTACACCTTCCGAGCTCATGGATTCAATCCCATTAGAGCTTGAAACAACTTTCGACCTACCTTTCTTTGAGAAGGAGCCTCTCTCTGCCCCTGCCGTTCAATTTATGAGCAAGGTGGGCCTGACACCCTTGATGAGAGAAATTCTAGCACTAGCCTATCCTAGGCTAGTGCAACTCTTTTACCAGCACATCAGGGTAAAAAAAAGATAAGGATGGACAAGTAGGCTTGCTGGTGTTGATTGATGACTTTGAAATGTTAGTTGGCCCCAAAGTGATTGCAGAAGTATTGGGCATCCCAGCCGCATTCGACCCTAGCTGTGGATATGGCCCCTCTTGAATGCCTCAATAGATACGATTGTAAGAACTTTGACTAGAGGATTAAAAGCCTCAGGGGATTCAATCAAAAGAAGAGAGTTGGAGCCTAGACTCCTCTTCATTGACCAGGTCTTGAGAAAGAAATTTACTATTCAGGCCATCAGCAGGAGAGGAGAGCTCCGATTGCTGATGCTGTCTACTCCTTCTCTCTGGGTCATGGCTTCCATGCAGCATGGTTAATCTTCGAGGAAATGAATGACCTGGTAGAGAAATTAGGGCAGAATAAGAAGCCACACACATTCCCCTATACCAGAGTCATCACTAAGCTGCTACTAAAGCAGGGAACAAGATAGCAAAATTCGAGGGGACTACCACCCTTGGCCCTACTACTTTTGCCAAGAGGCAATGGGGAATCAGCAGAAGCCTGATGGAAGCACAGAAGAAGAAGAAGGCTGAGACTCACTCCCTTCCCAAGCAAGTAGAAGAGGCAGCTGTTATAAGGCCCACCCCTGTCACTACAGAAGAGATTCCAGAGCCTATTACCACCACTGCTGTAGCAGCCTCCTCAGCCCCCCCACCTTTTACTCCAGCATCCACTACCCCTATTCCATCTATCTTTCACCCTCCTCTGTCTTCATTATCTATCCCCACACCCCCTTCTCTTGTGATTGGTACCTGGGAGGAAACCACCTCCCATGTTAGCCCCTCCCCATCCCCTACCCTACCTCAATACACAACCCCAATACCCCCATCATCTTCACATAAATTTGGCAGCCCTACACTCATTTCCTACAAGAAAAGGAAAACCACTGAGACAACCCCCACCATCTCCTAGATACCACCCACAATCCCTTTTATCCCCACTGACACACCTCACATTGAAGAAGACACAACCCTTGTCATACCTACTACATCCCCATTCCCAGACATTGACTTAAACCTTAACACAACCACAGGAATTCAAGCCTTTATGGCTAGTTTCCTTGACACCATGCCCAACCACTACACCCCCTCCCGGACTCCCCAATTACATCACCACATCACTCACCAAAACCCCAATCTCCCCCTCCTTCCACTTTTCGTCATGCACCTTCCTCACCTTTTCAACCTATGTCATCTTCTACACAAACCCAACCCCCCAGCCCAGACACACTGACACTCATCCTCTCCCTCATCCATGACATCCAATTCCAACTATCCACCACTACACACACAAAGGACCAGATGCAGACTAACCTCACATCCATCAAATCCACCCTACAGACATTAACCAACCCACCCATCCCTCAACAATCCACTCCAACCCCCCTGGTCCTTTCCCCTGACTCTCACATCCAAGACCCCAGCCCTGACTCTCAACCCCATTCACCACCAACAATCCCTTTTATCTCACCAATCCCCCCATTCCCTTTCATACCTTTCACCATTTCCTTTTTCCCTCCCCCACCACCACCTACTCCTAGTGAGCCTCCTTCATTTTCTTTCCCCCCCCCATGTCTTCCATCCCACCGCTTATCCTACCCCCTCCAACATTCACTGACAAACAGACCCAAACAAACTCAGAACCTATTACCCTCCCCCCAACGACTAGACTTACCCACTGTTAACCCCACTTCCCCCAACCAAGACCAATCACATTTTTCTCCTTCCACTTCCTCTCTTCCCATCGCACCAAAACACTCTTTTTACATCCCTCCCTACCTCACCATCCTCCATGCCATAAGGGATAATCCCTACCTTAGGAGGGATGTCTTGAGGGGCATGGCCCAACTTTGATAGTCCATTGAGACCCCCCTGCTGCAGCAGATTGATGAAATGAAGGAAGCCCACAGAAAGCAATTACTGGGTATCTCCCTGGGGTGGACTAATATCTTGGAGGCCTATGAGAAGGCCTAATCTATGGCTACTTATCATCAGCTGAATTTTGAGCTGGAGAAAGCCAACACTGTTGTAGAGAAGATGAAGCTCAGGATGTTTGAAAAGAGGCTCAACAATGCCCAAGAGATCTTCAGACTCCAAAAGGAAATCCATGAAATTGACCTCTTCAAAGCCAAAATCCAGATAGCCTCATTGGAAGCTGCATTAGCTGCTACCAGAACTGCAGCTCAGTAGTCCCCTGCTGCACCCCCTACTAAGCAAACTTATCCTAAACAAAGGAAAGTCACTGCTAAGAGGACTGCTCACACAGCAGCCTCTATTAAAATTGGCAAAGAGCCAGCTGCCTAGTCTGAGGAGACAAAACCCCCTGGCCAGCCTGAGCCCAAAGATAAAGGGAAGTCTGCAGCAGCCACCATTGAGTCAAACAAAGGAAAATCACCTATGATCCCTCCTGAACTTAAAACCAGAAAGATGAGGGTGAGGGCACCAAAGGCTCCAACCATGAAGAAACCACCAGCCTAACCAAAGAAACCAAGGCAGCCTAAGAAAAAGACTCCGGCTGTGGGCAAAGCTAGGAAGAAAACAAGTCCAACTAAGAAGCAAGCCCGCAAGAAAGAGGACAAAGCTGCACTTAAGAAACATGCACAAAAGATGGGCTGGGACTGGTTTATAGATTCAGATTCTTCCTCCTCTTAGACTAGATTATACTTAGGCTCTTATTTCCTTATCCTTCTTATCTTCTCATTATAATTACAGTTGTACATATCCTCTCAGTTAATAGAAATATATTTTTTTTCTTTTTGTATATCGATTAATGTACCATATCTGTTCTGTGTGCTTGTTTATTTTTTTTAAAATTAGTCTTCATATGGTTCACTTTTGTCAGTAACATGAGAGATGAATTTAGGGAGGCTATTCTCATTTGAAATAGGAATCCATGTGAAGGGTAGATGTAGATAGCAACTAAGTGGATGCATGACATTGTGCAAGTACAGGCCTCAGCACAAATGGTGCACAGAGGTCGACTGTTGATCTCGATCAAGGGGTTAAAATGGCCTCATTTTCATATTCGTGGGCCATGTCAGAGCTTGCTTGCAGTGTCCTGAGTGCGCATAAAGCAGAATTCCACTTCTTCCAGTGTGCAGCTGCATGATACATGGGATCACCTTAAATACCAAGGCTAAATTTAGACCATCATTTAGTGTTAGCTCTCTTTTCCCATAATTAGTTGTGCGATTCATTATTCCCTGAATACTCACAATTTATTGCCAAGCTTGGAAAGGGACAAAACTTTAATATGCCGATTCATTTTCCACCGTCCAAGTATTTTAAACACAAAGTTACTTCGTCCTCATCTCATCCTTTCTATTCTAACCCTAGCAGTCCTGCCCTCCTCATAACCGTGGCGAATGACAAACCCAACGAGTTCCCAAACAAATTCTATCCTATGTGGTTGGACCCCCCACTGCCTAAGGAGCCAGACCCATTACAATTTCTTTGGGATGAATATGAAGAGGTCCAGAGGATCCTGGCCAAGGAGGAGAAGACAAAGGAGAAGAAAAAGGAGAAGAGAGAGAAGAAGAAGAATAAAATCGAACCACTTGCATCTCCCCCACCATCTTCCTTAAATCCTCCACCACCGACTCTCCCTTGATCCCTGTTCTCTCCCCCCCCTATTTTGTCTATTCTTCGGCTTTTATTTTTTCTCTTTTTGTAAATCTTTTTGTAATATTTTTATATTATAATGAATTTTTCTTTTTGTTCTATACTGATCAGATTCCCATCTTTGCTTAGTTCTATTTGGCTGCTCTTATGTATTTTTGTTTGTTTTCTTCTGTGTTTATTTATTCTGTATGGAATCTACTGCACTTTTTCACCTTTGAACCAGTGAGGACACTGCTCCTCATGGTTTGGGGGTGTGGCAGGGTAGGTCTGCCAATAGAATAGTTAACTTTAGTGCAGTAATGGTGGTGTAACTGGGATGCATAAAGTCAATTTCCACCTAACTTGATACAAAGAGGAAACTAAAAAATAAAAATAAAATTAAAATACTCTTGCAGACTTTTCGAAACTAAAAATGTTAAAATCTTGACACCACCATGAAGCTAACATCAGAAAAATTTTCAGTTAGTACTCAGTGAGCCTAAGAGGAGAGAAACAGATGAAAATACACCGCATGGGTTAATTTGAGGACCATACCTAGTGAGATTTGGGCCCATCATTTTCTTTTGAAGAGTATTTTTAGCATTATTTTTGCTCTGAGGACTAATTGAATCAAGACCTTTTCACTAGAATTTAGGCACCTCCAAATCAAAACTGATTGACAGCACTCATGGTACTAAGGAAATGATCCAAGGCCCTCATTGGACAGTTTGAGCCTACAAATCCAACCTTTTAAAAGCTGCCCTTTTGCATAAACTAGTTGAACGTTAAAAATTCTACTTTTCTTTGACAAACACCAGAATACTTGCACCTTAACCTCATGACCTGATTCAACCCCACCCTCACTCTGAGAATTCAGAAGGTAAAGGAGGAGTTAAAGATAGTGAGAGTGGTCCAACATTCTGTGGAAGGTGAAGAAAAGCATCTTATGAACAGCAGTGTATTAATGGTATTTTTGTGGCAGTTCATCATAAAAATCATAAAAATGTCGAATAAAAATAAAAAGAGAAAGAGAAAGAGAAGTCTAGAGAAGAACATCATCTAAAAAATTGAAAAGAAGAGGAGAAGCTGGCCACTTTGATTCTGGAATATATCAAGTAAGATGAAGTTTTGCTGAAATGAAGGTTGTGAAGTCATGAATCACTCCCTACCTTGCTGATTTCTTAATTTTGATTCCCTTTTTACCCCTTGATTCTTTATATCCATCACCCATAAGCCACATTACAACCCACTTAAAAAGACCTTGTAGATCCAAAGTGAAATGAGCTGTCATGTGGAGATGAGAAGTTATCCAATCTATGGTAAAAAGTCATGAGGATGTCAGAAATGAGAAGCTTTGCCTATGCTCATGCTTGCAGGCCCATTTGGGGTCTGTAACTGCTCTTGAGCTATTTTGAATGTGAACACCCTCAGATTGTTAACATTGAGAGATAGCCCTAGTAAAAATTGGGTCTAAATTTAAACCTCATTGGGGTTGTATCCAACATGAATTTTGAATTAAAGGCAAGCTAGGTACTGATTTTTACACATTAAATTTCTAATGTAAAATGAATGGTGGTGATGCAAACACTTGCTAAATTTTGAGTTTTGAATGGCCTGCATTACTGCTGCAGTTCCCTCTAAATGTTAAAGAATGAGTGTGGAATGAAGCTTTATACATTGTAATCTGTGTTGTCATTAACTGCACTATATTTAACTGTTCTAATGGTGAAGTTTGTGGGTATCTTCACTAAAAACCGTCAGGAGACTTCACTCCTCCACTAGGGATCACCTAGGGGTTTAAAAGGCTTGGTACATATGCTAAATGTACCTGTGATCCCTACAAAAGTGACATTTAATTAGTTACAGCTTTGCTAAGGAACTAGCAAAGATTAGGTTTAGGGGTGTGTTAAGACTTGAAAAGTATCACTTTTCACCCCTTAACGTAATCTCTATTAGACCCTTAATCATTTAATAAATGTGTTTTAAGTCTATTCTGTAGGTAATAAGCAACAGCTGCAAATATGGCCCTAACCATGCTAAGAAGCTTACCTTTTTACCCCAGAAGTGCCTCAGGAGAAAGAAAGTTAGACCCAAATAGAACTGGCTACAGCTTAGGCACAGCAAAGCAGAAACAAGCCAAGAAGTGAGCCTCGCGCAGATGTCGCAGGGCTCAATTGAACCAAAAAGAATGCTTCGTGCAGTTGTCACGGGTTTCTGAGGGCAGCACACCAACTGCTTGCGCCGTTCTCGCGTGGCTTGATGACAGAAGGAATTGAAAAGCATACTTCATGCGGTTCTCATGGGGCTCAGTCATAAGCACTCGTGAAGTCTCACGTAGCTCAAGAAACAAGTCGTTAATCTTCGCGCGATTCACTAAGGAGAGAGAGCTCCAGGCATTCCTGCGCGCAGTGGCCGCGGGATACAGACCTTCAAGGAACAGCTCGCACGATCCAGAAGCCCATGAACATAATTTCTTTGCTAGGATCGCCGTTGGATTTATCAAGGAATGAGTTGCACGTGCAATTCTCGCACCATTCAAATGGAAAGAGCAATCCCACAATGACAAAAGTATCAAGCCTGTGACTGCAAGAGCTTCAAGTTAAATCAATCCTGCGATGCCAATTCTGTCATGCGATAAGACCTGAAAAGCCTTTCTACCTAGCGAGGGTCAAGTTCTTAACTTCTCCCCACTTCTATAGGGGTAATCTGGGAATTCCTAGCAACTAGGGCACACACTCCAATGCTCCAATCTCTGTGCACACGCCCTGAGGCATCCAAGGAACAAAAATGGGCCACGATAGCATTGATAAATTAGGATTTTCCTAACCCTATTTCTCAGAGAGCTGACTGCTATATAAGCCTAAGCCTAGTTTTGGTTTACTGGACTTCTCTACTCCTTCTTGAAACCAACTGTAGAATTGCAGTAGGCTAAGGTTAGGGTTTGTAGACACCCAAATTCGACCCAAGGCCCGATCAATCTGTACTCCGGGAGAGATGTACCCCTGTGCTTCCGATGGCACCCCCTGAACCCTTAGGAACCTACCGAGACCATTAGGAATCACCCTAAAACCTTTAGAGCCATTCCCCCAATCTTTAGAAGTCACACCTAAACCCTAGAATCCCTTCCCAGACCTAACTTAAACCCTTCAGAGCGATTGATGGGATGAGAGCTACAGAATTTCACACAGACCATTACCAAGGATGAGCCATATACCATTGGAAAGAGGACTTCTCCAGATTTCTAACAAGCCAAAGATCACCCAATTTGGAGCTACGGTTCAAACGTTATGGCCGATTGAAGTTTCACATAAAATCATAAAATTTTTGCTCAGGCGTGTATAATACATACGCCCAGCCAATTTAGCCTCAGATTTGTCAGGCGTATATACTATATACTCCTACCTTTTTTGGGGGAAATTTGGTTGGGCGTATATAATATATACGCCCAGCATATGTGGGACCCACCATGGGCTTCATCTTTCCAAAGCTCCCCTATTTTTGGTGAAATTTACTGTTCCTAAACTGGGCGTATATAATATATACGCCTTAGCTGACAAGAATCGCCATCGATTGCTCAATTTCCTTCATCTAGTTTGACCCTTTGACCATCCCCTTTGTTGGGGTGGGTGTCTTGAGGTTGGTTGCACCCCCTTTGAGCTTATTGGCATCCCTTAAGTCACCCATGGTCTCACCCCGTCATCCACCATTAAAATCAATTTCTCAAAACCCTAGGACCTTGAAAACCTAGAAAACCTTAGATGGGGGATTACCTAATTGCTAAACCAGTTAGCTCTTAAGTAATCTCCTAATCTATCCCTTCTCTATAAATAGAGAGGCCCCCCTCTTCCCAAAAGGTTGAATTTTTGGTTGAAGGATTAGAGAGTGCTTAAGAGAGAACCCTAGTGAGAGAAAATGCCAATATTTTTCTAGAATTCCAGCATGCATACTCCATCTATTTCAGTCCATTTCCACCATTAGATCACTCCCTTTAGCTAAAGTCTAGCCTTTAGCCTCCCCCTACATTCCTATTTTACCGAATCCTAGTGTTAGAATCCATTTCCATACCGTTTAAGCCATCGGAAGCATGCCAAAGCGACGATCTTCCATGGTGCAACAAGGGCCCGTGAGCTCCGGCTCACCCCTCTCTTCCTCTACCTTCTTGGTGCTTCCTCCGTCCAAGGATTCAAGCCGTTACGCCGCCGAAATTTCGGTTTGGCTCAAAGCTTGATAGGATCGTATTGCCTTTGGGCAAGGAGAAACTCCACCCTTTTATTTTTATTTTTGGCCATAGATAGAGACCGCCACGTGCGGGTTGATCGGGTGCCTAAACCCTTCCCGATCGATAACCGAAGCCCCTACCCTAGAGCCTTTGGCAAAGACCGGTAAATCAGAGTCATATTTAGCACTTCGGTGCTCAAAATATCGATTTGAAGGTTTCCCGGGTCACCAAAAGCTCCGGGTGGCGACTCTACATTTTCATTAAAAGCGAGTGCATCGCCGCGACAGGTTCGAGAGGATCCTTGGTCGCACAGATGGCGACTCCGCTAGGGATATCACCCTAGCGCTTCTCCTCTTGTTGGCCTTTCTTTTTTTTACTAACCATTCTATTTTTTTTTTCTTATTTTCTGCTATTTTTTCTATATTTTTGTTATTTTTACTAACGTACTCACCCCTACGATTCAGTCCTTTAAGTGCCTTAGCCGATTGGCGGGCCTACGTGCGCCTTTAAATTCCTGCTTTTCTGATTCTTATCATTTAAGCCACCTTAGCTGTTTGGCGGGCCCGCTTGCATTTACTTTTATGTCATTTAAATTTCAGTCATTTACGAGCCTTAGCCGTTTGGCGGGCCTATGTGCGCTTTTCATTTCAGTCATCATATCTCACCATTGAACGCCGACCCTTTGAGGTGGCACGGGCTTGTCATCCCCGACCCAATTTTTGGACTTAATTTCACTCCCCTTTAAAAATTTGTAATTAAAAGTGAACCAACAGTGTGGGGACATAATTAAATTTATTTTTGCATTTTTGGGTAGTTTTTGGGGCGGTTTAGGCACAGATACAATTTACCCGGTTCCCAGTAAGGCGGCAGCCCTAGTGGTGATGATCCTGAAAAGAACCACCCCTTCCAGTACCTGAGAAGGCGCTTGCGCCGGAGGTCTATCGGTTGGGTTGCCAAATCCGATCAAGCCGTAAAACCCGCATTGGTGAGAGCGTAGAAAACCCAAAACTCAGCCGTGTATCCCTAGGAAAGGGAAAGGAGGGTCCCGATAACATACTCAGCAGTCCCCGAGAACATTTCTCCCAAGAAACCAGTTCAAAGACCCACATTTGGGCTTGTTGTTCACTGTCAAACTAAGTTGACAGAAGTGTTTTTGCCAAGCGTATATATTATATATGCCCAGCCAAAATCCCAAAAAAATAGCCAGGCGTATATAATATATACGCCCCGCCAAAATCCCTGGATTTAAGCCAGGCGTATATGATATATACGCCCAGCCAAAATCTGTATTTTTTGGTCGGGCGTGCATAATAGATACGCCCAGTCTATACTGGGCCACAGCAACCCGACCTGAGGCCCAATCCATCACCCCAAGTCTCGATTAGAGGTATTAGTGCCCGCAGTAGCCTCCCACATCCTCTAACACCCAACATGCCTCCGCCCAATCAAAAGAAGGCGACTTCTCATTGATTTGCTCCGGGGGATCGGGTCGTTTACATGGATTCCCTCACCTTCAATAGAACGAAAGGGTTCCCTTTCGCCTATTCTGAAGTGTGTCGGATCCCGCCGTGGGACCCACTAAAGGAACATATATCGCCCGAGACGGGAGTTGACCCTGGGCACTAGGTCATTGTTCATCTAAGCAAAGGGGAGTTAATCTCCATCTAAAAAAAAAGAACCAAAAGAAATCTCTCTTCAAAAAAATCATTTTCCAAAAAGAGAAAAAAACCAAACAAAAACAAACAAAATAAACACAAAAAAGAAAACAAAACAAAAACAAGAAAAAAAGTATATCTTGGTGTGACTGTCACTACGACAACTTCAAACTCGTCCCGTAGAATGAAGGTATTCGGCCCTTATCCGCAACTTCGATACAACACTAGTCAGCGGATCATGTCAAGAGCCGATACATCCCCACCGTCATCCCCATCCCATTCTCATTTCGGAGAAGACCCGATCTTCGACACCTTCACCAAACCAGGTTCGATATCACGGGTCCATTTGGGGAACCCGTGTTCACCTCCACCCCATCCCCCTCCCTCACATTCTCCCAACATACCCCCTTTTCATCCCCTACTGAAACCCCTCATTTCCCAACCAATCCATACATCCCCATCTCCCATCCAAACACCCTTACCGCATCCCCGTATTTCCAAAGACCCCATAGGGAGCCCCATCCCTCGCCTACTTCCCACGTTCCATCCCTCTCATCATCCATGCCCCCTACATCCCACATCCCATCCACCTCATCTCACATACCATTCCCACCACCTGGCCCATCCACATCCCAACATGCCCCCCAATTTACTCGGGTCATGCCCAATTTTTCCCAACCCCCTCCATCCTTAAGTGAGCCATCACCCCCCAATCTCGCACCTAAATCCATGCCCTCAATGGAGGACATGAGAATGATGTACGCCCTGTGGGCTGCTTCTCGGAATCCTACATCTCAAACCCCGCATCCAAATCTCCAAAACCTCCATACCCCATTCCCTCCTAACCATGCCCAACCACCCATCGTCCATACCTCCCAAAATCCCCCACCTCAATTCCAGACCCAAACCCACACAAATCCATGGGCCCAAGCCCAAACACCTCTAGAGCCATGGGCCCAAGCCCAAGTCCATCAGGCCTAGGCCCAAAACCCTCAAAACCCATGGGCCCAAGCCCATCAGACCTAAGCCCAGGCCCAGAATCCTCAAGGTCCATGGGCCCAAGCCCATCAGGCTCAGGCCCAGACCCGAAACCCTCAAAACCCATGGGCCTAAGCCCAAACCCATCAGACTCAGGCCCAAATCCAAGCCCTCCAGGGCCTTTGAACCTAGACCTATCAAGCCCAAGCCCAGGGCCCATGGACCCAAACCCAACCCCTTCATGGCCCATTAGCCCAAACCCAACAAGGCCCTACTAACCCCCACACCCAAGCCCAAGGCCCGTCAATCCAAGCCTTCCAAAACCATCAAACCCAAATCCCTCAAACCCAAGGCCCATCCACCCACGCTCATCAAGGCCCATTCACTAACCCCATACCCCCCCACCGGTACCCTTCATTCACCTATACCCCTTACGCCCCCATCCCACCTCCAACAGGAAATCCAATCCTTCCCATTCCTCAAACCCACAACATCCCGCCATCGCAACCACACCTCCCTCACCCCCAGAATGTGCACCCAACTCAGCACATCACTTACCCACAAGCCGCTCATCCCCTACAAACCATATGGCCCCACCAGGTCATCCAACCCCTCACCCCCCAAGTCTAAATAGCAGAACTCGCCCCTCACCAATACCATGACCAATAGTATGAGGAGGAAGAAATCCGTAATAGTGGAGGAGTTGCCAGCTTCAACCCTCCCTGGCCCACCATCATCACACCTAGGGTCGAACAAAATCAGGGGCAAGCAGTCCCCACTATAGCCTCAAAGGAGCCAGAGCAGCTGAAAGAACAGATAGACAGAATACAGAACCAGCTGATGAAGATGGGAGGAATAGAACTACACTCAACAGACTTTTTAGACTTATGTCTATTCTCTGATGTCCCCCTGCCACAAAAATTCAAGATGCCACCATTTGATAAGTATAACGGCACTGACAACCCCATCACCCACTTAAAATCTTACTGTGGGGATATGTGCAGTATGGCGAAGATGAACGACTCCTCATCAAAGTGTTCCAGAAGAGTTTAACGTGCCCAGCACTGAGATGGTTCACATCCCTGGAACCGTCCATGATAAAAAATTGGAAAGATCTGACACGCTTATTTCAAGAGCAGTATGTCTATAACATGGACATAGAGCTAAGGAAGTAAGATTTGGCCCGTTTAAAGCAAATACATGATGAAACATTCAGTGCTTACTTGGGAAGGTGTAGGGCATTGGCCGCTCAGGTAACTCATCGGATTCTCGATGACGAGCAGATTGAATTGATAACCAAGGGAGCCCTCCCTGTCATCACAGATTTTTTAGTATATCAGCAGTAGTCTAGTTTTGCTGATCTGATCTGAAATGCCAATGGTTGCGAAGACGCCATTAGAGAAGGCAAGTTAGGAAGGAATGTGGCCAACGGGGTCACCAGGGTTTGAAAAGCTGTTGAACCAAGAATTGAAAGAAGACCAGGGACAGAGGTACAGAACATTGTTACCCCCAGGCCAATACCAATGCCCCCCCTGATAGAGCTCCAGGTTACACAACCACCCCCGGCCCGTTTCGAGCAAGTACCAAGGCCAAGCAATGGACCAAGAGCCCCGTTTACCTAGGAGCAGATGAAAGCACATTTTGAACGAGTGTTCACACCGTTGGGGCAATCCTTGAGTGTCTTATTGCCGGTATTGCTACAGAAAGGCCTGGTCAATTTACTCCAACCTCGCCCGCCACCCCACCCAATACCAAGGAACTATGATCCGAATCTGCATTGCAATTTCCACCAAGGACCAGGTCACCCTACGGGGACCGGTGCTTCCCATTAAAGCATGCGGTCCAAGATCTGATAGAGGCGGGAAAAATCATTCCCCCACCACTTCCTCAAGGGCAGAACCAAAATATCCATCAAGCCCCTCTACCACCACACCCAGGAGTCCCCAGGCCTAACATACATTGGATAGAGGAGGAAGAAGAGTTTGACCCTTCAGATTATATCAGCAATCCGGAGGAGTTTTCACTCCCCAGGTCGAACGAAGATGAACTATTTGTTGGGGTGATCGAGCCATTGTATCTAATCGATTATTTTCCCACACCGGCATACCAAGAGGAGCCCTTAGATTTAGGGCAATATTTTTCCACCTCTGCTCTCACCTACCAAATCCAAATGGGCACAGCCCCGCCGCAATCATACGCATATCCACCCCACGCCCAATTTACCCCATACACCCCTCTGTCACACCCAAATCACCCCACACCATACACAACTCCGCCATCCTCATATTATCCTACCCCATACACACCCTCAAATCTCTCCACCCAATACACTACTCCTTCATCCCCAAGTTACCCCATTCCATACACACTTTCAAACCCCACCGCCCAATTTACCCCACACACCCCTCCGTCACCCCAAAATTACCCCACTCCATGAACAACTCCATCATCCCCAATTTATCCCAATTCATCCACGAACCCATCATCATCCCACCATGCCACAAACCCTTTATATCCCCCTATTCCACCCACTACCCCGCCATGTCCCAATCATCCCTCTCCATGCACCACTCCATCACCCCTAATTTACCATACGAATCTGTCATCATCCCACCATGCCACCCCATATACAAACCCTTCATATCCCTATCACCCCGCTCCTCAGATGACTCCCCATTCCTCCATCCCAGTCACGATCCCGCCATCCCTTCGTTATTTTGGCCCCAACCCAACTCCACCGCCACCCAAGCAAGCAACCCCTCACCCAATCCCCTTATCACCTGCTCCCAATCACCACTTGTCTTACTAAGCCCAGGAAATACCTGTACAAGCCCCCCCTGCACCCACAAGTTCAACCCTGCCAGTTCCCTCCATTACCATTCTGCCCCCCACTGGAGTCCACCTGGTGGGACCCGAGAAACTGGCGTGTCCAACCCAATCTTCCCCAGAATTACCATGCACTCCTTTCCTTATCCTGAAACCTACCTATAACCCGCATCAGGTGTCGTTGAGCTATGAATAGACACACATGAATGTCGGGTGCAACCAAGAGGAGGCGGTTGGGTTTGTTACCCGGTCAGGCCAGATTTCTACACAGCCGAAAGCATCAGGGGCCGTTAGAGGAGAAGAAAAGAAGAAAGAACAGGCCGCAGGGAATCCTTTTAAAAAAATGGCCAGAGAACACATACTGGAAACGTAGCTCAAGAGAACACCCACACATATTACTGTGTGGGATTTGTTAATCACATCCCCGCTCCACTTTCAAGCCCAGATGGGAGCACTCAAGGACGCACGTCTCCACTCACGTAACTCCAGATGAAGTGGGAGAAATAATAGGGCAAGTGTTAGCCCCAAATGCCATCTCTTTCACTGATGCGGACCTTCCAATTGAGGAGAATGACCACTTTAAGCCCCTGAATATAACAGTGGAAGTAGGAAACTTGGTGGTGCCGTTGGTCTTGATTGACAACGGGTCGGCACTGAACGTATGCCCTCTAAGGACGGCAATCAAAATTAGGGTGAACCCCGACACCTTTCGGCCATCCATATCAAGCGCCCGGGGATTCGACAACACCATAAGAGAAATCATAGGAGAAGTAGACCTCGACCTAATCCTCGGGCTGCAAACCTTCACCACCCCCTTTCAGGTGATGAACATCAAGTCTACTTTCAATCTGCTGTTGGGCCGGCCATGGATACATAAGCTCAGAGCAATACCATCTACCTTGCACCAAAAGCTCCGATTCATCTCAGAAGGAAAAATTGTCACCATCTTGGGCGAAAGCAGAGAAGACAGGGAAAGAAGCACCCTGCACATTGAGAATCCGAAAGTGCTGAACATACCGCACACAGCAGAGGACACCGACCTTCACCGATTCGAGTATGACTTCTTAGCCGTCTCCCTCGGACCAACTGAAAAGACCTCGGAAAAAACTGGGGGAGGAATGGACGTAGCTGTGTTCATGCTCCACAGATGGGGCCATCAAAAAGGGAAAGGACTGGGCCCACGCCTCCAAGGAAGAAGAGACCCCATCAAGGCCTTGGGGCAACAAACTAAATTCGGCTTAGGCTACAGGCCCAGAGAAGAAGAAGTCAGAGAGGCCAAGGAAAAGATGAGAACCGTAGCAGTCGCCAAGGCCAGAGGAATCATCCTGGAAGAGGAACCTCACGCTCACCCCCACATCCGTGAAACCTTTGTGAGCGCCGAGGTAGTAAAAATTGATCTGAATGGGGAGACAAGGGTCACCCCACATAAGCCTACTTCCATCCACCCCACCAATCCCTACATCATCCCCCCAGACTTCGAAATGGACTTAACCGCCCTTTCCTTATTTGAGGAAGAAGTTCCCCGGTCCACCCATCGCTCCAGCGCCAGCCACTCTGGGCCCATCCTAACCACAGAGGACAGGGTCCCCGAGGATCCCTCTGTAAATATGTTGAGGGATGAACTGTAAGAGCCTACCGATGCCACTCCTGATCAAAGAGGTAAAGGCCAAGCCTCCCAGGTGAGTAACTGGGCATCCTGGCCCCAACTCTTGATAGCCGCCAAATACCGTAAAAATGGCACTGACTCTCCAAAAAAAAACAACCTGTAAAAAGTGAGGTTAGACTCTGGACCACTCTACCTTGTATATATAGAGATCCACCTCGCTAGGGGCTGACCTCCTAAAAAATGCAAAAGACCATAAAAATAGAAAAAATACCAATTCCAAAAATATTGTTTTTTAAAATTCCCAATAAAATTAAAATCGATATCGTGATACTCGTCCCATGTGAAGCCGACCCCTTTCCTGTAGAAATACAAGAAGAGGTAGGAGCCACGAGTCTGGACGAGGAAGGTCAAACCGATGAGCTCCCCAATGAGCTCCTCAAAAAATTTGCCGATTTTGAGCATGGCCCTACCCCGATCGTCGAAAAGACGGAAGATGTCAATTTGGGCACCACAGAGGCCCCCAGAATCACCAAAATCGGAACATCGTTGTCACCTGTGGAGAGGAAAGGTATGATAGACTTCCTTCGGTCATACCAAGACGTCTTCGCATGGTCGTATGAAGACATGCTGGTTTGGATACCAATCTGGTTGAGCATGAGTTGCCACTCTACCCGGTGTTAAGTCGGTTAAACAAAAGCTGAGACGCCTCCGACCCGAATGGATGTTGAAGGTGAAGGACGAGGTCATCAAGCAGTATGACGCAGGTTTCCTCATGGTATCTAAGTGCCAGCAGTGGCTGGCCAATATCGTCCTCGTACCGAAGAAGGATGGAAAGGTTCGAATGTGCATTAATTTCCGAAACCTCAACAGGGCAAGTCATAAGGACGACTTCCCGCTACCCCATATCGATATCTTGGTCGATAACACTGCAAAGCATGGAATGCTCTCATTTATGGATGGATTCTCAAGATACAATCAGATAAAGATGGCAGAGGTTGATCGCAAAAAGACAGCATTCATTACCCCCTGGGGAACCTTCTGCTATAAAGTAATGCCATTCGGGCTGAAGAATGCTGGGGCAACCTATCAAAGGGCAATGACAGCCCTGTTCCAGGACATGATGCACCAAGAGATCGAAGTGTATGTCGATGACATGATTGCCAAATCACCAGAAAGGGAGGACCACTTGATAAACCTTCAGAAGCTGTTCGAGAGGTTGAGAAAGTAAAGGTTGCGGTTGAACCCCCAGAAGTGCGCCTTTGGCACTATGTCAGCAAAATTGTTGGGCTTTATTGTCAGCAGGAGAGGGATCGAGGTCGATCCGACCAAGATCAAGGCCATCACTAAAATGATGCCACCGTCTACAGAGAAGGAAGTCAGAGGCTTTTTAGGCAGAATCCAATACATCAACCGATTCATCGCACAGTTAACTCTGAAATGTGCACCAATCATCAAATTACTGAGAAAGGACTCACCGATTGAATGGAATGATGACTGCCAGGCTGCATTCGACAAGATTAAAGGCTACCTCCTGAAACCTCTGGTATTGGTACCGTCCGTACCTGATAGACCCCTGATAATGTACCTATCCACGATAGAGTTTTCCATGGGCTGTGTGTTAGGGCAGCATGATGAGACAGGAAGAAGAGAGCAGGCAATCTATTATCTAAGCAAGAAATTCACTGATTATGAGACACGCTATTCTCATTTGGAGAAAGCATGCTTGGCGCTCGTTTGGGCTACTCAAAGACTTCGACACTACCTGTTATCCCAAGCCATCCTACTTCTAGCACGGATGGATCCGCTAAAGTACCTATTCAAGAAACCTACACTCACTGGCTGAACTGCACGATGGCAACTACTCCTATCTGAATTTGACATTACTTATGTCACCCAGAAGTCTATCAAGGGGCAGGCACTCGCTGATCATCTTGCTGAGAACCCTCTGCCGGGCTATGATCCTCTAAGGATTGAATTCCCCGATGAGGACATTCTGTTCATGACTGACGAGGATACTGAGGAAACAGAGGAGTCCTGGGTAATGCACTTTGATCAAGCATCGCATGTTGAGGGCTAAGGAGTTGACGCCATTCTTATCTCGCCAAGAGGATCACATATACTCATCTCAATCAAATTGAACTTCCCATGCACCAACAATATGGCTGAGTATGAGGCCTGTACAGCTGGTTTACAGGTGGCTCTTGATTTGAATATAACTCACGTCAGGGTCTTTGGAGATTCGCAGTTAATTATATGCCAGACCAACCGAGATTGGAAGACCAAGGATGAAAAGCTAATCCCATACCATGAACATCTTGAGGATCTAATAACCTGCTTTGAGGAGGTCACCTTCTCCTATGTACCACAAGCAAGGAATCGGTTTGCTGATGCCTTGACCACCCTGGCCTCTATGGTTGAGATTCCATACGGAGTTGTGATGAAGTCGATCATGATAGAGCAGAGGAACGAGCCAGCTTTCTGTCACCTAATTGAGGGACCTAAAGAGTTAGATGATGAGCCACCCTGGTTCTCAGACATTAAGAATTTCCTCGAGACCCGAATTATCCCGGAAGGAACATCAAAGGTAGACAAACGCACCATCCAGCGATTGGCAACGAACTATGTTGTCTGCGGCGATCTCCTGTATAGACGGTCTCACGACAATATTCTGCTCCGATGCCTAACCCAGAAAGAAGTGGGTGAGATCATGAAGGAGATCCATGAAGGAGTCTGCGGGGCACACGTCAGTGGACACATGCTTGCAAAGAAAATTCTAAGGCAAGGATACTTTTGGACCACTTTTGAGACCGATTGCTGCAAGCACGTACAGAAGTGCTACAAATGCCAAGAGCATTCCAGTCTAATACATGCTCCGGCCATTGACTTACATAGCGTGGCCACTCCTTGGCCGTTCTCCACTTGGGGTCTCAACGTCTTCGATAAAATCAATCCTAAAGCCTCCAATGGGCATCAGTTCATCCTCGTTGTTGTGGAATACTTCACAAAATGGGTAGAGGCAGCCTCCTATACGAGCATTAAGGTCAGTCATGTCGAGAAATTCATCAAGAACAACATCATTTGCAGATTCAGCGTACCCAAAGATATCATCACTGATAATGGCACTAATTTTTCCAATAGGTGTGAGCGGTTCAAGATCAAGCATCATCGCTCATCCCCATACAGGCCTCAGATGAACGGAGCTGTAGAGGCAGCCAACAAAACTCTGATCCGCATCCTGGAGAAGATGGTGGTTACTTACAGAGATTTGAGTGAGCAGTTACCCTTCGCACTTTGGGCCTATAGAACGTCTATCCGTACTGCAACAGGGGCAACACCATTCTCCCTTGTGAATGGAACCGAGGCCGTGCTACCCGTTGAGGTCGAATACCCGTCGCTCCGTATCCTTTTGGAATCCCATCTACCTGAAGCCGAGAGGGAAAGAGTCCGTTTTGAGCAGCTAGACTTGATCGACGAGAAAAGACTCCTGGCCTTGTGCCACACCCAAATCTATCCGAGGAGAATTACACGTGCTTACAATAAGCGCGTCCGCGGCCGAGATCTGAAGGTAGGAGACACTGTACTGAAGAAAAATTTCCCGTCTCTCCATGCCGATCCAAGAGGGAAGTTTAGGCCAAATTGGGACGGACCCTATGTCGTCCGAGAGGTTTTGCCAGGATACGCCGTTCGCCTTGCCACCATGGACGGAGACCACTTTCCTGAGCCCATCAACGCTGGATACTTTCGTAAGTTCTACTCATAGGTCTTGGGATAAGCTAAGTTTTGATAAAAGTAGATGCGTGGCCGCTTAAGGACCCCGTAAAAGAGGCCATCATTTCAAAGACAAATAGCCCAAAAGAAATATCCCCTGAAAACCTTCACCCTTTTTGCTACACACGTCGGGCCAATCAACATTTCTTTCATATACCCCTCCCGAAATTCCAGAAAAAGAGAAAAGAGAAAAGAGGGAAAATCCAAACCAAAAAAAAAAGGGGGGAAAAGAAGAAAAAAAAGAGAAAGAAGAAGAAGAAAGCAAACCCCCCCCAAAAAAAAAGAGAGAGAGGGGGGCCAAGAAAAAAGAAATGACTGGGGCATAAAAAGCCTTTGGAAAGAAAGAGGAGTCCACGAATCTAGAATTTACTCAAAACTTAGATCCAAATCCCCAGAAAAACTAAATCCGTTTGAACCCCGACCACATTACAAACCGGAAGAAAGCCCTCTTTAAGGTCCACAAGCGGTCATAACATCTACTGCATCAGAACAAGCTGAGTTAACAAACCACACAGAACTTCATTCAGCCGGCCATGACGGAATCGACGTCCATGTCGTGGCCTTCTGGGTCTTAAAAAAAAAAAAAAAAAGAGAAAAAAAAAAGAAAATTAATTTGGGTTTAAAGCAAGACGGACGTGGTGAAAACCCGAAAGGGCACCACGAGTAAAAACAGCGAACTCACGCGGACCAGGTGAAAACCTGAAAGGGCACCTGGGATAAGAAAGTGAACCCATGGTCGTACTGAAAACCCGAAAGGGCGCTACGGGTAAAAACAGGGATGACGGGCATGGCGAAAACTCGTCTTGGGCGCTATGAGCAAAAATGTCAAGAAAAGAGAGATTAGGAGAAGACCTGTTCTGGCCCGCCCATTTCAGTTTGAACCCCTTTTCCCCCTTTTTTGAGGGGCCACTCATGTGAAAATTGGATCAGATCCCGATCGAGTGTGTCATCTCCACCGCAGCATCTGACACATGACCAAAGGGAAAGGCAGAAGACTAGACCAATCCCTGGGAAGTTGACCTTCCCACGTTTAAAGGAAAAACCTGTATCTCATGAACAGGGTTCGACCATGCTCAAAAAATGACCCACTGGTTTGGCCTTGTAATTACCGGCATCACAAAAGATCCAAAAGAAAAGAAAAAAAAATACAAAACAAAAAAAGATAATAGATTTTCCTTTCCCATAAAAAGCCCCACACTGTGGAGGAGAAAATTTCAAAAAAGATAATAGATTTTCCTTTCCCATAAAAAGCCCCACACTGTGGAGGAGAAAATTTCAAAAAAGATAATAGATTTCCCTATCCCGTAAAAAAGCCCACTTTGTGGAAGAGAAAATCTCCATAAAAAGCCTTACACTGCGAAACGTACAAAGGAAAAGTCAAAAAATGAAAAAAATATATGTATGTATAGATTTCATTCCATTTCTTACGGTATTACGTGCGGAGTATCACGTCCCAAAAAGATAACGACATGACACACTTTCTATTTTGCTGCTTTCTTTACAGATAAATGAAAAACCTAAAAATATATATATCTGTATATATATGATAAAAAAAAGAAGAAAAATAACCCAAAAAGTGATCTCTATTAGGGGGCATTCCTCCCCTCCGTGTATATGATCTATGATATGTGCAGGAACAGGTCAAGGGCAGGGAGCACGCTTCAAAGTGCTAATCTCTGAAAGCAGAGAGTCATCGCGGGCATTTTGATCAGACATCCACCTACCATGAAGACTCTTCTGCCGTCTCCATGAAGTTTCAGTTGCGCTGCGAGACTCAGTCAAAAGCCGAGTCAACCGAAGAACCTCACTCTCGGCTGTGGCAGCTCTCACTTCTGCAACCTCCGCTTTGCCCCTTTCTTTCTCCAAAGCCTTGGTCAAAGCCAGCCTCTCTACAGAAAGAGACTCGATCCTGGTCCGAAGCATCGCTTCCTTACATGGCCAAGGCCCCGCCTCTATCACATCTACCGAAACTGGGCTAGGAGTAGGTAATTCCTCAGATGCCAGCCAAACCTCGTAATCAGGAGAGATGACGCTTCCCTGAACCAAGCTGCACATGTGCGCCGATTGGCAGGTCTCCCAGAGGGCGGCTATGCGGTCAAGATCACTGAGAGAACCCCGAGAAAATATTTTAGACAGCACAAAGGTGGCCTCACAGAGCATGGCACATGTTGAGTATACCCAAACTGATGAAGCACCCGAGATGGGAAATAATATGTGCTACCAGTCAATCCCAATAGTGTGATACCCTCACAACCTCGAGAGCGGACAATCGGAAAGGAACCGTCCAACCAGGGAAGCTGCCTGATTAGCTCTGCATCTGATAGCCACGTACTCAGCTCCTCGGCGCTCCCATGAGGCAACCTCGAGCACCGGATCAGAAAGCCTCGAGCCACATCCCCTCTTATCAAGCACAATCTCGGCACAGGCCCCATGATAGCCAAATGCTCTCCTAGCCAAATCTGAACAAGGAGTGGGCTCCCACTGAGAATCCCAACCCGGCCCGAGGCCAAGGCATCCATGCCCCGATACATCTCAGCAGAGACTAGGTGCACCAATGAGCGGCCTCCCTCCAACTTAGTCAGGACGTCGCACAACCCAAGGGAAAAGGTCTCACCCCTAGTAAAGAAGAGAACTTCCGACAGCAAATAAAGGGCAAAGGCCATTACGTTGAAGGGATCTCGAATAGGTAACTTTCGAAGACTCGGGTCGCCGAAAATTTCTCTCAGGAATTTCACCGAACACCTAGTGGGCCCTCTGGCGAAACATTTCTCATACCCACCCTTTTTTAAACCAAGAACCACATGGACCGCCTTTGCATACCCCGGTTTGGGCACCACTTTTGCAAGGCCTCGGTGCATCTTCAAGCCAGTAAGAGAGGCCAGCTCTTCCAAGGTTGGGGTCAGCTCCTTAGACCCAAATCTAAAGACATGGGCCTTATGGTCCCACGATGCCAAAGCCGCTTGTAGTAGGTTGGGCAACAGAGGGATAGCAAGGAGAGAGGAAAGGCGGGACAGCCCGAGGCAATTCAGAACAGCAAGCTCGCACTCAGCCAAGCTTTCATGCCATTTTTGTAAAAAACTGGGCCCCAGATCTAAGCAGGGAAGTATACCAGCCCCCGTACAAGAGCTTGGGCCCCTTTTCGAGGGTGGGTCCATCGACGTACAAAGATGTTCTCTATAAAATCAGTCATTGTATGACGATAGACCCGCTAGAAAAAACAAGGGAAAGGAAAAGATGAAAGGAAGGACAAAGGGCCAAACTAGGATGGAGAAGGAGGCAAAGGGGGACCAGGCTCGGGTTATAAAGAGCCTGCTGAGCCCAAATTATCGCGGGCGTATATACCATATACGCCCGGCCATTTTAACCATGGATTTGCCAGGCATATATATTATATACGTCCGGCCATTATTGTTGAACATTTGCCGGGCGTATATAATATATACGCCCAGTTTAAAGTCGGGGCTGGCAAGGCCCCCCTTGCACAGAGGTCTATTTTTGTCCCCAAGGAGGGACTTATTTTTGTTTGGCCCACCTTTCTTCATCTCGGGGCAGTCCATAGGCGGGCATACTCGCACACCCGTGGGAAGCCCCCAGAGGACACACTACCCGTAAGTTATATACGGAGAATCACCTGCAAGATCGACTCCATCATTGGAGGGGTGCCGGCCCGTGTCCGGCCCAACACAAAAACAAAAAAAATGGGAAACCATCAAAGCAAGGGGATAACCAAATGAAACATTCATATAAAGCATAAAAATTATAAACCATCCAAATTTTTTTTTTTGTTTAATAGTTATTACATATCCCCAATAAAGTCAAGTCTAAATTGTTTCATTGTTTCAAATTTTCAGAGAGTGAATTAGTCCTGGGCAGCCCCCTTCGACTTCTTCCGGCGCCGGCTCGCGCTTTGAAAGGTATGAGTCTCCCCCACCCGAGTCCACGCCTGAGAAATACGGCTAAGAAGGGAACGCGATTCCTTTTCACGAGCATGCTGTAGGAACACACCAAAGCCATCAGGTAGAGAAACAGGTGGAAAGTAAATAAAGGAAATAACTAGGATGGGCCAACATTCACTCACCACCTCGGTCTCCCTAAGCCCAACAAGGTTACGATAATATTCGGCTTGACTCACTGCCGACTCATAATCCTGGCCAGTAAGAAAAAGGAGGTGTTAGTTACATAGGCCATCAGTTTAATTCAAAGGAAAGGAGAACAGCATGTGGGACCTGGATAGCTTCAGCAGAGATACGTGCCTTCTCGGCCACGTCGGCACACACACGCGACAAGAAAGCATCGTCCAAATGCCTGAAAGTCCCCTGGACCTTGACAGGCGAACTACCAGAAGCACCGGCACCAGAAGGGTCAGAAGGTCCAGCACCTGAAGCCACGCCAGAGGCATCAGCCCCGGAAGGATCGGAGGGTCCAGCACCTGTAGCATCATAGGGAGCAACCTCCTCATCCTCATCTGAGTCGCCGCCCTGTTCAAACTATAGAGAGAAATAGTTTATCATGAAAGGTGGTAGGTCAATCAAAGTAATCACAAGGAAGCTGCCAAATAAAAAGA
This sequence comes from Chloranthus sessilifolius, assembly GCA_021018995.1. Lineage (NCBI taxonomy): Eukaryota > Viridiplantae > Streptophyta > Magnoliopsida > Chloranthales > Chloranthaceae > Chloranthus > Chloranthus sessilifolius. The sequence continues at coordinate 66,096,052 of CM037586.1, forward strand.
GAAAAGGGGCATTACCTGAGATCGCGGCCCGCCAAAAGCTAAAAAGTTAGCACCATGGACGAAGCGGGGCAGCAGGAAATGATAGGGCAGGGAATCGTACCACGACTGATATCCCCCAGGCAAGAGAAGGTCATCGATAGGAACCCCATGGTGAAGAAAGTGAGCAATAAGCTCATAAATGGAGCCTTCTGGAGCCAACACATCGGCGGGAGGAGCTTGGGGCACGACACAGAGAGAGCAATACTAATGAACCACTCTCTCCCCTAAATAGTAGGCCCTAGTCCAGGACCCATAAAGGAAGATGATGCGACGATCCAGCAAAAGGCGAGAAGGACCCACTGAGGTCAAATTCCAGAAGGGAGATCCTATGTAGGGGTTGAGAACGATCTGCAAAAGAAAAAAAATAGAGGAAGGATACAAACATTTGGTTCGAACCCATAGCACACAAGAGCTATCAAATTTATAAAAGGGGAATTATTTTACCTGCTTTGGGATCAACAGGTCGAACTGAGAGCACAACCCTAACTCCAAATGCTTCATACCTACGTCCCGATGGCGGCTCACGTACCAGTTACTCATGAGGGAGAACGTAGCAACTTCGGACTGAAGCAGAGGGCGACCTGCTTGAAAGTGAAGATACCCCCAGATCTGAGAAAGCAAGCAGATAAAGACTGGTATGCTATAAAAGAAAATTGAATAAGCTAAAACCAAAGGATAAAATACCTCAATTGCAGGCCAGAAACCCACAATGGAGCTAGACTCCCCAAGAACGGCTCGCTTTAGGCTGGACATGAGTACAGCATAGCCAGCGCTGCCCCAATCGAATCGATGCATGGTTTTCCAGTTCACCATCAGGCTGAGCAGGGACAATGAGACTCGCCCTCCGCTGGTGTTGGAGAGGAGAGTCTTGCCCAAGAGGAACAGCAGAGCAATGCGGGCCAAAGATGTGCGCTCGGTATAAATGGCCATGTCGGTGGCCCTAGTCCACTAGCTCTTGAGGCTCAAATTGATCAACCAGCCAGGACAGCTTGACCTCAGAACCCCGAATATTCCTAGAGGTCGGGTAGGCCCCTATCAGACGAATCACCTCCTCCTTGCTCGGTGTACGGGTAGGTACCACGGGCACCCCTCCAATACGGACCCTGATGATCATAGACCAGTCCGTAGGTGTAAAGGCCATCTTTTCCACGGCCATGTGAAATGTCATGGTCTCGGGGCAAAAACGCTCTATTAGTGCCTTTAAATAGGCTGTATCGGCCCTCATAGTGGGGCACGAAATGAAATCTCCAAAACCGGCAGCAGCGAGCAGGTCCTTCACCACTGGGGGAAGGTAAAGTACAAGACGTTGGAGGTCAAACCAACCACCTCAGAACATAATGTGCGGCAGGGGCTGCAAACAGAAGGCACTAATCAGCTAGGGGCAAGCCGGTATAATGAAGACATCAAAGGAAAACAAAAGCGAAAGCGGAAAAGGGGAGGGGGCTCATCTGTTTACCTGACCAACGATCCCAAAGTTAGACATGTGGGTGTGCTGGCAGTAGAGGAGGCCAGTATGGGCAGCCTCGCCTTGCATTTCATAGCAAGGCTGGGAGGAGCACTGAGACACAATGAACTGTTCCCCACGGGGACCGTAGGCCATCTCCGGCCCTTCTTGCTGATCGTACCCTTCTTCACAGGACATCCTGAAAGTATGAGATGCATTGGCAGATGAGAGGAGTGCAAAAAAAAATAAAAACAAAAAATATATATATGTATGCACTAATCCAAAGAAAAAAAAAAGAGAGAGAATCTCATCCAAAAAAAACAACTAATCCAAAAAAAATGTGTGTGCATGCTAACCCGTCAAAAAAGTGTGTGCATGCTAACCTAAAAAAAAAAAGTGTGTGCATGCTAACCCAAAAAAAAAGTGTGTGCATGCTAACCCAAACAAAAAATGTGTGCATGAATACTAATCCCAAAAAAAAATGCTAACCCAAAAAAAAATGTGTACTAATCCCAAAAAAATATGTGTGTGTGTACTAATCCAAAAAAAATGTGTGTGCACTAACCCATTAACAAAAAAATGCGTACGTAATAATCCAAAAAAATGTGTGTGTGTGTGTGTGTGTGTATAAATGTACTAACCCATTAACAAGCAAAAAAAAAAAGAAAAAAAATGTGTGTGGTTATACTAATCCACCAAACAAAACAAACAAAAAGAGACAGCAAAAAAAAAAAAAAAAACAAAAAAAAATATGCATACATACGCATACTAATATATGTATGCGCTAATCCAAAAAAAAAGAGGGGACAGGCGCCAATCCATCAAATAAAATGCACTAATCCATAAAAAAAGAAAAAGAAAAAAACCCCACAAAAACAAAATAAATGAATAATGAATGAGAAGTAGGCCTAAGGATTCAAATATTTCAAACCAAAAAAGAACAAAAAACAACAACTAAAACAAAAAGAGACAAAAAGAAATATAGGCATCACAAAGCATTTCACCATATAAAAAAAAAAAGAAGAAGAAGAGAGGCAATCCAAAAGAAAAATGAAGGAAGGGTAATGATTACCTTCAATGAGAGTGAAAAACAAATGTTGGCGGAGGATAAGCGCCTTTCGATCCACACCCGCAACCGCCGATAGTAGAACTCAAGCCAAATCAAATGCAAAAACCCTAGGGGGTTGTCCCGAACTCAAGAAGGAAGGAGGGAGAGAGATAGAATTTGAAAAGGGGGGGCCCCTCTTGTGCTCGGGCTCGGGCAGTTTTGTAACTGCCAGTTTTTAGACGGGCGTATATAATATATATGCCCGACAATTTTTCGCCAGATTTTGGTCAGGCGTATATAATATATACGCCCGACCAGAAATGGTAGTTTTTTTAACTACCCGACCATTTTTCGATTTTGAGGTACCACGGACCCCCCTCATATGCTATAGACTCTGGTCCAGACCCTCTTAGAGGCCCACATATCATCGGGCAAGTGTGCACGCATCCCCAAATGATCCTTCGAGTTCCCTTCGATTGGCCCAAAGGGACCGTGCTATAATAAACGGATCTAGGACCGTAGGCGCCCACCCATTGCGCCCACAAAATCAAACAAAATCAAAAAAGAGGAAAAAGAAGTAAAAAAAAGAAGAAAGAGAATGCTGAAAGTGAAACTAGTTCTCAAAAGAGCGTCGCAATGACCATTTGTGCCACTCCGAGGATCGTGTTAAATCAATTCGGAATAATCAGGGTCCACCCAAAAGTTCTCAAACCCCGTCTTACGCGAGGACATGCCGTACCTGATCCGGCAGGCTAAGGAATTTCATTCATCACCAGCCACTCCTGGGAGCATACACTTAGCCCCAGATCTCCCCTGGCAGAGGTCGAGGCCCGATCCGACAAGCAAACCAAGAACCCATCACCAGAATGCACACGTCCCTAAGGTATATCAACATGGCAAGTTGATTCGCCTAAGGATACGTGCAGAAATAAAGGCAATTTGAGCATGCCCAGAGTCTCAATCAGACATGAAAAAAAGAAAAAAAGAGAGAAGAGAAAAAAAGAGAACGACAAAAAAGAGGAGAAGAAATAACAACTTGTTGCTGCTTTGAAAAAATCCTGAGCGGGTTGACCCCACCTTCCAAGCATTCACTCTGGTCATCCCCCTTTGGATCGATGTTGACCAAGAGTGCCCTTGACTTCAGACCATTCGAAAAGTCTATTGTCAGTTGAAACTGACCCATCAAAAATGATATTACAACCAACCAAACTATGTGCAAACATACAGACCGAAGGGCTCATTCCCTTTTATTTCCTTTTACGCAGGCTTAAAACCTGTATAGGCACGGTGTCCCTGTTGAATATACGCACTTGCGTCTGGGTATCCGCAGGATGGTCGTTTGTCCTCGTAAATTGTACCTTAGGGTCGAGGCTTCCGTTCGCGCCTATTTGCTGCTTATCGCCCCTGATGGGTGTCTGTCTGTGCATAGTTAGTAAGATGTGATTTCATTAGAGATGGAGGTTAGAATTGGCCATCTCTTTCAAGGGATGATTGGTCCTAGCCCGATCTTTTTTAGCTTTGTCTTAAGTTAAGGCATTCCGGTTCATGCGAATCAGGAGCATCTCGCCACCAGAACGAGCACATCCCTAAGGTGCACCTATCCCTAGCAGAGCGCACGCATTTTTAAAGCGTATTAATTGACATTTGATCCACTTAAAGAAGTTGTGCAAGAATAAAGTTGACAGAGGTCCCTGAGCTTTGCTTAGAGGCCTCAAAACAAAAAAAAATTTCAAAAAATAACAAAAAAAGTTTACTCGAAAAATGGGAACGCATTCCCAAGAAGTGTTGCGACATCAATATTTGCTTCACTTGGGTAAAGCATGATAAATCAACCTCGAGGTTGATGGGTTCGCCCGAAAAGTTTGAGCCTTACCTAGGGAAGGGCACCCGTGCCCAATCCAATGGAGCTGTCAATATCCCATAGGATTGGACACAGTTTGAAGGCCTGCGCTTTGTGTGCTTCGCATCAGTTTCGAAGCATAGATCGATCATCCTGTTTCATGGAGCTGTCTGGTTCAGATTAATACTCAACATCACAAATCTATAATTTCCCTCAGGAAGTGGACCATATCCCGGCTAGCGGGCTTACACTTTTTGTGATCATCACAGTTATGCCCAGTAATGTCGCAATGCGCTTGGGGACTGTTAGCTTTGAGGTACTGACGATATACCGAAATGAGAGGGCTTTCGTACACTCACCATCACCATGAATGTTTGAGAATTGAGTTGAACCAGGCGGACCCATCAAACGCGCCTTGGACCTCTTCGGATGTCTCTTGTCTTTCACATCCGATCATTAGTGATCGAATGCCAAAGAGGGGCATCTGTAGACACCCAAATTCGGCCCAAGGCCCGATCAATCTGTACTCTGGGAGAGATGTACCCCTGTACTTCCAATGGCACCCCCTGAAGGAACCTACCTAGACCATTAGGAATCACCCTAAAACCTTTAGAGCCATTCCCCCAATCCTTAGAAGTCACACCTAAACCCTAGAATCCCTTCCCGGACCTAACTTAAACCCTTCTGAGCGGTTGATGGGATGAGAGCTACAGAATTTCACACAGACCATTACCAAGGATGAGCAATATACCATTAGAAAGAGGACGTCTCCAGATTTCTAACAAGCTAAAGATTACCCAATTTGGAGCTACGGTTCAAATGTTATGGTCGATTGAAGTTTCACATAAAATCATAAAATTTTTGCTCAGGCGTGTATAATACATAGCCCAACCAATTTAGCCCCAGATTAGTCGGCGTATATACTATATACGCCTCTCTTTTTTGGGGGAAATTTGGCCAGGCATATATAATATATACGCCTAGCAATAGGTGGGATCCACCACGGGCTTCATCTTCCCAAAGCTCCCCTGTTTTTGGTGAAATTTACTGTTCCTAAACTGGGCGTATATAATATATACACCCAGCTTAGCTACAGTAGCTGTCATCAGTTGCTCAAATTTCCTTCATCTAGTTTGACCCTTTGACCATCCCCTTTGTTGGGGTGGGTGTCTTGAGGTTGGTTGCACCCCCTTTGAGCTTATTGGCAACCCTTAAGTCACCCATGGTCTCACCCCATCATCCACCATTAAAATCAATTTCCCAAAACCCTAGGACCTTGAAAACCTTGAAAACCTTAGATGGGGGATTACCTAATTGCTAAACCAGTTAGCTCTTAAGTAATCTCCTAATCTATCCCTTCTCTATAAATAGAGAGGCCCCCCTCTTCCCAAAGGGTTGAATTTTTGGTTGAAGGATTAGAGAGTGCTTAAGAGAGAACCCTAGTGAGAGAAAATGCCAATATTTTTCCCGAATTCCAGCATGCATACTCCATCTATTTCAGTTAATTTCCACCATTAGATCACTCCCTTTAGCTAAAGTCTAGCCTTTAGCCTCCCCCTACACTTCCTATTTTACCGAATCCTAGTGTTAGAATCCATTTCCATACCGTTTAGGCCATCGGAAGCACGCCAAAGCGACGATCTTCCACGGTGCAACAAGGGCCCGTGAGCTGCTCACCCCTCTCTTCCTCTACCTTCTTAGTGCTTCCTCCGTCCAAGGATTCAAGCCGTTACGTCGCCGAAATTTCGGTTTGGCTCAAAGCTTGATAGGACCGTATTGCCTTCGGGCAAGGAGAAACTCCGCCCTTTTATTTTTATTTTTAGCCATAGATAGAGACCGCCACGTGCGGGTTAATCGGGTTCCTAAACCCTTCCCGATCGATAACCGAAGCCCCTACCTAGAGCCTTTAGCAAAGACCGGTAAATCAGAGTCATGTTTAGCACTTCGGTGCTTAAAATATCGATTTGAAGGTTTCACGGGTCACCAAAAGCTCCGGGTGGCGACTCTACATTTTCATTAAAAGCGAGGGCATCGCCACGACGGGTTCGAGAGGATCCTTGGTCGCACAGGGTTTAGGCAGTTTCTTTTTCCCTTTTTCTTCTCTCTATAGTCCAGCCCTTGCTGGTTATGCCTTTGTACGTGTATATGGAATAGTTTAAATGGATTTTATAATAGGATTTTATGCATGTATGGGACTGGTGTTTTGAGAGTTGTTCTGTACAAGGCTGCTGCCTTGAGATCCTCCATTGCTAAGTTGTACTATAAGAAATGGAGGATTGTTTTTAAGGTTTTATTTAGATCTAAGTGACCTGTGTGTCAAGGTTAGGCACATTACAGGCCTAGCCCCACCACAGGATCCACTAAATCTGAATCCCCATGGGAGCTTGTGTTGGTAGCCTTGTGAACATGGTGGTGGCAACAATGTTCTTGTTCTGTCTTAGACCTCTGTGAGGAGGATAGCCTCTGTGGATAGTCTATGACCATTCAAGTGGACAGGTTATAGCCCTAGGGTTAGGCCAATCCACAGATCTAAGACAGATCCTTCTTCTCTGCACTTGTGCTTGTAGCCTTGTGAGAGATTGTGCAGAGACAGAGTCCCCCGTATTTGTATAGACCCACCATTAGATGGCAGATCTGATCTGGCTGTAGAGATTGTAGGGTTCTGACTGGATCACTGCTGTCTTTCTAAAGTAGTGAACAGTTAAGCTTCAAAGCTAGTACTCAAACTCTTGCTGGTTCTGTGTGTCCAGGCTAGTGCACATTGCAGGCCTAGCCCCACACACAGAACTTTAGAGGTTGAGGTTCCTATGGATTCTTGAGCTGGTAGCCTGGATGAAGTAGTGCTTACATGGTAAACTTGTTCTAACCCATCTCTGGACTATGGTTCCCCTATTGGATAGCCTGTGACCATTTAAGTGAACAGGTTATAGCCATAAGGGATTGGATCATGGCATAGGGGTGTGTTGGATCCTTTCTCCTCTTTGGTGATAATGTAGCCATTGGACAAGATTTCTACAGCAGCAGATCTGAGTCTGAGTTATAAGACCCATCAGATTTGTACCGAATAGCCTACTGCTCACCCTTTTATATTTATTTTCTCACACTCCATCATTCTTCTCAACCATTTCTGTAGTTTTGGCATTAGGTTACCTTACGATTTAGATAATAGTGACCTTAAATCCCCTTCCATGTAGGATTGCTAGATCTGTAGTCTGATCTGGAGGTCCTACAAAAGATAGCTCCCTTGGAGCTTTAGATCAACTTTCCCTATGGGACAAACTCTTACTTATTAAAACTTGCTACAACAGGCCCTGTATCTTACAGGACTGTATATTTTTAAGCTTGCTGCTCCGTAGTTTTCAATCCACCTTTGATTTATTTTCACTAACCCCATTCTTATCACTGTCTCCAATAAAGTCAGTAGCAAGCACTTAAAATACCTTAACAATAGCTAGGGTGCCAGATCTGATCTGGAGATTTGTCATATTTCTAAACAACCTCCCTGTGGACATTCCCTTACTCACCATTCTTTTAAAGCTTACTACAACAGATCCTGAGTACTTGCAAGTCTGTATGTGTGTGTCTGCCTAGTTTTATTGTTGATTTTAGACCCTCATTTAAGGAAAGGCAACACATCCAACAAGTTTTCGGCGCCGCTGCTGGGGAGGCAGTTTAGAAATTAATAGATCTAAGTTTTGATCATAGATTTGTAGTTTTTGTTTGATTTTACTAACTGCATTTGTAAGTTGTGCTATTTTTCAGTAGTTTGTGTGCAGTTCATCAGATCTAAGGCTACCAGTGAGAGGAGAATCGTGCTGGAGACTGCTCTATAGTTTGCATCCCTCTACTCCCCTGTTATTTTTCAAATTTGTTGATAATTTTTGTTTGAATAGTTAGAAATTTTGGTTGATTCTGTTTGTTGTGTGTTTGGATCTGTTATGCATTCAGAATCTGAGTGTTGTATGTTTGGTAGGAGAATTTTACAACCTCAAATTGTTCCACTAAATTTAGAGGTTGAAAGACTTCTCAGATTCAGACCAACTACACCCACTTCTGTTGCATTTGATTCTATAGAAATGGGTGAGCAACAGCAGCCGAGAACCCTTAAGGAGTTTAATGCACCAGGGTTCTACAATTCCCCCTTCTGCATTCAATTCCCAGCTGCTCAGGAAAACTATGAGATAAAATCATCCATCATTCAAAGCTGCCCTCATTTCATGGCCTGACCAAAGAAGACCCCTTTAAGCACATTTATGAGTTCTTGGGACTGTGCACTACATTTAATATAACAGGTTTGGGGGAGGAGGCCACCAGGATGAGACTCTTTCCTTTTTCATTAAAGGATAGAGCCAGGACCTGGTTGTCCCTGCTTCCACCTAACAATATTCAGTCCTGGAGCAATCTCCAATGTCAGTTTCTGGCAAAATTCTTTTCTATGTCAAAGACCAGCCAGTTGAGGAAGGGTATAATCTCCTTTACCCAAGATCCAACTGAAGACTTTCATCAATCCTGAGAGAGATTTAAGGAACTCCTCAAGAAATGCCCCCACCATCAAATCCCTAAATGGCAATTGGTTAAAAGTTTTTATCAGGAAATTGACGCTAAAAGCAGAGATATGATAGATTCCTCCTGTGGTGGCACCTATCTCCATAAAATTGCTGAGGAGGCATGGGAGCTCTTTGACATCATTAGTGAGAACTCTATGCGAAGGGAAACCTTAGCAAGAGATCTAGAGCCTCCTAAATTGATGAAAGAGAACACCTCAAGGGGAAAGATATATGAAGTGAGCGTGCCAAGTGAGTTGAAAAGGAAAGTGGATAGCTTAACTCAGAAATTTGATAAGCTGATGGGAGCAATGCAGTCACCCGTGGCTGCAAGAGTGGAGGAGGCATGTGCCATATGCCAGTCCCCTGCTCATCCCGTGGAAGAATGCCCATCTGCTGACCAATTTCCTGATTTTATAACAGAGCATGTGGCTGCAGCTCAGTCTTATGAGCAGCATCCTGCTGCTGGGTATCAATGGAGGAACCACCCCAATCTCAGGTGGAGACAAGATGCATACCCCAGCCAGCAGCAGCAGCAGCCCATGCCCTACAGAAATACTCAGCCCTATCGAGAAGGTTATGCCCTAAGACCTCAGTATCAGCAACCAATGGCCCAACCTGTAGCTCCTCCTGTGCAGCAAGCTGCACCCCCTCCAACTGTGAGAACACCACCCTTTGAGGAACAAGTTCTATCTTCATTACAGAGCTTGAACACCTTGACCCAAACTGTGCATTCTCACAACCAAAGCATTAAAAAGATAAATGACCAACTAGGTCAACTGTCTAATGCTCTGACTAGAAGAGAGGGAAGAAGGTTGCCTAGCCAATCACAGGACAATCCACGAAGGCAGTTTGTAGTGGGTGAAGTTTCCTCCACTTATGAGGAAGCTAAATCTATTACAACTTTGAGAAGTGGTAAGTTAGTCGACAACCAAGTGGGTTGTGAGTCTGCGAGGCACTTAGAGGAAGAAAATGAAGTGATTTCTACCAGCACACAACAAAGACTACCAATGGTGGACTTGCAGGAACAATCAGCTGTGAATAAAGAGGATAATGAGGATCCTCAAAAAAGGAAAAAACTCAAAAAGAAAGAGGCCCCATTGGCTAAGGCTGCAAGGGAGGGAGCAACCCCACACTTGCCATTTCCTAAGGCACTACAGGCACCTTTCCCTTTTGATAAAGGGCAAGGAAAAATTGAGGAAATGATGGAGACTTTCACGCAAGTAAAGATCAATCTGCCTTTACTTGATGCCATTAAACAAGTCCCAGCCTATGCCAAATTCTTAAAGGACCTATGCACCCATAAAAGACAGTCTAGGATACACCTACCCAAGAAAGTCTTTTCAGCAGAAAAAGTTAAGCATGTCCTGTCCATTACAACTCCCCCCAAACTTCAAGACCCTGGACTCCCCACAATCCCTTGCATTATTGGGGATCATACCATTGACAAATCCCTATTAGATCTGGGAGCCAGTGTAAATTTGCTTCCATATTAAGTATATGAGAAGCTGGGTTTAGGCAAATTAAAGCCCACACATATTGTTCTACAACTGTTGACCGATCTGAAAGGAAACCTATGGGGATAATCGAGGATGTTTTGGTTGGAGTTAACAAATTCTTTTATCCTGTTGACATTTTGGTGCTGGATATGGAACCAGGTAGGAATGCCACCTCCATACCTGTGATCCTAGGCAGACCCTTTTTGGCCACAGCTAATGCTTGTATTCAATGCAGGTCTAGAATCACGGAAGTGTCATTTGAAAATATGAAGGTCAAATTGAATGTATACAACGTAGCCAATCAACCTCATCCTGATGACGATTGTTTTTCTCTAGATGTAATAGATGAGGTTGTCCAAGAAAATGTGAATATGCTGCTACATGGTAAGGAATGGTGTAATGAATTAGCCGAAGTATGGAAAGAAACAGAGGTAGAGCAGGGTCCCACCTCTGAGATCGAGCATGTGAAACCTGTCTCTTCTGAAGCTCCACCAGCACAGCACCATCCATGGAGGCCTACTTTGTTACCCCTACCACCCCCCCTCTCAGACACCCCTATTGCCCTCCCTCATCAGTCCCCCAGAAGTGGAGTTAAAGCAGCTCCCAAAATCTTTGAAATATGCCTTTTTAGGAGACAACACTAAACTGCCTGTGATAATCTCTTCTTCCCTCACTCCCGAGCAGGAAAAAGAACTACTATGTGTACTAAAAAGGCATCAGAAGGCAATAGGTTGGAACATTGCAGACCTTGGGAGAATAAATCTTGCTGTGTGAATGCATAAAATTCATCTCGAGGAAGGATCCAAACCTTCCAGAGAGATGCAGAGGAAGCTCAACCCACACACAGGAGGTTGTGATGAATGAGGTGGTCAAACTCCTAGATGCTAGGATAATTTATCCCATCTCAGATTCACAATGGGTAGCACCAACCCAGGTCGTACCCAAGAAATCTGGCATTACAGTTGTTGAACCAGATTTAGGAGAGCTGATCCCAACCAGACAGACCACTGGTTGGAGGGTCTGCATAGACTACCGAAAACTCAATGAAAAGACAAGCAAGGATCACTTCCCACTGCCCTTCATAGACCAAATCTTGGACAAGCTGGCAGGAAAGGCCTACTACTGTTTTCTTGATGGATATTCAGAGTACAATCAGATCCCTGTATACCCTCAGGACCAAGAAAAGACCACATTCACTTGCCCATTTGGGACCTTTGCATACACAAGGATGCCATTTGGGTTGTGTAATGCACCTGCCACTTTCCAAAGATGCATGTATGCTATCTTTTCTGACATGATTGATAAGTTTTTGGAGATCTTTATGGATGATTTCTCCATTTATGGAGATGATTTTGGCCAATGCTTACACCACCTCAGCTCCGTACTGCAAAGGTGTGAGGAAACAAACCTAGTTTTAAGTTGGGAGAAAAGTCACTTTATGGTGACTCAAGGCACTGTTCTAGGACATGTTGTCTCTGACAAAGGAATCAAGGTTGATCAAGCTAAGATCGATTTGATTGCTCATTTGCCCCCTCCAAAATTGTCAAACAACTTAGGTCATTTCTGGGTCATGCTGGCTTCTACAGAAGGTTCATCAAGGATTTCAGCAAAATCTCCAAACCCCTCTACCACCTGTTGTGTCAGGATGTCCCTTTTAACTTTAATGTTGAATGTCAAGTTGCTTTTGAACTGCTAAAAACATGTTTGACCACAGCTCCCATTTTACAATCCCCTGATCTTTCCTTGTCATTTGAACTGATGTGTGATGCATCAAATTTTGCCATTGGAGTAGTATTGGGGCAAAGAAAAGACAAGACACCTTCTGTAGTAGCATACGCCAGTAAATCAATGGTTGATGCTCAATTGAATTACACCACAACTGAGAAAGAGCTATTAGCCATTATTTTTGCCTTCGAAAAATTCAGGTCTTATGTGTTGAGATAAAAAAATATTGTGTTCACTGACCACCTAGCCTTGAAATACCTTTTGTCCAAAAAAGAAGCTAAAGCACGACTAATCAGATGGATTCTTCTCTTACAGGAATTTAACTTAGAGATTAAGGACAAGAAGGGAGTTGAGAACGTGGTGGCTGACCATCTGTCAAGGATCCAAATAAATGACACAACAAGTTTTCCCATCAATGACTCCTTCCCAGATGATCAACTTCTGACTATCCAGATAAGTATGCCCTGGTTTGCCAATATTGTCAACTACCTTGCCGTAGGTAGGATCCCCCCACATTGGAGCAAGGATGATAAAAATCTGTTCTTTGCACTGATTCAACATTACATATGGGATGATCCTTACCTTTTTAAGCATTGTGCAGATTAGGTGATCCGACGATTGTGTACCTGAAACTGAATTTCACAACATCCTAACTATGTGTCATGAATAGACTTGCGGGGGGTCACTTCAGTGGTAACAAGACTGCTGCCAAGGTCCTTCAAAGTGGTTTCTACTGGCCTACCCTATTCAAGGATGCCCGACAGCACTGTAAAGCTTGCCATCGATGCCAGCAAATGGGCAGTATTACAAGGAGAAACTCTATGCCCTTGCAACCTATACTTGTTGTTGAACTGTTTGATGTCTGGGGAATCGATTTCATGGGACCTTTTCCCCCTTCTGCTGGATACAATTTCATTCTTGTCGCTGTGGATTACGTCTCCAAATGGGTCGAAGCCATAGCTACAAGAACAAATGATCACAAAGTTTTCATTCAATTCCTGAAAGACAACATCTTCTCTAGGTTTCGCTTTCCTAAAGCTATTATTAGTGATGGGAGAAGCCACTTCTGTAACAAATCTTTTGACAAATTGCTGGAACGATACTCTATTACCCACAGAGTAGCCACACCCTACCACCCACAAACCAGTGGGCAAATAGAGATCTCCAACAGGGAAATTAAACATATTCTCGAGAAGACTGTGAGATCCGACAGAAGAGATTGGTCCAACAAGTTGACTGATGCCTTATGGGCATACAGAATAGCCTATAAAACCCCCATAGGCATGTCCCCATTCACATTAATTTATGACAAGGCATGTCATTTGCCTGTTGAATTGCAACACAACGCATATTGGGCCATTAAAGCAGTGAACTCTGACTTACACTCTGCTGGAATTCACAGGAAACTCCAGTTATCCGAGCTGGATGAACTGCGAATAGAGGCTTATGCAAATGCTCGGAGTTACAAGGAGAGAACCAAAGCTTTTCACGACAGACATTTGCTTCGCAAGGAGTTCAAGCCCAATGACAAGTTATGGTTGTTCAACTTCAGAATGAAAATCTTTCCAGGGAAGCTGTAATCCAGATGGGATGGACCTTTCACTGTGGTACACGTTTCCCCATCTAGAGCTGTCGAAGTCATGAATCCCACTTGATGGCAGAACCCTTAAGGTCAATAGCTAGAGGCTGAAACTTTGCGTTGAAAATATTTGTGAGCCTGAAGACACCATTGATCTTCAGGATCCTCCAGGCTAGTACCTGAGTTTGATTTGTATCATATGTATTTTATCTGATTTATATTTTTGTTTTTTTTCTTTCCACCAATTTCTTTGTAATAAAATGGCCATGTCAAGTTCCAGCAGCCTAGAATTCAAAGGCATAAGGTCAGCGGCCAATTTGCTAACTGGTAGCACAGCAGATGAGTTGTTGGGGGCTAATGCAAAAATGCTCTGCACACATAGGCCATATATTTAAGCTCATTGAACCTCTCGATAGGTCATTTGGACCTTTTTGCTAGGTCAACCGCGAATGTCGACAGGATTGCTGAGGATTTTGATAGGTGTTATGACCTCTCGATAGGTGAGAACAACTTTGCGATAGGCTCTGGACTCTTGCCTGGAACTTATTGACAAAAGTACACCTGTAATACCCCACCTATCAAACGCTTGTTCGCACCCATCGACATCTTAACAAAGTGAACGTTCTATCCACCCTCCATTTAACAGGACACTGATCTATCGCAATCAGCCAACCTAGCCTATCGAATGCATGTTTATTCTGTTCGATAGGATGAGTTAAACCCATCGAGAGCATTTAATTGCCTGTCCCACATTTGTTTGACTTCGATAGGAAGCCTTAACCTGTCGACACTCCACACTCATCCTATCGAAATCGACTTTCCTCCCCTCACTCGTTCCACGCTTACTGTGCAGTTGCACTGCGCGGACATTTTACCGTGTGTACCATGTACATCTGCACACATCACGAGCTTTAAACTCCCCGCACTAAATATAGGCTGCCAGTTAATGCACATTTTTTGTTCCCCATGCTGATTGTTTGAATTCACCATTCATTCCCAGTCATCAATGGCGGCAATATTGAATGCACCATTTCATATTCCCTCACACTTCCACCTTAAATAGATGCAGATAGCTCGACTTCAGCCCATCCCTTCCTTTCTACCCTCCACCCTCTTCCTCATAGCTATGGCAGATGGCAAGCCCACGCTCACCCCTACACAATTCTACCTCTTCTGGATGGAGCCATTACCGCCTAAGGAACCAGACCCATTGCAGTTCCTCTGGGATGAATATGAGGAGGTCCAGTGGATCCTCGCTAAGGAGGAAAAGGACAAAGTTAGAAAGAAGAAGAAGAAGCTGAAGACCGCGCCACCGGTGTCTCCGCCACCATCCTCCTCCACCAACCATCCCCTTGTCCCCTAACCTTATTCTTTTTCCTTTTCTTCCTCCCTACCTGGCTTACAGTTCCTCTTCCACCCGATGCAGGCAGAGGATTTCTCGGAGCCAGGGGGGATGATTTCTTAAACTATCTATGATATTTTGTCCACCGGCCCACTTTTCACATCCTTTCTGCTTGCACATTATAATCATGTAATTTGCCTCTATTAATAATACCTTTGTTACTTACTAGCTTCTATTTTTATTTTTGCGCTGTCAATTAAAAAATAAATAAATAAATAATAATAATAAATAAATAAATAAAAAACATAATGCTCCACCCCATATGATGGAAACAGTGAGGACGCTGTTTAGTTTAGGTTTGGGGGTATGGCATGTATATATGCCAATAAATTAGTTACTTTTAGTACAGCTAGGCTACAATGAAGTGTTTGGAATTAATTAGAGTAATTTCTCACTTGAATTTTTGTTAAAAGAGGATATTAAGAAAACTACTTGTTAAAACTGAAATGAGCTGTGGTTCTAACATTTTTCATGAGGCAAATGTCAACAATTTGTGAAAAATAATCTTTGATGTGCAGTGAACCTGAAATGAGAGAAAATTGTGAAGACACACCCCTGAAAATGAGATAGAAGGCCATACCCAGTGAGATTTAGGCCTGAAAAAGTTTCCTTGAAGAGTGCCATGGCAATTTTTCTGCTCTGTGGACTGATTGGATCCAACTTTAATCACTAGAAGTTAGGCAAATCCAAATTGAAACAGCTTGACAGCACTCATGACATTGAGGACATGAAGTAAGGCCATCTCTTGGACAGTTTGAGCCTAAAAATTTTCCCACCTTTGAACTACCCTTGATACACAACACTTGAGCCTTAAAAATCCCAGTTTTCCTTGATGAAAACCAGAAAATTTGAACCCAAAACCCTTTGACCTATTTTAGTTCACCCTCGGCCCGAGAAATCAGGAAGAGGAAGGAGAAGTGAGATTAGAGGAAGATGTTAAATCAGGTTGAAAGAAAGGAGAACGCATCCTATGGTGTTGTGGTATTCCATATATATATATAAAAAAAACAAATCAAAGAAAAAGAATGAGAAAGAGAAGTCATTTCATTGAAATATTGAAATGAGGAATAGAAACTGATCACCACAAATCTTAAAGTTCAAGAAGTAAATGGAATTGTGCTGAAATGAAGAAGGTTGAGCTGCAAATCACCTCCATATCCTGTTGTTTTCTCAATTTTGAATCCCATTTTACCCTTTTTTTTCTTTTACCAATTTCACCCCTAAGCCACATTACAACCAAATAAAAAGACCTTACTGATCTGAAATGGATTGAGCTGTCATGTGGAGATGAGAATTTGTCTAATCTATGGTGAAAAGAGTTAGAAAATTTCAGAAATTAGAGCAATGCCTATGCTCATGCTTACAGCCCTATTTGAGGATATGGCGCTCTTAATAATTTTACACCCTTCATTGTTGTTGTGAGTTAACAGTCCTGGTAAGACTTGGGTCTGAAATCCAATTTGATGGGGGTAGTATCAACACAGAATTCGCAAATAGAAGGTGAACTCTGCATCAATTTTCAGACACAATGCCTTGACATGAACCAATTGATGATGAAGGAATTACTGCAAAAATTCATGTTTTAAGTTGGTGATTTTCTTACTGAAAATCCTCTAGAACTGAAAAGACATGATGAGAATTTATTCTAGTTCACTGAAACTCTGTTTAGCAGGATGTACTACTATTAACTAACCTTATTGGGGAAGTTTGTGGGTACCTTCACTAAAAACCCTTAGGAGACTTCACTCCTCCACTAGGGATCACCTAGGGGTTTAAAAGGCTTGGTGCATATGCTAAATGCATCCGTGCTCCCTACGAAAGTGGCATTTTATTTTTTCTTTGAATTCTCCTTTGCTCAGGAACTAGCAAAGCTTAGGTTTGGGGGTGTGTTAAGTGGTAAAAAATACCACTTTTCACCCTATAACCTGACCATTGATAGACCTGTGAGCACACTAATAAACCCTTGTCAAGTGCATTTTGTAGACATCAATAAAAGAAGGTACTAATTTAGAAAACCACTCAAGAAGGCCCAAAAAGGAGCTATCTCTCAGCACAGGACAAACCTAGCAACAACACACCAGAGGGTAGCACATCACTAGACCCTTAGAGCGCGTGGCTTCAGCAAGGCAAGGAGAAGGAAGTGAAAACAGGTTGAGAACGTCCTATCGATTGGTCACCTGAAGACATCGATAGGAGCTGAAAGCAAAGAAAGGAAGAATTCGTGCAGTTGAAGAGGTCTTCGATAGGATCTGAAGGTAGAAGAAGGATGAATTCGTGTGGATTAAGGAGTTCGATAAGATCTCAGAACCTATCGAGCAGCTGAAAGGAAAGAAGAAACCATCCTATCGAAAACCTACCTGAAGAGTCGAAGGAACCTATCGAATGGTTTCTTGAACCTATCAAGATGAGAATGCTGGAACATAACCTATCGATGGGTGATTGAGCCTTTCGATAAGACTGAAAGCAAACCTATCATAATGGCAGAATGAAGAGCAGAACCTGCCAAAATGGTTTTCCAATTTGTCGAAGAGCTGTTCCAACCTGTCGAATACTCCAAACCAAGGACTGAGAGGGCTGGAACTCCAAGCGAAGATTCATCCTATCGAACGGATCTGAGAACCTAGAGAAAGGACTAAAATGCTTGATTCCAACCTGTCAAAATCTTCCTGAACCTGTTGAAATCGTGTGCAGAACTTCTCAGAAATTTAGCTAAGCACACGTTGTACTTCAGTGACCCGCTGCATGCAATCCGAGGCACTTGGTGACCGACACGACGGTTCCAGAAGATGCCCTAAAAAGCCCTAATCGACTCACGTGCTTTAACAAAACTCTAACAAACTCTGATGGCCTTTTAGAAGGGATTTTTGGTGGGAAAAACAGAGGAGAAAGCTATATATAGAGATCCCCAATTGCCATTGAGGGGGGAATCGAGATCTGAGCCAAAATTCTTGAGATTAGCGCCTGCAGAGCAATTCTATTTCCCTCCCTTAGCCCAACCATGGTTGGCTAAGTCCCTTGGAGTAGTGAGGAGCGAAGTTAGATCTGTAATTGGGTGAGGTTAAGAGTGCCACTGAAGGTTCCTAGTTGCAGAGACTACAGATCTGAGAGTATTTCCACTGTAAAGTTACCTTGTTTGCAATTATAATGTTGTTTTTAATGCTTTAATTAGATTTAAATTTCCTTTGGTTCCATTTGGTGATCGATCAGATTTGTGTAGAGGAGTTGTGGATCAGCTCACCCACTTAACTTTTTGACCTCTTGGATACCATCTGATCTGCCTGGATCTGATGCTCCTGTGATTCCTTGAGTCTGTGACCTGGGAATTGTAGCATTTGTAGTGATTTTAATTGTTCTAATTAAGGCTCTGGCTTTGTAGGAGATCCCTAGGATGGTCTATGACCATTAAAGTGGACAGATCATAACCTTAAGATAAATCTAAGCTCAGGCCTCAATTGGATTCATTTGCTGCAATCCATGGATTCGATAAAGTCTATAAGATGGTCTGTGACCATTAAAGTGGACAGATAATAGCCTTAGGATTAGGTGGATCCTGCGATTTGGAGTGGAATTTATACCCTGCAGCTGCGCTTATAAGCAACGAGGGAATTGTGTGCTCTGAATCTCTGTAGCATGATTAATTGAGTCTGATTTCAGTGAAAACCAACCTCCAAGCTACTCTTCTCCATTTTCTGTGTTTAAGTGACAACCCATTCCAAACCTCTCCCCTGCCTTTTAACTAAATTAGTAATAGCTAGGGTGCCAGATCTGACACTGATCTAAAGATTTTTCATATTTTAAAACAACCTCCCTGTGGACATTCCCTTACTCACCATTCTTTTAAAGCTTGCTACAACAGATCCTGAATACTTGTAGGTTTGTATGAGTGTGTCTGCCTAGTTTTATTATTGATTTTAGACCCTCATTTGAGGGAAGGCAACACATCCAACACATGGCCACTGAGTTAAACTAAATAAGATTGCAACGTTACCATCGCGTTCTCGATCTAGTCAGAACCTCAAACATGCAATCTTACCATAATGGATTTCACAAATAGAAAAAGAAAATAGAAATTCATTAAGATACTTATCCAGAATACAAAAGAGATACAACCCAAGGCTTCCACCCCCGCATCGATCCAGAAGTCTCCATCATCGCTGATGCAGGCTCTAGATGATGATTACATTCAATCTCTCTCCATTGCAGAACTAATCCTATCTTAATACTATAGAAACTCATGTTAGAGCCTTCTAGAAAGATTTCGGCGTGCGAGACCCCTAAAACTAAACCCTAGGGTCCTTATTTATAGATTACAAGGCCTTAGAATAGATATACATGGCAAGGAATCCCTAGATCCTAAAAAATCTCCAAGGAGATGAATCGGGAAGGAATTCTGTGCCGACTGGGAGTTATCCAGCTTGCTTGAAAGATTCCTGAAGAAGATCTCGGCATTCAAGGATATCCAGAGCTGTTGCATGCCTGAATTTTTGCCCGAAAACTCTGTTTGGACCGATCAGGATTGGAGAATCGAGCGGTCGAGTTTACTTTCCGTCTCCAGGTTGGAGATGACCCATGAATGCTTTAGCTAGGCTTAATTTCTAGACTGGTCGAATCAGGCTGGACCGATCGAGTAATTCCTCTGAGATTTAGTCATTTTGTTTACTCCCATTTCGACTAGTCAACTGAATCCATACCGATCTCTCT
Source organism: Chloranthus sessilifolius (assembly GCA_021018995.1). Taxonomy (NCBI): domain Eukaryota; kingdom Viridiplantae; phylum Streptophyta; class Magnoliopsida; order Chloranthales; family Chloranthaceae; genus Chloranthus; species Chloranthus sessilifolius. The sequence continues at coordinate 66,115,873 of CM037586.1, forward strand.
TATAATTTTTGAAGCCTTTGGAGTTCTGACCGGTCGATTTTGATGTATTGACCGGTCCATTAAACTCCCTTAAGCTAGGAACCTCCTTTACTGCGCTATACCGACCAGTCAGAATTGCACTTTTGACAGGTCCATTTGACCATTTGAAGCTCTCCTTTTAACTCCTCCTTAGATCCTTGCCTTTTGCTTGGGTTTCTCCATATCTTTGCTATTTTAACCCTTTTTACGTTTAACCGACTTTTACACCTATTGCAACACAACACGAACTAAAAGCATATATTAGAAGTTACTTGAGGTCTAACAAAGCCGGGATTCAGGGATAAATTATACAATATTTGAGTCCGATCACACCCTAAACCTCAACCTTGCTAATCCTCGAGCAAAGACAACATTTAAACCATAACCCAAAAGCAATTTATTCTATTAATGTACAGAGTAATCTAAGAAATAAATGAGCAACTTTCGTAGGGAGCACGATTGCATTTAGCGTATGCAATAAGCATTTAAACCCCTAGGTGATCCCTAGTGGAGGAGTTGTATCTCCTGAGGATTTTCTGTGAAGACACCCACAAACTTCCAAGGTCATTTCAAAACCATCAGCAAAAGATTTTACAAAATCGGTTTTCATATAATATATATATTTCAAAATCAAATCATGTAATCTACTTCAGCATGCAACTTCTTATTTTCAAATATTGATACCATAATAGTTCCACTATTATTTGTTCCAATCGCTCTAATGCTCCAATCCTCAGACCAATCTTTCTTCCATGCCCAGAGTGTTGTGTGTGCAGGTACCAATGCTTAGTTTGTTCTATCTCTGGATCAATCCAAACCTGGAATCGTCGGATCACACATCTCGGCTCAATCCTTACCTTAGGTATACACTATCAACAAGGTCACTCCGATGACTGGGTTATACTTTGCTCACATGTGGGATAGAGTTACAACACAGATTAAAGGATCCCACAGTAATAGAAAGACGGTGCATCACAGAAATTTAAACTATAATCTTATGGAAGAGTGATGTTTGTTCCTATGCATGTCATATTACGTAGCATAGTTATCGCATCATCACCCTCCACAAGGAATTTACCAACTGAGATTGGATGAAAATGGTCTTTTTACCAGGTTGTAATGGGGTTCGGGTGAAGGTTTAATAAAGAAGGGAAAGTTGGGATTCAAGCATCTCTGAAAAATCGGAAAAGAAACTCTATTTGATTTTCTATTTTTGCTTCTTTCTTTTTCAGATATTTCAGGATTTTCTCTTTGTTTTCTTTTCCCAACTCTTTGTTCTATTTATTCCTTCTTTTTTTTTTAGATTGCCACCTCACAACTATTTTTCTTCTTTTTCTTTTCTTTTTCTCTCCCTTTTTTCTTCTTTTCAATTCTGCCATTTGCTACTTGTAAGCATATTTCTTGCTCCCATACACCTTTCTTTTGCTCTCATCCATCTTTCCAAAATTCTCAGAGATTGAAGGGTAATGCCCTATAATTTTAGCACTGGTGTGTGGGTATGGTTGACATGGCTTATCAAGAAATAAATAAGGCAAGATTTTCTTTTCTTTTTCACAAGGCTCAAAGGGGTGCAAAAGTTAATTGAGTATAAGGTGGGGCATTTGGGGCACAAACAAGCCAATAGATGACCTTCAATCATCTCCTTTCCCGGTGGTAAGGATGCCTATTTATTTTAGGTTCACATACAATAAGTTCTAGTACAATAATATGAACAATGCATGATCCACAAACCAAGAATGAGATTTAAACAATTTAGCACAGATTTCAAGGATACTCTAAATTATTTTTGGCACTCATCAAGAGCGACAGACAAATGTTCTAAAGCTCACTGGTTTTAGTCGATTCTTGGAATTCTAGGATTTCAGATTCGAACTAATCCATTCATTTATAGACTTAAGAACGGCAAATGGTGTAAATTTTTTTTCTAGACATTGAATTCAAACCAATCCTTAAATTTTCAAATTGGGACTGATTATCCTAAGCAGCCAAGTTTCATCATGGTAGGAGTTCCTAAAAATTAAAATTACATGCATCATTTATTAGTTTTGAAAACTTTGGCAAAGTAATTTTTTGATGGTTTTAAAACAAGGTTTTGAGGGTATCATACCCACACATTCATAATGACACAACCCAAAACCTAAGTGGCGCTAGGTCCGCATTGCATAAAAAGAGTTAACTCCTATACATCAATAATAAGACAAGTCCATAATATATCAAATCAATCCACACACCACAAATTATTTCACCTATCGCTTTGTCCGCTTTTGGGAAAATGAAGAGGGAGGAGGCGGCTGCGAGGGTACACCCTTCTCATGAGATGGGAGGGTGGAACCACCTAAATCATCATCATCGGTATTAAGGACAATGGGAGACAATTGGTTACGCAACTTGTTCATATCTTTCTCCCATTGAAGACGATCCCTAGCATGCTTCAAGGCAGCTTCCGCAAAAGATCTAGCATCCTCCTTGGGGTAGTACTCCTCATATTTCAATTTGAGCTAAACTTCCCCATAATCCTCTTTCAGTGTAAGCCAATTCTCCCAAAGAGAAACTGTCATTGATCTCTCAATGGCTAATGCAGCGTTGGATCGGTAAAGTTCTTCTTCGAGTGCATTGGCATACACCATGACAAGAGCGGCATCCACCATGACCCGAGACCGAGTTGGTTTTCCCTAGAAAGGCACAATGGCCCAGGTCAAGGGGTCGGATGCCACGAGGACCACGAGGTCATGTGGACGCTCATGGCGCACAACCAATGCTAAGGAGGTCCCATCCTCGGGCACCTCATGTATAATCCCCTCAATGACTGGGGGGGAGGAGTTGGGCTCCTTCAACTCAATAGGCCTGGGAGCACTGCTGGCATTCAGCTCCCCAGAGGAAGATGGGGGAGTCAGATCGGAATGTTCTGTGGCAGGGGCCTCAGGTGGGGCCCTGGCTAAGTCATCCTCCGTGAAGGAGTCATCAGTAGGAGGTGTAGGGGGAGGTGAACTAGATGGAGGAGCAGATCCATCATTGTGGGAAGACCGACTCAGACCCATCCGTGATAGTAATAAAGAAATTCCCCCAACGCCTCATGCAACAATCCTCGCATAGAGGCGAGCTCAGCATGGATTTCTAGCTGCCCCACCTCTAAAGCATGAAGGCGCTGCTCCATCGTGGATTAAGATGTTTTTGGGAAAAGTGGGTCCACAGGTGGGGCAGTGCTTCCATGAATGGCCTCATTTGAGTGGCCACTATAGCGACCAACCCCAATGTCAAAGGTGTCGATAAAGAACATGGTGGGGGTGTGCGACCGTGGATCCTCTCGAACCCGTCGCGGCGATGCGCTCGCCTTGAATAAAATGTAGAGTCGCCACCCAGAGCTTTTGGTGACCCGGGAAACCTTCAAATCGATATTTTGAGCACCGAAGTGCTAAATATGACTCTGATTTACCGGTCTTGGCCAAAGGCTCTAGGGTAGGGGCTTCGGTTATCGATCGGGAAGGGTTTAGGCACTCGATCAACCCGCACGTAGCGGTCTCTATCTATGGCCAAAATAAAAATAAAAAGGGCAGAGTTTCCCCTTGCCCGAAGGCAATACGGTCCTATCAAGCTTTGAGCCAAACCGAAATTTTGGGGGCGTAACGGCTTGAATCCTTGGACGGAGGAGACACCAAGAAGGTAGGGGAAGAGAGGGGTGAGCCGGAGCTCACGGGCCCTTGTTGCACCGTGGAAGATCTTCGCTTTGGCGTGCTTCCGATGGCTTAAATGGTGTGAAAATGGGTTCTAATGCTAGGATTCAATAAAATAGGAAGTGTAGGGTAAGGCCAAAGGCTAAACTTTAGCTAAAGGGAGTGATCTAATGGTTGAAATGGATTGGAAAAGATGAACTAAGCTTGCTGGAATTCTTGAAAATGAGTGCATTTTCTCTCACTAGGGTTCTCTCTTGAGCTCCAAATCCTTAACCTCCAATTTTTTCTAACCCTTAAGGAAGAGGGAGGCCTCTATATTTATAGAGAAGGGATGGGTTAGGGGCTTACTTAAGAGCTAATTGGTTTAGCAATTAGGTAATCCCCCATCTAAGGTTTTTTGGGTTTTCAAGGTCTTAGGGTTTTGGAAAACTGGTTTCAATGGCGAATGATGGGGTGAGACCATGGGTGACTTAAGGGTTGCCAATAAGCTCAAAGGGGGTGCAACCAATCTCAAGACACCCACCTCAACCAAGGGGATGGTCAAAGGGTCAAACTAGGTGAAGGAAATTTGAGCTACTGATGACAGTTACTGTAGCTAAGCTGGGCGTATATATTATATACGCCCAGTTTAAGAACAGTAAATTTCACCAAAATCAGGGGAGTCTTGAGAAGATGGAACCCGTGGTGGGTCCCACCTATACTGGGTGTATATATTATATACGCCCGGCCAAATTTCCCTCAAAAAAGGCAGGCGTATATACTATATACGCCTGACCAATCTGGGGCCAAATTGGCTGGGCGTATGTAATATATACGCTTGCCTAAAATCCATGATTTTATGTGAAACTTAAAATGGCCATAACGTTTGAACCATAGCTCCAAATTGGGTGATCTTTGGCTTGTTGGAAAGCTGGAGAAGTCCTCTTTCCAATGGGATATGGCTCATCCATGGTAATGATCTGTGTGAACTTGTGTGGCTCTCATCCTATCAACTGCTCAGAAGGGTTCAAGTTGGGTCGGGGAAGGGATTCTAGGGTTTAGAGGTGATCTCTAAGGGTTGGGGAATGATTCTAATAGGTTTAGGGTGATTCCTAAAGGTTTGGGAAGATCCCTAAGGGTTCAGGCTGATTCCTAAGGGTTCTGGGGTGCCATCGGAAGCACAGGGGTACATCTCTCTCGAAGTACAGACTGATCGGGCCTTGGGCCGAATTTGGGTGTCTACAGATGCCCCTCTTTGGTATTCGATCACTAATGATCGGATGCCAAAGACAAGAGACATCCGAAGAGGTCCAAGGCGCGTTTGATGGGTCCGCCTCGGTTCAACTCAATTCTCAAACATCCATGGTGATGGTGAGTGTACGTAAGCCCTCTCATTTCGGGATATCGTTCGTACCTCAGAGCTAAAAGTCCCCAAGCACATTGCGACATTACTGGGCATAACTGCAATGATCACAAAAAGTGTAAGCTCGGTAGCCGGGATATCGTCCACTTCCTAAGGGAAATTATAGATTTGTGATGTTGAGTATTAACCTGAACCACACAGCTCCATGAAGCGGGATGATCGATCTATGCTTCGGAATTGATGCGAAGCACACAAAGCGAAGGCCTTCAAACTGTGTCCAATCCTATGGGATATTGACAGTTCCATTAGGTTGGCCATAGGTGCCCTTACCTAGGTAAGGTTTTGAGTTTCTGGGCGAACCCATCAACCTCGAGGTTGCTTTAGCATGATTTACCCGAGTGGAGCGAATATCGATGTCGCAACACTTCTTGGGAATGAATGCTCATTTTCCGAGTAATTTTTTTTTGTGTCATTTTTTGAATTTTCTTTTGTTTCGAGGCCTCTAAGTAGAGCTCGATGACCTCTGACAACTTTATTTTTGCACAACACTTTAAGTGGATCAAATGTCAATTGATACGCTTTAAGAATGTGTGCGCTCTGCCAGGGATAGGTGCACCTGGGGATGTACTCATTCTAGTGGTGAGGTGCCCCTGATTCACATGAACCGGAATGCCTTAACTCGAGACAAAGCTAAAGATCGGGCTAGAGCCAAACATCCCTCGAAAGAGATGGACAATTCTAGCCTCTGTCCCTAATGAAATCACATCTTACTAACTATGCACAGACAGACACCCATCAGGGGCGATAAGCAGCAAATAGGCGCGAACAGAAGCCTCGACCCTAAGGTACAATTTACGAGGACAAACGACCATCCTGTGGATACCCAGACGCAAGTGCGTACATTCAACAGGGACACCGTGCCTATACAGGTTTTAAGCCTGTGTAAAAGGAAATAAAAAGGGAAAAGAGCCCTTTGGTCTGTATGATCGCACATAGTTTGGTTGGTTGTAATTTCATTTTTGACGGGTCAGTTTCGACTGACAATAGAGTTTTTGAATGGTCTGAAGTCGGGGGCACTCTTGGTCAATATCAATCCGAAGGCGGATGACCAGAGTGAATGCTTGGAAGGTGGGGTCAACCCACTCATGATTTTTACTAAGCAGTAACAGGTTGTTATTTCTTCTCCCTCCTTTTTGTTATTGTTTTTTCATGTCAGGTTGAGACTCTGGGCATGCTTAAACTGCCTTTATCTCTGCACGTATCCTTAGGCGAATCAACTTGCCATGTTGATCCTCTTTAGGGACGTGTGCATTTCGGGTGAACGGATCATTCCGAATTGATTTAACACGGCTCTCAAAGTGGGGCAAATAGACGTTGCGACGCTCTTGTGAGAACCAGTGTTTTTTATTTTTATATTTTTATATTTTTCTTTCTCTTTTATTTTTTTTTCTCTTTTTTTGATTTTGTGGGCGCATTAGGTGGGCGCCTACAGATCTGGATTCGTTTGTTGTAGCACGGTCCCTTTGGGCCAATCGAAGGAAACTCGAAGGGTCATTTGGGGATGCATGCACCTTTGCCTGCTGATACATGGGCTTAACCGATGGTCCGAGCCTTGATATGGGGCATACACAGGGCCAGAGCCGAGATTGCAAAGGTGAGAGCTGCTACGGCTGAGAGTGAGGTTCTTCGATTGACTGGGCTTTTGAATCTCATGATCTTGACACTTCTCATGGTAGGTGGTTGTCTGATCGAAATGCCCGTGAGGACTCTCTCCTTATAGAGATCAGTGCTTTGAAGCGTGCTCCTTGCCCTTTACCTGTTCCTGCACATATCATAGATCATATACACAGGGGGGAAAGCCCCCTGACAGAGATCTCTTTTTGGGTTATCTTTTTTCTTCTTTTTTTGTCATATATATACAGATATATACATTTTGGGTTTTGTTTTTTTTTGTATTTTTTTTTGTAAAGAAAGCAGCAAAGTAGAGAGTGTGTCACATCGTTATCTTTTTGGGCCGTGACACTCTGCAGGCACCACTGTAAGAAATGGAATGAAATCTATACATACATATATTTTTCATTTTTTTTTTGTACGTCTTGCAATGTAAGACTTTTTATGGAGATTTCCTCTTTCACAAAGTGGAGTTTTTTATGGGAAAGGGAAATCTATTTTCTTTTTTGGAATTTTCTCCTCCACAGTGTGGGGCTTTTTATGGGAAAGGGAAATCTATTTTCTTTTTTGGAATTTTCTCCTCCACAGTGTGGGGCTTTTTATGGGAAAGGGAAATCTATTATCTTTTTTGGAATTTTCTCCTCCACAGTATGGGGCTTTTTATGGGAAAGGGAAATCTATTATCTTTTTTAGAATTTTCTTTTCTTTTGGATCTTTTGTGATGCCGGTAACTACAAGGCCAATCCAGCGGGTCCCTTTTTTGAGCATGGCTGAACCCTGTTCGTGAGATGCAGGTTTTTTCTTTAAACGTGGGAAGGTCAGCTTCCCCGGGATTGGTCTAGCCTTCTGTCTTTTCCTTTGGTCATGCGTCAGACGTCGCGGCAGAGACGACATACTTGATCGAGATCTGATCCAATTTTCACATGGGTGGCCTAGCAAGGAGGAGGAGAGGCTCAAGGGATCTAAACAAAAGCAGGTAGGCTAGGACAGATCTTCTCCTAATCTCTCTTTTCTTGACATTTTTTGCTCATAGCGCCCAAGACGGGTTTGCGCCATGCCTGTAATCCCTGTTTTTACCCGTAGCGCCCTTTCAGGTTTTCACCATGCCCATGGGTTCGCTCTCTTACCCCAGGTGCCGTTTCAGGTTTTCACCTGGTCCGCGTGTAGCTGTTTTTACCCGTGGCGCCCTTTCGGGTTTTCACCATGTCCGTCTTGCTTTGAACTCAAATTAATTTTCTTTTTTTCTCTTTTTTTTTCTTTTTTTTTTTTTTTTTCAAGAACCAGAAAGCCACGACATGGGCATCAATTCCGTCATAGCTGGCTGAATGAAGTTTTGTGTGGTTTGTTAACTTGGCTTGATCTGATGCAGTAGATGTTATAACAGCTTGTGGACCTTAAAGTGGGCTTTCTTCCGGGTTGTAATGTGGTTGGGGTTCAAACAGGTTGGGTTTTTTCTGGGGATTTGGATCTAAGCTTTGGGTGAATTTCAGATTGGGTGACTCCTTTTTCTTTCCAAAGGCTTTTTATGCCCCAGTCATCTTTTTTTTTTGGGTACCCCGCTTTTTCTTTGTTGTTTTTTTTTTTTTGGGGGGACGCCTTCTTCTTCTTCTTTTGGTTTGGATTTTTCCTCCCTTTTCTTCTTTTCTCTTTTTCTTAGAATTTTGGGTGGGGTATATGAAAGAAATGGTTGTTGGCCCGAAGTGTGTAGCAAAAAGGGTGAAGGTTTTCAGGGAATATTCTTTTGGGCTACTTGACTTTGAAATGATGGCCTCTTTTATGGAGCCCTTAAGCGGTCACGCATCTACTTTTATCAAAACTTACCTTGTCCCAAGACCTATGAGTAGAACTTACGGAGGTATCCAGCGTTGATGGGCTCAGGAAAGTGGTCTCCGTCCATGGTGGCGAGGCGAACGGCTTATCCTGGTAGAACCTCTCGGACGACGTAGGCTCCTTCCCAATTTGGCCTAAACTTCCCTCTCGGATCAGCGTGGAGAGACAGAAATTTTTTTTTCAGTACAGTGTCTCCTACCTTCAGATCTTGGCCGCGGACGCGCTTATTGTAAGCACCTGCAATTCTCCTCTGATAGACCTGAGTGTGGCACAAGGCTAGGAGTCTTTTCTCGTCAATTAGGTCTAGCTGTTCAAAACAGGTTCGTTCCCTCTCAGCTTCAGGTAGATGGGATTCTAAAAGGATACGGAGTGATGGTACCTCGACCTCAATGGGTAGCACGACCTCAGTCCCATACACAACGGAGAATGATGTTGCCCTTGTTGCGGTGCGGATAGACGTTCTATAGGCCCAAAGTACGAAAGGTAACTGCTCACTCCAATCTCTATAAGTAACTACCATCTTCTCTAAGATGTGGATCAGAGTTTTGTTGGCTACCTCCACAGCTCCATTCGTCTGAGGACTGTATGGGGATCATCGATGATGCTTGATCTTGAACCGCTCACACAAGGCCCGGATGTGCCTATTAGTGAAATTAGTGCCATTATCAGTGATGATATCTTTGGGTACGCCGAATCTGTAAATGATGTTGTTCTTGATGAACTTCTCAACATGACTAGCCTTAATGCTCGTATAGGAGGCCGCCTCTACCCATTTTGTAAAGTATTCCATAGCAACGAGGATGAATTGATGTCCATTGGAAGCCTTAGGATTGATTTTGCCGATGACGTCGAGACCCCAGGTGGCGAACGGCCAAGGAGTGGTCATGATATGTAAGTCAATGGCCGGAGCATGTATTAGACTGGAGTGCTCTTGAAATTTGTAGCACCTCTGTACATGCTTGCAGCAATCAGTCTCCAAAGTAGTCCAAAAGTATCCTTGCCTTAGAATTTTCTTAGCAAGCATGTGTCCACTAACGTGGGCTCCGGAGACCCCTTCATGAATCTCCTTCATGATCTCAATCGCTTCTTTCTGGGTTAGGCATCGGAGCAGAATATTGTCGTGAGACCGTCTATACAGGAGATCGCCGCAGATGACGTAGTTTGTTGCCAATCGTTGGATGGTGCATTTGTCTACCTTTGATGTTCCTTCCGGGACAGTTCGGGTCTCGAGGAAATTCTTGATGTCTGAGAACCAGGGTGGTTGGTCCTCTATCTCCATAGGTCCTTCGATCAGGTGACAGAAAACCGGTTCGTTCCTCTGCTCTATCATGATCGGCTTCATCACCACTCCATATGGAATCTCAACCATAGAGGCCAGGGTAGCCAGGGCATCAGCAAACTGATTTCTTGCTCGTGGCACATAAGAGAAGGTGACTTCCTCAAAGCAGGTTATCAGATCCTCCAGATGTTCATGGTATGGGATCAGTTTCTCATCCTTGGTCTTCCAATCCCCGTTGGTTTGGCATATAATTAACTGTGAATCTCCAAAGACCCTAAGGTGAGTTATATTTAGATCAAGAGCCGCCTGTAAACCAGATGTACAGGCCTCATACTCTGCCATATTGTTGGTGCATGGGAAGTTCAATTTGATTGAGATGGGTATATGGGATCCTTTCGGCGAGATAAGAATGGCGCCAACTCCTTGGCCCTCAACATGCGATGCCCCATCGAAGTGCATTACCCAGGGCTCCTCCGTTTCCTCTGTATCTTCGTCAATCATGAACAAAATGTCTTCATCGGGGAATTCGGTCCTTAGAGGCTCATAGTTCGGCAGAGATTGGTGAGTTCTTGCCCCTTAATCGACTTCTGGGTGACATAAGTAATGTCAAACTCGGATAGGAGTAGTTGCCCACTTGCGGTTTAGCCAGTGAGAGCAGGTTTCTCGAATAGGTACTTCAACGGATCCATCCGTGCTAGAAGTAGAACGGCCTAGGATAACAGGTAGTGTCGAAGTCTCTGAGTAGCCCAAACGAGCGCCAGGCATGCTTTCTCCAAATGAGAATAGTGCATCTCGTAATCAGTGAATTTCTTGCTTAGGTAATAGATGGCCTGCTCTCTTCTTCCCGTCTCATCATGCTGTCCTAACACACAGCCCATGAAAAACTCAGTCATGGACAAGTACATTATCAGGGGTCTATCAGGTATGGGCGGTACCAATACCGGAGGTTTCAGGAGATAACCTTTAATCTTGTCGAATGCAGCCTGGCAGTCATCATTCCATTCAACTGGTGAGTGCTTTTTTAGTAGCTTGAAGATTGGTGTGCATATCGAAGTTAACTGTGCGATGAATCGGCTGATGTACTGGATTCTGCCTAAAAAGCCTCTGACTTCCTTCTCTGTAGATGGTGGTGGCATTTCAGTGATGGCCTTGATCTTGGTCGGATTGACCTCGATCCCTCTCCTACTGATAATAAAGCCCAACAACTTTTCGGACATAGCGTCGAAGGTGCACTTCTAGGGATTCAACCGCAATCTGTATTTTCTCAACCTCTTGAATAGCTTCTGAAGGTTTACCAGGTGGTCCTCCCTTTCTGGTGATTTGGCAATCATTTCGTCGACATATACTTCGATCTCTCGGTGCATCATGTCATGGAACAGGGCCGTCATTGCTCTTTGATAGGTTGCCCTAGCATTCTTCAGCCCGAATGGCATTACTTTATAGCAGAAGGTTCCCCGGGGTGATGAAGTAGTCTTTTCTCGATCAACCTCTGCCATCTTTATCTGATTGTATCCTGAGAATCCATCCATAAATGAGAGCATTCCATGCTTTGCGGTGTTATCAAGCAAGATATCAATGTGTGGCAGTGGGAAATCGTCCTTAGGGCTCGCCTTATTGAGATTTGGGAAGTCGATACACATTCGAACCTTTCCATCCTTCTATGGTACGGGGATGATATTGGCTAGCCACTGCGGGTACTTGGATACCATGAGGAAACCTGTGTCATACTGTTTAATGACCTCATCCTTCACCTTCAACATCCATTCGGGTCGGATTCATCTCAGCTTCTGTTTCATCGGCTTAACATCGGGGTAGAGTGGCAACTCATGCTCAACCAGATCGGTATCCAAACCAGGCATGTCCTCATACGACCATGTGAAGACGTCTTGGTATGACCGAAGGAAGTCTATCATACCTTTCCTCTCCACAGGGGACAGCGACGTTCCAATTTTGGTGATTCTGGGGGCCTCTGTGGTGCCCAAATTGACATCCTCTGTCTCTTCGACGATCGGGGTAGGGCCATGCTCAAAATTGGTAAATTGTTTGAGGAGCTCACTGGGGAGCTCGTCGGTTTGGCCTTCTTTGTCCAGACTCGTGACTCCTACCTCTTCTTGTATTTCTACAGGAAAGGGGTTGGCTTCACATGGGACGGGTATCACGACATTGAGTTTAATTTTATTGGGAATTTTAAAGGACAATATTTTTGGAATTGGTATTTTTTCTATTTTTATGATCTTTTGTATTTTTGGAGGTCATTTGGCGAGGTGGATCTCTATGTATACAAGGTAGAGTGGTCCAGAGGCTAACCTCACTTTTTACAAGTTGTTTTTTTTTGGAGAGTCGGTGCCATTTTCATGGCATTTGGCGGCTCTCAAGAGTTGGGGCAAGGATGCCCAGTTACTCACCTGCAAGGCCTGGCCTTTACCTCTTCTGTCAATAGCGGCATCGGTAGGCTCTTGCATTTCTTCCCTCAACATATTTATAGAGGGATCCTCCGGGACCTTGTCCTCTACGGTTAGGAGGGGCCTAGAGTGGTTGGTGCTGGAGTGAGGGATGGATCGGGGAACTTCTTCCTCAAACAAGGAAAGGGCGGCTAAGTCCATTTCGAAGTCTGGGGGGATGATGTAGGGATTGGTGGGGTGGATTGAAGTAGGATAATGTGGGGTAACCCTCGTCTCCCCATTCAGATCAATTTTTACTACCCCGGCGCTCACAAAGGTTTCACGAATGTGGGGGCGAGCATGAGGTTCCTCTTCCAAGATGAATCCTTTGGCCTTGGCGGCTGCTGCGGCTCTCATCTTTTCCTTGGCTTCTCTGACTTCCTCTTCTCTGGGCCTGTAGCCTAAGCCGAATTTAGTTTGTAGCCCCTTGGCCTTGACGGGGTCTCTTCTTCCTTTAAGGCGTGGGCTCAGTCCTTTCCCTTTTTGATGGCCCCATCTGTGGAGCATGAACACAACTGCATCCATTCCTCCTCCAGTTTTATCCGGGGTCTTTTCAGTTGGTTCGAGGGTAACACTTGAGAAGTCATACTCAAATCGGTGGAGATCGGCGTCCTCGGCTGTGTGTGGTATGCTTAGTACTTTTGAATTCTCAATGTGCAGAGTGCTCTTCCCCATGTCTTCTTTGCTCTCACCTATGATGGTGACAATTTTTCCTTCTGAGATGAATCGAAGCTTTTAGTGCAGTGTAGATGGTATTGCTCCGAGCTTATGTATCCACGGCCGGCCCAACAATAGATTAAAGGTAGACTTGATATCCATCACTTGAAAGGGGGTGGTGAAGGTTTGCGGTTCGAGGATCAGGTCAAGGTCTGCTTCTCCTATGATTTCCCTTCTAGTGTTGTCGAATCCCCGTGCGCTTGATATGGATGGCCGGAAGGTGTTGGGGTTCGCCCTAATTTTAATTGTCGTCCTTAGAGGGCATGCGTTTAGCGCCGACCCGTTGTCGATCAGGACCAACGGTACCACCAAGTTCCCTACTTCCACTGTTATATTCAGGGGTTTAGAATGGTCATTCCCCTCGATCGGTAGGTCTGCATCGGTGAAAGAGATGGCGTTTGGGGTCAACACTTGCCCTATTATTTCCCCAACTTCATCTGGAGTTACATGGGTGGAGACATACGCGTCCTTGAGCACTCCCATTAGGGCTTGAAAGTGGAGTGGAGACGTGACTAACAAATCCCACACAGTAATATGTGCAAGTGTTCTCTTGAGTTGTGTCTCCAGTATATGCTCCCTGGCCATTTTTTCAAAGGAATTTCCGGTGGCCTGTTCTTTCTTCTTTTCTTCTCCTCGCCTCGATGCTTCCAACAAAATCAATCGAGTAATGAATTCAACAGCCTCTTGTTGGTTGCACCTGACATTCATGTCCGTCTGTTCATAGCTCAATGGTACCTGATGCGGGGCATAAGTAGGTTTTGGAATGAGAAATGGAGTGCGTGAGGATTTCGGGGAGGATTGGGCCGGATATACTGGTTTCTCGGGTCCGACCAGGTTAACTCCAATGGGGGGTGGAATTGTGGTCGGGGGAATTGACAGAATTGGAGTTATGGGCACGGAGGGGGCTTGTATTGGTTTTACTTGGGCATGGTAGGACCAGTGGTGATTGGGTGATGAGGGGATTGGGTGAGGGTTTGCTTGTCCGGGTGGCGGTGGAGTTGGGTTGGGGCCAAAATAGTGAAGGATGGCGGAGTGTGGACCGGATGGAGGGATGGGGAGACGTTTGAGGTGTGGTAGGAAGCGGGTCATAGGGATATGAAGGGTTTGTTTATGGGGAGGTATGATGGGATGGTGATGGGTTTGTGGATGAAGTGGGGTAAATTGAGGGCGATGGAGTTGTGCATTGAGCAGGATGGTTTGGATATGGCGGGGTAGTGGGTGGAATGGGGGGGTATAAAGGGTTTGAGGCATGGTGGGATGATGACGGGTTAGCAGATGAAATGGGATAGATTGGGGATGATGGAGTTGTGCATGGAGTGGGTAATTGGGCGATGGAGGTGTTTGGGGTAAATTGGGTGGTGGGAGTTGAAGGTGTGCATGGAATGGGGTAACTTGGGGATGGCGGAGTAATGTATTGGGTGGAGGGACTTGAGGGTGGGTATGGGGTAGGATAATATGGGGATGGAGGAATTCATGAGAAATGGATGATTTATGTGTGACTGAGGGGTGTATGGGGTAAATTGGTGGGGTGGATACGCCGATGATTATTTGATAGGCGGAGTGGGGTGGAAAATATTGCCCTAAATCTAAGGGCTCCTCTGGTAAGCTGGTGTGGGAAAATAATCGGCAAGATACAAGGGCTTGATCACCTAATAAATAGTTCATTCATTCATCACAGGGAGGAAAATTCCTCCCGATTGCTAATATAATCAAGGGTCAAACTCTTCTTCTTCTTCCTCTATCCAATGTATGTTAGGCACAGGGCCTCAGGTGCGGTGGTAGAGGGCTTGATGGATATTCGTTACGCCTTGGGGAAGTGGCGGGGTATGATCTTTCTTGCCTCTATTAAATCTTGATCACGTGCTTTAACGGGAAGCACCGGTCAGTAGGGTGACCCGGTCCACGTGGAAATTGCAATGTCAATCTTGGTATTGGGTGGGGTGGCGAGCGAGGTTGGAGTAAATTGACCAGGCCTTTCTGTAGTAATACCGGCAGTAAGACACTCAAGGATTGCCCCAACGGGGTGAATACTCGTTCGAAACGTGCTTTCATCTGTTCTGAGGTAAACGGGGCTCTTGGGCCGTTGCTTGGCCTTGATACCTGCTCGAAACGGGTCGGGAGTGGTTGTGTAACCTGGAGTTGTATCGGGGGGGCGTTGGTATTGGCCTGGGGCTAAACAATGTTCTGTACCTCTGTCCCTGGTCTTCTTTTAATTCTTGGTTCGACAACTTTTCGAACCGGTGGCCCATATTACATTCCTTCCTAACCCTCTCTAATGGCGTCTTATAGCGATTGGCGTTTCGGACCAGATCAGCAAAACTTGACTGCTGCTGATATACTAAAAAATCTGCGATGACTGGGAGGGCTCCCTTGGTTATCAATTCAATCTGCTCATCATCGAGGATTCGATGAGTTACCTGAGCGGCTAAGGCCCTCCATCTCCCCAAGTAAGCACTGAATGTTTCATCATGTCTTTGCTTTAATCGGGCCAAGTCTGACTTCCTTTATTCTATGTCCATGTTATAGATATATTGTTCTTGAAATAAGCGTGTCAGATCTTTCCAATTTTTTATCATAGATGATTCCATGGATGTGAACCATCTCAGTGTTGGGCCCGTTAAACTCTTTTGGAACACTTTGATGAGGAGTCGTTCATCTCTGCCATACTGGCACATATCCCCACAGTAAGATTTCAAGTGGGCGATGGGGTTGCCAGTGCCATTATACTTATCAAATGATGGCATCTTGAATTTACGTGCGGGGACATCGGAGAGAACATAAGTCTGAAAAGTCCGTTGAGTGTAGTTCCATTCCTCCCATCTTCATCAGCTGATTCTGTATTCTGTCTATCTGTTCTTTCAGCTGCTCTGGTTCCTTTGAGGCTGTGGCGGGGACCGCTTTCCCTTGATTTGGTTTGACCCTAGGTGTGATGATGGTGGGCCCGGGAGGGTTAAAACTGGCAGCTCCTCCACTGTTGTAAATCTCATCCTCCTCGTACTGTTGGTCATGGTATTGGTGAGGGGCGAGTTCTGCTATTTGGACTTGGGGGGTGAGGGGTTGGATGACCTGGTGGGGCCATACGGTTTGTAGGGGATGAGAAGGGATAAATGGGTGAGCTTTTTGTGGGTAAGTGATGTGCTGAGTTGGGTGCACGTTCTGGGGGTGATGGGGGTGTAATTGAGGTGGTGGGATGTTGTGGTTTTGAGGAATGGGATGGATTGGATTTCCCATTGGACGTGGGATGGGGCGTGGGGGTATAGGTGGTGAACGAAGGGTATTGGTGGGGGGGTATGGGGTTAGTGAATGGGCTTTGATGAGCGTGGGCGAATGGGCCTTGGGTTTGAAGGATTTGGGTTTGATGGTTTTGGAAGGCTTGGATTGACGGGCCTTGGGCCTGGGTGTGGGGCTTAATATGACTTTGGGCCAATGGGCCTTGTTGAGTTTGGGTTACTGGGCCATGACGGTGTTGGGTTTGTGTCCATGGGCCCTGGGCTTGGGTTTGATAGGTTTCTGTCCAAAGGCCCTGGGGGGCTTGGACTTGGACCTGGGTCTGATGGGCTCAGGCTTGGGCCCATGGGCTTTGAGGGTTTTGGGCCTGGGCCTGGGTCTGATGGGCTTGGAGTTGGGCCCATGGGTTTTGAGGGTCTTGGGTCTGGGCCTGGGTCTGGTGGGTTTGGGCTTGAGCCCATGGGTTTTGAGGGTCTTGGGTCTGAGCCTGGGTTTGGTGGGTTTGGGCTTGAGCCCACGGGTTTGGAGGTGTTTGGGCTGGGGCTTGGGCCTGATGGGCTTGGGCTTGGGCCAATGGGTTTTGAGGGTCTTGGGTCTGGGCCCATGGCTCTAGAGGTGTTTGGGCTGGGGCCCATGGATTTGTGTGGGTTGGGGTCTGGAAGTGAGGTGGGGGATTTTGGGAGGTATGGACGATGGGTGGTTGGGCATGGTTAGGAGGGAATGGGGTATGGAGGCTTTAGACATCTGGATGCGGGGTTTGAGAGGTAGGGTTGCGAGAAGCAGCCCACAGAGCATACATTGTTCTCATGTCCTCCATCGAGGGCATGGATTCAGGTGTGAGATTGGGGGGTGATGGCTCACTTAAGGATGGAGGTGGTTGGGATAAATTGGGCATGACCCGGGTAAATGGGGGGGTATGTTGGGATGTGGATGGGCCATGTGGTGGGAATGGTATGTGAGATGGGGTGGATGGGATGTAGGATGTTGGGGGAATGGGTGATGAGAGGGATGGAACGTGGGAAGTAGGCGGGGGATGGGACTCCCTGGGGGGGTCTTTGGAAGTATGGGGATGTAGTAAGGGTGTTTTGATGGGAGATGGGGATGTAAGGATCGGTTGGGAAATGAGGGGTTTCAGTAGGGGATGAAAAAGGGGTATGTTGGGAGAATGTGAGGGAAGGGGATGAGGTGGAGGTGAACACGGGCGCCCCAAATGGGTCCGTGATATCGAACCTAGTTTGGGCGAAGGTGTCGAAGATCGGGTCTTCTCCTATACGAGAATGGGAAGGGGATGACGATGGGGATGTATCGGCTCTTGACATGATCCGCTGACGAGTGTTGTACTGATGTCGCGGGTAAGGGCCAAATACCTTCCTGGTTCTTCTCATACGGGCCGGGTTTGAGGTCGGCGTAATGACGGTCACACCATGGTATATTTTTGATTGTTTTTCTTTGTGTGTTTTTTTTTGGGTTTTGGAAAATGATGATGATTTTATTTTTTTGTTTTTGAAAAGTGAATTTTTTGTTGTTATTTTTTATTTTTGATTTTAATTGATTTTTTTTTTTGAAGGTGGATTTTTTGAAGATGAGGATTTTCTTTCTCTCTTTTTTTTCAAATTGCAATTAACTCCCCTCTACTTAGATGAATGATGACCTGGTGCCCAGGGTCAACTCCCGTTTCGGGCAATATATGTACCTTTAGTAGGTCCCACGGCGGGATCCGACACACTTCGGAAGAAGCAAAAGGGAACCCTTTCGTTCTATTGAAGGCGAGGGAATCCATACAAATGACCCGATCCCCCAGAGCAAATCAATAAGAAGTCGCCTTCTTTTGACTGGGCGGGGGCATATTGGGTGTTAGAGAATGTGGGAGGCTACCGCGGACACTAATACCATGAATCGGGGAATTGGGGTGGTGGATTGGGCCTCAGGTCGGGTTGCTGCAACCCAGTATATACTGGGCGTATATATTATGCACGCCCGACCAAAAAAGTGCAGATTTGGCTGGGCATATATATCATATACGCCTAGCTTAAATCTGGGGATTTTGGTTGGGTGTATATATTATATACACCTGTGTAAATCTGGGGCTTTTTTGCGGGCCGTATATATTATATGCGCCGGGCAAAGGTTCTGTTAATTATATTTTGACAGTGGACAACAAGCCCGAATGTGGGTCTTTGAACTGGTTTCTTGGGAGAAATGCTCCCGAGGTCTGCTGTGTATGTTATCGGGTCCCTCCTTTCCGTTTCCTAGGGATACACGGCTGAATTTTGGGTTTTCTACGCTCTCACCAATGCGGGTTTTACGGCTTGATCGGAATTGGCAACCCAACCGATATACCTCCGGCGCAAGCGCCTTCTCAGGTACTGGAAGGGGTGGTTCTTTTCAGGATCATCACCACTAGGGCTGCCGCCTTACTGGGAACCGGGTAAATTGTATCTGTGCCTAAACCCCCCGAAAACTACCCAAAAATGCAAAAATAAATTCAATTATGTCCCCATACTGTTGGTTCACTTTTAATTACAAACTTTTATAGGGGAGTGAGATTAAGTCCAAAATCGGGTCGGGGATGACAAAGCCGTGCCGCCTCAACGGGCTGGCTTTCAAAGATGAAATATGATGACCAAAATAAAGTGCGCAAGTAGGCCTGGCAAATGGCTAAGGCTTGTAAATGACCAAAATTTAAATGACGTGAAAATAAATGCGAGCGAGCCCGCCAAATGGCTAAGGCGGCTTAAATGACAAGAATCATAAAAGCTGAAATTTAAGGCGCAAGTAGGCCCGCCAAACGGCTAAGGCACTTAAAGGACTGAATCGTAGGGGTGAGTATGTTAGTAAAAACAACAAAAAATAATGAAAAATAGCAGCAAATTAGAACAAAAAATAGCCATGGTTAGTAAAATAATAAAATAAAAGGAAAGGCCAACAAGAGGGGAAACGCTAGGGTGATATCCCCAGCAGAGTCGCCATCTGTGCGACCGTGGATCCTCTCAAACCCGTCGCGACGATGCGCTCGCCTTGAATAAAATGTAGAGTCGCCACCCAGAGCTTTTGGTGACCCGGGAAACCTTCAAATCGATATTTTGAGCATCGAAGTGCTAAATATGACTCTGATTTACCGGTCTTTGCCAAAGGCTCTAGGGTAGGGGCTTCGGTTATCGATTGGGAAGGGTTTAGGCACCCGATCAACCCGCACGTAGCGGTCTCTATCTATGGCCAAAATTAAAATAAAAAGGGCGGAGTTTCCCCTTGCCCGAAGGCAATACGGTCCTATCAAGCTTTGAGCCAAACCAAAATTTTGGCGGCGTAACGGCTTGAATCCTTGGACGGAGGAGACACCAAGAAGGTAGGGGAAGATAGGGGTGAGCCGGAGCTCACGGGCCCTTGTTGCACCGTGGAAGATCTTCGCTTTGGCGTGCTTCCGATGGCTTAAATGGTGTGAAAATGGGTTCTAATGCTAGGATTCAATAAAATAGGAAGTGTAGGGTAAGGCCAAAGGCTAGACTTTAGCTAAAGGGAGTGATCTAATGGTTGAAATGGATTGGAAAAGATGAACTAAGCTTGCTGGAATTCTGGAAAATGAGTGCATTTTCTCTCACTAGGGTTCTCTCTTAAGCTCCAAATCCTTAATCTCCAATTTTTTCTAACCCTTAAGGAAGAGGGGGGCCTCTCTATTTTTAGAGAAGGGATGAGTTAGGGGCTTACTTAAGAGCTAATTGGTTTAGCAATTAGGTAATCCCCCATCTAAGGTTTTTTGGGTTTTCAAGGTCCTAGGGTTTTGGGAAACTGGTTTCAATGGCGGATGATGGGGTGAGACCATGGGTGACTTAAGGGTTGCCAATAAGCTCAAAGGGGGTGCAACCAATCTCAAGACACCCACCTCAACCAAGGAGATGGGCAAAGGGTCAAACTAGATGCAGGAAATTCGAGCATCGATGACAAGAATCAGCTAAGTCATGGCGTATATATTATATACGCCTAGTTTAGGAACAGTAAATTCCACCAAAATCAGGGGAGTTTTGAGAAGATGGAACCCGTGGTGGGTCCCACCTATACTGGGTGTATATATTATATACGCCCGGCCAAATTTCCCCCAAATAAGGCAGGCGTATATACTATATACGCCTGACCAATCTGGGGCCAAATTGGCTGGGCGTATGTAATATATACGCCTGCCTAAAATCCGTGATTTTATGTGAAACTTAAAACGGCCATAACTTTTGAACCGTAGCTATAAATTGGGTGATCTTTGGCTTGTTGGAAAGCTGGAGAAGTCCTCTTTCCAATGGTATATGGCTCATCCATGGTAATGTTCTGTGTGAAATTTTGTGACTCTCACCCCATCAACTGCTCAGAAGGGTTCAAGTTGGGTCTGGGAAGGGATTCTAGGGTTTAGAGGTGATCTCTAAGGGTTGGGGAATGGTTCTAACAGGTTTAGGGTGATTCCTAAAGGTTTGGGTAGATCCCTATGGGTTCAGGGTGATTCCTAAGGGTTCTGGGGTGCCATCGGAAGCACAGGGGTACATCTCTCTCGAAGTACAGACTGATCGGGCCTTGGGCCGAATTTGGGTGTCTACAGGGGGGTATAGAAGATGTTATAGAAGTGGTTAGGGTGAGTACACACTTCGGTGTAACAATAGGGTTTGTGAAAAGCACACTCACCTGAGGTGCAATGGTAGGTGAGTGGATGGATGTAGTCTCAACCCATGGCAAAGGAGATGGAGGTCAAGGAGACGGACGGGTATGGAAAGCATCCCCCATCTCAAGTGGTGGTGATGGTGAGGGCGTAAAGGGTATAGGCTGGGCTAAAGATGGGACCGGGATGGTGGTGTTGGCTGCTCTAGAAGCAAATCCAACAAGGTTGGGTGCGGAGACAACCAATGTCACCGTCAGAAGCATGGCCAAGGAAGAAGTTACAGTAGCCTGCTCTGCAGTAGTGGCCTTGACTTTTCTCCGTTGGCTTGCATCATAGAGCTTGGGAAATTTTGTCAACGGTGGCTCCTACGGATCGATCTTGTACCCCTATTAGAGTAACAAGCATGTGATCACTCACGCGTACGGGAGTCAAATTGACTTTTTATGGTAGCGAGGTGTTGCCAATTTCTTAAGGGTATCGAGGAGCCCAAAGAAAATAAACTACATCGGCGACACCCACTAGCCCTTAATTACGGCGTAAAGGACCCTCAGAAGGTCCCCATGGTGTTGGGTCTTCTGTGTAATGGGACTCAGTGTTTTATATAGCACTATGCCCATAAAGAAGAGTTCAGGTCGAAGGGTGGCTCATTTGGTAAAGGTAGGGCCCATTGGTGGTTTACCAGAGACGGCATTGACCAATTCCATAAATATAGGGAAGTTTGGTCCTGTAACCAGTCCACTTCCCAGAGGGCATACAGTGGGGAGACCAAAGGTGGTTAGAGGAGAAAGCTGTATATAGAGACCCCCAATTGCAATTGAGGGGGATTGAGATCTGAGCCAAATTCTAGAGATTAGAGCTTGCAGAAAAATTCTATTTTCCCTCTTTTAGCCCAATAATGGTTGGCTAATTCCCTTGGAGTAGCGAGGAGAGAGGTTAGATCTATAATTGGGTAAGGTTGAGAGTGCTATTGTGGGTTCACTGCTGCACAGACTACAGATCTGAGAGCATTTCCATTGTAGAGTGAGTTTGATTGCAATATAAATGTTGTTTGTAATGCTATAATTAGATCTAAAGTTCCTTTGGTTCCATTTGGTGCTTGATCAGATTTGTATAGAGGAGTCTGTAAACCAACTCACCCACTTAACTAGTAGACCTCTTGGATACCATCCGATCTCCTTGGATCTGATACTCCTGTAATTCCCTGAGTCTGTGACCTTAGAATTGCAATATCTGTAGTGGTTTTAATTGTTCTATTTGATTCTTTTGCTTTGGAGGAGATCCCTAGGATGATCTGTGACCATTAAAGTGGACAGATCATAACCTTAAGATTAGTCCAAGCACAGGCTCCGATCGAATTTGTTTGTTGTAAATCCCTGGATCAGATCATGTCTATAGGATGGTCTGTGACCATTCAAGTGGACAGATCATAGCCTTAAGACCAGTGAGATCTTGTGATTTAGAGTG
This sequence comes from Chloranthus sessilifolius, assembly GCA_021018995.1. Lineage (NCBI taxonomy): Eukaryota > Viridiplantae > Streptophyta > Magnoliopsida > Chloranthales > Chloranthaceae > Chloranthus > Chloranthus sessilifolius. Next base: position 66,138,170 of record CM037586.1, read on the forward strand.
GAGTCTTCTACCCTGCAGCTGTGCTTATAGCCAGTTGAGGGAATTATGTGCCCTGAACCTTTGCAGCATGATTAATCTAACTTGATTTCAGTGAGACCAATTTCGAAGCTACTCTTCTCCATTTTCTGCTTTTTACTCCTTTCCCCTGCGAGATCTAGATTCCCAAACTCGATCCAAGTTAGTTTTCATTTAATTTTAGCTTAGCTTAAGTGACAATCCCTTTCAAACCTCTCCCCTGTCTTTTAGCTAACTTAGCATTAGTTAGGGTGTCAGATCACTTATAGATCTGGAGATTTCACATTTTTAAACTAACCGCCTTGTGGAAATTCCCTTACTCACCATCTTTTTAAAATTTCCTACAACAGACCCTGATTACTTGCAGGTCTGTGTGAGTGTGTTCTGCCTAGTTTTATTGGTAATTTTAGACCCTCTTTGAAGGTAAGGTACATACCTCACCAAGTTTTGGGTGCCGTTGCCAGGGAGGTGTATTTAGAAATTGGTAGATCTAAGTTTTAATCATAGATCTGTAGTTGTTTGTTTGATTTTCCTAACTGCATTTGTGAGTTTTATTGTTTTTCAGTATTTTGTGTACATTTCATCAGATCTAAGGTTGCCTGTGAGAGGAGAATTATGCTCGAGGCTACTCTGTAGTTTGCATCCCTCTAGTCCCCTTTCATTTTTCAGATCTGTTGATTTTTAGAGTAGTTAGAAAGTTTGGTTGATTCTTCTTGTTGTGTTGAGAATCTGTTCTGCATTCAAAATTTGAGTGTTATATGTTTGGTAGGAGAACTCTCCAACCTCAGATTATTCCACTAAATCCAGATGTTGAAAGACTTGTCAGATCCTGACCAACTGCATCCACATCTGTTGCAATTGACTCTGTAGAAATGGGTGAGCAACAGTAGCTGAGAACCCTCAAGGAGTTTAATGCACTAGGGGTCTATAATTCCCCCTTCTGCATTCAATTCCCAGCTGCTCAAGGAAATTATGAGATAAAATCTTCTATAATTCAAATACTACCCTCATTTCATGGCCTAACCAAAGAGGACCCCTACAAGCACATTGATGAGTTCTTGGGACTGTGCACTACATATAACATCACAGGTTTGGGGGAGGAGGCCACTAGGATGAGACTTTTTCCTTTTTCATTAAAGGACAGAGCCAGGACCTCGTTGTCCTTAGTGCCACCCAACAACATTCAGTCCTGGAGTGATCTCCAATGTCAATTTTTGGCGAAGTTCTTCCCTATGTCAAAAACCAGCTAGTTGAGGAAGGGTATCATCTCTTTTACCCAAGATCCAACTAAAGATTTTCATCAATCCTGGGAGATATTTAAGGAACTCCTAAAGAAAGGCCCCCATCATCAAATCCCTGAATGGCAATTGGTTCAAGGCTTTTATCAGGGAATTGATTCTAAAAGCAAAGACATGGTAGATGCTTCCTGTAGAGGCACCTGCCTCCATAAAACTGCTGAGGAGGCATGGGAGCTCTTTGATATTATTAGTGAGAACTCTATGCAAAGGGAAACCTTGGCTAGAGATCTAGATCCTCCTAGGTTGGTGAAGGAGAATACTTCAAGAGGAAAGTTATATGAAGTGAGTGTGCCAAGTGATTTGGAAAGGAAAGTGGACAGCCTAGCCCTTAAATTTGATAGGCTGATGGGAGCAATGCAGTCACCTGTGGCTGCTAGGGTGGAGGAGGCATGTGCCATATGCCAGTCCTCTGCTCACGCCCTTGAAGAATGCCCATCTACTGGCCAGTTTCCCTATTTTATAACAGAGCATGTGGTTGCACCTCAGTCTTATGGGCAGCAGCCTGTTGCTGGGTATCAATGGAGGAACCACCCCAATCTGAGGTGGAGACAAGATGCATACCCCTGCCAGCAGTAGCAGCCCCAACAGCCCATGCCCTACAGAAATGCTCAGCCCTATCGAGAAGGTTATATCCCAAGGCCTCAGTATCAGCAACCCATGGCCCAACCTGTAGTTCCTCCTGTGCAACAATCTGCATCTCCTTCAACTGTGAGAGCATCTTCCTTTGAGGAATAAGTTCTACCTTCACTGCAGAACTTGAACTCCTTATTCCAAACTGCGCGCTCTCACAACCAGAGCCTAAAAAAGATAGAGGATCAACTTGGTCAACTGTCTGATGCCTTGACTAGGAGAGAAGGAGGGAGGGTGCTTAGCCAACTACAGGACAACCCACGAAGACAGTTTGTAGTGGGTGAAGTTTCTTCCACCTATGAGGAAGCCAAATCTATTACAATATTGAGAAGTGGTAGGTTAGTGGACAACCAAGAGGGCTGTGAGCCTGTGAGGAGCTTGGAGGAAGAAAATGACGTGATTTCTACAAGAACACAACAAAGGCCACTAGTGGTGGACCTGAAGGAGCAAGCGGCTGTGAATAAAGAGGATAATGAGGATCCTCAAGAAAAGAAAAAATTAAAAAAAAAAGATGATCAATTGGCCAAGGCTGCAAATGAGGGAGCAATCCCACATTTGCCATTTCCTAAAGCACTGTAAGCACCTTCTCCTTTTGATAAAGGGCAAGGTAAAATAGAGGAAATAATGGATACTTTCAAGCAAGTAAAGATCAATTTACCTTTACTTGATGCAATTAAATAAGTCCCAGCCTATGCCAAGTTTTTAAAAGACCTGTGCACCCATAAAAGACAGTCTAGGATACACCTATCCAAGAAGGTCTTTGCAGCCGAAAGGTTAAGCAAGTCCTGTCTATTACAACTCTCCCCAAACTTTAAGACGCTGGCCTCCCCACTATCCCTTGCATCATTGGGGATCATACCATTGGCAAAGCCTTATTAGACCTGGGAGCCAGTGTAAATTTGCTTCCATATTTAATATATGAGAAGCTGGGCTTCGGCAAATTAAACCCCACACATGTGGTCCTCCAGTTGGCTGATAGATCTGAAAGGAAACCTGTGGGGATAATCGAAGATGTTTTGGTTGGAGTTGACAAATTCTTCTATCCTGCTGACTTGTCTGGATATGGAACCAGGTATGAGTGTCACTTCCATACCTGTGATTCTAGGCAGGTCCTTTTTGGCCACAACTAATGCTTGTATTCAATGTAGGTCTGGAATCATGGAAGTGTCATTTGGAAATATGAAGGTCAAATTGAATGTGTACAACGCAGCAAATCAACCTCATCCTGATGAGGATTATTTTTTTCTTGATGTGATAGATGAGGTTGTTCAGGAAAATGTGAATATGCTGCTACATGCAAAGAAATGGTTTCATGAGTTAATTGAAGTATGACAGGAAACAGAGGTAAAGAAGGTTCCCACCTCTGAGATTGAGCATGTGAAACTTGTCTCTTCTGACGCACCACCAGCACAACACCATCAATGGAGGCCTACTTTGTTACGTCTCCCACCCCCCCTCTAAGGCACCCCTATTGCCCTCCCTCATCAGTCCCCCAGAGGTGGAGTTAAAGCAACTCTCAAAATTTTTGAAATATATCTTTTTAGTAAACAACACCAAATTGCCTGTGATAATCTCTTCTTCCCTCTCTCTTGAGCAGGAAAACAAACTACTTTGTGTACTAAAAAGGCATACGAAGGTAATAGGATGGACCATTGCAGACCTTGGGGGAATCAACCCTGCTGTGTGTATGTATAAAATTCATCTTGAGGAAGGCTCCAAACCTTCTAGAGAGATGCAGAGAAAACTCAACCCACACATGCAGGAGGTTGTGATGAAGGAGGCAGTCAAACTCCTAGATGTTGGGATAATTTAACCCATCTCGGATTCACAATGGGTAGCACCTACCCAGGTAGTACCCAAGAAATTTGGCATTACAGTTGTTGAAGCAAATTCAGGTGAGCTGATTCCAACCAGACAGACCACTAGTTGGAGTGTATGCATAGATTACCGAAAACTCAATGAAAATACCAGCAAGGATCACTTCCCATTGCCCTTCATAGATAAAATTTTTGACAAGCTGGCAGGAAAGACCTATTACTATTTTCTTGATGGATATTCACGGTACAATCAGATCCTTGTATACCCCCAAGACCAAGAAAAAACCACATTCACTTGCCCATTTAGAACCATTGCATATAGAAGGATGCCATTTGGGTTGTGTAATGCACCTGTCACATTCCAAAGATGCATGTATGTTATCTTCTCTGACATGATTGATAAGCTTTTGGAGATCTTTATGGATGATTTCTCCATTTATGGAGATGATTTTAGCCAATGCCTACATCATCTCAGCTCTATGCTGCAAAGGTGTGAGGAGACCAACCTAGTTCTGAGTTGGGAGAAGAGTCACTTCATGGTGACTCAAGGCACTGTTCTAGGACATGTTGTCTCTCACAGAGGAATCGAGGTTGATCACGCTAAGATCGATTTAATTGCTCATTTGCCCCCCCCACCCCGAAAATAGTCAAACAAGTTAGATCATTTATGGGCCATGCTGGGATTTATATGAGGTTCATCAAGGACTTCAGCAAAATCTCCAAACCCCTTTTTCACTTGTTGTGCCAAGATGTTCCTTTTGACTTTAATGATGAATGTCGAGCTGCTTTTGAACTGTTAAAGACTTGTTTGACTATAGCTTCCCACTTGCAATCCCCTGATTTCTCCCAGCCATTTGAGCTGATGTGTGATGCATCAGACTTTGCCATTGGGGCAGTGTTGGGTCAAAGAAAAGACAAGGCACCTTTTGTGGTAGCATATGCCAATAAATCAATGGTTGATGCTCAATTGAATTATACTACAACTGAGAAAGAGCTATTTGCTATTGTCTTTGCCTTAGAAAAATTCAGGTCTTATGTGCTGGGATAAAAAATTATCGTATTCACTGACCACTCAGCTTTGAAATACCTCTTGTCCAAAAAGGAAGCCAGAGCAAGACTAATCAGATGGATTCTTCTCTTGCAGGAATTCAATTTGGAGATTAAAGATAAGAAGGGAGTTGAGAACGTGGTGGCTGACCATCTGTCAAGGATCCCAGCAGTTGAAACAGAGAGCTTGCCCATTAATGACTCCTTCCCAGATGAGCAGCTTTTTATTGTCCAGATAAGTATGCCCTGATTTGCCAATATTTTCAATTACCTTGCTGTGGTAGGATCCCTCCACATTGGAACAAGGATGATAAAAATCTCTTCTTTGCACAGACTCGATATTACATGTGGGAGGATCTTACCTCTTTAAGCATTGTGCAGATCAGGTGATCAGATGTTGTGTACCTGAAACTGAGTTTCAAAACATCCTAACTATGTGCCATGAACAGGCTTGTGAGGGCCACCTTAGTGGTAACAAAACTTCAACCAAGGTTCTTCAAAGTGGTTTCTACTGGCCTACCCTATTCAAAGATGTCTGACAACACTGTAAAGCTTGTCATCGATGCCAGCAAATGGGCAGTATTACAAGGAGAAACTCTATGCCCTTACAACCTATACTTGTTGTCGAACTGTTTGATATTTGGGGTAGCGACTTTATGGGACCTTTTCCCCCTTTTGCTGGATATAGTTTCATCCTTGTAGCTATGGACTACGTGTCGAAATGGGTAGAGGCCATAGATATGAGGACAAATGATCACAAGGTCGTCATTCAATTCCTGAAAGACCACATCTTCTCAAGATTTGGCATTCCTAAAGCAATTATTAGTGCTGGGGGAAGCCACTTCTGTAATAAACCTTTTGATAAGCTGATGGAAAGATACTCTGTTACCCACAGAGTAGCCACTCCCTACCACCCACAAACCAGTGGGCAAGTAGAGATTTCCAACAGGGAACTCAAACATATTCTCGAGAAGACTATGAGAACTGACAGAAGGGATTGGTCCAGCAAATTGACGGATGCCTTATAGGCTTATAGAACAGCCTATAAAACCCCCATAGGCATGTCCCCATTTAGACTCGTATATGGCAAGGCATGTCATTTGTCTGTTGAATTGCAACACGAAGCTTATTGGGCCATTAGAGCTGTAAATTCTGACTTACACTCAGTTGGTATTCACAGGAAACTCCAATTATCCGAGCTGGATGAATTGTGACTAGAAGCTTATGCAAATGCCTGGAGTTACAAGGAGAGGACCAAAGCCTTCCATGACAGACATTTGCTAAGGAAAAAGTTCAAGCCAAATGACATGGTATGGATGTTCAACTCCAGAATGAAATTATTTCCCAGAAAGCTGCAGTCTAGATGGGATGAACCTTTCACAGTACTACACGTTTCTCCATCTGGCGTTGTCAAAATCATGAATCCTATAGATGGCAGAATCCTTAAGGTCAATGGTCAGAGGCTGAAACTTTGCGTCAGCAACATTTGTGAGCCTGAAGAGACCATTGATCTTCAGGATCCTCCAGGTTAATACCTACCTTCGATTTGTATCATATGTATTATATTTGATTTATATCTTGATTCTTTCCCATGATATTTTTTCTCCAATAAAATGTCCATGTCAAGGTCAAGCTTCATTTCAATATCGCCTGTAGTCTAGGGATCATGGGCACAAGGTTAGAAGCAAAATAAATTGACTGGTAGCACAGAAAATGAGTTGCTGGGTGCTAAGGCTAAAAGCCCAGCACACACAGGCCATGTTATTGAGCTCATAGGACCTCTTGATAGGTCCTTTGGACCTTTCGCTAGGTCAGCTGCTGACGACGATAGGATTGGGGAGGATTTCAATAGGTGCTGAGACTTCTCGATAGGTGAGAACAACTTTGTGATAGGTTCTAGACTCTTACTTGGAACCTATCGACCAGAACTGACAAATGTATTACCCAACCTATCAAAAAGTTATTTTCAGCCTTCGGCATCCTAGTGACTTAATGTTTTATCTCCCTGCGTTCAACAGGACACTGACCTATCGAAAGCAGTCATTCCAGTTTATCGAATGCAATGTTTATTCTTTTCGATAGGAAGGGTTGAACCTATCGAAAGCATTCCACTGCCGGCCACATAGTTGGGCGACTTCGATAGGAAGCCTTAACCTGTCGACATTTTAAAAACCCATCCTATCGAAATCGCCCTCACTCCTTCCATGCTTGTGGTACACCTCCGCTGTGCGAGTATTTTACCCCACCTGTACCATGTGTACAACTGCGCACAACACGGGCTTTAAACTCTGCACCCCCCCTGGGTTTCTGCACCACGCCGTAACTCCCAACGCTAAATATAGGCTGCCAGTTAATGCATGATTTCGTTCCCCATGCTGAATGGTGGAATTAACCATTCATTCCTTCTCATCGACGACGGCAATATTGAATACGCCGCTTCATATTCCATCATGCATCCACCTTAAATAGATGCAAATGGCTCGACTTCGTCCCATTCCTCTCCTTCTACCCTCTGCACTCCTCCTCATAACTATGGCAAATGACACGCCCACCTTCACTCCTGCTCAACTCTACCTTTTCTGGCTAGAGTCACCACCGCCCAAGGAACCATACCCTTTGCAATTCCTCTGGGATGAATATGAGGAGGTACAATGGATCCTCGCCAAGGAGGAAAAGAAAAAAGATAAGAGGGAGAAGACGAGGCAGAAGACCGAGCCACTGGCTTCTCTGCCCCCATCCTCCTCTGCCACCCCTCCCCCTGCCCCCTGAACCTACTCTTTTTCCTTTTCTTCCTCCCCTCCTGGCTTGCAGTTCCTCTTCCACCTGACACAAGCTGAGGATATCCCTAAACTAGGGGGAAGGCTTTTAGTTCACCGAGGATATTTTGTCCACATGAATGTCGTACCTTTTGCATCCTTGTGCTTGACCATTGTACTGACTGTCCGCTTCATTTATTTTTAATATAATGCTTTGTTTATGCCATTCCTTTTTCTGGTTGTCTACTTGTTTTATTTTTGTCCTTGGATGTCCGCACGGCTACAACCACTATGCTGTAAACAGTGAGGACACTGTTTAGTTTAGGTTTGGGGGTGTGGCATGTATGCCAATAAATTAGTTAATTTTAGTGCAGCTAGGTGTAAAAAGAAGTTTGAGGAAATAAAGTGAACTCTCGCCTAATTCAGAAAACTTTTTGGAATTAAAATAAACTGTAGTTTTAACATTGTTCATGAAGTGAATGTCAACAAATTTTGAAAATAAATTGATGTTTAGTGAACCTGAAAGGAGAGAAAACTGTGAGGATACCCCCTTGAAAATTTTATGGGAGGTCATACCCAGTGAGACTTGGGCCTGAAAATTTTTCTTTGAAGAGTGTTGTGGCAAGTTTTTTCTGCTCTAAGGATTGACTGGACCTAATCTTGACCACTAGAAGTTAGCCACATCCAAGTTGAAAGAGCTTGACAGCGGTCATGACATGGAGGACATGAAGTAAGGCCATCCCTTGGACAGTTTGAGCTTAAAATCTTCCACCTTTGAATTGCCCTTGATACACACCATTTGAGCCTTAAAAATCCTAAATGTTCTTTGCTAAAAACCAGGATATTTTGAACCCAAAATCCCTTAGCCTATTTCAGTTCACCCTTGATCTGAGAAATTAGGAAAAAGGAGAAGTGAGGTTCGAGAGCAAGGTTTGACTTTTGGTTGAAAGAGAAGGAAGCTCATTTGGTGGCCATCGTGGCATTCCTGCCCATAAAAATAAAAAATAATAAAATAATAAAAAAAATAAAAAATAAAAATAAACAACAATAAAAGAATTGATGTAAAAGGATGAGACAGAGAAGTCACTTCATTTGAAAATCTACAAGAAGATAAGAAGCTGATGAAGCTGATCACTTCAAATCTGAAAATTAAAAAAGAAAGTGAAAAGGTGATGAAATGAAGAAGGTGTTGTCTAGACCACCTCCTTTACTGATTTCTCAATTTTGAATCCCATTCCACCCTTTCATTCTTTTTAAACCTCACCCATAAGGATTTGTTTAATCTATGGTGAAAAGAGTAGAAAGTTTCAGAAATTAGAGCACTCCCTATGCTCATGCTTGTAGTCCTATTTGAGGGCTACAACTGCTCTTGAGCTGTGTGAAATGATACAACCTTCTATTCTTGTTATGAGTGAACAGCCCTGGTGAGAATTAGGCCTGCAATCCAATTTGACAGGGGTAGTATCAGCACAGAAAGCATAAATGAATGGCGAGCTCTGCATAAATTTTAAAAAAAAAAAAAAAAAAAAGGCCTTGACATGAACTGAGGGATGATGAAGAAATTGCAGCAGACTTTCATGATCCAAAGGGATGCTCTCCCTGTTGAAATTCCTTTAAAGGTGCATGGTGTGAATCCATTTTATCTACTCAAACTTTGCTTTCACCGGTTGCACTATGATTAACTAAATTTAATTGGAGAAGTTTGTGGGTACCTTCACTGAAAACCCTCAGGAGACTTCACTCCTCCACTAGGGATCACCTAGGGGTTTAAAAGGCTTGGTGCATATGCTAAATATATCCGTGCTCCCTACGAAAGTGGCATTTTTAATTCTTTTTAATTCTCCTTTGCTCAGAGACTAGCAAAGCTTAGATTTGGGGGTGTGTTAAGTGGTGAAAAATGCCACTTTTCACCCTTTAACCTGACCATTGATAGACCTGTGAGCACACTAATAAGACTTTGTCGAGTGTATTTTGTAGACAACAATAAAAGATGATACTAATACAGAAAACCACTTAAAAATACCCACAAAGGGGCCATCTCTCAGCACAGGACAGACCCAGCAATAGCTCACCAGAGGGTAGCACATCACTAGACCCTTAGAGTGCTTGGGTGCAGCGGAACAAGGTGAAGGAAGTGAAGACAGGATAAAAAGATCCTATCGAGAGGACATCTGAAGATTTCGATAGGAGCTGAGAGTTGAATTAGAGGAATTCGTGTAGACTGGCGAGGTTTCGATAGGATCTGAAGGCAGAAAGAAGAAGTCGTGAGGATTGTGAAATTTGATAGGATCCAAGAACCTATCAAACAGTTGAGAGAAAGACAGATTTCATCCTGATGAAATCTACCTGAGGAGAAAAGGGAACTTATAGAAGGGTTCCTGAACCTATCGAAATAGAGGTGCTGGAACAAGAACCTATCGAAGGAGTGAGAGCCATCCTATCGAAGTGATGGAATACAAAGCTGCAACCTGACTATACGGTCTCCCAACTTATCGAAGTACTCCTCCAACCTGTCGAATGCTCCAGATAAAGTGCAGTGAAGATAAAGTTTCAAAGCTCATCCTATCAAAATCTATCAAAGGGATTGGAGAACATGGCGAAAGGTCTAAAAAGCCTTAATAAAACCTGTCGGAAGCTTCCCCAACCTGTCGAAATTGTGTGCAGAACTTCTTAGAAACTCAGCTATGCACACACTGTGACTTGGTGACCTATTGCACGCAACTCGAGGCACCTAGTGACCGACACGACAGTTTCAGAAGATGCCCTAGGAAACACTAACCGACCCATGTGCTCTAACAGAACCCTAACAAACTCTGAGAACCTTCTAGAAGGGATTTTTGGTGGGAAAAATAAAGGAGAAAGCTATATATAGAGACCCCCAATTGCAATTGAGGGGGATCGAGATCTGAGCCAAATTCTGAAGATTAGAGCTTCCAGAGAAATTCTATTTTCCCTTTTTTAGCCCAACAATGGTTGGCTAATTCCCTTTAGATCAGTAATTGGGTAAGGTTGAGAGTGCTATTGTGGGTTCACTGCTGCACAGACTACAATTCTGAGAGCATTTCCATTGTAGAGTGAGTTTGATTGCAATGTAAATATTGCTTGTAATAATATAATTATATCTAAAGTTCATTTGGTGCTCGATCAGATTTGTGTAGAGGAGTTTGTAGACCAGCTCACTCACTTAACTGGTAGACCTCTTGGATACCATCCGATCTCCCTGGATCTGATACTCTTGTAATTCCCTGAGTCTGTGACCTTAGAATTACCGCATTTGTAGTGATTTTAATTGTTCTGATTGATGCTTTTGATTTGGAGGAGATCCCTAGGCTGATCTGTGACCATTAAAGTGGACAGATCATAACCTTAAGATTAGTCCAAGCACACGCTCCAATCGAATTCGTCTGCTGTAAATCCCTGGATCAAATAAAGTCTATAGGATGGTCTGTGACCATTCAAGTGGACAGATCATAGCCTTAAGACTAGTGAGATCCTGTGATTTGGAGTGGAGTCTTCTACCCTGCAGCTGTGCTTATAGCCAATTGAGGGAATTGTGTGCCCTGAACCTCCGCAGCATGATTAATCTAACATGATTTCAGTGAGAACAATTTCCAAGCTACTCTTCTCCATTTTCTACTTTTTACTCCTTTCTCCTGCAAGATCTAGATTCCCAAACTCGATCTAAGTTAGTTTTCATTTAATTTTAGCTTAGCTTAAGTGACAATCCCTTTCAAACCTCTCCCCTGTCTTTTTGCTAACTTAGCATTAGTTAGGGTGCCAGATCTCTTATAGATCTGGAGATTTATCATATTTTTAAACCAACCTCCCTGTGGACATTCCCTTACCATCTTTTTAAAACTTGCTACAATAGACCCTGATTACTTGCAGGTCTCTGTGAGTGTGTTCTGCCTAGTTTTATTGGTAATTTTAGACCCTCTTTGAAGGGAAGGTAAATACCTCAACAACGGGCTGAAGGAAAAAGAAGAGAGTTGTTAAGTGTTGAAAAATGTCATTTTTCACCTCTTAACCTAGCCTTTACTATTCCTCGTAGCCGTCTAACAAGTGCATTTGAAGTTTGTTTGTAGTTAAGAATAACATTGCAGCTTTTAGTACAATTGTCACACTTTGGAGGCCAAACAGAGAAGTTTTGAAGCAAACTGTGAAGCCCAATGAAGAACTGAAGAAACACCATGGTGACTATTTGGGATGCATGTGTGGGCCCCAAAAGTCTTATAGAGGAGAGAAATGAAGAGCTGAACAGAGGAAGGTGCTGCAGCAGAACACGCAATGCAGTAGAAAGCCAAAGAGCAAGCCTCGCGCAACTGTAAGCCAAGCAGAAAGCACTCTCGCGAGGTTTAGAAGGCTAAAAGTTAACCTCGCGAGACACGGAGCTGGCAGTGTAATTCCTTCTCGTGTAGCACCTCGCGAAGATGACAGTAGAGAGGGCTTCAAGAAAGTTGTCCCGCGGATCTCGCGGGGCATAAGCCATCAAGCATCTGCGCATGAAGCTTTCACACGGAACCTCACGCAGCTCATCCATAGCTGCTATCAAGCCATATGCCGTCTGCACAAGCAATATAATTCAGTGCAAAAGCAGCCTCATGAGCAAACTCCAAAGCCATGTGACTGCACTGCAAAATCAAAGCAACTGCGTGAAGCTCAAGATTCTACTTCTCATTCCAAGCTCAGGGACTTTTTATGGATTTCCACATTGCTAGGGCACACATCTCGAGGCTCTAATCTAATCCCACACATCTCAAGGTATCCAAGGGCTGTAAATAAGCCACGTCTATAATAAAATTAGAGTTTTCTCCCCTATTGGGCAAGGCACTAGGACTGAGTATAAAAGTGATACTTAGTGTAGTTTTTTATTTTTTTCTTTCCTTCAACCTCAATCGGCTAAGAGCTCCAGCAAATTAGGGTTACGGTTAGATTATTTCTTCCATTTTTCTTTTCTTCTTTCTTAGTCCAACACTTGCTGGCTAACTCCTTTAAGCAACAGTAATGTATTTTGGTTTTGTAATGGGTATTGTTTGGAACATTGGGAGCTGATTTGGGGTGTTGCAGAGGCTGTTGCTTTCGAGGGCAAGGGTTGTAAGATTCTTTTACAATTTTGTCAGTTTTATTACTTTAATTAGATCAGTAGTCTCTGTGTTTTCCGTACATAGAAATCTATTAGATTTAAACGTAGATGCCTATAGGTTTGAAACCACCATTATTGTTTGAGCTGTTTTGCCTTGCAATAATAGTGGCAGCAGCAGGCTTATTATTCTGTCTCAGGCCTCTGTGATTTAACCCTCTCCCTTGGATAGTCCGTGACCATTTAAGTGGATAGATTATAGCCTAAAGAGGTGTCTAAATAAAAGATTTGAGATGGGTTCTTCTTCTCAGCACATGAGCTGGTTAGCCTTGCGAGAGATTGTGCAAAACCAAACTGCCCTCTGTTTGCAACGCCATCATCAGATTGTAGATCTGATTTGGTTGCAGATATTACAAACTTGTGAGTTGGGTCATTGCAGGCCTTTTATAGCAATGACCCACTTAGTCTAAAGCCCCTTTTATCCCTTGCTTTGAGGTTGTTTCCATCTAATCTTGTGGACTAATTGCTCCTATGGATGCATGTGCTCGCAGCCTTGCAAACATAGTGTCCACAATGGTTTCCCTGTTCTGATTTAACCCATTGCTGGGAGGAAATCTCTTGGATAGTCTGTGACCATTTAAGTGGACAGATTATAGCCTTAGGATCAATCCCTTCAAGTGATTGAACCTCCTATATTGGATAGTCTGTGACCATTTATGTGGATAGGTTATAACTTTAGGAGGAGTTTAAATTATAGGGTTACTTTGGATTCTTTTACCTTGAAGATGTGCTTGTAGCCTTCAGAAGGATTCCTACAGAATCAGCCCTAAATCTGAGTTGCATAGCTGATTTACTCATAGTTGCTTACTTCTCATAATTTTATCTTTATTTTCCACACAACCATCATCACCCTTCTTTAAACCCTTTCTATAGTTTAGGACTGTACTTTGTGTTATTAGTAGATTCGTTGTGACACTTAAACTCCCTTTTTAGGATTGCCAGATCTATAGCCAAATCTGGAGGGTCTACCAAAATAACTCCTGAGTGGTTAAAGATCAATCATTCCTATGAGACAAACTATTACTTACTCAAAATTTGCTACAACAGCCCTGGATCTTGTAGGACTGTGTGTATTTTAGACTTGCTATTTTGTATTTTTTTCAATCCACCTTTTATTTTTTTTCTTTACTAACATATTCTTACCACTGTTTTCAAATAAAGTTAACAGCAAGCATCTGGAATACCCTAACAAGTTTTTGGCGCCGCTGTCGGGGATCTTTGATCTACTAGTAGAGCTGAGTTTTTATTTTTCTTTACTACATTCATTTGTAGCAGTGCCTTTAATTGAATAAAAGTACTACTGATTTTTGTTGGAATTTTTGCAGATTTGGACAGCAGCAGAAGGGAAAAGCTAAAGCTGCGGCTGGAGTTTAGCTAGCTTCTATTTGCATTTCTTTTACCCTTAAACTCAGTTCCATTTCTGTTGAATACCTTGACAGTAGTTCAGCTGTAAATTTTGTTTAACTATAATTATTACTTGCAAATTATTTAAGTGTGTTGTGAGTGTTTTCTTTGCCTGCTTTTCTGTGTGTGTATGCTTGGTAGAAGGTCCCTTAACTGTTGGGATCCTGCCATGTGTTTAAGAGGAGTTTCAAATCAGACAATTAAAGAGTCTATAGATGGCACACACCAAGGCAGGCTGACACACAGTCCTGCAAGTATTCAGAGCCTGTTGTAGCAAGTTTAAAAGAAAGTACGTAAGGGTTTGTCCACAGGGAAATGTGTGTCAAAATTAGGCAAATTTCTAGATCTGTGGTAGATCTGGCACCCTTCCTAATGTTAAAATAGTAAAAGAAAGAGGAGAGGTTTAAGGGGTTGTCACTTCTAAATTAAACTACAAAAACATGTAAGATTGCAAAAATGGATGTTAGGATTAAATCTTGAGTACAGATCTTGCAGTGAGGGGGAATTCAACACAGAAAATGGGGAAAAATTGCTTGGAGTTTGGTCTTGCTGCAATTAGGTTGAGCTGCTAGGGTTACAGAGAGTTTAGAGTACACCAATCCCTCATCTGGCCATAGGCACAGCTGCAGGGTAGAAGAATCTACTATAAACCAAAGGCTTGAACTGATCCTAAGGGTATGATCTGTCCACTTTAATGGTCACAGATCATCCTAGGGACTTCCTCAAAATCAAAGGATTAAAGTAGAAGAATCTACTCTAAACCAAAGGCTTGAACTGATCTTAAGGCTATGATCTGTCCACTTTAATGGTCACAGATCATCCTATGGATTTCCTTCAAAGCAAAGGTTTCAATTAGAGCATTATAACCACTGTAAATGCTGCAATTACCAGGCCACAGACACAGGAAATTGTAGGAGCATCAGATCTAGGGAGATCAAATAGCATCTAAGAGGTCTACGAGCTTAGTGGGTGAGCTATTCTCATCTATACAAAGCCGATCGAGCACCAAATAAAACCAAAGGAGCTATAGATCTAATTACAACAATTAAACCAACATTACATTGAATTAAACTGCCTATACAATGAAATGTCCTCTGATTTGCAGTCTATACATCATCTAACCCTCAATAACACTCTCAGCTCTCCCTAATTACATATTCGACCTCACCCTTTGTCGCTCTTAAAAAATTAGCCAACCATAGTTGGGCTAAAGGAAGAATCCGAGAATTTCGCTACAAGCTCTAGTTTCCAGAATTGATCCTGAAATTCATCTCCTTTTTCTGACGGCTTCCTCTCTTCTTATAGCTTTCTCCTTCAACCTAAAATCTAGTTTTTCCAGCCAATCCCAGCTTCTAGAATGATTCTATTATTCCCCCTTTTATTCCCCTTCTAGAAGGCTCTTTTAGTTCATTCGCATTGGTGGAGAGCACATGGGTCGGTTAGGGTTTCCCAGGAAACTTCTAGAAGCCTCGTGCCGGTCACCAAGGTGCCTCAGTTTGCATGTAATAGGTCACCAACTCGCAGTGTGTACACAACAGCTTTCTGGGAAGTGTTTAGATCGATTTTGATAGGTTGAAGAGGCTTTCGATAGGTTGAAATCAAGTACTTTGGTCCTTTCGCTAGGATTCAGGATCCTATCGAAAGGTTCCGATAGGCTGAATCCTGCAATTAGAGCTTCAGCATCTGCAGCCTTCATTTGATGCTTTCGATAGGTTGAAGGATCCTTTCGACAAGTTGAGCTCTTGCACAATTGATTTCGATAGGTTCTCAGACATTTCGTTAGGTTTTGTTCAAGCTCAGGCAACCATTCAATAGGATGCTCCCTTGTTGTTTTCGATTGCACGATAGGTTCAGGATCTTGTCGAATTCACCTCATCTTCACGATTTCTTCCTTTTTCAGCCTTCAGATCCTATCGATAGGTTGCAATAAGCTATCGACAGGTTGGTTTCAGCCTGTCTTTCTTTTTTTTAACGCTGCTTTGCTGTTGTTGCCTGCCCTAAGTGGGCATTGGTGTGTGGCCCTTCTGTGTGCCATAGTTGGGTCAGAGCTGTGGTGAGAGATGGACCTTCTTGTGGAGCACTTTAGGGTGGATTTTTGCACTATGACTGCTTATTACTGCTATCTACAAAACATGCTCAACAAGCACTTATTAGTCTATTCACAGGTCTATCAGAGGTCAGTTTAAGGGGTGAAAAATGACATTTTTCACTGATTAACACACGCCCAAACCTAAGCTTTACTAGTCCCTGAGCAAAGGAAAGATAAGAAAACTAAAATGCCACTTTTGTAGGGAGCACAGATGCATTTATCATATGCATCAAGCCTTTTAAACCCCTAGGTGATTCCTAGAGGAGGAGTGAAGTCTCCTGAGGGTTTTTAGTGAAGGTACCCACAAACTTCTCCAATAAAAGTAGTTAATACTCATGCAGCATGCTAAAACAGAGTTTATGTAAATAAAATAAATTCCACACCATTTCCATTCATTTTTAGAGGGCTTTCAGTATCAGTTCAAAACATGAAATTCTGCTATAGTTCCTTCATTATCAGTCAGTTCATGTCAAGGAATTGTGTTAGAAAATTGATGCAGAGCTCACTTTAAATTTGAGAATTCTATTTTGATAATACCCCAAACAACTTTGATTTCAGACCAGGGCTGTTTAATCACAACAAAAATAGAAAGGTGCATCATTTCACACATCTCAATAGCAGTTACAGCCCTCCAATAGGACTGCAAGCATGAGCATAGGCATTGCTCTAACTCCTGAAATTTTCTAATTCTTTTCACCATAGATTAAACAAATTCTCATCTCTACATGACAGCTCAATCTATTTCAGATCAGTAAGGTCTTTTTAATTGGTTGTAATGTGGCTTATGGGTGAAATTTGTAAAAGAATAAAGGGTATAATAGGATTCAAAATTGAGAAATCAGTAAAAGTAAGGAGGTGACATGTACACCTTCTTCATTCAGCAAATCTTCATTTTTTTTTTGAATTTCCAGACTTGAAGTGATCAGCTTCATCAGCTTCTTATCTTCTTGTAGATTTTCAAATGAAGTGACTTCTCTTTTCTTTTGTTTTATTTTTCTTTTTTTTTTTGTATGCTTTTTTGTAATTTTTCTCTATTTTTCTTTTTCTTCTTTTATTTTTTATTTTTTATTTTATTTTTATAGGCCGGAATGCCACAACACCAGCAAATGTGCTTTCCTCTTACTCCACCAAATTTTAAACCTTGCTCCTCTAACCTCACTTCTTCTTCTATTTCCTTGTTTCTCAGATTAAGGGTGAACTGAAATAGGTCAAGGGGTTTTGGGTTCAAATTTTTTGATTTTTTTTTTATCAAAGAAAAGTTGGGATTTTAAAGTCTCAAATGGGGTGTATCAAGGGCAGTTCAAAGGTGGGAAAATTTTAGGCTCAAACTATCCAGGGGATGGCCTTACTTCATGTCCTCAATGTCATGAATGCTGTCAACCTGTTTCAACTTAGGTTTGCCTAACTTCTAGTGGGCAAAATTAGATCCAATCAATCCATAGAGCAGAAAAAATTGCCAAGACACTCTTCAAAGAAATTTTGTGGCAATTTTTTTTTTCAAGCCCAAATCTCACTAGATATGGCCTTCCATCAAATTACTGGGGTGTATCCTTACAGTTTTGTCTCATTTTAGGTTCACTACACATCCATTTTCTTAAAATTCTTGACAATCGCTTCATGAAAAATGTTAAAACTACAGCTCGTTTTAGTTTTAAAAAGTTTTTAATTTCCTATTTTTCCAAAAATTAGGTGGGAAATCACTTTATTTTCAAAAACTTTTTCAACATAGCTGCACTAGCATTAACTCATTTCATTGGCACACCTGCCATACCCCCAAACCTAAACTAAATAGTGTCCTCACTGTTGAGAGAGCATGGTAGCAATGAACAGGGTATAAGAAGAACGGATAGAAGAATAAGCACAAAGAAAGACCTAACACAGAAAAGAAATTATTATTAACATCTAAAATATGTACATGATCCAAAGCAGGAAGAGAAAACAAACAATCCTAAACTATATTTACGTACAAGCATCATCAGGCCAATCATACAATCTACCAAATTTTTGAAATCATCCTTGGATAAAGGAACTTTCCTTTTAGGTGGGGACCTCTTAGTGGACAGCTTGGGGGCCTCCTCAGAATGGGCAGCAAAGCTCTTAGCTTTCTTGACAGAAACAGGAAGAGAATCAAAATTGGAATCAGAGGGGAAAAGGACAGTAGGATCGAGGCCAAGGGTAGCAGCAACTTTCCTTCTTTCCTCCGTTGTGAGTAAGGGGGGTGTTAGTCACTGATTTTTACCACTTTCTACACCTTTAAACCTGGCTTTTGCTAAGCCTTAGAGCCATTTATGATTACTTTTAGCTTGTTCTGCAGTTTAGGGAGAAAGTGCGTCCTTAGTGCAATTTTGTGGTAAAAGGTGCCAAGAAGAGGATTTAAAGCTAGAGAGAGTTATTGTTGGATTAAATAGCAGAACAAGAGTTTCCAGCAGTTACTTATCCCTGAGCAATGCACATTAGAGCTGCCAACCTAATTCAAAAACATTCAAGTGCAACATGTTGAGTTGCAGCAGCACTGACTTGAGCAGCCCAAAGTGAACCAGCAATAATATATGGGAACAGTTGCACAAGGAAAGTAGGAACAAAGGAATAGCCTGAGTTCTCCTTAGCTCATTGAGGTTTAGCTTTAGGTTTTATTTTTCTTTCTTCTTGCCCCTTCTCTCTCTAATCGAGCCTGTTGGATTAGATCTAAATAAGCAGTCTAGATCTATTTTATAATTGTTTTTTGAAAGCTTTAAGGATTTTGGGAATAGATTGATGTTGCATAGATTGCAGATCCGAGCTCAATAAGCTGTAAGATGGTATTACAGTAATTGTGGGTGTTAAAGGTGATTCTAATCTAAATTTCACTTTTTTGTATTTGATTTTCCTGGATTGGATACTCCTGCATGCCAGCCAGAAATGGGGAGCTTATAGCCTGGCATTCGCAGCATCTGTAATGATTAACCTGTTCTAATCGAGACCCTTGGCCTGAGCCAATCTCTAGGATGATCTGTGACCATTCAAGTGGACAGGTCATAGCCTTAGGATTGCTTTGATTCTTTTGTTAAGATAAGATCCTTATACCGTACATTTGTTGGGGTTGAACCTGGGGAGCTTGTAGCCAGATGGCGGATTGTAGCAAATCAGATCTATACTATGCCTTTGATTCAATTAATTTACAATGAGAACCCGGTCCTGGCTGCCTATTTCTCACCATTTAATCTTTATTTTACCATCCATCTTCCTCCATCTTTTAGTCTAGTTTTATTTCAGTTTTGTAAACATCTCCATGTTTTGAGTTGAATTGACGACTCAAGTTAGAATTTGTAGATTAGTGTAATGGTTTCTACTTTTCCATCTTCAGTTTGCTTGAGTTTGATTGACACCCAAATTTCTAGTTGATTGTTGATTAGATTAAATCTGTATTGATAGGATCCTAGACTTGATTGATGACCAATGCTAGGAAACTTGATATATGGTGTAACGGTACTGTTTATTTTCATAAATATCCGATAGCTGAGGATTATGATTGACATCCTTAATTTGAAGGAGGATTAGGATTAGATTAAATCTGTATTGATGGGATCCTAGACTTGATTGACGACCAATGGTAGGAAACTTGATATATGGTGTAACGGTACTGTTTATTTTTATAAATATCCGATAGCTGAGGATTAAGATTGACAACCTTAATCTGAAGGAGGATTAGAATTAGATTAAATCTGTATTGATGGGATCCTAGACTTGATTGACGACCAACGGTAAGAAACTTGATATATGGTGTAACGGTACTATTTATTTTCATAAACATCCGATAGCTGAGGACTAAGATTGACAACCTTAATCTGAAGAAGGAGGATTAGGATTTATTTTTATGCACTTTAATTTAAATAACCATTCTTTTATTCATATTTCTCCAGTAGTTCTATAAAATAATTAGATCTAGTGACACAGAAAAACTCTCTTTCTTTTCCCTGTTTTCATAGAATTGTCAGATCTGTAGCCAGATCTGGAGGTCTATTATACACCTTCTAGGTTTAGATCACTACTGCCTGTGGGACAAACTCTTACTTATTAAAACTTGCTACAAAGGACCCTGTATCTTGTAGGTCTAGGATATTTTAGATGTGTTGAATCCATCTTCTGTTTTACTTTATTTTTATTTTGCTTTTATCATTACACAATAAATCAGCACACTGAAATTATTCAACAGGGGGAGGAGCTGTAGCAAGAGGGGTAGGTTGAAATGGTTGAGAAGTCAATGAAGCAATTCTTCTCTCCAGAATATCTATGTTCTTCGCTGCATAAAGCAAGTCTGACTCAGAGAGTTCCTTTGTGGCCTTGAGTATCTCCTGAGCATTGGCTAATTTTTTCTGGAGAAGCTCGGCATTCTTTTTCTCATACTCGAGAATGCGACGCTGAGCTCAGTAAGAAGTTTGGCGGACTCATAACGAGTCAGGATCTCCTTCCACCCCTGAGAGATATCCCGGAGCTGGATTCTTTGCTCCAATTCTATGAAAGCAATCCGCTCCTCATAGGAGACTTCCAGGGAAGCTCAGAGGGCAGCCATACCACTCAGGACAGCCCGACGGATGTAGGGGTTGTCCCTCATTGCATACAGCAGGGTGAGGTAAGGGGGTATGTAGATGGGGTACCTGAGGATAATGAGCAAAGAAGGGGGTGGAGTGGAAGACGAGGAGGGGATGGAGAAAAACAATTCCTCACATGGATCAGTTTGGGTGGAGGCATCTTGGAAGACATGTGTAGGGAGAGTGGGAGGTTGGGTGGTAGGCGATACAGCAGCTTCAGTGGATACTATTGAGGGTGAGGAAGGGGTAAAAGATGGAGGGGATAAAAGGATAGGTGATTGGATAGGGGAAAGAGGGGAAGTGTGAGGGGTTGAGGAACAAAAGAGAATGGAGTAAGGGTGGATTGAATGGATTGAAGGTAGGAGCTCATGAGGGCTTGGTTGTTGGTGTTGGTGGTCAATTGAGTCTGAATGGACTGTAAGAAGGAGAGAATTTGGGTGAAGGTGTCAGGCATGGTGGGGGTAGAGGGGACAGGTGTTTGGATGGGATGGAAAGGAGAGGAGGAGTGGGGTGTGGGGAGTCAAGGGTGGGGTGTACTCATGAGCAACATCCTCCACAATGGATGTCATGAGGGTAGTGAACCCAAAGAAGGGTGAATCGTCCAAACCCCGTGGTATGCTAAGGGGTTGGGGAGGGAAGTCGAAATGGGTTCACAATCTGGATGGAGAAGACTGGGTAGTGGCAGGCTCTGATTATGTAGGAGGTTCAAGGACTTCAGGTTGGAAGACCTGAGTAGTTGGTGGGTGGAGGTAAAATTGGTTCAGAGGTGGGAGGAGAGGGGTCTGTTGGAGGAGGGACTGATACAAAGGGAAAAAATTACATGGGTGTAGGTGTGGGTAATGGGACAGGTAAGCTAGGTGAAGGGATGGATGAGGGTATCTCAGTAGGAAAATCTGCTGCCATGGTTCGGGCACCTCCTCAGCCTCCTCCATCTCAACTGGCTTACTCTTCTTAAACAAGGTTAGGCTAGATGACCATTCCCTTTTCCCATATACTTTTATGGTCAACTTATCCATTGGCTCATTCCTTTTGACTACATATTTCCCAGCCTTGAGCAAGCATGTAATGAGCCTGCTAAAAGGCAACCCACCTCCTTTAACAAAATGCTTGTCTTTTAAGCACTTTGTCATTGACATCCACCATTGTCTCAAAAATCAGCCGAGGTGCATTCAAAAATTGCCCTTTTGAACAATAGTAGAAGGCATCTACAACTGCGAGCCTCCTCTCCTGTAGGTGCCCAGTGATATAGACATTTTTCCTCAAAATAGCATCAATGAATCTGAGACTAGGTTGGAGGTCTCTTCTCATCAAAGATGCACCAAAGCCCACAATTCCATTGGTGAGCTCCTTAGCCATTTCTTTAAATGTAACCCATTTGGGTGCTCCCTCCGATCTAGTGGAGTTAAATTGATGTGGAACTCCCAAAGCCATCCCAGTATCCTTGCTGTCCACTGTGATTTCTAATCATCAATCGGAATTTCCAGCACAGCCTCTTTCCGAGGCACCACCTTCTTTTTCAAATTTTGGTACCAAAATTTAACCAGCATAGGGTACACATTCTCCTTCAAGGATGTAAGTAGGGGTAACAATCCCTCCTTCTTTAGATACAGTAGTGTCCCCTGGCACTCCTCTATGTTGGCAAAGTATGCCAGATCAAAATCTGTCTCAGGGACAAGGCTCAACCTATTCACAAACTCATTAGGAGTGGTTAATGCAGTAGGAAGTTCGACCGTCGATAAAATATCAGGGTTGGCTAAAGGTGTTTCCCCAGTCGAAGCAGATCTCTCCATGGGTATTTTTGCAGCAGGTTCCTGAATTGCTACAGACTTGGCTTTTTTAGCTTTAAGAGCCTTTTTAGGTGTCCCCTCAGGGAGCTTCCTTTTGGTACGTGGTTTGGTGGTAGGTTTTGATTTCTTGGAGGATTTTGGGGTGGAAGAAGCTGGTTATCAGAACAGGTCAGCTAGGGTTTCTTCATAATCGACCATTTTGCTCTCGGAAATTGGTCTCTTAAGGCTCACTCACCAATTTGTAGGGAAACTTTGAAGTAAACAGCTAGAGAAATCACAAAGTGAAAGCAGGAGAACAAGTCACCCTAAAACTGTTAGGATTTTGTAGAACCCGTGATGCACAATTCCAATTTCCCAAAGATCAGGTGTAAAATGCTCCTTTATGCAGGCTGAATAATCTTGATGAACAACAAATTGAATGAGAAACAGTCCTGAGAGTATTTAGCAGAAAGATTACAGCGGCAAATGAGGAAGAGAGAGCTTGGGTTTTATAGAAAGTGTGAAATGGGCGAAAGTGGCCTACTGACAGGTATATATAGAGGAAAAATCGATTTCGATAGGATGAGCTAGATGATTTTGATAGGTCAAAGTGTCCTGTCGAACGCTATAAAAATACAGCGTGCAGATGAAATGCCTCGATAGGTCAAAACCTTCCTATCGATAGGTTCATGTAGCACATGATTTATCCTTTCGATAGATTCCTAATAAGTATCCAGAACCTATCGAAACCTTCTTTTCGACCTTTAGCACCTATCGAAAAGTTGTTTTCGCCTATCGACAAGTCTCAGCACCTATCGAAATCCTGAAATGACCTATCAAAATTATCAAATGACCTATTGAAAGGTCTCATATGCCCACAGAAATAACATTTTTTGTGTTGTCATCATCTTTAGCAGCCATCAAACCCTTTTGTCGTGCTTCCATTATTGACATACTCCCATGGTCCCTGAACTGCTAACAAGATTGAAATGATGACCTAATGCTGACATGGCAATCCTATTGTGAATAAAGCATCAAAACAGAAAGTAATCATTTAAAATAGAGCTAAAATATTGTACTTATGATACACACTAAAATCAGGTAGAAATTGGAGGGTCCTAAAGATCAATGGTCTCCTCAAGCGCACAGATTTTTTCAACACAGATTTTTAACCTTTGGCCATTGACTTTCATAACCCTACCATCTCTAGGATCCTTGATTTCTACAGCTCCAGATGGGGAAACATGGAAGACTGTGTAAGGCCCATCCCATCTGGACTGCAATTTGCCTGAAAAGAGTTTCAATCTAGAATTGAATAACCATACCTTGGCACCAGGTTTGAATTCTTTCTGCAGCAGGTGCTTGTCATGAAGGGCCTTGGTTTTGTCTTTGTACATCCTTGCATGTGAATATGCTTCCATCCTTAACTTTTGAAGCAGATTTTCTTGCACAAACTCATCCAACACATTAATGGAAAAGCAATCCTCATTCGCTAAGTGGGGCTGATGAGCTGCATTGTATACATTCAACTTGACTTTCATGTTACCAAAAGATACTTCCATGACCCCTGATCTACATTGGATGCAAGCATTTGTAGTGGCCAAAAAGGGCCTGCCTAAGATCACAGGGATAGAAGTAGCACTCCTACTTGGCTCCATATCCAGCACCAGAAAATTATCAGGATAAAAGAATTTGTCAATCTCAACCAAGACATCTTCAATGACCCCCACAGGCTTACTTTCAGATCTGTCAGCTAGTTTTAAGACCACATGTGTGGGCTTCAACTCTCCTAAGCCTAGCTTCTCATATACTGAATATGGAAGCAAATTCACACTAGCTCCCAGATCTAACAAAGCCTTTTTAATGGTATGATCCCCAATGATACAGGGGATAGTGGGTACTCCAGGGTCTTGGAGTTTTGTTGGGGTTGCAATAGTCAGTATTTGTTACACTTTTTCTGCTGAAAAGACCTTGGACAAATGTATCCTTGATTGTCTTTTGTGGGTGCAAAGGTCTTTTAAAAACTTGGCTAAGCTGGGACCTGCTTGATTGCATCTAGCAGAGGCAGATTGATCTTCACTTGCTTAAAGGTTTCCATCATTTCCTCTTTTTTGGCATGCCCTTTGTCAAAAGGGGAAGGTGCTTGCATTGCCCTAGGAAATGGCAAATGTGGGACTGCTCTCCCATTTGTAGACTTAGCCAACTCATCGTCTCTTTTTTTGAATTTTTTATTTTCTTGAGGATCATCATTATCCTTCTTATTCAATATGGGTTGTTCCTATTGCACTTTTTCTTTAACCACCTCTTTCTCTTTTTCTGAATTTCTCAAAGGCCCACAGCCTACCTGGTTATCCACCAACCTTCCACTTCTCAATGTGGTGACAGATTTGGCTTCCTCATGGGAAGAAGAAATTTTACCTACCTCATATTGTCTCCTTGGGTTGTCCATGGGTTAGCTAGGCAGCTTCCCTTCCTCTCTCTTGGCTAAAGCATTAGATAGCTGCCCAAGATGGTTTTTTATCATTTTAATGCTTTGACTATGAGAATGCACAGTCTGAGACAAGGATCCTAAATTTTGCAATGAGGTCAGAACTTATTCCTCAAAAGAAGATGATTTAGCAGCTGGTGGGGGTGCAGATTGCTACGCAGGCTGTGCCACGGGCTGTTGGTATTGAGGCCTTGGGAAGTAATTATGGTGGTATGGCTGAGCATTTTTATAAGGCATAGGATGTTGTGGTTGCTGTTTCTGGTTTTGAAAACCAACTTGTCTCCACCTCAAGTTGGGGTGGTTTCTCCATTGGTAACCAGTAGTAGGTTGTTGCCCAAAAGACTGGGTGACAGCCACATGCTCCATCACAAAGTCTGGAAATTGAACAGCTGCGGGACATTCCTCAAGGGAGTGAATGGGGGATTGGCATAAAATACATGCCTCCTCCACTTTAGTAGCCATGGGTAACTACATTGCTCCCATGTGCTTATCAGATTTCTGGGTCAAACTGTCCATTTTTCTTTCCAAATCATTGTGTCCACTTACCTCATACAATTTTCCTCTTGTGGCATTTTCTTTCACCAGTCTAGGAGTGTCCAAATCTCTCGACAATATCTCTCTCTGCATGGAGTTCTCACTGATAATGTCAAACAACTCCCAAGCCTCCTCAGCAGTTTTTTAGAGGTAAGTACCACAACAAGAGGCACCGATCATATCCCTGCTTTTAGAGTCAATCCCTTGATAGAAACTTTGGACAAGTTGCCATTCAGGGATTTGGTGATGGGGACATTTCTTCAGGAGTTCTTTGAATCTCTCCCAAGCTTGGTGAAAATCCTCAGTTGGATCTTGAGCAAATGAGATAATGCCCTTCCTCAACTGCCTTGTCTTAGACATGAGAAAAAACTTGGCCAAAAACTGACATTGAAGGTCACTCCAGGACTGAATACTGTTGGGTGGGAGCATTGACAACCAAGTCCTGGCCCTATCCTTTAGTGAAGAAGGAAAGAGTCTCATCCTGGTTGCTTCCTCCCCCAAACCTACAATATTGAAGGTAGTGCACAGTCCTAGAAATTCATCAATGTGTTTATATGGGTCTTCTTTGGTCAGGCCATGGAATGAGGATAGCATTTGGATTATGAAAGACTTGATCTCATAGTTTCCTTGAACAGCAGGGAATTGAATGCAGAAGGGAGAATTGTAAACCCCTGGTGCATTGAATTCCTTCAAGGTTCTAGGTTGTTGTTGCTCACCCATTTCAGCAAATCCTGATGCAACAGATGTGGGTGAGATTTGTTTAGTCCTAAGGAGTCTTTCAACCTCTGAATTTAATGGAACAATCTGAGGATTGAGAGTTCTCCATCCAAACATACACCACTCACACTCTTAATGCACACACAATGCAGAGCCAATTTAACACAACAATCAGGAAGAAGCACCATTAACTAATAAATCTACAAATCCACAGATCAGAAAATAAAATGAGTAGAGGGATGCAAACTTTAGCACAACCTCTAGCAAAATGCTTCTCGTTAGCAACAGCTTCTGATCTGAAGAAATAACAAAAACTATTACAAAACAGTAAAAACTTTCAAAAGCAGTTAGTGAAAATTAAAATAATCTATTAGAGAACTACAATCTATACAAAAAAAAACTTATATCTACCAATTTTAAGCATGCAGATCCCCGACAGCGGTGCCAAAAACTTGTTGGCATCCCACCTTGTGTTCAAAAGGGGTTTAAAATCAGACAATTAAAGAGTTTATAGATGGCATACACCAAGGCAGGCTCACACACAGTCCTGCAAGTATTCAGGGCCAGTTGTAGTAAGTTTTTAAAAAAAGTAAGGGTATGTCCACAGGGAAATGTGTGTCAAAATTAGGCAAATCTCCATACCTGTGGTAGATCTGGCACCCTTCCTACTGCTAAAATAGTAGAAGAAAGAGGAGAGGTTTAAGGGGTTGTCACTTCTAAATTAAACTACAAAAACAAGTAAGATTACAGAAATGGATGTTAGGAATAAATCCAGAGTACAAATCTTGCACTGAGGGGAAATTAAACATAGAAAATGGGGAGAAGCAGCTTGGATATTGGTGTTGCTACAATTAGGTTGAGCTGCTAGGGTTACAGAGAGTTTAGAGTATACCAATCCCTCATCTGGCCATAGGCACAGCTGCAGGGTAGAAGAATCTACTCTAAACCAAAGGCTTGAACTGATCTTAAGGGTATGATCTGTCCACTTTAATGGTCACAGATCATCCTAGGGACTTCCTCCAAATCAAAGGATTAAAGTAGAAGAATGCAATTTAGACCAAAGGTTTGAATTGATCTTAAGCCTATGATCTGTCCACTTTAATGGTCATAGATCATCCTAAGAATTTCCTTCAAAGCAAATGTTTCAATTAGAGTATTATAACCACTGCAAATGTTGTAATTATCACTCCACAGACACAGGAAATTGCAGGAGCATCAGATCTAGGGAGATCAAATGGCATCTAAAAGGTCTACCAGCTAAGTGGGTGAGCTATTCTCATCCACACAAAGCTGATCGAGCACCAAATGAAACCAAAGGAGCTATAGATCTAATTATAACAATTAAACCAACATTACATTGAGACCATATAATAAATATCCTCAGATTTGCAGTCTCTGCATCATCTAACCCTCAATAACACCCTCAAGAAATTAGCCAACCATAGTTGGGCTAATGGAAGAATTCAAGAATTTCACTGAAAGCTCTGATTTTAAGAATTGATCCCCGAAATTCATCTCCTTTTTCTGACAGCTTCCTCTCTTCTTATAGCTTTCTCCTTCATCCTCAGATCTAGTTTTTCCCGCCAATCCCAGCTTCTAGAATGATTCTGTTATTCCTCCTTTTATTCCCCTTCTAGAAGGCTCTTTTAGTTCATCAACATTGGGGAAGAGCACGTGGGTAGGTTAGGGTTTCCCAGGGAACTTCTAGAAGCCTCGTGTCGGCCACCAAAGTGCCTCGGTTTACGTGTAGCAAGTCAACAACTCACAGTGTGTGTTGGGGTGTCTGCCTCACCTTCAAAAAGGGTTTAAATTCACTCAAATCAAAGCAGATCACACGTAAGACCTGCAAGTAGTCAGGTCCTGTTGTAGCAAGTTTTAAAAAAAGGATAAGTAAGGGAATGTCCACAAGGAGGTGAGTTCAAAATATGGTAAATCTCCAAATCTGTAAGAGATCTGGCACCCTAACTAATGGTAAGTCAGCTAAAAGAAAAGGGGAGAGGTTAAAAAGGGTTGTCACTTGAACTAAACTACACATGAAATGCAAACTAACTGAGATATAGTCCAAAGATCTAGAACTTGCAAGTGGAAGGGTTTAAAAATAGAAAATGGAGAAGAGCAGCTTGGAGATTGGTCTCACTACAATCAGATTAAGCTGATCATGTTATAGGGGTTTAAAGCACACAAATCTCTCAGCTGGCTACAAGCACAACTGTAGGGTAGAAGACTCCACTCTAAACCAAAGGATTAACTGATCTTAAGGCTATGGTCTGTCCACTTCAATGGTCACAAACCATCCTATAGACTTTATCCGATCCAAAGGTTTATGGTAGAAGAATCCAATTGAAACCAGAGATTGGACTGATCGTAAGGTTATGATCTGTCTACTTCAATGGTCACACATCATCTTAGAGAATTCCTCCAAACTAAACCAGAGCATTAAAACCACTACAGATGCTGCAATTTTTAGGTCACAGACACAAGCAATTACAGGGATATCAGATTTAGGGAGATCAGATGGTATCCAAGAGGTCTACCAGTTAAGTGGGTCAGCTGATCAACAGACTCCTCTACACAAATCTGGTCGAGCACCAAATGAAACCAAAGGAACTATAGATCTAATTAAAACAATAAAAATAACATTTACATTGTAATAAAACTCACTCTATAATGAAATACTCTCAGATTTGTAGTTTGTGCAATAATTATCCCACAATAACACTCTCCACCTTACCCAATTACAGATCTAACCTCTCTCTTCGCTGCTCTTTGGGAATTAGCCAACCATAGTTGAGCTAAAAGAGGGAAAATGGAATTTCACTGCAAGCTCTGATCTTCAGAATTTGATCCAAATCTTGATCCCCCCCAATTGCATTTGGGGATCTCAATATATAGCTTTCTCTCTTGTTTTTCTTGCCAATATTCCCTTCTAGAAGGTCCTCAGAGTTTGTTAGAGTTCTGTCAAAGCACGTGGGTTGGTTAGGGTTTCCTAGGGCATCTTTTGGATCATCATGCCAATCACTAAAGTGGCTCGGTTTGCGTGCAATAGGTCACCAAGTTGTAGCGTGTGCATAGCTGATCTTATGAGAAGTTGTTCACACAATTTCGATAGGTTCTGATAGGATGAGCCTTCTCTTAAAGCTTCAGCATTCTCAGCCCTTTGCCTAGAGTATTTGACAGGTTGGGGAAGCTTTTCGACAGGTTGGTGGACCATTTCGATAGGTTTAGCTCTGCATGCCATCATTCTGATAGGATTGCTCTCACTCCTATCGAAAGGCTCAAGCACCCTTTGGTAGGTTTTGTTCCAGTGTCTCCATCTTGATAGGTCCAGGCCACCATTCGATAGGTTCAGGGAATCATTCGATAGGTTCCCCTTACACCTCATGTAGGCTTTCAATAGGATGGTTTCTTCCTTTCTTTCTGCTGCTCGATAGGTTATTAGATCATATCGAACTCCTCAATCCACACGAATCCATCCTTTCTCTACCTTTTGATCCTATCAAAACCTTTCCAACTGCATGAATTCCTCCATATTTTGCTCTCAGCTCCTATCGAAGTTTTCAGATAACCTCTCAATAGGATGTTTTCAGCTTGTTTTCAATTCCTTCGCCTTCCCCTATTGTTGCCATGCGCCCAAAGGGCCCAATAGTGTGCGACCCTCTGTGTGCCATTGCTGGGTCTGTACTGTGCTGAGAGATGGACTTCTCTGTGTAGCATTTTTGAGTGGTTTTCTGCACTATTCCTGTCTTTTATTGTTATCTATAAAATAGACTCAACAGGTGTCTATTATTGTCCTCACAGGTCCATCAAAGGTCAGGTTAAGGGGTGAAAACTGGCATTTTCACTACTTAACATACCCCCAAACCTAAGCTTTGCTAGTCCCTAAGCAAAGGAGAAATAAAGAAAAATAAAAATGCCACTTTCGTAGGGATCACAGATGCATTTAGCATATGCATCAAGCCTTTTAAACCCCTAGGTGATCCCTAGTGGAGGAGTGAAGTCTCCTGAGGGTTTTCAGTGAAGGTACCCACAAACTTCTCTAATAAAGTTAGTTAATAGTAGTGCCTCCTGCTAAAATAGAGTTTAAGTAAATAAAATAAATTCACACCATGTCCATTCAATTCATTAGAGGAATTTCAGTAGAAAAAGCATCAGTTCAAAACTTGAAAGTCTGTTGTAATCCTTCACCATCACTCAGCTCATGTCAAGGCATTTCTCCTAAAAAATAATGCATGGCTCACCATTAATTCCAGAATTATGCTCTGATATTACCTGCAACAAATTGAATTTCAGACCCAAGTCTCACAAGGGCTATTCACTCACAACAAAAAAATGAAGGGTGTAGAATTTCACATAGCTCAAGAGCAGTTACAGCCCTCAAATAGGATTGCAAGCATGAGCATATGCATTGCTCTAATTCTTAAAATTTTCTAACTCTTTTCACCATAGATTAAACAAATCCTTATCTCCACATGACAGCTCAATTCATTTTAGATCAGTAATGTCTTTTCATTGGGTTGTAATGTGGCTTAGGGATGTGGTTTGTAAAAGAATGAAAGGGTAAAAGGGATTCAAATTTGAGAAGTCAGTAAAGGTGAGGAGGTGGTTTGCAACTCAACCTTCTTCATTTCAACAGCTCTTCACTTTCTTTTTGAATTTTCAGACTTGAAGTGATCAGCTTCATCAGCTTCTAATCTTCTTATAGATTTTCAAATGAAGTGACTTCTCTTTCTCATCCTTTAACTTTATTTATTTATTTTTATTTTTTTTTGTTTCTATTTTTATTTTTTTATGGGTCAAAATGTCACAACACCACCAAATGAGTTTCCCTCTTTCTGAACCAAAAATCACACCAGCTCTACCTTCTTCCATTTCTTCACCTTTACCTTCTGAATTCTCAGAGTCAGGGTCAGACTGCATTATGTCAAAAGGGTTTTTTGGGTTTGAATTTTCTAATTTCCATCAAAGAAACTGGGATCTTTAAGGCTCAAAGTGGGTGTATCAAGGGCAGTTCAAAGGGTAGGATCTTTAAGCACAAACTGTCCAAGGGATGACCTTACTTCATGTCCTCCATGTCATGAATGTTGTCAAGCTGTTTCAACATAGATTTGCCTAACTTCTAGTGAGCAGAATTGAGTCCAATCAGTCTTTAGAGCAGAAAAAATTGCCAAGATACTCTTCAAAGAAATTAAAAAAATTTCAGGCCCAAATCTCACTAGGTATGGCCTTCCATTAAAATTTCTGGGGTGTATCCTCACAGTCTTCTCTCATTTCAAGTTCACTAAACATCAAAATTTTTTTTTTCTTTTTTTTTTTTGAAAATTCTTGACATTTACTTCATGACAAATGTTAAACTATAGCTTATTTCAGTTTCAAACTGTTTTTTTAATTTCCTCTTTTCCAAAAAAAAAAATCAAGTGAGAATTTACTCTAATTCCAAATACTCCTTTTTAGCCTAGTTGCACTATCATTAACTCATTTCATTGGCATACCTGTCGTATCCCCAAACCTAAATTAAACAGTGTCCTCACTGTTGGAAGAATGGTAGAAAGGAAACAGGTAAGACATAATATTAGAAATGAACGAGAAACGGATATTGAAAGCAGACAATCACAGATGAGGGTGGGGGTAGAGGGGGTGGTGGCTCGGACTTCTGCCTCTTCTTCTTTCTCTTATTCTTTTTTCCTTTCCTCCTTAGCCAGGATTCTCTGCACCTCTTCGTATTCATCCTAGAGAAATTGGAGAGGGTCAGGCTCGACCGGTGGTGGCGGTGGTGGCCAGAGTGGGTAGAACTTGGTTGGCAGGTCTTGAGGTTTGTCGTCGGCCATGAGTGTGGGATGGAAGGATTGCACAAGTTAGGGGGAAATGGATGTGGAAGGGCTGGACGAGGCTGATATTTAAGGTACATGGGTGTTGGAATATGAATCGGTACAATAAATTTTTTGCATTCTTCCAAGCTGAAAATGAAAGTGGGAATAAATGGAGCAGTGGTTACTGTGTGGCAAATAGAGCGCGGACTGCATGATGGGCTATTTTTAGGAGTGGTAGTTAAGTCAAGGAAGTATGCGCAATGAATACGGAGACATCGATTTATGGATAAGGATGAAAACGTGCTCTGATAGTCAGAAGGGCAAATGAGGAAGAGGGAGCTAGGGTTTTCAGTAGGTGTCCAATGGAAGAGACTGTCCTAACGAAAGGTTATAGAGAATGAAAGACGATTTTGATAGGATGAATTGGATGGTTTCGATAGGTTCATGAGTCCTGTCGAAAGCTTAGCAGACAAAGCTTTCAAAAGGGATGATTCGATAGGATCCTGATAGGTGGAACCATCCTTTCGATAGGCCTCAGTGCCTATCAAAACCATCAAAAATCATGTTGAAATCACCATTTGACCTAACGAAAGGTGAACTTGACCTATCGAAAGCTCCCAAAACCCAAATAGGGCTACATTTCTGGGCACTCTCAGCCTCAGCACTCAGCAGGCTCTTCTGTTGTGCTGCTCTATAGTTTGTTTCCCTTGTGGACAAGCTCCCATTATCTCAGGACAGCTGGGAATATTGACATGATGGCCTAGTATTTGGCATGGCAGTTTTTATTGCAGAAAAAAAAAATCAATCAACAAAGTAAACACCTAAAAGAAAAGAAAAATATGTCACATATGATACATACTGAACATCAGGGGCTAATTTGGAGGATCTGAAAGGTCTACGGTCGCCTCAGGCTCATCAAACTTGACACCTTTGGTGGATCTTTTCTGCAACAAATGTCCATTCCCTGGGTGCTGCTTTGTATTTGTGAACCAAACATTGCCCTGCATTAGCTAATGTGGATTTTCATGCACAGCCTCCTCTAGTACATCAATGGAAAAATAGGTCTCATCTAGAGGGGGTTGATGAGCTGTGTTGTACACATTCAGCTTTACTTTCACGTTGCCAATGGAGACTTCCATGACTCCTGACCTGGATTGTATACAGGCTTTAGCAGTGGCCAAAAAGGGCCTGCCTAGAATCATAGGTATGGAAGAAACACATTTGTTTGGCTCCATGTCTAGCACCAAAAAGTCAGAAGGGTAAAAGAACTTGTCAACTCCCACCAGGACATCATCAATGACCCCCATAGGTTTCCTTTCAGATCTGTCAGCCAATTGCAAGACCACATGTGTGGGCGTCAACTCTCCTAACCCCAGCTTCTCATATACTGTACATGACAGTAAATTCACACTGGCTCCCAGATCTAATAAGGCTTTCTAAATTTTATGATCCCCAATGATGCAGGGGATAGTGGGCACTCTAGGGTCTTGAAGTTTTGTGGGGGTAGCAATAGACAGATTTTGCGTTACCTTTTCTACTGAAAAGACCTTCTTGGATAAGTGTATCCTAGACTGTCTTTTATGGGTTCATAACTCCTTCAGAAACATGGTATAGGCTGGAACTTGTTTAATTGAATCAAGTAAAGGCAAGTTGATCTTTACTTGCTTAAAAGCTTCCATCATTTCCTCTATTTTACCTTCCCTTTATCAAAAGGGGAAGGTGCTTGTAATGCTTTAGGAAATGGCAAATGTGGGATTACTCCCTCATTTGCAACCTTAGCCAATTGGTCATCTTTCTTTTTAATTTTCCTCTTTTCTTGAGGATCATCATTATCCTCTTTATTCTCATTTGGTTGCTCCTTCATGTCCACCACTGGTGGCCCTTATTGTGTCCTTTCGAAAACCACCTCTTTGCCTTTTTCAAAATTTCTCAAAGTCTCACAACCAACTTGGTTATCCACCATCCTTCCACTTCTTAATATAGTAATGGATTTGGCTTCCTCATAGGTGGAGGAAACTTCACCCACTACATATTGTCTCCTTAGGTTATCCAGTGGTTGGCTAGGAAACCTCCCTTCCTCTCTATTAGTCAAAGCATTAGACAACTGACCAAGATGGTCTTCTATCCTTTTAATGCTTTGGCTATGAGAGTACATAGTTTGAGTTAAGGGACCTAAATTCTTAAGTGAGGCCAGAACTTGTTCCTCGAAAGAAGGTGATCTCACAGCTGGAGGGGGTGCAGGTTGCTGCACAAGCTGGTCCACGGGTCATGGGCTGCTGGTAATGAGGCTTTGGAATATAGTTTTGGTTGTAGGGTTGAGCATTTTTGTAGGGCATGGGCTGCTGTTGCTGCTGCTGGTGGTTTGGGTAGGCATCTTGTCTCCACCTCAAGTTGGGGTGATTTCTCCATTGGTACCCAACAACAGGCTGTTGCCCATAGGACTGAGTGGCAGCCACATGCTCCATTATAAAATCTAGAAACTGGACAGCTGATGGGCATTCCTCAAGGGAGTGAGTAGGGGATTGGAAAATAGCACATGCCTCCTCCACCCTAGTAGCCATGGGTGACTGCATTGCTCCCATAAGCTTATCAAATTTAAGTGCCAGGCTGTCCACTTTCCTCTCCAAATCACTTTGCACATTTACCTCAAACATCTTCCCTCTGGTGGTATTCTCGTTCACAAATTTAGGAGGATCTAAGTCCCAAGACAAGGTCTCCCTCTGCATGGAGTTCTCACTAATAATATCAAACAACTCCCAGGCCTCGTCAGCAGTTTTATGGAGGTAGGTGCCACCACAAGAAGCATCTACCATGTCTCTGCTTTTCAAATCAATCCCTTGATAAAAACTTTGAACTAATTGCCATTTAGGGATTTGATGGTAGGGGCATTTCTTTAGGAGTTCCTTGAATCTCTCCCAAGCTTGGTGAAAATCCTCAGTTGGATTTTGGGCAAATGAGATGATGCCCTTCCTCAACTGGCTTGTTTTAGACATGGGGAAGAATTTGGCGAAAAACTGACATTGAAGATCACTCCAGGACTAAATGTTGTTGGGTGGAAGCATTGACAACTAGGTCTTGGCTCTATCCTTCAATGAAAAAGGAAAGCGTCTCATCCTGGTTGCCTCCTCCCCCAAACCTGTGATCTTGAAAGTGGTGCACAGTCCTAAGAATTCATCAATGTACTTATAAGGATCCTCTTTAGTCAGGCCATGAAATGAGGGTAGCATCTGGATTATGAAAGACTTTATTTCATAATTTCCTTGAGCAGCTGGGAACTGAATGCAGAAGAGGGAATTGTAAACCCCTGGTGCATTAAATTCCTTGAGAGTTCTAGGCTGCTGTTGCTCACCCATTTTAGGAAATTCAGCTGCAACAGATGTGAGTGGAGTTTGTTTAGATGTGAGAAGTCTTTCAACCTCTGGATTTAATGAGACAATCTGAGGTTGGAGAGTTCTTCTCCCAAACATACACCACTCAAGATCTAATGCAGAGCAAATCTTCAAACACAACAAGCAGGAACAAAAACAAATGACTACTGAATCTAAAAATTAACAAATCTGACAAATAAAGGGGAGTAGAGGGATGCAAACTTAAGAGCAGCCTCCAGCACAATGCTCCTCTTTTGCAGTAGCTTCAGATCTGATGAAATACAAACAGAATACTGGAAAATAACAAAACTTACAAACACAGTTAGTGAAAAATCAAACAAACTATCATAGATCTATGATCTAAACTAAATCAAACTTAGATCTACCAATTTAGAGGCACACCTCCTCGGCAACGTCCCCAAAAACTTGTTGGGGTGTCTCCCTCGCCTTCAAAAAGGGTTTAAATTCACTTAAATCAAGGCAGATCACACACAAGACCTGCAAGTAGTCAGGTCCTGTTGTAGCAAGTTTTAAAAGAAGGGTAAGTAAGGGAATGTCCACAGGGAGGTGAGTTCAAAATATGGTAAATCTCCAAATCTATAAGACATCTAGCACCCTAACTAATGCTAAGTCAGCTAAAAGAAAGGGGAGAGGTTAAAAAGGCTTGTCACTTGAACTAAACTACACATGAAATGCAAACTAACTGAGATCAAGTTCAGAGATCTAGATCTTGCAAGTGGAAGGGTTTAAAAACAGAAAATGGAGAAGAGCAGCTTTGAGATTGGTCACACTGTAATCAGATTGAGCTGATCATGTTACGGGGGTTCAAAGCACACAAATCCCTCAGTTGGCTACAGGCACAGCTGCAGGGTAGAAGACTCCACTCTAAACCAAGGATTTAACTGATCCTAAGGCTATGGTCTGTCCACTTCAATGGTTACAACCCATCCTATAGACTTCATCTTATCCAAAGGTTTACGGTAGAAGAATCCAATTAAAACCAGAGATTGGACTGATCTTAAGGCTATGATCTGTCCACTTCAATGGTCACAGATCATTCTAGAGAATTCCTCCAAACCATGGGTTTCAACCAGAGCATTAAAACCACTGCAAATGCTGTAATTTCTAGGTCACAGACACAAGCAATTGCAGGGATATCAGATCTAGGGAGATCAGATGGTATCCAAGAGGTCTACCAGTTAAGTGGGTGAGTTATCAGCAGACTCCTCTACACAAACCTGATCGAGCACCAAATGAAACCAAAGGAACTATAGATCTAAGTAAAATAATAAAAACAACATTTACATTGCAATAAAACTCACTCTATAATAAATGCTCTCAGATATGTAGTCTGTGCAGCAATTATCCCACAATAACACTCTCAACCTTACCCAATTATAGATCTAACCTCTCTCTTCATTGCTCCTAGGGAATTAGCCAACCATAGTTGAGCTAAAAGAGGAAAAATGGAATTTTGCGGCAAGCTCTGATCTCCAAAATTTGATCCAAATCTCGATCCCCCCCAATTGCAATTGGGGATCTCAATATATAGCTTTCTCTCTTATTTTTCTCGCCAATATTCCCTTCTAGAAGGTCCTCAGAGGTTGTTAGAGTTCTGTCAAAGCACATGGGTTGGTTAGGGCTTCCTAGGGCATCTTTTTGATCATCATGTCGGTCACCAAAGTGCCTTGGTTTGTGTGTAGCAGGTCACCAAGTTACAGTGTGTGCATAGCTGATTTTCTGAGAAGTTCTTCACACGATTTCGATAGGTTCTCAGGTCTGTTCGATAGGTTCCGATAGGATGAGCCTTCTCTTAAAGCTTCAGCATTCTCAGCCCTTTGCCTGGAGCATTTGATAGGTTGGGGATGCTTTTTGATAGGTTGGAGGACCATTTCGATAGGTTCAGCTCTACATGCCATCATTTTGATAGGATTGCTCTCACTCCTATCGAAAGGCTCAAGCACCCTTCGGTAGGTTCTGTTCTAGAGTCTCCATCTCGATAGGTCTAGGCCACCATTCGATAGGTTTAGGGAACCATTCGATAGGTTCCCCTTACACCTCAGGCAAGCTTTCGATAGGATGGTTTCTTCCTTTCTTTCAACTGCTCGATAGGTTCTTGGATATTATCGAACTCCTCAATCCACACAAATCCATCCTTTCTCTGCCTTTAGATCCTATCGAAACCTTTCCAACTGCACGAAT
Source organism: Chloranthus sessilifolius (assembly GCA_021018995.1). Classification (NCBI taxonomy): domain Eukaryota; kingdom Viridiplantae; phylum Streptophyta; class Magnoliopsida; order Chloranthales; family Chloranthaceae; genus Chloranthus; species Chloranthus sessilifolius. The sequence continues at coordinate 66,175,816 of CM037586.1, forward strand.
TCCTCCATTTTTTGCTCTCAACTCCTATCGAAGTCTTTAGATAACCTCTCGATAGGATGTTTTTAGCCTATTTTCACTTCCTTCGCCTTGCCCTGCTGTTGCCATGTGCTCTAAGGGCCCAATGGTGTGCAACCCTCTGTGTGCCATTGTTGGGTCTGCGATGTACTGAGAGATGAACTTCTTTGTGCAGCATTTTTGAGTGGTTTTTTGCACTATTCCCGTCTTTTATTGCTATCTACAAAATAGACTCAACAAGTGTTTATTAGTGTGCTCATAGGTCCATCAAAGGTCAGGTTAACGGGTGAAAACTAGCATTTTTCTCTACTTAACAGTGCAAAACAGCTTTTCTAGGAAGTGTTTAGATTGATTTCCCTAGGTTGAAGAGGCTTTTGATAGGCCAAAATCAAGTACTTTGGTCCTTTCGCTAGGATTCCGGATCCTATCGAAAGGTTCCGATAGGTTGAATCCTGCAATTAGAGCTTCAGCATCTGCAGCCTTCATTTGATGCTTTCGATAGTTTGAAGGATCCTTTTGACAAGTTGAGCTCTTGCGCAATTGATTTCGATAGGTTCTCAGACTTTTCGATAGATTCTATTCAAGCTCAGGCAACCATTCGATAGGATGCTACCTTGTTTTTTTTTACTGCACGATAGGTTCTGGATCCTATCGAATTCTCCCCATCTTCACGATTTCTTCCTTTTTTAGCCTTCAGATCCTACCGATATGTTGCAATAACCTATTGACAAGTTGTTTTCAACCTGTCTTTTTTTTTTTAACGCTGCTTTGCTGTTACTGCCTGCCCCAAGTGGGCATTGGTGTGGGGCCCTTCTATGTGCCATAGTTGGGTCAGAGCTGTGGTGAGAGATGGACCTTCTTGTGGAGCACTTTAGGGTGGATTTCTGTACTATGACTGCTTATTACTGCTATCTATAAAATATGCTCAACAAGTACTTATTAGTCTATTCACAGGTCTATCAAAGGTCAGGTTAAGGGGTAAAAATGGTATTTTTCACTGATTAACATTAACCCTGAATTAGAACCTCCAAATCCTGAGGTAGAAAGGGTCCCTAGAGTGAGAAACACAACACCAGCCCCTGTTATTGAAACTGTGCCAGCTGTGATGGATGCGAGGCAGAGGACACTGAAGGAATGTAATGCACCTGGGGGATATACATCCCCTTTCTGCATTCAATTTCCTTTCATTGAGAGAAATTATGAGATTAAGTCCTCCACCATTAACATGCTGCCATCTTTTCATGCGCTCAGCAAGGAAGATCCTCACAAGCACATCGATGAGTTCTTAGCGATTTGCACCATATTTAACATTGTTGGCTTGGGACCGGAAGCCACCAAACTTAGGCTTTTTCCTCTTTCCCTAAAGGATAAAGCCAACACTTGGCTCTCCAGGCTCCTAGCCAATAGCATACATATATGGAATGATCTCCAATGCCAATTTCTGACAAAATTCTTCCCTATGAATAAAACTAGTCAGATGAGGATGAGCATACTTTCATTTACTCAATCCTCAACTGAAGATTTTCATGGAGCATGAGAAAGATTTTAGAAAATGTTAAAACAATGTCCCCACCACCAAATTACATAGTGGCAACTTGTACAAGTCTTTTACCAAGGAATTGATCCCAAAAGTAGGGACATGGTGGATGCCTGTTGTGGGGGTACTTACCTCCACAAGACAGCTGACGAGGCATGGGAATTGTTTGGCATTATAAGTGAGAATTCTATGCAGTAGGAGTCACTGTCCTGCAATGACAGTCAGACCCCAACTAGAATGGTGAAAGAATTCACCTCTAGAGGCGGCATGCATGATGTCAAGGTGCAGAGTGAATTAGAAAGGAAGGTGGATAACCTGAGCTTAAAATTTGATAAAATGATGAGTGTGATATAGCCTAGATTGGTTGCACAAGTGGAAGAGGCATGTCTGATATGCCAATCTCCCACACATTCATTTTAAGAATGTCCATCAGCCAACCAGTTCCTTGAATTGGTTATGGAACATGCCAATGCTGCCCAGGCATATGGGCAGCAACCTGCTGGGTACACCTGGAGAAACCACCCCAATCTGAAGTGGAGATAAGACACATATCAGCAGCCCCATCCACAATAGTTGGTAGTACTATACAGACCACAACGCTAATTCAACCAGGGATATGCACCTAGGCAAAATTTTTAGCTGCCTACCCCATAGCCAAATCATTTGGTTTTACCCCCATCACAGCCCAGATTCTCTTCTTTTGAAGAGCAAATGCTGACATCAATGCAAAATCTAGAAAACTTGGCATAAACTATGAACTCTCATGGGCAAAGCATTAAAAAAAATAGAGAACCAGCCGGGTCAAATCTATAATGCTTTGAATAAGACAGAGGAGGGCAGGTTGCCTAGTCAACCCTTGGCCAACCCTAAAGGGCAGTACACGATTGGAGAAGGACCCTCTACTCATGATGAAGCTAATGCAATCACTACCCTAAGGAGTGGCTGTTGTGTTGCTTACCTTACCATTATTAAAGAGTTAAAATAATAAATTAGCAGGCTAAATCACAGAGAAATGGGACCAAGGTAAGAAACCAGTCCTGCAAGAATTAGGGCTATTGCAGTAAGCTTTAAGGGGTAAGTGTGGGTAGGTTCACAGGAACTATTCTTTAAAATGGGGTAAATCTCTAGATCTCTAATAGATCTAGCACTCAAGACTATCCTAGTTTAAAACAAAGCCAAAACAGGAAAGAGGAGAGGTTTTAGGAGTTGTCACTTTATAAAACTATAGGATATTGAAGATAACAACAAGTGATCCAAAACTGATTGAAACTCAAATTTAAGAAAAGGATTAAAATCAAAAGGTGGAGAGTAGTAGCTAGGGATTTTGGTCTTCACTGAAAATCAATTGGTTCAAAGGCAATGCATAGAATTGATTTGCAACAACCCTTCATCTGGGTACAAGCTCAGATGCAAGGTATAAGAATCTAACCTAGACCAGATAATTGGAGTAATCCTAAGGCTATGATATGTCCACTTGAATATTCACAGATCGTCCCAGAGATTCCTCTTCTTCAAGCGTCTTAATTAGAATAGGTAAACTATTGCAAATGTTGTGGGTGCAAGGCTACAAGCTCAGGCATCCACAGGGATATTAGATCTAGGGAAATCATAAGAAAAATAAGAGATTTATGTATCTAAATTAACTTTACATTCAACAATCACTGAATCAATACAACTTACAGTCCAATTATGCTGAGATCTGTAATCTGTGTGACATCTAATCCTCTTACAAAGCTTTAAACCTCTCAATTTATAGCTCTCAACCTCACCCTAGCTACTAAAATGGTTTAGCCAACCATGGTTGGTCTAAAGAATGAATGGGAAGGATGAAAGAGGGAAGGAATTGTGGGAATTCGAATTTGGCTCTGGTTATCTCAACTTCTGGATGAATTTTTTATGCAATTTCTCTTCTATTTATACTCTTCCCTCAGATCTGTTTCAGCCAACTAGAGCTCAAGAGAATAATTCTGTTATTCTGAACTACTAATGTGCCTGATTTTAGTTTTAGAAGCTTTCCATCCATTGGTCCAAACTGGACAAGTGCATGTGAAGTGCTTAGAGTTCCCATTCGTGCCCATATGACTTCCAAAAATACCCCCAAGGGCTGCTAACATGCCTTGGAATGTGTGCACAAAGCATTGAAGTTGGTAACTAGAACTACTTTGAATGGAATTGAGAAGTTCCTAATTCAAGTGTTGAGAGGTTCAGCGAACCTATCAACAGGTTCTGAGTTTGCTTGGTCCCTTCAATCGATAGGTTGCTTGTGGCTTTCGACAGCTATGGGGATTTCTCGACAGGACTGGTAACAATTCTCGACAGGTTGACAAAAATTCTTACTTTTATCTAGTCTCTATCAATCCTCATGACAAGTTATAAACACCCTATCGACTTGTTATACAGTATTCAGTTGAGTGCTCGATAGGTTGCTTCAATCCTCGTGAGAATGAGCGCAACTTCAGGTAAGTTGTCGACAGGATGACATGCATTGCTCGATAGGTTTAGGGGAACCTCGCGACAAGTAGTTGGAACCTCACGAGCTACCCTGCATCTCCAGGTAAGCTTTCGACAGGATCCATTGATGTACCTTAGACACTTCGATAGGTTCTGTCGACTCGTCGACAACTTTATATTTCCACCCCAATACCTCTCGACAGGTTATAAGACATCTTCAAAACCTGTCGACAGCTTACATTCTTCACCTTTTAACTCCTCGATAGGTTCAAGTATACCCTCAGATCTTCTCGATAGGTTCAATGAACCTCTTGGCAGCTTGTCTTTTCTCTTCAGAACCTCTCGACATGTTGAGTTAACCTCTCGAGATGTTCTGCTTTGAGCTTCCACAGCTGGCACACATCTTTGGTTTGTTGTCTTTCATCTGTCAGCACACAGTAGCCTCTTGGTGGGTTCAATCTTCATTCCTTGCAACTGCACTTGGTCCCAAGCATTCCCAGTTGGGCCCATGACATTCTCATGAACTTCTAAGGCTCTGTGGATTGTTTGATTGGCTGGCCTTTGTGCTATATGAACACATGTTGAGTAGCAGATAACTTCTTTGGCCTTTTTAGATGGATGTCTGCACTAAGACTGCAATTTATTGCTTATCTATAAAATATTATTAGTCAACTCAAAGGTCCATCAAAGGTCAGGTTAGGAGGTGAAAAATGGTATTTTTCACTGCTTAACATACCCCAAAACTTAAGCTTTGCTAGTCCTTGAGGAAAGGAGAAATTAAAAACAAGTATTGAAAATGAAAAATGCCACTTCTATAGGGAGCACAAATGCATTTAGCATATGCATCAAGCGTTTTAAACCCCTAGGTGATCCCTAGTGGGGGAGTGAAGTCTCCTGAGGGTTTTCAGTGAAGGTACCGACAAACTTCTCCAATGACTCAGTTAATATCAATGCAGCATGTTAAAAATAAAATTCATTCCACACCTTGTTCATTCAATTTTGAGGATTCTTAGTAGAAAATCAGTAGTTTAAAACTAAAATTTTGCTGTAATTCCTTCACAATCATTTAGCTCATGTCAAGGAATTTTATATGAAAATTAATGTGGAGCTTACCATCAATTTGGGAATTCTGTTTTGATAATTTTCCCAACAAAGCTAATTTCAGACCCAGAGCTCGCCAGGGCTGTCACTCAAAATAGAATAAAAGGGTGTATCATTTCACACAGCTCAAGAGCAGTTACAGCCCTCAAATAGGGCTGCAAGCATGAGCATAGGCATTGCTCTAATTTCTTAAATTTTCTAACTCTTTTCACCATAGATTAAACAAATCCTCATCTCCACATGACATCTCAATCCATTTCAGATTAGTAGGGTCTTTTTATTGGGTTGTAATGTGGCTTATGGGTGAGGTTTATAAAGAATGAAAGGGGGATGAAAGGGATTCAAACTTGAGAAATAAGTAAGGTAAGGAGGTGATTTGCAACTTCACAACCTTCATTTCAGCACAATTCCATCTACTTCTTGAATTTTCAGATTTGAAGTGATCAGTTCCTAATATTCTTTTCAAATTTTCAATGAAATGACTTCTCTTTCTCATTCTTTTTGTTTTGATTTTCTATTTTTCTATTTATTTTTGTATGCTTTTCTTTTATATTTTTCTCCAATATATATATATATATATATATATATATATTTTATGGCCTGGAGTGCCATAACTGCCATCAAATGTGTTTCCTTTTCTTTCAACCAAATATCAAACCAGCTCTACCTTCTTCAACTCTTTCACCTTCATCTTCTGAAATCTCAGGATGGGGTTAGGTTGCATCAGGTCACTGAGGATTTGGTTCAATCTTTCTGGTTTTTATCAAAGAAAAATTTAGATTTTTAAGGCTCAATTGGTGTGTATCAAGGGCAGTTCAAAGGTGGGAGATTTTAGGCTCAAACTCTCAAGCTGTTTCAACTTAGATTTCCCTAACTTCTAGTGAGCAAAGGTAAATTCAATCAGTCCTTAGAGCAGAAAAATTGCCAAAACACTCCTCAAAGAAATTTTATTCAGGCGCAAATCTCACTGGGTATGACCTTTCATCAAATTTCTAGGGGATATCCTCACAATTTTCCCTCTTTTCAAGTTCAATAAGCATCAATTTTTGAAAATTCCTGACATTTGTTTCATGACAATGTTAAAGCTACAACAATATTCAGTTTTAAATTTCCTCTTTTTTAAAAATCAGGTGGGACTTCACTTTATTTTCATAAATTTTATTTAACATAGCTGCATTAATATTAACTATCCATTGGCATACCCTGCCATACCCCCAAACCTTTGAGGAGCGGTGTCCTCACTACTTTGGAAGTATATCAAAAAGACACAGCAGGGAAATATAAGGACAATAGCAAAAGAAATAGAAAGAACAAAGGTAAATACAAAGGAAAGCAAGAGACACAGTGGAATTGACAAAACAAAACTAATATTGCAGACAAGTAATTACAAAGTATCAACAGAAGCGGTACAATCTAAACAAAAATATGTATAGCACAATCAAAAACAGACTAATTACAAATAAATCCTAACTACAAGCTGATGACTACAAGCAAATCCAAAACACAATCTATTCCTAATATGAATTTGAATTAGAGCTAGATATGGTCATTGGCTCCCATCCTTTCAGTGCAACAAGCTTATTGTACACTTCCTTGAGCTTCTCTTTCCTCTTCAGCTTCTCAGTGCTGGCAGCACCTTCCTTAGTTCTCTTTGCAGCTAGTTTTTGAGGTTTGGTGCTACCTTGGGACATGGTGGGCACCCTGATGGAAAGGGGTCTGGATTCTGACGGACCCAGGGCTGAGTACAGGGAGAGGGTCTCTACAAGCCTAGCAAGCATGTTAGATTTGGTCTTATAAATTTTGTAAAAATGCAGGGAGCTGAGGACCATATGCCACAACTTCCATTCCTCAACTTTATGAGCTTCTAAAACTGGTTCAATCTCCTGCCAGTGGGCCTGCTATTGCAACATCATGACTGCATCTACTAAAAACCTCACATCCTCCTATGCATATGGGTTGGCCTCATTGGCTTTGGCAAGGGATGGCTGAGGGGAAAAGGTGTTGGTGCCATATGGGACAATGGCCCAATGGTGAGGGTCATCCATGGAGGAAGGGGTAATGGGCAGCTCAGGGGGTGGTGGTGATGATACAATGAGGGTAAGTGGCAGGTCCTCATCCACAACTATAGATCAGGTGGGGTGGAAGGATAGGTAAAAGGTAGAGAAGGCAGAGTTGCTTCCTCAAAGTCTGTTTGGGTGGAGGAGTCTTTGGTAGAGGGTTTAGGGATTGGTTGTTCCACCTCAGCAGGGGAAATTAGGCCTATAGGGGACAGCTGAGGGGATGGAGGTGAAGTGGGTGTAGGTAGCTGCAGGAGTGGGAATTGGAAGGGTTGGGGAGGTAGGGGTAGCTGGAGTTAAAGTGGCTTGAATGGCATGGAGAGAAGTGGCCATGGCAGCTTGGTTAGCTGTGTTGTTTTGAAGCTGGGCTAGGATGGTGGTGAGAAGATTTTGGTAGAGGCCTCTGAAAGGATTTTGGGTTGGGTAGTGGGTGGAATGGGGATAATGGGTTGGAAGGGAGATGTGGAAGCATGTTGGAAAGGTGGGGTGGGAGTAGGTTGGATATGAGTAGGTTGTGGGGAGTCAGGTAAGGGGGTATATTCATACCCAATGTCCTTCACAATGAAGTTAATTAGGGATAAGTATCCCTCAGTGATCAAGTGGTCTAGCTCTTGGGTATGGGTAGGTGATACGGAGAAGGTGGGGTTAATGTCAAAGGGTATGGATGGTGGAGAAGTGGTAAATGGATCAGCTGATGTAGCTGGTGCAGGGTTCAAGGGTTCAACAACTGAGATGGTTGGGCTGGCTGGAGGGGTTATTGCTGACCTTGTCAGGTAGGTGGGTGTGATGGGTAATGAAGGTAAGGTAAGGATGGGGTCTGTGGTTAGAGGAGCTAATAAAGGTGTAGATGTGGTGATGGTGGAAAGAGTGGCTGAGCTGTTGGGAGGCATGGAGACTGCAATGGATGGAATGGGTAGTGAGATGGATGGTAGGGAAGATGGTGGAATGGAAATGTCGGCCATATCAGAGCTAACAGTAAGCAAGGGCACAGAAGTGGAAATGATGAGTAAGGGTGCAAAAGGTACAAATGGAGGCTTCGAGCTAGGACCAACAGAGGTGGGTGGAGGCTTTGATCTAACTTCTGTAGAGGTCTCAGTTGCAGCTGATGTTGCTACCTATGATGCTTCAAATGCTAAATCCTCAACTAAATTGTTCTTACTCTTCCCAATTAGGGTCCTGCTAGCAGACCAGGCCCTCTTCCCAAACACCTTTGGAGTTACCTTTTCCACAGGCTCATCCTTTTGGATCACAAACTTTCCTTTTCTTAACAAGGCAGTGATGAGCCTGTTGTAGGGTAGCCCTGGCAAGGCCTGTACTCTTTTGATCTTCTCATTTACATCTATCATTGCCTCAAATACCAGCTTGGAGGCATTCATAAACTGACCCTTGGAGAAAAAATACAGGGCATCCACTATGGGGGTTCTCCTCTCTTGCTGATGTCCATTGACATAGATGTTTTTCCTCAGAATGGAATCAATGAAAAGCATGCTAGGGTGTAAATCTCTCCTCATTAATGACTCCCCAGAGCCCACAATGCCTTGAGTCAAGTGTCTAGCCATAGCTCTAAAGGACACACTCTCAGGTGCTGCTAGACCATAAGCTATATCAAAAATAGATGGGACCCCTAATACCAACCCAATGTCACTATAATCCACAACTAGTTCCTAATTATCAATCAAAATCACAAGGCAAGGCTCAGTTGACCCAGGCTTCATTTTCTTCCTGATATTTTGATACCACAATTTGACCGACCTAGGGTAGCATTTTTCTTCTAGTGGGGTCATCAATGGTGTCAGGCCTGCCTTCACCAAATAGTCCAAAGTATCCTTGCACTCCTCAAAAAAATAGGGTATGTCAGTAATTGTCTCAAGGATCAGGCCTAAAGTATACACAAATTCATTGGGAATAGATGGGATCACAGGGACTTCAGGTTCAGTCTCAGGGATAGGCTCAGGCACAGGGATTTCAGGCACAGGGTTAGGTTCTACCTCAAGGGCCTCCTCAACTATTTCTTCACTGATTTTGGCCCTCTTGGGTTTCTTAGCTTTCTTAGGTTTGTCAGATTTCTTAGCTTTATCCATGACAAGCTTTCTCTTAATAGGTGGGTTCTCCTTGGGCTGTGTGGCTAGTCTACTAGATTTCCTAGTGAACTTTTGTGCAGATTTGGAAGGGGCCTTGAACAGGTTGGCCAAAGTGTCCTCACGGTCAGCCATTGGACTACAATCCACACAAATAACTCTTAATAATTCATAATAATCTCCTTTTGTCCAAATGAATTACCACATAACTAAAAATGGAAGTACAATGTTTTGAAAATCAGAGAGTGGAGGTTGAAGAGGAACTTATCCACAAAAACCTAGGATTTCTCAGAGCTTGCTGTATATGGCACAAAACCAACTCAAATCGGGTGCGAAATGTAGCCCTTGATGAATTGAAGTAATTGAAACAATGGCCGAGTGATTGGAGTAGAAACCAGTGAGGTAGGGGAAGAAGAAAGAACTGGGAAATCGACAAAGAGGAATAGAGCTCAGAGAATAAGTTGTCGAATGGATGAATTTGGTTGTCGATAGGTTTAAAACAATGTAACTCATGTTTCGATAAGATTGGGAAAAAGGTGTCGACAGGTTGGTGCAACCTGTCGATCGGTTAAAATCAACAGGGTTGGTAAGCTGAAGGTCTTGAGAGGTTCACACAATCCTCTCAACAGGTTCCAGGCTCCAAAAAAAATTAATTCGAGAGGTTCATGGAATCTCTCGACAGGATGAAAAGCTTTTATGTTAAGGCTCCGAGAGGTCTTCCAACCTCTCGACAGTTACTTTGAACCTGTTGAAAACATACCCAAAAGCCTTCAGAACTTGTCGACTTCCTTGCTCAACATTTCGGCAGGTTCATAGATCCTGTCGGCAATCACATTTTACACCTTTAAAACCTGTCGAGAATTTACTCAAACCTCTCGATAGGTCCCAGATCTTGTCAAAATGACACTGGGAACCTTCAGACCTTGTCGAATATCAATTCAAACCTCTCGACAAGTTGTTTTTCTAGTTTAAAAAGATTTTTCATCAGTTCCCAGTCCATTCCCCACATAGATTTGTCAATTCTATTCTGCTCCCATTCATTTCTCATGCCTTGGAGTTGCTGTCTTATGCTTCTAACCTACTTCCTAAAGACTCATGATCCTTTTTTTTTTTTTAAATGCAACACTAAGCAAAATGGCAACAAATATATACACTTCCAAACAGATTTCAAAATAGCAACAGACAAAACCATAGTTATGATACATAGTATACATTGTTGAAAATCAGTCACATTTTGGAGGTTATTGAAGCTAAATGGTCACCACAGGCTCTATTATATTTTCAACAAAGAGCTTGAGCCTTTGACCATTAACTTTCATGAGCCTACCATCTTTTGGATCCTTGATTTCAACAGCTCCAGATGGGGATACATGCTCTACCAAATAAGGTCCCTCCCATCTGGATCTCAGCTTACTTGGGAAGAATTTCAATTTTGAATTGAACAACCATACCTTGTTGGTAGCAGTGAACTCCTTCCTCAGCAAATGCTTGCCATAGAAGGCTTTGGCTTTCTCCTTGTAGGTCCTAGCATTGGAGTATGCTTTCAAGCTTAACTCTTCTAGCTCTAATAGCTGGAGCCTCCAGTGCATGCCAGCAGAAGTGAGATCAATATTCATTGTTTTAATAGCCCAATAGGCTCTATGTTCCAACTCTACTGGCAAGTGATAGGCTTTGCCATAGACCAGCATTAATGGAGACATACCAATAAGGGTCTTATAGGCAGTTCTATAAGCCCACAAGTCATCATTCAGTTTTTGTGCCCAGTCCTTTCTATCTGTCCTCATAGTCTTCGAAGATGTGCTTGATCTCCCTATTAGAAATTTCAACTTGCTCATTGGTCTGTGGGTGGTAGGGAGTTGCAATGCTTTGTGCGACAGAGTACTTTTTGAGCAAATTCTCAAAAGGTCTGTTACGTAAATGACTCCCCCCATCACTAATGATAGCTCTGGGGGTGCCAAATCTAGAAAAAATCTTATCCTTTAAAATTTTGAGGACAATTGTGTGGTCATTTGTCCTTATGACACTGGCTTCAACCCATTTGGACACATAGTCCACTGCCACAAGGAGAAAATTGAAACCCGTAAAAGGAGGGAAAGGGCCCATGAAGTCAAGTCCCCAAATGTCAAAGAGTTTAACAACTAGTATAGGCTATAAAGGCATGGAGTTTCTTCTAGAGATACTTCCCATCTTTTGGCATCTTTCACAAGCTTTACAATGCTACCATGCATCCTTAAAGAGAGTGGGCCAATAAAATCCACTTTGGAGTACCTTGGCAGCAATCTTGTTCCTATTGAAATGGCTTCCACAAGCCTATCCATGATACATGGTTAGTATATTGTATAATTCATCATTAGAGACACATCTCCTCACCACATGGTCTGCGCCATGCTTGAATAAGTATGGATCCTCCCACATGTAATGTCTAATATGTGAAAAAAATAGCTCCCTGTCCATTTTGTTCAAATGTGGGGGAATCCTACCTATTACCAAGTAGTTCACAGTGTTTGCAAACCAAGGTGTAGAAGTGTTGATAGTAAACAGCTATTCATCAGGGAAAGAATCATTGATAGGCAGCCTATCCAACTCATCAGCTAGGATCCTGGATAAGTAGTCTACAACCACATTTTCAACCCCTTTCTTGTCCTTAATCTCAAGATCAAACTCCTGTAATAGGAGGATTCATCTGATTAATCTCAAGATCAAACTCCTGATTAATCAGGGCTGATTGGTCTATGAAGACCACTATCCTAGATCCTAATACATATGACCTGAATTTTTCCAAAGCATAGACAATTGCCAATAGTAACTTCTCAGTTGTGGTGTAATTTAACTGAGCATCAACCATAATTTTACTTGCATAAGCAATCACACAAGGTGCTTTGTCTTTTCTTTGCTCCAAAACTGCACAAATAGTGAAATCTGATGCATCACACATAAGCTCAAATGGCAAAGAAAAAATAGGTGCTTCAAGAATGGGTGCAGAGGTTAAACAACCTTTCAACATCTCAAAAGAAATAAGACATTCGTCATTAAATTCAAAGGGAACATCTTGGTACAACAGGTAACAAAGAGGTTTTGAGATCTTGCTAAAATCTTTGATGAATCTCCTATAAAACCCAGCATGCCCCAAGAAAGATCTGACTTGTTTCAAAAATTTTTGTGGGGGCAAATGTGCAATCAGATCAATTTTAGCCTGGTCTACTTCAATGCCTTTGAGGGCAACAACATGGCCAAGGACAATGCCTTGATTGACCATAAAATGATTCTTTTCCCAACTCAAAACCAAGTTGGTTTCCTCACATCTCTGTAATGCAAGGCTGAGATGGTGTAGATACTGGCTAAAACTATCCCCAAAGATAGAGAAATCATCTTTGAATATCTCTAAAAATTGATCAATCATGTCAGAAAAGATAGCATATATATACCTTTGGAAAGTTACAGGGGCATTGTACAATCCAAATGGCATCCTTCTATAAGCAAAGGTGCCAAATGGACATGTGAAAGTTATCTTTACTTGATCTTATGGATAAACAGGGATTTGGTTATACCCAGAATATCTATCAAGAAAATAATAGAAAGTCTTGCCTGCCAACTTGTCCAAAATCTGGTCTATGAAGGGCAAAGGAAAGTGGCCTTTCATGGTTTTCAAATTGAGCTTGTTTTAATCTATGCACACCCTCCAACCTGTGGTTTCCCTAGTTGGAATTAGCTCATCAGAATCAATTTTAATCATAGTGATTCCAGATTTCTTAGGAACCACCTGAGTAGGTGCCACCCATTCAGAATCTGAAATAGGATAGATGACTCTCGCATTTAATAATTTGACCACTTCCTTCATCACGACTTCTTGCATGTGGGGGTTTAACTTTCTCATCATCTCTCTAAAGGGTTTGAAATCCTCTTCCAAGTGAATTTTATGGATGCACATAGCAGGGCAGATGTTCCCAGTCTCAGTAATAGTCCAGCAGATTGCTCTCTTGTATTTTTTTAACACTTTCAACAGCTCTCCTTTTTACTCATCTGTGAGGGAAGAAGAAATAATCATTGGAAACTTCTTGTTTACCCCTAAAAAATTATATTTTAAGGACTTGGGCAGCTGTTTCAATTCCACATCAGGTGGACTAATGAGTGAAGGCAACAAAGGTGCCTTTGATGGTGGTGGAAGAGGCAACACAACTGGTTTCCAAGGAGGATACCTTGTTGCTGACCCCACTTAAGAAATTAAGGCTTTCACCTCATGAACCACAAGTGTAGGGCCCTTCACTTCCACAATTTCACTCCACACATCCTCAAAAACATCACTCAAATCATCACAATGCAACAGCTTAGGCAAAGTCTCTTCCACAAGCTCATCTAATACATAAATCAAAAAGCAATCCTCACTATCCAAGTGAGGCTGACTTGCTGCATCATACACATTCAATTTTACTTTCATGTTGCCAAAAGACACCTCCATTACATCTACTCTACAATATATACAGGCATTGACAGTGGCCAAGAAAGGCCTGCCAAAAATTACAGGAATCGAGGTAGTGCACTTGCTTGGCTCCATGTCAAGAACCAGAAAATCTACTGGATAGAAAAATTTGTCAAGCCCAACTAACACATCTTCTATCATTCCCACAGGCCTCCTTTCAGATCTGTCAGCTAGCTGTAGCACCATATGTGTGGGCTTCAATTCTCCCAAGTCTAACTTTTCATAAACTGAATATGAAAGTAAGTTTACACTAGCTCTCAGATCTAACAAGGCCTTCTCAATGGTGTGATCCCCAATGATGCAAGGGATTGTAAAAATTTCAGGGTCTTGGTATTTTGTTGGGGTTGCAATGGACAGCACTTGATTCACTTTCTCTGCACAAAAGACCTTCTTGGGTAGGTGTATCCTAGATTATCTTTTGTGGGTGCACAAATCTTTCAAAAATTTTATATAGGCTAGAACTTGCTTGATAACATCAAGTAAAGGCAAGTTGATCTTTACTTGTTTGAATGTTTCCATCATCTCCTCAACATTAGCATTCCCCTTATCAAAAGGAGAAGGTGCTTGAAGTGCATTGGGAAATGGCAAATTGGGCACTAATCTCCCATTTGCTGCCTTTGTAATCTCATCGGATTTTTCTTTATTTTTATTTTTATTTTTCTTTTGGGGCACCTCAACACCCCCCTTATTTCTCATATGTTGCTCCTGCTAAAAATCAACATGGGTTGTTCTTCCATTTCCTACTCTTTTCTCATTAGGCTCAACACCAACTTTGTTAATAACTAGCCTTCCACTCCTCAAAGTGGTGACAGATTTAGCTTCTTGATGTGAAGAAGTCTCACCCACCATATACTGTCCTTTTGGGTTGTTCATGGTCTGACTAGGCAGTCTTCCCTCCTCTCACCTAGTCAAAGAATTAGATAGCTGACCAAGGTGGTCCTCTATCTTTTTAATACTTTGGCTATGGGAGTTAACAGTTTGTGATAAAGGGCCCAAATTCTGCAATGAAGCTAGAACTTGCTCTTCAAATGTGAGGGATCTAGAGGGTGCTGGGGCTGGTGCACTTTGATGCACAGGTTGTGCCATAGGCTGCTGGTATTGGCGCCTTGGGAAGTAGTTCTACTAGTATGGCTGGGCATTCTTATAAGGCATGGACTGCTATTGTGGCTACTGCTGGTGGTGGTTTTGGAAGGTATCTTGTCTCCACCTCAAGTTTGGGTGGTATCTCCAATAATAACAAGCAGTAGGCTATTGTCCAAAGGACTGAGCAACATTCACATGTTCCTTAACAAGTTCTGAAAATTGGGCAGCAGAGGGACATTCCTCAAGGGAGTGAGTGGGGGACTGGCATATCACACATGCCTCCTCAACTTTGGCAGCAATTGGTGACTGCATTGCTCCCATGAGCTTATCAATATTTTGAGTCAAGCTATCCACCATCCTTTCCAAATCATTGTTTCCACGAATCTCATACATTTTCCCTCTTGTAGTGTTCTCTCTCACCAATCTAACAGGGGTCTCAATGTCCCTTGACAAAGTGTCCCTTTGCATGGAGTTTTCACTAATGATATCTAACAACTCTCAAGCCTCATCAGCTGTCTTGTGGAGGTAAGTACCACCACATGAGGCATCAATCATGTCCCTACTCTTGGGATCAATTCCTTGATAGAAACTTTGAACAAGTTGCCATTCAGGAATTTGGTGATAGGGACATTGCTTCAAGAGCTCCTTAACTCTCTCTCATGCTTGGTGAAAGTCTTTAGTTGGGGCTTGAGCAAATGAAATGATGCTCTTCCTCAGGTGACCTGTTTTGGACATGGAGAAAAATTTAGCTAAAAATTGACATTGAAGGTCTTTCCAAGATTGAATACTATTATTTGGGAGCATTGACAACTAAGTTCTGGTGCTATCCTTTAATGAAAAAGGAAAGAGTCTCAACCTGGTTGCTTCCTCCCCCAAACCTGTAATGTTGAAAGTAGTGCACAGTCCCAAAAATTCATCAATGTGCTTGTAGGAGTCTTCCTTACTCAGGCCATGATACGAGGGTAACATCTGTATGATAGAAGATTTAATCTCATAGTTTCCTTCGACAACAGGGAATTGAATACAGAAAGGAGAATTGTAGACTACTGTTGTATTAAATTCTTTCAATGTCTTAGGTTGCTCACCCATTACAGAATTTTTACAAGTAACCACGGGTGTGTGTATGGGCTGCTTAGGTCTGAGAAGTCTCTCAACTTTAAGATCTAAAGGAGCTATCTCAGGATTAAGAGGTCTCCTACCAAGCATACACAAAATAGGAAGCAAGTACAACACAGGAAATACATCACAGATTTTAGCAAAGCAAATTCAAAAACACAACTAATGCTACAGATCTACAAATATAAAAGAGTTAGGAAATGCAAACTATAGCACAGCTTGCTCCCCTAATTAGCACAATGCTCCTCTCAAAATGACAAATTTAGATCTGCAATCACAAAATTAGACTATAAAAACTACAGTAGTAATTAGTCAAACATAAAATAGGCAATTAAGAATCTAAATCTAAAATGAGAAAAACTTAGATCTACCAATTTAAAAAACCCAAATCCCTGGTAGCGGCACCAAAAACTTGTGGTGTTGCTTATCTTACAATTATTAAAGAGTTAAAATAGTAAATTAAAAGGCTAAATCACAGAGAAATGGGATTAAGGTAACCAACCAGTCCTGTAAGACCAGGGCTGTTGCAACAGGCTTTAAGGGGTAAGTGAGGGTAGGTCCATAGGAAAATGCTTTGAAATGGGGTAAATCTCCAGATCTCTAATAGATTTGGCACTCTAGCCTATCCTAGTTTAAAACCAAGTCAAAACAGGAAAGAGGAGAGGTTTTAAGAGTTGTCACTTTATAAAACTATAGGAAATTGAAGATAACAGCAAGTGATCCAGAACTAATTGAAACTTAGATTTAAGAAAAAGGATTAAAATCAAAAGGTGGAGAGTAGTAGCTAGGGATTTTGGTCTTCACTGAAAATCAATTAGTTCAAAGGAAATGCATAGAATTAATTTGCAACAATCCTTCATCTGGCTACAAGCTCAGATGCAAGGTATAAGAATCTAAATTAGACCAGAGAATTGGAGTAATCTTAAGGCTATGATCTGTCCACCTGAATGGTCACAGTTCATCCCAAAGATTTCTCTTCTTCAAGGGCCTTAATTAGAACAGGTAAACTATTATAGATCCTATGGATGCAAGGATACATGCTCAAGCATCCACAGGGATATTAGATCTAGGGAAATCAGATGAAAAATAAGAGATTTATGGATCTAAATTAACTTTACATTCAACAATGACTAAATCACTACAACTGACAGTCTAATTGTGCTCAGATCTGTAATATGTGCAACATCTAATCCTCTCACAAAGCTTTGAACCTCTCAATTTATAACTCTCAACCTCACCCTAGCTACTAAAAAGGTTTAGCCAACCATGGTTGGTCTAAAGAATGAATGGAAAAGAAGAAAGAGGGAAGGAATTGTGGGAATTCAAATTTGGCTCTAGTTCTCTCAATTTTTGGATGAATTTTTTGTGCAATTTCTCTTCTATTTATACTCTTCCCTTCGATCTATTTCAACCAATCAGAGCTCTAGAGAATAATTCTATTATTCTGAGCTACTGATATGGCTTATTTTACTTCTAGAAGCTTTCCATCCATTAGTCCAAACTAGACAAGTGCATGTGAAGTGGTTAGGGTTTCATTTGTGACCATATGACTTCCAAAAATACCCCCAAGGGCTGTTGACGTGCCTTGAAATGTGTGCACAAAGCACTAAAGTTGGAAACTGCTTTGAATAGAATTGAGAAGTTCCTAATTCGAGTGTCGAGAGGTTCAGGGAACCTCTTGGCAGGTTCTGACTTTGCTTGGCCCCTCCAATCGACAGGTTGCTTGTGGCTTTCGATAGCTTTGGGTACTTCTCGACAGGATTCGTAACAATTCTCAACAGGTTGACAGAAATTCTTACTTCTTTCCAGTCTCTATTAATCCTCACGATCAGTTATAAATAACCTATCGACTTGTTATATAGTCTTCAATTGAGTACTCGACAAGTTGCTTCAATCCTTACGAGAATGAGAGTAGCTTCAGGTAAGTTGTCGATAGGATGACTTGCACTGCTCGATAGGTTCAGGGGAACCTCGCAACAAGTAGCTGGAACCTCGTGAGCTCCCCTGCATCTCCTGGTAAGCTTTCGACAGGATCCACTATGGTACCTCAGACCCTTCGATAGGTTCTGTCAACAGCTTTACATTTCCACCCCAATACCTCTCGACAGGTTATATGACATCTTCAGAACCTCTCGATAGCTTACATTCTTCACCTCTTAACTCCTCGACAGGTTCAAGTACACCGTCAGATCTTCTTGATAGGATCATGGAACCTCTCGACAGCTTGTCTTTTCTCTTTAGAACCTCTCGACATGTTGAGTTAACCTCTCGAGATGTTCTTCTTTGAGCTTCCATAGCTGGCACACATCTTTGGTGTGTTGTCTTTCATCTGTCAGCACATAGTAGCCTCTTGATAGGTTCAATCTTCATTCCTTACAACTGCACTTGGTCCCAAGTATACCTAGTTGAGCCCATGACATTCTCATGAACTTCTAAGGCTCTGTGAATTCTTTGATTGGCTGGCCTTTGGGCTATATGAGCACATATTGAGCAGCAGATTGCTTCTTTGGCCTTTTTAGATGGATTCTGCACTAAGATTGCAATTTATTAGTTATGTACAAAATACACTCAAAAAACATTATTAGTCAACTCAAAGGTCCATCAAAGGTCAGGTTAGGAGGTGAAAAGTGGTATTTTTCATTGCTTAACAATGGCGAGGTGGTTGACAATCAAGTGGGCAGGCTAGCTGAGGAGACCATGGAGAATGGAAAAGAAAAAAATATGAGTGTAGAAGAATATTTGAATTCATCTCCTATTATGGAGCAGCAAAGATAAAATAAGAGAGCTGATGTTGAGCCCCAACATGATGAAATAAATAAAGAAAAAAGGAAAAAGCAAATATTTGTTCATGATGTAGCTAGGCATGCGGCTGAGCTACCAACAGTACCTCAGCTGCCATTTCCTCATGCACTTGATGGACCTTCCCCTTTTCACAAAGGGAATGCCTAAATGATGGAAATGATGGAGATCTTCTAGTTGGTCAAGATAAATTTACCCTTGCTTGATGCTATTAAACAGGTCCTTGCCTATGCTAAATTCTTGAAGGACCTTTGTACTTAAAAGAGGAAAGCAAGAGTTCATTTATCCAAGAAGGTTTTTATAACTGAAAATGTGAATTCTGTGCTTTCAATTGCCACACCTCAAAAGTTGCAAGACCTAGGGGTACCTATTATCCCCTTTGTTATTGGTGTCCACACCATTGGTAGGGCTCTTCTAGACCTAGGAGCCAGTGTAAACTTGTTGTCATTTACTATGTATGAATAGCTAGGTTTGGGGGAGATGAAACCAACTCCAATTGTACTCCAAATGGTTGATAGGTCTAAGAGGAGTCCTATGGGTGTGGTTGAGGATGTTTTGGTGGGAGTAGACAAGTTCTACTACCCTGCTGATGTTTTAGTCTTGGATATAGAATCTTGCAAAAGTAAAACCTCCATTCCTGTGATCTTAGATAGGCCATTGGCCACTACCAATGCCTGTATTCAATGCAGGTCTGAGGTGATGAAGGTCACCTTCGAGAATATGAAGGTTGAGCTAAATGTGTACAATGTTGTAAGACAGCCTCAACTGGGCAATGAGGATTGTTTTGTAGTTGATGTACTAGATGACCTTGTGGAGGAGAATCTATCCCAGCTGCTGGGTTAGGATAATGTTTTTTCTGATTTGGAGAGTGTGTGGACTAAGGTTATAAAGGAGGAGGCCCCACAGTATTGTAATGAAGACAACAACACCTAAGAGTCTTTAGTGGGCCTAGTGTAGCATTCAAATTGGAAACTTACATTACTGCCCCTACCTCAAACCTCCAAGGCACCTTTGTTGTTTTCCATTGATAGTCCACCAGATCTGGAGCTGAAACAACTACTACGAACATTGAATTATGCCTTTTTGGGGTAGAATAATAAACTTCCTATGATTATCTCTTCCTCTCTCACAATGAACAAGAAGAGGAATTACTGTGTCTGTTGAGGAAGCACAAAAAGGCAATTAGCTGGACAATTGTTCATCTTTGTGGCATTGATCCATCTATGTGTATGCATAAAATACACTTGGAAAAGGGATCCAATCCCTCTAGGGAAGAGGAAGCTAAATCCTCATATGCAGGACGTGGTTTTAGAAGAGATAGTAAAACTGTTAGATGCAGGGATAATTCACCCCATTTTAGATTCAGAATGGGTGTCACCTATTCATGTGATCCATAAAAATTCGGGCATAATAGTTACTACTTTAGATTGTAGGGAGTTAAAGCCAGCCAGGGAGACCACTGGCCAGAGAGTTTGCATAGATTACAGGAAATTCAACTCCATAACCAGAAAAGACCACTTCCCTTTTCCCTTCATTGACCAAATTCTAGACAAACTTGCAGGAAAAGTATTTTATTGCTTCCTTGATGGATACTCAGGTCATAACCAAATACCTATGTATTCTCAAGATCAAGAGAAAACCACATTCACATGCCCCTTTGGCACCTTTGCTTATCGGAGAATGCCTTTTGGACTATGTAATGCTCCTACTACATTTAAGAGCTGCATGTATGCAATTTTCTCAGATGTGATTGACAAATTTCTGAAACTCTTTATGGATGATTTTTCAGTCTTTGGGGATAGTTTTAGTCAGTATTTAAGTCACCTCAATCTAGTTTTGGAAAGATGTGAAGAGACCAATTTGGTCTTAAGCTAGGAAAAGAGTCACTTCATGGTAATACAAGGAATTGTGTTAGGCCATATGGTTTCTCACAGATATATAGAAGTTGATAAGGCTAAAGTTGACTTGATCTCACACCTGCCCCCACCCAAAACTGTCAAACAAATTAGATCATTTTAGGACATGCAGGATTTTACAAGAGATTTATTAAGGACTTCAGAAGAATTACAAAACCACTGTGCCACCTGCTGTGCTAGGATGTGCAATTTGATTTTTCTGTTGAGTGACTTGAGGCCTTTGAGACCTTGAAAAATTACCCCACCTCTGCTCCTGTAATCCAAGCCCCTAATTGCTCACTTCCTTTTGAGCTAATGTGTGATGCATCAGATCTGGCAATAGGTGTTGTCCTCGGATCAGACAGAGAAAAGGCAAGCTGCCAATAGTGATATACTATGTCAGCAAAACATTAGCAGAGGCTCAGCTCAACTATACCACAACTGAGAAGGAGCTACTAGCTGTTTTTTTTACTGTGGACAATTTTAGACCCTACTTGCTTGGGTCTAAAATTATTGTGTTTACAGATCACTCAACCCTCAAATACCTATTGGCTAAAAAGGATGCTAAACCTAGGCTAATCAGATGGATCCTACTACTGTAGGAGTTTGATCTTGAGATCAGATATAAAAAGGGAGTCGAGAATGTGGTGGCTGACCACCTATCTAGAATTTTACTTGAAGAATGTGCTACACCTGTTAGAGATGTGTTCCCTGATGAGTAGCTATTTGCTATTCAGGCTATTATCCCATGGTTTGCCAACATTGTAAACTACTTGGCTGCTGGCAGGACCCCTTCTCATTGGTCTAAAATGAATAAAGACTTGTTCTTTTCACAAGTCAAGCACTTTTTCTGGGAGGATCCTTGCCTGTACAATTACTATGCAGACCCAATAATCAGGAAGTGTATCCCTGGGTGTGACTTCTCCAATATTCTAAGCATGTGCCATGAAAGTACCTGTGGGGGTCACTTTAGTAGGAACAAAATAGCAGCTTAATTTTGCAATGTGGATTTTATTGGCCTTCCTTATTTAAGGATGCTTAGGCACATTGCAAAGCCTATGTCAGATGTCAGAAGATGGGTAGCTCGTCAAGAAGAAATTTCATGCCATTGCAGCCCATCTTAGTTGTAGAACTGTTTGATGTTTCGGGCATTGATTTTATGGACCCTTTCCCTAATTCTTTTGGTTATACATATCTTAGTGGTTGTGGACTATGCTTCTAAATGGGTGGAAGCAACTGCCACAAGGACCAATGACCATAAAGTAGTCCTCAAGTTTGTGAAGGAAAATATTTTCTTAAGATTTGAAACGCCCAGAGCCATCACCAGTGATGGGGGTAGCCACTTCTGTAATAGGCACTTTGAGAGCTTGCTCAAGAAGTACTCTATTACACATAGGATTGCTACACCTTACCACCCACAGACCAGTGGGAAGGTAGAGATTTCCAACAGGGAAATCAAGCATATCCTAGAGAAAACAGGGAGGATAGATAGGAAGGAATGGGCTATTAAGCTTTCTGATGCATTGTGGGCTTATAGGACTGCCTATAAGACCCCAATAGGAATGTCCCCTTTCAGACTGGTCTATGTCAAGGCTTGCCATCTGCCAGTAGAGTTAGAATACAGGGCCTTTTGAAATATTAATACATTGAATATGGATCTAACTGCTGCTGGTGTTCACAGGAAGCTGCAGCTGTCAGAGCTAGAGGAGTTGAGATTAGATGCTTATGCCAACTCAAAGATCTATGAGGAAAAAGCTAAGGCATTCTTTGATAAGGGCCTATTGAGAAAAGACTTTGAGCATGGTGCAAAGGTATGGCTGTTTAAATCCAGGCTCAAATTGTTCCCAGGGAAATTGAGAACCAGATGGGATGTTCCTTCTACCGTGATTCATGCATCCCCATCTGGGGCTGTGGATATCATGGATCCCAAGTCTGGGAAAATCATGAAAGTGAATGGGTAAAGCCTTAACCCTTGTGTTGAAAAAACTGTGGAGCCACTTGTCACCATTCAATTTCAAGAGCTTCCCACTGCTAACTGACCCACAGTCTTGTAACATATGTACTATACATGTTTTGGTTATGTTTGATATGTGCGCTAGTTTGATTTTTGTCATTTGATGTATGTTTAATTTATTTTTGGTGTGTTATAATTTTGTGTTTGTTTAGAGTGTTTTGGGAAGCTGAATCTATGATTTTAGAGCATGTTTTTTTCCTGTGGTTTACGCATGAACTGGGAAAATGGATAGAATGTACACTATAATTTCTAAGCATCCCCTTCATTAATCTGCTTTGATTTAATTTTATTGGTTGGTAGCATGTGTGTTTGTTGATATGTGTGCATATAGCCTAATGTGTGTGAATGAACCATGTGTCTAGAGCTTTTGGGAAGACAGAGTTGTGACAGACCCACCAGGGACTGGTGCAACTCTGAAAATGAGAATGAGATAGAACTGAGCAGAGCCTCATGAGGCCCTATTTTAATAGGAAAGGCATGTCACAAGGATGCATATGTATTGCGCGAGCAATTAGTTCCTCATTGGAACTACGCGACAGGCTGACTAAAGAGCCTCGCGAGATACTGATATTCACTGAAAATGCTCTCGCGCAGATCCATTTGAACTGTGCGACACCAAGTCCAAATTCCATGCTATCGCGAGGTCGGATTACACTTAAAAGGAACCCTGTGAGATCCAATCTGGATCCTCGCGAAGCTTAGGATTCTCTTTAAAATCCTCGCAAGAGCTCTGCTAGTCACCTTCTTCATAGAGCTCTAGTGATTTTTTCGCTTTCCGAACTCCCATTGCTCTTCACCATCAAACCTTACTGTTCCACTTTTCACCTTGTAAACCTCACATTTTGTTCAACAACTAATTCTGAACAATTTGCACCTGGTAAAGTCAACTTTGGACCACGGAACAGCTCGTATTGCTAAACCCTAAGGTTTGGGGGTAAGTTTTCGACTTTCAGACAGCCAGTTAATTCTTGAGTTGTATTTTATTAGTAAATACTTAGTTTTTGGGAACAAATTTGGGTGGAAACATTTTAGTGGAGCTGTAGAAAATTAGACATTTTATTTCACAAGCCCAAACCCTACATTTTAGGGGAGACTATGGTTGACAAAGCCCCATTTCTGGCAAACCTCTATGTCATGTTGAACCCTGCTAAAACAAACATCCCTACAGCAACTAGGAAGTCTATGAGGATTGCAAAGGCCTGCACTATGGAGGCCACTGATATACCTGCACCCCAGGTTAAGCCCCAAATGGACAAAGGTAAAAAGAGGGCTACCCTTGTGAAGAAAGCCAGATCTGCCACTGAGAGCCCTAAAAAGCCTAAGAAGAAACAAAAGAAGGGAAAGGAGGTTGAGGGGTCCAACCCTCTGACAACTCCTAGTGAGTTTGTGGCTGCCATCACACTGGAGCCAAAAATAGCCTTTGATAAGGCTTACTTTGAGAAGGACTCCCTGATAGCTCCCTCAATAGAATTTCTAACCAAGACCTCCTTGATACCTCTACTGAGCTATATCAGGGAGGAACTTACCCAAGGCTGGTGCAATTGTTTCACCAGAACATCACCAAGACCTCCTTGGTACCTCTGCTGAGCTATATTAGGGAGATAACTTACCCAAGGTTGGTTCAATTATTTCACCAGAACATCAGGCTAAAGACAGATGAAAATGGGAAGGCTGTGTTCTTGGTTCTAGTGGATGATTTTGAGATGCTAGTAGGGCCAGCCCAGGACCCGCAATCTACTTTGGGACCACCTTTGACTACTTCCATTGATGAAATTGCATTGAAAATTACAAGAGGGATAAAAGCATCAGGGGATTCTATTAGGAGAAGGGGACTGCAGCTGCTAAATGTACTGCTACATCAGCAGCCATTCCATCAGCTGCCCATGCAGCTGTCAGCCAAGCCATCCATATCCTCCCACTTCCATCACATCCCATTCTACCATCAGTACCCTCACCCACACCCTCCACATTTACTTCCATTCCCATGTCATCTCCCGCCTCACACCCACTTCCATATTCTACACCCACAACCACCATATCAACACAACCCCCTCCCCAGTCTTTAACTACTCCTATTCCTACCTCTTTATCCACCATTCCCTCTTCACAACCTTCCACTACCACATCATCCATCCTTGAGCCAGCCTCCAACACTGAACACATTTTCCCATTTACCCTACCAACCCTAGCCATTAAAAAATATATATACCAAGAGACCCCAATCCAAAACAACCACTACAACCACAACTACTCAACCCATTAAAACTATCCCAATCTCCCAGCCTATTCCAATCCCAGAAACATACTCCATACCAAACCCCATATCCACTGTGTTACATCCATCCTCACCAACACCACCCTCTCCTTTCCACTATGATGTCAGTGAACCTTTGTTCACTGACATCCCCCACATTCCCATAATAGATCACCTCCATCCCTTTGACACATCTGCACCCATTGACCAACCTAACCCTTTCCAACATACCACATTTGAACCATTTGACCATTCCCATGACCAGCACCAACTCTCCACTAAGGAGTACTCTACCATGTTGGACTCCATTCTGGGCGACATTAGGTATGAGTTTACTCCTCTACCTAATTCACCTCAGCCAATCCAATTTACCCAAATCCCTACTTCTCCTCAACCCTCTATCTTCCACCATGCACCTAATTCACATTTTCAACCTATCCAAACCATAGTCCCTATTATCCCAGACTCCCTACCCCCAAATACTTACCCTACTCACTGCCCTACAATCCCAACTCCTAACCAACACCCAAAACCAAACCACCATCCAAACCATCCAAGCCACTTTGTTAACATTAATCCCACAATCTCAACCGCCACTTATCCCTAAACCTACCCATATACCTACACCACTCCCATCTCCCCAACCCTTAACCTTAGCAGCAACATCAGTTGCTGCTACACAAACTGAAACAGAATCAGACCATGAAGGCCCTAAACCTACCTTCACCTTTGCAGCCACCCAAGCAGACCCACCACCTTTGATTACACCCAGACTGACCCAATGGAGATAGACCTACCCACTTTGCCTACCCTATCCTCTACCCATACCCAAACTAACCCCCAGGAGGAGAAGCTAACATCCTCCATTCCCCTTCATTCATTACTCCCATCATCTTCATCCACACCATCCCATTCTCTGGCTGACCCTACTCCTCTTGCTGATAATACCATGTTACTATCCTCCTCATTCTCCATACCTTAATTCTGAGCGCATTGAATGAGAACCCATACATCAGGAGGGATGTGATCAAGGGGATGGCTGACATCAATACAGACATCAAGCAGCCATTTCTCTATGAAATCAAGAGGATCAAGCTGGATCACAAGATGGAGAAAAAGTAGATAAAGAAGGCTTGGCTACATACCTTACAGTTATACCAAAAAGAGCAATATAGAGCAGAGGGCCTGGAAGAAACTATGAAGAACCTTTAGGTGGCCCTCAGATTGGTTGAGGAGAGAGCTGATAGGTATGCCAAGATAGCTAAATCACTGAAGAAGATACTCTCATCTTCAGCATACCAAGACTTTGCCACTGCAGTAGTCTCTCTCTACACTGCAGCAGCTCCTCCTCCCCCATATAAACCTCCTGCAACCTCAGCAGCAAACCCTATCCCCATTGCAATTGATCCTCCACCCAAAGCACCTAGAATCATGATTAAGGAACCTTCTGCAATTCCTAAACCCACTCCCAAAAAGAGAAGCAACACCAAGGACGGGAAGACCACCGCGAAGAGATCAAAGTCCACAACTGCTGCTCTCAAGAAAGAAAAAGGAAAAGCTGCTCCGGAAACCATAGACTTAGCTTTCTATAATGAACTGTTATAGATTTCCTTTGTTAGGTTTCTTTTTGTAAATTTCCTTTTTGTTTTAGTAATGGTTGTACTCCAATGTGTCTTGCCTTGAATATACTTTTATTTCATGAGTACAATTTTCTCTTTTGTGCCCCTTATTTGTATCTTGTATGTTATTTTTCTATCTATACCCTACTGCCCATGCTTTCATATTATCTGAAATAGTGGGGACACTATTCCTCATAGATTTGAGGGCGTGGCAAGGTATACCAATGGAGTAGTTAACCTAAGTGCAGCAGACTTAAGTGAGTAAGATAGAATTAGAGCTAAGTTCACCTAAGAAACTCTAAACATGAGGAAATTTAAAAATTTTGCAGACTTTGTTACATCAAAATATTTTAAAATTTCAACATTTCCATGAGGTGAACACCAAGAAAACTCAATTTTGTTAGCACTTAGTGAACCATTAAAGAGAGAAAAAGGTAAATACTTGCCCATGAGTTCAATGGAAGACTATACCTAGTGAGATTTGGGCCTATAAAATTTTTTTCTTTTTTTTTAGGAGTGTCTTTAGCAACTCTTTCTGCTTGAAGGACTGGCTGAGTTGACCATTTTCTCACTAAAAGTTAGGCATCCCCAAATTGAAACAGTTGACAGAACTCATAACATTTAGGAAAGGATCAAGGCCTTCTCTTAGACAGTTTGAGCCTAAAAAGTCTAACCTAGTAAACTGCCCTTTTGCATACACCTTTTGAGCTTTAAATTCCAATTTTCTTCAAAATGCACCAAAGTACTTGCACCTAAACCTATAAACCTGATTCAACCCTACCCTCACTCTGATAATTTAGAAGGTAAAGGAGAAGAAGTTGAAGATGGATAAGCTAGGGTCAATATTTGTTGAATAGAGGAGAAACACAATACGAAGAACAACAATGTAGTAGCTAGGAGGATGGTGGCATTGTAAAAAATAGAAATAAAAATAAAATAAAATAATATATATATATATATACTGAAAAGGAAAAGAGGAGTCACGAGAAAATTTTATTGGAAACAGTAAAAAGAAGAGGAGAAGCTGGCCACTTTAAATCTGAAAAAGGTCAAAGAAGATGGAATGTGCTGAATTCAAGAAGGTGAAGTCATGAATCACCTCCTTCACCTGCTGATTTCTCAATTTTGCATCCTTTTCACCCTTCCATTCTTTGTAACCTTCACCCATAAGCCATAATACAACCCAGTCATAAGACCTTATTGATCCAAATTGGAATGAGCTATCATGTGGAGATGAAAAGATGTTTAATCTATGGTGAGAAATAATTGATGATGCCAAAAATTAGATGCCATGCCTAAGCTCATGCTTGAAAACCCATTTGGGATCTGTAAGTGTTCTTGAGCCTGTGTGAAAATTGAAAACCCTCAAATTCCTCTATGAGTGACAGCCCAGGTAAGTTTTGGGTCTTGAAATTGAATGTATTGGGCATTATTTAAACCTAATTTTTGAATTGATAGTGAGCTTAGTAGTGACATGTGCATACAGTTTTTCATGTTGCAAGTTGATTAGAAATGATGTGCATGCATGTAAGATGTTTATGTTAAATTGTCTGTGCATTCCATGTGTTTAAAACTCCTCAATATTTTGAAAGATCAAGGGTGGACTGACACTCTATTTATTGAAAACTGACTTAATATTGTCTGCACTTTTATTAATTGTTTTGTTTAGAAGTTTGTGGGTATCTTCACTGAAAACCCTCAGGAGACTTCGCTCCTCCACTAGGGATCACCTAGAGGTTTAAAAGGCTTGATGCATAAGCTAAATGCGTCCGTGCTCCCTACAAAAGTGGCATTTAAATTTTTAGAGTTGATGTTTAATTTTTGCTTTGCTCGAGGACTAGCAAAGATTAGGCTTGGGGGTGTGTTAAGTGTTGAAAAATATCATTATCACCTCTTAACCTAGCCTTTACTATTCCTCGTAGCCATCTAACAAGTTCATTTGAAGTCTGTTTTGTAGTTAAGAATAACATTGTAGCTTTTAGTACAATAATCATGCTTTGGAGGCCAAATAGAGAAGTTTTGAAGCAGATTGTGAAGCCCAATGAAGAACTGAAGAAACACCATGGTGGTACAGACCATGGTGACTATTTTGGATGCAAGTGTGGGCCCCAAAAGTCTAACAAAAGAGAGGAATGAAGAGTTGAATAGAGGAAGGTGCTGCAGCAAAACAGGCAATGCAGCAGAAAGCCAGAGAGCAAGCCTCGCGTAGCTGCAAGCCAAGCAGAAAGCACTCTCGTGAGGTTTAGAAGGCTAGAAGTCAACCTCATGAGACACGAAGCCAGCAGTGTAATTCCTTCCCGCACAGCACCTCGTGAAGATGATAGAAGAGGGCTTCAGGAAAGTTGTCACGCGAATCTCGCGGGGCATAAGCCATCAAGCATCTACGCATGAAGCGTTCACGCAGAACCTCGCACAACTCATCCATAGCCGCTATCAAGTCATACGCCATCTGTGCGAGCAATACAATTCAGTGAAAATGTAGGCTCACGAGCAAACTCCAGAGCTATGCGACTGCACTGCAGAATCAAAGTAGCTGCATGAAGCTCGAGATTCTACTTCTTATTCCAAGCTCAGGGACTTTTTGGGGATTTCCACATTTCTAGGGCACACATCCTGAGGCCCTAATCCAACCCCACACATCCCAATGCATCCAAGGGCTGTAAATAAGCCACATCTGTAATAAAATTAGGGTTTTCTCCCTTATTGGGCAAGCCATTAGGACTGAGTATAAAAGCTGTACTTAGTTTAATTTTTTATTTTTATCTTTCCTTCAACCTCAGCCGACTGAGAGCTCTAGCAGATTAATGTTTGGGTTAGATCATTTCATCGATTTTTCTTTTCTTCTTTCTTAGTCCAACACTTGCTGGCTAACTCCTTTAAGCAGTAGTAATATATTTTGGTTTTGTAATGGGTATTGTTTAGAACATTGGGAGCTAATTTGGGGTGTTGCATAGGCTGTTGCCTTTGAGGGCAAGGGTTGTAAGATTCTTTTACAATTTTGTCAGTTTTATTACTTTAATTAGATATGTAGTTTGTGTTTTCCTTACATAGAAATCTATTTGATTTAGACATAGATGCCTATAGGTTTGAAACCCCCATTGTTGTTTGAGATGATTTGCCTTGCAGCAATGGTGGCAACAGTAGGCTTATTGTTCTGTCTCAGGCCTCTGTGATTGAACCCTCTCCCTTGGATAGTCTGTGACCATTCAAGTGAACAAATTATAGCCATAAGAGGGGTCTAAATCAAAGATCTGAGATGGATTCTTCTTCTCTGCACATGAGTTGGTTAGCCTTGTCAGAGATTGTGCAAAACCAAATTGCCCTCTGTTTGCAATGCCATCATCAGATTCTAGATCTGATTTGGTTGCAGAGATTACTGATGTCGCTCCAAGTGTGTCATAATTGTGTGCATTATGAATCAAAAATTAAAGAATTAAAGAATGCTAGGTTATATGGATGTTAACTTATGAAAGGGATATCAGCACATTGGGGCTAACACTGGCCTGCAAGATCAGGGCCAATTGTAGCAAGTTTTAAAAGTAAGTATTTCAAGATCGTCCACAGAGAATTTTGTCTAAACTGAGAGATAAACCTCCAGATCTGTGCTACCAGATCTGGCTCTATAATTATCTAAAAAAAAGAATAGATAAAATAGAGTGTTGGATTGTGTCACATTTAACTATAAGCAAATAAAGAAAAGAACTAACTACATGATCCAGATCCGAGTTGGGGAGATGTTTAAAATAAGATAAATGCAGAAATAATAGCTTCATGTACTTTAGCCTCTGAATTTTAATGGAGAATCTGTAGTTCAACAGAGCAGATTCAATCTTCATCGCTACCACGAGATGTAAGAGAAATAAATCGAATTAAGGAATAGGTTTAGACTTATGGCTATGATCCGTCATCCACTTAAATGGTCACAGATCATCCAATAGTTTGGCCTATTCTTTAGTTCGTAAACATGAACATCATCAGTAAATGCTTGCTAGAATTAGGTTACCAACGCTAATTCGCGAGAGTGATGAATTAAGGGAAGTTGCATGCGGATGAGTGAATCTAAAGAAGTCTAATGCACTAAGGTGAACATTCGTAACCCTCGACATGACTCCAATGGAGAAGACACAAATTCTGACAACCTTTTAAAATCCAAAATTACAATTACTGAGACGGCTTCTTAGAGAGCCCTCGGACTTACGGTCTTGAATCGAACTTGGAAGTACAAATCACTCACAATGGCTCTCAAAGGTAAACTACAAGAAGGATTACAGGGGTTCAAATAAGCTATCGGCCGGAATGAGGGAAAGCAGAGATGAAAACTCTAAAATCTGGATGCCCAATTTGGGCGAATGGCTTCTCTATTTATACTTTTCCTCCATCCTGCATTATGGATTAATCAGAATGCTTTAGATCCTGGATTGCCCAATGAGGGTTGAGTACGGGATCCGGATCTGTTTTGGCCAATGGAAATGCTCGATCCGTTCGGTTGAGATCGGTGCGAAGCATCAATTCGTTATGGGTTTGAAATTGCTTGAGCTTCCGGAAGTTCCGCCAGTAATTTAACTTTGGGCGCTCACATGGGTTGGAATATGCCTTCGGATCTTGATTGGAACCTTCCGGAATGTTCTGGTCTTTTGATTGCATTGGGCGCATGCAAAGTTTCTGAAATACCCTTGGACAGTGCAAATCCCGTAATGCCATTTCGCATAGTTTAAGGGCTTTTTAAAGTAGTTTGGCTCGTAAGCTCTCTTCAAAGCATTTTGGCCGGAGATCTTTTCGTGGGGTTTCAGTTCTTGTTCGAATTGGTCTTCTCTTCTTTTCGCGGTAAATCTTCTATTGAGCGATTCGTATCCTTTCGAAAAGCTCATTTGTAGTTTATTCTCTCTTCGCTTAGTCTCAGGTTCTTTGCGAATAGTAGAAGTTCTTTGCGAATTGACTTTTAACTTGATTTTTTCTTTGCGAATGGCTCTCTCTTGCTTGTGTCTTTATCCGCTCTTTTAGACCCTCTTTAGCCATTCTTTGAAATTTTGTTTCACTCCTTTAAACTTGACATGATTTGATCTTTTTGGGATGCTTTTGGATTTGGACATGCATCGATTGGTTAGGCATAAAATGCACACTAAAGCACTTATTTAGTCTTCTCAAGGGTCTTTCAAGGCTCATGTTTAGGGGTGAAAATGGTATTTTCACTACTTAACCCCAAACCTAAGCTTTGCTAGTCCACGAGCAAAGAAACGTAAAAGCAAAATAAAGAGCCACTTTTGTAGGAAGCAGTGCATTTAGCATATGCAACAAGCTTTTAAACCCCTAGGTGATCCCTAGAGGAGGAGTGAAGTCTCTGAGGGTTTTCAGAAGGTACCCACAAACTTCTCCATGGGGACAGTTGGCATTAGTGCTTTGTCATCCCATGAGCAATCAAAGATCAAAATTAGTTACTCTTGAATCAATGTTTAAAGCGAAATTTAGGTTTATTGTTTGCAAGGATTTCAACATTTATAAACCTTATGAATGTTTCACTCTTTCCAATCTGTGAGCAGCCATAGAAATCATGCAAATGTGTCGTGATGGTTCATCATTTGAATAAAAATTAGGTTATAAGTCATACTTAATGTGCTCAAGTTCCAACCCAAACACTTACCAGGGTGTACTCTCATCAAGATTTTTGTTGAAGGGTTCATTTTCACTCAAGCTCAAGAGCAGTTACATCTCCCAAATGGATTTGTAAGCATGAGCATAGGCATGATTCTCAGTCTTGGCATCCTTGACATCTCCTCACCATAGATTGAGCCTTATCTCCACATGACAGTTCACTCAACTTTGGATCACAAGAACTTTTAGGTGGGTTTGTTGTATGGCTCGTGGAGTGAGGTTTGAGGATAGGAAGGTTGAGCAGTGTTTGGATTTTTGAGAAGTCAGGAATTGAAGGAGGTGGTTCATGACTCCACCTTCTTGAGTTTAGCTTCTTTTGAGATTCTCGTGTTCAAAGTACTCAGTTCTTCTTCCTTTGATCTTGAATTTTCAACATAAAGTTCCCCTTTTTGCCTTTTTTTTTGCTTGCTTCTTTTTCACATTGTTTTTCTTTTACTTTCTCAGTCACCATACTGCCCATTTTTGAGGTATTTCTTCTTCATTTATTTTGATATTTGCCCAGAAATGTTCCATCTTTACTTCTTTCTCCTTTAACTCCTGAATTCTCAAGGTGAGGAAGGCTGAATTAGTTCCATTGGTTCGGTGCAAGAAAAATGGGTGTTTTGATGAAGCATTGTAGGATTTATAGCTCAATTGGGGTACAAACAAAGGCGAGATCTTTCTTGGTTGGTTCTGCATTAGCTCAATTTGTCCAAAGAAGGCCTTGATCTTTCCTCGATTTCATGAATCTTGTTGCTTGTTTTGATTTGGAGTTTCCTAATTTCTAGTAGATCTAATGCCTCAGATCCTTTGAATCGAGAAAAGGGTTGCCTCATCACTCTTCAACAGATGTAAAACATATAGGCTCAATTCTCACTGGTTATGGTTTTTTCTTGAGCTTTTAAGAATATCTTTACCTTTTTCTCTTCCTGTGGACTTGCTATGTGCTAATACAAGGGTATTTTCCTGGTGTTAACAACATGGAAATGTGGAATATTGAGGGGTTTAGAATGTCTAAATTCTTGCAAAGAAAATTTTAAAATTTCCACATTGTCATGATTCTTAAGTAAATTGATTCATTTCGATTACTTTGGTGATTGTGATGCCCTTATGCTAATTATCCCATGGGGGACACATTTGCCATACCCCCAAACCTATGGGGAACGGTTTCCTCCTTGGTTCAAAGGTGGCATGGTCACATTATACCGGAAAAAATTGAAACAAGCAAAGAACAATAAGAAGAAAAAATAAGCAATGAAAAAAAAAAAAAAAAATGACATGGAGAATGGGAGAAAGTAAAGTTTATTAACTAGAAACATTTTACATAAAAAAAAAAAGAAAAATAAAGAGAATAGGATGTGTTTTTAGGGAGGGGGTGGGGGCGGTGGAGGGTGGAAGTGGCGGGAAGGTTGAGTTTTTGTTTTTCCGAGGAGGCTGGAGTTGGGCCTCCTTTTCTTTGGCCAAAATCGCGAGGACCTCTTCAAATTCGTCCCGGAGAGTGGGCGGATCTGGCACCTTCGGTGGGTGGTGGGTCCAGCCACATGGGAGTAAAAGCGGTGTGGTGGCTTATTGGCTTGGTCTCGGTCATTTTGGAAGGGTGGGGAAAGATGTGGGGAATTTGGTAGAGGTTGGTTATTTATAGGTAAGGTGGGGAAGCCGAAGGGTGGGACTTGAATGGGGTGGCTACCTCCTCTAGGGTGGAATGGGCAAGTCTGCTAGGAGTAAGCCAAGGTTGGGTGAGATGGGTGGGGTTTGAATAATAGGGGTGGTGGGTGTGGAAGGGTGTCTGAATGGCAATGATAGATGGGGGGCTATCTGGGATAGGGAAGGGGGTGGGGGTGTAAGGGACCAGGCCTTCAATGGCGATCGAGGTGCAGAAGAGCCTGTGACCTCGGGTGTGAGGAAGGGTAGGGTGGGAGGCTCACCAAGTTTGAGGCTCCTCTTCTCTGCAGTTACAGTAAATGGTTCTCTTTCAATTCCAAAGAAAAAGCGAGCTCTGGTTCATTCTTGACATGTTCTTCAATGGGCTCAACGACAGGTGGAATGTAGCGGGTTGTGCAAGCGGAGGCGGCAGGTTGTCTCCTTAACATGGCACGCTTGTAGTCCAGCCTTTTTCCAAAATTGTGAGGTTAATACCTCAAAGGGCTCTTCTCTGGAAATGTCAAATTTGGCTCTCAAAAGGCCTGTAATCAGTCTTCCACAAGATAGGCCAGCAATCCTTTGTACCTTTTTTACTTTAGCACTAACATCACCATGGCCTCCAGATTAGCAAAGGGCATTGAAGAATTGCCCTTTGAAAAGTGAAACAGGCTTCTAAAATGGGGTTCTCCTTTCTTAGGTGTGCAGTGACATAGAGGCTCCCTCGTAAAATTGAATCCATCGAGAAGATCTTGAGGGGAAGATCTCTCCTCATTATGGATTGCCCAGATCCAACCATTCCT
This sequence comes from Chloranthus sessilifolius, assembly GCA_021018995.1. Taxonomy (NCBI): domain Eukaryota; kingdom Viridiplantae; phylum Streptophyta; class Magnoliopsida; order Chloranthales; family Chloranthaceae; genus Chloranthus; species Chloranthus sessilifolius. Next base: position 66,210,381 of record CM037586.1, read on the forward strand.
TGTGTCAAATGGGCAGCCATGTCTCTAAAAAGAAATTTGTCTCGGGAGGGGCAGGGGTCCCTCGGTTAAATCGAAAAGGAATTCCCAAGGCATGCCCAATGTCTTGGCGATTACTAGAAGATCACATTGTCTATGAAGATTACTAGGGTTGGCACATCACCGATCTTCATCACCATGGTGAGGTTTTGGTACCACAACTTTGTCATCCGTGGGTAGATTTTCTCGGTAAAGGGGTAAGGATGGTGTTGATGGAGGCAGTGAGATATCTTAAAGGCGATTCACAATCTGGTTTGGAGGAGAAAAAATTTCATCCACCGATGGAATTCGGGAGTATCTTCGGGCATCAATAAAGGGATTGGGCAAAACCAAATGGAGGGGTAGGGGAGAATGAGATTACATTTGGAAACATCGAGGCGAGAGCTCTTCATGGTGCAGTTTCTTCCCTTTCTCAGCCCTATCTCCTTTGTTCATGGATAGTTTTCTCTTTGTAGATTGTGGGGCTTTGCCTGTGGCTTTTGGGGGTGTTTTATGTCTTCTTGGTGAAGATTTAGGGAACATGGCAGCAAGGATTTCTCTATTTTCCCATATTTAAAATGGCCTCAAGTGTATGCTTAACTACCAAAGAATCACGAAAAATTTGAGCAAGAATAGAGAAAGTTACCGCGATCTAGGGGTTTCCTCTGTTTGGGTTTCTTTGCTTTGAACAGATCGCGCAGCTGGGCTCTACCCTTTTGATTTCTGACAAGAGAAAAAGCGCAGAAGATTAGAATAGATGGTGGTTATTCGTGTGGAGCTCGTGAGAGAAGAGGGTGAGCTAGGGTTTTGAAAAGGGGTTTTGCTTGGGAGAGTGTTTGCAGATATCCAGTGACTTTCAAAATGACCTAATATACTAACAAGTAAAATCGCAAAGCACCCTTAAGTGTTGAAAAGTTCCAAAGAGTCCTTTTCTCTATTTGAATAGCAAAAGTGTCTTTCGAAGGTAAAAATCTTGAGAAAGTGTAGTTCGCAAAGGCGAAGCTTGATATGTCTATTGAAATGGATTTGGCTCCGAAAGATCTTTTCGCAAAGGACTTCTCCCAGATTTTCTATTCGAAAAGGAAATTTTAACTATTCGAGCAGAACATGGTTCTTTTCGAGTAGTTCATTCTGACTCGAATCAATTCGAATAGAACTTTGAACTTTTAAAGTACTTTTTACTTTGCGATTTGAACTTTGAAGTGTATTTACACTATGCAGACAAGAAAAATAGATGAAGCAAAATCGGAAAAACAATGTTGTACAAACATATTATACACTTTTCTACCATCGATTTTGGAGATTCATGATGATAGGTGGGCGCAAGGGCTCTGGGTGTTTTCAATGCATGGTTTGAGCCTCGACCATTTACCTTGAGTATTCTTCCATCCTTGGGATCTGAAATATCCCAGCTCCCGAGGGGAGGCCTTGATGACGATGTATGGCCCTTCCCATCCGGATCTCAATTTGCCGAGGAAAGAATTTAAGTTTAGAGTTGAATAACCATACCTTGGACCCGGTATGAACTCTTTTCTCATGAGGCTCCTATCATGGAATGATTTAACCTTTTCTTTGTACAATCTGGAGCTAGTGTAGGCATCCATCCTCGTTCTTCCGATTCGAGTTGAAGCTTCACTGTGGTTACCAAAGCTGATTAGATCCATATTAAAAGTTTTGATTGCCCACAAGGCCTTATATTCTAATTCTCTTGGTAGATGGCATGCCTTGCCATAAACCGATCTGAAAGGGACATCCCTATAGGAGTCTTGTAGGCGATTCTGTATGCCCACAAAGCATCATTAAGCTTAAAGGACCCGTCCTTTCATCCTTCTTCACAGTTTTTCAAAATGTGTTTGATCTCTCTATTTGAAATCTCCACATCCCTTTGGTTTGTGGATGATAGGGAGTGGCTACTCTGTGAGTGACAGAGTACTTTTTAATAGAGAGTCAAACCGCACTGTTGTAAAAGTGGCTTCCCCATCACTAATGATGGCTCTCGGGGAATCAAATCGGAAAAATGTGGTCTTTGAGGAATCTTAAAACCACTTTGTGATCATTGGATTTGGTAGCTATGGCCTCAATCCACTTGGAGACATAATCCACAGCTACCAAGATGAAATTGTTTCCATTAGAAGGGGGAAAGGGGCCCATAAAATCTATGCCCCAAACATCAAACAACTCAACTACCAAGATTGGGCTGCGAGGGCATTGAGTTTCTTTTGGAAATCTTGATTTTGGTAGTTACGGCAAGATTCTGAGGTCTTTGTAAGGCATCTTTAAAGATTGTGGGCCAATAGAAACCACTTGTAGAATTTTGCATTTGTTTTATTGCCCTTTGAAATGGCCTCCACAGGCTGTTCATGACACATTGACAATATGCGAGAATTCATGGTCCGGGACACACTTTACGATCACTTGGTACGCACAATTCTTGAATAGATAAGGATCTTCCCAAATGAAATGTTTAACTTGTGAGAAGAAAAGATCTTTATCCATTCTATTCCAATGTTGAGGAATCTGTCCAATAGCCAAGAAGTTGACTATGTTTGCAAACCAAGGACTGTGGGTATTGATGGCAAAAAGTTGCTCATCAAGAAATGATTCATTAATGGGTAAGCTATCATCCTCAGTATTGAGAATTACGGATAAGTGATCGACCACATTCTCCACTCCTTTCTTATCCTTAATCGTAGATCAAACTCTGTAATAGGAGGATCCACCGATTAATCTGGGCTTGGTATCCTTCTTAGGCAGAAGGTACTTTAGGGCGAGTGGTCAAGAAACACCACAATTTGTGAACCTAAAACATAAGGCACTGAATTTTTCCAATGCAAACACAATGGCCGTGACTCTTTCTCGATTGTTGTGTAGTTGAGCTGGGCATCTATCATGGATCTCTGGCATAAGCTATGACATGGGGAAGCTTATCCTTTCTACGCCTAGGACACTCCTAGGGCATAGTCGATGCATCACACATCGCTCAAAGACCTTTGAATAGTCGGGGGCTGCAAGATGGGAGCTAATCAGACATTTCTTAAGGACCTCAAAGGCTGTCATGCATTCATTAGTAAACACAAAAGGAACATCTTGACACGATAAATGACAGAGTGGCTTGGAAATTTTATCTTGAAATCTTTGATGAACCTCCTATAAAATCCTGCATGCCCTAAGAAACTTTGATTTGCTTAGATTACGGGAGGAGGCAAATGTGCAATTAGATCAATTTTGCTTGGTCCACCTCTATGCCTTTATGGGAGACCACATGTCCTAGGACAATGCCTTGGGTGACCATAAAATGACTCTTTTCGACTTAGAACCAAATTGGTTTCTTCACATCTTTGCAACACCAACTTGAGGTGGTGTAAGCATTGGGAAAAAGCTGTCTCCATAAATTGAAAAGTCATCCATGAAGATCTCCATGAATTGATCAATCATGTCGGAAAAGATGGCATACATGCATCTTTGAAAAGTAGCAGGGCATTACTGCAAAGACCAAAGGGCATCCTCCTATAGGCAAAAGTGCCAAAGGCGGTGAAGGTGGTCTTTTCTTGGTCACAATGGGTACACAGGATCTGGTTGTAACCAGAGTACCCATCAAGGAAGCGATAGTAAGCTTTGCACCGCAAGCTTATCAAGGATTTGGTCAATGAAGGGAGGAAATGGTCTTTCCTTGTCATGGTATTTAATTTTCAGTCTATACGGACCCTCCATCCGAGTTGTTTTGTCAGTGGACATAAGTTTACAGTTCAAATTTGCTACTATGATGCAGTTCTTAGGCACCACACATGTGGGTGCTACCAAGCGAGAATCTGAAATGGGGTAAATGACTGACATCTTGACAACTTCCTTCATTACCACTTCTTGCATGTGAGGATTCAACCTTCTTTGCATTTCTCTAGAAGGCTTGGCATCCTCTTCGGTGGATCTTATGCATGCATACTGGGTTTATTCCTCCTAAATCAGCAATGGTCCAGCCAATTGCTTTCTTGTCTTGTTTTAGAACTACCATGACTCCTTTTCTTGCTCCTTTGTAAGGGAGGAAGAAATAATCACGTAGTGTTTGATGATCTCCCAAAACACATATTTCAGATTTTTGGGAGCTGTTTGAGTTCAATTCAATTGAAATTTGAGAAAGAGGGCAAAGGTACCTTGGTAACTTGTGGAAGAGGAGAGGAGCGAGTCTCCAGAGAGAGAACTTGATGATCAATTGGTGAGTGCCTTGCACAAAGCAGACTCCGTTGAATTTGATCTCCTTTTCCTTCTTTCTCGGTGGATCCCCAATCATTTTTAAATTACATGGTGAGTGGAGTCTTTACCTTGCGAAATGTTTGTAAAGACTCCTCCACCACATCAATGATGTCAACATGGAAACATTCCTCGGAGAGAATTGAGGTTGAGTAACATTATACATTATACATTCAATTTAACTTTCATATTTCCAAAAGACACCTCCATGATGCGGACTGCATTGAATGCATGCATTAGAGTGGGTGAATGGTCTTCCTGCAGAATGTGAGGGATGGCGATGGTACTTTTGGTTGGTTCCATGTCCAACACCAAAAGTCGAGGTAGAAAAACTTGTCTACTCCTACCAAAACATCTTCAATCAACCCCATAGGTTTCCTTTCGGATCTGTCATTACCATTGTAACACCACTTGAGTGGGTTTCAATTCTCCCAAACCTAGCTTCTCATAGGCGAATAGGGAAGCGAGGTTGACACTAGCACCAGATCTAGCAAGGCTTTCTCAATGGTGTGCTCCCCAATGATGCGAGGGGATTGTGGGGATTCGAGGTCTTGCATCTTAGGTGGTGTTGCAATTGATAGCACTTGGTTGATTTTCTCCACAAAAGGCCTTCTTGGATAAATGTATCCTAGATTGCCTTTTGTGGGTGCACACCTCTTTGAGAAATTTTGCATAGCGGGGACTGTTTGATTGCATCAAGCGGTAGATTAATTTTAACTTGCTTGAATGTCTCCATCATTTCCTCAATTTTGTGTTTCCTTTGTCAAAAGGAGAAACTTCATTGCATGGGGAAATGGGAGGTGAGGAACAAATTTCTCCTCCTCATCTTTTCAACAATTTTGTTATTTTTACATTTTCATTTTTTGAATTTTCGATGTAAATCAATGACCATATTGCTATCCAATTTGTTGTTCTGCACTTGTTCTTCATCTTTTCCTCTTCACTACCTTTGTGTTGTTTATTATTCTTCCACTTCTCAAAGTAGTCACACTTTGATTTCCTCATGGCCATTTGAGGATTCTCCAACCATGAACTATCCTTAGGATTGTTCCGCAGTTGGTAGGTAGTTTACCCTCTTCTCTCTTAGCCAATGAATTTGAGAGTTGGCCGAGTTTCTTCAATTTTTTAATGCCTACATTGTGAAGGTTCACGATGCGAGGGAAGTTCAAGATTTTGAAGTGAACTCAAGACACGCTCTTCAAAGGTCGGGGATCTAGGAGGCGGGGGCTGGTGCTTCTTTGCATGGCTTGTTGTTGGTTAGGTCATTGAAAATTTGATTTATTATAAAAAATTCTCGATATGGTGACGAGTTTGAAAGGTAATTGATTTTGGGCTCTTTCTGTTATTCCACGAGATTAGGATGAGATCTCCATGGGTAGTCATTCGATTGCATCTGTCCATAAGATCGAAATTTGCATGAGCTTGTTCCATCATGAGTTCTAGAAATTGTGATGCAGAAGGACATTGATCAATGGAATGAGTGGGGGACTGGCATATCAGACATGCCTCCTCTACTCTTGACCCATTTGGAGCTTTAAATGAGTCCATCAGTCTATCAAATTTTGTGGTCAAATTATCCACTTTCCTTTCCAGCTCATTGACTTCATAAACTTTCCCTCTTGTGAATTGGGGATTATTCATCCTAGCTGGATTCTCAGTGTCCCTTGGCAGAGATTCCTGCTGGGTTGAATTTTCTCCAATCACCTCAAAGAGGTCCCAAACCTCTTCAACTGCTTTTTTACTAAGTAGGTACCTCCACAAGAGGCATCCACCATGTTCTTGCCCTTACGATCGGTTCCTTGATAGAAGCTTTGAACCAGCCATTTAGGAATTTGATGGTGAGGGCATTGCCTTATGATTCTTTAAACCTTTCCCATGCTTCATGGAAAGTTTGATTGAGTTTTGGGAGAAAGAGATGATGCTTTGTCTCAGTTGGCTGGTTTTAGTCATTGGGAAATATTTTGACAAAAATTGACATTGCAAATCATTCCATGATGTGATGCTGTTTGGTGCCTAAGCTTGGTTGCCTCTGGACCCAGTCCAGCTATGTTAAATGTTGTGCATAAAGCCAGAAATTCATCAATGTGTTTGTAAGGGTCTTCCTTACTCAATCCATGGAATGAAGGCAACATTTGGATGGTGGAGGACTTAATTTCATAATTTCCCTCCACTGTGGGAAATTGAATGCAAAATGGGGAATTATAAGCACCAGGGGCAAAGTAGTCTCTTAACAATCTCTGTTCTTCACCCATTTCAGCAGATGTCTGTGATGTATGTCGGTTTCTTAGGAGTCTTTCAACTTCTGAATTTAACGGGAGAATCTCAGATTGAGGGTTCTCTGCCAAACATACAACTCGAGAGAGAGTTTGGTCAAAGAAACTGTCTATTTAAGAACTTTCCTTTCCTTTTTACATACCATTGAACAACAAAATTAATATATGACTGATAAATAAATGAAAATAAACATAGGTCTATCTATTTTAGAACAAACTTCCCCGGCAGCGGCGCCAAAAACTTGATGTCGCTCCAAGTGTGCCATAATTGTGTGCATTATGAATCAAAAATTAAAGAATTAAAGAATGCTAGGTTATATGGATGTTAACTTATGAAAGGAATATCGACATTGGAGCTAACAACGGCACTGCAAGATCGTGGGCCAATTGTAGCAAGTTTTAAAAGTAAGTATTTCAAGATCGTCACAGAGAATTTTGTCTAAAGCGAGAGATAAACCTCCAGATCTGCTACCGGATCTGGCTCTATAATTATCTAAAAAAGAATAGATAAAAGCAGTGTTGGATTGTGTCACATTTAACTATAAGCAAATAAAGAAAAGAACTAACTACATGATCCGGATCCGAGTTGGGGAGATGTTTAAAATAAGACAAATGCGAAATAATAGCTTCATGTACTTTAGCCTCGAATTTTAATGGAGAATCAGTTCAACAGGCGATTCAATCTTCATCGGCTACCCACGGATGTAAGAGAAATAAATCGAATTAAGGAATAGGTTTAGACTTATGGCTATGATCATCCACTTAAATGGTCACGGATCATCCAATAGTTGTGGCCTATTCTTTAGTTGAGACATGAACATCCTTGTAAATCTTTGCTAGAATTAGGTTACCAACGCTAATTACACGAGTGATGAATTAAGGGAAGTTACATGCGGATGAGTGAATCTAAAGAAGTCTAATGCACTAAGGTGAACATTCGAACCCTCGACATGACTCCAATGGAGAAGACACAAATTACTGACAACCTTTTAAAATCCAAAATTACAATTCGAGCACGGCTTCTTAGAGAGCCCTCGGACTTACAGCCTTGAATCCTAACTTGAAGTACAAATCACTCACAATGGCTCTCAAAGGTAAACTACAAGAAGGATTACAGGGGTTCAGATAAGCTATCCGACCGAATGAGGGAAACAGAGATGAAAACTCTAAAACTGGATGCCCAATTTGGGCGTAATGGCTTCTATTTATACTTTTTCCTCCATCCTCGCAAGATGGTCGGATTGACCAATCAGAATGCTTTAGATCCGGATTGCCCAATGAGGGTTGAGCACGGGATCCAGATCTGTTTTGGCCAATGGAAATGCTCGATCCGTTCGCCAATCGTGCCGTAAGCATCAATTCTATTATGGGTTTGAAATTGCTTTGAGCTTTTCCGGAAGTTCCCGCCAGTAATTTAACTTTGGGCGCCACATGGGTTGGAATATGCCTTCGATCTTGATTGGAACCTTCCTAATGTTCCCGGTCTTTTGATTGCATTAGCGCTGCAAAGTTTCTGAAATACCTTCTGACGAAATGCAAATCCCGTAATGCCATTTCGCATAGTTTAAGGGCTTTTCAAGAAAGTAGTTTGGCTCCGAAGCTCTTCAAAAGCATTTTGGCTTCGGAGATCTTTTTCGGGGTTTCAGCTTCTTGTTCGAATTGGTCTTCTTCTTTCGCAGAGGTAAATCTTCTATTGAGCGATTCTGTATCCTTTCGAAAAGCTCATTTGCAGTTTATTCTCTCTTCGCTTAGTCTCAGGTTCTTTGCGAATAGTAGAAGTTCTTTGCGAATTGAACTCTAGGCTCCCATTCTTCTTTGTGAATTGACTTTTAACTTGATTTTTTCTTTGCGAATGGCTCTCTCTCTTGCTTCAGGTCTTTGTCTGCTCTTTTAGACCCTCTTTAGCCATTGCTGGGGCTGTTTCTTCACTCCTTTAAACTTGACATGAGCTGTCAGCTTTTTTATCTTTTTGGGATGCTTTTCGGATTTGGACCTGTCTGATTGGTTAGCTGTAAAATGCACACTAAAGCACTTATTTAGTCTTCTCAAGGGTCTTTCAAGGCTCATGTTTAGGGGTGAAAAATGGTATTTTTCACTACTTAACAATTACAGACTTGTGAGCTGGGTCATTGCAAGCCTTTTATAGCAATGACCCGTTGAGTCTAAAGCCCCTTTTATCCCTTGATTTGAGGTGGTTCCATCTAATATTGAGAACTAATTGCTCCTATGGATGCCTATACTCCCAGCCTTGCAAACATAGTGTCTGCAATGGTTTCCCTATTCTGATTTAACCCATTACTGGGAGGAAATCTCTTGGATTGTCTGTGACCATTTAAGTGGACAAATTATAGCCTTAGGATCAATTTCTTCAAGTGATTAAACCTCCTCTATTGGATAGTCTGTGACCATTTAAGTGGACAGGTTATAACCTTAGGAGGAGCCTAGATTACAGGGTTACTTTGGATTCTTTTACCTTGCTGATGTGCATGTAGCCTTCAGAAGGATTCCAGCAGAATCAGCCCTAAATTTGAGTTGCGTAGCTGATTTACTCATAGCTGCTTACGTCTCATAATTTTCTTTATTTTCTACACAACCATCATCACTCTTCTTTAAACCCTTTCTATAGTATAGGACTGTACTTTGTGTAATTAGTAGATTAGTTGTGACACTTAAACTCCCTTTTTAGGATTGCCAAATCTGTAGCCAGACCTGGAGGGCCTATTAAAATAAGTCATGTGTGGTTAAAGATCAATCATCCTTGTGGGATAAACTCTTACTTAATCAAAACTTGTTACAACATCCTTGGATGTTGCAGGGCTGTGTATTTTAGACTTCTTGTTTTGTGTTTTTTTCAATCCACCTTTAATTTATTTTTTTTACTAACACATTGTTACCACTGTTTTCAAATAAAGTTAACAGAAAGCATCTAGAATACCCCAACAAGAGTGCAGGGGAGCTAGGGCAAGACCTTTTGAAATGGGATTTCGACCGGTCTTAGAACTTTTTATAGCCCCAAGTTGAAAGATCCTGACTGCTCGAAACCATTTCGACCAATCACCAAATTAGGAGAAATTGTTCTGAAATAGGCTCCCAATTATTCGACCAGTCAAAACGGGTTCGACTGGTCAGATGGCATTAATAGAAATCTTTGAGTTTCTATTGACCGGTCGGTCTTAGGCTGATCGATCTGCATTTCCCCTTTTGGATTAAATGGATTGGTCAAAATCTATTTTGATCGGTCGAATAATTGGTAGAGAATTGAGTTCTCAGCCCAACATTCAAGTTACTTATTATATATATATATATATTTATTTATTTATTTTTATTTTTTCTTTTTCAATTTTTTTATTCTCTCTATCCCTAACACCTGCACAAAACCAAACAAATTAAATCTAATAACTTAATCCTAATCTAATATGTTACAATGGCCTTGGGTTACCTCCCAAGAAACGCTACGGTTATGTCAGCCGCTCGACGAGGTTTATGTGCTCACTGTGGTACTGGCAGTTCAGGGGAAGACAAAGTCTCTCCAGCCATAACATGACCTTTTTGAATTATTCACCGGTTGAGATGATAACTGGCCCTCATCCCTTTTGTTCAAAGCGATTGCTAGTTGCTCGAGTTAGGTTTTCAGCTTAGCAATGGACTAAGTGTGGGAATGGAGCAACTGCATTTGTTGTTGAGATTGTTGCTGCCAGCTTTGTGCTGCTTGCAACATAGTTTCCTTGAAATTGTTGTTACTCCATCGAGGTCTATTATGCTGTTGGCCTTGGTATTACGAGGGTTGTGAATTGAATGTGGGCCTATAAGGCTGATAATTACCCTGATCCGTATTATTCTTCTAGGCCAGATTCGGTTGATATCTCCACCTCAGATTATAGGTGTTTCAAAAATTGTTTTGATCCGATCGCTGGAAGCATATTTGCAGCGTTTATGTGTTCTTGCACTGCCTCAGGGTATAATCGAGCAGCGTAACAATTGGGAGGTGTATGAGCCGGGCTTTGGCATATGCCACAAACCTCACTCACATGAGCTATTGAGTGCGACTTCGCACTCAACATGGATTCCAATTTCTTTTCCAAAGCCTTGAACTTGGATGAAATATTTGTTGTTGGTTTTAGCTTGTATATACCTCCTTGGTTAGGAGGTACAACTCGCAAAACCTCGGGATCCATCTAATACGATGCGGCTTGTTGCACCGAATGCGATGCGGCCTGTTCCCAATTGGTTATCGAATCCCCAGGCAAAAAGTTCAACAACTTCTTTGCCTTATCCTTTAATGAGAACGGGAAGAGCCTCATACGAGCAGCCTCTTCTGAAAAGCACGTTAATTTTAAAAAGGGTGAAGACTTCTAGAAAGGTTGTAAGATGGTCATAGGGATCTTCGTTGTTAAGCCCATGAAAGCTAGGAAGCATTTGAATCAAGTTGGGCTTAATTTCGAAGTTCCCATTTTCGACGGCTACGAGTAATCGAATGCAAGAGAGAGTTGTAAGAGTTGATGGCGTATAATATTCCCTCAACATTTTAGCCTCATTTTGGTCTTCACCCGCCATATTGAATTGAATCGGGGGTAGGGCAGGGCCGCTAGAACATTTAAAACTTATGACGTATTGAGAGGACCGAGAGCTAGCGCGAATTCGCTAACATGTCGCCTAAAGCTCAAGGTTCAGTCGCTCAAGAGAAGGAAATTGCGACCTCAACCTTGGCATAAATAGGAGAAAAATGAAAATAAAATAATTAGTATATTACTGGGAAACCAAAAATGCGTACCTTAGCCTCTCACAGCATCCCGTGACAAGCTTTGGTGTATTCGAGCCTTCAATTCTCCATACCTACAACACACACTCTACAGTTAGTATAATGATACAAAAGTACAGTAAAACTGAATTCAAATAAGAAATAAAGCCAAAATCCCCAACAACGGCATCAAGAACTTGATCCTTTTAATTTCAAAACCTTGCAAATGCACAAGTTCAAATGTACTAGGGAAAGTACAAGGGTGTTGAGCCACAGGGATTTGTCATTTATCTCTTATTCAATCCCATTTTACGAAGACTTTTGTAACATTGATTTAATCCCATCTTATTCAATCCCTCCTGGATTCCAGACGAGTAAATTAATAAATCCTAATTTTCTCTCTATCGTGAATCCGTGGTACCCCCGCTCCTGGCTACAAGCTTAGTCACTTCATATGTGGCTTAGGTAAATCTAATTGCAAGTTTGAAGGACCTAATCATTAAACCAACAAAACTGCCCTACAAGGCCTAGCCTATTAGTGAATACCCTATCTCAGTAAACCCATTCCCTAGAAAGCCACTGAGTTAAACTAAATAAGATTGCAGCATTACCATTGCGTTCTCGATCTAGTCGAAACCTCGAACATGTAATCGTACCATAATGGATTTCACAAATAGAAAAAGAAAATAGAAATTCATTAAGATACTTATACAGAATAGAAAATAGATCCAACCCAAGGCTTCCACGCCCGCATCGATCCAGAAGTCTCCATCCTCGCTGATGTAGGCTCTGGATGATGATTACATTAAATCTCCCTCCATTTGAGAACTAATCCAAACCTAATACTACGAAAAGTCACGTCAGAGCCCTTTAGAAAGATTTCAGCGTGCAAGTCACCTAAAACTAAATCCTAGAATAGATATACATGACAAGGAACCCTAGATCCTAAAAATCGTCCAAGGAGATGAATCTGGAAGGAATTTTGCGCTGACTCGGAGTTATCCAGCTTGCTTGAGAGATTCCCGGAGAAGATCTCGGCGTTCAAGGATATCCATAGCTGCTGCGTACCAAAATTTTTGCCTAGAAACTCTGTTTGGACCGGTCGGCATTCAAGGATATCCATAGCTGTTGCGTACCTAAATTTTTGCCTAGAAACTCTGTTTGGACCGGTCGGGATTGGAGAACCGAGTGGTTGAGTTTACTTTCCTTATCCAGTTAGGATATGACCCGTGAATGCTTCAGTTAGAGTGACAGCCCAGATTTCCTTACCACGAAACCCGTGCCATCAGATCACACACACAATCTGAATTATAGTGATACTATGGTATCAAAGTGCATAGATCACTTCCTGACGGCTCGATCTTTCCTCACATATAAACAATATGAAGGATCGGGCCATCTATCAATGGTAAGCTTACAAATGTGCGGAAGCAAAGTACACAAAGTGGAAAACAGAGCTATAACATCAACAAAATGGAAAACATAAACTCACAAACCTAATCATCATCTATTTCAAAAAACTAAACACCATCAACACATGTGCCAAAATATATACATCTACCGGTGAAGGCCGACCTTCACCTAAACAATGCAGCAAAATATACGCGATCATATTCAGTTTACAAGTACTGTACTGTATAACAAAATCACAAAATAGGGAAGAACAATGCTAATTCACTTATTTCAAACATTCTCATTCATGAACCGTGATGCATAGATAAAAGCAATTTAAAGAAATAAAGACTTTAGCTATAATGCCAAAGCATATCCTTTCATGAATGCAAGTAATCATGTTCAAAATACTGCATACCGGATCAAGAAAAGCATAACAAGAACTTCGAAACATGTCAAGCAAAGCAAGTCACAAAAATGTATAACAAGAATTCACAAACGATTTCAAATGTCAAGCCCCTGAGCTACGTTAGCAGGGTCACTTGAAACGTGACAGGTCAAACCCAATAGCTACATTAACAGGGTCACTTGAAACAAGACAGGTCAAGACCCTAAGCTACATTATTAGGGTCACTTGAACCCAGAAAATTGAGCCCCTAATCTATGTTAATAGGGTTACTTGAACCGAAATGTCAACCCCCTGTGCTAAGTTAACAGGGTCACTTGAACTGAGACCATCAAGCTCCTGAGCTACGTTAACAGGGTCACTAGATCAAAGACACAATGGGGATACAAGATGCGAACACGTACACAAAGCAGGTAACAGTGATACAATTCAAATTGAGAAACATGGAATTACTTGGATCAATTAACATAAAATAACATGATGTTGGGTATTAACAGCATGCAATTCACATGTGGAAATACAATTTATAATCTTCAAAACATTTCAAGGTTTTTCATATATCAATTGTAGAAAGTATCAAGTATTTACTATTTGCATCAATAACACGAATTCACGAAAATAAGCAATCGGGCAAGAGGTTCTTCCCTACATTAGTGTCAGAACGTCGCGAGCAAAGTCACACGAATCAAGGCTAATACCCGATCAAATGTCCCTCGCATTCAATCTAGATCACACCACGCACATGTACAAATGGTTAATGAATCATACATGGCTTACGCAAGGACACGCAAGGCTTAAAAAGTCCTAAAACCAAAGCTCACAAACAGGGGATACCTCGCTGCGGCGAGCTATAGGGGTCGCCGCGACGAGGTTCTCAGGTGCCACATGACAAGGATCTTCTCACCGCAGTGAGAAATTCCAGCGCCAAATTGGCCTAGATTTCAAGGTAGCACTCATCACGGTGAGCACTTCAGATCTTATCTCGCAGCGGCGGGACTTAAGGTTGCTGCGACGAGCCTGATCAGCTCGCCAATCTTTTATTTAATTCTTCTATCCTCATGGCTCGATGTCTCTGCCATAACTCTCCTATTTTGTAACTAATCGAACATAAATGGTACCATTATGCTAAATTCCTAGCCTCTAACATAATTTAATTGCACGAGCCATGTTTCGAAACATCGAGAATTGGAGAATTTGGTCTTTATGCTCTTCATGCGTCTGATTCTCTACGTTTTGAGGCATGAATTCCCAAAACTCGACCAAATAGGATCAGATTTAGGAAAATAGAGTTTACCTATAGTCATTTGATCATGCATGCACACATTTCGAAGCATCAAATGTAAAGAATTTGGCTATTAAGCCTTCCACATGTCCGATTCCCAAATTTCATCGCAATGAGATTATAGAATCACGTAAATCATACCTAAATCTAGAAACGAGATTACATGATGGAGTTAGACTATTTACCATAGCGGATTCTTCGCATGCGAAGTTTTTGAGCTCCGGTGAAGAGATATCTCGTCGTCTATGTGATCACCCGCCCGATTCCTCGATCGTAGGGGCTTACAGTATGGGGGATCGTTGCGAAGATCAGATTCATGGTGATTCTTTGCCATGCTAGTCGGTTCTCGTTTAATTATTTGATGAAATTGGCCGGTTTAGAGAGCTTCTCAAAAGGGAGATAAGAGGAAGGAAAAGGCTCTCTCTTACTCTCTAAATTCTAATTCTCAAATACGACTCCCATGCAACTTATGTGTGGGAGTGGGCTTGATATGGCGGTGTCTAATCTTGTTGGGTGTTGATACACCCAACCCGGTGTGCTGGTTCATCATAGGGATAAAATTAATGGGTATAATTGCATGGGTCTGATTGGTTAATTGGTCCTAACCCCTGGGCTATTAAGTAACTGGTCCTGCCTATTGGGCTACTATTTAATTCAACCCCTATCAGGGTGTTATAAGTGGGTTTGGGTATTGGGCAGTATCAATACACTACTTACTCGATAGTTGGGTCCTAACCCCAAAATACCTAGTACCTATTAGTGACCTGATTAATCTTGTTTATCAGGTGTACATCAACTTGGATCTTTAATAGCAGTACATACCCTGTGTACTCGGGTTTGGAAAATTTGCAGGGAGTTACATCCTTCCCCCCTTAACTAAATTTTCATCCTCGAAAATTGACGACTGATATTAAGTATGGCAGCAATGTCGTCGGACAGTGTTCTTACTGATGTTCTACGTCATGATGTCAAAATCTTCCAAGAGTTTCATACAAAGGTTGTGCATTCGCAGGTTTGCATAACTCAGTTTAACCAATGATTTTCCTAATGTTTGGGATTTTCACGGACATGAGGTTCCCATATCTATGGGGTCATAATTATTACCCTATCTAATTCATTACTTCCTATCATGATATTGTCAGGGATATAACTTGAAATCAATGACCGTTATCTGCAACCGATTAATAAATACTTCACACTTATCCTTTCTGAGTTGTACAAGTGACAATTTCTATTTATGAGCAGGAAAGATGTTAACCATATGCTAGGATATATAAACTATGATTGCACTGATAGTAGTATTGGCTCTTTTAGGAATTAAGGCATTTCATTGGCATACAAATTTACAACTGGCTAAAGGTTTACAGGTTAACATAACTACCTAATACATTCATTCTCAGTTATCAAAAGCAAAGATTTGTAAACATTGAACTTTCAGCATTGCAAAATTTACAGCTTATGTATCATGGAGTTATCCTATTTAGTCATATTCATCAAAAGAATCACACTTTATAATTTATATATATCTGCATGCTCACCTAGTTGCTCCGCGGGTTTCTTATCTCAATGTCTAGCTCCAGCATTAGATGGACCGGCCCTAGGACCAGCCGCATTCCTCGTATACTTGGAGGTATACTCTCGTGCGTGAGCCACAAATGGAGGGTAGCTTGTCGGATATGCCTTCTCTATCAACCAGGTTAGGATTTCGTCGTGGAAATCCAACCTTTTGTGCAATAGGGGGTTGTCTTTGTGAAGGACCTCCATTTGTCTTGTGCACTCGGCCAATGTGAGGAACTCACCATGCGGCATAGGTGGTTGTTGGGGTTGAGCAGGCATCTGTTGCGTGGCTCTGAGTGCGAGCAGGGTTTTCTTGTTGTGCACCCCACCCCAGCCAGCTATTATAGGTTTTAGTTCTTAAAACTGAACTGACATCTCTTTAGAATCAAGCTCCACTTATTTTTCATAAATTTTGTGACATTATCAGTTCTACTTTCTTCTCCCGTTGGTATCTCACATGGATCCTCGTTGTCATCATCCTCATGGTTCTCAAGAAGTCAGGAGATGAAACAGGTGTATGGCATGGAAGTTAGGGGCTTAGGGATAGTTGTTTGCATTTGTTCCTTGGCATAAATCATGCCCTCATAAACCACGCGAGGAACATTGAACCGTCAATTCATGCATGGCAAATAGGGCCTAGAGCAAGGTATCCTGTCTTTCTCTCTCATGCTGGAGGGGATACAAGTTGCTCTAAAATATAACATCCAAAAAGCACATATGATCCGGTAACTGGGTCCGGGTTATGGATTGGCTAGATGCTTAGAGACCACCGATCATCTTAGCAGTGATGTGATGAAACATCACCTCCTTGGAGCGAGGCACCAATAGACCCGTACTGTCATCATATTCTGCACTATATCCCATGGCAGTGACAATGTCATAGAGGTCAATGCAAAAGGTCCGTCCATTGATCACTGTAGTAAATTTCCCATCAGTGTCGCTCTTCTTAAGGTTTTGATAGAAGAGTTTCACCAAACGGGGGTAAAAGTGTGGATGTGCAGGTCAGAGTATTGGCTCTAACTTGGCACCTTTAAGGTACTCTAACGACTAGACAACTGTGTCATCGTTAGTGAGAACATCTTGGTCAAAGGACCATTTGGGTTCAATAGCTTTATTGCCCCACCAATTTATGGGCTATTCTCAATTTTGTGGTGGAGTCTCGGAACTAGCTGGGGCTTTGCCCTTTAAACTCGTAGGGGGTTTCGGTCTAGAAATCGGAATCTTGGTCGCGGCCTTCTTTTTGGACGCCATGCACAAAGGAATTTGAATGAAAGAGAGGGATTTAGGGTTTTACCTCACCGCGCAGCTCAAATCGAAGGAAATAAGAAAAATAGGGTTGATGAAGTTGCATGCATGTCGATTCTAGATACTTTTGAGGGATTTGGCATGAGAATCACTCTTTTGGAAGGAAGAATAGACTTGTTCCACGCGGGAGAGGAGAAGAAAAAGTGTCCACACTTTGAAAGTTCAAAAATGACACATTTAGGGATTCTCGAGCCCCTTTGTATCCTTTCCCAGTCGCCGCAGCGACCATAAGTTCTCATCGCGGCGAGCCACAATAAGAAGATCTCGCTGCGACGAGCTTTAATCTCATTGCAACAAGGTGAACAGAAATAGGGCTCGCTATACTGTGGTATTTTGGATGGCCTGCACTCCAGATTTGTGTTAGACTTTAACGGTGTGTGTTAAGGGCTGGTGTTTCCCAAAATTTATAGTTAGTTCATCAATGTATCATGAATTTAGATAGCGTCGATTATGTGAATAGTACACCTTATCCATAAATTATGAGCACTAAGTACAAGCATCGAACATGGTTAACTAATAGCTAATCAGTATATATGAAATTGACTGACCTTATTGAAACAAAAGCGGGTGCTAGTCATGAATTTTGGCTTCATGCTCCCATATCACTTCGGCAGTGGAGTGATTGTGCCATTGGACTAAGACCAGTGGGATTCGTTTGGTAGTCAGAATTTGTTCCTTGCGATCTAATATCCTTATCGGCTCTTCGACTAGTGTCAAGTCCTCTTGGAATTCAATAGGCTAGTAGTCCAACACGTGTGATGTGTCTCTCACATATTTCCTCAACATCAATACATGGAACATGCTGTGGATGCTTGACAACTGCGGCGGTAAGGCGATGAGATAGGCTACTTTGCCAACACGACCCAAAATCTCCAAAGAGCCAATGTAGTAGGGATTGAGCTTTCCTCTCTTGCCCAATTGCATCATGTTGTTGCTCGGTGACATCTTCATAAATACATGGTCTCCAATTTGAAAATCAATGTTTGATCTCTTAAGATCAACATAACTCTTCTATCGGCTCTGAGCGATCTTTAAGCGTTCACGTATGAGGCGGATAATCTCATTGGTGCTCTCGATGAGTTCTGAGCCCAATAATACACGCTCTCCAACCTCTTCCCAATTGAGCAGAGATTTACATCGGCGGCCATACAGTGCTTTAAAAGGAGCCATCCCGATGCTCGCTTGGTAGCTATTATTGTACGCGAACTCGATCAAGGGCAAGTGTTTATCCCATGAACCTTGAAAGTCAAACATACAGGCCCGTAACATATCCTCAATTACCTAATTCACCCTTTTAATTTTTCCAACAGTTTGGGGGTGAAATGTCGAGCTGAATTCTAATTTAGAACCCATCCCTTCTTGGAATCGCTACCAAAATTGAGATGTATAAAGTGGGTCCCAATTTGATACAATGCTCGATGGTATGCCATGTAATCTAACTATCTCCTTTTGATACAATTCTGCTAGCTTGCTAGCTATGTAGCGTGTACTGTAAGGCAGAAAGTGCGCTAACTTGGTTAATCGATCGACGACTACCTAAATTGTATTATGTCCCTTCGGAGTTCTCGGCAAACCAAGGATGAAGCCCATAGAAATGTTCTCCCATTTCCACTCGGGGATTGGTAGTGGCTACAATAGACAGAAAGGGTGTCTATGGTCGACTTTAACCTGTTGGAAAACCCAGCACTTCGCTACGTGCTTTGTGACACCTCTTTTCAATCCCTTCCACCAAAAATTCTTCTTAAGATCGTGATGCATCTTGGTGCTGCCCGGATGGATGGTGTATATGGACTTGTGGGCTTCTTTCAATATCTCATGTCACAAATTTACACCGATCGGCATGCACAATCATCCTCTGATCAATAAGGATCTATCGTCCTTAATAGAAAACTTTGGCTAATTTCCACTGATTGCCTCTTGCCTGATGGCCATAAGCTCTGCATTGGTCATTTTGAGTTCTCTGATCCTATTGAAGAGTGTTGATCTTATCTTGAGATTAGCTATCAGAGATCCTAAATTTTTCACCTCGAATGTAGTGTCACAAGTGGCTATGTTCTCAAGTAGACGCCATCTATGTATCCTAGCCACGAGATGTGACAGCTGAGCAGATGATTTTAGGCTTAATGCATCAGCTATCACTTTTGCCTTTCTGGATGGTACTAGATGGTACAATCATAATCTTTAAGAAACTCCATCCATCTACCTCTGATTCAAGTCCTTTTAGGTAAATAAGTACTTGAGGCTCTTGTGGTAATTGAATATCTCAATTGCTTCACCGTAGAGGTAATGTCTCTAGATTTTTAAGGAAAAAATAATCGCTGCTAGTTCTAGGTCGTGCATAAGGTAATTCTTCTCGTGGTCTTTCAGCTATCTTAATCCATATGCAACAACCTTCTCATGTTGATTTAATACACAATCTAACCCAATGTGTGATGCATCGCTGAACAGTTTGAATCCCCCACTGCTTGATGGTAGGGTGAGTATTGGTGTAGAGGTCAATCTTCTTTTTAGCTCTGGAAAGCTCTGATCACACCACTCAGTCCACTCAAATTTAGTAGTCATTCGAGTGAGATGCATGAGTAGTTCAGTAAGCTTTGCAAACCCTTCAACAAAACTTCTGTAGTATATGGCTAAACTAGAAAACTATGAATTTTGGTCACAGTTCTTGGCTACTCCCATTTGACTACAGCTTCTATCTTAGCAGGGTCCACTTTTATACCATCCTCTGAGATGATGTTCCCAAGGAAGCTTACTTGTTCTAGCCAGAATTTGCAGTTACTGAGCTTTGCATACAACTTGGAGTCTCGATGTGTTTGTAGTACTAGCCATAGGTGTTGCTCTTGTTCTTCTCTTACCCTTGAATAAATGAGAATATTGTCTATGAACACAACTACCCATTTATCCAGATAGGGTTTGAACACTCGATTCATGAGGTCCATGAATGACACGGGCGCATTGGTTAGCCTGAATGGCCTGACGAGAAACTCATAATGACTGTATCTCATGCGAAAAGCTATTTTTGAAATGTCTTCACTTTAACTTTCATCTTATGGTAACCCGACCTCAAATAAATTTTGGAGAAGAATCTCGCTCCTTGTAGTTGATCAAAAAGATAGTCGATTCTTGGGAGCGGGTAGCAATTCTTATCGCCAGCTTGTTCAACTATCTATAGTCAATGTATAGACGCATAGAACCATCCTTCTTTCTAACAAATAGCACAGGTGCTCCCCATGGAGACACACTAGGCCTAATAAACCCCTTGTCTAGAAGCTCTTGCAACTGTTCTTTAAGCTCCTTCAGTTTAGCTAGTGCCATACGGTACGATACCTTCGATACTAATTCGGCGTCGGGAGCTAAGTCCACTACAAATTCAACCTCTCTATCAGGCGATAAACCTGATAGTTCATCAAGGAATACATCAGGGAAGTCACACACGATAGGAATATCAGAAATTTTAACTTCCTCTTCTCTTTGGCCTTGTAAAAATGCAAGGTAACCTTGAAAACCACTTTTCATTAGTTGTTTAGCTCATATAGCTGATATAAAAGGTGTGATGGTTAACTGTTTGCCATAGAACCTGAACGGTCTACTCCTTTCGAGGCGAAAGCTGACGATTTTCCTATGGCAATCGATGTTGGCGTGGTGTGTGGATAACCAATCCATGTCAAGTATTACGTCAAATCCTTGCAGATGTAGTAAGATTAGGTCAATTTCTATTTCATGATCTTCGTAGTCCTCGATGGCAATGATAATTGATTGATATACCGTATCTGTGCTAACCGCACTTTCAGTCAGGACTGACACTGCCAAGAAGAAATCTAATGGTTTAGGAATGACTTTCAACTTTTTTGCCAACTGAGGTGTTACAAACGAGTGTGTGGATCCTGGATCTATTAACACTCGAACCTCGTAACAATAATAATCACTCTTCTTATACATGTGTACAGTTCCTAGGTTTCATGCGTAACATTCAATTAGATGTACATATACCCGTGTTATGACTTTTAAAAAATAAAATTCCAAAAATTATTTTCATTTATGCACCTTCTTCTTCTAAAATACGAATTAATAACATTGACTATTTCGAAAGGAATTTATAACTTGAATCACTGTTGTTGGCCTTGTAAGTGCATGTGTTCTTTTTATTTTAAAACTGATAAAGGTATAATGGACATAAAGGAAGGCAAAAACAGATATAGAGGGGATGAAAAATAGAGTGAACACAACAACAAAACAAACACAGAGTCCTCCAAGATTCATGGCTGTTGTAGCAAGTTTTGATAAGTAAGAATTTGTCCCACAGAGATTTTTGATCTAAAAATAATATTATAGTAGATCTCCAGATCTACTACAGATCTGGCAGTTCTAAACCTAAACTAGGAAAGCAAAGTAAAGAGAGGGAGTTTTTGGGTGTCACAAAACTAAACTAAAACATAAATAAAAGTAAGAATAAAAACAACAATAAAGAAAGGGGGTTTAGAGAAGTATGTAAATGGTTTGGTAAAATAAATAGAAAATGTGGGAAGTAAATAGCTAGGGACTGATTTTCACTGAAAAAGACATGGTAAAGTAGAGCAAGAGTTGGATCTGCAGCTGTCCTTCATTTGGTTAAAAGCTCAAATGCAAGGTAGAATAATCCAACTCAACGCTGAGATATGGACTAGTCCTAGGGCTATATCCTATCCACTTGAATGGTCACAGGGTATCCCATGGATATACTCCAGTCATGAGGGTTAAATGCCAGAAGAAGAAAATCACTGTAGCCACTATGTTTGCAAGGCTACAAGCTCAAGCATCCGTAGGTGCATATAATCTATAAAGGTCTAAATAAAAAATACAAGAGCATTACTGATTAAATGGAATAGTAAAAATAACTTTTCATTGTTTAAAAAGGAGCTTACGATGGTCTGCCCTCAAGATTGCAGTCTTTGTAAGACTCTAGACCTTTTATAATGCTCATACACAGTCCTTTTTATATCTTAAATCAGTCCTAACTATTACTGAGCTAAGGAAAGAAGAAAAAGAGATTTAGCTCAACATTGTTGAGCTAAGAAAAGGAGAAAAAGAAAAAGATGACCTAACCCTAAAAGATGAACTAAAGCAAGAATATCCTTGGCTGGTTCCCTTGTCTAGCTACTTATTTTTTCATATTTTGCACCTATATATACAATCCATAAAGTAGCTTTTTGCCTTTGCCAATCAAAGAAGAGGAGAATTAAATTAGTTAGGATTCTTATTTTCAGCCAAGTGTTGCCCTTGAGAGTTGGGAGAAGCATGACTCATTGGGAAATGTGCCCCATGTGTTGTGGAAGTTCCACAAATACCATTGTAGTTCACAAATAAAAGCTAGAACTCATGCCTCGAGTGGATGGAGCTTCAGGATATAAAATTCAAGTGGACAAATTACTTTTGACTGAGTCTCAAGTGGCTGGGGCTTGAATGGATAGAGCTGCTCGAGTGGTTATAGTTTTTTCTGAAAGATTCTCAATAGCTTGCCTGAAGGCACTTGACAGGTTCCCTGAACTGCTCAACAGATGCTCTGTAACTGCTTGACTGTGATGTCTGAAGGGTTGTATGCTCGACAAGTCCTCAACTACCTACCAAGTTATTTCTGAATGCTAGGAACCACTCGAGTGCATGTTACAGGTTTCTAATGTGCTCAAGTTTGCTCTTGCTGCAACATTGATGTAATAACCCGAAAAAGCACGTCAAACGAGGACCTCGGGATCCGTGCCCGATTGGTCCTAGGTTTGACCATGAGATAGTTTATTGATAAACTTATGGTGAGATGAGCGAATGTGATGTGTGAACCAATGTAGAAGAGTGGAGAGATAGAGGAGTGTGTAGAGTGGCATACACTGATGAGTGTGTATGTGCTCCACACCGAGAAAAGAGATAAGATAAAAAGGGTTGAAAACCCTAACTTTCATGTTTTGGTGGTTGAGAGAAGTAAAGAAGAGAGAGAAAGAGAGAGGAGTAAGAGAGGAGTTATTGTGGGTGATTGGAAGAAGGATTCAAGCATTAAAGAGGCCGGATTTGACGCAAGGAATCCGTTAGAAACCAAAGCTGGAACCCTAGCCTTCCAACCCTAGATTTGAAATCAACTTGAGAGCTATTCAAGGTAAAATTTTTGTAAATAAGATGCATAGATTATAGGGGTTAAGTTGCAGTAAAATATGGGTTAAATCATAGGATAATGGCTTAGAAAAATAGAAGAAAAAGTATGGAAAAGATTGGGAAGAACAAAGGGGACAGAATCTGACAATTTCGATTAATCGAAATTGGGTTTCGATTAATCGAAATTGGCCAGGAAGTTGAAGGGTCGGAGGACCCCGATTTCGATTAATCGAATTGAATTTCGATTAATCGACTTTGGATTTCGATTAATCGATTTGGGAATCGATTAATCATCGAGAACTCCGGGACCTGGGTTAAAGGAAATGACGAGGAAAATCGACTAATCGAAATGGGATTTGATTAATCGATTTAGTTTTCGATGTCGATTTGGAATCGATTAATCAACTTGTGAAACTCAACTCGTCAACAAAGGGGTCTACTTTATGCGAAAAGAAGGATTTCGATTAATCGAAATTGGATTCGATTAATCGTATTCGAGCATTGAATTTGCTTTTGAAAGAAGAATTTCGATTAATCGAAATTGGATTCGATTAATCGAATGAAAACTCGACTGTTCGAACTGAGAATGGACTTTGCGAAAAGGGGAATTTTGATTAATCGAAATTGTTTCGATTAATCGATATTTACTTTCGATTAATCGATTTTGGAAATCGATTAATCGAATCAGATTCGATTAATCGATTTTGGAATTCGATTAATCGACTGTAGTAAACTTTGTGGACTTTTGATTCTTACTTCAAGACTCTAGGGGGGTCTTGAGACTTATTCATTACATCTTTTGTGACGTTTTGTGTGTTTAATGGTATCATAGGTGATACGTATGGAAGTGGGCACAAGGAGCCGAGTGGGACCTTGATGCATTAAATCGATAGAGACCTAAGGTAGGGAACACCTTGAACATGTACCTTATTTTTGCAAGAGCATGTATGTAGTGATATAAATTTCCATTCAAATATTTTTACTGCTTAAAGAATTGTGAAAAGTGTGTGTGTGTGATATTCATAAGAGTGAAGACATGAGCCATCCCGTGGGATGAAGAAGTAAAGAAAAGAGCATCGGTGTGATGCAAGTGAATGGATACATCGAGGATGTATCCAAGGATTGAATCATGCTTGATAGGGCCTAACTGATATAAGATAGCACACTTACACGGTGAATAACTATATGTAAGGCACCGATATTTTTGTTATTTGAGGTTTGATAGGTTACCCCACCGACGTGGCGGGATATCCACGACTGACACGGCAGGATATCCGTGACCGTCTGGTGCGAAACCGTGGGCGGTCTGGAGGCTTATCCGTACATAGTAAGTACACCCGTGTTGATGAGATGTGAAACCCCGCCACCAATCCCCAGGGGAAAGGGGCTTGGGTACTATTAGTATTCCCAGGGAATACATTTAAAACTGTCTATATAGATGACGATGAAGGGTATCTCGTCGGGGCTCGATGCTATATTGCTCGGGGATTATTTAAGTTGAAGTTTAAGTTTTGCTTTAGGCCTTCTCAGCATCATTCATGATTAACTAAAAGACATGAGTAATCTACCAGTAATGGAAGTGTTTTTAACTGTTTTTCATCAATAAATGCATAGACACATCATGCATGCATATCATAGAATACATGTGAGTTATATTTTATATGTTCAATTGTGTTCTGTTCCCTATTGAGCTAGGATGTAGCTCACCCTATAGACTATACGTCGCAGGTCCACTACTAGCAGCTGCCGAGGCTTCAGGAGACGCTGACCCCGGTGAGTCGGACCTTGCGGCCGGCGGGGAGTTAGAGCCACCTCCAGAGGACTTCTTCTAGAAGACTCTGCTGTGCGACTTTGAGGAGTTTTAGTTGGAGATTGTACGGCTTGGTATGTCAAGCCTGGTTTTTGATTAAACCTTGTGTATATGGATATCAGAGTATTCTTTTGGGCGAACCATCCATGATGATGGTTATCATCGATGGTTCGGATCGGTTCTCCCTTCATGCAGAGGCATGAGGGTAGAACTGTCTTTTGAGAAGTATTTCTATGTAGATTTAAATTCCGCAAGTTGTTCTTATTTATTTTATGCTTGATATACCAGTGTTCCGTGCATAGTTGAGGGGCACGGTCAAGATGATCGTGCTGATGGCACGGGTTTCGGGGTGCCGAAATCTGGGCTGTCACAGTTGGTATCAGAGCTATTTTCTTTTAGCAATTCTGACAAGGGTTCTTTCGTCAGAACATAGGGGCTTCTGCTAACGAAACTTTAGTTTCAAATGCAGCCGCAATGTCAGCTAGAGGGAGAGGCCGACCAAGGGGAGACCATCAAAGGAGTTTACGTAGTGGAGATGGTTACATCTCTCCTACAAACAGAGTGCCTTTAGGAGGTAACGAGGCCCCAGGGGGCAGTAGTAGCAGACAGCATGAGGAAGAGGATCGAGATCATCAGGATCAAGATCTGAGAGAGCAAGAAAGATTGAGAGAAAGACAAGAAGATAGAGAAGAGCGACAAAGGATGATGCACACTATGGAGACTATGGCAGCTGCCATGGCACAACAAGCAACATCCTTTGCAGCTCATGCATCAAGAGAACAGCAGCCACCTACACCACCTGTAGGACCTGCGTTGCCCTTGCCCTCATCTTTTATAGAATTTAGGAGGATGAGACCTCCTTCATTTTCTGGGCAGGCAGACACAATGGCCGCTAAGAACTGGCTGATGGAGATGGAGAAAGTCTTTAGCGTGCTAACTTGCACGGAAGACGAGAGTGTAAGATGGGCAGCTTACATGTTGGATGGGGAGGCTGGGCCTTGGTGGAAGTCCGTAATACGGACTCGGGCTCAGGAGACCCCAGAGTTGCCATGGACTTGGGAGGAGTTTGTTGAGGAGTTCAACAAACAATATTTTCCGGAAGTGGTGAGGAATCAACTTGAGATACAATTTTTGCAGTTAGTACAAGGAGAATGAGCGGTGAGAGAATCACGGGTAGAGTTTCTCGACTTGCCCGTTTGCTCGGATTCGTCTTCGAAATGATGAAGTCCAAGAGGTTTCACAAGGTTTGAAGCTGAAGTTAGGGAGGCGTAGCTCCATTTCAAGCGAGGACCTATGAAGAGGTCATGAGCAAAGCATTGGTTGTAGAAGAGGAGAACAATAATGATATAGACAGAGAGAGCGTGAGAGGAGGAAATGAACAAGGAAGAACGGGGCACTATGAACCGGTGAACAAAAAGCCGAGGTTCATGGGCCAGAATCAGAGACCACAGTTCCAAGGGGGTTTCGGAAGACCGGCGCAACAACAACAACAACACCAACAGAGGTTTCCATTACTTGCGTCAGGGAGACCTATTCGCTATGAGAGCCCTGCCATGTCTCGCTGCTTTATACTCGGGGTTCTCGTCGCTTTCTTCCGCACCTCGGAGACTTAGCAAAGTGTGGCAAGCCTCATAGAACAGTGGACTGTAGATTGGGAACTAGGGGCTGTTTCCGATGTGGCAAGGTGGGCCACTTGATCAAGGATTGCCCCGAGCCAGATAAGAGAAAGACGGTTTCAGTTGCAGCACCACGACCAATTCAAGCAAGGAAACCGATCATCCAGGGGAGAGCCTATGCAGTCACTGCTCAGGAAGCAGGGAACGTGCATGACGTCATCCAAGGTGAGATTCCTTTTAAAATTAAAGGAAAATTTTCTTTTCGTTAAAACTTTAGATAGAGAAGAAGCATGCATTAGGAAATTATATAGATTCTTTCTCAATACCAAAAGCAGTATGTAAATTGAGGGTGTAAATTAATGTGTAAATTATTGTATGTGTGTATGTATACTATAGGTACTCTAAATATATATGAAAAAGGATGCTTCGGTGGATATGACGCTCGAGTGTTAATAGACCCCGGGTCTACCACTCATTCGTCACTCCACGTTTCGCTAAGAAGATGAAGATTGTTCGAGAGGCGTTGGATTTCGTCCTATCGTATGCATTCATTTGGAGAGTTAGTAGACGGAGTTAGCTTGCAAATCCATCATCGTAGCAGTTCAAGACTTAGAAGTGCATGAATTGGAAGCAAAGTTGGTCTTTATTAGACATGCAAGGGTTTGATGTGATCCTTGGCATGGTGGTTATTGCGACCGTTGACAAGAACAAGGTAGTCATTTTCGGACCCAACACAAGAAGATCATTTCGGTTTCAAGGAGGTGAGTCGTCATATCTGTGCCCGATCTCGTGATGGGGCCGAGAAAATGATCGGAAAGGGTTGCGATGGATACTTAGCTTTCTTAAAGGAGGACAAGGAGGAAAAGAACGTCATTTACGAGATATACTGTTATGCGAGACTTATTTGGCGTGTTTCGGAAGAATTGCCCTGGATTACCTCGAGAAGAGAAGTAGAATTAGCCATTGACTTAGCACCGAGGAGCGGAGCCTATTTCAAAGCACCTTATAGAATGGCTCCCGAAGTTAAAGGAATTGAAGGAACAACTACAAGAGCTTATGGAAAAGGGTTTGTTAGACCGGCGTGTCTCCATGGGGAGCACCGGTCTTGTTTGTCAAGAAGAAAGATGGGTCAATGCGGCTATGCATTGACTATAAACAATTGAACAAACTCACATGAAGAACCGCTACCCTTTGCCTAGAATAGACGATCTATTCGACCAACTGCAAGGAGCAAGGTATTTTTCTAAGATCGACCTGAGATCTGGGTATCATCAGTTGCGAGTTAAAGCTGAGGACATACAGAAGACAGCTTTCCGGACACGGTATGGACACTATGAATTCCTTGTGATGCCGTTTGGATTAACGAATGCTCCAGCGTCGTTTATGGATCTGATGAACCGAGTGTTTAAACCACACTTGGACTCCTGCGTCGTAGTATTTGTTGATGATATATTGATATATTCCAAATCCAAGACAGAACACGAAGAACATTTGAGGATTGCTCTACAGACGCTACGTGAACACCAATTGTACGCCAAGCTCAACAAGTGTGAGTTTTGGTTGGAAGAAGTTAGCTTTTTGGGACATGTCGTCTCGAAGCACGGTGTCACGGTAGATCCAGCAAAGATAGAAGCAGTAGTTAAATGGGAACAACCAAAAACAGTGACCGACGTCCGAAGTTTTCTGGGCTTAGCAGGCTATTATCGACGTTTCGTTGAGGGGTTTTCAAAGATATCGGGACCTCTCACAAAGCTGACACGAAAAGATTCAAGGTTTGAGTGGAGTGAGGCATGTGAGAAGAGTTTCCAAGAACTCAAAACGAGACTCACTTCGGCTCCAGTGTTAGCGATTCCTTCAGCATGGAGGATCTGTACAATGACGCGTCATACAATGGCCTTGGTTGTGTGCTCAACCAACACAAGAAGGTGATAGCTTACGGATCAAGCAGTTGAAAGAACACGAGAAAAATTACCCGACGATGACTTAGAACTAGCAAATATTTTTTCTGAAGATTTGGAGACATTACTTGATCGGTGAGACATTTGAAATTTTCACCGATCATAAGAGCCTCCGATACTTGTTTACACAGAAGAGCTCAACATGAGACAAAGGCAGATGGATGGAATTCCTCAAGGACTCGATTGCTTTATACAATACCATCCGAGCAAAGGCGAATGTAGTAGCCGATGCATTGAGTCGAAAAGGTTCATTTCGATTAGCTTCTTTGATTTTGGGTATGCAGGAAATTATTGGAAGACTTGGCAACCTATGATCACGAACATTGAGTCAAAGGACATTGGATCCTTTTGGCTAACATATCGGTAAAGCCCGGTGATATTTGAGCATATCCACGATCTACAGATGAAAGATCCAGCGTTAACAAAGATTCATCAAGACGTGAATGAAGGCATCAGGTCGGACTTCTCAGAAAAAGAAGATGGTTCTTTGTTGTTTAAAGGCCGTCTCTGCATCCCGGACAATGCCGATCTAAGACGAACAATTCTTGATGAAGCTCATAAGTCGAATTATGCTATCCACCCTGGTAGCACCAAAATGTACCAAGATTTGAAAAAGAATTTCTGGTGGAGAGGACTGAAACAAGACGTGGCTGAGTATGTGTCACGATGTTTGACTTGTCAGCAAGTGAAGGTTGATCATAGGCATCCTGCGGGACTATTGCAACCTTTACCAATACCAGAATGGAAGTGGGAATCGATCTCGATGGATTTCATTGTTGGATTACCCCGTACTGCCAAAGACACAATGCCATTTGGGTCGTTGTAGACCGATTGACCAAATCAGCGCACTTTTTGCCGTACAATACCACATATACTGAGGAAGATTATACATGAAGGAGATTGTAAGATTACACGGGATTCCAAGCAGCATCGTTTCAGATCGTGATCCACTATATACGTCCAAGTTTTGGAAGAAATTTCAAGAAGGAATGGGAACACGGCTAAATTTTAGTTCAGCCTTCCATCCTCAAAGCGATGATGACGAGCAGAGCGAGTGAATCAAGTAATAGAAGACATGCTCAGAGCGTGCATGCTTGATATGCAAGGATACTGGGATGAGTATCTACCGATGCTCGAGTTCGCATATAATAACAGTTTTCAAATGAGCATTGGCATGGCACCGTATGAAGCTCTGTACGGACGACGATGCAAGTCACCCCTCAATTGGGAGGAAACAGGTGAAAAATTTGTATTAGGACCGAAACTACTTGAAGATAATGCTACCGTCGTCCGAATTATCAGAGAAAGGTTGAAGACACCTGAGTGAAGCGAGAAAAGTTACGCCGATATGAAGCGGACTAGTGTTGACTACAAAGTGGGCGAGCATGTGTTTGTGAAGGTGTCACCTATGAAAGGTGTAATGAGATTTGGCAAGAGAGGGAAGTTAAGTCCACGTTATGTTGGACCATTTGAAATTTTGAGACGAGTAGGTGAAGTTGCATATCGCATTGGTTTACCACCGCTATTCGATCGAGTGCATAATGTTTTCCACATATCGATGCTCGAAGTAATCGTGAATGATCCGTCTCATGTGTTAGGAAAGCAACCTATAGAGATGTGTGAGGACATGAGCATGGTAGAGGAACCAGTGGAGATTCTGGATCGAAAAGAGCAAGTACTGCGCACTAAAGTGATTCCCTTAGTGCTTGTTCGGTGGAACAATCATCCAAAAGAAGAGGCTACTTGGGAACGAGAGGTCGATGTGAAGGAACAATATCCAGCCTTGTTTCCAACGACGTGAAATTTCAATGTAAATCACAAACATGTTTGTGAAATCTCCACTATGCTTGAAATTCAATGGAAATTTTGATCCAATCTGTCATAAATTGTCAAAAATAGTAAAAGAAAGAAAGAGATTGAAATTTTGTAGAAATAGGGCAAAACCGATTAATCGAATTTCAAATCGATTAATCGATTTGGAATTTCGATTAATCGATTTTGTTCGATTAGTCGACTGGCATGTGCCAGTGACTGGAAATGTGAAAGAGAGTTAGAATATACATAGAAGACCAAATTCGATTAATCGAATTGGACATTTCGATTAATCGATTTGGAATCAACAAGTCGATTTGGACATTTCGATTAATCGAATTAAATTTCGATTAATCGATTTACTTAAGAGATTTGAAGAAATTGAATACACATAGACAATTTCGATTAATCGAAGATAGTTTCGATTAATCGATTTTGAAGTTTCGATTAATCGAAATGAGTTTCGATTAATCGATTATTTAAAGAATTCTGGAAATTGAGAAGTTACCACACGATTTTGATTAATCGAAGTGAAACTCGATTAATCGAAATGGATTTCGATTAATCGACTGGCTCGCGCCAGTGAGCTTAAAAATTTAAAATTTTAATTAGATACGATTTCGATTAATCGAAATGATTTCGATTAATCGAATTTGACTTTCGATTAATCGATTTTGGAAATCGATTAATCGATTTTACGCGGTTTAACCTAGTTTTGAATCTCGATTAATCGATTCTGAATTTCGATTAATCGAGCCGCGGGCTATATATATAAGATTGGGGATTTTATTCCCCATTCGAAAATTTTTCTTGCTTTGGGGTTTTGGCGCTTCACCTTCTTCCTTCTTCTCCAACCAACCGAGCACTCTAGGGTTTGCGTTTTCAGTGGTTTCGGATCGGATTCAACTACCATCGCATCCAAAACCCACGGTAAACCCTAAATTCGTGTTTTCCTTTCAATTTGAGTTAGAAAACCCTAGATTTTTCCCAATATGCCGCCCAAAACCCGATTGTCTTCGAAGAAGGCGACTTCTAAGCTACCGGTTAGGCGTAAGAACGCCGCACCACCACCACCTACCCCATCGCCGGTGAGGACTCCATCACCGTCGGAATTGGAGACCACCTCCGGTTCGACGAGCGCGTCTGCAGTCTTCCGAATCCACCCCATGCCACCACCACCCACCAATGTCGAGCAACCAAAGCGAATGGTGGGCGGCAAAAGACCAGTCGAATATACCATCGACCCTACCCTTTTCACCGATCCCGATGTGTGCAGAGACCCAATGGGCTCAAAACTATATAAACAATGCCGGTCTCGGCAATCTTCTCAAACCAATCCGGGTTCCTACTACCTAGATTGGTGAGATTATTCTACCAAGGGCTAACCAATGGCCCTCGACGTTGCATCATCACCAAGATCGAGGTCGTCTCTACACGATCACTGGCGTCACATTCATGAGGTGCTCAAGTGCTACCTCGAGTTCACCGGACCACCCTATTCCCACCCTTTGTGGAAGACCCCGATTTGAGGAAGTCATGACCCTCATGACAAATGGCAAGAAGGGTCGGGCACTTCCATCAAGAGGGTCGATCTTCCACCCTACATGTGGATACTCGACTCCATAATAAAATGCAACCTTTACCGTGCACGACGGGGAGCGCGTGGACAAAGTGCAACATGCACTTCTGTGACGCCTTCTGTGGTTTGATGCTACCAAGGTCATCCTAGAAGGGATGAGGTACATCAAGGGCAAATTGATGAAGGGCAACATGAGGCCCAAGGAAAGATGCCCTATGCTCGGCTCATCTCGAGCATGTTGAGTGCTACTCCAGAGACATCCTACACCATCTCACCTCACGAGGTGAGGGCTACGGATCGCGTGAAGACGCGTTCACAAAGTCTTCATGGACCCGTGCTTCTAACTGCTAAGCGGACCCTACCAGCTCGGGTCCCGCTCCCAGCAGAGAACCAGAACAGCGGCCGCACTGCCACCACCCCACCACCACCGCGGGACCCACACCCCGCTCTGCCCACCTTGGCCGAGCCATCCGTGGGGAGGGCTACTTCCCAGACAGCCGCGACACCCACACCACCCGCCCACTCCGCGCCCGCGACTCCTACCTCATCCTACCGCCGGCGCGCCGCTCCATCCGGTCCTACCATAGAGGACGTGTTGGCCAGAATGGAAGCGAATAACGAGAGGATGAACCGGAGAATTGATTTCCTCATGTTTCACACCCTCCAGTTCATCTACCCCCACACCTACATGGATATGCTGGCCCGCGAAGAAGAATGGACCGCCGGTACCACAGCCTTTCATCAGGGCCCGGTCTTTAGGACGCAGTTACATGACGCGAGTGCCTCTACATCCACCGTCGTTCCACCTACCGACGCGCCGCAGCCACCTCCGACTACCCAGATACCACCATACCACCAAGCGGCTACCACAAAGCACCACCACCGCCCGAGGAGCACTGCTCCGGTACTCAACCAGTGGAGGGACGGCGATTTTTTTTTTGTTTGTTTATCATTTTGATTGTATACATGTATAGTTTTGTACGCCAACTTATGTGGCGCTTTGTAACAGTTTCAATTATTAATACTAATGAAATTTTTGTACGTAAATGAAAAAAATATTTATGAAAAGTGTGGTTGTCTACATTGTTGTATCGTGTAATTGCAAGTTCCATTTAAATTCACACACTACTCGTAACTATCAGTACCTCAACGCGTCTAAGTCGAATAATCCACCTCACCTCACCTCAGAGTGTGGGGGGGGGGGGTTGAGATCAGACCACCACACCTTTGGGTGATTTTCGAGGATGAAAATTCCCAAGGTGGGGAGGATGTAATAACCCGAAAAAGCATGTCAAACGAGGACCTCGGGATCCGTGCCCGATTGGTCCTAGGTTTGACCATGAGATAGTTTATTGATAAACTTATGGTGAGATGAGCGAATGTGATGTGTGAACCAATGTAGAAGAGTGGAGAGATAGAGGAGTGTGTAGAGTGGCATACACTGATGAGTGTGTATGTGCTCCACACCGAGAAAAGAGATAAGATAAAAAGGGTTGAAAACCCTAACTTTCATGTTTTGGTGGTTGAGAGAAGTAAAGAAGAGAGAGAAAGAGAGAGGAGTAAGAGAGGAGTTATTGTGGGTGATTGGAAGAAGGATTCAAGCATTAAAGAGGCCGGATTTGACTCAAGGAATCCGTTAGAAACCAAAGCTGGAACCCTAGCCTTCCAACCCTAGATTTGAAATCAACTTGAGAGCTATTCAAGGTAAAATTTTTGTAAATAAGATGCATAGATTATAGGGGTTAAGTTGCAGTAAAATATGGGTTAAATCATAGGATAATGGCTTAGAAAAATAGAAGAAAAAGTATGGAAAAAGATCGGGAAGAACAGCTCGAAAGGGGCTGAATCTGACAATTTCGATTAATCGAAATTGGGTTTCGATTAATCGAAATTGGCCAGGAAGTTGAAGGGTCGGAGGACCCCGATTTCGATTAATCGAATTGAATTTCGATTAATCGACTTTGGATTTCGGTTGATCGATTTGGGTATCGATTAATCGACTGAGAACCTCGTGGAACCGGGGTTAAAGAAATGACTTGAGGAAAAATCGTCTAATCGAAATGGGATTTCGATTAATCGATTTTTGGTTTTCGATTAATCGATTTGGAATCGATTAATCAACTTGTGAAACTCAACTGTTCGAACAGTGGGTCTACTTTGCGAAAAGAAGGATTTCGATTAATCGAAATTGGATTCGATTAATCGAATGAAAACTCGACTGTTCGAACAGTGAATTTGCTTTGCGAAAAGAAGAATTTCGATTAATCGAAATTGGATTCGATTAATCGAATGAAAACTCGACTGTTCGAACTGAGAATGGACTTTGCGAAAAGGAGAATTTCGATTAATCGAAATTGTTTCGATTAATCGATATTTACTTTCGATTAATCGATTTTGGAAATCGATTAATCGAATCAGATTCGATTAATCGATTTTGGAATTCGATTAATCGACTGTAGTAAACTTTGTGGACTTTTGATTCTTACTTCAAGACTCTAGGGGGGTCTTGAGACTTATTCATTACATCTTTTGTGACGTTTCGAGTGTGTTTAATGGTATCATAGGTGATACGTATGGAAGTGGGCACAAGGAGTCGAGTGGGACCTTGATGCATTAAATCGATAGAGACCTAAGGTAGGGAACACCTTGAACATGTACCTTATTTTGCAAGAGCATGTATGTAGTGATATAAATTTCCATTCAAATATTTTTACTGCTTAAAGAATTGTGAAAAGTGTGTGTGTGATATTCATAGAGTAAACAAATGAGCCATCCCCAGGGGATGAAGAAGTAAAGAGAAAAGAGCATCAGGTGTGATGCAAGTGAATGGATACATCCCAGGGATGTATCCAAGGATTGAATCATGCTTGATAGGGCCTAACTGATATAAGATAGCACACTTACACGGTGAATAACTATATGTAAGGCACCGATATTTTTGTTATTTGAGGTTTGATAGGTTACCCCACCGACGTGGCGGGATATCCACGACTGACACGGCAGGATATCCGTGACCGATACGGTGGCGAAACCGTAGGCCAGTGCGGAGGCTTATCCGTACATAGTAAGTACACCCCAGGGGTGTTGATGAGATGTGAAACCCCGCCACCAATCCCCAGGGGAAAGGGGCTTGGGTACTATTAGTATTCCCAGGGAATACATTTAAAACTGTCTATATAGATGACGATGAAGGGTATCTCGTCGGGGCTCGATGCTATATTGCTCGGGGATTACTTAAGTTGAAGTTTAAGTTTTGCTTTAGGCCTTCTCAGCATCATTCATGATTAACTAAAAGACATGAGTAATCTACCAATAATGGAAGTGTTTTTAACTGTTTTTCATAAATAAATGCATAGACACATCATGCATGCATATCATAGAATACATGTGAGTTATATTTTATATGTTCAATTGTGTTCTGTTCCCTATTGAGCTAGGATGTAGCTCACCCTATAGACTATACGTCGCAGGTCCACTACTAGCAGCTGCCGAGGCTTCAGGAGACGCTGACCCCGGTGAGTCGGACCTTGCGGCCGGCGAGGAGTTAGAGCCACCTCCGGAGGACTTCTTCTAGAAGACTCTGCTGTGCGACTTTGAGGAGTTTTAGTTGGAGATTGTACGGCTTGGTATGTCAAGCCTGGTTTTTGATTAAACCTTGTGTATATGGATATCAGAGTATTCTTTTGGGCGAACCATCCATGATGATGGTTATCATCGATGGTTCGGATCGGTTCTCCCTTCATGCAGAGGCATGAGGGTAGAACTGTCTTTTGAGAAGTATTTCTATGTAGATTTAATTTCCGCAAGTTGTTCTTATTTATTTTATGCTTGATATACCAGTGTTCCGTGCATAATTGAGGGGCACGGTCAAGATGATCGTGCTGATGGCACGGGTTTCGGGGTGCCGAAATCCGGGCTGTCACAATTGATGTGCTCGAGGGCTGGAGTTTCCAAAGTTGCGTCGGAGACAGCTCAAGTGGATGCTACAATAGTCTTCTGAACTACTCGAGGTAGCTTTAGAGTTGCTCGAGCTTAAGGTTCTATTTCTCTGCTGCCTTGTCCACCTTATTGCTGCACTCCATTAGGTGTGGGCCCCACTTCTCTTTTATTGCAGGACTTTTAGGGGTCCAAGGCATACTGAATAGCCCCTTGGTGGGGACCACCATAGTTTAAACACTATCCTTTCATCAGCTTCAATGCTTGACTCTCATTTCCCTCTTCTTGGAATTTATTAGAGGGCTTGCTACACTAAGCTGCAGATTATTGCTAACTACACAAACACACTTAAAAATCAGTTATTAACCAGCTCAAAGGTATATTAAGGCTAGGTTAGGAGGTGGAGAATGGCATAATTTTGTGATTAATAACCACCTCGTTATTGATTTGGGTATCTTGTGCCAACACGGCATATGCTCGGCCTTGCATCATAGGCCTGGTGGATCTCAAGTTTGGGGCTGCTATAGTTACACTTTTCTTCATTTCTAGAAATTCTTTGATCCGGTGCCCCATCTTCCCACATTTGAAACAAGCTCCCATAATCTTACGACACTCCTTAGTTTTATGTGGTTTTCCACATTTCGTGCAAGCATTTATTGGTGTGGAGGAGGCAGTACGAGAAGCTGTGGGTTTCACTCTTGATACACCAGTAATTGTCGGGCTTGCTACATTGAAAGGCCTTGGAGATCTTGGAGGTAGACGCGGCAAGGCTGCTGGATTAAATGGCTTTATCGATGTCTCAGGAATAGGTAATGGCCGTAATGTCATCAAGTCCCTCGGCCTCTTACTGGCCTGCTCTGAGCTCACTGCTTAGGCTTGGGTCTTTCTACTTCTCTCTAGTTCATCTCTACTTTTAAACATACTATCTCAAACTTCTGAGCCTTCATTAGCTCGGTGGCCACTAGTGCTGGTGCGAACCATGATAGATGAGTGAATTCCATCTCATATTCTTGCACGCTCATTGACCCTTGTACTAGGTTTGCAAATTGAATTTCTAACTGATGCCTCTCTGGTGCCGGGAAGTACTTCTCGTAGAAAGCCTCGGTGAATGCAGCCCATGTCCAAGGTGTCCCTGGCGATCGGGTCCTTTCTACAGATTTACACCAAGGGTCCGCTTCCCCATCTAGTTGGAACAATGCCCAACTCACCTTTTCTTCCTCCGTACATCGGACTCTCTAAAGAACTTTCTTGAATTTGTTTAACCACTTGTCTACTTCCATGGGATCAGCCTACCCATAAAAGCTCGGAGGTCTCAATCTCCGAAAGTCTTGGAAACCAGATGGCTACCTTCGCTCAACCAATATCGCCATGGTTTCGAGCAATTGATAGGTGTTTCCAGCATTATCTCTAGCTCTGGAAGTGTTTCCCATGTTATTTCATACGCTGGTAGCATTGTTGTTGTTGTTTACAGGGATCTCGTTTGATCTCGAGGCTAATCCTCCACCATTTGTGGTGTCTCTAGTATTTTCTATCCTTGGTCTTCCTCGTCGCAGAGGCATATTAACTTGTCATGACCAACCAAATGATAAGTCAGATCGATCCTACGACTAGAGTCTTAGCTCTGAACCTAATGCCATTGCTTCTAACGTACGTCATAGCACTGAATGCAAGTCCCTAGTCTCATGGGCATTCCGCCTAGGGCTTTCATACCACCTATAATAGCCCGGATATCCTTAGCATGAAATCTGTGCCGTCAGATCACACACGCGATCTGAATTATAGTGATACTATGGTATCAAAGTTCATAGATCATTTCCTGACAGCTAGATCTTTCCTCACATATAAACAATAGGAAGGATCCGGCGATCTATCAATGGTAAGCTTACAAAAGTGCGGTAGCAAAGTACGCAAAGCGGAAAATAGAGCTATAACATCAACAAAATGGAAAACATAATCTCACAAAGCTAATCAACATCTATTTCCAAAAACTAAACACCATCAACACATGTGCCAAAATATATACATCCACCGATGAAGGTCGACCTTCACCTAAACAGTGGAGCAAAATATACACAGTCGTATTCAGTTAACAAGTACTGTACTGTATAGCAAAATCACAAAATGTTCAAACTCTCAACCCAAAACCACTAAGGAAACAACCCTTCTAGCTGTTCTTCCTAATCCCCAGGATTGTAATACGGGTA
The DNA here is from genome assembly GCA_021018995.1 of Chloranthus sessilifolius. Lineage (NCBI taxonomy): Eukaryota > Viridiplantae > Streptophyta > Magnoliopsida > Chloranthales > Chloranthaceae > Chloranthus > Chloranthus sessilifolius. The sequence goes on from CM037586.1 coordinate 66,248,626, forward strand.
TTCCTCTTGCTCCAGGTCCCTCTCAAGATAAGCTCCTGCAGCTGCAACGTATAGTCGGGGAATGAGCTACAGTCCAAGCTCCATAGGGAATAACAAAGCTAAATCACTTATTTCAAACATTCTCATTCATGAACCTTGACACATAGATAAAAGCAATTTAAAGAAATAAAGACTTTAGCTATAATCTCAAAGCATATCCATTCATGAATGCAAGTAATCATGTTCAAAATAGTGGATAGGAAATCAAGAAAAGCATAACAAGAACTTGGAAACATGTCAAGCAAAGCAAGTCACAAGAATGTATAACTAGATTTCACAAAGGAGTTCAAATGTCAAGCCCCTGAGCTACATTAACAGGGTCACTTGAAACGAGATAAGTCAAGCCCCTGATCTACGTTAATAGGGTCACTTGAAACGAGACAGGTCAAGCCCCTGAGCGAACCCAGAAAATCAATCCCTTGAGCTAGGTTAACAGAGTCAGTTGAACCAAAATGTCAAGCCCCTGAGCTAAGTTAACAAGGTCACTTGAACTAAGACCATCAATCCCTTGTGCTACGTTAATAGGGTCACTTGATCATAGACACAACGGGGATACAAGATATGAAAACGTACACAAAGCAGGTAGCAATGATACAATTCAATTTGAGAAACATGGAACTACTTGGATCAATTAACGTAACATAAAAAGATGCTGAGTATTAAAACAATGCAATTCACGTGTGAAAATGCAATTTATCAGCTTCAAAATATGTCAAGGTCTTTCATATATAAATTCTAGAAAGTATCAAGTATTTACTCTTGGCATCAATAACACAAATTCACGAAAATAAGCAATCGGGCAAGAGGTTCTTCCCCATAGTAGTGTCGAAACGTCATGAGCAAAGTCACATGAATCAAGGCTAATCCCCCATCAAATGTCCCTCGCATTCAATCTAAATCACACCACGCACATGTACCAATGGTTAATGAACCATACATGGCTTACTCAAGGACACACAAGCCTTAAAAGGTCACATAACCAAAGCTCACAAACAGGGGATACCTCGCTATAGAGAGCTACAAGGACGCCGCGGCAAGGTTCTCAGGTGCCACATGACTAGGAGCTTCTCGCTGCGGCAAGAAATTCCAGAGCCAAATTGGCCTAGATTTCAAGGTACCACTCGCCACAGCGAGCGCTTTAGATCCTATCTCGCCGCAGCGAGGCTTAAGGTCGCCACGGCGAGAAGCTCTCATTGAATGATTTGATGAAATTGGCCGGTTTGGAGAGCTTCTCAAAAGGTAGATATGAGGAAGGAAAAGGCTCTCTCTTACTCTCTAAATTCTAATTCTCAAACACGACTCCCATGCAACTTATGTGTGGGGTGGGCTTTCTATGGGGGTGCCTAATCTTGTGTGGTGTTGATACACCCACCCTAGTGCGTGGGTTTGTCATAGGGCCTAAATTAATGGGTGTAAAACCATGGGTCTGATTAGTTAATGGGTCCTGACCCCTGGCCTATTAACTAACTGGTCCCGCCTATTGGGCTGCAATCTAATTCAACCCTTATCAGGGTGTTATACATGGGTCTGGGTACCGGGCACTGTCAACACACTACATACTCGATAGTTGAGTACTATCCCTGAAATACCCAGTTCCTATTAGTGACCTGATTAACCTTGTTTATCGTGTGTACATTGACTCAGATCTTTAATACCAATAGATACCCTGTGAACTCAGGTTTGGGAAATTTGCAGGGCGGTATAGCAGGGCTAAATTTCCAGACCGGTCGAATCAGGCTTGACAAGTCGAGTAATTCCTCTGAGATTTATTCATTCTGTTTACACCCATTTCGACTGGTCGGCTGAATCCACACCGGTCTCTCTTTTAATTTCTGAAGCCTTTGGAGTTTTGACCGATCGATTTTGATGTATCAACCGGTCCATTTTGCTCAACTCCCTTCAGCTAGGAACCTCCTTTACTGCGCTGTACCGACCGGTCAAAATTGCACTTTTGACCGATCGTTTTGACCATTTAAAGCTTTCCTTTTAGCGACTTCTCCTTGGATCCTTACCTTTTCCTTGGGTTTCTTCATGTCTTTGCTCTTTTAGACCTTTTTACATTTAACCGACTTTTACACCTGTTGCAACCAAACATGAACTAAAAGTGCGTATTAGTAGTTACTTGAGATCTAATAAAGCCAGGATTCAAGGATATATTATACAATATTTGTGTCCTATCACTGAGGCATAGAGTTCACTGGGTATCCCCATTCTTTAGGAAAAAGCCATGTGTTTGAGACAATATACCTCATCCACCAATCCTTTGACCAATGCAAGGACAAGCAAGAGGTGTGGGTATTTGACATTCTGCCATGTGGTCATGGGTGGTTGGGCAGATACAAGAATAAGGGTTGGAACAACCACCTTTGGGGATTGCTGAGTGACAGGCAAAGGAGGGGTTTCCTCGTCAATAGAAATAGAGGGGCCCACAGGGTCTACTTCACTGGTTGAGGGAAGTGTGTCTACCACAGGTGAATGAAGTAAAGCAGGCCTTGTGGGGGAGTCTAATGTTGAGTCATAAAGAATTGGATGGTTCAGGTGTGGGAAGTGACTAAGCCATTGGCTCCTACTTTATGGGTGTGGAACTAACGAAGGAGCTGGGCTCCATTCTTTCTTGAGGAGTAGTACTCACTCCCTCAGTCACCACTTGCTCAATAGAAGTAGTGGTGTCATCAGCGGTCTTGACACCTATTGTGTCTTGACTCATAGTAATGTCACCAAAGGGTCAGGAGATTCAGCTGGGTACAGAGGTACCAATTTTCTTTTTATTTGCTGCACTCAATTAAATCTTCTTCTATCCTCAACAGGACATCTTCATTAGGTTCAATTTTGTACCCTAAATTCAGGAGTATATTAGTGAGCAGGTACATCGAACTTTCCATATTTCTTCCTATAAAGTTTCTCCCGTACAACATTCATTACATCCAAGAGGTAAGCAGGTACCTCAAACCAGTACCGGTTGGCCATCAAATACAAGGCTTTCACAAAGTGAAGCCTTCTCTCGATGGCATGGCACGTCAGGTGGATAGTTTTATAGATCAAGACATCCAAAAAGTGGAGAGACAGGTTGCTCTCTAATAGTTCTTTTCTCATGAATTTCAACCTGTCGACCTGAGGTTGGCCTAGTAATTTTGTGGCCATTTAGATGAAATCCGAGAGGGATAGAGGTGGTGGTCTTAATATTGTGTCCTCTGGATGTTGCTTAGATACCTCAAGTCTCTCAAAAGGTATTTGTATGACACCAGAAATCAGAAATCAATTCCCGGATTACTTGGATGCGAAACCCATCAATGATTTTGGAGAGTACAGGGGATTGATTTGTGCCACTATTGGTCATTCTGTTGTAAAATAATTTCACCAGTCTAGGATAGACGGAGGCATTTTCTGGTTCTAGGAAATAGTCAAGCTCTGTTGTTGGATCATAACTGTTGTGCACAAAAATAGCATAAAACAGTACCAAACAACAACAATTATACACAGTCTTGCAAGATCAGGGCTTGTTGTAGCAAGTTTTAAATGAGTAAGAGTTTGTCCCATAGAGACTTGCGATGTAACAAATAGTAGATCTTCAGATCCATGACCAATGTCGATCATGAATGATCAATGATGATAGATTGTTTATCGACGAAGTCCAAAATTTTGGGTAATTGACGCTATAGCGCGAATCGGTTAATTTTTTGAAATTTAATCAAAAAATTTCTTGAAAATCCTGGTTTTCATAAAACTGATCTTGAAAACAAAAGGATTTGAAACTTGTAATCATACCCAAAAAATTAGGTTCAATCGAATGGCCTTCCAAGCCAATCCGAAAACTTCTAGATTGATCAATGCCCGACGAATAGGATAGTACCGACAAGCAACTCGTGCTGATTAAATTGATAGAACAGACCCTAAATGAGACCACTGTAGATTTGAGACTGACCTGGAATCTTCCCGGACCGAGACCCGAAAAATTGTTGCATGAGATGGATCACTAGGTGGATCCCATCAATTGCCCAAGTCTGAAGGTCTTGCAGCACACAACAGTTTGCTCTCATAGCAGATAACAAAATAAATTGAAATAAATTTTGAAAAATACTCAACAAGAAAAGTTTTGTTAAATAATTTAATGAGTTCTTGAAACCCAATTAAAATTTCAGACTCGGACTCCACACGGTTTGAAAGTTACGGTACCCGGAGCACCAGGCAACGATGATGCTCTATTGCACCAGAAATCAGAGCCCTCAAAGAGCTATATTTTTCGTGACTGATACCTCTCCAAAAAAATCTAGGATAAATCAAGGTCAAACCTTGACTTTTCCCTAGGACTTGGGTAAATTTTCACATGATAATTCCATTAGGATTATCGGCTGGAAAATCTGGAACATTGTGGCGCAGAAGTGTGGATCATGGCACCCATCCAGTAATCAGACCCTACCTTTGATTGGATGGACCTAATACCAACCCTATCCTTTGACTTTTTACCATCAAAATATTAAAATAAATTATAGATAACTCACTGAGCTATCCAGAAAGCCACTGAGTGCTCGATTTTGATATTGGCACTCCAAGTTATAGACCTGACAATAAGGCCTAATAAACTTGGCCCAATAACCTGATAAACGTAGACAAATCTCAATGATTTGTCGACCATGATCATGTATGGTCATATTATTGAGCACCGCCACCTAGTAAGGATGCAGTTACTGATGCTCTTTCACCCATTTTTGGTAGGACTCTAAACTTTGATCGAAGTTGAAAATGACGAGCGATTTACCAGAAGGTGTTCGACACACTTGTGGAAAAATTTGCCATTGGATGATTTCAGTCAAAACCTTGGCTTTACGACGAAACCAGTGACCATATGGGAAATACCAAATTACAGTGACCACTTTGAAGGTGCTATGTGAGGAGACTAATGTTGACTTGGTCAACTAAGTCATTGGACCAAACCCTAGGATGGCCCCAATGGCACTAATACCAATTAGTTAGTAAATAAAATTTTGTTAGTACCCGATTACCCAGCCCATGGCCAAGCGAGCCATAAACGATTTTCTAAGATATGAACCCAATCCAAAATATTTTAAAAGAATATGATAGAGGCCCATAGCGGATGAATCTAAATTGGCCTGAACCTTGAAAAGGTCCGTACACCTAGAATTGGATCTAGTAAAGGCCCAAACCGCGTAAGAGGAATGACAGAATTTGAGCAAGCAAGGCTTGTTGAAAGGTGCAAAGGCTGGCGAAGTAGAGTTTCGTGAGCATTGTATCTTCGAGAAACAATACAGGGTTAAGTTTAACACAATGGTTCGCACTATAAAAGGCACAATGGATTATATACATTCAAATGTATGGGGGCCTTCAAATGTTCCTTCTAGAGGTGGTGCCATGTACTTCGTCTCCTTCATCGATGATTACTCTCGACACGTATGGATCTACATGATAAAGAGTAAAGATGTGGTGTTAAAAATCGTCAAGAGGTAAAAAATACTATTTGAAAACCAGATTGAAAGGAAGGTTAAGCGATTGAGAACCGATAATTTTGGTGAGTACATGTTGCTTGGGCTACTTGGTGTGAAAGTGTGCTTATGTTATTGTGTGGTGGAAATCAATTGAAAACAAAGTAATATAAAAGAATGGATTCAACACAACCAAAGTAATCCAAGACCTACAAGATTCAAGGTCTATTATAGCAAGTTTTGATAAGTAAGAGTTTGTCCCATAGAGAAAATGATCAAGAGCCCAAAGTGGGCACTAATAGTAGGCCTTCAGAACTGACTACAAATCTAACAATCCTAAGAGAAGGGAGTTGGGTGTCACGACTACACTAAATTAACACAAAAAGGGAAAATAAAGTGCAGGCCTATCCTAAAGAAAGGGTTGAGAAAAAGATGGTGGTAGTGAGTGTCAAAATAAAATACAAAAATTATAAGAAGTAAGCAAGTTAAGCTAGAGTTAATGATACAATAATGTAACTCATATTTAGTCTGTCTCTACAGTGCTCCTTGCTGAGACACTATTAAAAGTCTCAACAAGGTATAAGCTCCCAGTTTAACCCATGCCATTTGGGGTGCTCTTAAGGCTATACTCTGTCAACTATAATAGTGACAAGGTATCCGATAGAGTCTGTCAAATCCCATTAGTTAAACAAGAAATTCGCTAGTCTAATCTAGAAGAGTAGACTGATCATTTCCACAACCACTAGACCAGCTCTAGCCATGAATACTATTACAGCACTATGTAATGTCAGTGCTACAAGCTACCCAAATCTATGCATAGACCTGGCTGACATCCATAGGTATTCCAACCCATAAAATCTTAACTGTTTTGTAAAGGCATATTGCTCACTAGTGCCCACAAAAAGGACCATGCAACTAGTTGAATAAGGCCTTTAGCTCAGTTGGTCATTGCTACAAACAGCCTGCAATGATTCAGCCTCAAGCTCTAATTACTACAAAAGATCAGATCTAACATCTGATATCAATTAGGTAGAACAAAGGGGAGCCAGCTACTGTATAAACATCCACACAAGGCTCTAGAAGCTCATGTGCAGGGGAGAAGAATCCTTCTCAAACATGTGGATGGACACAACCTTAGGGCTATACTCTATCCACTTGAATGGTCAAAGGGTATCCCATTGGTCTATCCATCCCATAGAGGCTTGAGAAAGAACATGAAAACTGCTGTAACCACCGTGGTCTGTAGGCCTCCGAGCTCCCTGGATCTCACTACAGATCTAGCATTACTTTCCATGTTTATTAAACCGAGGAAAATCATATGGTAAACAAAAGACCTACTAGAAACTAAATGGGCTAGTCCCAAATACATGGATCCTATAGACATCTAAAGAAACCATAAGATCTATAGATTTGATTAAACATTAAAACAGCAGTTCATTGATAACAGCAAAACTTACTATGAACTGTCTCCTGGCTGCAGCCCATACACAACTACTCAGCCAAGATCCCAATGTATACAAAACTTTAATACAAAACTGCAACAAAACTAAACCTAGCTGCTTAAAGGGGGATTAGCCAGCAAGTGCTGATCTAAGAGAGATGAAAAAATAGGAAAACAGTGGTGATCAAACCCTAACACTAGCCTGCTAGATCTCTTAGCCGGTAGAGGATGAAGGAAAGATAAAAATAATAAACTCTAAGTTCAACTTATATACTCTCTAAAAATGGCCTTGGCTCTTAAGAGGTTAACCCTCATTTTTTCAACAGACGTGGCACTATTAAAACCCTTGAATGCCTCGAGACATGTGCCTCAAAATCCATGCCTCAGAAAGTGCGCCCTAGCCTTGGGAAATTCCCAAAGTTCCTTGAATAAAACTGAGAAGTTAAGAGCTTGTGTTTGGGGGTGTGTTAAGACCTGAAAAGTGCCACTTTTCACCCCTTAACCTTTAATAAGACCCTCAGCCATCTAATAAGTTCTTGATAAGTGTTTTATGTAGGTAATAACTAGCAGTGAGATAAGGCCAGGAATCCTGCTAAAGAGCCTGTTTTGGCACCAGAAGTCCCTCAGAAGGATGGACTTTGAATCCAAACCTGAAATAGCCTCGCGCAGTCCAGCTGAGCTTCCCAAGAATCTACAACAACTTCTCGTGCAGATGATTGATTGAAGAGCTTCAGAAGCATAAACTCGTGCAGCTCTCGCGAAGCTCAAGAGTAGAACACATCGCGCAGTCTCGCACAGTTTAAAGCAAACCTCTCTCAACCTCGTGTACTTTGCTCAAAATGGCTGAGAAGAGAGAACTTCAGAAGACTCCTCGCGTAGCTATCGCACAGTCGTCGCGGGATGCAATTATTAGAAGAGAACTCCTTGTGCAGTTCTCACGCCATTCAAGAAGAGAGCATCCTTACGAAGGCAAAGCCACCCTCGCGAAGATCAGTTAAGACATGGAACCTCGCGCAATTCAGAACTCATTAAAGCCTCACGAGATAACTCACGAAGTCCAGTGAAGAGAAGTGCTCGCGAAGTTCTCGCGCTATTCAAATCTGTCCTCGCGAAGATCAACCAGCAACTACTTGAACTCCAACCTCGCGATGGCTGAAGTTTTAATTTCAAATCATCCTAGCGAAGAGCAAAAGCTACCACGCGATAAGTTTGGGAAACAATGGCTACCTAGTGAAGCTTTGAACCTTAAACTTCCATCTCTTCAGTAGAGGACTTTCTGGGAATTTCCAGCGATTAGGGCACGCACTCCCACGCTTAAATCTCCGTGCAAGCGCCCCAAGGCATCCAAGGATCACCATTAGGCCACGTGGCATCGTTAAAATTAGGGTTTCCTAACCCTAATGCGCCGCCACACCACTGCTATAAATACCCATACTTAGCTTAGGTTTAAGGAGCTGAGACCATCCTTTCTTTCTACATCCTGGAATAGCCGGGAATACATCTCATTTCTTGGAGACTTGATCTGAGATTGTTTTGTTTTTCTTTTTGTAGTTGTAAGTAGTTTTCTTTTTCTTTTTCCTTCTCTCCATAGTCCAGCACTTGCTGGCTATGTCTTTATATGCATTTTGAACTAGATAATGGAAGTTCTGTAATAGAATCTGTACTTTGTGGGATTTGTGTTTGAATGTGAGATGCTTTGTGCAAGGCTGCTGCCTTGTGATCCGCCATTGCTTTGGCTGTGTTACAAAGCAATGGAGGACTAATTCTAAGGGCCACTCAGATCCAAGTGACCTGTGTGTCTGGGCTATCATGGTCCCATAGAGCCTTAGCCCCACCACAGGACCCACTAGATCTGAAATCCCCATGGGAGCTTGAGCTGGTAGCCTTGTGACCATGGTAGTGGCAACGATATTCTTGTTTTGTCTTGGGCTCCGTGAGGAGGATAGCCTCTGGGATAGTCTGTGACCATTCAAGTGGACAGGTTATAGCCTTAGGGTGATTCTAATCCACCGATCCAAGATGGATCCTTCTTCTTTCCACCTGAGCTTGTAGAAGCCTGGTGGGGGATTGTACAGAGGCAAACTCCCCTATATTTGTATAGATCTGCCATCAGATGTTGGATCTGATCTGGTTATAGATATTATTGGCTTGTGACTGAACCATTGTAACCTCACTCAAGCAGTGGACAGCTAGATCAAAGGTTGTACTCAATCGCTTACTAGTTCTATGTGTCTGGGCTATCATGGTCCTATACAGCCTTAGCCCCACACATAGAGCTTTAGGGGTTGAGGTTCCCTATGGATTCTTGAGCTAGTAGCCTGGTTGAAATAGTGCCTGCAATGATTAACATCCCTGGATTGTGGTTCCCCTATGGGATAGTCTGTGACCATTTGAGTGGACAGGTTATAACCTTAAGGGTTGAATCATGGCAGAGTGATGGGTTGGATCCTTTCTCCTCAGTGGTGATAATGTAGCCATTAGACAGGATTTCTATAACATCAGATCTGAATCTGAGTTACAAAACTCCTCTGATATAGGCTCAATAACATACTTCTCACCCTTTTATATTTACTTTCCACACTCCATCAATCCTCTCAACCCTTTCTGTAGTTTAGACATTAGAGTACCTTAGAATATTTAGAATAAGTGACCTTAAACTCCCCTCCTTTTAGGACTGTCAGATCTGTAGTCAGATCTGGAGGGACTACTAGAGATGGCTCTTTGGAGCTGTAGATCACCTTTCCCTGTGGGACAAACTCTCACTTATCAAAACTTGCTACAATTGACCCTGTATCTTGCAGGTCTAGGATTTCTTAGTTGTACTGATTCCATCACCCGTTTTACTCTTTCTTTGGTTTTTAAATGACTTTTACCACCAACCAATAAAGCAAGCAGCAAACTGAGAAATAACCAACAAGTTTTTGGTGCCGTTGCCGGGGACAGATGATCTATTAGTAGACCCTTAGTTTTTGTATTCTTAGTATTCTTTGCAAATGTGAATAATTGATACTGCTGACATAATTTTGAACCTTTCTTGCAGATCTAGACAGCAGCAGTGAAGGATAGTTGGATTGCAATTGGAGCTTAGCTACTTCTGTTTACAAACTCTCAGACTTTTAAAACTCTGTCTATCTTTCTTAAAAAATTTCTAGCAGTATCTACGATAGTTTTAAATGTATTCTTTGAATAGCTGTAAACTAGTTAGATATATTTGTTAATTGTACAGATATTCTTTTGCAATGTGCCTGCAAGAAGCTTTCCTTGTTGTTGGTGTGCTTGTATGCTAGGGAGGAGATCTCACTTTACTCTTAACCACAGTTAGAAAGGGGAAGGAGACTTAGAAGAGACAGGCACACCACAGGAGAGCCCCCAAGTGAATCTGTGACAACAATTATGGGTGAAGAACAACCCAGGACCCTCAAGGAGTTGAATGCTCCGGATGACTATCACTCCCCTTTTAGCATTCAATTCCCTGATGTTCAGGGGAACTATGAAATAAAAACTTCAATCATCCAGATGCGGCCCTCTTTCCATGGGCTTAGCAAGGAGGACCCTTATAAGCATATTGACCAGTTCTTGGCCTTGTGCATCACTTTTAATATCACTGGTTTGGGACATGAGGCTACTAGGCTCAGACTCTTTCCCTTCTCTCTGAAGGATAGGGCCAGTACCTGGTTGACCACTCTTCCCAATAATAGCATTGCTTCATGGAAAGACCTGCAGACCAAGTTCCTGACCAAGTTCTTCCCTGAGACCAAAACTAGCCAGTTGAGGAAAGAGATTCTTGCTTTTGCTCAATCCCCAACTGAGGATTTTAACCAGTCATGGGATAGGTCTAAAGAAATGCTCAAGCAATGCCCCCACCACAAGATCCCAGAGTGGCAGCTTGTATAAAGCTTCTACAATGGGATTGATGAGAAAAATAGAGATATGGTCGATGCCTCTTGTGGTGGATCCTACATGCAGAAGACTGCTGAGGAGGCATGGGAATTGTTTGAGGTGATTAGTGAGAATGCTTTTCAAAAGCCATCCCTGGCAAGAACTAGTGAGGAATCTGAGTCAAAGGTGGGGCCTGTTGCTGGATCAAGAGGAAAAGTTTATGAGGTGTCTGGGAACAATGACCTGCAGCTGCAGATGGCAAACCTCTCTATGAAGTTTGACAAATTAATAACTGTGATGCAACCCAGAAGGGCTGCTCATGTGGCGGAGGCATGTCTGATATGCCAGTCCCCACAGCACACAGTGGAGGAATGTCCATCTGCAGGGCAATTTCCTGAATTGGTTTTGGAACATGTCAGCTCAATCTTATGGCCAAGAATAACTGGGGCTACAACAGACAGCCATATGGATACCATCACCAAAATGCTGGTTACCAATTGAGAGACCACCCAAATTTGAGGTGGAGGCAAGACAACTACATGCAGCCCCAGCAGATGTTGGCCTTACCACAAAGACCACAGTAGCAGTTCAATAAAGGGAATGCCCCTAGGTCTAACTTCCAGCACCATCAGCAGCCCCATCAACAACAAAATCAATTGGTCGTACCCCCATCTCAACCCAGAAATACTTCTTTCGAGGACCAGGTCTTGGCCTCACTGTAAAACCTAAGTTCCTTGGCCCAGACTGTGAATTCTCATGGTCAAAGCATCAAGTAGATGGAAGAGCAGATTGGCCAACTAGCGAATACCTTAGCCAAAAGAGAAGAGGGAAGGTTGCCTAGTCAACCAGTGGTTAATCCCAAGGGCCAATTTTTGATTGGTGAAGGATCCTCAAACCCTGAAGGGGATCTTTCATTGAATTGATGTTAAGAACTATGCACCTTTGTATGATATGTACTTTACAGTTTAGAGGAATTTGTAGTGATCTTGTTGGAATCTGAGTTTCGTGCTTTATGCCTACTTTTATTCATGTTCCCCTTGTTTGCTAATTTCAAGTGATTGATTGATGATAGTATTATTTGAATGCTTTTCATGATGTGTGAATTTAATGCTTTGAGAGTATGGGAATTTTTGAATGTTTTATAATGCTTATGGGTGTCCCTGGAAGAGAGCCTGTGAGAGAATCCACCCACAAAATCAAGGTCAAAAGGCTGACTAGTGGGTGTGCGAATTCTAACTCTGTTAAGCCATCGCGGGGTTCTGAATATTTAGTTTGGTCTCCTCTCGCGTAGTTCATAAAGAATTACTTTGCTTTGCAGTCGCGAGCTTCAGATATAGCTGGGTGGGCTGCCTCGCGCAGTTCAAATGAACATCCAATCTCGCGACCCATTCATGCCCATCCAGCGAGCGGATATTTTCAAAGCGCGCCGAGCCTCGCAATCTTTAAAATCCCACCTCGCGTTGCTTTTCTTTACTGCTTTCTCTTTCCTCTCCTGCCAGCAAAACCCTAGCTCCCACTCCTCTCAATCTCTCTCCTCCAGCATCCTGTCTACAGTTCATTGCCCACTTTAAAATTCTGGAGTTTTGTTCTTAAAGCCTACATCAATAGTTGCCCCCTGCTAGGAGCTCTTGCGATCTACCGTGCATCAAATTGAACAGAACCCTAACTTTTAGGGTAAGACTCAGCTCTTAGTCTTTTCTTTTAAAATTTCAACTGCACACTCACCAAGGTGAATCTTGATGGCTCCTAAAAGTGCACGTGTGAAGAGAGCTAGGGACCAGGCCACCGTGGAGCCTGCCCCTAAGAAAGCCAAGTCCTCTACGGCACATCAAAAAGGGAAGGAGGTGGTTCCTAAGGTGGCTGCAAAAACGCCTGATTACTCTACTCCCTCTGAGCTCCTCATTTCCATTCCCTTAGAGCGTGAAGCCATTTTTGATATATATTTCTTTGAATTTGAGCCGTTGTCAGCACCTGCCATTGAGTTCTTGCGCAAGGCTGGATTGCTCCCCTTGATGCAAATGATTCCTGCACTAGCCTATCCTAGGTTAGTGCAACTCTTTTACCAGCACCTTAGGGTCAGACTGGACACACATGGGCAGCCAGGCCTCCTTGTGTTAGTTGACAATTTGGAGATGCTACTCAACCCAGCATTGATTGCTGAAGTCATGGGCATCCCTACCATTTTTTACCCCAACTGTGGTTATGGGTCCCCTTTGAGTGCCCCCATTGACACAATTGCACAGGCCATTACTAGAGGTTTGAAGGCCACAGGGGACTCCATCAAAAGATGAGATTTGGATCCCAAACTACTATTCATCGATCAAGTGCTGAGGAAGAATATCTATTGCTCCAGACATCAGCAAGAGAGGAGGACACCAATTGCTGATGCTCTCTATTCCTTCTCTCTGGGCCACGGATTTAATGCTGCATGGTTGATTTTGGAGGCCATGAAAGATATGATGGTGAAGCTCTGGCTGTAAAAGATCCACACTCTCCCCTATTGAAGACTCATCACCAAATTACTTTTGAGGGGAGGGTACAAGATACCAGTGGGAGAGTTATCTGCTGACCTCACTCCCACCACTTTTGCCAAAAGACAATGGGGGATCAGCAGAAGTCTGATGGATCCCCAGAAGAAGAAGAAGGCTGAAGCTCAGGTTGTTTCTGAGCAGGGAGAGGGAGCTGCTGTGGCAAAGGCCACCCCTGCCCCCAAAAAGAAGGCTAAGGCCCCTGCTCCAAAGAAGGTGGTGCGAGCTTCTGTCACCTCTGCTTCTGCAGCAATACCTCCATCCACCACACTTGCCTCTCCATTAGTTTCTTCGCCTATTCCATCTCTCCCTTTCCCTCTCTTATCTCCCTTTTCCATTCCACCTCCCACTGTGATTCGTTCCTGGGTGGAAAGTGTTGAACCCCATGACAACACTCCCCCTTCACCCACTTTACCTCAATACACTGCTCCAGTATCTCCAACATCATCTGACCTCAACCCTGACAGCCCTCCCTTGATAGCATACCATAAAAAGAAAACCTCTCACACAACCTCTACCTTATCTTTACCTACTTCCACCTCCCCTGTCATTCCCACAGACACACCCCATATTGACCAACCCTTAGTCCAACCCCTCCCAACTACATCTTCACTCCACGATCTTGACTTTAACCTAGCCACCACTTCAGGGTATCAGGCCTTCATGGCTACCTTGCTTGATACCTTGCCCACCCATGACATCCCTCTCCCAGATTCCCCACTTCCTTCACATCATTCCCCACTCCCTTCACCACATCATTCCCTAATCCTTTCAACTTCTCCCCCTACAACTTTTCATCATGCCCCCACTTCCCCTTTCCAACTTGTTCCCTCCTATCCTCATACTCCACCCCAACCAACCTCCGATACCCTTACCCAGCTATCCAAATGCAGACTGACATCACCAACATACAATCCACCCTTCAAATATTGACAAACCCACCCATCCCTACACAACCTCCTACCACCCCATTGATCCAACCCCCTTCCACCTCTGACTCCACAGTTCCACCAGACCTCACCCAAATTGACTTACCTACACCCTTCACACTCCAAGACACCATACCCCACCACTCCTTCCCCACTCTATCTATCCTTCTCCCATAAATATTACCTTCACCACAATTTACCAACACTTCTACCCAAACAGACCCCATTCCCTTCCCATTCAACCCCACCTATTTGCAACCCCACCCCTTCCATTTCGACCCTTCACCATTCCATTCTTCCCTTACCCAGAACCATCCACATTCACTGACCTTCCTTCCTTTCACTTTCCACCCATACCTTCCATTCCACCTCTTCTCCCACCCCCTCCTCAATTGACTGACCATTCAACACAGACTACCCCAGCCACTTCCACCCCTCCTCTTGACTTCATCCCTACACCACCCACTTTTCCCCCCCAGGATCAATCACCTTCTACTTCTTCCACTCTATTTCTACCCATCTTACCCAGACACTCCTATTACACCCCTCCCTACTTCACCCTTCTCCATGCCATGAGGGATAATGCCTATATCAAGAGGGATGTTCTCAATGGCATGGCCCAACTCCGACAAGCCATCAAATACCCCTTGCTGCAGAAAATGAGTGATTTGAAGCTTACTCACAACGAGTAGCTGAGAGATATTTCCAAGGGGTGGGAGGCAATTTTGGAGACACTCAATGCGAACAAGGATGCGGTAACTTATTACAGAATGACTACTGAGATTGAAAAAGCCAATGCAGAAAGGGCAAAAAAGCACAACAGGTTATTAGAAAGGAAACTGAACAATGCTCAAGAGATCAACCAACTCAGTAAGGAGCTTGCAGATACCAATCTCCTATGGGCTAACAAGAAAATTGAGATTTTGGAACAGAGGGTTGCCTTCCTACTATCTCAACCAATACAGGCCACCCCTCTCGCCACAGCACCCCCTGAGGCCCCATCCTCTTCCACACAACCAGGCCCATCTTCTTCCACTCCCCTTGCCCCTACACCTACACAACCTATTCCCCCACCTCCTCCAGCCCCAAGTCCAGTACCTCCTCCTGTTCCTACTCAAGTTCCTGCTCCTGCTAAAGTCCCTACTCTAGCTCCAGCTCCTGTCTCAGTGCCTCCCCCTGTTCCCTCCCCTGCCCCCAAAAGAAAACAAACTCCTTCCAAGAAACATCTCACTTCCAAAAGAGCCACTGTAGCCTAAAAAGGAAAACGACCAGCCCCTCCATCCCCACCTCCAAAGGTCACCAGAGCTTCTGCTCAGGATGATCCCTATGGTTGCCTACTTTCCAAAGATGAGCAATAAGCAGAGCTGCCTTGGATTGGATCCCAAGCTTTTTCTTCCGGACTCTGATTTCGCACCACCTAGGGATCCCAGTGCCCAGACTACTGCTGCTGCTCCTTCATCAAGACCTGCTGAACAAACTTATCCTCAGCGAAGGAAAGTTGCTGCCAAGAGGACTACTCCCCCAACTGGCTCTTTGAAAATTGGAAAGGAGAAATCTGCCCAGTCTGAGGAGGCACCACCAATAAGCCAGCCAGTGAAAGGGAAGAGCCCTGCCATTCCTGCAACAAAAGACAAAGACAAATCTTCTGTGGCACCCCCTAAGCTTGCTAAAGGGAAAAGTCCTCTCCTGCCTCAGGTGAAAGCAAAAGATAAATCTCCTGTTGACCCTCCACGAGCCGACAAGCCCATCCCTCTTATTCCCCTCCCGACAGGGCAAGCCTCCCAAGGGGCGAGCTCCAAAGGTAAGGGCCCCAAAGGAAAATCTCCCACCAAACCCCCTGAGCCAACCACTGATAAATCTTTCGAGATCCCTCCTGAACCAAAGAGGAGAAAATTGAGGGTCAGGGTACCATCTATACCCAAAACTGTCGACCCAAGAAAGGCAGAGAGAGAACGAAAGAAGAAAGAGGCGGAGGCATACCTTTAAGAACATGCCAAGAAGATGGGTTGGCACAAGTTTTGAGCCAGATTCTGACTAGATTGTACTTAAGATTTTCTCTGTTTCTGCACTCTTTTGTTTCTGTTTTCTTGTAGTTTGTACATTTCTCATTTTTAATAGACTTTATTCCCCTGTCATTACTATCTTGCTTTGTCTGTTGTGTGTCTTCTTTCTTTTTCTAGTCTTTTATGCTTTAATAACTCTGCTACACAGACACCTTTGAACCAGTGAGGACACTGTTCCTCATAGGTTTGGGGGTATGGTAGGCAAACCCTACCAATGGAATAGTTAACCTAAGTGCAGCAAACTCATCTAAGTAATATGGAAATGGACCTCTGTTCACTAAAGAATCATGAAAATAAGAAATTTAAAATTTCTGCAAACTTTTGACACTATAAACTACATTTCCATGATGATATCACTAAGGAAACTTACTTGTATCAGCACTCAGTGAATCATTAGAGAGAGAAAAAGGTGAGGACATACTTAAAAGTTCAAAGGAAGACCATAACCAGTGAGAATTGGGCCTATAAAAAAAAAAATTCCATCTTTTGAGGAGTAACCAAGGCAATCCCTTCTAGTTCTAAGGATTGGCTGAGTCACTGTACTCACTAGAAGTTAGGTAACTCCAAGTTGAAACAACTGATAGTACTCATGAGACTTAGGAAAGGATCAAGGCCTTCTCTTGGACAGTTTGAGCCTAAAAGGACCAACCCTAAAGCATCTGTCCTTGTCCATACCCCCCTTTGAGCTTTAAATCCTAAATTTCTTCAAAATACACCTGAGTACTTGAACCTGAACCTATGAGCCTGCTTCAGCCTACCCTCACTCTGATAATTCACAAGGTAAAGGAGAAAAGGTTGGAAATGGACTAGCTATGGTCAACATTAAGTGAATGGAGAAAAAGTATCTCAAAAATTCTGGCAGTATGGTAACTGAGAACATAGTGGCATTTCTGAAATGCAAAAGCAAAAATAAAAAGAAGAAAATTCCATCAAAAAGAAAACAAAAATAATAATGAAGAGGAGTAAGGGAGGAACCAAGAGGAACTTTCATTGAAGAATCAAAACCAAGAAGAGAAAATGATCACTTCAAATCTGAAAATCTCAAAGAAGATGAAGGGAGCTGAATGCAAGAAGGTGAAGTCATGAATCACCTCTGTCACCTACTGATTTCTCAATTTTGAACCTCTTCTCAACCCTCCATTCTTTCAACCCCACTCCATAAGCCACATTACAGCCCAGTTAAAAGCCCTTGTGATCCAAAGTTGAGTGAGCTGTCATGTGAAGATAAAGAGTTATCCAATCTATGGTGAGGAACTGCCAATGATGTCAGCACTTAAGAACTCTGCCTATGCTCATGTTTAAAGACCCATTTGGGGGATGTAACTGCTCTTGAGCCTGTGAGAAAATGAACCCCTCAACAAAACCCTTATGAGAGTATGCCCTGCAAATTTTTTGGGTCTGAACTTGAATGCATTATGTATGACCTATGTTAAAAGGCTTGGTACATACGCTAAATGTATCCGTGCTCCCTACGAAAGTGGCATTTAATTTTTATAGTAGATTTAATGTAGCTTTGCTAAGGGACTAGCAAGGATTAGGTTTGGGGGTGTGTTAAGACCTGAAAAGTACCACTTTTCACCCCTTAACTTAACCTTTAATTAGACCCACAGCCATCTAATAAGTTCTTGATAAGTGTTTTATGTAGGTAATAACCAGCAGTGAGATAAGGCCAGGAATCCTGCTAAGGAGCCTGTTCTGGCACCAGAAGTCCCTCAGAAGGATGGACTCTGAATCCAGACCTGAAATAGCCTCCCGCAGTCTAGCTGAGCTTCCCAAGACTCTACAACAACTTCTCGTGCAGATGATTCACTGAAGAGCTTCAGAAGCATAAACTCGCGCAGCTCTCGCGAAGCTCAAGAGTAGAACGCATCGCACAGTCTTGCATAGTTCAAAGCAAACCTCTCTCAACCTCGTGCAATTTGCTCAGAACGGCTGAGAAGAGAGAACTTCAGAAGACTCCTCGTGCAGCTATCGCGTAGTCGTCGAGGGATGCAATTATCAGAAGAGAACTCCTCGCACAGTTCTCATGCCATTCAAGAAGAGGGCATCCTTGCGAAGGCAAAGCCACCCTCACGAAGATCAGTTAAGACATGGAACCTCGTGCAGTTCAGAACTCATTAAAGCCTCGTGAGGTAACTCGCGAGGTCCAGTGAAGAGAAGTGCTAGCGAAGTTCTCGCGCTATTCAAATCTGTCCTCGCGAAGATCAACCCAGCGACTGCTTGAACTCCAACCTCGCGATGGCTGATGTTTCAATTTTAAATCATCCTAGCAGAGAGCAAAAGCTATCACGCAACAAGTCTGGGAAACAATGGCTACCTAGCAAAGCTCTGAACCTTAAACTTCTATCTCTTCAGCAGAGGACTTTCTGGAAATTTCCAGCGATTAGGGCACGCACTCCCATGCTCAAATCTCCGTGCAAGCGCCCCGAGGCATCCAAGGATCACCATTAGCCCATGTGGCATTGTTAAAATTAGGGTTTCCTAACCCTAATGTGCCGCCACACCACTGCTATAAATACCCATACTTAGCTTAGGATTAGAGAGCTGAGACCATCCTTTCTTTCTACATCCTGGAATAGCTAGAAATACATCTCATTTCTTGGAGACTTGATCTGAGATTGTTTTGTTTTTCTTTTTGTAGTTGTAAGTAGTTTTCTTTTTCTTTTTCCTTCTCTCCATAGTCCAGCACTTGCTGGCTATGTCTTTGTATGCATTTTGAACTAGATTAATGGAAGTTCTATAATAGGATCTGTACTTTGTGGGATTTGTGTTTGAATGTGAGATGCTCTGTGCAAGGCTGCTGCCTTGTGATCCGCCATTACTTTGGCTGTGTTTCAAAAAAATGGAGGACTGATTCTAAGGGCCACTCAGATTCAAGTGACCTGTGTGTCTGGGCTACCATGGTCCCATACAGCCTTAGCCCCACACAGGACCCACTAGATCTGAAATCCCCATGGGAGCTTGAGCTGGTAGCCTTGTGGCCATAGTGGTGGCAGCAATATCCTTGTTTTGTCTTGGGCTCTGTGAGGAGGATAGCCTCTGGGATAGTCTATGACCATTCAAGTGGACAGGTTATAGCCTTAGGGTGATTCTAATCCACCCATCCAAGATGGATCCTTCTTCTTTCCACCTGAGCTTGTAGAAGCCTGATGGGAGATTGTACAGAGGCAGACTCCCCTATATTTATATAGATTCGCCATCAGATGTTGGATCTGATCTGGTTATAGAGATTGTAGGCTTGTGACTGGACCATTGTAGCCTCACTCAAGCAATGGACAGCTAGATCGAAGGTTGTACTCAATCGCTTGTTGGTTCTATGTGTTTGCGTTGTCATGGTCCTATACAGCCTTAGCCCCACACATAGAGCTTTAGAGGTTGAGGTTCCCTATGGATTCTTGAGCTGGTAGCCTAGATGAAATAGTGCCTGCAATGATTAACTTGTTATGTTTTGACCCATCCCTGGATTGTGGTTCCCCTATGGGATAGTCTGTGACCATTTGAGTGGATAGGTTATAACCTTAAGGGTTGAATCATGGCAGAGTGATGGGTTAGATCCTTTCTCCTCAGTGGTGATAATGTAGCCATTGGACATGATTTCTATAACATCAGATCTGAATCTGAGTTATAAAACTCCTCTGATCTGGGCTCAATAACATACTTCTCACCCTTTTATATTTACTTTCCACACTCCATCCATCCTCTCAACCCTTTTTGTAGTTTAGACATTAGAGTACCTTAGAATACTTAAAATAAGTGACCTTAAACTCCCCTCCTTTTAGGACTGCCAGATCTGTAGTCAGATCTGGAGGGACGACTAGAGATGGCTCCTTTGGAGCTGTAGATCACCTTTCCCTATGGGACAAACTCTCACTTATCAAAACTTGCTACAATGGACCCTGTATCTTGCAGGTCTAGGATTTCTTAGTTGTGCGGATTCCATCCCCCGTTTTACTCTTTCTTTGGTTTTTAAATGACTTTTACCACCAACCAATAAAGCAAGCAGCAAACTGAGAAATAACCAATATGGGGCTGGGATTTACTTTTAGCTCATTCGCGCAGCTGCTTTCCCTTCGCTGAGTTGGCTTTGGCTGATGGGAAGGGCTCATTCGCGTAGTAGAACTTTTAGTGAATCGTGCAGCTGCTTTGCATCACAGTGCTGTCACGGAGATAACCTGGAGCGCTAGGATTTCTTGCACAGTAGAGCTTCAGAAGCTCTTTCTCGCTAAGTACTCGTGTATGTGAGCTCCTGCGCTCGCGTAGTAACTTGTATGGCTCTAGTGTGCGTGAGATATGCACGAGAGGAATTCTGGGTGTCTCTCTCATCCAGGGCCACGCGAGATGACTTTTGGTTCTTTGTTCATATGAGCTCAGAGCGTTTTGCACGCAGCTGCTTTGGGGCTCGATATTCGTGAGAGCTTCACGAGGCAGATTCTGAGAGTTTTAAGTCGTGAGATCTTTGCGATGGTTTTACAACTTGCCTCTTCATTGCGTGCCTTATCTCCATGAGGGCCTCTTCCATTACATCTTTAGCTTCGCGAGGAACCTCCTCAACTCTGCAAAGTCCATCTTTTGCTGCTCTAGTGCATTGCACTTGTTGCTGTCACAGACTCCTCCCTTCTCAACTAATCTTCATTCATCTGCTAGAGTGGTCAATGATGATCAGCAATAGTGAGTCACCATAGTGAGCACTACCAAGGTGTTCCATCAGGATTTGGCTCAGCTGTCATCTTTGCTTATATTCTCTCTTTTGGGCCAAAAAGTAATGATTTTGTATTAAGCTACACATTTTATTACCAACTGCAAAATATACTTAACACATGTTTATTAGTGGGCTTCAAGGTCCATCAAAGGCTAGGTTAAGAGGTGAAAAGTGGTACTTTTCAGTGAATAACACAACCCCAAACCTAATCTTTGCTAGTCCCTGAGCAAAGGGAAAATTAAAACAACTATTCTAAGAAATTGAAAAGCCACTTTCGTATGCAGCACAGATACATTTAGCATATGTACCAAGCATTTTAAACCCCTAGGTGATCCCTAGTAGAGGAGTGAAGTCTCTTGAGCGTTTTCAATGAAGATACTCACAAACTTCTCAATAAAACAGTTAACGAAGGTGCAATATTATGAGGGCAGCTGTCCGATTCTCGAATTTCCACGTAATGAGATACTAGAATCACGTAAATCATACCTAAATCTAGGAAATGAGATTAGAAGATGGAGTTAGACTATTTACCATAGCAGATTCTTCACATGCGATGTTTCTGAGCTCCGGTGAAGATATGTCTCATCGTCTACGTGATCACCCACCCGATTCCTCAATCGTAGTTGCGGTATGGAGGATCATTACGAAGATCGGATTCAAGGTGATTCCTTTTCGTGCTAGTCAGTTCTCATTGAACGATTTGATGAAAATGGCTGGTTTGGAGAGCTTCTCAAAAGGTAGATATGAGGAAGGAAAAGGCTCTCTCTTACTCTCTAAATTGTAATTCTCAAACACGACTGCCATGCAACTTATGTGTGGGGTGGGCTTTCTATGGGGGTGCCTAATCTTGTATGGTGGTGATACACCCAGCCTAGTGCGCGGGTTTGTCATAGGGCCAAAATTAATGGGTATAAAACCATGGGTCTGATTGGTTAATGGGTCCTGACCCTTGGCCTATTAACTAACTGGTCCCGCCTATTGGGCTGCTATCTAATTCAACCCTTATCAGGGTGTTATACGTGGGTCTGGGTACCGGGCACTGTCAACACACTACTTACTCGATAGTTGAGTGCTATCCCTGAAATACCTAGTTCCGATTAGTGACCTGATTAACCTTATTTATCGTGTTTACATTGACTCAAATCTTTAATTCCAATACATACCCTGTGAACTCAGGTTTGGGAAATTTGCAGGGCGGTATAGCTACGGTAAATTTCCAGACCGGTCGAATCAGGCTTGACAGGTCGAGTAATTCCTCTGAGATTTATTCATTCTATTTACTCCCATTTCGACTGATCGGCTGAAACCACACCGGTCTCTCTTTTAATTTCTGAACCCTTTGGAGTTTTGACCGGTCAATTTTGATGTATCAACCGGTCCATTTTGCTCAACTCCCTTCAACTAGGAACCTCCTTTACTGCGCTGTACCGACTGGTTGAAATTGCCCTTTTGACTGATCGTTTTGACCATTTAAAGCTTTCCTTTTAGCTACTTCTCCTCTGATCCTTGCCTTTTGCTTGGGTTTCTTCATGTCTTTGCACTTTTAGACCTTTTTGCGTTTAACCGGCTTACACCTGTTGCAACCAAGCATGAACTAAAAGTGCCTATTAGTAGTTACTTGAGGTCTAATAAAGCCAGGATTCAAGGATAAATTATACAATATTTGAGTCCTATCACTGAGGCATAGAGTTCACTGGGTATCCACATTCTTTAGGAAAAAGCCATGTGTTTAAGACAATTTACCTCAACCATCAATCCTTTGACCAATGCAAGGACAAGCAAGAGGTGTGGGGCATTGACATTCTGCCATGCCTCTATTTGTAAAATTCTTCTTCCCCACTCAGGGTGCAATCTTCACAATGTGGGGATTGGGGCAACAGTGATGGTAGGGACAAGAGATGGACCTTCATTTAAAAGTGTTATAAACCCTCCCCTCGAGGTTTCATAGCTAGGTCCCTCCCCTGAGGTGGTAACAATAGGGGTCTGCTCCATGAATGATGTGGTCATGGGTGGTTGGGCAGATACAAGAATAGGGCTTGGAACAACCACCTTTGGGGATTGCTGAGTGACAGGCAAAGGAGGGGTTTACTCGTCAATAGAAATAGGGGGGCCCACAGGGTCTACTTAACTGGTTGAAGGAAGTGTGTCTACCACAGGTGAATGAGGTAAAGCAGGCCTTGTGGGGGAGTCTAATGTTGAGTCATAAAGAATTGGATGGTTCATGTGTGGGAAGTGACTCAGCCATTGGCTCCTACTTTATGGGTGTGGAACTAACGAAGGAGCTGGGCTCCATTCTTTCTTGAGGAGTTGTACTCACTCCCTCAGTCACCACTTGCTCAACAGAAGTAGTGGTGTCATCAACAGTCTTGACAGCTATTGTGTCTTGACTCATAGTAACAACCACAGGGGGCTGGGTGGTTTCAGTTCGAGCGGGTACAGAGGTACCAGTCAAAGGCTCACTATCTGCAAGGGGTTTAACAATTTTCTTTTTATTTGCTGCACTCAGTTAAATCTTCTTCTATCCTCAATAGGACATCTTCATTAGGTTCAATTTTGTACCCTAAATTCAAGAGTATAATAGTGAGCAGGTACATCGAACTTCTCATACTTCTTCTTATTAAGTTTCTCCCATACAACATTCATTACATCCAAGGGGTAAGCAGGTACATCGAACCAGTACTGGTTGGCCATCAAATACAAGGCTTTCACAAAGTGAAGTCTTCTATCGATGCCATGGCAGGTCAGGTGGATAGTCTTATAGATCGAGACATCCAAAAACTAGAGAGACAGGTTGCTCTCTAATAGTTCTTTTCTCATGAATTTCAACCTGCCGCCAAAAACTTGTTGCGATCTCCAGTGTGCTTACTTTATTTGTTGGTTGTACAAGCAATTTAAAATCAAAGTAAAATAGGGGATGGAATCAGCACAACTAAGAAATCTTAGACCTGCAAGATACAGGGTCCATTTTTAGCAAGTTTTGATAAGTAAGAGTTTGTCCCACAGGGAAAGGTGATCTACAGCTCCAAGGGAGCCATCTCTAGTAGTCCCTCCAGATCTAACTACAGATCTGGCAGTCCTAAAAGGAGGGGAGTTTAGGGTCACTTATTCTAAGTGTCCTAAGGTAGCCTAATGAACTAACTATAGAAAAGGGTTGAGAAGATGGATGGAGTGAGGGAAAATAAATATAAAAGGGTGAGAAGTATGCTATTGGGTTCAGATCTGCTGGAATTTATGATTCAGATCCAGACTTGTTGGTATAGAAATCCTATCCAATGGCTACATTATCACCAAAGAGGAGAAAGAATTCAACTCATCCCTGTGCCATGATCCAATCCCTTAAGGTTATAACCTGTCCACTTAAATGGTCACAGACTATCACAAAGGGGAACCATGCTCCAAAGATGGGTCAAAACAAGTTAATCATTGTAGGCACTACTTCATCCAGGCTACAAGCTCAGGAATCCATAGGGAACCTCAACCTCTAAAGCTCTATGTGTGGGGCTAGGGCTGTATAGGACCATGATAGCCCAGACACATAGAACCAGCAAGAGATTGAGTGCCACCTTAGACCTAGCTGTCCATTGCTTGAGTGGGCCTACAATGGTCCAGTCACAAGCCTATAATCTCCATACCCAGATTAGATCTGCCATCTAATGGCGAGTCTATACTAATATGGGGGAGTCTGCCTCTGTACAATCTCCTACCAGGCTACAAGCTCAGGCTCGAAGAAGAAGGATCTATTTTGGATCGACAGATTGGATTCACCCTAAGGCTATAACCTGTCCACTTAAATGGTCACAGACTATCCGAGAGGCTATCCTCCTCACGGAGCCCAAAACAAAACAAGAATATTGCTGCCACCACCATGGTCACAAGGCTACCAGCTCAGGCTTCCATGGGGATTTCATATCTAATGGGTCCTATGGTGGGGCTAAGGCTATATAGGACCATGATAGCCCAGACACACAGGTCACTTGGATCTGAATTGGACCTTAGAATCAGTCCTCCATTGCTTTGAATCACAGCCAAAGCAATGGCGGATCGGAAGGCAGCAGCCTTCCACAGAGTAACTCACAAACACATGAATCCCATAAAAGTACAACACCCAATCATAAATTCCATTAATCTAATCTTAATAAGCATACAAAGGCATGGCCAGCAAGTGTTGGGCCATGGAGAGAAGAAGAAGAAAAAGGAAAACTACTTACGGCTACTGAAAAATAAGACTACAATGCTAAAAACAAAAACAGAGCAAAAACTGAACTCTTTCGACCTTCTTAAACCTAAACTAGGCTGAGGTTTATATAACAGTGGGTGTGGCGGCGCATTAGGGTTAGGAAACTCTAATTTTAGCGATGCCACATGGCCTATTAATGATCCTTGGATGCCTTGGGGCACGTGCATGGAGATTTGAGCGTGGGAGTGCATGCCCTAATCTTTGGAAATTCCCAAAAAGTTCTCGGCAGAATGATGGAAGTTAGAGTTCAGAGGTTCGCCAAGTTGCAGTCGATTCCCAGACTTGTCGAGTGGTAGCTCTTTTCTTCGCGTGGTTGAGTTTAACATTAAAACTTCAGATGTCACGGGGTTGCTGCTTCTTAATACTTTGAGCAGTCGCGAGGTAGGGAGTTAAGCTCTCACTGGATTGGGCTTCGCACGGTTGGATTGCTACTTGTGAATAGCGCGAGAACTGCACGAGCATTCCATTTCACAATAGATCTTCAGGAGGCTAACTTCTGACTTCGCGAGGTTGCTTTCTTCCTGAACCACTCGACAGCTTCTTTTCTTGATAGATCTTTGTGAGGATCCTCATGATAGCTTTGAGGCTTTCCTGAACTGCGCGACAGGTTCTCTTGACATTTGTATCCCGCGGCTACTGCGCGATAGCTGCGATAAGAATCTCCTGAAGCTCTCTCTCCACAGCGGTTCTGAGTGAACTGCGTGAGGTTGATTTCAGGTCTTCTTGAACTGCGCAAGACTGCGCGACCATTTACTCCTAAACTTTGTGAGAGCTGCGCGAGGTTGTGCTTCTGAAGCTCTTCTGTTACTCAACTACGCGAGCACTTGTTGTGAAGTCTTGGGAAGCTCACGAGGACTGCGCGAAGCATAGTTTTCTGAATCCTTTGAAACTTTATCAGTTGCGCGGGGGTTGCTTCAGGTCTGGATTCATGGCTTATTCTTCTGAGGGACTTCTGGTGCCAATACAAGCTCCTTAACATGATTTCTGGCCTTATTGCACTGCTGTTTATTATCTACAGAAAACACTTAACAAAACTTTATTAGATGGCGAAGGGTCTAATCAAAGGCTAAGTTAAGGGGTGAGAAGTGGTACTTTTCAGGTCTTAACACCCGAGGTCGGCCCAGCAATTCAGTGGCCATTTGGATGAAATCCGGGAGGGATAGAGGTGGTGGTCTTAATATTGTGTCCTTTGGACGTTGCTTAGATACCTCAAGTCTCTCGAAAGGTATTTGTGTGACACCTGAAATCAATTCCCGGTTTACTTGGATGCGAAACCCATCAATGATTGTGGAGAGTACAGGGGATTGATTTGTACCACTATTGGTCATTCTGTTGTAAAATAATTTCACCAGTCTAGCATAGACTAAGACTTTTTCTGGTTCTAGGAAATAGTCAAGCTCTGTTGTTGGATCATAACTGTTGTGCACAAAAATAGCATAAAACAATACCAAACAACAACAATTATACGCAGTCTTGCAAGATCAGGGCCTGTGGTAGCAAGTTTTAAATGAGTAAGAGTTTGTCCCATAGAGACTTGTGATGCAAAAGGTAGTAGATCTCCAGATCCATGACCAATGTCGATCATGAATGATCAATGATGATCGATTGTTTATCGATGAAGTCAAAAATTTTGGATAATTGATGCTATAGCACGAATCGGTTAAGTTTTTTGAAATTTAATCAAAAAATTTCTTGAAAATCCTGGTTTTCATAAAACTGATCTTGAAAATAAAAGGATTTGAAACTTATAATCATGCCCAAAAAATTAGGTTCGATCGGATGGCCTTCCAAGCCAATCCGAAAATTTCTAGATTAATCAATGCCCGGCGAATAGGGTAGTACCGACAAGCAACTCATGCTGATTAAATTGATAGAACAGACCCTAAATGAGACCATGATAGATCTGGGACTGACCTGGAATCTTCCCGGACCAAGACCCGAAAAATTGTGGCATGAGATGGATCACTAGGTGGATCCCATCAATTGCCCAAGTCTGTAGGTCATGCAGCACACAACAGTTTGCTCTCAGAACAGATAACAAAATAAATTAAAATAAATTCTAAAAAATACTCAACAAGAAAAGTTTTGTTAAATAATTTAATGAGTTCCTAAAAACCAATTAAAATTTCAGACCCAGACTCCACACGGTTGGAAAGTTACGGTACCCGGAGCACTAGGCAACGAAGATGCTCTATTGCACTAGAAATCAGAGCCCTCAAAGAGCTATATTTTTCATGACTGATACCTCTCCAAAAAAATTTAGGATAAATCAAAGTCAAACCTTGACTTTTCCATAGGACTTGGGTAAATTTTCACATGATAATTCCACCAGGATTATCGGCTGTAAAATCTGGAACATTGTGACGTAGAACTATGGATCATGGCACCCATCCAGTAATCAGACCCTACCTTTGATTGGATGGACCTAATACCATCCCTATCCTTTGACTTTTTACCCTCAAAATATAAAAATAAATTATAGATAACTCACTGAGCTTTCCAGAAAGCCACTGAGTGCTCGATTTTGATATTAGCACTACAAGTTATAGACCTGACAATAAGGCCTAATAATCTTGGCCCAATAACCTGATAAACGTAGACAAATCTCAATGATTTGTCGACCATGATTATGAATGGTCATATTTTTGAGCACCCCCACCTACTATGGATGTAGTTACTAATGCTCTTTCACCCATTTCTAGTAGGACTCTAAACTTTGATTGAAGTTGAAAATGACGAGCGATTTATCGCAAGGTGTTCGACACACTTGTGGAAAAATTTGCCATTAGATGATTTCAGTCAAAACCTTGCCTTTACCACGAAACCAGTGACCATATGGGAAATACCAAATTACAGTGACCACTTTGAAGGTGCAATGTGATGGGATTAATGTTGACTTGGTCAACTAAGTCATTGGACCAAACCCTAGGATGGCCCCGATGGCACTAATACCAATTACTTAGTAAATAGAATTTTGTTAGTACCTGATTACCCAACCCATGGCCAAGCGAGCCTTAAATGATTTTCTAAGATATGAACTCAATCCAAAATATTTTAAAAGCAAATGATAGAGGCCCATAGCGGATGAATCTAAATTGGCCTAAACCTTGAAAAGGTCCGTATACCTAGAATTGGATCTACTATAGGCCCAAACCACGTAAGAGGAATGACAGAATTTGAGCAAGCAAGGCTTGATGAAAGGTGCAAAGGCTAGCAAAGTTGGCTTTTGTGACATTGTATCTTCGAGAAACAATACAGGGTTAAGTTTAACATAATGGTTTGCACTATAAAAGGCACACAGGATTATATACATTCAGATGTATGGGGGCCTTCAAAGCTTCCTTCTAGAGGTGGTGCCATTTACTTCGTCTCCTTCATCGACGATTACTCTCGACACGTATTGATCTACATGGTAAAGAGTAAAGATGTGGTGTTAAAAATCTTCAAGAGGTAAAAAATACTATTTGAAAACCATATTGAAAGGAAGGTTAAGCGGTTGGGAACCGATAATTGTGGTGAGTACATGTTGCTTGGGCTACTTGGTGTGAAAGTGTGCTTATGTTATTGTGTAGTGGAAATCAATTGAAAACAAAGTAATATAAAAGAATGGATTCAACACAACCAAAGTAATCCTAGACCTGCAAGATTCAGGGTCTATTCTAGCAAGTTTTGATAAGTAAGAGTTTGTCCCATAGAGAAAATGATCAAGAGCCCAAAGTGGGCACTAATAGTAGGCCTTCAGAACTGACTACAGATCTGACAATCCTAAGAGAAGGGAGTTAGGTGTCACGACTATACAAAATTTACACAAAAACGGAAAATAAAGTGTAGGCCTATCCTAAAGAAAGGGTTGAGAAAAAGATGGTGGTAGTGTGTGTCAAAATAAAATACAAAAATTATGAGAAGTAAGCAGGTTAAGCTAGAGTTAATGATATTGTAATGTAACTCAGATTTAGTCTGTCTCTGCAGTGCTCCTTGCTGAGACGCAATTAAAAGTCTCAACAAGGTATAAGCTCCTAGTTTAACCCATGCCATTTGGGGTGCTCTTAGGGCAATACTCTGTCTGCTATAATAGTCACAGGGTATCCGATAGAGTCTGTCAAATCCTATTAGTTAAACAAGAAATTCGCTAGTCTAATCTAGAAGAGTGGACTGATCATTTCTACAGCCACTTGACCAGCTCTAGCCATGAATACTATTACAGCACTATTGAATGCCAGTGCTACAAGCTCCCCAAATCTACGCACAGACCTGGTTGACATCCATAGGTATTCCAACCCATAAAATCTTAAGTGCCTTTTAGAGGTATATTGCTCACTAGTGCCCGCAGAAAGGACCATGCAACTGGTTGAATAAGGCCTTTAGCTCAGTTGGTCATTGCTACAAATAGCCTGCAATGACTCAGCCTCAAGCTGCAATTATGACAAAAGATCAGATCTAATATCTGATATCGATTAGGTAGAACAGAGGGGAGCCAGCTACTGTATAAACCTCCTCACAAGGCTCTAGAAGCTCATGTGCAGGGGAGAAGAATCCTTCTCAAACCTGTGGATGGATACAACCTTAGGGCTATACTCTATCCACTTGAATGATCACAGGGTATCCCATTGGTCTATCCATCTCATAGAGGCTTGAGAAAGAACATGAAAACTGCTGCAACCACCATGGTCTGCAGGCCTCCGAGCTCCTTGGATCTCACTACAGATCCAACATTGCTTTCCATGTGTATCAACCCAAGGAAAATCAGATGGTAAACAAAAGACCTACTAGAAACTAAATGGGCTAGTCCCAAATACATGGATCTTATAGACATCTAAGGAAACCATAAGATCTATAGATTTGATTAAACATTAAAACAGCAGTTCATTGATAAGAGCAAAACTTACAATGAACAGTCTCCTGGTTGTAGCCCATACACAACTGCTCATCCAAGATCCCAATGTATAAAAAAATCTATTACAAAACTGCAACAAAACTAAACCTAGCTGCTTACAGGGGGATTAGCCAGCAAGTGCTAAGCTAAGAGAGAAGAGAAAATAGGAAAATAGAGGTGATCAAACCCTAACACTAGCCTGCTAGATCTCTCAGCCGACAGAGGATGAACGAAAGATGAAAATAATAAACTCTAAGTACAGCTTATATACTCTCTGAAAATGGCCTTGGCTCTTAAGAGGTTAACCCTAATTTTTTCAGCACACGTGGCACTATTACAACCCTTGAATGCCTCGAGACATGTGCATCAAAATCCATGCCTCAGAAAGTGTGCCCTAGCCTTGGGAAATTCCCAAAGGTCCTTGAATAAAACTGAGAAGTTGAGAGCTTGTGCTTCGTGGGGCTGGGATTTACTTTTAGCTCATTTGCGTAGCTGCTTTCCCTTCACGGAGTTGGCTTTGGCTGATGGGAAGGGCTCATTCGCGTAGTAGAACTTTTAGTGAATCGTGTAGTTGCTTCGCATCACAGTGCTGTCATGGAGATAATCTGGAGTGCTAGGATTTCTCGAATAGTAGAGCTTCAGAAGCTCTTTCTCGCTAAGTACTCGCGTAGGTGAGCTCCTGTGTTCGCGTAGTAACTTGTATGGCTCCAGGGTGCGCGAGATTTGCATGAAAGGAATTCTAGGCATCTCTCTCATCCAGGGCCACGCGAGAACTCTGCAAGGTTACTTTTGGTTCTTTGTTCATATGAGCTCAGAGCGTTTTGCACGCAGCTGCTTTGGGGCTCGATATTCGTGAGAGCTTCACGAGGGCAGATTCTGAGAGTTTTAAGCCGTGAGATCTTTGCGATGGTTTTACAACTTGCCTCTTCATTGCGTGCCTTATCTCCATGAGGGCCTCTTCCATTACATCTTTAGCTTCGTGAGGAACCTCCTCAACTCTGCAAAGTCCATCTTTTGCTACTCTAGTGCATTGCACTTGTTGCTGCCACAGACTCTTCCTTTCTCAACTAATCTTCATTCATCTGCTAGAGTGGTCAATGATGATCAGCAATAGTGAGTCACCATAGTGAGCACTACCAAGGTGTTCCATCAGGATTTGGCTCAGCTGTCATCTTTGCTTATATTCTCTCTCTTTTGGGCCAAAAAGTAATGATTTTGTATTAAGCTACACATTTTATTACCAACTGCAAAATATACTTAACACATGTTTATTAGTGGGCTTCAAGGTCCATCAAAGGCTAGGTTAAGAGGTGAAAAGTGGTACTTTTCAGTGAATAACACAACCCCAAACCTAATCTTTGCTAGTCCCTGAGCAAAGGGAAAATTAAAACAACTATTCTAAGAAATTGAAAAGCCACTTTCGTAGGAAGCACGGAGACATTTACCATATGTACCAAGCCTTTGAAACCCCTAGGTGATCCCTAGTAGAGGAGTGAAGTCTCCTGAGGGTTTTCAGTGAAGATACTCACAAACTTCTCAATAAAATAGTTAACAAAGGTGCAATATTATCAGGTTAGCTATCCGATTCCCGAATTTCCACGTAATGAGATTCTAGAATCACGTAAATCGTACCTAAATCTAGGAAATCAGAATAGAAGATGGAGTTAGATTGTTTACCGTAGTGGATTCTTCACATGCGATGTTTCTGAGCTCCGGTGAAGAGATGTCTCATCGTCTACGTGATCACCCACCCGATTCCTCAATCGTAGTTGCGGTATGGAGGATCGTTGCGAAGATTGGATTCACGGTGATTCTTTTTCGTGCTAGTCAGTTCTCATTAAATGATTTGATGAAATTGGCCAGTTTGGGGAGCTTCTCAAAAGGTAGATATGAGGAAGGAAAAGGCTCCCTCTTACTCTCTAAATTCTAATTCTCAAGCACGACTGCCATCCAACTTATGTGTGGGGTGGGCTTTCTATGGGGGTTCCTAATCTTGTGTAGTGTTGGTACACCCAGACTAGTGCGCGGGTTTGTCATAGAGCCAAAATTAATGGGTATAAAACCATGGGTCTGATTGGCATTGGGTCCTGACCCCTGGCCTATTAACTAGCTGGTCCCACCTATTGGGCTGCTATCTAATTCAACCCTTATCAGGGTGTTATACGTGGGTCTGGGTACTGGGCACTGTCAACACACTACTTACTCGATAGTTGAGTGCTATCCCTGAAATACCTAGTTCCTATTAGTGACCTGATTAACCTTATTTATCGCGTGTACATTGACTCAGATCTTTAATACCCTGTGAACTCAGGTTTGGGAAATTTACAGGGTGGTATAGCTAGGCTAAATTTCCAGACCGGTCGAATCAGGCTTGACAGGTCGAGTAATTCCTCTGAGATTTATTCATTCTGTTTACTCCCATTTCGACTAGTCGGCTGAATCCACACCGGTCTCTCTTTTAATTTCTGAAGCCTTTAGAGTTTTGACCGGTCAATTTTGGTGTATCAACCGGTCCATTTTGCTCAACTCCCTTCAGCTAGGAACCTCCTTTACTGCGTTGTACCGACCGGTCAAAATTGCACTTTTGACCAATCCTTTTGACCATTTAAAGCTTTCCTTTTAGCTACTTCTCCTCTGATCTTTGCCTTTTGCTTGGGTTTCTTCATGTCTTTGCTCTTTTAAACCTTTTTACGTTTAACCGACTTTTACACCTATTGCAACGAAACATGAACTAAAAGTGCCTATTAGTAGTTACTTGAGGTCTAATAAAGCCAGGATTCAAGGATAAATTATACAATATTTGAGTCCTATCACTGAGGCATAGAGGTCACTGGGTATCCCCATTCTTTCGGAAAAAGCCATGTGTTTAAGACAATTTACCTCATCCATCAATCCTTTGACCAATGCAAGGACAAGCAAGAGGTGTGGGTCATTGACATTCTGCCATGCCTCTATTTGTAAAATTCTTCTTCCCCACTTAGGGTGCAATCTTCACAATGTGGGGATTGGGGCAACAGTGATGGTAGGGACAAGAGATGGACCTTCATTTAAAAGTGTTGTAAACCCTCCCCTCGGGGTTTCATAGCTAGGTCCCTCCCCTGAGGTGCTAACAATGGGGGTCTGCTCCATGAATGATGTGGTCATGGGTGGTTGGGCAGATACAAGAATAGGGGTTGGGACTACCACCTTTGGGGATTACTGAGTGACAGGCAAAGTAGGGGTTTCCTTGTCAACTGAAATAGAGGGGCCCACAGGGTCTAGTTCACTGGTTGAAGGAAGTGTGTCTGGCACAGGTGAATGAGGTGAAGCAAGCCTTGTGGGGGAGTCTAATGGTGAGTCATAAATAATTGGATGGTTTAGGTGTGGGAAGTGACTCAGCCATTGGCTGCTACTTTATGGGTGTGGAGCTAACGAAGGAGTTGGGCTCCATTCTTTCTTGAGGAGTAGTACTCACTCCCTCAGTCACCACTTGCTCAACAGAAGTAGTGGTGTCATCAGCAATCTTGACACCTATTGTGTCTTGACTCATAGTAACAGCCACAGGGGGCTGGGTGGTTTCAGTTCAAGCTGGTACAGAGGTACCAGTCAAAGGCTCACTATCTGCAAGGGGTTTAACAATTTACTTTTTATTTGCTTCACTCAATTAAATCTTCTTCTATCCTCAACAGGACATCTTCATTAGGTTCAATTTTGTACCCTAAATTCAGGAGTATATTAGTGACCAGGTACATCAAACTTCTCATATTTCTTCTTATTAAGTTTCTCCCGTGCAACTTTCATTACATCCAAGAGGTATGCAGGTGCATCGAACTAGTACCGATTGGCCATCAAATAGAAGGGTTTAACAAAGTGAATCCTTCTCTCGATGCCATGGCAGGTCAGGTGGATAGTCTTATAGATCAAGACATCCAAAAATTGGAGAGACAAGTTGCTCTCTAATAGTTCTTTTCTCATGAATTTCAAACTGTCGACCTGAGGTCGGCCCAGTAATTCTGTGGCCATTTGGATGAAATCCGAGAAGGATAGAGGTGGTGGTGTTAATATTGTGTCCTCTGTATGTTGCTTAGATACCTCAAGCCTCTCAAAAGGTATTTGTATGACACCTGAAATCAATTCCCTGTTTACTTGGATGTGAAACTATTAAGACATGAAAAGTACCACTTTTCACCCCTTAACTTAGCCTTTGTTAGACCCTTAGCCATCTAATAAATGTGTGTTAAGTCATTTCTGTAAATAATAAACAGCAGCTGCAATAAGGCCTGAACCCTGTTAAGGAGCCCACTTTTGCCCGAAGTCCTCGTAAGGATGAAAGTCGAACCTGCATAAGAATTGAACGTCATACTTTCACAAACTTTAAAGGATTCGTAATTAAGCCTCGCCGATCTGGCGAAGTTTCCCAAGACTTCATTTCCAATTGCCCTTGTTCTGCTTGAGTTGAGGGGCAGAATCATACTCGCTGACTCTCAGCGCAAATATAAATGATCGCGCAGTCTCGCGCAGCTCATGAAAGCGGCTCTCAAACCTCGCGCAGTTCACTCAGATCAGCTGAGGAGAGAGAGCTCCAAGTATCTCTGCGTGCAGCTATCGCGCAGTGGCCGCGGGATGCAAAACTTTAGAAAAACCTCTCGCGCAGTTCAGAGACCAATGCACAACACGTCCTCGCAAAGATCCTCGCAAAGATCCATTGAGAAATAAACTGCTTGTGCGATTCCCGCACCATTCAGAAGGAAAGTGCAATCCCACAAAGACCAGAGCAATCCAGCGAGGATTCAATGCTCTATCGCGTGACTACTTCAGCTGTAACTAAGACAACCCTGCGATGGCTAAAATTTCAAGCTAATCCAATCTCGCAAAGACCATGCTACCACCGACAGTCTTGGAAACTAGTGCTACCTGGCGAGGCTCTGAACTCTAACTCTCCCTCACCTCTGCAGAGGACATTTTGGGAACTTCTAGCAATTATGGCACGCATTCCAATGCTCTAAGTTCTATGCACATGCCTCGAGACATCCAAGGAACAGTATTAGGCCATGTGGCATCGTTAAAATTAGGGTTTCCTAACCCTAATCCGCTGCCAAACTAACTGCTATATAAACCTAAGCCTGGTTTAGGTTTAGGGGTCTCTCGGCTTAGAATAGAATTTTGTCTATCTTCTTTTTACAGTAGCTGTAGATCTCTAGTAAGGTTTAGGCAGATTTCTTTTTACTTTTTCTTCTCTCCATAGTCCAACATTTGCTGGCTATGCCTTTCTATAACTATTTGGAATAGATTAATGTAGTTTTATGATAGGGTGTTTTACATTTATGGGATTTTTATTTGTGAGTTGTTCTATATAAGGCTGTTACCGTGAGATCCTCCATTGCTAGGACGTATTGCAAGCAATGGAGGACTGATTTTATGGTTTACTCAGATCCAAGTGACCTGTGTGTCTGGGCTAACATGCTCCCATACAGGCCTAGCCCCACCAAAGGACCCACTAGATTTGAAGTTCCCATGGGAGCAATGAGCTTTTGTAGCCTTGTGAACATGGTGGTGACAGCAACGTTTCTTGTTCTATCTTGAGCTTTGTGAGGAGGATAACCTCTGGGATAGTCTGTGACCATTTAAGTGGACAGGTTATAGCCTTAGGGTGAAGCCAACCCACAGAGCCAAGACAGATTATTCTTCTCTGCACTTGTGCTTGTAGCCCTGTGAGAGATTGTGCTGAGACAAACTCCCCTGTATGTGTATAGACCCGCCATTAGATGGAAGATCTGGTTTGGTTATAGAGATTGTAGGCTTGCGACTGGATCACTACAGTCTCTCTAAAGTAGTGGACAGTTGGATCTAAGGCTGCACTCAAACTCTTGTTGGTTCTATGTGTCTGGGCTAACATGCTCCCATACAGGCCTAGCCCCACACATAGCACTTTAGAGGTTGAGGTTCTCTATGGATTCTTGTGCTTGTAGCCTGGATGAAGTAGTGCCTACAATGATAAACTTGTTCTGACCCATCTTTGGACTGTGATTCCCCAATTGGATAGTCTGTGACCATTTAAGTGGATAGGTTATAGCCATAAAGGGATTGGATCATGGCACAGAGATGAGTTGGATTCTTTCTCCTCAGTGGTGATAATGTAGCCATTGGGCAGGACTTTTATAGCAGCAGATCTGAATTTGAATCATGAAACCCATCAGATCTTAACCTAATAGCATACTTCTCACCCTTTTATATTTATTTTCTCACTTCATCTTCTTTCTTAACCCTTTCTATAGTTTAGACATTAGGATACCCTAGAATTTATATTTTAGTGACCCTAAATCCCCTTCCATTTAGGATTGCCAGATCTGTAGTCAGATCTGGAGGGCCTACTAAAGATGGCTCCCTTGGAGCTTAAGATCAACTTCCCTGTGGGACAAACTCTTACTTGTCAAAACTTGCTACAACAAGTCCTGTATCTTATAGGATTGTGCATATTTTAGGCTTACTGCTTTGTCATTTTCAATCCACCTTTCATTCATTTTCATTCACCCCATTCTTATCACTGTCTTCAATGAAGTCAGTAGCAAGCACTTAAAAATAACCTAACAAGGTTTTGGTGTCGTTGCCGGGGATATTGATCTTTTAGTAGACTCTAGATTTTTGATTCTTTATTCTTTGGTAGCTGTACTTGTGAATAATTGATACTGCTAATTTACATTTGAAAATTTTCTTGCAGATTTGGACCGTAGCAGTGAAGGAAAGTAGAATTGCACTGGGAGTCTAGCTACCTCTGTTTGCACTTCTCTAACCCTCAAAACTCAGTCTATTTCTCATTTGAAGATTCCATAGCATAGCAGTTGATTAAGATAGTTGCATTTTTTTAAGTGCAATGTGCCTGCAAATAGTCTTCCCTGCTGTTGGTGTGTGTGCATGTTAGGAAGGAGATCCCTCAGTCCTACATTAGAGCCTGCTAACCCTGAGATAGAAACAGGTAGAAGACCGAGAAGGCATAGACACACCACAGTTGAGCCCCCTATTGAAATTGAGATAGCAGTTATGGGTGAAGAACAACCTAGAACATTGAAGGAATTGAATGCTCCGGATGATTACAATTCTCCATTCAACATCCAATTCCCTGATGTTCAAGGAAACTACGAAATCAAAACTTCCATCATCCAAACGCTTTCCTCTTTCCATGGGCTTAGCAAGGAAGACCCTTACAAGCACATTGACCAGTTCTTGGCCCTGTGCACGACATTCTCCATTGTTGGTTTGGGACCATAAGCCACTAGTTTAAGGCTCTTTCCTTTCTCCCTAAAGGACAGGGCCATGACCTGGTTATCTACTCTCCCAAACAACAGCATCACCTCTTGGAAAGACCTCCAGACAAGATTTCTGTCTAAATTTTTCCCAGAGATGAAGACCAGCCAGTTGAGGAAAGGCATACTTTCTTTTGCCCAATCCCCAACTGAAGATTTTAACCAGTGCTAGGATAGATTTAAAGAGATGCTCAAACAATGTCCCCACCAAAAGATCCCTTACTGGCAGCTTGTCTAGAGCTTCTACAATGGGATTGATGAGAAGAGCATAGACATGGTAGATGCCTCTTGTGGTGGAACGTACATGCATAAAGCAGCTGATGAGGCATGGGAGTTGTTCGAGGTCATAAGTGAAAATGCTTTCTGGAAGATGTCCTCTTCTAGAACTGTTCAAGAACAATCTCCTAAGCTGGGGGTGGCTAAGACTTCTAAAGGAAAAATGTATGAAGTTAGGGGAAATGATGATCTGAGAACGCAGATTGCCAATCTTACTGAAAGATTTGATAAACTTTTGACTGTGGTGCAGCCCAGAATGGCTGCACAAGTGATGGAGGCAAGTCTGATATACCAATCTCCACAGTACACAGCAGAAGAATGTCCATCTGCGGGGCAATACCCTGAGTTTGTAATGGAACAGGCTGCTGTTGCCCAATCTTTTAGACAACAACAATCTGGTGGCTACAATAAACAACCATATGGATACCAGCTCCAAAATGCTGGTTACTAATGGAGAGATCACCCAAATTTAAGGTGGAGGCAAGACAATTATATGCAGCCACAATAGATGTTGGCCTTCCCTCAAAGGCCACAGCAGCAGTTTAACCAAGGTTATGCCCAAAGGTCGGATTTCCCACAACAGCAGCCCCAACAATAAAATCAATTGATAGTTCCCCTACCTCAGCCCCGAAGTGCTTCTTTTGAGGACCAGGTTTTGGCCCAATTGCAAAGCCTTGGACCCTTAAATCAGACTGTGACTTCTCACAGTCAAAGCATTAAGAAAAGAGAAGAGCAGCTTGGCCAAATAGCTAATGCTCTGGCTAAAAGAGAGGAGGGCAGGTTGCCAAGCCAACCAATTGCCATCCCTAAGGGCCAGTATTCCATCGGAGAAGGCTCCTCCAATTTTGAGGGGGCCAATGCCATAACTGCCCTAAGGTCTGGTAGGATGGTAGACAACCATGTGGGAAAGGAACAAGGAGAGGTCTATCATAAGGAAATGTCATGTGAAAGTGATAAGGATTTTGTTAAGGCACAGAGTAAAGAATGCGCACGCCTTCAACAAGGGAAAATAAAGAGGTTGTAGTTGAGCCTCAGTAGGAGATAAAAGCAGAAAAAGAAAAATAAAAGTTCAAATGGGCTTGCGGTGAGAATCAAGAAGATTACCCCATTTCCTCAAGCTTTGAGTGGCCTGCCTTTTGATAATGGTTAGCACAGATCTCGAAAATGATGGAGACCTTTAAGCGAGGTCAAGATAAATTTACCCCTTGATGCAATCAATCCCAGGTCGACCTATGCAAAGTTTCTGAAAGACCTCTGTACTCAGAAAAGGAAGGCCAGAGGCCATTTGTCCAAGAAGGTCTTTGCGATTGATACAGTGAATTCTGTATTAACCATGACAATACCTGAGAAGTTGCAAGACCCAGGGATACCCACTATTCCCTATATTATTGGTGACCACACGATTGGAAGGGCCCTTTTAGACCTTGGAGCCAGTGTTAACCTACTACCATACAGTGTATATCAGCAGTTAGGTTTGGGGGAGCTGAAGCCCACCCCCATTGTTCTATTGATGGCTGATAGGTCCGAGAGGAAACCCATGGGAGTAGTCAAGGATGTCCTAGTGGGGGTAGACAAGTTCTTCTATCCTGCAAACTTCCTTGTCTTGGACATGGGCTACAACAAGAGTACATCTCCGATACCTGTTATTCTGGGCAGACCATTCTTGGCCACTGCCAATGCATGCATTCAATCCAGGTCTAAAATCATGGAGGTCACTTTCAGACATATGAAAGTTGAGCTTAATGTGTACAACAGTGCAAAGCACCCTCAGCTGGACAATGAGGAATGCTTTGCAGTGGATGTACTAGAAGAAATTGTTGAAGAAGAACTGCACACACTGCTGGAGTGGAGCAACATTGCCACTGATTTAACTGAAGTTTGGAACTTGGTGGAGGAAGGAAGCCTAGCTTTGATGCCAGAAGACATACCCCTTGTGAAGTCTTCTATGGGCTTAGTGCAGCATTCCAATTGGAAACCTACATTGCTGCCCCTTCCTCCAACCAATAATACACCAATCCTGCCATCCATACAACAAGCCCCTGATCTGGAGCTCAAGAAGCTGTTAGAGACATTGAAATATGATTTCCTCGAGAAAGAAGAGAAACTTCCTGTGATTATCTCCTCTTCTCTTACCAGTGAGCAAGAGGAGGAGTTGCTAACAGTTTTGAGGAAGCATAAGAAAGCATTTGGCTGGACCATTGCTGATCTAGGAGGAATTGATGCATCAATCTGTATGCATAGGATTCATGTAGAGGAGGGTTCATCACCCTCCAGGGAAATGCAGAGGAAACTTAATCCTCACATGCAAGATGTGGTTCTGAAAGAAATCATTAAGTTGCTGGATGCAGGGGTAATTTACCCCATCACTGATTCTGAATGGGTGGCACCAATCCAGGTGGTACCAAAGAAATCTAGCATAACAGTGATCAAAACCGACTCTGGAGAGTTGAGACCAGCCAAGGAGACCACTGGCTGGACAGTTTGCATCGATTATCGAAAACTCAACTCCAAGACCAGAAAAAATCACTTCCCTCTCCCTTTTATTGATCAAATTTTGAACAAGTTGGCTGGGAAGGCTTTTTACTATTTTTTTGATGGGTACTCAGGGTACAATCAGATCCCTGTGCACCCCCTTGATCAAGAGAAAACAACATTTACTTGTCCTTTCGGCACCTTTGCATACAAAAGGATGCCTTTTGGACTGTGTAATGCCCCTGCCACCTTTCAAAGGTGTATGTATACCATTTTTTCTGATATGATTGACAAATTCTTGGAAATTTTCATGGATGACTTTTGGGTCTATGGGGATAGCTTTGACCAATGTCTACAACACCTCCATCAAGTCCTACAAAGATGTGAAGAGACCAATTTGGTCTTAAGTTGAGAGAAGAGCCACTTCATGGTAACACAAGGAATTGTGTTGGGCCATGTAGTCTCTAAAGATGGAATTGAGGTAGACAAGGCCAAAGTTGACCTCATTAAAAATTTTCCCCCTCCAAGAATAGTCAAGCAAATCAGATCCTTCCTTGGCCATGCTGGATTCTACAGGAGGTTTATCAAAGACTTCAGCAAAATTGCTAAACCATTGTGCCACCTGCTCTGCCAGGATCTGCCCTTTAACTTCTTCGCTGAATGTCTGAAGGCTTTTGAAACTTTGAAAATTTGCCTCACTTCTGCCCCTGTACTCCAAACACCTGACTATACCCTGCCCTTTGAGTTGATGTGTGATGCATCTGACTTGGCAATAGGTGCTGTCTTGGGCCAGAGAAAGGATAAGCTGCCTGTGGTCATTGCATATCTCAGCAAATCACTTACTGAAGCTCAATTGAACTACACAACCACTGAGAAAGTGCTTCTGGCAATGGTTTTTATTGTGGACAAGTTTAAACCTTACCTACTTGGGTCTAAAACTGTCATCTTCACTGACCACTCAACATTAAAGTACCTACTGTCCAAGAAGGCTGCAAAGCCTAGATTGATTAGATGGATACTCCTGTTGCAGGAATTTGACATCGAAATCAAAGATAAGAAAGGTGTAGAAAATGTGGTGGCTGACCATTTGTCCAGAATTATGTTGGAGAAAGGTGTTGATGACCTCACTGCAAATGATGTATTCTCGGATGAGCAATTGTTTGCCATCCAATCTTTAGTTCCTTGGTATGCACATATTGTCAATTATCTAGTTATAGGCAAGATCCCTTCCCATTGGACAAAAATGGATAAAGACCTTTTTTTCTCACAGGTCAATTTCTTTTTCTGGGAGGAACCTTGCTTGTACAAGTATTGTGCAGACCAAATTATTTGGAAATGTGTTCCCGAAAATGATATCCCTAGTATTCTGGCCATGTGCCATGAAAATGCCTGTGGGGGCCACTTCAGTGGGAGAAAAATAGCTGACAAAGTGTTGTAGTGTGGTTTCTATTGGCCTTCTCTTTTCAGAGATGTCCATACACACTGCAAGGCCTGTGAAAGATGTCAGAAATTAGGAGGGCTGTCTAAACAAAATTCAATGCCTTTACAGCCCATCCTTGTTGTAGAACTATTTGATGTGTGGGGTATTGATTTTATGGACCCCTTTCCTCCTTCAAATGGTTTTCATTTTATCTTAGTGGCAGTGAACTATGTTTCCTAATGGGTAGAAGTCATTGCCATAAGAACTAATGATAATCAAGTGATCCTCAAGTTCATAAAGGAGAATATCTTCTCCAGATTTGGTACCCCTAGAGCCATTATCAGTGATGGGGGAAGCCATTTCTGTAACAGAAATTTTGAGAGCTTGCTCAAGAAATATTCTGTCACCCATAGGATTGCTACTCCCTACCACCCACAAACCAGTGGGCAAGTTGAAATTTCAAATAGGGAGATCAAGCATATCCTTGAGAAGACTGTGAGGACTGATAGGAAGGATTGGGCTGACAAGCTTAATGATGCACTGTGGGCTTATAGGACTGCCTATAAGACCCCCATCGGTATGTCCCCTTTCAGACTGATCTATCGCAAGGCCTGTCATCTCCCAGTGGAGTTAGAACACAAGGCCTATTAGGCCATCAACTATTTAAATTTAGATCTAACTTCTGCTGGTCATCACAGGTTGCTGCAGCTGTCAGAATTGGAAGAACTAAGGATGGATGCATATGCCAATGCAAGGATCTATAAGGAAAGGTCCAAAGCTTTCTTTGATAAAGGGCTGTTGAGAAAGAGTTTCACTGCTGGTGATAAGGTTTGGTTGTTTAACTCCAAACTTAAATTTTTTCCAGGCAAATTGAAATCCAGATGAGAAGGTCCTTACATTATCATGCATGTTTCCCCATCTGGTGCTGTGGAAATCAAGGATCCTAAATCTGGGAGACTCTTGAAGTTGAATGGTCAAAGGCTTAAGCCTTGTTTCAAAAAACCCGTCGACCTTTTGGACACCATTCACTGTCAAGGGGATCCTTCTTCAAACTGATTCCACAGGTGTGTCATTACTGTAGCATATGTACTTAGTTTTTGGTTGATTTATCTTGCTTTCTTTAGTTTCTATTCTCTAGGATTTGCTAGTGGCCTTATATGAATTTTTCCCTATCTGTTGTGAACTTTTGATGCTTGGCTTGATTCTTACTGCTTTTGAATTGATAGCTTCTATTGAATGCCTAATGTGGGAGGTCGTTTTCGTTGTCCTTGAGTGTATGATTGAGTTTACATATGACTAAAGACAGTCATAGGAGAGGGTCATGCCCAGGATTCAACCACAGCAAACATGCAAAAGGGCGGAACAGAGAGCACATGCTCTCTGTTTTATACCTTACTGTCGCTGGGTCCAAAATGGAAGCCTGGGATACTATCACGAGATTCATATGCTCTCGCGAGGTTAAAAGAGGAAGCCTGAAAACCTATCATGAGGTTAAAGGAGGGAGTCTGAGAGAAGTTCATGCAGTTCACCTGGACACATTCTATTCGCTGTCGCGAGATTCATGTGTAGCCGAGAGCCTCTCGCGCAATTCATATAGAGCCATACATTTACTGTCGTGAGATTATCAGGTTGTCACGAGGTTCATAAGATAAACTGGGAGAATCTCGCACAATTCAACAGAAATATTCCATTTACTGTCGTGAGATTCTAAATTTGTCGCGAGATTCAAGATGTACCTCAGACCTTTTCGCGCAATCCAAATAGAGCCTTAGGAACCGCTCGCGCAATTCACATGAATTAATCTCACTCTGTCGCTCTCTCCAAGGTCGACTTTAGAGATTGTCGCACAATCTAGATGTAATCAACACCCTCGTTAGGTTTATTTCCAACGCCGCGACCAGATGTTCCAAAGCGCGTCGAGCTTCACGATAAGTATTTCAACCCTGCGCTTTGTCCCTTTTTTTCATTATCTGCTTCCTTCTTCCCTCTGCGAAACCCTAGCTTCACCTCCCTCTCCCTCCAAAGATCACTCCTCACTCATCATTCACTTCACAACTCTACAGAGTTGTTCCTATCATCACCCCCATCCATTGCCCTCTACTCTGAGATCTTGAGGTGCCCTGTGCGTCAAATCAAACCAAACCCTAGCTCTCCGTCTCCATTGCTCATACTAGAGGACAGAGTTAGAAATGGCTCCCAAAATTGCACAAAAGATAAAGGGGAAGGACAAGGACCCTACAGAGACCACCCCTAAAAAGGCCAAGACTTCAAAGTCCCCCAAAAAAGGAAAGGAAGTGGTTGAGGAGGCGGCGGTACCAACCACTAAGTTCTCTACCCCTTCTGAGCTCATGGAGTCAATCCCATTAGAGCCTGAAACGGCCTTTGATGTACCCTTTTTTGAGAAAGAACCTCTCTCTGCCCCTGCAGTACAGTTCATAAGTAAAGCGGGCCTAATGCCATTGATGAGAGAAATTCCAGCACTAGCCTACCCAAGGCTAGTGCAGCTGTTTTACCAAC
The DNA here is from genome assembly GCA_021018995.1 of Chloranthus sessilifolius. Taxonomy (NCBI): domain Eukaryota; kingdom Viridiplantae; phylum Streptophyta; class Magnoliopsida; order Chloranthales; family Chloranthaceae; genus Chloranthus; species Chloranthus sessilifolius. The sequence goes on from CM037586.1 coordinate 66,292,717, forward strand.
ACATCAAGGTCAAGAAGGGCAATGATGGACAAGAGTGCTTGCTGGTGATGATTGACGATTTTGATTTGTTAGGAAGCCCTAAGATGATTGCTGATGTATTGGGCATCCCAGCAGCATTCAATCCTAGCTATGGATATGACCCCCTTTGCGTGCATCAATTGACACAATTGCAAGGGCCCTAACAAGAGGATTAAAAGCCACCGGAGACTCAATCAGAAGGAGGGAACTCGAACTTGAACTGCTGTTCATTGGCCAAGTCCTACAGAAGAACATCTATTGCTCAGGACATCGACAGGAGAGGAGAACCCCCATTGCAGATGTTGTCTACTCCTATCACATGGGCCATGGCTTCCATGCAGCCTGGCTAATTTTTGAGGCTATGAAAGACAGAGTGGCAAAATTAGGGTCAAACAAGAAGCCTCACACCCTACCCTATGCACGAATCATCACCTTGTTGCTGATCAAGGGGGGCTACAAGATAGGAAGGACAGAGCAAACCACCACCCTTACCCCTACTACCTTTGCCAAGAGGCAATGGGGAATTAGCAGAAGCTTGATGGGGGGTCAGAAAAAGAAGAAAACTGAGGCTCTGGCCCTACCCAAGCAAGCAGAAACAGCTGAATTAGAGTCTACCCCTGCTACAAACGCAGTGCCTCCATAGCTCATCACTTCCATCCCTGCAGCAACACCCACACCCACTCCACATTTTATTCCTGCATCCTCTACTCCTCTTGCATCCATCTCTCACCCCCCTCTGATTCCATTCTCCATGCCCACTCCCCCTTCACCTATGCTTGGTCCATGGGAGGACTCCCCTTCCCTTACCTTACCACAGTACATTGCCACAATTCCCCCCTCCATTCCAACTAAGCCTGCCAGCCCCCCACTCATCTCCTACAAGAATGAAAACCTACTCAGACCATCTCAACCATCTCCCACACACCACCCTCACTACCTTCCATCCCCATTGACCCACCCCACCTTGAAGAAACCACCACCCCAGCCATATCTATTATATTTCCTCTCTCCGACATTGACTTAGCCCTAAACACATCCATAGGCTTCCAAGCCTTCATCTCTACATTCCTTGAAACCATGCCTACCTACTACACCCCTCTGCCAGACTCCCCAACTACCTCACAACACCTTTCCCCAGAACCCCACTCTTCCCCTCCTCCACTTTCCATCATGCTCCTTCCTCCCCTTTCCCACCAGTACCCTCTTCTTCCCAAACCCCACCTCATAGCTTTGACACACTAACCCTCATCCTACCCCTGATCCAAGACATCCAAGCCCAGTTATCAACCAATAACCACAAACAGGACTAGATGCGAGTTGAACTCACCTCCATCCAATCCACCCTACACACCTTAACCACTCCACCCATCCCTACCCCATCCACTTCAACCCCCCTGGTCCTGTTCACTGACAAGACCACCCAAATAGACTTCCCTCCTGAATCATTACCAGCATTACCTCTTCCCCACCCTTTTCCTTTACCCCTTTTCACCATTCCAATTTTCCATCCCCCATCACCCCCAACTCCTGTTGAGCCTACACCCTTCACCTTTCCCCTTATACCCTCCATTCCCCCTCTTATCCTACCCCCTCCCACCTTCTCTGCCAAATCTACCCAAACCGACCGAACCCTCCCATTCCCCACAACTTGACTTCCCCACTATCATTCCCCCTTCCCCCCCAGGACCAAGCACACTTTGCTCCTTCCACCTCCTATCTGCCAATTGCACCCAAACATCATTTCTACAGCCCTCCTTACCTCACCATCCTACATCACATGCGAGATAATGCTTACCTGAGGCAGGATGCCCTAAGGGGTATGGCCAAACTACGCTAATCAATTGAGACCCCCCTGCTGGAGAAGATTGATGAGATGACGGAGGCCCATAGCGAGCAACTACTGGGCATCTCCTTGGGGTGGAAAAATATTGTGGAGGAATATCGAAAGACGAAAGCTTCAGCTACTTATTATCAGATTAATTGGGAGTATGAGAAATCCAATGCCGACAAGAATGTTGAAAATGACTTAACAATGCCCGAAATCTAAAAAATCCAAAGGAGATCCATGAGATGCGCCTCAAATTTAAAGTCCAGATAGCCTCATTGGAATCCGCATTGGCTGCAGAAATTAACCTTACCACCCAACCTCTACTTCACGTGCTCGGCTCACTGTGCCAACGACTACTCCAGCTCCACCTGCCCAGTCTGAGGAGGCACCACCTAAGCCTCAAAAAGATAAAGGAAAAGCTCTTGCTTCACCTCCAACGGAGCAGCCTCCATCTACTGAGCAACCTACCCCTACCACGGCCTCTGCTGAACCTCCACAAGAACAAACTTATCCTCAGCGAAGGAAAGTCACAGCCAAGAGGTCTACTCCCAAAGCTGTTCCTTTAAAAATTGACAAAGAGCCTACTGCCCAGTTTGAAGAGGCACAGCCCCCGGCCAAACCTGAGTCCACTGGAAAAGGAAAGTCACCAGTGGTCCCCACTGAGGAACCCAAGGCTAAAGGCAAAGGAAAATCCCCTGCCACCCCCCTGCTAAGCGTAAAGGCAAAGCCCCTCAAGAACCCAAGGAACCAAAAGCTCCAAAAGCACCAAAAGTAAGGGTGAGGGCACCTAAAGCTCCAACTGTGGTGAAAACACCAGCCAAGAAGAAAAAGGCAAAGGAGGAGAAGAAGAAAGACGACAGAGCTGCCCTTAAGGCAAAGGCTAAACAGATGGGCTGGGATTTCCTTACAGATTCTTATTCAAATTAGATCCTAGCTTCTAGATTGTATCTTAGGTTTTTCTTCTTTTCATTCCACTTGTAACTATTTTTATTCCACTTTAATAGAAATTCTAGTTTTCTCTATTGCTTGGTTCTGTGTGTTTCTTTCTGATTGTTTGTTACTTGTGATTTTATTCTTTTTGCCATTCATGGGAGAAGAGATTTTGGGGGGATATTTTTCTTTGAACCAGTAATCCATGTCGCGGAGATGGTGTTTATATAAATTTATGCAATTACCTGCTTCCGGGATTGCAATGGCTCCTTCAAATTGATGTGCCATCATAAGTGTACCTCGCGAAGATCCCCAGCTCAGCTGCGCAAGAAATGTCCTTTCCTCATCACTTATTGCTCCTCGTGAGGATCCCCGCGCACTACACTTACCTCTTTAAATACCATGCCTCTCTTTGGACATTCATTTAATGCTACTTCTCTTTTCCAAAGAGCCAGTTGTGTATTTTCTTCTTTCCCCACACAACCCTCATTTATTGCGAAGTGTAAAACGGGCGCAATTTCAATTTCACCGATTCATGTTCCCTCGTCCCTCTCTTTTAAACCGGCCCTCAGTCCCTTTTCATCTCATCCCTCCTCTTCTAACCATAGAAGTCCCTACCTCCTCACACAAATGGCGGATGAGAGCCCTTTTGGCTTCCCAATCAAATTTTACCCCATCTGGGATGATCCCCCACCGCCTCAGGAGCCGGACCCCTTGCAATTTCTCTGGGATGAGTATGACGAGGTCCAGCGGATCCTGGCCAAGGAGGAAAAGAAAAAGAAAAAAAGATAGAAGTTAGAGGAGAAGAAAAAGAAAAATCTGGCACCAGCTGCATCTCCCCCTCCATCTTCCTCCAACCCTCCCCTGGCTACACCTTAACCCCCCCTTTTTCTCTTTTCTTTTTTTTTCCATTTTTTGTCATATTTTCTCTTTTCTTTTAATGAAAGTTTTCTTTTAGTTCCATATTGTTCAGTTTTGCATTTTTATTTCTCTCTCTTCTTCTGTGTTTGTTTCTGTATGTTTCCTTGGATTCTACCGTTTATTCTCACCTCTGAACCAGTGAGGGCACTGCTCCTCCTAGGTTTGGGGGTGTGGCAGGTAGGTCTACCAATAACATAGTTAACTTAAAGTGCAGCAGAATCATGTGAGTAACATAGAAATGGAGCTGTGTTCACTTAAGAATTATGAAAATTAAAGAATTTAAAACTTTTTGCAGATCTTTAGACATTATAAATTTCTAAATTTTCACATTTCCATGATGAGAACACCAAGAAAACTCACTGGTATCAGCACTTAGTGAATCATTGAAGAGAGAAAAAGGTAAGGACATACTTAAAAGTTCAAAGGAAGACCATCACAAGTGAGAATTGGGCCTACAAAAATTATTTATTTGAGGAGTGATTGAGGCAAATTTCTTCTAGCTTTAAGGACTGGCTGAATCAATGTATCAGCACTTAGTGAATCATTGAAGAGGGAAAAAGGTAAGGACATACTTAAAAGTTCAAAGGAAGACCATCACAAGTGAGAATTGGGCCTACAAAATTTTTTTATTTGAGGAGTGATTGAGGCAAATTTCTTCTAGCTTTAAGGACTGGCTGAATCAATGTGTTCACTAAAAGTTAGGTAACTCCAAGTTGAAACAACTAACAGCACTCATGACACTTAGGAAAGGATCAAGGCCTTCTCTTGGACAGTTTGAGCCTAAACAGACCAAACCCTAAAGCAACTGCCCTTGTTCATACACTCTTTGAGCTTCAAAGTCTAATTTTCTGTAAAACACACCTGAGTACTTGTACCTGAACTTGTGGATCTGATTTAACCTTACCCTCACTCTGAGAAGTCAGAAGGTAAAGGAGAAAGAGTTAAAGATGGACTAGCTAGGGTCAACATTGGATGAGTGGAGAAGAATTGTCTGAAGTTCTAGCAGTGTAACAACTGAGGAAAATGGTGGCAATTCATCAAAGCAAAAATAAAAAAAATAAAAGGAAGAAAACTACACCAGAATGAAAAGAAAACAATAATGAAGAGGAGTAAGAGAAGAATCAAGAGGAAACATTCATTGGATCAAACAAGAAGAGAAACTGATCACTTCAAATATGAAGATTTCAAAGAAGATGAAAGGAGCTGAATTAAAGAAGGTGAAGTCATGAATCACCTCCTGCACCTACTGATTTATGAATTTCAAACCCCTTTTTCAACCTTCCAATTCTTTTTATAACCCAATACCATAAGCCACATTATAGCCCAGTTAAAGCCCTTGTGATCCAAAGTTGAATGAGCTGTCATGTGGAGATAATGAGTTGTCCAATCTATGGTAAAAATTTGCCAATGATGCCAGAACTTGAATGCTATGCCTATGCTCATGCTTACTGCACCCATTTGGGGATGTAATCGCTCTTTGAGAGACAATGAAACCCTCAAAAGTTCTTTGTGAGAGTATGCCCTAGAGAGTTTTGGGTCTGATATTGAATGTATTGGGAATGACCTACAACCTAATTTTTAATTTAATGATGAGCTCAGTGCTAACACACATGTGTAGTTTCCCCTGTTGTGAACTGATTGGAAATATTGTGCTATCATGTGAAGTTTTTTATGCTTAAACATCTGTGCAGACAATGTATTTAAATTTCTTCTATTTTTACTGATTCAGGGGTGAACTGAAGCTCTATTTCTTAACAGCTGACTTGAATCTTGCACTTCTGCTAATTATTTTATTGAGAAGTTTGTGGGTATCTTCACTGAAAACCCTTAGGAGACTTCACTCCACAAGGGATCACCTAGGGGTTTAAAAGGCTTGGTACATATGCTAAATGTATCTGTGCTCCCTACGAAAGTGGCATTTACTTAAATTATAGATTTTTTGTGTAGCTTTGCTAAGGGAATAGCAAAGATTAGGTTTGGGGGTGTGTTAAGACATGAAAAGTACCACTTTTCACCCCTTAACTTAGCCTCTGTTAGACCCTTAGCCATCTAATAAATGTGTATTAAGTCATTTCTGTAGGTAATAAATAGCAGCTGCAATAAGGCCTGAACCCTGTTAAGGAGCCCACTTTTGCCCCAGAAGTCCCTCAGAAGGATGAAAGTTGAACCCAGACAAGAATTGAACCTCGCGCAGCTTTCACAAGCTTTAAAGGATTCAAAAATTAAGCCTCACGCAGTCCTCACGAGTTTCCCAAGACTTCATTTCTAATTGCCCGCATTATTCTCGCGTAGTTGAGTGACAGAGGGGCTTCAGAATCATACTTCGCGCAGCTCTCGTGAAGCTCAAATATAAATGATCGGGCAGTCTCACGCAGCTCAAGAAAGCAGCTCTCAAACCTCGCACAGTTCACTCAGATCAGCTGAGGAGAGAGAGCTCCAGGTATCTCTGTGTGCAGTGGCTGCGGGATGTAAAACTTCAGAAAAACCTCTCACGCAGTTCAGAGACCAATGCACAGCACGTCTTCGCGAGGATCCTTGCGAAGATCCATTGAGAAATAAACTGCTCGCACGATTCCCACACCATTCAGAAGGAAAGTGCAATCTCGTGAAGACCAGAGTAATCCAGCGAGGATTCAATGCTCTATCGCGCGACTGCTTCAGCTGTAACTAAGACAACCCCGCGATGGCTAGAATTTCAAGCTAATCTAATCTCGCGAAGACCGTGCTACCACGCGACAGTCTTGGAAACCAGTGCTACCTGGCGAGGCTCTAAACTGTAACTCTCCCTCGCTTCTGCAGAGGACATTCTGAGAACTTCTAGCAATTAGGGCATGCATTCCAATGCTCCAAGTTCTGTGCACATGCCTCGAGGCATCTAAGGAACTGTATTAGGCCATGTGGCATCATTAAAATTAGGGTTTCCTAGCCCTAGTGCGCCGCCAAACTAACTGCTATATAAACCTAAGCCTGGTTTAGGTTTAGGGGTCTCTCGGCTTAGAATAGAATTTTGTCTATCTTCTTCTTACAGTAGCTGTAGATCTCTAGTAAACCCTAGCGACTGGATCACTGCAGTCTCTCTAAAGTAGTGGACAGCTGGATCTAAGGCTACACTCAAACTCTTGTTGGTTCTGTGTGTCTGGGCTAACATGATCCCATACAGGCCTAGCCCCACACATAGCACTTAAGAGGTTGAGGTTCCCTATGGATTCTTGTGCTTGTAGCCTGGATGAAGTAGTGCCTACAATGATAAACTTGTTCTGACCCATCTCTGGACTGTGGTTCCCCAATTGGATAGTCTATGACCATTTAAGTGGACAAGTTATAGCCATAAAGGGATTGGATCATGGCACAGAGATGAGTTGGATTCTTTCTCCTTCGTGGTGATAATGTAGCCATTGGACAGGACTTCTATTGCAGCAGATCTGAATTTGAGTCATGAAACCCATCAGATCTGAACCTGATAGCATACTTCTCACCCTTTTATATTTATTTTCTCACTCCATCTTCTTTCTTAACCCTTTCTATAGTTTAGACATTAGGATACCTTAGAATTTAGATTTTAGTGACCCTAAATCCCCTTCCATTTAAGATTGCCAGATCTGTAGTCAGATCTGAAGGGCCTACTAAAGATGGCTCCCTTGGAGCTTAAGATCAACTTCCCTGTGGGACAAACTCTTACTTATCTAAACTTGCTACAACAAGCCCTATCTCTTGCAGGATTCTGCATATTTTAAGCTTACTGCTCTGTCATTTTCAATCCACCTTTCATTCATTTTCATTCACCCCATTCTTATCACTGTCTTCAATAAAGTCAGTAGCAAGCACTTAAAAATAGCCTAACAGAAACCCATCAATGATTTTGGAAAGTACAGGGGATTATTTGTGCCACTATTGGTCATTCTATTGTAAAATAATTTCACCAGTCTAGGATAGACTGAGGCTTTTTCTGGTTCTAGGAAATAGTCATGCTCTGTTGTTGGATCATAACTGTTGTGCACAAAAATAGCATAAAACTGTACCAAACAACAACAATTATACACAGTCTTGCAAGATTAGGGCCTGTTGTAGCAAGTTTTAAATGAGTAAGAGTTTGTCCCATAGAGACTTGTGATGTAACAGGTAGTAGATCTCCAGATCCATGACCAATGTCGATCATGAATGATCAATGATGATCGATTGTTTATCGATGAAGTCCAAAATTTTGGGTAATTTACGCTATAGCGCGAATCGGTTAAGTTTTTTGAAATTTAATAAAAAAATTTCTTGAAAATCCTAGTTTTCATAAAACTGATCTTGAAAATAAAAGGATTTGAAACTTTTAATCATGCCCAAAAAATTAGGTTTGATCGGATGGCCTTCCAAGCCAATCCAAAAATTTCTAGATTGATCAATGCCAGACGAATAGGGTAGTACCGACAAGCAACTCGTGCTGATTAAATTGATTGAACAGACTCTAAATGAGACTACGGTAGATCTGGGACTGACCTGGAATCATCCCGGACCGAGACCCAAAAAATTGTGGCATAAGATGGATCACTAGGTGGATCCCATCAATTGCCCAAGTCTGTAGGTCTTGCAGCACACAACAGTTTGTTCTCAGAATAGATAACAAAATAAATTGAAATAAATTCTGAAAAATACCCAACAAGAAAAATTTTGTTAAATAATTTAATGAGTTCCCGAAACCCAATTAAAATTTCAGACCCGGACTCCAGACGGTTTGAAAGTTACGGTACCCGGAGCACTAGGCAACGGATATGCTCTATTGCACCAGAAATCAGAGCCCTCAAAGAGCTATATTTTTCGTGACTGATACCTCTCCAAAAAAATCTAGGATAAATAAAAATCAAACCTTGACTTTTCCCTAGGACTTGGGTAAATTTTCACATGATAATTCCATCAGGATTATCGGCTGGAAAATCTGGAACATTGTGATGTAGAACTGTGGATCATGGCACCGATCCAGTAATCAGACCCTACCTTTGATTTGATGGACCTAATATCATCCCTATCCTTTGACTTTTTACCCTCAAAATATAAAAATAAATTATAGATAACTCACTGAGCTTTCCAGAAAGCCACTGAGTGCTCGATTTTGATATTGGTACTCCAAGTTATAGACCTGCCAATAACGCCTAATAAACTTGGCCCAATAACCTGATAAATGTAGACAAATCTCAATGATTTGTCGACCATGATCATGTATGGTCATATTTTTTAGCACCACCACCTAGTAAGGATGCAGTTACTGATGCTCTTTCACCCATTTTTGGTCGGACTCTAAACTTTGATCGAAGTTGAAAATGACGAGCGATTTACCGCAAGGTTTTCAGCACACTTGTGGAAAAATTTGCCATTGGATGATTTCAGTCAAAACCTTGCCTTTACCACGAAACCAGTGACCATATGGGAAATACCAAATTACAGTGACCACTTTGAAGGTGCTATGTGATGGGACTAATGTTGACTTGGTCAACTAAGTCATTGGACCAAACCCTAGGATGGCCCCGAAGGCACTAATACCAATTACTTAGTAAATAGAATTTTGTTAGTACCCGATTACCCAGCCCATGGCCAAGCGAGCCTTAAATAATTTTTTAAGATAGTGAACCCAATCCAAAATATTTTAAAAGCAAATGATAGAGGCCCATAGTGGATTAATCTAAATTGGCCTGAACCTTGAAAAGGTCCGTATACCTAGAATTGGATCTAGTAAAGGCCCAAACCGCGTAAGAGGAATGACAGAATTTGAGCAAGCAAGGCTTGTTGAAAGGTGCAAAGGCTGGCAAAATTGACTTTTGTGAGCATTGCATCTTCGAGAAACAATACAAGGTTAAGTTTCACACAATGGTTCGCACTATAAAAGGCACACTAGATTATATACATTCAGATGTATGGGGGCCTTCAAAGGTTCCTTCTAGAGGTGGTGCTATGTACTTCGTCTCCTTCATCGATGATTACTCTTGACACGTATGGATCTACATGATAAAGAGTAAAGATGTGGGGTTAAAAATCTTCAAGAGGTAAAAAATATTATTTGAAAACCAGATTGAAAGGAAGGTTAAGCGGTTGAGAACCAATAATTGTGATGAGTACATGTTGCTTGGGCTACTTGGTGTGAAAGTGTGCTTATGTTATTGTGTGGTAGAAATCAATTGAAAACAAAGTAATATAAAAGAATGGATTCAACACAACCAAAGTAATCCTATACCGGCAAGATTCAGGGTCTATTATAGCATGTTTTGATAAGTAAGAGTTTGTCCCATAGAGAAAATGATCAAGAGCCCAAAGTGGGCACTAATAGTAGGCCTTCAGAACTGACTGCAGATCTGACAATCCTACGAGAAGGGAGTTGGGTGTCACGACTACACTAAATTTACACAAAAAGGGAAAATAAAGTGTAGGCCTATCCTAAAGAAAGGGTTGAGAAAAAGATGGTGGTAGTGTGTATCAAAATAAAATACAAAAATTATGAGAAGTAAGCAGGCTAAGCTAGAGTTAATGATACAGTAATGTAACTCAGATTTAGTCTGTCTCTGCAGTGCTCCTTGCTGAGACGCTATTAAAAGTCTCAACAAGGTATAAGCTCCCAGTTTAACCCATACCATTTGGGGTGCTCTTAGGGCTATACTCTGTCTACTATAGTAGTCACTGGGTATTCGATAGAGTCTGTCAAATCCCATTAGTTAAATAAGAAATTCGCTAGTCTAATCTAGAAGAGTGGAATGATCATTTCCACAGCCACTAGACCAGCTCTAGCCATGAATACTATTGCAGCACTATGTAATGCCAGTGCTACAAGCTCCCCAAATCTGCGCACAGACCTGGCTGACATCCATAGGTATTCCAACCCATAAAATCTTAAGTGCTTTGTAAAGGCATATTGCTCACTAGTGCCAGCAAAAAGGACCATGCAAAAGGTTGAATAAGGCCTTTAGCTCCGCTGGTCATTACAACAAACAGCCTGCAATGACTCAGCCTCAAGCTACAATTACTATAAAAGATTAGATCTAACATCTGATATCGATTAGGTAGAACAGAGGGGAGCCAGCTACTGTATAAACCTCCTCACAAGGCTCTAGAAGCTCATGTGAAAGGGAGAAGAATCCTTCTCAAACATGTGGATGGACACAACCTTAGGGCTATACTCTATCCACTTGAATGGTCACAGGGTATCCCATTGGTCTATCCATCCCTTAGAGGCTTGAGAAAGAACATGAAAACTGCTGCAACCACCATGGTTTGCGGGCCTCCGAGCTCCCTTGATCTCACTACATATCCAGCATTGCTTTTCATGTGTATCAAACCAAGGGAAATCAGATGATAAACAAAAGACCTACTAGAAACTAAATGGGCTAGTCCCAAATACATGGATCCTATAGACATTTAAAGAAACCATAAGATCTATAGATTTGATTAAACATTAAAATAGCAGTTCATTGATAATAGCAAAACTTATATGAATTGTCTCTTGGCTACAGCCCATACACAACTACTCATCCAAGATCCCAATGTATACAAAAATCTATTACAAAACTGCAATGAAACTAAACCAAGCTGCTTACAGGGGGATTAGCCAGCAAGTGTTGAACTAAGAGAGAAGAAAAAATAGGAAAACAGAGGTGATCAAACCCTAACACTAGCCTGCTAGATCTCTCAGCCGACAGAGGATGAAGGAAAGATGAAAATAATAAACTCTAAGTACAACTTATATACTCTCTGAAAATGGCCTTGGCTCTTAAGAGATTAACCCTAATTTTTTCAGCAGACGTGGCACTATTGAAACCCTTGAATGCCTCGAGACATGTGCATCAAAATTCATGCCTCATAAAGTGTGCCCTAGCCTTGGAAAATTCCCAAAGGTCCTTGAATAAAATTGAGAAATTGAGAGCTTGTGCTTCGTGGGGCTGGGATTTACTTTTGGCTCATTCGCACGGCTACTTTCCCTTCGTGAAGTTGGCTTTGGCTGATGGGAAGGGCTCATTCGTGTAGTAGAACTTTTAGTGAATCGTGCAGTTTCTTCGCATCACAGTGCTGCCGCGGAGATAATCTGGGGTGCTAGGATTTCTCGCACAGTAGAGCTTAAGAAGCTCTTTCTCGCTAAGTACTCGCGTAGGTGAGCTCCTGTGCTCTCGTAGTAACTTGTATGGCTCTAGGGTGCGCGAGATCTGCACGAGAGGAATTATGGGCATCTCTCTCATCCAGGGCCACTCGAGAACTCCGCGAGGTGACTTTTGGTTCTTTGTGCATATGAGATTATAGTGTTCTGCGGGCAGCTGCTTTGGGGCTCGATCTTCGTGAGAGCTTCACGAGGGCAGATTCTAAGAGTTTTAAGTTGTGAGATCTTTGCGATGGCTTTACAACTTGCCTCTTGATTGCGTGCCTTATCTCCGTGAGGGCCTCTACCATTACATCTTTAGCTTCGCGAGGAAGCTCCTCAATTCTACAAAGTCCATCTTTTGCTGCTCTAGTGCATTACACTTGTTGCTGTCACAGTCTCCTCCCTTCTCAACTAATCATCATTCATCTTCTAGATTGGTCAATGATGATCAGCAATAGTGAGTCACCATGGTGAGCACTACCAAGGTGTTCGATCAGGATTTGGCTCAGTTGTCATCTTTGCTTGTATTCTCTCTCTTTTGGGCCAAAAAGTAAGGATTTTGCATTATGTTACACATTTTATTACCAACTGCAAAATGTCCTTAACACATGTTTATTAGTGGGCTTCATGGTCCATCAAAGGCTAGGTTAAGAGGTGAAAAGTGATACTTTTCAGTGAATAACACACCCCCAAACCTAATCTTTGCTAGTCCCTGTGCAAAGGAAAAATTAAAACAACTATTCTAAGAAATTGAAAAGCCACTTTTGTAGGGAGCACGGATACATTTAGCATATGTACCAAGCCTTTTAAACCCCTAGGTGATCTCTAGTAGAGGAGTGAAGTCTCCTGAGGGTTTTCAGTGAAGATACTCACAAACTTCTCAATAAAACAGTTAGCAAAGGTGCAATATTATCAGGTCAGCTGTCAAGAAATTGAGCATCAGTTCACCATTGATTCAGATAAAAATGTGAGAAATTTGGATATGAAAAGCACAGACATTTAATCATCATAAACTCTACCTGAGTGCACAACATTTCTAATTAGCTCACAACAAGGGGGACAACACATGTATGTCAGTGCTGAGCTCATCATTAATTCAAAAATTAGGTTGTAGGCTATGCCCAATACATTCAACATCAGACCCACTGCTCACCAGGGCATACTCTCACAAGGGACCTTGAGGGTTTCATTTTCTCTCAAGCTCAAGAGCAGTTATAGCCCCCAAATAGGTCTGTAAGTATAAGTATAGGCAAAGCTCTTAAGTCCTGACATCATTGGCATATCCTCACCATAAATTGGACAACTCCTATTCTCTACATGACAGTTCATTCACTTTGGATCACAAGGTCTTTTAACTGGGTTGTGATGTGGCTTATGAAGTGGGTTATAAATAATGTAAGGTTGAAAAGGGGTTCAAAATTTGAGAAATCAGTAGGTGAAGGAGGTGATTCATGACTTCACCCCTTTGTAGTTAAGTACCTTTCATTTTCTTTCAAAATTTTCAGCCTTGAAGTGGCCAGTTTCTCCTCTTCATTCTGATTTTTCCAATGAACTTATCCACTTGATTCCTCTCTCACTCCTCTTCATTATTGTTTTTCTTTCTTTTCTTGTATTTTTCTTTCTGTTTTTATTTTTATTTTTATTTTTATGACTTGCCACCTTTTCCCTCAGCTGCTACACTGCTCTACTTTAGGTATCTCTTCTCCATTCACCCAATGTTGATCCTATCTTATCCATCTTCAGCTCCTTCTCCTTTACCTTCTGAATTCTCAGAGTGAGGGTAGGTTTGAATCAAGTCCATAGGTTCAGATACAAGTACTCGGGTGTATTTTGTAAAAAATTAGAAGTTAAGGCTCAACAGGTGTGTGCTCAAGGGCAGTTGAAGGATTTGGCCTGTTTAAGTTCAAACTGTCCAAGAGAAGGTCTTGATCCTTTCCTAGCTTTCATGAGTGTTGTCAGTTGCTTCAACTTGGAGGTGCCTAACTTCTAGTGAGGGCATTTCCTCAGCCAGTCCTTAGAGCTAGAAAAATTACCTCAGTCACTCCTCGAAGGAAGGAAAAAAAAAATTTGTAGGCCCAACTCTCACTAGTTATGGTCTTCCATTGAACTTTTGAGTATGTCCTTACATTTTTCTCTCATTAATGATTCACTCAATACTGATACAGGTGGGTTTACTTGGTGTTCACATGAAGGAAAAGTTAAAACTTAAAAGATTGTAATGCCTAAAAGTCTACAAAAGTTTTAAATTTCTCATTTTCTAATGATTCTTAGGTGAACATGGTTTTGTTTCTGTCTTCCTCACTTGCATCTGCTGCACATAGGTTAACTATTTCATCCCCCAAACCTATGAGGAGCGGTGTCCTCACTGATTCAAAGGTGGGATGTGCAGTAAGCATAAACCGTAAAAATTAACAACACAAAAACTACAAAAGAGAAAAAGAGCACACAATACATTAATAGACACACAAACAAACCAAAAAAAATGAAACGAAGAACAAGTAACCAAAAGTAACAAAAAGACATTGCATTAAATTAGAAAATGTATGTACAACACATTACTAACTCAAAACATGTGCAAACATCAATCATCTAAGGGTCAGTTGGTTCTTTCTTAATTTTAACCCCCTTGCCTTTATCTTTCTTCTGCTGCACAGTTGGTGGTGGGGGGACTCTCCCAGTTGCGGCAGCTAGTTCCCTCCCAAGGTTTTCAGCTTTCTGGTCAGCCAATTCAGCTCAGTCAATAAGGAGTGCCCTAATCTCCTTGGAGGCATTCAACCTTTTCTCTAAGGCATCAGCTCTCAATTTTTCTATTGCAGCAACAATTTTTTCTTGTTCAGCATTGAGCTTTTCTTTTGCAGCTGAACTCTCTTGGGCTTTATAAAGACACAAGATATTCTTCCAGTTCTTCCCAATGTCCCTTAGTAGCTGCTTGGTATCCCATTTCATGCATTGAATTTATGCTTCATAGGATGTCTTAAGAGTAGTCATTCCTTTAATAACATCCCGCTTGATGTAAGGATGGGACTGCATTGCAAGAAGGAGGGTGGGGTATAGAGGGCTAGGAAAAGAAGCGGTAAGAAACAAGGGGAGGTCATCACTTGAAGAAGGACCAGCTGATAATGATAGGGGGGGTGCTTGGAAATGGTGTGTGGAGGCTCAGGGTGGGGCTCCAGATCAGAGTCTGTTTGGATGGATTTGGAGGAGATGGGTATTAGATCATCAACATCAGTCATAACATCAGAGGTAGCTCTAGTAGGTGGGCCCTCTGGAATAGGTTTATCCTTAGTTTGTGTAATGGCATCAATGAAAGTGGAAAGGGGTGGAGTAGGTAAAGGTTGGGAGGTATGAATAGTTGGCGACTGTGATGGTTGGGGTAAATTGGCCAAGGTGGATTGGATGGCTTGGAGGCTGGATTCTAAGTAGGCCTGGTGCTAGAGTGTGGGGGTTATGGAGTTAATATATGTTTCTATGGTTGATTGGGTTTGGGTATTGGACAGCATTGGGGGCTGGAGGGACAGTAGGAAGTGCAGGATTTGGGGTAGTAAATCACGTATGGCTATGGGTGTGGGTTGGATAGGTGAAACTGGTTGGAATCGAGATGTGGGCCTATGGGTGAAGGCAGTGACGCATGCTGGTGTATGATCTGGAGGGTCAATGTGAGGGGGGTGTGGGGAGTCTAGGAGAGGGGTATACTCAAGGTTGATGCCCTCTAGAATAGTAGACATCATAGTGGAAAAGTCTCCCCCTATTAGTGACTCATGGGAAATGGGAAATGGAATAGGCTGGTCTATGGGTTAGAATGGGTCAGGGACAAATGTGAGGGAGGTGTCAAAAGGCTGATGGTGGGTTTCAAAGGTGTAGGTTTCAAGTTCAGAAGGTGTGGATATTAGATCTAGTATGGCTGTGGTGTCAGGGGTAGGAATAGGTTGGGAAAGATAAGTAGGCTGGGGTTGTGTGTGAGTCTTGCCTTCGGATAATTTTCTCTTTTTGGTGTAAGCAATTTTCACAGGTGGGCTATTATGGGTTGGAAAAATAGGTAAGGGTGTGGTAATGTGTAGGGTGGCCATGGTGAATGTGGGTTGTAGTGACTCAGGTAAGGGTATTGGGCTTGTGTGGGGCTGGGATGGCTGGGATGAGGAGGGAGGTGGTGTTAAGGGGGCTGGAACTGGGGTGGGGATAGGGGGTATGGAAAGGGTGGTAAGTGTGGTGCTGGCTGGCACAAGTGATGGGGAGGGTGCAGCAACAGCAGCTGCTGCTTCAGCAATGGTGGGGGCTGCTTCCGTTAATAATTCCTTCTTCTTCCTCCTCTTTTCCATCATTGTGCCACTGATACCCCACTGTTTCTTTCCACTTTATTTGGGGTTCAGTGGCACATTCTCCTTGTTGAGCACTAAAATATTCCACTTTCTATCCCTTAACCTGACCTATGATGGACCTTTGAGCATGTTAATAATGTCTTTTAAGTCTATTTTTACAGATAACAACCAAATAAGAGCTTAATGCTACAATCCCTGCTTTTGAAGCCAAGAAGAAGGAATTTTGTGTTTAGCAGTAAAGCTGATGGATTTATTGAAAAGGCACCATGGTGGTTCACACCATTGGGGCTTTTTAACATCCTTTGGGGGCCTTGAAGACCTACTGAGGGAGAGAGTGGTGAAGCCCAAAGGTCTGAAAAAGAGTTGTTGCTGTAATTTTAATGATGCAAGCTGCACTTAAAGTTCATCATTTGCCAAATAGCGCTGAGACAGAACTACATCCTATCGAGCAATGCTTTGTAGTAGCAATTGAGCCTATCGAAAGCTTCAATGAAATTGTCGATTGGTTCCTAAAACTAGAGTCACAACCTGTTGAAGTGGGGCAAAGCTGGGTTTGCCAACCTATCGAATGGTCTCAATGCAGAATACACCAACCTATCAAATGGTTGCTTGAACCTGTCGAGAGGTTTTGATGCTGAAAAAGAATCTATCGAGCATCCTATCAAATGGTTGAATGAACCTATCGAGAACATGTCGACAAGGATACACAGCAGGAACCCTCAACCTATCGAATGGTTCATTGGAGGCTTTCAGCTAACCTATCAAATGGACCAAGCTATCTTCAAACCTATCGAATGGAACTCCTTAGCAGCTCTTATCATCCTATCGAGCAGTCCCTCAATGTATCAGCTTTGAACCTATCGAATGGCTCAATCCACCAACCTGTCGAAGGGTTCCTTGGACTACAAGCTTCATCCTATTGAAATGCAGCAATATGAACCTATCGAATGGTTCACTTCAGCAACCTATCGAGCACTTCATGTATTAACCCTGTCGATTGGTTCAAGGTTGGAGCTGCAACCTGTCAAACTCTTCTATGAAGCTTCCAGCTGATCCTATCGTGCAGTCCTCCAGCTTGCACCTATCAAATGCATCTGCTAAAGCCACAATCCTGTCGACAACTTGAGGCTACAACAGCAAAAATCAATGGACTGCAGGGGCAGATTTGGAACTTTAATGCACACATTTCTGCACATGGGTGTGAACTATGAGATTAAATCCTCCACAGTCAATATGCTGCCTTCATTTCATGGGCTTAGTAAAGAAGATCCCTACAAGCATATAGACCAATTTTTAGCACTTTGCACTACCTTCAATATTGCTGGTTTGGGGTCAGAGACCACTAAACTGAGGCTTTTTCCTTTCTCACTAAAGGACAAAGCCAGTACATAGCTATCAAAGCTCCCAGCCAATAGCAGACAGTCATGGAGTGACCTTCAAACCAAATTACTGGCCAAATTCTTTCCCATGAACAAAACCAATCAGATGAGGACAAATATTTTATCATTCACTCAGTCCTCAACTGAGGGTCTTTATAAAGCTTGGGAAAGATTCTAGGAGATGTTAAAACAATGCCCCCACCACCAAATCCCAATGTGGCAGCTTGTCCAAGTGTTTTATCAAGGAATTAATTCCAAGAGCAGGGATATGGTGGATGCTTCCTGTGGTGGTAGTTACCTCCACAAGACAACTGAAAAGCTTGGGGCTTGGGATCTGTTTGACATAATAGGGGAAATTCCATGTAGCAGGAGTCTCTGTCACTCAATGATAGCCAGACTCTAGCTAAGATGGTAAAAGAGGCCGCCCCTAGAGGTGGAATATATGAAGTGAAAGTACAAGGTGATTTGGAGAGGAAGGTGACAACCTGAGCTTGAAATTTGACAAACTCATGAATGTGATGCAGCCCCAGGTGGTTGCATAGGTGGAGGAAGCATGTCTGATATGCCAGTCTCCCACACATTCTATTCATGATTGTCCATCTGTCACCCAGTTTCCAGATTTTGTTATGGAGCAAGCCAATGCTGCTCAAACTTTTGGGCAGCAGCCTGCTGGGTATTCTTGGAGGAACTACCCAAATCTGAGGTGGAAACAAGATTCATATCCTCAACCCCAGCAGCAGTAAATGGTAGCTCCTTATAGACTCCAGCACCAGTTTAATCAAGGTTATCAACCAAGACAAAATTTTCTATTACCTGTCCTACAGTCTAACCATCTAGCCCTGCCCCTACAACAGCCCAGATCCTCTTCATTTGAAGAGCAGATGCTGGCTTCAATGCAGAATTTGGGGAGCTTGGTGCAAACTATCAATTCCCATGGACAGAACATCAAGAAGATTGAGGACCAGCTGAGCCAGATTTGTAATGCTCTGAATAGGAGGAAAGATGGAAAATTGCCTAGTCAGCCCCTGACAAATCTGAAAGGTCAGTATATAATTGGTGATGCATCCTCTACTCAGGAGGAAGCTAGTGCCCAGTGAGCAAAAGGTTGGTAATAAGTGTATCATATGTATGAAATTTCTATATTAATTTGTGTTTTTTAGACCTCTGTCAGTTAAGTTTTTAGTGTGATGTTGAATTAATTGTGTTGCTTTATCTGTGTTTGCATTTCGTTACTGAATACATATGCATATTTGTCTGTTGAACTTGCTGTGTGTAGTTGTTGATGAATGGTTGAGGTTCCTTTGTCATAATGTGCATGAAGCTGAGCTAAAGAGCCATTTTTAGAATCCTGTAATATTGATGAATTGTTGACTTAAATGGGCATATCTGTTTCATGATTGAAATGAATTATCTATTTAAGGGTTGATGATCATGCACAGTGGTTGGGTGCATAATAGCATAAATGCACCAACCACTATGCTGCATTGAGCTAACTGAGTCAAGGTTGAGAAGATACGCTATCCCGCAGAGGTAGAATGCTTAAATTTGCTGCGCGAGCCATCACTTGGCTTCCTCACGCACTAAAAGCCTGAGCAATGGCTATAAAAATGCCTCGCAGAGCTGCATTTCTACTCTGCAAGCTCTTGCTGTAATAGAAGCATGGACTCAGTATTGTTCTGCGCGAACACCATGCGAGATAAATTTATGAGGCAACACATGGCCTCGTGCACTAAAGGTAAAAGATTCAACTCTGTGAGTTTTCAATGTGAAGCAGTTTGTTCTCCTGTGTGACAGAACACCTCGCGGTCTTAAATGCCAAATACGCAAAAATTTTACTCCACGAGCCCCTCTTGCCAACTCTGCGAACCGCGGGATTTTCCCTATAAACTCAGCGAAGCCCCTCATTTCTTCATTTCCTCTGTCTGCCCTAGTTTCTCGGCACAAGAACTGACATCCCTTTCCCCTCCTTTCTTCTC
The DNA here is from genome assembly GCA_021018995.1 of Chloranthus sessilifolius. NCBI lineage: Eukaryota > Viridiplantae > Streptophyta > Magnoliopsida > Chloranthales > Chloranthaceae > Chloranthus > Chloranthus sessilifolius. Next base: position 66,312,186 of record CM037586.1, read on the forward strand.
TACTTTGTAACCCACACCACCTCAGGCATTTTCCTCTCATCATATTGTTCCCCAGCTACTCCTGATAACTTCAAGCAAGGTTTGGGGGGATTTGAGCTACTATGCACAATTTCAAGATGGTACCCTAGCTCTCAACTGGTACGATCTCCATTTCTCTCTCTACCATGTGCTTGATTTAGTTGAAAGAAGATAAGAAGGGGAGAATTTGAAGCTTTTGTGCTTACTCTGAGTGAGTGGTATTTTCTCAAGGTTGTAAACCCAAATTTTGCTAATCTGAGCACCTATGGCCACGAGTTCAAAATTTGTAGATACCCTCACTGCGATGCTAAACCCATCCGTCAGTGGCAGCCCTGTGGCCACTAGAAAATCAGCTAGGATTATAGAAGCCTCCACATTAGAGACCTCTGAGGCTCCCTCACCTATTGTTGAGCCCTCCATTCTAAAAGAAAAGAAGAAATCTGCTCCAAAGAAGAGGGCCAGAGTACACCCACATACTGCAAACCCTGAAAAATCAAAGAAGAAACAGAAAAAGGGAAAAGTTGTGGCCCCTGAGATCCCTAAGGTTGAGGAAGAAGAGACTACTTGACACCTCAGGGTCCCTTCTAAATTTGTGGAAGCAATTCAGCTGGAGGCTGAAACCATTTTCAATAAAGCCTATTTTGAGGAGCTACATGAGACTTCTGCCTCCATTGAATATTTGGCGAAGGCATCGCTACTGTCCCTGTTGAGACCCTCAATGAAGCTAGTTTTTCTAAGGTTGGTAAGATTATTTTATCAGGATATGAAGTTAAAAATTGGTGATGATGGGAACCCAACACTGCTGGTTTTAATTGATGATTTTGAGATGCTATTCAACTAGGCAGACATTGCAAGGATACTAGGAATACCAGCTAGGTATAACCCTGAGTGGGGCTTGGGTCCTCCTTTGCCAGCCACCATTACTAAGATAGCGAAAGAGTTAACTGGAGGGATCACTGTCTCAGGTGACTCAATCAGAAAGAGGGATCTGCACCCCAACCTCAGACTAATGGATGTTGTGTTGCAAAAAAATGTATATTGCTCTGGGCATGAGCAGGATAGGAGGTACCCCATAGCTGATGCCCTCTTATCTTTTCACAGAAACCACTACTTGGATGCAGCCAAGTTAATTTTTGAGGAGATTATAGATTTATGCGAGAAGGTGAAGATAATGAAAAAACCTCATGCCCTTCCCTACTGCAGATTGATTACTGCATTGTTGAAGTGGGGGAAGTACCCATTTCAAAGGGAGGAGGAGACTATGGCACTAAACCCCAAATAGAGTGGGAGACAGTGACTCAATCAAAGTAATGGGGAATCAGTGGCACCATGATGGAAAAGAAGAAGAAGAGGAGGGAGGAGTTACTGAGAGATGCAGCCCCCACCATTCAAGAAGTAGCTGCTGCTGCTGCAACCTCTCCCTCACTTGTGCCAGCCAGCACCACACTCACCCCCTCATCCATTACCTTTAATTCCATGCCTACTACACCTTCCACCTAGACATCACAGCCCATCACAAGCCCACTACCCTTACCTGACCCTATACCACCAACCACCATAGCCATAGCCACCCTACCTAGGTCTATCCCCCTACCTATTTTTCCAGCCCACCCTAGTCCACCTATCAAGACCCCATACCAGAAGAACAGGAAAACTTCTAAAACCCCTACTGCACCCCAACCCACCTATATAACCCAAACAATTCCAATCCCTGAAACCACAACCATTCCAGACCCCATACCCACACCTTCTGAACCTGAAGCCCATACTTTCGAAGTCTCACATTATTCCATTGAGACTTCCCCACCTTTTGTACCCATCACTAGTGAGCTTGTAGACCAATCCACTATGATGTCCACTATCCTAGGTGACATCAACCTTGAGAATACACCCCTCCCAGACTCACCTCACCCTCCACACTTTACCCCTCCACATCCGACACCACCACAGGCCACTATCTTCACTCATAGACCCACATCTCCCTTCCAACCAATTTCACCTATCTAACCCACAGCCACTGCCATACCTGACCTCTTACCCCAAATCCTGCACCTCCTACTCTCCCTACAGTCCCAAATGCTGGCTACCACCAAAAACCAAGCCTCCATTGAGACATACATTCAATCCCTAACCTCCACTCTCCAAAACCAGGCCTACCTCAAAACCTGCTTCCAAGCCATTCAATCCACTTTGGCTACCTTACCCCAATCCTTATCTTTAGCAGCCACAACACCCCCTCCTACTTACACTGAAGCCTCCACATTAACTAACCCAGATATTTCCCCTGATGTAGCCACCTCCGATGCTGCAACAGATATGGATGACCTAATACCCACCTCTTCCAAGTCAATTCAAATAGAGCCTAATCAAGAACCCCAACCTCAGCTTCAATCTGCAATTCCCCAACCCACTCCTTTTTCATTCCTGGCTGGCCCTTCTTCAAGTGACTACCAGCCCTTGAATCCTACCTTTTCTTTTTCCATCCCCCCCTACTCCACCCTCCTTCAGGCAATGAATTCCAATCCTTACATAAAAAAGGATGTCATTCGAGGGATGGCTGCTATCAAAACATCAATCAGGATACCCTCTGAAGATAGGATCCATCGCATAAAATTGAATTTCGAGATGCAACTCAAGAACATCGCAAAAGGGTGGAAACAAATGTTGCATTTATATAAAGCCCAAGAAAGGATAGGTGCTCAAGAGAAGCTGAATGTAGAACAGGAGATAATGGCTGTTGTAACAGAAAAATTGAGAGCTGATTGATTAGAGAAGAGGTTGACTGCTTCAAAGGAGATCAGGGAGCTCCTTATCTCGTGAGCTGAATTGGCAGAACAAAAAGCTAAAATCCTGGAAAGGCAATTAGCTCTAGCAACTGGGAGAATACCTCCACCTGCTGTTAGGGAGTCTGAAAAAAGGAAAGGAGTCAGAATTAAAGATGAACCAACAGATATTTAGCCACAGCCTCAGATGGCTAATAAATTTTGCACATGTATTTAGTTAGAAAGTAGTGTGTCATTTTTTGTGTAGTTTACTTCCACCTACTTTGTACATACTTTAGCTATATAATAACATTGCTCTTTATTTTATTTTGTTTAGTTTCCAATCTGTCTTTCTTAATTTCTGTGTGTTTATTTTTATGGTTGTTTGTTATGTGTTTTTATCTTTTGATGTTTCTGTTCTGTTAATCTCTAGGTCTTGAGTCTGCTGCACATCCACCTTTGAATCAGTGAGAACACTGCTCCTCATAGGTTTGGGGGTGTGGCAAGGTAGGTCTGCCAATAGAATAGTTAAATTTAGTATAGCAGTGTTGGTTTAATTGGGATGAATAAAATAAATTCCCACATAACTTGTTAGAATGAGAAAATTTGTGGAAAAATTAAAAAAAAAATTTGCAGACATTTTGAAACTTAAAATTTTAAAATCTTAGCACCACCATGAAGCTAACATCAGAAAATTTTTCAGTTAGTACTTAGTGAACCTAAGAGCAGAGAAAAAGGCGAAAATACACCCCACGGGTTAATTTGAGGACCATACCTAGTGAGATTTGGGCCCATCATTTTCTTTTGAAGAGTGTTTTTGGGATTATTTCTACTCTAACGACTGATTGAGTCAAGACCTTTTCACTAGAAGTTAGGCACCTCCAAATCAAAACTGATTGACAGCACTCATGACACTAAGAAAATGATCTAAGCCCTTCATTTGGACAGTTTGAGCCTGAAAATCGAACCTTTTAAAACTGTCCTTTTGCATATATTTGTTGATCCTTAAAAATCCTACTTTTCTTTGACAAACACCAGAGTACTTGCAGCTTAACCTCTTGACCTGATTCAACTGTACCCTCACTCTGAGAATTCAGAAGGTGAAGGAGAAGGAGTTGAAGATAGTGAGAGTGGTCCAACATTTTGTGGAAGGAGAAGAAAAGCAACATATGAGCAGCAGTGTATTAGTGATTTTTGTGTGGCAGTTCATCATAATAAAAAAAAGAGAGAGAGAAAAAGAAAGAGAAGTCTAGAGCAGAACATCATCTAAAAATTGAGAAGAAGAGGAGAAGCTAGCCACTTTGATTCTGAAATATATCAAGTAAGATGAAGTTATGCTGAAATGAAGGTAGTGAAGTCATCAATCACTCCTTACCTTGCTGATTTCACAGTTTTGAATCCCTTTTCACCCCTTCATTTTTTATATCCCTCACCCATAAGCCACATTACAACCCATTCAAAAAAGACCTTGTAGATCCAAAGTGAAATGAGCTGTTATGTGGAGATGAGGAGTTGTCCAATCTATGGTGAAAAGTCATGAGGATGTCAGAAATTAGAAGCTCTGCCTGTGCTCATACTTACAGGCCCATTTAGGGTCTATAACTGCTCTTGAGCTGATGAGAATGTAAACACCCTTTTGATTTTCATTGATGATAGATGGCTCTGGTGAGAATTGGGTTTGAATTTTAACTTCTTTGGAGTTGTATCCAACCTGACTTTTGAATTTAAGGCAAGCTTTGTACTGATTATATGCATAATGCATTCCTGATGTGAACTAATTGATGGTGATGCACATGCTTGTTGATTTTGAGTTTTAAATGCCTGCATTACTGCTATAATTTCCTCTGATTTTAAAAGGATAGGTGTGGACTGAGGCTTTATTCATCAAAATTTGTTTTGTCATTGACAACACTATTTTTAACTGTTTTAAGGGTAAATTTTATGGGTACCTTCACTGAAGGAGACTTCACTCCTCCACTAGGGATCACCTAGGGGTTCAAAGGCTTGGTACATATGCTAAATGTATCCATGCTTCCGACGAAAGTGGCATCTAAATTCTTAGAATAGTTGTTTTAAATTTTCCTTTACTCAGGGACTAGCAAAGATTAGGTTTGGGTGTGTGTTATTCACTGAAAAGTACCACTTTTCACCTCTTAACCTAGCCTTTGATAGACCTTGAAGCAGACTAATAATCATTTGTTAAGTGTGTTTTATAGTTAGCAATAATCTATGCAGCTTAACACAAAATCTATCCTTATTGGCCCAAAGAAGAGGAAGATGACACGCAAAGATGACAGCTGAACCAAAGCCTAATGGAACACCCTAGTAGTGCTCACCATGGTGACTCATGTGCTGGTCATCATTGACCAAAAGCCTAGTAGATGAATAAAGTTGGCTGAGAATGGAGAAACTACACAAGCAACAAGTGCAATGCATCAGAGCATAGAAAGACATATCGCAGAGTTGAGAAGCTCCCTCGCAAAGCTAAGGATGCAGTAGTAGATGCCCTCGTGCAGATAGGATGCACAGTTAAGAGGAGTGCTGTAAAGACATTACGAAGATCTCACGAATTAAAATCCTCAGAATTTATGGTCGCAAAGCTCTCACAGAGATCAAGCCTTAAAGCAGCCACGCGAAGAACATAGCGAGTCCATGTATGAACTGAACTAAAATTCACCTCGTGGAGTTCGTGCGTGGCTCTAGAAGAGAGAGACACCTAGAATTCTCCTCGCACAGATCTCACACACTCTAAAGCCTTACCAATTACCATGTGAGCACAGGAGCATAACTACGCAAGCACCCAGCGAGAGAGAGAGCTTTTGAAGCTCTACTGCGCAAGAAGTCTAGGCACTCCAAAGCATCCCCGTGATAGCAGTGCAGTGCAAAGGAACTGCACAATTAACTAAGGATTTACTGTGTGAGCGAGCACTTCCCAACAACTAAAAGCTACTCCGCAAAGGCCCTACAACTGTGCGAATCAATGAATGCATATGCCAACCCCGCTAAGCACGGGCTCCCCACTTCTCAGTTTAACTTAAGGACCTTTTATGAAATTTCCAAGGCTATGGCACACATCTCGAGCCATGGATTTCGAGGCACTCGACTCAAGGCATTCAAGGGATGTAACAATTTCGCGTTTGCTAGAAAAATTAGGGTTAATCCCTTCAGAGCCAAGGCCGCATGGACAGAATATATAAGCTACACTTAGAGTTTAGTTTTATCATCAACCCTTCTTTTCATCCTCTGTCGAGTGCGAGCTCTAGCAGGCTAGGGTTAGGATTTGAGCACCTCTTTTTCCCCTTTTTCTTCTCTCTTAGCCCAACACTTGCTAGCTAATCCCCTTGTAAGCAGCTAGGTTTAGTTTTATTTCAGTTTATAATAGGTTTGGTATATATTGAGATTATGGAGGAGCAGTTGTGTACAGGCTACAGCCTAGAGGCAGTTCATTATAAGTTTTATGTTTATTAATGGATTGCTATTTTAATGCCTATTTAAATCTAAAGATCTTATGGTTTCTTTAGATCTCTATAGGATCCATGTATTTGGGACTAGCCCATTTAGTTTCTAGTAGATCTATTATTTACCATCTGATTTCCCTTGGTTTGATAGCCCCATGGAAAGTAATGTTAGATCTGTAGTGTGATCTGGGGAGCTCGGAGGCCTAAGGACCATGGTGGTTGCAACAGTCTTAATGCTCTTTCTCAGACCTCTATGGTATGGACAGACCAATGGGATACCCTGTGACCATTTGAGTGGACAGAGTATAGCCCTAAGGTTGTGTCCAGCCACATGTTTGAGAAAGGTTCTTCTCCCCTGTACATGAGCTTCTAGAGCCTTGTGAGGAGGTTTGTACAAGAACTGGCTCCCCTCTATTTTACCTAGCCGACATCAGATGTTAGATCTGATCTCTCTGTAGTAATTATAGCTTGTGGCCAAGTCATTACAGGCCGTTTGTAATAATGCCCAGCTAAGTCTAAAGCCCTATTCAACCTATTGCATGGTCCTTTTTGTGGGCACTAGTGAGTCATTAGCCTTAGCAAAGCACTTAGGTTCTTATGGGTTAGAATACCTATGGATGTCAGCCAGATCTGTGCACAGATCTAGGGAGCTTATTGCACTAGCATTACATAGTGCTGTAATAGTATTCATGGCTTGATCTGGTCCAGTAACTGGGGAAATGATCAGTCCACTCCTCTAGACTAGATGGGCAATTTCTGGTTTAACTAATGGGATTTGACAAACTCTATAGAATAGGCTATGACCATTTGAGTGGACATCCTATAGCCTTAAGATCACTCCAAATGGAATGGGTTAAACTAGATATTTCTACCTTGTTGAGGCTTTTGATAGCATCTCAGCAAGGAGCACTGCAGAGACAGACTAAATCTGAGTTACATTATTGTTTTAACTCTGAACTTAACCTGCTTATTTCTCACCAATTTTTATATTTTATTTTGGTACTCACCATCACCATCTTCTTCTTAACCCTTTCTTCAGGATAGGGCTATATTTTATCTCTATTTTTAGGATTAATTTAGTGTAGTCGTGACACCCAGCTCCCTTTCTTGAGGATTGTCAGATCTGTAGCCAAATCTGGAGGCCTACTATTATACCCCATTTTGGGTTCTAGATCAATTTCTCTGTGAGACAAACTCTTACTTATCAAAACTTGCTACAATAGGCCCTGTATCTTGCAGGTCTAGGATTACTCTAGTTGTGCTGAATCCATTCTTTTATTTTACTTTATTTTTAATTGGTTTCCACCACACAATAAATCGAAGCACTACTAGGGAACTCAATACAACAAGGGGCAAGGCTCAGTGATGTGGGGAGTAGTTTGTAACTAACACTTTCCAAAAGGGATGAGTAACAATCTTTTTCTCTGAGGGATATGAGGTGCCATGATCGAGCTCTTCGTCACATTTTGGTACCATCAAAATCTCACATTCTATGGTTAGCAGGAGTTTGTCCACCTCCCACCACCTTACGATGACATCTAGTAGTATGGGGACATCAGGGGTGCCCTCGTAGCTTGCTTATACACTTCTAGTAAAGTACCAGAGATGTCCTCACAGCCTGCTTATGCTTCCCTTAGCTCATTGACTTGTTCATTCGTCGTAATGCTCTCACTCAAAATTTTATATATATATAGATATATTTCAAAGAATCCTACTCGTGCAAGAATAATGAGTTTTGATTGAACCTAGCATCTTCATTTTTTTTTCTCTAACGTCTCCTCCAATGGCAGGAAAAGGGGAAATGAGAATCGAGTGTTACTTATGCTTTTGAAAGAGGTTAGATAGGTCACTAGTCTTTTTATCAGATTGCCCGAATAAGAAAAGTGGATGATAAATTGGAGGTCTTAAGGATATTATAAGAATTGATGATGTACAACCAATGAATGGGTCATGACGACTACGGGGATGGTAAGTATAAGTATTTAACCACGGGATATAATGATCACAGGGCTAAGAGTAGTATTTTCTAAGGTACATGGCGTTTTAAGGGCTAGGAAGTTCTTCCCCATTTAGGTTTGCCAGTTTTTATGCATTCCTAGGTTATGCGACTGTTATAACATAAGGGCCTTCCCAGTTTGATTTCAATTTTCCTTTCTGATGGGCGTGCTTGGAAGGCATAATTTTTTTCAAGGCTAATTCTCTAATATTAAAGGTTCGTTCAAGGACTTTCTTATCGTAAGCCCTGGCCACTCTCCTCTGATATACCTGAGCGTGATCAGCTATCCTTAAACGTGTTTTATCAAGTTGCTTTAGCTGCGTGAGTAGGGCAATTCTCCCCTCGTCTAAAGATAGCTCATCATCGAGTTGAATCCGTAAAGATGGTACTTGTATCTCATGTGGTAAAACTGCTTCCTTCCCATAGGTAAGGAGGTAGGGAGTTTGGCCAGTGGCCGTACGAATAGAGGTCCTATAGGCCCAGAGTGCTTCTGGTATTCGCTCAGTCCAGTCAGCTCCATTACTTATTTCTACTATGTGTTTCAAGCATTTTGTTCAAAGCTTCCACTTGTCCATTTCCTTGAGGGTATAACGATGATGAGTGGCATAGATCGATGTCAAACTTCTTGCATAATTTCTTCATCTTCTCTGTGATAAACTATGGTCCGTTATCGGTGACGAATATCCTGGGTAATCCAAACCTGGTGATGATATTCTGAACGATAAACCTCACAAGCGTCAAAGTGGTGATACTGCCGTAGGATTCAACGTCTACCCATTTAGTGTAGTATTTGATTGTTGTAAGTATGAACGTATGCTTGTGAGTGTTCCCAACTGTGTCTGTGAAAGGTCCGATGACATCGAAGGCCCACATCGAAAACGGCCATGGTGAAGTCATAGTGTTCAATGCAACTGATGGAGCTTTGATAAGTGCAACATATTCTTGACATTGCCTGCAGAGTTAGACACAGAGGTGGCAATCTCTAATCATTGTCGGTCAGGAGTAGCCTTGTCATGTGATTTGATTGGCGAGTCTTTGTCTACCAGCATGGGCGTCGCAAGCACTGACATGTGCTTCTCGGATGATGTATTATCCTTCGACGGTTGGGATGCATTGTAGCAATACGCCTTTCGTTTGATCTCCATGGTGTATGGAGGGACGTATTAATGCTTTAAGAAGTTCTAGATGTCGAAATATCATGGTTGTCTATCATCGGTTGGTGATCATTCAAATCTGAACATAGCGACTTCGGTTTCTATCTTGACATAATTTTTAAGAGTGATTACTTCTTTTGGTCCTATACTCGTGGGGAGGATTGGTAATTCTCTCTTGACTATCCAGGCTACCTCGTGGGAGGGTACTGTCAGCTTTTCGACGAAGAAGGTCTTGGTACTTTGTCCGATGGGTATTTGGATGACCGAGGCTAATGTGGCAAGGGAGTCTGCGAGCTCATTTTCTAATCTAGGGATGTGCGTGAAAGAGATTCTTTCAAATTTCTTTACTAAATATTGAGCGGTTTCTAGGTATGTCATTAGTCTTCTTTCCTTGGTTTTCTATTCTTCTATGACTTGCGAGACTACTAGCTTGGAATCACCAATGATTTTCAACTATTTAACGTGTAATTGTAGTGTTGCTTGCAGTCCAGCTATGAAAGCTTCATATTCTGCAACATTATTAGTGATAGGGAAGTCTAATTGAAAGGCCTTAGGTATGATGACTCCTTTCAGGGTTAGGAGTGCTATCCCGATGCCTTTTCTTTTTTTATTTAGAGCACTATCAAAGGAAAGGGTCCATGAGGTCTTACCGGGCTCTTCGTTATGAGTCATGAGTAGGTCTTCATCAGGGAAATCAGCGTGTATAGGTTCATCACTTGGGAGTGGGAGATTTGTGAGGTAATCAGCGATTGCTTGCCCTTTGATTGACTTCAACATGACATAAGTAATATCGAATTCTTGCAAGAGCATATGCCAGCGAGCAATCTTTCCTGATATTGTGGGCTTCTCAAATACGTACTTCAGAGGGTCCATTCGGGCTAGTACTAGTATCTTATGTGCTCCGAAGTAGTATCGTAATTTGGTTGAGGCCCACACTAATGTGAGGCAGGTCTTCTCCATTGGTGTGTATTTTCATTCGTACTCGACCATCGTCCTACTGAGGTAGTAGATAGCCTTCTCTTTCTTGTCGTCTTCTTCATATTGTCCCATAATCACTCCCATTACTTTGTCATTCACTAAGAGGTATAGGATTAGGGGTCTTTTGAGAACTAACGGTGATAGTATTGGCGGGTTAAGGAGGTACTTTTTTATATTGTTGAAGACTTGATAACACTGGTCATCCCATTTGTACTCGGTTCCTCCTTTAAATAGTCTGTAGAAAGGATCGCATCTATCTGAATGCTAGGAGATAAATCTCCTAATGAATTATAATCTTCCTATCAGGCCTCGTAATTCCTTGATATTACTGGGAGGTGGCATCTCAAGGATGGCTCTGAATTTTGCATGGTCGACTTCGATCCCTCGCTTGCTCGAGTAATTTTCCAGAGGTGACTCCGAAGACACATTTCTTTGGGTTCATTTTTAGCTAATATTTCTTAGCTCTTTGTAGCACCAGGTTAAGTGCTTCAAAATGTCCTGCTCACGTTTGGGACTTTACTAGTATGCTAGTATGTTATCGACGTAGACTTCTACACATTTATGCATCATATCGTGAAAAATAGCCATCATGGCGTGTTGATACATGGCTCCTGTGTTCTTAAGCCCAAAAGGCATGACGACGTAACAGTAAGTTCCCCATGGTGTGGTGAAAGAAGTTTCCTCTTGGTCAGACTCTGCTAATTTGATCTGATTATACCCAGTGAAACCTTTCATAAAGGATAACATCTCATGTTCAACGGTGTTGTCAATTAGAGTGTCAATGTGTGAAAGTGGGAAGTCGTCTTTTGGGCATGCCTGGTTGAGGTTTCAAAAGTTAATGTAAACCTGTACTCTACCATCTTTCTTAGCAACAGGTACTATGTTGGTGACCCATTTGGGGTAGAGGACGACTCGGATAAATTTTGCTTTGTTTAATTTGTCAACTTCCTCTTTAACTTGAAGGACTGTTTGTGGGTGCATCCTACGGAGTTTCTGCTTAACGGGCTTTGCATCGAATTCCAAGACAAGACAATGTTCTACTAAACTTGGGTCTAAACTAGGCATATCTTCATAGGACCATGCAAAGGAGTCGAGATGCTCTTGTAAGACCTGTGTAATTTTTTAATGCTCCTTAGAATTAAGCGTTGCTCTAATTAGTAGCTTCTTGGGTTTCTCTTCAGTACCAAAGTTGATTTCTTCTGTAGGTTCCACGGCAGCTTGAGTTTGCTCATCGAAACACTTGATGACCAGTTGAAAGTCTAGTGCCTCTTTGGCGACCGGTGTTTCTTCTTAATCTTCGATAAGCTCATATATTGCAAAATTGCTACACTAGGGATTCGATTTTGTGAAAGGTAACCCTTCATTGATACAATTTATGACTAAGAGATCTTTAGTAAGGTGAAGGTCAAGGCTATTAACCCTTTTCCCAAAGTCATGAAGTATCTTATCTGGTACAATCACTGGCTTGTTGTTTAGCATGGATACCTTATATCATCGTGTGGGAGATGGGAGAGCAGTCTTAGGAGAAAAGTCTCCTTGTTGGTCGTAAACTTGATTCGAGACGAAGGGTTTCCTTTCTTTTCTGGAGTTTTTTTATTTTTTTGGGTTTTATGTTTATGAGTTTTTTGGTTTTTTTGCTTTTTCTATTTTTTTTATTTTGGATAATAAATATGGTACAGGGTCAGTCGCCTCAAAAGGCACCGGGAGAGTTGCTTCCTCTAATTGAGGGAGCGAGACGGCTGCTGAAGTCGTTCGAGTGATTCTTCGAGAAATGTGGATTTGTTCTTAATTTGGCATTTTTTTTTGAAGTCCCCATCTAATGAGACCTTTTGAATAAGTGACGCCGATGACAGCGACATTGACGTTTGAATTTCCTCTAACACATTGATTGCCTCCTCTTCGAAGAAGCTCTGGAGATCGTAATCGGTCGAACTATCATCCTCAGAAGTATAATGTGGTTGTTCTTCCTGTCGAGAGTGATCTTGTAAGGGATCCTCAGGGGTAGTGAGCTCTTTCCCTTGAGCTTCATAGTATGTTAAGATGAGCACGCATGCTCGACAGCGAGGCTTGTAATGGTGAGAAATGTAGGGAGATCCCCAAGGGTATTCCCATCCTTCTGAGTTAGAGTCGAGGCTGGCATCGAACTTGTCTTCTTGATCTGACAGTGCTTGAAGTCCTAGGTTAGCCTACTCTGCTAGAACAAGTGCAGGGAGGTCTATCCAATAGTCCTTGTCATCACTCGAAGGGGGTTGCCATTCTTCCTCAAGAGATTTTCAAAAATTTTGGAGTTATGGCGTGTCTAGGGATGGAGGTGTGTCTAGTTCGAGTTCTTCTTCAAAGTCAATGAGGTCAAGGTGGGTGTTTCCCCTTGGGTCAACCAGATGACTGTTGAGATTTTCTACTTCTTGTGCCAGTAGTTGAGTTGGTGGGTCGTTACTTGCTTTCATTGTTACGAGGTTGGGATCACTCAATTATACTATTGCAGAGTGTTGGACCTAGCTAGCAAAGCGTTCCAATATGCTGGTGCATGCACTACAGCGGGGTTGGTATGGGTGAGCGATACAAGGGGAATCTCACGGACATTCCCATCCTCTAAGGCCAAGGCTGAGGGAGATGCTATGCGAATCAAGGTTATCTTGTAGGGTGTCATCCTCTTCCCATGTTGAGTGTAAGTACTCTTCATCATCTTGCAAGGTTGCTATGTGAAAATCTTCGTCTTTAATGGATTCCCAATCTTCTACTTGCCACTCAAGTTTGGAGGGTTCTCCCTTTCTCTCTTCTGTAAGCTCTTTAGTGTCAAATAAAGGTTTGACTCCTTCGAGCGGTTCATCAATATCATCGTCTAGATTTGTTAAATCATTAAATGCTTCAGCCATTGGTTCAATTTCCGCTTCTTGGGATTTAGCGAAGGACACTTCCTTCTGCTTTGGTACATCCGCTTTCTCAGTGGTTCCGTAGACGAAGTAGTCGTATAGAGACCATTTTGGTAAGGTAGAGAACAAGTCAGCTTGTGGGCCATCCGATTGGTAACCTAACCCTATGTGTTTATGTATTTTACTTAGGACGATAGGTCCTATGCAAACTTGCTTATTTTTACCAAGTCCGGTGTGGGGGATGTACCCGAGCTGATACATAAGGTCCCACCCTTTTGTCGTGGTTGGATTGATGTCGTAGAGTTTGGCGAGGTCTGGGCCAACCTCTCTTCTCATTAATTTTTGTTGACGCGTTGGGGGAGAAGTAGGAGGTGTAAGGGGACAGGCTTCAGCAATGGTCGTCTTATCAGGGATTCGAGCCTTTTGAATATGGCCCGTGTTTAATACGAAATCATGGACTATCAGAATGCTCGTAGCGTAATCAGTATCCATCTCCTAGAGGGGTGCATTAGCCTATATACGGACGATGGAGTCCTAATACAAGAATTTGAAGAATTGATGGTATGTGGACGCGACGGCTTTCATTGACTCTAACTATTTTCTTCCTAAGATAAGATTGTACGTACTAGTTGAATCAAAAATATGGAAAGTGATGTCTTTTGCTACATGTCCAAGGCAAACCTGGAGTTTGATAGTTCCTTTGACAAAGCGACGCGATCCATCATAAGCTATAAGAGATAGCGCTGAGGGCCTGACATCGTGCTCCATGTATTTGAGTGTCTTTAACATTGTGATTGGGCAGATATTAAGCTCTGCTCCTGTATCGACCAACGCATGGGGTACGGAGAATCCTTTAATTATAACCGTAAGGTATATGGGAGCTGTACTTCCACGAAGTGACTCTTTAGGCATGTCCGCATCTGTGAAAGTGAGAGCCGGGGGTTGCACCATGATCGAGGCAATTTGGTGTAGCTCATCCAACGTTGTGTCCTCATCCACTTGTGTGTCTTCAAGTGTCCTTATCAATAATCGGTGATGGTCAAGCTATTTCTTGATGAGTTCTAGTATAGATATCTGGGCTGGGATCTTTTGGAGATACCACAGAAGGTCATATTCTTGCCCTGGCTCGAGTGTTATTTCATTGCCCGATCGATGAGCCTTGGCAAGTGGTTGGAGTGGTTGAGGTGCAAGGATTGGTGGAGGGATAATGTGAGATGGGGGAGGCAAGTTAACTTCTCTTTCTCTCATGTTCCCCTCTGACGGTTGTGTGTTTATGAAATCCTTATTTCAAGGGAAGGGTGGAGGTGGATAGCTGGTTCCCGATTTAAGAATTGGGCAAGTCAATTGTTGACCGAACCCGGTGTGGCTTGACGTTGATGTGTTTGTGAAGTGAGTGAAATTCGAGATTGGAGTGCATACTTGCGCTGGGCCGCTCCAAGGTGGGTGGTACTGTGTGTAATCCTCTTCTTCTAAGAAAGCAGAGACCAGTGTCTCGCATGGGTCGAGACATTCTTCTCGCTCACTCTCTTCTATATTTAGTGAACACTCAATCTTTGTTTCATTTTCTATGTTTGGAATCTTTCTGGTGATGCTTTCTACCCATGCGGCAATTTAGGCTGCAGTTTCAAGAACATGGTCTCCATACTCGGGCTCAGAATCAGACGTAGGGAGTGGCAATGGTGTTGGCTCAGGATTTTGAGGGGTTGAAGGTTTTAGTGGGCGACTATGGAGGAATGGTCTCCGGGCCCTAAAGGAGTAGACTCGTATCTGAGTAAATTTTGGATGAGGAGGCGGACTCGACAGGGCGATGTGAGTGACCAAGGCCGAGGGGTGCGGGGGTCAAGGAACTCTCACAGGGGCAGCAAAAGTGTTAGAGGGTTGGATACGAGTGATTAAGGTGGAAGGCTAAAAGGAGGATCGATCGGAGAGATCTACGGTGGTAACCTGAGCCGGCGTTGCTTGGTTGTGGTTAGGCATAGGGTTAGTAATGATCCCTAAGCACCTCCCAGTCAATTTGGTTCTGATCATTCATATCATAGATCACATCCCGGAGGACCCAGTAGTCTTCTAGGTTGTGTCCCGCATATTGATGGAATGCATAGTATTTGCTATAATCTAGATTTTTCGGCCATGGTCGGCGTCTTTCCTGCAGGAATCGGAGGAGATTCTGTGTGTTAAGGAGGTGAATGATGTTGGGGATCATATAAAGGGGGATAGTGTTCCCACCTCTGCTGGTAGGGGCCTCTAGCTAGGTTGAAGTTTGGCGATGGGGGTACATTATTGTAGTTCGGCGCGTGGGTCGGTCAATTCTGTGTCGTATTTTGGTTCTGGTAGGTGTTGGGATACTGGTTCCTATTTTGGTATTGGCCCTGATTCTAGTTCTAGCCTTGGTTTTGGTTTGCATTCTTTATTGATTAGTGCCTTGGATTTGGTTCGTTTATCGTTGTTGATTTTGATTTTGCCCAAAGTTTCGCAGTTGGAAGTTCCAGTTCTCAAAGTATTATCCCTTAGTTTACAATTGTGTTGACCTGTTCGGTTCCCGAGGCATTCTTATTATTTTTTGACTTGGATTCACTAGAAGAGCCTACTTCGACATGACTATGGATAGGGCAAGGTCTCCACCTTTAATGTGTCGGGATGCCTGAGAGTGCAGTGCAGTGAAGTCGGGGCAATCACTTATGACAAGTGTGCTCTTTAACGATTCTCTAATGTTGTCGATGATGATGTCAACTGAGTCTTTCTCTTCATTGAATTGCTGGTCCTAGCAGCAAGTTTTCTCCATCTGGCGACGAAGTCAGTAAATCTTCATCGGGTCCTTGCTTGGTCTATGAATTGACTGACTAATTCATCGAATGTTTCTATCTTATAGAGCGGGAGTCCTGCAAACCAATCTAGAGCTTCTCCTTCTAATGAGCATTGGAAATAGTGAATGAGAAGTCCTTGATTATCACGTATGGTTCGACAATCATTATAAAAGAGGGCTAAGTGATGGTTCGGATTTCTCATGCCATTATATTTGATAAATTTTGGCAGTTTATTCCCTATTGGTAAGTTAAATTTAACGTCCCGATAGAATTTGTCGAATCCAAATGAGTGACCAGCGCATTCCCTCCTGGCCATGTATTCATCGAGCATTTTAGGGAGATCTTCGATTTTGATAGTGTTGTCTTTTGGAGTGGCCCATGAGCAAACCTTGTTTAGAGAGTCATCATTAAAGAATGTGTGAGCAGGTTGTCTCAATGGTGTGGTGTGGGCTGACACCATGCTCGGGGTAGGCGATGGCCTTGTTGTTCTTGGTCTTCTGAAAATTGTCGTGACCTAATGGTCTCATATGTGGCAGCCAATCCAAGAAACAATTCCTCAGAGTCATCATCTCCTCTTTGTATTCTCTGAATACTAAGCTCTACGATTTATTGAGCAGTAAGGTTTTGTACAGTGTTACCATCTCTCCCATTATGATTATTACCGGTGTGTGGGGTAGAGAAGGGATTTTCTTGTTCACCAGTAATGTTAATCTCAGGTTGTCGTAAGCTGGGATTGTGAAGAGGCTCTTCTTCATACATGGGGTTGTTATGATATCCCCACAATGGTGGGTCTCCTAAACTCGCTCTTCGTATGCTAGACATCTCGAGTCTTTAACGAAGGCTCATATATCTAAAGGGCTTTGCAATGATGTGATGGGAAGAAAAATAGGAAAACCAACTAAAAACTACCTATCTAAAGAAAGGAAAGAGTTCAACAAAAGTGTCCCATCGTGATCGCCAGTCTGTTGGTGCGTGCTTTTTCTGGTTCCTCTCGGTCCCCGTTGAATCAATGGCCTAACTCAGTCCAAGTGGACTCTAAAAAGGAGAATTTCTAGGAAGGTTCCTAGTTTATTACGATCGCCAGCTGTAGATATTTAACGACGCTACAACACGTCAGTGATCACGCTTTAGAGCGAGTGTGGGTTACCTCTTTACTAAATCGTCCGCCTGCGAACGTCAGCAGTTATGGATCTTCCTTATAGTTCAGATAGTTCAGTTTTCCTTTTCTTCCCCTATTATTATTGTAAATCTAATCGGTTTAGATTTCCTAATTCTATTGTGAGTCTAGAGGTGTGGGTTTATTATAGTGATTTGATCTAATATTATAATTCTATTAGGAGTCTAATTAATTCAGTTTCCTAATCCTATTAGAATTCTAATTAATTTAGTGTCCTAATACTACTAGGAGTCCAATTAATTTAGCATCCTAATTGTACTAGGAATGCAAATAATGCAAATATGTTAATTTTAATGAAACTCTAATTAAATCAAGCATGCTAATTGTACTGAAATTCTAAGTAAAACAAGTATACTAGTTCTACTGCAATTCTAATTAAAGCGAGTGTACTAATTTGACTGAAATTCTAATTAGAATAGAAGACTAATTTTACTAAAACTCCAATTAAAGCAATGAATTAACTTTACTAAAATCCAATTAAAATAAAGAAACTGCTTTTTCTCTAGAGTTAGAATCAAAGAAATGAATTAATTATACTAAAACTCTAATTAATAAATAAAAAAAAGGAATTAACTATACTAGAATCTAATAAAGCAACGAATTAACTATACTAGAATTATGTAATTAAAATAAAGGAACTAATTTTATTAGAATTCTAATCAAAGAAATTATTCTACGGATCTAATTAAAATAAAGCATGTAAATTAATTATACTAAAAATCTAAGAAAATTATGGACTTAATTTTCTAATTCTAATTAAAGCAATAAAATAATCCTAAAAAAAGGGTTTTGGGCCTACTATGCTAAGGAGGATTAGCCTCGTTCTCGAATACCCTCCATAAACTCCCATGGGCAAATCTGGTGGCTGAGATTAAAGTAAGTTGAATTTTGGATTATAAAATAGTATTTTTGGATTTTTAGAGTCATTTTCGAGATTATAATTAAGAATTAAATTATGAAACTAGGATTACAGAAGACTAAACTATTATTTGGGATTTTAGAAATATTGAATTACGGAATTAAGACTAGAAGTTTAAAATTTGAGGACTGAATTCGGGTCCGAAATCAGAAAATCAGAACGTATGATTAATGATAGGACTGTTTCTAGAAACTATGAACTATAATAAAAAATTAATGATAGGACTGGAGATTAAAATTTTAGAATTGAATTGAGTCTATGGTCGGTGAATTGGGCCATCAGATTAAGGATTGGTTCTAGAAACTGAGAACTAGAACCAGATATTAAAATTACGATCTAAAAAAGGGTGCTACGGTCTCAAACTAAATTAATATTGATAATTAGAACTAAGAAAAATCAAAAGTCTAAGAACTAAGGTTGGAAATTAAAAATTAAATTCTTACCTAAGGTCGAGGCTGCAGAGAGAAACCCTGAAGATTCGAAACTTGAATCACGAAATCATGGCTATGTTCCTCTACGGGTTCGTTCTCGGAGTTCTGTGGTTTTGAAATCCCAAAAAAAATTTGTTCTCCTAAAATTCCAGCCTCACCTCGGGCAAATTAGAAAAAAATCTTTTATAGGTTATTCTCCAATTAAATGCCCTGTTTCAAGCGTTTAACTAGATTGCGTGCCAGTTTCTCGGTGCTTAATCACTTTGAGTCAGTCACCGACTCAGTGAGTGACCGGCTGATTTGCTCAGTGAGTTTCCTAGTTCTAACACTGTTAGGGCTAATTGCGTGCCCAGTGTGGAGTGTGCAATCCGATTAAGTGTCTCATTTGAAGCACTTGATCGAGGAAGCTTGGGGGTTAAGGACTGTAAAACTAGGTCGGGCGTAGGCCAATTGCGCACCGGTGGTAGGGCACTCAATCCAATCGTGCGTGCCATGTGGCCTGCGTAATCGAGTCTCGAGGTGGTCTGGGAAATGAAGTCTGGTCTGAAAGGGGACTGATTGCACGCGTGTGGTTTAGTGTGTAATCGAATTGCGCGCATGGTTTTAGGCGCGTAATTTGGGGTTGTCTGGGTTCGAGTCGGGTCTGAAATACAAGACTATTATTTCAGTTTGCATTTCGACTATATACTATTATTTCAATATATAGTCTCCCTATGTTGGGATCTGAGTCACAGAGCTATTATTTCACCCTGTGTTCAGCCATGTACTATTATTTCAGTGCATGGTTCCCACATTAGGGTCATGGGGCCTGAGCCATAGAGCTATTATTTCAGCCTGTGTTCAGCCATATACTATTATTTTAGTATATGGTTCCAATTAGGGTTGTGAGGTCAAAGGTTGACCGAACATATTTGTATATTCCGAGAGGACAAAATGGGGGTGTCTACAGGTATGTGCACGAACAAGTCATCGGCCTAGCTCGCGCTCCAGGTTACGAACCTACTCACATAAGGCATCTTCATGGACATTCCATTAAGTCATCCATCGACCATGGAGACCCGTGTACCACTTTTGGGAATCATCAATATGGCCAAGGACATCGCTCAAAGTTTCATCCAAATGAAGGACTTCATATTCCGCAGCATGGGCTTTAGTTTTCGCAATATCTGCTCTAACTTGCTCTTTCACTAAGCGCTCATGCAGTACCCACTTTGCATCTACGAGAAGCTCTATCCGAGTCAAAAGCACCGCTTCTTTTTTTGGCCAGGGTCCCTCGGAATTACTACTCTTAGCTAGAACAAGCCGATTTGTAAAAGGTGTCATGGAGGATAACCAAGTCTCATACTCTAGAGAAGTCAAAGGAACAGTCCCCGGCTCCAGGTCACACATATGCGTCAACTAACACATCTCCCAAAGCACCACTATCTTCTCCAAGTCTCTACAGGACCCCGAAGTAAAAATCAGGCCACAAAGCGGAGGTATCGTTGCGCAAGGCACATGCTAAGTATAGCCAAGCTGGCGTAAAACTCGAGAACAAAAATAATGGGTATTGCCAGTCAGCCCTAGAAGGGTAATGCCCTCATGATCTCGAGACAGTACTATTGAGAAGGTCCCATCAAGTAAACTCTCCCTCGATCAACCAAAGGTGCATCGCGCATGTATTCTTCTTAGGCAACTTGGAACATTAGCCCAGAAAGCATCTGGCAAACTCCCCTCGTGCCACATAGAAGCGAGGTACAAATCCCAAAATAGCAAGGTGCTCTCCAAACCAGACCTGAAGAAGAACGGGACATCCTCGGAAGCCCTCCACCTTGCCCAAAGCAAAGGCATCAAGTCTACGGTAAAACTCGGCCAACACAAAATGCACGATAGAATGGCCCTTTTCAAGCTCAGCCAATATGTCTGATCAGTCACATAATATACCATTTTATCACCCTTAACTTAGTAATGCTAGACCTTAGTTTGCTACTAACAAGTTACCGATGTACCGATATTAAGAAAAAATAGTAAAATAGAGCCAAACTATTAATATTCGTCAAAGTGAACTCATAAAACAATAAGAAAGACGATTGAACGAAAAAGATGAATCATCGCCTGTTGAAAGATGGAAAATCGTACTTTACAATTTTACAGAACGTTGTAAAGGAAGAAGTGAGAAATCGTGATTCACGATTCTTCGAAAGCCATTCAAAAGGAAAGTATGATACAAATGAGAAAGTGATTGATCGTAAATAAAGAATCGTTCAGAGAGTAAAAGAAGAAAATTGTGATTTACGATTTTACAAAATAAAGCATTCGAAAACTACTGGTCACATGAGAATTTACACCGCGATACATATAATTAGAAGAATTCTTGACTTAGAAATCTGGCCAATCACGGATCTGAGAAGATTGACGAAGGAAGACTCTTAAAGGACTCTATTGTTGAAATAAAGAAGAAAATTCAGAAGTACATTGACTATGAAAGCAAGGAAAGATAAGATTAGAAGTAGAGTTATATTAAGACACTTTTGTTTTAGTAGTTTCTTTTATTAGAATTAGGAGTTTTGTAAACCGACCCTTTATGATCTATAAATAAGAGGACTTGGTATAGGAATAGGATCATCGAAGAAATTCTCAGCATCAATTGAAGTCTGAGGTTGGGTTTTCTTCCCATCGTTAAAGTAGTTTAGTTTAGATATTCAAGGTTCCTCGATCAAAATTGATGATTGGGATTGAGAGTTGGAAGATTAGAGTAGATATCTGTAGTTTCTCATAAGCAATTGATACATGTGGCTGAAGGGTGAAAGATATAATTTTTATTGCTTTCTAGCTTAGATTTATTTTTATTATAATTTACTGCATTGTAAATATCTTCAAGTTTTAATTTGAATTGATGACTCAGGTTGAGATTTGCAGATTAGTGTAATAGTTTTTATTTTCCATCTTTTATTTTCTGGAGTTTGATTGACGCCCAAATTTTTGTTAGATTAAAGATTAGTATAGATCTATATTGAAGGATGCTAGTTTTTTCTAGAGGATTGAAATATAATGTAATCCGATAGCTGAAGATTGTCATTGAGGACCACAATTTGAAGAAGGAGGATTTAGGATTTACTTTTATGTAAAATTAGTTTAAGAAATCATTTTTTTATTCATATTTCTCAAGTCCTTTAGGATCTTAAAAGATAAATATAACTTTTCAGGAAATTAATATATAAATAAGATAAAACACTTCCTCGTGAGAACGATCCTATGCTAATATTACAATTTCCATTGTCCACTTGCAATAGGTTAAGACTTAACTAGAGAAATGAATATATCAAGATAGGTCAAGTTTTTAGTGCCGCTATCGGGGATAGCGGATTTTATCTTTATATTAGTTTTAAAAAATAAGTGTTTATCTTTCTCTTTTTATATTTCTTTATATTTTTAATTTTCTTTGATCACTTCTTAAATCTTTTGAAGGAATATTTGGAGTAACGAATCAAGGGTTCAACTTCCCCTGATCAGAGAAGATAGAGGCTCAGATTTGTTTCTCTCCCTGTCTTCTAGAATTAAAATTAAATAAAGACTAAAAACACAAAAATATAATTTTTCTTTTTGTGTGCATCACACTCAATCTCAAAGTCTAGATTTCTTCGAGTGCGATTCAGAAATTGAAAGGACACTCTTGCGTAATTTAGCAGTAAATTGATCTTCTACAAGAGAATACTTAACCATGGCTAATGAATGTTCAATTCAAGCACATTTTAGCCCAGTTGCTCTTACTGCACTGTTAAGACCTGAAAAGTACCACTTTTCAACCCTTAACTTAGCCTTTGATTAGACCCTTAGCCATCTAATAAAGTTTTGTTAAGTGTTTTCTGTAGATAATAAGCAGCAGTGCAATAAGGCCAGAAATCATGTTAAGGAGCCTATATTGGCACCAGAAGTCCCTCAGAAGAATGAGCCATGAATCCAGACCTGAAGTAAGCCTCGCGCAGCTGACAAAGCTTCAAAGGATTCAGAAAACTATGCTTCGCGCAGTCCTCGCGAGCTTCCCAAGACTTCACAACAAGTGCTCGCCCAGTTGAGTAACAGAAGAGCTTCAGAAGCACAACCTCGCGCAGCTCTCGTGAAGTTTAGGAGTAAATGGTCACGCAGTCTCGTGCAGTTCAAGAAGACCTAAAATCAACCTCGCGCAGTTCACTCAGAACAACTGAGGAGAGAGAGCTTCAGGAGATTCTTCATGCAGCTATCGCACAGTAGCCGCGGGATGCAAAGGTCAAGTGAACCTGTCGCGTAGTTCAGAAAAGCCTCAAAGCTATCGCGAGGATCCTCATGAAGATCTATCAAGAAAAGAAGCTGTCGCGCGGTTCAAGAAGAAAGCAGCCTCGCAAAGTCAGAAGTTAGCCTCGCCAAGATCTATTGTGAAATGGAATGCTCGCGCAGTTCTCGCGCTATTCACAAGTAGCAATCCAACCGTGCGAAGCCCAATCCAGCGAGAGCTTAACTACCTACCTCGCGACTACTCAAAGCATTAAGAAGCTGCAACCCCACGACATCTGAAGTTTTAATGTTAAACTCAACCACGCGAAGAACAGAGCTACCACACGACAAGTCTGGGAATCGACTGCAACCTGCCGAACCTCTAAACTCCAACTTCCATCATTCTGTAGAGGACTTTCTAGGAATTTCCAAGGATTAGGGCACGCACTCCCACACTCAAATCTCCATGCACGCACCTCGAGGCATCCAAGGGTCATTAATAGGCCATGTGGCATCGCTAAAATTAGGGCTTCCTAACCCTAATGTGCCGCCACACCCACTGCTATATAAACCTAAGCCTGGTTTAGGTTTAAGAAGGCCGAAAGAGTTCAGTTTTTGCTCTGTTTTGTTTTTAGCATTGTAGTCTTGTTTTTCTGTAGTCGTAAGTAGTTTTCCTTTTTCTTCTTCTTCTCTCCACGGCCCATCACTTGCTGGCCATGCCTTTGTATGCTTATTAAGATTAGATTAATGAAATTTGTGATTGGGTGTTGTACTTTTATGGGATTCATGTGTTTGTGAGTTGCTTTGTGCAAGGCTGCTGCCTTGTGATCCGCCATTGCTTTGGCTGTGATTCAAAGCAATGGAGGACTGATTCTAAGGTCCCATTCAGATCCAAGTGACCTGTGTGTCTAGGCTATCATGGTCCTATACAGCCTTAGCCCCACCACAGGACCCACTAGATCTGAAATCCCCATGGAAGCCTGAGCTAGTAGCCTTGTGACCATGGTGGTGGCAGCAATATTCTTGTTTTGTTTTGGGCTCCGTGAGGAGGATAGCCTCTGGGATAGTCTGTGACCATTTAAGTTGATAGGTTATAGCCTTAGGGTGAATCCAATCCGTCGATCCAAAATGGATCCTTCTTCTCCGAGCCTGAGCTTGTAGCCAGGTAGGAGATTGTACAGAGGCAGACTCCCCCATATTAGTATAGACCCGCCATCAGATGGCAGATCTAATCTGGGTATAGAGATTGTAGGCTTGTGACTGGACCATTATAGGCCCACTCAAGCAATGGACAACTAGATCTAAGGTGGTACTCAATCTCTTGCTGGTTCTGTGTCTGGGATATCATGGTCCTATACAGCCTTAGCCCCACACATAGAGCTTTAGAGGTTGAGGTTCCCTATGGATTCCTGAGCTTGTAGCCGGGATGAAGTAGTGCCTACAATGATTAACTTGTTTTAACCCATCTCTGGAGTGTGGTTCCCCTATGGGATAGTCTGTGACCATTTAAGTGGACAGGTTATAACCTTAAGGGATTGGATCATGGCACAGGGATGAGTTGAATTCTTTCTCCTCTTTAGTGATAATGTAGCCATTGGACAGGATTTCTATACCAACAGATCTGGATCTGAGTCATAAATTCCAGCAGATCTGAACCCAATAGCATACTTCTCACCCTTTTATATTTATTTTCCCTCACTCCATCCATCTTCTCAACCCTTTTCTGTAGTTAGTTCATTAGGCTACCTTAGGATACTTAGAATAAGTGACCCTAAACTCTCCTCATTTTAGGACTGCAAGATCTGTAGTCAGATCTGGAGGGACTACTAGAGATGGCTCCCTTGGAGCTGTAGACCACCTTTCCCTATGGGACAAACTCTTACTTATCAAAACTTGCTACAAATGGACCCTGTATCTTGCAGGTCTAAGATTTCTCAGTTGTACTGATTCCATCCCCCATTTTACTTTGATTTTAAATTGCTTTTACCACCAACAAATAAAGTAAGCACATCTGGAGATCGCACCAAGTTTTTGGCGCTGTTGCTGGGGAAAGATGATCTATTTGTAGACCCTTAGTTTTTGTATTTTTGGTGTTCTTTGTAGCTTTGAATAATTGATACTGATGATGTAATTTTGAATCTTTCTTGCAGATCTAGACAGCAGCAGAGAAGAACAGTGGACTACATTTGAAGATTAGCTACCTCTGTTTGCAAATTCTCTAAACCTTTAAAACTCTGTCTATTTCTCTTACAATTTCCATAGCAGTATTTACGATAGTTGTAAATTTATGTTTTCTTAAATAGCTGTAAATTTGTTAGATAAATTCTTTGAGTCAAGTGCATTGTGCCTGGAAGGAGTTGTCCCTGCTGGTGGTGTGTTTGTATGATAGGTAGGAGATCTCTTAGTCCTACTTTAGAGCCTTTCAACCCTGAGCTAGAAAGGGGTAGAAGACTCAGAAGGAACATGCACACCACAGTAGAGCCCCCAATTGAATTTGAGACAGTACTCATGGGTGAAGAACAACCCATAACTCTTAAGGAGTTGAATGCTCCGGATGACTATAACTCTTCATTTAGCATTCAATTCCCTGATGTTCAGGGGAATTATGAAATTAAAACTTCCATCATCCAGATGCTGCCATCTTTCCATGGGCTTAGCAAGGAGGACCCTTACAAGCATATTGACCAATTTTTGGCCTTGTGCACCACATTCAATATCGCTGGTTTGGGACCTGAGGCTACTAGGCTCAAGCTCCTTCCCTTCTCTCTGAAGGATAGGGCTAGTACCTGGTTGGCCACTCTTCCCAACAATAGCATTGCATCTTGGAAAGACCTACAGACCAAGTTTCTGACAAAGTTCTTCCCTGAGACCAAAACGAGCCAGTTGAGGAAAGAAATTCTTGCTTTCGCCCAATCCCCAACTGAGGATTTTAATCAAGCCTGGGATAGGTTTAAGGAAATGCTCAAACAATGCCCCCACCACAAGATCCTAGACTGGCAGCTTGTATAAAGCTTCAACAATGGGATTGATGAAAAAAATAGAGATATGGTTGATGCCTCTTGTGGTGGAACCTACATGCACAAGACTACTGATGAGGCATGAGAATTGTTTTAAGTAATCAGTGAAAATGCTTTTCAAAAGTTATCCCTGGCAAGAACTAGTCAGGAGTCTGTGTCAAAAGTGGAGCCTACCGCATCGTCAAGAGGAAAAGTTTATGAGGTGTCTGGGAACAATGACCTATAGCTACAGATGGTAAACCTCTCTTTGAAGTTTGACAAATTACGGACTGTGATGCAACCCAGAAGGGCTGCTCAAGTGGTGGAGGCATGTCTGATATGCCAGTCCCTACAGCACACAGTAGAGGAATGTCCATCTGCAGGCAATATCCTGAATTGGTATTGGAACATGCTGCTGCTGTGTCTGGTGGTTACAACAGACAGCCATATGGATACCAGCACCAAAATGTTGGTTACCAATGGAGAGACCACCCAAATCTGAGGTGGAGGCAAGACAATTATATGCAGCCCTAGCAAATGTTGGCCTTACCCCAAAGGCCTCAACAGCAGTGCAATCAGGGATATGCCCCTAGGTCTAATTTCCAACACCAGCAGTAGCCCCATCAGCAACAAAATCAATTGGTCTTACCCCCATCTCAACCCAGAAATACTTCTTTTGAGGACCAGGTCTTGACCTCACTGCAAAACCTGGGGTCCGTGGCTCAGACTGTGAATTGTCATGGTCAGAGCATAAAGAAGATGGAAGAGCAAATTGGCCAACTAGCGAATGCCTTAGCTAAAAGAGAGGAGGGAAGGTTGCCCAGTCAACCAGTGGTTAATCCCAATGGCCAATTTTTGATTGGTGAAGGATCCTCAAACCTTGAGGGGCAAGGGGATCTTTCATTAACTTGATTCACAGAATTGTGCATTATGTATGTTATGTATTTTAGTATGGTTCAATTTTTTTCTGTTTATAGGAATTTCTAGTGATCTTGTCGGAGTCTGAATGTACATGACCTGAGAATTATTCTGCCTGCTTTGGTTCTCATTCCCTTTGAATTGATGATTTTGAGTAAATGAATGATGATTGTACTATTTTGATAATGAGAATGCTGTTTGAATATGATGTTTTGGTTAAATGCTTTTTACGTAATTCCATGCTTAAATGTGGGGAACGCATGAGGGAATCCCTATTTTTAGAATAACTGTGGGTGTCTCTGGAACAGAGAATGTGAGAGAATCCACCCATAAAATAAAGGAAAATGACAGACTAATGGGTGTGTGATCCTTGTCACTGTTTTAGCTGTCGCGAGGTTCTGAAAAATAGGCGTGGTTTCTTCTCGCGCAGTTCATAAGATGTTAGCCTGCTAAGCTGTCACGAGATTCAATACAATTGTGTAGACTCTCTCGCGCAATCCAAATGAAAGTCCAATCTCGCTACCCACTCATTTCTATCCAGCGAGCTGACATTTTCAAAGCGCGCCGAGCCCCGCGATTTATATAATCCAACCCCGCACTGCTTTCCTTTCTGTTTTGTCTTTCTTCTCCAACCAGCGAAACCCTAGCTCTAACTCCCATTAATCTCTCTCCTCCAGCATCCTTTCTACAGTCCATCATTCACCTTCAAATTCTGGGGAACCCTCCTCCACCAGTTGCCCTCTGATTGGAGCTCTCGCGGTCTTTCGTGCATCCAATTAAACAGAACCCTAAGTTTTAGGGTAAGACTCAGCTCTCAACCTTTGCTTTTCATTTTTCAAACTACACATTCACAGAGGAGAAGTTCCATGGCCCCTAAGAGCGGACATGTGAAAAGAGCAAGGGATAAGGCCCCCGTGGAGCCCACTCCCAAGAAGGCCAAGTCCTCAACGGCGTCGCAAAAAGGGAAAGAAGTGGTTCAGAAAGGGGCCGAACTAACACCTGATTACTCTACACCCTCTGAGCTCCTAACTCCCCTTCCCTTGGAGCCTGAAGCTGTTTCTGACCTATCTTTCTTTGAGACGGAACCTCTGTTAGCCCCTGCTATTGAGTTCCTGCGCAAAGCTGGTTTGACCCCCCTGCTGCAAGCTATCCCTGCACTAGCCCACCCTAGACTAGTGCAACTCTTTTACCAGCACATTAGGGCTAGACCAGACCACCGTGGGCAGTCAGGCCTCCTTATGTTAGTTGACAGTTTTGAAATGTTACTCAGTCCTGAGCTGATTGCTGAAGTGATGGGCATCCCTGCTATCTTTGACCCCAACTGTGGATATGGCCCCCCTGTGTGTGCCCCCATTGATACAATTGCATAGGCCCTTACCAGAGGATTGAAGGCCACTGGGGATTCCATCAGGAGAAGAGACCTAGACCCTAAACTTCTGTTCATTGATCAAGTTCTGCGAAAGAAGCTAGGGCACAAAAAGAAGCTCCACACTCTCCCCTATGCAAAGCTAATCACAAGACTACTCTTGAGGGGAGGATACAAGATACCAGTGGGGGAGTTAACTATTGACCTCCCCCCTACTACTTTCGCAAAGAGACAATGGGGGATCAGCAGGAGTCTGATGGATCCCAATAAGAAAAGAAGGCTCAGATTGCTTCTGAGAAAGGAGAGGGGACTGCTGTTGCAAAGGCCACCCCTGCTCCCAAAAAGGTGGCTAAAGCTCCTGCTCCCAAGAAGGTGGTGCAAGCTACTGTCACTACTGACTCTGCAACAACACCTCCATCCACCACCCCTGCCCATCCATCAGTTTCTTTGCCTATTCCATCTTTCCCTTTTCCTCTTTTATCTCCCTTTTCCATACCCAATCCAGATTTCCCTGTGATTCATTCCTGGGAGGAAAGTGTTGACCCCCATGACAGCCCTTTACCTTCACCTACATTACCTCAGTACATACCCCCAATTCCCTCATCATCTCGAACCACGACACCCCCCGATCACCTATATTAAAAAGAAAACCTCTCTCACCACCCACATCCTTACCTACACCAACCACCCCTATCATTCCCACAGAAACCCCACACATTGACCCAGCCACCATCCTAGCCATCCCTACTTCACCCCCACTCCCCGACCTTGACTTTAACCTCGCCACTACTTCCGGATATCAGGCCTTCATGACTACCTTGCTTGACACCATGCCAACCCATGATATCTCTCTCCCAGATTCCCCACTTCCTTCCTCACATCACTCACCAGAACCTCCATCTCCTCCTCCTACAACCTTCCATCATGCCCCTACTGCCCCTTTCCAACTTGTTCCCTCTTCTTCTCATACTCCACCCCAACCCCACTCAGACACACTTTCCCATATCCTTTCCTTAATACATGACATTCAAACCCAACTATCAATCACAACACACACCCAAGACCTAATGCAGAGTGACATCACCACCATTAAATCCACCCTTCAAACATTGACAAAACCACCCATCTCTGCACAAACACCTCCTACACCACAAATCCAGTCCCCTTCCACCTTTGACTCCACAGTGCAACCAAATTTTCCCCCCATTGACTTAACTACAACCCTCATACCCCACACCATACCCCACCACTCCTTCCCCACCCTACCTGTCCTCCCCCCACTCATTTTACCCCCGCCACAATTTACCAACCACTCAACCCAAACAGACCCCATTCCCTTCCCATCCACCTTTGCCATTAACCCTCACACATTTTTAACCCCACCCTTACCATTCAGACCCTTCACCATTCCATTTTACCCCTACCCAGAACCTTCTACCCCTCCCCCTCAACTAGACTTCATCACTGCAGCCTCCACTTTACCCCCACAGGACCAATCACCTTCTACTTCTTCCACTCCATTTCTACCAATCTTACCCAGACATTCCTACTACACCCCTCCTTACTTCACCCTCCTCCATGCCATGAGGGACAATGCCTACATCAAGAGGGATGTTCTCAGGGGAATGGCCCAACTTCGACAATCCATTGAGTACCCGTTGCTGCAGAAGTTGAGTGACTTGAAGCTTGCTCACGACAAAGATATTTCAAAGGGATGGGAGAATATTTTGGAGACCCTCACTGCAACCAAGGCTGATGCAACTTACTATAAACTGCATGCGGAGATGGAGAAAGCCAATGCCGAGCTGGAGCACAAGAGAGCCCGGATGTTTGAAAAGAGGCTGAACAATGCTGAGGAGATCCATAGGCTCACTAAGGGGCTTTCTGATGCCAACCTCCTTTATGCTGAAAAACTAATTGAAAATTTGCAAAAAAGGATTGCATCTCTGACAGGCCAACCCATTCAAGCCACCCCTCTTGCTACAGCACCCCCTGAGGCCCCACCTTCCACACACCTTGGGCCATCTTCTTCCACTCTCCCTGCTCCTACATCTACACCTCCTCCTCCACCTCCTACTCAAGAACCTCCACAACCTCCTGCTCCAGTGCTTCCCCCTGCCAAATCTCCTGCACCAAAGAGAAAACGGGCTCCTCCCAAGAAACCTTCTCCCTCCAAAAGAGCCACTGCTGCCCAAAAAGGAAAAAAGCCTGCACCACCATCCCCACCCCCAAAGGCCACCAGAGCTTCTGCTCAGGATGACCCCCATGGTCGGTTGCTTTCAAAAGATGAACGCAGACAGGCTGCTACAACCCTTGGATTGGACCCCACTGTTCTCTTTCCCTCTGATTCAGATTCTGACTCTGCCCCACCTGTGCATCCAAGTGCTAAAAATCCTGTTGCTCCTCCTTCTTCTGACCCTGCTGAGCAAACTTATCCTCATAGAAGGAAAGTTACAGCTAAGAGGACTACTCACACAGCTACCTCTTTCAAAATTGGAAAAGAACACTCTGCCCAGTCTGAGGAGGCACCACCACTGAAAGATAAAGGCAAGAGCCCGCTTGTCCCTCCTGAGCCAGAAAAAGAAAAATCTCCTCTTATTCCCCTCGCACTCAAAGAAGGGCCGCCCAAAGGGAAGGGATCAAAAGGGAAGAGTCCCAAAGGCAAAAGCCCTATCAAATCACCGGAGCAAACTACAGACAAATCTTCAGTGATCCCTCCTGCACCAAAGACCCAAAAAATGAGGGTCAGGGCACCAACCATGCCCAAAACTGATGCCCAACGGAAGGAAGAGCGGGCACGAAAGAAGAAAGAGGAAGAGGCTCTCCATCAAGAGCATGCCAAGAGGATGGGTTGGGACCAGTTTTGATTCAGGCTCCAATTAGCTTGTACCTAGGATTTTTGTTGTTTTTGCATTTTCTTTTTCTCCTTTTGTCTTTCATTTTGTACCTTTCTCTCTTATAATAGATCTTCTCCTTTTGTCATTACTATTTTCCCTTGTCTCTTTTCTGTTTGTTCCATGTTATGTCCTTCTATTATGCCCGTAATAAATTTGCTGCACACCCACCTTTGAACCAGTGAGGACACTGCTCCTCCTAGGTTTGGGGGTGTGGCAGGCAGATCCTGCCAATGGAATAGTTAACCTAAGTGCAGCAGAATCATGTGAGTAATATGGAAATGGAACCATGTTCACTGGAGAATCAAAAAAATAATGAAATTTAAAATTTTTTCCAGACTTTAGACAGTATAAACTTTTAATATTTCACATTTCCATGATGAGATCACCAAGGACACTCACTTGTATCAGCACTTAGTGAATCATTAGAGAGAGAAAAAGGTAAGGACATACTAAGAATTCAAAGGAAGACCACAACCAGTGAGATTTGGGCCTACTATACAAAAATTTTTCCTTGAGGAGTGACTAAGGCAATTTCTTCTAGCTCTAAGGACTGGCTGAGTCACTGTGCTCACTAGAAGTTAGGCAACTCCAAGTTGAAACTACTGACAGCATTCATGAGACTTAGGAAAGGATCAAAGCCTTCTCTTGGACAGTTTGAGCCTAAATAGACCAACCTTAAGCAACTGCCCTTGTCCATACCCCCTTTGAGCCTTAAATCCTAAATTTCTTCCAAATGCACCTGAGTACTTGCACTTGAACCTATGTATCTGATTTTAACCTTACCCTCTGAGAATTCAGAAGGTAAAGGAACAAGAGTTGAAGATGGACTAGCTATGGTCAACATTAGGTGAATAAAGAAGTACCTCAAATTCTGGCAGTATGGTAACTGAGAAAATGGTAGCATTTCATAAAAGCAAAAACAAATAAAAAGAAGAAAAATGCATCAAAAAGAAACAAAAACAATAATGAAGAGGAGTGAGAGAGGAGTAAAGAGGGAACTTTCATTGCAAAAATCGAAATCAAGAAGAGAAACTGATCACTTCAAATCTGAAAACCTCAAAGAAGATGAAAGGAGCTGAATGAAAGAAGGTGAAGTCATGAATCACCTCCTTCACCTACTGATTTCTCAATTTTGAACCCCTTTTCAACCTTCCATTCTTTTTAACCCCACTCCATAAGCCACATTACAACCCAGTTAAAGCCCTTGTGATCCAAAGTTGAGTGAGCTGTCATGTGGAGATAAAAAGTTATCCAATCTATGGTGAGGATCTGTCAATGATGCCAGAACTTCAGAGCTATGCCTATGCTCATGCCCCATTTGGGGGATGTAACTGCTCTTGAGCTTGAGAGAAAATGAAACTCTCAACAGTTCTTTATGAGAGTATGCCCTAGAGAGTTTTGGGTCTGATATTGAATGCATTAAGTATGATATAAAACCTAATTTTTGATCCAGTGATGAGCTCAATGTTGACACACATGTGTAGTGTCTTTAGTGTAAACTGATTGGAAATGTTGTGCTTTCAAGAGAAGCTTACACTGTTTAAATTTCTGTGCAGCCAATGTGTTTGAATTTCTTATATTTTTAATGATTCAAGGGTGAACTAACTCTGTTTCATGACTACCCACTTGATAATAATGCATTTTTGTTAACTATCTCACTGAGAAGTTTGTGGGTGCCTTCACTGAAAACCCTCAGGAGACTGCACTCCTCCACTAGGGATCACCTAGGGGTTTAAAAGGCTTGGTACATATGCTAAATGTATCCGTGCTCCCTACGAAAGTGGCATTTAAATTCTGTACCAAAAACTTGTTACGATCTCTAGATGTGCTTACTTTATTTGTTGGTTGTAAAAGCAATTTAAAATCAAAGTAAAATAGGGGATGGAATCAACACAACTGAGAAATCTTAGACCTGCAAGATACAGGGTCCATTTGTAGCAAGTTTTGATAAGTAAGAGTTTGTCCCACAGGGAAAGGTGGTCTACAGCTCCAAGGGAGCCATCTCTAGTAGTCCCTCCAGATCTGACTACAGATCTGGCAGTCCTAAAAGGAGGGGAGTTTAGGGTCACTTATTCTAAGTATCCTAAGGTAGCCTAATGAACAAACTAAAGAAAAGGGTTTAGAAGACGGATGGAGTGAGGGAAAATAAATATAAAAGGGTGAGAAGTATGCTATTGGGTTCAAATCTGCTGGAATTTATGACTCAGATCCAGATCTACTGGTATAGAAATCCTGTCCAATGGCTACATTATCACCAAAGAGGAGAAAGAATTCAACTCATCCCTGTGCCATGATCCAATCCCTTAAGGTTATAACCTGTCCACTTAAATGGTCACAGACTATCCCATAGGGGAACCACACTCCAGAGATGGGTCAAAACAAGTTAATCATTGTAGGCACTACTTCGTCCAGGCTACAAGCTCAGG
Source organism: Chloranthus sessilifolius (assembly GCA_021018995.1). Taxonomy (NCBI): domain Eukaryota; kingdom Viridiplantae; phylum Streptophyta; class Magnoliopsida; order Chloranthales; family Chloranthaceae; genus Chloranthus; species Chloranthus sessilifolius. The sequence goes on from CM037586.1 coordinate 66,345,589, forward strand.
AATCTATAGGGAACCTCAACCTCTAAAGCTCTATGTGTGGGGCTAAGGCTATATAGGACCATGATAGCCCAGACACATAGAACCAGCAAGAGATTGAATACCACCTTAGATCTCGCTGTCCATTGCTTGAGTGGGCCTACAATGGTCCAGTCACAAGCCTACAATCTCCATGTCCAGATTAGATCTGCCATCTGATGGCGGGTCTATACTAATATGGGGGAGTCTGCCTCTGTACAATCTCCTACCAGGCTACAAGCTCAGGCTCGGAGAAGAAGGAACCATTTTGGATCGGTGGATTGGATTCACCCTAAGGCTATAACTTGTCCACTTAAATGGTCACAGACTATCCCAGAGGCTATCCTTCTCACGGAGCCCAAAATAAAACAAGAATATTGCTGCCACCACCATGGTCACAAGGCTACCAGCTCAGGCTTCCATGGGGATTTCAGATCTTGTGGGTCCTGTGGTGGGGCTAAGGCTGTATAGGACCATGATAGCCCAGACACACAGGTCACTTGGATCTGAATGGGACCTTAGAATCAGTCCTCCATTGCTTTGAATCACAGCCAAAGCAATGGCGGATCACAAGGCAGCAGCCTTGCACAGAGCAACTCACAAACACATGAATCCCATAAAAGTACAACACCCAATCACATATTCCATTAATCTAATCTTAATAAGCATACAAAGGCATGGCCAGCAAGTGCTGGGCCATGGAGAGAAGAAGAAAAAGGAAAACTACTTACGGCTACAGATAAATAATACTACAATGCTAAAAACAAAAACAGAGCAAAAATTGAACTCTTTCGGCCTCCTTAAACCTAAACCAGGCTTAGGTTTATATAGCAGTGGGTGTGGCAGTGCATTAAGGTTAGGAAACCCTAATTTTAGCGATGCCATGTGGCCTATTAATGATCCTTGGAAGCCTCGAGGCGCGTGCATAGAGATTTGAGCATGGGAGTGCATGCCCTAATCCTTGGAAATTCTTAAAAAGTCCTCTACAGAATGATGGAAGTTGGAGTTCAGAGGTTCGCCAGGTTGCAGTCGATTCTCAGACTTGTCACATGGTAGCTCTGTTCTTCGCGTGGTTGAGTTTAACATTAAAACTTCAGACGTCCCAGGGTTACAGCTTCTTAATGCTTTGAGCAGTCGCGAGGTAGGTAGTTAAGTTCTCGCTGGATTGGGCTTCACGCGGTTGTATTGCTACTTGTGAATAGCGCGAGAACTGCGCAAGCATTCCATTTCATAATAGATCTTTGCGAGGCTAACTTCTGACTTCGCGAGGCTGCTTTCTTCCTGAACCGTGCGACAGCTTCTTTTCTTGATAGATCTTCACAAGGATCCTCACGATAGCTTTGAGGCTTTTCTGAACTGCACGATAAGTTCTCTTGACCTTTGCATCCCGTGGCTACTACGTGATAGCTGCGCGAAGAATCTCCTGAAGCTCTCTCTCCTCAGCGGTTCTGAGTGAACTGCGCGAGGTTGATTTTAGGTCTTCTTGAACTACGCGAGACTGTGCGACCATTTACTCCTTAACATGATTTCTGGCCTTGTTGCACTGCTGTTTATTATCTACAGAAAACACTTAACAAAACTTTATTAGATGGCTAAGGGTCTAATCAAAGGCTAAGTTAAGGGGTGAAAAGTGGTACTTTTCAGGTCTTAACACACCCCCAAACCTAATCTTTGCTAGTCCCTTAGCAAAGCTACATTAAAATAACTACAGAATTTAAATGCCACTTTCATAGGGAGCACGGATACATTTAGCATATGTACCAAGCCTTTTAAACCCCTAGGTGATCCCTAGTTGAGGAGTGTAGTCTCTTGAGGGTTTTCAGTGAAGACACCCACAAACTTCTTAGTGAGATAGTTAACAAAAATGCATTATTATCAAGTGAGCAGTCAAGAAACAGATTTAGTTCACCCTTGAATCATTAAAAATATAAGAAATTCAAACACATTGGCTGCACATAAATTTAAATAGTATAAGCTTCTCATGAAAGCACAACATTTCCAATCAGTTTACACCAAAGACACTGCACATGTGTGTCAACATTGAGCTCATCACTGGATCAAAAATTAGGTTGTAGATCATACTTAATGCATTCAATATCAGACCCAAAACTCTCCAGGGCATACTCTCATAAAGAACTGTTGAGGGTTTCATTTTCTCTCAAGCTCAAGAGCAGTTACATCCCCCAAATGGGTCTGTAAGCATGAGCATAGGCATAGCTCTGAAGTTCTGGCATCATTGACAGATCCTCACCATAGATTGGATAACTTTTTATCTCCACATGACAGCTCACTCAACTTTGGATCACAAGGGCTTTAACTGGGCTGTAATGTGGCTTATGGAGTGGGGTTAAAAAGAATGGAAGGTTCAAAATTGAGAAATCAGTAGGTGAAGGAGGTGATTCATGACTTCACCTTCTTTCATTCAGCTCCTTTCTTCTTCTTTGAGGTTTTCAAACTTGAAGTGATCAGTTTCTCTTCTTGATTTCAATTTTTGCAATGAAAGTTCCCTCTTTAATCCTCTCTCACTCCTCTTCATTATTGTTTTTGTTTCTTTTTTATGCATTTTTCTTCTTTTTATTTGTTTTTGCTTTTATGAAATGCCACCATTTTCTCAGTTACCATACTGCCAGAATTTGAGGTACTTCTTCTTTATTCACCTAATATTGACCATAGCTAGTCCATCTTCAACTCTTGTTCCTTTACCTTCTGAATTCTCAGAGTGAGGGTAAGGTTCAATCAGATACATAGGCTCAGGTGCAAGTACTCAGGTGCATTTTGAAGAAATTTAGGATTTAAGGCTCAAAGGGGGTATGGACAAGGGCAGTTGCTTAAGGTTGGTCTATTTAGGCTCAAATTGTCCAAGAGATGGCCTTGATCCTTTCCTAAGTCTCATGAATGCTGTCAGTAGTTTCAACTTGGAATTGCTTAACTTCTAGTGAGCATAGTGACTCAGCCAGTCCTTAAAGCTAGAAGAAATTGCCTTAGTCACTCCTCACAGAAAAAATTTAGCATAGTAGGCCCAAATGTCACTGGTTGTGGTCTTCCTTTGAATTCTTAGTATGTCCTTACCTTTTTCTCTCTCTAATGATTCACTAAGTGCTGATACAAGTGAGTGTCCTTGGTGATCTCATCATGGAAATATGAAATATTAAAAGTTTATACTGTCTAAAGTCTGGAAAAAATTTTAAATTTCATTATTTTTTTTATTCTCCAGTGAACATGGTTCCATTTCCATATTACTCACATGATTCTGCTGCACTTAGGTTAACTATTCCATTGGTAGGATCTGCTTGCCACACTCCTGTATAGCTATACCAGAGGTTACAGCCGAACAAAATTATAAAATCAAGCTCAATACACTTCAAGTTGTACCTGCTTTCCATGGGCTTGATAGAGAAGATCCATATCGACATTTAAGGGATTTTATAGAACTCTGCATGATGTTACAACTTTCGACAGCTAATGTGGAGTCAGTTAAGCTAAGACTGTTCCCTTTCTCTCTCAAACACAGAGCGAAAGCATGGCTGACTTCATTGCCTACCAGGAGTATAACCACTTGGGATGAACTGCAATCCTAATTCTTAAATGAGTACTTCCCATTGGTAGAACTAACCAAATTCGGCAAGCAATTCAAGATTTCAGGCAGTAGCCTGGAGAATTGTTTCATGAAAGTTGGAAGCGCGTGAAAGACCTACTGAGGAAGTGCCCTCATCATGATGTACCGAACTGGTCAATAGCATAGAGTTTTTACCAAGGGTTGACTTAGACTAACCAGTCGACGCCATGAGCGAAGGAGCCTTTGTGGCTCAAAATGGCCAGCAGTCCTGGAACCTATTCGAGAAGCTGACCGATAACTCAAAGAAAAAATAAGCCTTGCTTAGATACAATCCCAATATCACTCATTACACCTCGCTCATGAGGGGTGGACTTTATGATATCAGTAAAGATAAACTAAAGAAAGAGGATGATATGAGTGTGAAGGTTTTGGCTCTTGAACAACATATTGCAGCATTAATGGTTGCCAAACCAAGCACTCCAGATGAATCCTTGGCAAAATATTATAACTACCAATCTGAGACATATAATGAAAACTCAGCTACGTCATCATACCAGGAGGTGGTGAAAAATAAGCAAGTAATGGCCTTTCAGAGTGGAGATTATTGAAACACGTATAACCCAGCATGGAGGAACCACCCTGGATTTAACTATAGTTCCACAGGAGGAGCACAATTAGCACCATTGGTTGCTCAACCTCGATTTCCCTAGACCTAAGTTTTCCCCCAAAGACCTGAAATGCCCTACTGTGCAACCCTAATTTGGACCACAGGGCAATGCACCTGACGCCACAGTTGTTCAAATCCACCAAGATTTGTAACAACAGTCACATCAGCACTCGAAAGATTTACATCAGCTCGCTCAATTCTCTCAAGTTCATCATTCACACACTCAGTCCATTACGAACCTGGAAAGCCAGATAGGCTAGCTAGCTTCCCAAGTGGTAAAAGAGAGAGTGGTCAATTGCCGACGCAACCAGTTAATAATCCTAGTGGACAAGTATTCATAGGGGAGACTTCGGCTCCCCAAAATCCAATATGAAAACCTAATGGATCGTCAAGCTACCGACTCACCCGTAGCACCCCTTGTAAAATATGTAAAATTATTTTCTTTCTTTTATGTTTAGGCATTATATTACGGCCCAAATCATTGAAAGATGATGGATCGTAATATAATCCCTATTGTACATTATAGCGAACAACCGTATGAATTTATGATTGATCGTCATTATGGATATGTCTATCAGTGCAAGCATAGCGATTACGGTTTGGCTGATACAAGAGTTCATAGTTACCATTGCTGAAAAGCTAGAGTCGACTGACGACTCTAGGTTAAAACATGCGTAACGACCGGTTCAGTAGGTCATCACTGAGATAGGGCTTACATATTCGAGAGAGGATACGCCGGCCCCATTATCAAACTCTCCATCTTTTCTATCATTTTCCCTCTATTTTTCAAAAACTCATCGACTAAGACTCAGCCGTTTTTGTTTCTAAAATTTTCCTTGTATCTCCTGTGTGATTTCGGAAACCCTACTCAAGTCCTAAGTAATATCTTAAAGCTAGGGTTTGTTAATTAGTCAAGATCAAGGTAACAATCTCTATATTTAAATGGATGAATCTCTGTAAATGTTTATGAATGTTTATATGCAAGTTGCTATTTCCTAAATAATATTCTCTACATCTTGCAGAAAAAGGAATTGCAGCATGTCAGGAGTAACAGGTAAGCAACAGAGGGAGGAAGAAGGAGAAGGAGGTAATAGTTCTGATAACTCTCCACTTATTAACCGCATCACACAGTCTGCTACCCAGAAAGAAAGCTAAGCCCTCAGGGGTGGTTATTAGAGAAACTCAATCTGAAGGAGTAGGAACTGAATCAATACCTACCCATGAGAAGAGCACAAAATTGGATAAAGGGAAAAAACTAGTGTCCTCCGACGTTACAGCGGAACGACTCCCAAAATCAATGAAACACCATATCGTGGGGGCCGAAATCATAGTGGGCGTTGCCTGTTGAGAAGAATGTGAAATAGGTAGAGGGGCAATCCAATACTTTAAGGATGTCGGGCTGCAGTACTTCCTAGAGCCCGAAGTCACACAAGTCTACTCAAGATTGGTACAACTATTTTATAAAAATATGGTTAATAGTAGTAAGGGTTCAGAACCAGTTTTTTCCACAACCATTGAAGGATTACCAATTGCAATAACAAAGACAATGGTTGCTGGGGTGATGAATGCACCCTTGGAAAGACCTGAAGTATCCCCTGAGAATTCGGCAGCCAACATTTTAAGTGAACAACCCCATATTCTTATGGACTTCGTTCAGATGGTGACAGAGCTACTTTGAAAACCCCCTAAAGATAGATCATTTTTCTTGAGAAAAGATGTAGAATCACGGAGTCTACAAATTCACTTCTTGGATATCTTAATTCACAAGACCATCCACCCAACGGGTAATGGGACAAACGAAGAGTACTCTTCGTAAGAGCCTTGTATCTTATGTCTAGTCGCTACTGGTTCAGTGTTCCATCCTACCTGCTAGAAGTAATCAACACTGTGAGGGAGAAGTTGAATAAAGAAAAATATCAAACAAAGAAATTATGTCTGCCCTTTGGAGGGTTAATCACAAATTTGTTAATGAATGTGGGATATAGCATTGATCCCAAAGAAAAGGCTCTTCCTTGAACAGAGGATAACCTCACTGCCAAAACTTATAGGAGAACTCTAAGTGCTGAAAACAAAAAGAAAATCCCTACTTTGGCACACACAGAGAGTGTCCCCTCTATACCAGAGAGCCAGAGAAGAATTCGCTATAGAGCAGTTAGCAAAAATTACAGTCCTAGAAGAAGTAGTTATGGGAAAGGGAATGAGTACTTCTACTCAACCTCAAGAGAGAGCAGAGATTGGCTCTCCAATACATGAGTGGTGACTGAGTTAGAAGTCCCAGTTGCGAATCAAGCTAGTCTTTATGACTCGGCTCTTGACTCACCAATAGGCCCTGCTATGCCCCCTTCAACTGAGATAGATACATTGCCAATTATTACAGAAGCAGAACCTGTGAGACCAATGATAGCAGTAGCAGAAGAAATTCCTCTACCAATGGACCAACAGATTGTTGAAATGGCTATTGCTAGCAATGTTTTTGCCTGTATTGAGCCTGTTGTCCTACCCAAAATTCCTTCCAATTCCAAGCAGACTCTTACATTTCAAGCAGTAGAAGTAAGACTAAGTTCTGAAATACCAAGAGGGGGTTTCACAGAGTTGTTAAATGGAGAAGAAGAACCCCCCATTGATCCTCCAACTACCACCACAGTAGTTCCAATATTTGAACAACCTTATCTAGAAAGGAGATTGAAGGTAGTGGAACAATGGCAACTTACAAATGAACCAAATCTAATGTCATTATCAAATGTAGTAAGAACACTGAGGGAAGTAGAGCAATGGCAAAATACTTATGCCCCAAATTTGATCCCACTACCAGGTGTGGTAAGAAAGTTGATGGAGGATTTTCACAGGCTGAAGAACAAAGTCCTTGAAACTATACTCACTACTCAAGAGAGTGCAGAGATAGACAGAAAGCTGCGAAAGATCACCTTGCACACTGGACGGTAGAAATAGAAAAAAGAGTCCAGGAGGCCACTTGAACCCTTCAAGTACAAATTATCTAGATGCAAAGAGAAAATAAAATGATAAGTGAAAATCAGTAAGCATGGGAAGGAGAGAAGAAGGCGTATAAAGATTAAATCGCAACTCTGATGGAGCAATTCAAAGAATTCATTGAAGACCCAGATGCTAGAGAAACTACGAAAGAAAATGCTCATCAAGATTACCAGCAAGAACTCAATAGACAGCTAGATGAGGAAAATCATCTACTGACCATAGCAGAAGGGACAATTTTGAAACTTCAAGAGGATAAAGAGTCCCTCAGGTTAGCTAATGCTGAACAGAAGAAGACTATTGAGTCTATCACAAAGAAATGCTGGCCGCAGTGACAAAGGAACAAAATGAGGTAGAAATGTTGAGGTTAGAAATTCAGTTGAAATCCACTATGATTAAAAAGTTGATTGAGGATTTGAAAATTAAAGAAAAGGTTGAAAAGGAGCAACAGAGTCTAAAAGGAAACTTTTGCAGATTCATAGATGAGAAGGAAAACACTGATGAGGTTGAGCCCGCGACACAAAGAGAACCACTTTCAAAAGAACAAGATGATTACTCTACAAATGGAGTAGCCAACTCGGAGGAAGACCTATCAAATAGCTCCTCCTCACTGGAAGCCTAACAAGCAACAACTCCCCCTGCTGCTTCCATCCTTGTATCATATCCTTCATCACCAAGTGAATAAAAATTATAGAACATCACAAGCCCCACAAGTATGATCTTTTTGGTAAATAAATTTTGACTGTATTCCCTATTTTTGTCCTAATAAGAGCATTGTCCGATTTAAGTTTGGGGGGATATACACCTAGTGTATACATTAGTTAAATTTTGTTTTTGCATGATTCTTAGATTAGAATTTTGTTTTTCAAAAAATTTTCTTTCTTTTTTAATTTCTAGTATTTTTTTTAGATTTTTTAGAATTTTTTTAGATATTTAAACATCACATTGTGAATATAATAGAACAAAAATATGATTTCAAAATAACATTACGATCCATTGTAGTAGAAGTTCAACAATCAAAAAATAGAATAGTTACAATTCATATTTTAGCTCTTTGAACCTTGTATCAGAACGAATGTTTGAAACAATAGATTGATCTAAACTGCAACATTTAGACTATAGTTTCAAAATTGTATCAACCAGTGAGCATTAGAGACTAATTTTTCCTTTCTTTGAGAGAGAGACTGCTTCTATTCAAGTCAAAATTCCTTTGGACTTCTTTATTGTTTTTATGAAATCTCATCTTTACTGAATTTAGAATCAAAGCACTCTATGACTATGATAACCTGTTTTTTTGTCTAGAACTATCTATTAGAAATGTCAAAACAATAAGACATCTATGCTAGAAAATCGTGAAGATAATTAAAGGCCATCTTTTGTTTAAATCAGAGCCAAAAAGCCAAAATCTCATAAAATAATTTATCCTTTGAACCCATATTAGAAGCCTAAACTAAATTTCTTTATACCAAAATCTGATAAACCCATAACCATATGTACTACCCAAAGCTTTCAACCTTTAACCCTTATAGTTTCCGAGAGTTTAGAATGCAAAAAAAGGGAAGAAGGGGGAGTAACAGGAGTAAAAGATTAAAGATAAGGGACCTGCTGAAAAAGGGTACAACTGAGAAAAAAATATAAGAAAAGAGTTAAAAATCATAACACACGATTTCATACGAAGAAGCAATCAAAAGGATAAAAGGAAAAAAAAATTCGTGAAACATGATCTTACAAGTTTGAGAAAAGAAATGGGATTTATAAAAAAAAAAAAAGTAAATGGGAAGAAGCATCCAAATTCTTGGATACTTACAGATACTGAAATAAAGAAAGAAGGAGAAAAGATAGGAGAAGGAAGAACTAAATTCTCAAAAAAAATTTTAATCATTTTCTATGGATTGCACAAGGAATCATATAAATAGAATAGATTATCTTTTTCATGAGATTCATTTTTTGCAATTATCCTTTGAATTTATCATATATATCATACTGTGAGAACCCAAAATTTTTATATCTTTTCTAGAGTATACCAATAGTGAGAGTTTTGAATGAAGATATTTTCTAAATCTGCAGTTTAGAAAAATTTATGAAGAATAAACTATTCACTGGTACGCATACACTCAACGCTTACAGAATTGAAATTGTTGAGTTCTGATCAAGAATAACTGTTAGGATGGAAAGTAGTGGTTAGAGGAATCCTATCTTTGAAAATCATAACAACCATGTGACGATTAAATAATCAGTGTACAAAATTAGCATAGATTTTTAAATTTCCTTTGTTTAGTTTTGAAAAGTATAAAAATATTTGAAGTTTGTAGGTAACTTCACTGAAAACCTTCAGGAGACTACAACTCCTCCACTAGGGATCACCTAAGGGTTTAAAGGATTGTTGCATCTGCTAAATGCAATCGTGCTCCCTACGAAAGTGACATTTAAATTCTTAGTATAAGATGATTTATATTTCCTTGTTTCCTCGGGACTTGCAAAGCGTAAGTTTGGGGGTGTGATTAGTCATATATTATACCATTTTATCACCCTTAACTTAGTAATTCTAGACCTTAATTTTCTACTAACAAGTTATTGATGTACAGATATTAAAAAAAAAGTAAAATAGAGACAATGTATGCGTATATGTGGGGGGCTGATTTCCCTATCATTTAGACCAGTCACACCTGCACCCAATAACATTTATTTTATGGCACCCCGAATCACGAGCCGGGCACCCAGCTATGGCCACCTAACTTGTCTTTTTGGTTTCAGGTATCACCCTCTTGGATGAAAAATGAAGGCATAGCAGGTGGTTAAAACTCAATCGTACATTGGCTGTCAATGCAAAAAAAAGGGGAGAGAAAGCAAGTACATCACATACAAGAAGCTGAAAATGAAATTAAATTAACAACCATTCATATTTGTTCAAAATACATCCAGAGTTATGGTTTACTTCATCCTTAACAATCCAAATCCAAAATTGAATAAAAAAGAGAGAAGCAAAAGCAGCCTCTGATCAAACTCCAGGACCTCAGGAATCCCTCCTCCTTCGGTGTTGAGTCCTTTATACATCATAGAATTGACCTCCCCCACCCGCGACCATGCCTAGGTCAACCGGCTAAGCAATGAACGTGACTCCTTCTCACGAGCATGCTGAAAACATCACACTCAAAGGATCAGTTGAGATAAAAGCAAAGGCCGACAAAGAAACAAAAATGGACAAAACCAACGTCATACTCCCCACCTCGGCCTCCCGGAGATCAGCTATATGACGGTAGTACTCCACCTGCTGAGTTGCCGACTCATAAACCCATGAGAGAAAAAAAGGAGGAAGAGAGAGAAAAAGTCAGTAGTACAAAGGAAAAGAGAGGAAGGCAAGCACTTCCCCAAAAGAAGTAACAACTCACTCCGGGAACCAGTTCAGGAAGAGGAGCTCTAACCGCCTCGACAGATAGGCGAGCACGCTCCGCCACTTCCTCACACGACTCCGAAAGGAATCCATCGTCGAATTGCCCGAAAACCCTCGAGGACCCTGCATAAGAGCTCCCTGAAGGTCCTACACCAGAAGCCTCTGAGGGTCTTGCACCCGACACCTCTGAAGGACTCACATCTGCGTCCATGTCAGGACCCCCTGCCTCCTCAAACTAAAAAGAGAAGAAGGAATCTGATCAATAAGGCATGAACCTTAGTAAATCTGAAAGGAAACCAACAAACAAAGGAAAGAGGAGAGAAAATACATGGGCTCATGGACCCTCGAATGCCAAGAAGTTGGCACTAAGGATAAACCGCGGGAGGATGGACCAGTAGGGAAGAGACTCATACCACTGCTGATATCCCCCATGCTGGAAAAGGCCATCAACTAGGACCCCCTGATGAAGAAGCATATTTATAAGCTCCTCGACTGTACCCTCCAATGCTATAACATCCTCAAGGGGACCCTGGGGCATGACAAAGTAGTCGTGGTACTGATGTACTACCCTCTCTCCTAAGTAATAGGCTCGGGTCCAAAAGCCATAGAAGAAGACAACGCGACGATCAACAAATAGTCGTGATTGGCCAACGATAGCATGGTCTAAGAAAGTGGAGCTGATGTAAAGATCAAACATCATCTATCCAAAAAGAAGGATCCCGTAGTCTAGTGATGCGGTCAAGTCTCAATGAATTAATCAACAAAAGGAGAGGATGTAAAACCTACTCTAAGACCTCAGACCCAACTTCAAATGCTTCATCCCCAATTCTCAGCGATGGTCTTTGTGCCAACAACTCATAAGGGGGTACGTGTACTCATCAGAAAAGAGAAGGGGGCGACCAGGTTGGAAATGCAAATAACCCCAAACCTGAAAAGATGGACAAACAAGAAAACATATATATCAAATTAAAATCAGAGACAGGAAATGATAAACTAGGAGGAATGAAAGAGCAAAATAAACATGTTACCTCAATCACCGGCCAAAAGCCATAGATGGAGGCGAGGTTCCCAACTAAGGCTCTGGCTAGGCTGTCCATCAGTACAGTATACCCGGCGCCGCGCCAATCCAAATGGTGTACATTCTCCTAGTTCTCCATCAGGCCGAGAATGGATAGCGAGACACAACCCCCACTAGGATTGGTAAGGATCGTCTTGCCCATAATAAAAAGGAGCATGATACGAGCCAACATTAGGGCATGCTCAGGCTCGATAACAATATCCATGTCAGGTTGGTTCGTGTCAACCAACTCCTCAACCTCGAACAAATCCGCCAACCATGACAGCTTAACCTCAGAGCCGGTCATATGGGTGGAAGGGGGATAAGCCCCAATCAATCGGATCACATCCTCATGGTCAAGAATGTGAGGACAGATCACTGGCTCCCCACCTATCGCAATCCCCATGATCATGGGCCAATCAATAGGGGTAATGGTCATCTCGACTACGAACATGTGAAAGTCCATCGTCTCGAGACGAAACCTCTCAACCTGGGCTTTCACATAAGGCCAACCACCCCTCATGGCAGGACAAGATAGGAAGTCTCCAAAATCGGTCTGTGCCAGGAAGAACCTAACAACATGAGGGAGACGGTGGTAAAGGTGTTGGAGGTCGAAACAACCCCAACAGAATGTAATCGGAGGCAAAGGCTACTTAAAAAAAAAGAATATGTCAGATCCTGACGCAAAAGGGCGCCAACACAAAAAAATTGAGAGAGGGAATGGCCATGAAATATTTTTACCTCGCTCGCAATCCTAAAATTTGAGATATGGGTATACTGTTGATGAAGCAAACCACTACAGGCCACCTCGCCCTGCATCTCATACCAACAATGCGGGAGTGTTGCATCTGAATGAGGCGCTCACCCTCGGTACCAGTTACCTTGTCTGGGCTATCCTCAAGGCCTTGGTCATCATCGCTTTGTTAACTATGTGGCATCCTGGAAAGAGGTACATAAACAGCAAGTGTCTGAACGTGACAACAAGAGGAAATCAGGTGCTTTGCTAGAAACATAGGACGAAAGGAAGGTAAGTACATATCACTCCCATCAAAATTTCCAAGAAAAACCAAAAGAGGGCACACCTCATCATTTGATTCCAACAAAAATAAATAAATAAAAATGGTTCATTTCAAAATTTCTGCCAAGAAAAATTAGAAAATCTACACACATGCGTCCCAACCAGAAAGAGCAAAAATCTAGCAAAAGGGCACCACCCATTGCCCCACATTTAAAAAAAAAACAAAATCCACATGTACATATTTCTTGTGTCAAAATTCAATGGAAGGAGGGGCCAAATGACAAATTTAGAGAAACTCTCAACATTTTGTCATAAAATCCATCATTTTCCCAAAACTTACCCAGTTTATCGGCCAAAAATTCCCTCAACATATGCACATATAAATCAAGGGGGGATAAAAAACTTTCTTGTTTCACGCAGAAATATCACATTTTACAAAAGCCCCAAAACATTGATAAATAAAAGAAAAATATTATTAGAAAAAAAAAACAAGAGAGAAGAAAGGGAAAAAAAAAAAGAAGAAAGGTACCAAAGTTGATCAACATTTCCAACAAAATCCATGCAAATACACATAAAATCAACCGAATGGATTACAAGTAACTACATTTGCTAGAGAAATCACTCCTTTACCATCTAGATACAAAAAACCCTAACTACATTGATAAAACAATCAAGAAATTTAAGGAAAAGGGTTTTTTTTTAAAAGGTTACCTTGTTCTAAAATGGGAACCCCATATCTGGCAGAAAATGTGTAATTGATCGATGATGTCAACATCGGCGCGACGTCAAGGTATGAGTGGGATAGATGGAACAAAAGGTAGGGCTCCAGTTTTGGTTTGGAGAGAAGGAGAGAATTTTATTTTTTTTTAAATGACCTTTTTCGGGTCTTAGCCCATGCCTACATGCTTTAAAATAAAAAATGGCCTTGCGTATATTTTATATATGCAAGGCTTAATTTTCCCAGAATTAGCCTTGCATATATATTATATATGCAAGGCTTATTTTTTCCAGAAATGGCCTTGCGTATATAATATACACGCAATGTTTGTTTATTTTCCCCCAAGTGGCTTTGTTTTACCCAGGGAAGGGCCTTATGGACAAGTACGAATAGTTGGTCAAAATGTGGCACACACTCCCAAAAAGCCTTGCAACATCAATATTCACTCCACTCGGGTAGTTATGCTAAATTAACCTCGGGATCAATGGGTTCGCTCAAAGATCTCAAACCCTACCTCGCATAGGGCACCCTTGCCAATCAAAGTGGAGCAATCAATGCCTCATGAGATCGGTACAACTGTTAGAACTTCGCGTCATTACTTTACGTTATTTTTTTGAAAGTATGGGTCGATCACCCTCTCGCTCGCAGGGCTATTTTATTCAAAATGAAACTTAAATGTCACACATCATCAATCACACTATCACGGTTATGCCCAGTAATGTCGCTAAGCACTTGGGGACCGGTAATCCCGAGGAACGAATATTTTTCCAATGATATGGGGTTTTGCTACTCTCCATACTTTTTCCTTTTCCAATGATATGTCGCTAAGCACTTGGGCCTCTTCGGATGTCTCTTTCTTCGCCATACGATCATTAGTGATCAGATACCAAAGTGGGGGATCTGTAGACACCTAAATTTAGCCCAAGGCTTGACTAACTTATACTTTGAGAGTGGCATACTCCCAACCTTCTGATAGCCATTCCCAAACCCTTAGGAATTAACCCGAAACCTTAAAACCCTTCTCAAACCCTTAGAAGGCCCAACCAGATCCATAGAACCCATAACTGAACCCCCTGAACCCTAGGGGACCAGTCTCAGACCCAATTTTTGGGGCCTGCAGTGTTACTACCCAGAATTGGGCCTTGTGTATATTTTATATACGCAATGCAATTTTTTCCAGAAATTGGCCTCGCGTATATATTATATACGCAAGGCATGTTTCTTTTCCCAGGCTTTTGCTGCGGGCTCTGAACTGCCCTTTTTCTCAGAGAACATTGTTCCTAAGGCTAGCGTATATATTATATACGCAAGGCTTAGGAATAGTATTTTTTAGGAAAATGGCTGAATTTCACTCTTGGGGTTTGACTTTTTGACCACCCCAAAATTTGGGGTTGGTTTCGTTAGGACTGTTGCACCCCTCCTAGACTTACGTTCTACTCTTTTGCCATTTAGAATCCCACCCTATCATTTACCTTTAAACCCAAGTTCCCACCTATTTAAGCCCTAGAAATCCTAGAAAACCATATATTTCCATTACCTAATTGCTAACCCAATTAACACCTTAAATACTCACTAATCCCCTCTCCTCCTATATATAGAGAGGCTCCCCTCTTTGCTAAGGGCTTGAAAATTTTCCAAACGAGAGAATCCTTTTGAGTTGTCCCCTCCTTCTTCAAGCTTTAAATTCACAAAATTCCAGAACTTAGGTTCCCCTTTTAAACCCATCTTCCATCACCAATCCCTTAGCTTTAGGAAGAACAAGGCTTTAGCCTATCTCTTCTACCTCCTAACTCTTAAGCCTTAGAGTTAAAGACCCATCTTTCAACCTATTTGCTATCGGAAGCTCACCAGAAGTGCACTCACGCGAAGGTCCACAATGGTGCTACAAGGGCCAGAGAGCTCCGGCTCTCCCCTCTATTCCTCTACCTTCTTTACTTTTCCTCTATCCTAGAATTTGAGTCGTTATGCCACTGAAATTTCGGTTGTTGCAAGAGGCTCAAATAGGATCGGAGTGCCTTCGGGCAAGAGGAAGTGCCGCTCTTTTTTTTTAATATATATTTGGCCATAGTAGAGACTACTGACGAGTGGGTCAATCAAGTGCCTAACACCTTCCCGATTGATAACCGAAGTCCTTGCCTAGAGGCTTTGGCATAGACCGGATCGGAGTTATATTTTCCCACTTCGGTGCTTATAATATTGATTTTGGTATCTCGGAAACACCAAAAGCTCCAGGTGATGACTCCAATTTTGAGCGCACTCTCGCGGCGGACTCGCGAGAGCCTATGGTTGCACAGATCCCTAAAATTTAAATGCTACTTTTCAGTGAAGTTATATTCAAACTTCCAATATTTTTTTGGATTTTTAACATTTTTCAAAACAAACTTTTAAAAACCCTAAACTACTATGAATACACTAATTAATCATCACATGGTTATTACGATTTTCAAAAATAAGATTTCATCCTATCAGTATTTCCCATCCTAGCAATTATCCTTGATCAGATACTCAACAATTTCAATTCATATAAAGCGTGGAGTGTGTGCGTACCAATGACATAATTCATTCATTATAAATTTTTCTACACTGCAGATTTAGAAAACATTTTCATCCAAACTCTCACTGTGACACACACTCAAAAAGAATATTGAAATTTGTTCAGTTTCTCAAAATGATATTTATGATGAATAATTCAAGGACATGACAAAAAGATAAATCACATAGAAAAGATATTCTATTCTACTTTTAAGCTATCAGATTTCCATAGTGTTTCTCATAGAAATCTCTACTAGGCTCTTACTTTTGTAAATCTCATGTCAAAAAGGTCTTTGTTTGGCTTGTAATGGGACTTTCGGTTAAAGGTTCCAAAGAAAGGTAAAAGGATTAAAGTTATGAGAATTCAGTTTATCTCTCACCTATTCTTCTTCATCTTTTTCTTTTTTCATCTTCAATAAGGATCCAAAAACTTGGATCACTTCATCCCATTTATTTCTTTAAGTAAATCACTTTTTCTATTTCCTTTTCAATCATCCTCTCGGTTTTTCGCAGTTTCACAGTTTGGAAGCCTTTTTGCTTCTCTTTTCATTACTTTTTCTCCCATATTTTCATATTCAAATTTTATTTCTTAATCAGACATACCCTTTTCAGCACTTCCCTTTTTATATTTTTTTTGCATACTCCTTCCACTCTCCTATTTTTCCTTTACTCTAAATCCTCAGAAATACAAGGGTTAAAGACCAAAAGCTTTAGGAAGTACATATGATTAAGGGTTTATAAAATTTTGGTACAAAAAAATTCGGTTTCAGGCTTCTAATATGGGTTCAAGTGGTAAATTGCTAGGGAATTTAGCTTTTTGGCTCAATCCTATCAAAAGAAGGCCTCTTCTTATCTCCAGATTAACTACCAAGAATGTCATATTGTGTTAATGCATAAAATAAATAGTTCTAGACAAGTAGATAACAAAAGTTTAGAATT
Source organism: Chloranthus sessilifolius (assembly GCA_021018995.1). Lineage (NCBI taxonomy): Eukaryota > Viridiplantae > Streptophyta > Magnoliopsida > Chloranthales > Chloranthaceae > Chloranthus > Chloranthus sessilifolius. The sequence goes on from CM037586.1 coordinate 66,362,470, forward strand.
TGATTCAAATAACAGCAATATGAGATTTCAATTAAAAATAGTCATGAAGCTCAAGGAAAAATTTGAACATGTACGCATAGCAGTCTCTCTCAAAGAAAGAAAAAATTCCAAAAGCTCATTGGCTAAAATATTTTTTAAACTATGATCTAAATTTTACAATTTAAAGCAATTATAGTTTCAAAATTTTAGTTATACTATAGGTGTGCAAATGGACTAAACATGAATATTAACTGCTTCCTATCATTGATTTTTGAACTTCTTTTAAGATGATTGTAATGGGCTTGGAATCAAATTTTATCGAATCATTACTCACACGTGATGGTTAACTAGAAAACAAAGATTTTAAAAAAACCTAGAATTCTAAAAACAGTCTAAAACGGATTTAAAATACTAAAACTAAACCTTAAAGAAACAAACAAATTTTATTTTTTAATATATATATGCAATATTATACACAGCAATGTGTATCCCCCCAAACTTATATTGGACAATGTCCTCATTGTTAACAAAACAGGGGATACACAAAAAGTTCATACCTACGAGGTTTGCAAATTTTCGATGATGTTTACTCACTAGGTAGAATTGGGAGCCTATAGGGACCTATTACCAGAGATTGAGCTGGCGAAGGTTGGGTTGTAGGTGAAGCTGGAGTAGAACTATCTGAAAATTCATCTTCGGAGTCTGTAATTACAGGGGTTGAGGCAGTGTCAAAATAATCATCCTGTTCTTCCTTTGCCTGAGTTGGCACCACAGGAATATCGTACAGTTTAGCTCCAACATCCTTTTAGAGAGCATCAGTACTCCCTTTCTCAAACAACAATGCTTTATATTTCCCATCCAAAGCCCTCAGCCCCTCCTCAATTTGATGCTTATCTTTCAAATTGTCAGTCAGTTTACAAATGACTGCATATTTGTCTTTGTTCTTTTTCCTCAGCATATCTGATTCTTCTCTTAATTTTGCTGTTTTCACAATGCTATTATTGTTGATGGACTCAATAGTCTTTTTATGACTCACAAATCTGAATCAATGCCTCTTTCTCCTCTCGCAGCTTCAGCAGTTGTCCCTCCTTTAGTGTTAGCTGATGATTCTTCTCATCAAGTTGGGCATGGAGTTGTTTTGGATAATCGATGTAAGCTCGTTTCTTTGAAGTTGGATCCATGAATATCGTTCACAGCTGATCTTTCAACTTTGAGATTGTTTCCTCATGAATATTTCTCTGTTGCTCCCATTTTTGTTGTTCTCCCACAAGCATTCTATTTCTCTGTTGTAGTTGCTTGATTTTACTATGTAGGGGAGTAGTAGCTTGTTGGACATTCTTAGCAATGTCTGCTATCACAAGTTCTCAGTAATCTATCAGTGCCTTCTTCTAATATTGCGATAGAGTTCATGACGTTCTCGAGCAGTAGGCAAGCAGAGCATAGAGTCCTTGTTTCAATCGATTAACATTTTCAATCAGCCCTCTAACCAATGTAGGTAGAGGCAATAGGAGAAGAACATTTGTATTCTGCCATGTCTCCAACTGTAGAATTCTTCCTTCCCACTCAGGCTGCAATCCTGACAATGTGGGGGTTGGGGCAGCAATGATGGTAGGAGGAGGGGATGGGTCCTCATTCAAAAGCTTTGTGAAACCTCCTATTGGAGTTTCAAAGTTGGGTCTTTCCCCTGAGGTGTTAACAATAGGAGTCTGTTCCCCAATTGATGTGGCAATGTGTACTAGGGTAGACTCGGTAAAAATAGGAACGGGGCTAGAAGTAGCCACCTCAGGGGTTTGTTGCACAACAGGCAGATGGAGAATTTCCTCAGCTATAGATATAATGGGGCCTACAGGGTCTGCTTAAGAAATAATAAGTAGTGTGTCAGTCATTGGTGTGTGGGCCAAAGCAGGCTCTGTGGGTGAGTCCGAGGTTGAGTCATAAAAATTGGTTGGTTCTGGTGTGGGCAATGACTCAGCCACTATCTCTTACTCAATGGGTGTGGGGCTTATAGGGGAGTTGGGCTCCATTCTTTCTTAGGAAGGAGTAGATGTACTCACTCCCTCGGTCACCATTGTCTCAAGAGGAGCAATGGTGGTAATAGCAATCTCGACACCAGATGTGTCTTGACTTTCCATAGCAGCCACAGGGGGATGGTTAGTGTATGTTGGAGCTGATACAAAGGTCCCACTTGGAGGCTAAATGACTGGGGAACACTTAGTGCAGATGGCTTAATGATTTTCTTTCAATTTGTTGTACTCAGTGATCTCCTATACACTACATCAGTCAAATCCTCTTTTGTCCTCGTCAAGACATCCTCATTTGCTTTTTATTGAGTGCAACAAATTAGGAGTAAATTAGTGATCATGCCCCCAAAGGGGAGATCCAATCTCGGCTTTTCATTTTTCTTTTTTATTTAACTTCTCCCTCACAACATTCATTACCTCTAAGAGGTAGGTGGGTCCGTCGAACCAATATCTATTGGCCATCAAATATAAGGCCTTTATGAAATGAAGCCTTCTTTCAATGCCATGACATGTTGGGTGGATGGTCTTGTAGATTAAGACATCCATAAAATGGAGCGATAGCTTGCTCTCCTCTAATGTTTTTCACATAAATTTTAACCCATCTTCCTGAGGCTGGCCCAAGAGTTTCATGGCCATCTGCATGAAATCCAGGAGGACAGGGGGTGGTTCTCTCAATATTGTGTCCTTCGGATGGTCAGGGGATATCTCAGGTCTCACCAAAGATGCCTATAAGACACCAGAAATCAATTCCCTAGTAATTTGGATGAGAAACCCATCAATGATTGTGGAGAGTTTAGGGGACTAATTCGTGCCATTGTTGGTCATCTGCTTATAAAACAATTTAACCAGTCTGGGGTAGACTGTGGTTTCTCCAGGTTCCAAGAAATAATTGAGCCCTGCATCGTGGAATTACTAGATGGCGACTTCACTAAAATCCAGTGAGTCCCGAAAGTTGGCATCCACTACAGTTTTAGCCCCCACAATATGTTGATTCATCGTGGTTGGGGGCTGATCAAGTGCTCTTTTAGTTTTTGTGGGGGATGTTAACTTTTTCCCTTTATCTGCCTACTTGCCCTTTTTGGTGGCAGACTCGGTTACTGTTCCAATTCCATTCACCCCTCGGTCAATTCTTTGATAACCGCCTCAAAGGATTTAAGCTTCTTTTTGGGTGGGGCTGCTGCTTGGGATTTGGCAGTGACTGCAACGGCTCATGTATTATGAGTGTGGATTGGAGAATGATTAGACTCATTACCTTCATCTTCTTCGTCTCTCCACCTTGCTGTCTTTTATCTCGACACGTTGGGTCCAGTTCATGAAGAGAATAAAAGAACGTTAATTAGTTTTCACAGTCGACCGAGATGTATGCATATGCTCTACTAGTTACAATCCTTGGCTTTACAAGGTATGATCGTGAATCGAAGAACCAAAGAAAGAAATCAACAAAATTTAAAACTAAAACCGTTACCTTGTTTGCTCATTGAGGATTAAACCCTAATCTCAAGATAGGAGATGTAACGTAGATAGGGTTTCGAGGAAAGATGAAAATCACAAGATGATTTCAATAAATTAAAACGGTTGGGTAGAGCACAGGAGATCCTCAAAAATAGAGGAAAAAGAAGAAGGGGTAGATGAAGAGTTTGAAAATGGGATGAATGTATTCTCTCATGAATAATAGGCCCTAATTTTATGGTGACCTGCTAAATTGGTCATCACGCACACGTGTAACCTAGAATCATGGGTTACAATTCTAGCCTTTTAGCTCTCGAAGCGATAAACTCTTCTATGATTCGAATCATAATCACTATGATTTGACCGTCTAAAGTATTATACATGACAGAAAATTTTGGACTGCTCGTAAATCCATACATCATGATAACGTGTGAAATCTGATCATATTTCACACCCTAAAACCTACATTTAGCCACCAGATGAAAGCAAACTGACAGTTTTTTGAAGTTTTGACTGTTTCAAAAAATCCTGGTCGTTGAATGCATTTGATAGCGTAGAAAAGCATAAAAATAACAAACACCAGATAAGTGGACCAAAGGACCTGTCGGGCCCTAAAAATCATGGAAAATCGATTGATCAACCACATCCATCAATCGATCGGAACTATAGTATAAATAATACAGTAATTGTTCTCTGTTTTGTATACATTCGATGGATCGACCATGGAAGTCAATCGATCAATTTTCAAAAATTCAGAGATGTGTTGTGACAGCCCGGGTTTTCCTTACCACAAAAACCGTGTCGTCAGATCGCATACATGATCTAAGTTACTGTGATGCTATGGTATCTATTGTACGCATCACAATCCAACAGCTCGATCTTTCCTCACATACAATAATAGGAAGGATCAGGCAATCTCATGATGGTAAGCTCACAAAACAAATACAAAGAAAGCACAGCGAAAACAAAGTATAGAGCTACACCACAATAAAAGCAACATAACTACAGATCTTCTACCATATATACAAAGGCTCAAAAGGGAAATATCTTCCACCGATGGAGGCCGACCTCCATCTAAACAATGGATCAAAAGTACTTGTATTTAATTACAAAAGCATGTTCATATACCATTTGCTCAAATAACAACAAAATATCCGAGCTACTCAAGATGCTAAGGAAAATGGCTCTTAGGTAAATCCTCTTCCTCGTCCGGATTGTAATCCGAGTCCTCCTATTGTTTCGAGTCACACTCCAAATCTACCCCTGCAGCTGTGATGTATAGTCGAGGGGTGAGCTTTCATTCAAGCTCAATAGGGAATAACATATGCAAAGCTACCATTTATCCTTCTCATTCATGAATCTTGATACTTAGATAAGTAAAAACATGCATAAATAAGTAAAAGCAAACAAAATTTCTTTAGTACATATCATAGACAGGTTTTTAAGTATGCAGTAAATGACTTTTCCTCAACATAATGCATATAGGAACAATTAAACATGTAGGAAACAGGTAAGTAATTCCCAAGTGTGTTACTAGATCAAGTGGCAAGGAATTTCAAATAAAGTTGTGTATCAAACTGTCAAGCCCCTGAGCTACATTAACAGGGTCACTCAACACGAGATAGGTCAAGCCTTGGAGCTATGTTAACAGGGTCACTTGATACCCAGAAGTCAAGCCCTTGAGCTACGTTAACAAGGTCACTTGACACGAAATGTCAAGCCCCTGAGCTACGTTAACAGGGTCACTTGATCCAAGACACGACGAAATTTCAAGGTCAAGCACACATGTGAAATAGGAGATAATGAGGTGCATCAGATTATCAAGACTGGAAATTTATGGAATCATGTATATATTACATAAGCAAAATGCATTGTCGTAAAACATGAAAAAACAGGTGCAAAAACCAGGTCTTAATACTTCAAAACATGTCAAGTATTATCTCATGTCAATTTTAAAAGAGATATTAAGTATAGGCTATGCGCATCAATAACGAGAATTCACGAAAATCAAGTAGTCGGGCACATGTTGTTCCCTACCTTAAGAGTTGATAGTTCACATCCACGTGTGCAAATTAAGCTAAAATCCTTTCCAAACACTTTTTGTATATAGCCTAGAACACGTATGGCATACACTCTATGTGTTACTAAACATACTAGCCATAAGACAGTCTCGTAAGACACCAAAGGGCACAAACCTCAAAACCAAGCAGGACAGGGCATCTCACCGCGACGAGGTGCAGGGTCGCCGCAGCGAGTCCTTCAGGTGCCACATGAAACAAGCAACTCACTGCGATGAGATTTTCCTGAGAGGAAAATGCCTTGAATTCTCTCCACGGCGAGATTTTCCCGAGAGGAAAATGCCTTGAATTCTCGCCGTAGTGAGGCCTTCAGGTGTTTTCTCGCCATGGCGAGTCTCTAAGTTGCCGCGGCGAGCTTCACAGACTCACTACTTTTCTATTTTACTCCTTGAGCTAAAATTTGATGATTCGAAGTATCATTTCCATCCACAAGACTTACTCAACTTACTTAACATGATGACCTGCTAAAACAAGGCCTTTAGTCATATTCGGACTACACAAATCACTTGGTTCAAGGCTTTGAAAATTGGCTTAAACGGTTCTAAATCATATCTATGCCCAATTTTTCGTAGTTTCGAAGCATGCGATGCCAGAACGCATTCACTTGGGTCTATTTTTCATACATCGAGTCCCCGGACATTCGTGTGCTGATGCATGCGAGAACGTCGAGGCATCAGTCTTCATGAATTCGGTCACAACGACCCTTGCATGTCCGATTCCTATACTCCTGACTCTAGGACTAAGAAAATAAGTTTACGAAATCGCGATCGCAAGGTTACCTTAATGAGGTTTCTGCACGCGAGGCTTTCAAGCTTCGTACACACTTTCGCTCGCAAGATTGTGCTTGATCATTTCGATCCCCATCCAAAAGAGTTCACGGTTCAAAAGATTAGTTGTTGTCGAAGAGAATCTCTCTGTTGCAAGGTCGGGTCGCGCTAGCCTGAGATGGCTAGATCAGACGGTGGCTGGTTTTTCTTCAAGCTTGAGATGATGAGAGAAAATGAGAGCTCTACCTTTCGTTTCCTCTTACCCGACACACCAACTCCATGCAAGGACTATGCGTGCATGAGAGTAATTTAAACTGGGATGGGTTCGCAAGTGAGGCTGCCATACACTTATATTGGTGTATAACATGTCTTAAGGGCCTTAGATCTAGGATCCCTTTAAGTCATGGGTCTGGTTTCTAATGGGTCCAAGTCGGGTCTTAGCATGTGGTCTTCACTAATGAGTCCAAGCCATAGGTTTAGGATTAAATGGGTCTTATGGTTCAGGTTCCCCAACATGTTGGTCCTAACATTGGGCTACTAGTTATTCGGCCTCACTTTGGCTCTAAATAATGGCTTCATAGAAGGAGCCCAAATTACTCCAATGGGTCTAGTTCTCAACAGACCTAGCCTTTATAGTTGAATAGCTTATCTTATTTTATCTGGTGCAATGCGGGTCAGGTCGAGTTACGGGGTGTTACATCCTCCCTCCCTTAAATAAATTTTCATCCTCAAAAATTGAAGACAGTAAAGTTGAAGAATAACTACAAGTGGACTATCATTTTGTAAGACCTACATCATGCAGTTAAAACCACTTCACGAGGATGGGACGACAGTGTATGGGGAAAATCTCTTCTAACCCATTTGAATTAGTGCCATTCTATTCTAAAAGTTCGAGTTTTTACAAGTGTGAGTCGAATACAGTTATTAGAATTTCCAAGGCTGGTTGTGATTAAATAAAGTGATTTACCTCTACCAGTGAAATGAGTAATGTATGGAAAGTTAATGAACGTTAGTCATGTGTGCAGAGCATGTAAAAAAATCAGTGTTATTCCTAATCAGGGATTTAAACTATTTGACTGATAGTGTTGAGATTCAACCTGCTGTGAGTCTAAGTAAGTTTGACTAGATGTGGAGTAGTCATTAGCTATTTTAAAGCATTGCAAACGTATACAAAATGTGTCTTAAAATATGGTATATTGACATCGCATTTATGAGTACTAACATTTGTAATTAATATTCTAAACATAGAGAGTTTGTGCGAAATGATTACCAATCCTCGGATCAGTTATTGATCTGCATGCTCACCATGTTGTTTCGCTGCTTGGTCGGCTGGTTGTTTGTGATGTCGTCGAGGTTTCGTCTCCGAAGGACCAGCCCTTACACGAGCTGCATTCTTTGTGTAATCAGAGACGACTAGGCGTGCTTGATCCACCATAGGAGTGTGTGTAGTGGAGTACGCTTTTGCCATCCAAAGTTGTAGGACCTCATCATGGAAATCCAATCACTGATGCATAACGTAATTGTTTTGGTGGAGGAGTTCAAATTGTTCCATGTTCTGCTTATGCTGGGCTTTTAAAAGCTGAGAAATTTGAAGCTGTTGTAATTCCATCTGCTGAGTAAACTCCGGCAATGTTAGGAATTGATCCTGTGGAATCTGTGATTGGGGGGGCTGAGCCGGCATAGGTTGAGCGGGCTGCTGTGCGGCTTGCCCAGGCTCTACTTGTTGTGCACCAACAGCTGGTTGACGCAAGGCTCTATTCCTCAGACTCAAACGACATCTCTTTAGAATCATATTCCATTATTTACATGAAAATTCCTCAATATTGTCCTTCCCAGTTTCCTCATCCGTCAGGATCTCATATGATTCTTCATTCTCGTCATCTTCATGGCCGTCAAGGAGTCGGGATATGAGTCTAGCCTATGGTAGGGCAGTCACGAGTTTATCGACAGACCTGAGGGATTCCTTGTTGGCATACTTGATGCCCTTAAATACTACTCAGGGCGCAGAAAACAATCTATCTTCGTGGATGGCAAAAAGTGCTTGGAGCAATGAGTCCCGCCTCTCTCTCTCGTGCTCTAAGGGGTACAAGTTACTGCAAAAAACTACATCCAAAAACCACATTTGTTCGGGTGACAGCTTTACCTGATGCTTGAAGACCACCCATCTTTATAGCCACAATTTGGTGAATTATGGGTTCCTTGGACCGAGGGAGTTGAAAGCTCCATGTGTTATCGTACTGGGCTAGACAGCGCATGGCCACGACAATGTCATACAGGCCCATGTGGAACTTACGCCTGTCAATTTCCATGGTAAAACTTCCATCGATGTCACCGACTTTGAAGTTTTGGCAGAACAGTTTAACCAGACATGGGTGATAGTGGGACTAGAAGGGTCGAAGCAGGGGTTCAAGGTCGACACGTCTAATGTGGTCTATCGACCAGACGATGACGTCGTCGACAAACATTTTTAGGTCAAACCACCATTCTGGCTCGAAGGTTTTCTCTGCCCACCATTTCGTAGGCTGTTCCCTAAGTGGTGGCGGGGGTTCTGAGCTAACTGGGGCCTTGCCCTTGGCTTGTTTGGATGGCTTCAAGTGTATGGGGTTCAACTTGGAAGCAGATTGCTTCTTGAAAGCCATGTGGAAAGGAAAATCGAAAGTAAAAGAGGGTTTTTCGTGGATTACCTCACAATTTGGTTCAAATTGATGAAAATTGGAGGGTTTTGACATGAGGAAACAGAGGATTTGAATGCAAAAACCCTAGTTTCATGCGGGAGAGATGACAAGAGAGGGACCCAAGCCTTGAAATGTCCAAAAATGATAGAACGAGGGCTTAGCAGGCCCCATATAAAGTTCATCAGTCACCGCGTCGACTTAAGTTCTCACCGTGGTGAGTCAGCTTTAGAAAATCTCGCTGCAGTGAGGTTCAATCTCGCTACGGTGAGGAACACAGAAACTGTGTTTTCTGTTGGGCTAGTTCTAGGCTTACAATGCTGATATGACTGATGAGCTATAGTGTAGGGTTGTGGTAGGTATTACAGTGAAAATTGATGAGAGTATTCTGACGCGAATATCAGATCATTCAAACAATAATGTACTAAATTTGAGAACCATTAGAGTGATGTACTTATGTGCATTTATTCCATACCATGGGCATGATCAGATTTCAGATGAACTTTTCGAGTAATAGTTCATCAATTTAAGTTGAAAGGTAGACATCTGTGACAAGGCCAAAAGTAATATTGATTTGGTTCGACATACAAAAATTTTTGTAAGTAGTATTTGTTTAACATACATGAAATCAGTTACACTTCACTAACAACAATACAAAAGTGATTGGGTTATTAAAATAGTCTTGGGTACTGTTCTCTAATTTCCTCTTCCCATTCCCACATCGCTTCATTGGTTGAGTGATTGTGCCACTGGACCAATCACCAAAGGAATTCGTTTGGTTCTTAAAATTTGCTACTTCTTATCCAAAATTTTGACTGGGTCTTCGATTATAGTCAAGTCTTCCTACACTTTGATGGGCTGATAGTCCAACACGTGTGACGCATCATGCACATACTTCCTCAACATAGATACGTGGAAGACATCGTGGATAGCTGATAACCATGGCGGCAGAGCGATGCGATAGGCCACCTCACCAACGCGGCCTAAGATATCAAACGGACCGATATATCTCGAGCTAAGTTTTCCTCGTTTACCAAATCGCATCACACCCTTCGTTGGTGAGATTTTTACTAGCACATGATCTCCCACCTATATTAAACATGACATGTCAACATTCTATAAACTATACTGACATATAAAGGAGCATTGTGTGCAAGGTTTCACCTGGAATTGCACGCTTGATCGCGCAAGATCGGCATAACTCTTTTGACGGCTTTGAGCGAATTTCAGATGTTCCCGGATAAGTCAAACCGTTTCATTAGTGCTCCCAATAGTTTCTGAGCCTAATATCAGACGCTCTCTGACTTATTCCCAATTAAGTGGGGATTTGCATCGGCGGCCATATAGTGCTTCAAAGGGTGCCATGTCGATACTCACCTGATAGTTGTTATAGGCAAATTCAACTAGCGATAGATGTTTATCTCACAACCTTGGAAGTCCAACATACAGACTCAGAGCATATTTTCTATAACTTGATTGACCCTTTCTATTTGCCCGTCTGTTTGACGGTGGAATGCTGAACTGAATTCTAATTTGGAACCCATGCCTTCCTGAAATCGTTGCCAGAATTGTGAAGTATAGAGTGGGTCCCGATCTGATACTATGCATGAATGTATGCCATGTAGCCTTACAATCTCCTTCAAATATAATTCGGCAAGCTTGCTTGCAGTGTAGCGCGTGCTCTATGGGAGGAAATGTGCTAATTTGGTTAAGCAGTCAATAACCACCCATATTGCGTTATGCCCCTTCTGAGTTCTCGGCAAACCGAGAATAAAGTCCATGGAAATATTCTCCCATTTCCACTCAGGTACAGGCAAGGGTTGTAATAAACTTGTCGGGTGTCTGTGGTCGACCTTCACCTGCTGACAAACCAAGCACTTTGCCACATATTCTACGACATCTCTTTTCATTCCTTTCCACCAAATTTTTTTCTTCAAATCGTGATACATTTTGGTGCTACCTGGATGAATAGGATACGCTGATCTATGGGCTTCATCTAATATCCCCCGCCTTATTTCACTATCCACTGAGACACAAAGGTGGACTTTGAGTCCTGGACTGAGAATTCCGATTGACTTCCATTACTTATCCCCTGCCTGATAGCCTCAAACTCTAAACCTTTTACTTGGCTTTCTCTGATCCTTTCGAAGAGAATCGATTTGATCTTAATATTCAAAACAAGAGCACCAACTTCGTTCATCTCAAAAGTGGTGTCACATGAGTCTAAGTCTTCGAGTAGCTACAATTTGTGCATTCTTGCTACGAGGTGTGCAAGCTGAGCAGATTATTTTCGGTTTAATGCACCAGCTACCACATTTGCCTTTCCTGGGTGGTACTGTATTGAGTAGTCATAGTCCTTCAATAACTCCATCCATCTTCTCTGCCTCAGATTTAGATCTCTTTGAGTGAAGAGATACTTCAGGCTTTTGTGATCAGTGAAGATTTGGAAAGTTTCACCATATAGGTAGTGTCTCCAAGTTTTCAAGGCAAAGATAATCACAACTAATTCCAGATCATGAGTAGAATAATTTTTCTCATGGTCTTTCAGCTGTCTTGACCCATATGCTACTACTTTTTCATGCTAGTTCAACACGCAGCCTAATCCCGTGTGCGATGCATTGGTAAATACCACAAATCCACCACTGCCATCCGGTATGGTAAGCACGAGTGCAGACGTCAATCTTTGCTTGAGCTCTTGAAAGCTCTTCTCACATACCTCAGTCCAGTCAAATTTGATGTTCTTTCTACTGAGTCATGTGAGTGGTCCAAGGATTCTCAAGAATCCTTCCACAAATCGGTGATAGTAGCCGGCGAGTCCGAGAAAACTGCGAATCTCGGTGACGGTTTTGGGTTGTTCCCAATTTACTATAGCCTCAAATTTGGATGGGTCTACTGTTACACCCAATTTTGAGATGATGTGCTCCCAAAAGCTAACCTGCTCCAATCAGAATTCACATTTACCGAGCTTTGCATATAATTGATGATCGTGTAGTGTCTGGAGTGCTAATCGCAGATGCTGCTCATTCTCTTCTCTTGACTAGGAATAGATAAGTATATCATCAATAAATACCACCACGAATCGGTCTAGGTGGGTCTTAAATACCTGGTTCATAAGATCCATGAAGGATGCAGGTGCATTGGTCAGCTCAAATGGCATTACAAGGAACTCGTAATGACCATACCTTGTGTGGAACGCTATTTTTGGGACATCTTCAGCTTTCACCTTCATCTGATGGTAGCCAGACCGCAGGTTTATCTTAGAGAAGAATTCTGCTGCTTACAATTGGTCAAAAATTCATCTATTATAGGTAGCGGATACCAATTCTTTATGGTCAACTTGTTTAATTGTCGGTAATCTATGCACAATCGCATTGAACCATCCTTCTTTTTGATGAACAACACTGGTGCTCCCCATGGAGACATGTTCGACCAAGTGGAATCCTTTATCAAGTAACTCTTACAACTTCTCCTTTAGCTCCTTCAACTCGATCCGTGCCATTCGGTATGGCGCCTTCGATACCGATTCCATACCGGGAGCTAAGTCGACTGTAAACTCGACTTCTCTTTCTGGCAGTAAACCCGACAATTCCTCAAGGAATACCTCGAGAAACTCACAGGCAATCGGAATATTTGCAATGTCAACCTTCTCGTCCTTTTGCCCTTGTATGAAGGCAAGGTATCCTTGGCAACCTTTTCTGCTCAGTCGTTTGGCTCGAATTACTGACATAAAGGGTACGGCGGTTGGTGGAATGCCAATGAATATAAATGGCCGCTCTCTCTTGGGGTAGAGAGTGATTGTTTTCTCTAAGTAGTCTACCTTGGCTAGCAATTTAGTTAGCCAATCCATATCAAGTATTGTGTCAAATCCTTACATTTCGAGTAGGATTAGATTAGCTCTAGTTTCGCGGTGCGCCATGGTGACAATGACCGATCGGCATACTACATCCGTACTCACTGATCTTCCTATTGGTGTAAAGATCGCTAAAACAAAATCTAGGGGTTCAGGTGTGTAGCCGATCTCTCTGGCAAAACTTGGTGTAATAAAAGAGTGAGTAGACCCTGGGTGTATCAACACTAGGTCCTTGTAGTTACATATATTGTTTTGTTTGCTCAAGAGAATGGCACATAAATTAAATACACATTTAAAATTAGTCGCATGTATAGCGCGTTATATTATGAGATATAACAATTCTAGTGCACCTTCTTTATCTAAAATGCTAAAAATAGATTGACAAGTAAAGTAAAGATCATACCTTGTAGGACCTGGTTTCGGCTTAGGCATCATGTGTGGAGACTGCATATGCTCAGCCTTGCATTGTGGGTCGTGTAGTTCTCAGGTTTGGAGTCGTAGTGGTAGCAACACCCTTCATCTCCGGGCAGTCTCTGATACAGTGCCCTATTCGCCCACACTTAAAATAGGCTCCAGTGAATTTTCTGCACTCCTCAATTTTGTGTGGTCTCCCACAATTTTCACATGAGATCTGAGGTGCGGAGGATGCAGCGTGAGAAACCGTTGGTTGAGCCTTTGATACTCTGATTTTCCTAGGATTGAGGGTAATATAGGGCCTTGGATATTTGGGAGGCAAGGGTGGCAAAGCTGCCGAGTAAGGTGACCGAGGTGCTGTCATGGTGACAGGGTGAGATGGCAGAGGCATAAAAATCTGTCTTTTTGGCTAAGTGCTTGCGACTGACTCCTTCTTTTGTTTTGCTCTTCCCGTCTCTTGATCATATTATCAACATCCTTCTCTACAATAAGGGCCAACCTTACTACTTGATCGTAAGTCACTGCTTCAAAAAGGGATATCCTTTCCTTAATAGCTAGCCTCAAGCCATACTCAAACTTCTGAGTTTTCATCAAGTCGGTGGCCACTAAAGCTTGTGCGAATCAAGAGTTTCATGAACTCCGCTTCAAACTCTCGAACTATCATTTCACCTTGTACTAAATTGGTGAACTATATCTCATTTTATCATCTTTTCGGTGCCAGAAAGTATTTCTTATTAAAAACTTCGGTAAACTCAGCCCATGTCCAAAGGTTTCCCGGTGCCCGAGTCCTCTCCACGGACTTCTACCATGGGTCTGCTTCTCCCTCGAGTTGGAGCGATGCCGAACTCACCTTTTCCTCTTCGGTGCAACTAACCCTCTGAAGGATTTTTTCTATTTGATTCAACCACTGTTTGGCCTCGAACGGGTCCGTCTGACCGTAAAAGCTTAGAGGTCTCAATCTCCTAAACTCCGGAAACCCTGATGGGTGATGTCTCTTCGCAAGCATGGTCATAGCATTTGCGACATTCTCCAATAACTGCTGGTTGTTTCTAGCATTCCTTTCAGTCTCGGGAGCATTTCCCAAATTGTTGCCCACTCCGGAGGCATGGTTATTGTTGCCAAGCAGAGTGTTATTTGGTTTCGTGGCAAATCCTTGGTTGTTGGTCACATCTCTAGTGTTCACTATTCTCGGTCTTCCTCTTCTTGGAGGCATGTTGACCTAAGATGTCACACAATACTAAATCTGATTAACCAGTCGACTCTAAGAGTCTAACCTACATATTACTAGACTCTAATGCCATTGCCTCTACTATGCCATAGCTCTGACTGCCCATGTGACGTATAGCCTAGGGCTTTGATACCACCTGTGACAGCTCAGGTTTTCCTTACCACAAAACCCGTGCCGTCGGATCGCGTATATGATCTGAGTTATAGTGATGCTATGGTATCAATTGTACACATCATAATCCAATAGCTCGATCTTTGCTCACATACCACAATAGGAAGGATCAGCCCATCGCATGATGGTAAGCTCACAAAATAAGTGCAAAGTAAGCACAGCGAAAACAAAGTACAGAGCTACACCACAACAAAAGAAACATAACTACAGATCTTCTACCATATATACTAAGGCTCAAAAAAGAAATATCTTCCACCGATGGAGGGCGACCTCCATCTAAACAATGGATCAAAAGTACTTGTATTTAATTACAAAAACGTGTTCATATACCATTTTCTCAAATAACAACAAAATATCTGAGCCACTCAAGACGCTAAGGAAAATGGCTCTCAGGTAAATCCTCTACCTCGTCCGGATTGTAGTCTGGATCCTCCTCTTGTTCCGGGGGTCACACTCAAAATCTACCTCTGCAGCTGTGACATATAGTCGAGGGGTGAGCTTTCATCCAAGCTCAATAGGGAATAATATATGCAAAGCTACCATTTTTCCTTCTCATTCATGAATCTTGATGCTTAGATAAGTAAAAACATGCATAAATAAGTAAAATCAAATAAAATTTCTTTAGTACAAATCATAGACAGGTTTTCAAGTATGCAGTAAATGACTTTTCCTCAACATAATGCATATAGGATCAATAAAATGTGTAGGAAACAGGTAAGCAATTCACAAGTGTGTTACTATATCAAATTGCGAGTAATTTCAAATAAAGTTGTGTATCAAACTGTCAAGCTCGTGAGCGACGTTAACAGGGTCCCTCAACAAGAGACAGGTCAAGCCCCTGAGCTATGTTAACAGGGTCCCTCAACACGAGACAAGTCAAGCTTCTGAGCTACATTAATAGGGTCACTCAACACGAGACAGGTCAAGCCGCTGAGCTACGTTAATAGGGTCACTTGATACCCAGAAGTCAAGCCCTTGAGCTATGTTAACAAGGTCACTTTACACGAAACGTCAAGCCCTTGAGCTACGTTAACAGGGTCAATTGATCCAAGACACGACAGAATTTCAACTTCAAGCACGCATGTGAAATAGGAGACAATGGCGTGCATCAGATTATCAAAACTAGAAATTTATAGAATCATGCATATATTATATAAGCAAAATGCATTGTAGCAAAACATGCAAAAACCAGGTCTTAATACTTCAAACATGTCAAGTATTATCTCATGTCAATTTTAGAAGAGATATTAAGTATAGGCTATGCGCATCAATAATGAGAATTCACAAAAATCAAGTAGTCTGGCACGTGTTGTTCCCTACCTTAAATGTCGATAGTTCGCATCCATGTGTGAAAATCAAGCTAAAATCCTTTCCAAACGCTTCTCGTATATAGCCTAGAACATTTATGGCATACACTCTATGTGTTACTAAACATACTAGCCATAAGACATAGTCTCGTAAGACACCAAAGGGCACAAACTTCAAAACGCAGCAGGACAAGGCATCTCACCATGGCGAGGAGCAGGGTCGCTGCGGCGAGTCCTTCAGGTGCCACATCAAACAAGCATCTTGTCGCGGTGAGATTTTCCTGAGAGGAAAATGCCTTGAATTCTCGTCGCGGTGAGGCCTTCAGGTGCTTTCTCACCATGGCGAGGCTCTAAGTCGTCGCGGCGAGCCTGACAGACTCGCTGTTTTTTCTATTTTGCTCCTTGAGCCAAAATTCGACGATTCGATGTACCGTTTCCATCCACAATTCTTCCTCAACTTACTTAACATGATGACCTACTAAAACAATGCCTTCAGTCATATTCGGACTACACGAATCACTTGGTTCAAGGCTTCAAAAATTGGCTTAAACGGATCTAAATCATATCTATGCCCAATTTTCTGTAGCTTCGAAGCATGCGACGCCAGAACGCATTCACTCGGGTTTGTTTTTCATACATCGAGTCCCCAGACATTCGTGTGCTTATTCATGTTCGAGTGTCAAGGCATCGGTCTTCACGAATTCAGTCCCAACGACCCTTGCATGTCCGATTCCTAAACTCCTGACTCTAAGACTATGAAAATAAGTTTACGAAACTGCGATCGCAAGGTTACCTTAATGAGGTTTCTGAACATGATGCTTCCAAGCTTCATATGCACTTTCACTCGCAAGAATGTGCTTGATCATTTCGATCCCCGTCCAAAAGAGTTCATGGTTCAAAATATTAGCTGTTGAGGAAGAGAATCTATCTGTTGCAAGGTCGAGTCGCGCTAGCCGGAGATGGCTAGATCAAGCATGGCTAGTTTTTCTTCAAGATTGGGACGATGAGTGAAAAGGAGAGCTCTGCCCTCTTACCCGACACACCAACTCCATGCAGGGACTATGCATGCATGAGAGTAATTTAAATTGGGATGGGTTCCCATGTGAGGCTGCGATACACTTATGTTGGTGTATAACATGTCTTAAGGGCCTTAGATCTGGGATCCCTTTAAGTCATTGGTCTAGTTTCTAATGGGTCCAAGTCGGGTCTTAGCATGTGGTCTTCACTAATGAGTCCAAGCCATAGGTTTAGGATTAAATGGGTATTATGATTCGGGTCCCCAAATTGTTGGTCCTAACATTGGGCTGCTAGTTATTGGGCCTCATACAAGGAGCCCAAATTACTCCAATGGGTCTAGTTCTCAACAAACCCAGCCTTTATAGCTGAATAGCTTATCTTATTTTATCAAGAGCAATGTGGGTTAGGTCGAGTTACGAGGTGTTACATGCGTGAAGTTTAAAATTTAAACTCGATCAATCGATTTTGAATTTCAAAATTTCAAATAGAGGCCCTATTTAAGTGAAAATTAGAGTTAGGGTATGGCGTCTCTCCCTTTGGGGAGCTTTTATTTTCCTTAGTATTTTTAATTTTCTTTTAGCCTTTACCTTTCCTTTTCCAAGCATTTGTTCTTTCAATTTTCTAGCCCTAGGATATAGATTAGTTCAATTTTTACACTTGAAGAAGGATTGTACTAGTCGGATTAAAGATTTTGTGGATTTTGTGGATTTTGTTGGAGCAATTGTACGGTATTTTAATATTCATTTCGATTTATCTTTCAAGTATGTTGTTCATTTCAGTTATGCGTAGCTAAATCTTTTTTGAGGATGGGGATCTAATGAACCCCATCCAAGGCTTTCTCCCATAATAATATAGATCTGTGGTTGGGATATTAATTTGTCATAGATGCCTTGATCGTTAATGTCTTTTTGCTCTTGCCAATTTAGTAAATTTCGATTGCCATCTAAGAGATGGGTGTTAGTCATGCTTCTCTCATGATCTTGGATCTGCAATGAGGAATTTACTCCAGGATCTTTCTCCATAATATTTGCGGCATTAATTCATCGTCATTAGAGACCTCTATTACGATGAATGCGTTGCCTCATTTCTTTTACGACTATAGGACGAGCATTGGTTTAGAATTATTTCCGTGAATTAATTGTTATATTTTTCGTAAATATTTGATTGGGTTCAATATTTACGTGCATTGCATCTTGTGATAATATCGTGTCTCAACCGTTAGATCTGTATTTTGTAGATGATAAGCCAACGATGGGGGGATTTATCATCCCAATCCTCATTTTCTCTATCTTGTTCGTAATTTCAATAGATTGTTACTTGATAGTTTTATTGTCATCAAATTCATTAAAATCAGTAAGCTAGTTCAATTCTATGCTAGATCTATGGTAGTTCTTTTATTTAATTGCTATTTCCTCTTTTAAATTTTCTGGCCAATCTTCGTTGGAACGATCTCGTACTCTCCACCCATTAACTTTAATCCAATTTGTGCGCTTGTGAGTTTAAAACAAGATTAAAATCATGACACGTCACCTCAAACCTAATAGAATACATCAGAGAATACCTTACGGTTGTTTGTGTTTTACCACGATTTGAATCATAATGCACTCCTCCCTGAAACTTCCTGAAAGAAACAAAATAAATAATTCACATAGTTTACAAGATTTTGCTACAGATGAGTCAGTAGCTCGATAGATCCATAGAGGAACTCAAATTTGATTAGTGGGGCAGATGTCTCCCTCATAAATGCTTGTCCTCTTAGGTTGCTTACTGGCTGCAATGGTGACTGGCCACTATCTCTCTTTGTCATCTGCGACGCTAGTTGTCCAATCTGGCCTTCTAACTTTGCGATGGACTGGGTATATGAGTGTAAAACTTGAGAGAATTGAGCAAGCTGTGATAAATCTTTAGAATGATGATGAGACTATTGTTGCAAAGTTCGGAGGATCTGAAAAATAGTGGCATCAGTTTCACTGCTCTGTGGCCCGTACTATGGCTGCACAGTAGGCACTTGTGATCTTTGGTGGAAACTTTGGATAGGAGGATACCGTGGTTGCACAACAGATGGTACTTGTTGTGCCCCACTTGTGGAGCCATAATTGAATCCAGAATGATTCCTTCATGGCAGGTTGTATGAATTCCCATAATCACTCCTTTGGAACATACAAACTTGTTCCCTTTCCACCACATCCGAATACAATGGGACAGCTGGGCACTCGATTACAGCATGGGTCAAGCTTTGGCAAATTGCATAGGCTGTAATGGGTATATCCGGGGTACTAGACATGGAAGTCATCAAAGAAGCGAGTTTATGTTCTAAGACTTCGACCTTAGCACCAATGTCACTATCCTTCTTTACTTTGTCAGTACTGACATCATAAAGACCACCCCTAGCAAGAGGACTGTTGCAAATCACAATAGGGTCAAACTTTTGCAGGGCCTGTTTTGGCAATGAATTATCGGCCAACTTTTCAAACAATTATCAGGACTGTCGTCCATTATGGGCCATAAAGGTTCCTCCACTCATAGCATCAACCACTTGCTAGTTACCCTCAGTTAACCTTTGATAGAAAGTTTGGGTAATAGACCAGTTCAGCACTTCAGGATGAGGACATTTTCGTAAGAGATCTTTCATGTGTTCCGAACTTTCATGGAATAGTTCTCCAGGCAAATGTCGAATGGTTTGAATTGCTTGGCGAATTTGGTTGGTTTTACCAATCAAGAAATACTTGCTCAAAAATTTAGCCTGTAGTTATCCCAAGAGTAAGTACTACTAGCAGGAAAAGAAGTAAGCCACACTTTCGCTCGGTCTTTGAGAGAGAAGGGAAACAACCATAATTTTATAGCCTTGTCATCAAGTGCTGTAATTTTCAATATGGTACAAAGTTCTATAAAATCTCTAAGGTGTGGATAGGGATCTTCGGGATCAAGCCCATGAAAACTAGGAAGGGCTTGTAGCGTGTTGGACTTGATCTTGAAGTTATGACCAGTCGCAACCTCAGGTAAGGCAACGTATGAGGGCGCGATCAATGTAACTGGGGTGTAATGCTCCTGAATGGGGCAATCTTCGACCATCCTATCAGATTCTCTTTCGGAAGTTCAGTTAGAAGCCAAGTTCCGCAAGAGTGGCCTCTCGATTTCTGGTTCACACTAAAAAATGTTTAAATTTTGAGATCGAGTATGATGCATATATTTTAGAAAATGGGTAGAGAGAAGACAAATCTAGGCCTCTAGCTTCCTTTGTCAGAAGAAGTTTTGAAACTTTAATCTGCTGCTCCAACTCAAACCTGCAAAGAATAAAAAAGTGAGAAAAGAAAAATAGAAAGATAAATATTGGCTTTCAGATAACTACTTCCCCGACAATGGCGCCAAAAATTTGGTTACTCTTAAACTATTCCTTGTCTTAACCTATTGCAAGTGCAAAATGGTATTGTAGCACTAGTATAGAATCGATCCCATAGGGAAGTCTATTACCCAAAGAACTTCTATTTATCTTTAAAGAATAAAAAATTGTTAGTTTTATTTAAACTACGATGCAGAAAATAAATCTATTCTATCAATTTAAAAACCATTACACTAGCTCTCAAGTTTTTCAGACCATAGGCGTCAATTAAAACTTGAAATTCTTTCGAAATCCTAAGTGCTGAAAATAAAAGTGCAGAAAAATAAATTTGCAGAAAAATAACTCTAATCCTCAGCCTTCTAGATTCTAGTCGTTAATTAAAATCTGTCAATCATCGGATATTTACATGCAGAAATTAAATTATAAGAAAGTAAATTACAAAAAAATAAATTTATGCTACAATGATCTTCCAGAAATTCTCCCTTAGTCCTCAATTAAGATTGAAAATCCTTGAATACAAACTAAACTACTTTGCTGAAAATAAAACTAAACTACTTTGCAAAAAATAAAAGGCAAAAAATAAAACTACTCTAAGGTTGATCTTCAGGCTTCTCAATCTCAGTTATCAATTGTAATCGAGAGACATTGGATGATTATTCAAGGACGTAGGCCCTCTTATTTATAGATGCATAAGAGGCCAGTTACAATAAATTAGGACTCTAAAGAAAGTAAACTACCTAAAATAAATCTTCCTAAAACTACTCTTCCTAATATATATCTTTCTTGCTTCCACAACTAGAGCTGTGTAGGATTTCTCTCATGATCTTCACCAGTAATGATTCTCGCCAATCTTATCAAATCCGTGGAGTGCATGGGTACTTTTTTTAGAATTTTCAATTCTATGCATGGCTAGACATCTCTCATGTGACTTTCAGCAATGTGTATGAGCTTTAAAGTACAAAATCGAATATACGATTTTGTATTTCTTTCTGTTTATTCACCACTATTTCTTCCCGATCGCTCGTGGATCACCATGCTCTCTTCAGCAAAATCATAAGGTATCGATTCTTTCTTTATCTTTGTTCTGACTCTCGATTTTACTTCAACTGACTCTTAAGCCTCACGATTTCTCTTCTGCGATCTTCTATCTTACAGCTTTATGAGTACATTTTAGCAAAGATTAACACTTTATTATTCTTCTACTTACTGTTCTAAATATTCACCTATCAATACATCATTAGTAGAAAACTATGGACTAATAACACTTAGTTGAGGGTATAAAAATGATAAAATATGTGACTGATCGGTCATATTTTAAAAATCATCTAAGGATTAAGGGTCGTGGGCCGGGTAGTTGGGTTTTAACAAAAGTCTATTTACCAATTACTTCGTATTTTGGCCTTTGGGACCATCTAAGGGTTCAGTCCAATGACTCAGTTGACCAGGTCAACAAATGTCCCATCACATATCATCTTCACAGTGGTCACGATGATCTGGTATTTCCTAGATGGTGACGGATTTTGGGGTAAAGTCAAGGTTTTGATAAAAATCTTTAAATTGTGAATTTTTCCACAAGTGTGTCGAACACCTTGTAGTGAATTGCTCGCCTTGTTCAACTTCGATCTAATTTCCGAATCCTATGAAAAATGGATGAAAGAGTGTCAGTAGACGCATCTTTTTCAAGTAGTGGCACTCAAAAATATGATCAGGCTTGATCATGGTTGACAAATCAATGAGATTTGTCCTCCTTTATCAAGTTATTGGGCCAGATTTATTGGGCCTTAATGTCAAGTCTATAATCCTTCGTGTCAATATCAAAATCGGGTACTCAGAAGCTTTCTGGAAAGCTCAATGAGTCACCTAAAATTTATTTTTATATTTTGGGAGTCAAAAGTCAAAGGCTCAGGATGGAATCAAGTCCATCTGATCAAAGGTCGTGTCTGGTTGCTGGGTGGGTGCCATGATCTACATTTATGTGTCACAATGTTCCAGATTTTCCAGCCGACAATCATGATATAATTATCGTGTGAAATTTTACCCAAGTCTCAGGGATAGGTCAAGATTTGACTTTAATTTATCTCAGATTTTTTTGAAGAGATCTCAGTCATGGAAATCATAGCTCCTCGAGGGCTCTGATTTCAAGTGCAATAGGGCAGCTTCGTTGCCTCGTGCTCCGGGTGCCGTAACTTTCAATCTATGGGGAGTCAGGGTCTAAAAATTTAACTGGGTATCGAAAACCGGTTAAATATTTTGGAATTTATTTCAATTTATTTTTCTCTCTGGTTTGAGAGAAAATTGTTGTGGGCTGCAAGGTCTACAGACATGGGCCATCGATGGGGTTTACCTAGTGGTCCATCTCATGCCACATATTTCGGGTCTTGGTCCAGGATGATTCTGGGTTAGTCCAAGGATCCATCGGGGTCTCGTTTTGGGTCCACTTTATTGGTTTAATCGGCACGAGTCGCTTGGCGGTACTACCCTAATCGCCGGGTATCATTCTTTCTTGCAAATTCGGATTGGTTTGAAGAGTCATCCAATCAAACCTAATTTTTTAGGAACGATTACATTTTTCAAATCCTTTTCTTTTCAGAAATCAGTTTTACAAATATCATGCTTATCAAGATCAATTTTGATCGGGTTTTCAAGATCTATTTGCTATACGTGCTATAGCCTAAGTGACAAAATTTTCGGGTTTTCATCGATAAGCAATCGATCACCGTTGGTCATTCATGATCGACATTGGTCATGAACTTCTAAAATTGGGAATCTCATCAGACCAACAGTCCATCATAATGGTCAAACTTACATCGATAGACCATCTAGTGGTTCCAATCAATGTTTAACTACATAGAACCTATATATCAAGATTTTTCCTATACATGCATCTATCACCATTCAAATTTCTATGATTAAAATTCAAGATTCAAGCATGCATTACCAGAATTTATTAACTCATCTAAACTCATCAGTAGATAAAGATTTTGTGATCAAAATAACACAAGCAACCAAGCTCTATGCATCTATACCATGCAATTCAAGCAATTTCAATATAGTCAATCGTAACCATCCGATTGGACTATCATCAAGATCAGTAAATTAACTAAAATTTCCTGAGATGAATTCATATAAAAATCAGTATATTCCAGCCACTAATCATGCTAAAAATTTAAATCTAATCTCATAGAAAATAGGCAAGATTCAGTATTATGTCACATGTAAACTATCAAGTATCAAGCAATCTATAGCCATCAATTTCAATCATGATCAAAACCAGTAAATGATGAAAATATGCCTGAGATTTCGCATAGCTAATTCATTAAAAACTCTACTAATATCAAGTCACAATCTGTGACAGCCTGACTTTTCCACACGAATTTCTAGGAAAGGTCGGGTCGCCAAATGACTATCCAGTTTTCCCTGCACATGGTAATAGGGAAACCGGACCGTCCGATGCCTTCTAAGGCATGTTCTCTCATACAGAACTACTAAACGAATATTACATGGCACTAATAAAATTCCAATTCTATATAAAATGAAATCCAAAATGATAAGATAAACCATCGATGGCAGCCGACCGTCACCTAAACAATGGTTCGAAACTATACACAGTCATACGAATTTTAATTCAAGTATTTTACTTACAACCACCACAATGGATTAACCAAAAATCTATCACAACTGAACTAAGGGAAATAGTCCTTTGGTGGAAGCTCCTATTTCACCTCTAGCACCTAATTAGGGTCCTCTAATTCAGGATCCTGATCCACATCTACACCTATAGCATAAATGTTGGAATGAGCTAACAATCTAAGCTTAGTAGGAAAAAGATTAATTTTTAACTCACATTGCATTAATTTGAAGGATAGGTTAAATGACATAATCAACAGCCATTATCATATCAAATGGAATAAACAATGAACTTTCAAATGTCATTTCATGTTCAAATAGAATTCAAAGGACTTTGGTTTTCAAAACAATGTTCAATCAACATTCGAAAATGTCGTATAACATTGGTTTTCTATTCTTTTCTCATGTCTTACTTACTATGATTAATCCATTAATTTACTTAAATTGTAACTTAAATAACTCCTACACCGTATAGCACTGTTGAGCCAAATTATCAATGAGAATCCCTTAACCATCTGTGTTCCATAAACACTTACAAATGTATGGTATAAACCGCCATACCAGTCTACGGTGGATGGTATAAACTATCATACCTGTCCTTATGGGGTTTGTTCACATAACCTTAAATCATCATGCAACATGGATGTATGATGTTCAAATTCAATTCATAATATATAGCTAATATTCGGAGTTCAAAGACTTCATATTCATCAAATCGAAGATTCAAAAATCGATGTTCAATTTCAATGATTCACATTCATAGTTTGACTATTTGACAAAACATACAATTTCTATGATTATTTCACAATCAAATTCATGTTCAAATTCATGTTAATCATATCATGGATTCTACGAATCCAGACCAGAAACGAGAATAAAGTATTGAGTTTTCTCTACCTTAAGTTTGGAGTCGTTCAAGGCGATCCAAGGGTCCTTTTCTACCTCTCCCATTCTTAACCTAGATCACATTAAGACTGTACTAAGTGTCAATGACAGAAAAATCAGATGATTCGAAATTTCTCTAAGTTTTTTCAAAGAAAACCAAAGCAGCCAGAAACAGGAGAAATCAATCGATTTCCAAAGGTAGGGAAAATCAATCGATTGATTTTTCCCAGAGTTTTATACACCTCCCTGTTTTATACAAGTCGATCAATCGATTTCCAAATTGATCGATCAGTTTCAAATTCGAACAATCAATTTCAATTCAATCGATCAATTCCTTCAGAATTCTAAATTTGATCGATCCAGTTCTTCAAAAAAAATTTACATATCTCTGCCCTATCAAAATTGATCAATCGATTCACAAATCGATCGATCGGTTTTGACAGATTCTGTAGCCCTTCAGGCTTCATCCACTTTAGTTCATTTTTCCCCAATTCTCATCCAATACAACTCAAATTTGATCCTCTCATCTATCTAAGCTTAAAGTAGTTATTTACTATTTAAATACACAAGATTGCTCACCTTTCCTTGGCCAATTACACAGCTTGTGGCAATCTTTGCTAAAGAGGGTTTCGGTGCCGAATTCGTGGACTCTCACAGCGATCGGGATCAAAGCAAATCCCAACACAAAGGATTCTCACTCACGTCTTGATCTTTACCTTCCCAAATTGCGAACGAAGCGTCCACGATGATGAATTTACACTCGATCAAACCCACACTCTACTAAGCTTCTAGATCTAATGGGTGTCAGAGCTCAAAGCTTCTCCATGGTCAGAATCAACGAGAAGACAAAGCCCATACGATGAAGATGATGCGTTCTTTATGAAAGAGCCAAAGCTTGGGGGCGATAGCTCGGTTGGGTTTCACGTGAGGCTTGAGGAGAAGAAGCACTCTCTCTCTCTCTACACTTCACTTGCAAAACAACCCAAATGAAATAAATATCAAACCTTTTGATATTTATTTTCCAAACCTTATCCACTTAACATAAGTTTACTCTTTGGTGTTGAACACGCACACCACGGTCCAATGCATGGTTTCTCATCTAAGGCCAAAGTGAGTCTTAACCTCACTTTTCGTACAGCTCACACTCTGATTAATTACTTATTCTAAAATTTTAAGGAGGTATCAGTCGCCGTGCCGAACATGCACACGGGGTCAGTCGCGTTCAGGTTTGGAATTTTCGGGATGTTACACAATCCCATTAATATATTATGCAAGGAAATAACATTAATGGAATCTATTCTACACAGTATTTTAATATTCAACATGCATCTATGACCACTCCCTTGACCTTAAAATCTGAGATCAAAATTTAATATTTTCTGAGAGAACAACTAACTAATATCATCTACAAAACGTATAGATACCAGTCATACGGTCCATTTATTCTAAATAATATGGCATGGAAATATAAAGCTAGAAATTCAAAATTTATACACAATGATGAACATGGTTCATCCTTGACCAAATCTCAACCATTGGATGGCCTTGCATGATTATTTTGATCACATGCCTGATATCCAAAGGTGTTGGTCATAATATGTTCAAGAAAATTTGAAAGTTCCAAATCAAAAACTCAAATTTTCTCACATAAATTCAAGGAAAAGTCAAGAAAACACTATACTATGTAGTTTTGGTCTAGTTGACCAAATCTAGACCATTGGATGGCCTTGTATGATAATTTTGATCACATTCCTAGCATCCAAATGGCTTGATCAAGCTATCATTCTAGAAATTTCAAAGTTTCAAATAAAAAATTCTGATTTACCTTACAAAACCTCAAGAAAATCTAGGAAAATTCAATGCCATGTTGGTCTAGGCCTAGTTGACCAATCTGGACTATTGGATAGCCTTGCATGATCATGTTGATCACATGCATGGACTCCAAATATGCTGTTCATACATTGTACCAGAAATTTTGAAAAAATCTCAAACAAAAATCAGTTTTAAACCACAAAAATCCAAGAAAAAATCAAGGAAACTTTACCCTATGTAGTACTGATCTAGTTAAGCAAATCTAGACCATTGGATGGCCTTGCATGATCATTTTGATCACATTCATGGCCACCAAATAATCTGGTCTAAATATTGTTTCCAGATAATTTGAAAGTTTTAAATCAAAACAAATTTTCTATCACAAAAGTCCAAGAAAATTCAAGTAAACACTACTCTATGTTGGCCTTAACCTAGATGGCCAATCTAGACCATTGGCTGGCCTTGCATGATCATGTTGATCACATGCATGACCTCCAAATATACTGGTCGTATATTATATAGCCATTCCAAATATAAAATCCTAAAATAGTCCAAGGAAAAATCTATGGACAAAACTTAAGCTACTAGACTAGAAACACCAAACAAGGATTAACTAAGACAATACCTTGGCTTGATCCTTTTTGCTTGCTGGTTTGACTTGATTTGAAGGGTGCAAGGAGCTGGGATAGAGCCCAAGTTGATATATGTTAAACTAGGAGGTGTGGGGAGTTGAGTGGTGGCGGTGGATGGTGATTTTGACGGCTAGATGTTGAGAACAAATTCAAGGTAGGAGAAGAGCTTCAATGGAGGTTTGAGAGAGAGAGGAAGAAGATGAAAATGGTGGAATGAGAAGTCCCCCCCCCCCCCCCCCCCCCTCCTTATGGAATTCGATTTTTGCAAGGGCTTGGGGAACAAGAGCTAAAATTTTTGGACAAGTGTCCATTATTTACTTTCCAAAGCCCATTTTTTCTTCCCAATACAAACTCTCTCCTCTCTCCTCTCTCCTCTCAATTCTCCTATGTGCAAGTCAAAGTGGACCCCACTTGGGTTCCACTCTCCTCCACACATTTGGGTCAACTCTTGGCTTTTATGGCCTTCTAAGCCCTCAAATTTTGTGATTTTTCAATGTCAAACTAATCTTGTGGTGCATTCACAAGGGTGCATCTATTACCCTAGATTTCTCCAAAGTTTATTAATGGTGTAAGATGGGTCAAATTTTGGTCAAGTAGATTAAGGGCTAGGATTTTCAAGAGAATTGAATCAATCTAATTTCTAATTAGCAAAATTAGAAAATTAACTTATAAATGCCCTTTGCCATTGCTTCTTGCAAGGCACATACACATAATTTTCAATGTTAGTGCATCTAATTCTTTTAATTTTATGGGTCTAGGTTTGACTCAACCCATTAACCATTCCTATGATCATCATTAAAATCTGATCCGTTGGCAATGATCTCCTCATCACCACCATGGCTTTGGTTTAATTCATATCAAACCTTGGGTCAAGGTCCATCATGAATCAGTCCAGATTGGTCACAAGGTATAAGATGTGGGGTGTGGTTTACTATATTTCTAACACACCCATTCGAATAAATGAGGAACCCTATGGGTGCTACTAGAAATAGTCATTATCTCATTAATCTAAGGTGGGTGCTTCACAAATTTTGGTTGACCTGGTCTCAGGCAGTCACTTGGCACAGTTATGCCTCATCAGGTCTCAGTCAATAATTTGACCAACACATAAATCGAGAGACAGGTGTTACATTATGTTCGGATCGTACGCTGATTCACATGAAAATATCCCAAGGAGATGATATTTTCTTATGACACATAAATTTCATGGCCCACATGATATGCGGATCATATGAGTTCACGTAGCACACAAGTTACATGTGGCACATGAGTTTCACATGTGTCGCACATGGGTTACAAGGATTACGTGTTTCTTATAAAAATAACAAGGGGCATGAGACTCAAGTATTTTAAAATGAGGTGGGCTCTGGGTCATATCTAAACTTACTAAAGGGCGTTCAATTCATGCATACAGATAAATTAAGAGGGCCTAGGCCCGTCTGCATACAAATGACTAAAAGGAGATGGCTTATTTGCGTAGAGATAAGGTGCCCTTTGACCCAACTCACAACATAGGGGCCTTAGGCCCAACTCAAGTCAATAATGGGTTAAGGCCATGGGCCAATTTGACAAAAGGCGTCAGGCCTATATCACATTTAATAAAGAGTTCAGGGCTCTTGTGTAAACAAGAATATATTCAGCCCATGGTGATTGAGTGGAACGGACCTCAAGCCCTGTCTATTTAAGAAAGTAGGCCTTAGCCCATTTGGACAATAGTAGGGCTTAAAACCCACACATAAGAAAAAATGGCCATAAGTGAATTGATTTGACAAAAGTGGGCTATTGTACAAACGAATGAATGAGCATTTTAGCCCATATTGGGTTTGGTAAGGGTCAAAACCCACATTATTTTGGAGAATGGGTTAGACCCAATTTGCATAAAGGGTCTCGGGCCTTGATCCAAATTAACTAAAAGACCTTAGCTATTTACATAAAAATAAAGGGTCTGAGGCTGTGAGAGTATCATAAGGAAAGTACGTTGAATAGAGTTTGGATATAGTTTAGGTATTGGTCACTTATTTATACTATATATAAAATCAATAACACATGAATAATATGATTGTTAAGTATTTAGATGGTTGAATTTTAGTATTGACTAGGATGTAGGGATTGTGAGAGAAGTCTTATAGGTTGGAATTTGGGGTTGGTTCAATGTGTTGAACACACATGCACTAGATACATATGATGATACAACATATACACAAATACATATATTTACATATAAAATAAGGATTGATTTAGAATAAATAAAGTAAGAAATATCTATGGATTTTGTGTTTGGCATATGTGGTCCATTTATTTGACTTTATATATAAATACATCTACCACACTTATATATTTATAAATGAGAAATTATCACCTGCTAAAGGAGAGGCCCCAATACTCACCTTACACCTAAGGTCAAGTGAGGATGGGCATTATATATTGAATAGTTTAGTGCACCGAGTAGGTGTTTATATATATTATTATTAATTTATCATTATTCCTTTTGATAAGTATTTCATGAGTTTTCTCAACAATAGCAATTTAAACACAATTTTTCATGTGTAACTAAGTAGAATGCGTTAGATAGGAGGGCACCCACCTGTTGAAGCGTAAATGGTGATTTTTGCGGGGTTTTGGTTGGTTGAGATCAGATTCGACATACCGTGGTAACTCAAATCCCACGACCAGATCAAATTTCTTTTACGTTTTGCTATAAGAACCTGGTTATTGAAGCTTGTTTAAATACCACTAGAGTTGTCCGTAGTTGGTGTCTCGGTGGTGGTGGTGCTTGGGACGCAACTCCGATGGTTGAGCCTCGATGGGTGAGGCAAAGGTGATGTTAGGTGGTTACACCGGGAGATGGTGGTGCTCAGGCTTTGTTTTTGCAGGGAAAGGAGAACGAGGGAGAGAGAGAGAGAGAGAGAGAGAGAGGGAGAGAATTCTATTTCTCTCCATATTTTATATATATAGAAGAAGTGGGTAGAGAAAGAGCCCAATTGGGCAAGTTAACTACCCAAAAAGGTAAGAGCTCATAAGGACTTTAATTGATTGCAAATCAATCCCATGAATGACGAGATTTAATTGCCTTAATTACTTAAGGTAATAGATCTCTTGGGATTCGGTTACAATTTTTAGTGTAAACCGGATCTTATGTTTGAAATTTCTTAATTTAATTGCATTGGCTATGATAGGGTGTGGGTACATTCACCTAACTTGGTGCTCCACCTATCTATCACCCTAGAAAGGTTTAAATGGGACCCAGGTCATAACAATTTTTCATCCCAATTTCCCACACGATTGATCTTCGGATCCTAGGCGTACCATCAAATGGTTAATTTTTTATTCCCTCCTGTTCCGTTGCTGAAAGATAGATGTTGATAACGTTTCAAAATGATAAAAATATATTAGTAATTCATCCCTTTTTTTAAAAACGATTTTCTTTATTTTATTAGAAATATTATGTTTGTTTTTGGGTCTTTTATCTTTATTGATTTGTACCTCTTTTTACTTGCATTTATGTTTGTTATTTTCAAACAATTTCTGACTTTATTTATTTGACATAATCCCGTCGCATATTTCACGGATGATTCTCTCGATCTCGAATTGAGTGAGGCTGGCCCCCCAGAGGGACAATCAGGGGAACTTGTCCCTCGATCTCTTGGTAAAAATGAGGCGACCTTATACAGTACAGGCAATGGTTGCCCCTGGCAGCTCAGGAACCTGCTCTAGCCTGGGCTATCATACCGCTCACCTAATCCCACTGGGGGGGCCAATCCCGAGCACCCTTGGCGTGACTTTGGGAAGCCGAGGTGGCACAAATCCCAAAAAGTGAACATATAATCTCTTCTACATTTGACTTTATTGAATTTTGACTATAAAAGAAGAAGAAAAATTAAAATATTGGCTGATATGACCCATATATATTAGTCTGAGTGCCGACCGGTATGGCCAATAGGAACCCCCACTACAAAAGTAAGGTATTTCAGAGTCACTTGCTATTAAGGCAGTTTTTGATAGTGACAGGACTAATAGCAGCAGTTTTTGGTAGCGACAAGACTAATAGCAGCAATTTTTGTTAATAGCGACAGTTTTTGACTGCCGCTAATAGTCTTATTTTTTGTAGTGCCCTTTAAAATCTGTAAGGATGACTATAAAAAAAAGATTGGAAATAATGACCATGGCAATATGATTTGGTCTACTTTGGTCATGCTGGTGAGTCATTTTTCTCTTGTTGAGTGGTTAGAAAAAAAATGTTTTAACACTAGCAAACTTTCAATTAATATTCATATACCTTTTTGGTAAATTAAGGGTCTATTTGGCAACGCTCCTTGTCTAAAATATGTCGTGCCAGGAGTGGTGAGCGTCTGGATCGTCGTTTGCTAAATGCTCCGGTGCTGGCTGAGAGCGAGCTGGGGAGCTGCTCTATGAAAAGCTTTGTCAGAGCAGTTAAAAATCACTTTGAGGGAGAGTTGGCGAGGAGTGCACGAGGGGTGCGATGACACATGGCCGTCCATTTCAATGCTAAAAGACTGCTTGAGTTTTCTGGGCATTAAAGAACACTACGTCAAAATGAGGAAAAAACTACTATAGTAGCATAAAATAAACCACTACTTAATAGAGTGGTGCAACATACCACTGTTTAAAATAATGGTTTCTTAAGTTAAATCAGTCGTCACGTGTGTGTGACGCCATCATCACGTGCAAAACCATCGGGCCTCCCTTGAAATCGATCGGGCCTCCCTATTTTGTTTTTATCTCCTAACAAAACACCTCTCTCTCAGCTCTATCATTTTCTCTCTGAAACCTACCCTTCCTCTCCTCTTCCTCTTCCTCGACGATCTCTCTGGTCCTCTCACGAGCACGATCGATGCCAAATTGGGACTAGTTCTTCTAGATCTCTCACAATCGATTCTCTGGCGAAGTTTCGATAGGGATCACGGATCTGAACAGCTTGCAGGGGATATTTCTGTCTCACAATCAGCTCACCGGAGAAATCCTTGCGACGATCGGTAACCTAACCAACCTCCAAGAGATCGATCCATCGTACAATTCGATCTCTGGTTCGATCCCTCTCCTCATTGATCCGTGGAGGGTTCTTCGGTTTCGAAGGTAAGGTCTATGAAACCCTAATTATTTGATGTTGAATCGGTGATCTGTAGCTCTAAAATCCTTCAGATTTGTTCATTTCTGATTTCGTTATGTTTTTTTTTTAAATATAGAACTTGATTTGTTTTGTTTAAATTAGAATTGTCTGAACTCCTCATGACATTGTGTTGCACATTGTGTGGGCTGCACTGTAAATGTTTGTGGAATTGTCTAAACTGCTGTTTCTGAAATTGTGTTTGTGTTGGTGATTGCATAGAGGTTTATTTCTGTTTCTTGGCTGTGTTTTGATTAAAATATGATGACGTAAATGATTTGACTCATGGATTTAGCCTATTGAGGACTGTTCGAGGCAATTATAGATTTATTTTTTAAAGGTTTTTTGTGTTTTTTCTAGTTTATTTGGAACCTTATTGAGCCTATCCTGTGGCTGCATGTTAGCCATCTGTTACTGGAATGCATAGCGGCTGTTTGTGAATTTGTCGGGGCGACATAGTGACCATGTGCCAATATGCTTGGGCTACATATTGTTTGTGATCTTTGGCTGGTTATGCCAATATCCGTGGTAGATTTTGGTGCAAATTTTTTAGTTATGTGTGTTGTTTGATAAGCGAGAATCATTGTGTTGGAATCGAATTTGTGCTATATTAGTTTGGTGGAGCAGTTTTTGAAAGCATTGATTGCAAAGATGTCTAGTACTAAGTTTATTTTTCAATGACCTTCTCTGTTATATGCCTTGTGCTACTAGAGCATCACCACCTCCTTGTTGTTATTGATTTAGGGTCTACAAATCATATGATAACTTAGTTTATTCATTGTATACTCCACCATCCTCTTCTCTGCAGATTGCTTAGTTAATGGCTCTTCTACCTCTGTGTCGGGGTGGGGATTATTCATGTGTCTTTCTCACATTCTTTATCACATATCTTACATGTTTCGACTTAATCTTCTTTTAGTTAGTAGTATAGATAAAATATTGCATTATTTTGTTACTTTTATCCTTCTCATTGTGTTTAACAAGATCTCATTATAAAAATTACTATTGTTCATCCATCTTTCTCACGTGTTCAAACCTTCTTTATAGCAAGAATAACAACTCAATAAGTCATTTTCTTATTGTAATAATGAGAACTAATTACATGAAAACAAATCAAGTGTGATTAGGCGTGTAAGTTTTGAACCCAAAATCGATATTGAAAAATTGGCCTAAGCGAACCAAATTGAAATTGGTGAAACCGATTCCAATTGGTTTGGTTTGATTTTAGTGGCCAAACTGAAACCGGTTAAATAGGCTTGGAAAATCGACCCAAAAAGCGAAAACCGTAAAAGGAAGAAAAACCTCAAAACCAAAAGTGAACTAATCTATTTGGGTTTCGATTCTTTTGAGAAAATGGTTAATTGAAACTGGCCCGAATCATTTTGGTTCGTTTTGGGTTTTGGTTCTTTTGAGAACAAGGTTAATTGATGAAATCGAATCATTTCGGATTCGATTTGATTTAAACAACTTAACCGCAATTCCGATTTCTATTTGGTTGATTAACGAATCGCACCCTAAGTGGGATGCAGGATGTTTGTTAATTATCAACAAGCAATGTGCATTTGTACGGCCTTTTTATAGAGAGTACATTTAATTTCACCCACCGAATCTTTGAATTCACCCACGCTGAAACTCATTGACTGATTTGGCGGGTGTGGGGTGGATTTAAAGGTACTTACATTTATTAAGAATCTCCATCTGAGATGAAAATGCCTTGAGTATCTTTAAATCCACCCACCGAAGCTTCTAAATGTAAGGGACAAGATTAGAATATATACTCTGTCACAAAATTCTCCAAACTTAATTAAAATTTTGGAAAAACTTTCGGATCTAATAGCTAATCTATTGAACTTTTGGACGAATATTATCCTGATCCTAACAAATGTAAGAGACAAGATGAGCATATATGCTCTCTCACAAAATTCTCCAAACTAATTAAAAAACTTCGAATACGTGGCCGATTGACCTTTAAGCGGTATATTAGCTTGATTTGTCTCTCCACAATTTTCAATTTTTTCTCGGATTATTATCGTTGTGATACATGCTTTAATCATACTTTGTATTGTTGTTTAATGATTGGAAATTGTTAATACCTAGAGACTATGTAATTGAAGACATCATTTTTAAATTTAAATAGTTTAACATATTTTATTTTTGTAATAGTTTATTATTATTTTTGTGTTGCCTAAATTTTTTTCATATCTTTGCTTAATTAAAGCCAACCGACACCCAAATAAATGATTGCCAAATCCGAACGTGGTTAGTATCAGTATATGAACATTTTTTTACCAGCACATGAGACCCTGCCAGTGCACGCTTCTTCGATTGCCGACTTTATGTCGTCAATGACTTTATAGTTAATACTTCTACATGTTTTGAGCTAGTGCTACTTCATAATTAATTTTTGTGATTTATGATA
Organism: Chloranthus sessilifolius; assembly: GCA_021018995.1. Classification (NCBI taxonomy): domain Eukaryota; kingdom Viridiplantae; phylum Streptophyta; class Magnoliopsida; order Chloranthales; family Chloranthaceae; genus Chloranthus; species Chloranthus sessilifolius. The sequence continues at coordinate 66,397,263 of CM037586.1, forward strand.
TGATGTATTGTATCTTATCGATGGTACTTGGCAACTCAAGATGGCTTTCATATTTTATATCCATCATCGACAAGTTGGAAACTCACTATTGTATCCAGCTTCTTTTCCACACCCAAGGTGTTCCTTTCATTGTTCTTTATATGTCCTGTTTTGATGCTAAGGCAAATTGTTTGCAAGAAGCCATCTCCAATACTATTGGAGATTACATAGAAGCCGTCGCCAATACTATTGGAGACGGCTTAGACACCTTTGGAGACGACCAAAAGCCGCCTCCAATAAACATTTTTTTGTAGTGTGCATGGGGCATTTTAGTCCAGTGACGATGCTAACCTCACCATAAAGAGGGTAAAATTAGCATTCCCCTTTATGATTATAATGTCACCTGAATCGAGTCATACTGTGACTCGAGCATCTAATGGCTGCATGCTAGATATGTAGCCTTGGATGCTTGAGTCACGATGTGACTTGAGTCAGGTGATCATTATCCTATATATTTTAATTTTATATATGCATAAATAATATGCACATACAAACAGGAGTGTAACTGAGCTTTACAAAATGGGCACCTGTGCCACCTTAATGACAACCATTTATGCTCTCTTGCTTTGGACCAGTGACCATACCTATTTGTGCACTACAATTTTTCTCATGATTCTCTTCTAGAGTTTTATGAAATGCTTGTTTAATTACTTGCAGGGCGGTGAAATTTGTTCTTTAGAGCCACGGAACTGCTGAATGAATTAAACAATGGTGACTTTGAGGTATTTCTTTCCTAAATCATTATGTTGATCAGATTCCTCTGTAATGTTGAAATCGTCTTTTGGTTTTTTGGGTTCTATCACTACAAGATAAAGAGTAGGAGACCAACAGTTGGGTCCTATATTCCAAGACAAACTAGAAGACCAACAGTTGGGTTCTATCACTACAATTAGAAAACATAAATATTATGTCCTTTCATTTCTATCGACATTATTTTCCTAACACAAGTCTCCCCTTTAATTCGACATTATTTTCTAATAAAACAAGTTTGGGAGACCTCAAAAACAGGAATCTGGAATGACTAGGAGACCTGAAAAACAAAAATCTGGAACGACTCTAATAAAACAAGTTTGGGAGACCACAAAAACAGGAATCTGGAATGACTAGGAGACCTGAAAAACAGAAATCTGGAACGACTGCTTGCGATCTGGAATCTTGTGGAGGGTAAAATCTACCGGTGAGTGTGTTCTTATATGCTTTTTTTTTTGTAACAGAGAACATGCCGCGAAACAGAGAAGAACCGTCTACTATAGGCGTTTATGTCTGCGACGAATCCAGGTGCCCTCTCTCTCTCTCTCTTCGATCGTTTCTTTTCTTCTTTTTTCCCTTTAATTCTTGTTGAAGATATTCAAATTTGACTCCAACAATGCATATTCTTGTTGAAGATATTCGATCGTTTATACTTGTTGAAGAAATTAAAATATCGAGCAATACGTCTCAGTATTAGACGCCAACAATGCATGCCCCTGTTGGTTTGTATTGGGATGATCTGATTGCATAGTTTAAAATCTTGGATGATATTGAGAAATATTGGGCAATGCGTCTTGGGATTAGAGCCCAACAGTGCATGCCATATTGTTTTTATAGGACGATACAAGACAATATGGGTTTATTCCGAAGCTTCTCACTAATCCAAATTTCTATTAGATGAAGCCAATATGTTCCGTCTCGACATTGGAGCCGAATGTTATGAGCTCTGGTTTCACAATTTTAAACCTTGACCAATCTTCAATCTTAAACCCATTTGTTACTTTGGGTTCAGCCGGGTTATAATATAACCTATGATAATATACAATTAAAATTATTGAAAAATGCTTATGGCATTATTGGTTTCTATTTTATGAAATTTCTTGCCTAGATTTATGGATCGGATAGTTCAGATCAATGTTTACCCATTGTTGGATAGAGGTAGGGGCACCACCCTCTATCTGTGATGTCACTAAGCGACACGCAATATAAGCCTTACATTTCATTATTGCAACTGTTTCAAATTTTTCAAACAGCATTTAAATATTGGGTCTTGTTTCATTTTTCGGAGTATAGTAAAAATTTCCGTTCTTTCGTTTTGCATATAGGTCTAAACCAACAATTTTGTATAAAAATTTCTACGTCACTATATTTTCCTGTCTTTATAAGTTTTTAATTAGTTCCTCTCAACACTTATTTAACTTGCTCGGCCATGAAGTCAATTCACAAATTTCAGTAGTACAGGTTCATGTTGGTACTTTAAACTATGTTATCATATGATGCAACTTATCCTTTAGCCTGTTCCTTTAAATACTGTTCAAGAACTAGAGAATATTGATTTTTTACTTATATATTTCTTATATTATCATTCAGTGTCATAAATACTATTTTTCTTTTAAACTCTTCTTGCGATGTGGCAAAAAGCTTCGATTTTGATCTTTTTTCGTTGTGATGCTGTTGTATATGCAAGAAACTTAAGCTATTTTTTCAGTTGACTAATTATTTATTTCGTTTGACTATTAAATGTACTAGGAAGGCACTACCCATTCACAAGTTAGAAAGTGCATACAAGAAATTTCTTGTACGCTCAATGCGAAGACAGAAAGCTGTTGAAGGAAGCCACTGAATGCTATAGAACTTCCTCTTTCTGTCTCTCTCTCTCTCTATCTATCTATCTATCTCTCTCTCTCTCTCTCTCTTTTACAGTATGAAGGAGTTCACATTTTTACATCTTTTGTATCTACAGGAAGAACCAATAGATGATCACCAACCAGTTAGAAGCTTTGGAACCGTTTTGGCTGCATCGGGTGCTCGTAAGTTTTTCTGTAGTTTTCATTTTTAAAATTGCTTTAGTACTTATGTTACTTTTAATGTGGCAGGAAGACAAACTACTGAGAAATCTGATATTGCTAAAAAGAAGGCAAAGCTACAAAGGTGAGCATTTGAGTCTTTTTTGAGGAAGCAATCATTTATTATTTACCTAGCAGATTATTCTTCAGGTTGCTCTTGGTTCTGTAGAAAGGGAGTTTACATTATTATATTAAGAATTAATAGTGATGTAAACTACTTACAATTGAAGAAACAATCATTATTTTAAGAATTAATAGTGATGTTTCCGTCAAGAATTTTGATTCTGCAAAATCACGAAGGTGAGCGGGTTTTAACCTGGATGTTGCCCTTTTTTAAAGAGGCGAGGCGAATGGGAACATGGTATCAAATGTCTGATACCGCTATGTATCGGCGATACATATTAGTTTCTTGCCAAATCAATACCGATACCGATACCATATCGACACTAGTATTGGCAGGACAGTATCAACCAATACTGTCATTTATTTAGTTATGTATAGTTTTTCTTCGTCACAAAAAAGAAGTATCAACCAATACTGTCATATATTTTGTTACTTGGAGTCTATGTTACACTATGACTCTTTTTAGAAACTTATTCTATTTAGGATTAACAGCTGCCGAGACAGTTTATGTGGTTTGAATTTTATGTTTGAAAGACCAGTTCAATTTTTTTACAAGAATATAGAAGTTTTTTTTCTCTCTCTTGTTGCTCCTTAGCTGTGACATGCTGCTCCTTAGCTGGGACATGAGATATCAATCTCACCCATTGAAGCCCTTGGGTTTCTCCGGGATTCTGAACCCCCTAGTTCTCTGTGAAAATTGCTGCTGCTGCCATATTGTTTTATGTTGCTGATCTTCTTTTATATTCTATTTATCTGTTGCTGCTATCTATCTCCGGTATGAGGAGTGTTATTATTCGTAAATTTTATTTTAAAGCAATTATATATCAAACAGTAGCGGTAATATAGAACAAGTGAGCAGTATTTTCGCTAAGAAACTTGGAGCAGAATCAGCAAGTAATATCACTGCTGTCTTGTTGTGTTTTAACACATATTTCAGAGTTGATGGCAGGACTCTACCAACGCTAATTCAGCTGCCTAGCCATATTAATTTCCTGCGCCATTAATATTTATCTATTTGAGTCTTGTTGGCTGTGGTTCACATTATATAATAGTGTCCAAATACTAAAATTTATGACATTAGGACACTAAATGATTTTCAACTTTGGCCAAATCATCCTTTAACCCAAGATAGATCATAATTTTCGAACCATTTCATTTGCACCAGATTGATTTGATTCTTGTACATAGGGGGGTCAATGATCGTCAATTATATAAATTTGGCATCTGTCCTCATTGATATAGGGTGCACAGTTCATCAATTCTATACATGACATCCATTGTCGTCAATTATATATATATCATGGAACATGTATGGAACATGTGGGGGAATGCGAACTTCGTTTTGCTTTCATTCAAATAGGACTCTGGTAGGTCCTTGAATCTTCTGTTAAATTATCGTAGGTGCTTTTATGCTTCTTAGTATTATCCATGTCTCTAATAGGAAAATATGGTAGCACTGGATACTATCAAATTTAAACAATGAGTATGCAACTTTTTCGTGTAGCAAGAATTTTGCGGGGACTACGAATTGCTGCTCACCTCAATTTGACATTTGCCAAGGAGACTGCTACTGCTATAAAAGATCTTTCTTCATGTCTAGTGAGTTTAGATAAGGTACTCAATGGAAGGGCCCTATTTTTTATAGATAAAGGAAATTTATTAAGCACCAAAGTAGAGAAGTACAAAGGTTAACAACAAAACAGAGTCATAAAGACAATGATTCAACCCAAACAACCACAAAAAAAATGGGTCATGGGGACTCTTAAACCTCCCCTGGTCCCCTTATATTATATATATAAAATATCAAGTCAACCCGACTCGATCCAAGCCTACCTGATGGGTTAAGTTTGTGTGCCTGATCCGATTAAAAAATGGGGACAGGCAGGTCGGGTAACAGGTCGACGTAACCCGTCACAACCCAAATCTTGTTAGTCCACGCAACAAATATATCAGCGAAGCAGTAACGAAGTGCAGCAAGAATTCATATAAAATGCTCTGCTCTACAGTCCAGGCTACAACAGGGCCAGGCTTTGTAGAAGGCCCCTCCTCAAGCATTTCATCAAAATGCTTCAATATACTTAGCATTCCCTCAATGTTATGCTCACCAAAGTACAAACGGCTAGCTTCTTCTAATGCCTCATGCCACATCTCGTGCCAGAGAATGGCAACCCTAATCAATTCCTTTGACACTAGTTGTGCCTGTACATTTAACAACTCATAGTAGGATCATAAATGCTAGCATGCATCAACTTAGAAAATACTCAAATTTAATTTAATTTTACACGATCCACGAGTACGACACTATCTTGTGAACTTTGTCAACTACCTCTGAAATGCGACTTTGGGATTCACTTATTGATTTGCAAGCAACTAAGAGAGGGTACATAAGAGCCTGAGCAGAAAAAAGGAGCACATATTCAAGCAAGCAAGGCACACCATCTAGAACAGGAAAATATCAAAATGTACATGAAAAAAAAAAAAAAATTTTAAAAAAAAAAAAAATATATATATATATATATATATATAAATTATGACATTTTCAGGCACAAATAACAGCTTGTAGATGGAGGAATTGTTAATAGTTTAAGGTCTCCTTGGACATCAAAAAGGGACCCAGATCAGAAGTATTAAAAACCATGAAAGTTGAGGACTATGGATGTTTTTTGTCTTGATTGGGCTGGAAGATGCATCGGGAAAGGGAATGAAAAGGGGTAATGGGGAACTGTTACAGAAGAAATAAAGGAATCTGAAAATCTTGAATGTGTATCACTGGATGCATCAAGCGAGTTTTGTGTTTATACCATGCTATTGAAGAGATTCAGGAATGCAGGACCGTGGCAAGACCTAAATAAAGATAATCATCGAAGGCCAAGAGCTGTAGTTTCCGATAGGCCGAAAACTCCAGATTCCGTGAGGTATATCAACCCGCTAAGCCACAGCCAAAGGTATTCTTCGAATCACGATTACAATCTCTCTTCTCCTATCAAAGTTTCGAAAACTAGTTCAATTCCAAGGAGAAACAACATATCTCCATATAAACCACATAAAGATGATAATAGTGGTGTTCCGCCTAAATTAGGCTCTGATCTGCAAAGAAGCATCAGTCCTTTTTCGAAAAATAGATTGTCATGTCAAAGACACCTGTATTCATCTCTGAGGTTCTATGACCTCAAAATCGAGACAACTTTCTCTAGGATTCAGTAGCTGGGAGGCATTACTTTCATGCTGAAGACTCTAATGGCTCGTCATTCTCTTTGAAAGTTGCAATATCATGTGACCCCATGCCACCATCATGCCTCCTGTTGTAACGCCATTGGAAAATCAAATGGTAACAGCATTGAGTATAGTCAAATACATCTGTTTTTAACAACTGCTTCCAATAGTAGGCATCTCCTAGAATTCTTTATCATGCCTCGATTATCAAGTTGAGGCTGGTTGAAAATATCTCAAATCCCACATATTAGTGCAATGCATTTTGTTTTTCGCTTGGTGCGTAAGCTGCACCTCCAGAAAACTCTTTTTGGCCTTCCATTAACACAAAATTAATGTTTGATTGGTTTTTGCAAAATGTCTTTTAACGTTTTGTGCATTAAGGATACCAATATTTGCATACGAGGCCAATGCCTCGTACGTCCTCATTGTTACAACAACAACAACAACAACAACAATGGTTACATATATAACACGTCTGCGGTCAAAATGTGTCGCTGAAGTTACACACATTCAAATGTACCCTAAATGTTTCCTATTCTTCTGAAATTAGAATTATTTTCGTTTCATGGAACCATGAACAAAGAAGTGAAAAAAATTATATGAATTGAAAGATGGGTAGGTGTTAGAAAGGTCTTCCATGTTGGGAAGAATACTTAATATTAGCTTATGATTAATATATTCAAATTTTCATAGTAGAGTGGATGAATGTTTCTTCTTTCTTTTGGTGAAGACTATAAATGAGATTTGACTCCTCACCATGTGATTAACAATCTGGCCATCCAAGTTTTAGGCTATGTGCTGCGACTTTGTGCACATATTTTACAAATCCAAGTTGCTTGAATGATAGGTCATCAAATGAATCGAGCAGATCATTTGATGTAATTGTATGGTACCATATTCTGATATTATCATAATTTAGAGCTTTGATTTTTTTGTGGGCCTAGATTAATTGTTTTGAAGAACTTGCTGACCGAGCTTTGATTAAGAATTATTAGTAGATTCTCTCATTGGTATATCTCCTTATTAATCTGCAGCTGGCCGAGGTGGGATTTTATCTAGCAATTCTGCCAAAAGATGGTGTAGTACATGGCTAAGAAAAGGTATATGTTTGACGCCTCTTTTATATTTCAAGCAATGATAGTGGCTGCCTCTGGCACACATGCTAGTCAATCTTGACTTTCCCATCTTTGGTTACTTCTGAGGTGGACCATAGGTGAAAAAAATCACATTGTTCATAGGTATTCAAACCGTCCAATGGATGGACTCTTTTCTGGACCATTGTTTCCCCACTAGGATTTTGGAAAGATCAATATCTCAGTTTAATGATGTTTTCTTTTTTATTTCAGGCAAAGCTTCTCAATTTGAAGCTCACCTCAAATGGATCACTAGGGAACGGGGACACTTGGCAGGAGAGGCGGAGCAAATTTAATTTTTTTGTTATTTTATTTTTAAAATGGGTCATGGGGTCCTTATATTGTTCACTCTCTTTTCTTGTTCTTTTTATTTGAATAAAAGGATTGAGCATGTAGAGTTTAAAATGTTTGAATGATTTCAAAGGTTGAGATGAAACCTTTTGTTTGAATAAAATAATTGGGCTTCTATTTTTTTTATTAATGGCATTGAATTATTTACATATGAGATTAATGACTTTTTTTCTTTATATAATTTTTTTTAAAGCATTAAAAAAAAATATTAAAGAAAAAGTATTACAAAAAGCATTAAAAAAATATTATTTTAAAAAAATTTCCATAAAAAATTGTCGACGTAATTTTTTTTTTTTTTTTAAATTCGCATAAAATCACGCCCTAGCAATTTGTAAAAAGCGGTTTTTCTATATGACCTAAAGGCGATTGTTGTTGAAGTTCATAAACCACTATCTTGTATAGTGGTAAAAAAAAATCACTCCTTTTTTTACAACTGTTTAGGGTAGTGGTTTTTTGAAAAAAAATCACTGTTTAAGGTAGTGGTTTTTTTGGCTTTTTCACATAGTGGAACTTGGAACCATGGATCAAAATATCATCCAATACCGATACGTTTCAGACGATACGTATTGGTATCGGAGGTGAACGATACGGTACATTAAATGTACCGTATCATTCAAATATATGGTATGTATCGTTCGATACAGACTGATACCGATGCATATCTCCGATCCGTACTAATTTTTTGACCGAACGATACGTACCGGTTTTCCGGCATTTTGATCCATGCTCGGAACCATGAAATTCAAACGGAGCAAACTGGCTAGTCAAACAATATACGGTAGAGTCAGTGAGAACCCGCATCATCTTTTGAGCCAACAAATAATTTTGTATAATGATCTTAGTGAACTAAAACGCATGTTTTTGAAAAACAACGAATTTTGAATATCCATCTTTTAATTTCAACGAGCAAATAATTTTATTTTTTTCTGTACATTTCGACCTCTTTTTATTCTCATTATCCAAGGTATCAAAAGCGGTATCGGTATCGAGTATTGGTCCTGCCCAGGACCAATACGACTCGGCCAATATGTATAGACCTTTTATTTTATTTTTTCTAAATTACAAACTCTCGGTCGAAATCGAGATGTATCGGCGGATACCTGATACGTATCGCTGACACCCGATACGTATCGGGCCCATATAAGCCGATATGGTATCAGATGCCCGATACAAGATACCTACTCATGTATAAACTTGGTCACCATGGTTAAAATCCATGATTGACTAAATCGTTTGTAAATTTTCTTGTTAAATGTCATAGTTTCTGGGAATAGAATGGTTTCAACTCTCCTTGTAATTCCATTGGATCCGGCTCTTTTGACCATCATTCAAACACCAAATTGGTGTTTAAATGATGATATACCATTAATGGTATAAGATTTGGAAAATCCATACCATCAAATTAAGTGATAGATAGATCATATATACGCTCAAGAATAATATATCAAAAAATACATTCATTGAAAGATTTTAATACTAGCTGGTACTCTTATTTGTCAATGACTCATATTAAAGTTCACAAAACGGATGGTTTACATCCACCTATGGGCATGATTTTTTAGCTGAGACAATTTAGACTGTTCATGTGCGCCACATGACATAATAATATACACCACACTTTAATGGTGTAAAATCAAAAGCCTAAAATATTGGTGTAAGATCATTTAAACACCATTTTGGTGTCAAAATTTCGGTCAGGAATCATTATGCCTATTCCATTACACCTCATTCGCAGGAAGCAAGCCTACTTGGAACTTATAACTTGCGACTTGGTTAATGCTGAAACTCTCTTCTCCCTCAAAAATTAAGAAATTTAGGTTGTGTTGGGGATTGCTCTTAATTTGGAGGTAAAGAGCAGCCCACTTAAAATAGCAGGTTTAAATTGCTCTTTTAGCGAGACCCAAAGTTAGCTCTCTTTCACTCTCCCATAAAGCAAGGAACACTTACAACCAAACACAATCCAAAATTAAAGTGCTTTGCTTCAGAGCAGAGAGTTGCTTTGCCTCCAAAAAGCAATCCCAAACACAACTAGGATTGGTTTTGAAAAATTTTAGATCAACATATAAAAAAGCTATATTTTTAGCTCATGGGAATCGACACATGTTGTTTCTGAGCATTTAATGTTAAGCAAATAACAATATAAAATCAATCATTGATTTCCGAAACTGCATTCGATTTGGATCTAATGCACACTCCTGCTCCTACAACTCCTACTTCAATTTTTAGCAAAGTAGGATTATTTTTGGAAAAACAAATAGTTTTTTATACTAAAAAGAAACCTTTTTTGCTTCTTTTTTTCAAAACTGACCCTAGTGAGCAAAATATTTCACCTTAGTGTAGTTGGTCTAATTTTTCTAAAAACAATCTCGTTTTGCTAAATTTTGCCAGTAAATAAAATTAGATAGCTGCTACTTCCACACCAACTTCTTTTAATTGTATATCATTTAGTGAAATTTTTGCTTTAAAAGTTCCTTCTCCTTCATCGAAATTGCCTTTTCCCTTTGCCTCTTCCCTCTCTACTTTCTAATACTCTCCTATAGCTTTGCATGCACGTACCACAAAAAATAAGACTATTAGCAGCAGTTTTTTTAATAAAAAACCGTTGCTATTAGTCCAGTCGCTACCGGAAATTGCCGTTGTCTATCCTGCCGCTACAAAAAAATGCCTTAATAGCAAGTGCCACTGAAACCCTTTAGGCCAACAAGATCTTGAACTTGTCGGTAATTATCCTCAACATTTATAAGAGCTATAAGCATCCACAAGATCTATAAATGCTACATTCTATAAATGCTACATTCGGCACGTTTAAAATAAAAATATAGATTGAGATTCTAATAACCCAAATTTTAATAAATATGAACCACAGTTAAAATTTTAGATTGGTAGAACTGATCCACCCGAGCCAAACTTTTTTATTGCCCGTGTCCGGCACATAAACTTGACTCATCGAGATGGGTCGAGGTGAGTAAGAGGTTAGGACGGGTCGGGCAAAAAGAGAGACAGGTTGGGTGATGTCGACGGACATTAGGTCGTCACGAGTAGTGTAAGGTTGAGTCAACCTGACCTTATATTTTATATATAAAGATAATGAAAAATAATGTTTTTTATTGAGTTGGGACGGTTTTTTTGGTCAGGTGAAGGATTGAGCCAAAGTTTTGCCTTGACCCTGCACGCTGACAACTCAAAAATGCTGGCTGACAAAATTTACTGACAATTTATAGTCACCAATAAATGTCTTTATTTTATATTATTTTCATGACAAAATTTATTAGACGATTGGAGATTGTTTTTGTCCCAATCTTCCACAAAACAAAACTTTATATCATGGCTCACTTGTCAAATGGTTCAATCATGATTTCGCATGGCACATGCAAGAGTGACCATCGAGCTATATATGGCATGATCTAAATATTTGCAATAATACAAAAGATTGTCACAAAACAAAATCTTTATCTTGGGATTTATCATAGTCAAAGGCCACGATATGCCTCAATGGTTGACCACTTTGAATCCTACGATAGAAACTATGTTTCGTGCCAATCTTTTGCATGAAATATTTATAGATCATGACCTTCAAAACAGATGACTTAGATGGTGTTGTCACTTGGCCTAGATCCGGAAAATAACAAAGTCCTTTCAAGTTGTGTACAAGTGCCAACTTTGCATGTGCAAGTAACGGCTCTCAACTGTTCTAACTAACCATCTTTAATCGGGCCCATCCAAATTTGAACCAAACCTAATCAAACTCGACTTGACTTGGCCCAAACTCGATCCAACCTAACTTGACCAGACCCGATTTAACCCAATCAGCCCTGCAAACATTAACATGGGCCTAATACGACCCACTCATCATAAATCCAAAAGAGAACCCGGCCCCCAAATGCTCCACACTACAAAAATAAGGTGTTTTAGTGGCACTTGATGTTAAGATAGTTTTTTATAGTGGCAGAACTACTAGCGGCAGTTTTTTGTAGCGGCAATTTTTTGTTAAAAAAGCTGCCGCTACTAGTGTTTTTTTTTGTAGTGCCACCTGAACCCAATCAAACCCTCTTTTCGGGCCGATTCGCATGTGGGCGCAAGCTAACTAAACCCAACATCCCCTTCGTCCCTCTCTTCTTCAAGAAAAAACGGAGAGAAGAAAATAGAGGGTTTCCCTCCAACCGAACCCAACCCCCTTCTATGAGGCCCGCCATGGTCGGACGGCCGGGCAACTACCACCGATAGACTTGGTAGATTACTGGCCTTTGAATGGTAAGCTCGATCAGTCATGCTGCCTGGTGGATCGCCATGATCGGAGAAATTGTGTGCAATTGTTTTCAACTCAAAATTAAGCAAAAATGATTCCAAAAACTGAAAAGAAATTTATTATGGACCATCTGTTTATTCGGATTTGGATTGGAAATGAGAGATGAGATTCGGTGGTGAAGCGATGAGCTTTTGTCAAGAGCTTTGGTGTAACGACCCTAAAAATTTTAAACAGAATTTGTGGTGTTAGATTGGTTTTGCACCAAGAAAATATACATTTTGGTTTTTCAAAAGGTTTTATATTTAAAATTATCTTTATTTGACAGAAGTTGTGTGGTGGCCTAGTGGTTGAAAGGCTCTTCTATAGACAAGAGGTCTAAGGATCAAACCTTACTACGTGAGTTTTAAACGCCGATCTCTATCGCCCTAATTGCAATCGATCTGTCAATCACGCTTCAAGAGGAGGGTACTTACTTCACCCTCGGTATTTTAATTGTTAAATAAAAATGCACGAGAATCTCTACTTTTATGTACGGCCCTTTTTCTTTTTATTAGTTTTATATTTGCAAAGCGCAGAGAAGAAAACCAATACCTATTGTAGATTATGGCGGTTTGGCAGAACCCTGCAATATGCTTGGGGGACTCATGCAGCTCAAAACGTGAGAAAAAAAGAACTACCTATGTCCTTGGAAGTTATCTACACTTAGAAAGTAACAAGTGCAATAAATATTTGACATAAAACATATATACCTAAGATTGTTTTTCAACAAATCCTTTATAAACGAATTTTTCTAATATATAATAAATAAATAAAAGAAGTAATATTTTAAGATAAATCAATGGCCTTAATGTCCGTAGTACATTAATAGATGAGACTTAGCTATTTTGCATATAGTTAAGTTATATGTGTCCAACTAGTGATACACGCCAATACAAGCTCATGCGACGTTGAAACCTTCACATGTTACATATTGGGATTGCTTATTATATATATGTGGTATCTTCTCCCCAGTTAAAAGGCATGGGTCTCCTTTCTTTCAATAATTACTAGTTTTATGGTTGGACTCTATTGTCCTTAAGAAAATGAGTTTTTACTAATAGATATATAAATTGGAGATCATATGTACGGAGTGAAGGGTGGCTGTAGATGATAGCCCTTGGTCACTTGATTTTTGTGATAATGATGGAGAGGAGATATTGGGGTCGTTGATTTAATTAAATCTTTGGTGCATGTATAGTAAGTGATTGGCTTTGTGTGGATGAGATGAGTGGTAATCACGCCTAATTTCAGCATATTATTATTGTTGCACTTAAAAATAAACTATTGTAGGTGGAATGCACCGTATCACTATTATTGTGAGACCCCAGTGGTTGTAGTAGAACTAAACTACGTATTTCATCATTTCATTATAGATTTACTATGCATGCTAAACCATCGATTGATAATTGATTCTAAACATATTATAATTCATTAAAGTTAGTGACGGTAATAAAATTTTTAAGTATCAAATCAATGAGTCATAGTATATTATATATATATATATATATATATATATATATATATAACATGTAATCATGATGTGTTATATAAGTTAACAACACCCAAGTGTTTTACTATTATATTAATATAATTTAACTATTACTATATTAAGATAACTTCCATATATACTGATTTAATCTTATTAATTGGACAATTATGTGGGATGTTTATTTTCTTCTTATTATCGATCTATCGACCTTATGATCGATCGATCGATTTCAAATAGAACCGAACCACTATATTTTAAATTACTGTAAATTTGACCCATCGATTCCATTAATCGATCGATCGATTCTAGACCAGAGTCGAATAAGTTATATATTATATTTTTGACTGATCAAATGATCCTCGTCTGAACGGACGACCTGATTCACACTAATATTTCACTATTGTACGACCAAAAACTAAGTGCACTTTAATCACTTGCACTTTTCGATCGATGATCGTAATTCATTTAACCTTTAAAATAATAATATTTTTAATTAAATATTTAATAATAATTATTATATATACACATATATATATATGTCACTTTTATCGCTTCAACGCGACCTCTTCGATAACACAAAGTGTTAGAATTTCGATACCTCGTGAAAATCGAACTCTGACCTTCAAGTTATCGAAAACACACAATTACTCTCCTACTCTATATTTATTGGTGTGTTATGTAAATAAATATAATAATAATCTAAATGAAAACCTTTTTATACGTGTGATGATTCTGTACTTCTACTTTGATCATGATATGAGTTAAGGTCGTGTTAGGTCAGATGACGCGAGAGTGTATGAGATCATGCTTATGCTTGGGCGTGATATTTCACCGAGATGGTATTGAAGTGGGAAATATATCGTATTCACATGCCTTACAACTCATGGTGGTATGGGATACCATGACGAGTAGGTGAGTGTGAATTCAGTGTAACCTCGTATACGGTGGCATAAACGGTGACCCATATCACCCTGAATTCTAATATGATAGGATAAGATTCTAGTCAGTAGGATAAGATGTGAGTCAGTATGATAAGATATGTTACAATAATAAGATACTGCTGTATAGGCCAGCAAAAGATTAACAACTTAAGTCTTTGTACGTGTCGTTCCTCGTGTAGCCACCGTAAGGGAAACAATGTCTTTCAGTCAAAACGGATTTCTCTGGGAGACATTATGAGTTATGAGTCGTCGGCCGCCCCTGTGACTGAATGGGGTGTATGATATGATATGATATGAAGGGTGTTATGATATGGTGGTATGATACTATGGTGACCCTCGCATGGTAGCTCGAGCAACGACTCTGGAACAGGTCGTTTAAGATTTTATGAGTATGTTAGTTACGCTCATGCGATGTACAGACGTATGTGCAAGAATAATAAAATACGGTATAATATGAGGTATGATATGATATAAGATATGGTAAGATACATTAGGATGTAAGTGTCAAAATTATGATCTCGCATTAATGATTAGGATATGAGCTTACGATATGTACTTGATTTTGGGTCATGACATAGTGGCATCAGAGCCTCAGTCTTTACTTTCTGTGGACTTTGGGGTTTAAGTTATTATGAGTTCTAAATCCTTGAATTTTTTAAACAGGATTACAAAGGCACCGCAAAAAAATGGTGAGGGATCTTCATCCCAAGGAGATGAAAGTGAAATAGTGCATATGTTACGTGAGTTGACAGCTACGCAACGGCAACATGTGGCCCAGTTGAATGAGGCTCATTAGCAAGAGACCGCCAGGCTGATTCAAGGGTTCAATCAACAGCTGGAGCAGCAGGCCAGAACTTACCTGGACCTAATTTCCTAACAGTTGAACAATCCTGCCAGCCGATGTCCTGTTACACCTCCACCACCGCTTCGATTTGATAACTATTATAATGGCTATGTGACTTTCTCCAGGGTTCGACCTCCGCACTTCCATGTACAGTTGGATCCTGATACAGCTAGCGATTGGATTTCACAAATAGAGAAAATTTTCAAAGTCTCTACTCCAGCAGAAAATGAGAAAGTACCTTGGGCTGTGATGTGTCTGCAAGGTGACGCCCAAAATTGGTAGACGTCAGCAAAGAGGTTGGAAAATAGATAAGAAGAAGAGCAGTGGACTTGGCAACAGTTCAGAGAAGTATTCTATAGCAAGTACTTCACCAATGCGACGAAGACTCAGAAAAAGAGCGAGTTCTTAGCACTACAGCAAAGAACCATGTCCGTGACCGAGTATGAGGCAAAGTTTGATCGACTCTCCCGATTCGCCTCTATGCTGGTCTCTGATGAAGTCGAGAAATGCTACCATTTTCATAAGGGGATCAACCCCGTTATCAGGAGCAAAATTACAGCAATGAAAATTTTAACCTATGGGAGCTTGTAGAATGAGCTCATATCCAAGAGCAGGAAAATGAAGAGTTGCACGCTCAGCATGTAGCCCGCAAGGCAACTCAAAGGGGCAAACTGATTCGAGAAGGCTCTTCATCCTTTGCTCCGAGAGCACCTCCCTCTCGATTTACATTGGTACAGAGACAGCAGCGATTCGCGCCGTACCCTCAGGCTCGCCCAGCTCTAAGAGTGGCTCCCGTCTCCGATTATCAGAGATTGACACCTTCGTCTGGTTACACTCATCAAGGGACGACTACAGCTCCACCTGCTCAGAGAGGTATTATATCTACGGCATATCCCAGAAATGCCCCAGCTCAGTATCAGAAGGCAGCAGCCCCTATGAGTACCTTTCCCCAACACTCCTATGTTTCGTACGAGTTGTGTGCCAAGTGTAGCAAGAGACACAAGCTGGGTGAATGTTTACTCCATACGAGTGTGTGTTTCCAATGCAAGAAGCTGGGACACTTTGTTCGAGATTACCCAGAGTGAGACCCTGCCATGGATTTTCCCCAGGGAGGTCAACAGCAGCAGCACCAGCCTCGAGCGCAGGGCCGAGTGTTCGCCATGTCACATCAGGATGCCTTGGCTACCGATGAGGTCGTTTAGGGTATGAATTTCACCTTGTCTACTTTTCCTTAGGCTTTATTTCCTTTTATTGCATGAATAAATTATTTGTTGTATGAATTTATTTTATTATTTTCTTGAAAAATACCTTGGCGTGTGTATGACTTAGATCATGTGTAAACCCTTGTGTAATTCAGGAACTATGAAAGTTTCTAGACCTACTGGTTCATCCGATTGTCATGCTTGGGTGTTGGTTGATTCCGGATCAACCTATTCACTGATTACACTGAGTTTCATTTATGAAATCGGAGCTAAGCCCATACCTTTGAATAGTGTGCTTTCGATTTCTACAGCATTAGGAGACGTGATGGTGGCATCTAAGGTTTACAAGGCTATGGTCTTAATAATTGGAACGCATGAGTTACCCGCAGATCTTGTGGTACTCGAATTCCAAGACTTTGATATAATCCTCAACATGGATTGGTTGGCGGCTTATCACGCCTCAGTTGATTGCTTTTCTAAAGTAGTCATCTTTCGACCAATTGGGAGCCCGCCATTCAAATTTCGTGGCATGAAAAAGGGAGGAGCAGCCCTACTTGCTACACTTGACGGTGAACGTGATGAGAAAGCGGACCCCTCAATTATTCCCATCGTTGGGAAATTCGTCGATGTTTTCCCGGAAGAATTACCTGGACTTCCACCTGACCGAGAAGTAGAATTTAAAATTGATCTTGCACCTGGTACCCTACCAATTGTAAAAGTCCCGTACCGAATCGCACCAGCAGAACTGAAAGAGTTAGAGATTCAGTTGCGAGAGTTATCTGACAAGGGATTTATTCACTGTAGTGAGTCACCATGGAGAGCACCAGTCTTATTCGTAAAGAAGAAAGATGGCTCGATAAGACTTTGTATTGACTATCGACAGCTAAATAACGTCACTATAAATAAATCGATACCCTCTTCCTCGTATCGATGACCTATTTGATCAGCTACAGGGTGCTAGATATTTTTCAAAGATAGATCTCAAGTTCGGATATCATAAGTTGAAAGTCAGAGCAGAAGACATTCCGAAGATTGCTTGTGGAACAAGGCATGGACACTACGAGATCTTAGTTATGCCTTTTGGACTCACGAATGCACCCGCCGTATTTATGGATCTGATGAATCGCGTATTCAGAGAGTTTCTCGACAAATTTGTCGTTGTGTTTATCGATGATGTCTTTATCTATTCTCGCACGAAAGAAGCTCATGAGGACCACCTTCGTACCGTGCTTCAGACACTCCGTAAGCACAGATTATACGTAAAATTGAGCAAGTGTGAGTTTTAGCTTGAGAAGGTATCTTTCTTGGGTCACGTGATTTCAGTCGTAGGGATTTTTGTAGATCCATCGAAAGTTGAAGCTGTTGCGAATTGGCAAACATCGAAGAATGTCACTGAAGTGAGGAGTTTCCTCGGCTTAGCAGGATATTACAGTAAATTTGTTGAAGGGTTCTCTCGTTTAGCACTACCGCTCACTATGTTGACCCATAAGAACAACAAGTTTGTGTGGACCGATCAGTGTGAGCAAAAATTTAATTTATTGAAGCAAAAGCTCATGACAGCTCTCATTCTCATGTTACCCTTTGGACCAGGTGATTATGAAGTCTACATGGATGCTTCGCGCCAAGGACTTGGATGTCTGTTGGAGCAACGTAAGAGAGCCATTGCCTACGGCTCCAGACAGTTGAAGCCGCACGAGAAGAATTATCCGATTCATGATCTCGAGTTGGCTGCAGTCATCTTTGCACTTAAGATTTGGCAGCACTATCTATACGGTGAGACCTTTAAAATCTATACAGATCACAAGAGTCTCAAATATCTATTTTCTCAAAGATCTAAACTTAAGACAGCGACATTGGATGGAGTATATGAAGGACTATGATTGTTCTATTAATTACCATCCGGGTAAGGCAAACGTGGTTACTGATGCTCTAAGTCAGAAATCCTCTGGACTGCTAGCGCGTCTAAAAGCTTGAAAGCCGCTCGATGAGATTGCCCAATTGGATGTGCGACTTGACATGATTGGGGAAGGAGCGTACCTTGCCAGTATGATGGTCAAGCCTACTTTCATTGACCGTATCAGAACCGAGCAGCCCCTAGATCTCGAAGTTTTGAAGATTAACGGACAATTAGCCGAGGGCCCTAAACTCGATTTTTCTATGCGCAATGATGAGACCCTCCTTTTTCGAGATAGATTATATGTCCCTAATGTTGAAATCTTGCGGAATGAGATTCTCGAGGAGGCTCACAAGTCTGGATATTCGGTACACCTAGGCAGCACAAAGATGTATCGGAATATTCAAAATTATTATTGGTGGCCGAATATGAAGAGAGAGATTGCCGAATACGTCTCTAGGTGTCTGGTATGTCAACAGGCGAAGGTCGAGCATCAGAAGCAAGCCGGCCTTTTGCAACCTTTACTGATTCCCGAGTGGAAGTGGGAGAACATTTCTATGGATTTCATAGTTGGCCTCCTGAGAACTTCAAAGAAGCACAATGCCATTTGGGTTATTATAGATCGATTGACCAAGTCGGCGGACTTCCTACCATTCAAAAATACCGATAGCGTTGCTGAGACGTATCTGAAAGAAATTGTCAAGCTCTACGGGGTCCCTGTGAGCATTGTATCGGATAGAGACACGAAGTTCACCTCGGAGCATTGGAGAAAGTTTCAGGAAGTAATGTGTACGAGACTCGATTTCCGCACTGCCTTCCATCCAGAAACCGACGGTCAAACCGAAAGAGTTAACCAGATCGTTGAGGACATTCGAGCCTGCATGTTGGATTTTCGAGGAAATTGGGATGACCACCTTCCTTTGATTGAGTTTTCCTATAATAACAGCTTTCAGGCAACCATCAGGATGTCGCCTTTTGAAGCTCTCTATGGCCGAAGTTGTAGGATGCCTCTTTGTTGGGACAAGGTTGGTTAAAGAAAAATACTGAGGCCAGAACTCGTAGAAACCATGATCGAGAAGGTTAGAGTTATCCGTCAGAGATTGAAAGAAGCTCAAGATCGTCAGAAAGCTTATGCCGACAGTAGAAGACGCCTGATAGAATTTGAAGTTGGTGATTTGGTCTTCATCTGTGTGTCACTGACTAAGGGAATCATGTGTTTTGGAATGCGAGGAAAACTAAGCCCGAGATATGTGGGACCTTTCATTATCATAGATCGCATTGGCGAGGTGGCCTACCGAATTACACTTCTGAAGCACTTCGCCGGAATACATAATGTGTTTCATGTCTCTATATTGCGAAAATACTTGCTTGATCCATCTCATGTCCTTGATATCGAGCCGACTGAAGTCAGAAATGATCTTACCCTCATAGTGAAGCCGGTTCGTATCATAGATCGGAAGGAGCAGCTCGTCAAGGGTAAGTCCATACGCTTCGTCAAAGTACAATGGCAGCATCATTCACCGAAAGAAGCCACTTGGGAACGAGAAGCCGAGACTTTGGAGAAGTACCCGGAGCTCATCACTACAGGTACGTAATTTTTGAGGACGAAAATATTATAAGGGGGGAGAATGTAACGACCCTAAAAATTTTAAACTGAATTTGTGGTGTTAGATTGGTTTTGCACCAAACATGGTGTTTGTGCTCCACACCGGAACCTACCCTAGTTGAGAAAATACACATTTTGGTTTTTCAAAAGGTTTTATATTTAAAATTATCTTTATTTGACACAAGTTGTGTAGTGGCCTAGTGGTTAAACGGCTTTGGTTATAAACAAGAGGTTTAAGAATCAAACCTTACTACGTGAGTTTTAAACCTCTATTTTAAACTTTGAAGTAAAAGACTATACGCCCTTATTTAGTGCGACAGCTTAACACCGAATTAATGCCCATATATTATAAATAAGAAAGTTACAGAGAACCCTAAATCACTATTACAAGAATTCTTCTTAAAAACCCTACCCGTCACTCTATCTTCTTCTTTGGCCACCCCTTTTCTAAAAACACCCAAATCTCTTTTAAATCTCTCGTGTATTCTTCCACAAAGAACACGGTGATATTTTTCTACCATCAAATCGTAGTGGAAGAAGGCGGCGTAATCGTGGACGGAGCATCATGTGGACGTCGATCTCTATTGCCCTAATCGCCATCAATCTGTCAATCACGCTTCAAGAGGTGGGTACCCATCAATCCATCTCGTCCTTTTCAGATCTCGTCGCGTAGGATATGATTTGATAGCTTATCCACGGGCTAATAAAAAGAATCTAGATTTATTTTTAGAGAATATTATTTTACGATTGAAACTATAATTAATTCCTGTTTTATTATTATTTTTGTGTTATACAATAATTACTTCACCCTCGGTATTTTAATTGTTAAATAAAAATGCATGAGAATCTCCACTTTTATGTACGACCCTTTTTCTTTTTATTAGTTTTATATTTGCAAAGCGCAGAGAAAAAAACCAATACCTATTGTAGATTATGGCGGTTTGGCAAAACCCTGCAATATGCTTGGGGGACTCATGCAGCCCAAAACGTGAGAAAAAAAGAACTGTCTATGTCCTTGGAAGTTATCCATACTTAGAAAGTAACAAGTGTAATAAATATTTGACATAAAACATATATACCTAAGATTATTTTTCAACAAATCTTTCTAGAAACGAATTCTTCTAATATATAATAAATAAATAAAATAAGTAATATTTTAAGATAAATCAATGGCCTTAATGTCCGTAGTACATTAATTGATGAGACTTAGCTATTACGCATATGGTTAAGTTATATGTGTCCAGCTAGTGATACACGCCAATACAAGCTCATGGGATGTTGAAGCATTCACACGTTAACTATTGGGATTGCTTATTATATACATGTGGTATCTTCTCCCCAGTTAAAAGGCATGGGTCTCCTTTCTTTCAATAATTACTAGTTTTATGGTTGGACTCTATTGTCCTTAAGAAAATGAGTTTTTACTAATAGATATATATATTGGAGATTATATGTACGGAGTGAAGGGTGGCCGTAGATGATAGCCCTTGGTCACTTGATTTTTGTGATAATGATGGAGAAGAGATATTGGGGTCATTGATTTAATTAAATCTTTGGTGCATGTATAGTAAGTGATTGGCTTTGTTGGGACGAGATGCGTGGTAATCACGCCTAATTTCAGCATATTATTATTATTGCACTTAAAAATAAACTATTGTAGGTGGAATGCACCGTATCACTATTATTGTGAGACCCCAGTGGTTGTAGTAGAACTAAACTATGTATTTCATCATTTCATTGTAGATTTACTATGCATGCTAAACCATCGATTGATAATTGATTCTAAATATATTATATTTCATTAAAGTTAGTGACGGCAATAAAATTTTTAAGTATCAAATCAATGAATCATAGTATATTATATATATATATATAACATGTAATCATGATGTGTTATATAAGTTAACAACACCCAAGTGCTTTACTATTATATTAATATAATTTACCTATTACTATATTAAGATAACTTCCATATATACTGATTTAATCTTATTAATTGGACAATTATGTGGGATGTTTATTTTTTTCTTATTATCGATCCATCGACCTTGTGATAGATCGATCGATTCCAAATAGAACCGAACCACTATATTTTAAATTACTGTAAATTCGACCCATCGATTCCATTAATCGATCAATCTATTCTAGACTAGAGCCGAATAAGTTATATATTATATTTTTGACCAATCGAATGATCCTCGTCAGAATGGACGACCTGATTCACACTAATATTTTACTATTGTATGACCAAAAACTAAGTGCACTTTAATCACTTGCACTTTTCGATCGATGGTCGTAATTCACTTAACCTTTAAAATAATAATATTTTTAATTAAATATTTAATAATAATTATTATATATAACACTCATATATATATATATATATGTCACTTTTATCGCTTCAACGCGACCTCTTCGATAACACGAAGTGTTAGAATTTCGATACCTCGTGAAAATCGAACTCTGACCTTCAAGTTATCGAAAACACACAATTACTCCCCTACTCTATATTTATTGGTGTGTTATGTAAAGAAATATAACAATAATCTAAATGAAAACTTTTTTGTGCGTGTGATGATTCTGTACCTCAACTTTGATTATGATATGAGTTAAGGCCATGTTAGGTCAGATGACGCGAGGTTGTATGAGATCATGCCTATGCTTGGGCGTGGTAATTCACCGAGATGATATCAAAGTGGGGAATACATTGTATTTACATGTCTTACAACTCATGGTGGTATGAGACACCATGATGAATAGGGTGAGTGCGAATTCAATGTAACCTCGTATACGGTGGCATAAACGGTGACTCTATCACCCCGAGTTCTAATATGATAGGATAAGATATGAGTCGGTAGGATCAGATGTGAGTCAGTATGATATGATATGAGTTAGTATGATAAGATATGTTACGATAATAAGACACCGCTATATAAGCCAACAAAAAATTAACAACTTAAGTCTCTGTATGTGTCGTTCCTTGCGTAGCCACAGTAAGGGCAACAACGTCTTTCAGTCAAGATGGATGTCTCTGGGAGACATTATAAGTTATGAGTCGTCGGCCGCTCCTGTGACTGAATGGGGTGTATGATATGATATGAAATGGAGGGTGTTATGATACTATGGTGACCCTCACATGATAGCTCGAGCAGCGACTCTGGCACAGGTCGTTTAGGATTTTATGAGTACGTTAGTTACGCTCATACGATGTACAGACGTATGTACAAGAATAATAAAATATGATATGATATGAGGTATGATATAATATAAGATATGGTAAGGTACGCTAGGATGTAAGTGTCTAGATCATGATCTCGCATTAATGATTAGGAAATGAGCTTACGATATACACTTGATTTTGTTATTCTATTATGATTCCTTTGATATACTATATTATCACTCACTTGATGCACCCACAATGCACCTGAGTAGTATAGGGTGGATTGGTAGTGTATCCACTGAGTTTATGTGACTGAGTAAACTTATTCCCTGATAATCTAACAGCTGCAGGTGACTATACCGACGGTGTGGACGTGGGTTTCTCTGATTTGATTGGTGTTGAGAACATCGACCCCGTGGACGTCGATTGCCAAGAGCCTTTGGAGGGTGACGTTGCCAGTTATCAGGAGGACTACAGTGTTGATTTTGATCCGAGCGCCGGATACTGATTTTGTAGACTCGGTATTGGACTTTGCCTTATATTATTATCATTGACTCTATGCTTTCATTTTTATCGGATTTATCTCTGATTTGACTTACATGTTATATGTGGATTTATAATATTCTATTGCATTTTATCAGATTTATTCAGCATTTATGATTGCTTTATATTCCACCATGGTATGTTGGCTTTCATGGATTTCGTAGAACTAGATGTGCACGAGAACTCTGATTAGGTGTATGTCCGCTTAGCATATCCGGGATATGTGCGGGTCATAACTCGGAATTCTAGGCCCTCAGGATGGGGTAGAATTTCGGGTCGTGACATTTGGTCATGGCTTTTGACGAGAGAGAGGGAGAGAGGGAGACAGGCACCGATAGACCTCAGAGTTGGGATTTGGATTTAAAATGATCTCATTTTTAAATATCTCATTTTTACATCTTTTCTAGTTTTTGCGAAGGACTGAAATTTCCAAATCCAAATCCAATGCTTGTGATAAAGCTATCCAAACGGGAGATTTGAAATCCTGGCACCCAAATCCAAATCCAACCCGTCAAATGACTGTTCCGAAACGAAACCTTCAAGGGATCAAACATAAGTTTACTTCTGGTGCAAAATTGTAAATACCTATTGTTTTACTTTTCCCCTATCTACACGACTCCTACCACTTAAAATTGGCTGGGATATTTTTGGGAAAATCAAGCCCGACCCATTTATTGTCGATGTAGTCTGAATAGCATTATTGGGCTAAATTACTACTAAAATGTCTCTTTATTAATTGAGCTCCTTGCTCAGTGCTTAGGGCTATCAATGGGTCGGGTGAACCCAATATTTTTACTTATCGCATATAAACTTGACCCGTTATGTCAGCTTGGGCATGAAGCATCTGCCCTAACCATCGGGTCGGATTGGGCAAAAATAGTGTAGGGTCTGGTGGACTTGTCCCCATGGATTAAAATGCTAGAAAACGGGTACGCATTGGACGATATGTACCGAAACAGTACTGTACAGGGTGATACATTGAATGTATCGTCCGGTATCTGTAATACAAATGAACGATATGGTACATTTAATGTACCGTAACATTCACATCCAATACCGATACGTATCGTCCGATACGTATCGGTATCAGACGATATTTTGATCCATGCTTGTCCCAACCTGATATTTTATATATATAATCGGGTCGAGTCGGGTTTCTTGGTCGGCCATTTTCCTATTGGGCATCCAAAATTGTGGCTAGGTCTAGCCCAACCCGACTAGTAACCTCGTTTAACTACATTGATTGATCGACCTGACTCTCAATGATGGAGGCATATTTTATTTCTTTCACTGTCATTATTCCTACCTAAGTAGAGGGGGGAGATATGATCATATGAAAAGAGGAGAATAGCAAACACGTTCCCGAGATTTAATCAAGCCTAGCCCTTTGTAATTCTTTTTGTGTTTGCACTCATAAAAAATAATTCTAAACACTACGTAATATGCCTAAAAAGAAATAAAGAAATTCTTATTCTCTTATGTCTTTTCTTGTATATATCTAACAGAGATCTTATCTCTATTTATAGAGAAAATCTCGAACCATTGTGTCTCTTCGGACTACGATGAAGAGATTTTAGATCTATATCTTGTGTCTTTTCAGAGAGTTACCTTTTCAGATAAAGATAAACGATAAGACATCTTTTCACAAGAAAAGATGGTGGTTAAAAGCCTTTCCACAAAAACCATCCGTTAAAGCATCTTTTTGTAGAAAAAAATACTAGCCATTTAAGACACCTTTTCGGAGAAAAAATCTTTAAAATTTGTTACGCTTATTTTTACTACAAGAAAAGTTTATCTTGAAATAAATCAAGAAAGAAAGTTTTTTAAAACTCTTTAAAATATACAATAATCTTCCACTATTTTAAAAGGTTTCTAAAAAGTAATCTATTTGGGCATTTGAAAATTATAATACATAAATGAAAGTATCTAAAAGATTTGACATTTCACTTAGTGTCAGTAGAGCTTCACCCCACATATTCTTCAATAAATTAGAATTTAATAACATAGCATTTATCATATCTACAAGAGTACGATTCTTCCTTTCTGCAATTCCATTTTGCTGAGGTGTATAAGGGGCGATAACTTGATAGATAATACCATGAGATTCACAAAACTCATCAAAGTCATGTGATAAATATTCTCCACCCATCGCTCTGTAAGACCTTAATTGAAGTCTTCAAATTATTATCAGCTTCTGCTTTATAAATCTTAAATTTGTCAAGTTCTTCATCCTTTGATCTCAATAAGTAAATGTATGTAAACTTAGAAAAATTATCAATAAAGGTAATGAAATATTTCTTACTCCCATGAGGTTCAGTATTTTTTAAGTCACATATATTGGAATGGATGAGGCCTAATTTTTCATAACTCCTTTCCACACATTGAAAAGAGTTTCAAATAATCTTCACCTGTGCACAAATTTCACATTTATCCAAGACAGAAGTATCACATTTAGGAATTAAATCTAAAGTTATCATACTCTTCATAGAATTAGAATTTAGATGTCCTAATCTATCATGCCACAAACTAAAAGAATCAACGATATAAGCAGAACTAGAAATTTCATTTATAATGTTAAGTTTAATCATCCCATTACAAGAGCAACTCTTGCCCAGAAACATCTTGTTCTTTGATAAGATTAACTTATCGGACTCATAAACCATCTTGATGCCACTTTTATTCAAGATGTCACCTGATACAAGATTTTTACGCATATCAGGTACATAATGAACCTTAGTAAGAGTAACTTCTTTGCCTGAAGTGAACTTCAAATCCTATGCCAATTTCAAGAACCTTTGCTATGACATGAGTATCAAGTTGCACTACACCATCATTCATAGGTTTATATGTTTTGAACATACTGCGATCATTGGAGATGTGAATTGTAGCACCGGTATCCAGCCACCATCCTTCAACTTTCGTCACAGAGTTGGCTTCACAATTCATGGCTATGATCTTCTCCTCAGTGAGATTTGCTTGAGATGATGTTTCTTGGTTTTTGCGAAAGCGACAATCTCTAACAAAAGGATCAGATTTACTACAAACATAACAAACTCCATATTTCTTCTTGGATTTATCCTGGTCATTTTGATCAGCATTGAGTTTCCTCTTGAACTGGTTTTTATTCTTATTTGGCTTCAAATTTTTATTGAGTTTGGAATCATTTGATTTAATGTTTCCAACCAAATTTGCCTTGGGATCAACTCTTTTATTATCTTTAGAATATCAAAGTCTTAATTTTTTCTCAATTCGTAGATGACGTAAAAGTTGAGTCATAGACAAAGATTCATTCTCTCGTCGATGATTCATCTTCTTTTTAAAGTCATTCCAAGAAAGGGATGGGATAATTTAGAAATTATAGTGTTAAATTA
This sequence comes from Chloranthus sessilifolius, assembly GCA_021018995.1. Lineage (NCBI taxonomy): Eukaryota > Viridiplantae > Streptophyta > Magnoliopsida > Chloranthales > Chloranthaceae > Chloranthus > Chloranthus sessilifolius. Next base: position 66,424,273 of record CM037586.1, read on the forward strand.
AAATTCTTCAAGAAGTTTAATTGAAACAGAACTAAGATGATAAGTTGCAAGCCGTACACTTGCGCAAGAATAGACTTATCATTTTCCATCTAAAAATCAAATAAATTACAAGAATAAGTTTATTCTTGCGCAAGAATAGACTTATCATTTTCCATCTTAAAATCAAATAAATTGCCAACAAAGAAAATACGGTTTCCATATTCTTCTTCTCTGTATTTCTCGTTAAGTGCATATCAAATTTCTTTTGCAGTGGGCACGCTAACGTAGATATCATAGAGAGAATCCGTAGGTGCGTTCAATATATGACTCTTGCATATGTAATCATCATCTTTACATTTCGTTCGTGCAGTAATGACCTCTGGAGTGTCGTCTAATTTTGTAGGCGGCAATTCAGCAAGATTCTTGTCTAAAATATATGCAACATTCAAAGTGGTGAGGAAGAACAAAATCTTCTATTGCCAACAGGTAAAGTTTATTCTATTAAATCGTATCAATCGTACGAAATCTTGATTTATCACTTTGATAGATGTCATAGATGCTTCCATGTCGCAAAATAATATTTAGAATTGTTGATAAAAATTATTGAAGAATAGAAACAAAAATAAAGGAGATAAAATCAAGGGTAGAACTTAGAGACACGTTAAGATATATGCTTTCTCTAAACGTTATTTGCCTCATTCCGGTTAGAACCGCGATAGCAAAAGAGGAGAATAACAAGCACGTTCCCGGGATTCAACTAAACCCAGCCCTTTGTAATTCTTTTTGTGTTTGCACTTACAAAAAAGAATTCTGAACACTACGTAGCCCAAAAAGAAAGAAAGAAATTCTTATTTTCTTGTGTCTTTTCTTATATATTTCTAATGGAGATCTTATCTCTATTTATAGAGAAAATCTCAAACCATTGTGTCTTTTCAGATTACAGTGAAAAGATTTCAGATCTGTATTTTGTTTCTTTTCAGAGAGTTGTCTTTTCAGATAAAGATAAACGATAAGGCATCTTTTCATAAGAAAATATGACCGTTAAATCTATTTTCACAAAAACTATCAATTGAAGCATCTTTTGGTAGAAAAAGATACTAGCCGTTTAAGACACTTTTCAGAAAAAAAATCTTTAAAATTTGTTACACTTATTTTTACCACAAGAAAATTTTATTTTGAAATAAATAAAAAAAGAAATTTTTTAAAACTCTTTAACAAAAGAAAAAGTGAATGTTGAAATAAATCAAGAAAGAAAGCTTTTTAAAACTCTTTAAAATATACAATCTCCCGCTATTTTAAAAAGATTTTAAAAAATATACAACAAGTATTCTAGAGTATTTAATAGAAGTTCGCTTTCAATTTTGTTCTCTGTTATCTTGAGTGAATGTGTCCCCTTAACATTAATGACCAGGTGTTTTTGGTCCTTAACATTTGGTATCAGAGGCAACCATGTCACGAGTTCAAGTCATAAAAGAGCAACCTAGGTAAAAGCTCCTCGAGAGCCCCAAAGGGTGGTACCCGATGTTGGATTTTTGTGGTCAACACCGTAACCCATCTTTGGGTTTCCATTAAAATTTTGGTTGGACCTTTGATCACACGTATCTCAAGGTAATAGGAAGCAAGTAGTTTCCTAATATAAGTGATATGTCTCCACTCTCTTTCCTTGATGGGTTAGAAAAAAGAAGTGACTATATAAGGAGACCATCGTCCCTCTTCCTCTAACCGTAGTACATTCCCATCTAGAGTCTACACTTAAAGAAGTTGAGAGGTAACGTGGACTCGGATTCTTTGGTGGAGATCTTCGGTTTCATTAAGGAGATCACTGGTGCGGCAACCCGAGAATAAATACAAGGTACACATGTTCTTGTTGTTATTCACTGAAAAGTACCATATTTCACCTCTTAACCTAGTCTTTACTACACCTTGGAGCTGTCTAATAATCTTCTGTTTAATATGTTTTGTAGTTAATAATAACAGTTGCAGCTTAGTACAAAGTCCATGTGTTTAAAGCCAAAAAGAGATAGAATTCATGCTAAGATGTGGAGTTGATGCAAGAATAGAGAACACACCTTGGTCGCACAGACCATGGTGACCACATGGCATTCCTAAGTGGACCCAGGAAGTCCAGCAGATGGGAAGAAGTTGGACTTGAGTGGAGACGGTTGCAGCAGCAGCATGTACACTGCAACAAAGGAGCAGAAGGCAGCCTCGCACAGTCTGAAACATGGTCTCATGCAGTGTAAATCTGCAGAAGCTACCTCACGAACACCTCGTGAAGTCAACACCTACAACACAAATCATCCTCGCAAGGCAGCTCGCGCAACTCACTGAAGAGGAGCTCCAGAAATCCTTCTCGCAAAGTCAGGGCAATTCACCCTCATTTCATGCCGCGAAGTAGTCGTGTAGTCCATGGCAGGAAAGTCTAAGAAATGACGCGTGAAGAGTTCTCACACAGCTCATTTAGACAGAAGACTCCAACCACTCGCGTAGCTTTTGCATAGCTTTGGAGGAGAGAGAGGCCCAGAAAATATTTTGCGCAGCTCTCGCGCACTACAGTGCCAAAGCCAGCCATGCAAAGTGACAAATCCATCCTGGCGAGCAACCGTACGAGAACTCAAGGCTTATCCACGCGAGGTGCAGAATTCAGTGCTTCATCCACGCGACACCTACGCGAGTGAAATACCTAAAGCTCCACTGCGCTGGCTAAGACAAATCACTACAAATTCTTCAGTGCGAGTGATATACTTTCAAGCTAACTCGCAACCACGCGAGTAGTTTCTCCAGCCAAATTCTACCTCGCGAGCACACTTCATATCACACGACTGCATTACACAAGCAAAGCCAGTCCCGTGAAGCTCGGGTTCTCCACTTCTATTTCCAAACACAAGGATACTTTAGAGATTTCTCCACGTCCAGAGCACACTTCCCGAGGCTCCGATCTATGTGCACACATGCCAAGGCATCCAAGGTTATAAGAAAATTAGGCTTCCTTCCCTATTGGTAAAGGCATCAATGACTGAGTATATAAGCTATAATCAAAATTTACAAACTCATCTTTCCTTCAATCTCAGTCAGCTGTGAGCTCTAGAAGATTAGGGTTAGGGTTAGATCACCATCTTTTTCCATTTTTCTTCTTCCTTAGCCCAGCACTTGCTGGCTATGATCTCTGTAAGCAATTAGGTATAGTTTGATTCATTTTCGTAATGGTTGTACACATTGGGATTTGTTGAGGGCTATTCTGCACAAGGCTGCTACCTTGAGATCTTTCATTGTAAGTATTGTTTAATCAATGGAATTTGTATTTTAATGCTTATTCAATTTGTTGTTTTCCTATCTGTCCATAGTATTCTTTGATCTATGTCATGCATTTAAGATTTTACTAATTTGAAATCCCCATGAAAGCTTGAGCTTGTAGCCCTGGGACCATGTTGGTAGCAGTAATTATCTTGTTCCATCTCAGACCTCTATGACTTGGATAGCCTCTGTGGATAACCTGTGACCATTTGAGTGGACAGACTATAGCCCTGGGGTGATTCTAAGCCATAGATTTGAGGTAGATTTATATCCTCTGCGCTTGAGCTTGTAGCCTTGTGAGAGGTTATAGCATGAACAAGCTCCCCTCTATTTTTCATGACCATCATCAGATGTTAGATCTGATTTCTCTATAGAGATTGCAGACTTGGGAGCTGAGTCATTGTAGGTCTTTTGTAGCAATGACCAGCTGCATTTAAGTCTCCAAATATCCTTTGAACAACTGTGGTTTCCACTAGTTTTTTAAGAGTTGTTTGCTCCTATGGATGCTTGAGCATGTAGCCTGGAAAACATAGTATCTGTAATGATCTTTATGTTCTGATTTGATCCTTTGGTTGGAGGAAATCTATTAGATAATCTGTGACCATTTACGTGGACAGGTTATAGCCTTAAGATCAGTCCATTCTCTTAGAATAGATTTGTTTTCTGATTTAATTCCTGTGTTTTGACCCTCTCTATTGGATAGCCTGTGACCATTGAAGTGGATAGGTTATAGCCTTAAGAGACCAGGTTAAACCATAGGAGTTGAGTTGGATTCTTCCACCTTGTAGATGTGCTTGTAGCCATCTGTAAGATTGCTGCAGAGACAACTCTAAATATGAGTTACTTGACTGAAATAACCTTAGCTTAGTTGCCTACTTCTCATCAATTTTTACCTTTGTCATAATAGACACCATCACCACCTTCTTTATAAACCCTTTCTTTAGGATAGGACTACACTTTCTTTCTCGTCTTTTAGTATTAGTTTAGTGTAGCTGTGACACCCAACTCCCTTTCTCTAGGATTGTCAGATCTAGCCAGATCTGGAGGCCTACTAATATAACCCTCTTTGGGTTCTAGATCAATTTCTCTGTGGGACAAACTCTTACTTAAAACTTGCTGCAACAGCCCTGTATCTTGCAGACTGTGTATATTTTAGACTTGCTATTTTGCCGATTTCCATCTCTTCACTCTTGATTTGTTTTCTCCACTATTTTCTAATAAAATAGCAGCAAGCATCTCGAAATAGACCCAACAAGTTTTTGGAGCCGCTGCCAGGGTTATTGATCTTTTTAGTAGACCTGAGTTGTATTGTATTATATTTTAGTTTAAAAATTCTTTGTAGCAGTGCCTTTAATTGAATAAAAAGTACTACTGATTTTTGTTAGAATTTTTGTAGATTTAGATAGCAGCAGCAGGGAAAAGCTAGAATTGCAACTAGAGTTTAGCTAGCTCTGTTTGCACTTCTTTTACCCTAAAACTCTGTTCCATTTGTGTTGAATTCCCTGCCAGTAGTTTAGCTGTAAATTTTGGTTAGCTGTAATTTTGTTTGCAAATTTTTTTGTAGTGTGTTGTGAGTATTTTCCCTACCTATTGTTCTGTGTGTGTATGCTTGGTAGAAGGTCCCTAAACCTTGAATTACAACCTCTAAATCCAGAGTTAGAAAGGGTCCTTAGACTGAGAAACACCACACCAGCCCCTATTGTTGAAACTAAGCCAGCTGTGATGGCTGAGAAGCAAAGGACGCTGAAGGAATATAATGCACCTGGGGATTATACAGCTCCCTTCTGCATTCAATTTCCTTCAGTTGAGGGAAATTATGAAATTAAGTCCTCCACTATCAACATGCTGCCTTCTTTTCATGGGCTCAGTAAGGAAGATCCTTACAAGCACATTGATCAGTTCTTGACACTTTGCACCACATTTAACATTGCTGGTTTGGGGCTTGAAGCCACCAAACTTAAGCTTTTTCTTTTTTCCCTAAATGATAAAGCTAGCACTTGGCTCTCTAAGCTCCCAGCCAACAACATACAGACATGGAGTGACCTCCAATGCCAATTTCTGGAAAAATTCTTCCCTATGAATAAAACTAGTTAGATGAGGACAAACATACTTTCATTTACTCAATCCTCAACTCAAGATTTTTATAAAGCATGGGAGAGGTTTCAAGAAATATTAAAATAATGTCCCCACCACCAAATTCTATAGTGGCAACTTGTAAAAGTCTTCTACCAAGAAATTAATCCTAAAAGTAGAGACATAGTGGATGCCTCATGTCAGGATAGTTACCTCCACAAGATAGCTGATGAGGCATGAGAGTTGTTTGACATTATAGGTGAGAATTCCATGTAGCAGGAGTCACTATCCCGCAATGAGAGTTAGACCCCAACTAAAATGGTGAAAGAATCCACCCTTAGAGGTGGCATGTATGAATTCAAGGTGCAGAGTGAATTAGAGAGGAAGGTGGACAATCTGAGTTTAAAGATTGATAAATTGATGAATGTGATGCAGCGTAGGATGGCTGCTCAAGTGGAAGAGGCATGTCTAATATGCCAATCTCCCACACATTCCCTTCAAGAATGTCCATCAGCCAACCAGTTCCCTGAATTGGTTATGGAACATGCCAATGCTACCCAGGCATATGGGCAGCAACCTGCTGGGTATACCTGGAGAAACCACCCCAATCTAAAGTGGAGACAAGATACATACCGACAGCCCCAGCAGCAGCAACTGGCAGTTCCATACAGACCTCAACACCAATTCAATCTGGGATATGCACCTAGGAAGAATTTTTAACTGCCTGCCCCACAGCCAAATCAGTTGGTTTTGCCCCCATCATAGTCCAGATCCTCTTCTTCTGAAGAGAAAATGCTTGCATTAATGTAAAATCTAAGAAATTTAATACAAACTGTGAACTCTCATGGGCAAAGCATTGAAAAAATAGAGGACCAGCTGGATCAAATATGCAATGCTTTGAACAAGAGAGAGGAGGGCAGGTTGCCTAGGTAACCCTTGACCAACCCTAAAAGGTAGTACATGATTGGAGAAGGCTCCTCTATCAATGAGGATGCTAATGTAATCGCTACCTTGAGGAGTGGCAGGGTGGTTGACAATGCAGTGGACACGGTAGCTGAGGAGATCATGGAGAATGAAAAAGAAAAAAATGTGAGTGCTGAAGAACCATTGAATTTATCCCCTGCTATGGAGCAGCAAGGATAAAATAAAGGGGCTGATGTTGAGCCCTAGCAATAAAAAATAAATGAAGAAAAGAGAAAAAAACAAAAATTTGATCATGATGTTGCTAGGCATGCAGCTTGGCACCAGCAGTCTCACAACTGCCATTTCCTCATCCACTTGCTGGCGCATCTCCTTTTGATAAAAGGAATGCTCAGATGGAGGAAATGATGGATACCTTCAAGCAGGTCAAGATAAATTTACCCCTGCTTGATGCCATTAAACAGATCCCTGCCTATGCCAAATTTTTAAAGGACCTTTGTACACAAAAAAGAAAAGAAAGGGTGCAGCTGTCGAAAAAGGTCTTTGCTGTGGAACATGTGGAATCGGTGCTGCCCATAGCCACATCTAAAAAATTGTAGGACATAGGGGTACCTACCATCCTCTGCATCATTAGAAACCACATCATAGGTAGAGCCCTCTTAGAATTGGGAGCCTGTGTGAACCTGCTCTCATATTCTGTATATTAGGAGCTAGGTTTGGGAGAGCTAAAACCAACTCTAATTGTGCTCCAACTGGCTGGCAGGTCTGAGAGAAGACTTATGGGTGTGGTGGAGGATGTTTTGGTGGGGGTAGACCAGTTCTACTACCTTGCTGATTTTCTAGTTTTAGACATGGACCCTTGCAAAAGTAAAACCCCAATTCCTATCATCCTAGGCAGGTCATTCTTGGCCACTATCAATGCAAGTTAGGAGTGATAAAGGTGATGTTTGGGAATATGAAGGCCCAGTTGAATGTGTATAATGTTGCCAAGTAGCCTCAGATGGACATTGAAGACTGCTGTGCAGTAGATGTACTAGATGGCCTTGTAGAAGAAGAATTATCCAATCTGCTGGATTGGAATAATGTTTTTGAGAACTTAGAAAATGTTTGGAGTGAGGTTGAGGAGGAGGCTCAAGCTTTCATGACAGAGGACAACATCACATTAGAGTCTTCTGTGGGCCTAGTGAAGCATTCTAGCTGAAAACCTACATTACTGCCCCTTCCTCAAACCACGAAGCCACCTTTGTTGTCTTCCATTGAAAGTCCCCATGATCTGGAGCTTAAGCAGCTCCCAAACACATTAAAGAACGCCTTCTTGGGGCAAAAAAAAAGCTTCCAGTGATTATCTCTTTCTCTCGCACTAGTGAGCAAGAGGAGGAATTGTTGAGTGTTCTCAAGAAGCATAAAAAAGCAATGGGTTGGACAATTGTTGATCTTGGAGGGATTGATACCTCAGTTTGCATGCACAAAATACACCTGAAAGAGGATTCAAAACCCTCTAGGGAGATGCAGAGGAAGCTTAATCCTCACATACAAAAGGTGGTCTTGAAAGAGATAGTAAAACTGTTAGATGTAGGGATGATTTACCCCATTTTAGGTTCAGAGTGGGTGTCACCTATTCAGGTGGTACCCAAAAGGTCACGCATAACAATCATTACTTTTGATTCTGGGGAGTTGATGCCAGCAGGAGACCACTGGCTGGAGAGTTTGCATAGATTCCAGAAAACTCAACTCCAAGATCAGAAAAGACCACTTTCGTCTCCCTTTTATTGACCAAATTTGAGATTAATTGGCTGGGAAAGGATTTTGTTGCTTTCTTGATGGATACTCAGGGTATAACCAAATTCCTGTGTATCCTTAAGATCAAGAGAATATCACCTTTATATGTCCCTTTGGCACTTTTGCCTATAGGACAATGCCTTTTGGTCTGTGTAATGCCCCAGCCACATTTCAGAAGTGCATATATGTAATCTTCTCTGATATGATTGACAAGTTCCTAGAAATATTTATGGATAATTTTTCTATATATGGGGATAGTTTTAGTCAGTGCTTAAGTCACCTTGACCTATTTTTACAAAGGTGTGAAGAGACCAATTTGTCTTAAGCTGAGAAAAGAGCCACTTTATGGTAACACAGGGAATTGTGTTAGGCCATGTGGTTTCCCACAGAGGGATAGAGGTTGACAAAGCCAAGGTTGACTTGATTTCACACCTGCCCCCACCCAGGACTGTCAAACAAATTAGATCCTTTTTAGGACATACTGGATTCTACAGGAGGTTCATTAAGGACTTCAGCAAAATTGCAAAGCCATTGTGCTACCTGCTATGCCAGGATGTGTAATTTAAATTTTTTGCTGAGTGCCTTGAGGCCTTTGAGGTCGTAAAAAAGTATCTCACCATTGCTCATGTAATCCAAGCCCCATATTACTCACTCCCCTTTGAACTGATATGTGATGTATCAGATCTGACAATAGGTGTTGTCTTAGGACAGAGGAAGGACAAGCTTCCCACAGTGATTTTCTATGCCAGTAAAATATTAGCAGAGACTCAGCTCAACTATACCACAACTGAGAAGGAGCTGTTAGCTATTGTGTTTACTGTGGACAAGTTTAGACCCTACTTGCATGGGTATAAAATTATTGTGTTTACTTATCACTCAGCCCTTAAATACCTATTGGCCAAAAAGGATGCTAAACCTAGGCTGATCAGATGGATCCTCCTGCTGCAGGAGTTTGATCTTGAGATCAAGGATAAGAAGGGAGTGGAGAATGTGGTAGCTGACCACCTTTCTAGAATTTTGTTGGATGAATGTGCAACTACACCAGTTAATGATTTCTTCCCGGATGAACAATTGTTTGCTCTTCAGTCTATTGTGTCATGATTTGCCAACATTGTAAATTACTTGGCTATTGGCAGGATCCCTTCCCATTTGAAAAAAATGGATAAAGACTTATTCTTTTCACAAGTCAAGTTCTTTTTCTTGGGAGAACCCCTACCTATACAAGTACTGTGTAGACCAAATCATGAGAAAATGTTTCCCTGATAGTGACATCCCCAGTATTCTGAGCATATGCCATGAAAATGCCTGTGGGGGTGACTTCAGTGAGAGAAAAATTACAGCTAAGGTATTACAGTGTGGCTTCTATTGGCCTTCCTTGTTTAAGGATACATATGCCCACTGCAAGGCCTGTGCCAGATGTCAGAAAATGGGTGGCCTATCAAGAAAAAATTCAATGCCATTGCAGCCCATTCTTGTTGTGGAATTGTTTGATATCTGGGAAATTGATTTTATGAGCCCCTTTCCTCCCTCAAATGGTAACAGTTTTTTCCTTGTGGCAGTGGACTATGTGTCCAAGTGGGTTGAAGTCATTGCTATAAGGACTAATGACCACAAGGTTGTCCTGAAATTCATCAAAAAAAATATTTTCTCAAGATTTGGCACCCCTAGAGCCATCATCAGTGATGGGGGCAGCCACTTCTGTAATAGAAATTTTGAGAGCTTGCTCAAGAAATATTTTGTTACCATAGGATTGCAACTCCCAACTACTCCCAGACTAGTGGGCAAGTTGAAATTTCAAATAGGGAGATTAAGCATATCCTAGAGAAGACAGTTAGGATAGATAGGAAAAATTAGGTCATGAAGCTGAATGATGCACTGTGGGCTTATAAGACTGCCTATAAGACCCCAATTGGCATGTCCCCTTTCAGACTAGTTTATGGCAAGGCTTGTCACCTACCAATGAAGTTGGAACATAGTGCCTATTGGGCTGTTAAAACTTTGAATGTGGATCTAACACCTGCTAGTATGCACAGAAAGCTACAACTATCAGAGCTTGAGGAGTTGAGATTGGATGCATATGCCAACTCAAGCATTTACAAGGAAAAATCCAAAGCTTTCTTTGACAAGGGACTAATGAGGAAGGAATTCAAAGCTGGTGCCAAGGTTTGGTTATTTAACCCCAAGTTAAAAAAAAATTCAGGGAAGCTAAAATCTTGGCGGGATGGACATTACACTGTCATCCATGCCTCCCCATCTGGTGCTGTGGAGATCATGAATCCTATTTCTGGGTAGAGCATGAAAGTGAATGGTCAAAGGCTGAAGATTTGTATTGAAAACTTTGTGGAGACTCCACAGACCATCCACCTTCATGAACCTCCCACTGCTAAGTGATCCGCAGCTCTATAAATTTTGTGCCATAGTCGTTTGAATTTTTGTGTTTGATTTTTGAAATCTATCATGCACTATTTTTGCTTATTTTTAATGTGTGTGCTGTTTTAATTTCTGTCATATATTTTGTGTTTCATTTGATTTTAGTGTGTTGTGTTAGTTTTGAGTATGTTGAGGGTGTTTAGAAAGTCTGAATCTAGTCTGATTAGTCTGCTTTTGAATGAGGTTTGTGCATGTACATGTTGTGCTTTAAAGTCATTTGATTCCTAGGATGTGTACTCTGTGCATATGTTTGCAGTGGGCATGAAGTTATTAGAGGTGAAATAGATGAAATGTGAAAAAAATTTGGTGCTGATGCACAATGGCAGGGTGCATGACAGTGTAGATGCACATGCCTGTGCGCATGCACTGAAAAGGATTGGATGTAGCTCTATCAGTGGCCTACAATTCACACTCGCGAGTTATTTTAGGCTTTCTCACATGGCAATTTGAACCCTGCGAGCCATAAATCAAGCAAATACAGTGTGCTCGCAGGGCTCTGATATGAAATTTACAACTTTGCGAGAGTCGCATGAGCGAAATACCTGAAGAGAGCCTGAAATTGAGCCTCACGAGGCCTTTTCTTCTCCGCGACATTGAGCTGCGCAACAAGTGGATATCATGCATTTTATTCCTCGCGAGGGAAATTTCTGAAGCTTGTACTATCAACTACCTCACGAGGACCTTGGTTCTCTGAATATATGCTTCTCGCAAGAGTAACCTTTAGCTGCGCGAGGAATGCCAATATACCTCTCGCGTGATTCAGATTCAAATCTGCTTCTCGATTATCTGGTGAGAATTGAGTGAGGCACGGGTTTCACCCACTTATACCCCATGATTTTTTTCATTTCTTCATTCTTCTTCTCTGTGCCCTAGATTCCACTGCGTCCTCCGAGCTTTCCTTTCTCATTTTTTTTCCCTCAGTGCCCATACTACTCAAGTACGTGCACCTTGCTCTTACCACTATGCTCCAAATCAGCTTCCAAACATTTTGCACTTGGTGTGGTGTGATTTGATCTACTGTGCAGCACGTAGACTGAAACCCTACCTATTTCTTTATATGTGCTCTCAGTCTCTCATTTGGTTTGATTAGTTTGCAATTGCCTAGGATTAAGTTGTTGATTGGAGAGGATTTTTATGTAAAAAAATTTTATTGGAGTATAAACTACTCAGATTTGTGTATTTCTAGACCTTATTTTTCGAAATCTGTGTAACCATGGCCATGAGTTCCAAGTTCATTGATACTCTTGCAGCCATGCTGACCCCTTAACCTACTGGCAGTCCCGTGGCCACAAGGAAGTTTGTGAGGATTGCAGAGACCTTCACTGTGGAGACCTCTGATATACTTGCACCACATGTTGAGCCCTAAGTGGAAAAGATCAAAAAGAGGGCTGCTTCTATGAAGAGGGCTAAGTCTGCTGCCTCTAATGCCCCTACTCCCAAGAAAAAAACACCACCTAAGAAGAGGGCCAGAGACCACCCCCCTATTGCCAAGAGCCCTAAGAAGTCTAAGAAAAAGCAAAAGAAGGGCAAGAAAGTTGTCCCGGAGGTTACCCCAGAGGATGACTCACTCACAACTCCTTCTGAGTTGGGGTTGCCATCAAATTGGAGGCTGAGACTGCCTTTGATAAGGCTTTCTTTGAGGAAGATCCAGAAACTGCTGCATACATTGAGTTCCTCACCAAGGCCTCCCTATTACCCCTGCTCATGCCCCCACTGTAGTTAGTTTTTCCTAAGCTAGTGCAATTGTTTTACCAGAACATTAGGGTCAAGACAGGTGATGATGGAAACCCTACTCTGTTGGTATTAATTGATGAGTTTGAAATGCTATTCAACGTGGCTGCAATTGTAGAAATCCTTGGGATACCAGCAACATACAACCCTGAGTGTGGCTTGGGTGCACCATTGATTGCAACCATCCTTGAGATTGCTAAAGAGATTACTAGAGGGATTACAACATTTGGGGTGTCCATTAGAAAGAGAGACCTACTTCCAAGCCTAAGATTTATGGACGGAGTTTTGAGAAAAAATGTGAAATGCTCTGGGCACGAGCAAGAGAGGAGGGCCCCAATAGCTGATGCCCGCTACTCCTTCTCCTTAAACAATTACATTGATGCTGCCAAGCTTATATTTGAAGAGATGCAAGACATCCATGAGAAGGTGAAGAAGCAACAGAAGCCCCATGCCTTGCCCTATTGTAGGCTCATCACAGCTCTACTGAAGCTGGGGGGCTATCATTTTCAAATGAATGAAGAAACAGTGAACTTTCCCCCTAGCAGATGTGGGAAGAAATAATGGGGGATCAGCCATACATTGATTGAAAAGAAGAAGAAGAAAAAGGAAGAGCAGCTGGCTCAAGCAGCCCCCACCATCCAAAACCACCACTCCGACTGCCGCCACTGCCCTACAACTGCCACCACTATCCCCCCTGTCATTTCCATCACCTCCCATTCAACCACCATCATCTACACACACAACTTCCACACTCACCTCCATTCCCATGCCAGCTCCTGTCTCACACCCAATCTCAAAATCTACACCTACTACCATCACCCTAACCCCACAACCCTCCACAGCTACATCATCTCTCCCTGAGGCAATTCTACCCATTTTCCCTGCTCACCCTAGCCCACCTGTCAAACAAATATACACCAAAAAGAAAGCCTCATAGTCCACCAAAACCCCTACTGAACCTCCCTGGCCCTTTACCTTACCAGCACCTACCTCATTACCTCAGTCAATTCAAATTCAAGAGCCCCCAACCACCACTTCTACTATCCTTCCAGAAACTATCCCAACCTCTCAGCCCATCCTAATCCCCCCAACCACCTCTCTAACATAAACAACATCCATTTCCACCTCTATACCTGATCCCATACCCACAGCTGCACCCCCATCCTCACCAGTACCTCCCTCTCCATTTCACTATGATGAGAGTGAACCTATGCTCACTGACATCTCACACATTTCCACAGCAGACCTACCTCAACCCACTGAACCCTCTGCAGACATTGAACCTGCCACACTTGAACCCTTGGGTCAATCTCTTACATTTTCCCCTTCCCATGACCAAGACCCCTTCTCATTAGAGAGGTACTCAACAATGATGGACTCTATTATTGGGGACATCAATTATGAATTCACCCCTCTTTCATATTCACTCCAGCCACCTCATTTTACCCCTACCACTACTTCACCGTAACCTAGTACTTTCCATCATGCACCCACTTCACCCTTTCAACCAATTCAAACAATCCAACTCACAGTACCTATCCAACTTGACCTCCTACCCCAAATCCTTAGCCTCCTTCTTTCCCTCCAAACCCAAATAATGGCCAACACACAAAGCCAAACAATCGTAGAGGCCAGTCTTCATGTCATGCACTCAACCCTCCAAAACCAGAACACCATTCAAACCAGCTTAGAAGCCATTCAGTCCACCTTGTTAGCCTTAATCCCACCATCACAACAACCATTTATCCCTCCACCCACCTATATACCTACACCACCCCATCTCCCCAACCTTTAACCATAGCAGTAACTGAAGTTGTTGCTACTCACATAGAACCAATTTAGGAAGTCCCTCCACCTACTTTCTCCTTTGCAGCTACCCAAACTGACCCCCCTACCCAGGCCTATGCCTCAACCCAAACTGATCCTGAGGTAATGGACCTTATCCAACCTGACCCCCAAGAGGTGGAGCTAGCATCTCCTCTACCCATTCCTTCATCTTCATCCACACCACCCTATTTTCTGACTGACCCTTCTCCCCCTGCTGATGTTACCAGCCTCATCATTCTCCATTCCTCCATTTGCAACCCTCCTCCAAGCAATGAATGAAAACTCATACATCAAGAGGGGTGTAATGAAGGGCATGACGGACATCAGAACTACAGTCAAGCGGCCCCTTCTCAATCAGATAAAGCAGATCAAGCTAGATCCCAAGATAGAGAAAAAGCAGATTAAGAAGGCTTTTATGCATACCCTGCAGCTGTACAAGGATGAGAAGTATAGAGTTGATGGCCTTGAAGATGTTGTGAAGAACATGCAGGTGTCCCTTCGATTGGTTGAAGATAGAGCTAATGATTATGCCAGGACTACTGCAGCATTGCAGCAGACCCTATCTGAATTGGAAGATAAAGACATAGCAGCAGTAGCTGCCAAACTCTACACTGCAGCAGCTCCTACCCCTGCAACTGCCCCTGGTCCCAAGAGAAAACCAACCGCTGGAGTCAAGATAAAAGAACCATCTCAAAAGCCTACACCCACTCCCCAGAAAAGCAACAGCACAAAATACAGAATGACCACTACTAAGAGATCCGACTCTGCTGCAACTGCCCTCAAGAAAGAAAAAGGGAAGGGTGTACAGGAACCTGTAGATGTAGATTCAGATGATGCAGATTTGTAGTTGTAATTCGTTAGGATTTCTTTGCTTCCTAGAATTTTTTGTATTTATTTTCACTTGCATTGTACATATTACTGTTTTATGAATGAAAGTTCTTTTTGGTATCTTTTGTTTGAGTTTTGTTTGGTTTTGATTATTTCTGCTATTTATTATTTTCTCTTGCCTTATTTTGTGTGTTATTTTTATAAATATACATTGTTGCACATGTTCTTTATCTCTAAAATAGTGAGGACACTGTTCCTCATAGGTTTAGGGGTGTGGCAGGGTATGCCAATGATGTAGTTAATCTAAGTGCAACAGAATCAAGTGAGTAAGATAGAACTAGAGCTAAGTCCACCTAAGAAACTCTGAAAATGAGGAAATTTAAAAATTTTATAGGCCTTTTGACATTAAAATCTTTTAACATTTTTAAATTTTCATGAGGTGAACACCAAGAAAAATCAGTTGTGTCAACACTTAGTGAACCATTAAAGAGAGGAAAAGGTGAGGACATGCCCATGAGTTCAATGGAAGAATATACCTAGTGAGATCTGGGCCTATAATTTTTTATTTTCTTCTCTTTGAGGAGTGTCATTGGCAATTCTTTTTTCTCTAACGACTGGCTGAGTTAACCATTTTCTCACTAGAATTTAGGCATCTCCAAATTAAAAAAGCTGACAGCACTCATGACATTTAGGAAGGGATCAAGGCCTTCTCTTGGACAGTTTGAGCCTAAAGATACCTAACTTAGTAAACTGCCCTTGTGCATACACCTTTTAAGCCTTAATTTCTAGTTTTCTTTAAAATACACCAGAGTATTTGCACCTAAACCTGTAGACCTGATTCAACCCTATCCCCACTCTGAGAATTCAGAAGGTAAAGGAGAAGAAGTTGAAAATGGGTAAGCTAGGGTCAACATTTGGAGAATGAAGAAGAAATACAAAAGGAGGACAGCAGTGTAGCAGTTGGGAGGACGGTGGCACTTCAGAAAAATAAAAATATCAAATATAATGAAAAGGAAGAAAGAGTCAAGAGGAAATTTGATTGGAAAAAATGAAAAGATGAGGAGAAGCTGGCCACTTCAAGTCTGAAAAATTTCAAAGAAGATGGAATATGTTGAATTATCAAAGAAGGTGAAGTCATGAATCACCTCCTTCTCCTACTAATTTCTTAATTTTACAACCTTTTCATCCTTCCATTCTTTGTAATCTTCAACCATAAGCCACATTACAATCCAGTCATAAGACCTTGTGATCCTAATTAGAATGAGTTGTTATGTGGAGATGAGGAGTTGTTGAATCTATGGTGAGAAATAGTTAATAATGCCAAAATTTAGAAGCCTTGCCTATGCTCATGCTTGGAGACTCATTTGGGGACTGTAACTGCTCTTGAGCTTGTATGAAAATGAAAACCCTCAAATTTATTTGAGAGACTGCCCTGGTAAGCATTGGGTCTGACATTGAATGTACTGGGCATTGTTTAAACCTAATTTTTGAATTAATGGTAAGCTTAGTACTGACAGACACTTACTATTTTTCTTGCTGTAAGCTGATGGGAAATGATGTGCATGCATGCAAGAGTTTTTCATGATTAAATGGTCTATGCAGTTCATATGTTTAAACTCCTCACATTTTGAAAAGAATCAAGGGTGGACAGATACTCTGTTTATTGAAAACTGATTTGATAATGTGTGCACTTTTTTCAACTGTTTTATTGAGAAGTTTGTGGGTATCTTCACTGAAAACCCTCAGGAGACTTCACTCCTCCACTAGGGATCACCTAGGGGTTTAAAAGGCTTGATGCATAAGCTAAATACATCCGTGCTCCCTACGAAAGTGGTATTTAAATTCTTAAAGTAGTTGTTTAAATTTTGCTTTGTTCGAGGACTAGCAAATATTAGGTTTCGGGGTGTGTTATTCACTGAAAAGTACCACTTTTTACCTCTTAACCTAGCCTTTACTACACCTTGGAGCTGTCTAATAATCCTTTGTTTAGTATGTTTTATAGTTAATAATAACAGTTACAGATTAGTACAAAATCCATGTGTTTGAAGCCAAAAAGAGATAAAATTCATACTAAGATGTGGAACTGATGTAAGAATAGAGAACACACCTTGGTCGCACACACCATGTTGACCACATGGCATGCCTAAGTAGACCCAGGAAGTCCAACAGATGAGAAGAAGTTGAACTTGAGTGGAGAAGGTTGCTGCAGTAGCATGTATACTACAACAGAGGAGTAGAAGGCAGCCTCGCGCAGTCAAAAAATTGGTTTCGCGTAGTGTAAATCCATAGTAGCTACCTCGCAAACACCTCGCGAAGTCAACACCTACAACACAAATCATCCTTACAAGGCAGCTTGTGCAGCTCGAAGAGGAGCTTCAGAAATCCTTCTGGCGAAGTTTTTACGAAGTCAGGGCAATTCACCCTCATTTCATGTCACAAAGCACTCGCACAGTCCATGGCAGGAAAGTCTAAGAAATGCCGAGCGAAGAGTTCTTGTGCAGCTCATTTAGACAGAAGACTCTAGCCACACACGCAGCTTTTGCATAGCTCTGGAGGAGAGAGACACCCAGAAAAGCTCTCGCGCAGCTCTCATGCACTGCAGTGCCAAAGCCAGCCACGCGAAGTGACAAATCCGTCCTGGCAAGCAACCGCACGGGAACTCAAGGCTTATCCACACGAGATCCAAAATTCAGTGCTTCATCCACGCAACACCTATGTGAGCAAAATACTTGAAGCTCCACTGCGTGAGCTAAGATAAATCACTGTAAATTCTTCTGCGCGAGCGATATACTTCCAAGCTAACTCTTAGCCACGCGAGCAGTTTCCCCAGCCAAATTCTATCTCGCGAGCACGCTTCATATCACGTGACTGCATTTCACAAGCAAAGCCAAACCTGCGAAGCTCGGGTTCTCCACTTATCTTTCCAAACACAGTGATACTTTAGGGATTTTACCAAGTTTAGAGCACACTTCTCGAGGCCTCAATCTATGTGCACACATCTCGAGGCATCCAAGGGTTACAAAAGAGTCACGCATGCAAGCAAATTACGGCTTCCTTCCCTATTGGCAAAGGCATCAATGACTAAGTATATAAGCTATAATCTAAATTAGAAACTCATCTTTCCTTCAATCTCAGTCAGCTGTGACCTCTAGCAGATTAGGGTTAGGGTTAGACCACCATCTTTTTCCATTTTTCTTCTTCCTTAGCCCAGCACTTGCTGACTATGATCTCTGTAAGCAATTAGGTATAGTTTGATTCAGTTTTGTAATGGGTTTTATACACATTGGGATTTGTTGAGGGCTGTTCTACACAAGGCTACTGCCTTGAGAAATTTCATTATAAGTATTGTTTAATCAATGAAATTTGTGTTTTAATGCTTATTCAATCTACTATTTTCCTATCTGTCATAGTATTCTTTGATCTATGCCATGTATTTAGGATTTTACTGATATGAAATCCCCATGGAAGCTTGAGCATGTAGCCCTGGGACCATGGTGGTAGTAGCAATTATCTTGTTCTATGTCATACCTCTGTGACTTGGATAGCCTCTGTGGATAGCCTGTGACCATTTGAGTGGACAGACTATAGCCCTAGGGTGATTTTAAGCCACAGATCTGAGGTAGATTTTTATCCTCTATGCTTGAGTTTGTAGCCTTGTGAGGGGTTGTAGCATGAACAAGCTCCCCTCTATATTTCATGAGCATTATCAGATGTTAGATCTGATTTCTCTGTAGAGATTGCAGACTTGTGAGCTAAGTCATTACAGGCCTTTTGTAGTAATGACCAAATACATTTAAGTCTCCAAATAGCCTTTGAACGACGGTTATTTCCACTAGTTTTTCAAGAGATGTTTGCTCCTATGGATGCCTGAGCTTGTAGCCTAGCAAACATAGTGTCTACAATGATCTTTATGTTCTGATTTGATCCATTGGTTGGAGGAAATCTATTGGATAATCTATGACCATTTTAGTGGGCAGGTTATAGCCTTAAGATCAGTCCATTCCTTGGAACAGATTAGTTTTCTAATTTAATTCATGTGTTTTGTCCCTCTCTATTGGATAGCCTGTGACCATTGAAGTCGATACGTTATAGCCTTAAGAGACCAGGTCAAATCATAGGAGTTGAGTTTGATTCTTCCACCTTATAGATGTGCTTATAGCCATCTGCAGGATTGCTGCAGAGACAGCTCTAAATCTGAGTTACTTAACTGAAATAACCTTAGCATAGTTGCCTACTTCTTATCAATTTTTACCTTTGTTTTAACACACCATCACCACCTTCTTCATAAACCCTTTCTTTAGGATATGATTGCACTTTCTTTCTTTTTTTTTAGTGTTAGTTTAGTGTAGCTATGTCACCCAACTCCCTTTCTCTAGGATTGCCAGATCTGTAGCCAGATCTAGAGGCCTACTAATATAACCCTCTTTAGATTTTAGATCAATTTCTTTGTGAGACAAACTCTTACGTACTTAAAACTTTCTACAATAGCCCTATATCTTGTAGGCTGTATATATTTTAGGCTTGATGTTTTGCCCATTTCCATCTCTTCACTCTTGATTTATTTTCTCCACTGTTTTCCAATAAAATAGTAGCAAGCATACCCAACACTTGTAAAGATGTATTTTTTGATCATGTGATTCGAGTATTGATCTTAAAATTTGTAACAATTGGTATCAGAGCCAGGTTGTTCAACACGTCGATCAAAATAATTAATTATTATTTATGAAACCGACTGATCTTCTGATATTTTTCCTATTGAATACAAGAAGTAGCGTCCGATAAAGTGCGAGCACGGGACGGATCGGCAAGATAACAAAGATCGTCCTGTGTTCAGCACCATTGGAGACTATGATTTCTTTACTATTCAAAAACTGTTGCTATTGATGCGTGCTTTTTCTGGGTTCCTTTCGGTCCCCAAAAAGAGTGGCTCAATTCCGTCCTAAGCGTACTCTGGCAATGGCGATGATGGAGTAATAAATTAAGAAATATTAAATGATGAAATTAAAGCAATAAATTCTAAATAAAGAATACCTGAGAAGATGCGATCGTCAGCTGTAAATATTTATTGATGCTGCAACACGCCACTGATCACTCTTTAAGGGGAGCGGGGTCTTGTAGGTTGAACACCTTTACTGAATCGTCCGTCGGTGAACGTCCGTAGCTGTGGGTTGCCTTTAGTGTAACTGGTTTGGTTTTCCTATTCCTGCTGGGATTTTATTTAACTTGGTCTCCTAATCCTACTGGGAGTCTGATTATGAAAGGGCCTCCAAATTCTACTAGGAGTCTAATTTTAAAAAAGGTCTTCCAATTCTACTAGGAGTTTAATTAATTTAAATATCTTAATCATATTAGAAATCTAATTAATTAAGTCCCCTAATATTATTAAAAGTCTAATTAATTTAAATTTCTTAATCCTATTAGAAATCTAATTAATTAAGTCTCCAAATCCTACTAGGAGTCTAATTAATTTAAATATCCTAATCCTATTAGAAATCTAATAGATTAAGTTTCCTAATCCTACTAGGAGTCTAATTAATTTAAATATCCTAATTTTAATTAGAAATTGAATTAATTAGAAAAAAGGGGTTTGGGCCCGCTATGCTAAGGAGGATTGGCCTCGTTCTCGAGTACCTTCCATAAGCTCCCATGGGCAAATCAGGTGGCTGAGGCTGAGATTGAAGATAAATTAGATTTTGGACTGTAAAATAGTATTTTAAGCTTTTCAGAGTCGATTTCGAAGTGATAATTATGAATTAAATTATGAACTAGAATTATAAAAGCTAAAATTAATATTTAAGATTTTTGGACGTATTAAAATAGGAAATTTAAATCATAATTTAAAATTTTAGGACTGAATTCGGGTCCGAAATTAGAAAATCAGAATGGTTCTAGAGTCTAAGACCTAGAACCAGAGATTAATGATAAGACTAGAGATTAAGATTTTAGAACAGAATTAAAGCTTAGGATCGGTGCGTCGGACCGTCGGATTAAGGACTGGCTCTAGAAACATAGGACTAGAACCAGATATAGAGAATTACGGTCCGAAAAGGATGCTACGGTCTAAGATTGAAAATTAAAACTAATAAAATTCCTAAATCTAGAGACTAGAAGTTACGATCTTGAATTAAAAAAAATTAAATCCTTACCTAGGGTCGGGGTTGTGGAGAGAAATCTCAAAGATTCAAAGCCTGAATCTCGAAATCAGGACTAGGCTGCTCTATGGGTTTGTCCTCGGAGTTCTCTGGTTTCAGAATTCCAAGAAATTTCGTTCTCTCTTGTGTTGTCCAGCCTCCTCGAGCGAATTAAGAAAGAAATCTTTTATAGGTTTTTCTTTAATTATGCGCCCTTTTCTAGTTTTTAACTGAATTACGCGCCAGTTTCTTGGCGCTTAATCGCTTTGAATCGGTCACCGACTCAATGAGCGACCGGCTGACTTGCTCAATGACTTTCCTAGTTCTTATAACGTTAGAACTAATTACGCGCCCATTTTAGGGTGTGTAATCCAATTAAGTGCTACTCCCGAAGTGTTTAATCGAGAAAACTTAGGAGTCAAGGACGGTGAGGCTAGGCCGCGTGTAGGCTAATTGCGCGCCGGTGGTGTGGCACTCAATCAGATCGTGTGTCTGGTTTCAAGCATGTGATCGAGTCTAGAGATGGTCTGGGGAAAGGAAGTCTGGTCTAAGAAGGGATTGATTATGCACGTGTGGTTTGGCGTGCAATCGAATTACGCACGAGATTTTATGTGCTTTAATTCAAGGTTATTCGAGTTTGGTCTCTAGTCTGAAATGCAAGACTGTTGTCTCAGTCTGTATTCCAACTATATACTACTGTTTCAGTATAGTCTCCCTACGTCAGGATCTGAGCCACAGAGCTATTGTTTCAGCCTATGTCCAGCCATGTACTATTATTTCAGTGCATGGTCCCACATCACGGTTATGAGGTCAAAGGTTGACTGAATAAATTTGTATATTCTGAGAGGGCAAAATGGGGGTGTCTACAGATGCCCCTCTTCGGCGCGCTCTTGCAAAGTAAGAACAAGTTGAAGAAGGAGACACCCCTCGTTCGAGGTGTCTTCTCGTTTCTCTTGAGAAATCACAAATGTGAATTAGTGATGCTGACATGACATGCTTGACTTTTTTATCTATTAGCGCAAGTTGAAATGGAGCATTTGAAGGGTAAATGGTAGCTGTCGAAGGGCACATTCTAAGTTTGTGGATGCATGGCACATCCTGTTGTATGGCATAAGCTAATAGAGGGATTTTATGCAATCGAGGTATCGGAGCGTCAATCAAATGTCCAAAATGAGGTCCAGGGACTGATAACAATAAAATTAAGTATCATATCATATTGAAGGCTTTTGCAAGTCATGTTACACCCGGCGTATCATTGCTTACACCAATGTGCGTCATGCGTTTCTTTTCCAATAGGCATTTGTAAGTTCTTAGATTAAATATACCCAATGTTAAGCTTCTCAGGGGAATGGTTGATTTAGGCTAGATTAGTTAGGGATCTTGTGAGGTGTGCTCAATTGAATTCTGCGCAGTGGTGCGTGCGCTTGATTCATCTAGAGTTGGCCTCTAAGTTGAGTATTCTAGTCCTAATGTGTCTGAACAAATAATTTTGTACAGTGGAGTGTGCGCTCGAGCCAATTCTGCGTAGTGGGATATGCGTTTGATTGCCAGTTCAGGGATCAGCCTGTAAGTTGGGAATTCTAATCCTAATGTGTCAGAACAAGTGATTCTGCGCAGTAGCGTGTGCGCTCAATCCAATTCTGCGCAGTGGAATATGCGCTTGATTGCGAGTTTAACAATTTTAGGAGTTAAAGGTCAGGTTTAAGTGTAATTTATTATGAGCAGGTGATGGCGCGCTTAATCAGTTACTTTTTTTTGTATTTAAAGAAAGGTGAGTTGGGTCTATTTATCTTGTTGCTTTGTTCTTCTTTTCGTCTCTCTCTTTTTATTTTGTAAAGGGGTTTTGAAATTTTAAAATTTTAGCGATTTTAACTTAAGGTCAATTCAGTGGTAAAACGACGGAAAATGTGGCTTTCGAGACGTCACTGAGCAGATCCACCAGTATGGGATTTGTGGACTCGACCGCTATTGTGGTTGTCAAGACGACACTTGGCATACCGGATACTCCGTCTAACCTTCTCGGCGAGTACTGATGATTATCTCTTATAGGAGGACTACGGTGATTCACGAGTCGAGAGAGACGAGTTTTGAAAATATTTGATTTAATCATAGCTAACTATATATTTACAATATCGAGTAATTGAAAAATGGGTAGTATTAACCTAGGGGTGATACTTACCTGGGTTGTGCGTAGCTTGTGGCAGGATTGGTGGTGTCGTGGTGTCGCGATGGGACTTTGGGAGATTTCTTCTCTTCAGGTCTACTATGGCAGGGCTTGGCGATTGTGATGTGATGTCTTGGGAGAAATGATGTCGTGATGGGACCTGGGGATCAATTCGGGAGAGAGAGTCCTTTGTCTTAGAGATGGGACATGATTAATCTTTCCCTCTTTTCATCATACGGCGTGGCATGTGCTGTCTGAGCTTCTTTTTTTTTTTTTTTTCAGGTAATGATATTTGTGATGGGATGTCGATTGAGTGTAGTTAGCGGTGGCGTGCTCACGTTCTCAGGAGATTTGCTTTCGGCTTCTCGCGATGGGACATGAGGGTATGGTTAATTTATTGTGATGGGACTGGATATCAAGTGTACACGTTATCACGACGGGAATGGGTGCTGTCGATGCTTTCTTCTCATGCAAGGGTATGCGATGGGATGGGTGAGTAAGTCTTTTTTTTTCTATCGAAACAGCCTGTGAGGCTACATGATAGGACAAAAGAATCTTGACCGCGATGAGACAAAAGAATCTTGACCATGATGCGATAAAAAGGTATGAGAGTGTAGATTTCATCTAAAGTCAGGTATTGTGCGCCTGCTTTAAGTCGCTCAATATGATTGCGCGCCTATTTTCGGGCATGCGATCTCAAGTTTGAGGGGTTGTTTACACGTGTGAGAGTGTGTGTGCGATTGTATTTTGCATTTTAATATAAGCACGTGATCGGAGCGTCACCAGGTCAGTGTATGGGTGACTTTTTAGGTCGCGCGGGCAAAAGTGTGTCGTTTGATTGGTTTGCGAGGTTCATAGAGTGCACGCGATCGGAGCGTCGCATAATTGGCATAGGCGATAGTTTCATTGAGCACTTGGATCATAGCGTGTGTTTTGTATTATGCGCAGTGTGTGTAGCGCGTGATTGAGTTAAGCGCACATGCTCTGGCGTGTGATTAAGTCCGTACTCTATATAAGTGAGAGAGCTTTCATTTATTTTTCATTCTTTTGTTTAATCTTGAGTTTTGACCTTTTTTTGTATATTTTGTGTTTTGAAATTCGTGTTTTAGTGAAATCGGGCGGTTTAACCATCCGATTGTGATGTCGTTTCTTCCTATGTTCATTATTTCTTGTGATCTCCGTCCTGAGGTGATGCTCGTGGACGGTATTGTTCTGAGAATGGGCGGTATTGGGAATGAGTGTGCTAGTCTTCACATCAATCTTTTTTTAAGGGGCAGTGAAGGCAGCGTTGAGGAGGCGGCGGTGGAGGAGGTGAAGATAGCAGAAGAGGAGTAAAAAGTGGAGGGATGTACTTCCCAACCAATTCTCCCTAAAGTCTCTGATTGGACGCTCCGAGCGAAATTTGCTCCTCACTTCATCTCAGTTTTGAACCCAGTCTTCGTTTTGGGTTGTAGGTTAAAGTTTTAGGTTTAGTTTTGGGTTGTAAATTCAGGAGGTATACCTCCGGTGATACTTATAAAATTATAAATTATAAATGAAGAGGCATTTCTTTTTTTTTATTGTGCTTATTTGTTTGTTTAAGCTTATTAATGGATTAGTTGGATTTACCTTATTTGTTTGATCTATTTTAGGATTTAGTCTAGCTTGAAGTTCAATTTGTTTCATGGGGTTTGTTTAGAGGGTTTACATGGTTCTGAGGGGTTTGGTTGGGGCATTTTTTTTTCTAATATCTTTTCTTCCTTTTTATTTTACATCCCGGGTATTAAATCCTAAGAGGTTTGTAATTATATTATTTTTTTTCCTTATTACTGAGAATGAACGATATTTTTCTCTTATTATGTTTGTTTATGTTTATAGTTGTATGTTATGTTAGAGGGGGAGTGGGTAGTATTAGAGTATGGTGTTTATTTTTTGAGTGCATCTTTGTTGTTCTATTTCAGGTGTTTGTGTTGGAGTCCCATGGCAGAAAAGTACGAACTAAAAAAAAAATAAAAAAAATGCCCCAGTTTAGGGTATTCGTGGTGGAAAAGCAAGACTAAATTGAAAAAAAAAATGCCCCAATTTGGGGTATCGGTCTTGTGACCTGAATATCGCTATCAAGGTGCTAGTGCTCTTAAAAAAAATGCCCCAGTGTGAAGTGATGGTGGGACTTTTATCAGCCTCACAAATGTCCTGGAGTTTATTAGTAGCGATCCCATGTTGGGAAGTAGTTCGATTATTTCGGCCACATGGCAGGTTTGATTTTGTAAGTGCTGAACGATCATCATATATCGTAGTTTTCAACAAGGATTGAGGGGAATGGTAGATAAATAGTGATTACATCACTTGTCATTTGAGAGTTTTTTATTTTATTCTGAAAGAGATTTGGACAATCATCTGAGTCATTGTCTAAAAAGAAAATAAAGGGTGAAGAGGAGGTAAGGTTTATTGATCTAAGGATAGCTTCTTATTCAACCTAATTTTGAAATAGTAGTCAACTACTTTCTTCTCTGGTGGATAATGCGGTGCCATAATTGAGCTCTCCATCATGGTCTATCACCATCAAAGTCTAAAGTTCTATGATTACCAGGAGTTTTGTCCTCTTGCCATCGTACGGCGATATGTAGTAGTGTGAAGATATCAGGGATGCTCTCGCGGCTTGCTTATACTTTCCCAATAAGATTATCAAGAATGCCCTCACAATTGGCTTATGCTTTCCTGAACTAATTGACTGTTCATTTGTCGTATTGCTCTCGCTCGGTTGTGTTTCGTATCCATATATATATTTTTTAAACAACCTGCTGACGCAAGAATTATGAGGTTTGATAGAACCTTATATTTTCATTTTTTTTGCTCTAACATCGACCAATGGCTGAAGAGGGTGTATGAGAATCCAGAGTTTTCTATATTTAAGAAAGAGAGTTTCTTGATCCACTAGTCCTTTCAATCAATTCACCCGAGTAGGAGGGTGGTCAATGAGTCAGATGATAACCTAAATGGTTTCAAAAATAATGACCTATGGCTTGCGAATGCCATGTGATGACTGCAAGGATGATAGGTATATAAGTACGTTTATTTAAGCTACGAGACATGATGGCCATTGAGTTATGATTCCAAGGGTCGGAGAGTCCTTCCCCTGTGGCTGTTTCCTGGGCATGTTGCCTAGATAATATAAGGACTTCCCTTGTGGGTTTTGATTTTCTCCAGGTGAGGTGGTTGTATAAGCACTGTTTCCTTAGCACTAGCTCCCTAACTCCGAGTTCTCGGTCGAGTATGAGTCTGAAGGGTTTGGGCATAAAAGAGTATTTGTGTTTTCGAGTATTTACATTTCGGGCATTTATACTTCTAGTTTTTTTATGACTTTTCTATATTTTTTGTTTTTTTTATATTTTTGTTTTATTGTTATTATTTTTTTGTGTTACGATACATCATCAGTTCCTTAAGCAGGGGACTGACTTAGGAAGTCCGCTTGGTGGGACATGTTGGATGGTCGAAGTGACCGTTCGATTAGATAATATTATTTCGGGGTCTTGGATCCCTTTTGATCTGATCAATGAGGGATGAGAGTGAGGTTATGTTTAGGTTTGTGTTTTGGATGGTATAGGGTTTATCCAAATAAGTGTGGTATCGTTTGATTTCTTCCTTCGATAGGTCTTTTGTGTTCGGGGTCTCCTTATCTGGAGGGACCTTTTTTTGTTTTTCAACGGAGTGAGGCATCTCATAGAGATGAAGCATAGAGTTGTTAAAGAGTTCTTCGGGGTCATTTGCGGGTGATTGAAAAGTTGTTTGCGAGTGAAGTTAGAGTGAAAACCATTGAGAAGGACGGTAGTGTTGTAAAGGTAGTGATAAGATAAGGCAGAGGTATAGTAGGAGGAGGAGACGCGAGGGCGTAGTCTAAGGTTGACCTTTTCTACGCGTGGGGCGATCTAGTTTTGTTTGATTATGCTTGTTTGGTTTGATTCGCCCTTTGAGTTTATCATGAGGTTGTTTTAAAGTTTTATTTATAATTTTCCGAGGAGGTTGAGTATCAGAAGTTTGACGTAGTAGTTTTGTCGCCAATTGGAGTTCGGTGAAGGCTTTGATTGTGAGGTCCACGGAGATTTGGATCTGATGATCAGAAGCGATTTTAGTTGTGACGTTGATTTCATGTTTGGATGGGATTTGAGGTATATTGATTCAGATGGTGATTTGGGTCGTAAGATTTAAACTTGGTTTAGTTTCGAAAGTGGGAGCGATGATCGACTCCTCGATAGATTTTGTGGTAGGCTCAAAGGTGAGTGGAGTTGGCATTGTAGGAATAGATTCGGTTTTAGTACTAGGTTCGTGTTCGATAACAAGCTCGAATTTAATGATGTGTTCAAGTTTGATGGACTTGGATTTGTTGATAGTTTGAGGTTTGATGGCAGGTTTGTGTTCCATGATTGGTTTAGGTTTGATAGTAGGTTTGGGTTTGAGGGTCGATTTAGATTCTATGATAGTTGGAGACTTGATGTCAGGTTTATATTCAGTGATCAGTTTAGGTTTGACGATAGGTTCAGGTTCGACAATGGGTTCGGATTTGATGGCGGGTTCACCTTTGATGGAGGGTTCGAGCTTGTGGGTGGGTGTAGGATCGATGATAGATTCGACGATTAGTTTAAGTTCAATGATCGGTTTGGCCTCATGTTCGATGACGGGTTCAAGTTCGATCATGGGTTTAGGTTTGGTGATGGATTCATGTTCGAGGATAGGTTTAGGTTTGATAATAGGTTTAGGTTTGATGATAAGTTTAGGTTTGATGATATGTTTAGATTTTATGATAGGTTTGAGTTTGGTGTTCAGTTTTGTGGTTGGTGGAATGGTAAGTTCAATAGTAGGTTTAAGTTCTTATTTCGGAGTTGAGGGGACAATAAGTTAGGTGGAGAGTTCTGTAGGGATTGATTCATGAGTTGGTTTCAAAATTAGCCCAAGAAGTGATTCGGGAGTGGGTGGTTCGAAGGTCTGTTCAATGATGGAGTCAAATTCAAGGTTTCATTTTGAAGTTGGTGAGGTGATGAGTTCGGTAGTGAGATTAGGTTTTGAAGTGAGAGTAGAAGTTAATTCGAGAGTTGATGCTAAGGTTAGTGGGGTGATGTGTTTGTTGTCGAGTTCAAGTTTTAAAGCAGGTGTAGGGATTAATTCAGGGACTGGTTTTGAGATTAGTGGGACAATGTGTTCGACGATGTGTTCGATTTCGGGGGTTTGTTTCGTAGTTGATTTGGAAGAGAGAAGGCTAGTGATTTTGGGGATAGATTTGATTACTGGTTTGGGTTCGGAGTTTAGTTTTGCGATTGGTTTAAGTATGAATGGCATCATATAATATCGATTGATTGGTTTAAAAATTATTTCTAGAATTGACATGTGTGCCTGTTCGGGGGTAGTTTGCATCATTGGTTTGGGCGTCTACTCAGGTGGTGTGGGGTTTGATTCGTTTGTTGGTAGGTTATCGAATTCAAGGGTAGCTTGAGTTGGTTGTAAGCGAATAGTATGGTCTTGCTCTGAGGGAGGTTCAATTCTTCGGATCAGGCTAGCTGGGGGGAATGGGGCGGGGGTGAATGACTGTACAGTCTCGTATGTGAGTTGAGTTTGATCGAACAATGGATTGTAATAGGTGATGTTAGTTTGCATGTCGTTGGGGTATTGGTCATAGTACAGGTTTGTGCATTGGCTGGTGTATAGTGGTTGGTCTTGTTCAGGGTATGGAGGTTGGTTGTAGTCAGGGTACAGGTTGGTGTAGAGGTCTTGAGCTTGGTCATATAGGTGGTATGGTTGAGGGTTAGTTTGGTTTTGTTCTTGGTTCTCATTGATTTGTTCGGAGTCCATGGCTTCGTTTTGTGTGTTTGTCTCGAGATTGTCGGAGAAGGGTCCGTTGGATGTCAAGGTAGGAAGACTGAGGTCTTTATTCTTTAGTCAACTCTAAGTGTGAGGCACATTGATAAAGGCTAGTGAGGTCGTGATAGTCGCTTAGGATGAGAATGCTCCGAAGAGGCTCTCGAGTATTGCTAATCACGATTTCTATTGCATCGCTTTCTTTTATTTGATTCCCCGTTCGAGCAGCAAGTCTTCTCCAACGATTGGCGAATGTCGAGAAGTCTTCACCGTCCTCTTATCTTCTGTGTATCTAGTCAACGAGACTGATTTATTCATGAGTCAGATGTTGGTATTGATCTAGGAATCTGTCGGCTAAGTCTTCGAATGCCTCGATTTTGGCTAAAGGTAAGGCCACAAACCAGTCAAGGGCTTCTCCTTCTAGTGATCTCAGAAAGTAATGGATTAGGAGCACATGATTTGAGCGGATTAGTCGACAATCATTGCAAAATAGGGCCAAGTGGTGCTTTGGGTTTCTCGTACCGTTATATTTGTTGAATTTTGGAGGTTTAAAACTAGCGGATACAGTGAAGTCAATATCTCGACAAAATTTGTCGAATCCAAAAGTGTGACTAGAGCGTTCTTTGTTTGCCATGTAGTCATCTAGAAATTGGTGGAGGTTATTTATGTTTACGGTGGTGTCTTTTGTAGGTGCCTTGAGAGAGGGTTGTCCTCGACAGTTGTTGTTGTAGAAGGTGTGAGAGGTATATGTGTTATGCGTCGGGAGAGTCAGAGCATGTGGAGGAATCGGCATCTTTTCCTCTTGTCTGTTCCTCGGAGTAACTTATTTTTGAGACTGGAGCAATGCGTTGGCTTCTCTTCCTCCTTTTGTGAGTGCACCGGGAGTGTGGTCTATAACTTGACTATCGGGGTAGCTTCACTTAGTACCACTTTCTTTAGTGTTATTGCTGGTATTTGAGTTTCGTGGTGCGAAGGGGTATTTTTCGCACTCATTAACCATATTTACTCGGGCACGACGCTGGGTTGTCCACGGAGACGGCCTAACGTTATACTTGGGGTTGCTATGGGAGCCCCATACGGGTGGGTCGTCATCATTAAAATTCAATTTTCTGATGTCGGCCATTTAAAATAGTTTTTTTTTTCTTTTTTTTGAAAAAATTTATCCATGTGCAAGTGTGTGTAGAAAAGTGATAAAGCGATAAAAAAAATCAAAATAAAAAGCAAAAAATATAAAATCAAATTAAATAAAACAAGGAAAATAGAAAATCAAATTAATTAAATCGGGACAACATTAGCGAAAAAGTGTCCCATCGCGATCGCCAGTCTAGTCGTGCGCACTTTTTCTGGGTTCCTTTCGATCTCCGAAAAGAGTGGCCCAATTCTGTCCTAAGCGGACTCTGGAAATGGCGATGATGGAGTAATAAATTAGGAAATATTAAATATTGAAATTAAAGCGGTAAATTCTAAATAAAGAATACCTGAGAAGATGCGATCGCCAGCTGTAGATATTTATCGACACTGCAATATGTCACTGATCACGCTTTAAGGGGAGAGGGGGCTTATAGGTTGAACTCCTTTATTGAATCGTCCGCCGGTGAACGTCAGTAGCTGTGGGTTGCCTTTAGTGTAACTGGTTTGGTTTTCCTATTCCTGCTGGGATTTTATTTAACTTGGTCTCCTAATCCTATTGGGAGTTTGATTATGAAAGGGCCTCCAAATTCTACTAGGAGTCTAATTTAAAAAAAGGTCTTCCAATTCTACTAGAAGTTTAATTAATTTAAATATCTTAATCTTTTTAGAAATCTAATTAATTAAGTCCCCTAATATTATTAAAAGTCTAATTAATTTTAATGTCTTAATCCTATTAGAAATCTAATTAATTAAGTCTCCTAATCCTACTAGGAGTTTAATTAATTTAAATATCCTAATCCTACTAGAAATCTAATAGATTAAGTTTCTTAATCCTACTAGGAGTCTAATTAATTTAAATATCCTAATTTTAATTAGAAATTAAATTAATTAGAAAAAAGGAGTTTGGGCCCGCTATGCTAAGGAGGATTGACCTCTTTCCCGAGTACCCTCCATAAGCTCCCTTGGGCAAATCGGGTGGCTGAGATTGAAGATAAATTAGATTTTAGACTGTAAAATAGTATTTTAGGCTTTTCAGAGTCGATTTCGGAGTGATAATTATGAATTAAATTATGAACTAGAATTATGGAAACTAAAATTAATATTTAGGATTTTTTGAGGTATTAAAATTAGGAATTAAAACCATAATTTAAAATTTTAGGACTGACTTCGGGTCCGAAATAAAAAAATCGGACAGTATGATTAAGGACTGGTTCTAGAGTTTAAGACCTAGAACCAAAAATTAATGATAGGACTGAAGATTAAGATTTTAGAACGAAATTAAAGCCTAGGATCGGTGCATCGGACCGCTGGATTAAGGACTGGTTCTAGAAACAGAGGGCTAGAACCAGATATAGAGAATTACGGTCCGAAAAGGTTGCTATGGTCTAAGATTGAAAATTAAAACTAATAGAATTCCTAAATCTAAAGACTAGAAGTTACGGTCATGAATTAAAAAAAAATTAAATCCCTACCTAGGGTCGAGGCTGCGGAGAGAAATCTCGAAGATTCGAAGCTTGAATCTCGAAATCAGGACTAGGTTTCTCTATGGGTTTGTCCTCAGAGTTCTCTAGTTTTAGAATCCCAAAAAATTATGTTCTCTCTCATGTTGTCAAGCCTCCTCGGGCGAATTAAGAAAGAGATCTTTTATAGATTTTTCTTCAATTACGCGCCCTTTTCTAGGAGTTTACCTGAATTACGTGGCCAATTTCTCAGCGCTTAATAGCTTTGAGTCGGTCACCGACTCAGTGAGCGATCGGCTGACTTGCTCAATGAGTTTCCAAGTTTTAATAACGTTAGAACTAATTGCGTGCTCATTTTGGGGTGAGTAATCCAATTAAGCGCCACTCTCGAAGCGTTTAATCGAGGAAACTTAGGGGTCAAGGACAGTGGGGCGTAGGCCAATTGCGCGCTGGTGGTGTGACGCTCAATCCGATCGCGCATCTGGTTTCAGGCACATGATCGAGTCTCGAGATGGTCTAGGGAAAGGAAGTCTGGTCTGAGAAGAGACTAATTGCGCGCGTATGGTTTGGGGTGCAATCGAATTACGCGCGGGATTTTATATGCTTAATTCGAGGTTGTCCAGGTTTGGTCTCTAGTCTAAGATGGAAGACTATTGTTTCAGTCCACATTTCGACTATGTACTGTTGTTTTAGTATATAGTCTCTCTACGTCAGGATCTGAGCCACAGAGCTATTGTTTCAGCCTGTGTCCAGCCATGTACTATTATTTCAGTGCATAGTCCCACATCAAGGTTATGAGGTCAAAGGTTGATCAAACAAATTTATATATTTTGAGAGGGCAAAATGGGGGTGTCTACAGTTGCTCAAACAACATTGCTCGCTCCAATATATGGAAAGTATTTGACACAGTTATTGAAATATGCACAAATGCCATATCTCCATAGTTACCTTTTGAGATTTTAAATGGAGCCTTTCCAAGTTTACTAGTTCCCAAGGTGTCCTTGCCATTGACGAGTGGAGTTTTTCCAATTTTATCTATACAAGGTTTCCTTACTATTGAGGAGAGAACGTGTTCGGCCATCACCCTCCTCGCCGAAACAAGGTGAGATCCAAAGCCTACTCTTCTTCTAATTGAAAAATCTCTCCAATAAGCTTGTCGTAATGAACTCATGTATCAATGCTTCAATCAATCAATGACCACTTGATTACATCTTCTACTTAGGTAGAGGTGTCAAGCCATGTAAACATGTTGTCCATGTTTGAAGAGTCCAATGGATGGCTGTATACTAGTGGGAGGTTGGTTTCCTTTGTTGTATAGAATTCCCTTGCTATAATAAAGCAATGATTAGGATTTTGTTGCTATAATAAAGCAAAAGCTATTTTTGAAATATTTATACATGTGTAGTTGGAGCACCAAAGTTGGTGCTCCCCCAACTCAATATGACTTGACAGCTTGACCTGATTAGACCCAAAATGACCTGTCCACATACCCCAGGCCCGACCCATGGACCCATATAAGCACATAACCTTGCCTGGTCTGTGATCCGACCCGATCTATAACCGAACTCGGGTCATGACCTGATCCAACCCATGGTTTGGTCCAGTCCATTACTCAACCCGGTCAATTATTCATGACCTGATTCGACCTGTTAGACGCGACCCGTTTGCCCTTAAGGCCCAATTTGACTCATATTATTCCTTATTCTTTTCGGGTCATTTCTGGGCCATCTATAAGTCCAATTTTGGGATATTATATATGAATTTTGACTTTCTCGAACATTCCAAATCTGTTTTTGAGGTTTATTTTTGAAAAGGAGCTCTTTGTTGTGACTTTTTCATGACCTAGTGTCCTTTTGACAATTTTAATCAGATAATTATTGTATATTTGAGTGCCTTTAATTAAAGTTGGATTTGTGAGGAGATATAGGGTTAGATAGTGAAGGTTGTGCTCTAGCACTAACGTTGGTACTTACATAATATTATCCATGATTATTATTAATTTTTGGCACTTACCCATAACACGAGTTAGATTTGGCTACTTGCATCTTTTAACTGACTTATTTATTTTATTTTATTTCACTGTTTAACTACTTTGTGACCATCTAAAATATTATAAAACCCAAATAAAAAATATGGCTTAGAAGGATTCTTCTGCCCAACGGTGATGATCTTTTCTAGTGCCGTGGTTTTCATAAATGAGATTTATTTTTGTCTGATTATCCTCAACATATCATACCTGATTCAAGATAAATATCATGTATGCTTTTAATGCTCTATTGTCGATGTTGACTAGATATGGCATACATGCCCACATAATTATATTTTGATGATTATAGATAATTTGTTTACTTAATATATATGTATATTATAACTATTTGATTTTGATTAATTTGTTCATCAATTGTAATGTGTGGCATTGATTTATCTTTCAAAAGTATATTAGTTAGCAAGATGTGCATATATCTTTAAATGAGTTTTAAAACCTTGAATCAGACTTTATATGATTGTATAAAGTTTAGGTTGTACCTTAAGGATCAAGGTAGATCGGTAATACGATCGTTCGAGGGTACGTAACTGAAAGAGGTCAACGTTTGTCCAAAGGTGACCACCTATGTAGGTTGCGTGACTTTTGAATCTTGATACTTGAATCTCATTAAGATCGGGTCGACACATGCTTCTATGAGATTTCTAACTTGTGGTCAAAGCGAATTTAAGAATTTCATGTAAGTAGGGTGAATAGAATAGTCATAAGTGTTTAAGAGAGAGAAAGATAATCTTTCTGACCAAAGTTGATGGAGAGTCTGAATCAACCATACAACACTAGTGATTAGGTCTGCCTATTTTCTCAAACACGATCTTGGAAAGAAAACTACATGTCGAAGTTTCTGCCCAAAGGTGATGCTGAGATGATGCTATCAGGCTGTTCCATAGAGTGAATGTTTGCACATGACTTATACTCTATTTAATTTGAATTTGACCCTAAGTTCAAGTTAAGTCCTCGGAGGTTAGTTAGTGACATATGATCATATTTCATGATGATTTTTTCGTGACATATGATCATGCCGTAATTCTCAAGGACGATCCATGATTTATGGTTAAAATATTTGATAAATTATAGAAGTATAGTGACACATTTTTTTAGTGTTATCTAGTGGCATATGATCACTGTTAGTGCAGTAATAATTGTGTCTATCATTTTAAAATTTTTAATGGTATTGAGCAATATTATTCACTGAAAAGTACCACTTTTCACCTCTTAACCTAGCCTTTGATGGACCTTGAAGCCCACTAATAAGCATGTGTTAAGTATGTTTTGCAGTTGGTAATAAAATGTGCAGCTTCATGCAAAATCCTTGCTTTTTGGCCCAAAAGAGAGAGCGAGAATACAAGCAAAGATGGCAGCTGAGCCAAAGCTTGATGGAGCACCTTGATAGTGCTCACCATGGTGCCTCACTGTTGCTGATCATCATTGACCAATCTAGCAAATGAATGAAGATTAGCTGAGAAGGGAGGAGACTGTGATAGTAACAAGTGCAATGCACTAGAGCAGTAAAAGATGGACTTCACAGAGTTGAGGAGCTTCCTCGCGAAGCTAAAGATGCAGTGGAAGAGGCCCTCACGGAGATAAGGCATGCAATTAGGAGGCGAGTTGTAAAGCCATCGCAAAGATCTCGCGGCTTAAAACTCTCAGAATCTGCCCTCGCGAAGCTCTCGCGAAGATCGAGCCCCAAAGCAGCTGCACGTAGAACACTACGAGCTCATATGCATGAAGAAGCAAAAGTCACTTTGCAGTGTTCTCGAGTGGCCCTGGATGAGAGAGACGCCCAGAATTCCTCTCGCGTAGATCTCGCGCACCCTAGAGCCTTATAAGTTACTACACGAGAGTAGGAGTTCACCTGCGCGAGTACTTAGCGAGAAAGAGCTTCTGAACCTCTACTGCGTAAGAAATCCTGGCGCTCCAAATTATCTCCGGGACAACAATGCGATGCGAATTAACTGCGCAATTAACAAAAAGTTCTATTGCATGAATGAGCCCTTCCCATCAGCCAAAGCCAACTCCACGAAGGCAAAGCAACTGTGTGAATGAGCTAAAAGTAAATCCTAGCCCCGCGAAGCACAAGCTCTCAACTTCTCAATTTTATTCAAGGACCTTTTGGGAATTTCCCAAGGCTAGGGCACACTTCCCGAGGTATGGATTTTGAGGCACACAGACCATGGTGGTTGCAGCTGTTTTCATGTTCTTTGTCAGGCCTCTGTTTTCTTATTTTTTTCTTCTCTCTTAGCTCAGCATTTGCTGGCTAATCCCCTTGTAAGCAGCTAGGTTTAGTTTTATTTTAGTTTTGTAATAGATTTTTGTATACATTAGGATCTTGGACGAGCAGTTGTGTATGGGCTGCAGCCAGGAGACAGTTCATTGTAAGTTTTGCTGTTATCAATGAACTACTATTTTTTAATGCTTAATCAAATCTATAGATCTTATGGTTTTTTTAGATGTCTATAGGATCCATGTATTTGGGACTAACCCATTTAGTTTCTAGGTCTTTTATTTACCATCTGATTTCCCTTGGTTTGATAGACACATGGAAAGTAATTTTAAATCTGTAGTGAGATCCAGGGAGCTCGGAGGCCTACAGACCATGGTGGTTGCAGCTGTTTTCATGTTCTTTGTCAGGCCTCTGTGGGATAGACAGACCAATGGGATACCCTGTGACCATTCAAGTGGATAAAGTATAGCCCTAAGGTTGTGTCCATCCATATGTTTGAGAAGGATTCTTCTCCCCTGCACATGAGCTTCTAGTGCCTTGTGAGGAGGTTTGTACAGTAGCTGGCTCCCCTCTGTTCTATCTAATCGATATCAGATGTTAAATCTGATCTCTTGTAGTAATTGCAGCTTGAGGCTGAGTCATTGCAGGCTGTTTGTAGCAATGACCAGTTGAGCTAAAGGCCTTATTCAACCTGTTATATGGTCATTTTTGCCGGCACTAGTGAGCAGTATGCCTTAGCAAAGCACTTAGGATCTTATGGGATGGAATGCCTATGGATGCCAGTCAGGTCTATACACAGATCTGGGGAGCTTGTAACACTGGCATTACATAATGCTGTAATAGTATTTATGGCTAGAGCTGGTCTAGTGACTGTGGAAATGATCAGTCCACTCTTCTGGATTAGACTAATGAATTTTTGGTTTAACTAATGGGATTTGACAAACTCTATCGGATACCCTGTGACCATTATAGTTGACAGAGTATAGCCCTAAGAGCGCCCCAAATGGCATGCATTAAACTAGGAGCTTATACCTTATTGAGGCTTTTAATAGCGTCTCAGCAAGGAGCACTGCAGAGATAGACTAAATCTGAGTTACAGTACTATATCATTAACTCTAGCTTAACCTACTTACTTCTCATAATTTTTGTATTTTATTTTGACACACACTACCACCATCTTCTTCTCAACCCTTTCTTTAGGATAGGCCTGCACTTTATTTTCCCTTTTTGTGTAAATTTAGTGTAGTCATGACACCCAACTCCCTTCTCTTAGGATTGTCAGATCTGTAATCAGATCTTGAGGCCTACTGTCAGTGCCCAATTTGGGCTCTTGATTATTTTCTCTGTGGGACAAACTCTTACTTATCAAAACTTGCTACAATAGACCTTGAATCTTGCAGGTCTAGGATTACTTTAGTTGTGTTGACTCCATTCTTTTATATTACATTATTTTCAATTGATTTATAACACAATAACATAAGCACACTTTCACACCAAGTAGTCAAACGCAACAAGTGTTTGGTGCTGCTGTCGGGGAATTTTGATCTTTTTAGTAGACCTGAGTTGTACTGTAATTTAGACTAACAAATTCTTTATAGTTGTGTTTAATCTAGAATAAAAGTACTACTAATTCTTTATGGAATTTTACAGAAATGGATAGCAGAAGCAGGGAAAAGCTAGAGCTGCAAGTGGAGAGTAGCTAGTTCTGTTTGCACTTTCTTTCCCCTAAATCTCATGCCATTTATGTTGAATCCCCTGTTATCTTGTTTAGTGTAAATTTGTGTAGCTATTATTTTTATTGTGTGAAATTCTTTTTGTGTGCCTGTAAGTATTTTTATTACTAATTGGTGAGTGTATGCTTGGTAGAAGGTCCTTAAATCCTGAGTTGGAACCCCCAAATCCGGAGGTGGAAAGGATCCTTAGACCTAGACACACCACACTGAGCCCTGTTGTTGAGACTGAAGCAGACACCATGGTTGAGAGGCAAAGGACATTAAAAGAATACAATGCACCTGGGGAGTACACCTCTCCCATCTGCATTCAGTTTCCCTCTGTTGAGGGGAACTATGAAATTAAATCCTCCACATTAGTATGTCGCCTTCATTTCATGGGCGGAGTAAAGAAGATCCCTACAAGCATATTGACCAGTTTTTAACACTTTGCACTACCTTCAACATTGCTGGCTTGGGGCCTGAGGCCACTAAATTGAGGCTTTTTCCTTTTTCACTAAAGGACAAAGCCAGCACATGGCTATCAAAGCTCCCTGCCAATAGCATACAGTCATGGAGTGACCTTCAAACCAAGTTCCTGACAAAAATTTTCCCTATGAACAAAACAAGCCAGATGAGGACAAAAATTCTGTCAATCACTTAGTCCTCAACTAAGAACTTTAATGAAGCTTGGGAAAGATTCCAGGAGATGTTAAAACCATGCCCCCACCACCAAATCCCAATGTGACAGTTTGTCCAAGTATTTTATCAAGGAATTAATGCCAAGAGCAGGGATATGGTGGATGCTTCCTGTGGTGATAGCTACCTCCACAAGACAGCTGAGGAAGCTTGGGAGCTGTTTGACATAATAGGAGAAAATTCCATGCAACAGGAATCTCTGTCACGCAATGACAACTAGATTCAAGCTAAAATGGTGAAAGCGGTCACCCCTAGAGGTGGAATATATGAAGTAAAGGTACAAGGTGATTTAGAGAGAAAGGTAGACAACCTGAGCTCGAAGTTTGACAAATTGATAAATGTGATGCAACGCTGGATGGTTGCACAGGTGGAGGAGGCATGTCTGATATGACAATCTCCCACACATTCTATTCATGATTGTCCATCTGTCAATCAATTTCCAGATTTTATTATGGAGCAAGCCAATGCTGCGCAAACCTTTGGGCAGCAGCCTGCTGGGTATTCTTGGAGGAACCACCCAAATCTAAAGTGCAGACAAGACTCATATCCTCAACCCCAGCAGCAATAAATGGTAGCCCCTGAGCCAAGAGGAAGAACCATTTTGTCTCACAGGAAGTTTTGCTTAGATTGTTCTTAGATTTATAATTTTCTATCTTTTTATAATCTGTTTGCTTTTGTCTCTATAATAAAATCTATTACTATTTTGCTTATACGTGTGCGTAATTCCTCATTCATTTTGTGTGTTCCTTTTCTCTTTTTGTAGTTTCTATTTTGTTAATTTTTATGTTTTATGCTTGCTGGACATCTCACCTTTAAATCAGTGAGGACACTGCTACTCATAGGTTTAGGGGTGTGGCAAGCTCTGCCAATGAAATAGTTAACCTAAGTGCAACAGATGCAAGTGAGCAAGATAAAAACAGAACCATGTTCACCTAAGAATCATTAGAAAAATGAGAAATTTAAAACTTTTGCAGACTTTTAGGCATTACAATCTTTTAAGTTTTAACTTTTCCTTGATGTGAACACCAAGTAAACTCACCTGTATCAGTACTGAGTGAATCATTAAAAAGAGAAAAGGGTAAGGACATACTTAAAAGTTCAATGGAAGACCATAACCAGTGAGAATTGGGCCTGCAAAAAAAAAAATTCCCTTTCTTCAAGGAGTGACTGAGGCAATTTTTCTAGCTCTAAGGACTGGCTGAGGCAATGCCCTCACTAGAAGTTAGGCACCTCCAAGTTGAAGCAACTGACAGCACGCATGAAACCTAGGAAAGGATCAAGGCCTTCTCTTGGACAGTTTGAGCTTAAACAGGCCAAATCCTTCAACTGCCCTTGAGCACACACCTGTTGAGCCTTAACTCCTAATTTTTTGTAAAATACACCCGAGTACTTGTACCTGAACCTATGGACCTGATTCAAACCTACCCTCACTCTGAGAATTCAGAAGGAAAAGGAGAAGGAGCTGAAGATAGACAAAATATGGTCAACATTGGGTGGATGGAGAAGAGATACCTAATGTAGAGCAGTGTAGCAGCCTAGGGAAGAGGTGGCAAGTCACAAAAATAAAAACAAAAATAGAAAGAAAAATATAAGAAAAGTAAGAAAAATGGTAATGAAGAAGAGTGAGAGAGGAATTAAGATGATAAGTTCATTGAAAAAATCAGAATGAAGAGGAGAAACTAGCCACTTCAAGGCTGAAAAATTTGAAAGAAAATGAAAGGTACTGAACTACAAAGGGGTGAAGTCATGAATCACCTCCTTCACCTACTGATTTATCAAATTTTGAACCCCTTTTCAACCTTATATTCTTTATAACCCACTTCATAATCCACATCACAACCCAGTTAAAAGACCTTGTGATCCCAAGTGAATGAGTTGTCATGTAGGGACAAGGAGTTGTCCAATCTATGGTGAGGATATGCCAGCGATGTCAAGACTTAAGTGCTTTGCCTATGCTCATGCTTACATTTGGGGGCTATAATTTCTCTTGAGCTTGAGAGAAAATGAAACCCTCAAGGTCCCTTGTGAGAGTATGCCCTGGTGAGCAGTGGGTCTGATGTTGAATGTATTGGGCATAGCCTACAACCTCATTTTTGAATTAATGATGAGCTCAGTGCTGACATACATGTGTTGTCCCCCTTGTTGTGAGCTAATTGGAAATGTTATGCACTCAGGTAGAGTTTGTGATGATTAAATGTCTGTGCTTTTCATATCCAAATTCCTCACATTTTTATTTCAATCAATGGAGAACTGATGCTCTGATTCTTGACAGCTAACCTGATAATATTGCACCTTTGTTAACTGTTTCACTGAGAAGTTTGTGGGTATCTTCACTGAAAACCCTCAGGAGACTTCACTCCTCCACTAGGTATCACCTAGGGGTTTAAAAAGCTTGGTATAGATGCTAAATGTATCCGTGCTCCCTATGAAAGTGGCTTTTCAATTTCTTAGAATAGTTATTTTAATTTTTCCTTTGCTTAGGGACTAGCAAAGATTAGGTTTGGGGGTATGTTATTCACTGAAAAGTACCACTTTTCACCTCTTAACCTAGCCTTTGATGAACCTTGAAACCCACTAATAAACATGTATTAAGTATATTTTATAATTGGTAATAAAATGTGTAGCTTAATGTAAAATCCTTGCTTTTTGGCCCAAAAGAGAGGAGAATACAAGCAAAGATGATAGCTGAGCCAAAGCCTGATGGAACACCTTGGTAGTGCTCACCATGGTGACTCACTATTGTTGATCATCATTGACCAATCTAGCAGATGAATGAAGATTAGCTGAGAAGGGAGGATACTGTGACAGTAACAAGTGCAATGCACTAGAGCAGTAAAAGATGGACTTCACAGAGTTGAGGAGCTTCCTCGCGAAGCTATAGATGCAGTGGAAGAGGCCCTCGCGGAGATAAGGCGCACAATTAAGAGGCGAGTTGTAAAGCCATTGCAAAGATCTTGCGGCTTAAAACTCTCAGAATCTGCCCTTGCGAAGATCGAGCCCCAAAGCAGCTGCGCAAAGAACATTGCGAGCTCATATGCACGAAGAACCAAAAGTCACCTTGCGGAGTTCTCGCGTGGCCCTAAATGAGAGAGACACCCAGAATTCCTCTCGCGTAGATCTCGTGCACCCTGGAGCCTTACAAGTTACTACTCGAGCGCAGGAGCTCACCTGCGTGAGTACTTAGCGAGAAAGAGCTTCTGAAGCTCTACAACGTAAGAAATCCTGGTGCTCCAGATTATCTCCACGACAACATTGCAATGCAAAGCAACTGCACGATTCACTAAAAGTTCTACTACGCGAATGAGCCCTTCCCATCAGCTAAAGCCAACTCTGCAAAGGCAAAGCAACTGTGCGAATGAGCTAAAAGCAAATCCCAGCCCCGCGAAGCACAAGCTCTCAACTTCTCAGTTTTATTCAAGGACCTTTTAGGAATTTTCTAAGGCTAGGGCACACTTCCTGAGGCATGAATTTCGAGGCACATGTCTCGAGGCATTCAAGGGTTATAACAG
Source organism: Chloranthus sessilifolius (assembly GCA_021018995.1). Taxonomy (NCBI): domain Eukaryota; kingdom Viridiplantae; phylum Streptophyta; class Magnoliopsida; order Chloranthales; family Chloranthaceae; genus Chloranthus; species Chloranthus sessilifolius. Next base: position 66,466,029 of record CM037586.1, read on the forward strand.
TACCACGTCTGCTGAAAAAATTATGGTTAACCTCTTAAGAGCCAAGGCCGTTTGCAGAGAGTATATACGCTATACTTAGAGTTTGTTATTTTCATCTCTCCTTCATCCTCTGTCGGCTGAGAGCTCTAGCAGGCTAGGGTTAGGATTTGATCACCTCTATTTTCCTATTTTTTTCTTCTCTCTTAGCTCAGCACTTGCTAGCTAATCCCCTTGTAAGCAGCTAGGTTTAGTTTTATTTCAGTTTTGTAATAGATTTTTGTATACATTAGGATCTTGGACGAGCAGTTGTGTATAGGCTGCAGCCAAGAGACAGTTCATTGTAAGTTTTGCTGTTATCAATGAACTGCTGTTTTAATGCTTAATCAAATATATAGATTTTATGGTTTCTTTAGATGTCTATAGGATCCATGTATTTGGGACTAACCCATTTAGTTTCTAGTAGGTCTTTTATTTACCATCTGATTTTCCTTGGTTTGATAGACACATGGAAAGCAATGTTGGATCTGTAGTGAGATCTAGGGAGCTCGGAGGCCTACAGACCATGGTGGTTGCAATTATTTTCATATTCTTTCTCAGGCCTCTGTGGGATGGACAGACCAATGGGATACTCTGTGACCATTCAAGTGGATAGAGTATAGCCCTAAGATTGTATCCATCCACATGTTTGAGAAGGATTCTTCTCCCCTGCACATAAGCTTCTAGAGCCTCGTGACGAGGTTTGTACAGTAGCTGGCTCCCCTCTGTTCTACCTAATCGATATCAGATGCTAGATATAATCTCTTATAGTAATTACAGCTTAAGGCTGAGTCGTTGCAAGCTATTTGTAGTAATAACTAGCTGAGTTAAAGGCCTTATTCAACTTGTTGCATGGTCCTTTTTGCGGGCACTAGTGAGCAGTATATCTTAGCAAAGCACTTAGGATCTTATGGGTTGGAATACCTATGGATGTCAATGAGGTTTGTGCGCAGATTTGGGGAGCTTGTAGCACTGGCATTACATAGTACTGCAATAGTATTCATGGCTAGAGCTGGTCTAGTGGCTGTAGAAATGATCAGTCCACTCTTCTAGATTAGACTAGCGAATTTTTGGTTTAACTAATGAGATTTGACAGACTCTATCGGATACCCTGTGACCATTATAGTGGATAGAGTATAGCCCTAAGAGCGCCCCAAATGGCATGAGTTAAACTGAGAGCTTATACCTTGTTGAGGCTTTTAATAGCGTCTCAGCAAGGAGCACTGCAGAGACAGACTAAAAATCAGTTACATTACTGTATCATTAACTCTAGTTTAACCTGCTTACTTCTCATAATTATTATATTTTATTTTGACACACACTACCACCATCTTCTTCTCAACCCTTTCTTTAGGATAGGCCTGCACTTTATTTTCCCTTTTTATGTAAATTTAGTGTAGTCGTGACACCCAACTCCCTTATCTTAGGATTGTCAGATTTATAGTCAGATCTGGAGGCCTACTATCAGTGCCCAATTTAGGCTCTTGATCATTTTCTCTGTGGGACAAACTCTTACTTATCAAAACATGCTACAATAGACCCTGAATCTTGCAGGTCTAGGATTACTTTGGTTGTGCTGAATCCATTCTTTTATATTACTTTTTTTTTAATTTATTTCCACCACACAATAACATAAGCACACTTTCACACCAAGTAGACAAACGCAACAAGCAACAAATGTTTTCAATTGATTTCCACCACACAATAACATAAGCGCACTTTTACACCAAGTAGACAAACGCAACAAGCAACAAAATATTTCAACTTTTTGACTTAGCATCTGCGTAGTGATTTTATAATATGATAAATGAGAAAAGTTAAAGGATGAGGATGATGATTCGTGCATCGATAAGTGAGACACAAATTGAATAACTACAGATTTGATAGAAAAATAACACTCAAGAACATATTTTGAGATTATTACTGTTTTCAATTTGGAGATGATTTTGTGATTTACATCATAATTTGTTTGCTTCCGTCGTTATATTGATTTATTTAAAGTGAACAATACTAAAACAATATTTAGAGGAACAAACATTGGAGTTGATATAGGTAAAAGTTGGAATACCAAAATTGAGAATCGAACCTTATTATTATAATTAAATTTTCAAAGAAATTTAATGATTTTTTATTGATATCAATTTTTATGGACATAATACATTTAAAATTTATGGATAGTTAATGTGGTTAGGATTAACCTATTTTTTTCGAAAACTTACTGATTTTAAGGAATAGTTAAATCAGTGGGAGCTTATAATTGTTGACAATTATTACTAGTCTTAGAACTGTGATGCTCATATCGAATTAGTTTTGACTGTACAATTTTAGTTGGAGTTGTTTCTTTGATATTGGTTAGTTTATTTTGTTGTTGATGCATCATATATTTTATTTTTGTACATGTTCTATTGAGAATATATGTGCTTATACTCTATCCATCCGTATGAGGATTTTATCATATGGCAAGGTGGGGAGGTTGTACCTCGTTATGCCTGAATTTTGCTTGGGCTAGATGTGATTAGACACCACATCGGTAAACCTTCATTTTGATAGTTCGGTGACTGAAAGTCATAGGCAGGGAGCCAGTAATGTATCAGGAACGACATATCTTTGGGGGTATAACACATGGACAAATATAGGAATTACATAGATATGTAAGTTGCCTAGTATCACTAAGTAAAGACTTAAATCCATTAATTATGCTAGTTTTGTGACCATGGATTATATAGTGTCGATTTGTAAGATGAAATACTCTATGTGCCATGATCCTTTATTGGTATTGTTATTGAATTTGGGTGGTTGTTACGAAACATTGAGATAGTGGGGGTCAATGATTTTTTAAAATATAAAATGAATGGTCATCCGCTTTTAAGAGTTTGTCAGCCTAGAGAGTTGTTTTCAAAATTATGTTTAGATGAGTTTAAGGTATCGCCCAAGTGGGAGAATATTGGATTTTTGTGGTCAGCACCTTAACCCATCTTTGGGTTTCTATTAAAAATTGGGTTGGACCTTTGACTATACGTATCTCGAGGCGATATGAAGCAGATAGTTTCCTAATATAAGTGATGTCTTTATTCTCTTTCCTTGATGGGTTAGGAAAGAGAAGTGACTATATAAGGAGACCACTGTCCTCTCTTCCTCTAACCCTAGCACATTCCCATCTAGTGGCTAAACTTAGAGAAGATGAGAGGTAACGTGGACTTGGATTCTCTGGCGGAAATCATCGGTTTCATTAAGGGGACCATTGGCGAGGCGACCCAAAAATAAATACAAGGAACGCATGTTCTTATAAAAATGTATTTTTGATCGTGTGATTCAAGTATTGATCCTAAAATTTCTATCACCCGAGTCAATGTCACTACACATTGGGCCATCTTGGTGCATGTGCTAGAAGGAGTGACCCGGAGAGAAAGAGATACCCCAAAGGAAGGTACCAAAGTGAAGTCTATCACAAGTGGGCTGTCGTGAGCATTCGCTACAGAGCATAATGGTGTGGTATGACCTCAAAGTAATAATAATTTAACTTTCCGCACTATTAACCCCTAGGCATTTTTGGTGTATTAGTGAAAAGAACAGATTTTGGTGTGAAAACTGCTCATCCATGACACAGTGGATTTGTGTAGATTAGTAAGAAATTAGGAGATCTATATGGTTTTTGCGATAGAGAAATATGAATCCTATTCATGTAGTAGACTTAATTGTCACTTCTATTTACCTGAAATATCCCTAAGTGGAGGATCGGTCGAAACTGCTCATCCATGCTCATGGCTATCTTATGGGATTGCACCGTCTTCGGATGACATGAAGTTGTGTAGCCCTATGAGGAACCAACTATCCATGCCGACATGAAGTTGTGTAGTGTACTCATTCAACCACAACTCTTATTCCTTTGAAAACTCACTATCATAGTAAGTTTTATTTTATTAGTCCTTACGCCTGATAGTGTCTTGGGATGGGGTGATTCCCTTTGATTCACCAACAATTGGGTGATTCATTATTCAATCCGAAGATACCTAAGGAAATCAATATCCATCTTATTATCTAAATTATATATGTATATCGTTAAACTAATGCCATTAAATTAATCTAGTGTGTCAAAATCTAGACCTGGCTATCTTTAAATGCGTTTCCAATATATATATATATATATATATATATATATATATATATATATATATATATATATATATTTGAATTTCGTTTTGATGTAGTAAGATTGACAATTCAATGTATTAACTGTAACCTAGGATTTCGTTTTGATGTAGTCGATAAATGGTGATAGATGTTATAGAATATGTTAGAAACCTAGGACTTTAACCTATTTATTCTCCCGTATGTTACCATTCTCAATCCTAATTGGAATAGTCTTTCTCTCATATATATATATATATATATAACACGAATTTCAAGGTTTATGGAAGAGGGACCCATGTCGCTTCCATCTAATTTGATATAATAACGGCATTGGAAATGAGTACTTGATCGAGGAAGTCAATAGATCATCACAGATTTCTGCCTATGACATCAACAAGAGTCAAATATAAAAAAAACTTTATAATTAATGTATTTCTAACTTGTTTTAATCGATTTTTTTTTTTATGATTTTTTAATTTTAAATTAAGGGTTTGTTTGGATAGGGGGATAGGAAAAGAAATCATGGGAAAAAAAATGAAATATGTTAATTTCTTATGTTGGACAACAAAGTTGTATCACTGAAAATAATAAGAAAATTTAAAATTTTCTTTTCCATTGGAAACTAACAAACCCTTCTAAAATTAAAGGATTTCATCGGAAATCTTTTGCCATTGTGTTCCCTCTCCTCTTTTTGTTGGGTAAGTACATACTCTCTTTCTCTACCGTATCTCCCTTTATCACTCTCCTCTATCTCTCTCTTTCTCTCTCAATCTCTTTTTATTATGAATAAATTGAAATAAAAATTAATAATAATAAAAATTAAATTAAAAAATTTTTTAAAAAAAAAGATAAAATAAAAAAAAAATAGAAAAATAAAATAAATAAATAAAATAAAATAATAAAAAATAAGGATAAAAATAAAAATAGTTTGACCTTTAGTCAAACTTTGACTTTAGGTTAAACTTTGACTCTTACACAAAATTTATTTTTAGTCAAACTTGAAACCTGCTTATAGATAGAGTCTACTATAACATAAATTTATACCGTATCAGTGCAATTTTTTTTGGTCAAAGTTTGACTTTTTGTCAAAGTTCGATTTTTTATAAAATGTTATAAATTTTAATTAGTAAAATATTATAATTAAAAATATATATCATTATTTTAATTTGTAACTTGAAAAGTATATTATCCTATTTTTATTGGTCAAAGTTTGACTTTTATTCAAATTTTGTCTTTAGTCAAAATTTGAGAAGTGTATCTAGACAGTAGATAGTGATTATTACTATTGTTATTTATATTTTGGTAATGTAAATTTTTATCACTCAAAGTTTAATATTGGGTCAAACTTTGACTTTATAGCACTATTGCGTGGATGAAGTGTGCTGATTTAGTGAATAATGGTAAAGGCAAGACAAAATCAAATTAAAACAAAGGGTGGATTCATCACAACTATAATCTCCTAGACCTGCAAGATATAGGGAAATGTGAATAAACTATCATAAATCTCTAGATCTGCAATAGATTTGGCACTCTATCCTAATTTAAGCTACACTAAAATAGGAAAGAGGAGAGGCTTTGGGTTTTTGTCACTACAAACTAGAGAAATTAAATGTAATTGATCCAGATTTTAAGAAAACATAGCAGTGAAGGAAAATGGATTAAAAATCAAAGGATGGAGAGCAGCAGCTAGGGATTTGGTATTTCACTGAAAATTAAATTAATCAAAGGCAATGCTTAGATCAGATCTGCAACAATCCTTCATCTAGCGACAAGCTCCCCAGGTTTGACCCCGGTAGATACATGGTATAAGAATCTGATCTTGACCAAATGATCAGAGCAATCCTAAGGCTATGATCTATCTACTTAAATGGTCACAGATCATCCTAGAGATTATCTTAAGCCAATGGTCTTGATTAGAACAGATTAACCATTGTAGATGCTGTGAATACCAGGGTCCAAGCTCTCCATTTCTAGCTGGCCCACAGGAGTATCCAAACTAGGGAAATCAAATACAAATAGATGAAATATAGCTCAAAATTAACTTTAAATTCCACAATTCCATTGCAATGTCACTACTTACAATGTTGTACTCAGATCTATAATCTGTGCAGCATCCAACTCCTTACAAAGCCTTTGAAACTCTTAATTACAGTTCATAACCTCACCCTAGCTACTAGAGAAGTTTTAGCCAATCATAATTGGCTAAAAGCGAGGAAGAAGAAGAGGGAAAAGAGAGGGAAAAATTGGAGGGAAAAATATTTCAATCCCGACTCTGGCTCTCTCAATTTCTAGATAATTTTCAATGTGATTGCTCATCTATTTATACCTTTTTCTCAGATCTGTTTCAGCCAATCAGAACTCAAAGGAATAATGCAGTTATGCTGATGTGACTGATCCCTCTTCTAGAAGCTTTTCTCCTATTGGTTCACAACTGACAAGTACATGTGAGGTAGTTAGAGTTTCCGCTCGTGCTTAGTTGAATACCAAAAATACCCCCCGGGGGTCGCTGTCGCGCCTTGGATCGTGTGCGCAAAATCTGAAAGTTGTAGCTGCTGAAGAAGGGCCATGAGAAGTTCCCAAAATGAATCTCGAGAGGTTCAGGGAACTTCTCGATAGCTTCCTAGTCTGCTTGCTCTGTATTTCGACAGGTTTGGAAAACCTCTTGCTGAGTTGAAGTGCACAAGTTGCTAGGATTGGCCTCTCTCGACAGGTTTGAAGTAGCTCTCGATACCCTCTGTTCAGTTCTTCAGTCATCCTGTTGACAGGTTAAAATCAACCCGTCGACTTGGTAAAGTGTTCGACAAGTTGGGTGTTATCTCGACAGGTTCTGGCAGATCCTGTCGAAAGCTTCTCTCGATCTGCTCGAATAGGTTCAGCTGAACCTCGCGACTTCCCCGACACCTTCAGGTAAGGTGTCGACAGGATTCTTTTACTGCAAGCACAACCTATCGACAGCAACTGAAACCTAGCGATAGCTTCATGGATCCTCTCGGCAGGTCGACATTTGAGCTTCAGAACTTCTCGACAGCTTCTTCCTTGAGTTTCTTAAGCTGGCACCTATCTTTAGTGTGCTGTGTTCCATCTGTTAGCACTTAACACCCTCTTGGTGTGTTCAATCCGTCTTCTTTGCAACTATGCTTGGTCTCAAGCATGCCTTGTTGAGCCTATGACCTTCTCATGAATTTATACAACTCTGATTGCTTGACTGACAGACTTTTGGGTTGTTGTGAACACATGATGAGGAACAGATTGCTTCTTTGGCCTTTTTAGGTGGATATCTGCACTAAGGCTGAATTTTATTGCTTATCTACAAAACATACTAAAAACACAGTATTAGTTAGCTTAAGGGTTCAACAAAGGTTAGGTTAAGAGGTGAAAAATTATATTTTTTACTACTTAACACACCCCCAAACTTATGCTTTGCTAGTCCCTGAGCAAAGGAGAAATAAAAACAATTAACCTACAAAATTAGATGCCACTTTCATAGGGAACACGGGTGCATTTAGAATATGTTAAACTAAATTGATCCACCTAGTGAACTAGAAGGTGAGAAGTCTCACGAAGTTTTCAGTGAAGTTACCCACAAACTTTTCCAATGGTTCAGTTAATGTTAATGCAGCATGTTGAGAACAAAAATCAAGCCAAAATGAAATTCATTCCACACCTTATATCTTTAAGTTCAAAAGGTTTTTATCAAAAACACAGTCTTTTTAAAACTGAAATTCTGCTGCAATTCCTTCATAATCAAGCAGCTCATGTCAAGGCATTTTATCCGAAATTTAATACATAGCTAGCTATTAAATTGAGAATGTTTGTTATGATACAACCCACCCAACAAACTTAGTTTCAGACCCAAAGCTCACCAGGGTTGTCACTCAGAATGAAACTAGAAGGGTGCCTTAGTTCACATAGCTCAAGAGTAGTTACAATCCTCAAATAGGACTGCAAACATGAGCATAGGCATTGCTCTAATTTCTGAAATTTTCTAACTCTTTTCACCATAGATCAGATAAGTCCTTGTCTCCACATGACAACTCAATCCATTTCAGATCAGTAGGGTATTTTTATTGGGTTGTAATGTGGCTTAAGGGTGAAGTTATATAGAATAAAAAGGTAAAAAGAATTCAAACTGAGAAATCAGTAAGATAAGGAGGTGGTTTGTAACAACACCTTCTTCATTTCAAACATCTTCATCTTCTTTTGAATTTTCGGACTTAGGCAAGCTTCTTCTTCTTTTTTCTTCTTGTATGACTTCTCTGAAATGACTTTCTTTTCTTTTTTTCTTTTCTTTTTTTATGCCTTTCTTTTATATTTTTCTCCTTTAAAAATTTTTTTTTTTTTTTTAAGGGCTGGCATGCCACAATTACACATCACTCTTGCCTTCACATGTATTTTCTTCTTTTTTTATCAAATTGTCAAACCTTGCTCCTCTAACCTCTTCAATTCCTTCACCTGTACCTTCTGAAATCTCAGAGTGAGGTCAGGCTGCATAAGGTCATTGAGGTTTTGGATTCAAATTTTATAGTTTTTATCAAAGAAAAGCTTGAATTTCGAGGCTCAAATGGTGTGTATCAAGGGTAGTTAAAAGAGTAAGGATATTTTAAGCTCAAACTGTCCAAGGAATGGCCTTACTTCATGTCCTCAATGTCAAAAATGCTATCAACCTGTTTCAACTTGGATTTGCCTAACTTCTAGTGATCAAAACTAGATCCAATTAGTCCTTAGAGCTAAAAAAATTTTCCAAGACACTCTTCAAGAAAGAAAATTTCTCAAGCTCAAGTCTCACTAGGTATGGTCTTCCATCAAGTTTTTCGAGGAGTATCCTCACAGATATTCTCTCCTTTCAAGTTCACTAAGTGCTAAATTTTTTGAATAAAAATTCCTGACATTTGCTTCATTAAGGTGTTAGAACTGCAGCATATTTCCATATTAAAAAGTTTTTATTTCCCTTAAAAATTTAGGTGGGAATTTACTTTATTTTCTCAATTTCTATTGAACCATGCTACACTACTATTAACTATCCATTGGCATACCTTGCCACACCACCAAACCTATGAGGAACAGTGTCCTTACTGTGGCAAAGATAAATGTGGGTGTGTAGCAAGGTAAAAACAGAGACACATAAAAGAAAACAAGCACAGTACATAAATATCAAAGAAACTAATCAGAACCAAAAAGAAATTGCTTTCAAATCCAAAGAATATGTACAATAGAGAAAACCTAGACATATATATAAGAAAACCTAGACACATTTTAACTTAGACATGACTCTGGCAATAACCTCCACGGCCTCGAACAAAACATCCTTTCCAAAAAGAAAAGCCCCCCTGGCTAAGGGATATCGTCAACTTGCTGCCACTAGAAGAGGAACAGCAAGCTAGGAGTGGGGATGCGAGGGCTTAGGGGGACGGAGGCGGAGCAGGTGGTGGTGGGAGGGAGGAGGATGGGGAGGAAGGTGCAGATGGTTCCATCTTTCTTTTCTTTTTCTTTCTTTTAATCTTTTTCTTCTCCTCCTTGGCCAAAATCCTTTGGACTTCCTCATACTTGTCCCACAGGAACTGTAAGGGGTTGGGTTCTGGAGGTGGCGGTGGAGTCCCCCAAACTGGTTCAAATTTGATTGGAAGCTCAATGGGTTTGTCGTCCGCCATGGTTGTGGATAAGGATAAATTGAGGAGTTTAAATGCGAACAACTGCGAAGGAGGTGAACCAGGTTGGTATTTGAAACGTAGGAGGTGGGATGCATATCGTCATATTAAATTTTCTCATCTTCCCAAGTCATAATTACTAAAATGGTATTGGTGGTGGGTGGCAAGTCAGTTATGGAAAGTGTGGAACGTCGTGCGATAATATGGGGGCTGGCACCGCGGAGTGCATGGTGGTTTACTTATAGCAATGGGAGTTAATGCAGGGAGACAAGAGGAATTAATGTTCCGACATGGAGGAAAAAGAGCTTCGATAGGATTGGGGGGGCAGTGCGTCGACAGGTTGGCACAACCTGTCGACGAGTGAACTACTGGTGAGCCTCTCGAGAACTTCACACAATCTTGTCGATAGGTTTAGGCTGCCAACTGCATTATTTCGAGAAGTTCACCCATCCTTTGCCAGGTTCCTTGAATTCACCATTCATCCCTTCGACAGGTTCTATGGACCTAGAGAGAATTACAACCAACAACCTTTAGAAGAGATCGACAAGTTCAGCGATCCTATCGACAGACACTTATACACCAGTAGAACCCTAATGACTCTACTAAACAGTACTAAAAACACCAAAACAGTAACTATGGTACATACTATACATTGTTGAGAATCAGTCAAGTAATGGAGGTTCTTGTAGGGAAGTGGTCATCATGGGCTCCATAGTTTCAACCACAGTTGAGCCTCTTACCATTTACTTTCATAATCTTGCCATTGTTAGGATCCTTAATTTCAACTGCTCCCGATGGGGATACATGCTCAACTATGTAGGGTCCCTCTCATCTGGATCTCAATTTTCCTGAGAAAATTTCAGCTTAGAGTTGAAAAGCCATACCTTGTTGCCAACAATGAACTCTTTTCTTAACAACTGCTTGTCAAAGAAGGCCTTGGTTTTCTCCTTGTAGATTCTCGCATTAGAATAAGCATCCAACCACAGCTTTTCCAGCTCAGACAGCTAGAGTTTCCTCTGAATGCCAACAAAAGTTAAGTCAGTGTTTAATGCTTTGATAGCCCAATATGCCTTGTGTTGAAGCTCCACTGGTAAATGGCATGCCTTGCCATATATCAGCCTAAAAGGAGACATCCCAATGGGAGTCTTATAGGCAGTCCTATAAGCCCATAGGGCATCAGATAGATTCAGAAACCAATCCTTCCAATCCACTCTCACTATTTTCTCCAAAATATGTTTGATCTCCCTGTTAGAAATCTCCACCTGCCCACTGGTTTGTGGGTGGTATGGGGTGGCAACTCTATGTGTCACAGAGTTCTTTCTAAGGAGATTCTCAAACTGTTTGTTGCAGAAATGGCTCCCCCCATCACTAATGATGGCTCTGGGGGAGCCAAACCTGGAGAAAATGTTGTCCTTCAAAAAGTTGAGGATAACCTTATGATCATTAGTTCTTGTGGCTATGGCCTCAACCCATTTGGACATATAGTCTACAGCCACAAGAATATAATTATAACCATGTGAAGGAGGGAAAGGGCCCATAAAGTCTATCCCCCAAATGTCAAAAAGCTCAACCACAAGAATGGGCTGCAGAGGCATGGAGTTTCGTGTGGAAATACTCCCCATTTGCTAGCATCTAGAACAGGTTTTGCAATGCTGAAAGGCATCCTTGAAAAGAGTGGGCTAATAGAAGCCACTTTGAAACACTTTTGCAGCAATTTTGTTGCCACTGAAATAGCCTCCGCAAGCCTGTTCATGGCACATAGCCAGAATATTTTTAAATTCAGTTTTAGGCACACATCTTCTTACCACTTGGTCTGCACAATACTTAAAAAGGTAAGGATCCTCCCACATGTAATATCAAATTTGTGAGAAAAATAGATTCTTATCATCCTTATTCCAATGTAGGGGGATTGTACCTGCAGTTAGATAGTTTACTATGTTGGCAAACCAGGGCACAGTCATCTCTACAGCAAAGAGCTGCTAATCTGGGAAGGAATCATTGATGGGCAAGCTCTCTTGTGCAGCAGCTGGGATCCTAGATAGGTGATCTGCTAACCACATTCTAAACCCCCTTCTTGTCCTTGATCTCTAAATCAAATTCTTGCAAAAGCAAAACCCATCTTATCAGTCTAGCTTTAACATCTTTTTTGGACAAGAGATATTTTAAGGCTGAGTGGTCAGTAAACACAATGATCTTAGATCCCAACACATATAATCTGAATATCTCCAAAGCAAATACAATAGCCAAAAGTTCCTTTTCAGTTGTTGTGTAATTCAGCTGAGCATCAGCCATTGATTTGCATGCATAAGCCACTACACTTTGTACTTTATCTTTTCTTTGTCTCAAGATTGCACCAATAGTAAAGTCTAATGCATCACACATTAGTTTAAATGGCAAGGAAAAATCAGGAGCCTGTAAAATGGGAGCAATGGTCAAACATGTCTTTAGCAATTCAAAGGCAGTTAAGCATTCATTATTGAATTCAAATGGAACCTCTTGGCACAACAAGTGGCAAAGAGGTTTGGAGATTTTATTGAAATCTTTGATGAACCTTCGATAGAAACCAGCATGTCCCAAGAATGACCTGACTTGCTTGACAGTTTTGGGTGGGGATAGATGTGTAATTAAATCGATTTTAGCTTGATCAAACTCTATCCCTTTGTGGGAGATAACATGTCCTAAGACAGTGCCTTGATTCACCATGAAGTGACTCTTCTCCCAACTCAAGACTAGGTTGGTTTCTTCACATCTTTGCAACACCAAGCTAAGGTAATGCAAGCATTGGCTAAAATCTTCCCCACAAATGGAAAAATCATCCATAAAAATCTCCAAGAACTGATTAATCATGTCAGAGAAAATAACATACATACATCTTTGAAAGGTGGCAGGTGCATTACATAATTCAAATGGCATCCTTCTGTATGCAAAGGTTCCAAAGGGGCATGTAAAGGTAGTTTTCTCTTGATCTTGTGAGTATACAAGGATCTGATTGTACCCTGAATAACCATCAAGAAAACAATAAAATACCTTGCCTGCCAGCTTATCTATGATTTGATCAATGAATTGCAATGGGAAGTGGTCTTTGCTAGTTTTCTTATTGAGCTTCCTGTAATCTATACACACCCTCCAACCAGTGGCCTGTCTGGTTGGGATCAGCTCTCCTAAGTCTGCTTGAACTACAGTGATCTCGGATTTCTTAGGCACCACCTGGGTAGGTGCCACCCATTGAAAATTCAAGATGGGGTAAATGACCCCAGCATCTAACAGTTTGATAACTTCTTTCATGACAACCTCTTACATGCGTGGGTTCAATTTCCTTTACATCTCTTTAGAGGGTTGGGAGCCCTCTTCAAGATTAATCTTGTGCATGGACACAGCAGGATTTATACCTCCAAGATCTGCAATAGTCCACCCTATTTCTCTCTTATGCATCCTCAGCACACAAAGCAATTCTTCCTCTTGCTCAAGTGTGAGGGAGGAAGAAATTATGACTGGCAATTTCTTATTAGCCACTAGGAAGGCATACTTTAAAGATTTTGGGAGCTGCTTTAGCCCCACATCTGGGGGACTGATGAGTGAAGGCAATAAGGGTGCCTTGGAAGGTGGTGGAAGAGATAACAAAGCTGGTTTCCCTGGGTGATGCATTGCTGGTCCCATTTTAGAATTTACAGTTTGCACTTGCTCAAGCTCAGATGTGGAGGCTTTCTCTTCCACTGTTTCTCTCCAAACTTCATTAAAACTATCAAACAAATTATTACTATGTAGCAGTTGGGGTAGAGTTTCTTCCACCAACAGATCCAACAGCTCAATGAAAAACAATCCTCATTATCTAAATGGGGCTGATGAGCTATATTGTACACATTCAATTTGACCTTCATAGTTTTAAAAGTTACTTTCATGACCCTTGATTTACATTGTATGTATGCATTAGCAGTGGCCAAAAATGGCCTGCCCAAAATCACAGGGATGAAAGTAGTACACTTGCTTGGCTCCATATCTAGTGCCAGAAAATCAGCAGGATAAAATTTTTTATCAATCCTAACCAAGACATCTTCTATGATTCCCACAAGTTTCCTTTCAGATCTGTCAGCTAGTTGCAAGCACACATGTGTGGGCATCAACTCACCTAAGCTCAGCTTCTCATAAACTGAGTATGGAAGCAAATTAACACTAGCTCCCAGATCTATTAAGGCTTTTTCAATGGTATGATCCCCAATGATGCAGGGGATTGTAGGAACTCCAGGGTCTTGGAGCTTTGTTAGAGTTACTATAGTCAAGACTTGGTTCACTTTTTCTGCTGAAAAAACTTTCTTGGATAGATATATCCTCGATTATCTTTTGTGGGTGCAAAGGTCTTGTAAAAACTTAGCATAGGCCAACACTTGCTTGATTGCATCAAGTAAAGGCCTCTTGATCTTTACTTGCTTAAAGGTTTTCATCATTTCCTCTATTTTGGAATTCCCTTTATCAAAAGGAGAAGCTGCCTTCAAAGCATTGGGAAATGGCAAATGGGGAGTTGGCCTCCCATTTGCAGCCTTAGCCAATTCATCAATTTTTTCTTTATTTTTATTTTCTATTTTTTCATTTTTTTTTTATTTTCTATTGGGGAGCATTAACATCCTTCTTATTCAAACTGGGCTGCTCCGACTGTACATTCTTTAGAACTGCTTCATTTTCTTTCTCTGAATTTTTCAAAGGCCCACAACCTACTTGATTGTCCACCAACCTTCCACTTCTTAATGTGGTGACAGATTTTGCTTCCTCATGGGAAGAAGAGACTTTGCCTACCACATATTATCTCTTTGGATTATCCATGGGATGACTAGGCAGCCTACCTTCCTCCCTCTTTGTCAATGCATTAGATAGTTGACCAAGATGATCTTCTATCTTTTTGATGCTCTGACTATGAGAGTGGACTGTTTGGGACAACGAGCCCAAGTTCTACAATGAAGTTAGAACTTGTTCTTCAAAAGAGGGTGTTCTAGAAGCTAGAGTTGGGGTATTTTGTTGCACAGGCTGAACCATAGGCTGAGCCATAGGTTGCTGGTATTGGGTTCTTAGAACAAAATTTTATTGATAGGTTTGGGGAACAGATTTAAAAGGAAATTGCTTTGGTTGCTGATAGAACTGAGGTTGGAACTGCTGCTGGTTTTGATTTTGACCATTGTCTTGCTTCCACCTCAAGTTGGGGTGGTTTCTCTGAGAATAACCAACAGTTGACTGCTGACCAAAAGACTGGGTAGCATTCACATGTTCCATCACCAATTCTGAAAATTGCTCAACAGAGGGGCAATCTTGAATGGGATGAGTGAGAGATTGACAGATGTGACATGCCTCTCCCACATAAGCAACCATTAGAGACTGCTTTTCTTCCATCATTTTCTCCAACCTTTGAGTTAAACTGGCTATCTTTATTTCCAAATCATTATACCCACCCATCTTATATATTTTACCTCTTGTTGTATTCTCCTTCAACATTTTTCCTAGGGTGTCCATATCCCTAGTAAAAGACTCTTGCTATAATGATTTTTCACCAATGACATCAAACAATTCTCGTGCTTCCTCAGCTATTTTATGAAGGTATGTGCTTCCACAAGAAACATCCACCATATTTCTACTCTTGGAGTCAATTCCTTGATAGAAACATTGGATGAGTTGCCATTCAGGAATTTTATGGTGGGGGCACTACCTGAACAGCTCCTTGAATCTCTCCCATGACTCATGGAACCTTTCAGTTGGGAGTTGAGAAAATGAGAGGATACTCTTCCTCAACTGACTGGTTCTAGACATGGGGAAGAATTTTGCTAAGAATTGGCTTTGCATGTCATCCCAAGAGTTGATACTATTAGGGGGAAACAAGGATAACTAGGCCCTGGTTTTATCCTTTAATAAAAAAAGAAATAACCTACGCTTGGTGGCTTCTGGCCCTATATCTGTAATGTTAAAGGTAGTACACAAGGCAAGGAATTCATCAACATGCTTGTGTGGGTCCTCTTTGCTCAAACCATGGAAAGAAGGCAACATCTGAATGATTGAAGACTTAATTTAATAATTATTTTTTACAGTAGGAAACTGTATGCAAAAAGGAGAATTATATGCACCAGGTGCATAGTAATCCTTTAACAACAACCTTGATTGTTCACCCATTTCAACAGATTCAGTTGCAGCAGATGTAGGTGGGGTTTGTCTGCGTCTAAGAATCCTTTCAACCTCTAGATTAAATGGCACAATCTGAGAGTTGAGAGTTCTTCTTCCAAACATACCACTCACAATCTCAATGCACACTTATACAAATCACAGCTCAAGTTCAATTCAACAAACAGGAACAAGCACAAATAGCTAATTAAAACTACAAGTCACATATCAGGAAAAACAAAAGGAGTAGAGGGATACAGACTTTAGCACAACCTTTATCACAATGCTCCTCGGAGTACCACAGATCCAGATTTGAAAAGAAAATTAAGCTACAAAATACTACATGAGCAATTAGTCAAGCACTTAGTAGGCAATAAAAATTATAAATCTAAAAATTAGAAGAAATTTAGATCTACCAAGTTTAGATCACAGATCCCCGGTAGCAACACCAAAAACTTGTTGCGTAGATGGAGTGTGCTGATTTAGTGTGTAATGGTAAAGGCAAAACAAAATCAAATTAAAATAAAGGGTGGATTCAACACAATTATAATCTCCTAGACCTGCAAGATACAGGACTGTTGTAGCAAGTTATGATAGGTAAGTAAGGGTATGTCCACAGGGAAATATGAATAAACTATGATAAATATCTAGATCTACAATAGATCTGGTACTCTATCCTAATTTAAGTTACACTAAAACAGGAAAGAGGAGAGGATTAGGGTTTTTGTCACTACAAACTAGAGAAATTAAATGCAATTGATCCAGATTTTAAGAAAACACAGCAGTAAAGGAAAATGGATTAAAAATCAAAGGATGGAGAGTAGCAGCTAGGGATTTGGTATTTCACTGAAAATTAATTGAATCAAAGGCAATGCTTAGATCAGATCAGCAATAATCCTTCATCTGGCTACAAGCTCCCCAGGTTTGACCCCGACAAATGCATGGTATAAGAATCTGATCTTGACCAAATGATCAAACCAATCCTAAGGCTATAATCTATCCACTTAAATGGTCACAGATCATCCTAGAGATTGTCTTAAGCCAATAGTCTTGATTACAACAGGTTAACCATTGTGCTGTGAATACCAGGCTACAAGCTCCCAATTTCTGTCTGGCCCATAGGAGTATCCAAACTAGGGAAATCAAATACGAATAGATGAAATATAGCTCATAATTAACTTTAAATTCCACAATTCCATTGTAATGTCACTACTTACAATGTTGTGCTCAGATCTACAATTTGTGCAACATCCAACCCCTTACAAAGCCTCTGAAACTCTTAATTATAGCTCATAACCTCACCCTAGCTACTGGAAAAGTTTTAGCCAATCATAATTAGCTAAAAGCGAGGAAGATGAAGAGGGAAAAGAGAGAAAAATTAGAGGGAAAAATATTTTGATCCTGGCTCTGTGTGACGTGGTCACGACCCTGGTCCATAACGATGCACATCGATCCACTAGTAGATAAGGTGAGAGGGCCTTGTAGCTAGGCTGAGCCATAGGTAAAGCGTGTGAGGCAAACTCTTGGGTGAAGACACACAGTGTCGAGGTACTAGAGTGAGCTACAATCACTAATGCTTAGTGTATGCATAGTGATAGACTGCGTGAGTGCGGAGCCACACAAAGCGGCATAGTGATGGATTGCTTTGGTGCGGAGCCATGCGAAAGATCAAGGGAGTCCTTATCCATAGGCACAGATGAAACCAAGATGAGCTAGTGAGGAGGTATTAAACCTCGGGGCTAGGTACTTGTTTGGACCTTGCATGGGGTGAAGATGAAAGTCGAGGAACTGATGCAGGTCTTGGTGCCAGTAAGACGACACGATCACCTTTGATCTAGGCGGATGGCTAGCAGGTAGGTGAGCGGACCTAGTAGCTAGCTGTGAGGCACGCGTGCGCAGAGGCACATGGCCCTGTGACGCATGCAGGTGTCCCTTATGCATGATGCGACGGTGTCCCAAACTAAGCTGCGATCTAGTATGATGACTAGACGCGTGAAGGGCTTGGAATGCGGTGCTCCACGTAGGGGCATGCGACGTCCGAGTACTACAAGGCATGTGAGGCGGTGCCATGATGGCACGCGATGTGGTGTCAAGAGGACACGCAACATCCTAGTGCTATGAGGCACACGAGGCGGTGCCATGATGGCTCGCGGTGTGGTGTCAAGAGGACACGCGACATCTAGCTTGTACGATAAGCGATGCGGTGCTAAGAGGGCACGTGATGCGGTGCCAAGAGGGCACGCGGCATCTAAGTGTAACGATGGACCCGACATGGTGTCGAGTGGGCAAGAGACACAGTCACGACTCAGCCATGATGCGGTGCCATGAGGGTATGTCATGTGGTGCCATGAGGGCACGCGACATGAGGCCATGAGGGCCTTGCGACATGGTCGTGACATGGATGCGACATGGTCGTGACACTGTGCTATGTGGGCATGAGGCCATGAGGGCCTCACGATGTGGTCGCGACGTGGACGTGACACGGACGCGACACGGTCGCCAGTGACGCTGATGCGTGACCTCACAAGACGTGTGGGCTTAGAGGATGGCACTGTGTGACGGGTGTTGGATTGTTTGCCTTCCCTTAAATCAGGGTCTAAAATCATCAATAAAACAAGGTAGAATACACTCACACTGACCTGCAAGCAATCAGGATCTGTTGTAGCAAGTTTTACAAAAATGGTGAGTAAGTGAATGTCCATAGGGAGGTTGGTTTAAAAATATGATAAATCTCCAGATCTGTATTAGATCTAGCACCCTAACTAATACTACGTTAGCTAAAAGACAAGGGAGAGGTTTAAAATGGATTGTCACTTAAGCTAAGCTAAAATTAAACATAAACTAACTTGGATCGAGTTTAGGATCTTAGATTTATCAGGGGAAAGAGGTAAAAAGCAGAAAATGGAGAAGAGTAGCTTGGAGATTGGTTTTCACTGAAAGCAGATTCAATTAATTATGCTACAGAGGTTCAGAGCACACAATTCCCTCAACTGGCTATAAGCACGGCTGCAGGGTATAAACTCCACTTCGAATCATAGGATCCACCTGGTCTTAAGGCTATGATCTATCCACTTTAATGGTCACAGACCATCCTATAGAGTTTACCGAATCCATGGATTTGCAACAGACGAATCCAATTGGAGCCTGAACTTGGACTAATCTTAAGGTTATGATCTGTCCACTTTAATGGTCACAGACCATCCTAGGGATCTCCTCCAAAGCTAAGGCCTCAATTAGAACAATTAAAACCACTACAGATACTGCAATTCCCAGGTCACAGACTCAAGGAATCACAGGAGTAGCAGATCTAGGGAGATCGGGTGGTATCTAAGAGGCCTACCAGTTAAGTGGGTGAGCTGATCTACAAACTCCTCTACGCAAATCCGATCGATCACCAAATGGAACCAAAGGAACTTTAGATCTAATTAAAGCATTAAAAATAGCATTAACATTGCAATCAACGTCACTCTACAATGGAAATACTTTCAGATCTGTAGTCTGTGCACTAGGAACCTACAATAACACTCTTAACCTTACCCAATTACAGATCTAACTTCTCTCCTCGCTACCCAAGGGAATTAGCCAACCATGGTGTGGCTAAAGGAGGGAAAATAGAATTTCTCTGCAAGCTCTAATCTTCAGAATTTGGCTCAGATCTCGATCCCCCCCTCAATTGCAATTGGGGGTCTCTATATATAGCTTTCTCCTCTATTTTTCCTGCCAAAAATCCCTTCTAGAAGGTCCTCAGAGTTTGTTAGAGTTCTGTTAGAGCACATGGGTCGGTTAGGGTTTCTTAGGGCATCTTTTTGAACTGTCGTGCCGGTCACCAAATGCCTCGGGTTACGTGCAGCAAGTCACCGAATCACAATGTGTGCACAGCTGAATTTTTGAGAAGTTCTACACACGATTTCGACAGGTTCAAGAAGCTTTCGATAGGTTCAAATAGAGCATTTTGGTCCTTTTGCTAGGTTCTCAGATCTCTTCAATAGATTCCGATAGGATGAGTCTTCTCTTAGAGTTTTAGCATTATCAACCCTTGGTCTGGAGTATTCGACAGGTTGGAGGGGCTCTTCGACAGGTTGGAGAGCCATTTCGACAGGCTCCGCTCTGCATGCCACCATTTCGATAGGGTTGCTCTCACTCTTATCGAAAGGCTCAAGTTCCCTTCGATAGGTTATGTTCCAGCGCCTTCATCTCGATAGGTTTGAAGAAACCATTCGATAGGTTCCCTTGACATCTTACACAGGTTTTCGATGGGATGATTTCTTCCTTCCTTTCAGCTGCTCGATAGGTTCTTGGATCCTATAGAACTCCTCAATCCACATGAATCCATTCTTCTTCTGCCTTCAGGTCCTATCGAAAACCTCTTCAACTGCACGAATTCTTCCTTTCTTTACTTTCAGCTCCTGTTGAAGTCTTCAAGTGACCAATCGATAGGATGTTTTCAACTTGTTTCCACTTCCTTCGCCTTGCCCTGTTGTAGCCACGCGCTCCAAGGGTCCAGTGATGTCTACCCTCAGGTGTGCTGTTGCTGGGTTTGTCCTATGCTGAGAGATAGCCCCTTTTTGGGCATTCATGAGTGGTTTTCTGCATTAGTGTCCTCTTTCATTACTGTTTATAAAATGCACTTGGCAAAAGGTTATTAGTGTGCTCACAGGTCTATCAATGGTCAGGTAAAAGGGTGAAAAGTAGCATTTTTTATCACTTAACACACCCCCAAACCTAAGCTTTGCTAGTCCCTGTGCAAAGGAGAATAATAAAAAGAGAATTAAAATGCCACTTTGGTAGGGAGCACGGATGCATTTAGCATATGCACCAAGCCTTTTAAACCCCTAGGTGATCCCTAGTGGAGGAGTGAAGTCTTCTGAGGGTTTTCAATGAAGGTACCCACAAACTTCTCCAACAAGGTTAGTTAATAGTAGTGCATCCTGCTGAACAGAGTTTCAGTAAACTAGAATAAATTCTCATCATGTCTTTTCAATTCTAAAGGGTTTTCAGCAGAAAAATCACCAACTTAAAACGTGAAGTTTTGCAGTAATTCCTTCATCATCAATCGGTTCATGTCAAGGCATTGTTTCTGAAGATTGATGCATGGCTCACCTTTCACTTGAGAATTATGTTTTGATACTACCCCCATCAAATTGGATTTCAGGCCCAAGTCTCACCAGGGCTGTTAACTCACAACAAAACTGAAGGGTGTAGAATTTCACACAACTCAAGAGCAGTTACAGTCCTCAAATAGGGCTGTAAGCATGAGCATAGGCATTGCTTCTAATTTCTAAAATTTTCTAACTCTTTTCACCATAGATTAGACAGATCCTTATCTCCACATGACAGCTCAATCTATTTCAGATCAGTAAGGTCTTTTCATTGGGTTGTAATGTGGCTTATGGATGAAGTTTGTAAAAGAATGAAAGGGTAAAAGGGATTCAAATTGAGAAATCAGTAAAGGTAAGGAGATGATTCATGGCTTCACCTTCTTCATTTCAGCGCAATTTCATCTACTTCTTAAATTTTCAGGGCCAAAGTGGCCAGCTTCTTCTCTAAATCATTCAACGAAATGACTTCTCTTTCTCATTCTTTTGCTCTATTTTTTTTTATTTTTTTATTTTATGGGTCGGAATACCACAAATACCACCAACTGTGTTTTTCTTCACTTTCAACCACTTCTCAAACCAGCTCTACCTTCTTTCATTCCTTCACCTTTTCCTTCTGAAATCTCAGAGTGAGGGTCAATCTGTATCAGGTCACTGAGGTTTTGGGTTCAAATTTTCTAGTTTTCATCAAAGAAAATTGGGACTTTTAAGGCTCAAGTGGTGTGCATCAAGGGCAGTTCAAAGGTGGGACATTTTAAGCTTAAACTGACCAAGGGATGGCCTTACTTCATGTCCTCAATGTCATGAATGCTGTCAAGCTATTTCAATTTGGGTTTGCCTAACTTCTAGTGATTAGAATTAGATCCCATCAGACCTTAGAGCAGAAAATTTGCCAAGGCACTCTTCAAAGAAACTTTTTCAGGTCCAAATCTCACTGGGTATGACCTTCCATCAAATTTTTCAGGGGTGTATCTTCACAATCTTCTCTCATTTCAGGTTTACTGCACATCAAAATTATTTTTCACAACTTGTTGACATTTGCCTCATGATGTTTGTTGGATTATAGCTTATTTCAGTTTCAAACAGTTCTTTTAATTTCCTTTTTGTATTCAAGTGAGAATTTATTCTAATTAATTCCAAACACTCCTTTTTAGCCTAGCTGTACTAAAATTAACTAATTTATTGGCATACCTACATGCCATACCCCCAAACCTAAACTAAACAGTGTCCTCACGGTTGACAGCATGAGATTAGCGGAGAGGCATGCGGGGAAAAGATAGATACAGAAAAACTACATGAAGACAAAATGTATTAAAATGTCAAATATATACATGAGACAAGTGAGGAAGAAACTAAAACAGCAAACTGCCATAGCTATTTACAGGCCTCATCTGGCCAATCATAGAGGTCAGCCAGGTTTTTCAGCTCATCCTTAGATAAGGGAGCTTTTCCTTTAGATGTAGCCTTCGGTTGCGGCTTCTTTGCTGCCTCCTCAGACTGGGCAGCGGGTTGTTTTCCTTTGGGATCAACAGCAGTAACATAATCGAAATCTGAATCGGACAAAAAAAGGGCAGTGGGGTCCAATCCGAGAGTCGCAGCAGCCTTCCTTCTTTCCTCCTTTGATAGTAAGGTGAAAGAGGTATCAGGTTGGGTTGGGGAGGAGGAGGGTGGCTTTAGGATCGGGCAATGTGCCTCTTTCCTTTCTTGGCAGAGGCAGCAGAGGGAACAGATCTTTTTGCAGTAACTTTCTTCTTGGGGGGAGCCCTTTTAGATTTCAGAGGGGCAGGTTGAGTAGGGGGAGCTCCTGGGCTGGAGGGGGGTGCATATCCACAGGGGGGGTGGGAGGGGGTTGAGTTGTAGAAGGGGGACATGAGTGAGTGGAAGGAGGTGCAAGAGGAGGTGCGGTGGCGAGAGGGGTAGGTTGAAATGGCTGAGAGGTAAGGGAAGCAACCTTTTTCTCCAATATGTCAATTTGTTTTACGGCATAGAGTAGGTTGGCATCAGAGAGTTCCTTGGTGGCCTTGAGTATCTCCTGAGCATTGGCTAATTTTTTCTTGAGAAGCTCAAAATTCTTCTTCTCATATTTGGCAATGAGACTCTCAAGAATGCTAATTGTTTTCGACTCATAACAAGTCGATTTGCACCACCCTTGAGAGATATCGCGGAGTTGAATTCGGTGTTCCAATTCGATGTTGGCAATCCTCTCCTCATAAGGGGCCTCAATGGAAGCTCAGAGTGCAGCCATACCTCTTAGGACATCCTTATGGATGTAAGGGTTGTCCCTGATGGCATACAGCAGGGTGAGGTAAGGGGGTATGTACATGGATTGTCTAAGGACAATGGGCAAGGATAAGGGTGTAGTGGATGAGGAAGAGGGGGTAGAAAGAACTAGATCCTCCCATGGATCAGTTTGGTTAGAAGCATCCTAGAAAATAGGTGGGGGGTGGTGAAGGGTAGAGGGGATTCGGCTACTACAGAGGCCAGTAAATCTGGTGATGAGGGTAAAGTGGCCGATGGTGAGGAAAGTATGGGGAGAGCGGGTGCGATTATTTCCTCAGGTTGGGCAGCAGCATGGTGTGGGGTAAGTATAGGTGAAGCAGGAGGGGATATGTGAGGGGGTTGAGGAGCGAAAAAGGATGGGATAAGGGTGGATTGAATGGATTGGAGACATGAGCTCATGAGGGTCTGGTTGTCGGTGTTGATGGTTAATTGGGACTGAATGGTTTGGAGGAGGGAGAGAATTTGAGTGAGGGTGTTAGGCATGGTGGGGGTAGAAGGGGCCGGAGTTTGGACATGATGGAAGGGGGAACAGGGTGCATGGTTAAAATGAGGAGAAGTGGGGCGTGGGGAGTCAAGAAGTAGAGTGTACTCATGAGCCACATCCTCCACAATTGAGGTCATGAGCCGTGAACCCAGTAGTGGTGAATAGGTCCACACCCTGTGGATGCAGAGGGGTTTGTGTTGGGGGGACATTAGAAATGGGTTGGGTAATGGGTGGAGAAGAAATGGTAGAGGTAAGCTCAGAAAATGTGGGGGGTTCAAGGATGTCCGGTTGGAAAACCTGGGAGGTGGGTGGAGGGAGAATAGGTTCAGAGGTGGGTGGAGAGAAGTCTGTTAGAAGAGGGACTAATACAAATGGAAAAAGTAAAGTGGGTGGCAGTGTGGGTAATGGGACAAGTATGGTAGGTGGAGGGTGGATAAGGGTATCTCTGCAGGAGTATCTGCTGCCATAGTAGTGGGTGCCTTCTCAATCGCCTCCCTTCCAACTGGCTGACTCTTCTTAATTAAGATGAGGCTGGTCGACCATTCCCTTTTTCCATACAATTTGATGGTCAACTTCTTCATTGGCTCATTTCGCTTGATCGCATACTCTCCAGCCTTGAGCAGACATGTGATGAGTCTGCAGAAAGGAAAACCTCCTCCTTTAGCAAAAGCTTGCCTCTTCAGCACCTTGTCATTGATGTCTAGCATTTTTTTTAAAATCAGCTTAGGTGCATTCACAAATTGCCCCTTTGAACAGAAATATAGGGCATCCACTAATGGGGTCCTTCTCTCTTGCAAATGGCCAGAGACATAGACATTTTCCCTCAGAATGGTATCAATGAGTCTAAGGGTAGGATGGAGGTCTCTTCTCATCAAGGATTCACCAGAGCCCACTATTCCTGTTAGTAAGCTATTTAGCCATTTCCCAAAATGTAGCTCCTGTAGGTGCTCCCTTAGCTCTGGTGGAGTCAAATTGATATGGGACTCCCAAAGCCATCCCAATATCTCTGTAGTCGACAGTCAGCTGCCAGTCATCAATCAAGATTTCTAGTATATCCTCAGCCCCAGGCACCACCTTCTTTGTCAGGTTCTGGTACCACAATTTCACCAACCTGGGATAGACATTTTCCTTCAAGGGTGAAAGCAGGGGTAGTAGACCTTCTTTCTTCAAATATTCCAATGTCCCCTGGCACTCTCCAATGCTGGCAAAATATGCCAGATCAAAATCCATCTCAAGGATAAGACTCAATTTTTCTATAAACTCATTGTGGGTAGTTAACCCAGCTGGCAGCTCTGCCGAAGGAGTAGCTCGCGCTAAGGTTTCTTCCACCACAGGCTCTTGAATCTCAACAGCTTTGGCTTTCTTTGCTTTAGGAGCCTTTTTGGGTCTCATCTCAGTGAGCTTCCTCTTGACAGGTAGTTTGTCAGCTAGCTTCGACCTCGCGGAGGATTTGGGAGTGGAAGCAGTTGTTCTCCGGCGTATGTTTGCTAGAGTTTCCTCCGGCTCATCCATTTTACTCTCAGAGATTAGTCACTCACCAACTTGGAGTGGAGCTTGAAGGTTAAAAAATAGAGGAACGATAAATTGATGGTGGGAAGGCAACCGACCTCGAAATCCCTAGGGTTTAACAGAAATCGCAATACACAGCTTCAATTTTCCCAAAGTCAGGGGCAAAATGCTCCTCTGTGTAAGCTGATTGTACTGATAAAATGGCAGATTGAACAGCTAAAGGTTCTGTGAGGATTTAGTGGAGAAAGAGGGAGGCGAAAGAGAGAGGAAAAGAGCTAGGGTTTTGCAGAAGGTATGAAATGAGGCACAAATGACCTATCGACAGGTATATAAGGGGTGGAATACGATTCCGATAGGATGAACTGGATGGTCTCGATAGGTTCATGCATCCCATCGAAAGCATAGCAGACAAAACCTTAAAAGGGGATGATTCGATAGGATCTCAATGGGTGGAACTATCCTTTCGATCAGTTTAAATGGTAGCTGAGTCATCATTTCGATAGGTTCCCGATTGGTATCTAGAACCTATCGAAATCTCTATTTTGCTCTTTTTAACCGATCGAGAAGTTAATTTCGCCTCTCAAGAAGTTCAGTGCCTATCGAAACCATCGAACATCCTGCCGAAATCACCATGTGACCTATCAAACAGTGAACTTGACCTGTCGAAGACTTCTAAAAACCAGATAAGATCGTATTTCTGGGCACTCACAGTCTTAGTTCTCAGCAGGCTCTGTTGATGTGGTGCCCCATGATTTAATTCTCTTGTGAACAACTCCCATTACCTCAGGACAACTGGGAATGACGGTCTAGTACTGAGCATGGCAGTTTTGTTTTTTTTTTCTTTTATTATTGCAAGGAAATAAAAAGAATCAATTAACAACTAAGTAAACACCTAAAAATAAAGTATGGTACATATGATACATACTGGCTTCAGGGGCTAATCTGGAGGGTCTGGAAGGTCCATAGTCTCCTCAGGCTCATCAAACTTGGCACCTTGCATAGATCTTTTCCTTAGCCAGTGTCCATTCCCTGGGTGCAGTTTTCCATCTGTGATTCAAGCATTGTCCTGCACCAGCTAATGTAGATTATCATGCATCACTTTCTTTTGGGCATTAATCGAAAAGCAAGCCTCTTTAGGAGAGGGTTGATAGCCAGTGTTATACACATTTAGCTTAACCTTCATGTTTCCAAATGACACTTCCATGATCCCATACCTGTATTGTATGTGAGCATTGGCAGTGGCCAAAAAGGGCCTGCCTAGAATCACAGGTATGGAAGAAGCACATTTGCTTGGTTCCATGTCCAATACCAAAAAGTCAGCAGGATAGAAGAATTTATCAACTCCAACCAAAATATCCTTAATTATCCCCACAGGTTTCCTTTTAGACCTGTCAACCAACTGGAGGACCACATGTGTGGGCTTTAATTTGCCTAAGCCCAGCTTCTCGTATACTGAATATAGAAGCAAATTTACACTGGCTCCCAGATCTAATAAGGCTTTGTCAATGATGTGATCCCCAATGATGCAGGGGATTGTGAGGGTTCCAGGGTCTTGGAATTTGGTTGGGGTTGCAATCGACAAAATTTATTTCACTTTCTCTGCTGAAAAGACTTTCTTGGATAGGTGTATCCTAGACTGTCTTTTATGGGTGCACAGGTCTTTTAAAAACTTAGCATAGGCTGGGACTTGTTTAATGGCATCAAGTAAAGGCAAATTGATCTTTACTTGCTTGAAAGTCTCCATCATTTCCTCAATTTTACCTTGTCCTTTATCAAAAGGGGAAGGTGCTTGTAGTGCCTTAAGAAATGGCAAATGTGGGATTGCTCCCTCACTTACAACATTAGCCCCTCTTTCTTTTTGATTTTTTCTTTTCTTGAGGATCCTCATTATCCTCTTTATTCACAGTTGATTGTTCCTTCAAGTCCACCACTGGTGGTCATTGTTGTGTGCTGGTAGAAATCACTTCATTTTCTTCCTCCAAGTTCCTCACAGGCTCACAGCCCACTTGGTTGTCCACTAGCTTACCACTTCTCAAAGTTGTAACAGATTTAGCTTCCTCATAGGTGGAGGAAACTTCACCTACTTCAAACTGCCTTCGCGGATTGTCTTGTGGTTGACTAGGCAACATTCCTCCCTCTCTCCTAGTTAGAGCATCGGACAGCTGACCGAGTTCGTCCTCTATCTTTTTAATGCTCTGGTTGTGAGAGTGCATAGTTTGGGATAAGGTGTTCAAGCTATGCAGTGAAGATAGAAGTTGTTCCTCAAAGGATGGTGCTCTCACAGCTGAAGGGGGTGCAAATTGCTGCACAGGAGGAACTATAGGTTGGGCCATGGGTTACTGATACTGAGGCCTTGGGACATAACTTTCCCAATAGGGCTGAGCATTTCTGTAGGGCATGGGCTGCTGCTGCTGGCTGGGGTATGCATCTTATCGCCACCTCAGATTGGGGTGGTTCCTCCATTGATACCCAACAGCAGGCTACTACCCTTAAGACTGAGCTATAGCCACATGATCTGTTATAAAATCAGGAAACTGGTCAGCAGATGGGCATTCTTCAAGGGAATGAGCAGGGGAATGACATATGGCACATGCCTCCTCTACCCTAGCAACCACAGGTGACTGCTAGATCTCTTGTAAGGTTTCCCTTTATATAGAGTTCTCACTAATAATATCAAAGAGCTCCCATGCCTCCTCAGCAGTTTTATGGAGATAGGTGCCACCACAGGAAGCATCTATCATATCTCTACTTTTAGCATCAATTCCCTGATAAAAGCTTTAAACCAATTGCCATTCAGGGATTTGATGGTGGGAGCATTTCTTTAGGAGTACCTTAAATCTCTCCCAGGATTGATGAAAATATTCAGTTGGATCTTGGGTAAAAGAGATGATACCCTTCCTCAACTGGCTGGTTTTTGACATAGGAAAGAACTTGGCCAGAAATTAATATTGGAGATCACTCCAGGACTAAATGTTGTTGGGTGGAAGCAAGGACAACCAGGTCCTGGCTTTGTCCTTTAATGAAAAAGGAAAGAGTCTCATCCTGGTGGCCTCCTCCCCCAAACCTGTGATATTAAATGTAGTGCATAGTCCGAAGAACTCATCAATGTGCTTGTAGGGGTCTTCTTTGGTCAGGCCATGAAATGAGGGCAGCATTTGAATGATGGATGATTTTATCTCATAGTTTCCCTGAGCAGCTGGAAATTGAATGCAGAAGGGAGAATTATAGACCCCTGGTGCATTAAACTCCTTAAGGGTTCTCGGCTCCTGTTGCTCACCCATTTCTACAGAATCAAATGCAACAGAAGTAGGTGTAGTTGGTCTGGATTTGAGAAGTCTTACAACCTCTGGATTTAGTGGAATAATCTAAGGTTGGAGAGTTCTCCTACCAAACATACAACACTCTGATTCTGAATGCAAAATAGATTCTCAACACAGCAAGTAGAATTAACCAAGCTTTCTAACTATTCTAAGAAAAATCAACAAATTTGAAAGAGAAAAGGAGAGTAGAGCGATGCAAACTACATAGCAACTTCCAGCATAATTCTCCTCTTTCTGGCAACCTCAGATCTGATGAAATGCACACAAAATACTGAAAAATAATAAAACTTACAAATATAGTTAGTAAAATAAGCAAACATCTATCAATTTCTACAGATCTATGATCAAAACTTAGATCTATCAATTTCTAAACACACCACCCCGGCAGCGGCGCCAAAAACTTGTTGGAGTGTTTGCCTTCCCTCAAATGAGGGTCTAAAATCATCAATAAAACTAGGCAGAACACACTCACACAGACCTGCAAGTAATCAGGGTCTGTTATAGCAAGTTTTACAAAGATGGTGAGTAAGGGAATGTCCACAGGGAGGTTGGTTTTAAAATATGATAAATCTTCAGATCTGTATTAGATCTGGCACCCTAACTAATGCTACGTCAGCTAAACGATAGGGGAGAGGTTGAAAATGGATTGTCACTTTAGCTAAACTAAAATTAAACATAGACTAACTTGGATCGAGTTTAGGATCTTAGATTTTGTAGGGGAAAGAGGTAAAAAGCAGAAATGAAGAAGAGTAGCTTGGAGATTGGTTTTCACTGAAAGCAGATTCAATTAATTATGTTACAGAGGTTCAGAGCACACAATTCCCTCAACTGGCTATAAGCACAGCTACAGGGTATAAACTCCACTTTGAATCGCAGGATCCACCTAATCTTAAGGCTATGATTTGTCCACTTTAATGGTCTTAGACCATCCTATAGACTTTATCGAATCCATAGATTTGCATCAGACGAATCCAATTGGAGACTGAACTTGGACTAATCTTAAGGTTATGATCTGTCCACTTTAATGGTCACAGACCATCCTAGGGATCTCCTCCAAAGCTAAGGCCTCAATTAGAACAATTAAAACCACTACAGATGCTGTAATTCCCAAGTCACAGACTCAAGGAATCACATGAGTATTAGATCCAGGGAGATCGGGTGGTATCCAAGAGGCCTACCAGTTAAGTGGGTGAGCTGATCTACAGACTCCTCTACACAAATCCGATCGATCACCAAATGGAACCAAAGGAACTTTAGATCTAATTAAAGCATTAAAAATAGCATTAACATTGCAATCAACGTCACTCTACAATAGAAATACTCTCAGATCTGTAGTCTGTGCAGCTAGGAACCTACAATAGCACTCTTAACCTTACCCAATTACCGATCTAACTTCTCTCCTCGCTACTCCAAGGGAATTAGCCAACCATGGTTGGACTAAAGGAGGGAAAATGGAATTTCTCTGCAAGCTCTAATCTCCAAAATTTGGCTCAGATCTCGATCCCCCCCTCAATTGCAATTGGGGGTCTCTATATATAGCTTTCTCCTCTATTTTTCCTGCCAAAAATCCCTTCTAGAAGGTCCTCAGAGTATGTTAGAGTTCTGTTAAAGCACGTGGGTCAGTTAGGGTTTCCTAGGACATCTTCTAAAACTATCGTGCCGGTCACCAAATGCCTCGGGTTGCATGCAGCAGGTCACCGAATCACAACGTGTGCACAGCTGAATTTCTGAGAAGTTCTGCACACGATTTCGACAGGTTCAGGAAGCTTTCGACAGGTTCAAATAGAGCATTTTGGTCCTTTCGCTAGGTTCTCAGATCTCTTTGATAGGTTCCGATAGGATGAGCCTTCTCCTAGAGTTTCAGCATTCTCAGCCCTTGGCCTGGAGTATTTGACAGGTTGGAGGGGCTCTTCGACAGGTTGGAGAGCCATTTCGACAGGCTTCGCTCTGCATGCCACCATCTCGATAGGGTTGCTCTCACTCCTATCGAAAGGCTCAAGTTCCCTTCGATAGGTTCTGTTCCAGCGCCTTTATCTCGATAGGTTTGAAGAAACCATTCGATAGTTTCTATTCCAGCGCCTTCATCTCGATAGGTTTGAAGAAACCATTTGATAGGTTCCCTTGACGTCCAGTGATGATTTCTTCCTTCCTTTCAGCTGCTCGATAGGTTCTTGGATCCTATCGAACTCCTCAATCCACACGAATCCATTCTTCTTCTGCCTTCAAGTCCTATCGAAAACCTCTTCAATTGTACGAATTCTTCCTTTCTTTGCTTTCAGCTCCTGTCGAAGTTTTCAGGTGACCAATCGATAGGATGTTTTCAGCTTATTTTCACTTCCTTCACCTTGCCCTGCTGCAGCCATGCGCTCCAAGGGTCCAATGATGTCTACCCTCTGGTGTGCTGTTGCTGGGTTTTTCTTATGCTGAGAGATAGCCCCTTTTTAGACATTCTTGAGTGGTTTTTTGCATTAGTGTCCTCTTTCATTGCTGTCTATAAAATGCACTTGATAGAAGCTTATTAGTGTGCTCACAGGTCTATCAATGGTCAGGTTAAAGGGTGAAAAGTGGCATTTTCACCACTTAACAACGGGGCCAATACTCGAGCTTGCAGCACGGTGCTTGGGGCACGACACATGGTGCCAGGAGGGCACGCGACATGGGACCATTTCGCGTCCTCGCAGTGCGACTACGATCGCATGTGGGTAAGACGCGGGAGCATCACGGTCGCGCTGCGAGGACGCGACACGGTCACGCTGCGAGGACGCGGCAAGGCCAAGCTCGGCTAGCGATACGAAGGCGTTGTGGTATGTCAAACCAATAGGTTTGAGGTTCTCCTGCCATTTTGGCTGAATGACTGTTTTACCCTTACATAGGGGGAAGGGAGCTGTGGAGTTATTCTCCCACACATGAGGCCCTGTGTTGCGGGAAGAGCGCATGGGCTTTCTAGGTTAGGGGTGGGCCTAGAACGTCGTTGTGGCAATGCCATGTGTCACTGGGGGTGAGGTTACCATGTGGCCCTGTGCCGGCGTCGCTGTGCACATGGTCGGTGACCTCACGAGGGCACTCAAGGGCTAAGTGAGACCTAATGGTGCGCACTAGCTAAGGGCCTGATGCGGATGTGTGCTGGTCGTGCAAGCCACACACGATGCTTGGTTTGGATGGCATGAAGTGCTGCATGCTACTCCAAGTGTGTTGGTTGCGTGGGCCACACACGATGCTTAGTTTGGATAGCATGAAGAGCTGCATGCTACTCCAAGTGTGCTGGTCGCGTGGGCCACACACGATGGTTGGCTTGAATGGCATGAAGAGATGCATGCCACTGTCTAAAGCGATGGACTAGTGCACTGCACAGGGTGAAGCTAGGCAGGCCAAATGGCACTGAGGTGCTGGCATGCGTGTCGCGAGTAGACACGATGTATTGAGAGGGTTAGCCTTGAGTGAAGGCAACCATGACGCGAGAGTTCTTGTCCTCTAGGCTGGTGGTATCAGAGTGATGGTTGGATGAGTTGGTCTCGCTGAGCGCGACAGTGAGATGTTGCACGAGTGTGATAACCAGCGTTAGGTTATGCTTCGTGAAAAATTGGTATCTGAGTTAGGCTGGCCTCGCTGTAGCGGCAGCGAGCCGTCGCACGGGCGTCGAAAAAAGTTCCCCGTGACATTTGGCTCTCTCAATTTCTGGATAATTTTCATGTGCTTGCTCTTCTATTTATACATTTTTCTCAGATCTGTTTCAGTCAATCAGAACTCAAAGGAATAATGCAGTTATGCTGATGTGGCTGATTCCTCTTCTAGAAGTTTTTCTCCTATTGGTTCACAACTAACAAGTACATGTGAGGTAGTTAGAGTTTCTGCTCGTGCTCAGTTGAATACCAAAAATACCCCCAGGAGTCGCTGTCGCGCCTTGGATCATATGCGCGAAATCTGAAAGTTATAGCTGCTGAAGAAGGGCCATGAGAAGTTCCCAAAACGAATGTCGAGAGATTCATGGAACTTCTCGACAGCTTCCTAGTCCGCTTACTCTGTATTTCAACAGGTTTGGAAAACCTCTCGCTGAGTTGAAGTGCACAAGTCACTAGGATTGGCCTCTCTCGACAGGTTTAAAGTAGCTCTCGATACCCTCTGTTCAGTTCTTCAGTCATCCTGTCGAATGGTTAAAATCAACCCGTCGATTTGGTGAAGTATTCAACAAGTTGGCGGTTATCTCGACAGGTCCTGGCAAATCCTGTTGAAAGCTTCTCTCGATATGTTCGATAGGTTCAGTTGAACCACGCGACTTCCCCTACACATTTTGGTAGGGTGTCGATAGGATTCTTTTACTGCAAGCACAATCTATCAACATCAACTGGAACCTAGCGATAGCTTCATGGATCCTCTCGGCAGATTGACATTTGAGCTTCAGAACTTTTCGACAACTTCTGCCTTGAGTTTCTTCAGCTGACACCTATCTTTTGTGCGCTGTTTTCTATCTGTTAGCACTCAGCAACCTCTTGGTGGGTTCAATCCATCTTCTTTGCAACTATGCTTGGTCTCAAGCATGCCTTGTTGAGTCCATGACCTTCTCATGAATTTATACAACTCTGATGGCTTGACTAACAGGCCTTTGGGTTGTTGTGAACACGTGATGAGGACCAAATTGCTTCTTTAGACTTTTTAGGTGGATATCTGCACTAAGGTTGGATTTTATTATTTATCTACAAGACATACTTAAAACATAGTATTAGTTAGCTCAAGGGTCCAAAAAAGGTTAGGTTATGAGGTGAAAAATGGTATTTTTCACTACTTAACAAACACAATTTAATTTTTTCAAACTTTTATAGGCTTAATGAGATTATCATTTTTTTAATTTATTACTTGGTACTATATTACAAAATTTTATTTTACATTTTTTGATATTTGATCAAAGTTTGACTTTTTAAAAAGTTGATATTTGGTCAAACTTTTTACTAGTGTAACCTAGCAATAGATACAAATATTGTCATGTTAATTTGTAGCTTGATGGGACATTGTCGAATTTTCAATTGGTCAAAGTTATAAAGAAAAAGGTCAAAGTTTGACTTTTTGAAAAATTGTATTTTCTTTCAAGTTTAAAATTTGAATTTTCTTTCAACATGTAACCTTATAGTACATAGTAGCATTTACTATCTAACTTTGTATTTTAGTCTTAAATTTTTTTATTAATCAAAATTGTACATTTGGTCAAAGTTTGACTTTTGTGAAAAGCGTATATTTGATCAAATTTTGACTAGTATAATCTAAGGATGTATATGAATACTAGTATGTTAATTTACAAATGGATTTTTGTAACTTGGTGCATTGTAAAATTTTCTTAGTCAAAGTTAAAAGTTTGGTCAAAGTTTGACTGTTATAAAAATTTAATTTCATTTCACCGTGTAAACTTATATTAGATACTAGCATTTACAATTTTATTATTTAGCTTTACATATTTTTGTTAATTAAAATTTCAAGTTTGGTCAAAGTTTGACTTTTTATTTGAGATTGACTTTTCAAACTCTAACTTATGGAACTTGGTAATAAATATTTTTATTAATTAACGTAGTGGTGCTCCTTTTTCTCGTTCCTAATCTCTCTATCTAAATCTCTCTTATAATCATTTTTTTTTTCTCTCTCTCATAACCTCTCACTACGTTTTTCTTTTAATTTCTATCTTAATTTTTCTCTCTCTCCCCTGACCTCTCTCTCTTTCTCCCTCTCTCTCTTTCTCTCATAAATTTTCTCTCCTATGGAATCTCCCTCACAATAGAAAGTTTGATTCATTGGGTATGTTAGATGTATAGTATTGATGGTGTTTATTTTCTATTTTCTATGTGCAATTAATCAAAACACCGAAAACCAATGAATTCGTATGAATTCCCAAAGAGATGGAATCCATTGGATTTACAAATCATTTTCCTATGTTTTTCGAAAAATTGCCAAACAGACCCTAAGATTAATCCAATAAAACAGTATGGTTCTCACATTCTTGGATTCACCTACACCGAATTTTTTCTTTATAGTTTGATTTTAAAATTGTGGGTTTTCAATGGTAACTCTATCCGCACTGATCGAATTACGGAGGGCACATACTGACTGCTTTAAATCGGGAGATGGAGATTGTTTTTCGTCCCAATCTTCCACTCAATGGATCTTGAGATCATGGGCATATCATCTGATGGTCAATTTTTAATTCCCCAATGGAAGAATCCTAAAAGTGACTTGAAAATCATGTTCGAGTGCAATGTGTGTCACATGATTTTTAAATTAAATTTTGAAATGTGTGTTACATGGAATAAAAACTGATTGTCGGACGGTATGCCTATGGTCTGCATCATTTGATTCAAAGCATTTAATTGTTTTCAGTGTAGGTGCCCTCCATAGTTGGGTAGGTGCGGGTAGCTATTTTCAATGGCTTTGTTACACAATGAAAGTTCACTTGCATTATTATCCATCCACTATAGAGATGGCATTTGGAGAACAGCTGGAACATTGATTGGAGGTCAATGTCACCTTCAAAATGGTCAAAATGGACTTCAACACAATTTTTTTCTGCTCATAAATGCCTTCACATGCCCTAAGGTGGTGGAAAATTGACAATTGGACCGCCCAACTCATACACTATGAGCAAGAAGAGTTGGTACGGGATAGAGCACATTTAAATTCAACTAACAAATCTTTGAGTCGACCCTCTGCGGGTTCATCGACGCTGAAACACACTTATCATTGATCTTGTACAAATCCGATGTTTAGATCAGATTAAATCTTAACATTGCATTAACAAATCATTTATATCCCTACTAGGGATTAAGTGTCCGATTTATATCGGCTGGATCCCAAGCCGGTATATCTGATATATCCATCCAATATATGGAATACGCATTAGCCAAATCAGCCGATATTCAAGCAACTTTTTTTTATTTTTCAAATGACAAAAAACTATATTTAAAAAACAAATTCTAGAAGAGCATTTTTTATATTTTTTCCGAGTCATGATATCAGGCTATCAGCTGATATAACTCGATATAAGCCAATATGATCCTATATTTAAGTTGTTTGACCTGATATTGGACCTCATATAAAATCGGGATGCATATTCTTATTAGAAGGGGCTTAACCCAATACATATCAGCAGATATGTATCGGATATTGCCGATATTTAAAGGGCGCCATTACTTGCACTCGCTTGTTAAGTGATTGCACCAAGGTTAAAAAAAGATTATGTATTTTAGGGACATGTGACATGTGAAAGAGCAAGCTAAGCCGTTTGATTTAAAGTTCATGATCTATTGATCCTTAGTGAATAAGATTGGCACTAAATATAATCTCTATCATGTGATTAGGCTATTATTTGATTCAACGGTTGACAACAATAGATCATATGATAAATATCGTGTTTTGCTCCAATTTTATCCACTAAGGATCTATAGATCATGAACTTTAAATCAGACGGCCTAGATTGTATTTTCACAAGTCTTTCTTTAACTACGGTGCAATCAATGAAGAAAGCGTGTGCAAGTAATGGCTCCCTATTTAAAACCATGTCCCTTCCACGACTAAGAGTAAACGGTTATGGGTGCCATGAAATTATATAAACCTGTTCACAATAAAGGGTGAATGGGCCTCTTACACTAAACCAGCTCACGCAAGAAACCATAAAGAACTTCAAACATAGATGCATTGCTAATTTGCTATATGGTGAAACATGTAAACAACTTTTTATAGCAACAACCATTGTGCGATCCACTGGTGTTGTCTCTGACCCTCATGGGGAAGGCACCTAAAATCTACCCGCCTACTTTGACTTTTTCTTTCACAGAGTATGGAGATGCTACAAAGCATGTATATTTAAACTACACATAAGTGAATCTGTAGCTCAAACAGATTCTTGGTGTCACCTTGACAGAATTGGTTACGAACAAGTGTGAAATGTTTTAAATATTCTCTTCTTTTCGTAGGGCTGCTGTGCACACACCACATTTTCTTCCTGCACACCATTTCTAGTGTACCAATTATAAGAAAAGAGAGTGATGATAATGCTGATTAACAATTTTCCTAGTAAGGATCCAAACCATGTATCATTTATAAGAAGTGTGTTCATAGCAGGTTTTAGATGCACAAAAACTTCCTAATTTTTATGTTTCTTTCGGTTGAATAAAAATAAGTTTTTTTTTTAAAAAATGCAGACTAACCTTTGCTATCTACACCATTTTATTCTCTTTTGGGTATGGGCTTTTACATCCGTCCGAAGATTCGGTCTTCGCAAGTGATGGTTCCATCGATGGAGATAATTTTTCATCCTAATCGACATCTTAAGATCTATTTTGTGAAAGAATGAGATGAAAGATGATGCCCATCGTCAGATTGAAGGCAGTGACGACATTGATAGTGGAACCACCAATTAGGAAGACGAAATCTCGATACTTTTTTCTTTTAAAGTGTGCAAGAAGAGAAAGGTCGGGTGCACATAGCAACCCTCTCTTATGAAGGTGCACCTTATCCTGCCGGCAATCTCAGTTTGTCTGCAGGAATAATTCTTGGGATGTGGACAGATTTGTCATTGACTACAGGGATTATAAATTAACGGTGTTAGATTCAAGAATGCGAAGTTACTTGAAAGAGTGGTCGATGAAAGTGGTTATAATTTGCACTTTGTCTTTTCCCAATTTGAAAAGTCCAACACTAAAAACCTACCCACCCAAAAGGTGACTGCAAATTGGCCCCGAAGACGACGAATTTGAAGGCTTTGTTGTTGTATGATCATCATTTGAATGCATTGAGTGGTGCTGAAAAGTCAAACTTGCGCTGAGGACATCTTACAACTTACAAGTGGGTGCACCTTGGGACGCGTTCTCGTGGCAGACATGTACACATTGGTTGGATTCTAATCGATACATTTGAAACCACATTCATTGAACGCTTTTGAATCCAATTAATCCTTCTCACACCAAAAGTGACTCTAAAATTATTGGAAACATTACTAATACGTGATTTTAGGCTACTTTTAATGTGACTAAGTGGTGTGAGTTTTACGAGGGGTAAATAATGGCCGCCGATGAAATTTTCTTTGGCTGTGTTTGTGGTTGCTCTTTGGACTTTGGAGGCAAAATAAAAGGCAACTCTCATCTATGGTGTAGAGCACTTTAGAGTGGGACTCTGATTGATTGTAATTGCTCTAAGCTTTTTTTGAGTGTGAAAATTTTGAATTTAAGCATTTTCTTTTAAGTGGGCTGTTCTTTGTCTCCAAAGAAAAATCCCAAACACAACCTTTCAAGATAGTAGTGCATAGACCTTTCACCAACGACGGCGCTTGGGTCAATCTCCCTCTACTAAACTGATCAAACTTTGATATTTACAAGCATCAAATTAGTGAAAGTAATTTCTTTAATCTTTTTCGCAGCTCACCACTCTGCGGTGCAACCATCTTCATCAATTCTAACCCACTAGGAGTTGGCGCAGTTGGTAGGAGACTTTGGTTTGTTACCAATAGGTTGTGGGATTGGGTGTTGGCATCTCCCTTCTACGATAACAGGATGCCCTGTAGGGTGTGTAAATCGTGAAATGCTCGTTACATGGCAAGGGCGAGGGTATCTCTTAAGAATTAGTCCAAGCCTAAGCTTGGGATTACCCTAAGTTATAAATAAAAAAAATAAAAAAAAATTGTGCATGAGGTACTCTTGACATTAGTTGGTTAGCGTCGAAGAGTAAGGCAGTCACTCTCACCAAATTCGATGACTATTAATCACGACTTCTTTAGTTGACAAAATCCCAATTAAATGGCATTTGGAAAAAAGTCCCTACTTTTTTAAAGTATACACTAATTTTGCCAATAATACCTATAAAAAAATGTGAAGTTTTTACTTTTCCTTGACTTTTTCTTATTTTTCCAAAAAAATATTCTCTATTTTCTTAATTTTTATTAATATATTATTTTATTTTTTTTAGTTTCCTGAAAATTTTCCCTTTTTTTCTAAAATATCGTCAAGCTAATTACTTCCCAAGCCCCAACTTATTGAAAATTATAAGCATATGACAGATTTGTTGAAGACAAAGTGTCGGCGGATGATATGGTGCAACATTACTGATTGCACCGACCTGCATTAATTGAGTCATATCATACTTACAGTCAATTGCGTCATGCATCATCAGCCGCCTGCACTTTGTCTACATAAAATTTCTCCTCCATATAGCACGGTCTTCCAACTTATTAACTATGGTGGCAACCCTATCATTAATTGGTTTCTATCATTAATGCAGGTATTAAATGGAAAAAAAGGTTTTATGATGTATTGATATGAATGCTTCACGTTGAGGGGTTTTTTTGTTTTTTTTTGTGCTAAGCGGATTGATTTTTTCTCTTATAGAAATCGGAGTTGGAGGGTCCCCCACACTTGTGATTGATAAATTGATAAAATAAGAAGATAACAAGTAATGGTAAATACAATTCAAATCATTTGTTTTTAGCACCGTAAGAAAATAATTATGATGCATCTGTTGAATAAGGTTTAATCCCAATCGCCGATATCAATCGATTGAGTTTGAGAAGTCAACTACCGGTGTCAATCGATTGAGATTGGGATATCAATCGATTGACTGATGAGCGGATGCAGACCCACAGGACTGACTGTTGACCGGAGTCAATCGATTGAAGTTGGGATGTCAATCAATTGACTGATGGGTTGACATAGATCCGCAAGTTTCAAATAATTGGCTATTTTCGAGAATCTCACTTTAGCCAAGGTTTCCTAAGTAATTAGGAGACTATTTTGAAAGTGTTTTGAATACTTGCAACTCTTAGGAGATTTGAGAGTTACGTTTCCAAAAAGGAGCCTGAAGTCTATTGTGAGAACGTTTTTTCTCTAGGGAAAGAGAGAGCTTGGTGAAAGTTTCATGTGAGAAAACTGTGAGAATACTTTTGAGAGAAAAAGTATTGAAGAATAGCTTGGAGATTGAAGATCCGATTAAAGCCGTTCTTGTGTCGGAATCGTGATTATATTTCGGTAGATTTCTTCTCTGTTATTTGAAGGAGTGTGTCCTTGGTTTAACAACGGATTTGCTGTTGAAGATTGTGCTAGATCTTGATTGAGCTTGCACTAGAGAGAAGAGAGTGTGTGTATTGTAAACATTAATAAAATAGTGCATATACTCCCGTGAACGTAGCCCTCGATTGGGTGAACC
Source organism: Chloranthus sessilifolius (assembly GCA_021018995.1). Taxonomy (NCBI): domain Eukaryota; kingdom Viridiplantae; phylum Streptophyta; class Magnoliopsida; order Chloranthales; family Chloranthaceae; genus Chloranthus; species Chloranthus sessilifolius. The sequence continues at coordinate 66,505,813 of CM037586.1, forward strand.
ACGAAAATCTCAGTGTTGTGCGTGTGATTAATTTTTTACCTAAATCTTCTTATTTTTTCGCATTCATCGCGATAGGGAGTTCGTAGAATGGGTAGAATTCCTACCAGCATTAACCCTAATGTGAGTTAAATAATCAATACAAAAGTTCTAATACTCCCTCCAAATTAAATATGACGAAACTTGATTTCCCAAGCCTTGAATGTTATTAACAATTATAGTTCTCTATGGTTTAGGCCACTTACCAATAATGCAATTAGCCTCAAGCCAATCTTTTTTTTTTTTTTTTTTGATAGAACCCCAAGCCAATCTACTTCCACCACAAGCCTGTCATATGCAATAAATAATTCATTTAAAATAGCTTCCACTTCAATAAACATGAAGGGGGCGAGGCTTTGTGTTCGAAGCCCACCCCTAGATATTTATCTCTACCTACCTGCCGGTACGTGTTATATGCATGCGTCGCTTGTGCTCTCTAAATAAAGTAGATATCATGATAATGAGAAGACCCAACATAAGGAATCAATCGAGCGTACCAAAACTCATCTCTAAAGAGTCCTCCATATCTAAAACCATTGCTACTCAAGGAATCATCTGTTTTCAATTTAAACTCATCCAAGGGAAGGGCTCCGGATCAGAGGAATAGGCTTTACTGCTTTGGACACTTTAACATTCCATAGAGAAACCAGCAGGTGAGAATCAATACTACATATATCACCAATTCCATCACCCTCAATTTTGATAAAAACAAGAAATCTTTGAAGTGGTCGTAATTTTGCTGTGAAGGCGGTAGCGTTTTTCTTTCTCTTCACAGATGCCGAATAGTTGCTGAAAAGGCCAATCTACCGATTTATCCTCCTTTTACATTTACCGTTCACCACATTCATCAAGCTCAAGTTCTGTAGGTCCAAGGCTTTTCCTCTTCACACCACGTTTGCATAACTCGCATCTCTAAATCCAGCTTCAATAGGAGCACCCAAAGATCAGGTAATCATTAGTCTCCAGCTTATTCCAACAAATTAAAGAACACATGCACCTAAAGGGTTATTCAAGCCTCACTTAATAAGGATTCCCAAAGTCACAAGTTTGCGCTAAATTTCAACATCACAGCACCTGAGGTATTAACGAGAATGCTTAAAGATCTGTTCAGATCGCGTCTCTAGTCTAACCAAACAAACGCCCGACTTATACGAAATTGTCATTTGAATTTGGTGTAAAAGAAAAATCCGATTTGTCGGTAACTTCACTGTAAACCCTTAGGAGACAACTCCTCCACCAGAGATCACCTAGGAGTTTAAAGACTTGTTGTATATGCTAAATGCAATCGCGTTCCCCACGAAAGTAGCAAAGTTAAGATTTGGGGGTGTGATCAACCTTTAAAATTATGTATTAAAGACCCGGATCTTGCAATTGCTAACTCTTAAAAGATGACTAATGTTTCCATTTAGTTAGTTTTCTTGTACATGAGGTTTTGAAGGAATAAAAAAAAAGTTAAAGAATCAATGAAGGAAAGATATAGAAATAAAAGACAAAAGAGCCAAAAGAAAGTAAGAAAAACAACTCCCAAAACTGTCAATCTTGACTAATTGAAGTTCCATCTCGACTAGTCGAGATTCAAAGAAGAAATTAGAATTAAGCAATCTCGATTGGTCAAATTTGCAACTCGACCTATCAAGATCAGAAGAAAGAAAGAAAGAACAGAAGTCGACTGGTCAAGTTTGTAACTCGACCTGTCGAGTTCCCACCTGCAGCTAAATCTCGACAGGTCGAGATTGGGATTTCAGGCACAGGTCGAATTTGACAGTTCTGTAATTAAACAGTCTGAGAATTTTTTCTTTCCCAATTGCAATTAGAGTTGTTTTAGAATTTTTTTTCTAGTTTATCTCAATGCATTAGGGCCATATGGATCTATAGATAAGGACCCTTAGGTTTAGATTTTAGATGTAGCTTTTAATTCATAGTTTTCTAGTTTTAGTTTTCATAGTTTTCTAGTTTTCAGATTTTGAGAGTTTGTGAGATTGATGGAATTGTAAACCATCGTTATATGCACGAATTAGAGAGTTGTACTCCTTTGATGAAAATTAGAACAACGATGCGTGACTAGTTTTCGAAGTTTAAGATCTCTTATAAATCAAAGATGAGTAATTAATTTTTATTTCTTATTCTATTTTAAATTCTTTTATGGTAATAATTGCATGATTGGATTCACTCTTATTAGTGACTTGATGTGAATGTTTCTAAAGCGTTTTATTTCTATTTTTGATAATCATAATCGCCTTGTAAGAATTAGAATTAAATTTGATTGGAAATTCACCATCCAATTAGTATTCGCACTCTAATTTGATAGGTTTCATGCAATGGTGCATACGAATTAGATCACTGGAGATTAGATGGATTATATCGTCCCGACTAGTCCATGACTATGACTAGGATCTGATTATTTTACCTAACTTTAGCTTGTAGCGAAAAAAAAATTACTATCCCGAATTTAAATTAGAGTAGGAATAGAATTACGAGTTTGCGATTAAAAGGGATCTTAGACTCTTTTCTCTATTGCTTTTCAAATATGTTTTTATTGTATTTTCTAGATAATCATAGTTAGATTTACTTTAAAAAAAAAACTCTTTTCTAATCAAGGCTTTAATTTAGATAGTCCCTGTAGTACGATTCCCTTAGTATTTACCTTAGTTCCACGAACTTGTGCACTTGCAAGGTTTACATTATTTAACAATTAGGCCACTGCTTGGTGTAATGGTATAAGGCTTGGGCTGTCAAGTGGCCATTTGTGTTTCTTTTTAGGGTACGGCTATTCTCACTCGTTTATTATTAAGTACTACACAGTTTTTTCACAGGCGAAAACCATTGACTGAATTGAATTAGACGGAGGAGATTGTTTTTTGTTCCAATCTTCCTCGCGATAGATCTTAAGATCATGGCGCTCCTATCAGACGGTCAAAAGTTGATTCCACATGGCACACATCCTTAAAAATGAAGGTCAACTCCTTTTCCAATGAACTAGATCACTTTTGGGGATGTGTGACATGTGAAATTAACATTTGACCATCAGATAGACACGCCATGATGTTAACATCTATCGGGAGGAAGATTGGAACAAGAAAAAACCTTCATCGTTTGATGAAATTAGTCAATGGTTTCTGTGCATGAAAAAACTGTGGTATATTCAAGGATCAAAATATCAGCCAAAATTTTGGCTGAAAACCGATAATTTGGCGGAAATTTCGGCCGATAATTTCAATCCCATAGAAAATATGATCAAAATTTCGGTCCAAATTATCATTCCGGTGAGGACCGAAACCGATAATTAGGAGCAAAATTTTTGTCATTTTGGCCGAAATTTTGATCTTTGGGTATACTATTAAACGGGTGAGGTTATTTTTAAAACTCTTCCTACCCTAGCAAATCAGGTTTGCTTAATTGTAGGGAATTGCAAATTGCATACTCGATTACTTAAAGAACAAACTAACTTTGGTTAGGTTTTTATTCAATCTACCACTCTCAGGGGGATGCACAAGACCAGCTATAGGTTATGGCCTATTGTAATCTTTCGATCAAAGGGCCTTCATTTGTGAATGGTCGATTTTATTAAGAATATGGTGCTGAATCAGTGGGCTCAATCCCGTGGTTAGGATTTATAATGAGTTATCCCTGATATATCCACATCTATGGCCAAGATGCATTGAGTATCATATAAGGTAGTGTGGTACCATACACACACTACATCAGATGAGAAAATAACCATTGTAGCAGTATAAAATACACTACAAAAAAGAAGACTATTAGCGGTAGCCATAAACTGCCGCTATTAACAGAAAACAACCGCTAATACTCTTGCCGCTAATAGTCTTAATAGTTTCTTCGTTAATAGCAATAGTTTTTTGCTATAAAAAATTGCTGCTAATAATCTTATTTTTTGTTGTGATAAACCACTGCTTAAAATAGTGGTGTAATATACCACTGCCTAAAATAGTATTTTTTTAAGTTAAATCAGTCATCACGTGCATATGATGCTACAATCATGTGCAAATTCATCGGGCCTCCCTTTTCTCTCTTTGTCTCCTAACAAAATGCCTCTCTCTCAACCCTTCCTTCTTTTTCTCTTTGAAACCCTAGCCTCCCTCTCTTCTTCCTCTCTCACGACAAACCATAGATTTTTCATGATTTCCTTCTTGTTTTGGCCAAAAATCGAGATTTGGAAGGTTCGATTCATCAATGTATCGCAAATTTTTCTGGTGAGCTACAAAATCTCTCTTCTAATTGCTTGAAATACGAGATCTCTCCTCTTCCTCCATCTCCCTCTTCAAAACCCTAGCCTCTATCACCCTCTTCGAAGCCCTAGCTAGAGATTTAAATTATAGAATCTCAAAGGAATAAATGCCGTCAGATTTTTATTCAGGGTTTCTGTCGATTTTGCTTCACCTCATCATAGATTTTATCATAATTTGATCATCTGTGAGGTATAAACAGAAGTCAACAACAACAAGGCCCGCGATTTAAGTGCAATTTCAGTTCCATCTCCTCAGTCAAGGTTTAGATATGCTATTTGAGCTAAATTCAAAAAATTTCTCATTTGTTTTTTTATTTTATTTTCTCATTTACAGTTCAGTGTGTGGAGCATCTTTTTCCGCTTCTTCATCATCTTGGGGCAATGGCGGCGATACCAACAACACAAGTGGGAAGCCCTAGCGGTAGCAACGACGACGAAAATTCATCATACACGCATTACTTGGCGCAGTAGTCAAAGTGAGAGGTTTTAGGATTAGGTAAAGCTTAATGTCTCTCTCTCTCTCTCTCTCTCTCTCTCTCTCTCTTTTGGGTGATTTATTTCGGTTTCTGCTCTCGATCATGTGTGTTTTCATCTTATATATATTACCGATCTTTGATGTTTGTACATTAATCAATTCAGAAATAATTTGTTTAATTAGAAAATTTGTTTAATCAATTCAAAAATAATTCAGAAGTGATTGATGATTGATGATTAATGTTGATGTGGAAGTGGAAGAGTTCAGTTATAGTTTTGTGCATTTATGTCAATATATACTTTTTCTGATTATATATAATTTTTTCGTGAGATTATAGAGGAGTTTTTTTTTTTGATTATATATAATTTCTTGTTTGTTTTTCTCTTTTTTTTTTGTTTTTTTTTTTTTTTAAATTTTAATTTTTAGTTCATCTAGTGAAGATGAAGCAGGTGTGATTAGAAGATCTTTTGAGACAAAATAGTAAAAAGTAAAAATGAATTAGCTTCATCTCGTAAACAAGGTGTGATTTGAAGTTCTATATATTCAGATCTACTCAACCACTACGGCTGAGATTAAAGGAGATTTCTATCTTTATTTTTCTTTTAATAAAGCAATTACTAGACATAATTCTTTTCATAGTGACTAGAATTTTCCTTAACTACTTGGATTTGCCTGCTGCAATACTACCCTCTTGGTATTTTGGCTAGATCTTGCTTAAATTCTTAGTGAAATGAAGTGGAATTGAACTTGTAGTATTTTGAATACTGATCTAATGACATTTTTATGTTTGGTACATGAAAAAGGGGGTTAAGTTCTTCAGTGAAAACATTAAGGTACTGCCTTCTGCCATCTTTTAGGAACTATATATAGTCTGCACGCCCCCAACATGAGCCATGGCACACCTGTAAATGCGTACAATTCATCTAATCTCGTGTACACCTAATTCTCGAACTACTAATACCAACGCCTGTAACACCACTTTGAATGCTTCATCAACCTCTTGGGATTCAATTGGCTTCAACACCTGTATTCACTTGCTGTCCCAAAGGCGTAAGCAATTGTCTTCGAAATTGATGGAATAGTTTCTATGGCATGGTAGGGCTATATGCGATAAGATTCACTTGATTAATTGGGAGACTGTTTGCCTTCCCAAAGCCGATGATGGATTGGGAATTAGACAAGTCTCCCACATGAATATTGCCCTTTTAGGTAAATGGTTGCGGAGAATGGCAGTGGACCAAGAGTTGGTATAGACTAGAGCAATCTCTGCTAAACACAAGGTCACAGGACGGCTGGTGCACCAATCACAAAGCTCTGGACAGAGCCTCAGGCTGGTTGAAAGGGTTCACTCGACGATATCCCTACTTTGCACATGAAATTTTAACTTTTTAAGTATCATGTATAAATAAAGACCTAAATTTGAAGTTATCTAGTGACCAATTGATGTACCCCTCTATTTAAATACAAAGCCTAATTTTAGAACCCCATGATAAGCCCACTCTTAGTACCTTTAATCAGTAATCATAATATTTTGATCTTGGCTGATATTTGCTTTGAAGGGCCAATCCTATTATTGCTCCGACCGTCCACAAAACATAAAATGAATTGCAGAGATAACTGCATTCAGTGTCTGACACTCTGATTTTGAGAAGATAAATACATAAATATTGGGAGTTTCAGTTGACACTGTGGTAAGTTTGGTTACCCCCTCCATCTTGTTGACACATTATTTAATATGATCTCATTAATTTCTTAGTTTGTTAAATATGAATTGAAGACTTATGGCAGATTGAGATTAAATTGCTGAGAAATTTACCAGTGTATGCCTAACTTTTATCTTTTATCTGACTGTCCCTAAGATATCAATCCTTCTCAAGTTGTATTATTATATTGTAGTTATTTATGAGCATTTTGGTAGATTACAACTGTACTATGCATTCACATCGAGCCATTAACATAAATCTGTTACCATTAACATCCATTTCGTAGGTTGACTAATGGAAATATGACTGTATTGTACTATTTGAATTGAATTTGAAAATACCTTTACTCCTTTGGTCAACCATTTCAAATGATTGCTAATGGTTATGGTCTTATATATTTATGTGTAGAGGCAACAACTATACACTAATTGCATAGCTTGTTGCCTCAATTAGATAATGTTAACTTAATTAGGTGCATAAAACTAATGCAGTCATTGTTAAGGGACTGAGGAAGAAGAAAAAAAGGAAAAGGAAGAGAAAAAGTGTGACAGCCCGAATTTTGGCACCCCGAAACCCATACCATCAGCACGACCCTCAAGGTCGTGTCTGATAAATCTGCACGGAGCATTGGTATATACAAGCAATAAACCACAAGGTAAAGTACAAGAGTTTACTCTAAGAAAGTCTTCATGCCTATCAAATGAATAAAAGAAAACTCAAAAGACAGTTCTAGTCCCATACCAATTCATGAGCAGAAGAACCGACCCGAACCATCGGTGATAAATCGTTCACCCTAGATGGTTCGCCAAAAGAACTCATGGTACTTAATTACATTAAGAATTTAGGCTTGACATACCAAGCCGCACAAATACTCTCAAACTCACTCTCAAAGTACACAAGGGGTCTCATAGAAGAAGTCCTCAGGAGGAGGCTCTAACTCTTCTCCGGGCACGTAATCTGAATCCTTTGGATCAACGTCTCCCAAAGCTTCAGTTGCTACTAGTACTGGACCTGCGACGTATAGTCTAAGGGGTGAGCTACATCCTAGCTCAATAGGGAAAACACAGTGAACATATAAATTAAGCTCTCACATATATGTTAAAACAGTTTTAAAAGCACAATTCATATGATGAAATTTCTGAGGAAAGAATTGAAATAATCGAGAATGAAATGATAGATACAACTGTTACTTGCATGACTTTTTTTATTCTCATCTTACTAGTATAGTTACAGATTCGGCCTAATCACTTAAATCTTAACTTAAGTAGTCCCTGAGCAATATAGCATTGAGCCTCGATGGAATATCCACCGTCGTCGTAAAAATAGACACTTGTTATATGTTCTTAATTTCAATACTACCCAGGCCCCTTTCTCTTAGGTAAAGGGGTCAAATTCTCAAATCTACATCCTTGGGATGTGCTACTAGTATACGGATTGGCCGCCGTACCGGTCACGGATATCCTGCCGAGTCAGTCGTGGGTATCCCACCACGTCGGTGGGGTATTCTAATCAAACCTTAAATAATAAAAATATCGAATGTACTTTACATGTAGTTATTCACCGTGATTGTGCTAATTTTATTATATTAGGCCTTATCACTTTTCTTTCATTTTACTGTTAAATTTCATCTGTATCCTTGGGATGCCACTGATTCAATGCATCATCTACATGCCTATTATCAGATTTACATGTCCCCTAGGGACCTCATGGTTTAACTTTTGAATACACACACACACCCTTGTTTGAAATCACATTTGATACATGACTATTCACAAGAATTACTCTACATATATGATTTTGACGAATTAAAGTACATGTTTCAAGATATTCCCTACCTCAACGCAGGTCCAACGCACTCCTTTCTCGCAGAGGTTTACACGTAACAATCTCACGTCAAACCTATATTGCATGTGTTAAGAATATACTTAGAATGATCTCTAGAACCCTTGGGACCCATAGCTCCCATGAATTTCACAAAAAGAATTTGAAAATCCAAGTAGTGCCTCGCATGAGCGGGCACTATTCCTCGCTTGAGCGATCACTTAACCTCGCTCGAGCGAGCACTTGACCTCGCTCGAGCAATAAAAATGAGGTACTAATCCCTCGCGCAAGCGAGCACTATTCATCACTCGAGTGGCTACAACAAAGTACCCAACCCTCGCGCGAGCGAGTACTATTAATCGCTCGAGTGATCACTGTTCATCGCTCGAGCGGTTAAAACGAGGTATCTGAAGCTCATGCGATGCCTCGCTCAAGCGAGCCTCCCCTACACTATGGGTCTCGCTCGAGCGAGCCTAGAACACAATTTATGCTGAGATTTTATATTCCGACCTCGCTCGAGCGAGCCATTTATAGCGCTCGAGCGAGGAACGACAAAATTAATGCTCGATCCGTTCGAGAAATAATTTTTCCACTCCATTTAAGGCCTTATTAATATAAAAAACCATTCAACTAATACTTTATACTTTATTTAAAACACACATAAGCATTTAAAACATACCTCAATCAGTAGATCCTATATAGACTTGATCCAAGATCAAATCAAATTAGGAGGGTTTCCAAAGCTTCTCATCCCATCCTCCTTTCAGATTATCTACCGATTTAAAAAAAATAAACGAACCTCTAACCTTCATTTACAAGGTCCTCTCTTCTTTCTCCCTATTTCACTTTCTCTCTATCTAACTCAATTAGGTCACGAATGAGAGACTTCTTTCTATTTAACTCTCCACTTATCTAGTGAAAGCTAGTGTGTTTCACACATACACATGTAGTGTGTATATATTAATTCTGATTTCCTTGTAAACCACAAACACACGTACATGGTATGTGGCGTGCATGGTTCCCAAAAGTCGGGGTTATGACATTCTCCGTACCTTATAAAATTTTCATCCTCGAAAATTGACGATACACTAGAAAATCAGTACAACTAGAAAAAAGGGCTTCAAATAGGCTGACTCTTTAGCTAAATCAGTTAATTAAGCATTTGGTCCAATGACCCGAAATGAGGCCTGCATTAAGCATTATGATCTATATTTTATTTGTACAAAATAACAAGACACTTGTATCAATCATCCTAAATATCCTAGAACCCTCTTATCAGCTATTTCCACAATCAGAATGACGTTCATTCTATTTCAATCAATGAGAACGTGCACAAGAAATCATGCACTACCACACAATCAAGTATTTCCATAGACATCGTACCAAATAGACCTATTTGATCAAAAAATATATATATCTATATCAAGGCCATCACTATGTCCACCCTAAATTTTGTGACAATCATGTCACGATTGTTTTAAACAAAAAGTATCACATCATAACACGAAATATTACATTGCTATTCTAAAAAAATTCAAATGATAGATGACGGCCTAATCGTCACCCTGCTCGTACTCCTCATCATCGTCATCATCATCGTCGTCGTCGTCCTCGTCCCCATCATCATCATCGCCAACAACATCCCTGGCGGTAGTGGCACCAGCTGTAGGGGTCCTGGTAGCAGGACCCGAGCTAGATGCGCCAAAGATAGCACCTCGCAAAGCATCGATGCGCTCCCAGTACGTCTGTGGAAACACATGGCCCATGAGGTCGATGAGGAGTGACTCCTGGAATCGCTGATGTAGCCGGATCTCCCACCCTTGTAGGAGGATCTCCCGCATCATACTACTATCGGTGGCAGGGAAGGGCTGTGGAGACGAAGTGGAGGGAGCCGTCGGTCCCGTCGATGGTGGTTGGGCCGCTTGCCGAGCAATATGACGATCCCGCTTCCTAGTTATACTGTTTTGGAGGCTCTTCAGGTTTCGGCTCAAGTCTTGGGCAAGGAACGGGACGGTGTTATCCGTTAGCACTAGTTCGTCCGCCCTGATATGAAAACCCTCTTTCCCATTTCGTGAATCAATGAGTCGTGAGATCAGACGGGCATATGGTAGTCGGTTGATAGGTGGTGGAATGGCGCCCTTCTCATTTCTTTTGTAGGCATGTATAATGCCCTTGATAACAACCATAGGGGTGCTAAACCACTGATTATGGAATGCGGAGTGCAGAGCCCACCAAAATGTCTCTCGGCGCTCTTGATCATGGCCCGTCGAGTGTAAATTTTTCTTAAAAATTATGTCCAAAAACCACATATGTGGCAGCAACTGCGATCGAGTGATCGATTGTACGGATGTGGTGGTGTCACTAGTAATATCGGCAATGATGGTCGGGAAACCTACGTTCCCAGAAAATGGTGGTAGAGAGAGTGGGCTTGGGGTGTACGTATGAGGGCACTGCATGGCAGTGGAAACATCTGCACTGCCAAAAACAAGTTGTTTCCCGTCTAAGTTCATGAGGATCATATCCTCATTCATGTTCGATTGAAGAGTTTGGTAAAATAATCTTACGAGTCTCGGATAGTATCGAGCTCCAAAGGGTGCTAATAGTGGTCTCAGATGGTTGTTTGTGAGGAAATCCGAGGTCCATTGGCTGGACACAGGATCCCCAAAACAAGAGGGATGAATCTCCCATTCGGCCTCAAAGTCCTTTGCTCCCCACCAATCACCTAATTGGATTGGGGCACGAGATGGGGACGGTGGTGGTTGTGGTGGTTGTGGCGTCTTGTTGCGAGAAGATGGCGATCGAATCGCCACCCATTTTCTAGGTTAGGGGTTAGGGCTTGTAGAAGCCATTTGATATATATAAAGAATTTAATCAATGAAATAAGGTAAAACTAGGGTAGATTTCACCTTTTTAAACGCTTTTAATGGATCGGATCGTTAGAATCCGGCTCGAATCAGACGAAAAAGGAGTTTGAAAATCCAAAAACCCTAAACCCTGCTCGCCCAATCTCTCTCGCTTGAAGATGAAATGAGTGAACAGTAATTCACCGCCCTTTTATACTCTGGCCTCGCTCGAGCAATCAATAGTCCTCGCTCGAGCGGTCAATAGTCCTCGCTCGAGCTAGTCCAGAACGTCTACTGCTTATAATCTTATGTGGCTCGCGCGAGCGAGCGTAAGTTGTCGCCCAGAGACGTTTTTCTGGTTCTTTTAATCTTGTATTTTTCACTCATATTACTCGTAACGTTTAGAATCACTCTCACACATGATTTCCCATGCCGTGCACTTGGGGTTTACTGTCGAAGTGTTCATTCCGCCCAAAATTGAGGTTAATACGCTCAAAATTCAATCCAACTCCTTTATTTGTTTCAAAATAAGAATCTATATACTTCCAAAATATTACATATTATCATATTTAAGAAAGACTAGTTAGCATTCTCAGACAAATTGGGGTACTGTTCTCTAACATCTGCCTCACGCTCCCACGTTGCTTCCTCGGTCGGATGATTCTTCCATCGAACAAGCACTAAGGGAATAACTTTGATGCACAGTACTTGCTCCTTTCTATCCAATATCTCTGTTGGTTCCTCTATCATGCTCATATCCTCATGCATTTCAAACGATTTGCCGCTCAACACGTGATCAGGGTCATTAAGATACTTCCTGGGCATAGACACGTGGAATACATTGTGTACCTGATCAAATAACGGTGGCAATCCAATGCAGTAAGCCACTTCCCCTACCTGACCCAGAACCTCAAATGGTCCAAGATAGCGGGGACTCAAATTCCCTCTCTTTCCAAATCTCATCACCCCCTTCATAGGTGACACTTTCACGAACACATGTTCACCCACCTTAAAGTCTACACTCGTCCGCTTGATATTAGCGTAGCTTTTTTATCTGCTCTGAGCCGCTTTGAGTTTTGCCCTTATCATACGAACATAGGTGGCATTATCTTTAAGTATTTCGGGTCCCAAAGCAAATTTCTCCCCAATTTCTTCCCAATTGATGGGCGATCTACATCGCCGTCCATAAAGGGCTTCATATGGCGCCATGTCGATGCTCATCTGAAAACTGTTATTATATACAAACTCAATCAATGGTAGGTGCTGATCCCATGATCCTTGCAATTCCAACATACACGCCCTAAGCATATCTTCGATGATCTGATTGACCCTCTCCGTCTGCCCATCGGTTTGTTGATGGAATGCGGTACTGAAATCTAGTCACGTTCCCATTCCTGCTTGAAATTTCTTCCAAAACTTTGATGTATATAATGGGTCACGGTCGGAAATAATGCTACTCGGAATCCCATGCAAACGGATGATCTCCTTCATATATAGCTCTGCAAGTCTTCCTGCCGTGTACATCGTGTTGTAAGGTAAGAAGTGCGTTGACTTGGTCAATCGATCGACCACTACCCATATGGCATTGTACCTCTTTGTAGTACGTGGTAGTCCAACGATGAAGTCCATAGAGATCGATTCCCACTTCCATTCCAGTATAGGTAAAGGCTGCAATAATCTCGCGAGGTGTCTATGATCAATCTTCACTTGTTGGCACGTCAAACACCGCAACACGTACTCTGCAACGTCTTGCTTCAAACCTCTCCACCAGTAATTCTTTTTCAAGTCCTGATACATCTTTGTGCTACCCAGGTGAATCGCATAGTTAGATTTGTGAGATTCATCAAGAATTGTTCGCTGTAAATTGACCTTGTCCGGAATGCAGAGATGATCCTTGAACAATAAGGTACCATCCTCCTTGACCAAGAATTCAGATCTAATGCCTTCAGTTACATTTTGACGATTCTTGGTTAGCGTCGGGTCTTTCATCTGTAGCTCGTGGATATGCTCAAATATCACTGGTCTCACTGATATATTAGCCAAGAAGGCTCCTGTAGCTTGTGACTCGACGTTCGCATTATATAGTGCCAGATCTTCAAATAACTTCCATTGGTGCATACCCAAAATCAAACTAGCCAACTGAGCTGAACCCTTCCGACTTAAGGCATCGGCCACTACATTAGCCTTGACTGGATGGTACTGTATGGAACAGTCATAGTCTTTGAGGAGCTCCATCCATCTGCGCTACCTCATGTTCAGATCTTTCTATGTAAACAAATATCTAAGGCTTTTATGATCTGTGAAAATTTTAAAAGTCTCACCGTACAAGTAATGTCGCCAAATCTTCAGCACAAAAATGACCGCTGCTAATTTCAGGTCATGTGTTGGATAATTCTTCTCATGCTCTTTCAACTATCTCGATCCATACGCTATCACCTTTCTGTGTTGATTAAGCACGCAACCCAAACCACTATACGAAGCATCGCTGTATACTGCGAACCCTCCATTGCCTGAAGGAATCGCTAATACTGGAGCTGATGTGAGTCTCTTCTTGATTTCTTGAAAACTCTTCTCGCATGCCTCACTCCATTCGAACCTTGCGTCTTTTCGTGTACGTCTCATGAGTGGTCCTGATATCTTTGAAAACTCCTCAACGAAACGTCGATAGTAACCTGCTAATCCAAGGAAACTACGGACGTCGGTCACGATCTTTGGTTGCTCCCAATTGACCACTGCTTTTATCTTTGCTGGATCTACAGTGACACCATGTTTTGAGACGACATGACCCAAAAAGCTAACTTCTTCAAACCAAAACTCACACTTGCTGAGCTTGGTGTATAATTGGTGTTCACGTAGAGTCTGTAGGGCTATTCTCAAGTGCTTCTTATGCTCTTCCTCTATTTTTGAATAGATCAGGATGTCGTCAACAAACACTACGACACAAGAGTCTAGGTGTGGTTTAAGAACCCTATTCATCAGATCCATGAATGACGACGGGGCATTTGTCAACCCAAACGGCATCACTAGGAATTCATAGTGTCCGTATCGAGTCCTGAATGCAGTCTTCTGAATATCCTCTACCTTGACTCTCAACTGAATCCAGATCGTAGATCGATCTTGAAAAAGTACCTTGCTCCTTGCAGTTGATCAAACAGGTCATCTATCCTAGGTAAAGGACATCAATTCTTAATAGTGAGTTTGTTCAATTGCCGATAGTCAATGCATAGCGGCATTGACCCATCCTTCTTCTTTACAAACAAGACCGGTGCTCCCCATGGAGACATGCTCGGTCTTACAAACCCCTTGTCCATGAGTTCTTGTAACTGCTCTTTCAATTCCTTCAACTCAGTAGGAGGCATTCTATATGGTTCTTTAGAAATAGGCTCCGTTCCTGGTGCTAAGTCGATGGCGAATTCCACTTCCCTTTCTTGAGGCAATCTTGGTAATTCCTCCAAAAATACATCTTCAAATTCTCGCACCACGGCTATCTCAGAGATAGCATTCTTCTCTTCTTTATACTCCTTCAAGAATGCCAAATATCCATTACACCCTTTTCTGATCAAGCAGTCGGCTCTGACCGCCGAGATAAGTGGCATATGAGTCGACCTCTCTCCTCGAAATCGAAATGATCTCCTCATATTAGGTCTGAAAATGATGACCTTGTTTCTGTAATCTACCATCACACAGTGAGTCGACAGCCAATCCATGCCAAGGATCACATCGAATCCTTTCATGTCTAACAGAATTAGGTTCGCCGATAGTTCAAAGACATCTCCATCCATGATTCTCACGATCACAGAGTTGCAACCCTTTTTGGTATCAACCAATTTCTCAGTAGGAATAGTCACAGTTAACACGAAGTCTAACTCCTCTGAGTCAACTTTTATCCTCTTTGTGAAGTGAGGGGTAACAAATGAGTGGGTAGACCCCGGGTCTATCAACACTCGAGCTTCATATGTCACATCGCTTCTCTTCTTATAGATTTGTAACGTACCTAATCATACATGCATATATATAATGTCTATAATTATACTAGAAATTATTACATGCAGTTCTTTTCTATTTTCTATATGGATGCACCTTCTCTATCTAAAGTTTTCGAGAATTGAAATTCTTTATTTAAAAGAATTCTCACCTTGGATCACATCATTTGTATTTTGAGCCTCTTGAGCTATGATTGCGTAGGCTCTCCCTTGGACGATCGGCTTCCTTGCTTGTATCGGTCGTGGCATAGGAGCTGAAGTCGTCTTATCCTTGTTTACCTCAGGACAGTCTTTAATCATGTGGCCCATCTTGTCACATTTAAAATAGCCTCGCATCCCTTATCTGTAATCTATCATTTTATGAGACTTACCACACTTGGCTCAAGTCTCCCTCAGTGTGGAAGAAGCAGCTCGTGAAAAGCCTTGTGTAACTGTAGCTCCAGTGGAAAAAGCGGGACTCTCATACCTCATTGGTCTCCCCGACGCAAGCAATGGAAATCTTTGATGTGTGGTCTGTTGTGCGGTTCTTCCATACCCTGCTTGGAATGGTTGTCTCTGATTCAGTGCTACAAATCCTAGCTTTTTGTTCATCGGTTTGTAGTTCCTAGTCCTTCCTTGATCTACATTTCCTCTTCCCTGCTGTTCCCTCTGACGGTATTAGTTATTGTTTTCTTCTTCCACTACTAATGCCTTACTCATGACCTCCCCATAGGTCTTCAGTTGAAATAGTGCAACTCCTCCTCGTATATCCGACCTTAAGCCCTATTGGAACCTCTTCACTCGCATCACATCAGAAATCATGTAATCTAAAGCGAAACAAGTCTCATGAATTCCACTCCGTACTCCCTTACTGTCATCTTCCCTTGCGTGAGTTGTAAAAATTGGATCTCCATTTGATTCCTCACAACTTCCTGGAAAGTACTGTTTGTTGAACTCTTCAATGAATTCATCCCACGTCCATGGTATATATGGAGTTTCCTGAGCCCTAGTCCGTGAAACAGACTTCCACCAAGGCCCAGCCTCCCCATCTAACATGTAAGCTGCCCAACGGACTCTCTCGTCTTCCGTGCATATCAGTACGCTAAATACTTTCTCCATTTCACTCAGCCGATTATCAGCTGCCATGGTGTCTGCCTTCCCTAAAAAGCTAGGAGGTCTCATCCTCTTAAATTCGGTAAATGCTAAAGCCACTGGCAGTGTAGGCCCTACTGGAGGCGTAGGTGGCCGATGTTGCTCGGGGGCGGTATGAGCTACCAAGAATGCTACCTGTTGTGCAATGGCAGTTGCCATGGTTTCGATAGTATGCATCATCCTCTGATGCTCCTCTCTCTCTTCATTTCTTTCTCTCACTCTATCTTGTTCTCTCTGATCTCGATCCTGACGGTCTCGATCCTGATTTTCTGCCAAATCTTGGTTCTCTTGGCCATTACCTTCGGGAACCTCCCTATTTCCCCATGACACTCTGCTCGTAGGCGAGATGAACTCATCTCTACTGTGCAAATTCCTATCATGACCGCCCCTGGGTCATCCTCTTTCCCTAGGAAACATAACGGTCTGCATGAGAAATCAAGATTTCATTAGCAGAAGTCCCTATGCTCTGACAAAAGGAATGATTGTCAGAATTCGAAAAGAAACTGCTTTGATACCAACTGTGACAGCTTGAATTTTGGCACCCTGAAACCTGTACGATTAGCACGACCCTTAAGGCCGTGTCCGATAAATCTGTACGGAGCATTGGTATATACAAGCATTAAACCACAAGGTAAAGTACAAGAGTTTACTCTAAGCAAGTCTTCATGCCTGTCAAATGTATAAAAGAAAACTCAAAAGACAGTTCTAGTCCCATGCCAATTCATGAGCAGAAGAACCGACCCGAACCATCGGTGATAAATCGTTCACCCCAGATGGTTCGCCAAAAGAACTCATGGTACTTAATTACATTATGAATTTAGGCTTGACATACCAAGCCGCACAGATGCTCTCAAACTCACTCTCAAAGTATACAAGGGGTCTCCTAGAAGAAGTCCTCAAGAGGAGGTTCTAACTCTTCTCCGGGCACGTAATCTGAATCCTCTGGATCAACGTCTCCCGAAGCTTCAGTTGCCCCTAGTACTGGACCTGCGACGTATAGTCTAAGGGGTGAGCTACATCCTCGCTCAATAGGGAAAACACAGTGAGCATATAAATTAAGCTCTCACATATATGTTAAAATAGTTTTAAAAGCACAATTCATATGATGGAATTTCTGAGAAAAGAATTGAAATAATCGAGAATGAAATGATAGATATAACTGTTACTTGCATGACTTTGTTTATTCTCATCTTACTAGTATAGTTACGGATTCAGCCTAATCACTTAAATCTTAACTTAAGTAGTCCCCGAGCAATATAGAATCGAGCCTCGATGGAATACCCACCATCATAGTCTAAATAGACACTTGTTATATGTTCTCAATTTCAATACTGCCCAGGCCCCTTTCTCTTAGGTGGCAGGGTCAAATTCTCAAATCTGCATCCCTGAGATGTGCTACTAGTATACGGATTTGCTGTCGTACCGGTCATGGGTATCCTGCCGAGTTAGTCGTGAGTATCCTGCCACGTCGGTGGGGTATTCTAATCAAACCTTAATAACAAAAATATCGAATGTGTTTTACATGTAGTTATTTACCATGATTGTGCTAATTTTATTACATTAGGCCTTATCACTTTTTTTTCGTTTCACCGTTAGATTTCATCTGCATCCCTAGGATGCCATTGATTCAATGCATCATCTACATGCCTATTATCAGATTTACATGTCCCCTGGGGACCTCATGGTTTCACTTTTGAATACACACGCACACCCTTGTTTCAAAACACATTTGATACATGACTATTCACAAGAATTACTCTACATATATAATTTTGACGAATTAAAGTACATATTTCAAGATATTCCTTACCTTAACGCAGATCCAACGCACTCATTTCTCGCAGAAGTTTACACGTAACAATCTCACGTCAAACCTACATTGCATGTGTTAAGAATATACTTAGAATGGTCTCCAGAACCCTTGGGACCCATAGCTCCCATGAATTTCACAAAAAGAATTCGAAAATCCAAGTAGTGCCTTGCATGAGCGAGCACTATTCCTCGCGCGAGCAAGCACTTAATCTCGCTCGAGCGAGCACTTGACCTCGCTCGAGCGATAAAAATGAGCACTTGACCTCGCGGCTACTATTCCTCTCGGCGGCTACAACGAAGTACTGCTTTCATGAGCGTACTATTATCCTCGGCGATCACTGTTCATCACTCGAGCGGTTAAAATGAGGTATCTGAAGCTCACACGATGCCTCGCTCGAGCGAGCGCCCCCTTCACTATGGGTCTCACTCGAGCAAGCCCAGAACACAATTTATGCTCAGGTTTTATATTCCGACCTCGCTCGAGCGAGCCATTTATAGCGCTCGAGCGAGGAACGACAAAATTAATGCTTG
The DNA here is from genome assembly GCA_021018995.1 of Chloranthus sessilifolius. Lineage (NCBI taxonomy): Eukaryota > Viridiplantae > Streptophyta > Magnoliopsida > Chloranthales > Chloranthaceae > Chloranthus > Chloranthus sessilifolius. Next base: position 66,524,394 of record CM037586.1, read on the forward strand.
ATCCGTTCGAGAAACAATTTTTTCACTCCATTTAAGGCCTTATTAATATCAAAAACCATTCAACTAATACTTTATACTTTATTTAAAACACACATAAGCATTTAAAACATACCTCAATCAATAGATCCTATGTAGACTTGATCCAAGATCAAATCAAATGAGGAGGGTTTCCAAAGCTTCTCATCCCGTCCACCTTCCAGATTATTTACCGATTTAAAAAAAATAAACGAACCTCTAACCTTCTTTTACAAGGTCCTCTCTTCTTTCTCCCTATTTCACTTTCTCTCTATCTAACTCAATTAGGTCACGAATGAGAGACTTCTCTCTATTTAACTCTCCACTTATCTAGTGAAAGCTAGTGTGTTTCACACATACACATGTAGTGTGTATATATTAATTGTGGTTTCCTTGTGAACCACAAACACACATGCATGGTACGTGGAGTGCACGGTTCCCAAAAGTTGGGGTTATGACAAAAAGGGATGGAACTGGCCTGTTATAAGTCTATAACAGAGTTAGGCAACTACATAAACCAAGGGACCTAAAGGGCACATTTAATAAAGCTCCACCTGACCCATTAAAATGTCCCATGAGATGTCATGTGATTCACACCTTACTTGATCACTTAATTAGTCCCCTTAAATGGAATTGGTTAATATAGAACAGAGATATTGTTGGTGTTACCGATTAGCTAGGACTGAAATAGAACCTATATTGTGATACGTTGAAGATAAAATAGAAACTCGTAAATTATTTTGTGATTGGATGGAAGAATAGTGAAGGAAAGTGGAGAAATATTTGATGACATGCGATTGCTTGAGAATAAATAAAGATATATAGAACAAATAGGAGATAAGACACTATATGGGGTTACAAAAAGTTGAGAGAACAAGAAAATAAGGAGGCTTGATTTGATACAGGAATTTATTTTTAAGTTATTTCTATTTGTTAGTAATTTGAAACTTTAAATAAGGTAGGAAAACTTTTAGGTAGGAAGTTTAATAAAGTTTAGGCCACGAAATTTCGTGGTTCTTAAAGCAGGGGCGAGGACCCCATAGTAAACCTCAAGCTGACTTATGGAAAAAAAAACTAATTCCATTTTATGGTTTAAAGTGAAGTTAGATGAATCGGTACTATAAAAAATGTGTTTATTGGAGACGGCTTTTGGCTGTCTCCATGAGGTGTCTAAGCCGTCTCCAATAGTATTGGAGACGGCTTCCATATAGTCTCAAATAGTCCCGTCTCCAATGTCTTTGGAGACCAAATGGAGGCTGTCCCTAATAGTCAAGGTTATTGGAGACGGCTTGTGGCCATCTCCAAAGATATGTTAGAGACGTCTCTAATAAGTCATCTAGCCGTTTCAATTATTTATTGGAGACGGCTTTAAGTCGCCTCCAATAAGTGACCACCTGTTATTGGAGATGGCTTTTAGCCGTCTCCAATATATATATTTTAAATATATTTAAAAAATATATATATATATATATATATTTGGTAGTGATTTTTTTATGAAAATTAAAAAAATATATATTAAAAAAAAAAAAAATTTACGTTGACAATTTTTATGCAAATTTTTTTGTTTAAATACTATTTTTTTTAATGCATTTTTAAAAATATTTTTAAGGCAATTTTTTTATTGCTTTTTTTTTATGCAAGTTTGTTCCGCTCGACGCATATACTCTTGGTATTAGTATCAAGCATACATATCGGAAAACCAAGATTTTAACCATGGCCATAACCACTACTACTTAAAAGGCAAAGCACTTTCAAGTTTCAAGGGATTTATAAAGTCTTCTGTCAGAAAAGAGAGCACTCCTAAGAATTACAATGTGAAAACTATAAAGCATACATCTAAAACACATAATATATACAATATATCTAAGAGACTATCCAATACTAAGAAATGAGATAGATGAGACCCAAATTCTCTAATTGAACCTTCCTCCACCGTAATTAGGATTTCATCGATGCCATTGGATTTAAGATTGTTTGCAGCTTCAATACATGTCCAGGTACCCAAATCCGAGAATAGCAACTCTATTTCCTTCCATCAGAATTCTTTCCTTTCCAATCTGTTAAAACAACAAACCATTTGACAAATTAGTTGTTTTATTTTGTCATTATTACAATATTTTTTGAAAGAATTTGTTAGAGAGATTGAGATAATGACCTTAAGAGGGGTGCCTTTGCAGTTAGGAGGCAGAATTTCACCAATTCCATTGCCCCTTGGAAACCTGAAGCAGCTCGATCTGTCATCAATGGCTACTGCGGTAGCAACCATGTTCATCCGCTCAGCTACATCGGAACCATTACAATCATGTTCGGTAGGCATGCCATATACATGATATCAAATGCTACCAAAGGCAGCCTTAACAGCAAGTGCCATTGAAACACCTTATTTTTGTAGTGCATGTGATGCAAAGACCACATCTAAGGATCTCTGGGGTCGACGATTGCATTGAAAAAATATCCATCGTGTGACTTAAACCGTCAATTGACTTCAGAACAACCGCCATCAAATCTTCACATTAGTACTCTAAATCATGTGGCACACTCGATCAAAAATAGTGCCATCACCTATCCAAAATCAGTGACCCATTCACAATCTAGAATGTGAATAGGTCACTCACCCTATACAAAATAAATAATTAAATCTATAAATCAAATACCAATGATATTCTATTGATCTTGACATGGGCCTGGAGGAAGTTGATTATCGAAATGAGGGTTGCATCCAAAATCCCTAAAATACACCAGATTTAATTAAAAACCTCAGCTCAACTGATTTTTAACAAAAATTTATATAATATATAGACTCATTTACATGATCTTATCTTTTATATTTGCATAAATAGACATGAACATCAACAACCTAGAGACATTCAAAATCAAGTTGCAAAGAAAAAGTAGAATACTTACAATTTTGTTAATTGTGGAAGAAGAGAAAAGGATTCGGGAATGGACCTCATAAGATCATTACGTCTAACATTCCTGCAAGTTGAAGAGCTACAAGATTTAATCCGTAAAGAAATAAAGAAGATTACTTCAGCCACTTTCATGAAAAAAAAAGGTTAATCGAACACCTAATTATCTGTAATGGAAAAGACTGAAGTGTGTGCTCGTCTTCTTTCATTCCTTGGCTATGCTTTAGTTTGATATGTACCTTTTGTATGGTAATCCATTCATATACAGAGGATCTGGTAGTAGCCGATGGCCCTAAAATTGTTCAACTATGATATTGAACTTTAAAAAGGTTGGTTATTAGCAAAAGAAAAAATCCACTTAGATTTTGCTGATGGACATTGCAAATTAATAGTCTACAATGCAAAAGAAATAGGAATTATTTGTGAGTGGCGAAGCTAACCCCCAATAGAAGTGATAAGGCTATGATGATGATGAAGCATTATTTTCAATGATCCTCATCCTTTATATAAAGAGTGGAGCAACCTTATGATATTTGCTAAACTACGAGTGAATGACAATGTTTTAACAAACCTATAACTATGGTAGCGGTTGTAACTTTTGCTTCTGCTTCAGGCACGGCGAGGAGATGATGATATCAAAACAACCTAAAAAGAACAAGCATATTTATTATTACTAAGTGTGGTGCTTGAATGAATGAAATATAATGAAAAGCACAAAACCAACTGTAGTTTGTCCAGCCATGCGATTTCCAATCAAGTGAAGAAGCATAATTCCCATATGAACTTGCAACCGTGAGGTGCACCCTACCGTCTAATGAGGATGTCTTGGAGTAGGGGTGACAGGGGGCAGGAAAATATATGTACAGAAGTAATTGATTCACAGTAACCAGTAGTATTTCTGAAAATTTTATGATGTTTTATCATCCAATGGAGATATTTGGTCAATATCATGAGATGAAGGGAATTACCAAGAGAAACACATCAGTACACTCTGCGTTTGGTAAAAACACATGCAAACACAGACACACACACACACACCCAAAAAAAAAAAACACCCAAATATATTGCTAGTTTCAAGACAATGACAAAGATCTAATGCTGAGAAATTAACAATGTTTATAAAATAGATCTATCACTTGTTAAAACCTGCTGCGATGTGACTGAAACTTGATATTCAAATCAGTGTATGCGGAAAATGAAATGCGTAAATGGCATGAACCAACGTGCTCCAGAAGTAAGTACTTGAAATTTTGAATTACAGCATCTAAAAAAAAATTGTATCAAAATCATCGACACTTAGAAGTTTCATAAATTATGGTCAACTGCATACCTGAGAATACTTCTTCCATCCAATGCATTCCGTGCTACAGAAGCAGTCTCAGAATCACTGAACTAAATTAAAGCCTGCAAAAAAATATCTTTTCCCTATGAGAAAAAAGGCGATTACAAAGGACTAGGTATTAAATGGGTTGACTGTACAACACCTATGGTGCATGGGTCATAATTCTATACATGTGGAACACTCCAACAATTCTATACCGGATTTTGGATTGGATTGAGCTCAAAACTTGTGCCAATGTATAGTTTCTAAAGTCTAATCGAGAGCAAACAAGAGCCTTCAAATAGCAGTAAAAAAGTAAGGGCAACAGTTCAAAAGTGCTCTCTGATTAGATGATTAGAAAACTCCATAATAAAAATTTTTGGGATGAATCTCGTCTACATGATGTATTGCACCTGGACTTCTTAAGTGATGACAAGGATTGCCACATTGTACCGAAATAGATGACCCGTGCACAGGAAGTGTCACATAGGCTCTTACACCCAATATCAGCACAATATAAAGATCATGCATAATCATTAGGAAGACAAATTTTAGACCTGAAAACCTGCAGCTTTCTCAAAGGTCGCAATTTTGTGGACAAAATCGAAGGCCGAGAACACCTAAAAATAAGTTTAAATTAGCCCATAGATACTTCCGTGCCAAAAAACAAAACCATTAGCAACCACTCTGTACTGATAAACCAGTTTCCAAGAGAAAACACAATGCATAGAGCAATATACTTAGATATGAAATGGGATGCATAAGATTTTATTTACACTATCTCCAAATAAACAGATAAAATGAGAATTCAAATCACCATACAAAGTGATTAACTTAAAAAAAAAAAACAAAAACAAAAAATACACAAAATTTGTTTCAAATGCAGTCTCCAAACTGAATTAAAGTGATCAGTATTTGGCATATGTCTGGGTATGCATACAATGCCATAGGATTAAAAGAAATGAACTAATGGGTAGATAATATAGGGGCAATGATTGATACTATAAATTCTCTTTAAAGTATTGGATTCTATCACAAAAATCTCTTCCAAGCCTTAACTCTTGATATTGGTGATGCCATATTAGTTATATGAATCTAACATAAATCATTTGTTTTACATAATGAAAAGCTGATTCCGATGTATTACAAAATAGGATAAAAAATCTACTAATACACATTTAATTAAATCATATAGTTGGTATTTTCTATTCAGGGTTTCAGTCCTTATTTATAACGATGATTAGGATTAAATTACATTATATCACATATAATATACACATCATATAATATATATAAATTTTATATGATATATATGTTAGATAAATATATGATCAACTACATAATATTATATATTCTTGCTACTTCATGGTGATCAAGCATTAAAATCTAGCTAATTGAACACTAAACATTTGTACCACTGCAGTCAACAGAAATCATAAGATGAAATATCAAACTGAATTTGTTTAAATTCAGTCAGATTTCCATTGGAATTGCAGCTCAGAGAGGAAAGCAAATTTTGTAGTTACAGCTTTAGACAACAAGTGAAGTTTGATGATAAAAGGACTCCATTCCACTAACCACTTGATCAGTAGACCTGCTTTGCCAAGTAGGTTTGAAACCATAGGAAGTTCTGGATAGAAACCAACAGGGATATTTGATTTTGTTAACTTTTTATTTTTATTTTAAAATTCAGTTACTTTTAGAGATGTCTTTTATTTTTTTTCCCCATTATTACACGCCAAAATCCCGATTTTGCATAAAATTTATTCATGAAAGCAATTCCAGACACCCTAAACTAGGGATACTTTGTAAGCTAATGGGGTTAAGTAACCCTGATCACAAGCCAGTTTCTCTATTTTTCCTTCTTGATATTCCTATAGCCTTGGCAATACATTTTACTCAAAAATATATGATGTCTTCCCAGGAAGGGAATATCATGTTCTCACGACCCAACAATGCTATTTAACTGAGCAAAACTAAGTGCTTATTGTTAGAAAGTTGTTAACAGATTCTACGATGAAACAAATATTGGAGGCCTGTTGGAACTTCAACAATTTATATTTGACTCATATTCAAACATTATTTGAAAATCTCCATCAATGTGGAGATAAAAAGCACTGGACACCCTTTTTATGTATGCCACATCCTTGAAAATCAATGTCATCCTTGAGGCTCAAGGTCGGGTGACCAGATAATCAAGTAGAGAGAGAATTTGTTACCATCTACCTACTCAACTTCATGATTTCTTTTCATTGCACAGATCCCATCCTCTTAATCAAAGCTTCCCACTTTATGATATTATCCCTTGCATACTTAATGACTATACATGTTGGTCTTCGAACACTAGAGAAAAATGAGATCGTTCCTTTGAATCCATATAGCCCAATACACCACCATTTCTGCCACACTCCAAAAATGCTTCTCTGTGCCCACTAAATCTACACCATAACATACCGCAAGGATATCTGCACAAGTCTTTGGAAATTGCCATTTGATAAAAAGAAAACCTTAGAAGAAAACTCAGCGAAGTCTTGGTCTGTTTCCCCAGGCATTTGTTGTGTGATGGGTGCTTCCCCCCTAGTAAACAAGGTCACCTGCCAACCATAGATTTATCCGTCCATTTTTTTAGTATTACAAAAATACCCCAACCATCTCATAAATAAATAATCAGAATCTTGTGATTAAGTTCACGAAGAAAACAGCTAGTATATAACGGCACCAGACAGACCTAGTATAAAAGGGTTAATACTGCCCGGTATTAACCCTTTTACGGGTTACATCATTTATACCGGATGATATCTCTGGTATGTTATTGGGACCAGAGATATTAATATTGGAATCCTACCAATTCTCTGTTTTTCATAATATTAATATTGGAATCCTACCAATTCTCTGTTTTTCAGAATATTAATATTGTAATTAGCTCTAAGATTAGAGGTTAAAAGCTTTGTAAGTTGTAACACTGACACAAGGTCTATTAGTGAATGAGCCTCATCTTTCGTTTTAAAACCGAGATTGAAGATGTTGATGATCACACAAAACCCAATTTGCATGTCTTATTGGTAGCAAATAAAAAAGGCAGCAACACCTTCTTCATCAACCGACATGTAATATTCATACCAACTCTCTGAGAAACTCAAATTTTTCTAAGGGATAATGAAAGTCTTTCCTCCTACAATCATCTTTGTAAACATCTATTGAGCAATTTTTGTCAAACTTTTGTTTGAACGGAAAACAATTGACATGTGGTATTCATACCGTTACTAGAATTTCATATTATATAATGTAAAGTGATCATATTCGTCACCCTCTATCGAGTAATTCATCTAAAAGTTTCATTTGAAGAAAATTAACACCAATGACTTAACTTCATCCCCATAATTCGATAAAGCATGAGAATTGAATAAAGAAGTACAAACTGATCCAAGCTGTGTATATATACACACTGGTACAGGCATTCTTTCAATAAAAGTCATACTGCACCAACCCGTACATACCTAGACCATCAGCATGGCCCACTGCTGTCATACTAGCCATTACCTTACAAGTTTCCATACCAAAATTTTAAGCTTTGGTTCATGTACAATTGTAAATTATTCAAAGAAACTTCATTGACATGATAACTGTTGTTGCTTCTTAGTGTGTTTGATTTATGTGTGTTTTGAAAACAGGTTTGCAATTGCTAAATTATACTGAAAAAAATAAAGAAATATCAGCACAGGTAGAAGTGAATTACCCTGCAAGATCAGGGCCAATTGTAGCAAGTTTTAAATGTAAGTGAGTGAAAGATCGTCCACAGAGAATTTGTCTAAAATGCAAGATAAACCTCCAGATCTGAGCTACCAGATCTGGCTTCTTATCCTATCTAGAAAGCACATAAGATGGGAGGTTGAATTTGTCACATTAACTAAATGATAAAAGTAAAAATTAAACTAAGTGATCCAGATCCGAGTTGGGGAAACGTTTGAGGTAAACTTATATAAAAAATGGAAAAGTAATATCTAACTTTGATTTGGTCCTTGAAAACTAATGAGAACGACTGCAGCTCAACTGAGAGATGATCCAATCTTCATCTGGCTACAAGCGCAGATGTAAGAGAAATAAATCTAATTTAAGGATTAGGTTTAAGCTTATGGCTATGGTCTATCCACTTTAATGGCCACAAACCATCCAATAGTCTTTAATCCAAAGCCTTAGTTTAGAACAAGAAGCATCACTACAAATGCCGTGAGAGATTAGGTTACCAACACTAATTCTCACAGGATTAATGAATCAAGGGAAATTGCATGAAAAACAGTAAATCTAAAGGAGTCTAATGCAATAAGGAGATCAGAGGGAACCCTTAACATGATTCCGATTGAGAATATACGGTTTACAGCAACCTTTTCAAATCCACCATTACAATTACAGAGCACAGCTAAAACAGCTCTCAGATTTGTAGTCTTGAATACAACTCTCTTTTGAATTACAGAAATGTCTCACAGCTCCCAATTGCAAGTCAAAGTGAAGCTATTACAGGGATTTCAGACAAACTATCTGGTTTGGAAATGGGGGAATAGGAATGAAACTCAAAATCTGGATGCCCCAATTGGACAAATAGTTCGTCTATTTATAGTTTTCCCCAAGTCCAGCTCAGATGTGTATCAACCAATCAGAGGTGCTCAGATCTATATTGACCAATGGTGGTTGAGCATGAGGATCCAGATCTGTACTGGCCAATCAGAATTCCTCGATCTGGTTCAGCCAATCAGGTGAAAAAGGCATCAATTCTGTTATGCATTTTGAAAATCTGTTAGAGTTTCTAGAAGTTCCCGCCAAGTTATTTCATCTCTGGGTGCTCACGTGGGGTGGAATATGCCTTTGCTTCATGCTTAGAATCCTCTGAAATGTCCCTAGGTTTTTAAATGCAATGAGACACGTGAAACAGATTACTGAATTTCCCTTGCAAAAGTTGAGAACCTCCAGAATACCTTTTCACAAAGTTTAAGGGGCTTTTCGCAAGGTGTTGTAACTCCTGAAGCTCTTTTCGCAAGGTTCTGGTTTTGTTCGAATTGAGTTTTCTTCTTTTCGAAAAGGTAAATCATCTCTTCGAAGAGTTCAGATGCTCTTCGAAAGCTTAAGCCTGGAGTTTTTGTTCTTTTCGCAGAGTTTCAGGTTCTTTGCGAACAATTCAGGTTCTTTGCGAAAAGTACTCTGTAGTGCATTTTTCTGTTCGAATTGCTCCATACTTCTTCTTTGGGTTGAGACCAGGTCTTTGCCTCTTCAATTCAGACCTTCCAACAGCTAGTGAGGTTGTTTCTTCTCTTTCTTCCTTTGGATTGACATGGGTTGTCATCTTTTTGGCACTTTTACGCTGCTTTTATGGTTAAGCTCCTTTATTGTTATTAGAACACAAACACTTAAAACACTTATTTAGTTCTCTCAAAGGTCTATCAAGACTGATTAAGGGGTGAAAATGGTATTTTTCAGCTCAACACACCTTAAACCTAAGCTTTGCTAGTCCTCGAGCAAAGACAAAATTAAAAATAAAGTAAAAGCCACTTTTAGGGAGCATAGCTTGCATTTAGCATATGCAATAAGCCTTTTAAACCCCTAGGTGATCCCTAGTGGAGGAGTGAAGTCTCGAGGGTTTTCAAAGTGAAGGTACCCACAAACTTCTTCAATAAATCGCTTAAGATCAATGCATGTTAAAAAGCAAACTTTCATCCAATCGATTATTCACACTGATCACCAAGTTATAAGAGGATTCTCAAGAAAACATCAGTTCAAAACTGAAATTCTGCTGTAATTCCTTTTACCATTCACTCAATTTGTGTTGAAGAGTTATTTACAAGAAAAATTAATGAACAGCTTGCCTTCTATTTGAGAATCCAACTTTGATGTTACCCCAAATAAGTCGATTTCAAACTCAACTCTCACTAGGTTTTCACTCAACATGCAAGTAAGAGGGTTGTACTATTTCACATGGCTCAAGAGCAGTTACAGCCCACAAATAGGACTGTAAGCATGAGCATAGGCATTGCTTTTTGGTTCTGTATTCACTGCTCTTTTCACCATAGATTACACAAATCCTTATCTCCATGTGACAGCTCAATCCATCATTGATCAGTAAGGACTTTAACTTGGGTTGTAATGTGGCTTATGGGTGAAATTTATCAAGAATAAAGGGGTGTAATGGAGTTCGAAATTGGGAAGTCAGTCAAGGTAAGGAGGTGGTATGGACACCTTCTTTATTTCAGCACAATTTCATCTTCTTCTTTGAATTTTCAGAGCCAAAGTGGCCATCTTTTTCTCTTTCTTTTTCAAACTTCCAATGAAATGACTTCTCTTTTTTTTTTTTTTAAAATGACATTGACTGGAATGTCACACTTCTTCTGCTGATACATCATTGCCTTCAATTATTTTTCTTTTTACCAAACTGATACCCAACTCTCCTTTCTTCAGCTTCCTTCCCTTTATCTTCTGACTTCTCGGAGTGAGGGTTAGGCTAAATGAAGTTGATGAGGTTTATTGGATGAGGTTTCAAAGGAATCTTGGATTTGTACAGCTCAAATGGTGTGTATCAAGGGCAGTTTCACAAGGTGGGGCTTTGTAAGGTTCAAACTGTCTAAAAGGAGGCCTTACATCATGTCTTTAATATCACGAGTGCTATCAAATTATTTTAATTTGGATATGTTTAACTTCTAGTAAAAACAAGCAGGTTCAAACGGTCCCTAGAGCAGAAAAAATTGCCAATTCATACCTCCAAAGAATACATTTCAGCAGGCCCAAATCTCACTGGATATGGTTTTTTTTATCAAATTCCTGAAGTATATCATCACTGTTTTCTCTCTTTTTAGGTTTACTAAAACATCAATTTTCTTTTAGAAATTTCCTAACATTCACTTCATGAAAGTATTAGAATTACACTAGAAATCAATTTAAAAAATTTTAACTTCCTTATTTTTCAAAACAGCAGGTGTGAGTATACTTCATTTTCAAAAATTCCATTGATCATAAGCTGCATTGATGTTAACTCAATTATTGACATTTCTGCCACACCCCCAAACCTAAGGGGGCAGGGTCCGCACTGGTCCAAAGCAAAGAAAAGAAGCAATAAAAAAAAAATATAATGACAAAAAGAAAGAACAGAAATGCATAGTAATTTCACAGAAAAACCAGAATTTTATATTACAAACTCATAACACAGATAAGTACAATGCGATCTAATAACTGGGGTCAAAATCTGTATCATAAGTTGGTTCAATTGGCTCAGAACTGGAGTCACTGTCAGAATCAGAACTGGAATCAGTATTGGAGTCTGAACTTGATTGAGCCTTCTCCTGGATTGTGTTTTGCAGCTCAGTGTATTCCTCTGATTTTATCTTTTTGGTGAGGCCAATGTACTTACCAAGTCTAGTGGTCTTCAGTTTTTCTTGGTCAAGTTGTGCTTGTAACATGGTCACCTAGCCGCTACTCTAACCATCCAAAAAGGTTTGACCCAAAGAAGTCCTTCATTTTCTCTCTCTCAAATTTCATAAATAACTCCAACTTTCGAATCTGGTTTTCATAAGGGGTTCGAATGTAGGCTTGTAAATCAGCTAACCCTTTTAGAACATCTCTGCAGATATAAGGATTGTCTTCCATGGCTCTTCTGAGAGGCAAATGGGAAGGGAATGGAATGGTAGGGATCCCAAATTGTGGAGGGGAGAAGAAGTGTCCAGAAGGAGGACTTCAGGGTCGGTCTGAGTGGCTTGCTCAGCGAAAGTGGGGAGTGGTGAAGGGGATGCCACCAGAGGGACTTCAGGTTCAGTTTGGGTTGCATGCGCAGTAGTGGTGGGGGTGGGCAGATCACCCAATACTACCTCGTTGATTTGGGTAGCATGGAATTAACTGAGGTAAAGGGTAATGGTGGTTGTGTGTGATGTGGAGGCTAAGGTTTGGAGTAGGTCATTGGTCATGCAGTGGTTTTCGTGTTGATTTGGAGTTGGGCTTGGATGGATTGGAGGTAGGCAAGTATTTGGGTAATAGAGGTGGGGAGAGGTGGGCATAGCAGGACTGGTACAACCAAGTGGAGGTGGAGGTGCAATGGTGAAATGGTCAGAAGGGGGAAGTAGGTAAATGGGTGAAATGATGAGGGTCAGGTATAGGGGTAGGTTCAAGTCCCTTGGTTTCAAAAATAGATCCCATTGAGGAAGAATAAGCCTCTGTAGTGAAAGGCTTAGGTTCAGGTGTATGGGATACTTCAGGTGTGTGGGCTGAATGAGCAGGTGAATTTGAGGGCTTTGGAGCAGAGGAGTGCAGGGAGATGGGGCAATAAAATCTGCAGCTAAAACATGGGCATTGGTGGGAGAAATTGGTGGTGTGAGTATGGTTGGAGTGGTTGGTGTAGAGGGGGAATCTATAATTGGAATAATGGAGGGTATGGGAGATGGGACAGCAAGGATAGGTGAAGTGGCGGAATAGGTGAGAGGAGGGTAAAAGGCCAACTTCCTCAAGAATTGGTGCTGAAGAGCTGGTCACCATGGGAAGGAAAGTTTCTTCAAGAATGGGTGCAATAAAGAGCGGTCACTGGTCCTGCAAGCGAGTTCTAAGTGGTGCAAGAGCGGGTCATGTATGTGAGTCCACTGGTTCTAAGGGAACGGTGCAGGTTTATTACCAGGTAATTGCAGTGTGTCTCACCTTCCTCTCTCATTCTTCTCAAAGATTGGCTTGGCTTGTAGTCCAAGCCTTTTTCCCAAAAGTATGAGGAGCAATGACTTCAAATGGCTCCTCATTCATCAATGTCAAACTTAGGCTCTTAGAGGGTCAGGATCAATCTACCAAATGGGAGGCCAACTAATTTCGCTCCTTTTTCAACTTGGCACTAATATCGCCATGGCTTCAAAATTAACATAGGGCATTGAAAAATTGCCTTAGAAAAATGAAAGAGAGCCTCTAAAATTGGTGTCCTCCTCTTGCGTGCCCTGTGACATAAAAACTTCCCTCAAAATGGAATCCATCAATAAAAATTGGGTGCTAGGTCTTCCTCATGATGGACGCCCAATGCCCAATGATCCTTGGGTTAAATGTGTACCATTTCTCTAAAGGAGGTCGCTCGAGCGCCAATGGACCAGTAAGGATCAAATTGAAGGGTATCCCCAAAGCATTCCCTAATGTCTTCATATGTGACCGTTAGATCACAATCATCAATAAAGATAACAAGAGTAGGGACATCAAGATCTTTTCACTTTTGACCTTGATTAGGTTTTGGTACCATAATTTCACCATTCGTGGATAAATTTTCTCCGCAAAGGGGTAAGGATATTGCTTAGTGAGGCATCCCTCATGTATCTTAAAGATAGCACATACTCGGTTTGTTGAGAAAAAGTTTTCATCCACAATCAGCTCAGAATTAACTTCGAGCTTCAATGAATGGATTTGGCGTACCAAATGCATAGGCAGAGGAGGAAGCTCGCTCGGGGACTAGCAGCAGAGATGGGTTCCTCATGTCTCACTTTCTTCCCTTTCTCCACCCTATCCGCTTTATCCATAGATAGTTTTCTTTTGGCTAAAGTTTTGGCTTTTCCTTTGGGGTAGGTTTGCTAATTTTCTTAGCGAAGATTTTGGGAACATGGCACCAATGATTTTCCTTTCCCCATTCTAAAGTTGATGTATGAAAATGCCCAGAAGAAATGCTGGCACAAAATCAGATTTTGCAAATGATAAACAGAGAGAATGTGCAAGAAAATACCGAGATCTAGGGTTTTTAATTGAACGAGTTGTTTGCTTGCAAATCCCCTGCACTAGAAGCTAAAATCCTTCTTTGAAAACTCAAATGATCGAACAAAGGTGAAGAAAATGTAGCAAGCTTCTCAAATTAGCAAGGAAAGAACGAAATAGGGTTTCCGTGGAACAGGTCGCTCTTCAGAAAGCTTTCGAATATGAAACCCCTACTTCGAAAGGGTTTAAATATACTCAGAGTTAATTTCGCAAAGTTCTTTATAAGTTTTCGAAAAGTTCCAAAATAGACCTTTTGATAACTGCGAATGGCATCAGTACCATTCGAAAAGTTAATCGCTGTAAACATCTTTCAAAAGAACAAGCTTTAGAACTAACTATTCAAAAGCCAATCTCGCTTTCGAGCGTTACTAATCCAGTCTATGCGAAAAGTAAATTGAACTTTGCGAAAAGAGAATTATTACTTTGCGAATTATCTTGGAGCATACTTAAACCATGCGAAAAGAGACAAATTAGGAATAAAAACAGAAACAAAGAAACTAAGCAAAAACTATGAAATAAAAACATAATGTACAGTTATCTACCGTCAGAATTTTGGAGGTTCGTGATAAGAGATGGGCAAAGACAGTTCTCGGGTATTTTCAATGCATGGTTTGAGCCTCTGACCATTAACTTTCAGGATTCTTCCATTACTTGGATCAAGGATGCCAACAGCTCCCGAAGGGGCTGTCTGAATGACAGTGTATGGCCCTTCCCATCTGGATCTCAGCTTTCCTGGGAAAAACTTGAGTTTTGAGTTAAATAACCATACCTTAGAGCCAGCTATGAACTCTTTTCTCAATAAATTTTTATCATGGAAAGTTTTGACTTTCTCTTTGTATAATCTTGAATTTGTGTATGCATCCATTCTCACCTCCAACGAAGTTGCGCTTCGTGATTACCAGTAGTAGTTAGATCAATGTTCAATGTTTTAATGGCCCAAAAAGCTTTATATTCTAACTCTATTGGTAAATGGCATGCTTTGCCATAGACCATCCTGAATGGGGACATACCAATTGGGGTTTTATACGCTGCCCTGTATGCCCATAATGCATCATTCAGCTTAAAGGACCAATCCTTTCTGTCCTTCTTCACAGTCTTTTCCAAAATATGTTTGATTTCTCTATTGAAAATCTCCACTTGTCCACTGGTTTGTGGATGATATGGAGTGGCTACTCTATGAGTCACAAAGTATTTTTTTAATAAAGTTTCAAATGTTTATTACAAAAATGGCTTCCCCCATTACTGATAATGGCTCTGGGAAAACCAAACCTAGAAAAAATGTGATCCTTTAGAAATTTAAGAACCACTTTGTGATCATTTGTTTTAGTGGCTGTGGCTTCAATCCATTTGGATACATAATCCACAGCTACTAAAATGAAATTATACCCATTGGAAGGAGGAAAGGGATCCATGAAGTCTATCCCCCAAACATCAAACAACTCAACTACCAAAATAGGCTGTAAAGGCATTGAGTTTCTCTTGGAAATGCTGCCCAATTTTGCGGGTAAGACTTACAATGTCCGCAGAGCATCTTTGAAAAGTGTAGGCCAATAAAATCCGCACTGCAAAACCTTTGCAGTAGTTTTGTTTCCACTAAAATGACCTCCACAAGCCTGTTCATGACACATAGAAAGTATTCTATGAAATTCTTGGTCAGGGACACATTTTCTTATTATTTGGTCTGCACAACTCTTAAACAGATGAGGATCTTCCCAGATGAAATGTTTAACCTTTGCGAAGAAAAGATCTTTATCCATTTTATTCCAATGTTGAGGAATTCTTCCAAAGAGCCAAAAAGTTGACTATGTTTGCAAACCAAGGAGTGTGTATACTAATGGCAAAAAGTTGCTCATCAGAGGAACATTCATTGATAGGCGACCTATCAATCTCGTGATTAAAATTCTAGACAGTGATCGCCACCACATTCTCCACCCCTTTTAATCTTTTATCGTCAGAATCAAATTCTGTAATAGGAGAATCCACGATTAATCTTGGTTTGGTGTCCTTCTTAGATGAAGGTATTTCAAAGCGAGTGGTCGATGAACACCACTATTTGTGAACCCAAGACATATGACTGAATTTTTCTAAAGCAAAAACAATTGCCAAAGAGCTCCTTCTTAGTTGTTGTGTAATTGAGTTGTGCATCAATCATTGATCTACTGCATAAGCTATGACATGAGGCAGCTTTTCTTTTCTCTGCCCAAGGACAGGCTCCCAAAGCATAACTGATGCATCACACATCATACAAAAGGTAATGAATAATCTGAGATTGCAATATTGGAGCTAAAATCAAACAGTTTTTAGAATTCAAAAGCCTTCATGCATTCATTATTGAAAACAAAAGGGACATCTTGACACAATAAATGACAAAGAGGTTTGGTTATTTTATCAAGTCCTTGATGAACCTTCAGAAATCCAAAGATGTCCCGTAAAAACTTCGATTTGTTTAAGCTTTTGGGAGGTGGTAAATGTGCAATTAAATCAATTTTGCTCTGTCCACCTCAATGCCCTTGTGAGAAATAACATGGCCAAGGACAATGCCTTGGGTGACCATGAAATGACTCTTTTCCCAATTTCAGAACTAGATTGGTTTCTTCACATCTCCGTAATACCAATTTGAGATGATGTAAACACTGGAAAACTGTCTCCATAGATTGAAAATTATCCATAAAATCTCCATAAATTGGTCAATCATATCGAAAAATGGAATACATGCATCTTTGAAAGGTAGTGAGCATTACAAAGACCAAAAGGCATTCTCCTATAGGCAAAAGTGCCAAAAGGGCAAGTGAATGTGGTCTTTTTCTCGATCTTGTGGGTACACAGAATCAAGTTGTACCAGAGTAACTATCAAGAAAACAGTAATAAGCTTTTCCTGCTAGCTTATCTAAAATCTGATCAATGAATGGGAGGGGGAAATGGTCTTTTCTGGTCATTGCATTTAATTTTCTGTAATCAATACAAACCCTCCACCCAGTTGTTTGTCTAGTTGACATAAGCTCACCAGAATCTGAGGTTACAACAGTGATCCCAGATTTCTTAGGTACCACTAGTAGGTGCCACCCAAGTCGAATCAAATGGGGTAAATGACCCTGCATCCAAAGAACTTAACAACCTTTTTCATGACCACTTCAGATTGCATATGAGGTTCACCCTTTGCATTTCCTAGAAGGCTTTGGATCTTCTTCCAAATGGATTTTGTGCATGCAAACAGCTGGACTGATTCCTCCCAAATCAGCAATAGTCCAGCCAATTGCCCTTCTATGTTCTTTCAAAACTATCAATAGCTCTTCTTCTTGCTCCTTTGTGAGGGAGGAAGAAATAATTGCAGGCAATGATTTATGATTTCCTAAAAACACATATTTCAAATTTTCTGGCAGCTGCTTTAGTTCTAAATCAGGTGGGCTGTGAAAAGAAGGTAACAAAGGTACCTTAGCTGTTTGTGGAAGGGGAAAAGAATAGGTGTTTCAAGAAGAGAAACTTGCTGATTGATTATGAGTTCCTTGCACAACATTTATTTCCTCAGAATTTGAGATACAAACTATTTCTTCTTCAGAATTTCCCCAAGCATCTTCAACATTTGTGGTGAACTCTTCACACTGCAGAAACTGTTGAAAAGTCCCTTCTACCAGTTCATCCAATAAATCAACATGAAAACATTCTTCAGAACTGAATTGAGGCTGTGTGACTGCATTATAAACATTTAATTTTACCTTCATGTTTCCAAAAGAGACTTCCATAATTCCAAACCTGCATTGAATGCAAGCATTTGCTGTAGCTAGGAATGGTCTTCCCAAAATGACAGGGATGGAAGTTTTGTTTTTGGTTGGTTCCATGTCCAAAACTAGAAAATCAGCAGGATAGAAATATTTATCTACTCCCACCAATACATCTTCAATCATCCCCACTGACTTCCTTTCATATCTGTCTGCTAGTTGTAACACCACATGAGTGGGTTTTAATTCTCCCAAACCTAGTTTCTCATATACAGAATATGGAAGTAGGTTGACACTAGCACCCAGATCTAATAAAACCTTTTCAATGGTATGTTCCCCAATAATGCAAGGGATTGTGGGGATTCCAGGATCTTAAAGTTTAGGAGGTGTGGCAATGGATAACACCTGATTAACTCTTTCCACAGCAAAGACCTTCTTGGACAACTGTATCCTAGACTGTCTTTTGTGAGTGCAAACATCTTTCAAAAATTTTGCATATGCTGGAATTTGTTTGATTGCCTCAAGCAAAGGTAGATTTATCTTGACTTGCTTGAAAGTCTCCATCATTTCATCTATTTTTGTGTCCCCTTTATCAAAAGGGGATACGGATTTGATTGCATGAGGAAATGGTAAATGAGGAACTAGTCCTTCATCTACAGATTTGGAAGCATTTTCAGAAACTTTTTGGATTTTTTGTTTTTCATATTTTTTATTTTTCTGAGGTCCATCAGCACCCCTATTGCTATCACTATGCTGCTCTTGCTGCATATCTTTGTCATTTTCCTCATTTTTTTCTTCTTCAGTACCCACTTTGTTATTTATGATTCTTCCACTTCTCAAAGTGGTAACAGTTTTTACTTCATCATGTGAATTAGAAGCTTCTCCAACCATGAACTGTCCTTTGGGATTGTTCAAAGGTTGGCTGGGTAACTTTCCTTCCTCTCTTTTTGCCAAAGTATTTGAAAGCTGTCCCAATGTTTCTTCAATCTTTTTTATGCTCTGGCTGTGAAAATTCACAGTCTGAGTTAAAGATCCTAAATTCTGGAGTGAATTTAGGACTTGATCTTCAAAAGAAGGGGACCTAGAAGGGGTTTGAACTGGGGCAGATTGTTGCATAGGTTGTTGTGGAATGGGCTGCTGAAAATTTGGTTTGACATAAAAATTCTGCTGATAAGGCTGTGCAGTTTTGAAAGGCATTTGGTTCTTTGGTTGTGGCTGCTGTTGGGATTGATAATTCCCTTGGTTCCATCTCAAATTGGGGTGCCCTCTCCATGGATATTCATTTGACTGCATCTGTCCAAATGATTGAGCAGCATGAGCTTGTTCCACCATTAAATCTGGGAACTGTGGTGCAGCAGGGCATTGGTCAATTGAATGAGTAGGGGACTGGCATATCAGACATGCCTCCTCTACTCTTGCAACATTTGGATATTTAAGTGAGTCCATCAACCTATCGAACTTTGTGGTTAAATTGTCCATTTTCCTTTCCAACTCATTCACCTCATAAATCTTCCCTTTGGTGGGTTGCTGATTGTTCAACCTAGCAGGATTTTCAAGATCTCTTGACAGAGATTCCTGTTGAGTTGAGTTTTCACCAATTACTTCAAATAAGTCCCAAACCTCCTCAGCTGTTTTTTGCAAGTAAGTGCCTCCACAGGAGGCATCCACCATAGTTTTGCCTTTTTGATCAATTCCTTGATAGAAGCTTTGAACCAGCTGCCATCTGGGAATTTGATGATGAGGACATTGCCTTAAAAGTTCCTTAAATCGTTCCCATGCTTCATGGAAAGTTTCAGTTGAGTTTTGTGAGAAAGAAATGATACTTTGTCTCAATTGGCTTGTTTTAGACATTGGGAAATATTTGGCTAAAAATTGACACTACAAATCATTCCAAGAAGTGATACTATTTGGTGCTAACATAGATAACCATGCCCTAGCTTTATCCTTTAATGAAAAAGGAAAGAGCCTAAGCTTGGTTGCTTCTGGACCAAGTCCAGCTATGTTGAATGTGGTGCAAAGAGCCAAGAATTCATCCACATGTTTGTATGGATCTTCCTTACTCAACCCCTGGAAGGAAGGAAGCATTTGGATAGTTGATGATTTGATCTCATAATTTCCTTCAACAAGAGGGAAATTGAATGCAAAAGGAGAATTATAAGCACCAGTGCAAAGTAATCCCTCAAAAGTCGAGGTTCTTCTCCCATAGTAGCAGTAATTTCGTGTTGTTTGTTTGGTTCAGTAGTAGCCTTTCAACTTAAATTCGGGGGACTATCTCGTAGGTGAGTCCTCCTACCAAACATACAACTCAGAACAAAAAATATGATTATTCATAGCAAACCTTCAGAATTTCTTTTTAAGTAGTTTCCCTTCTTCAAAAATTGGACATGAATAACTGCACAGGTATAAACAATAGAATAGTTTAGTAATGATATAAAAAATAAAAGTTAAAACTTAGGTCTACCTATTTTAGAACAAATTCCCCGGCAATGGCGCCAAAAATGTGTTGTTGCTTCTTAGTGTGTTTGATTTATGTGTGTTTTGAAAACAGGTTTGCAACTGCTAAATTATACTGAAAAAAATAAAGAAATATCAGCACAGGTAGAAGTGAATTAGCTTGCAAGATCAGGGCCTATTGTAGCAAGTTTTAAATGTAAGTGAGTGAAAGATCGTCCGCAGAGAATTTGTCTAAAATGCATGATAAACCTCCAGATCTGAGCTACCAGATCTGGCCTCTTATCCTATCTAGAAAGCACATAAGATGGGAGGTTGAATTTGTCACATTAACTAAATGATAAAAGTAAAAATTAAACTAAGTGATCCAGATCCGAGTTGGGGAAACGTTTGAGGTAAACTTATATAAAAAATGGAGAAGTAATATCTAACTTTGATTTGGTCCTTGAAAACTAATGAGAACGACTGCAGCTCAACTGAGAGATGATCCAATCTTCATCTGGCTACAAGCGCAGATGTAAGAGAAATAAATCTAATTTAAGGATTAGGTTTAAGCTTATGGCTATGGTCTGTCCACTTTAATGGCCACAAACCATCCAATAGTCTTTAATCCAAAGCCTTAGTTTAGAATAAGAAGCATCACTACAAATGCCGTGAGAGATTAGGTTACCAACACTAATTCTCACAGGATTAATGAATCAAGGGAAATTGCATGAAAAATAGTAAATCTAAAGGAGTCTAATGCAATAAGGAGATCAAAGGGAACCCTTAACATGAGTCCGATTGAGAATATATGGTTTACAGCAACCTTTTCAAATCCACCATTACAATTACAGAGCATAGCTTAAACAGCTCTCAGATTCGTAGTCTTGAATACAACTCTCTTTTGAATTATAGAAATGTCTCACAGCTCCCAATTGCAAGTCAAAGTGAAGCTATTACAGGGATTTCAGACAAACTATCTGGTTTGGAAATGGGGGAATAGGAATGAAACTCAAAATCTGGATGCCCCAATTGGGCAAATGGTTTGTCTATTTATAGTTTTCCACAAGTCCAGCTCAGATGTGTATCAACCAATCAGAGGTGCTCAGATCTGTATTGACCAATGGTGGTTGAGAACGAGGATCCAGATCTATTCTGGCCAATCAGAATTCCTCGATCTGGTTCAGCCAATCAGGTGAAAAAGGCATCAATTCTGTTATGCATTTTGAAAATCTGTTAGAGTTTCTAGAAGTTCCCGCCAAGTTATTTCATCTCTGGGTGCTCACGTGGGGTGGAATATGCCTTCGCTTCATGCTTAGAATCCTTTGGAATGTCCCTAGGTTTTTAAATGCATTGGGACACGTGAAACAGATTACTGAATTGCCCTTGCAAAAGCTGAGAACCTCCAGAATACCTTTTCGCAAAGTTTAGGGGGCTTTTCGCAAGGTGTTGTAACTCCTGAAGCTCTTTTCGCAAGGTTCTGGTTCTGTTCGAATTGAGTTTTCTTCTCGAAAAAGGTAAATCATCTCTTCAAGAGTTCGATGCTCTTCAAAGCTTAAGCTCGAGTTTTGTTCTTTTCGCAGAGTTAGTTCTTTCTTGACACGCCTGTGTTCTTTGCAAAAAGTACTCTGTAGTGCATTTTTCTGTTCGAATTGCTCCATACTTCTTCTCTGGGCTGAGACCAGGTCTTTGCCTCTTCAATTCAGACCTTCCAACAGCTAGTGAGGTTGTTTCTTCTCTTTCTTCCTTTGGATTGACATGGGTTGTCATCTTTTTGGCACTTTTACGCTGCTTTTATGGTTAAGCCTGTCTTTATTGTTAGCTGCAACAAAAGCACTTAAAACACTAATTTAGTTCTCTCAAAGGTCTATCAAGACTCAAGTTAAGGGGTGAAAAATGGTATTTTTCAGTTCTCAACAATAACACTGAATATTCAACCACATTAACATCTTCCGAACTTAATATAAGATTATTCTATATCGACAATTTTAAACATTCTCAAATATCCGTAAAGATTCTCCATCACCCCATTAAATGCCAAGGTAATCAAGTTAAAAGCATTGCAAATTGCTTATTTTCTGCTTATAATACAACATTTCTAACCATCCATTGATGAAGTTTTTACTAATGGAAGGTTGACAAAAATGCAACCTCAAAGTCACAGGTTCAAGCCTAGCTTACCTATCAAAAAATAGTTTTTACCAATCGTCTTAAACAATCCTGAACATCCATGAAGCTTTTCAGTGTATCCAAAGGAATAAACTTTTGATTTTGAAGTAAGGATGTTCAAGTAAACAATAGACAAATGACAGTTTGTCTGATAGACAAGATTCAAATGGCTATTTAGAAGCATGGGCAGCAACCATTATGATCTATTAGTTACACTTGAAAAAAAGAATATTACTTATGAAGATAACAATTATGATATGTTTACCTTTATTAGCAGCTAAAAGACAAACAAAAAACATAAATGAAAAAAAGAAGGAACCCTTATTGACCTCCCGGTTACCAGATATTGGGGAAGCATGCAAGTGGCTATGGAGCCATTTTCAAGTCCTCATGTGTTGTAGTCGGATAATAGTTCCACTCTTAATGGTATCGCCTAGTGGGGCTGATGAATCCAATTGAGGCCTCACAATCTGCATGAGTCCATGTAAACCAGAAATTCAAAATGAAATCATTCAAGACCAAACATAGGTCAGAAAATACGACTTCATCTACACCCCAATTAAAAAATGTACCAAATGAAGCTATAAAAAAGAAAATGCAAATATACATGTGCCAATAAAAGAATAGTCAGTGATGACACTACATATTCAATGATTCAACTTCATGCCACACCAGTACTCATGCTTTGAGTATATCAATAATGACTAAAAGTACCTTGATAACTTAAAAAAAGGGATGAGACAAAAAAAAAGTGAGAGCCTGCAATGAAAACCAATTGCGACTTCACTATGTTAAGGAAAAATACACAGTTTAGGAATCAAAACGAGGTTATTCAGATCAAGTATGTATATTAAAGGATCAAAAGTTGTTCAAAGGACAAAACATAGGATATGTAGAATGTGAACATGCAGGATAGGTGTGAAAACCAACCAAGTAATAAATCATTACCCGAACTGAAAAGCTTACATTATATGTTTTGATTTGTATAGACTTCTTTCAAACAGAAAAAACAGAAAAGGTAATTGTTTGCACCTCAGTTAGATTGAATAGTTTCTGAAAATAAAATACTCAATAAAAAAATTGAAACAAGGCAAAGGTGACATTTGATTGTACATGATCATCCACAGTCTCAGGTAGGGCAGTAGGTTTATTGTAGACAAATATGATAATTTCCTAAATTGAGAGTCACATTTCTTCAAATCTGATCATAGTGGGTGCAGCGTATAGGTTTGTATCCATATTCATCACCCAATGCCATTTGGTCGCTGGACACTCTTTACATGGACTATTGTTGTTTATTTCTAAGTGTGCATGATTTATTTGTGTTTTGAAAACAGATTTGCAACTGCTAAGTATACTGCATCTGGAGCATTAAAAGAGTAAAGAAATATCAACACAGAGAGAAGTGAATTAGCCTGCAAGATCAGGGCCAATTGTAGCAAGTTTTAAATGTAAGTGAGTAAAAGATCGTCCACAGAGAATTTGTTTAAAATGCAAGATAAACCTCCAGATCTGAGCTACCAGATCTGGCCTCTTATCCTATCTACAAAGCACATAAGATGGGAGGTTCAATTTGTCACGTTAACTAAATGATAAAAGTAAAAGTTAAACTAAATGATCCAGATCTGAGTTGGGGGAATTTTGATCTAAACTTATAAAAATGGAGAAATAATATCTAACTTTGATTTGGTCCTTGAAACACAATGAGAATGACTGCAGATCAAATGAGAGATGATCCAATCTTCATCTGGCTACAAGCACAGATGTAAGAGAAATAAATCTAACTCAAGGATTAGATTTAGGCTTATGGCTATGGTCTGTCCACTTCAATGGCCACAGACCATCCAACAGCCTTTAATCTAAACCCTTAATTTAGAATGCTGTGAGAGATTAGGTTACAAACACTAATTCCCACAGGGTTAATGAATTAAGGGAAATTACATGAAAAATAGTAAATCTAAAGGAGTCTAGTGCAATAAGGAGATCAGAGGGAACCTTTAACACGAATCCAATTGAGAATATACAGTTTACAACAACCTTTTCAAATTCACCATTACAATTACAGAGCACAGCTTAAACAACTCTCAGTTTTTTAGTCTTGAATACAATTCTCTTTTGAATTACAGAGGTATCTCACAGCTCTCAATTGCAAGTAAAAGTTAGGCTATTACAGGGGTTTTAGACAAACTAGCTGATTTGGAAATGGGAGAATAGGAATGAAATTCAAAATCTGGATGCCCAAATTGGGCAAATGGTTCATCTATTTATAGTTTTCCCCAGGTCTAGCTCAGATGCGTATCGACCAATCAGAAGTGCTCAGATCTGTATCAACCAATGGTAGTCGAGCACAAGGATCCAGATCTGTTCTGGCCAATCAGAATTGCTTGATCTGGTTCAGCCAATCAGGCGACATAAGCATCAATTCTGTTATGCAATTTGAGAATCTGTTAGAGCTTCTAGAAGTTCCCACCAAGTGATTTCATCTTTGGGTGCTCACATGGGGTGGAATATGCCTTTGCTTCGTGCTTAGAATCTTCTGGAATGTCCCTAGGTTTTTAAATGCATTGGGACACGTGAAAAAGATTACTGAATTACCCTTGCAAAAGCTAGGAATCTCCAGAATATCATTTCGCATAGTTTAGGGAACTTTTCGCAAGGTACTGTGACTCCTGAAGCTCTTTTCGCAAAGTTCAGGTTCTGTTCGCAAGGAGTTCTCTTCTTTTCGAATAGGTCAATCATCCTTTCGAAGAGTTCAGGTTCTTTTCGAAAACTAAGCCTGGAGCTTTTAGTTCTTTTCGCAGAGTTCAGGTTCTTTTCGAAGTGTTCAGATTCTTTTCGAAAAGCACTTTGTAGTGCATTTTTCTGTTCGAATTGCTCCACATTTCTTTTTTGGGTTGAGACCAGGTCTTTGCCTCTTAAGTTTAGGCATTTTGACAGCTAGTGAGGTTGTCCCTTCTCTTTCTTCCTTTGGATCGACATGGATTATCATCTTTTTGGCACTTTTAGGCTACTTTCATGGTTAAGCCTATCTTTATTGTTACCTGTAACACAAGAACTTAAAACACTTATTTAGTTCTCTCAAGGGTCTATCAAGGCCTATGTTAAAGGGTGGAGAATGGTATTTTCTGGTTCTCAACACACCCCCAAACCTAAGCTTTGCTAGTCCCTTAGCAAAGTCAAAATTAAAAACAGAATAAAAAAAGCCACTTTTGTAGGGAATACAACAAGCCTTTTAAACCCCTAGGTGATCCCTAGTGGAGGAGTGAAGTCTCCTGAGGGTTTTCAGTGAAGGTACCCACAAACTTCTCCAATAAATCAGTTAAGATCAATGCGCTCATAAAGCAAACTTTCATCCAATAAGATTATTCACACCGCATCAACAAGTCAGAAGAAGATTTTCAAGAAAACATCAGTTCAAAACTAAAATTCTGCTGTAATTCCTTTTACCATTCACTCAATTTGTGTTAAAAAGTTATTTACAAGAAAAATTAATGAACAGCTTGCCTTCTATTTGAGAATCCAGCTTTGATGTTACCCCAGATAAGTCGATTTCAAACCCAACTCTCACCAGGTTTTCACTCAACGTGTAAGTAAGAGGGTTGTACTATTTCACACGGCTCAAGAGCAGTTACAGCCCACAAATAGGACTGTAAGCATGAGCATAGGCATTGCTTTTTAGTTCTGAATTCACTGCTCTTTTTACCATAGATTACACAAATCCTTATCTCCATGTGACAGCTCAATCCATCATTGATCAATAAGGACTTTAACTTGGGTTGTACTGTGGCTTATGGGTGAAATTTATCAAGAATAAAGGGGTGGAATGGAGTTCAAAATTGAGAAGTCAGTCAAGGTAAGGAGGTGGTATGGACACCTTCTTTATTTCAGCACAATTTCATCTTCTTCTTTGAATTTTCAGAGCCAAAGTGGCCATCTTTTTCTCTTTCTTTTTCAAACTTCCAATGAAATGACTTCTCCCCTTTTTTTTTTTTTTTTTTTTCTTTTTCAAAGCAACATTGACTAGAATGCCACATTTCTTTTGCTGATACATCATTGCCTTCAATTATTTTTCTTTTTACCAAACTGATACCCAACTCTCCTTTCTTCAGCTTCCTTTCCTTTACCTTCTGAATTCTCAAAGTGAGAGTTAGGCTAAATAAGGTTGATGAGGTTTCAAAGAAATATTGGATTTATAAAGCTCAAATGGTGTCTATCAAGGGCAGTTTTAAAAGGTGGAGATTTTTGAAGTTCAAACTGTTCAAAAGGAGGCCTTACATCATGTCTTTAATATCATGATTGCTGTCAAATTATTTCAATTTGGATATGTGTAACTTCTAATGAAAGTAAGCAGGTTCAATCAGTCCCTAGAGCAGAAAAAATTGCCAATTCATACCTCCAAAGAATACATTTCAGGCCCAAATCTCATTGGGTGTGGTTTTCTATCAGATTCTTGAGGTATATCATCACTGGTTTCTCTCTTTTTAGGTTTACTAAAACATCAATTTTCTTTTGGAAATTTTCTGACATTCACTTCATAAATGTATTAGAATTACACTAGAAATTAATTTCAAAAAGTTTTTACTTTCTCATTTTTCAAAACAACAGGTGTGAAATTACTTCATTTTTCAAAAATTCCACTGATCATAAGCTGCATTGATGTTAACTCAATTATTGACATTTTTGCCACACCCCCAAACCTAAGGTGAGCAGGGTCTGCACTGGTCCAAAGCACAGAAAAGAAACAATCAAGCAGGAATCATAATGACAAGAAGAAAGAACAGAAATGCATAGTAATTACACAAGAAAAACTAGAATTTTATATTACAAACTCATAACACAGATAAGTACAATGTGATCTAATAACTGGGGTCAAAATCTGTATCATAAGTTGGTTCAATGTGATCAGAACTGGAGTCACTGTCAAAGTCAGAACTAGAATCAGTATTTGAGTCTGAACTCGATTTAGCCTTCTCCTGGATTGTGTTTTGCAGCTCAGTGTATTCCTCTGATTTGATCTTTTTGGTGAGGCCAATGTACTTTCCAAGTCTAGTAGTCCTCAGTTTTTCCTGGTCAAGCTGTGCTTGCAACATGGTCACTTTGTGCTGCTCACTCCTAACCATCTGAAAAGTTTGACCCAGCAGGTCCTTCATTTCCTCTCTCTCAAATTTCATGAATAACTCTAATTTTTGAATCTGGTTTTCATAAGGGGTTCTAATGTAAGCTTGCAAATCAGCTAACCCCTTGAGGACATCTCGACAGATATATGGATTTTCTTCCATGGCCCTTTGGAGAGCGGAAAATCTGGGAATGGGAATGGAATGGTAGGGGACCAAAGGTATCCCAGCTGTGGGAGTGGGAGAAGAGGGGTCCAGAAGGATGACTTCAGGGTCGGTCTGATTGGCTTGATCAGAGAAAGTGAGGAGAGGTGAAGGGGACTCAACCAGAGCTACCTCAGGTTCAGTTTGGGTAGCATGGGCAGTAGTGGTGAGGGTGGGCAGATCAACCAATACTACCTCAGGTTCAGTTTGGGTAGCATGGTCATCAACAGCAGGTACAGTGGCTAAGGTAGTTGTGTGGGATGTGGAGGCTAAGGTTTGGAGAAGGTCATTGGTCACAGACTGATTATCTGTGTTGATCTGTAGTTGGGCTTGGAAGGATTGGAGAAAGGTAAGTATTTGGCTAATTGATTCAGGTGTGGGTGAGGTATGCATCGCAGGGGGCTGGTAAAACTGAAGTGGATGGTGGAGGTGCAATGGGTGAAATGGCTGTAAAGGGAGAAGTAGCCAAGTGAGTGAAATGAGGAGGGTCAGGTATAGGGACAGATTCAAGCCCAACGTTTTAAAAAATAGACCCCATCAATGATGAATATGCCTCTGTAGGGAAAGGCTCAGGTTCAGGGGTATGGGATACTTCAGGTGTGTGGGCTGAAGGAGCAGGTGAACTTGAGAGGCTTTGGAGAAGAGGAGTGCGAGGAGATTGTTCAATAAAATCTGTGGCCAGGTCTTGGGCATTGGTGGGAGAAATTGGTGGTGTGAGTATGGGTGGAGTGGTTGGTGTAGAGGGGGAATCTACAATTGGGATAATGGTGGGTATGGGAGATGGGACTACTGGAATAGGTGAAGTGGCAGGAGCTGGACTAGGTGAGGAGGGTAAAATGATAACTTCTTCAAGAATGGGTGCAGCTGAAGACCTGGTCACCACAGGAAGGACAGCTTCTTCAAGAATGGGTGCAGCTAAAGAGCTAGTCACCTGTGGTCCTGCAAAGGTGTTCTAAGGAGTCAGCAGGTGTTCATATGGCAGGTCCACTAACAGCTGCAGATGCACGCTCAGTTGCAATTGTAGGTGCAGGCTCACCTTCCTCTCTCATTCTTTTCAGCATTGCTTGGCTTGTAGTCCAAGCCTTTTTCCCAAAAGTATGAGGAGCTATGACTTCAAATGGCTCCTGGTCATCAATGTCAAACTTAGCTCTTAGTAGGGCTGTGATCAGTCTACCAAATGGGATTTCAACTAATTTCTGCTCCTTTTTCAACTTGGCACTAATATCGCACCATGGCTTCAAAATTAACATAGGGGCATTGAAAAATTGCCCTTAGAAAATGAAAGAGAGCCTCTAAAATTGGTGTCCTCCTTTCTTGGCTGTGCCCGGTGACATAAAAACTTCCCCTCAAAATTGAATCCATCAATAAAAATTGAGGTGCTAGGTCTCTCCTCATTATGGACTGTTCAGTTCCAACGATCCCTTGGGTTAAATGTGCAGCCATTTCTCTGAAAGAGGCTGCTTCTGGTGCAGCAGATGGACCAGAAGGATCATATTGAAAAGGTATCCCCAAAGCATTCCCAATGTCTTCATATGTGACAGTTAGATCACAATCATCAATAAAGATAACAAGAGTAGGGACATCAGCATCTTTTTGTCACTTTTACCAGGTTTTGGTACCATAATTTCACCATTCGCGGATAAATTTTCTCTGGCAGAGGGGTAAGGATATTGCTCAGTGAGGCATCCCTAATGTATCTTAAAGATAATTAGATCGGTTTGTTGTGAAAAAAATTTCATCCACGATAAGCTCAGAATCACCGAGCTTCAATGAATGGATTTGCGATCAAATGCATAGGCAGAGGAGGAAGCTCAGGCTCAGGACTAGCAGCTGCAGGGATGGGTTCCTCATGTCTAACTTTCTTCCCTTTCTCAATCCTATCAGCTCTATCCATTGATAGTTTTCTTTTGGCTGAAGCTTTGGTTTTTCTTTTGGGGTTGGTTTGCTAATTTTCTTAGCAGAAGATTTTGGGAACATGGCAGCCAGTGATTTTTCAGCTTTCCCCATTCTAAAGTTGTGTATAAAAACGCCCACAACAAATGCTGACACAAAATTGAACTTTGCAAATGATAAACAGAGGAAATGCGCAGAAAAATACCAAAATCTAGGGTTTTGGTTGAACGTGTTGCTTGCTCGCTGAAATCCACCAGACCAGAAGCTAAAATCCCTCTCTTCAAGCTCAAATGATCGAACAAATGTGACGAAAAGTGAGGCTAAATTCTAAAATCACGCAAGGAAAGAAAGAAATGGGGTTTCTGTGGAACAGGACGTTCTCAAAAAGCTTTCGAATATGAAACCCTTACTTCGAAAGGGTTTAACTATGCTCAAAGTTATTTTCGCAAAGTCATTGTTAAGTTTTCGAAAAGTTCCAAAACAGTCCTTTTTTCAACAGAGAATGGCATCAGTACCATTCGAAAAGGTAATAGCTTCAGAAACAACTTTTCGAAAAGTAAATGGCTTCAGAACCAACTATTCGAAAAGCAAATGGCTTTAGAAACAACTATTCGAAAAGCAAATGGCTTCAGAAACAACTATTCGAAAAGCAAATCATTGCTTTCGAGCAGTTCGTTACAAATCCAGATCCTTTTCGAAAAGTTAATTGAACTTTGCGAAAAGATAATTTTTACTTTGCGAATTAATTTTTCACATATTTAAACTTCTCAAAAAGAGAACAACCATGAATAAAAACAGAGAAATAGAAAACTATGCAAAAACTATAGAACAAAAACATATTGTACAGTTGTATACCATCAGATTTGGGGAGGTTCTTGATGATAGATGGGCAAAGACAGTTCTCGGTATTTTCAATGCATGGTTTGAGCCTCGACCATTTACTTTCAAGATTCTTCCATTACTTGGGTCTAAATGTCAAGCCCAAGGAGTGCATGAATGACAGTATATGGCCATTCCCATCTGGATCTCAGCTTTCCAAGAAAAAACTTAAGTTTTGAGTTAAATAGCCATACCTTAGAGCCAGCTGTGAACTCTTTTCTCAACAAATTTTTATCATGGAAGGCTTTGACTTTCTCTTTGTAAGATCTTGAATTGGTGCATGCATCCATTCTCAGCTCCTCTAACTCAGCAAGTTGCAGTTTCCTGTGATTACCAGTAGTAGTCAGATCCATGTTCAATGTTTTAATAGCCCAAAAGGCTTTATATTCTAACTCCACTGGTAAATAGCATGCTTTGCCATAGACCAACCTGAATGGGGACATGCCAATTGGGGTATTATAGGCTGTCCTATATGCCCACAATGCATCATTCAGCTTAAAGGACCAATCCTTTCTGTCCTTCTTCACAGTCTTTTCCAGTATATGTTTGATTTCTTTATTGGAAATCTCCACTTGTCCACTGGTTTGTGGATGATATGGAGTAGCTATTCTATGAGTCACAGAGTATTTTTTCAATAAAGTTTTAAAATGTTTATTATAAAAATGGCTTCCCCCATCACTGATAATAGCTTTGGGAAAACCTAACCTGGAAAAAATGTGATCCTTTAAAAATTTCAGAACTACTCTGTGATCATTGGTTTTAGTGGCTGTGGCTTCAACCCATTTGGATACATAATTCACAGCTACTAAAATGAAATTACACCCATTGGAAGGAGGAAAGGGACCCATGAAGTCTATCCCCCAAATATCAAACAATTCAACTACCAAAATGGGCTGTAAAGGCATTGAGTTTCTCTTGGAAATGCTACCCCATTTCTGGCAGTTCTGGCAAGACTTACAGTGCTACAGAGCATCTTTGAAAAGTGTAGGCCAATAAAATCCATACTGCAAAACCTTTGCAGTAGTTTTGTTTCCACTAAAATGACCTCCACAGGCCTGTTCATGACACATAGAAAGTATGCTATGAAATTCTTCTTCAGGGACACATCTTCTTATTATTTGGTTTGCACAACTCTTAAACAGGTAAGGATCTTTCCAAATAAAATGTTTAACCTTTGAGAAGAAAAGATCTTTATCCATTTTATTCCAATGTTGAGGAATTCTTCCAGTAGCCAAAAAGTTGACTATGTTTTCAAACCAAGGGGTGTGTATGCTAATAGCAAAAAGTTGCTCATCAGGGAAAGATTCATTGATAGGCAGCCTGTCAATCTCAGCAGTTAAAATTCTAGACAGGTGATCAGCCATCACATTCTCCACACCCTTTTTATCTTTGATCTGTAAATCAAATTCCTGTAATAAGAGGATCCACCTGATTAATCTTGGTTTGGTGTCCTTCTTAGACAGAAGGTATTTCAAGGCAGAGTGGTCGGTGAACACCACTATTTGTGAACCCAAGACATATGATCTGAATTTCTCTAAAGCTAAAACAATTGCCAGCAGCTCCTTCTCAGTTGTTGTGTAATTGAGTTGTGCATCAATCATTGATCTACTGGCATAAGCTATGACATGAGGCAGCTTATCCTTTCTCTGTCCAAGGACAGCTCCCAAAGCTTAATCTGATGCATCACACATCAGTTCAAAAGGCAGTGAATAATCTGGAGACTGTAATATTGGAGCTGAAATCAAACAATTTTTTAAGATTTCAAATGCCTTCATGCATTCATTGTTGAAAACAAAAGGGATATCTTGGCACAATAAATGACAAAGAGGCCTGGTTATTTTACTGAAGTCCTTAATGAACCTTCAGAAATCCAAAGATGTCCCGTAAAACTTCGATCATTAATAGCTTTTGGGAGGTGGTAAATGTGCAATTAAATCAATTTTTGCTCTGTCTACCTCAATGCCCTTGTGGGAGACAACATTGCCAAGGACAATGCCCTGGGTGACCATGAAATGGCTCTTCTCCCAGCTTAAAACTAGATTGGTTTCTTCACATCTCTGTAACAACAATTTGAGATGATGTAAACACTGGGCAAAACTGTCTTCATAGATTGAAAAATCATCCATAATAATCTCCATAAATTGGTCAATCATATCAGAGAAAATGGAGTACATGCATCTTTGAAAGGTAGCAGAAGCATTACAAAGACCAAAAGGCATTCTCCTATAGGCAAAAGTGCCAAAAGGGCAAGTGAATGTGGTCTTTTCTTGATCTTGTGGGTACACAGGAATCTGGTTGTAACCAAAGTAACCATCAAGAAAGCAGTAATAAGCTTTTCCTGCTAGCTTATCTAAAATATGGTCAATGAATGGGAGAGGGAAATGGTCTTTTCTAGTCATTGAATTTAATTTTCTGTAATCAATAGAGACCCTCCACCCAGTTGTTTGTCTGGTTGACATAAGCTCACCAGACTCTGAGGTTACAACAGTGATCCCAGATTTCTTAGGTACCACTTGTGTAGGTGCCACCCAAGCTGAATCTGAAATGGGGTAAATGACCCCTGCATCCAACAACTTAACAACCTCTTTCATGACCACTACTTGCATATGAGGGTTCAACCTTCTTTGCATTTCCCTAGAAGGCTTTGCATCTTCTTCCAAATGGATTTTATGCATGCAAACAGCTGGACTGA
The DNA here is from genome assembly GCA_021018995.1 of Chloranthus sessilifolius. Lineage (NCBI taxonomy): Eukaryota > Viridiplantae > Streptophyta > Magnoliopsida > Chloranthales > Chloranthaceae > Chloranthus > Chloranthus sessilifolius. The sequence continues at coordinate 66,557,480 of CM037586.1, forward strand.
TTCCTCCCAAATCAGCAATAGTCCAGCCAATTGCCCTTTTATGTTGTTTCAAGACAATCAACAGCTCTTCCTCCTGCTCCTTTGTGAGGGAAGAAGAAATAATTGCAGGCAATGATTTATGGTCTCCTAAAAACACATATTTCAAATTTTCTGGCAACTGCTTCAGTTCTACATCAGGTGAGCTGAGAAAAGAATGTAGCAAAGGTACCTTAGCTATTTGTGGAAGGGGAAGAATAGCAGGTTTCCAAGAAGAGAAACTTGCTGATTGATTATGAGTTCCTTGCACAGCCTTTACTTCCTCAGACTTTGAGGTACGAAATGTTTCTTCCTCGGAATTTTCCCAAGCATCTTTAGAATCTGTGGTTAAATCTTCACACTGCAGAAACTGTTGTAAAGTCCCTTCCACTAGTTCATCCAATAGATCAACATGAAAACATTCCTTAGAGCTGAATTGAGGCTGTGGGACTGCATTATAAACATTTAATTTCACCTTCATATTTCCAAAAGAGACTTCCATAATACCAGACCTGCATTGAATGCAAGCATTTGCTGTAGCCAGGAATGGTCTTCCCAAAATGACAGGGATGGAAGTTTTACTTTTTGTAGGTTCCATGTCCAAAACTAGAAATTCAGTAGGATAGAAAAATTTATCTACTCCTACCAATACATCCTCAATTAGCCCAACTGGCTTTCTTTCAGATCTGTCTGCTAGTTGTAACACCACATGAGTGGGTTTTAATTCTCCCAAACCTAGTTTCTCATATACAGAATATGGAAGCAGGTTGCCACTAGCACCCAAATCTAATAAAGCCTTTTCAATGGTATGTTCCCCAATAATGCAAGGGATTGTGGGGATTCCAGGATCTTGAAGTTTAGGAGGTGTGGTAATAGACAACACCTGATTAACTCTTTCCACAGCGAAGACCTTCTTGGATAACTGTATCCTAGACTGTCTTTTGTGAGTGCAAATATCTTTCAAAAATTTTGCATATGCTGACATTTGTTTGATTGCATCAAGCAAAGGTAGATTTATCTTGACTTGCTTGAAAGTCTCCATCATTTCATCTATTTTTGTGTTCCCGTTATCAAAAGAGGATACAGATTTCATGGCATGAGGAAATGGTAAATGAGGAACTAGTCCTTCATTTACAACTTTAGAAGCATTATCAGAATCTTTTTGATATTTTTATTTTTTATTTTTTTTATTTTTCTGAGGTACATCAGCACCCCTAGTGCTAACATTATGCTGCTCCTGCTGCATATCTTTATCATTTTCCTCACTTTTTTCTTCTTCAGTACCCACTTTGTTATTTATAATTCTTCCACTTCTCAAAGTTGTGACAGTTTTTACTTCTTCATGTGAAATAGAAGCCTCTCCAACCATGAACTGTCCTTTGGGATTGTTCAAAGGTTGGCTGGGTAACTTTCCTTCCTCTCTTTTGGCCAAAGTATTTGGAAGCCGACCCAATGTTTCTTCAATCTTCTTTATGCTCTGACTGTGAAAGTTCACAGTCTGAGTTAAAGATCCTAAATTCTGGAGTGAATTTAGGACTTGATCTTCAAAAGAAGGGAAGGATTTGAATACGTTGTTGTGGAATGGGTGCAAAATTTGAATATTTGGCATAAAATTCTCATTGATAAGGTCGAAAGCTTTGAAAGGCATTTGGTTCTTTGGTTGCTGCTGCTGTTATGATTGATAATTCCCCTGGCTCCACCTCAAATTGGGGTGCCCTCTCCATGGATATTCATTTGACTGCATTTGTCCAAATGATTGGGCAGCATGAGCTTGTTCCACCACTAGATCTGGGAACTGTGGTGCAGCAGGACATTGGTCAAGTGAATGAGTAGGGGACTGGCATATCAGACATGCCTCCTCTACTCTTGCAACCATTGGATTTTTAAGTGAGTCCATTAATCTATCAAACTTTGTGGTTAAATTATCCATCTTTCTTTCCAACTCATTCACCTCATAAATCTTTCCTTTGGTGGTTTGCTGATTGTTCAACCTAGGAGGATTTTCAATATCTCTTGACAAGGATTCCTGTTGATCAATATCTCTTGACAAGGATTCCTGTTGAGTTGAGTTTTCACCAATTACTTCAAATAAGTCCCAAACCTCCTCAACTATTTTTTGCAAGTAAGTGCCTCCATAGGAAGCATCTACCATATTCTTGCCTTTTTTATCAATTCCTTGATAGAAGCTTTGAACAAGCTGCCATCGGGGAATTTGATGATGAGGACATTGTCTTAAAAGTTCCTTAAATCTTTCCCATGCTTCATGGAAAGTTTCAGTTGAGTTTTGTGAGAAGGAAATAATACTTTGCCTCAATTGACTTGTTTTAGACATTGGGAAGTATTTGGCTAAAAATTGACACTGCAAATCATTCCAAGAAGTGATACTATTTGGTGCTAACATAGACAACCATGCTCTAGCTTTGTCCTTTAATGAAAAAGGAAAGAGCCTAAGCTTGGTTGCCTCTGGACCAAGTCCAGCTATGTTGAATGTGGTGCAAAGAGACAAGAATTCATCCACATGTTTGTATGGATCTTCCTTACTTAACCCATGGAAGGACGAAAGCATTTGGATAGTCGATGATTTAATCTCATAATTTCCTTCAACAGTAGGAAATTGAATGCAAAAGGGAGAATTATAAGCACCAGGTGCAAAGTAATCCCTTAAAAGTCGAGGTTCTTCACCCATAGTAACTGTTTCAGCAGAATTCTGTGTTGTTTGTCTTGTTCGTAATAGCCGTTCAACTTCTAAATTCAAAGGGACAATCTCAGGGCTGAGAGTCCTACCAAACATACAACACAAAACAGATAATCAGATTCTTCACAGCAAACCTTCAGAATTCCTTTTGAAGTAGATTCCCTTCTTCAAAATAGATATGAATAATTGCACATATATAAACAATAGAATAGTTTAGCACTGATGTAAAAATAAAAATGAAAACTTAGGTCTACCTATTTTAAAATAAATTCCCCGGCAGCGGCGCCAAAAACATGTTTATTTCTAAGTGTGCATGATTTATTTGTGTTTTGAAAATAGATTTGCAACTGCTAAGTATACTGCATCTGGAGCATTAAAAGAGTAAAGAAATATCAGCACAGAGAGAAGTGAATTAGCCTGCAAGATCAGGGCCAATTGTAGCAAGTTTTAAATGTAAGTGAGTAAAAGATCGTCCACAGAGAATTTGTTTAAAATGCAAGATAAACCTCCAGATCTGAGCTACCAGATCTGGCCTCTTATCCTATCTACAAAGCACATAAGATGGGAGGTTCAATTTGTCACGTTAACTAAATGATAAAAGTAAAAGTTAAACTAAATGATCCAGATCTGAGTTGGGGGAATTTTGATGTAAACTTATAAAAATTGAGAAATAATATCTAACTTTGATTTGCTCCTTGAAACACATTGAGATGAGAGATGATCCAATCTTCATCTGGCTACAAGCACAGATGTAAGAGAAATAAATCTAACTCAAGGATTAGATTTAGGCTTATGGCTATGGCCTGTCCACTTCAATGGCCACAGACCATCCAATAGTCTTTAATCTAAACCCTTAATTTAGAACAAGAAATATCACTACAAATGCTGTGAGAGATTAGGTTACAAACACTAATTCCCACTGTGGTTAATGAATCAAGGAAATTGCATGAAAAAAAGAAATCTAAAGGAGTCTAGTGCAATAAGGAGATCAGAGGGAACCCTTAACACGAATCCAATTGAGAATGTACAGTTTACAACAACCTTTTCAAATTCACCATTACAATTCTGAGCATGAAATAAAAGCTCAGATTTGTAGTCTTGAATACAAATCTCTTTTGAATTACAGAGGTATCTCACAGCTCTCAATTGCAAGTAAAAGTTAGGCTATTACAGGGGTTTCAGACAAACTAGCTGATTTGGAAATGGGGGAATAGGAATGAAACTCAAAATCTGGATGCCCAAATTGGGCAAATGGTTCATCTATTTATAGTTTTCCCCAGGTCTAGCTCAAATGCGTATTGACCAATCAGAAGTGCTCAGATCTGTATCAACCAATGGTAGTCGAGAACTAGGATCTAGATCTGTTTCGGCCAATCAGAATTGCTCGATCTGGTTCAGCCAATCAGGCGACATAAGCATCAATTATGTTATGCAATTTGAGAATCTGTTAGAGCTTCTAGAAGTTCCCGCCAAGTGATTTCATCTTCGGGTGCTCACATGGGGTGGAATATGCCTTCGCTTCGGGCTTAGAATCTTCGAGAATGTCCCTAGGTTTTTAAATGCATTGGGACGCGTGAAAAAGATTACTAAATTACCCTTGCAAAAGCTAGGAATCTCCAGAATACCATTTCGCATAGTTTAGGGAACTTTTCACAAGGTACTATGACTCCTGAAGCTCTTTTCGCAAAGTTCAGGTTCTGTTTGCAAGGAGTTCTCTTCTTTTCGAATAGGTCAATCATCCTTTCGAAGAGTTCAAGTTCTTTTAGAAAACTAAGCCTGGAGCTTTTAGTTCTTTTCGTAGAGTTCAGGTTCTTTTCGAGGTGTTCAGATTCTTTTCGAAAAGCACTCTGTAGTGCATTTTTCTGTTCGAATTGCTCCACATTTCTTTTTTGGGTTGAGACCAGGGCTTTGCCTCTTCAGTTCAGGCATTTTGACAGCTAGTGAGGTTGTCCCTTCTCTTTCTTCCTTTGGATCGACATGGATTATCATCTTTTTGGCACTTTTAGGCTGCTTTCATGGTTAAGCCTGTCTTTATTGTTAGCTGTAACACAAGCACTTAAAACACTTATTTAGTTCTCTCAAGGGTCTATCAAGGCCTATGTTAAAGGGTGGAGAATGGTATTTTCTGGTTCTCAACAACTGTCGAGCATAGCAACCAACTTTAGATTCGGTATTAAGTCAGCAGGGGGTCAGTTCAATTTAATTTGGATATATTTAGGCAAATTCAGGGATTATACAAAAATATTAAAAAACTAAAAAATATCTTAACCCATTTAAAGTTTAAAATGATGTTTTTAAGCAATAAAATAGGTGTATTACATAATCCATATACATCATAAGTTCACAATCTTTAAAAAAATAAAATAATACAAAGCATGATTAAAGCATCACAATCATCAAAATATTGGAAAAAAAGGTGAGCCACCAAATCAACCAATCAGCCGTTTATTCAACAAAAAGATCGTCAGACTACTATTCAGAGATTTTTTCTAAAAATTTGATTAATTCAGAGAATTTGGTAACATAACTATCAAGGCTAAGTTTGACACATGCCATTCTTCCACTGTGCTAAGCTCTTTGGGCGACTTATATATGTATAAGCATATGTCTGCTAGTATATTGATTGTGGGATGTAGGCATCCACCACATTACTATGATGATAACAAGATCATATGCCAAAACATATCACACTTTTATTACCATCGTAAATTTCTACATTTTGTTATTTTTTAGATATATTAGGTTTTTTGTATAGACAGTCTGAATTTTATTCTCTTGACGAGTAATACTCACCAACATTCATCGGCTCCGACACCCGAGTTAATGTCCATGTTGAACTTGGGGTAAATATAAACAAAATAGTAAGCATTCATGCTCATTTTGCTGCCACAACTCCCTTGTTCTAGTTTCTAGGATGATTTTTCACAGAATTAGTTTGTAAATATGATTCTCCCATAGGTGTATAGTGTAAACTGCAAACCCTTCTAACAATGGTAATTTTCCCATAGGATTAAATTACTCATTCCTTATTCAATTAAAAAATTGGATATTCCATGAAAATCAAAAACCAATTTAGTTAAAACAATGCTATATCCTCTCCATGGCGAGCCTATAGCGTATGACGACCTAATTGTTAGGCTATTTTAAGTGCTTGCTACTGACTTTATTGAAGACAGTGATAAGAATGGGGTGAATGAAAATGAATGAAAGGTGGAGTGAGAATTATGGAGTAGCAACCCTAAAATATGCACAGTCCGGCAAGATACAGGGCCTGTTGTAGCAAGTTTTGATAAGTAAGAGTTTATCCCACAGAGAAAGTTGATCTAAAGCTCCAAGGGAGCTATCTTTAGTAGGCTCTCCAGATCTGACTACAGATCTGGCAATCCTAAATGGATGGGGATTAAAGGTCACTATAATCTAAATCCTAAGGTAGCTTAATGTCTAAATTACAGAAAGGGTTAAGAAGAATGGTGGAGTGAGAAAATAAACGTAAAAGGGTGAGAAGTATGTTATTAGGTACAGATCTGATGGGTCTTGTAACTCAGACTCAGATCTATTGCTATAGAAATCCTGTCCAATGGCTACATTATCACCAAAGAGGAGAAAGAATCCAACTCACCCCTGTGCCATGGTCTAATCCCTTATGGCTATAACCTATCGACTTAAATGGTCACAGACTGTCCAATAGGGGAACCACAATCCAGAGATGGGTCAGAACAAGTTTATCATTGTAGGCACTACTTCATCCTGGCTACAAGCTCAAAAATCCATAGGAACCTCAACCTCTAAAGTTCTGTGTGTGGGGCTAGGCCTACAAAGTGCACGAGCCTGGACACACAAGACCAGCAAGACTTTAAGCACTAGCTTTTAAACATGGCTGTTCACTGCTTTAGACAGACTGCAGTGACCCAGTCACAAGCCTACAATCTCTATAGCCATATCAGATCTGCAATCTGATGGTGGATCTATACAAATATAGGGGAGTCTGTCTCTGCACAATCTCTCACAAGGCTACAAGCACAAGTGCAAAGAAAAAAAATCTGTCTTAGATCTGTGGATTGGCTTCACCCCAGGGCTATAAACTGTCCACTTGAATGGTCACAGACTAACCACAGAGGCTATCCTTCTCACAGAGATCTAAGACAGAACGAGAACATTGCTGCTGCCACCATGTTCACAAGGCTACCAGCTCAAGCTCCCATGGGGATTCAGATTTAGTGGGTCCTATGGTGGGGGAAGGCCTGCAATGTGCCTAACCTGGACACACAGATTACTTGGGTCTAAATAAAACCTTAAAAACAATCCTCCATTGCTTACAATACAACTTACCAATGGGGGATCTCAAGGCAGCAGCCTTGAACTGAACAACTCACAACAAAACATCATCCCATACATGCAATAAATCCTATTACAAAACTCCATTAAAAACTATACCATATAATCATACAAAAGGCATAGGCAACAAGTGCTGGACTATGGAGAGAAATAAAAAGGAAAAAGAAACTATCTAGAACCTAACCTTAGCCTACTAAAATTTACAGCTTAATCGAGAGGACGAAGTCTGAAAAAGTCTAAGTCTAAAGTCCGTTCCAAAGGTCCTCAAACTTATGCAAGGCTTAGGCTTATATAGCAGTCGGCTGTGTATGAATTAGGGTTAGGAAAACCCTAATTTCATCTTTTCAATTGCCGCCCATTCTTATCCCTTGGATGCCTCGGGGCATGTGCACAAAGATTGGGGCATTAGAGTGCGTGTCCTAGTTACTGGGAGTTCCCAAATTACCCTTACAGAAGTGGGGAGAAGTTAAGAACCTGATCCTCACTAAGTAGAGAAGATTTGCAAATCTTTTCACGTGGTAGAATTAGCGTCGAGGGATTGAATTGACTTGAAACTCATGCAGTCGCGGGATTGACATTTTGGTCATCGCGGGATATAATGGCTGTCGCGAGATTGCTCTTTTAGCTTTGAATGGTGTAGGAATTACTCGCGCGGTTCGTTCCTTGGTGAATCTCACGACGTATCCTCGCGAAGAAGCAGTGTTCATGAGCCTATGGATCGCGCGACGATTGAAGACTCCTTTCTTGAGCTGCGCGAGACTGCGCGAGCGCTCAAGACTGAGCCTCGCGAGGACCTCGCAAAGTCTATTTTTCAATTCTTTCTGGCACCAAACTGTGCGAGAATGGTGCAAAGACTGCACGACCAGTTTGTGTACTGTCTTTAGAAGCCCGCGATAACTGCGCGAAGGCATTATCTCTGGTTCAATTGAACCCTGCGACATCTGCGTGAGGCATTCTTCTTGGTTTGTTTTTACTTTGCTGTGCCTATGCTGCAGCCAACTCTCTGTCTGGGTTCATCTTTCAATCTGCTAAGGTAGTTCTGGGGCAACAGTGAGCTTCTTGGCATGATTAGGGGTTTATTTGCAGCTGCTACTTATTACCTATAGAATAGACTTAAAACACATTTATTAAATGATTAAGGGTCTAACAGAGATTAAGTTAAGGGGTAAAAATTGGTACTTTTCAGGTCTTAACACACCCCCAAACCTAATCTTTGCTAATCCCTTAGCAAAGCTGTAATTAAATGCCACTTTCGTAGGGATCACGAGTACATTTAGCATATGTACCAAGCGTTTTAAACACCTAGGTGATCCCTAGTGGAGGAGTGAAGTCTCCTGAGGGTTTTCAGTGAAGACACCCACAAACTTCACCATTAAAACAGTTAAGTATAGTGCAAATAATGACAACACAAATTTCGATGTTTAAAGCTTCATTCCACACCAAAAAAATTTTACACTTAGAGGAAAATACAGCAATGTTGCAGGCCATTTAAAACTTAAAAGTTAACATGTGTTTGCCTTACCACCATTCATTTATCATTAGACTTTCAATGTATAAAAATCAGTACCCAGCTTGCCTTTAATTCAAAATTCAGGTTGGATGCAACCCCAATGAGGTTAAAATTCAGACCCAATTCTCACTAGGGCTATCTCTCAATATTAATAACTTGAGGGTGTTCACATTCTCAACAGCTCAAGAGCAGTTGCAGACCCCAAATGGGCCTGCAAGCATGAGCATAGGTAAAGCTTCTAAGTTCTGACATCTTCAAGAATTTTTTTACCATAGATTGGACAACTCCTCATCTCCACATGACAGCTCATTTAACTTTGGATCCACAAGATCTTTTTGAATGGGTTGTAATGTGGCTTATGGTTGAGGGATGTAAAGAATAAAGGGGTAAAAAGGGAGTCCAAATTAAGAAATCAGCAAAGTAAGGAGTGATTCATGACTTCACAACCTTCATTTCAGCAAAAACTTCATCTTTCTTTTTATATTTCAGACTCAAAGTGGCCAGCTTCTCCTCTTCTTTTTAATTTTCAGATGATGTTGTCCTCTAGACTTCTCTTTCTTTATCTCTTTTTATTTCTTTATTTATTCTTTTGATGAAATGCCACACAACTGCCATTGATACACAGCTGTTCACAAGTTGCTTTTCTTCACCTTCCACAGAATATTAGACCATTCTCAGTATCTTTACCTCCTTCTCCTTTACCTTCTGAATTCTCAGAGTGAGGGTAAGGTTGACTCAGGTCATGAGGTTAAGGTGCAAGTGTTCTGATGATTGTGAAGGAAAATTATGATTTTAAGGCTCTACTAGTGTATGCAAAAGGACAAATTTTAAAAGGTTAGATGTTTAGGCTCAAACTGTCCAAATGAGGGCCTTGGATCATTTCCTTAGTCTCATGAGTGCTGTCAATTAGTTTTGATTTGGAGTTGCACAACTTCTAGTGAAAAAGTCTTGATTTAATCAATCCTTAGAGCAAAAATAATGCCAAAAACACTCTTCAGAAGAAAATGCTGGGCCCAAATCTCACTAGGTATGGTCATCAAATTTAACCCATGGGGTGTATTTTCATCTGTTTCTCTTCTCTTAGGCTCACTGAGTACTAACTAAAAAAAATTTCTACTATTAGCTCCATGGTGGTGTCAAGATTTTTTTTTTTTAACTTTTTTTGTTTTGAAAAGTCTGCAAAAATGTTTAAATGTTTACATGTTTCCTCATTGGATCAAGTTAAGTGAAAATTAACTTTATTCATCCCAGTTATACCACCATTACTGCACTAAAATTAACTATTCTATTGGCAGACTGCCACACCCCCAAACCATTCGGAGCAGCGTCCTCACTGGTTCAAAGGTGATAAAAGGTAGTAGATTCCAATCAGACAGACAAAAATAAACACAGCGAAAGATAGAGAAACAGAAAAAATAATGCTACTGAACAGTATAGAATGAAAAGAAACTATCATTAAAAGAAAATGAAAATGGTACAAAAAGATGTTAAAAGAAAAGACAGAATGGGGGGGGGAAGAGGGATCAAGGGAGAGGCGGTGGGGGAGGGTGTGAGGAAGGTGGTGTGGGAGATGCAGGTGGGTCAATTTTTTTCTTCTTTTTCTCTCTCTTATTTTCCTCTCCTCCTGCTTTTTCTTCTCTTCCTTGGCGAGGATCCGTTGGACCTCGTCAAACTCATCCCAGAGAAATTGCAAGGGGTCCAGTTCCTTAGGCAGTGGAGGATCATCCCAGATGGGGTAGAATTTGATGGGAAACCCGAAGGGGTGAGGAGGTCAGTACTGCTAGGGTTAGAATAGGAGGGATGAGATGAAGAGGAATTGAGGGACGATTTAAAAGATTTGGGCGGTGGAACATGAATCAACGGATTTAAAGTTGTGCCCCTGTAGACACCCAAATTTGGCCCAAGGCCCGATCGAAACACCTTTGGAGAGAGGTGTAATTCTGAGTTTTTGATGGCATATATGGAACCCTTAGGAATCACCCTAGATCTCTTAGGAACCTACCCTAAATCTTTAGAAATCAATCTCGAACCCTTAGGAATTAACCATACCCTTCCCAGACTTATTAGAACCCTTCCCGGGCACGATTTGAACCCCCCTGAACAGTGGTTAGAAAGAGGAGTGCTAAAGTTTTTTGTGGATAGTTGCCCAATCTAAGGTATATACCATTGGCAAGTAAAATTTTTCAGCTTTCCAACGAGCCAAGAATCTCATAATTTGGAGTTGTACATCAAAAGATATGGCAGAATGAAGATCGTAAATTTGTACGAGATATTGCAAAATCGGACCCATAGAGCCAATTTTGAACTAACCAAAATAGCTGATGAAAAGAGGAGTGCTAAGGTTATCATATATAGTTTTCCAACCTAAGGCCTATACCATTGGAAAGTAGACTTTCTCAGCTTTCCAACGAGCTAAGAATCGCCTAATTTGGAGTTGTACATAAAAAGTTATGGCAATTTGAAAATTGGGGATTTGTGCAGGAAATTGCAAACCGGGCCGGGCCCCTGCGGGTCTTCAACTTCCAATAGTTTGGACCTGGTTTTCCTTCAAAAAATGGCCAAAATTTACATTGGGGGTTTGACTTGTGGACCATCCCAAAGTCTAGGGTGTGTTTCTTTAGGACCCTAGTGACCCTATTAGCTTAAGTTATCACCCTTTTGCCATTTAAGTCACCACCCTATCATCTACCATTAAACCCAAATCCTCTTCTCCAAGCTCTAGAAAACCATAAAAACCTTAGATTGCCCATTACCTAATTACTAATCTAATTAGGACTTTAACCTCTCACTAATCGTCCCTTTCTCTATAAATAGAGAGCCACCCCTCTTGCTTAAGGGTTGAGAGTTTTTACCTAAGAGAGAAAGAGCTTAAGTGAGAAGATCTTTCTCCCTTTGGTGCACCATCCCCATACAAATTCTAGAATTGAAAAAGCCCCTCTAGGTTAGGTGTGTGTTACCCCCTAGCTTTCCTTTTCTACCTCTTAGTTTCAAGCCTTAGGAGTTAGAACCCCATTCCATACCATACAAGCCTTCAAAAAGCTCACCGAAGCAAGACAGTGCTACAAGGGCCCAAGAGCTCCGGCTCTCCCCTCTATTCCTCTACCTTCTTTGCTTTTCCTCTATCCTAGAATTGAGCCGTTACGCTGCCCAAATTTTGGCAAGCGGGAAGGGCTCAATGGGATCGGTGTGCCTTTGGGCAAGGGGAAGTGCCACTCATTTTACTTTCTTATATATATATATATATATATATATATATATATATATATATACTATATAAACCAGCCCCACATAGACCTGGCCTTAAGTAGAGACCACATTTAGCGGGTTGATCGGGTGCCTAACACCTTTCCGATCGATAACCGAAGCCCCTACCCAAGAGCCTTTGGTGTGGACCGGATTCAGAGTCATATTTTTAGCACTTCGGTGCTCATAAAAATAAACTAGGTATCCCGGGACACCGAAATATCCGGGTGGCGACTCTATATTTTTTATAGTTAGAGAGCGCATCGTTGCGACAGGATCGTCACTATTCCCACCGTTGCACAGATGGTGACTCTGCTGGGGAGTAGCTAGTAGAGCTTCCCTTTGAACTAGGCCTTTTTTTTATTTTTCTAACATTTTATTGCTATTTTTTTTTATTATTTTTACTGTTTTTTGTCACTCACCCCTCCGATTACGTCATTTTACTCACCCATACGATTCCACTTTAAATTTTAGCAATCTTTGCCTAGTCACTTGACTGACACCTTTTTTTACTCACCCCTACGATTCTGCTTTAAATTTCAGCAATCTTTGCCTAGTCATTTGACTGGCACCTTTTTTGCTCACCCCTACGATTCTGCTTTAAATTTCAACAATTTTTGCCTAGTCGCTTGACTGGCACCTTTCTTTTACTCACCCCTACATTTCTGCTATAAATTTCAGTAACTTTTTGCCTAGTCACTTGACTGGCACCTTTTAAATTTCAGCACTTTATAATTCCCGCCTAGTCGCTTGACTGGCCCCGTCTTTTTTATTATTCATATCCTAACAGTGGACGCCGGCCCGTAGTGGCGGCACGGGATCATCACCCCCGGTCTTTGAACTAAAGAAAACTTTCAAAAAAAAAAGAAAAAGCTTTGAAAAATTAAAATTGAACCAAGTTGGGGAGCTTAATTAATTTGTTTTTTTTACGGGGTAGATTTTCAAAGGGTTGGGTTTAGGCACACATACAAACACCCGGGTCTTAGTATGGCGGCAGCCCTAGTGGTGATGATCCAGAAAAGTCCCAGCCCACCTAATATCTGAGAAGGCGCTCACGCCGGAGGTATATCGGGTGAGTTTCCATTCCAAAAAGCTTAAAACCCTTGGGGAGCGCGCTAGCGAGTTATACTGGACTCAAACCCCTTAGGTGTGGTGAGGAGAGAATCAAAAAAAAAAGCGCTCCTAAGCCCATCTTCCACAAAAAAAAAGAGACTCATTTTGGGCTTGCTGTGCACACTATCAAACCAAGCTGAAAGAATAGTTTTGCCAGACGTATATAATATATACGCCTAGCCAAATCTGCTTAGTTTTGGTCAGGCGTATATAATACATACGCCCAGTATAAACTGGGTTTAAGCAGCCCGAATCTGTGGCCTTCTTCACCTCCCAAGTTTCGCGATTAGTGTGCTTAGTGCCTTGTTTGGGCCCCGCCATCTCCGACACCCAATACGCCCCTGCCGGTCAAGAGAAGGCAACTTCTTTTTAGCTCATTTCGGGGGATCGGGTCGTTTGCCTCGATTTTTGTGCCTTCAATAGATCGAAGGTTCTCCTTCGATTCTTCCAAAGTGCATCGAAACCGTGGCCGCGGGTCTTGATTTAAGGTACGAGAGCCACCCGAAAAGGAAATTTGAAGGCCTCGGAACCTTTGTTTTTCAAAAAAGTTTTCATAAAATTCAAAAAAATATATAATCAAAACCCAAAAAATATTTAGTTTGTGGTGCCGGCACAACGACATCATCTTGCCCTCCGTTGTCCCGTAGGGGAAGAAGGAGGAAGATTTTTGGGCCTTATCCAAGGCACCCTTACCCGACCCGCTCCCGAAGAATGTCGTGGGTAGTGGACCCAGTTTATGCCGATCCCGATTCATCCCCGCCACATTCTCCAACCCACTCTCATTCGGGAGAAGTCTTTTCCACCATCCCCCTCACCCAGCCCCCTTTTACCGTTACCGGCCCATTCGACGCTCCCATATTCCGAACCACTACCCTCCAAAATATCCAAAGTCCAACCTCCCATTCCCCATCTTTTGCCCAAACCATGCCCATGCAAAACCCTAACCCATTTTCCCAATCCACATCCATGCCCCAATTCCCATCATCCCCCTATAGACCCGATCCACCCACATTCACATACACCACTTCCACCCTATCCAACCCCCCGCAAAATCCTCCATCCATCTGGGTCATGCCCATTTTTACCAGGGCCATGCCCAATTTTCCTCATCCATCCTCATCATGCCCCCCATCATCCCAAGACATACCCAATACATCCCCTCATCCACCCCATACACCCCCACCTACCGTGGCCATGCCTAATTATACCGGGGCCATGCCCAATTTTTCCACCACCTCTACCCCATCCATACCCAATCATCCATTAAATCTACCATCCACATCCGACCCCCCTTCCATGGCCATGATGGAGGAGATGTTCCAAGCATACTCCTCATGGAGGGCTTCCCAAAATATCTCTCCTCCACACCCCACATCCATGAATCCATCTCATACCTTAGCAAACCTCCATGCTTCACTCCCCCATGACCCCCATCAACCTCCTATAATTCACACCATCCAAACCCCCATCACCCACATACCCCAAGGCCCCATGGCCCAACCTCCCATAATCCACACCATCCAAACCCCCATCACCCACATACCCCAATGCCCCATGGCCCAACCTCCCACCATCCATACACCCCAAGGCCAAATGGCCCAACCTCCAAACTCCCACATACCCCAAGGCCCATTGGCCCAAACCCCCTTTTCCCACACATTTCAAGGCCCCATGGCCCAATACCCCACCATCCATGACCTCCAAGGCCCCATGGCCCAATACCCCACTACCCATCATCCCCAAGGCCCATTGTCCCAAAACCCCATTATCCATATCCCCCAGGGCCCATTGGGCCAAACCCATTAGGGGCCCATGGCCCCGACCCAACAAGGCCCATCAGGCCAGACCCACGAAGGGCCCATGGCCCAGACTCACCAAGGCCCATCGGGCCAGACCCATCAAGGGCCCATGGCCCAGACCCACCAAGGGCCCATGGCCAAAACCCATCAAGGCCCATTGGGTCAGACTCACCAAGGGCCCATGGCCCAAACCTACCCAGGCCCATTGGCCCAAACCTATCCAGGGCCCATGGCCCAAACCCATCAATGGCCTATGGCCCAAAATGATCAAGGGTTCATGGCCCAAACCCAAACCCCACACTCATACCTTCCACAATACCCCCAACACCTAACCCAACCTTCACAGCCGGGTCAAACACATGCCATCCCCCAAACCCAATTCCCCCATGGCCCCGCACCCTAAGGCTATCCCCAAACCTTCCCTCACACCCAATGGCCCTATTCGACCCCATTTCAAAACCAAATTCCCATCGCCCAACAAGCCTTTCCACACCCCCAATGAGCTCATCCAACCCCTACTTATGTCATTCCCATCGAACCCATGCAGCAACAAGTTGAGAATCCTGTCTTCACTGCACATTACGCCGATCAGCAGTATGAAGAGGACGAGATTAGGAACAATGGGGCCTATGCTGGGGTTTTGACCAGCCTCCACCCCCCTCCCATAATTGCCCATCCCCTAGTGGCCCAGAGTGAAGTCTAAATAACAGCCGAGAAAGCAACCCCGGTATCAAAAGAGTCAGAGCAACTGAAAGAACAGTTAGACAAAATACAAAAACAGCTGATGAAAATGGGCGGTGCTGAAATCCACACCACGGACTTCACAGACCTATGCTTACTCGCTGAGGTCCCCTTGCCCCCCAAATTTAAAATGCCAGTATTCAATAAATACAATGGCACTGGCAACCCGATCGCACACCTCAAGTCCTATTGTAGGGACATGTGCCAGTACGGGGGGGATGAAAGACTACTAATAAAAGTCTTCCAGCAAAGCTTGACAGGACCGGCCCTGAGGTGGTTCACGTCCCTTGAACCATCCATGATGAAGACATGGAAAGATTTAGCGCATTTGTTCCAAGAGCAGTATGTCTATAATACTGATATTGAACCGCGCAAGTCTGATTTGGCCCGGTTAAAGCAAAATCCAAACGAGACCTTCAGCGACTATTTGGGGCATTGGAGAGCACTGGCAGCTCAAGTCAGAAATAGAATACCGAACGATGAGCAGATAGAGATGATTTCAAAGAACACTCTGCCAGTGATCTCTGATTTTCTTATATACCAACAGCAGTTTAGTTTTGCCAATTTGGTGAGGAATGCCAACCGATGAGAGGATGCAATCAGGGAGGGGCGTCTAAATAAGAGCACACCGAGCGGACCCAGTGGGGTTAGAAGGTTTTCAGAGCAGAGGAATGAGAAAAGAACAGGGGGCGATGTCCAAAACATAGCCAACACCAGGCCCAATAATAATACTGCTCCGTTTCAGTTTCAGGCGGCCCCACCAGCACCAGTTAGGCCTGAGCAGACACAGAGAATGGGGAATGGGCCAGGAATGCAAATGACTCCGGAGCAGAGAAGAGTCTGCTACGATCGAGTTTTTATGCCTCTGGGGCAATCATTGAGTGTACTTTTGCCCCTATTGGTGGAAAAGGGATTAGTTACTATCCGTTAACCATAAACTCCTCCTCACCCGATCCCAAAGAACTATGACCCAAATACCCACTGCAATTTTCATCAGGGTCTGGGTCACCCTACGGATCACTGCTTCCCCTTAAAGCACGCGATCCAAGACTTGATCGATGCCGAGAAAATCATGCCCCCTGCACCTTCTCAGCACGCTAATATTCATCAGGTGCCACTACCCCCACATCCCACAGGAGGAGCAGGTCCCAGACCCACCATCGGAATGATAGAGGATGAGGAAGAATTTGAGTTTGACCCATCCGATTATATCAGTGATCGGGAGAGTTATGTAGCACCACCGTTAAAAAATATTAAGGAAAGGAATATCGGGGTTGTTGAACCCCTGAATTTGTCAGATTATTTTCCCAACCCGACTCCACAATTGGAACCTTTGGATCTCAGGGCATATTTTCCACCCACCACACCTGTTAATTATGTGAATATAAATGCATACCAACCATATACCACAAATTACCCGTTAAGCCACCAGGCCCCCAATCCCACACCCGCACCTGCCAGTTTCCAACAGCCGACACCAGTCCCATTCCAACTACCACCATATACCACAACCCCCATCAATTATCCTTTAAGCCACCAGGCCCCCAATCCAATACCCACACCCATCAGTTATCAATGGCCAGCACCCACCCCATCACCCCCAATTCAGCCACCGGCAAACTCCACTACCCCGATCAATTACCTAACGGCCCATCAAACCCCCCGTCTAACGCCAGCACCCGCCAACTATTAGTGGCCTACCTTTACCTCCTTCCCTCCAATGCCACCACCCTCAAGCTTCACCACTCCCATTTGGCCCAATCTTTCCACCCAACCATCTACCACCGAAATAAATCAAGTGTTGCCCACACCTCTTGAGCTGACAGTACAAGTGTCTCAAGTACCAGCAGCCATACCTTTCTAGCTCTCGGGACCAACCTATGATCCTCATCAGGTTCCACTGAGCTACGAACAAACAGATGTCAATGCCGACAGCAGCAGCAGAGAAGGGGCAGTAGATTTTGCTACTAGGTTTGGGATGATATCAAAGTAGCCAGAAGTACCAACAGCAGCGCAAGCCCAACCCGAAGGGAAGAAAGACAGCGCGGTGAACCCCTTCGAGAAGATGAGTCGAGAACTCATATTGGAGACTCAGCTGAGAAGAATGCCGACCCATATCACTGTATGGGATCTACTGATGACGTCCCCACTCCATTTCCAAGCATTAATGGGGGCGCTAAGGAATGCGCATGTATCGCTCCAGGTCAGCCCAGATGAAGTTGGGCAGATAATTGGGCAAGTGATGGCTCCGAATGCCATTTCATTTTCTGATGCAGATTTGCCAGAAGAAGGGTGTAGCCATTCCAAGTCTTTGAATATAACTGTTGAATCTGGAAACATGGTCATTCCCTTAGTACTAATTGATAATGGGTCAGCATTAAATATTTGCCCTCTGAGAACCGCCACCAAGATAGGAGTCGATCCCTGCATGTTAAGGCCCACCAGAACCAGCGTAAGAGGGTTTGACAATACCAGGAGAGAAATAATGGGAGAAGTTGATCTTGAGCTGTTGATAGGGCCAATGACCTTTTCCATCTTGTTTCAAGTCATGGATATTAAATCTTCGTTTAGCTTATTATTGGGACGCCTATGGCTGCACGAAGTCGGATCCATACCTTCCACATTGCACCAGAAACTCAAATTTGCATCTGGGCATAAGATCATCACGATTATTGGAGAGGGGCACAGCGAAAAAGAAAAGGCTACCAATAGCGTTGAAAAACCCAATGTGCCGGATATACCACACACCGCTGAGGACGTCGACCTCCACAGTTTAGAATACGAGGTGTGCGCAATACTCCCAGAGCCCATGGAGGGCATCATGTTTAAGATGGGAGGTGGTATGGTAGCGGCAGTGGCAATGCTCCAAAAGTGGGGTTATCAGAAAGGCCGAGGACTTGGGCCCAGATTGCAAGGCAGAAGAGAGCCAGTTGTGGCTAAAGGACAAAAAATAAGATTCGGGTTAGGATACAAGCCCACAGAGGAAGAGGTCCGAGAGGCCAAAGAGAAAACCATGGTCGCCGCAGCTGCAAGAGCTCGAGGAATCAACATAGAAGAGAAACCTCGCCCTAGGCCCCACATCAGGGATTCCTTTGTCAGTGCAGGGGTCACAAAAATTGATCAGAATGAGGCAACCCATTTGACCCCACACAAACTCAAAGCCCCAGTTCATCCCACCAATCCCCAGATCTCCCTTCCCAGCTTGGAGATAGATTTGGCCGCGTTATCCCTTTTCAAGGAATGACGGTCGGTACCTGAACAAGCTCCCCCTATAGTAAATCACCACAAAGCCGTGTTAACATTTGAGGATATCATCTCAGATGAAATGGGGATTAACATGATGGAGGCTGACTCCAATGAGCCATATCAGCTAGCACCGTCCATCCCAACAGGTAAGGAAGCGGCCCCTCAGGTACGCAACTGGGCATCTTTGCTCCAAACCCTAAAAGCAGGAAGTGGCCTAAAGTTTGGCGCCTGTTTCCCAAAAAAAAACAACCTATAAAAAGTGAGATAAGCCCTTGGCAGGCAATACCTTGTGTATATAGCAACCCGCCTTGCCAAGGGTCCATCTCCGAAGAAAGCAAAAATCTAAAAAACATGGAAAAAATACAAAATCTAAAAAAAATGGAAAAAACACAAAATCCCAAAAACATTGAAAAAATCCAAAGTTCAAAAAAATTGTCATTTAAAATTCCAGAAAATGTCCCACAAAAGGATGCTTTAATCAAAATACCTATCCCACGTAAAATCAACCCCTTCCCTGTAGAAATACAAGAAGAGGTAGGCGTTACGAGTCTGGATGAGGATAGTCCCCTGGAGGAATTCCCCAATGAGCTCCTTGACCGATTTGCCGACTATGAGCATTGCCCTACCCCCATTGTCGAAGAGACCGAGGATGTCAACCTAGGAACTGAGGAGGTTCCCAGGATAACCAAAATCGGAACGTCACTATCTCCTGAGGAAAGAAAAAGCATGATCGACTTCCTTCGGTCATACCAAGACATTTTTGCCTGGTCGTACGAGGACATGCCTGGTCTAGATACTGATTTGGTCGAGCATGAGTTGCCCCTCTACCCTGATATGAAGCCAGTCAAGCAGAAGCTGAGATGTCTCCGACCTGAATGGATGTTGAAAGTCAAAGACGAGGTCATCAAGCAGTATGACGCGGGGTTTCTCATGGTATCCAAGTACCCGCAATGGCTAGCCAATATCGTGCCTATGCTAAAGAAGGATGGAAAGGTCTGCATGTGCATCGATTTTCGTAATTTGAATAGAGCGAGCCCAAAGGATGATTTCCCACTACCACACATCGACATCTTGATTGATAACACAGTTAAGCACGGGATGCTTTCTTTTATGGATGGATTCTCAGGATATAATCAGATAAAGATGGCAGAGGTTGATCGCGAGAAGACAACATTCATTACCCCCTGGGGAACCTTTTGCTATCGAGTCATGCCATTCGGGCTAAAGAATGCTGGTGCGACGTACCAGAGAGCTATGACTGCACTATTTCATGACATGATGCATCGAGAGATTGAAGTATATGTCGACGACATGATAGCCAAATCACCAGAGCGAAGTGACCATCTGGTAAACCTTCAAAAGTTGTTTGAAAGGCTAAGGAAATATCAACTACGTCTGAATCCACAGAAGTGCGCATTTGGCGCTATGTCAGGGAAACTGCTAGGGTTCATCGTAAGTAGAAGGGGGATTGAGCTCGACCCAATCAAAGTTAAAGCCATCACTGAAATGCCACTGCCGTCTACCAAAAAAGAGGTTAGAGGGTTTCTGGGCAGAATACAGTATATCAGTCAGGGAAACTGCGAAGGAAGAATTTGCCCGTTGAATGGAATGATGATTGTCAGGTAGGGTTCGATAAAATCAAAAGCTACCTCCTGAATCCACCTATTTTGGTACCGCCTGAGCCGGGGAGACCACTCTTGATGTATCTCTCCACAATGGAAGTTTCGATGGGATGTGTCTTAGGCCAGCATGACGAGACGGGAAGAAGAGAGCAGGCCATTTACTATCTGAGCAAGAAGTTTACTAATTACTAGACGCGCTATTCTCATCTGGAGAAAGCATGCCTGGCTGTTGTGTGGGCTACCCAGAGGCTCCGCCACTACTTACTGTCTCAAGCCGTTCTACTTCTAGCTCTAATGGATCCGTTAAAATACTTGTTCGAGAAGCCGGCTCTTACTGGGCGGACTGCACGATGGCAGTTGTTATTGTCTGAATTTGACATTACATACATTACTCAGAAGTTGATCAAGGGGCAGGCGCTTGTTGATCATCTCGCTGACAATCCTTTACCCGACTATGAGCCGTTAAGGATCGAGCTCCCAGATGAAGATATCTTATTCATGACGGAGGACGATACAGAAGAAGCAGAAGAATCATGGGTAATACACTTTGATTTCATCGAAAGGATCTCACGTACCCGTCTCTATCAAGCTCAACTTCCCATGCACTAACAATATGACTGAGTATGAAGCTTGCGCCGCTGGTCTGCAGGCAGCTCTCGATCTGAATGTAACTCACCTTCGAGTATTTGGTGATTCATAATTAATCATATGTCAGACGAATGGTGACTAGAAGACGAAAGATGAGAAGCTGATCTCCTATCATGAACACCTAGAGGATCTGGTAGCTTGCTTCCAAGATGTGACTTTCTCATATGTCCCCCGAATAAGGAATCGCTTTGCCGACGCATTAGCAACTTTGGCATCAATGATTGAAATCCCCTATGGTGTTGAGATGAAGCCGATCGTGATCGAGCAAAGGAATGAGCTAGCTTTCTGCCTCCAGATTGAGGAACCTACAAAGCCTGATGATGAGCCACCGTGGTTCTCAGATATCAAGAATTTCCTCGAGACCCTAACTTTCCCAGAGGGTACATCCAAGACAGATCGACGAACCATTCAACGTCTAGCGACAGGTTACGTCATTTGCAGGGAATGCCTCTACAAGCGATCATACAATAACATCTTACTCAGGTGCCTTACTGAAAGTGAAGCGGTCAACATTATGAAAGAAATCCATGAGGGAGTATGCGAAGCCCACGTCAGCAGTCACATGCTCGCTAAGAAAATTTTACGACAGGGATACTTTTGGACCACTATGGAATCAGATTGCTGTAAACATGTTCAAAAATGCTACAAGTGTCAGGAACACTCCAGTCTGATACACGCTCCTGCCATTGATCTGCACTGCATGACCACTCCTTGGCCATTTGCTACTTGGGGCCTTGACGTTGTCGGAATGATTAATCCAAAAGCATCAAACAGACATCGGTTCATCCTCGTCGCCATTGAATACTTCACGAAGCGTCCATATGCCAACATCATCGCTACCACGTCGAGAAGTTTCTCAAGAATAATATTGTGTGCCGATTTGGAGTACCCAAGGATATCATCACAGACAACGGCACAAACTTTGCTAATAAGCACATTCGAGACTTCTGCAAGCAATATAAGATCAAGCACCATCGCTCATCCCCTTATCGGCCTCAAACTAATGGAGCCGTGGAAGCCGCGAACAAGACAGTCGTCCGCATCCTTGAGAAGATGGTCGTCACTTATCGAGATTGGAGTGAAATGCTGCCATTTGCTTTGTCGGCCTATCAAACGTCGATCCGTACCGCTACAGGGGCAACACCATTCTCCCTTGTGTATGGAACCGAGGCCGTCCTCCAGGTGGAGGTTGAAGTACCCTCGCTCTGAATCCTCATGGAATCAGGCTTACCTGAAGCAGAAAGAGAGAGATCACACTTTGATCAGCTGAACTTACTGGACGAAAAGAGACTCCTAGCCTTATGCCACACTCAAGTTTACCAAGGGCGAATCGCATGCGCTTACAATAAACGTGTCCGCAGTTGAGATCTGAAGGTAGGAGACACTGTGTTGAAGAAGATCTTCCCATCCCTCCACGCCGATCCGAGGGGAAAATTCAAGCCAAACTGGGAAGGACCTTACGTCATCCGAGAAGTGCTGTCGGGATACGCCATCCGCCTCGCCACCATGGACGGAGATCATTTTCCTGAGCCCATCAACGCTGGATACGTCCGACGGTTCTACTCTTAGTCCATCACGACAAGGTAAGTATTGATGAAACAGATACGCGACTGCTTAAGAACCACCCAAAAGAGGCCATCATTCTAAATACAGTAGCCAAAAAAGCATCCCTAAAAATGATGATATCCTTTACTACCCCATTTAAGCCTGGGCCTTTCTTTCAATAAACCCATTCCCCAAAAATATATATATATATATATATATATACATGTACATATACCAAAGAAGAGAGAAAAGATGAAGTAGAGTTACTATCAAAATCCAAAAAAAAAAAAATCGAAAAAGCAAAAACTCAAAAAGAGATTGCCTGAAATGAAGCAAAAAGAACAAAAAAAATGTAGAAGAATCACGGGGCATGTACAGTAAAACCCCCAAGGAAGAAAGTATGTCGAGAAAACTGAAGTCGTATCAAGAAAATCCTTTTAACCCAGCATACCTTCAAATCCTAACATAACCCATGGCCAAGCTACACCCTGAAAGAAGCCCTCTTTGTAGATTCGCAAGCAATCATAATATCTGTTAAGTCAATATGAGTTGAGTCGTGAGACGACACCAGAACTCCATCCAGCCGGCTATGAAGGAATCAAGGTCTATGTCGTGGCTGTTGAAAAAAGAAAAGAAAAGAATAAAATAAAATAAAAATACAAGCTCAAAGCCAGATGGACGTGGTGAAAACCCGAAAGGGAATTACGGGTAAAAACAGCGAGCTTGTGCGGACCAGGTGAAAACCCGAAAGGGCGCTTGGGGTTAGAAAACTAAACCCACGGACGTGGTGAAAACCCGAAAGGGCGCCACGAGTAAAAAGAGGGAGATAAAAAGAAAAAAAGAAAAAGAAAAGAGAAGAAAGGTTTGGACTGATTGAGAAGATTGATGTTTGAGGAACCCTTTTATTACTCTTCCTGTACCCTCTTGTTTCACTGGGCCGCTCATGCTAGTTCAAATCGGGACCCGACCATAATTGTCTTTGTGAAACCTACACCGTCAATTGTATGACCCGAGGCAAGGAGAAAGGTTTAACTCAATCCAAAGGGATCAACGTTTTGGCCTTGGTAAAATCTAGAAACTCACTCAGGTCCGACTGCATGAAAGAGTTCGACTATGCTCAAAATGGGACTCGTTACTCCGTCTCACTATCAAGGCATAAAAAAAAAAAAAGAAAAAAAAAAGAGCCAAAAAAAAAAAAAAATCAAGAAAAATCCAAACACCAAAAACTGTGTATATATTTCTACTCATTTTCATGTACATATTTTCAGCATTATATTTCAATCTCAAAAATGAAGAAAAATAACAAAATCTCCAAAAACAAAAATCCAAAAAAAATATATCTTGAAAATGAAAAAGTAGAGGTAGAAATCTACTTTTTCTTTTATTGTTTAGGATGCATTTTCTTTATATGTATAAACAAAAAAGGGATTGACGTTTTCTCGAGAATGTGCAGGAACATCACACGGTCCAAAGCCTTGAAGCAGGCAACTTCTCAGCGATGGACAAATAAGATACAACATCTCACCATCGACGTCAGGTCTAACAAAAAAATGATGAAAATCATTTCGAAAAGAAAAAGAAATTTATGTTTTCATGCGACGCACATGCGTGTTTCGATGTGGTAAAATGTTAATATTTTATCGACAACGCAGATGTGCAAAATTAATGTCCTAGGTCAAAGGTTCGCCTTGGATCCATGGATCCTACTTCAAAGTAGGAGCAACGGTGTAAGTCCTGGTCAAACAGTCAATGTTTCGGTTGGGTAAACTCCGCTGCTAAATCTTTTGAGCGATGAGCGCTCTGTTTTGGATTCGTGTGAACTTGAGTTGTCTTAAGCTTCAGATTCTCCGTTGAAAAAGGTCAATCGTTGGTTGAGACCAACCTGTTGAGAATGAGATTATGTGTCAATCAAACTATGTGCAACCATGCATTCAGAAGGGCTCATTTCCCTTTTTATTTTCTGTAGGCTTAAAACCTGTATGGGCAGTAGTATCCCTATAAAGTGTACACCATGCGTCTGGGTATCCGTATGATGGTTGTTTGTCCCTGTAAATTATACCCGAGTGGGTCCGGGTCGGGGCTTCCATCGCCTTTGTTGTTGCTTATTACCCCTGATGGGTGCATGATTATGCATAGTTAATTGATGATTATGATCATTGTCAACAGAGGCCAGGATTGGATGCCCCCTTTTGGGAGGTGCCTAATGTTTGGCTGGATCTGTTTAAGAAAGTTGAAACTGGATACTCTGGGTCATGTGGATCTGGGGCAAGCTTTGAAAAATGGCACACACTCCTAAAAAACATTATGACATCTATTAACTTTGCTCAGGTAGTCATGCTAAATAAACTTTGGGATCGATGGGTTCGCCCAAAGATCTCGAACCCTGCTTTCTATAGGGGCACCCGCGAATAATCCAATGAGGTCATCAAATGCCTTGTAGGATTGGACGCAAAATGTGGAGCCTTGCGTATGTTTACTTCACACCTATCTTTAAATATGGGTCTATCACCCTCTTACTTACGAAGCCGTTGCATTCATAATGAATCTCGAACATCAATCACCTTCAAATCATCTCGAGAAGCGGATGTTTTTCTCGACTAACGGGCTTTTGTAACTCGAGAGGCGAATGTTTTTCCCAGCTATTAGGCTTTCGCAACTCATTCCACTTCGGTTATGCCCAGTAATGTCGCTAAGCGCTTGGGAATCAATTACCTCGAGAAACGAATGATTAGCCTGGCACCCCAGGGCTTTCGTTTTCTCATCGTGTTACTCACCTGATGTTTGAAGTTCGTTCTGAATGCAGCAGACCTGTCAGTAATGCCTTGGGCCTCTTCGGATGTCTTTTTTCTTTTGCATACGATTATTAGTGATCAGATACCAAAGAGGGGCATCTATAGACACCCAAATTTGGCCCAAGGCCTGATCGAAACACCTTTGGAGAGAGGTGTAATTCTGAGCTTTTGATGGCATGTATGGAACCCTTAGGAATCACCGTAGATCTCTTAGGAACCTATCCCAAGTCTTTAGAAACCAATCTCGAACCCTTACGAATTAACCATACCCTTCCCAGACTTATTAGAACCCTTCCCGGGCACGATTCGAACCCCCCTGAATAGTGGTTAGAAAGAGGAGTGCTAAAGTTTTTTGTGGATAGTTGTTCAATCTAAGGTATATACCATTGGAAAGTAGACTTTTCCAGCTTTCTAACGAGCCAAAAATTGCCTAATTTGGAGTTGCACATTAAAAGATATGGAATAATGAAGATCGTAAATTTGTACGAGATATTGCAAAACCAGACCCATAGAGCCAATTTCGAACTAACTAAAATAGCTGATGAAAAGAGGAATTCCAAGGTTATCATATATAGTTTCCCAATCTAAGTCCTATACCATTGGAAAGTAGACTTTCCCAGCTTTCCAAAGAGCCAAGAATCGCCTAATTTGGAGTTGTACATAAAAAGTTATGGCAATTTGAAAATTGGGGATTTGTGCAGGAAATTGTAAACCGGGCCGGGCCCCTGCGGGTCTTCAACATCCAACAGTTTGGACCTGGTTTTCCTTCAAAAAATGGCGAAAATTGACATTGGGGGTTTGACTTGTGGACCATCCCAAAGTCTAGGGTGTGTTTCTTTAGGACCCTAGTGACCCTATTAGCTTAAGTTATCACCCTTTTGCTATTCAAGTCACCACCCTATCATCTACCATTAAACCCAAATCCCTCTTCTCCAAGCTCTAGAAAACCACAAAAACCTTAGATTGCCCATTACCTAATTGCTAATCTAATTAGGGCTTTAACCCCTCACTAATCGTCCCTTTCTCTATAAATAGAGAGCCACCCCTCTTGCTTAAGGGTTGAGAGTTTTTACCTAAGAGAGAAAGAGCTTAAGTGAGAAGATCTTTCTCCCTTTGGTGCACCATCCCCATACAAATTTCAGAATTGAAAAAGCCCGTTTAGACCTTAGTATTTCACTAAAAACCTTTAGGTTAGGTGTATGTTACCCCCTGGCTTTCCTTCTCTACCTCTTAGTTTCAAGCCTTAGGAGTTAGAACCCCATTCCATACCATACAAGCCTTCAAAAAGCTCACCGAAGTAAGCCAACGCAAGGCTCCCCAACGGTGCTACAAGGGCCCGAGAGCTCCGGCTCTCCCCTCTATTCCTCCACCTTCTTTGCTTTTCCTCTATCCTAGAATTGAGCCGTTACGCTGCCCAAATTTTGGCAAGCGGGAAAGGCTCAATAAGATCGGTGTGCCTTCGGGCAAGGGGAAGTGCCACTCATTTTACTTTCTTATATATATATATATATAATTATATATATATATATATATATATATATATATACTATATAAACCAGCCCCACATAGACCTGTCCTTAAGTAGAGACCGCATTTAGCGGGTTGATCGGGTGCCTAACACCTTCCCGATCGATAACCGAAGCCCCTACCCAAGAGCCTTTGGTGTGGACCGGATTCAGAGTCATATTTTTAGCACTTCGGTGCTCATAAAAATGAACTAGGTATCCCGGGACACCGAAAGCTCAAGGTGGCGGCTCTATATTTTTTATAGTTAGAGAGCACATCGTTGCGACGGGATCGTCACGATTCCCACGGTTGCACAGCCCCTTTCCAAACATGGCAATAAATGATCATTGTGTGGGGAATGAAGAAACACACAACTGATTCTGGGAAAGGAGAATGAGCTGTAAATGAGTGATGAGATTTAAGCTGTGCAATTAAGGGGATCCTTTGGGTCGCGCAGCTGCACAGAGGAAGGTGTGGAGTTATGCTTTGCGAGGAGCTCAGACAGGGCCCACAAGTACGAAAAGGAAACCATTTTAATCTTATGATTGAAGGCAACCAGCACATGAATTTCTATTGGAAATGATCATAACCACTCTAAATACATCTCCCATGACAAAATGGCACAAAAATAAAAACTTAAACAACCACACAAAACAGATCAATAGACAAGAAATGAAAAATTATATTAACTATAAAAACATGTACAATGGTAATTACAATCTAAGCTACTCTAAGAGGAATCATCTGAATCTGAATCGGTAAAGAAATCCCAGCCCATCTTTTTAGCATGTGCCCTAAGGGCAGCTTTGTCCTGTTTCTTCTTCGCCTCCCTCTCCTTTTTTGCTTCGGTTGGTGTTTTCTTGACAGTAGGAGCTTTAGGTGTCCTCACCCTTACTTTTGGTTGCTTGGGTGCTTTTGGTTCCTTGGGTTCTTGAGGGGCTTTTCCTTTACGCTTAGCAGGGGGGGTGGCAGGAGATATTTCTTTTCCTTTGCCTTTGGCTTCCTCAGTGGGGACCACTGGGGATTTCCCTTTTTCTTAGGACTCAGGTTGGCCTGGGGAATGTGCCTCCTCAGACTGGGCAGCTGGCTCTTTGCTAATTTTTAAAGGGGCAGCTTTGGGAGCAGTCCTCTTAGCAGTGACTTTCCTCTGCTTAGGATGAGTTTGCTCTTGTTGAGGTGCAGCAGATGCCTTGGTAGGTGGAGGCTGCTCTGGAGGAGGTGATGGAGGAGGGGCAGCTGGGGCCTTTCCTTTCGCTTGCTGGGTCTTTGGTTGTGCCTCCTCAGACTGGGCAGCTGTAGATGGAGTAGCTTTAGGCTCTGGTTTGGGCATTTGAATAGAGATTGGGGTGGGCTGCAGAGGAACATTTCTGGCAGCAGCCAATGTAGATTCCAATGAGGCAATCTGAATTTGGTGTTTGAGGAGGTCAGTCTCATGGATATCTTTTTGGATGTTGAAGATCTCTTGGGCATTTTTGAGCCTCTTTTCAAACATTCTGGCCCACGCCTTCTCTGTAGCAGCATTTGCTTTCTCCAACTCCAAATTCAATGCATTGTACTCAGCTATCGCCTTGGTCTTCTGATAGTCCTCTAGGATATTTTTCCACCCCAAGGAGATGCCCAGAAGTTGCTTTCTGTGGGCCTCCTTCATTTCATCGATCTGCTCCAGCAGGGGGGTCTCAATGGATTGGCAAAGCTTGGCCATGCCCCTCAGGACATCCTTCCTAAGGTAAGCATTATCCCTCATGTGATGGAGGATGATGAGGTAGGGAGGGCTATAAAAATAATGTTTTGGTGCGATGGGCATATAGGAAGTGGTAGGAGCAAACTGTGATTGGTCCTGGGGGGGAAGGGGGGGTAACAGGGGGTAAGTCTATTTGTGGGGGAAGGGGAATAACTTCTGGGTTAGTCTGTGTCTTTTTGTCAGTGTAAGTTAGAGGTGGTAGGATAAGAGGTTGGATGGAGGGTACAGGGGGAAATGAGAATGGGGTAGGCTCAAGAATGATGAGGGGGTGATGGGGAAATGGGAATGGTGAAAGGTATGAAAGGGAATGGGGGGTAAAAGGTAATGTTGATGGTGGGGGGGGTTGTGAGTCAGGAGGGAAGTCGATTTGAGTTTTTTCAGTGGACAAGACCCGGGAGGTTGTAGTGGGTGGTTGAGGGATGGGTGGGTTGGTTAAGGTGTGTAGGGTGGATTGGATGGAGGTGAGTTCAGTCTGCATCTGGTCCTGTTTTTGGGTAGTGGTGGATAAATGGGCTTGGATGTCTTGGATAAGGGATAGGATAAGGGTCAGTGTGTTAGGCCTGGGAGGTTGGGTCTGTGAAGAAGAAGGTACTGATTGGAAAGGTGAGGAAGGTGCATGGTGGAAAGTGGAAGGGGGGGAAGAGTGGGGTTTTGGGGAGTGATGGTGTGATGTAGTTAGGGGGTCTGGGAGAGGGGTGTAGTTGGTAGGCATTGTTTCAAGGAAGGTAGATAGAAAGGCTTGGAAGCCTATGGATGTGTTAAGGGTTAAGTCAATGTCTGTGAGGGGGGAAGTAGTAGGTATGGTTGGGGTGGTGTCTTGTTCAAGGTGTGGTGTGTCAATGGGGATAGAAGGGATTGTGGGTGGTGTCTGGGAGATGGTGGGGATTTTGTCAGTGGATTTTTGTTTTTTGTAGGAAATGAGGGGAGGGCTGACCGGTTTATGTGTAGCTGATTGGGGAATTGTGGCTGTGTACTGAGGTAAGGTAGGGGATGGGGAGTCCTTCCAGGTACCAATCACAGGTGAAGGGGGAGTGGGCATGGATGATGTAAACAGAGGAGGGTGAGAGATAGATGGAAGAGGGGTGGTGGAGGCAGGAGTAAAAGGTGGAGGGGAAATGGGTGCTGCTGCAGCAGTGGTGGCAACATGCTCTGTGGGCACCTCCTTGGTAGCAGGGGTAGACCTTGTGCCAGCTGCCTCTTCCGCTTGTTTGGGAAGGGCCTGCACCTCAACTTTCTTTTTCTTCTGGGCCTCCATCAGACTCCTACTGATTCTCCATTGCCTCTTGACAAAAGTAGTAGGGTAGTGGTGGTCCGCTATCTTGTATCCCCCCTTGAGTAGCAGCAAAGTAATGATCCTGGCATAAGGGAGTGTGTGAGGCTTCTTGTTTGTCCCTGTCTTCTCCACTATGTCTTTCATTGCTTCAAAAATTAGCCAGGCTGCATGGAAGCCATGGCCCAGGGGGAAGGAGTAGGCAGCATTCGCAATGGGGGTTCTCCTCTCCTGCTGATGTCCTGAGCAGTATATGTTCTTTCGCAGGACTTGGTCAATGAACAGGAGTTCAGGTTCCAATTCTCTCATTCTGATCGAGTCCCCTGTGGCCTTTAATCCTCTAGTTAATGCCCGTGCAATTATATTAATCGATGCACTCAGAGGGGGGCCATATCCATAGCTAGGGTCGAATGCGGCTGGGATGCCCAAAACTTCAGCAATCACCTTGGGGCTCACTAACATATCAAAGTCGTCAATCAGCACCAGCAAGCACACTTGTCCATCTTTGTCCTTCTTGACCCTGATGTGCTAATAGAACAGTTGCACTAGCCTAGGGTAGGCTAGTACTGGAATTCCTCTCATCAATGGCATTAGGCCCGCTTTGCTCATAAACTGTACTGTAGGGGCAAAGAGAGGTTCCTTCTCAAAAAATGGTAAATCAAAGGCTGTTTCAGGCTCCAATGGAATTGACACCATGAGCTCAGAAGGAGCAGAGAACTTAGGGGTTGGTTCCGCCGCCTCCTCAACCACTTCCTTTCCTTTTTTGGGTGACTTTAAAGTCATGGCCTTCTTAGGGGTGGTCTCTGCAGGGTCCTTATCCTTCCCCTTTCTCTTCTGTGCACTCTTGGGAGCCATTTCAAACTTTATCTTCTAATGTGATGAATGGAGATAGAGATCTAGGTGCTTACCCTAAAATCCTAGGGTTACGTTTGATCTGACGCACAGGGCACCGCGAGAGCTTTGAGCAGAGAGCAATGGATGGGGGTGATGCTAGGAACAACTCTATAGATTTGTGGAGTGAATGATGAGCTGTAGGATTGATGCTGGAGGAGAGAGGGGGGAGAGCGCCAGATCGCAGAGGGAAGAAGGAAGAAAATAATGGAGAAGGAACCAAGCGCGGGGTTAAAATACTTATCGCGAAGCTCGGCGCGCTTTGGAACATCTGGTCGCAGGGTTGGAAATGAACCTAGCAAAGGTGTTGATTCAATCTAGATTGCGCGACAAGCTCCCAGGTTGACCTTGGAGCGCGTGACAGTGTGAGATGAATTCATGTGAATTGCGCAAGCAGCTCCTAGGTCTCTATTTGGATTGCGTGAAAAGCTCTAAGGTTCAAATGAATCTCGCGACAGCTATTGAATGTTTCCATGTGAACTATGCAAAATTCTCCCAGACTTCCTTTTTAACCTCGCGATGGCTATTAGAATCTCACGACAGCTGATGAAATATGCTGTCTGTAGTGCGTGAGAGTCTCCCAGGCTTCTATTTGGACCCAGCGATAGCAAGGTATAAAACAGAGAGCATGTGCTCTCTGTTTTGCCCTTTTGCATATGCATTCAACAAAAGAACAGAAATGACACCCCCTAAACTCCCACATTATGCATTCAATAAAAGCTATCAATTAAAGTGCAGTAAGAATCAAACCAAGCATGAAAAATTTAAATCAGACAGGTCCAGAATCAGGTGGGACCACTAACAATTCCTAGAGAATTTTAACAAAAGAAAGCAAGATAAATCTACCAAAATCAAAGTACATATGATACAGTGATGACACACCTGTGGATCAGCATAAACAAGGATCCCCTTGAAAGTGAATGGTGTCCATGGGTTCGACAGGTTTTTCAAAACAAGACTTAAGCCTCTGACCATTCACCTTCAAGGTTCTCCCAGACTTGGGATCCTTGATTTCCACAGCACCAGATGGGGAAACATGCATGACAATGTAAGGACCTTCCGATCTGGATTTCAACTTGCCAGGAAAAAATTTAAGTTTGGACTTAAACAACCAAACCTTATCACCAGCTATGAAACTCTTTCTCAACAACCCCTTATTAAAGAAAGCTTTGGACCTTTCCTTGTAGATCCTGGCATTAGCATACGCATCTATCCTTAGCTCTTCCAATTCGAACAGCTGCAGCAACCTGTGATGACCAACAGAAGTTGGATCAAGATTTAAATGTTTGATGGCCCAATAGGCCCTGTGTTCTAACTCCACTGGGAGATGACAGGCCTTGCCATAAACCGGTCTGAATGGGGACATACCAATGGGAGTCTTATAGGCAGTCCTATAAGCCCACAGTGCATCATTAAGCTTGTCAGCCCAATCTTTCCTATCAGTCCTCATAGTCTTCTCAAGGATATGCTTGATCTCCCTATTTGAAATTTCAACATACCCACTGGTTTGTGGGTAGTAGGGAGTAGCAATCCTATGGGTGACAAAATATTTCTTGAGCAAGCTCTCAAAATTTCTGTTGTAGAAATGGCTCCCTCATCACTGATAATGGCTCTAGGGGTGCCAAATTTGGAGAAGATATTCTGCTTTATAAACTTGAGGACAACCTGATCATCATTAGTTCTTTTGGCAATGGCTTCTATCCATTTGGAAACGTAGTCCACTGTCACTAAGATGAAATGAAAACTATTTGAAGGAGGAAAGGGGTCCATAAAATCAATACCCCACACATCAAATAGTTCTACAACAAGGATGGGTTGTAAAGGCATTGAATTTTGTTTAGACAGCCCTCCTAATTTCTGACATCTTTCATAGGTCTTGCAGTGTGTATTGGCATCTTTGAAAAGAGAAGGCCAATAGAACCCACACTGCAACACTTTATCAGCTATTTTTCTCCCACTAAAGTGACCCCCACAGGCATTTTCATGGCACATGGCTAGAATACTGGGGATATCACTTTCGGGAACACATTTCCGAATGATTTGGTCGGCACAATACTTGTATAGGCAAGGTTCCTCCCAGAAAAAGAATTTGACCTGTGAGAAAAATAGGTCTTTATCCATTTTTGTCCAATGGGCAGGAATCTTGCCTATAACTAGATAATTGACAATATGTGCATACCAAGGAACTAAAGATTGGATGGCAAACAGTTGCTCATCCGGGAAGACATCGTTTGTAGCAAGGTCATCAACACCTTTCTCCAACATAATTCTGGACAAGTGGTTAGCCACCACATTTTCTACAACCTTCTTGTCCTTGATTTCGATGTCAAACTCCTGCAATAGGAGTATCCATCTAATCAATCTGCGCTTTACATCCTTCTTGGACAGTAGGTACTTTAATGCTGAGTGGTCAGTGAAGATGACAGTTTTATATCCAAGTAGGTAAGGTCTAAACTTGTCCACAGCAAAAACAGCTGCCAAAAGCTCTTTCTCAGTTGTTGTGTAGTTCAACTGAGCTTCAGCAAGTGATTTGCTGAGATATGCAATGACCATAGGCAGCTTATCTTTTCTCTGGCCCAGGACAACACCTATTGCCAAGTCTGATGCATCACACATCAACTCAAAGGGCAGGGTATAGTCAGGTGTTTGGAGTACAGGGGCAGAGGTGAGATAGATTTTTAAAGTTTCAAAAGCCTCAAGACATTCAACAAAAAAGTCAAAGGGCACATCCTGGCAGAGCAGGTGGCACAATGGTTTAACAATTTTGCTGAAGTCTTTGATGAACCTCCTGTAGAATCCAGCATGCTCAAGGAAAGATCTGATTTGTTTGACTACTCTTGGAGGGGGCAAATTTGCAATGAGGTCAACTCTGGCCTTGTCTATCTCAATTCCATCTTTAGAGACTACATGGCCCAACACAATTCCTTATGTTACCATGAAGTGACTCTTTTTCCAACTTAAGACCAAATTGGTCTCCTCACATCTTTGTAAGACCTGATGGAGGTGTTGTAGACATTGGTCAAAGCTATCCCCATAAACCAAAAAATCATCCATAAAAATTTTCAAAAATTTGTCAATCATATCAAAAAAGATGGCATACATACACCTCTGCAAGGTGGCTGGGGCATTACACAGTCCAAAAGGCATCATTCTGTAAGCAAAGGT
The DNA here is from genome assembly GCA_021018995.1 of Chloranthus sessilifolius. Classification (NCBI taxonomy): domain Eukaryota; kingdom Viridiplantae; phylum Streptophyta; class Magnoliopsida; order Chloranthales; family Chloranthaceae; genus Chloranthus; species Chloranthus sessilifolius. The sequence goes on from CM037586.1 coordinate 66,591,357, forward strand.
ACTAAAAGGACAAGAAAAAGTAGTTTTCTCTTGATCAAGAGGGTGCATAGGGATCTGGTTGTACCCTGAGTACCCATCAAGAAAATAGTAAAAAGCTTTTCCAGCCAACTTATCCAAAATTTGATCAATAAAGGGGAGAGGGAAGTGGTCTTTTCTGGTTTTGGAGTTGAGTTTTCGATAATCGATGCAAACTCTCCAGCCAGTGGTCTCCCTGGCTGGTCTCAACTCTCCAGACTCGGTTGTGATCATTGTTATGCCAGATTTCTTGGGTACCACCTGGATTGGTGCCACCCATTCAGAATCAGAGATGGGGTAAATTACCCCAGCATCCAGCAATTTAATGATTTCTTTCAGGACCACTTCTTGCATGTGAGGATTCAATTTCCTCTACATTTTCCTGGAGAGTGTTGAGCCCTCCTCAAGATGAATCCTATGCATATAGATCGATGCATCAATCCCTCCTAAATTAGCAATGGTCCAGCCAATTGCTTTCTTGTGCTTTCTCAAAACTGTTAGCAATTCCTCCTCTTGCTCACTGGTAAGAGAAGAGGAGATAATTACAGGAAGTTTCTCGTCTTTCTTGAGGAAAGCATATTTCAATGTCTCTGGAAGCTTCTTGAGCTCAGCATCAGGGGCTTGTTGGATGGATGGTAGGATTGGTGTATTGTTGGTTGGAGGAAGGGGCAACAATGTAGGTTTCCAATTGGAATGCTGCACTAAGCCCACAGAAGACCTCAATAGGGACATGTCTTCTGGCATTAAAGCTAGGCTTCCTTCCTCCACCATGTTCCAAACTTCAGTTAAATCAGTGAGAATGTTGCCCCACTTCAGCAGAGTGGGCAGTTTTTCTTCAATAATTTCTTCTAGTACATCCACTGCAAAGCATTCCTCATTCTCCAGCTGAGGGTACTTTACACTGTTGTACACATTAAGCTCAACTTTCATATGTCCGAAAGTGACCTCCATGATCCCAGACCTGGATCGAATGCATGCATTGGCAGTGGCCAAGAATGGTCTGCCCAGAATAACAGGTATTGGGGATGTACTCTTGTTGCAGCCCATATCCAAAACAAGGAAGTCTGCAGGGTAGAAGAACTTGTCTACCCTCACTAGGACATCCTCAACCACTCCCATGGGTTTCCTCTCAGACCTATCAGCCATCAATAGAACAATGGGGGTGGGCTTCAGCTCCCCCAAACCTAGCTGCTAATACACACTATATGGCAGTAGGTTAACACTGACTCTAAGGTCTAAAAGGGCCCTTCCAATCATGTGGTCTCCAATAATACAGGGAATAGTAGGTATCCCTGGGTCTTGCAACTTCTTAGACATTGTCATGGTTAATACAGAATTAACTGTATCAGTCTAAAGACCTTCTTGGACAAATGGCCTCTGGCCTTCCTTTTCTGAGTACAGAGGTTTTCCAGAAACTTTGCATAGGCTGGGACTTGTCAGATTGTATCAAGCAGGGGTAAATTTATCTTGACTTGCTTAAAGGTCTCCATCATTTCCTTGATCTGTGCCTACCCTTTATCAAAAGGGGCAGGGCCACTCAAAGCTTGAGGAAATGATAGATAAGGTACTGCTGGTTCCTCAGCTGCAAGCCTATGATTGAACTTTTGTTTTTTTCTTTTTTCTATTTTTATCTCCTGCTGAGGCTTAAGTATAACCTCTTTATTTTTCCCTTGTTGAAGGGTAGCAGGCAATTCTTGACTTTGTGCTCTAACAAAGTCTTTATCACTTTCACTTGACATTTCTTTGGGGATGACCTCTCCTTGTTCCTTTCCCACCTGGTTGTCTACCAACCTGCCAGACCTTAGGGCTGTGATGGCATTAGCCCCCTTAAAATTTAAGGAGCCTTCTCCAATCGAATACTGGCCCTTAGGGTTGGCTACTGGCTGGCTTGGCAACTTGTCCTCTTCTCTTTTAGCCAAAGAATTGGCTATTTGGCCTAATTGCTCTTCTATCTTCTTTATACTTTGACTGTGAGAAGTCACAGTCTGATTTAAGGGTCCAAGGCTTTGCAATTGGGCCAAAACCTGGTCCTCGAAAGAAGCACTTCGGGGCTGAGGTGGGAGAACTACCAATTGATTCTATTGCTGGGGCTGCTGTTGCTACTGGAAATTCGACCTTGAGGCATAACCCTGGTTGAACTGCTGCTGTGGCCTTTGAGGTAAGGCCAACATCTGTTGTGGCTGCATATAGTTGTCTTGCCTCCACCTCAAATTTGGGTGGTCTCTCCATTGGTAACCAGCATTTTGGTGCTGGTATCCATATGGTTGTTTATTGTAGCCACCAGATTGTTCTTTGTCAAGAAGATTGGCAGTGACTGCTCCATTACATACTCAGGGTATTGCCCCGCAGATGGGCACTCTTCTACTGTGTGTTGTGGAGATTGGCATATCAAACATTCCTCCATCACTTGTGCAGCCATTCTGGGCTGCACCACAGTCAAAAGTTTATCAAATCTTTCAGTAAGATTGGCCATCTGCATTCTCAGGTCATCATTTCCCCTAACTTCATACATCTTTCCTTTATAAGTCTCAGCAAGTCCCAGCTTAGGAGAAGGCTCTTGAACAATTCTAGATGAGGAGATCTTCTGGAAAGCATTTTCACTTATGACCTCGAACAAGTCCCATGCCTCATCTGCTATTTTATACATGTACGTTCCACCACAAGAGGCATCTACCATGTCTCTGCTCTTCTCATCAATCCCATTGTAGAAGCTCTGGACAAGCTGCCAGTTAGGGATCTTGTGGTGGGGGCATTATTTGAGCATCTCTTTAAATCTGTCCCAGGCTTGATTGAAATCTTCAGTTCGAGATTGGGCAAAAGCAAGTATGGCTTTCCTCAACTGGCTGGTTTTGGTCTTTGGAAAAAATTTAGACAGAAATCTTGTCTGGAGGTCTTTCCAGGAAGTGATGCTGTTGTTTGGGAGAGTAGATAACCAGGTCATGGCCCTGTCCTTTAAGGAAAAAAAAAAGAGCCTTAACCTAGTGGCTTCTGGTCCCAAATTAGCAATGGAGAATGTCGTGCACAGGGCCAAGAACTGGTCAATGTGCTTGTAAGGGTCTTCTTTGCTAAGCCCATGGAAAGAAGGAAGCATTTGGATGATGGAAGTTTTGATCTCGTAGTTTCCCTGAACATCTGGGAATTAAATGTTGAATGGAGAATTGTAATCATCCGGAGCATTCAATTCCTTCAATGTTCTAGGTTGTTCTTCACCCATAACTGCTGTCTCAATTTCAATAGGGGGCTCGACTGTGGTGTGTCTGTTCCTTCTCGGTCTTCTACCCCTTTCTATCTCAGGGTTAGCAGGCTCTAATGTAGGACTGAGGGATCTCCTTCCTAACATGCACACACACCAACAACAGGGAAGACTATTCGCAAGCACATTGAACTTAACAAAAATTGCAACTATCCTAATCAACTACTTATGGAATCTTCAAAGGAGAAATAAACTGAGGTTTTGAAGGTTAGAGAAGTGCAAACAGAGGTAGCTAGACTCCCAGTGCAATTCTACTCTCCTTCTCTACTACTGTCCAGATTTGCAAGAAAATTTTCAAATGTAAATCAGTAGTATCAATTATTCACAAGTACAACTACCAAAGAATAAAGAGTACAAAAATCTAGGGTCTACTAATAGATCAATGTCCCCGGCAGCGGCACCAAAAACTTGTTAGGCTATTTTAAGTGCTTGCTACTGACTTTATTGAAGGCAGTGATAAGAATGGGGTGAATGAAAATGAATGAAAGGTGGAGTGAGAATTATGGAGCAGCAAGCCTAAAATATGCACAGTCCTACAAGATACAGGGCCTGTTGTAGCAAGTTTTGATAAGTAAGAGTTTGTCCCACAGGGAAAGTTGATCTAAAGCTCCAAGGGAGCTATCTTTAGTAGGCTCTCCGGATATAACTACAGATCTGGCAATTCTAAATGGATGGGGATTAAAGGTCACTATAATCTAAATCCTAAGGTAGCTTAATGTCTAAATTATAGAAAGGGTTAAGAAGAATGGTGGAGTGAGAAAATAAACGTAAAAGGGTGAGAAGTATGTTATTAGGTACAAATCTGATGGGTCTTGTAACTCAGACTCAGATCTATTGCTATAGAAATCCTGTCCAATGGCTACATTATCACTAAAGAGGAGAAAGAATCCAACTCACCCCTGTGCCATGGTCCAATCCCTTATGGCTATAACCTGTCCACTTAAATGGTCATAGACTATCCAATAGGGGAACCACAATCTAGAGATGGGTCAGAACAAGTTTATCATTGTAGGCACTACTTCATCCAGGCTACAAGCTCAAGAATCCATAGGAACCTCAACCTCTAAAGTTCTGTGTGTGGGGCTAGGCCTACAAAGTGCACGAGCCTGGAAACACAGGACCAACAAGAGTTTGAGTACTAGCTTTTAAGCATGGCTGTTCACTTCTTTAGACAGACTGCAGTGACCCAGTCACAAGCCTACAATCTCTACAACCATATAAGATCTGCAATCTGATGGTAGATCTATACAAATATAGAGGAGTCTGTCTCTGCACAATCTCTCACAAGGTTACAAGCACAAGTGCAGAGAAGAAGAATCTGTCTTAGATCTGTGGATTAGCTTCACCCTAGGGCTATAACTTGTCCACTTGAATGGTCATAGACTATCCACAGAGGCTATCCTCCTCACAGAGGTCTAAGACAGAACGAGAACATTGCTGCTGCCACCATGTTCACAAGGCTACCAGCTCAAGCTCCCATGGGGATTCAGATTTAGTGGGTCCTGTGGTGGGGGAAGGCCTGCAATGTGCCTAACCTGGACACACAGATCACTTGGGTCTAAATAAAACCTTAAAAACAATCCTCCATTACTTACAATACAACTTAGCAATGGGGGATCTCAAGGCAGCAACCTTGAACAGAACAACTCACAATAAAACATCATCCCATACATGCAATAAATCCTATTACAAAACTCCATTAAAAACTATACTATATAATCATACAAAAGGCATAGCCAACAAGTGTTGGACTATGGAGAGAAAGAAAAAGGAAAAAGAAACTACCTAGAACCTAACCTTAGCCTACTAAAATTTACAGCTTAATCGAGAGGACGAAGTCTGAAAAAGTCTAAGTTTAAAGTCTGTTCCAAAGGTCCTCAAACCTAAGCAAGGCTTAGGCTTATATAACAGTCAACTGTGTGTGAATTAGGGTTAGGAAAACCCTAATTTCATCTTTTTAATTGCAGCCCATTCTTGTCCCTTGGATGCCTCGGGGCGTGTGCACGGAGATTGGAGCATTGGAGTGCGTGCCCTAATTACTAGGAGTTCCCTGATTACTCCTACAGAACTGGGGAGAAGTTAAGAACCCGATCCTCGCTGAGTAGAGAAGATTTGCAGATCTTTTCGCATGGTAGAATTGGCATCACGGGGTTGAATTGACTTGAAACTCATGCAGTCGCGAGATTGACATTTTGGTCATCGAGGGATACTAATGGCTATCGCGAGATTGCTCTTTCAGCTTTGAATGGCGCGGGAATTGCTCGCGCGGTTCATCCCTTGGTGAATCTCACAGCGGATCCTTGCGATGAAGTAGTGTTCATGAGCCTATGGATTACGCGACGATTGAAGACTCCTTTCTTGAGCTGCGCGAGACTGCGTGAGCGCTCAAGACTGAGCCTCGCAGGGACCTCGCAAAGTCTGCTTTTCAATTCTTTCTGGCACCAAACTGTGCGAGAACGACGCAAAGACTGCGCGACCAGTATGTGTGCTGTCTTCAGAAGCCCGTGAAAACTGCGCAAAGGCGTTATCTCTGGTTCAATTGGACCCTGCGACATCTACGCGAGGCATTCTTCTTGGTTTGTTTCTGCTTTGCTGTGCCTATGCTGCATCCAACTCTCTGTCTGGGTTCATCTTTCATTCTGCTAAGGTAGTTCTGGGGCAACAGTGAGCTTCTTGGCATGGTTAGGGGTTCATTTATAGCTGCTGCTTATTACCTACAGAATAGACTTAAAACACATTTATTAAATGATTAAGGGTCTAACAGAGATTAAGTTAAGGGGTGAAAAGTGGTACTTTTCAAGTCTTAACACTAATTCGCCATAAAATTCACATAGCTAGCAGTTATGCAAATAAAGATGCAAATGGAGGCTATTTTCTTAAAGTGCTTTTAAGGCATTCTATAATTTTTGAAGGGCAACTTTATTACTAAAGGTTTGGGCTCTCTCTATCTCTCACCAAGACAACAATAATTGGCAAGGCAACAATCAACAATATTTTTTTTCTTAATTTTCCCCACTCTCTCTCCAATCTCTTATCCCTCTTGATTCCTTTTTCTTTTTTTTTACACTTAGGACAAAATGTCTAAGGTTGTTGGTGTTTAACAGTTTAAATACTGAGTTATTTTTATAATAACAAGTTATTTTTCTTACTGACATTAAATTTCTAAGTTGAATATGATTGTGATGCTGATTTTGAACTTTTTAATAGTTACCATCTATGACCATAGAGTTTTATTTCTTTCTAGAAATGCTTAACTTTTTTTATAACAAGTTTAAATTTCAAATATATAGTTGGTTGGTTTTGGAGCCAGTTTGGATAAAAAATAATAATCTAATTATGTTGATTAATGGTTCTCCCCCTATGTTAAAAATACTTAAAATAATCACTAGCATGGCTATCTTATGTCAATTATCATGAACAATTTGCCCTACACATTGATCATAGTAGTTTCAAGTTTCAAGCCCCACTTGAAATGACTGTGATCATGATTTGGAATGTTTATGGGTTGTCATCTGATCTGTTTTTGGCGTTTCGACGGTCATGAAAGTTGGAAGAGTACTTAATTTGCTAATCTCATTTTAGGCTTCAAAGTAAAATTGAAACATCAGGCAGGTTTTGTATAGGTAAAGTGAAAGATGATGATGTGGTGTGACGTGACTGGCTACCCCAACCTGTATTGCATGAGCCTCAATGCTCATGCAGCTAATTGTGCCGCGCCACATCAGCTGCAGGCACTTTACCTACCAAACCAGCTGACCTGTATTGCGTGAGCCTCAATGCACATGCAGCTAATTATGTCACGCCACATCAGCTGCAGGCACTTTGCCTACCAAACCTGCTTGCCATATAATACTATCTACTTCCATATCTATGTAAATCAACCTCTGTAATACATGCAAATTGGGTTTTGTGTGATCTTCAACATCTTCAATCTCGGTTTTTAAATGAAAGATGAGGCTCATTCACTAATAGACCTTGTGTCAGTGTTACAACTTACACAGCTTTTAACCTCTGATCTTAGAGCTAATTAGAATATTAATTTTCTGAAAAACAGAGAATTGTTTGATCGATCATATCTATGTAATGGCATGTGGCTTCATCATGCATACACCAGCCACTGTTTCTAATCCAAAATATTCATACATCAATTACTACATGAAAAAGGGAAAGATATACACCTATATTTCCAGGAAATAAAATAAGAGTGCTTAAGCTCCCTACATGAACTCCAACTGGCCTGAATTCACCAGTTTCCTAACTTCTTCTTGAATATATTCACCTTGCTCAGCCCTCCATCTCTGGAAAAAAGCCTATGTGCACATAAAAGTTTGGCGGTAGTAAATAACCTTATATTCCACAAAATTCTACAATTTTAGTGTTAATAGATAGAAAATTATGTGCAGTGTTGTAACAAAGAGGAGCTGCTTTGGAGCTGTTCGCAGACCTAGGGTAGACTTATGACAAAAAGGCGGAAGCTGAAGCAGATTATTGCAAGTTTCTGGAGAAATTCTGGAGCAGCTGAATCGTGAGGATATGGAGGAGTTTCACCTCATGTGACTACATTAAGTGATCACATGAGGCAAAGGGATAATGAGACATTCAGTCTCTAAAATCCTAACCGTCATTTGATCACTTAAGTGATCACATAGAGGGGGGGGGTGTCTTATCGTGGGTTATTATTTCTGAACGGAGTTTTCCTTAAGTCCTAGGTTTTAGGGATAAAGAAGAGTAATAAAGGAATTATTATAAATTTTTAGTTAGAGTACAAGTTAACATCAATAGCTGTCTTTTACTTATTAGGAAACTGAGTTAGATTAGAATTACCTAATAGCAGTTTTACTTAAATACTAATAGGGTTATCTCAGCCAAGGGATAAAAAGTCGGGGGAGGGGGGTTATTTTTGTTCCAAAAAGGAGACAGAATGTTGAATAAGATCTATTGTTTTCATATGTTGTTGTTGTTTCTCAATTGGAAAAAAAAGGAAAACTTTGAAGAAGAACTTCAATCATTTACATATATGAAAAATAGCATATGCCTTGCGCCTACTACAAGGCACCTAAAGTAACACATTAATAAGTTAAATTTCAGCTCATCAATGCAGAGGGGAGGAGAAAGAGTATTTATGTCATTTCAAACTTCAAAAGATTCAATTAGCAATACCAAGAACTCTATTCAACTGTCTTAGTTAACAAAAGCATATATATAGAAAAAACACAAGGAGTTGCATCGTCATAGTAAGCCTAGTCCAAATTCTTGACTAATTTGTTTGGACATAGAGCATGCACAATTGCAGCTAAGTGATTTATGATGCATATTGCTAATAACTGGAAATAACTTACAAATGTCAAAACTATAGATCTTATACCACTTAAGATATATGATACTAGTATACCACCTAAGAATTTTATGGAAATAACTATCAAATATCAAAACTATACATCCTATCAACAATCCTAGACCCCTTTCTCCTAAGGTTTGTTTTAAAGAATTTATTTGAAAGGATATGGAAATCCCAATAATATAAAAAAGTTAAGAGAGATCAGAGATGCAAATCCCAAATGTTGGGCCAAACACCTATGACCTCGACCTTTGGCACCCATGCCATGTCACTAGGTAACACTAATCAATGGAGAGTACAATGTAAACTGTGAAACATAATTCATTGTAGATTAACATCTTGAAACTATGATTCACAGGTGGATAAATCAATCACATCAATGTTTCATAGGTCTTTAACTATCCTAGATGGCTATACTAGTTTTAGATGAGCAGTAACAATATGCCAATTATAAAAATTCTGAACCCTTTTGTTGAATAAAATATTGTTGCCATCAAATGCAAGCAACAGAGAATAAATTAACCTTGCTGAAGTTTTGCGGAACCCTGACTTGGTGACTATGGTCAAAAGCTCTAGTAGAATCAATGCATGATTGGACTATTCTCTAACTATCCTAGATGGCTATACTAGTTTTAGATGAGCAGTAACAATATGCCAATTATAAAAATTCTGAACCCTTTTGTTGAATAAAATATTGTTGCCATCAAATGCAAGAAACAGAGAATAAATTTAACCTTGCTGAAGTATTGCGGAACCCTGACTTGGTGAATATGGTCAAAAGCTCTAGTAGAATCAATGCATAATTGAACTATTCTCTAATAAATATTGTTCTTATATTTCAATGCAGAATTGGACCATTCTAGAATAAATATTGGAGCGTGTTTGGTAAGCACATGGGGAGCTCACACGGAACTGCGAGGCGATGCTCTAGTTGGAACATTTCCAAGTGGTTGAAAACTGCTACGGAGAGGAGCGGATGGGGGGGAACGAGGGCTGGCTTTATCTTGTCCATCTCGATAGACAAGCACAGCCCAAGTAACTAAAATATAAATGAAATAAATCCAAGCAAAACTAAATTTCTTCTAAGCATTTTATAAAATGGTTATTCTACAACTTCGACCAATATAGATTCATATTCGTTAACTAATTCAATTAACAACATGTGTGTAATGTAACAGAAACACAAAATTCGAAAAGAAAAAAAAAAGTCAAGTGATAATTCATTAACGGAATTACACAGGAGCTTCAAAGATCACCTATTTTGCACAATTCATCGAGCACTTAATTTACCTCTGTAGTAAATAAATTTAATGGGTTGCATGAAATGCCTTTTACCCTATTAATTCTAATAAAAGCTAACTTCGGCAGATGACAGGGCCTAAAAAATGTGAAAAAAACCACTCTCTTTTATTTATTTATTTTTATTTTTAAATTCATTGCCTAAAAATCCATTATTAAGCTTCATAATCTTAAGATTAAGAAGAAGAAGAAATAAAATAAGTTTACCTCGTCAGTTGCCACCTCCGTCGATTCTTTTGCCTTCATGCTAATCGGATCCGACCTCCTCGCCTTTTTCTAAGCAAGAACAAAAACGAAAACCTAACACAACCCAACCCCAGAGCTTCTTTTTGTTTTTATACCTCAAAAGAGGGAACTATTACCACCTGATCAATTAGTGTGATTTCAAACCTGATCAAGAGCGACAAGGATTTAGGGTTTGAACGTCAAGCTGATCGATTATATTAGGATTTAACCGAGAGTGAGAGGGATTTGAATGATCGAGAGGGATTTGAATGAGCGAGAGCGAGAGAGATTTGAATGAGCGAGAGAGATTTGAGCGAGAGCGAGAGGGATTTGAATACTAAGTGAGAGAGATTTGAGGGAGAGCAAGAGGGATTTCGGGTTTGAGCCAGCGAGAAGATGGATTGCGCAGGGGAAACACAATATATATAGGGTTTGAGTGGATCGTGGAGTGGGGTAGCTCTAGATGTCCTGAAGCTATCCCAACTAGTGGAAATCTTTTAGGGACGGCTTTCAGCCGTCCCTACCATATAGATGAGACGTTTAGCGATAGCTTCCCATTTCATCTCTAAAACTTCTGCTGAGGTGAAACTTATGAAGACATTCATGACTGTCTCTATATCTTATTATATGCAAGGAGACGGCTAAAGCCATCTCAGATAGTACCATTAAAGACGGCTTTTGAGAAGACTGTCTCCAATAAAAGGCTATTTAAGACAGCTGTAAAAAGCCGTCTCCAATATCCGTCTCCAATAAAAGGTTTTTTTGTAGTTAGCCATCAAATAACAAAATATATGATACATTGACATACCTAGAATGAAATGGAAGCTCTGCTGATTATAAACCAGTATAGTGTGTATGTGATAGTGATGATAGAGGCTTTATGAATAATAGGCAAGAAAGTTGTACATATATATGACAACCAGAATAATAGGCAAGAAAATATTTTCAAGTTGCTGCCTAGGCCGAAGAGCGTTGCCAAACATATTTAATAAATCCATATCAATTAAAGTAATATACTCACTTTTAATTTGTCCTCCAAATATTCTCCAGCTTCATCTTTCAAATGCAACCTTATCTCAGTGCCACGTCCCAGAGGTTCCTTCCACGTATCCTCAAAAATTGCAAAGGATCCATCAGCCTTTGACTCCCATACAGGCCTAAAAAACACATAAAGGCGTACAATTACTCATAATTTTATACAGTAAAAATGACCAAAGGAAGAAGAAACTAAATTGGCTGGAAGCCCTTACTGTTTATCATCGTTGTGTTTGCTAATGACTTCAACATAATCAACAACCAAATAAATAGAATAAAACCCAACTCCAAACTGACCAATGAGATTTAGGTCGCCCCCAATCTGCATTTTCTCCACAAATGCTGTATACAAAGCAAAAAAATTGTTAAAAACTATCTTCTGTTCCTCTCCAAAAGCAGAAAAAAGCTAATTCATATATATATATATATATATATATATATATAAAATTAAAGTACCTGAAATTCCAGACTTAGCTATGGTTCCTAAGTTCTTGATCAGATCCTCCTTTGTCATTCCTATATCTTAATCGCAAATCGATAGAATTTTCTTCTCCTTGTCTAATTTTATCTGCATTGTATGGCAGAGTTAACAAAAATTAAAGCTAAATTCTCAAAAAACTTAGAAAAAATTCCTTTTCACAAAATACTCTTCAAACAGATCCCCTTTTTTGTAATACTAAAATCCTTACTAACCATGATCTCAAGCTTTCTATTATCTCCTTCACCCAAAGCCTCCTTATCGGTGAGCACAAGGAACATGATCTTATCCAATGCTTAACAAAAGAAGACAAATATATAATCAAGTTTTAAAAATTAAAAATAAAACCAAAGCCATTAAAATTCAGGCAAAAATGTATAGGCTTTAAGATCTGCTCACATAAGAAGCATTAGAGATCAGTTCTCTCAAGACAATGTCTCTGTTGCTGTAAAGGGAGTTGATGATTATATCCATAAGCCTTGACACATCTGCCTGAGATTCAAATTTCTCAGTGCTAGTGCTGAGAGATTTTCGTGACATCGATTCTGCCTCCCTAAAAAAAAAAAAATTAAGTTAAGAACTAAGTAGATCTAAAGGTGGAAAGGAGATCGATTGATCAATTGATCAATCAATCAATAGAAGAACAATCAAACCTCTAAAGAACATCTGAATCAGTGGATAATCCATCAGGAATAGCTCCGATCTTCTCTTCAACCTTCGGTGGATCAACCAGATCTTCCAAATCGCCATTTCTATCAGCATTTGCATGTAATTTACGACCTAATCATATAATAAATCAAGATCCATAAAGAAAACTAAAAAACAATACCGGATCTAAAAAAATACAAAACTCAAGTTTTAAAGCCCTAAAACATACGATCTCGAAGCTTGAAAGAAGCATTATTGGAAAATTAAACCCCAAAACCCTAGATCCTTGATCGGGAAAGAGAGAAATGAACAACAAGAGCAGCAAAGCGGTCGAAAACATCCACATCCTCATCTTCCACTCCAATTTTCTTTTTTCCTCTCAGAGATAAGAGCGAACGAGAATCGAAGAGAACGAAGAGACCAGAGAGAACGAAGGAAAAAGGGTTTCGCTTGGGTTTTCCTCTTGGAGATTAGAGCGAACGAGAAGTTTTCGCCTCACGACGAGTTGCAGAAGTGAAGAAAATTTGTTAGCGTTGCCTATTTATAAGGCCAGGCTGAGTTAGGTTATTCGCAGCCCCAAAAAGAATATAACGACTTGAATTTCACTATACACTAAAGACTTTAAACTAGATATTTTAGAGACGGCTCTCAGGTTGAAGCGGTCTCTATTGGTGTTATTGAGACTGTTTTTCAAGTAGTCTCTAAAGGTTCCACCTGCCTATACATGAAGTGAACCTTACAGATATCGACTCTATATGTTATTTTATCTAGGGAGACGACTATAGCGGTCTCTAATAAAAGGATTCAAGACGGCCTTTAAAATGATTGTCTCTAATAAATGGTTATTGGAGACGGCTTCGAAAAGCCGTCTCCAATACCGGTCTCCAAAAGTCCATTTTTTTGTAGTGCGGCCTCTTATTTGTTATCCTTGAATTTAGAGTTTAGAATTGGAAGTGCAAAATTCAGAACCTTTTCTTTTAGTAATTAGGTGAGTAAGAGTGGCTGAATTAGGATAGGTAGGTTATTATGTAGGTTTTTTGTTTATTTAATATTGCATGAGCTGCTATTTTATCAATTTTATGTTATGTATGACATAGTTTTTAATGAGAAGTCATTCTTATTTAGTTCTTGTTCTAGTTCTTCTTAGGTATTTCACTTGTTTGTTCATTCCATCTTACATTGCTGGGCAAGCTGCGGTTTGCGTAAAAAACACTATTTTTTCCTAAACTATTTCCTAAATTTCGACAATTTGCAGTTATTGAAAAAGTTGGTATTTAAATTTTCATAAATCATTTTACATGATGATTCAAGGGGAAAATGGTCAGTACAGAAAATTTTCTTTATGCAAGTCTCAAAAAGAGAGATTAAGCCTTCTGAATGAATAGTACAAATGTTCCATCTTTTGTTTGTCCATGGAAGCCGTTCCAGAGTTCAGGACTGGACCAAATGAACCATGAGATCCCAACTGTTGTACAACGTATATCTATCAAGATAGCTCCACAGGGACACATAGAGGCTATTGAATTAGTAGTAGACACTACCCATGTATCATTTTTTATTCAGTCATTGCAGAGTTGGGAGCTTGCCTGACTACACAAATTTTGGACAGAGTCTCATCAACATTGGAAAAACATCTCAAATTATGACTGGGGTTGTTAAGGTATACCAATTTGGAAGACCCATGCATGCAGCTGCTATAGTTTACCAATTTGCTTATATATATATATATCACACGCTAAGCGTGTGATATACTAGAAAGGCATAATTTGGTATTCAAAATTTTATGGGGCTAATCATGTTAATCATCTGTTCCTTCACTGCTGGTATTTTTTCCTGCAACATATGGGAGTCTCTTTGGTGTTTACAGAAAGCTGGGAAGAGCTTTTATAGCTTGGCAGGGAGGAGAAATTTTGGAAAATTACGATGCTGGCTATCATGTGGACTGTCTGGCGGAAAAGAAATAATAGAATTTCTAGAAAAAGGGCAAGGCCTATTAGTTGGTTAATTAGGGATCCTCAGACATTCCAATTTTTTTCTCTTTTATGCTCCTCTCACTGCTATATAAGCTCTCTTCCCCTTCAAGTCTTGTATGCTAATTGTTTCTTTATGACATTTTTATCATCTGTTGGGCAAGTAAGCTGACTCAGCATAGTTGGGCGAGTTATTTGAGTGTTGCATGGGGCTAAGAACGAGGCAAAATTGTCATCTCCAGACAATGTACTTTAAATAAAAATAAAGAGTAATGACAACTAATGGAAGTCGGGCTAAAAATAAGCTAGATTAAATTTAACTGACATTGAGCAAAATCAAGAAATGAGTCATTTTGGGATTTCAGCATAATAGTGTATAAAATCACATGTACTTTATTTTGCATCAATATTTGATTGACATCAATTTTTTTTCTTATTTTCTGTATATTTATCTCATAATCGGGCTTTTATATTTGTTAGATAATTATATTGTTCAAACATATACATGCCATTATTCTTATATTTGGTGATTACACCTCCAACGTTAGATGATTATTTTTTTTTTATTTTTTGCTTCTAGATGTGGCTATAAAGCAGGCTAATTGGGATGCTTCCAATGTTCGAGAAAAGCTTCACCATGATATTGAATCTCATGCAACATCTTTGTGTAGCACAAAATTGTCAGAAATTATAGCTAATTATGAGGTGTGGCAATTGGAATAGAGAATAGAACAGAGTTTGAGGTGAGAGTGATGGAATGGATTGGTTTTTGGCTTTGGATATGCTTTAATTTGTTCACTACGTGTGAAACCAGCTCATTATCGAAACTGCAAGCTCATTATGACTTTTTAATGGTTTCAGTCCCATCTATATGGTCTTTTAATTGCTGGATTCTCAATTTTCCTCTTCAATGGTATTCTCCGAAAGTCACAGCTACAGAACCCTAAAGTGTGATGTCCCAAAATTTTTTGACTTTTGAATTGTCCATCTCGGTATGTGTGCCCGACTGGTCACGCACCTGATAATATAAAAATATTGAAGTAAGTTCAAGCTAGATTAAGTTTTGATTGAAAAAGAAAGACTTAGAAAGTGTATGGGCTGTTAGATGAAGTATCATACACCGAAGTACGGTGTAACGGCTTAACACTTAAAACATAGCTCTTGAGTATAAAAGCTAACTTTGAAAGGAAGTATTATTTCCTTTGGTTTTGGTTGTTGAGAAGTTATTGAGAAGAGAGACAAGGAAGGTGAGTTCTAGGTATAGTGTGTGTGGTGTTCAAGATTGAAGCTGTGCGTGAAGTGGGGGTTGAGGATCGAAGAGAATTCCTAGATTTCAACCTTGAAACCCTCACTTAGACGTGAGCTCGTGGATCGATAAATCAAACACTTCAAGGTGAGGAAAATTATGTGAAATTGTGATTTAAAGTTATGCAATGCTTTAAGTATGATGTCAGTGGAAAATTAGAAGAATTGGAGTTAAAATTTAAGAAAAATGAGTTTGGAAAGTTCAAACCCGTGAATGTGAGAAATCTGACAAAGCCGATCGATCGAAATAAGTATTCGATCGATCGATTTTGTCAGAGCAACAATATGAAGGTTTCTGGAGAAATCGATCGGTCGAAATGAAATTCGATTGATCGATTTGTGAAACCGATCAATCGGTTTGAACTCTGATCGATCGATTTGTGAAAACAGTGAGCGTATTAGAGAGTTTCTGAAGAAATCGATCAATCGAAATGGAATTCGATCGATTGAGTTGAAATTCGACTGATCGATTTGGGAACCAATTGGTCGGATTATGGCACCATAAATATGTAGTTTTCCATGATAGCCTAAGTTTTATCGCCCTGAAACCCGTGCTGTTGACACGATCTTCAAGGCCGCATCCTAAATTTACTCGTGGAATACTTGGTACATACACACACAAAGCGGAGCACAATGCACGATTTATAATATAAAAAGAGATCATAAGAAAGATCTCTTTAACCATCATATCACCTACTATAAAATGGCCCAAAAGACGGTTCTATTCCCATGCCAATTGCATGAGCAAAATAACCGAACTGGACCATCGGTGACATCCAATAATCACCCTTGATGGTTTGCCAAAAATAAACTAACATCTTCATATACATCGCTTTCAAGTTTAAATGGCTGGACATACCAAGCCTTACAAAATAATATCAGAATAGTGCAGAAGAGTCCATTAGAGGAAGTCCATTAGAATAGCGTAGAAGAGTCCATTAGAAGAAGTCCTCCGGAGGAGGCTCATTCTCCTTGAGAGGCATGTAATCAGAATTCAATCTATCCTAGTTCTCAGCTACTGAGTCTGCACCTGTACCTGTGACGTATAGTCGAAAGAGTGAGCTACATCATAACTCAATAAGGAAAACGGATATAACATGCGTATTTTCAACATCAACATATCTTTCATGATATTACACATTACACATCTTACTGGAAGGAAAACACATGATTTGAATACAATTGTAAATTTATAAAAAACTAATAAAAGATGAAATTCAGAATCGTTCTTATTATCATTCAAAAATGCTTTTCTCAACTCACACTCTAAAACATTCACTTAAATATCTCCGAGCAATATAGCATCGAGCCTCGATAGAATACCCACTATTGTCGTTCAATTAAAGCTAAAACTACATATAGTAATTCACCATGAAAATTGTGATAAACATAATAGTTTTGAAGTTTTTGAAGTTTACACCTACACATATGTTCACATAAATTTGATGTCACATTCACATACATATATCGGAGTTACTTTCCGAGAGCACCGGCATCTTAACAAAATCTGCAACATGCACACATGATTTGTCTTAGTGAATACTCACACATGCCGAATCATACGTATTAAAAAACATAATCAATTCATACTAAAACATATTCATAAGTCACATGCACATCACATCACTACGCACATGTCTATTGAATTCAATTACACATGTTAAATTGTTTTCCATACCTCACGCTAAGCCTTTAGGCTTCCGTTGCTCAAGCTTGCTTCACAGTCACTCAAAGCTTGGGTCACACCTAATATACACAAGTTCATGATCGGAACGTCAGAATTGATGTAAAATAGGGAGATATACCATATCCTCAAGGTCCCTACAACAGAAAAAGAAGGCCGCTTTAACAGTCAAGAATCGACCGGTCGAATCCAAAATCGACCAGCCGGTTTCCAAAATCGACCGGTCGAATTGAGAATTCTCCCAATCGGTTTCGCTCAGGAAACCTAGACCCTCATTTCACATCTAAACCAACCAGTCAATTTCCAAAACCGACCGGTCGGATCTCCAAAATCGACCGGTCAGTTTTGGTTCGACGGGCCAAGTCCCCAAAACTATAATTTTTAACTTCGTGTTTCGTGGAAATCGACCGGTCGAATATCATTTGACCGGTTGGAATAGTTCTAGGGTGCTACAACTCCATCTCATAGAGAAATCGACCGGTCGGTTTAAGATTCAATCGGTCGATTTTAGCTAGCTTTCACCCAGCCAGGGTTTGTTCTTCCCAAACTCATTTCCATAGATTTTCTCCCATTCCTTTCCAACTTTCCTCTTTCACATACACATCTAAACCATAATTATACTCTACATATTCATTACCAAAATTCTCATAAAAATCATACCTTCGAATCGATTGATTCTTCAATCAAAAGATTCACACTCCAGGCTAGGGTTTGGCAGCTAGAACTTCCAGATTTCGCATGATCCCACGCCGAATTCTATGCGTAGCTCCAACTCCTCGTGCACACCGGATCACACAACCCTCATAAATTCTTCTCTTCTCTCTCTTTATAAATCATTCACAAACCGAAACAAGAGAATTAACTTCTCTTTCCCCTTCTTATAACAATCCTGAAATTGGGTGTTAAACACCAACACTCACATTTGTTATATCTAACTCACCCAAGGCTTATATATAGCTTACTCACTTCTAGTTTCACTCAACCCTTGACCTTCGTGGCAGATCCAACTTTTCACAGGGTCAGACATGTGATTTGATAGGCACGCACCCCATGGTAATTATTTTAAAGGTAAGAATTTTTGAGACGTTACATTCTCCCCTCCTTAGGAATTTTTATCCCCGAAAATTGGCTAGGGTTGGAAGGTGTATAGGGGTCCCCACACCATCCAGTGTGAAGCACACCCCCCCCCCGGCACTCGGAGAGCGAGGGAAGAGCAATCAAAGTGTCCAGTTTTAGAGAACCCAATCCATTAACAAGGACTGAGCAAGTCCTAACTTAAACAAAAACAGCTAGCCAAGACTAGCCAACACTTAACCAATCACACCACACACAAGACCTCACCTACTAACTCATGAGGTTAAACCGTTGTAGTTTAATTACCTGCATGAAACACATTCACAATTGCATATGTAAAACAACAGTCAATACCCACATTGTATAAGCGAGTTCAAAGACATCTGCATGCACCTCCAAAAAGTTATATATAAAATTATCAAGTGACAATCAAGTCATGATAGTTCCAAAATGACCACAAACTTTGTCAAGCGTGGCAACCATGTCACAATAGTTCAAACAGTACACCCAACCTATGTTAATTACAACCATTTTCAAAAAGAATAACAAAAACTCCCTAGCATAAACCCCAAATCAAAACTCATAAGATAAACCTCGACTCAACCCTCCGCATCCCCCGATGGCACTCCGAAAGGTCCTACCTCGTCAGTAGGCGCCATGTCCGCTACGTCGTCACCGGGAACACCACCTAATGTAGACACTCCAATGGAGTAGTACCACTGATCAGGTACAACTACACGAGTATCCACGAGGCGCATCATGTAATCATGGGGGTATGCATACTGCATCAACTGCGTAAAGACACCCTCGTGATGGTCCATCCTATGATGTAGTAGCCGGTTGCTCTCTTCAATTTGAGCCATACGAGCGAGAATATCGTGTAAAATTGTGGAGTCCGACTGTGGTGGAGGAGGCATCTGATAGTGGGCATGTTGTTGGATTGGAGGCTCAGGTACTGGGGGGCACTGGCTGCTCTGGCTGGGGAACTTGTTCTCCTTGTCCTTGCTCAGGCTCGGGTGGAGGAAGTGGTGCTTGTTCCCCCTAGGTTCGGTTCCAATACACAAAGGAATATGGCTCAACATGATCATTCAATCTCGGTTCATCAGGGGAAACTTTATATTCTCCCTTATCTGAATACTCCTCAAACATAGAGGAGATACAACGAGCATATGGAATACACTCCTTCAGTTTTACTCCACCCTTCAGTAACATTCCATGTATGTATATCATACCCTCAAACAGCATCTTGGGTGCGTTGAACCAACAGCCCCTGAATGTCGCATACAAGGCTTGTTGCACTTCCCCTACCCTCTCAGTATTGTGTCACATAGGGTAGAGGTTACATTTTATTATGGTGTCGAACATCCACAAATGGGGCAGTAAATTAATCCTCTGAATGGCATGACCGGAACCGTGTCGTCCCAGCGTCATCTCGTTCCTAATTTTCATATAATCCACTTCTGCTGCAAAAGGGGGCAAAACTTCAATGTCGTCCGAATACTCGTCATAACACTCTAGGGCTTTGGATGCGTGTTCCCATGTGAATTGATAATCACGACCATCGACTTTGGTCTCAATCACTAAAGATGTGCTAGTTGATTTGAGGTTTTGATCAAACAAACGCACCAACCTTGGATAATAATAACCATGTAACGGTTTCAAAATATTCATCAAGCCGGCCTTCTCAAGATAACCTCGAGCCCATATGGTATTTCCTTGTACATCCGGGTCCTCAAACAGGGCCCGATCAATTTTAAACTCGTCCTCAATCTTTTTGCTTCCCCACCATTCATTGGGCTGGTCTAAAAGTGGTGGTGGTGGTGGTGAAGGCTCGCATGAAGACGACGTAGGCTGTGGGGCCGTGCGTGGTGCTGGCACTTGTGTTACCGCAGGTGGTGGTGGTCTTGACGCACTGGGGCGTCGAATCGGTAACTTCGAAGCCGAAGGTTTCGAAGCTTGCCTCGTCTTGGGTGACATGGTTAGGTTTTTTTTTTTTTTGTACAATATACAAACTAGGGATCAAAATGAAAGGCAAATCTCAAAAATTAAGATTTAAAGACTAGGGTTTACCTTTTCAATTTGCTTTGAACCCAAGCTTGTAGAAAAATCACTGCCAAACGAACTCCCAAACTCTTCTTCCTCTTCTCCTCCCAAAACCCTAGCAAAGCCCCAATAAAAACCCCAATTTGAAATTATCGAGCCAACAAGAAAAAACCCAATTTAAACTCGTCTGAACAAAATCGACCAGTCAGTTTTTGTTTCGACCGATCGGTTTTTCAAATCCATTATATATACTTGTAATTTGTTCTGTTTGTGAGAATCGACCGGTCGATTCCTTATTTGACCGGTCGATTTTAAAATTTGACCAGTCGATATTAATTTCAACCGGTCGGTTTGTGACAGAACACTCGTTTTTTTGTTTCTTTCCCTCCAATTCCCATGAACTTCAAATTTTTTCTAATTTTAGGCATCTACACACCATTTAAGACACTTATTGTACAAAAATTTCTTTCGTATCACATTCAATCATGGGTCATTACACTGCTGTTTATAATTTATGCATAGTTACATTAAACCAAGGCTCTCCCACTCTCTTGGAACAATTGAGGGAATTGAGCTCTAACTTCTGCCTCCCGCTCCCAAGTACCCTCTTTGACAGGATGATGCCCCCATTTGACGAGTACTAAAGGGATATTTTTAGTACATAAGACTTGTTCCTTTCTATTGAGAATTTGCACTAGTTCCTCTGTCATTGTCATATCTTCATACATCTCGATCGGCTGATCCTCCAGGATATGCGTAGGATCTCTAACATATTTTCGGAGCATGGACACATGAAATATGTTATGTACTCGATCAAATAGAGAAGGTAACCCAATCTTATAGGCAACCTCGCCAACTCTACCCAACGCCAAAATGGGTTCAAAATATCATGGCTTAGTTTGCCTCTCCTTCAAAATCGTATGACACCCTTCATGGGTGTTATTTTTATGAACACATGATCACCAGCCTAAAAATCTACACTCGTCCTCCTCATATCGGTGTAGCTCTTTTGTCTGCTCTGAGCTGATTTGATTCTCTCTCTGATCATACGAATGATATCGGCATTGTCTTCAAGTATTTCTGGACCCAATATGAACTTTTCGCCGGTCTCTTACCAGTTGATCGTGATCTACATCCATAAAGTACTTTATGCGGTGCCATACCGATACCTGTTTGAAAGCTATTATTATATGAAAATTTGACCAAAGGTAGGTGTTAATCACATGATCCTTGAAAATTGAGCATACATGCTCTGAGCATATCTTTGATTACTTGGTTCACCCATTTTGATTGTCTGTCCGTCTACGGGTGGAATGCCGAACTAAATTCTAATCGCGTACCCATCTCCTCTTGGAACTTTTGCCAAAATTTTGAAGTGTAAAGAGGGTCACGATTCGAAATGATACTAACTGGGATGCCATGTAGTCGAACAATCTTCTTCATATATAACTCTACGAGTCTTCTAGTCGTATACATAGTGTCAATGGCAAAAAGTGAGCTGACTTAGTCAATCTATCGACAATTACCCAAATGGCATTGTGTCGCTTTGTAGTTCGAGGTAACCCCTCTATGAAATCCATTGAAATTGACTCCCACTTCCACTCTGATAGAGGTAGAGGTTGCAACAACCCTGCAGGATGTCTATGATCTATCTTTACTTGCTGGCATGTCAAATACCTTGACACATATTCGGCTATGTCCTTCTTTAAACCTCTCCACCAATAGATCTTCCTCAGATCTTAATACATTTTTGTGCTATCAGGGTGTATAGCATACATCAATTTATGAGCTTCGTCTAAAATAGTTTGCCGCAGATCGGTATCAATTGGAATACAAAGACGTCCCCTGAATAGCAAAGAATCATCTTCCTTAACAGAGAAATCCGGTCTGGTGCCCTCAATCACACCCTGTCTAATCTTGACTAACATCGGATCTTTCATCTGTAACTCATGAATGTGCTCAAAGATCGCCGGTTTCACTGTAATGATGGCTAAGAAAGCCCCTGAAGCTTGCACCTCGATCTTTGCATCATATAGAGAAAGGTCTTCAAATAATTTCCATCTGTGCATCCCCATAACAAGGTTGGCTAACTGATCCAAACTTTTATGACTCAAGGCATCTGTTACAACATTTGCCTTCTATGGGTGGTACTGTATAGAGTAATCATAGTCTTTGAGAAATTCCATCCATCTGTGCTGCCTCATATTCAATTCCTTCTGTGTAAATAGGTACCTGAGGCTTTTATGATTGGTGAATATCTCAAAAGTCTCACCATATAAATTATGTCCCTAAATTTTTAGCGAATATGACTGCTGCTAGTTCCAGGTCATGTGTCGGGTAGTTCTTCTCATGATCTTTCAGCTGCCTTGACCCATAAGCGATAACCTTTTGGTTCTGATTGAGTACATAGCCTAAGCCACTATGTGATGCATCGCTATACACTGTAAACCCTCCACTGCCTGATGGAATCACTAGCACTAGAGCTGAAGTGAGTCTCTTCTTAAGTTCTTGAAAACTCTTCTCACACGCTTTAGTCCACTCAAATCTCACATCCTTCCTGGTGAGTCTTGTAAGCAGTCCTGATATTTTCAAAATCCTTCCACAAAATGTTGGTAGTACCCAGCTAGACCAAGGAAGCTACGGATATCTGTTACCGTCTTTGGTTATTCCCATTGCACCACTGCCTCGATCTTAGCCGGATCGACCGTGACACCATCTTTTGAGTTGACATGTCCCAAAAAGCTGACTTTCTCCAACCAAAATTTGCACTTATTGAGCTTGACATATAATTGGTATTCACGCAACATTTGTAGTGCGATTCTCAAATGCTCTTCATGTTCCTTCTTCGACTTTGAGTATATCAGAATATCGTCGACGAATACTACGACGCATGTGTCTAAGTTTGGTTTAAACACCTGATTCATCAAGTCCATAAATGACACTAGTGTATTCGTCAAACCGAACGGTATCACCAAAAATTCGTAGTGTCTGTACCGCGTCCTAAATGCCGTCTTCTAAATGTCCTCTCCTTGAATCTTAGCTAATGGTATCCAGATCTCCGATCGATCTTGAAAAAATATCTCGCTCATTGCAGCTAATCAAATAAATTGTCAATCCTAGGCAAAGGGTATTGATTCTTTATGGTCAGTTAATTTAGCAGACGGTAGTCAATGCATAGCCTCATCAACCTGTCCTTCTTCTTTATAAAAAAGACCAGTGCTCCCCAAGGAGACACACTAGGCCTTACAAACCCTTTAGCTAAGAGCTCTTGTAACTGCTCTTTCAACTCCTTCAACTCAGCAAGAGTCATTCGGTATGGTGCTTTAGAAACAGCCTCTGTTCTAAGCGCTAAGTCGATAGCGAAACTCCACCTCTCTATCAGGAGGTAACCCTGGCAATTCTTTCAGAAAGACATCTTCAAACTCACGCACAATCAAAATCTCAGAAATGATGTTCTTCCCTTCCTTGTCTTCCTTTACAAATGCCAAGCAACCACTACATCCCTTCTTGATTAAGTGCTCAGCTTTGACGACGGACACCAGTGGCATAACTTCAATCTCATCTCCAAAAGCGGAACAATCTCCTAGTGTTCGATCTAAAGATAGCAACCTTGTTTCAACAATTGACAGTTGCACGATGAGCTGACAACCAATCCATGCCAAGGATTACGTCGAATCCTTGTATATCCAATAAGACTAAATTTGCGGCCAATTCATTGGTGTCCCTATCTCTGATGGCTACTATCACTGACTTATAGACCAAGCCCATATCAATTGATTCTCCAGTCGAAATAGATACCGCAAAGACAAAATCCAAAGTCTCTGGGTTGACCTTTATCTTCTTTGCAAATCGAGGCGTAAGAAAAGAGTGGATAGACCCTGGGTTTATCAACACTCTCACTCCATAGCTCAAGTCACTTCCCTTCCCATATATTTGTAAAGTACCTATATAGCACATGCCTTTTAGCAATCTACTCGTGCATCAAGTCAAAACAATTACAAAACTAGCTTAATAGTTTCCTATATAGATACACCTTCTCTATCTAAAAAGTAAAAAGTCAAATCAATCAATCAATTCTTGAAATAAAATTTTACCTTGTATAATGTCATCAATGTTCTGAGCATCCTCGGCAGTTACTGCATAAGCTCGCCCTTGAACAATCAGCTTCTTTGATGTCTTTTGTCCGGTCATCAAAGCAGAAGCCGCCCTCCCTTACCAACCTGTGGGAACTGAAGTTGTCCCTTCTTTACGCATCTCTGGGCAATCTCTTATTATGTGCCCCACTTTCCCACATTTGAAGCACCCTCCCGTGCCTCGCCTACAGTCCGACATCTTCTGAGACTTGCCACACCGGGCACAAGTCTCAACCAGTGTAGATGACGCCTCCCGAGAGAAACCCTAGGTAACTGATGCTCCAGTGGTGGTCGCAGGGCTCTCATAGAGAATTGGCCTCACAGTAATAGGATGAGGTGGCCTAAAAAAATTTGTCAGCGCCGGCCTAGGGAAATTGCTCTATGTCGGTTGCTTTGGAGTAGGCCCTACGAATCTCGGCTTTTTATTCACCGGCTCGTAGTTGCTTCCCTTTCCTTGTTGTTGTCATCTATGGTACATCTCTTCTACGTCTTCCTCGATAATGAGGGCCTAGCTCATGACTACCCCGTAAGTTTCTAATTCAAATCCAGCCACTTTCCCCCTGATATCTGACCTTAGGCCATTTTGAAACGTTTTTGCCTTCATTAAATCCGTGGCCACAAACTCAGGGGTAAAGCGTGACTGTCGCATCAACTCCACCCTGTATTCTCTAACCGTCATCTTCCCTTGCACCAGTTGAAGGAATTGAACCTCCATTTGATTATACACTACTTTAGGGAAGTATTGCTTGTTAAATTCTTCTACAAACTCGTCTCACGTCCATAAAGCACCTGGAGTCTCTTGTGCCCTTGTCCTCAAAACTGATTTCCACCATGGACTCGCCTCGCCGTTCAACATGAAAGCTGCCCATCTAACTCTCTCATCCTCAGTGCACGTAAGCACACTAAATATTTTCTCCATCTCATTAAGCCAATTCTCTGCTTCCATTGGCTCAGCCTGCCCTAAAAATGTCGGAGGATGCATCCTCTGAAACTCAGTAAAAATTGAGGGCGTCAGTGGTGGTGGTGGTGTAGGAGGATGCACTTGTTGTTGATGGTTGGTGTTAGTGGTCATCAACGTCCTTTGCAAGGTTGTTTGTTGGGTCATAGTAGCTTCCCCGACCTCCAACGTCTACATCAGTCTCCTTCTCTCTTCCCTTTCCTCATTCATTTCCGAATTCCCTTCTGCAATTCTTTCTATGTTCCTCATTTTCGGACCACTTGTCTCCGGAATCACGGTGTTTCTCAACTCCAGATTACTTGTCTCCGAGATCACGGTGATTTCTAAACTTTGGATTACTTGTCTTTGGAATGACCCTATCACTTATCGGAGTTCGATTAGTACCGATGGGGATCTCATCTAAACTTCTTAAATTTCTTCTATGGCCGCCTCTTGGTCGGCCCCTTCCCCTAGTGCACATTGTTGCTCTGCAACATGAAACTAGAGTCTCATTAGCAGAAGGTCCCTATTTTCTGACGAAATCAAAACTTGTCCGAAAACTCTAAATAAAATGCTTCTAATACCAACTATGATAGCCCGAGTTTAGTCACCCTGAAACCTGTGCCATCGGCACGATCTTCAAGGCCATGCCCTAAATTTACTCGTGAAACACTTGATACATACACACACAAAGCAGAGCAAAGCATATGATTTATAATATAAAAAGAGATCATAAGAAAGATCTCTTTAACCATCATATCACCTACTACAAAATGGCCCAAAAGACGGTTCTAGTCCCATGCCAATTGCATGAGCAAAAGAACTGAACTGAACAATCACTGACATCCAATAATCACCTTTGATGGTTCGCCAAAAATAAACTAACATCTTCATATATATCGCTTTCAAGTTTAAATGGCTAGACGTACCAAGTCTTACAAAATAATATCAGAATAGCGTAGAAGAGTTAGAAGAAGTCCTCCAGAGGAGGCTCGTTCTCCTCAAGAGGCACGTAATCAAAATCCAATCTATCCTGGTTCTCAGCTACTGAGTCTTCACCTGTACCTATGACGTATAGTTGGAAGAGTGAGCTACATCATAGCTCAATAAGGAAAATGGATATAACATGCGTATTTTTAACATCAACATATCTTTCATGATATTGCACATTACATATCTTACTAGAAGGAAAACACATGATTTGAATGCAATTGTAAATTTAAGAAAAATTGATAAAAGATGAAATTCAGAATCGTGCTTATTATCATTCAAAAGTGCTTTTCTCAACTAACACTCTTAAAACATTCACTTAAATAATCCCCGATCAATATAGCATTGAGCCCCGATGGAATACCCACTATTGTCATTCAATTGAACCCTTTTTCACATAAATACAAGCTCTCAAAAATGGAGTGACTTGTTGGACGAAATATTTCCACAACTGGAAATCGAAGACCGGATATCCTGCCAGACTGGAGTACAAGTTGTACGGATATCCCGCCGTACCAGTCACACATATCCTGCCGCGTCGGTCATGGTTATACTGCCGCATTGGTTGGGTATTTTCATAAAACCTTAAATGAAAGTGCTAAACCTACATATAATTATTCACCGTAAAAATTGTGATAAACATAATAGTTTTGAAGTTTTTAAAGTTTACACCTACACATATGTTCACATAAATCTGATGTCACATTCACATAAATATACCGGAGTTACTTGCCAAGAGCACCAACATGCTTAACAAAATCAGCAACATGCACACATGATTTGTCTTAGTGAATACTCACACATGCTGAATCGTACATATTCAAAAACATAATAAATTCATATTAAAACATATTCATAAGTCACATGCACATCACATCACTACGCACATGTCTATTGACTTCAATTACATATGTTAAATGGTTTTCCTTGCTTCGCGCTAAGCCTTAGGCTTCCATCGCTCAAGCTTGCTTCACATTCACTCAAAGCTCGGGTCACACCTAATATACACAAGTTCATGATCAAAATGTTAGAATTGACGTAAAACAGGGAGATATACCATATCCCCAAGGTCCCTAAAACCAAAACAAAAGGCAGCTTTAACTATCAAGAATCAACCAATCGAATCCCAAATCGATCGGTCGATTTCCAAAATCGACCAGTCGAATTAAGAATTAGCCCGATCGATTTCCCTCAGGAAACCCAGACCCTCATTTCACACCTAAACCGACCAGTTGATTTCCAAAACCAATCGGTTGGATCTTTAAAATTGACTGGTCGGTTTTGGTTCAATCAGTCAACTCCTCAAAACTATAATTTTTAACTTCCTATTTCGTGGAAATCAATCGGTCGAATTTCATTTGGCTGGTCGGAATCATTCTAGGGTGCTACAACTCCATCTCATAGAGAAATCGACCAGTCAGTTTAAGATTCGACCGATCGGTTTTCTCCAGCTTTCACCCAGCTAGGGTTTGTTCTTCCCAAACCCATTTCCATAGATTTTCTCCCATTCCTTTCCAACTTTCTTCTTTCACATACACATCTAAACCATAATTATACTCTACATATTCACTACCAAAATTCTCATAAAAATCATACCTTCGAATCGACCGATTTGTCAATCAAAAGCTTCACACTCTAAGCTAGGGTTTCGCAGCTAGAACTTTCGGATTTCGCACGATCCCACGCCGAATTCAACACATAGCTCTAACTCCTCATGCACACCGGATCCCACAACCCTCATAAATTCTTCTCTTCTTTACTTCTCTTCTCTCTCTTCATAAATCATTCACCAACTGGAACAAGAGAATTAACTTCTCTTTCCCGTTCTTATAACAATCCTGAAATTGGGTGTTGAACACCAACACTAACATTTGCTATATCTAACTCACCCAAGGCTTATATATAGCTTGCTCACTTCTAGTTTCACTCAACCCTTGACCTTCGTGACCTATCCAACTTTTCATAGGGTCGGGCACGTGATCTGATAGGCACACATCCCGAGGTAATTATTTTAAAGGTCAAAATTTTCTGAGATGTTACATTTTTTGATGAAACCAACTGATCAAAATGTATTTCAATCGATCAATTTTGGAGATCGATCGATCAGTTTGGGAATCGATCGATCGATTTGGTCAGATTCAGAGGTTTTTCAGTTTTTAGTAAAGAGAACTGTGTGAGACTTTAGGCCTTCTTATTTCTTATCATTTATGACTTACATGAGGTGAATTTATGTGTTTTAGGTATGAGCATGAGTATGCATGAGAGGGGCTAGCTCGGAATAAGAAGTCTTAGTTTTGGCTTTGCGTTGAGGTAAGAAAAATCCTAGAACATGTGTATTTGATTACAATAAGCTTGAATACCTTGACATGATGAACTTAAGTGTGATTTATGATTTTAGCCATCAATTAAGCATGAACTTCGTATACGTTTTCAAACATGAAAAGGTGTGTGTGTGTGAATTCAGAATATGTGTGTGTGTGAAATTAGGATGATTCTCATATGTTTGTTTGTACGCTTCGAGATTTCCAAACTCCAAACCTAATTATAAAATACCACATTTTACGGTGATAAACTATAAGTTAGATTTCACACTGTGATTTATGGTTCATGTGCATGAATACCCTATTGACGCGGTGGGATATCTGTGACCGACACGGTGGGATATCCATGACCGGTACGATCGGATAATCGTATAATTATGCTCCAGGGCAAGGTTCATTTCTTATCGATTTATGGTAAATTTCCTTTGGTACAAGCATCCCTCATACGAAGGGGCATGGGCATCATAAAAATGATTCATTGAATAACGATGGTTGGGATTCTCATCGGTATATGGGCGGCTCTTGATACTATATATGCTCAAGATTGTATTTAAGTGATCAGTTTAAGTATTTCTTTTGTTATGAGAATAAGTTTTGGAAATCATATGTTTAAACTTTGAAATCTATATTTGATATCAGTTTTGCTTCAAGTCAAATACCTTTAAATTCTGAATCTTTATTTGAAAAACATGTTCGATTATGTTATGAGATATATGTGTGATGTGATAATATGCATGTTATTAATATTTCCTTACTAATCCTAGACTATTAGCTCACCCCGACTATACATCACAGGTGTAGATCTAGATCGGGTACCGGAGAATGGATCGGGATCTCCTGTTTGGGGAATTCTACCCTAGGTACTGGAGTTGGACTAGGTGCACTTTGGGTTTAGTTTTTGTACTTTTGGATTTGGTTTTTGTACGTTTTATAATCAGATACAATGACACTATCAGTTTTTGTAAATGTGTTTTGGTAAGCCACTGTTTAGGTGAGGGTCGGTCGTCACCGGTGTTTTTTTTTGTACACTTCTTTATTTAGTCGTTATGAATAGAAGCAAATCTTTATTTTTCCATATGTATCCATGCGTTGACTCTATATTTTGTAGGTGTACCAAGTAATTTTTGTATATGGGTTGTGAAGTGCGATCCGATGGCCCAATTTTCCCTGGGTTTAGGGAGTAAGAAAGAAAAAAAAATATTATACAGGATTTTATGAGAACAGAAAAAATCGAGCTGTCACAGTTGGTATCAAAGATTAGGCGTTAGGTCTTCTAGGGACACTAAACTATTGTAGTAGATTCTATTTAGCACATAGGTTGTGGATCTTCACGATCACTTGTGGTAGAGATACTTGCTGATCATGATAGAAGTACGGTGATAGGATACGAGATATGTTTTAGACTTTTGTTGGAACATAGAGCCATAATGATCACGATCACTGTTAATTGAAACCTTTGTTTCATTTTGATAGATCACTATGGCACCACGCAAAAGAGCTAAGATCGTACGCACCGGAGAAAATAATCCTGAGCAAAATAGGCAGTTGCTGGAGACAATGATCAACACAATGGCCCAGCAGACCGCATTACTCATGGCCCAGCAAGCCGCATTACTGAGCAAAATAGGCAGTTGAGTCATGCTCAAGGTGTAGAGGGCGACACCTGGCAAAGAACTGTAGATGGTCCACATGTATGTGTTTCAAGTGTGGGAGAATGGGACACCTGATAAGAGATTGTCTCGCAATGAAAAAAGGGGTGGCGACTTTGGCAACAACTCAGGATACCTCTCGGTCTACCGTTCAGGATCGTGCCCTTGCCATCTATGCACATAATGATCTGGCAGCCAGAGGGATTGTCCACATACCCTCTCACTCTTCGGATCAGACAGTAGCTAGATTTTTGGCAGTGCAGTAGACCTTACGTATCTTCGTATCTACATAGCTTGATACATGCGCGCGGTGCGGGAAACATCATAAAACAGAGAAATGTCGGTTAGCATTGGGCACATGTTTTAAATGCGGTGAGAAAGGACACCTGGTGAAGAATTGCCCATATATGCATCAAAGACAGATAACATTGATGTCTACTCCTGGACCGTTTCTACCCTCAACTTAGGGTCATACTAATGAAGCATCGATCCACGATGCCCAGGTGGCAAATGAAGTCCCCCAAGGCATAGATTCATTATCGATTGTCAAGATTTTATTCTAATTTTTAGATGATGAATGTCCTTAGAATTCGTGTTTGCTTTTGGCACTTGAGGAACGTCATGACACCATCATACGTGTACCTAATTAAATCACCTGCATGGCATAAACAAATTTCAAGTTCAACGGTTTAACTAAGTAGGTGACAGTTATGATGATAGACTGGAATCAATCGTGACAGTTAGAGTATAATTACTTAAGGACAGGCTGTTTAGTAAATCTGAAATTAAGTTAACACTTATGAGCAATGATGTTTGAACCAAAACTTGTAAACAAATTTATACTTAACAGACAGAATCGTGACTCTCTTTATTCTGACTAATGAATCATGAGTGGTTAGTGTTCGGAAGCACTCCTTCCCACCTTGAGTGCAGTTGGTAATCACTGTAGTTTTATGTGAAAATCCTTATGGATTGGAGAACTTAAAGCAACAATGCCATTCGTTGACATAAGATAGGGACAATTCATCTTGACCTACCATGTATGTACGACTTACTCTTGTGCTTCTAATGATTGGATGTATTAAAATCGATTATCCTTCCTTTTATTATCGAAATTGTATTTGGGTGTTATCGAAATGATTAAATGCATAAATTTTAGAAATTCAAGATCATTGAGGTAGGTTTCAAATAAGCTCACTCTGGTGATGACTGCATACCTTTACGGACGTAGGTGATGGTGAACATTAGTATTCTTCTAGTTGATAGTTAAAACAATTTTTCTTTAGGAAAA